>OV702290.1:358874722-363874722 GCA_916181665.1 Avena sativa | reverse complement strand
TAGGCTAGGTCTAAGAGGTATGAGGTTTCGAACCTCTTATTCTCTGCACATCAGCTTGAGCGAGCATGTGGTAAAAATGTGTGGCTACATTCAATGCCTGAACGATCTTGATTGCAAAATCAATGATGAGCTGACGATTGGTAGGGTGATGCAGTCTCTGCCTCCTAGCTATAAGAGTTATGTGCTGAACTACAACATGCAGGGTATGACCAAAACCCTCTCTGAGTTGTTTGCCATGCTCAAGAACGTTGAGCTAGAAATCAAGAAGGAGCACAACATCTTAATGGTCAACGTGACTATTAACTTCAATAAATCCGCCAAGAAGGGCAGGGGAAAGAGGGGAAAACCCAGGAAGGACGACAAGCCTGTCACCTCTTCCTCCAGGGCTCCCAAGGCCAAGCCCGGCGCCACGTGCTACTACTGCAAGGGTGAGGGTCACTGGAAACACAACTTATCCAAGTACCTAGATGATAAGAAGGCTCGTAAGATCATTGCCAAAGAGAAAGGTATATGATATACACGTTATTGATGTTTTCCTCACTAGTGCCAGGAGCAACAACTAGGTATCTGATACTAATTTTGTTGCTCATATATGTAACTCTCAATAGGAGTTGCGGAATAGCCGACGCTTGGTGAAGGATGAGGTGACAATGTGTGTCGGCAACGACCACACAGTGGATGTGATGGCTGTCAGCACACTACCTCCACGTCTCCCTTCAGCACTAGTTTTAATATTGAATAAGTGTTACTATGTACCGGCCTTGAGCATGAATATTGTCAGTGAGTCTTTCTTATTGCAAGACCATTATTCATTTAAATCAGAAGCAAATGGTTGTTCTATTTATGTGAATAATGTGTTTTGTTCTCATGTGCAACATAGTAAAGGTTTATTCTTATTAAATCTTGATTGTGATGACACACACATCCATAGCATTGACACCAAGCGATGTAAGCATAGTGATGATAATTCCATGTATATATGGCATTGTTGTCTGCGTCATATTGGTGTGAAACACATGAAGAAACTCCATTCTGATGGGCTTTTGGAATAGTTAGATTTTGAATCTCTCAATTAATGCGATCCGTTTCTCATGTGCAAAATGACCAAGACGCCGTTCAATGGTATGATGGAACGGGTTATAGACCTATTGAGAGTCATACATTAAGATGTATGTGGACCAATGAGTGTATCCATGTGCAATGGTTATCGTTACTTTGTCACCTTCACTGATGATTTGAGTATATACAAATATATCTACTTGATGAAACACAAGTATGAAACCTTTGAGAAGTTGAAGGAATTTCAGAGTGAAGTTGAGAATCAACTCGACAAGAAAATCAAGCACCTTCATACTGATCGAGGGGACGAGTATTTGAGTTACGAGTTTGGCACACATCTGAAGGCTTGTATCGTTGTACTAGAACTTATGTCGGCTGGAACACCACAATGTAATGGTGTGTCCGAGCGACATAATTATACTCTGTTGGATAGTGTGAGGTCTATGATGTCCCTCACTGACTTATATGTATCATTCTAGGGATATGCACTTGCATTCATTTTAAATAGGACACCATCCAAAGCCATGAAGACAACACCGTATGAGATATGGCATGGCACAAAGCCAAAGTTGTCTTTTATGAAGGTTTGGGGATGTGAGGCTTACGTTAAGAAACTACAGCCTGGCAAACTTGAACCGAAAGAAGAAAAATGCACCTTTGTAGGATATCCAAAGGAGAATATTGGATACACCTTGTGCAACCAAGCTAAGGGAAAAACGTTTGTTGCAAAGAATAGTATTTTCCTCGAGAAAGAGTTTCTCATGAAAGGTGTAAGTGGAATCAAGATAGAACTTGATGAGATTATCAACTCTGATCTTATCGAGTGTTGCAACATAAGTTGTTACGGAGCCACCCTCATTAATTGAAGTGGGAGAAAATGTTGATGATCACAAACCTCATGAGGAGATAGTTATCGAACCCCGTAGGTCAACAAGAAAACATGCCACTCCTGATTGGTACAACTATCTTGTGAACATGGTCATGCTAGTTGAACATGATGAACTGAAACCTACAAGGAAGCAATGGAAGTATCTGAACCCGAGAAATGGCGAGAAGCCATGGAATTCGAAATGAAGTCCATGTATGACAACTAGGTATGGACCTTAGTAGATATTCCTGAAGGGAGAAAGGGTGTCGAGAATAAATAGATCTTCAAGAAGAAGATGGACGCTGACGGACACGTCACCGTCTACAAAGCTCAACTTGTCGCAAAAGGTTTCTGAAAAAGTCAAGGAATTAACTACGAAGAGACATTCTCTCTCATAGTGAAGCTGAAGTCTATTCGGATTCTCCTAGCAGTTGCTACACATTTCAATTACGAAATATGGCAGATGGATGTGAAAACTGCCTTCCTGAATGGCAACATTGAGGAAGAGCTATATATGATGCAACCAGAGGGTTTTGTTAATCCAGGGGATGCCAGTAAAGTATGCAAGCTCTAGAGGTCCATTTATGGACTTAAGTAAGCATCTCAGTGCTAGAATCTTCGATTCGATGAAGTCATCGAAGGTTTTGGATTTGTCCAAAATGCATAAGAGGCCTGTACATATAATAAAGTGAATAAGAGTTCACTGGCATTCCTAGTACTATATGTGGACGACATATTGTTAATAGGGAATGGCGTGAATCTTCTAAAAAGCGTGAAATATTATTTAAATAGTAAATTCTCTATGAAGGACATGGGTGAAGCTACCTACATATTAGGCATTAATATTTATAGAGATAAATCGAAGCGTCTGATGGTACTTGGTCAAAGCACTTACCTAGAGAAGTTTCTAAAGCGTTTCAGAATGGATCAGGCAAATAAAGGTTTATTGCCAATCATAAAAGGTAACAAGTTCAGTATGACCCAATACCTAGTAATGGATCGTGATAAGGAAGAAATGAGAGACATTCCTTATGCCTTGGCCATTGGCTCCGTCATGTATGCCATGCTGAGCACTAGAATAGATGTAGCCTTGGCTCTTAGCTTGACAAGCCATTCCCAAAACCACACTTGGTCAGTTCATTGGAATGTAGTTAAGAATATCCTCAAGTATCTAAAAATAACTAAGGATATGCTTTTAGTCTATGGAGGACGTGAAGAAGAACTTGCCATAATAGGTTACGTGGATGCAAGATTTTGCACTAATCCTGATGACTCAAAGTCTCAAACAGGGTACATGTTCTTGGTGAATGGTGGCACGGTGAGCTGGAGGAGCGGGAAAGAAAGCTCGGTGGCTCAATCTACAATGGAGTCAGAGTGCATGGCTGCCTATGAAGTAGAAAATGAAGTTGTTTGGATGAGAAAGTTCATTACTAAACTTGGATTGTTCCCAAGAACGCAAGCCTCTGTATGCATCTATTGCGATAACATGGGGTCCATTGTGAATGCAAAGGACCAGAGGTTCCACTCCATGGCCAAGCACATACTCCTTCTTTACCATGAAATAAGAGATTACGTAGTAAAGGGTAACATTATAGTTTGCAAAGTCCATACAGATGTGAATGTAGCTGATCTATTCACAAAGCCACTTCCACAGGAAAAGCAAGATCAACACTGGAATGCTATTGGTGTTATATTATTGCCTGATGTAAACTAGTGTAATTGTACTCTAGTGCAAGTGGGAGACTGAAGGAGATATGCCCTAGAGGCCAATAATAAAGTGATTTTATTGACATATCTCTAATTTTCATAATAGTTTTATATCATGCTATACTGTATTAAGTGGAAACCGTGGGGCCCCCGGATTAATCCTCCGAGAATCCCTGTTATGCATATCACCATGATCCCATGATCAGTCTATCGTGGCACATAATCGACAAGTATCAAAGTAAACATCCATTACTTGAGAGGATAGAAATCATACCTAAATTGCCATTATGGCTACATCGATCATCATCAGCGAAACTTTATCAAAGTGTCGAGCCCGAGCCATGCCTTAACCTACATGCAGCTGACTGGGGGAATGTCCTAACTCGCATAGTCATCAACGTCACCTTCTTCTTCACCTTACTTCTCAAATATGACCAAGTTAATATCCAGGCACAATGCCAGTGAGTACTTTGAATATACTCAGAAACCACCTTAAGAGTGAAACAATAAAGGATATGTTCTTTTCTAAAATAGTTTCTCTTGTATATATAGCATGTCTATGTCTTTGTTGAAAACGTTTGTAAAACATATTGAAAACATTTGAAAAGTTTGGAAAACCACTATTATTGGGTCACCCAATTTCATCTCACGGTCCTCACTCAACCGAGCTTTTCATCTTCTGTGATCCTCCTAGATCACCTTACTTCCTCTGTGGTCACCTTAGACCACCCTTTTTAGAAAACTCTTTCTTCTCTGAAATCCTTTTCTTAGAAATCAAAAACAACACCGCTCTACAGAAACCTTCCCAACTGTCCATAACCGCTGATACATCTATTCGAATAGATTTACATTCTGCGGAGGTTGTACACTTTACCAACACCATCCGGGTACCCTGTCCTGATCCCGTATGGATCATGGGTCGAGTAACCAATCAAGACTCTGAGGGGCTCTTGTATATTAGGATGTGTTGCCCACAAGAGATTATCTCTATTAAAACATTATACATGACTATGCTTATTATTATATTTAGGGATTTCTATTTTTGTGCCCCTGGTTCGTTAGTTGTACTCAGTTTTCCCCAGCCGCTTAACTTTTCCTCACTTTTTCCCATATCCTTCTCAGAAAATCATCAAAGAGCTCGAACGGTAGTTGCCATCAGGTTCACCGTTGGCTGTCGTGTGGGGCCGCGCAGTGTGGGACCACGTGGGAGCATTTGGTCAGGAACGCGTTATGATGACGTGTGGGTCGTGCCCTGTGAGACTACGTGGGGCCGTTTTTTGGGAACGCGTTATGGGGGACATGGTGTGGGACCATGTGGGGCAAGTTTGGTGCTTACGTGTGCCCTATCACCTAAATTGGAAGTTTTCTTTTTTGCTATTTTTATGATTGGCCTTTTAAGAGCGCATTTTCCCCTTCTCTCGCTAACAGCTGTGTTTTTTTGCCCAAAAAGGTAGCGAATCTAGAGCAGCTTCTCTCTTCATTCATTGTTCCTTTTGGCCTTCGTTTTTTCCCAATCTAGTAGAAAATTTAGAGCAGCAAATCTAATCAGCACCATAAATACATTTAGTAAACACAGAAGATGTAGATAAAGCAGCTAATATAGGATATATAGTAGATGTAGCTAAAGCAACTAATATAGGATATATAGTACGATCCTTAACGAGGTTCGACAATTAGGCTGCTCAGTAGCAGCAACAGACAAGTTCAACATAGACAATACAAAAGAAGCTGCTTTATAGCAGCAACAACAACACAAGATCAGTGGCCCCTCATGGCCTCCGCCTCCGCCCTCTGGCGCCTCCTCCACTTCTTGCTGCCCAGTCCCTTGACCTTGGGCGCCTTGGGATTGATTGGGGCATGTGACCCTCCTCGATGGCCACCTTCTAGAGGCTGCGGAGGTGAAAACCGAGTGCCTGGTGCTTGGCTCTGAAGCCATGGACGTTCACGGACTCTCCGCAGGTCCTCACATTCTCGGCATGCTTCACTAGGGAGTTGAATCCGATGGCATGGAGCCTCCTAGTTGTGCATAAGGGTCACCTGTAGACGTCTCTAGCGAAGAAGTTGCCATATTGGCCGGACTTCAGCCTCCTTAGCACCTGACGAGTCTTGGTGTCCTTGGACTCGTCATCGTTGTAGACGTCACTGCTATCCTCCTATTGGAAAAAATAGTAGAGTGCAACAAGGACATGATTGAGATACCTTGATTATCAAGATTGATTATTTGCATAAATTAACCGATTGAGATCCCTTGATTATTCCCCAAATCTCAAACCAAATCGAATACCGATCCCAACTACAGATCGCCGCTAGTACTAACTAGGGAATCCCTTAACTGTAACTCGGAGGACAAATAAAATAGGATTGAAATACGAACATAGGGATTCATCAAAATACGAGATCTAACACAAGAGAATTAGCTACTGTAAAAATATGAACAGCCAAACCCTAATAATAGAGGATCTAGCATCCAACGATGGGAATGGGGGAAGAACAAGGGAATGGGAGAAAATCCTAGATACTTACTACCATGGATCGGCGATGTTGGTGTCATACAGGTTTCTCCAGCCTGATGTAATCCTCCTCCTCGTAGGGGTCCTAGCCGAGCGGGATCTGCCCGAGACTGGCTGGGGCCTCCTCGCTGGCGGCTACGGTGGAAGCGGGGACGGGGGTCTGGACGGGGACGACGGCTGCCTTCGATGCCTTGATGGTGGCCTATACGGGGATGGAGGCCTCCTTACCGGTGGACGATGGCCACCACGCTGTTCTTGTCCATCACCGGCGTGGTTGGGTTTTTTTTGGGGGGTTGCAAAAGGTGATAGGACAGTGGAGACGGTTGCGTGAGTGAGCGAGTGAGTGATGAGTGACAGTGAGGAGGCCTCTATAAAGGAGAAGGGAAGGGACGTTTTATTGCACCACCGTGCACCGCGTAACCGCGTACGCTACTGCATCGTGCATGGCCACACGTGTCTGCTACCACCTCGTGCAACGCGACACGCATATCGTGAGTCATGTTTTTCCTCGTGTCTCACCTTGGTGACTTAGTTGTGCTTAGTTATACCCTCGAGTGTAACACTAGAAGTTTGGTTGTACTCAGTTTTGCCCTCTAGTACTAACACTGTCGTGTGCAATATACTCAGTTTTACCCTCCGGTGGCTGGTCAACATAGAGTCAACGAATGGGTTTTAGCTAGCTAATTGAGTTATTTTATGCACAACAAATTCAAAAGGATCAAAACATAGTGGCATCTACCCAGGGAGACTTATTATGTGACCTGCCACCATAAGAAATGTATAGAAATCAAGTTTTAACCTAAATCACTACTTCTCAAATCACCTATTATCTATGAAGGTTCATGGATTTCTACTCAAGCCTCTTCCCAAAACATCCCTCCCAAAACATAGTTTGTCTGAATGAGGCAATAATTGTCAAACTGGTGTATATTTGAATTATTGCAAATAGTTTGATGTATGGCAAGATGTATTTTATTGTATAAAAGAAGCATTTTCCATTTTTTAAATCTCTTTCTATTTTCTATTTGAATCCCTTTGTCCGTTTTGCCCTTGGTTTTTAAGTTCTACTCAGTTTTTCCCTTGGTTTTTAAGTTCTACTCAGTTTTTCCCTTAGTTTTTAAGTTCTACTCAGTTTTCCTCTCTCTCTTAGTTGCAAACTCTCACACATGTGCTCATCTTGGCTGCTACACTCTAATTGGTTGAGACAATTGTCACACGGATCATGCCTACCAACTGTTGATCCTCTATGATCTAGCGGACATGATAACCCCTATATCTGTCGAGGGCAGCCCTCTATCCATACAAAATAACGAGTTTGATACTAGTACTTTAACTCCATAAAGAAATGAATTTAAATATAATTTGATGGGAAAGTGTTCAAAGTTGTAAAATTTTCGTATATGCAAGTTTGTGCATTACATTCCACTCTATGAAAATGATAATCTCTCAAGATTTTCTTAGCACAACATTATCACGTATTGAGTGCAATTTCAAAGAGTTCAAATGTGTATAATTTTCGTATATGCAAGTTTATGCATTACATTCCACTCTATGAAAATGGGGGACAAAATGATAATCTCTAAAATTTTGTGAGCACACCATTATCATGTATTAAGTGTGATTTCACAGTGTTCAAAGGTTTATAATTTTCGTATGCGCAAGTTTATGCATTATATTTCACTCCATGGAAATGATAAATGATAAGGATTTTATTAGCACAACATTATCATGTCCTAAGTGCGATTTCAAAGAGTTCAAAGGTGTATAATTTTCGTATATGCAAGTTTATGCATTACGTTTCACTATATGAAAATGATAATCTCTTAAGATTTTGTTAGCACATCATTATCACGTATTAAGTGTGATTTCACAGTGATCAAAGGTGTATAATTTTTGTATATCCAATTTTATGCATAATATTTCACTCCATGAAAATGACAGCTCTCAAGATTTTATTAGCACAACATTATCATGTCCTAAGTGCGATTTCACAGTGTTCGAAGGTGTATAATTTTCGTATATGCACGAGTCATAAATATTTTAGTTTAGAGATCACTTTTCATGCTCTAAAAATGGTAAACTCTCAAGATTTTCCTAGGACAACATTATCATGTCCAAATTGTAATTTGAAAGTGTTCAAGCGTTGTGTCAGTTATAAACACTCTTTTACATTAAGAATTTCTAATTTTTTAAATTTGAAAGTGTTCAAGAGTTGTGTTGTTCTCTTATTTCTTATACATCCATCTCCCCAGATCTCAAAGTTTGACTTTCACCTCATAGATTCACTTGATTACAGTCGATACATTAACTCGATAAACCAATTAAACCATCGTAATGGCTCGCCGCCCGCATTCTCCCCAGCAAGCGCGCGCCCAATTGAGCTCCCGAGTTGCGCCAATTGATTGTCCATATCAAGCGCACGGTTTCCATTGTCATCCTTCATATAGGTCAATGGGATGACACCATACTACGGCCAGGACAAACGGGAGGCCGAAGTGAAGCTAGACAAAGGGTTGCCGTCGCCGGAGAAGAAGAACAAAGGGGAGGCAATGACACATGCACGAGCGTGGGGATGCCTCGGGGTCCCATCTTGCAATGCCAACCTGGGTAAGCTATGGGTCCGGCGCTCACGTGGATAAGCTGTGGGTCCCATGTTGATCTAGAAAAGTGGAGAGAGATGT
The DNA here is from genome assembly GCA_916181665.1 of Avena sativa. Lineage (NCBI taxonomy): Eukaryota > Viridiplantae > Streptophyta > Magnoliopsida > Poales > Poaceae > Avena > Avena sativa. Next base: position 363,865,897 of record OV702290.1, on the reverse strand, counting down.
CCACTACGGTAACCAACTGAACATGGCCCACTTGTCAGCATGTAACGGCAAGGGTCTACTACGGGACCCGACATAACACGGCCCCACTTGTCAGCACGTAATGACGAGGGTCCACTACGGGATCCGACTAAATGTGGCCCCACTTGTCAGCACGTAATGGCAAGGCTGATAGACTGCGAGTTTCATACCATGTGAGATTTTCGTAGAAGGAGATGGGCAAAAGTGAGAAAAAGTTAAACGGCTGGGGAAAAGTGACTACAACTAAGGAACTGAGGGCACAAAAATACAAATCCCTATATTTTATCCCATATGATGTGCAGCTGCAGGTGGATCTTCAACCATGGCATATCCCCATCCATTGAATCAACCCATGATAAAAGTAAACTGGATTGGTCCGAGAAACGAAGGTAAAACAAAGAAACAAAGTCTTGTAGATGTTTCATTTTTATTTCCTTTTAGCATTGTTTACCAAGGTTCGATTAAACCTAGGTCTACTAGGTAAAAGGACTATTATACTACATCCGTGAATTTAGATCGAAGGTATCAACCCTTTTTCTGGCGTTGTTGCCGGCGAAGCAATTTCGCTATCCTGGTGAGGTCAGTAGAGACCTTGTTTTTAGTTTTATTATTTGTTTCTAGTTTATTTCTTGTTATTAGTTTAGTTTCTTGTTATCTATTTGAAAACCCAAAAAATAATTACTTGTTATTCGTTTCCTTTACTTAAAAAATACCAAATTATAAGATCCATGGCTCAAAAGAGACTTGGGGAGTATGCTACTCCCACTGATGATTGTATTCGTGCACCTATTACTTAGCCCGCTGTTGATGTGGAAGCATATGAAATTAAGCCTAACCTTTTAAGTTTGGTTCAGCAAAACCAATTTGGGGGCTCATCTTTTGATGATTCAGGTTTGCACTTAAATACTTTTACTGAAATTTGCGACATGATGCGTATTAAGGATGTAGATCCAAATGCTGTTAAATTACGTTTGTTTCCTTTCTCTCTTAGAGGAAGGCTAAGGACTGACTGCTAGCTCTACCTAAGGGCACTATTAAATCTTGGGAGGAATGTACTAATCTTTTTATGACTAAATTTCCCCCATCTAAAACTATGCAACTAAGATCCAACATTATAAGTTTTAGACAAGAAGATCACGAGCCACTAGCGCTTGCATGGGAAAGGATGAAAGAAGACGTAATGAACTGTCCTATTCATGGGATGGAAGAATGGATTATATTACATTTATTTTATAATAGCCTTAACCCAATGTCTAAGTCTATGCTAGATACTGCAGCAGGAGGAACAATCATGGGAAAGCAAGTGAGTGTTGCAAAGAAATTACTTGATGATATGCAAAACAACCATGCCCAATGGCATGTGGAATGAACCTCAAAAAGGGTGAATTCAGTCACCGAGATAAACAATGAAGAGCTGACATCTAAGGTAGACAAGTTACTCAACATAGTAAAGGGTAAGGAAGATACCAAAGTTAATGCTATCGCTACCGATGTTAATAATGTTAATTTTATAGCTCGCGCTCCTTATAATCCTGCTTGGAAGAACCAAAAAAAATCTTCTAATGTTTAAAAACATTATTCTAATCCTGCAGGAGCTCCTTACAATAATTATGATAATCATAATGGAGCAAATCATGGCAATCTCTCGTTTGAACAAACTATTATAACCTTTATACAAGCTCAAACCGAGCAAAATAATATGCTTATTAAAATCACGGAGAACCATGAAAGTAGTATAGGTAAATTATCTAACCAAGCCGTTGCAACTAGAAATGATGTGCAAACTCTACAGGAAATTACAAAGACCGTGGAGGCTCAATTGGGCAAGGTAGCTGAGAGCCAAGCTCTCATATTAGAAAATTTTGCTAGGAAGCCCGAGCCAAATCCGGTAGAAGACCTCAAGATGATGAGGATGGAAATAAATGAAGAGAAGCCTAAAGAGCTGGACTATAGCAACATACCTACACCTGAATACACCATGGAAGATCCACTAAAGATGATCACCGTAAAGAATCCTGGTTTAGAACAAGGTAATGATGCTATGTACCAACAATTTATCCAATAAGTAGCATCTAAAGTTCGAGAATTAGAGATGGAGTATAAGAGACTAGCTGATAAGCTTCCTGTTAAGCTAGATGATATATTTGAGCCCATTATTAAAATTAAAATTGGGGTTAATGGGATATCTGCACTTTGTGTTCTTGGTGCAAGCGTCTCAACAATTTTCAAAAGTCTATTTGACAAATTAAATTTGAGGCCTTTTGCAACCACTAAACTGAGACTGCATCTAGCGGATTCAACTTATAAACAAGCTTTTGGGATAAAAGAAAACATAGTTGTTGAAATTGAAGGAAGTCCTGCTCTTATTGATCTTATTATAGTGGACATGTCTGAAGATCCCATAGCACCTATAATTCTAGGTAGGCCATTCCTAAAAACTATTAAACTTTAATCAATTTACATGAAGAGAATGTGAGAATAGGATTACCATCTAGAGATCCTTTTCTAGTCTACTTTCCTAGGAAAAAGAAGGCTAAACCTAATAATGGTGATGGTATAATTACACTGAAAGCCAATTACTTTGGAGTGGGTATTCCACTCACTAAACCTAAATAATCACCATCTGGGTCAAGCTAATTGACCTTAACTAGAAGCACTTCATGGAAGGCAACCCATGAGAAATATTTTTTTTTTACTCTTGTGTTAGTTTTGTTTATTTTTTCTGTTTCATTTTTTTAATAATGAGTGTTCAGGAAGTCCTTTGGAGAGAGGAGAATAAAATACGGTAATCCTCGACCTTTTATTTTACTAACACATGGCCTGAAAGGTATTGATGATTTTTATGAAGTCTATTTGCTGTTATTTTGCCATTTGCTAAGATGTATAAAGGCACACAAAGCTAATAACCCAATTCTATGAGTTTTTAAGCTTACTGGCCACATAACGACCAGTAGTACGACCGAAAGGCCCTTACTGTGCGCCCGTACCACATCGAGGCTCTAGAAAGTAGAAATTTTGATTTTTACCACAGGACACAGTGGTTGTAACAACCATTGGTACGACCGGAGGTGATCGTACCGCCCGACCGTACCACACCCTCTAGCAAAGATCAGATTTCAAACAAATATACTGCACACATAACGGCCAGTAGTACGGGCGCGCGCGAGCGTACCGCGCGCTCGTACCGAGTGCATCGCCAGAAGAGAACCGTCGACCCCAAGGTTAGTCACTCGGTCTAGGCAGGCTCTGGTCGTACAGCCTGCCCGTACCACGTACGCAGCCGCCATATCGCCCAAGAGGAGGTAAACCTAAAATTCCAAAACACAAATTTTTTGCTTTCTCCTACCTCCAAACTCCAAACCATCTCCGTTGGATCTTCAAATTTATTCAATCTTTCTTCGATTCCTCGCATCCAATTGATCTAAGGTATGTTTCTCCTCTGATCCCCAACTTATTTGTATCAAAACTCTGCTCAATATTTCACCATTATTAATCTAGACTTAGATCTTGTTGTTGAGTTAATCTTGATATTGAGCATGCTTAGTATTATTTTTAGAGGAGTTTTTTTGTAAGAAGTGTAGAGGATCATTTATGCTATGTTTCTATTAAACTAAAAATTTGATTACCAATTTTTTTAGATGAACACAAAGAGCCGTACACGTGTGATGGCTACGGAACAAGCTGCACCACCCGTTGATACGTTGACCCCCCGAGTCACTTGGTATCGAGTTCACGAGGAGTTTCAGCTGAACCATTTCGAACGTATCAAGTTTCAAGAAATCAAGTCCACCAAGTGGGTGTGTCCCTATATCCTAAACCAACTTAGCATTCGTGTTGATTTCAATTTACTCTGCAACATTGTTGGTTTGTATGACTTTGTCTTTCAGGATGTCGGCATGTATCGCCGCTTGACACTTGAGTTTCTCAGCACCTTGACGCATACGGTGTGCTCTCACTATTGTTCCGAGAACAAAAATGTCTGGAGTTGATCACATCAACTTCCGCCTTATGAACTGTGAGTACTCCTTGACACTCGACCAATAGGCTCACTACTTTGGGTTTGCCAACAACACCACCAACATACGCTGCACCACCTTTGTTTTAAATCCTGCACCTTGGGAGTACTTTAATAGAATGAGAATTCGTGGAAACACACCCAATGGGAACCAAATTGATCATCAAGCTATTCATTATTTGTTTTATGTTATTGATAACACCTTGCAGGCATATGGTGAGTCTACTAGAGTCAATAAGGAGGACATGAGATCCTTGCTAAAACTACTATTATTAACTGTAACTTAACGCCAAATTTGGGCGCCCTTCTTTTGTTTTACCTTAAGCATCAAGCTCTGTAGTCTCGACGTCCCATATGTGGAGGAGGAGTCATAACCGTTCTTGCACGTGCACTTCACATGAACCTAGGTAACATCCAACCGTTGATAGGAAGTCACCGTCTTGGTTTTTCTACTCTAAGAGCTTATGGTATGATTTCTAGAACTAGTGGTAGATACTTCCTTGATATACCTGGAGAGGATCACTTGATCCCAGCTCCTTTGCCTAATGGTCTATTCTCTATCGAGGATGGACGTTTGCATTATGACGCGCATGTTGAGGCAAGTCTACCCAGCAAGAAGTACCCATGGGAGAGGAAGGACAACATGAATAAGTAGAACAAGAAGGACCTGAACAAGATGTGTAGCCACCAAACTACTACACCACCAATGAAGATATCTATTCTCTCGAAGGAAATATCCAAAATATGATCAACCTCTCCATCAACCTTCAAGATACTACTGCCAACCTCGCCACCTAGTTCCATGATTGGAGCAGCCAATGGAACGTGGGAGATTATCCACCACCGCCATAATGAGCATCAAAAAGGGCTTGCAAAAGCCTAAGCTTGGGGATGTGTTCCCCTAACAATTTTATTTGTGTAATAATGAGGTTGTACTCCAGCTCCTTGAGAGATTTTAAACACTCGTGTTGGTTTGTTCCAACACTTTGCTTTTGTTTTTTTCCTTTGCTTTCGTTTTTCATTTGCTTTTTTTGTTTCTTTTCTTTTCTTAGTTCCTTGCTTGGTCGCAGGTTCTTTTCTATTCTTTAATCCCTATCCTCAAAAATACAAAAAGAATTTTCCATTTTCCTTTTTTCATGAACGTGGATTCACACCTTTCCTCTTTGCTTTAATTTTATTATGGGAATGATTTTACTTGAGTTTTGAAGGAACACGTCCCTATAAGGAAGAGGATTACAAAGTCACTCATAAGAGGTATGTCCTATGTGAAAGGGCATGTATGCCCCATTTGTGGTTTTGGTAATTAATGACAATCCCTATGGACTAATGTGCAAATTGAGTTTCACTTGTAGGTTTGTCCATTGGCATCGCTTGGACCACGTGTTGGTTTCAAGGATGAAAAAGAAGAAGCATCGTCCAAGGGCTTTGTGCCTATTGGAATCAAGTAGAAGAAGAAGAAGATTAAGTTTGTCTTGAAGAAGAAGAAGAATATGGAGTTCCTCATGGCTATCTTCAAGACATCATCAAGAATGGAAGTGCAAGCTCAAGATGCGTCATCTCTAGAAGATCTCATGCTTGAAGCTTGCCATCCTCGGCAATCATGGAATGATGAAGACAAGTTCGAAGAAGAGGCTTCCCCATGGAGTATGGGGGAGCATGTCTCAAGACTTCATCAAGCAAGTGCAAGCAAGTGCAATCAAGAAAGGTGTTCCATCTTGAAGGTGACAAGATCGTCTACATCAAGCTCAAGTGGGATGCTCAAGGCAAAGGTATGATCTTGATAGGGTTTTTATTTTACCGGTCTCTTGTAGTGTTCTTGTAGTGTTGGGAGACCGGGTTTAGGATAGATAGCCGTACTATCAAGAGGGGCTCTCGAGTGGGTGACTCATTCGTATCTTTCGGAGAGAGATCAAACCTTTGCATACATAGCATCATCTTTCTTGGTTTTTGTTTGGTTCTTGTCCATGTGAGGATCTAGAGCTTGTGGTTATCTTCATAACAAGCTCTAGTTCATCAAAAACGGATTTCCCTTGCATATCTTATTGCGTTTTTTATCTTGCGAGTTTTTCCGGCTCCACACCTTGGGAGGTATCTCACATATATATTCTACATGTCGTTATCTTTCCAACAAAATTGGTTTCATCTCGTTTGGAGTTCGGATGCAAAAGTTGTGGCAGTTCTGGTTCTGAAGTTTTTGCCTGACCGGTAGTTCCGGCGGGCCACCGGTAGTACCGCCAGGGCAGTTTGCCATCGGTAGTACCGGTGTTAATTCCGGCCCAACTTCCGGTAAACCCATTTTCGGTTCAGTACTCTCTCTGCCTGGTTAGCGCTATTTGACGGAACTTGGATCGGATTTTTAGGCGGTAGTACCGCTAGGACATTCTTGCCACCGGTAGTTCCGGCTAAGCAGCGGTAGTACCGGCCAGGCTCGCTTCTGTTCTTTCTCTCGCTGTTTTCTGACCATTGGGTGGGTGCCACCGGTAGTACCGGCCACCCACCGGTACTACCGGCCGTGCGCGATTCTGTGGGTAACGGGCAGATCAGGGAGCCCTTTAAAAGGAGCTCCCCTTTCCCCTTCGGCCCCTACTTGTTCTTCTCGGTTTTTGGCCTTCTCTCTCCTCCATTGTTGACCTTGAAGAGCTTGCCCTCTCCTCTTTCCCCTCCTATGATTCTTGCATCTTTTTGAGGGATTTGAGAGAGAAGATCTAGATCTACAAGCCCCACCAAGCCAAATCCCTTCTTTGTGAAGGAATCCTTTGGGATCTAGATCTTGGAGAGTTTTGTGTTCTCCTCTTGTGTTCTTCGTCCCTTATTCCCCCAATAGCTTTTGTAGCTTTGGTGGAATTTGAGAGTGAAGGACTTGCCTCTTGCATTTGGTGCATAGGTTTGAGTTCTCCTCGGAGATTCGGTGAGTTCAATCCCTTGGGATTGTTTCTCTTGGGTTCTTGGAACCCTAGACGGTTGTGTGGTTGGATAGTTGACCTTTTGTGGTCTTGTAGCCTTTTGTGGCCTTGTTGCCTTTTGTGGCTTTGTAGCCTTTGTCGCATTGTTCTTGGGGCTCCAGTTGAGTTGTGGAGGTTCCCCAAGCTTGTTGGCCTTTTGTGGCATTGTGGAGCCTTTGTGGCGTTTCTTGGGAGCCCTCCAATTGAGTTGTGGAGATTGCCCCAAGCCTTGTACGGGTTCGGTGACCGCCCTCAAGTATCCCATAGTGGAACGTGAGTAGGCCTTTGTGGCGAGCTCACGGGAGAATAGGGTGAGCCTTTTGTGGCGTCGGTGAGTTGCGTGGCTTCGCACCCTTGGTGAGGCCTTGTGTGGCGTTGGGTGAGCATCGAGCCACCACACCTCGAGGTGAGCCATTTGTGGCGTTCGAAGTACATTGCGCCCCCGCACCTCTCCAACGGAGACGTAGCTTCTTTGGAAGTGAACTTCGGGAAACAAATCATCGTCTCCACGTCCATCAGTTATCTCTCAACCGAGCCCTTTACTTATGCAATTTCCATTGTGATAGCCTTCATGCTTGAAGTACTATATCTTGCTATCACCTTGTTGCTTGTCTAGCTTAGCATAGGTTGTTGGTGCACTTAGTGAAACTAGTGGATATAGGTTTTGGCTTGATAAATTAAAGGTTAAGTTTTATTCCGCATTTATTAGAGCCTAAACTGTAATAATTTTAAAACGCCTTTTCACCCCCCCCCCCTCTAGGCGACGTCCATTTCCCTTTCACTATGTCTCCCACTTTTGAAGTTTGAGTTGTTTATTTTAGTTGGTTGATTTGCAAAGATGCCATGCTAGTCGGAGTAATTCAAAATAGTTAGAGTAAAGCTTTTTATTGATATGGATGATTAGTTGTGGAAGATTTTTCTCTAGTTCTTTTAGCTAACCGAGTCTTGCCTTGGAAATAATATTGCCAACAAGTACAATAAGAAAAAGTCTAAAATTTATGACTTGTGTGATGAATAATTGTCTTGAGAGTTTACCCTTGAAGATACTAAACCCCATAGTTGTTTTGATAGACTTGACGACACTCTTGAAAGGAGTTGTTTGATTAAAATGAAGTCTAGCGGTAATTGTGATGCATGCCAAAGCTAACCTTGTGGATCAAACCGTGGTACTAGTAAGAAAAAGTTCTATGTTTCTCATGCACACCTTTGGATGCCAACAACTCCGCCAGCCTACGAACAATCTATGGTATAACACCGGATTTTGGCTTTGAGTTGATGACATGAGTGGCATACATGTCAATGTAATGGGAAAATGTATTGGTACTCTCAAAGGTTGTGCAAGAAATCATAAAAGAAACACTCAATGATCCTTGAAGAAGGAAGAAAAAGTATATATATATGAAGATCCACATAAAAAGTCCTTGGCATGGTCTCATTACTACTTTATGAATTTTCTTGAAAGATAATGATCAGATTAGAAGTGTTTAATAGCCTTGATTTACTAATGTGGGCATCAATAAGACACTTCACTATTATGCTACTTAGGACATGAACTCTATTACTAAATTTTGCTAATAAAACATTCTAGTGTTCCTTGGCAAGCTAAGATTTAACTAGAAGAATTGGATTGATTGTTACACTTCTAGTTATTTATACTTATGTTAAACTCTACTTTGATTATCTTGATTTAACAAAGCTTGTATAGTATTCTTTTCATCTCTCTAACTTTGATAAGCCTTTCAAATGGATGAAGTGCCGGGCGCATATGACTGCCAACCGTAAGTGAATTCTTATTCACGTTGTTTCAAGTTTAAACGCTGAATTCCTTATAGTTCTTTTGTTTCTTCTTGCTCAAGGGCGATCAAGGTTTGAGCTTTAGGGAGGTTGATAGCTCCAAAAATAACCATCTTCCACCATGTTTAAACATTGTTTTTAGTCAAGTAATTGACAAGAAACTCTCTAGCCTTGCCACTAATGACTAATAATTGCAAAGGTATGCAAACCATTGCTTTGATTTGTGTTGTGCAGGAAATCACACTTTTTAATGTGAAATCAAGAGTCATAATGCAGGTTTTGAGGAAGTCCACATGACCAAGTAATTCTAGAGCCATTGCCAGGCGTCTGCAGCCGTAACGACCACTGGTACGGGCAGGGTCCGCCCGTACCATCCACCCGTACCATGTGGCGATAGCTTCTCCTCGTTAAACCCTAAAACTTTCATGAATACTCCTATATATTTTGAGGCCTCAACCGCCACTCAGAGGGCCGCCATTCTCAGATTGCATCACAACACCACCAAAGGAGATCCACACCATAGTTCACCCCTTCCATCTTCCATCCCCTCCATTAGCCATAGCCATTACTTTATACTTGAGATCTTCTTGTGATTCATCGACCATTGTAGGAATATTTGATTTCAATCTAAGTATTTTGCACAATGTTTTCTATCCTTGATATTATTGTTATGAGTGAGTAGTCCTCACGGGTTGCGGGTTGGAGAGAAACCTCATAGCAATTATGTGCATCTAATCTATGGGAACATTGTGTATTGTTTGAAAGAGAGATTTGTATATTTTGTTTGTTTGTATCTTGCCTCATTCTTTGGACTTGTAGGTACCCAAGACCCCCAAGATCGATAAAGTCTTGTGGTGAGATACTTGGCTAGCAGCAATCTCATAGGAAACCCAGTGACAGAAAGGGTTGTACGGTCTTCGCTTAGCGACCCATTCGGGATCACAACAACATCACCACTTAAAGCTTTGATCTATGTTTTACACTTAATAATCTTTTGTAGCCCGGTGCTTCGTGGGGCACTCGGTTGGATCAAAAGACTATTTCTATGCATGTTGCCTCTCAGGGGCTCTAGTATATTAGGATGTGTTGCCCACAAGAGATTATCTCTATTAAAACATTACACATGATTATGATTATTATTATCTTTTATCCCATATGATATGCAGTTGTAGGTGGATCTTCAACCTTGGCCTATCTCCATCCATTGAATAAACCCACGATAAAAGTAAACTAGATTGGTCCGGTAAATGAAGGTAAAACAAAGAAACAAAGTCTTGTAGACGTGTCCTTTTTATTCCCTTTTAGTGTTGTTCCCCAAGATTCGATTAAACCTAGGTATACTAGGGAAAAAGACTATTATACTACATCCATGAATCCGGATCGAAGGTATCAGATATACACTTTCAATGAGAGGCCCATAGTAACATCCGGCTACTCCAGAGGGCAGTTCACATCTCCTCTAGGTCATGTCCAACATATGACCCTTTCTGTAAAGGAAACCTCGCATTCGAGAGATGTGATCCCTTATAAGTAGTTGTGAGGTATCCCATATGAGAGTAAACAAACTTCGAGTCAGGCCCTGTCCCATTCTAGGGTAATGTGATTGCATGGGTTAATTGTTCTAGCAAACTTCAAAGAACCGGGTGCGTTTTTGTAAACATTTTTTTCTCCTTCTCCACTTCAGTATCACTTGTAAAACCAAAACCTTATTCCTTCTCAAATTACTCTTGGCAGGGCAAACCATACCAAGGTTTTACCATAAACCATTTTGTAAATCTTTCCGGGGTCTTCCCAACCTATAGTTTTGCTTTGGCTAAAACGAGGTCTCCAAAGGGGTATGGTGTTATACACCACTTACAATACTAGGGATAAGTAGGTGTCATCAAAGGAGGTTGTACCTAGTAGTACATTTGTGTAATGGTTTGGAAGATCCAAACCACTACTAAAGATAGATCATCATATAGTAAAACAAAGCAGTTTTGCATAAACAAGTAGATACAACATGCATAAGTAAAATAGTAGGACAAGATTTATGAGCAAGTAGGTGGCTTGCCTGTGACCAGCAATATGGCAATATTTCCCTAGGCTTCTTATTATAATACCATAACAACCAATATCTCCTCTGTCTTGACTTCGATACAATTCACTACTATCGTCGTCAAGGATCACACATGCAAGCAAACAAAGACCACAATCAACACCAGGCAAACAAGCACCAATACATTACAGCAACAAAATATCAAGGCATCAATACACTTCATTAGGTTTTGATAACTTGAGTTCATGGCAATTTGGAATTACTTGATTTGCATTAGTAGAACTTCTTTTATGATTTGAAGCTCAAATACTACTTGATTAAAGGATTTTGGTCCAAGGCTTGGGTCTGTAAGATACCAATTCACATGAATGGTACCAATATAATGGAGTATTGACATAACAAAGCCACCAAAAGTGGTTTCATTATTTTATCAATTTTCTTTAATTAGTTATGAATTTTCTAGTGGAAATAACCCTTGTTTAGGTGAATAAATCACTAGAAAAGATATGTAGCTCAAACAAATTTGTTCTCAGAGTTTTTGTAGATATTTGAGTTTATGATTTTTTAGGGTTGGATTCACTCCAAAATAATTACTACAATGCCCTTGGTAAAATCCCAAAGTCAGTTCTGCAAGCAGTTTGTCTTTTCACCAGATTTATTCTACGGACTCTTTTGATATGAATCCAAAGGAACATGGTAGGTGTTTAAAAAATTTTTTTGTAGAACTTGGATTCACCATTTTTAGAGTTTTTAAACTCACGGAGTGATTTATCTAGTGAAGCTACCCTAAATAGAGAAGTTTAATTCACTAAAATTTACCAGAGACTCAATAAATCCTGATCTCCTGGTTTTTGGTAGGTTTGGTAGTACCACATCACTGTGAATTTGAATCAACTCAAAATTTGATACCAATTGACCTAGAGAAATTTCTAAAGGCAAACTTGAGTTGTTTTTGTCATTTTTGCTATAGGAAAACCATAGCTCCAATTGGCATGAGACCAAGGCCAAAAGGTGGGTACTTTCATTAGAAACCAGAGGAAGGTGGATTTACTCCATTTGGATATGTGAAACCTACTAGGGAAAATTATTGACTGCCATAGACACTATTTGGTAGATTTAAATCCAGAAAATAATAAAAATTAGTTTGGGCATGCGGCTAGCTATGCATGTTAGGGAAAACCCTATAGAACATGTACAAATTTAGATCTTGACAATTACTGTTATTTTCTATTTTTATCTTGATTTAATTCTAGCAAGTATTCTTGCAGATCTGATAAAAGAAGAAAAAATTGAAAACAGAAAAATAGGGGCGCTGGGCTAGATCTCGGGCGATGCGGGCCGTCAGCACCGGACCGGCCCAACTAGGCATCACCGCGAGCGGGAGCGCCGCGTTCAAAATTTCTTGGGCGAGCGGTGTGGGGACCGCTGGATCGACATGAATAAAGGAGGTGGTCTAGGGTTTCTTCCACATGAAGACTAAGATCCGCTTGATTTCTGTCTTTGTTGATATGGCCTGGAGAGACGAGTTCCGAAAGGCTCCGCCGGTAAACTCCATTAGACGCCTTATGCCTGGAGATTGCTGGATCGGATGAGATTCGACCATGCACACGCATGCATTTTCTGATTGTTTGGTTTCAGAGGGAGCGCTGTGAAACTCTGTTGTCTGTTACCATCATGTGACAAGTCTTTGGCGTTCCATGGTGAAGTCAGAAGTGGAGAATTTCATGAAAGCCGTGATCTGAGGACTTGCAATGGTGGTTCGAGTTTTGATGGCTATGAGGAACTAGCTTGATGATTTGTGACTTGAAGCAGTGGCATTGGTAAGTGGGGGCGATATCACATGAGAAGTTCAGAGCCTAAACTTTTAGGATGAAAACCCAAGATCTGACCTTAATTGGTTGTGCCTGGCACTGGCCTTGTTGAAGACATTGTTTCGAGAGTATGAAATTTCTCCAAGCTGTAAACCTATGATCTATAATCATGACAATGACGATTGTGCACTGTTTCCTTCTTGGAGGCGTCATCTTTGGAGAAATTGGATTTCTGGTGCTGTCTTTTTACAATTCTGTTGACCATGTTGTTTAAACAGTACGTACAACCCAATTATAGCAACATTGAAGTACATCCAATAGCTAATGCACGTACCGCAACTAACTATTATTGGATAAAAGTGGCAAAAGGTAGGGGCACACACAGAATGAAGGAGCCCCTTCAATAGGCAGATGCGTGTACAAGTAAGCAGGAAGTTAAACATGGCAACTAATGCACATGGGCCATCTCATTCCCAACAATAAATTTGGTGCGACCTTTCTTCACATCACAAGCTAGGCAGATCTCTCCAGGAAAGACCGGAAGATCGCAGGTCATCCCAATGAAATGAGCATACAAGTTGAAGCAACTGAGACCCTCATACTATACGCATCGGGGAGAACAACATGAGTATGATGAACTCCTGGCATCTCTTGCACCTTTGCAAGGACTGATTCTCTCACTGTACCACAATGCAAGCCAAAGTTAACAAAGAACCTCAACAAAGTGGTACCGGCGAAGAACTCCATGAAGCAGAAGATGTGTATCTTATTCCAACTGTCTCTAGACTACTACGCTCCGAATTGTAGACCCAGAGTAAGTGCATGCGGACAATCTGGAAATGTATGCGCTTGAGCTAGTATTTGGACGTGGTGATAGTACTAAACCAGTTGCCACCAAAAAAAATCAAACATACGTACGGCTAGCTACTCCCTCCGAGTTTATTACAGCTTTTCTCTTTTCATCATGCTGTTATTGCTTTGTCGAGTTGTATCTGGCTGCTGCAACCGTACGTGACGCTCTCCTTCTATGCGCGCAGTTTTTCCAATCACAAAGCAACAATTTATGTGACTACTGTAGTTTTATTTCAGGTGTCATGTTCATCGATACTGACGGCCCGGAGATTAAAAAAAGAAGAAGAAAATATGGCAGGGGACAAAAGCGAAACCGGGTCGCTTCCGATGCTGTTTACTTGCATCGCATGCGTCAACAACCTTTCGCGAGTCTTCCAAAAACAAACGAGAAACGACCCTTTGGCCTTTGGCGTGCACTCACGTGTTCGGGCTGGACGGAATCGGGATGCTCGATTGCATGGACGCGTCCTCTGGCCTCAAGTGCAGCATCGGTCAATTCTCTATTATGAAGCGGTTGCTTAGGCTCTGGATTGGTTGTTGTTGGCGCTAGCCACTCCACTTTTGATTTGTCGGTGGCGAACACCTTTTTTAGTTCCATCAAAGGGACGCAAACTATGGCGCAGAGACCGTACCCTGTTCGGCTGTTCCTTCCTGACGCATGCGCGTTCAGGGCCTTCGATTATTCTGCTTTGGTCATTTTGTTCTTTCATGTCTAAGTATCGTTAGTTTGTTGACGTTCACAAGATGTCTGGGTGGTGTAGTTGGTTATCACGTTAGTCTCACACACTAAAGGTCCCCAGTTCGAACCTGGGCTCAGACAAACCGTCAAATTTTTTTCTCGATCGCTTGCAATTTTTTGAAGTACCTCCGGAGCATGGATGCTGCAAAAATAGTCCAATCGTCCCACAGCCAATCCTTCGTCTGTTCTGATATTATGGTTTCAAAAAAAGGCTGTGAGAAAAGAAAACACTGTAAAACCAACGGCATTTGTTTCAAAAAAGAACATGCACCCTGCCGGGACTTTTCTTTGTTCAATTACTTCAGCAACCATCAAAGCCAAAACTTCATCTTCTAGCAATAATAACACCATAACAGAAATCCTGTATTTTCATCACAAAAGATGGCAGGCTTTCAATGGTATCAAGCAGCAAACTTTCATTCACAGAAGCAGCTGACAAAGTTAGGAAGTAGGAGCAGTACTAGTGACTAACAACACATTATACTAGATGGTTCATGTCTTACATGAGACTACTTGTGCATGACTTATACATGACAGGCTTGCAGATGCAAGATTCACTACACATAACTTGCGTGACAATATAGACACCAAAGGAACGTTTGCCACCACCACCATCCAAAATACAGAGATAGTTGGTCTACTCCGTCGCTAGACAAACCACGATGTACCATAGATTGAACACTACGCTAGAGCAGCGTAATGACCTGTAGAAGATAACAAAATCAGCAACAATTAGGACAGACTGAGTTGCCAAAATCTTGGAGCCATTTTGATGTAATCAAATCTTGAAGCGATTGTTGGATTTATTTCAGTGCGGGTAGCAGGATATACCATGTAAAGTTTTGTTAGAATGGCACCATCATACATTGTGTCGTACGAAGTGATTCCTAGATCTTTCAGTAAGACAAACAGTTATTTTGTCTTTGCGGGAAAAACAAATAGAGTAGTTACGTTATCTGCAGTATTGTAGGACACATTCTTCTCTAGAGCAGACATGCCTGATAAATTAATTCACAAGTGAAAATGTATATTATGCGTAGCCATATTATTATACTTCGTAAAGAGTCGTAGAAGACACAGTTGTTAAACATGACCACAAAACCTAGGAAGGAAGAAAGGACAGGTGTGCAGTACAGAGATGATGACAACTTTTTACCTTTGTTTACCACATCAGTCCATACGTGCCATGCCAGCATATGTTCTTCAGAAAGAACCTCGGCAGTTTGTAGATCCGCAGAGGCATGTCTTGAGCTCGCAAGCTTGGGGAAATTCGCACTTAATGCCAGGAGGAACCCCTCTTAGGCCATAATCATAGGTCAGTTCAGTCATGGGAGGAATATGTTTCACCGCGAAGAACATGATATGCGGATAGCTATCATCACCATGGTCATACTGCACAGCCTGCCAAAGGAGATTCGGGGAGCAGCTATGGTTGATAAAACGAGCTACGTTACCTGCATCTTTTGCGCTTATGACAATAGGTAATTGCTTGAAGCTCTCAGCTGTGGCATCACTACTCTTTTCTTCAAGTAATTCTGCACCCACATTATACCTTAAAATCTTATCACTGGGAAATGATGCGCGAAAGGTGTAGTCGCCTTCCTCGACATCCTTGTTCGTGTTGGTTTCATCAATGACTTCACCAGCATACTCGCAAACGAATGTGCCAGCCCGGATTGGGTCCCATGATCGGAGACCCCATCCGCGGTCTCCAGTCCAGAAAACCTCCAAGTTCAGTTTAACACCTTTCTGCACGACCCTGTTTCGACAGTCTTGAGAGCAATGGCAATCGGAAGAGCACTCATACAGCATCGGAACATGCTTCGCAAGCACCCCGGATGAGCTGTAAGGAAGATCACCACCATTCTGTTGCATACATGAACAATCAGTTTCACCTGGCAAGCACACACTAGCACACTGGCAGTTTTGCGGTGGCCTGCTCCTATTAAGAGGTCTCGAATACTTCACTCCAGTAACATAATCAAAGTGGCTAGGTCCCTTTACGTCATCGACGTCATTGACAAGGCACACAGGTATGTTCTCAACCCCCGATGATAAATCCAGCATTATGACCTTCTCTCTTGTGGCAGGATTTGCTTTCCACTTCTCTGTCATCATCCAAACTGAAATTCCATCAGGTTGCCCCGGCTCCCTCCTCAGCCTGTACTTGAAAACACTGAAACCATTCGACGCTGTGTCCAACCAAGAATCTTCGATGCGGTAAATTCCATCATATATATAAACCTTGTTGCCTGGGTTCATGAAAGGGTCATCTACACCGCGCACAACCCTGATCTGGTTCTTCTTCTTGGCACTGTTCATGAGAGCAAGGTTTCCTCTCTCAAGCTTCTGGTCCTGATTATCCTTGAACCGGCTTTTGCCTCCTTGGCCTGTGTACACCAGAGTGTCCGTGTCATCTTCATCGTTCTCGTATCCACCAGATGAGATAATGCTCACGGCAAGACTGTCATCTTTCCCAAAATATGTAGCCGGTAGGTAATCGATGCCGGCCATCGTTTGTGTATGCAAACCCAAAATGAACATTTCCGTCCTGTAGAAGAAAATATCTCCAATTTCAACACCCGGGACGGGCCCTATCATCTTCCTCTCATTGATCCTCAGGTTATTTTCCTTCATGAGAACAGTAGCCTTACAGTCAGCGCGCTTGCTACTATCCTCCTTCTCAGCCAGCTGCAGCGTACAGCGCCTGAGCGAATCGAACATGGCCATGGTCTCTTCCACCAACTCCCTTGGGTTTTCTGATGAGGAGCGCCGGCTGACAAGCTCCTTGTTGAGATTCCTCCTTACTGGTCTCTGCTTGATGTCAGTTGCACTGGAGTCTGCAGCCTGCCGAGCCTTCTTGGTTGCCCTCTTCACTGAAGGTCGTTTTCTCTTCTTGCAAAAGGGGTTGTAATCTTCATCCGATGATGATGAAAATTCTTCTTTGTAGCACGGCGTGGGAAACCTCGCCGAGATTGGTGTAACCTTCAGAGGAGTTGTGGACACTGGCCGTGTCTGAGCAAATGAAGCTGGAGCTGGCCTAGGATGTCCTGATGAGGAGAAGGACCTGAATATAGGTGTGACGTAGACTAGTGGTGGCTGGGCTGATACATCGTACCCCGCAGGGGTAGGGAACATTGGCGACAGCGAGAGCAATGGCTTCAGGTCCAAGGGCTGCTCGTCAGTTTCTGCTTCGTCTTTCAGGTTCCCCATAATGAACTCCTAGCAGTAGCAAAAAACAGGCGTTACTTAACTGTATGGACCTAATTAGATGCTGATGTACATATGGAAGAACAAATGCAATGAACAAAGAATAACATATAAATCTGTAAATTCAGAAAATGGTACCAACTCCTGAACTGAAAAAAACACGACAACAATATGTTTTCTTGTGAAATGAAGCAATCAGAAATAGAGAAGTTGCATATTTTGATCACTAGTTTGTTGGCTGGGTGGAATTAATATTTATGGTGGCAGTATGAAAATGGCCTTCTGGTGAAGGAGTAGAATTCGTTTGATATTTATACACTCAAAAAAGTGTCATACCGATATGTACTAATTGTTAACTATAATCTTGAAGAGAAGGGAGGTCATGAAGAAGGCAGCAAACAAGTCTGTAAATTCAAATACTGATATCAAATTTTCAACCGTATAACCTTTTTAGAAATCATATACAGTATTACCTTTTGAAATGTGGTAACCAGAAACAGAGCAATATTTTTAATAACAAAAGGACAGGTAATAGGATGATTATCCCATAGTTCAACTGTTGCACATCCAACTCCCCAGCATAAAAAGCAGAAAAAAGTATCATAATGCCCCATTTAACAATCTCCCAACAGTGCTGATAAAACTCGAACAGGAATATTATCTGGGCCAGGAGCCTTATTTACTTTCATAGAAAACAGAGCATTTTTTTTACTTCTTCTAAGGAAAAATGTTTGCATAAAATTTCATTATCCTCACTTGACAATCTTTCATAAGGACTTCACATATCAGCATCAATAGGAAACATATTTCCAGGAGCAGGACCAAAGAGATTTTTTATAATAATTTGTTGCATGTTCCAACAACTAATATGTTCCTTCAATATTCACATCATTTTCTTTTAGTACAAACATGGTATGTTTTTTTCTTTTCCTGCCATTAGTCACTCTATGAAAGTAACTAGTATTCAGATTACCTTCCAAAAAAGCCATTTTTCATGAGAGTTTTGCAGCCACTATAATGATTATATCAATTTTACTTTTTTTTTCAAATAGATTGGTGGATATTTACCAAGGTGGCTAACGTCATTAGCGCTACGTCAACACCAATGAGCTAGTAGCTGGAAAGGGAATAGATAGGCTAAAAAAAGCACGGAGCTAATTTCATTATGGAGGAGGAGAAAAACATAGGTTTAACACACAGGGACGGGAATAGATAGGCTAAAAAAAAGCTAAGAAAAAAACATAGTATGTCCCATCTTCCTTTCATCCTCGCACATTAACCAAAAATGCAGGCATCAGCAGAAATGAAAATGAAGGAAATCCAAATTTATTGTTCAAGAACAGAACCGTTGGGGGAACTCGTCGAGGAATCCAGAAAAGAATGGCCGTTTCAACACGGATCTCATCCAAATCCAAGTATACTACTAGTACTACTACTCAGAAACACAAACCAGAAAAGAAAACCACAAGAACTTGCGGAAGAGATTACCAGGAAGGAGCTGACCTCGACGACGTCGTCGAAGCGAAGCCCTTTCTCTCTCTCCGGTGAAGCACTCGGTGGTGTGGAGTACTGGCTTGGAGGTCGGTCACAGCTCACAAGTCACAAAGCTCACAAGTCACAAGTGGGGGACAAAGAAGGCACTCGCTTGCACTGTTGGAGCCTCCCCTCGGTGAAGTCGTCTGAGCTGAGCTGAGCTCTGAGGGCGTACACGTATACTGCCAGGCGGTCATGTCACAATTAAGCTCCGGCAGGCTCACCTCACAGACTGTGCTCTGACTCACACTCTCCACCGTTGGATCAGCCTCGAGATCCGTGCCACTGGAACCAGCTGGAAACGAGACGACACTACTACTTGGTCGGCGCTGTGCTTCATCGGTGGCAACTGGTAAGTTTACTCTTCAATTCCGAGACATTATTACCTCAGCAGGTGAAAATCATTTATCTCCTTTTCTGCTTGTTTCGCTCTCTTCCGAGGGTAAACAACTAAAACTACAGGTGCATCTCAATCATCATTCCCGATAATCTGGCCTGAAATTTCACCAAACAAAATGGAAAAAAAAACCCAAGTGTTGTAGGTGTTGGAACGAGACAGGTAACCGTCACATTTTTTGGTCTGGGTTTGCATCACACTAGTAGGGATAAGCTTATAGTAGCACTCCTTACCGCCGACAAAGTGGGCACATCCTCGCCGGCGGTAAGGGCTTCTAGACCTGCGTAGAATTACCACCGGCGACACTCACTCGTCACGCCGGGGCTACCACAAGTACCGCGGCGAATAGGGCCGGTGCACGCCAGGGATCGGGTGGGCCGTGTGCCCCCCGGATGGGGTGCCACTTACCGCCGGCGAAACTGAAGTTGCACACCGGGGGCTAGCAGAAGGAGCGCTGACGAATAGGGCCCGCGCTCGCCAGGGATCGAGTGGGCCGCGTGCCCTCCGGATGGGCTGCCACTTACCGTTGGCGAAACGGCCTGGGTTCGCTGGGGCTACATGCTCATACCACTGGCGAAAGGTGCACCACTCGCCGGGGACGCGGGGGGGGGGGGGGGGAGGGGGGGGCACTAGGCCGTGTTTATTACCGCCAGCGCTTTTGTTGTTTCCGTCGGTAGAAAAATACTACCACCGACGTGTAGTGTGTAATTCGCCGGTGGTAACCTGGGAATTATTACAAGCTCAAACCAGCCACCTACCAACACCTTCTCACTCACCACTAGCTCATTTTTTATGGAAACTCAACCATAAGCTTTGCTAGCTCATTCCCCCACTTCTCCCCACCCAGTTTAGCTAATTCAACCAACCAAGTTTGATATATTTTAGGAGATGTCGCTCCCCTCGCATGCATTAGTAGATCTACCTAGCAAGATCTAGATATAGATCTATCTCCCACCATATTTCACACTTCTCTCTATTGGTAGATTTAGATCTCGAGCATAAGGTCCTGACAACACACACACTCTCTTCGGTCGACGTTTGGAGTCTCTCCGGTGCTCTTGGACCTCGCGTCAACTAATAGGTATAATGTGGTGGAATGTGCATGAGTTGGCGACAAGTCACCGGTGATGTCACTTGTGATGGTGAAAAGTGGTTGCACGCATATATGGATGTTTTTTGTGTTGTTTTGCCCGTGGAATATGCATGTACAATGAGTTGCCAATGTTTTACCGGAATATCGATTAACTTCCATTTCGGCGAATTTCTGGTACTCTGGCGAGACCATTTTTAGCAAAGGTCATGCCGAATTTTTCTGTGAAAGCCGAGACGGTGGTTCTAATCTATGCACTTATCGTGCAGGCGACGATGGTCATCGAGATGAAGGAAAGCGACGTGGATAGATACGTGGAACACACGACTACCGACATGTATCAAAATAACCGCATGGAAATAAGATGTCCGTGTCGAAAATGCAAACTATTGTCATTGTTTGACCCCTTGTCACGCACGGTGAATGAGCACCTGCTCAGGTATAGTTTCATGGAGGGCTACACTCAGTGGATGGATGATGAAGATGATGTCGTTCAACATGAAAATGAAGAGGATGAGGAGGGAGAAGATTAGGATGTCGCACACGACGACGACGATGATGAACAAGGTCGGGAAGCAGAAGAACATGCGGACGACGAGAACAGGAGTAGGAATACCCCGCTAACCGTGGCCGTGCACGACCCTCATGTTCAAGAAATTCTTCTCGGCAACGCATCGACCGACCCCAGATTCGCCGATAGACGGAAGTCTATGCTGGATCAACTGGAGGTAGACTCAAGAACTCTGTTGTACGATGCAGGTCGCGGGCCGGAGGAGACCCGCTTGAGAGTAACTCTCGATCTTCTAGAGATGAAGGCAAGATGCAGATGGAACAACGGAAGCGCAGACGATCTCTTCCGATACTTAAAGAAGCACTTACCTAAAGATAACACGTTGGTAGGTAGCCTACAGGAGGCCAAGAAAGTGGTGTGCCCTCTCGATTTACCGCACGAAAAATACCACGCCTGCATCAGTGACTGCGTGATGTATCGGAATGAGCACAAGGACTTAACCGCATGCCCAAGGTGCGACGAGCCTCGATACAAGATAGGGACGAGAAAAGCTCCTTGAAAAGTTGCGTGGTACTTCCCGCTCAGGCCCCGTATCCAGCGGTACTTCGCGAACCCTAAGGAAACGAAGCTCATGCACTGGCACGCGGAAAGGAAGGAGGCGATGATGAAGGATCCAGTGCGGGTTGAAAACCCAGTGCTGACGCACCCTATGCAAGCCAGTGGAAAGCATTATATGATGAGTATGAAGATTTCGGGAAAAAACCAAGGAACATCAGACTGGGTGCAAGCACCGACGGACTCAATCCATTCGGCAACCAGAGCAGCAAGCACAACACCTGGCCCGTGTTTGTATGGATGTACAACCTCCCCCCATGGCTATGCTGAAGAAGAAGTAAATACACATGAGCATTCTAATCCAAGAGTCGACGCAGCCAGGGAGCGATCTCAACCTGTATCTTGAGCTATTGAAGGAGGAGCTAGCCATCTTGTGGGACGAAGGGGTAGATGTTGGAGATATGCCCTAGAGGTAATAATAAATGTAGTTATTATTATATATCTTTGTGTTTATGATAAATGTTTACATTCATGCTATAATAGTATTAACAAGGAAACCATTAATACTTGTGTGATTTGTAAACTTAATTTGAAGTCCCTAGTATGGCCTCTATACTTCACTAGCTTGTTGGTTGATTGATGATGTGGTTTCTTTGTCATGAACATTGAGATGTTATCAACAACAAGATCATATCGTTAGGAGAATGATATGGTGGACATACTCCTATAGACAAGCGTAGCATAAAGATCAAGTCATTTCAATAGTTCAATTGCTATATGCTTTCTGATACATAGTAACCTAATTCCTTCGACCATGAGATCATGCATATTGCCTTTACTGGATGGATGCTTTGATGTCATCAAACACCACACCGTAACAGGGTGGCTATAAAAGTGGCATTGGGTGTTCGGAAAGTATTGGTTGAAACACATGGATCAAGAGTGGGATTTGTCCATCCACATGACGGATAGATATTCTCTGGGCCCTCTCGGTGAAATGTCATCCAATTAGCTTGCAAGCATGTGACTTGGTCACAAGGGATCACATATCACGGGAACGAGAAAAGAGTACTTATCAGTAACGAGGTTGAACTAGGTATGCAGAGATACCGACGATCATGACCTCGGATAAGTAACATATCGTGAGACAAAGGGAAATTGGTATCGTATGTAAGTGGTTCATTCGATCGCAAAGTAATCGTAGAAATATGTGGGAGCCATATGAATTTCCAGATTCCTCTATTGGTTATTGTTCGGAGAAGTGTCTCGATCATGTCCGCATAATTCACGAACCGTAGGGAGACACACTTAAGGATTCGACGTTGTTTGAGTAGTTATGGTATTATGAGAAAGAGACCGAATGTTGTTCGGAGTCTCGGATGGGATCCGGGATATCACGAGGTGATCCGGAATGGTCCGGAGAATAAGATTCATATAAGGAAAGTCCCATTTCGGAGTTGGGGAATGGTTCCGGTGTTTTCATCGGGAACATTCTAGAAGGTCCCGGAATGTCCGGCACTCCGGGGGGGGAAGGGGTACATGAATGTGTCATTGCAAGATGGAATGATTGCATCATGTACTAAGTGTTCTCGCTGTCCAAAATAAAGGGTTTATTTAATTCCTAAATTGGAAAAGTCAAACGGCTAGTTTGAAAGTCAAACTGCCAGTTTTGGAAAGTGGGAAGAGGAGGAGAAGAGGAGACCGACTTGGGGAAGGAGTCCCCAAGCCGGCGGCCAGCCCTAGGCCGAGTTGGGGAGGGACTCCCTCCCTCCCCTAGCACGCCAGCCCTCCCACCTATAAAGGGAGGGGCAGGGCTCCCCTCCCAAGACACACAAGTTCCTATCCTCTAAACTAGAAACTAGACCTAGACCCCGGTTTAGAGCTGTTTCGGTTTAGAGCCTTCTAATTGGTTTAGAGCCCTCTAATTGGTGTGTCTAATTACTAGACCACTAATAGCCTCTCTCATAAGCTCCACCATACTCGCACCGGCTTAAGGCGAAGCCCTGCGGGATCTCCCCTCTACCTCCGGTACCACGCCGTTGTGCTGCCGGAATCGCGAGGAGAGTGCTACAACCTCCGCTGCCTGCTGGAACAAGGGAGAGGAAGGTCTTCGTCGAGTACCGAACGTGTGACCGACTGCGGGAGCGCTGCGGGAACGCGGCGCCGGAAGGATCGTCTACGCGATCTTGAGATCGGAAAGAGTACGACTACATCACCCACGAGAATCTGCTCTCGTTAAACACTTTGGAATCTTCGAGGGTGAGTTATTCCATCGACTCGTTGCTACAATCTAGTAGATAGATCTTGGCTTGTTTGTTTGTATGCGATAGAAAATTTTTGTTTTCCATGCTACGAACCCCTACAGTGGTATCAGAGCCGTGTCTATATGTAGATCTGTTGCACGAGTAGAACACAATGGTCATTGTGGGCGTTGATGCTTTTATTGTAGATTGCTTTTTGTGTACTTTGCATCTTGCGGTATGTTGGGATGAAGCGGCCCGGGCTAACCTTACATGACATCGTTCATGAGACTTGCTCCACGCTTGACATGCAACTCGTTTTGCATAAGTGGCTTTGCGGGTGCCTGTTTCTCCTAGCATAGTAAAGATCCAATTTACAACGGGTGATCAACAATGCTAGTATCAATGTTGTGGTTCTTGTTCGTAAGTTAGAACGACACTTATGGAAAGCCCCAAACCACGTAAAATATGCAAAGAAAGTAGAAGCGTCTAACTTTGTTTTGCAGGGGTGTGCAGTGATGTGATATGGCCATGATTGTGATTATATTTGATGTATGCAATGATCCTTATTGTAAGTTGGCAACCGGCAGGAGCCATATGGTTGTCTTTAATTTCTGTTAAGGCCTGCGTGTCTATTCAAAATAGTTGTAATAGTTGAAGTTGGCGGACGACAACCATGAAGAAGCGTCATTGACCTTGATGCTATGCCGGTGATGATGGAGATCATGTTCGTGCTTGAAGATGGAGATCGGAAGCACAAAGAAGAAAGGCCATATCATATCACATATTATGAATTGCATGTGATGTTAATCCTTTATGCATCTTGTATTGCTTAGTAGACGACGGTAGCATTATAAGATGATCCCTCATGCACATAAATTTCAAGTTCTAAAAGTGTTCACCCTTAGTATGCACCGTTGCCAAAGCTTGCTGCTTCGAAGCACCACGTGATGATCGGGTGTCTTTGATTCCGCGGGTGACTACAACGTAAGCAAGCCAGATTTGCTTATGCGGAAGCTAAGGTTTGATCTTGACGAGCCTAGCATGTACAGACATGGCCTCAGGAACACGGATCGCCGAAAGGCAAAGCATGAATCATATAGTAGATATGATGAACATGATGATTGTTCGCCATTAAAACTATATCAGCTCTCGTGATGATCGGTGTTGATGTAGTGGATTTGGTTCGTGTGATCACTAAAACAATGTGAGGGATGTTGTTTTGAGTGGGAGTTCACCTAGTTTAATTTCATTAATTAATTTGAACTCAATTTGTCATAAACTTAGTCTAAACTATTGCAAATATGTTGTAGATCAATGGCAGCCCCTACCATCAATTTTAATGCGTTCCTAGAGAAAGAAAAGTTGAAAAACAATGGAAGCAACTTCGCGGATTGGTTCCGCAATTTGAGGATTGTCCTCACAGCTGGTAATTTGACCTATGTGCTGGATGCACCGCTAGGTGACCCACCTGCAGCTGATGCTACCGATGAAGTAAAGAATGTTTACCTCGCTCGGAAGAATCAGTACTCCATAGTTCAGTGTGCTATCTTGTATGGTTTAGAATCGGAGCTTCAGAAAAGGTTTGAAGAGTCAGATCCATATGATATTGTCGAGGATCTCAAATTAATCTTTGAGACTCATGCGGCAATTGAAAGTTATGAAGCTTCTGAAAAGTTCTTTAACTGCAAGATGGAAGAGGGTAGCTCCGTCAGTGAGCATGTGCTTAAAATGTCTGGGCACGCAAATAAACTTCAAAGTTTGGGTATAGTGATTCCTAATACTTTGGGAGTTTACCGCATCCTCCAATCACTACCACCAAGTTACAAGAACTTTGTGATGAACTACAACATGCAGAACATGAACAAAGAGTTGCCAGAACTATTTGCTATGTTAAAATCTGCAGAAGTGGAGATCAAGAAAGAGCACCAAGTGTTGATGGTCAATAAGACCACCAAATTCAAGAAAGGCAAGTCTAAGCAGAAGGGACACTTCAAGAAGGGTGGTAAGAAAGTTACCACGCCGACGAAGAGGACCAAGGCTGGACCCAAGCCTGATACTGAGTGCTTTTACTGCAAGGGAGAAGGTCACTGGAAGCGGAATTGCCCAAGGTACTTGGCGGATTTGAAGAACGGCAACATCAAGAAGAAAGGTATATCTGATATACATGTTATTGATGTGTATCTCACTAGTACTCGTAGTAGTGCCTGGGTATTTGATACTGGTTCGGTTGCTCATATTTGTAACTCGAAACAGGAGCTGCAGAATAAACGGAAGCTAGTGAAGAACGAGGTGACGATGCGCGTGGGAAACGGATCAAAGGTTGATGTGATCGCGGTCGGCACACTACCTCTTCATCTACCATCGGGATTAGTTTTATACTTAAATAATTGTTATTTGGTGCCTGCGTTGAGCATGAACATTATATCGGGATCTTGTTTATTGCGAGACGGTTACTTGTTTAAATCCGAGAATAATGGTTGTTCGATTTATATGAGTAATATGTTTTATGCACATGCACCTTTGATAGATGGTCTATTCATATTGAATCTCGATAGTAGAAATACACATATTAATAACATTGAGGCTAAACGTTTGAAATCAAGCGATAATTTGACCTATATGTGGCACTGTCGTCTTGGTCACATTGGAGTGAAGCGTATGAAGAAACTCCATTCCGATGGACTTCTTGAATCACTTGATTTTGAATCACTTGAAAGATGCGAAGCATGTCTGATGGGTAAAATGACTAAGACTCCATTTTCTGGTATGATGGAGCGAGCTACAGACTTATTGGAAATCATACATACCGATGTGTGTGGTCCAATGAGTGTAGCATCGCGCAGTGGTTATCGTTATGTTCTTACCTTCACGGATGACTTGAGTAGATATGGGTATATCTATTTTATGAAACATAAGTCCGAAACTTTCGAGAAGTTTAAGGAGTTTCAAAGTGAGGTAGAGAATCAACGTAACAAGAAGATTAAATTTCTACGATCTGATCGTGGAGGTGAATATCTAAGTTACGAGTTTGGCGAGCATTTGAAGAAATGTGGAATACTTTCGCAGTTGACACCGCCGGGAACACCACAGCGTAATGGTGTGTCTGAACGTCGTAATCGAACTCTCTTAGATATGGTTCGTTCTATGATGTCACTTACAGATTTGCCACTATCATTTTGGGGTTATGCATTAGAAACAGCCGCATTCACTTTAAATAGGGCACCGTCTAAATCCGTTGAAACGACACCGTATGAATTATGGTTTGGGAAGAAACCTAAATTGTCGTTCCTTAAAGTTTGGGGATGCGAAGCCTATGTAAAGAAGTTACAGCCGGACAAGCTTGAACCCAAAGCGGAAAAATGCGTCTTCATAGGATACCCGAAGGAAACTGTTGGGTATACCTTCTATCATAGATCCGAAGGCAAAATCTTCGTTGCTAAGAATGGATCCTTTCTAGAGAAGGAATTTCTCTCGAAAGAAGTGACTGGAAGGAAAGTAGAACTCGACGAGGTTGTCGAACCTTCTCTCGAAATTGCGAGTAGCGCAGCACCGGAAGAAGTTCCTGTGGTGCCTGCACCAATAAGAGAGGAAGCTAATGATGGTGATCATGAAACTTCGGTTGAAGTTACTACAGAGCCTCGGAGGTCAACGAGAACTCGTACCACTCCAGATTGGTATGATTCCGTTATGAATGTCATGTTGGTGGACAACACCGATAACCCCGAGACATATGAGGAAGCGATGATGAGCCCAGATTCCAATAAATGGCAAGAAGCCATGAAATCCGAGATTGGATCCATGTACGAAAACCAAGTATGGACTTTGGTGGACTTACCGGATGGCCGGAAGGCTGTCGAGAACAAATGGATTTTCAAGAAGAAAACAGATGCTGATGGTAATGTTACTGTCTATAAAGCTCGACTTGTCGCAAAAGGGTTTCGACAAATTCAAGGAGTTGACTACGATGAGACTTTCTCACCGGTAGCGAAGCTAAAGTCTGTGAGGATTATGTTAGCAATCGCTGCATATTATGATTATGAGATATGGCAGATGGATGTCAAAACAGCATTCCTCAATGGAGACATTGATGAAGAGTTGTATATGATACAACCCAAAGGTTTTGTCGATCCTAAAGATGCTAACAAGGTATGCAAGCTTCAACGGTCCATCTATGGATTGAAGCAAGCATCCCGAAGTTGGAATCAACGTTTTGATAAGGTAATCAAAAGTTTTGGTTTTATACAAACTTATGGAGAAGCTTGTATTTACAAGAAAGTGAGTGGGAGCTCTGTAGCATTCTTAATACTGTATGTGGATGACATATTGTTGATTGGGAATGATGTAGACCTTCTTAATAGTGTCAAGGAATATTTGAATAATAGTTTTTCAATGAAGGATCTTGGCGAAGCAGCTTACATATTAGGCATAAAGATTTATAGAGATAGATCGAAACGCCAAATATCATTGTCACAAAGTACATATTTGGACAAAGTTCTAAAGAGGTTTGGAATGGAAGATAGCAAGAAAGGGTTCTTGCCCATGTTGCCCAATACGACCTTGAGTAAAACTCAAAGTCCGACATCGGCAGAAGATAGAGAAAAGATGAGTAAGACTCCCTATGCCTCAGCCATAGGATCTCTAATGTATGCCATGCTATGTACTAGACCCGACATCGCATATGCTGTTAGTCTAACTAGCAGATATCAAAGTGATCCAGGAGTGGATCATTGGACAGCGGTCAAAAACATCCTTAAGTACTTGAGAAGAACTAAGGATATGGTTCTTTCTTATGGAGGTGATGAACAGCTCGTTGTTAATGGTTACACCGATGCTAGTTGGAACACCGATCCGGATGATTCTAAATCACAATCTGGATACGTATTTATTTTGAATGGTGCAGCAGTTAGCTGGAGGAGTGCAAAGCAAAGCGTTGTGGCGAGATCTTCAACTGAATCGGAATACATGGCTGCTTCGGAGGCTTCACAAGAAGCGATATGAATGAAAGAGTTCATTACAGAGCTGGGTGTGGTTCCAAGTGCGCTGGACCCAATGTCTATCTACTGTGATAACATGGGCGCCATAGCCAATGCGCAAGAACCAAGGTCACACAAGAAGCTGAAGCATATCAAGCTGCGTTTCCACGCTATTCGAGAACATATCCAGGATGGGGATATAAAGATTTGCAAAGTACACACAGATCTGAATGTGGCGGATCCGTTGACTAAACCTCTCCCGAGGGCAAAACATGACCAACACCAAACTGCCATGGGTGTTCGGTATATTACCATGTAATCTAGATTAGATGACTCTAGTGCAAGTGGGAGACTGTTGGAGATATGCCCTAGAGGTAATAATAAATGTAGTTATTATTATATATCTTTGTGTTTATGATAAATGTTTACATTCATGCTATAATAGTATTAACAAGGAAACCATTAATACTTGTGTGATTTGTAAACTTAATTTGAAGTCCCTAGTATGGCCTCTATACTTCACTAGCTTGTTGGTTGATTGATGATGTGGTTTCTTTGTCATGAACATTGAGATGTTATCAACAACAAGATCATATCGTTAGGAGAATGATATGGTGGACATACTCCTATAGACAAGCGTAGCATAAAGATCAAGTCATTTCAATAGTTCAATTGCTATATGCTTTCTGATACATAGTAACCTAATTCCTTCGACCATGAGATCATGCATATTGCCTTTACTGGATGGATGCTTTGATGTCATCAAACACCACACCGTAACAGGGTGGCTATAAAAGTGGCATTGGGTGTTCGGAAAGTATTGGTTGAAACACATGGATCAAGAGTGGGATTTGTCCATCCACATGACGGATAGA
Organism: Avena sativa; assembly: GCA_916181665.1. Classification (NCBI taxonomy): domain Eukaryota; kingdom Viridiplantae; phylum Streptophyta; class Magnoliopsida; order Poales; family Poaceae; genus Avena; species Avena sativa. The sequence continues at coordinate 363,836,301 of OV702290.1, read as the reverse complement.
TATTCTCTGGGCCCTCTCGGTGAAATGTCATCCAATTAGCTTGCAAGCATGTGACTTGGTCACAAGGGATCACATATCACGGGAACGAGAAAAGAGTACTTATCAGTAACGAGGTTGAACTAGGTATGCAGAGATACCGACGATCATGACCTCGGATAAGTAACATATCGTGAGACAAAGGGAAATTGGTATCGTATGTAAGTGGTTCATTCGATCGCAAAGTAATCGTAGAAATATGTGGGAGCCATATGAATTTCCAGATTCCTCTATTGGTTATTGTTCGGAGAAGTGTCTCGATCATGTCCGCATAATTCACGAACCGTAGGGAGACACACTTAAGGATTCGACGTTGTTTGAGTAGTTATGGTATTATGAGAAAGAGACCGAATGTTGTTCGGAGTCTCGGATGGGATCCGGGATATCACGAGGTGATCCGGAATGGTCCGGAGAATAAGATTCATATAAGGAAAGTCCCATTTCGGAGTTGGGGAATGGTTCCGGTGTTTTCATCGGGAACATTCTAGAAGGTCCCGGAATGTCCGGCACTCCGGGGGGGGAAGGGGTACATGAATGTGTCATTGCAAGATGGAATGATTGCATCATGTACTAAGTGTTCTCGCTGTCCAAAATAAAGGGTTTATTTAATTCCTAAATTGGAAAAGTCAAACGGCTAGTTTGAAAGTCAAACTGCCAGTTTTGGAAAGTGGGAAGAGGAGGAGAAGAGGAGACCGACTTGGGGAAGGAGTCCCCAAGCCGGCGGCCAGCCCTAGGCCGAGTTGGGGAGGGACTCCCTCCCTCCCCTAGCACGCCAGCCCTCCCACCTATAAAGGGAGGGGCAGGGCTCCCCTCCCAAGACACACAAGTTCCTATCCTCTAAACTAGAAACTAGACCTAGACCCCGGTTTAGAGCTGTTTCGGTTTAGAGCCTTCTAATTGGTTTAGAGCCCTCTAATTGGTGTGTCTAATTACTAGACCACTAATAGCCTCTCTCATAAGCTCCACCATACTCGCACCGGCTTAAGGCGAAGCCCTGCGGGATCTCCCCTCTACCTCCGGTACCACGCCGTTGTGCTGCCGGAATCGCGAGGAGAGTGCTACAACCTCCGCTGCCTGCTGGAACAAGGGAGAGGAAGGTCTTCGTCGAGTACCGAACGTGTGACCGACTGCGGGAGCGCTGCGGGAACGCGGCGCCGGAAGGATCGTCTACGCGATCTTGAGATCGGAAAGAGTACGACTACATCACCCACGAGAATCTGCTCTCGTTAAACACTTTGGAATCTTCGAGGGTGAGTTATTCCATCGACTCGTTGCTACAATCTAGTAGATAGATCTTGGCTTGTTTGTTTGTATGCGATAGAAAATTTTTGTTTTCCATGCTACGAACCCCTACAGTAGAAACATGGGATGCTCACCTCCAACAACCTTTCCGTCTGAAAGCAGCACTGATCACGATGGTGCAGGACTATCTCGGATACAGATATATCGCGTGCTAGGTGTGCCATGGACACAAGGCTTGTGTGAGGTGCATGGAAATGACGCAGTTTCTTCAGCTGGGTTAGGATCCCGGGTCTTCGAAAACCGTCTACATGAGGACTCGGATGTGGCTACCGAGAATGACCCATGGAGGAAGTGTGGAGATCTGTTCAATGGCAAGGATGAGCTCGAAGTACCTCCGCCTAAGCGCAGCGGAGAGGAGATCGATGCTTTGTTGAAAAGCTAGAAACACTGCCCTCCGCCGGGTAAGATAAAGAAGCATAAGCGGAAGCGAGGAGATAAGAAGAAGGAAAAGGAACACGGCACGCTCATGGGGGTATGGAAAAGGAGGTCTGTGTTTTGGGACTTGCCGTACTAGAAGATGCTCGGTACGCCTCATAGCCTTGATGTCATGCATATCACGAAGAACGTGTGCGAAGGCTTGCTTGGCACTCTGCTCAACATGTAGGATAGGACCAAAGACGGGCCGAAAGCAAGACACGATCTGAAGGCCCTGAATATCAGAGAAGAGCTTCACCCCCGTATTCTTCTAGGGTTGAGAAGGATACAAACGATCGCAAGCGCAAAAGGGCGGGGAAGCAGCCGATTGAGGAGGAGACAGAAGATCCTAAGGGAAAAAGGGCGAAGAAGAGTGAAACCCCGCGCCCCTCCTGCTTCACTCTATATCCTAACAAGCTCGAACAGATGATGGGTTGCCTCCTCGGAACCAAGTAACCCTTAGGCTACGCGGGGCTGATATGTAGATGGCTAGACCCGACGAAAGGAATCTTCAGCGGGATGAAGTCTCATGACTATCACATCATGATGATGCAGATACTTCCAGTTGCAATCCGAGGGATCATGGAACTGCACGTTCGTGCAACGCTGACTAGCCTCTGTAACTTCTTCGACGTCATCACTCGGAAGTCGATAACCGTCAAGAAATTCGGGAGGCTACAGGAAGAGATCGTCACCATCATATCCGAGATGGAGATGTACTTCCCGCCCGCATTCTTCGACATCATGGTCCACCTGCTGCTACATATAGTGGACGATATCGAGGATCTCGGGCCTCCGTTCCTTCACAACATGATGGTGTTAGAAAGAATGAACGGGATCATCAAAGGATACGTCCATAACAAAGCACATCCGGATGGAAGCATCGTCTAGGGCTTTCTCACCGAGGAGTGCGTCTCTTTCTGCAAGAATTATCTAAATGAGAAAAACCCACATCCGATTAGTTTGCCCATGAACAAGCACCTCGGCAGGTTCGAGGGAGTAGGCCACCACACCGGCAAGAAGGAAATGGACGTGGATCAGTCTGATAGGTGAGCCAACTTTGACAGGGCCCACTTAGTAGCGCTACAGCACATGGGTGATGTCACGCCTTGGGTGGAAAAGCACAAAACCATGATCCAGAACAATGCTAACAGGCCGATGACGGAAGAAGAGGTATTTAGAGCGCATAACTCCTCTTTCACGCGCTGGTTCAAAGACCAGATTGATGCCATTCCCCTGCCAATGACAAGCGTCGCGGGGACAGAATCACAATGGCCTTGTCTTACGGGCCCACACCAAACCTCATGACTTATCAAGCATACGACATCAGCGGTTACACATTCTACACAGAGGAGAGAGACAAAAGAAGCGACTATCAGAACTCGGGTGTGATGATGGAATCTTACACGGGTGAAGAGAAGAAAAGATACTACGAAAGGACCGTGGAAATTTGGGAGCTCGACTACGTCGGGGAGAAGCTACCGATGTTCCGTTTCACATGGGCTACATATATCAGAAAAGAAGACGAGTATTTCACCACCATGCGTATTCCCAACAAATTCAAGACCAAGAAACCCACCGCACAAAATGAGCCATGGGTACTGGGTAAGCACGTCGAGCAATGCTTCTTTATTACCGACCCGTCAAGGCCTAGCCGTGTCGTCATGAGGAGAGGCAAAAGGTCCCTTGTCGGAATGGATGGAGTCACCGACGAGAAAGACTTTGACGGACTCGTCGGAGACCCGATGATGGAAGAACTCGATGAAGACGATGCAACATACACAAATATAAGAAGAAGGACCATGCTACCTAGGTCGTCAGCTACAACAACTCCTCCGTACACAAGGAGTCATGATGATGAGACTGGTGGGGTCAAGTCAAAAAAGACTAAGCAGAAGGGCAAGAACAAGCAAAGTGCGAAGAAGAAACATTAAGATTGGTGTGGTCGAGAAATTAACACTCGTCATTTTATGTGTATCTCTTATTAATGATTTTATGTATAAGTGTGTACTACATACTTATTAAACTCCTATGGAGATGGTGACGAAATTGCAACTAATATAACTTAGCCATCATTTTATGTGTGTTTGCCTACGATGGAATTGTTACAATTTTATGTGTGTTTGCCTCCGACGGAATTGCGTTAAAGGAGCACGCTGAGTCGCATCAAGTGACAGAAAAACTAAACGGGTTGGAACTATAGCAGGAACACAAATGAACAAAGGGATGATCTAAATCGGACGGCCATGAAAATGCGATGATGTGGATAGGCTGCATATGCAAATAGACAAACTTAAATGACTCTTAGTGAGGTCTACTTTATAAGATGATATAGATATGTGTGTTTGCCTAAAAAAAACTTACCACCGGTGAATTCAGGCTAAACGTCGGGGTAGCACGTGCTGGCCCCACCTACGAGTGACCCTAAAATTACCACCGGCGAATTCGCGCATACGCGGGGGTAGCACGCGTTGGCCCCCCTGCCAGTGACCCTAATATTACCACCGGCGAATTCATGCATACGCCCGGGGTAGCACGCGCTGGCCCCACCTGCCAGTGACCCTAAGATTACCACCGGACTATGGGTCCCACCTGCGGGATAAGGTGTCGTCCTCGATCCCTCCTGATGCTAGATCGATCTGCAGAGACACCCGTTGTCGTCCTTGTCGATCCACCGTCGTCCGCCGTCAGCAAGGTGAGTCCCCCCGACTCCCTCTCCCCTCCCTTCCTCTCTCCCCCTCGCCCTCCACTACCTAACCATCTCCACCTCGCAGGAGCCCGTGGACGGAGCCGCGCCCGGAGGAGGAGGAGGGCCCCATGGAGAAGCCATCGCCGTCCCGTCCGCCGGCCGCCCGCAGGTACCCCTTCCTCTCCCATTCTCCCCCTCTGTCTAGATCTCCTCCCTCTGCCAAATACGTGAGCCCATTGCTTCAGACTTCGGATGCAGTTTCTGAGTCGCCGCCGCCCGAGGATGGCGCCCTGCATTCCAACACCCCGCCGCTTGAGGACACTGTTGGAGATATTCCCAAGAGGCAATAATAAAAGTGGTTATTATTATATCTTTGTGTTTATGATGAATGTTTACATCCCATGCTATAATTGTATTATAAGGAAACACTGATACATGTGTGTTTTGTAAACATAAAAGAGTCCCTAGTAAGCCTCTTGTGGAACTAGCTTGTTGATTAAATGATGATCATGGTTTCCTGATCATGGACATTGGATGTCATTAATAACAAGGTTATATCGTTAGGAGAATGATGTGATGGACACACACCCATAGTAAGCGTAGCATAAGATCAAGTCATTAAGTTCGTATTGATGTAAGCTTTCAAATGCATAGTAACCTAATCCTTCGACCATGAGGTTATGTTAATCACCATCACCGGATGGGTACTTTGATGACATCAAACACCGCTTCATAACTGGGTGGTTATAAAGGTGTCATTGGGTATTCTGAAAGTATGTGTTGAAGCGCATGGACCAAGATTGGGATTTGTCCATCCATATGACGGATAGATATGCTCTAGGCCCTCTCGATGGAATGTCATCTAGTTAGCTTGCAAGCATGTGACTAGGTCACAAGAGATGACATAACATGGAACGAGTAAAGAGTACTTATCAGTAACGAGGAAGAACTAGGTATGGAGATACCGACGATCAAACCTCGGATAAGTACAATATCGCGTGACAAAGGGAATTGGTTTCGTATGTTAATGGTTCTATCGATCACGAAGTCATCGTTGAGTATGTGGGAGCCGTTATGGATCTCCAGATCCCGCTGATGGTTATTGATCGGAGAGGTGTCTTCATCATGTCTGCATATTCACAAACCGTAGGGTGACACACTTAAGGTTCGAAGTTGTTTTAAGTAGATATGGAATATGCGTTGGAGAGCGAATGTTGTTTGGAGTCTCGGATTGGATCCAGGACATCACGAGGAGATCCGAAATTGTCCAGAGAATAAGAATCATATATTGGGGATCATTTTCTAAGTTAGGAAATGTTCCAGAGTGTTTGTATGGAGATTCTAGAAGGTTTCGGAATGTTCTAGAAGGTTCTAGAAGATTTCTTGGAGTTTGCTTGAAAACCAAGAAAGGATCAAGGAGTCTTTGTGGGGCAAGACACGGATTCGTGGGGGAGGAGGATTCCTCCCCCTCCCAATCCGCCGGCCAAGGAGGGAGGGGAGTCCTACTAGGACTCCCCCTCCCATGGCGCCTCCCTCCTTTAAATAGAGGGGAGGGGGAGCCACCCCCCAGACCTCTACCATAACAAACCCTAGCCGCTGCCTCTCTCCTCCTCCTTCGCTCTGCTCCGGCTTAGGCGAAGCCCTGCAGAAATCTCTACTCCACCACCACCACCACACCGTCGTGCTGCTGGGATTCCGTGGAGAAGATCTACTACCTCCGCTGCTCGCTGGAACAGGGAGAGGAAGGTCTACTTCGACTCCGCACGTATGACCGACTGCGGAAGCGCTGCCGGAACGTGGCGCCGGAAGGATCGTCCACACGATCTTGAGATCGGTAGGTGATCGACTACATCAACCCCGAGATCTAATCTCGTAACGCTTTCGGATCTACGAGGGTTAGTACAGATCTATCTCGTTGCACATGTCTAATAGATTAGATCTTGGCTTTTATCTAGATTAGATCTGGGTTTTGTTCGTTCTTGCGGTAGAAATTTTTTGTTTTCCATGCTATGAACCCATCAGTGGTATCAGAGCCTTGTCTATGCGTAGATCTGTTGCACGAGTAGAACACAATGGTTTTGTGGGTGTTGGTGCTCGTGCCGTCTTTTGCTTTGTGTACTTTGCATCTTGCGGTATGGTGGGATGAAGCGGCTCGGGCTAACCTTACATGTCATCACACATGAGACTTGCTCCACGCTTGACGTGTAACTTGCTTTGCACAAGTGGCTTTGCGGGTGTCTGTCTCTCCCATCATAGTATAGATCCAATCTACACTTTGCACTCGATAGCACTTGTATCAACGTTGTGGTTCAGTTTCGTAGGTAAGATCCGTTCTTATTCGAAAGCCCCAAACCACGTAAAACATGCAAAGAAAATTAGAGGCGTCTATCTTGTTTTTGCAGGGGTTTTGTGATGTGATATGGCCATCATGTGATTGTGATTATATTTGATGTATGCAATGATCCTTGTTGCAATATGGCAACCGGCAGGAGCCTAATGGTTGTCTTTAATTCTGTTAAGACCTGCGTGTCTATTTATCTTGCAATATCTTTGTTCCAAGTAGTTGTAATAGTTTCTGGTGATGATGGACAACCATGAAGCGGCGCCACTGACCTTGACGCAATGCTGGTGATGATGGAGATCATGTCCGTGCTTTGGAGATGGAGATCAAAGGCATAAGAAGAAAGGGCCATATCATATCATACTAATTATGAATTGCCTGTGATGTTAATCCTTTATGCATCTTGTATTGCTTAGATCGCGATGGTAGCATTATAAGATGATCCCTCTCACTAAATTTCAAGTAATAAAGTGTTCGTCCTTAGTTGGCATCGTTGCTAAGACTCGTCGTCTCGAAGCATCTCGTGATGATCGGGTGTGATAGATTCTACGTGTGCATACAACGGGTGCAAGCCAGATTTGCACATGCGGAAACTAAGGTTAATCTTGACGAGCCTAGCATGTACAGACATGGTCTCGGAACACAGAATACCGAAAGGTAGAGCACGAGTCATATAAGTGATATGATGAAACATGAAGATTGTTCGCCTATGAAACTACATCCTCTCTCGTGAAGATCGGACTTGGTGTAGTGGACTTGGTTCGTGTAATCACTAAGACAATGTGAGGGATGTTGTTTTGAGTGGGAGTTCACCTAGTTAATTTAAGAATTAAAGTAGAACTCAATTTATCATAAACTTAGTCTAAACTACTTGCAAACTTGTTGTAGATTATGGCGAATCTCTCCATCAATTTCAATGCATTCCTAGAGAAAGAAAAGCTTAAGAACAATGGAAGAAACTTCACGGACTGGCTCCGTGGTCTGAAGATTGTCCTCAGGGCTGGTCAGATGACCTATGTGCTCGAAGCACCGCTAGGTGACCCACCTGCAGCTGATGCCACAGATGACGTAAAGAATGTTTACGCCACTCGGAAAAATCATTACTCCACAGTTCAGTGTGCCATCCTGTACGGTTTAGAAACGGAGCTCCAGAAGCGTTTTGAGCACCACGACCCGTTCGAGATCATTAAGGAGCTCAAGCTCATTTTTGAGACTCACGCGGCCGTGGAGAGCTATGAGGCCTCCGAAAAGTTCTTTACCTGCAAGATGGAAGAGGGAAGCTCCGTTAGCGAGCACGTGCTCACCATGTCTAGGCACGCAAACAAGCTCTAAGAGTTGGGGATAACGATTCCTAATGAGTTAGGGATTCACCGTGTCCTCCAATCACTGCCACCGAGTTATACGAACTTTGTGATGAACTACAATATGCACTGCATGAACAAGACGTTGCCTGAACTATCATCCATGCTGAAAACTGCTGAAGTGGAGATCAAGAAGGAGCACCAAGTGTTGATGGTCAATAAGACCACCAATTTCAAGAAACAGGGCAAGCCTAAGAAAAACAGCAACTTCAAGAAGGACGGCAAGAAAGCTGCCGCACCTGCTAAGAAGCCCAAGGCTGGTCCTAAGCCTGAAACTGAGTGCTTCTATTGCAAGGGTGCTGGTCACTAGAAGCGTAACTGCCCCAAGTACCGGGCAGATCTGAAGAACGGCAACATCAAGAAGAAAGGTATATTCGATATACATGTTATTGATGTGTATCTTACTAGTAATCGTAGTAGTGCCTGGGTATTTGATACTGGTTCGGTTGCTCATATTTGTAACTCGAAACAGGAGCTACGGAATAAACGAAGACTGGCAAGAGACGAGGTGACGATGCGTGTTGGAAATGGCTCCAAGGTTGATGTGATCGCCATCGGCATGCTCCCTCTACATCTACCTTCGGGATTAGTTTTAAATTTAAATAATTGTTATTTGGTGCCTGCGTTAAGCATGAACATTATATCTGGATCTTGTTTATTGCGAGACGGTTACTCTTTTAAGTCTGAGAATAAAGGTTGTTCGATTTATATGAGTAATATCTTTTATGGTAATGCACCTGAGATGAATGGTTTATTCTTATTGAATCTCGATAGTAGTGATACACATGTTCACAACATAGATGCTAAACGAATAAAATTGAATGATAATTCTACATACATGTGGCATTGTCGTCTTGGTCACATTGGAGTGAAGCGTATGAAGAAACTCCATTCTGATGGACTTCTTGAATCACTTGAAAGATGCGAAGCTTGTCTAATGGGAAAAATGACTAAGACTCCATTCTCTAGAATAATGGAGCGAGCTATAGACTTATTGGAAATAATACATACCGATATGTGAGGTCCAATAAGTGTAGCGTCGCGTGGTGGATATTGTTATGTTCTCACTTTCACGGATGACTTAAGTAGATATGGGTATGTCTACTTTATGAAACATAAGTCCGAAACTTTCGAGAAGTTTAAGGAATTTCAAAGTGAAGTGGAAAATCATCGTAACAAGAAGATTAAGTTTCTGCGTTCTGACCGCGGAGGTGAATATCTAAGTTATGAGTTTGGCATGCATTTAAAGAAATGTGGAATACTTTCGCAGTTCACACCTCCGGGAACACCACAGCGTAATGGTGTGTCCGAACGTCGTAATCGAACTCTCTTAGATATGGTTCGGTCTATGATGTCTCTTACAGATTTACCGTTATCGTTTTGGGGCTATGCATTAGAGACAGCCGCATTCACTTTAAATAGGGCACCATCTAAATCCGTTGAAACGACACTGTACGAACTGTGATTTGGTAAAATACCTAAGTTGTCGTTCCTTAAAGTTTGGGGTTGCGAAGCATATGTAAAGAAGTTACAGCCTGATAAGCTTGAACCCAAAGCAGAGAAATGCGTCTTCATAGGATACCCTAAAGAAACAATTGGGTATACCTTCTATCATAGATCCGAAGGCAAAGTTTTTGTTGCCAAGAATGGATCCTTTCTTGAGAAGGAGTTTCTCTCGAAAGAAGTGACTGGAAGGAAAGTAGAACTCAACGAGGTTATTGAACCTTCTCTCGGAGTTGAGAGTAGCGCAGCACCGGAAGATGTTTTTGTGCCGCCTGCACCAACTAGAGAGGAAGCTAATGATGGTGATCATGAAACTTCGAACGAAGTTACTGCTAAACCTCGCAGGTCAACGAGGGTTCATACCACTCCTGAGTGGTATGACTCTTCCTTGAACGTCATGTTGGTGGACAACACTGATGACCCTGCGACGTATGAAGAAGCTATGGTGAGCCCAGATTCCGACAAATGGCTAGAAGCCATGAAATCCGAAATGGGATCCATGTACGAAAACCAAGTATGGACTTTGGTGGACTTACCGGATGGCCATAAGGCTGTCGAGAACAAATGGATTTTCAAAAGAAAAACAGATGCTGATGGTAATGTTACCGTCTATAAAGCTCGACTTGTCGCGAAAGGGTTCCGACAAATTCAAGGAGTTGACTACGATGAGACTTTCTCACCAGTAGCGAAGCTAAAGTCTATGAGGATTTTGTTAGCAATCGCTGCATATTTCGATTATGAAATTTGGCAGATGGATGTCAAAACGGCGTTCCTTAATGGTGCCATTGAGGAAGAGTTGTATATGGTACAACCCAAGGGTTTTGTCGATCCTAGTGATGCTGACAAGGTATGCAAACTTCAACGCTCCATTTATGAACTGAAGCAAGCATCCCGGAGTTGGAATCAACGTTTTGATAAAGTAATCAAAAACTTTGGATTTATACAAACTTATGGAGAAGCTTGTATTTACAAGAAAGTGAGTGGGAGCTCTGTAGCATTCCTAGTACTATATGTAGATGACATATTGTTGATTGGGAATGATATAGAACTTCTTAATAGCGTCAAAGCCTATTTGAATAATAGTTTTTCAATGAAGGATCTTGGCGAAGCGGCATATATTCTAGGCATCAAGATTTATAGAGATAGATCAAGACGCCTAATAGCGCTTTCACAAAGTACATACTTGGACAAAGTTCTAAAGAAGTTTAGAATGGAAGAGAGCAAGAAAGGGTTCGTGCCCATGTTGTCAGGTAAGACCTTGAGTAAGACTCAAAGTCCAGCTACGGCAAAAGATAGAGAGAAGATGAATAATATTACCTATGCCTCGGCCATAGGTTCTATCATGTATGCCATGCTGTGCACAAGACCGGATATAGCACATGCTGTTAGTTTGACCAGCAGATATCAAAGTGATCCTGGAATGGAGCACTGGACAGCGGTCAAGAATATCCTAAAGTACCTAAATAGGACTAAGGATATGGTTCTTTCTTATGGAGGTGATGAACAGCTTGTTGTAAACAATTACACTGATGCTAGTTGGAACACCGATCCAGATGACTCGAAGTCACAGTCTGGATACGTATTTATTTTGAATGGTGCTGCAGTGAGCTGGAGGAGTGCCAAGCAAAGCGTTGTGGCGAAATCTTCAACTGAATCGGAATACATAGCTGCTTCGGAGGCTGCACAAGAAGCCATATGGATGAAGGAGTTCATTACTAAACTTGGCGTGGTTCCTAGTGCGTTGGACCTGATGGCCATCTACTGTGACAACACAGGTGCCATAGCTAATGCACAGGAGCCAAGGTCACATAGCAAGCTGAAGCACATCAAGCTACGTTTCTATGCTATTCGCGAGTATGTCCGAGATGGTGACATAAAGATTTGCAAAGTACACACTGATCTGAATGTGGCAGATCCGTTGACTTAACCTCTCCCTAGAGCAAAGCATGACCAACACCAGAATGCCATGGGTGTTAGGTATATTACCATGTAATCTAGATTATTGACTCTAGTGCAAGTGGGAGACTGTTGGAGATATGCCCAAGAGGCAATAATAAAAGTGGTTATTATTATATCTTTGTGTTTATGATGAATGTTTACATCCCATGCTATAATTGTATTATAAGGAAACACTGATACATGTGTGTTTTGTAAACATAAAAGAGTCCCTAGTAAGCCTCTTGTGGAACTAGCTTGTTGATTAAATGATGATCATGGTTTCCTGATCATGGACATTGGATGTCATTAATAACAAGGTTATATCGTTAGGAGAATGATGTGATGGACACACACCCATAGTAAGCGTAGCATAAGATCAAGTCATTAAGTTCGTATTGCTGTAAGCTTTCAAATGCATAGTAACCTAATCCTTCGACCATGAGGTTATGTTAATCACCATCACCGGATGGGTACTTTGATGATATCAAACACCGCTTCGTAACTGGGTGGTTATAAAGGTGTCATTGGGTATTCTGAAAGTATGTGTTGAAGCACATGGACCAAGATTGGGATTTGTCCATCCATATGACGGATAGATATGCTCTGGGCCCTCTCGGTGGAATGTCATCTAGTTAACTTGCAAGCATGTGACTAGGTCACAAAGGATGACATAACATGGAACGAGTAAAGAGTACTTATCAGTAACGAGGAAGAACTAGGTATGGAGATACCGACGATCAAACCTCGGATAAGTAGAATATCGTGTGACAAAGGGAATTGGTTTCGTATGTTAATGGTTCTATCGATCATGAAGTCATCGTTGAGTATGTGGGAGCCATTATGGATCTCCAGATCCCGCTGATGGTTATTGATCGGAGAGGTGTCTTCATCATGTCTGCATATTCACGAACCGTAGGGTGACACACTTAAGGTTCGAAGTTGTTTTAAGTAGATATGGAATATGCGTTGGAGACCGAATGTTGTTCGGAGTCTCGGATTGGATCCGAGACATCACGAGGAGATCCGGAATTGTCCGGAGAATAAGATTCATATATTGGGGATCATTTTCTAAGTTAGGAAATTTTCCGGAGTGTTTGTATGGAGATTCTAGAAGGTTTCGGAATGTTCTGGAAGGTTCTAGAAGATTTCTTGGAGTTTGCTTGAAAACCAAGAAAGGATCAAGGAGTCTTTGTGGGGCAAGACACGGATTCGTGGGGGAGGAGGATTCCTCCCCCTCCCAATCCGCCGGCCAAGGAGGGAGGGGAGTCCTACTAGGACTCCCCCTCCCATGGTGCCTCCCTCCTTTAAATAGAGGGGAGGGGGCGCCACCCCCCAGACCTCTACCATAACAAACCCTAGCCGCCGCCTCTCTCCTCCTCCTTCGCTCTGCTCCGGCTTAGGCAAAGCCCTGCAGAAATCTCTACTCCACCACCACCACACCGTCGTGCTGCTGGGATTCCGTGGAGAAGATCTACTACCTCCGCTGCTCGCTGGAACGGGGAGAGGAAGGTCTGCTTCGACTCCGCACGTGTGACCGACTGCGGAAGCGCTGCCGGAACGTGGCGCCGGAAGGATCGTCCACACGATCTTGAGATCGGCAAGTGATCGACTACATCAACCTCGAGATCTAATCTCGTAACGCTTTCGGATCTACGAGGGTTAGTACAGATCTATCTCGTTACACATGTCTAATAGATTAGATTTTGGCTTTTATCTAGATTAGATCTGGGTTTTGTTCGTTCTTGCGGTAGAATTTTTTTGTTTTCCATGCTACGAACCCATCAGACACTGCCCTGCATCCCAACGTCGCGCCGCCCGTCCGCCCGGACGCGAGGACACCGTCGCCCGAGGATGTCGCTGCCCTAAGATGCATTGCTTCCTCCCCTACACCACCGGGCCTCCTGCCGCGAGCGTGTCCTAGACCTCCCGCCGCCAACACCGCTAGGCCTCCCGCCGTCGTCGCGTACCAGGCCTCACACTATGTAGGCAAACAAATAGGGAAAGGGCGAGTACCTGCAAAAACCGGAAAGGTTATGTGTTGAGCTTTTTGGTATACTGTTCCGCTAGTTAGGATCTGAGCATGTAAGGTGATATTGACATCCTTCCACTTGGCAAGTCTTCGGGTTCGTTTAGTGTACTTGCTGCTAAGTTTGAATCCCAATTCTGTTTGTTACAGTTCTGTGTTATCTGAGAGGAGGTCAGGATTACTCCTACATTCCTCAGCCTTGATAAATTATAGAGGGATGTCACTGAGCAACAGCAAGCAGACCATCACCAAGGTAATGCTCATTCTTGTCATCATAGCTTCAACTGTGCTGATGCATTTTGCCATTTGGCTTCTATTCCAAATAGTGGAAGATTATCATTTGAGGCACTTCTTTCTTGCCCCTAAACTGTTCGTTCTTTGCTATATGTTTTTATTTATTATTTATTTTGTGGCACGACACTAATCTAGTCCTTACTGTTTTTTCACAACAAAAGAGGTTGTTCCTGAAATGCTATCTTTGTCTTGTTGCTGAGTAAACATGTTCCCTTTCATGTCCATCTGTTGCTAAATATGCATCTTGTAACACCGTAGTTAGGTGGCTGATACAAAATCTGAGCAGTTACAACGAATTAAGTCTTTGGAAGTTGGAACAGAATTTTTGTGATGCATATTTTACTGACCATTCTTTAGCAGTACATCACTTCAAAATGTAAAAAGGGTACCTTATTGAAGTGGTGATCTTCAGAACAATAAGTAATGATCTGATTTGTTAGTGATTACACTGAATTGTATGTTGTTTATCAGTGATAGAAATCTAGGGATCTGTTTACGCTAGACTATTGCTGATCTTATCTGAAATGCTCATCTTATGGTAGAGAGCAAAGCTGACATAAATTCGCATATTTATTAATTCTCTGAAGCTGTAACATCGTCCCAGGGATGTAAGTATTTACAATTGAGAGTGTAGACATTTTTGTTCACCTGCGGTGCACCTTTTTCACTATCCTTGAATAGATTTGCCGAGCGTGAGACCGGTGTAGTAATAATATACATGGAAAACACCAGAAGCAGCATGGCGACTCTTTGCAGCCATATCGGCGGAGTTATACCTCATTCGCGCAGCTGCTCACTGCGTCCATGGATAGGAGGGAATATTTTGGATTGTTTTTTTTCGAAAATATGTTTCATCATACACGAAATATGGTTATGGATGTCAATGAATCTCTACTACTTAAAAAAGAGGAAGTGTGTTAGGTTTTTCTGTCAGTGGTCGCCACTGCTGACTTGGATGTTTGATATGCAAATTCAGATCGGCTTCGGTAATTCTAGTGGAACTTGTGAGATGGATTCCATTGAAAGTTGCTGTCAAATAAGATACTCCTGTTTTAATATGAGATGCTGTATTTAGTTAGTTAACTAATTTTCCTAATCTGTTTTCTTTTTTATAAGAACATGGAGGAGGAGGCCCGAGCACTGCCACGTCCACTTCGTCCGTGACCGCGCGCTACGTCAAGCCTACGCTCCAGGTGCTCGGCACCCTCGGTGAGCACCTTTTTATTTGGTGATGTTGTGAGATGGATTCTGGTGGCTTAAGCTACGGATGCCCCTGTTTTTTTGACATGATGGTTGAATTCTGGTGGTTTAGCTACGGCTGTCCCTTGTTTTGGTGCCATGGTGGTTGGATTCTGGTGGTTTAGCTACGGCTGCCCCTGTTTTTGCGCCAAATGTGGTGGCTGTAGCTGTGTTGCTGCACCTGTGAATGTTGTGCAGGTACATTGAGTGCCAATGTTTCGCCGGAATGTCGATTAATTTCTGTTCCGGCGAATTTCTGGCACTCAGGCATGACCATTTTTAGCAAAGGTCATGCTGAATTTTCACCGTGAATTTGTATATCTAAAATCCTTTCTTTTTTGCTTGTGTAGTGCTCGGTATAGCCATGTCGTCTTCTGGAAACCGCAACGAAGACGATCGGGGCCAGCGAGACTTAGAGGAGCACTACAGGCTCATGTCCCAAGACATAGAGCTGGAGGAGGTAGGGGCGAAGAAGACGACGAGACCACTGATGATGGCTGTGAGGAGATGGGAGTCGATGATGGCCTTGATGGCGGTCATGAGAGGGGTGACGAGACCACCGACAGTGGTGCCGCTGGGGGTGGCTCAGAGACAACGACCGAGGCCAAGAGGCAACGGAAGAAGCGGCGACCGAACCCGGTCGGCGCCACGAAGGAGACATTCACAACGGTGGACCCCAAGACCGGTATCCCTACGGAGCTGAAGCATCTCGCGAGGGGGTACGGCCTCCAGCTGGGAGCTATCCTTCGGAACGTCATCAATGTCAACGAGACGAAACTCCAAACAAAGAAGAAGAAGCATCTGCAGGACCAACTCCTCTTGCGGCTGCACACGCGGTACCAGTTCCCCGAGGCTTCACGAGCCTGGATCCCAAGGAGAACATCGTGAACAAGTTCACCCTCGGCAGGTTCACCAGGAACCTCAACGGTTATAAAACCATGCTAAGGGGGATGATTGCTGACGACGAGCCATGGGAAGAGATCAAGCGCCACTTCCCGCGGCTTACGCCCGAGGACTACACGCGCTTCGTGGAAAACGAGGACCTAGCCTACACCAAGGATCAGTCGGCCTAGGGAAAGGAGCTGGCGGAGAAGAACATCGGCCGCCACCGTCTCGGTTGCCGTGGCTACGACGGCAAGGCGGACAAACGGTAGAAGGAGGACCATACCTACGCAGAGAAAGGCATCGAGAACCCTTGGGCCAAGTACAAGGACCCGCTCTTCAGGGCATTTGTCAGGTCCCGGTACCGTAAATAGATGGACATGAAACTTGTCACGAGCCCTACAGTGGTGAGGGTGTTGTCTTGGTCACTGACCCGAAGGTGGTGCAAGTTGAGAACGCAGTGGTAAGCAATTTTACCAGCTTACTAGTTTCATACTTCTCACCACAACTCCATCTCTAAAATTCTTCATGCTACTTCTTACAGTTCGCGGAAGAAGAGAACGAGTCTGGCTCCTCGTCCCAGGCGTTGATCCAGACGTCGATGGGCAAAGTCCCGTGGGACAACCCTTTTACCAGGGGCTTGAACATCGTGAAGGAGTAGCCGCCGTTGAAGAGGCCGGAAAGAGGCCGTGTCCTCGACGCCGGAGGAGGTCGCCAGCATGTCGATTATGGCTTGGACGTGCCCACCACCAAGGACTCGCTACAGGCGAAGAAGGACCGGGAGCACGCGGCTCTATTGGAGAAGATGGCCAACTTGGAAGCAACATTTGACCAGCGCGTCCAAGTCGCGGTCCATGCCGAGGTAGAAACCAGGGTTCGGGCGAGGTGTCCAGCAAGGTCGATGGCGTGGTGGCCAGCCGGTTCAATGAGATCATTCCTGGAATGGTGGCGTCGATCTCCACTTACTTAGCCAGCGGCCAAACGGGACCACTCCCGATGATCATCCTAGGCGGTAGTAACTCGGGCAACATGCGGCCTCCTGCTACACGGGCTCAAGACGCGCCTATATTGGTGACTCCACCCGCCGGCGCCAATGCAGGTGCTAGAGAGGATTCGCCGGCCATGGGGGCAGCCGATAGCCCCTCGGTCACTTGCACACCCTGCCCCAGTCCCTCGACGCGAGCCGAGCTCGACACTCTCACGGTAATTAATTGAGCCTCTATGCAAGTTAATTACTTTGTCGCCGCCCCTCTTTGACCTACACATGCATGTTTCTTCACATGAGCAAAGTGTTCCTTGCACCATGCTCATGTATGTGGACAACAAGCTCAAGGATGTTGTGAGGGGATACATCATGAACCCAGCACACCGGACGTTCCACTGCAAGCCTATGGACGATAGCGTGCACCGGGTTGAGATGGATCGGTCGTTCTCGGGATGCGCACACTTGGTTCCTCCTCATCAACCCCCGGGTGCCAAAGACAAGCTGAAGGTCGGGCAACTGAAGAATCATGCCCTTCTATGGCCGAAAGCCTTACTTCGGCTGAAGACCGCCGAAGAAAGGGTCACTCTAACATCTGTGCCTGCGGCGACAAGCCAAGAAAGGGTCACTCCAGCGTCTGTGCCTGCGGCGGCAAGCCAAGAAAGGGTCACTCCAGCGTCTGTGCCTGCAGCGGCAAGACAAAGGGTCACTCCTCCACCTGCTGATGATCCTCCCGAGCTCGAGACACATGAGCACGACAACACGGTGGACATCGATAAGGCTCCTATCGATTCGTTCATCGCTGATTTGGAGGCTCCCATCGATGTTCACCCGACCGTGATACCATGATGAAGAAGAAGCTCTTCTCTTCCAAGAAACACCCGAGCCGGAAGACGCTACCGCCTTCACCGCTCCGCCGCATGCTAAGGTTACCCCGAGGACACTCCGTGATATGGCCATGGAGGTGATAAGACAAACCGGCACCCCTCCGTTCCATAAGAAGGGAAGGAAGAGGAAGCCGAATCATGGGAAAGACGCTGCAACAAGCAAGAAAGTGGTTCTCAACAAGCTGTCGACCAAGTGGAGGACGATGCATTTCCTTGGTGAACCGATCCTGCCGGACCACATTGTCAAGACGCTGTCATCGGACCTGAGTAGCCTGCATGAGACTGTTCGGTATCTAGAGCATCAGCTTCTCAAAGATAAAAATCCCTCATTCCCGCTCTTCACGTTCAGGGTGCCCACTAACTGTGGCTTCGTCACCACCACCCCCGGCGAGTTGTTCTTCATCACGTATGAAGACATCTTCAAGCTCTTCCACATGTTACGGCTCGATCGAAACGTGGTCCGCCTGGTATTGCTAAAAATGGCGCACGATATCATCATGGAGAAGACCCCGCATCTCGCTATCATGGACCCCTTCTACATGACTGTAGACACCGTCGACAAGAAACACACATTTGTCGAGAAGTATATCACGGATTTCTTGGTGGCGAATAAAGACCAGTCTTGCTTTCTCCTTCCATACTTTTCCGAGTAAGTAGTTGGTCGCTAAACTTCCCGCTATTACATTCTTTCGTGAATTTCCTTAATAGCTGAGGATGATGGTTTATTCTAACTATTTTGCGCAGAGAGAATGGGTGCGTCCTCATCACCTTTCAACCGTATTATTCCCATGCCATCTATCTCGACTTTGGGAGAGATATACAAAAAGACTACACCGACGTCAAATCTACTCCAGCCCTCAATGGTTTCAGAGCCGCGTTTGGCCCACTCAAGTATGAGAAAAGATCCAAAGACATCTATGTGGACTCCCACGTAACCAATTTCCCCTGCCTTAGGCAATCGTCGACTGACAATGGGATGGAGCCCTGGTTTGCCATCCTACAGATGAGGGAGTGCGCAAAGGATGAGGAGCAACTCTTGATGCCATCCGGTCTCGAGAAAAGGGGCAGAGACATTACGGAAACGACCGATGCAAACATCAGAGCCGAGTTCCATGCCATCCAGCAGGAGATTGGCACGATACTCAAGAGGGATGTCTTGACTAGAGGTGCCACATTCAACTACAGCGGTATCCCGCTGACTAATGCAAAGACCGAGGACCGCTTAGCTGCGGTCGCCGATGGGAGGACATTCACAATACTAGGTGGCATCCATCCCTTCCCGCCGAAGCCGAAGAAAACCTGATCGAGTCACAAACTTGTCTCCTGCAAATGTTAGTCATAGAATTACGATTAGTTTATTTTATGATTTTCTTTTTGCATACCTATCTTTTCATGCAAATGTTAGTCATAGAATTACTTAGCTATATCCGATGTTTTTTCTTTTTTGCATACCTATATGTTATATCTCTATTATGAATATGTGCTGACAACACTAACATTTTTCTTGTGTGTGTGTGCGCAGATGCCGTGGTAGTATGTCGTGTACGAGGGCAGTGTTCCCGGAGTCTACGACGACTGGGAGGATTGTAGGAGACAGGTCCACCGTTTCTGCGGGAATAGTTACAAGGGCTATGCCACTTTGGAGGAGGCGGAAACTCGCTACGCGAGGTTTCTAGCACGGCGGAGGAGGGAGATATGGAGGAGCCGGTTGACCCCCTTCATCGTGATGATGCTCGCAACCACCGTGGCCTTTCTAGTCTATTATGCCCTTGTTGTCTAGCTAGGTCATGCAACTCCGGAGCCTTGTGATGATGTGTTTGTGTAATATTTGCTAGTTGGAGTCCAAGTTTGAACCATATGGTCACTTTCTACATTTGTGTGAACTGTTTGAATGTTATTGATGCATAGTTTGAATATTTGTGTATTCCCTGTATTTGTTGTGTGTATTCTGTCATTATCCTGTGTATTCTGTCAATATTACAGTGCATTCTGTGTATTTCGATCTTCTTTTTTTACTCCTGGTAATATTACCGCTGGCGAAATCATGGTGATATCCCTGGCGAATTTGTATTCGCTTGTGCTACGTTGTACTACCACTGGCGAAAGAGGGGTAGCGCCAGTGGTACTACACTACCCCTGGCGTATACAGCTGCTCGCCGGTGGTAGAGGCATATTACCACCGGCGAATTCTGAAGGCGCCGGCGATGAGGACTTAGCCCCGTCGTATATAGCTGCTTGCTGGCGGTAGTGGCATATTACCACCGGCGAATTATGAGGCGCCGGCGATGCGGACTTACCGCCGGCGAGCACCAGTGCACCGGCGATGGCCCTTTTGTGTTCGCCGGCGGTAGGGTTTTCTCTAGTAGTGTCATCACTCCTCGCCGGCGAGCACCAGTGCGCCAGCGATGACCCTTTTGTGTTCACCGGCGGTAGGGTTTTCTCTAGTAGTGTCATCAACTCAGTAGATGCTACATTCGGACGCAGATAGAAAACAGGTGATTTTGGCATCTGCTACTGCTACTGAATCAACTCCAGAAGCGAAGAGGCTTTGGAAGGAGACAGTCGATCATCACATTTTTTGTTTTGGTTCGCATCATCAGCTCCAGTAAATGCTACATTTGGATGCAGATAGGAAACAACTGATTTTAGCTACTGCTTCTGAATCCGATTTGTCCCCTGCAAACATTGGCCAAGATCTAGTTCGCCATGGCCCTTTCTCTTCTACTCCTACAGAGATGAACTACGGTGAAAACATTTGGCGTGGGAGTCATACTCATATCACCATAGCAGTGTCTTCTGCTTGAACAAGGGATTCTGCAAGAAAAAAGAGAAAACAAAGGCATGGATCTTAGTCGCGGATACTAGTATACAAAAGATATGTGTGGACCTACTTCAAGCGGCATTGCTAGTGTGTTCAATCAACAGAAAGAGTGAAACCGGGATACAACACCTTGATGAAGGTCCCCGCATCATACCGGATGAAAATCATCGTTGCTATGTATGCAATTGTTCACTAAAACATGACTAGATACGTCCGAATCTAGACAAATATGAGAACATTAATTTTTAAAAAATAGAGGGTTATCTCTTTCATATTTCGACATGCTATCCAACCAAAAGTTGGGTTGGACTATGTCATCCAAAGTGTGATGTTATTTCAAACTAGTCCACATATTTCATCAAGGGGATGACATATGGCAAAATAATATCAAAATCAGATCGTGTTCTAATCAGGAATGTTTTATGTAAATCAGTTTAAAAGCAAGGATAATATGGGTCATGTCTCTTGCAATAATGGGCATGGACACCATTTAGTCCAGGGAGATGACTGCTAAATAAGTTGCACAAACAACAACTTAGATATAAATATGGACCATAGAATAGGAGGCGGCAATTCGGCTCGTAGGTGCAAATGCACCCATTGTGAGAAAACATATTTTGCAAAGTCAAAAATTTGAAAAAAAATTCTATATATACATTTGAATATTTTATATTGGTTCACAAGTTTTCAGGATGAAAGAACATTTTATGTGCCGTGTATAAAAACATAAAATACTTTTATCCTGAAAACTTGTGAACCAATATAATGTTTGAATGTATACACGAAATTATTTTTCTAAATTTTTTGACATTTAAAAAATGTTTTCTCATAATGGGTGCATTTGCACCTGCGAGCCGAAGTGAATATCCGCTATAGAATCACCTAGAATGCAGGACTGCTCTAATTTCAGAGACTACCTTATAGAATTAATTGTGCTTAACATCATGCCGATTTTAACTTCGATTCCAAGCAACTACAGCCACTGAAATAACCATGTGGTAAGTAAAAAATAGGATATCTTCAGTTAAAGTTCCTCAAACACAGCCTTGAGAACTTGGGACAACAAGAATCAAGAGGTGACTGAGGCGTCACTCATGCCCTGTCCGGATAAATGATACATAGATAATGACAATCCCATGTCGCGTCAGCTCTCTAAACCACTGATTCACTGAACCCAACCCTGGCGCTCTGAGCTACAAATTTCCCCCCTCGACCGATGAGAAATACTGCTAAATTTCCCTTCCACGTAAACCCAAACTATTGGGAAAGAGAAACATCACCTCTTACCGTCGCCTGCGATTCAGTTAGGGTTTATCGGATGGTTATTACCTGCCTTCCTACCTCTAGAAGAGCCCCAGCAGACTGCGGCCGATGTTGCCACTGAGAGGTGAAGAATCCGCGTCTCCGCAACTGTTCTCCCATTCCCCTCGCCTTCTCGCGAGAAACGGAAGCTTCTTCCGCCTTGCTTCTCCTAGTCCTCCCAATCCTTGTCGCGAGGGAAGGGGAGGGGATTCGTGGCAGTGAAGAGGAAGCTCCTCTCTCTCGGCCATGGTTGTTGTTCGCATAGGCCATCGCAAACGGTGGGAGTATCTACCTACAAATTGTGTCCGATTTTGTTTATTGGGATTTTTATTTTCGTGTTCTTATTTTTTTTAGTTATACTCAGTTTGCTTAGCCACTAAATTTTTTCTCACTTTTTTGTGAAACTTTTTCTCGCGTTTGTCCATGTGCTTCTCTGAAACTTCCACAAAGAATTCGAACGGCAGCTGCCGTTAGGTTGACCGTTATGCTGACGCGTGGGCCACGTCGTGTGGGGCCAGTAGGTCGGGATCGTGTTATGCTACGTCGTGTGGGGCCGGTAGATCGGTATCATGTTATGCTATCATGTGGGACCACGCCGTGTGCCGGTAGGTCGGGACCGCGATTGGTAGTGCTCACGAGTGGGTTCTATCTCTCTCGTCTAAATTGGCAGTTTTCCTTTTTTATCGTTAATCATCAGTTTTAGAGCGTCTTTTTTCTCTCTCTCCCTAATAGTTATGTTTTTTTTCCTAAATTGGTAACAAATTTAGAACAGCTTCTCTCTTCAATCATTCATTTTCTTTGGCCCTCGTTTTTATCCAATCTAGTAGCAAATCTAGAGCAGCAAATCACACTAACAACATACATACATTCAGAAAATAAAATAAATGTAGATAAGCTACTCACAACAACTAATATAGGATATATTAGCGATAAATAATAGTGTACTTAACGAGGTTCAATACATTTGCTGCTCAGCAGCCAACACACAACATATAGAAACAAAAGAATCTACTTTACAGCAGCATCACACACGTTTAGCCCCTCCTGCCCTCCGCATCCTCCCTCTAGCGCTTCCTCCACTTCTTGTTGTCCTGTCCCTTGATCTTAGGCATCTTGGACTAGATCGGAGGCATGCGATCCTCTACGATTGCCACCTGCTGGAGGTTGCGTAGGTGAATGCCGAACACCTTGTCCTTAGCGAAGAAGGCGCGAACATTCACTGTCTCGCCAACCTTGGGGTTGTAGGAGCTCACGTCCTCGACATGCCTCAAGAGGCAGCTGAAGTCGATGGCGCCGAGTCTCCTTTTGCAGAAGGGGAACCTATAGAGTCGCTAGTGAAGTAGGTGTCATACTTGCCGGACTCCAGCCTCCTCAACACCTGGAGGGTCTTAGTGTGGATGGACTCATCGTCGCTACAGATGTCGCTGCTCTGCACCTGTTGGAACAAATAGTAGTGTGCATGATAACAAGGACATGATTGAGATCTCTTGATTATCGGGATTGATTTTTTTGCATAAATTAATCGATTGAGATCCCATGATTATTTGCATAAATTAACCGAGTGGGTTAAAATCCCCAATCCCCAAATCTCAAACAAAATCAAATACTGATTCTAACTACAGATCGATGCTAGTATTAACTAGGGAATCCCTTAACTACAACTCTAAGCACAAATAAAATAGGATTGAAATGTGAATAAGCGGATTCATCGAAACACAAGATCAAACACGAGAGGATTAGCTCCTGTAAGAAGATCGATCTAGCATCCAACGATTGAATAGCCGAACCCTAATAACACACGATCTAGCATCCAACGATGGGAATGAAAGAAAAACAAGGGAAGGGGAGCAAACCCTAGTTACCTCTGACCATGGGTCAATGATGTTGGTGTCATAGGGGTTCTTTTGGACAGATGTACTCCTCCTCGTAGGGGTCCCAATCGAGCGGGATCTTCCCGCGACCGGCAGAGCCTCCTCGCTGGCGGATACGTTAGAAGTGGGGACGGGGGTCCGGACAGGGACGGCTACTGCCTTCGATGCCTCAATAGGGGCCTGTACGGAGACGAGGGCTCCTTTCCGACAGACTTGGAGGTGACGATGGCCACCGCATTCGTCTTCTCCATCGCCAACACAGTTGGGGTTTTCTTTGGATTTGCAGAAGATGATGGGATATTGAAGACGGTTGCGTGAGTGAGTGAGCGAGAGTGGGTAGGCGGAGAGAGGGAGAGGGGCTCTATAATAAAAGTGAAGGGACATTTCGTTGCACCACTTTGCACCATGTACAAACCACGTACGCTACTGCATGATGCACCGTGACACACCTCCGTTATTGCACCGTGCACCGCGACACACGTACGATACGTCATGTTTTCCCCTTAAATCTAACCCTAGTGCGTTAGGCATACTCATTTATCCCGTCGATAGGAACAATGTCGCGTTAGTTCTACTAACTTTTACCCTTGGGTAATAACCTTGACGTGTACAATATACTCAGTTTTACCCTCGAGTTGATGGTCAACGTAGAGTCAACGGACGGGTTTTAGTTGATAATGGGCCATTTTATACACAAATAATTGAAAAAAATGAAAACATAGTGGCACCTACTAATGGAGTCTTCTTATATGACCTTCCACCTAACAAAATATAAGAAACATAGAGAAATCAAGTTTTACCCTAAACTACCACTTCTCAAATCACCTACTAGCTATGCAGGTGCATGTATTTCTACTCAAACCTATTC
Source organism: Avena sativa (assembly GCA_916181665.1). Lineage (NCBI taxonomy): Eukaryota > Viridiplantae > Streptophyta > Magnoliopsida > Poales > Poaceae > Avena > Avena sativa. The sequence continues at coordinate 363,811,545 of OV702290.1, read as the reverse complement.
TCAAAACATCCTTTCCAAAAATATAGTTTATCTGAATGAGGCCATAATTGGCACACTCAGATATATTTGAATTTCCAATATGTAGCCAAGATGTATTTAATTGTATAAAACATGTATTTTCCATTTTTAAATTTGTTTCTATTTTCTATTTGAATCCCTTAGTCTGTATTTTATGCTACTCAGTTTTGCCCTCTCTCTTAGTCACAAACTCTCACAAAAGTCCAAACACGTGCTCACTTTGGCTGCTACGTTCTGATTGATCGACACAGTTATCACGCGAATCGTGCTCACCAACTGTTGATCCTCCGTGATCCAATGGGCAGGATAACTCCTCATTATCTGTGCCACCGATACTTTGCCTTCATAAACAAATAAAAATGAAGGGAACGTGTGAAATGGATCGTATGGGCACCTAGAGGGGGGGGTGAATAGGTGCTACACCAATTTTTAATTCTTTTTCAATTTTAGGCTTAGCACAAAGGTAAATTCTCTAGATAAACTAATGTGTGGAATTTCCCTATATGCAAACCTATCTACTAGCGAGTAAGGAGAGAGTGGAAGAGGAACGAGTGAACCGAAGTGAAGCACGTGGAGACACAGGATTTGTTTGACCACAGTTCCTTCCTTGTTAAGGGACGTACGTCTGCGTTGGAGGGGTGGGCGGTACTAAGACCACCACGCCACAAAAGGCCTCACCCTGTTCTCCGATGGATCTCGCCACAACAGGCCTGATCCACCTTCCACTATAGGTATCCTTCGAGGCGGGCACCGGCGCCTTTACACAACTAGCGGGGAAACAACTCCACAACAACTTGGAGGCTCCCGAAATGACAACAAGCTGCCACAAGAATAAAGTTGTCAAATACAATAACACAATGTAGGTATTAACGAGAATACTAGATCAGGGATTTCTCCAAGTGAATGGAGAGGAGTTAAAGCGCTTGATTCTTGATGTTGATGATGAACTTCTCCTCCTTCAATTCCACCAAAGATCAAGACCTTAGGGTGGTTGAAGTGGGAGATCGAGATTTAGATCTCTTGCACAGGGTCTGGTCGAATTCAAATGAATCAAGAGTTCTAGACGTTGGGGAAGAAGGGGTACTTATACCCCTTCCAAAAACCAGCCGTTGCACACTTTGGGGGCCGGATTATCCGGCCCAAGTGAGGGCCGGATTATCCGGTCTGGGGAAACTCTGCCCCAGACTCGGAATATCCGGCAGAAAATCCGCCCCCTCTCTGAGCGTCGCGCCGAGCTTGCCCTTGATCAACTTCTGGGGGCCGGATTATCCGGCCCCCAGTTTTCGAGCAAAAGGAGCCAAGGCGCGTCGCTCGGTATCCGGTCGGATTTTCTACCGGATTATCCGGCCTGGGGAGGAAAAACCGCCCCAGTTCGGATTTTCCGGGAGAAAATCCGACTGGACACGGAGCGACGCGCCTTGGCTTCCTTGAGAGATGAGGTAGGCCGGATTATCCGGCCCTTGGAGGGGCGGATTATCCGCCCCCCCCCCCCCTCAAAACTTCCTGCACACTTAGCACACATGAAAGTCTCCATAATATTGTTATCTAACACGTAAAACATAGGAAATCATGAAATGTTCTTTCAATCTCCCCCTTTTTTGTGTTAGATGACAATAACAGGATTTGCAGGAGAAATACACAAGACAAAAAAAGATAACTATGGAAGGGACTCCCCCTCAATGTGTGCATAATAGAGTTTTGCATTGGAATACAAATGCACACAAATAGGTGAATCTATTCCATAGACAAAAGGGCAAAAACACATACCACCGAAGTAGAGAATAGGCATCCTTGACATAAATCACAATTATTATTGGATAACCATTATGAGTGCGCGTCTTCCGTGATAAACCACCAGCAATAGGATATGAATAGATATAACCATGAGCATAATCCATGATATGAAGTCCATAGGTATCATCGAGACAACCACATAAAGTCTCAACCACAAATCACAAACCACGAATATATAAGTTCAACGCTAAATGGGCATAAGCAAGAAATGACGAATAAAAAGTGCAAGTGCTTATGCCCGACCCATGCAAATCCACGGACAACCTAATAGAACTACTTCTCCCCCTTTGGCATTGAGACACCAAAAAGGGAGAAGAGCGATGCTAGCGGCCCATGGGATCACTCATCATAGTCCTCGTCCTCGTCCTCGTCCTCATGCTCTTCCTCATCCTCATCTTCAAGCTCCCCAAACAACACCCCCACAAGGTGTACAAGGGACTTGTGTACAAGAATAGATGGCTTAGAGGTAGGGAAGGCTTAGGATTAAGAGAGCCAAACTGGGATGGTACTAGACACTCAAAATTGCAAAAAAAACAAATCAAATAAAAGCCAAGATTGAGTGTGATTCCCATAAGAACAAGAGAGAGCAAATAACATCCAAATAGATACAATTCTCCACAAAGGAGAGGGCGGTGGCCGAAGCCACCTTGTTGGAGTGTATGGTGTGACACCGCGAAGATATATCTTGGGTTCACGACCAATACTCATCAATAAGCTCACATATCACAACATGCTATTAAGAGAAATGATATACTTGCTATTGGCATTATGGGGGGAGGGTTAGCCCAATAAGTTAGGACCACACTCCCCCTATATCCATGCCCACACCTAGACCAAACAAGGATTGAGATGTACAAGTGGGTGCATGGGTAATCAAGACAAGCTCCCGGAATCAATGATATTTAGCTCATTCCTCAAATAGCAGAATCTTGCTTCATCAAGTGGCTTTGTAAAAATATCCGTCAGTTGGTTCTTCGTGCTCACAAAAGATAGATCAATATCACCTCGAGCAACATGGTCACGAATAAAATGATTTTGAATCTCAATATGCTTCGTCCTTGTGTGCTGAACTGGATTGTACGCAATTTTGATAGCACTTTCATTATCACATAAAAGAGGCACTTTGTCACAATTGACACCGTATTCCTTTAAAGTTTGCCTCATCCACAATAATTGAGTACAAGCGCTGGCAGCAACAGCATATTCAGCTTCGGCGCTGGAGAGAGATATACAATTCTGCTTTTTGGAGGACCAACATACAAGAGATCTTCCCAAGAATTGACAAGCTCCAGTAGTTGACTTCCGATCATCCTTATCACCAGCCCAATCTGAGTCAGTATAACCATATAAAGAGAAATTGGAGCCCTTGGGATACCAAAGACCAAAGTTGGGGGAATGAACTAAATATCGAAAGATCCTCTTGACCGCCACTAAGTGGATTTCTTTAGGAGGTGCTTGATACCTTGCACACACTCCCACACTCAACACAATATCGGGTCTAGATGCGCAGAGGTAAAGAAGAGAGCTGATCATGGACCGGTATACCTTTTGGTCCACATCTTTACCAGAGGGTTGAGTTCGAGATGACACTTTGTTTGCATCAGAGTAGCGACACCATTTAGATCCGTCATCTTGAATATCTTGAGCATGTCTTGGATGTACTTTGCTTGATTAATAAAGGTTCCTTCTCTTAGTTGCTTGATCTCGGATCCAAGAAAGAACCGTAATTCCCCCATCATAGACATCTCAAACCTGTCAGTCATAAGCTTTGAAAATTCATCGTTAAAAGCTTTGTTAGTAGAACCAAAAATGATATCGTCTACATATAGTTGGCATACGAAGAGCTCCCCCTTAACCTTCTTAGTAAAAAGAGTGGGATCGATTTGCCCAACTTCGAAGCCACGATCTAACAAAAGCTCTTTAAGGTGCTCATACCACGCACGTGGGGCTTGTTTAAGGCCATAGAGTGCCTTATCGAGTTTGTAGACATGGTTCGGGAAGTTAGAATCCTCAAACCCCGGGGGTTGCTTTACGTATACCAACTCATGTAGAGGATCGTTAAGGAAGGCACTCTTGACGTCCATTTGCTGCAACTTAAAATTGTTATGAGCAGCATAAGCAAGTAGGATACAGATGGACTCAAGACGAGCCACATGAGCATAGGTCTCGCCGAAGTCGATGCCCTCAACTTGGGAGTAACATTGTGCCACAAGTCTTGCCTTGTTCCTCACAACAATGCCATTCTCATATTGCTTGTTCTTGAAAATCCACTTGGTGCCGATAACATTGCGGCACTCTTTGGGTTTCTCCACTAGTTTCCAGACTTTGTTGCGCTCGAAATTGTTCAATTCTTCATGCATAGCAACAACCCAGTCTGGGTCTTCAAGAGCTTCAAAGACCTTCTTAGGTTCCACCATGGAGATATGAGTTTGATGCTCACCAAAACTGGCCAATTCTCTTCTAGTAGACACCCTTCGTCGAAGATCACCAACAACCTTGTCGAGAGTGTGACCCCTCAACTCAAGGTTACGATTAGCCCGAGCCTTGCGACGAAGTTCAATAAGTTTGTTGTCTCTTGGTGGATGAGATTCATCACTTGAGTATTCATTGGAGGCTTTTTCTCCGCCTTGATCAGTAGCTGGAACATCAGTAGTAGGTGGTGGAGATGCATGCCCTTGAGGTGAGTCCGTAGCCATAACAGGAGGCTACAGAACTGGAGAGTCAGGGCCAGATAATCCGGCCGATGAAGAGGCCGGATAATCCGGCCTAGGAGGACTTGCAGCATCATCATCAGGAAGCCTGGGACTCGCTTGAACTGGCGAGGAGCCGGATAATCCGGGGTCAGCCGGAAAATCCGGCCTGGAGATTGTGTTGATATCTTCACCACGAGGAGCTGCATGGACAGCTGGAGCGAGGTGGCCGGATAATCCGGTATCCACCGGAAAATCTGGCATGGAGCTTTCTGGAGCAACTTGACCTTCAGCAGTTGATGGAGATGGTGTAGAAGTTGCCCCCGTGGTTGGATCATGTTGCGTATGTGTAGATGAGGGCTCTATATGAGTAGAGCATTGTCCTTCCAGGTCCGCCACAAGGGGTTCCTCAATGGGGCGGAAGAATCCCACGCCCATTCTTCTTATGGCATCTTGGGGTATTTCAACATCTGCATCACAAACACCAACTTGCTCCGCACGGGAACCGTCATTTTCCTCAAACACCACACTACAAGATTCTACAACAGTTCCGGAGAGCTTATTGTAGACTCTATAAGTGTGGGATTCGGCACCATAACCAACAAAAATACCTTCTAGAGCCTTAGGTTCAAACTTAGATAAACGAACTCCTTTAATAAGAAAGAAACACTTACACCCGAATACCTGAAAGTATGAGATGTTTGGCTTGTTACCGGTAAGTATTTCATACGGAGTCTTGTCCAAAATCTTGCGGAGGTATAAACGATTGGATGAATGACAAGCAGTAGAGATTGCTTCAGCCCAGAAGTTATATGGAGATTTGAATTCGGCCAACATTGATCTTGCCATGTCCATTAGAGTTCGATTCTTCCTCTCGGCTACACCATTTTGTTGAGGGGTGTACGCAGCGGAATATTGATGTCTTATCCCCTCTTCACTTAGGAACTCATTTAAGGTGTAGTTCTTGAACTCTGAGCCGTTATCACTCCTTATAGCCAGAATGGGGACGTTGTGTTGATGTTGAACCTCGTTGGCGAAGTCGATGACAGTTTGTTGAGTTTCACTCTTCAACTTGAAGAAATAAACCCAAGTGTATCTTGAGTAATCATCAACAATCACTAGACAATACTTATTCCTACCGAGGCTTGCATGAGATGGAGGTCCGAAAAGATCCACATGAAGAAGCTCCAAGATCCTTTTTGAAGAGATAATAGTTTTCCTTCGATGAGGAGAATCATGCATTTTCCCTTCAACACACGCCCTGTAGACACGATCTTTGGCAAAAGAGACATTTTCTTTTAGTCCAAGAATGTGGCCACCCTTGTGGAGACTTTGCAAAGTTCTCATATTGACGTGGGCTAGTCGGCGATGCCATAGCCAACCCGCGTCAGCCTTTCCGAAAAGACCAATCGGACCTGTAGTGGTTTTCCCCAAAAAGTCTACCACGTACAGGTCGTTTTCGACATATCCCACGAAAGCGACTTTTAGAGACTTGCTCCACAAGAGTACCACCAAATCAGCATCAATGTAAACTGCAAAGCCCATCTTACCAAGGGCACGAACTGAAAGTAAGTTATACCCGAGGGTCTCAACAAGCATGACGTCCACGAGGGAGATATCGTGATCCACCACAACTTTGCCGAGACCCAATACCTCAGATTTTGACTTGTCACCATAGGAGACGGTAATGTGTTCAAGGTTTGGCCGCATCTCCGTGATGATCTCCTTGCTTCCGGTCATATGACTCGTACAACCGCTATCAAGTACCCATTTAGAACCACCGGAAGCATAGCCCTGCAAGAAAATTACTTCTTGGTTTTAGGTACCCACTTTTCAATGGGTCCTCTCATGTTAGTAACAAGGGTCTTGGGAACCCAAATAGACCAAGGAATGTAACAATCATAAGGCCCTACATAACTAGCATAAACATCACCATAAGCATCACAATATAGTTCGAAGTTAGGATTGTTGATCCCTGCAAAACCATCATAATTAGTCTTGTCATTGGTAATGTTGCTAGTCTTCGATTGAGCAGTCTTGTTCTTCTTCTTCTTGTTGTTTTTCTTGCTCTTTATCTTGGGTATGTAACCAAGACCTTCTTTATTGTTGTTTGTCCTTTGCCTTCTCAGTATCTCATCAATAACCCCTTTACCTTTGTGTTGAGAACTCCTTGCAAGATCTTCTTTTCCAAAGGATGGAGATGAGGTACTTGGTATATTATACCGTTTCAATTGAGTTTGGAGCTGGTCATGAGACTCATTTAGAGTAGAATGATCACTCTTCAATGCCTTGTGAGCACTTTCAAGATCATCAAACTTCTCCAAAATTCTAGCATGAACAACCCCAAAATCAATCTTTTCTTTCTTTAGTTTCTTTACCTTGGCAAGGGCATGGTCACGTTCTTTAATGAGCTGAGCTACAGCTTCTTCTTGTGACTCCTCTAGGGATTCGAGTCTTTCTTCCAAAGAAACTCGAGTTTCCTCTTCCTCTTCCAAGGCATTCTTCAAAGAGGCTATCTCCAAGGCATCTTCTCTTTCAATTCTGCCCTTTTCTTCAAGGAGATCTTCGGCTCGAGCAAGTTGACTCATAAGAGTATCAAAATGGAGTTTGTGCTCACCTTGTAGGTTAGTGAAAAAAGTATCCAAGGCAATAACTTATTCTTTCATTTCAAGACTTTCATGATCATCCATATCCAAAATTATGTTAGTCTTAAAAAATGAGGAGTTAGAAGTCGATACCTCGGATCCTCTTGCCATTAGGCAAGTGGCGTTGTTGTTGATGGCGTTCTCGTTCGGCGAGTCGAAGAGAGAGGAGGGAGTGATGTGGTGGCTATAGCAGCCACTTCGCGGGAACTATCATCATCCTCTTCATATTCACTTGCGGAGAAGTATTCCTCTTGAACTACAAGTACCATCTTGTGTTGCTTTTTGAAAGGGCCATTCTTCTTAGCAAATGGCTTCTTCTTAGGAACTTTGGATTTCTCTTTGAGAATGAGCCTGCCACCATTGTCTTCTCTATTTTCATAAGGACACTCGGCTACAAAGTGCAGTCTATCTCCACAGTTGAAGCAAGTTCTCAATCTTGGGCCACTTTCTCTTCTTCCATTTGACCTGTTCTTGCGCTCAAGTTCAGACTTGGCTTTGGCAGGGTCCTTCCAAAAGTTCCTTGCATAGAATGCTATGTACTCACCATGAGCACGTTTGACCTCATCGGGGCAGTCCATGGATCCCCTCTCAAATGCTCCCTCATCATCCTCTTGCTCAACAACATTGGCTTTGAGAGCCATATTGACACCCTTTTGCATTCCAATGGCCCGAGCACGGGCATCTTCAGCATTCTTTGCCACTACTGAATGACGCCATTTCTTGCATGAATTCATTGGATGTCATTTGATGATAGTTGTGTCTACCTTGCAAGCTCTTCAAATCCGTCGGTTCGAAAGGCATTAAGGCACTCACATACTTTCTTTTTATCCATGCATCATTAATGTGAGTGGCCCCATGCTTCTGAAATGTTGTTGCGATGCCCTTGAGTCTTCTATACATGTCCTCATGGTTTTCACCATCCAACATGTAGAATCCCTCAGCTTCGTTACTAAGAGCATCATACCGGTTTCTTCTCATGCTTTCATTTCCAACAAAAAGGTCCGTAAGAGCATCCCACGCCTCTTTAGCCGTGTTGAGATGTTCAATGTGTGGCATGTCCTTGGGACCCACACCCAGCTGTATCATGTGGAGAGCAGTGGCATTCAACTGGCTATCCACAACTTCCCTTCTTGTTAGATTGGTTTGATCTCCAACATGAAGACCTTCTTCAATGATCCTCCACAATTCAATAGAGGAGCTGCAAAAATGAGATTTCATTAGAAATTGCCATTGGTTAAAAGAAGATGCAGTGAGCTTGGGTGGATCACCCCTATTGTTTATATGAGGATGAGGGATAGGTGGGTCGGGGGAATATACGTGGTGAACCTCACTATATTCCTCCTTACCACTTCCCTTTTTGGAGGTGGAACCATTTAGTTTTTCACCTTCCACATCATCATCCTTAGATCTGGTGTTACCCTTTTCCTTAGATGATGGTGAGGGAGCCTCAGAGGAGGATGGAGATGGGGCTATGGATGATGTAAGGCGAGCAATCATTTGATTCATCTCCTCCATCTTGGCCTCAAAGGATTTCAACAAGGTTGTTTCCAACGACTTGAGATCATCCATTGTGACCTTATCCACAACCTCATTTCCATCATCCCTGGTACCCATACTACTCTTAGGGGGTTAAGCCCGAATTAAGAGCCGGGGCTCTGATACCAATTGAAATGGATCGTATGGGCACCTAGAGGGGGGGGGTGAATAGGTGCTACACCAATTTTTAATTCTTTTTCAATTTTAGGCTTAGCACAAAGGTAAATTCTCTAGATAAACTAATGTGTGGAATTTCCCTATATGCAAACCTATCTACTAGCGAGTAAGGAGCGAGTGGAAGAGGAACGAGTGAACCGAAGTGAAGCACGTGGAGACACAGGATTTGTTTGACCGCGGTTCCTTCCTTGTTAAGGGAAGTACGTCTGCGTTGGAGGGGTGGGCGGTACTAAGACCACCACGCCACAAAAGGCCTCACCCTGTTCTCCGATGGATCTCGCCACAACAGGCCTGATCCATCTTCCACTATAGGTACCCTTCAAGGAGGGCACCGGCGCCTTTACACAACTAGCGGGGCAACAACTCCACAACAACTTGGAGGCTCCTGAAATGACAACAAGCTGCCACAAGAACAAAGTTATCAAATACAATAACACGATCTAGGTATTAACGAGAATACTAGATCAGGGATTTCTCCAAGTGAATGGAGAGGAGTTGAAGCGCTTGATTCTTGATGTTGATGATGAACTTCTCCTCCTTCAATTCCACTAAAGATCAAGACCTTAGGGTGGTTGAAGTGGGAGATCGAGATTTAGAGCTCTTGCATAGGGTCTGGTCAAATTCAAATGAATCAAGAGTTCTGGACGTTGGGGAAGAAGGGGTACTTATACCCCCTTCCAAAAACCAGCCGTTGCACACTTTGGGGGCCGGATTATCCGGCCCAAGTGAGGGTCGGATTATCCGGTCTGGGGAAACTCTGCCCCAGACTCGGAATATCCGGCAGAAAATCCGCCCCCTCTCTGAGCGTCGCGCCGAGCTTGCCCTTGATCAACTTCTGGGGGCCGGATTATCCGGCCCTATGCAAAGGCCGGATTATCCGGCCTAGGGAAGCAAAACCGCCCCAGTTCGAATTTTTCGGTAGAAAATCCGACCGGATACCGAGTGACGCGCCTTGGCTCCTTTTGCTTGAAAACTGGGGGCCGGATTATCCGTCCCTTGCGAAACCCGGATTATCCGGCCTCGGGAGGAAAAACCGCCCTAGTTCGGATTTTCCGGGAGAAAATCCGACTGGACACAGAGCGACGCGCCTTGGCTTCCTTGAGAGATGAGGTAGGCCGGATTATCCGGCCCTTGGAGGGGCGGATTATCCGCCCCCCTCAAAACTTCCTGCACACTTAGCACACATGAAAAGTCTCCATAGTATTGTTATCTAACACGCAAAACATAGGAAAACATGAAATATTCTTTCAACATGTTCAAAGGACAATATTATCATATACAGAGTATAATTTTAAAGTGTTTAAGAGTTGTATAATTTTGGTATATGCATGAGACATAAAAGTTTTAGTTTAGGGATCCTTTTAGTTTATGCATTTCTTTCACGCTCTCAAAATGGTAAACTCTCAAAAATTTCGTAGGACAACATTATCATGTCCAAAGTCTAATTTGAAAGTGTTTAACAATTATATAATTTTGGTATATGCATGAGACATAAATATTTTAGTTTAGGGATCCCTTTATTTTATGCATTTATTTTCATGCTTTAAAAATGGTAAATTCTCAAGATTTTCTTAGGACAACATTACCATGTCCAATGTGTAATTTGAAGGTGTTCAAGAGTTGTATAATTTTGGTATATGCATGAGACATTTTTTTTTAGTTTAGGGATCCCTTTAGTTTATGCATTTCTTTTCATGGTTTAAAATGGTAGACTATCAAGATTTTCTTAGGAAAATATTATCATGTCCAGAGTGTAATTTGAAAGTGTTCAAGAGTTGTATAATTTTGGTATATGCACGAGACAAAAAGATTTTAGTTTAGGGATCCCTTTAGTTTATGCATTTCTCTTTTTCACGCTCTAAAAATGGTAAACGCTCGTGATTTTATTAGGAAAATATTATCATGTCCAAAGTGTGATTTGAAAGTGTTCAAGAGTTGTATAATTTTGGTATATGCATGAGATAAAAATATTTTAGTTTAGGGATCCTTTTAGTTTATGCATTTCTTTTCACACTCTAAAAACTGTGAACTCTCAAGATTTTTTAGGACAACATTATCATGTCCAAAGTGCTTAAGAGTTGTATAATTTTGGTATATGCATTATAAATAATTTTTTTTGTGAATGCATTACTTTTCACCCTCTAAAAATGATAAGCTCTCTTTTTTACATCAAGAGTTGTATAACATTTTTAATTTTAAAAGTATTCAAGAGTTCTGTCATTTTCTTTCTTATTTCTTATACTTCCATCTCCCTAAATCTTAAAGTTTGACTTTCACCTCATAGATTCACTTTTGCAACCGAGACACTAACTCGATAAACAAATTGAATTTTTGCTAATCACCCAAACTAGCGTTGAGAATCATCGGAATAGCTACTCTGTCGGCTGCATTCTCCATAACAAGCCCCCACCCCACCCATCCCCACCCTAAGCTCCCGAGTTGCGCCAATTGATTCCTCCAATCAGCCTATCAATGTACATATCAATCCACTCAAAATGCTTGCATTTCTTCAGGATCTGAAAACAGCAACATGAACCCTAAAATCCAAATTCTGAGGAAATAACAAGAAAATAGAGAGAAATTGGAAGAATTTGGTACGAACGGGAGCCTGAAGTGAAGGTAGACATCACTCACTAGTTGGAGAAGGGTTGTCGTCACCGGAGAAGAAGAAGAATGGGATGCAGGAAAAGAAAGGGGAGGCAACGACACGGGAACGGACGCGGGGCTGGCTCTGGCTCCTATCTTGCAACGCTAACCTGAGTAAGTTGTGGGTCTGATGCTCACGTGAATAAGTTGTGGATCCCACGCTGATCTGGATAAGTGGAGAGAGGTGTCCACTGCGGGACCCAACCCAACGTGGTCCCACTCGTCAGCACGTAACGGTAAGGCTGGTGGACAGCCTCTATGGGAGTTTTAAAGAAGCGCATAGATAAAAGTAAGAAAAAGTTTAGCGGCTGGGAAAAGCTGAGTATAACTAAGAAACCAGAGACACGAAAATAGAAATCACTTTTATTTGGGACACAACGAGGAGACAATATCCAGTGATACCAGCCACTAAATGATACCATGATATCTATCATCAAAATCAATATTTTGAATTTGTAATTTTTTTTGAAAAAATATGAGTGTTCGCAAGATATGTATACACAATCCCTAAAATTTACAACACCAAATTTGAAAATCATGGAGAGAAACGAAAATGACAAATCCAACATAAATAGTGCATAAAAGGACAAAACCACAAAAGTTAACGTTCACATGTCAATTTGTCATTTTTTGTTTCTCCGTGTGTGTTTCAAATTCAGCTCTGAAAGTTTTAGGAATAATACATATTGTGCACAATTATATTCTTTCATTTTTTTCAAAAATTGGAAATGTAGTTTTGAGAAATGGTACCATGGTATCATATAGTGAACGGTGTCACTAGATATATTCTCCGCAATGAGGACATGTTGTCCTTTTATGTCTGCCCGTGCATTCATGGGGGAGTATTTCTCCCGCCAATTTCCCACTCCCCCTAATTTGGTCTCGGATGTGTATGCGCGCATGTCTAGAGGCTAATTTCTCACAGTTTTGGCCTTAAACAGGACCAATTTTCACAGTTTTCGGCCACAATTTAACATACAAACATATAAGGTACAATAGGTCAACGTATAATTAATCCAATACAGATATTCAAATAAAGAACTAACATTGTTCAACACAAATTATAATAGATAAATATAGCATCATCATCCATCCCTTTCGAGAATCATCTTCCGCTTCCTCTTGTGGAGAACTATGAGGTCCAAAGACTGACCCCGTAGATTATATTCTCCATTTCATTATCACCATAGTCCTAAGAATAATTGCATATAGCATCAACAATATGCAACAAATACAAGGGCCAAATATCGAAGAGTGTTGGTAAAGCGCATCCCCGTGGACAAATGTGGGGTCGGGCATTCCGCTGAATAGGTTGTGGGGGATCATTGTGTCGCCTGTAATTTAGTCCCACAGGGCCCTGGTATGGACCACCGGTCAATTGCCGGGCACCGGTGTACTGTTGAGGTAGAGGGCAATAGGAAATGGGGTCGTTGGCAGCGATTTGCCGAACTCCGGCGATTTCTCACGATGCCTGGACACGGGGGTTGATAGCTCCAAATTTTATCACTTTTTACCATTGGTTTTCCTCTTGTTTATTGCCGGATTTCACTAAAGATTGACCATTTCCACTAATGTTAATGTCGAAATTAGCGAATTCTTGGTTTATTTTGATGGTTTTCAGGCAATGAACATTTATTGAAGATCTAATAGCATTTATAGGCTAATTACACCAGAATAAGCAAATCCCCAATTGGAGCAACTTTCATTGGAGGCGTCCTGAATACTTAACGACCACTGGTACGGTCGGGGCGCGCCTGTACCGCCCGCCCGTACTACCCACCGTCTCCTTCCTTATATCAATACAAGCAACTTTCGTAAAGGAGAAGAGACGAGAAGAACCACAAAATAGAAGTTACAGCAGCCGCAAGCCATCTAGAGGGGGAGATCGGATATGAAAGAGGAGAAGAACTTCACCTTGTTCCCCGATGATCTTCAACCTCAAAACCACACACTCCACCATCATTCCATCATTACTTAGAGAGAGAGATTGGCACTTGTAAGATTAGGGTTTTATACTTTGATCTACCTATGTTTGTATTTGATTGGATCTTTAATCGTGATTGTGGATTGCTATAATAACTTTGAGATGATTTCTATTTGCAATACAATTATGCCCTTGATTTGTCTTTCTCTCATGTCTGAGTAAATCCCCATAGGCGTGGGAGATGTAGGGGATTGGTGAGATGTGATGTGCCTCCTTTAATTCCATCCATTCGTGATTGTTGTAATGTTTATTCAAACAGTGAGAATGATTATCTATGTTTTCCTAATGCATGTTATCTAATTTAAGGGACCAGGTAACATGATCCAAAGATCTCATAGGTATGAACTTGTATTCTAGTAATTCGGCGACCCCCGAGGGACACTGATACATTGCAAATGTATCTATAATTTTTGATGTTTCATGCTTGGTTTTATCTACTTTCTTATGTTTTGTCCACACTTTGGAGTACTTTTCATATGATTTCTTGGACTAACCTATTAACAAGAGCCATAGTGCCAGCTGCCTGTTTTCTGTTGTTTTTGGTTCCAGGAAAGTTAGAAAATGAATATTCTCGGAATTGGATGGGACAAAAGCCAAATTTATTATTTTACAGGGGGATGTCTGGAGCCAGAATACGATACGGAGAAGGGCCATAGGGCGGCCACACCACCTGGCCACGCGGCCAGGCTTGGCCCGCGCCAGGGGGTGGTGTGGCCAGCCCAGGCACCCCCTCGGCCTCTCCTTCCGCCTATATATTGCCTCTGATACGAAAACCCTAAGTACCTGATCAAAAATCTACGAAAGAGTTTGTAGCCGCCGTCATCTCCATCCCTAGATTGGGAGGGATCTGAAGCTCTTCCCGGCACCCTGCCAGAGAGGGGAATTCACCCTGGAGGCCTTCTTCATCATCATGCAAGCCTCCGGTGTGATGCGTGAGTAATTCATCTCTGGACTACGGGTCCATGTAGTAGCTAGATGGCTGGTTCTCCTCCTTTGTGCTTTCATGTTTAGATCTTGTGAGCTCTGTTCATGATCAAGATCATCTATTTGTAATTCTGCATGTTGTGTTTGCGGGGATCCGATGGATATTGAGATGCTATTTCAGATTGATTATTGATTCTATCATGTCTTTGTTATTTGTGATCTTGCATGCTTTCCGTTGTTAGTAGCTATCTTGGCCAAGTAGATGCTAGCAACTCCAAGAGTTAGTATTTATGCTCGATAGTGGGTTCATGCCTCTGGTAATCTGGGGAAGTGACAGGAATCTCTAAGGTACTAGATGTGTTGTTGCTACTAGGGAGAAAACAACAATCCTTTGTTCATAGAACAATCATATTGTTTACATTACACGCAATTCGTAATGCAATTATTTGTTGCTTGCAACTTAATACTGAAGGGGGTTCGGATGATAACCTGAAGGTGGATTATTAGTCATAGATGCAGTTGGATGGCGGTCTATGTATAATGTTGTAATGCCCAATCGAATCTCAAAGGAGTCAAGATGAGTAGTATATGCTTGTATGCTTTCTCGATGTTTGTCAATTGCCCCGCTGTAATTTGTTCACCCAACATGTTATCTATCTTAAGGAGAGCCACCTCTAGTGAACTATGGACCCCGGTCTTTTCTTTTACATTCAATCTACAATCAACTGTTTACTGCTTTGTGTTTACTTTCTGCAAACTATTACTTCCTTCCATTCGATATGTTTAATCCTTTTGTTTTCAGCAAAACCGATGAGATTGACAACCTCATCGCAAGTTGGGGACAGAGTTCTGTGGTTCTGTTGTGCAGATATCCACGTTGCTGCTGGCACCGGTAGTGCGCCCTGCCAACATTCAGCTAGCTACACCTTTGGGGTGTTTCCTTGCTCCTACTAGATTGATAACCTTGGTTTCATAACTGATGAAAACTTACAGCTGTGCTCATCATACCTTCCTCTTGGGGTTCCCCAACGAGCTCGTTAATACATGCGCCAGCAAGTATTTTTCTGGCGCCGTTGCCGGGGAGTCAATGACATCTTCACAAGGAGAGTCCCTCATAATCAATCTCTTTACTTTGTTATTTTTGTTTTTCTTAGTTTCTTTTTGCTTTGTTTGCTTGTTTCTTTATCAAAAACACAAAAAAATTAGTTTTACAAGTTTGCTTTCTTTATCAAAAACACACAAAAAATTAGTTCCTACTATAGTTGTTATTTTCATTGGTCTGGTATTGTCTTGATTTATCATGCTTTCTATCAATGGTTGGTTTCTTTGAAACTGAATCTTATTGGCAAAGTGGGTTCACGGAAGAACAAAAATATTATTATAAGGAACACCGCTTGTCAAAAAAAGGAAAACACTTATGGGAACAAATTGATAAATTGTATACCATTGCTATAAATGTGTGCTCTACCTATAACGTTACTTACTGCTTTGATAAATCTTATTGCTGTAGGAGGTATAAACACCTCTCTTTTCAATGTGAGTATAATGATAATGTTACCATATCTTCTTATGTTAAAGGTAATTATGAATTTTATGATGTGGAACAAATTGAAGAATTTATTGCTTGGAAGGCTGCATTTGAACTTGCTAGTTTGCTTGAAAATATTGATGATTCACCTTATAAATATGAGGTTTATGATATACTTAAATTTTGCTTTGATAATTACATGGTAGAAAATGGCTATATTCTTGAATATCTTAATAGATGCTCTCCACCAATGGAAGAGATTAATGCCTTGCAGGAGCCTATGGAAGAAGAAATTGCTGAAACTGGAAGCTCATTGGATGAAAAAGAGGAGGAGAGTGATGATCAAGAGGAAGAAGAATGGATCTACCCATCCCTACCTTCTAATGAGAGTAACTTTTTACCCCTTACATTATTTGATTGCCCCCATGCTTACCAAAGGAGGACGAATGTCATGTTCCTGAGGATTCTTTTGAAAATGTTTATAATAAAGCTCTAGTGTTTGTAGATCATGAAAAGCATTCTTTATGTTATAATTATATTGTTGAGTTTATTCATGAGGCTACTGAAAATTATTATGAGAGAGGAAAATATGGTTGTAGAAGTCATGGTACCGAAACACCTCTCTATGTGCTAAAAGTTTTGAAGTTGCTCTTGTTTTATCTACCCATTCTTGTTACTATGTGCTTCTTTGATTTTCTTCTTACAAGATTCCTATGCATAGGAAGTGGGTTAGACTTAAATGTATTTTGAATTTGCTTCTTGATGCTCTCTTTTACTTCAATTCATATTTCCTATGTGAGCATCTTCTCAAACTATCATGCCTAATTTAAAGGCGTTAAAGAAAAGTACTTTTGGGAGATAACCCAAAAGTTTTAGATGAGTCTTGGAAGTTATTACTTCAGTAATAACCGCTCCTTATCCTTTTTATTTGCTTTTTGTGCCAAGAGTAACCTCTAATGAGAGAGAAGTAATGATTGGGAAAGTTGCTGTCCTGAAACAGATTTCTGTGCTTCACCGTAAACATTCGTGTATAATCTCTGTACGTCCTTTTGAGGCTTGAATTTTTGTCCTTCTGCCCCAGGTTGTTATCTAACTTTTGTTAGCTCAACACTTTTTGATTTGAGCAACAGAAGGTCTTCAAAAAAAATCGTCTTTACCTGCTGGTCTGTTTTGACAGATTTCTGCCATTTTCTGCATTTGCTTCTTGTTGGTTCCTTTTTGAGTTCTTTTGGGGAAATGAGCTTTATTGAGGGAAGTTCTACAGTAGCTAGTGTTTTAATGGAAGTTTTAATTGGTGTTAGAACTGAATTTAAAGACTTATTATCTTGAGTGCACTAATGTTGCTAATAAAGATTATGTGAAGTTTTGTACGAAGGAAAAAATTCAGGTGTATGGAAGGAATGAGTAATGAGATGAAGGATGGACTAAAGCTCAAGCTTGGGGATTCCACACGTGTCACCCCAAGAAATATCCAAAAGTACAAGCATCAAAGCTTGGGGATGCCCAAGGCATCCCCCTCTTCATCAATAAAAATCCCAGGTTTCTTCCAAACACTTCATTTTTATTGTTTCATGCACAGTTGTGTTGTTCTTGTAGCGTCTTCTTTTTCGTTTTCGTTTTGGTTTTTCGTTTGCTTTGTTTGCTTAGTTTGCTGAATAAATTGGTTGTATCACCTCTTTCATACATTGGTTTTCAAATAGTTTGGTTTGGATTGGAAAAAGAGTAGCAAAGTTCATGCTTAAGTGGTAAAGAGAGCTTGTTTTTGACAGTGGCCTATGCTTTGTCATGTCATGCTCGATATTGTTTTGGCTTTATTTTTAGTATTCGTTGCTATAGCATGACTGTTATAAACAATTTGGATTGCTTAATGTGCCTTTGAAGAATCATGCGTTGTTTTAGCATATTAAAGCATAGTATTGTGGTATTCTCATTTGATGCTTTATTTGGGTTGACTTGGCGCATGCTCACACCATGTTATGACTATCCCAAGTCACCATAGCCTTTATGATCCTTTAATTTTCAACTTGTAGTATCACTTTATGCTTTGATCAATGATGTTTTGTCGCTCTTCATGATTATGGCCATTATTGCTCTCTTAGTTTGTCGCTCCCAGTCTTTGCTAGCCTCCACAACCAAGTATGAGTTCCACTCATGCATCCAACTCCTTAAACCAAGTTATTCCAAAGAGTCCACCATACCTACCTACTAGCATATGCTATTCCAAGTATATTCATGTTTTTGTTTACCTTCCAAATTAAACTTGTTATGAGAAAACTAGTGATTAAATCTCTCACGAACTTGATGGCACACTTTACTTTTCTTGCCCTTAATAAACTTGAACCATTGTGTCGTGTATGTTGTACATGCTTGCACTTATTTGTTGGGGATTAGCAGAACCATGATGTCATGGGGAACGCTTTCAACATTGCACTTGTACTTTGTACCTAGTTGATATCATGCTCTTTTGTCTATGGATGTCGTCGGTGTGAAATGAAAGGGGAGCTTGTAAGTGCATGGAGTTATGTATATGTGTTAGAGAAACTCCTGGGCCACTGGTCTAATCCATGCTATCATGGTGGAAACCTGCAGCATAACCATAATGAGCTGTCTATGAAGCATTCTTATAAAAAAGAGTCAGATATTGAGAAAAAAGAGAAAAAGAAAAAAATATGAGAAAAGAGGAAAGAGAGAAAAAAACACCATATTCCCATGGTAAATAAGAAGATTGCTGAGATGCTCGTTGTCTGCTTGCCTTGTCA
This sequence comes from Avena sativa, assembly GCA_916181665.1. NCBI lineage: Eukaryota > Viridiplantae > Streptophyta > Magnoliopsida > Poales > Poaceae > Avena > Avena sativa. The sequence continues at coordinate 363,792,844 of OV702290.1, read as the reverse complement.
TTTTGATATGGGGATTCTTCCGTATCATCGGGCAAGGGGTACCTCGTCGGTGGTTCTATATGATACACATGTACTTACGATGACAAGAACTTACCGGTGACTAAACTTGAGTAGCATGAGGAGCGGCCCTCGTATTCAAGGGACATGAGATTTCCAACTTATACTTCGTCAAGCATGTACACCATAGTTTGTTCACTTTAACCTTAATCACTTCAAGATGCTTATGATAGGAGCAATGAGAGCTGAAAGCTAAAAAGTACCATAATTTTTGGAAGCTCTTTATGAGACTTGAATCCCTACTTCCTTCTATGAAGGCCTTTCTTCCACTTATATATTGAGTCTCCACCTTCTATTGTATGCACCTACTTTGAGAGCATAGTGGCCATTCTTAGTTCTATGTGCATTGTCCCAAGACTTGTTGATTGATGCATACCTTGATATTGCTTGTTTTAAACTATTTGTATCTAGTCATTCTTAAGGTGTCCTATGCATTTATATTTGCTACTCTATGAGGGACAAGTTGAATACCACTATGCTATGTTTTCTTTATGTGAAACAAACAAACGTCTTGCAAAGCATTGTTATTCATGAATCTTTTGTTTGTGCCTTTTCATGTTGCAACATAGTTTCTTTGTCTTATTGCTAGAACTTTGTCTTTCATGTTATGATTGAAGTACTATGATCCCAGCTTTGAATGTTTTACAAATACTTTGATCAAGTTTATGATGGTGCATGTCACCTCAAAAATTATTCTTTCTTTTTATGACTTATCTACTCGAGGACGAGCAGGAGTTAAGCTTGGGGATGTTGATACATTGCAAATGTATCTATAATTTTTGATGTTCCATGCTTGGTTTTATCTACTTTCTTATGTTTTGTCCACACTTTGGAGTACTTTTCATATGATTTCTTGGACTAACCTATTAACAAGAGCCACAGTGCCAGCTGCCTGTTTTCTGCTGTTTTTGGATCCAGGAAAGTCAGAAAATGAATATTCTCGGAATTGGACGGGACAAAAGCCAAAGTTATTATTTTACCGAGGGACACCTGGAGCCAGAATACGAGACGGAGAAGGGCCAGAGGGCGGCCACACAACCTGGCCACGCGGCCAGGCTTGGCCCATGCTAGGGGGTGGTGTGGCCAGCCCAGGCACCCCCTCGACCTCTCCTTCCGCCTATATATTGCCTCTGATACAGAAACCCTCAGTACCCGATCAAAAATCCACGAAAGAGTCTGTAGCCGCCGTCATCTCCATCCCTAGATCGGGAGGGATCTGAAGCTCTTCCCGGCACCCTGCCGGAGAGGGGAATTCACCCTGGAGGCCTTCTTCATCATCATGCAAGCCTCCGGTGTGATGCGTGAGTAGTTCATCTCTGGACTACGGGTCCATGTAGTAGCTAGATGGCTGGTTCTCCTCCTTTGTGCTTTCATGTTTAGATCTTGTGAGCTCCGTTCATGATCAAGATCATCTATTTGTAATTCTGCATGTTGTGTTTGCGGGGATCCGATGGTTATTGAGATGCTATTTCAGATTGATTATTGATTCTATCATGTCTTTGTTATTTGTGATCTTGCATGCTTTCCGTTGTTAGTAGCTATCTTGGCCAAGTAGATGCTAGCAACTCCAAGAGTTAGTATTTATGCTCGATAGTGGGTTCATGCCTCTGGTAAACTAGGGAAGTGATAGAAATCTCCAAGGTACTAGATGTGTTGTTGCTACTAGGGAGAAAACAACAATCCTTTGTTCATAGAACAATCATATTGTTTACATTACACGCAATTCGTAATGCAATTATCTGTTGCTTGCAACTTAATACTGAAGGAGGTTCGGATGATAACATTATTAGTCATAGATGCAGTTGGATGGCGGTCTATGTATAATGTTGTAATGCCCAATCGAATCTCAAAGGAGTCAAGATGAGTAGTATATTCTTGTATGCTTTCTCGATGTTTGTCAATTGCCCCGCTGTAATTTGTTCACCCAGCATGTTATCTATCTTAAGGAGAGCCACCTCTAGTGAACCATGGACCCCGGTCTTTTCTTTTACATTCAATCTACAATCAACTGTTTACTACTTTGTGTTTACTTCTGCAAACTATTACTTCCTTCCATTCGATACGTTTAGTCCTTTGTTTTCAGCAAAACCGGTGAGATTGACAACCTCATTGCAAGTTGGGGACAGAGTTCTGTGGTTGTGTTGTGCAGGTCTCCACGTTGCTGCTGGCACCGGTAGTGCGCCCTGCCAACGTTTAGCTAGCTACACCTTTGGGGTGTTTCCTTGCTCCTACTGGATTGATAACCTTGGTTTCATAACTGAGGGAAACTTACTGTTGTGCTCATCATACCTTCCTCTTGGGGTTCCCCAACGAGCTCGTTAATACACGCGCCAGCAGACACGTCCGATATCAAAGAAGAGCTAGCACTACTCGAGGACAACAAGAAACCATTAAGATTAAAGCCTTGATCCGGTCGAAAGACCTTAATTAATGTGCTGACCATGCTCGTGGTAACAGGCAGACAGATCATTGGGATTGGGAAGAATTGGCCATGAGGACTCCTAGTCGGTATATGTGTTGCTTGCCTACTCACTTATAAATACTAATTGTCATTGTCACTTACTCCTCTTATTCCATTTGGCACTTTCACTATCACCATGAATTGATTCCCTCCGCGCCTAACTTGTCATCTATAGGACCTTTGCACACCTTTCACATCTTTACTTTTATCCATTTTACTTATTTCCTAAGCAAGTTCCTCTATATTTTACTCACCACTTCCACCATCAACCTTTGTAGTCAATTCACTCAAGACCTGTGACACCTTGGGTGCGACAGAAACACTGTATAAAAACACTTTCCTAGGCTCCTTGTTGGGATCGATATAAAAACTAGAATTAATACTTTTGTAAAAACATTCTCTGACGAACCTGTGCACTTGCAGGCTATCAAGATATTTTCTGGCGCCGTTGTCGGGAGCTAAGCTCTAAGTGTTATTTCTTGACAACAACAACAATTGTTGACACCATTCATAATCTTCGTTGAAGACAGAGGTACCACTCAATCAGAAAAAAACCTATTTACCTCCATATATTGATCGTGTTCCGATCGAGAGACGATTATAATTTATTGAAAGATTTACTAATTCGCGTATTGTAGACGTGAACAACTTGATTCCATTGATGGCATATTTGACCATCACTCGAGGAGCCGAACTTGAGCTACCTTTGGGAGAATATGGGAATCCATCTTGGCACTTGAGGAAAATGCCTATTCTTTGTCCTGAACTTGAGGGCCAGGAATTTGAAATATATCTTGAGCTAATATATATGATGAAAGAAATTGCTTTCGTAGGAAAAGAAGAGGAAGACCCTAGTGACCACTTGACAAGGGTATACGACCTTTGTGTTACTCTTAAACAAGAAAGTTTACCAATAAAGTTTGTACTTCTTAAACTTTTTCGCTGGTCTTTAAAATATAATTATTTAGCTTGGTTATAATCATTACCTAATCACACTATAAAAAGCTGGAAAGATTGCATCCGAGAATTCATGCATAAATATTGTTCATTTACTAAAATCATGCAGATCAAACGAAGTATAACAAATTTTCTGCAAACAATTGGAGAGACCTTTTATCAAGCATGGAATAGATATTATGCAATGATTATGAAAGTTCCAAATCACGATTTTCACGAGAGTCTAGTTATCCAATATTTTTATAATGGTCTTAATGACGAAACAAAAGATATGATTGATCTATCTACAGGAGGAGCAATATGCAACTTGACACTGTCGGAATGTGTAGAGATTTTTGAGGTAAGATTCTTTAATGACGAACAATACAATCCAGTTGAGGATGTTGAACCACAAAAAGTTATGATTCACATACCACAAGATCTTATATCCGGAGTCAAAAAGTCCGTGGAAGATAAAGGTATAGCTTCAGAACTTGTAAAAGAAAACAAAGTTGACATTCTTCAAACTTATGAAATAGAAGGTGATTTAAATCTTGTGATACAAAAGTTTAAATATCAACAAAATCAACTCCGTGAGAAAAACTATAAACATCGTATGACACAAGAAAAGAATATAAGAGACCTAACAGAAGTCTTTGACGACTTGGGTCAAGCCAAAAAACATTTAGATATATATCTAAGTATGGTTAAAACCGAGTGTGAGCAAATAAATGAAACCCAAACTTTGATTTTTAACCAAGAAAATTTCAATACTGTTTCTACTAACATTATTCGGGTTATTATGATCAGTTACCCTAGTTATATAAAGGATCACAAGCCCACGAAGCCCACAAAGAAGACCCAGGAAGCATCCGACGGAAGACATAGTTTGGAAATAGAAATCGACATTGTATCGCTATTGTAATCGTAGTCTGTAACCTATCCGCACATGGCTTCGGGACCCATCCTATTATACATAGGCTGGTAGGAGCCAACATGGAGGTACAAAAACAAATCCTTGAGCAATCAGTAATTGATTTGACCATAAGGAACGACGACTTCGACTCCCTTGTTTGTATGATCATCCGATGAAATCCCTAGCATTCTGTTTTCCTCGAAACCCTAACTCCATAACCATGGGCATTGCTGAGGTTACCCCTCGTTAGCAAGCAACATCGGGCGAAGGCGTATGAGCCACCAAGGTGCTTCTCCTCCTAGTTTGAGGTTGAAGACGACATAAGCTCGAAGGGGTATGGGCCTAAGACGGACTACTGTTGGGACGAGTGGGCTGTAGCAAAGTGAGAGAAAGAGAGAGAGAGTTGCTACTACTTCTAGGCGGTAGATAAGCTGGGAGTGGAATGGTCCACGGGCCATAAACTAGGCTGCTTTCTACTTCCCTTTTCTTTATCTTATTTTCTATTTTATAATTTAACAAAACCACTTTAAATGGATTTCTCCAAGATTTACAACACCAAGAATTTTTGTAGCATAATCAAAACATTACATGGATCTTTGGTAATCAAGTGACTTTTATACTTTTTATTATTTTTAAAATTTCAAGCTATTTTAAAGGTTTTTAGTAAATAGGGTTTAGGGTTTTGTTTATTATCTATAAATTTTCTCAAACATGATTTTTTTATCCATTAATTAGTGTGATCTCAATCAACTAAAGTGACCTCGGATATCTATAAGATTTTTAGAGATGGCACAATATATTAGTTGATTTATACATTATGATGCTTTAAATTTTGTGGTTCACAAAATAGTGATTTCAACTTATTCTAAGGTTATTTTATTTTAGTGAGTAGTAATAAGAAATGGAGTTTTGGAATATACTCCTAAAGATTCTTGTAATGAAGTATAAATAGGAATTGACTTTTCTACCTTAAATGAATTAGGTATAAGAGGCAACAAGGCTTAATTTGTATTTCTACCAAGATGTTGATTATCAATAATAGGACTTGATATCCTTTAAATGGGCAATAATAAATTCATAAACTAATTGTCCCCTACCTTTTAAGTGTGTTTGACTTCTTGATAGAGGGTTATCATATAATGATTTGAATCATGATCCTTTGATCAAAGCTATGATAAGATCCTTCCTTTGATGCTTGATAAGTTAAGCTTCTAATTATGGCATACCTCTACTATGTATACTATAATTTTATTATAAACATCATGACTTAACATGTTGAGCTCACCTCATAATTATATTCTCATCAACGTTTCTATTCCTAGATTCATCTATGATTCCTAGAGTTTGGCATTCAAGCTCTACATATTCTCCTCATAGAGATAGCTTCCATATTTGGAGTATCGCTAATGACTTCACATCAAGCAGAAGGTTTGATTCCCTTTATTCCTAACCTACTATTCAACTTCATTTATAACTCTTAAGAGTATCCTTACATATTCTTCCCTCGGACACCTTTACTAAGCTATAACTACTAATAATGGATTCTAATATTTTATGAGTGTTACCACAACTCTTTGTACCAAATCTTCTATCTTTATATAACCAGCAACATGCACGCAATGGACCACTAACTCTAAGTTGTATGATACTATTTGTATAATACAATGTTGCTCTCATATGGCTTGGTCAAACTACCATGGCTTCAACTACTCCATGTAATTCATGCTCCAAACTTCATCATAGTCTAGCTTCACTTCTGATGACCAAGCTAGGATTTCCTAACTATTTAAGGTTTATCCTAGCTTGCTATATCAATGTCAACTCTATAACACCTTGTTAGTGACTTGAGAATAATGACCACCATCCTTTGATCACATAAAGATTAGGCTTCCAATTGTCTAGTCAAGATTTAATCTCATCTAAGTACTAAACTTGTACTACAACCATTCCCTTAGAAGTTCTATTATACCGAGAGAGTATACTCCATGGTTATACCTAGTGGCTCCAACAACTACTCCTTGGTTCTTACTTTACTAATTTCATTGCAACACCGAGTTATCATCTCACTGTTAACTCTAGATAATTCTTTTAGTCAACTCATGAGTGAGTTAACTCCTCCAACGATCAAATGGGTTAGTTCCTCCTAAGACTGTCATCTTAAAGTTGATGATACGTTCTATCATACCTAGTTTCTCCCTGCTTACTAATCTCTTTCAAGACGTTGTAAGGAACAATATAGCATATCAAGTGTTGAAAGGTCTTAGCTTTACTTCCTTCCGACTCCATAGGTGCTAAGAAGTTAAGGTTTGAGAATTACCATGATTCTCATGGTAAGAATTACTATGAAAAGTATATATATCAAAATATAGTTATTGGATTTCTTTTACTTGAGTTATAGCTCTGATTTGGTATCTACTAGTTATTGTAAGGAATACCCGAGTATGAACTCTAGCATATCTAGTATTTGGTCCTTAGATAATGTGTTATTATTTTAGTTATATTCCATTTAATCTAACCCATAGATCAAATCACCCTAACCAAAATAAGGTTTTAGCAAAGATCATATTGAAACTTATCGCACTCAACTTGATGATCTAATTCAATTTCATCAAGTTCAGAGAAGCTTCAATCACTTTGGCAACTTTTAATGAAAAGCACGAAAAATTATTTAGATTATTTATGCATGAATGCAATGCACACACCTGATCTCTAGTTATTTATAACCTCTAATGCTGGGATGTTACATAATATTTATTTTACAAGCAAAAAACCTAAAAAGCTAATCTCAACTAAGTGCACCAACAACAAGTTAAGCTAAGCAAGATATCACAAGATACATAACACAAGAGATAAGTACTTCAAGAGCGATGACTATCACAAGGAAAGTAAGCTTTGGTATAGAGATAATCGAGGCACACGGAGACGAAGATGTATTCCTGTGTCCCTCCTACACGAGGTAAGGCATGCCACATTGGAGAGGTGTGAGATTCCACGAAGGATTTCCCAACACCACGAAGGCTCACCTTGTTTTCCGAGTCTATCCCACGAAGGAATTGGCCCTTTCCTTATGGATAGATTTTCCTCCACTCCGAAGATGGCAAGCTCCACAACCACTTCACAAATCCCATAAAGAGGAAAGTCGGGCCTCTTCACAATCTTCCACGAAGATGTCACCGCAACACCAACTGCCAACCCAACTAGTAGGTCACCCTTGATGGCTCAAAATATATCGAGCTCGTTGGGGAACCCCAAGAGGAAGGTATGATGAGCACAATAGCAAGTTTTCCCTCAGTTCTGAAACCAAGGTTATCGAACCAGTAGGAGCAAGGAAACACCTCCAAGGTGTTGTTTCTAACTTGGAATCCTGCACAACACAACCACAGAACTTTGCCCCCAACTTATAGTGAGGTTGTCAATCTCACCGGTTTTGCTGAAAACAAAGGATTAAACGTATTATGTGGAAGATAGTAATTTCTTGCAGAAAGTAAACAGCAAACAGTAAATAGATTGTAGATTGATGGTAAAATAATGGACCGGGGTCCATAGTTCACTAGAGGTGATTCTCCTTAAGATAGATGACATGTTGGGTGAACAAATTACAGCGGGGTAATTGACAGACACCGAGAAAGCATACCATGCATATACTAATCATCTTGAATCCTACGAGATTTGATTGGGCATTACAACATTATACATAGACTGTAATCCAACTGCATCTATGACTAATAATCCACCTTCAGGTTATCATCTGAACCCCCTCCAGTATTAAGTTGCAAGCAATAGATAATTGCATTAAGCAAAGTGTGTAAAGTAAACAATACGATTGACCCATGGACAAAGGATTGTTGTTTTCTCCCTAGTAGCAACAGCACATCTAGTACCTTAGGAATTTCTGTCACTTCCCCAGATTACTAGAGGCATGAACCCACTATCGAGCATAAATACTCCCTCTTGGAGTTGCTAGCATCTACTTGGCCAAGATAGCTACTAACAACAGAAAGCATGCAAGATCACAAATAACATAGACATGGTAGAATCAATAATCAATCTGAAATAACATCTCAATATCCATCGCATCCCCGCAAACACAACATGTAAGATTACAAATAGATGATCTTGATCATGAACGAAGCTCACAAGATCTAGCTACTACATGGACCTGTAGTCTAGGGATGAACTACTCACGCATCACACCGGAGGCAGTCATGGTGATGAAGAAGGCCTCCAGGGTGATCTCTCCCCTCCGGCAGGGTGCCGGGAAGAGCCTCAGATCCCTCCCGGTCTAGGGATGGAGATGGCAGTGGCTACAGACTCTTTCATGGAATTTTGATCGGGTCCTTAGGGTTTTCGTCCCGGGAGGATTTTATAGGCGAAGGGGCAAGGTCGGTGGAGCACCAGGGGGCCCACACCCCTGGTGGCGCCCCCAGGCCGCACCACCACCAGGTGTGGCCGCCCTGGTGCGCCACTTCATCTCCCCTCCGGACTCCGTGTTGCTTTGGGTAAAATATTGACTTTGGCTTTTGTCTGGTCCAATTCCAAAAATATTTCCTTACTAGCTTTTCTAAAACCAAAAATAGCAAAAAACAGACAACTGGCACTGTAGCATCTAATGGGTAACCAATGACATTGGTGGAGGATAACCACAGTGCTAGGGAGGAACTAGAGAGGAATAACATTGGTGGAGGATAACCAATGACTCCAAGATATAGATCTAATGGGTTCTCCTCACTTAGAGGAGGAATTAAGTGGTGGGGATTGTAGATCTAGATCTCCTATTACAAAACCCTCAAAAGATGCAAGAATCATAGGAGGTATGAGAGAGGAAGCAAGCTCAGAAGGTTCAACAATGGTGGTAAAAACATGCTCAATAATCTTAGAACTTTGGTAAAGAAAGCCCCCTTTTAAAGGAAAAGAAAATCTGACCGTTGAGGCCAAAACCAAGCAGCATAGAAAAAACTGGCGGTAACTCCGATGACATTAAACTCTGCACTAAAGGAACTAGCGACAAACCTGGCGGGCTGGTTTACCTACCAACGAACCGGTGCCATGCCGATTGAATTGGTGCCTCGCTGAATGAGCGCTCGGTATAGCAGTTCGGTAGAAACTAGTGTAAACCGGTGGCCCAAAGAGGGGTTCGGTGGAAGAACCAGAGACACCATCTTTCCCGCCAGTTTTCCTGACAGAAAATAGTGCTGACAAAAACAGTGATAACTTTTGTGCTCGAACTCCGATTTTAGCTAACTCGGGCTTTTTGAAAAGCTAAGAATAAGCTCTATATAATAGAGACTGGTAATCCGAACAAATATCTAAGATGTAAAATATTAAATAAGGAGAGGTACGAAACCTCCTAAATGAGGAACCGGTATTCCAAACTCGAAAATGTAATAGAAGATGCATACGAATTCCGTTTTCGATTAACTTTGGCTTGTTAAAGAGCTAGCAACAATCTCAAGAACCTCACACAGAGAAACACCAGGAAGCAATAAGAATAAGGTAATGCAAAGTAGGCAAAGTATTGATCTCCCTAAGATGGCGATGTTATCAAGTTACCCAATCGAAAGCCCCTCTTGATAGCGCAGCTATCTATCCGATAACCTGATCTCCCAACAACCACCTTGAGACCAGTAAAAATAATACCTAGCAAGGCCATACCTTTGCCTTGCGCATGCTGCTTCATCTTGATGACAATGCTTCAAGCTCCATTCAAGCCAAAATGCTTCACTTGGTCATTGTTGCTTCTTAAAGACTCATAATTTTCTCTCGATACACCACTATGTGATAGCTCCATTAAGGCACATCTTCTTATGTCCATTATCACCAAATGGATGTCAAGATTCAAGCATATGATCTTCTCAAGATGCTTATCTTGAACTTTCCATACTTAACCTTGATGACGACCACCACTTGATGTCATCCTATCACGGGTTATATGAAATCTTTACTTATAATGCATTCCTATGGAAAGATACCTAACACACATAGATAACACAAAGGCACATATAGAATGGGTTAATTCATGAAGCATAATTAACAAAACTTACCATACCAGAAGATCACATGTGGTACATTCTTTATACTTTATGTGTTTACCAACTTGAATCCAATATTCACTCTTTATATTGGTCAACCATGTATCTTCTCATGATCTATATAAATTTCACGAGGTACATAAAAAACTCTTCATTTGATTGCGTACTCTAAATCTAAGTCAATTGCAAATCAATTTGTGAGACTATTATGACACAGACGTAGACATATCTCGAATTCTTCTCTTGAGATCAAACTCTCAATATCTTGATCATGTCATGATTAACACATAAGCTGGAGCATGGCTAAATTGAGTTCTACACAAGAACTCCCATCTTCATTTCTTCTTCTTGATCATATCATATTTTTATCTTCAAATCGATGATCTTGATGCCAATACTCAATATTTTTTTTATCTTCATGGCATCCATACTTGAATCCAACACTTGCACTACAAGCATGACCTATGAAATATTCCTTCATATAAAACTCAATGAAAACACTAGTCCAAAGGGATTGTCATTTATTATCAAAACCACACATAGGAGCAATGTACCCTTACACCATCCAAGAGAAGTAGAGGAACCTCAAGGTCATGGAGATGGAGATGGCAACACCTAGAAGAAGAGCTTGCACCGGGACTCTCCATACCCATCTCCCTCCCTGAAAGCCTATCGGAGACACCCAGTTACAGCCACTCCACGATGCGCCCAACCGTGAAGACACGCGAGCTCAGGTTGACTTCATGTCAAAGATATTCGACCTCAGCTCCACCGCTTGCATCTGCCCCCACCACCGGAGCAGGGAAACAACAAAAGCCAGAGCCAAGCCACACCAGATCTAGCCGGGGGGATCGGGTGCCCTATTCTCATACGCCACTATGGGGACTACAACTATAGTTAATATACATGAGGAGAAGACCGACACCTCCCCTCAGCCATCTCCTACCAGTAGCATCGGTGGGAGAGGCCTCGGTTCGGCCCAGAGGCACACGGCATGCACTCAGCTACTGTAGCAGGAAGAGAGGGAGAGAATATGGGAAAGAGCCCAGAGATGTCGATAAGAAAAAATATAGGGGCACATGTTAAAATTTTCTCTGTTCTACAATTTGTAGTACGTCTAGGAAAATTGATTGATACTAAAAAAAGGTCAAAGTGTTAAATGCCAAAAAGGAATAAAAATGTTCTGTATAGAAAATAAATATTTACACGGCTTTTAAAGCATTTTTGAACAGATAACGTTTTAAAGTCTATTTTATCTGAAAGACCATTTGACGCCTACAGACAATGTTTATGTTTGTGAAATGAAACATTCAGACACGTTCTTGAAACTGTTTTAACTGATAAACCTTGAAATTGTTTTAACATATAAACATGTTACATACAAGTACGTTGTTTTGGAGGACGGGTTCAAATGAGGACATTTTTTTTTGAAAAAAATTAATTTAAAGATTCAGAAAAATCCGAAAAAAATACTAGGATGTAGATAATTATTTATTATACACAGGTTCTAAAAATAATATGAGAATACTTTGTATTCTGACCTCAATAAAAAAGAGGAAATCTAATATCTAGGCGTGAACAATGCAAATTTGAATGGCCTCCGTTTTCCCCAAAAATTGGCATATTTTTATTTTTTTTCTGCACCCAAAATAATAAGTAGTTTCTACTAAATATTTGCGGACATGTATTTTGTCTTGTTATCTACACATAGGTATTTTTTGAAAATATTTGATGATTTTTGAATTTTTTTAAAAAGGCTCCATGGAGCCTGTCCTCTAAATTGATTTTCCGTGTTACATACTATGAAAGATGCTCACACACATAATATATGGTCTTGATGTGACTTCTAGAAACGAGACAATCTTTTTAATATTTCGCACTATCGAGAAAATATGCAAATAAATTGTAAAATTTGTTGCCAACTTTACACTCACTGAAGCTTAACCTAAGATTTCGGGACTCGTTCCTTTCAAGCAAATATAGTAGAACTGTACATGGTGCAAAATCCCTTGGGCAAAATTTCTTCCACACCTTTCGATTCAAAGGAGTTAACCTGACACTTTCATCTGAGAAGACTTTGTGACCTATACATTTTACCATCCATATTTTGAGAAATCTTTGGCAGGGTAATTTACGCATAGTAAATGTTTTGAGAAATCTACTGGCTAAGTAGAAATTTTATACTTTTAAGGAAATGTTATTTTCACAACTCCAATTTCTACAAGATGCATACCATGGTAAATCAATCGATATCAAAATGAACAATGTTAATGATAATGTAAGAAACAATGTTAATGATTACATGTTTTTTCCAAATATATTGATTATGGATATTTAACATGGTGGCTAACGTCGTCATCAGAGCTACGTCAACAGCAATGAGCTGCTAACGTCGTTGGGGCTACGTCACCTGAGATGCCCATAACGTGGGAATGCGTGTACCAATAAGTGGCTTACTCCGTATCTCGGTATAATCTGCAGATGCAAGGCATGATAATGCAAGCAAGTTGATGCGTATAGTAGTAGAGTTTTGTGCGCCTCGTGGGCATCAAAATGCACATGGTACAACCAATCCATCTACCTATCTGCCCGACAGGCCCGATAAGACTTACACACTAAAAGTGGTCTAAATACATTTTTTTAAATGCTAAAATATCTTTATATTTTGAAACAGATGGAGTAGCAAGCACTGTTTTCTTAGGCCTTCCACAGTGTTACCGTTATTGGTGCCGCATCTTAAAAAAGTGTTCCACCTATCACCGATGCCTAAAGAATTTCTTTTCTGGAACCGACTCCACAATGGAGGGCACCACTCAGCCTAAAAGTAGATGACCCCACACTGATAAATATACACTAAATAAGTCTTTTCAGTGGCTTCACAACTTAGACACTTCGAGCAAGTTCTCTTTTTAATTGTTAAAACAATATTTTATTGGGTGTGAGTTTGGGCACCGGAACACCTACATGCTCTGATTCTCTGGAAAAAAGTTTGGGTACCATCTGTGAAGTGGAGGGCATCGCTACTCGATCCTCAAAATCCATCTGGGCACCGGTCTTGACACACGTTGTGGAAGACCTTACCCATCAAGTATCCAGTGTAAACTTATTACGGAAAACATGTGTATTGCACTCGTTCCAAATCTCCTGAACAACAAGCATAATGAGAAAGGCTTGAACTTTGTGGTTTGGCATTGAGCCATCCGCCATCATTGACCATCAATTTGTAATTGAAAGATCCATCCATTGAGTGGATTGGAGAGCATAAATACCCATCCAATTTTTATGAACCCGATAGCCGTATGGAGAATGACAATGGGCAAAGAGGTGATTAATCCACCGTTGTTTACATAGAGGGCAAATACCACAAGTTGACCACCCAGTATTCTCCAATCGACTAACCATCCAAATTCTATTATGTGTTGCAAACCAAACGGATAATTTAACTTTAGGAGGTGCCCAAGCCTTCCAAACCACTTGTTCGTATGGGAGATGGTTGATCCCAAAAATTGCACTTCATATGCGGATGTCGCCCTGTATTGCCCCGTCTACCGTAAGCCACGATGTCGCCAAGTTGCACATTGTTGAGATGAACCCAAAGCTCTACAAATTGCATGAGATGCTCCAAAGTAAAAGGTTGCTCCAAATTTACTTTCCATATCCAAGCGTTCACGGACCAATTCATCCTTTTAGAAGAAGCAAATATTAAGTTTACACTTGGCACCGGAAGGCACACTCGAGCTTGTTGATGAATTTGATGCTTCCCGAAGGGAGGCGTCAAGTAATATATGTCTTGACAGGATATGACCAATTTGACCAAAGAGGTACGGCTGACCGTGTGATGAACTTGCCATTCCAAGTATAAAACATTTTATATTTCTAAACGGAGGGAGCAAGAAGCTTTCTGTTTATGGGTTGTTGTGCATGGTAAGCCGTTGGATGAAATGATGCCACCGGAGTAGTTTCTTCGTAATAAGTTTCTTGCCGAACTTCTCCTTCGTTAATAGATTGGGGTAAACCTCTCCCCGTGCATTACGAACTTGATCGGTGCTTAAACTGATGCTAGTGGTCTTGGTCCTTGCTTGTTGGGTCGTTTTAACAATGTGCAGGAGCAGTTGAGTATGAGGTACCACCATGTGTGCACCCGCAAGGAAGCATCATTCAAGGTTGAGCACTCTATAAAACCATGGACTCCATCCAGGCGGGAAGCCACAGATCAACAACGTGATTTACCTGCAACAAAGAAGAAGAAGGAAACAGCTGACGATGGGGCTCACCAAGGTCGACCTCCGCGGACTGGAGCCAGGCAGCCAGGGGTGGGTCTCCGCCCGGGCGGCGGCAACCGCGTCCATGGTGGAGCACGGCTTCGTCGTCGTGGCACACGACGCGCTGGGCCCGGAGCTCCGGGAGGCATTGTTCGGTCCGGAACTCCGGCAGGCAGCGTTCGGCAGCGGGAAGCCGTTGATCTTCGGCTGGGCCCCGTCCGAGCAGGAGGCCGTAGTGCCATTGCCCCTGGACTCGTCCGGAGGCAACGTCTTGGCTGCCCCGGCCTGGGAGTGCCCGAGAGCCCTGGAGTCCAGCGGCGTTCGCGACTTCGGAAACCTGCTATGGCCTGAGGACAACCAAGCCTTATGGTACGTACGTAATAATTCTCGGCCGCGCCATAGTATATACTCCCTCCGTCCCAAAATAAGTTATTTGATTTTGCCTAGATTTATATGTATTTATATACTAAAATATGTCTAGATATATTCGAATTTAGACAAATCTAAGTCACTTATTTTGGGATGGAGGGAGTGTATCGTTATTATGTTATTATGTGACGATTGAAACGATCGATGCTTGGCCAGTGACACCATCGCGGCGTCTGCCAAGAACATGCTGAAGCTGGAGCAGACAGTGGAGGCAATGATCCTGGAAGGCCTGGGCGTCCAAGAGCAGCGCATCGGCGCGCATCTCGGCGAGCTCAGCTACGGCATGCGGCTGTCGCGTTACGGGGCCCTGGCTGAGCCTGAGCCGGAGCAGGCGAACATGTCCATGGCGGCGCACCGCGACAGCAGCATGATCACCACGATCGTGCAGCACGAGGTGGAAGGTCTGGAGGTGCACCTGGCTCACCGTGCCGCCTGAGGCAGACACGTTCACCTTCCTCGCCGGCGAGCTATTCACGGTACGTAACATCCAACGAACGGCACCGCGCGTGCTTTCAATTACTAGTACTTACTAATTCCGCCGTAGGTTATATCCTTGACACCATCCTGTGCATCCATGTCGATCGCGCGCGCATGCAGGTCCTGACGAACGGGAGGGTGCCGCCGTGCGTCCACCGTGTGAGGACGCCGACCAACCGGGAGCGCTACTCGCTCATGTTCGGCAGCAAGGGGAAAGGCAGCGGCGTGGTGAGCCCGATGGAGGAGCTGGTCGACGCAGACCACCCTCCCATGTACAAACCCTGCAACAACGACGAGTACGCAAAGTTCCGCTTCTCCGAGGAAGCTCGCAAGGTTGAGGATCCCTTGAAGGCTTTCTGCGGGGTCGTCGCGGTGATATAATCATATAACCATGCACGGTTCACAGCTTACTTCGACCGCCAGTCCTTAATTTCCCAATTCGCACCTTTGCTTTGCTGCTGAATAATCCCCGTTGCTGTGTACTTGTGTCATTGTGTGTGATGTTGTCTGAATTTACACGTGGTCGTGTGTGATGATCCATGTAACACGTGTCATTGATTGAACGATGTTTTATGGAGCTTGAATTTGATTTCCATGTCTTACCGGCCGAGGATTGCAAGATGGGCGAAGAGTAACATTTTGGTGACGAACTGACGATCTACGGTATCATGTATGCATGGGATCTGCATCTGTTTCCATGCACATCACAAAAGTTACAGCGGGCCAAGAGGATCATGCTTATGGCCTGAAGACCGAATACCATGGTATCTATGGCAGCTTTTTTAGGGTACATTTCGCTATTGGTGAAAAGGAGTACTCTCTCCGATCCAAATTAATGTTCTCAGGTTTAGCTAGATTCGGATGTATCTACTACTAAAATATGACTAGATACATTTGAATCTAGACAAATGTGAGAACATTAATTTAAATCGGAGAGTAGTATAATCACAATCTAATTGTTGATTAACTTTTTAGAGCAACAGGGACTCCATCCCCGCGAAGATCCACCTTGGGGTCAGCAAAAGAAACAAGAGAACTAGGAACTGAGAAATGAAACTTAAACTAAGCCTAAGAGGTTCAGAGGAAGCATCACAACTTCCGAGATACTCCCGCCGATTCATATTATATTCGAATATATCTACTCATGTCTTAGTGCTAGATATATCTGAATCTAGACAAATCTAAGAACATTAATTTGGATCGGACGAAGTACCAAAAAGCAACCGGATTACAAGCAAAACTTTGTGAGGGGCAGACAACTATCTTCAGACTTCGAGGTCTTGGCAAGGTAGAGGCAGCTCCAGCACTGAGGTTGGGGTCTTCCAAGTGCCAGGACCACCTGTCTTCTTCATTGCAGGCGATTCTAGAGCACGCACAGCATCCCATGGCAGGGAGCGAATGCCTTTCAGCCAGCTTCCAGCTCCATCGGGGAACGCAAGATCAGAGTGATCACCTCGCACAACGACTCTGCCCGCTCTAGCATGTGATCCTTGAAGATCAGCTACCATCTGTTGAGAGAGCATAGAATCAGTCTCCACACCAGCTTAACATTCATCCAAAGGTGACCATTAAAGATTAGGCCATTCCTAACTATTCATAAACTCCAAAGCACGACTGCACAAACTGAATTTAAAAGGGCATGGTTTTTGTTAGAGACCCAAAATCTAGCTACAGATTCATAGGAATTGCCAACACCAACCTTAAAGAAATTTGCAATATGATGCCAGATTTGTTTAGCAACAATATACCCAAAGAAAAGATGATGCACAGATTCAAACTCTAAGCAAAATATGCAGTCCTCGGGTTTAGGCATATTTATTTTTTCAGGTTATCCCTTGTCATTAGTTTGTTATGCGCTAAGAGCCATAGGAAGATATGGACCCTTGGAGGAATATAAAGCTGCCAGACTGTTAGAATGAAAACAGGGACCACACCTAGAATTGATAATGATGTACATGGAAGATCTGGAGTACTCCCCTTACTAGTGTATTGCTAGATGAGAGAGTCACACTCCTTAGTATAACAGATACTACTAGCAATACTAACAAGATCATGCCAACTAGCTAGCAGGATAGAATTGAAGTTTCTTCTAAAAGTCAGCTTAAGATGGGAACCATCCCAGATTTATCTAACAGTCTTACCATGCTCGACGGCCAGAGGGGATGTCCCAAACCAGGTGTCTTCCCAGAACCTGGTTGTACCACCATCCCCTAAGGGTCCATCTGTAACCAAACTAGGCAGACTTCACTACCCACAACCCTTTCCAAAATTGAGAAACACCAACTTTCTCACTATAAAAGATATTTGGGTTGTTGGTGTTATACGTATGATGAACTATAGTTTTCCATAGCTTCCCTTCATATTTTGTGTATCTTTTGATCTAAGAACTCAAAAGACACGGATTAATAATAGCCAAGTCTAGAATGCCTAAACCACCAAACTCCTTTTTCCTACAAATAAGTTTCCAACTAGCTAAGTGCATTTTCCTATGTCCCTCAAAATTATTCCACAAACAGTTAGCCATTTGTGAGTTAATGAGCTCAAGGGCCCACTTGGGGAATTTGAAAAAGGGAAGAAGGTAGATTGGTATGCTAGCTAGGCAGGTTTTAATAAAAGTGACCCTAGCAGCATAAGAGACCAACTCCCCTCCAACCAGCAATACTTTTAAGGATTTTATCTATAAGGAGTTGAAGATCCGCCCTCCTTGACTTCTCAAAGTGAAGAGGGATGCCTAGGTATTTAATAGGGAATTCCCCAACAGAGCAGCCAAAAAGATGAGCCAGCTCTTCAATACTGAGCGAATCAAGGCCTAAAAGAATGAGTTCACTTTTGGAGTAATTGATTCTCATACCAGAAACGTTTTCAAAGCAAGTAAGAACATTCTTAAGATTGTTGGCTAAGACATGATCACTGTCAGAGAAAAGGATAGTTTCATCCGCATATTGCAGGCAGCTGACACCACCAAGATAGATATTAGAACATAACCCTTTGATCAGATTGGAATTCGCAGCTTTGGCTAGCATTCTAGTTAACAAATCTACTACTTGATCAAAAAGCAAAGGGGAGAGGGGGTCTCCCTGCCTCTGACCTTTACCGGTCAAGAAGAAATTAACTACTACAATAATGAATAACTCCAACATAGCCACCCAAAACAATAGATTTAATAAGAGGGATCCACTTAGACCCAAACCACTTTTAGCTAACAAGTCCAGGAGGAACTCAGGGTTCACCTTGTCAAAGCTTTTTCATAATCTAATTTAAGAATTAAGCCCTAACTTTTATCTTTAACAACTGAGTGGAGGATCTCATGAGCTGTAACAACACTCTCAAGAACATATCTTCCTTTTACAAAGGTGGATTGGTTAATTTCAGTAATAACATTCATGATAAAAGCTAATCTACTAGTCAAGACCTTGGTAAAGATCTTGAAAATGCAGTTTAACAAGCTAGTGGGTCTAAACTTCCTCATAGAAGAAGCATCTGGTTCCTTAGGAATGAGTGTGAGGAGAGCAAAATCAAGCCTATGAATATCAAGCTTACCAGCATGGAAATCTTCAACATTAGCATAATATCATCTTTAGCTACATCCCAAAAGTGCTAGTAAAAGAGGAAAGGGAAACCATCAGGTCTAGGTGCACCATCAGAGTATTACTCAAAAACACTTTTTTCACTTCAACTATTGTGAAAGGAGCTTCTAAAATCTCATTTTGAGCTAATGAAAATTTTCCTGGGTGGAGAAAAAAAATCATCTTTAATAGAAAAACTAGAACAATCCTCTTTTTAAAGAGGTCTCTATAGAAATCAGTAGCTACTTCTAGCATTTTAGGAATTTCAGTTACATTTCCATCTGGGCCTTCAAGGGAGTGGACCTGGACTTTCCTCCTCCTCTAATTGGCAATAGTATGAAAATAAGTAGTGTTTCTATCACACTCCTTAATGTCTCTTTCCCTAGATCTTTTCCTAGCCTTAACCTCTTCTTTTAACCAGAGGTATGAATTTTAGCATAAGTCTCTTTCATCCTACTATGCTCCTCAACAGAAAGCTCATCAGTCTCAGCTTTAACATCTAAAGAGTCATATTCTTCCATGAGGTTTTTTAGTGTTCCAAGATCAGACTCAATGTTCTTACTCCATCCTTTATTGACTCTGTTAAGTATCCTCAACTTTCGTTGGAAGATATCAACAACATTCTTGCCTTTAATTGGCAAGTTCCAGGTTTTCCCACTAAAGGTTTGAAATCAGCCCTCATCAACCACCATTTTTCAAAATTAAAAATAGGAACAAGTGGTAGGGACTTAAGGCCAGAATCCCAAACAATAGGAGTATGGTCACTAACTAATCTGGGTAAAGATCTAATATTGGCTAAAGGAAAAACAGAGTCAGGCTCTGGATTGTTGAAAAAACTACCAATAGTGGACATAATCAGGTATTCCTGGTTATTCCCCCATGTAAATTTTCTGCAACTAAGCTTGACTTCTAACAAACTCCAAACATCAACCTAGGCATTAAACTTCTCACTTCACTTGTGATCAATAATGCCATTACTTTTGTCTTGTTGAAATCTAACTAAAATAAAGTTACCACCACTAATGGTGTGACTAAAAAAATCTACAAATAAACTCTGCAATTCAGAAATAAAAAGATCCATATGTTGCTCATACGAAGAGCCATACACATTACTAAATCTAAGGACAAGATCCAGAGTTTTATGTCTAACTATATCAGACACAGAAAAATATTTAACATCCCAACTAATCACATCAAACATGTCAAGGTCTATCCCAAGCAAGATACCTCCTACAGAGCCCTTGGCAGGCAGAGAGCCCCAAGAAAACATCATATTTCTTATTAAATATTTAAGGTACCTATCAGAAACAGACTCCTTATTAGTTTCTTGGAAACAAATTATGTTAAGCTTGATTTTATTAAAGGTGTTAGTGATAGTAATTTGCCTACCCTTAGCCTGGACACCTCTTATCTTCCAGGAAGCATAAATCATGAGAAAACAACTTTCGTGGGGTGCTTGCCCTGCCTATTTTTATGTTTCCCAACTACAGTACATTTTGAAAATCATCCTCATCTAGAAACCCCTCA
Source organism: Avena sativa (assembly GCA_916181665.1). NCBI lineage: Eukaryota > Viridiplantae > Streptophyta > Magnoliopsida > Poales > Poaceae > Avena > Avena sativa. Next base: position 363,772,184 of record OV702290.1, on the reverse strand, counting down.
TCATATAGATTACTTCGGGATTTAGTTGGAGACTATTTGGTATAACTATATCCTAAAGTTGTAGCAGGAAGGACATGCCTAGGTGAGTAATCAACTACAAGAATATCCGAAGAGGAAACATTATGTTGAGCTAACAAATTAACAGAACAGGAAACATGAGGCGGAAGCTCAACACCCATAGTGTTAGCTACCTCAAAAAATTAGTATGATATAGAACTTGGAAGGGGTTTGAACTAGGATTACCTTTTAGCTTAGAAGTAGCAGGAATAGGTTTCTCCAGGTTCTTCTTCATCTACACCAATTGAGCTTGCTGCAGAATGGTTTGCCCAACTTTCTTTGAATTATGAATCCTAGCACCCTGCCTTGTATTACAAACTAGTCCCTAGACTTTCTTCTCTTCAGCAAGAGCAAATTACTATTGAATAGGCCCCTACTGTTGCTTTGTAACTTGACTTAAATAGCACAATTCCTCTTCACCTATGGAGTTGACCCATTGCAGAACCATTGCCCTATCGTGACCAATCTCACCATTTGGGGAAAGCTTACTAGCAGAGCAACTACCGTCTCTTTTTCTATGTAGTCTTCAACAATTTCATGAACCTTGGAGACAAAGGCAGATATGTCAGCAACATACTTGCTTTTTAAATATTACTGGGACCTGAATCATTGGATTTGTGAGATTACACCTAGAACCAGGAGCAGCAGGGTGGTTGGAAGCTCCATTAGTTTTCTTAGTGTCCATCTTGTCACCTTGTTGCCTGCCCTCACCCTCATCACTAGGACGGGCACCTTGATTAGGTTCACCACTATTCTCATCTAGAGCAATGACAGGAGTTGGCCCCTAAACTATGATACCTATCTGGTAGAGTTTTCCGTTGACATTGAAGTTTCTTGAAGCAGGTATCATAGAGTGGTCTCTACACCAAATCCTAAGCATAACTACCTCAAAGATGCTTTGGAACATACCCTGCTAGTCCACATCTAGTAGAATGCCAATAGCTGAGGTAAATTAGTATAAAATAGCCCATTCACACCAATGGGGTTTCAGCCCTCTGAACTAGACGCAAACTTCCTGAAGTCCAACAAGGTAGTCAATATCTCCCTCCCATACCATGACATTAATAGTTACACCTTCCTTAGGCATACCAAAGCAAGGGTATCTAGCAACTTCTTGTACTATGATATGGGAAGGAAACTTGCCATGGCCAATTAGTCTTGCATAGGGCATGGTGTGCCCCCACCTCTCCCCTCATGATTGCTAGTGGACTCTCCACTCACAAAATTCAAGAGCCACTTTCTCCAATTTAATTTCCACCCAAAAATCAAAGGTCTTTCCATTAAAGCACTTTAATTCAATTGGTTTAATGCTACTCAATTTAATGAACACTTCATTTAATGAGTACTTCATTTAATGAACACATTAACATTTTATCCCCTTGCGATTTAATACACAGGAACTATTCCGGCAGATTTATCAGAACAATTCCTGCGTTGTCCAGTATTTTCTTCTGTGTTCCCTATCCACTCAAATGCATCGACTACCCTTAAGTGTGTCTCCCTATGGGCTTATGAACTAAGTGTACATGATCGAGACTCTCTCTGATCAATAATCATTAGCGGGACCGAGAGATCCATAATGACTCCCACTAATTCAACGATGAACTAGTTATCACATGAATCTTTTTTGCAGTAACCAATTCCTTTTGTCTCGCGATATTTTACTTGTTTGAGATCAGATCATTTGGTATCATCCATACCTAGTTTGATCTCGTTACCGATAGGTACTCTTTTCTCGTTCTCGTGATATTACATTCTTAGTGATCTTTATCACTTGCCTGCAAGCTATGTCAATCTGATATCACCGAGAGGGCCCTGAGTATATCTCTTTGTCATTAGGATGGACAAATCCCATTCTTGATCCATGAGCCTCAACTAAGACTTTCCAAATACTCAACAACATCTTTATAATCACCCTATTACGGTGTGACATTTGATGCAATCAAAGTACTCTTCTAGAGTTAGTGATTGACGCGATCTCATGGTCTAAGGATCAGTGTTACTTTAAGTGAGTTTATAGTAATACAATATTGAAGAAATGTTCGTATTACTATACTTTGGGAGAATGTTCATCACATCATTCCATCAATGTTGTGACCTTGTTATTAACAACATCCAATGTCATGATTAGGAAACCTTGATCATCTGTTAATCAACAAGCTAGTGTAATGAGAGGCATTACTAGGAACCTTTTCTTTGTTTATTAAACACACATGTATTAATGTTTCCGGTTAACACAATTATAGAATGATAAATAACATTTATCATAAACATGGAATATATTATAATAACCACTTTATTATTGCCTCTCGGACATATTCCCTTCACTTTCACTGCCCCGGTACGAAAGTGGAGGTCCTTGATCATGCGATTTGTTTCCTGGTCGATGCTATCTGGGAGATGGGTGGGTGCACGTGGATCAAGATTGGTGGGATCATGGTGGAACTCACCGACCTCAATCATCAGATTGCTGCTTGGTGAAGGTGAAGCCACCGAATTCATGACTCCAGTGCTCAGAGTTCCCACAGATGGCGCCAATTGACGAGGGGTGACCTCAACAATGTCCATTGTTATGGACTTGGTTTTGATGAAAAAGAGAGCGCTGGTGATTTTGTCGGCCTATCAAACTGAAGGAGATATGCCCTAGAGGAAAATAATAAAGGGTTTTATTATCATATATCATTAGTTAATAATAGGTTTATATCATGCTATAACTGTATCAAGCGGAAACATTGATACATGTGGGTCTATATAAACAAACCAGGTCCCTAGTAGCCTCTATTCAACTAGTTCATTGGGTAGCTGATGATCAAGGTTTCCTGATCATGGTGCTATTAAAGCCAACCGACAATGAAGTCATATCATCTAGAATAATGTGATGGACATTTCCCACCTATTATTGTTGCAACATGATCATGTTACTTAGTTCACAGTTGCAATTGTCAGAAACGGAGTGTCCTAATCCTTAGACCATGAGATCACGTTAATCACTATTACCGGAGGATTGCTTTGATTGCATTAACCATCATGTCCGTAACTAGGTGACTATAAAGGTGCATGTTGAGTAGTCCGAAGGGGTAGGTTGAGGCATATGTATCAAGGTCAGGATTTGTTCTCCTGTGTGATGGGAAGATACACTGGGCCCACTCGGTGAATTACATCCATAAGCTGCGCAGCGTATGACTAGGTCATAGGGATGAAATTTCACGTGAACGAGTAAAACTGTACTTGTTGGAAACGAGATTAAACAATGTATCATGATACTAATGATCAGATCTCGGACAAGTCTTATATCGCGTAACAAAGAGAATTTGATATATCGTTTAAGGTTCGACACGATAGTGATTTGGAGTGCATAAGGGTTAATATGGGCATCCCGGTCCCGCTATTGATCATTGATCGAGATCATGTCTATGACATTCTCGAATCATAGGGAAACACACTTAAAGGCACTACGACACTTAGAGATCTTCCCATAAGATGGAATCATAGAAGAGAGAGAAATCAGAATCATTCCGAGAGAGATCCGAAGTTGTTCGGAGAAAGAAAGAATGAAAAAGACTGAAAGGTGTTTCAGATAAATGGAAATTTATAATATGCATTTATTATATGTTAATTATGAATTAACTTATATTAAATAAATATTTAAATTAAAATTTATAGTGCAACTTCCTTGTTAGGCTAAAACCCCAGAAGGAATTGGCCCAGGAGGAAACCGCAGGGAAAAAGACATCCAAAATAGCACATCTACTACTTCTGGGCCAAACATCCCACATAAGGGCGAGCGGCAGATAATGTCAGCCGCGCGCGCTCCACCAGCTGCTGGCCGCCGCCATGGGCCTGCTCAACCCTGGCCCAACAAGCATGCAAGGAGGTGGGGGCGGGGCGAGCTAGCCGAGCCGCGCGGACGGTAGCCGGCCCACCCGGGCCACGCAGCTACCGCTGCTGTTGGCGCACGAGCTGGGCCGCGGGCGCTTAGCCGCTGTGCCTAGCCACTACGTGGGGCGTGAGCTGGGCCGCGAGGCCAGCCCGCCCTGCTGGCTGCTGCTACTCGCTGCCACTATAGCTGGGCCAGCGCGGGGCTGGTGGTCCACCTGGCCATCGCCTCAAGCCCAACCGGCTGTAGTCTAGTTTTTCCTATTCTTTTGGCAATTTTTACTCCCACATGGCCTAGCCTTTGGGAGGAGTACCCCTCCTCCCCCTATATAAAGGGGAGCCCATGGGAGATATTAATACACCAATCCAGATATTCTCTAAGGCACTTTTACTTAGAGAAAACCCCCTCTCTCTCACTTGCCTTTGTGGTGGCACAGTCCCGGAGAAGGACTGTACACGCAAAGTCAACACCGTTGTGGCACGCCATTGTGCTGCAAGGATTCCATCTAGGAGTTCTACTTCTGCAACCTCGGTAGGATCAGAGCCCGGGAGTCATTGTCTTGCACCGTATGTGTATGATGATAACTCGGGGGAGCTACCATTAGTAGTGACCTTGCCGTCATGCAAGGACCTTGACAAGGGGTGATGTGCGAGGAGCTTCGCGACCCTGAGTTCGTACAGGTACGACTACATCATCCATGCTCCTGCACGATCATAACACTCTCTCGGTCTTCAATGTTATGTTACCGTTGTCTTCTTCTGTTACTGTATTACTTCTAGATAGATCATGGGTGTTAGGGAGTTCAAACATAGTAAATTTTTAGTTTTCTACAACAGAAACCCTTCATAAACAAACAAGGGAGTCGAAGTACTGCCTGATTATGAAAATAGAGGGTTACAGAGTCACCGGTTTACTAGATTTAATCTAACTCATGGCGGATTGTGTCTTGTTCAAAGCTATGGTACCTTCTCCGTCAGCTCCTCCCAACCTATATATGAGAGGCTAGGTCTCAGAGTCCAACATAGATCGATTACAAGTTTATTTACAGATATTTTATTGTGTCGGTTGGTACTTCTATCTTGATCAACACATTCGGTTCCTAGGCTTTGGATGATTCCAGGACTTCTAGTTCTTTGTGGGCCTTGGTATGTAGTCTAAGTATGTACTAGGTATACCAATTATAGGAACCCGATAAGTCATACCCATATCAATGAGTAATCATAAAGTCGGTCTTTGCTCTTACCAGATGGTACGCTAATAACTCACACGGTGTGCTTGGCGTAATTGCGACTCCTGACGATGGAGAGATACACTCTAGGCCCACTCATGTAATATGATGTTCATCATCGTCTAGCTGGACACGTGATCAAGTTGTTAATCACAGGAACATCGATAGTAGGGTATGAGTAAAGAGTGCATACTAGGTAACGAGAATAACCTAGTGTTTCATCTCGGGCAATGTAATGTATCGAAAGAGCAATACAATATGTATCTGATATAATACTACGGTTCACATGATAAAGTTATTTGTATTATTTGCAAGGATTACTATGTGTATCAAGATGCTAATAGTAAACATTGTTGCGGAAGGATTTTCGGACATGTCCGTAAATATCCGAACCCACAGGGTCACACACTTTAGACGTTATTTGCATTTAGAACGTGAGTGCGATTAAGATATTTGAAGGAAGTAATTCTGAAAGGATGTTTCAGAGTGTCTCGGAATATTCTGGATGAGTCTGGGATATCATCAAGAATGGATGGAATTGTTCTGAACATGTTATGGAAGACATCGTGAACATTTTAGGAAGGTTATAGAATTAATTTGAAGGAGTTCGGAATTTTTTGGAAAGCTTAGGAATAAATATTCATAATTAAAAGTAATTATCCTGGTGGGATCACCATGGGCCGAAGGGGCCACATGGGCCCCACCGGGTCACACATGCATGGAAGGGAGACCCTGGACGAGTTGGTCAGGGCCTCCCTAGCACGGTGGGTGGAGAGGGGTGGTGGGGTAGGGAGGAGTACCTCTAGAACTCGTACTCCCTCCCTAGTTGAGTTGGAGGAGGTAGGAGGATTTCTACTTGGACATGAATTCCTACTCCTACTCTCTCTATGTATGTGTGGAGAAAAGGAAAGGGAAGTCCCACTAGGACTTGGAGTCCTACTTATACTCTCTCTCTCTTGGAGGAAGGCTAGCCCCACATATATACGAGGGAAGGGTTAGAGGCACAACACACAAGTTTTGGAGAGCCACGCACCAGCCCTGCCGCTGCCGACCAGCTGCCACCGCCGCGTCACCGTCATTAGCCGCCACCACTAGTCGTTGTTGCCTTGGCATCTCGGATCTCTTCTTCCACCTCTTCTTCGTGTTGAATTTATTCACGGGGAACTTTTTCCTCTTCACGCCAGAGCGATGCTCATCTTCTACGTCTATCTAGATCCAATCTAGTCGGACGATGAGGTGCTACTGGATCTTCATCAACACGTTCCTACTTCGTCCGTGAGCTTGATCTCACTTTGATGCGGTGCCATTCTTGGTGGACGTGTGGATACCGGTGGAGGTGCGACGTGTGGAGCACTTGATTATTGGACCCGTCTGTGGGACAATACATCTCCACACGACTTGCTAAGGCTTGTTGCAGGGATCGACGCACGACCAACCTCGTCATAAACAAACTTCCGTTAGTTTGATCTTCGAGGGTATGATCCGTTACCTTCTCCCTCGCATTGGATCTTGGTTATGCGCTAGATTTTTTTGTTTTGTGTAGCATGTTCCCCAAACAGTGGTATTAGAGCGGTCTATGCATATGCATAGGTACGGATAAAGGAATCATCGAATTTTGGCCTTATTGATCTTGTTCTTGCTAGCCATTGTCGCAATTTTGATCTTCACGGTATTGCATGATTAGCGGCCCTTGCCAACTTCATGATCTTCGGATCGAGACCGGTTTGTGAAGTGGACTTTGGGTGCACGAAACATCTTTGTCGAGTGTCGATTTTTCACAATAGTCGAGAAAGATATTGTGCACATTGGACTTTTGTGGATTTGATGAAGTCCGCATGGGGGTCACACATATAGAAGAAGTTTGATGAAGTTATTGTACTATTTATAGTGCAATGGGGACACAACCCGGATAAGTTAAAAGTCAAACAATTGTATCATGATGCTTACTTACCACGTAGGTAAAGAACATGTCTCTATGTAACGATAGAGCCCCGTAATCTAGCAAAGCGTGTTAGAGGCGTCTAACTTGTTTTTGTAGGGAAGTGATGTGGTATAGCTGAACTTTGTAATGTGATGTATGCAATGCATTATGTTGTAATCTCGTTGGGCATGAGTGGCTGGAGCCGCGATGATTGTCATATTATTATTATTATAGGCATTATTGTAATAGACCATAGTTGTTTTTACTTTATTAGCTAAGGGTAGCAATAGTTGTAGAAGTAAGGACATGGAAGTCTCTACATCAAGTTCAACTATGTTACAGCTTCTACCCCATATACCAGAAAAATGGCGTATAGCATGTTGATCGATTCAGATTTGTTCTTAAACTCCATAGTACCGCTGGTAGTTCTTCTATCTAGCACCCCGCTGATCTTTGTAGCAGCTCAATGAGCCGGGGTTTTATCCCGGACAATACTAGTCCATTGGATCTTTCCACCTGTCCATTCGATGCGGGGTGGGCTACAGAGGCAACATCTAGCTGAATCTTCTTCTCTCGGCAGAACCTCGCAAATGCTCCTTCAGCAAAATTTGTGCCCTTATTAGTTATGATACTATGGGGATAACCATATCTCAATATTATATCTTTGAGGAATGTTACTATTGTTGCACCATCACATTTCCTGATTGGCTTAACTTCAATCCATTTTGTAAACTTGTCCACCATAACCAAGATGTGGGTCATTCCTCCCCTTACCAGCTTAAATGGTCCTACCATATCCAGGCACCACATAACAAATGGCCATGTAGTGGGGATGGTTTTGAGTTCCGAAATAGGTATATGGGTTTTTGTGGCATATCTCTGATAGCCATTCCATTTCCTCACCAGATCCTCTGCTTGTTCCAGGGCACTTGGCCAATAGAATCCATGCCGAAAAGCTTTTGCCACTAATGCTCTGGAGGATGCATGATGACCACATTCCCCTTGATGGATATCTCGGACTATATCAACCCCTTCTTCCGGGTCTACACATCGCTGCAGCACAGTGGTTACACTTCTTTTGTATAGCTCAGCATTGATGATAGTATACGCATTTGCCATTCTCTGGATTTGCCTTGAGAGTACCTCATCATCCGACAAAGCTCCCTCCTTTAGGAATTCAAATATCGGCGTTGCCCATGCAGGTATAGCTCAGATGGGAAAAAGTTCCTCGTTAACTTCCATCGCATCCACTGACATAACTCCAGCCGAATTAAGCTGAACAGTTCCCGAGTTATGCGAGGCAGTCCCCAAGTCTGCTGAAGCAGTCCCCGGGTTTGCTGATGTGCTTCCCCAGTCTATTTCCATAGGAGTAGCTTCTGATCTGGAGAGGGTCGGGATATAGATTGACTCGGATTCTGGTGATGGTGTAATAGATGGTTTCCTCAGGTGTTCCAATGCAATGCCTGGCAGGATTGGCTACCGGGATGACCCCAACTTGGACAATACATCAGCTACCTCATTTTCTATTTGAGGTACATGATGGAATTCACACCCCTCAAAGAAACCACTTATCTTCTAGACATAAAATCTGTAAAAGTGCCATGTTTGCGTCCAGTGCATCCTAATTGCCAGACACTTGCCGTACCTCCAAATCCGAATCACCGAAACACAGTATCAGACGTATGCCTACTTCCTTTGCTACCTTGCGTCCATGCACAAGTGCTTCATATTCGGCCACATTGTTCGACGCGCTAAAATGGATCTAGAGGATGTATTTCAATTGGTCCTTCTTGGGCGAGGTAAGCACTGCCCCGGCCCCGAGCCCTTCCTTTAGCTTTGACCCATCAAAGTGCATTCGCCAGTAATTTGAGTGCGTCAGAGGTGGTTCATACTGCATCTTATCCCAATCCACAAAGAAATCCGCCACTGCTTATGACTTGATCGCATCCCTTCTATCAAATTGTGGTGCGTACGGGGCTAACTCAATTGCCCATTTTGCGAATCAGCCGCTAGCATCTTTATTACCCATAATGTCGGATATGGGTGCTTCACACACCACCTTGATGGGGTTCTCCTCAAAGTAATGTTTGAGTTTATTAGCCAACATATATACACCGTATGCCATCTTCTGATAGTGAGGATAATTCTATTTTGAAGCCGATAATACCTCGCTCAAGTAATACACTGGCCTTTGCACCGACTTTCTTCCTCATCGCGTTCCACTACTATTACTGCACTTACGACTCGGTTGGTTGTGGCTATATAGAACAACATTGGCTCATTGGGTAGTGGCACAACTAATATTGGTGCAGATGATAGCATCTTTTTTAACTCCCGGAACGCGCTATCAGCTTGCGGTGTCCATGTAAATTTATCTGCCTTTTTCATTAACTGGTAGAGGGGCAATGCCTTCTCCCCCAACTGACTTACAAACTGGCTTAACGATGCCAGACAACCAGTGAACTTATGCACATCGTTAAGACGCTTTGGCAGTTCCATTCATTCTATGGCTCTGATTTTCGTGGGATTGGTTTCAATGGCTCGGCTGGAGACAAGGAAACCGAGTAATTTCCCTGCCGGAACACCAAAGGTACATTTTTTCGGGTTAAGCTTCATTCGGAACCTCCTTAGGTTCACGAACATTTGTCGGATATCCTCAAGGAGCGTCTTGCTTTCCTTGGTTTTTATCACCACATCATCCACATAAACTTCCACATTCCGACCTATCTGGTCATGTAAACAATTTTTCATGCATCGATAAATGCAGTCTTTATTTGATCATCCGGGTTCAGGGGTATCTGGTGGAAACCAGAATGCATCTAGGAATGACAACAACTCACACCCAACAGTTGAATCTATGACCTGATCTATTCTTGGCAGCGGAAATGGATCTTTTGGACACGCCTTGTTCAGGTTCGTGTAATCGATACACATGCGCCATACCACAGCCACGTTTGGATCATCCTTCTTTTTCTCCACGAGCATCGTATTAGAGAGCCAATCCGGGTAAAGTGCTTCCATGATAAATCTGGCTGCGAGGAGCTAAGCTATCTCATCTCCAATGGCTTTCCTCCTGTCTTCGGTGAAGCACCAGAGAGGTTGCTTCACCGGCTTTGCCCTGGGTCTCACGTTCAAAGAGTGCTCGGCCAACTCCCTCGGCACACCTTGCAGGTCCTGTATAGACCAAGCAAAGATATCTCGATTCTCACGGAGGAAGTTGATGAGCTCGCTTTCCTATTTGTCACTTAACCCAGCACCAATAGTTACGGTGCGCTCCGAAAACTAATCATCAACATGCACTTTCTTTGTATCCTTTGTCGCTTGAAATGAAAGACTCCCATGCGGGTTACTTAGAGCTGGCATATGCTGCTGCGCGGACTGAGCCAGCGCAGCCACTTCCATGATTTTCCTCTTCTCCTGAGTGATCACGAGTGACTCGTCCAGGTTAGATCCGGCATACGCACATTCAATAGAACGCCTGAAGTCCCCATCTATGGTAATCACTCCCCTTGGTCCGGGTAATTTCATCTTCAGGTAACTGATGTGAGTACTTGCCATGAATTTGTTCAGTGCAGGTCTGCCAAATAAGGTGTGATATGCGCTTTCCAAGTTTACCACCTCAAACTCTAAGTTCTCAGTCAAGCAATTGTCTCTCGTACTGAACAACACACCAACCCAGACTTTACCAATTGGCTCACAGGAAGTACCCGGCACAATACGGTGGAAAGTGGTCCTTGTTGACTGGAGCATGTTCTCTGATATCCCCAACTTGTGCATGGTATCCTTTTACATGATGTTAATGCTACTGCCATTGTCTATCAACACCTTGGAGAACTTCACACTGATATTTGGCCCAATGAACGTCGGATCTAGTACTAGTGCGTAGGTCCCTGGACTTGGCATAAGATTTGGGTGATCCTTGATACTCCAAACAATCTCCTATCTGACCAAGGCATATACCTTACCACGACAGGCATTACCACATTCACCTCCATATGCCGGTGTTGCAAACTCTTTCTGTCAGTTTCTTCAATGGTGAACACACAGTGACTTTGATGATGCTCTTCGTACTCATTTCTTCCCTCATTACCATGATACCCTTGATCTTGTTGCTACTGGTTATTCACTTGATGCACAACATCCCTACTTTCCTGATTCTCATACCTTGGTGGAGGCGGAGGCAACATTAGCTGCTGTCCATTTCCTCCAGTGAGCAATTGCTACTGAGGTGCTTCATTTCGAGGTCCATCATGCCGAGGTGCATCGTTCCAAGGTGCCTGAGCATTCCCCAAACTACCTTGCTCTAACTTTCTCATCCACTCACATTACCGGGTCGTATGGTTCGTCGGACTATTTGGACTTGGCGTATGGAAATTGCATGGCTGATCCAGCATAGACTCGAACGTATACCTCAGACGGTCCTTTCTTTCTTGCCATTGTTTCTTCTGTTCCGGGATCCAAGGCTTCTTACCCTCACTCTTTTGTTGCCACTGTTTCCCTCCAGTTTTCTGGCGCTGACTTGCACCGGCAATGGGCTGATCCCGGTCCACAATGGCCACTTGCTGCGAGCTGTACTGGTAATCCATACGATCGTCCCTTATTTTACCTCGGAAATCATTCCTCCTGGATGATCCGGAACCATCTCTATTGTAGTATTCCTTGTTGGACTCGCTTGACATTAACCGGGGTAGCGTTGGGTCTCCTAAGGCATACGAATCTATGATCTGGATCGTGTCAGCTAGTGTGGTTGGCATATCTCGCTGCAACCTTTGCGACAACATACTACCATATCTACATCCTTAGGCGAACCATGCTATAGCTTGTGATTCAATTACCTATTCGCATGAATTGTGCACATTACACCATCGAGTCAGAAACTCTCGGTCCGGCTCATTTGGTCTCTGCTTGCATAATGCCAAAGTCTGTGGCCTGTTCGACCTCTTGTAGGTGCTTGAGAAGTTACTGACGAACAACTCCTCGAAATCCAGCCAATAGTTGATACTTCCTGGCAGTAAGCTGTTTAACCAAACCCTTGCTGGTCCTTCCAGCATCTGTGGTGCATATCTCATAGCCCATCTCAAATTTCCTGTTGCAATCTTAACCGCAGTCACGTAGTCAATGAGCCAATCCTCCGGCTTTGTGCTGCCATCGTATGTCTTTGTTTCTCTGGCCAATTGAAAATTTGGCACCAATGGTTCTTTCATGATCCGAGGTCCAAAGCATGCTGGACCCGGGGGACCTTGTACCTCAATCATCTCCGACCTATAAAGTCGGTCCAGTTTCAGCCTTGCATCATCTGGCTACAGGTTCCTGCTTCCCAGTCTTGATCCAATCACTTGGTGCTCTGGACTTTAGAATCCATCGTCTACCATTGCTAAATAACCGTCATTGTATCTGTCCTGATTCGAACGAGCGTTTTGCAGTTGCATTGCCTGGCCTACACTTCTCTCCTGCCGAGGCACGTACTACTGCTGATGTTGTCGAGGTGCATTTTGCCCTGTTTCCGCCAGATTACGCTATCCGACATTACCGTTGACAATGTTCCCCTGACCGGCATTGCCTTGGTCGCGGTTACCTCGGCTAGCACTGTGGCGATCCTCATCAACTTGCACTGCTTTTCCTTTCCCTGCCCTTACCAGGTCATACGAGACCATTTGTTTGTCTTGTCTCCCCGAGGTTACCACTTCCTCTCTCCTATGGCCGTGACCCGGGGATGACACGGCCCAGCAGATTTTGTCGGGTTATTCCTTGCCGAATAAACCACACACGATGCTCCGGGCTGCGTCAGGTTTGATTTGTTTATTTCCTTGTTCTGCTAACATGCTACTTTCAAAAAATAGTTAACTCTCTCATGTTGCCTTTCCCTGGCCTCTCCGGTTAAGCCTTCTAACTCGGACGCAGCCGCGATGGCGGCCCTGAGGTTCTTTGCCGGGGTACTGTACCTTTCTAGCCCTCCTGTGACTATGGTTGCTGTCTGACCCGGGCTAGGCACATATTCCTTATCGATCTCAGTGATCAGGTTTCTACCTCGGATTTTCAGCCCATTTATGTGAAGGAGATATGCCCTAGAGGCAAATAATAAATAGGTTTTTATTGTCATATCTCAATGAGTTCATAATAGTTTCATACTATGCTATAACTGTATTAATACGAAACGTTAATACATGTCTAGTATGTAAACAAACCGTGTCTCTAGTTACCTCTAGCGAACTAGTTCATTGGTCATGATGATGATCTAGGGTTTTGAGATCATGGGCATTTATGCCAATTGACAATGAGGTCACGTCATTAGTTGAATGATGTGATAGACAAACAAACCAACCAGTTGTATCTTAATGAGATCTAGTTACAAAGTTCATCATTAATGATAAACTAAGGAAACCTCGCAACCCGTTCCTTAGACTGTGAGGTAATGCAAATCGCCGTTTTGGAGGGAGCTTAGATGGTTATCAAGTATCACTCCATGACTGGGTGATCGAAAAGGTGCCACTCAGGTTTCCCAAAGGGGCGCGTAGAGGAGTACATATCAAGACCAGGATTTGCCAATCCATGTAACGGACAGATACATTAGTGGCCATATCGGGGACGTTGCATTAACGAAGCTTGCAAGCGTGTGACTGGGTCACGGAATGCAACGACACTGAAATGAGAAAATAAGTTCATCAGTAATGAGATCGAACGAAGGTATGGAGATACCGTAGATCAAATCTCAGGTGAACTAGGTATCAAGTGACAAAGGGAATGAGAAACGACTGTTTACGTTTCAAACGACATTATCATCGTGGAATGCACAGAGGTCATTATGGGCATCCCGGTCCCGCTATTTATCATTGATGGAGATCATGTCTGTGCTATTCCCGAGCCGTGGGGAAATACACTTAAGGGTACGATGAGCTAGAGATCCTCTGTAAGTTGGAATCACCATATGAAAGAGAAAAGGAAACCTGGAAAAGTTCCGTGAGAGAACCGGAATCGTTCCGGGAAAGTTCCGAAGTCGCTCGGAGGAAATCAAAAGGGAACCGAAAGGTGTTTCGGGTCAAGTCGGATTTTGTAATATGTATTTACATGTTAATTAATGTAATTAATATTAAATATAATATTAAAACCTAATTTGAAGGGGTATTCCACTAATGGGCCAAACTTCCTAGGGGAAAAGGGCCCATGAGGGAAAACTAGGGATGCAGGCGGACGTCCGCCTAGCCATCCTGAACTGTCCGCCTAGCCAGCTTGCTTCCTAATTAGTAAAGCACTAGATTGCAACTTAGAAGAGTTAAACCAAATCATTTGCCATGCATGACTCCAAGCAGACTGTCCGTATTGTCCAACGGACTGTCTGCTGACATACCTAGGGAAAATCAAAGGAGGGAAGGGCCAAGGGCCAAAGGGACAAGGCCTAGCTGCCTCAAGGGGGCCCACCCGGCTAGCCTATAGCTGCGCGCGGAGTAGGGCCCACCCCTGGCTGGCCGGCCCATGGTGCCCTAAGGGCCCATGTGCCTCCCCCCTCTCCCTTGTTTAGTCCCACATGGGAAACCCAAAGGGGAGGGCACACCCCCTCCCCCTATATAAAGGGGTGCTCATGGGTGGGAATAGACACACCAATATTTAGAGAAGTCCTTTGGTTGACTTTCTCCTTCCCTCTCTCTCTCGTCTCCATGCGTTGGCACGGTCCCAAGTAAGGACTATCCATGCTAGAGACACCGTACCTGCAGCACGTCGTTGCGCTACAGGGATTCCAAGCCAGAGATCTACTTCCGCACTCCCGGCAGGGATCAAGGAGTCAGAGGTCGTCATCATACACCGTATGTGTACGAAACCACGAGGGGCCTCACTTGAGGCACCTTGGATATCGTGAGCCGGAGCTGCTGCATGATGAAGAAGGAGCAAGGGGTGACCTGCGAGGAGCTTCGTGACCTTGAGGTCGGCTACGGGTTCGACTACTTCAACCACGTTCCCCTCGGAACGTTAAACGCGTACAGTCTACAAGGGTATGTATTCTATATGCTCGGTCATTACCGCATTACTACATAGATAGATCTTCGGCGTATAAGGCGGTTCCAACATAAGAATTTTTTTGTTTTCTGCTGCGGAACCCTTCAGTGGTATCAGAGCCGATCTATGCGTAGGATTATTGTACGGCCAATACGCACAAATTTTGTGCGGACATTGATCCCTTAGTTGTTACCCTCTAACATGTACTTGTTTATATCGCGACATTGTTTGATGAAGCGGCCCAGACCGACCTTACGCGTATTCGTATGCGAGACTGGTTCCACGCTCGACATACGGCTTGTTCTGTATAAGTGGCTAGCGGGTGTCTGTCTCTCATTCAATAGTTGATATAGCATTTACAACGGAGGGCCCCGAAAGGGGTGTAGTAGAGACAACTGTTGGATCCATGTTGTGGTTGGAAAGTTCGTAGTTTAGAAACGGTTCTATTGCGAAAGCCCTAACAACCACGTAAAACTTGCAAAAGATAAAGTAGAGGCGTCTAACTTTATTTTGCACGAGGGCTTGTGTTATGATATGGTATTGGTTGTTACGAAGGTAAAGCAGTTTACTTTTATGTTACTAAGTTAATTAGTAATAGCCATCATTCCAATGGACGACCGGGTGGTGGCGTCGTGGACTTGGCGTAAAACCAAGGGCAAGATGGAGATCATGCCGGAGCGCTCGATGGAGATCAAGGTGCAAGAAGGACCATATCATATCACAATACACATGTGATGTTGATACCTACTTTATATCTTAATATATGCTAGTATTAGATACTCAATGGTAGCAAATAAGATAGTCCCTATATAATTCCAATGATAATGTTCCCCTTGTGTGTGCACCACCAAGAAAGTTTGCCGTTATGAAGTCGGCCGTGACGATCGGGGGCTAGACATATCTACATTCGCATACAGTGGGTGTAAACCATGTTGCACAGCAAATACACACAAGTTAGATTTTGCGAGCCTAGCATGTGTAGACATGGCCTCAGAACACAAGAGACCTAAAGGTCGAGCATGAGTCACATGTTTGATGTGATTGACATTAGGGAATGTCTACCTTTGATGCTGCACTGATGTCCGTAACGATCGGGGGAGGTGGAGAGGATTGGGATCATGTGATCACTAAAATCGTCCAGGGGATGAGAATTTTAGTGATAGCTCAATTAGGATTGAACTCATATTATGAACTTAGTCTAGTTGTCTGTTTGGAAATATCTTAGTAGATCATGGCCTATCCCATTAAGGTCCTTTGCAACCATGGTAAATTTATTGCTTGATATGGAACTTAGCGAAAGGGTCCAACTTCATAGATTAATACCCACGCCTGAAGGATATCCTCGTAAAAGGTGATCTTCTCTTCTTGATACAATAACCATTAGGAGATAATCCGATGACTCTGCAATGTTTGTGTGTTCTTCGTAATCATCCAATAAACCACTCTCCATTCGATGGAGAGTTGGATTACAATCTTGTATTCTACAAGATCAGGCACATAAAGTATGAGCCGTTGGATGAGTCTTCTTCCATAATGGATGAAAAAGGGAATATTTGGAGAAACACTTAGCAATCTTGCATTAGAGTTATGAACTCTCAGAAGGTCTTGATTGCAATGGAGGTCATGGATGAAAGGGTATATGTAAGATATACAAATTATAAATGTAGTTCTTGCAAAACTCGTTGCAGTTTATATAATTATTGGATACTTGTCTCGTATTGTGAAAACAAGATGGTCTGCTTGAGAATTGCTAGAATTGAGGCAACGTGGCATGATGACAGCAAGCAAAACAGTTAATGGCTGACATCACCCCTTTCCTCAAAGGTTTATCATTTGGATTAGTGGACTTGAATATAATTTGTAATCCTTGTTTGTGTGTCTTGCTTTTGGCGAGACGATTATTCATATGAACGAGTTATAAGACAGTTGTACTATTCTTATGAACAATACCGTTATGGTCACATTACGATTATAAATGAGTTATTATAATCATTATGTTAATGATAATAGTTTAAACATTTTAAAGGATTAGAATGCTAAAAGATATCCAAATTCTTAGTAATGACATGACACTATAGTTTAAGTCATTTTGGTACTGCATGTTCTTCATTCCAAATGAAGATCGGGGTCCTAGATGCTTAATCTAGAGACTTTGGAAAACCATGTGACGAGGGTTTAACTCGTCAATGCCCATTGTTATGGACTTGGGTTTTGGAGAAGGAGGGAGCACTGGAGACATCTATCGGCTAGCAAACAAGCACACAGGGGACAAAGGATTTACCCAGGTTCAGGCCTCGTAGAGGTCCCTACTCCTGCTTGTCTACTCGTGGAATTATCGAAGGAGTCGAAAGTTACAATGCTGCGCAGATGAAATCTGGCGAAGGTTGTGGAAACTAGGGTTGCGTGTGTCTTCCTCGTCGCCCCCTCCTAGCCTTTATATAGATAGGCTAGGTCTCGGGTAGCAGGTCGAGTTGGTTACAAGTTAGGGTTTTCCCCTTCAAACTTTCTATCTTTAGCTTCTTCTTGTCCTTCAAGCAATCGAGAGTCCGTAGGTTACTCGAGTCCCTCCTTCCGGGCCTTGGCGACACCGTGGGCCTGTATGTATTTGGACCGTATATACCAAGCTCGAGTACTTGTAGGGTATACCCATGTCAGTAGCCCCCGAGTGCCCAGTGGAATCACAGATTCGACTGGGGACTTTTGAAGCCTTCGAGTGCCTAAATGAGTACATTTCGATTGCTTTTATTTGCGTCATAGGGATTGTTGATATACGTGCCTGATATAACCAAAGTATCGGTATCAGTTAACCACCTTAGGGTGAAACAACACAATCTACTCAAATTCGAGTCCCCGGACTCGAATCCGGAAAAGTGCTGGTGTAATTCGACTCAGGCCGCGGAGGTCTTACAGGAGTCAAATTCCAGTTATATGGGTGTGAGCACTTGACGCGTCCGTCAAGGCATGTTCATCGTGCCTGTAGGCACGAATATGTTTCTGGTAGTGCACAGTTAAATGCCTTGCCAGGCCTTATTCAGGTCTTACCTTCACGCCGTAGGCGCGGCATCCGAATTTTATCATCGCGGAGATGATTCGGGTAACCCAGGAGACACAGTCTCTTTGTAGAGAAAAATTATGAGGCGGTGTCGCCATGAGTTTCGAGTGTGGATGTTATCAACACATAGTTTTCTTGCACAAATAATCATAGGGTGCGCGGCCAGCGCTCCCTATGGGAGTAGCCCCCGAGTGCCTGGTTGAGTCGAAGACTCAGGCAGGGACTAAAGAACTTTTGCGACTGGTGTCGTCTTTTGCTTGCTTATTCAGTCGATAACTCAGACAGGTACTAAAACACTTTCGCGACTGCTGTCGTCTTTTGTCTGCTTGTTTCCGGCGCTCCCTATGGGAGTAACACATGTCCATAATCGAACTGTGTTTCGAGTGATTGGGTTTGCTTTTGTGATTGTCCATGTTCCTGCAACAAGGAAAAAAAGTCGTAGGGTGCGCGGCCAGTGCTCCCTATGGGAGTAGCCCTCGAGTGCTTGGTGGAGTCGAAGACTCCAGCAAAGACTAAAAATAGTCGAAGTTTTCCACTGCATAGGCTTGGTGACGTCAGTGCTGACGCTTGTATGACCTTAGTTGCCCGCGTGAGCGGTTTTGACGGGACGTGACGAGCGGTGGGTCCCACTTTCTGACTTTGATTTGACTGGGCGTGCGTAATCTTATTTTTAACTGTGCCTCCTCGATTTCCACGCGTAATGGTTGAAGTGGGGGGACGGTTCGCGCTTCCTCTTCGCCACGTGTCCTACACGATGCGTGCCACGCGTCCAATAGGGTTTTTGTCAGCCGTTGGATTGCATCTTCCAGGGGTTAAGTAGCGATGCTGCGCCGGTAATTTCCCATCTATGCTCTTTCTTCCTTGCTGCCATCGCCATTGCCGTTTGCTTTCTTGCTTTCCTCTATGCTCATCTTCCCCATGACGCTGGACCAGCTCCGTTCGTTCCCAAGCTATTTCCTTCGTTCTCATCGCTGCCGCACAATGGGGAAGAAGAAAGGAGGTGCTGCCGCTGATTCCGCGGCCACCCTCGCTGCAGTGAAGAAGAAGGGCGGCTCCGCTGCTGCGGTCACCAGTGCCGCTGCCGCCGGGAAGAAGAAGGTCACGGGCACCCGCGTGACCAATGGCGCATGGCGCCCCTCTATTATCATGGCGTCGGATCTCCGTCTTCTTCGCCGAGACGGAGTGATCTCTGCAGCAGTCGCCGATTCGCGCGTCCCCAGCGGTGAGACCATTCCTATGCCTCCCGCTGGTTATCGAGTGATGTTTCTTGCTTTCATCATTCGTGGTCTTTCCTTGCCTCTTCACCCCTTTCTTCAGGGTCTTCTGTGTTTCTATGGGCTCCAGCTCCATCAGTTGTCCCCAAATTCTCTCCTCCACATCACTTGTTTCATCACTCTCTACGAGTGCTGGCTCGGAATCAAGCCGCACTTTGGTCTTTTTAAACGCATCTTTAAATTGAAGCGTCAGTCTACATCTGGCTCTTTAGTTTATGACGTAGGTGGTTGCGGATTCCATGTTGACCCATCCGCCACCTACTTTGATATCAAGCTCACCAAGTCTGTCCAGGGATGGAGGGACAAATGGTTCTATGTGCGCGATCAGAAGGCCAAGGACGAGCACTTTGGACTCGCGCCCTTTGATCCCGCGACTCCCTGCAAGAAGATGCGTTCTTGGAAGAATGTGATCATGCCTTCTGAACTCACGTAAACAGACGTGTTATATCAGCGCGTCTATGACCTCGAGAGTCGCATAGGCGCAGAAGAGGGAGGTTGCGCCCTTGTCAGGACTTGGCTGCATCGTCGCGTCCAGCCTCTCTAGGCCAGGGCCCATCACATGTTCCAATGGGGTGGCGCTGATGATCCCACTCGCGTGTCTGCTGATGGCATGTCCACGAGTGAGGTAGATAAGAGGGTGCGACTGGTCACGAAGTATACCCTCAAGGATGTGCTTCCGAACGAGCCAGTCGTTCCTCCTTTCGATGCTTCGAATCCTCCTCCTGAGGTATGGTTGTGCTACCTAGTAGCTTATTTTCTCGATTGCGTCTTCTTTTGCTTATCTATTTTACTTTTTGTATGCAGGAGTGGGCGGTCTCGCCTTGCATGCCTCCCCTCCCTGAGCGGATTATTCCTCGTGAAGCTTTGGAAGAGGACGAGTCTGAGTCGACTGTCCCTTCCGATGTGGAAGAGGAAGCCCCCGAGTCTGAAAGTCCAGATACTCGCAAGCGTTCGCGTAGCGGGGATTCTGACGCGTCGACTCCTTCAACTCTAGGAGGCGCGGTTGTTGGCGCGGAGTCGCCAATTCCCACCGTTCCTGTGAGGGCTGTGGCACCGTCTTCTTGTAAGAAGATGCGATTGCCCAAGGAGTCTTCGTCCGAGTCG
Organism: Avena sativa; assembly: GCA_916181665.1. NCBI lineage: Eukaryota > Viridiplantae > Streptophyta > Magnoliopsida > Poales > Poaceae > Avena > Avena sativa. The sequence goes on along the minus strand of OV702290.1, from coordinate 363,751,682 downwards.
ACGGAGGCCACATTTGATCTTGACAGATTTGACTGGTAGGTTTGCTAGTGCATTCATTCTTCTCTTGTTTTCTTCTTGTTGGCTTTGCCTTGGAGTTTGCCTTTTCTGAGTGCGGATTTTGTCTTGCAGTCAAGAGGCGTCGTCATCTTCTGGCGACGTCGAATTTTTGAAGGAATCAGGAGTCGCGACCTCAAAAGCCAAGACAGAGGTCGAGCGCGCTCTTTCTCCTCCGGCGGCGGCCCACTCCGGGCACAATTCTTCGAGCTCTCCTCACGTAGGGGAGCATCGAGTAGTTGCTCGGATGACGATTCAGCAATCTTCTTCGGAGTCGCTGGAGGACCATGTAAGTATATTTTTCTTTCTTTTTATAATTTGACAGTCAACGCCCTTATGTTGCCCTTTGATAACTCCTTGTTTTGTGCGACAGCTCCTTGTAAAGGAAGCCGCGCAGGTAGCGGAGCAGGTGATGGCGATAGGTCGCCAGCATGCGTTGCTGGAGAAGCGCCACAACGTGGTTGAGAGTGAGTGTTCTATACTTATTCTTTTCGTCTTCTCTGTATTTTGGTATAATCGACTGACAGCCAAATTTTTGACTATCCTGTAGCTGAGCATAATGCTTTACTGCGTGATGTTGCCACGTTGGAGAAGATGCTGGCCGCAGCTGTGAAGGGGCGCGACGAGGCAATCGCGGCTCGTGATGAAGCCCAGAAGCGCGAAGAGGATCTGCGTGCCTCCTTTGCAGCCAGGGAGAAGTTGTTCGAAGGGCAACTTTTCTCAGTCGCCAAGGCCCTCTCAGGTACCTTTACTTGGTAGATATTTTATTGATGTTCTTCTCTTCCTCTGTAGTGCCGGTGGCATTAGAAGTTTGATCCGTGTGCATATTTTGGTGTAGATGTTGGCGACTTGAGTTTTGATCCACAAGCCCTTGGTCACGATGATGCTCTAGCGGGCGCGGTATCTGCGGTTGAAGACCGTAGCGCCACTGTCCAAAATATGTTGTCCAAAGCCAAGGCCACCCTGAGTCGCCTTCGGGAGGAGCTGATGCCGAAGGCTGAGCTGGTCGACAATGTGGAGGAGCTGGTGGAGTCGCTCGTTGGGGGTGTGCCTGCCACGTACAAGAACTCCCTCCACGCAGCTGGCGCGACCATGTCGCTTGCCATGGTGCAAGCCCACGGAGTCGAAGTGGATCCCTCTACGGTGTCGAAGACGATGCCTGTTGGCGCGGATGGTCAGCAGGTAGTATTCGCTCCCTTTGCGACTTCCTGTGCCAAATATGGCCATTCCTTGATAAACACTGTTGCCAAGTATTCGGAGGAGCTCAATCGCGCGAAGAAGGCGGCGAAAACTTCGGCCTCAGGGGCCGGCGGAAAGTCAGTGGCATCTGATACTGCCACGGACTTGATGAAGCCCCCGAGGTCACTAAAGTCGAAAAATCCAGCTGCTCCATAGTTAGTTCCTTGTAATAGTTGATGAACTTGCTCTTTTTGATGGGAGAACATGCCTGTTGGCGAATGTGTTTGTAGATACTTTTATTGATCCTGAATGCACCTGTTACTTTTGACTTTTGAGTTGGTTGCCTTATTTCGCCTCTGGCTTGGTTTTTGGTAGGGTACGTCAAGTGGCCCTATGGGGGGAACCCCGGACTCGCCATCTCTTGAGGATACAATGGCACCTCCCTGCTCCAGGGTAGAGGAGCTTTCCTTGCTTTCGCGACTTCGTGATCGCGTTAAGCAACTGGAGCGTGAGTTGCCCTTGATCCGTGGTAGCACGGACGTGTGGAAGTCGAAGGCTGAAAAAGCCGCCGCCCGTGAGCAATATCTGCTTGGCGATGTGACGCATCTGGGCGACCAGTTTAAGTGTTAGTTTGCTCATCCTCGTCTTTTCCTTTGTAGTTAATCGCAATGGTACGTTGTACTCATGCTGTTGATGCTGCTTCGTGTAGTTGTTAGTGCACGCCGTCCGCAGGAGGAGAGGGATAGGGTTGCCATCCGCCTTCATGATCTCACCCAAGAGCAACTTCAGGAGAGTGGATACTTCTGGGTAGATCATGATCGTGCGACTGCGTTAGCGACCCTACAGGATCGCGCCTCGCGAGTGCTTCTCTTTCTGAAGAAGTCCCAATCGTGTTTGAAGAACATTTACCGGGCGATGTTCCCGCTGGATGATACTCCATCAAGCCTGCTGGCCCTTCTGACGAAATTTCAAGATATGTCCGCGGTTCGTGAGTGCGTGAGGCAGCAGCTGGTGGCTGGTGCCAAGGCTGTGCTCTCCGTGGTGCGTTTGCACAGGCCTGACATGGATGTCGCCGCCATTGCATCTGGGCCACCGGTGCCACCAGCAGGATCTTCCTGGAACATGGTGCCGCACTATCAAGCGGTGGATCGTCCAGCCGAGGAAATCGTCGACTTCTTCGAGGAACAGACTAATGTTCTTCTGTTGCAAGGGTAGCCAAATATGTATCCTGCATGTAAGTGTACTGGTGTTGTAAAGCTCATATATATTTGTAGATAATTTATTGTTGAATGTATACAAATAGCTTTATAAGCGTGGGGTGTGTTGCACTTATGCGAGTCCTTTTTGTTAGCCTGGCCATCTTTGTATCTTTCCCTTGTCAACCTGTCAGGTGAGTGGCAGCTGGGTTGTGTTTGTGTTAAGGGGTTCGATTGATGTGCCAGCTACTCAGGATGTCGCGTTATTGTTCGAAGAACATATGTGTATAGGGTGGCGTAGCCCCCGAGTATGAAAGTTGACAAAAGAAAAGCGAACACGGAGTGTTGGGGCACTTAGCTTTTATTTATTCGGAGAATAGTACATAGTACAATATGCGGCTAAGTAGCCTTGGCTGAATAGCCTTATTTGCGATGCAAAAGTAAAGAAGAAACGACTAAGGGTAGAAGCGTTGCAGTTGTGCGATGTTCCAAGGGTTGGAGTATGCGACTCCTGTCTCTAAATCTTAAAGGCGATAGGCGCCACCTGGGATTACTTCTGTAATCACGTACGGTCCTTCCCAGGGGGACTCGAGCTTGAGATGCCCCTGCTGCTTCAGTCGCAGGACCAGGTCACCTTCGACGAAGGATCTTGGGCGAAGCCTTCTGCTATGGTAGTTGCGCAGGTTCTGCTGGTAGATCGTAGATCTTTCTGCGGTGATTTCTCTTGCTTCGTCAAGGAGGTCGACAGAGTCTTCGAGTGCAAGGGATGACTCGTTCTCGCTATAGGCGACTACGCGTGGCGCTCTGTACCGTACCTCGGCGGGTAATACTGCCTCTGCTCCATGTACCATAAAGAATGGTGTGTAGCCGGTGGCGCTGTTTGGAGTTGTACGCATGCTCCAGAGTACGGATTGCAGTTCATTTGGCCAGCAGCCTATGGCTTGTTCGAGTGGCCGGAGGAGTCGCTTCTTGATGCCGCTGCAGACGAGCCCGTCTGCCTTTTCCACCTGACCGTTGGTCTGCGGGTGTGCGACTGAGGCATAGCTGATGTTGATCCCCAGGTTCTCGCAGAAATCTTGGAACTCCTTGGATGTAAAGTTTGTTCCGTTGTCGGTGATGATGCTGTGTGGCACGCCGAAGCGGTAGACGATGGACTCGAAGAACTTGAATGCGTTGTGCCCTGATTTCTTGGTCACTGGCATGGCCTCGATCCACTTGGTGAATTTGTCGACTGCGACCAAGAGGTAGACGTAGCCTTCTTGCGAGGACCTTGGAAGTTTGCCAACCATGTCGAGTCCCCACTGGGCGAAGGGCCAGGCCAATGGAATAGGCCGTAGTTCTGCGCCTGGTGCGTGTGGCTTGTCCGCGAATCACTGACAGGCGTTGCACTTTTGGACTATATCCTTGGCGTCACGCATGGCCGTGGGCCAGTAAAATCCAGCTCATAGAGCTTTGGCGACGAGGGCGCGGCTGCCGGCGTGGTGCCCGCAGGTCCCTTCATGGATGTCGAGGAGGACTGCTCTTCCATCGGCTAGGGAGACGCATCGCTGTAACACGCCTATGATGCTATGTTTATACAGTTCGTCGTTGATAACGGCGAATGCCTGGAGTGTCGCGCGATGTGTCGTGCATCTGTCGGGTCGTCCGGTAGGTGCTTGCTGAGGAGGTACGTAATGTACAGCTGTGTCCAGGATTGTTCGATCATCATGACGCTCATTGGTCCCTCGAGTCCTATGTCGAGCTCCAAATCATCGATTGTTGTTGGCTCATTGGGTCCCTCGAGTCCTGTGTCGAGCTCCAAATCATCGATTGTTGTTGGCTCATTGGGTGGCGTAGCCCCCGAGTCCGTTGCTGCGCTTGTTTTCTTCTCTGCGGCCTTTGGCTTGATGAAGCGTTCGCATATGCGCTCGAGAAATACCCCAGGTGGTATGGGTGCGCAGGTGGAGCCTATGTTGGCGAGTGCGTCCGCCTCCTCACTGCTTTCGCGGCCTATGTGTCGCAACTCGCAGCCATCAAAGTCTCCTTCAAGTGTGTCGTAGAGGTCGCGGTATGCGATCATGTTGTCGTTTAGTGCGTCGCACTCGTGCATTGTTTGGTTGACGACCAGCTTGGAGTCGCCATATATGATTAGCCTCTTTGCGCCGCAGACTTTTGCCATCCTCATCCCGTGTAACAGGGCCTCGTATTCAGCCTCGTTGTTTGAGGCTGTGAACTGCATTCGCAGGACGTATTTCAGCTTGTCCCCTTGAGGCGATGTCAGTATGACACCTGCTCCTGCTCCATCTTTCCTCTTAGACCCATCGAAGTGCATTGTCCAGAGGTGGGACATATCTGGCTTGTCCGGGAGTTGGTTTTCCATCCAATGTACGAGGAAGTCTGGGAGAACTTGTGACTTGATTGTGCCGCGCTTTTCGTATGTGATGTCTCGTGGAGACAGCTCGATTCCCCAAAGCGTGACTCGCCCTGTGGCGTTAGGGTTATTGAGGATATGTCCCAATGGGGCGTCGTTGACTACCACGATTGGGTGTTCCTGGAAGTAATGGCGCGGTCGCCGGGCGGTCATAAAGACGTCGTACGCCAGCTTCTGGTAGTGCGGGTACCGCTGTTTTGTTGGCATGAGGACCTCGCTGAGGTAGTATACCAGGCGTTGTACGCCATGGACCTTGTTTTCCTCGGCCCGTTCGACGACGAGAACTGTGCTAACCACTTGGTTGGTGGCGGCGATGTACAGCAACAGTGGTTCCCTTTCTCGTGGGGTTACCAATACTGGCGAGGTGGATAGCAGGCGCTTGAGGTCCTCGAATGCTTCTTGCGCTTCGTTGGTCCACTCGAATTTGTCAGCTTTGCAGAGGAGCTGATAGAAGGGCAGCGCCTTTTCTCCCATTCGACTGATAAATCGACTGAGGGCCGCGATTCGCTCGGCTAGTTGTTGAACGCCTCTTATGTTCTTTGGCTTCTCCATGGCCAGTATGACCTTTATCTTTTTCGGGTTTGCCTCAATCCCTCTCGCGGAGATGAGATACCCGAGAAGTTGTCCAGAGGGTACGCCAAAGGCGCATTTGTCCGGATTGAGCTTTATCCGGTAGCGACCGAGATTGGCGAAGGTTTCGCGCAAGTCATCGATTAGAGAGGCTTCTTCCTTGGTCTTGATTACTATGTCGTCGACATAGACTTGGGTGTTGCGACCAAGTTGCTCCTTGAGGCAGGCCTGCATGCACCACTGGTACGTGGCTCCTGCGTTTTTTAGCCCGAAGGGCATTGTGTTGTAGCAGAACACGTCGAAGGGCGTTGTAAACATGGTCTTCTCCTGGTCTTCCTCCTTCATTCGAATTTGGTTATAGCCTGAGTAGGCGTCGAGGAAGCAGAGGCGCTCGCATCCAGCAGTGGAGTCGATGATTTGATCGATCCGTGGTAGCGGGAAGTGATCTTTTGGGCAGTGCTTGTTTAGAGAAGTGAAGTCCACGCACATCCGCAGGATATCCGTGTCCTTTTTTGGCACCAACACTGTATTGGCGAGCCAAGTGCTTTCCTTGATCTCGCGTATGAATTTGGCCTCGAGGAGTCTGTTGATCTCCATTCCGACTGCCTGTGCGCATAGCTCAGACAGTCACCTGATTGTTTGCTTGACTGGCCTTGCGTCGGGGTTGATGTTGAGTGTGTGCTCGGCGAATTCCCTGGGAACTCCTGGCATGTCCGCAGGACACCAGGAGAAAATTTCCCAGTGCTCACGGAGGAATTCGACGAGCGCGAGTTCCTATGCGGGACTCAAGTTGTTGGCGATGAGGGTCGTTTTAGCGGGATCTGATGGATGGACCTATACCTTCTTTGTGTGCACAGATGATTCGAAGGAGAGGTCAGGTGAGCTTGGCCTACTCAGGGGGGCAGACTGTTGTCTGTCGTTTCCTTCAATCGTGCGAGCTCCTCCTACATGCCGAAGGACTGGGAGATTCTGTTGAATTCCCTGTCGCAACTGTCAGATCGCTCGAAACTCCTGTTGATCGTGATGACGCTGTTGGGACCTGGCATTTTCATCTGCAGGTAGGCATAGTGGGGTAATGCCATGAACCTAGCGAACGCGACGCGCCCGAGGATGCAGTGGTATTGTGAGGGCCAGTCGACAACTTCAAAGTCGATGCGCTCGTGCCGGAAGTTCTTCGGCGTGCCGAATATGACGTTGAGGTTGATTTTGCCCAGGGGGGTATACACCTTTTCTTGGGACGATGCCGTGGAACATTGTGTCCGATGCCTCCAAGCAGGTTAGAGGGATCCTCATTGCTCGCAAGGTACTCGCGAATATGAGGTTGATACCGCTTCCGCCATCCATGAAGACGCGACTCATGTTGAAGCCTCCAATTTGTGCCTCGAGTACGAGGGGGCAATGACCTGGGTGAGGTACTTGAGGCGGGTGTTCGCGTTTGTCGAAGGTAATGCACGACTCACTACCGCTAAGGTACTCAGTGGTGGATGGTGGCGAGTGCGTGGCCAAATTGACTTGGCGAGTGATGGCCTTCTGCACCCTATTGGAGGGGCGTCCCTTTTGGATCATCATGGTACCCATGGCCCATGGGTATGGTTCGCCTCCGTGATGCTGGTCCGGTGCAGCTCCGTTCGGGGGTGGCCTAGGTGGTGGTGGTGGTGCGCCATGTGCTACTGCGCCTGGAGCGGTTCCGTAGCCTCTTTCGACTGCATTGCGGTTCATCCGAACCAACCCCTCATGTAGCTTGAGGAACTCGCGACAGTCCTTGAGGAGGTGACTGGACTTTCTCTTGCCGTCATGCTTGTCGATGTAGAAGTGTACCGTGCATGGTCCGGACAGTTTGTCTTCGATGGAGGTCGCGGGTGCTTCATCGCGAGTGCGGCGTTGCCATACTTGCATGGTTTTCCCAGAGTCGCGATATCCGCCGTTGCGGTTATTGTCACGTCTATCGGCGTAGCTGGCTGCGACCATGTTGACGTCTCGCAATCGTCGTAGACGCGCATACGACGTTTACTCCGGCGGTCGCGTCTTCGTTCGAGTTCCACCTCCTCGTCAGAGTGAACGTGATTCTTCAACGAATCTTCTCCATCAGCCCACCGATTCGCGATCTCCATCAGGTGGTCGATGGTCTTGGGCTTTGAGCGGCCTAGCTCCTCCCTGAGTTCCATGCGGCGGACACCACTGTTGAATGCATCAATCGCGCGGTCTTCCGAGATGTTCTCCGTGGAGTTCTTGATCATGGACTATCTTTGGATGTAAGAGCGCAGCGATTCGCCAGATTTTTGCTGGCAGCATCTCAGTTCTTCGATTGAAGCGGGGCGTTTGTACGTGCCCTTGAAGTTGTGTACGAAGCTGTAGACCAGCTCATCCCAGCTGCGAATGGATCCGCATGGGAGGCTATTGAGCCATGCTCGGGCGGCGCCCTGCAGCTGTAGCTGCAAGCATTGCATGGCAGTGCTTCGACTGCCTCCGTGCAGCCTGACGGAGGAGATGTGATCCTCCAGCCAGATCTTGGGGTCCTGCAGACCGTCAAATTTCGGGTTCTCCGATGGGAGTTTGAACCCTTTAGGCATTCGCTTTTGCCTGATGGATCTGCTGAAGCATCTAGCGCCGCAGAGCTCCCCATCTTCTTCTTCTGAATCAGTCGATCGAGCATGTAGTGCCCTTGACTTGTCAATCTTGCGTTGTGTGAGCTCGTCGCGTGCATCGTAGTCACGATCGTGTCGTCGTGAACGGCGGCGCCGAGACAGGTCGTGACTGTCATCGCTTGACGAGGACGAGGAGTAGCGTTTTGCTAACGATTTGCCCCTTTTTTGGGTCTGGTACTGGTTCTTTGTCGAGGGCGGCGTCGATTAGCCCAAGGCCCGCGATCGTATATTGGTGCATTGCCGTTCGGGGATCTCTAGCCGGTGGCTGGTTATTGAGAAGGTACATGGTGGCCGCTGTCACTGCGGCCTGTGGCGTCCTAGGAACCACGTTGCCTCTTGTGTCGACTGTCATAGAGCCGAAGTCGAGGACTTTCGCGGCGTCTATGCGTTCTTGTTCGGTGAGGTGAGCCATCCGCGATTTCCTCTTCCTGGCGAGATGCTCGTTGCCTCTTGAGGAGGATCCTCCGTAGGAGGAGAGCCCAGCGCGACGAAGGCTTGACTCGTCCGCCGCCTTTTTACACGCTTCGAGTTGCACGATTGCTTGTTTCTGGCGTTTGAATTCCTCTTTTAGGAACCAGTGGTAACCCATCAGTAGTTCCTGAGGGGACCCGAAGGGTAGAGGTGCACCTCGTAGGGCTTCGCGGTAGCGGCGTTGATTATGCTGGGAGGTTTGACTGCTCCTCCAATGCCGCCGTTGCCGCCGTTGGCAGTGTTGGGCGGGTCGGTGCCATTGCCGGTGTTACCATTGTTGCCGCGGTTGGCGGAGGTGTCACCCGTGTTGATGACGGCGCACATGAAGTGATTTGGGAAGCTGTTGCTTCCACAACTTTCAGATCCGGAACCGTAGGTTCTATCTTCAGTGGCCAGATCGCTTAGATCGGAGTCGCGACTGCTGTCGCTGATCAGGTTCCCGAGCGCCGCTGGAGCATTGAGCTTGCTGAGGGTGCCGATCGATGGAGGGAACCATGATGCTGGGGCAATCGCTGGTGCTGTCGGCTGATCAGGCATGCGAAGCGTGCCCATCTGACCAACTTGGAAGCGGAAGCTCCCAATCGCCAGGCTGATTCCGTCGCCCACGGACTCGAAGGCCGGGCGAGTAGCCGGCGTGTGGACGGTGAAGTCGAAGGCGCCAAAAAGCTGGCGAATCTCTGATGTTGCAGAGTTGTAGATCGCGTTTGACGGGGCCGAAGAAGCCGCAACATCAGCACTCCCATTTCCCACAGACGGCGCCAATTGACCAGGGTTTAACTCGTCAATGCCCATTGTTATGGACTTGGGTTTTGGAGAAGGAGGGAGCGCTGGAGACATCTATCAGCTAGCAAACAAGCACACATGGGACAAAGGATTTACCCAGGTTCAGGCCTCGTAGAGGTCCCTACTCCTGCTTGTCTGCTCGTGGAATTATCGAAGGAGTCGAAAGTTACAATGGTGCGCAGATGAAATCTAGCGAAGGCTGTGGAAACTAGGGTTGCGTGTGTCCTCCTCGTCGCCCCCTCCTAGCCTTTATATAGATAGGCTAGGTCCCGGGTAGCAGGTCGAGTTGGTTACAAGTTAGGGTTTCCCCTTCAAACTTTCTATCTTTAGCTTCTTCTTGTCCTTCAAGCAATCGAGAGTCCGTAGGTTACTCGAGTCCCTCCTTCTGGGCCTTGGCGACACCGTGGGCCTGTATGTATTTGGACCGTATATACCAAGTTCGAGTACCTGTAGGGTATACCCATGTCACCATGCCTCTTGGGCAGAATGACTAAAACTCTGCATTCTGGTAAAACGGTGATATGCGAAGAAACGTTGAACTTCATACATAATGATGTATCGTATTTTCAGCAAGATAGTGGAAATCATTATTTATACTTAATGTTGAATCTTATACATAGTGATGTATTGTATTTTCAACAAATAGTGGAAAACATTATTTCATACTACATCGTGGATTTAAGTGAATATAAATATTTACTTAATGAAACATAAGTTTGAAACTGTTGTGAATTGTTCAAAAGATTTCAAAGTGAAGGAGGATATTGAATTAACAAGAATACAAAAGTCTCTTCGATTTGATCGACATGACTAAAGTATATAAGTTAATTTTGGCATAAAAGGACATGTGAAAAAGGTTTCACAAATTATTATAATAGGGCAATTTCAAAGTGTATTGAAATGTATAAATATCATAATCATTATGTATTAGATACATATGGTATAACATTATCTCTTATCGGGGTTATAGTTATCGTTTAGAGTTAGAGATCAAAATGAGCAAACACTCGGTTGAAATACAAAGGAACATCTAAAAAGGACTCGTGGAAACAACACCATAAGAGTTATGGCATGTTTGAGTTTCTAGAGGTTTCGACAATTCAAAATCGTGGCGAATAAACAAGTCTTTGTAGCGTATTCTTAGGCAACTATGAATACATGTTCCACAAGGGTCAAACCTGTTGTTGTCCAAAGTTGATATGTCTTGATGAATATAAAGGTGGAAGAAAGTAAAAGTTCAAAACAAGGTATTTGACCTTACCTCCTAATTGTTGAGTGGCACAGCAGAATTTGTTTCGTGAAACCGAACTCTTCAAATAGAGGAGAAACTATTGATAACGATCATAAAGTTTCAGTGAATACTTTTACTAAGAAAATAGGATTCAATGATATATTCTACAAAGTTTGCGGGATTGTATTATTGATTCACTTATTGTGTTATTTGAACAAGACATACCTACGAACTACAAAGAAGCGTGATGGACCTATGTACGAGAAATGACTAGGAGTCATAAAATCCTATATTAAGTTACATTTAAGATTGCAAAGTAATATGTTACTTGATCTTATTAAGTAAATAAGTATACTTGATATTTCTGAATGACTTCAAAGTCATAAGATGGAAATGAAACTTAATGGAGACGTAAAAGCTCGATTTGTCACAAAGTATGGACAAATTCAAGGAGTTGACTACAAATGTAGCGATGCTTGAGTCTATTGGATTTACACTAGCAATATATGGATATTGAAGTCTCGTAGCTGGAATTCTCAATTTGATGATGATCAAAGAATTTTGGAATGTCCAAGATTATCGAGAGGACCTGCATTTGAGTGGGAGCTAATTAGCTTGGCCAAATCTTAATATGTAAGAGACATATTTTGAGTGGGAGCTAAGTAGCTTGGCCAAATCTTAATATGTAGTAGACATATTTTGAGTGGGAGCTAAGTGAAATCCCTGGATCTCAAATATGGATGCCATATTTGAGTGGGAACGTGAAATCATTCTGGGATATGTGGACGACATATGTGAATGATTTGATTGGTGTTAATAACATTTAAGTAGATAAATAAGGATGAATTTGAAGTTATTAAATAATGAGATCTATCGAGATAGATTGGTAAGTTTAAAAAATCATATGTCGAATGCTTCTTGGACTTGATTTTGAAGATGTTCAGAATGTCCTAAGCAAAATTCTGAAGAAGTTCAGAATGGAACAAGATAAGAAAGAAGTTATTACTATATGAAGCATTGTCTTAGTATTACAACGATGGTTAAAAAGGAAGAAAGAGATGTGTTGCATCTCATATGCCTCAGTCATAGGTTTTTCCATACAACCATATTGAATACTCGACGTAATGTGACTCCAGGTTCTGGTTGGAAGGACTAGATCTTAACTGTAAGAACATGTCTTGAAGTGATTCTTGAGTTAATCACTGGACCAGAATTAAGTTTGTACTTAAATGGTAAGAAGCAAAGTAAGTGGCATAGTTGCATTTCATGCACTAGGATCTACATAGATATAGAAGTATAAAGGCTCCATCTAATGTGATGTATATTGTTATGGCGGGGCTAGTTCGCTTTTAATGTAGAATGATGTGTCTCAGGGCACAGTGCCCATGAAAAAGCCCTCGAGGTTGATCTAAAGTCATTGTAGGCTCCTAGAAACCGGCCTCGTTCTGCTGCCATAACTGCCGTATATACACAAAGGATTGCAAAGTGTGCTTCGAAGTTTAGATGACAATAGTGAAAACGACCATCATTATAAACACTAGAAACAAAGTCTCACTTTGTGGCCAAACGAATACTTCAACCCATTATGAGATAATGGTATGAATGTCAAAGTTAGGAAGACATTAACGATTTGCAAAGACATAATGATCTGGTAAAACAGAACATGGACAAGACGTTTTCCATAAGCATGCATGATCAATAAACGCATATGTGATATGATTTATGATGAGTAAAATGCAAGCTAGATTATTTGTACTCTAGTGCAAGTGGGAGACTGAAGGAGATATGCCCTGGAGGCAAATAATAAATAGGTTTTCATTGTCATATCTCAATGAGTTCATAATAGTTTCATACTGTGTTATAACTGTATTAATACGAAACGTTAATACACGTGTGGTATGTAAACAAACCGTGTCTCTAGTTACCTCTAGCGAACTAGTTCATTGGTCATGAGGATGATCTAGGGTTTCGAGATCATGGACATTTATGCCAATTGACAATGAGGTCACGTCATTAGTTGAATGATGTGATAGACAAACAACCCAACTAGTTGTACCTTAATGAGATCTAGTTACAAAGTTCACCATTAGTGATAAACTAAGGAAACCTCGCAACCTGATCCTTAGACTGTGAGGTAATGCAAATCACCGTTCTGGATGGAGCTTAGATGGTTATCAAGTATCACTCCGTGACTGGGTGATCGAAAAGGTGCCACTTAGGTTTCCCAAAGGGGCGCGTAGAGGAGTACATATCAAGACCAGGATTTTCCCATCCATGTAATAGACAGATACATTAGTGGCCATCTCGATGTTGCATTAACGAAGCTTGCAAGCATGTGACTGGGTCACGGAATGCATCAACACGGAAATGAGAAAACAAGTTCATAGGTAACGAGATCGAATGAAGGTATGGAGATACCGTAGATCAAATCTCGAGTGAAGTGGGTATCAAGTGGCAAGGGTAATGGGAAACGACTGTTTACGGTTCAAACAACATTATCATCGTGGAATGCACATGGGTCATTATGGGCATCCGGTCCCGCTATTGATCATTGATGGAGATCATGTCTGTGACATTCCCGAACCATGGGGAAATACACTTAAGGGTACAATGATCTAGAGATCCTCTGTAAGTTGGAATCACCATATGAAAGAGAAAAGGAAACCAGGAAAGTTCCATGAGAGAATGGAATCGTTCCGGGAAAGTTCCGAAGTCGTTCGGAGGAAATCGAAAGGGAATTGAAAGGTGTTTCGGGTCAAGTCGGATTTTGTAATATGTATTTACATGTTAATTAATGTAATTAATATTAAATATAATATTAAAATCTAATTTGAAGGGGTATTCCACTAATAGGCCAAACTTTCTAGGGAAAAAGGGCCCATGAGGGAAAACCAAAGGAGGGAAGGGCCAAGGGCCAAAAGGCCAAGGCCTAGCCGCCTCAAGGGGGCCCACCAGGCCAGCCTAGGGCTATGCATGGGGTAGGGCCCACCCCTGGCTGGCCGGCCCATGGTGCCCTAAGGGACCATGCGCCTCCCCCTCTATCCCTTGTTTAGTCCCACATGGGAAACCCAAAGGGGGAGGGCACACCCCCTCCCCCTATATAAAAGGGTGCTCATGGGTGGGAATAGACACACCAATATTTGGAGAAGTCCTTTGGTTGACTTTCTCCTTCCCTCTCTCTTGTCTCCATGCGTTGGCACATTCCCAAGTAAGGACTGTCCATGCTAGAGACACCGCACCTGCAACACGTCGTTGCGCTGCAGGGATTCCAAGCCAGAGATCTACTTCCGCACTCTCGGCAGGGATCAAGGAGTCGGAGGTCGTCATCGTACACCATATGTGTACGAAACCACGAGGGGCCTCACTTGAGGCACCTTGGACGTCATGAGCCGAAGCTGCTGCACGATGAAGAAGGCCCAAGGGGTGACCTGCGAGGAGCTTCGCGACCTTGAGGTCGGCTACGGGTTCGACTACTTGTAACACCCCAAAAATCTTAATCAAGATTATCAAGTTCTAATCACCCAAGTTTAGGGTTAACAAAAACTTTTATTACTAAATGGAATATGAATGCATGTGTGGTTTGCATTAATATATGATTGAGTGAATTTGCCTTGTTGGATTGCTACAAATGATAAGAAATGGTTTAAAGATGAATACTACATCATCTAGGCCAATTACAAGCAAAATCAAAAGAAAAAGAAATCAAATATGAATTAAATAAGCAAATGGTCATTTTGACCAAAGTTAACCACTAGGCCACTTTGTGTTCCTAGCAAAGAATTTCTAACAGAAACATTTCCACTTCTTTTCACCCCTTTCTAGACCAAGTAAAAGTGAACCAAGGCCCACTTTACAAACTTACATAAACTATTTTCAAATCTATTTAAATGACATTTTAAAATTGAATCTAGTTCATACGGTAAGATCACCATATCACAAAAACTATCCAAATCAATTCACCTTGGCAAACCCAAGCAACCAGAGACTACCAAGCATAAGTTTAGATCACTCACCAAATTTCATTCAAAATTTTCAAACTAAATTTCTTTCGGCCATTTAATGAAACACCTTGCAGACAAAAATCAAAACATGCCTAACTATACTGTTTGGGGCATTGATCACTCGACCGAATACCCGCATTGCACCCCCTGTCTCCCCCAGCCTCTAGCCGCACCAGACACGCTCCCCCTTGGCCGTTTTGTACCAGTGCACCGTCGCCCGAAGCCACCGTGCCAGGTCGACCACGGACAACTCGCCCCAGGCCATGCCACCCTCTCCCACAACAACCACCAGACATGCGACCGTCCATCGCCACCCCCTGTCTAGCCCACGACCACAGCCAGGCCCTAGACCGCCCCAGCCGTGCCGCGCCCACTATCTCTGCGTCATGCCGAGAGCACGCCAGAGCGCCGCACCCGACCAGCTCGCACGCTCCATGCCTCACCCCACCTCGCGTGCATACACTCGCCTTAACCACAACAGTCTCCTAGACACCCCCGTTCGCCGCCGCGCGACCCGCAGCTCCCGTGCGCCATCTCAAACACGGTCGCTCCTGCGCAGAGCACCGCATGCGCCTGACCATTCTAGACCTCCCCGTGTCGCGCCATTAAGCCAGCGATGACCACCAGGGAACACCGCGCCGCCCCCTACCCACAACCATGCCGTTAGCTCACTATGCCGCCATCTCCGGAGACGCCAGCCCATCCCGCTCGGTCCCCTCACCGGTGTATAAATAGAGGCTCCCTCTGCCTCCATTCTCCACACCACCTCACTCCCCACTCCTCACAGACACTCCCCCACCTTTCCCCGGATCAAGGCGAGCGCCGCTTAACCGGAATTTCACCGGAGCCCGCCGCTGTAGTGAAGGAAGGGCGCCGTTGATTGGAGCCACCCCAGGAACTGCCGCGACCATCGTTCGAACCGCCATCGTCGACCACATCATTCGCCCCCATCGCCGACCCTATCTAGAGCCCCGATGATAGTACCGACCCGGGATACAAGGATGAGGAGTACTACCAAGAAGAAGAAAACTTCAACCACTACACTACTCAAGGCAAGCCTAGCTATACAAGTTAACTATGCAAGTTAACACTTGCCCACTTGATAACTTAAGCAAGATGCATTAGGCATGCTTTGGTTATACAACTTTGATTATACCAATCCCAAGTTTTACTTGCAAGCTTTATTCTTTTACTTTACCAAAGTTCTTTAGTTTTAAGTTAGTACTTGGTGAGTATTGGAAAAATAGTATAGATACCATAAAGAGTATAAAACTAGGCCTAACTAGTTATACTTAGATGCCATTCCAAGGCATGAGATTAGAGTTGGATAGTTACACTTGATTAGCACCCCTCATTAGTGAAACACCCTCAACTTTAGTGGCTAGTCCTAAGCATAAAAGTGGATCACTTTAGATGGGAATACTTGATGAAAATGATTATGAAAACCTTGGAATGATGATTCATTCTATTGAAATGTTTTGACATGTGTTGAGAAACCCAAAAGGATTTGATGATGAAAATGTTGAGGCATGAGCCTTAGCCCTTTATAAAAATTGATGGTTGGGTTCGGATGCGATACCAATCCAATTTTTACTGTACAACCACAATACCTGAATTGGGTAGGGCTTAACTGGAAGTTTATATGCCTTAGTATGGGTTCCCTCGCGGAAAGAGGTTGAGCTGAGGCTACCTCGTGAATGTGAATGTCCACCTATGTAGTGCCCAGGATGGCAGATGGCCATGGCTGGGAGGCCAAGCTCATATGGGAGGTGCCTATACTAGAGTGTGTAACTGAAAGGTTATGATTGATTATCCGCATACTAAGTATGATGATTCAGGGTTATCCCTGACGGATGTATCGAATTTTGTGGTGAAAGTGTACCACCTCTGTAGAGTGTCAAACTATTCGAATAGCCGCGTCCGTGGTTATGGACAGTTGGAGTGGCCATACTGTTCCGTCGTCAGATGTTTTCAAAATGACTTTTGAATTGAACTGTGACTTCGACTTGACCACAATAGGGTTGTGAACATGACACCTAGGTTACCACTTAAGTGATTTAGAACATTAACTTAGTTTTCTTTACTTCTAAACTCAGTTTTAGATAAACCTGGCCTTTTGCAAATAAACCTAGATCTTAAGATTCCTACTAGAGCTACCTTACTTGTTAGTGATAGTTTGCGAGTACTTAAAGAGTACTCATGGCTTTGTCCCTGGCTATTCCCGTGACCATACTATGAGCAGGACTACCAGGATGATGGACAGCAGGAGGTCTACGACAACTAGGATCATCTCCCATCACCAGCATTGCCTGTGACCCTGAAGATGGAGCCCCTACTACATTTATTTTCCGCTTATTGATTTGTATTAAGACTGGATCATGAGATCCTTTATTTGTAAGAACTTATTATGGTTTGTAATGGATGATGTGTTGTGGTACCAATTCTGTTATGTCTCGCAAAAATGGTAGTCCCGGTATTGCGAGGTATGGCATAACAGGCATCTGGGATTAAAAATCCGGGTGTTGACAAGTTGGTATCAGAGCCATCCTGACCATAGGAGACCCTAGTTAGAATGGACGTCCGAACAAAAACTTAGTTTCAAAACAAATAAAGTGAGTATTTATGAAAACCTATTCCCACTCTTATCCTTGAGATTCTTTCAAAAAAATCATGTTCCTAAAAAATTCTTGCTTTCCTACATAAAAATTTGACACACTTGATCACCTCACTAACTTACTCACCCTAAATTCTTATAAATGGAAGTCTAGTATTGGAAGTTCTACCAGTTGGGCAACGGAGGACAACTGATCTTTGAGAGGGATCTAGATGCACTGTCAGAGTACCTTAAGCGCATGCATCTGGAATTCTTGGGGCCCAACTCAACAATCACATAGGAGGAGATATACAATGGCTGATAGTTGAAGATCTTAGAGGCAAGATGGAAGCACCCACTTTGGAGAAGATCCAGTTCACCTTGCGTGAGAACAACTGGCTAGATGGATTAGCCAGGGCTATGCATGAAGCTCTTGCCTATCTGTGTGGCAAAACATCAACTTGATCCAGGGAACTCGCTTTACTCACTTTGCAAGACGTGATTCTATGGGAATGCCCTTGGAGATGCCAGGACACCCGGAGCTGAAGCACCAGGTGGACAATCTTGACTTCATGTTGTATGATAGGCATAAGGAATTGGACAACGCCCGTGCCTACGCCAACCACAACCATGCCATTGCCGTCAAGAAGGACCAGACCCTCGTCATTCTCACCAAGGAGCGCCAATCACTTCGTCGTCAGCATGACAAGAAGGATCACACCATCGATCGTCTTCGCAAGAAGGTGGCCGCTCTCGAGAAGACCATCCGTGAATAGGAGATCCAGCTCAAAGTGAAGGAGGAGGAAGGTGAAGATATCCAGGAAGATCTTTACTCTTACCTCAGTGATGACAACGACTACCTAGAGGATGATGCCATGGAGTTCCACACTGATCATGATGATTCCGACTTCATTGATGATGATTAGATGCACTTGATCACTACTATAGGAATGAGTTGTACCGGTCCCACTGTATCATAGTTTCACAAAATGGTTCTTAAAACCATCTGTTTTCTATTTGTGTCGTGGTGTGTGTTTGTATTGTGTGCTTTGAATGAATGAATGAATGAATGAGAGGAAGTTGTTAGTTTGAAAAACCCGAGTCAAGCTCAAAGTTTAAAGCTGAACCTTAGAAATTTCCCTCTTATCTCAATATCTATCTCAATCTTTAGATGACTCATGGAAATCCCGGAGGAAGCAGTTCATCTCAGGACCCAATGCTGCAGATTCTTCAAATGCTAGTTTCTGACCATGAAGTTGTAGAGCCGAACGCCAAGCCAACCTAGCCACTCTTCAACAGATAGCTCAGATGTCCCACAATAATCAAGGCCACGAAAACCAGGATCACCATGGATCCAAGCTCAAAAACTTTCAGAATACCAACCCACCTATCTTTAATAAGTCTGAGGATCCCTTAGATGTTGATGACTGGCTGCAAACCATGGAGAACAACCTGGAGGTCGCAGGAGTTGAAGCCAATGAGAAGGTATTGTTTGCCACCCATTATCTGGCAGGAGATGCAAGAGCCTGGTGGAATAGCACCCGTACCATGAACAAAGGTCTGATGACTTGGGAAGCATTCAAGATCAAGTTCAGCCGGACCCATGTGCCCCAAGGTTTGGTCACTAGAATGAGGGATGAGTTCAGGGAACTAAAGCAAGGAAGGATGATGGTAGTTGAGTACCGTGACAAATTTCTGTCCCTAGCAAGATATGCCCCTGATGATATTAACACCAAAGCAAAGAAGAAGGAAAGGTTCCTGAATGGATTGCATGATGAGATGCAGACTGTGTTAGTCAACATCCATTTTGGAGATCTAGAAGAGCTCTTAGATTCTGCCATTCAGATGGAAGGGAAGATCAACCAAGCCAATGACAACCGCAAGCGCAGGATGATGCACCAGACTGGATCCCACCATAACCAGAAGTATCGCCCCAACCTGTCTGTAGGATATGCCGCAAGAAACAACAAACCCCTGTGTCCCGTCCAAACTATCCCAATCGTAGCGGAGGAAACCTGAAGTCTGGAGGAAACCACAACAACAACCCCGACAACTCCAATAACTTCAACCATGCAGTGCCCAAGTCCAACAACAACAACACCACCAACAACAATACTGCCCCAAGGACTTGAAGCAATGATGTGCCTGTTGCAGGAAAAGACAAGTCCTAGATTACTTGTTTTGAATGTGGAGTCAAGGGTCACTACTCCAATGAGTTCCCCAAGAAGCTTGCAGCAGCCACCAATGTGAATGCACCCGCTCAACAGCAACGTTGTGTTCAGCCTGGAAGGAGATTGGCCCCAGGGAATTCGCTCAACCGCAACGGTCGCTTGTTCCACATGAATGCTTAAGAAGCTCAGGAAGCGCCAGATGTTGTGTTGGGTATGTTTTTTCTATTAACTCAGTACTTGCAAGAGTGTTGTTTGATTCTAGAGCATTGCACTCGTTTGTTACAGAAGAATTTGCATGCACTAGTAAGATTCAACCAACAAAATTGAAGAATGTTATGATAGTTCAAATACCTGGTTCAACCACCAAAGCTAGAAAATTTTGCAAGGCTGTACCTATCAGAATCCATGGAATAGATTTCTATGCTAATCTAATAGTACTTGGAACCAAAGGTTTGGAAGTAGTACTAGGAATGGATTGGATGTCGAAACATAAAGGATTAATCGACTGTGCCAAGAAATCCATAACCATGACCAGTAGCTCTGGAGTATCAGTAGAGCATGTATCTGAGACATTGCCCCGTCAATTCAAATGCAACAAGAGTCTAGCCCGACCAACCATAGACCAAGTCAGAGTAGTCTATGAATACCCCGACGTGTTCCTAGATGAATTTCCCGGTATGCCCCTAGATCGGGATATCGAGTTTATTATTGAACTAATTCCTGGAACTGGACCCATAGCTCAGAGACCTTATAGTATGAACCCATCTGAATTAGTGGAGCTAAAGAAACAACTTGATGCTATGTTGGAGAAAGGTCTGATTCAACCAAGTGCGTCACCATGGAGATCACCTGTTTTGTTTGTGGATAAGAAAGATGGAGGTAACCGTTTGTGTACGGATTACCGGAAGCTGAATGATGTCACCATCAAGAACAAGTACCCACTGCTGAAGATAGAGGATCTGTTTGACCAGTTGACTGGTGCCAGAGTGTTTTCTAAGATTGATCTTAGAACTGGTTATCATCAACTCAAGATTTGTGCAACGGATATTCCAAAGACCGCCTTTACCACCAGATATGGATTGTATGAGTATACGGTCATGTATTTTGGATTAACCAATGCCTCCGCTTATTTCATGAATCTCATGAATAAAAAATTTATGAACTTCCTGGATAAGTTTGTAGTTGTTTTTATCGATGATATTCTGATCTATTCCAAGTCAGAAGAAGACAATGAGCTACACCTAAGAACCATCCTTGAAACCCTTAGAGAACATCAGTTGTATGCCAAGTTTAGCAAATGTGAGTTCTGGTTGAAGGAAGTAGGATTCCTAGGACATATTGTGTTGGCAGGAGGAGTCGCTGTTGATCCTGCCAAGATCAAAGATGTTGAAGAATGGAAAGCCCCAACCACTCAAACCCAAGTCTGTGCATTTCTCGGATTAGCGGGATATTGCCGCAAGTTCGTTGAAGGATTTTCGAGCATCGCCAGACCAATGACCCAATTGTTGAAGAAAGATAAGAAGTTTGAATGGACTGATAAATGTGAAGCAAGTTTTCAAGAGGTCAAGAAGAGATTGATTTCAGCCCCAATTCTGATTATGCCAGATATCAAGAAGCCTTTTGATGTGTATTGTGATGCATCCAAGATTGGTCTCGGATGTGTGTTAATGCAGGAAGGCAAAGTCATAGCATAGATGTCTAGACAACTGAAGTAGCATGAGCAAAACTACCCTACCCATGACCTTGAACTAGCAGTCGTAGTTTTAGCATTGAAGACATGGCGTCATTACCTTATGGGTAACCGCTATGAGATTTATTCGAATCACAAGAGCTTGAAGTATATTTTCACCCAGAAGGAGCTAAATATGAGGCAAAGGAGATGGATAGAGTTAATCAAGGATTATGACCTTGACATACACTATCACCCCGGCAAAGCCAATGTGGTAGCGGATGCTCTTAGAAGATTGCCATGTAGATTAAACACCATGATAAAAGAAGCCCAACCAAGTTTGCATGAAGAGTTGGAGCAGTTTAGAATGGAGCTAGTTAGCAAAGGATTTTTAGCTAGCATTAAACTTCAACCCACTTTGATTAGTCAGATCAAGGAAGCGCAGAAAGGAAATGCGAGTATCGATGGAATCAAACGTCGTATTGGTATAGGGAAGGTACCCGGATTAACCGAAGATGAAGGAGTTTTGTGGTACAAGGGGTGTATCTGTGTACCAGCAGATTCGGAGCTGAAGAAAGTTATCATGCAGGAAGCTCATGATACTCTTTATTCTATCCACCCCAGAGGAACAAAGATGTATCAGGATTTGAAAGAGCAATTTTGGTGGCACAAGATGAAGAGAGAAATCGGAAGCTACATAGCCAAGTGTGATATATGTCAGAGAGTTAAAGCGGAACATCAGAGACCCGCAGGACTTTTGCAACCATTACAGATTCCGGAATGGAAATGGGATTCTGTCGGAATGGATTTCATCACTAGTTTGCCTACTTCTAGTAGGGGAAATTACTCTATTTGGGTCATAGTGGATAGACTATCCAAGGTATCCCATTTTATACCTGTCAAGACTACCTACCAGAGTTCGAAGCTAGCAGAGTTGTACATTGCTAGAATTGTCAGTTTGCATGGAACCTCTAAGGCCATAGTGTCGAATCGAGGAACTCAGTTTACCTCAAGATTTTGGCAGAAAGTCCAAGAAGGATTAGAAACCAAGCTGAATTTCAGCACAGCTTATCACCCGCAGACCTACGGACAAACTGAAAGAGTCAACCAAATCTTAGAAGATATGTTGAGAGCTTGTGTGTTAGAATATTGATCAAAATGGGAAGATTGTCTGCCTTTCGCAGAATTCTCATACAACAACAGTTATCAAGCCAGTTTGCAAATGGCCCCATTTCAGTTCTTATATGGAAGAAAGTGCCGTACCCCCTTGAATTGGTCGCAAGTAGGAGAGAGTCAGATTTTCGGACCTGACATCCTACGAGAAGCCGAAGAGAAGGTTCACAAGGTCCGTGAGCACCTCAAGACCGCCCAATCCAAACAGAAGAGTTATGCTGACAAGAGACATCGAGACTTGACCTTCAATGTCGGAGATTTTGTGTATCTCAAAGTATCACCCTTGAAAGGAATGCAACATTTTCAACTAAAAGGGAAGTTAGCTCCCAGATATATTGGACCCTTCAAGATTTTGAATCACTGAGGAGAAGTATCTTATCAACTGGAACTGCTAGAGGAGATGTCAGCCATACATAATGTGTTCGATATCTCGTTACTTCGCAAATGCCTAGAAGTTTCGGAGAAGACCGAAGTGTTCAAGAACATCGATCATCGAGCCATAGATATCAACAAGGATCTGACATATCGTGAAGTATCCATTCGTATTTTGGAAGAAGCCTTCAGAACCACCAGGACCCGGAGTATCAAGTTTCTCAAGATCCAATGGAGCAACCATACTGAAGAAGAAGCTACTTGGGAGCGAGAAGATTACATTAGGACTGAGTTTCCAAATCTCTTTAGTTCCTAGTTTTTCCTAAATCTCGGGACGAGATTTTGTTTAAGGAGGGAAGGTTTGTAACACCCCAAAAATCTTAATCAAGATTATCAAGTTCTAATCACCCAAGTTTAGGGTTAACAAAAACTTTTATTACTAAATGGAATATGAATGCATGCGTGGTTTGCATTAATATATGATTGAGTGAATTTTCCTTGTTGGATTGCTACAAATGATAATAAATGGTTTAAAGATGAATACTACATCATCTAGGACAATTACAAGAAAAATCAAAAGAAAAATAAATCAAATATGAATTAAATAAGCAAGTGGTCATTTTGACCAAAGTTAACCACTATGCCACTTTGAGTGTTCCTAGAAAAGAATTTATAACAGAAACATTTCCACTTCTTTTCACCCCTTGCTAGACCAAGTAAAAGTGAACCAAGGCCCACTTTACAAACTTACATAAACTATTTTCAAATATATTTAAAGGATAGTTTAAAATTGAATCTAGTTCATATGGTAAGATCACCATTTCACAAAAACCATCCAAATCAATTCACCTTGGCAAACCCAAGCAACCAGAGACTACCAAGCATAAGTTTAGATCACTCACCAAATTTCATTCAAAATTTTCAAACTAAATTTCTTTCGGCCATTTAATGAAACACCTTGCAGACAAAAATCAAATCCTGCCTAACTATACTGTTTGGGGCATTGATCACTCGACCAAATGCCCCCATTACACTCTCCTGTCTCCCCCAGCCTCTAGCCGCAATAGACACGCTCCCCCTTGGCCATTTTGTACCAGTGCGCCGCCGCCCGAAGCCGCCGCGCCAGGTCGACCACGGACAACTCGCCCCAGGCCATGCCGCCCTCTCCCACGATGACCACCGGACATGCGACCGTCCACCGCCACCCCAGTCCAGCCCACGACCATAGCCAGGCCCTGGACCACCCAGCCGCGCCGCGCCCACTCTCTCTGCGCCGTGCCGAGAGCGCGCTAGAGCGCCACACCCGACCAGCTCGCACGCATCGCGCCTCGCCCCGTCTCGCGTGCACGCACTCGCCTTAAGCCCATCAGTCTCCCAGACACCCCCGTTCGCCGTCGCGCGACCCATAGCTCCCGTGCACCATCTTGAACACCGCCACTCCCGCGCAGAACACCGCACGCGCCCGATTGTTCTAGACCGCCTCGTGCCACGCCATTAAGCCAGCGATGACCGTCATGGAACACCGCACCGCCCCATACCCACAGCCATGCCATTAGCTCACTATGCCGCTGTCACCGGAGATGCCAGCCTATCCCGCTCGGTCCCCTCGTAGGTGTATAAATAGAGGCCCCCTCTGCCTCCATTCTCCACACCACCTCACTCCCCACTCCTCACAGACACTCCCCCACCTTTCCTCGGAGCAAGGCAAGCGTCGCTTCGCCGGAATTTCACCGGAGCCCATCGCTGCAGTGAAGGAAGGGCGTCGTCGATTGGAGTCGCCCCAGGAGCTGCTGCGACAACCGTTCGAACCGCCGTCGTCGACCACGTCGTTCGCCCCCATCGCCGACCCTAGCTGGAGCCCTGACAATAGTACCGACCCGGGATACAAGGAGAAGGAGTACTACCAAGAAGAAGAAGAAAACTTCAACCACTGCACTACTCAAGGCAAGCCTAGCTATACAAGTTAACTATGCAAGTTAACACTTGCCCACTTGATAACTTAAGTAAGATGCATTAGGCATGCTTTGGTTATACAACTTTGATTATACCAATCCCAAGTTTTACTTGTAAGCTTTATTCTTTTACTTTACCAAAGTTCTTTACTTTTAAGTTAGTACTTGGTGAGTATTGGAAAAATAGTATAGATACCATAAAGAGTATAAAACTAGGCCTAACTAGTTATACTTAGATGCCATTCAAGGGCATGAGATTAGAGTTGGATAGTTACACTTGATTAGCACCCCTCATTAGTGAAACACCCTCAACTTTAGTGGCTAGTGCTAAGCATAAAAGTGGATCACTTTAGATGGGAATACTTGGTGAAAATGATTATGAAAACCTTGGAATGATGATTCATTCTATTGAAATGTTTTGACATGTGTTGAGAAACCCAAAAGGATTTGATGATGAAAATGTTGAGGCATGAGCCTTAGCCCTTTATAAAAACTGATAGTTGGGTTCGGATGCGATACCATTCCAATTTTTATCGTACAACCACAATACCTGAATTGGATAGCGCTTAACTGGAAGTTTATATGCCTTAGTATGGGTTCCCTCGCGGAAAGAGGTTGAGCTGAGGCTACCTCGTGAATGTGAATGTCCACCTATGCAGTGCCCAGGATGGCATATGGCCATGGCTGGGAGGCCAAGCTCATAGGGGAGGTGCCTATACTAGAGTGTGTAATTAAAAGGTTATGATTGATTATCCGCATACTAAGTATGATGATTCAGGGTTATCCCTGACGGATGTATCGAATTTTATGGTGAAAGTGTACCACCTCTGTAGAGTGTCAAACTATTCGAATAGCCACGTCCGTGGTTATGGACAGTTGGAGTGGCCATACTGTTCTATTGTTAGATCTTTTCAAATGACTTGTGAATTGAACTATGACTTTGACTTGACCACAACAGGGTTGTGAACATGAAAGCTAGGTTCCCACTTAAGTGATTTAGAACATTAACTTAGTTTTCTTTACTTCTAAACTCAGTTTTAGATAAACCTGGCTTTTTCAAATAAACCTAGAGCTTAAGATTCCTACTAGAGCTACCTTACTTGTTAGTGATAGTTTGTGAGTACTTAAAGAGTACTCATGGCTTTGTCCCTGGCTATTCCCGTGGCCATACTATGAGGAGGACTACCAGGATGATGGACAGCAGGAGGTCTACGATAACTAGGATCGTCTCCCATCGTCAGCATTGCCTGTGACCCTGAAGATGGAGCCCCTACTACATTTATTTTCCGCTGCTTGATTTGTATTAAGACTGGATCATGAGATCTTTTATTTGTAAGACCTTATTATGGTTTGTAATGGATGATGTACCGTGGTACTAATTCTGTTATGTCTCGCAAAAATGGTAGTCGTGGGATTGCGAGGTATGGCATAACAGGCATCTGGGATTAAAAATCCGGGTGTTGACACTACTTCAACCACGTTCCACTCGGAACGTTAACCGCGTACGGTCTACAAGGGTATATATTCTATACGCTCGGACGTTACCGCATTACTACATAGATAGATCTTTGGCGTATAATGCGGTTTCAAAGTAGGAATTTTTTGTTTTCTGCAGTAGAACCCTTTACTATGCAGTTTGCCTTTGCATACTCCCGCAGGGTGATATTCAGTGACTACTGTAACTCAGCTACTTTTTCACACCAGCTAACATCTTCTGTCTAGTTTCCTCTAACTCGGCCTGTGCCTGAGCCGGATCCACTACCGGCGCTATGGGTGTTGCTAAACTATCTATTGCCTGCTGCAACACATTCTCTGGCCTCTCTAGTGGAGGAAACCTAGACCTTGCCTGCTTTGGCGTTGCCTCCGGCTCTGGCGTCGGATCCTTGCTTGCTCCTGCGTCTGGTGCTGCCATCATGACCTCAACGCTGCTTGCGGGGTGAGCGGTACGCATGCCGCGAGCCGCGTTGAGAGGTGGTTCGCCTCCTTCGACAACGTGTCGTGGATGTACGCAGGACTCGTCGATGTCGACGTAGATCTTGTGCGCGCCAAGCTTGATGAAGAGGCCGTTGCGCAGAGGAGGGTTCCTGCCGAAGCTCCCCGCGTTGTGGCTGACGTAGTCCAGCGCTCCATAGCGCTGGATGAGCTCGGAGATGACGCGCTCGCCGGTGCCGAAGATGTTTCCCGTCCGGATTTTTACCCCTGCTAGCACCGCTAGCCCCACGGTAGGCGCCAACTGTCGTGGTGGTAGCACGACATATGAGGCTAAATATGGGGCCAATGAGCACTAGAGGATTCCAGGGAGGGATAGTATGGTGATTCCACACACAGTTGTTTGTATTCTCACTCTATCAATGGTGGATTACAAGGGTCCCTAGAGCGGTTCGTGAGAAGGAGACTAGTTCTCTTACCCCCACTACAATGCTCTAGAGTACTTCCAAGATAGAATGATCGATCCCCTTCTATGGAGGCCCTGGTCCTCCTTGTATAGGGAAAACTAGGTTACAAAGTTAGGGCATACGTGGAGGCATATTCCTCGAATATGCCTTTTGGTTAAAGCTAGATGCCTCTTTGTTCACTTTAAACGGCTAGTCTGGACTATGGACGTAACCCTCTGCGAGCCCCTTGTCTTTTGGCATCACCAGACACGAACTACATCAACCGACATTGCCCACGTCACCTTTGTCGGCCACGCCCCGCTGGTCCTTCCCTCTGCTCGCTTTGCTCACGCTACAGTGGATAAAGACCAGCTCTTGACCAACGAGAGATTCATTCCTTCTCTTGGAAGCCAAGTGGTAGCCCGGCTAGCGCTTGGCTAACCCGACTACAAGGGTACCTGCATATATGGCAAATCAAGTATAGCCGACATACATTTTACGTCGGCCGGGTTAGTGTTAGGTGGATACCCGTCAGGCCGGGTTACTCCGTAAGTCGGCCTGCCTTGAGGAGACCCGGTCAACACTTGCTTTGACCGTGCCGTATCTCGGCTAACTCGGCCTCTATACCCGACATGACCCTACCCGGAGTATCCCCAAACGGTACCACACCCTTCTTTTTATTGGCATAGGTCTTCCTTCTAGATTTCTCTAACTGCGCGCCTAGCAGGTCCTAGGCCATGCTAATCTAGCTTCACGGATGGAACTTCGGTCTAATCGATGATTTTTAGACAGTTGGACCGACTGGGAAAATCTTTCCACAGGAGAAAGAAAGCCTCCAGAGGCTTTTGGAGAGACTTGGACTAAACAGGTGCAGACACGTGTTCAATACTGATGAGTTCCTGGAATAATCCACAGAGACGACAGATGCGCTTTGATTGATGAGGTCAAACACTGTGCAACGGTAAGCTCCGCAGCCGCTGTGCCCCCTCCAGGCCAGCTCCCCCCAACGTACAGTTTGCCCTGGCCCTATCCGACCACCATCGCCACCCCACCCGATTCAAATCGAGCTAACTTGCCATCAGAAGCAGCAGCAATTACAGTCGCAAGCCTCCCACACTGCCCATCCGCTCTTGTGAGCCCCAATCCAGCGCAGCTTACTTGCCGAACCCTCGCTCAGATCTGATCCGTTCTCGCGACAGTACCATGGGAGCCGATGCGGACCTTTCCCCCCCGCCGCTAGAGCCGACGGCGTCCCCGGAGCCGGAGATCCTCCGCAACCGCAACGACGATCGGGTACGCCCCTGGCTCGGCTTTTCTGACTCCGGTTTCGTGGCATTCTCACATTTTCCTTTTGGATGGGATTGATTTTAGGACTGGAAGGCGGACATGATTTCGGCGCTGGGGGAGTCCGTGTCGTTCGGCCGGTTCCTCTCCGAGCCGCTCGAATGGGGGAAGTGGTCGGCGTTCGAGCACAACCGGTACCTCGAGGAGGCGGCGGGACAGTCGCGCCCTGGATCCGTCGCGCAGAAGAAGGCCTTCTTCGAGGAGCACTACGCCAGGAAGCGGAAGAGCCAGGATGACGCTGACGCTGATGAGGATGTGGAGGACGACGCGTACGGCGGCGCTACGTGCTGGTCGGCTGGCTCTACTTGTATGACGGATGGGCCTGCCGGGGAGGCGATGCGCGGCGTCGATTCGTCTCTGGATTGTGCCGTCATTGTCGATGCTGCGCCCGTTGATGCCTCCGAGGAGCCGAAGGCCGTACCCAACGTTGTTGGTTTATCTTGCAGCTTGGATAGCAAGGATGAGCCGTCACATAAGCAGGATGATGTGCAAGTTGCTGAAGCGACAAACGGGTTGCAGTTGGATGAGGGCGGTATGGTCGCCACTGATGATTCCGTTGAGAAGCAACCGTTACAGGTGACCAACTCTCAAAATGAGAGTTTTTTTCTTCATAACGTGCTGTTGAATCAATGTTACTAACGAAAGCATGTGGATTTTTTTTCAGGAGAGTTCCATAGTCAATCAGGGTATAACAGATTCTGTCAAGAAAAGAAGGCTCCCGATAGCATCGCTATTTCAGAAGCCTGTGGAATTCAGTTCTCCCCCATCAGGAAAGAAAACAGCCTCATCAGTGAAACGGCGGTCGACGATTCGTTCAGCAAAGGAGAACAGCTCACCATCTCCTAGCACTGACAGTAACAAGCAGGAAGGAGCTTCAGTTCCTCAAAAGAGGTCTACATTTGGCACGTTGCATATGTCTATGAACTTCAGGAGATGTGAAACAGGCAATCCTGCCTCGAGTTCAAGAAATCTTGGCTCAACAATTGCTTCAAGGATTAGTCAGTTGGAATCTGCAAGCAGGCCGGTGAAAGATACTCGGCAGACAAAAAAGGTCTGGATTTTGCTGGTGCATGGTTTGAGTTTAACGTTATGGAGTCAGTTCATATTCTCACTAATGAGTTGGTTTACTGGATGTTTCAGGGATTTTTCAAAGGTATGCCAGAAATGGCTTCCAAAACATCTCAGCAGCATGAACAGAGGTAGCACTCAAATCCAAAAGTTAGCATACCAATTGATTGGGAATTATTAGCATAAGACCACTTTGTGGTGTGTTTTGTATATATAGGTGAAAATGTTAGCTTGTTTGTTCTTTCCTTTTCGAGTGTTAGCTTCCAAGCGGCACTCTATAGTGAACCTTTTTCTCTTTTCTTGCACCTGGATGCTGTCCGACCCGTTGTTTTGTTATCTTAATGGTAATGAAACTCGATCCATGGGGACCGCTTGGAAAAAAATAGCATAAGACCACCAATTTTGAAGTCAAAACCACCAGATTTTTTTTAGTTTTTCGCAAAAAACACTAAAAGCCAATTAAACATGAATTGACACTGAATCTGACAGAAAGATCCAGCCGTTAGGATGACATGGCACGGGGATGAGAGCGCGGGTAGACGGCCATTATTTAGTCCGTTCTGAATTTAGGTGGGGAAATAAAAAAATTCACAAGTGGCCGTCTCCTCCCTCCGTGCTTGCTGCCTCCTCGGACATGTCTCAGGTTCACTGCTCTGGCGCCTCCCCGAGTGTCTCTATGGCACGCCGCCCCTGACCTCTCATCCAGCGCCCTCCCCACTTCGTCTGCCGGCGACGGGATCCAGCGCCGCCCTTCCTCACTGCCGACGGGATCCTCACGCGAGAACGTCGGCCCTCCCTCACTGCAGTGCTCCTAGGCGACGCTGAGGTCCGGGTCGTCTTCGGCGTCTAACAGCCACCTAGCTTGCCAAAAGTGGTATCATTTCATAAATTTGACTTCAAAAGTTTTGGTTTTATGCTAATAACTCACTGATTGGACTATGAGCTCATAGTCCAATCAGTACGTTTCACCTCACAAAGATGGAATAAAATGGAAAGCATTCTCTCTAAAATCTGAGGATATTACTTGGAATGGCATGCTTTATCTTACTCGTGCTAATGCAGTTCATGACATACCATTCTAAAATTTAGAAACCATCATTTGACTGTATCCTCTTCCATCATCCAGGTCTTCACATGTGAGTGTCAAAGAAATGGTGTTCAGTTCTACTTCATCACCAGCGCATCCCAAAACAAATCAAGCAAAAGAAAATATGGTAATCACTTGTGCATGAGTGAGAAAGTGGCAATGGTTATGTTGAATGCCCTTCTTTTGCATTAAGACAATATCTAAAGACAATACACATAAAAAAATACAAGCCAGCAATTATTTTTTGTAATCAATTTACTTGAATAACTTACGAGACTTTAAAACAACGAATTACCTACCAGTAATTGTTCGATCATTCTCTAATCAATGGTTGTTTTCAGAAGAAGTTAATACCAAAAGAAAAGGATTGTTGCACATTATATAAACCTTGTGCACAATTGTTATGCAGGTAAATGCCAACAATGAATCTGAGTTGAAAGAATTGTGTCCGAGCATTCGTTTCAAGGCAAGGACACTGCCAAATTTCCATTGGAAAAATAAAGAACAGAAAGATTCAAGCCAGCAGGTATAACATTGCATCAGATTCCTATTAGCTGGCGAAACCGTCCATAGCAATTTACTGGCAGCATGTACGTTGGATTACTAAAGGAAATAGAGCTAAATGCTAATTTAGTTTATTTTTCAAAAGCATGTTTTTGAGATCTTGTCTCTTTACAGTCTGACACTAGATATCGCTGCTTACTTAATATTATTATGTAAATGTTGTCTGTTTGGAACTAGGCTGCAAACTTGTCGAGTTCGAGCGAGTTATACTAGGCTCAGCTCAACTCATACTTAAATTCGAGCAAGCCGATATCGAGTCGAGTTAAAGGTCGAGTTGCAAAAGTTGGTTCATGCTTATCTTGTAACGATCTGAGTCGATCTAGAGCTGGTTTCGAGCTAGATTAATATTTTTTTAATATTACTTGTATTTAGAAGGAAAAAAGAATCTCATCCACAACATATAGAAGGAATTAATTTAGCCTTTGATGTTTTCTTAATTAAATCCTATCCACACTAGAAGGAATAAATCACAACCACAACATAGAAGATATAAATCATCATATTTTCTATTAATATAAAACATAAGTGTTACACATAATTATATTTTCAAACTATCGAACTAAATCGAGCTAGTGTTGGCTCAAGATCAACTCTTTTTTCGGTCGAGTTATATAAGACACTCATACTTGACTGATTTCTTTTTGAATCAATCTTGAGGCAAGCTAAAAAACGAGTCGGTCTCGAGCCGTTCACGAGTCTCGAGCTTCCCTTGCAGTCCAATTTGGAACTTTGCCAGGTGGCTAGGAATGTGTCCAAAGGGACTAGTGTTCTTGAGGTTATGGAACATGATCGCAGTGGATCCAGGCCCATGTTACTGGATAACAAACACTTCTCTCTATTGACCCATATTTTTAGCCGGCCAATGACTGTTACTTGACCCTGGTTCCTGGTAGCAATGAATCAACATGATCCCGGACCAATAAAGAATTATGCCTGATCATTTTAAAATTGGCACATAGGAATAGCATCTATTATTTCTGGCTGTCAGGGTATAGTGTTTCAGTTCTACCAAGTTTAAGTCTTCTGGCCATTATTTAAGCAAACGATATCCAAAATATGAGAGGAGTACACAATATTCGTGTCTAGTTTATGGAAGATGAAACTACCTCAGATCTGGTTGGTTCTGCACAATGAGTGAGATTTACGGAAAAGGGCACTGATCCTTAGATCAGACAATAGCTCATTTCAGGTTTGCACTGATTTCAGATGTTTATTTCATTAAACGTTTACTGAATCTTTAGGGAACACCGGAACTAGTCTGTAAAAGAGCGCTGATCCTTAGATCAGACAATATCTCATTTCAGTTTTACACTGATTTTGGATGTTTATTTCATTAAACGTATACTGAATCTTCAGGGAACACCGGAACTAGTCTGTAAAAGCCTAAAGAGATTTAAGAAATATTTATTCATTTGTTAGATAAGTGCCTCAACTATTAATCCTAATTTGGACGTAGGATTTGAACTGTGTGCAGAACAGACACGCAGAAATATCATGTGTGTCTGGAAGGAGCTTTTCATTTGTGCAATTGTTTTTGCTCACTCTAGTTTAAGGGAAAAGAGAGCCATATAATTAATATACTTGTTGCAAAATGCTAGATGAAAAAGACACTTGTCCAAACAAAACAGAATCACCGTTTGTCAAGACTGTTTAGAGGGAATACAGCAGTGATCATGATGCAGCAACAACTGGTTACTATTTGATCCTACCATAAAATTGTCAAAGTAAAATTACTATGCTGCCCATGTTTTTCATTCATACTACCTCCGTTCCATAATGTAAGACTTTTTATATAGCTAAATTAGCTTTCTGAAAAGGCTTATATTTCGGAACGGAGGTAGTAGTCAACAACATGCTGTAAATTTTCTTCTACTTGTTTTCTTTTACCAAAGTTATGATATATATGTTTCTGACAGCAGGGCTCTAAATGCAGAGTGCCCAAGAGATCCCAGATCGGCCGAACAACGATCATCAACTGAATGATGCTAGTAAGCCGCACGTAATGAGCAGAGGAGCCCCCAAGGACAAACAGATATGCTGTTTCCCACTCCGAAGGTTGTGTTAAGGCTTGTAGAGCTTCCAGTAAATAGTAGCTTATTCATTTAATTTAATTATTGTGTGCTGTGTTATGGACCTACTTAGGTTCTAATCAGTAGTTATGCTATCATCCTCTGTCCATCTGATATTGTAGTCAGATTCCTTATTGTAATCATGACTGGCATTTGTTGATTGGAAAAAGAATTGCACAAGTTGCAGATCATTATTGCATTTTCTATATTGGACAAATTGGTATTGAAGAAATTGGCTGTATCATTACGTAATGAGCAGACGAGCCTCAAAGACAAACAAATATATGCTAGTTCCACTTTGAAGGTTGCGTTTATGTTTTTTGCACCTTTTTTATGGGTTAATTTTTTTTTTTAAGGATATGTCCTGGGAGACGTATCGTTTTCATAGAAGAAAGGCCAGGCGGCCAAGATTTACAACGCACCGTGGCACATGCGCCAAAGATGCAACTCCACGCCGCCTCAGGGACAGCAAAAACAACCTAAGCAACTACTCGCGGCATCTCCACTTATCTACCTGCCCTAGATAGTCGCGGAAAAACCCTGCAGCCCTCCAGAGGTCTGCCTCCGCGGCAATCTTTCGGATGACCTCGCCGGAGGAAGGAGGGGCCCCTTCGAAGACTACGTCGTTCTGATGACGCCATAGCGTCCAGCAAACCAAAGAGATCCCTGTCCAGAGGTCGCGCTCGCGGCCTTTGCCACCTCGCCTATCTTGGAGCCACGTAACAAATCTGGAGTCATGCTCCGGCATCCAATGCCTCTTGTTCCACCAGCCCAGGCAGGCTTCCTAAACCTCGCGGGCTAGGATGCAACCCATAAAAAGATGGTCAATGGTTTCTCCACATTGGTCACAGAAGGGGCATGCCGCTGGATGCTGAAGGCCACGCCGGCTCAGCCTGTCAGCGGTCCAGCATCTGTTTCTCACGGCTAACCAAAGCATTACTTTACAGCTGGCAGGGGCTCGGGATCGCCAGATCTGAAGAGCTCCGGCCATCGAAGTCCGCCCAGCAAAAAGAGCCTGGTAGCAAGATTGGGCTGTGTAGCAGTTGCTCGGGTCCCAGTTCCACTTGAAAACGTCCTGCGTCCCCTCTGTCAGGGTGATTTCTTCGACTCGATCCGCCACCTCGAGGAGCTCTCTGATGGCTGCTGCGTTGAGGTCTGGGGGGACATCATGCAGCCAGCCCCCCAAGACCATCGCGCACACGGCGCATGGCGGTTACATTTGGTGGGACAGCTGCGAAGAGGTTTGGAGCGACGTCGCAGAGCCGCCCGCATGGTAGCCACCTGTCTGTCCAGAAAAAGGTAGTCGCTCCGTCCCCTAGCACTGTGGTAGTTGCCGCATCGAAGAGCCGCCTTGAGAGCTCAGGGACACATACGTCGAGGTCGTGCCATGGCTTGTCCACCTCCACACGCTTCAGCCACAACCATCTGGCCCTCAGCGCAATGTTCATAAGGCGCAGGTTGGGGATGCCAAGACCCCCCAGCTCCTTGGGCATGCACACCCTGTCCCATGCCACCAGACAGTGCCCGCCATGCACGTCCTTCCTCCCCTTCCAAAGAAAGCCGCGAATAATTTTCTCGATGGTGGTGATGGTTTCAATGGGAATGTCGAGGGACATCATGGTGAAAATAGGTATGGAGGATAAAGTTGTCTTGACGAGTTCGAGCCGCCCTCCTCTGTTGAGCATGGAGGCTTTCCACGATGGCAGCTTGGCGGCCACCCGATCTACCAGTGTCTGGAGTTGCGCCACTGACGGTTTTCGTAGGGAGAGCGGCAACCCTAGGTAACGAAGGGGGAACTGCGTGATAGGGCAGTGCAACTCTCGTTCCACCAGATCTCTGTCCTCGGCTGAGCACCTAATCAGGGTTGCCGAGCATTTATCAAAGTTGGTACGGAGGCCGGACGCCTCCCCAAAGTCCTCGATGATCCCGAATATCACTTGGAAATCCACCACTGACGGCCTCAGGAAGGTGACCACATCATCTGCGTAGATCGATGTATGGTGCTGGAGGCCTGTGGCTACAAGTCGAGTGAGTAACCCCTGTTCTTCTGCCTTCACGACCATCAGGTGGAAAACCTCCATGATCAAGATAAAAAGCTGCGGGGAGAGTGGGTCTCCTTGCCGTAGTCCACGCCTATGGGCCACCTTCGCCCCTGGGCAACCGTTTAACAAGACGCGTGTGGAGGCCGTGGAGAGTAGGGCACAAATGCACGCGAGGAGGCGCTCTCCAAAGCCTAGCTTCTTCAGCACTTCCAGCAGGAAAGACCAGTCCATAGTGTCAAAGGCTTTGGTGATGTCCAGCTTGAGAAGCACAACTGGAGTCTTGCTGGTGTGCAGCTTACGGGCTGTCCCCTGCACCATCATGAAATTGTCGTGCAAGCACCGTCCACGCACAAAAGCACTTTGATGAACCCCCACCAATTGTGGGAGGATCGGGGCTATTCGGTTGGCGATCACCTTTGCCACCCATTTAGCGATCCCGTGAATCAGGCTGATCGGTCGGAAGTCCCGCACTTCCTCGGCGCCCGGTTTCTTGGGCAAGAGAGTAATCAAAGCACTGTTCACCGATCCAAATCCACGGCTGTCTAGCCTAGAGAGTGAGTGGAAGGCATCCATAACATCATCCTTGATGATGCTCCAGCAAGATACGAAGAAGCGGGCAGAGAAACCATCAGGCCCAAGGCACTTGTCCAACGGCATGCCTCTGATGGCCGCCAAAACCTCCTCCTCTGAGAAGGCTCCGTCAATGTGTTGAAGGTCCATCGACTGGACCCCCAAGAAATCCACGTCCAGGGAGAACGGTCGGTCACCTGCCACACCGAGCAGGTTCTCGAAAAAAGAGTCCACGACTTCTGCCTTCTCCACGTGGTCCGAGATCCGCACGTTATCTACTAGGAGGTGACTAATGAAGTTCTTACGCCTCCGATGGCTGGCATGCGTGTGGAAGAAACGCGTGCATGCATCCCCCTCTCGCAGCCAGAGAATCCTCGATCTCTGCCGCGCTAGCGTCCTTTCAAGGGAAGCTAGACCCAGGAGCTTCTTCTTGAGGAGGCACCGTAATCCACGCTCCTGGGGTGACAACTGCCTACTCTCCATGGCCACATCAAAGCGGAGGATCAACTCTGAGGCTAGAAGGATCTGTAGCTTGACATTCCCGATGAATTTGGAGCTCCAGCAGGAAAGCCTCTTAGCCACAGCTCGTAATTTCGCATCGAGCCTCTTGAAGGGGTTTGGCTCCCACTGTTGAGAGTCCCACGCTTCCTGCACCACTTCGAGGAAGCCCTCGACTTTGGGCCAGAAGGATTGGAATTGGAAACGACGTCCCCGATGCAGATCTGGGGCCAGGCATAACAGCAGGGGGCAGTGATCGGATGGGCCCGAGGACAAAGCCGAGAGGAACGCGTCGGGGTAGCGTGCCTCCCAGTCCACAGTCGCAAAAACCCTGTCTAGCCTCTCTAGAGTAGGCCGCTCCCGCTCATTTGTCCAGGTGAACCTGCGGCCGTTGAGGTAGAGCTCCTTAAGCTCCAGAGATGCGAGAGTCCGCCTGAACTTGGTCATCATGCGGCGACGGAGGCCTCCTTGGTTCTTGTCCTCCGGGTTGAGGATGAGGTTGAAATCGCCGGCAATGATCCACGGACCGGCGTGCAGGTCCCTGATGTCTTGCAACTCTTGAAGGAAAGCAAGCTTGTCCACGTCAATTTGGGGCCCGTAGACACCAGTGAACCACCAGCTATGATCCACTCCCGTCGAGATGCGAGCAGTGATTGCATTGTCAGAGTAGTGGGGGTGGGTGACAGAGACCATGCAGGATTGCCAAGCAAGGAGGATTCCTCCACGGGTACCTATCGCCGGCAAGAAGAAAAACTTATCGTAAGAGGGGCCAAGGCATTCCCTCACCACGCGGTCGGAGATCACCGCCTTTATGGGTTAATTAGATAAATACCACTACCATTTTGTCGGTTCAGAGAAATGCCACTACAATTTTCCTCCGAGAAAATGTCACTAGAACTTTGCATCGCTTCTCTACATGACATTATGTAAACTTACAGCCCAAATCTCCCCATCTTTCTCTTTTGTCTTCTTGCTCATGCCACAAATCTCTATCTCTCTATGTTACCCTAGCACCATCATTAGCAGTCGCTCCCTGCCCCTCTCTTGCTTCGCCGCCGCCGGCCACCCCATGTACTCTGCTCTGTCCATCCCACATCAAGGATATCATTAGAAATATGCCCTACAGAATCATGTGTGATCATATTTCCTAGATGTATTCATAAGTTTTGAATTTTCCTTCAACTTGTGAAACTATATGTTGTATGGCAAATGTAATAATTGTCCTTAGTCGGCAATGTTATGCGGACACATAACCTAGACGAATGTATAAGTTGGTTGATATGCATGTTTATGCTTCTATTGATCACCACTTCGAGATCTATTCATCCAATCACAAGGAAAATAAAGGTGTGCATATATTCTTTATACTCTTGTAAACTTAGCTAACTTCGTCCTATTATTCTATATTTATATGGAAAAGCAATACATTATATTAGGGAGTATAAGGTCAGAGGGCTTATTCGCTAGGATCAAGAAAATCAATTACCCGCCTCATTAATTACTGCATGTACCAATAGTTTTACATGCTGAGAAGAGAGAGAAAAAGACATGCAATAGAGGAGAAAGGATAGTTAGTGAGAGATGCAACGACATAAAAAGAGAGGGATGTCTTATAGTATTCCTTATAATTCCTAACAGAGGAACTGTATTCAAGAGCGAGGACAGATCAACTGTTTTGATATCTACAAACAACCGGCCTCTAAGAACGCACTTATGAAAATATGATAACAGGTAACTAACACTTTCACTTTTAGTTTGTCCGACTTCACTTAGAGAACTATTTATGGCCAAACGTAACT
Organism: Avena sativa; assembly: GCA_916181665.1. Lineage (NCBI taxonomy): Eukaryota > Viridiplantae > Streptophyta > Magnoliopsida > Poales > Poaceae > Avena > Avena sativa. The sequence continues at coordinate 363,713,796 of OV702290.1, read as the reverse complement.
ACTTATAGTGGGAGTTACAAGGTGGTAATATGCAAGAACATGCAATGTCAAATAGGTATTTAGGTGACATGACATGTCATTATTAGACAAATGAAAAGGTCTTATGATAACTTATTATGTTACCATAACTTCACAAATCCTGAGATAAAATGACTCTACAACTTAATAAATGAGCATTGCATGATACCATACATATATTGTTATCCACTATAAAGGAAGTACCATTGGCTAATAATATATGCATGTTACTAGTTGTAACACCCCGTCCACTCCTGGGTCCGGGGGGTGTCACTCCTGGCAGCTTAATAGGATATCTAGACTGATCCCACACACCAACACTAGTCTTTTCTGCGCACTTTGTGCTCACTCGTGCGCACCCGGTTACCCACTTTCCGGTCGGTCACCCATCCTAGAATTGCTCTAGGCCAAGCACGTTTAACCTTAGAGTTCTTTTCGAATGAGTTTTCGGAAAAGAAGTTGTAACTTGTTGACATGGGTATCCTATCAATCCTATTAAGCCATGTGCCTGGATCTCACACTAGTCTAAGTTAATCCCCATTATGACAAGGTTTTACCTTCATAGTGCATGATGATGTATGGTAGTGTCATAGTAGAAAATGCTTTACTTATTAATCGTGTAGAGTCATTTTGTCTAGGGAAGCTCTTTGTTATGGTAGTATAGCTAGTTACCATGAGCATCTTTCATTATTTAATGACATGTCATGTCATCAAAATGTCTGTTGACACTGAATGTGTAATTATATGTTACTACATATGTTACTCCCACTACTGCTAGTCTTAGTACTATGGAGTATATACCAAATTAAATAATATTTATGGTGACTTCTTTTGGGCTCTTTATGCATAATCCGGCTTATGAGAAACGGTGGGAAGAAACTGTTGTGAGAAGAAGCTACTAGAAATTGTATGAGCGACTTATTTTGGGCTATAGAAATTTAGCTTATTTGATGTGTTGAGTTGTGAAATGTCTGTAATATCCCTAAATTGGTTATGTTTCCTCGGTAAGTGATGATACCATATGTATGTTAGTTTTTAGCGAGAAATGAGCTATAAATGAATCAAGAAAATCATGGAAAGTCAGGTAATAATTAAAACATGGTGTCATAATATAATTTAGTACATTCTAAAATAAAAGAAATGTCTTAGTGTTTTCGAAACTAGAATACAAGAACTCCTCACGCGACCAAAATTTCAACAATGACCTGTCATAGTTGAGCCATGACATCAGCGGAAGAGGAAGCGTGTCCACCAGTAAAATAACCCTAGCGCTCCATGTCAACTACCGAGAGTCAGCTCGATGCGGTTGGTGTCGCTGTGAGGCCCCAGTTCATTTTCTAGATAGCCAATGGTTATGTCAAGTGGAGGGGTAGTTATAAATAGAAATGAAAACTTGGGGCTAGTCAACATACCGATTAGATGTTTTCACCTAGAAGCTCAGAAAACTACCTTCGAGAAGATTCTGAAATTACAAGTAAGTATCGCTTCTAGATGAAAATAAGCAATATAGCAGCCGGAGAGTTCTTTTGGGTTTCAGCGATTTGGCACCTAGAAGCAGCTCTATATGTCCAAAAGAAGTCGTCTTTAAGGGTGAACATATTGATGGACATCTTGCACGCTAGTTTCATGCATTAGGGTGAATATATTGATGGATATCATACACATCAGATACAAACTTTTGATATAATCAGAGTAAATAATAACGCTAAAATGTTTCGGCCCAAACTCTTATCCACGTTGTTCTAATTTTTTTTGGCCGTGAGATGGACGCCGGAAATGACACGTCGTACCGTCGTAACGGATCCCTGCTCTTCCGAGAGGTGGGCCCGCTGCGGGCTAGGTAGGCAGATTCACTACCGCGCATGTATGTCGTGCGTGCTGTCGGACTCCGCGTCACCAGATGGTAGACCGCGCGCCATGGGCTCGTCGTCAGCATACGCGGGTAGGACCGCGCTCGGTGAGAGACGTTCCGGGACGGCTGGTAGGGCCCGCTCATAGACGACGTGCCACCATGAGCGCATGTCGACTGTGGTTTCTCTCGGTCATGGGGCTCGCCGAGAGCCAAGTTGCACTGTGAGCCCATGCAGGCCGCGGTTTCTTACGGGCATATGTCCTGCCTAGAGCTGTCATGGCATCATAGCCTGTAGACGTGCGCGGTTTCTCACGGACATGGGGCCACAGAGAGCTGACATGGCGCCATGGAATCTCGCTGTACGCGGGTACTCGCGGTCTAGGGGCCCCTGAAACCGACGTGGCGCACTAGATCTTGGCCGCCGAGACCGAGATGGCAGGGGAAATCCTCACCGTCCCGCCAGGTAAGCTGCTTTTCATGCTTGCCTCTTTGTCGCTGCCAGGTGGGCTAGCTTTGACGGTCTACGTGATAACACCTCTAGGACGCATTTTCCTCACGAGCTTAGAGCTCCCAGCCATTTATGTAGGAGGATCCTGGCATTAGCGGATTATATTGCATCAGATCGGTGATTCTAAGTACGACGTCGTGCGGATTTCCACGGATCATCGGACCACTTGCACCGCATACAATAAACATTGCCTGACCTCAGTTATTCTCATCTTACCTCTCTCTCTCCGTACTTCTCTTTCTACAGACTTTCTACGCGCTTGCTCTGCCAACGAGTTAGAGCGGCCGTCGAGTGTCCCTCTATCGGTTCTTTACGCTCTAATCTCTCGACGGCGGTGGCCTATTTCGTCGCTTCTCCTTCCCCTATTCGCTAACGTGTTGTTTCATGTGATTTGCATGTTTACTTCTGTAGTGTTTATGGTCCCTATGTTCTTCGCCATCTAACCTTCTTCTGCGGGGTACTGTTTCCTCTCCTTCTCCTTCGTCTATTCGTGCATATCCTTTTGTCTCTTTTCTTGTCGCGCTTTCGAGTGTTGTTCTCTTTGTTTGCTAACTACGTTTATTTGTCTTTCGCATGTCTCTTTCTCTTTCAACGTACACCATTGTGCATGGTTCTTCTATTTTGCTTCTCGACACGATTAGTCTTTTTCTACAGCGTCGCGTGCGTTGTGTCTTTTGTTTTCCACCGTTTGAGTTTTCGTCGTTGTCTTCCCTTCTACAGGTTTGCTAGGCAAGGTTCATGAAATGTTGCATCGTCGCAACCTTTGCCTACCAGCAGTCGCTTGCCTTGCTTCCTAATCCAGATAAGTATCCAGCTATTTTTATTTTTTTTACGAAAATGTTGCCTGCGCTCTATCTGACTCCGAGTTTTACTAATGTCTATTCTATAGACATGGCTCTACCTATAGACGTTCTTTAGATAAACTTAGGTTTACGTCTATGTCTCTAATGTTGTCTCTGCATTTTCTTCAAAACTATGAGTACACTGTTCGTAGGACTTTATGTACGTGTGTCACCTGCATAATGCGTAGGTACGACGACTGAGTAGCCAGACTGATATGGGGTGGCCCGATCTTCTCAGTAAGCGGATGGCGGTGATGATGATGGATATTAGATAACTAGCCTATAGCTATGAACTCTCCGTCTCGATCCCTGATGCCAATGCAACAACTCTCGAACCTTGTAGGATATTCACAACACCACGCTCTTGCGCACGCAGTCGTGACCATGAACGGTAGTATGCAATCTACTAATTCCCAATGGAACAACATATCACACTCAATTATAGTTGGTAGATTCGAACACAGGGTAATTTCAGAGGTTCTATAAAAGAAACAACTCCAAAATATTTTAACGTGGTCTAAACCCTAACTTGTGACGGCTACAGAGGTTTATATGAGGGCTGGGGCGTCCTCCCCTCTAAACGGGCCTAAAACAGCCATATCTTGGCCTAAACTGACTCGGTTTGACTCAAACTGATACATACCGACCCATATATGGGTTCGGCCTTATTGGCACGCAGTCCAAACATCGTGTAACACCTCAAACGTGTAATTCTTGGCGCGCCATCTCTCTCTCTTGCACATACGTGATTTCCTCATTGTCTTCTAGTGCGCATGCCTCCCACTCCTCCCTCGCGCACTTGTTGATATTGGAAATCAACACTTGTCCTTCTTGATGCAACTCTCCTCCTCCTCGCGCAACGCTTGTGTTATCAATAAACCTGATCATACAAAGATGCATAGACTTAGGTAGTATAAAGTTCTCATTAAGTAAAACATCAGGTTCAATTAGGAATAAATTCACCTGATAGTCATTATTGATTTGACTCAATATTTCCTTCTAGTTCAGGAAGTCAGAATCATCATAATCCCTGTATATATCCTCATCATCCTCCCTTTCTTCATGAAAAGCCGTCCTCGGTTTTAGGTAAGCTGAAAGTGGGAGAAATAAAAAGAACAACGTGTACGCAAAGTATATGTATATATAACATGTTGTATTATTGTTGTTCACATGCAAAGTATGCCCAGTATATATCAAGCAACTTAAATTGCAGGTATAAGTGAAGTACAAAGAATTATGATCATGGTGAAAAACAACTAAATAGATAGTCTTATTTTTCAATATTAAATTCAGTTTTCTTAAAGAAGATCTATGATCAAATTTGTGGACAAGATCTAACCAATTCAATATGTGTGAAAACCAAATTGATTCACACCATGCTTCAACTGCGCTACTCTGATTAATATGAACATGATCATGTTGTCCAGTATGGAAGATGCAACTCCATTTAAAAATATAAGTGAAGTATAGAGCAGTAGCACAGCTAGACAAAGACTTTTGGGACAAACACAAAGGATATGGAAACTTGGGTTCTATTCTAGCAAGATTACAACGATCCAACATAGGTAAAATTACTTGTGTTGGCTGCATTATATCAACTAGATCTGACTTTAGTTTCATACTATCACAAATTTCAGCATATGTCCCACAACAAGTCATCGACACACAGCAAGTATGGCTGAAAACAGCATGTTTCAGTTCAGCGATTCTATCACAAGTAATGCATATGTGATCCATAAGAAAAAATTCATGCATGCTATATTCACCAATTAGATTGAAAGTAAAACAAGGAGAATATGTGCTAGAATTTAGACATGAAATTTCAAAAATCTTGTCCATAGCACAACTCATACTCATAGTTTCATTTAGCATGATGGAAAACACAATATCAGCAGGTGGTATTCGAGCAAGTATTTCTTTATGTGTAATCAGTACCACATGATCAAAATTGGAATTTGGTAAACTATCACATGGAGCTGAAACAGTAGTGTAAGGCAAATTACAAGGAGGCTTCAGTAAAGGAATAGACTCACAATATGTCGCACATGTTGGCTGAAGCTCCAAATTAGTACCAATGTCATCAACAATCTTCTCAGCTGTAGTAGGTACTACGACATCCTCATCAAGTGACAATACCAGATCGTGTGATGCAGGTTGTAAAATAGGCGGCTCCCTTTCTTCAAAAGCAACCTGCACATCACAAGATACAACACTAGGAGTAGACATGATTACGTTAGTAGACAACTCACATGTCTCATTAGTGTCCACTCTCAAAATTTCTAGAATAGGCCATTTGTAGTTGTTCAAAAACATAGAACGTAGAAATTGCTTGAAATCTTCTCAAAGGATTTTTTTACCCATGACACCATACACAATCCTTGCGTCCTTCCACCAACGAGCTACCTCTTCATCCACACGTCGGTGAGCAAGAATGTATTCTATATGGCCATTAAACTTGCTATCGAAAGTACGACATCTCGCAAAACCAAATCCCATATCAATTTCCCAAATCTGATATTCTGCGGGTGTGGCGGAACTTTTCAATCGCCACTTGATTGTAGTTGGATCATATGCCATGTCAACCACAATAGCTAAATAGTCATGGTAAACATCATCTGATTTCTGCATCATATCAACACTAGTAGAAATCATGATTAGTATGTTAGTGCAAAAACACAAAATATTTTTGGTGGCACACTCACAACTCACTCAAAAACTGATAAGAAAGCAGATCTTACCGGTCCAAAGTGAATAGTGATGCTTACCAATTCGAAATCAAAGACTGATGCACTGATGTGATGAAGTGAATACCAAAGGTATAGAGAACGATCGCATGGCACACAAGTTATTTATGGTGGACCTGTAGGTATGGTATCCTAACTACACCGCAAAAAAATCCTAGTGCTGATCGTATGACAAAGACCCACGAAAACACACATGGTGGAGATAAATGGGGCAATTGCAACTATGAAAATGAGCTCAATAAAGTGAGGTATGTCGGAGGAACGCTCGTGTTGCAATGCACAAGGAGAGACGCTAGCAATGTCTTAATGAAACATGCACAAGATTGCTAAACTGAGCAGCCCGCAGAGCACTAAACACGCTAGTCTAGTAGGATAGTTTTAGACACAAAGAAAGGCTTACTAAGGTTCACAAGGATAGGTACGCTATGTGGACTCAGTAAAAAAAATAAAAAAAATAAATTTTTTTGACCTGAGAATTGGTCTCTGCCACAGCAGAAAAACGGCCTAAAATCCTGCCGCGCCAGGATGGCGACAGAATTTTTTTTCTCGTACTAGCACAGACTGGTCTGTGGTGCAGCGAGGGCCGATTTTTTTTGTTTTTTTTTACGTGAGGTAGCTCACGCAAGGGCTGAGACTCGTCTGTGCTAAAGCGAGGCAGACAATTTTTTTTCTTTCTCACGTAAAACTCACAACGGCTAGATAGAGATCAGTTTTGACTCTTCTTTTTTCTTTTTACTTCAACGTGAAGCAAGCTCACGTACATCTACAGATCCAATCGGTTTGCTTTTTTTTCTCCTTCTTTGAAACGGATCTACAACCTTAGACTAAAAGAGAACATATCTAATAGATCTAAGACTCAAGAACACGACGAAAAGTCCAGAAATAGTCTAGGGACTCTGACAAAGGATCAAAAAAGACGAAAACTAGACAAAACACTACGACTCAGATTTAGCAGAAAGGCTACACAAAAGGATTACGATCAGCAACTAGAACTCAAGAACAGTGTTATCTAGGCTATGTCAATGAACTATGAACCCTAATATTTTTGTGTGGCTTTTTCTGTATAGGACAAAAACAACTAATCTATGGATGGATTTATGAATGCTTACCGATGCAACACTGGAAATCTGATACCAAGATGATATGGGGTGGTCTGATCTTCTCAGTAAGCGGATGGCGGTGATGATGGGGGATAATAGATAACTAGCCTGTAGCTATGAACTCTCCCGCTCGATCCCTGATGCCAATGCAATAGCTCTCGAACCTTGTAGGATATTCACAACACCACGCTCTTGCGCACGCAACCGTGACCACGAACGGTAGTATGCAATCTACTAATTCCCAATGGAGCAACAAATCGCACTCAATTATAATTGGTAGATTTGAACACAGGGTAATTTCAGAGGTTCTATGAAAGAAACAACTCCAAAATATTTTAACATGGTCTAAACCCTAACTTGTGACGGCTACGGAAGTTTATATGAGGGCTGGTGCGTCCTCCCCTCTAAGCGGGCCTAAAAACAGCCATATCTTGACCCAAACTGACCCGGTTCGACTCAAACTGATACATACCGACCCATATATGGGTTCGGCCTTATTGGCACGCAGTCCAAATATCGTGGAACACCTCAAACGTGTAATTTTTGGTGCGCCATCTCTCTCTCTCTTGTACATACGTGATTTCCTTATTGCCTCCTAGTGCGCATGCCTCCCGCTCCTCCCTCGCGCACTTGTTGATATTGGAAATCAACACTTGTCCTTCTTGGTGCAACTCTCCTCCTCCTTGCGCAACGCTTGTGTTATCAATAAACCTGATCATACAAAGATGTATAGACTTAGGTAGTATAAAATTCTCAATAAGTAAAACATCAGGTTCAATTAGAAATAAATTCACCTGATAGTCATTATTGATTTGACTCAATATTTCCTTCCAGTTCAGACAGTCAGAATCATCATAATCCCTGTATATATCCTCATCACAGACTTTCTTCGAGATATTTGCAAGTCAGTGGTTTCACATGTTCTTTGCGGTATGTAGTACGGTGTTCCTATTTTTTCAACCGCTGTTTTTTATCATGTTGTTGCCGTCTATAAATGGTACGTGTTTTTGTTCGCAGTATATATCCTGCCCTTGTCTCTAAATGGTATGTGTTTTTGTTCGCAGATGTCTACGTTTAGTTTTCTACCGGATCTTCAGATCAGTGACACCGACTCTTTTGTGGTCGTAAGGGTGTCTGGCGCCTACGATTGTCGAAACGGGGTGTTCGGTGGACCGATCGTTCACGTGGAAATCATCTCGATTGACTTAAAGGTAGTGTGCTTCGCTAGCTTTAACTATCATTGATTCACTTTTCCTAACTTGTGACCCCGTACGTGATTTTCAGGGTGATGGGATCTATGTCAAGATCGAAAAAAGCAGATGTTAGCAAGCTTAGAGCAATGCTAACTGAAGACCGCGTGACACGCTCCAGTGGTTTAGTTTCTAGCGCACCAGTTGTCTATTGTGATGTCAAGTGTGGCCTCATGATTCGTCTCACGCAAGATACTGTCATCGACAAGGTAGTTCAGTATCCTGTTGAATTCCAAAGCTCACATGTGATCCCTGCTTGGCATTCATCAACCTTGGTACTTTCGTCGGGATGTATCGCGCTTTGTCGGTACGTACCTATTTCTCTCTCTTTCGGTCACTGTTTTAGGACTTCCTTTTGTGTGACGGTGTCTTCTTATTCTTGCAGATATCGTTGGTATTGTTGTCAGTGTTTTCAGTCTCCGAGCGGTTTTTATCTGCGGTGCGCGAATGAGGAAGCGTTCTGTCGTAACCACGAGGAGTGTCCTTCTTAAAGATGTAGGTACGTGGCAGAAGTGTTTTCCCCTCTTTGGCATGTTCTGTTTTCTTAAGGTTAACACTCATATGTTGTGTAGTGGCAACGAAGTGACTATATCTCTTTAAGGTGACCGAGCAGTCGAGTTCCCTGCAGACGAGGTGTCACTCACGTGTCATGCTAGGCTAGTAAGCGTTATTTTTGTTGGCATGGTCATCACTTCACAAGGTGGAGGCGCTCTTAGCAGGACTGATGTTTGCAAGTGGCACATCGACCCTAACGACCATCACGCCGTCTCCACAATGGCAAGGTACACACTCTTTTGCCTCATGTCTTAGGTCGTTGTTCGATTCTGACTTATTTTTTCTTGACACAACTATGTTGAGCGACATCGATGTTGCACGCGTGCACTGCAGATACCTTCACGCTTGATAGAGCATAGGACCTTGGCGCAGCTTCACGCTATTGATCCACGTAGTCCATCAATGAATGCTCTCTTACTTTTCACACGTCCTTTTATTCTTCAAATGGTCGATTGATTGTTTTTCCTGCTAGAACAAGCTATACAAGTGCATCGTTACTGTCATGAGTCTTCTCAACAAGCGCTCGTGGTGGTTTGATTCATGCGCGGAGTGTCGCTGTGTATGTCTGCATCCGGGCGTGTCTGATACGAACAAGTGTCCGAGATGCCGCAATGAATATAGAAAATTTGCTTACGAACTTCATGCTGTTTGCATAGACGGTTCGGATGAAGCCGAACTCTTACTCAAGGGGCGTGCAGTGAGAAGGTTGTTGGAAAACCAGTCGAGTTTCTACTTAAACGTGATCATGGTTCCGAAGTGCCGGGTGAAGTGTTGTTAAAGCTTTAGAAGAAGTATATATGGAACTTCAATATCTTAATGCATGATTATGGCGATCAAAAGAATTTGTTTAGAGTCGACTCTATGGACGTCTGCTCAAATAGTTGAACTATGGATACATGCGTGATGAGTCGGCTGTAAGTATACGTGCATCTATTTTTCTACTGACCACTTATTTCACCTACGGTGAACTTACACTCATATCATCTATTTTGTGCAGCCGCATCAAAGGACCACAACAAGAATAGCTATCGACCAGTCTCTCAGACTCAGCCTTTCGGAGATGCTCATAGGGGCAGGGTGTGCATGCGTGTGTTCATAGGGGTGAGTGTGTGTACGTATTTGTGAGCGTCTGCGTTTGTACTGGGTTTAGCAAAAAAGAATAGTTTTCAACTGTACTAGACGACAAGAGCATCGCGATGTGTCTGCGAATGTCGTGCGCCACGTTGAAGCGCCATAGTTCTTTTTTACATTTACTTTTTCGTTAGCGTGACCGAGACTTACTGTTGGTTCATTATTTGTGTAACGTATGTATAGTAAAAACGTTATTGTGTCCATGTTGTTTATGTTTTTCTGAATGACCGTGTAGGGTCGATCAAATGTTCCGTTTGTTTGAGTAACAACCCTCCCCACCACGGCTTCGCCTAATTAACAACCGATCTCGACATGGTTTCGCTCCGCTGTTGGACGATTTTTCTAATAAATGCGTTGATCTTACTTCATCCTGCTTTTTTCTCTTATACGTAGATGATGCAACGTGATTGTATCATCAAGCATTCTACTTGCCGACCGCACCCCGGGACGCAGAGAGAAGTATGGTTCCCATAAGATCATCCCAGTGCATTTTTTAGCATGAAGCCATATGAAAAAAATGACATGTTAACCTAATTAAGTAAGATAATGGTGTTGTGTGTGTATCTTGATGAGCAACTCTTAGAATACAACTTGAGATGTAATAAATGCTACTCTCTCTATCCTGAAGAGGGTGCCGCGGATTTGTCTATATTTAAATGTACCTAGTCTAAATTTAAATAATTTTACAACACCTTTTTAGGACGGATGAAGTACTAGATCCATCTGATGCACATAGCCACTCCGTGTTCCCCACTCCGATTTCATAATATAAGATGTTTTAGATTTTGTGAAACAAATGTATCTAGACATATTTTAGTATGTAGATCAGAGTGAACCTACACACTAAAAGATGTCTAAATATATCCGCTTCAAAAAACTAAAACATGTTATATTTTGAAATGGAGGGAGTACCATTCAATTGATATTTTTGCTACCAGCTAGGTTGATTTGGAGGCATGCCATGAATTGATCTAAAAATCTATCTTGTAGATACGCGTGTACAAACGATCCATTGTGACCCTAAGGAATTACATTATCTTACACTGTGTTTGGATGTTGTGAATTGGGCCATGGATTTGGAATTCAGGAATTCGGGCCCGAAATCTATTGTTGGGGGGGGGGGGGGTTACGGAATTGATGCCTGGAAACTGGATCCAATTCCACGCGATCCTCCCACCCCTGTTCACATCGCATGAAGCATTTCCAACCTCCAGGGCTCCAAATCGGCTTGGAATCGTTGCCCCGTGACTGAACCGCTTCGTCACCCGCCTGTTCCTCGCTCGGGAGCTCGGTGGAGGCGGCCGACACCGCTAAGTTCCTCCCTCCCTTGTCTTCCTTCCCGGCCCTCCTCCTTCCCCATCCTTGCCTTGTCGCCTTCCCGTCCCTCCTCCTTGCCCATCCCCGTAGTCTCCACTTTCTCTCTGCCCACCCTAACCCTAGACTGACCAGTCATGGAGGTGTGACAGTGGTGGGAGGGAAAATGGCGCTGCGATACTCCTCCAAGTAGTGACTTCCTTATCGCCCACGACCTATACAGGCCGACAATGCAGCTCCACTTCCACCCAGTCCCATGAGTGGCGCTGACCATGGGGGCGCGGTGAGACGCCATTGGCAGTGACTCCAAGGAACGCATGCGTTGATGTAACACCCTCAAATCAGCCCTATGCAGATTTTAGCGATTCCCGCCAAACCCGCATAGAAACGATTCAAAGAGGCCCACCAGGCACTTGCGCGCGGGTGGAAAACGAAGTAATACCATTACACAATAGTCCACGACGGAACCCACAATAACATATATATTTAACAACGACTCAGTGATGCATGTAAAATGCATACATGAATTTTGTAGTTTATTAACATGTTTATCCACATATTTGCATCATATATAATGTTATATTCATGTTTTACATTGATTATTGGGAATTTATCAATGATACCCTTTATTTTGGTTATAACCCGGTAGGGCAGAATACCCTGTTTTCAATGTTTTAGGACCTATACGGAGTTAAACGAACCAAAGCTTTTGGGGATGTCAATATTTATCCACGAGAAGCATCTGGAGCACAAGAACCTCACCTAGAGGGCCAGGAGGGCCAAAAGAGCTTGGGTGGCACGCCCAGCCCAGGTGGGCGCGCCACTTACCCTCTTTTCCTCCTCGGTCGTCTGATCGCCTTGATTCTTTCGCCCACGGAGTTTTCTGGACCTAAAAACCCCTATTTAAGGATCCCCCGAGGAGTCCTTGATGAGGGTGAGGCGGAGATAGAAAACACCAAGAATAGAGAGTCTGCTGGCCGCCGTCGGAGGAAGATTGGAGGGGGAACCGCTACCAGAATCGCCTCCGACCGCATATCCTCCTTCACCAATGCCTCCTCATCACTCTCCATGATGAGAGAGGAGTAGTCCACCCCCTGTACTTTGGGTTTATGGTGGTAACTTGATCTAATCTCTCCATGTATGATCATTTTGAAGTCAATATGATCTGCCTTGCATGAGTATGGATCTATCTATGTAATTCCTATGGTGGATATTGTGTTATGAGATAGTACTTGTTATTCATTTACCGTTGTGTTGGATCTTGTATGGTTTGTCATACTTTGGGAGTATTCTATGATGCATGTAATGGTTTAGATCTATACATAATGCCTTGTTTATCCATATCATGAGGTGATTGACACCACCAAGTGGGGGTAGATGAGAGAGAAGTGATAATACTCACAAGATATCACAACATATAAATCATTCCACTAGTGTTTAGAATTTTTTCCATTAAGAAGTATGATGTATGTGAAGGGTTCCGTAGCAGAAAACAAAAATTTTCTATCTACTCGAACACTAATACCAGGATCTATACTATGTAGACATAAGTAACGGAGGAGAGAGATGGTATTCATACCTTTGAGGACCAAGGCACGCCTTACGAAGGAAGGCGTATATTGATGAAGACGAGCAGCACCCCAAGTGTGGTGCCTCCGAAGTTCGTCACACGTCCGGTGTAGGAGACGTCAACCGAACTCCGATCTAGCCGAGCAACGGAAGAAGTAGATGCCGGATCGCTGATCACACGATGGTGGTGTGAAGGTGGAGAACTCACCCACGAGGTCCTCTCCAATATTACGGAGAAGTCCTCAATGGATGAGAGAGAGAGAATGAGAGGGAATGGGATGATTCCAAAGGGGGAGGGGAGACCCCTATATATAATGGGAGGGGGGGTGCACCACCCAGGGGCCAGGAGGTGTGGGACTAAACCCCACACCCGCCAGCCACCTAGGGGCAGCCGCCGACCCTAGGTGGGCCCCACTAGGGCGGCCCACCAAGCCCAGGTCGGCTGGCCCCCTCTCCCTAGGCGTCATGCCCTATTGGGCCTTCCTTCGGGTGAGGCCCATTAGCATTATTAAGCCTTTAATAATAAAATAAAAAATATATTTAATATTAATTCTCCAATTAACATTCAAATACACATATTATATTATTCCTTAACTCTGGAACACCTTCTGGACCCCTTCTGATCTCCATCGGATGTTACCCGGAACTATTCTGGTTTCTCTTTCTCTATTTGTCCTACGATACCTCATCTACCCTAAGCGTCCCTACCCTTAAGCGTGACATCCTTCGGTTCGGAAACACTCCGGACATGATCGAGACTACTCTCACATCAATGATCAATAGAGGGACCTGGATGGCCATGTGACCCCCGTGCGTTTCACGAATATAATCGCTTGAATCGTGAGATAGTCGTTTCTCGTTCCCTTTGACATATGATACCTAATTCATTCGAGACTTGATCTTGGGTATCCCCATACCTTAGTTCGGTCTCGTTAACAATGAACTTGTTTACTCGTTCTCATGTCGTTGCATTCTGTGACCAAGTCACATGCTTGCAAGCTTCATTAATGCAACGTCACCGAGATGGCCACATGTATATATCCATTACATGGATTAGACAAATCCTGGTCTTGATATGTACTCCTCTATGCATGCCTTTGGAAAACCCGTGTGGCACCTTTTTGATCTCCCTGTTACGAGATGATTCTTGATAACCATCTAAGCTTCCTCCGGAATGGTGATTTGCATTACCTCACAGTCAAAGGATCAGGTTGCGAGGTTCTCTATGTTTTATCATCAATGGTGAACTTTGTAACTATATCTCATTCAAGATATAATGGTCGGATGTTTGTCTATCATGTTATTCAACTAATAACATGACCCCATTGTCAATTGGCATAAATGCCCATGATCTTGAAACCTAGACCATCCTCATGACCGATGAACTAGTTCGCTAGAGGTAACTAGAGACACGGTTTGTTTACATACCACACGTGTATTAATGTTTCATATTAACACAGTTATAGCACAGTATGAAACGTATTATGAACATATAGGAGACATATCAAATAATACACTTTATTATTTGCCTCTAGGGCATAACTCCTTCAGTATGTAGGTAATGGGTGGCCGAGTGACGGTGGAATATGTACTGAGTGACAGCAATGCAGCCCAACATCCTTTATCTAGGGGTAAAAATGGAGAAGTATGATGTGTGGTGTGACACAAACCAAATGCTAGCCTTATTGCAAGGGTGACCTAGTAACACAAAGGAGTACTTCTTTCACCTATGTGTTTTATGACATGTAGCCACCATAAAAGTACCATTAAAACATGACAATTATGTGTACCTTTACTATCTATAACATGATAATCACCATAGATGGAGAAGAGGATTAAGTGAACCCATGAACCCATGTACATTGTTCCTATAAAAGAAAACCCTTGTCTTGTCCTCTTGCATTGAATAGGATTGGGACACTTTTATATTCTTGTTTTGTTACATTAAACTTCTAGCCATTAAAACAACCATCTTATTCCTTAAAACTTGTTTAGTGCATAATTAACTAAAACTTGTGAAACTTTAGTTGTAGAGAATAGATAGCTTTTCCTTCTTGCTCTTGCGGATCGATACCCTACTTCCACATTGAGAGGTACTATGGTGATCCCCTGCACTTGGGGGTTATCGAGATACATTTCTGGCGCAGTTGCCGGGGAGCGTAGCGCTTAAATTTCTATTCTTGTGTGCACTCGACTTTAGATTTGTTTTAGTTTGTTTTATATCTTGCAATCATCTAAGCTTGGGGAGGTTTCTTTAAGTTGTTTGGTTGTCATTAGATTTGCTTTCAGTTATGTATCAGTTTTTACTCTCCTTATTTGAAAACACAAAAAAAATAGTTCATTTGTTATGTTCATGGAATGTATGAATCATGTACTTATGCAACCCCATATGGTTGAATCAATTCATGTTGATCAAACAAAGTTAGTAATGGAAGCACTGAATGAAACTGACCAGGAATTATGTGATAGGTATAATTTATCTTGTTGCATAGATCAATATCCTAAGCATCTAAATTTCGAATGCAAGCTTGAGAGAATGCCTATAATTGCTTCCTACCATAATAATGAATTCATGAACATTGATATGAAGGCAGCTCAAGAATTTACTATTGTAATGGGATTTCTTGAGATAGTTATGTTGGTAGCAAATGAAACTCATAGCCTCACACCAAAACTTGCTACAACGCTTGAACAACTCTTGAAACTTTTTTGTAAGAATATTCATATCCTTGAATATTATAACAATCTTGTTGCTATCAAGGAGAGATATAATGGCTTGTAGGAACAAGAAGAAGAATATATCGAAGCGGAAAAGGTATTAGAGGATCCTCCATATCCTCACTCGCCATGCTATTTTGATTTTGATTTTGATTTGATTCTAATGATGATCAACACATGCAAAATGATATTATTATTGATAATAGTTTTGAAAGTGATGATGAATATGGCTTGGGCATGATGTTTGATAAAGCTTTGGATGACCGTTCGTGTGTAACAATAATACCTATGGCATGGGTAGATAGAATTATTATTTCAAGTAACGATGATCTCTATGATGAAAACCCTATACTTGATGATTCTATTGGTTTACATTCTTTTTATGATGATTCATATGATAGTTAGGTAGAAAGAATTGTTGCTAAAGATGAATCTAGTAGTGCTATTGCCTCCATAGAAACATGAACCATTGTATGATAGTACTCAAGATAATGATCATAATTGTGAAACAATGATCCTCGCGAATGTATTTGCATGTTATAATGATAACCATCATGAAGTTGAAAATGCCACAAGAAGCACTCATATTTTGTAGAAACAAGATGATAAAAGCCCAAGCTTGGGGATGTCCATGCACCACAAAGAAAGAGAGAAGAATGAAGAAGAAAAAGATGTTGGGATCGCAGCATAGAAAACAAAAAATTTCCTATGATGGAAACTATTATACGCCAAGATCTATCTACTAGATACAAGCAATGTGTGGATATACATCTGTAGTGAACATACCCTTGAAGAGCGACAAAGTGTAATGAGTTTTGACTCGTGGATGATGTAGTCGTTCGCTTGCCGATCTCAAGATCGCGTGAAATTCCTAGCGCCGCAAATCAGCAGCGCATCCGTCCTCACACACACGTTCAGGCCACCGAACAACCTCCACCTCCTCGCTCCAGCGATGCAGTGGAAGCAGCAACTCCTTCTAGACGAAATGCCACCAGGAACATGTATCTCGCTAATCCGAGACCATGGGGGAAAATTCTAGAGGGGGAGAGAGATCCTTCACGAGGAGGTGTGAGTTAGAAGGAGGGAGAGGGGGCCTTTTATAGAAGAGGGGGTTGCCCCTCCCATGGGGGGTGCCCCCACCTCTTCCTCATTCATGTGGTGGAAGCTCCACTCACATAAATTTGGCCCTCCATTTTCTCCACTCAAAATCCCACTCAATGCATTAAATTTCCACCAAATTTAATACAATTCTCATTTAATTAAACTCTTTTATTTATTTTATTCAGATTTTTGTTAATTACTTTAATTAACAATCATTCACATAAAACCCCCTGCAACATTTCAATATCACATGCAGAACCAATTTCAGCAATTTCACCCGAAACAATTTTGGTGTCCATTGAAATAATTCCAGCGCTTTGCAATTCTTTCGTCTAGAACATATTTGCTCCAAATGGTGTTGGTAACCCTTAAGTGTGTCACCCTACGGTTCGTGAATAATGTAGACATGACCGAGACCCCTCTCATATCAATAATCAGAAACGGGACCTAGAGATCCATACTGACTCCCACACATTCAACGATGACTTCTGTGATCGTGAGAACCTTTAACGATAGTAACTAAATCCCTTTGTCTCGTGATATATTACATGTCCTAGATTCGATCATCAGTATCTCAATACCTAGTTTGATCTTGTTACCGACATGCACTCTTTTCTCGTTCCTATGATATAACATTCTAGTGATCACATCACTTTCTTGCAAGCTATCTTAATGTGATATCACTGAGAGGGACCAGAGTATATCTATCCGTCATCGGGATTGAAAAATTCTACTCTTGATCCATGAGCCTCAACATAACACCTTTGGATTATCCGAACCCACCTTTATAGTCACCCTTTTATGGTGTGATGTTTGATGTTGTCAAGTCACTCTTCCGGTGTTAGGAATTAACATGATCTCATGGTCTGAGGACTAAGATTACTTCGTATGATGTTATAGCAATATAAACATAATGACTTCGATCATAATGCTATACCTCGGATGAATGTTCATCACATCATTCACCAATGTTGTGACCTCGTTATTAACAACATCCAATGTCCATTATCAGGAAACCTTGATCATCTTGTTAATCAACGAGCTAGTTTATAAGAGAGGCATAACTAGGAACTCTTTATTTGTTTACTAAACACACATGTATTAACATTTCCTTTTAATACAATTATAGCATGCAAAATAAACATCTATCATATACTTGGAATACATATAATAACAACTTTATTATTGCCTCTCAGGGCATATTCTCTTTAGTCTCCCACTTGCACTAGAGACAATAATCTAGTTTACATAGTGATAAATCTAACACCCATGGAGTTCTGGTGTTGATCATGTTTTGCTCTAGGGAGAACTTTAGTCAATGGATCTGCTACATTTAGGTCCGGGTTTACTTTACAAATCTTTATATCTCCATCCTTGACATGCTCGCGGCTGGAGTGAAACCGGCGCTTAATATGCTTGGAATTCTTGTGAGACCTTGGTTCCTTGGCATTGGCTATGGATCCATTGTTGTCACAATATATCACCATTGGGTAAAACGTACTAGGAACCACACCTAGTTCCGTTATGAACTCCTTCATCCAAACCACTTCCTGTGCCGCTTCAGAAGCAGCAACATATTCCGCCTCCGTTGTTGATCCAGCCACCACAGGTTGTTTGGAACTTGTAACATCCCAAAAACCCTAATCAAGATTATCAAGTTCTAATCACCCAATTTAGGGTTAACTAAAACTTCTATTAAGAAAATAAATATGAAGGCATGTTAGTTTTGCATTAATGTGTGATTGATTGAAAATGCCATGCTTGATTGTTCCAAATGATGTGAAATGGTTTAAAGATGAATACTACACCATCTAGACCAATTACAAACAAACTCAAAAGAAAAAGAAATATAAAATGAATTAAATAAGCAAATGGTCATTTTGACCAAAATCCACCACTAGGTCACTTTGTGTGTTCCTAGAAGAAAATTTCTAACAGAAACAATTCTATTTCTTTTCACCCCTTGCTAGACCAAGTAAAAGTGTATCAAGTCCCACTTTACAAACTTGCAAAAACATCTTTTAAATCAATTTAAGGGACAGTCAAAAATTGAATCTAGTTCATATGTTAAGATCCCACTTTTTAAAAAACCTATAAAATCAATTCCCCTTGACCTCTCCAAGCAAATATAGACTCTCAAGCTTAACTTAAGATCACTCAAAATTTTTGAATCAAAATTTCCAAAGTAAAATTCTTGCGGCCATTTTCACAAACACCTTGCTTGCACTAATTTAACCTCTGCCTAACTTCACTGTTGTGCACAGTAATCCTCGACCATTTGGTCCCCTATTCACTCCCTTGTCTCCCCTGAGCATAGCCAGCACCCAGACCAAGTCCCCCCTTAGCCGTGTGCACAGTGGAGCACCGCCCATTCTTTGTAGTCGCCTGCCGACAGTGGACAGAGCGCCAGGAGCAACACCGCCCTCTCCCACGATGCGCACCAGACACGCCACACTCCACCGCCACCCCTTGTCCAAGCCTCGACCGCAGAAGAGCCCTGGACCACCCTAGAATCGCCGCACCCTATGCCTCTGTGCCATGCCTAGAGCGCCCCAGCTCGCCGCGCCCGACCGCCTCGCACAGACCGCGCCTCACCCCCGCCTTGCGTGCACTAGCTCGCCATGATCACACCAACCCTGCAGACAACCCCGTTCGCCGCCGCGCGACCCGCAGCTGCCGCACGCTGTCGCAAACACCTCTGTGTCCGTGCGGAGCGCTGCACGTGCCCGACCAAAACACACCGCCCCACGCCTCGCCATTACGCCCATAAGAACCGCCAGGGAACACAACACCATCCCCTAGCCTCAGCCGCGCCGCTAGCCGCCTGTAGCGTCGTCACCGACAAGCTCGCACCCGCACCGCTCGGTCCCCTTGTCGCACTATAAAAGGAGGCCACCCCCACCTCCATTCTCCATACCATTCCACTCGCCACCTATCACTAATCCTCCCCCACTTCTTCCCGGAGCAAGGCGAGCTCTTTCTCGCCGTAATTTGGCCGGAGCCCACCGCTGCTGGAGGAGAAGGGCGCCAGCGATTTCGACCACCCCAAGCCCTGTCGTGACTGTGCCTCGCCTCGCCGTTTTCTACCACGTCAATCGCCCCCGTCGCCGACCCTAGATGGAGCCCAGGTAAGCCCCGCGAGACCCCCACCGCCGTGTTAGGGTTGATTCCTCGCTGGAGTAGTTCGTCATCGACGATGACTCACCGCTGTTGGATTAGAATTAGATCGCACGACCTAGATTCACCGATACTGCTTCGCGTAGTTAGTCTTGCTGACTAGTGGACCCCCTTTGTCAGCAGCCCGCTGCGCCATGTAGTGTAACTGGGCCGGCACGTTTAGCTTTCCCATGCAGCCCAGGGAATTCAAATATTGATTTTCCATTTTAGTTAAAACCCTATTCTGTCCACCAATTCAAAAATCAATTCAGAGAGTTTCACTGAACCGAATTGCATGATTCCAATTTTGCTAGAAAGGTAATTAAAATATCTATCCAAGCCCATTGGATTTAAATCATTTGGAGTTAGAGATAATCTTTAGTAAAAATAACAAGACAGAGACTTTTGCAACTTCAAACATTTTTCAAAAATCAACCATAATAGCTTTTGAGTTGTTTCCAACTCTCAAAAATCACATTTGACCATACCTATCTGAATATGTAAAAATATCTAGGTTTTCATGCACTGACATCAGACTAGTACCAAAAGAATGCTATTAGGGTATTTCTAGTCACTTTAAATCTATTAGATAATAATCTTACACTTTATAAAATGTGACCAACACTTTAAATCACATTCCCATGTATTAGAATATGTGGTGATGACATGTGTCCACATGATCCATATTTTAATTGGAGAATATTAAATCTTAATTAATTTCAATGAGTAGAAATTACTTTTCTAAAATAAGATAAACAAGATCAATTCTTTAATTCATGTGATGATTGTGATGATGTTAGATCATCAAGTGTGAGCCTTAGTGTGCTAAATAGAATTAGTTAAGTATTGTTTGGTGATTGTGTACCCCGTATTTATTTGTAGATGATAGTAACGACCCAAGCTATGAGGACGAGGAGTTCTACCCTGAAGAAGAGGAGGAAAACTTCAATGACTGCACCAATCAAGGCAAGCTAACACTTGCAAGTCTTATACCTATACAAGCCATCACTACTTGGAAGCTAGATCTATGCAAGCTAGAATTATACAAGTTAACCATGCAAGCTTTAACCTAAGCAAGATGCATTAGGAATGCTTTGGTTATATACTTTGATTTATACCCATTCCAAGTTTTACTTGCAAGCTTTATTCTTTTACTTTACCAAAGTTCTTTACTTAAACTAGTGCTTTGTGAGTATTTGGAAGGTAGTATAGATAGCATAAAGAGTATAAAACTAGGCCTATACTAGATGTCATTCTATGGCATGAGATTGAAGATTAGCACCCCTCATTAGTGAACACTCTTAACCTTAGTGGCTAGTGCTAAGCATAAAACTTGATCACTTTAGATGGGAATACTTGGTGAAAATGATTATGAAAACCTTGGAATGATGAGTCATTCTATTGAAATGTTTTGACATGTGTTGAGAAACACAAATGGATTTTGATGATGAAAATGTTGAGGCATGAGCCTTAGCCCTTTTATAAAAACTGATGGTTGGGTTCGGATGCGACACCATTCCAATTTTACCGTACAACCACAATACCTGCTGGAAGTTTATATGCATTAGTATGGGTTCCCTCGCGGAGGAGGTTTAAGATGAGGTTACCTCTTGATGATGTCCACCTATGCAGTGCCTAGGATGGCAGATGGCCATGGCTGGGAGGCCAAGCTCATAGGGGAGGTGCCTATACTAGAGTGTGTAATTGAAAGGTTATGATTGATTATCTGCATACTAAGTATGATGATTCAGGGTTATCCCTGACGGATGTGTCGAATTTTGTGGTGAAAGTGTACCACCTCTGTAGAGTGTCAAACTATTTGAATAGCCGCGTCCACGGTCATGGACAGTTGGAGTGGCCATACTGTTCCGTCGTGAGATGTTTTCAAAATGACTTGTGAAGTGAACTATGATTTTGACTTGACCACAATAGGGTTGTGAATATGAAAACTTGGTTCCCACTTAAAGTGATTTAGAACATTTACTTAGTTTTCTTTACTTCTAAACTCAGTTTTAGATAAATCTGCCTTTTTGCAAATAAACTTAGAGCTTAGGATTCCTACTAGAACTACCTTACTTGTTAGTGATAGTTTGCGAGTACTTAAAGAGTACTCATGACTTTGTCCCTGGCTATTCCTGTGGTCAGACTATGAGGAGGACTATCAGGATGATGGACAACAAGACGTCTATGACAACTAGGATCATCTCCCATCGTCAGCATTGCCTATGACCCTAAAGATGGAGCCCACCGCTATGCTTATTATTCCGCTGCTTGTTTGTATTAAGACTGGATCATCAGATCCTTTATTTGTGTAAGACCTTATTATGGTTTGTAATGGATGATGTACTGTGATATCTAATTTGTTATGTCTTGCAAAAATGGTAATCCTAGGATTGCGATGTATGGCATAACATGCATCTGGGATTAAAAATCGAGTGTTGACAAGTTGGTATCAGAGCCATCCTGACCATAGGAGACCCTAGTTAGAATGGATGTGCGAACAAAAAACTTAGTTTCCAAAACAAAAGAAGTGAGTATTTATGAAAAACTATTCTCCCTCTTATCCTTGAGATTCTTTCAGAAAAATTTCATGTTCCTCAAATTTTTTTACAATCCTATTTAAAATTTGACACACTTGATCACCTCACTAACTTACTCATCCTAAATTCTTATAGATGGAAGTTTAGTATTGCAAGTTCTACCAGTTGGGCAACGGAGGCCAACTGATCTTCGAAAGGGATCTAGATGCACTGTCTGAGTACCTTGAGCGCCCGCATCTAGAATTCTTCGGGGCACAACTCACTGATCACCCCAGAGGAGATCTACAATGGCTGATAGTTGCAGATCTCAGAGACAAAATGGAAGCGCCCCTTTCTGAGAAGATTCAATTCACCTTGCGAGAGAACAACTGGCTAGATGGATCAGCTAGGGCTATGCATGAAGCTCTTGCCCGTCTATGTGGGCAAAACATCAACTTGATCTAGGGAACTCGCTTGTTTTACCCTCAAAAAAAAATCTAGGGAACTCGCTTTGTGCACTTCGCAAGGCGTGATTCTATGGGAATTCCATTGGAGATGCCAAGTCACCCGGAGTTCAAGCGCCAGGTGGAAAATCTTGACTTCCTGCTATATGATAGGCCAAAGGAATGGGACAATGCTCGAGCCTACGCCAACCACAACCTTGCCATTGCCGCCAAGAAGGACCAGACTCTCACCATGATCGTCAAGGATCGCCAATCACTTCGTTGGCAACGCGAGAAGAAGGATCGCACCATTGCCCGTCTTCGCAAGAAGGTGGCCGCTCTCGAGAAGACCATCCGTGAACAGGAAGTCTAGCTTGAAGCAAAAGAGGAGGAGGAGTGATACGTCCAAAACGTATCTACTTTCCTGAACACTTTTGCTATTGTTTCTCCTCTAAACTTGTGTGATTTGGATGCAACTAACGCGGACTGACGCTATTTTCAGCAGAATTGCCTTGGTGTCTACTTTTTGTGCAGAAAATCAACTATCAGGAAAAATCCCGGAAAATATGCCAAAAATCCTATTTCACTCGAAGACTCCAGGAGCCAGAATACGAGACGGAGAAGAGCCAGGGGGTGGCCACACCACCTGGTGGTGCAGGCCAGGCCAGGCCATGCCAGGGGGTGGTGTGGGCCCCCCAGGCACCCCTCGGTCTCCCTCTTGGCCTAATCCTCTGACCTAAAAACTCCGGGGGGTTCGACGTTTTTCTAGAAGGAGTTCCGCTCCGCTGCCACCACCAGATTCCACGAAACAGCACCAGAAACTTCGTTCTGGCACCCTGCCGAGAGGGGAATTGGAGGAGATCATCACCATCATCATCACCATTGCTTCTCCATCAACCATTCATGTTTCCCCCATCTATGAGTGAGTAATCCCCCATTGTAGGCTATGGGGATGGTAGGGATTTGATGAGATCGTTCAAGTAATGGCATCAGATTGTTAGGGCATGGTGCCTAGTATCTTTTATTAGTGCTTTATGACTTTGTGGCGACTTGTTATGCTTAATGCTTGTCACTAGGGCCCGAGTGCCATGATTTCAGATCTGAACATGTTATTGATTCATTATGATAGTATTGTTTTTGGTCTTATCTGCAAGTTGTATACACACATTGTTGTCCAGAACCAATGGCCCCGAAGTGACAGAAATCGGGATAACCAGAGGGAATGGCTTTGATGTGAGGATCACATGTGTTCACGGAGTGTTAATGCTTTGCTCCGGTGCTCTATTAAAAGGAGCACCTTAATTGCCAGTAGTTCCCTTGAGGCCCCGCTGCAAACGGGCTGGCAGGACGAAAGATGTTGTGCAAGTTCTCATTGCGAGCACGTATGACTATATATGGAACACATGACTAGGATTATCTAGTACTTGGATGCTTTATCTTATTTATCTGTAATTGCCCTATGTTCTAATTGCTATGTGAATTGTCTTGTCCATGAAACACCCGTCCATCCATCCCTATGCCTACCGCACTTGAATCCTACTGTTTACTACTATTGTTACTGCTGTCTTTACTTTACTACTGCTGCTACTTTACTATTCCTACTACAAAACCGTTGCTACTGATAAACTGCTGTGAGCAAGATTGTTTCCAGGTGCAGCTGAATTGACAACTTAGTTGTTAAGGCTTATAAATATTCTTTGGCTCTCCTTGTGTCGAATCAATAAATTGGGTTTCACTTCCCTCGAAAATACTGCGATACACCCCCTATACTTGTGGGTCATCAAGGAGGAAGGTGAAGACATCCAGGGAGATCTTCACTCTTACCTCAGTGATGACAATGACTACCTGGAGGATGATGCCATGGATTTCTACACCGATGATGATGATTCCGACTTCATTGATGATGAGTAGATGCACTTGATCACTACCGTAGGAATGAGTTGTATCGGTCCCACTATATCGTAGTTCACAGAATGGTTCTTAAAACCATATGTTTTCCATTGTGTTGTGGTGTGTGTTGTATTGTGTGCTTGAATGAGAGGAAGTTGTTACTTTGAGAAACTTGATTCAAACTCAAAGTTTAAAAGCCTTTTTGAACAAAACCATGAACCTTAGAATTTCCCTCTTATCTCATTATCTATCTCAATCTTCAGATGCCTTGAGGAAATCAAGGAGGAAGCAGCTCATCGCAGGACCCGATGCTGCAGATTCTGAAGATGCTAGTTTCTGACCGTGAAGCTAGTAGAGCCAAATGCCAAGCCAATCTAGTGACTCTTCAGCAGATAGCTCAGATGGCCCACAATAATGAAGGCCATGGAAATCAGGATCATCATGGACCCAAGCTCAAGAACTTTCAGAATACCAATCCCCCTATCTTCAACAAATCTGAAGATCCTTTAGATGCTGATGACTGGCTACAAACCATGGAGAACAATCTGGAGGTCATAGGAGTTGACGCCAATGACAAGGTACTATTTGCCACCCATTATCTGGCAGGAGATGCAAGAGCCTGGTGGAATAGCACCCGTACCATGAACAACGGTCAAGTCATGACTTGGGAAGCATTCAAGATCAAGTTCAGCCGCACCCATGTGCCACAAGGTTTGGTCACCAGAATGAGAGATGAGTTTAGGGAACTGAAGCAAGGAAGGTTGACGGTAGTTGAGTACCGCGACAAATTCCTATCCCTAGCTAGATATGCCCCTGATGAGATCAACACTGAAGCCAAGAAGAAGGAAAGGTTCCTGAATGGATTGCATGATGAGATGCAGACGGTTTTAGTCAAGATCCGTTTCGAAGATCTAGAAGAGCTAGTCGACTCTACCATCCAGATGGAAGGGAAGATAAACTAAGCCAATGACAACCGCAAGCGCAAGATGATGCACCAGACTGGGTCCCACAATACCCAGAAGTATCGCGACAACCCGTCTGCAGGATATGCCCCAAGAAACAATAGACCCCTGATGTCCTGTCCAAGCTACCCCAATCGTAGCAGAGGAAACTTGAAGTCTAGAGGAAACCACAACAACAACCCCGACAACTCCAACAATTTCAACCATGCGCCACCCAAGTCCAACAATAACAACAACAACAATACTGCCCCAAGGACTGGAAGCAATGATGTGCCTGTTGCAACCAAAGACAAGTCCCAGATTACTTGCTTTGAATGTGGAGTCAAGGGTCACTACTCCAACGAGTGTCCCAAGAAGCTTGCAGCAGCCACCAATGTGAATGCCCCAGCTCAGCAGCAACGCCGTGTTCAGCCTGGAAGGAGATTTGCTGCAGGGAACTCGCTCAACCGCAATGGCCGTGTGTTCCACATGAATGCTGAAGAAGCTCAGGAAGCTCCCGATGTCATGCTGGGTATATTTTCTGTTAACTCAGTACTTGCAAGAGTGTTGTTTGATTCTGGAGCATCGCACTCATTTGTTACAGAAGAATTTGCATGCACTAGTAAGATTCAACCAACAAAATTGAAGCATGTTATGATAGTTCAAATACCTGGTTCAACCACCAAAGCTAGGAAAATATGCAAGGCTGTACCTATTAGAATCCATGGGATAGATTTTTATGCCAATCTAATAGTACTTGGAACCAAAGGTTTGGAAGTAGTACTAGGAATGGATTGGATGTCGAAACATAAAGGATTGATCGACTATGCCAAGAAAGCTATAACCATGACTAGTAGCTCTGGAGTATCAGTAGAGCATGTATCAGAAACCTTGCCCCGTCAATTCAAATGCAACAAGAGCCTATCTCAACCAACCCTAGATAGGTTCAGAGTAGTCTGTGAATACCCCAACATATTCCCAGATGAATTGCCCGGTATGCCCCCAGATTGGGATATCGAGTTCATTATTGAACTAATTCCTGGAACTGGACCCATAGATCAGAGACCTTATAGTATGAACCCGTCTGTACTAGTGGAGCTGAAGAAGCAAATTGATGCTATGCTAGAGAAAGGTCTGATTCAACCAAGCGCATCGCCATGGAGATCGCCTGTTTTGTTTGTGGACAAGAAAGATGGAGGTAACTGTTTGTGCACGGATTACCGGAAGCTAAATGATGTCACCATCAAGAACAAGTACCCACTGCCCAAGATAGAGGATCTATTTGATCAGTTGACTGGTGCCAGAGTGTTTTCTAAGATTGATCTTAGAACTGGTTATCATCAACTCAAGATTCGTGCAACGGATATTCTGAAGACCGCCTTTACCACCAGATATGGATTGTATGAGTATACGGTCATGTATTTTGGATTAACCAATGCCTCTTCTTATTTCATGAATCTCATGAATAAGATTTTTATGAACTTTCTGGATAAGTTTGTCATGGTGTTTATCGATGATATTCTAATCTATTCCAAGTCAGAAGAAGACCATGAGTTACACCTGAGAACGATCCTTGAAACCCTTAGAGAGCATCAGTTGTATGCCAAGTTTAGCAAATGTGAGTTCTGGCTAAAGGAAGTAGGATTCCTCGGACATATTGTGTCGGCAGGAGGAGTCACTGTTGATCCCGCCAAGATCAAAGATGTTGAAGAATGGAAAGCCCCAACCACTCAAGTCCAAGTCCGTGCATTTCTCGGATTAGCGGGATATTACCGCAAGTTTGTTCAAGGATTTTCGAGCATCGCAAGACCGATGACCCAATTGTTGAAGAAAGATAAGAAGTTCGAATGGGCTGACAAATGTGAAGCAAGTTTTCAAGAGCTCAAGAAGAGATTGATTTCAGCCCCAATCTTGATTATGCCGGATATCAATAAACCTTTTGATGTGTATTGTGATGCATCCAAGATTGGTCTGGGATGTGTATTGATGCAAGAAGGCAAAGTCATAGCATATCTGTCAAGACAACTGAAGCAGCATGAGCAAAACTACCCTACTCATGATCTTGAACTAGCAGCTGTAGTTTTAGCCTTGAAGACATGGCGTCATTACCTTATGGGTAACCGCTGTGAGATTTATTCAGATCACAAGAGCCTGAAGTATATTTTCACCCAGAAGGAGCTGAATATGAGGCAAAGGAGATGGATAGAGTTAATCAAGGATTATGACCTTGACATTCACTATCACCCCGGCAATGCCAATGTGGTAGCGGATGCTCTTAGCAGATTGCCATGTAGATTAAACACCATGATCAAAGAAGCCCAGCCAAGTTTGCATGAAGAGTTGGAGCAGTTTAGAACGGAGCTAGTTAGCAAAGGATTTTTAGCTAGCATTGAACTTCAACCCACTTTGATCAGTCAGATCAAGGAAGCCCAGAAAGGAAATGCAAGTATCGACAGAATCAACATCGTATTGGTACAGGAAAGGTACCTAGATTCACAGAAGATGAAGAAGGAGTTTTGTGGTACAAAGGACGTATCCGTGTGCCAGCAGATTCCGAGCTAGAGAAAGTTATCATGCAGGAAGCTCATGATACTCTTTATTCTTTTTCAACCCAGAGGAACGAAGATGTATCAGGAGGAGAAATTTTTGTGGCACAAAATGAAGAGAGAAATCGGAAGCTACGTAGCTAAGTGTGATATCTGTCAGAGGGACAAAGAGGAACATCAGAGAGCTGTATGAGTTTTGCAACCATTGCAGATTCCAAAATGGAAATGGGATTCTGTCAGAATGGACTTTATCACCGGTTTGCCTACTTCTAGTAGGGGAAATGACTCTATTTGGGTCATAGTTTATAGACTGTCCAAGTTAGCCCATTTTATACTTGTTAAGACAACCTACCAGAGTTCGAAGCTAGCAAAGTTGTACATTGCTAGAATCGTCAGTTTGCATGGAACCCCTAAGACCATAGTGTCGGATCGAGGAACCCAATTTACCTCAACATTTTGGCAGAAAGTCCAAGAAGGATTAGGAACCAAGTTGAATTTCAGCACATCTTATCACCCAAAAACCGATGGACAGACTAAAAGAGTCAATCAAATCTTAGAAGATATGTTGAGAGATTGTGTGCTAGAGTATGGATCAAAATGGGAAGATTGTCTGCCTTTCACGGAATTCTCATACAACAACAGTTATCAAGCCAGTTTGCAGATGTCCCCATTTGAATTTCTGTATGGAATAAAGTGTTGGAGCCCTTTCAATTGGTTGCAAGTAGGAGAGAGTCAGATTTTCAGACCTGACATCCTACGAGAAGCCGAAGAGAAGATTGACAAAGTCCGTGAGCACCTCAAGACCGCCCAATCCAGACAAAAGAGTTATGCTGACAAGAGACGTCGAGACCTGACTTTCAATGTCAGAGATTTTGTGTATCTCAAAGTGTCGCCTTTGAAGGGAATGCAGTGTTTTCAGCTGAAAGGAAAGTTAGCCCCTAGATATATTGGACCCTTCAATATTTTGAATCGCCGAGGAGAAGTATCTTATCAAATGGAACTTTCAGAGGAGATGTCAGCCATCCATGATGTGTTGCATATCTCGTTACTTCGCAAATGCCTAGAAGTGCAAGAGAAGACCGAAGTGTTCAAGAATATCAATCACCGAGCCATTGATATCAACAAGGATCTGACGTATCGTGAAGTGCCCATTCGTATTTTGGAGGAAGCCTTCAGAACCACCAGGACCCGGAGTATCGAGTTTCTCAAGATCCAATGGAGCAACCATACCGAAGAAGAAGCTACCTAGGAGCGTGAAGATTACATTAGGACTGAGTTTCCAGATCTCTTTAGTTCCTAGTTTTTCTTAAATCTCGGGATGAGATTTTTTTTAAGGAGGGAAGGTTTGTAACATCCCAAAAACCCTAATCAATATTATCAAGTTCTAATCACCCAATTTAGGGTTAACAAAAACATTTACTAAGAAAATAAATATGAAGGCATGTTAGTTTAGCATTAATGTGTGATTGATTGAAAATGCCATGCTTGATTGTTCCAAATGATGTGAAATGGTTTAAATATGAATACTACACCATCTAGACCAATTACAAACAAAATCAAAAGAAAAATAAATCAAAAATGAATTAAATAAGCAAATGGTCATTTTGACCAAAATCCACCACTAGGTCACTTTGTGTGTTCCTAGAAGAAAATTTCTAACAGAAACAATTCTATTTCTTTTCACCCCTTGCTAGACCAAGTAAAAGTGCATCAAGGCCCACTTTACAAACTTGCAAAACCATCTTTTAAATCAATTTAAAGGATAGTTGAAAATTGAATCTAGTTCATATGTTAAGATCCCACTTTTTCAAAAACCTATCAAATCAATTCCCCTTGACCTCTCCAAGCAAACATAGACTCTCAAGCTTAA
The DNA here is from genome assembly GCA_916181665.1 of Avena sativa. Taxonomy (NCBI): domain Eukaryota; kingdom Viridiplantae; phylum Streptophyta; class Magnoliopsida; order Poales; family Poaceae; genus Avena; species Avena sativa. The sequence continues at coordinate 363,683,729 of OV702290.1, read as the reverse complement.
CTTAAGATCACTCAAAACTTTTGAATCAAAAATTTCCAAAGTAAAATTCTTGCGGCCATTTCCACAAACACCTTGCTTGCACTAATTTAACCTCTGCCTAACTTCACTGTTGTGCACAGTAATCCTTGACCATTTGGTCCCCTCTTCACTCCCTTGTCTTCCCTGAGCATAGCCAGCACCCAGACCAAGTCCCCCCTTAGCCGTGTGCACAGTGGAGCGCCACCCATTCTTGGTCATCGTCGGCCGACAGTCGACAGAGCGCCAGGAGAAATGCCGCCCTCTCCCACGACGCACACCAGACACGCCGCACTCCGCCACCCCTTGTCCAAGCCTCGACCACAGAAGAGCCCTGGACCACCCTAGAACTGCCGCGCCCTATGCCTCTGTGACATGCCTAGAGAGCGCCAGCTCGCCACGCCCGACCGCCTCGCACATACTGCGCTTCACTCCCGCCTCGCGTGTGCTAGCTCGCCATGATCACACCAACCCCGCAGATAACCCCGTTCGCCGCCGCGTGACCCACAACTGCCGCACGCTGCCGCAAACACCTCTGCGTCCGTGTGGAGCACCGCACGGGCCCAACCAAACCACACCGCCCCACGCCTCGCCATTATGCCCATAAGAACTGCCAGGGAACACATCACCGTCCCCTAGCCTCAGCCGCACCACTAGCCTCCTGTAGCGTCGTCACCGACGCGCTCGCACCCACACCGCTCGGTCCCCTCGCCGCACTATAAAAGGAGGCCACCCCCGCCTCCATTCTCCACACCATTCCACTCACCACCTCTCACTGATCCTCCCCCACTTCTTCCCGGAGCAAGGCAAGCTCTCTCTCGCTGGAATTTGGCCGGAGCCTGCCGCTGCTGGAGGAGATGGGCGCCAGCGATTTCGACCACCCCAAGCCCTGCCGTGACTGTGCCTCGCCTCGCCGTTGTCTACCACATCAATGGCCCCGTCGACGACCCTAGTTGGAGCCCAGGTGAGCCCCACGAGACCCCCACCGCCGTGTTAGGGTTGATTCCTCGCCGGAGTAGTTCATCATCGACAACGACTCACCGCCGTTGGATTAGAATTAGATCGCACGACCTAGATTCACCGATACCGCTTCGCGTAGTTAGTCTCACTGACTAGTGGACCCCCTCTGTCAGCAGCCCGCTGCGCCGTGTGGTGTAACTGGTCCGACCCGTTTAGCTTTCCCGTGCAGCCCAGGGAATTCAAATATTGATTTTCCATTTTAGTTAAAACCCTATTCTATCCACCAATTCACAAATCAATTCAGAGAGTTTCACTGAACCAAATTGCATGATTCAAATTTTGCTAGAAAGGTAATTAAAATATCTATCCAAGGCCATTGGATTTAATTCATTTAGAGTTAGAGATAATCTTTGGTAAAAATAACAAGACAGAGACTTTTGCAACTTCAAACATTTTTCAAAAATCAAGCATAATAGCTTTTGAGTTTTTTCCAACTCTCAAAAATCATATTTGACCATACCTATCTGAATATCTAAAAATATCTAGGTTTGCATGCAGTGACATTGGACTAGTACCAAAAGAATGCTATTAGGGTATTTCTAGTCACTTTAAATCTATTAAATAATAATATTACACTTTATAAAATGTGACCAACAATTTAAATCACATTCCCATGTATTAGAATATGTGGTGATGACATGTGTCCACATGATCCCATATTTTAATTGGAGAATATTAAATCTTAATTAATTTCAATGAGTAAAAATTACTTTTCTAAAATAAGATAAACAAGATCAATTCTTTAATTCATGTGATGATTGTGATGATGCTAGATCATCAAGTGTGAGCCTTAGTGTGCTAAATAGAATTAGTTAAGTATTGTTTGGTGATTGTGTACCCCGTATTTATTTATAGACGTTAGTACCGACCCAAGCTACGAGGAGGAGTTCTACCCCGAAGAAGAGGAGGAAAACTTCAATCACTATACCAATCAAGGCAAACTAACACTTGCAAGTCTTATACCTATGCAAGCCATCACTACTTGCAAGCTAGAATTATACAAGTTAACCATGCAAGCTTTAACCTAAGCAAGCTGCATTAGGCATGCTTTGGTTATATACTTTGATTTATACCCATTCCAAGTTTTACTTGCAAGCTTTATTCTTTTACTTTACCAAAGTTCTTTACTTAAACTAGTGCTTTGTGAGTATTTGGAAGATAGTATAGATAGCATAAAGAGTATAAAACTAGGCCTATACTAGATGTCATTCTATGGCATGAGATTGAAGATTAGCACCCCTCATTAGTGAACACTCTTAACCTTAGTGTCTAGTGTGAAGCATAAAACTTGATCACTTTAGATGGGAATACTTGGTGAAAATGATTATGAAAACCTTGGAATGATGAATCATTCTATTGAAATGTTTTTACATGTGTTGAGAAAAACAAATGGATTTTGATGATGAAAATGTTGAGGCATGAGCCTTAGCCCTTTTATAAAAACTGATGGTTGGGTTCAGATGCGATACCATTCCAATTTTATCGTACAACCACAATACCTGAATTGGGTAAGGCTTAGCCGGAAGTTTATATGCATTAGTATGGGTTCCCTCATGGAGGAGGTTTGAGCTAATGCTACCTCTTGATGATGTCCACCTATGCAGTGCCTAGGATGGCAGATGGCCATGGCTGGGAGGCCAAGCTCATAGGGGAGGTGCCTATACTAGAGTGTGTAATTGAAAGGTTATGATTGATTATCCACATACTAAGTATGATGATTCAGGGTTATCCCTGACGTATGTATCGAATTTTGTGGTGAAAGTGTACCACCTCTGTAGAGTGTCAAACTATTCGAATAGCCGCGTCCACGGTCATGGACAGTTGGAGTGGCCATACTGTTCCGTCGTCAGATCTTTTCAAAATGACTTGTGAAGTGAACTATGAGTTTGACTTGACCACAACATGGTTGTGAATATGAAAACTTGGTTCCCACTTAAAGTGATTTAGAACATTTACTTAGTTTTCTTTACTTCTAAACTCAGTTTTAGATAAATTTGGCCTTTTGCAAATAAACTTAGAGCTTAGGATTCCTACTAGAAATACCTTACTTGTTAGTGATAGTTTGCGAGTACTTAAAGAGTACTCATGGCTTTTTCCCTGGCTATTCCCGTGTCCAGACTATGAGGAGGACTATCAGGATGATGGAAATCAAGACGTCTACGACAACTAGGATCATCCCCCATCGTCAGCATTGCCTGTGACCCTGAAGATGGAGCCCACCGCTACGCTTATTATTCTGTTGCTTGTTTGTACTAAGACTAGATCATGGGTTCCTTTATTTGTGTAAGACCTTATTATGGTTTGTAATGGATGATGTACTGTGATATCCAATCTATTATGTCTCGCAAAAATGGTAATCCTGGGATTGCGATGTATGGCATAACAGGCATCTGGGATTAAAAATCCGGGTGTTGACAGAACTCCTCCAACTAACTGTTGCTCTGTTCAAGAGAAATACGTATCCGGATTGAGACTTAGAGTCATTCGGATCGGTGTTAAAACTAGCATCGACATAGCACTTAGCGACCAGCTCTTCTTCACCTCCGTATACAAGAAACATATCCTTAGTTCTTCTTAAGTACTTAAGGATATTCTTGACCGCTATCCAGTGTTCCGAACCTGGATCAGATTGGTACCTACTAATCAAACTAATATCATGTGCCACATCCGGTCTTGTATATAGCATGGCATACATTATAGAGCCTATGGCTGATGCATAGGGGATCTTGTCCATTATCTCTCTTTCTTTCGCTGTAACCGAACTTTGAGTCTTACTCATTGTCTTGCCTTGCAACATAGGTAAGAACCCCTTCTTACTTCTATCCATATTAAACTTCTTTAATATCTTATAAAGGTATGTACTTGGTGATATCCCAATTAGGCGCCTTGATCTATCTCTATAGATCTTAATGCCTAATATATATGATGCTTCACCGTGGTCCTTCATCGAAACTTTGCTGTTTTGGTAACTTTTAACACTGTTTAAAAGATCTATATCATTTCCAATCAATAATATGTCATCCACATATAATATCAGAAATGCCACATTGCTCCCACTCACTTTCTTGTAAATAAAAGCCTCTCCATAAGTTTGGACAAATCCAAACTATTTGATCACCTCATCAAAGCGGAGATTCCAACTCCGAGATGCTTGCTTCAGTCCATAGATGGATCGCTAAAGCTTGCATACCTTATCAACATCCTTAGGACCGATAAAACCCTTAGGTTGTATCATATACAACTCTTCTTCAATATTACCATTGAGGAACATAGTTTTGACATCCATCTGCCATATTTCATAATCGAAATATGCAAAAATTGCTAACATAATCCTAACCGACTTTAGCATCACTACGAGAGAGAATGTCTCATCATAGTCAACTCCTTGAATTTGTCTAAACCCCTTTGCGACAAGTCGAGCTTTATAGATGGTCACATTACCATCAGCATCAGTTTTTCTTTTGAAAATCCATTTATTCTCAACGGCCTTTCGATCATGAGGTAAGTCCACCAAGGTCCAAACCTCGTTTTCATACATGGATTCCATCTCGTATTTCATGGCTTATAGCCATTTGTTTGAATCTGGTCTCATCATCGCTTCTTCATACATCGCAGGGTCATCTATTTCATTAACCATGAAATTAATAACAGGATTTCCATACAGTTCAGGAGCTGCACGTGTCCTGCTTGACCTGCGAGGTTCGGTAGTGTCCTCTTTTGAAGTTTCATGATCATTATTATTAGTTCCCTCTTCATTCGGTGAAATCAACTCCGGAACAATTTCTGGCGCTGCGCCACTCGCCATTTCATGAAGAGAAGGTTCAATAACCTCTTCGAGTTCTACGTTCCGACTACACACGCCTTTCACGGGAAACTCTTTGTCTAGAAAGGACCCATTCTTGGCAACGAAAACCTTTCCCTCGGATCTGTGATAGAAGTAATACCCAATTGTTTCTTTAGGGTATCCTATGAAGACACATTTTTTTCCGCTTTGGGTTCGAGTTTATCAGGCTGAAGTTTCTTCACATAAACATCGCATCCCCAAACTTTAAGAAATGATAGCTTAGGTTTGTTTCCAAACCACAATTCAAATGGTGTCGTTTCAACGGATTTAGATGGTGCCCGGTTTAAAGTGAATGCAACAGTTTCCAGTGCATAACCCCAAAATGACAGTGGCAAGTCAGTCAGAGACATCATAGATCGAACCATATCCGATAAAGTACGATTATGATGTTCTGACACACCATTACGTTGTGGTGTTTTGGCAGACATGAGTTGTGAAACTATTCCACAGTCTTTCATGTGTGCGCTAAACTCGTAACTAAGATACTCTCCTCCACGGTCGGACCAGAGAAATTTGATCTTTCTGATACGATGATTTTCCACTTCATTCTAAAATTATTTGAACTTTTCAAAGGTTTCAGACTTGTGTTTGATCAAATATATATACCCGTATCTACTCAAATCATCCGTGAAAGTAACAAAATAATAATATCCACCTCGCACCGACACACTCATTGCACCACATACATCAGTATGTATGATTTCCAATAAATTTGTCGCCCATTCCATTGAACCGGAAAACGGTGTTCTAGATATCTTGCCCATAAGGCATGGCTCACTTGTATCAAATGATTCAAAATCAAGTGATTCCAAAAGTCCATTAGAATGGAGTTTATTCATGCGTTTAACGCCAATATGACCTAGACGACAATGCCACATATATGCAGATATATCATCATCAAGTTTAATCCTTTTAGCATCAACATTATGAATATGCGTAATACTATTATCAAGATCCAACAGAAATAAACCATCCATCATAGGTGCATGACCATAAAAGATATCATTCATATGAATCGAACAACCATTGTTTTCAGATTTAAAGGAATAACCACTTCGCGTCAAACACGATCCAGATACAATGTTCATGCTCAATGCAGGCACCAAATAACAATTATTTAGATTTATCACTAATCCCGACAACATATGGAGAGGAAGCGTTCCGACGTCGATCACATCAACTCTTGATCCATTGCTGACACACATCGTGACCTCATCCCTTGCTAGTTGTCGCTTGTTCCGTAGCCCCTGAATGGAGTTACATATATTAGCAACCGATCCTGTATCAAATACCTAGGTGCTACTGCGAGTACTAGTCAAGTATATATTAATAACATGTATATCACATATACCATTTTATGCCTTGACGGCCTTCTTGTCTGCCAAATACTTGGGGCAGTTGCGCTTCCAATGGCCAGTCCCCTTGCAATAGTAGCACTTGGTATCAGACTTAGGGCCATCTCGGGATTTCTTTTCAGGTGCGGCAATAGATTTTCTGCCCTTCTTTCCCTTCTATTTGCCCTTCTTGTCTTTCTTGAAATCGGTGGTATTATTGATCATCAACACTTGATGTTCTTTCCTGATCTCCACTTCTATAGTTTTAAGCATTGACATAAGCTCGGGGAGAGACTTCTTCATGCCCTGCATATTATAGTTCATCATGAAGCTCTTGTAGCTAGGTGGTAGAGATTGGAGAACACGATGTATGCCTAAGTCAATGGGAATCGTTATTCCCAAGGACACAAGCGTATCGGCGTACCCAGACATTTTGAGTACGTGCTCACTAACAGAGTTGTTCTCTTCCATCATGCAGCTAAAGAACTTTTCAGAAGCATTATAACTCTCTACGGCAGCATGGGTATCGGAAATCATTTTCAATTCACCCATGGTATCAAAGGCATTCCCATTTTCGAAATGTTGTCGAACTTCCGGCTCCAGCCCATACAATATGCCGCAATGAACTAAGTTGTGGTCCTCCTGACGAGTCAAATAGACATTATTTTCCTCGTCAGGGGCATCAGGAGCTGGTAGGGGCCCTAGTGGCACTTCTAGCACATATTGCTTTTGTGCAGGAGTGAGGAGAATCCTCAAATTCATGGCCCAGTTGGTAAAGTTGCTACCATTTGCTGCAAGTTTGTCTTTCTCCATGAACACATTGAAATTAAAAGCAGGTGGTGCCATCTACAACAGAATTTGTAAATTTTAGACTAAGTTTATGATAGACCGAGTTCAACTAATGCAAATTACAAATGAACTCCCACTCAAAAACAACATCCCTCTTGTCTTTTTGGTGATTACATGAACCAAATCCACTACACCAAGTCCGATCATCATGTGAGTTAGTGTAGCTTCGAAGGCGAGCATCTATATGGGCATCATATCAACTATATGTCTCATGCTTAACCTTTCGGTCCGTGTTCCGAGGCCATATCTGTTCATGCTAGGCTCGCTAAGTAAGAACCTTAGTACTCGCGTGTGTAAAACTGTCTTACACCCATTGTATGAAAGCGTAGAGTCGAGTACACCCGATCATCACGTGATGTCTAGAAACACGATCCTTAGAATGGTGCATACTTAAGTAAGAACACATTTTTATCTTGATATTTAAATGAGGGATCATCTTATAAAGCTACTAAAATGCCAAACAAGCAATATATGATGCAAACATCATATGTGTAAAGTGAAATGACATGGTTCTTGCACTTGATCACTATCATGTGCATCGTGGTATGATATTTATCATTCCTTTGTGTGTAAGGCCAAGGTCTATGGAACTTATACGTTAGGTGTGTTGTAATAATATCAACTATACATCAACTTACAACACACCTAATGTATAAGTTTGCTTGTCGATCTCAAGATCGTGTGGAAGTCCTAGCGCCGCAAATCAGCAGCGCATCCATCCTCGCACACACGTTCAAGCCACCAAACAACCTTCACCTCCTCGCTCCAGCGGTGCAGCGGAAGCAGTAACTCCTTCCAGACGAAATGCCACCGGGAACATGTATCTCGCTAATCCGAGACCATGGGGAAAAATTCTAGAGGGAGAGAGAGATCGTTCACGAGGAGGTGTGAGTGAGAAGGAGGGAGAGGGGGGCCTTTTATAGGAGAGAGGGGGCTGCCCCCCTCCCATGGCCGGCGCCCATGGGGGTGCCCCCGCCTCTTCCTCATTCATATGGTGGAAGCTCCACTCACATAAATTTGGCCCTCCATTTTCTCCACTCAAAATACCACTCAAAATGCATTAAATTTCCGCCAAATTTAATACAACTCTCATTTAATAAAACTATTTTATTTATTTTATTCATCATTTTGTTAATTACTCTAATTAACAAACATTCACATAAAACCCCTGCAACATTTCAATATCACATGCTGAAATGGATCGTATGGGCACCTAGAGGGGGGGTGATTAGGTGCGACTCCAAATTTTAATACTTATTCAATTTTAGGCTTGACACGAAGGTAAATTCTCTAGATATGCAACTACGAAGAATTTCCCTATATGTAAACCTAAATACTAGTGAGTAAAGTCAAGTAAGAGTGAGGAGCGAGGAAACCGTAGTGTCGCACATGGAGACACATGATTTATTTTACCGCAGTTCCTTCCTTGTTAAGGGAAGTACATCTGTGTTGGAGGGGTGGGCGGTACTAAGACCACCACGCAGCAATAGGCCTCACCCTGTTCTCTGATGGATCTCGCCATCAAAGGTCTGATCCACCTTTTCACTATTGGTACCCTTCGAGGCGAGAACCGCTGCCTTTACACAACTAGCGGGGCACAACTCCACAACCGAATTGGAGGCTCCCGTAATGACAACAAGCTATCAGAAGAACAAATATTATCAAAATTGAAACACAAGATCTAGATATTAACAAGTAATACTAGATCGAGAAAACTCCAAGTGAATGGAGGGAAGTGCTACGCTTGATTAGTGAAGTCGATGAATAAAGTCTCCACCTTCGATTCCCCAAAGATCGGAACCTTCAGGTGGTTGAAGTGAGAGATCTCTATTGAGAGCTTTTTGAATAGGCCAGTACTTTTTCGAATGAATCAAGAGATCTAACAGGAGGGCTGATTGGGGTATTTATACCCCCTGTCCAGACTTGGCCGTTGGTGAAGTTGGGGGCCGGATTATCCAGCCCAAGTGATGGCCGGATTATCCGACTGGGACAAAACACCGCATCAAATTCGGATTTTCTGGGGGAAATCCGCCCCTATACCGCATGACACACCATGGCTCTCTTTGCAAACTTCCCTGGGGGGATTATCCGGCCTGGGCAAAACCTCCGGCCCTGGCTGGATAATCCGAGAGATAGTCCACCCCTCACTGCATGACGTGCCTAGCCAGACTTTGAAAACCTTCTCAGGGGGAGGGGCAGATTATCCGCCCCGGGCAAAACCTCCAGCCCTGTCCAGACAATCCGAACAATAATCCGCCCCCGTACCGAGTGACGCGCCTTGTCCATCTTTATCAAAGGGGTCAAGACGGATTATCCGGCCCTTGGCAGGGGCGGATAATCCCCCCAACAATAGAATTTTGCTGCTTTTCATGTGAACAATCGTCTGCAACACTTAGCACACATGAGATAATCCATGGTATTGTTATCTAACACACAAAACACTAGAGATCATGAAATGTTCTTTCAGTCTCCCCCTTTTTGGTGTTAGATGATGATACCTTCAATCTAGATTACGGATCTAGCATAGATTCTTTTTCCCTAGTAGACCTAGGTTTATCCAATCCTCGGGAAGCAAAGCATAGTGAAGTTACTTTAACGTACCTTTGGGAGTTTTAGAATTACTTTTGTGTTTTTACCGGACCAAGAGTTTTTGTCTTTTTTGTTGTTATCGATGATGGAGAGAGAGGGCCTAGGTCGTTCGGTTTCACCTATAGCTGTGCAAAACATCTTATGGGAATAAAAGATAGAAATAAAGTATGCATGTAATTGTTAGATCAAAATAAATTATATGTGGGCAGTGCATCCATAATTGCTATTGCCTCCGCAACCGCTTATAGCAATAACCTACTAGTCTCATCCATAGAAGAAAGAGAACTAATGATATGCATAGTGATGTCACCGTTGATCCCAAGTAAATCCCTCACATACAGTCGTACTACCTTTTCTGTCACTAGGGTTCCCAACCTGCAAATTAGTCATTACTCATACTCCCTATACCTGGCTGAATCCTCGGGGTCTTGGGTACCTGACAAGTCCTTAGATTGAGGCAAGAGAGGATACAATAATCATCATGTCATACAAACTAATACATGATCCCATCTATGATAAATAACATGCACAAAAAGCTACATGGCTAGGCCGAAGCCCTTAGCCCAAGGAGAATTACTCACACTTAGAGATGAGATCAAAGATCATAAACATTGTAGTAGAAATCATGAGATTGATAGCAAATAGTCTTACAATGTCGCCAATCAAAGAAGAGATCTACTATTACAAGTGGTGGAATATGGCTATGGTGCTGGAGAGGAGAATATCATTTTGCGGCCCGAAAGTTGCGGATCCCAGGCAACACGGTACCCAAGTTGATTTTAATCACCACGATTCAAAAAGTTGGGGCACCAATTGCTGAGGGGGATCTTTCGAGTGAATGATGGTCAAACCCAATATTTTCAAATCACGCCCGTTAAGTCAGGATATTCTGTTACACTAGTTCCTGTTGTGCCCCTTCTTCGTCGGTCACTCTTCTTAGCCACCCTGCACGTGTCATAGGGGCAAATCCATTACTGTACTTTCCTAACTCTCGACACTGAATCTTGCTGTGGCAGCAGTGGTCCCTTTCCTTCCCTTCCCCGACCCTAAATATGCCGGCGGCGAAGGACCTTTTTTCTCCCTCCCCCGACACTGAATCCGATGATGGCGGCCCAACATGTCTTGCAAGGCGAAGGTTGTAGCTACGTCGCTGACTGATTCGGGTCCATCGGGGCCCAAGTCTAGGGCTCAACACGTAGCAGTGGTGAGGTCTTCAGCCCCGGTTAGCGAGGAGGCCAACAAGGATTCTGCTCCCAAGGTACCTACGAGCAGCGGGTTGAAGAAAAAAGCAAGGCCGACGGCGGATTGTTCGGCTCTGGTGGGCGGATACAACACCCAAATCTCAAAGAAAAAAAGACGAGAGAAGAGCGAGAGGTGAATTTTTCTTATCTGTGCCTTATCTTGCAAGTAGATTAGTTACGACATAATAGAATCGAATGAACTAAAAAGTTCCCCTTTTTAATCAAATTAGGCACATCTTTTATACAAGGGACCTATATGAGTTCACAGTTCATGTTCGGCAGTACACTACAAAACTTGATTTTGGTTGCGAGAGGGTTGTGTTCGGGCAAGATGTGCATCTGCTTGTGAATTGCAAAGAGGTTGTGTCTGTTTCGCAGCTGGTAGATATGCTTACCGCTAGAATTCCCTGGGGTTCTAGACAGAGGACAAAATTGGTGTGGCGCAACATGAATGATACCTATCAGCAAATTGAGCACTCCCATGAGCTTCAGATGGTTTGGGAGTGTTGTGCAGCTGATCGTAAGGTGAAAGTTGAAGCGATGATTGATGATATGTATGCAGATGCTGGAGATCTTGCTGCAGAGCTTCTGCTCCTAGAGAATATGGACGGATAGATGCTAATCTAGATAAGTTCAGTATACGCATAGAGGTGGATTCATACATGGCAAAACTTGATGAGGGAGTTAATAAGCCAGTTTCATCATGTAGTATGGAGATCACTATCGATTCCAAAAACATAACTCTTGATGAAATGAGAGAGATGATCAGTAAGGAAATCAGTATTAGCCCTAAGCAGATGGCAAAAATCCGATGGTGGCATCATAAGAAGCAGCACTTCATAGATGTTTTGGATACTGAATATCTTATGCAGATTATGCAATGAAATAAGCGAACCAGGAAGGTGTTCTTCCTTGGTACCATTTATGATGTTGTTGAACATGTTATAGTGGATGTAGATGCCCCTGTAGTGGCTAAACAGAATGAGGTGGTCGACATTAATGAGATCTGATGAGAGCTGCTACCCTAGGCTTGTCATATGGACTGCGGGGTTCCCCTGCCTGTATTTGTAATATTGACTGCTGTTGCAATTAGAGGGTGTTTCTGTGATTATGTTTGTTGAGAGATTGCGATATAATGATGTGCGAGCTATTGAGATTTTTGGACATGTCACTCACTGAAACCATCATTGTTGTAATAAGACATAAGTACATTGTAGTTGACATGATTATGTTTCTTAAGATGACATACCATACTTGTTTCTGTTATTATGTTTGTTGGGACATTGTAATGTAATGTTTTGTGAAACCATGACTGGACAAGTGATGCATAAATACATTGTAGTTGACATGATTATGTTTCTTGAGATGATGTACTGTACTTGTTTCTGTTATTTTGTTTATTAAGAGATTGTAATGTAATGTTTTGCAAAACCATGACAGGACAAGTGATGTGTAAGTACCTTGTAGTCGACATGATTTTGTTTCTTGAGTTGATGTAATATACTTGTTTCTGTGATTACGTTTGTTGAGAGATTGTAATGTGATGTTTTGTGAAACCATGATGTGATTATGTTTGTTGAGAGATTGTAATGTAATGTTTTGTGAAACCATGACTGAAGAAGTGATGCATAAGTACCTTGTAGTTAACATGATTTTGTTTCTTTAGATGATGTAATATACTGGTATGACTAAATTGGGATGGAGGGAGTGCAGGTTTAATATTTGAAATGAGAATGTATGAAGAGAATCTATATTAGGCAGGAGACAATAATCCAGGGAAAGGGCATGGTATCCATTAAACTATTATAACATGCCAATTTAGTCATTGTTGCAGCGGTAGAAGGGCTGCTCTCTCTCTCTGACATGGGTATACCCTACATGTACTCGAGCTTGGTATATACGGTCTAAATACGTACAGGCCCATGGTGTCGCCAAGGCCCAAACGAAGGATTCGAGTAACCTGTGGACTCTCGATTGCTTGAAGAACAAGAAGAAGCTAAAGATAGAAAGTTTAAAGGGGAAAACCCTAACTTGTAACCGACTCGACCTGCTACCCGGGACCTAGCCTATCTATATAAAGGCTGGGAGGAGGCAGCGAGGAGGACACACACAACCCTAGCTTCCACAACCCTCACCAGATTACATCTGTGCACCATTGTAACTTTCGATTCCTTCGATAATTCCACGAGCAGACAAACAGGAGTAGGGACCTCTACGAGGCCTGAACTTGGGTAAATCTTTGTCCCCTGTGTGCTTGTTTGCTAGCCGATAGATGTCTCCAGCGCTCCCTCCTTCTCCAAAACCCAAGTCCATAACAATGGGCATTGATGAGTTAAACCCTCGTCAATTGGCGCCGTCTGTGGGAATTGGGAGTGCTGATGTTGCGGCTTCTTCGACCCCATCAACTGCGATCTACAACTCCGCAACAGTGGAGATTCACCAGCTCTTCGGCGCGTTCGACTTCACCGTCAACACGCCAGCCACTGGCCCGGCCTTCGAGTCCGTGGGCGACAGATTCAGCTTGGCGATCAGGAGCTTCCGCTTCCAAGTTGGTCAGATGGGCATGCTTCGCATGCCTGATCAGCCGACAGCGCCGGCGATTGCCCCACCATCGTGGTTTCCTCCGCCGATCGGCACCCTCAGCGAGCTCAACGCCCCGACAACAGTCGAGAATACTGTCAGCGACAGCAGTCGCGACTCCGATCTGAGCGATATGGCCACTGAAGATGGAACCTACGGTTCCGGATCTAAGAGTTGCGGAAGCAGCAGCTTCCCCAATCACTTCATGTGCACCGTCATCAACGCAGGCGACACCTCTGCCAACCGCGACAACGGTGACAATCGCGGTAACGTAACCGACCCGCCTAACGGCGGCAATGGTGGCAATGGCAGTAACGGTGGCAACCGCGTCCCCGTTGACAACGGAGGGGCAGTCGAACCTCCAACCATAGTAAATGAGCAAACCGGCGAACGCGTCGTAATCAAGATCAACGAGCAAGAATGGGCTCGCTGCCGCGAGGCCCTGCGAGGCACCCCTCTACCCTTCGGATCCCTGCAGGAGCTGCTGATGGGCTATCACTGGCTCCTGAAGGAAGAATTCAAGCGCCAAGTACAAACAATCACGCAACTCGAGGCGCGCAAAAAGGCGGCAGACGAGTCGAGCCTTCGTCGTGCTGGACTCTCCTCCTACGGAGGATCCTCCTCAAAGGGCAACGAGCACCTCGCCAAGAAGAGGCAATCTCGGATGGCCCACCTCACCGAGCAGGAACGCATAGAGGCCGCAAAGGTCCTCGACTTCGGCTCTATGACAGTCGACACCAGGGGCAATGTGGTCCCCAAGACGCCGCAGGCTACGGTGATAGTGGCCACCATGTACCTCTTAAACAACCAACCACCCGCTGGAGACCCTCGAGCCACCATGCACCGATCTACGATCGTGGGCTTGGGATTAATCGAGGCCTCCCTCGACAAGGAGCTGACACCGGAGCAAAAGAAGGGCAAAGCGCTAGAAAAGCGTTACTCCTCACCCTCGTCCAGCAATGACAGCCACGACTTGTCTCGACGTCGCCGCTCACGACGACACGACCACGACTACGACGCATGTGATGACATCACGCAGCGCAAGATCGACAAATCAAGAGCACGACATGCTCGGTCGACTGACTCAGAAGAGGAGGACGTGGAGCTCTGCGGCGCCAGATGCTTCAGCAGATCCATTAGGCAGAAGCGAATGCCTAAAGGGTTCAAAGTCCCGTCGGAGAACCCGAAGTTTGACGGCCTACAGGACCCGAAGATCTGGCTAGAGGACCACATATCTTCCGTCAGGCTCCACGAAGGCAGTCGAAGCACGGCCATGCAATGCTTGCAGCTACAGCTACAGGGTGCCGCCCGAGCATGGCTCAACAACCTCCCACGCGGATCCATTCGCAGTTTGGACGAGCTGGTTTACAGCTTCGTGTGTAACTTTAAAGGCACATACAAGCGGCCTGCATCAATCGAAGAGTTGAGATGCTGCCAGCAAAGATCTGGCAAATCGCTGCGCTCCAGCATCCAAAGGTGGTCCATCATCAAGAACTCCGTAGAAAACATCTCGGAGGATCGCGCGATTGACGCATTCAACGGTGGCGTCCACCGCTTAGAACTCAGAGAGGAGCTGGGCCGCTCAAAGCCCAAGACCATCGACCACCTGATGGAGATCGCGAATCGATGGGCCGATGGAGAAGACTCAGTGAAGAATCACGTTCACTCCGACGAGGAGGCGGAGCTCGAGCACAGACGCGATCGCCGAGGCAAGCGTCGCATGCGCATTTACGATGACCACGACGACATCAACATGGTCGCGGCTGGCTACGTCGAAAGACGCGACGACAACCGCAACAGCGGATATCGTAGCGGCGGATACCGCGACTCCAGGAAAACCACGGAAGTGTGGCAACGCCGCACTTGCGATGAGGCACCCGCGAGCTCCATTGAGGATAAATTGTCTGGGCCATGTACGGTACACTTCTACATCGACAAGCATGATGGCAAGAAAAAATCCAGCCACCTCCTCAAGGATTGCAGCGAATTCCTCAAGCTACATGAGGGACTGGTTCGGATGAACCATAATGCAGTCGAAAGAGGCTACAGAGCCGCTCCAGGCGCCGTGGCACATGGCGCTCCGCCACCCCCACCCGGGCCACCCCCGAACGCAGCCGCACCGGACCAGCACCACGGAGGCGAGCCGTACCCACTAGCCATGGGCACCATGATGATCCAAAAGGGGCGCCCCTCCAATAGAGTGCAGAAGGCCATCACTCGCCAAGTCAACTTGGCCACACACTCTCCACCATCCACTACTGAGTACCTCAGTGGAAGCGAGTCCTGCATCACCTTCGACAAACGCGACCATCCGCCTCAGGTACCCCGTCCAGGCCATTGCCCCCTCGTACTCGAGGCGCAAATCGGAGGCTTCGACATGAGCCGCGTCTTTATGGATGGTGGAAGCGGCATCAACCTTATATTCGCGAGTACCTTGCGAGCAATGAGGATCCCCCTAACTTGCCTGGAGGCCTCGGACACAATGTTCCATGGCATCGTCCAAGGGAAAGGCGTATACCCCCTGGGCAAAATCAACCTCGACGTCATCTTCGGCACGCCCAAGAACTTCTGGCGCGAGTGCATCGACTTTGAGGTCATCGACTGGCCCTCACAGTACCACTGCATCCTCGGGCGTGTCGCGTTCGCTAGATTCATGGAAGTTCCCCACTATGCCTACCTGCAGATGAAAATGCCAGGTCCCAATGGCGTCATCACGATCAACGGGAGCTTCGAGCGATCCGACAGTTGCGACAGGGAATTCAACAGAATCTCCCAGTCCTTCGGCATGCAGGAGGAACTCGCAAGATTGAAGGAGACGACAAACAACAGTCTGCCTCCCCTGAGCAGGCCAAGATCACCTGATCTCTCCTTCGACTCATCTATGCACACAAAGAAAGTGCAGGTCCACCCATCGAATCCCGCCAAGACGGCTCTCATCGCCAACAACTTGAGTCCCGCATAGGAACTCGCGCTCGTCGAATTCCTCCGTGAGCACTAGGAATTTTTCGCCTGGTGTCCTGCGGACATGCCAGGGGTTCCCAGGGAATTCGCCGAGCACGCACTCAACGTCAACCCCGACGCAAGGCCCGTCAAGCAAACAATCAGGCGACTGGCTGAGCCACGAGCGCAGACAGTTGGAATGGAGATCAACAGACTCCTCGCGGCCAAGTTCATACGTGAGATCAAGGAAGCACTTGGCTCGCCAACACGGTGCTGGTACCAAAAAAGGACACGGATATCCTGCGGATGTGCGTGGACTTCACTTCTCTGAACAAGCACTGCCCAAAGGATCACTTCCCGCTGCCACGGATCGACCAGATCATTGACTCCACCGCGGGATGCGAGCGCCTCTGCTTCCTCAACGCCTACTCAGGCTATAACCAAATTCGAATGAAGGAGGAAGATCAAGAGAAAACAGCGTTTACAACGCCCTTTGGTGTGTTCTGCTACAACACAATGCCCTTCGGGCTAAAGAATGCGGGAGCCACCTACCAGCGGTGCATGCAGGCTTGCCTCAAGGAGTAGCTGGGTCGCAACATCCAAGTCTATGTCGACGACATAGTAATCAAGACCAAGGAGGAAGCCTCTCTAATCGAAGATTTGCACGAAACCTTCGCCAACCTCGATCGCTACCAGATCAAGCTCAATCCGGACAAATGCGCCTTCGGCGTACCATCTGGGCAGCTACTCGGGTATCTCATCTCCGCGAGGGGAATCGAGGCGAACCCGAAGAAGATAAAAGCCATACTGGCCATGGAGAAGCCGAAGAACATAAGAGGCATCCAGCAACTGGCCGGACGAATCGTGACCCTTAGTCGATTTATCAGTCGGATGGGTGAAAAGGCACTACCCTTCTACCAGATCCTCCGCAAAGACGAAAAATTCGAGTGGACCAATGAAGCACAAGAAGCATTCGAAGACCTCAAGCGCATGTTATCCACTTCGCCAATGTTGGTGACTCCACGAGAAAGGGAACCATTGTTGCTGTACATCTCCGCCACCAACCAGGTGGTCAGCACAGTGCTCGTCGTCGAGCGAGCTGAGGAAAACAAGGTCCACGGCGTATAACGCCCAGTATACTACCTCAGCAAGGTCCTCACGCCAACAAAACAGCGGTACCCGCACTACCAGAAGCTGGTGTACGGCGTCTTTATGATTGCCCGGGACTGCGCCACTACTTCCAGGAACACCTAATCGTGGTAGTCAACAACGCCCCGTTGGGACATATCCTCAATAACCCCGATGCCACGGGGCGAGTCGCGCTCTGGGGAATAGAGTTGTCTCCACAAGACATCACATACGAAAAGCGCAACGCAATCAAGTCGCAAGTTCTCCCTGACTTCCTCATGCACTGGATGGAGAACCAACTCCCGGACAAGCCAGATATGTCCTACCTCTGGACAATGCACTTCGATGGGTCCAAGCGGAAAGACGGAACAGGCGTAGGTGTCATACTGACATCACCTCAAGGGGACAAGCTGAAGTATATCCCGCGAATGCAGTTCACAGCCTCAAACAACGAGGCTGAATACGAGGCCCTGTTGCACGGGATGAGGATGGCAAAAGCTTGCGGCGCCAAGAGGCTCATCATATACGGCGACTCCAAGTTGGCCGTCAACCAAACAATGCATGAGGGCGACGCACTGAACTATAATATGATCGCGTACCGCGACCTCTACGACACACTCGAAGGAGACTTCGACGGTTGCGAGCTGCGACACGTAGGTCGTGAAAGCAACGAGGAAGCGGACGCACTCGCCAACATAGGCTCTACCTGCGCCCCCATACCACCTGGGGTATTTCTCGAGCGCATATGTGAACGCCCCATCAAGCCAAAGGCCGCAGAGAAGAAAAAAAGCGCAACAACGGACTCGGGGGCTACACCACCCAATGAGCCAATGGCACTCGATGACTTGGAACTGGACACAGGACTCGAGGGACCAATGAGCGTCATGATGATCGAGCAATCCTGGACCCAGCCGTACATCACGTACCTCCTCAGCAAGAGGTTACCAGACGATCCGACAGATGCATGGCACATCGCGTGACGATCCAAGGCATTTGCCGTTATCAACGGCGAACTGTATAAACGCAACATCACAGGAGTACTCCAACGATGCTCTCCATGGCCGATGGAAGAGCAGTTCTCCTCGACATCCATGAAGGGACCTGCGGGCACCACGCCGGCAGTCGCGCCCTCGTTGCCAAAGCTCTACGAGCTGGGTTCTACTGGCCTACGCACAGTGGGGGATCGACATGGTCCAAAAATGCAACGCTTGCCAGCGATTCGCGGACAAGCCGCACGCACCAGGTGTAGAGCTGCGGCCAATCCCATTGGCCTGGCCCTTCGCACAGTGGGGGATCGACATGGTCGGCAAACTTCCAAGGTCCTCGCGAGGAGGCTACATGTACCTCTTGGTCGCAGTTGACAAATTCACCAAGTGGATTGAAGCCATGCCAATGACCAACCAATCAGGGCACAACGCAGTCAAATTCTTCGAGTCCATCGTCTACCGCTTCGGGGTGCCGCACAGCATCATCACCGACAACGGGACGAACTTCACATCCAAGGAGTTCCAAGAATTCTGCGAGAACTTGGGGATCAACATCAGGTACGCCTTAGTAGCGCATCCACAGACCAACGGTCAGGTGGAAAAAGCAAACGGGCTCATCTGTAGCGGCATCAAGAAGCGACTCCTACGGCCACTCGAACAAGCCGCGGGTTGATGACCGGACGAACTGCAATCCGTACTCTGGAGCCTACGTACAACTCCAAACAGCACCACGGGCTACACGCCATTTTTTATGATGCACGGAGCAGAGGCAGTGCTACCAGCCAAGGTACAGTACAAGGCGCTGCGCGTGGTCGCTTACAGCGAACAAGAGTCATCCCTCACACTCAAAGATTCCGTCGACCTCCTTGACGAGGCAAGGGAAATCGCCGCAGAATGATCCACGATCTACCAGCAGAACCTGCCCAACTATCATAGTAGGAGGCTTCGCCCTAGATCCTTCGTCGAAGATGACCTGGTCCTGCAACTGAAGCAGCAGGGGAATCTCAAGCTCGAGTCCCCTTGGGAAGGACCATACCTGATTACAGAAGTAATCCCAGGTGGCGCGTATCGCCTTCAAGATCTAGAGTCAGGAGTCGCATACTCCAACCCCTGGAACGTCGCACAGCTGCGATGCTTCTACCCTTAGTCGTTTTTACCTTTTAGATTGCAAAATAAGGCTACTCAGCCAAGGCTACTTAGCCTCACATTGTACCTCGCACTGTTCTTCGAATAAATAAAGATAAGTGTCCCAAAACTCTGAGTTCTCCTTTACTTTTCCAACTTATACACTCGGTGGCTGCGCCACCCTATACACATCTGTTCTTCGAACCAAAACGCGATATCCTGAGTAGCTGGTACATCAATCGAAACCCTTAACACAACACCAACCCAGCTGCAACGCACCTGACAGGTTGACAAGGGACTGAGATAAAATCATGACCAGGCTAACGAAAAGGACTCGCATAGTGCCACGCACTTCGTACTAACAGAGCTCTTTATACGCATTCGACAATAAATTATCTACAACATTTATACGAACTTTACAACACAAGTACACTTATGTGCAGGATACAAACTAGGCTACTACTGTAGTAGAAGAACATTGGTTTGTTCCTCAAAGAAGTCGACGATCTCTTCTGCTGGGCGGTCCACCGCCTGGTAGTGCGGCACCATATTCCAAGCAGAACTTGCTGGCGGCGCAGGCGGCCCAGACGCAATTGCCGCAACATCTACGTCAGGCCTGTGCAGTCGCACCATTGACAGGGCAGCCTTGGCACCAGCCACCAACTGTTGCCTCACACATTCGCGAACCGCGGACAGATCTTGAAACTTGGCAAGGAGGGCCAGCAAGCTCGATGGAGCATCATCCATCGGGAACATCGCCCGATAAATATTCTTCAAGCATGACTGCGACTTCTTCAGAAAAAGTAGCACTCGGGATGCACGATCCTGCAGGGTCGCCAGCGCAGTCACGCGATCATGATCTACCCAGAAGTATCCACTCTCTTGAAGCTGCTCCTGGGTGAGATCATGTAGGCGAATGACAATTCTATCCTTCTCCTCCCGCGGATGACGCGTGCTAACAACTACACGAAGCAGCAACAATAGCATGAGCACAACGTACCACTGTGAGTGACTACAAGGAAAAGATGAGAACAAGCAAACTAACATTTGAATTGGTCGCCTAGCTGCGTCACCTCGCCAAGAAAATATTTCTCTCGGGCGGCGGCTTTCTCCGCCTTCGACTTCCACACGTCTGTGTTACCGTGGAGCACGGGCAACTCACGCTCCAGCTGCTTCACGCGGTCACGCAGTCGCGAAAGCAATGACAGCTCATCAACCCTGGAGCGCGGCGGGGCCGCAGTACCATCAAGGGTCAGCGAGCCCTGAGTTTCCATCAAAGGATCAATCGATGTACCGTACCACAAGTCAAGATAGAAGCAAAATAAAACGACGAAATCAACACAAAGACAAAAGGATCAGATGCATTCAAGACTAGCAAAAGTATCAGCAGATACACTCGCCAGCAGGCATGTCTTTAAAACAAAAGGACACAATCTAAAACTAACTATTACAAAACTATCTAAGGAGCAGCTGGCTTCTTCGACTTTGAAGGCTTCGGGGGCTTCATTAAGTCCCTGGCAGTGTCAGACGCCACTGACTTTCCGCCGGCCCCTGACGCCGAAGCTTTCGCCACCTTCTTGGCACGTTGGAGCTCCTCAGAGTACTTCGCAACAGTATTTATCAAGTGATGCCCATATTTGCCATAGGCAGTTGTAAAAGGAGCAAAGACTACCTACTGACCGTCCGCGCCAACAGGCATCGCCTTTGACACCGCGGAAGGATCAATCTCGACTCCGTGGGCCTGCACCATGGTGAGTGACATGGACGTGCCAGCCGCGCAGAGTGAGTTCTTGTAGCTGGAGGGCACACCCCCGGCGAGTGACTCCACCAGCTCGTCCATATTATCGATCAGCTTCGCCTTAGGCATCAACTCCTCCCGGAGGCGACTGAGGGCGCCCTTGGCCTTGAAAAGTGTATCCTGGACGGCGATGCTACGGTCCTCGACTGTAGACAGCGCACCCACCAGAGCGTCGTCACGATGAAGGGCCTGCGGGTCAAAGCTCAAATCGCCAGCGTCTATACATAAACCCACACATGGACAAAAACATTAGCGCCACCAGCAAAAACATTAGAAGCAGAGAAGGATAACAGTATCCACAAGCAAAAGTACCTAAGAGGGCCTTGGCGATTGAGAACAGTTGTTCTTCGAACAACTTTTCCCTGGCCGCGAAGGAGGCACGCAGATCCTCTTCACGCTTCCGCGCCTCGTCACACGCTGCGATTGCCTCGTCGCGACCCTTCACAGCCGCGACAAGCGTCTTCTCCAAGGTGGCGGTGTTATGCAATAAGGCATTATGTTCAGCGACACGACAAGCAAAAGTTGATCAACAGTCGACTATATCAAAATGAGAAGACGAAGAAGAGTAAGTGTAGAACACTCACTTTCAACCACGCGATGACGCATCTCCAGCATAGCATGCTGGCGGCCCATCGCCATCACTTGTTCCGCCAAGAGCACGGCTTCCTTCACAAGGAGCTGTAGCACAAACAAGGAATCAACAGAGGCAACAGATAACGTCGACTGCAACACTAAAACAAAGAAAAGCTACACTTACATGGTCCTCTAGTGACTCCGAAGATGTCTGCTGTACCGTCATCCGGGCAACCATTCGATGCTCCCCTGCATGGGGAGAACTGGAAGAGTTGTGCCCGGAGTGGGCCGCCACCGGAGGGGAAGGAGCGCCCTCGACCTCTTCCTTGGCCTTCCAGGTAGCGACTCCTAATTCCTTTAAAAATTGGACGTCGCCAGAAGATGACGACAACTCTTGACTGCAAGATAACGACCATATCAACAAATGGCAAACCCAAAGACAAGCCAATAGGAAGAAAACAGAGAAGAACAAATGAACTAGAAAACTTACCAGTCAAACTTGTCAAAGTCAAATGTGGCCTCCACTGACTCCGACGAAGACTCCTTGGGCAATCACATCTTCTTGCGAGAAGATGGTGCCACAGCCCTCACAGGAATGGCAGGAATTGGCGACTCCGCACCAACGCCCGTACCTTCCGGAGTCGAAGGAGACGATGCGTCGGAATCCTCGTTGCGCGAATGCTTGCGAGTATCCGGACTATCGGACTCGGGGGTTTCCTCCTCCACATCAGAAGGGATAGTCGACTCAGACTCATCCTCTTCCAAGGCTTTGCGAGGAATAATCCCCTCAGGGAGAGGGGGCATACAAGGCGACACCGCCCAATCCTGCATACAGACAACAAAAATCAGCAAAAAGCAATTAAGCAACATAAGAGCAATCAACAAAATAAGCTACTGCGTAGCACAACTATACCTCAGGAGGAGGATTCAAAGCATCAAAGGGAGGAACAACTGGTTCACTAGGAAGCACATCGTTGCCGGTGTACTTCGTGACCAGTCGAATCCTCTTGTCCACCTCACTCGCGGACATGCCATCGGCAGACAAGCGAGTGGCATCATCAGCGCCAGCCCATTTAAACATGGGGTGGACCCTGGCTTGCAGGGGCTGGACGCGATGGCGCAGCCAAGTGCGAATGAGGGTGCAGCCTCCCTCCTCTTTGCCTATGCGGCTCTCGAGGTCACAGATACGCTGATATAGCACGTCTGTCTCCGCGAGCTCGCCAGGCATGACTACATTCTTCCAGGAGCGCATCCTCCTACATGGCGTCGCGGGATCAAAGGGGGCGAGTCCAAAGTGTTCGCCATTGGCCTTCTAATCGCGGATGTAGAACCATTTGTCCCTTCACCCTTGGACGGACGCTGTGAGCTTGATATCGAAGTAGGTGGCGGATGGGTCGACGTGGATTCCGCAACCACCTACATCGTAAATTAAAGAGCCATATGCAGACTGACGCTTCAATTTGAAGATGCGCTTGAAAAGGCCGAAGTGTGGCTCGATTCCGAGCCAGCACTCGTAAAGTGTGATGAAGCAAGAGATGTGGAGGATCGAATTTGGGGACAGATGATGGAGCTGGAGCCCGTAGAAACAAAGAAGACCCCTAAAAAAGGGGTGAAGAGGCAAGGAGAGACCGTGAATGATGAATGCGAGAAACATCACTCGAAAACCAATGAGAGGAGCAGGAATGGTCTCACCACTGGGGACGTGCACATCGGCGACTGCCGCGGACAGCACTCCGTCTTGGCGAATAAGACGGAGATCAGACGCCTTAATGATGGAAGGGCGCCACGCACCATTCGTGACGCGGGTGCCTACGACCTTCTTCTTCCCGCCAGCGGCGGTGCTGGTGCCCGCAGCAGCGGAGCCGCCCTTCTTCTTCGCCGCGGCAACAGTGGCCGCAGAATCAGTGATAGCGCCTCCCTTCTTCTTCCCCATTGCACGACGGTGATGTGAGCGAAGAAAGTAGCTCGGGAACGAGCGGAGCTGGTCCAGCGTCATGGAGGAAACGGGCGCAGGAAAAAGCAGAGGAGTAGCAGCAATGGCGATGGCAGCAAGGAAGAATGAGCACAAATGGGAAAATTACTGCCGTAGCGCCGCTACTTAACCCCTGGAAGATGCAATCCAACGGCTCAAAAAAAACCTATTGGACGCGTGCCACACATCGTGTTGGACACGCGGGGAAGGGGCAGCGCGAACCGTCCCTCCACTACTCCCATTACGCACGGAAATCGAGGAGGCACAGTTAAAATAAAGATTACGCATGCCCAGTCAAATCAAAGTCAGGAAGTGGGACCCACTGCTCGTCACGTCCCGTCAAACTCGCTCACGCGGGCAACTGAGGTCATACAAGCGTCATCACTGACGTCATCAAAGCTACGTAGCGAAAAACTTCGACTACTTTAGTCCTTGCTGGAGTCTTCGACTCCACCAAGCACTCGGGGGCTACTCCCATAGGGAGCGCTGGCCGCGCACCCTACGATTTTCTTTTCTTTCTGCAGGAATAAGGACAATCAAAAGGCAAACCCAACCACTCGAAATACGATTCGATTATGGACATGGGTTACTCCCATAGGGAGCACCGGAAACAAATTCGACTGAAACAAGCAAAAGACGATAGCAGTCGCAAAATGATTCTTTAGTCCCTGCCTGAGTCTTTGACTCAACCAAGCACAGCAGTCGCAAAATGATTCTTCAGTCCCTGCCTGAGTCTTCGACTCAACCAGGCACTCGGGGGCTACTCCCATAGGGAGCGCTGGTCGCGCACACTATGATTATCTATGCAAAAACTGTGTGTCGATAACATCCACACTCGAAACTCATGGTGACACTGCCTCATAATTTTTCCCTACAAAGAGATTGCGTCTCCTGGGTCACCCGAATCGTCTCCGCGATGATAAAATTCGGATGCCGCGCTTACAGCGTGAAGGTAAGACCTGAACAAGGCCTGGCAACGCATTAGCTGCGCATTAACAGAAACATATACATGCCTGCAGGTACGATGAATATGCCTTGACGGACGCGTCGAGTGCTCACACCCATATAACTGGAATTCAACTCCTGTAAGACCTCCGCGGCCTAAGTCAAATTACACCAGCACTTTTCCGGATTCGAGTCCGGGGACTCGAGTTTGAGTAGATTGCGTTGTTTCACCCTAAGGTGGTTAACTGATACTTCGGTTGTATCAGGCACGTATATCAACAATCCCTATGACACAATTAAAAGCAGTCAAAATATATACTCATTCAGACACTCGAAAGACTTCAGAAGTCCCCAGTCGAATCTACGATTCCACTGGACACTCGGGGGCTACTTACATGGGTATACCCTATAGGTACTCGAGCTTGGTATATACGGTCTAAATACGTACATGCCCATGGTGTCGCCAAGGCCCAAACGAAGGATTCGAGTAACCTGTGGACTCTCGATTGCTTGAAGAACAAGAAGAAGCTAAAGATAGAAAGTTTAAAGGGGAAACCCTTACTTGTAACCGACTTGACCTGCTACCCGGGTCCTAGCCTATCTATATAAAGGCTAGGAGGGGGCGGCGAGGAGGACACGTGCAACCCTAGCTTCCACAACCCTCGCCAGATTACATCTGCGCACCATTGTAACTTTCGATTCCTTCGATAATTTCACGAACAGACAAGCAGGAGTAGGGACCTCTACGAGGCCTGAACCTAGGTAAATCTTTGTCCCCTGTGTGCTTGTTTGCTAGCCGATAGATGTCTCCAGCGCTCCCCCTTCTCCAAAACCCAAGTCCATAACAATGGGCATTGATGAGTTAAACCCCCGTCTCTCTCTCTCTCTCTCTCTCTCTCTCTCTCTCTCTCTCTCTCTCTCTCTCTCTCTCTCTCTCTCTCTCTCTCTCTCTCTCTCTCTCTCTCTCTCTCTCTCTCTCTTCTCTCTCTCACTGACACCAACGTCGACACCGACGATGACGCATTCGCCATGCTGTCCTTGAACGGCGAGGACGACCAGTCGAGCAGCGACAACCTTCTCTCCGACATCGAGTATTCCTTCCATGATGTGAGTTCCTCTGTTTTCTCGGGATAGGGTTAGGCAATGGTAAATCTCTCGATCTGAGCTCCATATGTGCATGCAATCATGTTTGATTTCAGCTTTGCGTTTACCTATAGGTACCACAGACGATCTACGACTCCGAATGGGAGGGCCTAGATCTCGATGGAGAAGTGCCATGTGACCATGGGCTAAAACTGAGGAGATATGTTGCATTCGAAGGCAGTAACACTAGGAGAAGGTTTTTGGGTTGTACAAATCAGGTTTGTTTACATTATGTGGAACTGTGACATGAAGTAAAATGTATCGTGCATGTTCATAACACTATAGTGTGTGTGTTTTTAGGTTGGCCCGGTGTGTAAAGCAGTAGAGTGGGTGGATCTTGAGTGGCCAGATGCACTTACGAAATGTTTGGCATAATTATGGGAGATGTATGAGTTGGAAAGGTCGGAGAGATTTACTGATGTAAGTGATGCAGCTGAAAAAAATTACAAGCTGTCGGTACAAAATAAGGAGCTGGAACAAGAAATCGAAAATTTGCAGTCAGAGCTAACTGACAGAATCGATGGGAGCTTGGTTGTTGGAACTGCAAATAAGCTTCTGGATAGTTACAGGTTGCTGATTCATAATGCAAAAAAGGAGAGGGATCAGCTCAGGGAAGACAAGAAGAAGCTAGAGTACTGCATTGCAGATCTATTGAAGGAACTGAAGAAGGCGCACGAGGGTGAACAAGGACAAACTATAGAGGATAAAGGAAATTCGAGATGAATAATATATGTTGTGCCAATGCCTAAAACTAGTTAACTGTAAGACTTGCAGTTGCGCTTTCTTAACTAAGCCAAACTCAATCCTCGAGCAAACTAATTTCAGATGAACACACATATAATGCATAGAGTTAAGTTCACGCTTACAAAATCACCACTGCAGAGGATAAACCAGGCAGTTCAGTACTAAATAGACATATGCTGTGTTCAAGCAAGCCTAGCCCGGAGCTGCCTGTTTTCCTCCCTAAGATCGGCCAGCTCCTTCAGTACTATGTCGTGCTTCAGTTGTAGGTTCCAGCGCTCCGTCACAGATTAGAGAAGTTGGTACGTAGCCATAAAATTTTCCTTCAAGATCCCTTCATGATCTCCGACTACTTCCTAGCTAAGGTGCGACCTTCACTGTGTAGCTTAGCCCAGCCGGCGTTTAACTCCTTTAGTTTCTAGCACTTGTCAGAAAGGACCACGAGTTCAGCACGCAGGTGGTCAAAGGCCAGTTTCTGGGAATTCTGCTTCTCCCTTTGGATTGCTATCTTGTCATTTAGCCAGGTCGCCAGGTCCTTGTCGATCTTTCGCTTCTTTCCCTGCAACAAAAAATACATTGTATGGTTTGTTCAGTTCACCAGGACAAGCTGGTTAGTTTCCATAATTAACTGAATCGACTAGTGGCACTGTCATAATTTCAAGGAAGAAGCAATCTAGGACTAATCAACATTTTATGAATCGACTAGTGGCACTGTCATAATTTCAATTTCAAAAACAAATAAGATTTATCTGCAGTTTAGTGTGTTGTGGGTTTTTCCCAATATCACCAAATAGTAATGGGAGAGTGGCAAACTCATAATGCAGAAACCCATGTCCAGATACATAATGGAAAGAGCACATGGTGTCCATTCATGAACATGAACACCAACACATGTCTAGATAGATAAGGAGTTGCCCTAGGATTCTTATTGCACCCTATAATGGGAAGCAGACTTGGGCATTGCTCCCTGAACCCTAAACATTACAAAAGGAGTGGAGGACAAACTGATATTCGTGTCCCCGCTAACGGGAATCAGACTTGGGCATTGCTCCGATACGCCTCCAGACATCGCCTTAGCTCCTCATTCTCTTTCTGAACACCCTCGAGTACGGTGATCCATCTGCTCATGTCCTCCTTCATCTCCTTCACTGCATCCAGGCAACCGTTCCTATCATGGTAGGCTCGGATGGTAGCCTTGGTGTCCTCGACGCGTCCTCTGAGTGCCTTGCTGACTTCGTCCTGCAGGAGAATGCACCTTTCCACGAGATTCTTCTTCTCCTCCATGAGCTCGTTGATTATCTTGATGGCCTGTTCTTGCCTATTCAAGTTACGGTCGAGCACTTTCTGCAGCCTCACGATGTCACATGCAAAATCTAGCGAGATCTCCTTCTGCACAGATAATTGCTTGCATAGGCTCTCATTAGCTTGGGTGAGGGAGCGTGCAAGCTCATGTTGGTTGACAATCTTGGAACTGATCGCGGCCACCTTGTCACGGTACTCGGCCTTCGATCGCAGCATTGTTCATGTTAATTGAAATAGGAATTCTATAATTACACTCCAGGTTCCATGTGAATACTAATACAGATCAAAAAAATCCCCGTTGAATCTATTGACCGCAGTGTTAAAAAATGGACCTAGAGATCTATTCATGACCACGATAAACTAATCCTAATCACAAAAAAATCCATAGTGAATCTATGAACAGCGGTATTAAGGAAAGACCAAGAGATCCAGTCATATTCATGAAAACTAATACAACTCGCAAAAGAAGAAGAAAAACCAATGCGGGGCGGACAAGATCTAAGAAATCCACATCACAATTCAGAGAAATAACAACGTGGAGATTTGCTACCTCGCTAAGACATGGAACGAGGTCGAACGGGTCCTGCAACGCCTCCGTCGTGGTGGATTCAGGCTCCACGGCCGGCCTGTAATACGTAGAAGAGGAAGAGCAAGAAGAAGAAGAAAAACAAGAAGAAGCTGAATAAGATCATGATGGAGATGGAGATGGAGAATAAGTAGAACAAGAAGACCGTATCGGGAGGATCCCTCGCCTGCTAGAACATTCGGCGCCATTGTCGGGGGAGATTGGGCCTCGATGAGAGGGTGGGCTTAAGCGGCTGGTAGAGCAAGAAGTGCCTCATGGCGATTTGTCTCTCTTTTCTCCGCGAGGATCATCGACCAGCCTCTCCCCCTCCTCAGTGGAGCCATGGCTTGCAGGGTGAGGGTGGCGGCTGCAGGAGGAAGGAGATAGTGATAGTGTGGGAGAAGAGTCAAAGAGTACATGCCGTGGTCCAGTAGTACTAGTACTATTATACAAGACCACCGTGTATGGTCTACCTTCTCAAAGAAGCCAGGGAGGCAGGGGTAGGGAATCGATGGGACTTGTCTTTATTGCGATGGACACTTCAATGGTCTTTAGCACCGCCCAAAATCCAGTATATAATAAGGGGAGTGCGAGCCGGGTGGTCATCACGGGAATCAGCACGCACATCCTGCGTGTGTGTGTCACGTGTTGATGGGGCAATGACGCGCGCAACTGTTGCACGATCATGTCGAACTCCGTCGAACTCCACGTGACAGGCACACACGGGATATTTACGAGTCTAGAATACGCCGTGCCACTTTTGTTGTGATCAAATTATGTTCAATACGCGAGATATTACTTCTTTCTTCTTTTTTGATAACATGCATGGACACGACACACGAAACCGCTGCTCATCCTTGATTAGATTGGCACCCCACTCTGTGTACCCGCCATCGACCATTGGGAGCAACTACCTCGAGCACGATGCCCCCTCGCCGTGGCAATGGCAGGTCCAAGCCGTCCACTGACCGTCCTACGTCCCCGGCTCTTTGATGCATCGTTCGCGCTCACAATTCGCCTGCTGAGGCAGCACGTCGTGTCCGACCGCGCCAGGATCCATCGACATCGGCACTCAAGGACACCATGACGTCAAAGCTCGTACCGGCCGCGCATGAGGAGCATGGGGTACCTGCAATGTTGGATGAGCGCAAAGTAGCGGCCAGGACGGGGGCACGTGTTGCATCGGTGAGTATGGACAAGAAGAGGAACGAGAAGAAGACCAGGAAGAAGAGAGGAGATAGCTATTTGGACGAGTCCGACTCGGCCAACGAGGAGGCGTTCATCGATCAGTTGGAGGCAGAAGCGGAGGAGAGTGACATGGACCCATGGGACTACGAAGAGGAGGAGGAGAAGGACTCCGACAAGGAGATAACACGCTTATTCGAGGAAGGGGGCGGTGTTGAGTCATCAGAGGAGGACACTGACGATGGCGATGGCAGGGACCATGGAGTTGACGAAGACGAGGACGAACCGGAAGACGAAGACGATGGCTTCTTCGAAATATGATCATTTATTCTATTTATTTTAGTTAGGTAGATGGATTTTCACTTGTTTATGGAAGTAAACTATAGGTGGCACGGATAGAGAGGT
This sequence comes from Avena sativa, assembly GCA_916181665.1. Taxonomy (NCBI): domain Eukaryota; kingdom Viridiplantae; phylum Streptophyta; class Magnoliopsida; order Poales; family Poaceae; genus Avena; species Avena sativa. The sequence goes on along the minus strand of OV702290.1, from coordinate 363,653,449 downwards.
GTCACGGATTGACCATGCATAAAAAAAGTGGAGAAGGGATGGGTTATCCTGCTCGTTGGATCACATAGGATCAACGGTTGGTGGAGACGATCCGCGTGACATCTGTGTTAGCCAATCAGGGCGTAGCACCTAGAGTGAGCACACGTTTGGGTTCTCCACACATATGGGCTTTTGTGAGATTTGTGACCGAGAGAGAGGGCAAATATCTTTTCACAATCCGCCTATTTTTTGAGGTGAAACAGTAGGGAAAATCCCCACTACAATTTTTTTTATTATATATGTGTATGTTACAATGAGAAAATGATCTAAGGTAGATCATAAACAGTTACATCTAAATTGAAACAATCTATTCTATCACTGATCTAATTGCTGACTGAGCCAGGCTTTGAATTTCTCCTTGTATTTTCCTTTGATTCTGAATTGTATCCATCTAATTTCCTGGTAGAAAATTGCTTTCCATCTATCAAAAGTGGCTAACACAATCCGCCTATGGATCCATCAGTGTCATTGCATGTGTGTTCTTCTCATTAACCACAGCTAGAGTCATTGCATGTGTGTTCTTTTCACAGACCACATATGGAACCACCATTGTCATCGAAATGTGTATTCTTTCATTAACCACAACTAGATTCATTTCATGACTGTTCTTTTCACATACCACATATGGATCCACCAGTGTCATTGAAATGTGTGTTCTCTTCAGAGAGCACACATGGATCCACCAGTGTCATTGCATTTGTGTTCTTTTTACTAACAACAACCAGAGTCATTGCATGTGTGTTCTTTTCACATACCACATATCGATCCACCAGTGTCATTGCATGTGAGTACTTTTTACTAACAACAACTAGAGTCATTTCATGTGTGTTATTTTCACATACCAGATATGGATCCACCAGTGTCATTGCATGTGTGTTCTCTTCAGAGACCACACATGGATCCACCAGTGTCATTGCATGTGTGTTCTTTTTACTAACAACAACTGGAGTCATTGCATGTGTGTTCTTTTCACATACCACATATGGATCCAACAGTGTCATTGAAATGTGTGTTCTCTTCAGAGACCACACATGGATCCACCAATGTCATTGCACGTGTGCTCTTTTTACTAACAACAACCAGAGTCATTGCATGTGTGTTCTTTTTACTAACAACAACCAGAGTCATTGCATGTGTGTTCTCTTCAGAGACCACACATGGATCCACCAGTGTCATTGCATGTGTGTTCTTTTTACTAACAACAACTAGAGTCATTGCATGTGTGTTCTTTTCACATACCACATATGGATCCACCAGTGTCATTGAAATGTGTGTTCTTTTTAGAGACCACACATGGATCCACCAATGTCATTGCATGTGTGTTATTTTTACTAACAACAACTAGTCATTGCATGTGTGTTCTTTTCACATACCACATATGGAACCACCAGTGTCATTGCATGTATGTTCTTTTCACAATCCACCTATGGATCCCTAGTGTCATTGCATGTTTGCTCTTTTTACTAACAACAACCAAAGTCATTGCATGTGTGTTCTCTTCAAAGACCACACGTGGATCCACCAGTGTCATTGCATGTGTGTTCTTTTTACTAACAACAACTATAGTCATTTCATGACTATTATTTTCACATACCACATATGGATCCACCAGTGTCATTGAAATGTGTGTTCTCTTCAGAGACCACACATGGATCCACTAGTGTCATTGCATGTGTGCTCTTTTTACTAACAACAACTGGAGTCATTGCATGTGTGTTCTTTTCACATACCACATATGGATCCACCGGTGTCATTGAAATGTGTGTTCTTCTCATTAACCACAACTAGAGTCATTGCATGTGTGTTCCCTTCAGAGACCACACATGGATCCACCAGTGTCATTGCATGTGTGTTATTTTTAATAACAACAACCAGAGTCATTGCATGTGTGTTCTTTTCACAATCCACCTATGGATCTACCAGTGTCATTGCATGTGTGATCTTTTTACTAACAACAACTGGAGTAATTTCATGACTATTATTTTCACATACCACAAATGGATCCACCAGTGTCATTGAAATGTGTGTTCTCTTCAGAGACCACACATGGATCCACAAGTGTCATTGCATCTGTGCTCTTTTTACTAACAACAACTGGAGTCATTGCATGTGTGTTCTTTTCACATAGCACATATGGATCCACCAATGTCATTGAAATGTGTGTTCTTCTCATTAACCATAGCTAGAGTCATTGCATGTGGGTTCTCTTCAGAGACCACACATGGATCCACTAGTGTCATTGCATGTGTGTTCTAGTTACTAACAACCACCAAAGTCATTGCATGTGTGTTCTTTTCACAATCCACCTATGGATCCACCAGTGTCATTGCATGTGTGCTCTTTTTACTAACAACAGCCAGAGTCATTGCATGTGTGTTCTCTTTAGAGACCACACATGGATCCACCAGTGTCATTGCATGTGTGTTGTTTTTACTGACAACAACTGGAGTCATTTCATGACTATTCTTTTCACATACCACATATGGATCCACCAGAGTCATTGCATGTGTGTTCTTCTCATTAACCACAACTAGAGTCATTGCATGTGTGTTCTCTTCAGAGACCACACATGGATCCACCAGTGTCATTGCATGTGTGTTGTTTTTACTAACAACAACTGGAGTCATTGCATGTGTGTTCTTTTCACATACCACATATGGATCCACGAGTGTCATTGAAATGTGTGTTCTCTTCAGATACCACACATGGATCCACTAGTGTCATTGCACGTGTGCTCTTTTTACTAACAACAACCAGAGTCATTGCATGTGTGTTCTCTTGAGAGACCACACATGGATCCACTAGTGTCATTGCATGTGTGTTCTTTTCACAATCCACCTATGGATCCACCAGTGTCATTGCATGTGTGCTCATTTTACAAACAACAACCAGAGTCATTGTATGTGTGTTCTCTTCAGATACCACACATGGATCCACCAGTGTCATTGCATGTGTGTTCTGTTTACGAACAATAACTGGAGTCATTTCATGACTATAATTTTCACATACCACATATGGATCCACCAGTGTCATTGAAATGTGTGTTCTCTTAAGAGACCACACATGGATCCACCAGTGTCATTGCATGTGTGCTCTTTTTACTAACAACAACTGGAGTCATTGCATGTGTGTTCTTTTCACATACCACATATGGATCCACTAGTGTCATTGAAATGTGTGTTCTTCTCATTAACCATAGCTAGAGTCATTGCATGTGTGTTCTCTTCAGAGACCACACATGGATCCACCAGTGTCATTACATGTGTGTTCTTTTTACTAACAACAACCAGAGTCATTGCATGTGTGTTCTTTTAACAATCCACCTATGGATCCACCAGTGTCATTGCATGTGTGCTCTTTTTACTAACAATAGCCAGAGTCATTGTATGTGTGTTCTCTTGAGAGACCGCACATGGATCAACCAGTGTCATTGCATGTGTGTTCTTTTTACTAACAACAACTAGAGTCATTTCATGACTATTCTTTTCAAATACCACATATGGATCCACCAGTGTTACTGAAATGTGTGTTCTTCTCATTAACCACAGCTAGAGTCATTTCATGTGTGTTCTCTTTAGAGACCACACATGGATCCACCAATGTCATTGCATGTGTGTTCTTTTTACTAACAACAACTAGAGTCATTGCATGTGTGTTCTTTTCACATACCACATATGTATCCACCAGTGTCATTGAAATGTGTGTTCTCTTTAGAGACCACACATGGATCCACCAGTGTCATTGCATGTGTGATCTTGTTACTAACAACAACCAGTGTCATTGCATGTGTGTTCTTTTTACTAACAACAACCAGAGTCATTGCATGTGTGTTCTCTTTAGAGACCACACATGGATCCAGAAGTGTCATTGCATGTGTGTTCTTTTTACTAACAACAACTGGACTCATTGCATGTGTGTTCTTTTCACATAACACATATGGATCCACCAGTGTCATCAAAATGTGTGTTCTCTTCAGAGACCACACATGGATCCACCAGTGTCATTGCATGTGTGTTCTTTTTACTAACAACAACTGGAGTCATCGAATGTGTGTTCTTTTCACATACCACATATGGATCCACCAATGTCATTGCATGTGTGTTCTTTTCACAATCCACCTATGGATCCACCAATGTCATTCCATGTGTGCTCTTTTTACTAACAACAACTAGAGTCATTGCATGTGTGTTCTCTTCAGAGACCACACATGGATCCACTAGTGTCATTGCATGTGTGTTCTTTTTACTAACAACAACTGGAGTCATTTCATGACTATTATTTTCACATACCACATATGGATCCACCAGTGTCATTGAAATGTGTGTTCTCTTCAGCGACCACACATGGATCCACCAGTGTCATTACATGTGTGCTCTTTCTACTACAACAACTGGAGTCATTGCATGTGTGTTCTTTTCAGAGACCACATATCAATCCACCAGTGTCATTGAAATGTGTGTTCTTCTCATTAACCACAGCTAGAGTCATTGCATGTGTGTTCTATTCAGAGTCCACACATGGATCCACAAGTGTCATTGCATGTGTGTTCTTTTTACTGACAACAACCAGAGTCATTGCATGTGTGTTCTTTTCACAATCCACCTATGGATCCACCAGTGTCATTGCATGTGTGCTCTTTTTACTAACAACAACCAGAGTCATTGCATGCGTGTTTTATCTTCACAGACCACACATGGATCCACCAGTGTCATTGCATGTTTGTTCTTTTTACTAACAACAACTGGAGTCATTTCATGACTATTATTTTCACATACCACATATGGATCCACCAGTGTCATTACATGTGTGTTCTTCTGATTAACCATAGCTAGACTCATTGCATGTGTGTTCTCTTCAGAGACCACACATGGATCCACCAGTGTTATTGCATGTGTGTTCTTTTTATTAACAACAACTAGAGTCATTGCATGTGTATTCTTTTCACATACCAAATATGGATCCACCAGTGTTATTGAAATGTGTGTTCTCTTTAGAGACCACACATGGATCCACCAGTGTCATTGCATGTGTGCTCTTTTTACTAACAACCAGAGTCATTGCATGTGTGTTCTCTTCAGAGACCACACATGGATCCACCAGTGTCATTGCATGTGTGTTCTTTTTACTAACAACAACTGGGGGTCATTACATGTGTGTTCTTTTCACATAACACATATGGATCCACCAGTGTCATTGCATGTGTGTTCTCTTGAGAGACCACACATGGATCCACCAGTGTCATTGCATGTGTGTTCTTTTTACTAACAACAATTGGAGTTATTGCATGTGTGTTCTTTTGACATACCACACATGGATCCACTAGTGTCATTGCATGCCTGTTCTTTTTACTAACAACAACCAGAGTCATTGCATGTGTGTTCTTTTCACAATCCACCTATGGATCCACTAGTGTCATTGCATGTGTGCTCTTTTTACTAACAACAACCATAGTCATTGCATGTGTGTTATCTTGAGAGACCACACATGGATCCACCCGTGTCATTGCATGTGTGTTCTTTTTACTAACAACAACTGGAGTCATTTCATGACTATTCTTTTCACATACCACATATGGATCCACCAGAGTCATTGCATGTGTGTTCTTCTCATTAACCACAGCTAGAGTCATTGCATGTGTGTTCTCTTCAGAGACCACACATGGATCCACCAGTGTCATTGCATGTGTGTTGTTTTTACGAAGAACAACTAGAGTCATTGCATGTGTGTTCTTTTCACAATCCACCTTTGGATCCACCAGTGTCATTGCATGTGTGCTCGTTTTACTAACAACAGCCAGAGTCATTCCATGTGTGTTCTCTTTAGAGACCGCACATGGATCCACCAGTGTCATTGCATGTGTGTTCTTTTTACTAACAACAACTGGAGTCATTGCATGTGTGTTCTCTTCAGAGAGCACACATGGATCCACCAGTGTCATTGCATGTGTGTTCTTCTCATTAACCACAACTAGAGTCATTTCATGTGTGTTCTCTTTAGAGACCACACATGGATCCACCAGTGTCATTGCATGTGTGTTCTTTTTACTAACAACAACTAGAGTCATTTCATGTGTGTTATTTTCACATACCAGATATGGATCCACCAGTGTCATTGCATGTGTGTTCTCTTCAGAGACCACACATGGATCCACCAGTGTCATTGCATGTGTGTTCTTTTTACTAACAACAACTAGAGTCATTGCATGTGTGTTATTTTCACATAACAAATATGGATCCACCAGTGTCATTGCATGCGTGTTCTTTTCACAATCCACCTATGGATCCACTAGTGTCATTGCATGTGTACTCTTTTTACTAACAACAACCAGAGTCATTGCACGTGTGTTATCTCAAGAGACCACACATGGATCCACTAGTGTCATTGCATGTGTGTTCTTTTTATTAACAACAACTGGAGTCATTTCATGACTATTATTTTCACATACCACATATGGATCCACCAGTGTTATTGAAATGTGTGTTCTCTTCAGAGACCACACATGGATCCACCAGTGTCATTACATGTGTGCTCTTTTTACTAACAACAACTAGAGTCATTGCATGTGTGTTCTTTTCACAATCCACCTATGGATCCACTAGTGTCATTGCATGTGTGCTCTTTTTACTAACAACAGCCAGAGTCATTGCATGTGTGTTCTCTTCAGAGACCGCACGTGGATCCACCAGTGTAATTGCATGTGTGTTCTTTTTACTAACAACAACTGGAGTCATTTCATGACTATTCTTTTCACATACCACATATGGATCCACCAGAGTCATTGCATGTGTGTTCTTCTCATTAACCACGGCTAGAGTCATTTCATGTGTGTTCTCTTTAGAGACCACACATGGATCCACCAGTGTCATTGCATGTGTGTTCTTTTTACGAACAACAACTGGAGTCATTGCATGTGTGTTCTTTTCACATACCACATATGGATCCACCAGTGTCATTGAAATGTGTGTTCTCTTCAGAGACCACACATGGATCGACCAGTGTCATTGCATGTGTGCTCTTTTTACTAACAACAACTAGAGTCATTGCATGTGTGTTCTTTTTACTAACAACAACCAGAGTCATTGCATGTGTGTTCTCTTGAGAGACCACACATGGATCCACCAGTGTCATTGCATGTGTGTTCTTTTTACTAACAACAATTGGAGTTATTGCATGTGTGTTCTTTTGACATACCACACATGGATCCACCAGTGTCATTGCATGCCTATTCTTTTTACTAACAACAACCAGAGTCATTGCATGTGTGTTCTTTTCACAATCCACCTATGGATCCACTAGTGTCATTGCATGTGTGCTCTTTTTACTAACAACAACCATAGTCATTGCATGTGTGTTATCTTGAGAGACCACACATGGATCCACCCGTGTCATTGCATGTGTGTTCTTTTTACTAACAACAACTGGAGTCATTTCATGACTATTCTTTTCACATACCACATATGGATCCACCAGAGTCATTGCATGTGTGTTCTTCTCATTAACCACAGCTAGAGTCATTGCATGTGTGTTCTCTTCAGAGACCACACATGGATCCACCAGTGTCATTGCATGTGTGTTGTTTTTACGAACAACAACTAGAGTCATTGCATGTGTGTTCTTTTCACAATCCACCTTTGGATCCACCAGTGTCATTGCATGTGTGCTCGTTTTACTAACAACAGCCAGAGTCATTCCATGTGTGTTCTCTTTAGAGACCGCACATGGATCCACCAGTGTCATTGCATGTGTGTTCTTTTTACTAACAACAACTGGAGTCATTGCATGTGTGTTCTCTTCAGAGAGCACACATGGATCCACCAGTGTCATTGCATGTGTGTTCTTCTCATTAACCACAACTAGAGTCATTTCATGTGTGTTCTCTTTAGAGACCACACATGGATCCACCAGTGTCATTGCATGTGTGTTCTTTTTACTAACAACAACTAGAGTCATTTCATGTGTGTTATTTTCACATACCAGATATGGATCCACCAGTGTCATTGCATGTGTGTTCTCTTCAGAGACCACACATGGATCCACCAGTGTCATTGCATGTGTGTTCTTTTTACTAACAACAACTAGAGTCATTGCATGTGTGTTATTTTCACATAACAAATATGGATCCACCAGTGTCATTGCATGCGTGTTCTTTTCACAATCCACCTATGGATCCACTAGTGTCATTGCATGTGTACTCTTTTTACTAACAACAACCAGAGTCATTGCACGTGTGTTATCTCAAGAGACCACACATGGATCCACCAGTGTCATTGCATGTGTGTTCTTTTTATTAACAACAACTGGAGTCATTTCATGACTATTATTTTCACATACCACATATGGATCCACCAGTGTTATTGAAATGTGTGTTCTCTTCAGAGACCACACATGGATCCACCAGTGTCATTACATGTGTGCTCTTTTTACTAACAACAACTAGAGTCATTGCATGTGTGTTCTTTTCACAATCCACCTATGGATCCACTAGTGTCATTGCATGTGTGCTCTTTTTACTAACAACAGCCAGAGTCATTGCATGTGTGTTCTCTTCAGAGACCGCACGTGGATCCACCAGTGTAATTGCATGTGTGTTCTTTTTACTAACAACAACTGGAGTCATTTCATGACTATTCTTTTCACATACCACATATGGATCCACCAGAGTCATTGCATGTGTGTTCTTCTCATTAACCACGGCTAGAGTCATTTCAAATGTGTTCTCTTTAGAGACCACACATGGATCCACCAGTGTCATTGCATGTGTGTTCTTTTTACGAACAACAACTGGAGTCATTGCATGTGTGTTCTTTTCACATACCACATATGGATCCACCAGTGTCATTGAAATGTGTGTTCTCTTCAGAGACCACACATGGATCGACCAGTGTCATTGCATGTGTGCTCTTTTTACTAACAACAACTAGAGTCATTGCATGTGTGTTCTTTTTACTAACAACAACCAGAGTCATTGCATGTGTGTTCTCTTGAGAGACCACACATGGATCCACCAGTGTCATTGCATGTGTGTTCTTTTTACTAACAACAGCTAGAGTCATTGCATGTGTGTTCTTTTCACATACCACATATGGATCCACAGTGTCATTGAAATGTGTGTTCTCTTCAGCGACCACACATGGATCCACCAGTGTTATTGCATGTGTGTTCTTTTTACTAACAACAACTAGAGCCATTGCATGTGTGTTCTTTTCACATACCAAATATGGATCCACCAGTGTCATTGCATGCCTGTTATTTTCACAATCCACCTATGGATCCACCAGTGTCATTGCATGTGTGCTCCTTTTACTAACAACAACCAGAGTCATTGCACGTGTGTTATCTTAAGAGACCACACATGGATCCACCAGTGTCATTGCATGTGTGTTCTTTTTATTAACAACAACTGGAGTCATTTCATGACTATTATTTTCACATACCACATATGGATCCACCAGTGTTATTGAAATGTGTGTTCTCTTCAGAGACCACACATGGATCCACCAGTGTCATTACATGTGTGCTCTTTTTACTAACAACAACCAGAGTCATTGCATGTGAGTTCTTTTTACTAACAACAACCAGAGTCATTGCATGTGTGTTCTCTTCAGAGACCACACATGGATCCACAAGTGTCATTGCATGTGTGTTCTTTTTACTAACAACAACCAGAGTCATTGCATGTGTGTTGTTTTCACAATCCACCTATGGATCCACCAGTGTCATTGCATGTGTGTTCTCTTCGGAGACCACACATGGATCCACCAGTGTCATTGCATGTGTGTTCTTTTTACTGACAACAACCAGAGTCATTGCATGTGTGTTCTTTTCACAATCCACCTATGGATCCACTAGTGTCATTGCATGTGTGCTCTTTTTACTAACAACAACCAGAATCATTGCATGTGTATTCTCTTCAGAGACCGCACATGGATCCACCAGTGTCATTGCATGTGTGTTCTTTTTACTAACAACAACTAGAGTCATTTCATGACTATTCTTTTCACATACCACATATGGATCCACCAGAGTCATTGCATGTGTGTTCTTCTCATTAACCACGGCTAGAGTCATTTCATGTGTGTTCTCTTTAGAGACCACACATGGATCCACCAGTGTCATTGCATGTGTGTTCTTTTTACGAACAACAACTGGAGTCATTGCATGTGTGTTCTTTTCACATACCACATATGGATCCACCAGTGTCATTGAAATGTGTGTTCTCTTCAGAGACCACACATGGATCGACCAGTGTCATTGCATGTGTGCTCTTTTTACTAACAACAACTAGAGTCATTGCATGTGTGTTCTTTTTACTAACAACAACCAGAGTCATTGCATGTGTGTTCTCTTGAGAGACCACACATGGATCCACCAGTGTCATTGCATGTGTGTTCTTTTTACTAACAACAGCTGGAGTCATTGCATGTGTGTTCTTTTCACATACCACATATGGATCCACAGTGTCATTGAAATGTGTGTTCTCTTCAGCGACCACACATGGATCCACCAGTGTTATTGCATGTGTGTTCTTTTTACTAACAACAACTAGAGCCATTGCATGTGTGTTCTTTTCACATACCAAATATGGATCCACCAGTGTCATTGCATGCCTGTTATTTTCACAATCCACCTATGGATCCACCAGTGTCATTGCATGTGTGCTCCTTTTACTAACAACAACCAGAGTCATTGCACGTGTGTTATCTTAAGAGACCACACATGGATCCACCAGTGTCATTGCATGTGTGTTCTTTTTATTAACAACAACTGGAGTCATTTCATGACTATTATTTTCACATACCACATATGGATCCACCAGTGTTATTGAAATGTGTGTTCTCTTCAGAGACCACACATGGATCCACCAGTGTCATTACATGTGTGCTCTTTTTACTAACAACAACCAGAGTCATTGCATGTGAGTTCTTTTTACTAACAACAACCAGAGTCATTGCATGTGTGTTCTCTTCAGAGACCACACATGGATCCACAAGTGTCATTGCATGTGTGTTCTTTTTACTAACAACAACCAGAGTCATTGCATGTGAGTTGTTTTCACAATCCACCTATGGATCCACCAGTGTCATTGCATGTGTGTTCTCTTCGGAGACCACACATGGATCCACCAGTGTCATTGCATGTGTGTTCTTTTTACTGACAACAACCAGAGTCATTGCATGTGTGTTCTTTTCACAATCCACCTATGGATCCACTAGTGTCATTGCATGTGTGCTCTTTTTACTAACAACAACCAGAATCATTGCATGTGTGTTCTCTTCAGAGACCGCACATGGATCCACCAGTGTCATTGCATGTGTGTTCTTTTTACTAACAACAACTAGAGTCATTTCATGACTATTCTTTTCACATACCACATATGGATCCACCAGAGTCATTGCATGTGTGTTCTTCTCATTAACCACGGCTAGAGTCATTTCATGTGTGTTCTCTTTAGAGACCACACATGGATCCACCAGTGTCATTGCATGTGTGTTCTTTTTACGAACAACAACTGGAGTCATTGCATGTGTGTTCTTTTCACATACCACATATGGATCCACCAGTGTCATTGAAATGTGTGTTCTCTTCAGAGACCACACATGGATCGACCAGTGTCATTGCATGTGTGCTCTTTTTACTAACAACAACTAGAGTCATTGCATGTGTGTTCTTTTTACTAACAACAACCAGAGTCATTGCATGTGTGTTCTCTTGAGAGACCACACATGGATCCACCAGTGTCATTGCATGTGTGTTCTTTTTACTAACAACAGCTGGAGTCATTGCATGTGTGTTCTTTTCACATACCACATATGGATCCACAGTGTCATTGAAATGTGTGTTCTCTTCAGCGACCACACATGGATCCACCAGTGTTATTGCATGTGTGTTCTTTTTACTAACAACAACTAGAGCCATTGCATGTGTGTTCTTTTCACATACCAAATATGGATCCACCAGTGTCATTGCATGCCTGTTATTTTCACAATCCACCTATGGATCCACCAGTGTCATTGCATGTGTGCTCCTTTTACTAACAACAACCAGAGTCATTGCACGTGTGTTATCTTAAGAGACCACACATGGATCCACCAGTGTCATTGCATGTGTGTTCTTTTTATTAACAACAACTGGAGTCATTTCATGACTATTATTTTCACATACCACATATGGATCCACCAGTGTTATTGAAATGTGTGTTCTCTTCAGAGACCACACATGGATCCACCAGTGTCATTACATGTGTGCTCTTTTTACTAACAACAACCAGAGTCATTGCATGTGAGTTCTTTTTACTAACAACAACCAGAGTCATTGCATGTGTGTTCTCTTCAGAGACCACACATGGATCCACAAGTGTCATTGCATGTGTGTTCTTTTTACTAACAACAACCAGAGTCATTGCATGTGTGTTGTTTTCACAATCCACCTATGGATCCACCAGTGTCATTGCATGTGTGTTCTCTTCGGAGACCACACATGGATCCACCAGTGTCATTGCATGTGTGTTCTTTTTACTGACAACAACCAGAGTCATTGCATGTGTGTTCTTTTCACAATCCACCTATGGATCCACTAGTGTCATTGCATGTGTGCTCTTTTTACTAACAACAGCCAGAATCATTGCATGTGTGTTCTCTTCAGAGACCGCACATGGATCCACCAGTGTCATTGCATGTGTGTTCTTTTTACTAACAACAACTAGAGTCATTTCATGACTATTCTTTTCACATACCACATATGGATCCACCAGAGTCATTGCATGTGTGTTCTTCTCATTAACCACAGCTAGAGTCATTTCATGTGTGTTCTCTTTAGAGACCACACATGGCCACCAGTGTCATTGCATGTGTGTTCTTTTTACGAACAACAACTAGAGTCATTGCATGTGTGTTCTTTTCACATACCACATATGGATCCACCAGTGTCATTGAAATGTGTGTTCTCTTCAGAGACCACACATGGATCCACCAGTGTCATTGCATGTGTGTTCTTTTTAATAACAACAACCAGAGTCATTGCATGTGTGTTCTCTTGAGAGACGACACATGGATCCAGAAGTGTCATTGCATGTGTCTTCTTTTTACTAACAACAGCTGGAGTCATTGCATGTGTGTTCTTTTCACATACCACATATGGATCCACCAGTGTCATTGAAATGTGTTTTCTCTTCAGCGACCACACATGGATCCACCAGTGTCATTACATGTGTGTTGTTTTTACTAACAACAACTAGAGTCATTGCATGTGTGTTCTTTTTACATACCAAATATGGATCCACCAGTGTCATTGCATGCGTGTTCTTTTCACAATCCACCTATGGATCCACCAATGTCATTGCATGTGTGCTCTTTTTACTAACAACAACTAGAGTCATTGCATGTGTGTTCTTTTTATTAACAACAACTGGAGTCATTTCATGACTATTATTTTCACATACCACATATGGAACCACCAGTGTTATTGAAATGTGTGTTCTCTTCAGAGACCACACATGGATCCACTAGTGTCATTACATGTGTGCTCTTTTTACTAACAACAACTAGAGTCATTGCATGTGTGTTCTTTTCACATACCACACATGGATCCACCAGTGTCATTGAAATGTGTGTTCTTCTCATTAACCACAACTAGAGTCATTGCGTGTGTTCTCTTCAGAGACCACACATGGATCCACAAGTGTCATTGCATGTGTGTTCTTTTTACTAACAACAACCAGAGTCATTGCATGTGTGTTCTTTTCACAATCCACCTATGGATCCACCAGTGTCATTGCATGTGTGCTCTTTTTACTAACAACAGCCAGAGTCATTGCATGTGTGTTCTCTTTAGAGACCACACATGGATCCACCGGTGTCATTGCATGTGTGTTGTTTTTACTGACAACAACTGGAGTCATTTCATGACTATTCTTTTCACATACCACATATGGATCCACCAGAGTCATTGCATGTGTGTTCTTCTCATTAACAAGAACTAGAGTCATTTCATATGTGTTCTCTTCAGAGACCACACATGGATCCACCAGTGTCATTGCATGTGTGTTGTTTTTACTAACAACAACTGGAGTCATTGCATGTGTGTTCTTTTCACATACCACATATGGATCCACGAGTGTCATTGAAATGTGTGTTCTCTTCAGATACCACACATGGATCCACTAGTGTCATTGCATGTGTGCTCTTTTTACTAACAACAACCAGTGTCATTGCATGTGTGTTCTCTTGAGAGACCACACATGGATCCACTAGTGTCATTGCATGTGTGTTCTTTTCACAATCCACCTATGGATCCACCAGTGTCATTGCATGTGTGCTCATTTTACAAACAACAACCAGAGTCATTGTATGTGTGTTCTCTTCAGATACCACACATGGATCCACCAGTGTCATTGCATGTGTGTTCTGTTTACGAACAATAACTGGAGTCATTTCATGACTATAATTTTCACATACCACATATGGATCCACCAGTGTCATTGAAATGTGTGTTCTCTTAAGAGACCACACATGGATCCACCAGTGTCATTGCATGTGTGCTCTTTTTACTAACAACAACTGGAGTCATTGCATGTGTGTTCTTTTCACATACCACATATGGATCCACTAGTGTCATTGAAATGTGTGTTCTTCTCATTAACCATAGCTAGAGTCATTGCATGTGTGTTCTCTTCAGAGACCACACATGGATCCACCAGTGTCATTACATGTGTGTTCTTTTTACTAACAACAACCAGAGTCATTGCATGTGTGTTCTTTTAACAATCCACCTATGGATCCACCAGTGTCATTGCATGTGTGCTCTTTTTACTAACAATAGCCAGAGTCATTGTATGTGTGTTCTCTTGAGAGACCGCACATGGATCAACCAGTGTCATTGCATGTGTGTTCTTTTTACTAACAACAACTAGAGTCATTTCATGACTATTCTTTTCAGATACCACATATGGATCCACCAGTGTTACTGAAATGTGTGTTCTTCTCATTAACCACAGCTAGAGTCATTTCATGTGTGTTCTCTTTAGAGACCACACATGGATCCACCAATGTCATTGCATGTGTGTTCTTTTTACTAACAACAACTAGAGTCATTGCATGTGTGTTCTTTTCACATACCACATATGTATCCACCAGTGTCATTGAAATGTGTGTTCTCTTTAGAGACCACACATGGATCCACCAGTGTCATTGCATGTGTGATCTTGTTACTAACAACAACCAGTGTCATTGCATGTGTGTTCTTTTTACTAACAACAACCAGAGTCATTGCATGTGTGTTCTCTTTAGAGACCACACATGGATCCACAAGTGTCATTGCATGTGTGTTCTTTTTACTAACAACAACTGGACTCATTGCATGTGTGTTCTTTTCACATAACACATATGGATCCACCAGTGTCATCAAAATGTGTGTTCTCTTCAGAGACCACACATGGATCCACCAGTGTCATTGCATGTGTGTTCTTTTTACTAACAACAACTGGAGTCATCGAATGTGTGTTCTTTTCACATACCACATATGGATCCACCAATGTCATTGCATGTGTGTTCTTTTCACAATCCACCTATGGATCCACCAATGTCATTCCATGTGTGCTCTTTTTACTAACAACAACTAGAGTCATTGCATGTGTGTTCTCTTCAGAGACCACACATGGATCCACTAGTGTCATTGCATGTGTGTTCTTTTTACTAACAACAACTGGAGTCATTTCATGACTATTATTTTCACATACCACATATGGATCCACCAGTGTCATTGAAATGTGTGTTCTCTTCAGCGACCACACATGGATCCACCAGTGTCATTACATGTGTGCTCTTTCTACTACAACAACTGGAGTCATTGCATGTGTGTTCTTTTCAGAGACCACATATCAATCCACCAGTGTCATTGAAATGTGTGTTCTTCTCATTAACCACAGCTAGAGTCATTGCATGTGTGTTCTATTCAGAGTCCACACATGGATCCACAAGTGTCATTGCATGTGTGTTCTTTTTACTGACAACAACCAGAGTCATTGCATGTGTGTTCTTTTCACAATCCACCTATGGATCCACCAGTGTCATTGCATGTGTGCTCTTTTTACTAACAACAACCAGAGTCATTGCATGCGTGTTTTATCTTCACAGACCACACATGGATCCACCAGTGTCATTGCATGTTTGTTCTTTTTACTAACAACAACTGGAGTCATTTCATGACTATTATTTTCACATACCACATATGGATCCACCAGTGTCATTACATGTGTGTTCTTCTGATTAACCATAGCTAGACTCATTGCATGTGTGTTCTCTTCAGAGACCACACATGGATCCACCAGTGTTATTGCATGTGTGTTCTTTTTATTAACAACAACTAGAGTCATTGCATGTGTATTCTTTTCACATACCAAATATGGATCCACCAGTGTTATTGAAATGTGTGTTCTCTTTAGAGACCACACATGGATCCACCAGTGTCATTGCATGTGTGCTCTTTTTACTAACAACCAGAGTCATTGCATGTGTGTTCTCTTCAGAGACCACACATGGATCCACCAGTGTCATTGCATGTGTGTTCTTTTTACTAACAACAACTGGGGGTCATTACATGTGTGTTCTTTTCACATAACACATATGGATCCACCAGTGTCATTGCATGTGTGTTCTCTTGAGAGACCACACATGGATCCACCAGTGTCATTGCATGTGTGTTCTTTTTACTAACAACAATTGGAGTTATTGCATGTGTGTTCTTTTGACATACCACACATGGATCCACCAGTGTCATTGCATGCCTGTTCTTTTTACTAACAACAACCAGAGTCATTGCATGTGTGTTCTTTTCACAATCCACCTATGGATCCACTAGTGTCATTGCATGTGTGCTCTTTTTACTAACAACAACCATAGTCATTGCATGTGTGTTATCTTGAGAGACCACACATGGATCCACCCGTGTCATTGCATGTGTGTTCTTTTTACTAACAACAACTGGAGTCATTTCATGACTATTCTTTTCACATACCACATATGGATCCACCAGAGTCATTGCATGTGTGTTCTTCTCATTAACCACAGCTAGAGTCATTGCATGTGTGTTCTCTTCAGAGACCACACATGGATCCACCAGTGTCATTGCATGTGTGTTGTTTTTACGAAGAACAACTAGAGTCATTGCATGTGTGTTCTTTTCACAATCCACCTTTGGATCCACCAGTGTCATTGCATGTGTGCTCGTTTTACTAACAACAGCCAGAGTCATTCCATGTGTGTTCTCTTTAGAGACCGCACATGGATCCACCAGTGTCATTGCATGTGTGTTCTTTTTACTAACAACAACTGGAGTCATTGCATGTGTGTTCTCTTCAGAGAGCACACATGGATCCACCAGTGTCATTGCATGTGTGTTCTTCTCATTAACCACAACTAGAGTCATTTCATGTGTGTTCTCTTTAGAGACCACACATGGATCCACCAGTGTCATTGCATGTGTGTTCTTTTTACTAACAACAACTAGAGTCATTTCATGTGTGTTATTTTCACATACCAGATATGGATCCACCAGTGTCATTGCATGTGTGTTCTCTTCAGAGACCACACATGGATCCACCAGTGTCATTGCATGTGTGTTCTTTTTACTAACAACAACTAGAGTCATTGCATGTGTGTTATTTTCACATAACAAATATGGATCCACCAGTGTCATTGCATGCGTGTTCTTTTCACAATCCACCTATGGATCCACTAGTGTCATTGCATGTGTACTCTTTTTACTAACAACAACCAGAGTCATTGCACGTGTGTTATCTCAAGAGACCACACATGGATCCACTAGTGTCATTGCATGTGTGTTCTTTTTATTAACAACAACTGGAGTCATTTCATGACTATTATTTTCACATACCACATATGGATCCACCAGTGTTATTGAAATGTGTGTTCTCTTCAGAGACCACACATGGATCCACCAGTGTCATTACATGTGTGCTCTTTTTACTAACAACAACTAGAGTCATTGCATGTGTGTTCTTTTCACAATCCACCTATGGATCCACTAGTGTCATTGCATGTGTGCTCTTTTTACTAACAACAGCCAGAGTCATTGCATGTGTGTTCTCTTCAGAGACCGCACGTGGATCCACCAGTGTAATTGCATGTGTGTTCTTTTTACTAACAACAACTGGAGTCATTTCATGACTATTCTTTTCACATACCACATATGGATCCACCAGAGTCATTGCATGTGTGTTCTTCTCATTAACCACGGCTAGAGTCATTTCATGTGTGTTCTCTTTAGAGACCACACATGGATCCACCAGTGTCATTGCATGTGTGTTCTTTTTACGAACAACAACTGGAGTCATTGCATGTGTGTTCTTTTCACATACCACATATGGATCCACCAGTGTCATTGAAATGTGTGTTCTCTTCAGAGACCACACATGGATCGACCAGTGTCATTGCATGTGTGCTCTTTTTACTAACAACAACTAGAGTCATTGCATGTGTGTTCTTTTTACTAACAACAACCAGAGTCATTGCATGTGTGTTCTCTTGAGAGACCACACATGGATCCACCAGTGTCATTGCATGTGTGTTCTTTTTACTAACAACAATTGGAGTTATTGCATGTGTGTTCTTTTGACATACCACACATGGATCCACCAGTGTCATTGCATGCCTATTCTTTTTACTAACAACAACCAGAGTCATTGCATGTGTGTTCTTTTCACAATCCACCTATGGATCCACTAGTGTCATTGCATGTGTGCTCTTTTTACTAACAACAACCATAGTCATTGCATGTGTGTTATCTTGAGAGACCACACATGGATCCACCCGTGTCATTGCATGTGTGTTCTTTTTACTAACAACAACTGGAGTCATTTCATGACTATTCTTTTCACATACCACATATGGATCCACCAGAGTCATTGCATGTGTGTTCTTCTCATTAACCACAGCTAGAGTCATTGCATGTGTGTTCTCTTCAGAGACCACACATGGATCCACCAGTGTCATTGCATGTGTGTTGTTTTTACGAACAACAACTAGAGTCATTGCATGTGTGTTCTTTTCACAATCCACCTTTGGATCCACCAGTGTCATTGCATGTGTGCTCGTTTTACTAACAACAGCCAGAGTCATTCCATGTGTGTTCTCTTTAGAGACCGCACATGGATCCACCAGTGTCATTGCATGTGTGTTCTTTTTACTAACAACAACTGGAGTCATTGCATGTGTGTTCTCTTCAGAGAGCACACATGGATCCACCAGTGTCATTGCATGTGTGTTCTTCTCATTAACCACAACTAGAGTCATTTCATGTGTGTTCTCTTTAGAGACCACACATGGATCCACCAGTGTCATTGCATGTGTGTTCTTTTTACTAACAACAACTAGAGTCATTTCATGTGTGTTATTTTCACATACCAGATATGGATCCACCAGTGTCATTGCATGTGTGTTCTCTTCAGAGACCACACATGGATCCACCAGTGTCATTGCATGTGTGTTCTTTTTACTAACAACAACTAGAGTCATTGCATGTGTGTTATTTTCACATAACAAATATGGATCCACCAGTGTCATTGCATGCGTGTTCTTTTCACAATCCACCTATGGATCCACTAGTGTCATTGCATGTGTACTCTTTTTACTAACAACAACCAGAGTCATTGCACGTGTGTTATCTCAAGAGACCACACATGGATCCACCAGTGTCATTGCATGTGTGTTCTTTTTATTAACAACAACTGGAGTCATTTCATGACTATTATTTTCACATACCACATATGGATCCACCAGTGTTATTGAAATGTGTGTTCTCTTCAGAGACCACACATGGATCCACCAGTGTCATTACATGTGTGCTCTTTTTACTAACAACAACTAGAGTCATTGCATGTGTGTTCTTTTCACAATCCACCTATGGATCCACTAGTGTCATTGCATGTGTGCTCTTTTTACTAACAACAGCCAGAGTCATTGCATGTGTGTTCTCTTCAGAGACCGCACGTGGATCCACCAGTGTAATTGCATGTGTGTTCTTTTTACTAACAACAACTGGAGTCATTTCATGACTATTCTTTTCACATACCACATATGGATCCACCAGAGTCATTGCATGTGTGTTCTTCTCATTAACCACGGCTAGAGTCATTTCAAATGTGTTCTCTTTAGAGACCACACATGGATCCACCAGTGTCATTGCATGTGTGTTCTTTTTACGAACAACAACTGGAGTCATTGCATGTGTGTTCTTTTCACATACCACATATGGATCCACCAGTGTCATTGAAATGTGTGTTCTCTTCAGAGACCACACATGGATCGACCAGTGTCATTGCATGTGTGCTCTTTTTACTAACAACAACTAGAGTCATTGCATGTGTGTTCTTTTTACTAACAACAACCAGAGTCATTGCATGTGTGTTCTCTTGAGAGACCACACATGGATCCACCAGTGTCATTGCATGTGTGTTCTTTTTACTAACAACAGCTAGAGTCATTGCATGTGTGTTCTTTTCACATACCACATATGGATCCACAGTGTCATTGAAATGTGTGTTCTCTTCAGCGACCACACATGGATCCACCAGTGTTATTGCATGTGTGTTCTTTTTACTAACAACAACTAGAGCCATTGCATGTGTGTTCTTTTCACATACCAAATATGGATCCACCAGTGTCATTGCATGCCTGTTATTTTCACAATCCACCTATGGATCCACCAGTGTCATTGCATGTGTGCTCCTTTTACTAACAACAACCAGAGTCATTGCACGTGTGTTATCTTAAGAGACCACACATGGATCCACCAGTGTCATTGCATGTGTGTTCTTTTTATTAACAACAACTGGAGTCATTTCATGACTATTATTTTCACATACCACATATGGATCCACCAGTGTTATTGAAATGTGTGTTCTCTTCAGAGACCACACATGGATCCACCAGTGTCATTACATGTGTGCTCTTTTTACTAACAACAACCAGAGTCATTGCATGTGAGTTCTTTTTACTAACAACAACCAGAGTCATTGCATGTGTGTTCTCTTCAGAGACCACACATGGATCCACAAGTGTCATTGCATGTGTGTTCTTTTTACTAACAACAACCAGAGTCATTGCATGTGAGTTGTTTTCACAATCCACCTATGGATCCACCAGTGTCATTGCATGTGTGTTCTCTTCGGAGACCACACATGGATCCACCAGTGTCATTGCATGTGTGTTCTTTTTACTGACAACAACCAGAGTCATTGCATGTGTGTTCTTTTCACAATCCACCTATGGATCCACTAGTGTCATTGCATGTGTGCTCTTTTTACTAACAACAACCAGAATCATTGCATGTGTGTTCTCTTCAGAGACCGCACATGGATCCACCAGTGTCATTGCATGTGTGTTCTTTTTACTAACAACAACTAGAGTCATTTCATGACTATTCTTTTCACATACCACATATGGATCCACCAGAGTCATTGCATGTGTGTTCTTCTCATTAACCACGGCTAGAGTCATTTCATGTGTGTTCTCTTTAGAGACCACACATGGATCCACCAGTGTCATTGCATGTGTGTTCTTTTTACGAACAACAACTGGAGTCATTGCATGTGTGTTCTTTTCACATACCACATATGGATCCACCAGTGTCATTGAAATGTGTGTTCTCTTCAGAGACCACACATGGATCGACCAGTGTCATTGCATGTGTGCTCTTTTTACTAACAACAACTAGAGTCATTGCATGTGTGTTCTTTTTACTAACAACAACCAGAGTCATTGCATGTGTGTTCTCTTGAGAGACCACACATGGATCCACCAGTGTCATTGCATGTGTGTTCTTTTTACTAACAACAGCTGGAGTCATTGCATGTGTGTTCTTTTCACATACCACATATGTGTAGGGGTTCGTAGCATGGAAAACAAAAATTTTCTATCGCATACAAACAAACAAGCCAAGATCTATCTACTAGATTGTAGCAACGAGTCGATGGAATAACTCACCCTCGAAGATTCCAAAGTGTTTAACGAGAGCAGATTCTCGTGGGTGATGTAGTCGTACTCTTTCCGATCTCAAGATCGCGTAGACGATCCTTCCGGCGCCGCGTTCCCGCAGCGCTCCCGCAGTCGGTCACACGTTCGGTACTCGACGAAGACCTTCCTCTCCCTTGTTCCAGCAGGCAGCGGAGGTTGTAGCACTCTCCTCGCGATTCCGGCAGCACAACGGCGTGGTACCGGAGGTAGAGGGGAGATCCCGCAGGGCTTCGCCTTAAGCCGGTGCGAGTATGGTGGAGCTTATGAGAGAGGCTATTAGTGGTCTAGTAATTAGACACACCAATTAGAGGGCTCTAAACCAATTAGAAGGCTCTAAACCGAAACAGCTCTAAACCGGGGTCTAGGTCTAGTTTCTAGTTTAGAGGATAGGAACTTGTGTGTCTTGGGAGGGGAGCCCTGCCCCTCCCTTTATAGGTGGGAGGGCTGGCGCGCTAGGGGAGGGAGGGAGTCCCTCCCCAACTCGGCCTAGGGCTGGCCGCCGGCTTGGGGACTCCTTCCCCAAGTCGGTCTCCTCTTCTCCTCCTCTTCCCACTTTCCAAAACTGGCAGTTTGACTTTCAAACTAGCCGTTTGACTTTTCCAATTTAGGAATTAAATAAACCCTTTATTTTGGACAGCGAGAACACTTAGTACATGATGCAATCATTCCATCTTGCAATGACACATTCATGTACCCCTTCCCCCCCCGGAGTGCCGGACATTCCGGGACCTTCTAGAATGTTCCCGATGAAAACACCGGAACCATTCCCCAACTCCGAAATGGGACTTTCCTTATATGAATCTTATTCTCCGGACCATTCCGGATCACCTCGTGATATCCCGGATCCCATCCGAGACTCCGAACAACATTCGGTCTCTTTCTCATAATACCATAACTACTCAAACAACGTCGAATCCTTAAGTGTGTCTCCCTACGGTTCGTGAATTATGCGGACATGATCGAGACACTTCTCCGAACAATAACCAATAGAGGAATCTGGAAATTCATATGGCTCCCACATATTTCTACGATTACTTTGCGATCGAATGAACCACTTACATACGATACCAATTTCCCTTTGTCTCACGATATGTTACTTATCCGAGGTCATGATCGTCGGTATCTCTGCATACCTAGTTCAACCTCGTTACTGATAAGTACTCTTTTCTCGTTCCCGTGATATGTGATCCCTTGTGACCAAGTCACATGCTTGCAAGCTAATTGGATGACATTTCACCGAGAGGGCCCAGAGAATATCTATCCGTCATGTGGATGGACAAATCCCACTCTTGATCCATGTGTTTCAACCAATACTTTCCGAACACCCAATGCCACTTTTATAGCCACCCTGTTACGGTGTGGTGTTTGATGACATCAAAGCATCCATCCAGTAAAGGCAATATGCATGATCTCATGGTCGAAGGAATTAGGTTACTATGTATCAGAAAGCATATAGCAATTGAACTATTGAAATGACTTGATCTTTATGCTACGCTTGTCTATAGGAGTATGTCCACCATATCATTCTCCTAACGATATGATCTTGTTGTTGATAACATCTCAATGTTCATGACAAAGAAACCACATCATCAATCAACCAACAAGCTAGTGAAGTATAGAGGCCATACTAGGGACTTCAAATTAAGTTTACAAATCACACAAGTATTAATGGTTTCCTTGTTAATACTATTATAGCATGAATGTAAACTTTTATCATAAACACAAAGATATATAATAATAACTACATTTATTATTACCTCTAGGGCATATCTCCAACAGTCTCCCACTTGCACTAGAGTCATCTAATCTAGATTACATGGTAATATACCGAACACCCATGGCAGTTTGGTGTTGGTCATGTTTTGCCCTCGGGAGAGGTTTAGTCAACGGATCCGCCACATTCAGATCTGTGTGTACTTTGCAAATCTTTATATCCCCATCCTGGATATGTTCTCGAATAGCGTGGAAACGCAGCTTGATATGCTTCAGCTTCTTGTGTGACCTTGGTTCTTGCGCATTGGCTATGGCGCCCATGTTATCACAGTAGATAGACATTGGGTCCAGCGCACTTGGAACCACACCCAGCTCTGTAATGAACTCTTTCATCCATATCGCTTCTTGTGAAGCCTCCGAAGCAGCCATGTATTCCGATTCAGTTGAAGATCTCGCCACAACGCTTTGCTTTGCACTCCTCCAGCTAACTGCTGCACCATTCAAAATAAATACGTATCCAGATTGTGATTTAGAATCATCCGGATCGGTGTTCCAACTAGCATCGGTGTAACCATTAACAACGAGCTGTTCATCACCTCCATAAGAAAGAACCATATCCTTAGTTCTTCTCAAGTACTTAAGGATGTTTTTGACCGCTGTCCAATGATCCACTCCTGGATCACTTTGATATCTGCTAGTTAGACTAACAGCATATGCGATGTCGGGTCTAGTACATAGCATGGCATACATTAGAGATCCTATGGCTGAGGCATAGGGAGTCTTACTCATCTTTTCTCTATCTTCTGCCGATGTCGGACTTTGAGTTTTACTCAAGGTCGTATTGGGCAACATGGGCAAGAACCCTTTCTTGCTATCTTCCATTCCAAACCTCTTTAGAACTTTGTCCAAATATGTACTTTGTGACAATGATATTTGGCGTTTCGATCTATCTCTATAAATCTTTATGCCTAATATGTAAGCTGCTTCGCCAAGATCCTTCATTGAAAAACTATTATTCAAATATTCCTTGACACTATTAAGAAGGTCTACATCATTCCCAATCAACAATATGTCATCCACATACAGTATTAAGAATGCTACAGAGCTCCCACTCACTTTCTTGTAAATACAAGCTTCTCCATAAGTTTGTATAAAACCAAAACTTTTGATTACCTTATCAAAACGTTGATTCCAACTTCGGGATGCTTGCTTCAATCCATAGATGGACCGTTGAAGCTTGCATACCTTGTTAGCATCTTTAGGATCGACAAAACCTTTGGGTTGTATCATATACAACTCTTCATCAATGTCTCCATTGAGGAATGCTGTTTTGACATCCATCTGCCATATCTCATAATCATAATATGCAGCGATTGCTAACATAATCCTCACAGACTTTAGCTTCGCTACCGGTGAGAAAGTCTCATCGTAGTCAACTCCTTGAATTTGTCGAAACCCTTTTGCGACAAGTCGAGCTTTATAGACAGTAACATTACCATCAGCATCTGTTTTCTTCTTGAAAATCCATTTGTTCTCGACAGCCTTCCGGCCATCCGGTAAGTCCACCAAAGTCCATACTTGGTTTTCGTACATGGATCCAATCTCGGATTTCATGGCTTCTTGCCATTTATTGGAATCTGGGCTCATCATCGCTTCCTCATATGTCTCGGGGTTATCGGTGTTGTCCACCAACATGACATTCATAACGGAATCATACCAATCTGGAGTGGTACGAGTTCTCGTTGACCTCCGAGGCTCTGTAGTAACTTCAACCGAAGTTTCATGATCACCATCATTAGCTTCCTCTCTTATTGGTGCAGGCACCACAGGAACTTCTTCCGGTGCTGCGCTACTCGCAATTTCGAGAGAAGGTTCGACAACCTCGTCGAGTTCTACTTTCCTTCCAGTCACTTCTTTCGAGAGAAATTCCTTCTCTAGAAAGGATCCATTCTTAGCAACGAAGATTTTGCCTTCGGATCTATGATAGAAGGTATACCCAACAGTTTCCTTCGGGTATCCTATGAAGACGCATTTTTCCGCTTTGGGTTCAAGCTTGTCCGGCTGTAACTTCTTTACATAGGCTTCGCATCCCCAAACTTTAAGGAACGACAATTTAGGTTTCTTCCCAAACCATAATTCATACGGTGTCGTTTCAACGGATTTAGACGGTGCCCTATTTAAAGTGAATGCGGCTGTTTCTAATGCATAACCCCAAAATGATAGTGGCAAATCTGTAAGTGACATCATAGAACGAACCATATCTAAGAGAGTTCGATTACGACGTTCAGACACACCATTACGCTGTGGTGTTCCCGGCGGTGTCAACTGCGAAAGTATTCCACATTTCTTCAAATGCTCGCCAAACTCGTAACTTAGATATTCACCTCCACGATCAGATCGTAGAAATTTAATCTTCTTGTTACGTTGATTCTCTACCTCACTTTGAAACTCCTTAAACTTCTCGAAAGTTTCGGACTTATGTTTCATAAAATAGATATACCCATATCTACTCAAGTCATCCGTGAAGGTAAGAACATAACGATAACCACTGCGCGATGCTACACTCATTGGACCACACACATCGGTATGTATGATTTCCAATAAGTCTGTAGCTCGCTCCATCATACCAGAAAATGGAGTCTTAGTCATTTTACCCATCAGACATGCTTCGCATCTTTCAAGTGATTCAAAATCAAGTGATTCAAGAAGTCCATCGGAATGGAGTTTCTTCATACGCTTCACTCCAATGTGACCAAGACGACAGTGCCACATATAGGTCAAATTATCGCTTGATTTCAAACGTTTAGCCTCAATGTTATTAATATGTGTATTTCTACTATCGAGATTCAATATGAATAGACCATCTATCAAAGGTGCATGTGCATAAAACATATTACTCATATAAATCGAACAACCATTATTCTCGGATTTAAACAAGTAACCGTCTCGCAATAAACAAGATCCCGATATAATGTTCATGCTCAACGCAGGCACCAAATAACAATTATTTAAGTATAAAACTAATCCCGATGGTAGATGAAGAGGTAGTGTGCCGACCGCGATCACATCAACCTTTGATCCGTTTCCCACGCGCATCGTCACCTCGTTCTTCACTAGCTTCCGTTTATTCTGCAGCTCCTGTTTCGAGTTACAAATATGAGCAACCGAACCAGTATCAAATACCCAGGCACTACTACGAGTACTAGTGAGATACACATCAATAACATGTATATCAGATATACCTTTCTTCTTGATGTTGCCGTTCTTCAAATCCGCCAAGTACCTTGGGCAATTCCGCTTCCAGTGACCTTCTCCCTTGCAGTAAAAGCACTCAGTATCAGGCTTGGGTCCAGCCTTGGTCCTCTTCGTCGGCGTGGTAACTTTCTTACCACCCTTCTTGAAGTGTCCCTTCTGCTTAGACTTGCCTTTCTTGAATTTGGTGGTCTTATTGACCATCAACACTTGGTGCTCTTTCTTGATCTCCACTTCTGCAGATTTTAACATAGCAAATAGTTCTGGCAACTCTTTGTTCATGTTCTGCATGTTGTAGTTCATCACAAAGTTCTTGTAACTTGGTGGTAGTGATTGGAGGATGCGGTAAACTCCCAAAGTATTAGGAATCACTATACCCAAACTTTGAAGTTTATTTGCGTGCCCAGACATTTTAAGCACATGCTCACTGACGGAGCTACCCTCTTCCATCTTGCAGTTAAAGAACTTTTCAGAAGCTTCATAACTTTCAATTGCCGCATGAGTCTCAAAGATTAATTTGAGATCCTCGACAATATCATATGGATCTGACTCTTCAAACCTTTTCTGAAGCTCCGATTCTAAACCATACAAGATAGCACACTGAACTATGGAGTACTGATTCTTCCGAGCGAGGTAAACATTCTTTACTTCATCGGTAGCATCAGCTGCAGGTGGGTCACCTAGCGGTGCATCCAGCACATAGGTCAAATTACCAGCTGTGAGGACAATCCTCAAATTGCGGAACCAATCCGCGAAGTTGCTTCCATTGTTTTTCAACTTTTCTTTCTCTAGGAACGCATTAAAATTGATGGTAGGGGCTGCCATTGATCTACAACATATTTGCAATAGTTTAGACTAAGTTTATGACAAATTGAGTTCAAATTAATTAATGAAATTAAACTAGGTGAACTCCCACTCAAAACAACATCCCTCACATTGTTTTAGTGATCACACGAACCAAATCCACTACATCAACACCGATCATCACGAGAGCTGATATAGTTTTAATGGCGAACAATCATCATGTTCATCATATCTACTATATGATTCATGCTTTGCCTTTCGGCGATCCGTGTTCCTGAGGCCATGTCTGTACATGCTAGGCTCGTCAAGATCAAACCTTAGCTTCCGCATAAGCAAATCTGGCTTGCTTACGTTGTAGTCACCCGCGGAATCAAAGACACCCGATCATCACGTGGTGCTTCGAAGCAGCAAGCTTTGGCAACGGTGCATACTAAGGGTGAACACTTTTAGAACTTGAAATTTATGTGCATGAGGGATCATCTTATAATGCTACCGTCGTCTACTAAGCAATACAAGATGCATAAAGGATTAACATCACATGCAATTCATAATATGTGATATGATATGGCCTTTCTTCTTTGTGCTTCCGATCTCCATCTTCAAGCACGAACATGATCTCCATCATCACCGGCATAGCATCAAGGTCAATGACGCTTCTTCATGGTTGTCGTCCGCCAACTTCAACTATTACAACTATTTTGAATAGACACGCAGGCCTTAACAGAAATTAAAGACAACCATATGGCTCCTGCCGGTTGCCAACTTACAATAAGGATCATTGCATACATCAAATATAATCACAATCATGGCCATATCACATCACTGCACACCCCTGCAAAACAAAGTTAGACGCTTCTACTTTCTTTGCATATTTTACGTGGTTTGGGGCTTTCCATAAGTGTCGTTCTAACTTACGAACAAGAACCACAACATTGATACTAGCATTGTTGATCACCCGTTGTAAATTGGATCTTTACTATGCTAGGAGAAACAGGCACCCGCAAAGCCACTTATGCAAAACGAGTTGCATGTCAAGCGTGGAGCAAGTCTCATGAACGATGTCATGTAAGGTTAGCCCGGGCCGCTTCATCCCAACATACCGCAAGATGCAAAGTACACAAAAAGCAATCTACAATAAAAGCATCAACGCCCACAATGACCATTGTGTTCTACTCGTGCAACAGATCTACATATAGACACGGCTCTGATACCACTGTAGGGGTTCGTAGCATGGAAAACAAAAATTTTCTATCGCATACAAACAAACAAGCCAAGATCTATCTACTAGATTGTAGCAACGAGTCGATGGAATAACTCACCCTCGAAGATTCCAAAGTGTTTAACGAGAGCAGATTCTCGTGGGTGATGTAGTCGTACTCTTTCCGATCTCAAGATCGCGTAGACGATCCTTCCGGCGCCGCGTTCCCGCAGCGCTCCCGCAGTCGGTCACACGTTCGGTACTCGACGAAGACCTTCCTCTCCCTTGTTCCAGCAGGCAGCGGAGGTTGTAGCACTCTCCTCGCGATTCCGGCAGCACAACGGCGTGGTACCGGAGGTAGAGGGGAGATCCCGCAGGGCTTCGCCTTAAGCCGGTGCGAGTATGGTGGAGCTTATGAGAGAGGCTATTAGTGGTCTAGTAATTAGACACACCAATTAGAGGGCTCTAAACCAATTAGAAGGCTCTAAACCGAAACAGCTCTAAACCGGGGTCTAGGTCTAGTTTCTAGTTTAGAGGATAGGAACTTGTGTGTCTTGGGAGGGGAGCCCTGCCCCTCCCTTTATAGGTGGGAGGGCTGGCGCGCTAGGGGAGGGAGGGAGTCCCTCCCCAACTCGGCCTAGGGCTGGCCGCCGGCTTGGGGACTCCTTCCCCAAGTCGGTCTCCTCTTCTCCTCCTCTTCCCACTTTCCAAAACTGGCAGTTTGACTTTCAAACTAGCCGTTTGACTTTTCCAATTTAGGAATTAAATAAACCCTTTATTTTGGACAGCGAGAACACTTAGTACATGATGCAATCATTCCATCTTGCAATGACACATTCATGTACCCCTTCCCCCCCCGGAGTGCCGGACATTCCGGGACCTTCTAGAATGTTCCCGATGAAAACACCGGAACCATTCCCCAACTCCGAAATGGGACTTTCCTTATATGAATCTTATTCTCCGGACCATTCCGGATCACCTCGTGATATCCCGGATCCCATCCGAGACTCCGAACAACATTCGGTCTCTTTCTCATAATACCATAACTACTCAAACAACGTCGAATCCTTAAGTGTGTCTCCCTACGGTTCGTGAATTATGCGGACATGATCGAGACACTTCTCCGAACAATAACCAATAGAGGAATCTGGAAATTCATATGGCTCCCACATATTTCTACGATTACTTTGCGATCGAATGAACCACTTACATACGATACCAATTTCCCTTTGTCTCACGATATGTTACTTATCCGAGGTCATGATCGTCGGTATCTCTGCATACCTAGTTCAACCTCGTTACTGATAAGTACTCTTTTCTCGTTCCCGTGATATGTGATCCCTTGTGACCAAGTCACATGCTTGCAAGCTAATTGGATGACATTTCACCGAGAGGGCCCAGAGAATATCTATCCGTCATGTGGATGGACAAATCCCACTCTTGATCCATGTGTTTCAACCAATACTTTCCGAACACCCAATGCCACTTTTATAGCCACCCTGTTACGGTGTGGTGTTTGATGACATCAAAGCATCCATCCAGTAAAGGCAATATGCATGATCTCATGGTCGAAGGAATTAGGTTACTATGTATCAGAAAGCATATAGCAATTGAACTATTGAAATGACTTGATCTTTATGCTACGCTTGTCTATAGGAGTATGTCCACCATATCATTCTCCTAACGATATGATCTTGTTGTTGATAACATCTCAATGTTCATGACAAAGAAACCACATCATCAATCAACCAACAAGCTAGTGAAGTATAGAGGCCATACTAGGGACTTCAAATTAAGTTTACAAATCACACAAGTATTAATGGTTTCCTTGTTAATACTATTATAGCATGAATGTAAACTTTTATCATAAACACAAAGATATATAATAATAACTACATTTATTATTACCTCTAGGGCATATCTCCAACAATATGGATCCACAGTGTCATTGAAATGTGTGTTCTCTTCAGCGACCACACATGGATCCACCAGTGTTATTGCATGTGTGTTCTTTTTACTAACAACAACTAGATCCATTGCATGTGTGTTCTTTTCACATACCAAATATGGATCCACCAGTGTCATTGCATGCCTGTTATTTTCACAATCCACCTATGGATCCACCAGTGTCATTGCATGTGTGCTCCTTTTACTAACAACAACCAGAGTCATTGCACGTGTGTTATCTTAAGAGACCACACATGGATCCACCAGTGTCATTGCATGTGTGTTCTTTTTATTAACAACAACTGGAGTCATTTCATGACTATTATTTTCACATACCACATATGGATCCACCAGTGTTATTGAAATGTGTGTTCTCTTCAGAGACCACACATGGATCCACCAGTGTCATTACATGTGTGCTCTTTTTACTAACAACAACCAGAGTCATTGCATGTGAGTTCTTTTTACTAACAACAACCAGAGTCATTGCATGTGTGTTCTCTTCAGAGACCACACATGGATCCACAAGTGTCATTGCATGTGTGTTCTTTTTACTAACAACAACCAGAGTCATTGCATGTGTGTTGTTTTCACAATCCACCTATGGATCCACCAGTGTCATTGCATGTGTGTTCTCTTCGGAGACCACACATGGATCCACCAGTGTCATTGCATGTGTGTTCTTTTTACTGACAACAACCAGAGTCATTGCATGTGTGTTCTTTTCACAATCCACCTATGGATCCACTAGTGTCATTGCATGTGTGCTCTTTTTACTAACAACAGCCAGAATCATTGCATGTGTGTTCTCTTCAGAGACCGCACATGGATCCACCAGTGTCATTGCATGTGTGTTCTTTTTACTAACAACAACTAGAGTCATTTCATGACTATTCTTTTCACATACCACATATGGATCCACCAGAGTCATTGCATGTGTGTTCTTCTCATTAACCACAGCTAGAGTCATTTCATGTGTGTTCTCTTTAGAGACCACACATGGCCACCAGTGTCATTGCATGTGTGTTCTTTTTACGAACAATAACTAGAGTCATTGCATGTGTGTTCTTTTCACATACCACATATGGATCCACCAGTGTCATTGAAATGTGTGTTCTCTTCAGAGACCACACATGGATCCACCAGTGTCATTGCATGTGTGTTCTTTTTAATAACAACAACCAGAGTCATTGCATGTGTGTTCTCTTGAGAGACGACACATGGATCCAGAAGTGTCATTGCATGTGTCTTCTTTTTACTAACAACAGCTGGAGTCATTGCATGTGTGTTCTTTTCACATACCACATATGGATCCACCAGTGTCATTGAAATGTGTTTTCTCTTCAGCGACCACACATGGATCCACCAGTGTCATTACATGTGTGTTGTTTTTACTAACAACAACTAGAGTCATTGCATGTGTGTTCTTTTTACATACCAAATATGGATCCACCAGTGTCATTGCATGCGTGTTCTTTTCACAATCCACCTATGGATCCACCAATGTCATTGCATGTGTGCTCTTTTTACTAACAACAACTAGAGTCATTGCATGTGTGTTCTTTTTATTAACAACAACTGGAGTCATTTCATGACTATTATTTTCACATACCACATATGGAACCACCAGTGTTATTGAAATGTGTGTTCTCTTCAGAGACCACACATGGATCCACTAGTGTCATTACATGTGTGCTCTTTTTACTAACAACAACTAGAGTCATTGCATGTGTGTTCTTTTCACATACCACACATGGATCCACCAGTGTCATTGAAATGTGTGTTCTTCTCATTAACCACAACTAGAGTCATTGCGTGTGTTCTCTTCAGAGACCACACATGGATCCACAAGTGTCATTGCATGTGTGTTCTTTTTACTAACAACAACCAGAGTCATTGCATGTGTGTTCTTTTCACAATCCACCTATGGATCCACCAGTGTCATTGCATGTGTGCTCTTTTTACTAACAACAGCCAGAGTCATTGCATGTGTGTTCTCTTCAGAGACCGCACATGGATCCACCGGTGTCATTGCATGTGTGTTCTTTTTACTAACAACAACTGGAGTCATTTCATGACTATTCTTTTCACATACCACATATGGATCCACCAGAGTCATTGCATGTGTGTTCTTCTCATTAACAAGAACTAGAGTCATTTCATATGTGTTCTCTTTAGAGACCACACATGGATCCACCAGTGTCATTGCATGTGTGTTCTTTTTACTAACAACAACTAGAGTCATTGCATGTGTGTTCTTTTCACATACCACATATGGATCCACCAGTGTCATTGAAATGTGTGTTCTCTTCAGAGACCACACATGGATCCACCAGTGTCATTGCATGTGTGCTCTTTTTACTAACAACAACCAGTGTCATTCCATGTGTGTTCTTTTTACTAACAACAACCAGAGTCATTGCATGTGTGTTCTCTTCAGAGACCACGCATGGATCCACCAGTGTCATTGCATGTGTGTCCTTTTTACTAACAACAACTGGAGTCATTGCATGTGTGTTCTTTTCACATACCACATATGGATCCACCAGTGTCATTGAAATGTGTGTTCTCTTTAGAGACCACACATGGATCCACCAATGTCATTGCATGTGTGTTATTTTTACTAACAACAACTAGAGTCATTGCATGTGTGTTCTTTTGACATACCACATATGGATCCACCAGTGTCATTGCATGTTTGCTCTTTTTACTAACAACAACCAGAGTCATTGCATGTGTGTTCTCTTCAAATACCACACGTGGATCCACCATTGTCATTGCATGTGTTTTCTTTTTACTAACCACAACTAGAGTCATTTCATGACTATTATTTTCACATACCACATATGGATCCACCAGTGTCATTGAAATGTGTGTTCTCTTCAGAGACCACACATGGATCCACCAGTGTCATTGCATGTGTGCTCTTTTTACTAACAACAACTGGAGTCATTGCATGTGTGCTCTTTTTACTAACAACAACTGGAGTCATTGCATGTGTCTTCTTTTCACATACCACATATGGATCCACTAGTGTCATTGAAATGTGTGTTCTTCTCATTAACCAGAACTAGAGTCATTGCATGTGTGTTCCCTTCAGAGACCACACGTGGATCCACCAGTGTCATTGCATGTGTGTTATTTTTACTAACAACAACCAGAGTCATTGCATGTGTGTTCTTTTCACAATCCACCTATGGATCTACCAGTGTCATTGCATGTGTGCTCTTTTTACTAACAACAGCCAGAGTCATTGCATGTGTGTTCTCTTCAGAGACCACACATGGATCCACCAGTGTCATTGCGTGTGTGTTCTTTTTACTAACAACAACTCGAGTCATTTCATGACTATTATTTTCACATACCACATATGGATCCACCAGTGTCATTGAAATGTGTGTTCTCTTCAGAGACCACACATGGATCCACAAGTGTCATTGCATGTGTGCTCTTTTTACTAACAACAACTGGAGTCATTGCATGTGTGTTCTTTTCACATAGCACATATGGATCCACCAATGTCATTGAAATGTGTGTTCTTGTCATTAAGCACAGCTAGAGTCATTGCATGTGTGTTCTCTTCAGAGACCACACATGGATCCACTAGTGTCATTGCATGTGTGTTCTTTTTACTAACAACTACCAAAGTCATTGCATGTGTGTTATTTTCACAATCCACCTATGGATCCACTAGTGTCATTGCATGCGTGCTCTTTTTACTAACAACATCCAGAGTCATTGCATGTGTGTTCTCTTCAGAGACCACACATGGATCCACCAGTGTCATTGCATGTGTGTTCTTTTTACTAACAACAACTAGAGTCATTTCATGACTATTCTT
The DNA here is from genome assembly GCA_916181665.1 of Avena sativa. Classification (NCBI taxonomy): domain Eukaryota; kingdom Viridiplantae; phylum Streptophyta; class Magnoliopsida; order Poales; family Poaceae; genus Avena; species Avena sativa. The sequence continues at coordinate 363,618,627 of OV702290.1, read as the reverse complement.
TTCACATACCACATATGGATCCACCAGAGTCATTGCATGTGTGTTCTTCTCATTAACCACAGCTAGAGTCATTGCATGTGTGTTCTCTTCAGAGGCCACACATGGATCCACCAGTGTCATTGCATGTGTGTTCTTTTTACTAACAACAACTGGAGTCGTTGCATGTGTGTTCTTTTCACATACCACATATGGATCCACCAGTGTCATTGGAATGTGTGTTCTCTTTAGATACCACACATGGATCCACTAGTGTCATTGCACGTGTGCTCTTTTTACTAACAACAACCAGATTCATTGCATATGTGTTCCTTTCACATACCACATATGGATCCACCAATGTCATTGCATGTGTGTTCTTTTCACAATCCACCTATGGATCCACCAGTGTCATTGCTTGTGTGCTCTTTTTACTAACAACAACCAGAGTCATTGCATGTGTGTTCTCTTCAGATACCACACATGGATCAACCAGTGTCATTGCATGTGTGTTCTTTTTACTAACAATAACTGGAGTCATTTCATGACTATTATTTTCACATACCACATATGGATCCACCAGTGTCATTGAAATGTGTGTTCTCTTAAGAGACCACACATGGATCCACCAGTGTCATTGCATGTGTGCTCTTTTTACTAACAACAACTAGAGTCATTGCATGCGTGTTCTTTTCACATACCACATATGGATCCACTAGAGTCATTGAAATGTGTGTTCTTTTTACTAACAACAGCCAGAGTCATTGCATGTGTGTTCTCTTCAGAGACCGCACATGGATCCACCAGTGTCATTGCATGTGTGTTCTTTTTACTAACAACAACTGGAGTCATTTCATGACTATTCTTTTCACATACCACATATGGATCCACCAGTGTTACTGAAATGTGTGTTCTTCTCATTAACCACATCTAGAGTCATTTCATGTGTGTTCTCTTTAGAGACCACACATTGATCCACCAATGTCATTGCATGTGTGCTCTTTTTACTAACAACAACTAGAGTCATTGCATGTGTGTTCTTTTTATTAACAACAACTGGAGTCATTTCATGACTATTATTTTCACATACCACATATGGAACCACCAGTGTTATTGAAATGTGTTTTCTCTTCAGAGACCACACATGGATCCACTAGTGTCATTACATGTGTGCTCTTTTTACTAACAACAACTAGAGTCATTGCATGTGTGTTCTTTTCACATACCACACATGGATCCACCAGTGTCATTGAAATGTGTGTTCTTCTCATTAACCACAACTAGAGTCATTGCGTGTGTTCTCTTCAGAGACCACACATGGATCCACAAGTGTCATTGCATGTGTGTTCTTTTTACTAACAACAACCAGAGTCATTGCATGTGTGTTCTTTTCACAATCCACCTATGGATCCACCAGTGTCATTGCATGTGTGCTCTTTTTACTAACAACAGCCAGAGTCATTGCATGTGTGTTCTCTTCAGAGACCGCACATGGATCCACCGGTGTCATTGCATGTGTGTTCTTTTTACTAACAACAACTGGAGTCATTTCATGACTATTCTTTTCACATACCACATATGGATCCACCAGAGTCATTGCATGTGTGTTCTTCTCATTAACAAGAACTAGAGTCATTTCATATGTGTTCTCTTTAGAGACCACACATGGATCCACCAGTGTCATTGCATGTGTGTTCTTTTTACTAACAACAACTAGAGTCATTGCATGTGTGTTCTTTTCACATACCACATATGGATCCACCAGTGTCATTGAAATGTGTGTTCTCTTCAGAGACCACACATGGATCCACCAGTGTCATTGCATGTGTGCTCTTTTTACTAACAACAACCAGTGTCATTCCATGTGTGTTCTTTTTACTAACAACAACCAGAGTCATTGCATGTGTGTTCTCTTCAGAGACCACGCATGGATCCACCAGTGTCATTGCATGTGTGTCCTTTTTACTAACAACAACTGGAGTCATTGCATGTGTGTTCTTTTCACATACCACATATGGATCCACCAGTGTCATTGAAATGTGTGTTCTCTTTAGAGACCACACATGGATCCACCAATGTCATTGCATGTGTGTTATTTTTACTAACAACAACTAGAGTCATTGCATGTGTGTTCTTTTGACATACCACATATGGATCCACCAGTGTCATTGCATGTTTGCTCTTTTTACTAACAACAACCAGAGTCATTGCATGTGTGTCCTCTTCAAATACCACACGTGGATCCACCATTGTCATTGCATGTGTTTTCTTTTTACTAACCACAACTAGAGTCATTTCATGACTATTATTTTCACATACCACATATGGATCCACCAGTGTCATTGAAATGTGTGTTCTCTTCAGAGACCACACATGGATCCACCAGTGTCATTGCATGTGTGCTCTTTTTACTAACAACAACTGGAGTCATTGCATGTGTGCTCTTTTTACTAACAACAACTGGAGTCATTGCATGTGTCTTCTTTTCACATACCACATATGGATCCACTAGTGTCATTGAAATGTGTGTTCTTCTCATTAACCAGAACTAGAGTCATTGCATGTGTGTTCCCTTCAGAGACCACACGTGGATCCACCAGTGTCATTGCATGTGTGTTATTTTTACTAACAACAACCAGAGTCATTGCATGTGTGTTCTTTTCACAATCCACCTATGGATCTACCAGTGTCATTGCATGTGTGCTCTTTTTACTAACAACAGCCAGAGTCATTGCATGTGTGTTCTCTTCAGAGACCACACATGGATCCACCAGTGTCATTGCGTGTGTGTTCTTTTTACTAACAACAACTCGAGTCATTTCATGACTATTATTTTCACATACCACATATGGATCCACCAGTGTCATTGAAATGTGTGTTCTCTTCAGAGACCACACATGGATCCACAAGTGTCATTGCATGTGTGCTCTTTTTACTAACAACAACTGGAGTCATTGCATGTGTGTTCTTTTCACATAGCACATATGGATCCACCAATGTCATTGAAATGTGTGTTCTTGTCATTAAGCACAGCTAGAGTCATTGCATGTGTGTTCTCTTCAGAGACCACACATGGATCCACTAGTGTCATTGCATGTGTGTTCTTTTTACTAACAACTACCAAAGTCATTGCATGTGTGTTATTTTCACAATCCACCTATGGATCCACTAGTGTCATTGCATGCGTGCTCTTTTTACTAACAACATCCAGAGTCATTGCATGTGTGTTCTCTTCAGAGACCACACATGGATCCACCAGTGTCATTGCATGTGTGTTCTTTTTACTAACAACAACTAGAGTCATTTCATGACTATTCTTTTCACATACCACATATGGATCCACCAGAGTCATTGCATGTGTGTTCTTCTCATTAACCACAGCTAGAGTCATTGCATGTGTGTTCTCTTCAGAGGCCACACATGGATCCACCAGTGTCATTGCATGTGTGTTCTTTTTACTAACAACAACTGGAGTCGTTGCATGTGTGTTCTTTTCACATACCACATATGGATCCACCAGTGTCATTGGAATGTGTGTTCTCTTTAGATACCACACATGGATCCACTAGTGTCATTGCACGTGTGCTCTTTTTACTAACAACAACCAGATTCATTGCATATGTGTTCCTTTCACATACCACATATGGATCCACCAATGTCATTGCATGTGTGTTCTTTTCACAATCCACCTATGGATCCACCAGTGTCATTGCTTGTGTGCTCTTTTTACTAACAACAACCAGAGTCATTGCATGTGTGTTCTCTTCAGATACCACACATGGATCAACCAGTGTCATTGCATGTGTGTTCTTTTTACTAACAATAACTGGAGTCATTTCATGACTATTATTTTCACATACCACATATGGATCCACCAGTGTCATTGAAATGTGTGTTCTCTTAAGAGACCACACATGGATCCACCAGTGTCATTGCATGTGTGCTCTTTTTACTAACAACAACTAGAGTCATTGCATGCGTGTTCTTTTCACATACCACATATGGATCCACTAGAGTCATTGAAATGTGTGTTCTTTTTACTAACAACAGCCAGAGTCATTGCATGTGTGTTCTCTTCAGAGACCGCACATGGATCCACCAGTGTCATTGCATGTGTGTTCTTTTTACTAACAACAACTGGAGTCATTTCATGACTATTCTTTTCACATACCACATATGGATCCACCAGTGTTACTGAAATGTGTGTTCTTCTCATTAACCACATCTAGAGTCATTTCATGTGTGTTCTCTTTAGAGACCACACATTGATCCACCAGTGTCATTGCATGTGTGTTATTTTTACTAACAACAACTAGAGTCATTGCATGTGTGTTCTTTTCACATACCACATATGGATCCACTAGTGTCATTGAAATGTGTGTTCTCTTCAGAGACCACACATGGATCCACCAGTGTCATTGCATGTGTGTTCTTTTTACTAACAACAACCAGAGTCATTGCATGGGTGTTCTCTTGAGAGACCACACATGGATGCACCAGTGTCATTGCATGTGTGTTCTTTTTACTAACAACAGCTGGAGTCATTCCATGTGTGTTCTTTTCACATACCACATATGGATCCACCAGCGTCATTGAAATGTGTGTTCTCTTTAGAGACCACACATGGATCCACCAGTGTCATTGCATGTGTGTTCTTTTTACTAACAACAACTGGAGTCATTGCATGTGTGTTCTTTTCACATACCACATATGGATCCACCAGTGTCATTGCATGTGTGTTCTTTTCACAATCCACCTATGGATCCACCAATGTCATTCCATGTGTGCTCTTTTTACTAACAACAACTAGAGTCATTGCATGTGTGTTCTCTTCAGAGACCACACATGGATCCACTAGTGTCATTGCATGTGTGTTCTTTTTACTAAAAACAACCAGAGTCATTGCATGTGTGTTCTTTTCACAATCCACCCATGGATCCGCCAGTGTCATTGCATGTGTGCTCTTTTTACTAACAACAGCCACAGTCATTGCATGTGTGTTCTCTTCAGAGACCGCACATGGATCCACCAGTGTCATTGCATGTCTGTTCTTTTTACTAACAACAACTGGAGTCATTTCATGACTATTATTTTCACATACCACATATGGATCCACCAGTGTTACTGAAATGTGTGTTCTTCTCATTAACCACAGCTAGAGTCATTGCATGTGTCTTCTCTTCAGAGACCACACATGGATCCACCAGTGTCATTGCATGTGTGTTCTTTTTACTAACAACAACCAGAGTCATTGAATGTGTGTTCTTTTCACAATCCACCTATGGATCCACCAGTGTCTTTGCATGTGTGCTCTTTTTACTAACAACAGCTAGAGTCATTGCATGTGTGTTCTCTTCAGAGACCACACATGGATCCACCTGTGTCATTGCATGTGTGTTCTTTTTACTAACAACAACTGGAGTCATTTCATGACTATTCTTTTCACATACCACATATGGATCCACTAGAGTCATTGCATGTGTGTTCTTCTCATTAACCACAGCTAGAGTCATTGCGTGTGTGTTCTCTTCAGAGACCACACATGGATCCACCAGTGTTATTGCATGTGTGTTCTTTTTACTAACAACAACAGGAGTCGTTGCATGTGTGTGCTTTTCACATACCACATATGGATCCACTAGTGTCATTGGAATGTGTGTTCTCTTCAGATACCACACATGGATCCACTAGTGTCATTGCACGTGTGCTCTTTTTACTAACAACAACCAGAGTCATTGCATATGTGTTCTTTTCACATACCACATATGGATCCACCAGTGTCATTGCATGTGTGTTCTTTTCACAATCCACCTATGGATCCACCAGTGTCATTGCATGTGTGCTCTTTTTACTAACAACAGCCACAGTCATTGCATGTGTGTTCTCTTCAGAGACCGCACATGGATCCACCAGTGTCATTGCATGTGTGTTCTTTTTACTAACAACAACTGTAGTCATTTCATGACTATTCTTTTCACATACCACATATGGATCCACCAGTGTTACTGAAATGTGTGTTCTTCTCATTAACCACAGCTAGAGTCATTGCATGTGTGTTCTCTTCAGAGACCACACATGGATCCGCCAGTGTCATTGCATGTGTGTTCTTTTTACTAACAACAACTAGAGTCATTGCATGTGTGTTCTTTTCACATACCACATATGGATCCACCAGTGTCATTTAAATGTGTGTTCTCTTCAGAGACCACACATGGATCCACCAGTGTCATTGCATGTGTGCTCTTGTTACTAACAACAACCAGTGTCATTGCATGTGTGTTCTTTTTACTAACAACAACCAAAGTCATTGCATGTGTGTTCTCTTTAGAGACCACACATGGATCCACCAGTGTCATTGCATGTGTGTTCTTTTTACTAACAACAACTGGAGTCATTGCATGTGTGTTCTTTTCACATAACACATATGGATCCACCAGTGTCATCAAAATGTGTGTTCTCTTTAGAGACCACACATGGATTCACGAGTGTCATTGCACGTGTGTTCTTTTTACTAACAACAACTGGAGTCATTGCATGTGTGTTCTTTTCACATACCACATATGGATCCACCAATGTCATTGCATGTCTGTTCTTTTCACAATCCACCTATGGATCCACCAATGTCATTCCATGTGTGCTCTTTTTACTAACAACAACTAGAATCATTGCATGTGTGTTCTCTTTAGAGACCACACATGGATCCACTAGTGTCATTGCATGTGTGTTCTTTTTACTAACAACAACTGGAGTCATTTCATGACTATTATTTTCACATACCACATATGGATCCAGCAGTGTCATTGAAATGTGTGTTCTCTTAAGAGACCACACATGGATCCACCAGTTACATTGCATGTGTGCTCTTTTTACTAACAACAACTGGAGTTATTGCATGCGTGTTCTTTTCACATACCACATATGGATCTACCAGTGTCATTGAAATGTGTGTTCTTCTCATTAACCACATCTAGAGTCATTGCATGTGTATTCTCTTCAGAGACCACACATGGATACATCAGTGTCATTGCATGTGTGTTCTTTTTACTAACAACAACTGGAGTCATTTCATGACTATTCTTTTCACATACCACATATGGATCCACCAGTGTTACTGAAATGTGTGTTCTTCTCATTAACCACAGCTAGAGTCATTTCATGTGTGTTCTCTTTAGAGACCACACATTGATCCAACAGTGTCATTGCATGTGTGTTCTTTTTACTAACAACAACCTGAGTCATTGCATGTGTGTTCTTTTCACAATCCACCTATGGATCCACCAGTGTCATTGCATGTGTGCTCTTTTTACTAGCAACATCCAGAGTCATGTCATGTGTGTTCTCTTCAGAGACCGCACATGGATCCATCAGTGTCATTGCATGTGTGTTCTTTTTACTAACAACAACTGGAGTCATTTCATGACTATTCTTTTCACATACCACATATGGATCCACCAGTGTTACTGAAATGTGTGTTCTTATCATTAACCACAGCTAGAGTCATTTCATGTGTGTTCTCTTTAGAGACCACACATTGATCCACCAGTGTCATTGCATGTGTGTTCTTTTTACTCACAACAACTAGAGTCATTGCATGTGTGTTCTTTTCACATACCACATATGGATCCACTAGTGTCATTGAAATGTGTGTTCTCTTCAGAGACCACACATGGATCCACCAGTGTCATTGCATGTGTGCTCTTTTTACTAACAACAACTAGAGTCATTGCATGTGTGTTCTTTTTACTAACAACAACCAGAGTCATTGCATGGGTGTTCTCTTGAGAGACCACACATGGATGCACCGGTGTCATTGCATGTGTGTTCTTTTTACTAACAACAGCTGGAGTCATTCCATGTGTGTTCTTTTCACATACCACATATGGATCCACCAGTGTCATTGAAATGTGTGTTCTCTTCAGCGACCACACATGGATCCACCAGTGTCATTGCATGTGTGTTCGTTTTACTAACAACAACTTGAGTCATTGCATGTGTGTTCTTTTCACATACCACATATGGATCCACCAGTGTCATTGCATGTGTGTTCTTTTCACAATCCACCTATGGATCCACCAATGTCATTCCATGTGTGCTCTTTTTACTAACAACAACTAGAGTCATTGCATGTGTGTTCTCTTTAGAGACCACACATGGATCCACTAGTGTCATTGCATGTGTGTTCTTTTTACTAACAACAACTGGAGTCATTTCATGACTATTATTTTCACATACCACATATGGATCCACCAGTGTCATTGAAATGTGTGTTCTCTTCAGAGACCACACATGGATCCACCAGTGTCATTGCATGTGTGCTCTTTTTACTAACAACAACTGGAGTCATTGCATGTGTGTTCTTTTCAGAGACCACATATCAATGCAGCAGTGTCATTGAAATGTGTGTTCTTCTCATTAACCACAGCTAGAGTCATTGCATGTGTGTTCTCTTTAGAGACCACACATGGATCCACAAGTGTCATTGCATCTGTGTTCTTTTTACTAAAAACAACCAGAGTCATTGCATGTGTGTTCTTTACACAATCCACCTATGGATCCTCCAGTGTCATTGCATGTGTGCTCTTTTTACTAACAACAGCCAAATTCATTGCATGTGTGTTCTCTTCCGAGACCACACATGGATCCACCAGTGTCATTGCATGTGTGTTCTTTTTACTAACAACAACTAGAGTCATTTCATGACTATTCTTTTCACATACCACATATGGATCCACCAGTGTTACTGAAATGTGTGTTCTTCTCATTAACCACAGCTAGAGTCATTGCATGTGTGTTCTCTTCAGAGACCACACATGGATCCACCAGTGTCATTGCATGTGTGTTCTTTTTACTAACAACAACCAGAGTCATTGCATGTGTGTTCTTTTCACAATCCACCTATGGATCCACCAGTGTCTTTGCATGTGTGCTCATTTTACTAACAACAGCCAGAGTCATTGCATGTGTGTTCTCTTCAGAGACCGCACATGGATCCACCTGTGTCATTGCATGTGTGTTCTTTTTACTAACAACAACTGGAGTCATTGCATGTGTGTTCTTTTCACATACCACATATGGATCCACCAGTGTCATTGCATGTGTGTTCTTTTCACAATCCACCTATGGATCCACCAATGTGATTCCATGTGTGCTCTTTTTACTAACAACAAGTAGAGTCATTGCATGTGTGTTCTCTTCAGAGACCACACATGGATCCACTTGTGTCATTGCATGTGTGTTCTTTTTACTAACAACAACTGGAGTCATTTCATGACTATTATTTTCACATACCACATATGGATCCACTAGTGTCATTGAAATGTGTGTTCTCTTTAGAGACCACACATGGATCCACCAGTGTCATTGCATGTGTGCTCTTTTTACTAACAACAAATGTAGTGATTGCATGTGTGTTCTTTTCAGAGACCACATATCAATCCACCAGTGTCATTGAAATGTGTGTTCTTCTCATTAACCACAGCTAGAGTCATTGCATGTGTGTTCTCTTTAGAGACCACACATGGATCCACAAGTGTCATTGCATGTGTGTTCTTTTTACTAACAACAACCAGAGTCATTGCATGTGTGTTCTTTTCACAATCCACCTATGGATCCACTAGTGTCATTGCATGTGTGCTCTTTTTACTAACAACAGCCAAAGTCATTGCATGTGTGTTCTCTTCAGAGACTGCACATGGATACACCAGTGTCATTGCCCGTGTGTTCTTTTTACTAACAACAACTGGAGTCATTTCATGACTATTCTTTTCACATACCACATATGGATCCACCAGTGTTACTGAAATGTGTGTTCTTCTCATTAACCATAGCTAGAGTCATTGCATGTGTGTTCTCTTCAGACACCACACATGGATCCACCAGTGTCATTGCATGTGTGTTCTTTTTACTAACGACAACCAGAGTCATTGCATGTGTGTTATTTTCACAATCCACCTATGGATCCACCAGTGTCTTTGCATGTGTGCTCTTTTTACTAACAACAACCAGAGTCATTGCATGTGTGTTCTCTTCAGAGACTACACATGGATCCACCAGTGTCATTGCATGTGTGTTCTTTTTTACTAACAACAACTGGAGTCATTTCATGACTATTATTTTCACATACCACATATGGATCCACCAGTGTTACTGAAATGTGTGTTCTTCTCATTAACCACAGCTAGAGTCATTTCATGTGTGTTCTCTTTAGAGACCACACATGGATCCACCAGTGTCATTGCATGTGTGTTCTTTTTACTAACAACAACTAGAGTCATTGCATGTGTGTTCTTTTCACATACCACATATGGATCCACCAGTGTCATTGAAATGTGTGTTCTCTTCAGAGATCACACATGGATCCACCACTGTCATTGCATGTGTGCTCTGGTTACTAACAAAAACCAGTGTCATTGCATGTGTGTTCTTTTTACTAACAACAACCAGAGTCATTGCATGTGTGTTCTCTTTAGAGACCACACATGGATCCACCAGTGTCATTGCATGTGTGTTCTTTTTACTAACAATAACTGGAGTCATTGCATGTGTGTTCTTTTCACATAACACATATGGATCCACCAGTGTCATCAAAATGTGTGTTCTCTTCAGAGACCACACATGGATCCACCAGTGTCATTGCATGTGTGTTCTTTTTACTAACAACAACTAGAGCCATTGCATTTGTGTTCTTTTCACATACCACATATGGATCCACCAGTGTAATTGCATGTGTGTTCTTTTCACAATCCACCTATGGATCCACCAATGTCATTCCATGTGTGCTCTTTTTACTAACAACAACTAGAGTCATTGCATGTGTGTTCTCTTCAGACACCACACATGGATCCACTAGTGTCATTGCATGTGTGTTCTTTTTACTAACAACAACTACAGTCATTTCATGACTATTATTTTCACATACCACATATGGATCCACCAGTGTCATTGAAATGTGTGTTCTCTTCAGAGACCGAACATGGATCCACCAGTGTCATTGCATGTGTGCTCTTTTTACTAACAACAACTGGACTCATTGCATGTGTGTTCTTTTCACATACCACATATCGATCCACCAGTGTCATTGAAATGTTTGTTCTTCTCATTAGCCACAACTAGAGTCATTGCATGTGTGTTCTCTTCAGAGACCACACATGGATCCACTAGTGTCATTGCATGTGTGTTCTTTTTACTAACAACAACCAGAGTCATTGCATGTGTGTTCTTTTCACAATCCACCTATGGATCCACCAGTGTCATTGCATGTGTGCTCTTTTTACTAAGAACAAACAGAGTCATTGCATGCGTGTTATCTTCAGAGACCACACATGGATCCACCAGTGTCATTGCATGTTTGTTCTTTTTACTAACAACAACTGGAGTCATTTCATGACTAATCTTTTCACATACCACATATGGATCCACCAGTGTCATTAGATGTGTGTTCTTCTGATTAACCACAGCTAGAGTCATTGCATGTCTGTTCTCTTCTGAGACCACACATGGATCCACCAGTGTCATTGCATGTGTGTTCTTTTTAGTAACAACAACTAGAGTCATTGCATATGTGTTCTTTTCACATACCACATATGGATCCACTAGTGTCATTGAAATGTGTGTTCTCTTCAGAGACCACACATGGATCCACCAGTGTCATTGCATGTGTGCTCTTTTTACTAACAACAAGTAGAGTCATTGCATGTGTGTTCTCTTTAGAGACCACATATGGATCCACCAGTGTCATTGCATGTGTGTTGTTTTTACTAACAACAACTGGAGTCATTTCATGACTATTCTTTTCACATACCACATATGGATCCACCAGAGTCATTGCATGTGTGTTCCTCTCATTAACCACAGCTAGAGTCATTGCATGTGTGTTCTCTTCAGAGACCACACATGGATCCACCAGTGTCATTGCATGTGTGTTCTTTTTACTAACAACAACTGGAGTCATTTCATGAGTATTATTTTCACATACCACATATGGATCCAGCAGTGTCATTGAAATGTGTGTTCTTTCATTAACCACAACTGGATTCATTTCATGACAGTTCTTTTCACATACCACATATGGATCCACCAGTGTCATTGAAATGTGTGCTCTCTTCAGAGACCACAGATGGATCCACCAGTGTCATTGCACGTGTGCTCTTTTTACTAACAACAACTGGACTCATTGCATGTGTGTTCTTTTCACATACCACATATCGATCCACCAGTGTCATTGAAATGTGTGTTCTTCTCATTAACCACAGCTAGAGTCATTACATGTGTGTTCTCTTCAGAGACCATACATGGATCCACAAGTGTCATTGCATGTGTGTTCTTTTTACTAACAACAACCAGAGTCATTGCATGTGTGTTCTTTTCACAATCCACCTATGGATCCACTGGTGTCATTGCATGTGTGCTCTTTTTACTAACAATAACCCGAGTCATTGCATGTGTGTTATCTTCAGAGACCACACATGGATCCACCAGTGTCATTGCATGTGTGTTCTTTTTACTAACAACAACTGGAGTCATTTCATGACTATTCTTTTCACATACCACATATGGATCCACCAGTGTTACTGAAATGTGTGTTCTTCTCATTAACCACAGCTAGAGTCATTGCACGTGTGTTCTCTTCAGAGACCACACATGGATCCAACATTGTCATTGCATGTGTGTTCTTTTTACGAACAACAACTGGAGTCATTGCATGTGTGTTCTTTTCACATACCACATATGGATCCACCAGTGTCATTGAAATGTGTGTTCTCTTCAGAGACCACACATGGATCCACCAGTGTCATTGCATGTGTGCTCTTTTTACTAACAACAACTAGAGTCACTGCATGTGTGTTCTTTTCACATACCACATATGGATCCACCAGTGTCATTGAAATATGTGTTTTTCCTATTAACCACAGCTAGAGTCATTGCATATGTGTTATCTTCAGAGACCACACAAGGACCCACCAGTGTCATTGCATGTGTGTTCTTTTTACTAACAACACCCTGAGTCATTGCATGTGTGTTCTTTTCACAATCCACCTATGGATCCACCAGTGTCATTGCATGTGTGCTCTTTTTACTAACAACAGCCAGAGTCATTGCATGTGTGTTCTCTTCAGAGACCAAACATGGATCCACCAATGTCATTGCATGTGTGTTCTTTTTACTAACAACAACCAGAGTCATTTCATGACTATTCTTTTCACATACCACATATGGATCCACCAGTGTCTTTGCATATGTGCTCTTTTTACTAACAACAGCCAGAGTCATTGCATGTGTGTTCTCTTCAGAGACCGCACATGGATCCACCTGTGTCATTGCATGTATGTTCTTTTTACTAACAACAACTGGAGTCATTGCATGTGTGTTCTTTTCACATACCACATATGGATCCACCAGTGTCATTGCATGTGTGTTCTTTTCACAATCCACCTATGGATCCACCAATGTCATTCCATGTGTGCTCTTTTTACTTACAACAAGTAGAGTCATTGCATGTGTGTTCTCTTCAGAGACCACACATGGATCCACTAGTGTCGTTGCATGTGTGTTCTTTTTACTAACAACAACTGGAGTCATTTCATGACTATTATTTTCACATACCACATATAGATCCACCACTGTCATTGAAATGTGTGTTCTCTTCGGAGACCACACATGGATCCACAAGTGTCATTGCATGTGTGCTCTTTTTACTAATAACAACCAGAGTCATTGCATGCGTGTTATCTTCAGAGACCACACATGGATCCACCAGTGTCATTGCATGTTTGTTCTTTTTACTAACAACAACTGGAGTCATTTCATGACTAATCTTTTCACATAGCACATATGGATCCACTAGTGTCATTACATGTGTGTTCTTCTGATTAACCACAGCTAGAGTCATTGCATGTGTGTTCTCTTCTGAGACCACACATGGATCCACCAGTGTCATTGCACGTGTGTTCTTTTTACTAACAACAACTGGAGTCATTTCATGAGTATTATTTTCACATACCACATATGGATCCAGCAGTGTCATTGAAATGTGTGTTCTTTCATTAACCACAACTGGATTCATTTCATGACAGTTCTTTTCTCATACCACATATGGATCCACCAGTGTCATTGAAATGTGTGCTCTCTTCAGAGACCACAGATGGATCCACCAGTGTCATTGCACGTGTGCTCTTTTTACTAACAACAACTGGACTCATTGCATGTGTGTTCTTTTCACATACCACATATCGATCCACCAGTGTCATTGAAATGTGTGTTCTTCTCATTAACCACAGCTAGAGTCATTACATGTGTGTTCTCTTCAGAGACCATACATGGATCCACAAGTGTCATTGCATGTGTCTTCTTTTTACTAACAACAACCATAGTCATTGCATGTGTGTTCTTTTCACAATCCACCTATGGATCCACTGGTGTCATTGCATGTGTGCTCTTTTTACTAACAATAACCCGAGTCATTGCATGTGTGTTATCTTCAGAGACCACACATGGATCCACCAGTGTCATTGCATGTGTGTTCTTTTTACTAACAACAACTAGCGTCATTTCATGACTATTCTTTTCACATACCACATATGGATCCACCAGAGTCATTGCATGTGTGTTCTTCTCATTAACCACAGCTAGAGTCATTGCATGTGTGTTCTCTTCAGAGACCACACATGGATCCACCAGTGTCATTGCATGTGTGTTCTTTTTACGAACAACAACTGGAGTCATTGCATGTGTGTTCTTTTCACATACCACATATGGATCCACCAGTGTCATTGAAATGTGTGTTCTCTTCAGAGACCACACATGGATCCACCAGTGTCATTGCATGTGTGCCCTTTTTACTAGCAACAACTAGAGTCACTGCATGTGTGTTCTTTTCACATACCACATATGGATCCACCAGTGTCATTGAAATATGTGTTCTTCTCATTAACCACAGCTAGAGTCATTGCATATGTGTTCTCTTCAGAGACCACACAAGGATCCACCAGTGTCATTGCATGTGTGTTTTTTTTACTAACAACACCCTGAGTCATTGCATGTGTGTTCTTTTCACAATCCACCTATGGATCCACCAGTGTCATTGCATGTGTGCTCTTTTTACTAACAACAGCCAGAGTCATTGCATGTGTGTTCTGTTCCGAGACCGCACATGGATCCACCAGTGCCATTGCATGTGTGTTCTTTTTACTAACAACAACTAGAGTCATTTCATGACTATTCTTTTCACATACCACATATGGATCCACCAGTGTTACTGAAATGTGTGCTCTTCTCATTAACCACAGCTAGAGTCATTGAATGTGTGTTCTCTTCAGAGACCACACATGGATCCACCAGTGTCAGTGCATGTGTGTTCTTTTTACTAACAACAACCAGAGTCATTGCATGTGTGTTCTTTTCACAATCCACCTATGGATCCACCAGTGTCTTTGCATATGTTCTCTTTTTACTAACAACAGCCAGAGTCATTGCATGTGTGTTCTCCTTAGAGACCGCACATGGATCCACCTATGTCATTGCATGCGTGTTCTTTTTACTAAAAACAACTGGAGTCATTGCATGTGTGTTCTTTTCACATACCACATATGGATCCACCAGTGTCATTGCATGTGTGTTCTTTCCACAATCCACCTATGGATCCACCAATGTCATTCCATGTGTGCTCTTTTTACTAACAACAAGTAGAGTCATTGCATGTGTGTTCTCTTCAGAGACCACACATGGATCCACTAGTGTCATTGCATGTGTGTTCTTTTTACTAACAACAACTGGAGTCATTTCATGACTATTATTTTCACATACCACATATAGATCCACCACTGTCATTGAAATGTGTGTTCTCTTCAGAGACCACACATGGATCCACCAGTGTCATTGCATGTGTGCTCTTTTATCTAATAACAACCGGAGTCATTGCATGCGTGTTATCTTCAGAGACCACACATGGATCCACCAGTGTCATTGCATGTTTGTTCTTTTTACTAACAACAACTAGAGTCATTTCATGACTAATCTTTTCACATACCACATATGGATCCACTAGTGTCATTACATGTGTGTTCTTCTGATGAACCACAGCTAGAGTCATTGCATGTGTGTTCTCTTCCGAGACCACACATGGATCCACCAGTGTCATTGCATGTGTGTTCTTTTTAGTAACAACAACTAGAGTCATTGCATGTGTGTTCTTTTCACATACCATATATGGATCCACTAGTGTCATTGAAATGTGTGTTCTCTTTAGAGACCACACATGGATCCACCAATGTCATTCCATGTGTGCTCTTTTTACTAACAACAAGTAGAGTCATTGCATGTGTGTTCTCTTCAGAGACCACACATGGATCCACCAGTGTCATTGCATGTGTGTTCTTTTTACGAACAACAACTGGAGTCATTGCATGTGTGTTCTTTTCACATACCACATATGGATCCACCAGTGTCATTGAAATGTGTGTTCTCTTCAGAGACCACACATGGATCCACCAGTGTCATTGCATGTGTGCTCTTTTTACTAACAACAACTAGAGTCACTGCATGTGTGTTCTTTTCACATACCACATATGGATCCACCAGTGTCATTGAAATATGTGTTCTTCTCATTAACCACAGCTAGAGTCATTGCATATGTGTTCTCTTCAGAGACCACACAAGGATCCACCAGTGTCATTGCATGTGTGTTCTTTTTACTAACAACACCCTGAGTCATTGCATGTGTGTTCTTTTCACAATCCACCTATGGAATCACCAGTGTCATTGCATGTGTGCTCTTTTTACTAACAACAACCAGAGTCATTGCATCTGTGTTCTCTTCCGAGACCGCACATGGATCCACCAGTGCCATTGCATGTGTGTTCTTTTTACTAACAATAACTCGAGTCATTTCATGACTATTCTTTTCACATACCACATATGGATCCACCAGTGTTACTGAAATGTGTGCTCTTCTCATTAACCACAGCTAGAGTCATTGAATGTGTGTTCTCTTCAGAGACCACACATGGATCCACCAGTGTCATTGCATGTGTGTTCTTTTTACTAACAACAACCAGAGTCATTGCATGTGTGTTCTTTTCACAATCCACCTATGGATCCACCAGTGTCTTTGCATATGTGCTCTTTTTACTAACAACTGCCAGAGTCATTGCATGTGTGTTCTCCTCAGAGACCGCACATGGATCCACCTGTGTCATTGCATGCGTGTTCTTTTTACTAACAACAACTGGAGTCATTGCATGTGTGTTCTTTTCACATACCACATATGGATCCACCAGTGTCATTGCATGTGTGTTCTTTTCACAATCCACCTATGGATCCACCAATGTCATTCCATGTGTGCTCTTTTTACTAACAACAAGTAGAGTCATTGCATGTGTGTTCTCTTCAGAGACCACACACGGATCCACTAGTGTCATTGCATGTGTGTTCTTTTTACTAACAACAACTGGAGTCATTTCATGACTATTATTTTCACATGCCACATATAGATCCACCACTGTCATTGAAATATGTGTTCTCTTCAGAGACCACACATGGATCCACCAGTGTCATTGCATGTGTGCTCTTTTAACTAATAACAACCAGAGTCATTGCATGCGTGTTATCTTCAGAGACCACACATGGATCCACCAGTGTCATTGCATGTTTGTTCTTTTTACTAACAACAACTAGAGTCATTTCATGACTAATCTTTTCACATACCACATATGGATCCACTAGTGTCATTACATGTGTGTTCTTCTGATTAACCACAGCTAGAGTCATTGCATGTGTGTTCTCTTCCGAGACCACACATGGATCCTCCAGTGTCATTGCATGTGTGTTCTTTTTAGTAACAACAACTAGAGTCATTGCATGTGTGTTCTTTTCACATACCACATATGGATCCACTAGTGTCATTGAAATGTGTGTTCTCTTCAGAGACCACACATGGATCCACCAGTGTCATTCCATGTGTGCTCTTTTTACTAACAACAAGTAGAGTCATTGCATGTGTGTTCTCTTCAGAGACCACACATGGATCCACTAGTGTCATTGCATGTGTGTTCTTTTTACTAACAATAACTGGAGTCATTTCATGAGTATTATTTTCACATACCACATATGGATCCACCAGTGTCATTGAAATGTGTGCTCTCTTCAGAGACCACAGATGGATCCACCAGTATCATTGCAATGTGCTCTTTTTACTAACAACAACTAGAGTCATTGCATGTGTGTTCTTTTCACATACCACATATCGATCCACCAGTGTCATTGAAATGTGTGTTCTTCTCCTTAACCACAACTAGAGTCATTCCATGTGTGTTCTTTTCAGAGACCACACATGGAACCACCAGTGTCATTGCATGTCTGTTCTTTTTACTAACAACAACCAGAGTCATTGCATGTGTGTTCTTTTCACAATCCACCTATGGATCCACTAGTGTCATTGCATGTGTGCTCTTTTCACGAACAACAGCCAGAGTCATTGCATGTGTGTTCTCTTCAGAGACCTCACATGGATCCACCAGTGTCATTGCATGTGTGCCCTTTTTACTAACAAGAACTGGAGTCATTTCATGCCTATTCTTTTCACATACCACATATGGATCCACCAGTGTTATTGAAATGTGTGCTCTTCTCGTTAACCACAACCAGAGTCATTGGATGTGTGTTCTCTTCAGAGACCACATATGGATCCACCAGTGTCTTTACATGTGTGTTCTTCTGATTAACCACAGCTAGAGTTATTGCATGTGTGTTCTCTTCTAAGACCACACATGGATCCACCAGTGTCATTGTATGTGTGTTCTTTTTACTAACAACAACTGGAGTCATTGCATGTGTGTTCTTTTCACATACCACATATGGATCCACCAGTGTCATTGCATTTCTGTTCTTTTCACAATCCACCTATGGATCCACCAGTGTCATTGCATGTGTGCTCTTTTTACTAACAACAGCCAGAGTCATTGCATGTGTGTTCTCTTCAGAGACCACACATGGATCCACCTATGTCATTACTAACAACAACTAGAGTCATTTCATGACTATTCTTTTCACATACCACATATGGATCCACCAGAGTCATTGCATGTGTGTTCTTCTCATTAACCACAGCTAGAGTCATTGCGTGTGTGTTCTCTTCAGAGACCACACATGGATCCACCAGTGTCATTGCATGTGTGTTCTTTTTACTAACAACAACTCGAGTCGTTGCATGTGTGTGCTTTTCACATACCACATATGGATCCACCAGTGTCATTGGAATGTGTGTTCTCTTCAGATACCACACATGGATCCACTAGTGTCATTGCACGTGTGCTCTTTTTACTAAAAACAACTAGAGTCATTGCATATGTGTTCTTTTCACATACCACATATGGATCCACCAGTGTCATTGCATGTGTGTTCTTTTCACAATCCACATATGGATCCACCAGTGTCATTGCATGTGTGCTCTTTTTACTAACAACAGCCAGAGTCATTGCATGTGTGTTCTCTTCAGAGACCACACATGGATCCACCTATGTCATTACTAACAACAACTAGAGTCATTTCATGACTATTCTTTTCACATACCACATATGGATCCACCAGAGTCATTGCATGTGTGTTCTTCTCATTAACCACAGCTAGAGTCATTGCGTGTGTGTTCTCTTCAGAGACCACACATGGATCCACCAGTGTTATTGCATGTGTGTTCTTTTTACTAACAACAACTCGAGTCGTTGCATGTGTGTGCTTTTCACATACCACATATGGATCCACCAGTGTCATTGGAATGTGTGTTCTCTTCAGATACCACACATGGATCCACTAGTGTCATTGCACGTGTGCTCTTTTTACTAAAAACAACCAGAGTCATTGCATATGTGTTCTTTTCACATACCACATATGGATCCACCAGTGTCATTGCATGTGTGTTCTTTTCACAATCCACATATGGATCCACCAGTGTCATTGCATGTGTGCTCTTTTTACTAACAACACCAGAGTCATTGCATGTGTGTTCTCTTCAGATACCACAAATGTATCCACCAGTGTCATTGCATGTGTGTTCTTTTTACTAACAATAACTGGAGTCGTTTCATGACTATTATTTTCACATACCACATATGGATCCACCAGTGTCATTGAAATGTGTGTTCTCTTAAGAGACCACACATGGAACCACCAGTGTCATTGCATGTGTGCTCTTTTTACTAACAACAATTGGAGTCATTGCATGCGTGTTCTTTTCACATACCACATATGGATCCACCAGTGTCATTAAAATGTGTGTTCTTCTCATTAACCACATCTAGAGTCATTGCATGTGTATTCTCTTAAGTGACCACACATGGATCCACCAGTGTCATTGCATGTGTGTTCTTTTTACTAACAACAACCAGAGTCATTGCATGTGTGTTCTTTTCACAATCCACCTATGGATCCACCAGTGTCATTGCATGTGTGCTCTTTTTACTAACAACAGCCAGAGTCATTGCATGTGTGTTCTCTTCAGAGACCGCACATGGATCCACCAGTGTCATTGCATGTGTGTTCTTTTTTTACTAACAACAACTGGAGTCATTTCATGACTATTCTTTTCACATACCACATATGGATCCACCAGTGTTACTGAAATGTGTGTTCTTCTCATTAACCACAGCTAGAGTCATTTCATGTGTGTTCTCTTTAGAGACCACACATTGATCCACCAGTGTCATTGCATGTGTGTTCTTTTTACTAACAACAACTAGAGTCATTGCATGTGTGTTCTTTTCACATACCACATATGGATCCACTAGTGTCATTGAAATGTGTGTTCTCTTCAGAGACCACACATGGATCCACCAGTGTCATTGCATGTGTGCTCTTTTTACTAACAACAACTAGAGTCATTGCATGTGTGTTCTTTTTACTAACAACAACCAGAGTCATTGCATGGGTGTTCTCTTGAGAGACCACACATGGATGCACCAGTGTCATTGCATGTGTGTTCTTTTTACTAACAACAGCTGGAGTCATTCCATGTGTGTTCTTTTCACATACCACATATCGATCCACCAGTGTCATTGAAATGTGTGTTCTCTTCAGCGACCACACATGGATCCACCAGTGTCATTGCATGTGTGTTCTTTTTACTAACAACAACTGGAGTCATTGCATGTGTGTTCTTTTCACATACCACATATGGATCCACCAGTGTCATTGCATGTGTGTTCTTTTCACAATCCACCTATGGATCCACCAATGTCATTCCATGTTTGCTCTTTTTACTAACAACAACTAGAGTCATTGCATGTGTGTTCTCTTCAGAGACCACACATGGATCTACTAGTGTCATTGCATGTGTGTTCTTTTTACTAACAACAACTGGAGTCATTTCATGACTATTATTTTCACATACCACATATGGATCCACCAGTGTCATTGAAATGTGTGTTCTCTTCAGAGACCACACATGGATCCACCAGTGTCATTGCATGTGTGCTCTTTTTACTAACAACAACTGGAGTGATTGCATGTGTGTTCTTTTCAGAGACCACATATCAATCCACCAGTGTCATTGAAATGTGTGTTCTTCTCATTAACCACAGCTAGAGTCATTGCATGTGTGTTCTCTTTAGAGACCACACATCGATCCACAAGTGTCATTGCATGTGTGTTCTTTTTACTAAAAACAACCAGAGTCCTTGCATGTGTGTTCTTTTCACAATCCACCTATGGATCCTCCAGTGTCATTGTATGTGTGCTCTTTTTACTAACAACAGCCAAAGTCATTGCATGTGTGTTCTCTTCAGAGACCGCACATGGATCCACCAGTGTCATTGCATGTGTGTTATTTTTACTAACAACAACTGGAGTCATTTCATGACTATTCTTTTCACATACCACATATGGATCCACAAGTGTTACTGAAATGTGTGTTCTTCTCATTAACCACAGCTAGAGTCATTGCATGTGTGTTCTCTTCAGAGACCACACATGGATCCACCAGTGTCATTGCATGTGTGTTCTTTTACTAACAACAACCAGAGTCATTGCATGTGTGTTCTTTTCACAATCCACCTATGGATCCACCAGTGACTTTGCATGTGTGCTCTTTTTACTAACAACAACCAGAGTCATTGCATGTGTGTTCTCTTCAGAGACCGCACATGGATCCACCTGTGTCATTGCATGTGTGTTCTTTTTACTAACAACAACTGGAGTCATTGCATGTGTGTTCTTTTCACATACCACATATGGATCCACCAGTGTCATTGCGTGTGTGTTCTTTTCACAATCCACCTATGGATCCACCAATGTCATTCCATGTGTGCCCTTTTTACTAACAACAAGTAGATTCATTGCATGTGTGTTCTCTTCAGAGACCACACATGGAACCACTAGTGTCATTGCATGTGTGTTCTTTTTACTAACAACAACTAGAGTCATTTCATGACTATTATTTTCACATACCACATATGGATCCACCAGTGTCATTGAAATGTGTGTTCTCTTCAGAAACCACACATGGATCCACCTGTGTCATTGCATGTGTGCTCTTTTTACTAACAACAACTGGAGTGATTGCATGTGTGTTCTTTTCAGAGACCACATATCAATCCATCAGTGTCATTGAAATGTGTGTTCTTCTCATTAACCACAGCTAGAGTCATTTCATGTGTGTTCTCTTTAGAGACCACACATGGATCCACGAGTGTCATTGCATGTGTGTTCTTTTTACTAACAACAACCAGAGTCATTGCATGTGTGTTCTCTTTAGAGACCACACATGGATCCACGAGTGTCATTGCATGTGTGTTCTTTTTACTAACAACAACCAGTGTCATTGCATGTGTGCTCTTTCTACTAACAACAACTGGAGTCATTGCATGTGTGTTCTTTTCACATACTACATATCGATCCACCAGTGTCATTGAAATGTGTGTTCTTCTCATTAACCACAACTAGAGTCATTGCATGTGTGTTCTTTTCACAGACCACACATGGATCCACAAGTGTCATTGCATGTGTGTTCTTTTTACTAACAACAACCAGAGTCATTGCATGTGTGTTCTTTTCACAATCCACCTATGGATCCACCAGTGTCATTGCATGTGTGCTCTTTTTACTAAGAACAAACAGAGTCATTGCATGCGTGTTATCTTCAGAGACCACACATGGATCCACCAGTGTCATTGCATGTTTGTTCTTTTTACTAACAACAACTGGAGTCATTTCATGACTAATCTTTTCACATACCACATATGGATCCACCAGTGTCATTAGATGTGTGTTCTTCTGATTAACCACAGCTAGAGTCATTGCATGTCTGTTCTCTTCCGAGACCACACATGGATCCACCAGTGTCATTGCATGTGTGTTCTTTTTAGTAACAACAACTAGAGTCATTGCATATGTGTTCTTTTCACATACCACATATGGATCCACTAGTGTCATTGAAATGTGTGTTCTCTTCAGAGACCACACATGGATCCACCAGTGTCATTGCATGTGTGCTCTTTTTACTAACAACAAGTAGAGTCATTGCATGTGTGTTCTCTTTAGAGACCACATATGGATCCACCAGTGTCATTGCATGTGTGTTGTTTTTACTAACAACAACTGGAGTCATTTCATGACTATTCTTTTCACATACCACATATGGATCCACCAGAGTCATTGCATGTGTGTTCCTCTCATTAACCACAGCTAGAGTCATTGCATGTGTGTTCTCTTCAGAGACCACACATGGATCCACCAGTGTCATTGCATGTGTGTTCTTTTTACTAACAACAACTGGAGTCATTTCATGAGTATTATTTTCACATACCACATATGGATCCAGCAGTGTCATTGAAATGTGTGTTCTTTCATTAACCACAACTGGATTCATTTCATGACAGTTCTTTTCACATACCACATATGGATCCACCAGTGTCATTGAAATGTGTGCTCTCTTCAGAGACCACAGATGGATCCACCAGTGTCATTGCACGTGTGCTCTTTTTACTAACAACAACTGGACTCATTGCATGTGTGTTCTTTTCACATACCACATATCGATCCACCAGTGTCATTGAAATGTGTGTTCTTCTCATTAACCACAGCTAGAGTCATTACATGTGTGTTCTCTTCAGAGACCATACATGGATCCACAAGTGTCATTGCATGTGTGTTCTTTTTACTAACAACAACCAGAGTCATTGCATGTGTGTTCTTTTCACAATCCACCTATGGATCCACTGGTGTCATTGCATGTGTGCTCTTTTTACTAACAATAACCCGAGTCATTGCATGTGTGTTATCTTCAGAGACCACACATGGATCCACCAGTGTCATTGCATGTGTGTTCTTTTTACTAACAACAACTGGAGTCATTTCATGACTATTCTTTTCACATACCACATATGGATCCACCAGTGTTACTGAAATGTGTGTTCTTCTCATTAACCACAGCTAGAGTCATTGCATGTGTGTTCTCTTCAGAGACCACACATGGATCCAGCATTGTCATTGCATGTGTGTTCTTTTTACGAACAACAACTGGAGTCATTGCATGTGTGTTCTTTTCACATACCACATATGGATCCACCAGTGTCATTGAAATGTGTGTTCTCTTCAGAGACCACACATGGATCCACCAGTGTCATTGCATGTGTGCTCTTTTTACTAACAACAACTAGAGTCACTGCATGTGTGTTCTTTTCACATACCACATATGGATCCACCAGTGTCATTGAAATATGTGTTTTTCCTATTAACCACAGCTAGAGTCATTGCATATGTGTTATCTTCAGAGACCACACAAGGACCCACCAGTGTCATTGCATGTGTGTTCTTTTTACTAACAACACCCTGAGTCATTGCATGTGTGTTCGTTTCACAATCCACCTATGGATCCACCAGTGTCATTGCATGTGTGCTCTTTTTACTAACAACAGCCAGAGTCATTGCATGTGTGTTCTCTTCAGAGACCAAACATGGATCCACCAATGTCATTGCATGTGTGTTCTTTTTACTAACAACAACCAGAGTCATTTCATGACTATTCTTTTCACATACCACATATGGATCCACCAGTGTCTTTGCATATGTGCTCTTTTTACTAACAACAGCCAGAGTCATTGCATGTGTGTTCTCTTCAGAGACCGCACATGGATCCACCTGTGTCATTGCATGTATGTTCTTTTTACTAACAACAACTGGAGTCATTGCATGTGTGTTCTTTTCACATACCACATATGGATCCACCAGTGTCATTGCATGTGTGTTCTTTTCACAATCCACCTATGGATCCACCAATGTCATTCCATGTGTGCTCTTTTTACTTACAACAAGTAGAGTCATTGCATGTGTGTTCTCTTCAGAGACCACACATGGATCCACTAGTGTCGTTGCATGTGTGTTCTTTTTACTAACAACAACTGGAGTCATTTCATGACTATTATTTTCACATACCACATATAGATCCACCACTGTCATTGAAATGTGTGTTCTCTTCGGAGACCACACATGGATCCACAAGTGTCATTGCATGTGTGCTCTTTTTACTAATAACAACCAGAGTCATTGCATGCGTGTTATCTTCAGAGACCACACATGGATCCACCAGTGTCATTGCATGTTTGTTCTTTTTACTAACAACAACTGGAGTCATTTCATGACTAATCTTTTCACATAGCACATATGGATCCACTAGTGTCATTACATGTGTGTTCTTCTGATTAACCACAGCTAGAGTCATTGCATGTGTGTTCTCTTCTGAGACCACACATGGATCCACCAGTGTCATTGCACGTGTGTTCTTTTTACTAACAACAACTGGAGTCATTTCATGAGTATTATTTTCACATACCACATATGGATCCAGCAGTGTCATTGAAATGTGTGTTCTTTCATTAACCACAACTGGATTCATTTCATGACAGTTCTTTTCTCATACCACATATGGATCCACCAGTGTCATTGAAATGTGTGCTCTCTTCAGAGACCACAGATGGATCCACCAGTGTCATTGCACGTGTGCTCTTTTTACTAACAACAACTGGACTCATTGCATGTGTGTTCTTTTCACATACCACATATCGATCCACCAGTGTCATTAACCACAGCTAGAGTCATTACATGTGTGTTCTCTTCAGAGACCATACATGGATCCACAAGTGTCATTGCATGTGTCTTCTTTTTACTAACAACAACCATAGTCATTGCATGTGTGTTCTTTTCACAATCCACCTATGGATCCACTGGTGTCATTGCATGTGTGCTCTTTTTACTAACAATAACCCGAGTCATTGCATGTGTGTTATCTTCAGAGACCACACATGGATCCACCAGTGTCATTGCATGTGTGTTCTTTTTACTAACAACAACTAGAGTCATTTCATGACTATTCTTTTCACATACCACATATGGATCCACCAGAGTCATTGCATGTGTGTTCTTCTCATTAACCACAGCTAGAGTCATTGCATGTGTGTTCTCTTCAGAGACCACACATGGATCCACCAGTGTCATTGCATGTGTGTTCTTTTTACGAACAACAACTGGAGTCATTGCATGTGTGTTCTTTTCACATACCACATATGGATCCACCAGTGTCATTGAAATGTGTGTTCTCTTCAGAGACCACACATGGATCCACCAGTGTCATTGCATGTGTGCCCTTTTTACTAGCAACAACTAGAGTCACTGCATGTGTGTTCTTTTCACATACCACATATGGATCCACCAGTGTCATTGAAATATGTGTTCTTCTCATTAACCACAGCTAGAGTCATTGCATATGTGTTCTCTTCAGAGACCACACAAGGATCCACCAGTGTCATTGCATGTGTGTTCTTTTTACTAACAACACCCTGAGTCATTGCATGTGTGTTCTTTTCACAATCCACCTATGGATCCACCAGTGTCATTGCATGTGTGCTCTTTTTACTAACAACAGCCAGAGTCATTGCATGTGTGTTCTGTTCCGAGACCGCACATGGATCCACCAGTGCCATTGCATGTGTGTTCTTTTTACTAACAACAACTAGAGTCATTTCATGACTATTCTTTTCACATACCACATATGGATCCACCAGTGTTACTGAAATGTGTGCTCTTCTCATTAACCACAGCTAGAGTCATTGAATGTGTGTTCTCTTCAGAGACCACACATGGATCCACCAGTGTCAGTGCATGTGTGTTCTTTTTACTAACAACAACCAGAGTCATTGCATGTGTGTTCTTTTCACAATCCACCTATGGATCCACCAGTGTCTTTGCATATGTGCTCTTTTTACTAACAACAGCCAGAGTCATTGCATGTGTGTTCTCCTTAGAGACCGCACATGGATCCACCTATGTCATTGCATGCGTGTTCTTTTTACTAAAAACAACTGGAGTCATTGCATGTGTGTTCTTTTCACATACCACATATGGATCCACCAGTGTCATTGCATGTGTGTTCTTTCCACAATCCACCTATGGATCCACCAATGTCATTCCATGTGTGCTCTTTTTACTAACAACAAGTAGAGTCATTGCATGTGTGTTCTCTTCAGAGACCACACATGGATCCACTAGTGTCATTGCATGTGTGTTCTTTTTACTAACAACAACTGGAGTCATTTCATGACTATTATTTTCACATACCACATATAGATCCACCACTGTCATTGAAATGTGTGTTCTCTTCAGAGACCACACATGGATCCACCAGTGTCATTGCATGTGTGCTCTTTTATCTAATAACAACCGGAGTCATTGCATGCGTGTTATCTTCAGAGACCACACATGGATCCACCAGTGTCATTGCATGTTTGTTCTTTTTACTAACAACAACTAGAGTCATTTCATGACTAATCTTTTCACATACCACATATGGATCCACTAGTGTCATTACATGTGTGTTCTTCTGATGAACCACAGCTAGAGTCATTGCATGTGTGTTCTCTTCCGAGACCACACATGGATCCACCAGTGTCATTGCATGTGTGTTCTTTTTAGTAACAACAACTAGAGTCATTGCATGTGTGTTCTTTTCACATACCATATATGGATCCACTAGTGTCATTGAAATGTGTGTTCTCTTTAGAGACCACACATGGATCCACCAATGTCATTCCATGTGTGCTCTTTTTACTAACAACAAGTAGAGTCATTGCATGTGTGTTCTCTTCAGAGACCACACATGGATCCACCAGTGTCATTGCATGTGTGTTCTTTTTACGAACAACAACTGGAGTCATTGCATGTGTGTTCTTTTCACATACCACATATGGATCCACCAGTGTCATTGAAATGTGTGTTCTCTTCAGAGACCACACATGGATCCACCAGTGTCATTGCATGTGTGCTCGTTTTACTAACAACAACTAGAGTCACTGCATGTGTGTTCTTTTCACATACCACATATGGATCCACCAGTGTCATTGAAATATGTGTTCTTCTCATTAACCACAGCTAGAGTCATTGCATATGTGTTCTCTTCAGAGACCACACAAGGATCCACCAGTGTCATTGCATGTGTGTTCTTTTTACTAACAACACCCTGAGTCATTGCATGTGTGTTCTTTTCACAATCCACCTATGGAATCACCAGTGTCATTGCATGTGTGCTCTTTTTACTAACAACAACCAGAGTCATTGCATCTGTGTTCTCTTCCGAGACCGCACATGGATCCACCAGTGCCATTGCATGTGTGTTCTTTTTACTAACAATAACTCGAGTCATTTCATGACTATTCTTTTCACATACCACATATGGATCCACCAGTGTTACTGAAATGTGTGCTCTTCTCATTAACCACAGCTAGAGTCATTGAATGTGTGTTCTCTTCAGAGACCACACATGGATCCACCAGTGTCATTGCATGTGTGTTCTTTTTACTAACAACAACCAGAGTCATTGCATGTGTGTTCTTTTCACAATCCACCTATGGATCCACCAGTGTCTTTGCATATGTGCTCTTTTTACTAACAACTGCCAGAGTCATTGCATGTGTGTTCTCCTCAGAGACCGCACATGGATCCACCTGTGTCATTGCATGCGTGTTCTTTTTACTAACAACAACTGGAGTCATTGCATGTGTGTTCTTTTCACATACCACATATGGATCCACCAGTGTCATTGCATGTGTGTTCTTTTCACAATCCACCTATGGATCCACCAATGTCATTCCATGTGTGCTCTTTTTACTAACAACAAGTAGAGTCATTGCATGTGTGTTCTCTTCAGAGACCACACACGGATCCACTAGTGTCATTGCATGTGTGTTCTTTTTACTAACAACAACTGGAGTCATTTCATGACTATTATTTTCACATACCACATATAGATCCACCACTGTCATTCAAATATGTGTTCTCTTCAGAGACCACACATGGATCCACCAGTGTCATTGCATGTGTGCTCTTTTAACTAATAACAACCAGAGTCATTGCATGCGTGTTATCTTCAGAGACCACACATGGATCCACCAGTGTCATTGCATGTTTGTTCTTTTTACTAACAACAACTAGAGTCATTTCATGACTAATCTTTTCACATACCACATATGGATCCACTAGTGTCATTACATGTGTGTTCTTCTGATTAACCACAGCTAGAGTCATTGCATGTGTGTTCTCTTCCGAGACCACACATGGATCCACCAGTGTCATTGCATGTGTGTTCTTTTTAGTAACAACAACTAGAGTCATTGCATGTGTGTTCTTTTCACATACCACATATGGATCCACTAGTGTCATTGAAATGTGTGTTCTCTTCAGAGACCACACATGGATCCACCAGTGTCATTCCATGTGTGCTCTTTTTACTAACAACAAGTAGAGTCATTGCATGTGTGTTCTCTTCAGAGACCACACATGGATCCACTAGTGTCATTGCATGTGTGTTCTTTTTACTAACAATAACTGGAGTCATTTCATGAGTATTATTTTCACATACCACATATGGATCCACCAGTGTCATTGAAATGTGTGCTCTCTTCAGAGACCACAGATGGATCCACCAGTATCATTGCAATGTGCTCTTTTTACTAACAACAACTGGAGTCATTGCATGTGTGTTCTTTTCACATACCACATATCGATCCACCAGTGTCATTGAAATGTGTGTTCTTCTCCTTAACCACAACTAGAGTCATTCCATGTGTGTTCTTTTCAGAGACCACACATGGAACCACCAGTGTCATTGCATGTCTGTTCTTTTTACTAACAACAACCAGAGTCATTGCATGTGTGTTCTTTTCACAATCCACCTATGGATCCACTAGTGTCATTGCATGTGTGCTCTTTTCACGAACAACAGCCAGAGTCATTGCATGTGTGTTCTCTTCAGAGACCTCACATGGATCCACCAGTGTCATTGCATGTGTGCCCTTTTTACTAACAAGAACTGGAGTCATTTCATGACTATTCTTTTCACATACCACATATGGATCCACCAGTGTTATTGAAATGTGTGCTCTTCTCATTAACCACAACCAGAGTCATTGGATGTGTGTTCTCTTCAGAGACCACAAATGGATCCACCAGTGTCATTGCATGTGTGTTCTTTTTACTAACAACAACCAGAGTCATTGCATGTGTGTTCTTTTCACAATCCACCTATGGATCCACCAGTGTCTTTGCATATGTGCTCTTTTTACTAACAACAGTCAGAGTCATTGCATGTGTGTTCTCTTCAGAGACCGCACATGGATCCACCTGTGTCATTGCATGTGTGTTCTTTTTACTAACAACAACTGGAGTCATTGCATGTGTGTTCTTTTCACATACCACATATGGATCCACCAGTGTTACTGAAATGTGTGCTCTTTTCACAATCCACCTATGGATCCACCAATGTCATTCCATGTGTGCTCTTTTTACTAACAACAAGTAGAGTCATTGCATGTGTGTTCTCTTCAGAGACCACACATGGATCCACTAGTCTCATTGCATGTGTGTTCTTTTTACTAACAACAATTGGAGTCATTTCATGACTATTATTTTCACATACCACATATAGATCCACCACTGTCATTGAAATGTGTGTTCTCTTCAGAGACCACACATGGATCCACCAGTGTCATTGCATGTGTGCTCTTTTTACTAATAACAACCAGAGTCATTGCATGCGTGTTATCTTT
Source organism: Avena sativa (assembly GCA_916181665.1). Lineage (NCBI taxonomy): Eukaryota > Viridiplantae > Streptophyta > Magnoliopsida > Poales > Poaceae > Avena > Avena sativa. The sequence goes on along the minus strand of OV702290.1, from coordinate 363,587,575 downwards.
AGAGACTACACATGGATTCACCAGTGTCATTGCAAGTTTGTTCTTTTTACTAACAAAAACTGGAGTCATTTCATGACTAATCTTTTCACATTCCACATATGGATCCACTAGTGTCATTACATGTGTGTTCTTCTGATTAACCACAGCTAGGGTCATTGCATGTGTGTTCTCTTCCGAGACCACACATGGATCCACCAGTGTCATTGCATGTGTGTTCTTTTTAGTAACAACAACTAGAGTCATTGCATGTGTGTTCTTTTCACATACCACATATGGATCCACTAGTGTCATTGAAATGTGTGTTCTCTTTAGAGACCACACATGGATCCACCAGTGTCATTGCATGTGTGCTCTTTTTACTAACAACAACCAGAGTCATTGCATGTGTGTTCTTTTCAGAGACCACACATGGATCCACCAGTGTCATTGCATGTGTGTTCTTTTTACTAACAACAACTAGAGTCATTTCATGAGTATTATTTTCACATACCACATATGGATCCACCAGTGTCATTGAAATGTGTGCTCTCTTCAGAGACCACAGATGGATCCACCAGTGTCATTGCATGTGTGCTCTTTTTACTAACAACAACTGGAGTCATTCCATATGTGTTCTTTTCACATACCACATATCGATCCACCAGTGTCATTGAAATGTCTGTTCTTCTCATTAACCACAACTAGAGTCATTGCATGTGTGTTCTTTTCAGAGACCACACATGGATCCACTAGTGTCATTGCATGTCTGTTCTTTTTACTAAAAACAACCAGAGACATTGCATGTGTGTTCTTTTCACAATCCACCTATGGATCCACTAGTGTCATTGCATGTGTGCTCTTTTTACTAACAACAACCAGAGTCATTGCATGTGTGTTATCTTCAGAGACCACACATGGATCCACCAGTGTCATTGCATGTGTGTTCTTTTTACTAACAACAACTAGAGTCATTTCATGACTATTCTTTTCACATACCACATATGGATCCACCAGAGTCATTGCATGTGTGTTCTTCTCATTAACTACAGCTAGAGTCATTGCATGTGTGTTCTCTTTAGAGACCTAACATGGATCCACTAGTGTCATTGCATGTGTGTTCTTTTTACTAACAACAACTGGAGTCCTTTCATGAGTATTATTTTCACATAACACATATGGATCCACCAGTGTCATTGAAATGTGTGTTCTTTCATTAACCACAACTGGATTCATTTCATGGCAGTTCTTTTCACATACCACATATGGATCCACCAGTGTCATTGAAATGTGTGCTCTCTTCAGAGACGACAGATGGATCCACCAATGTCATTGCATGTGTGCTCTTTTTACTAACAACAACTGGAGTCATTGCATGTGTGTTGTTTTCACATACCACATATCGATCCACCAGTGTCATTGAAATGTGTGTTCTTCTCATTAACCACAGCTAGAGCCATTGAATATGTATTCTCTTCAGAGACCACACATGGATCCACCAATGTCATTGCATGTGCGTTCTTTTTACTAACAACAGCCTGAGTCATTACATGTGTGTTCTTTTCACAATCCACCTATGGATCCACCAGTGTCATTGCATGTGTGCTCTTTTTACTAACAACAGCCAAATTCATTGCATGTGTGTTCTCTTCAGAGACCGCACATGGATCCACCAGTGTCATTGCATGTGTGTTCTTTTTACTAACAACAACTGGAGTCATTTCATGACTATTCTTTTCACATACCACATATGGATCCACCAGTGTTACTGAAATGTGTGTTCTTCTCATTAACCACAGCTAGAGTCATTGCATGTGTGTTCTCTTCAGAGACCACACATGGATCCACCAGTGTCATTGCATGTGTGTTCTTTTTACTAACAACAACAAGAGTCATTGCATGTGTGTTCTTTTCACATTCCACATATGGATCCACCAGTGTCACTGAAATGTGTGTTCTCTTCAGAGACCACACATGGATCCACCAGTGTTGTTGCATGTGTGCTCTTGTTACTAAGAACAACCAGTGTCATTGCATGTGTGTTCTTTTTACTAACAACAACCAGAGTCATTGCATGTGTGTTCTCTTTAGAGACCACACATGGATCCACCAGTGTCATTGCATGTGTGTTCTTTTTACTAACAACAACTGGAGTCATTGCATGTGTGTTCTTTTCACATAACACATATGGATCCACCAGTGTCATCAAAATGTGTGTTCTCTTCAGAGACCACACATGGATTCACCAGTGTCATTGCACGTGTGTTCTTTTTACTAACAACAGCTGGAGTCATTGCATGTGTGTTCTTTTCACATACCACATATGGATCCACCAATGTCATTGCATGTCTGATCTTTTCACAATCCACCTATGGATCCACCAATGTCATTCCATGTGTGCTCTTTTTACTAACAACAACTAGAGTCATTGCATGAGTATTATTTTCACATACCACATATGGATCCACCAGTGTCATTGAAATGTGTGTTCTTTCATTAACCACAACAGGATTCATTTCATGACAGTTCTTTTCACATACCACATATGGATCCACCAGTGTCATTGAAATGTGTGCTCTCTTTAGAGACCACAGATGGATCCACCAGTGTCATTGCATGTGTGCTCTTTTTACTAACAACAACTGGAGTCATTGCATGTGTGTTCTTTTCACATACCACATATCGATCCACCAGTGTCATTGAAATGTGTGTTCTTCTCATTAACCACAGCTAGAGTCATTGCATATGTGTTCTCTTCAGAGACCACACATGGATCCACCAGTGTCATTGCATGTGTATTCTTTTTACTAACAACAGCCTGAGTCATTGCATTTGTGTTCTTTTCACAATCCACCTATGGATCCACCAGTGTCATTGCATGTGTGCTCTTTTTACTAACAAAAGCCACAGTCATTGCATGTGTGTTCTCTTCAGAGACCGCACATGAATCCACCAGTGTCATTGCATGTGTGTTATTTTTACTAACAACCACCAAAGTCATTGCATTTGTGTTCTTTTCAGAATCCACCTATGGATCCACCAGTGTCATTGCATGTGTGCTCTTTTTACTAACAACAGCCAGAGTCATTGCATGTGTGTTCTCTTCAGAGACCACACATGGACCCACCAGTGTCATTGCATGTGTGTTCTTTTTACTAACAACAACTAGAGTCATTGCATGTGTGTTCTTTTTACTAACAACAACTGTAGTCATTTCATGACTATTCTTTTCACATACCACATATGGATCCACCAGTGTTACTGAAATGTGTGTTCTTCTCATTAACCACAGCTAGAGTCATTGCATGTGTGTTCTCTTCAGAGACCACACATGGATCCACCAGTGTCATTGCATGTGTGTTCTTTTTACTAACAACAACTAGAGTCATTGCATGTGTGTTCTTTTCACATACCACATATGGATCCACCAGTGTCATTGAAATGTGTGTTGTCTTCAGAGACCACACATGGATCCACAATTGTCATTGCATGTGTGTTCTTTTTACTAACAACAACCAGAGTCATTGCATGTGTGTTCTCTTTAGAGACCACACATGGATCCACTAGTGTCATTGCATGTGTGTTCTTTTTACTAACAACAACTGGAGTCATTGCATGTGTGTTCTTTTCACATAACACATATGGATCCACCAGTGTCATCAAAATGTGTGTTCTCTTTAGAGACCACACATGGATTCACCAGTGTCATTGCACGTGTGTTCTTTTTACTAACAACAACTGGAGTCATTGCATGTGTGTTCTTTTCACATACCACATATGGATCCACCAATGTCATTGCATGTCTGTTCTTTTCACAATCCACCTATGGATCCACCAATGTCATTCCATGTGTGCTCTTTTTACTAACAACAACTAGAGTCATTTCATGTGTGTTCTCTTTAGAGACCACACATGGATCCACTAGTGTCATTGCATGTGTGTTCTTTTTACTAACAACAACTGGATTCATTTCATGACTATTATTTTCACATACCACATATGGATCCACCAGTGTCATTGAAATGTGTGTTCTCTTCAGAGACCACACATGGATCCACCAATGTCATTGCATGTGTGCTCTTTTTACTAACAACAACTGGAGTCATTGCATGTGTGTTCTTTTCAGAGACCACATATCAATCCACCAGTGTCATTGAAATGTCTGTTCTTCTCATTAACCACAGCTAGAGTCATTGCATGTGTGTTCTCTTCAGAGACCATACATGGATCCACAAGTGTCATTGCATGTGTGTTCTTTTTACTAACAACAACCAGAGTCATTGCATGTGTGTTCTTTTCACAATCCACCTATGGATCCAGCAGTGTCATTGCATGTGTGCTCTTTTTACTAACAACAACCAGAGTCATTGGATGCGTGTTCTCTTGAGAGACCACACATGGATCCACCAGTGTCATTGCATGTGTGTTCTTTTTACTAACAACAACTGGAGTCATTTCATGAGTATTATTTTCACATACCACATATGGATCCACCAGTGTCATTGAAATGTGTGTTCTTTCATTAACCACAACTGCATTCATTTCATGACAGTTCTTTTCACATACCACATATGGATCCACCAGTGTTACTGAAATGTGTGTTCTTCTCATTAACCATAGCTAGAGTCATTGCATGTGTGTTCTCTTTAGAGACCACACATGGATCCACCAGTGTCATTCCATGTGTGTTCTTTTTACTAACAACAACTAGAGTCATTGCATGTGTGTTCTTTTCACATACCACATATGGATCCACCAGTGTCATTGAAATGTGTGTTCTCTTCAGAGACCACACATGGATCCACCAGTGTCATTGAAATGTGTGTTCTCTTCAGAGACCACACATGGATCCACAAGTGTCATTGCATGTGTGCTCTTGTTACTAACAACAACCAGTGTCATTGCATGTGTGTTCTTTTTACTAACAACAACCAGAGTCATTGCATGTGTGTTCTCTTTAGAGACCACACATGGATCCACCAGTGTCATTGCATGTGTGTTCTTTTTACTAACAACAACTGGAGTCATTGCATGTGTGTTCTTTTCATATAACACATATGGATCCACCAGTGTCATCAAAATGTGTGTTCTCTTCAGAGACCACACATGGATTCACCAGTGTCATTGCATGTGTGTTCTTTTTACTAACAACAACTGGAGTCATTGCATGTGTGTTCTTTTCACATACCACATATGGATCCACCAATGTCATTGCATGTCTGTTCTTTTCACAATCCACCTATGGATCCACCAATGTCATTCCATGTGTGCTCTTTTTACTAACAACAACTAGAGTCATTGCATATGTGTTCTCTTCAGAGACCACACATGGATCCACTAGTGTCATTGCATGTGTGTTCTTTTTACTAACAACAACTGGAGTCATTTCATGACTATTGTTTTCACATACCACATATGGATCCACCAGTGTCATTGAAATGTGTGTTCTCTTCAGAGACCACACATGGATCCACCAGTGTCATTGCATGTGTGCTCTTTTTACTAACAACAACTAGAGTCATTGCATGCGTGTTCTTTTCAGAGACCACATATCAATCCACCAGTGTCATTGAAATTTGTGTTCTTCTCATTAACCACAGCTAGTGTCATTGCATGTGTGTTCTCTTTAGAGACCACACATGGATCCACAAGTGTCATTTCATGTGTGTTCTTTTTACTAACAACAACCAGAGTCATTGCATGTGTGTTCTTTTCACAATCCACCTATGGATCCACCAGTGTCATTGCATGTGTGCCCTTTTTACTAACAACAACCAGAGTCAATGCATGCGTGTTATCTTCAGAGACCACACATGGATCCACCAGTGTCATTGCATGTTTGTTCTTTTTACTAACAACAAATGGAGTCATTTCATGACTATTCTTTTCAGATACCACATATGGATCCACCAGTGTCATTACATGTGTGTTCTTCTAATTAACCACAGCTAGAGTCATTGGATGTGTGTTCTCTTCAAAGACCACACATGGATCCACCAGTGTCATTGCATGTGTGTTCTTTTTAGTAACAACAACTAGAGTCATTGCATGTGTATTCTTTTCACATACCACATATGGATCCACCAGTGTCATTGAAATGTGTGTTCTCTTCAGAGACCACACATGGATCCACCAGTGTCATTGCATGTGTGCTCTTTTTACTAACAACAGCAAGAGTCATTGCATGTGTGTTCTCTTCAGAGACCACACATGGATCCACCAGTGTCATTGCATGTGTGCTCTTTTTACTAACAACAACCAGAGTCATTGCATGTGTGTTCTCTTCAGAGACCACACATGGATCCACCAGTGTCATTGCATGTGTGTTCTTTTTACTAACAACAGCTTGGATCATTGCATCTGTGTTCTTTTCACATACCACATATGGATCCACAAGTGTCATTGAACTGGAGTCATTTCATGACTATTCTTTTCACATACCACATATGGATCCACCAGTGTTATTGAAATGTGTGCTCTTCTCATTAACCACAACCAGAGTCATTGCATGTGTGTTCTCTTCAGAGACCACACATGGATCCACCAGTGTCATTGCATGTGTGTTCTTTTTACTAACAACAACTAGAGTCATTGCATGTGTGTTCTTTTCACATACCACATATGGATCCACCAGTGTCATTGAAATGTGTGTTCTTTTTAGAGACCACACATGGATCCACCAATGTCATTGCATGTGTGTTATTTTTACTAACAACAACTAGTCATTGCATGTGTGTTCTTTTCACATACCACATATGGAACCACCAGTGTCATTGCATGTATGTTCTTTTCACAATCCACCTATGGATCCCTAGTGTCATTGCATTTTTGCTCTTTTTACTAACAACAACCAAAGTCATTGCATGTGTGTTCTCTTCAAAGACCACACGTGGATCCACCAGTGTCATTGCATGTGTGTTCTTTTTACTAACAACAACTATAGTCATTTCATGACTATTATTTTCACATACCACATATGGATCCACCAGTGTCATTGAAATGTGTGTTCTCTTCAGAGACCACACATGGATCCACTAGTGTCATTGCATGTGTGCTCTTTTTACTAACAACAACTGGAGTCATTGCATGTGTGTTCTTTTCACATACCACATATGGATCCACCGGTGTCATTGAAATGTGTGTTCTTCTCATTAACCACAACTAGAGTCATTGCATGTGTGTTCCCTTCAGAGACCACACATGGATCCACCAGTGTCATTGCATGTGTGTTATTTTTAATAACAACAACCAGAGTCATTGCATGTGTGTTCTTTTCACAATCCACCTATGGATCTACCAGTGTCATTGCATGTGTGATCTTTTTCCTAACAACAGCCAGAGTCATTGCATGTGTGTTCTCTTCAGAGACCACACATGGATCCACCAGTGTCATTGCATGTGTGTTCTTTTTACTAACAACAACTGGAGTAATTTTATGACTATTATTTTCACATACCACAAATGGATCCACCAGTGTCATTGAAATGTGTGTTCTCTTCAGAGACCACACATGGATCCACAAGTGTCATTGCATCTGTGCTCTTTTTACTAACAACAACTGGAGTCATTGCATGTGTGTTCTTTTCACATAGCACATATGGATCCACCAATGTCATTGAAATGTGTGTTCTTCTCATTAACCATAGCTAGAGTCATTGCATGTGGGTTCTCTTCAGAGACCACACATGGATCCACTAGTGTCATTGCATGTGTGTTCTAGTTACTAACAACCACCAAAGTCATTGCATGTGTGTTCTTTTCACAATCCACCTATGGATCCACCAGTGTCATTGCATGTGTGCTCTTTTTACTAACAACAGCCAGAGTCATTGCATGTGTGTTCTCTTTAGAGACCACACATGGATCCACCAGTGTCATTGCATGTGTGTTGTTTTTACTGACAACAACTGGAGTCATTTCATGACTATTCTTTTCACATACCACATATGGATCCACCAGAGTCATTGCATGTGTGTTCTTCTCATTAACCACAACTAGAGTCATTGCATGTGTGTTCTCTTCAGAGACCACACATGGATCCACCAGTGTCATTGCATGTGTGTTGTTTTTACTAACAACAACTGGAGTCATTGCATGTGTGTTCTTTTCACATACCACATATGGATCCACGAGTGTCATTGAAATGTGTGTTCTCTTCAGATACCACACATGGATCCACTAGTGTCATTGCACGTGTGCTCTTTTTACTAACAACAACCAGAGTCATTGCATGTGTGTTCTCTTGAGAGACCACACATGGATCCACTAGTGTCATTGCATGTGTGTTCTTTTCACAATCCACCTATGGATCCACCAGTGTCATTGCATGTGTGCTCATTTTACAAACAACAACCAGAGTCATTGTATGTGTGTTCTCTTCAGATACCACACATGGATCCACCAGTGTCATTGCATGTGTGTTCTGTTTACGAACAATAACTGGAGTCATTTCATGACTATAATTTTCACATACCACATATGGATCCACCAGTGTCATTGAAATGTGTGTTCTCTTAAGAGACCACACATGGATCCACCAGTGTCATTGCATGTGTGCTCTTTTTACTAACAACAACTGGAGTCATTGCATGTGTGTTCTTTTCACATACCACATATGGATCCACTAGTGTCATTGAAATGTGTGGTCTTCTCATTAACCATAGCTAGAGTCATTGCATGTGTGTTCTCTTCAGAGACCACACATGGATCCACCAGTGTCATTACATGTGTGTTCTTTTTACTAACAACAACCAGAGTCATTGCATGTGTGTTCTTTTAACAATCCACCTATGGATCCACCAGTGTCATTGCATGTGTGCTCTTTTTACTAACAATAGCCAGAGTCATTGTATGTGTGTTCTCTTGAGAGACCGCACATGGATCAACCAGTGTCATTGCATGTGTGTTCTTTTTACTAACAACAACTAGAGTCATTTCATGACTATTCTTTTCAGATACCACATATGGATCCACCAGTGTTACTGAAATGTGTGTTCTTCTCATTAACCACAGCTAGAGTCATTTCATGTGTGTTCTCTTTAGAGACCACACATGGATCCACCAATGTCATTGCATGTGTGTTCTTTTTACTAACAACAACTAGAGTCATTGCATGTGTGTTCTTTTCACATACCACATATGTATCCACCAGTGTCATTGAAATGTGTGTTCTCTTTAGAGACCACACATGGATCCACCAGTGTCATTGCATGTGTGATCTTGTTACTAACAACAACCAGTGTCATTGCATGTGTGTTCTTTTTACTAACAACAACCAGAGTCATTGCATGTGTGTTCTCTTTAGAGACCACACATGGATCCACAAGTGTCATTGCATGTGTGTTCTTTTTACTAACAACAACTGGACTCATTGCATGTGTGTTCTTTTCACATAACACATATGGATCCACAAGTGTCATCAAAATGTGTGTTCTCTTCAGAGACCACACATGGATCCACCAGTGTCATTGCATGTGTGTTCTTTTTACTAACAACAACTGGAGTCATCGAATGTGTGTTCTTTTCACATACCACATATGGATCCACCAATGTCATTGCATGTGTGTTCTTTTCACAATCCACCTATGGATCCACCAATGTCATTCCATGTGTGCTCTTTTTACTAACAACAACTAGAGTCATTGCATGTGTGTTCTCTTCAGAGACCACACATGGATCCACTAGTGTCATTGCATGTGTGTTCTTTTTACTAACAACAACTGGAGTCATTTCATGACTATTATTTTCACATACCACATATGGATCCACCAGTGTCATTGAAATGGGTGTTCTCTTCAGCGACCACACATGGATCCACCAGTGTCATTACATGTGTGCTCTTTCTACTACAACAACTGGAGTCATTGCATGTGTGTTCTTTTCAGAGACCACATATCAATCCACCAGTGTCATTGAAATGTGTGTTCTTCTCATTAACCACAGCTAGAGTCATTGCATGTGTGTTCTATTCAGAGTCCACACATGGATCCACAAGTGTCATTGCATGTGTGTTCTTTTTACTGACAACAACCAGAGTCATTGCATGTGTGTTCTTTTCACAATCCACCTATGGATCCACCAGTGTCATTGCATGTGTGCTCTTTTTACTAACAACAACCAGAGTCATTGCATGCGTGTTTTATCTTCACAGACCACACATGGATCCACCAGTGTCATTGCATGTTTGTTCTTTTTACTAACAACAACTGGAGTCATTTCATGACTATTATTTTCACATACCACATATGGATCCACCAGTGTCATTACATGTGTGTTCTTCTGATTAACCATAGCTAGACTCATTGCATGTGTGTTCTCTTCAGAGACCACACATGGATCCACCAGTGTTATTGCATGTGTGTTCTTTTTATTAACAACAACTAGAGTCATTGCATGTGTATTCTTTTCACATACCAAATATGGATCCACCAGTGTTATTGAAATGTGTGTTCTCTTTAGAGACCACACATGGATCCACCAGTGTCATTGCATGTGTGCTCTTTTTACTAACAACCAGAGTCATTGCATGTGTGTTCTCTTCAGAGACCACACATGGATCCACCAGTGTCATTGCATGTGTGTTCTTTTTACTAACAACAACTGGGGGTCATTACATGTGTGTTCTTTTCACATAACACATATGGATCCACCAGTGTCATTGCATGTGTGTTCTCTTGAGAGACCACACATGGATCCACCAGTGTCATTGCATGTGTGTTCTTTTTACTAACAACAATTGGAGTTATTGCATGTCTGTTCTTTTGACATACCACACATGGATCCACCAGTGTCATTGCATGCCTGTTCTTTTTACTAACAACAACCAGAGTCATTGCATGTGTGTTCTTTTCACAATCCACCTATGGATCCACTAGTGTCATTGCATGTGTGCTCTTTTTACTAACAACAACCATAGTCATTGCATGTGTGTTATCTTGAGAGACCACACATGGATCCACCCGTGTCATTGCATGTGTGTTCTTTTTACTAACAACAACTGGAGTCATTTCATGACTATTCTTTTCACATACCACATATGGATCCACCAGAGTCATTGCATGTGTGTTCTTCTCATTAACCACAGCTAGAGTCATTGCATGTGTGTTCTCTTCAGAGACCACACATGGATCCACCAGTGTCATTGCATGTGTGTTGTTTTTACGAAGAACAACTAGAGTCATTGCATGTGTGTTCTTTTCACAATCCACCTTTGGATCCACCAGTGTCATTGCATGTGTGCTCGTTTTACTAACAACAGCCAGAGTCATTCCATGTGTGTTCTCTTTAGAGACCGCACATGGATCCACCAGTGTCATTGCATGTGTGTTCTTTTTACTAACAACAACTGGAGTCATTGCATGTGTGTTCTCTTCAGAGAGCACACATGGATCCACCAGTGTCATTGCATGTGTGTTCTTCTCATTAACCACAACTAGAGTCATTTCATGTGTGTTCTCTTTAGAGACCACACATGGATCCACCAGTGTCATTGCATGTGTGTTCTTTTTACTAACAACAACTAGAGTCATTTCATGTGTGTTATTTTCACATACCAGATATGGATCCACCAGTGTCATTGCATGTGTGTTCTCTTCAGAGACCACACATGGATCCACCAGTGTCATTGCATGTGTGTTCTTTTTACTAACAACAACTAGAGTCATTGCATGTGTGTTATTTTCACATAACAAATATGGATCCACCAGTGTCATTGCATGCGTGTTCTTTTCACAATCCACCTATGGATCCACTAGTGTCATTGCATGTGTACTCTTTTTACTAACAACAACCAGAGTCATTGCACGTGTGTTATCTCAAGAGACCACACATGGATCCACCAGTGTCATTGCATGTGTGTTCTTTTTATTAACAACAACTGGAGTCATTTCATGACTATTATTTTCACATACCACATATGGATCCACCAGTGTTATTGAAATGTGTGTTCTCTTCAGAGACCACACATGGATCCACCAGTGTCATTACATGTGTGCTCTTTTTACTAACAACAACTAGAGTCATTGCATGTGTGTTCTTTTCACAATCCACCTATGGATCCACTAGTGTCATTGCATGTGTGCTCTTTTTACTAACAACAGCCAGAGTCATTGCATGTGTGTTCTCTTCAGAGACCGCACGTGGATCCACCAGTGTAATTGCATGTGTGTTCTTTTTACTAACAACAACTGGAGTCATTTCATGACTATTCTTTTCACATACCACATATGGATCCACCAGAGTCATTGCATGTGTGTTCTTCTCATTAACCACGGCTAGAGTCATTTCATGTGTGTTCTCTTTAGAGACCACACATGGATCCACCAGTGTCATTGCATGTGTGTTCTTTTTACGAACAACAACTGGAGTCATTGCATGTGTGTTCTTTTCACATACCACATATGGATCCACCAGTGTCATTGAAATGTGTGTTCTCTTCAGAGACCACACATGGATCGACCAGTGTCATTGCATGTGTGCTCTTTTTACTAACAACAACTAGAGTCATTGCATGTGTGTTCTTTTTACTAACAACAACCAGAGTCATTGCATGTGTGTTCTCTTGAGAGACCACACATGGATCCACCAGTGTCATTGCATGTGTGTTCTTTTTACTAACAACAGCTAGAGTCATTGCATGTGTGTTCTTTTCACATACCACATATGGATCCACAGTGTCATTGAAATGTGTGTTCTCTTCAGCGACCACACATGGATCCACCAGTGTTATTGCATGTGTGTTCTTTTTACTAACAACAACTAGAGCCATTGCATGTGTGTTCTTTTCACATACCAAATATGGATCCACCAGTGTCATTGCATGCCTGTTATTTTCACAATCCACCTATGGATCCACCAGTGTCATTGCATGTGTGCTCCTTTTACTAACAACAACCAGAGTCATTGCACGTGTGTTATCTTAAGAGACCACACATGGATCCACCAGTGTCATTGCATGTGTGTTCTTTTTATTAACAACAACTGGAGTCATTTCATGACTATTATTTTCACATACCACATATGGATCCACCAGTGTTATTGAAATGTGTGTTCTCTTCAGAGACCACACATGGATCCACCAGTGTCATTACATGTGTGCTCTTTTTACTAACAACAACCAGAGTCATTGCATGTGAGTTCTTTTTACTAACAACAACCAGAGTCATTGCATGTGTGTTCTCTTCAGAGACCACACATGGATCCACAAGTGTCATTGCATGTGTGTTCTTTTTACTAACAACAACCAGAGTCATTGCATGTGTGTTGTTTTCACAATCCACCTATGGATCCACCAGTGTCATTGCATGTGTGTTCTCTTCGGAGACCACACATGGATCCACCAGTGTCATTGCATGTGTGTTCTTTTTACTGACAACAACCAGAGTCATTGCATGTGTGTTCTTTTCACAATCCACCTATGGATCCACTAGTGTCATTGCATGTGTGCTCTTTTTACTAACAACAACCAGAATCATTGCATGTGTGTTCTCTTCAGAGACCGCACATGGATCCACCAGTGTCATTGCATGTGTGTTCTTTTTACTAACAACAACTAGAGTCATTTCATGACTATTCTTTTCACATACCACATATGGATCCACCAGAGTCATTGCATGTGTGTTCTTCTCATTAACCACGGCTAGAGTCATTTCATGTGTGTTCTCTTTAGAGACCACACATGGATCCACCAGTGTCATTGCATGTGTGTTCTTTTTACGAACAACAACTGGAGTCATTGCATGTGTGTTCTTTTCACATACCACATATGGATCCACCAGTGTCATTGAAATGTGTGTTCTCTTCAGAGACCACACATGGATCGACCAGTGTCATTGCATGTGTGCTCTTTTTACTAACAACAACTAGAGTCATTGCATGTGTGTTCTTTTTACTAACAACAACCAGAGTCATTGCATGTGTGTTCTCTTGAGAGACCACACATGGATCCACCAGTGTCATTGCATGTGTGTTCTTTTTACTAACAACAGCTGGAGTCATTGCATGTGTGTTCTTTTCACATACCACATATGGATCCACAGTGTCATTGAAATGTGTGTTCTCTTCAGCGACCACACATGGATCCACCAGTGTTATTGCATGTGTGTTCTTTTTACTAACAACAACTAGAGCCATTGCATGTGTGTTCTTTTCACATACCAAATATGGATCCACCAGTGTCATTGCATGCCTGTTATTTTCACAATCCACCTATGGATCCACCAGTGTCATTGCATGTGTGCTCCTTTTACTAACAACAACCAGAGTCATTGCACGTGTGTTATCTTAAGAGACCACACATGGATCCACCAGTGTCATTGCATGTGTGTTCTTTTTATTAACAACAACTGGAGTCATTTCATGACTATTATTTTCACATACCACATATGGATCCACCAGTGTTATTGAAATGTGTGTTCTCTTCAGAGACCACACATGGATCCACCAGTGTCATTACATGTGTGCTCTTTTTACTAACAACAACCAGAGTCATTGCATGTGAGTTCTTTTTACTAACAACAACCAGAGTCATTGCATGTGTGTTCTCTTCAGAGACCACACATGGATCCACAAGTGTCATTGCATGTGTGTTCTTTTTACTAACAACAACCAGAGTCATTGCATGTGTGTTGTTTTCACAATCCACGTATGGATCCACCAGTGTCATTGCATGTGTGTTCTCTTCGGAGACCACACATGGATCCACCAGTGTCATTGCATGTGTGTTCTTTTTACTGACAACAACCAGAGTCATTGCATGTGTGTTCTTTTCACAATCCACCTATGGATCCACTAGTGTCATTGCATGTGTGCTCTTTTTACTAACAACAGCCAGAATCATTGCATGTGTGTTCTCTTCAGAGACCGCACATGGATCCACCAGTGTCATTGCATGTGTGTTCTTTTTACTAACAACAACTAGAGTCATTTCATGACTATTCTTTTCACATACCACATATGGATCCACCAGAGTCATTGCATGTGTGTTCTTCTCATTAACCACAGCTAGAGTCATTTCATGTGTGTTCTCTTTAGAGACCACACATGGCCACCAGTGTCATTGCATGTGTGTTCTTTTTACGAACAACAACTAGAGTCATTGCATGTGTGTTCTTTTCACATACCACGTATGGATCCACCAGTGTCATTGAAATGTGTGTTCTCTTCAGAGACCACACATGGATCCACCAGTGTCATTGCATGTGTGTTCTTTTTAATAACAACAACCAGAGTCATTGCATGTGTGTTCTCTTGAGAGACGACACATGGATCCAGAAGTGTCATTGCATGTGTCTTCTTTTTACTAACAACAGCTGGAGTCATTGCATGTGTGTTCGTTTCACATACCACAGATGGATCCACCAGTGTCATTGAAATGTGTTTTCTCTTCAGCGACCACACATGGATCCACCAGTGTCATTACATGTGTGTTGTTTTTACTAACAACAACTAGAGTCATTGCATGTGTGTTATTTTACATACCAAATATGGATCCACCAGTGTCATTGCATGCGTGTTCTTTTCACAATCCACCTATGGATCCACCAATGTCATTGCATGTGTGCTCTTTTTACTAACAACAACTAGAGTCATTGCATGTGTGTTCTTTTTATTAACAACAACTGGAGTCATTTCATGACTATTATTTTCACATACCACATATGGAACCACCAGTGTTATTGAAATGTGTGTTCTCTTCAGAGACCACACATGGATCCACTAGTGTCATTACATGTGTGCTCTTTTTACTAACAACAACTAGAGTCATTGCATGTGTGTTCTTTTCACATACCACACATGGATCCACCAGTGTCATTGAAATGTGTGTTCTTCTCATTAACCACAACTAGAGTCATTGCGTGTGTGTTCTCTTCAGAGACCACACATGGATCCACAAGTGTCATTGCATGTGTGTTCTTTTTACTAACAACAACCAGAGTCATTGCATGTGTGTTCTTTTCACAATCCACCTATGGATCCACCAGTGTCATTGCATGTGTGCTCTTTTTACTAACAACAGCCAGAGTCATTGCATGTGTGTTCTCTTCAGAGACCGCACATGGATCCACCGGTGTCATTGCATGTGTGTTCTTTTTACTAACAACAACTGGAGTCATTTCATGACTATTCTTTTCACATACCACATATGGATCCACCAGAGTCATTGCATGTGTGTTCTTCTCATTAACAAGAACTAGAGTCATTTCATATGTGTTCTCTTTAGAGACCACACATGGATCCACCAGTGTCATTGCATGTGTGTTCTTTTTACTAACAACAACTAGAGTCATTGCATGTGTGTTCTTTTCACATACCACATATGGATCCACCAGTGTCATTGAAATGTGTGTTCTCTTCAGAGACCACACATGGATCCACCAGTGTCATTGCATGTGTGCTCTTTTTACTAACAACAACCAGTGTCATTCCATGTGTGTTCTTTTTACTAACAACAACCAGAGTCATTGCATGTGTGTTCTCTTCAGAGACCACGCATGGATCCACCAGTGTCATTGCATGTGTGTCCTTTTTACTAACAACAACTGGAGTCATTGCATGTGTGTTCTTTTCACATACCACATATGGATCCACCAGTGTCATTGAAATGTGTGTTCTCTTTAGAGACCACACATGGATCCACCAATGTCATTGCATGTGTGTTATTTTTACTAACAACAACTAGAGTCATTGCATGTGTGTTCTTTTGACATACCACATATGGATCCACCAGTGTCATTGCATGTTTGCTCTTTTTACTAACAACAACCAGAGTCATTGCATGTGTGTTCTCTTCAAATACCACACGTGGATCCACCATTGTCATTGCATGTGTTTTCTTTTTACTAACCACAACTAGAGTCATTTCATGACTATTATTTTCACATACCACATATGGATCCACCAGTGTCATTGAAATGTGTGTTCTCTTCAGAGACCACACATGGATCCACCAGTGTCATTGCATGTGTGCTCTTTTTACTAACAACAACTGGAGTCATTGCATGTGTGCTCTTTTTACTAACAACAACTGGAGTCATTGCATGTGTCTTCTTTTCACATACCACATATGGATCCACTAGTGTCATTGAAATGTGTGTTCTTCTCATTAACCAGAACTAGAGTCATTGCATGTGTGTTCCCTTCAGAGACCACACGTGGATCCACCAGTGTCATTGCATGTGTGTTATTTTTACTAACAACAACCAGAGTCATTGCATGTGTGTTCTTTTCACAATCCACCTATGGATCTACCAGTGTCATTGCATGTGTGCTCTTTTTACTAACAACAGCCAGAGTCATTGCATGTGTGTTCTCTTCAGAGACCACACATGGATCCACCAGTGTCATTGCGTGTGTGTTCTTTTTACTAACAACAACTCGAGTCATTTCATGACTATTATTTTCACATACCACATATGGATCCACCAGTGTCATTGAAATGTGTGTTCTCTTCAGAGACCACACATGGATCCACAAGTGTCATTGCATGTGTGCTCTTTTTACTAACAACAACTGGAGTCATTGCATGTGTGTTCTTTTCACATAGCACATATGGATCCACCAATGTCATTGAAATGTGTGTTCTTGTCATTAAGCACAGCTAGAGTCATTGCATGTGTGTTCTCTTCAGAGACCACACATGGATCCACTAGTGTCATTGCATGTGTGTTCTTTTTACTAACAACTACCAAAGTCATTGCATGTGTGTTGTTTTCACAATCCACCTATGGATCCACTAGTGTCATTGCATGCGTGCTCTTTTTACTAACAACATCCAGAGTCATTGCATGTGTGTTCTCTTCAGAGACCACACATGGATCCACCAGTGTCATTGCATGTGTGTTCTTTTTACTAACAACAACTAGAGTCATTTCATGACTATTCTTTTCACATACCACATATGGATCCACCAGAGTCATTGCATGTGTGTTCTTCTCATTAACCACAGCTAGAGTCATTGCATGTGTGTTCTCTTCAGAGGCCACACATGGATCCACCAGTGTCATTGCATGTGTGTTCTTTTTACTAACAACAACTGGAGTCGTTGCATGTGTGTTCTTTTCACATACCACATATGGATCCACCAGTGTCATTGGAATGTGTGTTCTCTTCAGATACCACACATGGATCCACTAGTTTCATTGCACGTGTGCTCTTTTTACTAACAACAACCAGATTCATTGCATATGTGTTCCTTTCACATACCACATATGGATCCACCAATGTCATTGCATGTGTGTTCTTTTCACAATCCACCTATGGATCCACCAGTGTCATTGCTTGTGTGCTCTTTTTACTAACAACAACCAGAGTCATTGCATGTGTGTTCTCTTCAGATACCACACATGGATCAACCAGTGTCATTGCATGTGTGTTCTTTTTACTAACAATAACTGGAGTCATTTCATGACTATTATTTTCACATACCACATATGGATCCACCAGTGTCATTGAAATGTGTGTTCTCTTAAGAGACCACACATGGATCCACCAGTGTCATTGCATGTGTGCTCTTTTTACTAACAACAACTAGAGTCATTGCATGCGTGTTCTTTTCACATACCACATATGGATCCACTAGAGTCATTGAAATGTGTGTTCTTTTTACTAACAACAGCCAGAGTCATTGCATGTGTGTTCTCTTCAGAGACCGCACATGGATCCACCAGTGTCATTGCATGTGTGTTCTTTTTACTAACAACAACTGGAGTCATTTCATGACTATTCTTTTCACATACCACATATGGATCCACCAGTGTTACTGAAATGTGTGTTCTTCTCATTAACCACAGCTAGAGTCATTTCATGTGTGTTCTCTTTAGAGACCACACATTGATCCACCAGTGTCATTGCATGTGTGTTATTTTTACTAACAACAACTAGAGTCATTGCATGTGTGTTCTTTTCACATACCACATATGGATCCACTAGTGTCATTGAAATGTGTGTTCTCTTCAGAGACCACACATGGATCCACCAGTGTCATTGCATGTGTGTTCTTTTTACTAACAACAACCAGAGTCATTGCATGGGTGTTCTCTTGAGAGACCACACATGGATGCACCAGTGTCATTGCATGTGTGTTCTTTTTACTAACAACAGCTGGAGTCATTCCATGTGTGTTCTTTTCACATACCACATATGGATCCACCAGCGTCATTGAAATGTGTGTTCTCTTTAGAGACCACACATGGATCCACCAGTGTCATTGCATGTGTGTTCTTTTTACTAACAACAACTGGAGTCATTGCATGTGTGTTCTTTTCACATACCACATATGGATCCACCAGTGTCATTGCATGTGTGTTCTTTTCACAATCCACCTATGGATCCACCAATGTCATTCCATGTGTGCTCTTTTTACTAACAACAACTAGAGTCATTGCATGTGTGTTCTCTTCAGAGACCACACATGGATCCACTAGTGTCATTGCATGTGTGTTCTTTTTACTAAAAACAACCAGAGTCATTGCATGTGTGTTCTTTTCACAATCCACCCATGGATCCGCCAGTGTCATTGCATGTGTGCTCTTTTTACTAACAACAGCCACAGTCATTGCATGTGTGTTCTCTTCAGAGACCGAACATGGATCCACCAGTGTCATTGCATGTCTGTTCTTTTTACTAACAACAACTGGAGTCATTTCATGACTATTCTTTTCACATACCACATATGGATCCACCAGTGTTACTGAAATGTGTGTTCTTCTCATTAACCACAGCTAGAGTCATTGCATGTGTCTTCTCTTCAGAGACCACACATGGATCCACCAGTGTCATTGCATGTGTGTTCTTTTTACTAACAACAACCAGAGTCATTGAATGTGTGTTCTTTTCACAATCCACCTATGGATCCACCAGTGTCTTTGCATGTGTGCTCTTTTTACTAACAACAGCTAGAGTCATTGCATGTGTGTTCTCTTCAGAGACCACACATGGATCCACCTGTGTCATTGCATGTGTGTTCTTTTTACTAACAACAACTGGAGTCATTTCATGACTATTCTTTTCACATACCACATATGGATCCACTAGAGTCATTGCATGTGTGTTCTTCTCATTAACCACAGCTAGAGTCATTGCGTGTGTGTTCTCTTCAGAGACCACACATGGATCCACCAGTGTCATTGCATGTGTGTTCTTTTTACTAACAACAACAGGAGTCGTTGCATGTGTGTGCTTTTCACATACCACATATGGATCCACTAGTGTCATTGGAATGTGTGTTCTCTTCAGATACCACACATGGATCCACTAGTGTCATTGCACGTGTGCTCTTTTTACTAACAACAACCAGAGTCATTGCATATGTGTTCTTTTCACATACCACATATGGATCCACCAGTGTCATTGCATGTGTGTTCTTTTCACAATCCACCTATGGATCCACCAGTGTCATTGCATGTGTGCTCTTTTTACTAACAACAGCCACAGTCATTGCATGTGTGTTCTCTTCAGAGACCGCACATGGATCCACCAGTGTCATTGCATGTGTGTTCTTTTTACTAACAACAACTGTAGTCATTTCATGACTATTCTTTTCACATACCACATATGGATCCACCAGTGTTACTGAAATGTGTGTTCTTCTCATTAACCACAGCTAGAGTCATTGCATGTGTGTTCTCTTCAGAGACCACACATGGATCCGCCAGTGTCATTGCATGTGTGTTCTTTTTACTAACAACAACTAGAGTCATTGCATGTGTGTTCTTTTCACATACCACATATGGATCCACCAGTGTCATTTAAATGTGTGTTCTCTTCAGAGACCACACATGGATCCACCAGTGTCATTGCATGTGTGCTCTTGTTACTAACAACAACCAGTGTCATTGCATGTGTGTTCTTTTTACTAACAACAACCAAAGTCATTGCATGTGTGTTCTCTTTAGAGACCACACATGGATCCACCAGTGTCATTGCATGTGTGTTCTTTTTACTAACAACAACTGGAGTCATTGCATGTGTGTTCTTTTCACATAACACATATGGATCCACCAGTGTCATCAAAATGTGTGTTCTCTTTAGAGACCACACATGGATTCACGAGTGTCATTGCACGTGTGTTCTTTTTACTAACAACAACTGGAGTCATTGCATGTGTGTTCTTTTCACATACCACATATGGATCCACCAATGTCATTGCATGTCTGTTCTTTTCACAATCCACCTATGGATCCACCAATGTCATTCCATGTGTGCTCTTTTTACTAACAACAACTAGAATCATTGCATGTGTGTTCTCTTTAGAGACCACACATGGATCCACTAGTGTCATTGCATGTGTGTTCTTTTTACTAACAACAACTGGAGTCATTTCATGACTATTATTTTCACATACCACATATGGATCCAGCAGTGTCATTGAAATGTGTGTTCTCTTAAGAGACCACACATGGATCCACCAGTTACATTGCATGTGTGCTCTTTTTACTAACAACAACTGGAGTTATTGCATGCGTGTTCTTTTCACATACCACATATGGATCTACCAGTGTCATTGAAATGTGTGTTCTTCTCATTAACCACATCTAGAGTCATTGCATGTGTATTCTCTTCAGAGACCACACATGGATACATCAGTGTCATTGCATGTGTGTTCTTTTTACTAACAACAACTGGAGTCATTTCATGACTATTCTTTTCACATACCACATATGGATCCACCAGTGTTACTGAAATGTGTGTTCTTCTCATTAACCACAGCTAGAGTCATTTCATGTGTGTTCTCTTTAGAGACCACACATTGATCCAACAGTGTCATTGCATGTGTGTTCTTTTTACTAACAACAACCTGAGTCATTGCATGTGTGTTCTTTTCACAATCCACCTATGGATCCACCAGTGTCATTGCATGTGTGCTCTTTTTACTAACAACATCCAGAGTCATGTCATGTGTGTTCTCTTCAGAGACCGCACATGGATCCATCAGTGTCATTGCATGTGTGTTCTTTTTACTAACAACAACTGGAGTCATTTCATGACTATTATTTTCACATACCACATATGGATCCACCAGTGTTACTGAAATGTGTGTTCTTATCATTAACCACAGCTAGAGTCATTTCATGTGTGTTCTCTTTAGAGACCACACATTGATCCACCAGTGTCATTGCATGTGTGTTCTTTTTACTCACAACAACTAGAGTCATTGCATGTGTGTTCTTTTCACATACCACATATGGATCCACTAGTGTCATTGAAATGTGTGTTCTCTTCAGAGACCACACATTGATCCACCAGTGTCATTGCATGTGTGCTCTTTTTACTAACAACAACTAGAGTCATTGCATGTGTGTTCTTTTTACTAACAACAACCAGAGTCATTGCAAGGGTGTTCTCTTGAGAGACCACACATGGATGCACCGGTGTCATTGCATATGTGTTCTTTTTACTAACAACAGCTGGAGTCATTCCATGTGTGTTCTTTTCACATACCACATATGGATCCACCAGTGTCATTGAAATGTGTGTTCTCTTCAGCGACCACACATGGATCCACCAGTGTCATTGCATGTGTGTTCGTTTTACTAACAACAACTTGAGTCATTGCATGTGTGTTATTTTCACATACCACATATGGATCCACCAGTGTCATTGCATGTGTGTTCTTTTCACAATCCACCTATGGATCCACCAATGTCATTCCATATGTGCTCTTTTTACTAACAACAACTAGAGTCATTGCATGTGTGTTCTCTTTAGAGACCACACATGGATCCACTAGTGTCATTGCATGTGTGTTCTTTTTACTAACAACAACTGGAGTCATTTCATGACTATTATTTTCACATACCACATATGGATCCACCAGTGTCATTGAAATGTGTGTTCTCTTCAGAGACCACACATGGATCCACCAGTGTCATTGCATGTGTGCTCTTTTTACTAACAACAACTGGAGTCATTGCATGTGTGTTCTTTTCAGAGACCACATATCAATGCAGCAGTGTCATTGAAATGTGTGTTCTTCTCATTAACCACAGCTAGAGTCATTGCATGTGTGTTCTCTTTAGAGACCACACATGGATCCACAAGTGTCATTGCATCTGTGTTCTTTTTACTAAAAACAACCAGAGTCATTGCATGTGTGTTCTTTACACAATCCACCTATGGATCCTCCAGTGTCATTGCATGTGTGCTCTTTTTACTAACAACAGCCAAATTCATTGCATGTGTGTTCTCTTCCGAGACCACACATGGATCCACCAGTGTCATTGCATGTGTGTTCTTTTTACTAACAACAACTAGAGTCATTTCATGACTATTCTTTTCACATACCACATATGGATCCACCAGTGTTACTGAAATGTGTGTTCTTCTCATTAACCACAGCTAGAGTCATTGCATGTGTGTTCTCTTCAGAGACCACACATGGATCCACCAGTGTCATTGCATGTGTGTTCTTTTTACTAACAACAACCAGAGTCATTGCATGTGTGTTCTTTTCACAATCCACCTATGGATCCACCAGTGTCTTTGCATGTGTGCTCATTTTACTAACAACAGCCAGAGTCATTGCATGTGTGTTCTCTTCAGAGACCGCACATGGATCCACCTGTGTCATTGCATGTGTGTTCTTTTTACTAACAACAACTGGAGTCATTGCATGTGTGTTCTTTTCACATACCACATATGGATCCACCAGTGTCATTGCATGTGTGTTCTTTTCACAATCCACCTATGGATCCACCAATGTGATTCCATGTGTGCTCTTTTTACTAACAACAAGTAGAGTCATTGCATGTGTGTTCTCTTCAGAGACCACACATGGATCCACTTGTGTCATTGCATGTGTGTTCTTTTTACTAACAACAACTGGAGTCATTTCATGACTATTATTTTCACATACCACATATGGATCCACTAGTGTCATTGAAATGTGTGTTCTCTTTAGAGACCACACATGGATCCACCAGTGTCATTGCATGTGTGCTCTTTTTACTAACAACAAATGTAGTGATTGCATGTGTGTTCTTTTCAGAGACCACATATCAATCCACCAGTGTCATTGAAATGTGTGTTCTTCTCATTAACCACAGCTAGAGTCATTGCATGTGTGTTCTCTTTAGAGACCACACATGGATCCACAAGTGTCATTGCATGTGTGTTCTTTTTACTAACAACAACCAGAGTCATTGCATGTGTGTTCTTTTCACAATCCACCTATGGATCCACTAGTGTCATTGCATGTGTGCTCTTTTTACTAACAACAGCCAAAGTCATTGCATGTGTGTTCTCTTCAGAGACTGCACATGGATACACCAGTGTCATTGCCCGTGTGTTCTTTTTACTAACAACAACTGGAGTCATTTCATGACTATTCTTTTCACGTACCACATATGGATCCACCAGTGTTACTGAAATGTGTGTTCTTCTCATTAACCATAGCTAGAGTCATTGCATGTGTGTTCTCTTCAGACACCACACATGGATCCACCAGTGTCATTGCATGTGTGTTCTTTTTACTAACGACAACCAGAGTCATTGCATGTGTGTTATTTTCACAATCCACCTATGGATCCACCAGTGTCTTTGCATGTGTGCTCTTTTTACTAACAACAACCAGAGTCATTGCATGTGTGTTCTCTTCAGAGACTACACATGGATCCACCAGTGTCATTGCATGTGTGTTCTTTTTTACTAACAACAACTGGAGTCATTTCATGACTATTATTTTCACATACCACATATGGATCCACCAGTGTTACTGAAATGTGTGTTCTTCTCATTAACCACAGCTAGAGTCATTTCATGTGTGTTCTCTTTAGAGACCACACATGGATCCACCAGTGTCATTGCATGTGTGTTCTTTTTACTAACAACAACTAGAGTCATTGCATGTGTGTTCTTTTCACATACCACATATGGATCCACCAGTGTCATTGAAATGTGTGTTCTCTTCAGAGATCACACATGGATCCACCACTGTCATTGCATGTGTGCTCTGGTTACTAACAAAAACCAGTGTCATTGCATGTGTGTTCTTTTTACTAACAACAACCAGAGTCATTGCATGTGTGTTCTCTTTAGAGACCACACATGGATCCACCAGTGTCATTGCATGTGTGTTCTTTTTAATAACAATAACTGGAGTCATTGCATGTGTGTTCTTTTCACATAACACATATGGATCCACCAGTGTCATCAAAATGTGTGTTCTCTTCAGAGACCACACATGGATCCACCAGTGTCATTGCATGTGTGTTCTTTTTACTAACAACAACTAGAGCCATTGCATTTGTGTTCTTTTCACATACCACATATGGATCCACCAGTGTAATTGCATGTGTGTTCTTTTCACAATCCACCTATGGATCCACCAATGTCATTCCATGTGTGCTCTTTTTACTAACAACAACTAGAGTCATTGCATGTGTGTTCTCTTCAGACACCACACATGGATCCACTAGTGTCATTGCATGTGTGTTCTTTTTACTAACAACAACTACAGTCATTTCATGACTATTATTTTCACATACCACATATGGATCCACCAGTGTCATTGAAATGTGTGTTCTCTTCAGAGACCGAACATGGATCCACCAGTGTCATTGCATGTGTGCTCTTTTTACTAACAACAACTGGACTCATTGCATGTGTGTTCTTTTCACATACCACATATCGATCCACCAGTGTCATTGAAATGTTTGTTCTTCTCATTAGCCACAACTAGAGTCATTGCATGTGTGTTCTTTTCAGAGACCAATCATGGATCCACAAGTGTCATTGCATATGTGTTCTTTTTACTAACAACAACCAGAGTCATTGCATGTGTGTTCTTTTCACAATCCACCTATGGATCCCCCAGTGTCATTGCATGTGTGCTCTTTTTACTAACAACAACCAGAGTCATTGCATGCGTGTTATCTTTAGAGACCACACATGGATCCACCAGTGTCATTGCATGTTTGTTCTTTTTACTAACAACAACTAGAGTCATTTCATGACTAATCTTTTCACATACCACATATGGATCCACCAGTGTCTTTACATGTGTGTTCTTCTGATTAACCATAGCTAGAGTTATTGCATGTGTGTTCTCTTCTAAGACCACACATGGATCCACCAGTGTCATTGTATGTGTGTTCTTTTTACTAACAACAACTGGAGTCATTGCATGTGTGTTCTTTTCACATACCACATATGGATCCACCAGTGTCATTGCATTTCTGTTCTTTTCACAATCCACCTATGGATCCACCAGTGTCATTGCATGTGTGCTCTTTTTACTAACAACAGCCAGAGTCATTGCATGTGTGTTCTCTTCAGAGACCACACATGGATCCACCTATGTCATTACTAACAACAACTAGAGTCATTTCATGACTATTCTTTTCACATACCACATATGGATCCACCAGAGTCATTGCATGTGTGTTCTTCTCATTAACCACAGCTAGAGTCATTGCGTGTGTGTTCTCTTCAGAGACCACACATGGATCCACCAGTGTCATTGCATGTGTGTTCTTTTTACTAACAACAACTCGAGTCGTTGCATGTGTGTGCTTTTCACATACCACATATGGATCCACCAGTGTCATTGGAATGTGTGTTCTCTTCAGATACCACACATGGATCCACTAGTGTCATTGCACGTGTGCTCTTTTTACTAAAAACAACCAGAGTCATTGCATATGTGTTCTTTTCACATACCACATATGGATCCACCAGTGTCATTGCATGTGTGTTCTTTTCACAATCCACATATGGATCCACCAGTGTCATTGCATGTGTGCTCTTTTTACTAACAACAGCCAGAGTCATTGCATGTGTGTTCTCTTCAGAGACCACACATGGATCCACCTATGTCATTACTAACAACAACTAGAGTCATTTCATGACTATTCTTTTCACATACCACATATGGATCCACCAGAGTCATTGCATGTGTGTTCTTCTCATTAACCACAGCTAGAGTCATTGCGTGTGTGTTCTCTTCAGAGACCACACATGGATCCACCAGTGTCATTGCATGTGTGTTCTTTTTACTAACAACAACTCGAGTCGTTGCATGTGTGTGCTTTTCACATACCACATATGGATCCACCAGTGTCATTGGAATGTGTGTTCTCTTCAGATACCACACATGGATCCACTAGTGTCATTGCACGTGTGCTCTTTTTACTAAAAACAACCAGAGTCATTGCATATGTGTTTTTTCACATACCACATATGGATCCACCAGTGTCATTGCATGTGTGTTCTTTTCACAATCCACATATGGATCCACCAGTGTCATTGCATGTGTGCTCTTTTTACTAACAACACCAGAGTCATTGCATGTGTGTTCTCTTCAGATACCACAAATGTATCCACCAGTGTCATTGCATGTGTGTTCTTTTTACTAACAATAACTGGAGTCGTTCCATGACTATTATTTTCACATACCACATATGGATCCACCAGTGTCATTGAAATGTGTGTTCTCTTAAGAGACCACACATGGAACCACCAGTGTCATTGCATGTGTGCTCTTTTTACTAACAACAATTGGAGTCATTGCATGCGTGTTCTTTTCACATACCACATATGGATCCACCAGTGTCATTAAAATGTGTGTTCTTCTCATTAACCACATCTAGAGTCATTGCATGTGTATTCTCTTAAGTGACCACACATGGATCCACCAGTGTCATTGCATGTGTGTTCTTTTTACTAACAACAACCAGAGTCATTGCATGTGTGTTCTTTTCACAATCCACCTATGGATCCACCAGTGTCATTGCATGTGTGCTCTTTTTACTAACAACAGCCAGAGTCATTGCATGTGTGTTCTCTTCAGAGACCGCACATGGATCCACCAGTGTCATTGCATGTGTGTTCTTTTTTTACTAACAACAACTGGAGTCATTTCATGACTATTCTTTTCACATACCACATATGGATCCACCAGTGTTACTGAAATGTGTGTTCTTCTCATTAACCACAGCTAGAGTCATTTCATGTGTGTTCTCTTTAGAGACCACACATTGATCCACCAGTGTCATTGCATGTGTGTTCTTTTTACTAACAACAACTAGAGTCATTGCATGTGTGTTCTTTTCACATACCACATATGGATCCACTAGTGTCATTGAAATGTGTGTTCTCTTCAGAGACCACACATGGATCCACCAGTGTCATTGTATGTGTGCTCTTTTTACTAACAACAACTAGAGTCATTGCATGTGTGTTCTTTTTACTAACAACAACCAGAGTCATTGCATGGGTGTTCTCTTGAGAGACCACACATGGATGCACCAGTGTCATTGCATGTGTGTTCTTTTTACTAACAACAGCTGGAGTCATTCCATGTGTGTTCTTTTCACATACCACATATCGATCCACCAGTGTCATTGAAATGTGTGTTCTCTTCAGCGACCACACATGGATCCACCAGTGTCATTGCATGTGTGTTCTTTTTACTAACAACAACTGGAGTCATTGCATGTGTGTTCTTTTCACATACCACATATGGATCCACCAGTGTCATTGCATGTGTGTTCTTTTCACAATCCACCTATGGATCCACCAATGTCATTCCATGTTTGCTCTTTTTACTAACAACAACTAGAGTCATTGCATGTGTGTTCTCTTCAGAGACCACACATGGATCTACTAGTGTCATTGCATGTGTGTTCTTTTTACTAACAACAACTGGAGTCATTTCATGACTATTATTTTCACATACCACATATGGATCCACCAGTGTCATTGAAATGTGTGTTCTCTTCAGAGACCACACATGGATCCACCAGTGTCATTGCATGTCTGCTCTTTTTACTAACAACAACTGGAGTGATTGCATGTGTGTTCTTTTCAGAGACCACATATCAATCCACCAGTGTCATTGAAATGTGTGTTCTTCTCATTAACCACAGCTAGAGTCATTGCATGTGTGTTCTCTTTAGAGACCACACATCGATCCACAAGTGTCATTGCATGTGTGTTCTTTTTACTAAAAACAACCAGAGTCCTTGCATGTGTGTTCTTTTCACAATCCACCTATGGATCCTCCAGTGTCATTGTATGTGTGCTCTTTTTACTAACAACAGCCAAAGTCATTGCATGTGTGTTCTCTTCAGAGACCGCACATGGATCCACCAGTGTCATTGCATGTGTGTTATTTTTACTAACAACAACTGGAGTCATTTCATGACTATTCTTTTCACATACCACATATGGATCCACAAGTGTTACTGAAATGTGTGTTCTTCTCATTAACCACAGCTAGAGTCATTGCATGTGTGTTCTCTTCAGAGACCACACATGGATCCACCAGTGTCATTGCATGTGTGTTCTTTTACTAACAACAACCAGAGTCATTGCATGTGTGTTCTTTTCACAATCCACCTATGGATCCACCAGTGTCTTTGCATGTGTGCTCTTTTTACTAACAACAACCAGAGTCATTGCATGTGTGTTCTCTTCAGAGACCGCACATGGATCCACCTGTGTCATTGCATGTGTGTTCTTTTTACTAACAACAACTGGAGTCATTGCATGTGTGTTCTTTTCACATACCACATATGGATCCACCAGTGTCATTGCGTGTGTGTTCTTTTCACAATCCACCTATGGATCCACCAATGTCATTCCATGTGTGCTCTTTTTACTAACAACAAGTAGATTCATTGCATGTGTGTTCTCTTCAGAGACCACACATGGATCCACTAGTGTCATTGCATGTGTGTTCTTTTTACTAACAACAACTAGAGTCATTTCATGACTATTATTTTCACATACCACATATGGATCCACCAGTGTCATTGAAATGTGTGTTCTCTTCAGAAACCACACATGGATCCACCAGTGTCATTGCATGTGTGCTCTTTTTACTAACAACAACTGGAGTGATTGCATGTGTGTTCTTTTCAGAGACCACATATCAATCCACCAGTGTCATTGAAATGTGTGTTCTTCTCATTAACCACAGCTAGAGTCATTTCATGTGTGTTCTCTTTAGAGACCACACATGGATCCACGAGTGTCATTGCATGTGTGTTCTTTTTACTAACAACAACCAGAGTCATTGCATGTGTGTTCTCTTTAGAGACCACACATGGATCCACGAGTGTCATTGCATGTGTGTTCTTTTTACTAACAACAACCAGTGTCATTGCATGTGTGCTCTTTCTACTAACAACAACTGGAGTCATTGCATGTGTGTTCTTTTCACATACTACATATCGATCCACCAGTGTCATTGAAATGTGTGTTCTTCTCATTAACCACAACTAGAGTCATTGCATGTGTGTTCTTTTCACAGACCACACATGGATCCACAAGTGTCATTGCATGTGTGTTCTTTTTACTAACAACAACCAGAGTCATTGCATGTGTGTTCTTTTCACAATCCACCTATGGATCCACCAGTGTCATTGCATGTGTGCTCTTTTTACTAAGAACAAACAGAGTCATTGCATGCGTGTTATCTTCAGAGACCACACATGGATCCACCAGTGTCATTGCATGTTTGTTCTTTTTACTAACAACAACTGGAGTCATTTCATGACTAATCTTTTCACATACCACATATGGATCCACCAGTGTCATTAGATGTGTGTTCTTCTGATTAACCACAGCTAGAGTCATTGCATGTCTGTTCTCTTCCGAGACCACACATGGATCCACCAGTGTCATTGCATGTGTGTTCTTTTTAGTAACAACAACTAGAGTCATTGCATATGTGTTCTTTTCACATACCACATATGGATCCACTAGTGTCATTGAAATGTGTGTTCTCTTCAGAGACCACACATGGATCCACCAATGTCATTGCATGTGTGCTCTTTTTACTAACAACAAGTAGAGTCATTGCATGTGTGTTCTCTTTAGAGACCACATATGGATCCACCAGTGTCATTGCATGTGTGTTGTTTTTACTAACAACAACTGGAGTCATTTCATGACTATTCTTTTCACATACCACATATGGATCCACCAGAGTCATTGCATGTGTGTTCCTCTCATTAACCACAGCTAGAGTCATTGCATGTGTGTTCTCTTCAGAGACCACACATGGATCCACCAGTGTCATTGCATGTGTGTTCTTTTTACTAACAACAACTGGAGTCATTTCATGAGTATTATTTTCACATACCACATATGGATCCAGCAGTGTCATTGAAATGTGTGTTCTTTCATTAACCACAACTGGATTCATTTCATGACAGTTCTTTTCACATACCACATATGGATCCACCAGTGTCATTGAAATGTGTGCTCTCTTCAGAGACCACAGATGGATCCACCAGT
Source organism: Avena sativa (assembly GCA_916181665.1). NCBI lineage: Eukaryota > Viridiplantae > Streptophyta > Magnoliopsida > Poales > Poaceae > Avena > Avena sativa. The sequence goes on along the minus strand of OV702290.1, from coordinate 363,556,360 downwards.
GTCATTGCACGTGTGCTCTTTTTACTAACAACAACTGGACTCATTGCATGTGTGTTCTTTTCACATACCACATATCGATCCACCAGTGTCATTGAAATGTGTGTTCTTCTCATTAACCACAGCTAGAGTCATTACATGTGTGTTCTCTTCAGAGACCATACATGGATCCACAAGTGTCATTGCATGTGTGTTCTTTTTACTAACAACAACCAGAGTCATTGCATGTGTGTTCTTTTCACAATCCACCTATGGATCCACTGGTGTCATTGCATGTGTGCTCTTTTTACTAACAATAACCCGAGTCATTGCATGTGTGTTATCTTCAGAGACCACACATGGATCCACCAGTGTCATTGCATGTGTGTTCTTTTTACTAACAACAACTGGAGTCATTTCATGACTATTCTTTTCACATACCACATATGGATCCACCAGTGTTACTGAAATGTGTGTTCTTCTCATTAACCACAGCTAGAGTCATTGCATGTGTGTTCTCTTCAGAGACCACACATGGATCCAGCATTGTCATTGCATGTGTGTTCTTTTTACGAACAACAACTGGAGTCATTGCATGTGTGTTCTTTTCACATACCACATATGGATCCACCAGTGTCATTGAAATGTGTGTTCTCTTCAGAGACCACACATGGATCCACCAGTGTCATTGCATGTGTGCTCTTTTTACTAACAACAACTAGAGTCACTGCATGTGTGTTCTTTTCACATACCACATATGGATCCACCAGTGTCATTGAAATATGTGTTTTTCCTATTAACCACAGCTAGAGTCATTGCATATGTGTTATCTTCAGAGACCACACAAGGACCCACCAGTGTCATTGCATGTGTGTTCTTTTTACTAACAACACCCTGAGTCATTGCATGTGTGTTCTTTTCACAATCCACCTATGGATCCACCAGTGTCATTGCATGTGTGCTCTTTTTACTAACAACAGCCAGAGTCATTGCATGTGTGTTCTCTTCAGAGACCAAACATGGATCCACCAATGTCATTGCATGTGTGTTCTTTTTACTAACAACAACCAGAGTCATTTCATGACTATTCTTTTCACATACCACATATGGATCCACCAGTGTCTTTGCATATGTGCTCTTTTTACTAACAACAGCCAGAGTCATTGCATGTGTGTTCTCTTCAGAGACCGCACATGGATCCACCTGTGTCATTGCATGTATGTTCTTTTTACTAACAACAACTGGAGTCATTGCATGTGTGTTCTTTTCACATACCACATATGGATCCACCAGTGTCATTGCATGTGTGTTCTTTTCACAATCCACCTATGGATCCACCAATGTCATTCCATGTGTGCTCTTTTTACTTACAACAAGTAGAGTCATTGCATGTGTGTTCTCTTCAGAGACCACACATGGATCCACTAGTGTCGTTGCATGTGTGTTCTTTTTACTAACAACAACTGGAGTCATTTCATGACTATTATTTTCACATACCACATATAGATCCACCACTGTCATTGAAATGTGTGTTCTCTTCGGAGACCACACATGGATCCACAAGTGTCATTGCATGTGTGCTCTTTTTACTAATAACAACCAGAGTCATTGCATGCGTGTTATCTTCAGAGACCACACATGGATCCACCAGTGTCATTGCATGTTTGTTCTTTTTACTAACAACAACTAGAGTCATTTCATGACTAATCTTTTCACATAGCACATATGGATCCACTAGTGTCATTACATGTGTGTTCTTCTGATTAACCACAGCTAGAGTCATTGCATGTGTGTTCTCTTCTGAGACCACACATGGATCCACCAGTGTCATTGCACGTGTGTTCTTTTTACTAACAACAACTGGAGTCATTTCATGAGTATTATTTTCACATACCACATATGGATCCAGCAGTGTCATTGAAATGTGTGTTCTTTCATTAACCACAACTGGATTCATTTCATGACAGTTCTTTTCTCATACCACATATGGATCCACCAGTGTCATTGAAATGTGTGCTCTCTTCAGAGACCACAGATGGATCCACCAGTGTCATTGCACGTGTGCTCTTTTTACTAACAACAACTGGACTCATTGCATGTGTGTTCTTTTCACATACCACATATCGATCCACCAGTGTCATTGAAATGTGTGTTCTTCTCATTAACCACAGCTAGAGTCATTACATGTGTGTTCTCTTCAGAGACCATACATGGATCCACAAGTGTCATTGCATGTGTCTTCTTTTTACTAACAACAACCATAGTCATTGCATGTGTGTTCTTTTCACAATCCACCTATGGATCCACTGGTGTCATTGCATGTGTGCTCTTTTTACTAACAATAACCCGAGTCATTGCATGTGTGTTATCTTCAGAGACCACACATGGATCCACCAGTGTCATTGCATGTGTGTTCTTTTTACTAACAACAACTAGAGTCATTTCATGACTATTCTTTTCACATACCACATATGGATCCACCAGAGTCATTGCATGTGTGTTCTTCTCATTAACCACAGCTAGAGTCATTGCATGTGTGTTCTCTTCAGAGACCACACATGGATCCACCAGTGTCATTGCATGTGTGTTCTTTTTACGAACAACAACTGGAGTCATTGCATGTGTGTTCTTTTCACATACCACATATGGATCCACCAGTGTCATTGAAATGTGTGTTCTCTTCAGAGACCACACATGGATCCACCAGTGTCATTGCATGTGTGCCCTTTTTACTAGCAACAACTAGAGTCACTGCATGTGTGTTCTTTTCACATACCACATATGGATCCACCAGTGTCATTGAAATATGTGTTCTTCTCATTAACCACAGCTAGAGTCATTGCATATGTGTTCTCTTCAGAGACCACACAAGGATCCACCAGTGTCATTGCATGTGTGTTCTTTTTACTAACAACACCCTGAGTCATTGCATGTGTGTTCTTTTCACAATCCACCTATGGATCCACCAGTGTCATTGCATGTGTGCTCTTTTTACTAACAACAGCCAGAGTCATTGCATGTGTGTTCTGTTCCGAGACCGCACATGGATCCACCAGTGCCATTGCATGTGTGTTCTTTTTACTAACAACAACTAGAGTCATTTCATGACTATTCTTTTCACATACCACATATGGATCCACCAGTGTTACTGAAATGTGTGCTCTTCTCATTAACCACAGCTAGAGTCATTGAATGTGTGTTCTCTTCAGAGACCACACATGGATCCACCAGTGTCAGTGCATGTGTGTTCTTTTTACTAACAACAACCAGAGTCATTGCATGTGTGTTCTTTTCACAATCCACCTATGGATCCACCAGTGTCTTTGCATATGTGCTCTTTTTACTAACAACAGCCAGAGTCATTGCATGTGTGTTCTCCTTAGAGACCGCACATGGATCCACCTATGTCATTGCATGCGTGTTCTTTTTACTAAAAACAACTGGAGTCATTGCATGTGTGTTCTTTTCACATACCACATATGGATCCACCAGTGTCATTGCATGTGTGTTCTTTCCACAATCCACCTATGGATCCACCAATGTCATTCCATGTGTGCTCTTTTTACTAACAACAAGTAGAGTCATTGCATGTGTGTTCTCTTCAGAGACCACACATGGATCCACTAGTGTCATTGCATGTGTGTTCTTTTTACTAACAACAACTGGAGTCATTTCATGACTATTATTTTCACATACCACATATAGATCCACCACTGTCATTGAAATGTGTGTTCTCTTCAGAGACCACACATGGATCCACCAGTGTCATTGCATGTGTGCTCTTTTATCTAATAACAACCGGAGTCATTGCATGCGTGTTATCTTCAGAGACCACACATGGATCCACCAGTGTCATTGCATGTTTGTTCTTTTTACTAACAACAACTAGAGTCATTTCATGACTAATCTTTTCACATACCACATATGGATCCACTAGTGTCATTACATGTGTGTTCTTCTGATGAACCACAGCTAGAGTCATTGCATGTGTGTTCTCTTCCGAGACCACACATGGATCCACCAGTGTCATTGCATGTGTGTTCTTTTTAGTAACAACAACTAGAGTCATTGCATGTGTGTTCTTTTCACATACCATATATGGATCCACTAGTGTCATTGAAATGTGTGTTCTCTTTAGAGACCACACATGGATCCACCAATGTCATTCCATGTGTGCTCTTTTTACTAACAACAAGTAGAGTCATTGCATGTGTGTTCTCTTCAGAGACCACACATGGATCCACCAGTGTCATTGCATGTGTGTTCTTTTTACGAACAACAACTGGAGTCATTGCATGTGTGTTCTTTTCACATACCACATATGGATCCACCAGTGTCATTGAAATGTGTGTTCTCTTCAGAGAGCACACATGGATCCACCAGTGTCATTGCATGTGTGCTCTTTTTACTAACAACAACTAGAGTCACTGCATGTGTGTTCTTTTCACATACCACATATGGATCCACCAGTGTCATTGAAATATGTGTTCTTCTCATTAACCACAGCTAGAGTCATTGCATATGTGTTCTCTTCAGAGACCACACAAGGATCCACCAGTGTCATTGCATGTGTGTTCTTTTTACTAACAACACCCTGAGTCATTGCATGTGTGTTCTTTTCACAATCCACCTATGGAATCACCAGTGTCATTGCATGTGTGCTCTTTTTACTAACAACAACCAGAGTCATTGCATCTGTGTTCTCTTCCGAGACCGCACATGGATCCACCAGTGCCATTGCATGTGTGTTCTTTTTACTAACAATAACTCGAGTCATTTCATGACTATTCTTTTCACATACCACATATGGATCCACCAGTGTTACTGAAATGTGTGCTCTTCTCATTAACCACAGCTAGAGTCATTGAATGTGTGTTCTCTTCAGAGACCACACATGGATCCACCAGTGTCATTGCATGTGTGTTCTTTTTACTAACAACAACCAGAGTCATTGCATGTGTGTTCTTTTCACAATCCACCTATGGATCCACCAGTGTCTTTGCATATGTGCTCTTTTTACTAACAACTGCCAGAGTCATTGCATGTGTGTTCTCCTCAGAGACCGCACATGGATCCACCTGTGTCATTGCATGCGTGTTCTTTTTACTAACAACAACTGGAGTCATTGCATGTGTGTTCTTTTCACATACCACATATGGATCCACCAGTGTCATTGCATGTGTGTTCTTTTCACAATCCACCTATGGATCCACCAATGTCATTCCATGTGTGCTCTTTTTACTAACAACAAGTAGAGTCATTGCATGTGTGTTCTCTTCAGAGACCACACACGGATCCACTAGTGTCATTGCATGTGTGTTCTTTTTACTAACAACAACTGGAGTCATTTCATGACTATTATTTTCACATACCACATATAGATCCACCACTGTCATTGAAATATGTGTTCTCTTCAGAGACCACACATGGATCCACCAGTGTCATTGCATGTGTGCTCTTTTAACTAATAACAACCAGAGTCATTGCATGCGTGTTATCTTCAGAGACCACACATGGATCCACCAGTGTCATTGCATGTTTGTTCTTTTTACTAACAACAACTAGAGTCATTTCATGACTAATCTTTTCACATACCACATATGGATCCACTAGTGTCATTACATGTGTGTTCTTCTGATTAACCACAGCTAGAGTCATTGCATGTGTGTTCTCTTCCGAGACCACACATGGATCCACCAGTGTCATTGCATGTGTGTTCTTTTTAGTAACAACAACTAGAGTCATTGCATGTGTGTTCTTTTCACATACCACATATGGATCCACTAGTGTCATTGAAATGTGTGTTCTCTTCAGAGACCACACATGGATCCACCAGTGTCATTCCATGTGTGCTCTTTTTACTAACAACAAGTAGAGTCATTGCATGTGTGTTCTCTTCAGAGACCACACATGGATCCACTAGTGTCATTGCATGTGTGTTCTTTTTACTAACAATAACTGGAGTCATTTCATGAGTATTATTTTCACATACCACATATGGATCCACCAGTGTCATTGAAATGTGTGCTCTCTTCAGAGACCACAGATGGATCCACCAGTATCATTGCAATGTGCTCTTTTTACTAACAACAACTAGAGTCATTGCATGTGTGTTCTTTTCACATACCACATATCGATCCACCAGTGTCATTGAAATGTGTGTTCTTCTCCTTAACCACAACTAGAGTCATTCCATGTGTGTTCTTTTCAGAGACCACACATGGAACCACCAGTGTCATTGCATGTCTGTTCTTTTTACTAACAACAACCAGAGTCATTGCATGTGTGTTCTTTTCACAATCCACCTATGGATCCACTAGTGTCATTGCATGTGTGCTCTTTTCACGAACAACAGCCAGAGTCATTGCATGTGTGTTCTCTTCAGAGACCTCACATGGATCCACCAGTGTCATTGCATGTGTGCCCTTTTTACTAACAAGAACTGAAGTCATTTCATGACTATTCTTTTCACATACCACATATGGATCCACCAGTGTTATTGAAATGTGTGCTCTTCTCATTAACCACAACCAGAGTCATTGGATGTGTGTTCTCTTCAGAGACCACATATGGATCCACCAGTGTCTTTACATGTGTGTTCTTCTGATTAACCACAGCTAGAGTTATTGCATGTGTGTTCTCTTCTAAGACCACACATGGATCCACCAGTGTCATTGTATGTGTGTTCTTTTTACTAACAACAACTGGAGTCATTGCATGTGTGTTCTTTTCACATACCACATATGGATCCACCAGTGTCATTGCATTTCTGTTCTTTTCACAATCCACCTATGGATCCACCAGTGTCATTGCATGTGTGCTCTTTTTACTAACAACAGCCAGAGTCATTGCATGTGTGTTCTCTTCAGAGACCACACATGGATCCACCTATGTCATTACTAACAACAACTAGAGTCATTTCATGACTATTCTTTTCACATACCACATATGGATCCACCAGAGTCATTGCATGTGTGTTCTTCTCATTAACCACAGCTAGAGTCATTGCGTGTGTGTTCTCTTCAGAGACCACACATGGATCCACCAGTGTCATTGCATGTGTGTTCTTTTTACTAACAACAACTCGAGTCGTTGCATGTGTGTGCTTTTCACATACCACATATGGATCCACCAGTGTCATTGGAATGTGTGTTCTCTTCAGATACCACACATGGATCCACTAGTGTCATTGCACGTGTGCTCTTTTTACTAAAAACAACCAGAGTCATTGCATATGTGTTCTTTTCACATACCACATATGGATCCACCAGTGTCATTGCATGTGTGTTCTTTTCACAATCCACATATGGATCCACCAGTGTCATTGCATGTGTGCTATTTTTACTAACAACAGCCAGAGTCATTGCATGTGTGTTCTCTTCAGAGACCACACATGGATCCACCTATGTCATTACTAACAACAACTAGAGTCATTTCATGACTATTCTTTTCACATACCACATATGGATCCACCAGAGTCATTGCATGTGTGTTCTTCTCATTAACCACAGCTAGAGTCATTGCGTGTGTGTTCTCTTCAGAGACCACACATGGATCCACCAGTGTCATTGCATGTGTGTTCTTTTCACAATCCACATATGGATCCACCAGTGTCATTGCATGTGTGCTCTTTTTACTAACAACACCAGAGTCATTGCATGTGTGTTCTCTTCAGATACCACAAATGTATCCACCAGTGTCATTGCATGTGTGTTCTTTTTACTAACAATAACTGGAGTCGTTTCATGACTATTATTTTCACATACCACATATGGATCCACCAGTGTCATTGAAATGTGTGTTCTCTTAAGAGACCACACATGGAACCACCAGTGTCATTGCATGTGTGCTCTTTTTACTAACAACAATTGGAGTCATTGCATGCGTGTTCTTTTCACATACCACATATGGATCCACCAGTGTCATTAAAATGTGTGTTCTTCTCATTAACCACATCTAGAGTCATTGCATGTGTATTCTCTTAAGTGACCACACATGGATCCACCAGTGTCATTGCATGTGTGTTCTTTTTACTAACAACAACCAGAGTCATTGCATGTGTGTTCTTTTCACAATCCACCTATGGATCCACCAGTGTCATTGCATGTGTGCTCTTTTTACTAACAACAGCCAGAGTCATTGCATGTGTGTTCTCTTCAGAGACCGCACATGGATCCACCAGTGTCATTGCATGTGTGTTCTTTTTTTACTAACAACAACTGGAGTCATTTCATGACTATTCTTTTCACATACCACATATGGATCCACCAGTGTTACTGAAATGTGTGTTCTTCTCATTAACCACAGCTAGAGTCATTTCATGTGTGTTCTCTTTAGAGACCACACATTGATCCACCAGTGTCATTGCATGTGTGTTCTTTTTACTAACAACAACTAGAGTCATTGCATGTGTGTTCTTTTCACATACCACATATGGATCCACTAGTGTCATTGAAATGTGTGTTCTCTTCAGAGACCACACATGGATCCACCAGTGTCATTGCATGTGTGCTCTTTTTACTAACAACAACTAGAGTCATTGCATGTGTGTTCTTTTTACTAACAACAACCAGAGTCATTGCATGGGTGTTCTCTTGAGAGACCACACATGGATGCACCAGTGTCATTGCATGTGTGTTCTTTTTACTAACAACAGCTGGAGTCATTCCATGTGTGTTCTTTTCACATACCACATATCGATCCACCAGTGTCATTGAAATGTGTGTTCTCTTCAGCGACCACACATGGATCCACCAGTGTCATTGCATGTGTGTTCTTTTTACTAACAACAACTGGAGTCATTGCATGTGTGTTCTTTTCACATACCACATATGGATCCACCAGTGTCATTGCATGTGTGTTCTTTTCACAATCCACCTATGGATCCACCAATGTCATTCCATGTTTGCTCTTTTTACTAACAACAACTAGAGTCATTGCATGTGTGTTCTCTTCAGAGACCACACATGGATCTACTAGTGTCATTGCATGTGTGTTCTTTTTACTAACAACAACTGGAGTCATTTCATGACTATTATTTTCACATACCACATATGGATCCACCAGTGTCATTGAAATGTGTGTTCTCTTCAGAGACCACACATGGATCCACCAGTGTCATTGCATGTGTGCTCTTTTTACTAACAACAACTGGAGTGATTGCATGTGTGTTCTTTTCAGAGACCACATATCAATCCACCAGTGTCATTGAAATGTGTGTTCTTCTCATTAACCACAGCTAGAGTCATTGCATGTGTGTTCTCTTTAGAGACCACACATCGATCCACAAGTGTCATTGCATGTGTGTTCTTTTTACTAAAAACAACCAGAGTCCTTGCATGTGTGTTCTTTTCACAATCCACCTATGGATCCTCCAGTGTCATTGTATGTGTGCTCTTTTTACTAACAACAGCCAAAGTCATTGCATGTGTGTTCTCTTCAGAGACCGCACATGGATCCACCAGTGTCATTGCATGTGTGTTATTTTTACTAACAACAACTGGAGTCATTTCATGACTATTCTTTTCACATACCACATATGGATCCACAAGTGTTACTGAAATGTGTGTTCTTCTCATTAACCACAGCTAGAGTCATTGCATGTGTGTTCTCTTCAGAGACCACACATGGATCCACCAGTGTCATTGCATGTGTGTTCTTTTACTAACAACAACCAGAGTCATTGCATGTGTGTTCTTTTCACAATCCACCTATGGATCCACCAGTGTCTTTGCATGTGTGCTCTTTTTACTAACAACAACCAGAGTCATTGCATGTGTGTTCTCTTCAGAGACCGCACATGGATCCACCTGTGTCATTGCATGTGTGTTCTTTTTACTAACAACAACTGGAGTCATTGCATGTGTGTTCTTTTCACATACCACATATGGATCCACCAGTGTCATTGCGTGTGTGTTCTTTTCACAATCCACCTATGGATCCACCAATGTCATTCCATGTGTGCTCTTTTTACTAACAACAAGTAGATTCATTGCATGTGTGTTCTCTTCAGAGACCACACATGGATCCACTAGTGTCATTGCATGTGTGTTCTTTTTACTAACAACAACTAGAGTCATTTCATGACTATTATTTTCACATACCACATATGGATCCACCAGTGTCATTGAAATGTGTGTTCTCTTCAGAAACCACACATGGATCCACCTGTGTCATTGCATGTGTGCTCTTTTTACTAACAACAACTGGAGTGATTGCATGTGTGTTCTTTTCAGAGACCACATATCAATCCACCAGTGTCATTGAAATGTGTGTTCTTCTCATTAACCACAGCTAGAGTCATTTCAAGTGTGTTCTCTTTAGAGACCACACATGGATCCACGAGTGTCATTGCATGTGTGTTCTTTTTACTAACAACAACCAGAGTCATTGCATGTGTGTTCTCTTTAGAGACCACACATGGATCCACGAGTGTCATTGCATGTGTGTTCTTTTTACTAACAACAACCAGTGTCATTGCATGTGTGCTCTTTCTACTAACAACAACTGGAGTCATTGCATGTGTGTTCTTTTCACATACTACATATCGATCCACCAGTGTCATTGAAATGTGTGTTCTTCTCATTAACCACAACTAGAGTCATTGCATGTGTGTTCTTTTCACAGACCACACATGGATCCACAAGTGTCATTGCATGTGTGTTCTTTTTACTAACAACAACCAGAGTCATTGCATGTGTGTTCTTTTCACAATCCACCTATGGATCCACCAGTGTCATTGCATGTGTGCTCTTTTTACTAAGAACAAACAGAGTCATTGCATGCGTGTTATCTTCAGAGACCACACATGGATCCACCAGTGTCATTGCATGTTTGTTCTTTTTACTAACAACAACTGGAGTCATTTCATGACTAATCTTTTCACATACCACATATGGATCCACCAGTGTCATTAGATGTGTGTTCTTCTGATTAACCACAGCTAGAGTCATTGCATGTCTGTTCTCTTCCGAGACCACACATGGATCCACCAGTGTCATTGCATGTGTGTTCTTTTTAGTAACAACAACTAGAGTCATTGCATATGTGTTCTTTTCACATACCACATATGGATCCACTAGTGTCATTGAAATGTGTGTTCTTTCATTAACCACAACTGGATTCATTTCATGACAGTTCTTTTCACATACCACATATGGATCCACCAGTGTCATTGAAATGTGTGCTCTCTTCAGAGACCACAGATGGATCCACCAGTGTCATTGCACGTGTGCTCTTTTTACTAACAACAACTGGACTCATTGCATGTGTGTTCTTTTCACATACCACATATCGATCCACCAGTGTCATTGAAATGTGTGTTCTTCTCATTAACCACAGCTAGAGTCATTACATGTGTGTTCTCTTCAGAGACCATACATGGATCCACAAGTGTCATTGCATGTGTGTTCTTTTTACTAACAACAACCAGAGTCATTGCATGTGTGTTCTTTTCACAATCCACCTATGGATCCACTGGTGTCATTGCATGTGTGCTCTTTTTACTAACAATAACCCGAGTCATTGCATGTGTGTTATCTTCAGAGACCACACATGGATCCACCAGTGTCATTGCATGTGTGTTCTTTTTACTAACAACAACTGGAGTCATTTCATGACTATTCTTTTCACATACCACATATGGATCCACCAGTGTTACTGAAATGTGTGTTCTTCTCATTAACCACAGCTAGAGTCATTGCATGTGTGTTCTCTTCAGAGACCACACATGGATCCAGCATTGTCATTGCATGTGTGTTCTTTTTACGAACAACAACTGGAGTCATTGCATGTGTGTTCTTTTCACATACCACATATGGATCCACCAGTGTCATTGAAATGTGTGTTCTCTTCAGAGACCACACATGGATCCACCAGTGTCATTGCATGTGTGCTCTTTTTACTAACAACAACTAGAGTCACTGCATGTGTGTTCTTTTCACATACCACATATGGATCCACCAGTGTCATTGAAATATGTGTTTTTCCTATTAACCACAGCTAGAGTCATTGCATATGTGTTATCTTCAGAGACCACACAAGGACCCACCAGTGTCATTGCATGTGTGTTCTTTTTACTAACAACACCCTGAGTCATTGCATGTGTGTTCTTTTCACAATCCACCTATGGATCCACCAGTGTCATTGCATGTGTGCTCTTTTTACTAACAACAGCCAGAGTCATTGCATGTGTGTTCTCTTCAGAGACCAAACATGGATCCACCAATGCCATTGCATGTGTGTTCTTTTTACTAACAACAACCAGAGTCATTTCATGACTATTCTTTTCACATACCACATATGGATCCACCAGTGTCTTTGCATATGTGCTCTTTTTACTAACAACAGCCAGAGTCATTGCATGTGTGTTCTCTTCAGAGACCGCACATGGATCCACCTGTGTCATTGCATGTATGTTCTTTTTACTAACAACAACTGGAGTCATTGCATGTGTGTTCTTTTCACATACCACATATGGATCCACCAGTGTCATTGCATGTGTGTTCTTTTCACAATCCACCTATGGATCCACCAATGTCATTCCATGTGTGCTCTTTTTACTTACAACAAGTAGAGTCATTGCATGTGTGTTCTCTTCAGAGACCACACATGGATCCACTAGTGTCGTTGCATGTGTGTTCTTTTTACTAACAACAACTGGAGTCATTTCATGACTATTATTTTCACATACCACATATAGATCCACCACTGTCATTGAAATGTGTGTTCTCTTCGGAGACCACACATGGATCCACAAGTGTCATTGCATGTGTGCTCTTTTTACTAATAACAACCAGAGTCATTGCATGCGTGTTATCTTCAGAGACCACACATGGATCCACCAGTGTCATTGCATGTTTGTTCTTTTTACTAACAACAACTGGAGTCATTTCATGACTAATCTTTTCACATAGCACATATGGATCCACTAGTGTCATTACATGTGTGTTCTTCTGATTAACCACAGCTAGAGTCATTGCATGTGTGTTCTCTTCTGAGACCACACATGGATCCACCAGTGTCATTGCACGTGTGTTCTTTTTACTAACAACAACTGGAGTCATTTCATGAGTATTATTTTCACATACCACATATGGATCCAGCAGTGTCATTGAAATGTGTGTTCTTTCATTAACCACAACTGGATTCATTTCATGACAGTTCTTTTCTCATACCACATATGGATCCACCAGTGTCATTGAAATGTGTGCTCTCTTCAGAGACCACAGATGGATCCACCAGTGTCATTGCACGTGTGCTCTTTTTACTAACAACAACTGGACTCATTGCATGTGTGTTCTTTTCACATACCACATATCGATCCACCAGTGTCATTAACCACAGCTAGAGTCATTACATGTGTGTTCTCTTCAGAGACCATACATGGATCCACAAGTGTCATTGCATGTGTCTTCTTTTTACTAACAACAACCATAGTCATTGCATGTGTGTTCTTTTCACAATCCACCTATGGATCCACTGGTGTCATTGCATGTGTGCTCTTTTTACTAACAATAACCCGAGTCATTGCATGTGTGTTATCTTCAGAGACCACACATGGATCCACCAGTGTCATTGCATGTGTGTTCTTTTTACTAACAACAACTAGAGTCATTTCATGACTATTCTTTTCACATACCACATATGGATCCACCAGAGTCATTGCATGTGTGTTCTTCTCATTAACCACAGCTAGAGTCATTGCATGTGTGTTCTCTTCAGAGACCACACATGGATCCACCAGTGTCATTGCATGTGTGTTCTTTTTACGAACAACAACTGGAGTCATTGCATGTGTGTTCTTTTCACATACCACATATGGATCCACCAGTGTCATTGAAATGTGTGTTCTCTTCAGAGACCACACATGGATCCACCAGTGTCATTGCATGTGTGCCCTTTTTACTAGCAACAACTAGAGTCACTGCATGTGTGTTCTTTTCACATACCACATATGGATCCACCAGTGTCATTGAAATATGTGTTCTTCTCATTAACCACAGCTAGAGTCATTGCATATGTGTTCTCTTCAGAGACCACACAAGGATCCACCAGTGTCATTGCATGTGTGTTCTTTTTACTAACAACACCCTGAGTCATTGCATGTGTGTTCTTTTCACAATCCACCTATGGATCCACCAGTGTCATTGCATGTGTGCTCTTTTTACTAACAACAGCCAGAGTCATTGCATGTGTGTTCTGTTCCGAGACCGCACATGGATCCACCAGTGCCATTGCATGTGTGTTCTTTTTACTAACAACAACTAGAGTCATTTCATGACTATTCTTTTCACATACCACATATGGATCCACCAGTGTTACTGAAATGTGTGCTCTTCTCATTAACCACAGCTAGAGTCATTGAATGTGTGTTCTCTTCAGAGACCACACATGGATCCACCAGTGTCAGTGCATGTGTGTTCTTTTTACTAACAACAACCAGAGTCATTGCATGTGTGTTCTTTTCACAATCCACCTATGGATCCACCAGTGTCTTTGCATATGTGCTCTTTTTACTAACAACAGCCAGAGTCATTGCATGTGTGTTCTCCTTAGAGACCGCACATGGATCCACCTATGTCATTGCATGCGTGTTCTTTTTACTAAAAACAACTGGAGTCATTGCATGTGTGTTCTTTTCACATACCACATATGGATCCACCAGTGTCATTGCATGTGTGTTCTTTCCACAATCCACCTATGGATCCACCAATGTCATTCCATGTGTGCTCTTTTTACTAACAACAAGTAGAGTCATTGCATGTGTGTTCTCTTCAGAGACCACACATGGATCCACTAGTGTCATTGCATGTGTGTTCTTTTTACTAACAACAACTGGAGTCATTTCATGACTATTATTTTCACATACCACATATAGATCCACCACTGTCATTGAAATGTGTGTTCTCTTCAGAGACCACACATGGATCCACCAGTGTCATTGCATGTGTGCTCTTTTATCTAATAACAACCGGAGTCATTGCATGCGTGTTATCTTCAGAGACCACACATGGATCCACCAGTGTCATTGCATGTTTGTTCTTTTTACTAACAACAACTAGAGTCATTTCATGACTAATCTTTTCACATACCACATATGGATCCACTAGTGTCATTACATGTGTGTTCTTCTGATGAACCACAGCTAGAGTCATTGCATGTGTGTTCTCTTCCGAGACCACACATGGATCCACCAGTGTCATTGCATGTGTGTTCTTTTTAGTAACAACGACTAGAGTCATTGCATGTGTGTTCTTTTCACATACCATATATGGATCCACTAGTGTCATTGAAATGTGTGTTCTCTTTAGAGACCACACATGGATCCACCAATGTCATTCCATGTGTGCTCTTTTTACTAACAACAAGTAGAGTCATTGCATGTGTGTTCTCTTCAGAGACCACACATGGATCCACCAGTGTCATTGCATGTGTGTTCTTTTTACGAACAACAACTGGAGTCATTGCATGTGTGTTCTTTTCACATACCACATATGGATCCACCAGTGTCATTGAAATGTGTGTTCTCTTCAGAGACCACACATGGATCCACCAGTGTCATTGCATGTGTGCTCTTTTTACTAACAACAACTAGAGTCACTGCATGTGTGTTCTTTTCACATACCACATATGGATCCACCAGTGTCATTGAAATATGTGTTCTTCTCATTAACCACAGCTAGAGTCATTGCATATGTGTTCTCTTCAGAGACCACACAAGGATCCACCAGTGTCATTGCATGTGTGTTCTTTTTACTAACAACACCCTGAGTCATTGCATGTGTGTTCTTTTCACAATCCACCTATGGAATCACCAGTGTCATTGCATGTGTGCTCTTTTTACTAACAACAACCAGAGTCATTGCATCTGTGTTCTCTTCCGAGACCGCACATGGATCCACCAGTGCCATTGCATGTGTGTTCTTTTTACTAACAATAACTCGAGTCATTTCATGACTATTCTTTTCACATACCACATATGGATCCACCAGTGTTACTGAAATGTGTGCTCTTCTCATTAACCACAGCTAGAGTCATTGAATGTGTGTTCTCTTTAGAGACCACACATGGATCCACCAGTGTCATTGCATGTGTGTTCTTTTTACTAACAACAACCAGAGTCATTGCATGTGTGTTCTTTTCACAATCCACCTATGGATCCACCAGTGTCTTTGCATATGTGCTCTTTTTACTAACAACTGCCAGAGTTATTGCATGTGTGTTCTCCTCAGAGACCGCACATGGATCCACCTGTGTCATTGCATGCGTGTTCTTTTTACTAACAACAACTGGAGTCATTGCATGTGTGTTCTTTTCACATACCACATATGGATCCACCAGTGTCATTGCATGTGTGTTCTTTTCACAATCCACCTATGGATCCACCAATGTCATTCCATGTGTGCTCTTTTTACTAACAACAAGTAGAGTCATTGCATGTGTGTTCTCTTCAGAGACCACACACGGATCCACTAGTGTCATTGCATGTGTGTTCTTTTTACTAACAACAACTGGAGTCATTTCATGACTATTATTTTCACATACCACATATAGATCCACCACTGTCATTGAAATATGTGTTCTCTTCAGAGACCACACATGGATCCACCAGTGTCATTGCATGTGTGCTCTTTTAACTAATAACAACCAGAGTCATTGCATGCGTGTTATCTTCAGAGACCACACATGGATCCACCAGTGTCATTGCATGTTTGTTCTTTTTACTAACAACAACTAGAGTCATTTCATGACTAATCTTTTCACATACCACATATGGATCCACTAGTGTCATTACATGTGTGTTCTTCTGATTAACCACAGCTAGAGTCATTGCATGTGTGTTCTCTTCCGAGACCACACATGGATCCACCAGTGTCATTGCATGTGTGTTCTTTTTAGTAACAACAACTAGAGTCATTGCATGTGTGTTCTTTTCACATACCACATATGGATCCACTAGTGTCATTGAAATGTGTGTTCTCTTCAGAGACCACACATGGATCCACCAGTGTCATTCCATGTGTGCTCTTTTTACTAACAACAAGTAGAGTCATTGCATGTGTGTTCTCTTCAGAGACCACACATGGATCCACTAGTGTCATTGCATGTGTGTTCTTTTTACTAACAATAACTGGAGTCATTTCATGAGTATTATTTTCACATACCACATATGGATCCACCAGTGTCATTGAAATGTGTGCTCTCTTCAGAGACCACAGATGGATCCACCAGTATCATTGCAATGTGCTCTTTTTACTAACAACAACTGGAGTCATTGCATGTGTGTTCTTTTCACATACCACATATCGATCCACCAGTGTCATTGAAATGTGTGTTCTTCTCCTTAACCACAACTAGAGTCATTCCATGTGTGTTCTTTTCAGAGACCACACATGGAACCACCAGTGTCATTGCATGTCTGTTCTTTTTACTAACAACAACCAGAGTCATTGCATGTGTGTTCTTTTCACAATCCACCTATGGATCCACTAGTGTCATTGCATGTGTGCTCTTTTCACGAACAACAGCCAGAGTCATTGCATGTGTGTTCTCTTCAGAGACCTCACATGGATCCACCAGTGTCATTGCATGTGTGCCCTTTTTACTAACAAGAACTGGAGTCATTTCATGACTATTCTTTTCACATACCACATATGGATCCACCAGTGTTATTGAAATGTGTGCTCTTCTCATTAACCACAACCAGAGTCATTGGATGTGTGTTCTCTTCAGAGACCACAAATGGATCCACCAGTGTCATTGCATGTGTGTTCTTTTTACTAACAACAACCAGAGTCATTGCATGTGTGTTCTTTTCACAATCCACCTATGGATCCACCAGTGTCTTTGCATATGTGCTCTTTTTACTAACAACAGTCAGAGTCATTGCATGTGTGTTCTCTTCAGAGACCGCACATGGATCCACCTGTGTCATTGCATGTGTGTTCTTTTTACTAACAACAACTGGAGTCATTGCATGTGTGTTCTTTTCACATACCACATATGGATCCACCAGTGTTACTGAAATGTGTGCTCTTTTCACAATCCACCTATGGATCCACCAATGT
The DNA here is from genome assembly GCA_916181665.1 of Avena sativa. NCBI lineage: Eukaryota > Viridiplantae > Streptophyta > Magnoliopsida > Poales > Poaceae > Avena > Avena sativa. Next base: position 363,538,316 of record OV702290.1, on the reverse strand, counting down.
CATTCCATGTGTGCTCTTTTTACTAACAACAAGTAGAGTCATTGCATGTGTGTTCTCTTCAGAGACCACACATGGATCCACTAGTGTCATTGCATGTGTGTTCTTTTTACTAACAACAATTGGAGTCATTTCATGACTATTATTTTCACATACCACATATAGATCCACCACTGTCATTGAAATGTGTGTTCTCTTCAGAGACCACACATGGATCCACCAGTGTCATTGCATGTGTGCTCTTTTTACTAATAACAACCAGAGTCATTGCATGCGTGTTATCTTTAGAGACTACACATGGATTCACCAGTGTCATTGCAAGTTTGTTCTTTTTACTAACAAAAACTGGAGTCATTTCATGACTAATCTTTTCACATTCCACATATGGATCCACTAGTGTCATTACATGTGTGTTCTTCTGATTAACCACAGCTAGGGTCATTGCATGTGTGTTCTCTTCCGAGACCACACATGGATCCACCAGTGTCATTGCATGTGTGTTCTTTTTAGTAACAACAACTAGAGTCATTGCATGTGTGTTCTTTTCACATACCACATATGGATCCACTAGTGTCATTGAAATGTGTGTTCTCTTTAGAGACCACACATGGATCCACCAGTGTCATTGCATGTGTGCTCTTTTTACTAACAACAACCAGAGTCATTGCATGTGTGTTCTTTTCAGAGACCACACATGGATCCACCAGTGTCATTGCATGTGTGTTCTTTTTACTAACAACAACTAGAGTCATTTCATGAGTATTAATTTCACATACCACATATGGATCCACCAGTGTCATTGAAATGTGTGCTCTCTTCAGAGACCACAGATGGATCCACCAGTGTCATTGCATGTGTGCTCTTTTTACTAACAACAACTGGAGTCATTCCATATGTGTTCTTTTCACATACCACATATCGATCCACCAGTGTCATTGAAATGTCTGTTCTTCTCATTAACCACAACTAGAGTCATTGCATGTGTGTTCTTTTCAGAGACCACACATGGATCCACTAGTGTCATTGCATGTCTGTTCTTTTTACTAAAAACAACCAGAGACATTGCATGTGTGTTCTTTTCACAATCCACCTATGGATCCACTAGTGTCATTGCATGTGTGCTCTTTTTACTAACAACAACCAGAGTCATTGCATGTGTGTTATCTTCAGAGACCACACATGGATCCACCAGTGTCATTGCATGTGTGTTCTTTTTACTAACAACAACTAGAGTCATTTCATGACTATTCTTTTCACATACCACATATGGATCCACCAGAGTCATTGCATGTGTGTTCTTCTCATTAACCACAGCTAGAGTCATTGCATGTGTGTTCTCTTTAGAGACCTAACATGGATCCACTAGTGTCATTGCATGTGTGTTCTTTTTACTAACAACAACTGGAGTCCTTTCATGAGTATTATTTTCACATAACACATATGGATCCACCAGTGTCATTGAAATGTGTGTTCTTTCATTAACCACAACTGGATTCATTTCATGGCAGTTCTTTTCACATACCACATATGGATCCACCAGTGTCATTGAAATGTGTGCTCTCTTCAGAGACGACAGATGGATCCACCAATGTCATTGCATGTGTGCTCTTTTTACTAACAACAACTGGAGTCATTGCATGTGTGTTGTTTTCACATACCACATATCGATCCACCAGTGTCATTGAAATGTGTGTTCTTCTCATTAACCACAGCTAGAGCCATTGAATATGTATTCTCTTCAAAGACCACACATGGATCCACCAATGTCATTGCATGTGCGTTCTTTTTACTAACAACAGCCTGAGTCATTGCATGTGTGTTCTTTTCACAATCCACCTATGGATCCACCAGTGTCATTGCATGTGTGCTCTTTTTACTAACAACAGCCAAAGTCATTGCATGTGTGTTCTCTTCAGAGACCGCACATGGATCCACCAGTGTCATTGCATGTGTGTTCTTTTTACTAACAACAACTGGAGTCATTTCATGACTATTCTTTTCACATACCGCATATGGATCCACCAGTGTTACTGAAATGTGTGTTCTTCTCATTAACCACAGCTAGAGTCATTGCATGTGTGTTCTCTTCAGAGACCACACATGGATCCACCAGTGTCATTGCATGTGTGTTCTTTTTACTAACAACAACAAGAGTCATTGCATGTGTGTTCTTTTCACATTCCACATATGGATCCACCAGTGTCACTGAAATGTGTGTTCTCTTCAGAGACCACACATGGATCCACCAGTGTTGTTGCATGTGTGCTCTTGTTACTAAGAACAACCAGTGTCATTGCATGTGTGTTCTTTTTACTAACAACAACCAGAGTCATTGCATGTGTGTTCTCTTTAGAGACCACACATGGATCCACCAGTGTCATTGCATGTGTGTTCTTTTTACTAACAACAACTGGAGTCATTGCATGTGTGTTCTTTTCACATAACACATATGGATCCACCAGTGTCATCAAAATGTGTGTTCTCTTCAGAGACCACACATGGATTCACCAGTGTCATTGCACGTGTGTTCTTTTTACTAACAACAGCTGGAGTCATTGCATGTGTGTTCTTTTCACATACCACATATGGATCCACCAATGTCATTGCATGTCTGATCTTTTCACAATCCACCTATGGATCCACCAATGTCATTCCATGTGTGCTCTTTTTACTAACAACAACTAGAGTCATTGCATGAGTATTATTTTCACATACCACATATGGATCCACCAGTGTCATTGAAATGTGTGTTCTTTCATTAACCACAACAGGATTCATTTCATGACAGTTCTTTTCACATACCACATATGGATCCACCAGTGTCATTGAAATGTGTGCTCTCTTTAGAGACCACAGATGGATCCACCAGTGTCATTGCATGTGTGCTCTTTTTACTAACAACAACTGGAGTCATTGCATGTGTGTTCTTTTCACATACCACATATCGATCCACCAGTGTCATTGAAATGTGTGTTCTTCTCATTAACCACAGCTAGAGTCATTGCATATGTGTTCTCTTCAGAGACCACACATGGATCCACCAGTGTCATTGCATGTGTATTCTTTTTACTAACAACAGCCTGAGTCATTGCATTTGTGTTCTTTTCACAATCCACCTATGGATCCACCAGTGTCATTGCATGTGTGCTCTTTTTACTAACAAAAGCCACAGTCATTGCATGTGTGTTCTCTTCAGAGACCGCACATGAATCCACCAGTGTCATTGCATGTGTGTTATTTTTACTAACAACCACCAAAGTCATTGCATTTGTGTTCTTTTCAGAATCCACCTATGGATCCACCAGTGTCATTGCATGTGTGCTCTTTTTACTAACAACAGCCAGAGTCATTGCATGTGTGTTCTCTTCAGAGACCACACATGGACCCACCAGTGTCATTGCATGTGTGTTCTTTTTACTAACAACAACTAGAGTCATTGCATGTGTGTTCTTTTTACTAACAACAACTGTAGTCATTTCATGACTATTCTTTTCACATACCACATATGGATCCACCAGTGTTACTGAAATGTGTGTTCTTCTCATTAACCACAGCTAGAGTCATTGCATGTGTGTTCTCTTCAGAGACCACACATGGATCCACCAGTGTCATTGCATGTGTGTTCTTTTTACTAACAACAACTAGAGTCATTGCATGTGTGTTCTTTTCACATACCACATATGGATCCACCAGTGTCATTGAAATGTGTGTTGTCTTCAGAGACCACACATGGATCCACAATTGTCATTGCATGTGTGTTCTTTTTACTAACAACAACCAGAGTCATTGCATGTGTGTTCTCTTTAGAGACCACACATGGATCCACCAGTGTCATTGCATGTGTGTTCTTTTTACTAACAACAACTGGAGTCATTGCATGTGTGTTCTTTTCACATAACACATATGGATCCACCAGTGTCATCAAAATGTGTGTTCTCTTTAGAGACCACACATGGATTCACCAGTGTCATTGCACGTGTGTTCTTTTTACTAACAACAACTGGAGTCATTGCATGTGTGTTCTTTTCACATACCACATATGGATCCACCAATGTCATTGCATGTCTGTTCTTTTCACAATCCACCTATGGATCCACCAATGTCATTCCATGTGTGCTCTTTTTACTAACAACAACTAGAGTCATTTCATGTGTGTTCTCTTTAGAGACCACACATGGATCCACTAGTGTCATTGCATGTGTGTTCTTTTTACTAACAACAACTGGATTCATTTCATGACTATTATTTTCACATACCACATATGGATCCACCAGTGTCATTGAAATGTGTGTTCTCTTCAGAGACCACACATGGATCCACCAATGTCATTGCATGTGTGCTCTTTTTACTAACAACAACTGGAGTCATTGCATGTGTGTTCTTTTCAGAGACCACATATCAATCCACCAGTGTCATTGAAATGTCTGTTCTTCTCATTAACCACAGCTAGAGTCATTGCATGTGTGTTCTCTTCAGAGACCATACATGGATCCACAAGTGTCATTGCATGTGTGTTCTTTTTACTAACAACAACCAGAGTCATTGCATGTGTGTTCTTTTCACAATCCACCTATGGATCCACCAGTGTCATTGCATGTGTGCTCTTTTTACTAACAACAACCAGAGTCATTGGATGCGTGTTCTCTTGAGAGACCACACATGGATCCACCAGTGTCATTGCATGTGTGTTCTTTTTACTAACAACAACTGGAGTCATTTCATGAGTATTATTTTCACATACCACATATGGATCCACCAGTGTCATTGAAATGTGTGTTCTTTCATTAACCACAACTGCATTCATTTCATGACAGTTCTTTTCACATACCACATATGGATCCACCAGTGTTACTGAAATGTGTGTTCTTCTCATTAACCATAGCTAGAGTCATTGCATGTGTGTTCTCTTTAGAGACCACACATGGATCCACCAGTGTCATTCCATGTGTGTTCTTTTTACTAACAACAACTAGAGTCATTGCATGTGTGTTCTTTTCACATACCACATATGGATCCACCAGTGTCATTGAAATGTGTGTTCTCTTCAGAGACCACACATGGATCCACCAGTGTCATTGAAATGTGTGTTCTCTTCAGAGACCACACATGGATCCACAAGTGTCATTGCATGTGTGCTCTTGTTACTAACAACAACCAGTGTCATTGCATGTGTGTTCTTTTTACTAACAACAACCAGAGTCATTGCATGTGTGTTCTCTTTAGAGACCACACATGGATCCACCAGTGTCATTGCATGTGTGTTCTTTTTACTAACAACAACTGGAGTCATTGCATGTGTGTTCTTTTCATATAACACATATGGATCCACCAGTGTCATCAAAATGTGTGTTCTCTTCAGAGACCACACATGGATTCACCAGTGTCATTGCATGTGTGTTCTTTTTACTAACAACAACTGGAGTCATTGCATGTGTGTTCTTTTCACATACCACATATGGATCCACCAATGTCATTGCATGTCTGTTCTTTTCACAATCCACCTATGGATCCACCAATGTCATTCCATGTGTGCTCTTTTTACTAACAACAACTAGAGTCATTGCATATGTGTTCTCTTCAGAGACCACACATGGATCCACTAGTGTCATTGCATGTGTGTTCTTTTTACTAACAACAACTGGAGTCATTTCATGACTATTGTTTTCACATACCACATATGGATCCACCAGTGTCATTGAAATGTGTGTTCTCTTCAGAGACCACACATGGATCCACCAGTGTCATTGCATGTGTGCTCTTTTTACTAACAACAACTAGAGTCATTGCATGCGTGTTCTTTTCAGAGACCACATATCAATCCACCAGTGTCATTGAAATTTGTGTTCTTCTCATTAACCACAGCTAGTGTCATTGCATGTGTGTTCTCTTCAGAGACCACACATGGATCCACAAGTGTCATTTCATGTGTGTTCTTTTTACTAACAACAACCAGAGTCATTGAATGTGTGTTCTTTTCACAATCCACCTATGGATCCACCAGTGTCATTGCATGTGTGCCCTTTTTACTAACAACAACCAGAGTCATTGCATGCGTGTTATCTTCAGAGACCACACATGGATCCACCAGTGTCATTGCATGTTTGTTCTTTTTACTAACAACAAATGGAGTCATTTCATGACTATTCTTTTCAGATACCACATATGGATCCACCAGTGTCATTACATGTGTGTTCTTCTAATTAACCACAGCTAGAGTCATTGGATGTGTGTTCTCTTCAAAGACCACACATGGATCCACCAGTGTCATTGCATGTGTGTTCTTTTTAGTAACAACAACTAGAGTCATTGCATGTGTATTCTTTTCACATACCACATATGGATCCACCAGTGTCATTGAAATGTGTGTTCTCTTCAGAGACCACACATGGATCCACCAGTGTCATTGCATGTGTGCTCTTTTTACTAACAACAGCAAGAGTCATTGCATGTGTGTTCTCTTCAGAGACCACACATGGATCCACCAGTGTCATTGCATGTGTGCTCTTTTTACTAACAACAACCAGAGTCATTGCATGTGTGTTCTCTTCAGAGACCACACATGGATCCACCAGTGTCATTGCATGTGTGTTCTTTTTACTAACAACAGCTTGGATCATTGCATCTGTGTTCTTTTCACATACCACATATGGATCCACAAGTGTCATTGAAATGTGTGTTCTCTTCAGAGACCACACATGGATCCACCAGTGTCATTGCATGTGTGTTCTTTTTACAAACAACAACTAGAGTCATTGCATGTGTGTTCTTTTCACATACCAAATATGGATCCACCAGTGTCATTGCATGCGTGTTCTTTTCACAATCCACCTATGGATCCACCAGTGTCCTTGCATGTGTGCTCTTTTTACTAACAACAACCAGAGTCATTGCATGTGTGTTCTTCTCATTAACCACAGCTAGAGTCATTGCATGTGTGTTCCCTTTAGAGACCACACATGGATCCACTAGTGTCATTGCATGTGTGTTCTTTTTACTAACAACAACTGGATTCATTTCATGACTATTATTTTCACATACCACATATGGATCCACCAGTGTCATTGAAATGTGTGTTCTCTTCAGAGACCACACATGGATCCACCAATGTCATTGCATGTGTGCTCTTTTTACTAACAACAACTGGAGTCATTGCATGTGTGTTCTTTTCAGAGACCACATATCAATCCACCAGTGTCATTGAAATGTCTGTTCTTCTCATTAACCACAGCTAGAGTCATTGCATGTGTGTTCTCTTCAGAGACCATACATGGATCCACAAGTGTCATTGCATGTGTGTTCTTTTTACTAACAACAACCAGAGTCATTGCATGTGTGTTCTTTTCACAATCCACCTATGGATCCACCAGTGTCATTGCATGTGTGCTCTTTTTACTAACAACAACCAGAGTCATTGGATGCGTGTTCTCTTGAGAGACCACACATGGATCCACCAGTGTCATTGCATGTGTGTTCTTTTTACTAACAACAACTGGAGTCATTTCATGAGTATTATTTTCACATACCACATATGGATCCACCAGTGTCATTGAAATGTGTGTTCTTTCATTAACCACAACTGCATTCATTTCATGACAGTTCTTTTCACATACCACATATGGATCCACCAGTGTTACTGAAATGTGTGTTCTTCTCATTAACCATAGCTAGAGTCATTGCATGTGTGTTCTCTTTAGAGACCACACATGGATCCACCAGTGTCATTCCATGTGTGTTCTTTTTACTAACAACAACTAGAGTCATTGCATGTGTGTTCTTTTCACATACCACATATGGATCCACCAGTGTCATTGAAATGTGTGTTCTCTTCAGAGACCACACATGGATCCACCAGTGTCATTGAAATGTGTGTTCTCTTCAGAGACCACACATGGATCCACAAGTGTCATTGCATGTGTGCTCTTGTTACTAACAACAACCAGTGTCATTGCATGTGTGTTCTTTTTACTAACAACAACCAGAGTCATTGCATGTGTGTTCTCTTTAGAGACCACACATGGATCCACCAGTGTCATTGCATGTGTGTTCTTTTTACTAACAACAACTGGAGTCATTGCATGTGTGTTCTTTTCATATAACACATATGGATCCACCAGTGTCATCAAAATGTGTGTTCTCTTCAGAGACCACACATGGATTCACCAGTGTCATTGCATGTGTGTTCTTTTTACTAACAACAACTGGAGTCATTGCATGTGTGTTCTTTTCACATACCACATATGGATCCACCAATGTCATTGCATGTCTGTTCTTTTCACAATCCACCTATGGATCCACCAATGTCATTCCATGTGTGCTCTTTTTACTAACAACAACTAGAGTCATTGCATATGTGTTCTCTTCAGAGACCACACATGGATCCACTAGTGTCATTGCATGTGTGTTCTTTTTACTAACAACAACTGGAGTCATTTCATGACTATTGTTTTCACATACCACATATGGATCCACCAGTGTCATTGAAATGTGTGTTCTCTTCAGAGACCACACATGGATCCACCAGTGTCATTGCATGTGTGCTCTTTTTACTAACAACAACTAGAGTCATTGCATGCGTGTTCTTTTCAGAGACCACATATCAATCCACCAGTGTCATTGAAATTTGTGTTCTTCTCATTAACCACAGCTAGTGTCATTGCATGTGTGTTCTCTTCAGAGACCACACATGGATCCACAAGTGTCATTTCATGTGTGTTCTTTTTACTAACAACAACCAGAGTCATTGCATGTGTGTTCTTTTCACAATCCACCTATGGATCCACCAGTGTCATTGCATGTGTGCCCTTTTTACTAACAACAACCAGAGTCATTGCATGCGTGTTATCTTCAGAGACCACACATGGATCCACCAGTGTCATTGCATGTTTGTTCTTTTTACTAACAACAAATGGAGTCATTTCATGACTATTCTTTTCAGATACCACATATGGATCCACCAGTGTCATTACATGTGTGTTCTTCTAATTAACCACAGCTAGAGTCATTGGATGTGTGTTCTCTTCAAAGACCACACATGGATCCACCAGTGTCATTGCATGTGTGTTCTTTTTAGTAACAACAACTAGAGTCATTGCATGTGTATTCTTTTCACATACCACATATGGATCCACCAGTGTCATTGAAATGTGTGTTCTCTTCAGAGACCACACATGGATCCACCAGTGTCATTGCATGTGTGCTCTTTTTACTAACAACAGCAAGAGTCATTGCATGTGTGTTCTCTTCAGAGACCACACATGGATCCACCAGTGTCATTGCATGTGTGCTCTTTTTACTAACAACAACCAGAGTCATTGCATGTGTGTTCTCTTCAGAGACCACACATGGATCCACCAGTGTCATTGCATGTGTGTTCTTTTTACTAACAACAGCTTGGATCATTGCATCTGTGTTCTTTTCACATACCACATATGGATCCACAAGTGTCATTGAAATGTGTGTTCTCTTCAGAGACCACACATGGATCCACCAGTGTCATTGCATGTGTGTTCTTTTTACAAACAACAACTAGAGTCATTGCATGTGTGTTCTTTTCACATACCAAATATGGATCCACCAGTGTCATTGCATGCGTGTTCTTTTCACAATCCACCTATGGATCCACCAGTGTCCTTGCATGTGTGCTCTTTTTACTAACAACAACCAGAGTCATTGCATGTGTGTTCTTCTCATTAACCACAGCTAGAGTCATTGCATGTGTGTTCCCTTTAGAGACCACACATGGATCCACCAGTGTCATTGCATGTGTGTTCTTTTTACTAACAACAACTGGAGTCCTTTCATGAGTATTATTTTCACATACCACATATGGATCCACCAGTGTCATTGAAATGTGTGTTCTTTCATTAACCACAACTGGATTCATTTCATGACAGTTCTTTTCACATACCACATATGGATCCACCAGTGTCATTGAAATGTGTGCTCTCTTCAGAGACCACAGATGGATCCACCAGTGTCATTGCATGTGTGCTCTTTTTACTAACAACAACTGGAGTCATTGCATGTGTGTTCTTTTCACATACCACATATCGATCCACCAGTGTCATTGAAATGTGTGTTCTTCTCATTAACCACAGCTAGAGTCATTGCATATGTGTTCTCTTCAGACACCACACATGGATCCACCAGTGTCATTGCATGTGTATTCTTTTTACTAACAACAGCCTGAGTCATTGCATGTGTGTTCTTTTCACAATCCACCTATGGATCCACCAGTGTCATTGCATGTGTGCTCTTTTTACTAACAACAACCAAAGTCATTGCATGTGTGTTCTCTTCAGAGACCTCACATGGATCCACCAGTGTCATTGCATGTGTGTTCTTTTTACTAACAACAACTATAGTCATTTCATGACTATTCTTTTCACATACCACATATGGATCCACCAGTGTTACTGAAATGTGTGTTATTCTCATTAACCACAGCTAGAGTCATTGCATGTGTGTTCTCTTCAAAGACCACACATGGATCCACCAGTGTCATTGCATGTGTGTTCTTTTTACTAACAACAACTAGAGTCATTGCATGTGTGTTCTTTTCACATACCACATATGGATCCACCAGTATCATTGAAATGTGTGTTCTCTTCAGAGACCACACATGGATCCACCAGTGTCATTGCATGTGTGCTCTTTTTACTAACAACAACTGGAGTCATTCCATATGTGTTCTTTTCACATACCACATATCGATCCACCAGTGTCATTGAAATGTCTGTTCTTCTCATTAACCACAACTAGAGTCATTGCATGTGTGTTCTTTTCAGAGACCACACATGGATCCACTAGTGTCATTGCATGTCTGTTCTTTTTACTAAAAACAACCAGAGACATTGCATGTGTGTTCTTTTCACAATCCACCTATGGATCCACTAGTGTCATTGCATGTGTGCTCTTTTTACTAACAACAACCAGAGTCATTGCATGTGTGTTATCTTCAGAGACCACACATGGATCCACCAGTGTCATTGCATGTGTGTTCTTTTTACTAACAAAAACTAGAGTCATTTCATGACTATTCTTTTCACATACCACATATGGATCCACCAGAGTCATTGCATGTGTGTTCTTCTCATTAACCACAGCTAGAGTCATTGCATGTGTGTTCTCTTTAGAGACCTAACATGGATCCACTAGTGTCATTGCATGTGTGTTCTTTTTACTAACAACAACTAGAGTCCTTTCATGAGTATTATTTTCACATAACACATATGGATCCACCAGTGTCATTGAAATGTGTGTTCTTTCATTAACCACAACTGGATTCATTTCATGGCAGTTCTTTTCACATACCACATATGGATCCACCAGTGTCATTGAAATGTGTGCTCTCTTCAGAGACGACAGATGGATCCACCAATGTCATTGCATGTGTGCTCTTTTTACTAACAACAACTGGAGTCATTGCATGTGTGTTGTTTTCACATACCACATATCGATCCACCAGTGTCATTGAAATGTGTGTTCTTCTCATTAACCACAGCTAGAGCCATTGAATATGTATTCTCTTCAGAGACCACACATGGATCCACCAATGTCATTGCATGTGCGTTCTTTTTACTAACAACAGCCTGAGTCATTGCATGTGTGTTCTTTTCACAATCCACCTATGGATCCACCAGTGTCATTGCATGTGTGCTCTTTTTACTAACAACAGCCAAAGTCATTGCATGTGTGTTCTCTTCAGAGACCGCACATGGATCCACCAGTGTCATTGCATGTGTGTTCTTTTTACTAACAACAACTGGAGTCATTTCATGACTATTCTTTTCACATACCACATATGGATCCACCAGTGTTACTGAAATGTTTGTTCTTCTCATTAACCACAGCTAGAGTCATTGCATGTGTGTTCTCTTCAGAGACCACACATGGATCCACCAGTGTCATTGCATGTGTGTTCTTTTTACTAACAACAACAAGAGTCATTGCATGTGTGTTCTTTTCACATTCCACATATGGATCCACCAGTGTCACTGAAATGTGTGTTCTCTTCAGAGACCACACATGGATCCACCAGTGTTGTTGCATGTGTGCTCTTGTTACTAAGAACAACCAGTGTCATTGCATGTGTGTTCTTTTTACTAACAACAACCAGAGTCATTGCATGTGTGTTCTCTTTAGAGACCACACATGGATCCACCAGTGTCATTGCATCTGTGTTCTTTTTACTAACAACAACTGGAGTCATTGCATGTGTGTTCTTTTCACATAACACATATGGATCCACCAGTGTCATCAAAATGTGTGTTCTCTTCAGAGACCACACATGGATTCACCAGTGTCATTGCACGTGTGTTCTTTTTACTAACAACAGCTGGAGTCATTGCATGTGTGTTCTTTTCACATACCACATATGGATCCACCAATGTCATTGCATGTCTGATCTTTTCACAATCCACCTATGGATCCACCAATGTCATTCCATGTGTGCTCTTTTTACTAACAACAACTAGAGTCATTGCATGAGTATTATTTTCACATACCACATATGGATCCACCAGTGTCATTGAAATGTGTGTTCTTTCATTAACCACAACAGGATTCATTTCATGACAGTTCTTTTCACATACCACATATGGATCCACCAGTGTCATTGAAATGTGTGCTCTCTTTAGAGACCACAGATGGATCCACCAGTGTCATTGCATGTGTGCTCTTTTTACTAACAACAACTGGAGTCATTGCATGTGTGTTCTTTTCACATACCACATATCGATCCACCAGTGTCATTGAAATGTGTGTTCTTCTCATTAACCACAGCTAGAGTCATTGCATATGTGTTCTCTTCAGAGACCACACATGGATCCACCAGTGTCATTGCATGTGTATTCTTTTTACTAACAACAGCCTGAGTCATTGCATTTGTGTTCTTTTCACAATCCACCTATGGATCCACCAGTGTCATTGCATGTGTGCTCTTTTTACTAACAAAAGCCACAGTCATTGCATGTGTGTTCTCTTCAGAGACCGCACATGAATCCACCAGTGTCATTGCATGTGTGTTATTTTTACTAACAACCACCAAAGTCATTGCATTTGTGTTCTTTTCAGAATCCACCTATGGATCCACCAGTGTCATTGCATGTGTGCTCTTTTTACTAACAACAGCCAGAGTCATTGCATGTGTGTTCTCTTCAGAGACCACACATGGACCCACCAGTGTCATTGCATGTGTGTTCTTTTTACTAACAACAACTAGAGTCATTGCATGTGTGTTCTTTTTACTAACAACAACTGTAGTCATTTGATGACTATTCTTTTCACATACCACATATGGATCCACCAGTGTTACTGAAATGTGTGTTCTTCTCATTAACCACAGCTAGAGTCATTGCATGTGTGTTCTCTTCAGAGACCACACATGGATCCACCAGTGTCATTGCATGTGTGTTCTTTTTACTAACAACAACTAGAGTCATTGCATGTGTGTTCTTTTCACATACCACATATGGATCCACCAGTGTCATTGAAATGTGTGTTGTCTTCAGAGACCACACATGGATCCACAATTGTCATTGCATGTGTGTTCTTTTTACTAACAACAACCAGAGTCATTGCATGTGTGTTCTCTTTAGAGACCACACATGGATCCACCAGTGTCATTGCATGTGTGTCCTTTTTACTAACAACAACTGGAGTCATTGCATGTGTGTTCTTTTCACATAACACATATGGATCCACCAGTGTCATCAAAATGTGTGTTCTCTTTAGAGACCACACATGGATTCACCAGTGTCATTGCACGTGTGTTCTTTTTACTAACAACAACTGGAGTCATTGCATGTGTGTTCTTTTCACATACCACATATGGATCCACCAATGTCATTGCATGTCTGTTCTTTTCACAATCCACCTATGGATCCACCAATGTCATTCCATGTGTGCTCTTTTTACTAACAACAACTAGAGTCATTTCATGTGTGTTCTCTTTAGAGACCACACATGGATCCACTAGTGTCATTGCATGTGTGTTATTTTTACTAACAACAACTGGATTCATTTCATGACTATTATTTTCACATACCACATATGGATCCACCAGTGTCATTGAAATGTGTGTTCTCTTCAGAGACCACACATGGATCCACCAATGTCATTGCATGTGTGCTCTTTTTACTAACAACAACTGGAGTCATTGCATGTGTGTTCTTTTCAGAGACCACATATCAATCCACCAGTGTCATTGAAATGTTTGTTCTTCTCATTAACCACAGCTAGAGTCATTGCATGTGTGTTCTCTTCAGAGACCATACATGGATCCACAAGTGTCATTGCATGTGTGTTCTTTTTACTAACAACAACCAGAGTCATTGCATGTGTGTTCTTTTCACAATCCACCTATGGATCCACCAGTGTCATTGCATGTGTGCTCTTTTTACTAACAACAACCAGAGTCATTGGATGTGTGTTCTCTTGAGAGACCACACATGGATCCACCAGTGTCATTGCATGTGTGTTCTTTTTACTAACAACAACTGGAGTCATTTCATGAGTATTATTTTCACATACCACATATGGATCCACCAGTGTCATTGAAATGTGTGTTCTTTCATTAACCACAACTGGATTCATTTCATGACAGTTCTTTTCACATACCACATATGGATCCACCAGTGTTACTGAAATGTGTGTTCTTCTCATTAACCATAGCTAGAGTCATTGCATGTGTGTTCTCTTTAGAGACCACACATGGATCCACCAGTGTCATTCCATGTGTGTTCTTTTTACTAACAACAACTAGAGTCATTGCATGTGTGTTCTTTTCACATACCACATATGGATCCACCAGTGTCATTGAAATGTGTGTTCTCTTCAGAGACCACACATGGATCCACCAGTGTCATTGAAATGTGTGTTCTCTTCAGAGACCACACATGGATCCACAAGTGTCATTGCATGTGTGCTCTTGTTACTAACAACAACCAGTGTCATTGCATGTGTGTTCTTTTTACTAACAACAACCAGAGTCATTGCATGTGTGTTCTCTTTAGAGACCACACATGGATCCACCAGTGTCATTGCATGTGTGTTCTTTTTACTAACAACAACTGGAGTCATTGCATGTGTGTTCTTTTCATATAACACATATGGATCCACCAGTGTCATCAAAATGTGTGTTCTCTTCAGAGACCACACATGGATTCACCAGTGTCATTGCATGTGTGTTCTTTTTACTAACAACAACTGGAGTCATTGCATGTGTGTTATTTTCACATACCACATATGGATCCACCAATGTCATTGCATGTCTGTTCTTTTCACAATCCACCTATGGATCCACCAATGTCATTCCATGTGTGCTCTTTTTACTAACAACAACTAGAGTCATTGCATATGTGTTCTCTTCAGAGACCACACATGGATCCACTAGTGTCATTGCATGTGTGTTCTTTTTACTAACAACAACTGGAGTCATTTCATGACTATTGTTTTCACATACCACATATGGATCCACCAGTGTCATGAAATGTGTGTTCTCTTCAGAGACCACACATGGATCCACCAGTGTCATTGCATGTGTCCTCTTTTTACTAACAACAACTAGAGTCATTGCATGCGTGTTCTTTTCAGAGACCACATATCAATCCACCAGTGTCATTGAAATTTGTGTTCTTCTCATTAACCACAGCTAGTGTCATTGCATGTGTGTTCTCTTCAGAGACCACACATGGATCCACAAGTGTCATTTCATGTGTGTTCTTTTTACTAACAACAACCAGAGTCATTGCATGTGTGTTCTTTTCACAATCCACCTATGGATCCACCAGTGTCATTGCATGTGTGCCCTTTTTACTAACAACAACCAGAGTCATTGCATGCGTGTTATCTTCAGAGACCACACATGGATCCACCAGTGTCATTGCATGTTTGTTCTTTTTACTAACAACAAATGGAGTCATTTCATGACTATTCTTTTCAGATACCACATATGGATCCACCAGTGTCATTACATGTGTGTTCTTCTAATTAACCACAGCTAGAGTCATTGGATGTGTGTTCTCTTCAAAGACCACACATGGATCCACCAGTGTCATTGCATGTGTGTTCTTTTTAGTAACAACAACTAGAGTCATTGCATGTGTATTCTTTTCACATACCACATATGGATCCACCAGTGTCATTGAAATGTGTGTTCTCTTCAGAGACCACACATGGATCCACCAGTGTCATTGCATGTGTGCTCTTTTTACTAACAACAGCAAGAGTCATTGCATGTGTGTTCTCTTCAGAGACCACACATGGATCCACCAGTGTCATTGCATGTGTGCTCTTTTTACTAACAACAACCAGAGTCATTGCATGTGTGTTCTCTTCAGAGACCACACATGGATCCACCAGTGTCATTGCATGTGTGTTCTTTTTACTAACAACAGCTTGGATCATTGCATCTGTGTTCTTTTCACATACCACATATGGATCCACAAGTGTCATTGAAATGTGTGTTCTCTTCAGAGACCACACATGGATCCACCAGTGTCATTGCATGTGTGTTCTTTTTACAAACAACAACTAGAGTCATTGCATGTGTGTTCTTTTCACATACCAAATATGGATCCACCAGTGTCATTGCATGCGTGTTCTTTTCACAATCCACCTATGGATCCACCAGTGTCCTTGCATGTGTGCTCTTTTTACTAACAACAACCAGAGTCATTGCATGTGTGTTCTTCTCATTAACCACAGCTAGAGTCATTGCATGTGTGTTCCCTTTAGAGACCACACATGGATCCACCAGTGTCATTGCATGTGTGTTCTTTTTACTAACAACAACTGGAGTCCTTTCATGAGTATTATTTTCACATACCACATATGGATCCACCAGTGTCATTGAAATGTGTGTTCTTTCATTAACCACAACTGGATTCATTTCATGACAGTTCTTTTCACATACCACATATGGATCCACCAGTGTCATTGAAATGTGTGCTCTCTTCAGAGACCACAGATGGATCCACCAGTGTCATTGCATGTGTGCTCTTTTTACTAACAACAACTGGAGTCATTGCATGTGTGTTCTTTTCACATACCACATATCGATCCACCAGTGTCATTGAAATGTGTGTTCTTCTCATTAACCACAGCTAGAGTCATTGCATATGTGTTCTCTTCAGACACCACACATGGATCCACCAGTGTCATTGCATGTGTATTCTTTTTACTAACAACAGCCTGAGTCATTGCATGTGTGTTCTTTTCACAATCCACCTATGGATCCACCAGTGTCATTGCATGTGTGCTCTTTTTACTAACAACAACCAAAGTCATTGCATGTGTGTTCTCTTCAGAGACCTCACATGGATCCACCAGTGTCATTGCATGTGTGTTCTTTTTACTAACAACAACTATAGTCATTTCATGACTATTCTTTTCACATACCACATATGGATCCACCAGTGTTACTGAAATGTGTGTTATTCTCATTAACCACAGCTAGAGTCATTGCATGTGTGTTCTCTTCAAAGACCACACATGGATCCACCAGTGTCATTGCATGTGTGTTCTTTTTACTAACAACAACTAGAGTCATTGCATGTGTGTTCTTTTCACATACCACATATGGATCCACCAGTATCATTGAAATGTGTGTTCTCTTCAGAGACCACACATGGATCCACCAGTGTCATTGCATGTGTGCTCTTGTTACTAACAACAGCTGGAGTCATTGCATGTGTGTTCTTTTCACATACCACATATGGATCCACAAGTGTCATTGAAATGTGTGTTCTCTTCAGAGACCACACATGGATCTACCAGTGTCATTGCATGTGTGTTCTTTTTACAAACAACAACTAGAGTCATTTCATGTGTGTTCTTTTCACATACCAAATATGGATCCACCAGTGTCATTGCATGCGTGTTCTTTTCACAATCCACCTATGGATCCACCAGTGTCATTGCATGTGTGCTCTTTTTACTAACAACAACCAGAGTCATTGCATGTGTGTTATCTTAAGAGACCACACATGGATCCACCAGTGTCATTGCATGTGTGTTCTTTTTATTAACAACAACTGGAGTCATTTCATGACTATTATTTTCACATACCACATATGGATCCACCAGTGTTATTGAAATGTGTGTTCTCTTCAGAGACCACACATGGATCCACCAGTGTCATTACATGTGTGCTATTTTTACTAACAACAACTAGAGTCATTGCATGTGTGTTCTTTTCACATACCACACATGGATCCACCAGTGTCATTGAAATGTGTGTTCTTCTCATTAACCACAGCTAGAGACATTGCATGTGTGTTCTCTTCAGAGACCACACATGGATCCACCAGTGTCATTGCATGTGTGTTCTTTTTACTAACAACAACCAGAGTCATTGCATGTGTGTTCTTTTCACAATCCACCTATGGATCCACCAGTGTCATTGCATGTGTGCTCTTTTTACTAACAACAGCCAGAGTCATTGCATGTGTGTTCTCTTCAGAGACCGCACATGGATCCACCACTGTCATTGCATGTGTGTTCTTTTTACTAACAACAACTGGAGTCATTTCATGACTATTATTTTCACATACCACATATGGATCCACCACAGTCATTGCATGTGTGTTCTTCTCACTAACCACAGCTAGAGTCATTTCATGTGTGTTCTCTTTATAGACCACACATGGATCCACCAGTGTCATTGCATGTGTGTTCTTTTTACTAACAACAACTAGAGTCATTGCATGTGTGTTCTTTTCACATACCACATATGGATCCACCAGTGTCATTGAAATGTCTGTTCTCTTCAGAGACCACACATGGATCCACCAGTGTCATTGCATGTGTGCTCTTTTTACTAACAACCAGTGTCATTGCATGTGTCTTCTTTGTACTAACAACAACCAGAGTCATTGCATGTGTGTTCTCTTCAGAGACCACACATGGATCCACCAGTGTCATTGCATGTGTGTCCTTTTTACTAACAACAACTTGAGTCATTGCATGTGTGTTCTTTTCACATACCACATATGGATCCACCAGTGTCATTGAAATGTGTGTTCTCTTTAGAGACCACACATGGATCCACCTATGTCATTGCATGTGTGTTATTTTTACTAACAACAACTAGAGTCATTGCATGTGTGTTCTTTTCACATACCACATATGGATCCACCAGTGTCATTGCATGTGTGTTCTTTTCACAATCCACCTATGGGTCCCTAGTGTCATTGCATGTTTCCTCTTCTTACTAACAACCAGAGTCATTGCATGTGTGTTCTCTTCAAAGACCACACGTGGATCCACCAGTGTCATTGCATGTGTGTCTTCTTTTTACTAACCACAACTAGAGTCATTTCATGACTATTATTTTCACATACCACATATGGATCCACCAGTGTCATTGAAATGTGTGTTCTCTTCAGAAACCACACATGGATCCACCAGTGTCATTGCCTGTGTGCTCTTTTTACTAACAACAACTGGAGTCATTGCATGTGTCTTCTTTTCACATACCACATATGGATCCACCAGTGTCATTGAAATGTGTGTTCTTCTCATTAACTAGAAATAGAGTCATTGCATGTGTGTTCCCTTTAGAGACCACACATGGATCCACCAGTGTCATTGCATGTGTGTTCTTTTTACTAACAACAACCAGAGTCATTGCATGTGTGTTCTTTTCACAATCCACCTATGGATCTACCAGTGTCATTGCATGTGTGCTCTTTTTACTAACAACAGCCAGAGTCATTGCATGTGTGTTCTCTTTAGAGACCACACATGGATCCACCAGTGTCATTGCATGTGTGTTCTTTTTACTAACAACAACTGGAGTCATTTCATGACTATTATTTTCACATACCACATATGGATCCACCAGTGTCATTGAAATGTGTGTTCTCTTCAGAGACCACACATGGATCCACAAGTGTCATTGCATGTGTGCTCTTTTTACTAACAACAACCAGAGTCATTGCATGTGTGTTCTTTTCACATAGCACATATGGATCCACCAATGTCATTTAAATGTGTGTTCTTCTCATTATCTACAGCTAGAGTCATTGCATGTTCGTTCTTTTTACTAACAACCACCAAAGTCATTGAATGTGTGTTCTTTTCACAATCCACCTATGGATCCACCAGTGTCATTGCATGTGTGTTCTTTTTACTAACAACAACTGGAGTCATTTCATGACTATTATTTTCACATACCACATATGGATCCACCAGTGTCATTGAAATGTGTGCTCTCTTCAGAGACCACAGATGGATCCACCAGTGTCATTGCATGTGTGCTCTTTTTACTAACAACAACTAGAGTCATTGCATGTGTGTTCTTTTCACATACCACATATGGATCCACCAGTGTCATTGAAATGTCTGTTCTCTTCAGAGACCACACATGGATCCACCAGTGTCATTGCATGTGTGCTCTTTTTACTAACAACCAGTGTCATTGCATGTGTGTTCTTTTTACTAACAACAACCAGAGTCATTGCATGTGTGTTCTCTTCAGAGACCACACATGGATCCACCTGTGTTATTGCATGTGTGTCCTTTTTACTAACAACAACTGGAGTCATTGCATTTGTGTTCTTTTCACATACCACATATGGATCCACCAGTGTCATTGAAATGTGTGTTCTCTTTAGAGACCACACATGGATCCACCTATGTCATTGCATGTGTGTTATTTTTACTAACAACAACTAGAGTCATTGCATGTGTGTTCTTTTCACATACCACATATGGATCCACCAGTGTCATTGTATGTGTGTTCTTTTCACAATCCACCTATGGATCCCTAGTGTCATTGCATGTTTACTCTTTTTACTAACAACCAGAGTCATTGCATGTGTGTTCTCTTCAAAGACCACACGTGGATCCACCAGTGTCATTGCATGTGTGTCTTCTTTTTACTAACCACAACTAGAGTCATTTCATGACTATTATTTTCACATACCACATATGGATCCACCAGTGTCATTGAAATGTGTGTTCTCTTCAGAGACCGCACATGGATCCACCTGTGTCATTGCATGTGTGTTCTTTTTACTAACAACAACTGGAGTCATTGCATGTGTGTTCTTTTCACATACCACATATGGATCCACCAGTGTCATTGCATGTGTGTTCTTTTCACAATCCACCTATGGGTCCCTAGTGTCATTGCATGTTTCATCTTTTTACTAACAACCAGAGTCATTGCATGTGTGTTCTCTTCAAAGACCACACGTGGATCCACCAGTGTCATTGCATGTGTGTCTTCTTTTTACTAACCACAACTAGAGTCATTTCATGACTATTATTTTCACATACCACATATGGATCTACCAGTGTCATTGAAATGTGTGTTCTCTTCAGAAACCACACATGGATCCACCAGTGTCATTGCCTGTGTGCTCTTTTTACTAACAACAACTGGAGTCATTGCATGTGTCTTCTTTTCACATACCACATATGGATCCACCAGTGTCATTGAAATGTGTGTTCTTCTCATTAACTAGAAATAGAGTCATTGCATGTGTGTTCCCTTTAGAGACCACACATGGATCCACCAGTGTCATTGCATGTGTGTTATTTTTACTAACAACAACCAGAGTCATTGCATGTGTGTTCTTTTCACAATCCACCTATGGATCTACCAGTGTCATTGCATGTGTGCTCTCTTTACTAACAACAGCCAGAGTCATTGCATGTGTGTTCTCTTTAGAGACCACACATGGATCCACCAGTGTCATTGCATGTGTGTTCTTTTTACTAACAACAACTGGAGTCATTTCATGACTATTATTTTCACATACCACATATGGATCCACCAGTGTCATTGAAATGTGTGTTCTCTTCAGAGACCACACATGGATCCACAAGTGTCATTGCATGTGTGCTCTTTTTACTAACAACATCCAGAGTCATTGCATGTGTGTTCTTTTCACATAGCACATATGGATCCACCAATGTCATTTAAATGTGTGTTCTTCTCATTAACTACAGCTAGAGTCATTGCATGTTCGTTCTTTTTACTAACAACCACCAAAGTCATTGAATGTGTGTTCTTTTCACAATCCACCTATGGATCCACCAGTGTCATTGCATGTGTGTTCTTTTTACTAACAACAACTGGAGTCATTTCATGACTATTATTTTCACATACCACATATGGATCCACCAGTGTCATTGAAATGTGTGCTCTCTTCAGAGACCATAGATGGATCCACCAGTGTCATTGCATGTGTGCTCTTTTTACTAACAACAACTAGAGTCATTGCATGTGTGTTCTTTTCACATACCACATATGGATCCACCAGCGTCATTGAAATGTCTGTTCTCTTCAGAGACCACACATGGATCCACCAGTGTCATTGCATGTGTGCTCTTTTTACTAACAACCAGTGTCATTGCATGTGTGTTCTTTTTACTAACAACAACCAGAGTCATTGCATGTGTGTTCTCTTCAGAGACCACACATGGATCCACCAGTGTTATTGCATGTGTGTCCTTTTTACTAACAACAACTGGAGTCATTGCATGTGTGTTCTTTTCACATACCACATATGGATCCACCAGTGTCATTGAAATGTGTGTTCTCTTTAGAGACCACACATGGATCCACCTATGTCATTGCATGTGTGTTATTTTTACTAACAACAACTAGAGTCATTGCATGTGTGTTCTTTTCACATACCACATATGGATCCACCAGTGTCATTGTATGTGTGTTCTTTTCACAATCCACCTATGGATCCCTAGTGTCATTGCATGTTTACTCTTTTTACTAACAACCAGAGTCATTGCATGTGTGTTCTCTTCAAAGACCACACGTGGATCGACCAGTGTCATTGCATGTGTGTCTTCTTTTTACTAACCACAACTAGAGTCATTTCATGACTATTATTTTCACATACCACATATGGATCCACCAGTGTCATTGAAATGTGTGTTCTCTTCAGAAACCACACATGGATCCACCAGTGTCATTGCCTGTGTGCTCTTTTTACTAACAACAACTGGAGTCATTGCATGTGTCTTCTTTTCACATACCACATATGGATCCACCAGTGTCATTGAAATGTGTGTTCTTCTCATTAACTAGAACTAGAGTCATTGCATGTGTGTTCCCTTCAGAGACCACACATGGATCCACCAGTGTCATTGCATGTGTGTTATTTTTACTAACAACAACCAGAGTCATTGCATGTGTGTTCTTTTCACAATCCACCTATGGATCTACCAGTGTCATTGCATGTGTGCTCTTTTTACTAACAACAGCCAGAGTCATTGCATGTGTGTTCTCTTTAGAGACCACACATGGATCCACCAGTGTCATTGCATGTGTGTTCTTTTTACTAACAACAACTGGAGTCATTTCATGACTATTATTTTCACATACCACATATGGATCCACTAGTGTCATTGAAATGTGTGTTCTCTTCAGAGACCACACATGGATCCACAAGTGTCATTGCATGTGTGCTCTTTTTACTAACAACAACCGGAGTCATTGCATGTGTGTTCTTTTCACATAGCACATATGGAGCCACCAATGTCATTGAAATGTGTGTTCTTCTCATTAACTACAGCTAGAGTCATTGCATGTTCGTTCTTTTTACTAACAACCACCAAAGTCATTGAATGTGTGTTCTTTTCACAATCCACCTATGGATCCACCAGTGTCATTGCATGTGTGTTCTTTTTACTAACAACAACTGGAGTCATTTCATGACTATTATTTTCACATACCACATATGGATCCACCAGAGTCATTGCATGTGTGTTCTTCTCATTAACCACAGCTATAGTCATTGCATGTGTGTTCTCTTCAGAGACCACACATGGATCGACCAGTGTCATTGCATGTGTGTTCTTTTTACTAACAACAACTGGAGTCATTACATGTGTGTTCTTTTCACATACCACATATGGATCCACCAGTGTCATTGGAATGTGTGTTTTCTTCAGATACCACACATGGATCCACTAGTGTCATTGCACGTGTGCTCTTTTTACTAACAACAACCAGAGTCATTGCATATGTGTTCTGTTCACATACCACATATGGATCCACCAGTGTCATTGCATGTGTGTTCTTTTCACAATCCACCTATGGATCCACCAGTGTCATTGCATGTGTGCTCTTTTTACTAACAACAACAAGAGTCATTGCATGTGTGTTCTCTTCAGATACCACACATGGATCCACCAGTGTCATTGCATGTGTGTTCTTTTCACAATCCACCTATGGATCCACTAGTGTCATTGCATGTGTGCTCTTTTTACTAACAACAGCCAGAGTCATTGCATGTGTGTTCTCTTTAGAGACCACACATGGATCCACCAGTGTCATTGCATGTGTGTTCTTTTTACTAACAACAACTGGAGTCATTTCATGACTATTATTTTCACATACCACATATGGATCCACCAGTGTCATTGAAATGTGTGTTCTCTTCAGAGACCACACATGGATCCACAAGTGTCATTGCATGTGTGCTCTTTTTACTAACAACAACCAGAGTCATTGCATGTGTGTTCTTTTCACATAGCACATATGGATCCACCAATGTCATTGAAATGTGTGTTCTTCTCATTAACTACAGCTAGAGTCATTGCATGTTCGTTCTTTTTACTAACAACCACCAAAGTCATTGAATGTGTGTTCTTTTCACAATCCACCTATGGATCCACCAGTGTCATTGCATGTGTGTTCTTTTTACTAACAACAACTGGAGTCATTTCATGACTATTATTTTCACATACCACATATGGATCCACCAGAGTCATTGCATGTGTGTTCTTCTCATTAACCACAGCTATAGTCATTGCATGTGTGTTCTCTTCAGAGACCACACATGGATCGACCAGTGTCATTGCATGTGTGTTCTTTTTACTAACAACAACTGGAGTCATTACATGTGTGTTCTTTTCACATACCACATATGGATCCACCAGTGTCATTGGAATGTGTGTTTTCTTCAGATACCACACATGGATCCACTAGTGTCATTGCACGTGTGCTCTTTTTACTAACAACAACCAGAGTCATTCATATGTGTTCTTTTCACATACCACATATGGATCCACCAGTGTCATTGCATGTGTGTTCTTTTCACAATCCACCTATGGATCCACCAGTGTCATTGCATGTGTGCTCTTTTTACTAACAACAACAAGAGTCATTGCATGTGTGTTCTCTTCAGATACCACACATGGATCCACCAGTGTCATTGCATGTGTGTTCTTTTTACTAACAACAACTAGAGTCATTTCATGACTATTATTTTCACATACCACATATGGATCCACTAGTGTCATTGAAATGTGTGTTCTCTTAAGAGACCACACATGGATCCACCAGTGTCATTGCATGTGTGCCCTTTTTACTAACAACATCTAGAGTCATTGCATGTGTATTCTCTTCAGAGACCACACATGGATCCACCAGTATCATTGCATGTGTGTTCTTTTTACTAACAACAACAAGAGTAATTGCATGTATGTTCTTTTCATAATCCACCTATGGATCCACCTGTGTCATTGCATGTGTGCTCTTTTTACTAACAACAGCCAGAGTCATTGCACGTGTGTTATCTTCAGAGACCGCACATGGATCCACCAGTGTCATTGCATGTGTGTTCTTTTTACTAACAACAACTGGGGTCATTTCATGACTATTATTTTCACATACCACATATGGATCCACCAGTGTTACTGAAATGTGTGTTCTTCTCATTAAGCACAGCTAGAGTCATTTCATGTGTGTTCTCTTTAGAGACCACACATTGATCCACCAGTGTCATTGCATGTGTGTTCTTTTTACTAACAACAACTAGAGTCATTGCATGTGTGTTCTTTTCACATACCACATATGGATCCACTAGTGTCATTGAAATTTGTGTTCTCTTCAGAGACCACACATGGATCCACCAGTGTCATTGCATGTGTGCTCTTTTTACTAACAACAACTAGAGTCATTGCATGTGTGTTCTTTTTACTAACAACAACCAGAGTCATTGCATGGGTGTTCTCTTGAGAGACCACACATGGATCCACCAGTGTCATTGCATGTGTGTTCTTTTTACTAACAACAACTGGAGTCATTCCATGTGTGTTCTTTTCACATACCACATATGGATCCACCAGTGTCATTGAAATGTGTGTTCTCTTCAGCGACCACACATGGATCCACCAGTGTCATTGCATGTGTGTTCTTTTTACTAACAACAACTGGAGTCATTGCATGTGTGTTCTTTTCACATACCACATATGGATCCACCAGTGTCATTGCATGCGTGTTGTTTTCACAATCCACCTATGGATACACCAATGTCATTCCATGTGTGCTCTTTTTACTGACAACAACCAGAGTCATTGCACGTGTGTTCTCTTCAGAGACCACACATGGATCCACCAGTGTCATTGCATGTGTGTTCTTTTTATTAACAACAACTGGAGTCATTTCATGACTATTATTTTCACATACCACATATGGATCCACCAGTGTTATTGAAATGTGTGTTCTCTTCCGAGACCACACATGGATCCACCAGTGTCATTACATGTGTGCTCTTTTTACTAACAACAACTGGAGTCATTGCATGTGTGTTCTATTCACTTACCACACAGGGATCCACCAGTGTCATTGAAATGTGTGTTCTTCTCATTAACCACAGCTAGAGTCATTGCATGTGTGTTCTCTTCAAAGACCACACATGGATCCACCAGTGTCAATGCATGTGTGTTCTTTTTACTAACAACAACCAGAGTCATTGCATGTGTGTTCTTTTCACATACCACCTTTGGATCCACCAGTCTCATTGCATGTGTGCTCTTTTTACTAACAACATCCAGAGTCATTGCATGTGTGTTCTCTTTAGAGACCACACATGGATCCACCAGTGTCATTTCATGTGTGTTCTTTTCACTAACAACAACATGAGTCATTTGATGACTATTGTTTTCACATACCACATATGGATCCACTAGTGTCCCTGAAATGTGTGCTCTTCTCATTAACCATAGCTAGAGTCATTGCATGTGTGTTCTCTTCATAGACCCCACATGGATCCACCAGTGTCATTGCATGTGTGTTCTTTTTACTAACAACAACTGGAGTCATTGCATGTGTGTTCTTTTGACATACCACATATGGATCCACCAGTGTCATTGGAAATGTGTGTTCTCTTTAGAGACCACACATGGATCCACCAATGTCATTGCATGTGTGTTATTTTTACTAACAACAACTAGAGTCATTGCATGTGTGTTCTTTTCACATACCACATATGGATCCACCAGTGTCATTGCATGTGTGTTCTTTTCACAATCCACCTATGGATCCCCAGTGTCATTGCATGTTTGCTCATTTTACTAACAACAACCAGAGTCATTGCATGTGTGTTCTGTTCAAAGGCCACACGTGGATCCACCAGTGTCATTGCATGTGTGTTCTTTTTACTAACAACAACTAGAGTCATTTCATGACTATTATTTTCACATACCACATATGGATCCCCCAGTGCCATTGAAATGTGTGTTCTCTTCAGAGACCACACATGGATCCACTAGTGTCATTGCATGTGTGCTCTTTTTACTAACAACAACTGGAGTCATTGCATGTGTGTTCGTTTCACATACCACATATGGATCCACCAGTGTCATTCAAATGTGTGTTCTTCTCATTAACCAGAACTAGAGTCATTGCATGTGTGTTCCCTTCAGAGACCACACATGGATCCACCAGTGTCATTGCATGTGTGTTCTTTTCACAATCCACCTATGGATCTACCAGTGTCATTGCATGTGTGCTCTTTTTACTAACAACAGCCAGAATCATTGCATGTGTGTTATTTTCACAATCCACCTATGGATCTACCAGTGTCATTGCATGTGTGCTCTTTTTACTAACAACAGCTAGAGTCATTGCATGTGTGTTCTCTTCAGAGACCACACATGGATCCACCAGTGTCATTGCATGTGTGTTCTTTTTACTAACAACAACTCGAGTCATTTCATGACTATTATTTTCACATACCACATATGGATCCACCAGTGTCATTGAAATGTGTGTTTTCTTCAGAGACCACATGGATCCACAAGTGTCATTACATGTGTGCTCTTTTTACTAACAAGAACTGGAGTCATTGGATGTGTGTTCTTTTCACATAGCACATATGGATCCACCAATGTCATTGAAATGTGTGTTCTGCTCATTAACCACAGCTAGAGTCATTGCATGTGTGTTCTCTTCAGAGACCACACATGGATCCACTAGTGTCATTGCATGTGTGTTCTTTTTACTAACAACCACCAAAGTCATTGCATTTGTGTTCTTTTCACAATCCACCTATGGATCCACCAGTGTCATTGCATGTGTGCTCTTTTTACTAACAACAGCCAGAGTCATTGCATGTGTGTTCTCTTCAGAGACCACACATGGACCCACCAGTGTCATTGCATGTGTGTTCTTTTTACTAACAACAACTAGAGTCATTTCATGACTATTCTTTTCACATACCACATATGGCTCCACCAGAGTCATTGCATGTGTGTTCTTCTCATTAACCACAGCTAGAGTCATTGCATGTGTGTTCTCTTAGAGACCACACATGGATCCACTAGTGTCATTGAATGTGTCTTCTTTTTACTAACAACAACTGGAGTCATTGCATGTGTGTTCTTTTCACATACCACATATGGATCCACCAGTGTCATTGAAATGTGTGTTCTCTTCCGAGACCACACATGGATCCACCAGTGTCATTACATGTGTGCTCTTTTTACTAACAACAACTGGAGTCATTGCATGTGTGTTCTTTTCACATACCACATATGGATCTACAAGTGTCATTGCATGTGTGTTCTTTTCAAAATCCACCTATGGATCCACCAGTGTCATTGCATGTGTGCTCTTTTTACTAACAACAACCAGCGTCATTGCATGTGTGTTCTCTTCAGTGACCACACATGGATCCACCAGTATAATTGCATGTGTGTTCTTTTTACTAACAATAACTGGAGTCATTTCATGACTATTATTTTCACATACCACATATGGATCCACCAGTGTCATTGAAATGTGTGTTCTCTTAAGAGACCCCACATGGATCCACCAGTGTCATTGCATGTGTGCTCTTTTTACTAACAACAACTGGAGTCATTGCATGTGTGTTATTTTCACATACCACATATGGATCCACCAGTGTCATTGAAATGTGTGCTCTCTTCAGAGACCACACATGGATCCACCAGTGTCATTGCATGTGTGCTCTTTTTACTAACAACAACTGGAGTCATTGCATGTGTGTTCTTTTCACATACCACATATCGATCCACCAGTGTCATTGAAATGTGTGTTGTTCTCATTAACCACAACTAGAGTCATTGCATGTGTGTTCTCTTCAGAGACCACACATGGATCCACAAGTGTCATTGCATGTGTGTACTTTTTACTAACAACAACCAGAGTCATTGCATGTGTGTTCTTTTCACAATCCACCTATGGATCCACCAGTGTCATTGCATGTGTGCTCTTTTTACTAATAACAACCAGAGTCATTGCATGCGTGTTATCTTCAGAGACCACACATGGATCCACCAGTGTCATTGCATGTTTGTTCTTTTTACTAACAACAACTGGAGACATTTCATGACTATTCTTTTCACATACCACATATGGATCCACCAGTGTCATTACATGTGTGTTCTTCTGATTAACCACAGCTAGAGTCATTGCATGTGTGTTATCTTTAGAGACGACACATGGATCCACCAGTGTCATTGCATGTGTGTTATTTTTACTAACAACAACTAGAGTCATTGCATGTGTGTTCTTTTCACATACCACATATGGATCCACCAGTGTCATTGCATGTGTGTTCTTTTCACAATCCACCTATGGATCCCCAGTGTCATTGCATGTTTGCTCATTTTACTAACAACAACCAGAGTCATTGCATGTGTGTTCTGTTCAAAGGCCACACGTGGATCCACCAGTGTCATTGCATGTGTGTTCTTTTTACTAACAACAACTAGAGTCATTTCATGACTATTATTTTCACATACCACATATGGATCCCCCAGTGCCATTGAAATGTGTGTTCTCTTCAGAGACCACACATGGATCCACTAGTGTCATTGCATGTGTGCTCTTTTTACTAACAACAACTGGAGTCATTGCATGTGTGTTCGTTTCACATACCACATATGGATCCACCAGTGTCATTCAAATGTGTGTTCTTCTCATTAACCAGAACTAGAGTCATTGCATGTGTGTTCCCTTCAGAGACCACACATGGATCCACCAGTGTCATTGCATGTGTGTTCTTTTCACAATCCACCTATGGATCTACCAGTGTCATTGCATGTGTGCTCTTTTTACTAACAACAGCCAGAATCATTGCATGTGTGTTATTTTCACAATCCACCTATGGATCTACCAGTGTCATTGCATGTGTGCTCTTTTTACTAACAACAGCCAGAGTCATTGCATGTGTGTTCTATTCACTTACCACACAGGGATCCACCAGTGTCATTGAAATGTGTGTTCTTCTCATTAACCACAGCTAGAGTCATTGCATGTGTGTTCTCTTCAAAGACCACACATGGATCCACCAGTGTCAATGCATGTGTGTTCTTTTTACTAACAACAACCAGAGTCATTGCATGTGTGTTCTTTTCACATACCACCTTTGGATCCACCAGTCTCATTGCATGTGTGCTCTTTTTACTAACAACATCCAGAGTCATTGCATGTGTGTTCTCTTTAGAGACCACACATGGATCCACCAGTGTCATTTCATGTGTGTTCTTTTCACTAACAACAACTTGAGTCATTTGATGACTATTGTTTTCACATACCACATATGGATCCACTAGTGTCCCTGAAATGTGTGCTCTTCTCATTAACCATAGCTAGAGTCATTGCATGTGTGTTCTCTTCATAGACCCCACATGGATCCACCAGTGTCATTGCATGTGTGTTCTTTTTACTAACAACAACTGGAGTCATTGCATGTGTGTTCTTTTGACATACCACATATGGATCCACCAGTGTCATTGGAAATGTGTGTTCTCTTTAGAGACCACACATGGATCCACCAATGTCATTGCATGTGTGTTATTTTTACTAACAACAACTAGAGTCATTGCATGTGTGTTCTTTTCACATACCACATATGGATCCACCAGTGTCATTGCATGTGTGTTCTTTTCACAATCCACCTATGGATCCCCAGTGTCATTGCATGTTTGCTCATTTTACTAACAACAACCAGAGTCATTGCATGTGTGTTCTGTTCAAAGGCCACACGTGGATCCACCAGTGTCATTGCATGTGTGTTCTTTTTACTAACAACAACTAGAGTCATTTCATGACTATTATTTTCACATACCACATATGGATCCCCCAGTGCCATTGAAATGTGTGTTCTCTTCAGAGACCACACATGGATCCACTAGTGTCATTGCATGTGTGCTCTTTTTACTAACAACAACTGGAGTCATAGCATGTGTGTTCGTTTCACATACCACATATGGATCCACCAGTGTCATTCAAATGTGTGTTCTTCTCATTAACCAGAACTAGAGTCATTGCATGTGTGTTCCCTTCAGAGACCACACATGGATCCACCAGTGTCATTGCATGTGTGTTCTTTTCACAATCCACCTATGGATCTACCAGTGTCATTGCATGTGTGCTCTTTTTACTAACAACAGCCAGAATCATTGCATGTGTGTTATTTTCACAATCCACCTATGGATCTACCAGTGTCATTGCATGTGTGCTCTTTTTACTAACAACAGCCAGAGTCATTGCATGTGTGTTCTCTTCAGAGACCACACATGGATCCACCAGTGTCATTGCATGTGTGTTCTTTTTACTAACAACAACTCGAGTCATTTCATGACTATTATTTTCACATACCACATATGGATCCACCAGTGTCATTGAAATGTGTGTTTTCTTCAGAGACCACATGGATCCACAAGTGTCATTACATGTGTGCTCTTTTTACTAACAAGAACTGGAGTCATTGGATGTGTGTTCTTTTCACATAGCACATATGGATCCACCAATGTCATTGAAATGTGTGTTCTGCTCATTAACCACAGCTAGAGTCATTGCATGTGTGTTCTCTTCAGAGACCACACATGGATCCACTAGTGTCATTGCATGTGTGTTCTTTTTACTAACAACCACCAAAGTCATTGCATTTGTGTTCTTTTCACAATCCACCTATGGATCCACCAGTGTCATTGCATGTGTGCTCTTTTTACTAACAACAGCCAGAGTCATTGCATGTGTGTTCTCTTCAGAGACCACACATGGACCCACCAGTGTCATTGCATGTGTGTTCTTTTTACTAACAACAACTAGAGTCATTTCATGACTATTCTTTTCACATACCACATATGGCTCCACCAGAGTCATTGCATGTGTGTTCTTCTCATTAACCACAGCTAGAGTCATTGCATGTGTGTTCTCTTAGAGACCACACATGGATCCACTAGTGTCATTGAATGTGTCTTCTTTTTACTAACAACAACTGGAGTCATTGCATGTGTGTTCTTTTCACATACCACATATGGATCCACCAGTGTCATTGAAATGTGTGTTCTCTTCCGAGACCACACATGGATCCACCAGTGTCATTACATGTGTGCTCTTTTTACTAACAACAACTGGAGTCATTGCATGTGTGTTCTTTTCACATACCACATATGGATCTACAAGTGTCATTGCATGTGTGTTCTTTTCAAAATCCACCTATGGATCCACCAGTGTCATTGCATGTGTGCTCTTTTTACTAACAACAACCAGCGTCATTGCATGTGTGTTCTCTTCAGTGACCACACATGGATCCACCAGTATAATTGCATGTGTGTTCTTTTTACTAACAATAACTGGAGTCATTTCATGACTATTATTTTCACATACCACATATGGATCCACCAGTGTCATTGAAATGTGTGTTCTCTTAAGAGACCCCACATGGATCCACCAGTGTCATTGCATGTGTGCTCTTTTTACTAACAACAACTGGAGTCATTGCATGTGTGTTATTTTCACATACCACATATGGATCCACCAGTGTCATTGAAATGTGTGCTCTCTTCAGAGACCACACATGGATCCACCAGTGTCATTGCATGTGTGCTCTTTTTACTAACAACAACTGGAGTCATTGCATGTGTGTTCTTTTCACATACCACATATCGATCCACCAGTGTCATTGAAATGTGTGTTGTTCTCATTAACCACAACTAGAGTCATTGCATGTGTGTTCTCTTCAGAGACCACACATGGATCCACAAGTGTCATTGCATGTGTGTACTTTTTACTAACAACAACCAGAGTCATTGCATGTGTGTTCTTTTCACAATCCACCTATGGATCCACCAGTGTCATTGCATGTGTGCTCTTTTTACTAATAACAACCAGAGTCATTGCATGCGTGTTATCTTCAGAGACCACACATGGATCCACCAGTGTCATTGCATGTTTGTTCTTTTTACTAACAACAACTGGAGACATTTCATGACTATTCTTTTCACATACCACATATGGATCCACCAGTGTCATTACATGTGTGTTCTTCTGATTAACCACAGCTAGAGTCATTGCATGTGTGTTATCTTTAGAGACGACACATGGATCCACCAGTGTCATTGCATGTGTGTTATTTTTACTAACAACAACTAGAGTCATTGCATGTGTGTTCTTTTCACATACCACATATGGATCCACCAGTGTCATTGCATGTGTGTTCTTTTCACAATCCACCTATGGATCCCCAGTGTCATTGCATGTTTGCTCATTTTACTAACAACAACCAGAGTCATTGCATGTGTGTTCTGTTCAAAGGCCACACGTGGATCCACCAGTGTCATTGCATGTGTGTTCTTTTTACTAACAACAACTAGAGTCATTTCATGACTATTATTTTCACATACCACATATGGATCCCCCAGTGCCATTGAAATGTGTGTTCTCTTCAGAGACCACACATGGATCCACTAGTGTCATTGCATGTGTGCTCTTTTTACTAACAACAACTGGAGTCATTGCATGTGTGTTCGTTTCACATACCACATATGGATCCACCAGTGTCATTCAAATGTGTGTTCTTCTCATTAACCAGAACTAGAGTCATTGCATGTGTGTTCCCTTCAGAGACCACACATGGATCCACCAGTGTCATTGCATGTGTGTTCTTTTCACAATCCACCTATGGATCTACCAGTGTCATTGCATGTGTGCTCTTTTTACTAACAACAGCCAGAATCATTGCATGTGTGTTATTTTCACAATCCACCTATGGATCTACCAGTGTCATTGCATGTGTGCTCTTTTTACTAACAACAGCCAGAGTCATTGCATGTGTGTTCTCTTCAGAGACCACACATGGATCCACCAGTGTCATTGCATGTGTGTTCTTTTTACTAACAACAACTCGAGTCATTTCATGACTATTATTTTCACATACCACATATGGATCCACCAGTGTCATTGAAATGTGTGTTTTCTTCAGAGACCACATGGATCCACAAGTGTCATTACATGTGTGCTCTTTTTACTAACAAGAACTGGAGTCATTGGATGTGTGTTCTTTTCACATAGCACATATGGATCCACCAATGTCATTGAAATGTGTGTTCTGCTCATTAACCACAGCTAGAGTCATTGCATGTGTGTTCTCTTCAGAGACCACACATGGATCCACTAGTGTCATTGCATGTGTGTTCTTTTTACTAACAACCACCAAAGTCATTGCATTTGTGTTCTTTTCACAATCCACCTATGGATCCACCAGTGTCATTGCATGTGTGCTCTTTTTACTAACAACAGCCAGAGTCATTGCATGTGTGTTCTCCTCAGAGACCACACATGGACCCACCAGTGTCATTGCATGTGTGTTCTTTTTACTAACAACAACTAGAGTCATTTCATGACTATTCTTTTCACATACCACATATGGCTCCACCAGAGTCATTGCATGTGTGTTCTTCTCATTAACCACAGCTAGAGTCATTGCATGTGTGTTCTCTTAGAGACCACACATGGATCCACTAGTGTCATTGAATGTGTCTTCTTTTTACTAACAACAACTGGAGTCATTGCATGTGTGTTCTTTTCACATACCACATATGGATCCACCAGTGTCATTGAAATGTGTGTTCTCTTCCGAGACCACACATGGATCCACCAGTGTCATTACATGTGTGCTCTTTTTACTAACAACAACTGGAGTCATTGCATGTGTGTTCTTTTCACATACCACATATGGATCTACAAGTGTCATTGCATGTGTGTTCTTTTCAAAATCCACCTATGGATCCACCAGTGTCATTGCATGTGTGCTCTTTTTACTAACAACAACCAGCGTCATTGCATGTGTGTTCTCTTCAGTGACCACACATGGATCCACCAGTATAATTGCATGTGTGTTCTTTTTACTAACAATAACTGGAGTCATTTCATGACTATTATTTTCACATACCACATATGGATCCACCAGTGTCATTGAAATGTGTGTTCTCTTAAGAGACCCCACATGGATCCACCAGTGTCATTGCATGTGTGCTCTTTTTACTAACAACAACTGGAGTCATTGCATGTGTGTTATTTTCACATACCACATATGGATCCACCAGTGTCATTGAAATGTGTGCTCTCTTCAGAGACCACACATGGATCCACCAGTGTCATTGCATGTGTGCTCTTTTTACTAACAACAACTGGAGTCATTGCATGTGTGTTCTTTTCACATACCACATATCGATCCACCAGTGTCATTGAAATGTGTGTTGTTCTCATTAACCACAACTAGAGTCATTGCATGTGTGTTCTCTTCAGAGACCACACATGGATCCACAAGTGTCATTGCATGTGTGTACTTTTTACTAACAACAACCAGAGTCATTGCATGTGTGTTCTTTTCACAATCCACCTATGGATCCACCAGTGTCATTGCATGTGTGCTCTTTTTACTAATAACAACCAGAGTCATTGCATGCGTGTTATCTTCAGAGACCACACATGGATCCACCAGTGTCATTGCATGTTTGTTCTTTTTACTAACAACAACTGGAGACATTTCATGACTATTCTTTTCACATACCACATATGGATCCACCAGTGTCATTACATGTGTGTTCTTCTGATTAACCACAGCTAGAGTCATTGCATGTGTGTTATCTTTAGAGACGACACATGGATCCACCAGTGTCATTACATGTGTGTTCTTTTTAGTAACAACAATTAGAGTCATTGCATGTGTGTTGTTTTCACATACCACATATGGATCCACCAATGTCATTGAAATGTGTGTTCTCTTCAGAGACCACGCATGGATCCACCAGTGTCATTGCATGTGTGCTCTTTTTACTAACAACAACCAGAGTCATTGCATGTGTGTTCTCTTCAGAGACCACACATGGATCCACCAGTGTCATTGCATGTGTGTTCTTTTTACTAACAACAACTGGAGTCATTTCATGAGTATTATTTTCACATACCACATATGGATCCACCAGTGTCATTGAAATGTGTGCTGTCTTCAGAGACCACAGATGGATCCACCAGTGTCATTGCATGTGTGCTCTTTTTACTAACATGTAACATCCCAAAAATCATGTTTCAAAAACTCATTCATTTCATTCTTGCATCATTCATTCATATAGGGTTTTTCACAAAATCATTTGGAGACAGAAGTTTGAGCTATGATTTCATGTGGGCAAATTGTCTCAATTGGCCAACACCCTTTGGGATTTGATTGTTCATGATCTTGTTTGCTTGCCACCATGGTTGGAAAGAATAGGAGTAACATTTAAACCCAAGACTTCAATTTAGAAATATTTTCTAAACCCTATTCCAAATATTTGCAACTAGAGCAAATCTCTGTTTGTTTTGAAACCCAAGCTTGACCAAGCCTTTGCAAGGTAACCACTAGGTTATTTGATTGTTTGTGAACCCACAGAACCCTGCAAAAATCCCCAAAGAAGTTTGAATTCAAAAGGATTTGAATTCATATCAAATTCTATTCAGAAAATGAAATTAGAAAAAGAAAAGGCTTAAAGAAAGAAAAAGGGCCGAGCGGCCAGAATCTGGCCCAGCAGCGGATCAAGCCCAGCAAGCCCACCCGGGGATCTCCTTTTTCTTCTCACACGCGCGAGCACACGCGAACAGACGCTGACAGCCCGACCCCACCTGCACTCCGCGCTCCTCGCTGACAGGCGGGCCTTCTCCACGTCAGCATCGTCTTCCCCTGTCTCCGCGCACGATCTCCGCCGCTGACCGTTGCCGCAGTGATGCCGGGAGTAATTGGGCATTAATCGACGGGCGTTTCCTGTCGAGCATCTGGCTATAAGACCCCCTCTGCCTCGCGATCATTTTCCCCCAAACACCTCGCTCGCTCCGCCACCAGGCTGTCCTCAATCAACTTTGCACCGCCGCGGACAGAGCCTCTCCGGCGATCGATTCCGGTGAGCCTAGTGTCCCCCTCTGCCTCTCGTTCTTACAATCTGACTCAGCATGTCTTTGCGCATCTCCTGACCTCACTAGTCTGTCCTGTACTGCCCCAGGTCGCCGGTTCCACCTGACACCGCGAGCACCGACGGCGACATCAACTCCGACGAGTTTTCCCGGTAGGTACAGACCGCCCCTCGCTTTCCCGTTCATGCTCACTACTTCGCCTTGACCCTGTGAACCTAACCGTGTCGCTATCTTGCCTTGGGGTGATTCTCAGTGACGTCCACGACGACCACCCGACGCACCCGACGCCGCCACTAACTCCGGTGAGCAATCGCAGCCGTGCCCGAGCGCCCCTTGACCAACCGCAAGTACGACGAGCTTCGCCGTGACCTCCTGAGCCCGGTGAGCTACTCCTCCTTCTCCCTCGCCGTCTGCATCATCGGCAACGTCGTCGACCGACAGTTCCGCCGCCGGTAGCCACCGCGCAGCGCCGCCCATCTGTGGCCAGGCAGTAGTAGCCGTTAGATCTGGATCGAACGCCTACGATAGATCACTTAACCCCGAAGCGGTACGCGATCTGAGCCGCCAGATTTTATTTAGATCCTACGGCTGTGGAGCTCGATCCAGTGCGAACCGGTACGGGCGAATAAGAACATGACGCGTGGCTAGGAGCTGATCTGAAAATAGAATTTAAAACAGATTTTGATCCAGATTTCAAATGCCTATATCTTTTGAATCCCACGTTAGAATTTTGCAAACTTTATACCGTTGGATTCAGAAAAACAAGACCTTTCTGCCTATCCCTTTTGTTTAGCAAATAGTAACCATTAGTTTGGCTTAAATTACAGAAACTTGTTTGAGGCCTTTTTGAGTATAGATTTAGTTTAGTATTTTGTTTTAGGGTTATTTAAGTTGTCTTGGCTATTTTGTGACTTGTTTAGTTTCTGTATTCATGCACTTGCTTGGTTGAGTTTTCAAAAATCATCACTTGGTAGATTCATGCATGCATGCATTCATACTATTTCTTGTTTGTATATATTTGTGTGTAATTGTGTGCTACAACTTTGTGTGTAGATTTTGCTAGTGATTGTGATTGTGACGAGTGCTACTCTCCACACTACCAAGGCAAGTGATATCTTCATGAATATTCCATACCTATATTTTATACTTGCATTAGATATATTTTGTTAGGACTTGCATGCTACTTTTGTCAATTAATATTGGGAAATCCTATTTAGAATAGAATGCTAGAATTGCTAGGAGAATTCCCTAAAGATAAGTTGCCATGCCATGCTTAGCCTAGCTACTAGAAAACAAGGGTGGTTTATATATTCACACTATGGAAAAATATTCTAAGTCTAAGGACTTGTTTTTATTTAACAAAACAACTAAGTTAATGAATCACCTGGGTGGAATGGAAAGAATGGGGTATGTTGAGTGGTTACACAAGGCCAGGGGTACTGGTGAACCTTGTGTATCTCACTTGTGGATGGCCACCCAGGAAACAAAGAGATTTGAGATGTCTAATGTTGAGAAGCTTCAAGTGCAACCACTTGGCATTATGGGCTCTGCCATGATCTTAGGATGCTGGAACTTAGTCTTTTGGACAGTGGGTGGTAGATGGGATGGTAGGTTGGAACGCGTCCATTTGACTAAGGAAAGGCTACTGAAGGATCATCCTTGGGAAACCAAGGCTTGTGGGG
Organism: Avena sativa; assembly: GCA_916181665.1. Taxonomy (NCBI): domain Eukaryota; kingdom Viridiplantae; phylum Streptophyta; class Magnoliopsida; order Poales; family Poaceae; genus Avena; species Avena sativa. Next base: position 363,499,178 of record OV702290.1, on the reverse strand, counting down.
AAAGTGCACCACCTCTGCAGAGTGTAAAACCTAAGTACTTAGCCATGTCCCTGGTAAAGGAAAATTTGAGCATCAAGACATGGAAACTTCAAGAATCTCATCACTCCAATTTCTGAATAAAATTTGTGGGTGAACAAGGGTTAAAGGATCTTCAGTCTTTGATTGGTAGATGCCCTGAGTGGATCTTCAGTCTCTGATTGGTAGATACCTTGGGATGGACTTTGTCAAACAAAAACTTAGTGTTTTCAAAAAGTTAAGGAAAAATCTATTTTGAGCAATGCAAGCCTAAGCTCCACCAGCCAAATGCATATAGTCTTATAGTCCACTTAAATATCTACTAAGGTATCACTTGCCAATACTATTCCAAAGTATTGACCCTCTGTGGCTGTAACTTATGATGTTGCAGGTTACTCTGATGATGAATAGGAGTCATGAGTCTACACTCAACATGCTTGCCTGTGGCACATGAAGATGAAGACTTATGTTTATTTACATATTCTATAAACTCTTGTATTAGGCCTTTGGCCATGAGTTGTAAAAGACTATGTTTTATCTCTGGAATGACTGTAATAAACGACCTTTGTATCTGTGTACTTCATCTTAAACTGTGGATGCTAGCATTGATCCAGGGACTAGCATTGCAATCACAGGGATCTTATCCTTTAATAAGGAGGGATCTTACAGATGGTATCAGAGCACTGTGTTGCCTGTAGGATTATGACCCTAGGATTGGAAACCACTAAGGAAAAATTTTACTTCTTCTACACTTGTCTATTCTTCTCGTAAACTTTTCTAATCTTCTCCTTCTCATCTCTATTTGTAGATGAACTCCGTCAACGAAGCCGTGAAGAAAGGACCACTCATGACCATGACCTTGGAGTGTGAGACTGAGTTTCCCAAGATTCTCAAGGACCTCATGGAAACCATGGGAGTACATGGTGCAGCAGTGTACAAAGGCTTTCCAGTGATGGAGGATGGAGTGGAGTATTGGTGGGTGCAACTTCACTTGTACAAGAACAAGGAAGACAACCACAAAGAAAAAGGCTTCTGCATGTACACCAACACTTTTATGCACACCACATTCTTTGAGTCAGCAAAAGAAGCAGCTTGGAAGACTATCAAAGAACTCAGTGCTAGAGTCAAGTGCAGGATGCTCAACCTCCAAAAAGACTTAGAGAAAGAGAAGGAACATACCCAAGAGTTGGAAATCACCAACCAATCCTTAAGAGGAGATATTATAGACTTAGTGATAGAAGCATGTGAACAAGATAGGGTGATTGCCACTAGGAACATTGTGCTAGCCACCAGATCCAATGAGATAGGATTGTAAGCGCACTTCGTTAGTTGGACCACCACCTATCACCTTATTTTTCAAAATAAGACCTTAAATAAGTTTGAACCTTGGTTGATGTAATGGAATTATGTATGCATGACTTGAGTGAATTGTGTGTTCCAAGAATGTGTTTGAATGTTTGTCTTGTTTATCTTAAATTGTGTTGTTCTAACTTTTTCAATCTTATAAATAGATGCCTATTGCCATCAGCACTGTTGAGGAGTTCCAGGCTACCCGTTTTGGTCCTCGTATCGTAGAGCTTACTACTTTACTCGATCTCCCTCTTCCTATCATTACGGTGCACCCACTCACCAAGTTTGAGAGGAAGGACCTTTGGGGCTTCAAGGTGAACCAGCCAGGACGCCAGGCAGAGCCTACTACGGAGGCCATCGTTTTCAAGCTTATGCACGATGACAGGGAGAGAGGCATGGAGGTTGTCATGCAGGATCTGATAGGACGACTGTTAGGACGTCACTCCCGACAGGTTAGAGGCACTCACTTCCACGCCTTCGGAAGGCGAGATGATGACGGAGAGTCCATTGACTTTGAGGACGACTCGAGGGTCACAGCAGAGCCGATACGCCTGTACCTCCAGGACTTAGAGACTCTTATTAGGCACGTGGATACCGATAGGACCAACGTCATGCTTAGTAATGACGAGCTCCAGGTGCAGCTTCGCGAGAAGGACAAGCTCTTCGCGCAGCAGGACGAGATAGTCAAGGAGATGGAGACGAAGTTCGAGACCCAAGACCGTAAGTTCAAGAGTCAAGAGAAGCGTGTCCAGGATAGGAACAAGAGGATTCGTGATATGACCGAGGAACTGCAGTCCAAGGACTTCGAGTTAGAGCAGCAGCAGACAGTGATTGAGAGGCTTCGTTCCCAGAAGAGGGCTCTCAAGGCCAAGATCGACTCTTTGACCACTACCATCGAGGAGAACAAGACCGCAATGGAGAACGCAGGTCTTACCTTTGTCGAGGAGGAGATTGATGCCGACGAGTAGATTTGACTACTCAGTTATCTTTATTTACCGCACTTGTTATTTATGAACTTATTGTTGGACCATCCGACATGTGGATGGCTTGCCACTTGTGTGTTTGTACTTTGAGACTTTTGTTATCTTGTTGTGTAGCTTTTATCCTTGTGTTGCTTGCTATGTGTTGCATGTGTGATGTATTGTGCATAAAACATGTAAGGGTATCTCATTCTTATCTCTATATGAATAAACCACAGATGCCTCCCCGTCGCGCAAACACCAACCCCAACCCCAACATTACCCCGGAAATGCAACAAATGATGAATGCGCAGACACAGCTTATGCAAATGATGACGACGTTCATCCAGAACCAGAACAACAACAACAACAACAACCCCAACAACCCCAACAACAAAAATAACAACAACAACAACCCTCCAGGTTTTGATATGCTCACCAGATTTCTGCGTCTAAGGCCAGCTAAGTTTTCGGGAACGACTGATCCCATGGTGGCCAATGATTGGCTACGTTCTGTGAACAAAGACTTAGTGACCGTAGGATGCACAGATGCTGAAAAGGTCAGGTTTGCAGCACATCTGTTGGAAGGACCAGCCGCCGCATGGTGGGACAACTTCCAGATTACCACGCCTATTGATGAGGTGACTTGGGCTATCTTTGAAGATGGATTTCGTACCACTCATATCTCACCAGGTATGATGAGCCTGAAAAAGAAGGAATTTCACAACCTGAAACAGCGCCACCACAGCGTGGCTGAATACATCGAAGAGTTCAACAATCTGGCGCGCTATGCACCGGATGAGGTTGACACTGATGCCAAAAGGAAGGAAAAGTTTCTAGAAGGCTTGAATGATGAGCTAAATCTGCAGCTGTCTGTGGCATATGTTCCAACTTACCAGTCGGTGTGTGACAAGGCTGTTATTGTGGAGAATAAAATGAAGCAAGTTGAGAGTAGAAAGAGGAAACACTCCGACAAGCATAGCTCGGGATCGTATCATAAACGATCTCACTATGATGATAGTGTCAGCTCAGGATCCCACAAGCATGGGAAGTTTAACAAGCACCACAACCACAACCGTCATGACAACAAGCATCATCGCAGACATGACAATGATAAGTACAAGAACCACAAGAGTGGATATAAGAGCCACCACAGTGGAAGTGGAAGTGGAAGTGGAAGTGGAAGTCAACCTAAGAAGGACAACAGTCAGGTTGAATGCTTCAAATGCAAGAAGCTGGGGCATTATGCTAATGAGTGCCCTGAGAAGAACGTTGAAGGACCTAACAAACCCAACCCTTTTCAGAAAGGACAGGTTAACCACATCAATGTGGAGGAAGTCTATGAAGAACCTGATGCCGTTGCTGGTAAGTTCAGACTCAATTCCATCTCAGCATTTGTACTCTTTGACACTGGTGCATCTCATTCATTCATATCAAAAGCATTTGTCGAAAGAAATGAACTACCAGTAGAAACCATTGGGTGTCCTATAAGAGTAAGTTCTCCTGGTGGAGAAATGATAGTAAACTCAGGATGCCATGACCTAGTCATAGAGTTTGGAAAACATAAGTTTCCAGTAAACCTAATAATCCTAAATTCCCAAGGATTGGATGTGATTTTGGGAATGGATTGGATGACTAAGTATAAGGGAGTACTAGATTGTGCAAATCATACAGTTTCACTCACAACCCCTGAAGGTAAGAGGATAATATTCAAGACCAACTTTAAATCAAAAGGGAGTAAGCTGAATTCTCTTAAGGGGGTTAGCATGGACACGGTGCCAATTGTGTGTGAGTATCCGGATGTGTTCCCGGAAGAATTACCAGGAATGCCACCAGATAGAGATGTGGAGTTTATAATAGACTTGGTACCAGGTTCTAGACCAAGGGCAAAGAGGCCTTATAAAATGTCAGTTGACGAACTTAAGGAACTCAAGAAACAACTTGGAGAACAATTGCAGAAAGGATTCATCCAGCCAAGTTCTTCATCTTGGGGAGCTCCAGTTTTGTTCGTAGAAAAGAGAGATAGAACTCAAAGATTATGCATAGATTACCGTTCTCTCAACGAGGTAACCATTAAGAACAAGTATCCTTTGCCAAGAATAAATGACTTGTTTGATCAGCTAGAAGGAGCATGTGTGTTCTCGAAGATTGATCTTCGGTCAGGCTATTTTCAACTCAAGATAAGAGAGCAAGACATACCTAAAACAGCCTTCACCACGAGGTATGGATTGTATGAGTACACGGTGATGCCTTTTGGATTAACCAACGCTCCAGCATACTTCATGAATATGATGAACAAAGTGTTCATGGAATTTCTCGACAAGTTTGTTGTCGTTTTCATCGATGACATCTTAGTCTACTCCAAGAACAAGGAAGAACATGAAAGACATCTACGCTTGATACTTGAGAAACTAAGGGAACATAAGCTTTATGCCAAATTCAGCAAGTGTGAGTTTTGGTTAGAGGAAGTTGGATTTCTTGGTCATGTTATGACAAAGGATGGTGTAGCAGTTGATCCTGCTAAAGTTTCAGCTGTGACAGAATGGGAATCACCTAGGAATGTAAAAGAGGTTCGTAGTTTTCTTGGTTTAGCAGGTTACTACAGAAGGTTCATTGAAATTTTTTCAAAGGTTGCTAAACCAATGACAGAATTGTTAAAGAAAGATAAGAAATTTGCTTGGTCTGAAGGATGTGAACTCAGCTTTCAAGAACTAAAGAAGAGACTTGTGTCAGCACCAGTTCTGTGCCTACCAGATTTGGAAAAGGATTTCCAAGTGTATTGTGATGCTTCGCATCAAGGATTAGGAGCCGTACTTATGCAAGGCGGAAAAGTTGTGGCTTATGTCTCGAGACAACTCAAAACTCATGAAGTAAATTATCCTACTCATGATTTAGAGTTAGCCGCTGTTGTCCATGCACTCAAAACATGGAGACATTACCTTTTGGGAAAACGTTGTGAAGTATTCACCGACCATAAGAGCTTGAAGTATATCTTCACCCAGAAGGAAATCAATATGAGACAAAGGAGATGGCTAGAACTTATCAAGGATTACGACTTGAGTTTGCAATACCACCCCGGTAAAGCAAATGTAGTAGCAGATGCTCTAAGTCGTAAAGCGTTTGTAAATGGTCTTACCAAAGGTAAATTGCCTGATGATTTGTGTAAGCAATTCAAGGAACTCAGGTTGGAGATTGTGCCAGAAGGACATCTCATGTCTTTGGATGTTCAACCCACTCTGTTGGATAAGATTAAAGAAGCCCAAAAGACGGATAAAGAGATCGAAGAGATCAAGGAAAGGATTAGCCAAGGGAAAGCTAAAAGTTTCCATATGGACGAACAAGGTACTTTATGGCACGAGAAACGTATTTGTGTTCCACAAGATCCGGAAATGCGGAAACTGATTTTACAAGAAGCCCATAACTCTCCATATTCTATTCACCTGGGAAACACCAAAATGTACATGGATATGAAAGAAAGATTTTGGTGGAACAATCTTAAAAGGGACATCGCCGAGCACATTGCTTTGTGTGACGTGTGTAGTAGAGTGAAAGCGGAGCATCAGAAACCAGCAGGTTTGCTTCAACCAATGCCTATTCCTGAATGGAAGTGGGAAAATATTGGTATGGATTTCATTACCGGATTACCAAGGACCAGGTCAGGGTATGATTCCATATGGGTAATAGTAGATCGCCTAACTAAAGTGGCTCATTTTATACCCGTAAAGACAACTTATACCAGTGCAAAGTTAGCCAAAATCTACATGAGCAGAATTGTATGCCTTCATGGTGTACCTAAGAGTATTGTGTCTGATAGAGGAACTCAGTTCACTTCTCACTTTTGGAGACAGCTTCATGAATCTCTAGGAACTAGGTTGGAATTCAGCACTGCTTTTCATCCTCAAAGTGATGGACAAACAGAAAGGACTAATCAAATTCTTGAAGACATGTTGAGGGCATGTGCCCTGGACTATGGAGCAAGATGGGATGAAAGTCTGCCTTATGCAGAGTTCTCTTACAACAACAGTCACCAATCTAGTATTGGGATGGCACCATTTGAGTTTCTATACGGAAGAAAGTGTACCACCCCATTGCTATGGAATGGTGTGGGAGAAAGAAGTTTGTTTGGACCAGACCTTATCAAAGACGCCGAAGAAAAGGTCAAATTGGTTAGAGACAGATTGAAGATAGCACAGTCTCGACAGAAAAGCTACGCAGATGCTAAGCGTAGAGAAGTCACTTACGAAGTTGGGGATAGAGCTTATCTTAGAGTATCACCACTTCGTGGAGTAAAAAGATTTGGAGTCAAAGGAAAGTTAGCACCAAGATATGTGGGACCATTCAACATTTTAAGTCGCAAGGGAGAAGCTGCATATGAAATCGAACTGCCAGCATCTTTACTAGCAGTACATAATGTTTTTCATGTGAGCCAGCTCAAGAAATGTCACCCAGAAATGGAAGAAACATCATTGAAAGATACCATATCTTTGGAAGAAGTTCAACTAGAAAGTGATCTCACCTATGAAGAAAAGCCTGTCAAGATTCTTGAGACCACAGAAAGAGTCACAAGAACAAAGACTATCAAGTTTTGCAAAGTACAATGGAATCATCATTCCAAAGAAGAAGCAACATGGGAAAGAGAAGATGATCTTCGGAAAGACCACCCTCACCTATTTGCTAGCCAATCCGAATCTCGAGGGAGAGATTCATTTTAAGGGGGTTAGATTTGTAACATCCCAAAAATCATGTTTCAAAAACTCATTCATTTCATTCTTGCATCATTCATTCATATAGGGTTTTTCTCAAAATCATTTGGAGACAGAAGTTTGAGCTATGATTTCATGTGGGCAAATTGTCTCAATTGGTCAACACCCTTTGGGATTTGATTGTTCATGATCTTGTTTGCTTGCCACCATGGTTGGAAAGAATAGGAGTAACATTTAAACCCAAGACTTCAATTTAGAAATATTTTCTAAACCCTATTCCAAATATTTGCAACTAGAGCAAATCTCTGTTTGTTTTGAAACCCAAGCTTGACCAAGCCTTTGCAAGGTAACCACTAGGTTATTTGATTGTTTGTGAACCCACAGAACCCTGCAAAAATCCCCAAAGAAGTTTGAATTCAAAAGGATTTGAATTCATATCAAATTCTATTCAGAAAATGAAATTAGAAAAAGAAAAGGCTTAAAGAAAGAAAAAGGGCCGAGCGGCCAGAATCTGGCCCAGCAGCGGATCAAGCCCAGCAAGCCCACCCGGGGATCTCCTTTTTCTTCTCACATGCGCGAGCACACGCGAACAGACGCTGACAGCCCGACCCCACCTGCACTCCGCGCTCCTCGCTGACAGGCGGGCCTTCTCCACGTCAGCATCGTCTTCCCCTGTCTCCGCGCACGATCTCCGCCGCTGACCGTTGCCGCAGTGATGCCGGGAGTAATTGGGCATTAATCGATGGGCGTTTCCTGTCGAGCATCTGGCTATAAGACCCCCTCTGCCTCGCGATCATTTTCCCCCAAACACCTCGCTCGCTCCGCCACCAGGCTGTCCTCAATCAACTTTGCACCGCCGCGGACAGAGCCTCTCCGGCGATCGATTCCGGTGAGCCTAGTGTCCCCCTCTGCCTCTCGTTCTTACAATCTGACTCAGCATGTCTTTGCGCATCTCCTGACCTCACTAGTCTGTCCTGTACTGCCCCAGGTCGCCGGTTCCACCTGACACCGCGAGCACCGACGGCGACATCAACTCCGACGAGTTTTCCCGGTAGGTACAGACCGCCCCTCGCTTTCCTGTTCATGCTCACTACTTCGCCTTGACCCTGTGAACCTAACCGTGTCGCTATCTTGCCTTGGGGTGATTCTCAGTGACGTCCACGACGACCACCCGACGCACCCGACGCCGCCACTAACTCCGGTGAGCAATCGCAGCCGTGCCCGAGCGCCCCTTGACCAACCGCAAGTACGACGAGCTTCGCCGTGACCTCCTGAGCCCGGTGAGCTACTCCTCCTTCTCCCTCGCCGTCTGCATCATCGGCAACGTCGTCGACCGACAGTTCCGCCGCCGGTAGCCACCGCGCAGCGCCGCCCATCTGTGGCCAGGCAGTAGTAGCCGTTAGATCTGGATCGAACGCCTACGATAGATCACTTAACCCCGAAGCGGTACGCGATCTGAGCCGCCAGATTTTATTTAGATCCTACGGCTGTGGAGCTCGATCCAGTGCGAACCGGTACGGGCGAATAAGAACATGACGCGTGGCTAGGAGCTGATCTGAAAATAGAATTTAAAACAGATTTTGATCCAGATTTCAAATGCCTATATCTTTTGAATCCCACGTTAGAATTTTGCAAACTTTATACCGTTGGATTCAGAAAAACAAGACCTTTCTGCCTATCCCTTTTGTTTAGCAAATAGTAACCATTAGTTTGGCTTAAATTACATAAACTTGTTTGAGGCCTTTTTGAGTATAGATTTAGTTTAGTATTTTGTTTTAGGGTTATTTAAGTTGTCTTGGCTATTTTGTGACTTGTTTAGTTTCTGTATTCATGCACTTGCTTGGTTGAGTTTTCAAAAATCATCACTTGGTAGATTCATGCATGCATGCATTCATACTATTTCTTGTTTGTATATATTTGTGTGTAATTGTGTGCTACAACTTTGTGTGTAGATTTTGCTAGTGATTGTGATTGTGACGAGTGCTACTCTCCACACTACAAAGGCAAGTGATATCTTCATGAATATTCCATACCTATATTTTATACTTGCATTAGATATATTTTGTTAGACTTGCATGCTACTTTTGTCAATTAATATTGGGAAATCCTATTTAGAATAGAATGCTAGAATTGCTAGGAGAATTCCCTAAAGATAAGTTGCCATGCCATGCTTAGCCTAGCTACTAGAAAACAAGGGTGGTTTATATATTCACACTATGGAAAAATATTCTAAGTCTAAGGACTTGTTTTTATTTAACAAAACAACTAAGTTAATGAATCACCTGGGTGGAATGGAAAGAATGGGGTATGTTGAGTGGTTACACAAGGCCAGGGGTACTGGTGAACCTTGTGTATCTCACTTGTGGATGGACACCCAGGAAACAAAGAGATTTGAGATGTCTAATGTTGAGAAGCTTCAAGTGCAACCACTTGGCATTATGGGCTCTGCCATGATCTTACGATGCTGGAACTTAGTCTTTTGGACAGTGGGTGGTAGATGGGATGATAGGTTGGAACGCGTCCATTTGACTAAGGAAAGGCTACTGAAGGATCATCCTTGGGAAACCAAGGCTTGTGGGGAAAGTGCACCACCTCTGCAGAGTGTAAAACCTAAGTACTTAGCCATGTCCCTGGTAAAGGAAAATTTGAGCATCAAGACATGGAAACTTCAAGAATCTCATCACTCCAATTTCTGAATAAAATTTGTGGGTGAACAAGGGTTAAAGGATCTTCAGTCTTTGATTGGTAGATGCCCTGAGTGGATCTTCAGTCTCTGATTGGTAGATACCTTGGGATGGACTTTGTCAAACAAAAACTTAGTGTTTTCAAAAAGTTAAGGAAAAATCTATTTTGAGCAATGCAAGCCTAAGCTCCACCAGCCAAATGCATATAGTCTTATAGTCCACTTAAATATCTACTAAGGTATCACTTGCCAATACTATTCCAAAGTATTGACCCTCTGTGGCTGTAACTTATGATGTTGCAGGTTACTCTGATGATGAATAGGAGTCATGAGTCTACACTCAACATGCTTGCCTGTGGCACATGAAGATGAAGACTTATGTTTATTTACATATTCTATAAACTCTTGTATTAGGCCTTTGGCCATGAGTTGTAAAAGACTATGTTTTATCTCTGGAATGACTGTAATAAACGACCTTTGTATCTGTGTACTTCATCTTAAACTGTGGATGCTAGCATTGATCTAGGGACTAGCATTGCAATCACAGGGATCTTATCCTTTAACAAGGAGGGATCTTACATAACAACAACTAGTGTCATTGCATGTGTGTTCTTTTCACATACCACATATCGATCCACCAGTGTCATTGAAATGTGTGTTCTTCTCATTAACCACAACTAGAGTCATTACATGTGTGTTCTTTTCAGAGACCACACATGGATCCACCAGTGTCATTGCATGTGTGTTCTTTTTACTAACAACAACTGGAGTCATTTCATGAGTATTATTTTCACATACCACATATGGATCCACCAGTGTCATTTAAATGTGTGCTCTCTTCAGAGACCACAGATGGATCCACCAGTGTCATTGCATGTGTGCTCTTTTTACTAACAACAACTGGAGTCATTGCATGTGTGTTCTTTTCACATACCACATATCGATCCACCAGTGTCATTGAAATGTGTGTTCTTCTCATTAACCACAACTAGAGTCATTACATGTGTGTTCTTTTCAGAGACCACACATGGATCGACCAGTGTCATTGCATGTGTGTTCTTTTTACTAACAACAACTGGAGTCATTTCATGAGTATTATTTTCACATACCACATATGGATCCACCAGTGTCATTTAAATGTGTGCTCTCTTCAGAGACCACAGATGGATCCACCAGTGTCATTGCATGTGTGCTCTTTCTACTAACAACAACTTGAGTCATTGCATGTGTGTTCTTTACACATACCACATATCAATCCACCAGTGTCATTGAAATGTGTGTTCTCTTTAGAGACCACACATGGATCCACCAGTGGCATTGCATGTGTGTTCTTTTTACTAACAACCACCAAAGTCATTGAATGTGTGTTCTTTTCACAATCCACCTATGGATCCACCAGTGTCATTGCATGTGTGTTCTTTTTACTAACAACAACTGGAGTCATTTCATGACTATTATTTTCACATACCACATATGGATCCACCAGAGTCATTGCATGTGTGTTCTTCTCATTAACCACAGCTATAGTCATTGCATGTGTGTTCTCTTCAGAGACCACACATGGATCGACCAGTGTCATTGCATGTGTGTTCTTTTTACTAACAACAACTGGAGTCATTACATGTGTGTTCTTTTCACATACCACATATGGATCCACCAGTGTCATTGGAATGTGTGTTTTCTTCAGATACCACACATGGATCCACTAGTGTCATTGCACGTGTGCTCTTTTTACTAACAACAACCAGAGTCATTCATATGTGTTCTTTTCACATACCACATATGGATCCACCAGTGTCATTGCATGTGTGTTCTTTTCACAATCCACCTATGGATCCACCAGTGTCATTGCATGTGTGCTCTTTTTACTAACAACAACAAGAGTCATTGCATGTGTGTTCTCTTCAGATACCACACATGGATCCACCAGTGTCATTGCATGTGTGTTCTTTTTACTAACAACAACTAGAGTCATTTCATGACTATTATTTTCACATACCACATATGGATCCACTAGTGTCATTGAAATGTGTGTTCTCTTAAGAGACCACACATGGATCCACCAGTGTCAATGCATGTGTGCCCTTTTTACTAACAACATCTAGAGTCATTGCATGTGTATTCTCTTCAGAGACCACACATGGATCCACCAGTATCATTGCATGTGTGTTCTTTTTACTAACAACAACAAGAGTAATTGCATGTGTGTTCTTTTCATAATCCACCTATGGATCCACCTGTGTCATTGCATGTGTGCTCTTTTTACTAACAACAGCCAGAGTCATTGCACGTGTGTTATCTTCAGAGACCGCACATGGATCCACCAGTGTCATTGCATGTGTGTTCTTTTTACTAACAACAACTGGGGTCATTTCATGACTATTATTTTCACATACCACATATGGATCCACCAGTGTTACTGAAATGTGTGTTCTTCTCATTAAGCACAGCTAGAGTCATTTCATGTGTGTTCTCTTTAGAGACCACACATTGATCCACCAGTGTCATTGCATGTGTGTTCTTTTTACTAACAACAACTAGAGTCATTGCATGTGTGTTCTTTTCACATACCACATATGGATCCACTAGTGTCATTGAAATGTGTGTTCTCTTCAGAGACCACACATGGATCCACCAGTGTCATTGCATGTGTGCTCTTTTTACTAACAACAACTAGAGTCATTGCATGTGTGTTCTTTTTACTAACAACAAGCAGAGTCGTTGCATGGGTGTTCTCTTGAGAGACCACACATGGATCCACCAGTGTCATTGCATGTGTGTTCTTTTTACTAACAACAACTGGAGTCATTCCATGTGTGTTCTTTTCACATACCACATATGGATCCACCAGTGTCATTGAAATGTGTGTTCTCTTCAGCGACCACACATGGATCCACCAGTGTCATTGCATGTGTGTTCTATTTACTAACAACAACTGGAGTCATTGCATGTGTGTTCTTTTCACATACCACATATGGATCCACCAGTGTCATTGCATGCGTGTTGTTTTCACAATCCACCTATGGATACACCAATGTCATTCCATGTGTGCTCTTTTTACTAACAACAACCAGAGTCATTGCACGTGTGTTCTCTTCAGAGACCACACATGGATCCACCAGTGTCATTGCATGTGTGTTCTTTTTATTAACAACAACTGGAGTCATTTCATGACTATTATTTTCACATACCACATATGGATCCACCAGTGTTATTGAAATGTGTGTTCTCTTCCGAGACCACACATGGATCCACCAGTGTCATTACATGTGTGCTCTTTTTACTAACAACAACTGGAGTCATTGCATGTGTGTTCTATTCACTTACCACACAGGGATCCACCAGTGTCATTGAAATGTGTGTTCTTCTCATTAACCACAGCTAGAGTCATTGCATGTGTGTTCTCTTCAAAGACCACACATGGATCCACCAGTGTCAATGCATGTGTGTTCTTTTTACTAACAACAACCAGAGTCATTGCATGTGTGTTCTTTTCACATACCACCTTTGGATCCACCAGTCTCATTGCATGTGTGCTCTTTTTACTAACAACATCCAGAGTCATTGCATGCGTGTTCTCTTTAGAGACCACACATGGATCCACCAGTGTCATTTCATGTGTGTTCTTTTCACTAACAACAACTTGAGTCATTTGATGACTATTGTTTTCACATACCACATATGGATCCACTAGTGTCCCTGAAATGTGTGCTCTTCTCATTAACCATAGCTAGAGTCATTGCATGTGTGTTCTCTTCATAGACCCCACATGGATCCACCAGTGTCATTGCATGTGTGTTCTTTTTACTAACAACAACTGGAGTCATTGCATGTGTGTTCTTTTGACATACCACATATGGATCCACCAGTGTCATTGGAAATGTGTGTTCTTTTCACATACCACATATGGATCCACCAGTGTCATTGCATGTGTGTTCTTTTCACAATCCACCTATGGATCCCTAGTGTCATTGCATGTTTGCTCATTTTACTAACAACAACCAGAGTCATTGCATGTGTGTTCTGTTCAAAGGCCACACGTGGATCCACCAGTGTCATTGCATGTGTGTTCTTTTTACTAACAACAACTAGAGTCATTTCATGACTATTATTTTCACATACCACATATGGATCCCCCAGTGCCATTGAAATGTGTGTTCTCTTCAGAGACCACACATGGATCCACCAGTGTCATTGCATGTGTGCTCTTTTTACTAACAACAACTGGAGTCATTGCATGTGTGTTCGTTTCACATACCACATATGGATCCACCAGTGTCATTGAAATGTGTGTTCTTCTCATTAACCAGAACTAGAGTCATTGCATGTGTGTTCCCTTCAGAGACCACACATGGATCCACCAGTGTCATTGCATGTGTGTTCTTTTCACAATCCACCTATGGATCTACCAGTGTCATTGCATGTGTGCTCTTTTTACTAACAACAGCCAGAATCATTGCATGTGTGTTATTTTCACAATCCACCTATGGATCTACCAGTGTCATTGCATGTGTGCTCTTTTTACTAAAAACAGCCAGAGGCATTGCATGTGTGATCTCTTCAGAGACCACACATGGATCCACCAGTGTCATTGCATGTGTGTTCTTTTTACTAACAACAACTCGAGTCATTTCATGACTATTATTTTCACATACCACATATGGATCCACCAGTGTCATTGAAATGTGTGTTTTCTTCAGAGACCACATGGATCCACAAGTGTCATTACATGTGTGCTCTTTTTACTAACAAGAACCGGAGTCATTGGATGTGTGTTCTTTTCACATAGCACATATGGATCCACCAATGTCATTGAAATGTGTGTTCTGCTCATTAACCACAGCTAGAGTCATTGCATGTGCGTTCTCTTCAGAGACCACACATGGATCCACTAGTGTCATTGCATGTGTGTTCTTTTTACTAACAACCACCAAAGTCATTGCATTTGTGTTCTTTTCACAATCCACCTATGGATCCACCAGTGTCATTGCATGTGTGATCTTTTTACTAACAACAGCCAGAGTCATTGCATGTGTGTTCTCTTCAGAGACCACACATGGACCCACCAGTGTCATTGCATGTGTGTTCTTTTTACTAACAACAACTAGAGTCATTTCATGACTATTCTTTTCACATACCACATATGGCTCCACCAGAGTCATTGCATGTGTGTTCTTCTCATTAACCACAACTAGAGTCATTGCATGTGTGTTCTCTTAGAGACCACACATGGATCCACTAGTGTCATTGAATGTGTCTTCTTTTTACTAACAACAACTGGAGTCATTGCATGTGTGTTCTTTTCACATACCACATATGGATCCACCAGTGTCATTGAAATGTGTGTTCTCTTCAGATACCACACATGGATCCACTAGTGTCATTGCACGTGTGCTCTTTTTACTAACAACAACCAGAGTCATTGCATATGTGTTCTTTTCACATACCACATATGGATCAACAAGTGTCATTGCATGTGTGTTCTTTTCAAAATCCACCTATGGATCCACCAGTGTCATTGCATGTGTTCTCTTTTTACTAACAACAACCAGCGTCATTGCATGTGTGTTCTCTTCAGTGACCACACATGGATCCACCAGTATAATTACATGTGTGTTCTTTTTACTAACAATAACTGGAGTCATTTCATGACTATTATTTTCACATACCACATATGGATCCACCAGTGTCATTGAAATGTGTGTTCTCTTAAGAGACCCCACATGGATCCACCAGTGTCATTGCATGTGTGCTCTTTTTACTAACAACAACTGGAGTCATTGCATGTGTGTTATTTTCACATACCACATATGGATCCACCAGTGTCATTGAAATGTGTGCTCTCTTCAGAGACCACAGATGGATCCACCAGTGTCATTGCATGTGTGCTCTTTTTACTAACAACAACTGGAGTCATTGCATGTGTGTTCTTTTCACATACCAGATATCGATCCACCAGTGTCATTGAAATGTGTGTTGTTCTCATTAACCACAACTAGAGTCATTGCATGTGTGTTCTCTTCAGAGACCACACATGGATCCACAAGTGTCATTGCATGTGTGTACTTTTTACTAACAACAACCAGAGTCATTGCATGTGTGTTCTTTTCACAATCCACCTATGGATCCACCAGTGTCATTGCATGTGTGCTCTTTTTACTAATAACAACCAGAGTCATTGCATGCGTGTTATCTTCAGAGACCACACATGGATCCACCAGTGTCATTGCATGTTTGTTCTTTTTACTAACAACAACTGGAGTCATTTCATGACTATTCTTTTCACATACCACATATGGATCCACCAGTGTCATTACATGTGTGTTCTTCTGATTAACCACAGCTAGAGTCATTGCATGTGTGTTATCTTTAGAGACGACACATGGATCCACCAGTGTCATTACATGTGTGTTCTTTTTAGTAACAACAATTAGAGTCATTGCATGTGTGTTCTTTTCACATACCACATATGGATCCACCAGTGTCATTGAAATGCGTGTTCTCTTCAGAGACCACGCATGGATCCACCAGTGTCATTGCATGTGTGCTCTTTTTACTAACAACAACCAGAGTCATTGCATGTGTGTTCTCTTCAGAGACCACACATGGATCCACCAGTGTCATTGCATGTGTGTTCTTTTTACTAACAACAACTGGAGTCATTTCATGAGTATTATTTTCACATACCACATATGGATCCACCAGTGTCATTGAAATGTGTGCTGTCTTCAGAGACCACAGATGGATCCACCAGTGTCATTGCATGTGTGCTCTTTTTACTAACAACAACTGGAGTCATTGCATGTGTGTTCTTTTCACATACCACATATCGATCCACCAGTGTCATTGAAATGTGTGTTCTTCTCATTAACCACAACTAGAGTCATTACATGTGTGTTCTTTTCAGAGACCACACATGGATCCACCAGTGTCATTGCATGTGTGTTCTTTTTACTAACAACAACTGGAGTCATTTCATGAGTATTATTTTCACATACCACATATGGATCCACCAGTGTCATTTAAATGTGTGCTCTCTTCAGAGACCACAGATGGATCCACCAGTGTCATTGCATGTGTGCTCTTTTTACTAACAACAACTGGAGTCATTGCATGTGTGTTCTTTTCACATACCACATATCGATCCACCAGTGTCATTGAAATGTGTGTTCTTCTCATTAACCACAACTAGAGTCATTACATGTGTGTTCTTTTTAGAGACCACACATGGATCGACCAGTGTCATTGCATGTGTGTTCTTTTTACTAACAACAACTGGAGTCATTTCATGAGTATTATTTTCACATACCACATATGGATCCACCAGTGTCATTTAAATGTGTGCTCTCTTCAGAGACCACAGATGGATCCACCAGTGTCATTGCATGTGTGCTCTTTCTACTATCAACAACTTGAGTCATTGCATGTGTGTTCTTTACACATACCACATATCAATCCACCAGTGTCATTGAAATGTGTGTTCTCTTTAGAGACCACACATGGATCCACCAGTGGCATTGCATGTGTGTTCTTTTTACTAACAACAACTAGAGTCATTGCATGTGTGTTCTTTTCACATAACACATATGGATCCACCAGTGTCATCAAAATGTGTGTTCTCTTCAGAGACCACACATGGATCCACCAGTGTCATTGCATGTGTGTTCTTTTTACTAACAACAACTGGAGTCATTGCATGTGTGTTATTTTCACATACCACATATGGATCCATCAATGTCATTCCATGTGTGCTCTTTTTACTGACAACAACTAGAGTCATTGCATGTGTGTTCTCTTTAGAGACCACACATGGATCCACAAGTGTCATTGCATGTGTGTTCTTTTTACTAACAACAACCAGAGTCATTGCATGTGTGTTCTTTTCACAATCCACCTATGGATCCACTAGTTTCATTGCATGTGTGCTCTTTTTACTAATAACAACCAGAGTCATTGCATGTGTGTTATATTCAGAGACCACACATGGATCCACTAGTGTCATTGCATGTTTGTTCTTTTTACTAACAACAACTGGAGTCGTTTCATGACTATTCTTTTCACATACCACATATGGATCCACCAGTGTCATTACATGTGTGTTCTACTAATTAACCACAGCTAGAGTCATTGCATGTGTGTTCTCTTTAGAGACCACACATGGATCCACCAGTGTCATTGCATGTGTGTTCTTTTTACTAATAACAACCAGAGTCACTGCATGTGTGTTATTTTCACAATCCACTTATGGATCCACCAGTGTCATTGAAATGTGTGTTCTCTTCAGAGACCACACATGGATCCACCAGTGTCATTGCATGTGTGCTCTTTTTACTAACAACCAGAGTCATTGCATGTGTGTTCTCTTCAGAGACCACACATGGATCCACCAGTGTCATTGCATGTGTGTTCTTTTTACTAACAACAACTAGAGTCATTGCATGTGTGTTCTTTTCACATAACACATATGGATCCACCAGTGTCATCAAAATGTGTGTTCTCTTCAGAGACCACACATGGATCCACCAGTGTCATTGCATGTGTGTTCTTTTTACTAACAACAACTGGAGTCATTGCATGTGTGTTATTTCCACATACCACATATGGATCCATCAATGTCATTCCATGTGTGCTCTTTTTACTGACAACAACTAGAGTCATTGCATGTGTGTTCTCTTTAGAGACCACACATGGATCCACAAGTGTCATTGCATGTGTGTTCTTTTTACTAACAACAACCAGAGTCATTGCATGTGTGTTCTTTTCACAATCCACCTATGGATCCACTAGTTTCATTGCATGTGTGCTCTTTTTACTAATAACAACCAGAGTCATTGCATGTGTGTTATATTCAGAGACCACACATGGATCCACTAGTGTCATTGCATGTTTGTTCTTTTTACTAACAACAACTGGAGTCGTTTCATGACTATTCTTTTCACATACCACATATGGATCCACCAGTGTCATTACATGTGTGTTCTACTAATTAACCACAGCTAGAGTCATTGCATGTGTGTTCTCTTTAGAGACCACACATGGATCCACCAGTGTCATTGCATGTGTGTTCTTTTTACTAATAACAACCAGAGTCACTGCATGTGTGTTATTTTCACAATCCACTTATGGATCCACCAGTGTCATTGAAATGTGTGTTCTCTTCAGAGACCACACATGGATCCACCAGTGTCATTGCATGTGTGCTCTTTTTACTAACAACAACCAGAGTCATTGCATGTGTGTTCTCTTCAGAGACCACACATGGATCCACCAGTGTCATTGCATGTGTGTTCTTTTTACTAACAACAAATGGAGTCATTTCATGAGTATTATTTTCACATACCACATATGGATCCACCAGTGTCATTGAAATGTGTGCTCTCTTCAGAGACCACACATGGATCCACCAGTGTCGTTGCATGTGTGCTCTTTTTACTAACAACAACTGGAGTCATTGCATGTGTGTTCTTTTCACATACCACATATGGATCCACCAGTGTCATTGAAATGTGTGTTCTTCTCATTAACCACAGCTAGAGTCATTGCATGTGTTTTTTCCAGAGACCACACATGGATCCACCAGTGTCATTGCATGTCTATTCTTTTTACTAACAACAACCAGAGTCATTGCATGTGTGTTCTTTTCACAATCCACCTATGGATCCACCAGTGTTATTGCATGTGTGCTCTTTTTACTAACAACAACCAGAGTCATTGCATGTGTGTTCTCTTCAGAGACCACACATGGATCCACCAGTGTCATTGCATGTGTGTTCTTTTTACTAACAACAACTGGAGTCATTTCATGAGTATTATTTTCACATACCACATATGGATCCACCAGTGTCATTGAAATGTGTGCTCTATTTAGAGACCACACATGGATCCACCAGTTTCGTTGCATGTGTGCTCTTTTTACTAACAACAACTGGAGTCATTGCATGTGTGTTCTTTTCACATACCACATATCGATCCACCAGTGTCATTGAAATGTGTGTTCTTCTCATTAACCACAGGTAGAGTCATTGCATGTGTTTTTTTCCAAAGACCACACATGGATCCACCAGTGTCATTGCATGTCTATTCTTTTTACTAACAACAACCAGAGTCATTGCATGTGTGTTCTCTTCAGAGACCACACATGGATCCACTAGTGTCATTGCATGTGTGTTCTTTTTACGAACAACAACTAGAGTCATTGCATTTGTCTTCTTTTCACATACCACATATGGATCCACTAGTTTCATTGAAATGTGTGTTCTCTTCAGAGACCGCACATGGATCCACCAGTGTCATTGCATGTGTTCTCTTTTTACTAAAAACAACTAGAGTCATTGCATGTGTGTCCTTTTTACTAACAACAACCAGAGTCATTGCATGTGTGTTCTCTTCAGAGACCACACATGGATCCACCAGTGTCATTGCATGTTTGTTCTTTTTACTAACAACAACTGGAGTCATTGCATGTGTGTTCTTTTCACATACCACATATGGATCCACCAGTGTCATTGAAATGTGTGTTCTCTTCAGAGACCACACATGGATCCACCAGTGTCATTGCATGTGTGTTCTTTTTACTAACAACAACTAGAGTCATTGCATGTGTGTTCTTTTCACATACCAAATATGGATCCACCAGTGTCATTGCATGCATGTTCTTTTCACAATCCACCTATGGATCCACCAGTGTCATTGCATGTGTGCTCTTTTTCCTAAGAACAACCAGAGTCATTGCATGTGTGTTATCTTAAGAGACCACACATGGATCCACCAGTGTCATTGCATGTGTGTTCTTTTTATTAACAACAACTGGAGTCATTTCATGACTATTATTTGCACATAACACATATGGATCCACCAGTGTTATTGAAATGTGTGTTCTATTCAGAGACCACACATGGATCCACCAGTGTCATTACATGTGTGCTCTTTTTACTAACAACAACTGGAGTCATTGCATGTGTGTTCTTTTCACATGCCACACATGGATCTACCAGTGTCATTGAAATGTGTGTTCTTGACATCAACCACAGCTAGAGTCATTGCATGTGTGTTCTCTTCAGAGACCACACATGGATCCACCAGTCTCACTGCATGTGTGTTCTTTTTACTAACAACAACCAGAGTCATTGCATGTGTGTTCTTTTAACAATCCACCTACGGATCCACCAGTGTCATTGCATGTGTGCTCTTTTTACTAACAACAGCCAGAGTCATTGCATGTGTGTTCTCTTCAGAGACCGCACATGGATCCACAAGTGTCATTGCATGTTTGTTCTTTTTACTAACAACAACTAGAGTCATTGCATGTGTTTTCTTTTCACATACCATAGATGGATCCACCAGTGTCATTGAAATGTGTGTTCTCTTCAGAGACCGCACATGGATCCACCAGTGTCATTGCATGTGTGCTCTTTTTACTAACAACAACCAGTGTCATTGCATGAGTGTTCTTTTTACTAACAACAACCAGAGTCATTGCATGTGTTTTCTCTTTAGAGACCACACATGAATCCACCAGTGTCATTGCATGTGTGTTCTTTTTACTAACAACAACTGGAGTCATTGCATGTGTGTTCTTTTCACATAACACATATGGATCCACCAGTGTCATCAAAATGTGTTTTCTCTTTAGAGACCACACATGGATCCACCAGTGTCATTGCATGTGTGCTCTTTTTACTAATAACAACCAGAGTCATTGCATGCGTGTTATCTTCAGAGACCACACATGGATCCACCAGTGTCATTGCATGTTTGTTCTTTTTACTAACAACAACTGGAGTCGTTTCATGACTATTCTTTTCACATACCACATATGGATCCACTAGTGTCATTACATGTGTGTTCTACTGATTAACCACAACTAGAGTCATTGCATGTGTGTTCTCTTTAGAGACCACACATGGATCCACCAGTGTCATTGCATGTGCGTTCTTTTTACTAACAACAACCAGAGTCATTGCATGTGTGTTCTTGTCACAATCCACCTATGGATCCACCAGTGTCATTGAAATGTGTGTTCTCTTCAGAGACCACACATGGATCCACCAGTGTCATTGCATGTGTGCTCTTTTTACTAACAACAACCAGAGTCATTGCATGTGTGTTCTCTTCAGAGACCACACATGGATCCACCAGTGTCATTGCATGTGTGTTCTTTTTACTAACAACAACTGGAGTCATTGCATGTGTGTTCTTTTCACATAACACATATGGATCCACCAGTGTCATCCAAATGTGTGTTCTCTTCAGAGACCACACATGGATCCACCAGTGTCGTTGCATGTGTGCTCTTTTTACTAACAACAACTGGAGTCATTGCATGTGTGTTCTTTTCACATACCACATATCGATCCACCAGTGTCATTGAAATGTGTGTTCTTCTCATTAACCACAGCTAGAGTCATTGCATGTGTTTTTTTTCTAGAGACCACACATGGATCTACCAGTGTCATTGCATGTCTATTCTTTTTGCTAACAACAACCAGAGTCATTGCATGTGTGTTCTTTTCACAATCCACCTATGGATCCACTAGTGTAATTTCATGCGTGCTCTTTTTACTAACAACAGCCAGAGTCATTGCATGTGTGTTCTCTTTAGAGATCGCACATGGATCCACCAGTGTCATTGCATGTGTGTTCTTTTTACTAACAACAACTGGAGTCATTTCATGACTATCCTTTTCACATACCACATATGGATCCACCAGTGTGACTGAAATGTGTGTTCTTCTCATTAACCACAGCTAGAGTCATTTCATGTGTGTTCTCTTTAGAGACCACATATTGATCCACCAGTGTCATTGCATGTGTGTTCTTTTTACTAACAACAACTAGAGTAATTGCATGTGTGTTCTTTTCACATACCACATATGGATCCACTAGTGTCATTGAAATGTGTGTTCTCTTCACAGGCCACACATGGATCCACCAGTGTCATTGCATGTGTGTTCTTTTTACTAACAACAACCAGAGTCATTGCATGTGTGTTCTCTTTAGAGACCACACATGGATCCACCAGTGTCATTGCATGTGTGTTCTTTTTACTAACAACAACTGGAGTCATTGCATGTGTGTTCTTTTCACATAACACATATGGATCCACTAGTGTCATCAAAATGTGTGTTCTCTTCAGAGACCACACATGGATCCACCAGTGTCATTATATGTGTGTTCTTTTTACTAACAACAACTGGAGTCATTGCATGTGTGTTCTTTTCACATACCACATATGGATCCACCAGTGTCATTGCATGTGTGTTCTTTTCACAATCCACCTATGGATCCACCAATGTCATTCCATGTGTGCTCTTTTTACTAACAACAACTAGAGTCATTGCATGTGTGTTCTCTTCAGAGACCACACATGGATCCACTAGTGTCATTGCATGTGTGTTCTTTTTACTAACAACAACTGGAGTCATTGCATGTGTGTGCTTTTCACATACCACATATGGATCCACCAGTGTCATTGGAATCTGTGTTCTCTTCAGATACCACACATGGATCCACTAGTGTCATTGCACGTGTGCTCTTTTTACTAACATCAACCAGAGTCATTGCATATGTGTTCTTTTCACATACCACATATGGATCCACCAGTGTCATTGCATGTGTGTTCTCTTCAGAGACCACACATGGATCCACCAGTGTCGTTGCATGTGTGCTCTTTTTACTAACAACAACTGGAGTCATTGCATGTGTGTTCTTTTCACATACCACATATCGATCCACCAGTGTCATTGAAATATGTGTTCTTCTCATTAACCACATCTAGAGTCATTGCATGTGTTTTTTTCCAGAGACCACACATGGATCCACCAGTGTCATTGCATGTCTATTCTTTTTACTAACAACAACCAGAGTCATTGCATGTGTGTTCTTTTCACAATCCACCTATGGATCCACCAGTGTTATTGCATGTGTGCTCTTTTTACTAACAACAACCAGAGTCATTGCATGTGTGTTCTCTTCAGAGACCACACATGGATCCACCAGTGTCATTGCATGTGTGTTCTTTTTACTAACAACAACTGGAGTCATTGCATGTGTGTTCTTTTCACATAACACATATGGATCCACCAGTGTCATCCAAATGTGTGTTCTCTTCAGAGACCACACATGGATCCAACAGTGTCGTTGCATGTGTGCTCTTTTTACTAACAACAACTGGAGTCATTGCATGTGTGTTCTTTTCACATACCACATATCGATCCACCAGTGTCATTGAAATGTGTGTTCTTCTCATTAACCACAGCTAGAGTCATTGCATGTGTTTTTTTTCTAGAGACCACACATGGATCTACCAGTGTCATTGCATGTCTATTATTTTTACTAACAACAACCAGAGTCATTGCATGTGTGTTCTTTTCACAATCCACCTATGGATCCACTAGTGTCATTTCATGCGTGCTCTTTTTACTAACAACAGCCAGAGTCATTGCATGTGTGTTCTCTTTAGAGATCGCACATGGATCCACCAGTGTCATTGCATGTGTGTTCTTTTTACTAACAACAACTGGAGTCATTTCATGACTATCCTTTTCACATACCACATATGGATCCACCAGTGTGACTGAAATGTGTGTTCTTCTCATTAACCACAGCTAGAGTCATTTCATGTGTGTTCTCTTTAGAGACCACATATTGATCCACCAGTGTCATTGCATGTGTGCTCTTTTTACTAACAACAACCAGAGTCATTGCATGTGTGTTCTCTTCAGAGACCACACATGGATCCACCAGTGTCATTGCATGTGTGTTCTTTTTACTAACAACAACTGGAGTCATTGCATGTGTGTTCTTTTCACATAACACATATGGATCCACCAGTGTCATCTATATGTGTGTTCTCTTCAGAGACCACACATGGATCCACCAGTGTCGTTGCATGTGTGCTCTTTTTACTAACAACAACTGGAGTCATTGCATGTGTGTTCTTTTCACATACCACATATCGATCCACCAGTGTCATTGAAATGTGTGTTCTTCTCATTAACCACAGCTAGAGTCATTGCATGTGTTTTTTTCTAGAGACCACACATGGATCTACCAGTGTCATTGCATGTCTATTCTTTTTACTAACAACAACCAGAGTCATTGCATGTGTGTTCTTTTCACAATCCACCTATGGATCCACTAGTGTCATTTCATGCGTGCTCTTTTTACTAACAACAACCAGAGTCATTGCATGTGTGTTCTCTTTAGAGATCGCACATGGATCCACCAGTGTCATTGCATGTGTGTTCTTTTTACTAACAACAACTGGAGTCATTTCATGACTATCCTTTTCACATACCACATATGGATCCACCAGTGTGACTGAAATGTGTGTTCTTCTCATTAACCATAGCTAGAGTCATTTCATGTGTGTTCTCTTTAGAGACCACATATTGATCCACCAGTGTCATTGCATGTGTGTTCTTTTTACTAACAACAACTAGAGTAATTGCATGTGTGTTCTTTTCACATACCACATATGGATCCACTAGTGTCATTGAAATGTGTGTTCTCTTCACAGGCCACACATGGATCCACCAGTGTCATTGCATGTGTGTTCTTTTTACTAACAACAACCAGAGTCATTGCATGTGTGTTCTCTTTAGAGACCACACATGGATCCACCAGTGTCATTGCATGTGTGTTCTTTTTACTAACAACAACTAGAGTCATTGCATGTGTGTTCTTTTCACATAACACATATGGATCCACTAGTGTCATCAAAATGTGTGTTCTCTTCAGAGACCACACATGGATCCACCAGTGTCATTATATGTGTGTTCTTTTTACTAACAACAACTGGAGTCATTGCATGTGTGTTCTTTTCACATACCACATATGGATCCACCAGTGTCATTGCATGTGTGTTCTTTTCACAATCCACCTATGGATCCACCAATGTCATTCCATGTGTGCTCTTTTTACTAACAACAACTAGAGTCATTGCATGTGTGTTCTCTTCAGAGACCACACATGGATCCACTAGTGTCATTGCATGTGTGTTCTTTTTACTAACAACAACTGGAGTCGTTGCATGTGTGTGCTTTTCACATACCACATATGGATCCACCAGTGTCATTGGAATCTGTGTTCTCTTCAGATACCACACATGGATCCACTAGTGTCATTGCACGTGTGCTCTTTTTACTAACGTCAACCAGAGTCATTGCATATGTGTTCTTTTCACATACCACATATGGATCCACCAGTGTCATTGCATGTGTGTTCTCTTCAGAGACCACACATGGATCCACCAGTGTCGTTGCATGTGTGCTCTTTTTACTAACAACAACTAGAGTCATTGCATGTGTGTTCTTTTCACATACCACATATCGATCCACCAGTGTCATTGAAATATGTGTTCTTCTCATTAACCACATCTAGAGTCATTGCATGTGTTTTTTTCCAGAGACCACACATGGATCCACCAGTGTCATTGCATGTCTATTCTTTTTACTAACAACAACCAGAGTCATTGCATGTGTGTTCTTTTCACAATCCACCTATGGATCCACCAGTGTTATTGCATGTGTGCTCTTTTTACTAACAACAACCAGAGTCATTGCATGTGTGTTCTCTTCAGAGACCACACATGGATCCACCAGTGTCATTGCATGTGTGTTCTTTTTACTAACAACAACTGGAGTCATTGCATGTGTGTTCTTTTCACATAACACATATGGATCCACCAGTGTCATCCAAATGTGTGTTCTCTTCAGAGACCACACATGGATCCAACAGTGTCGTTGCATGTGTGCTCTTTTTACTAACAACAACTGGAGTCATTGCATGTGTGTTCTTTTCACATACCACATATCGATCCACCAGTGTCATTGAAATGTGTGTTCTTCTCATTAACCACAGCTAGAGTCATTGCATGTGTTTTTTTTCTAGAGACCACACATGGATCTACCAGTGTCATTGCATGTCTATTCTTTTTACTAACAACAACCAGAGTCATTGCATGTGTGTTCTTTTCACAATCCACCTATGGATCCACTAGTGTCATTTCATGCGTGCTCTTTTTACTAACAACAGCCAGAGTCATTGCATGTGTGTTCTCTTTAGAGATCGCACATGGATCCACCAGTGTCATTGCATGTGTGTTCTTTTTACTAACAACAACTAGAGTCATTTCATGACTATCCTTTTCACATACCACATATGGATCCACCAGTGTGACTGAAATGTGTGTTCTTCTCATTAACCACAGCTAGAGTCATTTCATGTGTGTTCTCTTTAGAGACCACATATTGATCCACCAGTGTCATTGCATGTGTGCTCTTTTTACTAACAACAACCAGAGTCATTGCATGTGTGTTCTCTTCAGAGACCACACATGGATCCACCAGTGTCATTGCATGTGTGTTCTTTTTACTAACAACAACTGGAGTCATTGCATGTGTGTTCTTTTCACATAACACATATGGATCCACCAGTGTCATCCAAATGTGTGTTCTCTTCAGAGACCACACATGGATCCACCAGTGTCGTTGCATGTGTGCTCTTTTTACTAACAACAACTGGAGTCATTGCATGTGTGTTCTTTTCACATACCACATATCGATCCACCAGTGTCATTGAAATGTGTGTTCTTCTCATTAACCACAGCTAGAGTCATTGCATGTGTTTTTTTTCTAGAGACCACACATGGATCTACCAGTGTCATTGCATGTCTATTCTTTTTACTAACAACAACCAGAGTCATTGCATGTGTGTTCTTTTCACAATCCACCTATGGATCCACTAGTGTCATTTCATGCGTGCTCTTTTTACTAACAACAGCCAGAGTCATTGCATGTGTGTTCTCTTTAGAGATCGCACATGGATCCACCAGTGTCATTGCATGTGTGTTCTTTTTTACTAACAACAACTGGAGTCATTTCATGACTATCCTTTTCACATACCACATATGGATCCACCAGTGTGACTGAAATGTGTGTTCTTCTCATTAACCACAGCTAGAGTCATTTCATGTGTGTTCTCTTTAGAGACCACATATTGATCCACCAGTGTCATTGCATGTGTGTTCTTTTTACTAACAACAACTAGAGTAATTGCATGTGTGTTCTTTTCACATACCACATATGGATCCACTAGTGCCATTGAAATGTGTGTTCTCTTCACAGGCCACACATGGATCCACCAGTGTCATTGCATGTGTGTTCTTTTTACTAACAACAACCAGAGTCATTGCATGTGTGTTCTCTTTAGAGACCACACATGGATCCACCAGTGTCATTGCATGTGTGTTCTTTTTACTAACAACAACTGGAGTCATTGCATGTGTGTTCTTTTCACATAACACATATGGATCCACTAGTGTCATCAAAATGTGTGTTCTCTTCAGAGACCACACATGGATCCACCAGTGTCATTATATGTGTGTTCTTTTTACTAACAACAACTGGAGTCATTGCATGTGTGTTCTTTTCACATACCACATATGGATCCACCAGTGTCATTGCATGTGTGTTCTTTTCACAATCCACCTATGGATCAACCAATGTCATTCCATGTGTGCTCTTTTTACTAACAACAACTAGAGTCATTGCATGTGTGTTCTCTTCAGAGACCACACATGGATCCACTAGTGTCATTGCATGTGTGTTCTTTTTACTAACAACAACTGGAGTCGTTGCATGTGTGTGCTTTTCACATACCACATATGGATCCACCAGTGTCATTGGAATCTGTGTTCTCTTCAGATACCACACATGGATCCACTAGTGTCATTGCACGTGTGCTCTTTTTACTAACATCAACCAGAGTCATTGCATATGTGTTCTTTTCACATACCACATATGGATCCACCAGTGTCATTGCATGTGTGTTCTCTTCAGAGACCACACATGGATCCACCAGTGTCGTTGCATGTGTGCTCTTTTTACTAACAACAACTGGAGTCATTGCATGTGTGTTCTTTTCACATACCACATATCGATCCACCAGTGTCATTGAAATATGTGTTCTTCTCATTAACCACATCTAGAGTCATTGCATGTGTTTTTTTCCAGAGACCACACATGGATCCACCAGTGTCATTGCATGTCTATTCTTTTTACTAACAACAACCAGAGTCATTGCATGTGTGTTCTTTTCACAATCCACCTATGGATCCACCAGTGTTATTGCATGTGTGCTCTTTTTACTAACAACAACCAGAGTCATTGCATGTGTGTTCTCTTCAGAGACCACACATGGATCCACCAGTGTCATTGCATGTGTGTTCTTTTTACTAACAACAACTAGAGTCATTGCATGTGTGTTCTTTTCACATAACACATATGGATCCACCAGTGTCATCCAAATGTGTGTTCTCTTCAGAGACCACACATGGATCCAACAGTGTCGTTGCATGTGTGCTCTTTTTACTAACAACAACTGGAGTCATTGCATGTGTGTTCTTTTCACATACCACATATCGATCCACCAGTGTCATTGAAATGTGTGTTCTTCTCATTAACCACAGCTAGAGTCATTGCATGTGTTTTTTTTCTAGAGACCACACATGGATCTACCAGTGTCATTGCATGTCTATTCTTTTTACTAACAACAACCAGAGTCATTGCATGTGTGTTCTTTTCACAATCCACCTATGGATCCACTAGTGTCATTTCATGCGTGCTCTTTTTACTAACAACAGCCAGAGTCATTGCATGTGTGTTCTCTTTAGAGATCGCACATGGATCCACCAGTGTCATTGCATGTGTGTTCTTTTTACTAACAACAACTGGAGTCATTTCATGACTATCCTTTTCACATACCACATATGGATCCACCAGTGTGACTGAAATGTGTGTTCTTCTCATTAACCACAGCTAGAGTCATTTCATGTGTGTTCTCTTTAGAGACCACATATTGATCCACCAGTGTCATTGCATGTGTGTTCTTTTTACTAACAACAACTAGAGTAATTGCATGTGTGTTCTTTTCACATACCACATATGGATCCACTAGTGTCATTGAAATGTGTGTTCTCTTCACAGGCCACACATGGATCCACCAGTGTCATTGCATGTGTGTTCTTTTTACTAACAACAACCAGAGTCATTGCATGTGTGTTCTCTTTAGAGACCACACATGGATCCACCAGTGTCATTGCATGTGTGTTCTTTTTACTAACAACAACTGGAGTCATTGCATGTGTGTTCTTTT
Organism: Avena sativa; assembly: GCA_916181665.1. NCBI lineage: Eukaryota > Viridiplantae > Streptophyta > Magnoliopsida > Poales > Poaceae > Avena > Avena sativa. The sequence goes on along the minus strand of OV702290.1, from coordinate 363,469,311 downwards.
CACATAACACATATGGATCCACTAGTGTCATCAAAATGTGTGTTCTCTTCAGAGACCACACATGGATCCACCAGTGTCATTATATGTGTGTTCTTTTTACTAACAACAACTGGAGTCATTGCATGTGTGTTCTTTTCACATACCACATATGGATCCACCAGTGTCATTGCATGTGTGTTCTTTTCACAATCCACCTATGGATCCACCAATGTCATTCCATGTGTGCTCTTTTTACTAACAACAACTAGAGTCATTGCATGTGTGTTCTCTTCAGAGACCACACATGGATCCACTAGTGTCATTGCATGTGTGTTCTTTTTACTAACAACAACTGGAGTCGTTGCATGTGTGTGCTTTTCACATACCACATATGGATCCACCAGTGTCATTGGAATCTGTGTTCTCTTCAGATACCACACATGGATCCACTAGTGTCATTGCACGTGTGCTCTTTTTAATAACATCAACCAGAGTCATTGAATATGTGTTCTTTTCACATACCACATATGGATCCACCAGTGTCATTGCATGTGTGTTCTCTTCAGAGACCACACATGGATCCACCAGTGTCGTTGCATGTGTGCTCTTTTTACTAACAACAACTGGAGTCATTGCATGTGTGTTCTTTTCACATACCACATATCGATCCACCAGTGTCATTGAAATATGTGTTCTTCTCATTAACCACATCTAGAGTCATTGCATGTGTTTTTTTCCAGAGACCACACATGGATCCACCAGTGTCATTGCATGTCTATTCTTTTTACTAACAACAACCAGAGTCATTGCATGTGTGTTCTTTTCACAATCCACCTATGGATCCACCAGTGTTATTGCATGTGTGCTCTTTTTACTAACAACAACCAGAGTCATTGCATGTGTGTTCTCTTCAGAGACCACACATGGATCCACCAGTGTCATTGCATGTGTGTTCTTTTTACTAACAACAACTGGAGTCATTGCATGTGTGTTCTTTTCACATAACACATATGGATCCACCAGTGTCATCCAAATGTGTGTTCTCTTCAGAGACCTCTAATGGATCCACCAGTGTCGTTGCATGTGTGCTCTTTTTACTAACAACAACTGGAGTCATTGCATGTGTGTTCTTTTCACATACCACATATCGATCCACCAGTGTCATTGAAATGTGTGTTCTTCTCATTAACCACAGCTAGAGTCATTGCATGTGTTTTTTTCTAGAGACCACACATGGATCTACCAGTGTCATTGCATGTCTATTCTTTTTACTAACAACAACCAGAGTCATTGCATGTGTGTTCTTTTCACAATCCACCTATGGATCCACTAGTGTCATTTCATGCGTGCTCTTTTTACTAACAACAGCCAGAGTCATTGCATGTGTGTTCTCTTTAGAGATCGCACATGGATCCACCAGTGTCATTGCATGTGTGTTCTTTTTACTAACAACAACTGGAGTCATTTCATGACTATCCTTTTCACATACCACATATGGATCCACCAGTGTGACTGAAATGTGTGTTCTTCTCATTAACCACAGCTAGAGTCATTTCATGTGTGTTCTCTTTAGAGACCACATATTGATCCACCAGTGTCATTGCATGTGTGTTCTTTTTACTAACAACAACTAGAGTAATTGCATGTGTGTTCTTTTCACATACCACATATGGATCCACTAGTGTCATTGAAATGTGTGTTCTCTTCACAGGCCACACATGGATCCACCAGTGTCATTGCATGTGTGTTCTTTTTACTAACAACAACCAGAGTCATTGCATGTGTGTTCTCTTTAGAGACCACACATGGATCCACCAGTGTCATTGCATGTGTGTTCTTTTTACTAACAACAACTGGAGTCATTGCATGTGTGTTCTTTTCACATAACACATATGGATCCACTAGTGTCATCAAAATGTGTGTTCTCTTCAGAGACCACACATGGATCCACCAGTGTCATTATATGTGTGTTCTTTTTACTAACAACAACTGGAGTCATTGCATGTGTGTTCTTTTCACATACCACATATGGATCCACCAGTGTCATTGCATGTGTGTTCTTTTCACAATCCACCTATGGATCCACCAATGTCATTCCATGTGTGCTCTTTTTACTAACAACAACTAGAGTCATTGCATGTGTGTTCTCTTCAAAGACCACACATGGATCCACTAGTGTCATTGCATGTGTGTTCTTTTTACTAACAACAACTGGAGTCGTTGCATGTGTGTGCTTTTCACATACCACATATGGATCCACCAGTGTCATTGGAATCTGTGTTCTCTTCAGATACCACACATGGATCCACTAGTGTCATTGCACGTGTGCTCTTTTTACTAACATCAACCAGAGTCATTGCATATGTGTTCTTTTCACATACCACATATGGATCCACCAGTGTCATTGCATGTGTGTTCTCTTCAGAGACCACACATGGATCCACCAGTGTCGTTGCATGTGTGCTCTTTTTACTAACAACAACTGGAGTCATTGCATGTGTGTTCTTTTCACATACCACATATCGATCCACCAGTGTCATTGAAATATGTGTTCTTCTCATTAACCACAGCTAGAGTCATTGCATGTGTTTTTTTCCAGAGACCACACATGGATCCACCAGTGTCATTGCATGTCTATTATTTTTACTAACAACAACTAGAGTCATTGCATGTGTGTTCTTTTCACAATCCACCTATGGATCCACCAGTGTTATTGCATGTGTACTCTTTTTACTAACAACAACCAGAGTCATTGCATGTGTGTTCTCTTCAGAGACCACACATGGATCCACCAGTGTCATTGCATGTGTGTTCTTTTTACTAACAACAAGTGGAGTCATTTCATGACTATTATTTTCACATACCACATATGGATCCACCAGTGTCATTGAAATGTGTGTTCTCGTCAGAGACCACACATGGATCCACCAGTGTCATTGCATGTGTGCGCTTTTTACTAACAACAACTGGAGTCATTGCATGTGTATTCTTTTCAGAGACCACATATCAATCCACTAGTGTCGTTGAAATGTGTGTTCTTCTCATTAACCACAGCTAGAGTCATTGCATGTGTGTTCTCTTCAGAGACCACACATGGATCCACAAGTGTCATTGCATGTGTGTTCTTTTTACTAACAACAACAAAAGTCATTGCATGTGTGTTCTTTTCACAATCCACCTATGGATCCACCAGTGTCATTACATGTGTGCTCTTTTTACTAATAACAACCAGAGTCATTGCATGCGTGTTATCTTCAGAGACCACACATGGATCCACCAGTGTCATTGCATGTTTGTTCTTTTTACTAACAACAACTGGAGTCATTTCATGACTATTCTTTTCACATACCACATATGGATCCACCAGTGTCATTACATGTGTGTTCTTCTGATTAACCACAGCTAGAGTCATTGCATGTGTGTTCTCTTTAGTAACAAAAACTAGAGTCATTGCATGTGTGTTCTTTTTAGTAACAACAACTAGTCATTTCATGTGTGTTCTTTTCACATACCACATATGGATCCACCAGTGTCATTGAAATGTGTGTTCTCTTCAGAGACCACACATGGATCCACCAGTGTCATTGCATGTGTTCTCTGTTTACTAACAACAACCAGAGTCATTGCATGTGTGTTCTCTTCAGAGACCACACATGGATCCACCAGTGTCATTGCATGTGTGTTCTTTTTACTAACAACAACTGGAGTCATTTCATGAGTATTATTTTCACATACCACATATGGATCCACCAGTGTCATTGAAATGTATGCTCTCTTTAGAGACCACACATGGACCCACCAGTGTCGTTGCATGTGTGCTCTTTTTACTAACAACAACTGGAGTCATTGCATGTGTATTCTTTTCACATACAACATATCGATCCACCAGTGTCATTGAAATGTGTGTTCTTCTCATTAACCACAGCTAGAGTCATTGCATGTGTTTTTTTCCAAAGACCACACATGGATCCACCAGTGTTAATGCATGTCTATTCTTTTTACTAACATCAACCAGAGTCATTGCATGTGTGTTCTCTTGAGAGACCACACATGGATCCACCAGTGTCATTGCATGTGTGTTCTTTTTACGAACAACAACTGGAGTCATTGCATGTGTGTTCTTTTCACATACCACATATGGATCCACCAGTGTCATTGAAATGTGTGTTCTCTTTAGAGACCGCACATGGATCCACCAGTGTCATTGCATGTGTTCTATTTTTACTAAAAACAACTAGAGTCATTGCATGTGTGTCCTTTTTACTAACAACAACCAGAGTCATTGCATGTGTGTTCTCTTCAGAGACCACACATGGATCCACCAATGTCATTGCATGTGTGTTCTTTTTACTAACAACAGCTGGAGTCATTGCATGTGTGTTCTTTTCACATACCACATATCGATCCACTAGTGTCATTGAAATGTGTGTTCTCTTTAGAGACCACACATGGATCCACCAGTGTCATTGCATGTGTGTTCGTTTCACATACCAAATATGGATCCACCAATGTCATTGCATGCATGTTCTTTTCACAATCCACCTCTGGATCCACCAGTGTCATTACATGTGTGCTCTTTTTACTAAGAACAACCAGAGTCATTGCATCTGTGTTATCTTAAGAGACCACATATGGATCCACCAGTGTCATTGCATGTGTGTTCTTTTTATTAACAACAACTGGAGTCATTTCATGACTATTATTTGCACATACCACATATGGATCCACCAGTGTTATTGAAATGTGTGTTCTCTTCAGAGACCACATATGGATCCACCAGTGTCATTACATGTGTGCTCTTTTTACTAACAACAACTGGAGTCATTGCATGTGTGTTCTTTTCACATACCACACTTGGATCCACCAGTGTCATTGAAATGTGTGTTCTTCTCATTAACCACAGCTGGAGACATTGCATGTGTGTTCTCTTCAGAGACCACACATGGATCCACCAGTGTCATTGCATGTGTGTTCTTTTTACTAACAACAACCTGAGTCATTGCATCTGTGTTCTTTTCACAATCCACCTATGGATCCACCAGTGTCATTGCATGCGTGCTCTTTTTACTAACAACAGCCAGAGTCATTGCATGTGTGTTCTCTTCAGAGACCGCACATGGATCCACCAGTGTCATTGCATGTGTGTTCTTTTTACTAACAACAACTGTAGTCATTTCATGACTATTCTTTTCACATACCACATATGGATCCACCAGTGTTATTGAAATGTGTGTTCTCCTCATTAACCACAGCTAGAGGCATTTCATGTGTGTTCTCTCTAGAGACCACACATGGATCCACCAGTGTCATTGCATGTGTGTTCTTTTTATTAACAACAACTAGAGTCATTACATGTGTGTTCTTTTCACATACCATATATGGATCCACAAGTGTCATTGAAATGTGTGTTCTCTTCAGAGACCACACATGGATCCACTAGTGCCATTGCATGTGTGCCCTTTTTACTAACAACAACCAGTGTCATTGCATGTGTGTTCTTCTTACTAACAACAACCAGAGTCATTGCATGTGTGTTCTCTTTAGAGACCACACATGGATCCACTAGTGTCATTGCATGTGTGTTCTTTTTACTAACAACAACTGGAGTCATTGCATGTGTGTTCTTTTCACATAACACATATGGATCCACCAGTGTCATCAAAATGTGTGTTATCTTCAGAGACCACACATGGATCCACCAGTGTCATTGCATGTGTGTTCGTTTTACTAACAACAATTGGAGTCATTGCATGTGTGTTCTTTTCACATACCACATATGGATCCACCAGTGTCATTCCATGTGTGCTCTTTTTACTAACAACAACTAGAGTCATTGCATGTGTGTTCTCTTTAGAGACCACACATGGATCCACCAGTGTCATTGCATGTGTGTTCTTTTTACTAACAACAACTAGAGTCATTTCATGACTATTATTTTCGCATACCACATATGGATCCACCAGTGTCATTGAAATATGTGTTCTCTTCAGAGACCACACATGGATCCAGCAGTGTCATTACATGTGTGCTCTTTTTACTAACAACAGCTGGAGTCATTGCATGTGTGTTCTTTTCACATACCACATATCGATCCACTAGTGTCATTGAAATGTGTGTTCTCTTTAGAGACCACACATGGATCCACCAGTGTCATTGCATGTGTGTTCGTTTCACATACCAAATATGGATCCACCAATGTCATTGCATGCATGTTCTTTTCACAATCCACCTCTGGATCCACCAGTGTCATTGCATGTGTGCTCTTTTTACTAAGAACAACCAGAGTCATTGCATCTGTGTTATCTTAAGAGACCACATATGGATCCACCAGTGTCATTACATGTGTGTTCTTTTTATTAACAACAACTGGAGTCATTTCATGACTATTATTTGCACATACCACATATGGATCCACCAGTGTTATTGAAATGTGTGTTCTCTTCAGAGACCACATATGGATCCACCAGTGTCATTACATGTGTGCTCTTTTTACTAACAACAACTGGAGTCATTGCATGTGTGTTCTTTTCACATACCACACTTGGATCCACCAGTGTCATTGAAATGTGTGTTCTTCTCATTAACCACAGCTGGAGACATTGCATGTGTGTTCTGTTCAGAGACCACACATGGATCCACCAGTGTCATTGCATGTGTGTTCTTTTTACTAACAACAACCTGAGTCATTGCATCTGTGTTCTTTTCACAATCCACCTATGGATCCACCAGTGTCATTGCATGTGTGCTCTTTTTACTAACAACAGCCAGAGTCATTGCATGTGTGTTCTCTTCAGAGACCGCACATGGATCCACCAGTGTCATTGCATGTGTGTTCTTTTTACTAACAACAACTATAGTCATTTCATGACTATTCTTTTCACATACCACATATGGATCCACCAGTGTTATTGAAATGTGTGTTCTCCTCATTAACCACAACTAGAGGCATTTCATGTGTGTTCTCTCTAGAGACCACACATGGATCCACCAGTGTCATTGCATGTGTGTTCTTTTTATTAACAACAACTAGAGTCATTACATGTGTGTTCTTTTCACATACCATATATGGATCCACCAGTGTCATTGAAATGTGTGTTCTCTTCAGAGACCACACATGGATCCACCAGTGCCATTGCATGTGTGCCCTTTTTACTAACAACAACCAGTGTCATTGCATGTGTGTTCTTCTTACTAACAACAACCAGAGTCATTGCATGTGTGTTCTCTTTAGAGACCACACATGGATCCACTAGTGTCATTGCATGTGTGTTCTTTTTACTAACAACAACTGGAGTCATTGCATGTGTGTTCTTTTCACATAACACATATGGATCCACCAGTGTCATCAAAATGTGTGTTCTCTTCAGAGACCACACATGGATCCACCAGTGTCATTGCATGTGTGTTCGTTTTACTAACAACAATTGGAGTCATTGCATGTGTGTTCTTTTCACATACCACATATGGATCCACCAGTGTCATTCCATGTGTGCTCTTTTTACTAACAACAACTAGAGTCATTGCATGTGTGTTCTCTTTAGAGACCACACATGGATCCACCAGTGTCATTGCATGTGTGTTCTTTTTACTAACAACAACTAGAGTCATTTCATGACTATTATTTTCGCATACCACATATGGATCCACCAGTGTCATTGAAATATGTGTTCTCTTCAGAGACCACACATGGATCCAGCAGTGTCATTACATGTGTGCTCTTTTTACTAACAACAACTGGAGTCATTGCATGTGTGTTCGTTTCACATACCACATATGGATCCACCAGTGTCATTGAAATGTGTGTTCTTCTCATTAACCACAACTAGAGTCATTGCATGTGTGTTCTCTTCAGAGACCACACATGGATCCACCAGTGTCATTGCATGTTTATTGTTTTTACTAACAACAACTGGAGTCATTTCATGACTATTCTTTTCACATACCACATATGGATCCACCAGTGTCATTACATGTGTGTTCTTCTGATTAATCATAGCTAGAGTCATTGCATCTGTGTTCTCTTTAGAGACCACACATGGATCCACCAGTGTCATTGCATGTGTGTTCTTTTTAGTAACAACAACTAGAGTCATTGCATGTGTGTTCTTTTCACATACCACTTATGGATCCACCAATGTCATTGAAATGTGTGTTCTCTTCAGAGACCACACATGGATCCACCAGTGTCATTGCATGTATGCTCTTTTTACTAACAACAACCAGAGTCATTGCATGGGTGTTCACTTCAGAAACCACACATGGATCCACTAGTGTCATTGAATGTGTGTTCTTTTTACTAACAACAACTGGAGTCATTTCATGAGTATTATTTTCACATACCACATATGGATCCACCAGTGTCATTAGAATGTGTGCTCTCTTCAAAGACCAAACATGGATCCACCAGTGTCATTGCATGTGTGCTCCTTTTACTAACAACAACTGGAGTCATTGCATGTGTGTTCTTTTCACATACCACATATAGATCCACCAGTGTCATTGAAATGTGTGTTCTTCTCATTAACCACAGCTAGAGTCATTGCATGTGGGTTCTTTTCAGAGACCACACATGGATCCACCGGAGTCATTGCATGTGTGTTCTTTTCACAATCCACCTATGGATCCACTAGTGTCATTGCATGTGTGCTCTTTTTACTAACAACATACAGAGCCATTGCAAGTGTGTTATCTTGAGAGACCACACATGGATCCACCAGTGTCATTGCATGTGTGTTCTTTTTACTAACAACAACTGGAGTCATTTCATGACTATTCTTTTCACATACCACATATGGATCCACCAGAGTCATTGCATGTGTGTTCTTCTCATTAACCACAGCTAGAGTCATTGCATGTGTGTTCCCTTCAGAGACCACACATGGATCCACCAGTGTCATTGCATGTGTGTTGTTTTTTCTAACAACAACTGGAGTCATTGCATGTGTGTTCTTTTCACATACCACATATGGATCCACCAGTGTCATTGAAATGTGTGTTCTCTTCAGAGACCATACATGGATCCACCAGTGTCATTGCATGTGTGCACTTTTTACTAACAACAACCAGAGTCATCGCATGTGTGTTCTTTTTACTAACAACAACCAGAGTCATTGCATGTGTGTTCTCTTCAAAGACCACACATGGATCCACTAGTGTCATTGCATGTGTGTTTTTTACTAAGAACAGCTGGAGTCATTGCATGTGTGTTCTTTTCACATACCACATATGGATCCACCAGTGTCATTGAAATGTGTGTTCTCTTCAGATACCACACATTGATCCACCATTGTCATTGCATGTGTGTTCTTTTTACTAATAAGAACTAGAGTCAATTCATGTGTATTCTTTTCACATACCAATTATGGATCCACCAGTGTCATTGCATGCGTGTTCTTTTCACAGTCCACCTATGGATCCACCAGTGTCATTGCATGTATGCTCTTTTTACTAACATCAACCAGAATCATTGTATGTGAGTTATCTTAAGAGACCACACATGGATCCACCAGTGTCATTGCATGTGTGTTCTTTTTAATAACAACAACAGGAGTCATTTCATGACTATTATTTTCACATACCACATATGGATCCACCAATGTTATTGAAATGTGTGTTCTCTTCAGAGACCACACATGGATCCAGTAGTGTCATTACATGTGTGATCTTTTTACTAACAACAACTGGAGTCATTGCATGTGTGTTCGTTTCACATACCACATATGGATCCACCAGTGTCATTGAAATGTGTGTTCTTCTCATTAACCACAACTAGAGTCATTGCATGTGTGTTCTCTTCAGAGACCACACATGGATCCACCAGTGTCATTGCATGTTTATTGTTTTTACTAACAACAACTAGAGTCATTTCATGACTATTCTTTTCACATACCACATATGGATCCACCAGTGTCTTTACATGTGTGTTCTTCTCATTAACCATAGCTAGAGTCATTGCATGTGTGTTCTGTTCAGAGACCACACATGGATCCACCAGTGTCATTGCATGTGTGTTCTTTTGAGTAACAACAACTAGAGTCATTGCATGTGTGTTCTTTTCACATACCACATATGGATCCACCAGTGTCATTGAAATGTGTGTTCTCTTCAGAGACCACACATGGATCCACCAGTGTCATTGCATGTGTTCTCTTTTTACTAACAACAACCAGAGTCATTGCATGTGAGTTCTTTTTACTAACAACAACTAGAGTCAATTCATGTGTATTCTTTTCACATACCAAATATGGATCCACCAGTGTCATTGCATGCGTGTTCTTTTCACAATCCACCTATGGATCCACCAATGTCATTGCATGTGTGCTCTTTTTACTAAAATCAACCAAAATTATTGTATGTGAGTTATCTTAAGAGACCACACATGGATCCACCAGTGTCATTGCATGTATGTTCTTTTGAATAACAACAACTGGAGTCATTTCATGACTATTATTTTCACATACCACATATGGATCCACCAGTGTTATTGAAATGTGTGTTCTCTTCAGAGACCACACATGGATCCACTAGTGTCATTACATGTGTGCTCTTTTTACTAACAACAACTGGAGTCATTGCATGTGTGTTCGTTTCACATCCCACATATGGATCCACCAGTGGCATTGAAATGTGTGTTCTTCTCATTAACCACAACTAGAGTCATTGCATGTGTGTTCTCTTCAGAGACCACACATGGATCCACCAGTGTCATTGCATGTTTATTATTTTTACTAACAACAACTGGAGTCATTTCATGACTATTGTTTTCACATACCACATATGGATCCACCAGTGTCATTACATGTGTGTTCTTCTGATTAATCATAGCTAGAGTCATTGCATCTGTGTTCTCTTTAGAGACCACACATGGATCCAGCAGTGTCATTGCATGTGTGTTCTTTTTAGTAACAACAACTAGAGTCATTGCATGTGTGTTCTTTTCACATACCACTTATGGATCCACCAATGTCATTGAAATGTGTGTTCTCTTCAGAGACCACACATGGATCCACCAGTGTCATTGCATGTGCTCTTTTTACTAACAACAACCAGAGGGTGTTCACTTCAGAAACCACACATGGATCCACTAGTGTCATTGAATGTGTGTTCTTTTTACTAACAACAACTGGAGTCATTTCATGAGTATTATTTGCACATACCACATATGGATCCACCAGTGTCATTAAAATGTGTGCTCTCTTCAAAGACCAAACATGGATCCACCAGTGTCATTGCATGTGTGCTCCTTTTACTAACAACAACTGGAGTCATTGCATGTGTGTTCTTTTCACATACCACATATAGATCCACCAGTGTTCTTCTCATTAACCACAGCTAGAGTCATTGCATGTGGGTTCTTTTCAGAGACCACACATGGATCCACCGGAGTCATTGCATGTGTGTTCTTTTCACAATCCACCTATGGATCCACTAGTGTCATTGCATGTGTGCTCTTTTTACTAACAACAACCAGAGTCATTGCAAGTTATCTTCAGAGACCACACATGGATCCACCAGTATCATTGCATGTGTGTTCTTTTTACTAACAACAACTGGAGTCATTTCATGACTATTCTTTTCACATACCACATATGGATCCACTAGAGTCATTGCATGTGTGTTCTTCTCATTAACCACAGCTAGAGTCATTGCATGTGTGTTCCCTTCAGAGACCACACATGGATCCACCAGTGTCATTGCATGTGTGTTCTTTTTACTAACAACAACTGGAGTCATTGCATGTGTGTTATTTTCACATACCACATATGGATCCACCAGTGTCATTGAAATGTGTGCTCTCTTCAGAGACCATACATGGATCCACTAGTGTCATTGCATGTGTGCACTTTTTACTAACAACAACCAGAGTCATCGCATGTGTGTTCTTTTTACTAACAATAACCAGAGTCATTGCATGTGTGTTCTCTTCAAAGACCACACATGGATCCACTAGTGTCATTGCATGTGTATTTTTTTACTAAGAACAGCTGGAGTCATTGCATGTGTGTTCTTTTCACATACCACATATGGATCCACCAGTGTCATTGAAATGTGTGTTCTCTTTAGATGCCACACATGGATCCACCAGTCACATTGAAATGTGTGTTCTCTTCAGATACCACACATGGATCCACCAGTGTCATTGCATGTGTGTTCTTTTTACTAACAACAACTAGAGTCAATTCATGTGTATTCTTTTCACATACCAAATATGGATCCACCAGTGTCATTGCATGCATGTTCTTTTCACAGTCCACCTATGAATCCACCAGTGTCATTGCATGTATGCTCTTTTTACTAACATCAACCAGAATCATTGTATGTGAGTTATCTTAAGAGACCACACATGGATCCACCAGTGTCATTGCATGTGTGTTCTTTTTAATAACAACAACTGGAGTCATTTCATGACTATTATTTTCACATACCACATATGGATCCACCAGTGTTATTGAAATGTGTGTTCTCTTCAGAGACCACACATGGATCCAGCAGTGTCATTACATGTGTGATCTTTTTACTAACAACAACTGGAGTCATTGCATGTGTGTTCGTTTCACATACCACATCTGGATCCACCAGTGTCATTGAAATGTGTGTTCTTCTCATTAACCACAACTAGAGTCATTGCATGTGTGTTCTCTTTAGAGACCACACATGGATCCTCCAGTGTCATTGCATGTTTATTGTTTTTACTAACAACAACTAGAGTCATTTCATGACTATTCTTTTCACATACCACATATGGATCCACCAGTGTCTTTACATGTGTGTTCTTCTCATTAACCACAGCTAGAGTCATTGCATGTGTGTTCTCTTCAGAGACCAAACATGGATCCACCAGTGTCATTGCATGTGTGTTCTTTTGAGTAACAACAACTAGAGTCATTGCATGTGTGTTCTTTTCACATACCACATATGGATCCACCAGTGTCATTGAAATGTGTGTTCTCTTCAGAGACCACACATGGATCCACCAGTGTCATTGCATGTGTTCTCTTTTTACTAACAACAACCAGAGTCATTGCATGTGAGTTCTTTTTACTAACAACAACCAGAGTCATTGCATGTGTCTTCTTTCTACTAACAACAACTGGAGTCATTTCATGTGTGTTCTTTTCACATACCACATATGGATCCACCAGTGTCATTGAAATGTGTGTTCTCTTCAGAGACCACACATGGATCCACCAGTGTCATTGCATGTGTGTTCTTTTCACAATCCACCTATGGATCCACAAGTGTCATTGCATGCGTGCTCTTTTTACTAACAATAGCCAGAGTCATTGCATGTGTGTTCTCTTAAGAGACCACACATGGATGCACCAGTGTCATTGCATGTGTGTTCTTTTTACTAACAACAACTGGAGTCATTTCATGAATATTCTTTTCACATACCACATATGGATCCACCAGAGTCATTGCACGTGTGTTCTTTTCAGAATCCACCTATGGATCCACCAGTGTCATTGCATGTGTGCTCTTTTTACTAACAACAGCCACAGCCATTGCATGTGTATTCTCTTCACATACCACACGTGGATCCACCAGTGTCATTGCATTTGTGTTCTTCTCATTAACCAAAGCTGGAGTCATTTCATGTGTGTTCTCTTTAGAGACCACATATTTATCCACCAGTGTCATTGAAATGTGTGTTCTTCTCATTAACCACAGCTAGATTTATTGCATGTGTGTTCTCTTCAGAGACCACACATGGATCCACCAATGTCATTGCATGTTTTTTCTTTTTACTAACAACAACTGGAGTCATTGCATGTGTGTTCTTGTCAATACCACATATGTATCCACGAGTGTCATTGAAATGTGTGTTCTCTTCAGAGACCACACATGGATCCACCAGTGTCATTGCATGTGTGCTCTTTTTACTAACGACAACCAGAGTCATTGCAAGTGTGTTCTTTTTACTAACAACAACCAGAGTCATTGCATGTGTGTTCTCTTCCGTGACCACACATGGATCCACCAGTGTCATTGCATGTGTGCTCTTTTTACTAACAACAACTAGAGTCATTGCATGTGTGTTCTTTTCACATACCACATATGGATCCACCAGTGTCATTGAAATGTGTGTTCTCTTCAGAGACCACACATGGATCCACCAGTGTCATTGCATGTGTGTTCTTTTTACTAACAACAACTAGAGTCATTGCATGTGTGTTCTTCTCACATACCAAATATGGATCCTCCAGTGTCATTGCATGCGTGTTATTTTAACAATCCACCTATGGATCCACCAGTGTCATTGCATGTGTGCTCTTTTTACTAACAACAACCAGAGTCATTGCATGTGTGTTATATTAAGAGGCACACATGGATCCACCAGTGTCATTGCATGTGTGTTCTTTTTTATTAACAACAACTGGAGTCATTTCATGACTATGATTTTCACATACCACATATGGATCCACCAGTGTTATTGAAATGTGTGTTCTCTTCAGAGACCACACATGGATCCACCAGTGTCATTACATGTGTGCTCTTTTTACTAACAACAGCTGGAGTCATTGCATGTGTGTTCTTTTCACATACCACATATGGATCCACCAGTGTCATTGAAATGTGTGTTCTTCTCATTAACCACAACTAGAGTCATTGCATGTGTGTTCTCTTCAGAGACGACACATGGATCCACTAGGGTCATTGCTTGTGTGTTATTTTTACTAACAACAACCAAAGTCATTGCATGTGTGTTCTTTTCACAATCCATCTATGGATGCACAGGCCTATTGCATGTGTGCTGTTTTTACTAACAAAAGCCAGAGTCATTGCATGTGTGTTCTCTTCAGAGACCACACATGGATCCACCAGTGTCATTGCATCAGTGTTATTTTTACTAACAACAACTAGAGTCATTTCATGACTATTCTTTTCACATACCACATATGGATCCACCAGTGTCATTACATGTGTGTTCTTCTCATTAACCACAACTAGAGTCATTGCATGTGTGTTCTCTTCAGAGACCACACATGGATCCACCAGTGTCATTGCATGTGTGTTCTTTTGAGTAACAACAACTAGAGTCATTGCATGTGTGTTCTTTTCACATACCACATATGGATCCACCAGTGTCATTGAAATGTGTGTTCTCTTCGGAGACCACACATGGATCCACCAGTGTCATTGCATGTGTGCTCTTTTTACTAACAACAACCAGAGTTGTTGCATGTGAGTTCTTTTTACTAACAACAACCAGAGTCATTGCATGTGTGTTCTCTTCAGAGACCACACATGGATCCACCAGTGTCATTGCATGTGTGTTCTTTTTACTAACAACAACTGGAGTCATTGCATGTGCGTTCTTTTCACATACCACATATGGATAACTACTATCATTGAAATGTGTGTTCTCTTCAGAGACCACACATGGATCCACCTGTGTCATTGCATGTGTGTTCTTATTACTAATAATAACTAGAGTCATTGCATGTGTGTTCTTTTCACATACCACATATGCATCCACCAGTGTCATTTCATGTGTGTTCTTTTCACAATCCACCTATGGATCCACTAGTGTCATTGCATGTGTGCTCTTTTTACTAACAACAACCAGAGTTATTGCGTGTGTGTTCTCTTCAGAGACCACACATGGATCTACCAGTGTCATTGCATGTGTGTTCTTTTTACTAACAACAACTGGAGTCATTTCATGACTATTCTTTTCACATACCACATATGGATCCACCAGAGTCACTGCATGTGTGTTCTTCTCATTAAACACAGCTAGAGTCATTGCATGTGTGTTCTCTTCAGAGACCACACATGGATACACAAGTGTCATTGCATGTGTGTTCTTTTTACTAACAACAACTGGAGTCATTGCATGTGTGTTCTTTTCACATACCACATATGGATCCACCAGTGTCATTGAAATGTGTGTTCTCTTCAGAGAACACACATGGATCCACCAGTGTCATTGCATTTGTGCTCTTTCTACTAACAACAACACATTGCATGTGTGATCTTTTTACTAACAACAACCAGAGTCATTGCATGTGTGTTCTCTTCAAAGACCACACATGGATCCACTAGTGTCATTGCATGTGTTTTTTTTACTAACAACAGCTGGAGCCATTGCATGTGTGTTCTTTTCACATACCACATATGGATCCACCAGTGTCATTGAAATGTGTGTTCTCTTCAAATACCACACATGGATCCACCAGTGTCATTGCATGTGTGTTCTTTTTACTAACAACAACTAGAGTCAATTCATGTGTGTTCTTTTCGCATACCAAATATGAATCCACTAGTGTCATTGCATGCGTGTTCTTCTCATAATCGACCTATGGATCCACCAGTGTCATTACATGTGTGCTCTTTTTACTAACATCAACCAGAGTCATTGCATGTGAGTTATCTTAAGAGACCACACATGGATCCACCAGTGTCATTGCATGTGTGTTCTTTTTATTAACAACAACTGGAGTCATTTCATGACTATTATTTTCACATACCACATATGGATCCACCAGTGTTATTGAAATGTGTGTTCTCTTCAGAGACCACACATCGATCCAGCAGTGTCATTACATGTGTGCTCTTTTTACTAACAACAACTGGAGTCATTGCATGTGTGTTCGTTTCACATACCACATATGGATCCACCAGTGTCATTAAAATGTGTGTTCTTCTCATTAACCACAACTAGAGTCATTGCATGTGTGTTCTTTTCACATACCACACATGGATCCACTAGTGTCATTGCTTGTGCGTTCTTTTTACTAACAACAACCAAAGTCATTGCCTGTGTGTTCTTTTCACAATCCACCTATGGATCCACAGGCTTATTGCATGTGTGATCTTTTTACTAACAACAGCCAAAGTCATTGCATATGTGTTCTCTTCAGAGACCACACATGGATCCACCAGTGTCATTGCATGTGTGTTATTTTTACTAACAACAACTAGAGTCATTTCAAGACTATTCTTTTCACATACCACATATGGATCCACCAGTGTCTTTACATGTGTGTTCTTCTCATTAACCACAGCTAGAGTCATTGCATGTGTGTTCTCTTCAGAGACCACACATGGATCCACCAGTGTCATTGCATGTGTGTTCTTTTGAGTAACAACAACTAGAGTCATTGCATGTGTGTTCTTTTCACATACCACATATTGATCCTCGAGTGTCATTGAAATGTGTGTTCTCTTCAGAGACCACACATGGATCCACCAGTGTCATTGCATGTGTTCTCTTTTTACTAACAACAACCAGAGTCATTGCATGTGACTTCTTTTTAGTAATAACAACCAGAGTCATTGCATGTGTCTTCTTTTTACTAACAACAACTGGAGTCATTTCATGTGTGTTCTTTTCACATACCACATATGGATCCACCAGTGTCATTGAAATGTGTGTTCTCTTCAGAGACCACACATGGATCCACCAGTGTCATTGCATGTGTGTTCTTTTTACTAACAACAACCAAAGTCATTGCATGTGTGTTCTTTACACAATCCACCTATGGATCCACAAGTGTCATTGCATGTGTGCTCTTTTTACTAACAATAGCCAGAGTCATTGCATGTGTGTTCTCTTGAGAGACCACACATGGATCCACTAGTGTCATTGCATGTGTGTTCTTTTTACTAACAACAACTGGAGTCATTTCATGAATATTCTTTTCACATACCACATATGGATCCACCAGAGTCATTGCATGTGTGTTCTTTTCACAATCCACCTATGGATCCACCAGTGTCATTGCATGTGTGCTCTTTTTACTAACAACAACCACATTCATTGCATGTGTATTCTCTTCACATACCACACATGGATCCACCAGTGTCATTGCATTTGTGTTCTTCTCATTAACCACAGCTGGAGTCATTTCACGTGTGTTCTCTTCAGAGACCACATATTTATCCACCACTGTCATTGAAATGTGTGTTATTCTCATTAACCACAGCTAGAGTTGTTGCATGTGTATTCTCTTCAGAGACCACACATGGATCCACCAATGTCATTGGATGTTTTTTCTTTTTACTAACAACAACTAGAGTCATTGCATGTGTGTTCTTGTCAATACCACATATATATCCACCAGTGTCATTGAAATGTGTGTTCTCTTCAGAGACCACACATGGATCCACCAGTGTCATTGCATGTGTGCTCTTTTTACTAACGACAACCAGAGTCATTGCAAGTGTGTTCTTTTTACTAACAACAACTAGAGTCATTGCATGTGTGTTCTCTTCCGAGACCACACATGGATCCACCAGTGTCATTGCATGTGTGCTCTTTTTACTAACAACAACTAGAGTCATTGCATGTGTGTTCTTTTCACATACCACATATGGATCCACCAGTGTCATTGAAATGTGTGTTCTCTTCAGAGACCACACATGGATCCACCAGTGTCATTGCATGTGTGTTCTTATTACTAACAACAACTAGAGTCATTGCATGTGTGTTCTTCTCACATACCAAATATGGATCCTCAAGTGTCATTGCATGCGTGTTATTTTAACAATCCACCTATGGATCCACCAGTGTCATTGCATGTGTGCTCTTTTTACTAACAACAACCAGAGTCATTGCATGTGTGTTATCTTAAGAGACACACATGGATCCACCAGTGTCATTGCATCTATGTTCTTTTTTATTAACAACAACTGGAGTCATTTCATGACTATTATTTTCACATACCACATATGGATCCACCAGTGTTATTGAAATGTGTGTTCTCTTCAGAGACCACACATGGATCCAGCAGTGTCATTACATGTGTGCTCTTTTTTCTAACAACAACTGGAGTCATTGCATGTGTGTTCTTTTCACGTACCACATATGGATCCACCATTGTCATTAAAATGTGTGTTCTTCTCATTAACCACAACTAGAGTCATTGGATGTGTGTTCTCTTCAGAGACCACACATGAATCCACTAGGGTCATTGCTTGTGTGTTCTTTTTACAAACAACAACCAAAGTCATTGCATGTGTGTTCTTTTCACAATCCATCTATGGATGCACAGGCTTATTGCATGTGTGCTCTTTTTACTAACAAAAGCCAGAGTCATTGCATGTGTGTTCTCTTCAGAGACCACACATGGATCCACCAGTGTCATTGCATATGTGTTATTTTTACTAACAACAACTAGAGTCATTTCACGACTATTCTTTTCACATACCACATATGGATCCACCAGTGTCATTACATGTGTGTTCTTCTCATTAACCAGAGCTAGATTCATTGCATGTGTGTTCTCTTCAGAGACCACACATGGATCCACCAGTGTCATTGCATGTGTGTTCTTTTGAGTAACAACAACTAGAGTCATTGCATGTGTGTTCTTTTCACATACCACATATGGATCCACCAGTGTCATTAAAATGTGTGTTCTCTTCGGAGACCACACATGGATCCACCAGTGTCATTGCATGTGTGCTCTTTTTACTAACAACAACCAGAGTCATTGCATGTGAGTTCTTTTTACTAACAACAACCAAAGTCATTGCATGTGTGTTCTCTTCAGAGACCACACATGGATCCACCAGTGTCATTGCATGTGTGTTCTTTTTACTAACAACAACTGGAGTCATTGCATGTGCGTTCTTTTCACATACCACATATGGATCAACTACTATCATTGAAATGTGTGTTCTCTTCAGAGACCACACATGGATCCACCAGTGTCATTGCATGTGTGTTCTTTTTACTAATAATAACTAGAGTCATTGCATGTGTGTTCTTTTCACATACCACATATGCATCCACCAGTGTCATTGAAATGTGTGTTCTCTTCAGAGACCACACACGGATCCACTAGTGTCATTGCATGTATGCTCTTTTTACTAACAACAACCAGAGTCATTGCATGGGTGTTCTCTTCAGAGACCACACATGGATCCACCAGTGTCATTGCATGTGTGTTCTTTTTAGTAACAACAACTTGAGTCATTTCATGAGTATTATTTTCACATACCACATATGGATCCTCTAGTGTCATTGAAATGTATGCTCTCTTTACAGACCAAACATGGATCCACCAGTGTGATTGCATGTGTGCTCTTTTTACTAACAACAACCGGAGTCATTTCATGTGTGTTCTTTTCACATACCACATATAGATCCACTAGTGTCATTGAAATGTGTGTTCTTCTCATTAACCACAGCTAGAGTCATTGCATGTGTGTTCTTTTCAGAGACCACACATGGATCCACCGGTGTCATTGCATGTCTGTTCTTTTTACTAACAACAACCAGAGTCATTGCATGTATGTTCTTTTCACAATCCACATATGGATCCACAAGTGTCATTGCATGTGTGCTCTTTTTAATAACAACAACCAGAGTCATTGCATGTGTGTTATCTTCAGAGACCACACACGGATGCACCAGTGTCATTGCATGTGTGTTCTTTTTACTAACAACAACTGGAGTCATTTCATGACTATTCTTTTCACATACCACATATGGATCCACCAGTGTTATTGAAATGTGTGTTTTCTTCAGAGACCACACATGGATCCACCAGTGTCATTGCATGTTTATTCTTTTTACTAACAACAACTGGAGTAATTTCATGACTATTCTTTTCACATACCACATATGGATCCACCAGAGTCATTGCATGTGTGTTCTTCTCATTAACCACAGCTAGAGTCATTGCATGTGTGTTCTCTTTAGAGACCACACATGGATCCACCAGTGTCATTACATGTGTGTTCTTTTTACTAACAACAAATGGAGTCATTGCATGTGTGTTCTTTTCACATACCACATATGGATCCACCAGTGTCATTGAAATGTGTGTTCTCTTCAGAGACCACACATGGATCCAGCAGTGTCATTGCTTGTGTGCTCTTTTTACTAACAACAACTGAAGTCATTGCATGTGTGTTCTTTTCACATACCACATATAGATCCACCAGTGTCATTGACATGTGTGTTCTTCTCATTAACCACAGCTAGAGTCATTGCATGTGTGCTCTTTTCAGAGACCACACATGGATCCACTGGTGTCATTGCATGTATGTTCTTTTTACTAACAACAACCAGAGTCATTGCATGTATGTTCTTTTCACAATCCACCTATGGATCCACCAGTGTCATTGCATGTGTGCTCTTTTTACTAACAACAACTAGAGTCATTGCATGTGTGTTCTCTTCAGATACCACACATGGATCTACCAGTGTCATTGCATGTGTGTTCTTTTTACTAACAACAACTGGAGTCATTTCATGACTATTCTTTTCACATACCACATATGGATCCACCAGTGTTATTGAAATGTGTGTTTTCTTCAGAGACCACACATGGATCCACCAGTGTCATTGCATGTTTATTCTTTTTACTAACAACAACTGGAGTCATTTCATGTGTGTTCTTTTCACATACCACATATGGATCCACCAGTGTCATTACATGTGTGTTCTTCTGAGTAACCACATCTAGAGTCATTGCATGTGTGTTCTCTTCAGAGACCACACATGGATCCACCAGTGCCATTCAATGTGTGTTCTTTTTAGTAACAACAACTAGAGTCATTGCATGTGTGTTCTTTTCACATACCACATATGGATCCACCAGTGTCATTGAAATGTGTGTTCTCTTCAGAGACCACACATGGATCCACTAGTGTCATTGCATGTATGCTCTTTTTACTAACAACAACCAGAGTCATTGCATGGGTGTTCTCTTTAGAGACCACACATGGATCCACCAGTGTCATTGCATGTGTGTTCTTTTTACTAACAACAACTGGAGTCATTTCATGAGTATTATTTTCACATACCACATATGGATCCACCAGTGTCATTGAAATGTATGCTCTCTTTAGAGACCAAACATGGATCCACCAGTGTCATTGCATGTGTGCACTTTTTACTAACAACAACTGGAGTCATTGCATGCGTGTTCTTTTCACATACCACATATAGATCCACCAGTGTCATTGAAATGTGTGTTCTTCTCATTAACCACAGCTAGAGTCATTGCATGTGTGTTCTTTTCAGAGACCACACATGGATCCACCGGTGTCATTGCATGTCTATTCTTTTTACTAACAACAACCAGAATCATTGCATGTATGTTCTTTTCACAATCCACCTATGGATCCAAAAGTGTCATTGCATGTGTGCTCTTTTTACTAACAACAACCAGAGTCATTGCATGTGTGTTATCTTCAGAGACCACACACGGATCCACCAGTGTCATTGCATGTGTGTTCTTTTTACTAACAACAACTGGAGTCATTTCATGACTATTCTTTTCCCATACCACATATGGATCCACCAGAGTCATTGCATGTGTGTTCTTCTCATTAACCACAGCTAGAGTCATTGCATGTGTGTTCTCTTCAGAGACCACACATGGATCCACCTGTGTCATTACATGTGTGTTCTTTTTACTAACAACAAATGGAGTCATTGCATGTGTGTTCTTTTCACATACCACATACGGATCCACCAGTGTCATTGAAATGTGTGTTCTCTTTAGAGACCACACATGGATCCACCAGTGTCATTGCATGTGTGCTCTTTTTACTAACAACAACCAGAGTCATTGCATGTGTGTTCTTTTTACTAACAACAACTAGAGTCATTGCATGAGTTTTCTCTTTAAAGACCAAACATGGATCCACTAGTGTCATTGCATGTGTTTTTTACTAACAACAGCTGGAGTCATTGCATGTGTGTTCTTTTCACATACCACATATGGATCCACCAGTGTCATTGAAATGTGTGTTCTCTTTAGAGACCACACATGGATCCACCAGTGTCATTGCATGTGTGTTCTTTTTACTAACAACAACTAGAGTCATTGCATGTGTGTTCTTTTCACATACCAAATATGGATCCTCCAGTCTCATTGCATGCGTGCTCTTTTAACAATCCACCTATGGATCCACCAGTGTCATTGCATGTGCGCTCTTTTTACTAACAACAACGAGAGTCATTGCATGTGTGTTATCTTAAGAGACACACATGGATCCACCAGTGTCATTGCATGTGTGTTCTTTTTATTAACAACAACTGGAGTCATTTCATGACTATTTTTTTCACATACCACATATGGATCCACCAGTGTTATTGAAATGTGTGTTCTCTTCAGAGACCACACATGGATCCACCAGTGTCATTACATGTGTGCTCTTTTTACTAACAACAACTGGAGTCATTGCATGTGTGTTCTTTTCACATACCACATATGGATCCACCAGTGTCATTGAAATGTGTGTTCTTCTCATTAAGCACAATTAGAGTCATTGCATGTGTGTTCTCTTCAGAGACCACACATGGATCCACTAGGGTCATTGCTTGTGTGTTCTTTTTACTAACAACAACCAAAGTCATTGCATGTGTGTTCTTTTCACAATCCACCTAAGGATGCACAGGCTTATTGCATGTGTGCTCTTTTTACTAACAACAGCCATAGTCATTGCATGTGTGTTCTCTTCAGAGACCACACATGGATCCACCAGTGTCATTGCATGTGTGTTATTTTTACTAACAACAACTAGAGTCATTTCATGACTATTATTTTCACATACCACATATGGATCCACCAGTGTCATTACATGTGTGTTCTTCTCATTAACCACAGCTAGAGTCATTGCATGTGTGTTCTCTTCAGAGACCACACATGGATCCACCAGTGTCATTGCATGTGTGTTCTTTTGAGTAACAACAACTAGAGTCATTGCATGTGTGTTCTTTTCACATACCACATATGGATCCACCAGTGTCATTGAAATGTGTGTTCTCTTCAGAGACCACACATGGATCCACAGTTGTCATTGCATGTGTGCTCTTTTTACTAACAACAACCAGAGTCATTGCATGTGAGTTCTTTTTACTAACAACAACCAGAGTCATTGCGTGTGTGTTCTCTTCAAAGACCACACATGGATCCACCAGTGTCATTGCATGTGTGTTCTTTTTACTAACAACAACTGGAGTCATTGCATGTGCATTCTTTTCACATACCACATATGGATCAACTACTATCATTGAAATGTGTGTTCTCTTCAGAGACCACACATGGATCCACCAGTGTCATTGCATGTGTGTTCTTTTTACTAATAATAACTAGAGTCATTGCATGTGTGTTCTTTTCACATACCACATATGCATCCACCAGTGTCATTGCATGTGTGTTCTTTTCACAATCCACCTATGGATCCACCAGTGTCATTGCATGTGTGCTCTTTTTACTAACAACAACCAGAGTCATTGCATGTGTGTTCTCTTCAGAGACCACACATGGATTTACCAGTTTCATTGCATGTGTGTTCTTTTTACTAACAACAACTGGAGTCATTTCATGACTATTCTTTTCACATACCACATATGGATCCACCAGTGTTATTGAAATGTGTGTTTTCTTCAAAGACCACACATGGATCCACTGTAACATCCCAAAAATCATGTTTCAAAAACTCATTCATTTCATTCTTGCATCATTCATTCATATAGGGTTTTTCTCAAAATCATTTGGAGACAGAAGTTTGAGCTATGATTTCATGTGGGCAAATTGTCTCAATTGGCCAACACCCTTTGGGATTTGATTGTTCATGATCTTGTTTGCTTGCCACCATGGTTGGAAAGAATAGGAGTAACATTTAAACCCAAGACTTCAATTTAGAAATATTTTCTAAACCCTATTCCAAATATTTGCAACTAGAGCAAATCTCTGTTTGTTTTGAAACCCAAGCTTGACCAAGCCTTTGCAAGGTAACCACTAGGTTATTTGATTGTTTGTGAACCCACAGAACCCTGCAAAAATCCCCAAAGAAGTTTGAATTCAAAAGGATTTGAATTCATATCAAATTCTATTCAGAAAATGAAATTAGAAAAAGAAAAGGCTTAAAGAAAGAAAAAGGGCCGAGCGGCCAGAATCTGGCCCAGCAGCGGATCAAGCCCAGCAAGCCCACCCGGGGATCTCCTTTTTCTTCTCACACGCGCGAGCACACGCGAACAGACGCTGACAGCCCGACCCCACCTGCACTCCGTGCTCCTCGCTGACAGGCGGGCCTTCTCCATGTCAGCATCGTCTTCCCCTGTCTCCGCGCACGATCTCCGCCGCTGACCGTTGCCGCAGTGATGCCGGGAGTAATTGGGCATTAATCGACGGGCGTTTCCTGTCGAGCATCTGGCTATAAGACCCCCTCTGCCTCGCGATCATTTTCCCCCAAACACCTCGCTCGCTCCGCCACCAGGCTGTCCTCAATCAACTTTGCACCGCCGCGGACAGAGCCTCTCCGGCGATCGATTCCGGTGAGCCTAGTGTCCCCCTCTGCCTCTCGTTCTTACAATCTGACTCAGCATGTCTTTGCGCATCTCCTGACCTCACTAGTCTGTCCTGTACTGCCCCAGGTCGCCGGTTCCACCTGACACCGCGAGCACCGACGGCGACATCAACTCCGACGAGTTTTCCCGGTAGGTACAGACCGCCCCTCGCTTTCCCGTTCATGCTCACTACTTCGCCTTGACCCTGTGAACCTAACCGTGTCGCTATCTTGCCTTGGGGTGATTCTCAGTGACGTCCACGACGACCACCCGACGCACCCGATGCCGCCACTAACTCCGGTGAGCAATCGCAGCCGTGCCCGAGCGCCCCTTGACCAACCGCAAGTACGACGAGCTTCGCCGTGACCTCCTGAGCCCGGTGAGCTACTCCTCCTTCTCCCTCGCCGTCTGCATCATCGGCAACGTCGTCGACCGACAGTTCCGCCGCCGGTAGCCACCGCGCAGCGCCGCCCATCTGTGGCCAGGCAGTAGTAGCCGTTAGATCTGGATCGAACGCCTACGATAGATCACTTAACCCCGAAGCGGTACGCGATCTGAGCCGCCAGATTTTATTTAGATCCTACGGCTGTGGAGCTCGATCCAGTGCGAACCGGTACGGGCGAATAAGAACATGACGCGTGGCTAGGAGCTGATCTGAAAATAGAATTTAAAACAGATTTTGATCCAGATTTCAAATGCCTATATCTTTTGAATCCCACGTTAGAATTTTGCAAACTTTATACCGTTGGATTCAGAAAAACAAGACCTTTCTGCCTATCCCTTTTGTTTAGCAAATAGTAACCATTAGTTTGGCTTAAATTACAGAAACTTGTTTGAGGCCTTTTTGAGTATAGATTTAGTTTAGTATTTTGTTTTAGGGTTATTTAAGTTGTCTTGGCTATTTTGTGACTTGTTTAGTTTCTGTATTCATGCACTTGCTTGGTTGAGTTTTCAAAAATCATCACTTGGTAGATTCATGCATGCATGCATTCATACTATTTCTTGTTTGTATATATTTGTGTGTAATTGTGTGCTACAACTTTGTGTGTAGATTTTGCTAGTGATTGTGATTGTGACGAGTGCTACTCTCCACACTACCAAGGCAAGTGATATCTTCATGAATATTCCATACCTATATTTTATACTTGCATTAGATATATTTTGTTAGGACTTGCATGCTACTTTTGTCAATTAATATTGGGAAATCCTATTTAGAATAGAATGCTAGAATTGCTAGGAGAATTCCCTAAAGATAAGTTGCCATGCCATGCTTAGCCTAGCTACTAGAAAACAAGGGTGGTTTATATATTCACACTATGGAAAAATATTCTAAGTCTAAGGACTTGTTTTTATTTAACAAAACAACTAAGTTAATGAATCACCTGGGTGGAATGGAAAGAATGGGGTATGTTGAGTGGTTACACAAGGCCAGGGGTACTGGTGAACCTTGTGTATCTCACTTGTGGATGGCCACCCAGGAAACAAAGAGATTTGAGATGTCTAATGTTGAGAAGCTTCAAGTGCAACCACTTGGCATTATGGGCTCTGCCATGATCTTAGGATGCTGGAACTTAGTCTTTTGGACAGTGGGTGGTAGATGGGATGATAGGTTGGAACGCGTCCATTTGACTAAGGAAAGGCTACTGAAGGATCATCCTTGGGAAACCAAGGCTTGTGGGGAAAGTGCACCACCTCTGCAGAGTGTAAAACCTAAGTACTTAGCCATGTCCCTGGTAAAGGACAATTTGAGCATCAAGACATGGAAACTTCAAGAATCTCATCACTCCAATTTCTGAATAAAATTTGTGGGTGAACAAGGGTTAAAGGATCTTCAGTCTTTGATTGGTAGATGCCCTGAGTGGATCTTCAGTCTCTGATTGGTAGATACCTTGGGATGGACTTTGTCAAACAAAAACTTAGTGTTTTCAAAAAGTTAAGGAAAAATCTATTTTGAGCAATGCAAGCCTAAGCTCCACCAGCCAAATGCATATAGTCTTATAGTCCACTTAAATATCTACTAAGGTATCACTTGCCAATACTATTCCAAAGTATTGACCCTCTGTGGCTGTAACTTATGATGTTGCAGGTTACTCTGATGATGAATAGGAGTCATGAGTCTACACTCAACATGCTTGCCTGTGGCACATGAAGATGAAGACTTATGTTTATTTACATATTCTATAAACTCTTGTATTAGGCCTTTGGCCATGAGTTGTAAAAGACTATGTTTTATCTCTGGAATGACTGTAATAAACGACCTTTGTATCTGTGTACTTCATCTTAAACTGTGGATGCTAGCATTGATCCAGGGACTAGCATTGCAATCACAGGGATCTTATCCTTTAATAAGGAGGGATCTTACAGATGGTATCAGAGCACTGTGTTGCCTGTAGGATTATGACCCTAGGATTGGAAACCACTAAGGAAAAATTTTACTTCTTCTACACTTGTCTATTCTTCTCGTAAACTTTTCTAATCTTCTCCTTCTCATCTCTATTTGTAGATGAACTCCGTCAACGAAGCCGTGAAGAAAGGACCACTCATGACCATGACCTTGGAGTGTGAGACTGAGTTTCCCAA
Source organism: Avena sativa (assembly GCA_916181665.1). NCBI lineage: Eukaryota > Viridiplantae > Streptophyta > Magnoliopsida > Poales > Poaceae > Avena > Avena sativa. The sequence goes on along the minus strand of OV702290.1, from coordinate 363,441,491 downwards.
GATTCTCAAGGACCTCATGGAAACCATGGGAGTACATGGTGCACCAGTGTACAAAGGCTTTCCAGTGATGGAGGATGGAGTGGAGTATTGGTGGGTGCAACTTCACTTGTACAAGAACAAGGAAGACAACCACAAAGAAAAAGGCTTCTGCATGTACACCAACACTTTTATGCACACCACATTCTTTGAGTCAGCAAAAGAAGCAGCTTGGAAGACTATCAAAGAACTCAGTGCTAGAGTCAAGTGCAGGATGCTCAACCTCCAAAAAGACTTAGAGAAAGAGAAGGAACATACCCAAGAGTTGGAAATCACCAACCAATCCTTAAGAGGAGATATTATAGACTTAGTGATAGAAGCATGTGAACAAGATAGGGTGATTGCCACTAGGAACATTGTGCTAGCCACCAGATCCAATGAGATAGGATTGTAAGCGCACTTCGTTAGTTGGACCACCACCTATCACCTTATTTTTCAAAATAAGACCTTAAATAAGTTTGAACCTTGGTTGATGTAATGGAATTATGTATGCATGACTTGAGTGAATTGTGTGTTCCAAGAATGTGTTTGAATGTTTGTCTTGTTTATCTTAAATTGTGTTGTTCTAACTTTTTCAATCTTATAAATAGATGCCTATTGCCATCAGCACTGTTGAGGAGTTCCAGGCTACCCGTTTTGGTCCTCGTATCGTAGAGCTTACTACTTTACTCGATCTCCCTCTTCCTATCATTACGGTGCACCCACTCACCAAGTTTGAGAGGAAGGACCTTTGGGGCTTCAAGGTGAACCAGCCAGGACGCCAGGCAGAGCCTACTACGGAGGCCATCGTTTTCAAGCTTATGCACGATGACAGGGAGAGAGGCATGGAGGTTGTCATGCAGGATCTGATAGGACGACTGTTAGGACGTCACTCCCGACAGGTTAGAGGCACTCACTTCCACGCCTTCGGAAGGCGAGATGATGACGGAGAGTCCATTGACTTTGAGGACGACTCGAGGGTCACAGCAGAGCCGATACGCCTGTACCTCCAGGACTTAGAGACTCTTATTAGGCACGTGGATACCGATAGGACCAACGTCATGCTTAGTAATGACGAGCTCCAGGTGCAGCTTCGCGAGAAGGACAAGCTCTTCGCGCAGCAGGACGAGATAGTCAAGGAGATGGAGACGAAGTTCGAGACCCAAGACCGTAAGTTCAAGAGTCAAGAGAAGCGTGTCCAGGATAGGAACAAGAGGATTCGTGATATGACCGAGGAACTGCAGTCCAAGGACTTCGAGTTAGAGCAGCAGCAGACAGTGATTGAGAGGCTTCGTTCCCAGAAGAGGGCTCTCAAGGCCAAGATCGACTCTTTGACCACTACCATCGAGGAGAACAAGACCGCAATGGAGAACGCAGGTCTTACCTTTGTCGAGGAGGAGATTGATGCCGACGAGTAGATTTGACTACTCAGTTATCTTTATTTACCGCACTTGTTATTTATGAACTTATTGTTGGACCATCCGACATGTGGATGGCTTGCCACTTGTGTGTTTGTACTTTGAGACTTTTGTTATCTTGTTGTGTAGCTTTTATCCTTGTGTTGCTTGCTATGTGTTGCATGTGTGATGTATTGTGCATAAAACATGTAAGGGTATCTCATTCTTATCTCTATATGAATAAACCACAGATGCCTCCCCGTCGCGCAAACACCAACCCCAACCCCAACATTACCCCGGAAATGCAACAAATGATGAATGCGCAGACACAGCTTATGCAAATGATGACGACGTTCATCCAGAACCAGAACAACAACAACAACAACAACCCCAACAACCCCAACAACAACAATAACAACAACAACAACCCTCCAGGTGTTGATATGCTCACCAGATTTCTGCGTCTAAGGCCAGCTAAGTTTTCGGGAACGACTGATCCCATGGTGGCCAATGATTGGCTACGTTCTGTGAACAAAGACTTAGTGACCGTAGGATGCACAGATGCTGAAAAGGTCAGGTTTGCAGCACATCTGTTGGAAGGACCAGCCGCCGCATGGTGGGACAACTTCCAGATTACCACGCCTATTGATGAGGTGACTTGGGCTATCTTTGAAGATGGATTTCGTACCACACATATCTCACCAGGTATGATGAGCCTGAAAAAGAAGGAATTTCACAACCTGAAACAGCGCCACCACAGCGTGGCTGAATACATCGAAGAGTTCAACAATCTGGCGCGCTATGCACCGGATGAGGTTGACACTGATGCCAAAAGGAAGGAAAAGTTTCTAGAAGGCTTGAATGATGAGCTAAATCTGCAGCTGTCTGTGGCATATGTTCCAACTTACCAGTCGCTGTGTGACAAGGTTGTTATTGTGGAGAATAAAATGAAGCAAGTTGAGAGTAGAAAGAGGAAACACTCCGACAAGCATAGCTCGGGATCGTATCATAAACGATCTCACTATGATGATAGTGTCAGCTCAGGATCCCACAAGCATGGGAAGTTTAACAAGCACCACAACCACAACCGTCATGACAACAAGCATCATCGCAGACATGACAATGATAAGTACAAGAACCACAAGAGTGGATATAAGAGCCACCATAGTGGAAGTGGAAGTGGAAGTGGAAGTGGAAGTCAACCTAAGAAGGACAACAGTCAGGTTGAATGCTTCAAATGCAAGAAGCTGGGGCATTATGCTAATGAGTGCCCTGAGAAGAACGTTGAAGGACCTAACAAACCCAACCCTTTTCAAAAAGGACAGGTTAACCACATCAATGTGGAGGAAGTCTATGAAGAACCTGATGCCGTTGCTGGTAAGTTCAGACTCAATTCCATCTCAGCATTTGTACTCTTTGACACTGGTGCATCTCATTCATTCATATCAAAAGCATTTGTCGAAAGAAATGAACTACCAGTAGAAACCATTGGGTGTCCTATAAGAGTAAGTTCTCCTGGTGGAGAAATGATAGTAAACTCAGGATGCCATGACCTAGTCATAGAGTTTGGAAAACATAAGTTTCCAGTAAACCTAATAATCCTAAATTCCCAAGGATTGGATGTGATTTTGGGAATGGATTGGATGACTAAGTATAAGGGAGTACTAGATTGTGCAAATCATACAGTTTCACTCACAACCCCTGAAGGTAAGAGGATAATATTCAAGACCAACTTTAAATCAAAAGGGAGTAAGCTGAATTCTCTTAAGGGGGTTAGCATGGACACGGTGCCAATTGTGTGTGAGTATCCGGATGTGTTCCCGGAAGAATTACCAGGAATGCCACCAGATAGAGATGTGGAGTTTATAATAGACTTGGTACCAGGTTCTGGACCAAGGGCAAAGAGGCCTTATAAAATGTCAGTTGACGAACTTAAGGAACTCAAGAAACAACTTGGAGAACAATTGCAGAAAGGATTCATCCAGCCAAGTTCTTCATCTTGGGGAGCTCCAGTTTTGTTCGTAGAAAAGAGAGATAGAACTCAAAGATTATGCATAGATTACCGTTCTCTCAACGAGGTAACCATTAAGAACAAGTATCCTTTGCCAAGAATAAATGACTTGTTTGATCAGCTAGAAGGAGCATGTGTGTTCTCGAAGATTGATCTTCGGTCAGGCTATTTTCAACTGAAGATAAGAGAGCAAGACATACCTAAAACAGCCTTCACCACGAGGTATGGATTGTATGAGTACACGGTGATGCCTTTTGGATTAACCAACGCTCCAGCATACTTCATGAATATGATGAACAAAGTGTTCATGGAATTTCTCGACAAGTTTGTTGTCGTTTTCATCGATGACATCTTAGTCTACTCCAAGAACAAGGAAGAACATGAAAGACATCTACGCTTGATACTTGAGAAACTAAGGGAACATAAGCTTTATGCCAAATTCAGCAAGTGTGAGTTTTGGTTAGAGGAAGTTGGATTTCTTGGTCATGTTATGACAAAGGATGGTGTAGCAGTTGATCCTGCTAAAGTTTCAGCTGTGACAGAATGGGAATCACCTAGGAATGTAAAAGAGGTTCGTAGTTTTCTTGGTTTAGCAGGTTACTACAGAAGGTTCATTGAAAATTTTTCAAAGGTTGCTAAACCAATGACAGAATTGTTAAAGAAAGATAAGAAATTTGCTTGGTCTGAAGGATGTGAACTCAGCTTTCAAGAACTAAAGAAGAGACTTGTGTCAGCACCAGTTCTGTGCCTACCAGATTTGGAAAAGGATTTCCAAGTGTATTGTGATGCTTCCCATCAAGGATTAGGAGCCGTACTTATGCAAGGCGGAAAAGTTGTGGCTTATGTCTCGAGACAACTCAAAACTCATGAAGTAAATTATCCTACTCATGATTTAGAGTTAGCCGCTGTTGTCCATGCACTCAAAACATGGAGACATTACCTTTTGGGAAAATGTTGTGAAGTATTCACCGACCATAAGAGCTTGAAGTATATCTTCACCCAGAAGGAAATCAATATGAGACAAAGGAGATGGCTAGAACTTATCAAGGATTACGACTTGAGTTTGCAATACCACCCCGGTAAAGCAAATGTAGTAGCAGATGCTCTAAGTCGTAAAGCGTTTGTAAATGGTCTTACCAAAGGTAAATTGCCTGATGATTTGTGTAAGCAATTCAAGGAACTCAGGTTGGAGATTGTGCCAGAAGGACATCTCATGTCTTTGGATGTTCAACCCACTCTGTTGGATAAGATTAAAGAAGCCCAAAAGACGGATAAAGAGATCGAAGAGATCAAGGAAAGGATTAGCCAAGGGAAAGCTAAAAGTTTCCATATGGACGAACAAGGTACTTTATGGCACGAGAAACGTATTTGTGTTCCACAAGATCCGGAAATGCGGAAACTGATTTTACAAGAAGCCCATAACTCTCCATATTCTATTCACCCGGGAAACACCAAAATGTACATGGATATGAAAGAAAGATTTTGGTGGAACAATCTTAAAAGGGACATCGCCGAGCACATTGCTTTGTGTGACGTGTGTAGTAGAGTGAAAGCGGAGCATCAGAAACCAGCAGGTTTGCTTCAACCAATGCCTATTCCTGAATGGAAGTGGGAAAATATTGGTATGGATTTCATTACCGGATTACCAAGGACCAGGTCAGGGTATGATTCCATATGGGTAATAGTAGATCGCCTAACTAAAGTGGCTCATTTTATACCCGTAAAGACAACTTATACCAGTGCAAAGTTAGCCAAAATCTACATGAGCAGAATTGTATGCCTTCACGGTGTACCTAAGAGTATTGTGTCTGATAGAGGAACTCAGTTCACTTCTCACTTTTGGAGACAGCTTCATGAATCTCTAGGAACGGGGTTGGAATTCAGCACTGCTTTTCATCCTCAAACTGATGGACAAACAGAAAGGACTAATCAAATTCTTGAAGACATGTTGAGGGCATGTGCCCTGGACTATGGAGCAAGTTGGGATGAAAGTCTGCCTTACGCAGAGTTCTCTTACAACAACAGTCACCAATCTAGTATTGGGACGGCACCATTTGAGTTTCTATACGGAAGAAAGTGTACCACCCCATTGCTATGGAATGGTGTGGGAGAAAGAAGTTTGTTTGGACCAGACCTTATCAAAGACGCCGAAGAAAAGGTCAAATTGGTTAGAGACAGATTGAAGATAGCACAGTCTCGACAGAAAAGCTACGCAGATGCTAAGCGTAGAGAAGTCACTTACGAAGTTGGGGATAGAGCTTATCTTAGAGTATCACCACTTCGTGGAGTAAAAAGATTTGGAGTCAAAGGAAAGTTAGCACCAAGATATGTGGGACCATTCAACATTTTAAGTCGCAAGGGAGAAGCTGCATATGAAATCGAACTGCCAGCATCTTTACTAGCAGTACATAATGTTTTTCATGTGAGCCAGCTCAAGAAATGTCACCCAGAAATGGAAGAAACATCATTGAAAGATACCATATCTTTGGAAGAAGTTCAACTAGAAAGTGATCTCACCTATGAAGAAAAGCCTGTCAAGATTCTTGAGACCACAGAAAGAGTCACAAGAACAAAGACTATCAAGTTTTGCAAAGTACAATGGAATCATCATTCCGAAGAAGAAGCAACATGGGAAAGAGAAGATGATCTTCGGAAAGACCACCCTCACCTATTTGCTAGCCAATCCGAATCTCGAGGGCGAGATTCATTTTAAGGGGGTTAGATTTGTAACATCCCAAAAATCATGTTTCAAAAACTCATTCATTTCATTCTTGCATCATTCATTCATATAGGGTTTTTCTCAAAATCATTTGGAGACAGAAGTTTGAGCTATGATTTCATGTGGGCAAATTGTCTCAATTGGCCAACACCCTTTGGGATTTGATTGTTCATGATCTTGTTTGCTTGCCACCATGGTTGGAAAGAATAGGAGTAACATTTAAACCCAAGACTTCAATTTAGAAATATTTTCTAAACCCTATTCCAAATATTTGCAACTAGAGCAAATCTCTGTTTGTTTTGAAACCCAAGCTTGACCAAGCCTTTGCAAGGTAACCACTAGGTTATTTGATTGTTTGTGAACCCACAGAACCCTGCAAAAATCCCCAAAGAAGTTTGAATTCAAAAGGATTTGAATTCATATCAAATTCTATTCAGAAAATGAAATTAGAAAAAGAAAAGGCTTAAAGAAAGAAAAAGGGCCGAGCGGCCAGAATCTGGCCCAGCAGCGGATCAAGCCCAGCAAGCCCACCCGGGGATCTCCTTTTTCTTCTCACACGCGCGAGCACACGCGAACAGACGCTGACAGCCCGACCCCACCTGCACTCCGCGCTCCTCGCTGACAGGCGGGCCTTCTCCACGTCAGCATCGTCTTCCCCTGTCTCCGCGCATGATCTCCGCCGCTGACCGTTGCCGCAGTGATGCCGGGAGTAATTGGGCATTAATCGACGGGCGTTTCATGTCGAGCATCTGGCTATAAGACCCCCTCTGCCTCGCGATCATTTTCCCCCAAACACCTCGCTCGCTCCGCCACCAGGCTGTCCTCAATCAACTTTGCACCGCCGCGGACAGAGCCTCTCCGGCGATCGCTTCCGGTGAGCCTAGTGTCCCCCTCTGCCTCTCGTTCTTACAATCTGACTCAGCATGTCTTTGCGCATCTCCTGACCTCACTAGTCTGTCCTGTACTGCCCCAGGTCGCCGGTTCCACCTGACACCGCGAGCACCGACAGCGACATCAACTCCGACGAGTTTTCCCGGTAGGTACAGACCGCCCCTCGCTTTCCCGTTCATGCTCACTACTTCGCCTTGACCCTGTGAACCTAACCGTGTCGCTATCTTGCCTTGGGGTGATTCTCAGTGACGTCCACGACGACCACCCGACGCACCCGACGCCGCCACTAACTCCGGTGAGCAATCGCAGCCGTGCTCGAGCGCCCCTTGACCAACCGCAAGTACGACGAGCTTCGCCGTGACCTCCTGAGCCCGGTGAGCTACTCCTCCTTCTCCCTCGCCGTATGCATCATCGGCAACGTCGTCGACCGACAGTTCCGCCGCCGGTAGCCACCGCGCAGCGCCGCCCATCTGTGGCCAGGCAGTAGTAGCCGTTAGATCTGGATCGAACGCCTACGATAGATCACTTAACCCCGAAGCGGTACGCGATCTGAGCCGCCAGATTTTATTTAGATCCTACGGCTGTGGAGCTCGATCCAGTGCGAACCGGTACGGGCGAATAAGAACATGACGCGTGGCTAGGAGCTGATCTGAAAATAGAATTTAAAACAGATTTTGATCCAGATTTCAAATGCCTATATCTTTTGAATCCCACGTTAGAATTTTGCAAACTTTATACCGTTGGATTCAGAAAAACAAGACCTTTCTGCCTATCCCTTTTGTTTAGCAAATAGTAACCATTAGTTTGGCTTAAATTACAGAAACTTGTTTGAGGCCTTTTTGAGTATAGATTTAGTTTAGTATTTTGTTTTAGGGTTATTTAAGTTGTCTTGGCTATTTTGTGACTTGTTTAGTTTCTGTATTCATGCACTTGCTTGGTTGAGTTTTCAAAAATCATCACTTGGTAGATTCATGCATGCATGCATTCATACTATTTCTTGTTTGTATATATTTGTGTGTAATTGTGTGCTACAACTTTGTGTGTAGATTTTGCTAGTGATTGTGATTGTGACGAGTGCTACTCTCCACACTACCAAGGCAAGTGATATCTTCATGAATATTCCATACCTATATTTTATACTTGCATTAGATATATTTTGTTAGGACTTGCATGCTACTTTTGTCAATTAATATTGGGAAATCCTATTTAGAATAGAATGCTAGAATTGCTAGGAGAATTCCCTAAAGATAAGTTGCAATGCCATGCTTAGCCTAGCTACTAGAAAACAAGGGTGGTTTATATATTCACACTATGGAAAAATATTCTAAGTCTAAGGACTTGTTTTTATTTAACAAAACAACTAAGTTAATGAATCACCTGGGTGGAATGGAAAGAATGGGGTATGTTGAGTGGTTACACAAGGCCAGGGGTACTGGTGAACCTTGTGTATCTCACTTGTGGATGGCCACCCAGGAAACAAAGAGATTTGAGATGTCTAATGTTGAGAAGCTTCAAGTGCAACCACTTGGCATTATGGGCTCTGCCATGATCTTAGGATGCTGGAACTTAGTCTTTTGGACAGTGGGTGGTAGATGGGATGATAGGTTGGAACGCGTCCATTTGACTAAGGAAAGGCTACTGAAGGATCATCCTTGGGAAACCAAGGCTTGTGGGGAAAGTGCACCACCTCTGCAGAGTGTAAAACCTAAGTACTTAGCCATGTCCCTGGTAAAGGACAATTTGAGCATCAAGACATGGAAACTTCAAGAATCTCATCACTCCAATTTCTAAATAAAATTTGTGGGTGAACAAGGGTTAAAGGATCTTCAGTCTTTGATTGGTAGATGCCCTGAGTGGATCTTCAGTCTCTGATTGGTAGATACCTTGGATGGACTTTGTCAAACAAAAACTTAGTGTTTTCAAAAAGTTAAGGAAAAATCTATTTTGAGCAATGCAAGCCTAAGCTCCACCAGCCAAATGCATATAGTCTTATAGTCCACTTAAATATCTACTAAGGTATCACTTGCCAATACTATTCCAAAGTATTGACCCTCTGTGGCTGTAACTTATGATGTTGCAGGTTACTCTGATGATGAATAGGAGTCATGAGTCTACACTCAACATGCTTGCCTGTGGCACATGAAGATGAAGACTTATGTTTATTTACATATTCTATAAACTCTTGTATTAGGCCTTTGGCCATGAGTTGTAAAAGACTATGTTTTATCTCTGGAATGACTGTAATAAACGACCTTTGTATCTGTGTACTTCATCTTAAACTGTGGATGCTAGCATTGATCCAGGGACTAGCATTGCAATCACAGGGATCTTATCCTTTAATAAGGAGGGATCTTACAGATGGTATCAGAGCACTGTGTTGCCTGTAGGATTATGACCCTAGGATTGGAAACCACTAAGGAAAAATTTTACTTCTTCTACACTTGTCTATTCTTCTCGTAAACTTTTCTAATCTTCTCCTTCTCATCTCTATTTGTAGATGAACTCCGTCAACGAAGCCGTGAAGAAAGGACCACTCATGACCATGACCTTGGAGTGTGAGACTGAGTTTCCCAAGATTCTCAAGGACCTCATGGAAACCATGGGAGTACATGGTGCAGCAGTGTACAAAGGCTTTCCAGTGATGGAGGATGGAGTGGAGTATTGGTGGGTGCAACTTCACTTGTACAAGAACAAGGAAGACAACCACAAAGAAAAAGGCTTCTGCATGTACACCAACACTTTTATGCACACCACATTCTTTGAGTCAGCAAAAGAAGCAGCTTGGAAGACTATCAAAGAACTCAGTGCTAGAGTCAAGTGCAGGATGCTCAACCTCCAAAAAGACTTAGAGAAAGAGAAGGAACATACCCAAGAGTTGGAAATCACCAACCAATCCTTAAGAGGAGATATTATAGACTTAGTGATAGAAGCATGTGAACAAGATAGGGTGATTGCCACTAGGAACATTGTGCTAGCCACCAGATCCAATGAGATAGGATTGTAAGCGCACTTCGTTAGTTGGACCACCACCTATCACCTTATTTTTCAAAATAAGACCTTAAATAAGTTTGAACCTTGGTTGATGTAATGGAATTATGTATGCATGACTTGAGTGAATTGTGTGTTCCAAGAATGTGTTTGAATGTTTGTCTTGTTTATCTTAAATTGTGTTGTTCTAACTTTTTCAATCTTATAAATAGATGCCTATTGCCATCAGCACTGTTGAGGAGTTCCAGGCTACCCGTTTTGGTCCTCGTATCGTAGAGCTTACTACTTTACTCGATCTCCCTCTTCCTATCATTACGGTGCACCCACTCACCAAGTTTGAGAGGAAGGACCTTTGGGGCTTCAAGGTGAACCAGCCAGGACGCCAGGCAGAGCCTACTACGGAGGCCATCGTTTTCAAGCTTATGCACGATGACAGGGAGAGAGGCATGGAGGTTGTCATGCAGGATCTGATAGGACGACTGTTAGGACGTCACTCCCGACAGGTTAGAGGCACTCACTTCCACGCCTTCGGAAGGCGAGATGATGACGGAGAGTCCATTGACTTTGAGGACGACTCGAGGGTCACAGCAGAGCCGATACGCCTGTACCTCCAGGACTTAGAGACTCTTATTAGGCACGTGGATACCGATAGGACCAACGTCATGCTTAGTAATAACGAGCTCCAGGTGCAGCTTCACGAGAAGGACAAGCTCTTCGCGCAGCAGGACGAGATAGTCAAGGAGATGGAGACGAAGTTCGAGACCCAAGACCGTAAGTTCAAGAGTCAAGAGAAGCGTGTCCAGGATAGGAACAAGAGGATTCGTGATATGACCGAGGAACTGCAGTCCAAGGACTTCGAGTTAGAGCAGCAGCAGACAGTGATTGAGAGGCTTCGTTCCCAGAAGAGGGCTCTCAAGGCCAAGATCGACTCTTTGACCACTACCATCGAGGAGAACAAGACCGCAATGGAGAACGCAGGTCTTACCTTTGTCGAGGAGGAGATTGATGCCGACGAGTAGATTTGACTACTCAGTTATCTTTATTTACCGCACTTGTTATTTATGAACTTATTGTTGGACCATCCGACATGTGGATGGCTTGCCACTTGTGTGTTTGTACTTTGAGACTTTTGTTATCTTGTTGTGTAGCTTTTATCCTTGTGTTGCTTGCTGTGTGTTGCATGTGTGATGTATTGTGCATAAAACATGTAAGGGTATCTCATTCTTATCTCTATATGAATAAACCACAGATGCCTCCCCGTCGCGCAAACACCAACCCCAACCCCAACATTACCCCGGAAATGCAACAAATGATGAATGCGCAGACACAGCTTATGCAAATGATGACGACGTTCATCCAGAACCAGAACAACAACAACAACAACCCCAACAACCCCAACAACAACAATAACAACAACAACAACAACAACCCTCCAGGTTTTGATATGCTCACCAGATTTCTGCGTCTAAGGCCAGGTAAGTTTTCGGGAACGACTGATCCCATGGTGGCCAATGATTGGCTACGTTCTGTGAACAAAGACTTAGTGACCGTAGGATGCACAGATGCTGAAAAGGTCAGGTTTGCAGCACATCTATTGGAAGGACCAGCCGCCGCATGGTGGGACAACTTCCAGATTACCACGCCTATTGATGAGGTGACTTGGGCTATCTTTGAAGATGGATTTCGTACCACACATATCTCACCAGGTATGATGAGCCTGAAAAAGAAGGAATTTCACAACCTGAAACAGCGCCACCACAGCGTGGCTGAATACATCGAAGAGTTCAACAATCTGGCGCGCTATGCACCGGATGAGGTTGACACTGATGCCAAAAGGAAGGAAAAGTTTCTAGAAGGCTTGAATGATGAGCTAAATCTGCAGCTGTCTGTGGCATATGTTCCAACTTACCAGTCGCTGTGTGACAAGGCTGTTATTGTGGAGAATAAAATGAAGCAAGTTGAGAGTAGAAAGAGGAAACACTCCGACAAGCATAGCTCGGGATCGTATCATAAACGATCTCACTATGATGATAGTGTCAGCTCAGGATCCCACAAGCATGGGAAGTTTAACAAGCACCACAACCACAACCGTCATGACAACAAGCATCATCGCAGACATGACAATGATAAGTACAAGAACCACAAGAGTGGATATAAGAGCCACCATAGTGGAAGTGGAAGTGGAAGTGGAAGTGGAAGTCAACCTAAGAAGGACAACAGTCAGGTTGAATGCTTCAAATGCAAGAAGCTGGGGCATTATGCTAATGAGTGCCCTGAGAAGAACGTTGAAGGACCTAACAAACCCAACCCTTTTCAGAAAGGACAGGTTAACCACATCAATGTGGAGGAAGTCTATGAAGAACCTGATGCCGTTGCTGGTAAGTTCAGACTCAATTCCATCTCAGCATTTGTACTCTTTGACACTGGTGCATCTCATTCATTCATATCAAAAGCATTTGTCGAAAGAAATGAACTACCAGTAGAAACCATTGGGTGTCCTATAAGAGTAAGTTCTCCTGGTGGAGAAATGATAGTAAACTCAGGATGCCATGACCTAGTCATAGAGTTTGGAAAACATAAGTTTCCAGTAAACCTAATAATCCTAAATTCCCAAGGATTGGATGTGATTTTGGGAATGGATTGGATGACTAAGTATAAGGGAGTACTAGATTGTGCAAATCATACAGTTTCACTCACAACCCCTGAAGGTAAGAGGATAATATTCAAGACCAACTTTAAATCAAAAGGGAGTAAGCTGAATTCTCTTAAGGGGGTTAGCATGGACACGGTGCCAATTGTGTGTGAGTATCCGGATGTGTTCCCGGAAGAATTACCAGGAATGCCACCAGATAGAGATGTGGAGCTTATAATAGACTTGGTACCAGGTTCTGGACCAAGGGCAAAGAGGCCTTATAAAATGTCAGTTGACGAACTTAAGGAACTCAAGAAACAACTTGGAGAACAATTGCAGAAAGGATTCATCCAGCCAAGTTCTTCATCTTGGGGAGCTCCAGTTTTGTTCGTAGAAAAGAGAGATAGAACTCAAAGATTATGCATAGATTACCGTTCTCTCAATGAGGTAACCATTAAGAACAAGTATCCTTTGCCAAGAATAAATGACTTGTTTGATCAGCTAGAAGGAGCATGTGTGTTCTCGAAGATTGATCTTCGGTCAGGCTATTTTCAACTGAAGATAAGAGAGCAAGACATACCTAAAACAGCCTTCACCACGAGGTATGGATTGTATGAGTACACGGTGATGCCTTTTGGATTAACCAACGCTCCAGCATACTTCATGAATATGATGAACAAAGTGTTCATGGAATTTCTCGACAAGTTTGTTGTCGTTTTCATCGATGACATCTTAGTCTACTCCAAGAACAAGGAAGAACATGAAAGACATCTACGCTTGATACTTGAGAAACTAAGGGAACATAAGCTTTATGCCAAATTCAGCAAGTGTGAGTTTTGGTTAGAGGAAGTTGGATTTCTTGGTCATGTTATGACAAAGGATGGTGTAGCAGTTGATCCTGCTAAAGTTTCAGCTGTGACAGAATGGGAATCACCTAGGAATGTAAAAGAGGTTCGTAGTTTTCTTGGTTTAGCAGGTTACTACAGAAGGTTCATTGAAATTTTTTCAAAGGTTGCTAAACCAATGACAGAATTGTTAAAGAAAGATAAGAAATTTGCTTGGTCTGAAGGATGTGAACTCAGCTTTCAAGAACTAAAGAAGAGACTTGTGTCAGCACCAGTTCTGTGCCTACCAGATTTGGAAAAGGATTTCCAAGTGTATTGTGATGCTTCGCATCAAGGATTAGGAGCCGTACTTATGCAAGGCGGAAAAGTTGTGGCTTATGTCTCGAGACAACTCAAAACTCATGAAGTAAATTATCCTACTCATGATTTAGAGTTAGCCGCTGTTGTCCATGCACTCAAAACATGGAGACATTACCTTTTGGGAAAATGTTGTGAAGTATTCACCGACCATAAGAGCTTGAAGTATATCTTCACCCAGAAGGAAATCAATATGAGACAAAGGAGATGGCTAGAACTTATCAAGGATTACGACTTGAGTTTGCAATACCACCCCGGTAAAGCAAATGTAGTAGCAGATGCTCTAAGTCGTAAAGCGTTTGTAAATGGTCTTACCAAAGGTAAATTGCCTGATGATTTGTGTAAGCAATTCAAGGAACTCAGGTTGGAGATTGTGCCAGAAGGACATCTCATGTCTTTGGATGTTCAACCCACTCTATTGGATAAGATTAAAGAAGCCCAAAAGACGGATAAAGAGATCGAAGAGATCAAGGAAAGGATTAGCCAAGGGAAAGCTAAAAGTTTCCATATGGACGAACAAGGTACTTTATGGCACGAGAAACGTATTTGTGTTCCACAAGATCCGGAAATGCGGAAACTGATTTTACAAGAAGCCCATAACTCTCCATATTCTATTCACCCGGGAAACACCAAAATGTACATGGATATGAAAGAAAGATTTTGGTGGAACAATCTTAAAAGGGACATCGCCGAGCACATTGCTTTGTGTGACGTGTGTAGTAGAGTGAAAGCGGAGCATCAGAAACCAGCAGGTTTGCTTCAACCAATGCCTATTCCTGAATGGAAGTGGGAAAATATTGGTATGGATTTCATTACCGGATTACCAAGGACCAGGTCAGGGTATGATTCCATATGGGTAATAGTAGATCGCCTAACTAAAGTGGCTCATTTTATACCCGTAAAGACAACTTATACCAGTGCAAAGTTAGCCAAAATCTACATGAGCAGAATTGTATGCCTTCACGGTGTACCTAAGAGTATTGTGTCTGATAGAGGAACTCAGTTCACTTCTCACTTTTGGAGACAGCTTCATGAATCTCTAGGAACAAGGTTGGAATTCAGCACTGCTTTTCATCCTCAAACTGATGGACAAACAGAAAGGACTAATCAAATTCTTGAAGACATGTTGAGGGCATGTGCCCTGGACTATGGAGCAAGTTGGGATGAAAGTCTGCCTTACGCAGAGTTCTCTTACAACAACAGTCACCAATCTAGTATTGGGACGGCACCATTTGAGTTTCTATACGGAAGAAAGTGTACCACCCCATTGCTATGGAATGGTGTGGGAGAAAGAAGTTTGTTTGGACCAGACCTTATCAAAGACGCCGAAGAAAAGGTCAAATTGGTTAGAGACAGATTGAAGATAGCACAGTCTCGACAGAAAAGCTACGCAGATGCTAAGCGTAGAGAAGTCACTTACGAAGTTGGGGATAGAGCTTATCTTAGAGTATCACCACTTCGTGGAGTAAAAAGATTTGGAGTCAAAGGAAAGTTAGCACCAAGATATGTGGGACCATTCAACATTTTAAGTCGCAAGGGAGAAGCTGCATATGAAATCGAACTGCCAGCATCTTTACTAGCAGTACATAATGTTTTTCATGTGAGCCAGCTCAAGAAATGTCACCCAGAAATGGAAGAAACATCATTGAAAGATACCATATCTTTGGAAGAAGTTCAACTAGAAAGTGATCTCACCTATGAAGAAAAGCCTGTCAAGATTCTTGAGACCACGGAAAGAGTCACAAGAACAAAGACTATCAAGTTTTGCAAAGTACAATGGAATCATCATTCCGAAGAAGAAGCAACATGGGAAAGAGAAGATGATCTTCGGAAAGACCACCCTCACCTATTTGCTAGCCAATCCGAATCTCGAGGGCGAGATTCATTTTAAGGGGGTTAGATTTGTAACATCCCAAAAATCATGTTTCAAAAACTCATTCATTTCATTCTTGCATCATTCATTCATATAGGGTTTTTCTCAAAATCATTTGGAGACAGAAGTTTGAGCTATGATTTCATGTGGGCAAATTGTCTCAATTGGCCAACACCCTTTGGGATTTGATTGTTCATGATCTTGTTTGCTTGCCACCATGGTTGGAAAGAATAGGAGTAACATTTAAACCCAAGACTTCAATTTAGAAATATTTTCTAAACCCTATTCCAAATATTTGCAACTAGAGCAAATCTCTGTTTGTTTTGAAACCCAAGCTTGACCAAGCCTTTGCAAGGTAACCACTAGGTTATTTGATTGTTTGTGAACCCACAGAACCCTGCAAAAATCCCCAAAGAAGTTTGAATTCAAAAGGATTTGAATTCATATCAAATTCTATTCAGAAAATGAAATTAGAAAAAGAAAAGGCTTAAAGAAAGAAAAAGGGCCGAGCGGCCAGAATCTGGCCCAGCAGCGGATCAAGCCCAGCAAGCCCACCCGGGGATCTCCTTTTTCTTCTCACACGCGCGAGCACACGCGAACAGACGCTGACAGCCTGACCCCACCTGCACTCCGCGCTCCTCGCTGACAGGCGGGCCTTCTCCACGTCAGCATCGTCTTCCCCTGTCTCCGCGCACGATCTCCGCCGCTGACCGTTGCCGCAGTGATGCCGGGAGTAATTGGGCATTAATCGACGGGCGTTTCATGTCGAGCATCTGGCTATAAGACCCCCTCTGCCTCGCGATCATTTTCCCCCAAACACCTCGCTCGCTCCGCCACCAGGCTGTCCTCAATCAACTTTGCACCGCCGCGGACAGAGCCTCTCCGGCGATCGATTCCGGTGAGCCTAGTGTCCCCCTCTGCCTCTCGTTCTTACAATCTGACTCAGCATGTCTTTGCGCATCTCCTGACCTCACTAGTCTGTCCTGTACTGCCCCAGGTCGCCGGTTCCACCTGACACCGCGAGCACCGACGGCGACATCAACTCCGACGAGTTTTCCCGGTAGGTACAGACCGCCCCTCGCTTTCCCGTTCATGCTCACTACTTCGCCTTGACCCTGTGAACCTAACCGTGTCGCTATCTTGCCTTGGGGTGATTCTCAGTGACGTCCACGACGACCACCCGACGCACCCGACGCCGCCACTAACTCCGGTGAGCAATCGCAGCCGTGCCCGAGCGCCCCTTGACCAACCGCAAGTACGACGAGCTTCGCCGTGACCTCCTGAGCCCGGTGAGCTACTCCTCCTTCTCCCTCGCCGTATGCATCATCGGCAACGTCGTCGACCGACAGTTCCGCCGCCGGTAGCCACCGCGCAGCGCCGCCCATCTGTGGCCAGGCAGTAGTAGCCGTTAGATCTGGATCGAACGCCTACGATAGATCACTTAACCCCGAAGCGGTACGCGATCTGAGCCGCCAGATTTTATTTAGATCCTACGGCTGTGGAGCTCGATCCAGTGCGAACCGGTACGGGCGAATAAGAACATGACGCGTGGCTAGGAGCTGATCTGAAAATAGAATTTAAAACAGATTTTGATCCAGATTTCAAATGCCTATATCTTTTGAATCCCACGTTAGAATTTTGCAAACTTTATACCGTTGGATTCAGAAAAACAAGACCTTTCTGCCTATCCCTTTTGTTTAGCAAATAGTAACCATTAGTTTGGCTTAAATTACAGAAACTTGTTTGAGGCCTTTTTGAGTATAGATTTAGTTTAGTATTTTGTTTTAGGGTTATTTAAGTTGTCTTGGCTATTTTGTGACTTGTTTAGTTTCTGTATTCATGCACTTGCTTGGTTGAGTTTTCAAAAATCATCACTTGGTAGATTCATGCATGCATGCATTCATACTATTTCTTGTTTGTATATATTTGTGTGTAATTGTGTGCTACAACTTTGTGTGTAGATTTTGCTAGTGATTGTGATTGTGACGAGTGCTACTCTCCACACTACCAAGGCAAGTGATATCTTCATGAATATTCCATACCTATATTTTATACTTGCATTAGATATATTTTGTTAGGACTTGCATGCTACTTTTGTCAATTAATATTGGGAAATCCTATTTAGAATAGAATGCTAGAATTGCTAGGAGAATTCCCTAAAGATAAGTTGCCATGCCATGCTTAGCCTAGCTACTAGAAAACAAGGGTGGTTTATATATTCACACTATGGAAAAATATTCTAAGTCTAAGGACTTGTTTTTATTTAACAAAACAACTAAGTTAATGAATCACCTGGGTGGAATGGAAAGAATGGGGTATGTTGAGTGGTTACACAAGGCCAGGGGTACTGGTGAACCTTGTGTATCTCACTTGTGGATGGCCACCCAGGAAACAAAGAGATTTGAGATGTCTAATGTTGAGAAGCTTCAAGTGCAACCACTTGGCATTATGGGCTCTGCCATGATCTTAGGATGCTGGAACTTAGTCTTTTGGACAGTGGGTGGTAGATGGGATGATAGGTTGGAACGCGTCCATTTGACTAAGGAAAGGCTACTGAAGGATCATCCTTGGGAAACCAAGGCTTGTGGGGAAAGTGCACCACCTCTGCAGAGTGTAAAACCTAAGTACTTAGCCATGTCCCTGGTAAAGGACAATTTGAGCATCAAGACATGGAAACTTCAAGAATCTCATCACTCCAATTTCTAAATAAAATTTGTGGGTGAACAAGGGTTAAAGGATCTTCAGTCTTTGATTGGTAGATGCCCTGAGTGGATCTTCAGTCTCTGATTGGTAGATACCTTGGGATGGACTTTGTCAAACAAAAACTTAGTGTTTTCAAAAAGTTAAGGAAAAATCTATTTTGAGCAATGCAAGCCTAAGCTCCACCAGCCAAATGCATATAGTCTTATAGTCCACTTAAATATCTACTAAGGTATCACTTGCCAATACTATTCCAAAGTATTGACCCTCTGTGGCTGTAACTTATGATGTTGCAGGTTACTCTGATGATGAATAGGAGTCATGAGTCTACACTCAACATGCTTGCCTGTGGCACATGAAGATGAAGACTTATGTTTATTTACATATTCTATAAACTCTTGTATTAGGCCTTTGGCCATGAGTTGTAAAAGACTATGTTTTATCTCTGGAATGACTGTAATAAACGACCTTTGTATCTGTGTACTTCATCTTAAACTGTGGATGCTAGCATTGATCCAGGGACTAGCATTGCAATCACAGGGATCTTATCCTTTAATAAGGAGGGATCTTACATCCACCAGTGTCATTGCATGTTTATTCTTTTTCTAACAACAACTGGAGTCATTTCATGTGTGTTCTTCTCACATACCACATATGGATCCACCAGTGTCATTACATGTGTGTTCTTCTGAGTGACCACAGCTAGAGTCATTGCATGTGTGTTCTCTTCAGAGACCACACATGGATCCACCAGTGTCATTGCATGTGTGTTCTTTTTAGTAACAACAACTAGAGTCATTGCATGTGTGTTATTTTCACATACCACATATGGATCCACCAGGGTCATTGAAATGTGTGTTCTCTTCAGAGACCACACATGGATCCACCAGTGTCATTGCATGTATGCTCTTTTTACTAACAACAACCAGAGTCATTGCATGGGTGTTCTCTTTAGAGACCACACATGGATCCACTAGTGTCATTGCATGTGTGTTCTTTTTACTAACAACAAATGGAGTCATTTCATTTCTATTATTTTCACATACCACATGTGGAACCACCAGTGTCATTGAAATGTGTGTTCTCTTCAGAGACCACACATGGATCCACCAGTGTCATTGCATGTGTGTTCTTTTTACTAACAACAATTGAAGTCATTGCATGTGTGTTCTTTTCACATAACACATATGGATCCACTAGTGTCATTGAAATGTGTGTTCTTCTCATTAACCACAGCTAGAGTCATTGTATGTGTGTTCTCTTCAAAGACCACATATGGATCCATCAGTGTCATTGCATGTGTGTTCTTTTTACTAACAATAACCAGAGTCATTGCATGTGTGTTCTTTTCACAATCCACCTTTGGATCCACCAGTGTCATTGCACGTGTGCTCTTTTTACTAACAACAACCAGAGTCATTGCATGTGTGTTTTCTTCAGAGACCACACATGGATCCACCAGTGTCATTTCATGTGTGTTCTTTTCACTAACAACAACTGGAGTCATTTCATGACTATTCTTTTCACATACCACATATGGATCCACTAGTGTCCCTGAAATGTGTGTTCTTCTCATTAACCACAGCTAGAGTCATTGCATGTGTGTTCTCTGAAGAGACCACACATGGATCCACCAGTGTCATTGCATGTGTGTCCTTTTTACTAACTACAACTAGATTCATTGCATGTGTGTTCTTTTCACATACCACATATGGATCCACCAGTGTCATTGAAATGTGTGTTCTCTTCAGAGACCACACATGGATCCACCAGTGTCATTGCATGTGTGCTCTTGTTACTAACAATAACCAGAGTTATTGCATGTGTGTTCTTTTTACTAACAACAACCAGAGTCATTGCATGTGTGTTCTCTTCAGAGACCACACATGGATCCACCAGTGTCATTGCATGTGTGCTGTTTTTACTAACAATAACTAGAGTCATAGCATGTGTGTTCTTTTCACATATCACATATGGATCCACCAATGTCATTGAAATGTGTGTTCTTCTCATTGACCATAGCTAGAGTCATTGCATGTGTGTTCTCTTCAGAGACCACACATGGATCCACCAATGTCATTGCATGTGTGTTATTTTTACTAAGAACAACCAGAGTCATTGCATGTGTGTTCTTTTCACAATCCACCTTTGGATCCAAAAGTGTCATTGCATGTGTTCTCTTTTTACTAACAACAGCGAGAGTCATTGCATGTGTGTTCTCTTCAGAGACCACACATGGATCCACCAGTGTCATTGCATGCGTATTCTTTTTACTAACAACTGGAGTCATTTCATGAATATTCTTTTCACATACCACATATGGATCCACCAGAGTCATTGCATGTGTGTTCTTTTCACAATCCACCTATGGATCCACCAGTGTCATTGCATGTGTGCTCTTTTTACTACCAACAGCCAGAGTCATTGCATGTGTGTTCTCTTCACATACCGCACATGGATCCACCAGTGTCATTGCATTTGTGTTCTTCTCATTAACCACAACTGGAGTCATTTCATGTGTGTTCTCTTCAGAGACCACATATTTATCCACCAATGTCATTGAAATGTGTGTTTTTCTCATTAACAACAACTAGAGTTATTGCATGTGTGTTCTCTTCAGAGACCACACATGGATCCACCAGTGTCATTGCATGTGTGTTGTTTTTACTAACAACAACTGGAGTCATTGCATGTGTGTTCTTGTCACATACCACATATGGATCCACCAGAGTCATTGCATGTGTGTTCTTTTCACATACCACATATTGATCCTCGAGTGTCATTGAAACGTGTGTTCTCTTCAGAGACCACCTATGGATCCACCAGTGTCATTGCATGTGTGCTCTTTTTACTAACAACAGCCAGAGTCATTGCATGTGTGTTATCTTCACATACCACACAAGGATCCACCAGTGTCATTGCATTTGTGTTCTTCTCATTAACCACAACTGGAGTCATTTCATGTGTGTTCTCTTTAGAGACCACATATTTATCCACCAGTGTCATTGAAATGTGTGTTCTTATCATTAACCACAACTAGAGTTATTGCATGTGTGGTCTCTTAAGAGACCACACATGGATCCACCAGTATCATTGCATGTGTGTTCTTTTTACTAACAACAACTGGAGTCATTGCATGCGTGTTCTTGTCACATACCACATATGGACCCACCAGTGTCATTGAAATGTGTGTTCTCTTCAGAGACCACACATGGATCCACCAGTGTCATTGCATGTGTGCTCTTTTTACTAACGACAACCAGAGTTATTGCATGTGTGTTCTTTTTACTAACAACAACCAGAGTCATTGCATGTGTATTCTCTTTAGAGACCACACATGGATCCACCAGTGTCATTGCATGTGTGTCCTTTTAACTAACAACAACTGGAGTCATTGCATGTGTGTTCTTTTCACATACCACATATGGATCCACCAGTGTCATTGAAATGTGTGTTCTCTTAAGAGACCACAGATGGATCCACCAGTGTCATTGCATGTGTGTTCTTTTTACCAACAACAACTGGAGTCATTGCATGTGTGTTCTTTTCAAATACCACATATGGATCCACCAGTGTCATTGCATGTGTGCTCTTTTCACAATCCACCTATGGATCCACTAGTGTCATTGCATGTGTGCTCTTTTTTACTAACAACAACTAGAGTTGTTGCATGTGTGTTCTCTTCAGAGACCACACATGGATCCACTAGTGTCATTGCATGTGTGTTCTTTTTACTAACAACAACTGGAGTCATTCCATGTCTATTATTTTCACATACCACATATGGATCCACCAGTGTCATTGAAATGTGTGTTCTCTTCAGAGACCACACATGGATCCACCAGTGTCATTGCATGTGTGTTCTTTTTACTAACAACAATTGAAGTCATTGCATGTGTGTTCTCTTCGAAGACCACACATAGATCCACTAGTGTCATTGCATTTGTGTTCTTTTTACTAACAACAACTGGAGTCATTTCATGTCTATTATTTTCACATACCACACATGGATCCACCTGTGCCATTGAAATGTGTGTTCTCTTCAGAGACCACACATGGATCCACCAGTGTCATTGCATGTGTGTTCTTTTTACTAACAACAATTGAAGTCATTGCATGTGTGTTCTTTTCACATACCACATATGGATCCACTAGTGTCATTGAAATGTGTGTTCTTCTCATTAACCACAGCTAGAGTCATTGTATGTGTGTTCTCTTCAGAGACCACACATGGATCCACCAGTGTCATTGCATGTGTGTTCTTTTTACTAACAACAACCAGAGTCATTGCATGTGTGTTCTTTTCACAATCCACCTTTGGATCCACCAGTGTCATTGCATGTGGGCTCTTTTTACTAACAACAACCAGAGTCATCGCATGTGTGTTTTCTTCAGAGACCACACATGGATCCACCAATGCCATTTCATGTGTGTTCTTTTCACTAACAACAACTGGAGTCATTTCATGACTATTCTTTTCACATACCACATATGGATCCACTAGTGTCCCTAAAATGTGTGTTCTTCTCATTAACCACAGCTAGAGTCATTGCATGTGTGTTCTCTTCAGAGACCACACATGGATCCACCAGTGTCATTGCATGTGTGTTCTTTTTACTAACAACAACTGGAGTTATTTCATGTGTGTTATTTTCACATACCACATATGGATCCACCAGTGTGATTGAAACGTGTGTTCTCTTCAGAGACCACACATGGATCCACTAGTGTCATTGCATGTGTGTTCTTTTTACTAACAACAACTGGAGTCATTTCATGTCTATTATTTTCACATACCACATATGGATCCACCAGTGTCATTGAAATGTGTGTTCTCTTCAGAGACCACACATGGATCCACCAGTGTCATTGCATGTGTTTTCTTTTTACTAACAACAATTGAAGTCATTGCATGTGTGTTCTCTTCGGAGACCACACATGGATCCACTAGTGTCATTGCATGTGTGTTCTTTTTACTAACAACAACTGGAGTCATTTCATGTCTATTATTTTCACATACCACACATGGATCCACTAGTGTCATTGAAATGTGTGTTCTCTTCAGAGACCACACATGGATCCACTAGTGTCATTGCATGTGTGTTCTTTTTACTAACAACAATTGAAGTCATTGCATGTGTGTTCTTTTCACATACCACATATGGATCCACTAGTGTCATTGAAATGTGTGTTCTTCTCATTAACCATAGCTAGAGTCATTGTATGTGTGTTCTCTTTAGAGACCACACATGGATCCACTAGTGTCATTGCATGTGTGTTCTTTTTACTAACAACAACCAGAGCCATTGCATGTGTGTTCTTTTCAGAATCCACCTTTGGATCCACCAGTGTCATTGCATGTGTGCTCTTTTTACTAACAACAACCAGAGTCATTGCATGTGTGTTTTCTTCAGAGACCACACATGGATCCACCAGTGTCATTTCATGTGTGTTCTTTTCACTAACAACAACTAGAGTCATTTCATGACTATTATTTTCACATACCACATATGGATCCACTAGTGTCCCTGAAACGTGTGTTCTTCTCATTAACCACAGCTAGAGTCATTGCATGTGTGTTCTCTTAAGAGACCACACATGGATCCACCAGTGTCATTGCATGTGTGTCCTTTTTACTAACTACAACTAGATTCATTGCATGTGTGTTATTTTCACATACCACATATGGATCCACCAGTGTCATTGAAATGTGTGTTCTCTTCAGAGACCACACATTCATCCACCAGTGTCATTGCATGTGTGCTCTTTTTACTAACAACAACCAGAGTTATTGCCAGTGTGTTCTTTTTACTAATAACAACTAGAGTCATTTAATGTGTGTTCTCTTCAGAGACCACACATGGATCCACCAGTGTCATTGCATGTGTGTTCTTTTTACTAACAACAACTGGAGTCATTTAATGTGTGTTCTTTTCACATACCACATATGGATCCACCAGTGTCATTGAATTGTGTGTTCTCTTCGGAGACCACACATGGATCCACCAGTGTCATTGCATGTGTGTTCTTTTACTAACAACAACTAGAGTCATTGCATGTGTGTTCTTTTCACATACCACATATGGTCCACCAGTGTCATTGCATGTGTGTTCTTTTCATAATCCACCTATGGATCCACCTGTGTCATTGCTTGTGTGCTCTTTTTACTAACAACAACCAGAGTGATTGCATGTGTGTTCTCTTCAGAGACCACACATGGATCCACTAGTGTCATTGCATGTGTGTTCTTTTTACTAACAACAACTGGAGTCATTTCATGTCTATTATTTTCACATACCACATATGGATCCACCAGTGTCATTGAAATGTGTGTTCTCTTCAGAGACCACACATGGATCCACCAGTGTCATTGCATGTGTGTTCTTTTTACTAACAACAATTGAAGTCATTGCATGTGTGTTCTCTTCAGAGACCACACATGGATCCACTAGTGTCATTGCATGTGTGTTCTTTTTACTAACAACAACTGGAGTCATTTCATGTCTATTATTTTCACATACCACATATGGATCCACCAGTGTCATTGAAATGTGTGTTCTCTTCAGAGACCACACATGGATCCACCAGTGTCATTGCATGTGTGTTCTTTTTACTAACAACAATTGAAGTCATTGCATGTGTGTTCTCTTCGGAGACCACACATGGATCCACTAGTGTCATTGCTTGTGTGTTCTTTTTACTAACAACAACTGGAGTCATTTCATGTCTATTATTTTCACATACCACACATGGATCCACTAGTGTCATTGAAATGTGTGTTCTCTTCAGAGACCACACATGGATCCACCAGTGTCATTGCATGTGTGTTCTTTTTACTAACAACAATTGAAGTCATTGCATGTGTGTTCTTTTCACATACCACATATGGATCCACTAGTGTCATTGAAATGTGTGTTCTTCTCATTAACCATAGCTAGAGTCATTGTATGTGTGTTCTCTTTAGAGACCACACATGGATCCACTAGTGTCATTGCATGTGTGTTCTTTTTACTAACAACAATCAGAGTCATTGCATGTGTGTTCTTTTCAGAATCCACCTTTGGATCCACCAGTGTCATTGCATGTGTGCTCTTTTTACTAACAACAACCAGAGTCATTGCATGTGTGTTTTCTTCAGAGACCACACATGGATCCACCAGTGTCATTTCATGTGTGTTCTTTTCACTAACAACAACTAGAGTCATTTCATGACTATTATTTTCACATACCACATATGGATCCACTAGTGTCCCTGAAACGTGTGTTCTTCTCATTAACCACAGCTAGAGTCATTGCATGTGTGTTCTCTTAAGAGACCACACATGGATCCACCAGTGTCATTGCATGTGTGTCCTTTTTACTAACTACAACTAGATTCATTGCATGTGTGTTATTTTCACATACCACATATGGATCCACCAGTGTCATTGAAATGTGTGTTCTCTTCAGAGACCACACATTCATCCACCAGTGTCATTGCATGTGTGCTCTTTTTACTAACAACAACCAGAGTTATTGCCTGTGTGTTCTTTTTACTAATAACAACTAGAGTCATTTAATGTGTGTTCTCTTCAGAGACCACACATGGATCCACCAGTGTCATTGCATGTGTGTTCTTTTTACTAACAACAACTGGAGTCATTTAATGTGTGTTCTTTTCACATACCACATATGGATCCACCAGTGTCATTGAATTGTGTGTTCTCTTCGGAGACCACACATGGATCCACCAGTGTCATTGCATGTGTGTTCTTTTACTAACAACAACTAGATTCATTGCATGTGTGTTCTTTTCACATACCACATATGGTCCACCAGTGTCATTGCATGTGTGTTCTTTTCATAATCCACCTATGGATCCACCTGTGTCATTGCTTGTGTGCTCTTTTTACTAACAACAACCAGAGTGATTGCATGTGTGTTCTCTTCAGAGACCACACATGGATCCACTAGTGTCATTGCATGTGTGTTCTTTTTACTAACAACAACTGGAGTCATTTCATGTCTATTATTTTCACATACCACATATGGATCCACCAGTGTCATTGAAATGTGTGTTCTCTTCAGAGACCACACATGGATCCACCAGTGTCATTGCATGTGTGTTCTTTTTACTAACAACAATTGAAGTCATTGCATGTGTGTTCTCTTCGGAGACCACACATGGATCCACTAGTGTCATTGCTTGTGTGTTCTTTTTACTAACAACAACTGGAGTCATTTCATGTCTATTATTTTCACATACCACACATGGATCCACTAGTGTCATTGAAATGTGTGTTCTCTTCATAGACCACACATGGATCCACCAGTGTCATTGCATGTGTGTTCTTTTTACTAACAACAATTGAAGTCATTGCATGTGTGTTCTTTTCACATACCACATATGGATCCACTAGTGTCATTGAAATGTGTGTTCTTCTCATTAACCATAGCTAGAGTCATTGTATGTGTGTTCTCTTTAGAGACCACACATGGATCCACTAGTGTCATTGCATGTGTGTTCTTTTTACTAACAACAACCAGAGTCATTGCATGTGTGTTCTTTTCAGAATCCACCTTTGGATCCACCAGTGTCATTGCATGTGTGCTCTTTTTACTAACAACAACCAGAGTCATTGCATGTGTGTTTTCTTCAGAGACCACACATGGATCCACCAGTGTCATTTCATGTGTGTTCTTTTCACTAACAACAACTAGAGTCATTTCATGACTATTATTTTCACATACCACATATGGATCCACTAGTGTCCCTGAAACGTGTGTTCTTCTCATTAACCACAGCTAGAGTCATTGCATGTGTGTTCTCTTAAGAGACCACACATGGATCCACCAGTGTCATTGCATGTGTGTCCTTTTTACTAACTACAACTAGATTCATTGCATGTGTGTTATTTTCACATACCACATATGGATCCACCAGTGTCATTGAAATGTGTGTTCTCTTCAGAGACCACACATTCATCCACCAGTGTCATTGCATGTGTGCTCTTTTTACTAACAACAACCAAAGTTATTGCCTGTGTGTTGTTTTTACTAATAACAACTAGAGTCATTGTATGTGTGTTCTCTTCAGAGACCACACATGGATCCACCAGTGTCATTGCATGTGTGTTCTTTTTACTAACAACAACTGGAGTCATTTAATGTGTGTTCTTTTCACATACCACATATGGATCCACCAGTGTCATTGAATTGTGTGTTCTCTTCGGAGACCACACATGGATCCACCAGTGTCATTGCATGTGTGTTATTTTACTAACAACAACTAGAGTCATTGCATGTGTGTTCTTTTCACATACCACATATGGTCCACCAGTGTCATTACATGTGTGTTCTTTTCATAATCCACCTATGGATCCACCTGTGTCATTGCTTGTGTGCTCTTTTTACTAACAACAACCAGAGTGATTGCATGTGTGTTCTCTTCAGAGACCACACATGGATCTACCAGTGTCATTGCATGTGTGTTCTTTTTACTAACAACAACTGGAGTCATTGCATGTGTGTTCTTGTCACATACCACATATTGATCCACTAGTGTCATTGAAATGTGTGTTCTCTTCAGAGACCACACATGGATCCACCAGTGTCATTGCATGTGTGCTCTTTTTACTAACGACAACCAGAGTCATTGCATTTGTGTTCTTTTTACTAACAACAACCATAGTCATTGCATGTGTGTTCTCTTCAGAGACAACACATGGATCCACTAGTGTCATTGCCTTTGTGTTCTTTTTACTAACAACAACTGGAGTCATTGCATGTGTGTTCTTTTTACTAACAACAACCAGAGTCATTGCATGTGTGTTCTCTTTAGAGACCACACATGGATCCACCAGTGTCATTGCATGTGTGTTCTTTTTACTAACAACAACTGGAGTCATTGCATGTGTGTTCTTTTCACATACCACATATGGATCCACCAGTGTCATTGAAATGTGTGTTCTCTTCAGAGACCACACATGGATCCACCAGTATCATTGCATGTGTGTTCTTTTCACTAACAACAACTGTAGTTATTGCATGTGTGTTCTTTTCAAATACCACATATGGATCCACCGGTGTCATTGCATATGTGTTCTTTTCACAATCCACCTATGGATCCACTAGTGTCATTGCATGTGTGCTCTTTTTACTAACAACAACTAGAGTAATTGCATGTGTGTTCTCTTTAGAGACAACACATGGATCCACTAGTGTCATTGCATGTGTGTTCTTTTTACTAACAACAACTAGAGTCATTTCATGTCTATTATTTTCACATACCACATATGGATCCACCAGTGTCATTGAAATGTGTGTTCTCTTCAAAGACCACACATGGATCCACCAGTGTCATTGCATGTGTGTTCTTTTTACTAACAACAATTGAAGTCATTGCATGTGTGTTCTTTTCACATACCACATATGGATCCACGAGTGTCATTGAAATATGTATTCTTCTCATTAACCATAGCTAGAGTCATTGTATGTGTGTTCTCTTCAGAGACCACACATGGATCCACCAGTGTCATTGCATGTGTGTTCTTTTTACTAACAACAACCAGAGTCATTGCATGTGTGTTCTTTTCACAATCCACCTTTGGATCCACCAGTGGCATTGCATGTGTGCTCTTTTTACTAACAACAGCCAGAGTCATTGCATGTGTGTTATCTTCACATACCACACATGGATCCACCAGTGTCATTGCATTTGTGTTCTTCTCATTAACGACAGCTGGAGTCATTTCATGTGTGTTCTCCTCAGAGACCACATATTTATCCACCAGCGTCATTCAAATGTGTGTTCTTCTCATTAACCACAGCTAGAGTTATTGCATGTGTGGTCTCTTCAGAGACCACACATGGATCCACCAGTATCATTGCATGTGTGTTATTTTTACTAACAACAACTGGAGTCATTGCATGTGTGTTCTTGTCACATACCACATATGGATCCACCAGTATCATTGAAATGTGTGTTCTCTTTAGAGACCACACATGGATCCACCAGTGTCATTGCATGTGTGCTCTTTTTACTAATGACAACCAGAGTCATTGCATGTGTGTTGTTTTTACTAACAACAACCAGAGTCATTGCATGAGTATTCTCTTTAGATACCACACATGGATCCACCAGTGTCATTGCATGTGTGTCCTTTTAACTAACAACAACTGGATTCATTGCATGTGTGTTCTTTTCACATACCACATATGGATCCACCAGTGTCATTGAAATGTGTGTTCTCTTAAGAGACCACACATGGATCCACCAGTGTCATTGCATGTGTGTTCTTTTTACTAACAACAACTGGAGTCATTGCATGTGTGTTCTTTTCCAGTACCACATATGGATCCACCAGTGTCATTGCATGTGTGTTGTTTTCACAATCCACCTATGGATCCACTAGTGTCATTGCATGTGTGCTCTTTTTTACTAACAACAACTAGAGTTATTGCATGTGTGTTCTCTTCAGAGACCACACATGGATCCACTAGTGTCATTGCATGTGTGTTCTTTTTACTAACAACAACTGGAGTCATTTCATGTCTATTATTTTCACATACCACATATGGATCCACTAGTGTCATTGAAATGTGTGTTCTCTTCAGAGACCACACATGGATCCACAAGTGTCATTGCATGTGTGTTCTTTTTACTAACAACAATTGAAGTCATTGCATGTGTGTTCTTTTCACATACCACATATGGATCCAGTAGTGTCATTGAAATGTGTGTTCTTCTCATTAACCACAGCTAGAGTCATTGTATGTGTGTTCTCTTCAGAGACCACACATGGATCCACCAGTGTCATTGCATGTCTGTTCTTTTTACTAACAACAACTGGAGTCATTGCATGTGTGTTCTTTTCCAGTACCACATATGGATCCACCAGTGTCATTGCATGTGTGTTCTTTTCACAATCCACCTTTGGATCCACCAGTGTCATTGCATGTGTGCTCTTTTTACTACCAACAACTAGAGTCATTGCATGTGTGTTTTCTTCAGAGACCACACATGGATCCACCAGTGTCATTTAATGTGTGTTATTTTCACTAACAACAACTGGAGTCATTTCATGACTATTCTTTTCACATACCACATATGGATCCACTAGTCTCCCTGAAATGTGTGTTCTTCTCATTAACCACAGCTAGAGTGATTGCATGTGTGTTCTCTTCAGAGACCACACATGGATCCACCAGTGTCATTGCATGTGTGTCTTTTTTACTAACTACAACTAGATTCATTGCATGTGTGTTCTTTTCACATACCACATATGGATCCACCAGTGTCATTGAAATGTGTGTTCTCTTCAGAGACCACACATGGATCCACCAGTGTCATTGCATGTGTGCTCTTTTTACTAGGAACAAACCAGAGTTATTGCATGTGTGTTCTTTTTACTAACAACAACCAGAGTCATTGTATGTGTGTTATCTTCAGAGACCACACATGGATCCACCAGTGGCATTGCATGTGTGCTCTTTTTACTGACAACAACTGGAGTCATTTAATGTGTGTTCTTTTCACATACCACATATGGATCCACCAGTGTCATTGAATTGTGTGTTCTCTTCAGAGACCACACATGGATCCACCAGTGTCATTGCATCTGTGTTCTTTTTACTAACAACAACTAGAGTCATTGCATGTGTGTTCTTTTCACATACCACATATGGATCCACCAGTGTCATTGCATGTGTGTTCTTTTCACAATCCACCTATGGATCCACCCATGTCATTGCTTGTGTGCTCCTTTTACTAACAACAACCAGAGTGATTGCATGTGTGTTCTCTTCGGAGACCACACATGGATCTACCAGTGTCATTGCATGTGTGTTCTTTTTACTAAAAACTGGAGTCATTTCATGACTATTATTTTCACAAACCACATATGGATCCACCAGTGTTATTGAAATGCGTGTTCTCTTCAGAGACCACACATGGATCCACCAGTGTCATTGCATGTGTGCTGTTTTTACTAACAATAACTAGAGACATTGCATGTGTGTTCTTTTCACATACCACATATGGATCCACCAATGTCATTGAAATGTGTGTTCTTCTCATTAACCACAACTAGAGTCATTGCATGTGTGTTCTCTTCAGAGACCACACATGGATCCACCAGTTTCATTGCATGTGTGTTCTTTTTACTAACAACAACCAAAGTCATTGCATGTGTGTTCTTTTCACAATCCACCTATGGATCCACAAGTGTCATTGCATGTGTTCTCTTTTTACTAATAACAGCCAGAGTCATTGCATGTGTGTTCTCTTCAGAGACCACACATGGATCCACCAATGTCATTACATGTGTGTTCTTTTTACTAACAACTAGAGTCATTTCATGAATATTCTTTTCACATACCACATATGGATCCACCAAAGTCATTGCATGTGTGTTCTTTTCACAATCCACCTATGGATCCACCAGTGTCATTGCATGTGTGCTCTTTTTACTAACAACAGATAGAGTCATTGCATGTGTGTTCTCTTCACATACCGCACATGGATCCACCAATGTCATTGCATTTGTGTTCTTCTCATTAACCACAGCTGGAGTCATTTCATGCATGTTCTCTTCAGAGACCACATATTTATCCACTAGTGTCATTGAAATGTGTGTTTTTCTCATTAACAACAACTAGAGTTATTGCATGTGTGTTCTCTTCAGAGACCACACATGGGTCCACAAGTGTTATTGCATGTGTGTTCTTTTTACTAACAACAACTGGAGTCATTGCATGTGTGTTGTTGTCACATACCACATATGGATCCACCTGTTTCATTGAAACGTGTGTTCTCTTCAGAGACCACACATGGATCCACCAGTGTCATTGCATGTGTGCTCTTTTTACTAACGACAACCATAGTCATTGCATGTGTGCTCTCTTCAGAGACCACACATGGATCCACCAGTGTCATTGCATGTGTGTTCTTTTTACTAACAACAACTAGAGTCATTGCATGTGTGTTCTTTTTACAAACAACAACCAGAGTCATTGCATGTGTGTTCTCTTCAGAGACCACACATGGATCCACCAGTGTCATTGCATGTGTGTTCTTTTTACTAACAACAACTGGAGTCATTGCATGTGTGTTCTTTTCACATACCACATATGGATCCACCAGTGTCATTGAAATGTGTGTTCTCTTCAGAGACCACACATGGATCCACCAGTGTCATTGCATGTGTGTTCTTTTTACTAACAACAACTAGAGTCATTGCATGTGTGTTCTTTTCAAATACCACATATGGATCCACCGGTGTCATTGCATGTGTGTTCTTTTCACAATCCACCTATGGATCCACTAGTGTCATTGCATGTGTACTCTTTTTACTAACAACAACTAGAGTCATTGCATGTGTGTTCTCTTCAGAGACAACACATGGATCCACTAGTGTCATTGCATGTGTGTTCTTTTTACTAACAACAACTGGAGTCATTTCATGTCTATTATTTTCACATACCACATATGGATCCACCAGTGTCATTGAAATGTGTGTTCTCTTCAGAGACCACACATGGATCCACCAGTGTCATGGCATGTGTGTTCTTTTTACTAACAACAACTGAAGTCATTGCATGTGTCTTCTTTTCACATACCACATATGGATCCACCAGTGTCATTGAAATGTGTGTTCTTCTCATTAACCACAGCTAGAGTCATTGTATGTGTGTTCTCTTCAAAGACCACACATGGATCCACCAGTGTCATTGCATGTGTGTTCTTTTTACTAACAACAACCAGAGTCATTGCATGTGTGTCCTTTTCACAATCCACCTTTGGATCCACCAGTGTTATTGCATGTGTGCTCTTTTTACTAACAACAACCAGAGTCATTGCATGTGTGTTTTCTTTAGAGAACACACATGGATCCACCAGTGTCATTTCACGTGTGTTCTTTGCACTAACAACAACTGGAGTCATTTCATGACTATTCTTTTCACATACCACATATGGATCCACTAGTGTCCCTGAAATGTGTGTTCTTCTCATTAACCACAACTAGAGTCATTGCATCTGTGTTCTCTTCAGAGACCACACATGGATCCACCAGTGTCATTGCATGTGTGTCCTTTTTACTAACTACAACTAGAGTCATTGCATGTGTGTTCTTTTCACATACCACATATGGATCCACCAGTGTTAATGAAATGTGTGTTTTCTTCAAAGACCACACATGGATCCACCAGTGTCATTGCATGTGTGTTCTTTTTACTAACACCAACTGGAGTCATTTAATGTGTGTTCTTTTCACATACCACATATGGATCCACCAGTGTCATTGAATTGTGTGTTCTCTTCAGAGACCACACATGGATCCACCAGTGTCATTGCATGTGTGTTCTTTTTACTAACAACAACTGGAGTCATTGCATGTGTGTTCTTTTCACATACCACATATGGATCCACCAGTGTCATTGCATGTGTGTTCTTTTCACAATCCACCTATGGATCCACCCTTGTCATTGCTTGTGTTCTCTTTTTACTAAGAACAACCAAAGTCATTGCATGTGTGTTCTTTTTACTAACAACTACTGGAGTCATTTCATGACTATTATTTTCACATACCATATATGGATCCACCAATGTTATTGAAATGTGTGTTCTCTTTAGAGACCACACATGGATCCACCAGTGTCATTGCATGTGTGTTCTTTTTACTAACAACAACTAGAGTCATTGCATGTGTGTTCTTTTCACATACCACATATGGATCCACGAGTGTCATTGAAATGTGTGTTCTTCTCATTAACCATAGCTAGAGTCATTGCATGTGTGTTCTTTTCACATACCACATATGGATCCACCAGTGTCATTGCATGTTTGTTCTTTTCACATTCCACCTACGGATCCACTAGTTTCATTGCATGTGTGCTCTTTTTACTAACAACAACCAGAGTCATTACATGTGTGTTCTCTTCAGAGACCACACATGGATCCACCAGTGTCATTGCATATGTGATCTTTTTACTAACAACAACTGGAGACATTTCATGACTATTATTTTCACATACCACATATGGATCCACCAGTGTCATTGAAATGTGTGTTCTCTTTAGAGACGACACATGGATCCACCAGTGTCATTGCATGTGTGTTCTTTTTACTAACAACAACTGAAGTCATTGCATGTGTGTTCTTTTCACATACCACATATGGATCCACCAGTGTCATTGAAATGTGTGTTCTTCGCATTAACCACAGCTAGAGTCATTGCATGTGTGTTCTCTTTAGAGACCACACATGGATCCACCAGTGTCATTGCATGTGTGTTATTTTTACTGACAACAACCAGAGTCATTGCATGTGTGTTCTTTTCACAATCCACCTTTGGATCCACCAGTGTCATTGCATGTGTGCTCTTTTTACTAACAACAGATAGAGTCATTGCATGTGTGTTCTCTTCACATACCGCACATGGATCCAGCAATGTCATTGCATTTGTGTTCTTCTCACTAACAACAACTTGAGTCATTTCATGACTATTGTTTTCACATACCACATATGGATCCACTAGTGTCCCGGAAATGTGTGTTATTCTCATTAACCATAGCTAGAGTCATTGCATGTGTGTTCTCTTCATAGACCACACATGGATCCACGAGTGTCATTGCATGTGTGTTCTTTTTACTAACAACAACTAGAGTCATTGCATGTGTGTTCTTTTCACATACCACATATGGATCCACCAGTGTCATTGCATGTTTGTTCTTTTCACAATCCACCTACGGATCCACTAATGTCATTGCATGTGTGCTCTTTTTACTAACAACAACCAGAGTCATTGCATGTGTGTTCTCTTCAGAGACTACACATGGATCCACCAGTGTCATTGCATATGTGTTCTTTTTACTAACAACAACTGGAGTCATTTCATGACTATTATTTTCACATACCACATATGGATCCACTAGTGTCATTGAAATGTGTGTTCTCTTTAGAGACCACACATGGATCCACTAGTGTCATTGCATGTGTGTTATTTTTACTAACAACAACTGAAGTCATTGCATGTGTGTTCTTTTCACATACCACATATGGATCCACCAGTGTCATTGAAATGTGTGTTCTTCTCATTAACCACAGCTAGAGTCATTGCATGTGTGTTCTATTCAGAGACCACAGATGGATCCACCAGTGTCATTGCATGTGTGTTCTTTTTACTAACAACAACCAAAGTCATTGCATGTGTGTTCTTTTCACAATCCACCTATGGATCCATCAGTGTCATTGAAGTGTGTGTTCTCTTCAGAGACCACACATGGATCCACCAGTGTCATTGCATGTGTGTTCTTTTTACTAACAACAACTAGAGTCATTGCATGTGTGTTCTTTTCACATACCACATATGGATCCACGAGTGTCATTGAAATGTGTGTTCTTCTCATTAACCACAGCTAGAGTCATTGCATGTGTGTTCTATTCAGAGATCACAGATGGATCCACCAGTGTCATTGCATGTGTGTTCTTTTTACTAACAACAGCCAAAGTCATTGCATGTGTGTTCTTTTTACTAACAACAACCAAAGTCATTGCATGTGTGTTCTTTTCACAATCCACCTATGGATCCATCAGTGTCATTGAAATGTGTGTTCTCTTCAGAGACCACACATGTATCCACCAGTGTCATTGCATGTGTGTTCTTTTTACTAACAACAACTGGAGTCATTGCATGTGTGTTCTTTTCACATACCACATATGGATCCACCAGTGTCATTGCATGTTTGTTCTTTTCACATTCCACCTACGGATCCACTAGTTTCATTGCATGTGTGCTCTTTTTACTAACAACAACCAGAGTCATTGCATGTGTGTTCTCTTCAGAGAACACACATGGATCCACCAGTGTCATTGCATATGTGTTCTTTTTACTAACAACAACTGGAGACATTTCATGACTATTATTTTCACATACCACATATGGATCCACCAATGTCATTGAAATGTGTGTTCTCTTCAGAGATGACACATGGATCCACCAGTGTCATCGCATGTGTGTTCTTTTTACTAACAACAACTGAAGTCATTGCATGTGTGTTCTTTTCACATACCACATATGGATCCACCAGTGTCATTGAAATGTGTGATCTTCGCATTAACCACAGCTAGAGTCATTGCATGTGTGTTCTCTTTAGAGACCACACATTGATACACCAGTGTCATTGCATGTGTGTTATTTTTACTGACAACAACCAGAGTCATTGCATGTGTGTTCTTTTCACAATCCACCTTTGGATCCACCAGTGTCATTGCATGTGTGCTCTTCTTACTAACAACATCCATAGTCATTGCATGTGTGTTCTCTTCAGAGACCACACATGGATCCACCAGTGTAATTTCATGTGTGTTATTTTCACTAACAACAACTTGAGTCATTTCATGACTATTGTTTTCACATACCACATATGGATCCACTAGTGTCCCTGAAATGTGTGTTCTTCTCATTAACCATAGCTAGAGTCATTGCATGTGTGTTCTCTTCATAGACCAAACATGGATCCACCAGTGTCATTGCATGTGTGTTCTTTTTACTAACAACAACTGGAGTCATTGCATGTGTGTTCTTTTCACATACCACATATGGATCCACCAGTGTCATTGCATGTTTGTTCTTTTCACAATCCACCTACGGATCCACTAATGTCATTGCATGTGTGCTCTTTTTACTAACAACAACCAGAGTCATTGCATGTGTGTTCTCTTCAGAGACCACACATGGATCCACCAGTGTCATTGCATATGTGTTCTTTTTACTAACAACAACTGGAGTTATTTCATGACTATTATTTTCACATACCACATATGGATCCACTAGTGTCACTGAAATGTGTGTTCTCTTTAGAGACCACACATGGATCCACTAGTGTCATTGCATGTGTGTTCTTTTTACTAACAACAACTGAAGTCATTGCATGTGTGTTCTTTTCACATACCACATATGGATCCACCAGTGTCATTGAAATGTGTGTTCTTCTCATTAACCACAGCTAGAGTCATTGCATGTGTGTTCTATTCAGAGACCATAGATGGATCCACCAGTGTCATTGCATGTGTGTTCTTTTTACTAACAACAACCAAAGTCATTGCATGTGTGTTCTTTTCACAATCCACCTATGGATCCATCAGTGTCATTGAAGTGTGTGTTCTCTTCAGAGACCACACATGGATCCACCAGTGTCATTGCATGTGTGTTCTTTTTACTAACAACAACTGGAGTCATTGCATGTGTGTTCTTTTCACATACCACATATGGATCCACAAGTGTCATTGCATGTTTGTTCTTTTCACATTCCACCTACGGATCCACTAGTGTCAATGCATGTGTGCTCTTTTTACTAACAACAACCAGAGTCATTGCATGTGTGTTCTCTTCAGAGACCACACATGGATCCACCAGTGTCATTGAAATGTGTGTTCTCTTCAGAGACCACACATGGATCCACCAGTGTCATTGAAATGTGTGTTCTCTTTAGAGACGACACATGGATCCACCAGTGTCATTGCATGTGTGTTCTTTTTACTAACAACAACTGGAGTCATTGCATGTGTGTTCTTTTCACATACCACATATGGATCCACCAGTGTCATTGCATGTTTGTTCTTTTCACATTCCACCTACGGATCCACTAGTTTCATTGCATGTGTGCTCTTTTTACTAACAACAACCAGAGTCATTGCATGTGTGTTCTCTTCAGAGACCACACATGGATCCACCAGTGTCATTGCATATGTGTTCTTTTTACTAACAACAACTGGAGACATTTCATGACTATTATTTTCACATACAGCATATGGATCCAACAATGTCATTGAAATGTGTGTTCTCTTCAGAGACGACACATGGATCCACCAGTGTCATTGCATGTGTGTTCTTTTTACTAACAACAACTGAAGTCATTGCATGGGTGTTCTTTTCACATACCACATATGGATCCACCAGTGTCATTGAAATGTGTGTTCTTCGCATTAACCACAGCTAGAGTCATTGCATGTGTGTTCTCTTTAGAGACCACACATGGATCCACCAGTGTCATTGCATGTGTGTTATTTTTACTGACAACAACCAGAGTCATTGCATGTGTGTTCTTTTCACAATCCACCTTTGGATCCACCAGTGTCATTGCATGTGTGCTCTTTTTACTAACAACATCCATAGTCATTGCATGTGTGTTCTCTTCAGAGACCACACATGGATCCACCAGTGTCATTTCATGTGTGTTATTTTCACTAACAACAACTTGAGTCACTTCATGACTATTGTTTTCACATACCACATATGGATCCACTAGTGTCCCTGAAATGTGTGTTCTTCTCATTAACCATAGCTAGAGTCATTGCATGTGTGTTCTCTTCATAGACCACACATGGATCCACCAGTGTCATTGCATGTGTGTTCTTTTTACTAACAACAACTGGAGTCATTGCATGTGTGTTCTTTTCACATACCACATATGGATCCACCAGTGTCATTGCATGTTTGTTCTTTTTACAATCCACCTACGGATCCACTAATGTCATTGCATGTGTGCTCTTTTTACTAACAACAACAAGAGTCATTGCATGTGTGTTCTCTTCAGAGACCACACATGGATCCACCAGTGTCATTGCATATGTGTTCTTTTTACTAACAACAACTGGAGTTATTTCATGACTATTATTTTCACATACCACATATGGATCCACTAGTGTCACTGAAATGTGTGTTCTCTTTAGAGACGACACATGGATCCACCGGTGTCATTGCATGTGTGTTCTTTTTACTAACAACAACTGGAGTCATTGCATGTGTGTTCTTTTCACATACCACATATGGATCCACAAGTGTCATTGCATGTTTGTTCTTTTCACATTCCACCTACGGATCCACTAGTGTCAATGCATGTGTGCTCTTTTTACTAACAACAACCAGAGTCATTGGATGTGTGTTCTCTTCAGAGACCACACATGGATCCACCAGTGTCATTGAAATGTGTGTTCTCTTCAGAGACCACACATGGATCCACCAGTGTCATTGAAATGTGTGTTCTCTTTAGAGACCACACATGGATCCACCAGTGTCATTGCATGTGTGTTCTTTTTACTAACAACAACTGCAGTCATTGCATGTGTGTTCTTTTCACATACCACATATGGATCCACCAGTGTCATTGAAATGTGTGTTCTTCGCATTAACCCCAGCTAGAGTCATTGCATGTGTGTTCTCTTTAGCGACCACACATGGATCCAGCAGTGTCATTGCATGTGTGTTATTTTTACTAACAACAACTTGAGTCATTTCATGACTATTGTTTTCACATACCACATATGGATCCACTAGTGTCCCTGAAATGTGTGTTCTTCTCATTAACCATAGCTAGAGTCATTGCATGTGTGTTCTCTTCATAGACCACACATGGATCCACCAGTGTCATTGCATGTGTGTTCTTTTTACTAACAACAACTAGAGTCATTGCATGTGTGTTCTTTTCACATACCACATATGGATCCACCAGTGTCATTGCATGTTTGTTCTTTTCACATTCCACCTACGGATCCACTAGTGTCAATGCATGTGTGCTCTTTTTACTAACAACAACCAGAGTCATTGCATGTGTGTTCTCTTCAGAGACCACACATGGATCCACCAGTGTCATTGAAATGTGTGTTCTCTTCAGAGACCACACATGGATCCACCAGTGTCATTGAAATGTGTGTTCTCTTTAGAGACCACAC
Organism: Avena sativa; assembly: GCA_916181665.1. Taxonomy (NCBI): domain Eukaryota; kingdom Viridiplantae; phylum Streptophyta; class Magnoliopsida; order Poales; family Poaceae; genus Avena; species Avena sativa. Next base: position 363,401,351 of record OV702290.1, on the reverse strand, counting down.
ATGGATCCACCAGTGTCATTGCATGTGTGTTCTTTTTACTAACAACAACTGCAGTCCTTGCATGTGTGTTCTTTTCACATACCACATATGGATCCACCAGTGTCATTGAAATGTGTGTTCTTCGCATTAACCCCAGCTAGAGTCATTGCATGTGTGTTCTCTTTAGAGACCACACATGGATCCAGCAGTGTCATTGCATGTGTGTTATTTTTACTAACAACAACTTGAGTCATTTCATGACTATTGTTTTCACATACCACATATGGATCCACTAGTGTCCCTGAAATGTGTGTTCTTCTCATTAACCATAGCTAGAGTCATTGCATGTGTGTTCTCTTCATAGACCACACATGGATCCACCAGTGTCATTGCATGTGTGTTCTTTTTACTAACAACAACTAGAGTCATTGCATGTGTGTTCTTTTCACATACCACATATGGATCCACCAGTGTCATTGCATGTTTGTTCTTTTCACAATCCACCTACGGATCCACTAATGTCATTGCATGTGTGCTCTTTTTACTAACAACAACCAGAGTCATTGCATGTGTGTTCTCTTCAGAGACCACACATGGATCCACCAGTGTCATTGCATATGTGTTCTTTTTACTAACAACAACTAGAGTCATTTCATGACTATTATTTTCACATACCACATATGGATCCACTAGTGTCATTGAAATGTGTGTTCTCTTTAGAGACCACACATGGATCCACTAGTGTCATTGCATGTGTGTTCTTTTTACTAACAACAACTGAAGTCATTGCATGTGTGTTCTTTTCACATACCACATATGGATCCACCAGTGTCATTGCATGTTTGTTCTTTTCACATTCCACCTACGGATCCACTAGTGTCATTGCATGTGTGCTCTTTTTACTAACAACAACCAGAGTCATTGCATGTGTGTTCTCTTCAGAGACCACACATGGATCCACCAGTGTCATTGAAATGTGTGTTCTCTTTAGAGACCACACATGGATCCACCAGTGTCATTGCATGTGTGTTCTTTTTACTAACAACAACTACAGTCATTGCATGTGTGTTCTTTTCACATACCACATATGGATCCACCAGTGTCATTGAAATGTGTGTTCTTCGCATTAACCACTGCTAGAGTCATTGCATGTGTGTTCTCTTTAGAGACCACACATGGATCCAGTAGTGTCATTGCATGTGTGTTATTTTTACTAACAACAACTTGAGTCATTTCATGACTATTGTTTTCACATACCACATATGGATCCACTAGTGTCCCTAAAATGTGTGTTCTTCTCATTAACCATAGCTACAGTCATTGCATGTGTGTTCTCTTCATAGACCACACATGGATCCACCAGTGTCATTGCATGTGTGTTCTTTTTACTAACAACAACTAGAGTCATTGCATGTGTGTTCTTTTCACATACCACATATGGATCCACCAGTGTCATTGCATGTTTGTTCTTTTCACAATCCACCTACGGATCCACTAGTGTCATTGCATGTGTGCTCTTTTTACTAACAACAACCAGAGTCATTGCATGTGTGTTCTCTTCAGAGACCACACATGGATCCACCAGTGTCATTGCATATGAGTTCTTTTTACTAACAACAACTAGAGTCATTTCATGACTATTATTTTCACATACCACATATAGATCCACCAGTGTCATTGAAATGTGTGTTCTCTTCAGAGACCACACATGGATCCACCAGTGTCATTGCATGTGTGTTATTTTTACTAACAACAACTAAAGTCATTGCATGTGTGTTCTTTTCACATACCACATATGGATCCACCAGTGTCATTGAAATGTGTGTTCTTCTCATTAACCATATCTAGAGTCATTGCATGTGTGTTCTCTTCAGAGACCACGCATGGATCCACCACTGTCATTGCATGTGTGTTATTTTTACTAACACCAACCAGAGTCATTGCATGTGTGTTCTTTTCAAAATCCACCTTTGGATCCACAAGTGTCATTACATGTGTGCTCTTTTTACTAACAATAACCACAGTCATTGCATGTGAGTTCTCTTCAGAGACCACACATGGATCCACCAGTGTCATTTCATGTGTGTTCTTTTCACTAACAACAACTTGAGTCATTTCATGACTATTCTTTTCACATACCACATATGGATCCACTAGTGTCCCTGAAATGTGTGTTCTTCTCATGAACCATAGCTAGATTCATTGCATGTGTGTTCTCTTCAGAGACCACACATGGATCCACCAGTGTCATTGCATGTGTGTTCCTGTTACTAAATACAACTAGAGTCATTGCATCTGTGTTCTTTTCACATACCACATATGGATCCACCAGTGTCATTGAAATGTGTGTTCTCTTCAGAGACCACACATGGGTCCACCAATGTCATTGCATGTGTGCTCTTTTTACTAACAATAACCAGAGTTATTGCATGTGTATTATTTTTACTAACAACAACCAGATTCATTGTATGTGTGTTCTCTTCAGAGGCCACACATGGATCCACCAGTGCCATTGCATGTGTGTTCTTTTTACTAACAACAACTGGAGTCATTGCATGTGTGTTCTTTTCACATACCACATATGGATCCACCAGTGTCATTGCATGTTTGTTCTTTTCACAATCCACCTACGGATCCACTAATGTCATTGCATGTGTGCTCTTTTTACTAACAACAACCAGAGTCATTGCATGTGTGTTCTCTTCAGAGACCACACATGGATCCACCAGTGTCATTGCATATGTGTTCTTTTTACTAACAACAACTAGAGTCATTTCATGACTATTATTTTCACATACCACATATGGATCCACTAGTGTCATTGAAATGTGTGTTCTCTTTAGAGACCACACATGGATCCACTAGTGTCATTGCATGTGTGTTCTTTTTACTAACAACAACTGAAGTCATTGCATGTGTGTTCTTTTCACATACCACATATGGATCCACCAGTGTCATTGAAATGTGTGTTCTTCTGATTAACCACAGCTAGAGTCATTGCATGTGTGTTCTATTCAGAGACCACAGATGGATCCACCAGTATCATTGCATGTGTGTTCTTTTTACTAACAACAACCAAATTCATTGCATGTGTGTTCTTTTCACAATCCACCTATGGATCCATCAGTGTCATTGAAGTGTGTGTTCTCTTCAGAGACCACACATGGATCCACCAGTGTCATTGCATGTGTGTTCTTTTTACAAACAACAACTGGAGTCATTGCATGTGTGTTCTTTTCACATACCACATATGGATCCACCAGTGTCATTGCATGTTTGTTCTTTTCACATTCCACCTACGGATCCACTAGTGTCATTGCATGTGTGCTCTTTTTACTAACAACAACCAGAGTCATTGCATGTGTGTTCTCTTCAGAGACCACACATGGATCCACCAGTGTCATTGAAATGTGTGTTCTCTTTAGAGACCACACATGGATCCACCAGTGTCATTGCATGTGTGTTCTTTTTACTAACAACAACTACAGTCATTGCATGTGTGTTCTTTTCACATACCACATATGGATCCACCAGTGTCATTGAAATGTGTGTTCTTCGCATTAACCACTGCTAGAGTCATTGCATGTGTGTTCTCTTTAGAGACCACACATGGATCCAGTAGTGTCATTGCATGTGTGTTATTTTTACTAACAACAACTTGAGTCATTTCATGACTATTGTTTTCACATACCACATATGGATCCACTAGTGTCCCTAAAATGTGTGTTCTTCTCATTAACCATAGCTACAGTCATTGCATGTGTGTTCTCTTCATAGACCACACATGGATCCACCAGTGTCATTGCATGTGTTTTCTTTTTACTAACAACAACTAGAGTCATTGCATGTGTGTTCTTTTCACATACCACATATGGATCCACCAGTGTCATTGCATGTTTGTTCTTTTCACAATCCACCTACGGATCCACTAGTGTCATTGCATGTGTGCTCTTTTTACTAACAACAACCAGAGTCATTGCATGTGTGTTCTCTTCAGAGACCACACATGGATCCACCAGTGTCATTGCATATGAGTTCTTTTTACTAACAACAACTAGAGTCATTTCATGACTATTATTTTCACATACCACATATAGATCCACCAGTGTCATTGAAATGTGTGTTCTCTTCAGAGACCACACATGGATCCACCAGTGTCATTGCATGTGTGTTATTTTTACTAACAACAACTAAAGTCATTGCATGTGTGTTCTTTTCACATACCACATATGGATCCACCAGTGTCATTGAAATGTGTGTTCTTCTCATTAACCATAGCTAGAGTCATTGCATGTGTGTTCTCTTCAGAGACCACGCATGGATCCACCACTGTCATTGCATGTGTGTTATTTTTACTAACACCAACCAGAGTCATTGCATGTGTGTTCTTTTCAAAATCCACCTTTGGATCCACAAGTGTCATTACATGTGTGCTCTTTTTACTAACAATAACCAGAGTCATTGCATGTGAGTTCTCTTCAGAGACCACACATGGATCCACCAGTGTCATTTCATGTGTGTTCTTTTCACTAACAACAACTTGAGTCATTTCATGACTATTCTTTTCACATACCACATATGGATCCACTAGTGTCCCTGAAATGTGTGTTCTTCTCATGAACCATAGCTAGATTCATTGCATGTGTGTTCTCTTCAGAGACCACACATGGATCCACCAGTGTCATTGCATGTGTGTTCCTGTTACTAACTACAACTAGAGTCATTGCATCTGTGTTCTTTTCACATACCACATATGGATCCACCAGTGTCATTGAAATGTGTGTTCTCTTCAGAGACCACACATGGGTCCACCAATGTCATTGCATGTGTGCTCTTTTTACTAACAATAACCAGAGTTATTGCATGTGTATTATTTTTACTAACAACAACCAGATTCATTGTATGTGTGTTCTCTTCAGAGGCCACACATGGATCCACCAGTGCCATTGCATGTGTGTTCTTTTTACTAACAACAACTGGAGTCATTGCATGTGTGTTCTTTTCACATACCATATATGGATCCACCAGTGTCTATGAAATGTGTGTTCTCTTCAGAGACCACACATGGATCCACCAGTGTCATTGCATGTGTGTTCTTTTTACTAACAACAACTGGAGTCATTGCATGTGTGTTCTTTTCACATACCATATATGGATCCACCAGTGTCATTGCATGTGTGTTCTTTTCACAATCCACCTATGGATCCACCCTTGTCATTGCTTGTGTTCTCTTTTTACTAACAACAACTAAAGTCATTGCATGTGTGTTCTCTTTAGAGACCACACATGGATCCACCAGCGTCATTGCATGTGTGTTCTTTTTACTAACAACAACTGGAGTCATTTCATGACTATTATTTTCACATACCACATATGGATCCACCAATGTTATTGAAATGTGTGTTCTCTTTAGAGACCACACATGGATCCACCAGTGTCATTGCATGTGTGTTCTTTTTACTAACAACAACTAGAGTCATTGCATGTGTGTTCTTTTCACATACCACGTATGGATCCACCAGTGTCATTGCATGTTTGTTCTTTTCACATTCCACCTACGGATCCACCAGTGTCATTGCATGTGTGTTCCTGTTACTAACTACAACTAGAGTCATTGCATCTGTGTTCTTTTCACATACCACATATGGATCCACCAGTGTCATTGAAATGTGTGTTCTCTTCAGAGACCACACATGGGTCCACCAATGTCATTGCATGTGTGCTCTTTTTACTAACAATAACCAGAGTTATTGCATGTGTATTATTTTTACTAACAACAACCAGATTCATTGTATGTGTGTTCTCTTCAAAGGCCACACATGGATCCACCAGTGTCATTGCATGTGTGTTCTTTTTACTAACAACAACTGGAGTCATTGCATGTGTGTTCTTTTCACATACCATATATGGATCCACCAGTGTCTATGAAATGTGTGTTCTCTTCAGAGACCACACATGGATCCACCAGTGTCATTGCATGTGTGTTCTTTTTACTAACAACAACTGGAGTCATTGCATGTGTGTTCTTTTCACATACCATATATGGATCCACCAGTGTCATTGCATGTGTGTTCTTTTCACAATCCACCTATGGATCCACCCTTGTCATTGCTTGTGTTCTCTTTTTACTAACAACAACCAAAGTCATTGCATGTGTGTTCTCTTTAGAGACCACACATGGATCCACCAGCGTCATTGCATGTGTGTTCTTTTTACTAACAACAACTGGAGTCATTTCATGACTATTATTTTCACATACCACATATGGATCCACCAATGTTATTGAAATGTGTGTTCTCTTTAGAGACCACACATGGATCCACCAGTGTCATTGCATGTGTGTTCTTTTTACTAACAACAACTAGAGTCATTGCATGTGTGTTCTTTTCACATACCACGTATGGATCCACCAGTGTCATTGCATGTTTGTTCTTTTCACATTCCACCTACGGATCCACTAGTGTCATTGCACGTGTGCTCTTTTTACTAACAACAACCAGAGTCATTGCATGTGTGTTTTCTTCAGAGACCACACATGGATCCACCAGTGTCATTTCATGTGTGTTCTTTTCACTAACAACAACTGGAGTCATTTCATGACTATTCTTTTCACATACCACATATGGATCCACTAGTGTCCCTGAAATGTGTGTTATTTTCATTAACCACATCTAGAGTCATTGCATGTGTGTTCTCTTAAGAGAACACACATGGATCCACCAGTGTCATTGCATGTGTGTCCTTTTTACTAACTACAACTAGATTCATTGCATGTGTGTTCTTTTCACATACCACATATGGATCCACCAGTGTCATTGAAATGTGTGTTCTCTTCAGAGACCACACATGGATCCACCAGTGTCATTGCATGTGTGCTCTTGTTACTAACAACAACCAGAGTTATTGCATGTGTGTTCTTTTTACTAACAACAACCAGAGTCAGTGTATGTGTGTTCTCTTCAGAGACCACACATGGATCCACCAGTGTCATTGCATGTGTGTTATTTTTACTAACAACAACTAGAGTCATTTAATGTGTGTTCTTTTCACATACCACATATGGATCCACCAGTGTCATTGAATTGTGTGTTCTCTTCAGAGACCACACATGGATCTACCAGTGTCATTTAATGTGTGTTCTTTTTAATAACAACAACTAGAGTAATTGCATGTGTGTTCTTTTCACATACCACATATGGTCCACCAGTGTCATTGCATGTGTGTTCTTTTCACAATCCACCTATGGATCCACCCGTGTCATTGCTTGTGTGCTCTTTTTACTAACAACAACCAGAGTCATTGCATGTGTGTTCTCTTGGATCTACCAGTGTCATTGCATGTGTGTTCTTTTTACTAACAACAACTGGAGTCATTTCATGACTATTATTTTCACATACCACATATGGATCCACCAGTGTTATTGAAATGTGTGTTCTCTTCAGAGACCACACATGGATCCACCAGTGTCATTGCATGTGTGCTCTTTTTACTAACAATAACTAGAGTCATAGCATGTGTGTTCTTTTCACATATCACATATGGATCCACCAATGTCATTGAAATGTGTGTTCTTCTCATTGACCATAGCTAGAGTCATTGCATGTGTGTTCTCTTCAGAGACCACACATGGATCCACCAATGTCATTGCATGTGTGTTATTTTTACTAAGAACAACCAAAGTCATTGCATGTGTGTTCTTTTCACAATCCACCTATGGATCCACAAGTGTCATTGCATGTGTTCTCTTTTTACTAACAACAGTGAGAGTCATTGCATGTGTGTTCTCTTCAGAGACCACACATGGATCCACCAGTGTCATTGCATGCGTATTCTTTTTACTAACAACTGGAGTCATTTCATGAATATTCTTTTCACATACCACATATGGATCCACTAGAGTCATTGCATGTGTGTTCTTTTCACAATCCACCTATGGATCCACCAGTGTCATTGCATGTGTGCTCTTTTTACTACCAACAGCCAGAGTCATTGCATGTGTGTTCTCTTCACATACCGCACATGGATCCACCAGTGTCATTGCATTTGTGTTCTTCTCATTAACCACAACTGGAGTCATTTCATGTGTGTTCTCTTCATAGACCACATATTTATCCACCAGTGTCATTGAAATGTGTGTTTTTCTCATTAACAACAACTAGAGTTATTGCATGTGTGTTCTCTTCAGAGACCACACATGGATCCACCAGTGTCATTGCATGTGTGTTGTTTTTACTAACAACAACTGGAGTCATCGCATGTGTGTTCTTGTCACATACCACATATGGATCCACCAGAGTCATTGCATGTGTGTTCTTTTCACATACCACATATTGATCCTCGAGTGTCATTGAAACGTGTGTTCTCTTCAGAGACCACCTATGGATCCACCAGTGTCATTGCATGTGTGCTCTTTTTACTAACAACAGCCAGAGTCATTGCATGTGTGTTATCTTCACATACCACACAAGGATCCACCAGTGTCATTGCATTTGTGTTCTTCTCATTAACCACAACTGGAGTCATTTCATGTGTGTTCTCTTTAGAGACCACATATTTATCCACCAGTGTCATTGAAATGTGTGTTCTTCTCATTAACCACAACTAGAGTTATTGCATGTGTGGTCTCTTAAGAGACCACACATGGATCCACCAGTATCATTGCATGTGTGTTCTTTTTACTAACAACAACTGGAGTCATTGCATGTGTGTTCTTGTCACATACCACATATGGACCCACCAGTGTCATTGAAATGTGTGTTCTCTTCAGAGACCACACATGGATCCACCAGTGTCATTGCATGTGTGCTATTTTTACTAACGACAACCAGAGTTATTGCATGTGTGTTCTTTTTACTAACAACAACCAGAGTCATTGCATGTGTATTCTCTTTAGAGACCACACATGGATCCACCAGTGTCATTGCATGTGTGTCCTTTTAACTAACAACAACTGGAGTCATTGCATGTGTGTTCTTTTCACATACCACATATGGATCCACCAGTGTCATTGAAATGTGTGTTCTCTTAAGAGACCACAGATGGATCCACCAGTGTCATTGCATGTGTGTTCTTTTTACCAACAACAACTGGAGTCATTGCATGTGTGTTCTTTTCAAATACCACATATGGATCCACCAGTGTCATTGCATGTGTGTTCTTTTCACAATCCACCTATGGATCCACTAGTGTCATTGCATGTGTGCTCTTTTTTACTAACAACAACTAGAGTCATTGCATGTGTGGTCTCTTCAGAGACCACACATGGATCCACTAGTGTCATTGCATGTGTGTTCTTTTTACTAACAACAACTGGAGTCATTCCATGTCTATTATTTTCACATACCACATATGGATCCACCAGTGTCATTGAAATGTGTGTTCTCTTCAGAGACCACACATGGATCCACCAGTGTCATTGCATGTGTGTTATTTTTACTAACAACAATTGAAGTCATTGCATGTGTGTTCTCTTCGAAGACCACACATGGATCCACTAGTGTCATTGCATGTGTGTTCTTTTTACTAACAACAACTGGAGTCATTTCATGTCTATTATTTTCACATACCACACATGGATCCACCTGTGCCATTGAAATGTGTGTTCTCTTCAGAGACCACACATGGATCCACCAGTGTCATTGCATGTGTGTTGTTTTTACTAACAACAATTGAAGTCATTGCATGTGTGTTCTTTTCACATACCACATATGTATCCACTAGTGTCATTGAAATGTGTGTTCTTCTCATTAACCACAGCTAGAGTCATTGTATGTGTGTTCTCTTTAGAGACCACACATGGATCCACCAGTGTCATTGCATGTGTGTTCTTTTTACTAACAACAACCAGAGTCATTGCATGTGTGTTCTTTTCACAATCCACCTTTGGATCCACCAGTGTTATTGCATGTGTGCTCTTTTTACTAACAACAACCAGAGTCATCGCATGTGTGTTTTCTTCAGAGACCACACATGGATCCACCAGTGCCATTTCATGTGTGTTCTTTTCACTAACAACAACTGGAGTCATTTCATGACTATTCTTTTCACATACCACATATGGATCCACTACTGTCCCTAAAATGTGTGTTCTTTTCACTAACAACAGCCAAAGCCATTGCATGTGTGTTCTTTTTACTAACAACAACCAAAGTCATTGCATGTGTGTTCTTTTCACAATCCACCTATGGATCCATCAGTGTCATTGAAATGTGTGTTCTCTTCAGAGACCACACATGTATCCACCAGTGTTGTAACATCCCAAAAATCATGTTTCAAAAACTCATTCATTTCATTCTTGCATCATTCATTCATATAGTGTTTTTCTCAAAATCATTTGGAGACAGAAGTTTGAGCTATGATTTCATGTGGGCAAATTGTCTCAATTGGCCAACACCCTTTGGGATTTGATTGTTCATGATCTTGTTTGCTTGCCACCATGGTTGGAAAGAATAGGAGTAACATTTAAACCCAAGACTTCAATTTAGAAATATTTTCTAAACCCTATTCCAAATATTTGCAACTAGAGCAAATCTCTGTTTGTTTTGAAACCCAAGCTTGACCAAGCCTTTGCAAGGTAACCACTAGGTTATTTGATTGTTTGTGAACCCACAGAACCCTGCAAAAATCCCCAAAGAAGTTTGAATTCAAAAGGATTTGAATTCATATCAAATTCTATTCAGAAAATGAAATTAGAAAAAGAAAAGGCTTAAAGAAAGAAAAAGGGCCGAGCGGCCAGAATCTGGCCCAGCAGCGGATCAAGCCCAGCAAGCCCACCCGGGGATCTCCTTTTTCTTCTCACACGCGCGAGCACACGCGAACAGACGCTGACAGCCCGACCCCACCTGCACTCCGCGCTCCTCGCTGACAGGCGGGCCTTCTCCACGTCAGCATCGTCTTCCCCTGTCTCCGCGCACGATCTCCGCCGCTGACCGTTGCCGCAGTGATGCCGGGAGTAATTGGGCATTAATCGACGGGCGTTTCATGTCGAGCATCTGGCTATAAGACCCCCTCTGCCTCGCGATCATTTTCCCCCAAACACCTCGCTCGCTCCGCCACCAGGCTGTCCTCAATCAACTTTGCACCGCCGCGGACAGAGACTCTCCGGCGATCGATTCCAGTGAGCCTAGTGTCCCCCTCTGCCTCTCGTTCTTACAATCTGACTCAGCATGTCTTTGCGCATCTCCTGACCTCACTAGTCTGTCCTGTACTGCCCCAGGTCGCCGGTTCCACCTGACACCGCGAGCACCGACGGCGACATCAACTCCGACGAGTTTTCCCGGTAGGTACAGACCGCCCCTCGCTTTCCCGTTCATGCTCACTACTTCGCCTTGACCCTGTGAACCTAACCGTGTCGCTATCTTGCCTTGGGGTGATTCTCAGTGACGTCCACGACGACCACCCGACGCACCCGACGCCGCCACTAACTCCGGTGAGCAATCGCAGCCGTGCCCGAGCGCCCCTTGACCAACCGCAAGTACGACGAGCTTCGCCGTGACCTCCTGAGCCCGGTGAGCTACTCCTCCTTCTCCCTCGCCGTCTGCATCATCGGCAACGTCGTCGACCGACAGTTCCGCCGCCGGTAGCCACCGCGCAGCGCCGCCCATCTGTGGCCAGGCAGTAGTAGCCGTTAGATCTGGATCGAACGCCTACGATAGATCACTTAACCCCGAAGCGGTACGCGATCTGAGCCGCCAGATTTTATTTAGATCCTACGGCTGTGGAGCTCGATCCAGTGCGAACCGGTACGGGCGAATAAGAACATGACGCGTGGCTAGGAGCTGATCTGAAAATAGAATTTAAAACAGATTTTGATCCAGATTTCAAATGCCTATATCTTTTGAATCCCACGTTAGAATTTTGCAAACTTTATACCGTTGGATTCAGAAAAACAAGACCTTTCTGCCTATCCCTTTTGTTTAGCAAATAGTAACCATTAGTTTGGCTTAAATTACAGAAACTTGTTTGAGGCCTTTTTGAGTATAGATTTAGTTTAGTATTTTGTTTTAGGGTTATTTAAGTTGTCTTGGCTATTTTGTGACTTGTTTAGTTTCTGTATTCATGCACTTGCTTGGTTGAGTTTTCAAAAATCATCACTTGGTAGATTCATGCATGCATGCATTCATACTATTTCTTGTTTGTATATATTTGTGTGTAATTGTGTGCTACAACTTTGTGTGTAGATTTTGCTAGTGATTGTGATTGTGACGAGTGCTACTCTCCACACTACCAAGGCAAGTGATATCTTCATGAATATTCCATACCTATATTTTATACTTGCATTAGATATATTTTGTTAGGACTTGCATGCTACTTTTGTCAATTAATGTTGGGAAATCCTATTTAGAATAGAATGCTAGAATTGCTAGGAGAATTCCCTAAAGATAAGTTGCCATGCCATGCTTAGCCTAGCTACTAGAAAACAAGGGTGGTTTATATATTCACACTATGGAAAAATATTCTAAGTCTAAGGACTTGTTTTTATTTAACAAAACAACTAAGTTAATGAATCACCTGGGTGGAATGGAAAGAATGGGGTATGTTGAGTGGTTACACAAGGCCAGGGGTACTGGTGAACCTTGTGTATCTCACTTGTGGATGGCCACCCAGGAAACAAAGAGATTTGAGATGTCTAATGTTGAGAAGCTTCAAGTGCAACCACTTGGCATTATGGGCTCTGCCATGATCTTAGGATGCTGGAACTTAGTCTTTTGGACAGTGGGTGGTAGATGGGATGATAGGTTGGAACGCGTCCATTTGACTAAGGAAAGGCTACTGAAGGATCATCCTTGGGAAACCAAGGCTTGTGGGGAAAGTGCACCACCTCTGCAGAGTGTAAAACCTAAGTACTTAGCCATGTCCCTGGTAAAGCACAATTTGAGCATCAAGACATGGAAACTTCAAGAATCTCATCACTCCAATTTCTGAATAAAATTTGTGGGTGAACAAGGGTTAAAGGATCTTCAGTCTTTGATTGGTAGATGCCCTGAGTGGATCTTCAGTCTCTGATTGGTAGATACCTTGGGATGGACTTTGTCAAACAAAAACTTAGTGTTTTCAAAAAGTTAAGGAAAAATCTATTTTGAGCAATGCAAGCCTAAGCTCCACCAGCCAAATGCATATAGTCTTATAGTCCACTTAAATATCTACTAAGGTATCACTTGCCAATACTATTCCAAAGTATTGACCCTCTGTGGCTGTAACTTATGATGTTGCAGGTTACTCTGATGATGAATAGGAGTCATGAGTCTACACTCAACATGCTTGCCTGTGGCACATGAAGATGAAGACTTATGTTTATTTACATATTCTATAAACTCTTGTATTAGGCCTTTGGCCATGAGTTGTAAAAGACTATGTTTTATCTCTGGAATGACTGTAATAAACGACCTTTGTATCTGTGTACTTCATCTTAAACTGTGGATGCTAGCATTGATCCAGGGACTAGCATTGCAATCACAGGGATCTTATCCTTTAATAAGGAGGGATCTTACAGATGGTATCAGAGCACTGTGTTGCCTGTAGGATTATGACCCTAGGATTGGAAACCACTAAGGAAAAATTTTACTTCTTCTACACTTGTCTATTCTTCTCGTAAACTTTTCTAATCTTCTCCTTCTCATCTCTATTTGTAGATGAACTCCGTCAACGAAGCCGTGAAGAAAGGACCACTCATGACCATGACCTTGGAGTGTGAGACTGAGTTTCCCAAGATTCTCAAGGACCTCATGGAAACCATGGGAGTACATGGTGCAGCAGTGTACAAAGGCTTTCCAGTGATGGAGGATGGAGTGGAGTATTGGTGGGTGCAACTTCACTTGTACAAGAACAAGGAAGACAACCACAAAGAAAAAGGCTTCTGCATGTACACCAACACTTTTATGCACACCACATTCTTTGAGTCAGCAAAAGAAGCAGCTTGGAAGACTATCAAAGAACTCAGTGCTAGAGTCAAGTGCAGGATGCTCAACCTCCAAAAAGACTTAGAGAAAGAGAAGGAACATACCCAAGAGTTGGAAATCACCAACCAATCCTTAAGAGGAGATATTATAGACTTAGTGATAGAAGCATGTGAACAAGATAGGGTGATTGCCACTAGGAACATTGTGCTAGCCACCAGATCCAATGAGATAGGATTGTAAGCGCACTTCGTTAGTTGGACCACCACCTATCACCTTATTTTTCAAAATAAGACCTTAAATAAGTTTGAACCTTGGTTGATGTAATGGAATTATGTATGCATGACTTGAGTGAATTGTGTGTTCCAAGAATGTGTTTGAATGTTTGTCTTGTTTATCTTAAATTGTGTTGTTCTAACTTTTTCAATCTTATAAATAGATGCCTATTGCCATCAGCACTGTTGAGGAGTTCCAGGCTACCCGTTTTGGTCCTCGTATCGTAGAGCTTACTACTTTACTCGATCTCCCTCTTCCTATCATTACGGTGCACCCACTCACCAAGTTTGAGAGGAAGGACCTTTGGGGCTTCAAGGTGAACCAGCCAGGACGCCAGGCAGAGCCTACTACGGAGGCCATCGTTTTCAAGCTTATGCACGATGACAGGGAGAGAGGCATGGAGGTTGTCATGCAGGATCTGATAGGACGACTGTTAGGACGTCACTCCCGACAGGTTAGAGGCACTCACTTCCACGCCTTCGGAAGGCGAGATGATGACGGAGAGTCCATTGACTTTGAGGACGACTCGAGGGTCACAGCAGAGCCGATACGCCTGTACCTCCAGGACTTAGAGACTCTTATTAGGCACGTGGATACCGATAGGACCAACGTCATGCTTAGTAATGACGAGCTCCAGGTGCAGCTTCGCGAGAAGGACAAGCTCTTCGCGCAGCAGGACGAGATAGTCAAGGAGATGGAGACGAAGTTCGAGACCCAAGACCGTAAGTTCAAGAGTCAAGAGAAGCGTGTCCAGGATAGGAACAAGAGGATTCGTGATATGACCGAGGAACTGCAGTCCAAGGACTTCGAGTTAGAGCAGCAGCAGACAGTGATTGAGAGGCTTCGTTCCCAGAAGAGGGCTCTCAAGGCCAAGATCGACTCTTTGACCACTACCATCGAGGAGAACAAGACCGCAATGGAGAACGCAGGTCTTACCTTTGTCGAGGAGGAGATTGATGCCGACGAGTAGATTTGACTACTCAGTTATCTTTATTTACCGCACTTGTTATTTATGAACTTATTGTTGGACCATCCGACATGTGGATGGCTTGCCACTTGTGTGTTTGTACTTTGAGACTTTTGTTATCTTGTTGTGTAGCTTTTATCCTTGTGTTGCTTGCTATGTGTTGCATGTGTGATGTATTGTGCATAAAACATGTAAGGGTATCTCATTCTTATCTCTATATGAATAAACCACAGATGCCTCCCCGTCGCGCAAACACCAACCCCAACCCCAACATTACCCCGGAAATGCAACAAATGATGAATGCGCAGACACAGCTTATGCAAATGATGACGACGTTCATCCAGAACCAGAACAACAACAACAACAACCCCAACAACCCCAACAACAACAATAACAACAACAACAACAACCCTCCAGGTTTTGATATGCTCACCAGATTTCTGCGTCTAAGGCCAGCTAAGTTTTCAGGAACGACTGATCCCATGGTGGCCAATGATTGGCTACGTTCTGTGAACAAAGACTTAGTGACCGTAGGATGCACAGATGCTGAAAAGGTCAGGTTTGCAGCACATCTGTTGGAAGGACCAGCCGCCGCATGGTGGGACAACTTCCAGATTACCACGCCTATTGATGAGGTGACTTGGACTATCTTTGAAGATGGATTTCGTACCACTCATATCTCACCAGGTATGATGAGCCTGAAAAAGAAGGAATTTCACAACCTGAAACAGCGCCACCACAGCGTGGCTGAATACATCGAAGAGTTCAACAATCTGGCGCGCTATGCACCGGATGAGGTTGACACTGATGCCAAAAGGAAGGAAAAGTTTCTAGAAGGCTTGAATGATGAGCTAAATCTGCAGCTGTCTGTGGCATATGTTCCAACTTACCAGTCGCTGTGTGACAAGGCTGTTATTGTGGAGAATAAAATGAAGCAAGTTGAGAGTAGAAAGAGGAAACACTCCGACAAGCATAGCTCGGGATCGTATCATAAACGATCTCACTATGATGATAGTGTCAGCTCAGGATCCCACAAGCATGGGAAGTTTAACAAGCACCACAACCACAACCGTCATGACAACAAGCATCATCGCAGACATGACAATGATAAGTACAAGAACCACAAGAGTGGATATAAGAGCCACCATAGTGGAAGTGGAAGTGGAAGTCAACCTAAGAAGGACAACAGTCAGGTTGAATGCTTCAAATGCAAGAAGCTGGGGCATTATGCTAATGAGTGCCCTGAGAAGAATGTTGAAGGACCTAACAAACCCAACCCTTTTCAGAAAGGACAGGTTAACCACATCAATGTGGAGGAAGTCTATGAAGAACCTGATGCCGTTGCTGGTAAGTTCAGACTCAATTCCATCTCAGCATTTGTACTCTTTGACACTGGTGCATCTCATTCATTCATATCAAAAGCATTTGTCGAAAGAAATGAACTACCAGTAGAAACCATTGGGTGTCCTATAAGAGTAAGTTCTCCTGGTGGAGAAATGATAGTAAACTCAGGATGCCATGACCTAGTCATAGAGTTTGGAAAACATAAGTTTCCAGTAAACCTAATAATCCTAAATTCCCAAGGATTGGATGTGATTTTGGGAATGGATTGGATGACTAAGTATAAGGGAGTACTAGATTGTGCAAATCATACAGTTTCACTCACAACCCCTGAAGGTAAGAGGATAATATTCAAGACCAACTTTAAATCAAAAGGGAGTAAGCTGAATTCTCTTAAGGGGGTTAGCATGGACACGGTGCCAATTGTGTGTGAGTATCCGGATGTGTTCCCGGAAGAATTACCAGGAATGCCACCAGATAGAGATGTGGAGTTTATAATAGACTTGGTACCAGGTTCTGGACCAAGGGCAAAGAGGCCTTATAAAATGTCAGTTGACGAACTTAAGGAACTCAAGAAACAACTTGGAGAACAATTGCAGAAAGGATTCATCCAGCCAAGTTCTTCATCTTGGGGAGCTCCAGTTTTGTTCGTAGAAAAGAGATATAGAACTCAAAGATTATGCATAGATTACCGTTCTCTCAACGAGGTAACCATTAAGAACAAGTATCCTTTGCCAAGAATAAATGACTTGTTTGATCAGCTAGAAGGAGCATGTGTGTTATCGAAGATTGATCTTCGGTCAGGCTATTTTCAACTCAAGATAAGAGAGCAAGACATACCTAAAACAGCCTTCACCACGAGGTATGGATTGTATGAGTACACGGTGATGCCTTTTGGATTAACCAACGCTCCAGCATACTTCATGAATATGATGAACAAAGTGTTCATGGAATTTCTCGACAAGTTTGTTGTCGTTTTCATCGATGACATCTTAGTCTACTCCAAGAACAAGGAAGAACATGAAAGACATCTATGCTTGATACTTGAGAAACTAAGGGAACATAAGCTTTATGCCAAATTCAGCAAGTGTGAGTTTTGGTTAGAGGAAGTTGGATTTCTTGGTCATGTTATGACAAAGGATGGTGTAGCAGTTGATCCTGCTAAAGTTTCAGCTGTGACAGAATGGGAATCACCTAGGAATGTAAAAGAGGTTCGTAGTTTTCTTGGTTTAGCAGGTTACTACAGAAGGTTCATTGAAATTTTTTCAAAGGTTGCTAAACCAATGACAGAATTGTTAAAGAAAGATAAGAAATTTGCTTGGTCTGAAGGATGTGAACTCAGCTTTCAAGAACTAAAGAAGAGACTTGTGTCAGCACCAGTTCTGTGCCTACCAGATTTGGAAAAGGATTTCCAAGTGTATTGTGATGCTTCGCATCAAGGATTAGGAGCCGTACTTATGCAAGGCGGAAAAGTTGTGGCTTATGTCTCGAGACAACTCAAAACTCATGAAGTAAATTATCCTACTCATGATTTAGAGTTAGCCGCTGTTGTCCATGCACTCAAAACATGGAGACATTACCTTTTGGGAAAACGTTGTGAAGTATTCACCGACCATAAGAGCTTGAAGTATATCTTCACCCAGAAGGAAATCAATATGAGACAAAGGAGATGGCTAGAACTTATCAAGGATTACGACTTGAGTTTGCAATACCACCCCGGTAAAGCAAATGTAGTAGCAGATGCTCTAAGTCGTAAAGCGTTTGTAAATGGTCTTACCAAAGGTAAATTGCCTGATGATTTGTGTAAGCAATTCAAGGAACTCAGGTTGGAGATTGTGCCAGAAGGACATCTCATGTCTTTGGATGTTCAACCCACTCTGTTGGATAAGATTAAAGAAGCCCAAAAGACGGATAAAGAGATCGAAGAGATCAAGGAAAGGATTAGCCAAGGGAAAGCTAAAAGTTTCCATATGGACGAACAAGGTACTTTATGGCACGAGAAACGTATTTGTGTTCCACAAGATCCGGAAATGCGGAAACTGATTTTACAAGAAGCCCATAACTCTCCATATTCTATTCACCCGGGAAACACCAAAATGTACATGGATATGAAAGAAAGATTTTGGTGGAACAATCTTAAAAGGGACATCGCCGAGCACATTGCTTTGTGTGACGTGTGTAGTAGAGTGAAAGCGGAGCATCAGAAACCAGCAGGTTTGCTTCAACCAATGCCTATTCCTGAATGGAAGTGGGAAAATATTGGTATGGATTTCATTACCGGATTACCAAGGACCAGGTCAGGGTATGATTCCATATGGGTAATAGTAGATCGCCTAACTAAAGTGGCTCATTTTATACCCGTAAAGACAACTTATACCAGTGCAAAGTTAGCCAAAATCTACATGAGCAGAATTGTATGCCTTCACGGTGTACCTAAGAGTATTGTGTCTGATAGAGGAACTCAGTTCACTTCTCACTTTTGGAGACAGCTTCATGAATCTCTAGGAACGAGGTTGGAATTCAGCACTGCTTTTCATCCTCAAACTGATGGACAAACAGAAAGGACTAATCAAATTCTTGAAGACATGTTGAGGGCATGTGCCCTGGACTATGGAGCAAGTTGGGATGAAAGTCTGCCTTACGCAGAGTTCTCTTACAACAACAGTCACCAATCTAGTATTGGGATGGCACCATTTGAGTTTCTATACGGAAGAAAGTGTACCACCCCATTGCTATGGAATGGTGTGGGAGAAAGAAGTTTGTTTGGACCAGACCTTATCAAAGACGCCGAAGAAAAGGTCAAATTGGTTAGAGACAGATTGAAGATAGCACAGTCTCGACAAAAAAGCTACGCAGATGCTAAGCGTAGAGAAGTCACTTACGAAGTTGGGGATAGAGCTTATCTTAGAGTATCACCACTTCGTGGAGTAAAAAGATTTGGAGTCAAAGGAAAGTTAGCACCAAGATATGTGGGACCATTCAACATTTTAAGTCGCAAGGGAGAAGCTGCATATGAAATCGAACTGCCAGCATCTTTACTAGCAGTACATAATGTTTTTCATGTGAGCCAGCTCAAGAAATGTCACCCAGAAATGGAAGAAACATCATTGAAAGATACCATATCTTTGGAAGAAGTTCAACTAGAAAGTGATCTCACCTATGAAGAAAAGCCTGTCAAGATTCTTGAGACCACAGAAAGAGTCACAAGAACAAAGACTATCAAGTTTTGCAAAGTACAATGGAATCATCATTCCGAAGAAGAAGCAACATGGGAAAGAGAAGATGATCTTCGGAAAGACCACCCTCACCTATTTGCTAGCCAATCCGAATCTCGAGGGCGAGATTCATTTTAAGGGGGTTAGATTTGTAACATCCCAAAAATCATGTTTCAAAAACTCATTCATTTCATTCTTGCATCATTCATTCATATAGGGTTTTTCTCAAAATCATTTGGAGACAGAAGTTTGAGCTATGATTTCATGTGGGCAAATTGTCTCAATTGGCCAACACCCTTTGGGATTTGATTGTTCATGATCTTGTTTGCTTGCCACCATGGTTGGAAAGAATAGGAGTAACATTTAAACCCAAGACTTCAATTTACAAATATTTTCTAAACCCTATTCCAAATATTTGCAACTAGAGCAAATCTCTGTTTGTTTTGAAACCCAAGCTTGACCAAGCCTTTGCAAGGTAACCACTAGGTTATTTGATTGTTTGTGAACCCACAGAACCCTGCAAAAATCCCCAAAGAAGTTTGAATTCAAAAGGATTTGAATTCATATCAAATTCTATTCAGAAAATGAAATTAGAAAAAGAAAAGGCTTAAAGAAAGAAAAAGGGCCGAGCGGCCAGAATCTGGCCCAGCAGCGGATCAAGCCCAGCAAGCCCACCCGGGGATCTCCTTTTTCTTCTCACACGCGCGAGCACACGCGAACAGACACTGACAGCCCGACCCCACCTGCACTCCGCGCTCCTCGCTGACAGGCGGGCCTTCTCCACGTCAGCATCGTCTTCCCCTGTCTCCGCGCACGATCTCCGCCGCTGACCGTTGCCGCAGTGATGCCGGGAGTAATTGGGCATTAATCGACGGGCGTTTCATGTCGAGCATCTGGCTATAAGACCCCCTCTGCCTCGCGATCATTTTCCCCCAAACACCTCGCTCGCTCCGCCACCAGGCTGTCCTCAATCAACTTTGCACCGCCGCGGACAGAGCCTCTCCGGCGATCGATTCCGGTGAGCCTAGTGTCCCCCTCTGCCTCTCGTTCTTACAATCTGACTCAGCATGTCTTTGCGCATCTCCTGACCTCACTAGTCTGTCCTGTACTGCCCCAGGTCGCCGGTTCCACCTGACACCGCGAGCACCGACGGCGACATCAACTCCGACGAGTTTTCCCGGTAGGTACAGACCGCCCCTCGCTTTCCCGTTCATGCTCACTACTTCGCCTTGACCCTGTGAACCTAACCGTGTCGCTATCTTGCCTTGGGGTGATTCTCAGTGACGTCCACGACGACCACCCGACGCACCCGACGCCGCCACTAACTCCGGTGAGCAATCGCAGCCGTGCCCGAGCACCCCTTGACCAACCGCAAGTACGACGAGCTTCGCCGTGACCTCCTGAGCCCGGTGAGCTACTCCTCCTTCTCCCTCGCCGTCTGCATCATCGGCAACGTCGTCGACCGACAGTTCCGCCGCCGGTAGCCACCGCGCAGCGCCGCCCATCTGTGGCCAGGCAGTAGTAGCCGTTAGATCTGGATCGAACGCCTACGATAGATCACTTAACCCCGAAGCGGTACGCGATCTGAGCCGCCATATTTTATTTAGATCCTACGGCTGTGGAGCTCGATCCAGTGCGAACCGGTACGGGCGAATAAGAACACGACGCGTGGCTAGGAGCTGATCTGAAAATAGAATTTAAAACAGATTTTGATCCAGATTTCAAATGCCTATATCTTTTGAATCCCACGTTAGAATTTTGCAAACTTTATACCGTTGGATTCAGAAAAACAAGACCTTTCTGCCTATCCCTTTTGTTTAGCAAATAGTAACCATTAGTTTGGCTTAAATTACAGAAACTTGTTTGAGGCCTTTTTGAGTATAGATTTAGTTTAGTATTTTGTTTTAGGGTTATTTAAGTTGTCTTGGCTATTTTGTGACTTGTTTAGTTTCTGTATTCATGCACTTGCTTGGTTGAGTTTTCAAAAATCATCACTTGGTAGATTCATGCATGCATGCATTCATACTATTTCTTGTTTGTATATATTTGTGTGTAATTGTGTGCTACAACTTTGTGTGTAGATTTTGCTAGTGATTGTGATTGTGACGAGTGCTACTCTCCACACTACCAAGGCAAGTGATATCTTCATGAATATTCCATACCTATATTTTATACTTGCATTAGATATATTTTGTTAGGACTTGCATGCTACTTTTGTCAATTAATGTTGGGAAATCCTATTTAGAATAGAATGCTAGAATTGCTAGGAGAATTCCCTAAAGATAAGTTGCCATGCCATGCTTAGCCTAGCTACTAGAAAACAAGGGTGGTTTATATATTCACACTATGGAAAAATATTCTAAGTCTAAGGACTTGTTTTTATTTAACAAAACAACTAAGTTAATGAATCACCTGGGTGGAATGGAAAGAATGGGGTATGTTGAGTGGTTACACAAGGCCAGGGGTACTGGTGAACCTTGTGTATCTCACTTGTGGATGGCCACCCAGGAAACAAAGAGATTTGAGATGTCTAATGTTGAGAAGCTTCAAGTGCAACCACTTGGCATTATGGGCTCTGCCATGATCTTAGGATGCTGGAACTTAGTCTTTTGGACAGTGGGTGGTAGATGGGATGATAGGTTGGAACGCGTCCATTTGACTAAGGAAAGGCTACTGAAGGATCATCCTTGGGAAACCAAGGCTTGTGGGGAAAGTGCACCACCTCTGCAGAGTGTAAAACCTAAGTACTTAGCCATGTCCCTGGTAAAGCACAATTTGAGCATCAAGACATGGAAACTTCAAGAATCTCATCACTCCAATTTCTGAATAAAATTTGTGGGTGAACAAGGGTTAAAGGATCTTCAGTCTTTGATTGGTAGATGCCCTGAGTGGATCTTCAGTCTCTGATTGGTAGATACCTTGGGATGGACTTTGTCAAACAAAAACTTAGTGTTTTCAAAAAGTTAAGGAAAAATCTATTTTGAGCAATGCAAGCCTAAGCTCCACCAGCCAAATGCATATAGTCTTATAGTCCACTTAAATATCTACTAAGGTATCACTTGCCAATACTATTCCAAAGTATTGACCCTCTGTGGCTGTAACTTATGATGTTGCAGGTTACTCTGATGATGAATAGGAGTCATGAGTCTACACTCAACATGCTTGCCTGTGGCACATGAAGATGAAGACTTATGTTTATTTACATATTCTATAAACTCTTGTATTAGGCCTTTGGCCATGAGTTGTAAAAGACTATGTTTTATCTCTGGAATGACTGTAATAAACGACCTTTGTATCTGTGTACTTCATCTTAAACTGTGGATGCTAGCATTGATCCAGGGACTAGCATTGCAATCACAAGGATCTTATCCTTTAATAAGGAGGGATCTTACAAGTGTCATTGCATGTGTGTACTTTTTACTAACAATAACTGGAGTCATTGCATGTGTGTTCTTTTCACATACCACATATGGATCCACCAGTGTCATTGCATGTTTGTTCTTTTCACATTCCACCTACGGATCCACTAGTTTCATTGCATGTGTGCTCTTTTTACTAACAACAACCAGAGTCATTGCATGTGTGTTCTCTTCAGAGACCACACATGGATCCACCAGTGTCATTGCATATGTGATCTTTTTACTAACAACAACTGGAGACATTTCATGACTATTATTTTCACATACCACATATGGATCCACCAATGTCATTGAAATGTGTGTTCTCTTTAGAGACGACACATGGATCCACCAGTGTCATTGCATGTGTGTTCTTTTTACTAACAACAACTGAAGTCATTGCATGTGTGTTCTTTTCACATACCACATATGGATCCACCAGTGTCATTGAAATGTGTGTTCTTCGCATTAACCACAGCTAGAGTCATTGCATGTGTGTTCTCTTTAGAGACCACACATGGATCCACCAGTGTCATTGCATGTGTGTTATTTTTACTGACAACAACCAGAGTCATTGAATGTGTGTTCTTTTCACAATCCACCTTTGGATCCACCAGTGTCATTGCATGTGTGCTCTTTTTACTAACAACAGACAGAGTCATTGCATGTGTGTTCTCTTCACATACCGCACATGGATCCAGCAATGTCATTGCATTTGTGTTCTTCTCACTAACAACAACTTGAGTCATTTCATGACTATTGTTTTCACATACCACATATGGATCCACTAGTGTCCCGGAAATGTGTGTTCTTCTCATTAACCATAGCTAGAGTCATTGCATGTGTGTTCTCTTCATAGACCACACATGGATCCACCAGTGTCATTGCATGTGTGTTCTTTTTACTAACAACAACTAGAGTCATTGCATGTGTGTTCTTTTCACATACCACATATGGATCCACCAGTGTCATTGCATGTTTGTTCTTTTCACAATCCACCTACGGATCCACTAATGTCATTGCATGTGTGCTCTTTTTACTAACAACAACCAGAGTCATTGCATGTGTGTTCTCTTCAGAGACTACACATGGATCCACCAGTGTCATTGCATATGTGTTCTTTTTACTAACAACAACTGGAGTCATTTCATGACTATTATTTTCACATACCACATATGGATCCACTAGTGTCATTGAAATGTGTGTTCTCTTTAGAGACCACACATGGATCCACTAGTGTCATTGCATGTGTGTTATTTTTACTAACAACAACTGAAGTCATTGCATGTGTGTTCTTTTCACATACCACATATGGATCCACCAGTGTCATTGAAATGTGTGTTCTTCTCATTAACCACAGCTAGAGTCATTGCATGTGTGTTCTATTCAGAGACCACAGATGGATCCACCAGTGTCATTGCATGTGTGTTCTTTTTACTAACAACAACCAAAGTCATTGCATGTGTGTTCTTTTCACAATCCACCTATGGATCCATCAGTGTCATTGAAGTGTGTGTTCTCTTCAGAGACCACACATGGATCCACCAGTGTCATTGCATGTGTGTTATTTTTACTAACAACAACTAGAGTCATTGCATGTGTGTTCTTTTCACATACCACAGATGGATCCACGAGTGTCATTGAAATGTGTGTTCTTCTCATTAACCACAGCTAGAGTCATTGCATGTGTGTTCTATTCAGAGATCACAGATGGATCCACCAGTGTCATTGCATGTGTGTTCTTTTTACTAACAACAGCCAAAGTCATTGCATGTGTGTTCTTTTTACTAACAACAACCAAAGTCATTGCATGTGTGTTCTTTTCACAATCCACCTATGGATCCATCAGTGTCATTGAAATGTGTGTTCTCTTCAGAGACCACACATGTATCCACCAGTGTCATTGCATGTGTGTTCTTTTTACTAACAACAACTGGAGTCATTGCATGTGTGTTCTTTTCACATACCACATATGGATCCACCAGTGTCATTGCATGTTTGTTCTTTTCACATTCCACCTACGGATCCACTAGTTTCATTGCATGTGTGCTCTTTTTACTAACAACAACCAGAGTCATTGCATGTGTGTTCTCTTCAGAGACCACACATGGATCCACCAGTCTCATTGCATATGTGATCTTTTTACTAACAACAGCTGGAGACATTTCATGACTATTATTTTCACATACCACATATGGATCCACCAGTGTCATTGAAATGTGTGTTCTCTTTAGAGACGACACATGGATCCACCAGTGTCATTGCATGTGTGTTCTTTTTACTAACAACAACTGAAGTCATTGCATGTGTGTTCTTTTCACATACCACATATGGATCCACCAGTGTCATTGAAATGTGTGTTCTTCGCATTAACCACAGCTAGAGTCATTGCATGTGTGTTCTCTTTAGAGACCACACATGGATCCACCAGTGTCATTGCCTGTGTGTTATTTTTACTGACAACAACCAGAGTCATTGCATGTGTGTTCTTTTCACAATCCACCTTTGGATCCACTAGTGTCATTGCATGTGTGCTCTTTTTACTAACAACAGATAGAGTCATTGCATGTGTGTTCTCTTCACATACCGCACATGGATCCAGCAATGTCATTGCATTTGTGTTCTTCTCACTAACAACAACTTGAGTCATTTCATGACTATTGTTTTCACATACCACATATGGATCCACTAGTGTCCCGGAAATGTGTGTTCTTCTCATTAACCATAGCTAGAGTCATTGCATGTGTGTTCTCTTCATAGACCACACATGGATCCACCAGTGTCATTGCATGTGTGTTCTTTTTACTAACAACAACTAGAGTCATTGCATGTGTGTTCTTTTCACATACCACATATGGATCCACCAGT
Source organism: Avena sativa (assembly GCA_916181665.1). NCBI lineage: Eukaryota > Viridiplantae > Streptophyta > Magnoliopsida > Poales > Poaceae > Avena > Avena sativa. The sequence goes on along the minus strand of OV702290.1, from coordinate 363,375,412 downwards.
GTCATTGCATGTTTGTTCTTTTCACAATCCACCTACGGATCCACTAATGTCATTGCATGTGTGCTCTTTTTACTAACAACAACCAGAGTCATTGCATGTGTGTTCTCTTCAGAGACTACACATGGATCCACCAGTGTCATTGCATATGTGTTCTTTTTACTAACAACAACTGGAGTCATTTCATGACTATTATTTTCACATACCACATATGGATCCACTAGTGTCATTGAAATGTGTGGGTCTCTTTAGAGACCACACATGGATCCACTAGTGTCATTGCATGTGTGTTATTTTTACTAACAACAACTGAAGTCATTGCATGTGTGTTCTTTTCACATACCACATATGGATCCACCAGTGTCATTGAAATGTGTGTTCTTCTCATTAACCACAGCTAGAGTCATTGCATGTGTGTTCTATTCAGAGACCACAGATGGATCCACCAGTGTCATTGCATGTGTGTTCTTTTTACTAACAACAACCAAAGTCATTGCATGTGTGTTCTTTTCACAATCCACCTATGGATCCATCAGTGTCATTGAAGTGTGTGTTCTCTTCAGAGACCACACATGGATCCACCAGTGTCATTGCATGTGTGTTCTTTTTACTAACAACAACTAGAGTCATTGCATGTGTGTTCTTTTCACATACCACATATGGATCCACGAGTGTCATTGAAATGTGTGTTCTTCTCATTAACCACAGCTAGAGTCATTGCATGTGTGTTCTATTCAGAGATCACAGATGGATCCACCAGTGTCATTGCATGTGTGTTCTTTTTACTAACAACAGCCAAAGTCATTGCATGTGTGTTCTTTTTACTAACAACAACCAAAGTCATTGCATGTGTGTTCTTTTCACAATCCACCTATGGATCCATCAGTGTCATTGAAATGTGTGTTCTCTTCAGAGACCACACATGTATCCACCAGTGTCATTGCATGTGTGTTCTTTTTACTAACAACAACTGGAGTCATTGCATGTGTGTTCTTTTCACATACCACATATGGAACCACCAGTGTCATTGCATGTTTGTTCTTTTCACATTCCACCTACGGATCCACTAGTTTCATTGCATGTGTGCTCTTTTTACTAACAACAACCAGAGTCATTGCATGTGTGTTCTCTTCAGAGACCACACATGGATCCACCAGTGTCATTGCATATGTGTTCTTTTTACTAACAACAACTGGAGACATTTCATGACTATTATTTTCACATACCACATATGGATCCACCAATGTCATTGAAATGTGTGTTCTCTTCAGAGACGACACATGGATCCACCAGTGTCAGTGCATGTGTGTTCTTTTTACTAACAACAACTGAAGTCATTGCATGTGTGTTCTTTTCACATACCACATATGGATCCACCAGTGTCATTGAAATGTGTGTTCTTCGCATTAACCACAGCTAGAGTCATTGCATGTGTGTTCTCTTTAGAGACCACACATGGATCCACCAGTGTCATTGCATGTGTGTTATTTTTACTGACAACAACCAGAGTCATTGCATGTGTGTTCTTTTCACAATACACCTTTGGATCCACCAGTGTCATTGCATGTGTGCTCTTTTTACTAACAACATCCATAGTCATTGCATGTGTGTTCTCTTCAGAGACCACACATGGATCCACCAGTGTCATTTCATGTGTGTTATTTTCACTAACAACAACTTGAGTCATTTCATGACTATTGTTTTCACATACCACATATGGATCCACTAGTGTCCCTGAAATGTGTGTTCTTCTCATTAACCATAGCTAGAGTCATTGCATGTGTGTTCTCTTCATAGACCACACATGGATCCACCAGTGTCATTGCATGTGTGTTCTTTTTACTAACAACAACTGGAGTCATTGCATGTGTGTTCTTTTCACATACCACATATGGATCCACCAGTATCATTGCATGTTTGTTCTTTTCACAATCCACCTACGGATCCACTAATGTCATTGCATGTGTGCTCTTTTTACTAACAACAACCAGAGTCATTGCATGTGTGTTCTCTTCAGAGACCACACATGGATCCACCAGTGTCATTGCATATGTGTTCTTTTTACTAACAACAACTGGAGTTATTTCATGACTATTATTTTCACATACCACATATGGATCCACTAGTGTCACTGAAATGTGTGTTCTCTTTAGAGACCACACATGGATCCACTAGTGTCATTGCATGTGTGTTATTTTTACTAACAACAACTGAAGTCATTGCATGTGTGTTCTTTTCACATACCACATATGGATCCACCAGTGTCATTGAAATGTGTGTTCTTCTCATTAACCACAGCTAGAGTCATTGCATGTGTGTTCTATTGAGAGACCACAGATGGATCCACCAGTGTCATTGCATGTGTGTTCTTTTTACTAACAACAACCAAAGTCATTGCATGTGTGTTCTTTTCACAATCCACCTATGGATCCATCAGTGTCATTGAAGTGTGTGTTCTCTTCAGAGACCACACATGGATCCACCAGTGTCATTGCATGTGTGTTCTTTTTACTAACAACAACTAGAGTCATTGCATGTGTGTTCTTTTCACATACCACATATGGATCCACGAGTGTCATTGAAATGTGTGTTCTTCTCATTAACCACAGCTAGAGTCATTGCATGTATGTTCTATTCAGAGATCACAGATGGATCCACCAGTGTCATTGCATGTGTGTTCTTTTTACTAACAACAGCCAAAGTCATTGCATGTGTGTTCTTTTTACTAACAACAACCAAAGTCATTGCATGTGTGTTCTTTTCACAATCCACCTATGGATCCATAAGTGTCATTGAAATGTGTGTTCTCTTCAGAGACCACACATGTATCCACCAGTGTCATTGCATGTGTGTTCTTTTTACTAACAACAACTGGAGTCATTGCATGTGTGTTCTTTTCACATACCACATATGGATCCACCAGTGTCATTGCATGTTTGTTCTTTTCACATTCCACCTACGGATCCACTAGTTTCATTGCATGTGTGCTCTTTTTACTAACAACAACCAGAGTCATTGCATGTGTGTTCTCTTCAGAGACCACACATGGATCCACCAGTGTCATTGCATATGTGTTCTTTTTACTAACAACAACTGGAGACATTTCATGAATATTATTTTCACATACCACATATGGATCCACCAATGTCATTGAAATGTGTGTTCTCTTCAGAGACGACACATGGATCCACCAGTGTCATTGCATGTGTGTTCTTTTTACTAACAACAACTGAAGTCATTGCATGTGTGTTCTTTTCACATACCACATATGGATCCACCAGTGTCATTGAAATGTGTGTTCTTCGCATTAACCACAGCTAGAGTAATTGCATGTGTGTTCTCTTTAGAGACCACACATGGATCCACCAGTGTCATTGCATGTGTGTTATTTTTACTGACAACAACCAGAGTCATTGCATGTGTGTTCTTTTCACAATCCACCTTTGGATCCACCAGTGTCATTGCATGTGTGCTCTTTTTACTAACAACATCCATAGTCATTGCATGTGTGTTCTCTTCAGAGACCACACATGGATCCACCAGTGTCATTTCATGTGTGTTATTTTCACTAACAACAACTTGAGTCATTTCATGACTATTATTTTCACATACCACATATGGATCCACTAGTGTCCCTGAAATGTGTGTTCTTCTCATTAACCATAACTAGAGTCATTGCATGTGTGTTCTCTTCATAGACCACACATGGATCCACCAGTATCATTGCATGTGTGTTCTTTTTACTAACAACAACTGGAGTCATTGCATGTGTGTTCTTTTCACATACCACATATGGATCCACCAGTGTCATTGCATGTTTGTTCTTTTCACAATCCACCTACGGATCCACTAATGTCATTGCATGTGTGCTCTTTTTACTAACAACAACCAGAGTCATTGCATGTGTGTTCTCTTCAGAGACTACACATGGATCCACCAGTGTCATTGCATATGTGTTCTTTTTACTAACAATAACTGGAGTCATTTCATGACTATTATTTTCACATACCACATATGGATCCACTAGTGTCATTGAAATGTGTGGGTCTCTTTAGAGACCACACATGGATCCACTAGTGTCATTGCATGTGTGTTATTTTTACTAACAACAACTGAAGTCATTGCATGTGTGTTCTTTTCACATACCACATATGGATCCACCAGTGTCATTGAAATGTGTGTTCTTCTCATTAACCACATCTAGAGTCATTGCATGTGTGTTCTATTCAGAGACCACAGATGGATCCACCAGTGTCATTGCATGTGTGTTCTTTTTACTAACAACAACCAAAGTCATTGCATGTGTGTTCTTTTCACAATCCACCTATGGATCCATCAGTGTCATTGAAGTGTGTGTTCTCTTCAGAGACCACACATGGATCCACCAGTGTCATTGCATGTGTGCTCTTTTTACTAACAACATCCATAGTCATTGCATGTGTGTTCTCTTCAGAGACCACACATGGATCCACCAGTGTCATTTCATGTGTGTTATTTTCACTAACAACAACTTGAGTCATTTCATGACTATTGTTTTCACATACCACATATGGATCCACTAGTGTCCCTGAAATGTGTGTTCTTCTCATTAACCATAGCTAGAGTCATTGCATGTGTGTTCTCTTCATAGACCACACATGGATCCACCAGTGTCATTGCATGTGTGTTCTTTTTACTAACAACAACTGGAGTCATTGCATGTGTGTTCTTTTCACATACCACATATGGATCCACCAGTGTCATTGCATGTTTGTTCTTTTCACAATCCACCTACGGATCCACTAATGTCATTGCATGTGTGCTCTTTTTACTAACAACAACCAGAGTCATTGCATGTGTGTTCTCTTCAGAGACCACACATGGATCCACCAGTGTCATTGCATATGTGTTCTTTTTACTAACAACAACTGGAGTTATTTCATGACTATTATTTTCACATACCACATATGGATCCACTGGTGTCACTGAAATGTGTGTTCTCTTTAGAGACCACACATGGATCCACTAGTGTCATTGCATGTGTGTTATTTTTACTAACAACAACTGAAGTCATTGCATGTGTGTTCTTTTCACATACCACATATGGATCCACCAGTGTCATTGAAATGTGTGTTCTTCTCATTAACCACAGCTAGAGTCATTGCATGTGTGTTCTATTCATAGACCACACATGGATCCACCAGTATCATTGCATGTGTGCTCTTTTTACTAACAACATCCATAGTCATTGCATGTGTGTTCTCTTCAGAGACCACACATGGATCCACCAGTGTAATTTCATGTGTGTTATTTTCACTAACAACAACTTGAGTCATTTCATGACTATTGTTTTCACATACCACATATGGATCCACTAGTGTCCCGGAAATGTGTGTTCTTCTCATTAACCACAGCTAGAGTCATTGCATGTGTGTTCTATTGAGAGACCACAGATGGATCCACCAGTGTCATTGCATGTGTGTTCTTTTTACTAACAACAACCAAAGTCATTGCATGTGTGTTCTTTTCACAATCCACCTATGGATCCATCAGTGTCATTGAAGTGTGTGTTCTCTTCAGAGACCACACATGGATCCACCAGTGTCATTGCATGTGTGTTCTTTTTACTAACAACAACTAGAGTCATTGCATGTGTGTTCTTTTCACATACCACATATGGATCCACGAGTGTCATTGAAATGTGTGTTCTTCTCATTAACCACAGCTAGAGTCATTGCATGTGTGTTCTATTCAGAGATCACAGATGGATCCACCAGTGTCATTGCATGTGTGTTCTTTTTACTAACAACAGCCAAAGTCATTGCATGTGTGTTCTTTTTACTAACAACAACCAAAGTCATTGCATGTGTGTTCTTTTCACAATCCACCTATGGATCCATCAGTGTCATTGAAATGTGTGTTCTCTTCAGAGACCACACATGTATCCACCAGTGTCATTGCATGTGTGTTCTTTTTACTAACAACAACTGGAGTCATTGCATGTGTGTTCTTTTCACATACCACATATGGATCCACCAGTGTCATTGCATGTTTGTTCTTTTCACATTCCACCTACGGATCCACTAGTTTCATTGCATGTGTGCTCTTTTTACTAACAAGAACCAGAGTCATTGCATGTGTGTTCTCTTCAGAGACCACACATGGATCCACCAGTGTCATTGCATATGTGTTCTTTTTACTAACAACAACTGGAGACATTTCATGAATATTATTTTCACATACCACATATGGATCCACCAATGTCATTGAAATGTGTGTTCTCTTCAGAGACGACACATGGATCCACCAGTGTCATTGCATGTGTGTTCTTTTTACTAACAACAACTGAAGTCATTGCATGTGTGTTCTTTTCACATACCACATATGGATCCACCAGTGTCATTGAAATGTGTGTTCTTCGCATTAACCACAGCTAGAGTAATTGCATGTGTGTTCTCTTTAGAGACCACACATGGATCCACCAGTGTCATTGCATGTGTGTTATTTTTACTGACAACAACTGAAGTCATTGCATGTGTGTTCTTTTCACAATCCACCTTTGGATCCACCAGTGTCATTGCATGTGTGCTCTTTTTACTAACAACATCCATAGTCATTGCATGTGTGTTCTCTTCAGAGACCACACATGGATCCACCAGTGTCATTTCATGTGTGTTATTTTCACTAACAACAACTTGAGTCATTTCATGACTATTATTTTCACATACCACATATGGATCCACTAGTGTCCCTGAAATGTGTGTTCTTCTCATTAACCACAGCTAGAGTAATTGCATGTGTGTTCTCTTTAGAGACCACACATGGATCCACTAGTGTCATTGCATGTGTGTTCTTTTTACTAACAACAACTGAAGTCATTGCATGTGTGTTCTTTTCACAATCCACCTTTGGATCCACCAGTGTCATTGCATGTGTGCTCTTTTTACTAACAACATCCATAGTCATTGCATGTGTGTTCTCTTCAGAGACCACACATGGATCCACCAGTGTCATTTCATGTGTGTTATTTTCACTAACAACAACTTGAGTCATTTCATGACTATTATTTTCACATACCACATATGGATCCACTAGTGTCCCTGAAATGTGTGTTCTTCTCATTAACCATAGCTAGAGTCATTGCATGTGTGTTCTCTTCATAGACCACACATGGATCCACCAGTATCATTGCATGTGTGTTCTTTTTACTAACAACAACTGGAGTCATTGCATGTGTGTTCTTTTCACATACCACATATGGATCCACCAGTGTCATTGCATGTTTGTTCTTTTCACAATCCACCTACGGATCCACTAATGTCATTACATGTGTGCTCTTTTTACTAACAACAACCAGAGTCATTGCATGTGTGTTCTCTTCAGAGACCACACATGGATCCACCAGTGTCATTGCATATGTGTTCTTTTTACTAACAACAACTGGAGTTATTTCATGACTATTATTTTCACATACCACATATGGATCCACTAGTGTCACTGAAATGTGTGTTCTCTTTAGAGACCACACATGGATCCACTAGTGTCATTGCATGTGTGTTCTTTTTACTAACAACAACTGAAGTCATTGCATGTGTGTTCTTTTCACAATCCACCTTTGGATCCACCAGTGTCATTGCATGTGTGCTCTTTTTACTAACAACATCCATAGTCATTGCATGTGTGTTCTCTTCAGAGACCACACATGGATCCACCAGTGTCATTTCATGTGTGTTATTTTCACTAACAACAACTTGAGTCATTTCATGACTATTATTTTCACATACCACATATGGATCCACTAGTGTCCCTGAAATGTGTGTTCTTCTTATTAACCATAGCTAGAGTCATTGCATGTGTGTTCTCTTCATAGACCACACATGGATCCACCAGTATCATTGCATGTGTGTTCTTTTTACTAACAACAACTGGAGTCATTGCATGTGTGTTCTTTTCACATACCACATATGGATCCACCAGTGTCATTGCATGTTTGTTCTTTTCACAATCCACCTACGGATCCACTAATGTCATTGCATGTGTGCTCTTTTTACTAACAACAACCAGAGTCATTGCATGTGTGTTCTCTTCAGAGACCACACATGGATCCACCAGTGTCATTGCATATGTGTTCTTTTTACTAACAACAACTGGAGTTATTTCATGACTATTATTTTCACATACCACATATGGATCCACTAGTGTCACTGAAATCTGTGTTCTCTTTAGAGACCACACATGGATCCACTAGTGTCATTGCATGTGTGTTCTTTTTACTAACAACAACTGAAGTCATTGCATGTGTGTTCTTTTCACAATCCACCTTTGGATCCACCAGTGTCATTGCATGTGTGCTCTTTTTACTAACAACATCCGTAGTCATTGCATGTGTGTTCTCTTCAGAGACCACACATGGATCCACCAGTGTCATTTCATGTGTGTTATTTTCACTAACAACAACTTGAGTCATTTCATGACTATTATTTTCACATACCACATATGGATCCACTAGTGTCCCTGAAATGTGTGTTCTTCTCATTAACCATAGCTAGAGTCATTGCATGTGTGTTCTCTTCATAGACCACACATGGATCCACCAGTATCATTGCATGTGTGTTCTTTTTACTAACAACAACTGGAGTCATTGCATGTGTGTTCTTTTCACATACCACATATGGATCCACCAGTGTCATTGCATGTTTGTTCTTTTCACAATCCACCTACGGATCCACTAATGTCATTGCATGTGTGCTCTTTTTACTAACAACAACCAGAGTCATTGCATGTGTGTTCTCTTCAGAGACCACACATGGATCCACCAGTGTCATTGCATATGTGTTCTTTTTACTAACAACAACTGGAGTTATTTCATGACTATTATTTTCACATACCACATATGGATCCACTAGTGTCACTGAAATGTGTGTTCTCTTTAGAGACCACACATGGATCCACTAGTGTCATTGCATGTGTGTTCTTTTTACTAACAACAACTGAAGTCATTGCATGTGTGTTCTTTTCACAATCCACCTTTGGATCCACCAGTGTCATTGCATGTGTGCTCTTTTTACTAACAACATCCATAGTCATTGCATGTGTGTTCTCTTCAGAGACCACACATGGATCCACCAGTGTCATTTCATGTGTGTTATTTTCACTAACAACAACTTGAGTCATTTCATGACTATTATTTTCACATACCACATATGGATCCACTAGTGTCCCTGAAATGTGTGTTCTTCTCATTAACCATAGCTAGAGTCATTGCATGTGTGTTCTCTTCATAGACCACACATGGATCCACCAGTATCATTGCATGTGTGTTCTTTTTACTAACAACAACTGGAGTCATTGCATGTGTGTTCTTTTCACATACCACATATGGATCCACCAGTGTCATTGCATGTTTGTTCTTTTCACAATCCACCTACGGATCCACTAATGTCATTGCATGTGTGCTCTTTTTACTAACAACAACCAGAGTCATTGCATGTGTGTTCTCTTCAGAGACCACACATGGATCCACCAGTGTCATTGCATATGTGTTCTTTTTACTAACAACAACTGGAGTTATTTCATGACTATTATTTTCACATACCACATATGGATCCACTAGTGTCACTGAAATGTGTGTTCTCTTTAGAGACCACACATGGATCCACTAGTGTCATTGCATGTGTGTTCTTTTTACTAACAACAACTGAAGTCATTGCATGTGTGTTCTTTTCACAATCCACCTTTGGATCCACCAGTGTCATTGCATGTGTGCTCTTTTTACTAACAACATCCATAGTCATTGCATGTGTGTTCTCTTCAGAGACCACACATGGATCCACCAGTGTCATTTCATGTGTGTTATTTTCACTAACAACAACTTGAGTCATTTCATGACTATTATTTTCACATACCACATATGGATCCACTAGTGTCCCTGAAATGTGTGTTCTTCTCATTAACCATAGCTAGAGTCATTGCATGTGTGTTCTCTTCATAGACCACACATGGATCCACCAGTATCATTGCATGTGTGTTATTTTTACTAACAACAACTGGAGTCATTGCATGTGTGTTCTTTTCACATACCACATATGGATCCACCAGTGTCATTGCATGTTTGTTCTTTTCACAATCCACCTACGGATCCACTAATGTCATTGCATGTGTGCTCTTTTTACTAACAACAACCAGAGTCATTGCATGTGTGTTCTCTTCAGAGACCACACATGGATCCACCAGTGTCATTGCATATGTGTTCTTTTTACTAACAACAACTGGAGTTATTTCATGACTATTATTTTCACATACCACATATGGATCCACTAGTGTCACTGAAATGTGTGTTCTCTTTAGAGACCACACATGGATCCACTAGTGTCATTGCATGTGTGTTCTTTTTACTAACAACAACTGAAGTCATTGCATGTGTGTTCTTTTCACAATCCACCTTTGGATCCACCAGTGTCATTGCATGTGTGCTCTTTTTACTAACAACATCCATAGTCATTGCATGTGTGTTCTCTTCAGAGACCACACATGGATCCACCAGTGTCATTTCATGTGTGTTATTTTCACTAACAACAACTTGAGTCATTTCATGACTATTATTTTCACATACCACATATGGATCCACTAGTGTCCCTGAAATGTGTGTTCTTCTCATTAACCATAGCTAGAGTCATTGCATGTGTGTTCTCTTCATAGACCACACATGGATCCACCAGTATCATTGCATGTGTGTTCTTTTTACTAACAACAACTGGAGTCATTGCATGTGTGTTCTTTTCACATACCACATATGGATCCACCAGTGTCATTGCATGTTTGTTCTTTTCACAATCCACCTACGGATCCACTAATGTCATTGCATGTGTGCTCTTTTTACTAACAACAACCAGAGTCATTGCATGTGTGTTCTCTTCAGAGACCACACATGGATCCACCAGTGTCATTGCATATGTGTTCTTTTTACTAACAACAACTGGAGTTATTTCATGACTATTATTTTCACATACCACATATGGATCCACTAGTGTCACTGAAATGTGTGTTCTCTTTAGAGACCACACATGGATCCACTAGTGTCATTGCATGTGTGTTCTTTTTACTAACAACAACTGAAGTCATTGCATGTGTGTTCTTTTCACAATCCACCTTTGGATCCACCAGTGTCATTGCATGTGTGCTCTTTTTACTAACAACATCCATAGTCATTGCATGTGTGTTCTCTTCAGAGACCACACATGGATCCACCAGTGTCATTTCATGTGTGTTATTTTCACTAACAACAACTTGAGTCATTTCATGACTATTATTTTCACATACCACATATGGATCCACTAGTGTCCCTGAAATGTGTGTTCTTCTCATTAACCATAGCTAGAGTCATTGCATGTGTGTTCTCTTCATAGACCACACATGGATCCACCAGTATCATTGCATGTGTGTTCTTTTTACTAACAACAACTGGAGTCATTGCATGTGTGTTCTTTTCACATACCACATATGGATCCACCAGTGTCATTGCATGTTTGTTCTTTTCACAATCCACCTACGGATCCACTAATGTCATTGCATGTGTGCTCTTTTTACTAACAACAACCAGAGTCATTGCATGTGTGTTCTCTTCAGAGACCACACATGGATCCACCAGTGTCATTGCATATGTGTTCTTTTTACTAACAACAACTGGAGTTATTTCATGACTATTATTTTCACATACCACATATGGATCCACTAGTGTCACTGAAATGTGTGTTCTCTTTAGAGACCACACATGGATCCACTAGTGTCATTGCATGTGTGTTCTTTTTACTAACAACAACTGAAGTCATTGCATGTGTGTTCTTTTCACAATCCACCTTTGGATCCACCAGTGTCATTGCATGTGTGCTCTTTTTACTAACAACATCCATAGTCATTGCATGTGTGTTCTCTTCAGAGACCACACATGGATCCACCAGTGTCATTTCATGTGTGTTATTTTCACTAACAACAACTTGAGTCATTTCATGACTATTATTTTCACATACCACAGATGGATCCACTAGTGTCCCTGAAATGTGTGTTCTTCTCATTAACCATAGCTAGAGTCATTGCATGTGTGTTCTCTTCATAGACCACACATGGATCCACCAGTATCATTGCATGTGTGTTCTTTTTACTAACAACAACTGGAGTCATTGCATGTGTGTTCTTTTCACATACCACATATGGATCCACCAGTGTCATTGCATGTTTGTTCTTTTCACAATCCACCTACGGATCCACTAATGTCATTGCATGTGTGCTCTTTTTACTAACAACAACCAGAGTCATTGCATGTGTGTTCTCTTCAGAGACCACACATGGATCCACCAGTGTCATTGCATATGTGTTCTTTTTACTAACAACAACTGGAGTTATTTCATGACTATTATTTTCACATACCACATATGGATCCACTAGTGTCACTGAAATGTGTGTTCTCTTTAGAGACCACACATGGATCCACTAGTGTCATTGCATGTGTGTTCTTTTTACTAACAACAACTGAAGTCATTGCATGTGTGTTCTTTTCACAATCCACCTTTGGATCCACCAGTGTCATTGCATGTGTGCTCTTTTTACTAACAACATCCATAGTCATTGCATGTGTGTTCTCTTCAGAGACCACACATGGATCCACCAGTGTCATTTCATGTGTGTTATTTTCACTAACAACAACTTGAGTCATTTCATGACTATTATTTTCACATACCACATATGGATCCACTAGTGTCCCTGAAATGTGTGTTCTTCTCATTAACCATAGCTAGAGTCATTGCATGTGTGTTCTCTTCATAGACCACACATGGATCCACCAGTATCATTGCATGTGTGTTCTTTTTACTAACAACAACTGGAGTCATTGCATGTGTGTTCTTTTCACATACCACATATGGATCCACCAGTGTCATTGCATGTTTGTTCTTTTCACAATCCACCTACGGATCCACTAATGTCATTGCATGTGTGCTCTTTTTACTAACAACAACCAGAGTCATTGCATGTGTGTTCTCTTCAGAGACCACACATGGATCCACCAGTGTCATTGCATATGTGTTCTTTTTACTAACAACAACTGGAGTTATTTCATGACTATTATTTTCACATACCACATATGGATCCACTAGTGTCACTGAAATGTGTGTTCTCTTTAGAGACCACTCATGGATCCACTAGTGTCATTGCATGTGTGTTCTTTTTACTAACAACAACTGAAGTCATTGCATGTGTGTTCTTTTCACAATCCACCTTTGGATCCACCAGTGTCATTGCATGTGTGCTCTTTTTACTAACAACATCCATAGTCATTGCATGTGTGTTCTCTTCAGAGACCACACATGGATCCACCAGTGTCATTTCATGTGTGTTATTTTCACTAACAACAACTTGAGTCATTTCATGACTATTATTTTCACATACCACATATGGATCCACTAGTGTCCCTGAAATGTGTGTTCTTCTCATTAACCATAGCTAGAGTCATTGCATGTGTGTTCTCTTCATAGACCACACATGGATCCACCAGTATCATTGCATGTGTGTTCTTTTTACTAACAACAACTGGAGTCATTGCATGTGTGTTCTTTTCACATACCACATATGGATCCACCAGTGTCATTGCATGTTTGTTCTTTTCACAATCCACCTACGGATCCACTAATGTCATTGCATGTGTGCTCTTTTTACTAACAACAACCAGAGTCATTGCATGTGTGTTCTCTTCAGAGACCACACATGGATCCACCAGTGTCATTGCATATGTGTTCTTTTTACTAACAACAACTGGAGTTATTTCATGACTATTATTTTCACATACCACATATGGATCCACTAGTGTCACTGAAATGTGTGTTCTCTTTAGAGACCACACATGGATCCACTAGTGTCATTGCATGTGTGTTCTTTTTACTAACAACAACTGAAGTCATTGCATGTGTGTTCTTTTCACAATCCACCTTTGGATCCACCAGTGTCATTGCATGTGTGCTCTTTTTACTAACAACATCCATAGTCATTGCATGTGTGTTCTCTTCAGAGACCACACATGGATCCACCAGTGTCATTTCATGTGTGTTATTTTCACTAACAACAACTTGAGTCATTTCATGACTATTATTTTCACATACCACATATGGATCCACTAGTGTCCCTGAAATGTGTGTTCTTCTCATTAACCATAGCTAGAGTCATTGCATGTGTTTTCTCTTCATAGACCACACATGGATCCACCAGTATCATTGCATGTGTGTTCTTTTTACTAACAACAACTGGAGTCATTGCATGTGTGTTCTTTTCACATACCACATATGGATCCACCAGTGTCATTGCATGTTTGTTCTTTTCACAATCCACCTACGGATCCACTAATGTCATTGCATGTGTGCTCTTTTTACTAACAACAACCAGAGTCATTGCATGTGTGTTCTCTTCAGAGACCACACATGGATCCACCAGTGTCATTGCATATGTGTTCTTTTTACTAACAACAACTGGAGTTATTTCATGACTATTATTTTCACATACCACATATGGATCCACTAGTGTCACTGAAATGTGTGTTCTCTTTAGAGACCACACATGGATCCACTAGTGTCATTGCATGTGTGTTCTTTTTACTAACAACAACTGAAGTCATTGCATGTGTGTTCTTTTCACAATCCACCTTTGGATCCACCAGTGTCATTGCATGTGTGCTCTTTTTACTAACAACATCCATAGTCATTGCATGTGTGTTCTCTTCAGAGACCACACATGGATCCACCAGTGTCATTTCATGTGTGTTATTTTCACTAACAACAACTTGAGTCATTTCATGACTATTATTTTCACATACCACATATGGATCCACTAGTGTCCCTGAAATGTGTGTTCTTCTCATTAACCATAGCTAGAGTCATTGCATGTGTGTTCTCTTCATAGACCACACATGGATCCACCAGTATCATTGCATGTGTGTTATTTTTACTAACAACAACTGGAGTCATTGCATGTGTGTTCTTTTCACATACCACATATGGATCCACCAGTGTCATTGCATGTTTGTTCTTTTCACAATCCACCTACGGATCCACTAATGTCATTGCATGTGTGCTCTTTTTACTAACAACAACCAGAGTCATTGCATGTGTGTTCTCTTCAGAGACCACACATGGATCCACCAGTGTCATTGCATATGTGTTCTTTTTACTAACAACAACTGGAGTTATTTCATGACTATTATTTTCACATACCACATATGGATCCACTAGTGTCACTGAAATGTGTGTTCTCTTTAGAGACCACACATGGATCCACTAGTGTCATTGCATGTGTGTTCTTTTTACTAACAACAACTGAAGTCATTGCATGTGTGTTCTTTTCACAATCCACCTTTGGATCCACCAGTGTCATTGCATGTGTGCTCTTTTTACTAACAACATCCATAGTCATTGCATGTGTGTTCTCTTCAGAGACCACACATGGATCCACCAGTGTCATTTCATGTGTGTTATTTTCACTAACAACAACTTGAGTCATTTCATGACTATTATTTTCACATACCACATATGGATCCACTAGTGTCCCTGAAATGTGTGTTCTTCTCATTAACCATAGCTAGAGTCATTGCATGTGTGTTCTCTTCATAGACCACACATGGATCCACCAGTATCATTGCATGTGTGTTCTTTTTACTAACAACAACTGGAGTCATTGCATGTGTGTTCTTTTCACATACCACATATGGATCCACCAGTGTCATTGCATGTTTGTTCTTTTCACAATCCACCTACGGATCCACTAATGTCATTGCATGTGTGCTCTTTTTACTAACAACAACCAGAGTCATTGCATGTGTGTTCTCTTCAGAGACCACACATGGATCCACCAGTGTCATTGCATATGTGTTCTTTTTACTAACAACAACTGGAGTTATTTCATGACTATTATTTTCACATACCACATATGGATCCACTAGTGTCACTGAAATGTGTGTTCTCTTTAGAGACCACACATGGATCCACTAGTGTCATTGCATGTGTGTTCTTTTTACTAACAACAACTGAAGTCATTGCATGTGTGTTCTTTTCACAATCCACCTTTGGATCCACCAGTGTCATTGCATGTGTGCTCTTTTTACTAACAACATCCATAGTCATTGCATGTGTGTTCTCTTCAGAGACCACACATGGATCCACCAGTGTCATTTCATGTGTGTTATTTTCACTAACAACAACTTGAGTCATTTCATGACTATTATTTTCACATACCACATATGGATCCACTAGTGTCCCTGAAATGTGTGTTCTTCTCATTAACCATAGCTAGAGTCATTGCATGTGTGTTCTCTTCATAGACCACACATGGATCCACCAGTATCATTGCATGTGTGTTATTTTTACTAACAACAACTGGAGTCATTGCATGTGTGTTCTTTTCACATACCACATATGGATCCACCAGTGTCATTGCATGTTTGTTCTTTTCACAATCCACCTACGGATCCACTAATGTCATTGCATGTGTGCTCTTTTTACTAACAACAACCAGAGTCATTGCATGTGTGTTCTCTTCAGAGACCACACATGGATCCACCAGTGTCATTGCATATGTGTTCTTTTTACTAACAACAACTGGAGTTATTTCATGACTATTATTTTCACATACCACATATGGATCCACTAGTGTCACTGAAATGTGTGTTCTCTTTAGAGACCACACATGGATCCACTAGTGTCATTGCATGTGTGTTCTTTTTACTAACAACAACTGAAGTCATTGCATGTGTGTTCTTTTCACAATCCACCTTTGGATCCACCAGTGTCATTGCATGTGTGCTCTTTTTACTAACAACATCCATAGTCATTGCATGTGTGTTCTCTTCAGAGACCACACATGGATCCACCAGTGTCATTTCATGTGTGTTATTTTCACTAATAACAACTTGAGTCATTTCATGACTATTATTTTCACATACCACATATGGATCCACTAGTGTCCCTGAAATGTGTGTTCTTCTCATTAACCATAGCTAGAGTCATTGCATGTGTGTTCTCTTCATAGACCACACATGGATCCACCAGTATCATTGCATGTGTGTTCTTTTTACTAACAACAACTGGAGTCATTGCATGTGTGTTCTTTTCACATACCACATATGGATCCACCAGTGTCATTGCATGTTTGTTCTTTTCACAATCCACCTACGGATCCACTAATGGCATTGCATGTGTGCTCTTTTTACTAACAACAACCAGAGTCATTGCATGTGTGTTCTCTTCAGAGACCACACATGGATCCACCAGTGTCATTGCATATGTGTTCTTTTTACTAACAACAACTGGAGTTATTTCATGACTATTATTTTCACATACCACATATGGATCCACTAGTGTCACTGAAATGTGTGTTCTCTTTAGAGACCACACATGGATCCACTAGTGTCATTGCATGTGTGTTCTTTTTACTAACAACAACTGAAGTCATTGCATGTGTGTTCTTTTCACAATCCACCTTTGGATCCACCAGTGTCATTGCATGTGTGCTCTTTTTACTAACAACATCCATAGTCATTGCATGTGTGTTCTCTTCAGAGACCACACATGGATCCACCAGTGTCATTTCATGTGTGTTATTTTCACTAACAACAACTTGAGTCATTTCATGACTATTATTTTCACATACCACATATGGATCCACTAGTGTCCCTGAAATGTGTGTTCTTCTCATTAACCATAGCTAGAGTCATTGCATGTGTGTTCTCTTCATAGACCACACATGGATCCACCAGTATCATTGCATGTGTGTTCTTTTTACTAACAACAACTGGAGTCATTGCATGTGTGTTCTTTTCACATACCACATATGGATCCACCAGTGTCATTGCATGTTTGTTCTTTTCACAATCCACCTACGGATCCACTAATGTCATTGCATGTGTGCTCTTTTTACTAACAACAACCAGAGTCATTGCATGTGTGTTCTCTTCAGAGACCACACATGGATCCACCAGTGTCATTGCATATGTGTTCTTTTTACTAACAACAACTGGAGTTATTTCATGACTATTATTTTCACATACCACATATGGATCCACTAGTGTCACTGAAATGTGTGTTCTCTTTAGAGACCACACATGGATCCACTAGTGTCATTGCATGTGTGTTCTTTTTACTAACAACAACTGAAGTCATTGCATGTGTGTTCTTTTCACAATCCACCTTTGGATCCACCAGTGTCATTGCATGTGTGCTCTTTTTACTAACAACATCCATAGTCATTGCATGTGTGTTCTCTTCAGAGACCACACATGGATCCACCAGTGTCATTTCATGTGTGTTATTTTCACTAACAACAACTTGAGTCATTTCATGACTATTATTTTCACATACCACATATGGATCCACTAGTGTCCCTGAAATGTGTGTTCTTCTCATTAACCATAGCTAGAGTCATTGCATGTGTGTTCTCTTCATAGACCACACATGGATCCACCAGTATCATTGCATGTGTGTTCTTTTTACTAACAACAACTGGAGTCATTGCATGTGTGTTCTTTTCACATACCACATATGGATCCACCAGTGTCATTGCATGTTTGTTCTTTTCACAATCCACCTACGGATCCACTAATGGCATTGCATGTGTGCTCTTTTTACTAACAACAACCAGAGTCATTGCATGTGTGTTCTCTTCAGAGACCACACATGGATCCACCAGTGTCATTGCATATGTGTTCTTTTTACTAACAACAACTGGAGTTATTTCATGACTATTATTTTCACATACCACATATGGATCCACTAGTGTCACTGAAATGTGTGTTCTCTTTAGAGACCACACATGGATCCACTAGTGTCATTGCATGTGTGTTCTTTTTACTAACAACAACTGAAGTCATTGCATGTGTGTTCTTTTCACAATCCACCTTTGGATCCACCAGTGTCATTGCATGTGTGCTCTTTTTACTAACAACATCCATAGTCATTGCATGTGTGTTCTGTTCAGAGACCACACATGGATCCACCAGTGTCATTTCATGTGTGTTATTTTCACTAACAACAACTTGAGTCATTTCATGACTATTATTTTCACATACCACATATGTATCCACTAGTGTCCCTGAAATGTGTGTTCTTCTCATTAACCATAGCTAGAGTCATTGAATGTGTGTTCTCTTCATAGACCACACATGGATCCACCAGTATCATTGCATGTGTGTTCTTTTTACTAACAACAACTGGAGTCATTGCATGTGTGTTCTTTTCACATACCACATATGGATCCACCAGTGTCATTGCATGTTTGTTCTTTTCACAATCCACCTACGGATCCACTAATGTCATTGCATGTGTGCTCTTTTTACTAACAACAACCAGAGTCATTGCATGTGTGTTCTCTTCAGAGACCACACATGGATCCACCAGTGTCATTGCATATGTGTTCTTTTTACTAACAACAACTGGAGTTATTTCATGACTATTATTTTCACATACCACATATGGATCCACTAGTGTCACTGAAATGTGTGTTCTCTTTAGAGACCACACATGGATCCACTAGTGTCATTGCATGTGTGTTCTTTTTACTAACAACAACTGAAGTCATTGCATGTGTGTTCTTTTCACAATCCACCTTTGGATCCACCAGTGTCATTGCATGTGTGCTCTTTTTACTAACAACATCCATAGTCATTGCATGTGTGTTCTCTTCAGAGACCACACATGGATCCACCAGTGTTATTTCATGTGTGTTATTTTCACTAACAACAACTTGAGTCATTTCATGACTATTATTTTCACATACCACATATGGATCCACTAGTGTCCCTGAAATGTGTGTTCTTCTCATTAACCATAGCTAGAGTCATTGCATGTGTGTTCTCTTCATAGACCACACATGGATCCACCAGTATCATTGCATGTGTGTTCTTTTTACTAACAACAACTGGAGTCATTGCATGTGTGTTCTTTTCACATACCACATATGGATCCACCAGTGTCATTGCATGTTTGTTCTTTTCACAATCCACCTACGGATCCACTAATGTCATTGCATGTGTGCTCTTTTTACTAACAACAACCAGAGTCATTGCATGTGTGTTCTCTTCAGAGACCACACATGGATCCACCAGTGTCATTGCATATGTGTTCTTTTTACTAACAACAACTGGAGTTATTTCATGACTATTATTTTCACATACCACATATGGATCCACTAGTGTCACTGAAATGTGTGTTCTCTTTAGAGACCACACATGGATCCACTAGTGTCATTGCATGTGTGTTCTTTTTACTAACAACAACTGAAGTCATTGCATGTGTGTTCTTTTCACATACCACATATGGATCCACCAGTGTCATTGAAATGTGTGTTCTTCTCATTAACCACAGCTAGAGTCATTGCATGTGTGTTCTATTCAGAGACCACAGATGGATCCACCAGTGTCATTGCATGTGTGTTCTTTTTACTAACAACAACCAAAGTCATTGCATGTGTGTTCTTTTCACAATCCACCTATGGATCCATCAGTGTCATTGAAGTGTGTGTTCTCTTCAGAGACCACACATGGATCCACCAGTGTCATTGCATGTGTGTTCTTTTTACTAACAACAACTGGAGTCATTGCATGTGTGTTCTTTTCACATACCACATATGGATCCACAAGTGTCATTGCATGTTTGTTCTTTTCACATTCCACCTCCGGATCCACTAGTGTCAATGCATGTGTGCTCTTTTTACTAACAACAACCAGAGTCATTGCATGTGTGTTCTCTTCAGAGACCACACATGGATCCACCAGTGTCATTGAAATGTGTGTTCTCTTCAGAGACCACACATGGATCCACCAGTGTCATTGAAATGTGTGTTCTCTTTAGAGACCACACATGGATCCACCAGTGTCATTGCATATGTGTTCTTTTTACTAACAACAACTGCAGTCATTGCATGTGTGTTCTTTTCACATACCACATATGGATCCACCAGTGTCATTGAAATGTGTGTTCTTCGCATTAACCACAGCTAGAGTCATTGCATGTGTGTTCTCTTTAGAGACCACACATGGATCCAGCAGTGTCATTGCATGTGTGTTATTTTTACTAACAACAACTTGAGTCATTTCATGACTATTGTTTTCACATACCACATATGGATCCACTAGTGTCCCTGAAATGTGTGTTCTTCTCATTAACCATAGCTAGAGTCATTGCATGTGTTTTCTCTTCATAGACCACACATGGATCCACCAGTGTCATTGCATGTGTGTTCTTTTTACTAACAACATCCATAGTCATTGCATGTGTGTTCTCTTCAGAGACCACACATGGATCCACCAGTGTCATTTCATGTGTGTTATTTTCACTAACAACAACTTGAGTCATTTCATGACTATTGTTTTCACATACCACATATGGATCCACTAGTGTCCCTGAAATGTGTGTTCTTCTCATTAACCATAGCTAGAGTCATTGCATGTGTGTTCTCTTCATAGACCACACATGGATCCACCAGTATCATTGCATGTGTGTTCTTTTTACTAACAACAACAACTGGAGTCATTGCATGTGTGTTCTTTTCACATACCACATATGGATCCACCAGTGTCATTGCATGTTTGTTCTTTTCACAATCCACCTACGGATCCACTAATGTCATTGCATGTGTGCTCTTTTTACTAACAACAACCAGAGTCATTGCATGTGTGTTCTCTTCAGAGACCACACATGGATCCACCAGTGTCATTTCATATGTGTTCTTTTTACTAACAACAACTGGAGTTATTTCATGACTATTATTTTCACATACCACATATGGATCCACTAGTGTCACTGAAATGTGTGTTCTCTTTAGAGACCACACATGGATCCACTAGTGTCATTGCATGTGTGTTATTTTTACTAACAACAACTGAAGTCATTGCATGTGTGTTCTTTTCACATACCACATATGGATCCACCAGTGTCATTGAAATGTGTGTTCTTCTCATTAACCACAGCTAGAGTCATTGCATGTGGTTTCTATTGAGAGACCACAGATGGATCCACCAGTGTCATTGCATGTGTGTTCTTTTTACTAACAACAACCAAAGTCATTGCATGTGTGTTCTTTTCACAATCCACCTATGGATCCATCAGTGTCATTGAAGTGTGTGTTCTCTTTAGAGGCCACACATGGATCCACCAGTGTCATTGCATGTGTGTTCTTTTTACTAACAACAACTAGAGTCATTGCATGTGTGTTCTTTTCACATACCACATATGGATCCACGAGTGTCATTGAAATGTGTGTTCTTCTCATTAACCACAGCTAGAGTCATTGCATGTGTGTTCTATTCAGAGATCACAGATGGATCCACCAGTGTCATTGCATGTGTGTTCTTTTTACTAACAACAGCCAAAGTCATTGCATGTGTGTTCTTTTTACTAACAACAACCAAAGTCATTGCATGTGTGTTCTTTTCACAATCCACCTATGGATCCATCAGTGTCATTGAAATGTGTGTTCTCTTCAGAGACCACACATGTATCCACCAGTGTCATTGCATGTGTGTTCTTTTTACTAACAACAACTGGAGTCATTGCATGTGTGTTCTTTTCACATACCACATATGGATCCACCAGTGTCATTGCATGTTTGTTCTTTTCACATTCCACCTACGGATCCACTAGTTTCATTGCATGTGTGCTCTTTTTACTAACAACAACCAGAGTCATTGCATGTGTGTTCTCTTCAGAGACCACACATGGATCCACCAGTGTCATTGCATATGTGTTCTTTTTACTAACAACAACTGGAGACATTTCATGAATATTATTTTCACATACCACATATGGATCCACCAATGTCATTGAAATGTGTGTTCTCTTCAGAGACGACACATGGATCCACCAGTGTCATTGCATGTGTGTTCTTTGTACTAACAACAACTGAAGTCATTGCATGTGTGTTCTTTTCACATACCACATATGGATCCACCAGTGTCATTGAAATGTGTGTTCTTCGCATTAACCACAGCTAGAGTAATTGCATGTGTGTTCTCTTTAGAGACCACACATGGATCCACCAGTGTCATTGCATGTGTGTTATTTTTACTGACAACAACCAGAGTCATTGCATGTGTGTTCTTTTCACAATCCACCTTTGGATCCACCAGTGTCATTGCATGTGTGCTCTTTTTACTAACAACATCCATAGTCATTGCATGTGTGTTCTCTTCAGAGACCACACATGGATCCACTAGTGTCATTTCATGTGTGTTATTTTCACTAACAACAACTTGAGTCATTTCATGACTATTATTTTCACATACCACATATGGATCCACTAGTGTCCCTGAAATGTGTGTTCTTCTCATTAACCATAGCTAGAGTCATTGCATGTGTGTTCTCTTCATAGACCACACATGGATCCACCAGTATCATTGCATGTGTGTTCTTTTTACTAACAACAACTGGAGTCATTGCATGTGTGTTCTTTTCACATACCACATATGGATCCACCAGTGTCATTGCATGTTTGTTCTTTTCACAATCCACCTACGGATCCACTAATGTCATTGCATGTGTGCTCTTTTTACTAACAACAACCAGAGTCATTGCATGTGTGTTCTCTTCAGAGACCACACATGGATCCACCAGTGTCATTGCATATGTGTTCTTTTTACTAACAACAACTGGAGTTATTTCATGACTATTATTTTCACATACCACATATGGATCCACTAGTGTCACTGAAATGTGTGTTCTCTTTAGAGACCACACATGGATCCACTAGTGTCATTGCATGTGTATTCTTTTTACTAACAACAACTGAAGTCATTGCATGTGTGTTCTTTTCACATACCACATATGGATCCACCAGTGTCATTGAAATGTGTGTTCTTCTCATTAACCACAGCTAGAGTCATTGCATGTGTGTTCTATTCAGAGACCACAGATGGATCCACCAGTGTCATTGCATGTGTGTTCTTTTTACTAACAACAACCAAAGTCATTGCATGTGTGTTCTTTTCACAATCCACCTATGGATCCATCAGTGTCATTGAAGTGTGTGTTCTCTTCAGAGACCACACATGGATCCACCAGTGTCATTGCATGTGTGTTCTTTTTACTAACAACAACTGGAGTCATTGCATGTGTGTTCTTTTCACATACCACATATGGATCCACAAGTGTCATTGCATGTTTGTTCTTTTCACATTCCACCTACGGATCCACTAGTGTCAATGCATGTGTGCTCTTTTTACTAACAACAACCAGAGTCATTGCATGTGTGTTCTCTTCAGAGACCACACATGGATCCACCAGTGTCATTGAAATGTGTGTTCTCTTCAGAGACCACACATGGATCCACCAGTGTCATTGAAATGTGTGTTCTCTTTAGAGACCACACATGGATCCACCAGTGTCATTGCATGTGTGTTCTTTTTACTAACAACAACTGCAGTCATTGCATGTGTGTTCTTTTCACATACCACATATGGATCCACCAGTGTCATTGAAATGTGTGTTCTTCGCATTAACCACAGCTAGAGTCATTGCATGTGTGTTCTCTTTAGAGACCACACATGGATCCAGCAGTGTCATTGCATGTGTGTTATTTTTACTAACAACAACTTGAGTCATTTCATGACTATTGTTTTCACATACCACATATGGATCCACTAGTGTCCCTGAAATGTGTGTTCTTCTCATTAACCATAGCTAGAGTCATTGCATGTGTTTTCTCTTCATAGACCACACATGGATCCACCAGTGTCATTGCATGTGTGTTCTTTTTACTAACAACATCCATAGTCATTGCATGTGTGTTCTCTTCAGAGACCACACATGGATCCACCAGTGTCATTTCATGTGTGTTATTTTCACTAACAACAACTTGAGTCATTTCATGACTATTGTTTTCACATACCACATATGGATCCACTAGTGTCCCTGAAATGTGTGTTCTTCTCATTAACCATAGCTAGAGTCATTGCATGTGTGTTCTCTTCATAGACCACACATGGATCCACCAGTATCATTGCATGTGTGCTCTTTTTACTAACAACAACAACTGGAGTCATTGCATGTGTGTTCTTTTCACATACCACATATGGATCCACCAGTGTCATTGCATGTTTGTTCTTTTCACAATCCACCTACGGATCCACTAATGTCATTGCATGTGTGCTCTTTTTACTAACAACAACCAGAGTCATTGCATGTGTGGTCTCTCCACCAGTGTCATTGCATATGTGTTCTTTTTACTAACAACAACTGGAGTTATTTCATGACTATTATTTTCACATACCACATATGGATCCACTAGTGTCACTGAAATGTGTGTTCTCTTTAGAGACCACACATGGATCCACTAGTGTCATTGCATGTGTGTTCTTTTTACTAACAACAACTGAAGTCATTGCATGTGTGTTCTTTTCACATACCACATATGGATCCACCAGTGTCATTGAAATGTGTGTTCTTCTCATTAACCACAGCTAGAGTCATTGCATCTGTGTTCTATTCAGAGACCACAGATGGATCCACCAGTGTCATTGCATGTGTGTTCTTTTTACTAACAACAACCAAAGTCATTGCATGTGTGTTCTTTTCACAATCCACCTATGGATCCATCAGTGTCATTGAAGTGTGTGTTCTCTTCAGAGACCACACATGGATCCACCAGTGTCATTGCATGTGTGTTCTTTTTACTAACAACAACTGGAGTCATTGCATGTGTGTTCTTTTCACATACCACATATGGATCCACCAGTGTCATTGCATGTTTGTTCTTTTCACAATCCACCTACGGATCCACTAATGTCATTGCATGTGTGCTCTTTTTACTAACAACAACCAGAGTCATTGCATGTGTGTTCTCTTCAGAGACCACACATGGATCCACCAGTGTCATTGCATATGTGTTCTTTTTACTAACAACAACTGGAGTTATTTCATGACTATTATTTTCACATACCACATATGGATCCACTAGTGTCACTGAAATGTGTGTTCTCTTTAGAGACCACACATGGATCCACTAGTGTCATTGCATGTGTGTTCTTTTTACTAACAACAACTGAAGTCATTGCATGTGTGTTCTTTTCACATACCACATATGGATCCACCAGTGTCATTGAAATGTGTGTTCTTCTCATTAACCACAGCTAGAGTCATTGCATGTGTGTTCTATTCAGAGACCACAGATGGATCCACCAGTGTCATTGCATGTGTGTTCTTTTTACTAACAACAACCAAAGTCATTGCATGTGTGTTCTTTTCACAATCCACCTATGGATCCATCAGTGTCATTGAAGTGTGTGTTCTCTTCAGAGACCACACATGGATCCACCAGTGTCATTGCATGTGTGTTCTTTTTACTAACAACAACTGGAGTCATTGCATGTGTGTTCTTTTCACATACCACATATGGATCCAAAAGTGTCATTGCATGTTTGTTCTTTTCACATTCCACCTACGGATCCACTAGTGTCAATGCATGTGTGCTCTTTTTACTAACAACAACCAGAGTCATTGCATGTGTGTTCTCTTTAGAGACCACACATGGATCCACCAGTGTCATTGAAATGTGTGTTCTCTTCAGAGACCACACATGGATCCACCAGTGTCATTGAAATGTGTGTTCTCTTTAGAGACCACACATGGATCCACCAGTGTCATTGCATGTGTGTTCTTTTTACTAACAACAACTGCAGTCATTGCATGTGTGTTCTTTTCACATACCACATATGGATCCACCAGTGTCATTGAAATGTGTGTTCTTCGCATTAACCACAGCTAGAGTCATTGCATGTGTGTTCTCTTTAGAGACCACACATGGATCCAGCAGTGTCATTGCATGTGTGTTCTTTTTACTAACAACAACTGTAGTCATTGCATGTGTGTTCTTTTCACATACCACATATGGATCCACCAGTGTCATTGAAATGTGTGTTCTTCGCATTAACCACAGCTAGAGTCATTGCATGTGTGTTCTGTTTAGAGACCACACATGGATCCAGCAGTGTCATTGCATGTGTGTTATTTTTACTAACAACAACTTGAGTCATTTCATGACTATTGTTTTCACATACCACATATGGATCCACTAGTGTCCCTGAAATGTGTGTTCTTCTCATTAACCATAGCTAGAGTCATTGCATGTGTTTTCTCTTCATAGACCACACATGGATCCACCAGTGTCATTGCATGTGTGTTCTTTTTACTAACAACATCCATAGTCATTGCATGTGTGTTCTCTTCAGAGACCACACATGGATCCACCAGTGTCATTTCATGTGTGTTATTTTCACTAACAACAACTTGAGTCATTTCATGACTATTGTTTTCACATACCACATATGGATCCACTAGTGTCCCTGAAATGTGTGTTCTTCTCATTAACCATAGCTAGAGTCATTGCATGTGTGTTCTCTTCATAGACCACACATGGATCCACCAGTATCATTGCATGTGTGTTCTTTTTACTAACAACAACAACTGGAGTCATTGCATGTGTGTTCTTTTCACATACCACATATGGATCCACCAGTGTCATTGCATGTTTGTTATTTTCACAATCCACCTACGGATCCACTAATGTCATTGCATGTGTGCTCTTTTTACTAACAACAACCAGAGTCATTGCATGTGTGTTCTCTTCAGAGACCACACATGGATCCACCAGTGTCATTGCATATGTGTTCTTTTTACTAACAACAACTGGAGTTATTTCATGACTATTATTTTCACATACCACATATGGATCCACTAGTGTCACTGAAATATGTGTTCTCTTTAGAGACCACACATGGATCCACTAGTGTCATTGCATGTGTGTTCTTTTTACTAACAACAACTGAAGTCATTGCATGTGTGTTCTTTTCACATACCACATATGGATCCACCAGTGTCATTGAAATGTGTGTTCTTCTCATTAACCACAGCTAGAGTCATTGCATCTGTGTTCTATTCAGAGACCACAGATGGATCCACCAGTGTCATTGCATGTGTGTTCTTTTTACTAACAACAACCAAAGTCATTGCATGTGTGTTCTTTTCACAATCCACCTATGGATCCATCAGTGTCATTGAAGTGTGTGTTCTCTTCAGAGACCACACATGGATCCACCAGTGTCATTGCATGTGTGTTCTTTTTACTAACAACAACTGGAGTCATTGCATGTGTGTTCTTTTCACATACCACATATGGATCCACCAGTGTCATTGCATGTTTGTTCTTTTCACAATCCACCTACGGATCCACTAATGTCATTGCATGTGTGCTCTTTTTACTAACAACAACCAGAGTCATTGCATGTGTGTTCTCTTCAGAGACCACACATGGATCCACCAGTGTCATTGCATATGTGTTCTTTTTACTAACAACAACTGGAGTTATTTCATGACTATTATTTTCACATACCACATATGGATCCACTAGTGTCACTGAAATGTGTGTTCTCTTTAGAGACCACACATGGATCCACTAGTGTCATTGCATGTGTGTTCTTTTTACTAACAACAACTGAAGTCATTGCATGTGTGTTCTTTTCACATACCACATATGGATCCACCAGTGTCATTGAAATGTGTGTTCTTCTCATTAACCACAGCTAGAGTCATTGCATGTGTGTTCTATTCAGAGACCACAGATGGATCCACCAGTGTCATTGCATGTGTGTTCTTTTTACTAACAACAACCAAAGTCATTGCATGTGTGTTCTTTTCACAATCCACCTATGGATCCATCAGTGTCATTGAAGTGTGTGTTCTCTTCAGAGACCACACATGGATCCACCAGTGTCATTGCATGTGTGTTCTTTTTACTAACAACAACTGGAGTCATTGCATGTGTGTTCTTTTCACATACCACATATGGATCCACAAGTGTCATTGCATGTTTGTTCTTTTCACATTCCACCTACGGATCCACTAGTGTCAATGCATGTGTGCTCTTTTTACTAACAACAACCAGAGTCATTGCATGTGTGTTCTCTTTAGAGACCACACATGGATCCACCAGTGTCATTGAAATGTGTGTTCTCTTCAGAGACCACACATGGATCCACCAGTGTCATTGAAATGTGTGTTCTCTTTAGAGACCACACATGGATCCACCAGTGTCATTGCATGTGTGTTCTTTTTACTAACAACAACTGCAGTCATTGCATGTGTGTTCTTTTCACATACCACATATGGATCCACCAGTGTCATTGAAATGTGTGTTCTTCGCATTAACCACAGCTAGAGTCATTGCATGTGTGTTCTCTTTAGAGACCACACATGGATCCAGCAGTGTCATTGCATGTGTGTTATTTTTACTAACAACAACTTGAGTCATTTCATGACTATTGTTTTCACATACCACATATGGATCCACTAGTGTCCCTGAAATGTGTGTTCTTCTCATTAACCATAGCTAGAGTCATTGCATGTGTTTTCTCTTCATAGACCACACATGGATCCACCAGTGTCATTGCATGTGTGTTCTTTTTACTAACAACAACTAGAGTCATTGCATGTGTGTTCTTTTCACATACCACATATGGATCCACCAGTGTCATTGCATGTTTGTTCTTTTCACAATCCACCTACGGATCCACTAGTGTCATTGCATGTGTGCTCTTTTTACTAACAACAACCATAGTCATTGCATGTGTGTTCTCTTCAGAGACCACACATGGATCCACCAGTGTCATTGCATATGTGTTATTTTTACTAACAACAACTAGAGTCATTTCATGACTATTATTTTCACATACCACATATAGATCCACCAGTGTCATTGAAATGTGTGTTCTCTTCAGAGACCACACATAGATCCACCAGTGTCATTGCATGTGTGTTATTTTTACTAGCAACAACTGAAGTCATTGCATGTGTGTTCTTTTCACATACCACATATGGATCCACCAGTGTCATTGAAATGTGTGTTCTTCTCATTAACCATAGCTAGAGTCATTGCATGTGTGTTCTCTTCAGAGACCACGCATGGATCCACCAGTGTCGTTGCATGTGTGTTATTTTTACTAACACCAACCAGAGTCATTGCATGTGTGTTCTTTTCAAAATCCACCTTTGGATCCACCAGTGTCATTACATGTGTGCTCTTTTTACTAACAATAACCAGAGTCATTGCATGTGAGTTCTCTTCAGAGACCACACATGGATCCACCAGTGTCATTTCATGTGTGTTCTTTTCACTAACAACAACTGGAGTCATTTCATGACTATTCTTTTCACATACCACATATGGATCCACTAGTGTCCCTGAAATGTGTGTTCTTCTCATGAACCATAGCTAGATTCATTGCATGTGTGTTCTCTTCAGAGACCACACATGGATCCACCAGTGTCATTGCATGTGTGTTCCTGTTACTAACTACAACTGGAGTCATTGCATGTGTGTTCTTTTCACATACCACATATGGATCCACCAGTGTCATTGAAATGTGTGTTCTCTTCAGAGACCACACATGGGTCCACCAATGTCATTGCATGTGTGCTCTTTTTACTAACAATAACCAGAGTTATTGCATGTGTGTTCTTTTCACATACCATATATGGATCCACCAGTGTCTATGAAATGTGTGTTCTCTTCAGAGACCACACATGGATCCACCAGTGTCATTGCATGTGTGTTCTTTTTACTAACAACAACTGGAGTCAATGCATGTGTGTTCTTTTCACATACCATATATGGATCCACCAGTGTCATTGGATGTGTGTTCTTTTCACAATCCACCTATGGATTCACCCTTGTCATTGCTTGTGTTCTCTTTTTACTAACAACAACCAAAGTCATTGCATGTGTGTTCTCTTTAGAGACCACACATGGATCCACCAGCGTCATTGCATGTGTGTTCTTTTTACTAACAACAACTGGAGTCATTTCATGACTATTATTTTCACATACCACATATGGATCCACCAATGTTATTGAAATGTGTGTTCTCTTTAGAGACCACACATGGATCCACCAGTGTCATTGCATGTGTGTTCTTTTTACTAACAACAACTAGAGTCATTGCATGTGTGTCCTTTTCACATACCACATATGGATCCACCAGTGTCATTGAAATGTGTGTTCTTCTCATTAACCACATCTAGAGTCATTGCATGTGTGTTCTATTCAGAGACCATAGATGGATCCATCAATGTCATTTCATGTGTGTTCTTTTTACTAACAATAACCAAAGTCATTGCATGTGTGTTCTTTTCACAATCCACCTATGGATCCATTAGTGTCATTGAAATGTGTGTTCTCTTCAGAGACCACAGATGGATCCACCAGTGTTATTGCATGTGTGTTCTTTTTACAAACAACAACTAGAGTCATTGCATGTGTCTTCTTTTCACATACCACATATGGATCCACCAGTGTCATTGCATGTTTGTTCTTTTCACATTCCACTTACGGATCCACTAGTGTCATTGCATGTGTACTCTTTTTACTAACAACAGCCAGAGTCATTGCGCGTGTGTTCTCTTCCGAGACAACACATGGATCCACCAGCGTCATTGCATATGTGTTCTTTTTACTAACAACAACTGGAGTCATTTCATGACTATTATTTTCACATACCACATATGGATCCACCAGTGTCATTGAAATGTGTGTTCTCTTCAGAGACCACACATGGATCCACCAGTGTCATTGCATGTGTGTTATTTTCACATATCCCATATGGATCCACCAGTGTCATTGAAATGTGTGTTCTTCGCATTAACCACAGCTAGAGTCATTGCATGTGTGTTCTCTTTAGAGACCACACATGGATCCACCAGTGTCATTGCATGTGTGTTATTTTTACTAACAACAACCAGAGTCATTGCATGTGTGTTCTTTTCACAATCCACCTTTAGATCCACCAGTGTCATTGCATGTGTGCTCTTTTTACTAACAACATCCAGAGTCATTGCATGTGTGTTCTCTTCAGAGACCACACATGGATCCACCAGTGTCATTTCATGTGTGTTCTTTTCACTAACAACAACTTGAGTCATTTGATGACTATTGTTTTCACATACCACATATGGATCCACTAGTGTCCCTGAAATGTGTGTTCTTCTCATTAACCATAGCTAGAGTCATTGCATGTGTGTTTTCTTCATAGACCACACTTGGATCCACCAGTGTCATTGCATGTGTGTTCTTTTTACTAACAACAATTGGAGTCATTGCATGTGTGTTCTTTTCACATACCACATATTGATCCACCAGTGTCATTGCATGTTTGTCCTTTTCACAATCCACCTACGGATCCACTAGTGTCATTGCATGTGTGGTCTTTTTACTAACAACAACCAGAGTCATTGCATGTGTGTTCTCTTCAGAGACCACACATGGATCCACCAGTGTCATTGCATATGTGTTCTTTTTACTAACAACAACTGGAGTAATTTCATGACTATTATTTTCACATACCACATATGGATCCACCAGTGTCATTGAAATGTGTGTTCTCTTCAGAGACCACACATGGATCCACCAGTGTCATTGCATATGTGTACTTTTTACTAACAACAACTGAGGTCATTGCATGTGTGTTCTTTTCACATACCACATATGGATCCACCAGTGTCATTGAAATGTGTGTTCTTCTCATTAGCCACAGCTAGAGTCATTGCATGTGTGTTCTCTTCAGAGACCACACATGGATCCACTAGTGTCATTGCATGTGTGTTATTTTTACTAACACCAACCAGAGTCATTGCATGTGTGTTCTTTTCACAATCCACCTTTGGATCCACCAGTGTCATTACATGTGTGCTCTTTTTACTAACAACAACCAGAGTCATTGCATGTGAGTTCTCTTCAGAGACCACACATGGATCCACCAGTGTCATTTCATGTGTGTTGTTTTCACTAACAACAATTGGAGTCATTTCATGACTATTCTTTTCACATACCACATATGGATCCACTAGTGTCCCTGAAATGTGTGTTCTTCTCATTAACCATAGCTAGAGTCATTGCATGTGTGTTCTCTTCAGAGACCACACATGGATCCACCAGTGTCATTGTATGTGTGTTCCTGTTACTAACTACAACTGGAGTCATTGCATGTGTGCTGTTTTCACATACCACATATGGATCCACTAGTGTCATTGAAATGTGTGTTCTCTTCATAGACCACACATGGGTCCACCAGTGTCATTGGATGTGTGCTCTTTTTACTAACAATAACCAGAGTTATTGCATGTGTGTTCTTTTTACTAACAACAACCAGAGTCATTGTATGTGTGTTCTCTTCAGAGGCCACACATGGATCCACCAGTGTCATTGCATGTGTGTTCTTTTTACTAACAACAACTGGAGTCATTGCATGTGTGTTCTTTTCACATACCATATATGGATCCACCAGTGTCTATGAAATGTGTGTTCTCTTCAGAGACCACACATGGATCCACCAATGTCATTGCATGTGTGTTCTTTTTACTAACAACAACTGGAGTCATTGCATGTGTGTTCTTTTCACGTACCACATATGGATCCACCAGTGTCATTGCATGTTTGTTCTTTTCACAATCCACCTACGGATCCACTAGTGTCATTGCATGTGTGCTCTTTTTACTAACCACAACCAGAGTCATTGCATGTGTGTTCTCTTCAGAGACCACACATGGATCCACCAGTGTCATTGCATATGTGTTCTTTTTACTAACAACAACTAGAGTCATTTCATGACTATTATTTTCACATACCACATATAGATCCACCAGTGTCATTGAAATGTGTGTTCTCTTCAGAGACCACACATAGATCCACCAGTGTCATTGCATGTGTGTTATTTTTACTAACAACAACTGAAGTCATTGCATGTGTGTTCTTTTCACATACCACATATGGATCCACCAGTGTCATTGAAATGTGTGTTCTTCTCATTAACCATAGCTAGAGTCATTGCATGTGTGTTCTCTTCAGAGACCACGCATGGATCCAGCAGTGTCATTGCATGTGTGTTATTTTTTACTAACACCAACCAGAGTCATTGCATGTGTGTTCTTTTCAAAATCCACCTTTGGATCCACCAGTGTCATTACATGTGTGCTCTTTTTACTAACAATAACCAGAGTCATTGCATGTGAGTTCTCTTCCGAGACCACACATGGATCCACCAGTGTCATTTCATGTGTGTTCTTTTCACTAACAACAACTGGAGTCATTTCATGACTATTCTTTTCACATACCACATATGGATCCACTAGTGTCCCTGAAATGTGTGTTCTTCTCATTAACCATAGCTAGATTCATTGCATGTGTGTTCTCTTCAGAGAGCACACATGGATCCACCAGTGTCATTGCATGTGTGTTCCTGTTACTAACTACAACTGGAGTCATTGCATGTGTGTTCTTTTCACATACCACATATGGATCCACCAGTGTCATTGAAATGTGTGTTCTCTTCAGAGACCACACATGGGTCCACCAATGTCATTGCATGTGTGCTCTTTTTACTAACAATAACCAGAGTTATTGCATGTGTGTTATTTTTTCTAACAACAACCAGAGTCATTGTATGTGTGTTCTCTTAAGAGGCCACACATGGATCCACCAGTGTCATTGCATGTGTGTTCTTTTTACTAACAACAACCAAAGTCATTGCATGTGTGTTCTTTTCACAATCCACCTATGGATCCACCAGTGTCATTGAAGTGTGTGTTCTCTTCAGAGGCCACACATGGATCCACCAGTGTCATTGCATGTGTGTTCTTTTTACTAACAACAACTGGAGTCAATGCATGTGTGTTCTTTTCACATACCATATATGGATCCACCAGTGTCATTGGATATGTGTTCTTTTCACAATCCACCTATGGATCCACCCTTGTCATTGCTTGTGTTCTCTTTTTACTAACAACAACCAAAGTCATTGCATGTGTGTTCTCTTTAGAGACCACACATGGATCCACCAGCGTCATTGCATGTGTGTTCTTTTTACTAACAACAACTGGAGTCATTTCATGACTATTATTTTCACATACCACATATGGATCCACCAATGTTATTGAAATGTGTGTTCTCTTTAGAGACCACACATGGATCCACCAGTGTCATTGCATGTGTGTTCTTTTTACTAACAACAACTAGAGTCATTGCATGTGTGTCCTTTTCACATACCACATATGGATCCACCAGTGTCATTGAAATGTGTGTTCTTCTCATTAACCACATCTAGAGTCATTGCATGTGTGTTCTATTCAGAGACCACAGATGGATCCATCAGTGTCATTTCATGTGTGTTCTTTTTACTAACAACAACCAAAGTCATTGCATGTGTGTTCTTTTCACAATCCACCTATGGATCCATCAGTGTCATTGAAATGTGTGTTGTCTTCAGAGACCACAGATGGATCCACCAGTGTTATTGCATGTGTGTTCTTTTTACAAACAACAACTAGAGTCATTGCATGTGTCTTCTTTTCACATACCACATATGGATCCACCAGTGTCATTGCATGTTTGTTCTTTTCACATTCCACTTACGGATCCACTAGTGTCATTGCATGTGTACTCTTTTAACTAACAACAGCCAGAGTCATTGCGCGTGTGTTCTCTTCCGAGACAACACATGGATCCACCAGTGTCATTGCATATGTGTTCTTTTTACTAACAACAACTGGAGTCATTTCATGACTATTATTTTCACATACCACATATGGATCCACCAGTGTCATTGAAATGTGTGTTCTCTTTAGAGACCACACATGGATCCACCAGTGTCATTGCATGTGTGTTCTTTTCACATACCCCATATGGATCCACCAGTGTCATTGAAATGTGTGTTCTTCGCATTAACCACAGCTAGAGTCATTGCATGTGTGTTCTCTTTAGAGACCACACATGGATCCACCAGTGTCATTGCATGTGTGTTATTTTTACTAACAACAACCAGAGTCATTGCATGTGTGTTCTTTTCACAATCCACCTTTAGATCCACCAGTGTCATTGCATGTGTGCTCTTTTTACTAACAACATCCAGAGTCATTGCATGTGTGTTCTCTTCAGAGACCACACATGGATCCACCAGTGTCATTTCATGTGTGTTCTTTTCACTAACAACAACTTGAGTCATTTGATGACTATTGTTTTCACATACCACATATGGATCCACTAGTGTCCCTGAAATGTGTGTTCTTCTCATTAACCATAGCTAGAGTCATTGCATGTGTGTTTTCTTCATAGACCACACTTGGATCCACCAGTGTCATTGCATGTGTGTTCTTTTTACTAACAACAATTGGAGTCATTGCATGTGTGTTCTTTTCACATACCACATATTGATCCACTAGTGTCCCTGAAATGTGTGTTCTTCTCATTAACCATAGCTACAGTCATTGCATGTGTGTTCTCTTCATAGACCACACATGGATCCACCAGTGTCATTGCATGTGTGTTCTTTTAACTAACAACAACTAGAGTCATTGCATGTGTGTTCTTTTCACATACCACATATGGATCCACCAGTGTCATTGCATGTTTGTTCTTTTCACAATCCACCTACGGATCCACTAGTGTCATTTCATGTGTGCTCTTTTTACTAACAACAACCAGAGTCATTGCATGTGTGTTCTCTTCAGAGACCACACATGGATCCACCAGTGTCATTGCATATGAGTTCTTTTTACTAACAACAACTGGAGTGATTTCATGACTATTATTTTCACATAACACATATGGATTCACCAGTGTCATTGAAATGTGTGGTCTCTGTGTCATTGAAATGTGTGTTCTCTTCAGAGACCACACATGGATCCACCAGTGTCATTGCATATGTGTACTTTTTACTAACAACAACTGAGGTCATTGCATGTGTGTTCTTTTCACATACCACATATGGATCCACCAGTGTCATTGAAATGTGTGTTCTTCTCATTAGCCACAGCTAGAGTCATTGCATGTGTGTTCTCTTCAGAGACCACACATGGATCCACCAGTGTCATTGCATGTGTGTTATTTTTACTAACACCAACCAGAGTCATTGCATGTGTGTTCTTTTCACAATCCACCTTTGGATCCACCAGTGTCATTACATGTGTGCTCTTTTTACTAACAACAACCAGAGTCATTGCATGTGAGTTCTCTTCAGAGACCACACATGGATCCACCAGTGTCATTTCATGTGTGTTGTTTTCACTAACAACAATTGGAGTCATTTCATGACTATTCTTTTCACATACCACATATGGATCCACTAGTGTCCCTGAAATGTGTGTTCTTCTCATTAACCATAGCTAGAGTCATTGCATGTGTGTTCTCTTCAGAGACCACACATGGATCCACCAGTGTCATTGCATGTGTGTTCCTGTTACTAACTACAACTGGAGTCATTGCATGTGTGTTCTTTTCACATACCACATATGGATCCACTAGTGTCATTGAAATGTGTGTTCTCTTTAGAGACCACACATGGGTCCACCAGTGTCATTGGATGTGTGCTCTTTTTACTAACAAGAACCAGAGTTATTGCATGTGTGTTCTTTTTACTAACAACAACCAGAGTCATTGTATGTGTGTTCTCTTCAGAGGCCACACATGGATCCACCAGTGTCATTGCATGTGTGGTCTTTTTACTAACATCAAATGGAGTCAATGCATGTGTGTTCTTTTCACATACCATATATGGATCCACCAGTGTCTATGAAATGTGTGTTCTCTTCAGAGACCACACATGGATCCACCAATGTCATTGCATGTGTGTTCTTTTTACTAACAACAACTGGAGTCATTGCATGTGTGTTCTTTTCACGTACCACATATGGATCCACCAGTGTCATTGCATGTGTGTTCTTTTCACAATCCACCTATGGATCCACCAGTGTTATTGCTTGTGTGCTCTTTTTACTAACAACAGCCAAACTCATTGCATGTGTGTTCTCTTTAGAGACCACGCATGGATCCACCAGCGTCATTGCATGTGTGTTCTTTTTACTAACAACAACTGGAGTCATTTCATGACTATTATTTTCACATACCACATATGGATCCACCAATGTTATTGAAATGTGTGTTCTCTTCAGAGACCACACATGGATCCACCAGTGTCATTGCATGTGTGCTCTTTTTATTAACAACAACAGGAGTCATTGCATGTGTGTTCTTTTCACATACCACATATGGATCCACCAATGTCATTGAAATGTGTGTTCTTCTCATTAACCACAGCTAGAGTCATTGCATGTGTGTTCTCTTCAGAGACCACACATGGATCCACCAGTGTCGTTGCATGTGTGTTCTTTTTACTAACAACAACCAAAGTGATTGCATGTGTGTTCTTTTCACAATCCACCTATGGATCCACCAGTGTCATTGCATGTGTGCTCTTTTTATTAACAACCAGAGTCATTGCATGTGTGTTATCTTCAGAGACCACACATGGATCCACCAGTGTCATTGCATGTGTGTTCTTTTTACTAACAACAACTGAGTCATTTCATGACTATTCTTTTCACATACCACATATGGATCCACTAGTGTCATTGCATGTGTCTTTTCTTTAGAGACCACGCATGGATCCACCAGTGTCATTGCATGTGTGTTCTTTTTACTAACAACAACCAGAGTCATTGCATGTGTGTTCTTTTCACATACCACATATGGATCCACCAGTGTCATTGCATGTGTGTTCTTCTCATTAACCACATCTAGTCATTGCATGTGTGTTCTCTTCAGAGACCACATATTTATCCACCAGTGTGATTGAAATGTGTATTATTTTCAACTACAGCCGTTAGCCATAAACAATCGGGATGCAGAGCTAACCAGCAATCGCTTTGGGCTTCTAGAAAACCTGATCCCCGATTGTTAGGGACCGTTGGATCGAGGTGCGTGGACGATAAGGATGTCCTTCGCGAGGGCGATCCGCGAGAAGTCTGTTCTGTGAACTGATTGGTAGTGGCAATGACGCTGGGCTTACATCCTTGCCCTTATCATCTTAACCTCAGGGCCAAAGCTCAGATCATGTTCCTTCATCTCCATGGAGAGGGAGAGGCCCAAACTCAGCTTGCACGAGGCTCAGATATTCACCCACTATGACATACTCGCGCCACCGTTCGCGAGGCTTCCGGCCGGCTTCGAGCTCAGCTACGCCAGGGTTCCTGTCGCGCCGCTCTTGCGTGACAACGCGTTGGCGAGGCAGACCGAGGAGCGCCGCCGTCAGCTGTCGGAGCGGAATAGGGCAATGGCACGATACTCGTGCACGAGTGCGTACTGGCGAAAGCTATTCAAGAAGGAGCGGGCTACGTTGATTGAGCTGTGCGGAACCCACCGGCGAGAGATCCATCCGGATCTGCGCAACCCTGAAGGGAGGCAGCGCTTCTGGGCAGTGCCTGGGTGTACGACCTCCACCATTATCGATGCAGCGCGCCGTGAAGAATCCATGAGGAGGAGGAACGCTACCGGGAACGTCGGCATCGATTCTGACGCGGAGGAGGCTGGCGGGGACGCGAACAACATCGTCAATGATGGAGACTGCAGGAGCTCATAGTCGATTAGGGCCACTTAAGCATAAATTAAATCTATGTACAGTATCTTAATATGCTCTTTGGATCTGGGTCACTTGAGTCATGGTTGATTATCGTCATAATCTATATATGTTGGCCATGATTTAGTTGTCTTTGTCTTTGAAACTAGTCGATCAAAACTCGTCCGATCCTGAAAATAAAGTTCATGCGTTCCTGGCATATCTGATGGGACAATACACTGACTCTGCTCCCAGCACTTGATGGCACATCCATAATTTGGATTGCGCCAGAGGAGAAGGGATCGAGCGTGTTGTAATAGTGTACTACTCATGTCCAGATATAACTGACTTAGTTTTTTTTAGATATTTAATGATGGGGATATGCCAAAGGGGGTATGCCCAGCAGGACGTTCCGAGCGGGCCGAAAGGCCTGCGAGTGCGTCTGGAGGACAGCGGCTGGACTGTAAAGGAAGGAGAGGCCCATCGACTGGCGACTGGAAGCCCAGAAGCGTAGCAGAAGCCTAGTCGGATTAGGTCAAAAGTCCCCGGATCCTTATCTTGTTCGGGGACGGCTTGTAAACCCTAGCGAGGTGCTTCATATATAAACCTCCCTAGGGTATCCTGAACCTCACGTTCCATCATACAACCCCTCGAGCGACTCGCTGCCTAATCGCCGAGCTCGCCACCCCTGTAACTCGCTCTCTCATAATCTAATCTAGCAGGAGTAGGTCTTTACCCTCAGGGGGGCCGAACCTGGGTAAACCCATGTGCATCCGCCCCATCTCGCACCGCAGATGGCCGCCAACTCTTCCTCACGAAACACTCAATCGCTGCCAGTGGCAGCGACTGTCGTGGCCATTTCCACGATAGTGGCGCCCACCGTGGGGCATAGCGGGACTGGCCTGAGTTCTGCGGCGAGACCCTATTCGCTGATCGATCGGCCGCTCGCCATCGGCCGCATGATCGCCATCGGCAGGATCTTGCAGATCTTGCCCAGCAGCTACATCCCGGCGTCACGCCCGGTCACTCACGCCGTGGTGATGCCGATCGGCTCCATCAACCTCTTCGTCGGCTTCACCGGCACGGTCGATCCGGCCGCGACGATGATCGTTGGCGGGTCGCCTCCACATTGCGATCTACTTTCGGAGGAGCAGGTCCGCTCCATCAGGGGCCTCGTCACCGAGTACGACTCGGCCGCTAGCAATGCGGCCGAGACTAACGCCGCCACCAACGATGACGAACTAAACGACGACGCCGACTCTGCGACCCCTGCATCGGTCAACGGATCCATCACCATCGCATCACGGGAGGACTCAATCACGCGAGTCTCCAACCCCGAGGATTTCGAGGATCCCTCCATCCTGGGGATCTTTGACTCCGACTCCTGCTCGGAATCCCCCGAGGATTTTCGCGCCAGATCCAATCGCTTCAACGCGATCTACATGGCGGGTAGCACGGCCGCCCCGCCAGATCTGTTCTCCACGCCGATCCCGCTGACCGCGACGGCCACGGAGGTGGAGCATGCCCGCCTGCGGCTCCAAGAGGCGCAACGCAACAAACTCGCCGAGCGCGAGAAATACCGCCTCGAACGAGAGACGGTGTGGGAGCTGTCACTCTATCACCAGCGCCGCATCAGGACCCGCCTGAACCCCGATGTTCAGGGCCGCATCCTGAATTTCAACGACGAGGGTGACCCCACACGCGCCGCCGAGCGCGAATACTGCGAGAACGCGTCGCCAGGAGGGAGCAACCCCGCGAGACCACCACCTAGAGCGCCGGCGACTGGGGCCCCTCCACCACCCATGGTCCATGCGCCCCCACCAGACCAACCACGGATCATCATCTCACCTCAAGCCCAGGACGCCAACGGGCTACCACTATACTCCACCCCGATGGACAATGTCGTCGCGGCCGATGCCACGATCGCCAACCTCGATGTCCAAGGCGACGACGCGCTACAGATCCAGTACGCCAAGGCCTTACTCGTAAGGGCCGTCGAGCAACAGGTCGCGGGAGTCGACCCATGGGGGCGGATGTATTTCCGCTCGTCAGAAAGCAGGGCGGCATCAACTGGCCATCCCACCATGGCTAACGCATTGGTTTGCCCACCACCCTAGCCCCTGGTGAACCAACCACGGGACGCCAACCCCGTGTTGTCAACCAACGAGCCACGACCGGCGAACAACACGGTCGCTGCCAACGGGCAGCCCCTCGATGCCCGAACACACATCATCAACAATCAGGCATGGTGGTCGCGTCAGCCCTACGACCTGCGACACAACCTCACCAACCGCGGCGACCCGGAGCCAAGAGGCTCACTCAGCCGAGTCGGGCCACAATTCTTTGGACCAATGATTCATGGGAAAAAATACCCCGCCAATTTCAAGGCCCCCAAGGAAATCGAGAAGTACGACCCGACGTACGACCCCGCCGTTTGGCTGGACACATACCTCATGGAAATGGGGATCGCAGGCCACACCGACCTGCTCGCCGCTCGCTACCTCCCCCTGATGATGGAGGGTGCGACACGGCAGTGGATCAACACGCTACCCGCCGACAGCATTGATTCCTGGGAAGAAATGCGGGACGCCTTCGTCAGGCACTTCGAGGGCTCCTACACCCGCACCACCACCATAGAGGACCTGGAGCGATGCATCCAGGGACAACACGAGTCGACCCGCCGGTGGATCCAAAGGTGGCAAGAACTGTGGATAAACGCCTCCGGCATCCACCCAGACACGGCGATACATTGCTTCAAGAATGTGTGCCGGTATGAACCCCTCGTCGCCAAGATCAAGAGGGTCTACCAGACGCTCGACAACATCCCCGACCTCCTCGAGATCTCCAAGCGCTATGCGGAGGAGGATACCAACCAAGATTCCGACGACGAGTCAGGAGGAAGACGCCGCACTAGCATCCATGACAGCTGACGCCTACGCGACATGCGCTACACAAACACCCGCATCACCGGCAAGCGCCGCACGGACGGGCGAGTCGACTTCGTCGCCAACGCCGGCTATGGCCAGTGCGACTCCAAGAACTACCGCCGCGATGGAGGAAACTACCGCGATAGCAGGAACTACCGCGCCAACAACACGACGAGGCCGAAATTCGACCCTGCCTCCTTGCTCAACCAACCCTGCATCTATCATAGAAGGGAGGGAAAACCGGCCATCCACACCACCGCCGATTGCCACTCCCTTAAAGAGATTGAAAAGGCGAGACATGCAAGGGAGGACCCCAACAACAACCCACCTCGGGACAACAGGAACGGCGGTGGCTTCGGAACTGCCGTCGGGTTGCTACATACCTTCACCGGGCTCGGCACCAAGCGTCAGAAGAAGGTACTCGCCCACGCGGTCACCGTCAATGCGGTGACGCAAGTCGACATCCCCCGCTTCCTAAACTGGTCCGAGCAGAGCATCACCTGGAGTCGCCAGGACCACGCGCCAAGAATCGAGTACCCAGGGCGAGTCGCCCTGGTGGTCAGGCCAAAGGTGGCAGACTACTAGCTGCCCAAGACGTTGATGGACGGTGGGAGCTCCATCAATATCCTATACCTCGACACGTTCAAAAGGCTCTAGCTCCCAGAAATAGCCATCGAGCCAACACTAACGACCTTCCACGCCATCGTCCCTGGTCAGAAGGCGTACCTGATCAGGAAAGTGACGCTGCCCGTCACCTTCGGCACCCCGGCAAACTACTGCATGGAGAGGATCGTCTTCGAGCTGGTGAACTTCCACAGTCCCTACCACTGCGTCCTGGGCTGCCAGGCATTCGCAAAGTTCATGGCGACCCCACACTACGCCTACAACATGATGAAGCTCCCCGGGCCGAGCGGCATCATCACCGTCCACGGCGACCCTGATATGGCCGTGGAATGCGAGGAAAAAGGCGCTGAGCTCACCGACGTCGTCATCTCCGCGGAGACCGACCACGCGGAGGAGCTCGTGAAATACGCGGGCAACATCAACAAGGACGACCCCACCATCCTGAAGAAACCGATCGCCGCGAACTCCACGTTCGAGGCGACCACGCACACCCGCACCGTCGAGCTCGTCCCAGGTGACTCCAGCCAGACGGTCACCATCGGGACGCACATGAGCCCCGCATAGGAAAGCACGCTCATCGAGTTCCTTCATGAGAACCGCGACATCTTCGCATGGAAGACATCTGGCATTCCAAGTGTTTCGAGGGAACTCGCTGAGCACAAACTTAATGCCAACCCCAAAGTGCGACCTGTAAAGCAGTCGCTACGACCCTTCAATGAAGAGCGCCGCCGAGCAATCGCCAAGGAAGTCCAGCGCCTGCTAGCCGCAGGCTTCATCCGTCCAATCAAGTACTCCAAGTGGCTGGCAAACCCAGTCCTGGTTCTCAAAAAGAACAACACATGGAGAATGTGCATTGACTACACCAACCTTAACAGCGCCTGCCCGAAGGAGGAGTTCGTCCTACCGCGCATCGATCAGATCATCGACTCAACCGCGGGATCGGAGTCGCTGTGTTTTCTCGACGCTTACTCTGGCTATAACCAGATCAAGATGGTAGTCGAAGACGGCGTTCATCATGCCATTCGGCGCATTCTGCTACACGGCCATGACGTTTGCCCTCAAGAACGCAGGCGCCACATACCAGAGGTGCATGCAGGAATGTCTAGCGAGCCAAGTTGGCCGCAACATTCACGTTTACATCGATGACATGGTGGTAAAATCCACCTGCTAGGACGACCTGCTCGCCGATCTAGCCGAAAC
This sequence comes from Avena sativa, assembly GCA_916181665.1. Classification (NCBI taxonomy): domain Eukaryota; kingdom Viridiplantae; phylum Streptophyta; class Magnoliopsida; order Poales; family Poaceae; genus Avena; species Avena sativa. The sequence continues at coordinate 363,331,234 of OV702290.1, read as the reverse complement.
CTTCGCAAACTTGCGGAGGTACAACATCAAGCTGAATCCTGGAAAATGCACCTTCGGCGTACCCACTAGACAGCTTCTAGGATATGTAGTCTCCAAGCGAGGCATTGAAGCCAACCCCACCAAGATCCACACCATCGCGCGACTCGGGAAACCCGAGTGCCTCCGCGACGTCCAAAAGTTGGCAGGGCGAGTCGTGGCCCTCAGTCGCTTCATCCCTCGACTAGGCGAGAAGGCAATGCCCCTCTACCGCCTGATGCGCAAGAACCCAACGTTCCAATGGGACGCGGAAGCCGACGACGCACTCAAAGCGCTCAAAGAAGTGCTACTTGCGGCACCACTGTTCGCCGTGCCACTCGACAAAGAGCCAATGCTCGTTTACGTCGCGGCCTCCAATCGAGTCGTTAGCGCCGTGATGGTCGTCGAACGACCGGAAGAGGGCAAGGAGCGCCCCATACAACAACCCGTATACTACATCAGCGAAGTCCTAACAGACTCACGACAGCGCTACCCGCAATACCAAAAACTGGTGTACGTGGTATTCCGAGCACATCGGCGGCTCCCACACTACTTCCAGGAGCACCCAATCACGGTGGTATCCTCCGCGCCCCTGCAAGACATCATGCACAATCGCGAGGCAACTGGGCGAGTCGCCAAGTGGGCCGTCGAGATCGGCGTCCACAACATCAAGTACAAGCCCCGAAAAGCGATCAAGTCACAAGCCCTGGCTGATTTCCTCGTAGACTGGGAAGAAGCACAGCAGCTAGAGAAGCTCCCATACCTCCACTACTGGTCGCTCCACTTCGACGGTTCCAAGAACGCCGATGGCGCGAGGGCTGGGGTCATACTGACCTCCCCCAAAGGAGACAAGCTCCGCTACGTGCTCCACCTCAACTTCAAGCCCTGCACCAACAATATGGCGGAATACGAGGCCCTCCTCCACGACATGAGAGCTGCCAAGGAGATGAACATCAACCGCCTACGATGCTATGGCGACTCCGACCTAGTCGCCGGCCAAGTGGACGGGACGTGCGACGCTGTCTCCCCAACAATGATCGCGTACCGCCAAGCCGTCGACCAGTTGGGAGGACACTTTGATGGCTATTCCGTCGAGTGGATCGACAGGCGCAAAAACGAGGAGGCAGACGCCCTTTCCCGCATCGGATCGACCCGACAGGCACCACCAGTAGGCGTCTTCCTCGACATCATCCATAAACCCTCAGTCAGCGCACCGGAGGAGATCGACGTAGGGATCCCACTGCAACCAGAACCGGCCTTAGTCGCCATGGTTGTGGAACCTAGCGACTGGACAGCGCCATACGTCGCCTCCCTGGAACACAAACTCCTACCGAGCAACAAGACAGAGGCGCGAATGATCGTGCACCGCTGCAAATCCTTCGTCATCATCAACGGCGAGCTCCACAAGCGCAGCATGACCGGCGTGTTCCAGCGCTGTGTACAGCCAGAAGAAGGCCGCAAGATCCTCCAGGACATTCACGCCGGCGACTGTGGCCATCACGCCGGCGCCAAGTCGCTAGTCGCCAAGGCCATGTGGCATGGTTTCTACTGGCTAACCGCACACGCCGACGCCACCAACATCGTCCAACGATGCGTCGGGTGCCAGAAGTACGCCAACCAGACGCACCTTCCTGGCTCGGCACTCAAGACAATCCCCATCACGTGGCCATTCGCCGTATGGGGCATGGACATGGTAGGCCCATTCAAGAAGGCCCTGTCTGGTTTCACTTACCTCCTGGTCGCAGTCGACAAGTTCACCAAATGGGTCGAGGCCAAGCCGATCAAAAAGTGCAACGGCAAGACGGCCACCAAGTTCCTCCGCGAACTCATCTACCGGTACGGCTACCCACACAACATCATAACAGAATATATAATGAAATTCATTCGGATCGCACAAATTGTGCCCACTCGCCATATTCTTGTGCCACTCGCACTCGTACATGCCAGTAATATGCTACTTACGGAAGTCAACCTCTGGTCGAGCGACCGGCACAACAAAGTAGTGCGGCACAAGGGCACCGGAAGTATTCGGGCCTTGGGTCGTCCACGAAAAACGCCAACCTGGAGCCGCCATTGGAGTCGCCTAGCCCGACTGGCCCGCCGGGCCAAGACATCCGATACACGCTTCCCACAGCGCTCTGTCCCTCCCACCCTTTCACAAAGCGACTCGAACGGTTACGTACCGCGCACGGGGACTCCGCAAAATGGGAACCCCACGCGGCTCGGGAACACACCAAGTAAGAGAGCTGCCTAGGGCTCGCCAAGCGACTGGCTCTCCGAGCCAGGGGAGGAGACGCGTTACAAACAATGCATTCACAACCTGCACCAATACGGTCGGGCACCACGCTCGGGGACTCGCTCACTAGAAAGCCCCACTCACGCTCAGTGACTTGCCACTCAGAAGACACGAGGGATAAAAACAAAAGAGTAAACAAATCAAACACACAAAAGTACACACTCGGGTTATACCCCACTAAAGGGCGGACGCGCTCGGGGACTCGCTCAATCAAAACAATTCTTGAACAAAACATTTTCCTAATCATAACACGAGTCCATCAACTCCCCGTGGCATACATTGCAAAAAATACCATACAACGTTTCGCCACTTGGCATACATTACAACCTTTACATTTGCTTACTCCATAGGCCCTGATGAAGAAGAAGCGCCACCACCCTTGACGCGCACAAAAGGCTGCCACGGGTTCGTCGGGTACGTTGTCAGCGACTTCGCCAACAACGGCCGGAAGGGCTGCTCCGACTTCATGTCGCGATGCTCCGTCTCGGGGTCGCCAGGCGCCAACACCGTCTCCTGATACGGCAGCAGATCCCCCATCGCCAAGACACGATCGGCATAAGGAGTGGCCCTCACCGTCAGCCTCAGCACCTTCGACATATCCACCATGTCGGTCGCTGACGGATAGCCACTCGTCACATCGTCAAGATCAAAGTCGTCGGGGAAGTGTGCGAGACCCAAGCTCAACGCCGTGGCGGCCCCGCGTCTGAACGCCGAGCACGTCATCCACTCCACAACGGCGGGCACCTCCTCCAGATAGTGCCATACCTCCGTAAGCCCCCCAAGGATGACTTTGGTAGGAGACATGCCCTGAAGAGCCGCCTGGACACACAGCGCCGAGGCCGTGGCCGCATTCACCACGATAGTTATGCACTACGAGGCGGTGTACGTCTGCACCACCGGGTCGCTTTGGCCTACCACAGCTGCAAAGTCAGATGTCAGTGAAACAATGAAACCCGCAAAGAGGGGACTCGACAAAAGGCTAAAGCAAAGACAGAGACTCACCAAGGAGTTTGCGGCAGTTCTCCTTGACGTGCTTCTCCAAGGCAGTCTGCTCGTTATGCAACCCCACAATGATGGAGTCTGTGGCCTTGCGTTCCTCTTTAGCCGCGGCAACGGCAGCCTTCGCCCGTTCCTCCGAAGAAATTGAGGCCGCCTTAGCCTCTTCCAAGTCCTTGACCATAGAGGCTATTCGCCCATTCGCCGCGTCCAGTTCGGCGAGTGGGACATACCCCTCACGGGCCTTGGAGATCTCAGCCGGGAAACTATTTGTAAGCAAAGATATCAGAGTATTGCACACAACCAGCTCACACTAGGAAAAGAAGAATAAGGCCGAACAGACACTCACCAATAGTCTCCTGAAGCTGCTGGTTCACCTCCTGTGCTTCCCACAAGTCACGCTCCAAGCGCTCTCTCGCAGCCTGCCGATCAGTTGACTCCCTTTGCAACCCCCATAAACAAAGAACTCAACTAAGCATTGGACATAACAAGATTCAGTTCCCAGCCGCTGAAATTTAGCGACTGGGAATTCGGGGACTGGAGAAGGAAGAAAACCAAAATCCAGCTCCCAGCCGCCGAAATTCAGCGACTAGGAACTCGGGGACTGGAGAAGGAAGAAAACCAAAATCCAGCTCCCAGCCGCTGAAATTCAGCGACCAGGAACTCGGGGACTAGAGAAGGAAGAAAAAGAAAAACAATTCCCAGTCACTGAAATTCAGCGACTAGGAATTTGGGGACTGGACATACCTGAATAGCGGCGCCGAGCATCTTGTGAAGTTCCCCGGCGTCAGTCGACAGGACCATGAAGGAGGTGCGCCTGCGGCGAGACCCAATGTCCGCATCCACGATTTCCGGACTCTGCGGGGATTGCATGTCCCCAACACCTGGAAACCGCTTCGCCATAAAACGAGGGAACGTCGCGGACGCCCTGGCAGGGGCGCTGGTTGCCGAGACCGGCGCCTCCGGCACGGACGCAACCAGGGCTGGCTTCGATCGCGTCGCTGCCACCTCTTTGGCGACTGGCGCGGCAGCTGGCTCCGTGGCGCTTCCCCCGATCGTGGCGTCGTCAGTGCCCCCCTTCTGCTTCTTCGCAACTTCGGCGACCACCACATCTTTGGAGACTTTCTTCTTCTTGGGTAAACCGCCCTCTCCCACGCCAGTGGCCAGTGGAATCTTAGCCACCAAAGGGCGACCAATCTTCTTAGCGCCAGACCTGCATGAGCCCCTTCAATCAGCACAAGCTCGACACAAAAGAATTAAGGCGAATTGGGACAAGGAAGCACAACTCACTTGGCGACTGGAAGGACCGGAAGCCCAGTACTAATATGGGCGGGCTTGTCCAACTAGGGACCCAGCTTGCGGCTGAGCCCCCTCTCAAAGACATCCGAAGCCCACGAAACCGAGGGCTTCCTTGACGATGAAGCCGCAGTCGCCGGGATCTCTGGCTCCGCCGCCGCCGCCTTCGATGACTGTGGCGACTTGGGCGCCGTCGCCTCAGCTGCTTCTTGGCTTGGAGCTCCCGAGATTGGCGGCGCAATCGCCGCCAGGGGAACCTCTACCACCACTTCCGTGTCCTCGCCCTCCAACCCCTTCGTCGGGACTGTGTCCCTTGGGGCCTTGTGCGAGACTTCGGGAGATCCTTCATCGTCGGAGTCGTCGTCAGACTCGAACACCACTGACGACCTGACCAGTGACGCAGGCCTTTTTGCTGGCGACTTGGGCTGGCGTGGGGGCTTCGACGGCGTACCAGTGCACCGGGACGTTTGCTCCTGGGCGACCTCGTCGCCTTCTTCGAGCTCGTCCAGGCTACGGCTCGCTTCGACCTCTCGATGTCTCTGCATCCGGGTCTTGCGAGCCACAGGCGCTGGGGGAGGGACTTCTTCTTCTTCCCCATCGCTGTCGGAGGGATCTCCCTCAGAGTCCTCCTCCAGTTCCTAGGGAACCTCTTCGTCAAGCGGAGAAAGCCAACCCTCCAATACCTGAAAAATTTGAGAGCCACCACGAGTCAGAAACACCAAGCGAGAAGACTAAAATTGAAGTACGAATGCATCGATTGGAAAGAGAACTTATTGTGGGGGCTTCATTCTTCACGGGAGTATACGGGGCAACCCCGACCGCCGTATCGGTGAACTCCGCGTCGGTAATCTTTTTCAGGGCGGCCTTGTAGTCCTTGGCCTCCCATGACTCCTTGCTGGTTCGAGACGGGTCATGCTTCCCGCTATACTCGTACATCCAGTGCGGACGAGCTGCCAGCGGAACCAGGCGCCGCCCGAGCCAGCAATTGTAGAGGTTGATCGGAATCAACCCCTGGTCCTTCAGCTTTTGGATCTGATCCATCATTTCTGCGACGGCCATCCGCTGATCTTCAGGAAGCTTCTTTGGTGCCAACCGACAGGGCTCGCTCCTCTCGGCAACAAACTCTAGAAGAGATACCTGCCAGAGGGAGTGGCCTCCTTAACGTAGAACCAGCTCTTCTTCCACTCGCTGGTGGCCTTCTTCGGTAGGAGGAGCTTGACAAAGTTGGCCTTCGGCTTCAATTAGAAGGTAACCCCGCCTGTGGCCAGCATCAAGCCGCTCGACGCCTCGCGCCTGATGCGGCCGTGGAAGAGCTCCAGCCATAGCGGGAAATATGGCATGCAGCCAAGATAGAATTCACAAAAGGCGACGAAGATCGCCAGCTTCTCGATGCTGTGTGGACCAAGATCTGAGGGCTTGATCGCTTAGTATGTGCAGAAGCGGCGGAAGAAGAGCAAGGTGGGGAACCCTAAGCCCCTCTCAAGATGGCTGGTGAAGCAGATGAACTCGTCTTGTTGCGGTTTCGGCTCGGTCTCGGAGGAGGGGGAGCCCGCCAATTCCCCTTGCGGAGCACCCCGGCGTCCTCAAAGGATCTCAGCTGGGCCGTGGTGCACTTGGATTTCCCCCATGAGCCTTTGGGAGGCGCCATCGAGTAAAGATGTGGAATCACGTGATGCAGGGAGAGTAAGTCGGGAGGACGCAGGAAGGCAGAACAAATGAGGAAGAATGAAGAATGCGGAGAAGGATTGCGCAGCTGATCTCTCACTCCCCTTATATGGGAAACGTCACCCGCCAAAATCGGGGTAGCCGTTGCCTACGGTAATTGCGCCGTAGTTACCGTTGGAAATTCCAACGGATAGTTTAACTAGGTTTTGACGGTCCAACTCCTGTGGACAATTCGCCACCCGCCGGTCTCTCCTTTCGCCGAAACGACGATTGGGCGGCAATGATGTTCATTGAAATGACGAGTGGAGCCGTGGGGAAATTCTCCTCGGTTCTAATAAAGTCCATCGCCGACTCGACTGGACGCCCGAATTGGGCTCGCTTACTTCGAACGCCAAAAGGACGCCCGCGCCTGCATCAACGATGGCCTCGGGGACTACTGATGGGGATATGCCAAAGGGGGTATGCCCAGCAGGACGTTCTGTAACATCCCAAAACTTCAATCCAAGTTTATCAAAGATCTAATCATCCAAAAATAGGGTTAACAAAAACTTTTCCATTTTTAAAATGAAAGCATTCATATTATGTGCATTTAAATAGGAGTTGTTTGAATTGCCATGATTAAGTGATCCAATGCTTGTAAAATGTTTCTTAGGTGATTTAAACATCATCTACATCATTCCCAAACTTTTTCTAAAGAAAATCAAATCAAAAAGATTTAAAATGGAGAAATGGTCATTTTGCCAAAATTAACTCCCATGTCTACTTTGGCTATTCCTAGTACTCAAAAATTAACAGAAACAATTCTTGATCTTTGCACCCCTTGCTAGTACACATAATGAGGTACCAAGGCCCACCTTTTGATCTTCTAAAAACCTTCTGTAAACTATTTTAAATAACAGTTCAAAATTGAATCTTTATCATATGGGAAGATCCCACTTTTTCAAAAACCGCTCAAACAAGCTCAACTTTCAAAACCCAAGCATCTGCAGACTCACCAGCACCAACTTAGCACACCCACCAAAAATCTTTTCAAAATTCAAAACTTGAGTTCTTGCGGCCATTTCATCGAATAGGTGGCAGACACAAATCAAACAAAAACCAAACACTATTATGAGCAGTGATTGAAGCCTAACTTGTTCCCTCTCTAGCTCACAACCATCTCAGTAGATCAGCTAGCAAGTTAAACCAAGCACTAGACTCACTGTAAGCTGGGCAATGACATCAATGGTGAACAGCTGAAGCTCACCATGCCACCCCAGTGGAGACAGCAAGCTAGGAGGAGATTTAGCCGTGCCAACCTTGTCTAGGAGGCAGCCCACCATCCACCGCCACTCCCTGTCCAGCGCCCGAACCTTGCCAACCCCTGGACCACACGCACGGACCGCGCCCAGCCCGCCAGCAACCATGCCGAGCATGCGCTAGAGCGCCACCCTCAACCGACGCCCACAGACCGCACGCCGCCCTCGCCGCTTGCATACATGATCGCCACCGACCCAGGAGACCGCCAGACATCCCCGTTTGCCGCCCCATGACGCACAGCCACCGCTCATCGTTGAAGACGCCGCCTCTGCCGCGCGGAGCATCGCGTGTTCCAGACCAAACCGCAACGCCCCACGTCTCGCCACCGTGTCGTTGAGCATCGCCAGGGAGCACCGCACCGCCCCCTACCGTCACCCATGCCGATAGCCGTCTGTACCATCGACCATGACGAGCTCACCGTGCGCCCCATCGGTCCCCTCTCGCCACTATAAATAGAGGCCACCCCCAGCCGATTTGAGCACACCATCTCACTCACCACCTCTCACACTCACTCCCCACCGCCAGCCGGAGCCGCTCGAGCACCAGAGCGCCGGAATTGCAGCCGGAGCCGCCGCCTCGGGAGGAGAAGGGCGCCATTGATCCAGGCCGCCCTAGGAGAAGCTACCGGTACCAGGAGGTTCGCCGTCGTCGACTTCATTGTTCGCCCGCCTCGCCGACCCTCGCATGAACCCCGGTGAGCCCCCAACGACCCCCACTAGCCGCGCTAGGGTTCTGTCTCGCCGGTGTTGCCCAACATCGACGATGACCCTCCGCCGTTGGATTAGAACCAGATCGCACGGCCACCGTTCGCCCATACCGCTTTGCACCCCCTGTGCCACTGACGGGTGGGGTCCTCGCTTAAGTCAGCCCGCGACGCCGCGCGGAGCGCAGTGGGCCGGCCCATTTCGTTCCCGCGCGCGTTGGAAATTCAAATTAGGATTTTTCTTTTTAGTTAGAATATAGTTTATGTCCTGTGTTTCAAAAATCAATTCTGTGAGTTTGAGAAATCCAAATTGCATGAAACTAATTTTGTCTGAAAGGTATTGAAATGCTCTATCCAAGCCCGTTGGATTTAATTCAATTAGATTTATAGATCTTTCCTAATAAAAATGAGAAGACAGAAGCTTTTACAACTTGCAACATTTTTATAAAACCAACCAAGTCAGCTTTTGAGTTGATTCCAACTCTCAAAAATCACATTTCATCATATCTATCCAAATATGTAATAATATTAAGGTTTACATGCAGTGACTTTGGACTAGTACCAAAATGATGCTATATAGGCATTTCTAGTCACTTTAAATCATTAAATAATAAACTTAAACTAAAGTAATATTGATCCAACCTTTAAATCTCATTCCCACCTGTGGAATATGTGGTGAGGACATGTGTCCACATGATCTCATATTTTGGTGGTGAATATTAAATTTTAGTTAACATTTCAATGAGTAGAAATTACTTTTCTAAAATAAAAAGATTAAAACTATTGAATTAAAACTTGTAATGGTTGTGATGATAATAGATCATCAATTGTGTGCTTTAGAATGCTACTTAGCCTAGTTAAGTATTGTTTGGTGATTGTGCACTCCCTATGTATTTCTAGACGATATCACCGACCAAACTCTCGAGGAGGAGGAGTTCTACCAGGAAGAAGAAGAAGAAGACAACTTCAACCACTGCACCAACCAAGGCAAGCCACTATTAGCAGGGCAAGCTAACCCTTGCAAACTTACCTTAGCAAGCTATGGTTAGCAAGCTAGAATAAACTAGATGGTTTAGCAAAGATGCCTTAAGCATGCTTTAATCACACCCCTTTTCACTATTAATGCCCCAAGTCTCATGGACAAGTTTTACCCCACCTTAGATTATACAAAGTTCTCTACTTAAAATTGAAGGTAGCATAAAAAGTATAAAACTTGACCTACTTAGAAACCTTTAGATATCATTCCATGGCATGAGATTGATCCCATCTTTCCACCTTAGTGAACACTCTTAACTTAGTAGTTTAGAGTAGATCAAAAACTTGAGTCACTTTAGATGGGAATACTTGGTGAAAATGAGTTATGAAAACCTTGGAATGATGAGTCATTCCATTGAGATGTTTTGACATGTGTTACGAAACACAACTGGTTTATGTTGTGGAAAATGATAAGGCATGAGCCTTAACCCCTTTTATAAAACTGATGGTTGGATTCGGATGCGATACCATTCATAATTTTACCGTACAACCACATTAACTGAATTGGGTAAGGCTTAGCTGGAAATTTATATGCATTAGTATTAGTTCCCTCACGGAAGAGGTTTGAGCTGAGGCTACCTCTTAATGTTGTCCACCTATGCAGTGCCCAAGATGACTGATGGTCATGGTTGGGAGGCCATGCTCATAGGAGAGGTGCTTATACTAGGGTGTGTAAAGGGAAGGTTATGTTTGATTATCTACATACTAAGTATGATGATTCAGGGTTATCCCTGACAGATGTATCGAATCTTGTGGTGAAAGTGTACCACCTCTGCAGAGTGTCAAACTATTCGAATAGCCGTGTCCATGGCTATGGACAGTTGGAATGGCCATACTGTTTTCGTTGTCAGATGTTTTCCAAATAACTTGAAATGAATGATGATCTTTGACTTGACCACAACAGGGTTGTGTTGATGATAATAGCTTCCCAACTTAAGTGACTTTGGAATTTTATTTTGTCTTTCTTCGCTTCTGAACTTTGCTTAGGCTTCAAACTTAACTGGATAGTTAACTTAGATTCAGTATTTTAATTTAGGATATTACTACTTGTTAGTAGTAGTTTGCGAGTACTTAAAGAGTACTCATGGCTTTTGTCCCTGGCTATTATCATGGCCAGACTATGAAGGAGATTATCAGGATGATGGTTAGCAGGACGGCTATGATAACTAGGACTATCTGCCTTTGTCAGCATTGCCTGTGCCCCTGAAGATGGACCCCACTGCTACGCTATATTTTATTTCCGCTGCTTGTTGTATTAAGACCTCGATCATGAGATCCATATTTGTGTAAGACCTTATGTATGGTTTGTAATGGATGATGTACTATGATATCCAATCCGTTATGTCTCGCAAAAATGGTAATCCTGGGATTGCGAGGTATGGCATAACGGGCACCTGGGATTAAAAATCCGGGTGTTGACACGTTCCGAGTGGGCCGAAAGGCCTGCGAGTGCGTCTGGAGGACAGCGACTAGACTGTAAAGGAAGGAGAGGCCCATCAACTGGCGACTGGAAGCCCAGAAGCGTAGCAGAAGTCCAGTCAGATTAGTCAAAAGTCCCCGGATCCTTATCTTGTTCGGGGACAGCTTGTAAACCCTAGCGAGGTGCTTCATATATAAACCTCCCTAGGGTATCCTGAACCTCACGTTCCATCATACACCCCCTCGAGCGACTCGCTGCCTAATCGCCGAGCTCGCCACCCCTTTAACTCGCTCTCTCATAATCTAATCTAGCAGGAGTAGGTCTTTACCCTCAGGGGGGCTGAACCTGGGTAAACCCATGTGCATCCGCCCCATCTCGCACCGCAGATGGCCGCCAACTCTTTCTCACGAAACACTCAATCGCTGCCAGTGACAGCGACTGCCGTGGCCATTTCCACGACATTTAATAAATGTGTCTATACCCAAAACATGTCTAGATACATGTTTTAGGTTTCTCTGTCTTTCAAACTAATCAAAAGTCGTCAAAATCTGAACAAACAAAGTCATTGTGTTCACATCTGATGGGACAATACGCTGACTCTGCTACTTGATGGCACATCCATAATTCTAGAGTGCGCCAGAGGAGATGGGAATGCAAGGGAGATGGGAACTAGTAGCCGCGTCCAAACGCAGGTAAAAATTGATGTAATAATATTTAAAAAAATTGTAATCTGGTCCACATGACCCTATCACAAACACGTTGCACGTGCCAGATATAAATAAAGACGACACGACTAGTTTAGTTTCAATGGTATAATTTAACATACGACGTTACTGTGTGATGTCTACGCACTTCTATTCTTGTAGACAGTTGTTGGGCCTCCAAGTGTAGAGGTTTGTAGAACAGTAGCAAGTTTTCCCTTAAGTGGATCACCCAAGGTTTATCGAACTCAGGGAGGAAGTGGTCAAAGGTATCCCCTCTCAAGCAACCCTGCAATCGAGATACAAGAAGTCTCTTGTGTCCCCAACACACCCAATACACTTGTCAGGTGTATAGGTGCACTAGTTCGGCAAAAAGATAGTAAAATACAAGTGGTATAGATAATTATAAGTGGTAACGGTGATAGAAAATAGCTTGCTGGCGTGTGCTCGCTTGACATTTTCCGCACCACCACACATTTTAGTGCCTTCATGCTCGCTTGACAAAGCATCATGCTCAAGGACAAGCTGTACAAACGTCCTGCAGTTACCAACACATATCCTTGCCATCACCACAGGACTAGAAACGCTAATTGGGGTATGCAGAAAAGGAATCACAGTTCTTACCCTTCAATGTGGACGCAGGGCACCTTCTACGGGCTCCATATCTCCAAAGCTCTGCACCCCGCTTCCTCTCCCCCTGTTTTGTTGTCCTTTGTGCTCTCCAGACTTGAAGGAGATTCCGTGCTCTCTAGCCGCGCAGGACCCATCTCCGTGTTCTCAAGCCTCACAGGATCCATCTCCGAGCGGGATCTGGATCACCAGCATCGTTGGTCCCCTAACCCAACGGCCAACTGTCGGTTTTCATTTCCAGCCGCGCCTGGGCGGTGGATGGCGGCAAGGAGACATGACAGGGAGGGGAGGGGAGGGGACGTGAGGGGATGGCAGGGAGGGGAGGGCGGGAGGATGACGGCCCAAGGGGATGACGACCCAAGGGGACGACGAGAGCGGTGCACGACTGAGCGGAGTGGCGGCGGCAGGAGCAGAGGAGCGGAGCGGAGCTGGTTGCGACAAAGCATGGAAAATTGCACAATAATGTGTTGGTGGGCAGCACCAGCCCTCGAACCTGGGACGCGCACCGTCAAAGGTGGAGGAGGCGGGCCCGCCACAGAAAACATGCCACCTGTCAACGCACTATTCACGGTAGCACTCACGGAATTTTTAGCAGGTCCCACATGTCAGTCTGTTTGATCAAAACTTGCATGCAGTGCATGGCTGGTTCACGCGCTAGTTCCGAAAAAAAGCCCGTTGATCCAAACTTGAAGTGGCAGTTCCGCTTCTTCTCCCTTGTCTCCCCATCTCCTTGCAGTGGCAGTTCCGCTTCGTCTCCCTCGTCTGTTCTCCTCTTCTTCTTCTTCTCCTCGTAGTGGTAGTTCTTCTTTCTTCCTCGATCAAAACATTCCCTCACGTAAGCCATGGCCAATAGCTGGATGAAGAGGAACTGGTTTGATCTCCCGGCCGACCCACTTCGTAAGATCACCGACTACTTGCTGGAGAAAGAGGAGTACGTCGACACCTATGCTGCTTGTCGGGAAGTCTGCAGCGATTGGCACCGCACTTTAAAGTTGCCCGAATTCCATCTCAACAACTAGATCATGATAGATCACACACTTCCAGACGTTGGCGACTTCACCTTCCTCAACCTCGCCACTGGTCGTTGCTTCAGGACAAATCTAATGGACATCCATCGCAGGTTCACATTCACATCCGATATTTATTGGTATTTTCCATTGTAAACATCTTAGTGCTAACTGATTCCCTCTTCTTCCAAAAGATTCAACTTCATCGGTGTTTCTCGTGGCGTCATCGTTCTTGCTCAGAGGGTGGAGCCATACCAGATTCGGCTTCTGAACCCAATCACTCATAAGTCTAACACTGAGTTTCAAGCACACATACCATCTGATCTTCTGCAATCTGTCGTCGTGACAAAGTCCCCGACGATGGTGTTCGTTTACACTGATTATCTAGATCATATTGCATGGGCCGATGAGAGCACGCCAATGGGGCAAATCAATGAATCATTTGGAGAAGGATTGTATTCTCCACCTCCTTCTATGCTTCTGGACTGCATGACGGCATTCCGAGGGGAAGTATATGCATTACTTGAGAATGGAGACATCTTGTCGACCAACATCCAGTTAGAGCAGCGCGAGCACTGTCACGATGGACAAAATAATTTCAGCCCTAGTCTTTGAACATGTACACTAAACTTACAAATTTTACCTTGTGGAGTCAGATGGTGATCTGCTTCTTGTGTTGAACGGGGATTTCGCCAAAGGGCAACCGGTGTTGTACCGGGTGGACACGGAGAACCGCTCTCTCGACACCATCGGTGACATTGGAAGTCGTGCCATCTTTATTGATTATAATCGGTCTATCTCCATTGACACCAGGTTACATCCCACAGTCAAACCTGGTTGCATATACTACAGGAATTATATCAGACTGTACGATCATGAGGTTCAAGCCTGGGAAGAGGAACCAACAATGACGTATGGCTTAAGTCTAGAACATACACCGAGGCCTTACCCTCTGGACGAGATACTGGTAGCACACTGCAGACGGAGAGAGTTATCTAAATATGTATTGCAGCACGCGGGACCCAACGACGACAAAATATATAGGGGAGAATTAATCCTATATTCATCCTAGGTTATTTGCTAGCATTTTCAGGTCTATTTTTCAAAGTAGAAATTTGTACTGTATTTATATTATTTCGATCAGCAGTATGCGTATTACCTTTCAGACAAAATTGTAATGTATTTAATTTTAGTACTTTTAAAATTCAAAGTATTTATTTTTAGTAGCTTCTTTCAGAATTCTTTGTGTTCGAAATGGGCATTAGCTTAGCTCCGGAATTCAGGTTCCACATGGAAAATTGCACAATAATGTGTTGGTGGGAGGCACCAGCCCTTGAACCTGGGATGCGCGCCGTCAAAGGTGGAGGAGGCGGGCCCGCTAGTCAGAAAACATGCCACGTCGGTATCCCCTGTTTCTGATGCCCTTTAAAAAAAATAAAACACGCCACGTCGTCATCCCCTGTTTCTAATGGTGTTGCTACAATCAACGGTACATGGTGGCATATAAATTATATCGTATAAACATAAGGGCACAGTCGTCAACATTTCTAAAATGAAACCCGGTCTCCTACTTGTCCTGGTACATTTCCCGATGAGGTGGATAGCCACGACCGATCTTTTTAATACGTTCGCACACTTATGCTGAGAAGGGAAAAAAATTGAGCGGTTAATGCAACGAGTGTCGAATTATTACCCTCTAAGGAAATGGGAGATGGTTATTTTCAGGCATGCACGTAGTCCAAACCTACTGTCAGTCTTTCACTCCTCTACTCCGACAAACCACAGTTCACCTTGCGCAGCTCCTCGGCACCGCACCAACTAGGGTAACATGGCCCCGCCTAAGCAGCCGCCGCCGCCACGACAACCGCCAAAACTGGGGTATTTAGCCCCTCTAAGGCAGGCCATGAAGCTCTACTTCAAGGCTGGTCCCCCATTGCCCTGCCAGGCGGATGATTTCCCCGAATGTGCCGAATCAGCCGCGGCAGCGACGGCGGCGTCATCGGCACCAGATGCGGCAAGCAGGGCCAAGAGAGCGATGTGGAGAAATTGCGCGGCGGCATTACAGAATGCTCTAGGTAGTGGGAACAAGGTACGTATCAAATCGTTCACGAGAGCATGCCGCCGAGGGTACACACGCTCGAATAGGGCAGCACCAAGGTCTAGGAACTCTCGCGTCCATGCTTTGGCGCGGACTACCCTACCGCAGTGGGGGAGGCTGGGAGCATGCCGTCTGCGGCAAAGACGCTCCATCCTACACACCATCGGAGGCTGTACCGTGGCGGCGACCAAGCGTCTACACTCAGCATGCTGGATTGTTTGACAGCCGGAGCCGGCGGCGGGCATCAGCTCAGCCCCGGAATTCAGGTTCGAGTTCGCACGAACCTACGATCCCAAGAAGGAGATGCCGAATTTCAATTTTGAAGAAATCGTTGCAGCGGCGCGGATGGTCAAACTGAACCGGGACTGGCGCACGCAAATCGCTCGTGCATGAATGATGTAGATTTCTTGTAGTTTGGCGGGAAGGCAATAGATCAGTTTGGGTTAAATGATCAAAGAACTTATATCCTCCAAAGGCAATTGGCCAGCCAACTTTTCTGGTGGAGATCTGTAGTTTCTTCAGTGTAGAATAGTTAAGTTCAGACTGAAGAATAGCTTTTGTAGATGAAATAATGACGAATTGTTCTATAAACTAGTAGGGAGTTTAGCCCACTTTTGTGTAGGTATAAGACCCTTTTGTATGGAAGTACTACTGTTGTAAGCAAATACTATCAAGTATCTATTTCCTTCAATTACTAGTCGTGGTTAAATCCAGTTAACTGGCATTTTTTATCCCAGACTACAGATTTTGCGTCTGCTGTCTGTGCTGTAAACCATTTTTCCTTTGTCTTGTGTTTCCTTCAAAATGGTCCTCTAGTTCAACGTGTTACAAATGTAGCTACCTTGTACTTGAAGAGGAGATGGACTATATTTTCCTGGCATTCACAAAATTGGCATTGCTCATTGCCAGACCACCCTCTTTTCATGAGGTTGTCTTTGGTTATTCACAGAAATTATAAAGCACGGTGTTCAACTACATGGATTCAAACTATTACACACACACTACATCAAATTCATTACCCACACATACTACATCGATTCAAACTATTACACACACACATACTACTTCAAACTATTACACATACGTACTACATCGATTCAAACTATTACATATTTTTTAGTCGATGCTAACTTCCTGCTACGCTCTCCATACTACAAATTCATTAGCCACACATACCACAGCAATTCATTAGAGCTCTGTCTTCACTTGAGGGAAATCAGAACCACTAGCTCGTCCAAGCCCAGTTCCCCCACCGAAACTGTGTGCGCCGTTGCAAAACGGTGGTGGTCCTGTGCCATCGATCCTTCCAGGCCAACACTAGAGGCGACGAGGATGCTTTCTGGCAGCCTGTTCGGG
Source organism: Avena sativa (assembly GCA_916181665.1). Taxonomy (NCBI): domain Eukaryota; kingdom Viridiplantae; phylum Streptophyta; class Magnoliopsida; order Poales; family Poaceae; genus Avena; species Avena sativa. The sequence continues at coordinate 363,314,717 of OV702290.1, read as the reverse complement.
GACCTAAATGCCATGCACTGATTCCAGAACCTCCTCCAGGTGGATGATGACCGGGTGCTTCCAGCAAAGTTGTCGCCCTGCCCTGCTTGGAATCTACACCTCGTACATCTTAGGAACGACATCAGGATCTTTCAGCCATGCCCTTACCTCGATGACCCATTTGTCGCTTGGTGGCAGGATTTCCACCAGCTCACCGCCAAGGCTACTAACGACCTGCTTGAGGGCCTATGGCTCCCAAGCATCCAATGGGAGGCCATCAAAGCCGAGTTTGGAGAAGAAACGAAGCTGCCCCAAGCGATCGTCCCACCCACAGGCGCGATGCCAACGCATGAAGCTCATTTTCTCCCCGCAACACTCAAAAGAATGGGAAGAATGCAAAACATGCTCGGTGTCTGAGCTGTGCTCGAACCGGACGAAAAAATCAAATGGCGACGCGCATACCTCAATCTTGACCTCATTTCGTCTGATCCCAAAACGATACCTGAAAGCCGATAGCAACTCTGCCGGTGACACGGCGGGACGGACGCCCAGCACGGTGGCCATGACAGCATGGTCATCGAACTGCTGTGCCAGGGCTACCATGCCTGGGGTGCGCGGCAACACGCAACTTCTCGAGGCCGGTCGCCGGCCTGGATCGCCCGACGGGACGCGCTCCGCCGTGCGAGAAGGACTAACCAAAGGGGAGATATTAGTCTGGGGATGCAAAGCTCCGATACGGCGGATGATCTGACAGTGAGGGCTGCAAGCTTCGATTAGAGGCGTGGGAGGTTGATCGAACACGGCGGGGACGCAAATTAGAGCAAGTGCGAGCTCCGATCTGAGACGAGCAGCCGGAGCTAAGCAAATGTTATGGGGAGGGGAGCAGGGGAGAAGACTAGAGCAGAGCAAAGAAATAGATCTGGTCCACTAAGGGATCTGGTCCACGCAGGGGTAAGCTAGTCCACGACCGCAAAAGATAACAGGGAATACTGACATGGCGGGCCAAGAAGAGTTGACCAAACGACGGTATTTGAGTTCAACCATTTTTCGTCTGGTTCAAATGACCATTTGGCCGTTAGATTTGTATTCACCCCCATTTGGCCCTTCTGGACAATTGGTGATTCTACTATGGCCCCTCCGCGCGATTGATGACAACTCGGGTACCGCAGTGCACTCACCCGGGAAGTTTGGTACCACAAACAAATATTCCCGCTGGAGAGATTAGATCTAAGTTTATTCCTCCGGTGGCTCGTCAGTTTTGTAGATGGAGATCTGGGGGTGGCTGATGGTTTCTACGAGCACCTATTTCTCGTTGCCCGAGGCCTCTTTATATAGGGGTCCCTTCAGGAAAGTTGTTCTGTTTGACCTAGCAGCGTCGATGGTAACTATACGGCCGGAATTTTATTCCGGTCGTATAGTTGGTCGTTAAAGCGTCTGCCTCCAATCCACGACTCCTAGTTTCTTCTGGTTGTCGGAAATCTCGTATCTTTGACTTTAATGTAGTTATTCCCATCATAAAACATCATTATCTGCGCAGGAAAAAATAGAAAGAAAAGATTGCATACCCCTTTGAATATTAGGGATTAGTGTCAGGGTTTAGAGAGATATTTTATCAAAAATGGGAATAATATCTAGTTTAAATGTGGACGTAGTTTTCAGAGCCATCAACCTCCCCAAGCTTAAACTTGATCGTCCCCGAGCAAGAAAACCAAAATCAAAAAGGAACTCAGCATTTAAACTGAAATAACGAGATGGTGATCTTACTCATGATTGGTAGTCTTATATTTCCTCCACTTCATAAATCTGAAAAACTTCAGCGTAGATAGAGTAATGGCAAGCATATCATACGGGTTTTATGCATCCTTAGAGCGCAGCAAAATTATTGTTAACATGGATGATTCAAATGAGTAAACTTTATTCCATGTCATGTAATCAACACATAGGCTTGTCTTTGAACAATAAAGTATAATCATGTAAATTGAGAGTGTGAGAGTTGCCATGAAAAGCATATACACTAGAGTATCTCAATTCTCCCACATCAATAAATCAAGACTTTTCAAGCACTACTTTTATATTCATTGTCCTTCAAGAATTTAATTTTTTGATTAATTGAGAGCATGCCAAAAAAATTGTTTTAGTTTATCGGGCTGTGATGGACACTCGTGGCATCACTAAGGTTTTTGTTCCTTTTGCATAATGATTACTCATAATAGCCAGAGGAGTGATTCCATCATGAACACAGCTACCCAGGAGTGCCAAGAATCTTACCCACTATAACATTGCTACTACATGTGTTTAATAAACTCATAGCTGAAATCTAGTATTTTCCTCCATGAAGATCGTTCGTAGGCCAACGGAGTTGTTGGCATCCCATGAAGTTTGACACACGTAAAGCAATATCATTCTTATGATTAACAAGTAAAAATTTGGCATGCTCACAAAAACCACTAAACATTAATCCAATCGAACAAATCCTTTTAAAGAGAGATATCAAGTCAATCAACATTTTCAATGGTGTTGAGTGTTTGTGGAAATAAGCCTTCAATACTAAACACTACAACACCCAAGCCTTCAACTATGAGACTTTTTTTTACAATTGTTTAGCAAATTTTTAGGCAAGAATTGGTTAATTACGAGAGCTGGAACAAAATATACCCAACTAAATACCCATGCAAATGAAAATCTTACTACAACAAAAAGAGTCACTCCACCAATATAATATCTCAACATTTACTGCTAACTAGCATGGGTTTCTCAAACTTCAAAAGTGGGGAGTCATAAGGCATACCTCTCATGTTTGGTTCCACTTCTCTCTTCCTTTTTGATTTGTTTCTTGGAAACTCAAAGCCGATCAGTCTCCTGCAAATACATGAGAACTTCGAGGCGGAAAGAAAAGAAAGAGGGAAAATAAAGAAAAATTGGAGAAATATTTTTGTTATATTTTTAAGAGAGGGAGTTAAAGAATAGAAAATTTGCAGCAAAGCTCGGCTAGAAAATCTCTAAAGCAAATTGAAATAACTAAAGATAAAGTGTTGGGGAAACCAACACGAGTGCTTATAAACTCGAATTGAAACACAACCTCGAAATAAATAAAAGCAAATGAACGCCAAATAAAGATACATGAGGAAGCTTCCCCAAGCTTAGGCTTTTGCAAGCCCTTCAAATCATTGTGGTGGAGGGAAAAAGTCGGAACTCTAGTTCCCAAATTGAGTTGATAAATTACTAGTGGATTCTTGGAGGTTCAGAGAGAGGCTATGCATCCTCTCCACAGTCCCTCCAAGTTCTTGGAAGTCTTAGTATGTAGCGAACCGGGTTGATGGCTGCTCCTCTTGATGAGGGATTTCTTGCTCCTCTTCTTGGTCCTCTCCTTGGTCCTCATCCTCATCCGGAATCTCCTCCTTGGGTTGGTGTTGCTGAACCTACAAGTCATATAGCAAACGTCCTTCCTTGATAGAGAAAAGACCATTAGGCATAGGAGCGGGGTAGATACGCCCAGCTCCAGCAATATGCAAGTAATAAACACCACCTCTCCTAGTGAGCATTCACTAGCCTTCAAAGTAGAGAAACCAACACGTCGCTCACCTAGCACATGTTGCAACTCACCTAGGTTGATGCCTAGGGTAGTGGCAAGCACGGTGATGACGTCTCCACCTATAATTGGTCCTTGGCTTTGGGAGGATTGGTGCTCCAGGTAGCCACAAGGATTGCGCCCAAGTTGAGTGACAAGTTGCAGTTGATGTAATTAGCCTTTGCAAGGACTAAGATGTCCTCCTCACTGAGTCTTGTGAACTCATTATGTGCCTGCAAGGTGTTAGCAATAGCATAGAACAAATGGCGAATTGCAAGATGTTGAATATTCTTCCCCTTGCTTACTCTAGTAGTGAAACTCATTCTATTATAATATTGTTCATGGGAAGGGTCTAAGCCAGTAAAGGATGCGCGTAGGGCATTAACATCATTCTTTGGAAATTAAAACATGTGCACCATTCATCTAGTGTTAAAGTGTAGTTGTTGTTCATAAGTCGGAAAGAAATCATGTCCTCTCCTTGCCATAGTTTAACAGTGCTTCGCAACGAACTTAGAAATTCAATGGTGAACCAGCGACAAGTAGGCACATCATTGTACACAAAGTTTTGCAGGCCAGCTCTATTGCAAAGTAAATTTAAGTCATCAGAAATACCGAGTTGGTTCAATATAATGGGGCAAGCCCAATTGGTTGCCTTCACTTCGCGGTTCTTGATCCTGTCGAAGCGATCATGTTGGAGCTCGTTCCTGAACCGTATCCCATGCGTTCCTGAGCGACAGCCCGAGAAGCGCTAGCGGCAGCATGAGCATGGGTTTGGCTCCTTGTGTTCATCATCTAAAACAATAAAAGAAGACAAAATAAAACTTTTTCATCCAATAATAATAAGTATAACATATTCCTCATCGTAGCACACTAAAGAATCCTCTCAAAATAATAAACTAGGCAAGAGAATCATGGCAATTAGTTCATAGTAGGTCTCACCCTAGATTGATAATGACAATAGATAGAAAATGAATTTCCAAAAATTAATTGGAGGATTGGGGGAGAAACATACCATAGATTACTTGTGTGCGAGGAAATCGAATGAAATTGGGTAGAAGTGAAGATCTCTTGAGGTTTTGAGAGAGTTTGGAGGTAGAAGAAAGAAAAAGGATTGAAGTTTTAGAGTTGGAGGTACCTTCCCGTGCGATTTTGTGAACGGACGCAACTATATGATCGGAATAATGCGTTCCCGCTGTATAGTTGGCCTTCTATCAATTTTTAAGGGTTTCCTCCTGGCAGCACAGCTATACTGCCAGAACTATACGACCGGAACAATTTGTTCCTGCCATATAGGTGGTCATTAAACAGTTAGTACGTGGAAAATAATTCATACGAAAGCACCGATATCTATACGACCGAAGTTATACGGCCAGAATTTTTATTCCGGCCGTATAGTTGGTCGTTAAAGCGTAAGTACATATGACAGAAAAATTGTCGATGGTAAAAGTATCTCTACGACCGGAGCTATACGGCCGGAATTTTTATTCCCGTCGTATAATTGGTCGTTAAACTCTCTGTGTCCATCAAAAAAAAATTGTTTCTTCGAGAATTACTTCTTATACTGAAACTTAGCGAAATAACTTGTTTTTAACAGAAAGTTGACAGTTAAAATTATCGACCAACAACAACATGCATAAAGAAGAATTTTAAGTACTACCGAACTTCTTCTCCTCAAATGGAGTTTTCTAGCACTCTTTATTAAACATAAACTTAAACTAAAAACTAAAAACTTAACTCAAACCTTTATTTCACATGGGTTACCTCCCATGGAGCGCTCTTTTATGGTCAATAGATTGACCTTGATATTGCTCACTTAGGCCAGATGAGTGGAACACCCACTCCAAAGTAGTTGGCCTTCAAAGTGATAGCCTCCTTCTCATCATGTTTGTCTTTCTTTTTCCTGGGGAAATGGATAACAAAAGGATCCCTTGAAGGCAATTGAAGCTTCATGTTCCCTTCATGGAGGTTAATTAAAGCCTTTATAGTTCCTAAGAAAGGACGTCCAAGTATAATAGGAGCAGTAGCATCTTCAGGCATGTCAATAATAACAAAGTCAATTAGAGAAGGACAATCTTTAATGTAAACTAAAGTGTTCTCCTTAATTCCTACAGCTTGTTTATAAGTAGAATTTGTAAGATGTCGTTTTAGTTTGGTGATTTCGAAAGAGCCAAGATTTAACTTGTTAAAAAGACTCTTTGGGATTGTTGAGACGCTTGCACCTAGATCACAAAGTGCAGCTATCTCATTGGTCCCAATCTTAATTTTAATCGTGGGCTCAAATATATCATCTAGTTTAACAAGCAATTTTTCAGCAATTTTCTTGTATTCCTCTTCAAGCTCGCATACTTTTATCGCTACCTAATCAACGAAGTGTTGATACATGGCTTCATCGTTACCTTCAGTCACCGGAATTTTGACGATGATCTTCTTTACGAGATCTTCAATGGTGTAGCTTGGTGAAGGGGCGTTACTATAATCGAGCTCTTCAGGCTCCTCCCTTTGGATCCTCACCATTTTGAGTTATTCAACAGGATTGGGCTTAGCTTTACCTACAAATTTAGCTAGAATGAGAGTTTGACTCTCGGTTATCTTACCTAGTTGTGCCTCAACAATCCTCGTCCTTTCTTGGAGGGCCTGCAAATCATTCCTCAAACTTACAGCTTGGTTAGAATTTACCAAGCATAGCATCATGGTTCTCCGTCATTTTAACAAGAATATTGTTTTATTCATTTCGTGAGTCTATAAAAGACTTTAGTGTTTCTTGGAGACTACCATTACTAGTTCCCATATTATTATTAGAGTTACCTACAAGATTAGAGTAATGTTTCTGAAAATTAGGATTATAATTTTTCTTCCAAGCAGGGTTATAATCATTACGAGCTATGAAGTCTATTTATTCAATATTAGTTTCGGGAATAGATCTTACCTGGGTTTCCTTACCTTTACGGCTAATATGAGCTCATCCAACTTAGCATTGAGTTCTTCATTTTCTTGTGGTGAGGCGGAGTTCACCTTCTTCGTGTTTGATATTTCTAGATGCCATTCGGCACGGTTGTCTTGCATATTGTCTAGCAGCTGCTTTGCTTCGCTAATATGTTTACCCATGAATGTTCCTCCAGCTGGAGTATCAAGCATAGACTTAGATACAGGAGTAAGAGCATTATAAAATAAATGGAGGATTAACCAGCCTTCCATCCCATTGCTGGGACAATTTCTTAAACATTCTTTCATCCTCTCCCATGCAAGCGCTAGTGGCTCATGCTCTTCCTGTCTAAAACCAGTAATATTAGATATTAGTTGCATAGTCTTTGCAGGTGGGAAAAATTTAGTCATCAATAAAGAAGTACATCCTACCCATGATGTAATAGTATTTTTAGGCAAAACTAGCAACCATTCTTTTTCTTTTCCTCTAAGAGAGAAAGGAAATAAACACAATTTGACCACATCAGGATCAACATATTTTATGCGCATAATATCACATATTTTAGTGAAAGTATTCAAGTGCATACCTACGTCCTCAACAGTAGAGCCTCCAAATTGATTCTTTTGAACGAAACTTAAATAATGGAGCTTAAGTTCAAAGTCATCAACAACAATTGCTGGCTGAGTAATACAAGTACACAAATAATCATTATTGGGAGTGGCAAATTCCCCAAGCTTCTTTTCAGCCATATTTCCTATGTTTTTGGGTTTCCTTAAACAGAAATTTATGATAACAATAAAAACAAGAATTTAAAGACTAACTAATTTTTTTGGTTTTTCAAATAAAGACTGAAAGCAAACTAGCAAAACTAAAAATAAGAATTAAAACTAGCAAGGTTCCTACTAACCTCAATAGGGTAGCTATTGTTTTCTCGGCAACGGCGCCAGAAAAAGGGTTGATACCTTCGATCCGGATTACAGATGTAGTATAGCTACTTTTTCCCTAGTAGACCTAGGTTTATTGAATCCTCGGGAAGCAAAGCATAGTGAAGTTACTATAATGGACCTTCAGGAGTTTTAGAATTCCTTTTGTGTTTTTATCGGACCAAGAGTTTGCATCTTTTTTGTTGTTGTTGATGATGGAGAGAGAGGGCCTAGGGCGTTTGGTTTCACCTGTAGCTATGCAAAACATCTGATGGGAATAAAAGATAGAAATAAAGTATGCATGTAATTGTTAGAGCAAGATAAATTATATGTGGGCAGTGCATCCATAATTGCTATTGCCTCCACAACTGCTTATAGCAATAACCTACTAGTCTCATCCATAGAAGAAAGAGAACTAATGATATGCATAGTGATGTCACCATTGATACCAAGTAAATCCCTCATATACAACCGTACTACCCTTTCTGTCACTGGGGTTTCCAACCTGCAGATTAGTCATTACTCATACTCCCTATACCTGGCTCGATCCTCAGGGTCTTGGGTACCTGAAAAGTCCTTAGATTGAGGCAAGATATGATACAGTAATCATCATGTCATACAAACTAATACATGATCCCATCTATGATAAATAACATGCACAAACAGCTACATGGCTAGGCCAAATCCCTTAGCCCAAGGAGAATTACTCACACATAGATATGAGATCAAAGATCATAAACATTGTAGTATAAATCATGAGATTGATAGAAAATAGTCTTACAATGTCACCAGTAAAAGAAGAGATCTACTATTACAAGTGGTGGAATATGGCTATGGTGGTGGAGAGATTAGATCTTAGTCTATTCCTCCGGCGGCTCGTCGGTGTTGTAGATGGAGATCTAGGGGTGGTTGATGGTTTCTACGAGCGCCTGTTTCTCATCGCTTCAGGCCTCTTTATATAGGGGTCCCTTCATGAAAGTTGTTCTGTTTGACCTAGCAGCGTCGATGTCAACTATACGGCCAGAACTATATGGCCGAAATTTTATTCCGGTTGTGTAGTTGGTCGTTAAAGAGTCTGCCTCCGATCCACGACTCCTTGTTTCTTCTGGTTGTTGGAAATCTCATATCTTTGACTTTAATGTAGTGATTCTGATCATAAAACGTCATTATATGCATAGGAAAAATAGAAAGAAAGGATTGCATACCCCTTTGAATATTAGATATTAGTGGCAGGGTTTAGAGAGATATTTCATAAAAAATTTGAATAATATCAAGCTTAAATGTGGACGTAGATGACTATATTTTAGAGCCATCAGATGACAATACTAGGATTTGCAATATAGACCTACTAACAATAAAAGCACAAGGATGAAAGAGACTCCCCCTAAGTGTGTGCATAGTTGAAAATTTGCATTTGAATACAAATGCACAAAAGTAGGTACAAGTCTATTTCATAGGAAAGGAATTTTCACACACATGATAAGTCAGATCAAAACCTCATACCATCGTGAGATAGAAGACCACAATATAATACAAGGATAGCCAATGTGATAACCATTATAGAGGCCTTCCAAGAGAGAAAGATAACGAATAGCCAATAAGATAGATGGATCCATAATCACCGATAGATAAATCCATAAGATAATTCTAGTGCCACACACCAACATAGTCTCATAAAAAACAAATCACGAAGTAATAGTTCAACACTAAATGGGCACAAGCGAGAATAAAACCAAAACGATAAAGAAAATGCTTGCGCCCGACCCATGAAAATCCATGATGACCTAATAGAACTACTTCTCCCCCTTTGGCATCGAAACACCAAAAAGGAAGAAGAGCGATGCTAGCGCCCCAAGGAATCACTCGTAGTCCTCATCATCTTTCTTGTCCCTGTCCTCATCATCATACTCCTCCTCATCTTCCTCTTCCTCATCAGCAGCTGGAGGAGTGGGAAACAAGTGACACTCGATCTCTCTGTAGTTGGTGCCAGAAGTGTTCCACTGAGCATAAGGTGTAGGAGCAGCAGGAGTGGGAGGAGGGCCTGATGCCCCAAACACATGGTGAAGAATGAGCTACTAGGTGTGAGCCATCTCATGGCGCTGCTTGTACGCCTCGTACTACCCCTTATGGGTATCCACTCCCATGCACAGGATGTTTCGCTAGAACCAATTCAACTACTTCACTTCACGGGCAATAGGAGGCACTGGAGGCCTACGAGCACTAGCACGAGCATCCCTCATAAGACCCTCTGGAGCAGAAGATGGGTGAGCGGTCTTCCTAACCTTGTTGTAGATCTTCTTCAGATTATGCTCAACATCATAGTGAAATTCCCTAGTGGGAAGCAAGTACTTGATGAGCATCATAATGTAAGGAGCGTATGGAATGGATATCCTATTAAACATGGCATCAGTCAACTCATGATAGATGAATTCCATCACGTTCAGCTTGTAGTCCACAGAGTCATCCTCATAGGTGGCCACCTTATAAGAAAATGCGAGCAGCTGAACCAAGTGGCCACGAATACTGTCATTGTTGCCCCCACTAGGTGTGATGGAGTCACGGAAAACACCAACCAAATGAGCATAAAGAGTGGAGAGGCGTGCAAGCATCCCCACAACACCATCATTAGCCGTGCAAGGAGAAAGTGCAGCATCTTTGTTGGGTTTGTGTTGAGTGATGATCCGATGGCCACAAGGATGATCCCGGCCATTGAACGGATAGCCAAGCACCCTAGCGAAAGTACGAAGGTCATATTGCATCATAGTGTCATGGATCATCCACTTCATGGTGCGGTTCTCATCGCCACAAATTGCCAAAGTGGAGAAGAATTGCTTCACCATCTCGGATTCATAGGAACACTGCAGGGCCATAAGAGTATGCAGCCCCATCCGCTCAGTCACAACCATAGCATCAGCAAGTTGAGGCTTCTCCATAGCCTCAGTAATAATCATGGGATGCATAGGACGAATCTTCAGAGAGATATAGACATCCTCATAAATGGACTTCTGGTCAGCACACCAAAAGCAGGAGTCACCAAGCTGTGTATCTCGCTCAGTGTCCACAAATAGATCACGATGATGAATCGAGGAATAGGTGACGAGATCCATTGCCTTATAGTTGACCTTTGGTGTCTTACCCTTTCTATTGGCCACACCCCTCCTAACCTTGTCTTTCTTTGCTTGTTCAGCCATGCTGTCAGCCTCTCTCATTTGCCTGTGCAGTTCTACCTCATCAATCAACCCAACTACACCTTCATGCCTGAATTAACGAGGACGAGGACGACGCTTATAGGTCTTGGGAGCACTAGAACCACCTGTGAAACGAACGAGAGGGATAGCATGGGGGTAAGCACACACACAAGTCCAGAAGGGATGTAGAAATAGTAGGCAAGCAATCCACAACTCAAAACACCATATGCACAAAATCTGAGAAATGCTGATTTAGAGTTGAATCTGCCAGGCCGGATAATCCGGCCTTGCCAGGGGTGGATAATCCGGCCCTGGCGAAAATTTCAGCATCATCCTAGATCTCATGCAACAAATTAGATCGAGTACAGGAATTGAAAGACTATGATTTCTGAACAGAATATCAACCACAAGGCAACTTCTTGACGAAGTTTCACCAACAATCAACACATCTATAAAAAAGATGGTGGAGAGGGAGTTACCCTCACTCGTTGAAGGGAGAACACAGAGGAGAAGGTACCCGGATGCATGGGGAAGAAGATCTGGGGAAGGCCCAGAGAATTCGGTGGCTGGAACGGCTTCGGGGAGGGTTGGGGCAGCAGGCGGCGGCTTGGGAGAGAGAGAGGGGTCGGGGAGAAGAACTGCTCTATTTGAGCTCTTTCCCCTGACGCCCATCCCTTAGAAGACAGAAGCTGCAAGGGGCAGATTATCCGGCCCCCACTTGGGGCGGATAATTCGGCCTGATTTATGAAATTCTGTTGTACACGGATTCAGGCTCGCGCACCACCAAACAAAACCCCCACAAGATAAAACGGACTTGTGTGCAAGAATAGATGGATCGGGGATAGAAAAGGCTTGGGATTATACAACCAAACTGAGATGGTACTACACACCCAAGATTGCAAGAATCAAATGAAATAAAAGCCAAAATTGGGTGTTTTTCCATAAGAACCGAAGTTATGCAAGAAAATCCAGAAAGTCCATACGAAACCAACTCTTCTTATGGAAGAGGGCGGTCGCCGAAGCCACCATGTTAGAGTGTATGGTATGATATCGTGAAGATATATCTTGGGTTCATGACCAATACTCATCAGTAAGCTCACATATCACAAATTGATATTAAGAGAAATGATTTTTCTTGCTTTCGGCATTATGGGGGGAGGGTTAGCCCAATCAATTAGGACCACACCCCCTAGATCCATGCCCACATCTAAACCAAATTAAGAAGGAGATGTAAGTGGGTGTGCATGAGTAATCAAGACAAACTCCTTGAATCAACGATATTTAGCTCATTCCTCAAATAACAAAAACTTGCTTCATCAAGTGGCTTCATGAAAATATCAGCAAGTTGGTTCTTCATGCTCACAAATGATAGATCAATATCATTACGAGCAACATGATCCCGGATAAAATGATTCCAAATCTCAATATGCTTTGTCCTTATATGCTGCAGCAGATTGTACGCAATTTTGATTGCACTTTCATTATCACATAAAAGAGGCACTTTGTCACAATTGACACTGTATTCCTTTAAAGTTTGCCTCATCCACAATAATTGAGTACATGCACTTGCAGCAGCCACATATTCAGCTTTGGCGGTGGAGAGAGATATGCAATTCTATTTCTAAGAAGACAAATATACCAAAGATCTTCCCAAAAATTGACAAGCTCTAGAAGTTGATTTCCTATCATCCTTGTCACCATCCCAATCTGAATCATTATAACCACCTAGAGAGAAATTGGAGCCCTTGGGATACCATAAACCAAAATTAGGAGAATGAACCAAATATCAAAAGATTCTCCTGACCGCCACTAAGTGGCTTTGTTTAGGAGCCGCTTGATACCTTGCACACACACACACCTACACTCAACACAATATCGGGTCTAGATGCGCAGAGGTAAAGAAGTGAGCCGATCATGGACCGATATACCTTTTGGTCCACATCTTTACCATTGGGATTGAGTTCAAGATGGCATTTAGTTTGCATCGGTGTGGCGACACCATTAAGATCCGTCATCTTGAACCTCTTGAGCATGTCTTGGATGTATTTTTCTTGATTTGTGAAGGTTCCTTCTCTAACTTGTTTGATCTCAAATCCAAGAAAGAACCGTAATTCCCCCATCATAGACAGCTCAAACCTGTCAGTCATAAGCTTTGAAAATTCATCATTAAAAGCTTTATTAGTAGAGCCAAAGATAATGTCGTCGACATATAGTTGGCATACGAAGAGCTCCCCCTTAAACTTCTTAGTAAAAAGAGTGGGATCGATTTGGCCAACTTCGAAACCACGGTCTAGCAAAAGCTCTTTAAGGTGCTCATACCATGCACGTGGGGCTTGTTTAAGGCCATAGAGTTCCTTATCGAGTTTGTAGACATGGTTCGGGAAGTTGGGATCCTCAAAACCTGGGGGCTGCTTTACATATACCAACTCATGTAGAGGACCATTAAGAAAAGCACTCTTAACGTCCATTTGTTGTAATTTAAAATAATTATGAGCTGCATAAGCAAGAAGGATACAGATGGACTCAAGACGAGCCACTGGAGCATAAGTCTTGCCAAAGTTCATGCCTTCAACTTGTGAATAGCCTTGTGCCACGAGTCTTTCCTTGTTCCTTACAACAATGTCATTCTCATCTTGCTTATTCTTGAATATCCACTCTGTGCCGATAACATTGCAGCAATCCTTGGGCTTCTCTACTAATTTCCAGACTTGCGCTTGAAATTATTTAACTCTTCATGCATAGCAACAACCCAGTCCAGATCTTCAAGAGCTTCAAACACTTTCTTGGGTTCCACCATGGATATGTGAGCTTGGTGCTCACTGAAGCTTGCAATCTCCCTTCTTGTGGACACCCTCCGTCTGAGATAATCTAAAACTTTATCAAGAGTGTGACCTCTCAATTCAAGATTCCTTTTTGCACGAGATTTGCGGCGAAGTTCAATCAACTTGTTGTTTCTTGGAGGAATTTCTTCATCATTTGAGTCTTTGTTGGGATTACTTGCTTGACCTTGATCTATAGCTTGATCAGCGAGAATGGGAGATGAAGAATCTTGCCCTTGATGTTGATCAGCAGCTATAATAGGAGGCTGTTGTTGTCCTGAAATTTCAGGGCCAGATAATCCGGCTGAGGGAGTGGCCAGATAATCTGGCCTAGGAGTACTTGGTCCTTGTTGGCTGTCGTGGATGCTTCTAGCCCGAGTTAGAGAAGGGCCGGATAATCCGGTGTCGCCCGGAAAATCCGGCCTGGGAGGTGCATTAATTTCTTGGTTGATCTGTTCGGTCATTGTATTTGAGGTAGTATGATCGGATAATCCGGTGTCCACCGGATAATCTGGCCTGGAGCTTCGTAGAGCATATGATGGATGAACTTTAGCATGTGGAGGTGATGGTGTAGTGGTTTCTCCAGCGAGTGGAGCATGTTGAGCTTGTGTCGATGAGGGCTCTACTTGAGTAGATCATTATCCTTCTCGATCCACCATAAGGGGTTCCTCAATGGGGTGGAAAAATCCCACACCCATTATTCTTATGGCATCTTGGGGTATTTCAACATCTACATCACAAACATCAACTTGCCTCGCATGGGAGCCATCATTTCCTCGAACACCACACTACAAGATTCTACAACAGTTCTGGACAGCTTATTGTAGACTCTATAAGTGTGGGATTCGGCACCATAACCAACAAAAATTCCTTCTAAAGCCTTAGACTCAAATTTAGATAAACGAACTCCTTTGATGAGAAAGAAACACTTCCAACCAAATTCCAAGAAGTATGAGATGTTGGGCTTGTTACCAGTAAGTATTTCATAAGGTGTCTTGTCCAAGATTTTGCGGAGGTAGAGCCGGTTGGATGAGTGACATGCGGTGGAAATGGCTTCAGCCCAGAAGTTATATGGTGACTTGAATTCAGCTAACATAGATCTTGCCATATCCATTAGAGTCCGGTTCTTCCTCTCGGCTACACCATTTTGTTGAGGGGTGTACACAACGGAATATTGGTGTCTTATCCCCTCTTCACTTAGGAATTCATTCAGAGTGTAGTTCTTGAAGGCGAAGCTGTTATCGCTTCTAATTGCCAATATAGGGACATTGTGTTGTTGCTGAACCTCGTTGGCGAAATCGTTGACTGTTTGTTGAGTCTATCTCTTCAACTTGAAGAAGTAGAGCCATTTATATCTTGAATAATCGTCGATGATTACGAGGCAATATTTCTTCCCACCGAGACTCACATGCGATGGAGGACCAAAGAGGTCCACATGAAGGAGCTCCAAAATCTTCTTTGATGAAATAATTTTCTTCCTTCGATGGGGAGAGTCATGCATTTTCCCTTCAATGCAAGCCCTGGAAACACGATCTTTGGCAAAGGAAACATTTTCTTTTAGTCCAAGGATGTGGCCACCCTTGTGGAGAATTTGCAAAGTTCTCATATTGACGTGGGATAGACATTGATGCCAAAGCCAACCCGCGTCGGCCTTTCTAAAAATACACATTGGGCCTGTAGTGGTTTTCCCCAAAAAGTCCACCACATACAGGTCATTTTTGACATATCCAACAAAAGCGACCTTTAGAGACTTGCTCCACAAGAGTACGACTAAATCACCATCAATAAAAACTGCAAATCCCATCTTACCAAGGGCATGAACATAAAGTAAATTGTAACCGAGGGTCTCAACCAGCATGATGTCCATGAGAGAAATATCGTGGGTAACCACAACCTTGCCAAGACCCAATACCTCAGATTTTGACTTATCACCATAGGAGACGGTTATATGATCATGGTTTGGCCGCATCTCTGAGATTATCTCTTTTCTTCCGGTCATATGACTCGTGCACCTGCTCTCGAGCACCCATTTAGACCCATCGGAAGCATAGACCTACAATAAAATTACTTCTTGGTTTTAGGTATCCATTTTTCAATGGGTCCTCTCATGTTAGTAACAAGGGTCTTGGGGACCCAAATAGACCAAGAAATGTAATTATCAAATGGACCAACATAACTATCATAAACATCACCATAGTAATCACAAAATAATTCATAATTAGGATTATTAGACCCTGCAAAACCAATATAATTAGTCTTGTCATTTGTTATGGTGCGTGTCTTTGCTTGAGCAGTTTTGCTTTTCTTCTTCTTCTTCTTGGTCTTGGGAACATAACCAAGTCCCTCTTTTCCATTGCTTGCCCTTTGTTTACCAAGGATCTCATCTAGGACTTCCTTATTTTTGTGTTGGGATCCCTTGACAAGTTCATGTTTCAACCTAGTATTTTCTTCAATGACATCTTCATGTCCACATGATGGTGTAGAAGTGCTAGGCCTATCGTACTTGTCCAATCGAGTTTGGAGATGATCATGAGACTCATTTAGAGTAGAGTGTTCACTCTCCAAATCCTTGTAGGCAATGTCAAGTTTCTCTAATTTCTCAGAGAGTCTAGCATGAGCAGCCCCAAAGTCAACCTTCTCCTTCTTTACTTTCTTTACCATGGCAAGAGCATTATCACGTTCCTTTATGAGTTAGGATACAACCTCGTCATGTGACTCCTCAACTGACTCAAGCCTCTCCTCTAGAGAGACTCGAGTCTCTTCTTCCTCTTCTAGAGCATTCTTCAAGGAAGCAATTTTCATGGCATCCTCTCTTTCATTGCTGCCCTTTTCTTCGAGTTAGCTCATGAGAGCCTCAAAATGAAGTTTTCGCTCACCTTGAAAGTTAGTGATAAAATGGTCCAAAGCAATACCTTCTTCCTTTACTCTAAGACTTATATGATCATCCATATCAACATTCATAGTAGTCTTAGGAAAAGAAGAGATAGAAGATGATACCTCGGAACCTCTTGCCATAAGGCAAGTGACGTTGTTGCTGATGACATTTTCATTGGGAGAGTCGAAGAGCGATGTGGGGCTAGATGTGGTGGCTATTGCAGCCACCTATCAAGTGATATCTTCATCCTCTTCATCTTCACTTGCAGACGGATACTCTTCTTGTGCCACCAAGACAATCTTAGGTTGCTTCTTGTAGGGAGCATTTTTCTTGACGAATGGCTTCTTTCGAGGTGCCTTGGACTTTTCTTTGAGGATGATCCTGCCCCCATTGTCTTCTCTACTTTGATAGGGACACTCAGCCACAAAGTGCAAACGGACTCCACAATTGTAGCAAGTTCTCAGTTTTGGGTCGTTCTCCCTTCGCCCACTTGACCCATTCTTGCGCTCAAGTTCAGATTTGGCCTTAGCTGGGTCCTTCCAAAAGTTTCTTGCATAGAAGGCCATGTACTCACCATGAGCACACTTTACCTCATCGGGATAGCTCATGGAGACAATGTCAAACCCTCTATCATCTTCATCTTGTTCAACAACATTGGCCTTTAATGCAACATTTATGCCTTTTTGCATCCCAATTGCTCGAGCGCGAGCATCTTCGGCGTTCTTTGCTGCCACTTTAAAAGCCTCCATTTCTTGCATGACTTCATTGGAAGTCATTTGGTGGTAGTTGTGTCTACCTTGCAAACTCTTCAAGTCCGTGGGCTCAAATGGCATGAGGGAACTCACATATTTTATTTTGATCCAAGCATCATCAATATGAGTGGCACCATTCTTTCTAAATGTTGTTGGAATGCTCTTGAGCCTTCTATACATGTATTCATGGTCTTCACCATACAACATGTAAAATCCTTCAGCCTCATTGCTTAGAGCATCATACCTATTTCTTATCATGCTTTCATTGCCGATGAATATATCGGTGAGAGCATCCCAAGCTTCCTTGGCGGTGTTGAGGTGTTCAATATGTGGCATATCCTTGGGACCCACACCAAGTTGAATTATGTGAAGTGTAGTTGCATTTAGTTGACTGTCCACCACTTCTCGTCTTGTCAAGTTGGTGGAGTCTTCAATGTAGAGGCCATCTTCAATGATTCTCCAAAGCTCAATGGATGAACTACACACATGAGATTTCATTAAGAATTGCCATTGATAAAATGAAGAAGCAGTAAGCTTGGGTGGATCACCCCTATTGTTTATATGAGGGCGAGGGATTGGTGGATCGGGAGAGTACAAGTGAGGTACCTCACTATAATCCTCCTTACCACTTCCCTTTTTGGATGTGGATCCATTATTTTTATCACCTACCACTTCATTGTCCTTGGATTTAGCATTAGCTTTATCCTTAGATATAGGAGTGGTGGCCTCCGAGGTAGATGGAGGTGGGGCTGTATCCAGAGAGAGATGAGCAATCATTTGATGCATATCCTCTGTTTTAGTCTCAAAGGATTTCAACAAGGTTGTTTCCAACGCCTTGAGATCATCCATTGTGACCTTGTCCATAGCCTGACTCCATCTCCCCTAGTACCCATACTTCTCTTAGGCGGTTAAGCCCAAATAAAGAGCCGAGGCTCTGGTACCAATTAAAAATGGATCGTATGGGCACCTAGAGGGGGGGTGAATAGGTGCTACTCCAAATTTTAATACTTTTTCAATTTTAGGCTTGATACAAAGGTAAATTCTCTAGATATGCAACTACGAAGAATTTCCCTATATGTAAACCTAACTACTAGGAAGTAAAGGCAAGTAAGAGTGAGGAGCGAGGAAACCGTAGTGGAGCACGCAGAGACACATGATTTGTTTTATCGTAGTTCCTTCCTTGTTAATGGAAGTACATCTGTGTTGGAGGGGTGGGCGGTACTAATACCACCACGCCACAATAGGTCTCACCCTATTCTCCAATGGATCTCACCACCAAAGGCCTGATCCACCTTTCCACTATTGGTACCCTTCGAGGCGGGAACCGATGCCTTTACACAACTAGCGGGGAACAACTCCACAACCGAATTGGAGGCTCCCGTAATGACAACAAGCTGCCACAAGAACAAATATTATCAAAACCAAAACACAAGATCTAGATATTAACAAGTAATAATAGATCGAGAAATCTCCAATTGAATGGAGGGAAGTGATGCGCTTGATTCGTGATGTCGATGAATGAAGTCTCCTCCTTCGATTCCCCAAAAATCGGAACCTTCGGGTAGTTGAAGTGAGAGATCTCTATTGAGAAATTTTTGAACAGGCTAGTACTTTTTCGAATGAGGCATTTATACCCCATGTCCATACTTGGCCGTTGGTGAAGTTGGGGGCTAGATTATCTAGCCCAAGTGATGGCTAGATTATCCGGATGGGGCAAAACACCGCCCCAGATTTGGATTTTCCGGGGGATAATCCGCCCCTATACGCTTGACGCGCCATGGATCCCTTTGCAAACTTCCCTGGGAGGCGGATTATCTAGCCCGGGCAAAACCTCCGGCCCTGTCTAGACAATCCGAGTGATAGTCTACCCTCCTCACTGCATGAGGCGCCTGGCCAGACTTTGAAAACCTTCTGGGGGAGATTATCCGGCCCCTATAGGGGCGGGTGATCCAGCCCGGGCAAAACCTCCGGCCCTATCCGGACAATCTGAACAATAATCCGCCCCCCATACCGAGTGACGCGCCTTGTCCACTGATGTCTATGCACTTCTATCCTTGTAGACAGTTGTTGGGCCTCCAAGTGCAGAGGTTTGTAGAACAGCAGCAAGTTTCCCTTAAGTGGATCACCCCAGGTTTATCGAACTCAGGGAGGAAGTGGTCAAAGGTATCCCTCTCAAGGAACCCTGCAATCAAGATACAAGAAGTATCTTGTGTCCCCAACACACCCAATACACTTGTCAGGTGTATAGGTGCACTAGCTCGGTGAAGAGATAGTAAAATACAAGTGGTATAGATAATTATAAGTGGTAACGGTGATAGATAATAGCTTGATGGCATGGAAAAGACTAAAGTAAAACTGAAATAAAGATAGAAGCAAGCAAACATGTAATAGATCTAATAGAAAACGGTGTTTTAGTGCTTAGAAACAAGGCCTAGGAATCATACTTTCACTAGTGAACACTCTCATATAAATATATTCTTCTTTATGATACTACGCTGAACTACTCTCCGGTTGGACACTCTAATCCATGGTAGGGCTATAACAGTACACCTCAAAGTAAGCCTTTCCCATCTAGATAACCCCACACTGTCACCTTGAGCACTAGATGGTTCAAACAAACACCACAATTTCATAAAGAGATCCAACTTGAAATATAACTCATAACAAGTATTTGAAATCTCTAGCCTAAGTGCCACCATGGTGTGCACACTGTCAACTTCACACACATGGGGAGAGCAGAGATCTATTAAAGCACTTGAGTATCAAGGTAGATCTATAGATTACAAGCTCATGATCTCAATAAGATCATGCATAGAGAGAGATGAACAGATAGCTACCGGTAGAACCCTTAGCCTCGAGAGAGAACTACTCCCTCCTCATCATGGGAATCAGCAATGGTGATGGAGATGGTGGTGGAGATCGATGGAGATGGCTCCGGGGGAACTTCCCCGTCCCGGCAGGGTGCCGGAACAGAGACTTTCTGTTCCCCGAATCTCCCTTTCGGTGGCGGCAGTGCTACAAAACTTTTCGTGGCTGGAGGCTAGACGATTTAGGGTTTTTGCATCGGGAGGCATCTTATAGGCGAAGAGGCAAGGTCGATGGCGGCCTGAGGGGCCCACACCACCTGGTGGCGCAGCCAGGGCAATCCCGCGCCACCACATGGTGTGGCTAGCCCCTGGCCCCTCTCCGTCTCATCTTTTGATTCCGTGAGCCTTCCGGTAAAATATCGACTTTGGCTTTTGTCCGGTCCAATTCCGAGAATATTGATTTTCTGACTTTCCTGGAACCAAAAATAGCAGAAAACAGGCAGCTGGCACTGTGGCTCTTGTTAATAGGTTAGTCCAAGAAATCATATAAAAAGTACTCCAAAGTGTGGACAAAACATAAGAAAGTAAATAAAACCAAGCATGGAACATCAAAAATTATGGATACGTTAGAAACGTATCAACATCCCCAAGCTTAACTCCTGCTCGTCCTCGAGTAGGTAAGTGATAAAAAGAAAGAATAATTTTTGACGTGACATGCACTATCATAAACTTGATCAAAGTATTTGTAAAAACATTCAAAGCTGGGATCATAGTACTTCAATCATAACATGAAAGACAAAGTTCTAGCAATAAGACAAAGAAACTATGTTGCAACATGAAAAGGCACAAACAAAAGAGTAATGAATAACAATGCTTTGCAAGACGTTTGTTTGTTTCACATAAAGAAAACATAGCATAGTGGTATTCAGCTTGTCCCTCGAGTAGCAAACATAAATGCATAGGTCACCTTCAAAGTTCATAAGAGTGACTAGATACAAATAGTTTAAAATAAGCAATATCAAAGTTATGCATCAATCAACAAGTCTTGGGACAATGTGTTGGGGGGATACCCCCGGGTAGGGTCACGCCGGGGTATAAAGGCCAAGTTAGCCGAGGTTCGGCAAGGCCAAAGCGGATGCTGGCCGAGTCGCCTCAAGGCAGGCCGAATCACGGGGTAACCCGGACCAGTGGATGTCCACCTAACTGGGCCTCAACCGACTTAAGCTATAAGTCAGACAGATGAATCTAACTTGTATGCAGGAACAGGTGTGGCCGGATCTACTATGTACGATCCGGGTCATATCAAGCTTGTAGGAGAAGGAAGGTATCTCGCTGGTCAAAGGTGACCCCTGTACGCGGAGCATGAGTGAAGCGGACAGAGGCAAGACCACCGAGGCGTGGCCGACAAAGGTGACGATGCCAATGTCGGCTGACGCGGGCACCACAGAGGCTCACCTAGCCTCTGCATGGGTGACGCGGGGGAAAAGTGACCCAGTCGGCTTACTATTTTGGGAAGAGGCATATTCTCTAGAATATGCCTCCACGTATGCCCTAATTGGAGACCTAGCCTCCCCTATATAAGGAGGGCTAGGGCCTCTGTAGAAAGGGTTGATCTCTATTGGGTTGAGTTTTACAGAGTTAGTTTTCAGAGGTTATGTTCTTCTAGCAAGTGACTGAGAGCTAGCTAGTGGTGAGAGTAAGAGAGTTCTTTCTTCCTCCTCTCTCCAATACAGCTCGAGGAGCACTTGTAAACCTTGGAAGTGAGTTGAATTCAAAGCTTCTGTGTGTGGAATCACCACACTATCCCTCCCTGGATTCCCCTAGTGCATTTAGTCCCCACCTTTAGCCTATCCATGGCATCTGCCGTGATACCACCACGACAGTTGGCGCCCACCGTGGGGCTAGCGGCGCTAGTAGGGGTCAAGATCCGGACAGGAAACCTCATCGGCACCAGCGAGCGCATTGTCTCCGGGCTCGTTCAGCGCTTTGGAGCGCTGGACTTTGTCAGCGACAACACTGGCTGCTTCGGCAAGCGCCCTCTTCCCCGCAACGGCCTCTTCGTCAAGCTCGGCGCGCATAAGGTCTACGTTGCTGTCGATGTGTCATGCGTTCATCCGCAGCACGTCGTCGAGGCAGGGGAGCCACCCCTTAGCGTGGTTCACGGGGCGCGTATCACTCGCTCACCGGACCGTGCTGAGGTGATGATGACTGCACCTGGCGCTGGTGCGAGCAAAGATCCGGCACCAGATCCGGAGGTAACGCCTAAGGCACCAAGGAAAGGTAGAGGTCCTCCACTAGAGAGGCCAGAGAATGTGCTGCGGGAAGCGATGGATAGCTTGGCAAACCCTGTAGCAGCAGTGGTAGATCCGGCTCAGGCACAGGCCGATCTAGAGGAAACTAGGCAAAAAATTCTAGAGGGTGTGAAAAAGATAGCCGCGGCTCAGCAGTCGTTGAACATGACGCTGCGTGAGTACGCAAAGGAAAATAAAGTAGATGCTGTAAAATTAAAAGGGAGAAACCTCATGAGTGAAATGAACAAAGAGGGTGATACTAGGATTGAAGAGTCATAAAACTGTTTGTCCGTGGGGCTGCCGAAGTATAGTACCCTGGCAAAAAACCTCAGAGCAGCGAATGCAGCTGCGTCCGAGTTAGAGGGTCTAACGGGTGAAGCCCGTCAGAGACAACAAGATAGGGTCAATGAGTTGGTTCGGATCGCGAACAGGCAAAATGAGGAATTGCTCAGGGCTAAACCGGAGAGAGACGGGGCCTCCAAGATCATTCATTCGATGGTGGGTAACCCAGAGAAATCCGCTGGAGCTGCATCGTCTCCTCATGGTGGTCCTAGGAGAGAAGAGGTAGTAACATCGGCCAGGAGGAACAAACAGGTCGTCCCGTATGACCCGACAAGGGCAGGGAAAGGAAAAGAAGTACAGAGAAATGACGATCGACAAAGTGTGAGCCGAGGTGAAGCTGGCCGAGGTAACCACGACCAAGGCAATGCCGGTCAAGGAAACAATGCAACTCGGCAGGACAACCGCATCAGCAGAATATACCAAGGCAAGAGCAAAGTGTCGGCCGAGGTATGCAATAGAGAGGGGCTCCACGAGAACAAGACCGGTATAATGATGGAGATTCGGAAATGGTGAACGCAGGATACCCAAGGCCGGACTATCATGTGATAGGGTCAAGATTGGGAAGCAGGGATTTGATGCCTGATGATGCCAGATTGAAACTAGATCGGCTGTATAGGTCGGAACAGATTGAATGTCAAGGTCCCCCGGGTCCTGCATGTTTTGGGCCCCGGATCATGAAGGAGCCTCTAGTACCTAACTTCCAGTTACCTAGAGGCACAAAGACGTATGATGGCAGTACAAAGTCGAAGGATTGGTTGATAAACTATGCTACAGCTGTAAAAATTGCTACAGGCAACTTGAGATGGGCTATGAGATACGTACCCCAGATGTTGGAGGGGCCAGCAAGGGTATGGCTAAACAATTTGCCGCCCAGAAGTATTAACTGCTGGATCGATTTTGAGGAAATGTTTATCAGCAATTTCTCAAGTACGTATCAGAGGCCAAATAGGCCACAGACCCTAGCTATGTGTAAGCAGAGACCGAACGAGACAGACCGGGAGTTTTTAACCCGGTGGTGTACCGTTAGAAACTCGTGTGAGGGCGTGATCGAGTCACAGGCCATAGCATGGTTTACGCAAGGATGCAGATATGCAAGCATGTTGTGGCAAAGATTGCAAAGGGATATGCCAACTACGTTGGCAGAGACGATCCGGATTGCTGATTCGTATGCTTTTGGGTGATCCGACTCAACCTAGGCTCGTGTCAAACGAGTCAAATGAGGAATTCTACCGGGGTAAAAGAAGAGATGACAAACCGGATTACCGGTATAGTTCGCAACAAGTTGCTGCTGTGAATCAAGATCAGCCCGGAGCAGGGGGGAAATCAACGTCAGAAAACTGGAGGGCAACAGTGGACACCAAGAAATGATGGCAAGAAAACTTGGACGCCAGAGCAGAAGAAACAGTGGCAGGAAAAGAAGGACCGTCCAAGGTATACTTATGAGTCAATGTTGGATCAGCCGTGTAAATTTCACACGCCAAATCCGAGTAACCCAGTGGGTCATACAACGAGGCAATGTGAGTGGATGCGTAAGATAGAACAAGGTGGTTCGGGGAATGCTCGGGCACCTTGGAACGATCAACCTTGGCAGGAGTTACCCCGGCAGCAATTGCTCTCCGGAGCAAACACGCAATAGCTAATGTTGCCTCCCCCTCCGCCGAGGTATGATAACCATGAGAGAAGGGATGCAGTGCATCAAATGGAAGACCAGCATCAGCCGGATCAGAGGTACCCCGGAAATGAGGGGAGGAATGAGTACAGAGAACATCATCAGAGTTACTGTGTGTTTACCACTGAGGAAACAGATAGAAAGAGCTTGCAGCGCCGACATATGGAGGTGAATGCGGTAATGCCAGTAGTGACGAGGTATATGCCTTGGTCGGACCAGGAAATTACCTGGAGCATCAAAGATCATCCCAAGCTTATGCCAAGTCCTGGTTCATATGCGCTAGTGCTGGACCCGACATTCATTGGGCCTAACATCAATGTGAGGTTCTCCAAGGTACTGATTGACAATGGCAGTAGCATTAACATCACGTATGCGGATACAATGCGCAAACTCGGTATCTCGGAGAACATGCTCCAAGCTACAAGGACAACTTTCCATGGTATTGTGCCAGGCATTTCTTGTGAGCCCATAGGCAAGGTCCGGGTTGACGTATTGTTCGGCACGAGAGGTAACTGCCGAACTGAGAATTTGGAGTTTGAAGTGGTGAACTTGGAGAGTGCGTATCACACGTTACTCGGAAGACCAGTGCTGAAAAAGTTCATGGCAAGCTGCCACATCAGTTATCTGAAGATGAAGTTGCCCGGGCCAAATGGAGTGATTACCATTGCTGGAGATTTCCGACGTTCCATTGAGTGTGCCTCAGCCGGGTCTAACCTAGCCGAGTCACTCGTGATTGCGCAAGAGAAAAGAAAAATCCAAGAGGTGGCGGTGTTGGCTCAGTCCGTGCAGCAATATATGCCGGCGTTGAGTAATCTGCATGGTAGTGTTTCATTCCAAGCCACAAAGGATACCAAGAAAGTGCCTGTTAATGATATGTACCCAGACCGCACAGTAACAATTGGTGCCGGGTTAAATGATAAATAGGAAAGCGAGCTCGTCAACTTCCTCCGTGAGAATCGGGATATTTTTGCTTGGTCCACACAGGACTTGCAAGGTGTTCCGAGGGAGTTGGTCAAGCACTCTTTGAACGTAAGACCCAGAGCAAGGACGGTGAAGCAACCTCTCCGCCGCTTCGCCGAGGATAGGAGAAAAGTCATTGGAGATGAGATAGCTCGATTACTAGCAGCAGGATTTATCATGGAAGTTCTTTACCTAGATTGGCTATCTAATCCGATGCTGGTGGAGAAGAAGAAGGATGATCCGAATGTGGTAGTGGTTTGGCGTATGTGTATCGATTACACAAACCTGAATAAGGCATGTCCAAATGATCCATTCCACTACCAAGGATAGATCAGGTCATAGATTCAACTACTGGGTGTGAACTGTTGTCATTCATTGATGCATATTCTGGTTTCCACCAGATACCTCTGAATCCGGATGATCAAATAAAGACTGCATTTATCACCCCGTATGGGGCTTATTGCTATCGCACCATGCCGTTTGGTTTATGTAATGCAGGGGCAACGTACCAAAGATGTATGCAGAAATGCTTGCACGACCAAATTGGTCAAAATGTATAGGTGTATGTGGATGATGTGGTTATCAAGACCAAGGAAAGCAAAACGCTCCTTGATGATATCAGGCAGACATTCGCGAACCTAAGGAGGTTTCAGATGAAGCTTAACCCGGAAAAATGTACCTTCGGTGTGTCGGCTGGAAAGTTACTCGGATTTCTTGTCTCCAGCCAAGGTATCGAAGTCAATCCAACTAAAATACAGGCCATAGAGCGAATGGAACTGCCGAAGTGTCTTAACGATGTCCAGAAGTTCACTGGCTGCCTGGCATCGTTAAGTCGGTTTGTATGTCGGTTGGGAGAAAAGGCATTGCCTCTCTATCAACTCATGAAAAAGTCGGAGAAGTTCATTTGGACGCCGCAGGCCAATGAAGCCTTTATACAATTAAAGAAAAGTTTAGCCACTGCACCAGTGTTAGCCTCTCCACTATCAAAAGAGCCAATGTTGCTCTATATAGCCGCAACCAAACGAGTTGTAAGTGCAGTAATCGTGGTAGAGCGCGACGAAGAGGGTAAGTCAGTGCAAAGGCCAGTATATTATCTGAGCGAGGTATTGTCAGCATCAAAGCAAAATTATCCGCACTATCAGAAAGTGGCGTATGGAGTGTATATGTCGGCAAAGAAGCTAAAACATTATTTTGAAGAGCACCCTATCAAAGTAATATGTGAAGATCCCATATCCGAGATAATGAGTAACAAGGATGCAAGTGGCAGGATTGCAAAATGGGCAATTGAACTAGCTCCCTATGCGCCACAATATGACAGAAGAGAAGCAATAAAGTCTCAGGCTGTGGCCGACTTTTTTGTGGACTGGGCCGAGGTACAATATGAACCACCGCTACCAGATCCGAACTGCTGGAGAATGCACTTTGATGGGTCAAAAACAAAAACCAGGTTAGGCGCCGGAGTTGTGCTTACCTCGCCAAAGAATGACCAGTTGAAGTATGTGCTGCAGATCCATTTCGCAGCATCAAACAATGTCGCTGAATATGAAGCACTTGTGCATGAGCTCAAAGTGGCAAAATATATTGGGATACGTCGGATCCAATGCTTTGGCGACTCGGATTTGGTTGTTCAGCAAGTGTTGGGGCTGTGGGACGCTCTTGATCCAAACATGGCATTATACAGATTCCATGTGTAGAAAATATCTGGTTACTTTGAGGGATGCGAATTTCGCCATGTACCCCGGGTGGAAAATGAGGCGGCCGACGTATTGTCGAAGCTCGGATCAACTCGACAAGCAATTCCACTGGGTGTAGCATTAGAACACCTCAGAAAACCATCTATCAGACCGTCCCCAGAAACCGACTCAATTTACGTCCCGGAGGATCCGGAGTCCGGAGTTGTGCCCATGGACATTGACGTGGGAGGTGGTGCGCGAAACCCGAGGACTGCCTCAGCAAACCCGGGGACTGCCTCAGGCAACCCGGGGACTGCTTCGCAAGACCCGGGGACTGCTCAGCGTGATCCGGTTGAAGTTATGTCGGTGGATCAGATGGAAATTGATGAGGATGTTTTCCCTGTATGAGCAATACCAGCTTGGGCACTGCCTATATTTCAATTCCTAAAAGATGGAACTTTACCCACTGAAGAGGTGCTATCCAGGAAAACTCAGAGGAGAGCAAAGGCATACACAATCATCAATTCTGAGCTATACAAAAGGAGTGTGACTAATGTCCTCCAGCGATGTGTTGACCCGGAAGAAGGGCTTGACATCCTCCGAGATATACATCAAGGGGAATGTGGGCATCATGCCTCGTCCAGGGCCTTGGTAGCAAAAGCTTTCCGGCATGGATTCTACTGGCCAAGTGCCTTAGAACAAGTAGAAGATTTGGTAAGAAAATGCAATGGTTGTCAGAGGTATGCTACCAAGACACATATGCCAATGTCGGAGCTCAAGACCATACCAATCACTTGGCCATTTGTCGTATGGTGTTTGGACATGGTTGGCCCGTTCAAACCAGCAAGGGGAAATATGACTCACATTTTGGTCATGGTGGATAAGTTTACAAAGTGGATTGAAGTAAAGCCAATAAGAAAATGTGATGGAGCTACGACCGTGACATTTCTCAAAGACATCATCTTGAGATACGGTTATCCTCACAGTATCATAACTGATAATGGCACAAATTTTGCTAAAGGAGCATTTGCGTGATTCTGCCGAGATAAGAAGATCCGGCTGGACGTTGCCTCGGTAGCCCACCCCTCATCAAACGAACAAGTGGAGAGATCCAACAGATTAGTATTATCCAGGATAAAACCCCGGCTCATTGAGCCGCTGCAAAGATCAGCGGGGTGCTGGATAGAAGAACTACCAGCGGTATTGTGGAGTTTAAGAACAACTCCGAATCGATCAACAGGCTATACGCCATTCTTTCTGGTGTATGGGGCAGAAGCTGTATTACCAGCCGACATAGAGCATGACTCGCCTAGGGTCACCCAATACACAGAAGCCGAAGTGCAAGAAGCCCGGCAAAATGATGTTGATCTACTGGAAGAAGCGAGAGAACTGGCATTGTCCCGATCCGCCATATATCAGCAAAATCTCTGACGCTATCATAGCCGGAAAGTAAACCCCTGAGTCTTCCGGGAGGGTGATTTTGTACTCTGGTTGGTACAACGTACTGCTGGCATGCATAAGTTATCCCCCCATGGGAAGGCCCATTCATTGTGAGCAAAGCACTGCACAATGATTCTTACTATCTAATCGATGCAAAACCACAGGAAAAGAACAAGGCGAACAGGTCCGGCGAGGAATCTAAGCGTCCATGGAATGTAGCTCTACTTCGTCCTTTCTACACTTAGCAGAGAAGTGTATGTATCCAAGTCTCTCATATGTCTGTATGTATGCCGGCAATGAGCTTATCAATGAAATGTTGGCACCTCGAGCAGTAACTCGGGGACTTCCTTAATAATGATTATTGTCTTCTGTATTTATTATTTCTACGTCGGCTGGCGTAAGTTGTTCTACTTAGGTCGGATTAGTAATGTGTGAGCACCAAAAACCCAACTCTTCGACTTGCTGCTGTCCAACAAGAATTGGCTTCATGGCAAGCAAGAGAACAAGTTTGAAATTGCGTAGCACATGAAAAACGACTAAGGAAAAGAGCTTAGTCGAGCCGACGTTTGTTTTTCGGACTAACCTGGTGTTTACTTTCGAATTATTATGCTGAATTATTTTGAGCTAAGCCTAAAGTTTCCAAGTATTGTTAAGACAATTTTTGAAGCTCGGATTCGTAAGTCGTAAAACCGAATCAAGGTAGACACGAGCCGAGCCAAAAGATTGGATGAACAAGAAAATGGAACTCGGGGACTACGCCCAAGTTAATCCGGCATAAATACTTAGTAACAAAGTATCACTTGTGTACTGGATACAATTCCACCCGGCATACCGGGGATCTGATAAACTTTAAAGTTTTTTCACTCAAGGAGCAGCAGGAGGAGGAAGTTCGGCGTCATCTTCACTGTCTTTGATGTCCGAGGCATCGTCCTCTTCGTCCTCATCCGAGCCATCTTCAATGTTTTCAGCGTTTTCATCTTCCGCGCCACCAAGGAAGCTTGGATCCTCAGTCCATTCATGAACCGAGGCATATTCAACGAGGCTATGGGTGCAAGCCTTGCGCCGAGCTACCCACTCCGGGTCACTGGTCCATTTGGATCCGGTGCGCATGTGCTCTAGGAGGTTGAGGTCGATTTTCTCGTACCACGTAAGCACGTAGTGGAGAACAGTCTCAACTCCGGCACGTCCAGCGGATTCCCTCCAAAGGTCGAGCTGGGTCTCGCACTCCATCAACTTATCGACAAGAACTGTGGTTCCCTCCAGAGTGTCTTCTGCAGGCCAAAAAGTGTTGAAGATTCGGATTGCAACGTCAAGGATATCCTTGCCATAGTTCTTCATGATTTCCACGCGAGAATACAAGCTGACCAGCAGGTCCTCCATGTCATAGGGAATCTCTTCAGCATCAGGAGCAATGGGGGTACCCCTCTGTCGGCGGAAATTAGCAACAGCAGTGCTTGCAATGGCATTGCCCTCTGGAAATTTGCCTGAAAACAAGACAAGAGAAGCGGGTAAAGAAAAGACATGTGAAGTAACCCGAAGAAATATGTCGGATGAGGGAAAGGAGCTTACGTGAAATATGGATGTGGATCCGGGTCAACTCCTTGGTACAATCATCACGCCTTTTGCGAAGCTGCACAAGTTCAGTGTTCGCCGACTCAAGTTTGACGTCGGTCTCCTGGAGAAGTTCTCGGTCCTTGGCAATCTGAAGGTTTAGGCGCTCGCGCTCTTCAGTGTATTCCTAGCCAGCTTTTTGAAGTTCGGTTTGGTGCTGCGCTTTCAAATTCTTCATATCTGCCTTGAGCTTGGCAATTTCTTCATCCTTGGTTCGGAGGAGGGCAAGCTCATCGTCTTTCTTTTTGAGCTCGGCCTGATGCTGCCCTGCTTGTTCGAGAAAATGCAGCATCATATCAGGCACGTGCACACTATCTTCCAGCGAGGCTGAAATAGTTTGTTGACCCGGCAAAGCCGAGGTATGAATGTTCGCCGAGCGAAGGAGAAAAGGAGATAGAAAGCATAACAAGGTCGCACAAAAGTAACTTACCCTTGATCTAGTCAAGATTCTTCCTCATGAGGATATTCTCAGCTTCCACCTTAGCTGCGAAAATCGAATGATGGGTTAGTTCGGCAGAAAAAGAGGAAGAAAACACGGAAAAATATCAAGAAGAGAACTTACCCCTTTTCTCATGTTCAGCGAGAAGTGGATTATGCTTTACGCACAGCATCTTGTGAGTGTCCAGGAGATGTTGAAACTCAGCACTCCGGCGGTTGGTGGTGACCTGAAAAGAGTACAAAAATATAGCTTAGTCTCCTGCATATTCGAAGTGTACAAAATCCGGGCCAAGTGGAACTTAACCCGGATCTAGGTGTGTGCATATTCGAAGTGTACAAAATCCGGGCCAAGTGGAACTTAACCCGGCTCTAGGTGTGTGCATATTCGAAGTGTACAAAATCCGGGCCATGTGGAACTTAACCCGGCTCTAGGTGTGTGCATATTTGAAGTTATCAAGGAGCTATGTTAGTTTTCTAAGGAGCATCCGGCCGAGTAACAAGTTACTCCCCCAGAGGCTCGGGGACTAATGGTTATATCACTAATATATACAACATGCTGAGGAAAAGGTGAAGTAACGTACCTCCATCATCCGAACCGCAAGGTTAATTGCCTTAGCGGCTGTGTTCATTTTAGCAGAAAATTCGGCGGGACCGAACTTCTCTGGGAGATCGTCGTTGTGGACGAACTCCGCCTTGTTCCAGTTGTTTACGAACTCAATCAAGGTAGGAGGGTATCGTTCGTCGCTGAGCATGTGGGGCGCCACCAAGCCCTTGGCATGTGCTTCCCTCCTCTCAACCTGGGCAAGGGCTAGGCTGGTGTGCAAAACGAGTTGCGTGTCAGCTGGGTCGACAGGGACGTCCTTCGGTGGTGGAGTTTTCTTCGAAAGCATGGAGGCGAGTGTGCGCTGTCCAGCCTCGATGGACGTTGCCCTGGTGGTGTCAGGGGCCTTCTTGCCCTTAGGTTGCTGCTGAGAAGTGGAAGTTGTTGCAGCAGATTTACCCTTGGGAGCTGCCTTGGTGCTTTCTCGCCGAGACTGAGAAGACTCGGACGAGGCGGAAGGGCTTGGTGCTGCTGCTGTTGCTTTTGCTGCTGGTGCCTGAGTTGGTGCTGGTGCTGGTGCTGGTTTCTTCTTTGGTGGAGGTGCTGAGGTAACCTCGGTGGTAGCTGGTTGCACCGGAGCCGAAGTGGTGGTGGCCGCTGCCTCGGCAGAGCCAGTCTCCCTGCTCCAGGGTTGCCCTCCTCTTGACGAGGTGGGCTGGAACCCGGAGCAGCCGCTAAACCCTCCGGGATTGGGCTCATCGGGCATGAATCGTCGCCACGAGGGGGAGAAGGGTTGTGTCGGAGCGGGGAGGCAATGCCGGATCCACTTTGTGGGACCTCCACCACGGCCCTGCCGAATCAAATAGTATCGGATGAGAAACTATAACAATAGAAGAACAAGTAAATGGCAGAGGGAAAAGAGGCTTACTCATCCGAGGTCAGGGCTCCTTGGGCTTCCGAGCCCTTCGTGATGGGGCCTTGGTTGCATGCTTGGAGGCAGTTTTGTCCCTGGACTTCTTTTGCCTTTTGGCTAGCTGAGAAGGTCCGGAGGAAGAAGTTGATGCGGCTCCCCTTTTCTTCTTTGGCGCAACCGGAACAGGATCACCCACGGCAAGGGGAGGGTCCTCATGGATCTGCCCACCAGGGTTAGCTGATGCCGGAAAAGCATAAGAAAGGGGGACAACGTCAAATGCTTCCATCACCTCAACATCCGAGTCATCTTCATCGTCGGGCCAATCTCTAATGGAAGAGAGTTTACCGGTGGGTCGCTTGGTCGCGTTGGCCATTGGGAGGAACATCTCCTGATCCGATTCCTCCTCGTCAGAGGTATCCCGGCCAGGCGCCCATTTGAGGGAGGGCTCAGTGCCATCCTCGATAGTTTGCTGAAGGAATTGCTAAGGGAAAGAAAAGATAACAGAGTTAAATATACAGCAGCGACCGACATATAATTTAATTCGGAGAAAGTTTGCGGCATGAAGCTTACCACGGGAGGAAGCCTATCTCGGCAATGATGTTCTATTCTCCACGTCCACTCAGAGGAGAATTCCTTGTGGGTGGTGAAGAGGGCCTTGACCCGGCGGTAGATCTCTGTGTTGCTCAACTCGAAAGACGAGGTCCGGTTGGGGTCACGGCCCCAGCTCATGTGACAGACTTTATGCGTGCGCTTCTGGAGGGGGAGATCCAGTTGCGGACAAACGTGATCATGGCGTCCTCGTTGCGCAATCCGAGGTCCTTCAACTCCTGGAACCTCTTGTTGACCTGGTTCGCCAGGACGGTGGGCTTCTTGGGGACCACGTCCCATAGCTCCAGATTGGGAGGACCCGGAGCGTAAGGGCGCAGCCGGATCAGATCCTCAGTATTGTCGTTCCGGACATAGAAGAAAGTCCGGGCCCATCCCTTGCAATAATCCAGCCTAGTGACTCGGGGGAAGACAGACAGCCTCCAAGGAGAAATTGACGCAGCACCGAACTGCGCGAGCTGCTTGTCCTCTGGGTCAAGCTGGATGTTCGGGATCACGTTCCGGCGAAGGACAAAGAACCGAATCCAGAGCTCCTTTGTGGGCCACAGTCCGGCATAACCTTTGATGGTGGAGGCGAAGGCAGAGAGAGATATGATGGCATTGGCTGGAAGGTGGTGCGGCTGGAGTTCGTATGTGTTTAACCGGTCGTGGAAAAAGTCGCTCACTGGCAGACCAAATCCGCGTTGAAAATGAGATAAGAACACCACATACTCACCTGGATTGGGTGAGGGGGCAAGCTCAGAGGAAGCGAGGCGTGCGGTGACGCCCTCCGGGATGCGCCTGGTGCGGTAGAGCCAATCCAGGTCATTCTGGTAGACCCAAGATCCTACCCACGCGCCACGGTCGGCGCTCACAACATCTTCCTCCATCTCCTTTTCGGCGACGGTGAGCTCCTCCTCAGTCATCTCGAGTTCGCTGCCCTCACTGGAGCTAGCGGCGGTGGGTGGCAGTGGCCTAGACTGGCAGTGACCCGTGGCGGAAGAGATGCGCGGGGGCAGCGGCGATTCTGGTGAGCGTGGAGGTAGTGCGGCGGTGGCGCTGCTACTCTGGCACGGTGGCGGCGGTGCTGTCGCAGGAGAAGAAGAAGCAGAGGCAGAGGGGCGCGGAAGTGGGGAAAAGACCCAAGAAGCGTGCCCCTCCCCTATTTAACCACTCCCTCGAGGGGGTAGTGGGATCGAGTTATGCGGGTGTGCCACACAGTGTGGCCATGTATAACCCGGATTGACCAATCAGTGATGAGCCACACGGAGGACCACAAGGCGTAGCGGATCCCATGACGCGACGCAGTGATGCAGTTAACGAGGAGGCAGGCACAATGTGACATGCGCACAGTAACTCTTGACAATAACTGCGGCGGTTACTATTGCTGGCCCTTAAAATGAGGCAATCTAATGATTAGCCTCCACGTGGGGAAGCATACGAGAGAAGGAAGAATGACCCGGATGAGAATGTGGTAACCCAGCCAGCAAGTGAAAACTTGGAATGTGCCAAGGGAAAGTAAACCCATGGAATCCGAGATAAGGAGGTAACTCAGAAAAGTAACTCAAAAGCTCAGTGAAATTGAACCTGCTGTGGCCTTAGCGGCCAAGGCAGCTAAGACCGCACCACCTTCGGGGACTAATGTTGGGGGGATACCCCCGGGTAGGGTCACGCCGGGGTATAAAGGCCGAGTTAGCCGAGGTTCGGCAAGGCCAAAGCGGATGCTGGCCGAGTCGCCTCAAGGCAGGCCGAATCACGGGGTAACCTAGACCAGGGGATGTCCACCTAACTGGGCCTCAACCGACTTAAGTTGTAAGTCGGACAGATGAATCTAACTTGTATGCAGGAATAGGTGTGGCCGGATCTACTATGTACTATCCGGGTCATATCAAGCTTGTAGGAGAAGGAAGGTATCTCGCTGGTCAAAGGTGACCCCTGTACGTAGAGCATGAGCGAAGCGGACAGAGGCAGGACCACCGAGGCGTGGCCGACAAAGGTGACGATGCCAATGTCGGCTGATGCGGGCGCCGCAGAGGCTCACGTAGCCTCTGCATGGGTGACGCGGGGGAAAAGTGACCCGGTCGGCTTACTATTTTGGGATGAGGCATATTCTCTCGAATATGCCTCCACGTATGCCCTAATTGGAGACCTAGCCTCCCCTATATAAGGAGGGCTAGGGCCTCTGTAGAAAGGGTTGATCTCTATTGGGTTGGGTTTTACAGAGTTAGTTTTCAGAGGTTATGTTCTTCTAGCAAGTGACTGAGAGCTAGCTAGTGGTGAGAGTAAGAGAGTTCTTTCTTCCTCCTCTCTCCAATACAGCTCGAGGAGCACTTGTAAACCTTGGAAGTGAGTTGAATTCAAAGCTTCTATGTGTGGAATCACCACACTATCCCTCGCTGGATTCCCCTAGTGCATTTAGTCCCCACCTTTAGCCTATCCATGGCATCTGCCGTGACACCACCACGACACAATGCACATAGAACTAAGAATGGCCACTATGCTCTCAAAGTAGGTGCATAAAGGTAGAAGGTGGAGGCTCAACAAAAAGGTAAAAGAAAGGCCTTCATAGAAGGAAGTAGGTATTCAAGTTTCATAAAAGATCTTCCAAAAATTATGGTACTTAATAGCTTTTAGCTCTCATTTCCCCTATCATAAGCATCTTGAAGTGATTAAGGTTAAAGTGAACAAACTATGGAGTATATGCTTGACAAAGTATAAGTTGGAAATCTCATGTCCCTTGAATACGAGGGCCTCTCCTCATGCTACTCAAGTTTAGTCACTGGTAATTTCTTGTCATTGTAAGTACATGTGTATCATAGAGAAACGCCAACGAGGTACCCCTTGCCCGATGATACGGAAGAATCCCCATATCAAAATGACAAGGCAAGCAGACAACGAGCATCTCATCAATCTTCTTATTTACCATGGGAATATGGTGCTTTTTTCTCTTTTCTCTTTTCATATATCTCTTTTTTTTATTTTTCTCTTTTTTCTCAATATCTGACTCTTTTTTTATAAGAATGCTTCATAGACAGCTCATTATGGTTACACTACAAGTTTCCACCATGACAGCATGGATTAGACCTGTGGCCCAGGCGTTTCTCTAACACACATACATAACTCCATGGACTTACAAGCTCCCCTTTCATTTCACACTGACGACATCCATAGACAAAAGAGCATGATATCAACTAGGTACAAAGTACAAGTGCAATGTTTAAAGCATTCCCCATGACAGCATGGTTCTGCTAATCCCCAACATAAAGTGCAAGCATATACAACATAGACGACACAATGATTCAAGTTTATTAAGGGAAAGAAAAGTAAAGTGTGCCATCAAGTTCGTGAGAGCTTTAATCACTAGTTTTCTCATAACAAGTTTAATTAGGAAGGTAGATAAAAACATGAATATACTTGGAATAGCATATGCTAGTAGGTAGGTATGGTGGACTCTTTGGAATAACTTGGTTTTAGGAGTTGGATGCATGAGTGGAACTCATACTTGGTTGTGGAGGCTAGCAAAAGACTAGGAGCGACCAACTAAGAGAGCAATAATGGCCATAATCATGCAGAGGAACAAAACATCATTAATCAAAGCATAAAGTGATACTACAAGTTGAAAACTAAAGGACCACAAAGGCTATGTGACTCGGGATAGTGATAACATGGTGTGAGCATGTGCCAAGTCAACCCAAATAAAGCATCAAAGGAGAATACCACAATACTATGCTTTAATATGCTAAAACAACGCATGATTCTTCCAAGGCAATTAAGCAATCTCAGTTGTTTATAACATGTCATGCTATAAAAAAGATCACTAAGCATAAAGCCAAAACAATATTAAGCATGGCATGAAAAATCATAGGCCACAGTAAAAAACAAGCTCTCTTTACCACTTAAGCATGAACTTTCCTACTCTTTCGAATCCAAACCAAACTATTTGAAAACCAATGTATGAAATAGGGGTTCCAAACAATTTATTCAGAAAACTAAGCAAACCAAGCAAACTAAAACCAAAATGAAAAACGAAAAAGAAAGACGCTCCAAGAACAACACAACTGTGCATGAAACAATAAAAATGAAGTGTTTGGAAGAAACCTGGGATTTTTATTGATGAAGAAGGAGATGCCTTGGGCATCCCCAAGCTTTGAGGCTTGTACTTCTTGGATATTTCTTGGGGTGACACGCGTGGCATCCCCAAGATTGAGATTTAGTCCATTCTTCCTCTCATTACTCATTCCTTCCATACACCTGAAATTTTTCCCTCATACAAAACTTCACACAATCTTTATTAGCAACATTAGTGCACTCAAGATAATAAGTCTTTGGGTTCAGTTTCAACATCAATAAAATTTCCATTAAAACACAAGCTATTGTAGCACTTCCCTCAAAAAGCTCAATTCCCCAAAAGACCTAAAAAGGAACCAACAAGAAGCAAATGCAAATAATGGCAGAAATATGTCAAAACAGACCAGCAGGTAAAGACGAATTGTTTCGAAGACCTTCTGTTGCTCAAATCAGAAAGTGTTGAACTAACGAAAGTTAGATAACAACCTGGGGTAGAAGCACAAAAATTCACGCCTCAAAAGGACATACAGATATTTTACATGATTTTTTACGGTGAAGCACAGAAATCTGTTTCGGGACAGCAACTTTCCCAATCATTACTTCTCTCTCATTAGAGGTTACTCTTGGAACAAAAAGCAAATAAAAAGGATAAAGAGTGGTTATTACTGAAGTAATAACTTCCAAGACTCATCTAAAACTTTTGGGTTATCTCCCAATAAGTACTTTTCTTTAACACCTTTAAGTTAGGCATGATAGTTTGAGAAGATGCTCACATAAGAAATATGAATTGAAGTAAAAGAGAGCATCAAGAAGCAAATTCAAAGCACATTTAAGTCTAACCCACTTCCTATGCATAGGAATCTTGTAAATAAATAAGTCATGAAAGCACAAAGCAACAAACATAGGAAAGCAAAACAAGTGCAACCTCAAGACTTTAAACATAAAGAGGGGAAACTTAATTTTATTGAGATGCATAAAACCATGTTTCCCTCTCTCATAATAACTTTCAGTAGCATCATGAATAAAATTAACAATATAACTTTCACATGAAACATTCTTATCATGAGCCACATGCATAAAAGAATTAATACTCCCCACATAAACATAGTCATTCTTATTAATTGTAGTGGGAGCAAATTCAACAAAATAGCTATCATTATTATTCTCATCACCGTAATCATCAAATATAGGAGGCATAATGTAATAATAATTAAATTTCTCCTCAATAGTAGGTGGACTGAAAATATCATACTCATCATTGTAATCATCATATATTGGAGGTATAGTATCATCAAAGTAAATTTTTTCCTCCGTGCTTGGGGTACTAAAAATATCATGCTCATCAAATTGGCTTCCCCAAGCTCAGACTTTTCCATAGCATTATCAATAATGGTGTCCAAGAATTCATACTAATAACATTGCTATTAGCATGCAAATAAAGTTCCATAGGTTTTTTAATTTTCTCTTCAAACACGTCATGTCCTAACTCAAGATAAATACTATAAAGCTCTCTATTTTTGTTGTTGTTTTCCATTAAGCCTAACTAGTGAAAATAAAAACAAGAAACAAAAAGACAAAATTGCAGAATCTAAAGGAAATAACTTCGAGCACTCACACTAGAGGATGTGAGTACCTTTTATGTTACCTCCCCGGCAACGGCGCCAGAAAATAGCTTGATGTCTACGCACTTCTATCCTTGTAGACAGTTGTTGGGCCTCCAAGTGCAGAGGTTTGTAGAACAGCAGCAAGTTTCCCTTAAGTGGATCACCCAAGGTTTATAGAACTGAGGGAGGAAGTGGTCAAAGGTAGCCCTCTCAAGCAACCCTACAATCAAGATACAAGAAGTCTATTGTGTCCCCAACACACCCAATACACTTGTCAGGTGTATAGGTGCACTAGTTCGGCGAAGAGATAGTAAAACACAAGTGGTATAGATAATTATAAGTGGTAACGGTGATAGAAAATAGCTTGATAGTGTGGAAAAGACTTAAGTAAAATTGAAATAAAGATAGAAGCAAGCAAACATGTAATAGATCTAATAGAAAACAGTGTTTTAGTGCTTAGAAACAAGGCCTAGGAATCATACTTTTACTAGTGAACACTCTCAAATAAATATATTCTTCTTTATGATACCACACTGAACTACTCTCCGGTTGGACACTCTAATCCATGGTAGGGCTATAATAGCACACCTCAAAGTAAGCCTTCCCATCTAGATAACTCCACACTGTCACCTTGAGCACTAGATGGTTCAAACAAACACCACAATTTCATAAAGACATCCAACTCCAAATATAACTCATAACAAGTATTTGAAATCTCTAGCCTAAGTTCCACCATGGTGTGCACACTATCAACTTCACACACATGGGGAGATCAGAGATCTATTAAAGCACTTGAGTAGCAAGGTAGATCTATAGATTACAAGCTCATGATCTCAATAAGATCATGCATAGAGAGAGAGATGAACACATAGCTACCGGTAGAACCCTTAGCCTCGAGAGAGAACTACTCCCTCCTCATCATGGGAATCAGCAATGGTGATGGAGATGGTGGTGGAGATCGATGGAGATGGCTCCGGGGGCACTTCCCCATCCCGGCAGGGTGCCGGAACAGAGACTTTCTGTCCCCCGAATCTCCCTTTCGGTGGCGGCAGAGTTGCAGAACTTTTCGTGGCTGGAGGCTAGACGATTTAGGGTTTTTGCATCGGGAGGCATCTTATAGGCGAAGAGGCAAGGTCGATGGCGGCCTAAGGGGCCCACACCACCTGGTGGCGTGGCTAGGGTTAGCCCACGCCACCACATGGTGTGGCCAGCCCCTGGCCCCTCTCCGTCTCATCTTTTGGCTCTGTGAGTCTTCCGGTAAAATATCAACTTTGGCTTTTGTCCGGTCCAATTCCGAGAATATTGATTTTCTGACTTTCCTGGAACCAAAAACAGCAAAAAACAGGCCGCTGGCACTGTGGCTCTTGTTAATAGGTTAGTCCAAGAAATCATATGAAAAATACTCCAAAGTGTGGACAAAACATAAGAAAGTAGATAAAACCAAGCATGGAACATCAAAAATTATGGATACGTTAGCAACGTATCATCCACCTTTGTCGAAGGGGTCAGGCCGGATTATCTGGCCTTGGCAGGGGCGGATAATCCGCCCCCAACAACAAAATTTTGCTGATTTTCATGTGGACAATCGTCTACAACACTTAGCACACATTAGATAATCCATGGTATTGTCATCTAACACACAAAAAACTAGAGATCATGAAATGTTCTTTCACATGCAGAACCAATTTCACCCGAAACAATTTCGGTGTCCATTGAAATAATTCGAGCTCTTTGAAATTCTTTCGTCTAGAACATATTTTCTCCAAATGGTGTTGGTAACCCTTAAGTGTGTCACCCTATGGTTCACGCATAATGCATACATGATCGATACCCTTCTCAGATCAATAATCAGAAGCGGGACCTGGAGATCAATACTGACTCCCACACATTCAACGATGACTTCTGTGATCGTGAGAACCTTTAATGATAGTAACTAAATCCCTTTGTCTCACGATATATTACATGTCCGAGATTCGATCATCAGTATCTCAATTCCTAGTTTGATCTTGTTACCTACATGCACTCTTTTCTCGTTCCTGTGATATACTAACATTCTAGTGATCATATCACTTGCTTGCAAGCTATCTTAATATGATATCACCGAGAGGGACCAGAGTATACCTATCCATCATCGCGATTGACAAATTCCACTCTTGATCCATGAGCCTCAACATAACACCTTTGGAGTATCCGAACCCACCTTTATAGTTACCCTTTTATGGTGTGACGTTTGATGTTATCAAGTCACTCTTCCGTTGTTAGCAATTAACATGATCTCATGGTCTAAGGACTAAGATTACTTCGCATGATGTTATAGCAATATAAACATAATGACTTTGATTGTAATGCTATACTTTGGATGAATGTTCATAACATCATTCACCAATGTTGTGACCTCGTTATTAACAACATCCAGTGTCCATGATCAGGAAACCTTGATCATCTTGTTAATCAACGAGCTAGTTTATAAGAGAGGCATAACTAGGAACTCTTTATTTGTTTATTAAACACAGATGTATTAACGTTTCCTTTTAATACAATTATAGCATGCAAAATAAACATCTATCATATACTTGGAATACATATAATAACAACTTTATTATTACCTCTCAGGTCATATTCCCTTCAAAAGATACGGTCCAACCTAAGATTGGGGATATAGGGGAACCTCTCATAGATGATAAACGAGATAGCACCAAGCTACCACACGATCTCCACATCACTTGAATAAATTAAGTAAATCCTAGCTATATGGCTATAAAGAAAGCATTTTGCGGGCGACAACCCAGTTTATTTTTATTTTTGATTTTTGTTTTGAACTCTTTCTGTAGCAAGATAGTTTTCTTTTAGTTTACTTTCTGTAGTTTTTAATAAATTACCAAGTGAAACCCATTTTGGATGCTAGAAAAGTTGTTAAACATATGGAGTAGCAAATTTTTGCAGAACAAGTTTTAGTGCAAGAATTTTCTGATTTTTATGTAAATCCGGTTGTTCTCATATTTACAAAGTATTTACAAATTTTCATCCTATATATGCACAAAATGTTTCTAAAATTCCTGACATGTCTAAGTGGGCAAAATAAATTTGTCTTGGTAGTGGTGAAAATCTGGACAAATTCTGCCACATTTTGTTTTAACCATTCCCAAGTGTCCTAAAATGATTGTTATGAGTCATATTATATGCTAGGGATATGTAGAAACATTATATGATTTTTGGAACATTTAGAAAGAATTTTGTCTTTTATATATATGCAGCAACTATTATGCTTTTGTGCCACTAATGTCACCACTTAGAAAAGAGATGAGAGAAAAGTTTTGTGTTGAAGTTTCTTGACAGGGAATAGAGGAACATCACACCAAGAGCAATCAAAGGATGGTGAAAACCATAAGCTTGGGGATTCCCAAGGCATCCCACTGGAATTATTAAAATCTCGGTTTTCAAACCTCTAAACTTTGTTTTTTGAGAAACATAAAACTATCGTAGAAACTTGGAGCATCTATTCTATTTATTTTACTTTTGTTTTGCATTAAAAGTACCACCACCACTATTATTATAATTTTTTATTATAGAGCTACTGAAAAGAAACTTTGTCTTAATGATATTAAAAATGAATAAGAATGCCTTGAAATAAAATAAAAGGGGAGATAAAAGTAAAAGGCTGAAATTCATGTCGTGTCTAGTTCTTAAGCTCAAGTACTTTATATGAAGTATGATTTGTTTTGTGCCTATTAATTTGTTTCCTTTTATTGTGTATATTTATGATCAACATTAAGGATAAAGGTGAGAAAATAAATGTTGGTATTATGAACTAGATGGCACACTCTTTAGATCTCTTTTTTCTAAGCCTTCACAATACAAGCTAAGACTTGTTCCAAGCCCCATAAACTAGACTAGGCATATCCACCTATTTGTGGAAAAAGATACTTTCAAGTATAGTGTGTATGTTAATCCTCCAAAAATTCTTAAAAACACCTTTTTCATGTATTTTAAAGCTCATAAGAAAGTAAGATTTGGGGTGATACCACTATGGAAATTTTTGTGCTTTACATCTTATTAGTTGTTGTTGGCTGAACCATGCTGTCATGGCACAAGATTTCAATGTTGAATGTTGATAATTAATCATGTTAAATTTCCTCCTACGGATTGCATCGATGTGAAATAAAGTGTGCATACTGGAGTAGGCATGTTGAGAGAAAACGCTCCTGAACCGCTAGTTAACTCCATGCACCATGCGGCAACTCATGGTGGAAACTTACAACATGATGATCCTTATTGATATGATTCATATGTATGTTTTTCTTGTTCTTATGGAGTAGAGATACTTCCCCTCCTAGCTTTAACATGACCAAGGAATTATATTAACTCTTATGCTAAAAAAAAAATACAAAAGGGGGGAATATATCTACATAGGGAGCAAGAGGTACTTCAATGATGCGGTTTCTAAGACCAACATGTGCATACAATGACATGCCTAAGTTGAGTAGCATGAGGAGTGTATGGTCATAGGTATGGTGCATGAAACAATCAACTTGTAAGATGTTTAGCACATAAACTATATGAAGCTTTGAAATAAAAGATACTTGGAACCCCATCCTTATTAGTATTGTTGACATGAACTACATATCTCAAAACTTTATTTTTACATTATTTATGGAGGATTAACATATGTATTCAATGCTTTTTGGTATAGGATGCAAACCATCTCAAAGGAAGACATGCTACTAAGAAGTGAGTCTTCTAGTCAAGGGCATGAAACTAAGAAGTAGCCCAAAAATAAAGGCATAAAACACCAATGCCAATCATGAAAATTGTCTCTTATTCTATAGGTTCATCAAAGTTTGCTTGAAGGTTTGTTTTGTTAATCATTTGTTTTATCACACCATTACTTATTGTTTAACATGTTTATAGATGTGTAAAAGATACAACTTGATAGTACACTTGCATATTATGTTTCATTGAAAGGAATTAAGCCTATGAACTTTAAATGATAATGAAAGAAGCAAAGGTAACAAACTTCAAAGTCCATGCTTAGTTTTTATCACCTTCATGCTCGAGGACGAGCATAGGTTAAGCTTGGGGATGTTGATGCATGTAAAATGCACACATGAACTTTTTAGTTTGTGAACATGTTTATCCACATATTTGCATCCTATATAATGTTATATCCATGTTTTACATTGATTTTTGGGGATTTACCAATGATCCCCTTTATTTTGGTT
The DNA here is from genome assembly GCA_916181665.1 of Avena sativa. NCBI lineage: Eukaryota > Viridiplantae > Streptophyta > Magnoliopsida > Poales > Poaceae > Avena > Avena sativa. The sequence goes on along the minus strand of OV702290.1, from coordinate 363,271,529 downwards.
ATAACCCGGTAGGGCAGAAAAACCATGTTTTCAACGTTTTTGATGTTCCAGGACCTATACGGAGTCAAATGGACCTGAGCTTTTGGGGATGTCAATATTTATCCACGAGAAGCATCTGGAGCACAAGAACCTCACCTGGAGGGACATGAAGCCCAAAAGAGCCTGGGTGGCATGCCCAACCTAGGTGGGCGTGCCACCTACCCTCTTTTCCTCCTCGGTCGTCCGATCGCCTTGATTCTTTCGACCACAGAGTTCTCTTGACCTAAAAAACCCTATATAAGGATCCCCAGAGAGTCCTCGATGAGGCGGAGGCGGAGATAGAAAACACCAAGAACAGAGAGTCTGTTGGGCGCCGTTGGAGGATTGGAGGGGTAACCACTGCCAGAATCGCCTCCGGTCGCGTCTCCTCCTTCACCAACGCCTCCTCATCACTCTTCATGATGCGAGGGGAGTATCCCACCCCCTGGACTTTGGGTTTATGGTGGTAACTTGATCTAATATCTCCATGTATGATCATTGTTGAAGTCCATATGATGTGCCTTGCATGAGTATGGATCTATCTATGTAATTCCTATGGTGGATATTGTGTTATGAGATAGTACTTGTTATTCATTTACCATTGTGTTGGATCTTGTACAGTTTGTCATAATTTGGGAATATTCTATGATGCATGTAATGGTTTAGATCTATACATAATGCCTTGTTTATCCATATCATGAGGTGATTGACACCACCAAGTGGGGGTGGATAAGAGAGATGTGATAATACTCACAACATATCACAACATATGAATCATTGCACTAGTGTTTAGAATGTTTTCCATTAAGAAGTATGATGTATGTAGGTAATGGGTGGCCGAGTGACAGCGGCATATGTATTGCGTGACAACAATGCAGCCCAACATCCTTTATCTAGGGGTGAAAATGGAGAAGTATGATGTGTGGTGTGACACAAACCAAATGCTAGCCTTATTGCAAGGGTGACCTAGTAACACAAAGGAGTACTTCTTTCACCTATGTGTTTTATGACATGTAGCCACCATAAAAGTACCATTAAAACATGACAATTATGTGTACCTTTACTATCTATAACATGATAATCACCATAGATGGAGAAGAGGATTAAGTGAAACCATGAACCCATGTACATTGTTCCTATAAAAGAAAACCCTTGTCTTGTCCTCTTGCATTGAAGAGGATTGGGACACTTTTATATTCTTGTTTTGTTACATTGAACTTCCAGCTATTAAAACAACCATCTTATTCCTTAAAACTTGTTTAGTGCATAATTAACTAAAACTTGTGAAACTTTAGTTGTAGAGAATAGATAGCTTTTCTTTCTTGCTCCTGTGAATCAATACCCGACTTCCAGATTGAGAGGTACTACAGTGATCCCCTACACTTGGGGGTTATCACTCAGCAAGTCAACACTACAAATATACAATACAAATATCCACACCTTGAAAACGATACAACATCCGAGTATGGATAAGATGAAAATTGTACTAAAAGACCTGAAGAATAACCAATGGCGTCCATAACCCTGCCCATGCCATGCTGGAAGGGTAACCTTGCTAACATCGTCAAACTCAAACCTATCAAAACAAAAGGGTTGCTGACAAAGGGCAAAGGAAAAAAGGGAGCGGTCAGTACTAAGGCCAGTACACGGCAAGTCTTAGAATTCGGCGGCTCTCACCTACATAGGTATGGTGGACTGAAGCGGCAGCGAAGCATGCACTAAACAACCTATAGAGACTCGATACAACTATCGGTTATCAGAGAGGGATAACAAAGACCTATTCATATCAAACCTGATACTAACCCAAACATACCCATCCTGATATTTCCCCCTTGAGACCAAGCGAGGAAGTCTTACTGAGGAAAACTCACACAATTGATAGTTTTATTCATTCATTCCATGGTGGTTATCCAACTTACTAGTCATATCAGATCCAAGTCAAATTATAACAGTAATTCTTTAGTTATAGTTGTCTATGATCGAGAAACTATGCTCCAAGTCGTCCATAACCGCGGACACGACTTTTTATAATAATTATCCCTACAGGGGTGCACCAAAGTATCCACATGCACTTCCACCCTCGTTTGCCAAATCAGGTAGGTGCAAGATCATGAAACATACACCCATCGGTATGTCGGCAGGGCTTCGAACATGATGTTTCCCTGACCCTAAGCAAGTACATGGGGGCCAACCTGCTAAGCTACCTGCAACGAAGTCGGCCGGCTCCAAGACGGACCCAGAGTTTGTGCCAATGGCTATAAAGGACTAGGAACCCGAAAGTGTGACTGGGCTTGTCGATACCGCGAAAACATTCCACATTTATTCCTAAATAGTATAGTAAAGTGCTCCACACGCAATACTAAATAAAGTAGTAAAGCATGGCATAAGTACAAGATAGTAATAACACCCCAAACTAGTTTGTGACCCCAGTACAGTACTTTGAAATTAGGTAGTAAGCTGATAGGGGTGCCCACACACCCCACATGTGGTTAGCGCGCTCGGTCTCGGAACAGGTGTTAAGAAATTGGGTCCTAGGTGGACACAAGTGGGTGGTTAAAAACCATATCTCAACTATTACCCACTTGTGCTTGTTCATTAATTATATATATCTACTTTCAACATTTATTTATCAAGTGATAAGTGGAACCATGATTATCTGCACCATTAAGCATGTGCCAACCTCCCAACAACGGTGGAGGTCGACGATGCGAAGCAACACCTGAGCAAGCAACTACGACTCGCAAGGCTAACTATCTAGCAAACAACAGGCAATAGGAAGTGTGCAAGGAAATATACGTTGTAGGGGATATCAATGGTACAGAAACTAAAGCATCGATAACAAGGATAGCAATAGATCAACAGGAGGAAGTAAAGACTATAAATGCAAAATAGGTAGAAAGGGGGAGAATGCTTGTAACATCCCAGCGTTAGAGCTTAGAAATAAGCTAAGATAAGGTGTGTGCATTGCATTCATTCATTGAAAATCTGGGGAATTTTCGCGCAAAACTAAAGAAGTCAGTGAGGGATCGGGATCTCTCTTGCTCTAATGGAAACATCCGGGCAAGTGCGATAGATTTCGACATGACATCCACTATATCTTTGCTTTTGAGGGGTAGCTATTCAAATTTGAACATTCAAAAGTTATGTTTGAATTCAAATAGAATTTGAGATGAATTTGGAAAATAAATTGCAATAATAGAATAAAGTACACCTTATATTAATAGATATAATACATTACTCTTTATGATAAAGGTATCTCAAGACAAATGAAAGACTATATTAATAAATGAGAACACACAAAAATATAAGTACAAATAATAACAAGCCTTAAACTCCAAAAAGGGGGAAATCAAACTTTATTATCTCAAACAAATAATAATACATTGTCTTTACACATACATAAAAGAATAAATAAATTACAAAAAGAGATTTACTTTATTACAACATATATGGAACAATACAATTAACAAATGAAATAGAAAAAAACAACTTTATACAAATATTACAATGCTTCTACAAATGTTTAAATGAAGAAGAAAGATTACAACAAAGAGTAAAAATAAAATCTAAAATCTTCCTTGTCCATTTCCTGACTCTTCTTTTCTTCTCCACCTTAATCCCTGTAACACAAAACAATACAAAAGACAAACACAAGAAATGAGATTAGTGGGGGTTAGTGATACTCTCAGTTATAGCAGTGAGTTGCACTGCTTAATCACATCACCGAGTACTTAATTCAGGGTCTATGCTTAGCATATGTTCTTATCAGAGATGTGCCTCAGACAATCTGCATCACAGGCTGTGAAGGGGCAGATTAGCCCTTGGCATCATAAGAATAAAGGCCAAGCCAAGATAATATCAAAATAGCTGAAGCACATCCATAGCACCAAGTTTCCCACATGTGGGAACTTGCACCCAGTGGGGCCCAGTTGTAAACAACATACACATCCATGCAAATAGATGTGTTGTCAATACAATAACAGCCCAGAAAGCTCATAAAAGGAAGCACATCCATAGCAGCTTTAGATAGCTACTTCACTCTCTCCACACAGCCAAGAAACCCTTTCAGAGCTATCCCAAGAACAATACTGATTCATTCCCAGATCTACATCAATCACACCATAGCCACCATGACTCCATAGCAAAAATAGGCTAGTCTAGCAGATCAACCTCATCAGAGAAATACAAGCTAGGATCACTGGGAGGAAAGGAACTAACAGCAAAAATATCAAGTATAATGACAAAGATAGTTGGCTGATCAAGAGCATCAATAGCAAGTTCTAGTAATTCACCCAGCATCAGGTTATTCTCTATTCCATGATCAACCATAGTATCTGTTCTTAATTTATTTCACCATAAGAAACAAGGGGATCAAATAGGATGTTGCAAATCAATATCTATTCAATTACCCTGTAACTAGAACATATCTAGGAGGATAGGTGGATTGTTTCTCTTAGAACTGCAAAGATTGCTATGCAAAATCATCACAGAGAATTTAAAAGTCATCAAGTAATATCTGTTCTTTAATGAAATCTTGCCTCAGCCTATGCATCATTGGCTGGGTCATAGTAGCCGGTCATGCTTATTAGGTCCACTGCTGTGCACTCACCTCAAGGGGACACCACAGCAGTAGATCTAATGATAGCAGAAGCCACCAAGTTATTTACCACAGCAGCAAGATCATCTATGAAGGAACCACTAGAGCAATCACTTGGGATTTTTGCACACATTAAAACCACCAATAAGTATCCATATATGATCATGCAAGGGCATGATCAATCATGAGTAGTTAGGCAACAAGTAAAAACAAGTGGTTTTTTACTTTAAGAAGGATCTCAGACCACCATCATAGACCAAACAGGATCTAGTCTTAACTAGATATCAATAAGTCACAGCTGCTAGTATACAGGGCACATTCCCAGAAGGGTAGCACCTCTGTACCTAGCAGATTCATTTTTTGCTTGACCACAAGCTCAAGTTCACTTTCTTAAACACACATAATCATCTTCCTATAAGCATATAGGAATCATTCTTCTACAAGATCAATTCTATAATCATGACAGAGAATAGAATAAATATTATTCACCATGGTTCTACACAGTATCAAGATAGATTCCTGAGCAAAGCCAAAGATTACAGGGTACTTCATAGAAAAGTACCAAGTCAATTAACCAAGTAACATCAGTTTAGAATAGAGGCATCCCAACTCAAACCATAGTACTGAATTTACCACCAATACCAATAATAACCCGGGTATCTACAAAATCCTAACCATGCATTTATAGGGTGTTCTCTGATAAAGAACATGGTAACAGAATATGATCAAACAGAGTTTAGCAATACACATCAGTAAGGTCATCTACAAGAGTATTGCCTAGGAAACTGACCAAGAGGCTAAGTTAAACACCACTACAGGGGATGAACCCTAGAATTAGGGATAAACCTTAAATAGGGAAATCCATCGCCAGTAACCACATGGCATGGAGTAGAGATAAAATAGATCACAAAGAGGAGATGAGAGCACTTACTCGAGTTCCTCGTAAGATTATCAGAGAAGAAGTGGAGAGGAGGCCAGCGACAGAGAGGCGGCGGCACGGGGAGCACCCCAAGGGGCGCTGCAACCCGCGCCTGCACACAGAAGTGGCGACCATGGAGGAGCGGCGCCACGAGCACTACAGTGCCATTGAGGATAGCGCCAGAGCACGGCGGACCAAACCCTAGCCATGAGGCGGGGGTCACCGCGGCCAGCGGAGAGCACCAGCACCAGATCGAGCAGGACATCATCGTGTGGCGTCATTGTCCACACCGCCTTGCTCCATTACGGCGATCACGATGGTCTAGGGCCACCGGAATCGTAGCGGTGACGTCATCGCCAGGGCATCACTAGGGATAAGGTCGAGAGGGAGAGAGAGGAAAGTGACGGGGCCGATTGAGGCCGGTCCAGTGACCCTGGGTTGGTTTGACCCAACCCAGTGGGCCGGATCGGGCCGGGCCAACCCAGTGGGCCGGATCGGGCCGTGCCAGCCTAGTGGGCCAGGTCCATGTTTAATAAGAAGGTTTGTTTAAAATTTCTAATTACAAATATACCCTAAAATTGTTTTAGCCCTAGCAAAATATAGAAAAATCCTAAAAATACATATAACATATTGGAATGATTACAAAAATAATATCTACCTAAGAAAAATATAACATTGTTTGTTTGAGTAAAATAAAATACAGATAAATATTAACACCAATAAAACCTAAGTGAAATTTCACAAAATAAGGAAAAGACCTAAAAAATCTACTATTATATAAAAATACTAACTTAATTTGTTTTCAAATAAATCTTGAATCAAATATTTAAAGTTATATCACCCTTTATGGAATTTTATAAAAATAAGGATAACACTTGAAATTGAATAAAATTCGCTTCTAATATCTTAATTAAGTATGTTTCCCTAGAAAAATACCAATTGTGTTATTCCAATACACTTTAAAGTTATTAAGGAATAAATTCTTATTTATTATGTAGTTGGTAAATTCTTTAAGAACATTCTTAAATAAGAAATAATCACAATTTCATGTAAAAACCCTAAATCTTGTACATTGAAATTCCACTTCCAAAACCATAACTTAAGTCTATAATAATACTTAAAAGTAAAACTTTTATCATTTAGAAAACTCACTTAAACTAAAAGTGAATGATCCTATACCTTCAAGCATGTTTGTTATAAGATTTAAAGTTTATTAATACTTCTAAACACATCACACCCTAGATCTAATTATGTTTTATAGTTAACTTTTATCTGTTCCAAATTACGTCATAAGGCATCTCAAATCCAAACTTATCGAACAAACGCAAATGACATTGATCACATTCTACTAACCATAAAGATTGATTAAATCTTAACAAAGAAACCTTCTTTTCAAAAGTTATTCGTTTTGACACTTCAAACAACAATATCATAATAAGTTCTGCAACTCTTATCAACCTAAAACATGGACTTTCATAATAGATACATAATATCAAATAACTCTAAGCTTGTGTTGTTATATTTACTCTATATCATACATGTTAGTCTTAAGTTTATTGTATAGGTATATTGGCTTATAAAGTAAACTTATAGACAAACTAATCTTAAAGAAATCACCTAGGTTTAACTCATTCACCATATTAGGGTATTACTTCGGGGTTTTCCAAACTTCATTACATTACTTATGCATAACTACATCTTGGTTCTTTAAACATTAGTCCTTACCGGACCAATGATGTTGTACAGAATCTGGATCTTCTATTGTCTTTAAGACCGTGAGTGCATAATCTTGCAATCACAAAAGGCAAGTTCACAACTTGCTTATGTCCTTTGATTATTTTCTATCAAATGCTTGTAACTCAAATGTTGTCATCACCTGCATTTCAAAAAGGTCAGAAAACACTATTTTCATAATAATTTCATTATGGATTATTTACCAAATGGTAATAATCTATTGATACAGTTCTAGTGGTAAAGGAACATAATATCTAGGACTTAACAATCAATGTCGCCAGTGATTCTAGCGCCGTATATTACGCATCAACCATAAGACTTGGAATGGAACGGGAAAGTTAGCTGTATATTCTCCCTTTCGCATGGACGGATGACCTTATCGTGAGGTTGTTGATTTCTCGTGGAGTTCCAGAGAATCCAGCACATGGGTGGGACCCCTTAGTTCCCCTCGATCTAGGTGTCTAGATTATCTGTGCATCTCTGACTGGGTCTGAGTTCATCATAGCTGATGGTGACAGCCAGACAGAGCTGCGTACGGAGTCTCCGAGAGGCTACCCAAAGAGTAAGCGTGGTAGTTGTCTTGGGGGATCGTGTCTCATGCAGGGTCGCGGAGAGGGCAGTACTGGCTTGGATCTTAGACTGGGCCCCATACCAAGGAAGTGTGGACAAGCTCACGGCTTGGTTGTGCAACAAAGCAAAGGTCTCTTATGGGAAAAGTGACGCACCTCTGCAGAGTGTAAGAATTGTGACATGTTACTCCATGTTCCGGGAACGAGCTATGAACATGGCAGGAAAGGAACTCCATGAAGTTCTGGTCAACGTGTGAAGGCTGTCGGACATAGTTTTCAAAATAAAAGCAACATTTGAAGAAATGTTTAAGAAAACCTGCATTGCCTACGACCTATGGTCTGTGGCTGTAGAGATAGTGCATCATACACTCCTTTTTAGTGAACTTGCTGAGTACACTCGTACTCAACCGTACCTTCTTAACCCTTTCTAGGTTCTAAGCTGTTGAAGACAATGTCAACATCAATGCCTTCTCAAGAAACCATCATCGACAACTCAAGTTCTTCAACAGAGTCAATGAAGTCCACATATACGTCAACCGAAGCGAAGACTAAGTTCTTAAGTAGATAGGATTAAATTCTCTAGCCATAAATCCTACTTCTGTAGAGCATTGCAATAGCAGCAATGGCGAGCCAAATAGTTTATATGATAGTCTTAGTTACTAGATATTTCTGAGTTATTATTTCTGGTTCTTCTTTGTAAGAAGTTTCTTTCTCTCTCTTTAACCTAGAGTGTTCTCTGGATCTTTTGTAAAGAGTCGAGTTGTAATCTATAGTCATGTATTGGACCTGCTGTGTTTCTGTTGTTCCACTCTGAGGGATGTAATACTAGTGAATGGTGTTTCATTAGTGTTATGTCAACGACTATAGTGCACTACATCATGCAGTGGTATGCTAGGTCACCACAGCTGGTATCAGAGCATATGCTTTGACCTTAGGATTAAAACCCTTTTAGGAAGATCTGTAGGTTGGATAATGACTAGAGGAGCCATCTTATCTAAACCAAGACTTGTGATGGATATCCACTTGAGGATAATATTGTCACACTTAAGTTGGATATTCTTATCATCTTTCTTAAGGATTAGTTATCTATCTTCTCTAGAGAATTGTCATTTTAGAGTAGCTCTAAATAGGTATAACACCACTAAAATATTTTAAGTAAGTTAAAATATCAAAGAAGATTACGACCAAGATTAGGATATCATGTGGAGTGTATGAGTGATGGAGTCTATATTTAGAATCCCTGTGAAGTAGGAGAATCTTACCACTAGTTGACACCATTATACCACTTAAGGTAGACCGTCAGAGTATGTCTAGATACAATTGGAAGTAAACCATGTGGCATTCACTTGAGAATTCCATGTGATGGAGTAGAGTTTTGTTAAGAATCATTAATAGTAAGCTAAAAAGAAGAGTCGTCATGGTGAGATTAGTTATTCAATCATGATGACTAGGTAAATCTTAACAAGTTCATGGTGAAATTAGCTCCGAGACCATGATAAGTCTGTAATTAGGACAAGTACTTAGTAAATAATCTTGCAGTAACAGTAAGGAAAGAACAGTGTAGGTCTATGCTAGAAGTCATAGATGTTATAATATTACGATAATTGTTGGATTAATGTAGTAACTACAATTTTGTTAGTAGCTTTGAGAGATCATGTGAGGATAGTTTACTATAGAATGGAAGTTTGGTAATCTTTAGTAGTCCCGAAAGAAAGGTAAGTGGTTAGTCAAAACCAAAGTGAGACCACTTTGCTCAAGATTATCCAGTTGCAATTGAGCAAATTGGGTAAATGAGACAAATAGTAGTTTAACCCCTAAGTGCTCAGTATCACGAGGTAAACCTATACTAGGAAGTGTCATATACTACACAACTAAGCCTGAATTCTAGAGGTATTATACTCAACTACTATATTCCAGGCTTAGAATGATGTGTGTTATATGTACCACATTTGGATTTCTGGTTTTATTTTGGATCTTCTTGATTGACTAGGTCTATGCATGAAGTGGAACTTTATGGGCATATGCATGATGTTTCATGGAGTTCTTACTTGATGTACATGTCTAGTGGGGAAAATGGGTTCACGTGAGGGAGAGGCGAATTATCACTCCGATGAAGGGAAGGTGAAGGCTCATGAGATGATGCTAACCCAAGAAAAGGAGGTTAGAGATCCAATTTTAAAGGATGTAGAAACTCAAATTCCATAGTTAATTCCCAACAAAAGAGTTCTTCAGTATATGAAGGGTATGGAAGACGGGATAAATGCTGAAATAGGGAGGCAGAATCAGTTCTATCAGGAGACTTTAATTAAAATGCAAGAGAAGCAACCTGAGGAATTATATCCACAGGTTAAACTAGTGAAGCTCTTACAAACCAAGCCTTGGAGTTTTTCCATGGTAGAAGAACCTTTGGAGGCGGAAATTAGTTAATGGATACATCTCGGAAGCTTAAAAGTGTGGGATGTAAGGATGAAGAAAAGGTGCGATATGCAACTTATCTACTGACCGGAACTGTAGCCACGTGTTGGGAGAAGTCAAGGTTCACAAACATTGGGAGAAGGTGTTAGTACCTGGGCTGAGTTCAAAAATAAGTTTCGTGAAGAATTTGTTCATCGGAACAATGGGAAAAGGAAGGAGGATGAAACCTTAGAAATGAAGAATCTTCTAGTTCTGAAACATGTACGGGACTTTAATCGTTTATCCAAGTACATTAGAGAGGAATTAAACATGGAGGCTCAACGACAAAGGAAGTTCATGAAGGGACTACAAGCAGTTATGAGGATGCAGCTTAGGATTGTGCGTACAAAAGAGTTTCAGGAATTATTGGATAGTGCACATATATCAGAAGGTGATGAGATCGTTGTACCTGAAGGAAAGAGGAAGAAAGTTCAAAAACAAACCACAACATGTCCGGATTCATATATGATGTACAACACAAAGAAGATATTTCACAATTGTGGAATCAGGGGCCACGTTAGTAGGGACTGCCCAAACCCTAAGATATTATGTTACTAATGTGGAGAACCTGGACACATGATGATGAACTGCCTAAACCGACTGTAAACTCGTGGGTTGTCAACAGGAGGAATAGGACCAATAATGGGGCTACCATCTAGTCCAAACATTCATCCTACTTCAATGAAGAGAAAAGCAAAAGCATTTCTAAGAAAGTGTAACAAGTGTGGAATTATAGGACACAAGAAATCATGTTGTCCAGAACATAGGGAGAAATATGGAATATCCGGAGGAGGAAATTTAACATCCCCTAGATCATCTTCAAAGGAGGGTGTTATTGAAGAAGGTACATCTTCAGGAAAACGGAAGTTTGTGACCATGAGTCAAGTCAATCGTAAGGAAGCAAGTGGTAAGTTAATACATTATTAGTTGCATAAGATGCTTAGTACATGCATTTAAGGAATAAGGGAATTCGTATAAGGGAGTGACGTGTTCCGATGATCAAGTGGAAGACTTGCACGAAGAAGGAAGCTGAATATAAGTAGTATTAACACTATTTTGAAGGATGGATCAATCCCAACTCACTATGACCTGGCAATAAAAAGGAATAGTAGTGTTGAAAAAGTTGTGGAGCAACATAAAGGAATGAACTTAAGTTCACTCAAAATAGGTGATGTTGCTAAGAAGCTAATGAAGTAGTTGTACCTAGTTCATGGAAGTATCATGAATAAGTGCAAAGAGGAAGTCTTGGAATAAAGGTGGTATTCAAGCTCTGACAACTCGGAGAGAATTCCAATAGTAAGTCAAGAACCTATAGGGTAATCCATATACCCAGGAGGATCCACAGCTGGTATCCGTAGCTGGTATCCTAGCGGTTTAGCTAATGAGGTTATTTTTGTGTAATCTAAAGAGTATAAAACTTGGCCTAAGTTAAGTTAGACCTAAGGAAGTATGAAATTAAAGATCGTCTTTGCGAAATCGGGCTTACCAAAGCGAAGATGTTCAAAAGGTTAAAAGTAAGACAAATAGTATCGGAAGATTCATTACGGAGATCCACTATTATGTGGGTGTACCGTAAATTCTTTCATGAGACCTTATATAGGTAAGATTTAAGCTAGACAAAGACCAATACCTTAGCTAATGGGTATTACCCATGAAGTTAAAGATCATAAAAAAACCCAAGGGGGAGAGTAGACAATAAACACTGAAGTGTTGTTGTCTAACTTTCTAACTAAAGATTGGAGAAGAATTACAAATTTGTGGTTAGGTCAAGCCTCATTCTCATAAGTTTATAAGAAGTCATCTGTATAAGAGTACTCTCTAGAGTATGTCCGGATGAAAGACCGAAGGAGATATAACTGCTTAACCCTAGTGAACTAGTTTAGCAGAAATGAATCATAGGTTGTCCTTAAGGAGAAGGAGAGCCTACTAAAATAGTCCAGTGTAAAATAGAAGGAAAACTGGATTGGAATGGAAAAATGTGTCCACAACTAATCCTAAGTAAAAAATTTAAAGACATAACCCAGAGGATTGTAGTAGAGGGAGTTAAGCTACATATTGGAAGCGATAATTGGAGTTGCTCATTATGAAAGAAAAAGATATGGATAAAGGATGCCACAACTATTCCCAATTGTGATCACAATGGAATTTGAGAAGTGGTGTGATCAATACAAGTCAACTCCTTATTCCAAAACGCAAGAGACGAACTTCGGGGACGAAGTTTATTTTAAGGGGGAGAGTCTGTAACATTCCAGCATTAGAGATTAGAAATAAGCTGAGATAAGGTGTGTGCATTGCATTCATGCATAGAAAATCTAGGGAATTTTCGCACAAAACTAAAGAAGTCAGTGAGGGATCAGGATCTCTCTTGCTCTGATGGAAACATCCGGGCAAGTGTGATAGATTTCGACATGACATCCACTGTATCTTTGCTTTTGAGGGGTAGCTATTCAAATTTGAACATTCAAAAGTTATGTTTGAATTCAAATAGAATTTTAGATGAATTTGGAAAATAAATTGCAATAATAGAATAAAGTACACCTTATATTAATAGATATAATACATTACTCTTTATGATAAAGGTATCTCAAGACAAATGAAAGACTATATTAATAAATGAGAACACACGAAAATATAAGTACAAATAATAACAAGCCTTAAACTCCAAAAAGGGGGGAATCAAACTTTATTATCTCAAACAAATAATAATACATTGTCTTTACACATACATAAAAGAATATATAAATTACAAAAAGAGATTTACTTTATTACAACATATATGGAACAATACAATTAACAAATGAAATAGAAAAAAAATAACTTTATACAAATATTACAATGCTTCTACAAATGTTTAAATGAAGAAGAAAGATTACAGTAAAGAGTAAAAAGAAAATCTAAAATCTTCCTTGTCCATTTCCTGACCCTTCTTTTCTTCTCCACCTTAATCCCTATAACAAAAAACAATACAAAAGACAAACACAAGAAAGGAGATTAGTGGGGGTTAGTGATACTCTCAGTTATAGCAGTGAGTTGCACTGCTTAATCACATCACCGAGTACTTAATTCAGGTTCTATGCTTAGCATATGTTCTTATCAGAGATGTGCCTCAGACAATCTGCATCACAGGCCGGGAAGGGGTAGATTAGCCGTTGGCATCATAAGAATAAAGGCCAAGCCAAGATAATATCAAAACAGCTGAAGCACATCCACAACACCAAGTTTCCCACATGTGGGAACTTGCACCCAGTGGGGCCCAGTTGTAAGCAGCATACACATCCATGCAAATAGATGTGTTGTCAATACAACAATAGCCCAACAAGCTCATAAAAGGAAGCACATCCGTAGCAGCTTCAGCTAGCTACTTCACTCTCTCCACACAGCCAAGAAACCCTTTCAGAGCTATCCCAAGAACACTACTGATTCATTCCCAGATCTACATCAATCACACCACAGCCACCATGACTCTATAGTAGAAATAGGCTAGTCTAGCAGATCAAGCTCATAAGAGAAATACAAGCTAGGACCACTCGGAGGAAAGGCACCAATAGAAAAAGATCAAGTACAACGACACAGATTGTTGGCTGATCAAGCGCATCAACAACAAGTTCTAGTAATTCACCCATCATCAGGTTATTCTCTATTCCATGATCAACCATAGTATATGTTCTTACTTTATTTCACCATAAGAAACAAGGGGATCAAATAGGATGTTGCAAATTAATATCTATTCAATTACCCTGCAACTAGAACATATCTAGGAGGATAGGTGGATTGTTTCTCTCAGAACTACAAAGATTGCTATGCAAAATCATCATAGAGAATTTAAAAGTCATCAAGTAATATCTATTCTTTAATGAAATCTTTCCTCATCCTATGCATCATTGGCTGGGTCATAGTAGCAGGCCATGCTTATTAGGTCCACTACTGTGCACACACCTCAAGGGGCACCACAGCAGTAGATCTAATGATAGCAGAAGCCACCAAGTTATTTACCACAACAGCAAGATCATCTAGGAAGGAACCACTGGAGCAATCACTTGGGCTTTTTGCACACATTAAAACCACCAATAAGTATCCATATATGATCATGCAAGGGCATGATCAATCATGAGTAGTTAGGCAATAAGTAAAAACAAGTGGTTTTTACTTTAAGAAGGATCTCAGACCAGCATCATAGACCAAAGAGGATTAGTCTTAACTAGATATCAATAAGCCACAACTGCTAGTATACATGGCACATTCCCATAAGGGTAGAACCTGCTTCTATGACTAATAATCCACCTTCAGGTTATCATCCCAACCCCCTCCAGTATTAAGTTGCAAGCATCAGATAATTGCATTAAGCATTGCGTGTAAAGTAAACAATACGTTTGTTCTATGAACAAAGGATTGATGTTTTCTCCCTAGTAGCAACAGGACATATAGTACCTTAGAGATTCCTGTCACTTCCCCAGATTACTAGAGGCATCAACCCACTATCGAGCATAAATACTCCCTCTTGGAGTTGCTAGCATCTACTCGGCCAAGATAGCTACTAACAACGGAGAGCATGAAAGATCACAAATAACAAAGACATGCTAGAATCAATAATCAATCTGAAATAGCATCTCAATATCCATCAGATGCCCGCAAACACAACATGTATGATTACAAATAGATGATCTTGATCATGAACGGAGCTCACAAGATCTAGACATGGTTAACACAAAGGAGAAGAACCAACAATCTAGCTACTACATGGACCCGTAGTCCTGGGATGAACTACTCACGCATCACACCGGAGGCAGTCATGGTGATGAAGAAGGCATCTAGGGTCAATTCTCCCCTCCGGCAGGGTGCCGAGAAGAGCTTCAGATCCCTCCCGATCTAGGGGTGTGATATGTCCAAAACGTATCTACTTTCCCGAACACTTTTGCTTGTGTTTCTCCTCTAAAAGTTGTATGATTTGGATGCAACTAACACGGACTAACGCTGTTTTAGCAGATTTGCCTTGGTGTTTAATTTTTGTGCAGAAAATCAACTATCAGGAAAAATCCCGAAAAATATGCCAAAAATTCTATTTCGCTAGAAGACTCCCAGATCCAGAATACGAGACGAAGGGGAGCTAGGCCTAGGCCACACCACCTGGCCGCGCGGGCTAGGCCTGGCCGCGCCAGGGGGTGGTCTGGCCGCCCCAGACACCCCCTCGGTCTCCCTCTTCGCTTATAAGATGCCTTCTAACCTAAAAACTCAGGGGGGTTCGATGTTTTTCAAGAAGGAGTTCCGCTCCGCCGCCACCACCATATTCCACGAAATAGCACCAGAAACTCCGTTCTAGCACCCTGCCGGGACGGGGAATTGGAGGAGTGCATCGCCATCATTATCACCATCGCTTCTCCATCGACCATCCATGTTTCTCCCATCTATGAGTGAGTAATCCCCCGCTGTAGGCTATGGGGATGGTAGTGATTGGATGAGATCGTTCATGTAATGGCATCGGATTCTTAGGGCATGGTGCCTAGTATCTACTATTAGTGCTTTTTGACTTTGTTGCAACTTGTTATGATTAATGCTTGTCACTAGGTCCTGAGTGCCATGATTTCAGATCTGAACATGTTATTGATTCATTATGATAGTATTGTTTTTGGTCTTACCTGCAAGTTGTATACACACGTTGTTGTCTGGAACCAATGGCCCCGAAGTGACAGAAATTGGGATAACCGGAGGGAATGACTTTGATGTGAGGATCACATGTGTTCGCGGAGTGTTAATGCTTTGCTCCGGTGCTCTATTAAAAGGAGCACCTTAATTGCTAGTAGTTCCCTTGAGGCCCCGCTGCAAACGGGCTGGCAGGACAAAAGATGTTGTGCAAGTTCTCATTGAGAGCACGTATGACTATATATGGAACACATGCCTAGGATTATCTAGTACTTGGATGTTTTATCTTATTTATCTGCAATTACCCTATGTTCTGATTGCCATGTGAATTGTCTTGTCCATGCAACGCCCATCCATCCTTATGCCTACCGCACTCAAATCCTACTGTTTACTACTATTGTTACTGCTTTCTTTACTTTACTACTGTTGTTACTTTACTATTCCTACTACAAAACTGTTGCTACTGATAAACTGCTGTGAGCAACATTGCTTCCAGGTGCAGCTGAATTGACAACTCAGTTGTTAAGGCTTATAAATATTCTTTGGCTCCCCTTGTGTCGAATCAATAAATTGGGTTTCACTTCCCTCGAAAATACTGCGATACACCCCCTATACTTGTGGGTCATCAAGACTATTTTCTGGCGCCGTTGCCGGGGAGCATAGCTTTATTTATCAAGTTCACTTGGATTCATTATTGTTCGCTGCCATCCATCATGGGTAAGTCTCGTGATGGCAAGGTTCCTATTTTACCATCCACTACAAGAAGAGGTACGGTTCTGAATACCTCTGTTGCTCTTGATTCACCATGTGTTATGAGTAAGCTCGTTACACCACCACATACACATGCTACACACACTGCTACTACTGCTGAATCTGAAACTTCTGATACTTATGATGCTGCTTCTACTGTGCTTGATAAGATTGGTTCATTAGGTCCTTTCCTAGATGCTACAATTGCTAGAACTATAGCTGGAAATACTGAAACTCCTAATGAAGACACTACTACACCTGTTAGTTCACCGGAGTCTAGTGAGAGTTATGATATTGAAGACGGTTATGTTGAGATGACCGATGAATTTATTAAAGAATGTAAAAACACCCATGATAGGAGTGCTACTAATAGTCTCCTTAAGAGGCGTACTATTAGACCCAAATTGTATCCTATTGCTAAATTTGCTGCTTCTCCCATAAACATTAAAGATAAATATTATGATTTCTATCTCGATCTATCTTACATAGCTATTGTTGAGAAAGAACCTTTTTGTGGGACTAAGAATGAAAGTGTGGTAGCACATATGAATGAACTTTCTACCATGAGTGGCTTGTTTTCTGATGATATTAAGATGCGTACTTACTTTGTTGCTAAGATTTTCCCTTTTTCACTGAAAGGAGAAGCTAAAACTTGGTTTAGTAATTTACCTCCTGGATCTATTGATAGCCCTGATTGCTTGATTAGTACTTTCCTGCAAAAATATTTTCCTCCTAGTGCTAGACATGCTATTTTGCAGGAACTTTTTGATTTTAAACAGGGAGAAAAAGAGATATTGCCTGAACCATGGGCAAGGTTTTGTGCTTTGATTCATGCACAGGATGGAACTCCATTACCTAAGAATGAGCTTCTTGATATATTTTATAATGGACTAACTGAAGAATCTAGGACATACCTAGATAGTTGTGCTGATTGTGTTTTCAGGAATAGGACTCCCAAGGAAGCTGAGGAATTAATGGCTAAAATAAGCAAGAATTATGAAGACTGGACTCCTCCTGAACCAGCTATACCTGAACCAACTATTCCTGTGCCTATTGCAACATCAAAGAAGAGGGGAGTTATTGAACTAAATGATGAAGTGATGAAGGAAGCTAAGAAATGTCTTAAGGAGAAGGGAATTAAAGCTATAGATGTCAAGAATTTACATCCTATAGAAGAATTATGTAAGCCGATTCCCCACTCATCTACTATTGAGGTACACTCTCTCCAACACTTTGATGAAGGTGATATCCCTTACTCTAAACCTCCTGATCAATGCTTAGAAGAATTCAATATTTTTATTGTTAAGCAAGATAATTTTAATAAAAGGGTGCAAAATCATCTAATGGAAAACCCTAGAGCTATTGTTGAGTTAAAAGATATTGTGGAAAGAACCTCTAATGATGTTAAAATGATTCTTAAACACTTTCAAATGGTTCAAACTCAAATACACCAACTTATTAAAGTGCAAAAAGACTTGATAGTTAATGCTGCCAAAGAAAAACATGCTTATGAGATTAGAACTAGAAGTGGTGTTGCTACCCAGGATCCTCTATATCCCGAGGGGCATCCCAAAAGAATTGAGCAGGATTCTCAACAAGCTGAAAATAGTGGCTATACTCGTAAGAAAAGGAAAAATAAACATAAAACTATTGTAGAACCCTCTGAACCTGCTATAGATCCTAATAGTATATCTGTCTCCGATGCTGAAACTAAAAGTGGTAATGAAGAAAATGATGTTCCTAATGAAGAAAAAGTTGAAGAAGAACCTGAAAAGCACACTAAGAATACTAAATGCACTAAAGAAGATTTTATTGCTAAGAAACATGGTAGTGAAAGAGAGCCTTGGGTCCAAAAACCTATGCCTTTCCCTGATAAGAAACACAAGTCAAAGGAAGATGAACACTATAATAAGTTTTGTGAGTGGATGAAACCTTTATTCTTGCAAATTCCTTTGACTAATGCTATTAAACTGCCTCCTTACTCAAAGTATATGAAGGATATTGTCTCGAATAAAAGGAAGATCCCTAATGAAGAAATTTCTACTTTGCTTGCTAATTATTCCTTTAATGGTAAGGTTCCTAAGAAACTTGGAGACCTAGGGATTCCAACTATCCCTTGCTCTATTAAGAATAGCTATGTTAGAACTGCTTTGTGTGATTTGGGAGCTGGAGTTAGTGTTATACCTTTCTCTCTCTATAAGGGACTTCAACTGGAAAAATTAATACCAACTGATATATCTTTGCAAATGGCTAATAAATCTACCACTATTCCTATTGGTATATGTGAGGATGTACTTGTTCAAGTGGCTCATAATTGCTTGATATTAACTGATTTTGTTGTGCTTGAAATGCCTGAAGATGATAATATGCCTATTATTCTTGGGAGACCTTTTCTTAATACTGCAGGAGCTGTTATTAATTGTAATCAAGGAAAGGTGACTTTCAATGTTAATGACAAGGAACATAATGTCTATTTCCCCAAGAAGATTGATAGGACTTATGGTTTGAATTCAATTGAACATGTTGAGGGTATCCAAGTTGGAGAAATATATTGTCCCATACCAAGAGAAAAATATGAAACTACTATGATTGGGACCATTGGTATCAAAGTTGAGGTAAGATAATCATTAGTGGAATACAAAGTTTTGTCTCATATGAAATTGTTTTGGTAACAAGACCTGATCAACCTTGTTAACAAAAGGATTTCATTGAGCAAAACAATGTTTTCACCATGATTATCTCCGTTTACTTTTATTCTCTCCGTCTTAGTTTTTGCTTTCGTTTAGTTTTCTTTTCTATTGTTAGTTGCTTGCATGTTAGAGTGTATTAGAACTTTTGTAGTTCTAGCCTTGTTTTGTCATTGCATCTTTTCCAAAAAAAAATCTTTTCTGTCAGAAAAATCATTCATCTATACCTGAAAATTGCCCAAAAATAAAGTGTCTCAAAAAATTCCAGAAAATTCATATTAAATTTTTACGTGAAAAAAGGGGCAGATGAGTGCCTGGAAGGTACTAGGGGGACCCACCAGGCAGGCACACCACCTGGTGGCGCGGCCTGCCCTGGTTGGCGCCATGCCATGGTGTGGGCCACCCGTGGCCCTCCACTCACTCTCTCACTTGCCACTTTCTTCTCTCTCCCGAGTAAACTCCAGTTCATTGCTCAAAATCGCGTTCTTGGTGTGCTTGCTCTCGATTTTTCGATCTCCTTGCTCAGCCCATCTTTGCTGCTGAAATTTGGAGCATTTGTTCTTCGGTATGTGACTCCTCCGCTTGTCCAAGTAGATTTGTGTTTAGTGGTTTATATCTTGAGTATTTTGCTACTGTAGGTGACAGGTTATGAGAGCTTGTAAGCTTGTTTGATGCTTAGAGATATAGTTTTGATGCATGTTTAGGCCTCTTACAAGTCCCTATGCGTAGTGCCCTTCATTATATTCACTTTGCAATCACTTGTTTAATAGATGTTTAAATTTTAGAATATCAAGCATGAACAACCATACTTTTGGAGAGATATTTGAGAGGGATGCACCTAGGAGGTCAAGGCCCTCAAGATCAGCCTCTCAGTTCAGGCCATCATACAACAAAGAACTCATTGCACCTCGCATTGGTAATGAAGGAGATGATGGGGATGCTTACCATCCACTTTTCCTTGTTTTACTTTCTTACAAGCTACAGGGATTCTTGATGATTTCTTGCTACTGATTCAGATGGTTGGTTTGACCTCGTATATGCAAGATGAGAGTAAGCAATATGCTATGCTCACCAATACTTTTGTTGAGAGCTTTGTGTTTACTAACACGCCTTATCAGTCGACTATCTATTTCAGAATTTATAATCTGCCCTTTACTATGTCATTGGAAAGATTTTGTAGTATTGTAGGTGTGAGTATGACAGGGACCATGAAGAAGATTCAAGGGCGACCCACTGATTTACTGGAGCTTTACTGAGGGGTGACCAATGATGGTGACCACGTGGCTCAGCGCGGAAAGATAAGAAACATCCAACTCCCTGCTCTTAGATACTTTGCATATTATCTTGCTACTAGCATTCTCGGTAGGGAGAATACGAGTAATATCTCCAACTATCATTTAGCCTTCCTTGCTTCTGCGCTTAACAATGATAATCGGTACAACCTTGGCTCACTTATTGCTCGCCGCCTAGCTGCTAGGGGGCCTATCTATGGGGGCATCATTGCCTCACGTATGGTCAATGCATTAGGGCTTTCAGTGGACCCCAATGATACTATATTGGCACCCCAAAGGCTTGACCTTGTTGATATGAAAACTCATCATTTTGTCACTGTTGATTCTGATTTGGACGGTCTAGTATATAGGATGTTGTTTACTGACGGGGATGAGAGGGAGATCCCTTTGCCGCAATCTGCTTTGTTTAGTGTTCACATGAGACCGTGGTCGCGCTCCAAGGAGGAGGTGGACGAGCAGCTCCGCTTGTTGGGGTTCCACGGGTAGCATCAGGAGGATGTGCCCTCCTACGATTACTCCGCACACTATAGAGGAACATACTCGAGCTCGCACCAGGACGAGGGTACCTCCTCATGGTACCACGGAGACACCTCATCTTGGCCAGCCTGGGATTGATACCCACTTAGCCCAAAAGCCTAAGCTTGGGGGGAGGTACGCCGACATCGCACTCATCTCCATACCATTTTGCATCGGTACTTTGTATATTCATGTTTCGTTCTCTTTTTAGTTTTCGTTCTTTCTTTGCTTTTGCTTTCTAAAACACCAAAAATATTTCTGGTGTTTCACTTTGGTTTGCTTCTTTTTCTCTTTGCCTTGGTTTGTTTTTCCCTTTTTTCTTTGTTTGAACTATTCGAAAAACCCAAAAAGATTTTTCTTTGCTTGTTCTTCCCTTTTGGTTCTTCTTTTAAAAATCGAAAACACCAAAAATATTTGTTATTCTTCTTTGGTTTTGTGAGTTTATTGCAGGGTTCAGCAGTCCTCAGTGGATATTGGTTTCATGTTATTATTCAAGCCACACAAGTGAAGGAAAATAATGAGGATTAATGACAACTTGAGGTGTGGTAAGAGGCTGGTAACGAACTCTGTTTGTTTTCATTTTTATACATATACTCATCATTATGGGCATACTTAGCCTGTTTAAGTAGGGTGTATGTTATTTATGGATGCTTAGTAGTTCTTGCTTTCATATGATTAGTTCTAGCTTGCTAATAGTTTGTAGCATGTCTTATGAATGTTTGCTTGCATTACTCTATTCATAACTTGGTATGACACCGTGGTATCCTCCTCTGAATGTTTCATTTGAATTGACTTGGCACATGCTCACGCATGCATATGACTGAAATAATCAGTTCAGCCTTGATGAATTATTTTGCCTTGAGGGTCTTGAATCACTTTCATGCCATGATTAGTCTTGTTTTGTTGCAAGCATGATTATGACAGCTATTTCTCTCTTGTTTGCCGCTCCCTTACTATTGCTAGCCTTCACTTACACTGAGTATGTTTTACTCATGTTTCCAACTCCCTAAAACCAGAGATTGCCAAAAGTGTCCACCATACCTACCTATCAGCATCATTTGTTGTTCTGTGCATATTCAATATGCCTTGTTTTCTTCCGAATAAAATGTTTGCTTGTTATGAGAAAGTTAGTTAGTAAAGCTCTCACGAACTTGATGGCACATTTTATTTTCTTGCACTTAATAAACCTGAACCATTGCGTCCTTCTTTGTTGCGTATATTCTTGCGCTTTATAAGTTGAAGTTAGCAGAACCATGTATCATGGGGAACGCTTTCAACATTGCACTGGTACTCAGTACCTCGTTGATATCATGTTCTTTTGCCTATGGATCCTGGCGGTGTGAAATAAAAGTGGAACTTGTAAGATCATGGAGTTTGTATGTGTGTTATAGAAACGCCTATGCCGCTAGCCTAAGCCATGCCTAATCATGGTGGAAACTTGCAGCATAACCATAATGAGCATACTATGAAGCATCCTCAATAAAAATCTATGCACATAGTAAATAAAAAGATCGCGGAGATGCTCATTGTCTGCTTGCCTTGTCATTTTGATTATGGGATAGCTCCTGTATCATTTGCAAGGGGTACCCCGTTGGTGGTTCTCTATGATACGTATATACTTACAATGACAAGAGCTTACTTGTGACTAAAGTTGAGTAGCATGAGGATCGGTCTTCGTAAGTAAGGGGCATGAGACTTTGATTTATAACTTGTCAAGCATATACTCTTAGTTGTGTCACTTTAACCTTAACCACTTAAAGATGCTTATGATAGGGGCAATGAGAGCTCAAAGCTAACGAGTACCATACTTTCAACATTTGGAAGCCTTTCAAACTTTTCAAAACCTTTTTCGTTTTTCTTGTTGAGTCTCCACATATTCTATGAGCACCTTCTTGAGAGCATAGTTGTCATTCTTAGTGTAATGTGCTTGCCTCAAAACTTGATTATTTGTGTTATGACTTTGATGCTTGTATCTTCGATATCTTTACTTCTAGTCTTCACCTGAACTTCGGAGGTGCCTTGGCATTCATAATCAAAGGCAAGCGAGATACCACTCTATCATACCTTGTTATGAGCATTGTAATGTTTCTTATGTTTATGTTTCATGCTACTTATTATTTTTTAGTTGGAATCTCTTCATAGCTTGCAATTCCTATTAAGTAAACTTAGTTGCATATTCCTTATTATGAATTGTCTAAGTAGTTGATCACATGCTGAGAATATATACATCATATGAAGCAAATGTGTTCGTGAAAGTTTCTTTTATCGCACTCAGTTTTCAACTGAATTGCTTGAGGACAAGCAATAAGCTAAGCTTGGGGGGGAGTTGATACGTCCAAAAAGTATCTACTTTCCCGAACACTGTTGCTATTGTTTCTCCTCTAAAACTTGTGTGGTTTGGATGCAACTAACACGGACTGACGCTGTTTTCAGCAGAATTTCCTTGGTGTTTAGTTTTTGTGGAGAAAATCAACTATCAGGAAAAATCCCGGAAAATATGCCAAAAATTCTATTTCGCCACAAGACTCCCGGAGCCAGAATACGAGACGGAGGGGAGCTGGTCCCAGGCCACACCACCTGGACACACGGGCTAGGCCTGGCCGCGCCAGGGGTGGTCTGGCCGCCCCAGACACCCCCTTGGTCTCCCTCTTCGCCTATAAGATGCCTTCTGACCTAAAAACTCAGGGGGTTTGACATTTTTCAAGAAGGAATTATGCTCCGGCGCCACCACTAGATTCCATGAAACAGTGCCAGAAACTCCATTCTGGCACCCTATCGGGACGGTGAATTGGAGGAGATCATCGCCATCATCATCACCATCGCTTCTCCATCGAGCATCCATGTTTCTCCCATCTATGAGTGAGTAATCCCCTGCTGTAGGCTATGGGGATGGTAGGGATTGGATGAGATCGTTCATGTAATGGCATCGGATTGTTAGAGCATGGTGCCTAGTATCTACTATTAGTGCTTTTTGACTTTGTTGCAACTTGTTATGTGATACGTCCATTTTGCATCACTATTCTATATCATAATTCACTGTTATTTATTGATATATTTCATATTAAGAGATGATACTTATGTTATTTCATCTGTTTTTGCATGGTTGTTGACTTTTGGAGCATGGACCGCTGCAGTCAGGATTCTGATGGAAAAGGTTCTGTTTGGAGGCAAAATTCGCGAAGATCAGAAAATCCGGGAAAATATACGGAAAATCCTATTTTTCCAGAAGACGAAGGCTGTCAGAAGAGGGAGTGGAGATGGGCCACAAGGGGCCCACACCACCCCCTGGCGCGGGACACCCTAGGCCGCGCCACCAGGTGGTGTGGCCGCCCTGGCCCACCTCTGGCTCTCCCCTCTGGCGTACATATTCCTCCCGAAACCCTAAGACTCGGAGAGCGACCACAGAAAGATTCCGCCGCCTCTGCGGGGCGGAAAACATCGAGAGAGAAACATCTCTCCGGCAGACAGATTTCTGCCGGGGGAATTCCTTCGTGGAGAGGGGAGATCGCCGCCATCAACACCACCATCAAGCTGGACTTCATCGGGATCATCATCATCATCACCACCACCATCATCACCATTAGCACCCTCATCACCATCTCCATATTGCTGTAACAATTGGGTTGAATCTTGCATAGTTCTTAGGGGAAACTTTTCCGGTGTTGACTACTCTTTGTAGTTGATGCTATTGAGTGAACCATTGAATTATTATTTATGTTCAGATTGTTATACATCATTATTCCATCTCTGATCATGATCCATATGATGTCTTGTGAGTAGTTCATTTTGTTCTTGAGGACATGGGAGAAGTCATGTTGTTAGTAGTGGAATTGTGTTGAGAAAGATTCAATAGTTTGATATTTAAGTTGTGGTGTACTTCTTCAAGTGGTGTCATGTGAACGTCGACTACATGACACTTCACCTATATGGACCTAGGGGAATGCATTGTGTATTTTTCTACTAATCGTAGGGGTTGCCGGAGTGACAGAAACTTGAACCCCCATTAGGAAACCATTGCACAAGGGACGTAAGGGTCTTAGAGTTTAAAGATGTGGTTAGGTTTCTACCTTAATTACTTTCT
Source organism: Avena sativa (assembly GCA_916181665.1). NCBI lineage: Eukaryota > Viridiplantae > Streptophyta > Magnoliopsida > Poales > Poaceae > Avena > Avena sativa. The sequence goes on along the minus strand of OV702290.1, from coordinate 363,246,275 downwards.
TGTACTTACGGATGTTTGCAAGGGGTATAATCACAAGTATGTATTAGTCCTAGGAAGGTCGGTACATTAGCACAGGTTCACCCACACAACACTTAGCAAGCTAAAGAAGATTAATCAACTATATGAAGCGAAAGCACTTGATGATCTTCCCATGCGTCCTCGAGAACGTTTGGTCATCTTAAGTAATACAACCGGCTTGTCCTTTGCTGCATAAAGGATTGGGCCACTTGCTGCATTTATTCCTACTGTCTTTTATTTACTCGTACTTCGTTTACTTGCTTTATCAAAAACCCCTAAAAATCCGTTTGCTAAGTATTTGCAGAGAATTCCTGATCCATACCACTAGCCAGCACCTTTTGCTCCTCGTTGGGTTCGACAATCTTACTTATCGAAAATACTGTGATACACCCCCTATACTTGTGGGTCATCATTATGCTTAATGTTTGTCACTAGGGACCGATTGCCATGATTTCAGATCTGAACATGTTATTGATTCATTATGATAGTATTGTTTTTGGTCTTACCTGCAAGTTTTATACACATGTTGTTGTCCGGAACCAATGGCCCCGAAGTGACAGAGATCGGGATAACCGGAGGGAATGGCTTTGATGTGAGGATCACATGTGTTCATGCAGTGTTAATGCTTTATTAAAAGGAGCACCTTAATTGCCAGTAGTTCCCTTGAGGCCCCGCTGCAAACGGGCTGGCAGGACAAAAGATGTTGTGCAAGTTCTCATTGCAAGCACGTATGACTATATATGGAACACATGCCTAGGATTATCTAGTACTTGGATGCTTTATCTTATTTATCTACAATTGCCCTATGTTCTGATTGCCATGTGAATTTTCTTGTCCATGCAACACCCGTCCATCCATCCCTATGCCTACCGCACTCAAATCCTACTGTTTACTGCTATTGTTACTGCTGTCTTTACTTTACTACTTCTATTACTTTACTATTCCTAATACAAAACTGTTGCTACTGATAAACTGCTGTGAGCAAGATTGTTTCCAGGTGCAGCTGAATTGACAACTCAGTTGTTAAGGATTATAAATATTCTTTGGCTCCCCTTGTGTCGAATCAATAAATTGGGTTTCACTTCCCTCGAAAATACTGCGATACACCCCCTATACTTGTGGGTCATCAGGGTGGACATGACGGTGGCTACAGACTCTTTCGTGGAATTTTGATCGGGTCCTTAGGGTTTCTATATCGGAGGCGATATATAGGCGAAAGGGGAGGCCAAGGGGGTCCCTAGGCGGCCACACCACCCCCTAGCGCGGGCCAGGTGTGGCCGGCCTCTGGCCCCTCTCCATCTCATATTCTGGCTTCGTGTCCCCCTCGGTGAAATATTGACTTTGGCTTTTGTCCCGTCCAATTCCGAGCATATTCATTTTCTGACTTTCCTGGAACCAAAAACAGCAGAAAACAGGCAGCTAGCACTATGGCATCTTGTTAATAGGTTAGTCCAAGAAAGTGTATAAAAATACTCCAAAGTGTGGACAAAACATAAGAAAGTACATATAAAACAAGCATGGAACATCAAAAATTATAGATACGTTAGAAACGTATCAACATCCCCAAGCTTAACTCCTGCTCGTCCTCGAGTAGATAAGTGATAAAAAGAAACAATAATTTTTTAGGTGACATGCACCATCATAATCTTGATCAAAGTATTTGTATAACATTGATAGCTAGGATCATAGTACTTTAACATAACATAAAAGATATAGTTCTAACAATAAGACATAGCAACTATGTTGTAACATGAAAAGGCACAAACAAAAGATTCATGAATAACAATGCTTTGCAAGACGTTTGTTTGTTTCACATAAAGAAACCATAATGAGAATGGTATTCAGCTTGTCCCTCATGGAGTAGCAAAACATAAATGCATAGGACACCTTCAAAGTTCATAAGGGTGACTAGATACAAATAGTTTAAGAACAAGCAATATCAATGTTCTGCATCAATCAACAAGTATTGGCACAATGCACATTAAACTAAGAACGGACACTATGCTCTCTCAATAGGTGCATAAAGATAGAAGATGGAGACTCAACATAAAAGTAAAAGAAAGGCCTTCATAGAAGGAAGCAGGGATTCAAGTCTCATAAAGAGCTTCCAAAAATTATGGTGCTTATTAGCTTTCAGTTCTCATTGCCCCTATCATAAGCATATTGAAGTGATTAAGGTTAAAGTGAACAAACCATGGAGTATATGCTTGACAAAGTATAAGTTGGAAATCTCATGTCCCTTGAATACGAGGGCCGCTCCTCATGCTACTCAAGTTTAGTTATCAGCAAGTTCTTGTCATAGTAAGTACATGTGTATCATAGAGAACCGCCAACGGGGTACCCCTTGCCCGATGATACGGAAGAATCCTCATATCAAAATGACAAGGCAAGAAGACAACGAGCATCTCAGCAATCTTCTTATTTACCATGGGAAAATGGTCCTTTGTTCTCTCTTTCCTCTTTTCTCATCTCTTTTTTTTATTCTCTTTTTCTCAATCTCTATCTCTTTTTTTATAAGAAGAATGCTTCATAGATTGCTCATTATGGTTACGCTGCAGGTTTCCACCATGATTACGCATGGATTAGACCAGCGGCCCAGGCGTTTCTCTAACACACACACATAACTCATAACTCCATGGACTTACAAGCTCCCCTTTCATTTCACACCGACGACATCCATAGACAAAAGAGCATGATATCAACTGGGTACAATGTACAAGTGCAATGTTGAAAGCGTTCCCCATGACAACAAGGTTCTACTAATCTCCAACATATAAGTGCAAGCATATACAACATAGATGACACAATGGTTCTAGTTTATTAGGGGCAAGAAAAGTAAAGTGTGCCATTGTAACTACCTCGGTGAATTACGCTCTTAGTTACATGCCTGGATGAGCGAAAATGGTTAAAATAGTACGGTGGGGCCAAGAGCCACTCACAGGTAGACCTTTCGGCCGTCCTAACCATTTTCAGAACATCGGGACAAGAACGAGCGGCGTAATCGGTAGGCGAAGGGATCAACTACATACACAAGTGAGTATGTATGCAAGCCACATACAACAGTTCTCAGAGCCATTCCATCTAAAAGAAATAGAAATATTGCAACGCCATACGGCAAGATCCAAATATCCTAGATAGAGATAATAATTTAGGATAGCTCCTCATACACAAACATCAGAGTATCAGGCGGAAGCGAAAGACAAGATCCGAGTACGGATAAGAAGAAAATCAGCATAAGATGCCACATAAATAAACACATCCCGCCCACAGATCTCACGGATCCCCGTTCCCGGAATCTCTACACCGAGTGATCATTGCCAACATCGTCCATCTCCTCCACCCAGTATCCATCTTGCGAATACACCTGTTTATCTGAATCAAACAATTTATCGTGTGAGACCCTAAGGGTACTCAGCAAGTCTTTATGCCTCTAAAGGGGACATAACCTGGGGTGACGCAATTGCAGCAAAAGGTAATAACTAACAAGTCTATAGATACTCGCTAACCATCCGCCTAACCAATGATAGACGGATGTCCGTTAATTAGGAACAACAGTTATAATAGTATAATTAAAAGATCCATCCTCCTTCTCGCTTACCAACGAGAAAGCGGACGAACAACCCCTCCGTTGGCAGTTTTATTAATCATTCCATGAGTATTGCACTATTTACTAGTCAGGTACTTAGTCCAATTAAAAGCGGTACTTTAGTTATACTTGTCTATGATCGAGAAACTGTGCTCCAAGTCGTCCATAACCGCGGACACGACTTTCAGAAAGATTTACCCTGCAGGGGTGCACAAATAGCAACACACACTCGATCAACCTTGGAAAAACCAAATCAAAACCCAACGAGGCATTCACGACAAAGCAATCACAGGATTCAGAAATGTTTCAGGGGGCCACCCCATTAAGCTACCCGCAACGAAGTTGGCCGGCTCTGAGACGGACCCAAGGTTTGCATCAATGGCTGTAAACGACTGGGAACCCGAAAGTGTGACTGGGCTTGTCGATACCACGAAAACACTCCGCATCCAAAATAGTACAGGTGCTCCTCGCACAATCTTAAATAAAGCAGTAAAGCATGGCATAAGTACAGGATAGTAATAAAGCCCCAAACTACTTTGTGGCCCCAAGAAATAAGAATGAATCAAGCTCTGGCTTAGGGGGTCCACGGCCTCCCGGATGTGGATAGTGCGAATAGTCAAGGAACAGGAATCAAGTACTCGGGGTCCTACGGGACACAAGTGAACATGAAAAACCAAATAGCAGATATTGCTCACCGGTGCCACTTTCATTAGTTATCCCATTACTACTCAGGTTAAGTTGTTTAGGCACCTCGTTATCCATCAGACACTCACATACCCTACACATGCTGTTCTACGACCCGCATGGCTCAAACAACTCCTGTAGTAATGGCTCATGGGATGGAGGAATAAGCTTCGCTGGGGTTTAAAAGTAAAGGCTATGCAGTACTTGGGATTCAATTTAATGCAATCGTGACTCAATGATGGAAGAATAAGATAGAGGTAATAGGTAATATATGTATTCAAGCATGTGGTAGTGCTTGCCTGGCAGCTCAGTTGAAGCAAGAGTCGGATCTGGGTAGTGCTCCTGGGATTCCTGATATATCCCCCGCTCGGCGTCTATTCGAAGAAGAACCAAACAAACATGGGCCACATAAATAAAGTGCACAAGCATATGAATAAAATGCGACAAGCAAACAAGCATGCCATGATGAATGATGCACAATTTGCATGTCAATAAAGTAGCATGGCATGGGTGAGGTGTGGAGTACAAGAATAAAGCATTTTATTGAGTTTTAGTGATGTTTTAACTCCAAATAAGTTGCTGTATACTTATTATTTATATGATGCATGATGCAATTCGGAACAAGGAATGCATAGATAGAATGGGCTCGTCGCGCTGATCGATTTAGACATATTATTTGTTAAATTTGGAGTTATAAAACTAAAGTTATTAATTAATTAAGAAAAGGGCATTTTATTGTAATTTTAATTAGCTCGAAAATTTAAAGTGCTCAAATAATGTTTTGAATGGCATATTTGAATTCCTCACATTTTTCTGATTCCAAAACATATATTATTTGTGTTATTTGGAAATACAAAACAAAAGTTATTAAAAACAGATTTAAATTTGAATTTAAACATTTTCTTAAAAGATTAAAACAAAACAGATAAGCAGAAAACCTTTTTCTACTCAGTCAGACCCAGCCCCAGTCGCTAACGAGTGGGTCCGGCCTGACTGGGTGACACGGCGCGGCGAAAAGGATTTTTGCACCGGCACAGAGGCTAGCCCAGGAAGCTGACGTGCGGGCCTGACGGGGAAGAGGGACCCACGTGACAGTGGCAGCGGTGGACCACGTGGCGCAGCGAGGGGAGTGCGGGTTGGGGCCCTGGAAAGCTGGGGGGTTTTCCGTAAAATGAGCAGGGACGCTGACAGGTGGGGTTGGAGGGATCGCGGGTTGAGGAAAAGAAAAAGGGTGGGGGTTTGTGCAAAGTAGCCACTTCTACTGTGGATCTTCTCTGTCCCTCTCTGTCGAGAGATCGGTGCGCGACAGCGGCCGAGCGCAGCGCGGGGACTCAAACCCGTGACGCGGGGCGCCCGCGCTGAGGTGTGGAGCCAGTGCGGTAGGGGTAGGGAGGGTGATAGAGGGGCGGATGGCGGCTGGTTAAGCCATCTACGAGGCGCAGCGGCGAGCAGACGACAGCGCCGCCGGCGCACGCAGCGTGTTTGACGAAACGAGCAGCGAGGTCAGCATGTGGCAGAGAGGGAGAGGATGTCTGGGGGGCACAGGGGCTCACCGTGGGGCGGTCGGCGTAGGTGGTTCGGGCTGGGGAGCAGCCGATCGTCGGGGTAGCAGGCGGCCGGCCGGATTAGGGTTTTCTCGGGGCGCGTCGGTGTGCAGCGTCTGCGGGGGCGGTCTCCTCCTTGCTAGGGCGCGCAGGGCCGACGACAAGGGCTTCCTCCGCTTCCCCGACGCCTTAAACACCCGCCCGCCGCCGTGGTTCTCGTGGAGGAAGGGAAGGCCGACGAGTCCCGGTCGGTGGAGAAAAGGTAGCGGGGAAGGAGAGATGGTTGCGGCGCGAGGCTAGGGGCTTGGGGGTGCAAAGAGGAAGGTGGGAGGGAGATAAAGGCGAGGCCAGAGGGAGGCGATGCCGTGGGGGCGACGGGAAGGGAAAAGGTGGCTTCGGTCACCTTTTTGCTCCGCCCTCACGTGCTCGTCGTGGGAGGCCAGGCAGGCAGCTGCAGCTGGGCCAGCAGAGAGGGGGGAGGCCAGGCTCGGGCTGTGGGGCTAGCATGGCAGGGAGCGAGGTAGAGAGAGAGGAAGAGGTTCGGGTGGAGCTAGGTTAGGAGGGAGTAGATGGCTAGGGTTGGGGATAGCTTCGGCATGGGGAGAGAGGAGGGCTAGGGGGACCTGCTGGTAGCGTGAGAGAGGTGAGAGAGCAGCTAGGGAGATGGGGCTCGGCATGGGGAGGGTTTTGTAGTTAGGGTTTAACTAGGTATGGTGATTAGGGTTAGGGAGGGAAGTGGAGAGAGAGGTGTTTAGGGTAGGGTAGGACTTAGGGTTTTAAAAGAGGGGGGACACGATGGTGTTGGAGAGAGGGGGTTTAGGGTAGAGGATGGTATGGTGGTTAGGGTTTTACTCATGCCCCAAGCAAGATCAAGCATGAAGGGGAGGAGTAGGGTTTGATGGGGAGGGTTTTTCATGACCATGCATGGCATTACACATGTGAGGGTGGCTTGATGGGCACATGGCAAGGATAAACCAACCGAGGTGGAAAGGATTGAGAGAGAAGAGAGAGCTCAAAAGAGATAAACCACGCAAAATCCAAGTAAAATCCCAAAGAATGGAATGGGGTGATGGTTGCATGGCCCATGCATGTGTAATAAATGCCATGTTTTATTCTTGTGAAAACAAAATAATTAATCCTGGCTTTTATACATATGCATTCCAAAATATGGAGTAAAGCCAAGCTAAAAGAATTAAAGGGATGCTCCATGTGGAGTAGAGGGTGATGACCATATTTGAATAAAAATGGGACATGCTAGTGTGTATGTGCCACTAGGTATTTAGTAAGCCCAAAAATATCCCAACATGAACATATATTCCAAAACAATCCACATGGAGGCTAGAATGAGGGGTATTACTCACAAAGCATGCCAAGGGGGGCTCCACATATCAATCATGTGAAATCAACAAGGAGCTAGTGTGAGGGCATGTGGAAAAATAGAAGGGGTCCATCCCAACCCACATGAGCTAGATTAAATGCCAAAAGAAAAATGCAAAAGCTCATGGATAATTAGGATGGTGGAATGATAAAGTGGTGAAAAAGAAAGGTGGTGGAGTGGAATAAAAGATATGCCCCCAACTCAATTTGGGCATCAAGCATTTATCAAGATCCAAATACAATATATCAAGAGCGAAATACCATTAATGATGCATATGAGAGAAGAACCAAAAGAAAAGGGTTTTATATGATGGTCAAATGCAAGGTGGCATGATGACATGACCATGATATATTTATGATGCAACAATTATATGTAGGAAGTAGCCATTATATTACTAACCCATGTAGCATTACATATGTTAGACAGATGGGATGCTACAACTCTCCCCCACTAAACAGGAATCTCGCCCCGAGATTCTAGGAAGAAGACAAAGACTCTAAGAGGGTAGGATACTTGGCACGGAGCTCATCCTCGCGTTCCCAAGTGGCTTCATCAACAGAATGGTGCGACCACTGCACCTTGCAGAACTTGATGGACTTGTTGCGAGTCCTTCTTTCTGCGACTTCAAGGATTTTTGTGGGGTGTTCTTGATAAGACAGATCTTCTTGGAGATTGATGAGTTCATGGTCCACGGTCCTGCCGGGATCCTTGAAGCACTTCTTTAGTTGAGAGATGTGGAAAACATCATGGACCTTGAGTTTTTCAGGAAGCTCAAGAGCATAAGCAACTTCTCCTCTTCTTCCACGAATTTTGAAAGGACCGATGTATCTAGGAGCCATTTTTCCTTTGATACCAAACCGGTGCGTGCCTCTCATGGGAGTGACACGAAGGTAAACAAGATCACCAGGGACATACTCCATGTCCGTGTGCTTTCTGTCATAATTGCTCTTCTGGCGACTTTGAGCAATCTTCAGATTTTCAAGAATGATGTGAACCTTCTCCTCCGCTTGAGTTACAATGTCAGGGCCAAACAATATTCTTTCACCTGCGCCCGACCAACCAATCGGAGTTCTGCATTTGCGACCATAGAGAGCCTCAAATGGTGCCATCTTTAGACTTTTCTGGAAGTTGTTGTTGTGAGAGAATTCAGCATAAGGAAGACATTCTTCCCACTTCATGCCGAAAGATATGACGCAAGCACGGAGCATATCTTCTAGAATCCGGTTGATCCTTTCAACTTGTCCTTGCGACTGAGGGTGGTAAGCTGTGCTGAAGTTCAATTTTGTCCCCAAAGCATTTTGGAAACTTCCCCAGAACTTGGAAGTGAAGATGCTTCCACGGTCTGAACTGATCTCAAGAGGAACCCCATACAGAGAGACAATTCTGTTGATATAGAGCTCCGCCAACTGAATTGCAGAAATTGTTTCCTTGACTGGAAAGAAGTGAGCCACTTTGGAAAGCCTGTCGATGACAACAAAGATTGCATTGTTGCCCTTCTGCGACCTTGGAAAACCAGTGATGAAGTCCATCTCTACTTTCTCTCATTTCCATTCCGGAGGTTTCAATGGCTGTAGAAGACCGGAAGGTTTCTGATGGACAGCTTTAACTCTGCGGCAGACATCACACTCCGAGACATACTTGGCACAATATCGTTTCAACCCAGGCCACCAATACTGTGTTTTCAAGTCCATGTACATCTTAGTGCTGCCAGGGTGAATAGAAAGAACAGAATCATGCGCCTCCTTAAGAACTTGCTCTCTCAATCCCCGGTCGTTCGGAACGAACATCCGGTTTTCAAAGAATAGAGCTCCTTGATCATCGACGTGGAAGGACTCATTCCTCGGCAGTTGAATGTTGGAGATTATGTTTTTGGCGTAAGCATCACCTCGCTGACTAGCACGAATCTTTTCTTCCAAGAGAGGGGTTGCCAGAAGATTCAGAAGATATCCTTGATCCACAATTTCAAGGTTGAGCTGACGGAATTCCTCACACAAGAGAGGTTGTTGTTCTTCCACCATGAGGTTGCTGACATACGCTTTGCGGCTGAGAGCATCGGCCATGACATTAGCTTTGCCCGGAGTATAGTTGATGGTCAAATCGAAATCATTAATTGCTTCAATCCACCTCCTCTAATGAAGGTTGAGATCAGGCTAAGTGAAGATATACTTCAGACTCTTGTGATCAGAAAAGATTTCACAACGGTTGCCAAGCAAGTAGTGCCTCCATATTTTCAAAGCAAAGACAACTGTTGCAAGGTCAAGGTCATGTGTTGGATAGTTGATCTCATGCGTCTTCAACTGTCGAGAGGCATAAGCAACAACTTGTTTTTCTTGCATAAGGACCGCACCCAATCCTTGCAAGGAGGCGTCACAGAATATCTGGAAAGGCTTTGATGTATCTGGAGGAATCAAGACTGGTGTGGAAGTGAGCTTCTCTTTGAGTGTTTCAAATCTTGCTTGACATGCAGGAGTCCAAAGGTATTTCTTGCCTTTCTTGAGGAGATTGGTAAGAGGCTTCGCAATCTTCAAGAAGTTCTGCACAAAGCGATGGCAGTAACTAGCCAAACCAAGGAAACTCCGGACTTCTTTGACGTTTACAGGAGGAAGCCAGTCAACAATTGTCTTTACAGTTTCTGGGTTGACGGCAATGCCCTTGGCAGAGATGACGTGACCAAGATAGGTGACTTGAGGCAGCCAAAACTCACATTTGGAGAACTTTGCATACAGGCGGTTCTCACGAAGCTTGTTTAGGACACACTGAAGGTGTTCTTCAGGTTCTTCCTTTGACTTAGAATAGACTAGGATGTCATCCAGATAGACCACAACGAACTTATCAAGATACTCCATGAAAACAAAGTTCATAAGCCTTGAGAAGGTGGCAGGTGTGTTGGTGAGACCGAAAGACATGACCGTGTACTCATACAGGCCATAACGGGTGGTGAAAGCTGTTTTAGGAACATCTTCCTTGCGAATCTTGATTTGATGATATCCACTTCTCAAGTCAAGCTTAGAGAATACCACAGCTCCAGCTAGCTGATCGAAGAGATCATTAATCCGCGGAAGGGGATATTTATTCTTGATGGTTTTAGCATTGAGAGCCCGATAGTCAACACAAAGTCTATCAGTCTTGTCTCGCTTCTTCACAAAGATGGTTGGGCTACCCCAAGAAGAAGTACTGTGCTGAATGAAACCCAACTTCTCTTGTTCATCAAGCTGACGTTTGAGTTCAGCCAACTCAGCAGGACCCATTTTATAAGGCCGTTTGGAGATAGGAGCTGTACCAGGTTCAAGCTCAATTACAAACTCGACCTCTCGGTCAGGAGGCATACCCGGTAACTCTTCAGGAAAGATATCTAGGAACTCACAGACCACCGGGACACTCTAAATAGCTTCCATAGCATCATCATTCAGAGCCGCTAAAGAGAAAAGCTGAATTGCAGGAGTCAGACTTGGAGAATAGACTATATGGCCATCAGGAATTTTCAGAGAAACCGAGCGTTCAGCACAATCAATCACAGCCGCATTTGCTGTTAACCAATCCATGCCCAAAATAACATCAATGTCAGAATTGCCCAGAATAATTAAGGACGCCGAGAACGAAGAACCACCAATCTCAATTTGATTGCCATGGCTGATTTTAGAAGATGCCATTGTTGCTCCAGGAGAAAGGACCATTAACCGTTTAGGAAGAGGATCCATTGCTAACTCATTCTCATTTGCAAATTTATGAGAAACAAAAGAATGCGATGCACCAGAATCAAACAGAACTCTTGCAGGAACTGAGTTAATAGGAAGCATACCCATCACAACTCCAGGTGCATGCTCAGCTTGAGCAGCGTTGACACAGTTGGCACGAGCAACAGTAGACCCGGGCTTAGTGTTGATGTTGAGAGCCCGCGGTGGAGGTGCACGAACCAAAGAAGAGCTTGCCGCAGGTCTTGGAGGTGGTGGAGGAAGAGCTTTGTTGTTCATTGGACAATTCCAGTGTTGATGCCCAGTGTTTCCACAAGTGTAACAAGCACCAGGTGGACGTGGAGCAACGTAGCCAGGGACTCCGCCAGGCGCTCCAGGGTAGTTGTGGTTGTAGCCCCTAGGAGCAGCAGTGAAGGATTTTGGTGGCCTTGCCGCGTAGCTTGAAGGTCTTGGTGGAGCCGGGAGCGACGGTGGGGTGTTAGGAACCCAGACACGACGCTTAGAAGGAGCTGACATAGCTGAAGAGCTTGCTGCATCGCGGTTGTGTTTCTTGGACTCCTCGAACACTTGCCTACTTGCTTCTTCCTGTAGAGCTGTATGTTGGAGTTCCAGAAAAGACGCCGGCCTTGCATGTGTGATTGCATATTTAATTCATGCATTGAGCCCTTGTCTGAACCTCTTTTGCTTCTTGTCATCAGAGATCTCATTGCCACCATACCGAGAAAGGTTCATGAAGTTTCTGATGTAGGTATTGACATTGTCATTGCCCTACTTGAGGTTGAGAAACACTTCCTTCATCCTTTCCATGACAATTTCTGACAGATATTGCTCTTTGAAAGCTCTAGTGAACTGTTCCCAAGTAGGCTGAAAACCAGTGTAGTTTGCCTTGAGGTAATTCTCCCACCACAGAGCTGCATCTCCCTTCAGAAGGTGAGTGGCACATTTTACCCATTCTTGCTCAGGACCATCAGCAGTCACCAGTAACCTTGACATCTCACGCAACCAATCATCCACATCAAGTGGCTGATCAAACACCTCAAAGTGGCGCGGGTTGAACTTCAGGAAGCTTTTGATGTCTCCTCGCTTAGGAGGTGGAGGTAGCGAAACAAACTCATTCCTCCTGACACTTTCTTCAAAACGTTGTTGGTTCTGCTGTATTGTACCCAAGGCATTAGCAATACTTGTCAACGCAGCCCCCAGTTCAGGTGGTATGTCCTCCGCAGAACGGCGTGGTGGTGCCATCCTATGATTGATATAAAACACAAGTTAGTACCATAATGGAGAATAATAATAATCCAAAATAGTACCAAGATGGAATTAACCAAGATTTAAAGGATACAAATTACTAAGATGATATTAAAATATCAACAAAGTTCAAAGCACCTAGAAGATATTAAGTATATCGCACACGACTGAACAAGGAGTGTGGTACACAAGCTAACAAAGAAAAAAATTCCGCAAATTTCGGCATTAAAATACCACTATATGCGCAAAACTACTTAACGAATCAAGATTAGTAACTCTACAAATTCAATATACAAAAGCGAATGATAAAAGTAGTGGTATGGTCGCGACTCCATCCCGCACTCGAATCATTACTCCGCACATGAATAAGTAAAACACATATCCCAACACCTTCTTCTTAAGAGGAACCTAAAGATTAGTAACTACGGAAACGAACACCCCAAACAAGATAACATCGGATAACAAAGAGTAAGACAGATCGCACCGGTATACAATGAATCAGATAGATCATGTCGGTTTACAAAGGCCTGTCGATATGGAATGTACCAACAGTTGATAACCAAAAGGCAGATAGAGATAACATTTGGATGCAACAGATAGACAAGGAATTCACACACACACACACAACCTATGGTACTACAGAACCCAGAACACGGGAATCCTAGTTTGAATTTTAGAAGAGGATTGAAAATGTTACACTTCCTTACCAGAAAAAGGGTGGGTGGGTGGGTAAGAAGAAAAATGGAAGCAGTCCTACTCTCGCGTTTTGTTTTTCCCTAGTATACATAGCTACCAAAAATATTTGCTAGACTGACAACGACCATTTGGCTGAGACCCTAAAGGGCGGGATGGCTCTGATACCAATTGTAACTACCTCGGTGAATTACGCTCTTAGTTACATGCCTGGATGAGCGAAAATGGTTAAAATAGTATGGTGGGGCCAAGGGTCACTCACAGGTAGACCTTTCGGCCGTCCTAACCATTTTCAGAACATCGGGACAAGAACGAGCGGCGTAATCGGCAGGCGAAGGGATCAACTACATACACAAGTGAGTATGTATGCAAGCCACATACAACAGTTTTCAGAGCCATTCCATCTAAAAGAAATAGAAATATTGCAACGCCATACGGCAAGATCCAAATATCCTAGATAGAGATAATAATTTAGGATAGCTCCTCATACATCAAATATCAGAGTATCAGGCGGAAGCAGAAGACAAGATCCGAGTACGGATAAGAAGCAAATCGGCATAAGATGCCACATAAATAAACACATCCCGCCCACAGATCTCACGGATCCCTGTTCCTAGAATCTCTACACCGAGTGATCGTTGCCAACATCGTCCGTCTCCTCCACCCAGTATCCATCTTGTGAATACACCTGTTCATCTGAATCAAACAATTTATCGTGTGAGACCCTAGGGGTACTCAGCAAGTCTTTATGCCTCTAAAGGGGACATAACCTGGGGTGACGCAATTGCAGCAAAAGGTAATAACTAACAAGTCTATAGATACTCGCTAACCATCTGCCTAACCAATGATAGACGGATGTCCGTTAATTAGGAACAACAGTTATAACAGTATAATTAACAGATCCATCCTCCTTCTCGCTTACCAACGAGAAAGCGGACGAACAACCCCTCCGTTGGCAGTTTTATTAATCATTCCATGAGTATTGCACTATTTACTAGTCAGGTATTTAGTCAAATTAAAATCGGTACTTTAGTTATACTTGTCTATGATCGAGAAACTGTGCTCCAAGTCGTCCATAACCGCGGACACGACTTTCAGAAAGATTTACCCTACAGGGGTGCACAAATAGCAACACACACTCGATCAACCTCGGAAAAACCAAATCAAAACCCAACGAGGTATTCACGACAAAGCGATCACAGGATTCAGAAATGTTTCAGGGGGCTACCCCATTAAGCTACCCGCAACGAAGTTGGCCGGCTCCGAGACGGACCCAAGGTTTGCGTCAATGGTTGTAAACGACTGGGAACCCGAAAGTGTGAATGGGCTTGTCGATACCGCGAAAACACTCCGCATCCAAAACAGTACAGGTGCTCCTCGCACAATCTTAAATAAAGCAGTAAAGCATGGCATAAGTACAGGATAGTAATAAAGCCCCAAACTACTTTGTGGCCCCAAGAAATAAGAATGAATCAAGCTCTGGCTCAGGGGGTCCACGGCCTCCCGGATGTGGATAGTGCGAATAGTCAAGGAACAGGAATCAAGTACTCGGGGTCCTACGGGACACAAGTGAGCATGAAAAACCAAATAGCAGATATTGCTCACCGGTGCCACTTTCATTAGTTATCCCATTACTACTCAGGTTAAGTTGTTTAGGCACCTCATTATCCATCAGACACTCACATACCCTACACATGCTGTTCTACGACCCGCATGGCTCAAACAACTCCTGTAGTAATGGCTCATGGGATGGAGGAACAAGCTTCGCTGGGGTTTAAATGTAAAGGCTATGCAGTACTTGGGATTCAATTTAATGCAATCGTGACTCAATGATGCAAGAATAAGATAGAGGCAATAGGTAATATATGTATGCAAGCATGTGGTAGTGCTTGCCTGGCAGCTCAGTTGAAGCAAGAGTCGGATCTGGGTAGTGCTCCTGGGATTCCTGATATATATCCCCTCCTCGGCGTCTATTCGAAGAAGAACCAAACAAACATGGGCCACATAAATAAAGTGCACAAGCATATGAATAAAATGCGACAAGCAAACAAGCATGCCATGATGAATGATGCACAATTTGCATGGCAATAAAGTAGCATGGCATGGGTGAGGTGTGGAGTACAAGAATAAAGCATTTTATTGAGTTTTAGTCATGTTTTAACTCCAAATAAGTTTCTGTATACTTATTATTTATATGATGCATGCTGCAATTCAGAACAAGGAATGCATAGATAGAACGGGCTCGTCGCGCTGATCGATTTAGACATATTATTTGTTAAATTTGGAGTTATAAAACTAAAGTTATTAATTAATTAAGAAAAGGGCATTTTATTGTAATTTTAATTAGCTCGAAACTTTAAAGTGCTCAAATAATGTTTTGAATGGCATATTTGAATTCCTCACATTTTTCTGATTCCAAAACATATATTATTTGTGTTATTTGGAAATACAAAACAAAAGTTTTTAAAAACAGATTTAAATTTGAATTTAAACATTTTCTTAAAAGATTAAAACAAAACAGATAAGCAGAAAACCTTTTTCTACTCAGTCAGACCCAGCCCCAGTCGCTGACGAGTGGGTCCGGCCTGACTGGGTGACACGGCGCGGTGAAAAGGATTTTTGCACCGGCATAGAGGCTAGCCCAGGAGGCTGACGTGCAGGCCCGACGGGGAAGAGGGGCCCACGTGACAGTGGCAGCGGTGGGTTAACCACGTGGCGCAGCGAGGGGAGTGCGGGTTGGGGGCCTGGAAAGCTGGGGGTTTTTCCGTAAAACGAACAGGGACGCTGACAGGTGGGGCTAGAGGGATCGCGGGTTGATGAAAAGAAAAAGGGTGGGGGTTTGTGCAAAGTAGCCACTACTACTGTGGATCTTCTCTGTCCCTCTCTATCGAGAGATCGGTGCGCGACAGCGGCCGAGCGCGGCGCTGGGACTTGAACCCGTGACGCGGGGCGCCCGCGCTGAGGTGTGGAGCCAGTGCGGTAGGGGTAGGGAGGGTGACAGAGGGGCGGATGGCGGCTGGTTAAGCCGTCTGCGAGGCGCAGCGGCGAGCAGACGATAGCGCCGCCCGACGCACGCAGCGTGTTCGACGAAACGAGTGGCGAGGTCAGCATGCGGCAGAGAGGGAGAGGATGTCTGGGGGGCACAGGGGCTCACCGTGGGGCGGTCGGCGTAGGTGGTTCGGGTTGGGGAGAAGCCGATCGTCGGGGTAGCAGGCGGCCGGCCGGATTAGGGTTTTCTCGGGGCGCGTCGGTGTGCAGCGTCTGCGGGGGCAGTCTCCTCCTTGCTGGGGCACGCAGGGCCGACGACAAGGGCTTCCTCCGCTTCCCCGATGCCTTAAACACCCGCCCGCCGCCGTGGTTCTCGTGGAGGAAGGGAAGGCCGACGAGTCGCCGGTCGGTGGAGAAAAGGTAGCGGGGAAGGAGAGATGGTTGCGGCGAGAGGCTAGGGTGCTTGGGGCGCACAGAGGAAGGTGGGAGGGAGATAAAGGCGAGGGTAGAGGGAGGCGATGTCGTGGGGGCGACGAGAAGGGAAAAGGTGGCTTCAGTCACCTTTTTGCTCCGCCCTCACGTGCTCGTCGTGGGAGGTCAGGCAGGCAGCTGCAGCTGGGCCAGCAGAGAGGGGGGCAGGCTCGGGCTGTGGGACCAGCATGGCAGGGAGCGAGGTAGAGAGAGAGGAAGAGGGTCGGGTGGAGCTAGGTTAGGAGGTAGTAGATGGCTAGGGTTGGGGATAGCTTCGGCATGGGGAGAGAGGAGGGCTACGGGGGACCTGCTGGTAGCGTGAGAGAGGTGAGAGAGCAGCTAGGGAGATGGGGCTCGGCATGGGGAGGGTTTTGTAGTTAGGGTTTAACTAGGTATGGTGATTAGGGTTAGGGAGGGAAGTGGAGAGAGGTGTTTAGGGTAGGGTAGGACTTAGGGTTTTAAAAGAGGGGGGACACGATGATGTTGGAGAGAGGGGGTTTAGGGTAGAGGATGGTATGGTGGTTAGGGTTTTACTCATGCCCCAAGCAAGATCAAGCATGAAGGGGAGGAGGAGTAGGGTTTGATGGGGAGGGTTTTTCATGACCATGCATGGCATTACACATGTGAGGGTGGCTTGATGGGCACATGGCAAGGATAAACCAACCGAGGTGGAAAGGATTGAGAGAGATGAGAGAGCTCAAAAGAGATAAACCACCCAAAATCCAAGTAAAATCCAAAAGAATGGAATGGGGTGATGGTTGCATGGCACATGCATGTGTAATAAATGCCATGTTTTATTCTTGTGAAAACAAAATAATTAAACCTGGCTTTTATACATATGCATTCCAAAATATGGAGTAAAGCCAAGCTAAAAGAATTAAAGGGATTCTCCATGTGGAGTAGAGGGTGATGACCATATTTGAATAAAAATGGGACATGCTAGAGTGTATGTGCCACTAGGTATTTAGTAAGCCCAAAAATATCCCAACATGAACATATATTCCAAAACAATCCATATGGAGGCTAGATGAGGGGTATTACTCACAAAGCATGCCAAGGGGGGCTCCACATATCAATCATGTGAAATCAACAAGGAGCTAGTGTGAGGGCATGTGGAAAAATAGAAGGGGTCCATCCCAACCCACATGAGCTAGATTAAATGCCAAAAGAAAAATGTAAAAGCTCATGGATAATTAGGATGGTGGAATGATAAAGTGGTGACAAAGAAAGGTGGTGGAGTGGAATAAAAGATATGCCCCAACTCAATTTGGGCATCAAGCATTTATCAAGATTCAAATACAACATATCAAGAGCCAAATACCATTAATGATGCATAAATGCAAGGTGGCATGATGACATGAGCATGATATATTTATGATGCAACAATTATATGTAGGAAGTAGCCATTATATTACTAACCCATGTAACATTACATATGTTAGACAGATGGGATGCTACAGCCATCAAGTTCGTGAGAGCTTTAATCACTAGTTTTCTCATAACAAGTTTAATTCGGAAGGTAGATAAAAACATGAATATACTTGGAATAGCAAATGCTAATAGGTAGGTATGGTGGACTATTTGGAATAACTTGGTTTTATTTGAATTTGGATGCATGCGTGGAACTCACACTTGGTTATGGAGGCTAGCAAAAGACTAGGAGCGACCAACTAAGAGAGCAATAATGGCCATAATCATGCAGAGTGACAAAACATGATTAATTAAAGCATAAAGTGATATTACAAGTCAAAAACTAAAGGATCATCGAGGCTACGGTGACTTGGGATAGTCATAACATGGTGTGAGCATGTGCCAAGTCAACCCAAATAAAGCATCAAAGGAGAATACCACAATACTTATGCTTTAATATGCTAAAACAATGCATGATTTTTTCAAGGCACATTAAGCAATCTCAACTATTTATAACATGTCATGCTACAGTAAAAATCACTAAGCATAAAGCCAAAACAATATCAAGCATCACATGAGAAAGCATAGGCCATAGTCCAAAAACAAGCTCCATTTACCACTTAAGCATGAACTTTTCCTACTCTTTTCCAAATCAAACCAAACTTATTTGAAAACTAATGTATGAATGAGGGGGTCCAACCAATTTATTCAAGCAAACTAAGCAAACCAAGCAAACGGAAACAAAAAAACAAAAAAATGAAGACGCTCCAAGAACAACACAACTATGCATGAAACAATAAAATGAAGTGTTTGGAAGAAACCTGAGATTTTTATTGATAAAGAAGGGGATGCCTTGGGCATCCCCAAGCTTTAACACTTGTACTTCTTGGATATTTCTTGGGGTGACACGGATGGCATCCCCAAGCTTGAGATTTAGTCCATTCTTCATCTCATTACATCATTCTTTCCTTACACCTGAAATTTTTCCTTCATACAAAACTTCACACAATCTTTATTAGCAACATTAGCAGAAAGGCTAGAAAAATTGCGCGCGTTCCCAAGATCTGCCCTCGATTGTTGATGTTGTTGCGCGTGGCATCCCTATAGTTCTTTGCGTGTTGTTCCCTGCCTTCCCCTGCACGTGACACGTGGTGCCTGCAGAGAGAGGGTCGTTCCTTTTTCCTTTTCTCTTTTAGATCAAATACGAAAAATGTGATATCTTTTAAACGAATCGTCTAAACCGAGATCCAATTTCATGGTTGTGCTAGTCATGCCGAGATCTATAAAACTAGATCCCATGTTGATAGGTTTCAACAAACTTTTTTTTGCACTGTCTTTGCCCCCTACGTGCACTGCCATCGGTCATGGTGCACGACACGATGTCCTAGCAGTGCACGACCGATGCACTGCCAGTTTCTACTACATTGCACTGCCCTCGATCGCACTGCATGGGATGGTCCACTTGTAGTGCACTGTCTGCGCACTATCTTTTTGTATTGCATTGCACTGCCTTCGGTCGCAGTGCACGACGAGGTGTCCTGGCATTGCACCGCTCGTGAACTTCCTATTTGTGGTGCATTGCACTGCCTTTGATCGCAGTGCACGAGACCATCCATTAACAGTGCGTGTCCGCACACTGCTTTTTTATTGCATTGCACTGCCTTCGGTCGCAGTGCACGAAGAGGTATCCTGACAGTGCACTGCTCGTGCAGTGTCTTTTCGTGCTGCGTTCGGCAGTGCACGACACGATGTCCTAGCAGTTTACTAGCCATGCACTGCCTTTTTTACTTTGTTGCACTGCCTTCGATCGCAGTGCACGGGACGATCCAGTGGCAGTGCAATGTGTTTTCTCCTTTTCTCTTTATTTTTGTTTTCCAAAACAGTGCACTCCTTTTTCTGCGTTGCACCCCTGTACTTCCTTTTCTTTTTTCGGTGCACTGCTCCTGCATTGTATATTATTTTTTTATTTTTATGGTTACATGCATGGTACGCTTTTACGCTAGAAGAGGAGCGAGAACAATAGAAACAGAACGAGAAGTACTCGCGGCGCATGCACCTGGGCTTGCTCGCGTGCCATGCAACGGTTCGCGCTTGCTCGCATGTCATGCAGCGAATCGCGCTCGCTCGCAAGCACCGGCCGTTACGGTCCCGCTTCACGTGCGGCTACGTGTCAACTCCATGGAAGATCTGGACGTTGCTCTCTCGGCCCGCGCGCTTCCGAGAGGGCGCCCTCTCGCTAGTACTCCTCCAACATTAGTGTACTCAAGATAATAAGTCTTTGGGTTCAGTTTCAACACCAACAAAACTTTCACTAACACAATCTACCGTAGCACTTCCCTTAAAAATCTCAATTCTCCAAAAAGAACCCAAAAAGGAATCAACAAGAAGCAAATGTAAATAAAGGCAGAAATCTGTCAAAACAGACCAGCAGGTAAAAACCAATTTTTTCGAAGACCTTCTGTTGCTCAAATAGAAAAGTGTTGAACTAAATAAAGTTGTATAACAACCTGGGGCAGAAGCACAAAATATTACAGCTCAAACCGACGTACAGAGATTTTACACGAATTTTTACAGCAAAACACAAAAATCTGTTTCAGGACAGCAACTTTCCCAAGCATTACTTCTCTCTCATTAGAGGTTACTCTTGGCACAAAAAGCAAATAAAAAGGATAAGGAGAGGTTATTACTGAAGCAATAACTTCCAAGACTCAACTAAAACTTTTGGGTTATCTCCCAATAAGTACTTTTCTTTAACGTCTTTAAGTTAGGCATAAGAAGCAAGAAAGAGGATCAAGTATTCTCAAATGAAGAAGCATTAAAACCAAATTTCTTTTTAATAAGAGAGGCAAAGGGAGCCTTCTCTATCTTCTTAGGGAAGTGTTCTATACCATTCTTGAGTGGGAGTTAATATTTAATGGTGCCTTCTTTCATATCAATAATGGCACCAATAGTTTTAAGAAAAGGTCTTCCCAAAGTAATAGGACAAGAAGCATTGCATTCAACATCCAAAACATAGAAATCAACGGAGACATAGGCATTGTTAACCATAAGAAGAACATCATTAATACTCCCCATGAGTTAATTTTAGCATTATCATCAAGTGGGACATTTAAATAACAATTTTCCAATGGTGGCAAATCAAGCATTTCATAAATCCTTATAGGCATAATAGAAACACTATTATCAAGATCACATAAAGCTTTGAAATCAAAATCATTTACTTTTATATTAATGATGGGTTCCCAACCATCTTCTAATTTCATAGGAATAGAAGCTTTATGTTTCATCTTTTCTTCTTTAATTTTTATGAGAGCATCAGTAATGTGTTTTGTAAAGGCCATATGCATAGCACTAGCATTAGGACTTTTAGCAAGCTTTTGTAGGAATATAATAACTTCAGAGATGTTGCAACCATCATGATCAAAATCATAATTATCATCTAAAGTAGTAGAGCTATTGTTTCCCATATTTCGAAGAATTTCAGCATTTTTATTAGAAAAGGTTCCATTGGGTTTACTAGCTTCAACATTAGTGGTAGTGATAGTAGAAATACTAATTTTTCTAGAAATTTCATCTTCTCTTTCCCACTTAGCATGCAATTCAGCTAATAGTCTAACATTTTCATCAATTCTAACTTGTATGGCATTAGTAGCAGCAAAGGGATTTGCAATAGTTTCAGGTTTAGCAGCCATTTTATTAAAAGAAGATTGTGCTTCGGCCAATGATGCTGCATTTCTTTCAGCATTAGAGAGTTTTTCCTCAATGGTTTTATTGAAAGCAGTTTGTTTACTAATAAAATCTTTAAGCATAACTTCAAGTTCAGAGGGTGCACTCCTATTATTGTTGTAGGAATTTTAAGCATTACCATTATTGGGAGGATATGGCCTATAGTTATTATTACCAAAATTATTCCTGTAGGAACTGTTGCTAAAATTATTATTTCTTATAAAGTTCACATCAACTTGCTCTTCTTGAGCAACCAAGGAGGCTAAGGGAACATGATTTGGATCAATATGAGCTTTCCCATTAACAAGCATAGATATAATAACATCAATTTTATCACTCAAGGAGGAGGTTTCTTCAACAGAATTTACCTTCTTACCTTGTGGAGCTCTCTCGGTATGCCATTCAGAATAGTTAACCATTATATTATCCAGAAGCTTTGTTGCAGCACCCAAAGTAATGGTAATAAAGGTACCTCCAGCAGAAGAATCCAGTAGATTTCTTGAAGAATAATTCAGTCCTGCATAAAAGGTTTGGATAATCATCCAAGCAGTCAGTCCATGAGTGGGACAAGTCTTTACCAAAGATTTCATTCTTTCCCAAGCTTGAGCAACATGTTCATTATCAGATTGTTTAAATTTCATTATTTCACTTCTCATAGATATAATCTTAGCAGGAGGATATTATTTTCCAATGAAAGCATCTTTGCATTTAGTCCAAGAATCAATACTATTTCTAGTTAGGGATTGCAAACATTCTTTAGCTTTTACTCTCAAAGAGAAAGGAAACAATTTAAGCTTAATAATATCTCCATCTATATACCTATGCTTTTGCATCTCACAAAGTTCAACAAAGTTATTTAGATGAGCAGCAGCATCTTTAGTACTAATACCAGAAAATTGTTCTCTCATAACTAGATTGAGTAAAGCAGGTTTAATTTCATAGAAAGTAGCTTCAGGAATAGGTGGAGCAATAGGTGTGCACATGAAATCATTGTTGTTGATGCTAGTGAAATCACACAACTTAGTGTTTTCAAGAGTAGTCATTTTTTGTGTTTTTAATAAAGAAAGCAAACTAGTAAAACTATTTTTTTTGTGTTTTTGATGAAGAAACAAGCAAACAAAGCAGAAATAAACTAAGCAAAACAAATAAAACAAAGTAAAGAGATTGGTTATGCGGGACTCCCCTTGTGAAGATGTCCTTGACTCCCCGGCAACGGCGCCAGAAAAATAGCTTGATGGCCCAAAATATATCGAGCTCCTTGGGGAACCCCAAGAGGAAGGTATGATGAGCACATCAACAAGTTTTCCCTCAGTTATGAAACCAAGGTTATCGAACCAGTAGGAGCAAGGAAACACCTCCAAGGTTTTGTTTCCAACTTGGAATCCTGCACAACACAACCACAGAACTTTTCCCCCAACTTACAGTGAGGTTGTCAATCTCACCAGTTTTGCTGAAAACAAAGGATTAAATGTATTGTGTGGTAGATAGTAATTGCTTGCAGAAAGTAAACAGTAAATAGATTGTATATTGATGGTAAAGAATGGACCGGGGTCCATAGTTCACTAGTGGTGATTCTCCTTAAGATAGATGACATGTTGGGTGAAAAAATTACAGTGGGGCAATTGACAAACATCGAGAAAGCATACATGCATATACTAATCATCTTGACTCCTATGAGATTTGATTGAGCATTATTATACACAGACCATAATACAGTTTCATCTATTAATCCACCTTCAGGTTATCATCTGAACCCCCTCCAGTATTAAGTTGCAAGCAACAGATAATTGCATTAAGCATTGCGTGTAAAGTAAACAATACGATTGTTCTATGAACAAAGGATTGCTATTTTATCCCTAGTAGCAACAACACATCTAGTACCTTAGAGATTTCTGTCACTTCCCCAGATTACTAGAGGCATGAACCCACTATCGAGCATAAATACTCCCTCTTGGAGTTTGCTAGCATCTACTCGGCCAAGATAGCTACTAACAACGGAGAGAATGCAAGATCACAAATAACAAAGACATGATAGAGTCAATAATCAATCTGAAATAGCATCTCAATATCCATCGTATCCCCGCAAACACAACATGTATGATTACAAATAGATGATCTTGATCATGAACGGAGCTCACAAGATCTAGACATGGTAGCACAAAGGAGAAGAACCAACCATCTAGCTACTACATGGACCCGTAGTCTAGGGATGAACTACTCACGCATCACACCAGAGGCAGTCATGGTGATGAAGAAGGACTCCAGGGTGAATTATCCCCTCCGGCAGGGTGCCGGGAAGAGCTTTAGATCCATCCCGATCTAGGGATGGAGATGATGGCGGCTACAGACTCTTTCATGGAATTTTGATTGGGTCCTTAGGGTTTTTGTATCGGATGCGATATATAGGCGAAAGGGGAGGCCGAGGGGTGCCCTAGGCGGCCACACCACCCCCTGGCGCAGGCCAGGCTTGGCCGCACGGCCAGGTGGTGTGGCCGGCCTCTGGCCCCTCTCCGTCTGGTCTTCTGGCTCCATGTCCCCCTCTGTGAAATATTGACTTTGGCTTTTGTCCTGTCCAATTTCAAGAATATTCATTTTCTGACTTTCCTGGAACCAAAAACAGCAGAAAACAGGCAGGTGGCACTATGGCATCTTATTAATAGGTTAGTCCAAGAAAGTGTATAAAAATACTCCAAAGTGTGGACAAAACATAAGAAAGTAGATATAAAACAAGCATGGAACATAAAAAATTATAGATACATTAGCAACGTATCAAGGATGTCTAGCGTCTCCAACCTTCACAAATTCTCATACAATATGAGAACATGTATTTTGCTAAATTATACTCTATCATATTGAAACCATAAACTTTGTTTCAGATATCACAATATCTTTCACACATGATGGTTTCTGAACAATTATTTCAGTTCCTAGATAACCTTGATATTAAAACAACTTTTGCATATCAAGAATCATGGAGGCAAACATGATACCTTAGATACTAACATTGGAATTCTTACTCTTGATTTAATACTACTTACTAAACTTCATGGAGTAAATAGAGTTTGCTGAAACTTTGCAATAGAACTTCTAAACTTTAAATTGACATTCAAAACAATACGATAACAATTCGTAAAGTAAATATCAGAATTCTATAGTTCTATTATCTCAATTAAAACTAAGCATAAGGTATTAAACAGATGCCAATGACTACAATAAATTATGCAAATTCACTTTGATTTAGTTTATGACAAATTTGGTTCGACTAATCCAAATTAGAAATGAACTCCCACTCAAAAATGACATCTCGTGTGCCCTTTTGGTGATTACATGAACCAAATCCACTACACCAAGTCCGATCATCACGTGAGTCGGTGTAGCTTCAAAGGCGAGCATCAATATGGGCATCATATCAACTATATGACTCATGCTTAACCTTTCAGTCCGTGTTCCGAGGCCATGTCTGTACATGGTAGGCTCGCCAAGTAAGAACCTTAGTACTCGCGTGTGTAAAATTGTCTTACACCCGTTGTATGAAAGCGCAGAGTCGAGTACACCCGATCATCACGTGATGTCTTGAAACACGATCCATAGAATGGTGCATACTTAAGGAAGAACACATTTTATCTTGATATTTAAATGAGGGATCATCTTATAATGCTACTAAAATGCCAAACTAGCAATATAAGATGCAAACATTATATGTGTAAAGTGGAATGATATGGTCCATGCATTTGATCACCATCACATGCATCGTGGTATGATCTCTATCATTCATTTGTGTGTAAGGCCAAGGTCTATGGAACTTACACGTTAAGTGTGTTGTAAGGGTATCAACTATACATCAACTCACAACATTACCATATCATATCACAAGCCCAGCAACGATCTAAACTAGACGCCTCTAATTTATTAATTGCAAGTTTTACGTGGCTCTAGGGCTTTCCAAGATAGAACCGTTCTTACCTACGAACATGGAACCACAACGATGATTACCAAATTATTAGCAACTCGTTGTAAATCAGATATTGACTATAGTAGGAGAGACAGACACCTGCCAGCCACTTATGCAAAACTAGTTGCATGTCAATCGTGGAACTGGTCTCATGTGCGATGACATGTAAAGTTGGTCCGGGCCGCTTCATTCCACTATGCCACCAATATCCAAAATACATGAAAGAAGCAATAACATGATCATCGTCGCCCAAATATAAACATATGTGTACTACTCGTGCAAAGCACCTACACATAGATCAGGCTTTGATACCACTCGAGGGTTCGCGGCATAGAAAACAAAAAAAATACTACGATGGGAACTATTATACGCCAAGATCTATCTATTAGATACAAGCAACGGGTGGATATACATCCATAGAGAACATACCCTCAAAGACAACAAAGCTTTGTTAACGAGATGGAACTCGTGGATGATGTAGTCATACACTTGACGATCTCAAGATCGTGATGAAATCCAGCAGGTCCAGCTCCAGCACGCCCATCAGATCCAGCTCCAGCAAGTCCAGCACCACCAAGTCCAGCACCACAAAGCAGCGGTGCATCCGTGATCGCACACACATCCGATACCCCGAGAACCTCCATCCCTTGCTCCATCAAAGCAGCGGAAGCAGCAACTCCTTTCCAGATAAAGCCATCGAGAACATGTCGCTAATCCGAGACCATGGGCAAAAATACTAGAGGGGGCGAGAGATCCTTCACGAGGAGGTGTGTGGAAGAAGGGGTGTGAGGGAGGACTTTTATAGGAGGAGGGGGTACCCCTCCCCATGGACGGCACCTCATGGAGGTGACCCCTCACCTCCCCCATTCATGTGGTGGTAACCCCCTCCACATAAATTTTCCCCTTAACATTCCCTTTTAAAGTCTCCACTTTAAATGCATTAAATTTCTCCAAATTTAATGCTCTCTCATTTAATAAAACTCTTTTATTAATTTTATTCAGAATTTTGTTAATTACTTTAATTAACAAACATTCACATAAAACCCCTTGCAACATTTCAATATTACATGTAGAACCAATTTCAGCAATTTCACCCGAAACAGTTTCGGTGTCTATTGAAATAATTCCAGCGCTTTCTTACATCTTTATCTGAAACATATTTGCTCCAAATGGTGTCGGTATCCCTTAAGTGTGTCACCCTACGGTTCGGGAATAATGCAGAAATGATCGAGACCCCTCTCAGATCAATAGTCAGAAGCGGGACCTGGAGATCCATACTGACTCCTACACATTCAACAATGACTTCTGTGATCGTGAGAACCTTTTACGCTAGTAACTAAATCCCTTTGTCTCGCGATATATTACATGTCCGAGATTCGATCATCGGTATCTCCATACCTAGTTTGATCTCGTTACCGACATATACTCTTTTCTCGTTCCTGTGATATAACATTCTAGTGATCTCATCACTTGCTTGCAAGCTAACCAATGTGATATCACCGAGAGGGCCCAGAGTATATCTATCCGTCATAGGGATGGACAAATCCCACTCTTGATCCATGAGCCTCTACATAACACTTTCGTAGCACTGAACCCACCTTTATAATCACCCTTTCACGGTGTGACGTTTGATGTTATCAAGATACTCTTCCAGTGTTAGTGATTGACATGATGTCATTGTCTAAGGACTAGGATTACTTCATATGATGTTATAGCAATATAAACACAATGACTTTGATCGTAATACTATACTTCGGATGAATGTTCATCACATCATTCCACTAATGTTGTGACCCCGTTCTTAACAACATCCAATGTCCATGATCAGGAAACCTTGATCATCTTGTTAATCAACGAGCTAGTTTATAAGAGAGGCATAACTAGGAAATTTCCTTTTGTTTATTAAACACACATGTATTAACGTTTCCAAATTAATACAATTATAGCATGCAAAATAAACATTTATCATAAACAAGGAATAAGATAATAACCACTTTATTATTGCCTCTCGGGCATATTCCCTTCAGGGCACCCCCACGGGGTACGTCGGATTAGATCTTTTCTCTCCCTCTGCCTCTGGAGACTCCATTGTAAACCAATCTATGAACATATATGGGATTGATAGTAGGACGTAGCGATCCTCCATCGAGAGGACGTGAACCTGCATAGATCGTGTGCCAATCTAGCTCCTAGATTCTCCTACGCTGCCGATGGCTCTAAAATATAGCCATCTACGTCCACATTTAAATTGTATATTATTCATATTTTTGATAAAATATCTATCTAAACCCTGCCACTAATGCCTAATGATCAAAGGGGTATGCAATCCTTTCTTTCTATTTTTCCATGCGCACATAATGACGTTTGATGATGGGAATCACTACATTAAAGTCAAAGATACGAGATTTCCAACAACCCAAAGAAACCAGGAGGCGTGAAGAGGAGGCAAATGATGTCTACGCACTTCTATTCTTGTAGACAGTTGTTGGCCTCCAAGTGCAGAGGTTTGTAGAACAGCAGCAAGTTTTCCCTTAAGTGGATCACCCAAGGTTTATCAAACTCAGGGAGGAAGTGGTCAAAGGTATCCCCTCTCAAGCAACCCTTTAATCAAGATACAAGAAGTCTCTTGTGTCTCCAACACACCCAATACACTTGTTAGGTGTATAGGTGCACTAGTTCGGCGAAGAGATAGTGAAATACAAGTGGTATGGATAATTATAAGTGGTAATGGTGATAGAAAATAACTTGATGGCTATGGAAAAGACTAAAGTAAAACTGAAATAAAGATGGAAGCATGCAAACATGTAACAGATCTAGTTGCAAACGGTTTTTCAATGCTTAGAAACAAGGCCTAGGGATCATACTTTCACTAGTGAACACTCTCATATAAATATATTGTTCTTTATGATACTACACTGAACTACTCTCCCGTTGGACACTCTAATCAGTGGTAAGGCTATAACAGCACACCTGGAAGTTCATCTTTCCCATCTAGAAATCCCACACTGTCACCTTGAGTACTAGATGAGTCCAACAAACACCACAATTTCATAAAGACATCCAACTCCAAATATAACTCATAACAAGTATTTGTAATATGTAGCCTAAGTGCCACCATGGTGTGCACACTGTCAACTTCACACACATGGGGAGAGCAGAGATGTATTAAGAACTTGAGTAGCAAGGTAGCTCTATAGATTACAAGCTCATGATCTCAATAAGATCATGCATAGAGAGAGAGATGAACACATAGCTACCGGTGGAACCCTTAGCCTCGAGAGAGAACTACTCCCTCCTCATCATGGGAATCAACAATGGTGATGGAGATGGTGGTGGAGATCGATGGAGATGGCTCCGGGGGCACTTCCTCGTCCCGGCAGGGTGCCGGCACAGAGACTTTCTGTCCCCCGAATCTCCCGTTCGGTGGCGGCGGTGCTGCGGAACTTTTCGTGGATTTCTGATTGATTATCTAGGGTTTTTGCCTCGGGGGAGATATATAGGCGAAAGAGGCATGGTCGATGGTCGCCCAGGGGGCCCACACCATGCCCTGGCGCGACCAAGGGGGACCCGCGCCGAGGGGTGGTGTGGCCACCTTGTGGCCCCTCTCCGTCTCGTATTCTGGCTCCATGAGTCTCTGAGAAAATAGGCATATTGGCTTTTGTCCCGTCCAATTCCGAGAATATTCATTTTTTGACTTTCTGGAACCAAAAACAGCAGAAAACAGGCAACTGGCACTGTGGCTCTTGTTAATAGGTTAGTCCAAGAAATCATATGAAAACTACTCCAAAGTGTGGACAAAACACAAGAAAGTAGATGAAACCAAGCATGGAACATCAAAAATTATAGATACATTATCAACATCCCCAAGCTTAACTCCTGCTCGTCCTCGAGTAGGTAAGTGATAAAAAGAAAGAATAATTTTTGAGGTGACATGCACCATCATAAACTTGATCAAAGTTTTTGTAAAACATTCATAGTTGGGATCATAGTACTTCAATCATAACATGAAAGACAACGTTCTAGCAATAAGACAAAGAAACTATGTTACAACATGAAAAGGCATAAACAAAAGATTCATGAATAACAATGCTTTGCAAGACGTTTGTTTGTTTCACATAAAAAAACATAGCATAGTGGTATTCAGCTTGTCCCTCATAGAGTAGCAAATATAAATGCATAGGACACCTTCAAACTTCATAAGAGTGACTAGATACAAATAGTTTAAACAAGCAATATCAAATTATGCATCAATCAACTAGTCTTGGGACAATGCACATAGAACTAAGAATGGCCACTATTTTCTCAAAGTAGGTGCATAAAGATAGAAGGTGGAGAGTCAATATAATGGTGGAAGAAAGGCCTTCATAGAAGGAAGTAGGGATTCAAGTCTCATAAAGAGCTTCCAAAAATTATGGTACTTAATAGCTTTCAGCTCTCATTGCCTCTGTCATAAGCATCTTGAAGTGATTAAGGTTAAAGTGAGCAAACTATGGTGTACATGCTTGACGAAGTATAAGTTAGAAATCTCATGTCCCTTGTATACGAGGGCTGCTCCTCATCCTACTCAAGGTTAGTCACCAGTAAGTTCTTGTCATCGTAAGTACATGTGTATCATAGAGAACCGCCAACGGGGTACCCCTTGCCCGATGATACGAAAGAATCCCCATATCAAAATGACAAGGCAAGCAGACAACGAGCATCTCAGCAATCTTCTTATTTACCATGGGAATATGGTGCTTTTTTCTCTCTTTCCTCTTTTCATAATCTCTTTTTTTCTTTTTCTCTTTTTTTCTCAATATAGGAATCTTTTTTTATAAGAAGAATGCTTCATAGATAACTCATTATGGTTACGCTGCAGGTTTCCACCATGTCAGCATGGATTAGACCAGCGGCCCAGGCGTTTCTCTAACACATATACATATCTCCATGGACTTACAAGCTCCCCTTTCATTTCACACCGACGACATCCATATACAAAAGAGCATGATATCAACTAGGTACAAGTACCAAGTGCAATGTTGAAAGCGTTCCCCATGAAAGCATGGTTCTGCTAATTCCCAACAAATAAGTGCAAGCATATACAACATAGAAGACACAATGGTTCAAGTTTATTAAGGGCAAGAAAAGTAAAGTGTGCCATCAAGTTCGTGAGAGCTTTAATCACTAGTTTTCTCATAAGAAGTTTAATTTGGAAGGTAAACAAAAACATGAATATACTTGGAATAGCATATGCTAGTAGGTAGGTATGGTGGACTCTTTGGAATAACTTGGTTTAAGGAGTTGGATGCATGAGTGGAACTCATACTTGGTTGCGGAGGCTAGCAAAAGACTGGGAGCGACAAACTAAGAGAGCAATAATGGCCATAATCATGCAGAGCGACAAAACATCATTGATCAAAGCATAAAGTGATATTACAAGTCAAAAACTAAGGGATCATAAAGGCTATGGTGACTTGGTATAGTCATAACATGGTGCGAGCATGCGCCAAGTCAACCCAAATAAAGCATCAAAGGAGAATACCACAATACTATGCTTTAATATGCTAAAACAACACATGATTCATCCAAGGCACATTTAGCAATCTCAATTGTTTATAACAAGTCATGATATAGCAAAGAATACTAAGCATAAAGCCAAAACAATATCGAGCATGGCATGACAAAGCATAGGCCACAGTCAAAAACAAACTCTCTATAACACTTAAGCATGAACTTTCCTACTCTTTTTCCAATCCAAACCAAACTATTTTAAAACCAATATATGAAACAGGGGGGTCCAACCAATTTATTCAGCAAACAAATAAAACGAAAAACGAAAACGAAAAAGAAGACGCTCCAAGAACAACACAACTGTGCATGAAACAATAAAAATGAAGCGTTTCGAAGAAACCTGAGATTTTTATTGATGAAGAGGGGGATGCCTTGGGCATCCCCAAGCTTTGACGCTTGTACTTCTTGGATATTTCTTGGGGTCACACACGTGGCATCCCCAAGCTTGAGCTTTAGTCCATCCTTCATCTCATTACTCATTCCTTCCATACACCTGAAATTTTTCCTTCATACAAAACTTCACACAATCTTTATTAGCAACATTAGTGCACTCAAGATAATAAGTCTTTAGGTTCAGTTCTAACACCAATAAAACTTCCATTAAAACACTATCTACTGTAGCACTTCCCTCAAAAATCTCAATTCCCCAAAAGAACTCAAAAAGGAACCAACAAGAAGCAAATGCAGAAAATGGCAGAAATTTGTCAAAACAGACCAGCAGGTAAAGAAGAATTTTTTCGAAGATTTTCTGTTGCTCAAATCAAAAAGTGTTGAACTAACGAAAGTTAGATAACAACCTGGGGTAGAAGCACAAAAATTCACGCCTCAAAAGGACGTATAGAGATTTTACACGAATTTTTACAGGGAAGCACAAAAATCTGTTTCGGGATAGCAACTTTCCCAATCATTACTTCACTCTCATTAGAGGTTACTCTTGGCACAAAAAGCAAATAAAAAGGATAAGGAGCGGTTATTACTGAATTAATAACTTCCAAGACTCATCTAAAACTTTTGGGTTATCTCCCAATAAGTACTTTTATTTAACGCCTTTAAGTTAGGCATGATAGTTTGAGAGGATGCTCACATAAGAAATATGAATTGAAGTAAAAGAGAGCATCAAGAAGCAAATTCAAAGTACATTTAAGTCTAACCCACTTCCTATGCATAGGAATCTTGTAAAGAAACAAGTCATGAAAGCACAAAGCAACAAGCATAGTAAAGCAAAACAAGTGCAACTTCAAGACTTTCAACATAAAGAGTGGAAACTTAATATTGTTGAGACACATAAAACCATGTTTCCCTCTCTCATAATAACTTTCGGTAGAATCATGAATAAAATTAACAATATAACACTCACATGAAACATTCTTATCATGATCCACATGCATAAAATGATTATTACTCTCCACATAAGCATAGTCATTCTTATAAATTGTGGTGGGAGCAAATTCAACAAAATAGCTATCAATATTATTCTCATCACCATAATCATCAAATATAGGAGGCATATTATACTCATAATTAATTGTCTCCTCAATAGTAGGTGGACTAAAAATATCATACTCATCATTGTAATCATCATATATTGGAGGTTTAGTATCATGAAAGTAAATTTTCTCCTCCATGCTTGGGGGACTAAAAATATCATGCTCATCAAAACCAGTTTCCCCAAGCTTAGACTTTTCCATAGCATTAGCAATAATGGTGTCCAAAGAATTCATACTAACAACATTGCTATTAGCATGCAAGTAAAGTTCCATAGGTTTTTTAATTTTCTCTTCAAACACTTCATGTCCTAACTCAAGTTAAAGACTATAAAGCTCTCTAATTTTGTTGTTGTTTTCCATTAAGCCTAACTAGTGAAAACAAGAAACAAAAAGATATAATTGCAGAATCTAAAGGAAATAAATTCGAGCACTCACACCGGAGGATGTGAGTACCTTTTACCTTACCTCCCCGGCAACAGCGCCAGAAAATAGGCGTTTGCCGTGGGAGGTTCTTCTTCTTTAATCCTCCGGTGTGATTAGATTTTACCTTACCTCCCCGGCAACGGCGCCAGAAAATAGCTTGATGTCTATGCACTTCTATTCTTGTAGACAGTTGTTGGGCCTCCAAGTGCAGAGGTTTGTAGAACAGCAGCAAGTTTTCCCTTAAGTGGATCACCCAAGGTTTATCGAACTTAGGAAGGAAGTGGCCAAAGGTATCCCCTCTCAAGCAACCCTGCAATCAAGATACAAGAAGTCTCTTGTGTCCCCAACACACCCAATACACTTGTCAGGTGTATAGGTGCACTAGTTCGGCGAAGAGATAGTGAAATAAAAGTGGTATGGATAATTATAAAGTGGTAATGGTGATAGAAAATAACTTGATGGCGTGGAAAAGACTAAAGTAAAACTAAAATAAAGATGGAAGCAAGCAAACATGTAACAGATCTAGTTGGAAACGGTGTTTCAATGCTTAGAAACAAGGCCTAGGGATCATACTTTCACTAGTGAACACTCTCATATAAATATATTCTTCTTTATGATACTACACTGAACTACTCTCTGGTTGGACACTCTAATCGATGGTAGGGCTATAACAGCACACCTCAAAGTTCATCTTTCCCATCTAGAAACCCCACACTGTCACCTTGAGTACTAGATGAGTCCAACAAACACCACAATTTCATAAAGACATCCAACTCCAAATATAACTCATAACAAGTATTTGTAATCTCTAGACTAAGTGCCACCATGGTGTGCACACTGTCAACTTCACACACATGGGGCGAGCAGAGATCTATTAAGCACTTGAGTAGCAAGGTAGATCTATAGATTACAAGCTCATGATCTCAATAAGATCATGCATAGAGAGAGAGATGAACACATAGCTACCGGTAGAACCCTTAGCCTCGAGAGAGAACTACTCCCTCCTCATCATGGGAATCAGCAATGGTGATGGAGATGGTGGTGGAGATCGATGGAGATGGCTTCGGGGGCACTTCCCCGTCCCGGCAGGGTGCCGGAATAGAGACTTTCTGTCCCCCGAATCTCCCCTTCGGTGGCGGCGGCGCTGCGGAACTTTTCGTGGATTTCTGATTGATTATCTAGGGTTTTTGCCTCGGGGGAGATATATAGGCGAAAGAGGCAAGGTCGGTGGCCGGCCAGGGGGCCCACACCATGCCTTGGCACGGCCAAGGGGGACCCACGGCTAGGGGTGGTGTGTCCACCCTGTGGCCCCTCTTCGTCTCGTATTCTGGCTCCATGAGTCTTTGGGAAAAATAGGCATATTGGCTTTTGTCCCGTCCAATTCCGAGAATATTCATTTTCTGACTTTCTGGAACCAAAAACAGCAGAAAACAGGCAACTGGCACTATGGCTCTTATTAATAGGTTAGTCCAAGAAATCACATGAAATGTACTCCAAAGTGTGGAAAAAACACAAGAAAGTAGATAAAACCAAGCATGGAACATCAAAAATTATAGATACATTTGCAATGTATCAGCAAACGCTTTAACGACCAACTATACGACCGGAATAAAATTTCGGCCATATAGTTGCCATCGACACCGCTAGGTCAAACAGAACAACTTTCATGCAGGGACCCCTATATAAAGAGGCCTCGGGCGACGAGAAAAGGGCCGTTCCCGAGACCATCAGCCACCCCAGATCTCCATCCACAACACCGAAGAGCCGTCGGAGAAATAGACTTAGATCTAATCTCTCCACCACCATATCCATATTCCACCACTTGTACTAGTAGATCTCTTCTTCGATTGGCGACATTGTAAGACTATTTTCTATAAATCTCATGATTTCCACTACAATGTTTATGATCTTTGATCTTATCTCTATGTGTCAGTAATTCTCTTTGGGCTAAGGGCTTCATCCTAGCCATGTAGCTTTTGTGCATGTTATTTATTATAGATGGGATCATGTATTAGTTTGTATGACATGATGATTATTGTATCCTCTCTTGCCTCAATCTAAGGACTTGTTAGGTACCCAAGGCCCCGAGGATTGAGCCAGGTATAGGGAGTATGAGTAATGACTAATCTACAGGTTGGGAACCCTGGTGACAGAAGGGGTAGTACGGCTGTATGTGCGGGATTTACTTGAGATTAACGGTGATGTCACTATGCATATCATTAGTTCTCTTTCTTGTATGGATGAAACTAGTAGGTTATTACTATAAGTGGTTGCGGAGACAATAGAAATTATGGATGCACTGCCCACATATAATTTATCTTGCTCTAACAATTACATGCATACTTTATTTTTATCTTTTATTCCCATCAGATGTTTTGCACAGCTACTGGTGAAACCGAATGCCCTAGGCCCTCTCTCTCCATCATCGACAACAACAAAAAGACGCAAACTCTTGGTCCGGTAAAAACACAAAAGGAATTCTAAAACTTCCGAAGGTCCGTTAAAGTAACTTTACTATGCTTTTGCTTCCCAAGGATTCGATAAACCTAGGTCTACTAGGGAAAAAGAGCTATACTACATCCGTAATCCGGATCGAAGGTATCAACCCTTTTTCTGGCGCCGTTCCTGGGGAAGCAATAGCTACCCTTGTGAGGTTAGTAGGAACCTTGCTAGTCTTTATTTGAAAATCCAAAAAAATTAGTTAGTCTTTAAATTCTTGTTTTTATTATTATCATAAGTCTCTGTTTAAGAAAACCCAAACACATAGGAAATATGGTTGCAAAGAAGCTTGGGGTGTTTGCAACTCCCAACAATGATTCGTACGTGCTGCTGATGACTATGAAATTAAACCCCATTATTTAAGTTTGGTTCAACAGAATCAATTTGGAGGCTCTGCTGTAGAGGACGCATGTATGCACTTGAATACTTTCACTGAAATATGTGATATGATGCGCATAAAAGATGTTGACCCCGATGCGGTCAAATTGCGCTTATTTCCTTTCTCTCTTAGAAGAAGAGCAAAAGAATGGTTACTAGCTTTGCCTAAAAATACTATTACATCATGGGTGGGATGTACTTTTTTATTTATGACTAAATTTTTCCCACCTGCAAAGACTATGCAACTAAGATCTAATATTACTGGTTTTAGATAGGAAGAGCGTGAGCCACTAGCTCTTGCATGGGAGAGGATGAAAGAATTCTTAAGAAACTGTACCAACCATGGGATGGAAGATTGGTTAAACCTCCATTTATTTTATAATGCTCTTAATCTTGTATCTAAGTATATGCTTGATACTGCTGCTGGAGGAACATTTATGGGTAAACATATTAGCAAAGCAAAGCAGCTGCTATACAATATGCAAGACAACCATGCCCAATGGCATGTGGAAAGATCAAACACGAAGAAGGTGAACTCTGTCTCACCACAAGAAAATGAAGAACTCAATGCTAAGCTGGATGAGCTCATATTAGCTGTAAAAGGTAAGGAATCCCAGGTAAGAGCTATCCCCGAAACTAATATTGAAGAAGTAGACTTCATAGCTCGCTATGATTATAACCCTGCTTGGAAGAAGAATTATAATCCTAACATTCAAAAACACTATTCTAGTCCTGCAGGTAACTCTAATAATAATATGGGATCAAGTAATGGTAGTCTCCAAGAAACACTTAAATCTTTTATAGACTCACAAAATGAGCAAAACAATATCCTTGTTAATATAACAGAGAACCATGATGTTATGCTTGGTAAATTATCTAACCAAGTTGTAAGTTTGAGGAATGATTTGCAGGCCCTCCAAGAAAGGATGAGGATTGTTGAGGTACAACTAGGTAAGATAACCGAGAGTCAAACTCTCATTCTAGCAAAATTGCAGGTAAAGTTGAACCCAATCCCATTGAAGACCTTAAGATGATGAGAGTCCAAAGGGAGGAGCCCGAAGAACTTGATTATAGTAATGCTCCCTCACCAAGTTACCCTGTTGAAGATCTTGTAAAAAGGATCAACATTAAGATTTCGGTGAGTGAAGGAAATGATGAAGCCATGTATTAACACTTTGTTAATCAGGTAGCAATAAAGGCATGTGAGCTTGAAGAAGAATATAAGAAAATTGCTGAAAAATTACCTGTTAATATTGATGATATATTTGAGCCTACTATTAAGATTAAAATTGGGACAAATGAGGTAGCTGCACTTTGTGATCTAGGTGCAAGCGTTTCAACAATTCCAAATAGTCTTTTTAATAAGTTAAATCTTGGCTCTTTTGAAATCACCGAGTTAAAACTACATCTTGCAGATTCTACCTACAAACAAGCTCTAGGAATTAAGGAGAATACTTTAGTATACATTAAACACTGTCCTGCTCTCATTGATTTTGTTATTGTTGATATGCCTGAAGATGATACTGCTCCTATTATATTACGCCGTCCTTTCTTAAGAACTATTAAGGCTTTGATTAATCTCCATGAAGGGAACGTGAAGCTTCAATTGCCTTTCGCGGGGTCCTTTTGTTATTCATTTCCCTAGGAAGAAGAAAGCCAAGCATGATGAAAAGGAGGCCATCACTTTGAAGGCCAACTATTTTGGAGTAGTTGTTCCACTCATCTGGCCTAAGTGAGCAACATCAAGGTCAAGCTATTGACCATAAAAAGCGCTGCATGGGAGGCAAACCTTGTGAAATAAAGGTTTGAGTAAAGTTTTTAAGTTTTAGTTTAAGTTTATGTTTAATAAAAAGTGCTAGAAAACTCCAGCTGAGGATAAGAAGTTCGGTAGTACTGAAAATCCTGTTATATACATGTTGTTGTTGGTCAACAATTTTTACTGTCAACTTTCTGTCAAAAACAAGGTATTTCGCTAAGTTTCAGTATAAGAAGTAATTCTCGAAGAAACATAAATTTTTTGATGGGTACAGAGAGTTTAACGACCAACTATACGACGGGAATAAAAATTTCGGCCGTATAGTTCCAGCCATATAGATACTTTTGCCATCAACAATTTTTCTTTCAAAAGTACCGATGGTTCAACGACCAACTATACGACAGGAATAAAAATTCCGGCTGTATAGCTCCGATCGTATATATATCGATGCTTTCATACAAATTCTTTCCTAGGTATAGATGGTTTGATGACCAACTATACAGCGGGAACAAATTGTTCCGGCCATATAGTTCCGGCCGTATAGCTGTGCCGCTAGGTGGAAACCCTAAAATTTTGATAGCATGCCGACTATATGGCGGGAACACAATGTTTCGGCCGTATAGTTCCGCCCATATAGTTGTGTCCGACCACAAAAACTTCACGGGAGGTACCTCCAACCCCAAAACTTCAATCCTTTTTCTTTCTTCTACCCCCAAACTCTCTCAAAACCTCAACAGATCTTCATCTCTACTCAATTTCGTTCGATTTCCTCGCACACAAGTGATCTATGGTATGTTTCTCCTTTGATACTCCAATTACTTTTTGCAAATTCATCTTTGATCTATTGTCATTATCAATCTAGAGTAAGACCTACTATGAACTAATTGCCATGATTCTCCTGCCTAGATTATTATTTTGAGGGGATTCTTTAGTGTGCTATGATGAGGAATATGTTATGCCTACTATTATTGGATCAAAAAGTTTTATTTTTCCTTTTTATTTTTAGATGATGAACACAAGGAGCTAAACTCGTGCTCGTGCCACCGCTAGCGCTTGTCGGGCTGTCACTCAAGAATGCATGAGGATACGGTTCAGGAATGAGCTCGAGCGTGATCGCTTTGACAGGATCAAGAACCGAGAAGTGAAGGCAACCAAGTGGACTTGCCCCATTATATTGAACCAACTCGGTATTTCCAACGACTTCCATTTACTTTGCAATAGGGTGGACTTGCAAAACTTTGTGTTCAATGATGTTCCTACCTATCGCCAGTTAACCATTGAATTCCTAAGCTCCTTGCAAAGCACCGTTAAACTATGGCATGGAGAGGACCGGATTTCTTTTCGGCTTATGAACAACAATTATACTTTATCACTAGATGAATGGTGCGCATGCTTTAATTTGCCAAACAATAATGATAATGACTTGCGTGCATCCTTTACTGGCTTAGACCCTTCCCCTGAACAATATTACAATAGAATGAGCTTCACTTCTAGAGTGAGCAAGGGGAAGAATATTCAACATCCTGCAATTCACTATTTGTTCTATGTTATTGCTAACACCTTGTATGCAATAAATGAGTTCACCAGACTCAATGAGGGGGACATCTTAGTCCTTGCAAAGGCTGCTTTCAACAACCGCAACTGCAACTTTACACTCAACTTAAGCGCAATCCTTGTGCGCTACCTGGAGAACCAATCCTCCCAAAGCCAAGGAGCAATTACAAGTGGAGGCGTCATCACCATGCTTGCCACTGCCCTAAGCATCAACCTAGGTGAGTTGGAACCTGTTCTAGGTGAGTGACGTGTTGGTTTCTTTACTTTAAAAGCTTGTGGAATGCTCACTAGGAGAGGTGGTGTTTATTACCTGCATATTGCTAGAGCTGGGCGTATCTACCCCGCTCCTTTGCCTAATGGTATTTTGTCTATCGAGGAAGGACGTTTGCTATATGACTTGCAGGTTGAGTAACACCAACCCGAGGAGGAGATTCCGGATGAGGATGATGACCAAGAAGAGGAGAAAGAAGTTCCTCATCAAGAGGAGCAGCCACCAACTCGGTTCGCCACATACCAAGACTTCCAAGGACTTGGAGGTACTGTGGAGAGGATGCATAGCCTCTCTTTGAACCTCTGAGAATCAAATAGTAACTTATTAACTCAATTTGCAAACTGGAGTTCCGACTTTTTCCTGCCACCACAATGATTTCAAGGGCTTGCAAAAGCCTAAGCTTAGGGAAGTTTCCTCATGTATATTTATTTGGCGTTCATTTTCTTTTATTTATTTTCAAGGTTATGTTTTTAATTCGAGTTTATAAGCACTTGTGTTGGCTTCCCCAACACTTTATCTTTAGTTATTTCTATTCGAGATTTTCTAGCCAAGCTTTGCCGCCAATTTTATATTCTTTAATTCCCTCTCTTAAAACAACAAAAATATTTCTACATTTATCTTTAATTTCCCTCTTGCTTTTCTCATGTATTTGCAGGAAGAGTGATTGACTTCGAGTTTCCAAGAAACGAATCAAAAAGGAAGAGAGAAGTGGAACCAAACATGAGAGGTATGCCTTATGACTCCCCACTTTTGAAGTTTGAGAAACCCATGCTAGTTAGTAGTACATGTTGAGATATTATATTGGTGGAGTGAGTCTTTGAATTGTAGTAAAATTTTGTTTGCATGGGTATTTAGTTGGGTACGTTTTGTTTCATCTCTTGTAGTTAACCAAGTCTTGCCTAAAAATTTGCTAAACAATTGTAATAAAAAAAGTCTCATGATTGAAGGTTTGGGTGTTGTAGTGTTTAGTCTTGAAGGCTTATTTCTATAGACACTCAACACCACGGAATATAATGATTGACTTGATAGCTCTCTTTAAAAGGAATTGTTTGATTGAATTAATGTTTAGCGATTTTTGTGAGCATGCCAAATTTTGACTTGTGAATCATAAGAATGATATAGCTTTATGCGTGTCAAACTTGATGGGATGCCAACGATTCTACTAGCCTACGAACGATCTTCATGGAGGAAACTCCTAGATTTTGGCTATGAGTTGATTAAACATATGTAGCAGCAACGTATAATGGGTAAGATTCTTGGCACTCCTGGGTAGCTGTGTTCATGATGGAATCACTCCTCTGGATGTTATGAGTAATCATTGTACAAAAGGAAAAAAGATCCTTGGTGAAGCCACGAGTGTCCATCATAGCCTGATAAACTAATTAAAATCTTTGGCATGCTCTCGATTA
Source organism: Avena sativa (assembly GCA_916181665.1). Taxonomy (NCBI): domain Eukaryota; kingdom Viridiplantae; phylum Streptophyta; class Magnoliopsida; order Poales; family Poaceae; genus Avena; species Avena sativa. Next base: position 363,205,561 of record OV702290.1, on the reverse strand, counting down.
CTAAAGAACTGAAATTCTTGAAGGACAATGAATAGAAAAGTAGTGCTTGAAGAGTCTTGATTTATTGATGTGGGAGAATTGAGATACTCTATCATATATGCTTTTCATGATAACTCTCACACTCTCAATTTTGCATGATTAAACTTTATTGTTCAAAGGCAAGCCTATGAGTTGATTACATGTCATGGAATAAAGTTTAATCATTTGAATCATCCATGTTAACAATAATTTTGTTGTGCTATAAGGATGCATGAAACCCGTATGATATGCTTGCCATTACTCTATCAATCATGAGTAAGATCATCATCTCGTTATTTCAGTTTAAATGCTGAGTTCCTTTTTGGTTTTGGTTTTCTTGCTCGACGACGATCAAGTTTAAGCTTGGGGAGGTTGATGGCTCTGAAATATAGCCATCTACATCCACATTTAAACTGGATATTATTCATATTTTTTATGAAATATCTCTCTAAACCCTGCCACTAATGCCTAATGATCAAAGGGGTATGCAATCCTTTCTTTCTATTTTTCCCTGCGCAGATAATGACGTTTGATGATGAGAATCACTACATTAAATTCAAAGATACAAGATTTCCAACAATCCAAAGTAACCAGGAGCCGTGAAGAGGAGGCAGACGCTTTAACGACCAACTATACGACCGGAATAAAATTCCAAATGTATAGTTCCGGCCGTATAGTTGCCATCAACACCACTAGGTCAAACAGAACAACTTTCGTGAAGGGAACCCTATATAAAGAGGCCTCGGGTGACGAGAAAAGGACTGCTCTCGAGACCATCAGCCACCCCTAGATCTCCATCCACAACACCAAAGAGCCGCCGGAGGAATAGACTTAGATCTAATCTCTCCACCACCATAGCCATATTCCACCACTTGTAATAGTAGATATCTTCTTTGATTGGTGACATTGTAAGACTATTTGCTATCAATCTCATGATTTCCACTATAATGTTTATGATCTTTGATCTCATCTCTATGTGTGAGTAATTCTCCTTGGGCTAAGGGCTTCGGTCGAGCCATGTAGCTTTTGTGCATGTTATTTATCATAGATGGGATCATGTATTAGTTTGTATGACATGATGATTGTTGTATCCTCTCTTGCCCTAATCTAAGGACTGGTCAGGTACCCAAGACCCTGAGGGTTGAGCCAGGTATAGGGAGTATGAGTAATGACTAACCTGCAGGTTGGGAACCCTAGTGACAAAAGGGGTAGTACGGCTGTATGTGCGGGATTTAGTTGGGATTAACGGTGATGTCACTATGCATATCATTAGTTCTCTTTCTTCTATGGATGAGACTAGTAGGTTATTGCAATAACCGGTTGTGGAGGCAATAGCAATTATGGATGCACTGCCCACATATAATTTATCTTGCTCTAACAATTACATGCATACTTTATTTTTATCTTTCATTCCCATCGGATGTTTTGCACAGCTACTGGTGAAACCAAACTCCCTAGGCCCTCTCTCTCCATCATCGACAACAACAAAAAGACGCAAACTCTTGGTCTGGTAAAAACACAAAAGGAATTCTAAAACTTCCGAAGGTCCATTAAAGTAACTTCACTACGCTTCTGCTTCCTGAGGATTTGATAAACCTAGGTCTACTAGAGAAAAAGAGCTATACTATATCCGTAATCCGAATCAAAGGAATCAGCCTCCTTGACGTAAGCTACCCCCTATAGCATCTGTCATGTCAATACCACGGCAGCAGTCCCTATGGATCATCATTGGCATCTGCATATTTCCTTACCGTTTCTATCAGCTCCCCCAAGTCGATAACTTTGTCGCACTTCAGGTGATGACGCAGTAATCCGATTGGGAGTCCCACGATGAAGGCTTCGATCATGGTCTAGTTGTTTACTCCCTCACAAGAGTTCTTCATGTCAATCCATCATCCGAGGTAGTCCCGACAGGTTCTTCCGAGTTTTTGGGTGCAACGCTACAGACCTCTGACCGTGTAGGGCCTCCTGTATGTACCCTCGAAGTTCCATAAGAACGCACTTTGCATATCATACCAGTTGTGGTTGTTGTTTTATTTGAGTTCATTGATCCATGATAAAACCGTCTTCCTCAGCATAAGCGAGAGATATCGAACTGTGACCAAGTTGTTTCCTCCTTTGGCAATGCAGCAGGCCTGAAAGAAATCCTAGAGCTAGGTGTCTGGCCGAGCCACACTGTCGTAGGGTTGAACATGCCTTGAGATAGCAAATACCTCCAGGAAATATGTTTGTTGTACGCAAGGCCTGAAGCATGGGCCCACGTATATATTATCTGACTCATAGCGTCGTGCTTCTATGTTTGAGTTGATCTAGTGCCTGGCGTCACTTGGTGATAGAGAGCGTCGTCTCGGATGTTCGTTGTGGCTACGGTGCCCTCCTTGGCCTCCATGGGAGCCATTATGGGCGCCACTTGGTGGAGAGGGTGGTGCCAGTGGGTTGTTTCCTCCAGCTGGGGCTTCGTGGTGATGACCACAATGCCGGCTTGATCCGGCGCAGTGTTCATCATTCCTTCGTCTGTCGTTGCCATCATTGTGACGAGGCTCAGCCAGACAGCTTGTGTGTCTAGGAGGGGGCATTCTTTGCTGGTCCTTCTCCTGACGGCGTGCTTCTTCTTCTTCCCTGCGGTTATCCGACTGTTGCCAACGAGGTTGCTATTGAACCATTGCTGTTATGGCGTCTCGATCCGCGGCTCGGGCGACGTTGCTCCAACTACGTGCGGGTCTATCCCACTATCCTGAAGAGCCTGTTCTTGAATAACTGTCTTCCCGAGGGTCGGAATGGTAGCGTCGATCTGGTTCCTGTTGGGGCCTTGTATCTTGATGTCGACCAGTGTCTGTGCGACATTGGTCGGATTTGGAAACCAGCTTTCCACTACCAGACATGGCGACCTTCTATTGCTCTAGGCCCTTGGTGAGTCACTTCACATTTAGCCGGACTTGTTCTGGGCTTGGATTATTTGCTAGGATTTCTCGGGCCGCAGCAGTGTTTTCTATCGGTGTGTTATACACCTGGTTTCCTTTGTTGTCGATCTGAGGCTTTCCCATGGTTGTGCCTCCCTCAAAAAGGATCTTGTGAACTTTCGAATTCCTATTAGCCAGCTCAGGGCCGTTCCGGGTCTTCTGATGCTGCAGGGAATTGGACTGTCCTACTTCTGCAATATGCTGCTTCTCCTCGACGAGGTTAGTGGCTTCGTCTAAGAGTCGCTGATGATACGCCTCTAGAGCTAGGGATCTTTCCTCCAACTCGTCCGAATTGAGATCCACCGCGGTTGGGATAGGCATTATGAGTGCTTCTCTGAGGAATTCTTGGGCACCTGGTGTAACCACGTGTTCGTCCACCAGGGATTTTTTCTGGTCTGAGGGGATCAAAGCGTTGTCTAAGTCCTCCTCGTATTCCTCAGTGATTACTTCTTCAGCTAGAAGATCCTTGGTCGGGGTTTTCTTCTTCTTTTTATTTTCCTTGTTAGCCTTATTGGCACCCGTAGCAAAGACAACTTTGGGTCCGATTCCTGGAGTCAAGCTTCTATCAGTACTCTCAGACATCTGGACATCGGGATTATCTCTCAGATCCATATCATCATGCGGTTTGGGAGAGTTTTCTCCAGATCTTTCATCCATACTATTGTAGGGGCTTTGATCCATAGCTTCTCCTCCTTCCGCAGCCTTGGAGTTGATCTCCTCTTCAATTTCTCTTTCAAACTTTCGAAATTCTACCAACGTCATGGAATCCTCAGGGAAAGACGGTATGTCAGCATTTGTTCCGATTACGTCCAGCACCGAGTTGTTATCGTCTCCAGCATTGGCAGAGCCGGATCTGGATACAACGAAGTGCGATGCGTGCGCCCTGAGGTAATTGTGACTTTCTTCGTTGGCTTCCTCGAAACGTCTTATGGTCTTGAGAACTGCATCTATGTTGACTAGGCACTATTCATCATTCTCTTCATGGTGTGCCTTAGGAGCGATTTTTTTGCCCCAACATCGGCAGAGCCGGATCCAGAGCTGTTGCTACTTTGATCTTACTGAGATTTGACCTCCTTTGGGAGATCCTCTTTAGATCCGATCTTCTCCACTATCTCCGCTTCAAGTGCGGGCTGGGTGGGATTAGGGTTTTCTCATACCCGAAACTCCACCGCCTCTGTGCAAAGTGGATCCAGAAGTTTCTTATGCCTCTATCATCACCACTGGGGTGGGTTGAGTAGGTTCAGCAAAACCGTGGTAAATATCGATCTCGCCAAAAGACATGATTTTGTAGCTAGTCACGGATTTCCTAGCCAGAATCCAAGTCTCGTCGAGAAGGACAAGAGGGACGTCACTTGCATAGGGGACCCGACCGACGATGATTGTCTCGCTGATTCCGATTTTCACAGATTCTGCCTGGAACGTAGCTCCGAAAGTCACCGGCCCCATAGTGGGTGCCAACTGTCATCGGATTAATGGCAAGTACGCCATGAGGGGGTCCTCGGGATGTGGAAAAAGATGCGGTGTGAGACGACGGTGTTTCGGGACAGTGATCACACAGGTTTTACCCAAGTTCGAATCCGCTTGTGATGGACGGATCCTACTGTAGGGTTCTGTTGCAGAAAATAAAAAAATTCTAACTATGCGAACACTAATACCAGGATCTATACTATGTAGACATAATTAATGTAAAAAGAAGACGGTATTCATACCCTTGAAGACCGACCAACGCCTTATGCAGGAAGGCGTATGTTGATGAAGACGAGCAGCTTCAAGCACCCCAAGTGTGGTGCCTCCGAAGTACTACACATGTCCGGTGTAGGCATCGTCTCCCGGGCTCCAGTCCAGCCGAGCAGCGGAAGAGAAAGATGTTGGACCAAAGATCACACGACGATAGTGTGAAAGTGGAGAACTCAAACCCCTCGAGGTCCTCTCCAATATTACAGACAAATCCTCAAAAGAAATGAGAGAGAGAGAGAAGAGAGAATGGGATGATTCCAAGGGGGAGAACCCCTATATATAGTGGGAGAGGAGGGGCACCACCCAAGGGGCAGGCGGTGTGGGACTAAACCCCATAGCCACCGTCCGCCAAGGGGGAGCCGCCAACCCTAGGTGGGCCCCACGTGGGCAGACCACCAAGCCCTGGCCGGCTGGCCCTCCTCCCTAGGCGCCTTGCCCCTTTGGGCCTCCCCTCTGGGTGAGGCCAATTAGCAATGGACTGCCTATAAAAATAAAATAAAAATATCTATTTTAATATTAATTCAACCAATTAATATAATTACGCATATTATTATATTCCTTCACTCCGGAACTCCTTCTAGACCCCCCGATCAACATCGGGTGTTACCCAGAACTATTCCGGGTTCTCTCTCTCTATTTCTCCTACGATACCGCATCTATCCCTATGTGTCCCACCCCTAAGCGTGACATCCTTCGGTTCGGAAACACTCCGAACATTATTGAGATCTCTCGCATATCAATGATTATTAGTGGGACATGGATGCCCATGATGAACCTCGTGCATTCCACGAATCTTATCGCTCGAACTATTAACATCGTTTCCCATTCCCTTTGCCACTTGATACCTAGTTCATCCGAGACTATCTTCGGTATCTCCATACCTTCGTTTGATCTCGTTACCGATGAAGTTGTTTACTCGTTCCCATGTCCTTGCATTCCGTGACTCAGTCACACGCTTGCAAGCTTTATTAATGCAACGTCATCGAGATGGCCACATGTATCTATCCATTATATGGATTGGCAAATCCTGGTCTTGATATGTACTCTTCTACGTGCCCCTTTGGGAAATCTGAGTGGCACCTTTTTGATCACCCAGTCACAGTATAATACTTGATACCATCTAAGCTCCCTCTAGAACGATGATTTGCATTATCTTACAGTCTAAGGATCAGGTTGCGAGTTTTCTTTTGTTTATCACTAATGGTAAACTTTGTAAGTAGATCTCATTAAGATACAACAGGGATGTTTTTCTATCACATCATTCAACCAATGACATGACCTCATTGTCAATTGGCATAAATGTCCATAATCTTGAAACACTAGATCATCCTCATGACCAATGAGCTAGTTTGCTAGAGGCAACTAGAGACATGGTTTGTTTATATACCACACGTGTATTAACGTTTCATATTAATACAATTATAGTACAGTATGAAACATATTATGAACATAAGAGATATATCAAATAATACGCTTTATTATTTGCCTCTAGGGCATATCTCCTTCACCTACTCCTGCTAGCAATACAGTAATACGGCAGAGCCGAAAGTATAGATTACAAGACATGTTTAGCCTGTGCGAGTTGAGGTTGTGATTGTCGATGCGCTAAAGGCCTATCCCTAGGACGGCTTATATAGTCATCTAGTCCTAGGGTTACAGGAGAGTCCTATCCGGCTACGATACAGAGTCGGTTACATAGTATATCTTGGACTACAAGTAACACTACATGTCTAAGTCGGTAAGTCTTTTGGATCAACTTCCCGTAGTCGGATGGACTTCCATCTTTTCTCCTGACTAGGCCATCCGGGAATCATAACTCTAACCCGAAGTGAGCCACCCTGGTCAATGATTCACAATGGATATATACCCGGAAATTATATCCTCAACATCTGGCCGCTAAGCGCACTAGCATAGCCGGCCCTACCGTGACCCATTTCTTGTTCGTGAACCTACCCAAACGGAGCATTGCAGACACATTGGCCGTTCGAAATGGGTCGTCCCGCTAGAGATACCCTTAGTGACAGACCCGAGATTGGTCGGACAATAAGCAGTTAGTTTTTTTTAATTAATAACTTATGTCATGCATTTATTTATTTATTTTATAAGTCAGATTAATAGTGCAAAGATCGTATCATGTTATATATGTCGTGTTAATGATTATCATTTTTATGCACAAAAATATTTATCAAAAACATGAAAAAATCATGGAATTTTAGTAGTGGAAATAAAAAGTTATGTAAAATATAAATAAAGTGAAACAAATAAAAACCAGAAATATAAAGAAAAGACCCGCACCTCAACTGGGCCGGCCCATTTCGTGAGGCTTCAGGCAGCGCGAGGCAAATAGGATTTGTAGCCAGTTCTAAAAGAAAAAGGATTTGCGGCCAGAAGATTGCAACAAACTCCGAACAGAACTCAGCCTTGATCCAGAGTATTCCGACTCAATCAAGAAAAAGGAGTATTCCGACTCGGCTTCAAGCAAGATCAACCTAGTACGTTCGCACTCCTATATATTCACCTCGGCAAGAGCAACGTTCGAAGCAGAAACCCATCGCATCGCAATACCCGCATCGCTTTGGCGTCATGGCCGCGATCAAGGCTAGCCGCTAGCGTGAATCTCTTCTCGCTCCTCGACGGGAACGACCCCGGCGACAAGCGCCTCGTCGACTTCGACTCACAGCTCAAGGATCAGCCCAAGAAGAAGCCGGCGTCGGCGGCCGCGCCCGGCTTCAAGCCCAAAAAGGAACAGGTCTCCGGGCTGGCCAAGAAGAAGCCAGCATCGGCGGCCGCGTCGACCAAGAATAAGCCAGCATCGGCGCCCGCGTCCGGCTTCAAGTCCGAGAAGAATTCGCCGGCTCTGGCGGCCGGGTACAAGGCGCCCATGAAGAAATTTACACCGGCAATGGCGGGGGCGGTGAACAAGCAGGCCACGCCCGCCCCGCCCGCACCCGCGGCTGGTAGTCCTAATCTTACCGGCGTTCTGTTCGCTTACCCGTCTGCCCGGGAGCGCATCTTCAAGCAGAGACAGGAGGAGTTCGAGCGGCGGCAGGCCAAGATGGCGGAGAACGGCGGCGGCGTCTCCAGCGAAGACGGCAAGAGTGCAAACGGAGGTGCTCCGCCCGCAGATAAAAAGAATGGCAAGACGCACGGAGTGAGGGTGCAGCTGGGTGGTGCTGGGTACTACGGAGCGAAGCAGCAGCCAGGCGCCACCGCCACCGCGAAGGAGGCTCCCGCACGGCTGGTGTCGGAGGAGCAGGCGCCGAATCCTGTAGGGCTGCAGACTCCACCGCCGCCGCCGAGCATCCATGACATTGCCCAGTTTCCATCTCTGAAGTGAAGTAGGACTACTAGGCGACTAGCCGATTAGTTTCAGTTTACATGGAAACTACTTTACCGTTTTTGTTATTGGTTCTGCCCTGCCAACAAAGAACAGTATTATTATACTTGACTTTGCAAACTTGTACTGTACTACTCCCTCGTTTCAAAATATAAGATGTTTTAGTTTTATAAAGAAGTGTATCTTTAGTGTGTAGGTTTATTTAGGTTTGGAGTGAACCTACACACTAAAAGGGGTTTAGAGAGTACAGTCCTTTCACAAAGCTAAAACATCTTATATTTCGAAACAGAGGGAGTACTAGCTATTTTTACAAGATTCTTTTATGCATCTTTCTACTACTCCTTTCTTCCTAAGTGGGTGGTTTTAAAAAATGCATTAAATTAAGAGCTTGAATCCTGATTTCATTATTACATGCAACCGTACAGAAAAATCAAACAATAAACTCACAACACTGATCTCAAACTACACCTGTCCAGCGAAGATAACTACTCCAAATTACAACTCAAAGGCCTGAGTTTGAATAAACTACGAGGTAAACGGAAATACGAGGTGGAACATTTAATAGTAAAAGAGAGAGAACGATCGTACCTGTTAGGGCCGTCGTGTATGTGTTGATATAGAAGGAAAAAAAGCCTCTTCGGTGGCATAGTACAGAGTTGGGTCCTATACGATTAGTGTACTACACCATATCATATATGCCCATATTACATGTCTAATACCCCCTTAATCTAGACATGTGAGAGGTTTAGATTACGCTTAAACTCATCTAATTTCTTTTGACACAAAGTTTTAGTGAAACCATCAGCTATCTGATCCTTGCTTGAGATGAACCTCACATCAAGTTGCTTACTAGCAACCCTTTCACGAACAAAGAAAAAATCAATCTTAATAGTTAATATGCTTGGTGCGAGCATGAAAGACTGGATTTGCAGACAGGTATGTAGCACCAAGATTGTCACACCAAAGACACGGTTTTTCCCTGAGAGTAACACCAAGTGCTCGTATTAGAGCCTCAACCCATATCAATTCAGCAGTGGCATTAGCCAGTGCTTTATATTCAGCCTCGGTACTGGAACGGGGTTGTTTCCTAGTACTCCAAGATATAAGGTTAGGACCAAAGAAAATAGCAAATCCTCTTGTAGACCGTCTATCATTAAGATCACCAGCCCAATCTGCATCTGAAAACGCACTAAGCAAGGTAGAGGTGGACTTCTGAAAAGTGAGTCCAATAGTACGTGTGCCATGAACATATCTCGATATCCTCTTTACTGCAGCCCAGTGTGCAGTAGTGGGATCATGTAAGAACTGACATACTTTGTTAACATAGAGAGATATATCTGGGCAGTTCAGTGTCAAATACTGGAGAGCACCAACAACACTTCTATACCTAGTACTGTCCTCTGAACCAAGTGGAGAGCCATCAGTCAATGAGAGTGGATCTGTAGTAGACAGGGGCGTAGGGCAAGGAGTGCATCCTATCATCCCAACGCGTACAAGTAAATCAATGGCATACTTATCTTGATTTAATAGCAAACTATTGGGTTGTTTGTGAACCTCGAGACCCAAAAAATAATGGAGATCACCAAGATCCTTAAGAGAAAAATCGGTGCTTAAATTCTTTAACAAAGCTGTGATGGCAGAATCTGAGGAGCTAGTAACAATAATATCATCAACCTAATGAGAAGAATCATCTATATATCTACCTTATCAAACAAAAATAAAGAGGTGTCTGCCTTGGAGGGAACAAAACCAAGGGTATGAAGCTTTGAGCTTAGCCGAGAATACCATGCTCTAGGAGCCTGCTTTAAACCATAGAGAGCTTTGTCAAGTTTGCAAATATAATCTGAATTAGCGGAAGAATAAAACCAGGTGGTTGTTTCATATAAACCTCATCTTCCAAAACACCATGTAAGAACACGTTCTTCACATCTAGCTGTTGTAGTCTCCAACCTCGAGACACAGATAAAGACAGGACAAGCCTAATTGTAGAATTTTTGACAACTAGACTAAACGTATCCTCGTAATCGATACCATACCTCTGTTTGAAACCTTTTGCAACAAGACACGCTTTATATCTGTCAATGGTACCATCAACATGTTTCTTGATGCGATAAACCCACTTGCAATCAACCACATTCTTCTTTGGACTCGGCGGCACAAGGTGCCAAGTATTATTGGCAAGTAGAGCATCATATTCATCCTTCATTGCATTGTGTCAATTGGGATCATGAAGGGCCTCTTTTAAATTTGCAGGTTCTCCTGTAGATGTGAGAAAACACCAGCGTATAGTGCCATCAGTTAGTTGTTTAGGCTATTTAATACCTTTTTGGAGGCGAGTTCTTGGTTTAGCAGCAGGAAACGGGGCTGAATCGTGTGGCACAGAGGATCCTGGGGCGAGGCTGCTGGTCCCAGGCGATGGCGGTGACAGCGACCCGGGCTGATCCCGTGATGCAGAGAGATCTTGGGCAGTGCACACGGGTGACGTGGCGATTTCCTGGTGGAGCAGCGGTGTTGAACTCGGGCCCGACCGGCCGCATGTAGGGGACAGGGACCTGCTGCGCGGGGCAGACTAGCGCACGTGTCTCGGCGAGAGAGACCACGCGCGACGCGACACGGAAGACATGGCAGTCCCCGTATGGGACCGAGATTCCTACATGCCACCAGGCGACGTGGCACCTTCCGAGTGGTGCGGACGGGGCCGCGCAGAGCTGGGCATGGCAGGACTGGGCGGATCGCGATCCGAGGACGATTGGGCACCTGAATCAACCTCGTTTTCACCATGTTCTTGTCATGTAGCTGCTGTTTGCTCTAGATCATTATTGGATGTGCTATTTTCACTCATTTCATCAGAATTTGTTCTAGTTTCTTCAAGGGAACTAGCTCTCCCATCATTCAGAACCTGTGGAGGATCAACAACAGGAACAACTTGCAAGTAATGGTCATTAGTTTGTGCACCCCTATCATACAATGCCGAAGGTGTGGTTTTAGGAAGGAGAAGAATTTCATCTCGAAGGCGACGACCAGCATTGGGATTAAGAGATGCACCTCAAGACACATCCTGAATCCACCTCAAGACATTTAACTCCTTTTTGGCGAGGACTATAGCCCAGAAAGACATATTGTTTAGAACGAAAAGAAAGTTTCTGTTTGTTATAGGGGCGAAGATTGGGCCAACAAGCACAACCAAAGACTCGTAGAAAGTCATAGTTGGGTTTGACATGAAGGAGTTTTCTGTGGGAGACTCAAGATTTAAGACCTTTGTAGGAAGCGAGTTTATGAGAAACGTGGCTATAAGAAAAGCATCATCCCAAAATTTTAATGGCATGGAGGCATTGGCAAATAAGACAAAACCGACTTCAACAATATGATGATGTTTGCGCTCAGCTGAGCTGGTGTGCATGAGGGCATGCGACATGATGAACAACCAATCAGTTTGCATGGTGAGGATTTTCCTACCAAATTGACATTCAACATATTGTTGGAAATCAAGAAACTCTTGATACACATTGGAACGTTTCTTAAGAAAATATATCCAAATAAACTTCCTAAAATCATCAATAAAGCTTACATAATATGCATGTTTGCCTACAGAGAGAGGAGCTGGACCCCATACATCAGAGAATATATGTTCCAAAGGAATTGTGGAAACACTAGTGGAGACATGATAGGGTAGCTGGTGACTCTTGGCCTGTTGGCAAGGATCACATATGTAAGCATTTATTTCTGGGGAATATGAAAGATTATTCTTCCTAAGTATCTGCTGAACAATAAAAGAGGATGGATGTCCTAGACGGCGATGTCACGTAGAGGATGTAGGCTTGATGGTTGCAAGGGCATGCTTGGAGGTACTCATGGCAATAGGTACAAGAGGATACAAGCCACCATGACAGGGACCTTTAAATATGATTTGTTGCGTTGCCTGATCCTTAATCAAGAAGAAGAAAGGATGAATTTCAATAAAAGCATTGTTGTCTAGAGCAGGTTTATGACCAGAAAGTAAACTCATGGATGAAGTAGGAACATGTAAAATATCTCGAAGTTCTAGAGAACTACTAGGGGTGTGCAAAACTGAATGACCAATATGTGCAATGTCCATACCTTGTACACTAGCATTATGAACTTGATTACACCCTTGATAATTCTCATGGATTTGAAGCTTGTTGAGCTATCCAGTGACATGAGTAGTAGCACCAGTGTCAAGGTACCAATTTGTGTCTACACCATAAGCACCTTTTGGTTCCTTCGGTGGTGTGTCATCATCATCATTATCATCACCGTAGCGCCACCAACAATCACCAGCAGAGTGGCCTTCTTTCTTGCAGATTTGGCAATAGACTCCTTCGTGAAACGGTGTGGCAACACGGCCACGGTCCTTGCGCCCCCCTTCTGGCGTCGCCCCTGAGGTTGGGGCCGCGCCTGGTCCTATCACTGCTGTGGGGGCTGCGGAGGGCGCTGCTGTGGGGGGGGGGGGTAGGGAGGTGGCGCCAACGCATACTGAGGAGGGGACGGCAACACATGAGCATGGTATGGCGAGTAAACAGGGTACATTGGCGGCTGAAACGGCAAATGCTGAGGGTATGGAGCTTAAGGCATCGGTGGCTGGTACGCATAGGGCATCGGTGGTGCTGGCATACGAGCAGGTCCTCCCCCATAAGAAGGGTTCGGATGCCGAGCAGCCACGTTTACCGACGACGGCAAGGAGGAACATGAGCTTGTCCTGAATTCTGCAGCATGTTGTCACGATTTTCACAAGCAAGAATCTGAGACCACGTGTCATTGAGCGTCATGGAGGGACAAGCATTGACGGCAGCAACAAGTCCATTAAAGGAACCATCTAGACCATTCAGAATATAGTCCTTGAGTTCATCATCATCCACCGGTTTATTGACATCAGCAAGCTTAGAAGCAAAGCCCTTCATTTTGGAGATGTATTGTTGGGTCGTCATGTCAAGTTTCTTTGTGTTTGTGAGAGCACCACGAATGGAGGACACCCTTGACTTGGACTGAGAGTAAAATAGCTCATTGATGGCACACCATACTTGAGATGCATGGGCAAGGCCAAAAACATGAGGAAGAACATCATCGGAGAGGGAATTCACCAGATAGCTAACGACCTGCTGATCCCGTGTGATCCATGTGTCATATGCAGAATTGGGAATAGTAATATTTTTCTTGTTCTCGTCCTTAGCCTCCAGGAACTCGGGCGGAGCCGGATCGGATCCCTCAAGGAGACCCATGACCCTTGCACCGCGAGGCATAGGCATCACTTGGGCCTGCCAATACAGAAAGTTCTCCCTGGTAAGCTTGGTAGCCGGCAGGGCACCGACGGTGGCCGCGGCAGAAGAGGATGATGAGATCGGCATGTTTGTCTTCTGACAAAAGGCGATCTAGGTCGTATTGTCCTGTGAGAAAAGAAATCATGGGCTTTTTGTGGGAGAGAATTGAGGGAAAAATTCCTGGGGAATTGGTAGAGCAGAGGGAGAGGAAGCTCGCGGTGGTGTTGATCGGATGATCAGAGATCGTGGGGAGCGACGGCGGTGTGGAGACCGGCGGCGGCTAGAAGGGTGGAAGGGAGGGGCCTGATACCATGTTAATCGTAAAAGAGAGAGAACGATCGTACCCGTTAGGGCCGTCATGTACGTGTTGATATAGAAGGGAAAAGCCTCCTTCGGTGGCATAGTACAGAGTTGGGGTCCTATACGATTGGTGTACTACAGAGTTAGGCACATATTACATGTCTAATAGAACCTATCCTTCGGAACCCGGGTCCCTCACCGGCCCAAAAAATCACATTTTAAATTTTCAATTTTTTTGTAAATATGTGGTTGATACTTATGCGTGCTCTTGCTGAATTCACATGATTTTTTTTCTCATACACCTAAATGTGAGTTTTGCATGGGTAAGTTAATTTTTTTCCCAGAAAATGATCGACGTTTTTGTTATTAATTCTAATATTTTCCTATTATTTTCACCACCATAAAATGATTCTCTAGTCTCTACACTTGGCATCAGGGGTTGTAGAAAGTAATCACTTGAATCTTACCATGACCTAACATTTCATAGCAACTATGGATTATGTCATTTCAATATAAATACCAGTTGCTTTGCGAGACTATCCCCATATACTCTACTAAATATGGATAAAGCCCTGGAGCTTCAGTAGCGGTTTCTCCTCGATAATGGACATGCAAAGTGATTACATATGGAAGACTTGTTTTGAAAGACTCATCCCCCATTTTCTTCCAGAATAGGGAGCCAATCACTTTCGAGTGATCCTAACACATTGACCTGAGCTTAATCGGCTTTGTGATGCATGCTGTTCTTTGATGTTCAAGGAACCACGATCATCATGATCGGGATCTGTGACATACCTTGCTGGCTATGCCTGGGCTATCGGTAAAATGACTTGAAGTGACCGACAAAGCACATAGGCAGAATGAATGTTGAATGAAGGATGTCGAACGTAGGAGATGTTCAAAAAATGTTTTTAAGCACCTTGGTGTTTTTAGTATAAGTTTGGTGTTTTTAAGCATTACTTTAGTTTTCTTAGACATGCCTCTCAAAAATTCTGACAACACAAGGAAGGTTCTTACCGGCTGGTAGCCAGAACGAAGTGCCTACGTCCGGCTACGATCTGCTAGCCGGACACGAGCCGTCTGTCTTTGTTCTTGTCTGGTCAGGGTACCCAGCGATCATCGCCCCGACACAACCCGATGGGCGGTATTGCGTGCACACCGCCCCGATGGCTCCATGTGGCCTGCTAGGGCCGGAATAGGACGGCCCACTACTTCCGGCATACATGGATAGCCAAAATCGCCAGAATATTTAGCTCCTCTTACTTTATACCGATGATAACATGGAGATTTTTCTAAGTAAAAAAGCTAAGAATGTCTTAACTCCCAAACCATGAGCTTGATTACAATTCTATTGCTGTTATTTTCATCTGAACGAGGAATTTGAAACCAGATTCTATGTTGGTATGTTTAAGTAAAAAAACCCCGCTTTCTATTATATTAACGTTACAACATGAACAATTGTAACAAAATAGTCAGGCAACTCATATCTTACCCCCCGGTAACAAAATAGCTTGATAAAGCTTGCCAAAACAATTTAGTCTTGAAGACCTCATCGGTACGAAGCTACGTGAAAACGATGCGAATCAAATAGATGGTTTAGGTCATATTTATTTATTTACTTTAAAATTCATTTTTGAAAAGTGATTAGTATTTATTTATGTCATCAATGTTTCTGGACTGAACAATGTTTTTCGATACATGCAGAGATGCAAAGGAAAGCATCACACGTTTGGATTCGGCTGTAGCTGATCCGGTCCCTCGGGCGTTTCCTGGCAACAGCTGATGGTAATCAGTCGGCGCATTTCCTTGTACGACCGCGCGTGCGCAACATACGAGTATATAACAGGATATTATAACAGCTTTTGTCAAGAGTCAAGACGACCTTCTTGCTAATCATATAAAATTCGGATAAAATAACAGGAGGAGAAGACGGCGTGCACGAAAGCAATGATGCGCGGCGGCCAATACACAGAAGTTTGACAATACAAGGTCAGGCATGCGGAACATGTCAAAATACGCTTCCGTAACATCCTACAAATAGCCTCCATAGCATCCCCATTTCTCTCACATCCCTCTTCTAATCTTGCAGCTAGCTAGCTAGCTTTGCTTGCTTGTCAATCGATCTACAAGCGGGCAATCCTCCTTGTCAAAACTCTAGCCGTACACATGGCCCGTTCTTCTAGCTTGTCGTCAGCTGCTCGCCGCAGACTCATGCTCACGGTAGCACTAGTCCTAGCGCTGAGCCACGTCGCTCACGTTCACGGTGGTTCCCGTGCCGGGTTGAGCTCGTCGTTCTACGATAGCTCATGCCCCAGTACACGGGACATTGTCCGACGCGTCATCCAGGATGCCAGGGTCGCCGACGCGCGTATCCCAGCCAGCCTCATCCGCCTACACTTCCACGACTGTTTCGCCAACGTGAGTTCATATATATATACATATATATATATATACATATATATATATATACATATATATATATATACATATATATATACAGTCCAAGTATAAATCAACAGATCAAGTTGATTGATAGTACGCTATGGATCAACATCTCATCGGTTTAGACTGTTTCAATTTTTCCAGGGTTGTGACGGCTCGCTTCTGCTCGATGATGACATTTTCTCCGGAATCCGAACCGAGAAGAAAGTCCCCGGCAATAACAGGTCCGCGCGCGGGTTCAACGTGGTCGACGACATCAAGCGTGCGTTGGAGAAAGCTTGCCCTGGCATCGTCTCATGTGCCGACATTCTCGCCCTTGCCGCTGAGATCTCCGTCGAACTAGCTGGAGGGCCATCCTGGAGCGTGCCTCTGGGGCGTCGTGATGGCACGAAGACCAACATCGAGAGTGCCAATGATCTCCCGAGCCCCTTCGACTCTCTAGAAATTCTTCAAGAGAAATTCAGAAACATGGGTCTCGACGACACCGATCTTGTTGCCCTCCAGGGAGCGCACACCTTTGGGCGGGCGCAATGTCAGTTCACACAGCGGAACTGCACGGCTGGGCAGGGCCGGGGGACATTGGTGAACCTTGATGTGGTCACCCCTGACGTGTTCGACAACGAGTACTACGACATCCTCCTACAGGGGCTTGCCCAGCTCCGGTCTGACCAGGTTATGTTGTCTGACCCTATCGCGGAGGCGACCACCGCGCCCATCGTTCGCAGGTTCTCCAGTAGTCAGAAGGACTTCTTCAAGAACTTTGCAGCCTCCATGATCAAAATGGGGAATATACGCCCACTGACCAGAAAAGATGGGGAGATTAGAAAGAACTGTCGCAGGGTGAACAAGAAACTCTATTAAGGAACAAGATTTGATGCTACTTAATTACCATAAAATTTATTGTTTTTGTTCTACTTGTTTGTGCTTTATTGTATCAATCATTCTTTTGATTCATTCTAATTGTAAAGTGTTCCTTGCCCAGCAAAATGTTAATGTTTCTTCTTCAGTACATGTGACTAGTTGTGAACCTGTTTTCTTACATTAGATAGTTTTAAAAGAAATATATCCATAGCGCTATTTGGTAATGTTTTATTGTATAGTTTCACATCGGTAACGGGTGATCCCTATTAGTACAGTTACTAACATGAGAATCTATATTTGGCAATGGTCGCCCATGTTCACATGGACAATGGTTTAGAGAACCATTATCTTTGCATAACCATATCATGACAAGATTGCACCGATAGAGCATATCTCTGTTTTCTAGTGGGGTTTTGTCCTGTGTCCATAGGGTCAAAATCTACTAGTGATTACCACCTATACCTTTTAAAATACCTTAAAATTTCCATACTAATGTAAAATCATGCATAAAATCCGTGTTTTTGATCGATTCGAGAGAATAATAGAAGTAGATAAAGATGGTTGATGAAATATTAAAATCATGTAAAAAAAGTCTGAGTAGTGGTGCTACTAATGGCCGCACACTCTCCATCAAACGATCATGCCTGCGTATGGGTCCGGTGCCATGAACATGCTGCCGGTCTGTTCTAGATGTTTAAAATTGTATCACCTAGATCAAAGCTATATATCTACCTAAATGTATCAAAAAAATTTATAGATCATTATAATTGCACGCAACTAATGATAAACCAAGTGATTTTTACATAATTGTGTCCAAACACAAATCACAACCAAGAGTTAATGATTCTACTAAACAACATAATAAAATGTACAAATTGATTTTAGTTTTATCACACAAAATAATTGCATGCTTTTTCATGTTTATATATTTTTTGTTTAGTCAAGAGAATATATACATGAAATTTTCGATAACTAATCCTAAATGTAAAGGAGTATATATAACATGTATTTCATGATGGCAATGTGAAGAAAAGTGCATGGAATATGTATTAGTTAAAATGTTGTAATATTATGCATGATTATATGTTCAATAAGAACATTTTCTCGTATGTGTTGCAAAGGCGCATAAACTTTGTCCTAACTAAAATTTTGCATAATTTGACTAAGTTTATTGATAAAATTATAAGCTTCTACAAGACCAAATAAATATAATATAAAAATGTATTTCATGATGGATCTGACATTGTTGATTTGGTATTGTATATGCTGATACTTTTCTCTGTAAATTAACTTGGATAACATACAAAAAGCGCAAACATCAGGACCCACCTAAGGGTAAATGCATAAAGTTGAAGAGGCAATACATAAAATTCCTAGCCCAAATCATGATGAAAGGGATGGTAGGGCAAAAATTGGAAATAGCTCCATGGAGTTGTTTTAATTTTTTTTATCAAAAAACCATATTTTGAAATTAAAGAAATTATGAAAAAAATATTAAACTACATATTAATATGTACTTTAAAATTATCAACTTTCATCAACATGTCTTTTCAATCCGATTTACACAGAAGAAGACGAGTGTGTGAAGTAAAATAGATTTGCCTTCTCTGAGCCACAAATTTGTCTTTATGTGTTGCCTACATTTTGACCTAATAGTAGAACAAATATACATGTATGCACGGAATTCATTTGAAGAAACTCTTAAATATGTTTTTCCAATATTTTAAAATTCATTATTCTTGGAGCCTGGGAGTGAAAAACATCACACCCATAGTAGTAGAGGTAATATGTGGGCATCCACTTACAAGTTGAGCTATCTTTTCGGCCAAAAAACTACTTGTAACATGCAAACCATCTGGAGGCTGAACGATTCAATTTCACTAGATTTAGGAGTGCGCCTTGGCACACGATCCGTGACTCTCGCACCAGTTTCTATTTTAAATGACACTAACAAAAATTTAAAAAGGTGGGCATGGCTTGTCAAGGACCACGTCTCTCTATTGGTTAAACATTCTGTAACAAATATAATGAACACAATATAAAGTGCTATTAGTGCCAACACAAATTAAAAGGCCGCAGGCAACCATACACCAATAAACCAAATAGGGAAATATGTTGCACATGGACAATCGGTCAAAACTAATGAACCCTACATCAACAGTATTGGACTTAAATGCACTTAATAGGATTAGACGATAGCACTGGATCCTACCAT
This sequence comes from Avena sativa, assembly GCA_916181665.1. Classification (NCBI taxonomy): domain Eukaryota; kingdom Viridiplantae; phylum Streptophyta; class Magnoliopsida; order Poales; family Poaceae; genus Avena; species Avena sativa. The sequence continues at coordinate 363,186,415 of OV702290.1, read as the reverse complement.
ATACATATGTAAAGGAATGACATGGAAGGTAGCATAAACCAAAATATAGGAGCTGGCATTGGCATGAATGCACTTTTGTTCCATCTATCAGCTCATCATGAATCAGCTTATCACCAGGTGCCCTCTTTCCAACACGGAAAGATTCAGGATTATAGCAATAGGAGAACTGATCATCATCACTTGTCAATTGTTGTTGGTCACAGACAGCCTTATCATCTTCAATAAGGACCGAGTCAAGATTGCATCGAATGAGCTTTTGACTCCATTCTCCAGGTTTGGATTCATCGCTATGAAAGTATTCCAGTCTATGAAGCAATCCCAAAATGAAAGAAGTAAGCAAATGTTATTACATATAAGCAGTGAAAGTAAGGAAATAAGAGGTGCAAATATGGTTCCAACATAACAGTAGCCGAACACACGGAGGCATTCCATCTGGGTCCATAGCGGAGCTGTTTTATTACTTACATATAGAAAGATATTTATCTGCAAATGTTTCTATCTGCTACATCAGAATTTGTTTTAAGTTTCTGAAGACGGAACACATGATTATGTCAGAATCAATTTCCCAGCATGCAGATTATTTAATAGAAGCATTATACAACCAGAAATCAAGAAACTGGGTAGTATTTTAATAAGAGGGGAGACATTAGAGAGTTCATACACCATGAACAATAGTCATAAAAAAATTGAGTTCTAAACAAGGAAGAAATACACTCATGTGATATCGAATACCTTAAGCCGTGATCACGACACATAACATGTATGATAACTGCGGCCACGAATTGGTGATACCTATGAAGCTAGGCATAATGAATGAGAAACTAAGGTCATCTTGAAAGAATTTGCAAGTCCAAACAAATATGTGCTGCACCCATCAATGTATTTTTGGACAAATCTGAACTTTTGGCAAAACTGATGTCTCATGAGACCCCTCGGCAAAACTATTTTAAAATCTGACCCCTAGGTAGGCACCAACAAGGAGCCGAAGTTGTGTAGGTCGGCTCCAAGGATCTCCGGTGCCTAAGCAAGTCGGCACCACACCAATTTGCACCGAAGTGAGGTCGACGCCATTACATTTTGAGCATAGGTGGAACAAAATTTGATGATACAGTTTCTAATGAGAAACTCATATTTTACATTTTGGGAGAGCATGTGAATGCTCATTTGTACTTAGTAAATATCAGAAATATATAGATATAATTTGTAGAAAAATAGCAAGGTACTTCTAACAGCAAGAAAATGACTATACCAAAGATCCAAGCGAGTAAACATTGTTAGCAAAAGAGGTGCATCAGAAGTACTCTTTGATTCTGCTAAGAAGCATTAACACAAAGATTCCTTCTGCCAGGACTTATTCCCGTACCTTGGGATTCGAAATACAGAGTACACCAAGAGCAAGAGGAACTGCTCGTCTAATATTCTGCTCGCCATATTGTAAACGACGCTTGAGTGGTCGTATAGCCATTTTAGATCCTAGTTCTTCAGACATGTCAATAAGAGAAATTCCAAGGATAGCTAGCCCTTGGTGTGTTTCACCTTTGTCAAGCTGTTGTGAGCAAATACCAAGAAGTTTCTGAACCTGCAATCAGAGTAGGATAAAACGTTGGAGCAATTAAAACACAGTATGACACTGCCACAATCCAGCAGGCATGATATAGCATTGACTGTGTACCTTAAGCACATTTCCTGTTCTAGCATACACAAGCGACATAAGTGTTACATCAAGTATTTCCTGATCTTCTCATCAAATGTTTTAGCAACCTCTCCAGTAGCCTCAACACTTTCCTGAAATAGCCCCCAAAAAATTACATTACACAAATATCTGGGGGGTGCTAAATTGGCCTGAAAAAGGCAGGTGCCATAATCAAAATTTGTGCATAGGCTACAATTAGAAGCAGTAGCAACAAACAACATAACATGACAATGATAGTAACGATTGCAATGAGCTATCTTACTGGATTGAAGGGATGGCATTCACAAAAGGGTAGGGAAACAGTAGCAACAAACAATGTAGTATGAAAATGATAGTAACGATTGCAATGAGCTATCTTGTTGGATTAAAGGGATCGCATTCACAAAAGGGTAGGGAAAATCCTTGGAACCAAAGGTAATAAAATATTTTTCCAAATGGACATATCCAGGGAACACCTAACGATTTTTTCATACTTAACCTAGTGAATGACAATGCAATTTCTAGAAATGGAATTTCATGGATTGCTCAATATTACCTGTTTTCGAAGATACAGAAGGCCAAGTGCAACAGGAAGAAGGATGATAATCGGTTCTGCCAACTCGGCCTCACTATGCTTCATCACGAAAAAATATGATAGATTGTGAAATCTCCTCATTACAAGAACCAACGAACACCAATCCCAAGGCGAGGTTGTGAAGAGCAAGACCTCAACTGTTGCTTGGGGATCTCCCAATATAGCCGATAGTTGCACTCTTATCTGAAACGTAAGAAACCATATTAACACAAAATATATGAGTAAGATTAAGGATTTGGACACATAATAGTAAGCACCGATCCCCACTTCATCTTTCTGAGAACCATCATATGCAATACCAAGACCTAAGATTGCCCCAATCTGTATGTTTCAGTCATCCTTGTTAACATACTCCATGATAATAGCCATTTCCTGGTAACATATTTAAGATATTAGAGACAGATCTTGAGTAACACCAGAGGAGAGGGTTGTGCTGGAGTAGTAGAAGAAGAAGAAAGCAGTAGATGCAGTGGTATACATACAGGGTCACAATCATTCTTCACACCGCATGTGACAACGCCAATACCTAGCAAAGCTCCAGCTTTAACATGAGTATCATTACTATGCAAGTACTTGTCGAGCTGATCAAGCCCAGAATCAGTATCCCACAGGAGAATCATTCCCTAGAAACAATATTTTCAATTTATTGGTGAGTTACAATCCAAAACAGAACCTTATGGTTCAAATTACAAGTAATGATGTAATGTACCAAGCAAGTCGCTGCACTGGCTTTTCCATGTTCCTTATTCTTAAATAACCATTTCCAGAAGACCCGCTACCGGAAGAATCAGATGGAGCAGTCATCAGCTTATCGCACACAAAGGAACGATCTTAATATCGACACTTTTCTCACATAGACCTCAAAGGCTTCTCAAGAACTAACCTAGCCAAACCTAGCATTAACAAATGCATTAACAAGTGTTGCAGCAAAATTCTGTCTTGCAGAATCAAGACTGGAACTGGCACCACGATCATCAATCGAATGCACCTGCAGATTAGAAAGTGTAAGCACAATTTTATTATAGGCATCACGGACTGAAAAGGCCCTCCAAAAACAAGCAAGTAACAAAATGTAGGTTACCTTATATATATCGTCTGGAGAATTTGCCTCCATAACTTCGATATGACGAGCAAGAGTGAGGTAACCCTCACCTAGCTTAGTGTTATTAACCTTTTCTTGCAAGATTTCCTTGTCATTCTCATTTGCAGCTATCTCAGCATCAATCTTCCAAGGCTAAACCCTTCAGAAGAATAGAACTCATGGTCAATATTCATGGGATAGGCCAATTTCACTGAATGACATGGTAAGAATATCCAAGGTTATAAGGTACATAAGGAATCAAAACTGGCATGAAAAGAAGGATTGTCTTGGCCGGTACATGGTGGCTAATGGTGCCAATGACATGGGTGATGTCATAGGCTTTGAGAGGCATTGGTGGCAAGGACAGAGGTGATTATATGAAGAATAACCTTGCTGGAGTTGACATTGATGTGCTGGAATTAGAGCTGCAACATTTTCAAAGAAGCCTTCTCATATATATAATTATTACACCACTAGCAATGGCGTATTGGCTTTTTCTTCTTCCCGAAACTGGACTAAAATCTCACACACATCATGGGGGATTAATGCTAGTGGTACTGATACATGAACGGCCCTTTTCGTTTGGTAACATATAAGGAAATAACATCAAATATTGAACCTATGATGGTCAATATTTTAGTACTAAAAGCTCAACTGTAATGCAAGAGTGTTATTTTCTAAATGATGTGTCAGATGCTAGTAGCCAATACAACATAGAAACAGATCTTGAGTAACACCATGTTTTATAGATCACACAAGCTTAGTAATACAACATAGATAAAAGCTTGGAATTTTAGCAACCAAATAAATGTGAGAAGCATGGTTCAGTCACTCCAAATCAAGACAATACAAAACGAAATTTCTTGATTTTATTTTTAATACTACTCAATATCGAAAAAATTCAGTCACCCAAATCATTGCAAGGACATGGTCTTGATAAATAATACTGAGAATATACCTTCTGTTTTGGTATCTCTCCCCACTCAAATAGAGCTTCCAAGATCTGGTACAACAACAGTAGAACTCGTAAATTAATAGGAACCCCTCGTAAATTAATAGGAACCAGGAATCCGGATCCAAGTTGAGCTATGGACATTATTCCAGGAGCGGTCTTTGCCCTTAGGCATTTACACAAATATCTTTCATGTACACCTACAACCTCACAATAGGGAGAAAAAACATGCAAATCAACAATATTAAATGTTCAAGTAAGAGGGTGGGGAGCCTAGTAAGCACGACAGCTAGACCTGTCAATGGCGTGAGGACTGCAAGGGCATGCTCGCAAACGTACTGCTCGTTGTCGTTGTCTCGCGGAGCAGGAAGACAGCTTGGAAGGCCCCTCTTCTGTAGTGCAGTTGCAGCGCCACTTCTCTAGTTGAGTGCCGAGGTGGAGCGAGTGGCGGCGCTGCAGCAGCGCGAGTAGCTGGTGCAAGCCTGCTCCATTCCTCGTCCTCCTCGTTGGCCTTTCTAGCAGGAAAATAAGAGGATGAGATGGGGACGGAGCAGCAGCACGTGGAGGAGAAGGCCAGCGGCGGCGGCCAAATCCTCCTCTCCACTTTCTCCTGCCCGCTGAGCTGCCGGTGATGGTTGAGGGGAAGAGGATGACCAGGAAGGGGAGGGGCGCAATAGGAGGGAGGGGAGTTGGGGGTTGGTGCTGGATAGGGAGGTGGAGCGGCGCTGCCGCATGCAGGAGGTGAAGCGAGGAATCGGGGATTGGGGGAGGAGGAGAACGCGATGGGATTGGAAGGAGCAGCCCAAGGCGATTGGGCTGTGGCGGCTAGGGTTTTCACCGTGGGATGTACATTTTATATGAGTGCGGAGCCCCGCTTACAGAGCCGCTGCCCCTGCCAGATAAGTCGCACACGACATATGTCTAATTAAAACATTACAGAGGTGACTGACATGTGGTGCTGAAGCATCTCTGGCAGCAAAATAGCACAACTGGGGTGAGGGGCACGCGAGTGGATAGCAACACGAAGTGCGCGCAGCAAAAGAGCTCACACGGGTAAAACGGTCTTACCGCCAACCAACAGACTGGATCTTCCCTAAGCACCCGATCTAACGGCCAAAACTTGCTAATTACCGATGAGCGGGCTGGAGGGTGTCCCTATTATACTTTTAAATGTGCCGAGCAAGTATGGCGTTGGAAATGATTAGCTTGCTCCAGTCTATCCTCTAGTGTAATAACGTGTCTACTCAGTACATACAACCGCCTAGCTTTTGAAGGACTTACGGATGCATGTAGCGACGCGTTGAATTGTTGATTAACATTTGATCCAATATCATGAATAAATTACCAAGAGCTAATTATCTAACTTTGATCTAACATTTTCATAATACATGAGCAACCTGCCGACTCGACTTACAGTTAAAAACAACGTTAGAGACCGGCTGTCATCAAACCGAACATTAATCTCGTGTACTGGTCCTTTAATACTCGGTTGTTCTACTACTTAGTAGAAGCCATCCAGTGTGTTGTTGCACATAGCAAGTTTAACGAGTCTAGAAATAAGGGAAATGATTGACCGCACTCTGCTTGTTCTACTACACTAGAAAAATACCACGTGCGTCGCAGCGGGATCTCTTTAATAAATTAATTGTGTAAGTGAATAGGTAAAGTATGAAATTCTCTATAAAAATATGCCAGATTAGTTACAATAGTCGAGAGGCTAAATTTAATTGACATAAATTGTTGTATATTTGATGAATAAAAATTAGTGACATGGACAATTATTTTTGCCAAGAAATAGATGACACGAATAACTTGCATGTACCATAAATGAATGCTAATGTGGTGACATGGCGAATTGATTGGCTAGAATAGTGGATGATGTGGATAGCTTGCATGTTAAGATAGACTATCATAATTGCTAGTTAGTGGGGCTTTGCTTTATAAGAAAGTATAGATATGTGTTGTCCCAAATTTGTCTATATATACATATACATACATACATACATATATATATATACATATACATACATATCTATATATGTATGTATCTAAAAAAAATTTAGTGTATAGAATCTAGACAAATTCGCGACAAGTAATTTGGGACATGGGATCTTAAAAAAAGATTTTTGGGAGATGGAGTAAATTCGGGACATGGAGTCAATCTTGTACAGTACGCCACTCCTCCTTGTTTGGGCACCTCTGGAAAACTTTTTTTCTATAGATAAGTTCTAAACGACGGATATCCCACAAGTTTCTGTTAAGAAAAACAACTTTCTAATCGCCTCTTACACAATGGAGGAGGTACAGAAAGCTGTTTTTTAAATGAAACATAACAAAGCGTCACAGGCGGATGGTTTTCCAGCAGAATTTTACCAAAAATTCTGGAAAGTCATCAAGGAGGACCAAATGAATTTGTTTGTGTTTTTGCAGGTCGGTTAACTAGATCTTTTTAGACTAAAATCTAGCAACATAATTTTACGGCCTAAGGTTAATAATGCTGAACGTATACAACAGTATCATCCAATCTTTCTTATTAATGTTAGTTTTAAATTTTTCACAAAATTTGCCATGATTAGACTAAATTCAGTGGCTAACCATGTTATCCGTCCTTCTCAAACTGCGTTCATGCAAGAAAGAAACATCCTAGATGGTGTAATAATCCTACATGAAACAATCCACGAACTACACTCTAAACTATATGGTGCACTGTTCAAGATTGACTCTAAGAAGGCGTATGATAAAGTTAATTAGTCTTTCCTCTAGCAAACACTATGTATGAAACGTTTTTCGGAGGAGTGAGTGCTCTCATACAGTCTTTTGAGTCTGGTGGTAGACGACACTGACAATTACTTCCAGACAAAAAAGGAACTGAGACAGGTGGATCCACTATCGCCTATACTATTTAATATAGTGGCTGATATGTTGGCTATCCTTATCGAGAGAGCCAAGACTAATAGTCAAATTGAAGGATTAGTTCCCCATCTTGTTGATGGCGGACTCTCTTTTCTTCAACTAGAGGATACCCTGCGCGTTGCCGCGGAAATTTGTGGTTGGTTTTCTAAGTCTTATTCGTGTAACAGAAATAAACTCCATCTTTTGCAGGACATTAGAACGTCAAACGACCCAAAGAGAGATTTGCATAATAGAAAATTGTGTACAGGGCAGAGAAGAAAGGAAATAGCGGGAGGTTGGCACATTTATTATTTTATTAAACATGGCACATTATCAGTTAGAAATCAATGTACATCGCTGATATGACCATTTGTTCAAGGAACTCCATTGGCTATTGTATATAAGCTAACTTTCTTGATCATCAATCATATTACACCTATGAGAGTGGGCAAGAAGAAGGTGTCGTTAAAGTTGTAGGATCTTTTTATTTGAATTGTCTTTTCAGTTGAACTTGAAAACATATTAGGGATATTAAAACCGAGTCAAAGAGGAGCCATCTCACGAACTGGGCATTTTTGATCGTCGGATCGTGCCACCTGCATGTTTCTGGCCGTCGGATGGTCCTCCAATCCCGCATAGGCCGAATTATCCCTTAGGGACGCTTCTCTGGGCATCAAATAAGCCATCTCTGGTTAATTGGGCTGACAACAGCCCATTGCTTGGTTTACTGCACAGTCGTACAATGCATGGGATGTCGCCGTTGTGTCCGCTGGAAGCGAATGGTAGAAGAAAAAAAAAAGAGACGCCAGCCAATGCAGCCGAAGCGAGATGTGTCTGACCCAGTCTACATGCGAACACTCAATAACGGGAACCAGAAGGTGGAGCGAGGCATCCATCTCATGTGCGGATGTGACAGCATGCGCCCCCTCGCGTCTCTATTCATGGCGACCTGATGTGTCGCTCGTCATTCATCTTCAATACCATGTTAATTTGGAGCTCTTTAGAATCCTTTATGGCAGTAATCCTAGGCAATATGACAGCGGTGACTGATGATGGTATGCTACTATAGTGCCTCTACTATGCTATGAAATCTCTTGCCTCAATTTCTCGTCCACTCTGCAGCAAGTTTCAGGTCCAATGGTGCTCTGCTAGGTGATCCCTAATTCTCTTTCCAACGAACTCCACCCGTTATTCAGATAACATTGTGACACTTTCTAAAGAAGAAATAAACGTATTTGCAGGTTTCGTTTCTTCTTGTTCAGATCCTCTCATTCTGTTGGATCCCTATTATTGGTCGAATTTTCACCAATGGCTGCTGGCCAGGTGAGTTCCTAGACTTGAATTTTCTATTCACGTCAGTAATACTGCACAATAATTAATAATAGACTATCTTACTACTAAGACTAGTCCGATGTTGCTGCCCGTTTTTATTCTCGGTCCATACGGTGGACACCAACAAGTTATGTTGACGCCACTTGGGCCTACTGACACACTACTAGACCACAAAGAACACAAATCACGTTCAACAACCAAACCAACATTAGATAAACATAAACTACAATACAAATGCTTACCTCAAATAGCTCACTCACTATTTACGTAAGAAATCTCCATGGACAAGTTCTATTGGAACGTGCTTATGACTTAAGTCAGGAAAGAAGTAATAATATTTGCAAACTATTCTATTCCCGATTCTATTGACTATCGGGCTCGTAACAACAATGAAATAATTTAAATAGAATTTTACCATTTTATAACTATTTATTTTTCTAATGGACGGGCGCGGCAACGCGCGCCTACATGATCTAGTATACTATTATATTAACTATGAATAGCTTATACTGGATGAGGTCTACCACTTGTCTGCTCCTACAACTACAATGAAATATCAATCGCCCAATATACATATTAATCCATGGGAAAATTATTACATATTATCGAATCTTCCATGAACTCCGTGGGGAAACCACAAATATGTCATATCAGCTGGGTGAACTGCACCTGAAGCAACAAAAGCATCCATTGACTAGAATCTCTTACAAAAGTTGTAACGACAGAAATATTAGTACCACCTACATGGATTTTTATCAAAACTTGTAACGACACACCACCTTTTGTTGTTAGAGGTCATGCCTGGTAGATTGACATAAGCCTTCCATGAATGAATGTTTCAAGTGGCATGCATGGTCCAACAGCAATGTCCTGGAGCACATGAGAGCAAAGATAGAACAGTGGTAATACTGTGGACTTGCAAAAATAAAGGTATTCGAGTTGCCGAATTGATACCTTGACTAGTTTGTTTTGGCTGATGCCAAACGCAACACTTCCCAAGTTGCTTGCAGGTGTTAGATACCTTGAAATCGTGGCAATGCGATATCACTAGTGGAGAAGGGGCTTTAGTCCCGGTTCTAATACCGGGACTAGAGAGGCAGGGCTAAAGGCCCACCCACTAGTCCCAGTCCGGTTATCAGCCAAGACCAGTGGGCGTTCACGTGGCCGCCCCTGCGCGCGCTGGGTGCCCCCCATTAGTCCCGGTTCCTATTAGGACCCGGGACAAGTGGTTCTCTGCCGTGGTAAAGTTTTCGGCTCTTTCTCTGCCGTGGCAGAGAATTCTTTTTGTATTATTTTATGTATTTCTTTTTTGATTTTAAAATAGTTTTCTATGCTACCACATACCATACACGTTCGTGCATATATAAGATAACTTGTTTTAGGATCGAGCATACAAATATATACATGATAGTTACATGAACATCATAATTACCGGGACTAGTGCCCGTCTATTCAATTACATGGTCCGGGATCATCAGTAGCGCCTATTCACACTAAATTCTTCGGCGTCATCTATCACCTCGTTCATCAAGAATCCTGCCAGTTCTTCAGTAATTCCTAGTGCGCGTTGCTCTGGTAGGAGCTAATCCCGCATTCTATCGAACTATATAAAAAAGGAGATCAATATGAATACCAATCATGATAATAAAAAGTGACGGTAATAAAAATAATGTTGTGAATGTATTGCTTACATCGACTTTATAATTTTTGTGCTCAGTGGTAAATGTGCAAATGAACTCGCAAACATAGAATCCACATAGATTCGTCCTGGGTGGCTGCCTAGCGCACTCAATCAAAATAATAATCTAGCATCATAATTGTATTGAAACTAGAAGTAAAGAGATGCGTGTACTACTTACCGAGACAGGCTTAAACGTCAACTTCTCACTAAGTGACCCGTAACCGCACTCTTGAACTGGTTCCAAAACCTGCCCAGTAAAGAAAATGAATGAGTTATTTATTACGTGATATCTCAGGAAATCAACGAAAGAGACCGATGTAGCGCGAAAATTATCTCCGGAGCATGTCCTGCATGTCCCTAAACTGTTCCAGGGGTCTCTTTAATGGGTCCATGACTTCAACTCTTCCCTTATCAAGTTGAATGTTTAGCAGAATCCAGTGAAATCTGCACACGTTTATATATACATCAGTAACTCATGAATTACACTTAATATCGAGTAAGCAAAAGTGAATGTGTACAATAGAGTAAGACCCTCACTTGAAATTGTAAGAAAACAGTATATGTGGTCCCAGAAATTTTGCTCCGTTAGAAACCTTAGAAGGTTTTCCTCTACCTCCTCGGGTTTATCCGTTAGCGTCTTTATATGTATTTTATCTAGGTCAATGAACTCAACACTAAAAAGCGACCTTCTTTTACATTCCTGGATCTTCATTCTGCATTATAATATAGTACAAAAGGATATAATGAGGATAATTACATGCAATGAACTGAACAACTAAAAAACTGAACAACTTATATGTAGACAATGAATTCAACAACTTACAAATAATAGCAACTCATGATAGATTTGTCGAGGATGTCGAAATTGTATAACTAGAAAAGTTTTGGAAACTCAACATTGACCTCTTCGGCTCAGAAGTAGTAGTCATGTGGGACTTTCGCCACGATCATTATTCTCTCCTCCTTTGTGGCATTCAAGTACTATTTATGTAAACTCCGCATTTGTGTTGGAAGTTGTTACAACCTCTCTATGCTGACCAACGACATCCCTGGGACATATTGAGGGACTACATTAGCCTTGGGTAACTTGTCGTCCTGGGAACCTAGAAATTCCTCAATAGTCACATTCATAGAGGCCGCAAGCTTCGCAGCTTCTTCCATATCCTACTAGGGAATGTCATAGGATGCCACCCTGAGGGGTGGGATCAATTTTTTGGCCTGTTTCCGAGATGGGGGACGTCCTTTCTTTTCCCGGTTGCACTTTGACTTGATGATTTGCTCCCGCTTGCACTTCTACTTGATTTGCTCTTCTTCACTTCCTTTTGAATTGTGCGTAGATAGTCATCTGGCTTATAGTGCAAGCCATATTGCGATTTTCTGTTCAGAAAACCAAGTGCATACTTTTTTGCTTCTCGGTGTATACCGGGGCGGGCTCAGGTTTCTTGTTTTGAAGCTACGCAACACATTCGGCCTTTGCGACTGCTGCGCTTTCCTCTTCGGTACGATAGTAAGGTCTGATGGGAAGATTGTTATGAGGTACTCTTGGGAGGAGCGGCATTTGTCGTTTTGGGCTGCTACGTCGTTTAGTACTCATCGACGGAGCACGCCTCCATTATTGTCCGTAGCGGGCGGCGAAGACGACTGACCCTACGGCAGAGATTGAGATGGACTCGCGCTGTGGTGGTCGTAGTCATGGGGTGGGCTTCTTGGAGGTGGTGGAGGTGAAGGTGACATGTGACGACTCGGAGGCGGTGTTGGCCTTGGTGGTGAGCCTAGAAGCTCGATGTTGTTCTTGTCCCATAGAATGATACCACCCAATACTTCTTCGAGTGTCCTCTCACCTTCAAGTCCAGGGATGTCAAGCACCATTGAGTCCCACCCCGTTGCGATTTCATCCACCCCGACTTTAGCATAGCCAGCTGGAATCTCACGGCCATGCCAGCGTGCGTCAGGTGGACAAGGTAAAGCACATCCGACCGCCACCTTGATGGATAGGTTCTTCACCTTCTGATGGAGCTCACAAGATGTTTGCTCCTTGATTCCATCCACGAGGTAGCCGAGACCGCCATCTACCATCCGTGCATCATCAGACGGGACCTCCGATTCAGCCACGCTGCTTCTCCGCTGAGATGGGACGACGGTAATATCAAGTGTAGGATCTTGCAGGCATGCTACTCCTCGAAGTTCGTCAATCTATTGCTGATGCTTTTCAAGTCTTCCTCGCAACTCGCTGAACCTATCTCCCTCCTCCTCCTGCCGTCGCCTCTTTGCTCTCTCTCGGCTCCTATAAGTATCTCTGTCTTTGGGAAACCCCATCTCCCATGTGTAACTAGGGCCAAGGCCTCGTACTCGTCCTCCGCGTTCGTCATTCTCGAGGACCTTTGTCAGCAAGTCTTTCTCTCTATCGGGACAGAACTTTGTTGTCCCCTCTTTAATTTCCTTCACCACTCTCTACCATGTCTCCCGGGGTATCCTAATCCCATCACTGCAAATAAGGTCCCATGTATTTTTGTCATACTCACTCCCATGCCCAATGAACCAATTTCTTGCCCTCATATCCCATTCTTCGCGTATTGGTTCTGGAGTGATCCCTTTAGCATGCAACTCATTCTCTTTAGCACCCCACTTTGGTATGGCAGTCGCGTAGCCCCCTGGCCCTAGGTGATGGTGATATTTCTTCTTCGCGGCATTTAACTTGTTTTTTTCCGACTTTTTCTTAGCAGCTTCTGACTCCTTGTACTTCACAAATGCATCCCAGTTAGCCTGCTGCTTCGTTAGATAGGCTTAAAATTTAGGAGGAGTCTTCTTCTTCTGATACTTTTGCCATAATGATTTCTTCTAGTTCTTGAATAGTTCGGCCATCTTTGTAAGAGTCGACTGTTTGACTTTCTTCCTCAATGCAGTTGTGTCGGCATCATCCTCATATTCTGGCAGGGTGAAATGTGTCATGAGGTCATTCCAAAGACCCTCTTTGTACCTGTCGGCGACATACTCACCCTCTTCCGCCCCTTTTGTCCTATTCCACTCTCGAACGGTGATCGGAATGCGATCCCTAACCATAACTCCGCATTGTTGTACAAACACACTTTTAGCCTTTTTTGGGTTCCAAGGGTTCACCCCGTGGTGATACCAGCGAAATTGTACAACGTGTAGATGCGTCCAACTTTTTGGCCGGGCCTCGTTTGGAATATTGTTTGCTCGATGTGGAGGCCTAAGAGAAGAAACATTCGTCAATTTATATATATACAACTCAATTGATGCATCTACTGATATATATCATCGGACTTCATATATATACCTCGTCGGACTTTGTTAAGGGTCCATCGGAGCCGTCGGCTTCTCCATCATTGGAATCGTCGGCTTCTCCCTGATCATTTCGGTCGACCTCCTCACCCTCACCGGAGGGGTTCAGATACATCGATGGAGATTTGGGTGGATGAACATGGGGGCGCCGTTGATCATATTCTCGACAATTTCTTCTTGTTCTAGGTCTCTGTGGATTGGACTAGGTGTATCTATAGTTTTCTGCAAAATGCACACAATATAAAATAATACTAAAGAATAATATGTACACCTAAAATGCAAAATGTACCAGCACCCTAACCCTATCTCTGGGGGCCGCAAGAACCACCACCCTAACCCTAAGTTCGGGGGCCTACGAGCACCACCAACCTAACCCTAAGTCCGGGGGCCCGCGAGCACCACCATCCTAACCCTAAGTCCGGTCGCCTGCGAGCAACACCACCCTATCCCTAAGTCCGGTCGCCCGCGAGCACCACCACCCTAACCCTAAATCCGGGGCCCGCGAGCAGCACCACCGTAACCCTAAGTCTGGGGGCCCGCGAGCACCACCACCCTAACCCTAAGTCCAGTCGTCCGGGAGCACCACCACCCTAACCCTAAGTTTGGTCGCCCGTGAGTACCACCACCCTAACAATAAGTCCGGGGGTCCGCGAGCACCACCACTGTAACCCTAAGTCCCGGGGACCGCGAGCACCACCATCCTAACCCTAAGTCCGGTCGCCCGCGAGAACCACCACCCTAACCCTAAGTCCGATCGCCCACGACCACCACCACCCTAACCCTAAGTCCGGGGGCCCGCGAGCACCACCACCGTAACCCTAAGTCCGGGGGCCTGCGAGCACCACCACCCTAACCCTAAGTCTGGGGGCCCACGAGAACCACCACCCTAACCCTAAGTCCAAGGGCCCGTGAGCACCACCACCCTAACCCTAAGTCGGGGGCGCGCGAGCACCACCACCCTAACCCTAAGTCCGGGGCCCCACGAGCACCACCACCGTAACCCTAAGTCTGGGGGCCTGCGAGCACCACCACCCTAACCTAAGTCGGGGGGCCCGCGAGCACCACCACCCTAACATATATATATAACACTATATAGTAATAATAACATATTAGAAAAAAATACTAGAAAAAAATAATAACATACTATATATTACATTATATATAGTATATATTTTTATACAATATAGTAATAATAACATATTATATATTACACACTATATAATAACATAATATATATTTTTATACAATATATATATAATACTAGAACAAAAAATACTAGCTATAGATGGCCCTCTCTCTACCCGCGGCCAGTGCCAGCCCCCTAGTGGCTGGCCAGAGACGAGGCACGACGGCGCTGGCAGGCCGGAGACGAGCGCAGCAGTGGCGACGCGTGGGCGCTGGCTGGAGACGAGGCGCAGCGGCGGTGACGCGCGGGCTGGTGGCGGCGGTGGCGACGCGCGGGCTAGCTGGAGACAAGGCGCGGCGGCGGCTGCTAGAGGTGGGATGACCGGTGGAGAAGAGAGAGTACCTGCTGCGGTCGGGGAGACGCGCGGCGGCGGCGGCTGGAAGTGGGGCGTCCGAAAAGGAGGATGGGGCACGGCGGCGACGACTAGTGGTGGGGCGGCCAAAGAGGGGGCGCTGCCGGCGTTGGAATCGCGCAGCCTGCCGACATCTCGTCGTCGAGGGCGCCTCTTGTGTGAAGTGTGTGCGAATCGGGAATGAGATTGGGGAGAAGCTGCACGCGAATTTAAGGGGACGGACCTTTAGTCCCAGTTCGTAGCATGCACCGGGACCTTTAGTCCCGGTTTGTAGCATGCACCGGGACTAAAGAGACCCTTTAGTCCCGGTAACCTCCGAACCGGGACTAAAGGGTTTTCGGCACCATCCAAGGGGCGCGTGCCAACGACATCCCTTTAGTCCCGGTGCGTCCCTTTTTTCAAAAAAAATTACCAAAACAATGGGCACGCCTGTTTTTAAAGTTTTCAATTTGCATACTATTATATTTTTTTAAACATTTAAATTATACAGTTTTCGCATACTTATGAATTTGAGAAAATTTTCAACATGAAAAGTTCTTGAATTTTAATAAGTAATCCAAATTTTTTTTTCTGTTTTATAAAATAATTATTCTAACTAGTCAAACTATTAACCATTTTGCCATTTTCAATTTAAAAATGTATTAACAATTATATTTTGCATATTTTTTAAGCTCACTAAACTTTCAACATAAAAAATACTTGAATTTGAATAAGTAATCCAAATTTATTTTCTGTTTTATAAAATAATTATTCTAACTAGTCAAACTATTAACCATTTTGCCATTTTTAATTTAAAAATGCATTAACTATTATATTTTGCATATTTTTGAATCTCACTAAACTTTCAACATAAAAAATGCTTGAATTTGAATAAGTAATCCAAATCTATTTTCTATTTTATAAAATAATTATTCTAACTAGTCAAACTATTAACCATTTTTTAATCTCACTAAACTTCCCACCGCTTCTCGCCATGTTTTCCCGCCCTTTCCCTCTAAACCAGGGCTTTTAGTCCCGGTTGGAGCCACTAACCGGGACTAAAGATATTTTCTGCCATTTCCCTCCGCTTCCCGCCATATTTTCCCGCATTTTCCCTCTATATCTAGGTCGACCGCCATGGCCATCTACACATCCACATCTTCCCCTCTCACAACAATGGAAACCGCATACTGGGCCACTCTGACCCTCGAGGAGACCGAGGCACTATGGGCCTCTAGCTACACATGCCCGCTAGGCTACCGGCTGCCCACCGACTAGATGCTGAGCGCTGCAGGATTGCTTGTCCCTCCTGTTCCTCAAGGTTCTGCCCGCCAGGCGGCCATCACTAACCACTTCTACCTCGAGCTCACGTCGGAGCAGCGGATGGATCCCCATTGGGATCCCGACAACTACGATACCTAGAATACCTTTTTCGCTAATCGACGGGAAATGGAGCTCGCTAGGTATGAGGGTGACGGCCCACCCCCGGTGAACCACAATGAAGCTGGTTACCGCTTGTGGTGGACAAACCGGACTATCATCGGTGTGATGCGCTACATCGCCCAGGGAGATCATCTCTCCTGCGGTGCTTGCACTTTGAACCTCCACAGATCCACAAGAAGGGTGGCGGTGGTGAAGGTCGTGGGAGTAGCAACATCGTCATCCAGGAGCCCCCTCCCTCGCGCGTCGTGAATCCGAGGCCTGAGTGGTAGGTGCCCCTGGAATATTCCCTGTTTGGGCTTAGGATCCAGCCGCGTGCTCCTAGCGACGATAATTATGATGATGACAAAGACAAACACAACCCTAAAGCTGTGTACTATAGGGCTAGATATGAGTATGAATATTTGACTAATGGGGGGCCTTTAGTCCCGATTCCGTAGTCCCAGTTTTTTAATAACAATAAATATCTTGAGTGTTAGTCTCTGTTGGTCTCTCTACAACTTTCCCGAACTATGAAAATGTTGTTCTATTCTTGGGCCGAGGAGCTAACTAATTTCATATTAGGGAGTGTCTCTATGGCCAGCTAAAGGGAGATGTCTGAGGACTGGATCCTCCAGCATCTCCTTGAAGCTAGCCGTAGTGTTGTCCCAACTCTCGCACACCATCAATATGCAAGGGAGCTAATAACTAATTTCACATATTAGGGAGTGTCTCTATGGCCAGTTTGTTTGAGATGCTAGAGGACTGGATCTTTAGGCATCTCCCTCAAACTGGTCGTAGTGGTGTCCCTGCTCTCTCAAGCTGGTCGTAGTGGATCCTTAGTGTTTGAAGATGATAACTTCACAAGGATGCCGGTCTATTTATAGTGTTGTTACCCATGTTTAGTCCCGGTTGGTGTCTCCAACCGGGACTATAGTTGAATCTTTAGTCTTCATCTTTAGTCCCGGTTGGAAACAACAATCGGGGCTAAACATATTTCCCGTCATGTTTCCCCGCCATGTTTTCCCGCCATGTTTTCCTGCCATATTTTCCCGCCATGTTTTTCCGCCATGTTTTCCCACCATGTTTTCCCACCTTTTCCCTCTATATAAAGGTCGACGACCATCATGACACCCACCCATCCACACATTCCCCGCCACACATCTACACATTTCCTGCCACCTACTTTAGGATGCCCCCGCGTGTTCATCCACGACTCGGTGGCAACGACGGCAGAGTACTGGGCTCCATCGGGCATGTCCGAGACTGGGCTCCGTCGGGCTAGCACTGGGAGGTGCTACCTTCTGGGACGCGCAGCTTGGTGAGGAATCTGGGTCCCGTCATCGACCTGGAGCTTCTTTGGTGGCGGTCGCATGGTCAGGAGCGGTGCAGAGGGAGACGACCCCCGAGGAGGTGGTACAGAGGCGTGTCAGGGAGGTGGACGAGCATGTCCGCCGCTATATGTATGTGTTGAAGGTCAGGTTTTCCAATACCTGGCAGCTTCTTCAGGGACCTCACCCGAGCAATCCTCCTGTGATGGTTCCTTCTCTTTGGGTGACCACCTCCCGCGGCTCAGAACCCGGTTGTCGACGTCCAGTTTGATTGAGCAAGATGTATTACATAAAAGGGGGCCTTTATGTCTCAAATAAAAGGTTTAATACATTACATAAATTTATGTTTCAAATAAAAGGTTTAATACATTATTACATATCACCAACATCTAGTGTTGTGGTTTTCTTCTGCACCGTAGCCATGGAGAATCTTGATCATTTAACAGGATGCTTGGGTCAATTTTCACTTTGAATGGAGGAATTTCATGAAACTTATTGTAATCTTCTGACATGTCTGTCTTGTCATCCACTCTTACGATGTTTCTTTTGCCTGAAAGAACTATGTGGCTTTGGCTCATCGTATTCTGTATTCTTTTGCTTATCTTTCATTTTTCTCGGTTTGGTAGACATGTCCTTCACATAGAAAACCTGAGCCACATCATTGGCTAGGACGAATGGTTCATCCATGTACGCAAGATTGTTGAGATCCACTATTGTCATGCCGTACTTTTGGTCTACATGTACCCCGCCTCCTGTTAGCTTGACCCATTTGCACCGAAACAAAGGGACCTTAAAAGTAGGCCCATATTCAAGTTCCCATATCTCCTCTATATACCCATAATATGTGTCCTTCTGCCCATTGTCATCTGTTGCATCAAAGCGGACACCACTATTTTGGTTGGTGCTCTTTTTATCTTGGGTGATCGTGTAAAATGTATTCCCATTTATCTCGTACCCTTGGAAAGTACATATAGTCGAAGATGGTAACCTGGCCAATGAGTAGAACTGATCTCCAACAGTGGTGTTATTCATGAGATGTGTCTGCAACCAACTGCCGAAATTCTTCTCGTGTTCCCCTTTAATCAAGGAGTCAGTCTTCCCCGGGTTTTTGGAGCGTAGAATATTCTTGTATTTCTCGATATACGAAGCCACCATGGTGGAATTGTGTAGAACTATGTAGTGTGCTTGAGTGAAAAAATGTTCGTCCCTATATACCATTGATTTCCTTCCTAGTGTGTCTTTTCCAGTCAGCCTCCCCTCATACCGAGATTCAGGAACACCAATTGGCTTAAGGTTAGGCAGAAAGTCAACACAAAACTCAATGACCTCCTTTATTCCAGCCCTTGGAGATGCTTACTTCTGGACTAGCACGGTTATGAACATATTTCTTTAAGACTCCCATGAACCTCTCGAAGGGGAACATATTGTGTAGAAACACAGAACCGAGAATTCTAATCTCTTTGACTAGGTGAACTAGGAGGTGCGTCATAATATTGAAGAAGGATGGCAGGAACAACAACTCGAAGCTGACCCGACATTGGAACACATCAATTTGTAATCCTGATAGACTTTCTTGATCGATTACCTTATGAGAAATTGCATTGAGGAATGCACATACCTTCACAATGGCTAGTCGAACATTTTCTGGTAGAATTCCCCTCAATACAACCGAAAGAAATTGCGTCATAAGCACGTGGCAGTCATGAGACTTTAGGTTTTGAAATTTTTTCTCTTTCATATTTACTGTTCCCTTTATATTGGACGAGAGGCCAGACGGGACCTTGATACTGAAAAGGACTTCAAAAAAGATTTCCTTCTCTTCTTTGGTAAGAGCGTAGCTGGCAAGCCCTTGAAACTGCCATGGATGCTTGCCATCTCGTCCTTTATGATGTTGCTGGTCCTCCCGTGTTGCCTGGGTATCTTTTGACTCCCATACAAGCCTAGAAAGCCTAGAATAATCACGCAAAGATTCTTCGTCAGGTGCATCACGTTGATTGCAGAGAGGACCTCATGCACTTTCCAATAGGGTAGCTTTCAAAATATAGATTTGTTCTTCCACATGGGTGCGTGTCCGTCGGCGTCTTTTGGAACAGGTTGTCCTCCAGGACCCTTTCCAAAGATTACATCTAAATCCTTGACCATACCAAATATATCAGCACCAGTACGGGGGATAGGCTTCGTCCGGGTTTCTGCCTTGTCATTGAAATGCTTGCCTTTCTTCTTTAAGGGATGACCGGGCACCAGAAAACGACGATTGTACGGGTACACATTCTTCATACATATATCCAGATATATACTTTCAGTCTCATCTAAACAGTGCATACATGCATTGTATTCTTTGTTCGTCTGTCCTGAAATTTTACTAAGAGCAGGCCAATCATTGATGGTTAGAAACAACAACGCTTATAGGTCAAATTCCTGCTGTTTGTGCTCATCCCACACACGTACACCTAGTTTGGCCCATAACTGTAAAATTTCATCAACTAATGGCCTTAGATACACATCAATGTCGTTGTCGGGTTGCTTCGAGCCTTGGATGAACACTGACATCATAATGAACTTTCGCTTAATGCACAACCAAGGAGGAAGGTTGTAGATACATAGAGTCACGGGCCAGGTGCTGTGCCTGTAGTTCTGCTCCCCAAAAGGATTCATGCCAAAAGTTCTAGATATAAAGAACAACTACAGGCTGTAGAATCTCAATTTAAACATTCAACTGCAACTACAAAGTTTGTCCAATTCTAGCACATATGTAATACGTTGGGGGTAAAGATATACATGGTCTGATAACTGATCAAAGATGCATGCCTTCTTATCTTTATCTAGCTTGTAATACATGGGTATGCAATCCAGATCCGGAAATACCCTGATCATACAAACATATAAAGTAGGAGGAGACGCACCTTGCTTATTTGCTGTAGTTGAATCTACCATGAGCATCAATTTTAGGAAGTAGTAACCATGCGGTTGTTGGTGCTATTACTGAAAACAGACCATACACTTATCTAGAACTAAGCTGGACCTTAATTTTCATACATGCATGCAAGTTTCCATCAGAACAAAATACAGAGGTACATCAAACATACACACGTGCAACATTAGAAAATCAATCACCGTGCCAGCTGCAGTGTGTTGTGGGTGTAAAGGAGGAAAAAAACAGAGGGAGATTGGGATTGACTGGAAAGGAGGAAAAAACAGAGGGAGATTGGGATTGTGGGATCTGGACTAACCTGGTACTCTGAGGTGGTTCAGATGGAGCTCGCGGATGAGGCCATAAGGGCCCTAGATTCTGAGAATCGCCCTGTTCTAGTGATGTGCCTAGACTGCTCGACGATCCGGGCATCCTATCCAGCAAGTTAAGATTTTGACAGGAAGGGATGCTCGGCGATGGAGATCGCAAAAGGGGGCAGCTCTACTATTTAAGGGTAACTCTTAGTGGAGAAGATGAAGAGCAAGGAGGAAATCATTAATGCCTTCTGATATGTTCCGTGAGTTGAACCAAGGAGATGAAGCGGAAAGGCAAATAAATAAGACAAAGTGGAAGGCTGACTTTTTTTATAGGACGAACACGAAGGATACGAATAGCAAGCGAGCCCATGTCGAGGCATCTCATCCAGCCCACCTAAGGGATGTCTAGCCCACGTGTAGGACATATACGTGACAGGGAGGGAGCTACCCGATGGACACACGATGAACGGAATAGCTAGGCAAAACTAACGATGACGTGGACGCACGAGGACATAGTAAAATCATCTAGTGGAGGATTGATATTTAGATATAGAAGATATGCTGAACATGATCTGGAGAAAGCTAAAAATCTGAAATTAATACTATCAGCATTCGAGCAACTCTCTGAATTAAAAATTAACTTTCATAAGAGTGATTTCTATTATTTTAGCGAAGCTCAAAACGAGGCCCACCTATATGCTGAGCTATTCGGCTGTGTCCAGGGGCAATTTCCAATCAACTATCTGGAAAATAATGATTCACTATCGGCAACTCATAATTGCCGAATGGAAACGCATAGAGAAAAGACTCAAAAAACGTCTTAATAGTTGGAAAGATAAATTACTATCCCTGGGAAATACTAGTACTCATAAATTCAGTACTCACCAACATGTTACTGTATATGATATCATTTTTCTAGTTATCAAAAGGTTTCTTGAATAAAGTGGATTATTTCTGATCAAGATTCTTTTGGCAGGGGATAGTGAAAAGAAGAAATATCGACTGACCAGATGGAATATAGTTTGCCGACCGAAAGAATACGGTGGACTTGGCATAAATGATTTGCAAGTCAAAAATACTGCACTTCTGGGTAAATGGCTTTTCAAACTACTTATAGAAGATGATGTCTAGCAAACCATTCTATGCAGAAAATATGTTGGCTCCAAAGTTGTACCTCAAGTGGTTTGGAAACCCGGTGATTCACACTTTTGGGCTGGACTAATGGTGTTCAAAAAGCATTTCTTCCATTCTGGTGTTTTCAATATTAAGAATGGATCGCATATTAGATTCTAGGAAGATAAGTGGCTTGGATAAACTTCTCTTCACGAACAATATCCAACTCTATATTTGATTGTTAGGCATAAATGAGATATACTTTCGACAGTAATGTAATCTAATCCTCCTAATGTGTATTTCAGAAGAAGTCCCATAGGCACTATCTTGAAACAATATTTTATTACGATGGTGTGGACGAGTTCAAATGGAAATTACTAGATAGTGGTAAATTTTCAGTTGACTCAATGTATAGAACTTTGATTCAACCTGATATTGTCGATGATAATAGTAAAATTTGGAAGATGAAAATACCTCTAAAGACGAAGATATTCACTTGTTATCCCTGTAAGGGAGTAATTCTTATGAAAGATAATCTTATAAAAAGGAATTGGCATGGTACACAATGCGTATTTTGTCATCATGATGAGACAATCTGACATTTATGTTCCATTGTAAATTTGCTAGCTCTATATGGTCAATCATCTAAGTAGCCCCTGGTTTATCTCCTCCACGTTCAGTGGCCAATATATTTGGTAACTGGTTGCATGGGATAAATGATAAATACATGATTCTATTTAGGATGGGAGCGTTTGTCAGTATTTGGTCGCTATGACTATGTAGAAATGACAAGATTTTTAATAATATTGTGTCTTCTTCCCTGCAGGTTATCTATCGGGCCATGATTATTCTCCGATCATGGACTCTCTCCAATGTATGGAGTTTCACCATTTGTTTGCGGAGGGGTGTACGCGATTGGATGAAACGGCGAGGGATATTTTCTCCCGACATGGATTTCCGCGTGAACTGTGGATTGATCTGCCATAGCTCGAGGCCGTTTATTTTAATAGTGTTTTTTGTAATGTTGGTCTACTTATTTTGTTCTCTAGTCGTGTGGTTTGATCGGCTATGTGCATTTTAGTGATGCAGAGGCCGGGTGTAAACATTACTTTAAGTAATAAAAGCGTCCATTTTAAAAAAAAGAACAAGATAGAAGAAACCGAGCATATAAGAAAGCCCTCGATGGACTATGTCAAAATCAGTAGTTTTGACCGGCTCCGGTGATGGAGGGGCCAGGACGGGCACATCTCCAGTTCGCACTAATGTTTGTACTCATCGCTAGGTGGTCCATGGACCTATTTGTAAGTTTTATTACTTTTAGTCGATTTTACACTGTTGTTGTGATTTTTAAAATATCGGTGGAATTTTTGCAAAGAAAATTTGTAGTCGCATTCCTATGGGTCTATCTCCACGGTGAGCATCTGATCGAATGACGAAGACACAATTGGATTCGGCCGTTGTTGATCGGTAGAGATGCCCTTAGCGGCAGATGACGTAACCACCACTCGGAGGAGACCCGAGGTTAGTCGAACAATAAGGCAGTTAGCTTTTTCAAATTAATAACTTATGACATGCATTTATTTATTTTATAAGTCGGATTAATAGTGCAAAGATTATATCATGTTTTATATGTCATGTTAATGATTAACATTTTAGCAGTGGAAATAAAAAGTTATGGAAAATATAAAATGTAAAATATAAAATAATTGAGAAAACTAAAAACCAGAAATATAAAGAAAAGACCCGCACCTCAATTGGGCTGGCCCATTGCGTGAGCCTTCAGGCAGCGCGTGGCAAATAGGATTTGTAGCCAGTTCTAAGAGAAAAAGGATTTGCGGCCAGAAGATTGCAACAAACTCCGAACAGAACTCAGCCTTGATCCCGAGTATTCCGACTCAATCAAGAAAAAGGAGTATTCCGACTCGGCTTCAAGCAAGATCAACCTAGTACGTTCGCACTCCTATATATTCACCTCGGCAAGAGCAACGTTCGAAGCAGAAACCCATCGCATCGCAATACCCGCATCGCTTTGGCGTCATGGCCGCGATCAAGGCTAGCCGCTAGCGTGAATCTCTTCTCGCTCCTCGACGGGAACGACCCCGGCGACAAGCGCCTCGTCGACTTCGGCTCCCAGCTCAAGGATCAGCCCAAGAAAAAGCCGGCGTCGGCGGCCGCGCCCGGCTTCAAGCCCAAGAAGGAACAGGTCCTCGGGCCGGCCAAGAAGAAGCCAGCATCGGCGGCCGCGTCGACCAAGAATAAGCCAGCATCGGCGGCCGCGGCCGGCTTCAAGTCCGAGAAGAATTCGCCGGCTCTGGCGGCCGGGTACAAGGCGCCCATGAAGAAATTTACACCGGCAATGGCGGGGGCGGTGAACAAGCAGGCCACGCCCGCCCCGCCCGCACCCGCGGCTGGTAGTCCTAATCTTACCGGCGTTCTGTTCGCTTACCCGTCTGCCCGGGAGCGCATCTTCAAGCAGAGACAGGAGGAGTTCGAGCGGCGGCAGGCCAAGATGACGGAGAACGGCGGCGGCGTCTCCAGCGAAGACGGCAAGAGTGCAAACGGAGGTGCTCCGCCCGCAGATAAAAAGAATGGCAAGACGCACGGAGTGAGGGTGCAGCTGGGTGGTGCTGGGTACTACTGAGCGAAGCAGCAGGCAGGCGCCACCGCCACCGCGAAGGAGGCTCCCGCACGGCTGGTGTCGGAGGAGCAGGCGCCGAATCCTGTAGCGCTGCAGACTCTACCGCCGCCGCCGAGAATCCAGTTTCCATCTCTGAAGTGAAGTAGGACTACTAGGCGACTAGCCGATTAGTTTCAGTTTACATGGAAAGTACTTTACCGTTTTTGTTATTGGTTCTGCCCTGCCAACAAAGAACAGTATTATTATACTTGACTTTGCAAACTTGTACTGTACTAGCTATTTTTACAAGATTATTTTATGCATCTTTCTACTACTACTTTCTTCCTAAGTGGGTGGTTTTAAAAAATGTATTGAATTAAGAGCTTGAACCCTGATTTCATTAATACATGCAACCGTACAGAAAAATCAAACAATGAACTCACAACATTAATCTCAAACTACATCTGTCCACCGAAGATAACTACTCCAAACTACAACTCAAAGGCCCGAGTTTGAATAAACTACAGGGTAAACGGAAATACGAGGTGGAACCTATCCTCTGGAACCCGGGTTCCTCACGGGCCCAAAAAATCACATTTTAAAGTTTCAATTTTTTGTAAATATGTTGATACTTATGCATGCTCTTGCCGAATTCACATAATTTTTTCCCTCATAGACCCAAATGTGAGTTTTGCATGGGTAAGTTAATTATTTCACCGCAAAATGATCGACGTTGTTGTTATTAATTCTAATATTTTCCTACTATTCTTGTCACCACCACAAAATGATTCTCTAGTCTCTACACTTGACATGAGGGGTTGTAGAAAGTAATCACTTGAATCTTACTATGACCTAATATTTCATAGTAACTATGGATTATGTCATTTCAATATAAAGACTTGCGAGGCTATTCCCCTACTCTACTAAATATGGATAAAGCCCTGGAGCGGTTTCTCCTCGATAATGGACATACAAAGTGATGACATGGAATACTTGTTTTGAAAGACTAACATCATTCCCCCATTTTCTTCCGGGATAGGGAGCCAATCACTTTCGAGTTTCGAGTGATCCTAACGCATTAACCCGAGCTTAATTGGCTTTGTGCTGCATGTTGTTCTCTGATGTTCGAGGCACCATGGTCGTCGTGATCGGGATGTGTGACATACCTCGCTGGCTGCGCTCGGGCTATCGGTAAAATGACTTGAAGTGAAGGAAGAACATAGTAACATAGTGATGGAATACATAGCCTATACGTGTACATGTACGTATGTCTTAGATGTTTGTATTGTATTCAACACCAACCGTGTAAATTGGTCAATATAATGAGAAGGAAACCGCCAGCCTTGTTTGTGTTGTGCGATCCAAATCTCTCTATTTTTACAAGATTCTTTTATGCATCTTTCTACTACTCCTTTCTTCCTAAGTGGGTGGTTTTAAAAAAAACTGTATTGAATTAAGAGCTCGAACCCTGATTTCATTAATACATTTTTTTCGAAATGGAGGAATACCCTGGCCGCTGCACCCAGAGGATGCACACATCCCTTTATTAAAAAAATTCAAAGATCCGAACCAAAGGATTTACAAATCAAGCATCGGATAAGGTTGATACAAACACCAACCATCTGAAACGAGCAAGAGTTCTCACATAAGAAACCAAACAACATCTAGACATTTGTCAATCTACTAGAATGACACCACGAAGCCTGGCTGAAAAAATCCGAAGTAACCGTCACAAGACGGGTGCACCCAGAAACCATGGGTTGCCGCTGATTCTCTGGTAGAAGGATGTAGGGGTTCCGCGCATAAAAACAATAAATTTTACTCTACGCCCCTGAACCCCTAAAGCTGGCAGGACCTATCTACTAGTAATACAGTAACGGGAGGGGCTTTTCGCGAACTTACCCTCGAAGACCGAAAAGCGTTGTCAACGCTCAGAAGAGCGTGGTTGATGTAGACGAGCCAAAGCCGACCTCAAGGTCGTGACGAAGTCCTTGCGCTCCTTTTGGCTCCAACGACTTGAGTGCCTCAAGTGTGACACCTCGTGGGAGTTACACACGTCCGGTGCCTAATAATGACTCCCGCTTCCCGGATCCAGCGGCAGTTGCGGAAGTAGAGCTCCCGGATCCGAATCCCGCAGCGCGACGGCGCTCCGCGGTGAAGATGTCTCTCGCTCGCGCAGTCCAGACTTGGGACCACGGTCACGAGAGAGAGAGGAGGAGAGAGAAAATATCAATTAGAGGTCCTCCCAAAAGTGGGGAGACCTTTATTGATTATTGGGTGTAATTATCTAGGCCAATATACCCCACTATATATAGGGGAGGGGAGGTACTACCTCCCCTCAAGTCCCCGGGTGGGACTAAAGGAGAGGAGGGGGAGGGGAGGCCGCCGGCCAGCCCTAGTGGGCCCCGTGGGGGGGGGGGGCAAGGCCCAGCCGGCCTCCCCCTTGGTCCCTTCTCCCTCTCTCCTTTCCCTCATGGGCCTTCTCCCTCTGGAAATTGGCCCATTAAGCCTTTTGACCTTTTAATTTATTTTCTCTTTATTAAATAATTATGAATAAATGATTAAATCAACATTTAACATTCATTCACATATTATTCAATCTCCGTGGCCATGGAACACCTTCCACTTTCACTGAGGACATCCTCCAGACTTACGAAACCCTTCCGGTTTTCTCCCTTCTTTTCTTCGGTGATTCTATCGATCCTATAAACACTCTCTGAGCATCATCAAGCCCTTAAGCGTGATACCCTACGGTTCGGGAACACTCCAGACATGGTCGGGACACTCCCGCACCAATGATCAACAGAGGGACCTGGATGGCCGCGTTCCACAAAGATCTTTCGTCGTTTGAACCGGGACAGTCGTGTCTTATTCCCTTTGTCATTCGATACTTGCATTGCCCGAGATTCGATCAATGACATCACCATGTCGTGTTCAATCTCGTTACTGAACAATGCTACTTAACTCGTCCCGACATGTGATATCCTCGTGATCTAATCACACGCGGCGCAGCTATTGGATATAACTTCTCCGAGTGGGCCCTTGAGTATCTTCCCGTCACATGGACGGACAAATCCCACTCTTGACATATATTGCCTCTACGGTTTCCTCCGAATACCTGAACACACCTTTATAACCACCGTTTTACCAGATGGCGTTTGATGATATCTAAGCACCCTCAGGAGACAGTGATTGATATAGCCTCACGGTCTAAGGAATAGTCTACGAGGATCCATTTCTAATCATCGTAACTTTGAACTTCGTGACATGATCGGGTCACAATGTTTAGGTTGGATATTGGTTCATCATCTCATTCTCCGAATGAGATGACCTTATTTCCAACTGGCATAAATGCCACATGATCAGGAAACATGATCATCTGTTGACCAATGAACCAGTGACTAGAGTTTCACTGGGAACCCCTGGTTTGTTTGTATATCAGACGTGTATTGACGTTTCCACTCAATACAGTTATAGCATGATATAAAACTTAATAATAAACTATATGAAATATGATAATAGTCCTTACTACTATTTGTCTCTAGGGCATATCTCCAACAGTCTCCCACTTGCACTAGAGTACAAATACACTAGCTGCATTTGTTCTTAATTATTGGCACTATATATCCAGTACCCTGAACATGCTTGCTCATGGAAGAGGTTGAGTCTTGGGTCTGTACTTTACAGTCCCAAATCCGTTGCAACTTACTAATGTCACCTTGATTGATATCAATACTCTATCATCACATGATAGCATCTGTGTGTATGCATCATCAGTATGGCAGCAGAACGAGGCCTGATTCTAGGAGCCTACAGTGACGTTAGATCAACCTCGAGGGCTTTCTCATGGGCACTGTGCCCTGGGACACATCATTCTATGTTAAAAGCGAACTAGCCCCGCCATAACATTATACAACACTTTATATGGTACCCTTATCTATTATTATAAATGTATTCATTGAAACACTAGTGCACTCGGTGCAACTTTCGATGTTTTGTTCACCTCGCTTCCTATTTGACTTTAATTGGTATCTAGAGGAGTTTCCAACATATTCCCTTATAATATAATTCTTTATGCTTTAAGATATGTTATCCTTTATGGATTTGGAAAATATATCCTCAGTTCTCTACTAGACACTGCGGACAAACTTAGCTCAACGTTCTGTGATTCGAACTAAATCACTTTTAAACGTTCCTTATTTAGATCACATATTATGCTAAGTTATCATCATGGTTTACTAAGATAGAACCTATGTCTCAACATAGTGGATGACGACCATCCTTTTCTTTCTTTCAACCATTGATGTGGACCAGTTCCTTAATTAACTTCTATTCTGAAACCCTTTTTAGAATCCCTTAAGGAATACTACATAGTATCATAATACACTTATTATCAACTTCTACATCTTATAAATCATTATTTATAAGTATTTGCGCTTTCATCCTTAACTTACTTAAGAATTACTCCTATAAGCTCCCACTCAAACTATGTTGCTAACATATTTGGGTACGAGTCAGTACTCTTACTCAAACTATGTTCTTACATATTTGAATTTAAGTCTTATATTGCTCCCACTTAAAAATATGTCAATCACATATTGTTTTAGGAAGACTTTCATAGCTCCCACTCAATTTTATGCAAATTGCATATCTCCTTAACTATTTTGAACAATTTCAAAATCCTTCGATCAAATATCAAACTTGGAGATTTATTATGAGATACTAGTACTTGACTAGTTTTAAATCCACTAGACATTTAGCACACAACACACATGAATCAAATTCATTTGAATTCATCCAATGCTTGACAAATTGTACTTTTGTCACTTACCCACTTTTTCCTACTATGGCTTTGCAGTCATTTGGGAAAATTCCAAGTAACTCCTTTTACTTGTGAGATTCAGTCAACGAATTTCTTTTTAATCTCAAGGGAATTTTACTATTAGGATTTCTCATAATTCTAATTTACCATTATTTCCTTTGTAGTTCGTAGATATGTCATATTCCAAAAATCATGACAAATGATTCACAAATGTTTCCATACAAGATATGGATTTACATTTTGAATCCTACTTTATATAGTGAAAAACAATAGTGGAGGGAAAAACACAATGATCAAAATCATTGATTCTTTCCTTCTGTGAAGAGAATCGTTCAGGAATGCAGTCCGTTGCGCTTCTCAACACTCTGATGCAGGGTTTTGAATCCTCATCGTGTTTTACACTAATTTCCATTTGCTCATAATTGAGGAACATCACTAGAAGTGAGTTTTCTCAAGAATGTACCAAAATCCAAGCAATACGAATTTTGCTTTCCTTTTGGTTTCAGCTATGGATTTTGTATTCAAAGTTTCCAATGAATATGCTACAAGGACTTATTCGCTATTGTTTTGGTTATATCGAATAACCCCAAAACTTTCACGAATTCAAATGGTTTACTAATTCTAATTGAGTGCTAACTATTTCTATCTAATGGTCTCTACAATACACTACAACAATTTATTTGTAGCCTTCTATTCAACCCCCTTTTGATATCTTATATCATATTGTGATGCTTTGTATTTTGACGTTTCTAAACACTTTGCATTCCACAATTTCTTTTATGCCATTCTTATAAAGTTGAATTTCATTACTATTGATCAAATCACAGTAATTTGATTCTCTTTTATATTTATACCCTTTGTTGATGAAACACTTTGATCAAATCAAAATAGTTTCATATTCATGTTTCCTTTGGTAAACTTACTTTACACATTTAAAAAGTCATTTAATGATAATTACAATTTTTGTTAAAATCCAATACATCGAATATGTATTTACTTTTAACTATTCATTAAACACATTGTATTCAAGTAATACACGGTGTTCAAGTTATTTTGCTGAACTTAGGCATGATTTATATGTGAAAAGAAATCGAATGACTTTCACATATTATCGCATAACTTTGAATTTAAACAATGGTTTCATTCATTAATGAAATATCATTAAGTTGGGTATTTCAAACAAGGCATTTTAATATTTTACAAATGTTCATGCATTATCAATTAGTTTCAAACAATAAGGATAATTCACACATAATCAAACAAGACATGAACACGAATAGAAATCATGCATAAAAGCAGAACAACTGTTTGTTACAAACTCATATGAATAACTGTCTCACGAAGTGTGCGACAAACTAAAGAAGTTCAAATCTCTCGATTACAAAAATCATCCTAAACACAAACTAAGTGATAAATGTCGAGGGAGAGTGTCGTTGGCCATCATCATCATGCTCGCCATCAACACGCAACGTCACCTCCTCTCCAGCAAGCACCTCTATGCAGAATGACCTGTTTTCAATAAAACAGAACAAGTATCAGATATACTTAACACTGCAATGTGTTTGCAAGATTATAACATTTATAAAACTGTATATCAAATATATACCTTTGTCGTTGACGACCTGAGCGACATCTGGTTCAACCAACACATTCCTGAGATGTGTCATGAACCGGTGGAACTCCATTGTTTCCGTGTCGCCCCTCATTACGCAAGTCCTGACTTGTGCTTGGTAGCTTGGTGGCAGCGACCACAGCACAACAGCATTTGCGAAAGAGCCTGTAATCCAGACGTCTAGAAAGTATGCTGGCCTCATGTACACATCATGCATGTGTGCTGTAAGTGGCTGTCCAGTGACAAGTTCTCCTCCATCTTAATGGCGAGGAAGTCTCCCATCAACTCATGCTCCCAGATGCGTGTCTGATCCACGAAATGTGTCCTAAGCTGTAGCATCACCGAACGAGGGTTGACATCACCCACGAAAGGCCACAACTCGTCCACCATTCCGAAACGCATCACAACTGAAATATAGGAGGCCATCTCGTGACGGAGATAGCGGTCTTTCCGCTGCTCTGGGGTCTCAAGGTCTGTGGATGGATCCAGATCCATCCCGTCGAGTATGTAGTCGACCATGGCATTCTCGCTAAGGAGAACATGGAGACTGGCAACCTAGGTGGAGAAGTTCGATCCATCTAATCTGAGCTTCTCTCCTTCGAACCATTTAGTTGTCAACACGAAAGAACCCATCTACATTTATAATTGCAAAAGGAATTTAGACTAAGTTTATAATTAAATGACTTAATAATAACTCCACTCAGAAACACCTATCCCCAAAGAGGGTTCCTAGTGATAACACGATCCCATCCACATCTCCCCCGATCATCACGGCCATCAATGTGGGTTCAAGGGTGGACGCTAAACGTCGGTCACATCATTCATGCGACTCGTGCTCGATCTTTCGACCATCCGCATTCCGAGGCCACGCTTCTGTGGCGTGCTAGGCTCGCCAACTCAACCTTAGTGTATTCACTGTGCAACATGGCTTGCACCCACTGTATGCGAACGTAGATATGTCTGACACCCGATCATCATGGCCTGCCTCATACCGAAGAACTTTCTTGGTGGTGCACACTAAGGGGGAACACAATCGTTGGTTATTTTAACAGGGATCATCTTATTAGGCTACCGTCGAGTATCTAATACTAGCACACAATAAGACATACAAACAATAACATTGAATGTAAATGCTATGTGATATGGTCCTTCACATCGTGATCTCCATCCGTCGTCACCGGGTTCTGGCGCCAGGGTTCCAGCGCCGTAGACACTAGGGTACTAGTTTCATTCTGGCGTGGTAGTTCGTCACCTTCGTGACTATCTACTACTATGTAACAAAAGGTAATTACTTTACCTTTTCCACAACCATATCACAAAGCAACGCCCTCCCTGCAAAACAAAGTTAGACGCCTCTACTTTATCTTTGCATGTTTTACGTGGCTGAATGGGCTTTCACACAAGAACCGTTCTTACCTACGAACTTTCAGCACAACGCTGATCAAGTAGTTGTCTCTATTACACCCCTTTCGGGGCCCTCCGTTGCAAATGGTATACCAACTAATGCTAGAGAGACAGACACCCCCTAAGCCACTTTATACGGTACAAGCCGTATGTCAAGCGTGGACCAGCCTCGTGAATGAACGCGTAAAGTCGGTTGGGGGCCGCTTCATCAAGCATTACTATGGTATACACAAGTACACGTGAGAGGGTAACAACTAAAAGATCAACGCCCACATGCTACATCTCGTGTGTTCTACCCGTACTAGCATTACTACGCATAAATCTAGCTTTGATACCACTGTAGGGATTCCGCGCATAAAAACAATAAATTTTACTCTACGCCCCTGAACCTCTGAAGCTGCCAGGACCTATCTATTAGTAATACAGTAACGGGAGGGGATTTTCGTGAACTTACCCTCGAAGACCGAAAAGCGTTGTCAACGCTCAGGAGAGCGTGGTTGATGTAGACGAGCCGAAGCCGACCTCAAGGTCGTGATGAAGTCCTTGTGCTCCTTCTGGCTCCAACGACTTGAGTGCCTCACGTGTGACACCTCGTGGGAGTTACACACGTCCGGTGCCTGATGATGACTCCCGCTTCCCCGATCCAGTAGCAGTTGCGGAAGTATAGCTCCCGGATCCGAATCCTGCAACGCGACGGCGCTCCGCGGTGAAGATGTCTCTCGCTCGCACAATCCAGACTTGGGACCACGGTCACGAGAGAGAGAGGGGGAGAGAGAAAATATCAATTAGAGGTCCTCCCAAAAGTGGGGAGACCTTTATTGATTATTGGGTGTAATTATCTAGGCCAATATACCCCACTATATATAGGAGGAGGGGAGGTACTACCTCTCCTCAAGTCCCGGGGTGGGACTAAAGGAGAGGAGGAGGAGGGGAGGCCGCCGGCCAGCCCTAGTGGGCCCCGCAGGGGGGGGGGGGGGCAAGGCCCAGCCGGCCTCCCCCTTGGTCCCTTCTCCCTCTCTCCTTTCCCTCATGGGCCTTCTCCCTCCGGAAATTGGCCCATTAAGACTTTTGACCTTTTAATTTATTTTCTCTTTATTAAATAATTATGAATAAATGATTAAATCAACATTTAACATTCATTCACATATTATTCAATCTCCGTGGCCATGGAACACCTTCCACCTCCACTCCAGACATCCTCCGGACTTACCGAAACCCTTCCGGTTTTCTCCCTTCTTTTCTTCGGTGATTCTACCGATCCTATAAACACTCTCTAAGCATCATCAAGCCCTTAAGTGTGATACCCTACGGTTCGGGAACACTCCAGACATGGTCAGGACACTCCCGCACCAATGATCAACAGAGGGACCTGGATGGCCATGTCCTGTGCGTTCCACAAAGATCTTTCGTCATTTGAATCGGGACAGTCGTGTCTTATTCCCTTTGTCATTCGATACTTGCATTTCCTGAGATTCGATCAATGATATCACCATGTCGTGTTCAATATCGTTACTAAACAATGCTACTTAACTCGTCCCGACAAGTGATATCCCCGTGATCTAATCACACGCTGCGCAGCTATTGGATATAACTTCTCCGAGTGGGCCCTTGAGTATCTTCCCGTCATATGGACGGACAAATCCCGCTCTTGACATATATTGCCTCTACGGTTTCCTCCGAATACCTGACCACACCTTTATAACCACCATTTTACCAGATGGCATTTGATGATATCTAAGCACCCACGGGAGACAGTGATTGATATAGCCTCACGGTCTAAGGAATAGTCTACGAGGATCCATTTCTAATCATCATAACTTTGAACTTCGTGACATGATCGGGTCACGATGTTTAGGTTGGGTATTGGTTCATCATCTCATTCTCCGAATGAGATGACCTCATTTCCAACTGGCATAAATGCCACATGATCAGGAAACATGATCATTTGTTGACCAATGAACCAGTGACTAGAGTTTCACTGGGAACCCCTGGTTTGTTTGTAAATCACACGTGTATTGACATTTCCACTCAATACAGTTATAACATGATATAAAACTTAATCATAAACTATATGAAATATGATAATAGTCCTTACTACTATTTTCTCTAAGGCATATTTCCAACAAAGGAAAGCCCAGAGCTGAATCCAATGCGCCGCCAAAAGGATAACCTGCAAAAAGGATGAAACTCTCGTTTTGTTAAAAATAAAGTTATTTTGACATTTCCATATTGACCAACATATGTCCGAAATTCCAATACGAATTCTAATTTTAATTCACCTTATCCACTTCATTCAGCCAATTCCCAAACATATTGGTGATATTGGTAGGAGGTGGTAAATTATATGTGCAATAACTCATACGCAATGATTTTAGCAAACAGACATGTAATAAATAAATGCTCAATTGTTTCGTCCTCGTCACAATAACAACATTTTCATAGCCATTCCAATTTCTCTTAGCAAGATTATCGTTAGTCAATAACACTTTATTATTTAGAAAACACATGAAATTTTTGACTTTTGTAGGTATTTTAATCTTCCAAAGATATCTTGTGGGAAAGCGCGGATGCTCATTTATAAGGTCTCCATACATAGATAACTGTGAATACCTTATACTAAGTTAAACTCCACAAGAAACTATCATGCTCATGATTCAGAGTTATTGCCATCAGTCGCTCACAAAGGTGCAACCATGCATTCCGAGAATTTCCATATAAATTTCTCCTAAAACTGATGTCAATAAGATTGTGATACAAAACTGAATGAACAGAAACATATTTCTTATGAACCAGGTTATATAACGAGGGATATTGTTGATTAAGAGGGCCTTCCCCTAACCAAGCGTCGTCCCAGAATCGAGTATCTTTCCCATCACCTATTTTAAAAGTACCACTAGAAAAGAACTCATCTTTTACTCCCATTAGTCCTTTCTAAAAAGGTAAATCAGTTGGTTTGGCCTTGACCCGCGCCAATGTTTTATTTGACAAATACTTATTATGAAGCAACTCTTGCCAAACCCCTTCTTTAGACAACAATTTATATAACCATTTTCTTATAAGGCAATTGTTCTTGAGTTCAAGCACTTCGATACCACTGATACAACTCTACGCACACTAAACGTTTGCATTATCTATGGAATAAAACTAGAGCAGCAATACAAGTACTAGAGATAGCCTTACATGATAATAAATAACAAGAAAGTAAAGCTAGTTGCTGCAACAATAAAATACACTAAATTAATAGAACCATAAGTGTGGAATAGTGGTGGTAATTGTGGTGACTTTGTCCAAGTTTAAATAGCGAATAGATCATGTTCATTGTCTTCGATGCAATTTTCTATGTGAGAGAGGCTAAATATACATGCGCTTCACTACTTGGAATTACATGTACTATATGATTGGATTGTTAGCAAACATCCGTAAGTACTAATAATGCATTAAGGTTTCCCCAACCATAGCCTTAAGTTTAATGGTCCTTTTAATCTCATACGTGCAACATTCCGGCTTGCGTCCTCAGGTTTCTATCACTCCGGAAGAACTCCCCCCTTTCTTTTACACATACTACAAACCCTATGATGTTTAATCCATGCGCGCACAAATATAATGGACACCAAAGGACTGTAACATATCAACATACAACTCTAATGAACCAAAGAAGTTCAACCATTCAATCTAAGAACAAAGAAACTACGCAAACATGACATAGATCATAGGATTATAACTTATAGCATCAAACACCATGTTTACATAGGACGGTACAGAGGTGTGTGGGAGGATGAACTACTGCATACTAGGAGGATTAGGTGATGGAGATGGCGGTGAAGATGGTGAAGAGGACAGCGGCGGCGCCGGCGGCGGCGCGGGGGACTCCTTCCCCGCCGCCGGTATCATGGGGGAGCACTGCCCCTTAGCCCCCTTCCTCCATGGCTTCTTGGGAGCCCTCCCCCATGGAGATGGTATCCATGGCAGGGGGGGGGGAAACGTGGCTTTGGTGGCTGCAAATTCGTGGGTGGAGATGTCTTGGCGAACTAGGTTTCCTCCCTTGATATAGCTTCTCGGATTTCAATCACCCCATATTGGGCTGCAGTACATCAGGCCTAGCGGGCCCGTCCGGACTCGGAATCAGCTAAATTTTATGTCCAAAACATTTGTTGTGAAATTTCCAACAACTTTGCAGTTCAAGAGTTTTCCGTTTGAAGCCATCTTCGACCCGAAACGTGACCATCTTCAAAAAGAGTTCTGAGACAGATTTCTGGAAAAATCCCAATTTGACTCCAACAAGGTTCCACTTGTATTCTTAGTAATTACTACACATCAAAGTTCTATCAACCAATGATACAAATCTACGCACACTAAATGTTTGCATTATCTATGGAATAAAACTAGAGCAACAATATGAGTACTAGAGATAGCCTTGCATGATAATAAATAACAAGAAAGTAAAGCTAGTTGCTGCAGCAATAAAATACACTAAACTAACAAAACCATGAGTGTGGAATAGTGGTGGTAATTGTGATGGCTTTGTCCAAGTTTAAATAGCGAATAGGTCAGATTCATTGTCTTTGATGCAGTTTTCTATGTGGGAGAGGATAAATATACATGCGCTTCACTACTTGGAATTACATGTACTATATGATTGGATTGTTAGCAAAAATCCGTAAGTACTAATAATGCATTAAGGTTTCCCAACCATAGCCTTAAGTTTAATGGTCCTCTTACTCTCATACGTGCAACGTTCCGGTTCGCGTCCTCAGGTTTCTGTCACTCCGGCAGAACTCCCCCTTCCTTTTACACATACTACAAACCCTATGATGTTTAATCCATGCGCGCACAAATATAATGGACACCAAAGGACTGTACCATATCAACATACAACTCTAATGAACCAAAGACGTTCAACCATTCAATCTAAGAACAAAGAAACTACGCAAACATGACATAGATCATAGGATTATAACTTATAGCACCAAACACCATGTTTACATAGGACGGTACAGAGGTGTGTGGAAGGATGAACTACTGCATACTAGGAGGATTAGGTGATGGAGATGGCGGGTGAAGTTGATGAAGAGGACGGCAGAGGCGCCAGCGGCGGCGCGTGGGACTCCTTCCCCGCCGCTGGTATCATGGGGGAGCACCGCCCCTTAGCCCCCTTCCTTCATGGCTTCTTGGGAGCCCTCCTCCATGGAGATGGGATCCATGGGGGGGGGGGAAACGTGGCTTTGGTGGCTGCAAATTCGTGGGTGGAGATGTCTTGGGCGAATTAGGTTTCCTCCCTTTATATAGCTTCTTGGATTTCCGTCACCCCATCTTGGGCTGCAGTAAATCAGGCCTAGCGGGCCCGTCCGAACTCGTAATCAGCTAAATTTTATTTCTAGAATGTTTGTCGCGAAATTTCCAACAACTTTGTAGTTGAAGAGTTTTCTGTTTAACGCTGTCTTCGACCCGAAAAGTGACCATCTTCAAAAAGAGTTCTATGACAGATTTCTGGAAAATCCCAATTTGCCTCCAACAAGGTTCCACTTGTATTCTTGGTAATTCCTACACATCAAAGTGTACAACAAGAATATTGTTCACTTTTGCAACTATTAGTAGGTTAGTCCAAATAAATCATAAACTTTATACAAAAAGGAGTGTCAAAAGCATATTATTAGCATAAAACCATCAAAAATTATAGATACGTTATGGACGTATCAACATCCCCAAGCTTAGTTCCTGCTCATCCTCGAGTAGGTAAACAATAAAAACAATATAATTTTTGAGGTGACATGCAGACAATACAATCTTGATCATCATTATGGTAAAAGCGTTGAAAGTTGAGATCAAAGGTACTTTAAACATGAACATGAAAGATAGAGTTCTAACAATATAGCAACTATGTTGTAACATAAAAAGGTACAAACAAAAGATCATGAATAACAATACATTGAAAGACGTTTGTTTGTTTCACATATAGAAAACATAATAAGAGTGGTACTCAGCTTGTCCCTCATGATATAGCAAAACATAAATGCATAAGACACCTTCAAAGTTCATAAGGGTGACTAGATACAACTAGTTTAAAAACAAGCAATATCAAAGTTATGAATCAATCAATAAGTATTGGGATAATGCACATTAAACTCAGAATGGTCACTATGCTCTCTAAATAGGTGCATAAAGATAGAAGATGAAGACTCAACATAAAAAGTAAAATAAAGGCCTTCATAGAAGGAAGCAGGTATGCAAGTCTCATAAAGAGCTTCCAAAAATTATGGTACTTATTAGCTTTCAGCTCTCATTGCCCCTATCATAAGCATGTTGAAGTGATTAAGGTTAAAGTGAACAAACTATGGAGTAATATCGATGGAGATGGCTCCGGGGGCACTTTCCTGTCCCGGCAGGGTGCCAGAACAGAGACTTTCTGTCCCCCAAATCTCCCCTTCGGTGGCGGCGGCACTGCGAGACTTTTCATGGCTGGAGGCTTGATGATTTAGGGTTTCTACCTCGGGAGGAATATATAGGCGAAGGAGGCAAGGTCGGTGGCTGGCCAGGGGGCCCACACCATGCCCTGGCGCGACCTGGGCTGGCCCGCGCCAAGGGGGTGTGGCCACCCTGTGGTCCCTCTCCGACTCTCCTTCTGGCTCCGTGAGTCTTCCGGGAAATAGTAACTTTGGCTTTTGTCCCGTCCAATTCCAATAATATTCATTTTCTGACTTCCTGGAACAAAAAACAGCAGAAAACAGGCAACTGGCACTGTGGCTCTTGTTAATAGGTTAGTCCAAGAAATCATATGAAAAGTACTCCAAAGTGTGGACAAAACATAGGAAAGTAGATAAAACCAAGCATGGAACATCAAAAATTATAGATACATTTGCAATGTATAAACATCCCCAAGCTTAACTCTTGCTCGTCCTCGAGTAGGTAAGTGATAAAAAGAAAGAATAATTTTTGAGGTGACATGCACCATCATAAACTTGATCAAAGTATTTGTAAAACATTCAAAGCTGGGATCATAGTACTTCAATCATAACATGAAAGACAAGGTTCTAGCAATAAGACAAAGAAACTATGTTGCAACATGAAAAGGCACAAACAAAAGATTCATGAATAACAATGCTTTGCAAGATGTTTGTTTGTTTCACATAAAGAAAACATAGCATAGTAGTATTCAGCTTGTCCCTCATAGAGTAGCAAATATAAATGCATAGGACATCTTCACAGTTCGTAAGAGTGACTAGATACAAATAGTTTAAAACAAGCAATATCAAGGTATGCATCAATCAACTAGTCTTGAGACAATGCACATAGAACTAATAATGGCCACTATGCTCTCAAATTAGGTGCATAAAGATAGAAGGTGGAGACTCAATATATAAGTGGAAGAAAGGCCTTCATAGAAGGAAGTAAGAATTCAAGTTTCATAAAGAGCTTCCAAAAATTATGGTACTTAATAGCTTTTAGCTCTCATTGCCCCTATCATAAGCATCTTGAAGTGATTAAGGTTAAAGTGAACAAACTATGGTGTACATGCTTGACGAAGTATAAGTTAGAAATCTCATGTCCCTTGCATACGAGGGCCGCTCCTCATGCTACTCAAGTTTAGTTATCGGTAAGTTCTTGTCATAGTAAGTACATGTGTATCATAGAGAACCGCCAACGGGGTACCCCTTTCCCGATGATACGGAAGAATCCCCATATCAAAATGACAAGGCAAGCAGACAACGAGTGTCTCAACAATCTTCTTATTTACCATGGGAAAATGGTGCTTTTTCTCTCTTTCCTCTTTTCTCATATTTTTTTTCTTTTTCTCTTTTTCTCAATCTAAATCTCTTTTTTTATAAGAAGAATGCTTCATAGATTGCTCATTATGGTTACGCTGCAGGTTTCCACCATGATTAGGCATGGATTAGACCAGCGGCCCAGGCGTTTCTCTAACACACATACATAACTCCATGGACTTACAAGCTCCCCTTTCATTTCACACCGATGACATCCATAGACAAAAGAGCATGATATTAACTGGGTACAATTTACAAGTGCAATGTTGAAAGCGTTCCCCATGACAGCATGGTTCTGCTAATCCCCAACATATAATTGCAAGCATATACAACATAGACGACATAATGGTTCAAGTTTATTAGGGCAAGAAAAGTAAAGTGTGCCATCAAGTTTGTGAGAGCTTTAATCACTAGTTTTCTCATAACAAGTTTAATTCAGAAGGTAGATAAAAACATGAATATACTTGGAATAGCAAATGCTAATAGGTAGGTACGGTGGACTCTTTGAAATAACTTGGTTTTATTTGGAGTTGGATGCATGAGTGAAACTCATACTTAGTTATGGAGGCTAGCAAAAGACTGGGAGCGACCAACTAAGAGAGCAATAATTTCCATAATCATGCAAAGCGACAAAACATCATTAATTAAAGCATAAAGTGATATTACAAGTCGAAAACTAAAGGATCATAGAGGCTATGGCGACTTGGGATATTCTTAACATGGTGTGAGCATGCACCAAGTCAACCCAAATAAAGCATCAAAGGAGAATACCACAATACTTATGCTTTAATATGCTAAAACAACGCATGATTCATCCAAGGCACATTAAGCAATCTCAATTAGTTGTAACATGTCATGCTACAGCAAAAATCACTAAGCATAAAGCCAAAACAATATCAAGCATGACATGACAAATCATAGGCCACAGTCAAAAACAAGCTCCTTTTGTACCACTTATAAGCATGAAGCTTCCTACTCTTTTCCAATCACCCATCAACTTATTTAAAACCACATATGAATGCAGGGGTCCAACCAATTTATTCAAGCAAAATAAGCAAACCAAGTAAACAAAAACTAAAAATGAAGACGCTCCAAGAACAACACAACTGTGCATGAAATAATAAAAATAAAGTGTTTGGAAGAACCTGATATTTTTATTGATGAAGAAGGGGATGCCTTGGGCATCCCCAAGCTTTGATGCTTGTACTTCTTGGATATTTCCTGGGGTGACACGGGTGGCATCCCCAAGATTGAGCTTTAGTCCATTCTTCATCTCATTACATTATTCTTTCTTTACACCTGGAATTTTCCCTTCATACAAAACTTCACACAATCTTCATTAGCAACATTAGTGTATGATGTCTACGCACTTCTATTCTTGTAGACAGTTGTTGGTCCTCCAAGTGCAGAGGTTTGTAGAACATCAGCAAGTTTTACCTTAAGTGGATCACCCAAGGTTTATCGAACTCAGGAAGGAAGTGGTCAAAGGTATCCCCTCTCAAGCAACCCTGCAATCAAGATACAAGAAGTCTCTTGTGTCCCCAACACACCCAATACAGTTGTCAGGTGTATAGGTGCACTAGTTTGGCGAAGAGATAGT
Organism: Avena sativa; assembly: GCA_916181665.1. Taxonomy (NCBI): domain Eukaryota; kingdom Viridiplantae; phylum Streptophyta; class Magnoliopsida; order Poales; family Poaceae; genus Avena; species Avena sativa. Next base: position 363,144,484 of record OV702290.1, on the reverse strand, counting down.
GAAATACAAGTGGTATGGATAATTATAAGTGGTAACGGTGCCAGAAAATAGCTTGATGGTGTGGAAAAGGCTAAAGGCAAACTGAAATAAAGATGGAAGCAAACAAGCATGTAACAGATCTAGTTGCAAACTGTGTTTCAATGTTTAGAAACAAGGCCTAGGGATCATACTTTCACTAGTGAACACTCTCATATAAATATCTTCTCTTTATGATACAACTCTTAACTACTCTCCGATTGGACACTCTAATCGATGGTAGGGCCATAACAGCACACCTCAAAGTTCACTTTTCCCATCTAGATAACCCCACACTGTCACCTTGAGTACTAGATGGTTCCAACAAACACCACAATTTCATAGAGACATCCAACTCCAAATATAACTCATAACACGTATTTGTAATCTCTAGCCTAAGTGCCACAATGGTGTGCACACTGTCAACTTCACACACATGGGGAGAGCAGAGATCTATTAAAGCACTTGAGTAGCAAGGTAGATCTACTTGATTACAAAGCTCATGATCACAATATGATCACGCATAGAGAGAGAGAGATGAACACATAGCTACCGGTAGAACCCTTAGCCTCGAGAGAGAACTACTCCCTCCTCATCATGGGAATCAGCAATGGTGATGGAGATGGTGGTGGAGATCGATGGAGATGGCTCCGGGGGCACTTCCCCATCCCGGCAGGGTGCCAGAACAGAGACTTTCTGTCCCCCAAATCTCCCCTTCGGTGGCGGCGGCGCTGCGGAACTTTTCGTGGCTAGAGGCTTGATGATTTAGGGTTTCTACCTCGGGAGGATTATATAGGCGAAGGAGGCAAGGTCGGTGGCCGGCCAGGGGGCCCACACCATGCCCTGGCGCGACCTGGGCTGGCCCGCGCCAAGGGGGTATGGCCACCTTGTGGCCCCTCTCCGACTCTCCTTCTGGCTCCGTGAGTCTTCCGGGAAAATAGTAACTTTGGCTTTTGTCCCGTCCAATTCCAAGAATATTCATTTTCTGACTTCCTGGAACCAAAAACAGCAGAAAATAGGCAACTAGCACTGTGGCTCTTGTTAATAGGTTAGTCCAAGAAATCATATGAAAAGTACTCCAAAGTGTGGACAAAACATAAGAAAGTAGATAAAACCAAGCATGGAACATCAAAAATTATAGATACATTTGCAATGTATCAGTGTACTCAAGATAATAAGTCTTTGGGTTCAGTTCCAACACAAGTAAAACTTTCATTAAAACACAAGCTACTCTAGCACTTCCCTCAAAAATCTCAATTCCCCAAAGAGAACCCCAAAAGAAATCAACAAGAAGCAAATGCAAATAATGGCAGAAATCTGTCAAAATAGACCAGCAGGTAGAAACCGATTTTTTCGAAGACCTTCTGTTGCTCAAATCGAAAAGTTTTGAACTAACGAAAGTTGGATAACAACCTGGTGCATAAGCATAAAACATTACAGCTCAAACCAACACACAGAGATTTTAGACGAATTTTTTACGGCGAAGCACAAAAATCTGTTTCGGGACAACAACTTTCCCAAGCATTACTTATCTCTCATTAGAGGTTATACTTGGCACAAAAACGAAAATAAAAGGATAAGGAGCGGTTGCTATAGAGGTAACAACTTCCAAGACTCAAAGAAAACAAATGTAACTGGTGTTTGATGCTAAGACAAATAAATAAAAAGATACAAACACTCCAAATTTATTCAAGTTTCTATGCTGCTCAAAAAACAAAGTTTGAAGGTTTACAAACCGAGGGGTTGTTGAAGAAACTTTTGGCCATTCTTCAATTTCTCTGTTTGGTTTTCCTTATTCTCTGTAAAAAAACTTCAACACAAAAACTTTCCCATTCTTTTATGCGGTTTTTAACTGAAAAGCTTCCATGGGAAGATTTGTTTTGGTTTCATAGGCATGAACACAAGTGTTCAAGGTCGACCCCCACTTAACCATTACTCATCTTTCCAATCACTTTCCTTTTTGAAAACGTTTTAGGTAACAAGTACAACTAATTTTTTTGTTATTCGCATTCCCTATCCATACTAAGATAGAGAACAACTTAAAACTGAAAGTAAAAACTACTTAGAGATAAAGCAAACAAGTGCACACAAGAATATTCACCCACACGCTATTGCTCCCCGGCAACGGCGCCAGAAAAGGTCTTGATAACCCACAAGTATAGGGGATCATGTGTAGCCTTTTCGATAAGTAAGAGTGTCAAACCCAACGAGGAGCTAAAGGTAGGATAAATGTTCTCTCAAGTTCTATCAACCACTGATACAAATCTACGCACACTAAATGTTTGCATTATCTATGGAATAAAACTAGAGCAACAATACGAGTACTAGAGATAGCCTTGCATGATAATAAATAACAAGAAAGTAAAGCTAGTTGCTGCAGCAATAAAATACACTAAACTAACAGAACCATGAGTGTGGAATAGTGGTGGTAATTGTGATGGCTTTGTCCAAGTTTAAATAGCGAATAGGTCAGATTCATTGTCTTTGATGCAGTTTTCTATGTGGGAGAGGATAAATATACATGCGCTTCACTACTTGGAATTACATGTACTATATGATTGGATTGTTAGCAAACATCCGTAAGTACTAATAATGCATTAAGGTTTCCCAACCATAGCCTTAAGTTTAATGGTCCTCTTACTCTCATACGTGCAACGTTCCGGTTCGCGTCCTCAGGTTTCTGTCACTCCGGCAGAACTCCCCCTTCCTTTTACACATACTACAAACCCTATGATGTTTAATCCATGCGCGCACAAATATAATGGACACTAAAGGACTGTACCATATCAACATACAACTCTAATGAACCAAAGACGTTCAACCATTCAATCTAAGAACAAAGAAACTACGCAAACATGACATAGATCATAGGATTATAACTTATAGCACCAAACACCATGTTTACATAGGACGGTACAGAGGTGTGTGGAAGGATGAACTACTGCATACTAGGAGGATTAGGTGATGGAGATGGCGGGTGAAGTTGATGAAGAGGACGGCAGAGGCGCCAGCGGCGGCGCGGGGGACTCCTTCCCCGCCGCTGGTATCATGGGGGAGCACCACCCCTTAGCCCCCTTCCTTCATGGCTTCTTGGGAGCCCTCCTCCATGGAGATGGGATCCATGGGGGGGGGGCAAAAACGTGGCTTTGGTGGCTGCAAATTCGTGGGTGGAGATGTCTTGGGCGAATTAGGTTTCCTCCCTTTATATAGCTTCTTGGATTTCCGTCACCCCATCTTGGGCTGCAGTAAATCAGGCCTAGCGGGCCGGTCCGGACTCGTAATCAGCTAAATTTTATTTCTAGAATGTTTGTCGCGAAATTTCCAACAACTTTGTAGTTGAAGAGTTTTCTGTTTAACGCTGTCTTCGACCCTAAAAGTGACCATCTTCAAAAAGAGTTCTGTGACAGATTTCTGGAAAATCCCAATTTGTCTCCAACAAGGTTCCACTTGTATTCTTGGTAATTCCTACACATCAAAGTGTACAACAAGAACATTGTTCACTTTTGCAACTATTAGTAGGTTAGTCCAAATAAATCATAAACTTTATACAAAAAGGAGTGTCAAAAGCATATTATTAGCATAAAACCATCAAAAATTATAGATAGTTATGGACGTATCAACATCCCCAAGCTTAGTTCCTGCTCATCCTCGAGTAGGTAAACAATAAAAACAATATAATTTTTGAGGTGACATGCAGACAACACAATCTTGATCATCATTATGGTAAAAGCGTTGATAGTTGAGATCAAAGGTACTCTAAACATGAACATGAAAGATAGAGTTCTAACAATATAGCGACTATGTTTTAACATGAAAAGGTACAAACAAAAGATCATGCATAACAATGCATTGAAATACGTTTGTTTCTTTCACATATAGAAAACATAATAAGAGTGGTACTCAGCTTGTCCCTCATGATATAGCAAAACATAAATGCATAAGACACCTTCAAAGTTCATAAGGGTGACTAGATACAAATAGTTTAAGAACAAGCAATATCAAAGTTATGAATCAATCAATAAGTATTGGGACAATGCACATTAAACTAAGAATGGCCACCATGCTCTCTAAATAGGTGCATAAAGATAGAAGATGGAGACTCAACATAAAAGTAAAAGAAAGGCCTTCATAGAAGGAAGCAGAGATTCAAGTCTCATAAAGAGCTTCCAAAAATTATGGTACTTATTAGCTTTCAGCTCTCATTGCCCCTGTCATAAGCATCTTGAAGTGATTAAGGATAAAGTGAACAAACTATGGAGTATATGCTTGAGAAAGTATTAGTTGGCAATCTCATGTCCCTTGAATACGAGGGTCGCTCCTCATGCTACTCAAGTTTAGTTACCGGTAAGTTCTTGTCATAGTAAGTACATATGTATCATAGAGAACCACCAACGGGGTACCCCTTGCCCGATGATACGGAAGAATCCCCATATCAAAATGACAAGGCAAGCAGACAACGAGCATCTCTGCAATCTTCTTATTTACCATGGAAAAATGGTGCTTTTTCTCTCTTTCCTCTTTTCTCATCTTTTTTTCCTTTTTCTCTTTTTGTCAATCTCTATCTCTTTTTTATAAGAAGAATGCTTCATATATTTCTCATTATGGTTATGCTCCAGGTTTCCACCATGATTAGGCATGGATTAGACCGGCGGCCTAGGCGTTTCTCTAACACACATACATAACTCCATGGAATTACAAGCTTCCCTTTCATTTCACACCGACGACATCCATAGATAAAAGAGCATGATATCAACTGGGCACAATGTACAAGTGCAATGTTGAAAGCGTTCCCCATGACAGCATGGTTTTGCTAATCCCCAACATATAAGTGCAAGCATATACAACATACACGACATAATGATTCAAGTTTATTAGGGGCAAGAAAAGTAAAGTGTGCCATCAAGTTTGTGAGAGCTTTAATCACTAGTTTTCTCATAACAAGTTTAATTCGGAAGGTAGATAAAAACATGAATATACTTGGAATAGCAAATGCTAATAGGTAGGTATGGTGGACTCTTTGAAATAACTTGGTTTTATTTGGAGTTGGATGCATGGGTGGAACTCATACTTGGTTATGGAGGCTAGCAAAAGACTGGGAGCGACCAACTAAGAGAGCAATAATTTTCATAATCATGCAAAGCGACAAAACATCATTAATTAAAGCATAAAGTGATATTACAAGTCGAAAACTAAAGGATCATAGAGGCTATGGTGACTTGGGATAGTCTTAACATGGTGTGAGCATGCACCAAGTCAACCCAAATAAAGCATGAAAGGAGAATACCACTATACTATGCTTTAATATGCTAAATCAACGCATGATTCTTTCAAGGCACATTAAGCAATCTCAATTATTTGTAACATGTCATGCTACAGCAAAAATAACTAAGCATAAAGCCAAAACAATATCAAGCATGACATGACAAAGCATAGGCCACAGTCAAAAACAAGCTCCTTTTGTACCACTTATAAGCATGGAGCTTCCTACTCTTTTCCAATCACCAATCAACTTATTTAAAACCACATATGAATGCAGGGGTCCAACCAATTTATTCAAGCAAACTAAGCAAACCAAGCAAATGAAAACTAAAAACGAAGACGCTCCAAGAACAACACCACTGTGCATGAAACAATAAAAATGAAGTGTTTGGAAGAACCTGGTATTTTTATTGATGAAGAAGGGGATGCCTTGGGCATCCCCAAGCTTTGACGCTTGTACTTCTTGGATATTTCTTGGGGTGACACGCGTGGCATCCCCAAGCTTGAGCTTTAGTCCATTCTTCATCTCATTACATTATTCTTTCCTTACACTTGAAATTTTTCCTTCATACAAAACTTCACACAATCTTCATTAGCAACATTAGTATGTTCAAAAGATAATAGCCTTTGGGGTTTTAGGTTTAAAACAGCATAACTTTCACTAAAGACACAAGCTACTGTAGCAATTCCCTCAAAAATCTCAATTTCCCAAAAAGAACCCAAAAAGGAATCAATTACAAGCAAATGCAAATAATGGCAGAAATCTGTCAAAACAGACCAGCGGGTAGAAACCGATTTGTTCGAAGACCTTATGTTGCTCAAATCAAAAAGTGTTGAACTAACGAAAATTGGATAACAACCTGGGGCAGAAGTACAAAAAATTACAACTCAAATCTACGTACAGAGATTTTTCACGAATTTTGCAGGAAAGCACAAAAATCTGTTTCGGGACAGCAACTTTCCCAAGCATTACTTCTCTCTCATGCTTTAAGTTATCCTGAGCCACACCATATACGGGAATAAGGATCCATTGAAATCCATCATTGCAGCATTTTAAGAAGATTTTAACATAGAAATCACCCTAATCAACCTTGTTGGCTTGTAGTGTTTATGTGTTAACACCGACCAGAATTCCACCTGAGCGCCCATGAGGAGGTAAGCAAAACCATGCAAAATCCATCCCTAGTGTCAGTTGTTTAAGAAAAGTAACCGTGAAATTAGACCGCCCTGTTTCTAACAAGGCAACAAAGTCTAATTTCCGTTCTCTAACGGACTTGAAAATAAAAATGTGCTTAGCAGTATCACGAAAACCCCCACAATTCCATATCATTCCACGTAAGCCATGCATATTAGAAGGTTTTCTTTATCCTAACTCTAGTACCTCTTCTAAGCGTAGAAGGGTCATATTGTTTTTCTTTCATCCATACAATCGCGTGTTTGGAACAGGTAAGATGTCATCAGTATCATTTATTCTAACAAGTTCCTCCTCCACCAGATCATCACAAAGAGTAGAGACCTTAGACACAACTAGGCTTTCCTCTCCAACAAAATCCGGATCTTTTTTTGAAGCATTATGTTCAAGTAAGGTTAATGTTCTTTTAAGTTCATTCTCTTTAATCAAATTGGCCGCTACCTCCTTTTGTTTTGAATATTTACCCAAAGATAACCCAATTGATTTTGCTCGTTCAATAATATCAATGTTTGAAAAAGACATGATTGAAAAGGATGAGTTTTCCTTTAAAGTCATCTCGACGCTGAACTAAATCTTGTTCACGATCCAGTTGTGTAGCATACGCATTGGGTTGGCTTCTAACCCGGTCACTTGATCGAAAAGTAGAATCCATCTTCGGTATACCTCCAAAGTCAATAATTTCAGCCAAAGAAGGTTTCTTCCTAGCAAATAAGGCACCAGTTGATATAGCAGTAGGCCTCCCCATTTCAGCATCAGATGCCTTCTTTGAAATTGGAGTATAAGGAGTTCCCAACTTCATACCAGACCCCATCATCACATCAATTTCTTCCTTGGCAACCTGGCTATCAGCCTCTGCCGCGGTAGAGATACCGTCCATGGCAGCCCGCCAAGGCGCAGCGGCAGCCTGCCGGGGCTCGACGGCAGCCCCAAAGTGGGCCACGGCAGACCTATCTACAACAACCTTTGTTGTGGCAGTAGAAGAGGCCACGGAAGCCTGCCTTGCCTCCTCGGTATCCCTAAAACATGTCGCGGTAGACACCTCGGCAGAGGGCACCCTCTCGCCCAATGGATCAGCATCAGAATGAAGAACAACCGAACATCGGTTTTTGACACACACATCTGATACGTTACTAACGTATCTATAAATTTTTGATGTTCCATGCTTGTTTTATATATACTTTCTTATGTTTTGTCCACACTTTGGAGTATTTTTACGCATTTTCTGGAACTAACCTATTAACAAGATGCCACAGTCCCAGTTGCCTGTTTTCTGCTATTTTTGGTTCTAGGAAAGTCAGAAAATGAATATTCTTGGAATTGGATGGGACAAAAGCCAAAGTCAATATTTCACCGAGGAAAACATGGAGCCAGAAGACGAGACAGTGAGGGTCTAGGAGCCGGCCACGGCCTGGCTCGTGCCTGGGGGTGGTGCGGCCGCCTCGGGCACCCCCTCGGCCTCCCCTTTCGCCTATAAGAAGCCTCTGATATAGAAACCCTAAGTACCCGATCAAAATTCCATGAAAGAGTCTGTAGCCGCTGTCATCTCCATCCTTATACCGGGAGGGATCTAAAGCTCTTCCTGGCACCCTGCCGGAGGGGAGAATTCACCCTGGAGGCCTTCTTCATCACCATGCCTGCCTCCGGTGTGATGCGTGAGTAGTTAATCCCTGTACTACGGGTCCATGTAGTAGCTAGATGGTTGGTTCTTCTCCTTTGTGATACCATGTTTAGATCTTGTGGGCTCCGTTCATGATCAAGATCATCTATTTGTAATCCTACATGTTGTATTTGTGAGGATCCGATGGATATTGAGATGCTATTTCAGATTGATTATTGATTCTATCATGTCTTTGTTATTTGTGATCTTGCATGCTCTCCCTTGTTAGTAGCTATCTTGGCCGATTAGATGCTAGCAACTCCAAGAGGGAGTATTTATGCTCGATAGTGGGTTCATCCCTCTAGGAATCTAGGGAAGTGATAGAAATCTCTAAGGTACTAGATGTGCTGTTGGTACTATGGACAAAATAGCAATCCTTTGTTCATAGAACAATCGTATTGTTTACTTTACACACTTTGCTTAATGCCATTATCTGTTGCTTGCAACTTAATACTGGAGGGGGTTCGGATGATAACCTAAAGGTGGATTATTAGTCATAGATGCAGTTGGATTACGGTCTATGTATAATGTTGTAATGCCCAATCAAATATCATAGGAGTCAAGATGATTAGTATATGCATGTATGCTTTCTCGATGTTTTTCAATTGCTCCGCTGTAATTTGTTCACCCAACATGTCATCTATCTTAAGGAGAATCACCTCTAGTGAACTATGGACCCCAGTCCTTTCTTTTACCATCAATCTACAAAGCTATTTACTGTTTTATGTTTACTTTCTACAAAGCAATTACTATCTTCCATACAATACGTTTAATCCTTTGTTTTCAGCAAAACCGGTGAGATTGACAACCTCACTGTAAGTTGGGGGCAAAGTTCTGTGATTGTGTTGTGCAGGATTCCAAGTTGGAAACAACACCTTGGAGGTGTTTCCTTGATCCTACTGGTTCAATAACCTTGGTTTCATAACTGAGGGAAAACTTGTTGCTGTACTCATCATACCTTCCTCTTGGGGTTCCCCAACGAGCTCAACATATTGAGTAAGCAAGACTTTTTCTGGCGCCGTTGCCGGGGAGTCAAGGACATCTTCACAAGGCGATTCCCTCATAACCAATCTCTTTACTTTGTTGTTTTTGTTTTACTTAGTTTATTTCTGCTTTGTTTGCTTGTTTCTTTATCAAAAGCACAAAATTTTTTAGTTCCTACTTCAAGTTGTTTTTATGTCTAGTTCTCCTTCAATCACTATTTCATTATGGATAGCCCACTCGGTTTCCTATTTGGGAAAACTACTATCACTGCTAAGGTAGTAGATGAACCACCGCCTGCTAGAACCTCCATGGAAGATTTTATAAGCTATAGAGAATCTTATAAGGGTAAAGTCATGAGAGCCGTGTTAAATAGGTTGGATCTAATTGCTAAAATTTTACTTAAACGCCATGATATAAATTGTTGCTCTGAATAGGATACTAAACATCTTAAATTCCAATGTGGCTTTAGTAAAGAATTTGTAATTATGAACTATCATTGGAATAACTATATTCATCTTGGATTTGAAGAAGTATAACAATTTGTTTTGTTTATGGGAGCTTCTGAAATAGAATCCTTCATGTCTAAAACCTATGAAACCTGTGTTGCTTGTAAAGACCTTAAAGATATGGTCTCTTCTATCCTTGATCATTGCATAAAAAAATTCAGCAATAATTGTTATATCATTGATTATAAAGAGAGACTCAGTCATGCAGAAGAATGTGTCCACAATTTGCAGGAGCCTATGGAAGAAGAAATTGCTGAACCTAAAACCTCATTAGATGAAAAAGAGGAGGAGAGTGATGGACAAAAGGAGGAAGAATGGATTAGCTACCCATGCCTACCTTCTAATGAGAGTAACTCTTTATCCCTTACATTATTTGATTGTCCCCCGTGCTTACCAAAGGAGGATGAATGTTACGTTCCTGTGGATTCTTTTGAAAAATCTACTATGGGTAAAACTAGTGATAATAATTATGCTCCTATTATCTATGATAATCCTTTATTAGTGCCTAACTTCGAAATGCATGGTACTAAAGAGCGTTGCTTAGAAAATGTTTATGATAAAGCTCTAGATGATGGTCCTATATTGGTTGATAATATTAATTGTACTACTATTAAAAATGAGATTGGAGGGGTCTTGATCTTATCTTGGAACCCCATACCTCTTGAGAATGATCAGTCACCTTGTTATAAAATTGTTAAAAGTGGGTTTGAAGGTTTTAATCCCATTATTTTTGAGCTTGATAAAAATTATGTGTTTGTAGATCATGAAAAGAATGCTTTATGTGATAGTTATATTGTTGAGTTTATTCATGAGGCTACTGAAAATTATTATGAGAGAGTAAAATATGGTTATAGAAGTTTTCATGGTACTGCAACACCTCTCTATGTGCTGAAAGTTTTGAAGTTACTCTTGTTTTATCTTCCTATGCCTGTCACTTTGTTCTTTGTGAATTTATTTGCATACAAGATTCCTATGCATAGGAAGTGGATTAGACTTAAATGTGTTTTGAATTTTCTTCTTTATGCTCTCTTTTACTTCAATCCATATTTCTTATGTGAGCATCTGCTCAAACTATCATGCCTAACTTAAAGGCGTTAAAGAAAAGTACTTATTGGGAGATAACCCAAAAGTTATAGTTGAGTCTTGGAACTTATTGCTTCAATAATAAACTCTCCTTATCATTTTTGTGTGGTTTTTGTTCCAAGAGTAACCTCTAATGAGAGAGAAGTAATTCTTGGGAAAGTTACTATCCCGAAACAGATTTTTGTGCTTCGCTGTAAAAATTCATGAAAAATCTCTGTACGTAGGTTTGAGTTGTAATGTTTTGTGCTTATGCCCCAGGTTGTTATCCAACTTTCGTTAGTTCAACACTTTTAGATTTGAGAAACATAAGGTCTTCAAAAAAGTCGGTTTCTACCTGCTGGTCTGTTTTGACAGATTTCTGCCATTATTTGCATTTGCTTGTTATTGATTCCTTTTTGTGTTCTTTTTGGGAAATTGAGATTTTTGAGGGAATTGCTACAGTAGCTTGTGTCTTTAGTGAAAGTTATGCTGTTTTAAACCTAAAACCCCAAAGGGCTATTATCTTTTGAACATACTAATGTTGCTAATGAAGATTGTGTGAAGTTTTGTATGAAGGAAAAATTTCAGGTGTAAGGGAAGAATGATGTAATGAGATGAAGAATGGACAAAAGCGCAAACTTGGGGATGCCACCCGTGTCACCCCAAGAAATATCCAAGAAGTACAAACGTCAAAGCTTGGGGATGCCCAAGGCATCCCCTTCTTCATCAATAAAAATCTCAGATTTCTTCCGAACACTTCATTTTTATTGTTTCATGCACAGTTGTGTTGTTCTTGGAGCGTCTTTGTTTTTGTTTTTGGTTTTCGTTTGCTTAGTTTTCATGAATAAATTGGTTGGACCCCCTCATTCATACATTAGTTTTCAAATAAGTTGGTTTGGATTGGAAAAGAGTAGGAAAAGTTTATGCTTAAGTGGTAAAAAGGAGTTTGTTTTTGACTGTGGCCTATACTTTGTCATGTCATGCTTGATATTGTTTTGGCTTTCTTCTTAGTGATTTTGCTGTAGCATGACATGTTATAAACAATTGAGATTGCTTAATGTGCCTTGAAAGAATCATGCGTTGTTTTAGCATATTAAAGCATGATATTATGGTATTCTTCTTTGATGCTTTATTTGGGTTGACTTGGCGCATGCTCACACCATGTTAAGACTATCCCAAGTCACCATAGCCTCTATGATCCTTTAGTTTTCGATTTGTAATATCACTTTATGCTTTAATTAATAATGTTTTGTCGCTTTGCATGATTATGGCCATTATTGCTCTCTTAGTTGGTCGCTCCCAGTCTTTTGCTAGCCTCCATACCAAGTATGAGTTACACTCATGCATCCAACTCCAAATAAAACCACGTTATTCCAAAGAGTCCACCATACCTACCTATTAGCATTTGCTATTCGAAGTATATTCATGTTTTTATCTACCTTCCGAATTAAACTTGTTATGTGAAAATTAGTGATTAAAGCTCTCACGAACTTGATGGCACACTTTACTTTCCTACACTTAATAATCTTGAACCATTGTGTCCATCTTTGTTGCGTATATGCTTGCGCTTTATAAGTTGAAGTTAGCAGAACTATGTATCATGGGGAATGTTTTCAACATTAAACTTATTATTCCGTTGATATCATGATTCTTTTGCTTATGGATCCCGGCGATGTGAAATAAAAGGGGAACTTGTAAGATCATGGAGTTTGTATGTGTGTTAGAGAAACGCCTGGGCTGCTAGCCTAAGCCATGCCTAATCATGGTAGAAACTTGCAGCATAACCATAATGAGCATTCTATGAAGCATCCTCAATAAAAACCTATGTAAATAACAAATAAAAAGATCACTGAGATGCTCATTGTCTATTGCCTTGTCATTTTGATATGGGATAGCTCATGTGTCATGGGGCAAGGGGTACCCTATTGGCGGTTCTCTATGATACATATGTACTTACAATGACAAGAGCTTACTTGTGACTGAAGTTGAGTAGCATGAGGTTCGGTACTCGTTGATGACCCACAAGTACATGGGGTGTATCGCAGTATTTTCGATAAGTAAGAGTGTCGAACCCAACGAGGAGCAGAAGGTGCTAGCGAGTAGCTAGGAGCAGGAATTCTCTGTAAATACTTAGCAAACGGAATTTTAGGGGTTTTTGATAATGCAGGTAAATAAAGTACGAGTAAATAAAAGACAATAAGAATTAATGTAGCAAGTGGCCCAATCCTTTGTTTAGCAAAGGACAAGCCAGTTGTACTACTTAAGATGACCAAACGTTCTCGAGGACACATGGGAATATCGTCAAGTGCTTTCGCCTCATATAGTTGATTAATCTTCTTTAGTTTGCTAAGTGTTGTGTGGGTGAACCTGTGCTAATGTACCGACCTTCCTAGGACTAATACATACTTGTGATTATACCCCTTGCAAGCATCCGCAAGTACAAGAAAGTAATTAAGGTAGAAACCTAACCACAACTTTAAACTCTAAGACCCTAACGTCCCTTGTGCAATGGTTTCCTAACGGGGGTTTAGGTTTTTGTCACTCCGGCAACTCCTATGATTAGTAGCCAAATACACAATGCATTCCCCTAGGCCCATATAGGTGAAGTGTCATGTAGTCGACATTCACATGACACCACTAGAAGAAATACACCACAACTTAAATATCAAACCATTGAATCTTTCTCAACACAATTCCACTACTAGCAACATGACTTCTCCCATGTCCTCAAGAACAAAATGAACTACTCACAAGACATCATATGGATCATGATCAGAGATGAAATAATGATAAGTAACAATCTGAACATAAACGATAATTCAATGGTTCACTCAATAGCATCAACTACAAGGAGTAATCAACACCGGGAAAGTTTCCCCTAAGAACTATGCAAGATTCAATCCAATTGTTACAGCGGTATGAAGTGGTGAAGATGGTGCTAATGGAGATGATGGTGGTGGTGATGATGATGATGATCCCGATGAAGTCCAGCTTGATGGTGGTGTTGATGGCGACGATCTCCCCTCTCCGGGAAGGAATTCCCCGGTAGAATTCTGTCTACCGGAGAGATCTTTCTCTCTCGGTGTTTTCCGCCCCGCAGAGGCGGCGGAATCTTTATGTGGTCACTCCCCGAGTCTTAGGGTTTCGGGAGGATAATATACGCCAGAGGAGAGAGCCAGGGGTGGACCAGGGCGGCCACACCACCTAGTGGCGCGACCTGGGGTGGCCCGCGCCAGGGGGTGGTGTGGGCCCCCTGTGGCCCATCTCCACTTCCCCTTCTGGCATTCTTCGTCTTCTGGAAAAATAGGATTTTCCATGTATTTTCCTGGATTTTTTGATCTTCGCGAATTTTTCCTGCAAACAACACCTTTTCCATCAGAATCCTGACTGCAGCGGTGCATGCTCCAAAAGTCATCAACCATGCAAAAATAGATGAAATAACATAAGTATCATCTCTTAATATGAAATATACCAATGAATAACATTAAATTATGATATAGAATAGTGATGCAAAATGGACGTATGAACTCCCCCCAAGCTTAGACTTCGCTTCTCCCCAAGCGAAAACTGAGCTCAATAAACATGACCTCAGGTTTATGGAGTGAAGAGTCGATAAAAGAATACGGACAAGAAGCATCACATTCATCAATACATAAATCATAATAGAAGACAACTCACAATTATATAACTTACCTTGCAATAAGTAAAGGAAACTCAATAAAGATGCATAAAGTAAATCATAATTGGTAATGGCAAACTTAGCTCTTGGTCAAAGAATAATTGACAATTTGCTGGAGTTCACAAATAACTGATTTTCAATGATAGCTTTCAAAGTAGTAGACACTAAGATAAGAGCAATGTGCAAAACAAGGAACATAAGAAACATGATTGAATAAATCATCATATGAATGAATGAAACACAACAACTCAAAATACTTGCTGAGATAGAAGGGAATAGGTTTACTGACTCAACTAAAAAGTAAAAGATAGGCCTTTCATAGAGGGAACCAGTCATTTCAAGTTTCATAAAGAGCTTCCAAAAATTATGGTACGTATTAGCTTTCAGCTCTCATTTCCCCTATCATAGGCATCTTTAGGTGTTTAAGGTTAAAGTGATCAAATATGAGGATATGATTGACAAGTTGTAAGTTGAAAATCTCATGTCCCTTGAATACGAGGGCCACTCCTCATGCTACTCAAGTTTAGTTACCGGTAAGTTCTTGTCATAGTAAGTACATGTGTATCATAGAGAACCGCCAACGGGGTACCCTTGCCCGATGATACGGAAGAAACCCCATATCAAAATGACAAGGCAAGCAGACAACAAGCATCTCAGCAATCTTCTAATTTTACCATGGGAATATGGTGCTTTTTCTCTGTTTCCTCTTTTCTCATCTCTTTTTTTTATTTTTCTCTCAATCTCTATATCTTTTTTTATAAGAAGAATGCTTCATAGATGCTCATTATGGTTACGCTGTAGGTTTCCACCATGACAACATGGATTAGACCGGTGGCCCAGGCATTTCTCTAACACACATACATAACTCCACGGACTTACCATCTCCCCTTTCATTTCACACCGACGACATCCATAGACAAAAGAGCATGATATCAACTAGGTATAAAGTACTGGTGCAATGTTGAAAGCGTTCCCCATGATAGCATGGTTATGTTAATTCACAACTTACAAAGCGCAAGCATATACGCAACATAGATGGGCACAATGGTTCAAGTTTATTAAGTGCAAGAAAGTAAAGTGTGACATCAAGTTCGTGAGAGCTTTAATCACTAATTTCACATAACAAGTTTAATTCGGAAGGTAGATAAAAACATGAATTTACTTGGAATAGCAATATTGCTAATAGGTAGGTATGGTGGACACAAATGGTGTAGGTTTTGGTTTAAGGATTGGATGCACGAGAAGCATTCCCTCTCAGTACAGGTTTTTGGCTAGCAAGGCTGGGTAGCAAGCATAAGAGTTGAAGGAAACAAACAAACATACAAGTGATAAAAATAAACATGCAATCTTCCTTGGAAGCACAAAAGATCTTAACTAGAGAATACTAAACTTATGAGCAAATCAAGAAAGAAAGATGATGAAATTATATTTCTTTAAGAGTACTTTTATCTTTTTCATTTTATTCTCAAAATAGTGTTGCTACTGACCGAGCCAGGTTTGCCAAAACCAACTAAATTAACTCAATGATCCCAAAGTGATACCAATACTAACGACAAGATCAATCATATAACCATGAATTGAAAACTTATATAAGGTATGCAAAAGAGTAAATGATAGAACTTCTCATTAATATTCCATAACGACAACTCACACCAAAGGATACATAGATATCTAATGAGAGGGGGGACACTTTCATATTGCAAACCATTCTACATGATAACTTCTCTATTCATGATATGACTCTACTAAAAAGGTAAAAAGATAGAAGATAGTGATGTGATACCGCGACACTCCCCCAAGCTTGGAACAAACCAAGGGGATGCCAAAAACTGATGACGAATTACTCCTTCGGTGGTGGTGGTCTTCTCTTGTCATCGTCCGACTTCCAAGGTAAGGGTTCCCCATCAACAAAAGACATCGTGGGCTCCAGCATCCTGAAACTTGGAGCAGCACTTATGCGTTTAAACCTAAACTCATACTCACAGTTTTGATTTTGCACGTCATAGAGCTGTGCTTGTAGTTGGTTGGTTGTTCGATGGAGTGAAAGAATTTCATCCTTAAGCTCAGCAGTCTACTTTTGGTGCTCGGCGATGAGTTCGGAACTAATCTTATGGATGATATCCACTTCATGTTCTGCCATCTTCTTGTACCTAAAGACTTCTTGCTCCAGTGCTTCCATCCTGTCCTCCAGACTACCTTCACCTTTAGGGCCCTGAACTTCTTTTATCTGCACCTTCCCATCTTCGAGCAACAATTCCTTGGGATGAATCTTCAACTCACGCATGTAAGGGTTGATGACGTCCGCGGAGGAATCTTCCTTGGCCGATCCAGAGGAAGACATTGTGGCTCCAAAACTGAGACTCTACCTGTCAGAAACAAATTGAAACGAAAATACGATGAGAACACGATATATGAACCTCGGGGGATCCGGGGGATTATATATTATGAATTTTTACAATAAAAGGAAGGTACTGGGAGAAAACGGGTCAAAGACGGGCTCCGGGGTGGCCACACCCCCTGGTGGCGCGGCCAGGTGGGCCCGTGCCACGGGGTGGTGTGAGCCACCCGGGCTCCATTTCCATCCCTTTTTCAACTCATTACTTCCCATGTTAGATAAAAACTGCAAAAATATAAATTGACAGATTTTTCGTGGACCTTTTCTTACCAGAAATGTTACCTATTCGAAAACGGACCCTGCAGGTCTCTGAACTTGGCCTTTGATAAAAAATTCCGGAGTTACCATTTGAATAGCATCAATGTATTCATTGTAAGAATCTCTAGAAATATGGGGCTTGAGTCTCTAACCATTCACCACTTGTGTAGTGTTCTCTTTTAGGGAAGAAATTTTTATTGCACCTGAACGATAGACCTCTTTAATAACAAAGGGTCCTTCCCATTTTGAGAGTAGTTTTCCTGCAAAAAATCTGAGACGAGACGTATACAATAGAACCTTCTCACCAACATGGAACTCTCTCTTAAGAATTCTCCTGTCATGCCATTTTTAACTTTTTCTTTAAATAGTCTAGCATTTTTGTATGCTTCACTCCTCCACTCGTCTAACGAACTTAAGTCAAATAATCTTTTCCCACCAGCAAGTTTGAAGTCTCTATGAAGTTCTTTCACTGCCCAATAAGCTTTGTGTTCTAATTCTAAAGGCAAGTGACAAGCTTTCCCATAAACCATTTTGTAATGAGACATCCCCATAGGATTTTTATAGGCAGTCCTATAAGCCCATAAAGCATCGTTCAACTTGTTAGCCCAATTTTTTCTAGATCTATTAACAGTCTTTTGCAAGATGGATTTAATTTCTCTATTTGATAACTCTACTTGTCCACTAGTTTGGGGATGATAAGCTGAAGCGATTCTATGATTAACATCATATTTAGCAAGGGTCTTTCTAAAACCACCATGAATGAAATGAGAACCTCCATCAGTCATAAGATACCTAGGCACTCCAAACCTAGGAAAGATAACATCCTTAAGCATTTTTAGAGAGGTCTCCCCATCAGCACTCTTCGTAGGTATGGCTTCTACCCACTTAGTAACATAATCAACGGCAATAAGAATATGAGTATAACCTTTTGAGGAAGGAAAAGGACCCATAAAGTCAAATCCCCAACAGTCAAAGGGTTCAATAACTAGAGAGTAATTCATAGGAATTTCATTGCGTCTAGAAATATTACCAACACGCTGACACTCATCACAGGATAAGACAAATTTCCTTGCATCTTTAAAAAGGGTAGGCCAGTAAACACCTGATTGTAGCACCTTTTGTGCAGTTCTAACTCCCGCATGATGTCCTCCATAGGCACTACCATGACATTTCCGCAATATCTTATTTTGTTCATATTCTGGAACACATCTTCGCATAATACCATCCACTCATTCTTTATATAAATGTGGGTCATCCCAAAAATAATGCCTCAAATCGTAAAAGAACTTCCTTCTTTGCTGAGCTGTAAAAGTTGGAGTCAAATACTTGGAGACAATAAAGTTAGCATAATCAGCATACCAAGGGCTCCCTCGCGAGCTTACCCCTACTGCAGCCAACTGTTCATTTGGGAAACTATCATTAACAGGCATAGGATCGAAAGAGATGTTTTCCAATCGAGATAAATTATCAGCTACAGGATTTTCAGCACCGATCCTATCTACAATATGTAGGTCAAACTCTTGTAAGAGTAGCACCCATCTAATAAGCCTAGGCTTAGCATCTTTCTTCGTCATAAGGTACTTAATAACAGCATGGTCAGTATGAATAGTAACTCTTGAGTCAACAATATAAGGTCTAAACTTATCACAAGCAAAGACAACGGCTAAGAATTCTTTTTCAGTAGTAGCATAATTCCTTTGAGCAGTTGATACATCCATAATGTATCTATAATTTTTGATGGTTTATGCTAATAACATGCTTTTGATACTCCTTTTTATATAAAGTTTATGATTTATTTGGACTAACCTACTAATAGTTGCAAAAGTGCACAATGTTCTTGTTTTATACTTTGATGTGTAGGAATTACCAAGAATACAAGTGGAAACCTTGTTGGAGTCAAATTGGGATTTTCCAGAAATCTGTCTCAGAACTCTTTTTGAAGATGGTCACGTTTCGGATTGAAGATGGCGACAAACGAAAAACTCTTAATGTTCTGGACATAAAATTTAGCTGATTTCGATTTCGGACGGGCCGGATAGGCCCGATTTACTGCAGCCTAAGATGGGGTGACGGGAATCCGAGAAGCTATATAAAGGGAGCAAACCTAATTTGTGGGAGACACCTCCATCCACGAATTTACCGCCACCAAAGCCATGTTTTTGCCTCTCCCATAGATCCCATCTCCATGGGAGAGAGCTCCCAATAAGCCATGAAGGAAGGGGGCTAAGGGGCGGTACTCCCCTGTGATACTGGCGACGGGGAAGGAGTCCTCCGCGCCGCCGCCAGCGCCGCCGCCTCTTCACCATCTTCACCGCCATCTCCATCGATCTCCATCACCATCTCCACCACCATTGGATGTCTCTATGAAATTGTGGTGTCTGTTGGAACCATCTAGAGCTCATGGTGACAATGTGGGGTTATCTAGATGGGGAATACGGACTTTGAGGAGTGCTGTTATAGCCCTACCATGGATTAGAGTGTCCAACCAGAGAGTAGTTCAGAGTAGTATCATGAAGAGAAGATATTTATATGAGAGTGTTCAGTAGCGAAAGTATGATCCCTAGGCCTTATTTATAAGCATTGAAACACCGTTTGCAATTAGATATGTTACATGTTTGCTTGTTTTCATCTTTATTTCAGTTTGCCTTTAGTCTCTTCCACGCTATCAAGCTATTTTCTGGCACCGTTGTCTTATATCCATACCACTTGTATTTCACTATCTCTTCGCTGAACTAGTGCACTTATACACCTGACAAGTGTATTGGGTGTGTTAGGGACACAAGAGACTTATTGTATCTTGATTGTAGGGTTGCTTGAGAGGGATACCTTTGACCACTTCCTCCCTGAGTTCGATAAACCTTGGGTGATCCACTTAAAGGAAACTTGCTGCTGTTCTACAAACCTCTGCACTTGGAGGCCCAACAAATTTCGACAAGAATAGAAGTACGTAGACATCAAGCTATTTTCTTGCGCCATTGCCGGGGATAGACAGGACAACTTCAACCTGTTTCCTCCCTGTCAAAAGCTATTTTCTGGCGCCGTTGCCGGGGAGGTAAGGTAAAAGGTACTCACATCCTCCGGTGTGAGTGCTCGAAGTTATTTCCTTTAGATTCTGCAATTTTGTCTTTTTGTTTCTTGTTTTCACTAGTTAGGCTTAACGGAAAACAACAACAAAATTAGAGAGCTTTATAGTATTTATCTTGAGTTAGGACATTAAGTGTTTGAAGAGAAAATTAAAAAACCTATGGAACTTTATTTGCATGCTAATAGAAATGTTGTTAGTATGAATTCTTTGGACACCATTATTGCTAATGCTATGGAAAAGTCTAAGCTTGGGAAGCTGTTTTTATGAAAATGATCTTTTTAGTTCCCCAGCTTTGGAAGATAGCTATTGATACGTTGCTAACGTATCCATAATTTTCGATGTTCCATGCTTGGTTTTATCTACTTTCTTGTGTTTGGTTCCAACTTTGGAGTACTTTCTATACACTTTCTTGGACTAACCTATTAACAAGTGCCACAGTGCCAGTTGCCTATTTTCTGCTGTTTTTGGTTCCAGGAAAGTTAGAAAATCAATATTCTCGGAATTGGACCGGACAAAAGCCAAAGTCGATATTTTACCGGAAGACTCACGGAGCCAGAAGACGAGACAGAGAGGGGCCACAGGGTGGCCACACCATATGGTGGCGCGGGCTAGCCCTGGCCGCGCCACCAAGTGGTGTGGCCCCCCTAGACACCCACCGACCTTGGATCTTCGCCTATAAGAAGCCTCCCGATGCATAAACCCTAAATCATCAAGCCTCTAGCCACTAAAAGTTCTGCAGCGCTGCCGCCACCGAAGGGGAGATTCGGGGGACAGAAAGTCTCTGTTCTGGCACCCTGCCGGGACGGGGAAGTGCCCCCGGAGCCATATCCATCGATCTCCACCACCATCTCCATCACCATTGCTGATTCCGATGATGAGGAGGGAGTAGTTCTCTCTCGACGCTAAGGGTTCTACCGGTAGCTATGTGTTCATCTCTCTCTCTATGCATGATCTTATTGAGATCATGAGCTTGTAATCTATAGATCTACCTTGCTACTCAAGTGCTTTAATAGATCTCTGCTCTCCCCATGTGTGTGAAGTTGACAGTGTGCACACCATGGTGGCACTTAGGCTAGAGATTACAAATACTTGTTATGAGTTATATTTGGAGTTGGATGTCTTTATGAAATTGTGGTGTTTGTTTGAACCATCTAGTGCTCAAGGTGACAGTGTGGGGTTATCTAGATGGGAAAGGCTTACTTTGAGGTGTGCTGTTATAGCCCTACCATGGATTAGAGTGTCCAACCAGAGAGTAGTTCAGAGTAGTATCATGAAGATAATATATTTATATAAGAGTGTTCACTAGTGAAAGTATGATCCCTAGGCCTTGTTTCTAAGCATTGAAACACCGTTTGCAACTAGATCTGTTAGTTGCTTGCTTGCTTCCATCTTTATTTCAGTTTGCCTTTACTCTCTTCCACGTCATCAAGCTATTTTCTGGCACCGTTACCACTTGTAATTATCTATACCACTTGTATTTCACTATCTCTTCGCCGAACTAGTGCACCTATACACCTGACAAGTGTATTGGGTGTGTTGGGGACACAAGAGACTTCTTGTATCTTGATTGCAGGGTTGCTTGAGAGGGATACCTTTGACCACTTCCTCCCTAAGTTCGATAAACCTTGGGTGATCCACTTAAGGGAAACTTGCTGCTGTTCTACAAACCTCTGAACTTGGAGGCCCAACAACTGTCTACAAGAATATAAGTGCGTAGACATCAGCTATTCTATTGCTTATGATGATACCAAACCTCCAATATATGATGATTATGATATTTTCAGTCCACCTACTATTGAGGAGAAAATTAATTATGATTACAATATGCCTCCTATATTTGATGATTATGGTGATGAGAATAATAATGATAGCTATTTTGTTGAATTTGCTCCCACTATGATTAATAAGAATGACTATGCTTATAGGGAGAGTAATAAGTATTTTATGCATGTGGCTCATGATAAGAATGTTTCATGTGATAGTTATATTGTTAATTGTATTCATGATGCTACTGAAAGTTATTATGAGAGAGGGAAACATGGTTTTATGCATCTCAATAATATTAAGTTTCCCCTCTATGTTTAAAATTTTGAAGTTGCACTTGTTTTGCTTTCCTATGCTTGTTGCTTCGTGCTTTCATGACTTGTTTCTTTACAAGATTCCTATGCATAGGAAGTGGGTTAGACTTAAATGTGTTTTGAATTTGCTTCTTGATGCTCTCTTTTACTTCAATTCATATTTCTTATGTGAGCATCTTCTCAAACTACCATGCCTAACTTAAAGGCGTTAAAGAAAAGTACTTATTTGGAGATAACCCAAAAGTTTTAGATGAGTCTTGGGAGTTATTAACTCTGTAATAACCGCTCCTTATCCTTTTTATTTGCTTTTTATGCCAAGAGTAACCTCTAATGAGAGAGAAGTAATGCTTGGGAAAGTTGCTGTCCCGAAACAGATTTTTGTGCTTCGCTGTAAAAATTCGTGTAAAATCTATGTACGTCGGTTTGAGCTGTGATGTTTGGTGCTTCTTCCCCAGGTTGTTATCTAACTTTCTTTAGTTCAATACTTTTCGATTTGAGCAACATAAGGTCTTCGAAAAAATTGGTTTTTACCTGCTGGTCTGTTTTGACAGATTTCTGCCATTATTTGCATTTGGTTCTTGTTGATTCCTTTTTGAGTTCTCTTTGGGGAATTGAGATTTTTGAGGGAAGTGTTACAGTAGCTTGTGTTTTAATGGAAGTTTTATTGGTGTTGAAACTGAACCCAAATACTTATTATATTGAGTGCTCTAATGATGCTAATGAAGATTGTGTGAAGATTTGTATGAAGGAAAAATTTTAGGTGTATGGAGAGAATGATGTAATGAGATGAAGAATGGACTAAAGCTCAAGCTTGGGGATGCCACCCGTGTCACCCCAAGAAATATCCAAGAAGTAGAAGCGTCAAAGCTTGGGGATGCCCAAGGCATCCCCTTTTTCATCAATAAAAATCCCAAGTTTCTTCCAAACACTTCATTTTTATTGTTTCATGCACAGTTGTGTTGTTCTTGGAGTGTCTTTGTTTTTGTTTTTGGTTTTCGTTTGCTTGATTTTCTTAGTTTGCTTGAACAAGTTGGTTGGATCCCAACACACTTCTTTTGGAGAGACACACACTCCATTTTCATTGCCTAGAACACTCTAGTTTTTATTCTTATTGTTTTGTGAGTGTTCTCTTTTGCTAGCACTGTGTTTAGCCTTAGTTTTCTTGTGCTTTCATCTTAGAACTTTTTAGTTCTTCTTTGTGGATTTGTGAGACAACCTCACTAATCTTTATTTATTATTATCTGCACTTAGAGGCCCAACAACTGTCTACAAGAATAGAAGTGCGTAGACATCAGCAACATCAAGAGTCTTACTAGCATAATGGATAACATTTAACTTTTATCTATTCTTTGCCCAAGGACAGCATCTACAGCAAAATCACTAGCGTCACACATTATTTCAAAGGGTAAGCTCCAATCGGGTGGTTGAACGATAGGAGCAGTAGTTAAAGTCTTCTTTAGAGTTTCAAAAGCTTCCTTACAATCATCATCAAAGACAAAGGGTACATATTTTTGAAGAAGATTAGTGTGGGGTTCTGATATCTTAGAGAAATCTTTAATAAACCTTCTATAGAAACCAGCATGACCAAGGATACTACGAATACCTTTTGATGTCTCTTGGACAAGGCATTTTCTCAATTGCCTCAACTTTAGCTCTATCAACTTCTATGCCCCTTTCAGAAATCTTATGTCCAAGGACAATCCCTTCATTCACCATGAAGTGGCATTTCTCCCAATTAAGTACAAGATTAGTTTCTTCACATCTCTGCAAAACTTTATCGAGGTTATGCAGACAATTATCAAAAGAAGTTCCATAGACGGAGAAGTCATCCTTGAACACTTCCACAATTTCCTCACAAAAACCATGAAAGATAGCAGACATGCATCTTTGAAAAGTAGCAGGAGTATTACATAAACCAAAAGGCATACGTCTATAAGCATAGGTTCCATAAGGGCAAGTAAAAGTAGTTTTTTCTTGATCTTGTTGTTTAACAGAAATTTGAGAGAAACCAGAGTATCCATCAAGAAAACAAAAATGGGTCTTTTTAGACAACCTTTCTAACATTTGATCAATAAAAGGAAGTGGGTAATGATCTTTCTTAGTAACTTTGTTAACTTTCCTGAAATCAATGGACATCCTATAACCTACTACTATTCTTTGGGGAATAAGCTCATCATTATCATTAGGAACAATGGTAATTCCCCCTTTTTTAGGGACACAATGAACAGGACTAACCCATTCACTATCAGCAATAGGGTAAATAATACCAGCATCAAGGAGTTTCAATACCTCATTTCCTACCACTTCCTTCATCTTAGGATTTAAACGATGTTGGTGCTCTACCACTGGTCTTGCATCTGGTTCTATATTAATAGTGTGCTGACATATAGTAGGAGAAATTACCTTTAAATCATCCAGAGTATAGGCCATAGCTCCTTGATGTTTCTTCAATACCTCCAATAATCTTTCCTCTTCCTTCCCTGAAAGTTTAGAACTAATAATAACAGGATATATTTTATTGTCATCAATGTAAGTATATTTAAGATCACCAGGTAAAGGTTTTAGATCGAAAACCGGATCAATTTTAGGAGGCAATGTGGTACCCAAATCTTCCACATGCAAGTTATGCTTAAGCATCTTTGGTTGATGACGAAGAATCTCGTCAATCTCATTTCTTTCTTCCCTGAAGATTTCACTTTCATGATCTTCCATGAATTGCTGCAAAGCACTATTAGGAGCAAGAGAAATAGAAGCAAGTTGTTCAACTCTAAAATCCTCATTATGGGTTTCATTTTGACATGGTTCTTTAGTGAATTTCGAAAAATTAAACTCATAAGATTCCCCATCAAATTTAGTCAAGATTTTCTCCCTTTTGCAGTCTATAATGGTTCCACATGTACTCAAGAAAGTTCTACCAAAAATGATGGGATAGGTTTTACTAGCAGCTGAACCAAGTACTAGAAAATCAGCAGGATATTTAATCTTACCACAAAGAACTTCTACATCCAGCACAATACCAATTGGAGAGATGGTCTCTCTATTAGCAAGGAGAATAACCACATCAATCTCTTCTAGTTCGTAGGGACTGATTTCATGCATAATTTCTTTGTAAAGCTCATAAGGGATAACACTTGAACTTGCACCAATATCACATAAACCATAATAGCAATGATCACCAATTCTAACAGAAAGCACAGGGACACTAGCCTTTTTAGTTCTATTATGATGTGAGACAATATTAGAAGCATCCTCACAGAAGACTATGTGTCCATCTTCTACACTTTTAGTGACAAGGTCTTTCACAATTGCTAGAACAGGTTCAATGTTTATTTGTTCATCAGGTTTTACAGTTCTCTTTGCACTTTTATTGATAACACTAGTTATCATAGGATGCTCCTTTACCTTATCCGGGAAGGGTATTTTCTCGATATAAGGTTCAGGTAGGATGTGATCAATAGTGCAAAATTCAGTACTCCTAACAGGAACACAATCAACAGTATCTTTATATGGTGCATGATACTTGTTCCATCCCTTTTTCGGAATTTCAATATAAGAAGCAAAAGCCTTAAAACAATTTGTAATAACTTGAGAATCAAGACCATAAGCATTACTAATATTTTGAAAGTCATCAGTTCCCATAAAAGATTCAATGCATTCAAAATCATAATTTATACCTGACTTCCTTCCTTTGTCATTCTCCCATTCTTCAGCATTGTCTTGAATACGGTCTAGAAGATCCCATTTAGCTTCTTCTTCCATGCGTGTAAATGATCCAGCACAAGAAGCATCCAATAAATCCTTATCATGAAGAGAAAGCCTTGCATAAAAGTTATTGATAATAATATTATTGGGGAGCTCATGAATGGGACATTTGAGCATTAGTAACTTCTATCTCCCCCAAGCTTGAGCTGTACTCTCTCTATCAAGAGGCTAAAAGTTGTATATTTGATTCCGATCTTTATGAATATCACTAGGAGGATAAAACTTTGAATAAAAGAGAGGTACTATTTCCTCCCATTCAAGAGCTTGACCATTCTTCAGCAGCTTATACCATTCCTCATCTCTTCCTTTCAGTGATAATGAGAATAACTTCTTCTTGACTCGATCTGTTGTAATACCTGCACACTTAAACAACCCGCATAATTCGTGTATAAAGAGCAAATGATCACCGGGATGTACAGTTCCATCCCCAACATAATAGTTATCCATAACATGATCAATAATTCTTGTAGGTATTTTATAAGTATCATTCTCAGAAGGCGGTGGTTCATCTACTACCTTAGTATTGGTAGTAGCATTACGAAATAAGAAACTCAGCGAATGGTCCATATTGAAACACAAAGCAACTAATAGAAGTAAACAATACTCACAGTAGAAGTTTCCCACAAGTATAGGGGGTGTATCGCAGTATTTTCGATAAGTAAGAGTGTCGAACCCAACGAGGAGCAGAAGGTGCTGGCGAGTGGCTAGGAGCAGGAATTCTCTGTAAATACTTAGCAAACGGATTTTTAGGGGCTTTTGATAATGCAGGTAAATAAAGTACGAGTAAATAAAAGACAATAAGAATAAATGCAGCAAGTGGCCCAATCCTTTCTTTAGCAAAGGACAAGCCGGTTGTATTACTTAAGATAACCAAACGTTCTCGAGGACACATGGGAATATTGTCAAGTGCTTTCGCCTCATATAGTTGATTAATCTTCTTTAGTTTGCTAAGTGTTGTGTGGGTGAACCTGTGCTAATGTACCGACCTTCCTTGGACTAATACATACTTGTGATTATACCCCTTGCAAGCATCCGCAAGTACAAGAAAGTAATTAAGGTAGAAACCTAACCACAACTTTAAACTCTAAGACCCCGGCGCCCCCTTTTGCAATGGTTTCCTAACAGGGGTTTAGGTTTCTGTCACTCCGGCAACCCCTATGATTAGTAGCCAAATACACAATGCATTCTGATAACCCACAAGTATAGGGGATCGTGTGTAGCCTTTTCGATAAGTAAGAGTGTCGAACCCAACGAGGAGCTAAAGGTAGGATAAATATTCTCTCAAGTTCTATCAACCACTGATACAACTCTACGCACACTAAACGTTTGCATTATCTAGGAAATAAAACTAGAGCAACAATACGAGTAATAGAGATAGCTTTGCATGATAATAAATAACAAGAAAGTAAAGCTAGTTGTTGCAGCAATAAAATACACTAAACTAACAGAACCATGAGCATGGAATAGTTGCGGTAATTGTGATGGCTTTGTCCAAGTTTAAATAGCGAATAGATCGGGTTCATTGTCTTCGATGCAGTTTTCTATGTGGGAGAGGCTAAATATACATGCGCTTCACTACATGGAATTACATGTACTATATGATTGGATTGTTAGCAAACATCCGTAAGTACTAATCAATGCATTAAGGTTTCCCCAACCATAGCCTTAAGTTTAATGGTCCTCTTACTCCCATACGTGCAACGTTCCGGTTCGCGTCCTTAGGTTTCTGTCACTCCGGCAGAACTTCCCCCTTCCTCTTACACATACTACAAACCCTATGATATTTAATCCATGCGCGCATAAATAAATGGACACCAAAGGACTGTACCATATCAACATACAACTCTAATGAACTAAAGATGTTCAACCATTCAATCTAAGAACAAAGAAACTATGCAAACATGACATGGATCATAGGATTATAACTTATAGCATCAAACACCATGTTTACATAGGACGGTACAGAGGTGTGTGGGAGGATGTACCACTGCATACTAGGAGGATTAGGTGATGGAGATGGCGGTGAAGATGGTGAAGAGGGCAGCGGCGGCGCTGACAGCGGCGCGGGGGACTCCTTCCCCGCCTCCGGTATCATGGGGGAGCACCGCCCCTTAGCCCCCTTCCTTCATGGCTTCTTGGGAGCCCTGCCCCATGGATGGGATCCATGGGGGAGGCAAAAACGTGGCTTTGGTGGCTGCAAATTCGTGGGTGGAGATGCCCTGGGCGAATTAGGTTTCCTCCCTTTATATAGCTTCTCGGATTACCGTCACCCCATCTTGGGCTACAGTAAATCGGACCTAAAAGGCCTGTCCGGACTCGGAATCAGCTAAATTTTATGTCCAGACCGCAACTTTGTAGTTGAAGAGTTTTCCGTTCGACGCCGTCTTCGACCCGAAACGTAACTATCTTCAAAAAGAGTTCTAAGACAGATTTCTAGAAAAATCCCAATTTGACTCCAACAAGGTTTCCACTTGTATTCTTGGTAATTCCTACACATCAAAGTGTAAAACAAGAACATTGTGCACTTTTGCAACTATTAGTACGTTAGTCCAAATAAATCTTAAACTTTATACAAAAAGGAGTGTCAAAAGCATATTATTAGCATAAAACCATCAAAAATTATAGATACGTTATGGACATATCAACATCCCCAAGCTTAGTTCTTGCTCGTCCTCAAGTAGGTAAACAATCAAAACAATATAATTTTTGAGGTGACATGCAGACAACACAATCTTGATCATCATTATTGTAAAAGTATTGATAACTGGGATTAAGGTACTCTAAACATGAATCATGAAAGATAGAGTTGTAACAATAAGACATAGCAACTATGTTGTAACATGAAAAGGCACAAACAAAAGATTCATGAATAATAATGCTTTGCAAGACATTTCTTTGTTTCACATAAAGAAAGCATAATGAGAATGATATTTAGCTTGTCCCTCATAGAGTAGCAAAACATAAATGCATATGACACCTTCAAAGTTCATAAGGGTGACTAGATACAAATAGTTTAGGAACAAGCAATATCAAAGTTATGCATCAATCTACAAGTCTTGGGACAATGCACATAGAACTAAGAATTACAACTATGCTCTCTTAATTGGTGCATAAAGATAGAAGGTGGAGACTCAATATAAAAGTGGAAGAAAGGCCTTCATAGAAGGAAGCAAGGATTTAAGTCTCATAAAGAGCTTCCAAAAATTATGGTACTTATTAGCTTTCAGCTCTCATTGCCCCTATCACGAGCATCTTAAAGTGATTAAGGTTAAAGTGAACAAACTATGGAGTATATGCTTGACAAAGTATAAGTTGGAAATCTCATGTCCCTTGAATACGAGGGCCACTCCTCATGCTACTCAAGTTTAGTTACCGGTAAGTTCTTGTCATAGTAAGTACATGTGTATCATAGAGAGCCACCAACGGGGTACCCCTTGCCCGATGATACGGAAGAATCCCCATATCAAAATGACAAGGCAAGCAGACAACGAGCATCTCAGCAATCTTCTTATTTACCATGGGAAAATGGTGCTTTTTTCTCTCTTTCCTCTTTTCTCATCTTTTTTTTCTTTTTTATCAATCTCTATCTCTTTTCTTATAAGAAGAATGCTTCATAGATTGCTCATTATGGTTACGCTGCAGGTTTCCACCATGATTAGGCATGGATTAGACCAGCGGCCCAGGCGTTTCTCTAACACACATATATAACTCCATGGACTTACAAGCTCCCCTTTCATTTCACACCGACGACATCCATAGAAAAAAGAGCATGATATCAACTAGGTACAATGTACAAGTGCAATATTGAAAGCATTCCCCATAACAACATGGCTCTGCTAATCCCCAACATATAAGTGCAAGCATATACAACATAGATGACATAATGGTTCAAGTTTATTAGGGGCAAGAAAAGTAAAGTGTGCCATCCAGTTCATGAGAACTTTAATCACTAGTTTTCTCATAACAAGTTTAATTCGGAAGGTAGATAAAATCATGAATATACTTGGAATAGCAAATGCTAATAGGTAGGTATGGTGGACTCTTTGGGATAACTTGGTTTTATTTGGAGTTGGATGCATGAGTGGAACTCATACTTGGTTATGGAGGCTAGCAAAAGACTGGGAGCGACCAACTAAAAGAGCAATAATGGCCATAATCATGCAAAGAGACAAAACATCATTAATTAAAGCATAAAGTGATATTACAAGTCGAAAACTAAAGGATCATAAAGGCTATGGTGACTTGGTATAGTCATAACATGGTGTGAGCATGCGCCAAGTCAACCCAAATAAAGCATCAAAAGAGAATACCACAATACTATGCTTTAATATGCTAAAACAACACATGATTCTTTCAAGGAACATTAAGAAATATCAATTGTTTATAACATGTCATGCTATAGCAAAAATCACTAAGCATAAATCCAAAACAATATCAAGCATGACATGACAAAGCATAGGCCACCATAAAAACGAGCTCCTTTTACCACTTAAGCATGAACTTTTCCTACTCTTTTTCAATCCAAACCACACTTATTTGAAAACTAATGTATGAAAGAGGGGGTACAACCAATTTATTCAAGCAAACTAAGCAAACCAAGCAAACGAAAACCAAAAAAGAAAACAAAGATGCTCCAAGAACAACACAATTGTGCATGAAACAATAAAAATGAAGTGTTTGGAAGAACCTAAGATTTTATTGATGAAGAAGGGGATGCCTTGGGCATCCCCAAGATTTGACGCTTGTACTTCTTGGATATTTCTTGGGGTGACACGGGGTGGCATCCCCAAGCTTGAGCTTTAGTCCATTCTTCATCTCATTACATCATTCTTTCCTTAACACCTGAAAATTTTCCTTCATACAAAACTTCACATAATCTTCATGAGCAACATTAGTGTACTCAAGATAATAAGTCTTTGGGTTCAGTTTCAACTCCAATAAAACTTGAATTAAAACATAAGCTACTATAGCACTTCCCTTAAAAATCTCAGTTCCCCAAAGAGAACCCAAAAAGGAATCAACAAGAAGCAAATGCAAATAATGGCAGAAATCTGTCAAAATAGACCAGCAGATAGAAACTAATTTTTTCAAAGAACTTCTGTTGCTCAAATCGAAAAGTGTTGAACTAAAGAAAGTTGGATAGCAACCTGGGGCAGAAGCACAAAAAATTAATGGCAGAAATCTGTCAAAACAGACCAGCAGAGAGAAACTAATTTTTTCGAAGACCTTCTGTTGCTCAAATCAAAAAGTGTTGAACTAACGAAAGTTGGATAGCAACCTAGGGCAAAAGCACAAAAAATTACAGCTCAAACCGACATACGGATATTTTACACGAATTTTTACAGCGTAGCACAACAATCTGTTTCAGGACAGCAACTTTCCCAAGCATTACTTCTCTCTCATTAGAGGTTACTCTTGGCAAAAAAAAGGATAAAGAGATGTTATTAATGAAGCAATAACTTCCAAGACTCAACTAAAACTTTTGGGTTATCTCCCAATAAGTACTATTTTTAATGCCTTTAAGTTAGGCATAGGATCAAGATTCAAGTATTTTCGAATAAATAAGCATTAAGATCAATACCAGAAATATCTTTCTTTTTCAAGGCTTCATTTATTCCTACAAGTTTTTAACTGAAAAGCTGCCATGGAAATATTTGTTTTGGTTTCATATGCATGAACACAAGTGTTCAAGGTCGACCCCCACTTAACCATTACTCATCTTTCCAATCACTTTCCTTTTTTAAAACGTTTTTAGGTAGAGAGTATAACTAATTTTTTTGTAATTCGCATTCCCCATCCATACTAAGATAGAGAATAAATTAAAACTAAAAGTAAAACCTACTTAGAGATAAAGCAAACAAGTGCACATAAGAATATTCACCCACATGCTATTACTCCCCGACAACGGCGCTAGAAAAGGTCTTGATAACCCACAAGTATAGGGGATCGTGTATAGCCTTTTCGATAAGTAAGAGTGTCGAACCCAATGAGGAGCTAAAGGTAGGATAAATATTCTCTCAGTTTCTATCAACCACTGATACAACTCTACGCACACTAAACGCTTGCATTATCTAGGAAATAAAACTAGAGCAACAATACGAGTAATAGAGATAGCTTTGCATGATAATAAATAACAAGAAAGTAAAGCTACTTGCTGCAAGCAATAAAATACACTAAACTAACGGAACCATGAGTGTGGAATAGTGGTGGTAATTGTGGTGGTTTTGTCCAAGTTTAAATAGCGAATAGATCGGGTTCATTATCTTCAATGTAGTTTTCTATGTGGGAGAGGCTAAATATACATGCGCTTCACTACTTGGAATTACATGTACTATCTGATTGGATTGTTAGCAAACATCTGTAAGTACTAACCAATGCATTAAGGTTTCCCCAACCATAGCCTTAAGTTTAATGGTCCTCTTACTCCCACGTGCAACGTTCCGGTTCGCGTGCTCAGGTTTTTGTCACTCCGGCAGAACTTCCCCCTTCCTCTTACACATAATACAAACCTATGATGTTTAATCCATGCACGCACAAATATAATGGACACTAAAGTAAATCTGGCCTAAAAGGCCCGTCCGGACTCGGAATCAGCTTAATTTTATGTCCAGAACGCAACTTTGTTGTTGAAGAGTTTTGTGTTTGATGCCGTCTTCGACCTGAAATGTAACCATCTTCAAAAGGAGTTCTAAGACAGATTTCTGGAAAAATCCCAATTTGACTCCAACAAGGTTTCCACTTGTATTCTTGGTAATTCCTACACATCAAAGTGTAAAACAAGAACATTGTGCACTTTTGCAACTATTAGTACGTTGGTCCAAATAAATCATAAACTTTATACAAAAAGGAGTGTCAAAAGCATATTATTAGCATAAAACCATCAAAACTTATAGATACGTTATGGACATATCACATTCCCCTAGGCCCATATAGGTGAAGTGTCATGTAGTCGATGTTCACATGACACCACTAGAAGAAATACACCACAACATAAATATCAAACAATTGAATCTTTCTCAACACAATTCCACTACTAACAACATGACTTCTCCCATGTCCTCAAGAACAAAACGAACTACTCACAAGAAATCATATGGATCATGATCATAGATGAAATAATGATAAGTAACAATCTGAACATAAGCGATAATTCAATGGTTCACTCAATAGCATCAACTACAAGGAGTAATCAATACCAGGAAATTTTCCCCTAAGAACTATGCAAGATTCAACCCAATTGTTACAACGGTATGAAGTGGTGATGATGGTGTGATGACCCAAAATATATCGAGCTCGTTGGGGAACCCCAAGAGGAAGGTATGATGAGCACAGCAGCAAGTTTCCCTCAATTATGAAACCAAGGTTTAATCGAACCAGTAGGAGCAAGGAAATACCCCAAAGGTATTGCTAGCTGAACTTTGGCAGTGCGCACTACCGGTGCCAGCAGCAACATGGAGACCTGCACTACACAACCACAAAACTCTGTCCCCAACTTGCGATGAGGTTGTCAATCTCACCGGTTTTGCTGAAAACAAAGTTTTAAACGTATCGAGTGGAAGAAAGTAATAGTTTGTAGAAAGTAAACAGAAAGCAGTAAACAATTGATTGTAGATTGAAAGTAAAAGAAAGGACCAGGGTCCATAGTTCACTAGAGGTGGCTCTTCTTAAGATAGATAACATGCTGGGTGAACAAATTATAGCGGGGCAATTGACAAACATCGAGAAAGCATACAAGCATATACTAATCATCTTGACTCCTTTGAGATTCGATTGGGCATTACAACATTATACATAGACCGCCATCCAACTGCATCTATGACTAATAATCCACCTTCAAGTTAGCATCCGAACCCCCTCCAGTATTAAGTTGCAAGCAAAGGATAATTGCATTATGAATTGCGTGTAAAGTAAACAATACGATTGTTCTATGAACAAAGGATTGTTGTTTTCTCTCTAGTAGCAACAACACATTTAGTACCTTAGAGATTTCTGTCACTTCCCCAGATTACCAGAGGCATGAACCCACTATCGAGCATAAATACTAACTCTTGGAGTTGCTAGCATCTACTTGGCCAAGATAGCTACTAACAACGAAAAGCATGCAAGATCACAAATAACAAATACATGATAGAATCAATAATCAATCTGAAATAGCATCTCAATATCCATCGGATCCCCGCAAACACAACATGCAGAATTACAAATAGATGATCTTGATCATGAATGGAGCTCACAAGATCTAAACATGATAGCACAAAGGAGGAGAACCAGCCATCTAGCTACTACATGGACCTGTAGTCCAGAGATGAACTACTCAAGCATCACACCGGAGGCTTGCATGATGATGAAGAAGGCCTCCAAGGTGAATTCCCCTCTCTAGCAGGGTGCCGGGAAGAACTTCAGATCCCTCCCGATCTAGGGATGGAGATGACGGCGGCTACAAACTCTTTCGTGGAATTTTGACCGGGTACTTAGGGTTTCCATATCGAAGGACACTTATATGCGGAAGGAGAGGCCGAGGGGGTGCCTAGAGCGGCCAGGCCACCCCCTGGCGCGGGCCAGGCCTGGCCGCGCGGCCATGTGGTGTGGTCGGGCCCCAGCCCTGAAGGAAATATGCCCTAAGAGGCAATAATAAAGTTGTTATTATGTATTCCTTGTATATGATAGATGTTTATTTTACATGCTATAATTGTATTGATAGGAAACATCAATACATGTGTGTTTAATAAACAAAAAGGGTTCCTAGTCATGCCTCTCTTATAGACTAGCTTATTGATTAACAAGATGATCAAGGTTTCCTGATCATGGACATTGGATGTTGTTAATAACAAGGTCACACCATTGGTGGAATGATGTGATGAACATTCATCCGAAGTATAGCATTACGATCAAGTCATTGTGTTTATATTGCTATAACATAATACGAAGTAATCTTTATCCTTAGACCATGAGATCATGTTAATTGCTAACACCGGAAGAGTATCTTGATAACATCAAACGTCACACCGTAACAGGGTGACTATAAAGATGGGTTCAGTGCTACGAAGGTGTTATGTTGAGGCTCATGGATCAAGAGTGGAATTTGTCAATCCAGATGACGGATAGATATACTCTGGGCCCTCTCGGTGATATCACATTAGGATAGCTTGCAAGCAAGTGATGTGATCACTAGAATGTTATATCACGGGAACGAGAAAAGAGTGCATGTCGGTAACGGGATCAAACTAGGTATGGAGATACCGATGATCGAATCTCGGACATGTAATATATCGAGAGACAAAGGGATTTAGTTACAAGCGTTAAAGGTTCTCACAATCACAGGAGTCATCGTTGAATGTGTAGGAGTCAGTACGGATCTCCAGGTCCCGCTGCTGATTATTGATCGGAGAAGGGTCTCGATCATGTCTGCATTATTCACGAACCGTAGGGTGGCACACTTAAGAGTTACCGGACACCATTTTGGAGCACATATGTTTCAGACGAAAGAATTGCAAAGCGCAGGAATTGTTTCAATAGAAACCGGAAATTGTTTCGGGTGAAATTGCAGAAAGTGGTTCTGCATGTGATATTGAAATATTGCAAGGGGCTATATGTGAATGTTTGTTAATTAAAGTAATTAACAAAATTCTGAATAAATTTAATAAAAGAGTTTTTATTAAATGAGAGAGCATTAAATTTGGAGAAACTTAATGCATTTAAAGTGGAGACTTTAAAAGGGAATGTGAAGAGGCATTTTAATGTGGAGGAGTTACCACCACATGAATGGGGGAGGTGAGGGGTCACCCCCTCCATGCGCCGGCCATGGAGAGAGGGGCACCCCCTCCTCCTATAAAAGGCCACCCATTCCCTCCTTCATCCTCACACCTCCTTGTGAAGGATCTCTCTCCCCCTCTAGAATTATTCCCCCATGGTCTCGGATTAGCGAGATACATGTTCCCGGTGGCATTTCGTCTGGAAGGAGTTGCTGCTTCCGCTGGATCGCTGGATCGAGGAGGTGGAGATTTTCCAGTGGCTTGAACGTGTGTGCGAGTGCGGATGCGGTGCTGAGTTGCGGCGCTCGGACTTTCTCAGGATCTTGAGATCGGCAAGTGTACGACTACATCAACCACGAGTTCCTACTCGTTAACAAAGCTCGTTGTCTTCGAGGGTAAGTTCTCTATGGATGTATGTCCACCCGTTTGCTTTGTACCTAGTAGATAGATCTTGGAGTGTAGTTCACACCGTAGGAGATTTTTTGTTTTCTATGCTGCGGACCCAACAGTGGTATCAGAGCCTGATCTATGCATAGGTGCTTTGCACGGGTAGTACACATATGTTTATATGTGGGCGATGATGATCATTTTATTGCATCTTCTATGTACTTTGGATATTGGTGGCATAGTGGGATGAAGCGGCCCGGACCAACCTTACATGTCATCGTACATGAGACCGGTTCCACGACTGACATGCAACGTGGTTTGCATAAGTGGCTGGCGGGTGTCTGTCTCTCCTACTATAGTCAATATCTGATTTACAACGAGTTGCTAATAACTTGGTTATCCTCGTTGTGGTTCATGTTCGTAGGTTAGACAGGTTCTATCTCCGAAAGCCCTAAGCCACGTAAAACTTGCAATTGATAAATTAGAGGCGTCTAGTTTAGATCATTGCTGGGCTAGTGTTTTGATATGGTATTGTTGTAAGTAGATGTATAATAGATACTCTTACAACTCACTTAACGTGTAAGTTCTATAGACCTTGGCCTTACACACAAAGGAATGATAGAGATCATACCACGATGCAAATGATAGAGATCAAATGCATGGACCATATCACCTCACTTCACACATTAGATGTTAGCATCTTATATTGCTAGTTTGGCGCATTTGGTAGCATTATAAGATGATCCCTCATTTAGATATCAAGATAAAATGTGTTCTTCCTTAAGTATGCACCATTTTGTGGATCGTGTTTTGAGGCATCACGTGATGATCGGGTTTTTTCAACTCTACGCTTTCATACAACGGGTGTAAGATAGTTTTACACACGCAAATACTAAGGTTCTTACTTGACGAGCCTAGCATGTACAGACATGGCCTCGGAACACAGACCGAAAGGTTAAGCATGAGTCATATAGTTGATATGATGCCCATATAGATGCTCGCCTTTGAAGCTACACCGACTCACGTGATGATCGGACTTGGTGTAGTGGATTTGGTTCATGTAATCACCAAAAGGACACGAGGGATGTCATTTTTGATTGGGAGTTTATTAGTAATTTGGATTAGTTGAACTCAATCTATCATAAACTTAGTCTAAATATACTTTACAAATTTTGTTGTAGATGGCACCACCTGCTTTTAATTTCAATGTGTTCATGGAGAAAGAGAAACTTGCTGCGAATGGTAGCAACTTCACCAACTAGGCTATGAATTTGAGGATTCTCCTCACTGCTGCACAAAAGCAGTATGTGCTAGATGCGCCGCTAGGCCTCCCACCAGCTCCTGATGCCCCTGACAAGGAAAAGAACGTCTATATAACTCGTCAGGAGGACCACAACTTAGTTCATTGCGGCATACTATATGGGCTAGAGCCAGAACTTCGAAAACGTTTTGAAAATGGCAATGCCTTTGATACCATGGGAGAATTGAAAATGATTTTCGATACCCATGCTGCCGTAGAGAGTTATAATGCTACAGAAAAGTTCTTTAGCTGCATGATGGAGGAAAACAGCTCCGTTAGTGAGCACGTACTCAAAATGTCTGGGTACGCCGATAAGCTTGTGTCCTTGGGAATAACGATTCCCATTGACTTAGGCATACATCGTGTTCTCCAATCTCTGCCACCTAGCTACAAGAGCTTCGTGATGAACTATAATATGCAGGGCATGAAGAAGTCTCTTCCTGAGCTTCTGTCAATGCCTAAGACTACAGAAGTGGAGATTAGGAAAGAACATCAAGTGTTGATGATCAATAGGACCACCGGTTTCAAGAAGGACAAGAAAGGCAAGCACAAGGGAAAGAAGGGTGGCAAGTCTGTTTCCACGCCTAAAAAGAAACCCCGAGCTGGCCCTAAGTCTGACACCGAGTGCTACTATTGCAAGGGGACTAGCCATTGGAAGCGCAACTGCCCCAAGTATTTGGCGGACAAGAAGTCCAGCAAGGCAAACAAAGGTATATGTGATATATATGTTATTGATGTGTACTTGACTAGTACTCGCAGTAGCACCTGGGTATTTGATACGGGATGGGTTGCTAATATATGTAACTCGGTTCAGGGGCTGCGGAACAAGTGACAACTAGCAAGGGATGAGGTCTCGATGCGGGTCGGCAATGAATCAAGAGTTGATGTGATCGCCGTCGGAACGCTGCCTCTCCATATGCCATCGGGATTAATTATAAACCTAAATAATTGTTATTTGGTGCCTGCACTGAGCATGAACATTGTATCCGGATCGTGTTTGATGCAAAGTGGTTATTCATTTAAGTTTGAAAACAATGGTTGTTCGATTTATATGAATAATATCTTTTATGGTCATGCACCTATGTTGAATGGTTTATTTCTATTGGATCTCGATAGTAGTATTACGCATATTCATAATGTTGATGCTAAAAGGATTAAACTTGATAATGATATATCTACATATATGTGGCACTGCCGTCTAGGTCATATTGGCGTTAAACGCATGAAGAAACTCCATTCTGATGGACTTTTAGAATCACTTGGTTTTGAATCATTTGATACATGTGAGCCATGCCTTATGGGCAAGATGACTAGAACGCCGTTTTCCGGTTCAATGGAACGGGCGACAGATCTATTGGAAATCATACATACTGATGTGTGTGGACCAATGAGTGTGTCGGTGCGAGGTGGATATCGTTATTCTGTTACTTTCACGGATGATTTGAGTAGATACGGGTATATCTATTTGATGAAACACAAGTCTAAAACTTTTGAAAAGTTCAAAGAATTTCAGAATGAAGTGGAAAATCATCGTAACAGAAAGATCAAATTTCTGCGGTCCGACCGTGGAGGAGAGTATCTTAGTTACGAGTTTAGCACACATATGAAAGACTGTGGAATAGTTTCACAACTCACGCCTGCCGGAACACCACAAAGTAATGGTGTGTCAGAACGTCGTAATCGTACTTTATTGGATATGGTTCGATCTATGATGTCTCTGACTGACTTGCCACTGTCATTTTGGGGTTCTGCACTGGAAACCGCTACATTCACTTTAAATAGGGCACCATCTAAATCCGTTGAAAAGACACCGTATGAATTATGGTTTGGAAACAAACCTAAGCTGTCATTTCTTAAAGTTTGGGGATGCGATGTTTATGTGAAGAAACTTCAACCGGATAAACTCGAACCCAAAGCGGAAAAATGCGTCTTCATAGGATACCCTAAGGAAACAATTGGGTATACCTTCTATCACAGATCCGAAGGCAAGGTCTTTGTTGCCAAGAATGGATCCTTTCTTGAGAAGGAGTTTCTCGCGAAAGGTGTGAGTAGTCGGAAGGTAGAACTCGAAGAGGTTATTGAACCTTCTCTTCATGGAATGGCGAGTGGCGCAGCACCGGAAGTTATTTAGGAGTTGACTTCACCTAATGAAGAGAGAGCTAATGATATTGATCATGAAACTCCGAAAGAGGACACTACCGAACTTTGCAGGTCAAGCAGGACACGTGCAGCTCCTGAACTGAAAGACAATCCTGTTATGAATTTCATGATTGATGAAATGGATGACCCTGCGACATATGAAGAAGCGATGATGAGCCCGGATTCCAACAAATGGCTAGAAGCCATGAAATCCGAGATGGAATCCATGTACGAGAACCAAGTTTGGAACTTGGTGGACTTACCTCACGACCGAAAGGCCGTTGAGAATAAATGGATTTTCAAAAGGAAAACTGATGCTGATGGTAAAGTGACCATCTATAAGGCTCGACTTGTCGCAAAGGGGTTTCGACAAATTCAAGGAGTTGACTACGATGAGACATTCTCTCCCGTAGCGATGCTGTCACATCCCAAGATTTTCAAAATCTTGTAATGTGAAAATTAAATAAACAAAATAAATCTTTGGTTGAAAATCAGGGTGAAAAGAAACTTTTGTTTCTAAAAGGAAAACTTTAGCCAAAGTTTGTTAAAGATGGGATTCTAAAGTTTGAATTCAGCAAAAATCCAAATCAAGGGAAATGCATTCCTCAATGAATGTATCTGGAAATTGAACACTTGGAAATTAAACCCAAATCCCTAAACCCTAATGGAAGGAAATCATTTTCCAAAGTATCTCCAAATCCATGGATTTGATCCATACCAAAGTTGATCAACAAATATTCTCAAAGGATCAAGAAAGACCTTAGAGATTGGTTTCACTTAGTTTGGAACCATAGACAAAATCTTGTGAACATAATAAGATAAGGAAATTGAATTTCCAAAGCCAATAAAGCCCTTACCAAAAGCCCATACCAATTGGTGAACAATTATAATCCTAAAGGGATTGAAAAGATAAACATTTAATAAGGGAAAAATAAAATTGTTTTGGAAATACTATTTGGATCTTTTAATAAAAGACTTTGTTTTCAAATGAAAAGGTGAGCCAAATTAATTTTGGCCAAACT
Source organism: Avena sativa (assembly GCA_916181665.1). Lineage (NCBI taxonomy): Eukaryota > Viridiplantae > Streptophyta > Magnoliopsida > Poales > Poaceae > Avena > Avena sativa. The sequence continues at coordinate 363,103,952 of OV702290.1, read as the reverse complement.
TTTGTAATAAAATATTTTGTTTTGATAAAATGAGTAAAAGTTTATTTAAATAAAATAATAAGGATTTAAATATCCAATTTTATTTAAGTAAAGGCTTTTCCCATTTTAAATGAACACCAAGTATTTTATTACTACTTTGAAATCTTTTATTAAAAGGTTTTGCTTTGATTAAAATGAGTAAAGGATTATTTAAATAAAATAATAAGGATTTAAATATCCAATTTTATTTAAGTAAAGGCTTTCCCATTTTAATTAAACACCAAAACTTATTTATTTATTTAAATAAGTTTCCAAGTATTCTTTTACTTTTCAAATAAAACCTTCTGGTTTGGTTTTGGAAATAATTGAATTTCAAATGGAAATTTTATTTAAATAAATCAAACACTATTAATAACTAAAGATCCATTTTATTTAATTATTAAATGGATCCTAAATTAAATAAAAATATTATTTTATTTTGAGATTTGGATTATGTTGCAAAACAGAACCAAATTCAAAGTACAAAGTTGAGTGTTTGTTTGAATTTGTTTGAATGCTTGAACAATTGTTTGAAATTCAAAACAGAAAAAGAATTAGAAAAAGAAAAAGAGAGCAGACAGAGAAAAAAATAAGAAAAAGGTTGACCCAGCCCAGCAGCCCACTAAGGCCCAGTCCAGCCCAGTCTTCTCCCCCCCCCCCGAAGAAACCTTTTCTCACTCAGAAACAGACCCACTCAGAGACTGACAACCAGGACCCACTCCTCCTCTCTCCCTCTCGCTGACAACAGACCCCACCTGTTCCCACACCCGAACCGTTTTTCCTCACCGACTAAACAACCCGCAAAGAGACTGACAAGTGGACCCCTTCCTCCTTTCTTTTTCCACTGACCAGAAGACCCCACCGCCACCTCCTTCTTCCTCCCCGCGACTCCTTCTTCCCCTCACCGCGCGGCAGTTTCTGCCCGTTGATAGCTCCGTCAATTCGCAGTAAAGCCGTCCATTAAACCTCGCCGCGACGACGCCTATTTAACTGCCTCCCTCTCCTCTGTCATTTCCCACAGACATCGCCTCCCCTCTGCCCCTAGGCTGCCTCCATTTCTCTCTGTACCGCCGCAGCTCCGACCACCGTCTTCGAGCAATTCCGGCCAAGACTCGCCGCCCCTTGCCTCCTCGACCATCCTCTCGTGATCCACACCTCCTGGCGATCATCCCCGTAGCATCAGCTTGCCCCCGAGCGACCCAGAGCGTCGACAACCACCTCGACCACCGCCGTCACCGACGAGCTCTCTCCTCAATTCCGACGAGCCCAGCCACTGCCTTGCCTCCTCGAGCACCCTAGCAGCTTCTCCACTCCCTGGCGCTTCTGTCCATACCACCCATTCATCCGCGGGTACCCCAGAGCCTCAACAACGACGACCACAACACCACACCGCCGTCTGCCGTTTCTCCGGCGAGCTTTCCAGGTGAATTCCGTCCGCCCCAGCATCTCTCGATCATGCTCACGTGAACCCCATGATCAACTGCATCTTACAGTGCCTTTGTTTTGCCTTAGGGCGATCTGTGGCGACGACTCCGACAAGCACAGAGCGCCGCCGTGTCTGCTTCTTCTCCGGCAACGTTTCCCGGTAAGCCTCAACCGCCCCGAGCCCTCTCGTTCACGCCCATAGCTCCGACGTGATCTCCTGCGTCTAACCCAGACTTCCGTTTGTCCTCTCGTGGTCCACAGCACCGTCTTCGACCGTGGACAGAGCCAACCGCCGTCGTTTTCTACTCCGGCGAGCAATTACGCCTGACCCCGTGCGCCCCTTCGACCAAAGCGAGCAGGTTGAGCATCCCCGTGCCTCGGCGATCACGGTGAGCCTACTCCCTACTCCTGTTGCGTCCTGCTTCGCCAGCGCCGCCACTGACCGACCATCGCCGCCGCGCGACAGAGTCCAGCGCCGCCAGTGCTAGGTCATTAGATTAGGACCGTTAGATGCAGATCCATCGGCTACGATAGTTTCACTTAACGCCGAAGAGGTACGCTACCTAAGCCGCACGATCTAATTTAGATCTAACGCACCACAGCACTCGATCCGGCCGAACCGGTATCGACCAGTAAGATCACGCCGCGTGTCACCTATCAGTTTAAAAACAGAATTAGAAAACAGAAACTTTAGCCATTTTCAAACCCATGTATATTTTGATCCACACGTCCAAATTTTACAAATTTGATGTCGTTGGAATCAGCAAGACAAGCTCTAGCCAACCCTGCCCTTAGTTTGGCAAATAGTATTTGTTAGCTTGTTTGATTTTGCAGATTCTTTTGTGTGCTTGCTAACATTAGAAAAATCATTTAAAAATGATTTTAAGGTTAAAACCTTTGCCAATTAGTTTTTTGTGACCTTACTGACCCTAGGAACCAACCCCTGTTTTGGAAAATGAATTTGGAAAGGTTTAGAATGGATTAATTAGTTTAGTCCATTTCTAGCCACTATTGTTTTGTTTACAAAAATGTTTTTGTAAAGAAAACTTTGAGAAAATGCTTTGAACCAAACCTACTGACCCAAACACCAAGTTTTGCAATAGCAACTCATTTGGTGAACCCTATAGGCTAAAGCCTTAGTAAAAATGTTTCTACACCACATAGAATGACACTTTGTTTTGCAAATGGTTTTATAGTGAAACCTTTTGCAAATGACTTAGCCACTTCACAAAATGACCATTAGGTCTACCCAAAAGTCTATGACCCACTAGGAACCACTTTTTCAAACAAAGCAAAGCTTGGCATGCTTGCATGCATTTCTTTGACTTTGTTGTTTTGTGTGTGTTATTTTGCTTGATTGGTAGATTGAGTTTGTGCCTTGCTTGATTGTTTGTAGTGACTTGAAGAGTGTGATTATTGCAAGGACAAGGAAGTAAACCTATACCCTCTACCAAAAAGGCAAGTGATACTTCATACTATCTATCCCATTATTTTCAATATGCATTAGTGTTTTTGCAAAGTAAAACTTGCATGGTTTTTATTTTGCTAAGTATAGACCTTGCTATAGGAAAACTAGTAGAATGAATCCTTAGAAGGATTTACCTAAGTTAAGAATCCTAGTACTATCAAGCTTAGCCTAGCTAATAGAAAACCTGGGTGGGATATATATTCATGCTATGAAAATTTCTAAGTCTATGGACTTGTGTTTTATTTAACAAAACAACTAAGTTAATGAATCTCCTGGGTGGAATGGGACTTGCATGGTGGTTTTTGGTTGAGTGGTTCACAAGGCCCATGTTTATGGTTTACCTTAGTGTATCTCACTTGTGGATGGCCACCCAGGAAACAAAGAGATTTGAGATGTCAAATGTTGAGAAGCTTCAAGTGTAACCACTTGGCAATATGGGCTCTGCCATGATCATATAGGTTGCAAGAACTTAGCCACATGGACAGTGGGTGGTAGTGTTTGATAGGTTGGAACGCGTCCATGTTGGTCTAAGGGAAGGCTTCTAAAAGATTTTGTCTTGGGAAACCAAGTCTTGTGGGGAAAGTGCACCACCTCTGCAGAGTGTAAAACCTAAGTACTTAGCCATGTCCCTGGTAAAGGACAATTTGAGCATCAAGACATGGAAGCAATCAAGAATCTCATCACTCCAATTTCTAAATAAAATTTGTGGGTGAACAAGGGTTGTGTGAAATTCTTCAATCTTTGATGGAGAGATGGCTTGGTACAAGGATCTTGAAATCATTGATTGAGGAAAACTGTTTTTGCCAAGCAAATCTTCAGTCTTTGATTGGTAGATGCCCTGAGTGGATCTCCAGTCTTTGATTAGTAGATGTCTTGGAAAGTTTTTGCCAAGCAAAACTTAGTGTTTTCAAAAATGATAGGAAAAATCTATTTTGAGCAATGCAAGCCTCAACTCCACTTAGCCCAAAATGCATATAGATGATAGACTCCACTATACTACCAAAGTATCACTTGCCAATACAATTCCAATGTATTGACCCTTGTGGCTGTAACTTGTGATGTTGCAGGTTTGATTGATTTTAGTGAAGATTGATTGATTAGGATTACAAAGTCTACAACCAACATCTGCCTGTGGCACTTTGAAGATGAAGGACCCATGACTATAGTTATTCCGCTGCAATGTAATGTAATAGCCTAATGAGCTATGTCTGATGTAATAAAATTATGTTATTCCTGGTTATAAAGTTGTATTATGACCTTTGTTTCTTGATATTACATCTGAACTGTGGATGCTAGCTATTGATCCAGGGACTAGCATTGTAAACACAGGGGACTCAATCTTATTAAAGGTTGGGGACGCTACAGATGCTTAAGTCGGTTAGGATCATGTTAGCAATTGTTGCATATTTCGATTGTGAAATATGGCAGATGGATGTCAAAACTGCGTTCCTCAATGGTAAGATTGAAGAAGAGTTGTATATGATACAACCTAAGGGTTTTGTCGATCCTAAGGATGCTAATAAGGTGTGCAAACTTCAGCGATCCATCTATGGACTGAAGCAAGCATCACGAAGTTGGAATCTCCGCTTTGATGAGGTGATCAAAGAGTTTGGATTTGTCCAAACTTATGGAGAGGCTTGTATTTACAAGAAAGTGAGTGGGAGCAATGTGGCATTTCTAATATTATATGTGGATGACATATTATTGATTGGAAATGATTTAGATCTTTTAAACAGTGTTAAAAGTTATCTAAACAGCAAATTTTCGATGAAGGGCCTTGGTGAAGCTTCATATATATTAGGCATTAAAATCTATAGAGATAGATCAAGACGCCTAATTGGGCTATCGCAGAGTACATACCTTGATAAGATATTAAAGAAGTTTAATATGGACGGAACTAAGAAGGGGTTCTTACCTATGTTGCAAGGCAAGACATTGAGTAAGACTCAAAGTCCGGCTACGGTGGAAGAAAGAGAGATGATGGATAAGATCCCCTATGCCTCAGCCATAGGCTGTATAATGTATGCCATGCTATGTACAAGACCGAATGTGGCACATGCTATTAGTTTGACTAGTAGGTACCAATCTAATCCAGGTTCGGAACACTGGATAGCGGTCAAGAATATCCTTAAGTACTTGAGAAGAACTAAGGATATGTTTCTTGTATACGGAGGTGAAGAAGAGCTAGTCGCTAAGTGTTATGTCGATGCTAGCTTTGACACTGATCCGGACGACTCTAAGTCTCAATCCGGATACGTATTTCTCTTGAACGGAGCAGCAGTTAGTTGGAGGAGCTCCAAACAACCTGAGGTAGCTGGATCAACAACGGAGGCGGAATATGTTGCTGGAAGCAGTTTGGATGAAAGAGTTCATCACAGAACTGGGTGTGGTTCCCAGTGCATTGGACCCGATGGTGATCTATTGTGACAACAATGGAGCCATAGCCAACGCCAAGGAACCAAGGTCTCACAAGAATTCCAAGCATATTAAGCGCCGGTTTCACTCCATCCGCGAGCATGTCAAGGATGGAGATATAAAGATTTGTAAAGTGCACACGGACCTGAATGTAGCAGATCCATTGACTAAAGTACTCCCTAGGGCAAAACATGATCAACACCAGAACTCCATGGGTGTTAGATTTATCACTATGTGAACTAGATTATTGTCTCTAGTGCAAGTGGGAGACTGAAGGAAATATGCCCTGAGAGGCAATAATAAAGTTGTTATTATGTATTCCTTGTATATAATAGATGTTTATTTTACATGCTATAATTGTATTGATAGGAAACATCAATACATGTGTGTTTAATAAACAAAAAGGGTTCCTAGTCATGCCTCTCTTATAGACTAGCTTGTTGATTAACAATATGATCAAGGTTTCCTGATCATGGACATTAGATGTTGTTAATAACAAGGTCACACCATTGGTGGAATGATGTGATGAACATTCATCCGAAGTATAGCATTACGATAAAGTCATTGTGTTTATATTGCTATAACATCATACGAAGTAATCTTTATCCTTAGACCATGAGATCATGTTAATTGTTAACACCGGAAGAGTATCTTGATAACATCAAACGTCACACCGTAACAGGGTGACTATAAAGATGGGTTCAGTGCTACGAAGGTGTTATGTTGAGGCTCATGGATCAAGAGTGGAATTTGTCAATCCAAATGACGGATAGATATACTCTGGGCCCTCTCGGTGATATCACATTAGGATAGCTTGCAAGCAAGTGATGTGATCACTAGAATGTTATATCACGGGAACGAGAAAAGAGTGCATGTCGGTAACGGGATCAAACTAGGTATGGAGATACCGATGATCGAATCTCGGACATGTAATATATCGAGAAACAAAGGGATTTAGTTACAAGCGTTAAAGGTTCTCACGATCACAGGAGTCATCGTTGAATGTGTAGGAGTCAGTACGGATCTCCAGGTCCCGCTGCTGATTATTGATCAGAGAAGGGTCTCGATCATGTCTGCATTATTCGCGAACCGTAGGGTGGCACACTTAAGAGTTACCGGACACCATTTTGGAGCACATATGTTTCAGACGAAAGAATTGCAAAGCACAGGAATTGTTTCACTAGAAACCGGAAATTGTTTCGGGTGAAATTGCAGAAGGTGGTTCTGCATGTGATATTGAAATATTGCAAGGGGCTATATGTGAATTTTTGTTAATTAAAGTAATTAACAAAATTCTGAATAAATTTAATAAAAGAGTTTTTATTAAATGAGAGAGCATTAAATTTGGAGAAACTTAATGCATTTAAAGTGGAGACTTTAAAAGGGAATGTGAAGCGGCATTTTAATGTGGAGGAGTTACCACAACATGAATGGGGGAGGTGAGGGGTCACCCTCCCATGCGCCGGCCATGGAGAGAGGGGGCACCCCCCTCCTCCTATAAAAGGCCACCCATTCCCTCCTTCATCCTCACACCTCCTTGTGAAGGATCTCTCTCCCCCTCTAGAATTATTCCCCCATGGTCTCGGATTAGCGAGATACATGTTCCTGGTGGCATTTCGTCTGGAAGGAGTTGCTGCTTCCGCTGGATCGCTGGAGCGAGGAGGTGGAGGTTGTCCGGTGGCTTGAACGTGTGTGCGAGTGCGGATGCGCTGCTGAGTTGCGGCGCTCGGACTTCATCACGATCTTGAGATCGGCAAGTGTAAGACTACATCAACCACGAGTTCCTACTCGTTAACAAAGCTCATTGTCTTCGAGGGTAAGTTCTCTATGGATGTATGTCCACCCTTTTGCTTTGTACCTAGTAGATAGATCTTGGCGTGTAGTTCACACCGTAGGAATTTTTTTTCTATGCTGCGGACCCAACAAGCCCCTCTCCGTCTCGTATTCTGGCTCCAGGTGTCCCTCGGTGAAAAACTGGCTTTGGCTTTTGTCCCGTCCAATTATGAGAATATTCATTTTCTGACTTTCCTGGATCCAAAAACAACAGAAAACAAGCAGCTGGCACTGTGGCTCTTGTTAATAGGTTAGTCCAAGAAATCATATGAAAAGTACTCCAAAGTGTGGACAAAACATAAGAAAGTAGATAAAACCAAGCATGGAACATCAAAAATTATGGATACGTTTGCAACGTATCATGGTGTTGGTGGAGATGATGGTGGTGATGATGATGATCCCGATGAAGTCCAGATTGATGGTGGTGTTGATGGCGACGATCTCCCCTCTCTAGGAAGGAATTCCCCCGGCAGAATTCTATCTGTCAGAGAGATCTTTCTCTCTCGGTGTTTTCCGCCGTGCAGAGGCGGCGGAATCTTTCTATGGTTGCTCCCCGAGTCTTAGGGTTTCGGGAGGATAATATACGCCATAGGGGAGAGCCAGGGGTGGACCAGGGCGGCCACACCACCTGGTGGTGCGGCCTGAGGTGGCCCGTGCCAGGGGGTGGTGTGGGCCCCCTATGGCCCATCTCCACTTCCCCTTCGGGCATTCTTCGTCTTCTGGAAAAAAAGGATTTTCCATGTATTTTACCGGATTTTCTGATCTTCGTGAATTTTACCTCCAAACAATACCTTTTCCATCAGAATCCTGACTACAGCGGTCCATGCTCCAAAAGTCATCAACCATGCAAAAATAGATGAAATAACATAAGTATCATCTCTTAATATGAAATGTACCAATGAATAACAGTAAATTATGATATAGAATAGTGATGCAAAATGGACGTATCACTCGTAAGCAAGGGGCATGAGATTTCAACTTATAACTTGTCAAGCATATCCTCTTAGTTGTGTCACTTTAACCTTAATCACTTGAAGATGCTTATGATAGGGGCAATGAGAGCTGAAAGCTAATAAGTACCATAATTTTTGGAAGCTCTTTATGAGACTTGAATCCCTGCTTCCTTCTATGAAGGCCTTTCTTTTACTTTTATGTTGAGTCTCCATCTTCTATCTTTATGCACCTATTGAGAGAGCATAGTGGCCATTCTTAGTTTAATGTGCATTGTCCCAAGACTTATTGATTCATTCATCACTTTGATATTGCTTGTTCTTGAACTATTTGTATCTAGTCACCCTTATGAACTTTGAAGGTGTCTTATGCATTTATGTTTTGCTACACTATGAGAGACAAGCTGAATACCATTCTCGTTATGTTTTTTTTATGTGAAACAAACAAACTTATTACAAATCATTGTTATTCATGAATCTTTTGTTTGTACCTTTTCAGGTTACATCATAGTTGCTATGTCTTATTGTTAGAACTATATCTTTCATGCTATGTTAAAGTACTATGATCCCAGCTATCTATATGCCTTGATCAAGATTGTGACGGTGCATGTCACCTCAAAAATTATTCTTTCTTTTTATCACTTACCTACTCGAGGACGAGCAGGAGTTAAGCTTGGGGATGTTGATACGTTGCTAACGTATCTATAATTTTTGATGTTCCATACTTGTTTTATATCTACTTTCTTATGTTTTATCCACACTTTGGAGTATTTTTACACATTTTATGGAACTGACCTATTAACATGATGCCACAGTGTCAGTTGCCTATTTTCTACTGTTTTTGGTTCCAGGAAATTCGGAAAATGAATATTCTCGGAATTGGACGGGACAAAAGCCAAAGTCAATATTTCACCGAGGGAAACACGGAGCCAGAAGACGAGACGGAGAGGGGTCAGGGGCCGGCCACACCACCTGGTCGCGTGGCTAGGCCTGGCCCGTGCCTAGGGGTGGTGCGGCCGCCTCGGGCACCCCCTCGGCCTCCCCTTTCGCCTATAAGAAGCCTCTGATATAGAAACCCTAAGTACCCGATCAAAATTCCATGAAAGAGTCTGTAGCCGCTGTCATCTCCATCCTTATACCGGGAGGGATCTAAAGCTCTTCCTGGCACCCTGTCGGAGGGGAGAATTCACCCTGGAGGCCTTCTTCATCACCATGCCTGCCTCCGGTGTGATGCGTGAGTAGTTAATCCCTGTACTACGGGTCCATGTAGTAGCTAGATGGTTGGTTCTTATCCTTTGTGCTACCATGTTTAGATCTTGTGGGCTCCGTTCATGATCAAGATCATCTATTTGTAATCCTACATGTTGTATTTGTGAGGATCCGATGGATATTGAGATGCTATTTCAGATTGATTATTGATTCTATCATGTCTTTGTTATTTGTGATCTTGCATGCTCTCCCTTGTTAGTAGCTATCTTGGCCGATTAGATGCTAGCAACTCCAAGAGGGAGTATTTATGCTCGATAGTGGGTTCATCCCTCTAGGAATCTAGGGAAGTGATAGAAATCTCTAAGGTACTAGATGTGCTGTTGGTACTATGGACAAAATAGCAATCCTTTGTTCATAGAACAATCGTATTGTTTACTTTACACACTTTGCTTAATGCCATTATCTGTTGCTTGCAACTTAATACTGGAGGGGGTTCGGATGATAACCTAAAGGTGGATTATTAGTCATAGATGCAGTTGGATTACGGTCTATGTATAATGTTGTAATGCCCAATCAAATATCATAGGAGTCAAGATGATTAGTATATGCATGTATGCTTTCTCGATGTTTTTCAATTGCTCCGCTGTAATTTGTTCACCCAACATGTCATCTGTCTTAAGGAGAATCACCTCTAGTGAACTATGGACCCCAGTCCTTTCTTTTACCATCAATCTACAAAGCTATTTACTGTTTTATGTTTACTTTCTACAAAGCAATTACTATCTTCCATACAATACGTTTAATCCTTTGTTTTCAGCAAAACCAGTGAGATTGACAACCTCACTGTAAGTTGGGGGCAAAGTTCTGTGATTGTGTTGTGCAGGATTCCAAGTTGGAAACAACACCTTGGAGGTGTTTCCTTGATCCTACTGGTTCAATAACCTTGGTTTCATAACTGAGGGAAAACTTGTTGCTGTACTCATCATACCTTCCTCTTGGGGTTCCCCGACGAGCTCAACATATTGAGTAAGCAACATCCATGGACTGTGCCAAAATAAAAGGAGTCTGATTTGAATTGAAAACATGAGTACTATGAATAGACTTTAAACAAGAACCAACAGAATTATGTTCCACCTTAGAATCAGAACCATCCAATATGTGACTACCAAGTACCTCTGTTTTCTTACTAGCTGTCAAGTCCACATCTACATGTGCATCATTGCATGCCGGCACAAATGTACGAGGTAGAAGCAAAGCTTGTGTATCATCCATCCACATGTCATCATTTGAAAAAACACTAGTGTTAGAAATAGAATTATCCAATCAAGGTTCAAGTACAAAATCATTTACCTCCGTCATAGGTATTTGGAAGGAACCGAAGCTAACAGTTGGTGAGGTTGGCAACTCTACCTCATGAACACCTCCACCCTGCATACGCTCGCCCCCACCCATCGAACTATTTCCCTTGTTAGAAGGTTGCTCCATAAGCTTGTCTTCCTCCATCTTTCTCAAATCATCTTTTTGCCATCATTGGCATTGTCATCTATGTCCTTGGAGTCATGTGCACCCGTCAAATGATCCTCATTAGCTATCAAGTCGCCAGGTTTCTCAACCAGAAACTTCAACCTATAAAACCCCCCTTTATCCAAACATCAAGGAAAGGTGGAATGAACTCAGGGTTGACACAATATACCAAAACCCGTACAATTCCTTTCTCTCTAGTGAATGGCATATCCACCAATTTAGTTTTGCCCAATAAAGAACCGAGCCCCTATAGGGATAAAAAGTCACCTCTGACATCTTTGGGTACCCCATCAATTTGCACTGTCACCTCAGGCAATAAGGAAAGTGGTTCATCAACCACCCCCATTCCTAAAACTTAAGAAAGATAGGAGTGTCAGGAATCTGATACTGTTTGACCACTTTCATGCTTTGAACTTCATCTTTAGTGGGAAATTTAACTTTAAAAACACTCTGCTGGAACTCAATAGCCTCCCAAGTATAATTCGGTGAGAAAACCAATCTCTTGAGAATATCAATCACTTGGGCCACTGAAAAAGAACCTCCTTTGATAATAACTTTATCCACCCTAGAATTATCCACCCTAGGTCTATAGATTCCTGTTGTGGGTAGTTCTAAGAAAGTCAGTTTCTCATTACCAAGCACATGCGCAATCATAGTTGGCTTTGGGGAATTCCATAAAGGGCCAGAAGAAGTAATATGTTGAGGAGATTCGCAATTATCACAAACATTAACCAAGCACTCTTCGTGAAAATGTCCAGCCTGGTTGCACTTAAAACACTTCAGCTTATCATTCTTTCTCTACTTCTTAGACGCATTACCATCAGCTGACGGATCAGTCACAGTAGGACTAATCGCTTGTGGCATGTGTACATCTCCGCGACTTGACTCTGCCGCGGCAGCCAAAACGCTCTCGACAGCTTGCCCCGTGTCCGCGGCAACCCGCTTGGGCATCACAATAGCCGTCCCTGCTGCCGCGACAGCCTTCCCGGTGACCACGGAAGAACCAAACTATGCCGCGACACCATACAAGAAAAATCAAACAATGAACTCACAACACTGATCTCAAACTACACCTGTCCACCAAAGATAACTACTCCAAACTATAACTCAAAGGTCTGAGTTTGAATAAACTACGGGGTAAACAGAAATACGAGTTAGAACCTATCCTACGGAACCCGGGTCCCTCACCGGCCCAAAAAATCACATTCTAAAGTTTCAATTTTTTGTAAATATGTGGTTGATACTTATGCGTGCTTGATACATTGCAAATGTATCTATAATTTGTGATGTTCCATGCTTGGTTTTATCCACTTTCTTGTGTTTTGTTCCAACTTTGGATTACTTTTCATATGATTTCTTGGACTAACCTATTAACAAGAGCCACAGTGCCAGCTGCCTGTTTTTTGCTGTTTTTGGTTCCAGGAATGTCAGAAAATCAATATTCTCGGAATTGGACGGGACAAAAGCCAAAGTGCCTATTTTTCCAGAAGTCATCAAGTGCCAGAATACGAGACGGAGAAGGGCCAGAGGCCAGCCACACCACCTGGCCGCGCGGCCAGGCTAGGCCTGCGCCTGGGGGTGGTGTGGTGGCCCCTAGCACCCCCTCGGCCTCCCCCTCCGACTATAAGATGCCCTCGGGACATAAACCCTAAGTACCCGATCAAAAATCCATGAAAGAGTCTGTAGCCGCCATCATCTCCATCCCTAGATCGGGAGGGATCTGAAGCTCTTCCCGGCACCCTGTCGGAGAGGGGAATTCACCCTAGAGGCCTTCTTCATCATCATGCAAGCCTCCGGTGTGATGCACGAATAGTTCATCCTTGGACTACGGATCCATGTAGTAGCTAGATGGCTGGTTCTCCTCTTTTGTGCTTTCATGTCTAGATCTTGTGAGCTCCGTTCATGATCAAGATCATCTATTTGTAATTATGCATGTTGTGTTTGTGGGGATTCGATGGATATTGAGATGCTGTTTCAGATTGATTATTGATTCTATCATGTCTTTGTTATTTGTGATCTTGCATGCTTTCCGTTGTTAGTAGCTATCTTGGCCAAGTAGATACTAGCAACTCCAAGAGTTAGTATTTATGCTCGATAGTGGGTTCATGCCTCTAGTAATCTGGGGAAGTGACAGAAATCTCTAAGGTACTAGATGTGCTGTTGCTACTAGGGAGAAAACAACAATCCTTTGTTCATAGAACAATCGTATTGTTTATTTTACATGCAATTTGTAAAGCAATAATCTGTTGCTTGCAACTTAATAATGGAGGGGGTTCGGATGATAACCTGAAGGTGGATTATTAGTCATAGATGTAGTTGGATGGCGGTCTATGTATAATGTTGTAATGCCCAATCAAGTCTGAAAGGAGTAAAGATGATTAGTATATGCATGTATTCCTTTCTCGATGTTTGTCAATTGCCCCGCTGTAATTTGTTCACCCAGCATGTTATCTATCTTAAGGAGAGCCACCTCTAGTGAACTATGGATCCTGGTCCTTGTCTTTTACATTCAATCTACAAACTGTTTACTTCTTTGTGTTTACTTTTTTCAAACTATTACTTCTTTCCATTCGATACGTTTAATCCTTTGTGTTCCGCAAAACACGGTGAGACTGACAACCTCATCGCAAGTTGGGGACAAAGTTCTGTGGTTGTGTTGTGCAGGTCTCCACGTTGCTACTAGCACCGGTAGTGCGTCCTACCAAAGCTCAGCTAGTAACACCTTTGAGGTGTTTCCTTGCTCCTACTGGTTCGATTAAACCTTGGTTTCATGCTAAGGGAAACTTGCTGCTGTGCTCATCATACCTTCCTCTTGGGGTTCTGATACGTCCATTTTGCATCACTATTCTATGTCTTAATTCACTATTATTCATTGATATATTTCATATTGAGAGGTGATACTTATGCTATTTCATCTATTTTTGCATGGTTGATGACTTTTGGAGCATGGACCGCTGCAGTCAGGATTCTGATGGAAAATGTGCTGTTTGGAGGCAAAATTCGCGAAGATCAGAAAATCCGAGAAAATATACGGAAAATCCTATTTTTCCGGAAGACTAAGGATGCCAGCAGACGGAGTGGAGATGGGCCACAGGGGGGCCACACCACCCCATGGCGCGGGCAGCCCTAGGCCACGCCTGGAGGTGGTGTGGCCGCCCTGGCCCACTCCAGCCTCTCCCCTCTGGCGTATATCATCCTCCCGAAACCCTAAGACTCGGGGAGGGACGACAGAAAGATTCTGCCACCTCTGCGGGGCAGAAAGATCTCTCTAGCAGACAGATTTCTGCCGGGGGAATTCCTTCCTGGACAGGGGAGATCATCGCCCTCAACACCACCATCAAGATGGACTTCGTCGGGATCATCATCATCACCACCATCATCACCATCAGCAGCCTCATCACCATCTCCATATTGCTGTAACAATTGAGTTGAATCTTGCATAGTTCATAGGGGAAACTTTCCCGGTGTTGATTACTCTTTGTAGTTGATGCTATTGAGTGAACCATTGAATTATTGTCTCTGTTCAGATTGTTATCCATATAAGGTCTTGTGAGTAGTTCGTTTTGTTCTTGAGGACATGGGAGAAGTCTTGTTGTTAGTAGTGGAGTTGCGTTGAGAAAGATTCAATAGATTGTTATTTAAGTTGTGGTGTACTTCTTCTAGTGGTGTCATGTGAACATCGACTACATGAAACTTCACCTATATGGGCCTAGGGGAATGCATTGTGTATTTGGCTACTAATCGTAGGGGTTGCCGAAGTGACAGAAACCTGAACCCCCGTTAGGAAACCATTGCACAAGGGACGTAAGGGTCTTAGAGTTTAAAGTTGTGGCTAGGTTTCTACCTTAATTACTTTCTTGTACTTACGGATGTTTGCAAGGGGTATAATCACAAGTATGTATTAGTCTTAGATGGGGCGGTACACTAGCACAGGTTCACCCACACAACACTTAGCAAGTTAAAGAAGATTAATCAACTATATGAAGCGAAATCACTTGATAGTCTTCCCATGTGTCCTCGAGAATGTTTGGTCATCTTAAGTAATACAACCGGCTTGTCCTTTGCTTCATAAAGGATTGGGCCACTTGCTTCATTTATTCCTACTGTCTTTTATTTACTCTTACTTTGTTTACTTGCTATATGAAAAACCCCTAAAAATTCGTTTGCTAAGTATTTGCAGAGAATTCCTGATCCATACCACTAGCCAGCACCTTCTGCTCCTCGTTGGGTTCGACACTCTTACTTATCGAAAATACTGCGATACACCCCCTATACTTGTGGGTCATCAGGTTCCCAACAAGCTCTACATCAACCACGCACCAGCACTTTTCTGGGCGCCATACACAGAGCCATCAAGCATTTTTCTGGCGCCGTTGCCGGGGAGTCAAGGACATCTTCACAAGGGGAGTCCCTCATAACCAATCTCTTTACTTTGTTATTTTTGTTTTGCTTAGTTTCTTTTTGCTTAGTTTGCTTGTTTTGTTATCAAAAACACACAAAAAATAGTTTTACTAGTTTGCTTTCTTATTTGAAAACCCAAAACATGACTACTCATGAAAACACTAAGTTGTGTGACTTCACTAGCACCAACAACAATGATTTTATGATCACACCTATTGCTCCACCTGTGCCTGAAAATACTTTCTTTGAGATAAAACCTGCTTTGCTCAATCTTGTTATGAGAGAACAATTTTCTGGTATTGGTAATGAAGATGCTGCTTCCCATCTAAATAACTTTGTTGAACTTTGTGAGATGCAAAAGCATAGGGATATAGATGGTGACATTATTAAGTTGAAATTGTTTCCTTTCACTTTGAGAGGAAAAGCTAAAGAATGGTTGAATTCCTTAACTAGGAATAGTATTGATTCTTGGACTAAGTGCAAGGATGCTTTTATTGGAAAATAATACCCTCCTTCTAAGATTATATCTATGAGAAGTGAAATAATGAAGTTTAAACAACTTGATAATGAGCATGTTGCTCAAGCTTGGGAAAGAATGAAATCTTTGGTAAAAAATTGTCCCACTCATGGACTGACTGCTTGGATGATCATCCAAACTTTTTATGCAGGATTGAACTATTCTTCAAGGAACCTATTGGAATCTGCTGCTGGAGGTACCTTTATGACCATCACTTTGGGTGTGGCAACAAAACTTCTGGACAATATGATGGTTAATTATTCTGAATGGCATACTGAGAGAGCTCCACAAGGTAGGAAGGTAAATTCTGTTGAGGAAACATCCTCCTTGAGTGATAAGATTGATATTATTATGTCTATGCTTGTTAATGGGAAAGCCCATATTGATCCAAATAATGTTCCTTTGGCTTCTTTAGTTGCTCAAGAAGAGCAAGTTGATGTGAACTTCATAAGAAATAACAATTTTGGCAACAATGCTTATGGTAATAATGCTTATAGGAACAATTTTGGTAACAACAATTATAAGCCATATCCTCCGAACAATGGTAATGCTTATGGAAGTTCCTACAACAATAATAGGAGTGCACCCTCTGAACTTGAAGTTATGCTTAAAGACTTTATTAGTAAGCAAACTGCTTTCAATAAAACTATTGAGGAAAAACTCTCTAATGTTGAAAGAAATATAGCATCTTTAGCTGAAGCTCAATCTTATTTGAATAAAATGGCTGCTAAACCTGAAACTAATGATAATCCCTTTGCAGCTACCAATGCCATACAAGTAAGAATTGATGAAAATGTTAGACTATTAGCTGAATTACATGCCAAGTGGGAAAGAGAAGATGAAATTGCTAGAAACATTAGTGTTTCTACTATCACTACCACTAGTGTTGAGGATAGTAATAGTTCTACTACTTTAGATGATAAATTTGATTTTGATCTTGATGGTTGCAATATCTCTGAAGTTATTAAGTTCCTACAAAAGCTTGCTAAAAGTCCTAATGCTAGTGCTATGAACATGGCTTTTACAAAACACATTACTGATGCTCTCATAAAGATTAAAGAAGAAAAGATGAAACATAAAGCTTCTATTCCTATAAAACAAGAAGATGGTTGGGAACCCATCATTAATATGAAAGTGAATGACTTTGGTTTCAAAGCTTTATGTGATCTTGATAGTAATGTTTCTATTATGCCTAGAAGGATTTATGATATGCTTGATTTGCCTCCACTTGAAGATTGTTATTTGAATGTCCCACTTGATGATAATGCTAAAAAGAAACTCATGCGGAGTCTTAATGATGTTCTTATTATGGTTAACAATGCCTATGTCCCCGTTGATTTCTATGTTTTGGATGTTGAATACAATGATTTTTGTCCTATTACTTTGGGAAGACCTTTTCTTATAACTGTTGGTGCCATCATTGATAAGAAAGAAGGCACCATTAAATATCAACTCCCACTCAAGAAAGGTATAAAACACTTCCCTAAAAAGAGAGAAAATATTTCTTTTGTTTCTCCTATGAAAACAAAATTTGGTCTTAATGCTTCTTCATTTGAGAACACTTGATTCTTTCCTTGCTTCTTATGCCTAACTTAAAGGCGTTAAATAAAAGTACTTATTGGGAGATAACCCAAAAGTTTTAGATGAGTCTTGGAGGTTATAACCGCTCCTTATCCTTTTTATTCGCTTTTTGTGCCAAGAGTAACCTCTAATGAGAGAGAAGTAATGATTGGGAAAGTTGCTGTCCCGAAACAGATTTCTGTGCTTCACCATAAAAATTCGTGTAAAATCTCTGAACGTCTTTTTGAGGCGTGAAATTTTGTGCTTCTTCCCCAGCTTGTTATCTAACTTTTGTTAGTGCAACACTTTTTGATTTGATCAACAGAAAGTCTTCGAAAAAATTCGTCTTTACCTGCTGGTCTGTTTTGACAGATTTCTGCCATTTTCTGCATTTGCTTCTTGTTGGTTCCCTTTTTGAGTTCTTTTGGGGAATTGAACTTTTTGAGGAAAGTTCTACAGTAGCTAGTGTTCTAATGGAAGTTTATTTGGTGTTAGAACTGAACCTTAAGAGTTATTTATCTTGAGTGCACCAATGTTGCTAATAAAGATTGTGTGAAGTTTTGTATGAAGGAAAAATTTCAGGTGTATGGAAGGAATGAGTAATGAGATGAAGGATGGACTAAAGCTCAAGCTTGGGGATGCCACGGGTGTCACCCCAAGAAATATCCAAGAAGTACAAGCATCAAATCTTGGGGATGCCCAAGGCATCCCCTTCTTCATCAATAAAAATCCCAGGTTTCTTCTAAACGCTTCATTTTTATTATTTCATGCACAGTTGTGTTTTTCTTGGAGCGTCTTCTTTTTCATTTTCGTTTTTCGTTTGCTTTTGTTTGCTTAGTTTTCTTAATAAATTGGTTGGACCCCCTCTTTCATACATTGGTTTGCAAATAGTTTGGTTTGGTTTGGAAAAGAGTAGGAAAGTTCATACTTATGTGGTAAAAAGAGCTCGTTTTTGACTGTGGCCTATGCTTTGTCATGGCATGCTTGATATTGTTTTGGATTTATGCTTAGTATTCTTTGTTGTAGCATGACTTGTTATAAACAATTGAGATTGCTTAATGTGCCTTGGATGAATCATGCGTTGTTTTAGCATATTAAGGCATAGTATAGTGGTATTCTCCTTTGATGTTTTATTTGGGTTGAATTTACGCATGCTTACACCATGTTATGACTATCTCAAGTCACCTAAGACTTTATGATCCTTTAGTTTTCAACTTGTAGTATCACTTTATGCTTTGATCAATGATGTTTTGTCGCTCTGCATGATTATGGCCATTATTGCTCTCTTAGTTCGTCGCTCCCAGTCTTTTGCTAGCCTCCACAACAAAGTATGAGTTCCACTCATGCATCCAACTCCTTAAACCAAGTTATTCCAACGAGTGCACCATACCTACCTACTACCTTATGCTATTCCAAGTATATTCATGCTTTTGTTACCTTCCAAATTAAACTTGTTATGAGAAAACTAGTGATTAAAGTTCTCACGAACTTGATGGCACACTTTACTTTTCTTGCCCTTAATAAAATTGAACCATTGTGTCGTCTATGTTGTATATGCTTGCACTTATTTGTTGGGAGTTAGCAGAACCATGCTTTCATGGGGAACGCTTTCAACATTGCACTTGGTACTTGTACCTAGTTGATATCATGCTCTTTTGTATATGGATGTCATCGGTGTGAAATGAAAGAGGAGCTCGTAAGTCCATGGAGTTATGCATATATGTTAGAGAAACGTCTGGGCCGCTGGTCTAATCCATGCTGACATGGTGGAAACCTGCAGCGTAACCATAATGAGCTGTCTATGAAGCATTCTTCTTATAAAAAAAAGAGTCCTATATTGAGAAAAAAAGAGAAAAATAAAAAAAAGAGATTATGAAAAGAGGAAAGAGAGAAAAAAAAGCACCATATTCCCATGGTAAATAAGAAGATTGCTGAGATGCTCGTTGTCTGCTTGCCTTGTCATTTTGATATGGGGATTCTTCCGTATCATCGGGCAAGGGGTGCCCCGTTGGCGGTTCTCTATGATACACATGTACTTACAATGAAAAGACATTACCGGTGACTAAACTTGAGTAGCATGAGGAGCGGTCCTCGTATACAAGGGACATGAGAATTCTAACTTATACTTCGTCAAGCATGTACACCATAGTTTGTTCACTTTAACCTTAATCACTTCAAGATGCTTATGATAGGGCAATGAGAGCTGAAAGCTATAAGTACCATAATTTTTGGAAGCTCTTTATGAGACTTGAATCCCTACTTCCTTTTATAAAAAGGCCTTTCTTCCACCATTATATTGAGTCTCCACCTTCTACCTTTATGCACCTACTTTGAGAGCATAGTGGCCATTCTTAGTTCTATGTGCATTGTCCCAAGACTAGTTGATTGATGCATACTTTGATATTGCTTGTTTTAAAATATTTGTATCTAGTCACTCTTATGAACTTTGAAGGTGTCCTATGCATTTATATTTGCTACTCTTTGAGGGACAAGCTAAATACTATTATGCTATGTTTTATTTATGTGAAACAAACAAACGTCTTGCAAAGCATTGTTATTCATGAATCTTTTGTTTGTGCCTTTTCATGTTGCATCATAGTTTCTTTGTCTTATTGCTAGAACTTTGTCTTTCATGTTATGATTGAAGTACTATGATCCCAGCTTTGAATATTTTACAAATACTTTGATCAAGTCTTTGATGGTGCATGTCACCTCAAAAATCATTCTTTATTTTTATCACTTACCTACTCGAGGACGAGCAGGAGTTAAGCTTGGGGATGTTGATACATTGCAAATGTATCTATAATTTTTGATGTTCCATGCTTGGTTTTATCCACTTTCTTGTGTTTTGTTCCAACTTTGGAGTACTTTTCATATGATTTCTTGGACTAACCTATTAACAAGAGCCATAGTGCCAGCTGCCTGTTTTTTGCTGTTTTTGGTTCCACGAAAGTCAGAAAATCAATATTCTCGGAATTGGACAGGACAAAAGCCAAAGTGCCTATTTTTCCGGAAGTCATCAAGTGCCAAAATACGAGACGGAGAAGGGCCAGAGGCTGGCCACACCACCTGGCCGCGCGACTAGGCTGGGCCCGCACCAGGGGGTGGTGTGGTGGCCCCTGGCACCCCCTCGGCCTCCCCTTCCGACTTTAAGATGCCCTCGGGACGTAAACCCTAAGTATCCGATCAAAAATCCATGAAAGAGTCTGTAGCCGCCGTCATCTCCATCCCTACATCGGGAGGGATCTGAAGCTCTTCCCGGCACCCTGCCGGAGAGGGGAATTCACCCTGGAGGCCTTCTTCATCATCATGCAAGCCTCCAGTGTGATGTGTGAGTATTTCATCCTTGGACTACGGATCCATGTAGTAGCTAGATGGCTGGTTCTCCTCTTTTGTGCTTTCATGTCTAGATCTTGTGAGCTCCGTTCATGATCAAGATCATCTATTTGTAATTCTGCATGTTGTGTTTGCGGGGATCCGATGGATATTGAGATGCTATTTCAGATTGATTATTGATTCTATCATGTCTTTGTTATTTGTGATCTTGCATGCTTTCCGTTGTTAGTAGCTATCTTGGCCAAGTAGATGCTAGCAACTCCAAGAGTTAGTATTTATGCTCGATAGTGGGTTCATGCCTCTGGTAATCTGGGGAAGTGACAGAAATCTCTAAGGTACTAGATGTGTTGTTGCTACTAGGGAGAAAACAACAATCCTTTGTTCATAGAACAATCGTATTGTTTACTTTACATACAATTTGTAAAGCAATAATCTGTTGCTTGCAACGTAATACTGGAGGGGGTTCGGATGATAACCTGAAGGTGGATTATTACTCATAGATGCAGTTAGATGGCGGTCTATGTATAATGTTGTGATGTCCAATCAAGTCTCAAAGGAGTCAAAATGATTAGTATATGCATGTATTGCTTTCTCGATGTTTGTCAATTGCCCCGCTGTAATTTGTTCACCCAGCATGTTATCTATCTTAAGGAGAGCCACCTCTAGTGAACTATGGATCCTGGTCCTTGTCTTTTACATTCAATCTACAAACTGTTTACTGCTTTGTGTTTACTTTCTGCAAACTATTACTTCTTTCCATTCAATTCGTTTAATCCTTTGTTTTCCATAAAACACGGTGAGATTGACAACCTCATCGCAAGTTGGGGACAAAGTTCTGTGGTTGTGTTGTGCAGGTCTCCACGTTGCTACTAGCACCGGTAGTGCGCCCTGCCTTCCTTGCTCGTACTGGTTTGATTAAACCTTGGTTTCATACTAAGGGAAACTTGCTGCTATGCTCATCATACCTTCCTCTTGGGGTTCCCAACGAGCTTTACATCAACCACACACCAGCACTTTTCTGGGCGCCATACACAGAGCCATCAGTGCTCTTGCCGAATTCAGATGATTTTTTTCCTCATACACATAAATGTGAGTTTTGCATGGGTAAGTTAATTATTTCACCACAAAATGATCGACGTTGTTGTTATTAATTCTATTATTTTTCACCACCGCAAAATAATTCTCTAGTATCTACACTTGGCATGAGGGGTTGTAGAAAGTAATGACTTGAATCTTACCATGACCTAACATTTCATAGCAACTATGGATTATGTCATTTCAATATAAAGTCCAGTTGCTTTGCGAGGCTATTCCCCTACTCTACTAAATATGGATAAAACTCTGGACCTTTAGTAGTGGTTTTTCCTCGATAATGGACATGCAAAGTGATGACATATGGAAGACTTGTTTTGAAAGACTCTAACATTATTCCCCCATTTTCTTCCAGAATAGGGAGCCAATAACTTTCGAGTGATCCTAACGCGTTGACCTGAGCTTAATCGACTTTGTACTGCATGTTGTTCTTTGATGTTCAAGGAACCACAATCATCATGATCGGGATGTGTGACATACCTTGCTGGCTACGCCTGGGCTATCAGTAAAATGACTTGAATTGAACGACAAAGCACATAGGCAAAATGAATGTTGAATGGAGGATGTCGAACGCAGTAGATGTTCAAAAAATGTCTTTAAGCACCTTGGTGTTTTTAGTATAAGTTTGGTGTTTTTAAGCATTACTTTAGTTTTTCTTAGACATGCCTCTCAAAAATTCCGACGAAACAAGGAAGGTTCTGACAACCCGAGGGCGGTGTGGGACTGGCCCCAAGTGTTGCGTGCACACCGCCCTAATGGCTCCATGCGTCCTGCTAGGGCCGGCATAGGACAACCCACTACTTCCGGCATACGTTTTTTTTAAAATGCGCGCATATATTACTTAGAAGTAACGCTGCCAACCATGTCGGGAGAAAATATCCATCGCCGTGTCCTCCAATCGCGTGCACCCCTCCACAAATAAGTCGCGAAGCTCCGTACGCTGAAGGGTAGTCCATGATCGGAGAATAGCCATTGCTCGATGGATAACCTGCAGAGAAGAAGACACAATGTTATTAAAAATCTTGTCATTTCTACATAACCAAAGCGATCAAATAATGGCAAGCGCTCCCACCCTAAACAAAGTCCCATATTTATCCTGTATCCCATGTAACCAGTTACCAAAAATATTAGTTACCGACTGAGGAGGAGATAAACCAGAGGCCACTTGGGTGATTGACCATATAACACGAGCAAATTTACACTTGAAGAATAAATATCGTATTGTCTCATTATTATGACAAAAACGTATTGTGTACTTCCATACCAATTCCTCTTAGCAAGATTATCCTTTGTAAGAATTACCCTTTACAGAGATACCATGCAAATATCTTCGTTTTAAGGGTAATTTCAACTTCCAAATTTTCTATTATCATCAACTGGAATATCAAGTTGGA
This sequence comes from Avena sativa, assembly GCA_916181665.1. Classification (NCBI taxonomy): domain Eukaryota; kingdom Viridiplantae; phylum Streptophyta; class Magnoliopsida; order Poales; family Poaceae; genus Avena; species Avena sativa. The sequence continues at coordinate 363,080,810 of OV702290.1, read as the reverse complement.
TCAAAGCTCTATACATTGAGTCCATAGAGAATTTACCACTCTCAAGTAGTTTCCATTTGAACTCTTCCACACCCTCCGATAGTTGTACGGTGGATAATCGTAATAAAAGATTGTTCCATGAAACCAGTCTAGGATCTATGAGACTACTTCTGAAAGACACATTAGGTGGATTAGTTCTCAACATTATTGAAAGTTTATTCCCTTTGTGTCTAACAATCGAATATAGAGCTGGATATTGTTCATAGAGAGTAGTTTGGCCAAGCCATATATCTTCCCAGAACCTAATCCGCGAACCATCCTTAATATTGAAGATACCATATTGGAATAAATGTTTTTTGGATGCCATTAGTCCCGCCAAAAAATGTGAATTACCGGGTTTCCGAACCACTTGAGACACGGCTTCGAAACCAATATACTTCCTCCATAGAATGGTTTGCGAGACACCATCTTCTATACGTAATTTAAATAACTATTTACCCAAAAACACGGTGTTTTTGACTTGCAAATCATGTATGTCCAGTCCACCATACTCTTTCGGTCAGTAAACTGTTGGAGATATGCCCTAGAGGTAATAATAAATGTAGTTATTATTATATATCTTTGTGTTTATGATAAATGTTTACATTCATGCTATAATAGTATTAACAAGGAAACCATTAATACTTGTGTGATTTGTAAACTTAATTTGAAGTCCCTAGTATGGCCTCTATACTTCACTAGCTTGTTGGTTGATTGATGATGTGGTTTCTTTGTCATGAACATTGAGATGTTATCAACAACAAGATCATATCGTTAGGAGAATGATATGGTGGACATACTCCTATAGACAAGCGTAGCATAAAGATCAAGTCATTTCAATAGTTCAATTGCTATATGCTTTCTGATACATAGTAACCTAATTCCTTCGACCATGAGATCATGCATATTGCCTTTACTGGATGGATACTTTGATGTCATCAAACACCACACCGTAACAGGGTGGCTATAAAAGTGGCATTGGGTGTTCGGAAAGTATTGGTTGAAACACATGGATCAAGAGTGGGATTTGTCCATCCACATGACGGATAGATATTCTCTGGGCCCTCTCGGTGAAATGTCATCCAATTAGCTTGCAAGCATGTGACTTGGTCACAAGGGATCACATATCACGGGAACGAGAAAAGAGTACTTATCAGTAACGAGGTTGAACTAGGTATGCAGAGATACCGACGATCATGACCTCGGATAAGTAACATATCGTGAGACAAAGGGAAATTGGTATCGTATGTAAGTGGTTCATTCGATCGCAAAGTAATCGTAGAAATATGTGGGAGCCATATGAATTTCCAGATTCCTCTATTGGTTATTGTTCGGAGAAGTGTCTCGATCATGTCCGCATAATTCACGAACCGTAGGGAGACACACTTAAGGATTCGACGTTGTTTGAGTAGTTATGGTATTATGAGAAAGAGACCGAATGTTGTTCGGAGTCTCGGATGGGATCCGGGATATCACGAGGTGATCCGGAATGGTCCGGAGAATAAGATTCATATAAGGAAAGTCCCATTTCGGAGTTGGGGAATGGTTCCGGTGTTTTCATCGGGAACATTCTAGAAGGTCCCGGAATGTCCGGCACTCCGGGGGGGAAGGGGTACATGAATGTGTCATTGCAAGATGGAATGATTGCATCATGTACTAAGTGTTCTCGCTGTCCGAAATAAAGGGTTAATTCAAATCCTAATTGGAAAAGTCAAACTGCCAGTTTTCGGTCAAACTGCCAGTTTCGGAAAGTGGAGAAAGAGGAGGAGAGGTGGAGGCCGAGTTGGAGGAGGGTTCCTCCCCTAGGCCGGCGCACCTCCCTAGGCCGAGTTGGGGAGGAACTCCTCCCCATGGCGCCGGCCCTCCCACCTATAAAAGGAGGGGCAGGGCCTCCTCCTCTAGACACAACACAAGTTTCCTATCCTCTAAACTAAACCCTAGATCTAGACCCCGGTTTAGAGCTATTCGGTTTAGAGCCTTCTAATTGGTTTAGAGCCCTCTAATTGGTGTGTCTAATTACTAGACCACTAATAGCCTCTCTCATAAGCTCCACCATACTCGCACCGGCTTAAGGCGAAGCCCTGCGGGATTTCCCCTCTACCTCCGGTACCACGCCGTTGTGCTGCCGGAATCGCGAGGAGAGTGCTACAACCTCCGCTGCCTGCTGGAACAAGGGAGAGGAAGGTCTTCGTCGAGTACCGAACGTGTGACCGACTGCGGGAGCGCTGCGGGAACGCGGCGCCGGAAGGATCGTCTACGCGATCTTGAGATCGGAAAGAGTACGACTACATCACCCACGAGAATCTGCTCTCGTTAAACACTTTGGAATCTTCGAGGGTGAGTTATTCCATCGACTCGTTGCTACAATCTAGTAGATAGATCTTGGCTTGTTTGTTTGTATGCGATAGAAAATTTTTGTTTTCCATGCTACGAACCCCTACAGTGGTATCAGAGCCGTGTCTATATGTAGATCTGTTGCACGAGTAGAACACAATGGTCATTGTGGGCGTTGATGCTTTTATTGTAGATTGCTTTTTGTGTACTTTGCATCTTGCGGTATGTTGGGATGAAGCGGCCCGGGCTAACCTTACATGACATCGTTCATGAGACTTGCTCCACGCTTGACATGCAACTCGTTTTGCATAAGTGGCTTTGCGGGTGCCTGTTTCTCCTAGCATAGTAAAGATCCAATTTACAACGGGTGATCAACAATGCTAGTATCAATGTTGTGGTTCTTGTTCGTAAGTTAGAACGACACTTATGGAAAGCCCCAAACCACGTAAAATATGCAAAGAAAGTAGAAGCGTCTAACTTTGTTTTGCAGGGGTGTGCAGTGATGTGATATGGCCATGATTGTGATTATATTTGATGTATGCAATGATCCTTATTGTAAGTTGGCAACCGGCAGGAGCCATATGGTTGTCTTTAATTTCTGTTAAGGCCTGCGTGTCTATTCAAAATAGTTGTAATAGTTGAAGTTGGCGGACGACAACCATGAAGAAGCGTCATTGACCTTGATGCTATGCCGGTGATGATGGAGATCATGTTCGTGCTTGAAGATGGAGATCGGAAGCACAAAGAAGAAAGGCCATATCATATCACATATTATGAATTGCATGTGATGTTAATCCTTTATGCATCTTGTATTGCTTAGTAGACGACGGTAGCATTATAAGATGATCCCTCATGCACATAAATTTCAAGTTCTAAAAGTGTTCACCCTTAGTATGCACCGTTGCCAAAGCTTGCTGCTTCGAAGCACCACGTGATGATCGGGTGTCTTTGATTCCGCGGGTGAATACAACGTAAGCAAGCCAGATTTGCTTATGCGGAAGCTAAGGTTTGATCTTGACGAGCCTAGCATGTACAGACATGGCCTCAGGAACACGGATCGCCGAAAGGCAAAGCATGAATCATATAGTAGATATGATGAACATGATGATTGTTCGCCATTAAAACTATATCAGCTCTCGTGATGATCGGTGTTGATGTAGTGGATTTGGTTCGTGTGATCACTAAAACAATGTGAGGGATGTTGTTTTGAGTGGGAGTTCACCTAGTTTAATTTCATTAATTAATTTGAACTCAATTTGTCATAAACTTAGTCTAAACTATTGCAAATATGTTGTAGATCAATGGCAGCCCCTACCATCAATTTTAATGCGTTCCTAGAGAAAGAAAAGTTGAAAAACAATGGAAGCAACTTCGCGGATTGGTTCCGCAATTTGAGGATTGTCCTCACAGCTGGTAATTTGACCTATGTGCTGGATGCACCGCTAGGTGACCCACCTGCAGCTGATGCTACCGATGAAGTAAAGAATGTTTACCTTGCTCGGAAGAATCAGTACTCCATAGTTCAGTGTGCTATCTTGTATGGTTTAGAATCGGAGCTTCAGAAAAGGTTTGAAGAGTCAGACCCATATGATATTGTCGAGGATCTCAAATTAATTTTTGAGACTCATGCGGCAATTGAAAGTTATGAAGCTTCTGAAAAGTTCTTTAACTGCAAGATGGAAGAGGGTAGCTCCGTCAGTGAGCATGTGCTTAAAATGTCTGGGCACGCAAACAAACTTCAAAGCTTGGGTATAGTGATTCCTAATACTTTGGGAGTTTACCGCATCCTCCAATCACTACCACCAAGTTACAAGAACTTTGTGATGAACTACAACATGCAGAACATGAACAAAGAGTTGCCAGAACTATTTGCTATGTTGAAGTCTGCAGAAGTGGAGATCAAGAAAGAGCACCAAGTGTTGATGGTCAATAAGACCACCAAATTCAAGAAAGGCAAGTCTAAGCAGAAGGGACACTTCAAGAAGGGTGGTAAGCAAGTTACCATGCCGACGAAGAGGACCAAGGCTGGACCTAAGCCTGATACTGAGTGCTTTTACTGCAAAGGGGAAGGTCACTGGAAACGGAATTGCCCAAAGTACTTGGCGGATTTGAAGAACGGCAACATCAAGAAGAAAGGTATATCTGATATACATGTTATTGATGTGTATCTCACTAGTACTCGTAGTAGTGCCTGGGTATTTGATACTGGTTCGGTTGCTCATATTTGTAACTCGAAACAGGAGCTGCAGAATAAACGGAAGCTAGTGAAGAACGAGGTGACGATGCGCGTGGGAAACGGATCAAAGGTTGATGTGATCGCGGTCGGCACACTACCTCTTCATCTACCATCGGGATTAGTTTTATACTTAAATAATTGTTATTTGGTGCCTGCGTTGAGCATGAACATTATATCGGGATCTTGTTTATTGCGAGACGGTTACTTGTTTAAATCCGAGAATAATGGTTGTTCGATTTATATGAGTAATATGTTTTATGCACATGCACCTTTGATAGATGGTCTATTCATATTGAATCTCGATAGTAGAAATACACATATTAATAACATTGAGGCTAAACGTTTGAAATCAAGCGATAATTTGACCTATATGTGGCACTGTCGTCTTGGTCACATTGGAGTGAAGCGTATGAAGAAACTCCATTCCGATGGACTTCTTGAATCACTTGATTTTGAATCACTTGAAAGATGCGAAGCATGTCTGATGGGTAAAATGACTAAGACTCCATTTTCTGGTATGATGGAGCGAGCTACAGACTTATTGGAAATCATACATACCGATGTGTGTGGTCCAATGAGTGTAGCATCGCGCAGTGGTTATCGTTATGTTCTTACCTTCACGGATGACTTGAGTAGATATGGGTATATCTATTTTATGAAACATAAGTCCGAAACTTTCGAGAAGTTTAAGGAGTTTCAAAGTGAGGTAGAGAATCAACGTAACAAGAAGATTAAATTTCTACGATCTGATCGTGGAGGTGAATATCTAAGTTACGAGTTTGGCGAGCATTTGAAGAAATGTGGAATACTTTCGCAGTTGACACCGCCGGGAACACCACAGCGTAATGGTGTGTCTGAACGTCGTAATCGAACTCTCTTAGATATGGTTCGTTCTATGATGTCACTTACAGATTTGCCACTATCATTTTGGGGTTATGCATTAGAAACAGCCGCATTCACTTTAAATAGGGCACCGTCTAAATCCGTTGAAACGACACCGTATGAATTATGGTTTGGGAAGAAACCTAAATTGTCGTTCCTTAAAGTTTGGGGATGCGAAGCCTATGTAAAGAAGTTACAGCCGGACAAGCTTGAACCCAAAGCGGAAAAATGCGTCTTCATAGGATACCCGAAGGAAACTGTTGGGTATACCTTCTATCATAGATCCGAAGGCAAAATCTTCGTTGCTAAGAATGGATCCTTTCTAGAGAAGGAATTTCTCTCGAAAGAAGTGACTGGAAGGAAAGTAGAACTCGACGAGGTTGTCGAACCTTCTCTCGAAATTGCGAGTAGCGCAGCACCGGAAGAAGTTCCTGTGGTGCCTGCACCAATAAGAGAGGAAGCTAATGATGGTGATCATGAAACTTCGGTTGAAGTTACTACAGAGCCTCGGAGGTCAACGAGAACTCGTACCACTCCAGATTGGTATGATTCCGTTATGAATGTCATGTTGGTGGACAACACCGATGACCCCGAGACATATGAGGAAGCGATGATAAGCCCAGATTCCAATAAATGGCAAGAAGCCATGAAATCCGAGATTGGATCCATGTACGAAAACCAAGTATGGACTTTGGTGGACTTACCGGATGGCCGGAAGGCTGTCGAGAACAAATGGATTTTCAAGAAGAAAACAGATGCTGATGGTAATGTTACTGTCTATAAAGCTCGACTTGTCGCAAAAGGGTTTCGACAAATTCAAGGAGTTGACTACGATGAGACTTTCTCACCGGTAGCGAAGCTAAAGTCTGTGAGGATAATGTTAGCAATCGCTGCATATTATGATTATGAGATATGGCAGATGGATGTCAAAACAGCATTCCTCAATGGAGACATTGATGAAGAGTTGTATATGATACAACCCAAAGGTTTTGTCGATCCTAAAGATGCTAACAAGGTATGCAAGCTTCAACGGTCCATCTATGGATTGAAGCAAGCATCCCGAAGTTGGAATCAACGTTTTGATAAGGTAATCAAAAGTTTTGGTTTTATACAAACTTATGGAGAAGCTTGTATTTACAAGAAAGTGAGTGGGAGCTCTGTAGCATTCTTAATACTGTATGTGGATGACATATTGTTGATTGGGAATGATGTAGACCTTCTTAATAGTGTCAAGGAATATTTGAATAATAGTTTTTCAATGAAGGATCTTGGCGAAGCAGCTTACATATTAGGCATAAAGATTTATAGAGATAGATCGAAACGCCAAATATCATTGTCACAAAGTACATATTTGGACAAAGTTCTAAAGAGGTTTGGAATGGAAGATAGCAAGAAAGGGTTCTTGCCCATGTTGCCCAATACGACCTTGAGTAAAACTCAAAGTCCGACATCGGCAGAAGATAGAGAAAAGATGAGTAAGACTCCCTATGCCTCAGCCATAGGATCTCTAATGTATGCCATGCTATGTACTAGACCCGACATCGCGTATGCTGTTAGTCTAACTAGCAGATATCAAAGTGATCCAGGAGTGGATCATTGGACAGCGGTCAAAAACATCCTTAAGTACTTGAGAAGAACTAAGGATATGGTTCTTTCTTATGGAGGTGATGAACAGCTCGTTGTTAATGGTTACACCGATGCTAGTTGGAACACCGATCCGGATGATTCTAAATCACAATCTGGATACGTATTTATTTTGAATGGTGCAGCAGTTAGCTGGAGGAGTGCAAAGCAAAGCGTTGTGGCGAGATCTTCAACTGAATCGGAATACATGGCTGCTTCGGAGGCTTCACAAGAAGCGATATGGATGAAAGAGTTCATTACAGAGCTGGGTGTGGTTCCAAGTGCGCTGGACCCAATGTCTATCTACTGTGATAACATGGGCGCCATAGCCAATGCGCAAGAACCAAGGTCACACAAGAAGCTGAAGCATATCAAGCTGCGTTTCCACGCTATTCGAGAACATATCCAGGATGGGGATATAAAGATTTGCAAAGTACACACAGATCTGAATGTGGCGGATCCGTTGACTAAACCTCTCCCGAGGGCAAAACATGACCAACACCAAACTGCCATGGGTGTTCGGTATATTACCATGTAATCTAGATTAGATGACTCTAGTGCAAGTGGGAGACTGTTGGAGATATGCCCTAGAGGTAATAATAAATGTAGTTATTATTATATATCTTTGTGTTTATGATAAATGTTTACATTCATGCTATAATAGTATTAACAAGGAAACCATTAATACTTGTGTGATTTGTAAACTTAATTTGAAGTCCCTAGTATGGCCTCTATACTTCACTAGCTTGTTGGTTGATTGATGATGTGGTTTCTTTGTCATGAACATTGAGATGTTATCAACAACAAGATCATATCGTTAGGAGAATGATATGGTGGACATACTCCTATAGACAAGCGTAGCATAAAGATCAAGTCATTTCAATAGTTCAATTGCTATATGCTTTCTGATACATAGTAACCTAATTCCTTCGACCATGAGATCATGCATATTGCCTTTACTGGATGGATACTTTGATGTCATCAAACACCACACCGTAACAGGGTGGCTATAAAAGTGGCATTGGGTGTTCGGAAAGTATTGGTTGAAACACATGGATCAAGAGTGGGATTTGTCCATCCACATGACGGATAGATATTCTCTGGGCCCTCTCGGTGAAATGTCATCCAATTAGCTTGCAAGCATGTGACTTGGTCACAAGGGATCACATATCACGGGAACGAGAAAAGAGTACTTATCAGTAACGAGGTTGAACTAGGTATGCAGAGATACCGACGATCATGACCTCGGATAAGTAACATATCGTGAGACAAAGGGAAATTGGTATCGTATGTAAGTGGTTCATTCGATCGCAAAGTAATCGTAGAAATATGTGGGAGCCATATGAATTTCCAGATTCCTCTATTGGTTATTGTTCGGAGAAGTGTCTCGATCATGTCCGCATAATTCACGAACCGTAGGGAGACACACTTAAGGATTCGACGTTGTTTGAGTAGTTATGGTATTATGAGAAAGAGACCGAATGTTGTTCGGAGTCTCGGATGGGATCCGGGATATCACGAGGTGATCCGGAATGGTCCGGAGAATAAGATTCATATAAGGAAAGTCCCATTTCGGAGTTGGGGAATGGTTCCGGTGTTTTCATCGGGAACATTCTAGAAGGTCCCGGAATGTCCGGCACTCCGGGGGGGAAGGGGTACATGAATGTGTCATTGCAAGATGGAATGATTGCATCATGTACTAAGTGTTCTCGCTGTCCGAAATAAAGGGTTAATTCAAATCCTAATTGGAAAAGTCAAACTGCCAGTTTTCGGTCAAACTGCCAGTTTCGGAAAGTGGAGAAAGAGGAGGAGAGGTGGAGGCCGAGTTGGAGGAGGGTTCCTCCCCTAGGCCGGCGCACCTCCCTAGGCCGAGTTGGGGAGGAACTCCTCCCCATGGCGCCGGCCCTCCCACCTATAAAAGGAGGGGCAGGGCCTCCTCCTCTAGACACAACACAAGTTTCCTATCCTCTAAACTAAACCCTAGATCTAGACCCCGGTTTAGAGCTATTCGGTTTAGAGCCTTCTAATTGGTTTAGAGCCCTCTAATTGGTGTGTCTAATTACTAGACCACTAATAGCCTCTCTCATAAGCTCCACCATACTCGCACCGGCTTAAGGCGAAGCCCTGCGGGATTTCCCCTCTACCTCCGGTACCACGCCGTTGTGCTGCCGGAATCGCGAGGAGAGTGCTACAACCTCCGCTGCCTGCTGGAACAAGGGAGAGGAAGGTCTTCGTCGAGTACCGAACGTGTGACCGACTGCGGGAGCGCTGCGGGAACGCGGCGCCGGAAGGATCGTCTACGCGATCTTGAGATCGGAAAGAGTACGACTACATCACCCACGAGAATCTGCTCTCGTTAAACACTTTGGAATCTTCGAGGGTGAGTTATTCCATCGACTCGTTGCTACAATCTAGTAGATAGATCTTGGCTTGTTTGTTTGTATGCGATAGAAAATTTTTGTTTTCCATGCTACGAACCCCTACATAAACCACATTCAATCTGGCCAGTCGATACTTCTTTTTTTCATTATCCCCTTGCTAAAAAAATCTTGATCAGAAATAATCCACATTCTTCAAGACACCTTTTGGTATTAGGAAAAACGAGATCATATGGAAGACTTGTTTTGAAAGACTCTTAACATTATTCCCCCATTTTCTTCCTGAATAGGGAGCCAATCACTTTTGAGTGATCCTAACGCTTTGACCCGAGCTTAATCGGCTTTGTGCTGCATGTTGTTCTTTGATGTTCAAGGAACCACGATCATCATGATCGGGATGTGTGACATACCTTGCTGGCTACGCCCGGGATATTGGTAAAATGACTAGAAGTGAACGACAAAGCACATAGGCAGAATGAATGTTGAATGGAGGATATCAAACACATGAGATGTTCAAAAAATGTTTTTAAGCACCTTGGTGTTTTTAGTATAAGTTTGGTGTTTTTAAGCATTACTTTAGTTTTTCTTAGACATGTCTCTCAAAAATTCCGACGACAAAAGGAAGGTTCTAACAACTTGATGGGCGGTGGGCCGTCCCCACGGCTCCATGTGACCTGCTAGGGCCGGCATAGGACAACTATTTCCGGCATACGTGGATAGCCAAAATCGCCGGAATATTTAGCTCCTCTTACTTTATGCCGATGATAACATGGAGATTTTTCTAAGTAAAAATTTAAGAATGTCTTAACTCCCAAACCATGAGCTTGATTACAATTCTATTGCTGTTATTTTCATCTGAACGGGGAATTTGAAACCAGATTCCATGTTAGTATGCTTAGATAAAAAAAACCCGCTTTCTATTATATTAACGTTACAACATGAACAATTGTAACAAAATAGTCAGGCGACTCATATCTTACCCCCGGTAACCAAATAGCTTGATAAAGTTTGCCAAAACAATTTAGACTTGAAGACCTCATCGGTACGAAGCTACGGTGAAAACGATGCCAATCAAATATTAGATGGTTTAGGTCATATTTATTTATTTACTAAGTCATTTTTGAAAAGTGATTAGTATTTATTTATGTCATCAATGTTTCTGGAAGAGATGCAAAGGAAAGCATCACACGTTTGGATTCGGCTGTAGCTGATCCGGTCCCTCGGCCGTTTCCTGGCAACAGCTGATGTTAATCAGTCGGCGCTTTTCCTTGTAAGACCGCGCGTGCGCAACATACGAGTATATAACAGGATATTATAATAGCTTTTGTCAAGACGACCTTTTCCCATCATCTTGCCACCAGCTTCTTCTTGCTAATAATCATATAAAATACGGATAAAATAACAGGAGGAGAAGACGGCGTGCACGAAAGTTTGACAATACAAGGCCAGGCATGCGGAACATGTCAAAATACGCTTCCGTAACATCCTACAAATAGCCTCCGTAGCATCCCCATTTCCCTCACATCCCTCTTCGATACATTTCTTTCCTTCTAATCTTGCAGCTAGCTAGCTTGCTTGCTTGCCAATCGATCAACAAGCGGCTGGCAAAGTAGCAGGCACATGGCCGCTCCTTGTAGCTTGTCCTCAGCTGGTCGCTGCAAACTCTTGCTCACGGTAGCACTAGTCCTAGTGCTGAGCCACATCGCTCACGTTCATGGTGGTTCCGGTGCCGGGTTGAGCTCGTCGTTCTACGACAGCTCATGCCCCAATACCCGGGACATTGTCCGACGCGTCATCCAGGACGCTAGGGTCGCCGATGCGCGCATCCCAGCCAGTCTTATCCGCCTTCACTTCCATGACTGCTTCGTCAACGTGAGTTCATAAACTTAACATATCACACTGATCGATAGTACGGTATGGTGCATCATCTCATCAGTCTAGACTGCTTTAATCTGTCCAGGGTTGTGACAGCTCGCTTCTGCTCGATGATGACGTCTTCTCGGGAATCCGGACCGAGAAGAAAGTCCCAGGCAACAACAGGTCTGCACGCGGGTTCAAAGTGGTCGACGACATCAAGCACGCGTTGGAGAAATCTTGCCCCGGCATCGTCTCATGTGCCGACATCCTCGCCCTTGCCGCTGAGATATCCGTCGAACTAGCTGGAGGGCCATACTGGAGCGTGCCTCTAGGGCGTCGCGATGGCACCAAGACCAACATCAAGAGCGCCAACGATCTCCCGAGCCCCTTCGACTCTTTAGAAATTCTTCAAGAGAAATTCAGAAACATGGTCTCGACGACACCGACCTTGTTGCCCTCTAGGGAGCGCACACCTTTGGGCGGGCGCAATGTCAGTTCACACAGCGGAACTGCACGGCTGGGCAGGACCGGGGGACATTGGTGAACCTTGATGTAGCCACTCCCAACGTGTTCGACAACAAGTACTACAACGTCCTCCTACAAGGGCGTGCTCAGCTCCCGTCCGACCAGGTTATGTTGTCCGACCCTGTCGCAGCAGCAACCACCGCGCCCATCGTTCGCAGGTTCTCCTGTAGCCAGAAGGACTTCTTCAAGAACTTTGCAGCCTCCATGATCAAAATGGGGAATATAAGCCCGCTGACCGGAAGAGATGGGGAGATTAGGAAGAACTGTCGCAGGGTGAACAAGAAACTCTATTAAGGAACAAGATCAAATTTAATTGTTTTTGTTTTACAAGTCGCTATGCATGCTTGTATAAAGCATTCTTTTGATTCATTCAATTGTAAAGTTTCCCTTGTCCCTTTTCACAAAAGTTAAATGTAAATGTTTCTTCCACGGTACATGTGACTAGTCGTGAACCTGCCGTTAGTTTCAAAGGAGATATATACATAACACTATTAAATAATTGTATTCAATGTTTCCTAAAGATCCGGCTACAACTAGTGATCAGTACATACCGCTTGCGGGTGTTGTCATTAACTTCTCACCCATAAGTGATAGTTGTTCTAAATGGCACAACTGATTTTCATCCCGAACCAGTTTTTTTCCACGAAAACACATATCATGACACATCGTGCCTACATATATGTCATATACTTATATACTCATATATTTCATGCATATAAAATCTATTAACATCTCGTAGATATCACATCTATGTATAAAACTGCTGCAATGCATAACAAGACATATATTTTATCCTCTAGTTTGACATTTGTGACACAAATAACCACTTTTTGTGAAATACTTCATAGATTACCCGATTTAAGTAGTTTTATACCTGTTTTGTCTTTCTAGCTATTTTCTGTGTTTGCATCGATGATCTAACATAATCATAGCTTCTTAATATATAATGTGTTATGAAATGCACCACAATCTATTCAACCGAAACAATTGTAAATAACCATGTTTTGTGAAAAGTCTCGTAGATTACCCGATTTAAGCAGTTTTATACCTGGTTTTGCCCTTCTAGCTATTTTCGTGTTTACATCAAAGATCTAACATAATCAGAGCTACTCAATATATACATAATGTATCGCGAAAGTGTACCAAAATCTATCGAGCTGAAATTACTGTTAGTACAAATGTAAGAAATCATATATTCTTCTATGGAAGTGTTCCACCCAACCCGACGAGCAGGCCCCAATTGACAGAACTGGCAAACGAAAATTTAAAAGGGTTAAAGCGGGACAATATTTCTTAATCTGGAAAGATAATCAAAAAACAGGGTAATTGGTGTCACAAAGCTAAATTAGAGGGTTAAAAGTGAAACTCACTCTAAATTAATTAAAACATATGCGCAGTTGACTATCCAAAATAGAGTTTGGAGTCACTAGTAGAGAAAACCCTACCGCCGGCGAACAGAAAAGGCTCATCGCCGGCGCTTCGGTGCTCGCCGGCGGTAGGTCCTCATCGCCGGCGTTTTCGTAATTCGCCGGTGGTAGTATATATATGCATCTACGGCCAGCGAGCACCTACAAATGCCGGGGTAGGTCCTCATCGTCGGCGCCTTCATTTTTCGCCGGTGGTAATATGCTCCAGCACCAGCGAGCACCTCCAAACGCCGGGGGTAAGTACACCTTGCCGGCGCCTCCAATATTCGCCAGTGGTAGTTTAGTACAGGCGAAAGGTTATTCGCCAGGGATAGAACCATTATTTCGCCAGGGGTAATATTATCAGGAGTTAAAAAAAGAAAATCGAAATACACACAGAATACACTGTAATATTGATAGAATACACAGGATAATAACAGAATACACACAACAGATACAGGAAATACACATATGTTCAAACCATGCATCAATAACATTCAAACAGTTCACACAAGTGTAGAAAGTGACCATATATGACATAATATTACAAGTCTCCAGAGTTGCATGACACGTTCAAACAGTTTCACACATTCAAACAGTTCATAGTTCACACAACATATACCTACTAGACTCCAACTAGCAAATAGACCAGAGAGGCGGCGGTGGCTGCGAGCATCATCACGACGAAGGGGGTCAACCGGCTCCTCCACATCTCCCTCCTCCGCCGTGCTAGAAACCTCGCGTAGTGAGTTTCCGCCTCCTCCAAAGTGGCATAGCCCTTGTAACTATTCCCGCAGAAACGGTGAACCTGCCTCCTACAATCCTCCCAGTCGTCGTAGACTCTGAGAACCCTGCCCTCGTACACGATATACCACGACATCTGCGCACACACACACAAGAAAGAAATATTAGTGTTGTCAGCACATATTCATAATATAGATATAACATATAGGTATGCAAAAAGGAAAAAGCATCGGATATAGCTAAGTAATTATATGACTAACATTTGCATGGAAAGATAGGTATGCAAAAAGAAAAACATAAAATAAACTAATCGTAATTCTATGACTAACATTTGCAGGAGACAAGTTTGTGACTCGATTAGGTTTTCTTCGGCTTCGGCGGGAAGGGATGGATGCCACCTAGGGTGGTGAATGTCCTCCCATCGGCGACCGCAGCTAAGCGGTCCTCGATCTCTGCATTAGTCAGCGGGATACCGCTGTAGTTGAATGTGGCACCTCTAGTCAAGATATCCCTCTTGAGTATCGTGCCAATCTCCCACTGGATGGCACGGAACTCGGCTGTGTTGTTTGCATCGGTCGTTTCCGTAATGTCTCTGTCCTTTTTCTCAAGACCGGATGGCATCAAGAGTTGCTCCTCATCCTTTGCGTACTCCCTCATCCATAGAATGGCGAACCAGGGCTCCATCCCAGTCGACGATTGCTTAAGGAAGGGGAAATTGGTTACGTGGGAGTTTACATAGATGCCTTTCGATCTTTTCTCATACTTGTCTTTACATAGATGCTCTGAAACCGTTGAGGGCTTTATCAAGAGTAGATTTGACGTCGGTGTAGTCTTTCTGCACGTCTCTCCCGGAGTCGAGATAGATGACATGGGAATAATACGGTTGAAAGGCGATGAGGATGCACCCATTCTCTCTGTGCAAAAAAGTTGGAATAAACCATCATCCTCGGCTATTAAGAAAATTCACGAAAGAATGTAATAGCAGGAAGTTTAGCGACCAACTACTTACTCGGGAAAGTATGAAAGGAGAAAGCAAGACTTGTCTTTATTCACCACCAAGAAATCCATGATATACTTCGCGGCAAATGCTTGTTCCTTGTCGACGGTGCCTACACTCATGTAGAAGGGGTCCATGATAGCGAGGTGCGGGGTCTTCTCCAAGATGATATTGTGCGCCATTTTTAGCGATACTAGGCGGACCATGTTTCGATCGTGCCGTAACATGTGGAAGATCTTGAAGATGTCTTCATACGTGATAAAGAACAACTCGCCGGGGTGGTGGTGACGAAGCCACAGTTAGTGGGAACCCTGACCGTGAAGAGCGGGTACGAGGGATTTTTATCTTTGAGAAGCTGCTGCTCTAGATACTAAACAGTCTCATGCAGGCTACACAGGTCCGGCGACAGCGTCTTGACAATGTTGTCCGGCAAGATCGGTTCACCAAGGAAATGCATCCTCCTCCACTTGGTCGATAGCTTGTCGATAACCACTTTATTGCTTCTTGCAGCGTCTTTCCCATGCTTTGGCTTCCGCTTCTTGCCACCCTTCTTATGGAACAGAGGGGTGCCGGTTTGTCTTATCACCTCCATGGTCGTTGCACGGAGTGTCCTCGAGGTAACCTTAGCATGCGGCGGAGTGGTGAAGGCGGTAGCGTCTTCCGGCTCGGGTGTTTCTTGATAAGAGAAGAGCTTCTTCTTCGTCATGGTATCATGGGCGGGTGCCTCGGAAGGAGCAACATCGATGGGAGCCTCCAAATCAGCGATGAACGAATCGATGGGAGCCTTATCGATGTCCACCGCGTTGTCATGCTCATGTGTCTCGGGCTCGGGAGGATCATTAGCAGGTGGAGGAGTGACCCTTTGGCTTGCCGCCGTAGGCACAGACACTGGAGTGACCCTTTCTTGGATTGCCGTCGCAGGCACAAATGCTGGGGTGACCCTTTCTTGGCTTGCCGCCGCAGGCACAAATGTTGGAGTGACCCTTTCTTCGGCGGTCTTCAGCCGAAGTAGGGCTTTCGGCCATAGAAGACATGATTCTTCAGTTGCACCCGGGGGTTGATGAGGAGGAACCAAGTGTGTGCATCCCGGGAACGATCGATCCACCTCAACCCGGTGCACGCTATCGTCCATAGGCTTGCAATGGAACGTCTGGTGTGTTGGGTTCATGATGCGTCCCCTCGCAACATCCTTGAGCTTGTTGTCCACATACATGAGCATGGTGCAAGGAACACTTTGCTCCTATGAAGAAACATGCATGTGTAGGTCAGAGAGGGGAGGCTACAAAGTAATTAACTTGCGTAGAGGCTCAATTAATTACCGTGAGAGTGTCGAGCTCGGCTCGCGTCGAGGGACCGGGGCCAGGCGTGCAAGTGACCGAGGGGCTGCTGGCTGCCCCCATGGCCGGCGAATCCTCCCTAGCACCTGCATTGGCGCCGGCGGGTGGAGTCACCAATATAGGCGCGTCTTGAGCCCGTGTAGCAGGAGGCCACATGTTGCCCGAGTTGCTGTCGTCTAGGCTGATTGATACGTCCATTTTGCATCACTATTCTATGCCTTAATTCACTATTATTCATTGATATATTTCATATTGAGAGGTGATACTTATGTTATTTCATCTATTTTTGCATGGTTGATGACTTTTGGAGCATGGACTGCTGCAGTCAGGATTTTGATGGAAAAGGTGTTGTTTAGAGGCAAAATTCACGAAGATCAGAAAATCCGGGAAAATATACGGAAAATCCTATTTTTCCAGAAGACTAAGGATGCCAGAAGACGGAGTGGAGGTGGGCCACAGGGGGCCCACACCACCCCCTGGCACGGGCAGCCCTAGGCCACGCCTGGAGGTGGAGTGACCACCCTGGCCCACTCCAACCTCTCTCCTCTGGCGTATATCATCCTCCCGAAACCCTAAGACTCGGGGAGCGACCATAGAAAGATTCTGCCGCCTCTGCGAGGCGGAAAACACCGAGAGAGAAAGATCTCTCCAACAGACAGATTTCTGCCAGGGGAATTCCTTCCCGGAGAGGGGAGATCGTCGCCATCAACACCACCATCAAGCTGGACTTTATCGAGATCATCATCATCATCACCACCACCATCATCACCATCAACACCCTCATAACCATCTCCATCTTGCTATAACAATTGCGTTGAATCTTGCATTAGTTCATAGGGGAAACTTTCCCGGTGTTGATTACTCTTTCTAGTTGATGCTATTAAGTGAACCATTGAATTATTGTTTATGTTCAGATTGTTATACATCATTATTCCATCTTTGATCATGATCCATATGATGTCTTGTGAGTAGTTCGTCTTGTTCTTGAGGACATGGGAGAAGTCTTGTTGTTAGTAGTGGAGTTGTGTTGAGAAAGATTCAATAGATTGTTATTTAAGTTGTGATGTACTTCTTCTAGTGGTGTCATGTGAACATCGACTACATGACACTTCACCTATATGGGCCTTGGGGAATGCATTTTGTATTTGGCTACTAATCGTAGGGGTTGCCGGAGTGACAGAAACCTGAACCCCCGTTAGGAAACCATTGCACAAGGGACGTAAGGGTCTTAGAGTTTAAAGCTGTGGTTAGGTTTCTACCTTAATTACTTTCTTGTACTTACGGATATTTGCAAGGGGTATAATCACAAGTATGTATTAGTCTTGGATGGGGCGGTACATTAGCACAGGTTCACCCACACAACACTTAGCAAACTAGAGAAGATTAATCGACTATATGAAGCGAAAGCACTTGACAGTCTTCCCATGTGTCCTCGAGAACGTTTGGTCATCTTAAGTAATACAACCGGCTTATCCTTTGCTGCATAAAGGATTGGGCCACTTGCTGCATTTATTCCTACTATCTTTTATTTACTCGTACTTTGTTTACTTGCTTTATCAAAAACCCCTAAAAATCCATTTGCTAAGTAATTGCAGAGAATTCCTAATCTATACCACTAGCCAGCACCTTCTGCTCCTTGTTGGGTTCGACACTCTTACTTATCGAAAATACTGCGATACACCCCCTATACTTGTGGGTCATCAAGACTATTTTCTGGCGCCGTTGCCGGGGAGTGAAGCGCTATTGGAGAGTGGAACTGGTAAAGGAAACTTCTACTGTGAGTATTGTTTACTTCTGCTAGTTGCTTTATTTTCGTTATGGATAATTCGCTGAGTTTCTTATTTGGTAATGCTGCTACCACTGCTAAGGTAGTAGATAAACCACCACCTACTGAGATGATGTTTTTAAAATACCTACAAGAATTATTGATCGTGTTATGGATAACTACTATGTTGGGGATGGAACTGTCCATCCCGGTGATCATTTGCTCTTTATACACGAATTATGCGGGTTGTTCAAGTGTGCATGTATTACTACAGATCAAGTTAAGAAGAAGTTATTCTCATTATCGCTGAAAGGAAGAGCTGAGGAATGGTATAAGCTGCTGAAGAATGGTCAAGCTCTGGAATGGGAGGAAATAGTACCTCTCTTTTATTTAAAGTTTTATCCTCCTAGTGAGATTCATAAAGATCGGAATCAAATTTACAACTTTTGGCCTCTTGATGGAGAGAGTACAGCTCAAGCTTGGGGGAGATTGAAGTTACTAATGCTCAAATGTCCCATTCATGAGCTCCCCAACAATATTATTATCAATAAATTTTATGCAAGACTCGCTCTACATAACAAGGATTTATTGGATGCTTCTTGTGCTGGATCATTCACTCGCATGGAAGAAGAAGCTAAATGGGATCTTCTGGACCGTATTCAGGACAATGCTGAAGCTTGGGAGAATGACAAAGGTAGAAAGTCAGGTATAAATTATGATTATGAATGCATTGAATCTTTTATGAGAACTGATGACTTTCAGAATATTAGTAATGTTTATGGTCTTGATTTGCGAGTTATTATGAATTGCTTTAGAGCCTTTTCTTCCTATATCGAAATTCCAAAAAGGGGATGGAATAAATACTGTGCACCTTACAAAGATATTGTTAACTATGCTCCTATTAGAAGTGCTGAGTATTGCATTATTGATCCCATCCTACCCGAACCTTATATCGAGAAGATTCCCTTCTCCGAAAAGGTAAAGGACCATCCTATGATAACTAATGTAATCACCAAAAGTGAAAAGAGAACTGTAAAACCTGATGAACAAATAAACATTGAACCTGTGGTAGCAATTGTGAAAGACCTTGTCACTAAAAGCGTAGAAGATGGGCACATAGTCTTTTGTGAGGATGCTTCTAATATTGTTTCACATCCTAATAGAACTAAAAAGGCTAGTGTTCCTGTGCTTTCTGTTAGAATTGGTGATCATTGCTATTATGGTTTATGTGATATTGGTGCAAGTTCCAGTGCTATTCCTTATGAGCTCTACAGAGATATTATGCATGAAATTAGTCCTTGCGAGTTGGAACAGATTGATGTGGTTATTCACCTTGCTAATAGAGAGACCATCTCTCCAATTGGTATTGTGCGAGACGTGGAAGTTCTTTGTGGTAAGATTAAGTACCCTGCTGATTTTCTAGTACTTGGTTCAGCTGCTAGTAAAACTTATCCTATCATTTTTGGTAGACCTTTCTTGAGTACTTGTGGAGCTATTATTGATTGCAAGAGGGAGAAAATCTTGACTCAGTTTGATGGGGAATCTTATGAGTTTAATTTTTCGAAATTTGCTAAAGAACCTTTCGAAGAGGAAACCCATAATGAGGATTTTATAGTTGAACAACTTGCTTCTATTTCTCTTGCTCCTAACAATGCTTTGCAGCAATTTATGGGAGATCATGAAAGTGAAATCTTCACGGAAGAAAGGAATGAGATTGACAGGATTCTCCGTGATCAACCTAAGATGCTTAAGCATGACTTGCCTGTAGAAGACTTGGGTACCACGATGCCACCTAAAAAAGATCCGGTTTTCGATCTAAAACCTCTCCCTGATGATCTTAAATATGCTTATATTGATGATAAAAAGATATATCCTGTTATTGTTAGCGTAAAACTTTCAGGGAAGGAAGAAGAAAGGTTATTGGAGCTTTTGAGGAAACACCGAGGAGCTATGGGCTATACTCTGGATGATTTAAAAGGGATTTCACCTACTATATGTCAGCATTCTATCAACATAGAACCAGATGCGAAGCCAGTAGTGGAGCACCAACGACGTTTAAATCCTAGGATGAAGGAAGTGGTAAGGAATGAGGTATTGAAACTCCTTGATTCTGGTATTATTTGCCCTATTGCTGATAGTGAATGGGTTAGTCCTGTTCATTGTGTTCCAAAAAAGGGAGGTATTACCGTTGTTCCTAATGATAATGATGAGCTTATTCCTCAAAGAATAGTAGTAGGCTATAGGATGTGCATTGATTTTAGAAAAGTCAATAAAGTTACTAAGAAAGATCATTACCCGCTTACTTTTATTGATCAAATGTTGGAAAGGTTGTCTAAAAAACCCATTTTTGTTTTCTTGATGGTTATTCTGGTTTCTCTCAAATTGCTGTTAAACAACAAGATCAATAAAAAACTACTTTTACTTGCCCTTATGGAACTTATGCTTATAGACGTATGCCTTTTGTTTTATGTAATGCTCCTGCTACTTTCCAAAGGTGCATGTCTGCTATCTTTCATGGTTTTTGTAGGAAATTGTAGAAGTGTTCATGGATGACTTTTCTGTCTATGGAACTTCTTTTGATAATTGTCTGCACAACCTTGATAAAGTTTTGCAGAGATGTGAAGAAACTAATCTTGTTCTTAATTGGGAGAAATGCCACTTCATGATTAATGAAGGGATTGTCCTTGGGCATAAAGTTTCTAAAAGAGGCATAGAAGTTGATAGAGCTAAGGTTGAGGCAATTGAGAAGATGCCATGCCCAAGAGACATCAAAGGTATTTGTAGTATCCTTGGTCATGCTGGTTTTTATAGGAGGTTTATTAAAAACTTTTCTAGGATATCAAACCCCTTACTAATCTTCTTCAAAAAGATGTACCCTTCGTTTTTGATGATGATTGTAAGGAAGCTTTTGAAACTCTTAAGAAGGCCTTAACTACAGCCCCTATTGTTCAACCACCTGATTGGAGTTTATCCTTTGAAATAATGTGTCATGCTAGCGATTTTGCTATAGGGGCTGTCCTTGGGCAACGTATTGATAAAAAGTTAAACGTTATCCATTATGCTAGTAAGACTCTAGACGCTGCTCAAAGGAATTATGCTACTACTGAAAAGGAATTTCTAGCTGTTGTTTTTGCTTGTGATAAGTTTAGGCCCTATATTGTAGACTCAAAAGTCACCATTCATACTGATCATGCTGCTATTAAATATCTTATGACGAACAAGGACGCTAAGCCTAGGCTTATTAGATGGGTGCTGCTTTTACAAGAGTTTGATCTACATATAGTAGATAGGAAGGGTGCTGAAAACCCTATAGCTGATAATTTATCTTGTTTGGAAAATATCTCTTTTGACCCTATGCCTGTTAATGATAGTTTCCCAAATGAACAGTTAGCTGCTATAGGGGTGAGCTCACGAGGGATCCCTTGGTACGCTGATTATGCTAACTTTATTGTCTCCAAGTATTTGCCTCCAACTTTTACAGCTCAGCAAAGAAGAAAGTTCTTTTATGATTTGAGGCATTATTTTTGGGATGACCCACACTTATACAAAGTAGGAGTGGATGGTATAATGCGAAGATGTGTTCTAGAATATGAACAAAAGGAGATATTGCATAAATGTCATGGTAGTGCTTGTGGAGGACATCATGCAGGAGATAGGACTGCACAAAAGGTGCTACAATCAGGTTTCTACTGGCCTACCCTTTTCAAAGATGCAAGAAAATTTGTTTTATCTTGTGATGAATGTCAGCGTGTTGGTAATATTTCTAGACACAATGAAATGCCTATGAACTACTCTCTAGTTATTGAACCTTTTGATTGTTGGGGATTCGACTTTATGGGTCCTTTCCCTCCTTCGAAAGGTTACACTCATATTCTTGTTGTCGTTGATTATGTTACTAAGTGGGTAGAATCCATTCCTACGAAGACTGCTGACGGGGAGACTTCTCTAAAAATGCTTAAGGATGTTATCTTTTCTAGGTTTGGGGTGCCTAGGTATCTCATGACTGATGGGGGTTCTCATTTCATTCATGGTGGTTTTAGAAAAACCCTTGATAAATATGATGCTAATCATAGAATTGCTTTAGCTTATCACCCCCAAACTAGCGGGCAAGTAGAGTTATCAAATAGAGAAATTAAATCTATCGTGCAAAAGACTATTAATAGGTCTAGAAAAAACTGGGCTAAGAAGTTGAATGATGCTTTATGGGCTTATAGAGCTGCTTACAAAAATCCTATGGGAATGTCTCCTTATAAAATGGTTTATGGGAAAGCTTACTGGGCAGTTAAAGAAAAATAGAGATTGTAAGCTCGCTGGTGAGAAAATATTATTTGACTTAAGTTCTTTAGATGAATGGAGGAGTGAAGCCTATGAAAATGCTAGGCTCTTTAAGGAAAAAGTTAAAAGATGGCATGACAAGCGAATACTTAAGAGAGAATTTCATGTTGGTGAGAAAGTTCTATTGTATAGGTCGCGTCTCCGATTTTTTTCCAGGTAAGCTACTATCAAAATGGGAAGGACCTTTCATCATTGAAGAAGTATACCGTTCAGGAGCAATAAAATTTTCTTCTCTAAAAGATAATACTACACAAGTAGTGAATGGACAGCGACTCAAACACTATATTGCTGGAGATTCTTACAATGAAGATGTTGATGCCTTTCAAGTTATAACTCCGGAGAAATTCATCGAGGACCAAATTCAGAGACCTACAGAGTCTGTTTTCAAATAGGTAACGGTTCTGGTAAGAAAAGTTCTGCGAAAATACTATCCAACTATATTTTTGCAGTTTTTAGTCAATAAGGAAAGTTACGAAGCGAAAAAGGGACGAAACCAGAGCTAGGGTGTCCCACACCATCCTGTGGCGCGGGCCCACCCCTGGCCGCGCCACCAGGTGGTGAGGCCACCCCAGACTCCGCCTCCGACTCGTTTTCTCCTAGTACCTTCCCTTTGATGTGAAACTTCATAATATATAACCCCCCGGATCTTCCGAGGTTCGTATATCGTGTTTTCGTCGTGTTTTTGTTTCGATCTATTTCTGCCAAGTAAAATCCTGGATTTGTAGCCACAATGTCTTCCTCTAGATCAGCCGAGGGAGATTCCTTAGAAGATATCATCAACCCATACATGAGAGAATTGAAGATTCATCCCAAGGAGTTGTTGCTCGAAGGTGGGAAGGTCCGGACTGAAGAGGTTCAAGGCCCTAAAGGTGAAGGAGGTATGGAGGACAGGATGGAAGCACTGGAGCAAGAAGTCTTTAGGTACAAGAAGATGGCGGAGCGCGAAGTGGATATCATCCATAAGGTTTGTTCCGAACTCATCACCGAGCACCAAAAGGAGACTGCTGAACTCAAAGACGAAGTCCTCTCACTCCGCCAAACAACCAACGAACTACAAGCACAGTTCTATGATGTTCAAAATCAAAACTGTGAGTATGAGGCTAGATTTAAATGCATAAGTGCTGCTGCAAGTTTTAGGATGTTGGAAACCACGATGTCCTTTGTTGATGGGAAGGCCTTTGCCCTGGAAGACGGACGAAGATGAGAAGATACCACCACCACCAAAGGAGTAATTCGTCATCAGGTTTGGCATCCCCTTGGTTTGTTCCAAGCTTGGGGGAGTGCCGCGGTATCACATCAATATCTTCTATTTTTTTACCTTTTTAGTATAGTCATATCATGAATAGAGGAGTTATTATGTAGGATGGTTTGCATTATGGAAGTGTCTCCTCTCTCGTTAGATATGTATCCCTTGGTGTGAGTTTGCCGTTATGGAATATTAATGAGAAGTTCTATCATTTACTCTTTTGCATAGCTTATATTAGTTTTCAATTCGTGGTTATATGATTGATCTTGTTGTTAGTATTGGTATCACTTTGGGATCATTGAGTTAATTTAGTTGGTTTTGGCAAACCTGGCTTGGTCAGTAGCACACTATTTTTGAGAGTTGGATGAAAAAGATAAAAAGTACTCTAAAGAAATATAATTTCATCATCTTTCTTTCTTCATTTGCTCATAAGTTTAGTATTCTCTAGTTAAGATCTTTTGTGTTTCCAAGGAAGATTGCATGTTTGTCTTTATCACTTGTATGTTTGTTTGTTTCCTTCAACTCTTATCCTTGCTACCCAGCCTTGCTAGCCAAAAACCTGTACTGAGAGGGTATTCTTCTCGTGCATCCACCTCCTTTAAACCAAAACCTTTGCCATTTGTGTCCACCATACCTACCTAGTAGCATTATTGCTATTCCAAGTAAATTCTTGTTTTATCTACCTCCCAAATTAAACTTGTTATGTGAAAATTAGTGATTAAAGCTCTCACGAACTTGATGGCACACTTTACTTTCTTGCATTTAATAAACTTGAACCATTGGGTCCTTCTTTCTTGCGTATATGCCTGCGCTTTATGAGTTGAAGTTAGCCGAACCATGTATCATGGGGACCGCTTTCAACACTTCATTTGGTACTTTGTACCTAGTTGATATCATGTTCTTTTGCTTATGGATCCCGGCGGTGTGAAATAAAAGTGGAACTTGTAAGATCATGGAGTTTATATGTGTGTTAGAGAAACGCCTGGGCCGCTAGCCTAAGCCATGCCTAATCATGGTGGAAACTTGCAGCATAACTATAATGAGCATTCTATGAAGCATCCTCAATAAAAACCTATGCAAATAGCAAATAAAAAGATCGCTGAGATGCTCACTGTCTGCTTGCCTTGTCATTTTGATTATGGGATAGCTCCTGTGTCATGTGCACGGGGTACCCCGTTGGTGGTTCTCAATGATACGCATGTATTTACAATGACAAGAGCTTGCTCGGGACTGAATTTGAGTAGCATGAGGGTCGGTACTCATAAGTAAGGGGCATGATATTTCAACTTATAACTTGTCAAGCATATCCTCTTAGTTGTGTCACTTTAACCTTAATCACCTAAAGATGCCTATGATAGGGGCAACGAGAGCTGAAAGCTAGTAAGTATCATAATTTTTGGGAGCTCTTTATGAGACTTGCAATCCGTGCTTCCCTCTTTGAAGGGCCTTTCTTTTTTACTTTGTAGTTGAGTCAGTAAACCTACTCCCTTCTTTCTCAGCAAGTATTTTGAGTTGTTGTGTTTCATTCATTCATATTTTGATTTATTCAATCATGTTTCTTATGTTCCTTTCCTTTCACATTGCTCTTATCTTGATGTTTACTACTTTGAAAGCTATCATTGAAAACCAGCTATTTGTGAACTCCAGCAAATTATCAACTATTCTTTGACCAAGAGCTAAGTTTGCCATTACCAATTATGATTCACTTTATGTATCTTTATTGTGTTTCCTTTACTTATTACAAGTTGAGTTATATAATAGTGAGTTGTCTTCTATTATGATCTATGTATTTGATGAATGTGATGCTTCTTGTCCGTATTCTTTTATAGACTCTTCACTCCATAAACCTGAGGCCATGTTTATTGAGCTCAGTTTCGATTGGGGACAAGCGAAGTGTAAGCTTGGGGGGAGTTGATACGTCCATTTTGCATCACTATTCTATGTCTTACTTCACTATTATTCATTGATATATTTCATATTGAGAGGTGATACTTATGTTATTTCATCTATTTTTGCATGGTTGATGACTTTTGGAGCATGGACCGCTGTAGTCAGGATTCTGATGGAAAAGGTGCTGTTTGGAGGCAAAATTCGCGAAGATCAGAAAATCCGGGAAAATATACGGAAAATCCTATTTTTCTAGAAGACTAAGGATGCCAGAAGACGGAGTGGAGGTGGGCCACAGGGGGCCCACACCACCCCCTGGCGCAGGCAGCCCTAGGCCGCGCCTGGAGGTGGTGTGGCCACCCTGGTCCACTCCAACCTCTCTCCTCTAGCGTATATCATCCTCCCGAAACCCTAAGACTCGGGGAGCGGCCACAGAAAGATTTCGCCGCCTCTACGGGGCGGAAAACAACGAGAGAGAAAGATCTCTCCGGTAGATAGATTTCTGCCAGGGGAATTCCTTCCTGGAGAGGGGAGATTGTCGCCATCAACACCACCATCAAGCTGGACTTCATCGGGATCATCATCATCATCATCACAACCATCATCACCATCAGCACCCTCATCACCATCTCCATATTGCTGTAACAATTGCGTTGAATCTTGCATTAGTTCATAGGGGAAACTTTCCCGGTGTTGATTACTCTTTGTAGTTGATGCTATTAAGTGAACCATTGAATTATTGTTTATGTTCAGATTGTTATACATCATTATTCCATCTCTGATCATGATCCATATGATGTATTGTGTGTAGTTCGTCTTGTTCTTGAGGACATGGGAGAAGTCTTGTTGTTAGTAGTGGAGTTGTGTTGAGAAAGATTCAATAGATTGTTATTTAAGTTGTCGTGTACTTCTTCTAGTGGTGTCATGTGAACATCGACTACACGACACTTCACCTATATGGGCCTAGGGGAATGCATTGTGTATTTGGCTACTAATTGTAGGGGTTGCCGGAGTGACAGAAACCTGAACCCCCGTTAGGAAACCATTGCACAAGGGACGTAAGGGTCTTAGAGTTTAAAGCCGTGGTTAGGTTTCTACCTTAATTATTTTCTTGTACTTACGGATGTTTGCAAGGGGTATAATCACAAGTATGTATTAGTCTTGGATGGGGCGGTACATTTGCACAGGTTCACCCACACAACACTTAGCAAGCTAGAGAAGATTAATCGACTATATGAAGCAAAAGCACTTGACAGTCTTCCCATGTGTCCTCGAGAACGTTTGGTCACCTTAAGTAATACAACCGGCTTGTCCTTTGCTGCATAAAGGATTGGGCCACTTGCTGCATTTATTCCTACTGTCTTTTATTTACTCGTACTTTGTTTACTTGCTTTATCAAAAACCCCTAAAAATCCGTTTGCTAAGTATTTGCAGAGAATTCCTGGTCCATACAACTAGCCAGCACCTTCTGCTCCTCGTTGGGTTGGACACTCTTACTTATCGAAAATACCGCGATACACCCCCTATACTTGTGGGTCATCACTGATCACTGGGAGTGGTCCCGTTTGACCGCTGGCGAAGTAAATGGAGACCGACGCCACCATTCCAGGAATGATCTCATTGAACCAGCTGGCCACCACGCCATCGACCTTGCTGGCCACCTCTGCCTGGACCCTGGTTTCTACCTCGGCTTGAAGGTGCTGGTCAAAGGTTGCTTCCAAGTTGGCCACCTTCTCCAATAAAGCCGCGTGCTCCCGGTCCTTCTTCGTCTGCAGCGAGTCCTTGGTGGTGGGCACATCCAAGCCATAATCGACATGCTGGCGACCTCCTCCGGCGCCGGGGACATGGACTCTTGCTGGCCTCTTCAACGGCGGCTACTCCTTCACGATGTTCAAGCCCCTGATAAAAGGGTTGTCCCACAGGACTTTGCGCATCGACGTCTGGGTCGATGCCTAGGATGAGGAGCCAGACTCGTTCGCTTCTTCCACGAACTGCAAGAAGTAGCATGAAGAATTTTAGAGATGGAGTTGTGGTGAGCAGTATGAAACTAGTAAGCTGGTAAAATTGCTTACCACTGCGTTCTCAACTTGCACCACCTTCGGGTCGGTGACCAAGAAAACGCCCTCCACCACTGTAGGGCTCGTGACAAGTTTCCCGTCCATCTCTTTACGGTACCGGGACCTAACAAATTCCCTGAAGAGCGGGTCCTTGTACTTGGCCCATGGGTTCTCGATGCCCTTCTCTGCGTAGGTCTGGTCCTTCTTCTGCCACTTGTCCGCCTTGCCGTTGTAGCCACGGCAACCGAGATAGTGGCGACCGATGTTCTTCTCTGCCAACTCCTTTCCCCAGGCCGACTGATCCTTGGTGTAGGCTAGGTCCTCGTTTTCTAGGAAGCGCGTGTAGTCCTGGGGCGTAAGCCACGGGAAATGGAGCTTGATCTCTTCCCATGGCTCGTCGTCAGCAATCATCCCCCTTAGCATGGTTTTATAACCGCTGAGGTTCCTGGTGAACCTGCCGAGGGCGAACTTGTTCACGATGTTCTCCTTGGGATCCAGGCTCGTGAAGCCCTCAGGGAGCAGGTACCACGCGTGCAGCCACAAGAGGAGTTGGTCCTACAGATGCTTCTTCTTCTTCGTTCGGAGTTTCGACTTGTTGACATTGACGACGTCCTGAAGGATAGCTCCCAGCTGGAGGCCGTACCCCCTCGCGAGATGCTTCAGCTCCGTAGGGATACCGGTCTTGGGGCCCACCACTGTGAATGTCTCCTTCGTGGCACCGACCGTGTTCGGTCGCCGCTTCTTCCGTTCCCTCTTGGCCTCGGTCGTTGTCTCTGAGCCACCCCCGGCGGCACCACTGTCGGTGGTCTTGTCCCCCTCTCATGACGGCCATCAAGGCCATCATCGACGCCCATCTCCTCACCGCCATCATCGGTGGTCTCGTCGTCTTCTTCGCCCCCTACCTCTGCCAGCTTTGTGTCCTCGGACATGAGCCTGTAGTGCTCCTCTAAGTCTCGCTGGCTCCGATCGTCTTTGTTGTGGTTTCCAGAAGACGACATGGCTATACCAAGCACTACACAAGCAAAAAGAAAGGATTTTAGATACGCAAATTCATGGCAAAAATACGGCATGACCTTTGCTAAAAATGGTCATGCCTGAGTGCCAGAAATTCGCCAGAACGGAAGTTAATCGATATTCCGGCGAAACATTGGCACTCAATGTACCTGCACAACATTCACAGCTGCAGCAACACAGCTACAACCATCATATTTGGCACAAAACAGGGGCATTCGTAGCTAAACTACCATAATTCAACCATCATGCACCAAAACAAGGGGCAGCCGTAGCTAAACCAACAGAATTCAACCACCATATCAAAAAACAGGGGCAGCCGTAGCTTAAGCCACCAGAATCCATCTCACAACATCACCAAATAAAAAGGTGCTCACCGAGGGTTCCGAGCACCTGGAGCGTAGGCTTCACATACCGTGCGGTCACGGACGAAGTGGACATGGCGGTGCTCGGGCCTCCTCCTCCACGTTCTTCTGCAAAAAGAAAATAGATTAGGAAAACAGATTAAGAAAATAGAATAGGAAAACAGATTAGAAAACATATCAGTGTTACAAAACGCTTCAAAACTGTATTATACATTAGCAGTAGCAGAGCCCAACACCGGAACCAAGCAGCCGGACGGTCTACCACGGAGCCACGCTAGGAGGCCTGCACCAGCATGCAAAATAGAACAATGGTTTCAAAACTATACTTTGTGAGATCAAATCTCATGCTTTGTGCCTAGAACTAACAGGAAGTGCACTTCATCTGGAAGTGCATTGTTTTTGCAAGTCATCTAGATTTTGTAAACTAGTGCCTTGGTTCAGAGATAGCTCTGCATGTTTTACTAATAAACTAGTGCCTTGGTTCAGAGATAGGTCTGCATGTTTTACTAATAAACTCATAGGAATGATACAAACTAGTTGCAGGATATGCTGTTTAGACCAGTTTATAAAGCCAGGCAAAATTCGTTAACCTATCACCCCCACTGTGACTGAGTGCAGAGGCCACCAAAGGAACAATTAACTTATATATCACTCCTTAATTAATTAACTAAAGATCAAGATGACACACCCTCCACTCCACAAATTCATAAGCACCAAGGAAAGAGGAGCATATGCGGTTGGACAGTTAGAGGATACCCTACACCATGGCCAAACAAATCATGGTGACTCACATACTAATTAAATTAGCATATAAATATGTTAACTAAAGCTGAAACAAATTAAAGGAAGCTTAGTACCGCTGAATTAGCATATATTTTCTCCGACATGGATGGCAGCGTGATTTGCGGATTGAGCTGCCTTAGCTGCAGGCTGTTTTATTTTGTTATATGGATTGTAATTTTCGTACTTTAGTTTGATTCTCGTTTTTTGGTTGATCGGCTGGGTGCATCCTAGTTATGCAGAGGCCGGGTGTAAACATTGCTATTGAGTAATAAAGCGTCCATTTCCAAAAAAAAATACCGCTGCACTGTTATTCTTTATTTATACATGTATCTAAACAGAAGTTTTTTAATGTAATGGGAGATCTTCCAGTGGAAGATGTCATTCGTGCATATCCAGTCAATGGAAGAAAAAATAGGAGAATATAAGACATAACCGTATTTGTTGTGAGTGTGGAGTGGATTACATAGGGGCAGTTGCAGTTGCTGCCTGGATTCCATCAACACACGAGTGCTGCTTCCCTCTACATTTTCGTTCCTCTGAACTATTGGGGACCGGTCGGAACAAATTTGCTCCGCTAAGGTGTTAATTTTTGGATCAGTTAGAGACGGCTCTTAGTATATAGATATATCAAAATTTAGTCAAATTCAAGGCATATATTCTGAGACGGAGAGTAAATATAGATACCAAGCCAGTAAATAAACTAGGGCCTTCCTTTTTGTGTAAGTCTGCGAATATGGACAAAAGATAGATGGGTCTGCAGGACTTGATAGTTTTTTTAGAACTACTTGATAGTTTATAGCAATATCATCAGTGTAAATTATGCGTTTTTGCTAGAGTGTGGATAAAACTTGTACTATGATGGAACTTTACATCCAAACTAATTTAGCAAAGGAGCCAGCAGCCCTGCATGTTCATATAAAAAAGCATGGCGATCTTACGATACATGATCGAGGAGTCCTAAACCTCCGGTGCTAATACTAAACAGTTTGAGATAATCAAATGCAATTGGAAACATCCATTAGAAGCAGACAAAATAATCATTGCAACTCTCAACAACACCAGCTATCTTAAGGCGTCACAGGGCTCTACTAAACGGAACTACATGCCTAGTTTCACCAACAAATCCTTAAGATTTGAGAGACTACCCCCTACACAGATGTCGTAGGCTAATTCGTACCGGTATTCCTCGGTATCCTTGATCTTGAAGGTGGACACGGACGCGCAGATGGAGCTCCTTGATCTCCTCCCCCTGCAGCGAGAACTGACATGCAGAGACACAGGGCGCATCCACGTCGAATTCGCCGGGGGATGAGCAGCTCGGCACCACCATTGTTTAGCTCACGTGGAGTGCCCGGGGCAGGCAGTCCACCACGAGCGAGCAATAGGTGGCAAGTGGAGGGCGAGGGGGAGAGAGGAAGGGAGGAGAGAGGGGGCCGGGTGGGACTCACCTCGCTGATGGAGGACGGTAGCGGATCGATGGGGTCGACGACGGGCAGGCGATGGACGGAGGACGGCGGCAGAGTGACCTCGCTGACGACGGCAGATCGGGCGGACGGGCGGACAGGCGCTCGAGGCGGAAGGCGGCAGATCGGGTGGATTGGAAGGACGGGCAGACGGCGGCAGATCGTCAGAGTGACCTTGCTGATGGCGCTCGGACAGGTGGAGGGGATCGATCTATCGTCAGAGTGAGGTGACGACACCGGCCCTTATCCCGGGGGGGGACCCACAGTCAATGTACCCCTGGCGTATGCGTGTAATCTCCGGCGGTAACCTTAGGGTCACTGGTAGGTGGGGCCAGCGCGTGGTACCCCTGGCGTATGGCCCAGATTCGTCGGTTGTAAGTTTTTTTAGGCAAATAATTAACGCACATTAAATGGTAACCTTAGGGTCACTGGCAGGTGGGGCCAGTGCGTGGTACCCCTGGCGTATGGCCCAAATTCGCTGGTGGTAAGTTTTTTTTAGGCAAATTAACGCACATTAAATGATAACTAGGGTTGTAATCGGATCGGACCGGATCGGATTTCCTCTCTACCATATATATCCTATTCCATATTTTTCCCGCGGATTCAGACCGGATCGGATAATGACCGATTATGGATCGGAATTCGCCGGTGGTAAGGTTTTTTTGTCAGTTGATGCGACTAAGCGTAACGCAATTCCATCGGAGGCAAACACACATAAAATGATAGCAATTCCGTCGCAAGCAAACACACATAAAATGATGGCTAAGTTATATTAGTTGCAATTCCATCGCCATCTCCGTAGGAGTTTAATGATTATGTAGTACACACTTATACATAAAATCATTAATAAGAGATACACATAAAATGATGAGTGTTAATTTCTCGACCACACCAATCTTACTGTTTCTTCTTTGTACTTTGCTTCTTCTTCTTGCCCTTCTGCTTGGTCTTTTTTTACTTGACCCTGCTAGTCTCATCATCGTGACTCCTTGTGTACGGAGGAGTTGTTGTAGCTGACGACCTAGGTAGCGTGGTCCTTCTTCTTCTTTTTGTGTATGTTGCATCATATTCATCGGGTTCTTCCATCATCGGGTCACCAACGAGTCCGTCGAAGTCTTTCTCGTCAGCGACTCCATCCATTCCGACGTGGGCCCTTTTGCCTCTCCTTACGACGACACGGCTAGGCCTTGATGGGTCAGTAATGAAGAAGCATTGCTCGACATTCTTAGCCAGTACCCATGGCTCATTTTGCGCGGTGGGTTTCTTGGTCTTGGATTTGTTGGGCAAACGCATGGTGGTGAAATACTCGTCTTATTTTCTGACATATGTAGCCCATGTGACACGGAACATCGGTAGCTTCTCCCCGACGTAGTCGAGCTCCCAAATTTCCTCGATCCTTCTGTAGTATCTTTTCTTCTCTTCACCCGTGTAAGATTCCATCATCACACCTGAGTTTTGATAGTCGCTTCTTTTGTCTCTCTCCTCCGTGTAGAGTGTGTAACCACTGATGTCGTATGCTTGATAAGTCATGAGGTTTGGTGCGGGCCCGTAAGACAAGACCATTGTGATCCTGTCCGCGACGCTTGTCATTGGCAGGGGATTGGCATCAATCTGGTCTTTGAACCAGCGCGCGAAAGAGGAGTTGTGCGCTCTAAATACCTCTTCTTCTGTCATCGGCATGTTAGCATTGTTCTCGATCATGGTTTTGTGCTTTTCTACCCAAGGAGTGACATCGTCCATGTGCTGTAGCGCTACTAAGTGGGCCCTGTCAAAGTCGGCTCTCTTATCAGACTAATCCACGTCCATTTCCTTCTTGCTGGTGCGGTGGCCTACTCCCTCAAACCTACCGAGGAGCTTGTCGTGGGCAAACCAATCGGACGTGGGTTTTCCTTATTTAGATAATTCTTGCAGAAAGAGACGCATTCCTCGGTGAGAAATCCCTGGATGATGCTTCCATCCGGATGTGCCTTGTTATGGACGTATCCTTTGATGATCCCATTCATTCTTTCTAACACCATCATGTTGTGAAGGAATGGAGGCCCGAGATCCTCGATATCGTCCACTATATGCAGCAGCAGGTGGATCGTGATGTCGAAGAATGCGGGCGGAAGTACATCTCCATCTCGGATATGATGGTGACTATCTCTTCCTGCAGCCTCCCGAGTTTCTTGACGGTTATCGATTTCCGAGTGATGACGTCGAAGAAGTTATAGAGGCTAGTCAGCGTTGCACGGACGTGCGGTTCCATGATCCCTCGGATTGCAACCGGAAGTATCTGCTCATCATGATGTGACAGTCATGAGACTTCATCCCGCTGAAGATTCCTTTCGTCGGGTCCAGCCATCTACATATCAGCCCCGCGTAGCCTAAGGGATACTTGGTTCCAAGGAGGCAACTGATCATCTGTTCGAGCTCGTTAGGATATAGAGTGAAGCAGGAGGGATGCGGGGATTCACTCTCCTTCACACTTTTTCCCTTAGGATCTTCCATCTCCTCCTCAACCGGCTGCTTCCCTGCCCTTTTGCGCTTGCGATCGTTTGTCTCCTCCTCAACCCTAGAAGACAGGGGGTGAAGCTCTTCTCTGATATTCAGGGCCTTCAGGTCGTGTCTTGCTTTCAGCCCGTCTTTGGTCCTATCCGGCATGTTGAGCAGAGTGCCAAGCAAGATTTCGCACACGTTCTTCATGATATGCATGACATCAAGGCTATGAGGCGTACCGAGGATCTTCCAGTACGGCAAGTCCCAAAACACGGACCTCCTTTTCCATACCCCCATGAGCGGACCGTGTTTCTTTTCCTTCTTCTTATCTCCTCGCTTCCGCTTATGCTTCTTTATCTTACCCGGCGGAGGGCAGTGTTTCCAGATTTTCACAAAGCATCAATCTCCTCACCGCTGCACTTAGGCGGAGGTACTTCGAGCTCATCCTTGCCGTTGAACAGGTCTCCACGCTTCCTCCACGGGTCATTCTCAGGTAGCCACATCCGATTCCTCATGTAGACGGTTTTCGAAGACCCGGGATGCTTACCCAACTGAAGAAACAACGTCCTTTCCATGCACCTCACACAAGCCTTGTGTCCGTGGCATGCCTGGCACGCGATATATCCGTATCTGAGATAGTCCTGCACTGTCTTGATCAGCGCTGCTTTCAGACGGAAAGGTTGTTGGAGGTGAGCGTCCCATGTTTCTACCCCTTTGCCCCACAAGATGGCTAGCCCCTCCTTCAATAGCTCAAGATATAGGTTGATATCGCTCCCTGGCTACGTCGGCCCTTGGATTAGCATGCTCATGTGTATGTACTTCTTCTTCAGGCATAGCCATGGGGGGAGGTTGTACATCCATACAAACACGGGCCAGGTACTGCGCTTGCTGCTCTGGTTCCCGAACGGATTGAGTCCATCGGTGCTTGCACCCAGTCTGATGTTCCTTGGTTCTTTCCCGAAATCTCCGTACTCATCGTCTAATGCTTTCCACTGGCTTGCATCCGAAGGGTGCGTCAGCACTAGGTTTTCAACCTGCACTGGATCCTTAATCACCACCTCCTTCCTTTCCGCGTGCCAGCGCATGAGCTTCACTTCCTTGGGGTCCGCGAAGTACCTCTAGAGACGGGGCCTAAGCGGGAAGTACCACACAACTTTTCGAGGAGCTTTTCTCGTCCCTCTCTTGTATCGAGGCTCGCTGCACCTTGGGCACGCGGTCAAGTCCTTATGCTCGTTCCGATACATCACATAGTCACTAATGCAGGCATGGTATTTTTTTATGCGGTAAATCGAGAGGGCACACCACTTTCTTGGCCTCCTATAGGCTACCTTCCAACGTGTTATCTTTAGGTAAGTGCTTCTTCAAGTATCGGAAGAGATCGTCTGTGCTTGCATCGTTCCATCCATATTTTGCCTTCATCTCTAAAAGATCCAGAGTTACTCTCAAGCGGGTTTCCTTCGGCCTGCGACCTGTGTCATACAACGGAGTTCTCGAGTCTATCTCCAGTTGATCCAGCTTAGACTTCTGTCTACCGGAGAATCTGGGGTCGGTCGATGCGTTGCCAAGAAGAATTTCCTGAAGATGAGGGTCGTGCACGGCCGCAGTTAGCGGGGTATTACTACTCCTGTCCTCATCGTCCGCATGTTCTTCTTCTTCCTGACCTTGTTCATCACTGTCGTCGTCATGTGCGACATCCCGTTCTTCTCCCTCCTCATCCTCTTCATTTTCGTGTTGAACGCCATCCTCTTCCTCATGGTCATCTTCATCATCCATCCACTGAGTGTAGCCCTCCATGAAACTATACCTGAGCAGGTGCTCATTCACCGTGCATGACAAGGGGTTAAACAATGACGATAGTTTGCATTTTCGACACAGACATTTTATTTCCATGCGGTTATTTTGATACATGTCGGCAGACGCGTGTTCCACGTATCTATCCATGTCGCTTTCCTTTATATTGATTACCATCGTCGCCTGCATGATAAGAGAATAGATTAGAACCTTCGGCTCGCCTTTCACAGAAAAATTCGGCATGACCTTTGCTAAAAATGGTCTCACCAGAGTGCCAGAAATTCGCCAGAACGGAAGTTAATCGACATTCCGGCAAAATATTGGCAACTCATTGTACATGCACATTCCACCGGCAAAACAACACAAAAAAGGTCCACATATGCGTGCAACCACTTTTCACCATCACAAGTGACATCACTAGTGACTTGTAGCCAATTCATGCACACATTCCACCACATTATACCTATTAGTTGACGCGAGGTCAAGAGCACCGGAGAAATGCCAAACGTCGACCGAAGAGAGTGTGTATGTGTTGTCGGGACCTTATGCTCGAGATCTAGATCTACCAATAGAGAGAAGTGGGAAAGGTGGTGGATAGAGATCTAGATCTAGATCTTGCTAGGTAGATCTAGTAATGCATGCGAGGGGAGCGACATCTCCTCAAATATATCAAACTTGGTTGGTTAAATTAGCTAAAATGGGTGGTAAGAAGTGGGGGAATGAGCTAGCAAAGCTTGGGGTTGAGTTTCCATGAAAAGTGAGCTAGTGGTGAGTGAGGAGGTGTTGGTAGGTGGCTGGTTCGAGCTGGTAATAAATCCCAGGTTACCACCGGAAGAAACAGCAAAGGCGCCGACGGTAATAGCATGGCCCACTGGCCCACCCGGCTCCACATCATCCCCGGTGAGCTTAGAATCATTCGCCGGTGGTATGTGCACCTATCCCCGGCGCGCGCGGGCCATTTGGCCAGCGGTAAGTGGCGGCCCATCTGGGGGCACGCGGCCCACTCTATCCCTGGCGAGTGGGGGGCAGTTTGTAGGCGCTCCTTCTGCTACCCCCGGCGTGCACTGCCGGATTCGCCGGCAGTAAGTGGTGCCCCATCCGGGAGGCACGCATCCCACCCTATCCCTAGCATGCACGCGACAAATTCGCCAGCGGTACGTGTCGTAGCCCCGACGTGACAAGTGTGTTTTGCCGGTGGTAACAGTACGCAGGTCTGGAAGCCCTTGCCGCCGGCGAGCATGTTCCCACTTCGCCGGCGATAAGGGGTGCTA
Organism: Avena sativa; assembly: GCA_916181665.1. Classification (NCBI taxonomy): domain Eukaryota; kingdom Viridiplantae; phylum Streptophyta; class Magnoliopsida; order Poales; family Poaceae; genus Avena; species Avena sativa. Next base: position 363,044,021 of record OV702290.1, on the reverse strand, counting down.
CTATAAGATTTTATCTAGTAGTAAGTATGGGTAGACTTGATCCTAAGAGGATGGCAAAATGATGGACTATGAAAGTTATGTAACCAAGTTTAGGAATAAGTGACCTACTCCCTCTTCAAATACTGGTTCACGGTTAGAGTGACCTACTCCTCGTCCCCTCACAGAAAGAAATCAGCGTGGGCCGTCTTCTCCCTGCTTGGGCGTGGTGGCTCTTCGGCGTGGTGCGGACGCTGGTCTCCGGTGGTGGTGGCGTATTGGAGCAGCGCCGGTGTGACGCACGACATGGAGGTCCTTCTCCGGGCAGATCGGTGGCAGGACGACGTGGAAACAACTCCCTCTCATGCGCTGGCCCTTGGCTTCAGTGCGGGTGAGGCGAGGCGGTTGGCCGGCAAGAGCCGAGCTCCAATGTCGGTCGGAGCCGACGATGGGGCGTCCTCGGATGCCGTAACCTTGTTGAAGACGTCGTTGCTACGAATCCCGCGTCATGCCTAAGGCTCTGGCGGAAACTCTAGATCTGGGATTTTTTCGGATCGGATGATGGCGGCACATCGGTTTTGTTCACCCTCTTGAGGGCATCGTTTTGGAGCCTTGGATGCTTGGAGGGGATCAGCTCGTGGAGCGGTGTTCCATCTTCTGCGTCGATGGCAGCGGGTCTCGGTGGCGTGGTGTAGTGGGGTCTCATCGGCAGACGTGATGATGGCCTCACGCAGGGCGGGGGTCGCTGTCTGGCGCCATGGTGATGTCAGCGGCAGGACCGGCAAAGTTTATGCAGATCTTAATTGTGAAGATTGTTTAGAGGATCGATGGCGGCGACGGCTTCTATGGCGTGCTTGCTAAAAGTCAGCTAATCCGGATGTACGCTCTCGTCTCGCCTAGAGGGCGCCTCGGGGTATCCGATTGTTCCTGGTCCCTAGCTCGTGGAGTGTCTTTGTTGTCTTTCCAGGCACAGAGTGGCCCCGTTGACATGATTTTCCTCCATTGTCGAGTGTGTAAGTTTTGTGTGGTGGCTTCGGGTTTGGTGATGTATATGCTTTGTTGTTCCTTTGTTGATCGATCTTTAATAAAGCAATAAAGTCCGTATGCATCTTTTCGATGCAGAGGCCGGAGGTCGTATCCTCCATTTCGAGAAAAAAACGATTAGAGTGTGGTCAAATTTGAAGACCTAGCTTGGGCTTGTTGACATTTCCCACAACAATTGGCTCTCTCCTGATACCGTCAAGAGTCATGGATATATAATTCTAAAACGAGGTCAATCAAGAAAGACCATGTCTTGATCACTATAATGCTTATCTCACACAAAGTTTGGAAGGAGCAGAATGCTAGGGGGATTTAGAAACCACTCCACTACACCCATGACGGTTGTGGTGAAGATTAAGGATGAGGTCACAATGTGGTCTCTAGCCGGTCCTAAGGCATGTTGTAATGCCGTAAGGTGGGTGTATGCCATGGATCTAGGTCTTTGTCCTAGATCATCTTAGTGGAAACGTCTTTAAACTACTTTCTTAATCAATTAAAATGGCAAGTCCTTTATCTTGTTAAAAAATACAATAAAAATATGAATATAAATGATCAAAACAATTTACAGTTAAAAGAGGGTTAAAAACTTCTCTTCTTAAAATAGAAATACCCTCTCGTTTAGGGTTTCTCTGCTCTGGCGGCGATCCCATTGCTGCTGTGAGATTTGCCCGCCGACCTGGGATCTGGCCGCTGGGATCTCGTTACTCTTCTCCGCACTGATAGGGAGGCTCAGCCCTCGTTGCTATTGGCCTTCGGCTGGGTACATTCTTCCCATCTAGGGTTTGGACATGGTGATTCAGCGACATCGGGTGTCTCTGGTTCGGAGACGGAGAAAGATGAGACGATAGATGACATGTTTAGTCACCTGGAACTTAACGCTGATGAGCTGGATGATGTCGTGATTGGTATAGAGAAGGTGTCCGAATTTAAGAAGGAGGCTCGCTAGCTCGCTATTGCTAAAGTCATCATTACGCGATCCTTTAGTGCAAAAGCCCTCTTCGAGAAGATAAGGGTTGTTTGGAACCTATCCCGAGATCTGATCTGTCGTGCTGCAAGTGAAAACTTGTTCATCTTCTAGATGCACTACCTCGGCGACTAGAAGAAAGTCGTCCACCAAGGTCCATGGACCTTCCGCGGCTGGGGTGTTCTTATTAATGATTATGATGGTCTAGAAGAACCGGAAAAGTTCATCTTTAGCGGCATGCATCTCTGGGTACAAATTCACGGGATTCCTGAGCTATATCGAAAATCTGAAGTTCTAGATGACCTATCAAGGAAGATTGGCAAGGTGAAGAAGTCCAGATGTCCCCAAAACTTTTCTTCGAAGGCAACTATGTGATAATTCAGGTCATGGTGGACACTGCAAAGCTCCTTATGCGTCGCTAACAACTCCTGAAGGCAAGAAGAGATTGCAAGTGAAATATGAGAAGGTTCCGTTTTTCTATAAACATTGTGGCTTGATCGACCATGACCACGAGGAATGCGGTGATGGGGTGTGGGAGGAGAAATAGCTACAGTTTGGTACTTGGATGCTCGCCGTCCGTCGTGCTAACCAACCAGATCCACTCCCCCCGATGCTTTGATAATTGAGAGGTTTCCCGTGGTGGCTGGTCTGGTAGGGGCGTAGGGCGTCCAAATCTTGGGCGAAAACGCTCGTCTGAGGAGGCCGGTATGGAGGATGAGAGTGACCTCAAGGATACAGCTGCTAGCCCGATTAAACTGGGGCAGCATACTGAGCCTATGGAGGATGACTTGGATGAGACCAGGAGGATTCTTCAGTTCGATCGGGAGTTAGTAGGTGATAACTTGGGCTATGAAAATGGCTCGAGTACTAAACTTCGTGTTCCCCTGCTACCTCCACAATATGTCAAGGAGAAGGATCGCTCCAAGTTGAGGAAAACGGATGCATTAGACTCGGAAAACCCTCTGGCACCATCGGCGACCCCCTTTGAGGAGGACCTCCGGGTGATGACCCACAAGTATAGGGGTGTATCTCAGTATTTTCGATAAGTAAGAGTGTCAAACCCAACGAGGAGCAGAAGGTGTTGACGAGTGGCTTGGAGCAGGAATTCTCTATAAATACTTAGCAAACGGATTTTTAGGGGTTTTTGATAATGCAGATAAATAAAGTGCGAGTAAATAAAAGACAATAATAATAGATGCAGCAAGTGGCCCAATCCTTTCTTTATCAAAGGACAAGCCGGTTGTATTACTTAAGATGGCCAAACGTTCTCGAGGACACATGGGAATATCGTCAAGTGCTTTCGCTTCATATAGTTGATTAATCTTCTTTAGTTTGATAAGTGTTGTGTGGGTGAACCTGTGCTAATGTTCTGACCTTCCTACGACTAATACATACTTGTGATTATACCCCTTGCAAGCATCTGCAAGTACAAGAAAGTAATTAAGATAAAAACCTAACCACAACTTTAAACTCTGAGATCCTACACTCCCTTGTGCAAAGGTTTCCTAACAGGGGTTTAGGTTTCTGTTACTCTGGCAACCCCTATGATTAGTAGCCAAATACACAATGCATTCCCCAAGGCCCATAAAGGTGAAGTGTCATGTAGTCGACGTTCACATGACACCACTAGAAGAATAACACCACAACTTAAATAACAAACTATTGAATCTTTCTCAACACAATTCCACTACTAATAACATGACTTCTCCCATGTCCTCAAGAACTAAACGAACTACTCACAAGACATCATATGGATCAAGATCAGAGATGAAATAATGATAAGTAACAATCTGAACATGAACGATAATTCAATGGTTCCACTCAATAGCATCAATTACAACAAGTAATCAACATTGGGAAAGTTTTCCCTAAGAACTATGCAAGATTCAACCCAATTGTTACAGCGGTATGGAGTGGTGATGATGGTGCTAGTGGAGATGATGATTTAGATGATGATGATCCCGATGAAGTACAACTTGATGGTGGTGTTGATGCCGACGATCTCCTCTCTCCGGGAAGGAATTTCCCCGACAGATTTCTGCCTGCCAGAGAGCTCTTTCTCTCTCTGTAGTTTTCCGCCCTGCGGAGGCGGCGAAATATTTCTGTGGTTGCTCCCCGAGTCTTAGGGTTTCGTGGGGATAATATACGCCAAAGGGGAGAGCCGGAGGTGGGCCAGGGTGGCCACACCACCTGGTGGCGCAACCAAGGGTGGCCCGCGCCAGGGGGTGGTGTGGGCCCCCTGTGGCCCAATTCCGCTCCCCCTTATGGCATCCTTTGTCTTCTGGACAAATAGAATTTTCCATGTATTTTCTGGAATTTTCTGATCTTCGCGAATTTCGGCTCCAAATAGTGCCTTTTCCACCAGAATCCTGACTTCAACGGTCCATCCTCCAAAAGTCATCAACCATGCAAAAACAGATGAAATAACATAAGTATCATCTCTTAATATGAAATATATCAATGAATAATAGTAAATTATGATATAGAATAGTGATGCAAAATGGACGTATCAACTCCCCCCAAGCTTAGACTTCGCTTGTCCCCAAGCGAAAACTGAGCTCAATAAACATGACCTCAGGTTTATGGAGTGAAGAGTCGATAAAAGAATACGGACAAGAAGCATCACATTCATCAATACATAAATCATAATAGAATACAACTCACTATTATATAACTTAACTTGTAATAATTAAAGGAAACACAATAAAGATACACAAAGTAAATCATAATTGGTAATGACAAATTTAGCTCTTGGTCAAAGGATAGTTAACAATTTGCAGGAGTTCAAACATAAAGGGGTTTTCAATGATAGCTTTCAAAGTAATATTCACTAAGATAGGAGCAATGTGCAAAACAAGGAACATATGAAACATGATTGAATAAATCATCATATGAACGAATGAAACACAACAACTCAAAATACTTGCTGAGATAGAAAGGAATATGTTTACTGACTCAACTAAAAAGTAAAAGATAGGCCCTTCGCAGAGGGAAGCAAGGATTTCAAGTTTCATAAAGATCTTTCAAAAATTATGGTACTTATGAGCTTTCAGCTCTCATTGCCCCCGTCATAAGCATCTTTAGGTGATTATGGTTAAAGTGAACAAATATGAGGATATGCTTGACAAGTTATAAGTTGAAAATCTCATGCCCCATTCTTGCGAGTACCATACCTCATGCTACTCAAGTTTAGTCATAGGTAAGTTCTTGTCATTGTAAATACATGTGTATCATGGAGAACCGCCAACGGGGTACCCCTTGCCCCATGATACAGAAGAATCCCCATATCAAAATGACAAGGCAACAGAAAATGAGCATCTCAGCAATCTTTTTATTGTCTATTTGCATAGATTTTTATTGAGGATGCTTCATAGAATGCTCACTATGGTTATGCTGCAAGTTTCCACCATGATTAGGCATGGCTTAGGCTAGTCGCCCAGGCATTTCTCTAACACACATACAAACTCCATGAGCTTACAAGCTCCACTTTTATTTCACACCGCCGGGATCCATAAGCAAAAGAATCATGATATCAACTAAATAAGTGCAATGTTGAAAGCATTCCCCATGGTAACATGGTTCTTCTAACTCTCAATTTATAAAGCACAAGCATATACGCAACATAGGTCGGAACAATGGTTCAAGTTTATTAAGTGCAAAAAAGTAAAGTGTGCCATCAAGTTCGTGAGAGCTTTAATCACTAATTTTCACATAACAAGTTTAATTCAAAAGGTAGATAAAAACATGAATTTACTTGGAATTGCAATAATGCTAATAGGTAGGTATGGTGGACACAAATGGCATAGGTTTTGGTTTAAGGATTGGATGCACGAGAAGCATTCCCTCTTAGTACAGGTTTTAGGCTAGCAAGGTTGGGTAGCAAGCATAAGAGTTGAAGGAAACAAACAAACATACAGGTGATAAAAAAACATGCAATCCTCCTTGGAAGCACAAAAGATCTTAACTAGAGAATACTAAGCTTATAATCAAATCAAGAAAGTAAGATGATGAAATTATATTTCTTTAAGAGTACTTTTTATCTTTTTATACAATTCTCATAATAGCGTTGCTACTGACCGAGCCTAGTTTGCCAAAACCAACTAAATTAACTCAATGATCCCAAAGTGATACCAATACTAACAACAAGATCAATCATATAATAGGAATTGAAAACTAATATAAGATATGCAAAAGAGTGAATGATAGAACTTCTCATTAATATTCCATAACGGCAACTCACACAAGGGATACATAGATATCTAACAAGAGGAGAGACACTTCCATAATGCAAACCATCCTACATGATAACTTCTCTATTCATGATATGACTCTACTAAAAAGGTAAAAAGATAAAAGATAGTGATATGATACCGTGGCACTCCCCCAAGCTTGGAACAAACCAAGGGGATGCCAAAACCTGATGACGAATTACTCCTTCGGTGGTGGTGGTGTTCCCTTGATCAAAGTGAGATAATCTTCCAGGATCTTGTGGAGCATGTTATTCTCTTCTTGTAGTATTTCCACCTTTCTCCTCAGGACTTGGTACTTACCGCAAAACTCATTAGTGGCCCATAAAGCTTCCACCACTGTAGGGCAGGAACTGAGGTTTAGAATTGGAGGTATCATCCCTTGTCCTTTCATGCCTGCCGACATGCCCTTCACTTCCTCCTTGATGCTCCGATCTATATCTTCGTGCCTAGCTATGATCCTTTCTTCTTCCACCCATCCTATGAAGGTCCTCTGCTCCAGGTCGCGATGGAGCTCGCGCCAGCATCGCAGCTCATAGTCCTCCGAAAATGAACCCTGAAACAACATCTGAACAGAATAGATCAAAGCGAAAATGCACGAGAACACGATATACGAACCTCGGGGGATCCGGGGGATTATATATTACGATTTTTTACAACAAAAGGAAGGTACTGGGAGAAAATGGGTTAGAGACGGACTCCGGGGCGGCCACACCACCTGGTGGCGCGACCAGGGGCCCGCGCCACGGGGTGGTGTGAGCCACCCTAGCTCCGTTTCCGTCCCTCTTTCGCTTCGCTACTTTCCTTGTTGGATAAAAACTGCAAAAATATAATTGGGCAGAGTTTTTGTGGACCTTTTCTTACCAGAACTGTTACCTATTCAAAAATGGACTCTGCATGTATCTGAGCTTGACATTTAATAAATTCTTCCGGAGTTACCATTTGAATAGCATCAATGTTTTCATTGTAAGAATCTCCAGAAATATAGTGCTTGAGTCTCTGACCATTCACCACTTGTGTTGTGTTATCTTTTAGGGAAGAAATTTTTATTGCACCTGAACGATACACCTCTTCAATAACAAAGGGTCCTTCCCATTTTGAGAGTAGTTTTCCTGCAAAAAATCTGAGACGAGACCTATACAATAGAACCTTCTCACCGACATGGAACTCTCTCTTAAGAATTCTCCTGTCATGCCATTTTTTAACTTTTTTCTTTAAATAGTCTAGCATTTTAGTAAGCTTCACTCCTCCACTCGTCTAACAAATTAACGTCAAATAATCTTTTCTCACCAGCGAGTTTGAAGTCTCTATTAAGTTCTTTCACTGCCCAATAAGCTTTGTGTTCTAATTCTAGAGGTAGGTGGCAAGCTTTCCCATAAACCATTTTGTAAGGAGACATCCCCGTAGGATTTTTATAAGCAGTTCTATAAGCCCATAAAGCATCATTCAACTTTTTAGCCCAATTTTTCTAGATCTATTAACAGTCTTTTGCAAGATGGATTTAATTTCTCTATTTGATAGTTCTACCTGCCCACTTGTTTGGGGATGATAAGCTGAAGAAATTCTATGATTAACATCGTATTTAGCAAGGGTCTTTCTGAAACCACCATGAATGAAATGAGAACCTCCATCAGTCATAAGATATCTAGGCACTCCAAATATAGGAAAGATAATATCCTTAAGCATTTTCAAAGAGGTCTCACCATCAGCACTTTTCGTAGGTATGGCTTTTACCCATTTAGTAACATAGTCAACAGCAACAAGACTATGAGTATAACCTTTTGAAGGGGGAAAAGGACCCATCAAGTCAAATCCCCAACAATCAAATGGTTCAATAACAAGAGAGTAATTCATAGGCATTTCATTGCGTCTAGAAATATTACCAACTCGTTGACATTCATCACATGATAAGACAAATCTTCTTGCATCTTTGAAAAGGGTAGCCCAGTAAAAACCTGATTGTAGAACCTTTTGTGCGGTTCTATCTCCTGCATGATGTCCTCCATAGGCACTACAATGACATTTCTGCAATATCTCCTTTTGTTCAAATTCTGGAACACATCTTCGCATAATACCATCTACTCCCTCCTTCTTTGTTGTGCTGTAAAAGTTGGAGGCAAATACTTGGAAACAATAAAGTTAGCGTAATCAGCATACCAAGGACTCCCTCGCGAACTTACCCCTACTGCAGCCAACTGTTCATTTGGAAACTATCATTAACATGCATTGGATCAAAGGAGATGTTTTCCAAACGAGATAAATTATCAGTAATAGGATTTTTAGCACCTTTCCTATCTACAATATGTAGGTCGAATTCTTGTAAAAGCAACACCCATCTAATAAGCCTAGGCTTAGCATCTTTCTTCATCATAAGGTATTTAATGGCAGCATGATCAGTATGAATGGTAACTTTTGAATCAACAATATAAGGTCTGAACTTATCACAAGCAAAAACAACAACTAAGAACTCTTTTTCATTAGTAGTATAATTCTTTTGAGCAGTATCGAGAGTCTTACTAGCATAATGGATAACATTAACCTTTTTATCTATTCGTTGCCCAAGAACAACACCTACGGCAAAATCACTAGCATCGCACATGATCTCAAATGGTAAGTTCTAATCAGGTGGTTGGACAATAGGAGCAGTATTTAAAGCTTTCTTTAGAGTTTCGAAAGCTTCCTTACAATTATCATCAAAAATAAAGGGTACATCTTTTTGGAGAAGATTAGTAAGGGGTTTTGATATCTTGGAGAAATCTTTAATAAACCTTCTATAGAAACCAGCATGACCAAGGATACTACGAATACCTTTAACATCCCTAGGATAGGGCATTTTGTCAATTGCTTCAACTTTGGCTCTATCAACTTCAATGCCTCTTTCGGAAATTTTATGTCCAAGGACAATTCCTTCATTGACCATGAAGTGGCATTTCTCCCAATTAAGAACAAGATTAGTTTCCTCACATCTCTGCAAAACTTTATCAAGGTTGTGCAGACAATTATCAAAAGAAGTTCCATACACGGAAAAAAACATGAAAGATAGCAAGCATGCATCTTTGAAAAGTGGCAGGAGCATTACACAAACAAAAAGGCATTCTCCTGTAAGCATATGTTCCATAAGGGCATGTAAAATTAGTTTTTTTATCTTGTTCTTTAACAGCAATTTGAGAGAACCCAGAGTATCCATCAAGAAAACAAAAATGGGTCTTTTTAGATAATCTTTTTAACATTTTATCATTAAAAGGCAGTGGGTAATGATCTTTCTTAGTAACTTTATTAACCTTTCTGAAGTCAATGCACATCCTATAACCTACTACTATTCTTTGGGGGATAAGCTCATTATTCTCATTAGGCACAACAGTAATTCCCCCTTTCTTAGGGACACAATGAACAGGACTAACCCATTCACTATCAGCAATAGGATAAATAATACCAGCATCAAGGAGTTTTAATACCTCATTTCTTACCACTTCCTTCATCTTAGGATTTAAACGACGTTGATGTTCCACCACTGGTTTTGCATCGGGTTCTATATTAATAGCGTGCTGACATATAGTAGGAGAAATCCCTTTTAAATCATCAAGTGTATAACCCATAGCTCCTCGATGTTTCTTCAATACTTCCAATAATCTTGCCTCTTCCTTCCCTGAAAGTTTAGAACTAATAATAACATGATATGTTTTTTATCATCAATGTAAGCATATTTAAGATCGTTAGGTAAAGGCTTCCGATTGAAAACCGTATCCTTTTTAGGTGGTAGTGTGGTACCCAAATCTTCCACAGGCAAGTTATGCTTAAGCATCTTAAGTTGACGACGGAGAATCTCGTCAATCTCATTACTTTCTTCCTTGAAGATCTCACTTTCATGGTCTTCCATAAAATGCTGCAAAGCATTGTTAGGAGCAAGAGAAATAGAAGCAAGTTGTTCAACTCTAAAATCCTCATTAGGAGTTTCATTTTCATAAGGGACTGATACGTTGCAAACGTATCTATGATTTTTGATGTTCCATGCTTGGTTTATATCTACTTTCTTATGTTTTGGTCCACACTTTGGAGTATTTTTATACACTTTCTTGGACTAACCTATTAACAAGATGCCAAAGTGCCTGTTGCCTGTTTTCTGCTATTTTCGGTTCCAGGAAAGTCAGAAAATGAAGATTCTCGGAATTGGACGGGACAAAAGCCAAAGTCAATATTTTACCGGAAGACACATGGAGTCCGAAGGAGAGACGAAGGGGGGCCACAGGGCGGCCACACCACCCCTTGGCGTGGGTAGCCCTAGGCTACGCCAGGGCATGGTGTGGGCCCCCTGGCCGGCCACCGACCTTGCCCCTTTGCCTATAAGAAGCCCCCGATGCAAAAACCCTAAATCGACTAGCCTCCAGCCACAAAAAGTGCTGCAACGCTGCCGCCACCGAAGGGGAGATTCAGGGGACAGAAAGTCTCTGTTCCGGCACCCTGCCGGGACAGGGAAGTGCCCCCGAAGCCATCTCCATCGATCTCCACCACCATCTCCATCACTGTTGATGATTCCCATGATGATGAGGGAGTAGTTCTTCCTCGAGGCTAAGGGTTCTACCGGTAGTTATGTGTTCATCTCTCTCTCTATGCATGATCATATTGTGATCATGAGCTTTGTAATCAAGTAGATCTACTTTGCTACTCAAGTGCTTTAATAGATCTCTGCTCTCTCCATGTGTGTGAAAGTGACAGCGTGCACACCATGGAGAATATCATTTTGCTTCCCAAAAGTTGCGGCGCCCAGGCAACGCGGTACCCAAGTTGATTTTAATCACCACGATTCGAAAAGTTGGGGCGCCAATTTCTAAGAGGGGTGTTTCGAGTGAATGATGGCCAAACCCAATATTTTCAAATCACGCCTGTTAAGTCAGGATATTCCGTTACACTAGTTCCTTTTGTGCCCCTTCTTCGCCAGTCACTCTTCTTAGCCACCCTGCACGTGTCGTAGTGGCAAATCCATTACTATACTTTCCTAACTCTCGACACTGAATCTTGCTGCGGCAGCGACGGTCCCTTTTCTTCCCTTCCCCGACCCTAAATCTGCCTGCGGCGGAGGACCTTTTTTCTCCCACCCCCGACACTGAATCCGACGGCGGCGGCCTAACATGTCTTGCAAGGCGAAGGTTGTTGCTATGTTGCCGACTGATTCGGGTCCATCGGGGCCCAAGTCTGGGGCTCAACACGAAGCAGCGGCGAGGTCTTCAACCCCGGTTAGCAAGGAGGCCAGCAATGATTCTACTCCCAAGGTACCTACGAGCAGCGGGTTGAAGAGAAAAGCAAGGCCAGTGGCGGATTGTTCGGCTCTGGTGGGCGGATGCGGCACCCAGATCTCGAAGAAAAAAACCCGGGAGAAGAGCGAGAGGTGAATTTTTCTTATATGTGCCTTATCTTGCAAGTAGATTAGTTACGGCATAATAGAATCGAATGAACTGAAAAGTTCCCCTTTTTATCAAATTAGGCACATCTTTGATACAAGGGACCTATATGAGTTCATAGTTCATGTTCGGCAGTACACTACAAAAACTTGATTTTGGTTGCGAGAGGGTTATGTTCGGGCAAGATGTGCATCTGCTTGTGAATTGCAAAGAGGTTGTGTCCATTTCGCAGCTGGTAGATATGCTTGCCCCTAGAATTCCCTGGGGTTCTAGACAGAGGACAAAATTGGTGTGGCGCAACATGAATGATACCTATCAGCAAATTGAGCACTCCCATGAGCTTTAGTTGGTTTGGGAGTGTTGTGCAGCTGATCGTAAGGCGAAAGTTGAAGCGATGATTGATGATATGTATGCAGATGCTAGAGATCTTGCTGCCAGAGCTTTGATGCACTCGACGATCGACGTAGAGCTCGTTGGGAACCCCAAGAGGAAGGTATGATGAGTATAGCAGAAAGTTTTCCCTCAGTTATGAAACCAAGGTTTAATCGAACCAGTAGGAGCAAGGAAACACCCCAAAGGTGTTACTAGCTAAGATTTGGCAGGGCGCACTACCGGTGGTAGTAGCAACGTGGAGACCTGCACAACACAACCACAGAACTTTGTCCCCAACTTGCGATGAGGTTGTCAATCTCACCGTGTTTTGTGGAAAACAAAGGATTAAACGTATTGAATGGAAAGAAGTAAAAGTTTGCAGAAAGTAAACACAAAGCAGTAAAAGATTGTAGATTGTATGTAAAAGACAAGGACCGGGATCCATAGTTCACTAGATGTGGCTCTCCTTAGATAGATAACATGCTGGGTGAACAAATTACAGCAGGGAAATTGACAAACACCGAGAAAGCAATACATGCATATACTAATCATATTGACTCCTTTGAGACTTGATTGGGCAATACAACATAATACATAGACCGCCATCCAACTGCATCTATGACTAATAATCCACCTTCAGGTTATCATCCGAACCCCGTCCAGTATTAAGTTGCAAGCAACAGATTATTGCTTTACGAACTACGTGTAAGGTAAATAATACAATTGATCTATGAACAAAGGATCGTTGTTTTCTCCCTAGTAGCAACAGCACATCTAGTACCTTAGAGATTTCTGTCACTTCCCCAGATTACCAGAGGCATGAAACCACTATCGAGCATAAATACTAACTCTTGGAGTTGCTAGCATCTACTTGGCCGAGATAGCTACTAACAACGGAAAGCATGTAAGATCTCAAATAACAAATACATGATAGAATCAATAATCAATCTGAAATTGCATCTCAATATCCATCGGATCCTCGCAAACACAACATGTATGGATTACAAATAGATGATCGTGATCATGAACGGAGCTCACAAGATCTAAACATGAAAGCACAAAGGAGGAGAAACCAGCCATCTAGCTACTACATGAATCCATAGTCCAAGGATGAACTACTCACGCATCACACCGGAGGCTTGCATGGTGATGAAGAAGGCCTCCAGGGTGAATTCCCCTCTCCTGCAGGGTGTCGGGAAGAGCTTCAGATCCCTCCCGATCTAGGGATGGAGATGACGGCAGCTACAGACTCTTTCATGGATTTTTGATCGAGAACCTAGGGTTTTCGTCCCGAGGGAAACTTATAGGCGGAAGGAGAGGCCGAGGGGGTGCTGGGGTCGGCCAGACCACCCCCTGGCACGGGCCAAGCCTGGCCGCACGGCCAGTTGGTGTGGCCGGCCCCTTGACCCTCTCCGTCTCGTATTCTGGCACTTGATCCCTTCCGGAAAAATAGGCACTTTGGCTTTTGTCCCGTCCAATTCTGAGAATATTCATTTTCTGACTTTCCTGGAACCAAAAATAGCAGAAAACAGGCAGCTGGCACTGTGGCTCTTGTTAATAGGTTAGTCCAAGAAATCATATGAAAAGTACTCCAAAGTTGGAACAAAACACAAGAAAGTGGATAAAACCAATCATGGAACATCAAAAATTATAGATACATTTGCAATGTATCAACATCCCCAAGCTTAACTCCTGCTCGTCCTCGAGTAGGTAAGTGAAAAAAAATTGAGGTGACATGCACCATCAAAGACTTGATCAAAGTATTTGCAAAACATGAAAGTTGGGATCAAAGTACTTCAATCATAACATGAAAGACAAAGTTCTAGCAATAAGCAAAGAAACTATGATGCAACATGAAAAGGCACAAACAAAAGAATCATGAATAACAATGCTTTGCAAGTCGTTTGTTTGTTTCACATAAATAAAACATAGCATAATAGTATTCAGCTTGTCCCTCAATAGAGTAGCAAATATAAATGCATAGGACACCTTCAAAGTTCATAAGAGTGACTAGATACAATAGCTTAAAACAACCAATAACAAGTTATGCATCAATCAACTAGTCTTGGGACAATGCACATAGAACTAAGAATGGCCACTATGCTCTCAAAGAAGGTGCATAAAGTTAGAAGGTGGAGACTCAATATAATGGTGGAAGAAAGGCCTTTTGTAAAAGGAAGTAGGGATTCAAGTCTCATAAAGAGCTTCCAAAAATTATGGTACTTATAGCTTTCAGCTCTCATTGCCCCTATCATAAGCATCTTGAAGGTGATTAAGGTTAAAGTGACACAACTAAGAGGATATGCTTGACAAGTTATAAACCGAAATCTCATGCCCCTTACTTACGAAGACCGATCCTCATGCTACTCAACTTCAGTCACGAGTAAGCTCTTGTCATTGTAAGTATATGTGTATCATTAAGAACTGCCAACAGGGTACCCCTTGCACATGATACGGGAGCTTTCCCATAATCAAAATGACAAGGCAAGCAGACAATGAGCATCTCAGCGATCTTTTTATTTGCTATTTGCATAGGTTTTTATTGAGGATGCTTCATAGAGTGCTCATTATGGTGATGATGGAAGTTTCCACCATGATTAGGCATGGTTTAGGCTAGCGGCCCAGGCGTTTCTCTAACACACATACAAACTCCATGATCTTACAAGTTCCACTTTTATTTCACACCGCCGGGATCCGTAAGAAAAAGAACATAATATCAATGGGGTACAAAGTACAAGTGCAATGTTGAAAGTGTTCCCCATGAAACATGGTTCTGCTAACTTCAACTTATAAAGCGCAAGCATATACACAACAAAGAAGGACCCAATGGTTCAAGTTTATTAGAGGCAAAAAAGTAAAGTGTGCCATCAAGTTCGTGAGAGCTTTAATCACTAGTTTTCTCATAACAAGTGAAAGGTAGAAAAAACATGAATATACTTGGAATAACATAAGCTAGTAGGTAGGTATGGTGGACTCTTTGGAATAACTTGGTTTAGGGAGTTGGATGCATGAGTGGAACTCATACTTGGTTGTGGAGGCTAGCAGAAGACTGGGAGCAACAAACTAAGAGAGAAATAATGGCCATAATCATGCAGAGCGACAAAACATCATTGGTAAAAGCATAAAGTGATACTACATGTTGAAAACTAAAGGATCATAAAGTCTATGGTGACTTGTGACAGTCATAACATGGTGTAAGCATGCGCCAAGTCAACCCAAATAAAGCATCAAAGGAGAATACCACTATACTATGCTTTAATATGCTAAAACAACGCATGATTCATCCAAGGCACATTAAGCAATCTCAATTGTTTATAACAAGTCATACTACAGCAAAGAATACTAAGCATAAAGCTAAAACAATATCAAGCATAGCATGACAAAGCGCAGGCCACAGTCAAAAACAAGCTCTTTTTACCACATAAGTATGAACTTTCCTACTCTTTTCCAAACCAAACCAAAGTATTTGCAAACCAATGTATGAAATAGGGGGTCCAACCAACTTATTCAGAAAACTAAACAAACCAAGAAAACTAAAAACCAAAACGAAAACGAAAAGGAAGACGCTCCAAGAAAAACACAACTGTGCATGAAACAATAAAAATGAAGCGTTTGGAAGAAACCTGGAATTTTTATTGATGAAGAAGGGGATGCCTTGGGCATCCCCAAGCTTTGAAGCTTGCACTTCTTGGATATTTCTTGGGGTGACACGCGTGGCATCCCCAAGCTTGATCTTTAGTCCATCCTTCATCTCATTACTCATTTCTTCCATACACCTGGAAATTTTCCTTCATACTAAACTTCACAAATCTCATTAGCAACATTAGTGCACTTAAGATAAATAAGTCTCAAGGTTCAGTTCTAACACCAAATAAACTTCCATTAGAACACTAGATACTGTATCACTTCCCTCAAAAAGCTCAATTCCCCAAAGGAACTCAAGAAGGAACTAACAAGAAGCAAATGCAGAAAATGGCAGAAATCTGTCAAAACAGACCAGCAGGTATAGACGAATTTTTTCGAAGACCTTATGTTGCTCAAATAGAAAAGTGTTGAACTAACATAAGTTAGATAACAACCTGGGGCATAAGCACAAAACATTACAGCTCAATCCGACGTACAGAACTCTCTCAGGAATTTTTACGGTGAAGCACAGAAATCTTTTTCGGGACAGCAACTTTTCCAATCATTACTTCACTCTCTTAGAGGTTACTCTTGGCACAAAAAGCAAATAAATAGGATAAGGAGAGGTTATTACATAGGTAATAACTTCCAAGACTCAACTAAAACTCTTAGGTTATCTCCCAACAAGTACTTTTCTTTAACGCCTTTAAGTTAGGCATAAGAAGCAAAGAAAGAATCAAGTGTTCTCAAATGAAGAAGCATTAAGACCAAATTTTGTTTTCATAGGAGAAGCAAAAGAAATCTTTTCTGTCTTTTTAGGTAAGTGTTCTATACCTTTCTTGAGTGGGAGTTGATATTTAATGGTGCCTTCTTTCATATCAATGATGGCACCAACAGTTCTAAGAAAAGGTCTTCCCAAAGTAATAGGACAATAAGCATTGTATTCAACATCCAAAACATAGAAATCAACAGGGATATAGGAATAATTAACCATAATAAGAACATCATTAAAACTCCCCATGAGTTTCTTTTTAGCATTATCATCAAGTGGGACATTCAAATAACAATCTTCAAGAGGAGGCAAATCAAGCATATCATAAATCCTTCTAGGCATAATAGAAACACTACTATCAAGATCACACAAAGCTTTGAAATCAAAGTCATTCACTTTCATATTAACGATGGGTTCCCAACCATCCTCTTGTTTTATAGGAATAGAAGCTTTGTGTTTCATCTTTTCTTCCTTAATCTTTATGAGAACATCGGTAATATGTTTTGTAAAGGCCATGTTCATAGCACTAGCATTAGGACTTTTAGCAAGCTTTTGTAGGAACTTAATAACTTCAGAGATATTGCAACCATCAAGATCAAAATCAACTTGATCATCTAAAGTAGTAGAACTATTACTAGCCTCAACACTAGTGGTGGTGATAGTAGAAACACTAATGTTTCTAGCAATTTCATCTTCTCTTTCCCACTTAGCATGTAATTCAGCTAATAGTCTAACATTTTCATCAATTCTTACTTGTATGGCATTAGTAGGTGCAAAGGGATTCTCATTAGTTTCAGGTTTAGCAGCCATTTTATTCAAAGTAGATTGAGCTTCAGCCAAAGATGCTATATTTCTTTCAGCATTAGAGAGTTTTTCCTCGATAGTTTTATTGAAAGCAGTTTGTTTACTAATAAACTCTTTAAGCATAACTTCAAGTTCAGAAGGAGCACCCTTATTATTGTTGTAAGAATTTCCATAAGCATTACCATTTTTGGGAGGATAAGGTTTATAATTGTTGTTACCAAAATTGTTCCCATAAGCATTATTACCATAAGCATTGTTGCCAAAGTTGTTATTTCTTATGAAGTTCACATCAACTTGCTCTTCTTGAGCAACCAAAGAGGCTAAAGGAACATTATTTGGATCAATATGGGATTTCCCATTAACAAGCATAGACATAATAATATCAATCTTATCACTCAAGGAGGAGGGTTCTTCAACAGAATTTACCTTCTTACCTTGTGGAGCTCTCTCCGTATGCCATTCAGAATAATTAACCATCATATTATCCAATAGTTTTGTTGCAGCACCCAAAGTGATGGTCATAAAGGTACCTCCAGCAGCTGAATCCAATAGGTTCCTTGAAGAATAGTTCAATCCTGCATAAAAAGTTTGGATGATCATCCAAGCAGTCAGTCCATGAGTGGGACAATTCTTTACCAAAGATTTCATTCTTTCCCAAGCTTGAGCAACATGCTCATTATCAAGTTGTTTAAACTTCATGATTTCACTTCTCATGGATATAATCTTAGCAGGAGGATAGTATTTTCCAATAAAAGCATCTTTGCATTTAGTCCAAGAATCAATACTATTCCTAGTTAAGGAATTCAACCATTCTTTAGCTTTTCCTCTCAAAGAGAAAGGAAACAATTTCAGTTTAATAATATCACCATCTATATCCCTATGCTTTTGCATCTCACAAAGTTCAACAAAGTTATTTAGATGGGAAGCAGCATCTTCATTACCAATACCAAAAAATTGTTCTCTCATAACAAGATTGAGCAAAGCAGGTTTTATCTCAAAGAAAGTATTTTCAGCCACAGGTGGAGCAATAGGAGTGCTCATAAAATCATTGTTGTTGGTGCTAGTGAAGTCACACAACTTAGTGTTTTCAAGAGTAGTCATTTTTTTGGATTTTGAAATAAGAAAGCAAACAAGTAAAACTATTTTTTTGTGTTTTTTGAAGAACAAAACGAGCAAATAAAGAAAAAAGAAACTAAGCAAAACAAAAACAACAAAGTAAAGAGATTGGTTATGAGGGACTCCCCTTGTGAAGATGTCCTTGACTCCCCGGCAACAGCGCCAGAAAAGATCTTGATGCACTCGACGATTGATGTAGAGCTCGTTGGGAACCCCAAGAGGAAGGTATGATGAGTACAGCAGAAAATTTCTCCCTCAGTTATGAAACCAAGGTTTAATCAAACCAGTAGGAGCAAGGAAACACCCCAAAGGTGTTACTAGCTGAGCTTTGGCAGGGCGCACTACCGGTGCTAGTAGCAACGTGGAGACCCGCACAACACAACCACAGAACTTTGTCCCCAACTTGCGATGAGGTTGTCAATCTCACCGTGTTTTGCAAAAAACAAAGGATTAAACGTATCGAATGGAAAGAAGTAAAAGTTTGCAGAAAGTAAACACAAAGTAGTAAAAGATTGTAGATTGTATGTAAAAGACAAGGACCGGGATCCATAGTTCACTAGAGGTGGATAACATGCTGGGTGAACAAATTACAGCGGGGAAATTGACAAACACCGAGAAAGCAATACATGCATATACTAATCATCTTGACTCCTTTGAGACTTGATTGGGCAATACAACATAATACATAGACCGCCACCCAACTGCATCTATGACTAATAATCCACCTTCAGGTTATCATCCGAACCCCCTCTAGTATTAAGTTGCAAGCAACAGATTATTGCTTTACGAACTGCATGTAAGGTAAACAATACAATTGTTCTATGAACAAAGGATCGTTGTTTTCTCCCTAGTAGCAACAGCACATCTAGTACCTTAGAGATTTCTGTCACTTCCCCAGATTACCAGAGGCATGAACCCACTATCGAGCATAAATAGTAACTCTTGGAGTTGCTAGCATCTACTTGGCCAGGATAGCTACTAAAAACAGAAAGCATGCAAGATGTCAAATAACAAAGACATGATAGAATCAATAATCAATCTGAAATTGCATCTCAATATCCATCGGATCCCCGCAAACACAACATGTATGGATTACAAATAGATGATCTTGATCATGAACGGAGCTCACAAGATCTAAACATGAAAGCACAAAGGAGGAGAAACCAGCCATCTAGCTACTACATGGATCCGTAGTCCAAGGATGAACTACTCACGCATCACACCGGAGGCTTGCATGGTGATGAAGAAGGCCTCCAGGATGAATTCCCCTCTCCGGCAGGGTGCCGGGAAGAGCTTCAGATCCCTCCCAATCTAGGGATGGAGATGACGGTGGCTACAGACTCTTTCGTGGATTTTTGATCGGGCGCCTAGGGTTTTCGTCCTGAGGGCAACTTATAGGCGGAAGGAGAGGCCGAGGGGGTGCTGGGGTCGGCCAGACCACCCCCTGGTGCGGGCCAAGCCTGGCCGCGCGGACAGGTGGTGTGGCCGGCCCCTGGACCCTCTCCGTCTCGTATTCTGGCACTTGATCCCTTCCGGAAAAATAGGCACTTTGGCTTTTATCCCGTCCAATTCTGAGAATATTCATTTTCTGACTTTCCTGGAACCAAAAACAGGAGAAAACAGGCAACTGGCACTATGGCTCTTGTTAATAGGTTAGTCCAAGAAATCATATGAAAAGTACTCCAAAGTTGGAACAAAACACAAGAAAGTGGATAAAACCAAGCATGGAACATCAAAAATTATAGATACATTTGCAATGTATTAAGCTTCTGCACCTAGAGAATATGGACTAGTAGATGCTGATCTAGATAAGTTCAGTATACGCATAGAGGTGGATTCATACATGGCAAAACTTGATGAGGGAGTTAATAAGCCAGTTTCGTCATGTACTGTGGAGATCACTGTCGATTCCAAAAACATAACTCTTGATGAAATGAGAGAGATGATCGGTAAGGAAATCAATATTGGCCCTAAGCAGATGGCAAAAATCCGGTGGTGGCGTCATAAGAAGCAGCAATTCATAGATGTTTTGGATATTGAAGATCTTATGCAGATTATGCGATGAAAGAAGCGAACCAGGAAGGTGTTCTTCCTTGGTACCATTTCTGATGTTGTTGAATAGGTTATAGTGGATGTAGATGCCCCTGTAGTGGCTGAACAGAATGAGGTGGTCGACGTTGATGAGATCTGATGAGAGCTTTACCCTAGGCTTGTCATATGGACCGCGGGGTTTCTCTTCCTGTATTTGTAATATTGACAACTATTGTATTTAGAGCGTGTTTCTCTGATTATGTTTGTTGAGAGATTGCGATATAATGTTGTGCGAGCTGTTGAGATTTTCGGACATGTCACTCACTAAAACCATCGTTGTTGTAATAAGACATAAGTACATTGTAGTTGACATGATTATGTTTCTTAAGATGATGTACCATATTTGTTTCTGTTATTATGTTTGTTGGGACATTGTAATGTAATGTTTTGTGAAACCATGACTGGACAAGTGATGCATAAATACATTGTAGTTGACATAATTATGTTTCTTGAGATGATGTACTGTACTTGTTTCTGTTATTTTGTTTGTTGAGAGATTGTAATGTAATGTTTTGCAAAACCATGACAGGATAAGTGATGCGTAAGTACCTTGTAGTTGACATGATTTTGTTTCTTGAGTTGATGTAATATACTTGTTTCTATGATTATGTTTGTGGAGAGATTGTAATGCGCTGTTTTGTGAAACCATGATGTGAGTTGAGAGATTGTAATGTAATGTTTTGTGAAATCATGACTGAAGAAGTGATGCATAAGTACCTTGTAGTTGACATGATTTTGTTTCTTTAGATGATGTAATATACTGGAATGTTTTTGTTAGGCAATGAAATTGGGATGGAGGGAGTACAGGTTTAATATTTGAAATGAGAATGTATAAAGAGAATCCATATTAGGCAGGAGACAGTAATACAGGGAAAGGGCATGGTATCCATTAAACTATTGTAACATGCCAATTTAGTCATTGTTGCAGCGGTAGAAGGGCTGCTCTCTCTCTCTCTCTCTCTCTCTCTCTCTCTCTCTCTCTCTCTCACCGACACCGACACCGACGTCGATGCCGTCGCCTGCGACGACGCATTCCCCATGATGTCCTTGAACGGCAAGGACTACCAGTCGAGCAGCGGCAACCTTCTCTCTGACATCGAGTATTCCTTCCATGATGTGAGTTCCTCTGTTTTCTCAGACTAGGGTTAGGCAATGGTAAATCTCTCGATCTGAGATCCATATGTGCATGCAATCATGTTTGATTTCAGCTTTGCGTTTACCTATAGGTACCACGGATGATCTACGACTCCGAATGGGAGGTCCTAGATCTCGATGGAGAAGTGCCATGTGACCATGGGCTAAAACTAAGGAGATATGTTGCATTCGAAGGCAGTAACACTGGGAGAAGGTTTTTGGGCTGTACAAATCAGGTTTGTTTACATTATGTGCAACTGCGACATCAAGTAAAATGTATCGTGCATGTTCATAACACTATTGTGTGTGTGTCTTTAGGTTGGTTCGGTGTGTAAAGCAGTAGAGTGGGTGGATCTTGAGTGGCCAGATGCACTTAAGAAATGCTTGGCACAGTTATGGGAGATGTATGAGTTGGAAAGGTCGGGGAGATTTACTGATGTAAGTGATGCAGCTAAAAAAAATTACAAGCTGTCGGTACGAAATAAGGAGCTGGAACAAGAAATCGAGAATTTGCAGCCAGAGCTAACTGACGGAATCGATGGGAGCTTGGTTGTTGGAACTTCAAAGAAGCTTCAAGATAGTCACAGGTTGCTGATTCATAATGCAGAAAAGGAGAGGGATCAGCTCAGGAAAGACAAGAAGAAACTAGAGTACTGCATTGCAGATCTGTTGAAGGAACTGAAGAAGGCGCGCGAGGGTGAACAAGGATAGACTATAGAAGATAAAGGAAATTCGAGATGAATAATTTATGTTGTGCCAATGCCTGAAACTAGTTAACTATAAGACTTGAAGTTGCGCTTTCTAAACTAAGCCAAACTCAATCCTCGAGCAAACTAATTTCAGACGAACACACATACCGTGCATAGAGTTAAGTTCACGCTTACAAAATCACCACTGCAGAGGATAAACCAGGCAGTTCAGTCCTAAATAGACATATGTTGTGTTCAAGCGAGCCTGGCCCGGAGCTGCCTGTTTTCCTCCCTAAGATTGGCCAGCTCCTTTAGTACTATGTCGTGCTTCAGCTGTAGGTTCCAGCGCTCCGTCACGGATTGGAGAAGTTGGTCCGTAGCCATACGATTTTCCTTCAAGATCCCTTTCATGATCTCCGTCTGCTTCCTAGCCGAGGTGCGACCTTCACTGTGTAGCTTCCCCCAGCCGGCATTTAACTCCTTCAGTTTCTGGCACTTGTCAGAAAGGACCGCGAGTTCAGCGCGCAGGTGGTCAAAGGCCAGTTTCTAGGAATTTTGCTTCTCCCTTTGGATTGCTATCTTGTCATTTAGCCAGGTCGCCAGGTCCTGGTCGATCTTTCGCCTGTTTCCCTGCAACAAAAATACATAGTATGGTTTGTTCAGTTCACCAGGACAAGCTGGTTAGTTTCCATAATTAACTGAATCGAATAGTGGCACTGTCATAATTTCAAGGAAGAAGCAATCTAGGAGTAATCAACATTTTATGAATCGACTAGTGGCATTGTCATAATCAATTTCAAAGACAAATAAGATTTATCTGCAATTTAGTGTGTTGTGGGTTTTTCCCCAATATCACCAAATAGTAGTGGGAGAGTGGCAAACTCATATTACAGAAACCCATGTCCAGATACATAATGGAAAGAGCACATGGTATCCATTCATGAACATGAACACCAACACATGTCTAGATAGATAAGGAGTTGCCCTAGGATTCTGATTGCACCCTATAATGGGAAGCAGACTTGGACATTGCTCCCTAAACCCTAAACATTACAAAAGGAGTGGAGGACGAACTGATATTCGTGTCCCCGCTAATGGGAATCAGACTTGGGCATTGCTCCGATACGCCTCTAGGCAAGCCCTTAGCTCCTCGTTCTCTTTCCGAACACCCTCGAGTACGGTGATCCCTCTGCTCATGTCCGCCTTCATCTCCTTCACTGCATCCAGGCAATGGTTCCTATCATGGTAGGCTCGGATGGTAGCCTTGGTTTCCTCAACGCGTCCTCTGAGTGCCTCGGTGACTTCGTCCTGCAGGAGAATGCACCTTTCCACGAGATTCTTCTTCTCCTCCATGAGCTCGTTGATTATCTTGATGGCCTGTTCTTGAGTATTCAAGTTACGGTCGAGCACTTTCTGCAGCCTCATGATGTCACGTGCAAAATCTAGCGAGATCTCCTTCTGCACAAATAATTGCTTGCGTAGGCTCTCATTAGCTTGGGTGAGGGAGCGTGCAAGCTCATGTTGGTTGACAATCTTGGAACTGATCACGGCCACCTTGTCACGGTACTCGGCCTTCGATCGCTGCATCGTTCATGTTAATTGAAATAGGAAGTCTATAATTACACTCTAGGTTCCACATGATTACTAATACAGATCAAAAAATCCCCGTTGAATCTATTGACCGCAGTGTTAAAAAATGGACCTAGAGATCTATTAATGACCACGATAAACTAATCCTAGTCACAAAAAAATCCATAGTGAATCTATGAATAGCGGTATTAAGGAAAGACCAAGAGATCTAGTCATATTCATGAAAACTAATACAACTCGCAAAAGAAGAAGAAAAACCATTGTGGGGCAGACAGGATCTAAGAAATCCACATCACAACTCGGAGAAATAACAGTGTGGAGATTTGCTACCTCGCTGAGACATGGAACGGGGCCGAACGGGTCTTGCAACGCCTCTGTCGTGGTGGATTTGGGCTCCACGGCCAGCCTGTAATACGTAGAAGAGGAAGAGCAAGAAGAAGAAGAAAAACAAGAAGAAGCTGAATAAGATCATGATGGAGAGGGAGATGGAGAAGAAGTAGAACAAGAAGACCGTATCGGGAGGAGTCCTCGCCTGCTAGAACATTCGGCGCCATTGTCGGGGGAGATTGGGCCTCGATGAGAGGGTGGGCTTGAGCGGCTGGTAGTGCAAGAAGTGCCTCGCGGCGATTTCTCTCCCTTTTCTCTGCGAGGATCGTCGACCGGCCTCTCCCCTCCTCAGTGGAGCCATGGCTTGCAGGGTGAGGGTGGCGGCGACAGGAGGAAGGAGATAGTGATTAGTGTGGGAGAAGAGTCAAAGAGTACAGGCTGTGGTCCAGTAGTACTAGTACTATTATACAAGGCCACCATGTACGGTCTACCTTCTCAAAGAAGCCAGGGAGGCAGGGGTAGGGAATCGATGGGACTTTTGTTTATTGCGATGGACACTTCAATGGTCTTCGACGTCGCCCAAAATCCAGTATATAATAAGGGGAGTGCGAGCCGGGTGGTCATCACGGGAATCGGCGCACACATCCCGCGTGCGTGTGTCATGTGTTGATGGGGCAATGACGCGCACAACTGCTGCATGATCACTTCGGCATGTCGAACTTCGTCGAACTCCACGTTGACAGGAACGCACGGGATATTTACGAGTCTAGAATACGCTGTGCCACTTTTGTTGTGATCAAATTATGTTCAGTACGCGAGATATTAATTCTTTCTTCTTTTTTTGATAATCGACAAATGCATGCGTGGACACGACGCACGAAACCGATGATCATCCTTGATCAGATCGGCACCCCAATCTGTGTACCCACCATCGACCATTCAGAGCAACTACCCCGAGCACGATGCCCCCTCGCCGTGGCAATGGCATGTCCAAGCTGTCCACTGACCGTCCTGCGTCCCCGGCTCTTCGCTGC
Source organism: Avena sativa (assembly GCA_916181665.1). Lineage (NCBI taxonomy): Eukaryota > Viridiplantae > Streptophyta > Magnoliopsida > Poales > Poaceae > Avena > Avena sativa. The sequence continues at coordinate 363,018,844 of OV702290.1, read as the reverse complement.
ATCATTCGCGCCCGCGAGTTACCTGCTGAGGCAGCACATCGTGTTCGACCGTGCCAGGATCCATCGACATCGGCACTCGAGGACACCACGACATCGAAGCTCGTACCGGCCGCGCAGGAGGAGCGTGGGGTACCTGCAGCGTCGGACGAGCGCAAAGCAGCAGCCAGGACGGGGGCGCGTGTTGCACCGATGAGTACGGACAAGAAGAGGAACGAGAAGAAGACCAGGAAGAAGAGAGGAGATAGCTATTTGGACGAGTCCGACTCAGCCAACGAGGAGGCGTTCATCGATCAGTTGGAGGCAGAAGCGGAGGAGAGTGACGTGGACCCGTGGGACTACAAAGAGGAGGAGGAGGAGGACTCCGACGAGGAGATAGCATGCTTATTCGAGGAAGGGGCGGTGTCGAGTCGTCAGAGGAGGACACCGACAGCGGCGATGGCAGGGACCATGGCGTTGACGAAGACGAGGACGAACCGAAAGACGAAGACGATGGCTTCTTTGAAATATGATCATTTATTTTATTTATTTTAGTTAGATAGATGGATTTTCACTTGTTTGTGGAGGTAAATTATCGGTGGCATGGATAGAGAGGTGGCACGGATTGACCATGCATAAAAAAGTGGAGAAGAGAGGGGTTAACCTGGCCGTTAGATCATATAGGATCAACGGTTGGTGGAGATGATCCGCGTGACATCTGTGTTAGCCAATAAGGGCGTAGCACCCAGAGTGAGCACACATTTGGGATCTCCACATGTTTGGGCTTTTGTGATATTTGTGATCGAGAGAGAGGGAAAATCTCTTTTCACAATCCGCCTATGGATCCACCAGTGTCATTGCATGTGTGTTCTTCTCATTAACCACAACTAGAGTCATTGCATGTGTGTTCTTTTCACAGACCACATATGGAACCACCATTGTCATTGAAATGTGTATTCTTTCATTAACCATGACTAGAGTCATTTCATGACTATTCTTTTCACATACCACATATGGATCCACCAGTGTCATTGAAATGTGTGTTCTCTTCAGAGACCACACATGGATCCACCAGTGTCATTGCATGTGTGTTCTTTTTTCTAACAACAACCAGAGTCATTGCATGTGTGTTCTTTTCACATACCACATATGGATCCACCAGTGTCATTGCATATGTGTTCTTTTTACTAACAACAACTGGAGTCATTTCATGTGTGTTGTTTTCACATACCGCATATGGATCCACCAGTGTCATTGCATGTGTGTTCTCTTCAGAGACCACACATGGATCCACCAGTGTCATTGCATGTGTGTTCTTTTTACTAACAACAACTAGAGTCATTGCATGTGTGTTCTTTTCACAATCCACCTATGGATCCACCAGTGTCATTGCATGTGTGTTCTTCTCATTAACCACAACTAGATTCATTGCATGTGTGTTCTCTTTAGACACCACACATGGATCCACCACTGTAATTGCATGTGTGATCTTTTTACTAACAACGACTGGACTCATTTCATGACTATCTTTTCACATACCACATATGGATCCACCAGCGTCATTGAAATGTCTGTTCTCTTCAGAGACCACACATGGATCCACCAGTGTGTGTTCTTTTTACTAACAACAACCACAGTCATTGCATGTGTGTTCTTTTCACAATCCACTATTGAATCCACCAGTGTCATTGCATGTGTGTTCTTCTCATTAATCACAACTAGGGTCATTGCATGTGTGTTCTCTTCAGAGACCACACATGGATCCACCAGTGTAATTGCATGTGTGTTCTTTTTAATAACAACAACTGGAGTCATTGCATGTGTGTTCTTTTCACATACCACATATGGATCCACCAGTGTCATTGAAATGTGTGTTCTCTTCAGAGACCACGCATGGATCCACCAGTGTCATTGCATGTGTGTTCTTTTTACTAACAACAACTCAAGTCATTTCATGACTATTCTTTTCACATACCATATATGGATCCACCAGTGTCATTGAAATGTGTGCTCACTTAAGTAACCATAGCTAGAGTCATTGCATGTGTGTTCTCTTCAGAGACCACACATAGATCCACCAGTGTCATTGCATGTGTGTTGTTTTTACTAACAACAATTGTAGTCATTGCATGTGTGTTCTTTTCACACACCACATATGGATCCACCAGTGTCATTGAAATGTGTGTTCTCTTTAGAGACCACACATGGATCCACCAGTGTCATTGCATGTGTGCTCTTTTTACTAACAACAACCAGTGTCATTGCATGTGTGTTCTTCTCATTAACCACAGCTAGATTCATTGGATGTGTGTTCTCTTCAGAGACCACACATGGATCCACTAGTGTAATTGCATAAGTGCTCTTTTTACTAACAACAACTTGAGTCATTTCATGACTATTCTTTTCACATACCACATATGGATCCACCAGTGTCATTGAAATGTGTGTTCTTCTCATTAACCATAGCTAGAGTCATTGCATGTGCGTTCTCTTCAGAGACCACACATGGATCCACAAGTGTCATTGCATTTGTGTTCTTTTTACTAACAACAACTGGAGTCATTGCATGTGTTTTCTTTTCACATACCACATATGCATCCACTAGTGTCATTGAAATGTGTGTTCTCTTCAGAGACCACACATGGATCCACTAGTGTCATTGCATGTGTGTTCTTTTTAATAACAACAACTGGAGTCATTGCATGTGTGTTCTTGTCACATATCACATATGGATCCACCAGTGTCATTGCATGTGTGTTCTCTTCAGAGACCACACATGGATCCACCAGTGTCATTGCATGTGTGTTCTTTTTACTAATGACAACTGGAGTCATTTCATGACTATTCATTTCACATACCACATATGGATCCACTAGTGTCATTGAAATGTGTGTTCTTCTCATTAACCATAACTAGAGTCATTGAAATGTGTGTTCTGTTTAGAGACCACACATGGATCCACCAGTGTCATTGCATGTGTGTTCTTTGTACTAACAACAACAAGAGTCATTTCATGTGTGTTCTTTTCACAATCCACCAATCGATCCACTAGTGACATTGCATGTGTGTTCTTCTCATTAACCACAGCTAGAGTCATTGCATGTGCGTTCTCTTCAGAGCCCACACATGGATCCACCAGTGTCATTGCATGTGTGCTCTTTTTACTAACAACAACTAGAGTCATTTCATGACTATTATTTTCACATACCACATATGGATCCACTAGTGTCATTGAAATGTGTGTTCTCTTCAGAGACAACACATGGATCCACCAGTGTCATTGCATGTGTGTTCTGTTTACTAACAACATGTGTCATTGCATGTGTGTTCTTTTCACATCCCACATATTGATCCACTAGTGTCATTGAAATGTGTGTTCTCTTCAGTAACCACAGCTAGAGTCATTGCATGTGTGTTCTTTTTAGAGACCACACATGGATCCACCAGTGTCATTGCATGTGTGTTCTTTTTACTAAAAACAACCAGAGTCATTGCATGTGTGTTCTTTTCACAATCCACCTATGGATCCACTAGTGTCATTGCATGTGTGTTCTTCTCATTAACCACAGCTAGAGTCATTGCATGTGTGTTCTCTTTAGAGACAGCACCTGGATCCACCAGTGTCATTGCATGTGTGCTATTTTTACTAACAACAACTAGAGTCATTTCATGACTATTATTTTCACATATCACATATGGATCCACCAGTGTCATTGAAATGTGTGTTCTCTTTAGAGACCACACATGGATCCACTAATGTCATTGCATGTGTGTTCTTTTTACTAACAACAACTAGAGTCATTGCATGTGTGTACTTTTCACATACCACATATGGATCCACCAGTGTCATTGAAATGTGTGTTCTCTTTAGTAACCACAGCTAGAGTCATTGCATGTGTGTTCTCTTCAGAGACCACACATGGATCCACCAGTGTCATTGCATGTGTGCTCTTTTTACTAACAACAACCAGAGTCATATCATGTGTGTTCTTTTCACAATCCACCTATGGATCCACTAGTGTCATTGCATGTGTGTTCTTCTCATTAACCAGAGCTAGAGTCATTGCATGTGTGTTCTCTTCAGAGACCACACATGGATCCACCAGTGTCATTGCATGTGTGCTATTTTTACTAACAACAACTAGAGTCATTTCATGACTATTATTTTCACATATCACATATGGATCCACCAGTGTCATTGAAATGTGTGTTCTCTTTAGAGACCACACATGGATCCACTAATGTCATTGCATGTGTGTTCTCTTCAGAGACCACACATGGATCCAATAGTGTCATTGCATGCCTGTTCTTTTTACTAACAACAACTAGAGTCATTGCATGTGTGTTCTTTTCACATACCACATATGGATCCACCAGTGTCATTGCATGTGTGTTCTCTTCAGTGACCACACAAGGATCCACCAGTGTAATTGCATGTGTGCTCTTTTTACTAACAACAACTTGAGTCATTTCATGACTATTCTTTTCGCATACCACATATGGATCCACCAGTGTCATTGAAATGTGTGTTCTTCGTATTAACCACATCTAGAGTCATTGCATGTGTGTTCTCTTCAGAGAACGCACATGGATCCACCAGTGGCATTGCATGTGTGTTCTTTTTACTAACAACAACTGGAGTCATTGCATGTGTGTTCTTTTCACATACCACATATGGATCCACCAGTGTCATTGAAATGTGTGTTCTCTTTAGAGACCACACATGGATCCACCAATGTCATTGCATGTGTGTTCTTTTTACTAACAACAACTAGAGTCATTGCATGTGTGTCCTTTTCACATACCACATATGGATCCACCAGTGTCATTGAAATGTGTGTTCTCTTTAGTAACCACAGCTAGAGTCATTGCATGTGTGTTCTCTTCAGAGACCACACATGGATCCACCAGTGTCATTGCATGTGTGCTCTTTTTACTAACAACAACCAGAGTCATATCATGTGTGTTCTTTTCACAATCCACCTATGGATCCACTAGTGTCATTGCATGTGTGTTCTTCTCATTAACCACAGCTAGAGTCATTGCATGTGTGTTCTCTTCAGAGACCACACATGGATCCACCAGTGTCATTGCATGTGTGCTATTTTTACTAACAACAACTAGAGTCATTTCATGACTATTATTTTCACATATCACATATGGATCCACCAGTGTCATTGAAATGTGTGTTCTCTTTAGAGACCACACATGGATCCACTAATGTCATTGCATGTGTGTTCTCTTCAGAGACCACACATGGATCCAATAGTGTCATTGCATGCGTGTTCTTTTTACTAACAACAACTGGAGTCATTGCATGTGTCTTCTTTTCACATACCACATATGGATCCACTAGTGTCATTGAAATGTGTGTTCTCTTCAGAAACCACACATGGATCCACCAGTGTCATTGCATGTGTGTTCTTTTTACTAATAACAACTAGAGTCAATGCATGTGTGTTGTCTTCAGAGACCACACATGGATCCACCGGTGTCATTGCATGTGTGTTCTTTTTACTAACAACAACCAGTGTCATTGCATGTGTGTTCTTTTCACAATCCACCTATGGAACCACCAGTGTCATTGCATGTGTGTTCTTCTCATTAACCACAGTTAGAGTCATTGCATGTGTGTTCTCTTCAGAGACCACACATGGATCCACAAGTGTCATTTCATGTGTGCTCTTTTTACTAACAACAACTGGAGTCATTTCATGACTATTCTTTTCACATACCACATATGGATCCACCAGTGTCATTGAAATGTGTGTTCTCTTCAGAGACCACACATGGATCCATCATTGTCACTGCATGTGTGTTATTTTTACTAACAGCAACTAGAGTCATTGCATGTGTATTCTGTTCACATACCACATATGGATCCACCAGTGTCATTGAAATGTGTGTTCTCTTCAGTAACCACAGCTAGAGTCATTGCATGTGTGTTCTCTTCAGAGAATACACATGGATCCACTAGTGGCATTGCATGTCTGTTGTTTTTACTAACAACAACTAGAAGCATTGCAAGTGTGTTCTTTTCACATACCACATATGGATCTAGCAATGTCATTGAAATGTGTGTTCTCTTCAGAGACCACACGTGGATCCACCAATGTCATTGCATGTGTGTTCTTTTTACTAACAACAACTAGAGTGATTGCATGTGTGTTCTTTTCACATACCACATATGGATCCACCAGTGTCATTGAAATGTGTGTTCTTCTCATTAACCACAACTAGAGTCATTGAAATGTGTGTTTTCTTCAGAGACCACACATGGATCCACCAGTGTCATTGCATGTGTGTTCTTTTTACTAACAACAACTAGAGTCATTGTATGTGTGTTCTTTTCACAATCCACCTGTGGGTCCACTAGTGTCATTAAATGTGTGTTCTTCTCATTAACCACAGCTAAAGTCATTGCATGTGTGTTCTCTTCAGAGACCACACATGGATCCACCAGTGTCATTGCATGTGTTCTCTTTTTACTAACAACAACTTGAGTCATTTCATGACTATTCTTTTCACATACCACATATGGATCCACCAGTGTCATTGAAATGTGTGTTCTCTTCAGAGTCCACACATGGATCCACCAGTGTCATTGCATGTGTGTTCTTTTTACTAACGACAACTGGAGTCATTTCATGACTATTCTTTTCACATACCACATATGGATCCACCAGTGTCATTGAAATGTGTGTTCTTCTCATTAACTATAGCTAGAGTCATTGAAATGTGTGTTCTGTTTAGAGACCACACATGGATCCACCAGTGTCATTGCATGTGTTTTCTTTTTACTAACAACAACCAGAGTCATTGCATGTGTGTTCTTTTCACAATCCACCTATCGATCCACTAGTGACATTGCATGTGTGTTCTTCTCATTAACCATAGCTAGAGTCATTGCATGTGTGTTCTCTTTAGCGACCACACATGGATCCACCAGTGTCATTGCATGTGTGCTCTTTCTACTAACAACAACTGGAGTCCTTTCATGACTATTATTTTCACATACCACATATGGATCCACCTGTGTCATTGAAATGTGTGCTCTTTTCAGAGACAACACATGGATCCACCAGTGTCATTGCATGTGTGTTCTGTTTACTAACAACAAGTGTCATTGCATGTGTGTTCATTTCACATCCCACATATTGATCCACTAGTGTCATTGAAATGTGTGCTCTCTTTAGTAACCACAACTAGAGTCATTGCATGTGTGTTCTCTTCAGAGACCACACATGGATCCACCAGTGTCATTGCATGTGTGTTCTTTTTACTAACAACAACCAGAGTCATTGCATGTGTCTTCTTTTCACAATCCACCTATGGATCCACTAGTGTCATTGCATGTGTGTTCTTGTCATTAACCACAGCTAGAGTCATTGCTTGTGTGTTCTCTTCAGAGACCACACATGGATCCAATAGTGTCATTGCATGCCTGTTCTTTTTACTAACAACAACTAGAGTCATTGCATGTGTGTTCTTTTCACATACCACATATGGATCCACCAGTGTCATTGCATGTGTGTTCTCTTCAGTGACCACACAAGGATCCACCAGTGTAATTGCATGTGTGCTCTTTTTACTAACAACAACTTGAGTCATTTCATGACTATTCTTTTCGCATACCACATATGGATCCACCAGTGTCATTGAAATGTGTGTTCTTCGTATTAACCACATCTAGAGTCATTGCATGTGTGTTCTCTTCAGAGAACGCACATGGATCCACCAGTGGCATTGCATGTGTGTTCTTTTTACTAACAACAACTGGAGTCATTGCATGTGTGTTCTTTTCACATACCACATATGGATCCACCAGTGTCATTGAAATGTGTGTTCTCTTTAGAGACCACACATGGATCCACCAATGTCATTGCATGTGTGTTCTTTTTACTAACAACAACTAGAGTCATTGCATGTGTGTCCTTTTCACATACCACATATGGATCCACCAGTGTCATTGAAATGTGTGTTCTCTTTAGTAACCAAAGCTAGAGTCATTGCATGTGTGTTCTCTTCAGAGACCACACATGGATCCACCAGTGTCATTGCATGTGTGCTCTTTTTACTAACAACAACCAGAGTCATATCATGTGTGTTCTTTTCACAATCCACCTATGGATCCACTAGTGTCATTGCATGTGTGTTCTTCTCATTAACCACAGCTAGAGTCATTGCATGTGTGTTCTCTTCAGAGACCACACATGGATCCACCAGTGTCATTGCATGTGTGCTATTTTTACTAACAACAACTAGAGTCATTTCATGACTATTATTTTCACATATCACATATGGATCCACCAGTGTCATTGAAATGTGTGTTCTCTTTAGAGACCACACATGGATCCACTAATGTCATTGCATGTGTGTTCTCTTCAGAGACCACACATGGATCCAATAGTGTCATTGCATGCGTGTTCTTTTTACTAACAACAACTGGAGTCATTGCATGTGTCTTCTTTTCACATACCACATATGGATCCACTAGTGTCATTGAAATGTGTGTTCTCTTCAGAAACCACACATGGATCCACCAGTGTCATTGCATGTGTGTTCTTTTTACTAATAACAACTAGAGTCAATGCATGTGTGTTGTCTTTAGAGACCACACATGGATCCACCGGTGTCATTGCACGTGTGTTCTTTTTACTAACAACAACCAGTGTCATTGCATGTGTGTTCTTTTCACAATCCACCTATGGAACCACCAGTGTCATTGCATGTGTGTTCTTCTCATTAACCACAGTTAGAGTCATTGCATGTGTGTTCTCTTCAGAGACCACACATGGATCCACCAGTGTCATTTCATGTGTGCTCTTTTTACTAACAACAACTGGAGTCATTTCATGACTATTCTTTTCACATACCACATATGGATCCACCAGTGTCATTGAAATGTGTGTTCTCTTCAGAGACCACACATGGATCCATCATTGTCACTGCATGTGTGTTATTTTTACTAACAACAACTAGAGTCATTGCATGTGTATTCTGTTCACATACCACATATGGATCCACCAGTGTCATTGAAATGTGTGTTCTCTTCAGTAACCACAGCTAGAGTCATTGCATGTGTGTTCTCTTCAGAGAATACACATGGATCCACTAGTGGCATTGCATGTCTGTTGTTTTTACTAACAACAACTAGAAGCATTGCAAGTGTGTTCTTTTCACATACCACATATGGATCTAGCAATGTCATTGAAATGTGTGTTCTCTTCAGAGACCACACGTGGATCCACCAATGTCATTGCATGTGTGTTCTTTTTACTAACAACAACTAGAGTGATTGCATGTGTGTTCTTTTCACATACCACATATGGATCCACCAGTGTCATTGAAATGTGTGTTCTTCTCATTAACCACAACTAGAGTCATTGAAATGTGTGTTTTCTTCAGAGACCACACATGGATCCACCAGTGTCATTGCATGTGTGTTCTTTTTACTAACAACAACTAGAGTCATTGTATGTGTGTTCTTTTCACAATCCACCTGTGGGTCCACTAGTGTCATTAAATGTGTGTTCTTCTCATTAACCACAGCTAAAGTCATTGCATGTGTGTTCTCTTCAGAGACCACACATGGATCCACCAGTGTCATTGCATGTGTTCTCTTTTTACTAACAACAACTTGAGTCATTTCATGACTATTCTTTTCACATACCACATATGGATCCACCAGTGTCATTGAAATGTGTGTTCTCTTCAGAGTCCACACATGGATCCACCAGTGTCATTGCATGTGTGTTCTTTTTACTAACGACAACTGGAGTCATTTCATGACTATTCTTTTCACATACCACATATGGATCCACTAGTGTCATTGAAATGTGTGTTCTTCTCATTAACTATAGCTAGAGTCATTGAAATGTGTGTTCTGTTTAGAGACCACACATGGATCCACCAGTGTCATTGCATGTGTTTTCTTTTTACTAACAACAACCAGAGTCATTGCATGTGTGTTCTTTTCACAATCCACCTATCGATCCACTAGTGACATTGCATGTGTGTTCTTCTCATTAACCACAGCTAGAGTCATTGCATGTGTGTTCTCTTTAGCGACCACACATGGATCCACCAGTGTCATTGCATGTGTGCTCTTTCTACTAACAACAACTGGAGTCCTTTCATGACTATTATTTTCACATACCACATATGGATCCACCTGTGTCATTGAAATGTGTGCTCTTTTCAGAGACAACACATGGATCCACCAGTGTCATTGCATGTGTGTTCTGTTTACTAACAACAAGTGTCATTGCATGTGTGTTCATTTCACATCCCACATATTGATCCACTAGTGTCATTGAAATGTGTGCTCTCTTTAGTAACCACAACTAGAGTCATTGCATGTGTGTTCTCTTCAGAGACCACACATGGATCCACCAGTGTCATTGCATGTGTGTTCTTTTTACTAACAACAACCAGAGTCATTGCATGTGTCTTCTTTTCACAATCCACCTATGGATCCACTAGTGTCATTGCATGTGTGTTCTTGTCATTAACCACAGCTAGAGTCATTGCTTGTGTGTTCTCTTCAGAGACCACACATGGATCCACCAGTGTCATTGCATGTGTGCTATTTTTACCAACAACAACTAGAGTCATTTCATGACTATTATTTTCACATATCACATATGGATCCACCAGTGTCATTGAAATGTGTGTTCTCTTTAGAGACCACACATGGATCCACCAATGTCATTGGATGTGTGTTCTTTTTACTAACAACAACTAGAGTCATTGCATGTGTGTCCTTTTCACATACCACTTATGGATCCACCAGTGTCATTGAAATGTGTGTTCTCTTCAGTAACCACAGCTAGAGTCATTGCATGTGTGTTCTCTTCAGAGACCACACATGGATCCACCAGTGTCATTGCATGTGTGTTCTTTTTCCTAACAACAACTGGAGTCATTGCATGTGTGTTGTTTTCACACACAACATATGGATCCACTAGTGTCATTGAAATGTGTGTTCTCTTCAGAGACCACACATGGATCCACCAGTGTCATTGCATGTGTGCTCTTTTTACTAACAACAACTAGTGTCATTGCATGTGTCTTCTTCTCATTAACCACGGCTAGATTCATTGCATGTGTGTTCTCTTCAGAGACCACACATAGATCCACCAGTGTCATTGCATGTGTGTTGTTTTACTAACAACAATTGTAGTCATTGCATGTGTGTTCTTTTCACACACCACATATGGATCCACCAGTGTCATTGAAATGTGTGTTCTCTTTAGAGACCACACATGGATCCACCAGTGTCATTGCATGTGTGCTCTTTTTACTAACAACAACCAGTGTTATTGCATGTGTGTTCTTCTCATTAACCACAGCTAGATTCATTGGATGTGTGTTCTCTTCAGAGACCACACATGGATCCACTAGTGTAATTGCATAAGTGCTCTTTTTACTAACAACAACTTGAGTCATTTCATGACTATTCTTTTCACATACCACATATGGATCCACCAGTGTCATTGAAATATGTGTTCTTCTCATTAACCATAGCTAGAGTCATTGCATGTGCGTTCTCTTCAGAGACCACACATGGATCCACAAGTCTCATTCCATTTGTGTTCTTTTTACTAACAACAACTGGAGTCATTGCATGTGTTTTCTTTTCACATACCACATATGGATCCACTAGTGTCATTGAAATGTGTGTTCTCTTCAGAGACCACACATGGATCCACTAGTGTCATTGCATGTGTGTTCTTTTTAATAACAACAACTGGAGTCATTGCATGTGTGTTCTTGTCACATATCACATATGGATCCACCAGTGTCATTGCATGTGTGTTCTCTTCAGAGACGACACATGGATCCACCAGTGTCATTGCATGTGTGTTCTTTTTATTAACGACAACTGGAGTCATTTCATGACTATTCTTTTCACATACCACATATGGATCTGCTAGTGTCATTGAAATGTGTGTTCTTCTCATTAACCACAGCTAGAGTCATTGAAATGTGTGTTCTGTTTAGAGGCCACACATGGATCCACCAGTGTCATTGCATGTGTGTTCTTTGTACTAACAACAACAAGAGTCATTGCATGTGTGTTCTTTTCACAATGCACCAATCTATCCACTAGTGACATTGCATGTGTGTTCTTCTCATTAACCACAGCTAGAGTCATTGCATGTGTGTTCTCTTCAGAGCCCACACATGGATCCACCAGTGTCATTGCATGTGTGGTCTTTTTACTAACAACAACTAGAGTCATTTCATGACTATTATTTTCACATACCACATATGGATCCACCAGTGTCATTGAAATGTGTGTTCTCTTCAGAGACAACACATGGATCCACCAGTGTCATTGCATGTGTGTTCTGTTTACTAACAACATGTGTCATTGCATGTGTGTTCTTTTCACATCCCACATATTGATCCACTAGTGTCATTGAAATGTGTGTTCTCTTCAGTAACCACAGCTAGAGTCATTGCATGTGTGTTCTTCTTAGAGACCACACATGGATCCACCAGTGTCATTGCATGTGTGTTCTTTTTACTAAAAACAACCAGAGTCATTGCATGTGTGTTCTTTTCACAATCCACCTATGGATCCACTAGTGTCATTGCATGTGTGTTCTTCTCATTAACCACAGCTAGAGTCATTGCATGTGTGTTCTCTTTAGAGACAGCACCTGGAACACCAGTGTCATTGCATGTGTGCTCTTTTTACTAACAACAACTAGTGTCATTGCATGTGCCTTCTTCTCATTAACCACGGCTAGATTCATTGCATGTGTGTTCTCTTCAGAGACCACACATAGATCCACCAGTGTCGTTGCATGTGTGTTGTTTTTACTAACAACAATTGTAGTCATTGCATGTGTGTTCTTTTCACACACCGCATATGGATCCACCAGTGTCATTGAAATGTGTGTTCTCTTTAGAGACCACACATGGATCCACCAGTGTCATTGCATGTGTGCTCTTTTTACTAACAACAACCAGTGTTATTGCATGTGTGTTCTTCTCATTAACCACAGCTAGATTCATTGGATGTGTGTTCTCTTCAGAGACCACACATGGATCCACTAGTGTAATTGCATAAGTGCTCTTTTTACTAACAACAACTTGAGTCATTTCATGACTATTCTTTTCACATACCACATATGGATCCACCAGTGTCATTGAAATGTGTGTTCTTCTCATTAACCATAGCTAGAGTCATTGCATGTGCGTTCTCTTCAGAGACCACACATGGATCCACAAGTCTCATTCCATTTGTGTTCTTTTTACTAACAACAACTAGAGTCATTGCATGTGTTTTCTTTTCACATACCACATATGGATCCACTAGTGTCATTGAAATGTGTGTTCTCTTCAGAGACCACACATGGATCCACTAGTGTCATTGCATGTGTGTTCTTTTTAATAACAACAACTGGAGTCATTGCATGTGTGTTCTTGTCACATATCACATATGGATCCACCAGTGTCATTGCATGTGTGTTCTCTTCAGAGACGACACATGGATCCACCAGTGTCATTGCATGTGTGTTCTTTTTACTAACGACAACTGGAGTCATTTCATGACTATTCTTTTCACATACCACATATGGATCCACTAGTGTCATTGAAATGTGTGTTCTTCTCATTAACCATAGCTAGAGTCATTGAAATGTGTGTTCTGTTTAGAGACCACACATGGATCCACCAGTGTCATTGCATGTGTGTTCTTTGTACTAACAACAACAAGAGTCATTGCATGTGTGTTCTTTTCACAATCCACCAATCTATCCACTAGTGACATTGCATGTGTGTTCTTCTCATTAACCACAGCTAGAGTCATTGCATGTGTGTTCTCTTCAGAGCCCACACATGGATCCACCAGTGTCATTGCATGTGTGGTCTTTTTACTAACAACAACTAGAGTCATTTCATGACTATTATTTTCACATACCACATATGGATCCACCAGTGTCATTGAAATGTGTGTTCTCTTCAGAGACAACACATGGATCCACCAGTGTCATTGCATGTGTGTTCTGTTTACTAACAACATGTGTCATTGCATGTGTGTTCTTTTCACATCCCACATATTGATCCACTAGTGTCATTGAAATGTGTGTTCTCTTCAGTAACCACAGCTAGAGTCATTGCATGTGTGTTCTTTTTACTAAAAACAACCAGAGTCATTGCATGTGTGTTCTTTTCACAATCCACCTATGGATCCACTAGTGTCATTGCATGTGTGTTCTTCTCATTAACCACAGCTAGAGTCATTGCATGTGTGTTCTCTTTAGAGACAGCACCTGGAACACCAGTGTCATTGCATGTGTGCTATTTTTACTAACAACAACTAGAGTCATTTCATGACTATTATTTTCACATATCACATATGGATCCACCAGTGTCATTGAAATGTGTGTTCTCTTTAGAGACCACACATGGATCCACCAATGTCATTGCATGTGTGTTCTTTTTACTAAAAACAACTAGAGTCATTGCATGTGTGTCCTTTTCACATACCACATATGGATCCACTAGTGTCATTGAAATGTGTGTTCTCTTTAGTAACCACAGCTAGAGTCATTGCATGTGTGTTCTCTTCAGAGACCACACATGGATCCACCAGTGTCATTGCATGTGTGCTCTTTTTACTAACAACAACCAGAGTCATATCATGTGTGTTCTTTTCACAATCCACCTATGGATCCACTAGTGTCAATGCATGTGTGTTCTTCTCATTAACCACAGCTAGAGTCATTGCATGTGTGTTCTCTTCAGAGACCACACATGGATCCACCAGTGTCATTGCATGTGTGCTATTTTTACTAACAACAACTAGAGTCATTTCATGACTATTATTTTCACATATCACATATGGATCCACCAGTGTCATTGAAATGTGTGTTCTCTTTAGAGACCACACATGGATCCACTAATGTCATTGCATGTGTGTTCTCTTCAGAGACCACACATGGATCCAATAGTGTCATTGCATGCGTGTTCTTTTTACTAACAACAACTTGAGTCATTGCATGTGTCTTCTTTTCACATACCACATATGGATCCACTAGTGTCATTGAAATGTGTGTTCTCTTCAGAAACCACACATGGATCCACCAGTGTCATTGCATGTGTGTTCTTTTTACTAATAACAACTAGAGTCAATGCATGTGTGTTGTCTTCAGAGACCACACATGGATCCACCAGTGTCATTGCATGTGTGTTCTTTTTACTAACAACAACCAGAGTCATTGCCTGTGTGTTCTTTTCACAATCCACCTATGGAGCCACCAGTGTCATTGCATGTGTGTTCTTCTCATTAACCACAGTTAGAGTCATTGCATGTGTGTTCTCTTCAGAGACCACACATGGATCCACCAGTGTCATTTCATGTGTGCTCTTTTTACTAACAACAACTGGAGTCATTTCATGACTATTCTTTTCACATACCACATATGGATCCACCAGTGTCATTAAAATGTGTGTTCTCTTCAGAGACCACACATGGATCCATCATTGTCACTGCATGTGTGTTATTTTTACTAACAACAACTAGAGTCATTGCATGTGTATTCTGTTCACATACCACATATGGATCCACCAGTGTCATTGAAATGTGTGTTCTCTTCAGTAACCACAGCTAGAGTCATTGCATGTGTGTTCTCTTCAGTAACCACAGCTAGAGTCATTGCATGTGTGTTCTCTTCAGAGAATACACATGGATCCACTAGCGGCATTGCATGTCTGTTGTTTTTACTAACAACAACTAGAGGCATTGCAAGTGTTTTCTTTTCACATACCACATATGGATCTAGCAATGTCATTGAAATTTGTGTTCTCTTCAGAGACCACACGTGGATCCACCAATGTCATTGCATGTGTGTTCTTTTTACTAACAACAACTAGAGTGATTGCATGTGTGTTCTTTTCACATACCACATATGGATCCACCAATGTCATTGAAATGTGTGTATTTCTCATTAACCACAACTAGAGTCATTGAAATGTGTGTTTTCTTCAGAGAAAACACATGGATCCACCAGTGTCATTGCATGTGTGTTCTTTTTACTAACAACAACTAGAGTCATTGTATGTGTGTTCTTTTCACAATCCACCTATGGATCCACTAGTGTCATTAAATGTGTGTTCTTCTCATTAACCACAGCTAAAGTCATTGCATGTGTGTTCTCTTCAGAGACCACACATGGATCCACCAGTGTCATTGCATGTGTTCTCTTTTTACTAACAACAACTTGAGTCATTTCATGACTATTCTTTTCACATACCACATATGGATCCACCAGTGTCATTGAAATGTGTGTTCTCTTCAGAGACCACACATGGATCCACCAGTGTCATTGCATGTGTGTTCTTTTTACTAACGACAACTGGAGTCATTTCATGACTATTCTTTTCACATACCACATATGGATCCACCAGTGTCATTGAAATGTGTGTTCTTCTCATTAACCATAGCTAGAGTCATTGAAATGTGTGTTCTGTTTAGAGACCACACATGGATCCACCAGTGTCATTGCATGTGTTTTCTTTTTACTAACAACAACCAGAGTCATTTCATGTGTGTTCTTTTCACAATCCACCTATCGATCCACTAGTGACATTGCATGTGTGTTCTTCTCATTAACCACAGCTAGAGTCATTGCATGTGTGTTCTCTTTAGAGACCACACATGGATCCAACAGTGTCATTGCATGTGTGCTCTTTTTACTAACAACAACTGGAGTCCTTTCATGACTATTATTTTCACATACCACATATGGATCCACCTGTGTCATTGAAATGTGTGCTCTCTTCAGAGACAACACATGGATCCACCAGTGTCATTGCATGTGTGTTCTGTTTACTAACAACAAGTGTCATTGCATGTGTGTTCATTTCACATCCCACATATTGATCCACTAGTGTCATTGAAATGTGTGTTCTCTTTAGTAACCACAACTAGAGTCATTGCATGTGTGTTCTCTTCAGAGACCACACATGGATCCACCAGTGTCATTGCATGTGTGTTCTTTTTACTAACAACAACCAGAGTCATTGCATGTGTGTTCTTTTCACAATCCACCTATGGATCCACTAGTGTCATTGAATGTGTGTTCTTCTCATTAACCACAGCTAGAGTCATTGCATGTGTGTTCTCTTCAGAGACCACACATGGATCCACCAGTGTCATTGCATGTGTGCTATTTTTACCAACAACAACGAGAGTCATTTCATACCTATTATTTTCACATATCACATATGGATCCACCAGTGTCATTGAAATGTGTATTCTCTTTAGAGACCACACATGGATCCACCAATGTCATTGCATGTGTGTTCTTTTTACTAACAACAACTAGAGGCATTGCATGTGTGTCCTTTTCACATACCACTTATGGATCCACCAGTGTCATTGAAATGTGTGTTCTCTTCGGTAACCACAGCTAGAGTCATTGCATGTGTGTTCTCTTCAGAGACCACACATGGATCCACCAGTGTCATTGCATGTGTGTTCTTTTTACTAACAACAACTAGAGTCATTGCATGTGTGTTGTTTTCACACACAACATATGGATCCACTAGTGTCATTGAAATGTGTGTTCTCTTCAGAGACCACACATGGATCCACCAGTGTCATTGCATGTGTGCTCTTTTTACTAACAACAACTAGTGTCATTGCATGTGTCTTCTTCTCATTAACCACGGCTAGATTCATTGCATGTGTGTTCTCTTCAGAGACCACACATGGATCCACCAGTGTAATTGCATGTGTGCTCTTTTTACTAACAACAACTAGAGTCATTTCATGACTATTCTTTTCACATACCACATATGGATCCACCAGTGTCATTGAAATGTGTGTTCTTCTCATTAACCAAAGCTAGAGTCATTGCATGTGTGTTCTCTTCAGAGACCACACATGGATCCACTAGTGTCATTGCATGCGTGTTCTTTTTACTTACAACAACTAGAGTGATTGCATGTGTGTTCTTTTCACATACCACATATGGATCCACCAGTGTCATTGAAATATGTGTTCTTCTCATTAACCACAACTAGAGTCATTGAAATGTGTGTTCTCTTCAGAGACCACACATGGATCCACCAGTGTCATTGCATGTGTGTTCTTTTTACTAACAACAACTGGAGTCATTGTATGTGTGTTCTTTTCACAATCCACCTATGGATCCACTAGTGTCATTACATGTGTGTTCTTCTCATTAACCACAGCTAGAGTCATTGCATGTGTGTTCTCTTTAGAGACCACACATGGATGCACCAGTGTCATTGCATGTGTTCTCTTTTTACTAACAACAACCAGAGTCATTTCATGACTATTCTTTTCACATACCACATATGGATCCACCAGTGTCATTGAAATGTGTGTTCTCTTCAGAGACCACACATGGATCCACCAATGTCATTGCATGTGTGTTCTTTTTACTAACGACAACTGGAGTCATTTCATGACTATTCTTTTCACATACCACATATGGATCCACCAGTGTCATTGAAATGTGTGTTCTTCTCATTAACCATAGCTAGAGTCATTGAAATGTGTGTTCTGTTTAGAGACCACACATGGATCCACCAGTGTCATTGCATGTGTTTTCTTTTTACTAACAACAACCAGAGTCATTGCATGTGTGTTCTTTTCACAATCCACCTATCGATCCACTAGTGACATTGCATGTGTGTTCTTCTCATTAACCACAGCTAGAGTCATTGCATGTGTGTTCTCTTCAGAGACCACACATGGATCCACCAGTGTCATTGCATGTGTGCTCTTTTTACTAACAACAACTGGAGTCCTTTCATGACTATTATTTTCACATACCACATATGGATCCACCTGTGTCATTGAAATCTGTGCTCTCTTCAGAGACAACACATGGATCCACCAGTGTCATTGCATGTGTGTTCTGTTTACTAACAATAAGTGTCATTGCTTGTGTGTTCATTTCACATCCCACATATTGATCCACTAGTGTCATTGAAATGTGTGTTCTCTTTAGTAACCACAACTAGAGTCATTGCATGTGTGTTCTCTTCAGAGACCACACATGGATCCACCAGTGTCATTGCATGTGTGTTCTTTTTACTAACAACAACCAGAGTCATTGCATGTGTGTTCTTTTCACAATCCACCTATGGATCCACTAGTGTCATTGAATGTGTGTTCTTCTCATTAACCACAACTAGAGTCATTGCATGTGTGTTCTCTTCAGAGACCACACTGTAAGGGTTCGTAGCATGGAAAACAAAAATTTTCTATCGCATACAAACAAACAAGCCAAGATCTATCTACTAGATTGTAGCAACGAGTCGATGGAATAACTCACCCTCGAAGATTCCAAAGTGTTTAACGAGAGCAGATTCTCGTGGGTGATGTAGTCGTACTCTTTCCGATCTCAAGATCGCGTAGACGATCCTTCCGGCGCCGCGTTCCCGCAGCGCTCCCGCAGTCGGTCACACGTTCGGTACTCGACGAAGACCTTCCTCTCCCTTGTTCCAGCAGGCAGCGGAGGTTGTAGCACTCTCCTCGCGATTCCGGCAGCACAACGGCGTGGTACCGGAGGTAGAGGGGAAATCCCGCAGGGCTTCGCCTTAAGCCGGTGCGAGTATGGTGGAGCTTATGAGAGAGGCTATTAGTGGTCTAGTAATTGGACACACCAATTAGAGGGCTCTAAACCAATTAGAAGGCTCTAAACCGAATAGCTCTAAACCGGGGTCTAGATCTAGGGTTTAGTTTAGAGGATAGGAAACTTGTGTGTGTTGGGAGGGAGCCCTGCCCCTCCTTATATAGGTGGGAGGGGCTGGCCGGCCAAGGGGAGGGAGTGGAGTCCCTCCCCAACTCGGCCTAGGTGGGGCGCCGGCTTGGGGAGGAGGACTCCTCCCTCAAGTCGGTTTCCTCCTCTCCTCCCACTTCCCAAAAACTGCCGTTTGACTTTCAAACTAGCCGTTTGACTTTTTCAATTTAGGATTCAATTTAATCCTTTATTTGGGACAGCAAGAACACTTAGTACATGATGCAATCATTCCAACATGTAATGACACATTCATGTACCCCTTCCCCCCCGGAGTGCCGGACAATCCGGGACCTTCTAGAATGTTCCCGATGGAAACACCGGAATCATTCCCGAACTCCGAAACGGGACTTTCCTTATATGAATCTTATTCTCCGGACCATTCCGGATCACCTCGTGATATCCCGGATCCCATCCGAGACTCCGAACAACATTCGGTCTCTTTCTCATAATACCATAACTACTCAAACAACGTCGAATCCTTAAGTGTGTCTCCCTACGGTTCGTGAATTATGCGGACATGATCGAGACACTTCTCCGAACAATAACCAATAGAGGAATCTGGAAATTCATATGGCTCCCACATATTTCTACGATTACTTTGCGATCGAATGAACCACTTACATACGATACCAATTTCCCTTTGTCTCACGATATGTTACTTATCCGAGGTTATGATCGTCGGTATCTCTGCATACCTAGTTCAACCTCGTTACTGATAAGTACTCTTTTCTCGTTCCCGTGATATGTGATCCCTTGTGACCAAGTCACATGCTTGCAAGCTAATTGGATGACATTTCACCGAGAGGGCCCAGAGTATATCTATCCGTCATGTGGATGGACAAATCCCACTCTTGATCCATGTGTTTCAACCAATACTTTCCGAACACTCAATGCCACTTTTATAGCCACCCTGTTACGGTGTGGTGTTTGATGACATCAAAGCATCCATCCAGTAAAGGTGATATGCATGATCTCATGGTCGAAGGAATTAGGTTACTATGTATCAGAAAGCATATAGCAATTGAACTATTGAAATGACTTGATCTTTATGCTACGCTTATCTATAGGAGTATGTCCATCACATCATTCTCCTAATGATATGATCCTGTTATTAATAACATCTCTATGTTCATGATCAGGAAACAATGATCATATATTAACCAACAAGCTAGTTTAACAAGAGGCTTTACTAGGGACTCTTATTTTAGTTTACAAATCACACAAGTATTAATGTTTCCGGTTAATACAATTATAGCATGGTATGTAAACATTTATCATAAGTGTGAAGACATGATAATAACCACTTTATTATTGCCTCTTGGGCATATCTCCAACAGTCTCCCACTTGCACTAGAGTCAATAATCTAGTTTCGAACCTTTGTGTATATAACACCTATGGCTTTCCGGTGTTGTATGTACACGATTGCTAGTGGTCAACTGATCTCCGGATCTGACACTTCCAGGTCCGTGTGTAATTGCATGTCTTTGCGTCTCTACGCATCACTCATTCTCTAATGAGATGGCTTTGTATAAATTTGGTCTTTCGGTGTGACCTTTAGCTCTTTGGGGTTAAAAACATGTTGATAATATTGTCGCACAATATATCTTCATAGTATTATCCCACTGTGAACTACACATAGTTTGATAACAAACTACTTGACTCAAATGCCCTCTTATGCTGCTAAAATAGCAGTCATATACTTAGCCTTTTGTTGTAGTATCTGTCACAATGTCTTAACTTTGGAAATCATCCAAATCCATTATGGAACTCACTTTCCATTATATTGTGCCACCCTTAGTTTAGATTGAGATAAACTTAATTTGTACTTTGTGACAAAGCTAGTATCAATGTAGTACTTTTACAATGAACTAACCATCTATTTGTCACTTCTACAAATATTATACTCTTAGTTCTTTCCAAAAGATCATAAGAATATCCTTACTATTGTCCAATGATCATCTTACAAATCATTCTGGTATATGCTCACAACATTTAGAGCATAGGACATATCTGGATTTGTACATATCACAGTATGATTGATATAAATACTCTTTGTGATTTCATACATCAAGTATCAATCTATACTTGAATCTTTGTTTCACTTACCAAGTGCCAATACACTTGAATATATCATCAACATTGAACTCTTTCAATCCTTTCTGTGCAACAAGAACCTCTCTTGTAGTTTCTATATTGAACTCATTCAATATCTTGTCTATGTACTTCTGGCACAACCATATTAGCGTCTATTGATGCCAAATATTTGGGTTTTGCCTAAGTCTTTCATCAGGATGAAATTTTTAATATGTGTTAATAAAAGATACATCTTTTCTAATCAACAATATGTCCTCCACATAATGTATTAGAAATATGTCTTAGCGCTCCCACTTAATTTCTTGCAAATGCAAGCATCTTCATTGTCTCCGATGAAATTAAACTCTTTTAACAGTTTCATCATAGTGAAGATTCCAACTCCGCTATGCTTACTTTAACCATTGAAGTTTGCATATGTTTTTAGCATCCTTTGAATTAACAAAACCCTTTGGACCGTGTCATGCACACGTCCTAGGTAACAATTCTATTAGAAGAACTTGTTTTGTTTATTCAACTACCACATAACAAAATTATATGTAGTGGTTGCTATATTAATCCGTATAGACTAAATATCGCTATGAAAGATCAAATCTTGTCATATACAACTTGTTGTGAACTCTTTCCCAACATGTCGACTATTTCATAGATGTAAAACATCCATGTCTATTTCTTTATAGATCCAGACACAACTGTAAGGTCTTACACCTTTCTCGAGGGTCCTTTAAGTTCAAAACTTGATTTCTCGTGTATGGAACTATCACGGATTTTATGGCTTCAAGCCATTTTACGGAGTCAGGGCCCATCATCGCTTCTCTGCATGTAGTCGGTTTATTATTCTCAAATAATGATTCAACCCTCAAATCTTGGTATTTGATTGTTCATCCGACCTACTTGTTTCAATAGGAACTTGGATCTCCGTGACCACAACCTTTTGAGGTACGTGAACCATGAGCATTGTTGCTGCCTCCGAAACACTTTTCGGCGCTGCGCAATTCTGCACATATAGCTAAGGTTCTTTTAACCTTATCAAAGTTTCTATTGTCCTCCCACTTAACTTTTCACGAAAAATTTCTTCTCAAAGAAACTTGACGTTCTAAGCAACAAACTCTTTTGTCTCCGGTGTTTTATGGAGGAACAGTTTATACAAAGACAGGTTCATCCGACTTTGGTTGCACACATCTTTCTTATGCATAGCATACCAATGTTTAAGAAAGGACAACTTGGGTTTTATCCCAAACCATAACCTTATATGGTGTCATTTCAACGGATTATGATGGAGCTCTTTTTAGTGGAAAAACGGTAATCTCTAAAGCTTTTAATCTTTAAAATACTATGGCAGTTTTATGAACTATACCTTTGATCTTACCATGTCAAACAAGGTTTAATTACATATCTCGAACGCTCCATACTCTTATGGTGTTTCGGGAAATGCAAATCCACGGAACGATTCCTTAAATCTTAGGTATTATGCTAAACTTGTAACTCAAATATCTTCCTTTATGATCTTATCATAAACTATTTATATTCTTGTTACAATGATTTTGCACTTCATCTTAAAATTCTTTGAACTTTTCAAATATTTCACACTTCATCCTTATTAAGTAAATATTCATATATTCACTCAAATTTTCGGAGAAAGCACATGAAGTTGAAATCCATCGCTCTTGACTATAATGGACTTCATACAACAATATGTACAAGTTCCAATAAGCTAGTCCATCGTTCCCTTTTTGGCCTATGAACGAAGTTTTAATTATCTCTAGGAAAGTTTCACAAGCGTCATTTGATCAAAATCAAATAGACTCCGAAATTCCATCCATATGGATTTTCTTCATGTTTTCTTTCCAATATAATTTAAACGGCGATGTCACTTCCTAAGTGATCTTTCAATCAATTTGTCTTTCGACATTTTTAGCACTAGTTTTATGGATGTGATTTCTCCAACGAGATTTGTGAATCATCCATCTTTTATGGATTACGGCAATTATTTGAACAACCCTTTTGTTCTCATAATACCTGATAAAACAAATCTTGAAGGCAAGCTTTGATGTTTAACGAGCAACACAATAACCCTTTATTTTGTTCTCGATGAACATCATCACATATTCTTTTGCTTGTTACTTAGGCCATTGTAGTTCATGAATTGTGTTGTTTCGTATGACGATTCACACCAACAAATTCAGTATCAAATACTTGAGAACCACATTGTTTAATAAGCAAAGAATATAGCCATAACATGTATATCATCTATATACTTAAACTGAACAATTCTAGTCTTTTCTTTTCTGCCATATATTTATGAGATTCTCTTTCAGTATTTCCTTTTCTGTTTGAAAGAATCTATCAACATCAATAGTGGAGTCATACATATGACACATAATCCAAAGCGTGTATAATTAAATACAAATGTCTTTGGACTTGCACTTTGAAGTAGATCACCATCATCAAATGTTTGGTGTTCTTCCAAATTCCTTTCTTTAGTAATCTCTTGGTGTAGTAAACATTTTACCTACATCAAATATTCACCTTATCATGGAATGTCCATGATCAAGCTACTTTTAGCTTATAACGATGAATTATGAGTATAATGTTGCTTTCCAAAACATTTTGGAGGATTAGGACAACTAGTGTCTCCACCCTTTTGCAAATTCTCATCAAATATGAGAACATGACTTTTGCCATATTATACTCTATCATGTTGCAACCAAAATTTCGTTTCAGATATCACAATATCTTCCACACATCATGGTTTCTGAAACAACTCTTTCAGATCCTAGATAACCTTGATATTAAGACAATCTTTGAATATCAAGAATCATGGAGACAAACATGATACTTATATACTAATATTTGGAATTGTTACTCTTGATTCAATACTAATTATTAAACTTCATGGAGTAACTGAAACTTACTGAAAGTTTGCAATAGGACTTTTAAACTTTAGATTAACACTTCAATACAATACGATACCAGTTCGTAAAGTAACTAACCAGAATTCTATAGTTCTATCATCTCAATTATAACTAAGCGCAAGGTGGTAAACGGATGCCAATGACTACAACAACTATGCAAATTCACTTTGATTTAGTTTATGATAAATTGAGTTCTAATTAATAATTAAATTAATCTAGGTGAACTCCCACTCAAAACAATATCCCTCACATTGTTTTAGTGATCACACGAACCAAATCCACCACATCAAAACCGATCATCACGAGAGTTGATATAGCTTCAATGGCGAACAATCAACATGTTCATCATATCTACTATATGACTCATGCTCTACCTTTCGGTAATCCGTGTTCCTGAGGCCATGTCTGTACATGCTAGGCTCGTCAAGATCAAACCTTAGCTACCGCATAAGCAAATCTGGCTTGCTTACGTTGTATTTACCCGTGGAATCAAAGACACCCGATCATCACGTGGTGCTTCGAAGCAACAAGTTTTAGCAACGGTGCTAACTAAGGGCGAACACTTTAGAACTTGAAATTTATGTGCATGAGGGATCATCTTATAATGCTACCGTCGTCTACTAAGCAATACAAGATGCATAAAGGATTAACATCACATGCAATTCATAATATGTGATATGATATGGCCTTTCTTCTTTGTGCTTCCGATCTCCATCTTCAAGCACGAACATGATCTCCATCATCACCGGCGTAGCATCAAGGTCAATGACGCTTCTTCATGGTTGTCGTCCACCAGCTTCAACTATTACAACTATTTTGAATAGACACGCAGGTCTTAACAGAAATTAAAGACAACCATATGGCTCCTGCCGGTTGCCAACTTACAATAAGGAACATTGCATACATCAAATATAATCACAATCATGGCCATATCACATCACTGCACACCCCTGCAAAACAAAGTTAGACGCTTCTACTTTCTTTGCATATTTTACGTGGTTTGGGGCTTTCCATAAGTGTCGTTCTAACCTACGAACAAGAACCACAACATTGATACTAGCATTGTTGATTACCCGTTGTAAATTGGATCTTTACTATGCTAGGAGAAACTGGCACCCGCAAAGCCACTTATGCAATACAAGTTGCATGTTAAGCGTGGAGCAAGTCTCATGAACGATGTCATGTAAGGTTAGCCCGGGCCGCTTCATCCCAACATACCGCAAGATGCAAAGTACACTCAAAGCAATCTACAATAAAAGCATCAACGCCCACAATGACCATTGTGTTCTACTCGTGCAACAGATCTACATATAGACACGGCTCTGATACCACTGTAAGGGTTCGTAGCATGGAAAACAAAAATTTTCTATCGCATACAAACAAACAAGCCAAGATCTATCTACTAGATTGTAGCAACGAGTCGATGGAATAACTCACCCTCGAAGATTCCAAAGTGTTTAACGAGAGCAGATTCTCGTGGGTGATGTAGTCGTACTCTTTCCGATCTCAAGATCGCGTAGACGATCCTTCCGGCGCCGCGTTCCCGCAGCGCTCCCGCAGTCGGTCACACGTTCGGTACTCGACGAAGACCTTCCTCTCCCTTGTTCCAGCAGGCAGCGGAGGTTGTAGCACTCTCCTCGCGATTCCGGCAGCACAACGGCGTGGTACCGGAGGTAGAGGGGAAATCCCGCAGGGCTTCGCCTTAAGCCGGTGCGAGTATGGTGGAGCTTATGAGAGAGGCTATTAGTGGTCTAGTAATTGGACACACCAATTAGAGGGCTCTAAACCAATTAGAAGGCTCTAAACCGAATAGCTCTAAACCGGGGTCTAGATCTAGGGTTTAGTTTAGAGGATAGGAAACTTGTGTGTGTTGGGAGGGAGCCCTGCCCCTCCTTATATAGGTGGGAGGGGCTGGCCGGCCAAGGGGAGGGAGTGGAGTCCCTCCCCAACTCGGCCTAGGTGGGGCGCCGGCTTGGGGAGGAGGACTCCTCCCTCAAGTCGGTTTCCTCCTCTCCTCCCACTTCCCAAAAACTGCCGTTTGACTTTCAAACTAGCCGTTTGACTTTTTCAATTTAGGATTCAATTTAATCCTTTATTTGGGACAGCAAGAACACTTAGTACATGATGCAATCATTCCAACATGTAATGACACATTCATGTACCCCTTCCCCCCCGGAGTGCCGGACAATCCGGGACCTTCTAGAATGTTCCCGATGGAAACACCGGAATCATTCCCGAACTCCGAAACGGGACTTTCCTTATATGAATCTTATTCTCCGGACCATTCCGGATCACCTCGTGATATCCCGGATCCCATCCGAGACTCCGAACAACATTCGGTCTCTTTCTCATAATACCATAACTACTCAAACAACGTCGAATCCTTAAGTGTGTCTCCCTACGGTTCGTGAATTATGCGGACATGATCGAGACACTTCTCCGAACAATAACCAATAGAGGAATCTGGAAATTCATATGGCTCCCACATATTTCTACGATTACTTTGCGATCGAATGAACCACTTACATACGATACCAATTTCCCTTTGTCTCACGATATGTTACTTATCCGAGGTTATGATCGTCGGTATCTCTGCATACCTAGTTCAACCTCGTTACTGATAAGTACTCTTTTCTCGTTCCCGTGATATGTGATCCCTTGTGACCAAGTCACATGCTTGCAAGCTAATTGGATGACATTTCACCGAGAGGGCCCAGAGTATATCTATCCGTCATGTGGATGGACAAATCCCACTCTTGATCCATGTGTTTCAACCAATACTTTCCGAACACTCAATGCCACTTTTATAGCCACCCTGTTACGGTGTGGTGTTTGATGACATCAAAGCATCCATCCAGTAAAGGTGATATGCATGATCTCATGGTCGAAGGAATTAGGTTACTATGTATCAGAAAGCATATAGCAATTGAACTATTGAAATGACTTGATCTTTATGCTACGCTTATCTATAGGAGTATGTCCATCACATCATTCTCCTAATGATATGATCCTGTTATTAATAACATCTCTATGTTCATGATCAGGAAACAATGATCATATATTAACCAACAAGCTAGTTTAACAAGAGGCTTTACTAGGGACTCTTATTTTAGTTTACAAATCACACAAGTATTAATGTTTCCGGTTAATACAATTATAGCATGGTATGTAAACATTTATCATAAGTGTGAAGACATGATAATAACCACTTTATTATTGCCTCTTGGGCATATCTCCAACACACACATGGATCCACCAGTGTCATTGCATGTGTGCTATTTTTACCAACAACAACGAGAGTCATTTCATGACTATTATTTTCACATATCACATATGGATCCACCAGTGTCATTGAAATGTGTGTTCTCTTTAGAGACCACACATGGATCCACCAATGTCATTGCATGTGTGTTCTTTTTACTAACAACAACTAGAGTCATTGCATGTGTGTCCTTTTCACATACCACTTATGGATCCACCAGTGTCATTGAAATGTGTGTTCTCTTCAGCAACCACAGCTAGAGTCATTGCATGTGTGTTCTCTTCAGAGACCACACATGGATCCACCAGTGTCATTGCATGTGTGTTCTTTTTACTAACAACAACTGGAGTCATTGCATGTGTGTTCTTTTCACACACAACATATGGATCCACTAGTGTCATTGAAATGTGTGTTCTCTTTAGAGAGCACACATGGATCCACCAGTGTCATTGCATGTGTGCTCTTTTTACTAACAACAACTAGTGTCATTGCATGTTTCTTCTTCTCATTAACCACGGCTAGATTCATTGCATGTGTGTTCTCTTCAGAGACCACACATGGATCCACCAGTGTAATTGCATGTGTGCTCTTTT
The DNA here is from genome assembly GCA_916181665.1 of Avena sativa. Classification (NCBI taxonomy): domain Eukaryota; kingdom Viridiplantae; phylum Streptophyta; class Magnoliopsida; order Poales; family Poaceae; genus Avena; species Avena sativa. The sequence continues at coordinate 362,990,210 of OV702290.1, read as the reverse complement.
TACTAACAACAACTAGAGTCATTTCATGACTATTCTTTTCACATACCACATATGGATCCACCAGTGTCATTGAAATGTGTGTTCTTCTCATTAACCAAAGCTAGAGTCATTGCATGTGTGTTCTCTTCAGAGACCACACATGGATCCACCAGTGTCATTGCATGTGTGTTCTTTTTACTAACAACAACTAGAGTCATTGCATGTGTGTTGTTTTCACACACAACATATGGATCCACTAGTGTCATTGAAATGTGTGTTCTCTTCAGAGACCACACATGGATCCACCAGTGTCATTGCATGTGTGCTCTTTTTACTAACAACAACTAGTGTCATTGCATGTGTCTTCTTCTCATTAACCACGGCTAGATTCATTGCATGTGTGTTCTCTTCAGAGACCACACATGGATCCACCAGTGTAATTGCATGTGTGCTCTTTTTACTAACAACAACTAGAGTCATTTCATGACTATTCTTTTCACATACCACATATGGATCCACTAGTGTCATTGAAATGTGTGTTCTTCTCATTAACCAAAGCTAGAGTCATTGCATGTGTGTTCTCTTCAGAGACCACACATGGATCCACTAGTGTCATTGCATGCGTGTTCTTTTTACTTACAACAACTAGAGTGATTGCATGTGTGTTATTTTCACATACCACATATGGATCCACCAGTGTCATTGAAATGTGTGTTCTTCTCATTAACCACAACTAGAGTCATTGAAGTGTGTGTTCTCTTCAGAGACCACACATGGATCCACCAGTGTCATTGCATGTGTGTTCTTTTTACTAACAACAACTGGAGTCATTGTATGTGTGTTCTTTTCACAATCCACCTATGGATCCACTAGTGTCATTACATGTGTGTTCTTCTCATTAAACACAGCTAGAGTCATTGCATGTGTGTTCTCTTTAGAGACCACACATGGATGCACCAGTGTCATTGCATGTGTTCTCTTTTTACTAACAACAACCAGAGTCATTTCATGACTATTCTTTTCACATACCACATATGGATCCACCAGTGTCATTGAAATGTGTGTTCTCTTCAGAGACCACACATGGATCCACCAGTGTCATTGCATGTGTGTTTTTTTACTAACGACAACTGGAGTCATTTCATGACTATTCTTTTCACATACCACATATGGATCCACCAGTGTCATTGAAATGTGTGTTCTTCTCATTAACCATAGCTAGAGTCATTGAAATGTGTGTTCTGTTTAGAGACCACACATGGATCCTCCAGTGTCATTGCATGTGTTTTCTTTTTACTAACAACAACCAGAGTCATTGCATGTGTGTTCTTTTCACAATCGACCTATCGATCCACTAGTGACATTGCATGTGTGTTCTTCTCATTAACCACAGCTAGAGTCATTGCATGTGTGTTCTCTTCAGAGACCACACATGGATCCACCAGTGTCATTGCATGTGTGCTCTTTTTACTAACAACAACTGGAGTCCTTTCATGACTATTATTTTCACATACCACATATGGATCCACCTGTGTCATTGAAATCTGTGCTCTCTTCAGAGACAACACATGGATCCACCAGTGTCATTGCATGTGTGTTCTGTTTACTAACAATAAGTGTCATTGCTTGTGTGTTCATTTCACATCCCACATATTGATCCACTAGTGTCATTGAAATGTGTGTTCTCTTTAGTAACCACAACTAGAGTCATTGCATGTGTGTTCTCTTCAGAGACCACACATGGATCCACCAGTGTCATTGCATGTGTGTTCTTTTTACTAACAACAACCAGAGTCATTGCATGTGTGTTCTTTTCACAATCCACCTATGGATCCACTAGTGTCATTGAATGTGTGTTCTTCTCATTAACCACAACTAGAGTCATTGCATGTGTGTTCTCTTCAGAGACCACACATGGATCCACCAGTGTCATTGCATGTGTGCTATTTTTACCAACAACAACGAGAGTCATTTCATGACTATTATTTTCACATATCACATATGGATCCACCAGTGTCATTGAAATGTGTGTTCTCTTTAGAGACCACACATGGATCCACCAATGTCATTGCATGTGTGTTCTTTTTACTAACAACAACTAGAGTCATAGCATGTGTGTCCTTTTCACATACCACTTATGGATCCACCAGTGTCATTGAAATGTGTGTTCTCTTCAGCAACCACAGCTAGAGTCATTGCATGTGTGTTCTCTTCAGAGACCACACATGGATCCACCAGTGTCATTGCATGTGTGTTCTTTTTACTAACAACAACTGGAGTCATTGCATGTGTGTTCTTTTCACACACAACATATGGATCCACTAGTGTCATTGAAATGTGTGTTCTCTTTAGAGAGCACACATGGATCCACCAGTGTCATTGCATGTGTGCTCTTTTTACTAACAACAACTAGTGTCATTGCATGTTTCTTCTTCTCATTAACCACGGCTAGATTCATTGCATGTGTGTTCTCTTCAGAGACCACACATGGATCCACCAGTGTAATTGCATGTGTGCTCTTTTTACTAACAACAACTAGAGTCATTTCATGACTATTCTTTTCACATACCACATATGGATCCACCAGTGTCATTGAAATGTGTGTTCTTCTCATTAACCAAAGCTAGTGTCGTTGCATGTGTGTTCTCTTCAGAGACCACACATGGATCCACTAGTGTCATTGCATGCGTGTTCTTTTTACTAACAAAAACTGGAGTCATTGCATGTATCTTCTTTTCACATACCACATATGGATCCACTAGTGTCATTTAAATGTGTGTTCTCTTCAGAAACCACACATGGATCCACCAGTGTCATTGCATGTGTGTTCTTTTTACTAACAACAACTGGAGTCATTGCATGTGCGTTCTCTTCAGAGACCACACATGGATCCACTAGTGTCATTGCATGTTTATTCTTTTTACTAACAACAACTGGAGTCATTGCATGTGTGTTCTCTTTAGAGACCACACATGGATCCACCAGTGTCATTTCATGTGTGTTCTTTTTACTAACAACAACCAGAGTCATTGCATGTGTGTTCTTTTCACAATCCACCTATGGAGCCACCAGTGTCATTGCATGTGTGTTCTTCTCATTAACCACAGCTAGAGTCATTGCATTTGTGTTCTCTTCAGAGACGACACATGGATCCACCAGTGTCATTTCATGTGTGCTCTTTTTACTAACAATAACTGGAGTCATTTCATGACTATTCTTTTCACATACCACATATGGATCCACTAGTGTCATTGAAATGTGTGTTCTCTTCAGAGACCACACATGGATCCATCATTGTCACTACATGTGTGTTATTTTTACTAACAACAACTAGAGTCATTGCATGTGTATTCTGTTCACATACCACATATGGATCCACCAGTTTCATTGAAATGTGTGTTCTCTTCAGTAACCATAGCTAGAGTCATTGCATGTGTGTTCTCTTCAGAGAATACACATGGATCCACCAGTGGCATTGCATGTCTGTTGTTTTTACTAACAACAACTAAATGCATTGCAAGTGCGTTCTTTTCACATAGCACATATGGATCTACCAATCTCATTGAAATGTGTGTTCTCTTTAGAGACCACACGTGGATCCACCAATGTCATTGCATGTGTGTTCTTTTTACTAACAACAACTAGAGTCATTGCATGTGTGTTCTTTTCACATACCACATATGGATCCACCGGTGTCATTGAAATGTGTGTTCTTCTCATTAACCACAACTAGAGTCATTGAAATGTGTGTTCTCTTCAGAGACCACACATGGATCCACCAGTGTCATTGCATGTGTGTTCTTTTTACTAACAACAACTGGAGTCATTGCATGTGTGTTCTTTTCACAATCCACCTATGGATCCACTAGTGTTATTACATGTGTGTTCTTCTCATTAACCATAGCTAGAGTCATTGCATGTGTGTTCTCTTCAGAGACCACACATGGATCCACCAGTGTCATTGCATGTGTATTCTTTTTACTAACAACAACTAGAGTCATTGCATGTGTGTTCTTTTCACATACCACATATGGATCCACCAGTGTCATTGAAATGTGTGTTCACTTCAGTAACCACAGCTAGAGTCATTGCACGTGTGTTCTCTTCAGAGACCACACATGGATCCACCAGTGTCATTGCATGTCTGTTGTTTTTACTAACAACAACTGTAGTCATTGCATGTGTGTTCTTTTCACACACCACATATGGATCCACCAGTGTCATTGAAATGTGTGTTCTCTTCAGAGACCACATAGGGATCCACCAGTGGCATTGCATGTGTGCTCTTTTTACTAACAACAACCAGTGTCATTGCATGTGTGTTCTTCTCATTAACCACAGCTAGATTCATTGCATGTGTGTTCTCTTCAGAGAGCACACATGGATCCACTAGTGTAATTGCATGTGTGCTCTTTTTACTAACAACAACTGGAGTCATTTCATGACTATTCTTTTCACATACCACATATGGATCCACCAGTGTCATTGAAATGTGTGTCCTTCTCATTAACCTTAGCTAGAGTCATTGCATGTGCGTTCTCTTCAGAGACCACACATGGATCCACCAGTGTAATTGCATGTGTGTTCTTTTTACTAACAACAACTGGAGTCATTGCATGTGTGTTCTTTTCACATACCACATATGGATCCACTAGTGTCATTGAAATGTGTGTTCTCTTCAGAGACCACACATGGATCCACCAGTGTCATTGCATGTGTGTTCTTTTTAATAACAACAACTAGATTCATTGCATGTGTGTTCTTTTCACATACCACATATGGATCCACCAGTGTCATTGCATGCGTGTTCTCTTCAGAGACCACACATGGATCCACCAGTGTCATTGAAATGTGTGTTCTTCTCATTAACCACAACTAGAGTCATTGAAATGTGTGTTTTGTTCAGAGACCACACATGGATCCACCAGTGTCATTGCATGTGTGTTCTTTTTACTAACAACAACCAGAGTCATTGCATGTGTGTTCTTTTCACAATCCACCTATGGATCCACTAGTGTCATTGCATGTGTGTTCTTCTCATTAACCTGAGCTAGAGTCATTGCATGTGTGCTCTTTTTACTAACAACAACTAGAGTCATTTCATGACTATTAATTTCACATACCACATATGGATCCACCAGTGTCATTGAAATGTGTGTTCTCTTCAGAGACCACACATGGATCCACCAGTGTCATTGCATGTGTGTTCTTTTTACTAACAATAACTAGAGTCATTGCATGTGTGTTCTTTTCACATCCCACATATGGATCCACTAGTGTCATTGAAATGTGTGTTCTCTTCAGTAACTACAGCTAGAGTCATTTCATGTGTGTTCTCTTTTGAGACCACACATGGATCCACCAGTGTCATTGCATATGTGTTCTTTTTACTAACAACAACTAGAGTCATTGCATCTGTGTTCTTTTCACACACTACATATGGATCCACCAGTGTCATTGAAATGTGTGTTCTCTTTAGAGACCACACATGGATCCACCAGTGTCATTGCATGTGTGTTCTTTTTACTAACAACAACTGGAGTCATTCCATGTTTGTTCTTTTAACACACCACATATGGATCCACCAGTGTCATTGAAATGTGTGTTCTCTTTAGAGACCACACATGGATCCACCAGTGCCATTGCATGTGTGCTCTTTTTACTAAAAACAACTAGTGTAATTGCATGTGTGTTCTTCTCATTAACCATAGCAAGATTCATTGCATATTTGTTCTCTTCAGAGACCACACCTGGATCCACCAGCGTAATTGCATATGTGCTCTTTTTACTAACAAGAACTGCAGTCATTTCATGATTATTCTTTTCACATACCACATATGGATCCACCAGTGTCATTGAAATGTGTGTTCTTCTCATTAACCACAGCTAGAGTCATTGCATGTGTGTTCTCTTTAGAGACCACACATGGATCCACTTATGTCATTGCATGTGTGTTCTTTTTACTAACAACAACTAGAGTCATTGCATGTGTGTTCTTTTTCACATACCACATATGGATCCACCAGTGTCATTGAAATGTGTGTTCTCTTCAGAGACCACACATGGATCCGTCAGTGTCATTGCATGTGTGTTCGTTTTACTAACAACATCTGGAGTCATTGCATGTGTGTTCTTTTCACATAACACATATGGATCCACTAGTGTCATTGCACGTGTGTTCTATTCAGAGACCACACATGGATCCACCAGTGTCATTGCATGTGTGTTCTTGTTAGTAACAACAACCAGAGTCATTGCATTGTGTTCTTTTCACAATCCACCTATGGATCCACCAGTGTCATTGCATGTGTGTTCTTCTCATTAACCACAGCTAGAGTCATGGCATGTGTGGTCTCTTCAGAGACAACACAAGGATCCACCAGTGTCATTGCATGTGTGCTCTTTTTACTAACAACAACTGGAGTTATTTCATGACTATTCTTTTCACATACCACATATGGATCCACCAGTATCATTGAAATGTGTGTTCTCTTTAGAGACCACACATGGATCCACCAGTGTCATTGCATGTGTGTTCTTTTTACTAACAACAACTAGAGTCATTTCATGACTATTATTTTCACATACCACATATGGATCCACCAGTGTCATTGAAATGTGTGTTCTCTTCAGAGACAACACATACCATATAAGGATCCAGAAGTGTGATTGAAATGTGTGTTCTCTTTAGTAACCACAGCTATTGTCATTGCATGTGTGTTCTCTTCAGAGACCACACATGGATCCACCAGTGTCATTGCATATGTGTTCTTTTTACTAACAACAACTGGAGTCATTTCATGTGTGTTATTTTCACATACCACATATGGATCCACCAGTATCAGTGAAATGTGTGTTCTCTTTAGAGACCACACATGGATCCACCAGTGTCATTGCATGTGTGTTCTTTTTACTAACAACAACTGGAGTCATTCCATGTTTGTTCTTTTAACACACCACATATGGATCCACCAGTGTCATTGAAATGTGTGTTCTCTTTAGAGACCACACATGGATCCACCAGTGCCATTGCATGTGTGCTCTTTTTACTAACAACAACTAGTGTAATTGCATGTGTGTTCTTCTCATTAACCATAGCAAGATTCATTGCATATTTGTTCTCTTCAGAGACCACACCTGGATCCACCAGCGTAATTGCATATGTGCTCTTTTTACTAACAAGAACTGCAGTCATTTCATGATTATTCTTTTCACATACCACATATGGATCCACCAGTGTCATTGAAATGTGTGTTCTTCTCATTAACCACAGCTAGAGTCATTGCATGTGTGTTCTCTTTAGAGACCACACATGGATCCACTTATGTCATTGCATGTGTGTTCTTTTTACTAACAACAACTAGAGTCATTGCATGTGTGTTCTTTTTCACATACCACATATGGATCCACCAGTGTCATTGAAATGTGTGTTCTCTTCAGAGACCACACATGGATCCGTCAGTGTCATTGCATGTGTGTTCGTTTTACTAACAACATCTGGAGTCATTGCATGTGTGTTCTTTTCACATAACACATATGGATCCACTAGTGTCATTGCACGTGTGTTCTATTCAGAGACCACACATGGATCCACCAGTGTCATTGCATGTGTGTTCTTGTTAGTAACAACAACCAGAGTCATTGCATGTCTGTTCTTTTCACAATCCACCTATGGATCCACCAGTGTCATTGCATGTGTGTTCTTCTCATTAACCACAGCTAGAGTCATGGCATGTGTGTTCTCTTTAGAGACAACACAAGGATCCACCAGTGTCATTGCATGTGTGCTCTTTTTACTAACAACAACTGGAGTTATTTCATGACTATTCTTTTCACATACCACATATGGATCCACCAGTATCATTGAAATGTGTGTTCTCTTCAGAGACCACACATGGATCCACCAGTGTCATTGCATGTGTGTTCTTTTTACTAACAACAATTAGAGTTATTGTATGTGTGTTCTTTTCACATACCATATAAGGATCCAAAAGTGTGATTGAAATGTGTGTTCTCTTTAGTAACCATAGCTAGAGTCATTGCATGTGTGTTCTCTTCAGAGATCACACATGGATCCACCAGTGTCGTTGCATGTGTGTTCTTTTTACTAACAACAACTGGAGTCATTTCATGTGTGTTATTTTCACATACCACATATGGATCCACCAGTATCAGTGAAATGTGTGTTCTCTTCAGAGACCACACATGGATCCACCAGTGTCATTGCATGTGTGCTCTTTTTACTAACAACAACTAGTGTCATTGCATGTGTGTTCTTCTCATTACCCACAGCTAGATTCATTGCATGTGTGTTCTCTTCAGAGACCACACATGGATCCACTAGTGTAATTGCATGTGTGCTCTTTTTACTAACAACAACTGGAGTCATTTCATGACTATTCTTTTCACAGACCACATATGGATCCACCAGTGTCATTGAAATGTGTGTTCTTCTCATTAACCACAGCTAGAGTCATTGCATGTGTATTCTCTTCAGAGACCACACATGGATCCACTAGTGTCATTGCATGTGTGTTCTTTTTACTAACAACAACTGGATTTATTGCATTTGTGTTCTTTTCACACACCACTTATGGATCCACCAGTGTCATTGAAATGTGTGTTCTCTTCAGAGATCACACATGGATCCACCAGTGTCTTTGCATGTGTGTTCTTTTTACTAACAACAACTGGAGTCATTGCATGTGTGTTCTTTTCAAGTACCACATATGGATCCACCAGTGTCATTGCCTGTGTGTTCTCTTCAGAGACCACACATGGATCCACCAGTGTCATTTCATGTGTGTTCTTTTTACTAACAACAACTGGAGTCATTGCATGACTATTCTTTTCACATACCACATATGGATCCACTAGTGTCAGTGAAATGTGTTTTCTTCTCATTAACCACAACTAGAGTCATTGAAATGTGTGTTCTCTTCAGAGACCACGCATGGATCCACAAATGTCATTGCATGTGTGTTCTTTTTACTAACAACAACCAGAGTCATTGCATGTGTGTTCTCTTCACAATAAACCTATGGATCCACCAGTGTAATTGCATGTGTGTTCTTCTCATTAACCACAACTACAGTCATTGCATGTGTGTTCTCTTTAGAGACCACACATGGATCCACCAGTGTCATTGCATGTGTGCTCTTTTTACTAACAACAACTAGAGTCATTTCATGACTATTCTTTTCACATACCACATATGAATCCACCAGTGTCATTGAAATGTGTGTTCTCTTTAGAGACTACACATGGATCCACCAGTGTCATTGCTTGCGTGTTCTTTTTACTAACAACAACTAGAGTCATTGCATGTGTGTTCTTTTCACATACCACATATGGATCCATTAGTGTCATTGAAATGTGTGTTCTCTTCAGTAACCACATCTAGAGTCATTGCATGTGTGTTCTCTTCAGAGACCACACATGGATACACCAATGTCATTGCATGTGTGTTCTTTTTACTAACAACATCTGGAGTCATTGCATGTGTGTTCTTTTCACACACCACATATGGATCCACCAATGTCATTGAAATGTGTTTTCTCTTGAGAGACCACACATGGATCCACCAGTGTCATTGAAATGTGTGGTCTTCTCATTAACCACAACTAGAGTCATTGCATGTGTGTTCTCTTCAGAGACCACACATGGATCCACCAGTGCCATTGAATGTGTGTTCTTTTCACTAAGAACAACTGGAGTCATTGCATGTGTGTTCTTTTCACATACCACATATGGATCCACCAGTGTCATTGGAATGTGTGTTCTCTTCAGAGACCACACATGGATCCACCAGTGTCATTGCATGTGTGTTGTTTTTACTAACAACAACTGGAGTCATTTCATGTGTATTCTTTTCAAACACCACTATGGATCCACCAGTGTCATTGCATGTGTGTTCTGTTCAGAAACCACACATGGATCCACCAGTATCATTGCATGTGTGTTATTTTTACTAACAACAACCAGAGTCATTGCATGTGTGTTCTTTTCATATACCACATATGGATCCACCAGTGTCATTGAAATGTGTGTTCTCTTTAGAGACCACACATGGATCCACCAGTGTCATTGCATGTGTGTTCTTTTTACTAACAACAACTGGAGTCATTTCATGACTATTCTTTTCACATACCACATATGGATCCACCAGTGTCATTGAAATGGGTGTTCTTCTCATTAACCACAGCTAGATTCATTGCATGTGTGTTCTCTTCAGAGACCACACATGGATCCACCAGTGTCATTGCATGTGTGTTCTTTTTACTAACAACAACAGGAGTCATTTCATGACTATTCTTTTCACATACCACATATGGATCCACCAGTGTCATTGCATGTGTGTTCTTCTCATTAACCATAGCTAGAGTCATTGCTTGTGTGTTCTCTTTAGAGACCACATATGGATCCACCAGTGTCATTGAAATGTGTGTTCTTTTTACTAACAACAACTGGAGTCATTGCATGTGTGTTCTTTTCACATACCACATATGGATCCACCTGTGTCATTGAAATGTGTGTTCTCTTCAGAGACCACACATGGATCCACCAGTGTCATTGCATGTGTGTTCTTTTTATTAACAACAACTAGAGTCATTTGATGACTATTCTTTTCACATACCACATATGGATCCACCAGTGTCATTGAAATGGGTGTTCTTCTCATTAACCACAGCTAGATTCATTGCATGTGTGTTCTCTTCAGAGACCACACATGGATCCACCAGTGTCATTGCATGTGTGTTCTTTTTACTAACAACAACTGGAGTCATTGCATGTGTGTTCTTTTCACACACAACATATGGATCCACTAGTGTCATTGAAATGTGTGTTCTCTTCAGAGACCACACATGGATCCACCAGTGTCATTGCATCTGTGCTCTTTTTACTAACAACAACTAGTGTCATTGCATGTGTCTTCTTCTCATTAACCACAACTTGATTCATTGCATGTGTGTTCTCTTCAGAGACCACACATGGATCCACTAGTGTAATTGCATGTGTGCTCTTTTTACTAACAACAACTAGAGTCATTTCATGACTATTCTTTTCACATACCACATATGGATCCACCAGTGTCATTGAAATGTGTGTCCTTCTCATTAACCATAGCTAGAGTCATTGCATGTGCGTTCTCTTCAGAGACCACACATGGATCCACCAGTGTAATTGCATGTGTGTTATTTTTACTAACAACAACTGGAGTCATTGCATGTGTGTTCTTTTCACATACCACATATGGATCCACTAGTGTCATTGAAATGTGTGTTCTCTTTAGAGACCACACATGGAGCCACCAGTGTCATTGCATGTGTGTTCTTTTTAATAACAACAACTAGATTCATTGCATGTGTGTTCTTTTCACATACCACATATGGATCCACCAGTGTCATTGCATGCGTGTTCTCTTTAGAGACCACACATGGATCCACCAGTGTCATTGAAATGTGTGTTCTTCTCATTAACCACAACTAGAGTCATTGAAATGTGTGTTCTGTTCAGAGACCACACATGGATCCACCAGTGTCATTGCATGTGTGTTCTTTTTACTAACAACAACCAGAGTCATTGCATGTGTGTTCTTTTCACAATCCACCTATGGATCCACTAGTGTCATTGCATGTGTGTTCTTCTCATTAACCTGAGCTAGAGTCATTGCATGTGTGTTCTCTTTAGGGACCACACATGGATCCACCAGTGTCATTGCATGTGTGCTCTTTTTACTAACAACAACTAGAGTCATTTCATGACTATTAATTTCACATACCACATATGGATCCACCAGTGTCATTGAAATGTGTGTTCTCTTCAGAGACCACACATGGATCCACCAGTGTCATTGCATGTGTGGTCTTTTTACTAACAATAACTAGAGTCATTGCATGTGTGTTCTTTTCACATCCCACATATGGATCCACTAGTGTCATTGAAATGTGTGTTCTCTTCAGTAACTACAGCTAGAGTCATTTCATGTGTGTTCTCTTCTGAGACCACACATGGATCCACCAGTGTCATTGCATATGTGTTCTTTTTACTAACAACAACTAGAGTCATTGCATCTGTGTTCTTTTCACACACTACATATGGATCCACCAGTGTCATTGAAATGTGTGTTCTCTTTAGAGACCACACATGGATCCACCAGTGTCATTGCATGTGTGTTCTTTTTACTAACAACAACTGGAGTCATTGCATGTTTGTTCTTTTAACACACCACATATGGATCCACCAGTGTCATTGAAATGTGTGTTCTCTTTAGAGACCACACATGGATCCACCAGTGCCATTGCATGTGTGCTCTTTTTACTAACAACAACTAGTGTCATTGCATGTGTGTTCTTATCATTAACCATAGCAAGATTCATTGCATATTTGTTCTCTTCAGAGACCACACCTGGATCCACCAGCGTAATTGCATATGTGCTCTTTTTACTAACAAGAACTGCAGTCATTTCATGATTATTCTTTTCACATACCACATATGGATCCACCAGTGTCATTGAAATGTGTGTTCTTCTCATTAACCACAGCTAGAGTCATTGCATGTGTGTTCTCTTTAGAGATAACACATGGATCCACTTATGTCATTGCATGTGTGTTCTTTTTACTAACAACAACTAGAGTCATTGCATGTGTGTTCTTTTTCACATACCACATATGGATCCACCAGTGTCATTGAAATGTGTGTTCTCTTCAGAGACCACACATGGATCCGTCAGTGTCATTGCATGTGTGTTCGTTTTACTAACAACATCTGGAGTCATTGCATGTGTGTTCTTTTCACATAACACATATGGATCCACTAGTGTCATTGCACGTGTGTTCTATTCAGAGACCACACATGGATCCACCAGTGTCATTGCATGTGTGTTCTTGTTAGTAACAACAACCAGAGTCATTGCATGTGTGTTCTTTTCACAATCCACCTATGGATCCACCAGTGTCATTGCATGTGTGTTCTTCTCATTAACCACAGCTAGAGTCATGGCATGTGTGTTCTCTTTAGAGACAACACAAGGATCCACCAGTGTCATTGCATGTGTGCTCTTTTTACTAACAACAACTGGAGTTATTTCATGACTATTCTTTTCACATACCACATATGGATCCACCAGTATCATTGAAATGTGTGTTCTCTTCAGAGACCACACATGGATCCACCAGTGTCATTGCATGTGTGTTCTTTTTACTAACAACAATTAGAGTTATTGTATGTGTTTTCTTTTCACATACCATATAAGGATCCAAAAGTGTGATTGAAATGTGTGTTCTCTTTAGTAACCATAGCTAGAGTCATTGCATGTGTGTTCTCTTCAGAGATCACACATGGATCCACCAGTGTCGTTGCATGTGTGTTCTTTTTACTAACAACAACTGGAGTCATTTCATGTGTATTATTTTCACATACCACATATGGATCCACCAGTATCAGTGAAATGTGTGTTCTCTTCAGAGACCACACATGGATCCACCAGTGTCATTGCATGTGTGCTCTTTTTACTAACAACAACTAGTGTCATTGCATGTGTGCTCTTCTCATTACCCACAGCTAGATTCATTGCATGTGTGTTCTCTTCAGAGACCACACATGGATCCACTAGTGTAATTGCATGTGTGCTCTTTTTACTAACAACAACTGGAGTCATTTCATGACTATTCTTTTCACAGACCACATATGGATCCACCAGTGTCATTGAAATGTGTGTTCTTCTCATTAACCACAGCTAGAGTCATTGCATGTGTATTCTCTTCAGAGACCACACATGGATCCACTAGTGTCATTGCATGTGTGGTCTTTTTACTAACAACAACTGGATTTATTGCATTTGTGTTCTTTTCACACACCACTTATGGATCCACCAGTGTCATTGAAATGTGTGTTCTCTTCAGAGATCACACATGGATCCACCAGTGTCTTTGCATGTGTGTTCTTTTTACTAACAACAACTGGAGTCATTGCATGTGTGTTCTTTTCAAGTACCACATATGGATCCACCAGTGTCATTGCCTGTGTGTTCTCTTCAGAGACCACACATGGATCCACCAGTGTCATTTCATGTGTGTTCTTTTTACTAACAACAACTGGAGTCATTGCATGACTATTCTTTTCACATACCACATATGGATCCACTAGTGTCAGTGAAATGTGTTTTCTTCTCATTAACCACAACTAGAGTCATTGAAATGTGTGTTCTCTTCAGAGACCACGCATGGATCCACCAATGTCATTGCATGTGTGTTCTTTTTACTAACAACAACCAGAGTCATTGCATGTGTGTTCTCTTCACAATAAACCTATGGATCCACCAGTGTAATTGCATGTGTGTTCTTCTCATTAACCACAACTACAGTCATTGCATGTGTGTTCTCTTTAGAGACCACACATGGATCCACCAGTGTCATTGCATGTGTGCTCTTTTTACTAACAACAACTAGAGTCATTTCATGACTATTCTTTTCACATACCACATATGGATCCACCAGTGTCATTGAAATGTGTGTTCTCTTTAGAGACTACACATGGATCCACCAGTGTCATTGCTTGCGTGTTCTTTTTACTAACAACAACTAGAGTCATTGCATGTGTGTTCTTTTCACATACCACATATGGATCCATTAGTGTCATTGAAATGTGTGTTCTCTTCAGTAACCACATCTAGAGTCATTGCATGTGTGTTCTCTTCAGAGACCACACATGGATACACCAATGTCATTGCATGTGTGTTCTTTTTACTAACAACAACTGGAGTCATTGCATGTGTGTTCTTTTCACACACCACATATGGATCCACCAATGTCATTGAAATGTGTTTTCTCTTGAGATACCACACATGGATCCACCAGTGTCATTGAAATGTGTGGTCTTCTCATTAACCACAACTAGAGTCATTGCATGTGTGTTCTCTTCAGAGACCACACATGGATCCACCAGTGCCATTGAATGTGTGTTCTTTTCACATACCACATATGGATCCACCAGTGTCATTGGAATGTGTGTTCTCTTCAGAGACCACACATGGATCCACCAGTGTCATTGCATGTGTGTTGTTTTTACTAACAACAACTGGAGTCATTGCATGTGTATTCTTTTCAAACACCACTATGGATCCACCAGTGTCATTGCATGTGTGTTCTGTTCAGAAACCACACATGGATCCACCAGTATCATTGCATGTGTGTTATTTTTACTAACAACAACCAGAGTCATTGCATGTGTGTTCTTTTCATATACCACATATGGATCCACCAGTGTCATTGAAATGTGTGTTCTCTTTAGAGACCACACATGGATCCACCAGTGTCATTGCATGTGTGTTCTTTTTACTAACAACAACTGGAGTCATTTCATGACTATTCTTTTCACATACCACATATGGATCCACCAGTGTCATTGAAATGGGTGTTCTTCTCATTAACCACAGCTAGATTCATTGCATGTGTGTTCTCTTCAGAGACCACACATGGATCCACCAGTGTCATTGCATGTGTGTTCTTTTTACTAACAACAACAGGAGTCATTTCATGACTATTCTTTTCACATACCACATATGGATCCACCAGTGTAATTGCATGTGTGTTCTTCTCATTAACCATAGCTAGAGTCATTGCTTGTGTGTTCTCTTTAGAGACCACATATGGATCCACCAGTGTCATTGAAATGTGTGTTCTTTTTACTAACAACAACTGGAGTCATTGCATGTGTGTTCTTTTCACATACCACATATGGATCCACCTGTGTCATTGAAATGTGTGTTCTCTTCAGAGACCACACATGGATCCACCAGTGTCATTGCATGTGTGTTCTTTTTACTAACAACAACTAGGGTCATTTGATGACTATTCTTTTCACATACCACATATGGATCCACCAGTGTCATTGAAATGGGTGTTCTTCTCATTAACCACAGCTAGATTCATTGCATGTGTGTTCTCTTCAGAGACCACACATGGATCCACCAGTGTCATTGCATGTGTGTTCTTTTTACTAACAACAACTGGAGTCATTGCATGTGTGTTCTTTTCACACACAACATATGGATCCACTAGTGTCATTGAAATGTGTGTTCTCGTCAGAGACCACACATGGATCCACCAGTGTCATTGCATCTGTGCTCTTTTTACTAACAACAACTAGTGTCATTGCATGTGTCTTCTTCTCATTAACCACAGCTAGATTCATTGCATGTGTGTTCTGTTCAGAGACCACACATGGATCCACTAGTGTAATTGCATGTGTGCTCTTTTTACTAACAACAACTGGAGTCATTTCATGAATATTCTTTTCACATACCACATATGGATCCACCAGTGTCATTGAAATGTGTGTCCTTCTCATTAACCATAGCTAGAGTCATTGCATGTGCGTTCTCTTCAGGGACCACACATGGATCCACCAGTGTAATTGCATGTGTGTTCTTTTTACTAACAACAACTGGAGTCATTGCATGTGTGTTCTTTTCACATACCACATATGGATCCACTAGTGTCATTGAAATGTGTGTTCTCTTTAGAGACCACACATGGAGCCACCAGTGTCATTGCATGTGTGTTCTTTTTAATAACAACAACTAGATTCAGTGCATGTGTGTTCTTTTCACATACCACATATGGATCCACCAGTGTCATTGCATGCGTGTTCTCTTTAGAGACCACACATGGATCCACCAGTGTCATTGAAATGTGTGTTCTTCTCATTAACCACAACTAGAGTCATTGAAATGTGTGTTCTGTTCAGAGACCACACATGGATCCACCAGTGTCATTGCATGTGTGTTCTTTTTACTAACAACAACCAGAGTCATTGCATGTGTGTTCTTTTCACAATCCACCTATGGATCCACTAGTGTCATTGCATGTGTGTTCTTCTCATTAACCTGATCTAGAGTCATTGCATGTGTGTTCTCTTTAGAGACCACACATGGATCCACCAGTGTCATTGCATGTGTGCTCTTTTTACTAACAACAACTAGAGTCATTTCATGACTATTAATTTCACATACCACATATGGATCCACCAGTGTCATTGAAATGTGTGTTCTCTTCAGAGACCACACATGGATCCACCAGTGTCATTGCATGTGTGGTCTTTTTACTAACAATAACTAGAGTCATTGCATGTGTGTTCTTTTCACATCCCACATATGGATCCACTAGTGTCATTGAAATGTGTGTTCTCTTCAGTAACTACAGCTAGAGTCATTTCATGTGTGTTCTCTTCTGAGACCACACATGGATCCACCAGTGTCATTGCATATGTGTTCTTTTTACTAACAACAACTAGAGTCATTGCATCTGTGTTCTTTTCACACACTACATATGGATCCACCAGTGTCATTGAAATGTGTGTTCTCTTTAGAGACCACACATGGATCCACCAGTGTCATTGCATGTGTGTTCTTTTTACTAACAACAACTGGAGTCATTGCATGTTTGTTCTTTTAACACACCACATATGGATCCACCAGTGTCATTGAAATGTGTGTTCTCTTTAGAGACCACACATGGATCCACCAGTGCCATTGCATGTGTGCTCTTTTTACTAACAACAACTAGTGTCATTGCATGTGTGTTCTTATCATTAACCATAGCAAGATTCATTGCATATTTGTTCTCTTCAGAGACCACACCTGGATCCACCAGCGTAATTGCATATGTGCTCTTTTTACTAACAAGAACTGCAGTCATTTCATGATTATTCTTTTCACATACCACATATGGATCCACCAGTGTCATTGAAATGTGTGTTCTTCTCATTAACAACAGCTAGAGTCATTGCATGTGTGTTCTCTTTAGAGACCACACATGGATCCACTTATGTCATTGCATGTGTGTTCTTTTTACTAACAACAACTAGAGTCATTGCATGTGTGTTCTTTTTCACATACCACATATGGATCCACCAGTGTCATTGAAATGTGTGTTCTCTTCAGAGACCACACATGGATCCGTCAGTGTCATTGCATGTGTGTTCGTTTTACTAACAACATCTGGAGTCATTGCATGTGTGTTCTTTTCACATAACACATATGGATCCACTAGTGTCATTGCACGTGTGTTCTATTCAGAGACCACACATGGATCCACCAGTGTCATTGCATGTGTGTTCTTGTTAGTAACAACAACCAGAGTCATTGCATGTGTGTTCTTTTCACAATCCACCTATGGATCCACCAGTGTCATTGCATGTGTGTTCTTCTCATTAACCACAGCTAGAGTCATGGCATGTGTGTTCTCTTTAGAGACAACACAAGGATCCACCAGTGTCATTGCATGTGTGCTCTTTTTACTAACAACAACTAGAGTTATTTCATGACTATTCTTTTCACATACCACATATGGATCCACCAGTATCATTGAAATGTTTGTTCTCTTCAGAGACCACACATGGATCCACCAGTGTCATTACATGTGTGTTCTTTTTACTAACAACAATTAGAGTTATTGTATGTGTGTTCTTTTCACATACCATATAAGGATCCAGAAGTGTGATTGAAATGTGTGTTCTCTTTAGTAACCATAGCTAGAGTCATTGCATGTGTGTTCTCTTCAGAGATCACACATGGATCCACCAGTGTCGTTGCATGTGTGTTCTTTTTACTAACAACAACTGGAGTCATTTCATGTGTGTTATTTTCACATACCACATATGGATCCACCAGTATCAGTGAAATGTGTGTTCTCTTCAGAGACCACACATGGATCCACCAGTGTCATTGCATGTGTGCTCTTTTCACTAACAACAACTAGTGTCATTGCATGTGTGTTCTTCTCATTACCCACAGCTAGATTCATTGCATGTGTGTTCTCTTCAGAGACCACACATGGATCCACTAGTGTAATTGCATGTGTGCTCTTTTTACTAACAACAACTGGAGTCATTTCATGACTATTCTTTTCACAGACCACATATGGATCCACCAGTGTCATTGAAATGTGTGTTCTTCTCATTAACCACAGCTAGAGTCATTGCATGTGTATTCTCTTCAGAGACCACACATGGATCCACTAGTGTCATTGCATGTGTGTTCTTTTTACTAACAACAACTGGATTTATTGCATTTGTGTTCTTTTCACACACCACTTATGGATCCACCAGTGTCATTGAAATGTGTGTTCTCTTCAGAGATCACACATGGATCCACCAGTGTCTTTGCATGTGTGTTCTTTTTACTAACAACAACTGGAGTCATTGCATGTGTGTTCTTTTCAAGTACCACATATGGATCCACCAGTGTCATTGCCTGTGTGTTCTCTTCAGAGACCACACATGGATCCACCAGTGTCATTTCATGTGTGTTCTTTTTACTAACAACAACTGGAGTCATTGCATGACTATTCTTTTCACATACCACATATGGATCCACTAGTGTCAGTGAAATGTGTTTTCTTCTCATTAACCACAACTAGAGTCATTGAAATGTGTGTTCTCTTCAGAGACCACGCATGGATCCACAAATGTCATTGCATGTGTGTTCTTTTTACTAACAACAACCAGAGTCATTGCATGTGTGTTCTCTTCACAATAAACCTATGGATCCACCAGTGTAATTGCATGTGTGTTCTTCTCATTAACCACAACTACAGTCATTGCATGTGTGTTCTCTTTAGAGACCACACATGGATCCACCAGTGTCATTGCATGTGTGCTCTTTTTACTAACAACAACTAGAGTCATTTCATGACTATTCTTTTCACATACCACATATGGATCCACCAGTGTCATTGAAATGTGTGTTCTCTTTAGAGACTACACATGGATCCACCAGTGTCATTGCTTGCGTGTTCTTTTTACTAACAACAACTAGAGTCATTGCATGTGTGTTCTTTTCACATACCACATATGGATCCATTAGTGTCATTGAAATGTGTGTTCTCTTCAGTAACCACATCTAGAGTCATTGCATGTGTGTTCTCTTCAGAGACCACACATGGATACACCAATGTCATTGCATGTGCGTTCTTTTTACTAACAACAACTAGAGTCATTGCATGTGTGTTCTTTTCACACACCACATATGGATCCACCAATGTCATTGAAATGTGTTTTCTCTTGAGAGACCACACATGGATCCACCAATGTCATTGAAATGTGTGGTCTTCTCATTAACCACAACTAGAGTCATTGCATGTGTGTTCTCTTCAGAGACCACACATGGATCCACCAGTGCCATTGAATGTGTGTTCTTTTCACTAAGAACAACTGGAGTAATTGCATGTGTGTTCTTTTCACATACCACATATGGATCCACCAGTGTCATTGGAATGTGTGTTCTCTTCAGAGACCACACATGGATCCACCAGTGTCATTGCATGTGTGTTGTTTTTACTAACAACAACTAGAGTCATTGCATGTGTATTCTTTTCAAACACCACTATGGATCCACCAGTGTCATTGCATGTGTGTTCTCTTCAGAAACCACACATGGATCCACCAGTATCATTGCATGTGTGTTATTTTTACTAACAACAACCAGAGTCATTGCATGTGTGTTCTTTTCATATACCACATATGGATCCACCAGTGTCATTGAAATGTGTGTTCTCTTTAGAGACCACACATGGATCCACCAGTGTCATTGCATGTGTGTTCTTTTTACTAACAACAACTGGAGTCATTTCATGACTATTCTTTTCACATACCACATATGGATCCACCAGTGTCATTGAAATGGGTGTTCTTCTCATTAACCACAGCTATATTCATTGCATGTGTGTTCTCTTCAGAGACCACACATGGATCCACCAGTGTCATTGCATGTGTGTTCTTTTTACTAACAACAACTGGAGTCATTTCATGACTATTCTTTTCACATACCACATATGGATCCACCAGTGTCATTGCATGTGTGTTCTTCTCATTAACCATAGCTAGAGTCATTGCTTGTGTGTTCTCTTTAGAGACCACATATGGATCCACCAGTGTCATTGAAATGTGTGTTCTTTTTACTAACAACAACTGGAGTCATTGCATGTGTGTTCTTTTCACATACCACATATGGATCCACCTGTGTCATTGAAATGTGTGTTCTCTTGAGAGACCACACATGGATCCACCAGTGTCATTGCATGTGTGCTCTTTTTACTAACAACAACTAGTGTCATTGCATGTGTGTTCTTCTCATTACCCACAGCTAGATTCATTGCATGTGTGTTCTCTTCAGAGACCACACATGGATCCACTAGTGTAATTGCATGTGTGCTCTTTTTACTAACAACAACTGGAGTCATTTCATGACTATTCTTTTCACAGACCACATATGGATCCACCAGTGTCATTGAAATGTGTGTTCTTCTCATTAACCACAGCTAGAGTCATTGCATGTGTATTCTCTTCAGAGACCACACATGGATCCACTAGTGTCATTGCATGTGTGTTCTTTTTACTAACAACAACTGGATTTATTGCATTTGTGTTCTTTTCACACACCACTTATGGATCCACCAGTGTCATTGAAATGTGTGTTCTCTTCAGAGATCACACATGGATCCACCAGTGTCTTTGCATGTGTGTTCTTTTTACTAACAACAACTGGAGTCATTGCATGTGTGTTCTTTTCAAGTACCACATATGGATCCACCAGTGTCATTGCCTGTGTGTTCTCTTCAGAGACCATACATGGATCCACCAGTGTCATTTCATGTGTGTTCTTTTTACTAACAACAACTGGAGTCATTGCATGACTATTCTTTTCACATACCACATATGGATCCACTAGTGTCAGTGAAATGTGTTTTCTTCTCATTAACCACAACTAGAGTCATTGAAATGTGTGTTCTCTTCAGAGACCACGCATGGATCCACCAATGTCATTGCATGTGTGTTCTTTTTACTAACAACAACCAGAGTCATTGCATGTGTGTTCTCTTCACAATAAACCTATGGATCCACCAGTGTAATTGCATGTGTGTTCTTCTCATTAACCACAACTACAGTCATTGCATGTGTGTTCT
The DNA here is from genome assembly GCA_916181665.1 of Avena sativa. NCBI lineage: Eukaryota > Viridiplantae > Streptophyta > Magnoliopsida > Poales > Poaceae > Avena > Avena sativa. Next base: position 362,968,265 of record OV702290.1, on the reverse strand, counting down.
CTTTAGAGACCACACATGGATCCACCAGTGTCATTGCATGTGTGCTCTTTTTACTAACAACAACTAGAGTCATTTCATGACTATTCTTTTCACATACCACATATGGATCCACCAGTGTCATTGAAATGTGTGTTCTCTTTAGAGACTACACATGGATCCACCAGTGTCATTGCTTGCGTGTTCTTTTTACTAACAACAACTAGAGTCATTGCATGTGTGTTCTTTTCACATACCACATATGGATCCATTAGTGTCATTGAAATGTGTGTTCTCTTCAGTAACCACATCTAGAGTCATTGCATGTGTGTTCTCTTCAGAGACCACACATGGATACACCAATGTCATTGCATGTGTGTTCTTTTTACTAACAACAACTGGAGTCATTGCATGTGTGTTCTTTTCACACACCACATATGGATCCACCAATGTCATTGAAATGTGTTTTCTCTTGAGAGACCACACATGGATCCACCAATGTCATTGAAATGTGTGGTCTTCTCATTAACCACAACTAGAGTCATTGCATGTGTGTTCTCTTCAGAGACCACACATGGATCCACCAGTGCCATTGAATGTGTGTTCTTTTCACTAAGAACAACTGGAGTCATTGCATGTGTGTTCTTTTCACATACCACATATGGATCCACCAGTGTCATTGGAATGTGTGTTCTCTTCAGAGACCACACATGGATCCACCAGTGTCATTGCATGTGTGTTGTTTTTACTAACAACAACTGGAGTCATTGCATGTGTATTCTTTTCAAACACCACTATGGATCCACCAGTGTCATTGCATGTGTGTTCTCTTCAGAAACCACACATGGATCCACCAGTATCATTGCATGTGTGTTATTTTTACTAACAACCAGAGTCATTGCATGTGTGTTCTTTTCATATACCACATATGGATCCACCAGTGTCATTGAAATGTGTGTTCTCTTTAGAGACCACACATGGATCCACCAGTGTCATTGCATGTGTGTTCTTTTTACTAACAACAACTGGAGTCATTTCATGACTATTCTTTTCACATACCACATATGGATCCACCAGTGTCATTGAAATGGGTGTTCTTCTCATTAACCACAGCTATATTCATTGCATGTGTGTTCTCTTCAGAGACCACACATGGATCCACCAGTGGCATTGCATGTGTGTTCTTTTTACTAACAACAACTGGAGTCATTTCATGACTATTCTTTTCACATACCACATATGGATCCACCAGTGTCATTGCATGTGTGTTCTTCTCATTAACCATAGCTAGAGTCATTGCTTGTGTGTTCTCTTTAGAGACCACATATGGATCCACCAGTGTCATTGAAATGTGTGTTCTTTTTACTAACAACAACTGGAGTCATTGCATGTGTGTTCTTTTCACATACCACATATGGATCCACCTGTGTCATTGAAATGTGTGTTCTCTTCAGAGACCACACATGGATCAACCAGTGTCATTGCATGTGTGTTCTTTTTACTAACAACAACTGGAGTCATTTGATGACTATTATTTTCACATACCACATATGGATCCACCAGTGTCATTGAAATGGGTGTTCTTCTCATTAACCACAGCTAGATTCATTGCATGTGAGTTCTCTTCAGAGACCACACATGGATCCACCAGTGTCATTGCATGTGTGTTCTTTTTACTAACAACAACTGGAGTCATTGCATGTGTGTTGTTTTCACATACCACATATGGATCCACAAGTGTCATTGAAATGTATGTTCTCTTCAGAGACCACACATGGATCCACCAGTGTCATTGCATGTGTGTTCTTTTTACTAACAACAACTAGAATCATTGCATGTGTGTTCTTTTCACATACCACATATGGATCCACCAGTGTCATTGCATGTGTGTTCTCTTCAGTGACCACACAAGGATCCACTAGTGTAATTGCATGTGTGCTCTTTTTACTAACAACAACTTGAGTCATTTCATGACTATTCTTTTCGCATACCACATATGGATCCACCAGTGTCATTGAAATGTGTGTTCTTCGTATTAACCACATCTAGAGTCATTGCATGTGTGTTCTCTTCAGAGATCGCACATGGATCCACCAGTGGCATTGCATGTGTGTTCTTTTTACTAACAACAACTGGAGTCATTGCATGTGTGTTCTTTTCACATACCACATATGGATCCACCAGTGTCATTGAAATGTGTGTTCTCTTTAGAGACCACACACGGATCCACCAGTGTCATTGCATGTATGTTCTTTTTACTAACAACAACTGGAGTCATTGCATGTGTGTTCTTTTCACATACCCCATATGGATCCACCAATGTCATTGCATGTGTGTTTTCTTCAGAGACCACACATGGATCCACCAGTGTAATTGCATGTGTGCTCTTTTTACTAACAACAACTGGATTTATTGCATTTGTGTTCTTTTCACATACCACATATGGATCCACTAGTGTCATTGAAATATGTGTTCTTCTCATTAACCACAGCTAGAGTCATTGCATGTGTGTTCTCTTCAGAGACCACACATGGATCTACCCGTGTCATTGCATGTGTGTTCTTTTTACTAACAACAACTAGAGTCATTGCATGTGTGTTCTTTTCACATACCACATATGGACCCACTAGTGTCATTGAAATGTGTGTTCTCTTCAGAGACCACACATGGATCCACCAGTGTCATTGCATGTGTGTTCTTTTTACTAACAACAACTGGAGTCATTGCATGTGTGTTCTTTTCACATACCACATATGGATCCACCAGTGTCATTGCATGTGTCTTCTCTTCAGAGACCACACATGGATCCACCAGTTTCTATGCATGTTTGTTCTTTTTACTAACAACAACCAGAGTCATTGCATGTGTGTTCTTTTCACATACCACATATGGATCCACCAGTGTCAGTGTATGTGTGTTCTTCTCATTAACCACAGCTAGAGTCATTGCATGTGTGTTCTCTTCAGAGACCACATATGGATCCACCAGTGTCATTTAAATGTGTATTATTTTCAACTACAGATGTTGGCCACAAACAATCGGGACGTGGAGCTAACCAGCAAGCGCTCTGGGCTTCTAGAAGATTCGATCCCCGATTGTTAGGCGCCATTGGATTGGGGTGCGTGGACGATAAGGATGTCCTTCGCGAGGGTGATCCGCGAGAAGTCTGTTCTGCAAACTGATTGGCAGTAGCAACGACGCCGGGGCTACGTCCTTGCCCTTATCCCCTTAACCTCGGGGCCAAAGCTCAGATCGTGTTCCTTCATCGCCATGGAGAGGGAGAGGCCCAAACTCAGCTTGCACGAGGCTCAGATGTTCGCCCACTACGACATACCCGCGCTGCCGTTCGCGAGGCTTCTGTCCGGCTTCGAGCTCAGCTACGTCGGGGTTCCTGTCGCACCTCTCTTGCACGACAATGCATTGGCGAGGCAGATCGAGGAGCGCTGCCGCCAGCTATCGGAGTGGAAGAGGGCAATGACACGGTACTCGCGCACGTGCGTGTACTGGCGAAAGTTGTTCAAGAAGGAGCGAGCTACGTTGATTGAGCTATGCGGAACCCACCGGTGGGAGATCCACCCGGATCTGCGTAACCCCGAAGGGAGGCAGCGCTTCTAGGCAGTGCCTGGGCGTACGACCTCCACCGTTATCGATGCAGCACGCCGTGAAGAATCCGTGAGGAGGAGGAATGCTGCCAGGAACGTCGGCATCGATTCCGACGTGGAGGAGGCTGGCGGCAACGTGGACAACATCATCAATGATGGAGACTGCGGGATTGTCATAGTCGATTAGGGCCACTTAAGCATAAATTAAATCTATGTACGGTATCTTAATGCGTTCTTTGGATCTGGGTCACTTGAGTCATGGTCGATTATCGTCATAATCTATATATGTTGGCCATGTTTTAGTTGTCTTTGTCTTTGAAACTAGTCGATCAAAATTCGTCCGATCCTGAAAATAAAGTTCGCGTGTTCCTGGCATATCTGATAGGAAAATACGCTGACTCTGCTCCTAGCACTTGATGGCACAACCATAATTTGGAGTGCGCCAGAGGAGAAGGGATCGAGCATGTTGTAATAGTGTACTACTCCTGTCCAGATATAACTGACTTAGTTTTTTTAGATATTTAATAAATGTGTCTATACCCAAAACATGTCTAGATACATGCTTTAGGTTTCTCTATCTTTCAAACTAATCAAAAGTCCTCAAATTCTAAACAAACAAAGTCATTGCGTTCACATCTGATGGGACCATACGCTGACTCTGCTACTTGATGGCACAGCCATAATTCTGGAATGCGCCAGAGGAGATGGGAATGCAAGGGAGATGGGAACTAGTAATCCTGTCCAAACGCAGGTAAAAAATTAATGTAATAATATTTAAAAAATTATAATCTGGTCCACATGACCCCATCACAGACACGTTGCACGCGCCAGATGTAAATAAAGACAACACGACTAGTTTAGTTTCAATGATATAATTCAATATACGACGTTGCTGTGCCTGCATCTTTCTGCTCCGCTTATTAGTCTTCTATCCCACGCTGCATTAAGCATTAGTTGATGCGGATAAAAAATGATAAAATGGCAAATAAAACAATTTTTAAGCTTTCCTTTCATCCGGAGAATCATACAAAGATGAAATTAGCAGGGATTTATTATTTCTCCTGCAGTTAGCCGAAAGATCCTCAAGAACATCCTCAATCACCCCTGCAACTTCTTCATATTCTAATACACCTCCATTATTTGCCCTTTCCTCCCTGTTCCGCTTACCCTTTTGTTTCTTTTCACACCCTTTTCTCGCCGGCACCTCCACTTCTTCATAAATTGGCTGCTTACATACGTTTTCCTCCGAGTGCTCATCACCGTCTTCGCGCTGCTCTTCCTCCAGTTCTGGCTGAGAAGCCTCATTTTCTGCCACCGGGGTGTGAACAGGGACAATATCATGTGTAACTGGGTTTTTGCACAACCTCTTGATATGGCCGAATCCGCCACAACATTTGCATTAACTTTTCCTAGCTCCCAGCCTTGAACCTTTATCGGTGGAGGCTTCGATCCTTAGCTTTCTAGGCCTCTAAGGTGGCCTCCTAAGAACTGGTGGTTGAAGTTTGAACCCTGGATCGACAATCTCCCAATCATTTTCATCGGCTATAGGTGGTACATTTTCTGCATAAGTTGCAGCAAACTTGTCCATGGAGAAATAGTTGTCGACATAGTTTTCTATTTCAGCTCAAAGCTACCTCTAAGCTTTAAGATGAAGTAAATTGCATGGTGACATGGCAGACCAGTAACCTGCCACTTCATGCATGAACATGTCTTATTTCCAATGTCTACAGTGTACCTCCGTTCACTTCCACGCTTGTATTCTTCATAAACCTCAGCCAATGTTCTAGAACTTCTGACCATCCTCAACTTTATCGTTCTCATTGCCCTGGTTCTTGAATTCAGTAACATAACCACCTTTGGAACTATTTTATGGCCTAAAAATTTTCTTGCACAAATTCTTTGCCTTAAATCTATCTTCACCATTATGCATTGTCTTATTGCATCCAACAAAATAACAATTCCAAGTGTCTTCATGCCCGAAATCTTATCATTGAAACTCTCAGCGAAATTATTGCAAACAAAATCCACCTTGCTTAACTCACCAAACTTGCTTCTGGCCCATAGCTTGGTGTGATGTTCTTCAAGGTATTTTTTTCACCTTTGGCACTACATACATGTTCTGCAAGTAAGTAGCATGCGTGCTTGGGGTGTATGTGTATGTTGATCGCCACAAGTCCTCTTCAAAGATCTCTCCTTTGAACTTCTTCGTGAAGTTAGTAGCGAGGTGCCGCATGCATTCCCTATGCTCAACCCCAGGAAACACAGCATCAACAACATTCTCAAGACCCTCGCATGCACCAGTGTGTATCACCAAACCTTCAGGGTGACCAATTACTTCCTGTAGTCTCTGCATGAACCATGTCCAGCTTTCATTTGATTCACCCTCAAGAATAGCATAAGCTACGGGTAGAAGCCAATTATGCGCGTCCAAAGCACAAGCAGAAGCAACATGTCCCCTGAACTTCCCTGTTAAAGAAGTTGCGCCTATTGCCAAGTATGGCCTGCAGCCGTCTAGGAACCCCTTCCAGCATGCCTTCAGGTAGACAAAACATCTCCTAAAGCATATCTTATCTGCCTGCTTATACCTAACCCCCCTCGATACCTTTTCTCTTCCTTTCACAACCTCGTAATCGATGTCAACAACACTACCAAGTGATGTTTTCTCTACCTGAGCTTTGAAACTATACAACATATGAAAACTGTCATTCCACTTGCCTTGAATGAAGTCTAGAGCCATCTCCTTCCCATCAATGACTCTGTGGTAAGGAATCAGAACGTTAAACTTTTTGCTAATCTTTGCTCTGAGTTTAGCAGGTCCAATGTTATGATCCTGCCTCACCCAGTCAAGTACAGTAGCAGCAATCCACTTGGTAGTCGCTGGTCTAATTTTATCACTTAAAGAAGTATTAGGGCAGTTGTGTTTCTTCGTGTTTACTTTGATCTGCATTCGATAAGAATCCAAGTAATCCAGAGCTAGTTATCAGCAGAATAAATCTGAGAAAGACTGAAACTAAATGTAGCTATTGCAACCTAAAATGGGTGTCCACCCCGCATCGGGGATGCATGTAATCTCCAGTTACACACATTACTTTCCCTACAGTGCACCCTAAATCTCTTTTGGTCGCTCTTTTCAATGATAAATTCGAACCCAACTCTGATTGCATAGGTTGCAACTGCATATCTGCAGTCCTCCACATTATCAAAGACAGTCCCCTCATCAATTGTAGGATTGTCCCTGTCAAAGTGTATCACTGGTCTGTCCTCGTCTTCATCGTCGTATCTACATCCCATGTCCACATCTTCACATTCCTCTTCCTCATTAGTCCCATAGTCAGGCTCAAAGTTCGAATCAACCAAATATTCCCTACTCTCCATCCTATCAGGGTCAGCAGCCACGTCTGGATATGCTTTCTCATCATCATCCGCACCGCCACACATTTTAGTGCCTTTATGCTCGCTTGACAAAGCATCATGCTCAAGGAAAAGCTGTACAGACGTCCTGCGGTTACCAACACATATCCTTGCCATCACCATGGGACTAGAAACGCTAATTGGGGTATGCAGAAAAGGAATCACAGTTCTTACCCTTCAATGTGGACGCATGGCACCTTCTCCGGGCTTCATACCTCCAAAGCTCTGCACCCCGCTTCCTTTTCTCCTGTTACGTTGTCCTCTGTGCTCTCTAGACTTGAAGGAGATTCTGTGCTCTCCAGCCGCGCAGGACCCATCTCCGTGTTCTCAAGCCTCGCAAGATCCATCTCCGAGCGGGATCCAGATCACCAGCATCGTTGGGCCCCTAACCCAACGGCCGACTCTCGGTTTTCATTTCCAGACACGCCTGGGCGATGGACGGCGGCAAGGAGATAGGGCAGGAAGGGGAGGGGACGTGAGGGGATGGCAGGGAAGGGAGGGCGGGAGGACGACGGCCCAAGGGGATGACGAGAGCGGTGCACGACTGAGCGGAGTGGCGGCAGGAGCAGAGGAGGGGAGCGGAGCTGGTGGCAACAAAGCATGGAAAATTATACAATAATGTGTTGGTGGGTGGCACCAGCCCTCGCTGGGACGCACGTCGTCGAAGGTGGAGGAGGCGGGCCCGCCAGTCAGAAAACATGCCACCTGTCAGCGCATTATGCATGGTAGCACTTCATGGAATATTTTAGCAGGTCCCACATGTCAGTCTGTTTGATCAAAACTTGCATGGAGTGCATGGCTGGTTCACGCGCTAGTTCCAAAAAAAGCCCATTGATCCAAACTTTAAGTGGCAATTCCGCTTCTTCTCCCTCGTCTCCTCGTCTCCTCGCAGTGGCAGTTCCGCTTCGTCTCCCTCGTATGTTCTCCTCTTCTTCTTCTCCTCGCAGTGGTAGTTCTTCTTTCTTCCTCGATCAAAACTTTCCCGCACGTAAGCCATGCCCAGTAGTCGGATGAAGAGGAACTGGTCCGATCTCTAGGCCGACCCACTTCGCAAGATTGCCGACTACTTGCTAGAGAAAGAGGAGTACGTCGACACCTATGCTGCTTGTCGGGAAGTCTGCACCGATTGGCGTCGCACTTTAAAGCTGCCCGAATTCCATCTCAACAACTGGATCATGATAGTTCACACACTTCTAGACGTTGGCGACTTCACCTTCCTCAACCTCGGCACTGGTCGTTACTTCAGGACAAATCTAATGGACATCCATCGCAGGTTCACATTCACATCCGATATTTATTGGTATTTTCCATTGTAAACATCTTAGTGCTAACTGATGCCCTCTTCTTCCAAAAGATTCTACTTCGTCGGTGTTTCTCGTGGCGTCATCGCGCTTGCTCTGAGGGTGGAGCCATACCAGATTCGGCTTCTAAACCAGATTCGGCTTCTAAACCCAATCACTCATAAGTCTAACACTGAGTTTCAAGCACACATACCATCTGATCTTCTGTAATCTATCGTCATGACGAAGTCCCTGATGATGGTGTTCGTTTGCACTGATTATCCAGATCATATTGCATGGGACGATGAGAGCACCCCAACGAGGCAAATCAATGAATCATTTGGAGAAGGATTGTATTTGCCACCTCCTGATACGCTTCTGGACTGCGTGATGGCATTCCGAGGGGAAGTATATGCATTACTTGAGAATGGAGACATCTTGTCGACCAACATCCAGTTAGAGCAGCACACGAGCACTGTCATGATGGCCAAAATAATTTCAGCCCCAGTCTTTGAACAGGTACGCGGAACTTACAAATTTTACCTTGTGGAGTCAGATGGTGATCTGCTTCTTGTGTTGAATGGGGATTTTGCCAAAGGGCAACCGGTGTTGTACCGGGTGGACACGGAGAACCGCTCTCTCGAGGTCGTCGGTGACATTGGAAGTCGTGCCCTCTTTGTTGATTACAATCGGTCTATCTCCACTGACACCAGGTTACAACCCATAGTCAAACCCGGTTGCAAATACTACAGGAATTATATCAGACTGTACGATCATGAGGTTCAAGCCTGGGAAGAGGAACCATCAATGGTAATGCATAGCTTAAGTCTGGAACATACACTGAGGCCTTACCCTCTAGACGAGATACTAGCAGCACATTGCAGACAGAGAGAGTTCTCTAAATATGTGTTGCAGCCCGCGGGATCCGCCGACAACGAAATATATAGGGTAGAATGAATCCTATATTCATCCTAGGTTATTTGCTTACATTTCCAGGTCTATTTTCGAAGTAGAAATTTGTACTATATTTATATTATTTCAATCAGCAGTATGTGTATTACTTTTCAGACAAAATTGTAATGTATTTAATTTTAGTACTTTCAGAATTCAAAGTATTTATTTTTAGTAGCTTCTTTCAGAATTCTCTATGTTTGACATGGGCATCAGCTCAGTGCCAGAATTCAGTTCCACATGGAAAATTGCACAATAATGTGTTGGTGGGCGGAACCAGCCCTCGAACCTGGGATACGCGCCAACGAAGGAGGAGGAGGCAGGCCCGCCAGTCAGAAAACATGCCACGTCTGCATCCCCTGATTCTGATGCCCTTTAAAAAAAGCAAACACGCCACATCGTCATCCCCTGTTTCTGATGGTGTTGCTAAATCGATAGTACATGGTGGCATAGACATAATATCGTATAAACATAAGGACACAGTCGTCAACATTTCTAAAATAAAACCCGGTCTCCTACCTGTCCTGGTACATTGCCCGATGAGGTGGATAGCCATGACCGATCTTTTTAATATGTTCGCACTCTTATGCTGAGAAGGGAAATAAAAATTGAGCGGTTAATGCAACGAGTGTTGAATTATTACCCTCTAAGGAAATGGGAGATGGTTATTTTCACGCGTGCCCGTAGTCCAAACCTACTATCAGTCTTTCACTCTCCTTCTCCGACAAAATACAGTTCACCTTGCGCAGCTCCTCCGCGCCGCACCAACTAGGGTAACATGGCCCTGCCTAAGCAGCCGCCGCCGCCACGACAGCCGCCGAAACTTGGATATTTAGCCCCTCTAAGGCAGGCCATGAAGCTCTACCTCAAGGCCGGTCTCCCATTGCCCTGCCAGACAGATGATTTCTCCGAATGTGCCGAATCGGTCATGGCGACGACGGCAGCATCGTCGGCGGCGCCAGATGCGGCAAGCAAGGCCAAGAGAGTGATGTGGAGAAATCGCACGGCGGCATTACGGCATGCTCTAGGCAGCGGGAACAAGGTACATATCAAATCGTTCACGAGAGCATGCCACCGAGGGTACACACCCTCGAACAGGGTAGCGCTAAGGTCTAGGAACTCTTGTGTCCATGCTTCGGCGCGGAATACCTTACCGCAATGGGGGAGGCTGGGAACATGCTGTCTGCGGCAAAGACGCTCCATCCTACGCACCGTCGGAGGCCGTACCGTGGCGGCGACCAAACGTCTACACTCAGCATGCTTGATTGTTCGACAGCCGGAGCCGGAATTCAGGTTCGAGTTCACACGGACCTACGATCCGAAGAAGGAGATGCCGAATTTCAGTTTCAAAGAAATCGTTGCGGCGGCACGGATGGTCCAACTGAATCGGGACTGGCGCACGCAAATCGCTCGTGCATGAACGATGCAAATTTCTTGTAGTTTGGCGGGAAGGCAATAGATCTGTTTGGGTTAAATGATCAAAGAACTTATGTACTCTCAAGGCAATTGGCCAGCCAACTTTTCTGGTGGAGATCTGTAGTTTCTTCAGTGTAGAATAGTTAAGTTCAGACGGAAGAATGGCTTTTGTAGATGAAATGCTGACGAATTGTTCTATAAACTAGTAGGAAGTTTAGCCCACTTTTGTGCAGGTATAAGACCCTTTTGTATGGAAGTACTATTACTATCAAGTATCTATTTCCTTCAATTACTAGTCGTGGTTAAATCCAGTTAACTGGCATTTTTTATCCCAGACTACAGATTTTGCGTCTGCTGTCTATGCTGTAAACCATTTTTCCTTTGTCTTGTGTTGCCTGCAAAATGGTCCTGCAGTTCAACGTGTTACAAATGTAGCTACCTTGTACTTGAAGAGGAGATGGACTACATTTTCCTAGCATCCGCAGAATTGACATTACTCATTGCCAGACCACCCTCTTTTCATGAGGTTGCCCTTGGTTATTCACAGAAATTATAAAGCACGGTGTTCAACAACATCGATTCAAACTATTACACACACACTACATCAAATTCATTACCCACACATACTACATTGATTCAAACTATTACACACACGTACTACATCGATTCAAACTATTACACATTTTTAGTCGATGCTAACTTCCTGCTACGCTCTCCATACGACAAATTCATTAGCCACACATACCACGGCAATTCACTAGAGCTCTGTCTTCACTCGAGGGAAATCAGAACCACCAGCTCGTCCAAGCCCGGTTCCCCCACTGAAACTGTGTGCGCTGTCTCAAAACGGTGCTGGTCCTATGCCATCGATCCTTCCAGGCCAACACTGCAGGCGACGAGGATGCTTTTTGGCAGCCTCTTCGGGGCCCTGAATGCCATGTACCGATTCCAGAACCTCCTCCAGGTGGATGATGATCGGGTGCTTCCAGCAAAGCTGTCGCCCTGCCCTGCTTGGAATCTGCACCTCGTACATCTTAGGAATAGCGTCAGGATCTTTCAGCCACGCCTTTACCTCGATGACCCATCTGTTGCTCGGTGGCATGATTTCCACCAGCTTGCCGCCAAGGCTACTGACGACCTGCTTGAGGGCCTCCGGCTCCCAAGCATCCAATGGGAGGCTATCAAAGCCAAGTTTGGAGAAGAAACGAAGCTGCCCCAAGCGATCGTCCCACCCACAGGCGCGATGCCAATGCATGAAGCTCATTTTCTCCCCAGAACACTCAAAAGAACGAGAAGAATGCAGAACATGCTCGGTGTCTGATTTGTGCTCGAACCGGATGAAAAAATCAAATGGCGGCGCGCATACCTCAATCTTGACCTCATTTCGTCTGATCCCAAAACGATACCTGAAAGCCGACAGCAACTCTGCCGGCGACACGACGGGACAGACGCCCAGCATGGTGGCCATGAGGGCGTGGTCGTCGAACTGCTGTGCCAGGGCTACCATGCCTAGGGTGCGCGGCAGCACGCAACTTCCCGAGGCCGGTCGCCGGCCTAGATCGCCAGACGGGACGCGCTCCGCCGTGCGAGAAGGACTAGCCAGATGCGAGATATTAGTCCGGGGATGCGAAGCTCCGATATGGCGAACAATGCGACGGCGACGGCTGCGAGCTTCGATTAGAGGTGTGGGAGGTTGACCGGACATAGCGGGAACGCAAATTAGAGCAAGTGCGAGCTCCGATCTGAGACGAGCAGCCGGAGCTGAGCAAATGTTATGGGGAGGGGAGCAGGGGAGAAGACCAGAGGAGAGCAAAAAAATAGATCTGGTCCACTCAGGGATCTGGTCCATGCAGGGGTAAGCTAGTCCACGACCGCAAAAGATAACGGGGAATACTGACAGGGCGGGCCAAGAAGAGTTGACCTAACGGCGGTATTTGAGTCAACCGTTTTTCGTCTGGTTCAAACGACCATTTGGCTGTTAGATTTGTATTCACCCCCATTTGGCCCTTCTGGACAATTGGTGATTCTACTACGGCCCCTCCGCGCGATTGATGACAACTCGGGTACCGCGGTGCACTCGCCCGGGAAGTTTGGTACCGTAAACAAACATTCCCCACACCATGGTGGCACTTAGGCTAGAGATTACAAATACTTGTTATGAGTTATATTTGGAGTTGGATGTCTCTATGAAATTGTGGTGTTTGTTGGAACCATCTAGTGCTCAAGGTGACAGTGTGGGGTTATCTAGATGGGGAAAGCGAACTTTGGGTGTGTTGGGGACACAAGAGACTTCATGTATCTTGATTGCAGGGTTGCTTGAGAGGGATACCTTTGATCACTTCCTTCCTGAGTTCGATAAACCTTGGGTGATCCACTTAAGGCAAAACTTGCTGCTGTTCTACAAACCTCTGCACTTGGAGGCCCAACAACTGTCTACAAGAATAGAAGTGCGTAGACATCAAGCTATTTTCTAGCGCCGTTGCCGGGGAGGTAAGGTAAAAGGTACTCACATCCTCCGGTATGAGTGCTCGAAGTTATTTCCTTTAGATTCTGCAATTTTGTCTTTTTGTTTCTTGTTTTCACTAGTTAGGCTTAATGGAAAACAACAACAAAAATTAGAGAGCTTTATAGTATTTATCTTGAGTTAGGACATGAAGTGTTTGAAGAGAAAATTAAAAAACCTACGGAATTTTATTTGCATGCTAATAGCAATGTTGTTAGTATGAATTCTTTGGACACCATTATTGTTAATGCTATGGAAAAGTATAAGCTTGGGGAAGCTAGTTTTTATGAAAATGATCATTTTAGTCCCCCAAGCATGGTGGAGAAAATTTACTTTGATGATACTATACCTCCAATTTATGATGATTACAATCATGAATATCATATTTTTAGTCCACCTACTATTTAGGAGAAAATTAATTATGATTACATGCCTCCTATATTTGATGATTATGGTGATGAGAATAATAATGATAACTATTTTGTTGAATTTGCTCCCATTACAATTAATAAGAATGACTATGCTTATGTGGAGAGTAATGATGATTATATGCATGTGGCTCATGATAAGAATGTTTTATGTGATAGTTATATTGTTAATTTTATTCATGATGCTACTGAAAGTTATTATGAGAGAGGGAAACATGGTTTTATGTATCTTAACAATATTAAGTTTCCCCTCTTTATGTTGAAAATTTTGAAGTTGCACTTGTTTTGCTTTCCTATGCTTGTTGCTTTGTGCTTTCTTGACTTGTTTATTTACAAGATTATTTTTCATAGGAAGTGGGTTAGACTTAAATTTGTTCTATATTTGCTTCTTGATGCTCTCTTTTACTTCAATTCATATTTCTTATGTGAGCATCTTCTCAAACTATCATGCCTAACTGAAAGGCGTTAAAGAAAAGTACTTCTTGGGAGATAACCCAATAGTTTTCTTGAGTCTTGGAAGTTATTACTTCTGTAATAACCTCTCCTTATCCTTTTTATTTGATTTTTCTGCCAACAATAACCTCTAATGAGAGGGAAGTAAGATTTGGGGAAGTGCTGTCCCGAAACAGATTTTTGTGCTTCGCTGTAAAATTCGTGTAAATTCTCTGTACATCGATTGGAGCTGTTATTTTTTGTGCTTCTGCCCCAGGTTGTTATCTAACTTTTGTTAGTTCAACACTTTTCGATTATAGCAACAGAAGGTCTTCAAAAAAATTGGTTTTTACCTGTTGGTCTACTTTGATAGATTTCTGCCATTATTTGCATTTGCTTCTTGTTGATTCCTTTTTGGGGAATTGAGCTTTTTGAGGGAAGTGCTAAAGTAGCTTGTGTTGGAACTGAACTAAAAGACTTATTAACTTGAGTACACTAATGTTTCTAATAAATATTGTGTGAAGTTTTGTATGAAGGAAAAATTGCAGGTGTAAGGGAAGAGTAATGTAATGAGATGAAGAATGGACAAAAGCTCAAACTTGGGGATGCCACCCCGTGTCACCCCAAGAAATATCCAAGAAGTACAAGTGTCAAAGCTTGGGGATGCCCAAGGCATCCCCTTCTTCATCAATAAAAATCTCAGGTTCTTCCAAACACTTCATTTTTATTGTTTCGTGCACAATTGTGTTGTTCTTGGAGCGTCTTTGTTTTCGTTTTTAGTTTTTGTTTGCTTAGTTTGCTTGAATAAATTGGTTGTACCCCCTCTTTCATACATTAGTTTTCAAATAGGTTGGTTTGGATTGGAAAAGAGTTGGAAAAGTTCATGCTTAAGTGGTAACAAGATCTTGTTTTTTACTGTGGCTTAGACTTTATCATGTCATGCTTTATATTGTTTGGGCTTTATGCTTAGTGATTATTGTTGTAGCATGACATGTTATAAACAATTGAGATTGCTTAATGTGCCTTGAAAGAATCATGCGTTGTTTTAGCATATTAAAAGCATAATATTGTGGTATTCTCCTTTAAATGCTTTATTTGGGTTGACTTGGCGCATGCTCACACCATGTTAAGACTATACCAAGTCACCATAACCTCTATGATCATTTAGTTTTCGTCTTGTAATATCACTTTATGCATTAATTAATAATGTTTTGTCGCTCTGCATGATTATGGCCATTATTGCTCTCTTAGTTGGTCGCTCCCAGTATTTTGCTAGCCTCCATAACCAAGTATGAGTTCCACTCATGCATCCAACTCCAAGTAAAACCAAGTTATTCCAAAGAGTCCACCATACCTACCTATTAGCATTTGCTATTCCAAGAATATTCATGTTTTTATCTACCTTCCGAAATAAACTTGTTATGAGAAAATTAGTGATTAAAGCTCTCATGAACTTGATGGCACACTTTACTTTTCTTGTCCCTAATAAACTTGAACCATTGTGTCATCTATGTTGTATATGCTTGCACTTATACATTGGGAATTAGCAGAACCATGCTGTCATGGGGAACGCTTTCAACATTGCACTTGTACTTTGTACCTAGTTGATATCATGCTCTTTTGTCTATGGATGTCGTCGGTGTGAAATGAAAGGGGAGCTTGTAAGTCCATGGAGTTATGTATGTGTGTTAGAGAAACGCCTAGGTCGCCGGTCTAATCCATGCCTAATCATGGTGGAAACCTGCAGCGTAACCATAATGAGCAATCTATGAAGCATTCTTCTTATAAAAAAGAGATAGAGATTGATAAAAAGAAAAAAAGATGAGAAAAGAGGAAAGAGAGAAAAAACACCATTTTCCCATGGTAAATAAGAAGATTGCTGAGATGCTCGTTGTCTGCTTGCCTTGTCATTTTGATATGGGGATTCTTCTGTATCATCGGGCAAGGGGTACCCTGTTGGCGGTTCTCTATGATACACATGTAATTACTATGTCAAGAACTTACCGCTACCTAAACTTGAGTAGCATGAGGAGCGGCCCTCGTATTCAAGGGACATGAGATTTCCAACTTATACTTGGTCAAGCATATACTCCATAGTTTGTTCACTTTAACCTTAATCACTTCAAGATGCTTATGATAGGGGAAATGAGAGCTGAAAGCTAATAAGTACCATAATTTTTGGAAGCTCTTTATGAGACTTGAATCCCTACTTCCTTTTACAAAAGGCTTTTCTTCCACCATTATATTGAGTCTCCACCTTCTATCTTTATGCACCTACTTTGAGAGCATAGTGGCCATTCTTAGTTCTATGTGCATTGTCCCAAGACTAGTTGATTGATGCATAACTTGTTATTGCTTGTTTGAAACTATTGTATCTAGTCACTCTTATGAACTTAGTGATTAAAGCTCTCACAAACTCGATGGCACACTTTACTTTCTTGCACTTAATAAACTTGAACCATTGTGTCCATCTTCGTTGCGTATATGCTTGCGCTTTATAGGTTGAAGTTAGCAGAACCATGTATCATGGGGAACGCTTTCAACATTGCACTTGTACATTGTACCTAATTGATATCATGTTCTTTTGCTTATGGATCCCGGCGGTGTGAAATAAAAGGGGAACTTGTAAGATCATGGAGTTTGTATTTGTGTTAGTGAAACGCATGTGCCGCTAGCCTAAGCCATGCCTAATCATGGTGGAAACTTGCAGCATAACCATAATGTTCACTCTATGAAGCATCCTCAATAAAAACCTATGCAAATAGCAAATAAAAAGATCACTGAGATGCTCATTGTCTGCTTGCCTTCTCATTTTTATTATGGGATAGCTCCTGTATCATGTGCAAGGGGTACCCTATTGGCGGTTCTCTATGATACATATGTACTTACAATGACAAGAACTTACTTGTGACTAAAGTTGAGTAGCATGAGGTTCGGTCTTCATAAGTAAGGGGCATGAGATTTCAGCTTATAACTTGTCAAGCATATCCTCTTAGTTGTATCACTTTAACCTTAATCACCTAAAAGATGCTTATGATAGGGGCAATGAGAGATGAAAGCTAATGAGTACCATAGTTTTTGGAAGCTCTTTATGAAACTTGAATCCCTGCTTCCTTCTATGAAGGCCTTTCTTTTACTTTTATGTTGAGTCTCCATCTTCTATCTTTATGCACCTATTAAGAGAGCATAGTGGCCATTCTTAGTTTGATGTGCATTGTCCCAAGACTTGTTGATTGGTGCATAACTTTGAAATTGCTTGTACTTAAACTATTTGTATCTAGTCACCCTTATGAACTTTGAATGTGTCCTATGCATT
Source organism: Avena sativa (assembly GCA_916181665.1). Lineage (NCBI taxonomy): Eukaryota > Viridiplantae > Streptophyta > Magnoliopsida > Poales > Poaceae > Avena > Avena sativa. The sequence continues at coordinate 362,950,950 of OV702290.1, read as the reverse complement.
TATGTTTTGCTACTCCATGAGGGACAAGATGAATGCCACTATGATATGTTTTCTATATGTGAAACAAACAAATGCCTTCCAATGCATTGTTATTCAAGAACCTTTGTTTGTATCCTTTTCATGTTACAACATAGTTGCTATAACTTATTGTTTGAACTATATCTTTCATGCTATGTTAAAGTATTATGATCCTAGCTATCAATGTTTTACAAATACTTTGATCAAGATTATGATGGTGCATGTCACCTCAAAAATTATTCTTTCTTTTTATCACTTACCTACTCGAGGATGAGCAGGAGTTAAGCTTGGGGATGTTGATACGTTGCAAACGTATCTATAATTTTTGATGTTCCATGGTTGGTTTATATCTACTTTCTTATGTTTTGTCCACACTTTGGAGTATTTTTATACACTTTCTTGGACTAACCTATCAACAAGATGCCACAGTGCCCGTTGCCCGTTTTCTGCTGTTTTTGGTTCCAGGAAAGTCAGAAAATGAATATTCTCGGAATTGGATGGGACAAAAGCCAAAGTCAATATTTTACCGAAAGACACATGGAGTCCGAAGGAGAGACGAAGGGGGGCCACACCACCCCTTGCGCGAGCAGCCCTAGGACACGCCAGGGCATGGTGTGAGCCCCCTGGCCAGCCACCGACCTTGCCCCTTCGCCTATAAAATGCCCCCGATGCAAAAACCCTAAATCGACCAGCCTCTAGCCACGAAAAGTTCCGTAGCACTGCCGCCACCGAAGGGGAGATTCGGGGGATAGAAAGTCTCTGTTCTGGCACCCTGCCAGGACGGGGAAGTGCCCCCGGAGCCCTCTCCATAGATCTCCACCACCATCTCCATCGTGTTGCTGATTCCAATGATGACGAGGGAGTAGTTCTTCCTCGAGGCTAAGGGTTCTACCGGTAGCTATGTGTTCATCTCTCTCTCTCTATGCATGATCATATTGTGATCATGAGCTTTGTAATCAAGTAGATCTACTTTGCTACTGTAACATCCCAAAACTTTAATCCAAGCTTATTAAGATCCAAATCATCAAAATTAGGGTTAACAAAAACTTTTCCATTTAAAAATATGAAAGCATTCATGTGTAGGTGCATTTGAATTAGGAGTTTATTTGAATTGCCATGGTTCTGTGATCCATTGATTGTAAAATGATTCTTAGGTGAAATAAACAGCATCTAAAGCATTCCCAAGCAAATCCCAAAGAAAATCAAATCAAAAACAATTAAAAATGAGGAATGGTCATTTTGGCCAAATTAACTATCATGCCTACTTTGGCTATTCCTAGCACTCATTTCCCAACAGAAATAATTCTGAATCTTTGCACCCCTTGCTAGTACACATAATGAGGTACCAAGGCCCACTTTGTGATATGCTAAAAACATTCAAATACTAATTTTAAATGACAGTTTAAAATTGAATCTATTTCATATGGGAAGATCCCACTAATTCAAAAACCACTCAAACAAGCTCAATTTTCAAAACCCAAGCAACCACAGAGTCTCAAGCTTATGCCTAGCAAACCCACCAAAAATCTTTTCAAAATTCAAAAGTTTATTTCTTGCGGCCATTTAATCAAACACTTGGCATGCAGGGTTAAACTCTAAACCTAGCTCACTATTTGCAACAGGGTTTTGCACCCAAATTCACTCAAAACCCTCCCTCTGTCCCCAAATGATCTAACCACAGCTTTTAAACCCCCTCTCCTACCACCCTAGTGGCAGTGCAAGTCCATGCTGAAATGGATCTTATGGGCACCTAGAGGGGGGGTGAATAGGTGCTACACCAATTTTTAATTCTTTTTCAATTTTAGGCTTAGCACAAAGGTAAATTCTCTAGATAAACTAATGTGTGGAATTTCCCTATATGCAAACCTATCTACTAGCGAGTAAGGAGCGAGTGGAAGAGGAACGAGTGAACCGAAGTGAAGCACGCGGAGACACAGGATTTGTTTGACCGCAGTTCCTTCATTGTTAAGGGAAGTACGTCTGCGTTGGAGGGGTGGGTGGTACTAAGACCACCACGCCACAAAAGGCCTCACCCTGTTCTCCGATTGATCTCTCCACAACAGGCCTGGTCCACCTTCCACTATAGGTACCCTTCGAGGCGGGCACCGGCGCCTTTACACAAATAGCGAGGCAACAACTCCACAACAACTTGGAGGCTCCCGAAATGACAACAAGTTGCCACAAGAACAAAGTTGTTAAACACAATAACAAGATCTAGGTATTGACAAGAATACTAGATCAGGGATTTCTCCAAGTGAATGGAGAGGAGTTGAAGCGCTTGATTCTTGATGTTGATGATGAACTTCTCCTCCTTCAATTCCACCAAAGATCAAGACCTTCGAGTGGTTGAAGTGGGAGATTGAGAATGAGAGCTCTTGCACAAGGTCTGGTCAACTTCGAATGAATCAAGGGTTCTAATCGTTGGGGAAGAAGGGGTACTTATACCCCCTTCCAAAAACCAGTCGTTGCACATTTTGGGGGCCGGATTATCCGGCCCAAGTGAGGGCCGGATTATCCGGCCTGGGGAAAACACCGCCCTAGACTCGGAATATCCGGCAGATAATCTGCCCCCTCACAGAGCGTCGTGCCGAGCTTGCCCTTGATTAACTTCTGGGGGCCGGATTATCTGGTCCTATGTGAAAACCGCCCCAGTTTGGATTTTCCGGGAGAAAATCCGACCGGATACCGAGCGACGCACCTTGGCTCCTTTTGCTCAAAAACTGGTGGCCGGATTATCCGGCCCTTGCGAAACCCGGATTATCCGGCCTCGGGAGGAAAAACCGCCCCAGTTCGGATTTTCCGGGAGAAAATCCGACTGGACACAGAGTGACGTGCCTTGGCTTCCTTGAGAGATGAGGTAGGCCGGATTATCCGGCCCTTGGAAGGGCGGATTATCCGCCCCCCTCAAAACTTCCTGCACACTTAGCACACATGAAAAGTCTCCATAATATTGTTATCTAACACGCAAAACATAGGAAAACATGAAATGTTCTTTCAATCTCCCCCTTTTTGGTGTTAGATGACAATACCAGGATTTGCAGGAGAAAGACACAAGACAGAAAGAGATAACTATGAAAGGGACTCCCCCTCAATGTGTGCATAATAGAGTTTTGCATTGGAATACAAATGCACACAAATAGGTGAATCTATTCCATAGACAAAAGGGCAAAAACACATACCATCGAAGTAGAGAATAGGCATTCTTGACATAAATCACAATTATTACTAGATAACCATTATGAGTGCGCACCTTCCGTGATAAACCTCTAGCAATAGGATATGAATAGATATAACCATGAGCATAATCCACGATATGAACACCATAGGTATCATCCAGACAACCACATAAAGTCTCAACCACAAAACACAAACCACGAATTTAAAAATTCAACGCTAAATGGGCATAAGCAGGAAATAACGAATAGAAAAGCACAAGTGCTTATGCCCGACCCATGCAAATCCACGGACAACCTAATAGAACTAATTCTCCCCCTTTGGCATCGAGACACCAAAAAAGGAGAAGAGCGATGCTAGCGCCCCATGGGATCACTCATCGTAGTCCTCGTCCGCATCCTCGTCCTCTTCTTCATTCTCTTCCTCATCCTCATCCTCATCATCAAGCTCCTCAGTGTCACCTTCCTCATCTTCATCATCAGCAGCAGGCGCAGACGGGAAGAAGTGATGCTCCAGCTCACCATAGTTCAGCCCGGAAGAAGAGTTCCACCGAGCATACGGAGTGGGAGGTGTAGGAGCCGGAGGAGCACCCGAAGCGCCAGACACATGGTGGAGAATGAGCTGCTGGGACTGAGCCAACTCATGGCGCTGCCTGTTTGTTATGAGCCCTTCTCCCCGAGCCCTGCCCTTTAAGATCAAATCCGCCAGGGACGGATTATCCGGCCAATACTTGGGCTGGATTATCCGGCCTAAATTCTGGGATTCTGTTATACACAGAACCAGGCCCACGCGTCCCCAAACAACACCCCCACAAGGTGTACAAGGGACTTGTGTGCAAGAATAGATGGCTTAGAGGTAGGGAAGGCTTAGGATTAAGAGAGCCAAACTGAGATGGTACTAGGCACTCAAAATTGCAAAAAAAACAAATCAAATAAAAGCCAAGATTGAGTGTGATTCTCATAAGAACAAGAGAGAGCAAATAACATCCAAAAAGATCCAATTCTCCGCAAAGGAGAGGGCGGTGGCCGAAGCCACCTTGTTGGAGTGTATGGTGTGACACCGCGAAGATATATCTTGGGTTCACGACCAATACTCATCAATAAGCTCACATATCACAACATGATATTAAGATAAATGATATAACTTGCTATTGGCATTATGGGGGGAGGGTTAGCCCAATAAGTTAGGACCACACTCCCCCTATATCCATGCCCACACCTAGACCAAACAAGGATTGAGATATACGAGTGGGTGCATGGGTAATCAAGACAAGCTCCCGGAATCAATGATATTTAGCTCATTCCTCAAATAGCAGAATTTTGCTTCATCAAGTGGCTTTGTAAAAATATCCGCCAGTTGGTTCTTCGTGCTCACAAAAGATAGATCAATATCACCTCGAGCAACATGCTCACGAATAAAAAGAATCTGAATCTCAATATGCTTCGTCCTTGTGTGCTGAACTGGATTGTATGCAATTTTGATAGCACTTTCATTATCACATAAAAGAGGCACTTTGTCAATTGACACCATATTCCTTTAAAGTTTGCCTCATCCACAATAATTGAGTACAAGCGCTGGCAGCAGCAACATATTCAGCTTCGGCGGTGGAGAGAGATATACAATTCTGCTTTTTGGAGGACCAACATACAAGAGATCTTCCCAAGAATTGAAAAGCTCTAGAAGTTGACTTCCGATCATCCTTATCACCAGCCCAATCTGAGTCAGTATAACCACATAAAGTGAAATTGGAGCCCTTGGGATACCAGAAACCAAAGTTGGGGGAATGAACTAAATATCGAAAGATCCTCTTGACCGCCACTAAGTGGCTTTCTTTAGGAGCTGCTGGATACCTTGCACACACTCCCACACTCAACACAATATCAGGTCTAGATGTGCAGAGGTAAAGAAGAGAGCCGATCATGGACCGGTATACCTTTTGGTCCACATCTTTACCATGAGGGTTGAGTTCAAGATGACACTTTGTTTGCATCGGAGTAGCGACACCATTTAGATCCGTCATCTTGAATCTCTTGAGCATGTCTTGGATGTACTTTGCTTGATTAATAAAGGTTCCTTCTCTAAGTTGCTTGATCTCGAATCCAAGAAAGAACCATAATTCCCCCATCATAGACATCTCAAACCTGTCAGTCATAAGCTTTGAAAATTCATCGTTAAAAGCTTTGTTAGTAGAACCAAAAATGATATCGTCTACATATAGTTGGTGTACGAAGAGCTCCCCCTTAACCTTCTTAGTAAAAAGAGTGGGGTCGATTTGCCCAACTTCAAAACCACGACCTAACAAAAGCTCTTTAAGGTGCTCATACCACGCACGTGGGGCTTGTTTAAGGCCATAGAGTGCCTTATCGAGTTTGTAGACATGGTTCGGGAAGTTAGGATCCTCAAACCCCGGGGGTTGCTTTACGTATACCAACTCATGTAGAGGACCGTTAAGGAAGGCACTCTTGACGTCCATTTGCTGCAACTTAAAATTGTTATGGGCAGCATAAGCAAGAAGGATACGGATGGACTCAAGGTGAGCCACAGGAGCATAGGTCTCGCCGAAGTCGATGCCCTCAACTTGGGAGTAACCTTGTGCCACAAGTCTTGCCTTGTTCCTCACAACAATAACATTCTCATCTTGCTTGTTCTTGAAAATCCACTTGGTGCCGATAACATTGCGGCACCCTTTGGGTTTCTCCACTAGTTTCCAGACTTTGTTGCGCTCAAAATTATTCAATTCTTCATGCATAGCAACAACCCAGTCTGGGTCTTCAAGAGCTTCAAAGACCTTCTTAGGTTCCACCATGGAGATATGAGCTTGATGCTCACTAAAACTGGCCAATTCTCTTCTTGTAGAAACCCTTCGTCGAAGATCACCAACAACCTTGTCGAGAGTGTGACCCCTCAACTCAAGGTTACGATCAGCACGAGCCTTGCGACGAAGTTCAATAAGTTTATTGTCTCTTGGTGGAGGAGATTCATCACTTGAGTCTACATTGGAAGCATTTTCTCCGCCTTGATCAGTAACTGGAACATCAGTAGCAGGTGGTGGAGATGTATGCCCTTGAGGTGAGTCTGTAGCCGTAGCAGGAGGCTGCAGAACTGGAGAGTCAGGGCCAGATAATCCAGCCGATGAAGAGGCCGGATAATCTGGCCTGGGAGTACTTGCAGCATCTTCATCAGGGAGCCTGGGACTTGCTTGAACGGGCGAGGAGACGGATAATCCGGGGTCAGCCGGAAAATCCGGCCTGGAGCTTTCTAGAGCATCTTGCCCTTCAGCAGTTGATGGCGATGGTGTAGAAGTTTCCCCTGTGGTTGGAGCATGTTGCGTATGTGTAGATGAGGGCTCTATATGAGTAGAGAATTGTCCTTCTCGGTCCGCCACAAGGGGTTCCTCAATGGGGCGGAAGAATCCCACGCCCACTCTTCTTATGGTATCTTGGGATATTTCAACATCTGCATCACAAACACCAACTTGCTCCGCACGGGAACCGTCATTTTCCTTGAACACCACACTACAAGATTCTACAACAGTTCCGGAGAGCTTATTGTAGACTATATAAGTGTGGGATTCGGCACCATAACCAACAAAAATACCTTCTAGAGCCTTAGATTCAAACTTAGATAAACGAACTCCTTTAATAAGAAAGAAACACTTACACCCGAATACCCGAAAGTATGAGATGTTTGGCTTGTTACCGGTAAGTATTTCATATGGAGTCTTATCCAAAATCTTGCAGAGGTATAAATGGTTGGATGAATGACAAGAAGTAGAGATTGCTTCAGCCCAGAAGTTATATGGAGATTTGAATTCGGCCAACATTGATCTTGCCATGTCCATTAGAGTCCGATTCTTCCTCTCGGCTACACCATTTTGTTGAGGGGTGTACGCAGCGGAATATTGATATCTTATCCCCTCTTCACTTAGGAACTCATTTAAGGTGTAGTTCTTGAACTCCGAGCCGTTATCACTCCTTATAGCTAGAATGGGGACGTTGTGTTGATGTTGAACCTCGTTGGCGAAGTCGATGACAGTTTGTTGAGTTTCACTCTTCAACTTGAAGAAATAAACCCAAGTGTATCTAGAGTAATCATCAACAATCACTAGACAATACTTCTTCCCACCGAGGCTTGCATGAGATGGAGGTCCGAAGAGGTCCACATGAAGGAGCTCCAAGATCCTTTTTGAAGAGATAATGGTTTTCCTTCAATGAGGTCAATCATGCATTTTCCCTTCAACACACGCCCTGCAAACACGATCTTGACTTGTCACCATAGGAGACGGTAATGTGATCACGGTTTGGCCTCATCTCCATGATGATCTCCTTGCTTCCGGTCATATGACTCGTACAACCACTATTGAGTACCCATTTAGAACCACCGGAAGCATAGCCCTGCAAGAAAATCACTTCTTGGTTTTAGGTACCCATTTTTCAATGGGTCCTCTCATGTTAGTAACAAGGGTCTTGGGAACCCAAATAGACCAAGGAATGTAACAATCATAAGGCCCTACATAACTAGCATAAACATCACCATAAGAATCACAATATAGTTCGAAATTAGGATTGTTGATCCCTGCAAAACCATCATAATTAGTCTTGTCATTTGTAATGTTGCTAGTCTTTGATTGAGCAGTCTTGTTCTTGTTCTTCTTCTTGTTTTTCTTGCTCTTTATCTTGGGTATGTAACCAAGACCTTCTTTACTGTGGTTTGTCCTTTGCCTGCTCAGTATCTCATCAATAACCCCTTTACCTTTGTGTTGAGAACTTCTTGTAAGATCTTATTTTCCAAGGGATGAAGAGGAGGTACTTGGCACGTCATACCATTTCAATTGAGTTTGGAGATGGTCATGAGACTCATTTAGAGTAGAATGATCACTCTTCAATGCCTTGTGAGCACTTTCAAGATCATCAAACTTCTCCAAAAGTCTAGCATGAACAACCCCAAAATCAATCTTTTCTTTCTTTAGTTTCTTTACCTTGGCAAGAGCATGATCACGTTCTTTAATGAGCTGAGCTACAGCTTCCTCTTGTGACTCCTCTAGGGATTCGAGTCTTTCTTCCAAATAAACTCGAGCTTCCTCTTCCTCTTCCAAAGCATTCTTCAAAGAGGCTATCTCCAAGGCATCTTCTCTTTCAATTCTGCCCTTTTTTTCAAGGAGATCTTTGGCTTGAGCAAGTTGACTCATAAGAGCATCAAAATGGAGTTTGTGCTCACCTTGTAGGTTAGTGAAAAAAGTATCCAAGGCAATAACTTCTTCTTTCATTTCAAGACTGTCATGATCATCCATATCCAAAATTATGTTAGTTTTAGAAAATGAGGAGTTAGAAGTTAATACCTCGGATCCTCTTGCCATTAGACAAGTGGCATTGTTGTTGATGGCGTTCTCGTTCGGCGAGTCGAAGAGAGAGGAGGGAGTCGATGTGGTGGCTATAGCAGCCACTTCTCGGGAACTATCATCATCCTCTTCATCTTCACTTGCGGAGGAGTATTCCTCTTGAGCTACAAGTACCATCTTGGGTTGCTTCTTGAAAGGGCCATTCTTCTTAGCAAACGGCTTCTTCTTAGGAGCTTTGGATTTCTCTTTGAGAATGAGCCTGCCACCATTGTCTTCTCTATTTTCATAAGGACACTCAGCTACAAAGTGCAGTCTATCTCCACAGTTGAAGCAAGTTCTCAATCTTGGGCCACTTTCTCTTCTTCCATTTGACCCGTTCTTGCGCTCAAGTTCAGACTTGGCTTTGGCAGGGTCCTTCCAAAAGTTCCTTGCATAGAATGCCATGTACTCACCATGTGCACGTTTGACCTCATCGGGGCAGTCCATGGATATCCTCTCAAAAGCTCCTTCATCGTCCTCTTGCTCAACAACATTGGCTTTGAGAGCCACATTGACACCCTTTTGCATTCCAATGGCCCGAGCACGGGCATCTTCAGCATTCTTTGCCGCCACTTTGAATGACGCCATTTCTTGCATGACTTCGTTGGATGTCATTTGATGATAGTTGTGTCTACCTTGCAAGATCTTCAAATCCGTTGGTTCGAAAGGCATTAAGGCACTCACATACTTTCTTTTTATCCATGCATCATCAATGTGAGTGGCCCCATGCTTCCGAAATGTTGTTGCGATGCCCTTGAGTCTTCTATAAATGTCCTCATGGTTTTCACAATCCAACATGTAGAATCCCTCAGCTTCATTACTAAGGGCATCATACCTGTTTCTTCTCATGCTTTCATTTCCAACAAAAAGGTCCGTAAGAGCATCCCACGCCTCTTTAGTTGTGTTGAGATGTTCAATGTGTGGCATGTCCTTGGGACCCACACCCAGCTGTATCATGTGGAGAGCAGTGGCATTCAACTGGCTATCCACAACTTCCCTTCTTGTTAGATTGGTTTGATCTCCAATATGAAGACCTTCTTCAATAATCCTCCACAATTCAATAGAGGAGCTGCAAACATGAGATTTCATTAGAAATTGCCATTGGTTAAAAGAGGATGCAGTGAGCTTGGGTGGATCACCCCTATTGTTTATATGAGGATGAGGGATAGGTGGGTCGGGGGAATATACGTGGCGAACCTCACTATATTCCTCCTTACCACTTCCCTTTTTGGAGGTGGAGCCATTTAGTTTTTCACCTTCCACATCATCATCCTTGGATCCGGTGTTACCCTTTTCCTTAGATGATGGTGAGGGAGCCTCAGAGGAGGATGGAGATGGGGCTATCGATGATGTAAGGCGAGCAATCATTTGATTCATCTCCTCCATCTTGGCCTCAAAGGATTTCAACAAGGTTGTTTCCAACGACTTGAGATCATCCATTGTGACCTTATCCACAGCCTCATTTCCATCATCCTTGGTACCCATACTACTCTTAGGCGGTTAAGCCCGAATTAAGAGCCGGGGCTCTGATACCAATTAAAATGGATCGTATAGGCACCTAGAGGGGGGGTGAATAGGTGCTACACCAATTTTTAATTCTTTTTCAATTTTAGGCTTAGCACAAAGGTAAATTCTCTAGATAAACTAATGTGTGGAATTTCCCTATATGCAAACCTATCTACTAGCGAGTAAGGAGCGAGTGGAAGAGGAACGAGTGAACCGAAGTGAAGCACGCGGATACACAAGATTTGTTTAACCACAAATCCTTCCTTGTTAAGGGAAGTACGTCTGCGTTGGAGGGGTGGGCGGTACTAAGACCACCACGCCACAAAAGGCCTCACCCTGTTCTCCGATGGATCTCGCCACAACAGGCCTGATCCACCTTCCACTATAGGTACCCTTCAAGGCGAGACCGGCGCCTTTACACAACTAACGGGGCAACAACTCCACAACAACTTGGAGGCTCCCGAAATGACAACAAGATGCCACAAGAACAAAGTTGTGAAACACAATAACAAGATCTAGGTATTGACAAGAATACTAGATCAGGGATTTCTCCAAGTGAATGGAGAGGAGTTGAAGCGCTTGATTCTTGATGTTGATGATGAACTTCTCCTCCTTCAATTCCATCAAAGATCAAGACCTTCGAGTGGTTGAAGTGGGAGATTGAGAATGAGAGCTCTTGCACAAGGTCTGGTCAATTTCGAATGAATCAAGGGTTCTGATCGTTGGGGAAGAAGGGGTACTTATACCCCTTACAAAAACCAGCCGTTGCGCATTTTGGGGGCCGCATTATCCGGCCCAAGGGAGGGCCGGATTATCCGGCCTGGGGAAAACACCGCCCCAGACTCGGAATATCCGGCAGATAATCCACCCCCTCACACAGCGTCGCGCCGAGCTTGCCCTTGATCAACTTCTGGGGGCTGGATTATCCGGTCCTATGTGAAGGCCGGATTATCCGGCCTGGGGAAGAAAAACCGCCCTAGTTCGGATTTTCCGGGAGAAAATCCGACCGGATACCGAGCGACGCGCCTTGGCTCCTTTTGCTCGAAAACTGGTGGCCGGATTATCCGGCCCTTGCAAAACCCGGATTATCCGGCCTGGGGAGGAAAAACCGCCCCAGTTCGGATTTTCCGGGAGAAAATCCGACTGGACACAGAGTGACGCGCCTTGGCTTCCTTGAGAGATGAGGTAGGCTGGATTATCCGGCCCTTGGAAGGCCGAATTATCCGGCCCCCCTCAGAACTTCCTGCACACTTAGCACACATGAAAAGTCTCCATAGTATTGTTATCTAACACGCAAAACATAGGAAAACATGAAATGTTCTTTCACATGTCGAGCACCAACTCGCCGGCCACCCCTTGCCCCACTGTAGCAGACCACCTCCCCCTCTCTCGCCATGTCTAGGAGGTAGCCAGAACCTCACCGCCACCCACTGTCCCCTCCCCGAGCCAGGCCCAACCGTGGACCACCGAGCAATCCGCGCGCCCAGTGCCACCGCGCCATGCCGAGCACGCGCTAGAGCGCCGCACCCGGCACGCGTGCACAAGCCTCCGCTTGATCGTAGCCCGCGCCCACCGCCTCACCACGACCCAGGGAACACGCCGGACATGCCCATTCGCCGCCCAACGCACCACAGCCACTGCTCGACGTGGACACCGCCGCCTCTGCTGCTCAGAGCGTCAGCTGCTCTCGACCGCATACCACCGCCCCTAAGCCAGCATTAAGTTCCTAGAGCACCACCAGGAGACCGCCCATCGATCGCCAACCTCAGCCATGCCGCTAGCCGCCCGTAGCCATGTCGCCACCGTCGCCTGCCCATCCCTCTCGGTCTCGCCATCGAGCCTATAAAAGGAGGGCACCCCCAGCCATTCGAGGCACACCACTCCACTTCCCTCACCTCACTGATCATCCCACACCACTAGCCGGAGCAAGGGGAGCAGCAGTTCGCCGGAATTGCACCAGAGCAGGCCGCCTCTAGAGGAGAAGCGCACCACTGATTGCGACCACCCCCGGAGCTGCCTCGACCGTCCCTGAGCTCGCCGTCGACCACCAGTCCATTTGCCCGCCTCGCGGTCATCGCTGGAGCCCTGGTACGCCCCCTATGCACCCCCACTGAGCCGCTAGGGTTCGAGCTCGCCGGCGACAGGTCCGTCGTTGACGATGATCCCTAGTCATTGAACCCCACTCTAATCTAACGTCCCACGTTGCCCCGTACCGCTTCGCGCGTTATGAGCCGCTGACCGGTGGACCCCCCTGTCAGCTGAGTCCCGCGCCACGGAGTGACACTGGGCCGGCCCGTTAGAGTTTCCCACGCGACCCAGTTAGTTTGAATTAGGATTTTTCTATTTAGTTTAAACTTAGTTCTGCCTCTAAGTTTGAAAATCAATTCAGAGAGATTTACAACTCCAAATTGCATGAGACCAATTTTCTTTGAAAGGTATTGAAATGATCTATCCAAGCCCGTTGGATTTAATTCATTAAGAGTTAGAAATCTCTCCTAGTAAAAATAACAAGACAGAAGCTTTTGCACCTTGCAACATTTTTATAAAATCAACCAAGTTAGCTTTTGAGTTGATTCCAACTCTCAAAAATCACATTTCATCGTACCTATCTGAATATATAATAATATTAGGATTTACATGCAATGACTTTGGACTAGTACCAAAATAATGCTATATAGGCATTTCTACTCACTTTAAATCATTAAATAATGAACTTAAACCAAAGTAATTATGATCCAACCCTTAAATCCCATTCCCACATGTTAGAATATGTGGTGATGACATGTTTTGAAGGTAGTTACCCCAAGTCTTACCACTTTGATCCTACCACTTCGACTACTAGTTACCCCAAATCTTACTTTCAAGCTTTACTTCCTTTACCTTACACAATGTCCCTTACTTGTTTTGAAGGTAGCATAAAGAGTATAAAACTTGACCTATTTAGATAAGCTTTAGATGTCATTCTATGCCATGAGATTGAACCCATCATCTTCCCACCTTAGTGAACACTCTTAACTTAGTAGTTTAGAGTAGATCAAAACTTGAGTCACTTTAGATGGGATCAACTAGTGAAAATGAATTATGAAAACCTTGGAATGATGAGTCATTCTATTGAGATGTTTTGACATGTGTTGAGAAACACAAATGGTTTATGATGATGAAAATGTTGAGGCATGAGCCTTAACCCTTTTATAAAACTGATGGTTGGATTCGGATGCGATACCATTCCAAATTTACCATACAACCACAATACCTGAATTGGGTAAGGCTTAGCCGGAAGTTTATATGCATTAGTATTAGTTCCCTCGCGGGAGAGGTTTGAGATGAGGCTACCTCTCAATGTTGTCCACCTATGCAGTGCCCAAGATGACTGATGGTCATGGTTGGGAGGCCATGCTCATAGGAGAGGTGCTCATACTAGGGTGTGTAAAGGGAAGGTTATGTTTGATTATCTGCATACTAAGTATGATGATTCAGGGTTATCCCTGATAGATGTATCGAATCTTGTGGTGAAAGTGTACCACCTCTGCAGAGTGTCAAACTATTCGAATAGCTGCATCCGCGGTTATGGACAGTTGGAATGGCCATACTATTTCGTTGTCAGATGTTTTCCAAACAACTTATGAAATGAATGATGAATCTTGACTTGACCACAACAGTGTTGTGTTTATGACAATAGCTTCCCAACTTAAGTGATTCTAGAACTTTATTTTATCTTTCTTTGCTTCAGAACTCAGCTTAGGTTTCAAACTTAACTTTATAGTTAAACTTAGATTTAGCATTTTAACTTAGCACTATACTACTTGTTAGTGGTAGTTTGCGAGTACTTAAAGAGTAGTCATGGCTTTTGTCAATGGATATTCTCATGTCCAGACTATGAAGGAGACTATCAAGATGATGGCCAGTAGGACGGCTATGATAACTAGGACTATCTGCCTTCGTCAGCATTGCCTGTGCCCCTGAAGATGGACCCCACCGCTATGCCTTATATTTATTTCCACTGCTTGTTGTATTAAGACTGGATCATGAGATCCTTATTCGTGTAAGACCTTATGTATGGTTTGTAATGGATGATGTACTATGATATCCAATCCGTTATTTCTCGCAAAAATGGTAATCCTGGGATTGCGAGGTATGGCATAATGGGCATCTGGGATTAAAAATCTGGGTGTTGACAAGTTGGTATCAGAGCCATCCTGACCATAGGAGACCCTAGTTAGAATGGACGTCCGAACAAAAGACTTAGTTTCAAAACCAAAGTGAGTATTTACGAAATACTATCTCCTCTCTTATCCTTGGGAATTCGTTATTTCTCAAAAATTCATGTTCCTCAAAATTCTTACATTATTACTTGAAATTTGACACACCTGATCACTTCACTAATTTCCTCATCCTTAATTCTTGTAGATAGAGACTCAGTTCAGCAAGTTTTACCAGTTGGGAAATGGAGGTCAGCTGATCTTCGAGAGGGATCTGGATTTACTGTCGAAGTTATTGGGACGCCCACATCCGGAGTTTCTTGGCGCTCAACTTCCAGGACCCCCAGGAGGAGACCTATAGTGGCTAGTCACCGCTGATCTTAGAGGAAGCATCGAAGCACCAACTTCTAGGAGAATTCAGTTCTCCGTGAGAGAGAACAACTGGCTAGATGGATTATCCAGGGCAATGCGTGAAACTCTTGCACGTCTATGTGCCCTCAGCGTCAACAAAATCCAAGGAACCCGTTTTGCTCACTATGCAAGACGTGACTTCATGGGAATGCCGATGAAGATGCCAAGTCACCTAGAGTTGAGGCGTCAAGTGGAGAATCTTGACTTCTTGTTGCACGACAGACAACAGGAACTGGACAATGCCAGGGAGCTAGCCAACCAGAACCGTGCCATTGCCGACCAGAAGGCCCAGACTTTCGCACTGCTCGTCCAGGACCGCCAGTCTCTTCGCCGCCAGCATGCCAAGAAGGATCGCACCACCGCCCGTCTTCGCAAGAAGGTGGCCGACCTCGAGAAGACCGTCAAGGAGCAGGAAGCTCAGCTTGCTGCCAAGGAAGAAGAAGATGAGGGTGAAGACATCTAGGGAGACATGGATTCTTACCTCAGCATTGATGATGACTTTCTGGAGGAGGATGTCGTGGACTTCTACACTGACAATGAGGACTCCGACTTCATCGACGATGAGTAAATGCACTAGAGCACTGTCGTAGCATGAGATGTATCGGTCCCACTGTATCGTAGCTTGCAGAATGGTTCTTCAAACCATTTGTTTTCCTTTGTTTGTTGTGGTGTGTGTTGTATTGTGTGTTTGTTTGCATGAATGAAACTTAGTTAGTTGAAAAACCTGAGTCTAACTCAAAATTTTATCTTTGAAACCAAAACCATGAACCTTAGAATTTCCCTCTTACCCCTTTATCTACCTCAATCTACATATGACTCGTGGAAACCAAGGAGGGAGCAGCTCGTCACAAGACCCGATGCTGCAGATCTTGCAGGACCTCATTGCAGACCGTGAAGCAAGCAGGGCAGAACGTCAAGCCAACTTAGCAACATTACAGCAGATCGCCCAGATGGCTCTCAACAACCAAGGGCATGGAAATCAGGATCACCATGGATCCAAACTCAAAAAAAATCAGAATACCAATCCCCCAATCTTCAACCAATCTAAAAATCCATTAGATGCTGATGACTGGTTACAGACGATGGAAAACAACCTAGAAGTTGCAGGAGTTGATGAAAACGAGAAAGTTATCTTCGCCACCCACTATCTGGCGGGAGATGCAAGAGCTTGGTGGAATAGTATCTGCAATATGAACCATGGTCAGGTTATGACATGGGAAGCATTCAAAGTCAAGTTCAGCCGCACCCACGTGCCGCAGGGTCTAGTCAACCGGATGAGAGATGAATTCCGTGAATTGAAGCAAGGAAGAATGAATGTGGTGGAGTACCGTGACAGATTCCTATCACTTGCCAGATATGCACCTGATGGGATCAACACGGAGGCCAAGAAGAAGGAGAGATTCCTAAACGGACTGCATGATGAGATGCAGACTGTCCTCGTTAACATCCGTTTCCAGGATCTCGAAGAACCAGTCGACTCTGCCATTCAGATGGAAGGGAAGATTAATCAGGCAAACGATAACCACAAACGTCGTATGATGCAGCAATCAGGATCCAGCAGTCACCATAAGTACCATCCCAACCCCTCACCAGGATATGCCCCAAGGAACAACCGACCCCCAATGTCTCGCCCAAGCTACCCCAACCGTAGCGGAGGCATTGTGAAGTCCGGAGGAAACAATCAAAACTCCGGCAATGCCAACAATTTCAACCGTGCACCTCCCAAGAACAACAACAACACTGCACCCAGAACTAGCAGCAATGTTGTGCCTGTCGTAGCAAAGGACAAGTCCCAGATCACTTGTTTCGAGTGTGGAGTGAAGGGTCACTACTCCAATGAGTGTCCCAAGAAGACTGCCGCCAATGCCACTGTGAATTCCCCAGCTCAACAGCAGCATCGTGTTCAACTAGGAAGAAGGTTTGCCCCAGGGAACCCTCACAACCACAACGGTCGTCTCTTCCACATGAAAGCAGAAGAAGCCCAAGAAGCGCCAGATGTAGTGCTGGGTATGTTTTCTGTCAACTCAGTTTTAGCAAGAGTATTGTTTGATTCGGGAGCATCGCATTCATTTGTCATCGAAGAATTTGCATGCACTAGTAAGATTCACCCAACCAACCTGAAGCATGTCATGATAGTTCAAATCCCCGGTTCAACTACAAAAGTTAGAAAAATTTGCAAAGCTGTGCCTATCAGAATACATGGGATAGATTTTTATGCCAACCTAATAGTACTTGGAACCAAAGGATTGGAAGTAGTACTAGGTATGGACTGGATGTCAAGGCATAAAGGACTGATAGACTGTGCTAAGAAAGCCATCACCATGACTAGTAGTTCTGGAGTAACAGTAGAGCATATCTTTGAAACCTTACCCCATCAATTCAAGTGCAACAAGAGTCTAGCCCTACCCACCATAGACCAGGTCAGAGTAGTCTGTGAATACCCCGACGTATTCCCAGATGAATTGCCAGGTATGCCCCCGGATAGGGATATTGAGTTCATTATCGAACTAATCCCCGGAACCGGACCCATAGCCCAGAGACCCTATAGCATGAACCCCTCAGAGTTAGTTGAGTTGAAGAAGCAGTTAGATGCCATGTTAGCAACAGGCTTGATTCAGCCAAGCGCATCGCCATGGAGATCACCAGTGTTATTTGTCGATAAGAAAGATGGAGGCAATCATCTGTGTACAGATTATAGAAAGTTGAATGACGTCACCATCAAGAACAAGTACCCCTTGCCAAAGATAGAGGATCTATTTGATCAGTTGACCGGAGCCCAGGTATTCTCAAAGATTGATCTTAGGACTGGTTATCACCAACTTAAGATTCGTGCAATGGATATTCCAAAGATCACCTTTACTACTCGCTATGGTTTATACGAGTATACGGTTATGTCTTTTGGATTAACCAATGCCCCTGCTTATTTCATGAATCTCAAGAATAAGATCTTTATGAATTTCCTAGATAAGTTTGTAGTTGTGTTTATCGACGACATCCTTATCTACTCCAAGTCAGAAGAAGAGCAACATCTGAGAATCATCCTAGAAACCCTGAGAGAGCATCAGTTGTATGCCAAGTTTAGCAAGTATGAGTTTTGGCTGAAAGAAGTAGGATTCCTAGGACATATTGTGTCTGCCGGAGGAGTCTCTGTTGATCCCGCCAAGATCAAAGATGTCGAAGAATGGGAAGCCCCAACAACTCAAACCCAAGTCCGTGCATTTCTCGGATTAGCGGGATACTACCGCAAGTTCGTAGAAGGATTCTCAAGCATCGCCCGACCCATGACCCAATTGTTGAAGATCGACAAGAAGTTTGAATGGACAGACAAATGTGAAGCCAGTTTTCAGGAGCTGAAGAAGAGATTGATATCAGCCCCAATATTGATCATGCCAGACATCAAGGAGCTGTTTGATGTATATTGTGATGCATCCAAGATTGTTCTAGGATGTGCATTATGCAAGAAGGCAAAGTCATCGCGTATCTGTCTCGCCAACTGAAGCAGCATGAGCAGAACTATCTGACCCATGATCTAGAATTAGCAGCCGTAGTGCTGGCATTAAAGACATGGCGTCATTATCTGATGGGAAATCGCTGTGAGATTTACTCGGATCACAAAAGTTTGAAGTATATCTTCACTCAGAAGGAGCTGAATATGAGGCAAAGGAGATGGATAGAGTTAAGCAATGATTATGACCTTGACATTCACTATCACCTCGGCAAAGCCAATGTGGTAGCGGATGCTCTTAGGAGATTGTCGTGTAGGCTAAACACCATGATCAAGGAGAAGCAACCAATTTTGTATGAGGAGTTGGAGCATTTCAGGACTGAATTAGTTAGCAAAGGATTCTTAGCTAGCATTGAACTTCAACCCACATTAATCAGCCAAATCAAGAAAGCCTAGAAGGGGAATGAAAGTATCGACGGTATCAAACGTCGTATTGGTACAGGAAAGGTACCTGGATTCACGGAAGACAAAGAAGGAGTACTGTGGTACAAAGGACGTATCTGTGTGCCAGCAGATTCAGAACTGAAGCAACTTATCATGAAGGAAGCTCATGATACTCTTTATTCTATCCACCCTGGAGGAACGAAGATGTATCAGGATTTGAAAGAGCAATTTTGGTGGCACAAGATGAAGAGAGAAATCAGAAGCTACATCGCCAAGTGTGACATCTGTCAAAGAGTCAAAGCAGAACATCAGAGACCTGCAGGATTGTTGCAACCATTGCAGATTCCGGAATGGAAATGGGATTCCGTCGGAATGGACTTTATCACCGGTTTGCCTACTTCTAGTAGGGGAAATGACTCAATCTGGTCATAGTTGATAGACTGTCCAAGGTAGCCCACTTTATACCTGTCAAGACTACCTACCAGAGTGCGAAGCTAGCAGAGCTGTACATTGCTAGGATTGTTAGTCTGCATGGAACCCCCAAGACCATAGTATCAGATCGAGGAACCTAATTTACCTCGAGATTTTGGCAGAAAGTTCAGGAAGGATTGGGAACCAAGTTGAACTTTAGCACCGCGTATCACCTGCAAACTGATGGACAGACTGAGAGAGTCAACCAGATCCTAGAGGATATGCTTAGAGCTTGTGTGTTGGAATACAGATCAAAATGGGAAGACTGCCTGCCTTTCGCAGAATTCTCATATAACAACAGTTATCAAGCTAGTTTGCAGATGGCACCATTTGAGTTCCTATATGGAAGAAAATGTCGTACCCCTTTGAATTGGTCGCAAGTAGGAGAGAGTCAGATCTTTGGACCCGACATTCTTCGAGAAGCCAAAGCGAAGGTTCACAAAGTCCGTGAGCACCTCAAGACCGCCCAGTCCAGACAGAAGAGCTATGCTGACAAGAGAAGGAGAGACCCGACTTTCAATGTTGGAGATTTTGTATATCTCAAGGTTTCACCATTGAAGGGAACTCAACGCTTTAGTCTGAAAGGAAAGTTAGCCCCCAGATATATCGGGCCTTTCAAAATTCTGAACCGTCGGGGAGAAGTATCGTATCAACTGGAACTGCCTGAAGAGATGTCAGCCATCCACAATGTGTTCCATATCTCGTTACTTCGCAAATGCCTAGAAGTGCCAGAGAAGACTAACGTTTTCAAGAAACATCGATCACAGAGCTATGGAGATCAACAATGACCTGACCTATCGGGAAGTGCCCATCCGTATCTTAGAAGAAGCCTACAGAACCACCAGGACCAGGAGTATCAAGTTTCTCAAGATCCAGTGGAGCAACCATACCAAGGAGGAAGCCACTTGGGAGCGCGAAGATTACATTAGGACAGAGTTCCTAGTTTTTTGTGTAAATCTCGGGACGAGATTTTTTTTAAGGGGGGAAGGTTTGTAACATCCCAAAACTTTAATCCAAGCTTATTAAGATCCAAATCATCAAAATTAGGGTTAACAAAAACTTTTCCATTTAAAAATATGAAAGCATTCATGTGTAAGTGCATTTGAATTAGGAGTTGATTTGAATTGCCATGGTTCTGTGATCCATTGATTGTAAAATGATTCTTAGGTGAAATAAACATCATCTAAAGCATTCCCAAGCAAATCCCAAAGAAAATCAAATAAAAACAATTAAAAATGAGGAATGGTCATTTTGGCCAAATTAACTATCATGCCTACTTTGGCTATTCCTAGCACTCATTTCCCAACAGAAATAATTCTGAATCTTTGCACCCCTTGCTAGTACACATAATGAGGTACCAAGGCCCACTTTGTGATCTCCTAAATACATTCAAATACTAATTTTAAATGACATTTTAAAATTGAATCTATTTAATATGGGAAGATCCCACTAATTCAAAAACCACTCAAACAAGCTCAATTTTCAAAACCCAAGCAACCACAGAGTCTCAAGCTTATGCCTAGCAAACCCACCAAAAATCTTTTCAAAATTCAAAAGTTTATTTCTTGTGGCCATTTAATCAAACACTTGGCAGCCAGGGTTAAACTCTAAACCTAGCTCACTATTTGCAATAGGGTTTTGCACGCAAATTCCCTTAAAACCCTCCCTCTGTCCCCAAATGATCTAACCACAGCTTTTAAACCCCCTCTCCTACCACCCTAGTG
The DNA here is from genome assembly GCA_916181665.1 of Avena sativa. NCBI lineage: Eukaryota > Viridiplantae > Streptophyta > Magnoliopsida > Poales > Poaceae > Avena > Avena sativa. Next base: position 362,930,181 of record OV702290.1, on the reverse strand, counting down.
GCAGTGCATGGCCATGCCGAGCACCAACTCGCTGGCCACCCCTTGCCCCACTGCAGCAGACCACCTCCCCCTCTCTCGCCATGTCTAGGAGGTAGCCAGAACCTCACCGCCACCCACTGTCCCCTCCCCGAGCCAGGCCCAGCCGTGGACCACCGAGCAATCCCCGTGCCCAGTGCCACCACGCCATGCCGAGCACGCGCCAGAGCGCCGCACCCGGCACGCGTGCACAAGCCGCCACTCGACCGCAGCCTGCGCCCACCGCGTCGCCACGACCTAGGGAACACGCCGGACATGCCCGTTCGCTGCCCAACTCACCACAGCCACCGCTCGCCGTGGACACTGCCGCCTCTGCCGCTCAGAGCGCCAGCTACCCCCGATCGCATACCACTGCCCCTAAGCCAGCATTAAGTTCCTAGAGCACCGCCAAGAGACCACCCGTCGATCGCCACCCTCAGCCATGCCGCTAGCCGCCCGTAGCCATGTCGCCACCGTCGCCTGCCCATCCCTCTCGGTCTCGCCGTTGAGCCTATAAAAGGAGGGCACCCCTAGCCATTTGAAGCACACCACTCAACTCCCTCACCTCACTAATCATCCCACACCACTAGCCGGAGCAAGGGGAGCAGCAGTTCGCCGGAATTGCACCGGAGCAGGCCGCCTCTGGAGGAGAAGGGTGCCGCTGATTGCGACCACCCCCGAAGCTGCCTCGATCGCCCCTGAGCTTGCCGATGACCACCAGTCTGTTTGCCCGCCTCGCCGTCATCGCTGGAGCCTTGGTATGCCCCCTATGCACCCCCACTGAGCCGCTAGGGTTCGAGCTCGCCGGCGACAGGTCCGTCGTCGACGATGATCCCTAGTCGTTGATCCCCACTCTAATATAACGTCCCACGTTGCCCCGTACCGCTTCGCGCGTTATGAGCCGCTGACCAGTGGACCCCCTGTCAGCTGAGCACCGCACCGCGGAGTGACACTGGGCTGGCCCGTTAGAGTTTCCCGCGCGACCCAGTTAGTTTGAATTAGGATTTTTCTATTTAGTTTAAACTTAGTTCTGCCTCTGAGTTTGAAAATCAATTCAGAGAGATTTACAACTCCAAATTGCATGAAACCAATTTTGTCTAAAAGGTATTGAAATAATCTATCCAAGCCCGTTGGATTTAATTCATTTAGAGTTAGAAATCTCTCCTAGTAAAAATAACAAGACAGAAGCTTTTGCACCTTGCAACATTTTTATAAAATCAACCAAGTTAGATTTTGAGTTGATTCCAACTCTCAAAAATCACATTTCATCGTACCTATCTGAATATATAATAATATTAGGATTTACATGCAGTGACTTTGAACTAGTACCAAAATAACGCTATATAGGCATTTCTAGTCACTTTAAATCATTAAATAATGAACTTAAACCAAAGTAATTATGATCCAACCCTTAAATCCCATTCCCACATGTTAGAATATGTGGTGATGACATGTGTCCACATGATCCCATATTTTAAGTGGTGAATATTAAATCTTAGTTAATTTTTCAATGAGTAGAAATTACTTTTCTAAAATAAAAAGGAGGAAACTATGGATTAAAACTTGTGATGCTTGTGATGATAATAGATCATAAAATGTGTGTCTTAGAATGCTAATTAGACTAGTTAAGTATTGTTTGGTGATTGTGTACTCCGTATGTATTTATAGAAGATAGTACCGACCAAGCTTACGAGGAGGAGGAGTGCTACCAAGAAGAAGAAGAAGAAGAAGAAGAAAACTTCAACCATTGCACCAACCAAGGCAAGCTAGCACTATCCAAGTTAACCCTTGCAAGTTGTACTTGCAAGCCACCATTAACAGTGCAAGCTATTGTTAGCAAGCTAGAATTAAGCTAGATGAATGAGCAAAGATGCTTTAGCATGCTTTGATCCTACCACTTTGACTACTAGTTACCCCAAGTCTTACTTTCAAGCTTTACTTCCTTTACCTTACACAAAGTCCCTTACTTGGTTTGAAGGTAGCATAAAGAGTATAAAACTTGACCTATTTAGATAAGCTTTAGATGTCATTCTATGCCATGAGATTGAACCCATCATCTTCCCACCTTAGTGAACACTCTTAACTTAGTAGTTTAGAGTAGATCAAAACTTGAGTCACTTTAGATGGGATCAACTAGTGAAAATGAATTATGAAAACCTTGGAATGATGAGTCATTCTATTGAGATGTTTTGACATGTGTTGAGAAACGCAAATGGTTTATGATGATGAAAATGTTGAGGCATGAGCCTTAACCCTTTTATAAAACTGATGGTTGGATTCGGATGCGATACCATTCCAAATTTACCGAACAACCACAATACCTGAATTGGGTAAGGCTTAGCCGGAAGTTTATATGCATTAGTATTAGTTCCCTCGCGGGAAAGGTTTGAGCTGAGGCTACCTCTCAATGTTGTCCACCTATGCAGTGCCCAAGATGACTGATAGTCATGGTTGGGAGGCCATGCTCATAGGAGAGGTGCTCATACTAGGGTGTGTAAAGGGAAGGTTATGTTTGATTATCTGCATACTAAGTATGATGATTCAGGGTTATCCCTGACAGATGTATCGAATCTTGTGGTGAAAGTGTACCACCGTTGCAGAGTGTCAAACTATTCGAATAGCCGCGTCCGTGGTTATGGACAGTTTGAATGACCATACTGTTTCGTTGTCAGATTTTTTCCACACAACTTATGAAATGAATGATGAATCTTGACTTGGCCACAACAGGGTTGTGTTTATGACAATAGTTTCCCAACTTAAGTGATTCTAGAACTTTATTTTATCTTTCTTTGCTTCAGAACTCAGCTTAGGTTTCAAACTTAACTTTATAGTTAAACTTAGATTTAGCATTTTAACTTAGCACTATACTACTTGTTAATGGTAGTTTGCGAGTACTTAAAGAGTACTCATGGCTTTTGTCCCTGGCTATTCTCATGGCCAGGCTATGAAGAAGACTATCAAGATGATGGCTAGTAGGACGACTATGATAACTAGGACTATCTGCCTTCGTGAGCATTGCCTGTGCCCTTGAAGATGGACCCCACCGCTACGCCTTATATTTATTTCCGCTGCTTGTTGTATTAAGACTAGATCATGAGATCCTTATTCGTGTAAGACCTTATGTATGGTTTGTAATGGATGATGTACTATGATATCCAATCCGTTATGTCTCACAAAAATGGTAATCCTGGGATTGCGAGGTATGGCATAACGGGCATCTGGGATTAAAAATCCGGGTGTTGACAGCTACTCAAGTGCTTTAATAGATCTCTGCTCTCCCCATGTGTGTGAAAGTGACAGCGTGCACACCATGGTGGAACTTAGGCTAGAGATTACAAGTACTTGTTATGAGTTATATTTGGAGTTGGATGTCTCTATGAAATTGTGGTGTTTGTTGGAACCATCTAGTGCTGAAGGTGACATTGTGGGGTTATCTATATGGGGAAAGCGGACTTTGAGGAGTGATAATCCACAAGTATAGGGGATCGTGTGTACCCTTTTCGATAAGTAAGAGTGTCAAACCCAACAAGGAGCTAAAGGTAGGATAAATATTCCCTCCAGTTCTATCAACCACTGATACAGCTCTATGCACACTAAACGTTTGCATTATCTAGGAAATAAAACTAGAGCAACAATACGAGTAATAGAGATAGCTTTGCATGATAATAAATAACAAGAAAGTAAAGCTAGTTATTGTAGCAATAAAATACACTAAACTAACAGAACCATGAGTGTGGAATAGTGGTGGTAATTGTGGTGGCTTTGTCCAAGTTTAAATAGCAAATAGATCGGGTTCATTATCTTCGATGCAGTTTTCTATGTGGGAGGGGCTAAATATACATGCACTTCACTACTTGGAATTACATGTACTATATGATTGAATTGTTAGAAAACATCTGTAAGTACTAATCAATGCATTAAGGTTTCCCCAACCATAGCTTTAAGTTTAATGGTCCTCTTACTCCCATACGTGCAATGTTTCGGTTCGCGTCCTCAGGTTTCTGTCACTCCGACAGAACTCCCCCTTCCTTTTACACATACTACAAACCCTATGATGTTTAATCCATGCGCGCACAAATATAATAGACACCAAAGGACTGTACCATATCAACATATAACTCTAATGAACCAAAGACGTCCAACCATTTAATCGAAGAACAAAGAAACTACACAAACATGACATAGATCATAGGATTATAACTTATAGCATCAAACACCATGTTTACATAGGATGGTACAGAGGTGTGTGGGAGAATGAACCACTGCATACTAGGAGTATTAGGTGATGGAGATGGTGATGAAGATGGTGAAGAAGGCGGCGGCGGCACCGGTGGCGGCACGGGGGACTCCTTCCCCGTCGTCGGTATCATGGGGGAGCACCGCCCCTTAGCCCCTTCCTTCATGGCTTCTTGGGAGCCCTCCCCCATGGAGATGGGATCCATGGGGGAGGCAAAAACGTGGCTTTGGTGGCTGCAAATTCGTGGGTGGAGATGTACTGGGCGAATTAGGTTTCCTCCCTTTATATAGCTTCTCGGATTCCTGTCACCTCATCTTGGCCTGCAGTAAATCGGGCCTAAAAGACCCGTCTGTACTCGGAATCAGCTAAATTTTATGTTCAGAACGTTTGTCGCGAAATTTCCAACAACATTTGAGTTGACAAGTTTTCCATTTGACGTCGTATTCGACCTAAAATGTGACCATCTTCAAAAAGAGTTCTGAGACAGATTTCTTGAAAAATCTCAATTTGACTCCAACAAGGTTTCCACTTGTATTCTTGGTAATTCCTACACATCAAAGTGTAAAACAAGAACATTGTGCACTTTTGCAACTATTAGTAGGTTAGTCCAAATAAATTATAAACTTTATACAAAAAGGAGTGTCAAAAGCATATTATTAGCATAAAACCATCAAAAATTATAGATACGTTATGGACGTATCAATATCCCCAAGCTTAGTTCATGCTCGTCCTCGAGTAGGTAAACGATCAAAACAATATTTTTTTTAAGGTGACATGCAGACAACACAATCTTGATCATCATTATTGTAAAAGCATTGATAGCTGGGATTAAGGTACTCTAAACATGAATCATGAAAGATAGAGTTCTAACAATAAGACATAGCAACTATGTTGTAACATGAAAATGCACAAACAAAAGATTTATGAATAACAATGCTTTGCAAGACGTTTGTTTGTTTCACATAAAGAAAGCATAATGAGAATGTTATTCAGCTTGTCCCTCATAGAGTAGCAAAACATAAATGCATAGGACACCTTCAAAGTTCATAAGGGTGGCTAGATACAAATAGTTTAAGAACAAGCAATATCAAAGTTATGCATCAATCAACAAGTCTTGGGACAATGCACATTAAACTAAGAATGGCCACTATGCCGTCTTAATAGGTGCATAAAAATAGAAGATGGAGACTCAACATAAATGTAAAAGAAAGTCCTTCTTAGAAGGAAGCAGGGATTCAAGTCTCATTAAGAGCTTTCAAAAATTATGTTACTTATTAGATTTCAGCTCTCATTCCCCTATCATAAGCATCTTTAGGTGATTAAGGTTAAAGTGACACAACTAAGAGGATATGCTTGATAAGTTATAAGTTGAAGTCTCATGCCCCTTACTTACGAGTACCGAACCTCATGCTACTCAACTTCAGTCACAAGTAAGCTCTTGTCATTGTAAGTACATATGTATCATAGAGAATCGCCAACGGGGTACCCCTTGCACATGATACAGGAGCTATCCCATAATCAAAATGACAAGGCAAGCAGACAATGAGCATCTCAGCAATCTTTTTATTTTCTATTTGCATAGGTTTTTATTGAGGATGCTTCATAGAGTGCTCCTTATGGTTATGCTGCAAGTTTCCACCATGATTAGGCATGGCTTAGGCTAGCGGCCCAGGCGTTTCTCTAACATACATACAGACTCCATGATCTTACAGGTTCCCCTTTTATTTCACACCGCCGGGATCCATAAGCAAAAGAATCATGATATCTAGGGAATAATAAGTGCAATGTTGAAAGTGTTCCCCATGATACATGGTTCTGCTAACTTCAACTTATAAATCGCAAGCATATACGCAACAAACATGGACACAATGGTTCAAGTTTATTAGGTGCAAGAAAGTAAAGTGTGCCATCAAGTTCGTGAGAGCTTTAATCACTAATTTTCACATAACAAGTTTAATTCGGAAGGTAGATAAAAACATGAATATACTTGGAATAGAAAATGCTAATAGGTAGGTATAGTGGACTCTTTGGGATAACTTGGTTTTATTTGGAGTTGGATGCATGAGTGGAACTCATACTTGGTTATGGAGACTAGCAAACGACTGGGAGCGACCAACTAAAAGAGCAATAATGGCCATAATCATGCAAAGCGACAAAACATAATTAATTAAAGCATAAAGTGATATTACAAGTCGAAAACTAAAGGATCATAAAGGCTATGGTGACTTTGGATAGTCATAACATGGTGTGAGCATGCGCCAAATCAACCCAAATAAAGCATCAAAGGAGAATACCACAATACTATGCTTTAATATGCTAAAACAACACATGATTCTTTCAAGGCACATTAAGCAATCTCAATTGTTTATAACATGTCATGCTAAAATAAAAATCACTAAGCATAAAGCCAAAACAATATCAAGCATGACATGACGAAACATAGGCCACCGTAAAAAACGAGCTCCTTTTACCACTTAAGCATGAACTTTTCCTACTCTTTTCCAATCCAAACCACACTTATTTGAAAACTAATGTATGAAAGAGGGGATCCAACCAATTTATTCAAGCAAACTAAGAAAACCAAGCAAACGAAAACGAAAATGAAGACGCTCCAAGAACAACACAATTGTGCATGAAACAATAAAAATGAAGTGTTTGGAAGAAACCTGAGATTTTTATTGATAAAGAAGGGGATGCCTTGGGCATCCCCAAGCTTTGACGCTTGTACTTCTTGGATATTTCTTGGGGTGACACGTGTGGCATCCCCAAGTTTGAGCTTTAGTCCATCATTCATCTCATTACTCATTCCTTCCATACACCTAAAAATTTTCCTTCATACAAAACTTCACACAATCTTTATTAGCAACATTAGTGCACTCAAGATAATAAGTCTTTGGGTTAAGTTCCAACACCAATAAAACTTCCATTAAAACACAAGCTACTTTAGCACTTCCCTCAAAAAGGTCAATTCCCCAAAAAGAACCCAAAAAGGATTCAACAAGAAGCAAATGCAAATAATGGCAAAAATCTGTCAAAACAGAACAGCAGGTAAAGACCAGTTTTTTCGAAGACCTTCTGTTGCTCAAATCAAAAAGTGTTGAACTAGCGAAAGTTAGATAACAACCTGGGGCAGAAGCACAAAAATTCACAGCTCAAACCGACATACAGAGATTTTACACGAATTTTTACAGGGAAGTACAAAAATCTGTTTCGGGACAGCAACTTTCCCAAGCATTACTGCTCTCTCATTAGAGGTTACTCTTGGCACAAAAAGCAAATAAAAAGGATAAGGAGCGGTTATTATAGAGTAATAACTTCCAAGACTCATATAAAACTTAGGATTATCTCCCAATAAGTACTTTTCTTTAACGCCTTTAAGTTAGGCATAGGAGCAAGATTCAACTATTTTCGAATGAATAAGCATTAAGATCAATACCAGAAATATCTTTCTTTTTCAAGGCTTCATGCATTCCAACAAGTTTTTAACTGAAAAGTTGCCATGGAAAGATTTGTTTTGGTTTCATAGGCATGAACACAAGTGTTCAAGGTCGACCCCCAGTTAACCATTACTCATCTTTCCAATCACTTTCCTTTTTGAAAATGTTTTTAGGTAACAAGTACAACTATTTTTTTGTAATTCTCATTCCCTATCCATAATAAGATAGAGAACAACTTAAAACTGAAAGTAAAACCTACTTAGAGATAAAGCAAACAAGTGCACACAAGAATATTCACCCACACGCTATTGTTCCCCGGCAACGGCGCCAGAAAAGGTCTTTATAACCCACAAGTATAGGGGATCGTGTGTAGCCTTTTCGATAAGTAAGAGTGTCGAACCCAACGAGGAGTTAAAGGTAGGATAAATATTCTCTCAAGTTCTATAAACCACTAATACAAACTCTACGAACACTAAACGTTTTCATTATCTAGGAAATAAAACTAGAGCAACAATACGAGTAATAGAAATAGCTTTGCATGATAATAAATAACAAGAAAGTAAAACTAGTTGCTGCAGTAATAAAATACACTAAACTAACAGAACCATGAGTGTGAAATAGTGGTGGTAATTGTGGTGGCTTTGTCCAAGTTTAAATAGCGAATAGATCGGGTTCATTGTCTTCGATGCAGTTTTCTATGTGGGAGAGGCTAAATATACATGCGCTTCACTACTTGGAATTACATGTACTATATGATTGATTGTTAGCAAACATTCGTAAGTACTAATCAATGTATTAAGGTTTCCCCAACCATAGCCTTAAGTTTAATGATCCTCTTACTCCCATAGGTGCAACGTTCCGGTTCGCGTCCTCAGGTTTCTGTCACTCCGGAAGAACTCCCCTCTTCTTTTTACACATACTACAAAACCTATGATGTTTAATCCATGCGCGCAAAAATATAATGGACACCAAAGGACTGTACCATATCAACATACAACTCTAATGAACCAAAGACGTTCAACCATTCAATCTAAGAACAAAGAAACTACACAAACATGACATAGATCATAGGATTATAACTTATAGCATCAAACACCATGTTTACATAGGATGGTAAAGAGGTGTGTGGGAGAATGAACCACTGCATACTAGGAGGATTAGGTGATGGAGATGGCGATGAAGATGGTGAAGAAGGTGGCGACGGCGCCGGTGGCGGCGCGGGGGACTCCTTCCCGGCTGTCGGTATCATGGGGGAGCACCGCCCCTTAGCCCCTTCCTTCATGGCTTCTTGGGAGCCCTCCCCCATGGAGATGGGATCCATGGGGGAGGCAAAAATGTGGCGTTGGTGGCTGTAAATTCGTGGGTGGAGATGTACTGGGCGAATTAGATTTCCTCCCTTTATATAGCTTCTCAGATTCCTGTCACCTCATCTTGGCCTGCAGTAAATCGGGACTAAAAGATCCGTCCATACTCGGAATCAGCTAAATTTTATGTCCAGAACATTTGTCGCGAAATTTCCAACAACATTGTAGTTGAAAAGTTTTCTGTTTTCCGCAGTCTTCGACCCGAAACGTGACCATCTTGAAAACGAGTTCTGAGACAGATTTCTTGAAAATCCCAATTTAACTCCAACAAGGTTTCCACTTGTATTCTTAGTAATTCCTACACATCAAAGTGTAAAACAAGAACATTGTGCACTTTTGCAACTATTAGTAGGTTAGTCCAAATAAATTATAAACTTTATACAAAAAGGAGTGTCAAAATCATATTATTAGCATAAAACCATCAAAAATTATAGATACATTATGGACGTATCAAAGAGTGTTGTTATAGCCCTACCATGGATTAGAGTGTCCAGCCGGAGAGTAGTATCATAAAGAGAAGATATTTATATGTGAGTGTTTACTAGTGAAAGTATGATCCCTAGGCCTTGTTTTTAAGCATTAAAACACCGTTTACAACTAGATCTGTTATATGTTTGCTTGCTGCCATCTTTATTCTAGTTTGCCTTTAGTCTCTTCCACGACATCAAAGTATTTTCTGGCACCATTGTCTTATATCCATACCACTTGTATTTTACTATCTCTTAGCCAAACTAGTGCACCTATACACCTGACAAGTGTATTGGGTGTGTTGGGGACACAAGAGACTTCTTGTATCTTGATTGCAGAGTTGCTTGAGAGGGATACCTTTGACCACTTCCTCCCTGAGTTCGATAAACCTTGGGTGATCCACTTAAGGGAAAACTTGTTGCTGTTCTACTAACCTATGCACTTGGAGGCCCAACAACTGTCTACAAGAATAGAAGTGCGTAGACATCAGGGACTTTAACAAATTTTGAAAAATTAAACTCATAAGACTCCCCATCAAATTTAGTTAAATTTTTCTCCCTTTTACAGTCTATAAAGGCTCCACACGTGTTCAAGAAAGGTCTACCAAAAATGATAGGATAGGTTTTACTAGCAACTAAACCAAGTACTAGAAAATTAGCAGGATATTTAATCTTACCACAAAGAACTTCCACATCTCTTACAATACCAATGGGAGAGATGGTCTCTCTATTTGCAAGGTGAATAACCACATCAATTTCTTATAGTTTGCATGGACTTATTTCATGCATAATTTCTTTATAAAGCTCATAAGGAATAGCACTTGAACTTGCACCAATATCACATAAGCCATAATAGCAATGATCACCAATTCTAACAGAAAGCACAAGGACACTAGCTTTTTTAGTTCTATTAGGATGTGAGACAATATTAGAAGCATCTTCACAGAAAACAATATGCCCGTCCTCTACTCTTTTGGTGACAAGGTCTTTCACAATTTGATACTGTGGGTTCAATGGTTATTTGTTCATCAGGCATAATAACTCTCTTCGTACTTTTATTAATTACACTAATTATCATGGTGTGCTCCTTTACTTTATCTAGGAATGGCATTTTTTCAATATAAGGTTCAGGCAAAATACGATCGATAGTGCAAACTTCAGTACTTCTAGCAGGAACATAATCAACAATATCCTTATATGGTGCATGATACTTATTCCACTTCTTCTTAGGGATTTCAATATAAGAAGCAAAAGCCTTAAAACAATTTGCAGTAACTTGAGAGTCTAGACCATAAGCATTACTAATATTACGAAATTCATTAGTTCCCATAAAAGATTTAATGCATTCATAATCATAATTTATACCTGACTTTCTTCCTTTATCATGCTCCCATGCTTCAGCATTGTCTTGAATACGGTCTAGAAGATCCCATTTAGCTCCTTCTTCCATGCGTGTAAATGATCTAGCACAAGAAGCATCCAATAAATCCTTATCATGAAGAGAAAGCCTTGCCTAAAAGTTATTGATAATAATATTGTGGGGAAGCTCATGAATAGGACATTTGAGAATTAGTAACTTCAATCTCCCCCAAGATTGAGCTGTACTCTCTCCATCAAGAGGCCAAAAGTTGTATATTTGATTCTGATCTTTATGAATCTCACTAGGAGGATAAAAGTTTGAATAAAAGAAAGGTACAACTTCCTCCCATTCAAGAGCTTGTCCATTCTTTAGCAGCTTATACCATTCCTCAGCTCTTCCTTTAAGTGATAATGAGAATAACTTCTTCTTGACTTGATCGGTTTTAATACCTGCACTATTGAACAACCCACATAATTCGTGTATAAAGAGCAAATGATCACCGGGATGGACAGTTCCATCTCCAAAATAGTTGTTATCCATAACACGATCAACAATTCTTGTAGGTATTTTAAAAGTATCATTATCAGCAGGTGGTGGTTCATCTACTACCTTAGCAGTGGTAGTAGCATTATGAAATAAGAAACTAAGTGAATTATCCATATTGAAATAAAGTAACAAGCAGAAATAAACAATACTCACAGTAGAAGTTTCCTTTACCAGTTCCACTTTCCAATAGCTCTTCACTCCCCGGCAACGGCGCCAGAAAATAGTCTTGATGATCCACAAGTATAGGGGGTGTATCGCAGTATTTTCGATAAGTAAGAGTGTCGAACCCAACGAGGAGCAGAAGGTGTTGATCACTGGCTTGGAGCACGAATTCTCTGTAAATACTTAGCAAACGGATTTTTATGGGTTTTTGACAATGCAGATAAATAAAGTGCGAGTAAATAAAACACAATAATAATAACTGCAGCAAGTGGCCTAATCCTTTCTTTAGCAAAGGACAAGCCGGTTGTATTACTTAAAATGACCAAACGTTCTCGAGGACACATGGGAATATCGTCAAGTGCTTTCGCTTCATATAGTTGATTAATCTTCTTTAGTTTGATAAGTGTTGTGTGGGTGAACCTGTGCTAATGTACCGACCTTCCTAGGACTAATACATACTTGTGATTATACCCCTTGCAAGCATCCGCAAGTACAAGAAAGTAATTAAGATAGAAACCTAACCACAACTTTAAACTCTGAGATCCTAACATCCCTTGTGCAAAGGTTTCCTAACGGGGGTTCAGGTTTCTGTCACTCCGGCAACCCCTACGATTAGTAGCCAAATACACAATGCATTCCCCTAGGCCTATAAAGGTGAAGTGTCATGTAGTCGATGTTCACATGACACCACTAGAAGAATAACACCACAACTTAAATAGCAAACTATTGAATCTTTCTCAACACAATTCCACTACTAACAACATGACTTCTCCCATCTCCTCAAGAACTAAACGAACTACTCACAAGACATCACATGGATCAAGATCAGAGAAGAAATAATGATAAGTAACAATCTGAACATAAAGGATAATTCGATGGTTCCACTCAATAGCATCAACTACAACAAGTAATCAACACCGGAAAGTTTCCCGTAAGAACTATGCAAGATTTATCCCAATTGTTACAGCGGTATGGAGTGATGATGGTGCTGGTGGATATGATGATGGTGATGATGATAATCATGATCCCAATGAAGTCTAGCTTGATGGTGGTGTTGATACCGACGATCTCCCCTCTCCGGGAAGGAATTTCCCTGGCAGATTTCTGCCTACCAGAGAGCTCTTTCTCTCTCTGCAGTTTTCTGCCCTGTAGAGGCAGCGGAATCTTTCTATGGTTGCTCCCCGAGTCTTAGGGTTTCGGGAGGATAATATACGCCAAAGGGGAGAGCCAGGAGTGGGCCAGGGTGGCCACACTACCTGGTGGCGCGCCCAAGGGTGGCCCGCGCCAGGGAGTGGTGTGGCCCCCCTATGGCCCAGCTCCGCTCCCCCTTTTGGCATCCTTCGTCTTCTGGAAAAATAGAATTTTCCATGTATTTTCTAGAATTTTATGATCTTCACGAATTTCGCCTCCAAACAGTGCCTTTTCCATCAGAATCCTGACTGCGGCGGTCCATCCTCCAAAAGTCATCAACCATGCAAAAACAGATGAAATAACATAAGTATCATCTCTTAATATGAAATATATCAATGAATAACAGTAAATTATGATATAGAATAGTGATGCAAAATGGACGTATCATGTTGCTACTAACCGAGCCAGGTTTGCCAAAACCAACTAAATTTACTTAATGATCCCAAAGTGATACCAATACTAACAACAAGATCAATCATATAACAGAAATAGATAACTAACGAGAGGGGGGACACTTCCATAATTCAAACCATCCTACATGATAACTTCTCTATTCATGATATGACTCTACTTAAAAGGTAAAAGATAAAAGATAGTGATATGATACCGCGGCACTCCTCCAAGCTTGGAACAAACCAAGGGGATGCCAAAACCTGATGATGCATTACTCCTTCGGTGGTCGTGGTGTTCTCTCGTCATCGTCCGACTTCAAAGGTAAGGGCTCCCCATCAACAAAAGACATCCTGGTTTCCAACATCCTAAAACTAGCAGTAGCACTTATGCGTTTAAACCTAACCTCATACTCACAGTTTTGATTTTGCACGTCGTAGAGCTGTGCCTGTAGTTGGTTGGTTGTTCAGTGGAGTGAGAGAATTTCATCCTTAAGCTCAGCAGTCTCCTTCTGGTGCTCGGCGATGAGTTTGGAACTAATATTATGGATGATATCCACTTCGCATTTCGCCATCGTCTTGTACCTAAAGACTTCTTGCTCCAGTGCTTCCATCCTGTCCTCCAGACTACCTTCACCTTTAGGGCCCTGAACTTCTTTTATATATACCTTCCCATCTTCGAGCAACAATTCCTTGGGATGAATCTTCAACTCACGCATGTAAGGGTTGATGACGTCCATGGAGGAATCTTCCTTGGCTGATCCAGAGGAAGACATTGTGGCTCCAAAACTAAGACTCTACCTGTCAGAAACATCTCGAAATGAAAACACGACGAGAACACGATATATGAACCTCGGGGGATCCGGGGAATTATATATTACGAATTTTTACAACAAAAGGAAGGTACTGGGGGAAAACGGGTCGGAGACGGGCTCCGTGGTGGCCACACCCCTGGTGGCGCGGCCAGGTGGGCCCGTGCCACGGGGTGGTGTGAGCCACCCGGGCTCCGTTTCCGTCCCTTTTTCGACTCATTACTTCCCATGTTAGATAAAAACTACAAAAATATAATTTGACAGATTTTTTGCGGACCTTTTCTTACCAGAACTGTTACCTATTAAAAAACAGACTCTACAGGTCACTGAACTTAGACTTTGATAAAAAAAATCCGGAGTTACCATTTGAATAGCATCAATGTCTTCATTGTAAGAATATCTAGAAATATAGTGCTTGAGTCTCTGACCATTCACCACTTGTGTAGTGTTATCTTTTAGGGAAGAAATTTTTATTGCACCTGAACGATACACCTCTTTAATAACAAAGGGTCCTTCCCATTTTGAGAGTAGTTTTCCTGCAAAAAAATCTGAGACGAGACCTATACAATAGAACCTTCTCACCAACATGGAACTCTCTCTTAAGAATTCTCCTGTCATGCCATTTTTTAACTTTTTCTTTAAATAGTCTAGCATTTTCGTATGCTTCACTCCTCCACTCGTCTAACGAACTTAAGTCTAATAATCTTTTCTCACCAGCAAGTTTGAAGTCTCTTTTAAGTTCTTTCACTGCCCAATAAGCTTTGTGTTCTAATTCTAAAGGCAGGTGGCAAGCTTTCCCATAAACCATTTTGTAAGGAGACATTCCATAGGATTTTTATAACCAGTTCTATAAGTCCATAAAGCATCATTCAACTTTTTAGCCCAATTTTTTCTAGATCTATTAACAGTCTTTTGCAAGATGGATTTAATTTCTCTATTTGATAGTTCTACTTGCCCACTAGTTTGGGGATGATAAGCTGAAGCAATTCTATGATTAACATCATATTTAGCAAGGGTCTTTCTAAAGCCACCATGAATGAAATGAGAACCTCCATCAGTCATAAGATATCTAGGCACTCCAAACCTAGGAAAGATAATGTCCTTAAGCATTTTAAAGAGGTCTCACCATCAACACTTTTCGTAGGTATGGCTTCTACCCACTTAGTAACATAGTCAACAGCAACAAGAATATGAGTATACCCTTTTGAAGGGGGAAAAGGACCCATAAAGTCAAATCCCCAACAATCAAATGGTCCAATAACAAGAGAGTAATTCATAGGCATTTCATTGTGTCTAGAAATATTACCAACTCGTTGACATTCATCGCATGATAAGACAAATTTTCTTGCATCTTTAAAAAGGATATGCCAATAAAAACCTGATTGTAGAACCTTTTGTGCGGTTCTATCTCCTGCATGATGTCCTCCATAGGCACTACCATGACATTTCCGCAATTTCTCCTTTTGTTCAAATTCTAGAACACATCTTCGCATAATACCATCTACTCCCTCTTTATATAAATGTGGGTCATCCCAAAAATAATGCCTCAAATCATAAAAGAACTTCCTTCTTTGTTGTGCTGTAAAAGTTGGAGGCAAATACTTGGAAACAATAAAGTTAGCGTAATCAGCATACCAAGGACTCCCTCGCGAACTTACCCCTACTGCAGCCAACTGTTCATTTGGGAAACTATCATTAACAGGCATAGGATCAAAGGAGATGTTTTCCAAATGAGATAAATTATCAGCAACAGGATTTTTAGCACCTTTCCTATCTACAATATGTACGTCAAATTATTGTAAAAGCAACACCCATCTAATAAGCCTAGGCTTAGCATCTTTCTTCATCATAAGGTACTTAATAGCAGCATGATCAGTATGAATGGTAACTTTTGAATCAACAATATAAGGTCTAAACTTATCACAAGCAAAAACAATAGCTAAGAATTCTTTTTCAGTAGTAGCATAATTCTTTTGAGCAGCATCAAGAGTCTTACTAGCATAATGGATAACATTTAACCTTTTATCTATTTGTTGCCCAAGAACAGCACCTACAACAAAATCGCTAGCATCGCACATGATCTCAAAGGGTAAGTTCCAATCAGGTGGTTGGACAATAGGAGCGGTAGTTAAAGCTTTCTTTAGAGTTTCAAAAGCTTCCTTACAATCATCATAAAAAATAAAGGGTACATCTTTTTGGAGAAGATTAGTAAGGGGTTTTGATATCTTGGAGAAATCTTTAATAAAACTTATATAGAAACCAGCATGACCAAGGATACTATGAATACCTTTGACGTCCCTAGGACAGGGCATTTTCTCAATTGCTTCAACTTTGGCTCTGTCAACTTCAATGCCTCTTTCGGAAATTTTATGTCCAAGGACAATTCCTTCATTGACCATGAAGTGGCATTTCTCCCAATTAAGAACAAGATTAGTTTCCTCACATCTCTGCAAAACTTTATCAAGGTTGAGCAAACAATTATCAAAAGAAGTTCCATAGACGGAAAAATCGTCCATGAATACTTCCACAATTTCTTCACAAAAACCATGAAAAATAGTAGACATGCACCTTTGAAAAGTGGCAGGAGCATTACACAAACCAAAAGGCATTCGCCTATAAGCATATGTTCCATAAGGGCACGTAAAAGTAGATTTTTCTTGATCTTGTTGTTTAACAGCAATTTGAGAGAACCCAGAATATCCATCAAGAAAGCAAAAAATGGGTTTTTTAGACAATCTTTCTAACATTTGATCAATAAAAGGTAGTGGGTAATGATCTTTCTTAGTAACTTTATTAACCTTTCTGAAGTCAATGTACATCCTATAACCCACTACTATTCTTTGGGGGATAAGCTCATTATTCTCATTAGGCACAATAGTAATTCCTCCTTTCTTAGGGACACAATGAACAGGACTAGCCCATTCACTATCAGCAATAGGATAAATAATACCAGCATCAAGGAGTTTTAATACCTCATTTCTTACCACTTCCTTCATCTTAGGATTTAAACGATGTTGATGTTCCACCACTGGTTTTGCATCGGGTTCTATATTGATAGCATGCTGACATATAGTAGGAGAAATCCCTTTTAAATCATCAAGTGTATAGCCCATAGCTCCTCGATGTTTCTTCAATACTTCCAATAATCTTGCATCTTCCTTCCCTGTAAGTTTAGAACTAATAATAACATGATATATTTTTTTATCATCAATGTAAGCATATTTAAGATCGTTAGGTAAAGGTTTCAGATCAAAAACCGGATCCTTTTTAGGTGGCAATGTGGTACCCAAATCTTCCACAGGCAAGTTATGCTTAAGCATCGTAGGTTAATGACGGAGAATCTCGTTAATCTCATTTATTTCTTCCATGAAGATCTCACTTTCGTGGTCTTCCATAAATTGCTGCAAACCATTGTTAGGAGCAAGAGAAATAGAAGCAAGTTGTTCAACTCTAAAATCCTCGTTAGGAGTTTCATTTTCATAAGGAACTTTAGAAAATTTCGAAAAATTAAACTCATAAGATTCCCCATCAAATTTAGTAAAATTTTCTCCCTTTTACAGTCTATAATGGCTCCACACGTGTTCAAGAAAGGTCTACCAAATATGATAGGATAGGTTTTACTAGCAGCTGAACCAAGTACAAGAAAATCAGCAGGATATTTAATCTTACCACAAAGAACTTCCACATCTCTTACAATACCAATTGGAGAGATGGTCTCTCTGTTTGCAAGGTGAATAAGCACATCAATTTCTTCTAGTTCGCATGGACTAATTTCATGCACAATTTCTTTGTAAAACTCATAAGGAATAGCACTTGAACTTGCCCCAATATCACATAAACCATAGTAGCAATGATCACCAATTCTAACAGATAGCACAGGAACACTAGCTTTTCTAGTTATATTAGGATGTGAGACAATATTAGAAGCATCTTCACATAAAACAATGTGTCCATCCTATACTCTTTTAGTGACAAGGTCTTTCACAATTGCTACTGCAGGTTCAATGGTTATTTGTTCATCAGGCTTAACATCTCTCTTCGTACTTTTATTAATTACACTAGTTATCATAGAGTGCTCCTTTACTTTATCCGGGAAAGGCATTTTCTCGATATAAGGTTCAGGCAAAATACGGTCAATAGTGCAAACTTCAGTACTTCTAGAAGGAACACAATCAACAATATCCTTATACGGTGCATGATACTTCTTCCACTTCTTTTTAGGAATTTCAATATATGAAGCAAAAGTCTTAAAACAATTTGCAATAACTTGAGAGTCTAGATCATAAGCATTACTAATATTGTGAAAGTCATCAGTTCCCATAAAAGATTTAATGCATTCATAATCATAATTTATACCTGACTTTCTTCCTCTATCATTCTCCCATGCTTCAGCATTGTCTTGAATATGGTCTAGAAGATCCCATTTAGCTCCTTCTTCCATCCGTGTAAATGATCTAGCACAAGAAGCATCCAATAGATCCTTATCATGAAGAGAAAGCCTTGCATAAAAGTTATTGATAATAATATTGCTGGGGAGCTCATGAATAGGATGTTTCAGCATTAGTAACTTCAATCTCCCCCAAGCTTGAGCTGTACTCTCTCCATCAAGTGGCCAAAAGTTGTATATTTTATTCTGATCTTTATGAATCTCACTAGGAGGATAAAATTTTGAATAAAAGAGAGGTATAATTTCCTCCCATTCAAGAGCTTGACCATTTTTCAGCAGCTTGTACCATTCTTCAGTTTTTCCTTTAAGTGATAATGAGAATAGCTTCTTCTTGACTTGATCTGTTGTAATACCTGCACACTTGAACAACCTGCATAATTCGTGTATAAAGAGCAAATGATCACCGGATTGGACAGTTCCATCTCCAAAATAGTTGTTATCCATAACACGATCAATAATTCTTGTAGGTATTTTAAAAGTATCATTTTCAATAGGTGTAGGTTCATCTACTACCTTAGCAGTGGTAGTAGCATTGCAAAATAAGAAACTAAGTGAATTATCCATATTGAAATAAAGTAACTAAGAGAAATAAACAATACTCACAGTAGAAGTTTCCTTTACCAGTTCCACTCTCCAATCGCGCTTCACTCCCCGGCAACGGTGCCAGAAAATAGTCTTGATGACCCACAAGTATAGGGGGTGTATCGCAGTATTTTCGATAAGTAAGAGTGTCGAACCCAACGAGGAGCATAAGCTGTTGACAAGTGGCTTGGAGCAGGAATTCTCTGTAAATACTTAGCAAACGGATTTTTAGGGGTTTTTGATAATGCAGATAAATAAAGTGCGATAATAATAGATGCAGCAAGTGGCCCAATCCTTTCTTTAGCAAAGGACAACCTGGTTGTATTACTTAAGATGACCAAACATTCTTGAGGACACATGGGAATATCGTCAAGTGCTTTCGCTTCATATAGTTGATTAATCTTCTTTAGTTTGATGTGTTGTGTGGGTGAACATGTGCTAATGTACTGACCTTCCTAGGACTAATACATACTTGTGATTATACCCCTTACAAGCATCTGCAAGTACAAGAAAGTAATTAAGATAAAAACCTAACCACAGCTTTAAAGTTTGAGATCCTACACTCCCTTGTGCAAAGGTTTCCTAACGGGGGTTTAGGTTTCTGTCACTCCGGCAACCCCTACTATTAGTAGCCAAATACACAATGCATTCTCATACATTGCAAATGTATCTATAATTTTTGATGTTCCATGCTTGGTTTTATCTACTTTCTTATGTTTTGTTCCAACTTTGGAGTACTTTTCATATGATTTCATGGACTAACCTATTAACAAGATGCCACAGTGCCAGTTGCCTGTTTTCTGCTGTTTTTGGTTCCAGAAAAGTCAGAAAATGAATATTCTCGGAATTGGACGGGACAAAAGCCAAAGTTCCTATTTTACCGAAAGACTCACGGATCCAGAATACGAGACGGAGGAGGGCCAGGGTCTGGCCACACCCCCCAGGCGCGGGTCCCCCCAGGCTGCACCAGGGCATGGTGTGGGCCCCCTGGCCAGCCACCGACCTTGCCCCTTTTCCTATAAGATCCCCCTGAGGCAAAAACCCTAAATAATCAAGCCTCCATCCACGAAAAGTTCCGCAGCGCCGCTGCCACCGAAGGGGAGATTCGGGGGACAGAAAGTCTCTGTTCCGGCACCCTGCCGGGACGGGGAAGTGCCCCCGGAGCCATCTCCATCGATCTCCACCACCATCTCCATCACCATTGCTGATTCCCCTGACGAGGAGGGAGTAGTTCTCTCTCGAGGCTAAGGGTTCTACCGGTAGCTATGTGTTCATCTCTCTCTATGCATGAACTTATTGAGATCATGAGCTTGTAATCTATAGATCTACCTTGCTACTCAAGTGCTTTAATAGATTTCTGCTCTCCCCATGTGTGTGAAAGTGACAGCATGCACACCATGGTGGCACTTAGGCTAGAGATTACAAATACTTGTTATAAGTTATATTTGGAGTTGGATGTTTCTATGAAATTGTGGTGTTTGTTGGAACCATCTAGTGCTCAAGGTGACAGTGTGGGGTTATCTAGATGGGAAAGGCTTACTTTGAGGTGTGTTGTTATAGCCTTACCATTGATTAGAGTGTCCAACCGGAGAGTAGTTAAGAGTAGTATCATAAAGAGAAGATATTTATATGAGAGTGTTCACTAGTGAAAGTATGATCCCTAGGCCTTGTTTCTAAGCATTGAAACACTGTTTGCAACTAGATCTGTTACATGTTTGCTTGCTTCCTTCTTTATTTCAGTTTGCCTTAAGTCTTTTCCCACGTCAACCACACGCCAGCAAGCTATTTTCTATCACCGTTACCACTTATAATTATCTATATCACTTGTATTTCACTATCTCTTCGCCGAACTAGTGCACCTATACACCTGACAAGTGTATTGGGTGTGTTGGGGACACAAGAGACTTCTTGTATCTTGATTTCAGGGTTGCTTGAGAGGGGATACCTTTGACCACTTCCTCCCTGAGTTCGATAAACCTTGGGTGATCCACTTAAGGGAAAACTTGTTGCTGTTCTACAAACCTCTGCACTTGGAGGCCCAACAATTGTCTACAAGAATAGAAGTGCATAGACATCACATTCCCCTAGGCCCATAAAGGTGAAGTGTCATGTAGTCGACGTTCACATGACACCACTAGAAGAATAACACCACAACTTAAATAACAAACTATTGAATCTTTCTCAACACAATTCCACTACTAACAACATGACTTCTCCCATGTTCTCAAGAACTAAACAAACTACTCACAAGATATCATATGGATCAATATCAGAGATGAAATAATGATAAGTTACAATCTGAACATGAACGATAATTCAATGGTTCCACTCAATAGCATCAACTACAACAAATAATCAACACCAGGAAAGTTTCCCCTAAGAACTATGCAAGATTCAACCCAATTATTACAACGGTATGGAGTGGTGATGATGGTGCTGGTGGAGATGATGATGATGATGATCCCGATGAAGTCTAGCTTGATGGTGGTGTTGATGGCGACGATCCCCCTCTCTGGGAAGGAATTTCCCCGGCAGATTTCTGCTTGCGGGAGAGCTCTTTCTCTCTGTGTAGTTTTCCGCCCCATAGAGGAGGCAGAATCTTTCTGTGGTCGCTCCCCGAGTCTTAGGGTTTCGTGGGGATAATATACGCCAAAGGGGAGAGCCGAAGGTGGGCCAGGGTGGCCACACCACCTGGTGGCACGACCAGGGCCGGCCCATGCTAGGGGGTGGTGTGGGCCCCCTGTGGCCCAACTCTGCTCCCCCTTCTGGCATCCTTCGTCTTCTGGAAAAATAGGATTTTCCATGTATTTTCTGGAATTTTTTGATCTTCGCGAATTTTGCCTCCAAACAGTGCCTTTTCTATCAGTCCTGATTTCAGTGGTCCATCATCCAAAAGTCATCAACCATGCGAAAACAGATGAAATAACATAAGTATCATCTCTTAATATGAAATATATCAATGAATAACAGTAAATTATGATATAGAATAGTGATGCAAAATGGACGTATCACCGGGCTGAATGAGTATTATAGGCTGGAATGGCCGGGGACTAGGGCAACCCGTGACCGTTCAAGAGTTGGTCTGCCTTGTGCGGACTTATAAGCCCTGCCTAGTGTTCATTTGCGAAACTAGGCAATCTGAAGAAAGAGTGAAGAATTTACGCTATCAGATTGGCATGAAGCAATGTTTTCATGTTAAAGGAGATGGCTCGGGTGGAGGAATTACGTTATACTATAGCGAGGACATCTCTATTGATCTTTTGTCATTTACTACGCGGCATATCGACGTGCATATTAATGGTGGTCTGTTTGAGAATCTGTGGAGAGGGACCTTTGTGTATGGCGAGCCTAGGGCTTGTGATCGTCATCACATGTGGACAACTTTGAGGCACCTAAAACCGAGATCCGTTGAACCATGGCTGATGATGGGAGACTTCAATGAGGCTATGTGGCAAGAGGAACACTTCTCGAGGACAAGGAGATCGAAAAGACTAATGCTTGATTTTAGGGAAGTTTTATCCCACTATGATTTGCATGATATTGGATTCACGGGAACGCCATGGACATATGATAATAAGCAACAAGGTGACTGTAATGTCAAGGTTCATCTTGACAGAGCCGTTGCGAGTCCATCTTGGTCTGCCCTCTTCCCTATGATGAGGTTGAGACATCTTAGCTCTTCCAGATCGGACCACTATCCTCTGCTCTTGGCTACTGATACAGAGGATGTATCAAGACTGGTGCGCCCAATCCGCCGTTATGAGATTATGTGGGAGAGGGAACCCTCTCTCCCTGCTATTGTCAAAGAAGCGTGGTCCCGCCGGGTTCTTGTTCATGATCTTGGGGATGTGACCACGTCAATGCAGACTATGATGTCTAGTCTTTATGAATGGAAGTCAATGCATTTCAAATCCATGCCTAAAGAGATGGAGAAAAAGAGGAAATAATTGGATGATCTGTCGCTGCTCATAGACCCTTGCAAAAAAGAGTCTTTATCACATGAGATGGATGACTTACTTTATAGGGAAGAGATTATGTGGCTGCAAAGATCATAGGTTGCATGGCTTCGAGAGGGAGATAAAATATGAAATATTTTCACCGCCGTGCATCTTGGAGGAGAAAGAAGAACCCTATTAGGAAACTGAAACGACCTGATGGTTCTTGGACCATGGATATAGGCGAGATGGAGGAAATGACCACTGAATTTTTCAAAAATCTCTATTCTCGGGAGGAAGATATTAATCGGTCTATCATCATTGACCTACTGCAGCCTTGTGTTGATAATGATGCAAATGAGAGGTTATCTGCGCCTTTCTCAGAGAAGGAAATCGGCGATGCTCTCTTTCAAATTGGTCCCCTTAAAGCTCCTGGGCCTGATGGATTCCCACGGCATTTTATTTAGCGGAATTGGGACCTTTTGAAGGAGGATGTGGTGCGTGCGGTACAATATTTTTTTATAGATGGTATAATGTCCGAAGATGTTAATGAAACAGCGATTGTCTTAATTCCAAAGAAAAGCGACCCGGAAGAGCTGAAGGATTTCTGCCCAATAAGTCTATGCAATATCATCTTTAAAGTGGTTTCCAAATGCCTGGTTAATAGACTTCGGCTATTACTACATGATATTATATCCCCGACTCAGAGCGCTTTTATTCCGGGCCGACTCATTACGGATAATGCATTCGTGGCTTTTGAGTGTATACATGCAATACAAAATGGTGCAGCATCAAAGAAGGAATTTTGTGCGTACAAGCTGGATATGGCTAAAGCGTACGACCGCGTGGACTGGTGGTTTTTGGAAGGGGTTTTAGCAAAGTTGGGCTTTCATAGTCAATGGATTCAGTGGATAATGGCTTGTGTGATCACCGTTCGATACTCTATTCGCTTTAACGGACATATGTTGGACTCCTTCACTCCGACACGAGGCTTCCGCCAAGGTGACCCGCTTTCACCGTATTTGTTCCTTTTTGTGGATGATGGTTTATCTTGTTTGATTAGGAAAGAGATTGAGAGGGGAGCCCTGCAGGAGCTACACATTTGCCGACAAGCACCTAGCGTTTCCCATCTCTTATTTGCTGATTACAGTCTCCTGTTCTTTAGAGGCTCTATTGATCAAGCAACTGTGGTGAAAGGGGTGCTGGATAATTATGAAAAGAGCACTAGACAGTTGGTGAGCTTGGGTAAGTGCTCTATTCTCTATGGTGATATGTGCACAGTCGACATACAATCGGAAATAAAGAATATCCTTCACTATAAGACTGAATGTTTTGAGGAGAAGTACTTGGGTCTCTCAGTGCCCGAGGGACAAATGAAGAAAGGGAGGCTTCGATCTACTAAAGAAAATTTGCTAAACTGATGATTAGTGTGAAAAGTATATGTCTGGGGCTGCTAAGGAAATTTTAGTTAAGGCAGTGTTGCAATCCTTACCCACCTATGCAATGGGTATTTTCAAATTTCCCTTTGGACTCCTAGATGATCTTTCAAAAATTGTGAGAAACTTTTGGCGGGGTGATGAACATGATCGAAGACGCATGCACTGGATATCATGGGATAAAATGACGCGACCAAAATCTCAGGGTGGAATTGGCTTCCGTGATCTCCGCATATTCAATCAGGCTCTTCTTGCTCGTCAAGCATGGAGACTTATCCACCTCCCTCAAACCCTGTGTGCGCGTCTGTTGAGGGTGAGGTATTACCCAGCGGCGAACCTTCTTGATATAGCTTTTATTCAGAATACTTCGACTTCTTGGCAATGAGTAATGCATGACTTGGAGTTATTAAAAAGGGTACTATCTGGCGCATCGGCTCTGGCTCCCAAGTTAGAATTTTTTGGGATAATTGGATCCCCATCAAGGAGCTTTACAGGTTAACGCAAGAAGGGGAAACTTGAGGAGATGGGTTAGTGAGCTTACTGATCAATCAACGTGGACCTAGAATGAGGAGGCGGTCTAGTCCTACTGCTCAGTTTTGGATGCCAATGCGATCCTGGCCATCAAATTACCTCATAGACAATGTGAAGATTATGTTGCCTAGTTCCCGGAAAAGAACGGACTCTTCTCTGTTTGATCGGCTTACCAGTTAGGTATGGAACCCACATATAGCTCTCTGAGTAATGGCCAATCCATCTCTGAACCTTCTGGTGATCGGGGTACCTGGGATCTAGTCTGGAAGGCACATGTTCCTAATAAAATTCGTGTCTTTGCTTGGAAAGTTGCTACCTCTACGCTAGCTGTAAAATCTGAGCTTCACTGGAGAATTAATACCATTGAGCCAGTATGTGCCATCTGTGGCCGAGAGGATGAAGACACACACCATGCGCTTATACGCTGCACATTGGCGAGAGCTCTAAGAGAGGAGATGAGGAAAGTCTGGACACTACCATCGGAGGAAGCTCTTCAGGCATTTGGAACCGAATGGCTTTTTTTCTTTGCTTAACGGAATGAACGGTGACATGCGATCACACACCCTATTTCTCTTATGGAGTGTCTGGCACCACCGCAACAACTGTATCCACGGAGATGGGAAGGCTTTTGTCGCTGCATCAGCGACCTTTATTGCTAATTATTTAACTTCCTTCTCTATAGTTACTCTAGCCAAATTTGATCCTAAAGGGAAAGCAGTCGTATCGCCAGACCTTCACGTTCAGGAGGTTCCAACTGACCTGTCCAGTTGGTCGACACCTAAGGAAGGACAATTTAAATCCAATGTCGACGTGGGCTAGGATCCGAAGACAAGGAAGGCATGTATCGGCATTATCATCAGGAACCACCATGGCCGACCCATCTTAATGGAGTGGAAATTTGTTCCTAGCTGCGCAAGTGTTGAAGAAGCTGAGGTTTTAACATGTTTAGAGGGCCTAAAACACCTTACACAACATTTTACAGGCCCAACTACCCTTGATACTGACTGCCTACATGCGGTACAAGCGATCAATGACGCGGAGAATGATTGGTCCGACTATTGGTGCCTTTATTTACAAGCGAAGGAGCTCCTGCGGGTGTTCGAGGGTTTTAGTGTGGCTAAGGTGGCGAGGCTGAGTAATGTGGCCACTCACTCCTTAGCTCAGCTAGGTAAGACGAGAGCTAGTGGTCTTATGTGGGGGGCATCACCCAGCTATGCCTCGGCTTTGATCGAGCGCGATTGTATGAACATTGTGTAACTCTTGGAGCAACAAGTTTTTTACGCACTATTTTCCTTACCAGGGTACCTGAGGGAACTGGAAGGTTTTTAATGAGGCGGCTTGCTGCTCATATTTAATGGAATGTAAAATATTGCGGAAGTATAGATTGTATTGATATTGCAAGAGGTGATTACATCGTGAGCCCTTAGGCTGTTTATATAGTACTAGAAGACTTGGGAGGCAAGAAGACTACTAGAGATAGAATTGGATTACAAACATAAACTACCAAATATATCTAGCCGTAACATACTCCAACACCCCCCCCCCCCCCCCCCCCCCCCCCGCAGTTGGATCGGTAGTGACGTGGACGGTCTGACTAGAGAATGAACCAATGTCGATGTAGCCGGGAGTGAGGGAGCTGTAGTTGTGGTCGATGGTGCCTTTGGGGAGGTTGTCGATGTTGATGAAGTCGATGACGTTGTTGTGTTGGTCGATGTCATCATTGAGCCTGGAGAATTCGCCATAGTAGTTGAGGTAGACGTAGTTTGGGTCAAAGTAGCTCGACCCGTAATGCCGAGCTTGCCAGTTTCGGGAGCGTGTCGGGGACGAAGGCACGCGTCGGTGTTGCCAATACGGACGTGCGAAGACAGGGACCATCATGAGCCATGTGTGCCAGAGCCGGATTGAGGAGCAAATAATTTTTTCTGTAAACGGTCGGTGTAGTGTTAGACAAGTTATACACGTACGGATATGGTGTAGTACACCACTCCTATATGATGTATTCCTACATGATATGCAACGGTAGACGATTTTTATACCCTATATAAACACGTAACACGAGACTCCAAAGGGATATCATTTCCGCCAATATGGTATCAGAGCCAACTCTCTTCCAACCCTAGCCACCGAAACCATCTACACCCACCGCCGCCGCCAGACCATCTGGCCGCCGCTGCCGCCGCAAAACACATCGCCGCCGCCCTAGCTCGCCTTCGGTCGCCGCTACCACGACAAATACAGCCACGCCGCCGCCCTAGTCCTTCACTTCGGCCACCGCCACGACAACAAGTACAAAAAAATCGCCGCCGCCCTAGCCTGTCTTCAGCCGCCGCTACGACCTACATCAAAATCGCCGCCGCCCTAGCTCGCCTTCGGCCGCCACCACAAAACCACCCGCCACAAAACTATTCTGCCGCCGGATCTCTACATCGCCACCGCCCTAGACCGTCTACGGTCGCCGCTACATCTCCTCGCCAATGGCCCTCTCCACCGCCGTCGCCTCCTCATCCGTCGCTGCCTCGATGGTTTCCATCGGCAGCGCTCTGGGCGCTCCGCCAACTACAAAACTCACGCGCTCGAACTTCCTGTTCTGGAAGACGCTGGTCCTCCCCCCTATCCGTGGAGATCTCGCCCTTGGGCTCCTGGATGGCACTGATGCGGCGCATTCTCAAGTCATGGAGGTGGTCTATGAAGCTCAGAAGAAATCCACCGTGGTGAACCCCGCCTATGCCGCCTGGGTGGCGCGCGACCAGGCGGTCCTCGGCTATCTGCTGAACTCCCTGTCGCCAGAGTTGCTGCCCAATGTGTTCGGCCTCGAGACGTATGCGGCTGGCTGGGCCGCTATTAACCGCATGTTCTCGACTCAGTCTCCGTCCAAGATCAATGCCATCCGCGGTGCCCTCAACAACACGAAGGAGCACTCGCTCACCACCGCGCAATACTTCACCAAGATGAAGGGGTTCGCCTCGGAACTGGTGGCTCTCGGCAAAACTCTCGATGAGAGTGAGCTGATTAGCTACGTTCTGAATAGACTCGACGACTCCTACAACGGTGTCGTCGCCACTGTCAATGGAAACCCTAACACAACTCTTGATGATCTCTAGATCAAATTTCTGCTCATGATCTTCGTCAGACTATGTTACAGGACACTGGTGATTCCTTTACATCTTCGGTCAACCTTGCGCGCCGTCAACAGCCACCTCGACCCCGCGATGACCGGCCTCCACGACGCGATGATGATCGCGGCAACCGCCATGATGATGACCGCGGATACCGCCGCGATGACGACCGTGGCTACCACCGTGAGGATGACCGGGCACCTCATCCAAGCGGGGATGATCGCCGCGATGACGGCGGCTACGTGCGCCGCCGCGATGATGAGCGTCATGACGACTACCATCGGCGTGATGACAGCGTCCGCCGTGATGGTGGCAAGCGTGACGGCGGTCGCCGCCGCGATCGTGCTCCGACACGGTTTGTTGATGTTCACTGCCAAATCTGCAAGATTCATGGGCACCTCGCCAGTGATTGCTGGTGGCGGTACCAGGACAAGGACAAGGAGGATTCTGATGATGACAGAGATTGCAAGGACAAGGCTATGCATGTTGCCTCCTATGGAGTCGACACCAATTGGTACCCTGACACTGGTGCTACCAATCATGTTGCTGGTGAATTGAGCAAACTCTTCGTCCATGAGAAGTACATTGGTCGCGATCACGTCCACACGGCAAATGGTCACGGTATGCAAATCTCCCATGTTGGTCATTCAGTTTTGCATACCCCACATAGTTCCTTACATCTAAACAACATATTACATGTACCTAGTGCATCCAAAAACTTACTATCTGTTCATAAACTCACCCTTGACAACGGCGTTTTTGTTGAGTTTCACCCCTTCTTCTTTTTGATCAAGGATCAGGCAACCAGGGAGGTTCTGTTTAAGGGTCCATACCATGATGGTCTTTATCCTCTCATTCCTACTTCCAGTGGGTCACGCAAGGAAGCCTTCATCACCATAAAGCCCTCATGCTCCACATGGCATCATCGTCTAGGCCACCCCTCCTCCTTTGTGGTGCAGCAAATAATTAGAAAAAATGAACTCTCGCATTCGCCAGAAATAAATCCATATGTTTGTGATGCTTGTCAGTTAGCAAAGAGTCAGCAGTTGCCTTATCCAATTTCTATTAGTGTTTCTACTGTTCCTCTAGAACAAGTTTTCTCTGATGTTTGGAGTCCTGCTCCTCTTTCTGTGGGCAAACATGCATACTATGTAAGTTTTATTGATGATTTTAGTAAATTCACTTGGATCTATTTGCTCAAGAAACGGTCTGAAGTGTATCAAGTCTTTCTTAACTTCCAGCAATTTGTTGAACGCAAGTTTGAAAGAAAGATCAAAACCATGCAAACTGACTGGGATGGTGAATATGAAAAATTAAATAGCTTCTTTCAAAAAGTTGGGATAACTCATCATGTGTCTTGTCCCCATGCTCATCAACAAAATGGCTCCACTGAAAGAAAACATCGTCACATTGTTGAGGTTGGCCTGTCTCTTCTTGCAAATGCGTCTATGCCTCTAAAATTCTGGGATGAAGCTTTTCTTATAGCCACCTTCCTCATAAATCTTCTCCCAAGCAAAGCCATCAATTTTGATACTCCAGTAGAACGTCTCATGCATACTAAACCGAATTATGAATCCCTTCAAGTGTTTGGTTGTGCCTGTTGGCCAAACCTTCGACCATACAACAAACGTAAACTTGCTTTTCGGTCGACTGGATGCGTGTTTCTTGGATATAGTCCCCTTCACAAAGGAGTCAAATGTCTTGATGTGTCTACTGGTTGTGTTTATGTCTCCCATGATGTTGTTTTTTATGAGCATGTTTTTCCATTTACCGACATCCATCCTAATGCAGGTCGTCTCCTTCGCCATGATATTCTTTTACTACCACATGATACACCTCCTGACACATCTATTATTGGGGATGCACAAACTAATGATCTCATGCCTTTGCCTATTATACCAGTTGTGACTAACAATGAACAGGAAACATCACCGGCTGCTTCTCTACATTATGAGTCAAGTGGCGCAGAATCGTCGCACAATGATGATGCAACCATTTTAAATGACCAAGCAGAAGAACATTCTGACACTGACAGCGGTACGCCATCCAACACTGATCCTCCATCAGCCTCGGATCGTGCGCCCCTGTCCCCTACATCGCACGGCGCGCCGTCGCTGCATGCATCCACTACCACGTCGCCACGCGTCGGTGCCCCGGTTGACTCCCGCCCGTCGACGCCCGCCTCCCCTCCCGCGCCA
This sequence comes from Avena sativa, assembly GCA_916181665.1. Taxonomy (NCBI): domain Eukaryota; kingdom Viridiplantae; phylum Streptophyta; class Magnoliopsida; order Poales; family Poaceae; genus Avena; species Avena sativa. The sequence continues at coordinate 362,899,956 of OV702290.1, read as the reverse complement.
CCACGTGTCGCACCCTAGGCGGAGCCCCGCTCGCTGGAGCCCACCTGCTCCCCGGACCACGTCGGCATGGAGCACGAGGCTGATGGGGATTCTTCACCTGAATCCGCCTCGGGATCAGCCTCCCCTCCGACAACTGTTGTCGGCTCTCCTCCGACAGCGCCAGCTGCAGCACCTCCTCCGCCCGTTGTTCGCACTCGCCTGCAGCAAGGTATCCGACAACCAAAAATTCGTACTAATCGTACTATAAGATATGGTCTTCTTGCCTCCACAGGTGAACCACGGACTCTTTCTGAGGCACTTGATCATCCTCAGTGGCCTAGTGCCATGGAAGAAGAATACACGACTCTTCAACAAAACCAGTCATGGCATCTTGTTCCTCCTAGTTTAAATAAAAACCTGATTGACTGCAAGTGGGTTTATCGAATCAAGAAACGAGATGATGGTACAATTGACAGGTTCAAAGCTCGTCTTGTTGCAAAAGGCTTCAAGTAACGGTATGGTATTGACTATGAGGATACATTTAGTCCAGTAGTAAAGGCTGCTACTATTCGTACAGTTCTTGCAGTTTATGTTTCTCGAGGCTGGAGTCTTCGGCAGCTAGATGTCAAGAACGCGTTTTTACATGGTTTTCTGGAAGAGGAAGTCTATATGCGACAACCACCAGGTTTTGAAGATCCCAATGCACCCCATCACTTCTGCAAACTTGACAAAGCTTTATATGGCCTCAAACAAGCTCCCCGTGCATGGTTCTCTCGCCTTAGTTCAAAACTTCATGCTCTTGGTTTCATTTCCTCACAAGCTGATACATCTTTGTTTCTCTATAACAAGTCTGGTATTGTTATGTATGTTCTCATATATGTTGATGATATCATTGTTACCAGCTCCTCAGATACAGCTATTTCGGCATTGCTCAAGGATCTCAACGTTCCTTTTGCCATCAAGGATCTCGGGGATTTACACTTCTTTCTTGGTATTGAGGTAAAGAAATATCCCAATGGTATTATTTTGACTCAAGAGAAATATGCATCTGGTCTTCTTGCAAAAGTCGGTATGAACGGTTGCAAGTCTACACCCACACCTTTGTCCTCAGTTGACAAGCTGTCTCTGACCGGGGAAGAACCACTTGGTACATAAGACAGCACACGCTATCGCAGTATTGTTGGAGCACTACAGTATCTCACCTTGACTCGTCCAGATTAGTCCTTTTCGGTCAATAAGGTTTGCCAATATCTCCATGCTCCTACCACCACTCATTGGACTGCAGTAAAAAGGATCTTACGATACGTTGCTGATACTATCAACCTAGGTATTACTTTTCAGAAGTCTACCTCTACTTTGTTGAGTGCTTTTTCAGATGCAGATTGGGCTGGCTGCCTCGATGACAGACATTCCACGGGAGGTTTTGCAATATTTGTTGGACCAAATTTGGTATCATGGAGCTCTCGCAAACAGCCCACTGTCTCTAGATCAAGTACTGAAGCTGAATATAAGTCCCTTGCCAATACTACTACTGAGCTCATTTGGGTTGAAGCCCTCCTCAGAGAGCTTGGTATTCAGTTACAGGAAAGACCATGTCTTTGGTGTGACAATCTAGGTGCTACCTATTTATCTGCAAATCCAGTGTTCCATGCTCGCACAAAACATATTGAGATTGATTTTCACTTTGTCCGTGAACGAGTGGCTAATAAACAGTTAGAGATCAGGTTTATATCAAGCAAGGATCAGATAGCTGATGGCTTTACCAAAGCACTTCCAGTTGTAAATTTACATGAGTTTAGGCGTAATCTAAATCTCCAGAGAAGTTTAGATTAAGGGGGGCTGTTAGACAAGTTATACACGTACGGATATGGTGTAGTACACCACTCCTATACGATGTATTCCTACATGTATATGCCACGGTAGAGGCTTTTTCTATCCTATATAAACACGTAACACGAGACCCCAAAGGGTTATCGTTTCCGCCAATATGTAGAAGTTGTCCACCGTGTCGGAGTAGACGAAGTGGCTGCAAGAAAAAAAAATTGAGAACAAACTTGTGCAAATAAAAATTAGACTACGACTCTGGCGGCAAGGTCGTGGTGGATGAAGACGAAGGTGGTAGTTGTCGATGACGATTGAATTGTAGCGGTAGTCGATTTCAGGGATTAGACGCGTATTTTTCGCTTGTATGAGCACGTCGTTGCTCGTAGAGAATAATTTGTTGGCATTGACGATGACCACGATTGGTGGTGGCGGCGACGATGTGGCGATGATATTGGTGTAGATGGTTGTCGGCGATGATGACCACTGGTGATGAAGGTGCAGCCCTTTGTTGACGGAGAGGCGCGTACTCAGGGACGTGCATCCCGATAGATGTTGGCAAAGACGGGCTGGTGTGGAGACGACGTGAGGATGGAGTAGCCGACGCAGCGCGTGAAGACGTCCCTTGGGGCGCCGCGTGGAGCCTCCTTGCCACGATCGTTGACGATGATTTGCCAGATTTGAGTCGACGCCTAGGTTGAAGTAGAGGCACGCGATGACGACATGCAGCTGTGGATGATGCTTTTGGTGGCTAAAAGAAAAATAGATCTAATAGAAAGAAGAAATTTGCTAGAACGGCTAAACCGATCTAGGGAATTGGAAGAAAAACTAGCTACGAGATTTGGTGCCCCCGGCGGAGATCATGGAGCTCGATCTCGTCAGGGGCGGCGCGGCGGAAGCAGTGGCTAAACCCTAGGAGGAACGAACCGCTCTGATACCATAAAAGATTGCGGAAGTATAGATTATATTGATATTGCAAGAGGTGATTACATCGTAAGCCCTTAGACTGTTCATATAGTACTAGAAGACTTGGGAGGCAAGAAGACTACTAGAGATAGAATTGGATTACAAACTTAAACTAACAAATATATCTAGCCGTAACATACTCCGATAAAATGTTCCTACTTCAAAAAAGAAAAAAACAATTTACAGTTGTCATAGAAGAATAGTAGTATTTAAAAGCTCGCGGAAGCAAGTTCTAGCTACTATTTCACAGGGAACAAAGCCATGGATCTTCTCGGTCAAAATCGTTAGGCGCGCTCGTAGGCCTTTCTCCATGATGGCTCTAGCACGTGAACGATGACATCAAGGATCACACGGCTGAATTCAGGCGTAGCTGTTTCGTAGCAACTGTCTGACGTTAATCAGTCGTTGTATTCGTTTGTCCCGCCGCATGTAACATACTACTATAATTATAACACGATTTTGTTGTGACAGCCTTTTCCTCGTCCATCGTCATCTCACCGCCAACTTTTTCTCGCTAACTGTATAAAATACTAGGTTTCCAGGCAACAAACTCACGTTAATCTGTCGTCATATTCTCTTGTTCTTGCTAATCATGTAATAAGCGTATAAGAAATTTTAGTCAGGGCGACCTCTTATTCCACCTGCCATCATCATCTCGCAGCCAACTTCTTCTAGCTAATTGTATAAAATACGGATAAAACAAATGGCTAGCCACGTGCAGGAACGCAACAGGAGGCAATACTCAAGTTTGACAACAGGTCAGCACCAGGGCTGTGTGCTAATGGATCAAGGCTACAAATAGCCTCCCTAGCGTTCCCGTTTCCCTACACCATCTCCATCTCTCTACGACATCTTCTTTCCTTCTCTATCCATCCAGCAGCTAGCTAGTTTGCCAACTGAATTCTGAATTCTGAGCGGCTCACAAGTCAGCAGCCACGCACTCTCCTTCTGAATTCTGAGCGTGTATTGGCAGCGCACATGGCCACTTCTTCTTACTTGCCGTCGGCTGCTCGCTGCAGCCTCTTGCTCGTCGCAGCACTGGTCCTAGTGCTGAGCCACGGCGCTCTCGCTCATGGTGGTTCCCGTGCCGGGTTGAGCTCGTCGTTCTACGACAACTCATGCCCCAGTACACGGGACATTGTTCGGTGAAAAGTATCGAGTAGGTTTTGGTAGGGTAGTCTCGCACAGCCCGCCGTAAGGGGTCTGGCGTGTATATATATATATGAAAAGGAGTATTACAGGGAGTTACAACCGGTAGACAAATACCGTTACAATACAACTCATATTAGACTAGGTTAGAACTTCTACGTGTAGTTTATCACCCTCACTCAATCTCAATAGGCGAAAGGTTGAGATTGCGCAGACAAGCTTGAAATAGTGGCAACGGTAGAGGCTTTGTGAATATATCAGCCAATTGATCCTTCGAGGAGATAAACCGTATCTGGAGCAACTTCTGTGCAACTCTCTCACGAACAAAGTGGAAATCAACCTCAATGTGCTTGGTGCGAGCATGAAAGACAGGATTGGATGAAAGAAATGTTGCTCCAATATTGTCACACCATAAAATGGATGGACTATGCTGAGGGACTCTAAGTTCTCCGAGAAGAGCCTGAATTCATATAATTTCTGCAGTAGCATTAGCAAGGGACTTGTATTCGGATTCTGTACTTGAACGTGAAACTGTAGCCTGTTTGCGAGCGCTCCAAGAAACCAGGTTACCACCATAGAAAATAGCATAGCCCCCCGTGGATCGCCGGTCATCGGCACTACCAGCCCAGTCCGCATCGGAATAGGCAGACAAAAGTGTAGGAGACATGGTAGGACGGCGCAAAATAAGCCCATGAGTCAACGTACCTTTAACATACCGAAGGATACGCTTGACAGCAGCCCAGTGAGTGCAACGTGGGGCATGTAAATACTGACAGACCTTATTAATAGCAAAGGATAAATCAGGCCGTGTCAAGGTGAGGTACTGAAGACCACCAACAATACTGCGATAACGAATGGCCTCCTCGGTAGATAGTAAAGTACCATCAATAGCAGTCAACTTATCTGTAGATGCCATAGGCATTGTGGTAGGTGTAGACTTAAGAAGACCAGCATGACGTAGAAGCTCAGAAGCATACTTGCGCTGACAAAGGTGTAGTGATTCAGTTGACTGCTTAACCTTAATACCTAGAAAATAATGCAACGAGCCCAAATCCTTGAGAGCAAAAGAAGCACTAAGCTGATGAATCAGGCGATCCGTGGCAGAAGATGATGAACTCACCACAATGATGTCATCCACATAAACCAACAAGTATAGAGTCACATCAGAACGATGTAGAATGAAGAGAGATGTATCAGCTGTAGACACCGAAAAACCAAGAGCAACAAGTACTAAACTCAGACGAGCATGCCACACTCTCGGTGCTTGTTTCAGTCCATACAACGCCTTTTCAAGACGACACAGATGTCCAGGCTGACTAGGGTCCTCAAAACCAGGAGGCTGGCGCATGAATACTTCTTCCTCAAGAACACCATGAAGAAAAGCATTTTGAATATCAAGTTGCGTAGGTGCCAACCATGAGTAATAGCCATCGACAGTAATAAGCGAATAGTAGTGGGTTTAGTAACTGGGTTGAAGGTATCTTCATAATCGAGGCCATATCGTTGTTTGAACCCTTTCGCCACTAGACGTGCTTTATATCGCTCAATAGTACCATCAGACTTGTGCTTGATTTTAAAAACCCATTTGTTGTCAATTATATTGATACCTGGTAAGGGGGGGACAAGTCGCCAAGTCTTGTTTTCATGTAGTGCAGAAAATTCGGCTTCCATCGCAGCTCGCCAATGGGGACATGACAAGGCCTCGTGATGATTCCGAGGTTCAGTGTGCCGAAGATCTGCAGTATGTGCAACTCAAACAGCTTCCCAAGCAACAGTACCATCCGTGCGTTGCTTTGGATTTCGGATTCCTAGTTGATGACGCGTTGTAACACGCGAAATAGGAGCTGGCGACGGAGGAGCGATCGGTGCTGAGTCCGAGTCAGCCTCGACACTAGACGAGGCCAGCCTAGTTGTAGACGAGGCGGAACCAGGAGTGTGATGGGCTGGCGTGGTAGATGAGCTGGCCCAAGAGGGAGTAGAGCTGGGATCATCCGGGGCCCAATCGGTATGAGACGCCGAACCTGCATGCAAACGCAAGCGATCGACGTCCTCGGTCGAGCGAGCAACGCCCTCGTCATCTGCGGTAGTGGGAGCAGTCGCTGATTCATCCAGGAGTTCCAATCGAGCGCCGCGGCCAGTACCTGCACCGTGGTTAGCCAAAAGCAAGGGGATATGTGCAGCATCATCAAATTGGTCAGGGTGTAAACGGAGAGTAGGAGATGATGGGTGTGTGGAACTTGTGGGCATAGTGGAGAAAGGAAACACGTTTTCATCAAAGACAATGTCGCGAGAGATGTAAACACGATTGGTAGGAACATGTAAACATTTGTATCCTTTATGTAAGGAGCTGTAGCCCGGAAAAACACACTTTTTAGATCGAAACTCTAACTTGTGCTTATTATATGGACGTAGATGAGGCTAACATGCGCAACCAAACACCTTGAAAAAAGTGTAGTCAGGGAACTCACCTAAGAGACGTTCTAAAGGGGTGTGCATGGAGATGACACGACTTGGAAGCCTATTAATTAGAAAGCAAGCTGTCGAAAAAGCATCACTCCAAAAACGGTAGGGGACAAAAGCATGAGCTAGAAGTGTAAGACCAGTCTCAACAATATGACGATGTTTTCGTTCAACAGTGCCGTTTTGTTGGTGGGTACGAGGACAAGAAACACGATGAGAGACACCAATGTCTGAAAAGAATTTATTTAGTCGATGATATTCACCACCCCAATCCGTTTGAACATGGATGATTTTTTTATTTAGCAATCGTTCAACATGTTGTTGAGCCTGGAGGAATATTTGGAAAACATCAGATTTATGCTTGAGAAGATAAAGCCAGGTAAAACGACTATACGCATCAATAAAACTGACATAAAACTGATGTCCACTGATAGAGGTTTGGGCAGGACCCCATACATCGGAATATATGATCTCAAGTGGTGAAGTAGTAACATGACTAGACAAAGAAAACGGCAACTGATGACTCTTGCCTTATTGACAAGCGTCACAAATTACACTAGTATTATTGGACACTGATGGAAGCTCATGACGATGTAGAACATGTTGGACAATCTGAGTAGCTGGATGACCTAAGCGTGAGTGCCACCTCTCACGCGACACCTTGACACTGTTGAAAACTTGCTTGACGCTGGAGACATCGAGATTATAGAGATCACCGCGACATCCCCCTCTAAGAAGAACCTCTCTCGTATCCCGGTCCTTAACAAGAAAATGCCATGGATAAAATTCAAAGAAAACATTATTATCGAGGGTGAATTTTTTTACAGAAAGAAGATTACGTGTGATGGAAGGAACATGTAGAATATTTTTGAGGTGTAGTGTATGTGTAGGAGTGGGTATAGTAGAATGACCAATATGAGTAATGCGTATACCTCCGCCATTGGCGGTGTGGACATGATCCTTGCCGTGGTATTGTTCCTTGGTAGTCAGCTTGGAGAGCTCATTGGAGAAGTGATCCGTGGCTCCAGTATCAGCATACCATGATGGATCAATCGGATAGGAGGAAGTAGACCCCTGATATGTATTTGTGACCATGAAGGCGGCCACTTGTTTTTCCATGTTACGCCCATCATTGCCAGCACCAAGAAAATTGCGTTGAAAACGCTTGAAACAGCAAGAGGCAACATGCCCAACTTTCTCACAAATCTGGCATATTGGTCGATTACCGTTTTGAGGAGCACCGTTTGGGACACGACGGCCATCTCCACGAAAATCGCCACTGTTATTTTTGTTGGCGGGATGGTACTGCTGCTTTGCTGGGGCCTCCATTGGTTATTGGGATGGAATTGCGGCTGGAACATGGGCTGAAACTGCTGCTGCTGAGAATCTCCGGATTTGCTGCCGCTGGGCCGAGCTGCATAGTGGGCCGAGAGGTGCATCTCCTGGCCGATGTCGGCTCGCCTGGCATCAATTCTCTGCTCAGTACTAAGCAGCTGTGCATATAGGTCTCTGATTGGCATCGGATCAGTAGCAGAACGTGCGCCAACAAGAGCCACGATGGGGTCGTATTCACCATCCAGTCTGGCCATCAGGTATGCGTTGAACTCCTGAGGGCGAAGTGGTTCACCGATAGAGGCAAGAGCATCGGCCATCGACTTGACTTTGTTGAAGTAGACAGAGATTGACGAGTCGAGCTTCTTTTCCTTGGATAGGGCATCCCGGAGTTGCATCATCCGAGCGGTAGACTGAGACGAGAAACTCGAGGCGAGCGCTTCCCAGGCCTCATGAGATGAGGTAACCAGCGTGACCATCTCAAGCACGCTCTCGGTCAGAGAGCAGACTATTGCCGATAAAATAGCCTGATCATGTTGATGCCATGCCGAGTACTGTGGGTTGGGGATAACGGCAGGTGCGCTGTCGCCGGTAGCAGGATTGGGGACGGTCATGTCAGGGCACAGTAGAGATCCGTCGACGAACCCGTACAGAAGATTGCTCCGCAGGATACGAACGATCTGAGTTCGCCAGTAGATGTAGTTGTCGGCATGCAGCTTGATGGAGATCTTGTTGGTGATGTCGATCGGCGTCGCAGGTATCACGGACGCCGCCGTTGCTGCAACTCCCACCATCATGGAAGTCCTGGACAAGGAAGTCGCCGAGGAGAAGGCACTAGAGGTGGAGCTCTGCGTCGAAGTGGAGGTAGCCATGTGTTGCAGCGATGGTGTTGAAGGGCGGAAGCGATCTAGGGTTTGGGAGCCGTCGGCTCTGATACCATGAAAAGTATCGAGTAGGTTTTGGTAGGGTAGTCTCGCACAGCCCTCCGTAAGGGGTCTGGCGTGTATATATATATGAAAAGGAGTATTACATGGAGTTACAACCGGTAGACAAATACCGTTACAATACAACTCATATTAGACTAGGTTAGGACTTCTACGTGTAGTTTATCATTCGGCGCATCATCCAGGACGCTAGGATCGTCGACGCGCGCATCCCGGCCAGTCTCATCCGCCTTCACTTCCATGACTGCTTCGTCAACGTGAGTTTATAAAATTAACCAGGCACATATAATTGTCCAAGTATAAATCAACTGATCACGTTGATCGATAGTACGGTATGGTGCATCATCTCATCAGTCTAGACTGTTTTAATTTTCCCAAGGTTGTGACGGCTCGCTTCTGCTAGACGACGACATCTCCTTCGGAATACGGACTGAGAAGAAAGTCCCCGGCAACAACAGGTCAGCCCGCGGGTTCAATGTGGTCGACGACGTCAAGTGCGCGCTGGAGAAAGCTTGCCCTGGCGTCGTCTCATGTGCCGACATCCTCGCCCTTGCAGCAGAGATCTCCGTCGAACTAGCCGGAGGGCCATCCTGGAGTGTGCCTCTAGGGCGCCGTGATGGCACGGAGACCAACATCGATAGCGCCAATGATCTCCCGAGCCCCTTCGACTCTCTAGAAATCCTTCAAGAGAAATTCAGAAACATGGGTCTCGACAACACCGACCTCGTCGCCCTCCAGGGAGCGCACACCTTTGGACGGGCGCAATGTAAATTCACAGAGTGGAACTGCACAGCCGGGCAGGGCCAGGGAACATTGGTCAACCTTGATGTGGTCACTCCCGATGTGTTCGACAACAAGTACTACGGCATCCTCCTGCAAGGGCGTGCTCAGCTCCCGTCCGACCAGGTAATGATGTCCGGCCCTGTCGTGGAGTCGACCACCGCGCCCATCGTTCGCAGGTTCTCCAGTAGCCAGAAGGACTTCTTCAAGAACTTTGCAGCCTCCATGATCAAAATGGGGAATATACGCCCGCTGACCGGAAGAAATGGGGAGATTAGGAAGAACTGTCGCAAGGTGAACAAGAAACCCTCCTATTAAGGAACAAGATTCGATGCTACTTGATGACCATAAAATTTATTGTTTTTGTTCTACTTGTTTGTGCTTTATTGTATCAATCATTCTTTTGATTCATTCTAATTGTAAAGTGTTCCTTGCCCAGCAAAATGTAAATGTTTCTTCTTCAGTACATGTGACTAGTTGTGAACCTGTTTTCTTACATTAGATAGTTTTAAAAGAAATATATCCATAGCGCTATTTGGTAATGTTTTATTGTATAGTTTCACATCAGTAACGGGTGATCCCTATTAGTACAGTTAATAACACGAGAATCTATATTTGGCAATGGTCGCCCATGTTCACATGGACAACGGTTTAGAGAACCATTACCTTTGCATAACCATATCATGACAAGATTGCACCGATAGAGCATATCTCTGTTTTCTAGTTGGGTTTTGTCCTGTGTCCATAGGGTCAAAATCTACTAGTGATTACCACCTATACCTTTTAAAATACCTTAAAATTTCCATACTAATGTAAAATCATGCATAAAATCCGTGCTTTGATCGATTCTAGAGAATAATAGAAGTAGATAAAGATGGCTGATGAAATATTAAAATCATGTAAAAAAGTATGAGTAGTGGTGCTACTAATGGCCGCACACTCTGTCCATCAAACGATCATGCATGCGTATGGGTCCACTGCCATGAACATGCTGCCGGTATATATGTCTAGATGTTTAAAATTGTATCACCTAGATCAAAGCTGTATATCTACCTAAATGTATCAAATTTTATAGATCATTATAATTGCACGCAACTAATGATAAACCAAGTGATTTTTACATAATTGTGTCCAAACACAAATCACAACCAAGAGTTAATGATTCTACTAAACAACATAATGAAATGTACAAATTGATTTTAGTTTCAACACACAAAATAATTGCATGCTTTTTCATGTTTATATATTTTTTGTTTAGTCAAGAGAATATATACATGAAATTTTTGATAACTAATCCTAAATGTAAAGGAGTATATATAACATGTATTTCATGATGGCAATGTGAAGAAAAGTGCATGGAATATCTATTAGTTAAAATGTTGTAATATTATGCATGATTATATGTTCAATAAGAACATTTTCTCGTATGTGTTGCAAAGGCGCATAAATTTTGTCCTAACTAAAATTTTGCATAATTTGACTAAGTTTATTGATAAAATTATAAGCTTCTACAAGACCAAATAAATATAATATAAAAATGTATTTCATGATGGATGTGACATTGTTAATTTGGTATTGTATATGCTGATACTTTTCTCTATAAATTAACTTGGATAACATACAAAAAGCGCAAACATGAGGACCCACCTAAGGATAAATGCATAAAGTTGAAGAGGCAATACATAAAATTCCTAGCCCAAATCATGATGAAAGGGATGGTAGGGCAAAAATTGGAAATAGCTCCATGGAGTTTTTAAAAAAATATATCAAAAACCCTTATTTTGAAATTAAAGAAATTATGAAAAAAATATTAAACTACATATTAATATGTACTTTAAAATTATAAACTTTCATCAACATGTCTTTTCAATCTGATTTACACATAAGAAGACGAGTGTGTGAAGTAAAATAGATTTGCCTTGTCTGAGCCACAAATTTGTCTTTATGTGTTGCCTGCATTTTGACCTAATAGTAGAACAAATATACGTGTATGTGCGGAATTTATTTGAAGAAACTCGTAAATATATTTTTTCCAATATTTTAAAATTCATTATTCTTGGAGCCTGGGAGTGAAAACATCACACACATAGTAGTAGAGGTAATATGTGGGCATCCAGTTACAAGTTGATCTATCTTTTTGGCCGAAAAACTACTTGTAACATGCAAACCATCTGAAGGCTGAACGATTCAATTTCATGTGCCGACCAAGTATGGCGTTGGAAATGATTAGCTTGCTCCAAGTCTATCCTCTCGTGTAATAACGTGTCTACTCAGTACATACAACCGCCTAGCTTTTGAAGGGCTTACGGATGCATGTAGCGACGCGTTGAATTGTTGATTAACATTTGATCTAATATCATGAATAAATTACCAAGAGCTAATTATCTTAACTTTGATCTCACATTTTCATAATACATGAACAACCCGCCGACTCGACTTACAGTTAAAAACAACGTTAGAGATCGGCTGTCATCAAACCGAACATTAATCTCGCGTACTGGTCCTTTAATACTCGGTTGTTCTACTACTTATTAGTAGAAGCCATCCGGTGTGTTGTTGCAAATAGCAAGTTTAACGAGTCTAGAAATAAGGGAAATGATTGACCGCACTCTGCTTGTTCTACTATATATGTGATGTCCCAAATTTAACGAGTCCCATATGGGTGTCCTATATATATGTATGTATGTATGTATCTAAACTTTTTTAGTGTATAGAATCTAGATAAATTCGCGACAAGTAATTCGGGACATGGGATCTCAAAAAAAGATTTTTGGGACATGGAGTAAATTCGGGAGATGGAGTCAATCTTGTACAGTACGCCACTCCTCCTCCTTGTTTGGGCACCTCCGGAAAACTCTTTTTCTATGGATAAGTCTCAAACGACGGATATCCCACAAGTTTTTGTTAAGGAAAACAATTTCCTAACCACCTCTTACACAAAGGAAGAGGTCAAGAAAGCTGTTTTTCAAAAATGAAACATAACAAATCGTCAGGGTCGGATGGTTTTCCAGCGGAATTTTCCCAAAAATTCTGAGAAGTCATCAAGGAGGACCTGATGAATTTGTTTGCGTTTTTGCAGGTCGGTTAACTGGATCTTTTTAGACTAAATTTTGGAAACATAATTTTACTGCTTAAGGTTAATAATGCAAAACGTATACAACAGTATCATCTAATCTTTCTTCTTAACGTTAGTTTTAAAATTTTCACAAAAATTGTCACGATTAGACTAAATTCAGTGGCTGACCATGTTGTCCGTCCTTCTCAAACTGCGTTCATGCAAGAAAGAAACATCCTAGATGGTGTAATAATCATGCATGAAATAATCCATGAACTACACTCTACAAAACTATATTGTGTACTGTTCAAGATTGACTCTGAGAAGGCGTATGACAAAGTTAATTGGTCTTTCCTCTAGCAAACACTCCGTATGAAAGGTTTTTCGGAGGAGTGAGTGCTCTCATACAGTCTTTTGTGTCTGGTGGTAGTGTTGCCATAAAAGTAAATGACGACACTGACAATTACTTCTAGACCAAAAAGGGACTGAGACAAGGGGATACACTATCGCCTATACTATTTAATATAGTGGTTGATATGTTGGATATCCTTATCGAGAGAACCAAGGTTGATGGTCAAATTGAAGGATTAGTTCCCATCTTATTGATGGCGGACTCTCTTTTCTTCAACTAGAGGATACCCCGCGCGTTGCTGCGGAAATTTGTGGTTGGTTTTCTGAGTCTTATTCGTGCAACAGAAATAAACTCCATCTTTTGCAGGACATTAGAACGTCAAACGACCCAAAGAGAGTTTTGCATAATAGAAAATTGTGTACATGGCAGAGAAGAAAGGAAATAGTGGGAGGTTGGCACATTTGTTATTTTTTTAAATATGGCACATTATCAGTTAGAAATCAATGTACACCGATGATATGACCATTTGTTCAAGGAACTCCATTGGCTATTGTATATAATCAAGCTAACTGTCTTGATCATCAATCATATTACACCTATGAGAGTGGGCAAGGAGAAGAAGGTGTCGTTAAAGTTGTTGGATCTTTTTCTTTGAATTGTCTTTTCAGTTGAACTTGAAACATATATATTATTATATTTACTATGAATAGCTTATACTGGATGAGGTCTACCACTTGTCTGCTCCTACAACTACAATGAAATATCAATCTCCCAATATACATATTAATCCATGGGAAAATTATTACATATTATCGGATCTGCCATGAACTCCATGAGGAAACCACAGGAGATGTTCAAAAAAATGTTTTTAAACACCTTGGTGTTTTTAGTATAAGCTTGGTGTTTTTAAGCATTACTTTAGTTTTCTTAGACATGCCTCTCAAAAATTCTGAAGACACAAGGAAGGTTCTGACAACCCGATGGGCGGTGCTGCGTGTACACCACGCCCCGATGGCTCCATGTGGCCTGCTAGGGCCGGCATAGGACGGCCCGCTACTTCCGGCATACGTGGATAGCCAAAATCGCCGGAATTTTTAGCTCCTCTTACTTTATACCGATGATAACATGGAGATTTTTCTAAGTAAAAATTTAAGTATGTCTTAACTCCCAAACCATGAGCTTGATTACAAACAATTGTAACAAAATAGTCAGGCGACTCATATCTTACCCCCGGTAACAAAATAGCTTGATAAAGTTTGCCAAAACAATTTAATCTTGAAGACCTCAATGGTACGAAGCTACATGAAAACGATGCAAATCAAATAGATGGTTTAGGTCATATTTATTTACTAAGTCATTTTTGAAAAGTGAATAGTATTTATTTATGTCATCAATGTTTCTGGACTGAACAATGTTTTTTGATACATGCAGAGATGCAAAGGAAAGCATCACATGTTTGGATTCGTCTGTAGCTGATCCGGTCCCTCAGCCGTTTCCTGGCAACAGCTGATGTTAATCAGTCGGCGCATTTCCTTGTACGACCGCGCGTGCGCAACATACGAGTATATAACAGCTTTTGTCAAGACGACCTTTTCCGATCATCTCGCCACAAGCTTCTTCTTGCTAATCATATAAAATCGGATCAAATAACAGGCGGAGAAGACGGCGTGCACGAAAGCAATGCTGCGCGGCGGCCAATACACAAAAGTTTGACAATACTACTCCCTCCGATCCATATTACTTGTCGTAGAAATGGATGATGGATGTATCTAGACATGTTTTAATATTAGATACATCTATTCCAATGACAAGTAATATGGATCGGAGGGAGTACAAAAGTTTCACAAAAGCCAGGCATGCGGAACATGTCAAAACACGCTTCCATAACATCCTACAAATAGCCTCCATAGCATCCCCATTTCCCTCACATCCCTCTTCTAATCTTGCAGCTAGCTTGCTCGCTTGTCAATCTCGATCTACAAGCGGCTGGCAAAGTAGCAGGCACTCCTCCTTGTCGAAACTCTAGCCGTGCACATGGCCGCTTCTTCTAGCTTGGCGTCAGCTGCTCTCTGCAGACTCATGCTCACGGTAGCACTAGTCCTAGCGCTGAGCCACGTCGCTCACGTTCACGGTGGTTCCTGTGCCGGGTTGAGCTCGTCGTTCTACGATAGCTCATGCCCCAGTACACGGGACATTGTCCGACGCGTCATCCAGGATGCCAGGGTCGCCGACGCGCGTATCCCAGCCAGCCTCATCCGCCTACACTTCCACGACTGTTTCGCCAACGTGAGTTTATATATATACAGTCCAAGTATAAATCAACAGATCAAGTTGATTGATAGTACGCTATGGATCATCATCTCAGACGGCTCGCTTCTGCTAGACGACGACATCTCCTTCGGAATACGGACTGAGAAGAAAGTCCCCGGCAACAACAGGTCCGCGCGCGGGTTCAACGTGGTCGACGACATCAAGCGTGCGTTGGAGAAAGCTTGCCCTGGCATCGTCTCATGTGCCGACATTCTCGCCCTTGCAGCAGAGATCTCCGTCGAACTAGCTGGAGGGCCGTCCTGGAGCGTGCCTCTAGGGCGTCGTGATGGCACGAAGACCAACATCGAGAGCGCCAACAATCTCCCGAGCCCCTTCGACTCTCTAGAAATCCTTCAAGAGAAATTCAGAAACATGGGTCTCGACGACATCGACCTTGTTGCCCTCGAGGGAGCGCATACCTTTGGGCGTGCGCAATGTCAGTTCACACAGAGGAACTGCACGGCCGGGCAAGACCGGGGGATATTGGTGAACCTTGATGTGGTCACTCCCGACGTGTTCGATAACAAGTACTACGACATCCTCCTACAGGGACGTGCTCAGCTCCTGTCTGACCAGGTTATGTTGTCCGACCCTGTCGCGGCGGCAACCACCGCGCCCATTGTTCGTAGGTTCTCCGGTAGCCAGAAGGACTTCTTCAAGAACTTTGCAGTCTCCATGATCAAAATGAGGAATATAAGCCCGCTAACTGGAAGAGACGGAGAGATTAGGAAGAACTGTCGCAGGGTGAACAAGAAGCTCTATTAAGGAACAAGATCTACTTTTGTTTTCAATTCGCTAGGCATGCTTGTATAAAGCATTCTTTTGATTCATTCAATTGTAAAGTGTTCCTTGTCCCTTTTCATAATTTTTATTCGGGTCCCTTTTCATAATATTTAAATGTAAATGTTTCTTACTCAGTACATGTGACTGGTCGCGAAGCCCGCCGATAGTTTCAAACAAGATATATATGTAACACTATTAAATTATTGTATTCAATGTTTCATATTTTGACAAAGTATTCAATGTTTCGTAAAGACACGGCTAGAACTAGTGATCAGGACATACCGCTGGTGGGTGTTGTCATTAACCTTTTTTTCTCACCTATGTGTGATAATTGTTCTAAAGGGCACAACTGATTTTCATCCCGAACTAGTCTTTTCCATGAAAACACATACTCCCTCAGTCTCAAAATAAATGACTTCAGTTTGTCTAGATTCACATGGTACCTATATACTAAAACGTGTCTAGATACATCTGAATCTAGACAAACCCACGTCACTTATTTTGGGACGGAGGGAGTACCATGAGGCATTGTGCCTACATATATATCATATACTTATATACTCATATACCTCATGCATATCAAATCTATTAAAAACTTGTAGAGTTTTTTTTGAAATGGAGGTGTTACCCCCGGACTCTGTATCAAAAAGATGCACACAACCTACTTTATTTATTATTTAATAAATCTTATAAAGAGAATACAAAGATCAATCGAAGCCACCTCTCTAAAACAACTTGATGAGGGGGTGGCCATGTCAGAACACTCTACTAACCGCAACACCAACACATCATCAACACACTGGAGGTCCCGAAACTGCCCCACGACGGGTCAGGAGCACAAACCGGTTCAGCTGATCCATAGCGCATACCATCGTGCATGCTGAATCTTCTGCTGTCGCTGTCTTCCGCCAACCCATCTTCAGAAGAGATCAATGCAAAGATCTTGCAAGGCCTGCCATCGAAGCCGCCATGACGCCAGATGGCACCACCGCCCTGCGGACGTCCATCAACAAGCACGTGTGATCGCCACTGAGTCTCGCCAACCGACGCAGCTAGAGACCTCCAGAAGATCCGTCGTCCGTAGAACCTACCGCACTAGGCATGACTGAGCGTAGCACCTGGCGGTTAGGCATGACTCGACATCTCCACTAGAGTCTCCATGCAAGATGAAGCCGCTCCACCACCAGCCTCTGCCATCCAGCGCTGCTCCACAAGCAAAGCTCTCAAGAGAGAATACGAAACCAAAGCATCGCCATCGCCTAATCCGGAGAACCAGATTAGGGTTTCCCCCGGAGTAGCAGGAGTGGCCTGACCTCCATCCGATGTATGTTCCAAAAACAATGCCCTCAAGAGGGAAACAGACGCCAAGCGTCGCCATCATCCGATCTGGGAGACCAAGATCTGGGGTTTCCCTTGGAACAACTCGAGTAAAGTGACGACACCAGCAAAGATGATGCCTCCGACAAGGTAGCGATGTCGAGTGATGCCGCCATCGTCCGCCAAGAACAAAGTCAAGGCTTGGGTTTCACCGGCTGCATATCACCTCCATACTCGATGCCGTCAAGAAATCCACCACCGGAGATCGGTGTGATATCCCGAAATCCTCCACACCAAGTCCCAAACATGGCCGACCACCTCCAGTGGAGGAAGTCGCCACAGCCAAGCCCAGAGCCGCCGCCCTGGCACCCAGATGACGAGTTGGTGCCACTGCCTTTATCGCCAATGCAGGGGAGGACAAGATCGACACCCTCCACCGTGACTCCGGCCGCCCTCCCATGTGCCACCATGGATCAGAGGTGGAAGGGCGCCGCCTCCCATCCCCTACCGCATCCAGTAGGCGCCCCGCCGCCGCCACGCCGCGCAGCCTTTGGCCGGCGACGCCTCTGGTGGTGGCGGGTGGGAGAGTGGCGTGAAGGGGGAGCTCGACGGTGGGTGACGCATCACCGCCACCACCCGGCGGTAGGGTTAGGTCGGGGCTTAAAATCTTGTAGATATCACATCTATGTATAAAACTGTTGCAATGCATAACCATGCATGTATATTTTACAAAAAACCAATCTTTATAAATAAATAAACTGAGTAAATTCCAATTTATCCTCTAGTTTAACATTTGTGACTCCCCATCTAGTGGATTCTAGCTTTTATCCAAATTGAAGGTGTGATTCCCCATCTAGTGGATGGAGGTTTATCTATACTTCGGTATGCCGACAATACAATTCTATTTAGGGAACACAATCTCGAAAAGGTCAAGAACCTGAAACTCATACTTTCATCTTTTGAACATCTTTCGGGGTTAAAAATTAATTTCCATAAAAGAGAATTGTTTTGTTTTGGTGAGGCTCAGGCTACGGCTGAGCTTTATGCTGAGATCTTCGACTATAGTTAGGGCGTATTTCCGATTTGGTATTTGGGAGGCTTACAAATGGTGAGTGGAAAATCGTTGAGCAAAGACTGTAACCGAGATTAAGTAGCTGGAAAGGTAAACTGCTCTCCATAGGGGAAGATTGATACTTATTAATTCAGTACTAAGCAACATGGTACTGTATATGATATCATTCTTTCAACTTCCAAAGGAGTCTTGCAATGGTTGGATTATTTATGATCAAGATTCTTTTGGCAGGGAGATAGTGAGAAAAAGAAGTATAGACTAGCTAAATGGAGTATGCTTTGTCAACCCAAAGAACGGGGGGGCTAGGTATTCATGATCTGGAGACCAAGAATACAACCCTTCTTAGTAAGTGGCTCTTCAAGTTATTAACTGAAGAAGGGATATGGTAAACTCTACTAAAAGAAAATATGTTGGTTCAAAAGCATTGTTCCAAATGGTTTGGAAACCTGGTGACTCTCACTTTTGGGCCGGCCTCATGGCAACGAAGAAAAAATTCTTTCGCTTTGGCACATTGTCTATTAAGGATGGTTCTCAGATCCAGTTTTGTGAGGATAAGTGGTTGGGTACTGCTACACTTCGTGAACAATATCCTGTGTTGTATTCAACCGTCCGTTATAAGGATGAAACGATTGCCAACATATTGGAATCATTCCCTCCCCCAACGTGACTTTTAGGAGAGATTTGATTGGTTCCAGACTTGACTCTTGTATCACGTTGCTACATCGTTTAGCAAATGTTGAACTGTCAGCTAGACCTGATGAATTTTGATGGAACTTAAGTGAGAATGGGTCTTTCTCTATTAGTTCCTTATACAACGCATTAGTCCTGCCATTCATACCAGTTTTATATAATAGGATGATCTAGAAAATGAAGATACCTCTAAAAAACAAAATATTTGCTTGGTATCTTCGTCGAGGGGTTACCCTTACTAAAGATAATCTTATTAAGTGGAATTGGCATAGGAATCCTATGTCTGTGTTTTGTCGTCATATATAACGAGATAATCAAACACTTGTTTTTCCAATGCAATTTCGCTAGGTCTATATGGTCAATTACCCAAGCAGCTTCAGGCTTGTATCCACCACATAGTATTGCCAACATATTTGGAAATTGGTTACATTGTATAGATCACAAGTATAAGTTATTTTTTCGGGTTGGAGTGATTGCCGTTATATGGTCGCTATGACTATGTAGAAATGATAAAGTTTTTAATGATATAAATTGTTCTCTCTTGTAGGTTCTTTATAGATGTACCAACCCCCTATGGTCTTGGTTGGCCCTATATCATGCGGATTCCCCCTCCCCTCCCGTGGCGCACCCCAGGTGAAAGGGAAACGGACGTCGCCTAGAGGGGGGTGAATAGGATTTTTAAAATTATTACGGTTAGGCTCTAATAAATATGGAATAAAACTTAACATTTACTTTATCAAGCCAAACCTATATTCACTAGGTTCACTAAGTGCACCAACAACCTATGCTAAGCAAGACAAGCAATGACGTGATATCAAGATAATATACTTCAAGCACGATGGCTATCACAATGTAAATTGCATAAGTAAAGGGCTCAGTTGAGAGATAACCAATGGATGTGGAGATGATGATTTGTTTCCCGAACTTCACTTCCAAAGAAGCTACGTCTCTATTGGAGAGGTGCGGGGGCACAATGTACTTCGAACGCCACAAGTGGCTCACCTCGAGGTGTGGTGGCTCGATGCTCACCCAACGCCACACAAGGACTCACCCCAAGATGCGAAGGCATGCAACTCACCGACTGATGACCCACAAGTATAGGGGGTGTATCGCAGTATTTTCAATAAGTAAGAGTGTCGAACCCAACGAGGAGCAGAAGGTGCTGGCTAGTGGTATGGATCGGGAATTCTCTGCAAATACTTAGCAAACGGAATTTTAGGGGTTTTTGATAATGCAAGTAAATGAAGTACGAGTAAATAAAAGACAATAAGAATAAATGCAGCAAGTGGCCCAATCCTTTATTCAGCAAAGGACAAGCCGGTTGTATTACTTAAGATGAC
The DNA here is from genome assembly GCA_916181665.1 of Avena sativa. Taxonomy (NCBI): domain Eukaryota; kingdom Viridiplantae; phylum Streptophyta; class Magnoliopsida; order Poales; family Poaceae; genus Avena; species Avena sativa. The sequence continues at coordinate 362,879,606 of OV702290.1, read as the reverse complement.
CAAACGTTCTCGAGGACACACGGGGGTTCTGTCAAGTGCTTTCGCTTCATATAGTTGATTAATCTTCTTTAGCTTGCTAAGTGTTGTGTGGGTGAACCTGTGCTAATGTACCGACCTTTCTAGGACTAATACATACTTTTGATTATACCCCTTGCAAACATCCGTAAGTACAAGAAAGTAATTAAGGTAGAACCTAACCACAGCTTTAAACTCTAAGACCCTGACGTCCCTTGTGAAATGGTTTCCTAACGGGGGTTCAGGTTTCTATCACTCTGGCAACCCCTACAATTAGTAGCCAAATACATAATGCATTCCCCTAGGCCCATATAGGTGAAGTATCATGTAGTCGACGTTCACATGAACACCACTAGAAGAAGTACACCACAACTTAAATATCAAACTATTGAATCTTTCTCAACACAATTCCACTACTAACAACATGACTTCTCCCATGTCCTCAAGAACAAAACGAACTACTCACAAGACATCATATGGATCATGATCAGAGATGGAATAATGATGTATAACAATCTGAACATAAACATTAATTCAATGGTTCCACTCAATAGCATCAACTACAAAGAGTAATCAACACCGAGAAAGTTTCCCCTAAGAACTATGCAAGATTCAACACAATTGTTACAACAATATGGAGATGGTGATGATGGTGTTGATGGTGATGATGATGATGATCCCGATGAAGTCCAGCTTGATGGTGGTGTTGATGGCGACGATCTCCCCTCTCCGGGAAGGAATTCCCCCGGCAGAATTCTGTCTGTCGGAGAGATCTTTCTCTCTCAGTGTTTTCCGCCCCGCAGAGGCGGCGGAATATTTCTGTGGTCGCTCCCTGAGTATTAGGGTTTCGGGAGGATTATATACGCCAGAGGTGGGCCAGGGTGGCCACACCACCTGGTGGCACGGCCTAGGGTGGCCTGCGCCAGGGGGTAGTGTGGGCCCCCTGTGGGTCCCCTGTGGCCCATCTCCACTCCTCCTTCTGGCTTCCTTCGTCTTCTGGAAAAATAGGATGTTCCGTATATTTTCCCGGATTTTATGATCTTCGTGAATTTTTCCTCTAAACAGCACCTTTTCCATCAGAATTCTAACTGCAGCGGTCCATGCTCCAAAAGTCATCAACCATGCAAAACCAGATGAAATAACATAAGTATCACCTCTTAATATGAAATATATCAATGAATAACAGTAAATTAAGATATAGAATAGTGATGCAAAATGGACGTATCAACTCCCCCCAAGCTTAGACTTCGCTTGGCCCCAAGCGAAACTGAGCTCAAAAAACATGGCCTCAGGTTTATGGAGTGAAGAGTCGATAAAAGAATACGGACAAGAAGAATCACATTCATGAATACATAGATCATAATAGAATACAACTCACTATTATATAACTTAACTTGCAATAAGTATAAGAAACACAATAAAGATACATAAAGTGAATCATAATTGGCAATGGCAAACTTAGCTCTTGGTCGAAGAATAGTTGATAATTTGCTGGAGTTCACAAATAACTGATTTTCAATGATAGCTTTCAAAGTAGTAGACTCCAAGATAAGAGCAATGTGCAAAACAAGGAACATAAGAAACATGATTGAATAAATCATCATATGAATGAATGAAACACAACAACTCAAAATACTTGCTGAGATAGAAGGGAATAGGTTTACTGACTCAACTAAAAAGAGTAAAAGAAACGCCCTTCGCAAGAGGGAAGCAGGGATTTCAAGTTTCATAAAGAGCTCCCAAAAATTATGGTACTTATTAGCTTTCAGCTCTCATTGCCCGTATCATAGGCATCTTTAGGTGATTAAGGTTAAAGTGATCAAATATGAGGATATGCTTGACAAGTTGTAAATTGAAAATCTCATGTCCCTTGAATACGAGGGTCGCTTCTCATGCTACTCAAGTTTAATCACCGGTAAGTTCTTGTCATCGTAAGCACATGTGTATCACGGAGAACCGCCAACGGGGTACCCCTTGCCCAATGATACGGAAGAATCCCCATATCAAAATGACAAGGAAAGCAGACAACAAGCATCTCAGCAATCTTCTTATTTACCATGGGAATATGGTGATTTTTAATTTCTTTCCTCTTTTCATAATCTCTTTTTTTCTTTTTCTCTTTTTCTCAATCTCTATCTTTTTTTATAAGAAGAATGCTTCATAGATGCTCGTTATGGTTACGCTCCAGGTTTCCACCATCACAGCATGGATTAGACCAACGGCCCAGGCGTTTCTCTAACACACATGCATAACTCCATGGACTTACAAGCTCCCCTTTCATTTCACACCGACGACATCCATAGACAAAAGAACATGATATCAACTAGGTACAAAGTACCAGTGCAATGTTGAAAGCGTTCCCCATGACAGCATGGTTCTGCTAATTCACAACTTACAAAGCGCAAGCATATACGCAACATAGATGGGCACAATGGGTCAAGTTTATTAAATGCAAGAAAGTAAAGTGTGCCATCAAGTTCGTGAGAGCTTTAATCACTAATTTTCACATAACAAGTTTAATTTGGAAGGTAGATAAAAACATGAATTTACTTGGAATAGCAATAATGCTAATAGGTAGGTATGATGGACACAAATGGCATGGTTTTTGGTTTAAGGATTGGATGCACGAGAAGAATTCCCTCTCAGTACAGGTTTTTGGCTAGCAAGGCTGGGTAGCAAGTATAAGAGTTGAAGGAAACAAACAAACATACAAGTGATAAAAACAAACATGCAATCTTCCTCGGAAGATCTTATCTAGATAATACTAAACTTATGAGCAAATCAAGAAAGAAAATGATGAAATTATTTTTTCTTTAGAGTACTTTTATCTTTTCATTCAACTCTCAAAAATAGTGTTGCTACTTACCAAGCCAGGTTTGCCAAAACCAACTAAATTAACTCAATGATCCCAAAGTGATACCAATACTAACAACAAGGTCAATAATATAACCACGAATTGAAAAGTAATATAAGACATGCAAAAGAGTAAATGATAGAACTTCTCATTAATAATCCATAACGGCTACTCACACCAAGGGATACATATCTAACGAGAGAGGGGACACTTCCATAATGCAAACCATCCTACATGATAACTTCTCTATTCATGATATGACTCTACATAAAAAGGTAAAAAGATAGAAGATAGTGATGTGATACCGCGGCATTCCCCCAAGCTTGGAACAAACCAAGGGGATGCCAAACCTGATGATGAATTACTCCTTTGGTGGTGGTGGTATTCTCTCGATTGGCGTGAGGAAATCTTCTAGCATCTTGCGAAGCCTTTTATTCTCCTCTTGAAGCATATCCACCTTCCTCCTCAAGACTCGGTACTTGTCGCAGAACTCATCAGTGACTCGTAGAGCCTCCACTGCTGCAGGGAAAGTATTGAGATCTAGAGTCGGAGGTATCAGCCCCTTCATGCCTGTTGTCATGTCCTTTACTTCCTCCCTGCCGTTCCGATCCATGTCTTCACGCTCAAGATTGTGATAGAGCTCGCGACGACGTCGCAGCTCGTAATCCCTTGAAGATGAACCCCTGAACAACATCTAAACAAAACATACCAAAACAAAAACATGACGAGAACACGATATACGAACCTCGGGAGATATAGGGGGTTATATATTACGAAGTTTCACAGCAAAAGGAAGGTACTAGGAGAAAAACGGGTCGGAGACGGAGTCCAGGGTGGCCTCACCACCTGGTGGCGCGGCCAGGGGTGGGCCTGCGCCACAGGGTGGTGTGAGCCACCCTGGCCCTGTTTCCGTCCCTTTTTCGCTTCATAACTTTCCTTATTGGCTAAAAACTACAAAAATATAGTTGGATAGTATTTTCGCGGAACTTTTCTTACCAGAACTGTTACCTATTTGAAAACGGACTCTACAGGTCTCTGAATTTGGTCCTTGATAAATTTTTCTGGAGTTATAACTTGAAAAGCATCAACATCTTCATTATAAGAATCCCCAGCCATGTAATGCTTAAGTCGCTGCCCATTCACCACTTGTGTAGTGTTATTTTTTAAAGAAGAAAGCTTTATTGCTCCTGAACGGTACACTTCTTCAATAACGAAAGGTCCTTCCCATTTTGACAGTAGTTTTCCTGCAAAAAATCTGAGACAAGACCTATACAATAGAACCTTCTCACCAACATGGAATTCTCTCTTAAGTATCCGCTTGTCATGCCATCTTTTAACTCTTTCCTTAAAGATCCTAGCATTCTCATATGCTTCACTCTCCATTCATCTAAAGAACTTAAGTCAAATAATCTTTTTTCACCAGCAAGCTTACAATCTCTGTTGAGTTCTTTAACTGCCCAGTAAGCTTTGTGTTCTAATTCTAAAGGTAGATGACAAGCTTTCCCATAAACCATTTTATAAGGAGACATCCCCATAGGGTTTTTCTAGGCAGTCCTATAAGCCCATAAAGCATCATTCAACTTTTTAGCCCAGTTTTTTCTAGATCTATTAACAGTCTTTTGCAAGATGGATTTAATTTCTCTATTTGACAACTCTACTTGCCCACTAGTTTGGGGGTGCTAAGCTGAAGCAATTCTATGATTAACATCATATTTATCAAGGGTCTTTCTAAAACCACCATGAATGAAATGAGAACCTCCATCAGTCATGAGATACCTAGGCACTCCAAACCTAGGAAAGATAACATCCTTAAGCATTTTTAGAGAGGTCTCCCCATCAGCACTCTTCGTAGGGATGCCTTCTACCCACTTAGTAACATAATCAATGGCAACAAGAATATGAGTATAACCTTTCGAGGGAGGAAAAGGACCCATAAAGTCAAACCCCCAACAATCAAAGGGTTCAATAACTAGAGAGTAGCTCATAGGAATTTCATTGCGTCTAGAAATATTACCAACACGCTGACATTCATCACAAGATAAAACAAATTTTCTTGCATCTTTAAAAAGGGTAGTCCAGTAGAAACCTGATTGTAGCACCTTTTGCGCAGTTCTATCTCCTGCATGATGTCCTCCATAAGCACTGCCAAGACATTTATGCAATATCTCCTTTTGTTCATATTATGGAACACATCTTCGCATAATACCATCCACTCCTTCTTTATATAAGTGTGGGTCATCCCAAAAATAATGCCTCAAATCATAAAAGAACTTTCTTCTTTGCTGAGCTGTAAAAGTTGGAGGCAAATACTTGGAGACAATAAAGTTAGCATAATCAGTGTACCAAGGGCTCCCTCACGAGCTTACCCCTACCGCAGCCAACTGTTCATTTGGGAAACTATCATTAACAAGCATAGGATCAAAAGAGATGTTTTCCAAACAAGATAAATTATCAGCTACAGGGTTTTCAGCACCTTTCCTATCTATAATATGTAGATCAAACTCTTGTAAAAGCAGCACCCATCTAATAAGCCTAGGCTTAGCATCCTTCTTCGTCATAAGGTACTTAATAGCAGCATGATCAGTATGAATGGTGACTTTTGAGTCCACAATATAAGTTCTAGACTTATCACAAGCAAAAACGATAGCTAGGAATTCTTTTTCAGTAGTTGCGTAATTCCTTTGAGCAGCATCAAGAGTCTTACTAGCATAGTGAATAACGTTCAACTTTTTATCAATATGTTGCCCAAGAATAGCACCTACAGCAAAATCACTAGCATCACACATTATTTCAAAGGGTAAGCTCCAATCAGGTGGTTGAACGATAGGAGCTGTAGTTAAAGCCTTCTTAAGAGTTTCAAAAGATTCCTTACAATCATCATCAAAAACAAAGGGTACATCTTTTTGAAGAAGATTAGTGAGGGGTTTTGATATCTTAGAGAAATCTTTAATAAACCTTCTATAGAAACCAGCATCACCAAGGATACTACAAATACCTTTGATGTCTCTTGGAAGGGCATTTTCTCATTTGCCTTGACTTTAGCTCTATCCACTTCTATGCCTCTTTTGGAAACCTTATGCCCAAGGACAATCCCTTCATTAACCATGAAGTGGCATTTCTCCCAACTAAGAACAAGATTAGTTTCTTCACACCTCTGCAAAACTTTATCAAGGTTGTGCAGACAATTATCAAAAGAAGTTCCATAGATAGAGAAGTCATCCATGAACACTTCCACAATTTCCTCACAAAAACCATGAAAGATAGCAGACATGCATCTTTGAAAAGTAGCAGGAGCATTACATAAACCAAAAGGAATACGTCTATAAGCATAGGTTTCGTAAGAGCATGTAAAGGTAGTTTTTTCTTGATCTTGTTGTTTAACCGCAGTTTGAGAAAAGCCAGAGTATCCATCAAGAAAACAAAAATGAGTCTTTTTAGACAACCTTTCTAACATTTGATCAATAAAAGGAAGTGGGTAATGATCTTTCTTAGTAACTTTATTAACCTTTCTGAAATCGATACACATCATATAGCCTACTACTATTCTTTGGGGAATAAGATCATCATTATCATTAGGCACAACAGTAATACCTCCCTTTTTAGGGACACAATGAACAAGACTAACCCATTCACTATCAGCAATAGGGTAAATAATACCAGCATCAAGGAGTTTCAATACCTCATTTCTTACCACTTCCTTCATCTTAGGATTTAAACGTCGTTGGTACTCTACCACTGGCTTTGCATCTGGTTCTATATTGATAGCATGCTAACATATAGTAGGAGAAATCCCTTTTAAATCATCCAGGGTATAGCCCATAGCCCCTCAGTGTTTCTTCAGTACCTCCAATAACCTTTCTTCTTCCTTTCCTGAAAGTTTAGATCTAATAATAACACGATATATCTTATTATCATCAATGTAAGCATATTTAAGATCATCGGCTAAGGATTTTAGATCAAAGACTGGATCCTTTTTAGGTGGCAGTGTGGTACCCAAGTCTTCTACATGCAAGTTATGCTTAAGAATCTTAGGTTGATTACAGAGAATCTCGTCAATCTCATTCCTTTCTTCCATGAAGATTTCACTTTCATGACCTTCCATAAATTGCTGCAAAGCATTGTTAGGAGCAAGAGAAATAGAAGCAAGTTGTTCAACTCTAAAATCCTCATTATGGGTTTCATCTTCATAAGGTTCTTTAGTAAATTTCGAAAAATTAAACTCATAAGATTCCCCATCAAACTTAGTCAAGATTTTCTCCCTTTTTCAATCTATAATATCTCCACAAGTACTCAAGAAAGGTCTAACAAAAATGATAGGATAAGTTTTACTAGCAGCTGAACCAAGTACTAGAAAATCAGCAGGATACTTAATCTTACCACAAAGAACTTCCACATCCCGTACAATACCAATTGGAGAGATGGTCTCTCTATTAGTAAGGTGAATAACCACATAAATCTCTTCCAATTTGTAGGGAATGATTTCATGCATAACTTCTCTGTAAAGCTCATAAGGAATAGCACTGGAACTTGCACCAATATCACATAAACCATAATAGCAATGATCACCAATTCTAATAGAAAGCACAGGGACACTAGCTTTTTTAGTTCTATTAGGATGTGAAACAATATTAGAAGCATCCTCACAAAAGACTATGTGTCCATCTTCTACGCTTTTAGTGACAAGGTCTTTCACAATTGCTACAACAGGTTCAATGTTTATTTGTTCATCAGGTTTTACAGTTCTCTTTGCACTTTTAGTGATTACACTAGTTATCATAGGATGGTCATTTACCTTATCCGGGAAGGGTTTCTCGATATAAAGTTCAGGTAAGATGTGATCAATAGTGTAAAACTCAGTACTCCTAATAGGAACACAGTCAACAATATCTTTATAAGGCGCATGGTACTTACTCCATCCCCTTTTTGGGATTTCAATATAAGAAGCGAAAGCCTTAAAGAAATTTGTAATAACTTGTAAATCAAGACCAAAAGTATTATTAATATTTCGAAAGTCATCAGTTCCCATAAAATATTCAATGCATTCATAATCATAATTTATACCTGACTTTCTTCCTTTGTCATTGTCCCATGCTTCAGCATTATCTTGAATACGGTCCAGAAGATCCCATTTAGCTTCTTCTTCCATGCGAGTAAATGATCCAGCAGAAGAAGCATCCAATAAATCCTTATCATGAAGAGAAAGCATTGCATAAAAGTTATTGATAATAATATTGTTGGGGAGCTCATGAATGGGACATTTGAGCATTAGTAACTTCAATCTCCCCAAGCTCGAGTTGTACTCTCTCCATCAAGAGGCCAAAAGTTGTATATTTGATTCCAATCTTTATGAATTTCACTAGGAGGATAAAACTTTGAATAAAAGAGAGGTACTATTTCCTCCCATTCAAGAGCTTGAGCATTCTTCAGCAGCTTATACCATTCCTCAGCTCTTCCTTTCAGTGACAATGAGAATAACTTTTTCTTAACTTGATCTGTAGTAATACCTGCACACTTGAACAACCCGCATAATTCGTGTATAAAGAGCAAATGATCACCGGGATGGACAGTTCCATCCCCAACATAGTAGTTATCCATAACATGACCAATAATTCTTGTAGGTATTTTAAAAGCATCATCCTCAGCAGGTGGTGGTTCATCTACTACCTTAGCAGTGGTAGTAGCTTTACCAAATAAGAAACTCGGCGAATTATCCATAACGAAAATAAAGCAACTAACAGAAGTAAACAATACTCACAGTAGAAGTTTCCATTACCAGTTCCACTCTCCAATAGAGCTTCACTCCTCGGCAACGGCACTAGAAAATAGTCTTGATGACCCACAAGTATAGGGGGTGTATCGTAGTATTTTTGATAAGTAAGAGTGTCAAACCCAACGAGGAGCAGAAGGTGCTGGCTAGTGGTATGGATCAGGAATTCTCTCCAAATACTTAGCAAACAGATTTTTAGGGGTTTTTGATAATGCAAGTAAATGAAGTACGAGTAAATAAAAGACAATAAGAATAAATGCAGCAAGTGGCCCAATCCTTTATTCAACAAAGGACAAGCCGGTAGTATTACTTAAGATGACCAAACGTTCTCGTGGACACACGGGAGTTCTGTCAAGTGCTTTCGCTTCATATAGTTGATTAATCTTCTTTAGCTTGCTAAGTGTTGTGTGGGTGAACCTGTGCTAATGTACCGACCTTCCTAGGACTAATATATACTTGTGATTATACCCCTTGCAAACATCCGTAAGTACAAGAAAGTAATTAAGGTAGAACCTAACCATAGCTTTAAACTCTAAGACCCTGACGTCCCTTGTGCAATGGTTTCCTAACGGGGGTTCAGGTTTCTGTCACTCCGACAACCCCTACGATTAGTAGCCAAATACACAATGCATTCCCCTAGGCCCATATATGTGAAGTGTCATGTAGTCGACGTTCACATGACACTACTAGAATAAGTACACCACAACTTAAATATCAAACTATTGAATTTTTCTCAACACAATTCCACTACTAACAACATGACTTCTCCCATGTCCTTAAGAACAAAACGAACTACTCACAAGACACCATATGGATCATGATCAGAGATGGAATAATGATGTATAACAATCTAAACATAAACAATAATTCAATGGTTCCACTCAATAGCATCAACTACAAAGAGTAATCAACACCAGGAAAGTTTCCCCTAAGAACTATGCAAGATTCAACACAATTGTTACAGCAATATGGAGATGGTTATGATGGTGCTAATGGTGATGATGGTGGTGGTGATGATGATGATGATCCCGATGAAGTCCGGCTTGATGGTGGTGTTGATGGCGACGATCTCCCCTCTCCAGGAAGGAATTCCCCTGGCAGAATTCTGTCTGCCGAAGATATCTTTCACTCTCGGTGTTTTCCACCCCGCAGAGGCGGCGGAATTTTTATATGGTCGCTCCCCGAGTATTAGGGTTTCGGGAGGATTATATATGCCAGAGGGGAGAGCCAGAGGTGGGCCAGGGCGACCACACCATCTGGTGGCGCGGCCTAGGGTGGCCCGCGCCAGGGGTGGTGTGGGCCCCCCTGTGGCCCATCTCCACTCCTCCTTCTGGCTTCCTTCGTCTTCTAGAAAAATAGGATTTTCCTTATATTTTCCCGGATTTTTTGATCTTCGCGAATTTTGCCTCCAAACTACACCTTTTCCATCAGAATCCTGACTGCAGTGGTCCATGCTCCAAAAGTCATCAACCATGCAAAAACAGATGAAATAACATAAGTATCACCTCTTAATACGAAATATATCAATGAATAACAGTAAACTAAGATATAGAATAGTGATGCAAAATGGATGTATCACCGATGCCACAAAAGGCTCACCGTATTCTCCCGTGAGCTTGCCACAAAGGCCTACTCACGTTCCACTATGGGACACTTGAGGGCGTTCACCGAACCTGTACATGTCTTGGGGCAAGCTCCACAACTCAATTGGAGGGCTCCCAAGAAACACCACAAAGGGTCCACAATGCCACAATAGGCCAACAAGCTTGGGGAAACTCCACACCTCAATTAGAGGCCCCAAGAACACACCACAACTCCACACAACCGTCTAGGATTCCAAGAACCCAAGAGAAACAAGCCCAAGGGCTTGAACTCGCCGAATCTCCGAGGAGAACTGAAACCTATGCACCAAATGCAAGAGGCAAGTCCTTCTCTCTCAAATTCCACCAAACCTACAAAAGCTATTGGGGGAATCAGAGAGGAAGAACACAAGAGGAGAACACAAAACTCTCCAAAATCTAGATCTCAATGATTCCTTCACAAAGAAGGGATTTGGTTTGGTGGGGTTGTAGATCTAGATCTCCTCTCTTAAATCCCTCAAAAAGATGCAAGAATCATGGGAGGGAGAAGGGAAGAGGGCAAGCTTTTCAAGGTCAACAATGGAGGAGAGAGAGTGGAAGAGCTAGCAAAAATGACCTCCAAAGTTGGGGAAACTTTGGGGAAGAGGGGGCCCTTAAATAGGGCAAGAGAAATCTGCCTGTTTGGGCCAGATTCGTGCCCCACCGGAACTATCGGTAAATAGAAACACAAGTTACTGAACAAAAACGAGATTTACCGGAACTTCGGGCGGAACTTGGGCCGGTACTACCGCTCAAGCAAAAACGTTGGACAATATTGCACGAAAACTTCAATAACTTTTGACTCCGGACTCCAATTTTGATGATCTTGGGATCATTTTAAAGGGAACAAAAAGCTCTACAAGATTATGCAAATAAACATCATAGTACAACAAGGGAGGATAACAATAAAATGGAGAAAGAATAAAATGTAGAAAGGTATGACCTTCCAGAAGCGACGAACCGGTAAAACCTCCAAAACCCAAAACGCAAGAAGTTGAGCTTGGAAACTCCAATTGGGATGAAATCAATTTTGTTGAAAAGATAATAAAGAGTAGAATCCAACAAAAGGTGAAATAATGGTTATAACCAAGGGAGAAAATATCATGAATATATATGTGAGGTATCTCCCAAGGTGTGGAGTAGGAAAACCCGCAAGATCAAAACGCAATAGGATATGCAAGGGAAATCCGTTTTTGATGAACTAGATCTTGTTATGAAGATAACCACAAGCTCTAGATCCTCACATGGACAAGAACCAAACAACAACTAAGAAAGATGATGCTATGTATGCAAAGGTTTGAGCTCTCTCGGAAAGATATGAACGAGTCACTCACTCAAGAGCCCCTCTTGATAGTACGACTATCTATCCTAAACCCGGTCTCCCAACACTACAAGAGACCGATAAAATAAAAACCCTATCAAGATCATACCTTTGACTTGAGCATACCACTTGAGATTGATGTAGACGATCTTGTCACCTTCAAGATGGAACACCTTTCTTGATTACTCTTGCTCGATGAAGACTTGCGAATGGCTCCCCCATACTCCATGGGGAAACCTCTTCTTGGACCTTGTATTCATCACTCAATGAACACCGAGGAGGCAAGATCCAAGCATGAGATCTTCTAGAGATGGCGCACCGTGAGCTTGCGCATCAATTCTTGATGATGATGTCTTGAAGAAAGCCATGAGGAACTCCATCTTCTTCTTCTTCTTCAAGACATACTTGATCTTCTTCTTCTACTTGATTCCAATAGGCACAAAGCCCTTGGACAATGCTTCTTATTTTTCATCCTTGAAACCAACACATGGTCCAAGCGATGCCAATGGACAAACCTACAAGTGAGACTCAATTTGCACATTAGTCCATAGGGATTGTCATTAATTACCAAAACCACACATGGGGGCATACATGCCCTTTCAATCTCCCCCATTTTGGTAATTGATGACAATCCCTTTGAGAGGGTTTAAATATGGAATTTAACAAACAAAATGGTTGCCCCAACATCAAATACTACACAAGTATGTGATGTTGGTACAACCACAATATATAGAGAAAACTCCCCCACAATCTAAGCATGTGTGATGAACTTGAATTTCACTTCATAGATTGCCAACCATTATCGGTGGTTGAGTTTCCTCTATATATTAAATATGCAAAGCAACAACAAAGATGCAAGAGCATGCAAGGCCAATGCTTTAATAACCAACTAAAAGCATAAACCAAGTTCCCTTAAACCCTCTAAACCTTCTCCCCCATTGGCATCGATTGCCAAAATGGGTGAAAAGTTCTAGACGGCCAATATAGTGAGACCCCCTCCAAAGGTGTGCATATGCACATATCCGATGATGAATACTTGGGAGGAAATAAAACTATATTGAGGACCCAAAAGGTTGCAAAAATAAAAGAAGGAGAAAATAGCTTCAACAAATGAAGTGAGCAACCAAAAATACCAATTGACGACAACAATTGATACCAAAAGAAAGACACAAGATATTATGATACGAACAAAAGAGTGTTTAGATGACATAGGGAAGCTCCCCAATCTTGGTGCACAATATATAATCATCATTTGGATACATCATGCACAGATATGAAATCCTCACTCCCCCATAAACATCTAAGACACAAAACATGAGAATGAAGGCAAATGAGCATTCTTAAATGAATTGAAGAAGCTCCCCAAGGATTATGCACCAATTATATTAATTGTATTTGGAAACAAAGTGCACAATCATGGAATCCTCACTCCTACAAACTCATTTAACAATACACAGCAAGAGAGATCAAATCATGAGTGCCCGGAGATGCAAACAAATGGGACAAGCACTAATAGGAAAATAAATTTGGAAGCCACCGAAGAATCAACAAGAAATAAAGGGTGGTCTCCAAGGAAAACAAAAACAACCAAAGATTTATCTTCTCTTGTGTGTATAAGTTTCTAGGTGGAAAATATCACAAAGACATATGCCCACAAAGAAACATGCACACACAAAATAGATACCCAAGAAAGCACATGAACAAGAAAATGAAGTCATATAATATACCAATAGGATTTTTGCTTGAAAGCATGGCCAAAGGCTCCAATGAGCTTCAAACACCGACACACTACATACATTACAACTATTACCAAGGAAAAAGGGAATAGTTGGAATATATGGAGAAAGGCAACAAGTATCACAAATAGAAATCAACTATTGTACATGAGAGTGAATGAAGAAAAGATATGCAATAAAATTGCTAGATTGACATATTTGGGATTGGTGAATCATCGGCATGATTTTGTATAGCCCACTTATATGCACTCATCTCACCATACTCACATTTGCAATAGAGGAGAACTTGCAAAAATCAAAATAAGAACCACAAAATTTGTACAACACAAATTCATGCCAACAAGCAACCTACAAAAGGTTGGAAACAACATAAGTATGCATAAGATAGATACTTGTTACCGAGATATAGTTGGTAGGATGTAGAGGATATGAATTAGTTGATCATCCTAGGTTGCATCCAATTGACATGTAGACACCACTTCAAGATACAAGCACCCAATATATCTCCAATGTACCTAAAACACAATTAATTACACTATGTTCCCAAACAAATTGGGTCCAAAGTAGTTAGTGAAACTACAATATATAGGAGAAGCTCCACATAAATATGTGCATATTAATATGAAATTGAAATTCATGCACATCTTAGCCAATAGGATTTGGTGGAGTTTCCTCTATATATTGGATCATAGAAACAAAGCATGCCATAATATATTCATGAAGTAAATATGCATGCACAAGACTTTCAAGAACCAAAAAGGAGATATAATTTGAACTAAAACACCAAGTAAACCAAGAAGTAGCACACAAGAGTGTGACACGACAAAAGGTGTCCAAATTGTATCAAAGAGCCAAATCAACACATGAAAGGACACAAATTCAAAAAATGAACAAGGCAAAAGCCAAAGAGCAAAAGATGCACAAAACACACAATGCTCAAGGATTTATCTCATTCTAAAAGAACAAAACAAGTAACAAAGACTGAGACAAAGCCAACTCCCAAATAGAGCAAGGTTCCAACACATAAACCAAACTCTCTACACTTTTCATGATGGCACAAAGTACCAAAAGAAAAGATCAAGCATCCAAGCATAAGAAACACTATATGGATCAAATTAAGAAGTATAAACATGAGTATTCTAAATAATATAGGAGAGCTCCCCCATGAGTGGTGGATTACTTAGATTTTTGCTATTGAATGCAAAATGCACACAAGTGAGATCATCGCCACTACCTACATTAAATAAAACACAATAGAATACCAATAAACTAAAAGGATCCACAAGAGGCAAGGAAAACATGGGAGTCAAATGAAAACATTTTCTTGGCCAAAGATAGAGAAAAAAAGCAAAGGCCAAAATGAATATGATCGACAAATTCTACCTTATATGGAGTACCACTTTTCCAATGACAAGAATTATGGGGAAATATTTCTCAAGGTAGTTTGCAAGGATATCATGAACATATTCACAACAATAAGAATATGAAAAAATATAAAAAATAAGCATGATGCTTAGATAGAGATTTCTTGATAGCTCCAAAAAGTCACACAATCATTAAAGATTAAAGTAACTTGAAGCAAATGGTTTCCATGGAGGATATGGATGTACAAATATGAGGAAACACATATCAAGAAAAACTCTCACAAACAAGATCCAAAAGATGAGCAATAAAAGCAATCCAAAGGAATTGGAACTTGTTTGAGCTAAATGTTCCAGTTAGGAGCTAGATAAATATCAATATCAATTCTAAGTGACACTACCTCAAATGTCCACATTTTCTAGGTTTTTAATATGCACAAAGCATATGACTCACCCATAATGTGATAAATCAAGGAAACTCAACAAGAGGTAAACACATCCAAATAGAGATGATTAATGGACATTATGGAACTTGAATTTATCATGAGAAAAATATACCACATAGAGACTAGATAAAATTGTAATATACATACTAAGTGGTATTCCTCATGTACACACATTTTAGGATTGTGGAATGCCCAAGCATAACACTCCCCCAAAATGGGATAGCCCATTAATCTCTCGCAAGAGCCCAAAAAGATACCAAATGAATTAAACAAAGGCTCCAAACCAAGAACACAAATACATGATGTGCCAACCAACATACACAAATATACTTGATAACTCAATATAAGTACGAGGGAAGCACAACATATACATACACATGCAAGGTACAAAACTACACATGCACAAGGGAGCAAGTAACTTTCAATGTAAGTGACTTAAGCACATGTTACCGCAAGGAGGAACATTGGATATAAGATAGAGGCAAGATAATCCAATTAGCTTGACTTGACAAAAATATATGATGAAGATACCTCAATTCTTCATAAAGTAGACAAGCCTCCAATGTCCTCCAACAACACCTATTGATCAAGTTTTAGCTTGTTAGTCCCCAACCAAGTTGGGTCGTAAGAAATTAGTCACAATAGGCTTGGCCACCCAAATGGTTCTTTTCTTGACACCACGTTGGTCACCAACAAATTTGGCAAACACATTGCCCACATCATCCTTACGAAGAGAATATGCATCATCAATCAAGATAGGCTTGGATGAGGAGTTACCCATGGTGCATGAGGAAGAAAGGTGCCCCTTCTCGTGGAAAATGTAGCAAGTTCTTCTCTTTCTATCTTTCTTCTTGGAAGATGCCACCCCTTGAGGAAGAGCTTGAGTCTTGGAAAGAGGCTTGTTTCTAGCTTGAGATGGAGCTTGAGGTGGATCTTGATGCCGCTTCCCTTGTTGCTTCTTCTTCAATGGGCAACATCTCACATGATGTCCTTCTTCCTTGCACTTGAAGCACACAATGTTGGCCGGATTCTTCACTTGGCCTTGGCCATTCTTCTTGTTGCCCTTGTGCTTCAACTTGTTAGTGGGATTATTCTTGATATTGGTGTTATATCCAAGCCCACTCTTGTCATTTGGGGATCTTCGCACACCCAAGATGTTCTTGAGTGTGGTCTTCCCTTCATGACACTTCTTCAAGTCATTCTTCAAAGAGTTGACTTGATCCTTGAGCTTCTTGTTTTCCTCTACATGGTTAGTATCAACAATAATACTAGAGGAAGTAGATGCTACGTTGTTAGAGAAACAAGGCAAGGGATGCAATTCATCAAAGTATATATCATGGTTATGAGATGATGAATCACAGGGACTAAGATATGGCAATATGACACTAGGAGTAGATGTAGTGCTAATGTCCACATGAGGCATACTAGATGTTACCTTTGACATAATGGCCTCATGAGCCAACTTTAGACTACCATGGGAAACTAGAAGGTCCTCATGCGAGTTTGAGAGCTTAGCATGACTCTCTTCCAATTTCCCATAGTTGCTAGTTAGCAAAGCAAGTTGAGCATGTAGCTCAACATTCTCCTTCACAATAGTTCCTTAACAAGAGATAGAGTTAGTAGCACAAGCATCATGATTAAATGCAAGAGGTGAGGCCAACTTGGAAAGCTCTTTTGAGTAGGAAGCTTTAAGTTGCTCATGCGACTCGGTGAGTTTGCTGAGCTCCCCATTTATGACCCTAGAGCCATTGTTGAGGTGCTCAAAATCCTCAAGGAGTTTAGCATAGGCAACTTCAATATCATCATTTTTAATTTGGAGGTCACTTGCCACCTCAAGATATCTATCATGATATTTCTTTACTCTAGATAGCTCTAGAGAAAAGGTATCCTCAAGAGATTCCTTGGTGGTTTGTTTCTCTTCAAGATCTTCATTTAAGTTTGCAATGTCATTAACATACTCATGCTCAAGACTACTCATTTTGTCAATTGTGTCCTCATGCTCATAAATTAGTTGCTTACTTTCAATGGCAAAGTTCAAGATTTCAATGAAAGTAGAGCAAGCATCTTTATTTTTGTGTAGAGCACGGAGGACTAGCTCCCCCTTCTCTTTTAAATAAGCAACATCATCTTCTACTTCTAAGTCAATATTCACATCATCATTAGGTGCATTGGGATCCAAAGTAGAAGTTACCTTTGATTCCTTAGCCATGATGCATAAGTGAATGTTGGGAGAAGGTGATGATGGGGGAACACTTGAAGCTCTAATCACAACCTTGCCTTGGCCCATACATTCTTCGATTTCCTCTACATGGTTAGCAACACAAGTACTAGAGGAAAAAGAAGTACAATTATCATGGCAACAAGGAAACGCAAGCATATCATTATGAGATATATTCAAGGCATTTATACATGATATGAAAGGGAAATCACCACTAGAATGTAAATCACAAATAGTCCTACAAGTGTTCACGTCCAAAGATACAACATTGCAATAAGATAGATATGAAGAATCATGAATGACAAGCTCACTATCCACATTGCAAGTTCTATCACCACTCACCATATCATTACCTTGTGAGAAATCACATGTAGGTGAAGTGGAGGAAGATGAGAACTCATCATGGCCAGAGGTGGAGGGAACCCAATCATCTTCAATAAGTTTGGACACATCATATTTTGCTTGAAGCTTGGTCCAAATATCATGAACATTCCGAAAAGGCATGATTGAGGAAAGAACTACAAAGCTCACAACATTAACAATCACATTAGATGCTTGCGCTTTGAGATAAGAGTTTGTATCCTCCTCCAAAGATAGATTTTGGGGATCCTTAGGAGGAGACAGCCCCATATCTAGAATTCGCTCAATATTTGGGTCAATGACCTGGAAATGACTAAGCATGCGAATATGCCAAACATCATAATTTGTGCCATCAAATGTAAACATGTGAGAGTGCACTAAACCCCTAGGAGACATCCTTACTCTCGAGGCGGTGAAGCCTAAGAAGCGAGAGACCTTGCTCTGATACCAATTGAAAGGGAAACGGACGTCGCCTAGAGGGGGGGTGAATAGGAATTTTAAAATTATTACGGTTAGGCTCTAATAAATGCAGAATAAAACTTAACGATTAATTTATCAAGACAAACCTATATTCACTAGGTTTACTAAGTGCACCAACAACCTATGCTAAGCAAGACAAGCAATGACGTGATAGCAAGATAATATACTTCAAGCACGATGGCTATCACAATGTAAATTGCATAAGTAAAGGGCTCAGTTGAGAGATAACCAATGGACGCGGAGATGATGATTTGTTTCTCGAAGTTCACTTCCAAAGAAGCTACGTCTCTGTTGGAGAGGTGCGGGGGCACAATGTACTTTGAACGCCACAAGTGGCTCACCTCGAGGTGTGGTGGCTCGATGCTCACCCAACGCCACACAAGGCCTCACCCCAAGATGCGAAGACAACTCACCACGCCATAAAAGGCTCACCCTATTCTCCCGTGAGCTCGCCACAAAGGCCTACTCATGTTCCACCATGGGACACTTGAGGGCGGTCACCGAACCCGTACAAGTCTTGGGGCAAGCTCCACAACTCAATTGGAGGGCTCCCAAGAAACACCACAAAGGCTCCACAATGTCACAATAGGCCAACAAGCTTGGGGGAAACTCCGCAACTCAATTGGAGGACCCAAGAACACACCACAACTCCACACAACCATCTAGGGTTCCAAGAACCCAAGAGAAACAAGCCCAAGGGCTTGAACTCGCCGAATCTCCGAGGAGGACTCAAACCTATGCACCAAATGCAAGAGGCAAGTCCTTCTCTCTCAGATTCCACCAAAGCTACAAAATCTATTGGGGAAATAAGAGAGGAAGAACACAAGATGAGAACACAAAACTCTCCAAGATCTAGATCCCAATGATTCCTTCACAAAGAAGGGATTTGGTTTGGTGGGGTTGTAGATCTAGATCTCCTCTCTCAAATCCCTCAAAAAGATGCAAAAATAATGGGAGGGAGAAGGGAAGAGGGCAAGCTTTTGAAGGTCAACAATAGAGGAGAGAGAGTATAAGAGCTAGCAAAAATGACCTCCAAAGTTGGGGAAACTTTGGGGAAGAGGGGGCCCTTAAATAGGGCAAGAGAAATCTGCCCGTTTGGGCCAGATTCGCGCCCCACCGGAACTACTGGTAAATATAAACACAAGTTACTGAACAAAAACGAGATTTACCGGAACTTCGGGCGGAACTTGGGCCGGTACTACCGCTCAAGCAAAAACGTTGGACAATATTGCATGAAAACTTCAATAACTTTTGACTCCGGACTCCAATTTTGATGATCTTGGGCTCATTTTAAAGAGAATAAAAAGCTCTACAAGATTATGCAAAGAAACATCATAGTATAGGAATGGAGGATAACAATGAAATGGAGAAAGGTATGACCTCCCAGAAGTGACGAATCGATAAAACCTCCAAAACCCAAAACGCAAGAAGTTGAGCTTGGAAACTCCAATTGGGATGAAACCAATTTTGTTGGAAAGATAATAAAGAGTATAATACAACAAAAGGTGAAATAATGGTTATCACCAAGGGAGAAAATATCATGAATATATATGTGAGATATCGACCAAGGTGTGGAGCCAGAAAACCCGTAAGATCAAAAACGCAATAGGCTATGCAAGAGAAATCCGTTTTTTGATGAACTAGAGCTTGTTATAAAGATAACCACAAGATCTAGATCCTCACATGGACAAGAAAGAAACAACAACTAAGAAAGATGATGCTATGTATGCAAAGGTTTGAGCTCTCTCCGAAAGATACGAACAAGTCACCCACTCGAGAGCCCCTCTTGATAGTACGACTATCTATCCTAAACCCGGTATCCCAACACTACAAGAGACAGGTGAAATAGAAACCCTATCAAGCTCATACCTTTTCCTTGAGTATCCCACTTGATCTTGATGTAGACGATCTTGTCACCATCAAGATGGAACACCTTTCTTGATTGATCTTACTTGCTCTTGCTTGATGAAGACTTGTGAATGGCTACCCATACTCCATGGGGAAACCTCTTCTTGGACCTTGTCTTCATCACTCCATGAACACAAAGGAGGAAAGGTCCAAGCATGAGATCTTCTAGAGATGGTGCACCGTGATCTTGCGCATCAATTATTGATGATGATGTCTTGAAGAAAGCCATGAGGAACTCCATCTTCTTCTTCAAGACATACTTGATCTTCTTCTTCTACTTGATTCCAATAGGCACAAAGCCCTTAGACAATGCTTTTTCTTTTTCATCCTTGAAACCAACACATGGTCCAAGCGATGTCAATGGACAAACCTACAAGTGACTCAATTTGCACATTAGTCCATAGGGATTTTCATTAATTACCAAAACCACACATGGGGCATACATGCCCTTTCACCAGGGCGCCACCGGGGGGGCTCCCCTCCTGTCGCCTAACCCTCCCCCTCCTTGATCTCCCACCCCTCCGCTGCTGCCACCGGTGTCGACCATGGTGGCGGCGGTCCCGGCACCGAAGGGGCCGAGGAGAGTAGATCACGGTGGTTGTTTCGCCGATGGCGACAGGGGTCGGTGCTGGTTCTTCGGCTACGTGCGGCAGCCAGGGCGGAACCCCAGGTCGTGTGGCGGTGGTGGCTGCCCCCGAACGTGAGATTCGATCATGGAGATCAGCTATTTGCGGCGGCTGGGCCGATGCCCGGATCTATTGTGGCGATGGCTTTCCCATCGGGTATCGATGCAAGGTATGGCGGTTGTGGTCGTAGGTCTAGGCTTCCGCCTAGATCCGCCATCGGCGTGTCCTTTTGGTTGCCTGAAGGTGCGTGGGGAGGCGGCACGTTGCTTCTTGCTCGGGGCGACAGACTGGAAGTGGCACGTGGTTATTGCAGGCTTGTCTCCTCTTCCGCTAGAGGGGACGGGCGGTGGACCGCGGCGTGGGGCCCTATTGTTCTGTCCAATAATGGCGGGAGGTCTTAGGGTTCCTTCAGCGTGAAGACAAAGATATGCTTGTTGTTTACTCTCGTGGATCTAGCCTGGAGAGGCAGGTTCCTGAAGGCTCCACAGACGAACTCCCATGGGTGCATTATGCCTGGAGATTGCTGGATCGGAAGGCATTCGGTCGTGCACACCTTGTTTTTCTGGCCGTTGGGTTTCAGCGGGAGTGTTGGGAAGCTTTGCTGTTTGTTCCCACCAAGTGTCATTCAATGAGCCATGGTGAAGTCATATGCGGAGAATGTTAGGAAAGTGGAAATATGAGGGAAACAATGGTGATTTGAGTCTTTGTGGAGAATATGAACTGCCTGCGTGATCTGTGACTTGCAGCAGCGAATTTTTATGGGGGGAGACAACATAGGAGGAGTTCCCAGTCTTACCTTGTAGGGTGAAAATCCAAGGTCTGGCCTTAACTAGTTGTGCCTGGCAATGGCCTTGTTGAAGGCATTGTTTTGTGAGCGAAGACTTGCTTCAGGGTGAAAACCTATGATCTTTGATCAGGCAACGATGACGCTTGTGCACTGTTTCCTTCTTGAAGGTGTTGTTATTGGAGTGGAGGACTACTGTTGTTGTTCTGGTAGTGTCAGTGTCGTTGCTTTGAGGAATAGTTCTCTGTAGCGGGTCTTTTCTTCTTTTTTGTAATTCTTTTTTCTTCTTTCTGGGTTGTGTGCATCCGTAAGGCTGCTAGGGCATGTGTTGTTGCAGAGGCTGGGTGTAATTGGTATCTCCTTGATATTAATATATACTCTTTTCCAAAAATAACAATCGTGCGGATTATCGCGACCATTTTACGGAGGTCTGTATGCGGATGACGGATACGGCGCGGGATTTGTTTACCCGACATAGATGGCAGCATAATCTATAGATAGGCCCTCTTTCAGCGTCTTAGGCTCTTTACAATTTCTCATTTTGATATGTAATCCGCTTTGTTATTTTTCCTGGTTGGATCTGTCGACTGAGTTGGCTATGTGCATCCTATGTATACAGAGGCCGGATGTAATACTTAAACTTCTTAAGTAATAAAGCGCCCCTTATCGAAAAAAAGAGTTTAGAAAACACTCAACTATGTCCATGAAGGTTGTGGCGAAGATTAAGGTTGAGGTCGCGATGCAGTCTCTAGCTGGTGCTAATGCGTTGAGTGTTGTAATGTTGTAAGGTAGGTGTATGTCATGGATCTAGGTCTTTGGACTAGATCATCTAATTGGAAATGTCTTTGAACTATTTTCTTAGTCAATAAAAATGTTAAGTCTTTTATGTTGCTTAAAAACACAATAAAATATCAAAACAATTTTCAGTTGACATAGAAAGCTCACACAAGTTCTTTTTGGAAATGGACGTATATATTACTTAACGTAATGTTTACACCCGGCCTCTGCATAACTAGGATGCACACAGCCGATCAATCACACAACAGGTGTCCAACTCGAAAGAACAAAAATTACAAAGCGTGCTAGAAAGTAAAGCGCCTCGAGCTAAAGTTGATCGATACGGAGATCACGCTGCCATCCATGTCGGGAGAAAATATTCCTTGCCGTGTCCTCCAAACGCGTACGTCCCTCCACAAATAAGTCGCGGAGCTCCATATGCTGAAGGGTAGTACAAGATCGGAGAATAGCCACAGTTCGATAGATAACCTATAAAGAAGAAGACACAATATTATTAAAAATCTTATAATTTCTACATAGCCAAAGCGACCAAATAATGGCAAGCGCTCCCACCCTAAACAAAGTCTCATATTTATCCTTTATTCCATGTAATCAATTACCAAAAACATTGGTTACCGACCGAGGAGGAGATAAACCAGAGACCACTTGGGTGATTGACCATATAACACGAGCAAATTTATACTGGAAGAATAAATATCGTATTATCTTATTACTATGACAAAACACACATTGTGTACTCCCATGCCAATTCCTCTTAGCAAGATTATCCTTTGTAAGAATTACCCCTTTACGAAGATACCATGCAAATATCCTGGTTTTAAGGGGTATTTTCAAGTTCCAAATTTTACTATTATCATCGACTGGAATATCAGGTTAGATCAAAGCCCTATACATTGAGTCCACAGAAAATTTACCACTATCAAGTAGTTTCAATTTGAACTCGTCCACACCCTCCGACAATTGTATCATGGATAATCATAATAATAGATTATTCCACGACACCAGTCTAGGACCTATGAGACTTCTTCGGAAAGACATATTAGGAGGATTAGTTTCCAACACTGTGGAAAGTGTATCCCCTTTGTGTCTAACAATCGAATATAGAGCTGGATATTGTTCACGAAGAGTAGTTTGGCCAAGCCATATATCTTCCCAGAATCTAATCTGTGAACCATCCTTAATATTGAAAAAAACATATTGGAAGAAATGCCTTTTGGATGTCATTAATCCCGCCAAAAATGTGAATCACCGGGTTTCCAAACCACTTGAGACACAGCTTTGGAACCAACATACTTCCTTCAAAGAATGGTTTTCCAGACACCATTTCTGTAAGTAGTTTAAATAACCATTTACCCAAAAGCGCGGTGTTTTTGACTTGTAAATCATGTATGCAAAGTCCACCATACTCTTTCGGTTGGCAAACCATATTCCATCTGGCCAGTCGATATTTCTTTTTTTCACTATCCCCTTGCCAAAAGAATCTTGATCGGAAATAATCCACTTTCTTCAAGACACCTTTTGGTATTAGGAAAAACGAGATCATATACAGTACCATATTGGTGAGTACTAAATTTATGAGAACAAGTCTTCCACCAAGGGATAGTAGCTTACCTTTCCAACTATTAAGCCGTTTCTGTAGTATTTCTTCAACGAGTTTTCATTCAGCAATCGTGAGACGCCGATAATGTATCGGTATGCCTAGATAGTTGATTGGAAACTGCCCCTGACCACAGCTGAAAAGTTCAGCGTATAGGTGGGCATCGTTATTAGCCTCGCTAAAACAATACAAATCACTTTTATAGAAGTTAATTTTTAATCCAGAGAGTTGCTCAAATACTGATAAAATTAATTTCAGATTCTTGGCCTTCTCAAGAGCGTGTTCCATAAATAAGATTGTATCATCAGCGTATTCAAGAACGGAAAGACCACCATCAACCAGATGGGGAACCAGTCCTTCAATTTGGCCATCAGCCTTTGCTCTCTCGATCAAGATAGCCAATATATCTGCCACTATGTTAAATAGTATGGGCGATAGTGGATCCCCTTGTCTCAGCCCTTTTTGGTTTGGAAGTAGTTGCCAGTATCATCATTGACATTAATGACAACACTACCACCAGACACAAAAGACTGTATGAGAGCACACCACTTCTCCGAAAAACCTTTCATTCACAGTGTTTGCTAAAGGAAAGACCAACCAATTAACCTTATCATATGCCTTCTCAAAGTCAATCTTGAACAACACACCATTTAGTTTCTTTGAGTGTAGTTCGTGGATTGTTTCATGCAGGATTACTACTCCATCTAGGATGTTTCTTTCTTGCATAAAGGCAGTTTGAGATGGGCGTACAACATGGTCAACTACCGAATTTAATCTCATCGTAGCAGCTTTTGTAAATATTTTAAAGCTAATGTTAAGAAGACAGATTGGACGATACTGTTGTATACGTTCTGCATCATTAACCTTAGGCAATAAAATAATGTTGCCAAAATTGAGACTAAAGATGTCCAGCTGACCAACATGTAAGAACTCAAAAAGTACATCAGATCCTCCTTAATAACTTTCCAGAATTTTTGGTAGAATTCCGCTGGACAGCCATCAGGCCCTGATGCCTTGTTATGTTCCATTTAGAAAACAGCGTTTTTAACCTCCTCCTCTGTATAAGGAGCGATCAGAAAGTTATTCTCCTCAACAGAAACCTGAGGAATATCCACTGTTTGGATCTCAACCATCACAAAGGAATTATCTTGTGTTGCCCCAAACAAGGATTTATAGTAATTAGTAATATAATATTTTAGTTGCTTCTGACCCTCAATTGTACCTTTATCCTGAATTAAAGAGTGAATAAGTTTATTTTTATACTTGCCATTGGCGACGGCATGAAAGTATCTTGTATTCGCATCTCCTTCAAGAATAAATTTTGCTTTGGAGCGTTGGTACCATTTTAGTTTCTTACGGAGTAGTCTGACAATTTCTGCATTCAATTGGTTTTTAAGCTCAATCTCTTGTGCAGTTAAAAGCCTGACTTCAGTAGCAGCCTCTAAATTATCGATATTAGATGAAAAACATATTTTCTCATTTTTTTAAAAGCTCACGGAAGTATGTTCTAGCTATCTCACAGGGAACAAAGCCATGGATTTGCTCGGTCAAAATCGTTAGGCGCGGTCGTATGGCTTTCTCCATGATGGCTCTAGCACCTGAACAATGTCTTCAAGGATCGCACAGCTGAATTCAGCCGTGGCTGTTTCGTAGCAACGGTCTAACGTTAATCAGTGTAGTTATATTCGTCTGTCCTGCCGCATGCAATATATAACACAATTTTGTCATGACGGCCTGTTCCTCATCCACCATCATCTGGCCGCCAACTTTTTCTCGCAAACTATATAAAATAGCATACAATAACATGATCGGGTCGCTTAGCTGTTTCTTGGCAACAAACTCACGTTAATCCGTCGTCACATTTTCTTGTTCTTGCTAATCATGTAAGCATATAAGAAAATTTGGTCAGGGCGACCTCTTCCTCCGTCCATCGTCATCTCGCAGCCAACTTCTTCTCGCTCATCATATAAAATACGGATAAAACAAAATGGGCAGCCGCGTGCAGGAAAGCAACAGGAGGCAAACGGAACATGTCAAAACACGCTCCCCGCAAAAGGTCAGCACCAGGGTTGTGCTAATTGATTAAGCCTATAAATAGCCTCCATAGCGTTCCTATTTCTCTCACACGAGCATCTCCACCTCCATCTCCATCCAGCATCACTAGTGGAGAACGGGTCTTTAGTCTCGGCCCGTAAAGGCTTTAGTCCCGGTTTTAGAATCGGGACTGGAGAGGCGGGACGCAGGACTAAAGGCCTTCTTCTTTAGTCCCGGTTCGGTCACAAACCGGGACAAAAGGCCCTCACGGGCAGTGTCAACCGCGCGAGACCTTTAGTCCCGGTTTGTAATATGAATTGGTACTAACGGGTTTTTTTCAAAAAAAAATTGAATTTTTTTTCAAATTTTTTTTGAACATTTGAATTATCTGACTCGCTAATCTCTCACATTTCTCATTTTTTACACTAACTATAGTTAATCGTAGGTTAAATTACACTTATGGTCAAACTTTCCGGTCGGTCATTCATCCTAGCACTATTCCACCCCCAGCATGCTTAACTTCTTCATTCCACCTCTCCCACCTCGCGCGAAGGACTCTTATACCTTGTTGTTAAGACTAGTATATCAATCTTATTTGCTCATATCAATATGTAAACCGTCTTTATTTTTCGAAATTACGAATAACTATTTAAGTAAACAACAATAAATAAGTAATAATAATATTTTATTCCAATAAAAAAATTAAAATTAATATTTTATTCATTTTTTGCCATTTATTCATTTAATATGACATAAATAATATGTTCAAATATGTAAATCTAAATTTGACAAATAATATATCCATTATTATCAGAAAAATGTGAGAAATTCAAATATGACATAAAAAATATTAAAAAAATTTAATTTTTGAAATATTTATTTTTCTTTCCAAATTTTAAGAATCTAAAAGAATCCAAAACAGCCTAAGGCTATTGAAATTGAAGAGAAATTTTTTTCTATATGTTTTGATAGGCTGTACGTATTTTTCTCATATTGTATGCAAAAGTTATGGTCATTTAAATTTTTCATAATATGTTTTTGGAAATTATATCGAAATTCATATTTGTTAACTTTTATAACAACTAAATCATTTAATATAACTACAGCTCGAAAGATTTTAATTTTGAAATTTTTTATAATATTTTAGTATGATTTTGAAACTAGAAAAGGCGATCTCCTGCCCGGGGGTGGAGAGCCGTTGTCCTGCCGCGGCAGGATTTGTGCCTGTATTCCTACCGCGGCAGAACTTGAGAATTTTTTGCCCATTTTCTTTAGTCCCGGTTGGTAATACGAACCGGGACTAAAGGTTACCCCTTTAGTATCGGTTGGTGATACGAACCGGGACTAAAGGGGTCGACACCGGTCGCAGCCTGCCGCAACCCCTTTAGTCCCGGTTGGTGTCTCCAGCCGGGACTAAAGGTCCCGTTTGACCCGGGACTAAACGTTGTTCCGTTGGAACCGGGACTAATGTGAGTATGAGTCCCGAGTCCAACCACAACCAGGACTAAAGGGGTGGACGAAAGACTCTTTTTCTACTAGTGCATCTAGCTAGCTTAACAACTGAACCAGCAGCAGCCACTCTGCTCCTGAATTCTGAACGTGTATTGGCAACACACATGGCCGCTTCTTCTAACTTGTCGTCAGCTGCTCGATGTATCCTCTTGCTCATGGTAGCACTGGTCCTAGTGCTGAGCCATGCCGCTCACGCTAAGGGTGGCTCCCATTCCTGGTTGAGCTCGTCGTTCTACGACAACTCCTGCCCAAGGTTGTGACGGCTCGCTTCCGCTCAATGACGATGTTTCTTTCGGTATTCGGACTGAGAAGAAATTCCTCGGCAACGGCAACAACAGGTCCGCGCGGGATCAACATGGTCGACGACATGAAGTGCGAATTGGAGAAAGCTTGCCCTGACATCGTCTCATGTGCTGACATCCTCGCCCTTGCCGCTGAGGTCTCCGTCGAACTAGCCTAAGGGCCATCCTAGAGTGTGCCCCTAGGCCGCCGCGATGGCACGAAGACCAATATCGAGAGCGCCAACGATCTTCCGAGCCCCTTTGACTCTCTAGACACTAGTAGAAAATGGACCTTTGGTTTAGGGTATTAGTCCTAGTTTTGCTACAAACCGGGACTAATGCCTCGGTCCCAACGGCTAGAACTGGCCGTAGGGGGTGGCAGACAATAGCGCCGGTTCAAAATGAACCGAACCGGGACTAAAGATGGACCCTTTAGTCCTGGTTCTGGAAATAAACCGGGACTAATAGCTCGGCTATATCTTCTTCCACTACCTGAGCCACCATTTCAAGCTGGTGGCTCCTCTCTCTTTCTTCCTTCAAGCTCGAGTTCATGTCCAATTTTTTCTCAAGATTTGTCAACATTTTGTGGTGCCCCATCTATTCAAAG
This sequence comes from Avena sativa, assembly GCA_916181665.1. Lineage (NCBI taxonomy): Eukaryota > Viridiplantae > Streptophyta > Magnoliopsida > Poales > Poaceae > Avena > Avena sativa. The sequence continues at coordinate 362,851,282 of OV702290.1, read as the reverse complement.
ATTCTAAAAGGTGAGCAACTTCATCCTTTCAACTCTCATTGCTATATTAGTCATTTCATGCTCTATCTTGTAGATGGATTTGTGGATTTAGTTTGGTAGTAATTTTTGCAATGATAACATGAGATCGATGTTTAGATTCAACCTATCTTGTATTAATATAATGAACTCCAAGGTAAATATCATTTTCAATATGTGGATTCTATCTATATCTTGTTTTGGCACATAGTCTCGAAATTTGATTCATAGAAGCACACACATGCATGAGTTCATCATTCTAACTAGGGCAAAATACCCTTCTCCGTCTTCTACCTGCCTTTAGCAAACTTAAAAAATTGTAATAAAAATAGGATTAATTCACAAAAGCTTGATAAGAAGATATCACAGTACATCTTCGAGAAGCTCCTCTATGGCGAGCTCCTCGAAGATGTCTGAGGATAGGATCCTAAGACATCTTCGAGAAGCTCTGCCGTAGTGGTGTCCCACTTGCACCATCTTGGAGTTGATAACTTCTCTAGCTATAGATTAATACGCCAGGTAACTAAAAAAATTCATATATTAGAGAGTGCCTCTATGGTGAGCTCCTCGAAGATGTGTGAGGACGGGATCCTAAGACATCTTCGAGAAGCTCCGTTGTAGTAGTGTCCCTGCTCTCGCACACCATCTTGCAGTTCTTCACAAGAATGCATATCCATTTATAGATTAAGTAACACAACATAGTGTCGACACTTAAGACATAATGTCGACACTCAACCCTGTCATAGTGCCGCCACCCACCCAAATAGTATCGTCATTCACTAGCTTAGTGCTGCCCACTCACGACATAGTGTCCATATGTTGTCGCCACATCCATGTTTAGTTAATGACTACATCCTATACCGCGGTGAGGAGTATGAGAATTTAGATGCATACCCAGTATGCACTTCATTGCGGTATAAGATAAGACGAGATGACCCTGGTGATGTTGAGAGCGAGCGTCGCATGAAGAGGATTCCTGCCAAGGTGATGCGGTATGCTCCTATAATACCACGGTTGAAACGTTTGTTCAGAAACAAAGAGCATGTCAAGTTGTTGTGATGGCACATGGAAGACCGTAAGAAAGACGAGATGTTGAGACACCCTGCTGATGGATCAAAGTGGAGACAAGTCGAGAGAGAGTTCTCGGACTTTGCAGGTGACACGAGAAACTTATGGTTTGGTCTAAATACAGATGGCATGAATCCTTTTGGGGAGCTGTAGCACCCCGGTAAAACCACTACTAGAAAATCGCGAGTTATTTTTATTTTGTGCATCATCATGACCGCATGCTCATGGCATCATGTATATTTTTGCCCTAAAATATTTTCACCAAAAGCCTATTTTGGTTTTACTAAAATATCCCTACGGTTTTATTAAATCCGTTTTCCTTTTCTTATTTTCAAACTAAAACAAAATATTATTTTTGGTCCGTTATGTGACCATAAATAGTTTTCTTATTTGACTAAAAAATAATAATAATAGACTAAAGGCCCGTCTAAAATTTTAGCCCAAAACTAGTCCCATCTAATCTACTTTGAACTAGATAAATACCCTAATCCCTCTTTTCCTTCCCCAAACCTAGCCTCCAATGCTGCCCAAATTTTAGATCTGGGAATTTCCTTATCAACTTTCCCTAATTTCTCTCCCGTGCTATGTTTCTTCCTATTCCTTGTTTCCTTGTCAAATCCATGTGCATGCATAATTCCCCAAAACAGCTAGCTAGCTGAATCATGTTCTTCTATTTCTTTTCTTTAATTCTCTTGCACCGCCGCCACTCACCTGCGCCAGTACCCGCACACAGCCGCACTCCACCGGACCCGACCTACCCTGGACACGCACAAGTCCTACACACACGCTCGCGAGCGAGCTAGCACCCGCGCTCCCTGTCTCCAGACGCGATCAGGTCCCTGCCGCATCTCGCCAAAAAACCAACCCGATCCCACACGTCGCCTCGCCCCTGGCCCCACCCCACGACCGACAGCCTCGAAAGCCGCTGTACCGCACCTCTCGATCGACGCGCATCCCGCTCCTTCACCCTGGCCCCACCACGAGCTGCGCCCCCGCTCCTCCGCGATCCCCACCTACCCTCCCGCACGCCTCCTTCTCCTTCCTCTGGCCGTGCTCGATCCCGCAAACAGCACCGCCGCCTGCAAGCTTCGCTCCGGCCGGTGACCTCGTCCCTCCCCTTCACCGAACTAGATGGCGCCGCCGCCGTAGGATCCGTCGCCGCACCTCACCGCCGTTCCTATCTTCCTCGAGCAGCCACGCCTCCGCCTCCGCGCTGGTCGCCACCGCCCAGCGGTCTCCCACCTCGCCGTGGCGTCTTCCACGCGCCCGGAGCTGGCCGCCGCAAGCCTCCTGCGCGAGCACCGCCTCCCCGGCGGAAACTGCCACCACCACGCCGTCTCGAGCCCTCCGCGGCTGTCGTCCGCCCCTGCGTTGGTGCCCCCAAGCAACTGCTCGCCACCGCCACCGCGACCACCTCCGCCACCCCGGCCGCCGTCGACCCCTGCGTGCTGCCTCGTCTCTGCTCCCCTACCTGCGAGCAGCAGCATCCATGGCCGCCTCTCCCCATGACCGCGTGCCGGCGTCCGCCTCCCTGCATCGCGTCCTCGAGTCCTGCCGCGAGGCCGCCTGCAACCGCCTGCAGGTCCCTGCCGTCGCGCGGCTGCCTGCCCTCAAGCTCGGTGCCGTACCACTCCTCAAGCCCTGCACAACCTCGCCTCCGATGCCCCTGCAACTCGAGCCCGTCCGAGTCAGCGTTGCCCGCTCATCTTCGCCCATCGCGCGTGTGCTCCCCCTCGCCTCCACCTCGCCTCTCTCGCTCATGCTATTGCGCCAAGCTACCCCGACATCGATGCCATGGTCCTCTGCCCCACATGGCATCGTTCCAAGTCCACCTGGACGTCCTCTGCCGAGCCTTCGGGTGTTGGTCATCTCGTGTGTGTGCTGTAGGTACAGCCCCAGACGCCTACCTGCTCGCTTATGGTACCCATGCGTGCTTGTAGGAGCTCAAGCTAACATTTGTTTTCTCCCTTCATTCGATGCCCCATGTAGTTTGGTGTTGACATAGTGCTGCTGCTCTTTAACCAAGCCAGTGAGATGTAGTTGGCGCCACCCACGACAAGATCTTCGACACATCCAGAGAATTGACATCTACTTCGAGGACCACCGTGATAATTCAAGTCCGTCATCGCCACCGAAACCAGAACCCTAAGCTCGACGACAAGGACCCGAAGATCTCCTTGGAACGCCAAGTTCCCCTTCAGGGAACCCGAAGACCGATCTCGTCGACCCGAACCATAGAATGCCAAGATCGCCGAGTCCCCTATGTGTGACCCCTTTCTGAGCCCTATTTTTATAAATGAAATATAAACTTGTTGCATATTAAATTATCCATACTAGCATCGCATCATGTGGTTTGGGGGCATTATGCCGATTCACTTCATAATTAAATATGGAGTCCATATGCGGGCTATTCTAGTCTTATATTGGCTCCATTTAAATTTGTGTAGCGAACCGATGCCATGTTTTGACTTGTTATTACCACATTTAAATTGCGGGGTATCTAAATAACATGAACCTTATATTTAATTGTCGGGACCCTGGTTCCACTTAATATTGCCTAATTGCATTGCACCATTGCCATGCCATGCATCATATCACAATCATGCCGGATCTTATGCCGTAGTATTAAATAGTGTATCCGGTGTTTCTGCTAGTGTTTATTTCTTCGCGGATTAGGCCGATGAGTTGATGCGAGTATCGACAAGTTCTCCGGATATGAACCTTCGGCAGTGTTTTCCAGGCGAGCATCTCTCCCCCTTCTATCTATTTTGCATTTATAGTTTTTATTTCCTCCTGTTGATCTATTGCTGTCCGTGTCGCGATGCTTTAGTTTATGTGCATCAGTTATATCCCGTGCAACCTCTATATTGCCATGGATACCTCCTAATACCTGTTGTTTGGTAGATAGCTGGCCTTGCGAGTCGTAGTTGCTTGCTTAGGTGCGATCTCGTGTTGTCGAGTACCACAGTTGTTGGAATGCTGGCAGATGTTTATGGTGGAGAGGATCATGACTTTAAATACAACTATTAATATGCTAGATATAACTAATGCAGAGGCATCGGTGGGAAATAGATGTTATTTGGTTCTTCCACGCTCACTTGTGTCCCGTAGGACCCCGAGTACTTGATACCTGTTCCTTGATTTTTCGCACTATCCACATCCGGGAGGCCTTATGGACCCCCCTGAGTCAGAGCTTGATTCATTTCTATTTCTTGGGGCCACAAACTAGTTTGGGGTTTTATTACTATCGTGTACGTATGCCATGCTTTACTGTTTTATTTAAGATTGTGTGTGGAGCACCTGTACCGTTTAGGATCGTCACACGTTTTCGCTGTATCGACAAGCCCAGTCACACTTTCGGGTTCCCAGTCGTTTACAGCCGTCCACACAAACCCTGGGTCCGTTCCGGAGCCGGCCAACTTCGTTGCGGGTAGCTTAGTGGGGTGGCTCCCTGAAATATTTTATGAATCCTGTGATCGCTTTGTCGTGAAAACCTCATTGAGTTTTGAGTTGGTTTTTCCGAGGTTGATCGAGTGTGTGTTGCTATTTGTGCACCCCTGCAGGGTAAAACTTTCTGAAAGTTGTGTCCGCGGTTATGGACGACTTGGAGCATAGTATCTCGATCATAGACAAGCATAACTAAAGTAGTGCTATAAATTTGACTTAATATATCTGAATAGTAATCAGCTTCACTATAACGGAATGGATATTAAAAATGCCAACCACTAGTGGACCTAGTTGTTTTGTTTTACCTGCCTAGTAAGTATTGCAACTCCAATGGAATGTGATAAAAGTCCCAACAACTACTGGGTTTTGGGATTCCTCAGGACAATTATATCTGACTAGTAAATGTTCCCAATTACAACGGAATGTTAATTAAAACTGCCCACTACTTATGCTTCAGGATGACTCATGCTATCTATATCTGATTAGTAAGTGCTTCAACTATAACGGAATGAGTAAAATTGCCAACTGAGTGAGTTCCTTGGTCCGACTTCCTTGTTTGGTCTCGAGGGGGAAATACCAGGACGGGTATGCTTGGTGTTAGAATCAGGATGGATCCGAATAGGTCTTTCTTATCCCTCTCTAATAGCCGCCAGTGATACCGAGTCTCTATAGGTTGTTTAGTGTCGCTGCGCCGCCGCTTTAGTCCACCATACCTATGTAGGCGAGAGCCGCCGAATTCTAGCCTCGCCGTGTACGGGCCTCAGTACTGACGCTCCTCTTTTTCCTTTGCCCTTTTTCGGCACCCCTTTTGTTTTAGCAGGTTTGAGATCGACGTCGTTAGCAGGGTTACCCTTCCGGCTTGGCCTAGGCAGGGTTATGGGCGCCATTGGTTATTCTTCAGGGCTCTTAGCCCCATTTGCATCTTGTCCGTAGTCGGACGCTCTATCGTTTTCAAGGTGATTGGATCTTTGTATATTATATCGGTATTCTTGACTCATGGAGTCGTTGTTGTATATATATGTTCTGTGGGTTCCATCGTGAACTAATGTGTAATGGTATTACTTCGTTTTCCACCCGCACGAAAGTGCCTGGTGGGCGTCCTTGAATCGTTTCTATGCGGGTTTGGCGGGAAGCGCTGAAACTTGCATAAGGCCGATTTGAGGGTGTTACAGAGTGGTATCAGAGCTCCGCAGTTACAATACCCCACTGGTCCAGCCTGTAGGATAACCTAGCTAACGGCCGAAGTAGAGTGTTAAAACTGTTTTGCAAAAATCGGTTGGATAGATCTGAGTAGGTCTGATTTTACTCCTTACCCCTCTGCTGTTCTCCTCTTACCTCTGTATGTTTTGAATCTTCTCTCTTATCTTTTCTTCGAGTCCAGGAATTCTCATGGTTGGTTTTCCGTCGTACCTTCAGGGTTTCGCTTCCTCCTTTGGCAACGGTGCTTCTACATCCGATCTTCATGCTATCTGAGGAATCCTTCATCTGTTGGACTTCTCTCTGTTCCTTGTTGTGCCTTCCGGTGTTTTCCGACGCGACGACATCATCTACGTCAGATCCGATGAAGAGCTTGCATCACTCCTTTGTTTTCGAACCTCGCTTGTCGAGATCTTCAGTCTAATTCCGAGAATGGGTTGCATGCTTTCTACTACTTGTGCGGAGTAATAGTTTGGGTGCGTGATGGATTGGCCTCCATGCCGACTACTCAATCTATTTGCTCTCGTACATTGAAGTGGATTAGAATGCATCGTTTTTCTCCTTCTATCGAAGTTAGAGGTGGCTTTGTTTGTTGATACCTTTACCTTCGTCCTTTGTTTCCGGAGTGTTCTCTCGACGATCCTGGACAACAACCCCTTGTTGGTGGTGTCGCCGATTTCAAGATGAACAAGGATCTTTGTTAGTGGTGTCGCGAGCATCTACACGAAGTGAGAAGATTCAGATCACCGACCTTCTTCCTGGTACCACGAGGCGGATCTCGAGGGCAAGATCCCTTGTTAGTGGTGTCGAATTGTAGCACCCCGGTAAAACCACTACTAGAAAATCGCGAGTTATTTTTATTTTGTGCATCATCATGACTGCATGCTCATGGCATCATGCATATTTTTGCCCTAAAATATTTTCACCAAAAGCCTATTTTGGTTTTACTAAAATATCCCTACGGTTTTATTAAATCTGTTTCCCTTTTCTTATTTTCAAACTAAAACAAAATATTATTTTTGGTCCGTTATGTGACCGCAAATAGTTTTCTTATTTGACTAAAAAAAATAATAATAGACTAAAGGCCCGTCTAAAATTTTAGCCCAAAACTAGTCCCATCTAGTGTACTTTGGACTAGATAAATACCTTAATCCCTCTTTTCCTTCCCCAAACCTAGCCTCCAATGCTGCCCAAATTTAGATCTGGGAATTTCCTTATCAATTTTCCCCAATTTCTCTCTCGAGCTATGTTTCTTCCTATTCCTTGTTTCCTTGTCAAATCCATGTGCATGCATAATTCCCCAAAACAGCTAGCTAGCTGAACAAGATCGATTCATGTTCTTCTATTTCTTTTCTTTAATTCTCTTGCACCGCCGCCACTCACCTGCGCCAGTACCCGCACACAGCCGCACTCCACCTGACCCGACCTACCCTGGACACGCACAAGTCCTACACACACGCTCGCGAGCGAGCGAGCTAGCACCCGCGCTCCCTGTCTCCGGACGCGATCAGGTCCCTGCCGCATCTCGCCAAAAAACCAACCCGATCCCACACGTCGCCTCGCCCCTGGCCCCACCCCACGACCGACAGCCTCGAAAGCCACTGTACCGCACCTCTCGATCGACACGCATCCCGCTCCTTCACCCTGGCCCCACCACGAGCCGCGCCCCCACTCCTCCGTGATCCCCACCTACCCTCCCGCACGCCTCCTTCTCCTTCCTCTGGCCGTGCTCGATCCCGCAAACAGCACCGCCGCCTGCAAGCTTCGCTCCGGCCGGTGACCTCGTCCCTTCCCTTCACCGAACTAGATGGCGCCGCCGCCGTAGGATCCGTCGCCGCACCTCACCGCCGTTCCTATCTTCCTCGAGCAGCCACGCCTCCGCCTCCGCGCTGGTCGCCACCGCCCAGCGGGCTCCCACCTCGCCGTGGCGTCTTCCGCGCGCCCGGAGCTGGCCGCCGCAAGCCTCCCGCGCGAGCACCGCCTCCCCGGCGGAAACTGCCACCACCACGCCGTCTCGAGCCCTCCTCGGCTGTCGTCCGCCCCTGCGTTGGTGCCCCCAAGCAACTGCTCGCCACCGCCACCGCGACCACCTCCGCCACCCCGTCCGCCGTCGACCCCTGCGTGCTGCCTCGTCTCTGCTCCCCTACCCGCGAGCAGCAGCATCCATGGCCGCCTCTCCCCACGACCGCGAGCCGGCGTCCGCCACCCTGCATCGCGTCCTCGAGTCCTGCCGCGAGGCCGCCTGCAACCGCCTGCAGGTCCCTGTCGTCGCGTGCTTTCCTGCCCTCAAGCTCGGCGCCGTACCACTCCTCAAGCCCCGCACGACCTCGCCTCCGATGCCCCTGCAACTCGAGCCCGTCCGAGTCAGCGTTGCCCGCTCATCTTCGCCCATCGCGCGTGTGCTCCCCCTCGCCTCCACCTCGCCTCTCTCGCTCAAGCTATTGCGCCAGGCTACCCCGACGTCGATGCCATGGTCCTCTGCCCCACATGGCATCGTTCCAAGTCCACCTGGACGTCCTCTGCCGAGCCTTCGGGTGTTGGTCATCTCGTGTGTGTGCTGCAGGTACAGCCCCAGACGCCTACCTGCTCGCTTATGGTACCCATGTGTGCTTGTAGGAGCTCAAGCTAACATTTGTTTTCTCCCTTCATTCGATGCCCCCTGTAGTTTGGTGTTGACATAGTGCTGTTGCTCTTTAACCAAGCCAGTGAGATGTAGTTGGCGCCACCCACGACAAGATCTTCGACACATCCAGAGAATTGACATCTACTTCGAGGACCACCGTGATAATTCAAGTCCGTCATCGCCACCGAAACCAGAACCCTAAGCTCGACGACAAGGACCCGAAGATCTCCTTGGAACGCCAAGTTCCCCTTCACGGAACCCGAAGACCGATCTCGTCGACCCGAACCATAGAACGCCAAGATCGTCGAGTCCCCTATGTGTGACCCCTTTCTGAGCCCTATTTTTATAAATAAAATACAAACTTGTTGCATATTAAATTATCCATACTCGCATCGCATCATGTGGTTTGGGGGCATTATGTCGATTCACCTCATAATTAAATATGGAGTCCATATGCGGGCTATTCTAGTCTTATATTGGCTCCATTTAAATTTGTGTAGCGAACCGATGCCATGTTTTGACTTGTTATTATCACATTTAAATTGCGGGGTATCTAAATAACATGAACCTTATATTTAATTGTCGGAACCCCGGTTCCGCTTAATATTGCCTAATTGCATTGCACCATTGCCATGCCATGCATCATATCACAATCATGCCGGATCTTCTGCCGTAGTATTAAATATTATATCCGGTGTTTCTGCTAGTGTTTGTTTCTTTGCGGATTAGGCCGAAGAGTTGATGCGAGTATCAACAAGTTCTCCGGATATGAACCTTCGACAGTGTTTCCCAGGCGAGCATCTCTCCCCCTTCTATCTATTTTGCATTTATAGTTTTTATTTCCTCCTGTTGATCTATTGCTATCCGTGTCGCGATGCTTTAGTTTCCGTGCACCAGTTATATCCCGTACAGCCTCTATATTGCCATGGATACATCCTAATACCTGTTGTTTGGTAGATAGCTGGCCTTGCGAGTCGTAGTTGCTTGCTCAGGTGCGATCTCGTGTTGTCGAGTACCACAGTTGTTGGAATGCTAGCAGATGTTTATGGTGGAGAGGATCATGACTTTAAATACAACTATTAATATGCTAGATATAACTAATGCAGAGGCATCGGTGGACAATAGATGTTATTTGGTTCTTCCACGCTCACTTGTGTCCCGTAGGACCCCGAGTACTTGATACTTGTTCCTTGATTTTTCGCACTATCCACATCCGGGAGGCCTTATGGACCCTCCTGAGCCAGAGCTTGATTCATTTCTATTTATTGGGGCCACAAACTAGTTTGGGGTTTTATTACTATCATGTACTTATGCCATGCTTTACTGCTTTATTTAAGATTGTGCGTGGAGCACTTGTACTGTTTAGGATCGTGACACGTTTTCGCTGTATCGACAAGCCCAGTCACACTTTCGGGTTCCCAGTCATTTACAGCCGTCCACACAAACCCTGGGTCCATTCCGGAGCCGGCCAACTTCGTTGCGGGTAGCTTAGTGGGGTGGCCCCCTGAAATATTTTATGAACCCTGTGATCGCTTTATCGTGAAAGCCTCGTTGTGTTTTGAGTTGGTTTTTCCGAGGTTGATCAAGTGTGTGTTGCTATTTGTGCACCCCTGTAGGGTAAAACTTTCTGAGTGCCGTGTCTGCGGTTATGGATGACTTGGAGCACAGTATCTCGATCATAGACAAGCATAACTAAAGTAGTGCTATAAATTTGACTTAATATATCTGACTAGTTATCAGCTTTACTATAACTGGTGGACCTGGTTGTTTTGTTATACCTGCCTAGTAAGTATTGCAACTCTAATGGAATATGATAAAAGTGCCAACAACTACTGGCTTTGGGATTCCTCGGGATAATTATATCTGACTGGTAAATGTTCCCAACTACAACGGAATGTTAATTAAAACCGCCCACTATTTATGCTTCAGGATGACTCATGCTATTTATATCTGATTAGTAAGTGCTTCAACTATAACGGAATGAGTAAAATTGCCAACTGAGTGAGTTCCTTGGTCCGACTTCCTTGTTTGGTCTCGAGGGGGAATACCAGGACGGGTATGCTTGGTGTTAGAATCAGGGTGGATCCGAATAGGTCTTTCTTATCCCTCTCTAATAGCCGCTAGTGATACCGAGTCTCTATAGGTTGTTTAGTGCCGCTGCGTCGCCGCTTTAGTCCACCATACCTATGTAGGCGAGAGCTGCCGAATTCTAGCCTCGTCGTGTACTGGCCTCTGTACTGACGCTCCTCTTTTTCCTTTGCCCTTTTTCGGCACCCCTTTTGTTTTAGCAGGTTTGAGATCGACGTCGATAGTAAGGTTACCCTTCCGGCTTGGCCTAGGCAGGGTTATGGACGCCATTGGTTATTCTTCAGGGCTCTTAGCCCCATTTGCATCCTGTTCGTAGTCGGACGCTCTATTGTTTTCAAGGTGATTGGATCTTTGTATATTATATCGGTATTCTTGACTCATGGAGTCGTTATTGTATATATATATTCTGTGGGTTCCATCATGGACTAATGTGTAATGGTATTACTTCGTTTTCCACCAGCACGAAAGTGCCTGGTGGGCGTCCTTGAATCGTTTCTATGCGGGTTTGGCGGGAAGCGCTGAAACTTGCATAGGGCCAATTTGAGGGTGTTACAGGAGCACAACTGCAGTCATAACACATGGCTTGTGACTCTTTGTATCTATAACCTTCCTCCTTGGTTGTGGATGAAGCGGAAGTTTATTATGATGCCAGTACTCATCCAAGGTACGAAGCAACCCGGCAACGACATTGATGTGTACATAAGGCCATTAGTTGAAGAACTCTTACAGTTGTGGCACGGACAATGTGTACGTGTGTGGGATGAGCACAAGCAGGAGTAATTTGACCTACGAGTGTTGTTGTTCATAACAATCAATGATTGGCCTCCTCTTAGTAATATTTCAGGACAGACAAATAAGGGATACAATGCATGCACACACTATTTATGTGAGACTTAAAGTATATATTTTGATAAATGTAAGAAGAATGTGTACCCGGGAAATCGTTGTTTTCTTCCACCCACGAACACCCTAAGAAAGAAAGGTAAGCATTTCAATGGTGAGCATGCAGCCGGTGTAAGACTATCCACCGTACTGGTGATGATGTATTTGATATGGTGAAGGATTTAAAAGTAATCTTTAAAAAGGGTCCTGGTAGGCAATCTGTTCCGAAGGACGATGTCGGACACGCACCTATGTGGAAGAATAAATCTATATTTTGGAAGCTAACCTATTGGAAAGTCCTAGAGTTTCGCTCTGCAATTGACGTGATGCACCCGATGAAGAATCTTTGCGTGATGCTGCTAGGCTTCTTGGGCGTGTATGGGAAGAATAAATATACACTAGAAGCACGGCAGGACCAACAACGTATGAAAGACCGAGACGACATGCATCTAGAGTCGTTTGAAGATACTTCAAGCTACGCACTTACCAAAGAAGAGAAGGAAATCTTTTTTGAAGTCCTTTACAGTATCAAGGTCCCGTATGACTTCTCGTCGAACATAAAGGAAATAATAAATATGGCAGAGAAAAAATTTCAAAACCTAAAGTCTCATGTCTGCCACGTGCTTATGACACAACTGCTTCCGGTTGCATTGAGGGGACTCCTGCCGAAAAATGTTCGAGTACCCATTGTGAAGCTATGTGTATTTCTCAATGCAATTTTTTAGAAGGTAATCAATCTAGATAGTCTACCAAGGTTACAGAAAGATGTGGTCCAATGTCTTGTCAGCTTCGAGTTGGTGTTCCCACGATCCTTCTTCAATATTATGATGCACCTCCTAGTTCACCTAGTTGAAGAGATTAACATTCTCGGTCCTGTATTTCTACATAATATGTTCCCCTTTGAGAGGTTAATGGGAGTCTTAAATAAATATGTTCATAACCGTGCTAGGCCAGAAGGAAGCGTCTCAAAGGGATATGGAACAAAGGAGGTCATTGAGTTTTGTGTTGACTTTATTCCTGACCTTAAGCCCATCGGTGTTCCTAAATCATGGCATGAGGGTAGACTGAGTAGAAAAGGCACGCTAGAAAAGAAAGCAACGATATGTATGGACGGACATTCTCACTAAAGCACACTACACAGTTTTGCAAAGTTCCACCTTGGTGGCTCCGTATATCGAGGAACACAAGAATATTGTACACTCCAATAACCCGAGGAAGCCTGACTCCTGGATTAGAGATGAACACATGAATACTTTCGGCAGTTGGTTGCAGACACATCTCATGAATGACATCACTATTGGAGAGCAGATGTACTTATTGTCCAGGTCAACATCTTCAACGATATTGACTTTCCAAGGGTACGAGATAAATGGAAATACATTTTACACGATTGCCCAAGAGAAAAAGAGCACCAACCAAAAAAGTGGTGTCCAATTTGATGCAACAGACAAGAATGGGCAAAAGGATACATATTGTGGTTACATAGAGGAGATATGTGAACTTGACTATGGACCTTATTTTAAGGTTCCTTTGTTTGGGTGCAAATGGGTCAAGCTGATATGAAGCGGGGTTGAGGTAGACAAGTAATACGGAATGACAACAGTGGCTCTCAACAATCTTGCGTATAGAGATGAACCATTCGTCCTAGCCAATGATGTGTCTCAGGTTTTTTATGTGAAGGACATATCTACCAAACCGAGAAAAAGGAAAGATAAGCAAAAGAATACAACATATGATGAGCCAAAGCACTAAATAGTTCTTTCAGGAAAAAGAAACATCGTGGGGGTGGAGGATAAGACAGACATGTCAGAAGATTATGATAAGTTTCATCAAATTCTGCCCTTCGTAGTGAAGGATGACCCAAGCATCCCATTAAGTAAGGAAGATGCTCCATGGTTACGGATTAAAAGAAAACCCAATACTAGAGATGTGTGGATGTTTGTGATGTGCAATATTAAACCTTTATTTTTAATGATCTTTTTATATATATATATATGGATATGAACTGTCTTGATCTCAATAGGTAGTATTGAAACTTGTTGTGGCCAACACCAAAGACATTTATTAATATTAAAACGTAAAAATTAGTCATAATCATGTCTAGCCCTATAGTACACAGCTTTAGGGTCATCTTTAGAATCATCATCGTCATCATCGTCGCTCGTAGCACGCAGTTGGATCCTCGACCCTTCCCCGGCTTGTGCATGAGGGAGAGGACACCTGCCACTCCGGCCTCGGATTCATGACACGCGGGGGAGGGGGTTCCCGGATGACGATGCCGGTACACCCTCGGCCTTCACCACCGCCACCATTCTTGTGGCTCTGCGGCTGGTGAAAGTGCGAGTACCTCAGGCGAGGATGGTATCCCATGGCGATGTAGCGCATCACGCCGGTGATAGTCCGGTTCGCCCACCACAGGCAGCAATCGGCCTCGTTTTGGTTCACTAGGGGCGGGCCGTCACTCTTGTACCTAGCGAGCTCCCTTTCCTGCCGGTTTGCAAATAAGGCATTCCAGGTGTCGAGGTTATCGAGATCCCACTGGGGATCTATCCGCTGCTGCGGCGTGGGCTCGAGGTAGAAGTGGTTCGTGATGGCCGCCTGGCGGGCCGAACCTTGAGGAACAGGAGGAACAGGAACTCCTCCAGCGCTCAACATCTAGTCGGCGGGCAGCCGGTACCCCGACGGGCATGGGTTGTGCGCCTCGGTCTCGTCGAGCGTCAGAAAGGCCCAGTAAGCAGTGTCCATTGTTGTGAGTGAGAATGTGTGGACGTGTGGACGGACATGGCGGTCGGCCTAGATATAGAGGGAAATGGCGGGAAACATGGCGGGAAGCGGGGGAAAATGGCGGGAAAGCATATCTTGACGGCTCTCAGAATGTGGCGCGGCATATCTTTAGTCCCGATTAGTGGCTCTAATCGGGACTAAAGGTCCCCGAAATATCTTTTAGTCCCAGTTACTAGTTTTAGTATGAAATATTATATTTCTAATGGGTATATTATTTTTTGTGAATATTTTGGTGTATTATATATATATATATTTTTGTTTTTTAAATAATAAAATATATTTTTCCAACATTTATACTAAATATATTGGTTAAACAATAAATTATTTCATTTAAGTTATATAATAGAGTATGATAATATATTAAATTATAGGTCTTCTTTTTCTGAAAATTTTGATATGTAATACATAATTTTCCTGAAAACTATACACCAGTTTTCATTTTAGCGCCAAAAAACCCTTTAGCTCTGGTTTGTAATACAAACCAGGACTAAAGGTAGGGGTACGCTCCGTGCGCGAAAAGCGGCGGTCGAAAACTCTTTAGCCCCGGTTTGTAATACAAACCGGGACTAAAGGGACCCTTTAGTCCCGGTTTGTATTACAAACTGGGGCTAAAGGTGGAGGGGTATAAATACCCTCCTCCTCCACCCCGGTTCCAGATACGAACCGGAGAGCCCCATATTCATCTTCTTCCCGCCGCCGCCATGGAGTGTGGAGGAGCAGCTCGCCGTGTGTACGAGGATTTTGCCGCCATCTGAGGAGAATCTCGCTGTTGCCCACACCGTCGCTCTCGCCGCCCGTGCCGCCGCTCGAACCTTCCCTCCCAGCACCCGCACCGTCCGTCCACCGTACCGAGGTGGGAGCTCGCGCAGCCGCCCGCCGATCGAGTAGGAGCTTGATGATCACCGCGCCGTCCGTCCTGTCGCGGCGCGTCGCCCCTGCAGGTGAGGTCTCTCGATCTAATTAGTTAGTTAGTTTAGGTTTAGGGGGTTAGTTTAGGTTTAGTGGTTAATCCATGTTTAGGTTTATAGTTCAATTAGTTAATTAGCTAGGTTTATTAGTTTAGTTTAGTTAGGTTAGTTTAGGTTTAGGGGTTAGTTAGGGATTAGTTAATTAGGTTAGTTTAGGTTTAGGGGTTAGTTAGGGTTTAGTTTAGGTTTAGGGGTTTATTAGTTTAGTTTAGTTTATTAGTTTAGTTTTAGTTAATTAGGACAGCTATCAAAATGAAGGAAGTCCTTTCCTAGGTCTACGCCTTCAAGGTCTAATGTTCTCAGATGTATAGAGGCAAGAAGGGGCAGTCTATGTTGAGATATGAATCGCCACTGACATGAAGTGTGAGCGCACAAACTTTGCACATGACAGCAAATAGTGGAGACCTATTCAGGGCCCGCTGGTGGCGGCGGAGCAGGAACCTGTGTTAGGTTTAGGTTAGTGTTAGGGAAATTACTTAGTGGTTTAGGTTATGATTTAGTTATGCCGCGTCCTCATCATCCACTCGGCAGCAACGGCGGAGTACTAGACTCCGTCGGGTCAGGGGATGTCCGAGCCTAGGCTCCGCCGGGCTGGCACTAGGAGGTGCTACCTGCCGGGACTCGTACCTTGGTGAGGAATCTGGGTATCTTCGTCGACCCAGAGCTTCTTTGGTGGTGTCTGCGAGGCCCAGGAGCGGTGCAGAGGGAGCCGACCCCCGAGAAGGTGGTACGTCGTCATGTTAGGGAGGAGGACGAGCACGTCCGCCGGTATATGTATATTTTGGAGACCAGGTTCTCCAATCTCTGGAAGGTTCTTCATGGATCTCACCCAAGCTATTCTCTGGTGATGGTTCCTGTTCTCTGGGTGTACACCTCCCGTGGCACAGGACCCGGCAGTCGATGTCGCTAGTTTGATATGAGCGAGATGTATTATTGTACTTTATCTTATATTATTGTACTTTATCTTAATGCAAAATTGTTTTATTATTAGTACGTAATCTTTTTTCTGTATCCGAGTCATCGCAATTGTAATATTCTTTTACTTAATGCAATTTTTTTTATCTTTTCTGTATTAGTTAAGCTATGGACGGTAGACACAATGAAGAGGTGGTTTTGAACATGATAGATGAGGGTACTGGAGGTTCTTATTACGATGATGGCTCCCGGTATCTTAATTTTTCTGGAGGAGACGACAGTGGAGACGATGGGGGAGACCATGGTGGAGACTATGGTGGAGACTATGGGGGAGACCATAGTGGAGACGATGCTGGAGACATCTTAATAACAAAGTCCGGCGAGGTATATAAAGCCTCTACCGATCGATCACTAGTATAGATGCACTAATTGATTCGTATATATATACTGACGATTGTTTCTTCTCTTAGACCTCCGCATCGGGCCGATCTTCTACAAGAAAAAGAGCTCTGGCCCAAAAGTTGCCCGCTGACTTAGTATCTGCGCTGGGTCAACCATTGGACCCCATACAGTCCATCAATGCATTTGTACATCAATGCGGAGTGATTGCTAGAGACACCGTCTCGATCACCACGCGGGAGTGGAATAAGCTAAGAAAGAAAAGGGATCCAGCTAGGGCTAGTTTTGTCGATGACAGAGCGAAAGATGGGATGTAGAATTCTCTCATGACACATTTCACCCTACCAGTCTTGAAGACTGATGAGCTCACACAGCAAATGAGGTTGAAAGTCAAGGAGTGGGCTCTTAAGAAGATGGGTACACTATTCAAGGACTGGAAGAAAAGATTGTACCACAACTATGTGAGGAAGAAAAAACTCATGAATTCACTGGCCCACTAGACAAGTAGCGGGATAACTGGGCTGCATTTGTGCAATACAAGAACTCGGAACCAGCTAAGTCAATGTCAGAAAAGAATAAGCTAAATGCAGCCAAATAGAAATATCACCATCATATGGGTACAGGTGGATACAAGAGTGCCATGCCTAAGTGGGATAAAGCTGAGGCTAACCTAGCGGCTAAAGGGGTCACTCCAGCTATTCTAGTTGGACCTTGAGGTCAAGAAATTGGTTATTCCGGCATGGGACATCGTATGACCCAGAAACAAGCGAGATTGTTGCAAAAAAAGAAGTTGCTAGACCTAAGGATGATCTTATTAAAGTGATAAAAGAAGTTCAAGAGGGAAAGTTTGTTCTCGACAGAGAGAAAGATGAGCTGAAAAAGGCCCTCAGGAATCCTGAAAAGGTTGGACGAACACGAGGCTTCGGACCTTCTTGTCCATGGGCTATCGGGTTTCCCGAGGACTTTGACACCTACACAAGCCGATCGAGAAAAATGAAGCGGCATCAGGCGGAGGAGGCAGAGTGGTTTGCAAAGTTTGAAGCCATGTTGCATCAGCAGCAGGAGCAGATTAATGAACTTAGAGTTCTAGCCCGACAGCCAGATCCCGCACTTGACAGTACGACAGGCCCATCTCAGCAGAAAAGCAGCATGGCTTCCACGGAGGTCCAGGCCAGGCTAATGATGCAATGATGTATGTCTACCCCGTGGATGCAATCAAGGAGAAGACTAGTTGTGAGCTACATGTTGAACTGAAGAACATATCCATGAAGGTGGCGGTCGGTGTTTCTTTACCTTATGCACCGAGAGGGACATTCCATTGCAATCCGATTTCAGCTGGCTATGCTCGTGTCGGTATGGATGAAGTTCAACTGCTGTGTCAGTCACTATAGCTTGACATCCCTAGAGGTGAAGGGGAGACGACACTAGGAGAAGTCACGAGTGACTTCATTCTTTGGAAAAAGGAATACATCAAGTTTCCAGGCTCGGCACCAAGGCCACCGTCTCCACTGAGAAACAATCCATCACCTCCAAGGCCACCGTCTCCTCCCAGTAAAAGTCCACCACCTCCAAGTCCATCCCTCCTTGACAAGGACCTCAGTGCGAGTCCATCTCAATCTACACAGCCGCCTCCACCCACTAAGGACCAAAAGCGGAAGAATAACACTGCTCCGTCGAGGGATAACCGACGCGGAAAGCGACAGTTGTCGCCCCTCCCAGGTGTACCATCCGTTCCTCCCAAGAGGGCTTACGACCTGACTAATGAGGAGACCGATGCGGTCGTACGTGCCAAAGTGGATGCCCATTTTAAAAAGAAACAACCTGAGCAGAGGTCCAAATAAAATCAGAAATCAAGGAGCACTTTAGGAGATTACTGATGCAACCATCCCAAGCTCAGTAAAATGCACTAGATAACTATGCACGCTATCTTCAGAAGGCACTGAAACATAAGAGATCAAGTGGTAGAGGAAGCATCACAAAAGATGTTCCCCAGCAGGGGGAACAAGCAAAAATATCAAGTGGTAGCAGAAGCATCAGGAAAGACGTTCCCTAGCTGGGGAAACAAGCAAAACAATCGACCCCCCTCTCCAGGTGTTACCCGAACCTCAACTATGTAGGGGAGAACCTTTGCATATGGAAACGGCTCAGCTATTGGCTGAGAAATGTAATATGTCTATTCATGACATTCTTGGTGGAGCTGATATCACCAGGGTTGATGTAGCACAACGATATGTTTACGGGGAGCCTATGGTCAGTTCTGAGAGGCTCCAGGATATGCCAACAAAAGTGCGACAATTGCATGTATGATACATGGAAGAAGCACAAAAAGAGCGACAATGGATCATCGCGAAAGTTCAAGAAGAGCATTACTTCATTGAAGACAAGATCCATATTGAATTTCTAGAACTCTTTCAGTTATTCAATCAAAGGGAACTCGACAAATCTATCCTCGGTTGCTATTGTATGTATGTGATTACTTTATTTATGTAATTAAGTCGCTAGCTCATCTTGTTCAATTCATTGCCGGTAGGTATACTCACTATATTCTTTTGTACGCTATAATAATGCAGAATGAAGATTCTCGAATGTAAAAAAAGGACAATCCATGGATTTGGGTTCGTTGTCCCAAATCGAGTTAATGAATACTCCCTCCCTTTCAAAATATAAGATGTTTTAGCTTTCTGAAAGGAGTGTATATAGACCCCTTTTAGTGTGAGGTTCACTCAAAACCTAGATAAACCTATATACTAAAATGGGTCTAGGTGCACTCCTTTTTTACAAAGATAAAACATCTTATATTTCAAAATGGAGGGAGTATATGCTAAAGTCGAAGCCAGTGGACACCGAGCGTAACTTGCTCCGGTTTTTCACGAGGCAACATTTCTGTAATGAAATAATATTTCCTTACCACTATGGGTGAGAGTGTTATTGTCTTGTACACATTAACTTTTGCTTACTCGATGTTCAGTGTAAATGATGAGTTATTGATGTATGTAAACCTTGCATAGCTACCACTGGATTCTTCTAAGCATTTCTGTTAACTTGGGAAGTGTTCAAATCATGGACTCATTACAAAAAGACATGAAAGAGTACCGGAACATGATCGATATGCTCCAAAAGTAATGTCAACCATTATCTTACTATATAGGTTTCTTTCGTTCATTTTCTAATATATCAAGTAGTTATTAACTTATTCATTCATTTTTTTATCGGGTAGTGTTTGGACATGGTTCAAGACCAAGATCTGCGGTCAATGGAGTGAGCAGCCAAGTTTCAAACGGATCCCAGTAAGTAGTACGAGCTAGGTCTGTGCATCTCTTTAATTCTAGTTTCTATACATTTATCATGCTAGAGTTATTATTTGATTGAATTATATTCTTGTAAAGTGCGCGACACAGCCATGGGGGACTAATTTATGTGGATACTACATTTGAGAGTTCATTCGCATCACTACTGAGAAGCCCTTGGAAACTCTTCGAGTAAGTAAACAATATATTCACCCTTTATTTTTATTACAATAAGTTGTGTTGAGTCTAATTCATATGATCTCCTTTATAGTTGGACGCGATGCGGGAAAAGCTCCTACCACAGGACCGCCTACTAGCAATCCAAGAGGAATTGGCTAGATTTTTGGTCGACGAGGTCATAGACCCATGCGGAGAATACTCTCTAGATAGACCATAAAGCATCCATGTTTGGGACTCATATACCAAATTGTATATGTATATGTATGTATGCTTGTAAGAGAAATTATATTATATATGCATCAACGTGTACAAGTACTATGTAGGAGCGTTGTGTATGTATACGAAAACTTGTTTTTAATGAAAACACAGAATGAAAAATAATTGAACACAAAACACACAAAAAAAAGAAAAACCCTAAAACCCCATCTCCTCCCGCGGCAGCCAAATGCCTTGAAATGCTTCCGCGGCAGAGACCCTTTAGTCTTGGTTCGTGTTACGAACCGGGACTAAAGGTCCTCCAGCCTAGCGCGCCTCGCGGGGCCACCTGGTGGACCTCTAGTCCCGGTTCGTAACAGAACCGGGACTAAAGGCCGGACCTTTAGTCCCGATCTGGCAGTCCCGGTTTGCAATCCAGGACTAAAGGTCCTTACGAACCGGGTCTAAACGCCTGGTTTCTACTAGTGAGAAATCCTCCAAGAGAAATTCAGAAACATGGGTCTTGATAACACTGACCTCGTAGCCCTCCAGGGAGTGCACACTTTTGGGCGGGCGCAGTGTTAGTTCACACGGCGGAACTGCACGGCCGGGCAGGGACGAGGGACATTGGTGAACCTTGATGTGGTCACTCCCGATGTATTCGACAACAAGTACTATGACATCCTCCTACAAGGGCGTGCTCAGCTCCCGTCCGACAAGGTTATGTTGTTCGGCCCTAGTGCGGCAGGGACCACCGCACCCATTGTTCGTAGGTTCTCTAGTAGCCAGAAGGACTTCTTCAAGAACTTTGCAGCCTCCATGATCAAAATGGGAAATATAAGCCCGCTGACTGGAAGGTATGGGGAGATTAGGAAGAGTTGTCACAGGGTGAACAAGAAACTCTAACAAGAAACTGAGGAAAAAGATTCGATGCTCCTTGATGGCCATAAAATTTTATTGTTTTTGTTTTACAAGTTGTCGTGCATTATTGTATAGACCATTCATTTGATTCATTCCAAATGTACTTCCTCCGTCCCGATTTAAAGGACACATGTTGGAAATCATGCAATCCCAAAACTCTCTCACCTTCTACGCATATAAGCATTTAATTTCAGAGAAAGAGTCAATCAGAGGATTGGTGAGAGCCAAATGAGAGGAAGCCTAGGGCCTAGAAATTTGCTATATGTGTCCTTTAAACCGGGGATGGAGAGAGTATAGTGTTCCTCGCCCCTTTTGGGTGAAGCTAAATGTAATTGTTTCTGCTTTGGTACATGTGACTAGTTGTGAACCCGTTTCTTACATATTTTTTTAAAAATGGGCACTTTATTACTTTCATAATATTTACACATGGTCTCTGCATAACTAAGATGCACATAGCCGATCAAACCACACAGGTATAAAACAAGTGAAAAGGAATTGCACAAATGACTCCAAGATTGTTTATGACAAATTACTAAGGTAACTCGATCCATAGCTCACGCGGCCATCCATGTTGGGAAACAATATCCCTCGCCTTATCTTCCAATCGTGGAAATCCCTCCGTGAATAAAGAGCGGTGCTCGACCCGTTGAAGAATAGTCCAAGATCGGAGAATAGCCGTAGCCCGATAAATTACCTACAGCGTTGAAGACACATTAGCATTAAAAATCTTGTCATTCCTACATAGCCACATCGACCAAATAATGGCAAGCGCTCCCATTGGCCACCGGTCGTGGGGGAGATAACCCAGAAGTTACTTGGATGATTGACCATATATGACGAGCAAATTTGCATTGAAAAAGTAAATGTTTGATTGTCTTGTCCTGATGACAAAACATATATTGTTTATTTCCATGCCAATTCCTCTTAGCAGGATTATCTTTTGTAAGAACTACCCCTTTCCGAAGATACCAATTAAATATTTTAGTTTTCAGGGGTATTTTCATTTTTCAAATTGAACTATTATCATCGACCGGAATATTAGGTTGGATCAAGGCCCTATACCTAGAGTCCACAGAAAATTTACCGCTCTCAAGTAATTTCCAACAGAACTCGTCAATACCGTCCGACCCATTTCTTACATCGGCTAGTTTTAAAGAAAATATATTCATAGCTCTATTTAATTATTGCATTCAATGTTTCAGAGCTTGGCAATGTTTTGTTGTGTATTGTTTCACATGGGAGACGGGTGTTTCTTTCACATGGACAACGGTTTTGAGAACGAAAATACAAGTCCACATATATGTGGGATTCACGGGCTTATCCCTAGCGTTCAATACGTCTTTGAGATTCATGCGAGCTCCTTTGCACATTGCAGAAAACATAATATTTTACATCTAATTCTAATCAGCCAGTATTTCCTTTTATAAAAAATACTGGCCATGTTTCTTCTGTGTTGTTTTTCCTCTTACATTATAGTAGGGTAGATCTAGGCCCTCTTTCCATGGATTGTTTTTCATCTTACATCTTAATTGTGTACAATAGACATTCCTTAATCACCCGTTGAGTCAAAAAACAGAGAAGAAATCCAATAAAATGCATATAACCAACCAACAGTCCTCTAAAACAAAATATGGGATAGGAATTTCCATGTACATGAAAAAAGGGATCTAGCTCATCCAACCATGGAAGCTAACTTGGAAGAATTCGGGTGCGCAAGAAAGAAATGGGAAAATGATTGCGTGGAGGATCCCGACGGATCCAAGATAGGGGGCATGTAGGCGGCGCCAATCGCCAGGATGGGAGAGATGGCAGGGAGTGGGGAAGAGAGAGACTAGGGGAGAGAGGCAAATCGGGAGCAGGGGACCGGGTTGATCATGTCGGCTGATCCTATCTCCCGTTATCGCGATCTACGTCTTTGCATGCCACGTTTTGAAATTTTGTTGTTGCTGCTATATACCTCCCGATTTTCGCCTCCCATGGACACGTGAGGATACGTGTACGGTGAGTATATGTCTAAGAGGATTATACGGGCTTCAGGTGCGTTTGTACGGTCTTCGAAATGAATCAGTATGGAATTTTTGTTGGAAAAGTTTGAAAACGGGGAGGGACACCGAAGCAAAAGTGACTTTAGATACCATATGGGAGGAAAATGTACAAGGTGAAAGTAAGATGTAAAACACGAATCTTGAAGCCACTGGGACCAAGCCAGGGACACCCACAACATTGCAGAATTGTTGCATTCATTAGCTTTGCATACCCACATCAATGACAAGATTACAATGATAGAGCCTATCTCTATTTCCAATGTTTTCTTTACCCGTGTTCATATGGTCGAAATATACTAGTGAGTACCACCTACCTTTTAAAATAGCTTAAGATTGTCACAATAATGTAAGATGTATCATACATGTAATATGCGCTTTTATCGACTCAAAAGAATAATAGAAGAATATAAAGATGGTTGATTAAACATTAAAATCATGTACATTTTTAGTAGTGATACTATTAATGGCCACCCACTCTCGATCAAAAGAACATGATGTCTATGGGTCAACTACCATGAAGATACGGATGATATGTTCATGTGTTCAGAACTGTATCACCATAGATCATAATTGTTAGACCATCACTGATCTACCTAAATATATCACATTCGATAGGTCATTATAACTGCACCCAACTAAATAAATGAACCAAATGATTTTTTTTCATAATCGTATCTAAACACAAAATCACAACCATAAGATATTTATGATTGTACTAAACAAAATACTAGAAACTACAAATGGTTTTTAGTTTTATCACACAAAACATGACATGCTTTTTTCATGTTTATATTTTTATTTAGCCATGAGAAAATAAACATGAAAGTTTCGATAACTAATCCTAAATGTAGAGTATTCATAACTTGTAGGTCATGATGGAAATGTGAAGAAAAATGCTTGGAATATCTATATGAGTTAAATATTGAAACATTATGCATGGTTCTATGTTTAATAAGAACCTTTTCTCATATGTGTTGTAAATGCGCATAAACTTTGTCCTAATCAAATTTGGAGAATTCGACCAAGTATATAGAGAAAATTATCAACTTCTATAATACCAAATAAATATTATATTCAAACGTATTTCATTATCGATCCGAGGATGTTGATTTGGTATTTTAGATGCTGATATTTTTCTATGTAAATTAACTTGGATAACATACAAAAGTTTTTCTTAAGAAAAGGTTGAACGCGAATATGAGGACATTCCAAAGGAAAAATAGATAAAGTTGAAGGGGCAATACCTAAAATTCTAGGCTCAGATCATAATGAAATTGATGGTAGAGCAAAAAAGTAGAAATAGCCCCCACAAAGTTTTTTTAGAAATATCGATAACCTCATTTTGAAATCTCAAAAGTACGAGAAAGAAGACGATTGTGCGAAGCAAAATAGAGTTGCCTTCTTTGAACCACAAATTCATCTTTATGTGTCACCTACATTTTGACATAATATTTTAAAAGTTAACAAATATATGTAAAACAAATAGACATGCATGTGTGGAATGTCTTTCCAGAAAATATTAAATGTATTTCTCGAATATTTTAAAACTTCATATTCCTGGAGCCTGCGAGTCAAAAACAGCATACCCATGGTAGTATGTGGGCGTCCGGTTACACTTTGAGATATCTTTGCGGCCAAAAACTAGTTGTAACATACAAACCATCCAAAGATTCAACAATTTAATATTAGTTTCATGTGCCGATGAAGTATGATGTGGAAAATGATTAGCTAGCTCCAAGTATATTTTCTCATGCAACGTGTCTACTCAGTACATACAGCCGTGGCTCTCGCGACTCCCTCGCCCCCGCGTGGGCGACGGGGTCGCCGCCCCCCACTACCTCTCCCAGCCTCTCCACCTCCTCCTCCCCTCCCTGCCGTCGCTGGCAGTCGCCGCTGGGCTAGGTCGCGCGGAGCCGGCCGCGGCTGGCCCCTACCTTTTCCCTCCCTTGGCAGCGCGCGTGTGGAGCTTCCTGGCGACGGGAGGTGTTTTCCTGGCTGCTAGGGTCTGGACACAGCCGGGAGCGACGACGCGGTGGCGCTGGCCCTGTAGCAGCGCGTGGGTGATGCAGCGGAGCGGCGGCACGATGCTGGAGGGTGGTGACACGCCTCCTGTCCTCCCCAGATCTGGGACTACAGGCCCCATCTGGGTTTTGGCGGGCCGTTCTTCCCATGACGATGGCGGTGTGTCCTGTGATAGTGTGGCGGTGAGCTCGAGGATGGAGACGGTGGCGACAGAGGCTAGCTTGTTGCAGCGTGGTGGTGAGCTTTACGGTCCTAATTTAGGCCCGGTCGGACCCTCTTGGGACTGGTGTGCTCCGTGAGGGCTTTGCGGGTCCGCTGGACCCGGCTAGACCTATCTGGGACTGGTGTGCTGATGTCTCATCTGGTCGTCTACCCCACAGGACGGGGGGGGGGGTGTGGAGGTTTCTTACTCCCTCTAGGTCGCGATACTACTGGCCCCAATTCGAGTTACCTTTCTCCTTTGTCGTGCATGCCTCGTGACGATAGCTTCGCTGAGATGATGATGGCGACTTCATGACCATAGTGGTGCATGCTAGTGGGCGTTGAGTTTGGTGGTTCGAGGCTTCTGTGCATCGGATCGTCCTAGGGTTATGGATGGGGATTTACGGGAGAAATCCTTGTCAACTCGACCAGCACTGACGCGGTGCCGCCTTCGGGTGGCACTATTCCTTCTAGGAGGGCGTCGTGGCTACCCTAGGTCCACTTCCCTCTATGTGCTGAGGGAAACCGTAGGAGCATTGGTCCGGGCAGCAAGCGTCTCACTTTCCTTCTTCAAGGTGTTGCTTGGCACTGACGCTTTGATGCTAGGAGGGTGGTGGTACATATTCGGAGGGCGCAACGGTTGTGGTCCACCATCGCTTAGTCTTTTTTTTGCGGGTACCACCATCGTTTATTCGATCTACCTTAGTCTCCATTTTGCTTCTTCTTTTCTTTTAGGCATGTGTTTGCTATTTTCCTAGCATTTCCTGCGTTTCAAAACTGTTTGTTGTATGGTGTGGTTGCTATATTCATAATATAGCGGGGTGAAAGCCTATTTCGAGGAGTACATACAGCCGCCTAGCTCTTGATGGACTTATGGGTGTACGGGTCTTGAATAACTTTTGATCTGGTATGATGTAGAATTGATCAAGAGATAATAATCATAACTTCAATCTCACATTTTATAGAAAACATGAACAACCTGCTAATTCAACTTAAAGTTCCAAACAAGTCGTTACAGACTCATTGACAGCAAAACTGACACTAGTGGAAAAAGGGCCTCTAGTCCCGGTTCATAAGGGCCATTGGTCCCGGTTTCTGAACCGGGACCAATCACTCGGGACTAATGCTGGTATCGGTTCGCGCACGAACTGGGACCAATGGGTATCCACGTGGGAGGGCACGCGACGAGGGAGGGTGGATCATTGGTCCCGGTTCGTGGAACAAACCGGGACCAATGGGTCTCCACGTGAGAGCGCGAGAGACGAGTGGAGGTGGATCATTGGTCCCGGTTTTTGGCACGAACCGAGATCGTTGGTCTCTCTGCCGTGGCAGGGTTTTATGCCGCGGCAGGATTTTTGGGCTATTTTTGTGCCGCAGCAGGGTTTTGTGCCGCGGCAGGATTTTTGGGCTATTTTTGTGCCGCGGTAGGATTTTTTTATCAATTTAATGGTACTACATATATACAACAATAATGAAACCACGATATATATATTACACATTATGCATGATCACAAATATATTATACACTATCTCATCCGTCTTCTTGGTCGAAACATATTATAATTACAAACGATACTCTCACACGGATTTGATCTAATTTATATCTTCTTTTTTACACTTTACCCTTCTAAATGAAGCGGGTAATAGTATTCTCCTTTGGAATCTATGACTTGTTCTAACAAGAATCCGGCAATTTCCTCTTGAATTGCTTGCACGCATTCTTGTGATAGAAGACCGTCCCGCATCCGTTCGATCTAATATAAAGAAGGAGATCAATATATATGAATGAAACTAAACACAATTGGTGGTAATAAAATAAAGTTGTGATTATTGTTTATCGTACTTCAATTTTTTTGATGTTCCGGTATGCGTCCTTCTCTTTGGTCGTCTGGCGAATGAACTCGCAAACATAGTATCCACATAAGTTATTCCCAGCTTCCTGCCGCAAGCACTTTACGAGAACGGAGTTCAATCAAAATAATAATCAAGCATGATAATGGTGGTATTGAAACTAGAATCAAAGAGATGCGTGGATCTAGCAAGTAGTACTTACAGTCAATGGTTGAAATGTAAGCTCTGGCTTCCAAACACCCCTAGTTTTGGCGGTGAACCGTTTCCAAGCCTTCTGGAGGCATTCCTGCATGTTTGTCCACTTTTCTAATGGTGTGCGTTTCGAGTCCAGGACTTTTACTACTCCGGTGTCAACAACAATGATTAACAGAATATAGTGGAAGTTGGACACACTAACAAAATATAATACGAGTCAATTATACGCTTAACATCGAGTAAGCGAAAATAGAATGTGTATAAGACAGTAACACTCACCCAGTGTTATAAGGAAATAGTATTTCCCTTCTGTTGCTGAAATGCTTCAACGCTTGGAACAAGTTATCCTCTGTCTCTTTGGGTTTTGTTTTTAGAGTAACTTCATGAACAAAGTTGCAGTCAATAAACCCAAGGTCATAGATTTGTCATTTGTTGCATTCGAGAATCTTCATTCTGCATATATAATTAGTATAGTAATGAGTAAGATTATACAAGCAACGAATGAGCTTAACTAGAAAGACTTAATTACAGAAATTAATAATACTTACAAACAGTAGGCACTGACGATAGTTTTGTCGAGGGCGTCTTGTTGGTAAAACTGAAATAATTCTAGAAATTCGATCAATAGGAAGCCATCTCCATGATCGTAATGGTGGTGTTTATATGCAGCATAGATCCAGTTTTTGGATTCAGCACAGGCTTGGATGTACCAGTTATGCAATCTTCGCATTTTTGTTGGTAGATCTTTGGCTAACTCGGGTTTGACGAGAGGAGCCCCGTACTGGTACACGTATGTTGTTTCTTGGTACCCCTCGAACTCATCCATACGGCTCATGTACTCAGTAATAGACAGTCCATATAATTAGGCATTTTCTCCGTACAGTCGAACAAACTCCGGATCAATGTTCGGATCATGCCGCTCCTGGGCTCTCCACTCATTTGTATCGTACACTTTGAGCGGTTCAATCGATTGATTTTTCTGTTGTCCGAGCTGGGCAACTTCTTTCCCGACTCTCCGCTCTTTTGCCTCAGTCGACTTGGTAATAGAGCGATTATAGTCTGATGTGAGCGCTATGGGTTGGTGAAGCTAAATCTTAAGCGCGACTGCTTTGGCTTTATCTTTTGCGGTGACCGGGAAGAATGCCTCTATCGGCTTTTTCTTGTTAGCCATGTCAATCTTCCACTTTTCATAATGGGTAGCTGCGACCGCAGTAGTTTCCTCATTTGTCTTCTCGCAAGGTAGGTTCTTCATATTCTGATGAGGTACTTTTGGGAGGGGCAATAGCTTACATTTCGGTGATCGGAACGTGCTCTTGCTGCTGCTGGTGGTGCTTCCCCTCTTAGTATACTTCCGCTTTTGTCTCTGAGGCTTAGGGGACGGAGACGGCTGACGCGGCGGCGGAGACAGCTGAGGCGGCGATGGAGACGGTTGCGCTGAGTGGTGAGGCGGTGAAGGCGACGGTTGCGCTGGAGAATGGTGAGGTGGCGGCGAAGGTGGATTGCTGCTTTGAGGAGTGGGTGGCCTTGGCGGCACAAATTTGGAAGCATGATGCGCTCCTTTGCCCATAGAATAGTCCCCCCCTTTGGCTTCTCCTAGTTGAGTCAGCTCCATATCTTCCCCTGCAGGGTGGTCTAGCTTTAGCTCCTCAAAATCTTCCTTCACCTCATCCACCGTGACGACAGTGTACCCTTTTGGAACCGGTCTGCAATGCCAAGTTGGGTTAGGCGCAATTGGTACCACCATGCCAACTGCCGCCGTCACCCTTAAGTTCATAACCTGCACCTTTAGCTCACAAGCTGTGGTCTCCGTGATATCATCCACTAGGTAGCGTTTAGGAGGAGATGTCGTCGGTGCATCATCATCAACATCATGGAGCTGCGTGGAAGCGACACTGCTTTTCTTATTTGATAGGGCACCGGTACACTCGAATGCGGCTTCTACCACGTGCCGCTGAGATTGGCCGCTAGTACCTTGCTGGCTAAGTCTGTCGAGTTGATCCTGGTGTCGCTTTAATGCTTCTTCTACATTACGCAGCCGGTCTGCAGCGGCCGCTTTCTCAGCTGCCTCCCTTTCCTTTCTCCTCTGATGGCTTTTATCGGGATATCTCTTCATTTCCAGGGGGAAGGCAGCCTTCCACGGCTTGGAGCCTAGTGTGCCTTGTGCTCGTCCGTCGTGTTCAGGATTTTTAAGGGCGCGTGTGAGCTCGTCATTCTCTCTATCGGGAATGAACGGTCCCACTGCAACATCATCTACTGCATTTCTAATATCGCCGATGGGCAGTAGGGGATCATCTTTGTGTTTCTGATTATATATTGCCTTCCCTTCTTTGTCCAACATGCCCCATGGCCGTAAAACCAGTTTCTCGCCTATGGTGTCCATGCTGCGGGCTCTGGTCTGATCCCGGCAGCTATGTAATTGACCTCAAGTGCATCCCACTTAGGCATGCAACCGGCGTAGCCAGCAGGCCCCATGTTATGATGGTATACTTTCTTAGCAGCATTCTCCGTATTTATTCTAGACCTTTCCTTAGCTTTCTCCGATATCTTGTACTTCACAAAATCCTCCCACTGGTGTCTTAACTTAGCATAGCCGCCTTGAGTGAAATCCGGAGTCTTCTCTACCTTGACAAAGTTATTGTACAGTTTCTTCTTCCAGTTCTTGAATGCATCAGCCATCTTGATGAGAGCAAACTTCTTGACTCTTTGCACAAGCTCCATTCTTGCTCTCTCTCCTCCTCATCTAGATTCACATCTGGCATCGGCAGGAGGAAATTAATCATGAGCTTCTCAAAAAGCTTATCTTTGGCATTGTCGCTGACATATGGGACTCCACCGCCGCTTGGCCGATTCCATTCTTGAACGGCGATCGGGATGTAGTCCCTCACAAGAACTTCGCATTGCTTGACAAATTTTCTTGCAACATCGACGGGAGCTTGCGGTTCGCCATCTACACCGACCACTTCGATCCTATACCTCACATTGTCATCCAACTTTTTTGTTGGGCCTCATTTCGTTCTTACGGAAGAAGTTCTCGATCCGAAGGGCTAAAAGAAGAAAGAGTGTTAATATATGCATGTATATATATAGACAACAGCATTTTAATTACAAAAATACATATATACACCTCGCCGGTGTTTGCAAGATTTAAGGTTCCACCGGAGCCGTCGCCTTCTCCCTCATCGGCTTCTCCCCTGTCCCAGGCTTCGGCTTCTACCTCACCGGAGCCATCTCCTCGGTTGAGAGACTCATCTCTCTGACCGAAATCATTCAGAAACTCACTGGTGACATCGATATCGATATCTTTATTTTCGCAGATCATTCCGTGGAGGATGTTTTCCTGATGTTCTGGAATCATAGTATCTTGATGTGTTGGATCCATAGTATCTGCAAAGATGATGATATGGCAAGTTAATTAGTATTGTAATGAAATCCTATAGCATGCTTAGAAATTTAAGCGGGATCCGAGGGGTCCAAACCCTAATACAGGAGAGACCCTCGAATCACCTACGGGGGTTCATTTGTTCTTCTTATTAAACTTGTGATTAAAGTTGTTGAACAATGCATGATATTGATGGTAAAGTGTAGATCTCATTTTTCTGAACATTTTGATATATTATTTGTATTTTTCTGACTTATAAATAATTACATATTAAGTTTATGACAAGAAAGGGGAAACAACAATCAACACATGGCATCGATGCAATGCTCAAGCAAGGATGATGATATGACAAGTTAAACAAAGTTTAAATGTAACCCTAAGGCATTGGCAATTTAGGTGGGATCCGAAGGGTCCAAACCCTAGTACAGGAGAGACCCCGAAATCACCTACGAGGGGTTAATTTCATTCTCTGATTAAACTTGTAATTAAAGTTGTTGAACAATGCATGATTATGAGTCTATTGTGTAGATCTCATTTTTCTGAACATTTTGATATATTATACATATTTTTCTGACTTAGAAATAATTAGTTATTGAATTTATAAGATTAAAATCTTTTCTGAAATTATTTAAACAATTATTAAACTTTTATTGCATCATTATGACGTCAGCTCGGGGTGGGGGTTTGTTTTTCTCCTCGGCTAAACTAGCCACAGAGACTGACGCTAGGGGCCCAAGCCACCTCAGATGCCACGCTGGCGGGGCTTGGTCAGCGCCCACGTCAGGCACACGCGACGCCACGTCGACGCTACAGTAGCGCCACGTAGCCTCGCCGGCGAACTGCCAGGCGGTGGTGGAAGACGGCGGAGAACAGCACGCGGGGTGACGCGACTAGGACCGTTCGAATTAGTGCGATGCGGGCTACCTAAAACGGGCGACGCCGCTACGGGAGGTGCGCCGGAGCAAGGGGTTTGACGATGGTCGGCGGTGGCAGGTGCTCGTGGAGAGGACGATACAGTGAGGGAGGGAGACGTAGGAGTGGTTCTAGAACACCAGTGGCTCACCAGGAGGCCGATGAAGGGTGCGGCGAGGCCGGAGGAGGCCGGGTGCTGCCGGAATCAGTGGAGAACGCGGCAGCCGGAGTCGGGGACGGTGGGGTCGATTGCAGCAATGGAATCCTTGCCTGCTCGTGGCGGCGTCTGACAGCGGCGGACAGTGGCGCTCGGCGACGGGCGTCGACGGCGTGAAACGGCCGCTCTGGATTTGGGCAGCCTGACGGCGTGATTTTTCTCCGCCGCAAATTTTCCTTAGCCGCGCGTCGATGTGCTCTGTGATTTGGGGGAGTTGGGGAGGAGGAAGGGCCGGGACTGTTAACTGTACAGGCCTTTGGTCCCGGTTCGTCCCACCAACCGGGACCAAAGGATCAACGGTCCCGGTTGGTGGGACAAACCAGGACCAATGGTCTAGCCTTTGGTCCCGGTTCATCCCACCAACCAGGACCAAAGGCATGTTGATCAGCGCGCGCACCCAGGATCATCGGTCTCGGTTGGTGGGACGAACCGGGATCGTTGAGCCATTTTTCAGATTTTGGCAAACCTTTTGGTCTTCCCGCTATTTTCAAATTTGTTTTATTTTTTAATTAATAAGATGTTTCAATTTAAGATGATTATTTATTTGGAATTTCAAAAAACTTTTAACAGGAAAAGTGCTTCAATTTAAATAACTAATAAAAAACCATTTTCTGTTTTCAAATATTTTTATTTGAACTATACAATTTTACTATTTTCAATTAAAATTGCATTAATAAATATTTATTACATAATTTGGAATTTAAAAAAACTTTTAATAGGAAAAGTTCTTCAATTTAAATAACTAATCAAAAACCATTTTCTGTTTTCAAATATTTTTATTTGGACTATACAATTTTACTATTTTCAATTAAAATTGCATTAACAAAATATTGAACTTGAAAAATTGCCCGTCGTTTTGAATATAGTTTGAAATGGGCATAAGAAATTCAAAAATGATCCAAACAATGTGAAACCTTCGCGTGATGTTATATTATGTGTCACAGTTGCAGAGAAAAATCTTGAACTTGAAAAATTGCAAACATCATAAAAAATCCTTCACAAAACGACCTATCATGTTCGAGGTTTGATGGCATTTAGGTCAAACCACCAATATTATGGCTAGAATCAGGGCATAGTTTGTGATAATGTGCCCATATTGTGCACACATGTGCATCTTGGGATGGCTTACGATGTTGCAGGAGGAAGTTTTTCTTTTCGACGCACGAAAAAGCCAATTTCCATTTTTGAGGTGCCGAAATCGGGGTGTTCTGTGAAGCAACCACCAAATTAAAGTTTGGCATTAGTACCAACCCATTTTTCAAAAATACTAGACGACCTTATATGGACAATTTCCCAACCAGTGTATATGGAACCTTTCCGTCCATCCCTCATGAAAAAGACAAATTCCTACCGAATTGGTAGGAGGTTGCCAAGATTTGAACTACAAGTACATGATATAATGCTTGTGAATTTTTAAAAAAATCATTTATAGGTTCACACCATGCTATTTCATCAGAGATCCACTTCAAGTTCAGCGAGGCTCAGCCCCGGGCTAAGAAGCTTCATGCCCGCCGTTTTGAATATAGTTTGAAACGGGCATAAGATATTCAAAAATGATCCAAATAATGTGAAACGTTCGTGTGGTGTCATATTATGTGTCACAGTTGCAAGGAAAAATATTGAACTTGAAAAATTACAAACATCATAAAAAATCCTTCACAAAATGACCTATCATGTTCGAGGTTTCATGGCATTTAGGTCAAACCACCAATGTTATGGCTTGAATCAGGGCATAGTTTGTGATAATGTGCCCATATTGTGCACATATGTGCATCTTGGGATGGCTTACGATGTTGTAGGAGGAAGTTTTCCTTTTCGACGCACGAAAAAGCCAATTTCCATTTTTGAGGTGCCGAAATCGGGGTGTTCTGTGAAGCAACCACCAAATTAAAGTTTGGCATTGGTACCAACCCATTTTTCAAAAATACTAGACCATCTTATATGGACAATTTCCCAACCGGTGTATCTGGAACCTTTCCGTCCATCTCTCATGAAAAAGACAAATTCCTACCGAATCGGTAGGAGGTTGCCAAGATTTGAACTACAAGTACATAATATAATGCTTGTGAATTTTAAAAAAAATCATTTATAGGTTAACAACATGCTATTTCATCAGAGATCCACTTCAAGTTCAGCGAGGCTCAGCCCTGGGCTAAGAAGCTTCATGCCCGCCGTTTTGAATATAGTTTAAAACGGGCATAAGAAATTCAAAAATGATCCAAACAATGTGAAACCTTCGCGTGGTATCATATTATGCGTCACAGTTGCAAGGAAAAATATTAAACTTGAAAAATTGCAAACATCATAAAAAATCCTTCACAAAACGACCTATCATGTTCGAGGTTTCATGGCATTTAGGTCAAACCACCAATGTTATGGCTAGAATCGGGGCATAGTTTGTGATAATGTGCCCATATTGTGCACACATGTTCTCCATCTTGTGGGTAACCTTTAGTCCCAGCTGGTGGGTGCAACCGAGACTAAAGCTTTCGGTGGGATAAGGACGTGTGGGTGGACGCACTACTCGATGAGATAAAGCATGTAGCGCACGACGCCCTGTCGGAGGAACAAGACAAAGTAGAAGCGGCGCCGTGCCTATAAAAGGAGCATCGATACGCCATGGCAAGCAGCTCAACAAGCCAACATAGGTAGAGAGAGTTTCATCCCCATGGATGGAGGGTTGGGAAATCTCCTGTGGCGGAGCTTCTCGAAGATGTCGTTGGTGCACACGCCCTATGGCATCTTCGGAAGCTCCGCCTCGGAAAAATTTCCCTGCAAGCCCGTGAAAGACTCCATCTCCTCTAATAGTGTTGGGGAAAGGGTTGGGAAATCTCCCGTGGCCGAGCTTCTCGAAGATGTCGTTGGTGCACACGCCCTATGGCATCTTCGGAAGCTCCGCCTCAGAAAAATTTCTGCATCAAGCCCGTGAAAGACTCCATCTCCTCTAACAGTGTTGGGGAAAGGGTTGGGAAATCTCTCGTGGCGGAGCTTCTCGAAGATGTCGTTGGTGCACACGCCCTACGGCAACTTCGGAAGCTCCGCCTCGGAAAAATTTCCCTGCAAGCCCATGAAAGACTCCATCTCATCTAACAGTGTTGGGAAAAGGGTTGGGAAATCTCCCGTGGCGGAGCTTCACAAAATGACCTATCATGTTCGAGGTTCTCATATAAAGTTTTCATACATCACATAAAGTTTCCATATATTACATAGATTTACATAGGGTTTAGGGTTTAGGGTATGAATCCTTCGTCGCGTATGCCGATCCCTTGCCTATGATCGCTTCTTAGGCCATAACCATGGAGCATCTTCTTTGCTTAACAGGATGCTTGGGGTCAGTTTTCATGGTGAAGGGCGGAATTTCATCAAACTTATCATAATCTACTGACATGTCTGTCTTGTCCTCGACTCTCGCGATGTTTCTTTTCCTTGAAAGAACTATGTGACGCCTACGCTCATCGTCTGATGTATTCGTTTCCTTATTTTTTTTTCTTTTTTTGGTCTAGAGGACTGATGGCTCAATACACGGCGCCCAGAAAAGTGCTTGGTGCGTGGTGTTGATGTAGAACTCGTTGGGAACCCCAAGAGGAAGGTATGATGAACATAGCAGCAAGTTTCCCTCAGTTATGAAACCAAGGTTTAATCGAACCAGTAGGAGCAAGGAAATAACTCAAAGGTGTTGCTAGCTGAGCTTTGGCAGCGCGCACTACCGGTGCTAGTAGCAACGTGGAGATCTGCACAACACAACCACAGAACTTTATCCCCAACTTGCAATGAGGTTGTCAATCTCACCGTGTTTTTCGGAAAACAAAGGATTAAATGTATCGAATGGAAAGAAGTAAAAGTTTGCAGAAAGTAAACACAAAGTAGTAAAAGATTGTAGATTGTATGTAAAGAAAAGGACCGGGATCCATAGTTCACTAGAGATGGCTCTCCTTAGATAGATAACATGCTGGGTGAACAAATTACAGCGGGGCAATTGACAAACACCAAGAAAGCAATACATGCATATACTAATCATCTTGACTCCTCTGAGACTTGATTGGACATTACAACATAATACATAGACCGCCATCCAACTGCATCTATGACTAATAATCCACCTTCGGGTTATCATCCGAACCCCCTCCAGTATTAAGTTGCAAGCAACGGATTATTGCTTTACGAACTGCGTGTAAAGTAAACAATACAATTGTTCTATGAACAAAAGATTGT
Source organism: Avena sativa (assembly GCA_916181665.1). Taxonomy (NCBI): domain Eukaryota; kingdom Viridiplantae; phylum Streptophyta; class Magnoliopsida; order Poales; family Poaceae; genus Avena; species Avena sativa. The sequence goes on along the minus strand of OV702290.1, from coordinate 362,815,279 downwards.
TGTTTTCTCCCTAGTAGCAACAGCACATCTAGTACCTTAGAGATTTCTGTCACTTCCCCAGATTACCAGAGGCATGAACCCACTATCGAGCATAAATACTAACTCTTGGAGTTGCTAGCATCTACTTGGCCAAGATAGCTACTAACAACGGGAAGCATGCAAGATCTCAAATAACAAAGACATGATAGAATCAATAATCAATCTGAAATAACATCTCAATATCCATCGGATCCCCGCAAACACAACATGTATGGATTACAAATAGATGATCTTGATCATGAACGGAGCTCACAAGATCTAAACGTGAAAGCACAAAGGAGGAGAAACCAGCCATCTAGCTACTACATGGATCTGTAGTCCAAGGATGAACTACTCACGCATCACATCGGAGGCTTGCATGGTGATGAAGAAGGCCTCCAGGGTGAATTCCCCTCTCCGGCAGGGTGCCGGGAAGAGCTTCAGATCCCTCCCGATCTAGGGATGGAGATGACGGCGGCTACAGACTCTTTCGTGGATTTTTGATCGGGCACTTAGGGTTTTCGTCCCGAGGGCAACTTATAGGCGGAAGGAGAGGCCGAGGGGGTGCTGGGGTCGGCCAGACCACCCCCTGGCGCGGGCCAGGCCTGGCCGCGCGGCCAGGTGGTGTGGCCGGCCCCCAGCCCTTCTCCGTCTCGTATTCTGACACTTCATCCCTTCCGGAAAAATAGGCACTTTGGCTTTTGTCCCGTCCAATTCTGAGAATATTCATTTTCTGACTTTTCTGGAACCAAAAACAACAGAAAACAGGCAGCTGGCATTGTGGCTCTTGTTAATAGGTTAGTCCAAGAAATCATAATAAAAGTACTCCAAAGTTGAAACAAAACACAAGAAAGTGGATAAAACTAAGCATGGAACATCAAAAATTATAGATACATTTGCAATGTATCAAGGACATGTCCTTCACATAAAAAAACTGAGCCACATCATTGGCTAGGACAAATGGTTCGTCTCTGTAACCAAGATTCTTGAGATCCACTGTTGTCATTCCGTACAGTTGGTCTACCTTTACCCCTTCTCCATTCATGTTGACCCAACTGCACCGAAACAAAGGGACCTTAAAAGTAGGTCCATAGTCAAGTACCCATATATCCTCTATGTAACCATAGTATGTGTCCTTTTTCCCATTCTCGCATGTTGCATCAAAGCGGACACCACTGTTTTGGTTGCTCTTTTTATCTTGGGAAATCGTGTAAAATGTATTCCCATTTATCTCGTACCCTTGGAAAGTCAATACAGTCGCAGATGGTGTCGCGGCCAACAAGTAGAGCTGATCTCTAATAGTGGTGTCATTCATGAGATGTAATTGCAACCAAGTGCCTAAAGTCTCCATGTGATTTTCTTTAATCCAGTAGTCATCCTTCCCCGGGAACTTGGAGCGTACAACATTCATGTGTTCCTCGATATACGAAGCCACGAAGGTAGAACTATGTAGTGTGCTTGATTCAAAGAATGTCTGTCCCTAAATATCATTGCTTTCTTTCCTAGCATGCCTTTTCCACTCAGTCTCCTCTCATACCGTGATTCAGGAACACCAATCGGCTTAAGGTCAGGAAGAAAGTCTACACAGAACCCAATGACCTCCTCTGTTCCATAGCCCTTGGAGATGCTTCCTTCTGGCCTAGCACGGTTACAAACATATTTCTTTAAGACTCCCATGAACCTCTCGAAGGGGAACATATTGTGCAGAAATACAGGACCGAGAATTGAAATCTCTTCGACTAGGTGAACTAAGAGATGCGTCATAATACTGAAGAAGGATGGGGGGAACACCAACTCAAAACTGACAAGACATTGGACCACATCCTTCTGTAGCCTTTCCAGACTTTCTTGATCGATTACCTTCTGAGATATTGCATTGAGGAATGCACATAGCTTCACAATGGCTAATCGAACATTTTCCGGTAGAAGCCCCCTCAATGTAACCCGAAGCAACTATGTCATAATCACGTGGCAATCATGAGACTTCAGGTTCTGAAATTTTTTCTTTGCCATATTTATTATTCCCTTTATATTTGACGAGAAGCCAGCCGGGACCTTGATACTGTAAAGGACTTCAAAAAATATTTCCTTCTCTGCTTTGGTAAGAGCGTAGCTGCTTAAGTATTCGCGTCCTTTATCAGTATGCTTGTTGTATGGGTCTTTGATACGTTGCTGGTCCTCTCGTGCTTCTGGTGTATCTTTTGTCTTCCCATACACGCCCAGGAAGCCTAGCAGGTTCACGCAAAGATTCTTCGTTACGTGCATCACGTCGATTGAAGAACGGACCTCTAGGTCTTTCCAATACTCAAGCTCCCAAAATATAGATTTCTTTTTCCACATGGTCGTGTGTCTGGTAATGGGGTCTTTCGGAACAGATTGACCGCCAGGACCCTTTCCAAAGATTACTTCTAGGTCCTTCACCATACCAAATACATCAGCACCTTTAGGGAGCTTAGGCTTCTTCCGGTAATCTGCCTCACTGTTGAAATGCTTGCCTTTCTTTCTTACTTGATGATTGGTCGGAAGAAATTTACGACACCCTAGGTACACAACCTTCTTACATTTATCCAAATATGTACCTTTAGTCTTATCTAAACAGTGCGTGCATGCATTGTATCCCTTGTTTGACTGTCCTGAAATGTTACTAAGAGCAGGCCAATCATTGATGGTTACGAACAACAACGCTCGTAGGTCAAATGGCTCCTGTTTGTGCTCATCCCACACCTTTACACCTGGTTCTGCCCACAACTGCAAAAGTTCATCGACTAATGGCCTTAGGTACACATCAATGTCGTTCCCGGGTTGCTTCGGTCCTTGGATGAGCACTGGCATCATAATGAACTTACACTTCATGCACAACCAAGGAGGGAGGTTGTAGATACATAGAGTCACTGGCCAAGTGCTGTGACTACAGCTCTGCTCCCCAAAAGGATTCATGCCGTCTGTACTTAGACCAAACCATAAGTTTATCGCGTCACCTGCAAAGTTCGAGTACTTTCTCTCGATGTTTCTCCACTGCGACCCATCGGCGGGGTGTCTCAGTTTCCCGTCTTTCTTACGCTCTTCTTTGTGCCATCGCAACAACCTGGCATGCTCTTTATTTCTGAACAGACATTTCAACCGTGGTATTATAGGATCATACCACATAACCTTAGCAGGAACCCTCTTCCTCGGGGGCTCGTCATCGCCCTCAACATCACCAGGGTCATATTTTCTGATCTTGTATCGACATGCAGTGTATACCGGGCATTTATCCATATTCTCGTACTTCTCACCGCGGTACAGGATGCAGTCATTAATGCATGCATGTATCTTCTCCACATCTAACCCTAGAGGGCAGATAGTCTTCTTTGCTTCGTACGTTGTCTCGGGCAGCTCGTTATCCTTTGAAAGCTTCGGCTTCATTATTTTCAGTAACTTCTCAAATCTCTTGTCAGATAAACCAGTCTCTGCCTTCCATTTCAGCAGTTCAAGTGTGGTACCGAGCTTTGTGCTGCCATCTTCGTAATTTGGGTACAACAACTTTTTGTGATCCTTTTGCATGATCTCCAACTTAAGCTTCTCTCTTTCTGTATCACATTGTTGCTTTGCATCAGAAATGTCCCGACCAAGACCATCAGCGGGCTCATCCGATGCCTGTTGTTCTTCTTCATTGATGCCTCCCTCTTCTTTATTGTATTCTATTGCAGTATCACCGTATTCTTCAGGGGACATAGGATAGGTGTCATCATCCTCCTCTTCTTCATTTTCTTCCAGCCTAACCCCTCTTTCTTCATGCATGGCCCAACAATAATATCCGGGCATGAAACCTCTCCGAAGCAGATGGCTTTGAAGGATTCTCGGGGCAGAGTGCTCCGCCACGTTCCGACAGTCGACGCAGGGACAAGGCATAAAATTATCCATTTTGTTTGCCTTAGCCAAATCGATAAATTTATGCAGGCCTGTAATAAAATCGGAATCGCGTCGGTCGCCATACATCCATCGCATCCGTGCATCGATCTGCGTCATAATAATTAACCATTACAATAACATCGTGAATAGTAAAATGACCACCCTAAATGGACACATGCAATATTTTTGTATCAGTTACAGATAAAGAAGATAAGGTTGCTAACCTCAGCCGAGGATACCGTGTTGTGCAAACTAAAGTGTGGCTCGGACATTTCGTCGAACACCTATTGTGCAATCAAAGAAAAAAAAGCTAGCACCCACACCTCACACACAGTCAAGCAAAATTTGGTGGCAAGGGGCAAAGGGCTGGGCTTATATATAGCCAGGGGAGGGTTTTTGGTCCCGGTTAATGCCATGAACCGGGACCAAAGCCCCTCCGCGCGACATGTGGCGGCCCAGCAACGCGCCCCCCACCTAGGTCATTGGTCCCGGTTAATGGCACGACCCGGGACCAATGACCTTGGTGGGGGGCGCGTTGCTGGGCCGCCACGTGTCACGCGGGAGGGGTTTTGGTCCCGGTTCGTGGCATTAACCGGGACAAATGCCCACCGTCGCTTCGTCGTCCCCGTGTATAAATATGAGGCCACAGCGCGTCGCTTTCGCCATCACCTCCTCTCTGCAGTCGATCTCCACCCACCCCTTTCGCCATCGCCTCTCCACCGCGCCGTCGTCTCGCCTCCCATCCCTCTCCAATCTACACCGCGCCGCCATGGAGGTGCCCACGCTCAACTTCTACGAGGCGGCGATGTTTGCGTACTACGGCATCCTCGCGCCGTCGCGCGTGACTGTGCCCGCCGGATTTCGCATCAGCGAGGCGGGTGTGCCGGTGGCTCCGCTCCTTGTCCCCGGCGGATACGAGATGGAGTGCGTCATCGCGGAGCGCCGCCGCCAGATGCCCGCGTGGATGAGGGCGTTGCCCCGGTACGCGGCGACCAGCGAGTACTGGCCCCGGCTGTTCAGAAGGAGTGGAAGGCCAAGCTTGGCAACCGCATCGTGGACGGGCGCGTGGTGCACCCGGATCTCCGCAACCGAGAAGGGCGGGAGATGTTCTGGTCCGTCCCTGGACGGACCATCTACACCGTCATCGACGCCGCTAGCCGTGCAGAGGAGCTTCGTCTCCCGAACAACGTCGAAATCGTGGAGATTTCGTCCGACGACGACGAGGAAGCCGGCGGCTCGGAGGACAGCGACAACGGAAGTGTTGTCGACTAGGAAAATTTGTAAAGTCGCACCTTTGTTTGGAAAGAATTTGTGGTCGAATAATAAAATGTCTCAATTTAGATCTTTATCTCGATTAATTTGTGGAAGATTTTTTAAAAAATACTGATCAATTCAATTTCTACCTCGAATTAATTTTTCTGCCCCGAATTAATTTACATTAATTGTCCCGGATTACGGACCGTCGTGGGGTTTTTGGTCCCGGTTCGTGGCATGAACCGGGACCAATGCTCCGCAGAGCGCCACGTGTGCATCGCGGGGGCATTGGTCCCGGTTCATGCCACGAACCGGGACCAATGCTTAGAATGAACCGGGACCAATGCCCAGACGGCATGAACCGGGACCGGTTTCTGGTATTGGTCCCGATTATGGAAACGAACCGAGACCAATAAAATTTGGGCGCTGGACGAAAGAGACTTTTTCTACCAGTGCGAACATTAATTAATTATTACGCGTACTGGTCAAATAATACTCGGCTGCTCTACTACCTAGTGGAAGCAATCCGGTGTGTTCTTGCAAATAGCACAATAGTATGATGAGTCTATAAACAAGAAAAATGATCGACTACACTTCACTTGTTCCACTACTACTTATCTAAATAGAAGGGAGTAGAACAAGGGCAGAAGAAGCCGAGCAAGGAAGAAAGCCCTCGATCGGCTTTGTCAAAATCGGCAGGCGCATACCTAGAGGCTTTCTCCACGGTGAGCAAGTGAGCGATGACCAGCAAATAAAGGATTATCACACGGTTGGATTCGGCCGTTGCTGATCCGGTCCCTGAGCGGTTTCCTGGCAACGGCCTGACGTTAGTCTGTTGTCACATTTTCTTGTACGGCCGCATGGCAACATATAAAACACAATTTGGTCAGGACGACCTGTTACTCCTCCCATCATTAGGACACCAACTATTCAACATGTTTTCGCCAATCATACCAAATATGGATAAAATAAGGAAAATGATTCCCGTCACCCGGACGATCATCGTCCGGATCGGGTGGGGTGAACCACGCGTTCTGAGAGAAGGCCCACCACGTGTGTCCTATCTTCTACCTGCCCTTCGCTTTTTATTTTTTTCCTAACCGTGCGAGCAGGTCGATCATGGAGGAGCGCTCGCGCCGCCATGACGTCGGCCTCCCAGCTCCGCACCTCGCCGGCCGCCAGCATTCCCCACGCTCCTCTTCTAGTCCTTCTTCCTTGTCGACCCCATCGTCATGCGCCTACAATCGAGCCACCGCGCGGGGAACCTAGCAGCTTCTGCCGGCCGCCGTCGAGGACGTATCAGCCAGGCCACTGCGGCGACAATGACGGCGGCGCTGCTACGAGGAGACCACCATGGCTATGAGCCTAGGTTCGGCGATGTTGACTGCCTCCCTGCATGAAAATGTCTTACGGAAGTGCTGCATCTACGGACGGAGCTACATGTAGCCGGCGGGGCTGCTACGTACGACGCCCAGGCTTGCTACATGGGCTAAACTGTTTTTTTTCTACTGAAGCAAAAGCGAGCCTTTTTTTTTGCTACCACATGTTCAGCGAGTTCTCCGGCGAGGTCCCTGACAAAAGTTTTCGGCGAGGTCTCTGGCGAAGTAGTTTTTTTGCTATATTAGAAGAACTTTGTTGCTACAAACGTTTTGTGCTTTTGCTACAACAGTGTCAACTTTTTGCTACAAGGTCTCCGGCGAGAATCACCAGCGAGTTTTTTCGGTGAGGTCGGTTTTGCTACATTAGCACAATTTTTTTGTTGCATGGTCTCCGACGAGGTCTCCGGCGTGGCCTCCCACGAGACGTTCTATTTTCTGAAACGAACCGCTTTTCCTTCGGAAGCAAAAGCGGGGACATATGCAGCAAAAAAAGTGTGTTTTGCAGCAAAAGCGGGATTTGAACCGATTTTTTGACACGTGTTATACAGGGGAGGAGGACGATGGGAACTCCCCATCGTCCGGGGGACGCCTAGCAGTTTCCATAAAATAATAGGAGGAGCGGCGTGCACGAAATAAGCTATGCTGCGACGGCCAATACTCAAGTTGACAACGTCAGCCATGCAGAACATGTCAAAAACACGCCTCCATATATAAAATTCTACCAAACTATTAGGACTACAAATAGCATCCGTAGCATCCCCATTTCCCTCACAACATTTCCATCTCTCTTCGATACATCTTTTCCCTTTCATCTGCAGCTAGTAGCTAGCTTTGCTTCTCTAACAGTGCACATGGCCGCTTCTTCTAGCTTGTTGTCAGCTGCTCGCTGCAGCCTCTTGCTCACGGTAGCAGTACTGGTCCTAGTGCTGAGCCACGGCGCTCTTGCTCATGGTGATTCCCGTGCCGGGTTGAGCTCGTCGTTCTACGACAACTCATGCCCCAGTACACGGGACATTGTCCGGCGCGTCATCCAAGATGCTCGGGTCGCCGATGCCCGTATCCCGGCCAGCCTCATCCGTCTTCACTTCCACGACTGCTTCGTCAATGTGAGTTCATAAAACCACGCATATAAATATACGGCCCAAGTATAAATCAACGGATCATATTGATCGATAGTATGATATAGTGCGTCATCTCATCAATCTAGGCTGCTTTAATCTGTTCAGGGCTGTGACGGCTCGCTTCTGCTTGATGACGACGGCTCCTCCGGAATCCGGACTGAGAAGAAAGTCCCCGGCAACAACAGGTCCGCGCGCGGGTTCAACGTGGTCGACGACATCAAGTGCGCATTGGAGAAAGCTTGTCCTGACATTGTCTCATGTGCTGACATCCTCGCCCTTGCCGCTGAGGTCTCCGTCGAACTAGCCGGAGGGCCATCCTGGATTGTGCCCCTAGGTCGCCGCGATGGCACGAAGACTAATATCGAGAGTGCCAATGATCTCCCGAGCCCCTTTGATTCTCTGGAAATCCTTCAAGAGAAATTCAGAAACATGGGTCTTGACAACACTGACCTCGTAGCCCTCCAGGGAGCGCACACCTTTGGTCGGGCGCAGTGTCAGTTCACACAGAAAAACTGCACGTCTGGGCAGGACCGGGGGACATTGGTGAACCTTGATGTCCTCACTCCCGACGTGTTCGACAACAAGTACTATGGCGTCCTTCTGCAGGGACGTGCCCAGCTCCCGTCCGACCAGGTTATGTTGTCTGACCCTTTCGCGGCAGCGACCACCGCGCCCATTGTTCGCAAGTTCTCCGGTAGTCAGGATGACTTCTTCAAGAACTTCGCAGCCTCCATGATTAAAATGGGGAATATAAGCCCGCTGACCGGAAGTGATGGAGAGATTAGGAGGAACTGTCGTATGGTGAACAAGAAAACCTATTAAGGAACAAGATTTGATGCTACTTGATGACCATAAAATTTTATTGTTTTTCTTCAACAAGTTGTCCGTGCATTATTGTATAAATCATTCTTTTGATTCATTCTAATTGTAAAGTGTTCCTTGCCCCTTTCAATAGAAGCTAAATAAATGTTTCATCAGTACATGTGACTAGTTGTGAACCCGTTTCTTACATCGGCAATGTATTGTTGTATAGTTTCACATCGAAAACGTGGTCGATGACATCAAGTGCGCATTGGAGAAAGCTTGCCCTGACATCGTCTCATGTGCTAACATCCTCGCCCTTGCCGCTGAGGTCTCCGTCGAACTAGCCGGAGGGCCATCCTGGAGTGTGCCCCTAGGGCGCCACGGTGGCGGGAAGACCAACATCGAGAGCGCCAATAATCTCCCGAGCCCCTTCGACTCTCTAGAAATCCTCCAAGAGAAATTCAGAAGCCTGGGTCTCAACAATAAGGACCTCATCGTCCTCCAGGGAGCGCACACTATTGGGCGGGCATAGTGTCAGTTCACACAGCAGAACTGCACAGCTGGGCAGGACCGGGGGACATTGGTGAACCTTGATGTGATCACTTCTGATGTGTTCGACAACAAGTACTACAACATCCTCCTGCAGGGGCGTGCCCAGCTCCCGTCCGACCAGGTAATGATGTCCGACCCTGTCGCGGCGACGACCACCGCGCCCATCGTTCGCGAGCCCTGCTCCAGTGCTCCACCCTTAGCGAAGTTGAGGGTTTATTATCTATTTTTTTCTTTTTTCTATCTTAGGTCCGCCGAAACCCATATCCATCCCGCGTATACCTGTATGTACAGATACAGTACCTATACGGCGTGTGAGAGCAAAAAGAGGTCACGTGACCAGGTAACGATCCTAGCTTCCCGACCCACGTCGTGCATGCGATGTTTTGAAACCGATAGGCGGTACTCCCGCATCTGTATTAGGGTCAGGCGACGGCCCCACCGGACTACGGACGGACTCGGTACGCGCGGTTGGCTTCTCCGCCATCTCCGGTGATCGACTTCATGGCCGCACAAGGTGTGAGACAGTTCCTTCGACGGAGGGTACCATCTGTTCCCTGTGAGGCTATGGATAGGGGCAGGCTAGGGTTAGGGTCTCCGCCCCATCGATCCTATCAAGTTGTTGGGGAGATTTTAGCTTGCGGCCACGGTCAGATTCTCCTGTCGTCCGACGCATCGACTTCTCTTCTTCATCCAGCGCATCGACCAGTGCGGTGGGGTGGGCTTCTTCTCCTGGCACATCTTCCAACGTGGTAGTTGGATTCGTTCTTCGGTAAGTCTATGATCAGTTATCTTGGTGGCATGTGTAAACATTTGATTACTATATCTTTTGTTTGTATTCTTTGTTGATGTAGTGAAGTAATGTATTGTTGTAGGAAATGGTGGAGTCTAGGTCTGGTATTCTTAAGGTAGAGTAGGAACCTGGGTTTGAGTTTCCTGGAGACGGGTCAGATGCGAAGCACAAACTAGCATACTAATAAGAAGCACAAACAACAAACATTGAATGTAAGTGCGATGTGATATGGTCTTCACTCTGTGATCTTCATCCCGCGTCTCCGGATACCGGTGCCAGGGTCCTGGCGCTGAGGGCACCAGGGGCTGGCGCCTCCGGTGTTGTAGTCTACCATCATCATGATCGTTACTTTTACTTAGCAACAGAAAGTAGACTACTTTACCTTGACGACGACCATATCACATCACAATGCCCCTGCAAAACTAAGTTAGATGCTTCTACTTTATCTTTGCATATTTTACATGGATGCTCGGGCTTTCATAAAAGAACCGTTTCTTACCTACGAACTTTAACCACAACGTGGATCAAATAGTTGTCTATACTACACCCCTCTTTGGTCCCTTATTTGCAAATGGCATACCAACTAATGCGGGAGACAGACACCCCCCCAAAGCCACTTTATACGGTACAAGAAGTTTGTCAAGCGCGAACCAGTCTCGCGAGTTAACGCGTAAAGTCGGTTGGGGGCCGCTTCATCAAGCATTGCTGCGGTATGCAGAAGTACACGTGGTAGGGTAACAACTATAAGATCAACGCCCACATGCTACATCTCGTGTGTTCTACCCATAGCAATACTACGCATAGATCTAGTTCTGATACCACTATAGGGGTTTGCGCATAAAAACAATAAACTTTTCCTACGCCAAGAACCCTAATTCTAGGACCTATATATTAGTAATGTAGTAACGGGAGGGGATTTTCACGAAATTATCGTTGAAGACCAAAAAAAGTTGTCAACGCTCAGGAGAGCATGGCTGATGTAGTTGTACCGAAGCCGACCTTAGGGTCCTGTTGAAGTCATGATGGCTCCTACGGCTCTGAAGACTCCCGGTGCCCTAGATGTTGCACCTCCGAGGTACTTACACACATCTGGTGCCTAACGATGACTCCCGCTCCTCCGATCTAGCAGCAGTTGCGGAAGTGGACCTTCTGGATCCGAATCCCGTAGAGCGACGGTGCTCCGCGGTGAAGAAGTCTCCCACTCGCACGATCCTGACTTGGGACCACGGTCACGGGAGAGAGAGAGAGAGATAGAATATCAACTGGAGGTCTCCCAAAAAGAGAGGGAACCTTTTATTGATTATTGTGTATCTATTTTGTTAGAATACCTAATAATATATAGGGGAAAAAACCCCCACATAGTTAATTAGCTTAGCCATGTGGGACTAAAAAAGGAGAGGATAGGGGAGGCTTGGACGGCCGGCCAAGGCCCTAGTGGGCCCTACGCAGGGTGCCCAAGACCCAGCCAGCCACCCCTCCTCCTTCCTCGCTTTGGTCTTTCCCTCACATGCCCTTTTCCCTAGGGATTTTGGCCCAATTAGGTATTTTGACCATTTTAATTCTTTTTCTTTTTTCTTTTATCCTTTTTCGTGAAAGTGAATTTGTCTATTGCCTCTTTGCTTCAATATTATTATGAGAGTGATTTGATTTGAGTTTTGAAGGAACACATCCCCATAAGGAAGAGAGTTATTAAGTCCCTCATAAGAGGTATGTCCTATGTCTCCCACTTTGGAAGTCTGGAATGTTTGTCCTAGTTAGTTGATTTGTTAAGATGCTATGCTAGTGGGAGTAATTCAAAATAGTTAGAGTAAAGCTTTTTATTTGTATGAGTAATTAGTTGTGGAAGATTTTCCTATAGTTCTTGTAGTTAACCGAGTCTTGCCTTTGAAATAATATTTCCAAAGAAGTACAATAAAAAAATCTCCATTTTATGACTTATTTGATGAGCAATTGTCTTAAGAGTTTACCTTTGAAGATACCTAACCCCATAGATATTTTGATAGACTTGATGGTACTCTTGAAAGGAGTTGTTTGATTGAAATGAAGTCTAGTGGTAATTGTGATTCATGCCAAAGATAAACCTTGTGGATCAAAATGTGACACTGCTTAAAGTTTAAATATTTTTGATGCATACCTTTGGATGCCAACAACTTCGTTGGCCTACGAGCGATCAATGGTACAACTCCTGATTCCAGCCACGAGTTGACTAAATGGGTAGCACTTGTTACCGTAATGGGAAAAGGTATTGGTACTCTTGAAAGGTTGTGCAAACCATTGCAAAAAAGGAATCACTCAATGATCCTTGTTGAGAATTATGTTTGAAAAATAAAGATCCACAAAAAACAATCTTTGGCATGATCCCGTTACTACTCTATGAATTTTCTTGAAAGAGAACGATTGGACCAGTGGTGTTTTGATAGTCTTGATTTATTAATGTGGGCGTCAATGAGACACTTCACTGTTATGCTACTTAGGACATGATCTCTCTTACTTAAATTTTCTATTATGAAATATTCAAGTGTTCCTTGGCAAGCTTAGAGTTAACTAGAGGAATTGGATTAATTGCTACACCCCTAGTTGTTTATACTTATATTAAACTCTACTTTGATTGTTTTGAGTTATCAAAACTTGTATAGTATTCTTGTCACCTCTCTAACTTTGATGAGTTTTTCAAATGTAAGAAGTGATGTATACATATGACTACCAACCGTAATTGGATTAATCTTCTCATTATTTTAGTTTAAACACTGAGTTCTTTATGGTTTTGTTGTTTTCTTGCTCGAGGAAGATCAAGGTTTGAGCTTTGGGGAAGTTGATGGTTGTGAAAATAGCCATCCTTCTCCGTGTTTAAACCACATTTTTAGTCAAACAAATGACCAAAAATCTCTCTAGCCTTGCTACTAATGACTAATTATTGCAAAGATGTGCAATCCTTTGCTTTGAATTGTGTTGTGCAGGAAATAACACTTTTAAGGAAAAATCAGGAGCTATATATGAAGATTATGAGGATGACTACATGGCCAAGCAAACCTAGTTCGAAATCCAACCACCAGAGGGTTTAAAGACCATCGGTATGGGCAAGGTCCGCCCGTACCATCATCCCATACCATGTGGCAGCGGCTCCGTCAAGTCAAACCCTACAACTTTCATGGAGCCACCTATATATTTTGAGGTCCTAGCCACCACGCAGGAGGCCACCATTCTCAAATTGCATCACAACATCACCCAAGGAGATCCACCACCATAGTTCATCCTCTCCATCCTCCATCCTATCCATAGCCATAGCCATTAGCTTGTACTTGAGATCTCCTTGTGATTCGGCGACCAATGTAAGAATATTTGATTTCAATCTAGTATTTTGCACAATGTTTTCTATCATTGATCTTATTGTTATGAGTGAGTAGTCCTCATTGGGTTGCGGGTTGGGGTGAAACCTCGCAGCAATTATGTGCATCTAATCCATGGGAGTATTGTGTATTGTTCGAATAGAGATTTGTATCTTTGTTTATTTGTCTCTTGTCTTGATCTATGGACTTGTAGGTACCCAAGATCCCAAAGATTGATAAAGGCTTGAGGTGAGATGCTTGGTTAGAGGCGATATCATCGGAAACCCAGTGACAGAAAGAGGAGGACTGTCTTCGCTTAGCGATCCATTTGTAGCATGGCATTTCATGGTATAACGGTTATGCCTGTGACTCGTAGGGGCTCTAGTATATTAGGATGTGCTGCCCACAAATTTTATCTCTGTTAAATCTTTACACATGAATATGCGTATTACTATCTTTATCTCATATGATATGCAGCTATAGGTGAATCTTCAACCCTGGCCTATCTCCATCCATTGCTAAAAACAACGTTCTAAAAAGTAAACTAGAAAGGTCTGGTAAATGAAGGTAGAATAAACAAATAAGTCTTGTAGACGTGCCTTATTTAATTTTCATTTAGCATTGTTTCCCAAGGTTCGATTAACCCTAGTTCTACTATGGAAAAAACTACTATACTGCATATGTAAATTCGGATCGAAGGTGTCACATGTTGGAAATATGCCAAAGAGGAAAATAATAAAGATACTTTATTATCATATTTCAAATGTTCATAATAAGTTTTATACCATGATATAACTGTACTAAGTGGAAACATTAGTACAGGTGTGGTATACAAACAAACCAAGTCCCTAGTAGGCTCTATTTAACTAGTCCATTGGTCAACTAATGATCGAGGTTTCCCGATCATGGACATTTATGTCAATTGACAATAGGGTCATGTCATTATATGAGTGACGTGATGGACAACACCCAACCCCTAGTATTGCAATATGATACTATCACATAGTTCTACATTGCAATATCTAGCAAAGTGTAGTGATTTCGTCCTTCGACCGTGAGATCATATTAATCACTATCTCCCGAGGCTGATTTGATCACATCAACCGTCATGTCCGTGACTGGGTGACCATAAAGGTGTGTGTCAGGTATTCTAGAGGAACTTTTGAGGCCTATGTATCAAGAGCGGGATTTGCACATCCGAGTGACGGAAAGATACCCTAGGCCCACTCGGTGAGATTACATCTACAAGTTTGCAAACATGTGACTAGGTCACGGGGATGTAATATCACATGAAGGAGTAAATGTGTTTATCGGTAACAAGATCGAACTTAGGTATATTGATACCAGGAGATCAGGTCTTGGAAAAACTAGGTATCGTAGAGCAAAGGGAATGAGACTCGGCGTTCAAGGTTCAAGCGAACAAGTTGTTCGTGGAATGCCTGGAAGGCAATTATGTGTTTCTAGATACCACTATTGGTCATTGATCGAAAAGTGTGTCTATCATGTCTTTGTATTCCCGAGCCGTAGGGTATCACACCTAAGGGTAGAAATGCTACTGGATTGATTCGAGATCATAGGAAAAAAGAAAGAAAACTTCATAATAGTTCTAGAGTGGTACCGAAAGTGTTTCGATGAAATACGATGTTGATCAGAGGGGTCCAAAAGGTGTTTCAGAGTGATAGGTATTAAATAATATGTATTTAATATTAATTAAATGAATTAATATTAAAAATAATATTTAAAATGGATTTTGGGGGCAACCCACATAATTGGGCCTCACTAGAGGAGGCCCAAGAGGGGCCGCCACCCTAGGGAAGGCTAGGGGAGGTCACTGGCCACCTAATGGGCTCCCCCCACATGGGGCTGGCCGCCACCTCCTCTCACCTCTCCCTCATGTTTAGTCCCACCCCGAGACTTTGAGGGAGAATGTACCGCCTTTCCACCTATATAAGGAGGGGCACCCCTCTCCCCAAATCCATCCCTTCAATTAGCTTTGCCTATTTTCTCTCTCTCTTTCCCTCTCCCTCATGTCTGGTTCACAGGAATGGATTGCATATGGGGATTTGGATTTCTCCACCATATGCACGTCGTCGTGCTGCTGGATTTGGTCCGGATCAATCTTCTTTCGCTTCTTTGCTGGGCTAGATCCCAGGAGACATATCTACACTATATGTGTGTAAGGCCAGGAGGCACTTCCACTTGTGGTGCTTTTGCTTGGCACTTGGAGCTTGCGGATCATCACGACCATGAGGTCGATATGTCATACAAGGATCAAGGGGTGACTTGCGAGGAGCTTCACGACCTTGAGACCGGGCGAGTACGACTACACCATCCACTTTCCCCGTGGAACATTAACCGCGTTCAGTCTTCAAAAGTATGAACACCGAATCCCCGCTCATTACTATACATCTGCATAGGTAGATCTTGGCTAGGTGTGTTCACACCATAGGAATTTTTTATTTTCTGCCGCAGAACCCAACAATGGTATCTGAGCTGATCTATGCATAGATGTTTGGTACGAGTAGAACACATGTTAATTGTGTGGGCATAGATTCTCTAGTTGCTATCGTCCCATATGTACTTGTTCATATCGCGGCAATGTCGGATGAAGCGGTCCAGACCAACCTTACATGTAACCTTACACGAGACTGGTTCTACGACTAACATATGTCTTGTACCATATAAGTGGCTAGTGGGTGTCTGTCTCTCTGATATTAGTTGATATGGCATTTACAAAGGACAGGCCTGAGAAGGGACTTAAAGCGGTAACAAGTCAATCTATGTTATGGTTGGAAGTTCGTAGGTAGAAACGGTTCTCTTGCGAAATCCCTAACAACCGCGTAAAACATGCAAAAGATAAAGTAGAGGCATCTAATTTTTTTTGCAGGGGCGTGTGACTTGATATGGTACTAGTAAGTTTTATGAAACATTCTACCACCAGCTCGAAGACGCCATGTACCTTGGCACCATGCCGAAGTGCTTGATGGAGATCAAGGCGTGACAATCATATCATGTCACATTACATTTGATGTAAATTACATTATGCATCTTATATTGTGTATATTATATATAAGACAGTAGCATTATAAGATGATCCCTCAAACATAATTCTAATGTTCGTGTTCCCCTTGTGTGCGCACCACTAAGAAAGTTCTCTGTTATGAGGCACGCCGTGACAATCGGGTGTCAGACATATCTGCGTTCATATACGGTGGGTGTAAGACATGTTGCACTACAGAATACACAAGTTAGAGTTGACGATCCTAGCATGTACATACATGGCCTCGGAACACAAGAGATCGAAAGGTCGACCATGATTCCATGGCTGATGTGATTGACATTGTTGAAAATCTACCTTTGAAGCTATGCCATTGGCCGTGACGATCGGGGGTGGTATAGAGAATTAGGGTCATGTAATCACCAAACAATGATGAGGGATGTTCGTTTGAGTGGGAGTTTTGGTAATGAACTCATATTATGAACTAAAAAATCTAAGTGAATTTGCATAGTTGTTGTAGTTGGCATCCGTTGTAGACTACCTTGGTCATAATTGAGGTAATAGTACTATAGTATTCTAGATACTTACTTCATAGAGTAGTACCGTATTGTTTGAGTGTCAAATCAAAGATAAAAGGTCCTAAAGCAAACTCTCAACAAAAGCTTCAATTACTCCATAAGGTTTAATAAGTGTATTAATCCTAGAGTAAATGATTCTAAAGTTAGTGTCTAAATAATAATGCTTGCCTCCATGATACTTGTATTAGAAAGAAAGTTTCTGGTATCAAGATTATCTAGGAGCTGAAAACTCATTTCATAGATCAACTTTTGTAAATGATATTTTGATATATGAAACACTATTTGATTACAACATGATAAAGTATAATTTAGTTAAAAACAGATTCTCATATTGGATGAGCATTTGCGAATGATGGTGACGCTAGGCATACCTATCGCCCAATAAGTTTGGGAACTAAAGTTATACAAACGTTCGTCTTGATCAACTATATAGTTCATTCACCCAAATGATCTTGATAGGATGAACAAGAAGTATAGATAAAATGTTTACAATACTAAAAGATGACTAATTAATGAACCCAATAGAACATGAATCATGTGATGATTGTGATCCACTTCAAAATGTGAGTTTAAGGGTATTAGTGTTTCACTAACACGCTCGAACCAAGTGCCATGTGATTGGTGCCACTCTTGATGTTGGTTGGTTCTTCTGAAAAAGAGGAAAATGTTGAAAGAGAATCCATAAATATGATTGGCAGAATTTAAAGGATTGGATTGTCCAGCTCAGGTATATACAAGATATACATGTTATGAATGTATATTCTTTTCTTGTTAAACCTATGTAATTCTTCGATATTAGATACTGAATTGGTAGGTATGAAATGTTATATAGCAACTCAATAGGAGAAATATGATGTTTCGAATAACTAGCAAAAGAATATGGTAATGATGTTCATCGATAAACAAATAAAATGTTATTATGTTTGTCATCTACATCAAGAACCAAGCCACTAAGATTTATTTTGATAATTGTTATCTAGTTCTAGTATTGTGAAAACAAACAGTTGTTCAAATAATCACTGCATTCCATAGTTGATGGATGAACCATTATGAATCTTGTTGGTGAAATAATATTCATAAAACTAAATGCTAAAAGCGTTGCAAGATGAAATTATTATTCTAACTCATATACTTCCATTGAGGACTTGAAAATATATATGAGTATATCTATTTAATGAGGAAAAGTATAAGCCATTTGAAACATGTTCAAAGGTTTTAGCATGAAGAAGAAATCATCTAGATTCGCGGAAACAACACCATAAGAGTTATGGCACATTCGAGTTTCTAGAGACTTTGATATAGTCGTTGCAAATAAATAAATCAGCGTAACAAGAAAATCAAGAGTTTATGATTGGATCATAAATGAAGGGATTTGAGTTGCACATTTAGCAAACATCTAAAAGTTGAGAAATTGTTTCATAAACTTGAGTTTCCCAAATCACCATATAAGTATGGAACGTTTTGAGAATATAATCAAACCTATTTTGACTTGGTGAGATCAAATATAAAACTTCCATTATGATTTAAAAGATTATGCTATACTGACATACCGCTTTTACACTGAAAAGAGCAACTTCATGATATGTTGAAATGGCAAGAGATAAAATCCAATTTGTCTTTTCTTGAAGTTTGGTATGCTAGGCATATGTAAAATGTTTACAAAGCCAAAGTCGTATATGCACGTCTTTGTAGGTTATCCCAAAAGTAATTGTTAGGAATTCCTCCACCATAACACTAGAGACAAAAGTGTTTGTTGCTAGAACGGTGGGTTCTTTGAGAAGGAACTTTTCGTGAAAAGTTAAGTGGGATGAAAATAGAAATTTGGATGTGGTTGTTTGAACCTAAGTGACATGATTAGAGTAGCGCAACATCGGAAAGTGTTGTGGAGGCTGCTATAATGCTAATGGCTACCATTTCTACAAATGTTGTATGTTCCGAAAATATAAGTTCCTATTGAAGCGTATGGATCGGTTAATAATCAAATTGCAAGATTTGAGGAAAATTATCATTGTTGGACAATGATATATCTATTACATGCAAAGAAGCGATGATGAGCTCTGACTCTGTAAAATGGATAGAGGCCATAAGAATTCGTCATAGTATCCATATACAAAAATCAAGTTATGAACTTGCACTACTAGAGAAAAGGCTATAGGAGACATGCTCATTTGAGGCGCATTTAGACTATATGCGCCTCCTATAAAATAGGCAAGGCGCACTGCTTTGGCATGCGCCTTTAGTATCAAAATAGGCGAGGCGCATATTTGTAGGATGCGCCTCCTATATTCCCTGTACGGACGAAATCTGGCAGCCCCAGATTATGCAAGGCGCATTCTGATAATATGCGCCTCCAATATATCAGATAGGCGAGGCGCATAAGTTGCATGGGCTCGGGAGAAGATCGGTGGTCCAATATGCGAGGCACATATCATCATATGTGCCTCCTATACTTGATAATAGGCGAGGCGCATGCAGCAGAGTGCGCCTCAAGTAACCCCTGCGGGCCCGGGTGGAGGTAGGTGGCCGCATAGGCGAGGTGCATATGGTCATATGCGCCTCGTATATGCACCTCCTATAACCTGGCACCCCCATAGGGATCGCCTTTTATGTTTTGTGGAAAATAAAAAAAATGATAAAAACTTCAAAAAAAAAAATTCCTTTGCGTTGTAGTTAGATTTTAGGGTATAGTTGTAGACAAAATTGAAAAACATGAATTTCGATGTATTTTGCAAAAAAAAAGGTCATGGAACAGTAAAACGGCCCTAACTTTTGCATACGATGTCGGGAAAAAAAGTTTAATATATCAAAATGATCGTCTTAAAATTTTCTACTCGATATGAACCGCTAGAAGCTGTTGAAGATTTTACAGATTCCCCAAATTCGAAAAGAGTAAAAATTTATTGCAGAAAGAAGATTTTTTCTTGGAAAAAATAAAAAACTATTCAAGGCGCATATCATCATATCATATGATATGCGCCTCGCATGAGTGAAGCCGGATTCAAATTCGAAACAGCCACCTACCACACCTATATAACACCTACCACCTCTCCTCCTTCTCCTTCTCCTTCTCCTTCTCCTTCTCCTTCTCCTCCACCTCTCCTCCTTCTCCACCTCTCCTTCTTCTCCACTTATCCTCCTCCTCTTCCTCCGGCGACCTCCTCCTCCTCCGGCGACCACTTCGGCCATGGCCTCCACACCGACTACCTCCTCCTCCCCACCACCTCCGACGACCACCTCCGGCGATGACCTCCATCGGTCTCATCCTCCTCCACCATCACCGGCGACCCCCATGGCCATGGCCTCCCGTACATGCCTCTGACGAACTCTGATGAAATTCCAGCCAGATCTAGATCTGGCCACCATTTTTTTTGAAATTCAAAAAAAAATATGCGAGGCGCATATGCGTCTCGCATATGCAGAATATAGGAGGCACATATTCAGAGTATAGGAGGCGCTTATCAATATGCGCCTCGCATATCCAGGATATAGGAGGCGCATATGATATGCGCCTCGCATAACAAATACTAGAGGCGCGGTGCTAGAGGAGCATACCATATGCTCCTTGGATAGTGTTTCTAGTGCGCCTCGGGTAGTGTTTTCCCTAGTAGTGTTGGTAGACCTGTAAGGCATGAAGCTTTTCAAAGCATAAATGGATCTATAAACAAATAGACACAAGATGTTTACATATGTGAAATGTTCGACTTGTCGGAAAGTAGTTTACAACAAAGTTCAAAAGTTAACTATGACAAGATTGGATCTTCCATGGTGGCATTTAGTTTGTACGAATTATTGTAGCAACCACTACATATTGAGATATGGTAGTTAAATAAACAAAACAAAGTTCTTCTAAAAAAGAATGGTTACCTAGGATGTATTCCAATGGGTTTTCTTAATTCGAACGATGCTGAAATATGCAAAATTCAATGGTTGAAATAAGCATAGTGTTGTTGGAATCTTGTTGGGGTATGCCCCTTGGGGTTGCCCGATCTTTCACGAATCCCTTGGAAATCGAGTCAGGGTGAGTGGAGGGAAAGGGAGAGGATGAAATCCGCAAACTCACGCACGAAGAACACGATGAACTCACACACGCACGAAGACACGATACCAAACAATAGCTCATGCCGGCAGCCACCGGTCCGGCGCAATCCCTAGGATCAGCGTTGGGCAAGGATCTCTCTCTCTCTCTAACCTGCATGGTGAGCGAGAGGCTTGGTGAGGTATTGACATCTTGGCAAAGGGATCCGATGCCAAGGCCTTGTACAACGAGGGAGGCACAATGCAAACTCCAATGAGGTGGGGGGTAATTGGTGCTCGTTTAGCAAAGGAGCATGAAACGAGAATTAGGGAGATGCACGATGGTGTCCTCTAATTCCAATTATCCAAGTCTGTGTATTACAATGGAGGGTGGAGCCTATTATAGGCCAGCCACTAAAACATGGGTAATCTGGGTACAAATGGTAAAGTCTGGACGAAATAGGGAATATTCTCAGGCATCAAACCCAATGTTGACTTTCGTGGGGCGATTCTAGCGATAAGTCTGGCAGTGCCGGAATCAGAGCCAGAATTTCCGGTCGCCACCGGTTCTTTCGGCGCACACCGGAATGGTAGTCGGAACATCGTTTTAGTTTGCGCCGGTTGCTTCCGGTGCTCGCTGGGATTTCTGGTTGTGGGTCTAGTCCGTCAGATATGTTGTCGGGAATTCTGGCGGTGGTGCTGGTTCGCTGGGCCTAATGCCGGTTATGTTAGGGGCTCCTTCTTGTGTGCGCTTGGTTCGTTCTCTTGCCATTTCTTCATGGGCTCGTAACTTAGGATGCATAAAGTATTGGCATGAAGTAGCAAGCCATCCAAGAATGTATCGAACTTACATGAGAAGAGGAGCGAATCCACCTTAGCTTGAAGGAGCTTGGCGTGGGCACGAGTCATCGGTCCACTTGGGGGACTTGGTGGTGTAGATGTAGGGATGTCCGTTGGATGGGCTGCATCAGCTCCCCCCCTTGGGAAAGAGTCACCCCGACTCTTCATGGTTATCATCTTGAACATCTCCATGGAAAGGTGAAAGGTCCTTGACATTGAATGTTGAGCTCATGAGATTCTCCGAGGTTGGTATGTCAATGACGTAGGCGTTGTTGTTGATCCTCTTGAGGAATTTGAAGGGACCATCTCCTCTTGGCTTGAGCTTGGAATCACGTTCCTTGGGGAAACGGTCCTTGATCAAGTGTATCCACACAAGGTCGCCTTCCTCAAAGATCATCTCTTTCTTGTCCTTGTTTAGCCTTGATGCTTGGAGAAGGACCTTTTGCTTGATAGTAGCTCTTGTTTCTTCATGAAGCTTCTTCATAGCTTGGGCGCGCTTGTCAATGTCCATGTTGGTGCGCTCGTGGAGAGGAAGTGGTAGGATGTCGAGCGCGGTGAGGGTCTCGAAACCATAGACGATCATGAAGGGGATCATATTCGTTGTAGAGTGCTTGGCTCGATTGTAGGCGAACTAGGCGTGGGGAATGCATTCCTCCCAATCCTTTAGGTTTTTCTTGATCAACACATGAAGGAGAGTTTCGATACTACGGTTGACGGCTTTAGTTTGGCCATCGGTTTGCGGATGAGAAGAGGAGCTTGACGCTGAGCTTGGCCATGAATGTCTTCCATAAGTAGCTCATGAATTTGATGTCGTGGTCGGAGACAATTGTACTTGGCACACCGTGAAGACGGACGATTTCCCTAAAAAACAAATTTGCAACATGTGAAGCATCATCGGTCTCATGGCACAGAATGAAATGTGCCATTTTGGAAAAGGCATCCACTACGACAAATATAGAATCATGACCATGCTTAGACCTAGGAAATCCTAACACAAAGTCCATGCTAATGTCCGACCAAGGTTCATGAGGAATAGGTAATGGCATATAAAGACCAAATGGGTTAGAATTAGACTTAGCTTGAATGCATGTAGTGCATCATTGGATGTGACGCTCCACGTCTCGCTTCCTCTTTGTCCAATAGTAATGAGTGGAGAGCATGTCCAATGTCTTGTCATGACCAAAGTGACCCATAAGGCCTCCACCATGAGACTCTTGGAGAAGCATGTTTTGGAGAGATGACTTCGGAATGCAAAGCTTGTTTTGTTTAAAGAGAAAGCCCTTATGCAAATAGAAGTCATCAAATCCTTTGACACTTGAACACTTTGTGAATATTGGTACAAAGAAAGGGTCAGAAGCATACAAAGTTTTGATTTCATCAAGACCCAACATGTTTACTTCGAGTCGAGTAAGAAGGCTTGTGTTCTTGCGAGACAAAGCGTCCGCAACTACATTATCTTTGCCTTTCTTATACTTGACAATGTAAGGAAAAGAGTCCATAAACTCAACCCACTTAGCATGTATTTTACTAAAGTTGGCTTGGCCTTTGAGATATTTCAATGGCTCATGGTCAGAATGTATGATAAATTCCTTCGGCCAAAGGTAATATTGCCAAACTTGAAGAACACAAACTAAGGCAAAAAGCTCGTTGTCACAAATTGGATAGTTAAGGCGTGCACCATCAAGTTTCTCGCTAGGGTAAGCAATAGGGCATCCATTTTGTGTAAGGACTCCTCTAATGCCAATACCACTAGCGTCACACTCTATCTCAAAACTTTTTGTGAAATATGGTAACGCGAGAAGAGGTGCTTCAGTGAGCCTCTTTTTAAGTTCATAAAAAGCTTTTTGTTGTGCTTTTCCCCCACATGAAGGTGACATTCTTTTTTGTTAACTCATTGAGAGGACAAGCAATGGTAGAAAATTCTTTCACGAAACAACGATAGAAACCGGCCAACCCATAAAAACTTCGAAGTTCACTCACATTTGGGGGAATGGGCCAATCTCGTATGTCTTTGACTTTAGAAACATCGACTTCAATGCCATTGGAAGAAACAACAAAACTAAGGAAAATCAACTTGTCTTTAGCAAAAGTACACTTGGTAAGACTAGCATATAGCTTTTCATTTCGAAGGATTTGTAAAACCTCCTTTACATGTGTAACATGTTCCACGAGCGACTTGCTATAAACAAGAATATCATCAAAATAGACAATAATACTTTTCCAATAAGAGAATGCAAAATATGATTCATAATGCGCATGTTGATGGATGGGGCATTAGATAAGCCAAAAGGCGTGACCAACCATTCATAGAGACCAAGTTTGGTCTTGAAGGCAGTTTCCACTCATCACCTTCTTCCATGCGTATTTGATGGTAACCACTACGAAGATCAATTTTCGAGAAAATAGTGGCTCCACACAACTCACCAAGCATGTCGTCAAGATATGGTATGGGATGTCTATAACGCACGGTGATAGCATTGATTGGACGGTAGTCCATGCATAACCGTAACGTATCATCCGTCTTGGGAACAAGAATCACGGGTGCAACACTTGGACTAGTGCTTACTTGGATTAAACCTTTGGAGACGAGTTGGTTTCGTTTGATCTCCTTCATCTCCTCCGGGTTTGTGCGGTAGGGGGCGCGGTTTGGAAGAGGTGCACCAGGTATGAGATCAATGCGATGCTTGATTCCGCAAAGAGGAGGTAGTCCATGAGGGAGCTCTTCGGGAAACATGTCCTTGAATTCCTGCAAAATAGCCATCAAAGAGGGAGGAATATTTGTCAAGTCATAGTTTCTTGCGCTAGTCCCTTGCAAATGAGGATGTAGTGCAAGATGGATGGGTTATTCCTCACATCTTGCATTTCACTTTTGGTGGCAAGAAGAACACTCTCAGTTTTTCCACTTGAATTTGGCTTGAGGCTCTCACTCGGTAGATGGTGGTTCTCTCACTCGCCACTCTTCTCACAAGTTGGTGTTGTGGTTTGCACCCTCGGTAAAGCCTTTGCATTGTCCGCAATTATTTGGCTAGGAGTCATCGGTTGCAAAATGCATGTCTTGTTAAGCCATTTGAAGGTATACACATTTGTGCGGCCATCATGTAGAGAACCTTTGTCGAATTTCCATGGTCGGCCAAGCAACATATGACAAACTGTCATGGGAACTACATCACACTCTACCGTGTCTTTGTAAGAGGCAATTGAGAATGTTACCAAGACGGTGTGCTTGATCTTCACGGACCCTTCGTCACTTAGCCATTGGACATGGTAGGGGTGCTTGTGTGGATGGAGAGTAAGGTTGAGCTTCTCACACAACTTGGTGCTAACAAGGTTGTGACAACTCCATCGATGATAATTTTAATGGATTTCCCATTGATGTCGGCATGTGTTTGGAAGATGTCGGATCTTTGATCTTCATGCTCTTGTGCTTGAGTAGTCGATATCCTTGTGACGACAAGTGATGGACGTGTGTCCTGTTCACACATGCGGAGTTATTGATCATCTTCCACATGTTTCCTTGTCATTGCTTCTTTGACTCGAGCATCAAATTCATCCTCACTCAATTATTCCTCATTCCATTGTCATGGATGAAAAAAGCTTTCTTGTTTTGACATGTGGCCAACTTGTTCCCTTTTACTCCACACTTGTAGCATTCACCATTGAATGGCGGGTCATCCTTTGTATGCTTGCCACTTGGGGGCGGTTTTCCTTGTGGAAGTGTGGGCTTGAAAGGAAGCTTGGAGGTACTTGAGGAGCTTCCATTGAAGGTTGTTGGTGTAGTGGTTGAAGCTTGCTTGTAGGTGATGTCGTGGGAATGACCACGACAGTCGCTACTAGGGGTAGTGATTGATAAGATTGGGGGCGAGAGCTGGCGGCCATCTGCGATGCGAGATGGGGGCGGATGCACATGAGGTTACCCAGGTTCGTCCCCCGGAGGGTAAAGACCTACTCCTGCTAGATTGTATTGGTGGAGAGCGAGTTACAGGGGTGGCGAGCTCGGCGTCTAAGCAGCGAGTCGCTAGAAGGGGTGTATGATGGCACATGAGTACAAAGGGAACCCTAGGGAGGTTTATATAGGGGGTACCTCGCTAGGGTTTACAGATATACAATCAAACTAGACAAGGATTCAAAGGCTTTGACCTAATCCGACTAGGCTTCAGCTATGCTTTTGGGCCTCCTTCGCCAGGTTCGCTCCTTAGTCACGTTCTAGTCACCATCCTACGTGCCCACTCGCAAGGCCCTTGGCCCAATCCGGACGTCTTACTAGGCATACCCCATTCAACATATCCCCATCAATAGTCCCCAAGGCCAGTGGTGATTTAGCGCAGGTGTTCATTTGGCAGTCGGAGTAGGCGAGTCCAATTTGGACACCCAGTCGAATCAGCGATGGACTCCCTTAATGAAGGAGGAAATTTCTTCACCAAGTCTCCAGTCGCAGCATTGGCGAGTGGGTTTATGCTCGAGTCGCTGCCCTTGCTGAATGGGCCAGGCGTACCAACAAGCGAGTTTAATGGAAGAAGTTGGACCGCCAACTTGGTCAAACTAGTTGTTGGGTAATCCAACGGTAATTTCAGCGTAATTACCGCGGGTAGCAGCTATCCCGAGATTAGCGAGTAGTGTTATCCTTATAAGGAGAGTGGCGAGGAGGCTCACAGATCTTCCTCCGCATTTCTCACTTCCGCGCACTCCCAATCTCTTTGTATCCCCGCGATCCAGAATTTCCGGACCGAGCGACCTCATCTTCTCTTTGATGGCGCCTCTGAAGGATCGGTGGGGGAAGTCCAAGTGCACCGCCACGCAGATCAAGTCGTTCGAGGACGCGGGGGTTCTCTGTAAGGGGAATTGGCGAATTCCCGTGTCCTCCGAGACCAAGCCGAAGCCTCACGCCGGCGAATTCATCTGTTTCCTGAGCCACTGGAGAGGGGCTTCGAATTCCCCACCTCAATCTTTTTCTGGCAGTTTTGCGTGTATTACGTGATCAAACCATCGGATCTTGGTCCGCACAGCATCGAGCAGCTGGTGATCTTCGTCGCCTTTTGTGAATGATACCTTGGATCCCGGCCCTACTTCCCACTATGGCTAGAGCTGTTCCACGGCCGCATCAGCCGCGACGGATCTGGCGGTCCTATCTTGGCGGCAGGCGGTGTCACCTTTCAATTGAAGCCGAAGGAGAACTTCTTCAAGCTCTTGCTACCGAAGAAAGCCGTGAGCGAGTGGAAGAAGAGCTGATTCTATGTGAAATAATCCACTCCCTCCGGCAAAGTGGTGCTTCCTATCTATGTTGCAGAGAGGAGCGAGCCTCGTCGGCTGATAGCGGCAAGGCTCCCCGACGACCAGAGAATGGCCGTCACTGAGTTGATGGAACAGATCCAGGCGCTGAAGAACAAGGGGTTGGAGACAATCAACCTCTACAACTGCTGGCTCGGGCGGCGCTTGGTCCCATTGGCGACCCGGCCGCACTCGATGTATGAATAGACCGGGAAGAACGATCCTTCCAGGACTAGCAACGAGTCTTGGGACACCGCAGACTACAAGGCCGCCTTGAAGAAAATCACAGACGTGGAGTTTACCACCATGTCGGCTTGGCTCGCTCCGTACATGCCCAAGAAGAATGAAGCTCCCACGGTAAGCTTTTCTCGTTACTTTGTCTTCAGTCGTAACTCGCGCGGGTGCAATTTGCATTCGCGACTCGTAATGTTCACTCGTCGTTTCTAACTAGACCAATCCTCCTTGTCCACTTTCAGTTGTTTCAGGTCCTCGAAGGCTGGCTTCACCCACTCGATGAAGAGATTCCCAAAGAGCTCGAAGAGGGGACTAAAGGGGAGTCCTCCGAGAGCGAACAAGAAGAGAGGGAGGTCCCCCCACCAGTGCTCGTGGCCCGCAAGACCCGCATGTAGAAGTAGTGTGAGATCGAGGCGAGTCGCAGCCTTGAGGAACACGACGACGACGAGATCTTGCAGGAGCATAGCTCATGGGGAGTGGCCATGCCGATGAAGCCCGCGTGGAATATCAAGTCGCCCGCGAAGAATCCGGCACCGAAGTCAGCATCACCACCCAAGTCAGTGGTGGCGTTCGAGTCGGATGAGGAGTCCGGTGATGAGGCGGTCGAAGCTTCTACCAAGATCCCTGAGGACACAGCTCTGGTGAAGGGAACGGACGCTACGGACGTGGTGGTGGAATGGGTGGTCCCACTTGCCACGATCGCGCCGACAGTCTCGGTCGCCGCGGAACCAGGGGCTGCTGAGACTGCAGGGTCTAAGTCGCCGCCACCGGAGGGAGCGGTCATGTCGCCTAGGCTGGAGGTCCCTGCGACCGCAACCTCGACGTCGAAGAAGCCCATGGTATCATGGGCCGAGAGCATCTTCGATAAGGGGTTGTCGTTCAAGTTGGGCCCGGAGCTTGATAAGCCTGCCCATATTAGTACGGGGCTATGTTATCTTCCGGTCGCCAAGTAAGTTTGGCGTTTTTGCTTTCCGTGCTTCAATGTTTTCTTGCGTGATTGGTTCGTTGCCCGCTCTTCTCTGCAGGTCCGGCGCCAAGAAGATTGACCGTCCCTCGGTGGCCAAGATTCCACTCGTTGACACCGAGGAGAGGGTTGACCCTGCCAAGAAGAGGAAGGCCGACCCGGTGGAGGCGCCAGTCACTAGTGCGAAGAAGAAGAAGGGCGGCGTTTCTGACGTCACGATGGGGGGAAACGTGGAAGAAGGTGACTCCGCTTCCCGTGCCGAGGAAGTGACTACCGCTTAGTCGGAGCCAGTCAAGGAGGCCCCGCCATCGGAGCTGCTGGCCCCCACAACTAGTGCTCCGATGAGGGTGGTCACATCGTTTCCACGCTTCATGGCGAAGGCGTTCTTGACGACAGCGGAGACTCAGTCACCGCAAATTCCAGAGATCGTCGATGAAGACGTTGGGCAGCAGCGCGGGCTCACATCTTTTGTGGTCCCTTCGACAGATGCCAACGAGCTTCACAGCATGCTTGGAGCTGCCATTCAGGTATGTCCAGTCCCCGAGTGCCTGGTCGCTGAATTTCGGCAGCTAGGCACTTAGGATTTTAATCTTCCAGTCCCCGAGGGTCGAGTCGCTGAATTTCAGTGGCTAGGCACTTAGGATTTTAATCATCTAGTCTCTTATTACTGTTCTGTTGTTAGGGCCTGCAATGAGAACCATCCGATCAGCAAGCCACGAAGGAGCGCCTGGAGCGCGACTTGCATGCATCACAGGAGGTCAACCGGCGACTCTAAGAAACTGCTAGTAAGTGGGTGTTTTCTTTGGCGAGCTCGAGCCATTGTTGCTCGCGTGGAACTGACTTGTGATACCTTTACCTCATAGATGGACTCCCTGCTGTGATCACCAAAGCCGGCGATGGGTATGTTCTGACCGCTGAACTGGATACAGCGAAGGAGCAAATCGGCTCGTTGATGAAGGAGCTGAAGGAGGCGAAGGCATCGATGATCTCTTCTGAGGAGAGGACCAAGGCTACAGTCGCCATGGTGGAAGAGGAGCGAAAGGCCTCCGACTTGGTCATCCTCAGATTGCAGGGTGACCTTGGTGCTCTCAAGAAGCATGTAACAGAGAGCTGCCGCAAGCTTCTTGGTGAGCATATTCTCTTCTTCTTTTCAATATGCATCGAGTCCCCGAGTGGGTAAGTCCTTAGTGATGTTGGGTTTCTGACATTGCAGCCCTGATAGGTCAGAACGACCCGGTGGTGCAAACCTTCAACGCCTCGCAGTGCGTGACTACAGTGGTGAATGTGACCATCGCCTCGAAGCTGTGTGTCCAAGCCGTGCTCCAAGGGATGTCCCCTATCGAGGTTATTCCTGGGGGGTTGACTGAGGTCTGGCGCTATCTGGAGGAGGCGCCCACCATCGTCGAGTGGATGGCACGATCGGCCTTCCGGCGTGGGGCCACCACATTGTTGAGCCTTAGACTCGCTCACTTCCCCGACGACTTCGATCTCGACGACGTCGCCAGCGGTTATCCTTCGGCGACTGGCTCAGTGGAGATCTCAGAGGTTCTGAGGTTGACTTCCAAGGCTGCTCTGTTCATGGAGCGAGTGTTGGCGATGGGAGATATGCTGCCGTACCAGGAGACGGTAGTGGCACCAGGCGACCCCGAGCCGAAGCACCGTGACCTGAAGTCGGAGCAGCCCTTCTGGTCGGCATTGTCGAAGTCGTTGACGACATACCCGGCGAACCCGTGGGATCCATTCGTTCGGGTCAAGGGTGATGGCGGCGCTTCTTCGTCGGAGCCTGCAAAATAAGTTGTTGCCCTAAGGGGCTTTTGTATGTTATGGCGATTGGCCTCTTTTGTAATGTAAACAATATATGTATGGAAGTAAGAGGAGTCAATCGACTCGCAATGCATGGTGAAGTATGTTCTATGTTTAATTTTTAGGTGAGCGAGTCCCCGAGCGCGTCCACCCTTTATTGGGGTTTACCTCGTTTATATGTAAGTGTGTTTGCTTTGAGTTTTTATTTTGGTTGGAACTGATTTGTTGTGGCGCGTGGAGCTGTTCGCCTTGCGACTCTGATGGAGCTCTGTACTTAGCTGTTTTCCCGGATGCAAGCAGGGTTATCTTAGGCGAGTCCCCGAGGGTGGTACTTTAGCTGTTCTAGGCGCATGCCCAACATAGGTGAGGACCTGGTGTGTTGTTTGTAACACGTCTCTCCCCCTGGCTCGGAAAGTCAGTCACGTGGCGAGTCCAAGGCAAGCTCTCTTACTTGGTGTGTTCCCGAGCCGTGTGGGGGTTTCTTTTGCTAAGTCCCCCTGGGTGGTACTTAACTGTTCGAGTCACTTTGCACGAGGATGGGGAGGACAGGTCGCTATGAGAAGCGTTTATCGGTTGTGTTGGTCCAGCAGGCTAGTCGAGCAGGATGACTCCGATGGTGGCTCCGGGATGGTGTGTTCGTGGACGACACAAGGCCCAAATATCTTCGATGCCCTTGAGTCACATTACTTAGTCGTGCCGGTCGCTCGACCAAGGGTTGACTTCCGTGGGTAGCGTATTGCTAAGTGTACAAGTGCGATTGGCACAAGAAGATGGCGAGTAGACACAATTTGTGCGATCCGAATATATTTCATTATATAGCAACTGAGTACAAGTTTTAGTTCTATGAATAGAACTTTCGAAGGAGGTTTACATTCCATGGCCTCCCAACTTCGAGTTGGCCATTGCCGCTTACATCGATGAGGTAGTAGGCGTCCTTGCTGAGGACTCACCCTATGGCGAATGGCCCCTCCCATGGGGGGAAATCTTGTGCATGCCCTTCTTATCCTGGACCAGTCATAGGACCAGGTCGCCTTCCTGGAAGGTGCGGGTCCGGACTCGGCGCCTGTGGTAGCGGCGGAGTCCTTGCTGGTAGATGGCAGTGCGGGAGCAAGCTAGGTCGTGTGCTTCGTTGAGCTGGTCGACCCCGTCTTGGCGGGTGATCTCGTTTGTCGCCTCCACATAGTTGGCGACCCAAGGCGAGTCGTGTTCCAGGTCGGTTCGCATTACGTCTTCAGCATCGTACACCATGAAGAAGGGTGTGAACCCCGTGGAACGGTTGACGGAAGTGCGGATGCCCCATAGTACGGAAGGGAGATCTTTGACCCAGCATCCGGGGGTTCGTTCGAGGGGCACCTGAAGTCGCGGCTTGATCCCGTGGAGGATGCTTTGATTGGTGCGCTCTACTTAGTCGTTCGACTCTGGGTGGGCGACTGAGGCGAGGTCGAGTCGTATGTCGTGCTCCCCGTAGAATTCCGCCACGACGCCTTTGGCGAAGTTGGTGTCGTTGTTAGTTATGATGTTGTGCGGGTAGCCGTATCGGTAGATGAGCTCACGGGGGAACTTGGTGGCGGTCTTGCCGTCGCACTTCTTGATCAGTTTGGCTTCAACCCACTTGGTGAACTTATTGATCGTGACCAGGAGGTAGGTGAAGCCGGATGGGGCCTACTTGAACGGGTCGACTATGTCCATGCCCCATACGGAGAATGGCCAGGTGATGGGGATGGTCTTTAGTGCCGAACCAGGTATGTGTGTCTGGTTGGCATACTTCTGGCACCGAACGCACCGCTGAACGATGTCGATGGTGTCGGCGTGCGCGTTGAGCCAGTAGAAGCCGTGTCGCATGGCTTTGGCGACCAGCGACCTAGCACCGGTGTGATGGCCGCATTCGCCGGCGTGGATGTCTTGGAGGATCTTGCGTCCTTCTTCTGGTTGTACGTAGTGCTAGAATATGCCAGTCACACTATGTTTGTGGAGTTCTCCGTTGATGATAATGAAGGATTTGCAGCAGAGCCCGATCATTCGCGCTTCTGTCTCATCATTGGGCAGGACCTTGTGCTCGAGGAAGGCGATGTATGGTGCGGTGCAGTCGTTGGGCTCGGTGACCATGGCGACTAGGGCAGGCTTAGGTTGCAGAGGTATCCCAATGTCGATCTCCTTGGGTGATGAGACCGAAGGCTTGTGGATGATGTCGAGGAAGACGTCCATGGGTGGTGTTTGTCGGGCCGAGCCGATGCAGGAGAGGGCGTCGGCCTCCTCGTTCTTGCGCCTGTCGATCCACTCGACTCAGTAGCCGATGAAGTGTCCTCCCAACTGGTCCACCGCTTGGTGATATGCTATCATGGTGGGGAGATGGCAGCGCAGGTCCCTGCTACTTGGCCAGCGACTAGGTCGGAGTTGTCGTAGCACCTTAGGCGGTTCACATTCATCTCCTTGGTGTCCCTCATGCCGTGGAGGAGGGCCTTGTACTCGGCCATGTTGTTGGTGCAGGGCTTGAAGTCGAGGTGGAGCATGTAGCGGAGCTTGTTGCCTTTGGGGGAGGTCAGTATAACCCTAGCCCCCGCGACATCGGTGTTCTTGGAACCGTCGAAGTGGAGCGACCAGTAATGGAGATAGGGTAGCTTCTCTGACTGATGTGCATCTTCCCAGTCGGTGAGGAAATTGGCCAAGGCCTACGATTTGATCGCTTTGAATGGCTCGTACTTGATGTTGTGGACGCCGATTTTGATGGCCCACTTGGCGACTCGCCCAGTCGCCTCACGATTGCAGATGATGTCCTGCAGTGGCACGGAGGATAAGACCGTGATGGGGTGCTCTTGGAAGTAGTGGGGGAGTCGCCGTTGTGCTCTGAATACCGCGTACACCAGTTTCTGGTACTGCGGGTAGAGCTACCTTGAGTCCGTCAGGACCTCGCTGATGTAGACGGGGCGCTGTATGGGGCGCTCCTTGCCCTCTTCTGGCCGCTCGACGACCATCATGGTGCTGACGACTCGAGTGGAGGCCGCAACATAGACGAGCATTGGCTCTTCGTCGATTGGGGCAGCGAGTAATGGCGCCGCGAGGAGCACTTCTTTGAGTGCCTTGAGGGTGTTGTCTGCTTATGCGTCGCATTCGAACTTAGAGTTCTTGCGCATCAGGCGGTAGAGGGGCATCGCCTTCTTGCTAAGCCGGGGGATGAAGTGACTGAGAGTCGCGACTCGCCCGGCCAACTTCTGGACGTCACGCAGGCACTCGGGTTTCCCGAGCCACACGATGGTGTCAATATTGGTGGGGTTTGCCTCGATGCCTCGTTTGGAGACCACGCACCCCAGGAGCTGTCCGATAGGGACACCGAAGGTGCACTTCCCTGGATTGAGGTTGATCATGTACCTCCTCAGATTCATGAAGGTCTCGGCCAGGTCCGCGAGCAGGTCGTCTTGGCGGGTGGATTTTACCACCAAGTCGTCGATGTAGATGTGGATGTTGCGGCCAATTTGGCTCACAAGGAATTCCTGCATGCACCTTTGGTGAGTTGCGCCGGCGTTCTTGAGGCCAAACGTCATGGCCGTGTAGCAGAAGGCGCCGAATGGCGTGATGAATATTGTCTTCTCCTCATCTTCGACCGCCATTTTGATCTGGTTGTAGACAGAATACGTGTCGAGGAAGCACAACAACTCCGATCCCATAGTTGAATCGAAGATCTAATTGATGCGTGCTAGGATGAACTCCTCCTTCGGGCAGGCGCTGTTGAGGTTGGTGTAGTCGATACACATTCTCCAGGTGTTGTTCTTTTTCAGAACCAGGACGGGGTTTGCTAGCCACTTGGAGTACTTGATGGTCCGAATGAAGCCTGCAGCGAGTAGGTGTTGTACTTCTTTGGCGATTGATCGGCGGAGCTCTTCATTGAAGGGCCATAGAGACTGCTTCACCGGTCGCACTTTGGGGTCAGCGTTAAGTTTGTGCTCAGCGAGTTCTCTCGGGACACCGGGCATGTCGGATGGTTTCCATGCAAAGATGTCACGATTCTCACTTAGGAACCCGACGAGCGTGCTTTCCTATGTGGGGCTCACGTTCGCCCCAATGGTGACTATCTAGCTGGAGTCCAGGACGAGCTCGATGGTGCGGGTATGCGTGCTCGCCTCGAAAGTGGAGTTTGCAGCGGTTGGTTTCTTTAGGATGGTGGGGTCGTCCTTGTCGATGTTACTCACGTATTTCATGAGTTCGTCCGCACGGTCAGTCTTCGCGGCGATGATGGTGTCGGCGAGCTCGGTGCCCTTGTCTTCGCATTCCACGGCCATGTCGGGGTCGCCATGGACGGTGATGATGTCGCTTGGCCCCGGGAGCTTCACCATGTTGTAGGCATAATGCTAGGTCGCCATGAATTTGGCGAACGCTTGGCGCCTGATACGTCGTAAACGTATCTATAATTTTTGATGTTCCATGCTTGTTTTATATCTACTTTCTTATGTTTTGTTCACACTTTGAGGTATTTTTATATATTTTCTGGAACTAACCTATTAACAAGATGCCATAGTGCCAGTTGCCTGTTTTCTGCTGTTTTTGGTTTCAGAAAAGCTAGTAAAGAAATATTCTCAGAATTGGACGGGACAAAAGCCAAACTCAATATTTTACCCAAAGCAACACGGAGACTGAAGGGGAGACGAAGTGGCGCACCAGGGCGACCACACCTGGTGGCCGCGCGGCCAGGGGGCGCACCACTAGGAGGTGTGGGCCCCTTGGAGCTCCACCGACCTTGCCCCTTCGCCTATAAAATCCTCCCAGGACAAAAACCCTAAGTACAAGATCAGAATTCCATGAAAAGTTCTGCAGCGCCACCGTCACCAAAGAGGAGATTTGGGGGACAGAAGTCTCTGTTCTGGCACCCTGCCGGGACAGGGAAGTGCCCCCGGATCCATCTCCATCGACTCCACCGCCATCTCCCTCGATGTTGCTGACTCCCATGATGAGGAGGGAGTAGTTCTCTCTCGAGGCTAAGGGGTCTACAAGTAGCTATATGTTCATCTCTCTCTATGCGTGATCTTATTGAGATCATGAGCTTTGTAATCTAGGATCTATTCTGCTACTCAAGTGCTTTAATTAATCTCTGCTTATCTCCACGTGTGTGAAGTTAATAGCGTGCACACCGTGTGGCACTTTGGCTAAGGTTACAGAAATACTTACCATGAGTATAATTTGAGTTGGATGTCTCCATGACATTGTGGTGTTTGTTGGAACCATCTAGAGCTCAAGGTGATAGTGAGGGGTTATCTAGATGGGGAATACGAACTTTAAGGTGTGTTTTTATAGCCCTACATCGTCCAACCGGAGAGTAGTTCAGCGTAGCATAATGAAGAGAAGATATTTATATGAGAGTGTCCACTAGTGAAAGTATGATCCCTAGGCCTTGTTTCTAAGAATTGAAACACCATTTACAATCAGTCCTATTACATGGTTGCTTGCTGCCACTCTTATTTCAGATTGCAATTACCACTTATAATCATCCATATTACATGTATTTCACTATCTCTTCGCCGAACTAGTGCACCTATACACCTGACAAGTGTATTAGGTGTGTTGGGGACACAAGAGACTTCTTGTATCTTGATTGCAGGGTTGCTTGAGAGGGATACCTTTGACCACTTCCTCCCTGAGTTAGATAAACCTTGGGTGATCCACTTAAGGGAAACTTGTTGCTGTTCTACAAACCTCTGCACTTGGAGGCCCAACACTGTCTACAAAAATAGAAGCGTGCGTAGACATCAAGCTATTTTCTGGCGCTGTTGCCGGGGAGGTAAGGTAAAAGGTACTCACATCCTCTGGCTACTAAGCTATCTTCTAGTACTGTTGCTGGTGTGTGAGGTCTCGAAGTTATTTCCTTTAGATTCTACAATTATATCTTTTTGTTTTTTGTTTTTATTTTCACTAGTTAGGCTTAATGGAAAACAACAACAAAATTAGAGAGCTTTTTAGTATTTTTCCTAAGGTAGAACATAAATGGTTTGAAAATAAAATTAAAAAACCCATGGAACTTTCTTTGCATGCTAATAGCAATGTTATTAGTATGAATTTTTTGAACACCTTTGTCACTAATGCTATGGAAACGTCTAAGCTTGGGGAAGTTAGTTTTTATGAAAATGATCTTTTTAATTCCCCAACTTTAGAGGAGAAAATTTGCTCTGATGATACTTTATCTCCTATATGTGGTGATTCTAATGATACTTGTGATATTTTAAATCCACATACTGAAAGCGTCCCTTTTAAAATACCTTTGGAAATTGTTGAACGTGTTATGAATAACTGTTATTTTGGAGATGGAACTGCCCATCTCGGTGATCATTTACTGTTTATACATAAATTATGCGAGTTGTTCATGTGTGCAGGTATTTCAATGAACCAAGTTAAGAGGAAGCTATTCTCTTTATCACTTAAGGGCAAAGCAAGGGAGTGGTATGATCTACTAGACGATCCTCACCATTCGGAGTGGAAGGAACTTGAATCTCTCTTTTACTCTAAATTTTATCCTCCTCATGAAATTCATAAAGATAGGAATTATATTTATAATTTTGATCCTCATGATGGAGAAAGTATTGCCCAAGCATGGGGGAGATTGAAGTCCCTAATGCTCAAATGTCCCATTCATGAGCTTCCCAGTAATATTGTTATTAATAATTTTTATGCAAGGCTTTCCGGACATTACAAGGACTATATAGATACCTGTTTAGAGGGATCCTTCACAGGTAAGGATGTCAAAGCTAAGTGGGATCTTCTTGAAACAATTCAAAGCAATACCGAATATTGGGATAACGACAAAGGTAAAGAACCAGGTATAAACTATGAGTATGATTGCATTAAGTCTTTCGCTGAAACTGCTGATTTTCAAGAACTTAGTGCTAAATATGGTTTTGATCCTCAAATTATTGTTAATTGTTGTAAAGCCTTTATTTCTCATATTAATGCTCCTAAATAAAAATGGGACATGTATCATGAACCTTTTAAAGGCACTCGCATGAAAAATGAAGTTGTTATTAATGAATGCAATAAACATCCTCAAACCTCTGAAAGTACTATTTCTTATAAGCATGCTATTTTTTATGGAGTACATAGACCTTGTGAAAATAATCAAATTGAAGAATAATATTGTATCACCCACATGAATGAAAAAACTAGAACGTCGTATAGGGCTCTAAATGATCTTGGTAAAAAAGTTTGTGCCCTTTATACTTTTATTTGTGAACTTTGCTTTGAAGTGGGTCATTTCAATTTTCAATGCTTAGGCCATAATAATAGCCCTTCTAATCCAATGAGTACTGCAAGTTCGTATTGTGATAACATGATCACTCCTAATCAGCATGATGAACTTACATTATTTTTGGGGTGTGAAGAGTTATCAAAAAAACTTCTTTGGTAGATATGAGTGATTTTTGATATGAATAGCATCCTGCATGGTTGTCATATTTATTGTGTTGATAATTGCCACACAAATACTTACATACAAAATATTATAAAAGATGAGATTTTACAAAAATATGATAGGACTAATATGTGTTTTGTTCTTATTAATGAAAAGGAGGAATCCTCCAAAGTTTCTTCTGTTGTCTCTAACAATAAACCAGGGTATATGGACAAGCTCCCTTTCAAGCCTCTCCCTCCTAAAGAGAAGAAGAAAAAGAAGAAGAGGAGGAGTAAAAGGAGGGAGGAAACGGTATTTTCCCCTAAGCAGGTTGCTCCTATTATAGTTTTTGATGAGTCTGAACTCGATGATGTTCTTATGCCTGTTACCTATAGTAGTGATCATGATTGGGAAAAGCACACTACTTTTGATATTGAAAATCTCTTTGGTACCAATTCTGAAAATGATGATATTAATAATTGTTGTACTATTAGTGTTATCCATGTTCCTTCCAATGATGATATGTTTACAAACGAACACACTTTGGAAGATAGCTATTATATTGCTTATGAAGATTACAATATGCCTCGTATAATTAATGATTATGGCAATGAGAATAATAATGATAGCTATTTTGTTGAATTTGCTCCCACTACAATTAATAAGAATAACTATGCTTATGTGGAGAGTAATAATGATTATATGCATGTGGATCATGATAAGAATGTTTTATGTGATAGTTATATTGTTAATTTTATTCATCATGCTACTGCAAGTTATTATGAGAGAGGGAAACATGGTTTTATGTATCTCAACAATATTAAGTTTCCCCTCTTTATGTTGAAAATTTCGAAGTTGCACTTGTTTTGCTTTCCTATGCTTGTTGCTTTGTGCTTTCATGACTTGTTTATTTACAAGATTATTTTTCATAGGAAGTGGGTTAGACTTAAATTTGTTCCATATTTGCTTCTTGATGCCCTCTTTTACTTCAATTCATATTTCTTATGTGAGCATCATCGAAATTATCATGCCTATCTTAATGGCTATAAAGAAAGAGCTTTTGGGAGACAACCTATTATATTTTTACTTTCAGTTTATTTTTGTTTTGTTGAGTCTTGGAAGTTATTGCCTCTGAAATAACCTCTCCTTATCCTTTTTGTTTGGTTTTTGTGCCAAGAATAACCTCTAATGAGACTAAAGTAAGATATGGGGAAGTTACTGTCCCGAAATAGATTTCTGTGCGTCACTATAAAACAATCGTGAAAAATCTCAGTACGTCGGATTTATCTGTAATTTTTTGTGCTTATGCCCCAGGTTATTACCCAACGTTCGTTAGTTTTGCACTTTTCGATTTGAGCAACAGAAGGTCTTCTAAAAAATCAGTTTTTACCTACTGGTTTGTTTTGACAGATTTCTGTCATTATTTGCATTTGCCTCTTAATCTCTTTCTCTTTGAGTTCTTTTTGATCACTTGAGCTTTTAGAAGGAATTGCTACAGTAGCTTATGTTTTAATGGATGATTTACTTGAGTTGAAACTGAACCCAAAGGATTATTATTTTGAATACACTAATGTTGCTAATGAAGATTGTGTGAAGTTTTGTATGAAGGAAGTTTTCAAGTGTAGGGAGAGAATGATGTGATGAGATGAAGTATGGACAAAAGCTCAAGCTTGGGGATGCCAGCCGTGTCACCCCAAGAAATATTCAAGAAGTACAAGCGTCAAAGCTTGGGGATACCCAAGGCATCCCCTTCTTCATCAATAATCTCAGGTCTTCTTTCAAGACACTTTATTTTTATTACCTTATGCACTATGTGTTGTTCTTGGAGCGTCTTTGTTTTTAGTTTTCTTTTGCTTTCGTTGCCGTAATAAGTTGGTTGGATCCCAACACACTTCTTTTGGAGAGAGACACACCCTGTTATTCATTGCCCAGAACACTCTAGTTTTCACTCTTATTGTTCTATGAGTGTTCTCCTTTGCTAGCACTACGTTTAGCTTTAGTTTTCGATTGGTGTTGGAAAATAGTAGGAAGTTTCATGCTTATAGTGGTACAAAAGGAAGCTTGTTTTGACTGTGATTTAGATTTTATCATGTCATGCTAGATGTTGCTTTGACCATATGCTTAGTGATTATTGTGGTAGCATGACTTGTTTCAAACAATTGAGATTGCTTAATGTGCCTTGAAAGAATCATGTGTTGTTCTTGCATACAAAAGCATAATATTGTGGTATTCTCCTTTGATGCTTTATTTGGGTTGACTTGGCACATGCTTACACCATGTTAAGACTATGAACCAGTCACCTTAGCCTCTATGATCATTTTGTTTTTGACCTGCAATATCACTTTATGCTTTAATTAATAATGTTTTGTCGCTTTGCATGATTATGGCCATTATTGCTCTCTTAGTTGGTCGCTCCCAGTATTTTGCTAGCCTCCACCTGTACCAAGTATGAGTTCCACTCATGCATCCAACCTCCAAGAAAACCAAGTTATTCCAAAGAGTCCACTATAAATTCCTATGCATGGTGTGTTACACCATTCCAAGTATATTCATGCTTTTATCTACCTTCCAAATTAAACTTGTTATGTGAAAATTAGTGATTAAAGCTCTCACAAACTTGATGGCACACTTTACTTTTTTGCACTTAATAAACTTGAACCATTGTGTCCATCTATGTTGCTTATATGCTTGCACTTTATAAGTTGTGAATTAGCAGAACCATGCTGTCATGGGGAACGCTTTCAACATTGCACTTATTATTCAGTTGATATCATGTTCTTTTGCTTATGGATCTCGGCGGTGTGAAATAAAAGGGGAGCTTGTAAGCTCATGGAGTTTGTATGTGTGTTAGAGAAACACCTGGGCGGCTAGCCTAAGCCATGCCTAATCATGGTGGAAACTTGCAGCATAACCATAGTGAGCATTCTATGAAGCAACCTCAATAAAAACCTATGCAAATAGCAAATAAAAAGATCGTTGAGATGCTCATTGTCTGTTTCCTTGTCATTTTGATATGGGATAGCTCCTGTATCATGGGGCAAGGAGTACCCTGTTGGCGGTTCTCTATGATACACATGTACTTACAATGACAAGAACTTACTTGTGACTAAAGTTGAGTAGCATGAGGTTCGGTACTCGTAAGAATGGGGCATGAGATTTTCAACTTATAACTTGTCAAGCATATCTTCATATTTGTGTCACTTTAACCTTAATCACCTCAAGATGCTTATGATAGGGGCAATGAGAGCTGAAAGCTAATAAGTACCATAATTTTGCAAGCTCTTTATGAAACTTGAATCTCTGCTTCCCTTTGTGAAGGGCCTTTCTTTTTACTTTTACGTTGAGTCTCCATCTTCTATCTTTATGCACCAATTGAGAGAGCATAGTGGTCATTCTTAGTTTAATGTGCATTGTCCCAAAACTTGTTGATTGATTCATAACTTTGATATTGCTTGTTCTTAAATTATTTGTATCTAGTCACCCTTATGAACTTTGAAGGTGTCCTATGCATTTATGTTTTGCTATACCATGAGGGACAAGCTGAATACCACTTTTATTATGTTTTCTATATGTGAAACAAGTAAACGTCTCTCCATGCATTGTTATTCATGATCTTTTGTTTGTACCTTTTCATGTTACAACATAGTTGCTATGTCTTATTGTTAGAACTCTATCTTTCATGCTTATGTTTAGAGTACTTTGATCCCAACTATCAATGTTTTACAAATACCTTGATCAAGATTGTGATGGTGCATGTCACCTCAAAAATTATTCTTTTTATCACTTACCTACTCGACAACGAGCAGGAGTTAAGATTGGGGATGCTTGATACGTCGTAAATGTATCTATAATTTTTGATGTTCCATGCTTGTTTTATATCTACTTTCTTATGTTTTTTCACACTTTGAGGTATTTTATACATTTTCTGGAACTAACCTATTAACAAGATGCCACAGTGCCAGTTGTCTATTTTCTGCTGTTTTTTGTTTCAAAAAAGCTAGTAAAGAAATATTCTTGGAATTGGATGGAACAAAAGCCAAAGTCAATACTTTACCCGAAGCAACACGGAGACCGAAGGGGAGATGAAGTGGCGCACTAGGGCGGCCACACCTGGTGGCCGTGCGGCTAGGGGGGCGTGCCACCAGGGGGTGTGGGCCCCCTAGAGCTCCACCGAACTTGCCCCTTCGCCTATAAAAGCCTCCCGGGACGAAAACCCTAAGTACAAGATCAGAATTCCACGAAAAGTTCCATAGTGCCGCCGCCACCGAAGAGGAGATTTGGGGGACAGAAGTCTCTGTTCCAGCACCCTACCAGGATGGGAAAGTGCCCCCGGATACATCTCCCTCGACTCCACCGCATCTCGATCGCTGTTGCGGACTCCCATGATGAGGAGGGAGTATTTCTCTCTCGAGGCTAAGGGCTGTACAAGTAGCTATGTGTTCATCTCTCTCTCTATGTGTGATCTTATTGAGATCATGAGCTTTGTAATCTAGAATCTATTCTGCTACTCAAGTGCTTTAATTAATCTCTGCTTATCCCCACGTGTGTGAAGTTGACAATGTGCACACCGTGTGGCACTTTGGCTAAGGTTACAGAAATACTTATCATGAGTATAATTTGAGTTGGTTGTCTCTATGAGATTGTGGTGTTTGTTGGAACCATCTAGCGCTCAAGGTGATAGTGAGGGGTTATCTAGATGGGGAATACGAACTTTAAGGTGTGTTGTTATAGCCCTACATCGTCCAACCGGAGATTAGTTTAGGGTAGCATAATAAAGAGAAGATATTTATATGAGAGTGTCCACTAGTGAAAGTATGATCCCTAGGCCTTGTTTCTAAGCATTGAAACACCATTTACAATCAGTCATGTTACATGTTTGCTTGTTGCCTTCAGATTGCAATTACCACTTATAATCATCCATATTACTTGTATTTCACTATCTCTTCGCCGAACTAGTGCACCTATACACCTGACAAGTGTATTAGGTGTGTTGGGGACACAAGAGACTTCTTGTATCTTGATTGCAGGGTTGCTTGAGAGGGATACCTTTGACCACTTCCTCCCTGAGTTCGATAAACCTTGGGTGATCCACTTAAGGGAAACTTTCTGCTTTTCTACAAACCTCTGCACTTGGAGGCCCAACACTGTCTACAAGAATAGAAGCATGCATAGACATCAGCGCCCTAGGACGTAGTGGTAAGGGCTATGGAAGTTCACCAGCTCGAAGACGATCCACTCGGTGCGGAAGTTTGCTGGTGTGCCGAAGGTGACTGGCAGCGTCATCTTGCCGATCAGGTACACCTTCCAACTAGGTACGATGCCGTGGAAAGTGGTGAGTGTCGGCTCGATCACCGACTACGGGAGGTGGAGCCTCTTGAATGTGTCCTAGTACATGATGTTGATGGAGATTTCGCTATCCATCAGTGTCTTGGGCAGCCAGTAGTCGACCACTTTGGGTCTGACAACCAGGGCGACTCGCCCTGGGTACTCGATCCTAGGCGCGTGATCTTGGTGACTCCAGGTGATGCATTGCTCGGAGGAAGCAGGGATGTTGACCTGGGTCACCGCATTGACGGCAACTGCGCGGGTAAGGACTTTCTTCTCGCGCTTGGTGCCGAGCCTGGTGAAGGTGTGGAGCGAGCCAACGGTGTTGCCAAATCCACCGGTGTTGCCAAATCCACCGGTGTTGCCATTGTCCCTTGGCGGGTTGTTGTTGGGGTCGTCACGTGCCAGCCTTGCCTTCTCGATCTCCTTCAGAGAATGGCAGTCTATAGTGGTGTGGGTGTCGGGCTTCCCCTCCCTGCTGTGGTAGACACAGGGCTGGTTGAGCAGGGCAGCGGGGTCGAATTTCGGCCTTGTCGTGTTGTTGGCGCAGTAATTTCCACTGTCGCAGTAGTTTCCTCCGTTGCGGCGGAAGTTCTTCGGGTCACGTTGTCCGTAGCTGGCATTAGAAACAAAGTCGACTCTCTCATCACCGTGGCGTTTGCCAGTGAGGCGAGTGTTGTTGTAGCGCATGTCGCGCCGTCCCCCGTCGCCGTTGCCGCTAATGCGGCGTCTTTCCCCTGACTCGTCATCGGAGTCTGGGTTGGGGTCCTCCTCCGCGTAGTGCTTGGCGATTTCGAGGAGGTCGGGGATGTTGTCGAGCATCTGGTAGACCCTATTGATCTTGGCGACTAGATACTCATACCGACAAGCATTCTTGAAGCAGTGGATCGCCGTGTCCGGGTGGATGCCGGAGGCATTGATCCATAGTTCCTGCCACATCTGGATCTAGTGGCGGGTCGACTCGTGGTGTCCCTGGATGCAGCGCTCCAGGTGTTCGATGGTGGTGGCGCGTGTGTAGGATCCTTTGAAGTGCCTGATGAAGGCGTCGCACATCTCCTCCCACGAGTCGATGCTATCAGCGGGGAGGGTGTTGATCCATTGTTGGGTCGCTCCCTCCATCATCAGGGGAAGGTAGCGAGCAGCAAGCAGGTCGGTGTGACCAGCGATTCCCATCGCCATGAGGTACGTGTCCAGCCACACCATTGGGTCGTACGTGGGATCATTTTTTTGATCTCCTTGGGCGCTTTGAAGTTGGCGGGGTACTTCTCGCCTTGGATCATTGGTCCGAAGCACTGGGGGCCGACTCGGCTTAGCGAGCCCCTTGGTTCGGGGTCGCCATGGTTGTTGAGGGTGTGCCTCAAGTTGTTGGGCTGGCACGCCCGCCAGGCCTAGTTGTTGACGATGTGCATGCGTGCGTCGACGGGCTGGCCATTAGCAGCGACCGTGTTGTTCGCCGGCCGCGGCTTGTTGGTTCAGATCGCGGGGTTGGCGGCCCGTGGTTGGTGCGATAGCGGCTCAGGCGGTGGGCAGTTGAGGGTGTTGGCGACGGTTGGGTGGC
The DNA here is from genome assembly GCA_916181665.1 of Avena sativa. Taxonomy (NCBI): domain Eukaryota; kingdom Viridiplantae; phylum Streptophyta; class Magnoliopsida; order Poales; family Poaceae; genus Avena; species Avena sativa. The sequence continues at coordinate 362,771,199 of OV702290.1, read as the reverse complement.
TGCTTGAGGCCGCCCTGCTTGCCGATGAGCGGGAATACATCCGTCCCAGCGGGTCGGCTCCCGCGGCTTGCTGCTCGATGGCCATGGCAAGTAGGGACTTGGCGTACTGGATGTGCAATGCGTCCTCCCCTTAGATGTCGAGGTGGGCAACTGCGGCGTCTGCTGCAATGACATTGTCCATTGGAGTGGAGTACAGCGGTAGCCCGTTGACGTCACGGGCCTGCGGCGAGATGATGATCCGTGGCTGGTCTGGCGGGGACGCGCGGCCTATGGGTGGCGGTGGGGCTCCGGTCGCCGGTGCGTCGGGTGGTGGGCAATTGCTGCCGTCGGGCAGCATGTTCTCGCAGTACTCACGCTCGACCGCGTGTGCGGGGTTGCCCTCGCCGTTGAAGTTCAAGACACGGCCCTAGATGTTGGAGTGCAGGAGGGTCCTGATGCGGCGCTGATGGTAGAGCGACAGCTCCTGCGCCGTTTCCCGCTCGAGGCGGAATTTCTCGCGCTCAGTAAGCTCCTTGCGCGTCGCCTCTTCTAGGCATAGGTGGGCTTCTTCCAATTCCGTCGCTGTTGCGGTTGGCAGGATCGGCATGGAAAATGGATCTGGTGGGGCGGTCGTGCTACCTGCCATGTAGATCGTGTTGAAGCGATTGGATCTAGCATAGAAGTCCTCAGGAGACTCCAAGACGGAATTGGAGTCGAAGATCCTGAGGATGGAGGGGTCCTCGAAATCCTCAGGGTTGGAGACCTACGTGATGGAGTCCTCCCGAGACGCGCGGGTGATGGATCCGGTGACCAAGGCATGGGTCGCCGAGTCGGTGTCATCGTGGAGAGTCGCGTCGTCCGCGGCGGCATCAGTCCCGGCCACGTTGCTAGCGGCCAAGTCATACTCGGTGGCGAGGCGGCTGATGGAGCGGATCTGGTCCTCCGAGAGTAGATCGCGGCGTGGTGGCGACCCGCCGACGATCACCGTTCCTGCCGGGTTGACTGTGTCGGTGAAGCCGACGAATAGGTTGATGGTGCCGACTGGCATCACCGTGTTGTGCGTGATCAGGCGCGACGCCGGGATGTAGCTGCTGGGCAGGATCTGGAGGATCCCGCTACTGGCAATTATGCGGCTGGTGGCGATCGGCCGATTGATTGGCGAATAGGGTCTCGCCGCAGAACTCAGGCCAGACCGGCCATGCCCCATGGTGGGCGCCACTGTCATGGGAATGACCACGGCAGTCGCTACTAGGGGTAGCGATTGATAAGATTGGGGGCGAGACCTGGCGGCCATCTGCGGTGCGAGATGGGGGCAGATGCACATGAGTTTACCCAAGTTCGCCCCCCGGAGGGTAAATACCTACTCCTGCTAGATTGTATTGGCGAAGAGCGAGTTACAAGGGTGGCGAGCTCGGCGTCTAAGCAGCGAGTCGCTAGAAGGGGTGTATGATGGCACGTGAGTACAAAGGAAACCCTAGGGAGGTTTATATAGGGGTACCTCGCTAGGGTTTACATATATACAACCGAACTAGTCAAGGATTTAGAGGCTTTGACCTAATCCGACTAGGCTTCAGCTACGCTTCTGGGCCTCCATATTCCAGTCGCCAGGTTCGCTCCTTAGTCACGTTCCAGTCGCTGTACTGCAGGCCCACTCACAAGGCCCTTGGCCCAATCGGAACGTCCTACTGGGCATACCCCATTCGGCATATCCCTATCAGGTGAAGTACATCTTGGGCTTGTTGTATTTGATGTCCTCTTGTACTTGACGCTCGGCTTTTGCTGCAATGTGCACAAGCTCAACCATGTTGTTCTACTTTCGGAACTCGATGATGCATTTGATTGGGTGGTTCAAGCCGATGAGGAAACATGCCATTATTTGCTCATCACGCTCTTCAATGTTGGCGCAGATCATATTGAGCTCCATTTGTTTGAAGTACTCTTACACGGTCTTTGTCCCTTGATTAAGCGATTGTAGCTTGTTGAAGAGGTCACGTGTGTAGTGCGTAGGGACAAAGTGGAATCTCATATGAGCCTTCATGTCGTGCGAAGTTGTGATTGGAGGCTCTTCTCTTATGTCACGAGTGACTTGGACTTGTTCCCACCAAAGGATTGCATAATCATCGAACTCAAGTGAACCCATGGTGACCATCTTCTTATCACTATAATTGTGCATGCAGAAGATTTTGTCCACTTTTGAGTGCCCATGAGAGGTATTCTTTGGGATCATTTCAACCGGTGAACATGGGCATGGTGAACCTGAGTTTGCCAAAAGTTTCATCCTCATTGCGGTCACGGTAGCGGTTGTTGCCATGATATTGACGGTCTTTATTTTCCATGCAATCATTGCAATGAGCTTGCTGACCTTGTTGGTTCACTTGCGGTTGAGGAGCCACATGTTGGGGAGGTGGAACTTGGTTCTTGTGTTGTTGTTGGGGAGCTTGCTCTTGCTCTTGGCGTGGTTGTTGATGAGGAGGAGGCACTTGGGCCTCACGAGGGTGATGAGGATGTGGAGCCTCTTGACGTGGTTGTGGATGAGGCGGAGGCTCATTCCTCGGTTGGTGACTAATACGTTGCAAACGTATCTATAATTTTTGATGTTCCATGCTTGGTTTTTATCTACTTTCTTATCCTTTGCCCACACTTTGGAGTATTTTTATACACTTTCTTGGACTAACCTATTAACAAGATGCCACAGTGCTAGCTGCCTGTTTTCTGCTGTTTTTGGTTCCAGGCAAGTCAGAAAATGAATATTCTCGGAATTGGACGAGACAAAAGCCAAAGTCAGTATTTCACCGAGGGGGACACGGAGACAGAATACGAGACAGAGAGGGGCCAGAGGGCCGCCACACCACCTGGCTGCACGGCCAGGCCTAGCCCGCGCCAGGGGGTGGTGTGGCCGCCTAGGGCACCCCCTCGGCCTCCCCTTTCGCCTATAAGATGCCTCCAATACAGAAACCCTAAGGACCCGATCAAAATTCCACGAAAGAGTCTGTATCCACCGTCATCTCCATCCCTAGATCGGGAGGGATCTGAAACTCTTCCCGGCACCCTTCCGGAGGGGAGAATTCAGCCTGGAGGCCTTCTTTATCACCACGCAAGCCTCTGATGTGATGCGTGAGCAGTTCATCCCTGGACTACGGGTCCATGTAGTGGCTAGATGGTTGGTTCTTCTCCTTTGTGCTACCATGTCTAGATCTTGTGAGCTCCGTTCATGATCAAGATCATCTATTTGTAATCCTACATGTTGTGTTTGCGGGGATCCGATGGATATTGAGATGCTATTTTAGATTGATTATTGATTCTATCATGTCTTTGTTATTTCTGATCTCGCATGCTCTCCGTTGTTAGTAGATATCTTGGTCGAGTAGATGCTAGCAAGTCCAAGAGGGAATATTTATGCTCGATAGTGGGTTCATGCCTCTAGTAATCTAGGGAAGTGACAGAAATCTCTAAGGTACTAGATGTGATGATGCTACTAGGGAGAAAACAGAAATCCTTTGTTCATAGAACAATCATATTGTTTACTTTACACACAATGCGTAATGCAATTATCTGTTGCTTGCAACTTAATACTAGAGGGGGTTCGGATCATAACCTGAAGGTGGATTATTAGTCATAGATGCAGTTGGATTACAGTCTATGTATAATGTTGTAATGCCTAATCAAATCTCATAGGAGTCAAGATGATTAGTATATGAATGTATGCTTTCTCGATGTTTGTCAATTGCCCCGCTGTAATTTGTTCACCCAACATGTTATCTATCTTAAGGAGAACCACCACTAGTGAACTATGGACCCCGGTCCTTTATTTTACCATCAATCTACAACTGTTTACTACTTTCTGCAAGCTTTTACTTTCTTCCACACAATACGTTTAATCCTTTGTTTTCAGCAAAACCGGTGAGATTAACAACCTCACTATAAGTTGGGGGCAAAGTTCCGTGGTTATGTTGTGCAGGATTCCATGTTGGCAAGAACACCTTGGAGGTGTTTCCTTGCTCCTACTGGTTCGATAACCTTGGTTTCATAACTGAGGGAAACTTTTTGTTGTGCTCATCATACCTTCCTCTTGGGGTTCCCCAACGAGCTCGAGATATCTTGAGCCATCAAGCCTTTTTCTGGCACCATTGCCGGGGAGTCAAGGACATCTTCACAAGGGGAGTCCCTCATAACCAATCTCTTTACTTTGTTATTTTTGTTTTGCTTTGTTTATTTCTGCTTTGTTTTCTTGTTCTTTTTATCAAAAATATAAAAAAATTACTTCCTACTATAGTTGTTATTTTCGTTGGTCTATTATTTTCTTGCTTTATCATGCTTTTCTATCAATGGTTGGTTTCTTTGAAACTGAATCTAATTGGCAAGGTGGGTTCACGGAAGAACAAAAATATTATTATAAGGAACACCGCTTGTCACAAAAAGGGAAACACTTATGGGAACAAACTAATAAATTGAATACCATTGCTAGAAATGTGTGCTGTACTTATAATGTTACTTATTGCTTTGATAAATCTTGTTGATGTAAGAGGTATAAACACCTCCCTTTTAAATGTGAGTATAATGATGATGTTACCATATCTTCTTATGTTAAGGGAAATTATGATTTTTATGATGTGGAACAAATTGAAGAATTTATTGCTTGGAAGGGTGCATTTGAACTAGCTTATTTGCTTGAAAATACTGATGATGCACCTTATAAATATGAGGTTTATGATATACTTAAATTTTGCTTTGATAATTACAAGGAAGAAAATGGCTATATTCTTGAATATCTTAATAGATGCTCTCCACCAGCGGAAGAGACTAATGCCTTGCAGGAGCCTATGGGAGAAGAAATTGCTGAAACTATAAGCTCATTGGATGAAAAAGAGGAGGAGAGTGATGATCAAGAGGGAGAAGAATGGATCTACCCATTCCTACCTTCTAATGAGAGTAACTCTTTACCCCTTACATTATTTGATTGTCACCCATGCTTACCAAAGGATCATGAAAAGCATGCTTTATGTGATAGTTATATTGTTGAGTTTATTCATGAGGCTACTGAAAATTATTATGAGATAGGAGAATATGGTTGTAAAAGTTTTCATGGTACTGAAACACCTCTCTATTTGCTGAAAGTTTTGAAGTCACTCTCGTTCTACCTTCCTATGCCTGTCACTTTGTTCTTTGTGAATTTATTTTCGTATAAGATTCCTATGCATAGGAAGTGGGTTATACTTAAATGTGTTTTGAATTTGCTTCTTGATGCTCTCTTTTACTTCAATTCATATTTCTTATGTGAGCATCATCGAAATTATTATGCCTAACTTAAAGGCGTTAAAGAAAAGTACTTATTGGAAGATAACCCAAAAGTTTTAGATGAGTATTGGAAGTTATTGCTTCAGTAATAACCGCTCCTTATCCTTTTTATTTGCTTTTTGTGCCAAGAGTAACCTCTAATGAGAGAGAAGTAATCCTTGGGAAAGTTGCTGTCCCGAAACAGATTTTTGTGCTTCACTGTAAAAATTCATGTAAAATCTTTGTACGTCTTTTTGAGGCGTGAATTTTTGTGCTTCTGCCCCAGGTTGTTATCTAACTTTCGTTAGTTCAACACTTCTCTATTTGAGCAACAGAAGGTCTTCGAAAAAATTGGTTTCTATCTTCTGGTCTGTTTTGATAGATTTCTGCCATTATTTGCATTTGCTTCTTGTTGATTCCTTTTTGCGTTCTATTTGGGGAATTGAGCTTTTCAAGGGAAGTTCTACAGTAGCTTGTTTTTTAATGGAAGTTTTATTGGTGTTGAAACTGAACCTAAAGACTTATTATCTTGAGTGCACTAATGTTGCTAATAAAGATTGTGCGAAGTTTTGTATGAAGGAAAAAAATTCAGGTGTATGGAGAGAATGATGTAATGAGATGAAGAATGGACTAAAGCTCAAGCTTGGGAATTCCACGGGTGTCACCCCAAGAAATATCCAAGAAGTACAAGCATCAAAGCTTGGGGATGCCCAAGGCATCCCCTTCTTCATCAATAAAAATCCCAGGTTTCTTCCAAACACTTCATTTTTATTGTTTCATGCACAGTTGTGTTGTTCTTGGAGCGTCTTCGTTTTCATTTTCATTTCCTCGGTTTTCTTAGTTTGCTTGAATAAATTGGTTGGACCCCCTCTTTCATACATTAGTTTTCAAATAGTTTGGTTTGGATTGGAAAGAGTAGGAAAGTTCATGCTTAAGTGGTAAAGAGATCTTGTTTTTGACTGTGGCCTATGCTTTGTCATGCCATGCTTGATATTGTTTTAGCTTTATGCTTAGTGATCTTTGTTGTAGCATGACATGTTATAAACAATTGAGATTGCTTAATGTGCCTTGGAAGAATCATGCGTTATTTTAGCATATTAAAGCATAGTATTGTGGTATTCTCCTTTGATGCTTTATTTGGGTTGACTTGGCACATGCTCACACCATGTTATGACTATCCCAAGTCACCATAGCCTTTATGATCCTTTAGTTTTCGACTTGTAATATCACTTTATGCTATAATTAATGATGGTTTGTCGCTTTGCATGATTATGACCATTATTGCTCTCTTAGTTGGTCGCTCCCAGTCTTTTGCTAGCCTCCATAACCAAGTATGAGTTCCACTCATGCATCCAACTCCAAATAAAACCAAGTTATTCCAAAGAGTCCACCATACCTACCTATTAGCATTTGCTATTCCAAGTATATTCATGTTTTTATCTACCTTCCGAATTAAACTTGTTATGAGAAAACTAGTGATTAAAGCTCTCACGAACTTGATGGCACACTTTACTTTTCTTGCCTTAATAAACTTGAACCATTGTGTCGTCTATGTTGTATATGCTTGCACTTATATGTTAGGGATTAGCAGAACCATGCTGTCATGGGGAACGCTTTCAACATTGCACTTGTACTTTGTACCTGGTTGATATCATGCTCTTTTGTCTATGGATGTCGTCAGTGTGAAATGAAAGGGGAGCTTGTAAGTCCATGGAGTTATGTATATGTTTTAGAGAAACGCCTGGGCCACCGGTCTAATCCATGCCTAATCATGGTGGAAACCTGCAACGTAACCATAATGAGCTGTCTATGAAGCATTCTTCTTATAAAAAAAGAGATAGATATTGAGAAAAAGAGGAAAAAAAGAGATATGAGAAAAGAGGAAAGAGAGAAAAAGCACCATTTTCCCATGGTAAATAAGAAGATTGTTGAGATGCTCGTTGTCTCTTTGCCTTGTCATTTTGATATGGGGATTCTTCCGTATCATCGGGCAAGGGGTACCCCATTGGTGGTTCTCTATGATACACATGTACTTACTATGACAAGAACTTACCGGTAACTAAACTTGAGTAGCATGAGGAGCGGCCCTCGTATTCAAGGGACATGCGATTTCCAACTTATACTTTGTCAAGCATATACTCCATAGTTTGTTCACTTTAACCTTAATCACTTCAAGATGCTTATGATAGGGGCAATGAGAGCTGAAAGCTAATAAGTACCATAATTTTTGGAAGCTCTTTATGAAACTTGAATCCCTACTTCCTTCTATGAAGGCCTTTCTTTTACTTTTATGTTGAGTCTCCACCTTCTATCTTTATGCACCTATTGAGAGAGCATAGTGTCCATTCTTAGTTCTATGTGCACTGTCCCAAGACTTGTTGATTGATGCATAACTTTGATATTGCTTGTTCTTAAACTATTTGTATCTAGTCACCCTTATGAACTTTGAAGGTGTCCTATGCATTTATGTTTGCTACTCTATGAGGGACAAGCTGAATGCCATTATGCTATGCTTTCTTTATGTGAAACAAACAAACATCTTGCAAAGCATTGTTATTCATGAATCTTTTGTTTGTGCCTTTTCATGTTATAATATAGTTGCTATGTCTTATTGTTAGAACTTTATCTCTCATGCTATGTTGAAGTACTATGATCCCAGCTATCAATGTTTTACAAATACTATGATCAAGTTTATGATGGTGCATCTCACCTCAAAAATTATTCTTTCTTTTTATCAGTTACCTACTCGAGGACGAGCAGGAGTTAAGCTTGGGGATGTTGATATGTTGCAAACGTATCTATAATTTTTGATATTCCATGCTTGGTTTTTATCTACTTTCTTATGTTTTGCCCACACTTTGGAGTATTTTTATACACTTTCTTGGACTAACCTATTAACAAGATGCCACAGTGCCAGCTGCTATTTTCTGTTGTTTTTGGTTCCAGGAAAGTTAGAAAATGAATATTCTCGGAATTGAACGGGACAAAAGCCAAAGTTAGTATTTCACCGAGGGGGACACGGAGCCAGAATACGATACGGAGAGGGGCCAGAGGGCCGCCACACCACCTGGCCACGCGGCCAGGCCTGGCCTACGCCAGGTGGTGGTGTGGCCGCCTAGGGCACCCCCTCGGCCTCCCATTTCACCTATATGATGCCTCTGATACAAGGACCTGATCAAAATTCCACGAAAGAGTCTGTAGCCGCCGTCATCTCCATCCCTAGATCGGGAGGGATCTGAAGCTCTTCCCGGCACCCTGTCGGAGGGGAGAATTCACCCTGGAGGCCTTCTTCATCACCATGCAAGCCTCCGGTGTGATGTGTGAGTAGTTCATCCTTGGACTACGGGTCCATGTAGTAGCTAGATGGGTGGTTCTTCTCCTTTGTGCTACCATGTCTAGATCTTGTGAGCTCCGTTCATGATCAAGATCATCTATTTGTAATCCTACATGTTGTGTTTGCGGGGATCCGATGGATATTGAGATGCTATTTTAGATTGATTATTGATTCTATCATGTCTTTGTTATTTGTGATCTTGCATGCTCTCCATTGTTAGTAGATATCTTGGCCGAGTAGATGCTAGCAACTCCAAGAGGGAGTATTTATGCTCGATAGTGGGTTCATGCCTCTAGTAATCTGGGGAAGTGACAGAAATCTCTAAGGTACTAGATGTGTTGTTGCTACTAGGGAGAAAACAGCAATCCTTTGTTCATATAACAATCGTATTGTTTACTTTACATGCAATGTGTAATGCAATTATCTGTTGCTTGCAACTTAATACTGGAGGGGGTTCGGATGATAACCTGAAGGTGGATTATTAGTCATAGATGCAGTTGGATTACGGTCTATGTATAATGTTGTAATGCCCAATCAAGTCTCAAAGGAGTCAAGATGAGTAGTATATGCTTGTATGCTTTCTCGATGTTTGTCAATTGCCCCGCTGTAATTTGTTCACCCAACATGTCATCTATCTTAAGGAGAGCCACCACTAGTGAACTATGGACCCCGATCCTTTCTTTTATCATCAATCTACAACTATTTACTTCTTTCTGTTTACTTTCTGCAAGCTTTTACTTTCTTTCACACAATACGTTTAATCCTTTGTTTTCAGCAAAACCGGTGAGATTGACAACCTCACTGTAAGTTGGGGGCAAAGTTCTATGGTTGTGTTGTGCAGGATTCCAAGTTGGCAACAACACCTTGGAGGTGTTTCCTTGCTCCTACTGGTTCGATAACCTTGGTTTCATAACTGAGGAAACTTGTTGTTGTGCTCATCATACCTTCCTCTTGGTGTTCCCCAACGAGCTTGATATATCTTGAGCCATCAGTGATGCGGGTTAGGCCCTTGGGCCTCACGACGAAGTTCATGGTCTTGAGCCACATGATGTGGTGGGCATCGCTCAACATGTACAATTTCACGCTCCATGTCTTGGTGTGGTGGAGGAGGCGCCTCGTGATGACCATGGTGTTGGCGTGGACGTTCATGACGGTGTTGATGATGTAGAGGGTCTTGAAGAGATTCATGTCGACGAAGATCTTGTTCCTCCAAGTTGGAGTCATCACTTGTTGTTGCAAGAATGTCTTGTGGATGAGGGTGGTGTACTTGAGGTTGCACTCGAGGTTCCACTTATGGTTCTTCATGCGGTTGTTCTTGTTGGATCACTAGTGCTCTCGCGAGGTGGCGATGTTCGTCTCGCCTTGCTTGAGGCCTTGAGGAGAAATCACCATCATAGCTTAACGTTGCGGCATGTCGTGGGGAAGGAGCATAGTGTGAAGAACTTCCATATTTCACCACGGGTGCTTCATTGCATCTTGGAGCACTTGCATGAAGATATTGTTGAGGAGGGCGATGGTGTGAAGAGCTTGACGCATTCAAATGGTTTCATCAAGAGCTTGATGCGTGAATGTGGTCTTGTGTTTCACGCGAGCTCGACCATTGACCTTTGTAAGGCTTCACTTTAGTTGGCGAAGTTTATGTGCATGGCCCTTGTCTCTTGAGATAGGTTGACAAAGCCTTGTCGCATGTCATGCATTTGATGTTGGAGGCCATCGAAACGGTTGTCGATGCTCTTGAATTCATCTTGAGTTTCACCAAATTTTTCATCTTGGCGGGTCTCAAGAGCATTGCAACGATCACGAAACTCTTGTTGGATGATGTAGTGGCTTGCGCGCGTCATGTACGGTCCTTCTTCATCCTCGGGTGAAGGTGGTTGGCTCGCCTCACCGTGCTTATCTATCATGAAGACAACAATGGATTGTATATGGAAGGTAATATGTGGTGGGGTCAGCCTTTTACCTCACCTTGGGGATTGCAACGAACTAGTAGCCACATGTGAGAACTATAATCTTGCAAAGTGAAAACACAAAGAAAGCTCACACTAAAGAAAGAACTAAAACTCTCAAAATCTTTTGGTGGAAGGTTAGGGTGGTGGAAAACCAAATGAAACAATCCAAAGAAAATGTTATTGTTAAAGGTGGTTAAAAACCAAAGATCAAAAGCAAAAAGGATACGATCTACAAAAAATGAAGATACGCACACATGGATATGGATTAGGTTAGCACAACTATGAAAATAAGCACAAAATGTCCTAACGAAGACTAAGCTCGGTTGTCGTGCCAACGCAAGGAGAGACCACAACTCATTCGCCAAAACAGGATAAGAAACGGATTTGTTCACTTGCCTTGGTCACGCTCTTTATTTCTCTCTTTGGTTACAATCTTGGTACTCTCTTTGTACTGGGAGACTATGTATCTTTTCATTTTTATTTTGCTTTTTGTTTTTCTCTTTTTTTATTCTTTTCTCCCTTTCTATACTACTATATCAACTTTTGTATTTGCTTACACACTCTCACTTTCCAAGGGCAAGTACACAATGCTTAGGCAAATACAAAATGAGCTGCTCTCATAGGACATATACACACAAAGGAAGATATGGGGTTAACAAGGGTGGAGCAAATTATACCTTCGGTATTGCTGACGACTTGCCGGTGTTGGGGATGATGTTCGGGTTTCGCACTGTCGGGGAGCGTGGTAAGTGATGATTTTTGGAAGTTTTTTGTTAGTTTGGGCGACACGCACGCAAAGCGTGAACAAAACAAGGTGGAAAAACAGTCAAAATTGGGGTTTGAAAATTTTTCGGTGAAGCAGCCAGCGGTGCCGGTTCTGTCACCGAAATTTACGGTGGCATGGTCGGTCGCGCTGGAATTCTCGCCAGAATTTTCGGCGGTAGAACTGGTTCACCAAAACTCTCGCCAAAATTAGTTTGTGATGAACTCCAAAAAGTCAAATCTCGGAAATCTTCGAAAATCTATCGGAATTGGGGCTGGGGAAGGTTAAGGAAAGGTAGATTGACACCCAAATCAACAGATCTATGGACCAAAACCACGAAAAACTCACCAAATCCAGAGATCGATCCGAAGGCAATTTGGGGCTCTTTTTTGGGGAATTTCGAATTTTTGGTGGATAGAAGAAAATTTTGCGGGGGAATTCGTGATCAACAAATCTCTTAATACCAATATGTTGGGGTATGCCCCTTAGGGTTGCCCGATCTTTCACGAATCCCTTGGAAATCAAGGTGGGATGAGTGGAGGGAGAGGGAGAGGATGAAATCCGCGAACGCACGCACGAAGACACGATACCAACCAATAGCTCAAGCCGGCGCCACTGGTCTAGCGCAATCCCTAGGATCGTCATCGGGCAAGGATCTCTCTCTAACCAGCACGGCGAGCGGAAGTCTTGGTGAGATCTTGATGTCTTGGCAAAGGGCTCTGATGCCAAGGCCTTGTACAATGAGAGAGGCACGATGCAAACTACAATGAGGTGGGGGATAATTGGTGCTCCTTTAGCAAAGGAGCATGAGACTAGAATTAGGGAGATCCACAAGGGTGTCTTCTAATTCCAATTATCCAAGTCTTGGTGTTATAATGGAGGATAGGGGTTATTTATAGGTCAGCCACTAAAAAAGGGGTAATTTGGGTACAAAAGGTAAAGTATGGACGAAAGAGGGAATATTCTCGGGCATTAAACCCAGTGTTGACTTTCGTGGGGTGATTCTGGCGATAAGTCCAGCGGCGCCGGAATCAGAGCCAGAATTTTCGATCGCCGGTTTTTTCGACACGCGCCATAATGGCAGTCAGAACACCGTTTCGGTTGGTGTCGGTTGCTTCCGATGCTTGTCGGGATTTCTGGCCGTGGGTCCGGTCTACCGGATCTGTCATCAGGAATTCCGGCGGTGGCGCCGGTTCCGTCAGGGGCTCCTTCTTATGTGCGCTTGGTTCCTTCTCTTGGTGTTTCTTCATGGGGCTCGTAGCCGAGGATGCATAAAGTATTGGCATGAAGTAGAAAGCCATCCAAGGGTGTATCAAACTTACATGAGAAGAGGAGCAAATTCACCTTAGTTTGAAGGAGCTTGACTCGGGCATGAGTCATCGGTCCATTTGGGGGACTTGGTGGTGTAGATGTAGGAACGTCCGTAGGATGGGCTGCATCAAATATTCACTGTGATGAAACTTTAAAGAGTTTAAGTTCATCAGAACGATAAAGATTCCTGTGTTTACAAGAAACTAAGTGGGAGCATTAAGACATATTTCCAAGACATTATGTTGATTAGAAATGATGTACTCCCTCCATTTCAAGTTTTAGCTTTGTGAAGAAAATGTATCAGGTTTGGAGTGAATCAACACACTAAAAAAGTCTAGATACATTTGCTTCACAAACCTAAAACATCTTATATTTTAAAACGGATGGAGTATCTTTTATGAGACACGAATTAAGAATTTCATGGAAGTTGGATTTTGATGAAAGATTTAGGCAAAACCTGAATATTAGACATCAAAGTCTATATAGATAGATTGAGATGCTAATATAGTTATGCTAAAGTACATATATAAAATATTGAATTAGTTCAATATGGTGGCATATTTGAGTGGGAGCTATGTGAGTGTCCTGGTCAATATATGACAAGAAAGTTCTTGCCACATGGTAGCAAGATCAATTGTGTTGAGAATCGATAAGTGAAATCTTTTGAATGATTGATTAAATCATGAGTGACGTGATATGTACATATCTATATGAGTCATATGCTTCATAAGATGATTCATTGGACAATAGTGATGATATTCTTGTGTACTTTGGAAGAACCAAGAATATGCAATGTATGCAGAAGTGACAGAATAGTTAAATGTAATGTGTTACATTGATGCGAATTTTTATCACATATACAAGTGAATTTTATCTCAATTAGGCTATGATTAAGAAATAAGGTGTCATAGTGTAATGGAAGAAAGTTCCATGATGAATTTGGACTAGTTTCCAAAGTTATAACATTGTGACAGATACTACAATAATGACTAAATATATGACTGCTTTAGAAGCAACATATAGAGGGTTTTTATGTAAAATAGTTTGTCATCAAAACTAGATATAGTTCCAAATAGGATACACTATGAAGATCTATTGTATGACAATATTGGCAACATAGCTTTGGCTTAAGGAAGTGAAGTCTCACAAAAGGACTTAGTTTATACAATGCGATCTTATTGGAGAATGAGTTGATGCGTAGTGACGCATAGACAAGCAAATGCACACAAACCTGAAAATGTCAGTTCTGGAAATTAGGTTTGCCACAAGCGAAACATGAGAACAACACCAATTGCCTTATGTGTATAATGCGGAGAGTAATAAACTAGATTATTTACTCTAGTGCAAGTGGGAGACTGTTGGAAATATTTCCTAGAGGCAAATAATAAAGATAGTTTATTGTAATATTTTAAATGTTCATAATAAGTTTTATAACATGCTATAACTGTACTAAGTAGAAACATTAGTATACGTGTGGTATACAAACAAACTAAGTCCCTTGGTCAACTAGTCCATTGGTCAATTGATGATTGAGATTTCTCTATCATGGACATTTATGTCAATTTACAATGAGGTCATGTCATTAGATGAATGACGTGATGGACAACACCCAACTCCTAGTATTGCAATATGATCCAGTCACATAGTTCAACATTGCAATATCTAGCAAAGTGTAGTGATTTAGTCCTTCGACCATGAGATCATATTAACCACTGTCTCCTGAGGCTACTTTGATCACATGAACCGTCATTTTCGTGATTGGGTGACCATAAAGGTGTGCGTCAAATATTCCAGAGGAACTTTTGAGGCCTATGTATCAAGGGCGGGATTTGCACATCCGAGTGACACCTAGATACCCTAGGCCGATTTGGTGAGATTACATCTACAAGTTTGCAAACATGTGACTAGGTCACAGGGTAGTACTATCACGAGAACGAGTAAATGTATTTGTCGGTAACAAGATTGAACTTAGGTATATCGCCAGGAGATCAGGTCTTGAACAAACTAGGTATCGTAGAGCAAAGGGAATGAGACTCGACATTCAAGGTTCAAGCGAACAAGTTATTCATGGAATGCATGAGGGCCATTATGTGTTTCTAGATACTGCTATTGGTCATTGAGCGAAAAGTGTGTCGATCATGTATATGTATTCCTCAGTCGTAGGGTGTCACACTTAAGGGTAGAAACATTGTGGGATTGATTCGTGATCAGAGGAGAAAAGGGAGAAAACTCTAGAATAGTTCTAGAGTGGTGCCGAAAGTGTTTCGGTGAAAGCCGATGTTAATCGGATGGGGCCGAAAGGTGTTTTAGAGTGATAGGTATTAAATAATATATATTTAGAGAAGGCCCAAGAGGGGCCGCCGCCCTAGGGCAGGCCAGGGAGACCGTCGGCCACCTAATGGGCCCCCACGTGGGGCCCATGGTGGGGCTGGCCGCCACCTCCTCCCACCTCTCCCTCATGTTTAGTCCCATCCTGGGACTTTGAGGAAGGATGTACCTCCCTTGCACCTATGTAAAGAGGGGCACCCATCTTCCTAAATCCATCTCTTCAATTGGATTTGCCCATTCTCTCTCTCTTCCTATCCCTCATGTGTGGTTTCCAAGAATGGAATTGAATACGGGGATTGGGATTTCTCCGCCATACGCACGCCGTCGTGCTGCTGGACTCGGTCCGGATCAATCTTCTTCCGTTGCTTTGCTGGACCGGAGCCCGGGAGACGTATCTACACCGTATGTGTGTAAGGCCACGAGGCACTGCCACTTGTGGTGCTTTTGCTTGGAGCTTGGGTGTCGACACGACCCTGAGGTCGGTTACGTCGTACAAGGAGCAAGGGGTGACTTGCGAGGAGGTTCACGACCTTGAGGTCGGCGAGTACGACTACATCATCCACGTTCCCTGTGAAATGTTAACCGCGTTCGGTCTTCAAAGGTATGAACACCAAATCCCCGCTCATTACTATACATCTGCATAGGTAGATCTTTGCTAGGTGTGTTTGCACCGTATGAATTTTTTTGTTTTCTATCACGGAACCCTACGTCACGGTGCTATGAAAAATAGCTACACCGCTTAAGATAAGGTCTTCCTATGGCAGCTTACACGCAACAGACTGCCCACTCGGAATCAAATCCTCCGTCGTTGTGGCCCATTTAACTGCCTCCGCGCCCTCTGCGGCGGCCATGAAGATGTCAATTACATCTTCTTCCACTGTGCACTTACCAAATTCATGTGGAGTGCAGTTAGGGAACTACTCTCCTACCCATGGAACCCTTCGTGCTTCTCTGATGGCTTTCGCCTGATCCAATGCTAACGCGGTTAGGACAGACGCAACTTATGGACATACTATTCCTCCCTTTGCTGGACATTATGAAACATCCGCAATAAGTATTGTATTGAGGGAACTTTTCCCAAACAGCAGGCCGACTGTATCTACAAAATGTCTATCTATCAACATATGTGGAAACCTGTGGCTAAGAGGGACGACAAGGCGGTGCTGGAGGAGGCGATCTCCGAGATCAGAGCTATCCATGATGCCATCAAGGACTCACAATACTAGTGTTGTAGCAGCTCGTCTCCTTAAATCATGTATCGTTCTGGGACCATGTAGGCGTTATTAATTTAAAGTCGGGCTTTGTTGAAGCCTTCTCTCTAAAAAAAATCCAGTACTTCCTTTGATCCAAATTAGTTGACATAGATTTATCTAAAATTGATTGTACCTACGTATAATTTAATATTAGATATACTTGAAAAATTTGAGTTAACTAATATGGTTCGGAGCGAGTAATTTTTTTTTGACAGTTCGACCCAGCGATTCATGTTGAACTGGGGCTAGCTGTACCACTTGATTTTTTTTTTAAATGTTTAAGTGTGTATATATCGACGAACCCTTTGCTAATTATGGGGGTCACAGAGATGCTGCCACAGACAAACCCACCCTGCAAAGCCGTTCAGCGATCGTTGCCACGACGAATGCGCCGAGCGCAACTAAAAGGCCAACGATGCGGATAGGCACCACCGCTATCGCTGGGCTCCACACGTGTCCAGTGGTCGAGCGCCGCCCCCGAAGCACACTCCGGCAAGCAACTGGCCGTGGCGGGCGCAACCATCCTCCGTCATCCTCCGCCGGAGGCCGTTGTTCCCTCCGCACGCTTCACTACGAAGCCACCGCCGGCAGTGTACTTAAGGCCGCACCCTCGGAGGCTTCCTGCACCTCGCACTCACTCCCGGTGGTGCTGTGTGGTGAGAACTCCCCAGAAATGCGATCTTTTTCTATTACTCTGCCTGTTTTCGGATGTTTAGACTATTTGTTTGATGAAATGTCCAGTAGAAGATATAATTGGTTAATATCGTTTTTTAGTCTAACCTGTTATAGCCTTATAGGACCATTGGGATCGAGCTTCCGTTTCCTGTTTAGGGCGACTGTTTATTTGTATAATCTGCAAAAGCCTTTTAATTTTCCATATGAATATAGACTGGTTAGGTTTGAAGATATTTGTTTCAGAACTCTAGTTAACTCTTAGTCTTAGCAGTTCTCATATTATCGTGTAGGCCTTCTGTTTCTTCTGCCAATGGTTATGAAGTTATATAATCTGAAGGCGTTTCATGTTCTAGTAGTCTGTACTTCGAATTTCGACCAGACGTGAATGACACTGCATAATCTTCCACACGGGACTCCCGGATCACTATGGCCAACTTTCTTCTCTGTTCGACCAGTCGGTCTCACGTTTTGTTATTTATTCAACAGGAACACGGACCGGTTAGTGTTCAGAACTTGAAAGTATGGGTCGGGAAGGAGCGCCATGTCGAACTCGTGCCATCTTCTGCTTCTTGCTTCTGTTCTGCGCGGGGGGCAAATGTTTGGCATCAGAATTTGAGGTTATCCAGGAGGCAAGCCTCAGTGTTGATGCTTCACCGATCCTCGCTCGAAAGATCCCTGACACGCTGTTTGGAATGTTTTTTGAGGTAAGAAGAGATATATGTATGCCAATCTTTGTAAGTCATCTCAAGTTGTACTGGACTCACGGAATAATCCGTATGTAGTAATTATGTTCCATCAGGTTCTCACTTCAAATGGATTGACTAATAATGTAGGAGATCAATCATGCAGGAGCTGGTGGAATATGGGCAGAACTTGTCAGCAATAGAGGTACTTTAATTCTTCTTAATACTAATATACACCACTTGAGGTGAAAGTTACATGTGACAACATGCCTATCCAGTCTATCCCATTGGAATATGGAACATGGGGTTGCATGTCTTGGCAAAGAAAAGTATATAGCAAGGTTTGCAATTGCGTCTTTGACCGTACATATGAAACTATAATGTACATAAAGTTCATCTCAGGCATCTTCAAGCCACTCATGACTGCTTTTGTAAAACTACATGTCAGTAAGTTCATCTTAGCCTGAGATTCTCAGGCATTCGCATAAGTTGCTGTCCATCAGTGGCAAAGTTTGGCGAATACTGTTGAGGGGGCAAGCAGAGTTGAGAAAAAATGCTTAAATCATAAGAAATCTTTGCAATTTAAGCCTAACAATTAATGTTATTTTTAAGAATTATTCTAGACTAGGTGGCCATAGCCCCCTTTGGCCCTAGTGAAGCTCTGCCTCTGCTGTCCATATTCAAGGTTTAGAATAATTTGGTTTTCTCCTGTTCCATCCAGGTTTTGAAGCTGGAGGCCCTCATACTCCATCAAACATTGACCCATGGTCCATAATTGGAGATGACTCTTCCATATTTGTGGGGACAGAGCGTATATCATGTTTTAGTCGAAACATGGTTGCTCTAAGAATGGAGATTCTCTGTGATAGCTGCCCAGTTGGTGGTGTTGGCATTTACAATCCCGGATTTTGGGGAATGGTACGAGCTTATGTCGATCATAAGTTGATTGTTCATAGTATACTTCTGTCAGTTCCGTGTTTAATTTTTCATCATGAAACTAAAATTTACTAGCACCATGCATG
This sequence comes from Avena sativa, assembly GCA_916181665.1. NCBI lineage: Eukaryota > Viridiplantae > Streptophyta > Magnoliopsida > Poales > Poaceae > Avena > Avena sativa. The sequence goes on along the minus strand of OV702290.1, from coordinate 362,752,628 downwards.
TTGTATGGATATTTCAGGTAGTGTTAACTTTCGTTCTCTGATGTTCGTAAAAAAATTGTATATCATGCAATATGCTACCTTTTTATTTGTTTTCTTTCCAATAATGTCATTACACTCAGTGGCAGATCTTGACTAAGAATGTTGAGGGGGCCAAGATGACAACTTATGCTCAATTTTAAGCAATTTTTTCGTATTTAAGCGAAATATAATTAAGAACATTTAGTAGGCATTTTTATAAAGTAGAGGGGTGTGGGTGGGGGGAGGGGGGCTATGGCTCCCCTTTGACCTAAGGAAGCTCTGCCACTAATCACACTCATGATGCCAATTTCCAGAACATAGAAGACGGAAAGACCTACAATCTAGTTATGCATGTTAAGTCACCAAAAACGACGGAATTGACAGTTTCTCTAACAAGCTCTGACGGGTTACATATTCTTGCTTCAGCTGTCGTACGGTTAGCATCTTCTCTCAGCTTTGAACATCATGATGAGTATATTTGACTATTACAAATATGTGAAAGGATTGCATTGCTGCAGAGTGTCCGACACATCAAATTGGATAAAATTGGACCAGACTTTGGTTTCTAGAGGAACAGACAGAACCTCAAGGCTTCAAATAACAGCTAACAAGAAGGGAGTAGTATGGCTTGATCAAGTATCACTCATGCCCTCGGATACATACAAGGTAAATTATACTTTTGTTGTTAATCTTGAAACTAAGAAGAGTACATCTCAAGAGAAAATTTAGACTTGATTTTATCTTGTTAAACTTAGAAACTTATATATTTATCTGAGAGTTTGACATACCAAAATTTCTCTGTAATTTCAGGGACACGGTTTCCGCACAGAACTTATATCCATGCTTTTAGATCTAAAACCTCGGTTTTTGAGATTTCCTGGTTTGTTTAAACTGTTTCAGATTGAAAATAAATTTCTTGACGTTTGCACTTATCTTATACAACACACATGGGATAGTTGATTAGAACAAATGCATCTACTGTAGGAGGTTGCTTTGTTGAAGGCAGTTGGTTAAGAAACGCATTCAGGTGGAGGGATTCTATTGGTCCATGGGAAGAGAGGCCTGGACATTACGGAGATGTTTGGAATTACTGGACGGACGATGGCCTTGGATATTATGAGTTTCTTCAGGTACTTATTTACAATGTTCCACCCCTTCCATTTATATTATTATTAATCATACATTACTTCTGAAATCTAAGCTTTCTGAAGACCTTGGTGCTGCCCCAGTCTGGGTATTCAACAATGGTAATTATTACTAGATGTTGTATATTTTTTATCACTATTGTTTTACTCCTTAATTTGGAAAGTTCTCCCTTAAATGTCAGGAATCAGCCACCATGATGAAGTTGATACTGCTGCTATTGCTCCTTTTGTAAAGGTATTCCCTGAAGTTTGAACTCCCATGTTCATTTTCTAGCATTGCGGACAAATCCTTTTCCTTTTGTAGCCATATCAAAAGATTAGACACCTTATTGCTCAGAAGTCAGAACCTAAGGGGAGAAATCTATATGATAAATCTGCTAGAGTGACCTAAAAAACACTAAAAACCTTCTTTCTCACTGTCATATTGAAACAGAGATGATGTTGGTCTTAGTATTTATTATTATCGTTCACAAATAATGGAAATGATATTGTGCACAAAGTACATCGTCCATTTCTATTTCGAGGCTCAGTACTTTGGATCTGTTGTTATCATCTGTTCTGTCTGTTCTACAGGATATATTGGACAGTCTAGAATTTGCAAGGGGGAGTACAGAATCAAAATGGGGTTCTGTTAGAGCTGCAATGGGACATCCTGAACCATTCCCAGTGAAACATGTTGCAATTGGAAACGAAGATTGCGGGAAAAAGAACTACCGTGGTAAATTTTGAACTGCATTCGTATCACACTGGCACACCCAAGCCCCCTTCTCTCGAATTTCCATACATAAGTCAAAAGTAGCTGTGTGCACAATTTTAGGATATACTATCAAGAAACAAGAAGCCTAGCACTTTCATTAGATCGGTCTTTTGGAATAGTTGGTTAGTGCATGAAGCTTGACAGATATATCTATTTAAGAAACGAAATCTGATTGTATGGTGGCTGCTCACGATTTTGAAGAGACACATTTGTGCATATAAAAAACTGCAAAAACATACTAATGCGCAACTTGTACGTAACTCAAAAACCGTTGACCAACCCATACAAGATGAAAAATCACATTGGATAGTTAATCACTCAACTATGTGCAGCACACCCTTTTCCCATTCTAGTATTTATCAGGCTTAACAGTAGTCATAGTCTCCTAGATATCACATAGGAGTACCTTAAAGTGAGAAAGTATGTACTCTTCGTTTGAGTGGTCTGGTTGCGCATAGAAGAATTTACATCCATTTGATCATGCGGAGACTAATGTTGCCAGCGTCTTATGGCAGATAGCAGTGATCACATTCCTAGTGTTCTAAAGTCCAGATTCAGTGAATATGATTTGTTCCAAAGCTGATCACACAGCGTTATTGTGTATTCACGCTCTCCTATTTTAAGGGTACTCTGTACTCGATAATCCTATATGCCCCCCAGCTGTTATAGAAGTCGAAAGTGATGATCCGTCTTTAGATACATGATATCAGCCACTGATTACAATTATTTAGCACCGATACGAGCTCTCTTTAGAAACATGATATTCTCTAGTTTATTAAACAGGAAACTACCTCAAGTTCTACAATGCTATACGAGAGGCATATCCAGACATTCAGATGATTTCAAACTGTGATGGTTCATCTACACCACTTGACCACCCTGCTGACTTGTATGATTTCCATGTATGCTACTTTCTGCCAGATTTTTTGTCTCATTTCTTTCTGTATAGAATCTATAATTCTATCTCATGTTTTTTCGTCGAGGTCAAGTACTCAAGTTCTAGTTATTTCTTAGATCCTGAGGATTCTTCTTATTTTTAGATCTATACCGACTCCAAGGCACTGTTTTCCATGAGGAACACGTTTGACAAAACCTCTCGTAATGGGCCCAAGGTACGCCTCATTTGCCATTGCTTTGTGGACCTTTTTCCTTTGCAGGATGATGCCTGTGAAACAGCCTTGCAAAGGCTCTTGTTTTCATGATATACATTTCATATGAATACAGGACATGCTTTCACTTCTCAAGGGATGTTCTTAGGATAGTCTTTATCTTAAAACGTCCTCTGTTTTTTTTTTTTTTGAAGTAACCATATATTTCATTAGACAATCCAGAGATTACATATATGGTCAACACCTAAGACAAACATTCCTGTCAAGCAATTTTGCACAAAGAACTCTGCAAGTAAAATTACAATTCTACCCTTGGAGAAACTCATGCCTCGCCGAACCGTCGTCCATCGTCCTCCACCGCCACCATGGTAGCGCCAGAAAAAGAGGAGATCAACCGCCATACCAAGATCTGGGAGAGCACCATCGCATACAAGGATGCTTTTCGAGCCGATGAACCGAGTCGTCGCAAGCGACGAGCCCGAGACTTTGTGGCACGTCGGCCGGGGATCTTCCCCGTGATCACCAGATCCCGACACCGTCATCTTCATCCAACGTAGTCAAAGAAGAGAAACGCCGCCGCCTGCCGTCTTCCACACGCACAACTGCAAGACGTCAAACAGAACTGTAGCAGCCGACGTGACCGCCACCCGCGAGAGTGTCGAACGTCGATCACCTGACACGAATCTCACCGGATCCGAAGACCGGCGAGATGACCGGGCCACCGGTAGGAGTGACGTCGAGATGGAGGAAAAGCAGGAGCAAATTATTCCGATGCGGCGCCGTCTCCTCCATAGAATCAGCGCCCCAGGGAAAATCTAGGCCAACCCTAACTACAGCTGGAGCCGAGGCACCGGGTCCCCACCTCTTCCGTGGCCGGAGCGGCCAACGGAGGAGGCAGGGACAGGCGGCGGCGGTAAGGTAGGGGGCAGAAGGAGATCGCCCCTGAGATCCTATTTCTCAGGAGCGACCAGGCCGTGTTGCGAGGCGAAAGTCAACAGTTATTGCACGCGACAGGCTGACAGCGGCATTCTGTTTGTTTATAATACTTGTGTGACACCTTGCTAACACAGCTAACCGTAATAGGTTTCCATTCTTCTTTACGCTCTACGTCTCTACTTCGCCTAAATTTTAATCTAGACACCCAGACTGTATGGATGGTTCCCAGTTCCTATATGCAATAAATCCAACTAGACCAGCATTGTAGGACTAAACCCACCACTATACTAGCATCAAGCATTGAACATAGGCCAAATTAGGCCAGATGGTTACACTCAGTACCCTGAGGGCTGTCTTTCAATACAGTTTTACCATCTTTCTGGTAAAATTGGAATGCAATTTTCCATTATAAGGACAATGAGTAATATGACAAGGGTAAGTAGGGAGGATATCAATTGTGTGATGTTTTTATATGTTGTTTGAGAATCTTGGCAATTTCTTATCTACATGATCGTAGATGCTTGAGTATTGGCATCACCTCATCCTGGTTAGACACTTAAACAGATTTCTGAATGTGACTTTGAGTGCAGGCTTTCGTTAGCGAGTATGCTGTTACGGGAAACGATGCAGGTAGAGGTAGTCTTCTTGCTTCATTGGCAGAGGCTGCTTTCCTTATTGGACTGGAGAAGAATAGGTAATTCTGCTTCAAAATATTTGTTGGCACTTCATTGTTGGGTGATACAAGCCTGAGTCTTTCCTGGATAAAAGCTTGATACTAGTTTGCTATCGAGTTACTGTACATAAATTTTTAATAGCGACACGGTGGTGTTTACTTTTGAGCTACCTGATCGGTGACTTTCTTTTCTTTTCTTTTCTTTTGCAGTGATGTTGTTCAGATGGCAAGCTATGCACCGCTCTTCGTAAACGATAACGACCAGATGTTAGTTACCAACCGATGGCTTTGATCTTCATCATTTTTCATGTTCATATTGATTTAGCACTGAAGAATTACATTTGACTGAAACAATCAGGTGGAATCCAGATGCTATTGTCTTCAACTCTTGGCAGCAATATGGAACTCCCAGTTACTGGATGCAGAAGCTTTTCCGTGAATCAAGCGGTGCTATGATCCATGCTGTGACAGTCAACTCAAGCTACTCTGGTTTGCTGGCAGCGTCTGCTATCACCTGGCATGATAATGAGAACAGCTTCCTAAGAGTGAAGGTAAGTAAGAACTTTCTGCATCCTATCTGGTATCTGGAGGAAGAATTGCAATATTATTGTACTGATCTTAGAAGCTCTTGCATTCGCAGATTGTGAACTTTGGGCCGGATGCTGTCAGCCTCACGATCTCGACAACTGGGATTGAGAGCAGCGTCAATGCGCTCGGATCTACCGCCACTGTTCTCACATCCGGAGAAGTGATGGATGAGAATTCTTTCACTAACCCAAACAAGGTATTACACTATCTCCATGCGCTACCGTTCTGTCTTGCTCATCTGAAAGCCAATGCTTACCTATTACTACGACGGATGATGCAGATTGTGCCGGTGACGGTCGAGCTGCGCAACGCCGCGGATGTGATGCAGGTCACACTGCCTCCTCACTCTTTCAGTGCGTTCGATCTTGCGCTGCTGCAGTCCGCGCTTGTTACGGACATGTGAAGGACCGACATGGTGTTGGTGAATAAGATGAAGATAGATAAGCACCAGCAAGTCAGAGAGGTGCAATGCGCTTGTGTCTTTGATAAAGCACTGCATCCTGTATGTATATGTATGGTGTAGCACGAAGGAAATGACAAGTGAAAATTTCATCAGGCTATGTGCTTTCCTTTTCTTGAAAGCACATCTGCTGCATTTTATGTGAACCGACTTGCGAGAAAAAATCAAGCTACCTAAAACTAGCAAAAGTGCAAAGATATGATTGCATGGTAATTTTTTTTTTGCAAAATTTCACCGATCTCATCAACAGAAGTACAAAGAGTTCTAAAAGTAATAAAAATTATAAATAGGTCATTTGACCACCTAGTGAAGACAAAGTCTGGTCCTAGTGGGAGTATCATAGGTAGTATCATGCATGCCACATTGACAAAAATATGAGGTGGCACAATAATTAATGAAGAAAGAGATGGTTAGAGTATCATAGGTGGATACCGGATCATAGCACATAAAACTAGAAATTTTAATGCAAATAAATCTTGTACATAATTTTGCATTGAGATTCTACAAATCATTAAATATAGTACTAGTATCTACCATATGATACCATGCACTATGGAGATAGTATCATATGCTTGATACTAGTAGTATGGTACTACACTATGACCGTTATGTTCGCCCCTCCATCACCGGAGTAAGACAAAATTTATTATAGTAGAGCTTGTTGTAGTAGACAGATAGGAAGTCGTGCTAAGACCCTAAAGGACCAGCGTACCAGAGCAGCAACCATCACCGAAGATGAGAACCGTAGATTGGAAGAGACTGATCTCAGGAGATCCGCCGGACACCAAGACTCCACGCTCTCTCCGACTGCGCTAGACGCACCACTGAAGCGAGGATAGAGCAGAGAGTACCTTATTCTGACTTCAAGATGTAGCCGCCGCCTCAACATCCTGAAGAAGACACTGAAAAACAACCTAAAAATAAGAACCCTCTCAACGGCGAGAGCTTTGGTCCGCCACGCCTCCAAGGGCCCAAGGCCAATGGAGACGGAGCGGACCGGCTGCTGCGGAGGCGAAGGCTGCTGTAGAGGCTAGTAGATTGCTGATGCCCCCACCAAAAGCGGACATCGTCTACACGTAGAGGAAGCGCAAACATAGTACCCAGGTGGGCGGTGACCTCTCTAAAAAGTGGGTATAATTTGAAATTACACAATTTCATATGTTATGATTTTCTGTTTTATTGTTATCGGCTATATCTTTACGCTTATCATAAGTTCACAAACATCAAATATGTTTTCTTTACGAGCAATGATTTTGTCTGATATTATTTGATTTACATGTTCTTTTTATAATTTAACCTTTTCACCTAATTTCATTCAGTGCCACGCACCAACGCTCAACCCTTTCTTCTACCGTTCTTTTGTCAAGCTTGTGGATTGAACGATGTATACCCTTCCAAAGGCAGAGGGAAGAAAAATGGTGCATGGCCACCCTTCGTGAAGGGTACCCATGGTATCAGGTTTAGAACGACTTGATGTAAGACCTTGTATCTCACTTTTCTTGTCGTTGTCTTACTTTTCTATCAATTTTCTCACGAAGGCTGTCCCTTGTGTTTCTCTCCCCATTATAAAGAAGTTGTGCGAAAACGACAAGTTTCTAACTCTGTATAGCGAGGGACCTAAAGGCATGCAAACAACTATATGATGTGGATGTCTCCCAGACGATGTCCACCACCTATTTGGGTGGACAAGGTTGGTCCAAGTATATCCGTGAGAATGGTATGAAGCAGGGGGGACCAGGTAGTTTTTGATTATAGCAAGCCTAGGCAGATACTTGCAAGCCATCGTACACCTGTTGACCTAAGGACCAAGAACATATGTAGTACTAACTTAATTTTCTTCTATACTCATCACAACCTATGATGCCTTTTTTGTGACTAACTGTTTTGCACCATTGTCTTTACTCATCATAGACTATGACAAATTCTGTAGTCCGCTTCCCCTTATGTACCCCCAGAAGGGTGACAACATCAAGCTGTTGGCACCAGCACCGACCCTAGTTCCTGCAACGACACATGTTGACCTAATTAGGAGAAAGAATAGAGGTAGTAACTTAATTTGCTTGTATACTCTGATCACTGTCTAGGAGTAACTGTTGTATAAGAAACTATTTTTCTTGTACACATATCATATGTCGCTCTGACCACTCCTGTAGTCCCCTTACCTATCCACCAGAAGGTAACCAGCATCAAGCTGCTGTCAATGACACCAGCCCTAGTTCCTCCATCGACACTTGTTGACCTAAGGAGAAAGAATGGAGGTAGTATCTTAATTTTCTTGTATACTCATCATATCCTCTGATCACTGTATTGTGAGTAACTGTTGTATAAGAGACCATTTTTCTTGTACACATCGCATATGCCTCTACCACCCATGCAGTCAGCTTACCTACCCCTCATAAAAAATCTAGCATCAAGCTGCTAGCACCAGCACCGGTTCTGGCTCCTGCACTAGACCCTCTACAATTAACTATATCAACACCATCTCCTACACCAGTCCCTATTTCTGCACCAGCACTAGCACTAGCACAAGCAGCTGCACCAGTCCCTATTCCCGCACCAGCACTAGCTACTGAACTAGCCCAAACACAGGCACCGACACAAACTCTTGCATCAGCTCGGGCTGTGCCTTGTCAGGTCGTATCCTACACATGTATCATCACAAGGCCGCACCGGATTATGTTTATGAGTATATGGCGACAAATGAACTTCTTTGAATGTCTTCTCCTTAAGTTTCACATGATTCAGTGTATTGCTCTTATTAATTATGTGTCTATCTCTTGCTTTGACTCAAAAATTGTCTAAGAGTGCCACAAAGAAACTCCATGCTAGATGAAAGGGCACAATAATCTTCAAGATACAGAGTGAAGGAGTGCAAATCGAGGGACGCTACGCTATTAACTAGACTGATGGGCACTTGACAGCTACTTCTAGGTGGAACAAGTTTCGGAAAGCAACCAAACTTACCAACAGAAGAATGTCCAAGGTCGATGTATCTCATTGCCCTGAATGTCGCATGCTATTCATAAAGTTCCTAGTTGTCTAAATCTTTGGTCACATGTTATTGTAATTAATTATGTGGTTGTCTTATCTCCATTGATCATATATAAGTGGTGAAACTGTGATAACCTTTTATTGGATTGGAGTTATGACTAATACATACTAGTATGGTATATCTATATCTACATGACAGTTCCCTATATGACCAACTATTATGATATTGATTCTGTTTCATCTTAATTTGTTAGGAGGTGTATGCACACAAAAGCAAACTTGATCGTCAGTTTTGCTTGCTCCAATGATCGAGTGTGTTTGAAGAAAAAGACAAACTGATCACGTGACATGTTTTTTAGAGCTAAAATAAGAACTAGTTCTCTCTATACTTCTATTGAATTTAAGTGCCTCTATTGTTGAATCAATCACTTTAAAATGCCGCTAAATCGGTTAAGTGGTACTGAATATGAACTAGGAATCTATTAATATTTTTTCTATGTTCACTATAAGAAATGTCTCCATCCGCAACGATTTGTCTTGTCGAGCGTCATAGAAGGCGCGTGTTCCGCGATGATTTTATTTGTTCGACCGTGGCCGATGAAATGTTTTTCTAGTTTTACGGCCCTCGACTACGGCGAAACCGCTAAAAACATGGGAGAAGCTCGACCGGCGTGTGGCAGAAGCAAGATTTTTGGTTCCTCGCACGATGTTGACTCATCGAAATCTTTTGAGGCGTGTGGGTCCCGATAGTCAGTGTCTCTAGCGGATTATACTTTTCGGTTGCGTCTCCGTGATTTGAGCTCGATAACGTTGCTCGATGCATTTATCGTTCAATCAGGCAGTTGGGTCCCCCATGTCAGCCTCTCATTAGAAGAATCGTGTGTATGATGAATTTTTCTTTGCTTGCACTATCCTATTCCGAACTTGATAGAGATACTCGATGCATCTGCTGTTTAATCAGGCTATTGTGTCCCACGTGTCATTCTCTCATTAGAAGAAACGTGTCTATGATGAAACTTTTTTCCTCGGTCGCGCCTCTGTGTTTCGAACTTGATAATGTTGCTTGCTGCATTAGCTATTTATTTAGACTGGTGGGTCCCTCATGTCAGCCTCTCATTAGAAGAATCGTGTTTATGATGGAATTTGTTTCTTCACTCGTGCTTCCCTGTTTCGAACTTGATAGCATTGCTCGATGAATCTACAGTTTGTTCATGTTGCTGGGTCCCACATGTCAGCTTCTCATTAGAAGAATCAGTTATATGATTGACTTTTTTCTTCGCACGCGCCTCCATGTTTCAAACTTGATAACGTTTCTTGCTGCATCAACCGTTTATTTAGGCTGCTAGGTCTCCCCATGCTAGCCTCTCATTAGAAGAAACCTATGCATGTTGGACTTTTTTCTTTGCTCGTGTCTCCCTATTTTGAACTTGGCTACGTTGCTCGATATAGCACCTGTATAAGGTCTTGCTGCTAGGTCCCACATGTCAGCCTCTCTGTAAATCAAACGTGTGTATGATGGACTTTTTTCGGCAGCGTCTGCTGTATTACCTTGGCAACGGTGCTGGATCCCAGATGTCAGCCTCCTCTTTGTAGAAAATGTGTGCATGCTGGACTTTTTTTCTTTGCTCGCGCCTCCCTGTTTCGAACTTGGAAATGTTGCTTGATAAAGCACCTGTATAAGGTCTTGCTGCTGGGCCCCACATGTCAGCCTCTATGTAAATTAAACTGCTATATGATGGACTTTTTTCTGCCGCGTACGCTTTTTTGACCTTGGAAACGTTGCTGGGTCCCAGATGTCAGCCTTCTCTGTACAAGAAACGTGTGTATGATGGAAAAATGTAAAAGTACGACAGAGCTTATATATATTGATAAACCTAGGATTCAACCTCAAGACTTCAACATATGGCAACTACATGTGTTTGCACTACACCAGAAACAACTATGCTACTCCTTAAAAAGATTATGCTTAGAAATGTTGATACCACTTAAAATGAAAAGTCAGCGATCCTAACGAATTTCCATTAAAAAATGTGACATAGTCTGTATAAGTACAACTTGGATAGGTGAAGTTTGCCCTATAATTTATCAGAATGGCACGGAAAATACTAAATCAAGAAGATTTTAGGCGATACAAAAAATAATTTGGGTCCAAAATCTTGTGAACCAATGGGCTTATTATCATGGGATCCTTACCGAAACTTCAGTGTGCTTCATGCTTAAAGAACAAAGAAACAATGTGTTGAGGGTTGGTGGCCCATGACCGAACTGACCCAGAAGGATAAATTAGCGAGGTTTTGGGCTAGAGTTGGGTCGAATGTGCTATTTTCTAATGAGATCCTCACTGAAAATTCAATGTAGTCAATATGTAAGGGGTCGGCGGTTCACCTGACCCTACAGGCTAAATTTGCAAGGTTTTGGGCCAAAGTTGGGTCGAATGAAACATCTTTTCGTTAGATCCTTAGTGAAAATTCAATGTACTGGGTACCCTAAAAAAATGTACTAGGGTTTGGTGGCTCTTCTCACCATGAAAGGATAATTAAGGGAAGTTTTCTTTTGAAACAAGATTAAGGGAATATTTTTGTCTGAAGTGGGGGTGAAATATTCATTTTCATAGGCAGAGTAGTAAAATACAATGTACTGAAGGTCGATGGTCCACCTGACCTGGTTGTAGCTCCACCGGATCTAAAAGAATGAAGTCAGTAAGGAATAACAATTCACCGATATTGTGCTTATTAAGATTTTTATCTAACAAAGAACTTGGGCAGACCAGGATTTGAACATGGAAAGTACTAAAGGGAGTTTGACTGATTGACATAAAATCATGTCATATCAAGTCTTACAGCACGCAATCATCTTTTCAGCAAAGGTTATATGTTGAGATGGTTTAGGTGTCTTTATTGCCATATAAACTATATGCGATAGAGACACAGTGGCCTTGACTTTCCCAGCTTCAAATAGCTCGGGTAAGCACCAGCTAATACTGATCACTAGAAGTTGTATGCTTCAGTATAATCAAATTAATACATGCTGCAATTAGCACCAATATGTGGCATTGTCATCATGCAAAAAGGCTCAGAATTCGTACATTTAGTTCACAGTTTTGAACACAATAATACAACCAGTTTGTACACTAGCATATCATAGTATAATGTTAGCACATCAGAGCTTGACTTGTTCATTTCACATACAGTAGAGAAGATTCAGGACCAAATGCAGTACCAAATTCCTTACCTAAAATTATTCAGAATCAGACGCCTAGACCGACCCATTGAGCCATAGAAGCTGTGGACACCATCATGAATAGGAGTAGGCCCTCTGTCATCCACCCTTCAGAGCGGCATAGGGAAGATGTCAAGCAAAAGAGCATAACTTATATAATTGTGAGTATTGTCGCGGAGAACATGTTGAACATGCACGAGAACGCGATGCTTGAACATAGACCATGCCTTCTCAAATGGCGACTGCATCACACCATCAGCCATTATCGATTAATGCAATGGCAAGTCAACAAAGAGGACCTTCAGCACGTGCAAATGTTCCTTCAACCATGCAACCACCAATAGACACCAGTTGTCTCTTAGAGGAAAGATCTCCACTAGCTCACTGTCAAGGCCATTTAGTAGCTCCTTCACCGTCTCGCGGACCCGAGCCCGTCTCGGCAGGGCCTCGAAGGTTAGCTTCGTGAAAAAGGGTGACTCATAGGACTCCGAGGCGCCCCAACCTAGGTGCCACCGTGAGAAGCTAACCTGCATGCCTAGGCAGAGAACGACGGACTCCTTGAACACAAGACATCATTTAGTTTCCTCCGGAATGTACCCATAAAATCCGCCATGGGCACACACACTTCAACAAGCAAGTCACAGGACCGGATGTTGTGGATAGCCTCTAGAGATTTCACTAGGTCATCCGGCGACCTCACAGGACGGGGCCCTTCCACGGTAGCCATGAGGGCTAACCTTCCATACTTGTAGTCCCGTGCCGACATGCCGGCATTCATTAACAGAATGCAATGCCCAAGATCAGGATGGAGCTCGGTATCACCATGTTAGAGTGGTTTCGAGCCATTGAAGGGAAACGACATGACATTGATGGTGGAACTTCGTATAGGGGGTGGTGTAGGGGGGGGGATTTGGGATTTGGGGGTTGCGCGGGTGGGGGTGGACTATGGAAGAATGAGGGAGGATACATATTGAATAAGTAATTTCATGGTAGCGCCAAAAGGTTTCAGCCTCACGCCAAAAGTGTGCCATTTATCAGTGACAATATGGGGTTTGCATAACATTCGTAACTATCATACTGGGGTGACTCGGCCTGCTTTGGCGTACCGAGCCTATATCAATTATGACCCAATTATGGTTTATTTCGTGACCTTATAAGATGCAGTGACCTACTTTCCCTTTTTGCTAAGAGGAAAGAAGAAACATTCCTCTCAAAACACAAAGCTACATGAGGTGCGTATATACAAGCCAGTAATGGTACTAATAACTATAGTACATAAATGACGCTATGAAATAAGCACCACTACATGGATTATAACATGGAAGGAAATACTAATTACAAAAGCATGGCATGGCTGATGTAAACTGATTCAAGCTAGCCACTAAAACCAGTGTACTAACGATCAACTGTTGAACCACAATGCAAAAAATATGACACATCGATACATCAAAAAGATTCATGGCTCGGTCTAGGGACGTAACAACGAGCCTACCACACCTAAAATAGGCCTAAAACTAAATTTTCACTTGTCGCGCGTTGTCCCAACCATCTTTGGGAATGCTGATAACTCTCATAGGCTCACCTTCATTTGGTTGCAGGTTGCAGCGTTTAATCTGAGGGGATTGTATTCCGCGAAACCACATGTATGTTGTGTACACATTGTTTTTCCTCATGAATGGAAACAATGTGCCATTAGGAGCCTTGCATCCGCGTTCTTCATGATCTTGTCAATGATCGGATATTGAGACCGAGAAATAGAGAGTTGTCGCCTAGGCTGTTAACCTGCCTCCAAATGATGACCCCAGGAGGTACAGTAAAGCTAGCATCATGTTCAAAAACATAGACACGAGCGGCAAAATATAGGCGTAGGTTAGTCCCATTTTGAGCATGGGGAACGACTTCAAACTCTTTGCCATGGGCAACTCCCATGCCAAACATCGTAATTATGATCATCAAGCATTCACCATCAGCCGATCGAGTGAAGAACCACATGCATGGCCGATCATTCAGAAAAGGTGTTGGGATTACAAATGGTAGCTCCTTGTTTCCTACAACATCTGAATTGGAGACAAAAAGTGTGTTACTGGCATACATATTCTAACACCAGCATTCTTCATTGTTCATGCTCACGGTCTGAATAGGAAAATCCCGACAATAATATTACTCAATAAATTAACAACATTATTAATTGCACTTCTTATTCTGCTATTTGAATATTTGGATTTCTTTGGCTTTATTAGTAAAGTGGGACGGAATGTTTCAAGGAATATTTTGATTTATTGCTTATCTTACTTCCCTAGTTGTTCTAAGTTTCAAAATAGGGATCGTTCCTTCAGTTATATGAAAAAATTAGCGAATTTTTGGATCAAATGAACACATGAATGAAAACAAAAGCTGGCAGCGCCACGTTTTATTGATAGAGAGGCAAGTACACTTTAATCCTATAGGATTAGATACCTAAAGTATTTTGGACCATGTGTAGTGTTTGATTGCACGGGAGAACCAATGGAATTGGACGAAGAGGTTTGAGTGGATGAAAATTTTCCTCCAAAATAGAGTGCAAAGGATTATACTCTTTTGAATCAAACAACATTTATAGAAAAAACCCCAAGGATCCAAATCCTACATACAACCTACACAATCCCTTTGAATCCCAAGGAAACCCAAAGGAAAAGATTGGTGTCCTACAAAAATCCTATGTTTCCTACAATCCGAGGAGGTCCTGAAAGTAAAAACAAATCAAGAAACCTGACTTCATTGTGTTGCGCTCTCATTTGAGAAGCTGGTTAATACCATTCATATTCTAACAATGAACGAACATACTAGTGTAGGGACGCTGTTATACACTATTTTTGGAAGACTTATTAGTGGTACTAATTCATTACTAATAGTGGTTCTTTCATTTTTTAGGACATAAAGGGTGTGATCATTCAGTTATATGAAAGGTAAAACATAAACAAGGTAGCTAAAGAACAACTTCACTGAATCGCTCATAATGTATCATGGAACTAGAATTACCTTCCAATGTAGGATCCCAGCAGTAGGTATAGCCTTGATTTGCGACTGCAAAAATGAGGCCACCGTGTTCAATGGCATCATGGTACTATCGTATTCCATGACCTGAATGGTTTAGACATCTCCAAACTTCGTTACCGCCTTCCAGGTAGGCGATTTTAGTATCGAACAACCTAGAGATCTTGTAGTCTATGTAACTCCCAGCTTTTGTGGGCACTATGTAGATTACAATCTTCAATAGGTTAAGATATCCAACCCACAGCACGGTGCACTTTTCTACACACCTCCGGATTCGCCAAGAAAACTTTTGAAACATGCATGAGTATAGAAATGAGTACAGGCCGATGACTGTGGGAACCCTGGCTAACTAGTAGCATTACCTGTTATAATATGGAAATGAGATGTGCTCAATTCCATAAGTAGCCGATGATGTAAGGTCGATTACTCGATAGGTATAGATGTTCGCTAGGCACAAGACCCTGCTCTCATCCATGGTAGCGTGCTAGTCAGTGTTCATGCCAACACTGAATTTCTCGTGCATGAAGGGCAGGATAGCGGTGCGTCGAGGATGGTCGAGGGAAACTACGTCATACATCATATCATGCACATGATTTACCCTCACCTTGTCATTGTGCTTATCAAACTAATGAGCAGGCATAGGCATCAGTAAGCAGGGTACATTCCAATGGTGCAAAGTCTATTTCGTACCTTCGTTGTTGCCGACACGATCGTACAATAGCATGCAACATGCGGCTATCCTAACGGTGGTGGAATTGCCCAGGCGCTAAATGATGAGGTCGACATCGGCCGTGTTGAGTTGATCCTACTTGCATCACCCACTGAGCTTCGAATTAGCCATCACGACCAGTGGATTTAGGCGGATTCAAGTGCGATTGGGGTTTTCTGGAGGAGGAGGGGGAGCGTTATACAAGGAACGGGTGAGAAGAGAGAGCGTGGGGAAGATCGCAGGCAGAGTGGGAGAGACAGGGGAAGAAGATGGAGAGGCAAAGAAAAAATGAGAGGGAGGATATTTTAGTTGCTTGCTCTATCTAGTCAACAACATCATCAAGGACACGCCGCCTAGACTTTACCATATGTTAGACTAGCACGCCGTGGAGCTGGTAATTTGCTAATATCAGTGTTGCAGTATTGTATAGTCATATCAGTTTGACCAGAGGGTTTTCATTTTACAGCTTTCATTTCAACATATTTTTAACGAAAAATAGGAGGACGAATTACTACTAGTAGTAGTAGCACGCAACATGGACACATGTACTTTCATCTTGTTCCTCTATGTTCATCGGATATAATGCATAGTATGGATGTGTTCGTGGTAATTTTGGCATGTTGCATGTGTTCATATATGTTCGTGTACAAGAGTACATGGTCTTACATGTGTCCAGCATGCAACCGCACAGCAAAATGAGAGACGTGTACTATGTGCGCGGACACCAGATACACCAGATTTCACTTAAGTTAGGTAACATGCGTGACTTAGTGTGTTTCTGAATCACTGATAGGTCGGCCCACTTAGGTCGGCCCCACTTGCCAGTGAGCCCCTGCATGCATCATGCGCTCAGAGCCACTAGAGACGTCCACCATGGAAATTATAATTTGCAGCTAGTTACACCCACAACTAGTTGTTATATGCCACACTTCCAAGTTTTCAAAAAATATGAAATAAATCATGAACATAGATCATATTGTACATAGTTTGTATGTAAATTTTCATCCCAAACTATTACATGGTCTAGCCTCCACAAGATAAACAAATGAACACAAGATATTGTTCGCTTAGGTTTTTTATTTTCTTACACAGGTCACATAAGATCATATTTGGGACAGAATCTTGTAGATGCACAAGATACACCATAGCCAATGTCCCTGATTTATTAGTGCAACGGATAATAAATGGGTGCGGGGCAACGAGTTGCAGAATATTCGACACGCACTGACAGAAACTATGGCTTGCGTATAAAAGGAGTTTGATCAAATTGCAGGCCTTGCACTTACATTGCGGCGAAATGAGTATTAGAGTACAACAAGTTAATGACTGAGGTCATGCGATACAAATAAGGCAAAGGAAATACTACATTCAAAAGGAAATAATTCAAGATACGCAAATCCCTACTCCATATGATTACTACGTTCAGCCCCTCTTCTTTGAACTATTAATTATGCCAGTTCCAATCCTTTGTGTTGGCCAAGCTTCGGCCAAACCACAACATAGTCTGCGGCCAATTCTAGCGATTGTTGGTTGAGAAACCAACAATGGTGTCTTCAACATTCATACTAAAGTAGTATATTTTAGGATGAGGAATAAATCCATCGAGGCTAACTGCATGTGGCGAGGTGTATACACACTTGATCCTTGTTAGATCTCAAGTGCCAAGTCCTGCCACACCAACTAGAATAGTAATCAAATAGTTCAATCCAAGGAAGATAGAAAATCATCCTAGGTTAAAAACCCTCCGCCATTGGCTCTATGGAAGTAGCCTACTAGTGTCAATCGAGAACACGTGGAAGCAAAACCCAGTAGAATAGGTGTGAATAGTGCGGCCGTGATGATCAACAACATTTTCAGCGACAGGATAACCACCATAAGTAGTGTCATACCACCGATATGTAACACCCACATTATTGATCAGAATAAGGCTACCACCATCAGGAGATCTTACTAATGACATCGCCAAAATCGGGTGGCCTCGGAAGATGCATGGGACCTTGCAACGAAAGCACATGCAGAGGTCAGTTCAAAAAAATTTGAATGATGAAGCTTAAAAATTTAAGGATGTAAATTTTACCCCATGCCCGAGGATCCCATGCATAAACATTGCCAATCCGAGTTACAACATACACAACTCCCTTATGGATAATTTGATTGCGGTAGCTAAACATGCTGAACTGGTTCTCAAGAACCATCCACATACCATGAGAACCATCAAGGAAGGCAATTACCGTGTCGAAGATGGCCAAGACAAAGAAATTTGTATAGTTCCTAGCAACTGTGGAACTTGGCAAATGGCTATCTTCAGTAGATTACTAGGCTGACTAGCGGCCACAAACTTAAGTACCTTGGGGTGGCCTCAAAATCGAAGATTGCTGTTAGAGTAATATGGCAACATGTGAACACATTCACAAGATCCCAGTTCCACGCGAGGCCAATAATTGTGATACAATCTCCATGCGTTCCTGCGCACTTCTTACCCGCACAATCTAACATCACAGTATTGGAGGAGGACCTGTCCAGTGGCGTCAGCTTGCACAAGGTCCACCTGAACTTCTTTTTTCCTTCTACTTGCCCCTGCCGCAATAGTAGCTGCCCTTTTAGAACTGCTTCTTGCGATTGTCATGGTAGAAGATATTATACTCATGTGATAGCTCAGTTAGGTGAGAGTGAAGAACATAGGGGAGGGCAAACAAATGAGATTTCACCAGAGATGCACTATGTGTTGCTGAGTAAAGATAATGTTTGCAGCAGGCGACGAGGCTGGTGACGATGATGATGTTGCATTTGGTTGAGACTTCTTCAAGGAGGCCATCGGAGAACACCGTAGAAGTGTCACTGTCATTGATCGATTAGGCCATCGCGAGAAAGAGCTCGAGCAGGTGGGGGAGACGGAGTTTGGTTTTTATTGGGGTTTTGGAGGAGAGAGTGAGCGGAACCTAGCAGGACGAGACGGAAAACACTCTATTAAACTAGGCACCGGAGCTGATCCTAAAGCGGCATGGCGGCGTTGGGTGTTCCTGTATTGGTGTGCGAGTGGGAATGGCTGTCGCCAAGATGTTTGAGGTGAAGAGAGGATGGAGATCGAGGCAAGGATAAATACAGAATGAAATAAAACCAAGCGTGCCATCTTTCTCTCTGCTAAATCTATTGTGTCTATCGAACTGGGCTACAGAGATGATCCGAAAGCGGCATGGCGGCTTTGGCGTGTGCTAAGGTGGGCGAGTGGGGATCATCAATAAGATGGAGAGGAAGAGGACGGAGATCAAGGGAAAACAAAATAAATCAATTGAAATTGTACTGACTTATTACTGAGCGTGTTTTTTCTCTCTTCTTTGTATTTCTTGTGCCGATTGAGTAGTAGGTATGGCCTAACTTTATTCTAGGAGTTTTACTACAACATAGCTAGCCTATCATGCCATGGAGCTATACGGTCCTGTCAAATGAATGGTCATGGAAGAGAGACAGTATGGAGTATACTCGGAGCTCCTCTTGCCAAACGTAATAATCCTTGGATCTTCTACATTCATCATCGTGTGCAGGCACATTTGGAACAAGTGTTGTACTACTTCTACTAATAAACACATAAAGGTTCCACCGGTAAGGAGCCAAAACTAGAATATTCTCAAACTCTTGTACAACAACAAAAATGCTCACGAAGTGGGCTACCAGTACCATCTGCACACCCACACGCTGCCACCCCAAATCAGCTTGCCTGCGACACTGCCAATTTCCTCTCCCATGTCGGCCTCTACGCCCCCATTCCCGGACCCTAAAGCGACCATCTCTCCATTCAATAAAAATAAAGTTGACCATCTCTCAAAAAAATCAACCATCAACAAAAATAAAATCCATTGTCTAATCCTTCTCGTTCATTTTGAACAGACGATCACGTTTGCTCGAGAGCCGCTCGAGTAGATGTATCAGCTACTGGTTGTACCTCCACAAAAGCACGTGCCTGGAAGCGGCAGAAGATTTTATTCTCTATCAATGATGAAAGAATATCGAAGATATAGTACCAAATCAACAAGTTAGTAACTTTATCCGTTTGAATAGTGAGAGCCGACACGAGTGGTGAACATGTTATAGAGCGCAGCGTAACATGTGCCTTTAAGACATAGTTGAAGGGGTTTTGTGGTAGAAAACAATAAATTTTCCTACTACAAGAACACACCAACCCAAGATCTATCTATGGAGAAGTACAATAACGAGCAGGATACGGTGATCATACCTTTGAAGACCAAGAAAGCGGGAATAAGTTCCTGCACAAACATTGCTGATGAAGCCGAGCATCGCATACCACAAGGTCTAGAAGGCTTCAAGCGTCCAACAGCACTATTGGAGATGCCTCGTCGAGCTTTACAGGTCTCCAGTGTAAAGGACGTCTCCCGAGCCTCGGTCCAGCAAGGCAGTAGAAGAAGAAATCCAAACCAATTCTAGTGGCACGATAGCGTGCGCTGGGTGGAGAAACCTCTACCTCGTGTAGAACGTTCTTAACTTGGGAACACACTTGAGAGGCAGAGAGAGAATGGCTAATGCCAATTGATTGATTAATTGAGAAATTTGGGTGAATGCCTCTCCTATATATAGGAAAAACTGGGCTACTCCCATCCTCCAAGTCCAGGGTGGGACTATTGCTTGGGAGAGGTGGGAGGAGGAGGCGTCGGCGATGGGTATACCCCCCACCTTCCCACCCAAGCCCACCAAGGGGTGACCGGCGGGGTGGGGGCCTTCTCCCTTGGCCGCATGGCCCTAGGGCCCTTGGCCCTTCCCTCTTGGGATCTCTTCCCTCCTAGGGAAGGCCATGTGGGGGTTTTCCTTTTGCGTTTTATTTAAATAATTTCAATATTTAATATTAATTCATAATTAAATATTAAATACATTATTTAATTTCTCTTTGTTCAAAACACCTTTTGAACAGACTCTGAACACTTCCGTATTCTCTCTGGAACCATTCTGATTATCTCTTCATATTCCTCTATCGGTATTAGATCAACTCGAAGCGTCAATTAACCTTTAGCGCGACACCCTTACGGTTTGGGAATGTTCAGGTATGAAGGGGATCACTTCCCGATCATTGATCATCAACAATATCTGTAAATACAAGATGATCCCTGCTCATTCAACGACATAGTGTTGTTTGCTTGACCCTTCTAAACATTGAGTCTTATTCCCTCTGTACAACGATACCTGGTTTGTCCAAGACCTAATCTCATGTATCTCATACATTTCAATATTGTTACAAACAAACACGTTTACTCATTCCCGTGATAACACATCCCTGTGGCCTGGTCACATGCTTGCAATCTCATTGATGTGGTCTCATCGAGTGGGACCAGAGTATCTACCCGTCACTTGGATAGGAAAATCCCAACCTCGATCACACGCCTTTTCCATTCATCTCAAATACTTGAAACACACCTTTATATCCACCCAGTTATGGTAATGGTGGTTGATGTTAAGAAAGCAATGTGGGAGATAGTGATTAAACATGATCTCACGGTCGAAGGATTAAGTTACTACGCTTTGCTAGATATCGCAACATTGAACTTGTGACTAGATCATGTTGCAATTCTATGGTTGGGTGTGTCCATCACTTCATTAAGTTACCTTGTTGTTAGGTGACTGTTTTATGTCAAGTCCATGATCAGGAACCTCGATCATCATCTGCCCAACGAACTAGTACTAGAGGATACTAGGGACCTGGTTTTTTATATACCACACCTGTATTTATGTTCCCGCTAAATATATTTATAGCATGATACAAACTGTTATGAACACATAGAGATATAACAACAAAACATTTTATTTATTGGCCTCTAGGGAATTCTTCTTCATTCTCCCACTTGCACTAGAGTATAATTACACTAGTTTACAATAGGCAATAATCTAACACCAATAGCATCTCGGTGTGGATCATGATTCTTCTGTGGAAGTTGTTTGGTGAATGGATCAACTGTTGGAGATATGCCCAAGAGGCAATAATAAAAGAGGTTATTATTATATCTTTGTGTTTATGATGAATGTTTACATCCCATGCTATAATTGTATTATTAGGAAAAACTAATACTTGTGTGTTTTGTAAACATAAAAGAGTCCCTAGTAAGCCTCTTGTTAAACTAGCTTGTTGATTGATTGATGATCATGGTTTCCTGATCATAGACATTGTATGTAATTAATAACAAGGTTATATCATTAGGAGAATGATATGATGGACACACACCCATAGTAAGCGTAGCATAAGATCAAGTCATTAAGTTCGTATTGCTGTAAGCTTTGAAATACATAGTAACCTAATCCTTCGACCATGAGGTTATGTTAATCACCATCACCGGATGGGTACTTTGATGACATCAAACGCCGCTTCGTAACTAGGTGGTTATAAAGGTGTCATTGGGTATTCTGAAAGTATGTGTTGAAGCGCATAGACCAAGATTGGGATTTGTCCATCCATATGACGGATAGATATACTCAGGGCCTTCTCGGTGGAATGTCATCTAGATAGCTTGCAAGCATGTGACTGGGTCACAAGGGATGACATAACATGGAATGAGTAAAGAGTACTTATTAGTAACAAGGAAGAACTAGGTATGAAGATACTGACGATCAAACCTCGGATAAGTAGAATGTCGCGAGACAAAGGGAATTGGTTTCGTATGTAAATTGGTTCAATCGATCACGAAGTAATCGTTGAGTATGTGGGAGCCGTTATGGATCTCCAGATCCCGCTGATGGTTATTGATGGGAGAGGTGTCTTCATCATGTCTGCATATTCACGAACCGTAGGGTGACACACTTAAGGTTCGAAGTTGTTTGAAGTAGATATGGAATTTGCGTTGGAGACTGAATGTTGTTCGGAGTCTCGGAATGGATCTGGGACATCACGAGGAGATCCGAAATGGTCCGAAGAATGAGATTGATATATTGGGGATCATTTTCTAAGTTAGGAAATGTTCCGGAGTGTTTGTATGGAGATTCTAGAAGGTTTCGGAATGTTCTAGAAGGTTCTAGAGGATTTCTTGGAGTTTGCTTGAAAACCAAGAAAGGGATCAAAGAAACCAAGTGGGGCAAGACACGGATTCGTGGGGGAGGAGGATTCCTCCCCCAACCCGCCGGCCCAAGGAGGAGGGAGTCCTACTAGGACTCCCCCTCCCTAGGCGCGCCTCCCTCCTTTAAATAGAAGGGAGGGGGCGCCCCCTCTTGCACCTTGTCTCATAACTCCCAATCACATCCGCCTCTCTCCTCCACGTTTCTTCTGCACAGGCATAGGCGAAGCCCTGCAGAATTCTCACCTCCACCACCATCACCACGCCGTCGTGCTGCTGGGATTCTGTGGAGAAGATCTACTACCTCCGCTGCTCGCTGGAACAGGGAGAGGAAGGTCTGCTTCGACCCTGCACGTGTGACCGTCTGCGGAAACGCTGCCGGAACGCGGCGCCAGAAGGATCTTCCACACGATCTTGAGATCGGCAAGTGATCGACTACATCATCCACGAGATCTAATCTCGTTAACGCTTTCGGTTCTACGAGGGTTAGTACCGATCTATCTCGTTGCTCATGTCTAGTAGGTTAGATCTTGGCTTTTATCTAGATTAGATCTAGGTTTTGTTCGTTCTTGCGGTAGAATTTTTTTTTCCATGCTACGAACCCATCATCAACAACATTCACATCTATATGTACTTTACAAATTCTAATGTTGCCTTTAGGAATCTCTTATTACATTGATAATGCCGGTCAATGTGCTTTGCCTTGGAGTGGAATGAACATTTGGCCCTTCGTATTCGCAATGGCCCCCCGTGTTGTCATAGTAGACACATACATGGTCTTGCGCGCTTGGGAATACTCCAAGTTCAATTATGAACTTCCTCATCCATACAACTTCATTAGTTGCATCTGTGGAAGCCATGTATTCTGACTCCATTGTAGATTGAGCCACTAAGCCTTGCTTCCCGCTCACCAGCTCACCACACCACCATTAACCATGAACATGTACCTTGTTTGAGATTTCCTATCGTCTGGATCAGTGGAGAAGCTTGCATCCATGTAACCTATTATGACATGTTCTTCTTCATGCCCTCTAAAAACTAAAATCATATCCTTAGTTCTTCTCAAGTACTTGAGGATATTTTTAACTACATTCCAATGAACCGTCCCTAGGTTTCTTTGGAAACGACTCGTAAAGCTAAGAGCCAAGTCCACATCTGTCTAGTACTTAACATGGTGATGATGGATCCAATGGCTAAGGCATATGGAACACCTCTCATTGCTTCTTTTTCATGTTCCATTACTAGGCAATGAGTCACACTCAGTTTATCACCTTTTATAATTGGCAAAGAACCTTTCTTTGACATATCCATTCTGAATCATTTTAGAATATTTTCTATGTAGGTGCTTTGACCAAGAGCCAGCAGACGCTTTGATCTATCTCTATAGATCTTAATGCCTAATATGTAGGCAGCTTCACCCATGTCCTTCATAAATAATTTACTGTTTAAATACTCTTTCACATTTTTTAAAAGATTCACGTCATTCCCTATCAACAATATGTTGTCCACATATAGTACCAGGAATGCCACTGAACTCTCATTCACTTTCTTATATATGCAGGCTTCTTTTGCGTTCTAGACAAATCTAAAACTTTTGATGACTTCATCAAATCGAAGATTCTAGCTCCGAGATGCTTGATTCAATCCATAAATGGACCTTTGAAGTTTGCATACTTTACCAGCATCCTTTGGATCAACAAAACCCTCCAGTTTCATTATATGCAACTCCTCCTCAATGTTTCCATTAAGGAAGGCAGTTTTTACATCCATCTGCCATATTTTGCAATCGAAATATGTAGTAACTACTAGTAGAATCCGAATAGACTTTAGCTTTGCTACGGGAGAGAATGTCTCTTAGTAGTTAACTCTTGAATTTGTGGGAAATCATTTGAGACAAGTCGAGCTTTTTAGACAGTGACGTTTCCGTCAACGTCCGTCTTCTTCTTGAAGATCCATTTATTATCGACAACCTTACGGCCTTTGGGAATATCTACCAAGGTCCATACCTGTTTGTCATACATGGACTTCATTTTGGATTCCATGGCTATATGCCATTTCTCGGGTTTAGGGACTTCCATTGCTTCTGTGTAGATTGCAGGCTCATCATGCTCCACAGTCATGACCATGTTCACAAGATAACTGTACCATTCAGGGGCAACACATTTTCTTGTCGACCCGCGAGGTTTGATAGTTATTCCCTCATGACGTACATGATCATCATCATTCGCTCCCACTTCAATTGTTAAGGGTGGCTTTGGAACAGCTTCCATTGCAACACTCGATATTTGAAGATCGGGATCGATAATCTCATCGAGTTTTATCTTCCTTCCACTTACACCTTTCACGAGAAACTCTTTCTCAAGGAAGGTACCATTCTTTGTGACAAATGTTTTAACCTCAGCTTGGTTGTAGAATGTATATCCTATAGTCTCCTTTGGATATCCTACAAATATGCATTTCTCTACCTTAGGTTCGAGTTTGTAGGCTATAGTTGATGGCCCAAAATATATCAAGCTCGTTGGGGAACCCCAAGAGGAAGGTATGATGAGCACAGCAGCAAGTTTTCCCTCAATTATGAAACCAAGGTTTATCAAACCAGTAGGAGCAAGGAAACACCTCCAAGGTGTTGCTAGCTGGACTTTGGTAGGGCCCACTACCGGCGCCAGCAGCAACGTGGAAACCTGCACAACACAACCACATAACTTTGCCCCCAAGTTACAGTGAGGTTGTCAATCTCACCGGTTTTGCTGAAAACAAAGGATTAAACGTATTGTGTGGAAGAAAGTAATTGCTTGCAGAAAGTAAACAGAAAGAAGTAAATAGTTGTAGATTGATGATAAAAGAAAGGATCAGGGTCCATAGTTCACTAGTGGTGGCTCTCCTTAAGATAGATGACATGTTGGGTGAAGAAATTACAGTAGGGCAATTGACAAACATTGAGAAAACATACAAGCATATACTACTCATCTTGACTCCTTTGAGACTTGATTGGGCATTACAACATTATACATAGACCGTAATCCAACTGCATCTATGACTAATAATCCACCTTCAGGTTATCATCCGAACCCCCTCCAGTTTTAAGTTACAAGCAACAGATAATTGCATTACGCATTGCATGTAAAGTAAACAATACGATTGTTCTATGAACAAAGGATTGCTGTTTTCTTCCTAGTAGCAACAACACATCTAGTACCTTAGTGACTTCTATCACTTCCCCAGATTACTAGAGGCATGAACCCACTATCGAGCATAAATACTAACTCTTGGAGTTGCTAGAATCTACTTGGCCCAGATAGCTACTAACAACGGAAAGCATGCAAGATCACAAATAACAAAGACATGATAGAATCAATAATCAATCTAAAATAGCATGTCAATATCCATCAGATCCCCGCAAACACAACATGTAGGATTACAAATAGATGATCTTGATCATGAACGGAGCTCACAAGATCTAAACATGATAGCACACAGGAGAAGAACTAACCATCTAGCTACTACATGGACCCGTAGTCCAAGGATGAACTACTCACGCATCACACCAGAGGCTTGCATGGTGATGAAGAAGGCCTCCAGGGTGAATTCTCCCCTCCGACAGGGTGCCGGGAAGAGCTTCAGATCCCTCCCGATCTAGGAATGGAGATGATAGCGGCTATAGACTCTTTCGTGGATTTTTGATCGGGTACTTAGGGTTTCTTTATCAAAGGCATATTATAGGCGAAAGGGGAGGCCGAGGGGGTGCCCGAGGCGGCCAGACCACCCCCTAGCGTAGGACAGGCTTGGCCGCGTGGCCAGGTGGTGTGGCGGCCCCCTGACCCCTCTCCGTCTCGTATTCTGGCTCCATGTTCGCCTCGGTGAAAAACTAACTTTGGCTTTTGTCCCGTCCAATTCCGAGAATATTCATTTTTTGACTTTCCTGGAACCAAAAACAGCAGAAAACAGGTAGCTGACATTGTGGCTCTTGTTAATAGGTTAGTCCAAGAAAGTGTATAGAAAGTACTCCAAAGTGTGGACACAACATAAGAAAGTAGATAATATCAAGCATGGAACATCAAAAATTATGGATACGTTAGCAACGTATCAACATCCCCAAGCTTAACTCCTTCTCGTCCTCGAGTAGGTAAGTGATAAAAAGAAAGAATAATTTTTGAGGTGACATGCACCATCATAAACTTGATCAAAGTATTTGTAAAATATTGATAGCTGGGATCATAGTACTTCAACATAGCATGAAAGATAAAGTTCTAACAATAAGACATAGCAACTATGTTGCAACATGAAAAGGCACAAACAAAAGATTCATGAATAACAATGCTTTGCAAGACGTTTGTTTGTTTCACATAAAGAAAACATAGCATAGTGGCATTCAACTTGTCCCTCATAAAGTAGCAAACATAAATGCATATGACACCTTCAAAGTTCATAAGTGTGACTAGAAACAAATAGTTTAAGAACAAGAAATATCAAAATTATGCATCAATCAACAAGTCTTGGGACAATGCACATAGAACTAAGAATGGCCACTATGCTCTCAAAGTAGGTGCATAAAGATAGAAGGTGGAGACTCAACATAAAAGTAAAAGAAAGGCCTTCATAGAAGGAAGTAGGGATTCAAGTTTCATAAAGAGCTTCCAAAAATTATGGTACTCATTAGCTTTCATCTCTCATTGCCCCTATCATAAGCATCTTTTAGGTGATTAAGGTTAAAGTGATACAACTAAGAGGATATGCTTGACAAGTTATAAGCTGAAATCTCATGCCCCTTACTTATGAAGACCGAACCTCATGCTACTCAACTTTAGTCACAAGTAAGTTCTTGTCATTGTAAGTACATATGTATCATAGAGAACCGCCAATAGGGTACCCCTTGCACATGATACATGAGCTATCCCATAATAAAAATGAGAAGGCAAGCAGACAATGAGCATCTCAGTGATCTTTTTATTTGCTATTTGCATAGGTTTTTATTGAGGATGCTTCATAGAGTGAACATTATGGTTATGCTGCAAGTTTCCACCATGATTAGGCATGGCTTAGGCTAGCGGCACATGCGTTTCACTAACACAAATACAAACTCCATGATCTTACAAGTTCCCCTTTTATTTCACACCGCCGGGATCCATAAGCAAAAGAACATGATATCAATTAGGTACAATGTACAAGTGCAATGTTGAAAGCGTTCCCCATGATACATGGTTCTGCTAACTTCAACCTATAAAGCGCAAGCATATACGCAACGAAGATGGACACAATGGTTCAAGTTTATTAAGTGCAAGAAAGTAAAGTGTGCCATCGAGTTCGTGAGAGCTTTAATCACTAATTTTCACATAACAAGTTTAATTCGGAAGGTAGATAAAAACATGAATATACTTGGAATAGCAAATGCTAATAGGTATGTATGGTGGCTCTTTGGAATAACTTGGTTTTAGGAGTTGGATGCATCAGTGGAACTCATACTTAGTTATGGATGCTAGCAAAAGACTGGGAGCGACCAACTAAGAGAGCAATAATGGCCATAATCATGCAGAGCGACAAAACATCATTAATCAAAGCATAAAATGATATTACAAGTCGAAAACTAAAGGATCATAAAGGATATGGTGACTTGGAATAGTCATAACATGGTGTGAGCATGCGCCAAGTCAACCCAAATAAAGCATCAAAGGAGAATACCACAATACTATGCTTTAATATGCTAAAACAACACATGATTCTTCAAAGGCACATTAAGCAATCTCAATTGTTTATAACATGTCATGCTACAGCAAAGATCACTAAGCATAAAGCCAAAACAATATCAAGCATGGCATGACAAAGCATGGGCCACAGTCAAAAACAAGCTCTCTTTACCACTTAAGCATGAACTTTTCCTACTCTTTTCCAATCCAAACCAAACTATTTGAAAACCAATGAATGAAAGAGGGGGGTCCAAGTAATTTATTCAGAAAACTAAGAAAACCAAGAAAACGAAAACCAAAATGAAAAACGAAAAAGAAGATGCTCCAAGAACAACACAACTGTGCATGAAACAATAAAAATGAAGTGTTTGGAAGAAACCTGGGATTTTTATTGATGAAGAAGGGGATGCCTTGGGCATCCCCAAGCTTTGGCGCTTGTACCTCTTGGATATTTCTTGGGGTGACACACGTGGCATCCCCAAGCTTGAGCTTTAGTCCATTCTTCATCTCATTACATCATTCTCTCCATACACCTGAAAATTTTCCTTCATACAAAACTTCACACAATCTTTATTAGCAACATTAGTGCACTCAAGATAATAAGTCTTTAGGTTCAGTTTCAACACCAATAAAACTTCCATTAAAACACAAGCTACTTTAGCACTTCCCTCAAAAAGCTCAATTCACCAAAAGAACTCAAAAAGGAACCAACAAGAAGCAAATGCAAATAATGGCAGAAATCTGTCAAAACAGACCAGCAGGTAAAAACCAAGTTTTTTGAAGACCTTCTGTTGCTCAAATCAAAAAGTGTTGAACTAGCGAAAGTTAGATAACAACCTGGGCAGAAGCACAAAAATTCACGCCTCAAAACGATGTACAGAGATTTTAGACGATGTTTTATGGTGAAGCACAAAAATCTGTTTCGGGACAACAACTTTCCCAATCGTTACTTCTCTCTCAATAGAGGTTACTCTTGGCACAAAAATCAAATAAAAAGGATAAGGAGCGGTTATTACTGAGGTAATAACTTCCAAGACTCATATACAACTTTTGGTTATCTCCCAATAAGTACTTTTCTTTAACGCCTTTAAGTTAGGCATAAGAAGCAAGAAAAGCATCAAGTGTTCTCAAATGAAGAAGCATTAAAACCAAATTTCTTGTCCTTACTCCCTTACTTTTATTATTAACCTTGGGGAACATGTGATTGTTTGGTGGAGAAGCAAAGTGCATGGTGCCCTTTTCCACATCTATTATTGCTCCAAGGAGTTTCAATAGGGATCTTCCAAGTGTGATTTGTCCTTTTTTCCTACACATTCAATAACAAGATAATTAGTAGAAACCATTTTCCCTAGGATCTTTGTGAACACTCCTTCAGCTATTCCAATTGGTGATATTGTGGCATTATTAGCAAGAAATATTTCTTCTCCTCCCTCAGAAAGTCCCCAAAGATTCAAAGATTCATAGATATCTTTAGGCATAAGACAAAATTCAGACATGATATCACATCGAGCGTGAAAAGTTTTATTATTTATAGCAATCTTTACTATGGGAAGCCATTTTGAGGGTTCAAAATTTATTGGAACATAGTCATGATGCTCTCTAAGTGTATTATAGCAATCTTTTAAACTAGCAGTGCTGGTCTCAAGAGTATTCAATCTAGCAAATATGTTTATGAAGGAAGAATCAGATTTGCTAGGCAAGTTGTAAGTAAAGACCAACTTCTTTATGGCATTAACAACATCATCCTCATTGCATTGGAGGAAATCTCCTCCCACTATAACATCCAAAGCATATCTATAGCAAAGAGAAATTCCAAGGTAAAAACTGCTAAGGAACAAGTTTTGAGTCATTTTAGGTTCAGTTTTTTCATGTAGATCAGAGATTCTAGACCAAGCTTCTTTGAAACTCTATTCAATTCCTTGTTTAAAAGTGAAAATCATTTCCTCAGGTGACATAGTGATTGGAGCAATGCTAGACATAATGGCAACTTTAAGATAGGAACTAATTTTTTAATAAAGAAAGCAAACTAGTAAAACTATTTTTTGTGTGTTTTTGATAAGGAAACAAGAAAACAAAGCGGAAAGTAAACTAAGCAAAACAAAAACAACAAAGTAAAGAGATTGGTTATGAGAGACTCCCCTTGTGAAGATGTCCTTGACTCCCTGGCAACGGCGCCAGAAAAAGTCCTTGATGGCCCAAAATATATCAAGCTCGTTGGGGAACCCCAAGAGGAAGGTATGATGAGCACAGCAGCAAGTTTTCCCTCAGTTATAAAACCAAGGTTTATCGAACCAGTAGGAGCAAGGAAACACCTCCAAGGTGTTGCTAGCTGGACTTTGGCAGGGCCCACTACCGGCGCCAGCAGCAAGGTGGAAACCTGCACAACACAACCACAGAACTTTGCCCCCAACTTATAGTGAGGTTGTCAATCTCACGATTTTGCTAAAAAAATGAAGGATTAAATGTATTGTGTGGAAGAAAGTAATTGCTTGTAGAAAGTAAATAGAAAGAAGTAAACATTTGTAGATTGATGATAAAAGAAAGGACCGGGGTCCATAGTTCACTAGTGGTGGCTCTCCTTAAGATAGATGACATGTTGGGTGAACAAATTACAGCGGTGCAATTGACAAACATCAAGAAAGCATACAATCATATACTACTCATCTTGACTCCTTTGAGACTTGATTGGGCATTACAACATTATACATAGACCGTAACCCAACTGCATCTATGACTAATAATCCACCTTCAGGTTATCATCCGAACCCCCTCCAGTATTAAGTTGCAAGCAACAGATAATTGCATTACACATTACGTGTAAAGTAAAAAATATGATTGTTCTATGAACAAAGGATTGCTGTTTTCTCCCTAGTAGCAACAACACATCTAGTACCTTAGAGATTTCTATCACTTCCCCAGATTACTGGAGGCATGAACCCACTATCGAGCATAAATACTCCCTCTTGGAGTTGCTAGCATCTACTTGGCCAAGATAGCTACAAACAACGGAAAGCATGCAAGATCACAAATAACAAAAACATGATAGAATCAATAATCAATCTGAAATAGCATGTCAATATCCATCGGATCCCCGAAAACACAACATGTAGGATTACAAATAGATGATCTTGATCATGAACGGAGCTCACAAGATCTAAACATGATAGCACACAGGAGAAGAACCAACCATCTAGCAACTACATGGACCCGTAGTCCAAGGATGAACTACTCATGCATCACACCGGAGGCTTGCATGGTGATGAAAAGGCCTCTAGGGTGAATTCTCCCCTCCGGCAGGGTGCCGTGAAGAGCTTCAGATCCCTCCCGATCTAGGGATGGAGATGACAGTGGCTAAAGACTCTTTCGTGGATTTTTGATTGGGTACTTAGGGTTTCTGTATCAGAGGCATCTTATAGGCGAAAGGGGATGCCAAGGGGGTGCCCGAGGCGGCCAGACCACCCCCTGGCGCGGGCCAGGCTTGGCCGTGCGGCCAGGTGGTGTGGCGCCCCCTGGCCCCTTTTCGTCTCGTATTCTGGATCCGTGTCCCCCTCGGTGAAAAACTGACTTTGGCTTTTGTCCCGTCCAATTCCGAGAATATTCATTTTCTGACTTTCCTAGAACCAAAAACAGCAGAAAACAGGCAGCTGGCACTGTGGCTCTTGTTAATAGGTTAGTCCAAGAAAGTGTATAGAAAGTACTCAAAAGTGTGGACAAAACATAAGAAAGTAGATAAAACCAAGAATGGAACATCAAAAAATTATGGATACGTTAGAAACGTATCAGTAGTTTCTTAACGTAAGCATCACATCCCTTGACTTTGAGGAAAGACAACTTTGGCTTAGTGCCATGCCATGACTCATATGGCGTTGTCTTCACGGATTTGGATGGCGCTCTATTTAAATTGAATGCAACAGTCTCCAGGGCATACCCCCAAAAAGATACAGACAAGTCGGTAAGAGACATCATAGATCAAACACTATCCATTAGGGTGCGATTATGTCACTCGAATACACCATTACGATGTGGTGTTGTAGCCGTTGTAAGCGATGGTACAATGCCACAAGCCTTTAGATGTGTGTCAAACTCATAACTCAAATACTTGCCCCCTCGATCAGTATGAAGGTGTTTGATATTCTTGTTGAGTTGATTCTCAACTTCACTCTAAAATTCTTTGAACTTTTCAAAGGTTTCAGACTTGTGCTTCATTAAGTAGATATACCCGTATCTACTCAAATTGTTAGTGAAGGTGACAAAATAACGATAACCATTGTGCATGGAGACGCTCATTGGTCCACATACATCCGAATGTATGACTCCCAATAGGTCTGCAACCCGTTCCATTATAGCGTTGAATGGCGTCTTGGTCATGTTGCCCATGATGCATGGTTCGCATCTATCGAGGGATTCGAAATCCAACAATTCCAGTAGTCCATTAGAATGGAGCTGCTTCTATGCATTTTACACTGATGTGACCCATACAACAATGCCACATGTACATGGAATTATCACTATCATGCTTACATCGCTTAACATCTATGCTATGGATGTGTGTATCATCACAATCAAGATTCAATAAGAATAAATCTTTACTTTGTCGCGCATGAGCATAAAACACATTATTCATGTAATTAGAACAACCACTTGTCTCTGATTTAAATGAATAACGGTCTTGCAACAAGCAATACCCATTGAAAATATTCATTCTCAAAGCCGGTACATAATAAAAATTATTCAAATTTAAAACTAATCCTGAAGGGAGACGTAGAGGGAGGGTGCTGACAACCATGACTTCAACTCGGTTGCCATTGCCGACGCACATCGTCACCTCATCCTTCACCAGGCGCCGCTTATTCTGCAACTCCTGTTGAGAGTTACATATATGAGCAATAGAACCAATATCAAATACCTAGGTGTTGCTCCTACCACTAGGGAGGAATACATCAATAACTTGTATATCATATGTACCTTTCTCTTTGGCAACGATCCTGCTAGACTTCTTATCTTCTAGGTACTTGGGGCAGTTGGGCTTCCAGTGACCCTCACCCTTGTAGTAGAAGCACGTGGCGCCAGGCTTGGATTTGGAATCCTTAGATGTAGCAACCATTTTGCTAAACCTCTTGGGCTTGCCCTTCTTATCCTTTCCCTTCTTGGCGGTCTTCTTGAAGTCAACTTTCTTGTTGGCCATCAAGATGGTGTGCTCCTTCTTGATTTCTACCCCAGCGTGCTTGAGCATGGAGAACAACTCAGACAGGGTTTTGGTCATACCCCGCATGTTGTAGTTCAACATGAAGGTCTTGTAGCTAGGGGGCAGAGACTATAGTACCATATCAATCGCTAGCTCGTCATTGATTTTGCAATTAAGATCTTTTAGGAGTTGAACATAGCCAGACATTTTGACTACATGCTCTCTCAAGCTATTGTGCTCTTCCATCTTATTCAAGAAGAGGTTTGAAACCTCATACCTCTCAGACCGGGCCTGGGGCACAAAGATGGCATTGAGATCAGTGATGATCTCAAAAGCGCTCTTATTCTCAAAGCGGTTCTACAGGTCGGCCTCCATGGCGTAGCGCATGCCACTCTAGACACACACGTTATCATCTGCCTTCTGCTGATAAACATTTTTATTAGCCTGAGAGGTAGCGGCAACGGGTTGATCACCTATAGAGGCCTCAAGTATGTAGGACATCTTCTGGGTAATGAAGAGAATCCTTAAGTTGCAGGACCATGTGGTGAAGTTTGTCCCATCAGTTTTCAGCTTTTGTTTCTTAAGGAAGGGGCCAAGGTTGAAGGTAGAGTGAGACATCTACAATATTATTTGTAAAGTAGTTAACCTTAAATGTTCATAATATGATTCTTATTTAGTCATACTAAAACACCAGAACTACCACTCAAATGAACATGCCTCAACATTCGTTTGGTGACTACATGACTCCTTTACACCGCATCATCCCCGATCATCACGGTCTTTGATGCAGCTGCCAGGGTAGATATCATCATATCAATCACATCTCCATGTGACGCAGGCTTTACCTTTCAGTCATCTGTGTTCCGAGGCCATGTTTGGACATTCTAGGCTCGCCAACTTTAAACATAGTGTATTGTTGTGCATACATGGCTTACACCCACCATATGTGAATGCAAATATGTCTAGGACCCGATCATCATGGCCTGCTTCATAATTGCGAACTTTCTTGGTGGTGCACACGTGTTGGAGAACACAGATATTGGAATTATAGTATGAGGGATTAATTTATCATGCTACTGTCGTAAGTCTAATACTAGCACAACAAGATCACACAACAGCTAACATCTAATGAAAACAATTATGTATGTGATATGTGGTGATTGTCACATCTTGATCTCCATCGAGAACACAGGCGTTTGCACTAGGTTCACAGTGCCACCTTGCCTTCGGATGTCTATCCCATAAACACTTACCTAACCCACACATATCACTTGCCCTCCTGCAAAACAAAGTTAAACGCTTCTACTTTATGCTTGCAAGTTTTACGTGGTTGATTGGGCTTTCGCACAAGAACCACTTCTTACCTACGAATCCAACCACAACTTGGATTAACTAGTTTCCGCTTTAAATCCATTTTCAGTGACTTCCTTTGTAAGTGCCATATAAACTAATGTCGGAGAGACATACACCCGCTAGCCACTTATACGGTACAAGCCGTATGTTAGTTGTGGAACCGTTCTCGTGTAAGGTTACACGTAAGGTTGGTCTGGCCTTCTTCATCCAACATTACCGCGATAATATCAAGTACATGTGAGAGGGTAGCAGTTAGAAAATCAACACCCACAAAATCCACATGTGTTCTACTCGTACTAGTACATCTACACATAGACCGCTCTGATACCACTAAAGGGGTTCCATGGAAGAAAACAATAATTTTTCCTACTACGAGAACGCACCAACCCAAGATCTATCTATGTAGAAGTATAGTAACGAGTGGGATATGGAGGTCATACCTTTGAAGACCGAGAAAGCGAGAATACGTTCCCGCACAAACGTTGCTGATGAAGCCGAGCATCGTAGGCATCAAGGTCTAGAAGGTTTCAAGCGTCCAACATGACTATTGGACATGCCTCGTTGAGATTTATAGGCCTCTGATGTAAAGGACGTCTCCCAAGCCCCAGTACAGCATGGCAGCGAAAGAATAAGATCCGTACTGATTCCAGCGGCACGACATTGTGCGCTGGGTGGAGAAACCTCTACCTCATGTAGCACGTTCCTAACTTGGGAACACACTTGATGCGGAGAGAGGGAGGGAGAGAGAGAATGGCTAATGCCAATTGATTGATTGATGGAGAAACTGGGGTGAATGCCTCCCCTATATATTGGAAAAACTGGGCTACTCCCACCCTCCAAGTCCTGGGGTGGGACTATTTCTTGGGAGAGGTGGGAGGAGGAGGCGCTGGCAGTGGGGATGGGCCCCACCCTCCTGCCCAAGTCCACCAAGGGGTGGCCGGTGGGGTGGGATCCTCCCCACCCTAGCCGCATGGCCCTAGGGCCCTTAGCCCTTCCCTCTTGGGCCCTCTTCCCTCCTAGGGAAGGCCCATGTGGGTTTTTTACTTTTTCCTTTTATTTAAATAATTTACATATTTAATATTAATTCATAATTACATATTAAATAAATCATTTAGTTTCTCCTTGTTCAAAACACCTTTTGAACGGACTCCGAACACTTTGGTATTTTCTCTAGAACTATTCTGATTCTCTCTTCCTATTTCTCTATCGGTATTAGATCAACTCACAACGTCAATTAACCTTTAGCATGACACCCTTACAGTTCAGGAATGTTCAAGTATGAAGGGGGTCACTCCCCGATCATTGATCATCAGCGGTATCTGGAAATACACGATGATCCCTACTAATTCCACGACCCAGTGTTGTTTGCTTGAACCTTGTTAACGTCGAGTCTTATTCCCTTTGCACAACCATACGTGGTTTGTCCAAGACCTGATCTCATGTATCACATCCAATTCAATCTTGTTACTGACAAACGCTTTTACTCGTTCCCGTGATAACACATCCCTGCGACCTATTCACATGCTGGCAAGATCATTGATGTGGTCTCACCGAGTGGGCCTAGAGTATCTATCCTTCACTTGGATAGGAAAATCTCGATCTCAATCACATGCCTCAACCATTCCTCTGGAATACTTAAAACACACCTTTATAGCCACCTAGTTACGGGCATGACGGTTGATGTGATCAAAGCATCCATGAGAGATAGTGATTAAACATGATGTCTCGGTCAAAGGATTAAGTTACTACACTTTGCTAGATATTGCAATGTTGAACTTGTGACTGGATCATGTTGCAATTCTATGGTTTGGTGTGTCCATCACTTCATTGAGTGACCTCTTTGCCAGGTGACTATTTTATGTCAAGTCCATGATCGGGAAACCTCGATCATCATCTGCCCAACAAACTATTACTAGAGGATACTAGGGACCTAGTTGTTTATATACCACATTTGTATTTATGTTCACGCTAAATATAGTTATAGCATGATAGAAAGCTATTATGAGCACATAGAGATATAACAATAAAACACTTTATTTATTGGCCTCTAGGGCATTCTCCTTCAATAGTATATTATAGTACACCTCCGTTATGATTTAGGCTAGTCATAGACTAGTAACTTGCACATGTTACTACCTTCATAGTGTGTAATAACATGTGTATAGTATCATGCAAGGCCTAATTAATTAGGTTGTAGAATCATATAGTCTTGGTATGTGTGATGTTATGGTAAGTATCTAAGTTACTACCTCCCTCTCTTTTTTCATTATTATTTCCAAAAAGACATTTAATTCAAGAGAAGTATATCACACTTACTTGTAGTTCAAGTTTGACCTAATTTCGTTAAATTGTCAAGATGCAAAATCATAGAAAGAAGTTGAACCTGTCGTCAAAACTCCGGTGGTTTATGATATATTAATTTACCTGATGGGTACCTGCAAAAGCTATTTCATAAAACTTTCAAAGCAACCTACAATTTACTACTAGTTCAAATTTGACCTAATTTCGATAAATCGACATAAAGTCATTCAAGTGGGAAGAGTTAGCTAGGAATTTTGAAGACCCATAAAACATGGGAATCGTAAGTAAAAAATGTTGGTCCACTATATATGTTGGAAAGCTTGGATTGTGACATTCAGATCCA
The DNA here is from genome assembly GCA_916181665.1 of Avena sativa. Lineage (NCBI taxonomy): Eukaryota > Viridiplantae > Streptophyta > Magnoliopsida > Poales > Poaceae > Avena > Avena sativa. The sequence goes on along the minus strand of OV702290.1, from coordinate 362,715,081 downwards.
TATTCTTCGGACTTTCTTTACAAAAAAGAATAATCTCGTCATCACTCTGAAAATTGAGAATGTATTTTCCTTGTAGTCGGGAACTCACACTGATGACATTATTTACTACAAGAAGATGCACACATCTACCTCCGAAAATACATTTAATTCAAGGGAAATCTATTGCACTTACTTGTAGATCAGGTTGGACCTAATTTCATTAAATTATCAAGATGTAAAATCTTTGCAATAAGTTAAACCTGTCGTCAAAGCTCTCGGTGGTTTCTGATATATTAATTGACCCCTTGATGGGTACCTCCAAAATCTTTATCATAAAACTTTCAAAGCAACCAACAATTTACTTGTAGTTTAAATTTGACCTAATTTCGATAAATCGACATAAAGGCATTTAAGTGGGCAGAGTGAGCTAGGAACTTTTAAAACTCATAAAACATAGGAATCCTAAGTACAACATGCTGGTCCACTATATATGTCTGAAGGCTTGGCTTGTGGCATTCAGATCCATATTCTTCAGACTTTCTTTACGGAAAATAACAATCTCTCCATCACTCAGAAAATTGACAATGTTCTTTCCTGATAGTTGGAAACTCACAATGGTGGCATTGTTTACTACAATAAGATGCACCCATCAACCTTTGAAAATACATTTAATCCAAGAGAAATCTATCGCGCTTACTTGTAGCTCAAGTTTTTAAGATGCAAAATCTTAGTAAGAAGTTGAACCTCTTGTCAAAACTCTTGGTGGTTTCAGATATATTAATTTACCTCCCGATGGGTACCTCCAAAATATTTTTTATAAAACTTTCAACGCAACCTACAATTTACTTGTAGTTCAAATTTGACCTAATTTCGATAAATCGACATAAAGTCATTCAAGTGGGCGGAGTTAGCTATGAAGTTTGAAAACTCATAAAACATGGGAATCATAGGTACAACATGTTGGTCCACTATATATGTCTGAAATCTTGGCTTGTGGCATTCAGATCCATATTCTTCGGACTTTATTTACAGGAAAAAACAATCTCGTCATTACTCAGAAAATTGAGAATATTCTTTCCTGATAGTTGGAAACTCACATCGATGTCATTGTTTACTACAAGAAGATGCGCCCATCTACTTCCAAAAATACATTTAATTCAAGATCAATCTATTGCGCTTACTTGTAGCTCAAGTTTGACCTAATTTCGTTAAATCGACAAAAAGTCACTGAAGTGTGCGAAGTTAGCTAGGAAGCTTGAAAAATCCTAGTACTAAAAACTTGGGAATTATAAGAAACCATGGTCCACTTTGTCTGATAATTGGGGTGGTGGTATTTTCTTTTAACTACGCTAGGTCCCATAGGAGCGAGGTGTTTCAATTAACACGATCGGTGGAAGTACAAGTTACATCAAGGACCTCATAAAAAATGAAAATTACATCCAAGTCCATGCATTTATCATAGGGACCCTAAAACTAAGCAACAAAGTATGTTTTGAGGTTTGTGCATACTAGCGTTCATTGTGCTAAATACTATCAATAGAATCTTCTAGATGCTAGAATGGAAAAGAAGATCCAACGGTTATCAATGTTTAGATTTGCCAGTCTTGATCCAATGGTCAATGTTCAAAGTTATCCGTACACTATATAGTGGTATTGTAAGGTGAGATATACAAGAGATAAGATAAGACAAATATAAGATAAGAAGTACTGCGAATGGTCGATCTTTTGAATAACCTTCCCTCCCGATGTTTGGGAAGCAAGTGAAAATTTTGAAACTGGAAAAGTTTGAATTTGTTTTGCCGCCAAGGACCAAAGTGGTTTCCTTCCTATGTACTCCTCCTACTCTACACCAACACGGATGATAAACATGCCAGAGACACAGACACAAATCCGCCATACCAAGGCACATGTGTGCAACGCCACGCTGTCGACGAGGGAGAGATCAGCTAGGCTGGTGCGCGCGGGGAGAGGGAAGGAGAGATGGAGGATGGATGGTGAGAGGCGGCAAAGGAGAGAGAAAACACACAATTTATTTTGTGTGCATAGTCCTGACACTAGTAGAGTGTACACTGTAAGGCCACAATAGTACCTTGCATCAGGAATCCATCATAACTTTGCTCTGACATCGAACCGCCTTCAACTCCTCTTCGCTGCTACCCTCTTCCCCTACTTATGTTTTATTCTCTCAGCATGTACAACATGTGGACAGTGTCTAAGAAAAAGGTGAGCATATGTCTAAGAAAATAAATAAGCTCCATCGTTTAGCCTGCCGCTCTAAGATGATTCATGGGACCTACTAAACCGAAGATGCTAAATTTTGCATTGTAGTTTTATAGCTTGGTCATACACTGCCAAGTGGGGCCATTATTTGCTTTTTCCCTTAGAACCTTGTACCTTGTACTCCCCTCTCCACTGTGCTAGACTCAACTTTTTTTTGCAAAATTCATTTAAGTGCTTTAATTAGATAGTGATGCATGTAAAATGCATCCATGAACTTTGTAGTTTATTGTGCCAAAATGTCTATTATCTTACAACTTTATTATATTTATTGGGACTAGCCTACTAATAGTTGAAGAAGTACATAAATTATTGTTTCATACTTTGTTGTGTAGGAAATACGCGAATATGGAAGGATACCGGTCATTATGGTGAAATTCGAAGTTTCCTAAAATCTGCCCCTGCAGAACAGTTTTCAAACATTTCCACCTAATCCATTTAAGATGGCGTCAAATGGAACAATTCAAAACATGAAAGTTGTGGAAAAGTTTACAGTGATGCTCCTAGACATACAATTTGTCTCAATAGGAGTCCGGACGTGACTTTTATTGCCGGATTACAGAAGGGTATAGAGGGAGTTTCGGGATTCCGACAGTTTGTGACGTGATTGATTCCAACTCTTCCCATGCTTGATAGATTCAGCCAATTCATCACCCAAGTATCTCCCAAAGAATGGATGAGAGTCCTAGGAAGGTTCTAGAGGTGCTCAAGAGCCCTTGGATCAAAGGGCCATCCATCCCATGGATTGCATCTCCACCTCTATATATTGGGGGGAAACCCTATTTCTGGAGGCAGCCACCCATATCCACAAAAATCCTCCTCCTTGGCAGCTGCCAAGGAGGGGGAGAAACTCCTCAATATCAGCACCATGGCCAAGTAAGAAGAAGGGGCAAGTGGCTTCTGCCCTAGGAGGGACACCGAGGTGCCGCCGCCTCCCCCACGCTGGTGCTGCCTCTTCCCCATGGGGAGGCTTGATGTCTACACACTTCTATTCTTGTAGATAGTTGTTGGGCCTCCAAGTCAGAGGTTTGTAGAACAGAAGCAAGTTTTCCCTTAAGTGGATCACCCAAGGTTTATCGAACTCAGGGAGGAAGTGGTCAAAGGTATCCCCTCTCAAGCAATCCTGTAATCAAGATACAAGAAGTCTCTTGTGTCCCCAACACACCCAATACACTTGTCAGGTGTATAGGTGCACTAGTTCAGGAAAGAGATAGTGAAATACAAGTGGTATGGATAATTATAAGTGGTAACGGTGCCAGAAAATAGCTTGCTGGCGTGTGGTTGACGTGGGAAAAGACTAAAGGAAAACTGAAATAAAGAAGGAAGCAAGCAAACATGTAACAGATCTAATAGCAAACGACGTTTCAATGCTTAGAAACAAGGCCTAGGGATCATACTTTCACTAGTGAACACTCTCATATAAATATCTTCTCTTTATAATACTACTCTTAACTACTCTCCGGTTGGACACTCTAATCCATGGTAGGGCTATAACAGCACTCCTCAAAGTAAGCCTTTCCCATATAGAAAACCCCACACTGTCACCTTGAGCACTAGATGGGTCCAACAAACACCACAATTTCATAAAGACATCCAACTCCAAATATAACTCATAACAAGTATTTGTAATCTCTAGCCTAAGTGCCACCATGGTGTGAACACTGTCAACTTCACACACATGGGGAGAGCAGAGATCTATTAAAGCACTTGAGTAGCAAGGTAGATCTATAGATTACAAGCTCATGATCTCAATAAGATCATGCATAGAGAGAGAGAGATGAACACATAGCTACCGGTAGAACCCTTAGCCTCGAGAGAGAACTACTCCCTCCTCATCATGGGAATCAGCAATGGTGATGGAGATGGTGGTGGAGATCGATGGAGATGGCTCCGGGGGCACTTCCCCATCCCGGCAGGGTGCCAGAACAGAGACTTTCTATCCCCTGAATCTCCCCTTCGGTGGTGGCGGCGCTACGGAACTTTTTGTGGCTGGAGGCTTGATTATCTAGGGTTTATGCATTGGGAGGCTCTTATAGGCGAGAGGGGAGACCGAGAGGGTGCCGGAGGGGCCCACACCAACCCCTGGTGTGGCTTGGCCTGGCTCGTGCCACCAGGTGGTGTGGCCACCCTCTGGCCCTTCTCCATCTCGTATTCTGGCTCCAAGTGTCCCCCGGTAAAATAATAACTTTGGCTTTTGTCCCGTCTAATTCCGAGAATATTCATTTTCTGACTTCCTGGAACCAAAAACAACAGAAAACAGGCAGCTGGCACTATGGCTCTTGTTAATAGGTTAGTCCAAGAAATCATATGAAAAGTACCCCAAAGTGTGGACAAAACACAAGAAAGTAGAGAAAACCAAGCATGGAACATCAAAAACTATAGATACATTTGCAATGTATCAACATCCCCAAGCTTAACTCCTGCTCATCCTCGAGTAGGTAACTGATAAAAAGAAAGAATAATTTTTGAGGTGACATGCACCATCATAAACTTGATCAAAGTATTTCTAAAACATTGAAAGCTGGGATCATAGTACTTCAATCATAACATGAAAGACAAAGTTCTAGAAATAAGTCAAAGAAACTATGTTGCAACATAAAAAGGCACAAACAAAAGATTCATGAATAACAATGCTTTGCAAGACGTTTGTTTGTTTCACATAAAGAAAACATAGCATAATAGTATTCAGCTTGTCCCTCATAGAGTAGCAAATATAATTGCATAGGACACCTTCAAAGTTCATAAGAGTGACTAGATACAAATAGTTTAAAACAAGCAATATCAAGTTATGCATCAATCAACTAGTCTTGGGACAATGCACATAAAACTAAGAATGGCCACTATGCTCTCAAAGTAGGTGCATAAAGATAGAAGGCGGAGACTCAATATAATGGTGGAAGAAATGCCTTCATATAAGGAAGTAGGGATTCAAGTCTCATAAAGAGATTCCAAAAATTATGGTACTTATAGCTTTCAGCTCTCATTGCCCCTATCATAAGCATCTTGAAGTGATTAAGGTTAAAGTGAACAAACTATGGTGTATATGCTTGACGAAGTATAAGTTAGAAATCTCATGTCCCTTGAATACGAGGGCCGCTCCTCATGCTACTCAAGTTTAGTCACCGGTAAGTTCTTGTCATCGTAAGTACATGTGTATCATAGAGAACCTCCAACGGGGTACCCCTTGCCCGATGATACGGAAGAATCCCCATATCAAAATAACAAGGCAAGAAGACAACAAGCATCTCAACAATCTTCTTATTTACCATGGTAATATGGTGCTTTTTTCTCTCTTTCCTCTTTTCATAATATCTTTTTTTCTCTTTTTCTTTTTTTTGTCAATATAGGACTCCTTTTTATAAGAAGAATGCTTCATAGACAGCTCATTATGGTTACACTGCAGGTTTCCACCATGTCAGCATGGATTAGACCAGCGGCCCAGGCGTTTCTCTAACACATATACATAACTCCATGGACTTACAAGCTCCCCTTTCATATCACACCGACGACATCCATAGACAAAAGAGCATGATATCACCTAGGTACAAAGTACCAATGCAATGTTGAAAGTGTTCCCCATGACATCATGGTTCTGCTAATCCCCAAGAAATAAGTGCAAGCATATACAACATAGGCGACACAATGGTTCAAGTTTATTAAGAGCAAGAAAAGTAAAGTGTGCCATCAAGTTTGTGAGAGCTTTAATCACTAGTTTTCTCATAACAAGTTTAATTTGGAAGGTAAAAAACATGAATATACTTGGAATAGCATATGATAATAGGTAGGTATGGTGGAATCTTTGGAATAACTTGGTTTAGGGAGTTGGATGCATGAGTGGAACTCATACTTGGTTACGGAGGCTAGCAAAAGACTGGGAGCGACAAACTAAGAGAGCAATAATGGCCATAATGATGCAGAGCGACAAAACATCATTGATCAAAGCATAAAGTGATACTACTAGTTAAAAACTAAAGGATCATAAAGGCTATGGTGACTTGGGATAGTCATAACATGGTGTGAGCATGCGCCAAGTCAACCCAAATAAAGCATCAAAGAAGAAATGCCATAATACTATGCTTTAATATGCTAAAACAACGCATGATTCATCCAAGGCACATTAAGCAATCTCAATTGTTTATAACAAGTCATGCTACACTAAAGAATACTAAGCAAAAAACCAAAACAATATCAAGCATGCCATGACAAAGCATAGGCCACAGTCAAAAACAAACTCTCTTTACCACTTAAGCATGAATTTTCCTACTCTTTTCCAAACCAAACCAAACTATTTGAAAACCAATGTATGAAAGAGGGGGTCCAACCAATTTATTCAAGCAAACTAAGAAAACCAAGCAAACAAAAACCAAAAACCAAAAACGAAGACGCTCCAAGAACAACACAATTATGCATGAAACAATAAAAATGAAGTGTTTGGAAGAAACCTGGGATTTTTATTGATGAAGAGGGGGATGCCTTGGGCATCCCCAAGTTTTGACGCTTGTACTTCTTGGATATTTCTTGGGGTGACACGCGTAGAATCCCCAAGCTTAAGCTTTAGTCCATCCTTCATCTCATTACTCATTCCTTCCATACACCTGAAATTTTCCTTCATACAAAACTTCACACAATCTTTATTAGCAACATTAGTGCACTCAAGATAATAAGTCTTTAGGTTCAGTTATAACACCAATAAAACTTCCACTAAAACACCAGCTACTGTAGCACTTCCCTCAAAAAGCTCAATTCCCCAAAAGAACTCAAAAAGGAACCAACAAGAAGCAAATGCAAATAATGGCAGAAATCTGTCAAAATAGACCAGCTTGTAAAGACGAATTTTTTCGAAGACCTTCTGTTGCTCAAATAAAAAAGTGTTGAACTAACGAAAGTTAGATAACCACCTTGGGAAGACTCACAAAAATTCACGCCTCAAAAGGACGTACATTTTACACGAATTTTTACGATGAAGCACAAAAATCGGTTTTGGGACAGCAACTTTCCCAATCATTACTTCTCTCTCATTAGAGGTTATTCTTGGCATAAAAAGCAAATAAAAAGGATAAGGAGCGGTTATTACAGAGGTAATAACTTCCAAGACTCAACTAAAACTTTTGGGTTATCTCCCAATAAGTACTTTTCTTTAACGCCTTTAAGTTATGCTTGATAGTTTGAGAAGATGCTCACATAAGAAATATGAATTGAAGTAAAAGAGAGCATCCAGAAGCAAATTCAAAGCACATTTAAGTCTAACCCACTTACTATGCATAGGAGTCTTGTAAAGAAACAAGTCATGAAAGCACAAAGCAACAAGCATAGGAAAGCAAAATAAGTGCAACTTCAAAATTTTCAACATAAAGAGGGGAAACTTAATTTTATTGAGATGCATAAAACCATGTTTCCGTCTCTCATAATAAATTTCAGTAGCATCATGAATAAAATTAACAATATAACTATCAAATGAAACATTCTTATCATGAGACACATGCATATAATAATTATTACTCTCCACATAAGCATAGTTATTCTTATTAATTGTAGTGGGAGCAAATTCAACAAAATAGCTATCATTATTATTCTCATCACCATAATCATCAAATATAGGAGGCATATTATAGTCATAATTAATTTCCTCCTCAATGGTAGGTGGACTGAAAATATCATATTCATCATTGTAATCATCATAAATTGGAGGTTCGGTACCATCATAAGCAATAGAATAGCTATCTTCCAAAGCTGGGGAACTAAAAAGACCATTTTCATAAAAACTAGCTTCCCCAAGCTTAGGATTTTCCATAGCATTAACAATAATGGTGTCCAAAGAATTCATACTAACAACATTGCTATTAGCATGCAAATAAAGTTCCATAGGTTTTTTAATTTTCTCTTCAGACAATTCATGTTCTACATTAGGAAAATACTAAAAAGCTCTCTAATTTTTTTGTTGTTTCCCATTAAAACTAACTTGTGAAAACAAGAAACAAAAAGACAAAATTGCAGAATCTAAAGAAAATAAATTCGAGCACTCACACCGGAGGATGTGAGTACCTTTTACCTTACCTCCCCGGCAACGGCGCCAGAAAATAGCTTGATGTCTACGCACGTCTATTCTTGTAGACAGTTGTTGGGCCTCCAAGTGCAGAGGTTTGAAGAACAGCAGCAAGTTTTCCCTTAAGTGGATCACCCAAGGTTTATCTAACTCAGGGAGGAAGTGGTCAAAGGTATCCCCTCTCAAGCAATCCTGCAATCAAGATACAAGAAGTCTCTTGTGTCCCCAACACACCCAATACACTTGTCAGGTGTATAGATGCACTAGTTCGGCGAAGAGATAGTGAAATACAAGTGGTATGGATAATTATAAGTGGTAACGCTGCCGAAAATAGCTTGCTGGCGTGTGGTTGATGTGGGAAAAGACTAAAGGAAAACTGAAATAAAGAAGGAAGCAAGCAAACATGTAACAGATCTAATAGCAAACGGTGTTTCAATGCTTAGAAAAAAGGCCTATGGATCATACTTTCACTAATGAACACTCTCATATAAATATCTTCTCTTTATGATACTACTCTTAACTACTCTCCAGTTGGACACTCTAATCCATGGTAGGGCTATAATAGCACTCCTCAAAGTAAGCCTTTCCCATCTAGAAAACCCCACACTGTCACCTTGAGCACTAGATGGGTCCAACAAACACCACAATTTCATAAAGACATCCAACTCCAAATATAACTCATAACAAGTATTTTTAATCTCTAGCCTAAGTGCCACCATGGTGTGCACACTGTCAACTTCACACACATGGGGAGAGCAGAGATCTATTAAAGCACTTGAGTAGCAAGGTAGATCTATAGATTACAAGCTCATGATCTCAATAAGATCATGCATAGAGAGAGATAAACACATAGCTACTGTTAGAACCCTTAGCCTCGAGATAGAACTACTCCTCCTCATCATGGGAATCAGCAATGGTGATGGAGATGGTGGTGGAGATCGATGGATATGGCTTTGGGGGCACTTCCCCGTCCCGGTAGGGTGCCGGAACAGAGACTTTCTGTCCCCTGAATCTCCCCTTCGGTGGTGGCGGCACTGCGGAACTTTTTGTGGCTGGAGGCTTGATTATCTAGGGTTTATGCATCGGGAGGCTCTTATAGGCGAGAGGGGAGACCGAGGGGGTGCCAGAGGGGCCCACACCACCACCTGGCGCGGCCTGGCCTGGCCCGCGCCACCAGGTGGTGTGGCCACCCTCCGGCCCTTCTCCGTCTCGTATTCTGGCTCCAAGTGTCCCCCGGTAAAATAATAACTTTGGCTTTTGTCCCGTCCAATTCCGAGAATATTCATTTTCCGACTTCCTGGAACCATAAACAGCAGAAAACTGGCAGCTGGCACTGTGGCTCTTGTTAATAGGTTAGTCCAAGAAATCATATGAAAAGTACCCCAAAGTGTGGACAAAACACAATAAAGTAGATAAAAACAAGCATGGAACATCAAAAATTATAGATACATTTGCAATGTATCAAGGCTCATCTCCATCACCATCTACAAAAACTCTCCATCATCGTCCACTCTAATCTCTTGGAAAACATGATGTATGATGCAATATATTGTTTTCCCATGATCTATTGTATCTCTATGTTGATGTTTGAGTAGTGACTTGTTTATGGCAATTGTGACATAGTTTGTTGTGGGTTGCATACAAGTACATGTTATCTTCTATGATGATCTTGTTATACTAACATATGAGTGCACACATATGTTGGGGGATGCACAAGGTTGTAACTATTACATGTTGATAGGATGATGTATAGTCAGAGTTCGACAGAAACCGAATCCCAAATCTTAGAGATACATGTTGTATTAATTTATGGTTAATCAATGGGGTATTATGATGGGGACTTTAGATCTAAATATGGTGGTTGGAATTTATGTCTTAATAATTCCCTTGTTTGCTGTTAATTGGCCTTAGGAGCAATCACTAGGGGTGTATTTGCTCATGTATATGGTTGCACCTATTCATGGCTCCTCATTATAAGAAACAATAAAAAGACTATCTTTGTGCTTCACTAATTGTGACAACCAACCAAATGAAATAGAAATTTGCCTAAGAACTAGCTCCCTTGGGTTATCCACCTCCACTTCACCTACTCCATTTTACTTGCAGTATTTGCTTCCAAAAACTTTACTGTTTTCTAGTTAGTACCAAAAAAACCACCACACACACTATAGTTCCTAGATTTGCATAGAAGGCCACATAAGTGGGTTATAGGGATTTAGAGAATAGATAGTTTTACCTTAAAGCTCCTCGTAGGTTCGACACTCAAATACTTATTGAATTGTACTACGGTAATCCCTTGAACTTGGGGGTTATCAAGATACTTTTCTAGTGCCGTTTCCGGAGAGCGTAGCGCTAGGGTTCTATTCTTGTTTGCTTTGATAGTTTTTTTAGTACTTTTTTATAAAACTAAACCCAAAAAATTAGATAATGGATGATGCTCTAGAGCCTTTTTGTAAGGCTCACAAAGATTTGGATGATATGTTACTCAAACATTTTTAAAGATTGAATATTCCCTTGTGTACTAATGTTTTGAATGCAAGAAATCATATTGAAAGTGCCAATGAAGAAGATGACAAAAGTCTAAGCTTGGGGATGCCCATGGATCCCAAAGAAAAGGAGATGAAGAGCAGAAGGAATAAGTGGAGGAAGAATGGAATAGCTAACGATATTATATTCACAACAAGGTTAGTTTAAGATTTTAGCAAAAAAATAAAATTTGTACAAGTAAATGAGAAGGATGAGCAATGGAGAAGTTGGGGTCAACCTTGAGCATGTGTTGTTCATGCCAATGGAATAATTGCAAAGCCTATATCATTAAAACTTTTCCCATAGTAAAACAAAATAAAAGAGTGTCTCTTTTGTAATATATTAGCTTGAATAAAATGGTTTCCCAATAATTACTATAGTTTGCATCATGGGAGAAACTATTATATCATTTGTTTGGAGAACTAACCATTTTTTAGGCATTGAAGTATCATGAAGATGAAAATATATGTTTGTTTGACATGAGTAACATGATATGATGAGGAAGAAGTAGAGGACAAGAACTAGCAAGAACACAAGCTTGGGTATGCCCATGCATCCCGTTCTTGTTTCAAGTGATTTCAAGTAATATCATTTCAAACTCATGTTTTAGTTTTATCATCATGATCTCGTTGGTATGTTGTGAACACCATGCTTTTATGCGCCATTTTTTTATGAACTTTCTTATCTGTTATAGTAGGTTGTTTAGCTTAAGTTTAATGTCTTTTCTATAGGTTAGCAATAAAGTAACAAGTATAACCCATTTTGGATGCTAGAAAGTTTTTAGAACACATGGAGTAGCAAATTCCTGTACAACACTGATAGGGCAAAGGTGTCCGGTCTTTCGATGAGATGGTGATAGTTAGAGATGTCCACATCAAACACTGTTTAGAATAAAAATTCCTTGATTTTTTAGGTAACTCCGATTGCTATCATATTTACAATATGGTTGCAAATTTTCATCCTCTATATACAGAAAAATCGTCCAAAATTCCTGACATGTCTAGGTGGTCAAAATAAATTCGTTTTGCTACTGCTGAAAATCTAGACAGATTCTTCCCACTAGTGTTTGAGCCATTCCTTTGGGTCCCAAAATGATTTGCCATGAGTCTTTTGATATGCTAGGAATATGTAGGACACTATATGCTTGGTGGAATACTGAGGATTTTTTTTTGGCTTTCATATATATGAAAACTACTATCATATCCTTGTACCACTAATGTCACCCCATAGAAAAGAAAAAGGGTTGAAAGTTTTGTGTTGAAGTTTTTTGACACAGAATGGAGGAACACCAAACCAAGAGCTATCCTGGTAATGAGGATAATCTTGGGGATGCCCAAGGAACGCCACTAGACCTATCAAACTCTGGTTTGCAAACCTGTAAACTTCATTTTTTGAGCAACATAGAATGATCGTAGAAATTTGGAGCATCTTTGTCTAGTTTTATGTTTAGTTTTGCATGTTGCCTTGAGAATAAATGAGACCACAATGATAGAGATTTTGAATGCTTAGGGAAGAGCTACTGAAACAAACTATCCCATGAATGAATGCCATGTTTGATTGAATGACTTGCTTGAAATAGAAAAAGGGGGAAATAAGCTAAGCATTTTATTGCTTCTAGTTGGATTGTTCATATGCTTTATGGAATGATAACTTACAAGTGTATCATCTAGTGCTAGTTCTTATATTAAACATGAATGGTACTCAATGATTATATTGTCTTTGAAAAATGATCTAGTACTATGGGCACTTTTTGCATTCTTGTAGAAGGTTGAATGGTTACTATTGCTATCTCCACCATACTAAAACAACCTCCTTTAGCACAACAAACTTAGAATTTATATAGGAAACACCTACCCAAATAACTCAAGCTATATCCCAAACTATACTATCATGTGTGAGTCATTATTTATCTTCCAAACACTATTATTATGGGTATGGGTGACATGGAGAAGTTAGTCATGGGGTGACCACAAACTCATTGCGCATAGAGTACCCCTTGGAAGTACAAGAATAATATGCATACGATAAAAGATGAGGGCAAAACCCCTCCAAGCAAGGGTACCAACGCTAAGATGAGGGAAAAACCCTCCATTGAATACAAAAAGTGAAAAGTGAAAAAGAAAAGAAAAAATAGGGAAATGAAAATGCTACATTATGGGCTGGTTGTATGAATATTTTTGTGGGATTGAGGATGACATTGGATTTAAGTGTTATCCAAATCCATGATGTCATGAGAGGATGTATTTACTTGATCTTAAAAAAGAGATGATCGTGATGTCATGCTATTCTTTCTCTGGCTAGTCAGTCTAGTTAGTATGAGACCTATCAATCTCAACAGCATCCTCAATATGACTTAAGTTATCAACACAACACTTAGTGGTAGACATAAAAAAAGAGTGCCAAAAGAAGAAAAAAGTGCCAAATGCCAAAAAGAATCAGATATTGAGGGGCAATGGAACCAAACACTAATGATGTACCATGATTACACCATAAACTTAATGTATAGTGTTTGGAGGATAGCTTGTGTCTCACATATTATATTCCGTACTTGCTAGCCATACACTCTTTCCAACCTCCTTTGCCAAATATTCTGACCATAGGGCCTCCACTATATATATACTTTTATCTATGCGAAGAATGCACTATTGCCTCATAGTACTATATGCATTTGTGTTGTCGAGTATGATATTATAAGAAGTATAACTTTATGATATGCTTGTGTGTTTCTATTCTCTTAACAAATGAACCGTTTAACATTTTTTGATACTTGCTAGTGAAAAAATAACCAAACTCCAAAGTACATATTAGTTTTATCACCTTTATGGTCGAGGACGAGCATAGGTTAAGCTTGGGGATGCTTGATGCATGTAAAATGCATCCATGAAATTTTTAGTTTATTGTGCCAAAATCCCCGTTATCTTGTAGCTTTATTATATTTAACCTAATAATAGTTTCAAAAGTGCACAAGTTTTTGTTTCATACTTTATTGTGTAGGAAACACGTGAATATGGAACGAAACCGGTCATTATGGTGAAATTCAAAGTTTTCTGAAATCTATCCCTGCAGAACAGTTTATGAAGATTGCCACAGCAGATCCTGAAGGTAGCATCAGATGGAAAAAGTCAAAACATGAAAGTTGTGGGGAATTTTATGTTGATGATCTTGAAAATAAAATTTTCCACAATAGGAGTTTGGATGCAACTTTTATCCCTAGATTATTGAAGGGTACAGAAGCAGTTTCCAGATTCTGAGAGTTTGTGATGTGATTGACTCCAACTCTTCCCATACTTGATTGATTCGGCCAAGTCTTGACCCAAGGAGATCCAAAGGACAGAGGAGAGCCCTAGGAAGGTTTTATAGGTGCCCAAGATCCCTTGGATCATAGGGGCATCTATCCCATGGCCTAGATTGCATCTCCACTTCTATATATTGAGGGGAAACCCTATTTTTGGAGGAAGCCACCCATATCCACGAAAATTATCCTCCTTGGCAGCCGCCAAGGAGGGGCGAAGCTCCTCAAGATCAGCACCATGGTCAAGGAATAAGAAGGGGAAAGGGTCCTCCGCCCCTAGGGAATCCGCCGCCATAGGAGGGGCACCGGGGCGGCGCAGCCTCTCCCCCATGGGGAGGCTCATATCCATCACCATCTATAGAAACTCCCCATCATCCACCACTCCAATATCTTGGAAAACATGATGGATGATGCAATATATTGTTTTCCCATGATCTATTGTATATCTATGTTGATGTTTGAGTAGTGACTTGTTTATGGCAATTGTATACAATTTGTTTTAACTCCATCGGATCATAAACTATGATTTCGATTTGGCCATCACAACCATGGTCATTAGGGTTGAAACCCAATAATTTCCGTACATGGTAGGACAATATTGCGAAGCTGTTTTTCCATAACTTGTCAAATCCCATGGTTACTATTTTCATGGCACATGCAGCACGCGACATGATATGATGTCATGCATAAATCTTTTGTTTTTTTATTTTTCTTTATTTCATGTGATCGTTTTCAAAAGGAGTTCAAAATTGTCTAGAAGAAAGATCTTAATAAAAAGTTGAACCAGTCGTTTAAACACTTAGTGGTTTCTGATATATTAATTGACAGCCCGATGGGTACCTCTAAAAGCTTTTTCATAAAACTTCCAAAGCAACCTATAATTTACTTGTAGTTTAAAAATGACCTAATTTCGATACATTGACCTAAAGTCATTCAAGTGGGAGAAGTAATATAGGAAGCTTGAAAACTCATAAAACATGGGAATCATAAGTACAACATGGTGATCCACTATATAGGTCTGAAAACTTGGCTTGTGGTATTTAGATCCAATATTCTTTGGACTTTCTTTATGGAAAAGACAATCCCGTCATCACTCAGAAAATTGAGAATGTTCTTTCCTGAAAGTTTGACACTCACACCGAAGGTATTGTTTACTACAGGAAGATGCACTCATCTACCACTAAAATGAGATTTAATTCAAGAGCGATCTATCGCGCTTATTTGTAGCTCAAGTTTGACCTAATTTCGTTAAATTGTCAAGATGCAAAATCTCAGCAATAAGTTGAACCTATCATCAAAACTCTCGGTGGTTTATGATATATTAACTGACCGTGGGTACCTCCAAAAGTTTTTTCGTATAACTTTGAAAGCAATCTACAATTTACTTATAGTTCAAATTTGACCTAATTTCAATAAATCTACATAAAGTCATTCATGTGGACAGGGTTTAGCTTGGAAGTTTGAAAACTCATAAAACATGGTAACCATAAGTAAAACATGCTGGTCCACTATATATGTCTGAAAGCTAGGCTTGTGGAATTCAGATCCGTATTATTCGAACTTTCTTTACGAAAAAGAACAATCTGGTCATCACTCCGAAAATTGAGAATGTTCTTTCTTGATAGTTGTAAAGTCACACCGATGACATTGTTTACTACAAGAAGATGCACCAATCTAACTTTGAATAGACACTTAATTCAAGAGCAATCTATCGCACTTACTTGTAGCTCAAGTTTGACCTAATTTTGTTAAATCGGCAAAAATTCACTAGAGTGTGCGAAGTTAGCAAGGAAGCTTGAAAAATCGTAGGACTAAAAAATTGGAATTATAAGAAACCATGGTCCACTATATCTAATAATTGGGGTAGTGGCATTTTCTTTCAAATATGGTAGGTCCCGTAGGAGAGAAGTGCTTCAGTTAACACGGTCGGTGGAAGTACAAGGACATCATAATGAAAATTACATCCAAGTCCATACATTTAGCATAAAGACCATGAAATTAAGAAATGAAGTGTGTTTTGAGGTTTGTGCTTATCAGTGTTCATTGTGCTAAAGACTTTCAATAGAATCTAGAATGGAAAAGAAGATCCAATGGTTGGCAATGTTGGGATTTGCTAGTCTTGATCCAATGGTCAATATTCAAATTTATTTGTACACTATAGAGTGGTACTCCTCCGGTTCATATTACTCGCACGTTTAACCAAGTTGAAGTCAATTTTTGTAATGTTGAAGCTAACATAACATACAAAATATTAATATCTACAATATGAAACATATACTATTATATTAAAGTATCTTTCATTGTGTTTACAACAATATTGATTCTTTTGTAAATGACTATACCTTTTAATACTGTATATAGTTGGTCAAACTTTGTAACCTTTGACTTTGACTAAACCAAATATGCGGAGTAATATTAAACAAAGGGAATATAGGATAAGATTAGGAAACAACATTTTTTGAGAACCCTCACAACCTTTTTCTTAGCATCATAGATTCGAACATTACATTGAACTAATGATTAGCCAAACTGCAAATAGAGCAAACCAAACTCATATAGAGTACAACTAAACGACTTCTAGGAGGACTCTACGGTCTTCTCGGGCGACTTGGTAGCATCCTCCGCGGGCAACTTAGTTGCATCCTCCGTGGTACCATCGCTAAGTACCAACTCGTGGATGTTGGGCAGCACGCCACCATGCACGATGGTGACTCCGGCAAGCAGCTTGCTAAGCTCCTCGTCACGCATGACATCGAGCATCATGTTACTTGGGATGATACAGATCTTCTTGTTGTCCTTGGCGGCTTGCCCAACAAAGTCCAACACCTCGGTAGTGAGGTACTCTAGAACAGCCACGAGGTAGATGGGAGCCTCTAAGCCTATGCGCTGGGAGTACCGACCCTCCTTGAGGTAGCGCCCGATCTGGCTGACAGGGAAATGCAGCTTGACCTTGATGGACCTTGTCACCTGCTTCTTCCTATGGCTTCCTGGTGCGAGACTACGACCTGGAGTGGCTAGAGCAAGATTCAGAAGCCAGCGACATGTCTTCTTTTTCTCCACGGTCTTGGTTGCCGCCACCTGGATATTCTTCTTCTTCCTATGGAGAGCTCCGGTCTTCGGAGCCATAGCTGCAAAGTCGTAAAGGAGCAAGAGGAAGAAGAGGAAGAAAGGTTAATTGTGGAGGGCTGATGAAGGTGCCCAGGTCGCTTATATTGAAACTTTAACAACACCTTTTTACTATCTTTAATAAGAGGATGTGTGCATCAACCGATGCAGAGGCTAAGTGTGGGGCCCCTGGATTAATCCTCCGAGAATCCCTGTTATGCATACACCACGATCCCATGATCAGTTAGTTGTGGAACATAACCGACAAGTATCAAAGTAAACATCCATTACTTAAGCGAATACATGTCATACCTTGCATGCCATTATGGCTACATCAATAATCATCAGCGGAACTTCATCAAGTGTAAAGCCCGAGCCATGCCTTAACCTACAGGCAAATGACTGGGAGAATGTCCTAGGTCGCATAGTTGTCAACTTCACCTTCTTCTCGATATCTGACCAAGTTAATAGCCAGGGACAATGCCAGTGAGTACTTTGAATGTACTCGCAAACCACCTTAAGAAAATAATAATAACAAGAGGATATGCAATATGGTTGTGGTAGTAGGAGGGCTCCACGAGAGGTTATTTTCTCAAATAGTTTCTCTTGTAGATCTAGCATCTACAAATTTTTGTTGAAAACTTTTATAAAACCTTTTTGGAAAACTTTTTGAAAAGTTTTAGAAAACACTAGGATTGGGACACCCATTTTTTTCTTCTTTACGGTCATCTCGTGACCAAAACTCCTTTCCTTCCTTTCCGACCATCCCGTCGTCAAATAATTTCCAACACCTTTGCTTTTCTGAAGTCCTTTTTGTAATCAAAACCAGCATTGCTCTACAACAACCTTCCCAACCGTCCAAGACCGTGGACATGGATATTCGAATAGATTTACACTCTACAGAGGTTGTACACTTTACCCACAAGATTCGATCCATCCACCGCGGTTCACCACGAATTGTCATACACGGTATGCGGGGTTCAGATAATCAAACATAACCCTCGGAAAGTCCACTCCGACATAGGTCCTACCCTATGAGTTGTTCCCCTCAAGACCGGGACGTCTGGATCCACAGACCAACTGGAGAACCCCACTCAGACCTGGAGGGGGCACTTTCAATGAAGGGCTCATAGTTCGCCCGGTCACTCACATGGGTGACTCTGCTTCCTCCAGGTGACTGCTGAACAGTTGAACCTTTCTATAAAGGTAAGCCCGGATTTTGCGGGAGATGATCTCCCATAGGTAGCAGTAAGAATTCCCATATCAGATTGAACTACTTTGAGTTAAGCCCCGTCCCACTCCGGGGTAATGTCGTTGCATGGGTTTATTGTTCTGGCAAAACTGCAAAGAACCGGGTGCATTTTCGTAAACCTTTTTCGTCCATCCTTTAGCATTTTGTAAAACAAAAACCTTTTTATTTTCTCAAACTTCTCTTGGTAGCTCAAACCTCACCAAGTTTTTGACATAAACATTTTGTAAAACTTTTTCCCGGGGTCTTCCCATCCTCTAGTTCTGCTTCGGCTAAAACGGGGTCTCTAAAGGGGGAGGGTGTTACACACCAACTATCATACTAGGGACCAGTATGTGTCATCAAGGGGGTTATAATTACTAGTATCAATGTGTAATGGTTTGGAGGAGCCGAGCCATTACGAGATATAGCTCAACCTAATTTAAAACAATGCAGTTTCCTACATAGGAGATAAAACATGCAGAAGTTAAATAGTAGGACAAGCCTAATGAGCAAGAAGGTGGCTTGGCTGAGATAAGCAAACTGTTAGTATATGTCCCTGGACTTCTTCTTAGAATACAATAATAACCAATAATAATAACCATCTTCTTCTGGTATCCGGTATAATCGTATCTAGCGTCGTTATGGATCACATGCAAGTAAACAAAAGGGCACAATCAACACAAGGCATACAATCACCAATACCATACAACAAATGTACATACAACACATTAATCACTTTAGTAGGTTTTGATAGATTGAGATCATAGCATTTGGATATACTTTCATTGCTTTGGTGGATTTGCCTTTGTGATTTATTTGTCAAATACCACCTAATGAAGGAGGTTTTGAACTAAGACTTGGGTCTATAAGATATCAATGTACAAAAATGATATCTAATGATAGGTATTGGAAAAACAAGGCCAACAAAAGTGGTTTCATGATTTTATCAATTCTCTATATTTAGTTATGATTTTTCTAGTGAAATAACCTCTAGTTTAGGTGAAAAATTCACCATAAAAGATATGTAAGCCAAATAAATTTGTACTTAGAATATGTTGTACATATTTGAGTTTGTGATTTTTGATAGTTGGAATCACCATAGAATAATTAACTTATTGCCCTTGGAAAATTCCTAAAGTCAGTTCTGTAGTCTATTTGTCTTTTTAACCAGATTTACTTTACAGGTCCAAAATGTATGAGACTAAGGTCATTGGATAGGAATTGAAAATACCTTCCAGAAGAACTTGGAATCACCCTATTTGGACTTTTAAAACTCCTGTAGTGATTTTTCTACTGAAAACTACCCTAGATAGAGATGTTTAATTCACCAAAATTAAACAGAGCCTCGATAAAATTTTCTCTCCTGGATTTTCATAGACTTTAGTGTACCACATCACAGAGAGTTGGAATCAACTAAAAAAATGATATAGTTTGGCTTAAGGGATTTTCTAAAGTCAATAAATAATTGGTTTTGTTATTTTTGCTGAGGTAAAACTAGGGTTCACCTTGGCATGAGATAAAGTCTAAGGGATAGGTTTATCAAGTAACTTTCATATAAACTTTTATCCAT
This sequence comes from Avena sativa, assembly GCA_916181665.1. Taxonomy (NCBI): domain Eukaryota; kingdom Viridiplantae; phylum Streptophyta; class Magnoliopsida; order Poales; family Poaceae; genus Avena; species Avena sativa. The sequence goes on along the minus strand of OV702290.1, from coordinate 362,695,058 downwards.
CCCATTTGGGTATATCTATCTCACTGAGAAATTTATTTAAGGAAAAATGTATATTTTAGTAGGTTTAATTCCAATAAATAATGAAATTTATTTTTGGCAAGGGACCAGTTCTGAATGGTAGACAAAACATATAGGTACATGATAAAAATAATATCTGGTCAAAAATAGCAACTTTCCATTTTAATTGGGATTTATTTCTAACAGCAAGCAAAATAGATCTAGGAAAAAGATTAAATGAAAAAGAGAGTCGGGCTGGATATGGAACAAGATAGGCCAGGGAAGCAAATGCGGCCCATGCCGCGGGTCATAGGGCGTGGGAGGCGGGATTCAAATTCCCGGGGCCAGGCCTGCTGTCCATAGAGAGGGGCGGCAAAGAGGTAGGGAGGGCTCGTGGTTGTCCAATTAGAACAAGGCCAACGATAGCGACGTGTCTTCCTCCTCGTGGTGCGGTGCTGGGGGAAGGCTAGGTTTGGCACGAGAACCAGGTCGCGCGCATCTCCATGACGGAGGACGTTCAGAGGGTCACCTTCACCCGTCCTGGGTGCATGCATGCCGTCGGGGAGTCTTCTAGGAGGGGAATAGGGGTATTGGGAGGAGTCCTGGGTTGTTGAGGCGATGCTACTAGTGCCCGAGCTCACGGAACTCACGGGAGGAGCTCCCTCGGACATGCGACCTACGATGGCGGTCTCCGGCCTGCCCGTGGCAAAAGAAGGGCATGGGAGGATAGATCAGATGTGGGGGAGTTCCACAAGCCAAGAAAGAGGGAAGGGGGAGCTCGGGATCGAGGGTAGGTCGACCTTTTTCTTGCAGACCCGAGAGGGAGCTTCCTCCATATCCATGACTATGGGGAGCGAGGGGATGGGCAGGGGATTGTGGGGATGTTCTCTGGAGGCAAGAGAGTGAAATGAGAGGGCATGGGAGAGGTGTACTAGCCTCTGGCCTTATATCCCGAAGCTTAGGGTCCATGATGGACATGGTCCATGGGAGGGCAATGGAGAGAGTTCTGGCCAGGGATAGGGCAGTTTGGGCGGTGGTGTGGAGAATATCATTTTGCGACCCGAAAGTTGGGGCCCCCAGGCAACGCGGTACCCAAGTTGCCTGTAATCAGCCGTGATGACTACAGTTGGTGTGCCAAATACTCAGAGGGTCTTTTTCGACACGAATTCAACGTTACGTTTCAATACAAAATATCAGGCTAATGGCCATCAAGTTGGCCCCATATTAGTTCTCGCCATTATGTCGCTCCCGTTGCTTAGGCCTGGTGGCTGTCACGTAGGCTTGCAGCGCTGGCATAGTGGATAGGACAACACAACCGGCCCCGTGTATTGATGTGACAAAACAGGGCACATATATCATCGTTATAATTATTTTTTGTTTACTCAGAAGCTGGAACAGCCATCGCCACGCGTCTCTCCTTTGGACTTCCGTCCCCGTCATTAACCACTACCTTAAAAGCGCATTGATGGTTCCAACGTTCCCCTATCTCGTAGAAACCACTCTTCTTCTTCCTGTCATCTGTCTTCTTCCTGTCTTCTCCTTGCTGCCATGGAAGGTCATCGCACTCTATAGACAAGCTTCACTACCCATGACAATAAGAAGATAGACATCGTCTACACCAACGAGGAGGAGACAGTGGTGCGAGTCCTGAGGATGTACGAGGGTTGGCTTGAGAAAGATGAGGACAAGTTTGTGGAATTGGACCTCGAGTACACCTCGGAGGACCCATATGAAGCGAGTGAAGTCGTCGTCATTCAACTGGCCATGAGGAAACACGTCCTCGTCTACCACTTCTCCCGGTTTGTAGATCTGCTCTCTGTAGTTAACCGCTTTTAAGGTTTTCTCCTCTTGTTCTTTATCCATTTGCTCATCTTGCAACTAATGGATTTTATTTAGGACCAAATAAATTATGACAAGACAATGTTGAGAGTCTTGATCTTGCATTTACTAAACTTTTTAAAATTATATTCATATGATGATCTTGCATTGACAGAATATTTGTAGCTACAAATTTTGGTGATGACAAACTACATACTTTTAGGACTGTCAGGAATTGTCCGGCACTGTGCCAGTTCCTTGTAGAAAAAGGAATTGTTTTCTACACTGTCGACAATACAACTGATTTTTGGAAATTTCATCAAGAGGGAATTATAATTCTTGCGTGACTGGATCGATATTCATAGTCTTGTCAAGATCCTAGGGGGCTCGAGGAAGGATGGAATGGCATCACTCGCAACTAGAATCCTCGATGATTCGTATGCCAGAATGAAGGCAGATTTCCCTATGGATAGGCACGATTTCTGGGAGGAGTGGCCATTGTATGATATAAACCTGAAGTATGCAGCCATAGATGCTTACATGACCTACCAGTTGTACAAGAAGATCCATTTCTTTCTACGTTACCTCATGTTTTCCCTATTTGCAAGAGGGAAGACAAGCTTAGGGGAGGGCTTGTTTGTCTGCGGTACCAAAGTTGGCAGGCCAGCGCATGGCGGTACCTAAGTTGCCTGAAATTACCACGTTTCAAAAAGTTGGGCTGCCAACTACCGAGAGGGGCCATTTCGATGCAAACTCGTCTCACCCCTACCAAATCCAAACATGCCATGAAACTGCCCCGTGAAGTAGACGGCCAGGACCCTCATGTCAGTAATATTTCCGTGACGCGAGCGCCAACGCGGCAACCACGTAGGCGAAAGGAGATACTAAAGGAGCATCGTGCGTTGACCAAATCCACTCCCTTCCTCCTTTCGCATGAACCCTAGCACCGGCGGCGTCGAAATCCCCTCTCCAACCAGAATGATCTCTTCGGGCATTTGAATTCCGGCGCCAAGTTGCTGCACCTACTCGCTGCTACCGAGCTCTAATGCCGAATGCCGTGCCAGCCGTTGTGACGATCTAGCCCGCCTCTACCGCCGACGAGCTGAGCAGCGCGAAGGATGGAAGATCCATTTGCCGAGGAAGAAGTACTTCTGGCTAATTTCAGGTGAGCTACTCTTCTCTTTGCTATTCGCACTACCTATAACTGCTAGCTGGCTATTGGCACTACAGAGATATATCAAACATATAATTGTTTGCTAGCACGACACTGACAAACAATTCTTATCTTTTGTCTCCAATTTTCTGTCAACTAGGATCTCCGCTGAACCCAAATACACGGTTCTGGTGAGCATCTGCGGCTACCTCGTTAAATTAGCACATGGGAAGAGCACGTGGAAACAGGCTCAGAGTCTGAAGATGGAAGTAGCGCCTGTGTAGTTATGCACTGTCCCTGGTTTGGTTGCTGCTGTGCGTGAACTTGCTGAAATGAGGCCAGAGCAGACTGCACGGTTCAGCATCATTGATGAACGAGGCTTCAGGGTTCCTATAGCGTGTGACCGTCAGCTAATTGGGTTCATGAAACAGCATGTTAGGCTTCGCGTGGTTACGCTGGTGTGTAACATAGTGGATGAGGAAGCTCCTGCTACTGGGAGTCTCCTAGCTATTATTGGACAGAGAGGTCTAACTCGAACCCCTGCTATTGTTGAGCAAAATGTGGTTCCTCATCCACGACATGCTTCTGTCAGGCAACCTCCTTGTAGGAGTCCCCGTATTGCCGTTGTGGAAAACTCTGCTCTGGAATCTGCTGGTACTGGTCGTCCTTGTCCCCATGCCCATGTTTCTGCGGCTGCTGCTCACCCAATCCATGCTGCTGTTGAGCAAACTAAGGTGTTCGGAGGCTGCCCCGCTGTTGTTGCCAAGATCGCCGCCTTGTGTGCTGCTCCTCCTTGAAACCGTCCTCAAGTTGTGCGAACCCGTGCTCTGGAATCTGTTGGTACTAGTCGTCCTTGTGTTGTTGTTGATCTAGACGCTATTGACCCAATCCCTGTCACTGTTGAGCAAACTAAGGCTTCCGGAGGCTGCCCCACTGTTGTTGCAAAGACTGATGCCTTCTCTCCCCCTCGAACCCGTGCTCGGGTTCAGCGAGCTGCTGGTCTGAAGCCATCTCATGGTCTAGACTCTGCTAGCACTCGAAACATTGCTATTGTGGGAACTGCTCCTGATCGTCGAGGTGGCATGGCAGCAGCTGATCCTATTGTGGCTGCCGTTAGAAGGGGCCCTGCCTGTCCACCATGTAATGTAGATCCCGCTGCTAAGGGCCCTCGCCTTGCTCCTGGTCCTAGTACTTCCACTGAGGTTGATCCAGCTAACGATGACGCTGGTGATGGCGGCGGTGGCATTGGGTTGGGTCTGATGGTGCCGCTCCATCTCTCGAACCTCTCAGAGGTTCCTATCCTGAAGAACCTGATGATGGCAAAGTAATCGTTCGTATCGGTGTCGCGGATTATACTGCAAAATTAGATGATGGCACAGAAAAATTCTATGACGAGTTTGATGTAATCCTTGGCAGATACGACCCTAAAGTGGTAGAGTTATCTGACCTGATGGCATCGTTACGTGTGAAGGTGCTGTGGGGGTCCTCCCAGGAAGCACATTTGTTATATTATGGTTACAGGAGCAAAAAGGCTATCGAAGTGAAATATACCATAGATTTAGTCGTACCGTTTACATGGAAACATTATAGAGTTGAAGTTTACTTCCACTTGGTAGTGCTCACGGTTGGAGAAGAATTGGAACTCGACAGATGGACTTTTAGAAGGCATGCATGACCTGATCCATGGCATCACTGGGGCTGGTGCGACTGAGGGTGGCTTCGAACAGAGGAGAGTCTTACAGAGGAGCGTCATAAAGAGGAGCAAGAATAGCATCCCCAGAAAGGGCACCCCGAAGAAGAACGTCACCAAGGAGACCACGCCAGAGAAGAGGACACCTAAGAGTCGCACGACAAAAGGCACCATGCCGCAGAGTATACCCCTGAGATCCAGTCAAAATGCCACACCGAACGGTAGCAGCAAAAATGCTAAGAGGGCTAGCATGGTGGTGAACACTCCCAGGAGTGGTAGCAAAGAGGCGAAGATGGCCAGCACGGAGGCTACCACACCCAGTGGGAGCAGAAAAAACACTAATTTGGAGGGGAACATGCCGCTGTCAGGGAATTATGCCAGCATGAAGGAGAACACGCCCAATAGTAGCAGCAAAAGGGCTAATTTGGAGCGGAACACGCCGCTGAGGTCAGGCAATAATGCCAGCACGAAGGAGAAGACGCCTAATAGTAGCAGCAAAAGGGCTAATTTGGAGCGGAACATGCCGCTGGGGTCAGGCAATAATGCCAGCATGAAGGAGAACACACCCAATAGTAGCAGCAAAAGGGCTAATTCGAAGAAGAACACGCCGCAGAGGTCAGACAATAATGCCAGCACCCTGGAGCCAACACCCGTGAGGGGAGGCAGTAAGGAGATCACACCCAAGAGAGGCAGCAAAAGGCCTAGTTCGATGGGGAATGGAACGCGGATGTCAAGCCCTACTGATACCATCAGGAAAGATTACATCAGGAAGGAGGATGTACACAGGAAGAGCAAGAGGGTTATGTACACTCAAGATGAAATTGATTCTGACTGCTGTTTGTCCACTGAAGTACCTGGGATGCGTGCAAACGTAAGACCACCCCATGTGGTTGCAGTAGAACCAACCGAGTGTCTTGGAGAAAACAAAGTTGCTGGTGAGGTGGACTGGGGCAATGTTCCTGTCCATCTGGGTGGAGACGATGGTGCAGCCCCACCCATGGGAGTCAATATGATGTGTGCAGTACTAGGCATTAGAGACGATGACGAAGATTCTGAATCAGATGAAGAAGCAGGCACTGTAGAGGATCAAGAATCTGGTGATGATGAAATAGACGAGGAACTTAACGATGAGGCTGGTATTCCAGTCGATGATTTGGGTGTTGAAGTAGAAGGAATGAAACATGACCACGAGTATCCTATAATTTCGGTCGGCACCGAGTTCAGGAGCATGCATGAGTTCAGGATGTCATTCCGGCATTTTTGTATCAAGGGGGAGTTCGACGTTTATCGACTGAAGAACTCTGCCGAGAGGTATGAGGCCGTTTGCAAGTTAACATGGATGAATGGACGGGCCGAGGTACATTGTCCATGGAGGATCACATCAAGATCCTTACCTGCGTCTACTGCAATTAGGGTATTGGGGCAATGAATGCAGCAAACCATTAGAACTCTCTCTCTCTTTTCGCTCTATAACTACAATTGATGTGTGATATCTTTCTCGCAACTAGTCGACTCCGCTTATCTTTTAAATGAATCTGTGTTGCAGGTGAACATAATGGGCCCTCCACACATGTGTTCGACAGGCAGCAAACTGAAATCCTCAATAGCTGATACGGAGTGGGTGGCTATGCAATCTATGTCCATACTAAATGATAACCCTAAGGAGACCGCGAAGAATATTCAGACTAGCCTCGGTTCTAAATACAACATTGTCCTTCCGTATTACACGGTTTGGAAAGGTAAAGAGAAAGCTCTGGGGGTCTTGCACGGGGATTGGACCAATAGCTTCAGGATGCTGTACAACTTGAAGGCGGAGGTACAAGCTAGGTGTCTGGGGAGTGTTGTGGAGATTGACACCGAATCAGATGGTGGTAAAATATATTTCAAAAGATTTTTCATGGCGCTTAAACCTTGCATCGATGGATTCAAGGACCGCTGTAGGCCATATCTGAGTGTAGACAGCACTGTCCTAACTGGCAAATGGAAAGGCTGCCTGCCATCTGCCACAGCACTTGATGGTCACAACTGGATGTTCCCAGTGTCATTCGGGCTGTTTGAAACAGAAATGGAGGAAAATTGGGTCTGGTTTATGAGGCATCTCAGGAGATCAATAGACCACATGGATCCGTTGGCTATATCCATGGATGCATGCAAAGGGCTGACGAATGCAGTGAAGGAGGTGTTCCCGCGGGCTAAAGGTAGAGAATGCCATGCCCATATGATGATCAACTTGTACTCACACTACGCAGGCAGCGTATTTCGTTACATGTTTCCTGCTGCTAGAGTTTACAAACCTAGTAGCAGCGATTATTTCATGAGCAAGAATTTTGCCGAAGCCCCCGAACTTACAAAGTACTTAGCCATCCATCATTCGCAGCTATAGAAGAGGAGTCAATTCAACCCTGGCATCAAAGTTGATTACATAAACAACAACCTTGCAGAATGCCTGAATAACTGCGTGAAGGACATAAAAGTGCGTCCTATTCATATCTTGATGGACAGCATACATGGTATGATGATGAAGCTGTTAAATATAAGGAGAGAGATCGGTAGGAGACTTAGAGGACATATGATACCGCCAGTTGTATAACAACTTTACAAGAGAAGCCGAGGACTTGCTCGTCTTAAGGTTCGCCCGTCAACCAGCAAAAGCTGTGAGGTGGTCGATATGTCCAAGAGTGGCAAAAGGGATGTTGTGAACATCCAGCTGCGAGAATGCACCTGCTTAGAGTGGCAGCATACCGAGAAACCTTGCGACCACGCCTTGGCCTTCTTGGTGAAGAAAAGAACTCTACCACATTTGGATCAGTATTTGTCAGACTACTACTCTATGGAAAAGTTCAGAGCTGCATACGCTGGATCCGTCGAGCCATGTACATACCCATCTCAGTGGCCTCAAGTCCAACTATCTTTCGAGCTTTGCCAGCCAGTTACAAAAAGGGCAGAGGAAGACCCCAGGTGAATAGGTTTAAGAATTTTCTCAAGAAGAAGGGTTCGGCTTTCTGTGCTACAAAGAAGGGCAAAAACAGATGCAAGACCTGCCATCTTATAGGCCATAGAGCAGCTGGATGTCCCCTTAATGCTCCCAAACCTAGGTATGAGATGGTACATTCACACAAAAAAATTGTTTATAGTCTGTAGATATAAGGTAGTAATCCATGTACTGTTTTTTATAGGAAGCGCAAGGTAAGAAACAAGACAGCCGACTCAGTGATTTTGCTGCAGGAAGAAAACCAAAACGAGTGGAGTGATGATGCCGGACAAGATTCTGGTGCTGATTGGCCTGACTTCCCTCGGCCCGGAGATGCAGGGTACGTGAAGGTAAGAAAATTGGCACCCAGGAAGAGGAAGAAGGCAGGAGATGAAGAAGTCAGTGGACGTGAAGGAAAGAGGAAGAAAGTTGGCACCCAAGCAGAGAAAGAGGGCTAGCAGTGTAGCAACCTAATGATGTATTGAACTTGAACCTATATATGTAGTTCGGTTAAAGTCTGGAGCTGTGTGCGTAGAACTTGTCGAGCGAAACAATCTGCCTACCGTACTCGGAGTAAAATGTATCACGACTTTAGGATTTGATACAGCCGAGGCCACTAGTTGAATCCAAAACTGTGACTGTGCCACTACTATCTGAACAATCGCAATAGCTGAGCGGTTAAATCCTCTCCAAAATCGATGGGTGTTAGTGGCACAGACATGATTTATTTATAGGCGCTTAATAAATCCCTGTTGTTGGCATTACACTTATGATAAGTTTCTGGGCTAGAAAACAATTTCTTAAGCTGGCCGTTACACTCCACAAAGCAGCAACTTATTTTAGCTGCTGGACAACGACATGGCAACATAAACTGCAAATGCAACAGATAATGCCCAGATAATGAGGAAATTGTGTCCACTATCTGGCCTAATCTTGAGCCCGTCTGTCTCACCACCTCCCTGCCCCTGCCTCCCCTGCACCTGGCGAAGCTCCCGAATCTCTTGGTCCATCGCACGAGCCCGTCTGAACAAGCTCTCTGTGAAAACCTGTCAGTGGCTTTTCGATCCACACAAACTTGTCACGGCCAATCCCCCTCCCTTCCTGCGTAGTAGATCGAAGGAAACAAAAAAAAGAATTACATTACGCTTTCCGGATCCGGGTTACCATTGTACCTATAGTAGGAACTTACCGCTCTGATGCTGTAGTTGCTGAATTTTCCTGCAGTATTTTCGCTGGTCCACAAAATCCATCTCGGCATCTTCTCACCACACAAACACAGCATGTCGGGGTATTAATCGTAGGGCGCCCTCCGGTACCTAATGGGGGCACCCGCCTGACGGTGTTGAGCTGACCCTGATTCCGCCCGAGACGAACTGCACGAGCTGCGAGCCATGAGCGAGGGGAGCGAGGGCAGAGGAAAGAGGAGCCTTTGGATGTCAGGGTAGTGGTGAAGCGTGATTTATCCATACTTAATAACTCGGGCAGAATCCTACCGTCCACATTCAGCTGACAGGTGGGGGACCTAGCGTGTGGACTTGTCAAAAAAACTCGAGCCTTCGTGGTTCAAAAGCCGTGTCACGCGCATTGGACGAATTTTTTTGGTACCTTGCCTGCGTACATATCACTAGGAGGTCTTGCTCAGGAACCAGACACTCCTGGCCCACAATCTTACTCCCTCCTAGGAACTTGTCATGGCTCGTGCTGGCAGATCCATCCGCTCCACCGTTTCCGGTAGGGCTCGCCGTGGCGGATCTACCCCAAGATCCTACCGTCACAGTATCAAATGGCCATGGCTTCTTGAGAGGAGTGATGACGCTACGTATGCGAGCTCGGCCCCTCCTACCTGTAGAAGGACTGATGCGGCGTCGAGCTCGAGCAGGAGCTGCCAGGCGTGACGGTGCTCGGTCCATGCCAACCCCGTCACCTTCGTCATTGTCGATTCCGATGTGGAGGACGACGGGGATGAAGCTGTGCAGAACGCCATTGTTGCCTCCTTGGTGAAGGGCAAGCCACGGGCGGAAGTGGATGTCCCCGGGAAGGGCACGGCGGTTTCACCAATCGAGGTGGACTCCGACGACAGCGGTGTGATGTGGGTTTAGATGTTGTTTAGGATGGTTGCAATTTCGGTTGTGTTTAATGCGAGTACAATTATTGTAATGTGTTTGTCGAGCTATATTGAGAAATATGTGCAATAGAAGCGTGTGAGTGCTTCCACTTTAGAAATTATGTCTGTGCCATTTGCATGTTGTATTATCAACGTAGATTACTTGTAAACAATCCAACGAAAATCATCAGATTACAACCATCGGACGGGAGTGGCAGGATGGAAGAGAAGTTGGGACAGTGGCTTCGAGGGGAAGGACACTGGCATGTGGGCCCTCGGAACACGTGACACTAACATGCGGGAGCAGGAGCACACGGTATTGCCGGTCTGTCCAGAGCAAGCGGACTTTGCAACGTGACAACAGCAAGCTGATTGGACCAATATAATAACTCGTCGAAGTATTAAGGAGTACTGAAAACTACAACTGGGGTACATTCGCACAACACGTATGCTCTAAGCACGTGAGAAGCATCGCTTAAGTCTAACAGTAACGACAGCACAAGTACTACATTTGCCTATCGGTCTTCTCGATACAAATGTAGAAATGCATTTGCCTGTTTGGTCCAGTACCGACAAGGTACTGAGATGGCACGCATAGGATCGACCTTAGGTCCACATACTCCACCTCCCGTGGCGTCGGGCAGCTCGGCGCCTCGGCTAGCACAAGAATGCTATCCGACGACGGTGGCTGGGCGTTCGCCCTTATGCGCACCGTGTATACGGGCCAGGCGCACGAGACCGACCTGACGCATACGGCAAACACGACAGTGGGCCTGACTCTGGTTATCAGAACACCGACGGTGATGGTCAGGACGAAAACAGAGCCGCCCCCCTAGAAAATTACCAGGCGGCGTGCCGAGTCAGTGAACGGCACCTGCTCTTGGAGCAGTTGGGCTTGCCCGTACGAGGTCCTAATCACTTCGATCAAGTGCCCATCTGGAAGGTGGACGACGAGCTCTGCCGGCGGGTCGGTGTAGTTGCAGCCCGACTCCATGCAGGCGCACGCGCCGTGCAGGCACGCGAGCTCGTGGAGCGAGAGCTCGCGGTAGGAGTAACGGCGAAAGCATCCTGGGTGGGAGCACACGAGTGGGAATGCTGCTACGAAGTTGCACGCGAGGATCTCTAGATTCTTGGGCTCCCACATCTGCCACATCTGAAGTTCGTCGAGAAATCAGAAAAAAGATCAGCAGTTAGATTGGCGAATAGTAGGAATGTGTAGGATAAGTTGAAATGCTTGTAAAATGATTTCTTACCATGAAGGTAGCGACCAGAGAATTGGCGGATGTCTTCGGCTTGCGGCTACGGCAGGATGGAAGTGAAATGGGGAAAGTGGCTTCGAGGGGAAGGAAGAGAAGTACGGGGAGGAAGAGAAGTAACGGGGACATGACACTGGGATATGGCCCACAGAACTCTTGAGTCGTAACACTCGCAACATGCCAGTTTGTCCAGAGCAAGTGTGGCCAATCATGCCACCGAATAGCCTACTCGAGGATCGCTCTCGTGAAGACCATCCCAATCGTCCAAGCGCCCCAATCGAACGGTATGTAACAATCGTCAAGCAGAACAACTGTGTTATGGCGTGCCTTCTAGAAGACTCGGTCTAACGATGGATCCATTAGGGGGTAGTGCTAGTTTTAGTATAAGAACAAGCATGAAATGACTCAAATGGATCCATGTGTCGTTTGTGGAAATAACACACATGCAATGACTCTGGTTGATCCATATGTGGTTTGTGGAAATAACACACATGAAATGACTGTAATGGATCCATAAGTGGTTTATGGAAAATAACACACATGCAATGACCACTGGTTGATCCATATGTGGTTTGTGGAAAGAACACACATGCAATGACCACTAGTGGTTGATCCATGTGTGGTTTGTGGAAATAACACACATGCAATGACAGTGGTGGATCCATGTGTGGTTTGTGAAAAGAACACACATGCAATGACTCTAGTGTTGGTTTTAGTATAAGAACACACATGCAATGACTCTAGTGGTTAATTGATACATTGGAAATGTATCTATAATTTTTGATGCTCCATGCTTGTTTTTATCTACTTTCTTGTGTTTTGTTCCAACTTTGGAGTACTTTTCATATGATTTCTTGGACTAACCTATTAACAAGAGCCACAGTGCCTGCTGCCTGTTTTCTGCTGTTTTTGGTTCCAGGAAAGTCAGAAAATGAATATTCTCGGAATTGGACGGGACAAAAGCCAAAGTGCCTATTTTTCCAGAAGACTCACGGAGCCAGAATACGAGACGGAGGAGGGCCAGGGGCTGGCCACACCCTCCCAGGCGTGGGCTGGGCCTGGCCACGCCAGGGCATGGTGTGGTGGCCCCAGGCACCCCCTCGGTCTCCCTCTTCGCCTATAAGAAGCCTTCTGACCTAAAGACTTCGAGGGGGTTCGACGTTTTTCCATGAAAAGTTCTGCTGCGCCGCCGCCACCGAAGGGGAGATTCGGGGGATAGAAAGTCTCTGTTCCGGCACCCTGCCGGGACGGGGAAGTGCCCTCGGAGCCATCTCCATCGATCTCCACCATCATATTCATCGACCATCCATGTTTCCTCCATCTATGAGTGAGTAATCCCCCGCTGTAGGCTATGGAGATGGTAGGGATTGGATGAGATCGTTCATGTAATAGCATCAGATTGTTAGGGCATAGTGCCTAGTATCTCTATTAGTGCTTTATGACTTTGTTGCAACTTTGTTGTGCTTAATGCTTGTCACTAGGGCCCGAGTGCCATGATTTCAGATCTGAACATGTTATTGATTCATTATGATAGTATTGTTCTTGGTCTTATCTACAAGTTGTATACACACGTCGTTGTCCGGAACCTATGGTCCCGAAGTGACAGAAATCGGGGTAGCCAGAAGGGAAAGGCTTTGATGTGAGCATCACATGTGTTCATGGAGTGTTAATGCTTTGCGCCAGTGCTCTATTAAAAGGAGCACCTTAATTGCCAGTAGTTCCCTAGAGGCCCCGCTGCAAACGGGCTGGCAGGACAAAAGATGTTCTGCAAGTTCTCATGCGAGCACGTATGACTATATATGGAACACATGCCTAGGATTGTCTAGTACTTGGATGCTTTATCTTATTTATCTGCAATTGCCCTATGTTCTGATTGCTATGTGAACTGTCTTATCCATGCAACACCCGTCCATCCATCCCTATGCCTACCGCACTCGAATCCCACTGTTTACTGCTTTTGTTACTACTGTCTTTGCTTTGCTACTGTTGTTATTTTACTATTCCTACTACAAAACTGTTGCTACTGATAAAATGTTGTGAGCAAGATTGTTTCCAGGTGCAGTTGAATTGACAACTCAGTTGTTAAGGCTGATAATATTCTTTGGCTCCCCTTGTGTCGAATCAATAAATTGGGTTTCACTTCCCTCGAAAATACTGCAATACACCCCCTATACTTGTGGGTCATCAAGACTATTTTCTGGCGCCGTTGCCGGGGAGCATAGATTTATTTATCAAGTCCACTTGGAATCACTATTCTTCAAGATAAGTTTATCTTTCTCCTTGTTTGCTTGTTTCTTTATCAAAAATACAAAAAAAATTATTTCCTACTCTAGTTGTTATTTTCGTTGGTCTGTTATTGTCTTGCTTTGTCATGCTTGTTGTCAATGGTTGGTTTCTTTGAAACTGAAGCTTATTGGCAAGGTGGGTTCACGGAAGATCAAAAATATTATTATAAGGAACACCTCTTGTCAAAAAAGGGAAACACTTATGGGAACAAATTGATAGATTGTATACCATTGCTAGAAATGTGTGCTCTACTTATAATTTTACTTATTGCTGTGATGAGTCTTGTTGCGGAAAGAGGTATAAACACCTCCCTTTTCAATGTGAGTATATAGATAATGATACCATATCTTCCTATGCTAAAGGAATTTATGACTTTTATGATGCGGAACAAATTGAAGAATTTATTGCTTGGAAGGGTGCTTTTGAACTTGCTAGTTTGCTTGAAAATATTGATGATTCACCTTACAAATATGAGGTGTATGGTATGCTTAAATTTTGCTTTGATAATTACAAGGATGAAAATGGCTATATCCTTGAATATTTTAATAGATGGTCTCCACAAATGGAAGAGACTAATGCCTTGCAGGATCCTATGGAAGAAGAAATTGATGAACCTGAAATCTCATTAGATGAAAAAGAGGAGGAGAGTGATGAACAAAAGGAGGAAGAATTAATTAGCTACCCATGCCTACCTTCTAATGAGAGTAACTCTTTATCCCTTACATTATTTGATTGTCCTCCATGCTTACTAAAGGAGGATGGATGTTATGTTCCCGAGGTTTCCTTTGAAAATGTTTATGATAAGGCTCTAGTGCTTGTAGATCATGAAAAGCTTGCTTTATGTGATAGTTATATTGTTGAGTTTCTTCATGAGGCTACTAAAAATTATTATGAGAGAGGAAAATATGGTTGTAGAAGTTTCCATGGTATTGAAACACCTCTCTATGTGCTGAAAGTTTTGAAGTTACTCTTGTTTTATCTTCCTATGCCTGTCACTTTGTTATTTGCTTACATGATTCCTATGCATAGGAAGTGGGTTAGACTTAAATGTGTTCTGCATTTGCTTCTTGATGCTCTCTTTTACTTTAACTCTTATTTCTTATGAGAGCATCCTCTCAAACTTTTTATGCCTGAAGATGATATTATGTCTATTATTCTTGGGAGATCTTTTCTTAAATACTGCAGGAGCTGTTATTAATTATAATCAAGGGAAGGTGACCTTCAATGTTAATGTCAAGGAACATATTGTCTATTTACCCAAGAAGATTGAAAGGACTTATGGCTTGAATTCAATTGAACAAGTTGAGGGCATTCAAGTTGGAGAAATATATTGTCCCATACCAAGAGAAAAATTTAAAACTATTATGATTGGGACCATTGCTATCAAGGTTAAGGTAACATAATCATTAGTGGAATACAAAGTTTTGTCTCATATGAAATTGTTTTGGTAACAAGACCTGATCAACCTTGTTAACAAAAGGATTTCATTGAACAAAACAATGCTTTCACCATGATTATCTCCGCTTACGTCTATTCTATCCATTTTAGTTTTTCCTTATGCCTAACTTAAATGCGTTAAAGAAAAGTACTTATTGGGAGATAACCCAAAAGTTTTAGATGAGTCTTGGAAGTTATTACTTCAGTAATAACCGCTCCTTATCCTTTTTATTTGCTTTTTGTGCCAAGAGTAACCTCTAATGAGAGTGAAGTAATGATTGGGAAAGTTGTTGTCCCGAAACAGATTTTTGTGCTTCACCGTAAAAATTCCTGAGAGAGCTCTGTATGTCGGATTGATCTGTAATTGTTTGTGCTTCTGACCCAGGTTGTGATCTAACTTTCTTTAGTTCAACACTTTTTGATTTGAGCAACATAAGGTCTTCGAAAAAATTCGTCTTTACCTCCTGGTCTGTTTTGACAAATTTCTGCCATTTTCTGCATTTGCTTCTTGTTGGTTCCTTCTTGAGTTCTTTTGGGGAATTGAGCTTTTGAGGGAAGTGCTACAGTAAATAGTGTTCTAATGGAAGTTTATTTTGTGTTAGAACTGAACCTTGAGACTTATTTATCTTAAGTGCACTAATGTTGCTAATGAGATTGTGTGAAGTTTTGTATGAAGGAAAAAATTTCAGCTGTATGGAAGGAATGAGTAATGAGATGAAGGATGGACTAAATCTCAAGCTTGGGGATGCCACGCGTGTCACCCCAAGAAATATCCAAGAAGTACAAGCGCCAAAGCTTGGGGATGCCCAAGGCATCCCCTCCTTCATCAATAAAAATCCCAGGTTTCTTCCAAACACTTCATTTTTATTGTTTCATGCACAGTTGTGTTGTTCTTGGAGCGTCTTATTTTTCGTTTTCGTTTTGGTTTTTAGTTTGCATGGTTTGCTTAGTTTTCTGAATAAATTGGTTGGACCTCCTCTTTCATATATTGGTGTTCAAATAGTTTGGTTTGGTTTGGAAAAGAGTAGGAAAGTTCATACTTAGGTGGTAAAAAGAGCTTGTTTTTAACTGTGGCCTATGCTTTGTCATGCCATGCTTGATATTGTTTTAGCTTTATGCTTAGTATTCTTTGCTATAGCATGACTTGTTATAAACAATTGAGATTGCTTAATGTGCCTTGGATGAATCATGCGTTGTTTTAGCATATTAAAGCATAGTATAGTGGTATTCTCCTTTGATGCTTTATTTGGGTTGACTTGGCGCATGCTCACACCATGTTATGACTATCTCAAGTCACCATAGCCTTTATGATCCTTTAGTTTTCAACTTGTAGAATCACTTTATGCTTTGATCAATGATGTTTTGTCGCTCTGCATGATTATGGCCATTATTGCTCTCTTAGTTTGTCACTCCCAGTCTTTTGCTAGCCTCCACAACAAAGTATGAGTTCCACTCATGCATCCAACTCCCTAAACCAAGTTTTTCCAAAGAGTCCACCATACCTACCTACTATCTTATGCTATTCGAAGTATATTCATGCTTTTGTTTACCTTCCACTTGTTATGAGAAAACTAGTGATTAAAGCTCTCACGAACTTGATGGCACACCTTACTTTACTTGCCTTTAATAAACTTGAACCATTGTGTCGTCTATGTTGTATATGCTTGCACTTATTTGTTGGGAATTAGCAGAACCATGCTTTCATGGGGAACGCTTTCAACATTGCACTTGGTACTTGTACCTAGTTGATATCATGCTCTTTTGTATATGGATGTCGTCGGTGTGAAATGAAAGGGGAGCTTGTAAGTCCATGGAGTTATGTATATGTGTTAGAGAAACACCTGGGCCGCTGGTCTAATCCATGCTGACATGGTGGAAACCTGCAGCGTAACCATAATGAGCTGTCTATGAAGCATTCTTCTTATAAAAAAAAGAGTCCTATATTGAGAAAAAAGAGAAAAAAAAGATACTATGAAAAGAGGAAAGAGAGAAAAAGCACCAAATTCCCATGGTAAATAAGAAGAGTGCTGAGATGCTCATTGTCTGCTTGCCTTGTCATTTTGATATGGGGATTCTTCCGTATCATCGGGCAAGGGGTACCCCGTTGGTGGTTCTCTATGATACACATGTACTTACGATGACAAGAACTTACCGGTGACTAAACTTGAGTAGCATGAGGAGCGGCCCTCGTATACAAGGGACATGAGATTTCTGACTTATACTTCGTCAAGCATGTACACCATAGTTTGTTCACTTTAACCTTAATCACTTCAAGATGCTTATGATAGGGGAAACGAGGGCTGAAAGCTATAAGTACCATAATTTTTGGAAGCTCTTTATGAGACTTGAATCCCTACTTCCTTTTACAAAAGGCTTTTCTTCCACCATTATATTGAGTCTCCACCTTCTATCTTTATGCACCTACTTTGAGAGCATAGTGGCCATTCTTAGTTCTATGTGCATTGTCCCAAGACTAGTTGATTGATGCATAACTTGTTATTGCTTGTTTGAAACTATTGTATCTAGTCACTCTTATGAACTTTGAAGGTGTCCTATGCATTTATATTTGCTACTCTATTGAGGGACAAGATGAATACTATTATGCTATGTTTTCTTTATGTGAAACAAACAAACGTCTTGCAAAGCATGTTATTCATGAATCTTTTGTTTGTGCCTGTTCATGTTGCATCTTAGTTTCTTTGCTTATTGCTAGAACTTTGTCTTTCATGTTTTGACTGAAGTACTATGATCCCAGCTTTGAATGTTTCACAAATACTTTGATCAAGTCTTTGATGGTGCATGTCACCTCAAAAATTCTTTCTTTTTATCACTTACCTACTCGAGGACGAGCAGGAGTTAAGCTTGGGGATGTTGATACATTGGAAATGTATCTATAATTTTTGATGCTCCATGCTTGTTTTTATCTACTTTCTTGTGTTTTGTTCCAACTTTGGAGTACTTTTCATATGATTTCTTGGAGTAACCTATTAACAAGAGCCATAGTGCCTGCTGCCTGTTTTCTGCTGTTTTTGGTTCCAGGAAAGTCAGAAAATGAATATTCTCGGAATTGGACGGGACAAAAGCCAAAGTGCCTATTTTTCTAGAAGACTCACGGAGCCAGAATACGAGACGGAGGAGGGCCAGGGGCTGGCCACACCCCCCCAGGCGTGGGCTGGGCCTGGCCGCGCCAGGGCATGGTGTGGTGGCCCCAGGCACCCCCTCGGTCTCCCTCTTCGCCTATAAGAAGCCTTCTGACCTAAAAACTTCGGGGGGTTCGACGTTTTTCCATGAAAAGTTCTGATGCGCCGCCGCCACCGAAGGGGAGATTTGGGGGACAGAAAGTCTCTGTTTCGGCACCCTGCCGGGACGGGGAAGTGCCCCCGGAGCCATCTCCATCGATCTCCACCATCATCTTCATCGACCATCCATGTTTCCTCCATCTATGAGTGAGTAATCCCCCGCTATAGGCTATGGGGATGGTAGGGATTGGATGAGATCGTTCATGTAATGGCATCAGATTGTTGGGGCATAGTGCCTAGTATCTCTATTAGTGCTTTATGACTTTGTTGCAACTTTGTTGTGCTTAATGCTTGTCACTAGGGCCCGAGTGCCATGATTTCAGATCTGAACATGTTATTGATTCATTATGATAGTATTGTTCTTGCTCTTATCTACAAGTTGTATACACACGTCGTTGTCCGGAACCTATGGTCCCGAAGTGACAGAAATCGGGGTAGCCGGAAGGGAAAGGCTTTGATGTGAGCATCACATGTGTTCATGGAGTATTAATGCTTTGCCCGGTGCTCTATTAAAAGGAGCACCTTAATTGCCAGTAGTTCCCTAGAGGCCCCGCTGCAAACGGGCTGGCAGGACAAAAGATGTTGTGCAAGTTCTCATTGCGAGCACGTATGACTATATATGGAACACATGCCTAGGATTGTCTAGTACTTGGATGCTTTATCTTATTTATCTGCAATTGCCCTATGTTCTGATTGCTATGTGAACTGTCTTATCCATGCAACACCCGTCCATCCATCCCTATGCCTACCGCACTCGAATCCCACTGTTTACTGCTTTTGTTACTACTGTCTTTGCTTTGCTACTGCTGTTACTTTACAATTCCTACTACAAAACTGTTGCTACTGTTAAACTGCTGTGAGAAAGATTGTTTCCAGGTGTAGTTGAGTTGACAACTCAGTTGTTAAGGCCGATAAGTGTTCTTTGGCTCCCCTTGTGTCGAATCAATAAATTGGGTTGCATTTCCCTCGAAAATACTGCGATACACCCCCTATACTTGTGGGTCATCATTGATCCATGTGTGGTTTGTGGAAATAACACACATGCAATGACTCTAGTGGTTGATCCATGTGTGGTTTGTGGATATAACACACATGCAATGACTCTAGTGGTTGATCCATGTGTGGTTTGTGGAAATAACACACATGCAATGATTTATAATGGATCCATAAGCGGTTTATGGAAAAGAACACACATGCAATGACCACTGCTTGATCCATATGTGGTTTGTGGAAAGAACACACATGCAATCACTCGAGTGGTTGATCCATGTGTGGTTTGTGGAGAGAACACACATGCAATGACTCTAGTGCTAGTTTTAGTATAAGAACACACATGCAATGACTCTAGTGGGTCCACATGTGGTTTGTGAAAGAAACACACATGCAATGACCACTGGTTGATCCATAAGTTGTTTGTGGAAAATAACACACATGCAATGAGTCTAGTGGATCCATGTGTGGTTTGTGGAAAAGAACACACATGCAATGACTCTAGTGCTGGTTTGTGGTTTTAGTATAAGAAAGAACATGCAATTACTCAAATGGATCCATATGTGGTTTGTGGAAAGAACACACATGCAATGACTCTGGTTGATTCATATGTGGTTTGTGGAAAGAACACACATGCAATGTCCACTGGTGGATCCATGTGTGGTTTGTGGAAAAGAACACACATGCAATGACCACTGGTTGATCCATGTGTGGTTTGTGGAAAGAACACACATGCAATGATAGTGGTGGATCCATGTGTGGTTTGTGAAAAGAACACACATGCAATGACTCCAGTGTTGGTTTTAGTATAAGAACACACATGCAATGACTCTAGTTGTAGATCCATGTGTGGTTTGTGGAAATAACACACATGCAATGACTCTAGTGGATGATCCATGTGTGGTTTGTGGAAATAACACACCTGCAATGACTCTAGTGGTTGATCCATGTGTGGTTATTGGAAATAACACACATGCAATGACTCTAGTGGTTGATACATGTGTGGTTTGTGGAAATAACACACATGCAATGACTGTAGTGGTTGATCCATAAGTGGTTTATGGAAATAACACACATGCAATGACTCTAGTGGTTGATCCATGTGTGGTTTGTTGAAATAACACACATGCAATGACTCTAGTGGTTGATCCATGTGTGGTTTGTGGAAAGAACACACATGCAATGACTCTAGTGCTAGTTTTAGTATAAGAACACACATGCGATGACTCTAGTGGGTCCACATGTGGTTTGTGAAAAGAACACACATGCAATGACCACTGGTTGATCCATAAGTTGTTTGTGGAAAAGAACACACATGCAATGAGTCTAGTGGATCGATGTGTGGTTTGTGGAAAAGAACACACATGCAATGACTTTAGTGCTAGTTGGTGGTTTTAGTATAAGAACAAACATGAAATTACTCAAATGGATCCATATGTGGTTTGTGGAAACAACACACATGCAATGACGCTGGTTGATCCATATGTGGTTTGTGGAAAGAACACACATGCAATGTCCACTAGTGGATCCATGTGTGGTTTGTGGAAAAGAACACACATGCAATGACCACTGGTTGATCCATGTGTAGTTTGTGGAAAGAACACACATGCAATGACAGTGGTGGATCCATGTGTGGTTTGTGAAAAGAACACACATGCAATGACTCTAGTGTATGTTTTAGTATAAGAACACACATGCAATGACTCTAGTGGTTGATCCATGTGTGGTTTGTGGAAATAACACACATGCAATGACTCTAGTGGTTGATCCATGTGTGGTTTGTGGAAATAACACACATGCAATGACTGTAGTGGTTGATCCATAAGTGGTTTATGGAAATAACACACATGCAATGACTCTAGTGGTTGATCCATGTGTGGTTTGTGGAAATAACACACATGCAATGACTCTAGTGGTTGATCCATGTGTGGTTTGTGGAAAGAACACACATGCAATGACTCTAGTGCTAGTTTTAGTATAAGAACACACATGCGAAGACTCTAGTGGGTCCACATGTGGTTTGTGAAAAGAACACACATGCAGTGACCACTGGTTGATCCATAAGTTGTTTGTGGAAAAGAACACACATGCAATGAGTCTAGTGGCTCCATGTGTGGTTTGTGGAAAAGAACACACATGCAATGACTCTAGTGCTAGTTCGTGGTTTTAGTATAAGAACAAACATGCAATTACTCAAATGGATCCATAGGTGGTTTGTGGAAAGAACACACATGCAATGACTCTGGTTGATCCATATGTGGTTTGTGGAAAGAACACACATGCAATGACTCTGGTTGATCCATATGTGGTGTCTGGAAAGAACACACATGCAATGTCCACTGGTGGATCCATGTGTGGTTTGTGGAAAAGAACACACATGCAATGACCACTGTTTGATCCATGTGTGGTTTGTGGAAAGAACACACATGCAATGACAGTGGTGGATCGATGTGTGGTTTGTGAAAAGAACACACATGCAATGACTCTAGTGTTGGTTTTAGTATAAGAACACACATGCAATGACTCTAGTGGTTGATCCATGTGTGGTTTGTGGAAATAACACACATGCAATGACTCTAGTGGTTGATCCATGTGTGGTTTGTGGAAATAACACACATGCAATGATTCTAGTGGTTGATCCATGTGTGGTTTGTGGAAATAACACACATGCAATGACTGTAATGGATCCATAAGTGGTTTATGGAAAAGTACACACATACAATGACCACTTGTTGATCCATATGTCGTTTATGGAAACACACATGCAATGACTCTAGTGGTTGATCCATGTGTGGTTTGTGGAAATAACACACATGCAATGACTCTAGTGGTTGATCCATGTGTGGTTTGTGGAAATAACACACATGCAATCACTCTAGTGCTAGTTTTAGTATAAGAACACACATGCGATGACTCTAGTGGGTCCACATGTGGTTGGTGAAAAGAACACTCATGCAATGACCACTGGTTGATCCATAAGTTGTTTGTGGAAAAGAACACACATGCAATGAGTCTAGTGGATCCATGTGTGGTTTGTGGAAAAGAACACACATGTAATGACTCTAGTGCTAGTTTGTGGTTTTAGTATAAGAACAAACATGCAATTACTCAAATGGATCCATATGTGGTTTGTGGAAAGAACACACATGCAATGACTCTGGTTGATCCATATGTGGTTTGTGGAAAGAACACACATGCAATGTCCACTGGTGGATCCATGCGTGGTTTGTGGAAAAGAACACACATGCAATGACCACTGGTTGATCCATGTGTGGTTTGTGGAAAGAACACACATGCAATGACAGTGGTGGATCCATGTGTGGTTTTTGAAAAGAACACACATGCAATGACTATAGTGTTGGTTTTAGTAGAAGAACACACATGCAATGACTCTAGTGGTTGATCCATGTGTGGTTTGTGGAAATAACACACATGCAATGACTCTAGTGGTTGATCCATGTGTGGTTTGTGGAAATAACACACATGCAATGACTCTAGTGGGTTGATCCATCCGTGGTTTCTGGAAATTACACACATGCAAAGACTATAGTGGTTGATCCATGTGTGTTTCTAGAAATAAAACACATGCAATGACTCTAGTGGTTGATCCATGTGTGATTTGTGGAAATAACACACATGCAATGACTCTGGTGCGGGTTTGTGGTTTTAGTGTAAGAACAAACATGCAATTACTCAAATGGATCCATATGTGGTTTGTGGAAAGAACACACATGCAATGACTATGGTTGATCCATATGTGGTTTGTGGAAAGAACACACATGCAATGTCCACTAGTGGATCCATGTGTGGTTTGTGGAAAAGAACACACATGCAATGACCACTGGTTGATCCATTTGTGGTTTGTGGAAAGAACACACATGCAATGACAGTGGTGGATCCATGTGTGGTTTGTGAAAAGAATACACATGCAATGACTCTAATGTTTGTTTTAGTATAAGAACACACATGCAATGACTCTAGTGGTTGATCCATGTGTGGTTTGTGGAAATAAAACACATGCAATGACTCTAGTGGTTGATACATGTGTGGTTTGTGGAAATAACACACATGCAATGACTCTAGTGGTTGATCCATGTGTGGTTTGTGGAAATAACACACATGCAATGACTGTAATGAATCAATAAGTGGTTTATGGAAAAGAACACACATGCAATGACCACTGGTTGATCCATATGTGGTTTGTGGAAAATAACACACATGCAATGACCACGGGTTGATCCATGTGTGGTTTGTGGAAAGAACACACATGCAATGACAGTGGTGGATCCATGTGTGGTTTGTGAAAAGAACACACATGCAATGACTCTAGTGTCGGTTTTAGTATAAGAACACACATGCAATGACCACTGGTTGATCCATGTGTGGTTTGTGGAAAGAACACACATGCAATGACAGTGGTGGATCCATGTGTGGTTTTTGAAAAGAACGCACATGCAATGACTATAGTGTTTGTTTTAGTAGAAGAACACACATGCAATGACTCTAGTGGTTGATCCATGTGTGGCTTGTGGAAATAACACACATGCAATGACTCTAGTGGTTGATCCATGTGTGGTTTGTGGAAATAACACACATGCAATGACTCTAGTGGTTGATCCATGTGTGGTTTGTGGAAATAACACACATGCAATGACTCTAGTGGTTGATCCATGTGTGGTTTGTGAAAATAACACACATGCAATGACTCTAGTGGTTGATCCATGTGTGGTTTGTGGAAATAACACACATGCAATGACTAGTGCTATTTTTAGTATAAGAACACACATGCGATGACTCTAGTGGGTCCACATGTGGTTTGTGAAAAGAACACACATGCAATGACCACTGGTTGATCCATAAGTTGTTTGTGGAAAAGAACAAACATGCAATGAGTCTAGTGGATCCATGTGTGGTATGTGGAAAAGAACACACATGCAATGACTCTAGTGCTGGTTTGTGGTTTTAGTATAAGAACAAACATGCAATTACTCAAATGGATCCATATGTGGTTTGTGGAAAGAACACACATGCAATGACTATGGTTGATCCATATGTGGTTTGTGGAAAGAACACACATGCAATGACCAGTGGTGGATCCATGTGTGGTTTGTGGAAAAGAACACACATGCAATGACCACTGGTTGATCCATGTGTTGTTTGTGGAAAGAACACACATGCAATGACAGTGGTGGATCCATGTGTGGTTTGTGAAAATAACACACATGGAATGACTCAAGTGTTGGTTTTAGTATAAGAACACACATGCAATGACTCTAGTGGTTGATCCATGTGTGGTTTGTGGAAATAACACACATGCAATGACTCTAGTGGTTGATCCATGTGTGGTTTGTGGAAATAACACACATGCAATGACTCTAGTGGGTTGATCCATGTGTGGTTTCTGGAAATTACACACATGCAATGACTCTAGTGGTTGATCCATGTGTGTTTCTAGAAATAACACACATGCAATGACTCTAGTGGTTGATCCATGTATGGTTTGTGGAAATAACACACATGCAATGACTCTGGTGCTGGTTTGTGGTTTTAGTATAAGAACAAACATGCAATTACTCAAATGGATCCATATGTGGTTTGTGGAAAGAACAGACATGCAATGACTATGGTTGATCCATATGTGGTTTGTGGAAAGAACACACATGCGATGTCCACTAGTGGATCCATGTGTGGTTTGTGGAAAAGAACACACATGCAATGACCACTGGTTGATCCATTTGTGGTTTGTGGAAAGAACACACATGCAATGACAGTGGTGGATCCATGTGTGGTTTGTGAAAAGAATACACATGCAATGACTCTAATGTTGGTTTTAGTATAACAACACACATGCAATGACTCTAGTGGTTGATCCATGTGTGGTTTGTGGAAATAACACACATGCAATGACTCTAGTGGTTGATACATGTGTAGTTTGTGGAAATAACACACATGCAATGACTCTAGTGGTTGATCCATGTGTGGTTTGTGGAAATAACACACATGCAATGACTATAATGAATCCATAAGTGGTTTATGGAAAAGAACACACATGCAATGACCACTGGTTGATCCATATGTGGTTTGTGGAAAATAACACACATGCAATGACCACGGGTTGATCCATGTGTGGTTTGTGGAAAGAACACACATGCAATGACAGTGGTGGATCCATGTGTGGTTTGTGAAAAGAACACACATGCAATGACTCTAGTGTTGGTTTTAGTATAAGAACACACATGCAATGACTCTAGTGGTTGATCCATTTGTGGTTTGTGGAAATAACACACATGCAATGACTCTAGTGGTTGATCCATGTGTGGTTTGTGGAAATAACACACATGCAATGACTCTAGTGGTTGATCCATGTGTGGTTTGTGGAAATAACACACATGCAATGACTCTAGTAGTTGATCCATGTGTGGTTTGTGGAAATAACACACATGCAATGACTCTAGTGGTTGATCCATGTGTGGTTTGTGGAAATAACACACATGCAATGACTCTAGTGGTTGATCCATGTGTGGTTTGTGAAAATAACACACATGCAATGACTCTAGTGGTTGATCCATGTGCGGTTTGTGGAAATAACACACATGCAATGACTCTAGTGCTAGTTTTAGTATAAGAACACACATGCGATGACTCTAGTGGGTCCACATGTGGTTTGTGAAAAGAACACTCATGCAATGACCACTGGTTGATCCATAAGTTGTTTGTGGAAAAGAACACACATGCAATGAGTCTAGTGGATCCATGTGTGGTTTGTGGAAAAGAACACACATGCAATGACCACTGGTTGATCCATGTGTGGTTTGTGGAAAGAATAGACATGCAATGACAGTGGTGGATCCATGTGTGGTTTGTGGAAATAACACACATGCAATGACTCTAGTGTTGGTTTTAGTATAAGAACACACATGCAATGATTCTAGTGGTTGATCCATGTGTGGTTTGTGGAAATAACACACATGCAATGACTGTAATGGATCCATAAGTGGTTTATGGAAAAGTACACACATACAATGACCACTTGTTGATCCATATGTCGTTTATGGAAACACACATGCAATGACTCTAGTGGTTGATCCATGTGTGGTTTGTGGAAATAACACACATGCAATGACTCTAGTGGTTGATCCATGTGTGGTTTGTGGAAATAACACACATGCAATCACTCTAGTGCTAGTTTTAGTATAAGAACACACATGTGATGACTCTAGTGGGTCCACATGTGGTTGGTGAAAAGAACACTCATGCAATGACCACTGGTTGATCCATAAGTTGTTTGTGGAAAAGAACACACATGCAATGAGTCTAGTGGATCCATGTGTGGTTTGTGGAAAAGAACACACATGTAATGACTCTAGTGCTAGTTTGTGGTTTTAGTATAAGAACAAACATGCAATTACTCAAATGGATCCATATGTGGTTTGTGGAAAGAACACACATGCAATGACTCTGGTTGATCCATATGTGGTTTGTGGAAAGAACACACATGCAATGTCCACTGGTGGATCCATGCGTGGTTTGTGGAAAAGAACACACATGCAATGACCACTGGTTGATCCATGTGTGGTTTGTGGAAAGAACACACATGCAATGACAGTGGTGGATCCATGTGTGGTTTTTGAAAAGAACACACATGCAATGACTATAGTGTTGGTTTTAGTAGAAGAACACACATGCAATGACTCAGTGGTTGATCCATGTGTGGTTTGTGGAAATAACACACATGCAATGACTCTAGTGGTTGATCCATGTGTGGTTTGTGGAAATTACACACATGCAATGACAGTGGTGGATCCATGTGTGGTTTTTGAAAAGAACACACATGCAATGACTATAGTGGTGGTTTTAGTGGAAATAACACACATGAAATGACTCTAGTGGTTGATCCATGTGTGGTTTGTGGAAATAACACACATGCAATGACTCTAGTGGTTGATCCATGTGTGGTTTGTGGAAATAACACACATGCAATGACTCTAGTGGTTGATCCATGTGTGGTTTGTGGAAATAACACACATGCAATGACTCTAGTGGTTGATCCATGTGTGGTTTGTGAAAATAACACACATGCAATGACTCTAGTGGTTGATCCATGTGTGGTTTGTGGAAATAACACACATGCAATGACTCTAGTGCTAGTTTTAGTATAAGAACACACATGCGATGACTCTAGTGGGTCCACATGTGGTTTGTGAAAAGAACACACATGCAATGACCACTGGTTGATCCATAAGTTGTTTGTGGAAAAGAACAAACATGCAATGAGTCTAGTGGATCCATGTGTGGTATGTGGAAAAGAACACACATGCAATGACTCTAGTGCTAGTTTGTGATTTTAGTATAAGAACAAACATGCAATTACTCAAATGGATCCATATGTGGTTTGTGGAAAGAACAGACATGCAATGACTATGGTTGATCCATATGTGGTTTGTGGAAAGAACACACATGCGATGTCCACTAGTGGATCCATGTGTGGTTTGTGGAAAAGAACACACATGCAATGACCACTGGTTGATCCATTTGTGGTTTGTGGAAAGAACACACATGCAATGACAGTGGTGGATCCATGTGTGGTTTGTGAAAAGAATACACATGCAATGACTCTAATGTTGGTTTTAGTATAACAACACACATGCAATGACTCTAGTGGTTGATCCATGTGTGGTTTGTGGAAATAACACACATGCAATGACTCTAGTGGTTGATACATGTGTAGTTTGTGGAAATAACACACATGCAATGACTCTAGTGGTTGATCCATGTGTGGTTTGTGGAAATAACACACATGCAATGACTATAATGAATCCATAAGTGGTTTATGGAAAAGAACACACATGCAATGACCACTGGTTGATCCATATGTGGTTTGTGGAAAATAACACACATGCAATGACCACGGGTTGATCCATGTGTGGTTTGTGGAAAGAACACACATGCAATGACAGTGGTGGATCCATGTGTGGTTTGTGAAAAGAACACACATGCAATGACTCTAGTGTTGGTTTTAGTATAAGAACACACATGCAATGACTCTAGTGGTTGATCCATTTGTGGTTTGTGGAAATAACACACATGCAATGACTCTAGTGGTTGATCCATGTGTGGTTTGTGGAAATAACACACATGCAATGACTCTAGTGGTTGATCCATGTGTGGTTTGTGGAAATAACACACATGCAATGACTCTAGTAGTTGATCCATGTGTGGTTTGTGGAAATAACACACATGCAATGACTCTAGTGGTTGATCCATGTGTGGTTTGTGGAAATAACACACATGCAATGACTCTAGTGGTTGATCCATGTGTGGTTTGTGAAAATAACACACATGCAATGACTCTAGTGGTTGATCCATGTGCGGTTTGTGGAAATAACACACATGCAATGACTCTAGTGCTAGTTTTAGTATAAGAACACACATGCGATGACTCTAGTGGGTCCACATGTGGTTTGTGAAAAGAACACTCATGCAATGACCACTGGTTGATCCATAAGTTGTTTGTGGAAAAGAACACACATGCAATGAGTCTAGTGGATCCATGTGTGGTTTGTGGAAAAGAACACACATGCAATGACCACTGGTTGATCCATGTGTGGTTTGTGGAAAGAATAGACATGCAATGACAGTGGTGGATCCATGTGTGGTTTGTGGAAATAACACACATGCAATGACTCTAGTGTTGGTTTTAGTATAAGAACACACATGCAATGATTCTAGTGGTTGATCCATGTGTGGTTTGTGGAAATAACACACATGCAATGACTGTAATGGATCCATAAGTGGTTTATGGAAAAGTACACACATACAATGACCACTTGTTGATCCATATGTCGTTTATGGAAACACACATGCAATGACTCTAGTGGTTGATCCATGTGTGGTTTGTGGAAATAACACACATGCAATGACTCTAGTGGTTGATCCATGTGTGGTTTGTGGAAATAACACACATGCAATCACTCTAGTGCTAGTTTTAGTATAAGAACACACATGTGATGACTCTAGTGGGTCCACATGTGGTTGGTGAAAAGAACACTCATGCAATGACCACTGGTTGATCCATAAGTTGTTTGTGGAAAAGAACACACATGCAATGAGTCTAGTGGATCCATGTGTGGTTTGTGGAAAAGAACACACATGTAATGACTCTAGTGCTAGTTTGTGGTTTTAGTATAAGAACAAACATGCAATTACTCAAATGGATCCATATGTGGTTTGTGGAAAGAACACACATGCAATGACTCTGGTTGATCCATATGTGGTTTGTGGAAAGAACACACATGCAATGTCCACTGGTGGATCCATGCGTGGTTTGTGGAAAAGAACACACATGCAATGACCACTGGTTGATCCATGTGTGGTTTGTGGAAAGAACACACATGCAATGACAGTGGTGGATCCATGTGTGGTTTTTGAAAAGAACACACATGCAATGACTATAGTGTTGGTTTTAGTAGAAGAACACACATGCAATGAC
The DNA here is from genome assembly GCA_916181665.1 of Avena sativa. Taxonomy (NCBI): domain Eukaryota; kingdom Viridiplantae; phylum Streptophyta; class Magnoliopsida; order Poales; family Poaceae; genus Avena; species Avena sativa. Next base: position 362,665,568 of record OV702290.1, on the reverse strand, counting down.
TCAGTGGTTGATCCATGTGTGGTTTGTGGAAATAACACACATGCAATGACTCTAGTGGTTGATCCATGTGTGGTTTGTGGAAATTACACACATGCAATGACAGTGGTGGATCCATGTGTGGTTTTTGAAAAGAACACACATGCAATGACTATAGTGGTGGTTTTAGTGGAAATAACACACATGAAATGACTCTAGTGGTTGATCCATGTGTGGTTTGTGGAAATAACACACATGCAATGACTCTAGTGGTTGATCCATGTGTGGTTTGTGGAAATAACACACATGCAATGACTCTAGTGGTTGATCCATGTGTGGTTTGTGGAAATAACACACATGCAATGACTCTAGTGGTTGATCCATGTGTGGTTTGTGAAAATAACACACATGCAATGACTCTAGTGGTTGATCCATGTGTGGTTTGTGGAAATAACACACATGCAATGACTCTAGTGCTAGTTTTAGTATAAGAACACACATGCGATGACTCTAGTGGGTCCACATGTGGTTTGTGAAAAGAACACACATGCAATGACCACTGGTTGATCCATAAGTTGTTTGTGGAAAAGAACAAACATGCAATGAGTCTAGTGGATCCATGTGTGGTATGTGGAAAAGAACACACATGCAATGACTCTAGTGCTAGTTTGTGGTTTTAGTATAAGAACAAACATGCAATTACTCAAATGGATCCATATGTGGTTTGTGGAAATAACACACATGCAATGACTATGGTTGATCCATATGTGGTTTGTGGAAAGAACACACATGCAATGACCAGTGGTGGATCCATGTGTGGTTTATGGAAAAGAACGCACATGCAATGACCACTGGTTGATCCATGTGTTGTTTGTGGAAAGAACACACATGCAATGACAGTGGTGGATCCATGTGTGGTTTGTGAAAATAACACACATGGAATGACTCAAGTGTTGGTTTTAGTATAAGAACACACATGCAATGACTCTAGTGGTTGATCCATGTGTGGTTTGTGGAAATAACACACATGCAATGACTCTAGTGGTTGATCCATATGTGGTTTGTGGAAATAACACACATGCAATGACTCTAGTGGGTTGATCCATGTGTGGTTTCTGGAAATTACACACATGCAATGACTCTAGTGGTTGATCCATGTGTGTTTCTAGAAATAACACACATGCAATGACTCTAGTGGTTGATCCATGTGTGGTTTGTGGAAATAACACACATGCAATGACTCTGGTGCTGGTTTGTGGTTTTAGTATAAGAACAAACATGCAATTACTCAAATGGATCCATATGTGGTTTGTGGAAAGAACAGACATGCAATGACTATGGTTGATCCATATGTGGTTTGTGGAAAGAACACACATGCGATGTCCACTAGTGGATCCATGTGTGGTTTGTGGAAAAGAACACACATGCAATGACCACTGGTTGATCCATTTGTGGTTTGTGGAAAGAACACACATGCAATGACAGTGGTGGATCCATGTGTGGTTTGTGAAAAGAATACACATGCAATGACTCTAATGTTGGTTTTAGTATAACAACACACATGCAATGACTCTAGTGGTTGATCCATGTGTGGTTTGTGGAAATAACACACATGCAATGACTCTAGTGGTTGATACATGTGTAGTTTGTGGAAATAACACACATGAAATGACTCTAGTGGTTGATCCATGTGTGGTTTGTGGAAATAACACACATGCAATGACTGTAATGAATCCATAAGTGGTTTATGGAAAAGAACACACATGCAATGACCACTGGTTGATCCATATGTGGTTTGTGCAAAATAACACACATGCAATGACCACGGGTTGATCCATGTGTGGTTTGTGGAAAGAACACACATGCAATGACAGTGGTGGATCCATGTGTGGTTTGTGAAAAGAACACACATGCAATGACTCTAGTGTTGGTTTTAGTATAAGAACACACATGCAATGACTCTAGTGGTTGATCCATTTGTGGTTTGTGGAAATAACACACATGCAATGACTCTAGTGGTTGATCCATGTGTGGTTTGTGGAAATAAAACAAATGCAATGACCACGGGTTGATCCATGTGTGGTTTGTGGAAAGAACACACATGCAATGACAGTGGTGGATCCATGTGTGGTTTGTGAAAAGAACACACATGTAATGACTCTAGTGTTGGTTTTAGTATAAGAACACACATGCAATGACTCTAGTGGTTGATCCATTTGTGGTTTGTGGAAATAACACACATGCAATGACTCTAGTGGTCGATCCATGTGTGGTTTGTGGAAATAACACACATGCAATGACTCTAGTGGTTGATCCATGTGTGGTTTGTGGAAATAACACACATGCAATGACTCTAGTGGTTGATCCATGTGTGGTTTGTGGAAATAACACACATGCAATGACTCTAGTGGTTGATCCATGTGTGGTTTGTGGAAATAACACACATGCAATGACTCTAGTGGTTGATCCATGTGTGGCTTGTGAAAATAACACACATGCAATGACTCTAGTGGTTGATCCATGTGTGGTTGTGGAAATAACACACATGCAATGACTCTCGTGCTAGTTTTAGTATAAGAACACACATGCGATGACTCTAGTGGGTCCACATGTGGTTTGTGAAAAGAACACTCATGCAATGACCACTGGTTGATCCATAAGTTGTTTGTGGAAAAGAACACACATGCAATGAGTCTAGTGGATCCATGTGTGGTTTGTGGAAAAGAACACACATGCAATGACCACTGGTTGATCCATATGTGGTTTGTGGAAAGAACAGACATGCAATGACAGTGGTGGATCCATGTGTGGTTTGTGAAAAGAACACACATGCAATGACTCTAGTGTTGGTTTTAGTATAAGAACACACATGCAATGACTCTAGTGGTTGATCCATTTGTGGTTTGTGGAAATAACACACATGCAATGACTCTAGTGGTTGATCCATGTGTGGCTTGTGAAAATAACACACATGCAATGACTCTAGTGGTTGATCCATGTGTGGTTGTGGAAATAACACACATGCAATGACTCTCGTGCTAGTTTTAGTATAAGAACACACATGCGATGACTCTAGTGGGTCCACATGTGGTTTGTGAAAAGAACACTCATGCAATGACCACTGGTTGATCCATAAGTTGTTTGTGGAAAAGAACACACATGCAATGAGTCTAGTGGATCCATGTGTGGTTTGTGGAAAAGAACACACATGCAATGACCACTGGTTGATCCATGTGTGGTTTGTGGAAAGAACAGACATGCAATGACAGTGGTGGATCCATGTGTGGTTTGTGAAAAGAACACACATGCAATGACTCTAGTGTTGGTTTTAGTATAAGAACACACATGCAATGACTCTAGTGGTTGATCCATTTGTGGTTTGTGGAAATAACACACATGCAATGACTCTAGTGGTTGATCCATGTGTGGTTTGTGGAAATAACACACATGCAATGACTCTAGTGGTTGATCCATGTGTGGTTTGTGGAAATAACACACATGCAATGACTCTAGTGGTTGATCCATGTGTGGTTTGTGGAAATAACACACATGCAATGACTCTAGTGGTTGATCCATGTGTGGTTTGTGGAAATAACACACATGCAATGACTCTAGTGGCTGATCCATGTGTGGTTTGTGAAAATAGCACACATGCAATGACTCTAGTGGTTGATCCATGTGTGGTTTGTGGAAATAACACACATGCAATGACTCTAGTGGTTGATCCATGTGTGGTTTGTGGAAATAACACACATGCAATGACTCTAGTGGTTGATCCATATGTGGTTTGTGGAAAGAACACACATGCAATGACAGTGGTGGATCCATGTGTGGTTTTTGAAAAGAACACACATGCAATGACTATAGTGTTGGTTTTAGTAGAAGAACACACATGCAATGACTCAGTGGTTGATCCATGTGTGGTTTGTGGAAATAACACACATGCAATGACTCTAGTGGTTGATCCATGTGTGGTTTGTGGAAATTACACACATGCAATGACAGTGGTGGATCCATGTGTGGTTTTTGAAAAGAACACACATGCAATGACTATAGTGGTGGTTTTAGTGGAAATAACACACATGAAATGACTCTAGTGGTTGATCCATGTGTGGTTTGTGGAAATAACACACATGCAATGACTCTAGTGGTTGATCCATGTGTGGTTTGTGGAAATAACACACATGCAATGACTCTAGTGGTTGATCCATGTGTGGTTTGTGGAAATAACACACATGCAATGACTCTAGTGGTTGATCCATGTGTGGTTTGTGAAAATAACACACATGCAATGACTCTAGTGGTTGATCCATGTGTGGTTTGTGGAAATAACACACATGCAATGACTCTAGTGCTAGTTTTAGTATAAGAACACACATGCGATGACTCTAGTGGGTCCACATGTGGTTTGTGAAAAGAACACACATGCAATGACCACTGGTTGATCCATAAGTTGTTTGTGGAAAAGAACAAACATGCAATGAGTCTAGTGGATCCATGTGTGGTATGTGGAAAAGAACACACATGCAATGACTCTAGTGCTAGTTTGTGGTTTTAGTATAAGAACAAACATGCAATTACTCAAATGGATCCATATGTGGTTTGTGGAAATAACACACATGCAATGACTATGGTTGATCCATATGTGGTTTGTGGAAAGAACACACATGCAATGACCAGTGGTGGATCCATGTGTGGTTTATGGAAAAGAACACACATGCAATGACCACTGGTTGATCCATGTGTTGTTTGTGGAAAGAACACACATGCAATGACAGTTGTGGATCCATGTGTGGTTTGTGAAAATAACACACATGGAATGACTCAAGTGTTGGTTTTAGTATAAGAACACACATGCAATGACTCTAGTGGTTGATCCATGTGTGGTTTGTGGAAATAACACACATGCAATGACTCTAGTGGTTGATCCATATGTGGTTTGTGGAAATAACACACATGCAATGACTCTAGTGGGTTGATCCATGTGTGGTTTCTGGAAATTACACACATGCAATGACTCTAGTGGTTGATCCATGTGTGTTTCTAGAAATAACACACATGCAATGACTCTAGTGGTTGATCCATGTGTGGTTTGTGGAAATAACACACATGCAATGACTCTGGTGCTGGTTTGTGGTTTTAGTATAAGAACAAACATGCAATTACTCAAATGGATCCATATGTGGTTTGTGGAAAGAACAGACATGCAATGACTATGGTTGATCCATATGTGGTTTGTGGAAAGAACACACATGCGATGTCCACTAGTGGATCCATGTGTGGTTTGTGGAAAAGAACACACATGCAATGACCACTGGTTGATCCATTTGTGGTTTGTGGAAAGAACACACATGCAATGACAGTGGTGGATCCATGTGTGGTTTGTGAAAAGAATACACATGCAATGACTCTAATGTTGGTTTTAGTATAACAACACACATGCAATGACTCTAGTGGTTGATCCATGTGTGGTTTGTGGAAATAACACACATGCAATGACTCTAGTGGTTGATACATGTGTAGTTTGTGGAAATAACACACATGAAATGACTCTAGTGGTTGATCCATGTGTGGTTTGTGGAAATAACACACATGCAATGACTGTAATGAATCCATAAGTGGTTTATGGAAAAGAACACACATGCAATGACCACTGGTTGATCCATATGTGGTTTGTGCAAAATAACACACATGCAATGACCACGGGTTGATCCATGTGTGGTTTGTGGAAAGAACACACATGCAATGACAGTGGTGGATCCATGTGTGGTTTGTGAAAAGAACACACATGCAATGACTCTAGTGTTGGTTTTAGTATAAGAACACACATGCAATGACTCTAGTGGTTGATCCATTTGTGGTTTGTGGAAATAACACACATGCAATGACTCTAGTGGTTGATCCATGTGTGGTTTGTGGAAATAAAACAAATGCAATGACCACGGGTTGATCCATGTGTGGTTTGTGGAAAGAACACACATGCAATGACAGTGGTGGATCCATGTGTGGTTTGTGAAAAGAACACACATGCAATGACTCTAGTGTTGGTTTTAGTATAAGAAAACACATGCAATGACTCTAGTGGTTGATCCATTTGTGGTTTGTGGAAATAACACACATGCAATGACTCTAGTGGTCGATCCATGTGTGGTTTGTGGAAATAACACACATGCAATGACTCTAGTGGTTGATCCATGTGTGGTTTGTGGAAATAACACACATGCAATGACTCTAGTGGTTGATCCATGTGTGGTTTGTGGAAATAACACACATGCAATGACTCTAGTGGTTGATCCATGTGTGGTTTGTGGAAATAACACACATGCAATGACTCTAGTGGTTGATCCATGTGTGGCTTGTGAAAATAACACACATGCAATGACTCTAGTGGTTGATCCATGTGTGGTTGTGGAAATAACACACATGCAATGACTCTCGTGCTAGTTTTAGTATAAGAACACACATGCGATGACTCTAGTGGGTCCACATGTGGTTTGTGAAAAGAACACTCATGCAATGACCACTGGTTGATCCATAAGTTGTTTGTGGAAAAGAACACACATGCAATGAGTCTAGTGGATCCATGTGTGGTTTGTGGAAAAGAACACACATGCAATGACCACTGGTTGATCCATATGTGGTTTGTGGAAAGAACAGACATGCAATGACAGTGGTGGATCCATGTGTGGTTTGTGAAAAGAACACACATGCAATGACTCTAGTGTTGGTTTTAGTATAAGAACACACATGCAATGACTCTAGTGGTTGATCCATTTGTGGTTTGTGGAAATAACACACATGCAATGACTCTAGTGGTTGATCCATGTGTGGCTTGTGAAAATAACACACATGCAATGACTCTAGTGGTTGATCCATGTGTGGTTGTGGAAATAACACACATGCAATGACTCTCGTGCTAGTTTTAGTATAAGAACACACATGCGATGACTCTAGTGGGTCCACATGTGGTTTGTGAAAAGAACACTCATGCAATGACCACTGGTTGATCCATAAGTTGTTTGTGGAAAAGAACACACATGCAATGAGTCTAGTGGATCCATGTGTGGTTTGTGGAAAAGAACACACATGCAATGACCACTGGTTGATCCATGTGTAGTTTGTGGAAAGAACAGACATGCAATGACAATGGTGGATCCATGTGTGGTTTGTGAAAAGAACACACATGCAATGACTCTAGTGTTGGTTTTAGTATAAGAACACACATGCAATGACTCTAGTGGTTGATCCATTTGTGGTTTGTGGAAATAACACACATGCAATGACTCTAGTGGTTGATCCATGTGTGGTTTGTGGAAATAACACACATGCAATGACTCTAGTGGTTGATCCATGTGTGGTTTGTGGAAATAACACACATGCAATGACTCTAGTGGTTGATCCATGTGTGGTTTGTGGAAATAACACACATGCAATGACTCTAGTGGTTGATCCATGTGTGGTTTGTGGAAATAACACACATGCAATGACTCTAGTGGCTGATCCATGTGTGGTTTGTGAAAATAGCACACATGCAATGACTCTAGTGGTTGATCCATGTGTGGTTTGTGGAAATAACACACATGCAATGACTCTAGTGGGTCCACATTTGGTTTGTGAAAAGAACACTCATGCAATGACCACTGGTTGATCCATAAGTTGTTTGTGGAAAAGAACACACATGCAATGAGTCTAGTGGATCCATGTGTGGTTTGTGGAAAAGAACACACATGCAATGACTCTAGTGCTGGTTTGTGGTTTTAGTATAAGAACAAACATGCAATTACTCAAATGGATCCATATGTGGTTTGTGGAAAGAACACACATGCAATGACTCTGGTTGATCCATATGTGGTTTGTGGAAAGAACACACATGCAATGTCCACTGGTGGATCCATGTGTGGTTTGTGGAAAAGAACACACATGCAATGACCACTGGTCGATCCATGTGTGGTTTGTGGAAAGAACACACATGCAATGACAGTGGTGGATCCATGTGTGGTTTGTGAAAAGAACACACAAGCAATGCCTCTAGTGTTGGTTTTAGTATAAGAACACACATGCAATGACTCTAGTGGTTGATACTTGTGTGGTTTGTGGAAATAACACACATGCGATGACTCTAGTGGTTGATCCATGTGTGGTTTGTGGAAATAACACACATGCAATGACTCGAGTGGTTGATCCATGTGTGGTTTGTGGAAATAACACACATGCAATGACTGTAGTGGTTGATCCATAAGTGGTTTATGGAAATAACACACATGCAATGACTCTAGTGGTTGATCCATGTGTGGTTTGTGGAAATAACACACATGCAATGACTCTGGTGCTGGTTTGTGGTTTTAGTATAAGAACAAACATGCAATTACTCAAATGGATCCATATGTGGTTTGTGGAAAGAACAGACATGCAATGACTATGGTTGATCCATATGTGGTTTGTGGAAAGAACACACATGCGATGTCCACTAGTGGATCCATGTGTGGTTTGTGGAAAAGAACACACATGCAATGACCACTGGTTGATCCATTTGTGGTTTGTGGAAAGAACACACATGCAATGACAAAGGTGGATCTATGTGTGGTTTGTGAAAAGAACACACATGCAATGACTCTAATGTTGGTTTTAGTATAAGAACACACATGCAATGACTCTAGTGGTTGATCCATGTGTGGTTTGTGGAAATAACATAGATGGAATGACTCTAGTGGTTAATCCATGTGTGCTTTGTGGAAATAACACACATGCAATGACTCTAGTGGTTGATCCATGTGTGGTTTGTGGAAATAACACACATGCAATGACTCTAGTGGTTGATCCATGTGTGGTTTGTGGAAAAGAAAACACATGCAATGGCCACTGGTTGATCCATATGTGGTTTATGGAAAAAACACACATGCAATGACCACTTGTTGATCCATGTGTGGTTTGTGGAAAGAACACACATGCAATGATAGTGGTGGATCCATGTGTGGTTTGTGGATACAACACACATGCAATGACTCTATTGCTAGTTTTAGTATAAGAACACACATGCAATGACTCTAGTGGGTCCACATGTGGTTTGTGAAAAGAACACACATGCAATGACCACTGGTTGATCCATAAGTTGTTTGTGGAAAAGAACACACATGCAATGAGTCTAGTGGATCCATGTGTGGTTTGTGGAAAAGAACACACATGCAATGACTCTAGTGCTGGTTTGTGGTTTTAGTATAAGAACAAACATGCAATTACTCAAATGGATCCATATGTGGTTTGTGGAAAGAACACACATGCAATGACTATGGTTGATCCATATGTGGTTTGTGGAAAGAACACACATGCAATGTCCACTAGTGGATCCATGTGAGGTTTGTGGAAAAGAACACACATGCAATGACCATTGGTTGATCCATGTGTGGTTTGTGGAAAGAACACACATGCAATGACAGTGGTGGATCCATGTGTGGTTTGTGAAAAGAACACACATGCAATGACTCTAGTGTTGGTTTTAGTATAAGAACACACATGCAATGACTCTAGTGGTTGATCCATTTGTGGTTTGTGGAAATAACACACATGAAATGACTCTAGTGGTTGATCCATGTGTGGTTTGTGGAAATAACACACATGCAATGACTCTAGTGGTTGATCCATGTGTGGTTTGTGGAAATAACACACATGCAATGACTCTAGTGGTTGATCCATGTGTGGTTTGTGGAAATAACACACATGCAATGACTCTAGTGGTTGATCCATGTGTGGTTTGTGGAAATAACACACATGCAATGACTCTAGTGGTTGATCCATGTGTGGTTTGTGAAAATAACAAACATGCAATGACTCTAGTGGTTGATCCATGTGTGGTTTGTGGAAATAACACACATGCAATGACTCTAGTGCTAGTTTTAGTATAAGAACACACATGCGATGACTCTAGTGGTTCCACATGTGGTTTGTGAAAAGAACACTCATGCAATGACCACTGGTTGATCCATAAGTTGTTTGTGGAAAAGAACACACATGCAATAAGTCTAGTGGATCCATGTGTGGTTTGTGGAAAAGAACACACATGCAATGACTCTAGTGCTGGTTTGTGGTTTTAGTATAAGAACAAACATGCAATTACTCAAATGGATCCATATGTGGTTTGTGGAAAGAACACACATGCAATGACTCTGGTTGATCCATATGTGGTTTGTGGAAAGAACACACATGCAATGTCCACTGGTGGATCCATGTGTGGTTTGTGGAAAAGAACACACATGCAATGACCACTGGTTGATCCATGTGTGGTTTGTGGAAAGAACACACATGCAATGACAGTGGTGGATCCATGTGTGGTTTGTGAAAAGAACACACAAGCAATGCCTCTAGTGTTGGTTTTAGTATAAGAACACACATGCAATGACTCTAGTGGTTGATCCTTGTGTGGTTTGTGGAAATAACACACATGCAATGACTCTAGTGGTTGATCCATATGTGGTTTGTGGAAAGAACACACATGCAATGTCCACTGGTGGATCCATGCGTGGTTTGTGGAAAAGAACACACATGCAATGACCACTGGTTGATCCATGTGTGGTTTGTGGAAAGAACACACATGCAATGACAGTGGTGGATCCATGTGTGGTTTTTGAAAAGAACACACATGCAATGACTATAGTGTTGGTTTTAGTAGAAGAACACACATGCAATGACTCTAGTGGTTGATCCATGTGTGGTTTGTGGAAATAACACACATGCAATGACTCTAGTGGTTGATCCATGTGTGGTTTGTGGAAATAACACACATGCAATGACTCTAGTGGTTGATCCATGTGTGGTTTGTGGAAATAACACACATGCAATGACTCTAGTGGTTGATCCATGTGTGGTTTGTGAAAATAACACACATGCAATGACTCTAGTGGTTGATCCATGTGTGGTTTGTGGAAATAACACACATGCAATGACTCTAGTGCTAGTTTTAGTATAAGAACACACATGCGATGACTCTAGTGGGTCCACATGTGGTTTGTGAAAAGAACACACATACAATGACCACTGGTTGATCCATAAGTTGTTTGTGGAAAATAACAAACATGCAATGAGTCTAGTGGATCCATGTGTGGTATGTGGAAAAGAACACACATGCAATGACTCTAGTGCTGGTTTGTGGTTTTAGTATAAGAACAAACATGCAATTACTCAAATGGATCCATATGTGGTTTGTGGAAAGAACACACATGCAATGACTATGGTTGATCCATATGTGGTTTGTGGAAAGAACACACATGCAATGACCAGTGGTGGATCCATGTGTGGTTTGTGGAAAAGAACACACATGCAATGACCACTGGTTGATCCATGTGTTGTTTGTGGAAAGAACACACATGCAATGACAGTGGTGGATCCATGTGTGGTTTGTGAAAATAACACATATGGAATGACTCAAGTGTTGGTTTTAGTATAAGAACACACATGCAATGACTCTAGTGGTTGATCCATGTGTGGTTTGTGGAAATAACACACATGCAATGACTCTAGTGGTTGATCCATGTGTGGTTTGTGGAAATAACACACATGCAATGACCCTAGTGGGTTGATCCATCCGTGGTTTCTGGAAATTACACACATGCAAAGACTATAGTGGTTGATCCATGTGTGTTTCTAGAAATAAAACACATGCAATGACTCTAGTGGTTGATCCATGTGTGATTTGTGAAAATAACACACATGCAATGACTCTGGTGCGGGTTTGTGGTTTTAGTATAAGAACAAGCATGCAATTACTCAAATGGATCCATCTGTGGTTTGTGGAAAGAACACACATGCAATGACTATGGTTGATCCATATGTGGTTTGTGGAAAGAACACACATGCAATGTCCACTAGTGGATCCATGTGTGGTTTGTGGAAAAGAACACACATGCAATGACCACTGGTTGATCCATTTGTGGTTTGTGGAAAGAACACACATGCAATGACAGTGGTGGATCCATGTGTGGTTTGTGAAAAGAATACACATGCAATAACTCTAATGTTTGTTTTAGTATAAGAACACACATGCAATGAGTCTAGTGGTTGATCCATGTGTGGTTTGTGGAAATAACACACATGCAATGACTCTAGTGGTTGATACATGTGTGGTTTGTGGAAATAACACACATGCAATGACTCTAGTGGTTGATCCATGTGTGGTTTGTGGAAATAACACACATGCAATGACTGTAATGAATCCATAAGTGGTTTATGGAAAAGAACACACATGCAATGACCACTGGTTGATCCATATGTGGTTTGTGGAAAATAACACACATGCAATGACCACGGGTTGATCCATGTGTGGTTTGTGGAAAGAACACACATGCAATGACAGTGGTGGATCCATGTGTGGTTTGTGAAAAGAACACACATGCAATGACTCTAGTGTTGGTTTTAGTATAAGAACACACATGCAATGACTCTAGTGGTTGATCCATTTGTGGTTTGTGGAAATAACACACATGCAATGACTCTAGTGGTTGATCCATGTGTGGTTTGTGGAAATAACACACATGCAATGACTCTAGTGGTTGATCCATGTGTGGTTTGTGGAAATAACACACATGCAATGACTCTAGTGGTTGATCCATGTGTGGTTTGTGGAAATAACACACATGCAATGACTCTAGTGGTTGATCCATGTGTGGTTTGTGGAAATAACACACATGCAGTGACTCTAGTGGTTGATCCATGTGTGGTTTGTGAAAATAACACACATGCAATGACTCTAGTGGTTGATCCATGTGTGGTTTGTGGAAATAACACACATGCAATGACTCTAGTGCTAGTTTTAGTATAAGAACACACATGCGATGACTCTAGTGGGTCCACATGTGGTTTGTGAAAAGAACACTCATGCAATGACCACTGTTTGATCCATAAGTTGTTTGTGGAAAAGAACACACATGCAATGAGTCTAGTGGATCCATGTGTGGTTTGTGGAAAAGAACACACATGCAATGACTCTAGTGCTGGTTTGTGGTTTTAGTATAAGAACAAACATGCAATTACTCAAATGGATCCATATGTGGTTTGTGGAAAGAACACACATGCAATGACTCTGGTTGATCCATATGTGGTTTGTGGAAATAACACACATGCAATGTCCACTGGTGGATCCATGTGTGGTTTGTGTAAAAGAACACACATGCAATGACCACTGGTTGATCCATGTGTGGTTTGTGGAAAGAACACACATGCAATGACAGTGGTGGATCCATGTGTGGTTTGTGAAAAGAACACACAAGCAATGCCTCTAGTATAAGAACACACATGCAATGACTCTAGTGGATGATCCTTGTGTGGTTTGTGGAAATAACACACATGCAATGACTCTAGTGGTTGATCCATGTGTGGTTTGTGGAAATAACACACATGCAATGACTCTAGTGGTTGATCCATGTGTGGTTTGTGGAAATAACACACATGCAATGACTGTAGTGGTTGATCCATAAGTGGTTTATGGAAATAACACACATGCAATGACTCTAGTGGTTGATCCATGTGTGGTTTGTGGAAATAACACACATGCAATGACTCTGGTGCTGGTTTGTGGTTTTAGTATAAGAACAAACATGCAATTACTCAAATGGATCCATATGTGGTTTGTGGAAAGAACACACATGCAATGACTATGGTTGATCCATATGTGGTTTGTGGAAAGAACACACATGCGATGTCCACTAGTGGATCCATGTGTGGTTTGTGGAAAAGAACACACATGCAATGACCACTGGTTGATCCATGTGTGGTTTGTGGAAAGAACACACATGCAATGACAGTGGTGGATCCATCTGTGGTTTGTGAAAAGAACACACATGCAATGACTCTAATGTTGGTTTTAGTATAAGAACACACATGCAATGACTCTAGTGGTTGATACATGTGTGGTTTGTGGAAATAACACAGATGGAATGACTCTAGTGGTTAATCCATGTGTGCTTTGTGGAAATAACACACATGCAATGACTCTAGTGGTTGATCCATGTGTGGTTTGTGGAAATAACACACATGCAATGACTCTAGTGGTTGATCCATGTGTGGTTTGTGAAAATAACACACATGCAATGACTCTAGTGGTTGATCCATGTGTGGTTTGTGGAAAAGAACACACATGCAATGGCCACTGGTTGATCCATATGTGGTTTATGGAAAAAACACACATGCAATGACCACTTGTTGATCCATGTGTGGTTTGTGGAAAGAACACACATGCATTGATAGTGGTGGATCCATGTGTGGTTTGTGGATAGAACACACATGCAATGACTCTATTGCTAGTTTTAGTATAAGAACACACATGCAATGACTCTATTGCTAGTTTTAGTATAAGAACACACATGCAATGACTCTAGTGGGTCCACATGTGGTTTGTGAAAAGAACACACATGCAATGACCACTGGTTGATCCATAAGTTGTTTGTGGAAAAGAACACACATGCAATGAGTCTAGTGGATCCATGTGTGGTTTTAGGAAAAGAACACACATGCAATGACTCTAGTGCTGGTTTGTGGTTTTAGTATAAGAACAAACATGCAATTACTCAAATGGATCCATATGTGGTTTGTGGAAAGAACACACATGCAATGACTATGGTTGATCCATATGTGGTTTGTGGAAAGAACACAGATGCAATGTCCACTAGTGGATCCATGCGTGGTTTGTGGAAAAGAACACACATGCAATGACCACTGGTTGATCCATGTGTGGTTTGTGGAAAGAACAGACATGCAATGACAGTGGTGGATCCATGTGTGGTTTGTGAAAAGAACACACATGCAATGACTCTAGTGTTGGTTTTAGTATAAGAACACACATGCAATAACTCTAGTGGTTGATCCATTTGTGGTTTGTGGAAATAACACACATGCAATGACTCTAGTGGTTGATCCATGTGTGGTTTGTGGAAATAACACACATGCAATGACTCTAGTGGTTGATCCATGTGTGGTTTGTGGAAATAACACACATGCAATGACTCTAGTGGAATGATCCATGTGTGGTTTGTGGAAATAACACACATGCAATGACTCTAGTGGTTGATCCATGTGTGGTTTGTGAAAATAACACACATGCAATGACTCTAGTGGTTGATCCATGTGTGGTTTGTGGAAATAACACACATGCAATGAATCTAGTGCTAGTTTTAGTATAAGAACACACATGCGATGACTCTAGTGGGTCCACATGTGGTTTGTGAAAAGAACACTCATGCAATGACCACTGGTTGATCCATAAGTTGTTTGTGGAAAAGAACACACATGCAATGAGTCTAGTGGATCCATGTGTGGTTTGTGGAAAAGAACACACATGCAATGACTCTAGTGCTGGTTTGTGGTTTTAGTATAAGAACAAACATGCAATTACTCAAATGGATCCATATGTGGTTTGTGGAAAGAACACACATGCAATGACTCTGGTTGATCCATATATGGTTTGTGGAAAAAACACACATGCAATGTCCACTAGTGGATCCATGCGTGGTTTGTGGAAAAGAACACACATGCAATGACCACTGGTTGATCCATGTGTGGTTTGTGGAAAGAACAAACATGCAATGACAGTGGTGGATCCATGTGTGGTTTGTGAAAAGAACACACATGCAATGACTCTAGTGTTGGTTTTAGTATAAGAACACACATGCAATGACTCTAGTGGTTGATACTTGTGTGGTTTGTGGAAATAACACACATGCGATGACTCTAGTGGTTGATCCATGTGTGGTTTGTGGAAATAACACACATGCAATGACTCTAGTGGTTGATCCATGTGTGGTTTGTGGAAATAACACACATGCAATGACTGTAGTGGTTGATCCATAAGTGGTTTATGGAAATAACACACATGCAATGACTCTAGTGGTTGATCCATGTGTGGTTTGTGGAAATAACACACATGCAATGACTCTGGTGCTGGTTTGTGGTTTTAGTATAAGAACAAACATGCAATTACTCAAATGGATCCATATGTGGTTTGTGGAAAGAACAGACATGCAATGACTATGGTTGATCCATATGTGGTTTGTGGAAAAAACACACATGCGATGTCCACTAGTGGATCCATGTGTGGTTTGTGGAAAAGAACACACATGCAATGACCACTGGTTGATCCATGTGTGGTTTGTGGAAAGAACACACATGCAATGACAGTGGTGGATCCATGTGTGGTTTGTGAAAAGAACACACATGCAATGACACTAATGTTGGTTTTAGTATAAGAACACACATGCAATGACTCTAGTGGTTGATCCATGTGTGGTTTGTGGAAATAACACAGATGGAATGACTCTAGTGGTTAATCCATGTGTGCTTTGTGGAAATAACACACATGCAATGACTCTAGTGGTTGATCCATGTGTGGTTTGTGGAAATAACACACATGCAATGACTATAATGGATCCATAAGTGGTTTATAGAAAAGAACACACATGCAATGGCCACTGGTTGATCCATATGTGGTTTATGGAAAAAAAACACATGCAATGACCACTTGTTGATCAATGTGTGGTTTGTGGAAAGAACACACATGCAATGATAGTGGTGGATCCATGTGTGGTTTGTGGATAGAACACACATGCAATGACTCTATTGCTAGTTTTAGTATAAGAACACACATGCAATGACTCTAGTGGGTCCACATGTGGTTTGTGAAAAGAACACACATGCAATGACCACTGGTTGATCCATAAGTTGTTTGTGGAAAAGAACACATGCAATGAGTCTAGTGGATCCATGTGTGGTTTGTGGAAAAGAACACACATGCAATGACTCTAGTGCTGGTTTGTGGTTTTAGTATAAGAACAAACATGCAATTACTCAAATGGATCCATATGTGGTTTGTGGAAAGAACACACATGCAATGACTATGGTTGATCCATATGTGGTTTGTGGAAATAACACAGATGCAATGTCCACTAGTGGATCCATGCGTGGTTTGTGGAAAATAACACACATGCAATGACCACTGGTTGATCCATGTGTGTTTTGTGGAAAGAACAGACATGCAATGACAGTGGTGGATCCATGTGTGGTTTGTGAAAAGAACACACATGCACCGACTCTAGTGTTGGTTTTAGTATAAGAACACACATGCAATGACTCTAGTGGTTGATCCATGTGTGGTTTGTGGAAAGAACACACATGCAATGACTCTAGTGGTTGATCCATGTGTGGTTTGTGGAAATAACACACATGCAATGACTGTAGTGGTTGATCCATAAGTGGTTTATGGAAATAACACACATGCAATGACTCTAGTGGTTGATCCATAAGTGGTTTATGGAAATAACACACATGCAATGACTCTAGTGGTTGATCCATGTGTGATTTGTGGAAATAACACACATGCAATGACTCTAGTGGTTGATCCATGTGTGGTTTGTGGAAATAACACACATGCAATGACTCTAGTGGTTGATCCATGTGTGGTTTGTGGAAATAACATACATGCAATGACTCCAGTGGTTGATCCATGTGTGGTTTGTGGAAATAACACACGTGCAATGACTCTAGTGCTGGTTTGTGGTTTTAGTATAAGAACAAACATGCAATTACTCAAATGGATCCATATGTGGTTTGTGGAAAGAACACACATGCAATGACTATGGTTGATCCATATGTGGTTTGTGGAAAGAACACAAATGCAATGTCCACTAGTGGATCCATGCGTGGTTTGTGGAAAAGAACACACATGCAATGACCACTGGTTGATCCATGTGTGGTTTGTGGAAAGAACAAACATGCAATGACAGTGGTGGATCCATGTGTGGTTTGTGAAAAGAACACACATGCAATGACTCTAGTGTTGGTTTTAGTATAAGAACACACATGCAATGACTCTAGTGATTGATCCATGTGTGGTTTGTGGAAATAACACACATGCAATGACTCTAGTGGTTGATCCATGTGTGGTTTGTGGAAATAACACACATGCAATGACTGTAGTGGTTGATCCATAAGTGGTTTATGGAAATAACACACATGCAATAACTGTAGTGGTTGATCCATAAGTGGTTTATGGAAATAACACACATGCAATGACTCTAGTGGTTGATCCATGTGTGGTTTGTGGAAATAACACACATGCAATGACTCTAGTGGTTGATCCATGTGTGGTTTGTGGAAATAACACACATGCAATGACTCTAGTGGTTGATCCATGTGTGGTTTGTGGAAATAACACACATGCAATGACTCCAGTGGTTGATCCATGTGTGGTTTGTGGAAATAACACACGTGCAATGACTCTAGTGCTGGTTTGTGGTTTTAGTATAAGAACAAACATGCAATTACTCAAATGGATCCATATGTGGTTTGTGGAAAGAACACCCATGCAATGACTATGGTTGATCCATATGTGGTTTGTGGAAAGAACACAGATGCAATGTCCACTAGTGGATCCATGCGTGGTTTGTGGAAAAGAACACACATGCAATGACCACTGGTTGATCCATGTGTGGTTTGTGGAAAGAACACACATGCAATGACAGTGGTGGATCCATGTGTGGTTTGTGAAAAGAACACACATGCAATGACTTTAGTGTTGGTTTTAGTATAAGAACACACATGCAATGACTCTAGTGGTTGATCCATTTGTGGTTTGTGGAAATAACACACATGAAATGACTCTAGTGGTTGATCCATGTGTGGTGTGTAACACACATCCAATGACTCTAGTGGTTGATCCATGTGTGGTTTATGGAAATAACACACATGCAATGACTCTAGTGGTTGATCCATGTGTGGTTTGTGGAAATAACACACATGCAATGACTCTAGTGGTTGATCCATGTGTGGTTTGTGGAAATAACACACATGCAATGACTCTAGTGGTTGATCCATGTGTGGTTTGTGAAAATAACACACATGCAATGACTCTAGTGGTTGATCCATGTGTGGTTTGTGGAAATAACACACATGCAATGACTCTAGTGCTAGTTTTAGTATAAGAACACACATGCGATGACTCTAGTGGGTCCACATGTGGTTTGTGAAAAGAACACTCGTGCAATGACCACTGGTTGATCCATAAGTTGTTTGTGGAAAAGAACACACATGCAATGAGTTTAGTGGATCCATGTGTGGTTTGTGTAAAAGAACACACATGCAATGACTCTAGTGCTGGTTTGTGGTTTTAGTATAAGAATAAACATGCAATTACTCAAATGGATCCATATGTTGTTTGTGGAAAGAACACACATGCAATGACTCTGGTTGATCCATATGTGGTTTGTGGAAAGAACACACATGCAATGTCCACTGGTGGATCCATGTGTGGTTTGTGGAAAAGAACACACATGCAATGACCACTGGTTGATCCATGTGTGGTTTGTGGAAAGAACACACATGCAATGACAATGGTGGATCCATGTGTGGTTTGTGAAAAGAACACACATGCAATGACTCTAGTGTTGGTTTTAGTATAAGAACACACATGCAATGACTCTAGTGGTTGATCCATGTGTGGTTTGTGGAAATAACACACATGCAATGACTCTAGTGGTTGATCCATGTGTGGTTTGTGGAAATAACACACATGCAATGACTCTAGTTGTTGATCCATGTGTGGTTTGTGGAAATAACACACATGCAATGACTGTAGTGGTTGATCCATAAGTGGTTTATGGAAATAACACACATGCAATGACTCTAGTGATTGATCCATGTGTGGTTTGTGGAAATAACACACATGCAATGACTCTGGTGCTGGTTTGTGGTTTGAGTATAAGAACAAACATGCAATTACTCAAATGGATCCATATGTGGTTTGTGGAAAGAACACACATGCAATGACTATGGTTGATCCATATGTGGTTTGTGGAAAAAACACACATGCAATGTCCACTAGTGGATCCATGGGTGGTTTGTGGAAAAGAACATACATGCAATGACCACTGGTTGATCCATGTCTGGTTTTGGAAAGAACACACATGCAATGACAGTGGTGGATCCATGTGTGGTTTGTGAAAAGAACACACATGCAATGACTCTAGTGTTGGTTTTAGTATAAGAACACACATGCAATGACTCTAGTGGTTGATCCATGTGTGGTTTGTGGAAATAACACACATGCAATGACTCTAGTGGTTGATCCATGTGTGGTTTGTGGAAATAACACACATGCAATGACTGTTGTGGTTGATCCATAAGTGGTTTATGGAAATAACACACATGCAATGACTGTAGTGGTTGATCCATAAGTGGTTTATGGAAATAACACACATGCAATGACTCTAGTGGTTGATCCATGTGTGGTTTGTGGAAATAACACACATGCAATGACTCTAGTGGTTGATCCATGTGTGGTTTGTGGAAATAACACACATGCAATGACTCTAGTGGTTGATCCATGTGTGGTTTGTGGAAATAACACACATGCAATGACTCCAGTGGTTGATCCATGTGTGGTTTGTGGAAATAACACACGTGCAATGACTCTAGTGCTGGTTTGTGGTTTTAGTATAAGAACAAACATGCAATTACTCAAATGGATCCATATGTGGTTTGTGGAAAGAACACCCATGCAATGACTATGGTTGATCCATATGTGGTTTGTGGAAAGAACACAGATGCAATGTCCACTAGTGGATCCATGCGTGGTTTGTGGAAAAGAACACACATGCAATGACCACTGGTTGATCCATGTGTGGTTTGTGGAAAGAACACACATGCAATGACAGTGGTGGATCCATGTGTGGTTTGTGAAAAGAACACACATGCAATGACTTTAGTGTTGGTTTTGGTATAAGAACAGGCATGCAATGGCTCTAGTGGTTGATCCATGTGTGGTTTGTGGAAATAACACACATGCAATGACTCTAGTGGTTTATCCATGTGTGGTGTGTGGAAATAACACACATGCAATGACTCTAGTGGTTGATCCATGTGTGGTTTATGGAAATAACACACATGCAATGACTCTAGTGGTTGATCCATGTGTGGTTTATGGAAATAACACACATGCAATGACTCTAGTGGTTGATCCATGTGTGGTTTGTGGAAATAACACACATGCAATGACTCTAGTGGTTGATCCATGTGTGGTTTGTGAAAATAACACACATGCAATGACTCTAGTGGTTGATCCATGTGTGGTTTGTGGAAATAACACACATGCAATGACTCTAGTGCTAGTTTTAGTATAAGAACACACATGCGATGACTCTAGTGGGTCCACATGTGGTTTGTGAAAAGAACACTCGTGCAATGACCACTGGTTGATCCATAAGTTGTTTGTGGAAAAGAACACACATGCAATGAGTTTAGTGGATCCATGTGTGGTTTGTGTAAAAGAACACACATGCAATGACTCTAGTGCTGGTTTGTGGTTTGAGTATAAGAACAAACATGCAATTACTCAAATGGATCCATATGTGGTTTGTGGAAAGAACACACATGCAATGACTATGGTTGATCCATATGTGGTTTGTGGAAAAAACACACATGCAATGTCCACTAGTCGATCCATGTGTGGTTTGTGGAAAAGAACACACATGCAATGACCACTGGTTGATCCATGTCTGGTTTTGGAAAGAACACACATGCAATGACAGTGGTGTATCCATGTGTGGTTTGTGAAAAGAACACACATGCAATGACTCTAATGTTCGTTTTAGTATAAGAACACACATGCAATGACTCTAGTGGTTGATCCATGTGTGGTTTGTGGAAATAACACACATGCAATGACTCTAGTGGTTGATCCATGTGTGGTTTGTGGAAATAACACAGATGCAATGACTCTAGTGGTTGATCCATGTGTGGTTTGTGGAAATAACACACATGCAATGACTGTAGTGGTTGATCCATAAGTGGTTTATGGAAATAACACACATTCAATGGCCACTGGTTAATCCATATGTGGTTTGTGGAAAAAACACACATGCAATGACCACTTGTTGATCCATGTGTGGTTTGTGGAAAGAACACACATGCAATGATAGTGGTGGATCCATGTGTGGTTTGTGGATAGAACACACATGCAATGACTCTAGTGCTAGTTTTAGTATAAGAACACACATGCAATGACTCTAGTGGGTCCACATGTGGTTTGTGAAAAGAACACACATGCAATGACCATTGGTTGATCCATAAGTTGTTTGTGGAAAAGAACACACATGCAATGAGTCTAGTGGATCCATGTGTGGTTTGTGGAAAAGAACACACATGCAATGACTCTAGTGCTGGTTTGTGGTTTTAGTATAAGAACAAACATGCAATTACTCAAATGGATCCATATGTGGTTTGTGGAAAGAACACACATGCAATGACTATGGTTGATCCATATGTGGTTTGTGGAAAGAACACAGATGCAATGTCCACTAGTGGATCCATGTGTGGTTTGTGGAAAAGAACACACATGCAGTGACCACTGGTTGATCCATGTGTGGTTTGTGGAACGAATACACATGCAATGACAGTGCTGGATCCATGTGTGGTTTGTGAAAAGAACACACATGGAATGACTCTAGTGTTGGTTTTAGTATAAGAACATGAAGGGAATATGCCCGAGAGGCAATAATAAAATGGTTATTATCTTATTCCATGTTTATGATAAATGTTTATTTTACATGCTAGAATTGTATTGATCGGAAACAGCAATACATGTGTGTTTAATAAACAAAAAGGGTTCCTAGTTATGCCTCTCTTATAGACTAGCTTGTTGATTAACAAGATGATCAAGGTTTCCTGATCATGGACATTGGATGTTGTTAATAACAAGGTCACACCATTGGTGGAATGATGTGATGAACATTTATCCGAAGTATAGCATTACAATCAAGTCATTATGTTTATATTGCTATAACATCATACGAAGTAATCTTAGTCCTGAGACCATGAGATCATGTTAATTGCTAACACCGGAAGAGTATCTTGATAACATCAAACGTCACACCGTAACAGGGTGACTATAAAGGTGAGTTCAGTGCTACGAAGGTGTTATGTTGAGGCTCATGGATCAAGAGTGGGATTTGTCCATCCCGATGACAGATAGATATACTCTAGGCCCTCTCGGTGATATCACATTGAAATAGCTTGCAAGCAAGTGATGTGATCACTAGAATGTTATATCACAGGAAAGAGAAAAGAGTGCATGTCGGTAACGAGATCAAACTAGGTATGGAGATACCGATGATCGAATCTCGGACATGTAATATATCGCGGGACAAAGGGATTTAGTTACTAGCGTTAAAGGTTCTCACGATCAAAGAAGTCATCGTTGAATGTGTAGGAGTCAGTATGGATCTCCAGGTCCCGCTTCTGATTATTGATCTGAGAGGGGTCTCGATCATGTCTGCATTATTCGCGAACCTTAGGGTGACACACTTAAGGGATACCGACACCATTTGGAGCAAATATGTTTTAGATAAAGATTTAAGAAAGCGCTGGAATTATTTCAATAGACACCGAAACTGTTTCGAGTGAAATTGCTGAAATTGGTTCTGCATGTAATATTGAAATGTTGCAGGGGGTTTTATGTGAATGTTTGTTAATTAAAGTAATTAACAAAATTCTGAATAAAATTAATAAAAGAGTTTTATTAAATGAGAGAGCATTAAATTTGGAGAAATTTAATGCATTTAAAGTGGGGACTTTAAAAGAGAATGTGAAGGGGCAAATTTATGTGGAGGGAGTTACCACCACATGAATGAGAAGGTGAGGGGTCACCTCTTGGGGCGCCTGCCATGGGGAGGGGTACCCTCCCCTCCTCCTATAAAAGGCCCCCCTCTCACACCTTCATACTCACACCTCCTTGTGAAGGATCTCTCTCCCCCTCTAGTATTATTCCCCCATGGTCTCGGATTAGCGAGATACATGTTCCCGGTGGATTTATCTGGAAAGGAGTTGCTGCTTCCGCTGCTTTGCTGGAGCAAGGGACGGAGGTTGTCGGGGTACCGGACGTGTGTGCGATCACGGATGCACCGCTGCTTTGCGGTGCTGGACTTGGTGGTGCTGGAGCTGGATCTGATGGACGTGCTGGAGCCGGACCTGCTGGACTTCATCACGATCTTGAGATCGGCAAGTGTACGACTACATCAACCACGAGTTCCTACTCGTTAACAAAGCTCGTTGTCTACGAGGGTAAGTTCTCGTTTCAACCCGTTGCTTTGTACCTAGTAGATAGATCTTGTCGTGTAGTTCACACCGTAGGAAATTTTTTGTTTTCTATGCTGCAGACCCAACAGTGGTATCAGAGCCTGATCTATGCGTAGGTGCTTAGCACGGGTAGTACACATATGTTGATATGTGGGCGATGATGATCATGTTATTGCATCTTCTATGTATTTTGGATATTGGTGGCATAGTGGGATGAAGCGGCCCGGACCAACCTTACATGTCATCGTACATGAGACCGGTTCCACGACTGACATGCAACTTGTTTTGCATAAGTGGCTGGCGGGTGTCTGTCTCTCCTACTATAGTCAATATCTGATTTACAACGAGTTGCTAATAACTTAGTTATCCTTGTTGTGGTTCATGTTCGTAGGTAAGAACGGGTCTATCTCTGAAAGCCCTAAGCCACGTAAAACTTGCAATTGATAAATTAGAGGCGTCTAGTTTAGATCGTTGCTGGGCTAGTGTATTGATATGGTATTGTTGTAAGTAGATGTATGATAGATACTCTTACAACACACTCAACGTGTAAGTTCCATAGACCTTGGCCTTACACACAAAGGAATGATAGAGATCATACCACGATGCAAGTGAAAGAGATCAAATGCATGGACCACATCATCTCACTTTACACATTAGATGTTAGCATCTTATACTGCTAGTTTGGTGCTTTCTGTAGCATTGTAAGATGATCCCTCATTTAAATATCAAGATAAAATGTGTTCTTCCTTAAGTATGCACCGTTCTATGGATCGTGTTTCGAGACATCACGTGATGATCGGGTGTTCTCAACTCTACGCTTTCATGCAACGGGTGTAAGACAGTTTTACACACGTGAATACTAAGGTTCTTACTTGGCGAGCCTAGCATGTACAGACATGGCCTTGGAACACGGACCGAAAGGTTAAGCATGAGTCATATAGTTGATGTGATGACCATATTGATGCTCGCCTTTGAATCTACACCGACTCACGTGATGATCGGACTTGGTGTAGTGGATTTGGTTCATGTAATCACCAAAAAGGCACGAGGGATGTCATATTTGAGTGGGAGTTCATTTCTAATTTGGATTAGTCGAACTCAATTTGTCATAAACTAAATCAAAGTGAATTTGCATAATTTGTTGTAGTCATTCACATCTGTTCACTACCTTATGCTTAGTTTTTATTTGAGATAATAGAACTATAGGATTCTGGATATTTACTTTACAAACTGGTATCGTATTGTTTTGAATGTCAATTTAAAGTTTATAAGTCCTATTGCAAAATTTCAGCAAACTCTATTTACTCCATGAAGTTTAATAAGTAGTATTAAATCAAGAGTAAGAATTCCAATGTTAGTATCTAAAGTATCATGTTTGCCTCCATGATTATTGATATTCAAAAAGTTGTTTTAATATCAAGATTATATTGGAGCTGGAAATTGTTTCAGAAACCATCATGTGTGAAAGATATTGTGATATCTGAAACAATGTTTTTGGTTGCATTATGATAGAGTATAATTTAGCAAAATACATGTTCTCATATTGTATGAGAATTTGTGAAGGATGGAGATGCTAGGCATCCGAATCTACCAAAAAGGTTTTGGGAACTGATATTATACTCGCGATTCTTCCTTATAGGTTATAGTAGCTTGATGATGAAAGTTGTCATGATAAGGATGAATAGAAGATGTAAGTAAAATGTTTACTACACTAATAGATTACTAAAGAATGGATTTTTGAAAGAACACCAAACATTTGATGAT
Organism: Avena sativa; assembly: GCA_916181665.1. Lineage (NCBI taxonomy): Eukaryota > Viridiplantae > Streptophyta > Magnoliopsida > Poales > Poaceae > Avena > Avena sativa. The sequence goes on along the minus strand of OV702290.1, from coordinate 362,639,723 downwards.
GGTGATCCACTTCAAAGTGCAAGTCCAAAGGTATTAGTATTTGACTATATACGCTTTGTACCATGTGTCAAGTTGATGACACCACTATTGATGTTGATAGATTCTTTTAAAAGAAAAGGAACTGCTGAAAGAGAATCTATAAAATATTTGGCAGAAAATAAAAGGTTGGAGATGTCCAACTTAGGTATATAGAAGATATACATGTTATGGCTATATTCCTTGCTTGTTAAACAATGTGGTTCTTAGGTATTGGATACCGAATTGGTTCGTATGAAGTGTCATACAGGACAACGCAATTCATGAACTACAATGGCCTAAGTAACCAGCAAGAGAATGAGTGATGATGTTCATCGAAAACAAATAAAGTGTTATTGTGTTTTTCGTTGTCATCAAATCAAGCCTTCAAGATTTGTTTAAATAATTGTTATTTTGTTCCGGTATCATGAGAACAATGGTTGTTCAAATAATTACCGTATTCCATAAAGGATGGATAAACTTTTACAAGTCTAGTTGGAGAAATCACATCCATAAACACTATTGCTAAAATGTCGCAAGACAAATGATTGAAAGATCACTTATGAAGTGACATCGCTATTTAAATTATATTGGAAAGAAAACATGAAGAAACTCCATGTTGATGGATTTTTGGAGTCTTTGATTTTGATCAATTGACGCATGTGAGACTTTTCTCGAGATAATTGAAACCCCGTCCATAGGCCAGAGAGGAACAGATGACTAGCTTATTGGAAATTGTACATGCTGATGTGCATAGTCCATTATGTTTAGCCATATGCGATGGATCTTTTTGCTTCATATGCTTTCTCCAAAAATTTGAGTGAATATATCTGTATATTTACTTAATAAGGAAGAAGTATGTAACATTTGAAAATTGTTCAAAGACTTTCAAGATGAAGTGGAAAATCATTGTAACAAGAAAATAAAGAGTTTATGATTCGATCATAAAGGAAGATATTTGAGTTACATGTTTAGCAAAAACACCTAAGACTTGAGGAATTGTTCCATGATTTATATTTCCCGATAAACCATAGGAGTATGGCATATTCGAGAGATGAAATCAAACCATGTTTGACATGGTAAGATCAAAGGTATCATTTATAAAACAGCCATTATGTTTTAAGGATTGAAGCTTTAGAGACTACCGCTTTTACACTGAAAAGAGCACCATCGTGATCCATTGAAATGACACCATATGAGTATGGTTTGGGATAAAATCCGAATTGTCTTTTCTTAAATTTTGGTATGCTATGCATAAGTAAAATGTTTACAACCAAAGTCAGATAAGCACGTCTTTGTAGGTTATCCCAAAGAATTTGTTGGGAATTTCTCCATAACACCGAGGACAAAAGAGTTTGCTACTTGGAACGTCAAGTTTCTTGAGAAGGAATTTTTCGCGAAAAGTTAAGTGGGAGGACAATAGAACTTTGATAAGGTTGTTGAACCTTAGCTATATGTGCTAAGTAGCGCAGCGTCGGAAAGTGTCCCGGTGGCGGCCACAATGCTCATGGCTCTCGTGATTACAAAAGGTGTGATCTCGGAGATTAGAGTTCCTATAGAACCATGTGGGTCGGTAAGAATCAAATAGTAAGATTTGATAAGCAAGTCGTTATTGTTTTGACAATGATGAACCGACTACATGCAAAGAAGCGATGATGGGCCCTGACTCCATAAAATGACTATAAGTCATAGAATCCGTGATAGTATCCATACACGAGAAATCAAGTTTCTGAACTTGGAAGACCCTCCGGAAAGGCGTGAAGCCTATCGGTCGTGTTTGGATCTATAAAGAAATAAGACATGGATGTTTAACATCTATGAAATAGTCGACATGTCGGAAAGAAGTTTACGACAATGTTCAAGGAGTTGACTATGACAAGATTTGATCTTTCATAGCGATATATAGTCTTGACGGATTAATGTAGCAACCACTACATATAATTTGGTATATGGTAGTTGAATAAACAAAACAAGGTTCTTCGAATAGAACGGTAACCTAGGACATGTACATGACATGGTCTGAAGGGTTTTGTTAATTCAAAGGGTGCTAAAAGGGCATGTAAACTTCAATAGTTGAAGTAAGCATAGCGGAGTTGGAATCTTCACCATGATGAAATTGTTAAAAGAGTTTAAATTCATCGGAGATGATGAAGATGCTTGCATTTGCAAGAAATTAAGTGGGAGCGCTGAGACATATTTCTAATACATTATGTAGAGGACATATTGTTGATTGGAAATGATGTATCTTGAATTGACACAAGTTAAGGATTTCATTAAAATAAGATTTCGATGAAAGACTTGGGCAAACCCAGAATATTAGGCATCAATATCTATATGGATAGATTAAGGCGCTAATATGGTTGTGCCAGACATACATATATAAGATATTGAAAGGGTTCAATATGAGATATTGAAAGGGTTCAATATGGAAACAACAAGAAAGGTTCTTGCTGCATGGAAAGGATTGTATCAAAATTCAAGTGTTTCAACACTTGGTGAGTAAAATCACATGAAGATTTTGATCGATTATACCATGATATGTATATATCCAGAATGTCCTATGCTCTAAATGTTATGAGCATATACCAGAATGATTCATAAGATGATCATTGGACAATAGTAAAGATATTCTTATGAGCTTTGGAAGAACTAAGAATATATAATGTATAAGTGACAAATAGTTAAAGGTAGTTCATTGTAAATTGTTACATTGATACTAGTTTTGTCACAAGATACAAATTAAATTTATCTCAATTTAGACTATGGGTGGCACAATGTAATGGAAAGGATGTTCCATGATGGATTTGGATGAGTTCCAAAGTTGAGACATTATGACGGATACTACAACAAAAGGCTAAGTATATGATTGCTATAGTAGCAGCAAAGGAGGGCATTTGTGTTAAGTAGTTTGTTATCAAACTAGGTGTGGTTTAAAGTGGGCTAATAATATGAATATATATTGTGCGACAATAATATCAACATATTTTGAGCCGAACGAACTAAAGGTCTCACCAAAGGACCAAATCTATACAATGCCATCTCATTTGAGAATGAGTGATGCGTAGAGACGCAAAGACATGCAAATACACACGGACCTGAAACTGTCAGATCCAGAGATTATGTTAACCACTAGCAATTGCGTATATGCAACACCAGAAAGCCGTAGGTGTTCAATATGCAAAGTTTTTCAAACTAGATTATTGACTCTAGTGCAAGTGGGAGACTGAAGGGAATATGCCCGAGAGGCAATAATAAAGTGGTTATTATCTTATTCCATGTTTATGATAAATGTTTATTTTACATGCTAGAATTGTATTGATCGGAAACATCAATACATGTGTGTTTAATAAACAAAAAGGGTTCCTAGTTATGCCTCTCTTATAGACTAGCTTGTTGATTAACAAGATGATCAAGGTTTCCTGATCATGGACATTGGATGTTGTTAATAACAAGGTCACACCATTGGTGGAATGATGTGATGAACATTCATCCGAAGTATAGCATTACGATCATGTCATTATGTTTATATTGCTATAACATCATACGAAGTATCTTAGTCCTTAGACCATGAGATCATGTTAATTGCTAACACCGGAAGAGTATCTTGATAACATCAAACGTCACACCGTAATAGGGTGACTATAAAGGTGGGTTCAGTGCTACGAAGGTGTTATGTTGAGGCTCATGGATCAAGAGTGGGATTTCTCCATCCCGATGACGGATAGATATACTCTGGGCCCTCTCGGTGATATCACATTGAAATAGCTTGCAAGCAAGTGATGTGATCACTAGAATGTTATATCACAGGAACGAGAAAATAGTGCATGTCGGTAACGAGATCAAACTAGGTATGGAGATACCGATGATCGAATCTCGGACATGTAATATATCGCGGGACAAAGGGATTTAGTTACTAGTGTTAAAGGTTCTCACGATCACAGAAGTCATCGTTGAATGTGTAGGAGTCAGTATGGATCTCCAGGTCCCGCTTCTGATTATTGATCTGAGAGGGGTCTCGATCATGTCTGCATTATTCGTGAACCGTAGGGTGACACACTTAAGGGATACCGACACCATTTGGAGAAAATATGTTTCAGATAAAGATTTAAGAAAGCGCTGGAATTATTTCAATAGACACCGAAACTGTTTCGGGTGAAATTGCTGAAATTGGTTCTGCATGTAATATTGAAATGTTGCAGGGGGTTTTATATGAATGTTTGTTAATTAAAGTAATTAACAAAATTCTGAATAAAATTAATAAAAGAGTTTTATTAAATGAGAGAGCATTAAATTTGGAGAAATTTAATGCATTTAAAGTGGGGACTTTAAAAGAGAATGTGAAGGGGCAAATTTATGTGGAGGGAGTTACCACCACATGAATGAGAAGGTGAGGGGTCACCTCTTGGGGTGCCGGCCATGGGGAGGGGTACCATCCCCTCCTCCTATAAAAGGCCCCCATCTCACACCTTCATACTCACACCTCCTTGTGAAGGATCTCTCTCCCCCTCTAGTATTATTCCCCCATCGTCTCGGATTAGCGAGATACATGTTCCCGTTGGCTTTATCTAGAAAGGAGTTGCTGCTTCTGCTGCTTTGCTGGAGCGAGGGACGGAGGTTGTCGGGGTACCACACGTGTGTGCGATCACGGATGCACCGCTGCTTTGCGGTGCTAGACTTGGTGGTGCTGGAGCTGGATCTGATGGACGTGCTGGAGCCGGACCCGCTGGACTTCATCACGATCTTGAGATCGGCAAGTGTACGACTACATCAACCACGAGTTCCTACTGTTAACAAAGCTGGTTGTCTACGAGGGTAAGTTCTCGTTTCCACCCGTTGCTTTGTACCTAGTAGATAGATCTTGGCGTGTAGTTCATACCGTAGGCAAATTTTTGTTTTCTATGCTGCGGACCCAACAGAACACACATGCAATGACTCTAGTGGTTGATCCATGTGTGGTTTGTGGAAATAACACACATGCAATGACTCTAGTGGTTGATCCATGTGTGGTTTGAATAACACACATGCAATGACTCTAGTGGTTGATCCGTGTGTGGTTTGTGGAAATAACACACATGCAATGACTCTAGTGGTTGATCCCTGTATGGTTTGTGGAAATAACACACATGCAATGACTCTAGTGGTTGATCCATGTGTGGTTTGTGGAAATAACACAAATGCAATGACTCTAGTGGTTGATCCATGTGTGGTTTGTGAAAATAACACACATGCAATGACTCTAGTGGTTGATCCATGTGTGGTTTGTGGAAATAACACACATGCAATGACTCTAGTGCTAGTTTTAGTATAAGAACACACATGTGATGACTCTAGTGGGTCCACATGTGGTTTGTTAAAAGAACACTCATGCAATGACCACTGGTTGATCCATAAGTTGTTTGTGGAAAAGAACACACATGCAATGAGTCTAGTGGATCCATGTGTGGTTCGTGGAAAAGAACACACATTCAATGACTCTAGTGCTGGTTTGTGGTTTTAGTATAAGAACAAACATGCAATTACTCAAATGGATCCATATGTGGTTTGTGGAAAGAACACACATGCAATGACTCTGGTTGATCCATATGTGGTTTGTGGAAAGAACACACATGCAATGTCCACTGGTGGATCCATGTGTGGTTTGTGGAAAAGAACACACATGCAATGAATCTAGTGGTTGATCCATGTGTGGTTTGTGGAAATAACACACATGCAATGACTCTAGTGGTTGATCCATGTGTGGTTTATGGAAATAACACACATGCAATGACCCTAGTGGTTGATCCATGTGTGGTTTGTGGAAATAACACACATGCAATGACTGTAGTGGTTGATCCATAAGTGGTTTATGGACAAGAACACACATGTAATGACCACTGGTTGATCCATATGTGGTTTGTGGAAAGAACACACATGCAATGACCACTAGTGGTTGATCCATGTGTGGTTTGTGGAAAGAACACACATGCAATGACTCTAGTGTTGGTTTTAGTATAAGAACACACATCCAATGACTCTAGTGGTTGATCCATGTGTGGTTTGTGGAAATAACACACATGCAATGACTCTAGTGGTTGATCCATGTGTGGTTTGTGGAAATAACACACATGCAATGACTCTAGTGGTTGATCCATGTGTGGTTTATGGAAATAACACACATGCAATGACTGTAATGGATCCATAAGTGGTTTATGGAAAAGAACACACATGCAATGACCACTAGTTGTTCCATATGTGGTTTGTGGAAAAAACACACATGCAATGACCACTTGTTGATCCATGTGTGGTTTGTGGAAAGAACACACATGCAATGACTCTAGTGCTAGTTTTAGTATAAGAACACACATGCGATGACTCTAATGGGTCCACATGTGGTTTGTGAAAAGAACACACATGCAATGACCACTGGTTGATCCATAAGTTGTTTGTGGAAAAGAACACACATGCAATGAGTCTAGTGGATCCATGTCTGGTTTGTGGAAAAGAACACACATGCAATGACTCTAGTGCTGGTTTGTGGTTTTAGTATAAGAACAAACATGCAATTACTCAAATGGATCCATATGTGGTTTGTGGAAAGAACTCACATGCAATGACTCTGGTTGATCCATATGTGGTTTGTGGAAAGAACACACATGCAATGTCCACTGGTGGATCCATGTGTGGTTTGTGGAAAAGAACACACATGCAATGACAATGGTTGATCCATGTGTGGTTTGTGGAAAAAACACACATGCAATGACAATGGTGGATCCATGTGTGGTTTGTAAAAAGAACACACATGCAATGACTCTAGTGTTGGTTTTAGTATAAGAACACACATGCAATGACTCTAATGGTTGATCCATGTGTGGTTTGTGGAAATAACACACATGCAATGACTCTAGTGGTTGATCCATGTGTGGTTTGTGGAAATAACACACATGCAATGACTCTAGTGGTTGATCCATGTGTGGTTTGTGGAAATAACACACATGCAATGACTCTGGTGCAGGTTTGTGGTTTTAGTATAAGAAGAAACATGCAATTACTCAAATGGATCCATCTGTGGTTTGTGGAAAGAACACACATGCAATGACTATGGTTGATCCATATGTGGTTTGTGGAAAGAACACACATGCAATGTCCACTAGTGGATCCATGTGTGGTTTGTGGAAAAGAACACACATACAATGACCACTGGTTGATCCATGTGTGGTTTGTGGAAAGAACACACATGCAATGACAGTGGTGGATCCATGTGTGGTTTGTGAAAAGAACACACATGCAATGACTCTAGTGTTGGTTTTAGTATAAGAACACACATCCAATGACTCTAGTGGTTGATCCATGTGTGGTTTGTAGAAATAACACACATGCAATGACTCTAGTGGTTGATCCATGTGTGGTTTGTGGAAATAACACACATGTAATGACTCTAGTGGTTGATCCATGTGTGGTTTATGGAAATAACACACATGGAATGACTGTAATGGATCCATAAGTGGTTTATGGAAAAGAACACACATGCAATGACCACTGGTTGATCCATATGTGGTTTGTGGAAAAAACACACATGCAATGACCACTTGTTGATCCATGTGTGGTTTGTGGAAAGAACACACATGCAATGACAGTGGTGGATCCATGTGTGGTTTGTGGATAGAACACACATGCAATGACTCTAGTGCTCGTTTTAGTATAAGAACACACATGCAATGACTCTAGTGGGTCCACATGTGGTTTGTGAAAAGAACACACATGCAATGACCACTGGTTGATCCATAAGTTGTTTGTGGAAAAGAACACACATGCAATGAGTCTAGTGGATCCATGTGTGGTTTGTGGAAAAGAACACACATTCAATGACTCTAGTGTTGGTTTGTGGTTTTAGTATAAGAACAAACATGCAATTACTCAAATGGATCCATATGTGGTTTGTGAAAAGAACACACATGCAATGACTCTGGTTGATCCAAATGTGGTTTGTCGAAATAACACACATGCCATGACTGTAATGGATCCATAAGTGGTTTATGGACAAGAACACACATGCAATGACCATTGGTTGATCCATATGTGGTTTGTGGAAAGAACACACATGCAATGACCACTAATGGTTGATCCATGTGTGGTTTGTGGAAAGAACACACATGCAATGACAGTGGTGGATCCATGTGTGGTTTGTGAAAAGAACACGCATGCAATGACTCTAGTGTTGGTTTTAGTATAAGAACACACATGCAATGACTCTAGTGGTTGATCCATGTGTGGTTTGTGGAAATAACACACATGCAATGACTCTAGTGGTTGATCCATGTGTGGTTTGTGGAAATAACACACATGCAATGACTCTAGTGGTTGATCCATGTGTGGTTTGTGGAAATAACACACATGCAATGACTCTAGTGCTGGTTTGTGGTTTTAGTATAAGAACAAACATGCAATTACTCAAATGGATCCATATGTGGTTTGTGGAAAAACACACATGCAATGACTATGGTTGATCCATATGTGGTTTGTGGAAAGAACACAGATGCAATGTCCACTAGTGGATCCATGCGTGGTTTGTGGAAAAGAACACACATGCAATGACCACTGGTTGATCCATGTGTGGTTTGTGGAAAGAACACACATGCAATGACAGTGGTGGATCCATGTGTGGTTTGTGAAAATAACACACATGCAATGACTTTAGTGTTGGTTTTCGTATTAGAACAAACATGCAATTACTCAAATGGATCCATATGTGGTTTGTGGAAAGAACACACATGCAATGACTCTGGTTGATCCATATGTGGTTTGTGGAAAGAACACACATGCAATGTCCACTGGTGGATCCATGTGTGGTTTGTGGAAAAGAACACACATGCAATGACCACTGGTTGATCCATGTGTGGTTTGTGGAAAGAACACACATGCAATGACAGTGGTGGATCCATGTGTGGTTTGTGAAAAGAACCCACATGCAATGACTCTAGTGTTGGTTTTAGTATAAGAACACACATGCGATGAATCTAGTGGTTGATCCATGTGTGGTTTGTGGAAATAACACACATGTAATGACTATAGTGGTTGATCCATGTGTGGTTTGTGGAAATAACACACATGCAATGACTCTAGTGGTTGATCCCTATGTGTATTGTGGAAATAACACACATGCAATGACTGTAATGGATCCATAAGTGGTTTGTGGAAAAGAACACACTTGCAATGACCAATGGTTGATCCATATGTGGTTTGTGGAAAGAACACACATGCAATGACCACTTGTTGATCCATGTGTGGTTTGTGGAAAGAACACACATGCAATGACTCTAGTGTTGGTTTTAGTATCAGAACACACATGCAATGACTCTAGTGGTTGCTCCATGTGTGATTTGTGGAAATAACACACATGCAATGACTCTAGTGTTGGTTTTAGTAGAACACACATGCAATGACTCTAGTGGTTGATCCATGTGTGATTTGTGGAAATAACACACATGCAATGACTCTAGTGGTTGATCCATGTGGAGTTTGTGGAAATAACACAAATGCAATGACTCTAGTGGATGAACCATGTGTGGTTTGTGGAAATAACACAGATGCAATGACTGTAATGGATCCATAAGTGGTTTATGGAAAAGAACACACATTCAATGACCACTGGTTGATCCATGTGTGGTTTGTGGAAAGAACACACATGCAATGACAGTGGTGGATCCATGTGTGGTTTGTGAAAAGAACCCGCAGGCAATGACTCTAGTGTTGGTTTTAGTATAATAACACACATGTAATGACTCTAGTGGTTGATCCATGTGTGGTTTGTGGAAATAACACACATGTAATGACTCTAGTGGTTGATCCATGTGTGGTTTTTGGAAATAACACACATGCAATGACTCTAGTGGTTGATCCCTGTGTGTATTGTGGAAATAACACACATGCAATGACTGTAATGGATCCATAAGTGGTTTATGGAAAAGAACACACATGAAATGACCACTGGTTGATCCATATGTGGTTTGTGGAAAGAACACACATGCAATGACCACTTGTTGATCCATGTGTGGTTTGTGGAAAGAACACACATGCAATGACTCTAGTGTTGGTTTTAGTATAAGAACACACATGCAATGACTCTAGTGGTTGATCCATGTGTGATTTGTGGAAATAACACACATGCAATGACTCTAGTGTTGGTTTTAGTATAAGAACACACATGCAATGACTCTAGTGGTTGATCCATGTGTGATTTGTGGAAATAACACACATGCAATGACTCTAGTGGTTGATCCATGTGGGGTTTGTGGAGATAACACAAATGCAATGACTCTAGTGGTTGAACCATGTGTGGTTTGTGGAAATAACACAGATGCAATGACTGTAATGGATCCATAAGTGTTTTATGGAAAAGAACACACATGCAATGACCACTAGTTGATCCATATGTGGTTTGTGGAAAGAACACACATGCAATGACTCTAGTGGTTGATCCATGTGTGGTTTTGTTAAAAGAACACACATGCAATGACTCTAGTGCTAGTTTTAGTATAAGAACACACATGCGATGACTCTAGTGGGTCCACATGTGGTTTGTGAAAAGAACACACATGCAATGACCACTGGTTGATCCATAAGTTCTTTGTGGAAAAGAACAGACATGCAACGAGTCTAGTGGATCCATGTGTGGTTTGTGGAAAAGAACACACATGCAATGACACTAGTGCTGGTTTGTGGTTTTAGTATAAGAATAAACATGCAATTACTCAAATGGATCCATATGTCGTTTGTGGAAAGAACACATGCAATGACTATGGTTGATCCATATGTGGTTTGTGGAAAGAACACACATGCAATGACCACTGGTGGATCCATGTGTGGTTTGTGGAAAAGAACACACATGCAATGACCACTGGTTGATCCATGTGTGGTTTGTGGAAAGAACACACATGCAATGACAGTGGTGGATCCATGTGTGGTTTGTGAAAAGAACACAGATGCAATGACTCTAGTGTTGGTTTTAGTATAAGAACACACATGCAATGACTCTAGTGGTTGATCCATGTGTGGTTTGTGGAAATAACACGCATGCAATGACTCTAGTGGTTGATCCATGTGTGGTTTGTGGAAATAACACACATGTAATGACTCTAGTGGTTGATCCATGTGTGGTTTGTGGAAATAACACACATGCAAAGACTCTAGTGGTTGATCCATGTGTGTTTTCTAGAAATAACACACATGCAATGACACTAGTGGTTGATCCATGTGTGGTTTGTGAAAATAACACACATGCAATGACTCTAGTGGTTTATCCATGTGTGGTTTGTGGAAATAACACACATGCAATGACTCTACTGGTTGATCCATGTGTGGTTTGTGACAAGAACACACATGCAATGACCACTGGTTGATCCATAAGTTGTTTGTGGAAAAGAACACACATGCAATGAGTCTAGTGGATCCATATGTGGTTTGTGGAAAGAACACACATGCAATGACTCTGGTGATCCATATGTGGTTTGTGGAAAGAACACACATGCAATGACCACTAGTGGATCCATGTGTGGTTTGTGAAAAAGAACACACATGCAATGACCACTGGTTGATCCATGTGTGGTTTGTGGAAAGAACACACTTGCAATGACAGTGGTGGATCCATGTGTGGTTTGTGAAAAGAACACACATGCAATGACACTGGTGGATCCATGTGTGGTTTGTGGATAGAACACACATGCAATGACTCTAGTGCTAGTTTTTTATAAGAACTCACATGCAATGACTCTAGTGGGTCCACATGTGGTTTGTGACAAGAACACACATGCAATGACCACTGGTTGATCCATCAGTTGTTTGTGGAAAAGAACACACATGCAATGACTCTAGTGATGGTTTGTGGTTTTAGTATAAGAACAAACATGCAATGACTCTAGTGGTTGATCCATGTGTGGTTTGTGGAAATAACACACATGTAATGACTGTAATGGATCCATAAGTGGTTTATGGAAAAGAACACACTTGCAATGACCACAGGTTGATCCATATGTGGTTTGTGGAAAGAACACACATGCAATGACCACTAGTGGTTGATCCATATGTGGTTTGTGGAAAGAACACATATGCAATGACAGTGGTGGATCCATATGTGGTTTGTGAAAAGAACACACATGCAATGACTCTAGTGTTGGTTTTAGTATAAGAACACACATGCAATGACTCTAGTGGTTGATCCATGTGTGGTTTGTGGAAATAACACGCATGCAATGACTCTAGTGGTTAATCCATGTGTGGTTTGTGGAAATAACACACATGCAATGACTCTAGTGGTTGATCCATGTGTGGTTTGTGGAAATAACACACATGCAATGACTGTAATGGATCCATAAGTGGTTTATGGAAAAGAACACGCATGCAATGACCACTGGTTAATCCATATGTGGTTTGTGGAAAGAACAGACATGCAATGACTCTAGTGGTTGATCCATGTGTGGTTTGTGGAAAGAACACACATGCAATGACTGTAGTGCTAGTTTTAGTATAAGAACACACATGCAATGACTCTAGTGGGTCCACATGTGGTTTGTGAAAAGAACACACATGCAATGACCACTGGTTGATCCATAAGTTGTTTGTGGAAAAGAACACAGATGCATTGAGTCTAGTGGATCCATGTGTGGTTTGTGGAAAAGAACACACATGCAATGACTCTAGTGCTGGTTTGTGGTTTTAGTATAAGAACAAACATGCAATTACTCAAATGGATCCATATGCGGTTTGTGGAAAGAACACACATGCAATGACCACTGGTTGATCCATAAGTTGTTTGTGGAAAAGAACACACATGCATTGAGTCTAGTGGATCCATGTGTGGTTTGTGGAAAAGAACACACATGCAATGACCACTGGTTGATCCATGTGTGGTTTGTGGAAAGAACACACATGCAATGACAGTGGTGGATCCATGTGTGGTTTGTGAAAAGAACACACATGCAATGACTCTTGTGGATCCAAATGTGGTTTGTGGAAAGAACACACATGCAATGAACTCTAGTGGATACATATGTGCTTTGTGGAAAGAACACACATGCAATGAACTCTAGTGGATCTATCTTGGCATAATTTGATGTATGCCTTGATGCATTTCATTGTAAAAGACACCCACTTTCCATTTTTATACTACTCAGCTTTGCCCCCCCTCTCTCTCTCTCTCTCTCTCTCTCTCTTTCGTAGAAGCCCAAACATGTGCCCACTCCGTCTGCTACGCCCTGATTGGTTGTCACAGTTGTCACGTGGATCATGCGCACCAACCGTTGATCCTGTGTGATCCAACGAGGCTCGTTGCCCACGTCGTGCCCTTCACAGGACAGCGCGAGACAACATGGACGTCTCCCTCAACGAGACTTCTACAAGAAGGAACACGATGCCGTCCATGGAAAAAGTGGTCGAGTGGTCATGTCATGTTTAATATAGTCTGCAAAGGCTACAAGTCTACTACACGACAACTGGTCATCCACGGACCACCAGCTATACCATTTTTACTATGCAGCGCGCCTGCACTCTCACTTCCGTCAGGCCCCCACCACACGAACCTTCCACGCGGCAACCGCATCCGAAAGAGCTGTCAACCGGGGCCCTCGAGGAGGCCTAAACGTCCCCGCATTAAAAACCCAGCCTATCGGGTCCTCCATTCGCACTCATCCACTACTCTCTCTTCCCTATCCAGCAAAACACCACAATCTGGAACGTACTTGCATGAACCTTCTCCATGAAACCAGTGCGTGGGGGTGAGTGTCCGGGCATCGCCGGCCGGGTGGTGCTTCACGCGGCAGATCTGGAGGAGCATCACGCAGCACATGCCGAGGAGGACGTCTAGTTCAACCCCTTGGGGGACCATGTGCACGCCGGTGCTGACGACTTCGGAGGCGCCGATGAGGGCGTGGAGTTCGACGAACACGCTCCGCTCGTGTACCCGGAGGTACATCTATTTCTACATGTTTCATATTTTCTGCTCGAGCTTAATCTATCCAGGCATCATAAAAAATATAGTCCTAATGATTATATGCAACGTATGAACCGGTACATGGAGAGATCTAGTATGTTCTGAATGAATCCACATTATTTATTTATTAATAAGTTACCAAGAACACAAACCACATTAATTTAGGAGCGAGCTAGGGAGACGGCCGTAATGAACTGCTGAACCTGTATAGACATGTTATTGCATCGAAAGTAACTTGGAATGGTGGAAGGAATATATATTTATTATTTTGCTCATTTCGGTTTGTATTCCATACATTATAGGTGTATTCAAGTGAGATGGACTCTGACAAGGAGACCAGGGACAACAAGAGCCGGCATGTCATGAAGAAGCTCAAGAGCGGGATCATCCCTTTCCGCACTCGACTTGGGGAGCTTAGGTGCCCTTTCTGTAAGAAAGGAGTCAACCCGAGGATTGCCAGCTTGATTTTGCATGCGGTTGGCATCGGTAAAAGCCCGGCTAGTAAACACAAGTCGGCGACCAAGGCTAAGCACGCTGCTTATGGCAAGTTCCTGTGGGAGTATGTCAAGACCGGCCTAGTGTCCCCTTACTTAGGAATCAGCAACTCCTAGCCGACCAACCCCGTCACTATGTTGGCCTGGCCACTAATAATATTTAGTTCTCTTACCGTATCTAGACCCTTAAACTATGTGGATTTCTATTTTCGTACCCTTCAAAATATATTCAAGTTCATCTGTTTATGTTGTTAAAGTTCCGGTGACATACTCGTTATTTTGCATGGATAGAGGGGTGCCCCCGATAGATATAAGGGTTATCATGTTCGCTAGATCACAGAGGATCAACGGTTGGTGGGCAAAACTGAGTACAACTGAATCACCATGGTTAGACACGAGGGAAAAACGTGACTCATGGTACGCGTGTGTGGTGCACGGGGCGGTAGCGGACACGTGTGGCCGTGCACGGTGCATTAGCCTACGCGGTGCACGGTAGTGCGACGAAATGCCACTTCCCTTCTCCTTTAATAGAGGCCTCCCCACTCCCACTCATCACGCACTCTCTCACTCAACCGTCTCCACTGTCCCATCACCTTCTGCAAACACCCAACAAAACCCCAACCACGCCGGCGATGGAGAAGATCGGCATGGTGGCCATCGGCGCCTCCAAGGCAGCCGGCGAGGAGCCCCCCGTCCCCGTCCCCGCATCCGCCGTATCCTCTGGCGAGGAGGCCCCCGCCAGTCTCGGACAGATCCCGCTCGGCTAGGACCCCTACGAGGAGGTTGTCTACATAAGGCCGGAGAACCCCTACGACACCAGCATCGCCGACCCGTGGTCTGAGGTAACCAGGGTTTTCTCCCCTTCCCTTGTTCTTCCCCTGTTCCCATCGTTGGATGCTAGATCGTATGTTATTAGGGCTCGGATGTTCGTATTTTTTACAGTAGCTAATCCTATTGTGTTAGATCTCGATTTTCGATGAATCCCCCTGTTCGTAGTTGGGATCAGTATTCGATTTGGTTTGAGATTTGGGGAATAATTGGGAGATCTCATTCGGTTAATTTATGCAAAAAATCAATCCTGATAATCAAAGTATCTCAATCATGTCCTTATTTCACTCTACTGTTTTTTTCCAACAGGAGGATAGCAGTGACCTCTACAGTGACGACGAGTCGCAGGACACTAAGACTCGTCATGTGCTGAGGAGGCTAAAGTCCGGTCAGTAACAACTTCTTTGCCGGCGACGTGTATAGGTGCCCCTTCTGCCCCACCAGGAGGCTCCACGGCACGGACTTCAACTCCCTCGTCAAGCATGCCGAGGACGTGAGGACCTGCGGTGAGTCCGTGAATGTTCACGGCTTCAGGGCCAAGCACCAGGTGCTCGGTCTTCACCTCCGCAACCTCCAGAAGGTGGCTATCGAGGAGGGTCGCATGCCCCGATCAGACCCAAGGTGCCCAAGGTCAAGGGGCTGGGCAGCAAGCAGTGGATGAGGCGCCAGAGGGAGGAGGCGGATGCCCTCCTAGCAGAGGCCACGAGGGGCCACTGATCAGCTGCTGCTGTAAAGCAGCTTCTTTTGTCTTGTCTGTGTTGAAGCAGTCCGCTGCTGCTGCTGAGCAGCCTAATTGTCGAACCTCGTTAAGTACCGTACTATATAACCTATATTAGCTGCTTTATCTACATCTACTCTATTTACTGAATTTATTTATGGTGCTGGTTTGTTTTGCTGCTCTAGATTTGCTACCAGATTGGGGAAAAACAATCGCAAAAGGAACAATGAATGAAGAGAGAAGCTGCTCTAGATTCCCTACCTTTTTGGGAAAAAAACACAACTGTTAGAGAGAGAGGGGAAAAGGCGCTCTTAAAAAGGCCAAATAATAAAAAACTTCCACTTTAGGCGTCATGGCGCACGTAACAGCCAAGCCTTTGACCAAACGGCACCCCCCTCCGAGCGCATGTGAGGGATTCGGAATATCGGGAGGGCAAAAGTGAGGACAAACGAGACACAATGTTTCTATAGCTAAATCTTACAAAAAGATGAATTTGGCTTTACCATGCAATTTGGCTAGAGCTCCACAATGTAGCTATTCTAAATCCCTAAACTATGTGGTGCATTGAAACCTAATGCTTTTCCATCGACATGTGTGTTGCAAAGTTGCTTGATCGTTCATGCTTACACAAGTGGCCTACAAAGAAAGTTATAGAAGCATGGGCAAATGAGCTTTATTTTGGCAAATTCGGGACAAGCTTTGCGCAATCGGCAGGCCTGATCGGCTGGGTGGCTGCCCCGGGGTGCAGGGATGCTAGGTCCATGTCTATGCTTACACTTCTTAAACTTGTTAGGAATTAATAATAACTGTACACTTCCTTCTGTCCTATCATGTTACGTCATGTCAGCACCGCGCACCCGCTGCGGATCGGCAACGGGACGGTGGTCTACGTGACCGGTCTCTGCCACGCCAAAGCCAGGTCGCACACCCGTCCCATCGCCTACCGGGATGGACGCCGAATTTAATCGCTAGGATTGGAAACCATCGGTACTCGCCCGGTCAAACTTGCTTCCGCATGGGTATGACCGGAATATTGGTAAACGGAATTTAAGCATCGCCTTCTGTCTCCTCAGCACATCACTGTGCAAAAATCCCCAACTCATTCCTTCCGCCGGCGCCGCCACCGCAAGAACCATTGACGCTGCCGCAGGCACCGCCTCCACCTGGCCATACCACCGCAACAGATCACTCCACCTCCACGCCCAGTCCCAGCCACCGCTACCGACCCTAGGCCACCGCCGTCGCGTTAGCTGCTGCCATGGACGCAGAGTACGGCGTGTTCGGCGACGGGAGCGACTACACCGACGAGTACACCGTCACCGCCCATGGCACCACCAAGCTGACGGTCGTCCACACAAATGCGTAAGTGGAGGTGGCCAAGGTCATCGCAATATATGAGCGGTGGCTACAAGATCTGATGGACAGGTACAAGATCGTCGGCCTTGACCTCGAGTATACCAGAGATAGGAAGAGGACAACACTTTTGCAGCTATCCATGCGCAACCACTGCCTACTATATCACGTATGTAGGGACAAATCTGTATGCCCGGAGCTTCGCGAGTTCCTACACAGGAGGGAGATCTACTTCGCCAGCGTCGACATCAAGAACGACACTTCGAAGCTAGAACGGGATCTCCTCGTTCATGTCGTCAATCACGTCGATCTCCAATGTTTGTGGAGGTACCCGGATGGTAGTACGGGGAAAGCCGGCATGGCTAGACTCGCTTCCGACATCATCGACCGCGAGTACGCCGGCATGAAAATCGAGTTCCCGAAGCACCTGCACGAGCGATGGGAGTGGAGGCACCTGGATTACGATGCGATCAAGTACGCAGCCAGGGACGCGTATGTCTGCTACGAGATGCTCAACAGGATCTGGCGGGTGGGTGAGTGTGCTGTTTACCACTACTAGTTTCACATTTCGTTCCTAGTTTTATCTCGCCTGTATTTTATCTCGCCTGTATTTTCTAAGCATTCTATGTGTAAGAACCAAACTCGTATGATCCCTGTGCTATTAGCTACTTAACCTGTATGAATTACATTCCCCCTTTTGTATGCTCAACGTTCATTCTTACAAATTCTGTCTGTGCCATTTGCATGCGGCAGAATCCAGGACCGACATGCATAAGGTGTGATACAGTCATAAGTCATAACCAAACCCAGATTATAGAGAAGGATACAATCATAAACCAGATTATAGTTTGACAAAGGTAATACACGGCAGTTCGTAATTGCTCACATAGTGTACTTATGAAATAACATGTTTTCATAAACACAATAATCATGCACTAATAGTCTACATCCCAGCCTGTTGGAGAAGGCAACCGATCACAGGATACCTTTGATTGCTTGCCCCGGTTTGTAGATTCGTCTACGATCCAGCATCTAGGACAAACAACCTGCTTTGGTGGTGGTTCAATGATGCGATGCCTCGAACGAGATTTTACAATCTGGCGGTACAACTCGTGGCTAACATACCCGTCAATTGCAGCGTACTTCAGATTAGGTTCAGAAAGTGGCTTATCCTCCCAGTAATCGTGCCCTAAACGCCTCCACGAACATCTTGGAAATTTGTCCTTCATGTCAGCGAACCACGGGTCTATGAGTTCGGAGGCAAGAGCGGCCATCCCGGTCTTGCCGCCCTTCATCCCTGGGATCCAGTAAATTTCCTAGATGTCCACTTTGCACTCCTTTGGGATTCTAATGTTGACAGTCGGGCTTTCAAGCAGTTTACTGTCATTCGTGATGTCAACACTGGTAAATGTTATGTGCTGGTTCACGAGAAAGTCATGAAATAGATCCCTAATGCTTTCGCCCCACCTGCATGAAAATGAATTCAGACAAATAATATAGCAATAACTTTTGCAAACAGACGGTTCAGGAACAAAAAGACAGCAAATTCTACCAGATCCCGTCAGCCCCCTTCTCACAAAAGGCTGGTATACGAGGACGTGCCCCTTCATGGAGAGTTGCACCACGGCGATCCTACAGCCATCGCAGCTATACTCGAGGTCGAGACCTACGAACCTGTTTTCTTCGAACTGCAGCCAGCTCGTGAAATTATTTAGAGTGTTCCTCGCCATCCGATGGTCGGTGGTGTAGACGACATCGATCTTCTTCCCTCCATGTACTTAGATGTCGAAGTGCACAGTTTCTTGCCTGCCGTTGTTTCGGACGTCCGGAGCATCCATGACTACAGGCAAGAGGGAAAGGATACGGAGGAAGAGGGTGATGCGGTGGTGGAGGAAATGGATGAGGCCATGGAGGAGAAAGACGATGAGGCTGTGGAGGAGGAAATGAGACGGAGAAGTGAAAGATTGGAACCTCCCTTACCAATATCTGGAATGGTGCACGACCGTTCGTAGTAGGGTGAAGGTGGCGAAAAATGGTGGTTTTACACGTCGACGCTAGCACTTCCTAAAATTTGTTCTGCGCCACTTTCATGCAGTGGAATCAATTCAAACGTAGGCACGTTTACGTGTGCCGAACTTCACTCACTGACAGGCGGGCCACACATTTCCCTTTTACGATTTATTTTTTCACTTCCTCTAGATGGTTCCGGTGCCCGCCCTTAATAATTACGCCCCCTTCTTTTCTTCCACTTGGACGAGAACCGGAGGTGGTAGCGGTTCCTTGCAGATTCACTCCCCACTCGAACAACTGCCCCCATCCCTGATTCCACCCCTCTCGAATCCATCCACCTCCTTATCACAACGCCTCCATTAATCTACTGGATTCCAGACTCCATTTGCCGCTATGGGTAGAGCTTGGGGTAGCTTGGACTCCTTATCACAAGCAAAAGGCATGCGACGACGATGCGGATGGCCAGGGCGACCGCTACCGCGAGGATTGGGGATGGCCGAACCTCAGCGCTCGAACATGCACAGGATCGCCTCAGAGTTGGACATTATCTCAGCCGGCCGCCTCACTCACTGCATCCCTGGCTACCGCGTGACGATGCGGAACATGGACGAATAACCATTCGGCACGCCAGGCCTTCTTTACCACGACAACAGCAAATGGCCAGACGACCGCGATGGCCATGTAAGTTCTAGTATCTAGCTTATTCGTTCAGTTATATTGTTGATTCATATGTGCTGAACTCTCATCGGAATCCTATGTTCCTTTCGTCGAACGTGTTGTGTGCACGCGCAGTTTGAACAAATCAAACCATTTAAGACTATTCTATATAGTGGAAGCTCTGCTCGTACCTGATATTCTGGTATTTTTGTAGTGACACAGTCTTACTTTAGGTGATAGACGAGTTGTCAATTTCGATTTTGCAATGGAATGCCTGCTAGGTGATATTCTATTTCCTAAAATAAAAACAAACATATTAGACGATTTAAGGCTGTTATGCCCCGAGCTGTTTAATTATGATCATCGTCAGGAGTTTGTTCTGGGGGGCTCTGCTCCTACTCCATATATTGAGTATCTTCGTAGTGACACAGGCACAATTTAGGCGATATCTAAGGAGACACTCGTATTTAGGCAATATTTTGTGTACTTTAATCTAAAGGTCCAGTTGTCAAATTGTATTTGCAATGGAATCGATGCTAGGTGATTGTACCAACTGACAACAAACTCTGTAGAATATTCATGCAAAACTGATGCTGCTGGATAAGTGGTCGGAATCAGTAGTGGTGAATATCAAGGAAGAAGAAGAAGAG
This sequence comes from Avena sativa, assembly GCA_916181665.1. Classification (NCBI taxonomy): domain Eukaryota; kingdom Viridiplantae; phylum Streptophyta; class Magnoliopsida; order Poales; family Poaceae; genus Avena; species Avena sativa. The sequence continues at coordinate 362,619,038 of OV702290.1, read as the reverse complement.
ACGGAAATGGGAGATGACCAGAACTGGGTGGGTGGCAACGGCGAGTGGCTGGTCCTTTTATCCCAGGATGGGAGTACTTGGACTCTAAAAAATTGCTACAGATCGAAGAGACTTGCAGTGCCATCTTTGAAGGGTGTCGGCATTACTGCATTCAATAGCGGGTGGCCGCCGCACATTTCCGAATTCGCTTACAGGTTCAACATGGCAGAACTTGAGCTCGTGAAGGTACAGCTCCCACATAGACCGCGGGAGGGGGAGTAGAAGAACTGGGAGTACGACCTCTTAGCGGTGTTCGACAAGGCAATCACATTCATTAGATGCCCAGAAGACAAGGAATGGACAGTCTTGCACGACGACTTCCTGCGGCTGGAGAAGTATGTCGACACCGTCTTCACCTACGGCTACTCTTTGTACAGACCGCAATGCATTTATGCGGTCATTGAACCTAGCGGCGACATGCATGTTTGGGAGCCGTCCATTTGGGGTGAGTCATGGTGTCATATAGCATGTAAACTCCCATTGAAAATTCTGCTTACTGACTATTAGTAACACGCAGGTACCCACGCAGCCCCGCGCATCATTCCAGCTCCGGTCATCGAAGATGCAGTAGCAGATGCGGAACTTGGGACACGGCGCTGGTTCCTGGCACCTCTCGGAGACAACACGGAACAGGATGATGAACTCTTGTGGATTCATATCAGGGGAGCACTAAAGTGTTGGTGATACAATAGAACATATGGGGACACAACTTTCTTCATACCCATCGCTGCGGTGTCACGTTTTCTCGAGGTTCGCATGCCCATCCGAAGACCCAGTAGAGCAAGTCTGGAGCAGAGTCAACAATCTGAAGGGACAATCTGTGTTTCTTGGGATCAACTACCCTTTCTTTGTCAGAGCCCCTGGAGCTGTTGAACATGTAATTGCTCAGGCATCCCTGGCCCCTGATGTTGCTGGTGGTGGTGGTGGTGTTGGTGGTGGTGGAGCTGACGAAGAACTAGCTGTTGCTGCTCCTGGTGAAGCTGACGAAATACTTGGTGATGCTGCTGCTGGTGAAGCTGACGAAATACTTGCTAATGCTGCTGCTGGTGAAGCTGACGAAATACCTGCTGAGGCTGTTGCCGGAGTCCAGGAAGAACATGCTGGTGTTGTTGCTGAGGTGCCAGGACTTCCAGTGCTGATAGCAGACTGTGTGTTTGCTGCACACTCACGCGCCTATCATGTTGACACTCCAGATCCGACCTGGAGCTAAATCCACGTCGGGGGGAGGGGTCCTACAATTGGCTCATTAGTGGGGTCATACTATTTGAAGGAGAATGAAAGACGGCCAAACGCAGCATTCTGGTTCGTTCCGACGATACCACCAGCTCCAGGGACTAGTGCTCATACTGGCAGATCCGATGAACCATTTGTCTTTATCTTTATCATTAGTTACGCTTATGTGTGTAAAGACTAAGCTGTGCTTATTTGTGTAAGACTAAGTTAGGCCTAACTGCGTAATATTCAGTGAAGCCCAGCTTTTCTTTCCACGCCCATAACAACAGAATTGCAGCATAGAACATACAAATGTAATGTGCATACCAAACATTTTTGCTCAGGATAACAACCACTTCAAGAAAACGATACATCGTGTACGCATTTGAACGCATCACTAGAATGCGCCACCTATTGATGATTGATGACATGGATCTAGCTTTTCTGTGATTATTTGCATTGAATCGCTCATTGATTTGTTCACATATTTTTTGGCAATGGCTGATGAACTCCACTCTCTTGGTAACTTGCTTCGTCAGCGAGCACTTGTTGATGCAATGCAAAGTACAGAACATGGTCGTCATCATCATTCCATTTAGGTTCTCTATGTTTTGTCATCATGAAGCTACTAATTTCAAATGAAAATCTAGTAAACAATATATGTGTACATTGTTAGAGTATGCTACGGCCATGGTACATACATGTTTTTCTACAATCACAAGAAGAAAACTTGATGCATTTTCACCTTGTTGGCGTTGTGCCGAACTGGGTGGATGTGGCTTTGGGGTTCGGAGAGGAAGGCGCCGTGGCTGGTGCGTGTGCGACCACGGCAACGGAGATCTTGGATTCTCGAGCAGACCAACAGGACCGAGCATGGTCGGCATGGGTACAGATCTCACCCGGGAATGAATTCCCGTCCCCGCGCCGTGCCAATGGTGCGGTTATGGTGAGGGCGAGCTCCGATTCGAAATGGGGAGGAGAACGGGTCGAACAGGTTTGTCCAAGTCCTAGCTCCGCGCCATGGCCGCGACCACAAATTGCCGCCCCGGAGGAAGAAGCAGACGCATAAAGGATGCATGCGCCAACGCTGCAAGCCTACATGGCAGCCTACATGGCAGCGACGATGGCAGCGACATAACAGCGAAAGCTGACTGGGGGGACCCAACTTGACGACCGTTAGCCTGATTTTTTGTATTGAAACGTAAAGTTGAATTCGGGACGAAAAGGACCCTCTGAGTATTTGGCACGCCAACTATAGTCATCGCGGATGATATCAGGGAACTCGAGTACTGCGTTGCCTGGCCACCCCAACTTTCGGGCCGCAAAATGATATTCTCCTTAGGGGAGCCCTTTGTAGAAAATGCACAATATCTAAGTTTGAAGTTGCATATGCAAAGAAAATGGCTGCATCTGAAGTAGCTAACAAAGAGGCTGCAGAAGCAGCTGAAAGAGAGCTTGCAGCTGAAGAAGAAGCAGCTGACAGAGAGGCTACAACTAAAGCAGCAAACAGAGAGGCAGCATCTTCTAGCGACAACAATCAGGCCTGTGATGCACCGCTAATTGTGCCACAAGATGCTGAAGATAGGGAAGCCAAGTCATATCCCAGGTGGGACCTTGCTTTTCGTGAGCCGTGGAGTGCCAATAATGTAAGATCCACCTGGAATGATGTCAGTTGGTCGCCTAGGAACGATGGCAAGTGCCTCAAGTGGTCTGATGAGAAGTGAATTAAATTTTACTCCTTTGTGTTATGTTTCTGTTTTGTGGAACTTAGTTATATTGTCAAGATGGCTAGCACCTCAAGTGAGAGTAGTAAAATAAATTTTACTTCTTTGTGTTACGTTTCTGTATGTGTCTTGTAGCTTATCAAGATGGTAGCTCATTAACTAGTAGTATGAAAGAGTACCTTTTTCCTCTCTCGCTAAATAGATACTATGTTTCATTTTGCCCAAATTGGTAGAAAATCTAGAGAAGATTCTCTCTTCAATAATTCATTCCCTTTTGGACCTCTTTTTGCCTCTGATCTGGTAGCAAATCTAGAGCAGCAAATCACACCAAGCAGAATACGTTCATTTAGAAAACAAAATAAATGTAGATATAGCTGTGTGTAGCTAAATATGATATAGCGATAGAAAGTAGGTTGCTTAACGAGGTTCAATGCATTCAACCCCTTCCTTGTGTGCAGAAATAGGTTGCAAGCAAAATATAGAAAATCAAAAGAAGCTGCTTAGCAGCAGCAGACACGCTCAACCCCTCCTTGCATGCGCCTGCGCCTCCGCCTCCTCCCTCTAGCGCTTCCTCCACTTCTTGCTGCCCTGTCCCTTGATCTTGGGGGCCTTGGGCTTGATTGGAGGCATGCGACCCTCTTCGATGGACACCCGCTGGAGGATTCGGAGGTGAATACCGAGAGCCTGGTGTTCAGCAATGTAGGCATTGACGTTCATGGTCTGGACGCCATTGGGAGTGACACAGCTCGGGCCCTCTGCATGCATCAGAAGGCAGTTACAGTCGGTGCCGGCGAGACTCGTCCTGCAGAAGGAGATCCCCTTGCAGAAGGGGCAACTGTAGACGCCGCCAGCAAAGAAGGCGTCGTACTGGCCGGCCTGCAGCCTCCTCAGCACCTGACGAGTCTTGGTGTGCCTAGACTCGTCATCGCTGCAGACGTCGCTGCCGTAAACCTATTGGAAGAAAAGGAAAATGGGGGAGTAGATGATGTAAGAAGATCGAGCAATCGAAATGCGAACAAGAGAATCCTAATAAACCAAGATCTAGCATCCAACGATGGGAATGGGAGAAGAACCATGGGAAAGGGAGAAAACCCTAGTTACCATCGACCATGGGTTGTCGATGCTGGTGTCATAGGAGTTCACCGGAGCGATGTACTCATCTGGATCATAGGGGTCCCTGAAGAGATGGATTTGCTCGTGACCGGTAGGAGCCTCCTCACCGGCGGGGGGCTCCTCGCCGATGGCTATGTCGGTAGCAGGGATGAGGGGCTGGACGGGAACGGCGGCTGCCATTCATGCCTCGACAGGGGCCTAGACGGGGACGACGGCTGCTTTCAATGTGTCAAGGGGGACCGGCGAGGAGACGGGGGCCTCCTCGCCGGCGGCCTCGGAGGCGACGATGGCCACCATATCTTCCTCCGCCATTGCCGGGCGAACGGGGTTTTCTCGGGAGTTTGCAGATGCTAGTGGAATAGTGGGGAGGGTTGCGTGAGGAGAGTGAGAAAGAGTGAGTGTAGGTGTGCGTAGAGGGGCTCTATAGTTAAGGTGAATGGATGCAAGGTACGTTTCGCCGCACCACCGTGCAACGCGCCACGCAGGCTACTGCACCGTGCACCACAACACGTGCACGGTACGTCACGTTTTTTACCGGGCCATGCATGGCAGTCATGTATTAAGCCGCATGCAAAGGGCGCATACACAATTTCTATGTCCGAAGTTTGACACGGCCATAAAATTGGCGATAATTAAAAGGGGAAATGTAGAGGGGAAGGTAGGTGGATGTACGATGAGATTTGTGGGGTTGTGCTAGATCGGGTAGAGGGATGTGTTGATGACTGCGAGTGACTCGATGAAGGCGGAGACGTTAGGTCTCGTCAAGCTCAGCTCATTAGCCTCTGGCTAGCGCGTGGAAGTTTCTTAAGGTGGGGCCTAGTTGGAAGTGAGATTGAGAGCCGCTGCGTAAAAAATGGGATATGTCTTATTAAAATCAAGTGGCAATAAATTGCAGCTGCCCGTCGACGACCGTGCACTCGATGGCGCATGTGTTGTGGCATAGTAGTAGAAGTAGTAGGCTTTTCATACTAGATTAAACATGACATGACCAGTGGACGACTTTTTCCATGGATGGTTTCGTGTTCCTTCTTGTAGAAGTATCGTTGAGGGAGATGTCCATGGTGTCTCACGCCGTACTGTGAAGGGATCGATGTGTGCAACGAGCCTCGTTGGATCACACATGATCAATGGTTGGTGCGCATGATCCACGTGACAACTGTGACAACCAATCAGGACGTAGCAGACAGAATGGCACATGTTTGGGCTTCTACGAAAGAGAGAGAGGGGGCAAAACTGATTAGTATAAAAAACCAAGGGCAGAGCTGAGTAGTATAAAAATGTAAAGTGAGTGTCTTGTACAATGAAATACATCATGGCATACATCAAATTATGCCAAGATAGATCCACTAGAATCCATTGGATGTATGTTCTTCCATTAACCACATGGATCTACTAGAGTTCATTGCATGTGTGTTATTGTCATAAACCACGTATGGATCCACCAGTGTCATTGGATGTGTGTTCTTTTCACGAACCACACCCAGTGTCATTGCATGTGTGTTCTTTTCACAAACCACATGGATCCACCAGAGTCATTGCATGTGTGTTATTTTCATTAACCACAAATAGAGTCATTGCATGTGTGTTCCTTTCACAAACCACATATGGATCCATCAGAGTCATTGCATGTCTGTTCTTTTCATTAATCATAGCTAGTGTCATTGCATGTCTGATCTTTCCACAGACCACATCTGGATTGACCAGTGTCATTGCATATGTGTATTGCATGTGTGTTCTTCTCACAAACCACACATGGATCCATCAGTGTCATTGGATGTGTGTTCTTCTCACAAACCACATATGGATCCACAAGTGTCATTGCATGTGTGTTCTTCTCATGAACCACTTCTAGATTCATTGCATGTGTGTTCTTCTCACAAACCACATATGGATCCACCAGAGTTCATTGGGTGTGTGTTCTTTTCATGAACCACACCCAATGTCATTGCATGTGTGTTCTTCTCACAAACCACATATGGATCCACCAGTGTCATTGGATGTGTGTTCTTCTCAAAAACTACATATGGATCCACAAGTGTCATTTCATGTGTGTTCTTCTCACAAATCACATCTAGAGTCATTACATGTGTGTTCTTTTCACAAACCAAATAAGGATCCACCAGTGTCATTGGATGTGTGTTCTTTTCCTGAACCACACCTAGTATCATTGCATGTGTGTTCTACTCACAAACCACACATGGATCCACCAGTGTCATTGGATGTGTGTTCTTCTCACAAACCACATATGGATCCACCAATGTGATTGCATATGTGTTCTTCTCATGAACCACAGCTAGAGTCATTGCATGTGTGTTCTTCTCAAAAACCACATATGGATCCACCAAAGTTCATTGGATGTGTTTTTTTCATGAACCACAACTAGAGTCATTGCATGTGTGTTCTTTTCACAAACCACATATGGATCCACCAGTGTCATTGGATGTGTGTTCTTCTCACAAACCACACATGGATCCACCAGTGTCATTGCATGTGTGTTCTTCTCACAAAACACACATGGATCCGCCAGTGTCATTGCATGTGTGTTCTTCTCATGAACCACATCTAGAGTCACTGCATGTGTGTTCTTCTCACAAACCACATAAAGATCCACCAGAGTCATTGGATGTGTGTTCTTTTCATGAACCACACCCAGTGTCATTGCATGTGTGTTCTTCTCATAAACCACACATGGTCCACCAGAGTTCATTGCATGTCTGTTATTCTCACAAACCACATTGATCCACCAGTTTCATTGCATGTGTGTTTTTTCACAAACCACATGTGGATCCATCAGAGTCATTGCATGTGTGTTCTTTTCATTAACCACAGCTAGTGTCATTGCATGTCTGTTCTTTCCACATACTACATCTGGATCCACTAGTGTCATTGTATGTGTGTTCTTCTCACAAACCACCCATGGACCCACCAGTGCCATTGGATGTGTGTTCTTCTCACAAACCACATATGGATCCACCAGTGTGATTGCATGTGTGTTCTTCTCACAAACCACAGCTAGAGTCATTGCATGCATTTTATTCTCACAAACCACACCTAGAGTCATTGCATGTGTGTATTGCATGTGTGTTCTTCTCACAAACCACACATGGATCCACCAGTGTCATTGGATGTGTGTTCTTCTCACAAACCACATATGGATCCACCAGTGTCATTATATGTATGTTCTTCTCAAGAACCACTGCTAGAGTCACTGCATGCATGTTCTTCTCACAAACCACATATGGATCCACCAGAGTTCATTGGGTGTGTGTTCTTTTCATGAACCACACCCAGGTGTCGTTGCATGTGTGTTCTTCTCACAAACCACACATGGATCCACTAGAGTTCATTGCATGTGTGTTCTTCTCACAAACCACATATGGATCACCAGTGTCATTGGATGTGTGTTCTTCTCAAAAACCACATATGGATCCACTAGTGTCATTTCATGTGTGTTCTTCTCACAAACCACATCTAGAGTCATTACATGTGTGTTCTTTTCACAAACCAAATAAGGATCCACTAGTGTCATTGGATATGTGTTATTTTCCTGAACCACACCTAGTGTCATTGCATGTGTGTTCTTCTCACAAACCACACATGGATCCACCAGTGTCATTGGATATGTGTTCTTCTCACAAACCACATATGGATCCACCAATGGGATTGCATGTGTGTTCTTCTCATGAACCACAGCTAGAGTCATTCCATGTGTGTTCTTCTCAAAAACCACATATGGATCCACCAGAGTTCATTGGATGTGTTTTCTTTTCATGAACCACACCTAGTGTCATTGCATGTGTGTTCTTCCCACAAACCACATATGGATCCACCAGTGTCATTGGATGTGTGTTCTTCTCACAAACCACATATGGATCGACCAGTGTCATTGCATGTGTGTTCTTCTCACAAACCACACATGGATCCACCAGTGTCATTGGATGTTTGTTCTTCTCACAAAACACACATGGATCCACCAGTGTCATTGCATATTTTTCTTCTCATGAACCACATCTAGAGTCACTGCATGTGTGTTCTTCTCACAAACCACATAAGGATCCACCAGAGTCATTGGGTGTGTGTTCTTTTCATGAACCACACCCAGTGTCATTGCATGTGTGTTCTTCTCATAAACCACACATGGATCCACCAGAGTTCATTGCATGTCTGTTATTCTCACAAACCACATTGATCCACCAGTTTCTCTGCATGTGTGTTCTTTTCACAAACCACATGTGGATCCACCAGAGTCATGGCATGTGTGTTCTTTTCATTAACCATAGCTAGTGTCATTGCATGTCTGTTCTTTCCACATACCACATATGGATCCACCTGTGTCATTGCATGTGTGTCCTTCTCACAAACCACCCATGGATCCACCAGTGCCATTGGATGTGTGTTCTTGTCACAAACCACATATGGATCCACCAGTGTGATTGCATGCGTGTTCTTCTCACAAACCACAGCTAGAGTCATTGCATGCGCGTTATTCTCACAAACCACACCCAGAGTCATTGCATGTGTGTTCTTTTCACGAACCACATAAGGATCCACCAGTGTCATTGCATGTGTGTTCTTTTCACAAACCACATAAGGATCCACCAGTGTCATTGGATGTGTGTTCTTTTCATCAACCACACCCGGTGTCATTGCACTTGTGTTCTTCTCACATCCACCAGTGTCATTGGATGTGTGTTCTTCTCACAAAACACATATGGTTCCACCAGTGTGATTGCATGTGTGTTCTTCTCGTGAACCACATCTAGAGTCATTGCATGTGTGTTCTTCTCACAAACCACATATGGATCCACCAGAGTTCATTGGATGTGTGTTCTTTTCATGAACTACACCCAGTGGCATTGCATGTATGTTCTTCTCACAAACCACATATGGATCCACTAGTGTCATTGGATGTGTGTTCTTCTCACAAACCACATATGGATCCACCAGTGTCATTGCATGTGTGTTCTTCTCACAAACCACAACTAGAGTCATTGCATGTGTGTTCTTTTCACAAACCACATAAGGAATTGGATGTGTGTTCTTTTCATGAACCACACCAAGTGTCATTGCATGTGTGTTCTTAACACAAACCACACATGGATCCACCAGTGTCATTGGATTTGTGTTCTTCTCACAAACCACATATGGATCCACTAGTGTCATTGCATGTGTGTTCATCTCATGGACCACATCTAGAGTAACTGCAAGTGTTTTCTTCTCACAAACCACATAAGGATCCTCTAGAGTCATTGGATGTGTGTTCTTTTCATGAACCACACCTAGTGTCATTGCATGTGTGTTCTGCTCACAAACCACACATGGCTCCACCAGACTTCATTGCATGTCTGTTGTTCTCACAAACCACATTGATCCACTAGTGTCATTGAATGTGTGTTCTTTTCACAAACCACATGTGGATCCACCAGAGTCATTGCATGTGTGTTCTTTTCAATAACCACAGCTAGTGTCATTGCATGTTTGTTCTTTCTAGAGAACACATATGGATCCACCAGTGTCATTGCATGTGTGTTTTGCATGTGTGTTCTTCTCACAAGGCACACATGGATCCACAAGTGTCATTGGATGTGTGTTCTTCTCACAAACCACATATGGATCCACCAGTGTGATTGCATGTGTGTTCTTCTCACAAACCACAGCTAGAGTCATTGTATGTGTGTTCTTCTCACAAACGACACCCAGTGTCATTGCATGTGTGTTCTTTTCACAAAGCACATAAGGATCCACCAGGGTCATTGGATGTGTGTTCTTTTCATGAACCACACCCAGTGTCATTGCATGTGTGTTCTTCTCACAAACCACACATGGATCCACCAGTGTCATTGGATGTGTGCTCTTCTTATAAACCACATATGGATCCACTAGTGTGATTGCATGTGTGTTCTTCTCAAGAACCACAGCTAGAGTTATTGCATGTGTGTTCTTCTCACAAACCACATATGGATCCACCAGAGTTCATTGGATGTGTGTTCTTTTCATGAACCACACCCAGTGTCATTGCATGTGTGTTCTTCTCACAAACCACATATGGATCCACTAGTGTCATTGCATGTGTGTTCTCATGAACCACATATGGATCCACCAGTGTCATTGCATGTGTGTTCTTCTCACAAATCACATCCAGAGTGATTGCATGTGTGTTCTTTTCACAAACCACATAAGGATCCACCAGTGTGATTGGATGTGTGATCTTTTCATGAACCACACCCAGTGTTTTGCATGTGTGTTCTTTTCACAAACCACACATGGATCCACTAGAGTTCATTGCATGTCTGTTCTTCTCACAAACAATATTGATCCACCAGTGTCATTGCATGTGTGTTCTTTTCACAAACCACATGTGGATCCACCAGAGTCATTGCATGTGTGTTGTTTTCATTAACCACAACTAGTGTCATTGCATGTCTGTTTTATCCACAGCCCACACATGGGCGGACCCAAGAAGAGCTCAGTGGGGGCCTAGGACCCCACTCAAATTTGGCAAATCCTTCTAAGTTTTGACTAAAAATAGAAACATTTTTGAATTAGCAATAGAAAGGACCCTAGTCAACACTTGTGCCCCCACTAATTATTTTCTCTGGGTCCAGCCTTGAGACCACATATGGATCCACCAGTGTCATCGCATGTGTGTTTTGCATGTGTGTTCTTCTCACAAACCACACATGGATCCACCAGTGTCATTGGATGTGTGTTGTGGTCACAAACCACATTTGGATCCACCCGTGTGATTGCATGTGTGTTCTTCTCACGAACCACAACTAGATTCATTGCATGTGTGTTCTTCTCAAAAACCACACCCATTGTTATTGCATGTGTGTTCTTTTCACAAACCACATAAGGATCCACCAGTGTCATTGGATGTGTGTTCTTTTCATGAACCACACCCAGTGTCATTGCATGTGTGTTCTTCTCACAAACCACACATGGATCCACTAGTGTCATTGGATGTGTGTTCTTGTCACAAACCACATATGGATCCACCAGTGTGATTGCATGTGTGTTCTTCTCATGAACCACAGCTCGAGTCATAGCATGTGTGTTCTTCTCACAAACCACATATGGATCCACCAGAGTTCAATGGATGTGTGTTCTTTTCATGAACCACACCCAGTGTCATTGCATGTGTGTTCTTCTCACAAACCACATATGGATCCACATGTGTCATTGGATGTGTGTTCTTCTCATGAACCACATATGGATCCACCAGTGTCATTGCCTGTGTGTTCTTCTCACAAACCACATCCAGAGTCATTGCATGTGTGTTCTTTTCACAAACCACATAATGATCCACCAGTGTCATTGGATGTGTGTTATTTTCATGAACCACACCCGGTGTCATTTCATGTGTGTTCTTCTCACAAACCACACATGGATCCACTAGAGTTCATTGCATGTTTGTTCTTCTCACAAACCACATGGATCCACCAGTGTGATTGCATGTGTATTCTTTTCACAAACCACATGTGGATCCACTAGAGTCCTTGCATGTGTGTTCTTTTCATTATCCACAGCTAGTGTCATTGCATGTCTGTTCTTTCCATAGACCACACATGGGCGGACTCAAGAAGAGCTCAGTCGGGGCCTAGGCCCCCACTCAAATTTGGCAAATCCTTCTAAATTTAGACCAAAAATAGAAAGAATTTTTGAATTAGCAATAGAAAGGACCCTAGTCAACACTTGTGCCCCCAGTAATTATTTTCTCTGGGTCCACCCCTGAGACCACATATGGATCCACCAGTGTCATTCCATGTGTGTTTTGCATGTGTGTTCTTCTCACAAACCACACATGGATCTACCAGTGTCATTGGATGTGTGTTCTGCTCACAAACCACATATGAATCCACCCGTGTGATTGCATGTGTGTTCTTCTCACGAACCACAGCTAGATTGATTGCATGTGTGTTCTTCTCAAAAACCACACCCATTGTTATTGCATGTGTGTTCTTTTCACAAACCACATAAGGATCCACCAGTGTCATTGGATGTGTGTTCTTTTCATGAACCACACCCGGTGTCATTGCATGTGTGTTCTTCTCACAAACCACACATGGATCCACTAGAGTTCATTGCATGTTTGTTCTATTCACAAACCACATTGATCCACCAGTGTGATTGCATGTGTATTCTTTTCACAAACCACATGTGGATCCACTAGAGTCCTTGCATGTGTGTTCTTTTCATTAACCACAGCTAGTGTCATTGTATGTCTGTTCTTTCCACAGACCACACATGGGCGGACCCAAGAAGAGCTCAGTCGGGGCCTAGGCCCCCACTCAAATTTGGCAAATTGTTCTAAATTTTGACCAAAAATAGAAAGAATTTTTGAATTAGCAATAGAAAGGATCCTACTCAACACTTGTGCCCCCACTACTTATTTTCTCTCGGTCCACCCCTTAGACCACATATGGATCCACCAGTGTCATTGCATGTGTTTTTTGCATGTGTGTTCTTCTCACAAAACACACATGGATCCACCAGTGTCATTGGATGTGTGTTCTGCTCACAAACCACATATGAATCCACCTGTGTGATTGCATGTGTGTTCTTCTCACGAACCACAGCTAGATTCATTGCATGTCTGTTCTTCTCAAGAACCACACCCATTGTTATTGCATGTGTGTTCTTTTCACAAACGACATAAGGATCCACCAGTGTCATTGGATGTGTGTTCTTTTCATGAACCACACCCAGTGTCATTGCATGTGTGTTCTTATCACAAACCACACATGGATCCACCAGTGCCATTGGATGTGTGTTCTTATCATGAACCACGTATGGATCCACCAGTGTCATTGCATGTGTGTTCTTCTCATGAATCACAGCTAGAGTCATTCCACGTGTGTTCTTCTCACAAACCACATATGGATCCACCATAGTTCAATGGATGTGTGTTCTTTTCATGAACCACACCCAGTGTCATTGCATATGTGTTCTTCTCACAAACCACATATGGATCCACATGTGTCATTGGATGTGTGTTCTTCTCATGAACCACATATGGATCCACCAGTGTCATTGCCTGTGTGTTCTTCTCACAAACCACATCCAGAGTCATTGCATGTGTGTTCTTTTCACAAACCACATAAGGATCCACCAGTGTCATTGGATGTGTGTTCTTTTCATGAACCACACCCGGTGTCATTGCATGTGTGTTCTTCTCACAAACCACACATGTATCCACTAGAGTTCATTGCATGTTTGTTCTTCTCACAAACCACATGGATCCACCAGTGTGATTGCATGTGTATTCTTTTCACAAACCACATGTGGATCCACTAGAGTCCTTGCATGTGTGTTCTTTTCATTATCCACAGCTAGTGTCATTGCATGTCTGTTCTTTCCATAGACCACACATGGGCGGACTCAAGAAGAGCTCAGTCGGGGCCTAGGCCCCCACTCAAATTTGGCAAATCCTTCTAAATTTAGACCAAAAATAGAAAGAATTTTTGAATTAGCAATAGAAAGGACCCTAGTCAACACTTGTGCCCCCACTAATTATTTTCTCTGGGTCCACCCCTGAGACCACATATGGATCCACCAGTGTCATTCCATGTGTGTTTTGCATGTGTGTTCTTCTCACAAACCACACATGGATCTACCAGTGTCATTGGATGTGTGTTCTGCTCACAAACCACATATGAATCCACCCGTGTGATTGCATGTGTGTTCTTCTCACGAACCACAGCTAGATTGATTGCATGTGTGTTCTTCTCAAAAACCACACCCATTGTTATTGCATGTGTGTTCTTTTCACAAACCACATAAGGATCCACCAGTGTCATTGGATGTGTGTTCTTTTCATGAACCACACCCGGTGTCATTGCATGTGTGTTCTTCTCACAAACCACACATGGATCCACTAGAGTTCATTGCATGTTTGTTCTATTCACAAACCACATTGATCCACCAGTGTGATTGCATGCGTATTCTTTTCACAAACCACATGTGGATCCACTAGAGTCCTTGCATGTGTGTTCTTTTCATTAACCACAGCTAGTGTCATTGTATGTCTGTTCTTTCCACAGACCACACATGGGCGGACCCAAGAAGAGCTCAGTCGGGGCCTAGGCCCCCACTCAAATTTGGCAAATCGTTCTAAATTTTGACCAAAAATAGAAAGAATTTTTGAATTAGCAATAGAAAGGATCCTACTCAACACTTGTGCCCCCACTACTTATTTTCTCTGGGTCCACCCCTTAGACCACATATGGATCCACCAGTGTCATTGCATGTGTGTTTTGCATGTGTGTTCTTCTCACAAAACACACATGGATCCACCAGTGTCATTGGATGTGTGTTCTGCTCACAAACCACATATGAATCCACCTGTGTGATTGCATGTGTGTTCTTCTCACGAACCACAGCTAGATTCATTGCATGTCTGTTCTTCTCAAGAACCACACCCATTGTTATTGCATGTGTGTTCTTTTCACAAACCACATAAGGATCCACCAGTGTCATTGGATGTGTGTTCTTTTCATGAACCACACCCAGTGTCATTGCATGTGTGTTCTTATCACAAACCACACATGGATCCACCAGTGCCATTGGATGTGTGTTCTTATCATGAACCACGTATGGATCCACCAGTGTCATTGCATGTGTGTTCTTCTCATGAATCACAGCTAGAGTCATTCCATGTGTGTTCTTCTCACAAACCACATATGGATCCACCATAGTTCAATGGATGTGTGTTCTTTTCATGAACCACACCCAGTGTCATTGCATGTGTGTTCTTCTCACAAACCACATATGGATCCACATGTGTCATTGGATGTGTGTTCTTCTCATGAACCACATATGGATCCACCAGTGTCATTGCCTGTGTGTTCTTCTCACAAACCACATCCAAAGTCATTGCATGTGTGTTCTTTTCACAAACCACATAAGGTTCCACCAGTGTCATTGGATGTGTGTTCTTTTCATGAACCACACCCGGTGTCATTGCATGTGTTTTCTTCTCACAAACCACACATGGATCCACTAGAGTTCATTGCATGTTTGTTCTTCTCACAAACCACATGGATCCACCAGTGTGATTGCATGTGTATTCTTTTCACAAACCACATGTGGATCCACTAGAGTCCTTGCATGTGTGTTCTTTTCATTATCCACAGCTAGTGTCATTGCATGTATGTTCTTTCCATAGACCACACATGGGCGGACTCAAGAAGAGCTCAGTCGGGGCCTAGGCCCCCACTCGAATTTGGCAAATCCTTCTAAATTTTGACCAAAAATAGAAAGAATTTTTGAATAAGCAATAGAAAGGACCCAAGTCAACACTTGTGCCCCCACTAATTATTTTCTCTGGGTCCACCCCTAAGACCACATATGGATCCACCAGTGTCATTGCATGTGTGTTTTGCATGTGTGTTCTTCTCACAAACCACACATGGATCCACCAGTGTCATTGGATGTGTGTTCTGCTCACAAACCACATATGAATCCACCCGTGTGATTGCATGTGTGTTCTTCTCACGAACCATAGCTAGATTCATTGCATGTGTGTTCTTCTCAAAAACCACACCCATTGTTATTGCATGTGTGTTCTTTTCACAAACCACATAAGGATCCACCAGTGTCATTGGATGTTTGTTCTTTTCATGAACCACACCCAGTGTCATTGCATGTGTGTTCTTATCACAAACCACACATGGATCCACCAGTGTCATTGGATGTGTGTTCTTCTCACAAACCACATATGGATCCACCAGTGTGATTGGATGTGTGTTCTTCTCATGAATCGCAGCTAGAGTCATTCCATGTGTGTTCTTCTCACAAACCACATATGGATCCACGAGAGTTCAATGGATGTGTGTTCTTTTCATGAACCACACCCAGTGTCATTGCATGTGTGTTCTTCTCACAAACCACATATGGATCCACATGTGTCATTGGATGTGTGTTCTTCTCATTAACCACATATGGATCCACCAGTGTCATTGCCTGTGTGTTCTTCTCACAAACCACATCCAGAGTCATTGCATGTGTGTTCTTTTCACAAACCACATAAGGATCCACCCGTGTCATTGGATGTGTTTTTTTTCATGAACCACACCCTGTGTCATTGCATGTGTGTTCTTCTCACAAACCACACATGGATCCACTAGAGTTCATTGCATGTTTGTTCTTATCACAAACCACATTGATCCACAGTGTGATTGCATGTGTATTATTTTCGCAAACCACATGTGGATCCACTAGAGTCCTTGCACGTGTGTTCTTTTCAAAAACCACAGCTAGTGCCGTTGCATGCCTGTTCTTTCCACAGACCACACATGGGCGGACCCAAGAAGAGCTCAGTCGGGGCCTAGGCCCCCACTCAAATTTGGCAAATCCTTCTAAATTTTGACCAAAAATAGAAAGAATTTTTGGATTAGCAATAGAAAGGACCCTAGTCAACACTTGTGCCCCCACTAATTATTTTCTCTGAATCCACCCCTGAGACCACATATGGATCCACCAGTGTCATTGCATGTGTGTTCTTCTCACAAACCACACATGGATCCACCAGTGTCATTGGATGTGTGTTCTGCTCACAAACCACATATGAATCCACCCGTGTGATTGCATGTGTATTCTTCTCACAAACCACAGCTAGATTCATTGCATGTGTGTTCTTCTCAAAAACCACACCCATTGTTATTGCATGTGTGTTCTTTTCACAAACCACATAAGGATCCACCAGTGTCATTGGATGTGTGTTCTTTTCATGAACCACACCCAATGTCATTGCATGTGTGTTCTTATCACAAACCACACATGGATCCACCAGTGTCATTGGATGTGTGTTCTTCTCACAAACCACATATGGATCCACCAGTGTGATTGCATGTGTGTTCTTCTCATGAATCACGGCTAGAGTCATTCCATGTTTGTTCTTCTCACAAACCACATATGGATCCACCAGAGTTCAATGGATGTGTGTTATTTTCATGAACCACACCCAGTGTCATTGCATGTGTGTTCTTCTCACAAACCACATATGGATCCACATGTGTCATTGGATGTGTGTTCTTCTCATGAACCACATATGGATCCACCAGTGTCATCGCCTGTGTGTTCTTCTCACAAACCACATCCAGAGTCATTGCATGTGTGTTCTTTTCACAAACCACATAAGGATCCACCAGTGTCATTGGATGTGTGTTCTTTTCATGAACCACACCCGGTGTCATTGCATGTGTGTTCTTCTCACAAACCACACATGGATCCACTAGAGTTCATTGCATGTTTGTTATTCTCACAAACCACATTGATCCACAGTGTGATTGCATGTGTATTCTTTTTGCAAACCACATGTGGATCCACTAGAGTCCTTGCACGTGTGTTCTTTTCAAAAACCACAACTAGTGCCATTGCATGTCTGTTCTTTCCACAGACCACACATGGGCGGACCCAAGAAGAGCTCAGTCGGGGCCTAGGCCCCCACTCAAATTTGGCAAATCCTTCTAAATTTTGACCAAAAATAGAAAGAATTTTTGAATTAGCAATAGAAAGGACCCTAGTCAACACTTGTGCCCCCACTAATTATTTTCTCTGGATCCACCTTTGAGACCACATATGGATCCACCAGTGTCATTTCATGTGTCTTCTTCTCACAAACCACACATGGATCCACCAGTGTCATTGGATGTGTGTTCTGCTCACAAACCACATATGAATCCACCCGTGTGATTGCAAATGTATTCTTCTCACGAACCACAGCTAGATTCATTGCATGTGTGTTCTTCTCAAAAACCACACCCATTGTTATTGCATGTGTGTTCTTTTCACAAACCACATAAGGATCCACCAGTGTCATTGGATGTGTGTTCTTTTCATTAACCACACCCAGTGTCATTGCATGTGTGTTCTTATCACAAACCACACATGGATCCAACAGTGTCATTGGATGTGTGTTCTTCTCACCAACCACATATGGATCCACCAGTGTGATTGCATGTGTGTTCTTCTCATGAATCACAGCTAGAGTCATTCCATGTGTGTTCTTCTCACAAACCACATATGGATCTACCAGAGTTCAATGGATGCGTGTTCTTTTCATGAACCACACCCAGTGTCATTGCATGTGTGTTCTTCTCACAAACCACATATGGATCCACATGTGTCATTGGATGTGTGTTCTTCTCATGAACCACATATGGATCCACCAGTGTCATTGCCTGTGTGTTCTTCTCACAAACCACATCCAGAGTCATTGCATATGTGTTCTTTTCACAAACCACATAAGGATCCACCAGTGTCATTGGATGTGTGTTCTTTTCATGAACCACACCCGGTGTCATTGCATGTGTGTTCTTCTCACAAACCACACATGGATCCACTAGAGTTCATTGCATGTTTGTTCTTCTCACAAACCACATTGATCCACAGTGTGATTGCATGTGTATTCTTTTGGCAAACCACATGTGGATCCACTAGAGTCCTTGCACGTGTGTTCTTTTCAAAAACCACAACTAGTGCCATTGCATGTCTGTTCTTTCACAGAACACACATGGGCGGACCCAAGAAGAGCTTAGTCGGGGCCTAGGCCCCCACTCAAATTTGGCAAATCCTTCTAAATTTTGACCAAAAATAGAAAGAATTTTTGGATTAGCAATAGAAAGGACCCTAGTCAACACTTGTGCCCCCACTAATTATTTTCTCTGGATCCACCCCTGAGACCACATATGGATCCACCATCATTGCATGTGTGTTCTTCTCACAAACCACACATGGATCCACCAGTGTCATTGGATGTGTGTTCTGCTCACAAACCACATATGAATCCACCCGTGTGATTGCATGTGTATTCTTCTCACGAACCATAGCTAGATTCATTGCATGTGTGTTCTTCTCAAAAACCACACCCATTGTTATTGCATGTGTGTTCTTTTCACAAACCACATAAGGATCCACCAGTGTCATTGGATATGTGTTCTTTTCATTAACCACACCCAGTGTCATTGCATGTGTGTTCTTATCACAAACCACACATGGATCCAACAGTGTCATTGGATGTGTGTTCTTCTCACCAACCACATATGGATCCACCAGTGTGATTGCATGTGTGTTCTTCTCATGAATCACAGCTAGAGTCATTCCATGTGTGTTCTTCTCACAAACCACATATGGATCTACCAGAGTTCAATGGATGTGTGTTCTTTTCATGAACCACACCCAATGTCATTGCATGTGTGTTCTTCTCACAAACCACATATGGATCCACATGTGTCATTGGATGTGTGTTCTTCTCATGAACCACATATGGATCCACCAGTGTCATTGCCTGTGTGTTCTTCTCACAAACCACATCCAGAGTCATGGCATGCGTGTTCTTTTCACAAACCACATAAGGATCCACCAGTGTCATTGGATGTGTGTTCTTTTCATGAACCACACCCGGTGTCATTGCATGTGTGTTCTTCTCACAAACCACACATGGATCCACTAGAGTTCATTGCATGTTGTTCTTCTCACAAACCACATTGATCCACCAGTGTGATTGCATGTGTATTCTTTTCACAAACCACATGTGGATCCACTAGAGTCCTTGCATGTGTGTTCTTTTCATTAACCACAGCTAGTGTCATTGCATGTCTGTTCTTTCCACAGACCACACATGGGCGGACCCAAGAAGAGCTCAGTCGGGGCCTAGGCCCCCACTCAAATTTGGCAAATCCCTCTAAATTTTGACCAAAAATAGAAAGAATTTTTGAATTACCAATAGAAAGGACCCTAGTCAACACTTGTGCCCCCACTAATTATTTTCTCTGGGTCCACCCCTGAGACCACATATGGATCCACCAGTGTCATTGCATGTGTGTTTTGCATGTGTGTTCTTCTCACAAACCACACATGGATCCACCAGTGTCATTGGATGTGTGTTCTGCTCACGAACCACATATGAATCCACCCGTGTGATTGCATGTGTGTTCTTCTCACGAACCACAGCTAGATTCATTGCATGTGTGTTCTTCACAAAAACCACACCCATTGTTATTGCATGTGTGTTCTTTTCACAAACCACATAAGGATCCACCAGTGTCATTGGATGTGTGTTCTTTTCATGAACCACACTCACTGTCATTGCATGTGTGTTCTTATCATAAACCACACATGGATCCACCAGTGTCATTGGATGTGTGTTCTTCTCACAAACCACATATGGATCCACCAGTGGGATTGCATGTGTGTTCTTCTCATGAACCACAGCTAGAGTCATTCCATGTGTGTTCTTCTCACAAACCACATATGGATCCACCAGAGTTCAATGGATGTGTGTTCTTTTCATGAACCACACCCAGTGTCATTGCATGTGTGTTCTTCTCGTAAACCACATATGGATCCACCTGTGTCATTGGATGTGTGTTCTTCTCATGAACCACATATCGATCCACCAGTGTCATTGCATGTGTGTTCTTCTCACAAACCACATCTAGAGTCATTGCATGTGTGTTCTTTTCACAAACCACATAAGGATCCACTAGTGTCATTGGATGTGTGTTCTTTTCATGAACCACACCCAGTGTCATTGCATGTATGTTCTTCTCACAAACCACACATGGATCCACTAGAGATCATTGCATGTTTGTTCTTCTCACAAACCACATTGATCCACCAGTGTGATTGCATGTGTGTTCTTTTCACAAACCACATGTGGATCCACCAGAGTCAATGCATGTGTGTTCTTTTCATTAACCACAGCTAGTGTCATTGCATGTCTATTCTTTCCACAGACCACACATGGGTGGACCCAAGAAGAGATCAGTGGGGTCCTAGGCCCCCACTCAAATTTGGCAAATCCTTCTAAATTTTGACCAAAAATAGAAAGAATTTTTGAATTAGCAATAGAAAAGCCCCTAATCAACACTTGTGCCCCCACTAATTATTTTCTCTGGGTCCACCCCTGAGACCACATATGGATCCACCAGTGTCATTGCATGTGTGTTTTGCATGTGTGTTCTTCTCACAAACCACACATGGATCCACCAGTGTCATTGGATGTGTGTTCTGCTCACAAACCACATATGGATCCACCAGTGTGACTGCATGTGTGTTCTTCTCACGGACCACAGCTAGATTCATTGCATGTGTGTTCTTCTCAAAAACCACACCCATTGTCATTGCATGTGTGTTCTTTTCACAAACCACATAAGGATCCACCAGTGTCATTGGATGTGTGTTCTTTTCATAAACCACACCCAGTGTCATTGCATGTGTGTTCTTATCACAAACCACACATGGATCCACCAGTGTCATTGGATGTGTGTTCTTCTCACAAACCACATATGGATCCACCAGTGTGATTGCATGTGTGTTCCTCTCATGAACCACAACTAGAGTCATTGCATGTGTGTTCTTTTCACAAACCACATATGGATCCACCAGAGTTCATTGGATGTGTGTTCTTTTCATGAACCACACCCAGTGTCATTGCATGTGTGTTCTTCTCACAAACCACATATGGATCCACCAGTGTCATTGGATGTGTGTTATTCTCATGAACCACATATGGTTCCACTAGTGGCATTGCATGTGTGTTCTTCTCACAAACCACATCAAGAGTCATTGCATGTGTGTTCTTTTCACAAACCACATAAGGATCCACCAGTGTCATTGGATGTGTGTTCTTTTCATGAACCACACCCAGTGTCATTGCATGTGTGGTCTTCTCACAAACCACACATGGATCCACTAGAGTACATTGCATGTCTGTTCTTCTCACAAACCACATTGATCCACCAGTGTCATTGCATGTGTGTTCTTTTCACAAACCACATGTGGATCCACCAGAGTCATTGCATATGTGTTCTTTTCATTAACCACATATAGTGTCATTGCATGTCTGTTCTTTCCACAGACCACACATGGGCGGACCCAAGAAGAGCTCAGTGGGGGCTAGGCCCCCACTCAAATTCGGCAAATCCTTCTAAATTTTGACCAAAAATAGAAAGCATTTTTGAATTAGCAATAGAAAGGCCCCTAGTCAACACTTGTGCCCCACTAATTATTTTCTCTGGGTCCACCCCTGAGACCACATATGGATCCACCAGTGTCATTGCATGTGTGTTTTGCATGTGTGTTCTTCTCACAAACCACACATGGATCCACCAATGTCATTGGATGTGTGTTCTGCTCACAAACCACATATGGATCCACCAGTGTCATTGCATGTGTGTTCTTCTCACGAACCACGGCTAGATTCATTGCATGTGTGTTCTTCTCTAAAACCACACCCATTGTCATTGCATGTGTGTTCTTTTCACAAACCACATAAGGATCCACTAGTGTCATTGGATGTGTGTTCTTTTCATGAACCACACCCAGTGTCATTGCATGTGTGTTCTTATAACAAACCACACATGGATCCACCAGTGTCATTGGATGTGTGTTCTTCTCACAAACCACATATGGATCCACCAGTGTGATTGCATGTGTGTTCTTCTCATGAACCA
Organism: Avena sativa; assembly: GCA_916181665.1. Taxonomy (NCBI): domain Eukaryota; kingdom Viridiplantae; phylum Streptophyta; class Magnoliopsida; order Poales; family Poaceae; genus Avena; species Avena sativa. The sequence goes on along the minus strand of OV702290.1, from coordinate 362,596,492 downwards.
CAGCTATAGTCATTGCATGTGTGTTCTTCTCACAAACCACATATGGATCCACCAGAGTTCATTGGATGTGTGTTCTTTTCATAAACCACACCCAGTGTCATTGCATGTGTGTTCTTCTCACAAACCACATATGGATCCACCTGTGTCATTCGATGTGAGTTCTTCTCATGAACCACATATGGATCCACCAGTGTCATTGCATGTGTGTTCTTCTCACAAACCACATCTAGAGTAATTGCATGTGTGTTCTTTTCACAAACCACATAAGGATCCACCAGTGTCATTGGATGTGTGTTCTTTTCATGAACCACACCCAGTGTCATTGCATGTTTGGTCTTCTCACAAACCACACATGGATCCACCAGTGTCATTGGATGTGTATTCTTCTCACAAACCACATATGGATCCACCAGTGTCATTGCATGTGTGTTCTTCTCATGAACCACATCTAGAGTCACTACATGTGTGTTCTTCTCACAAACGACATAAGGATCCACCAGAGTTCATTGGATGTGTGTTCTTTTCATGAACCACACCCAGTGTCATTGCATGTGTGTTCTTCTCACAAACCACACATGTATCCATCAGTGGTCATTGCATGTCTGTTATTCTCACAAACCACATTGATCCACCAGTGTCATTGCATGTGTGTTCTTTTCACAAACCACATGTGGATCCACCAGAGTCATTGCATGTGTGTTCTTTTCATTAACCACAACTAGTGTCATTGCATGTCTGTTCTTTCCACAGACGACATATGGATCCACCAATGTCATTGCATGTGTGTTTTGCATGTGTGTTCTTCTCACAAACCACACATGGATCCACCAGTGTCATTGGATGTGTGTTCTTCTCACAAACCACATATGGATCCACCAGTGTGATTGCATGTTTGTTCTTCTCACAAACCACAGCTAGAGTCATTGCATGTGTGTTCTTCTCACAAACCACACCCAGTGTCATTGCATGTGTGTTATTTTCACAAACCACATAAGGATCCACCAGTGTCATTGGATGTGTGTTCTTTTCATGAACCACACCCAGTGTCATTGCATGGGTGTTATTCTCACAAAACACACATGGATCCACCAGTGTCATTAGATGTGTGTTCTTCTCACAAACCACATATGGATCCACCAGTGTGATTGCATGTGTGTTATTCTCATGAACCGCAGCTAGAGTCATTGCATGTGTGCTCTTCTCACAAACCACATATGGATCCACCAGAGTTCATTAGATGGGTGTTCTTAGCATGCAACTGCCCCAAGTACTATGCAGACAAGAAGGCCGTCAAGGCAAGCAAAGGTATATATGATATACATGTTATTGATGTGTACTTGACTAGTACTCGTAGTAGCACCTGGGTATTTGATACTGGATCGGTTTCTAATATATGTAACTTGAATCAGGGGCTGCTGAACAAGCGACCACTAGCAAGGGGTGAGGTCAAGATGTGTGTCGGCAATGGATCAAGAGTCGATGTGATCACCATCGGAACGCTGCCTCTCCACCTACCATTTGGATTAGTTATAAACTTAAATAATTGTTATTAGGTGCCTACACTAAGCATGAATATTATATTCGGATCTTGTTTAATGCGATGTGGTTATTTGTTTAAATCCGAAAACAATGGTTGTTCGATTTATATGAATGATATCTTTTATGGTCATGCACCTGTGATGAATGGTTTATTTCTATTAGATATCGATAATAGTGTTACACATATTCATAATGTTGATGCTAAAAGAATTAAACTTGATGACGATATATCTGCATATATGTGGCACTATCGTTTAGGTCATATTGGTGTTAAACGCATGAAGAAACTCCATTCTTATGGACTTTTGGAATCACTTGACTTTGAATCATTTGATACATGTGAGCCATGCCTTATGGGCAACATGACTAGAACGCCATTTTCCAGTTCAATGGAACGGGCGACAAATTTATTGGAAATCATACATACTAATGTATGCGGTCCAATGAGTGTGTCGTCGCGTGGTGGTTATCGTTATTTTGTTACTTTCACGTATGATTTGAGTAGATACGGGTATATCTATTTGATGAAACACAAATCTGAAACCTTTGAAAAGTTCAAGGAATTTCGGAATGAAGTGGAAAATCATCGTAATAGAAGATCAAATTTCTACGGTCTGACCATGGAGGTGAGTATCTAAGTTACAAGTTTAACACACATATGAAAGAGTGTGGAATAGTTTCACAACTCACACATGCCGGAACACCACAACGTAATGGTGTGTCGGAACATCATAATCGTACTTGATATGGTTCGATCTATGATGTCTCTGACTGACTTGCCACTGTCATTTTGGGGCTATGCACTGGAAACTGCTGCATTCACTCTAAATCGGGCACCATCTAAATCTGTTGGAAACACACCGTATGAATTGTGGTTTGGAAACAAACCTAAGCCGTCGTTTCTTAAAGTTTGGGGTTGCGATGTTTATGTGAAGAAACTTCAACCAGATAAACTCGAACCCAAAGCGGAAAAATGCTTCTTCATAGGATACCCTAAGGAAACTATTGGGTATTCCTTCTATCACAGATCCGAAGGCAAGGTTTTTGTTGCCAAGAATGGATCCTTTCTAGAGAAAGAGTTTCTCGCGAAAGGCATGTGTAGTCGGAAGGTAGAACTCGAAGAGGTCATTGAACCTTCTATTCATGCAACGGCGAGTAGCACAGCACCAAAAATTGTTCCGGAGTCGACTTCACTAAATGAAGAGGGAACTAATGATAATGATCATGAAACTCCGAAAGAGGACACTACCGAACCTCGCAGGTCGAGCAGGACACGTGCAACTCCTGAACTATACGGTAATCCTGTTATGAATTTCATGGTCAATGAAATAGATGACCCGGCGACGTATGAAGAAGCGATGATGAGCCCAGATTCCAATAAATGGCTAGAAGCCATGAAATCCGAGATGGAATCCATGTACGAAAACCAGGTTTGGACCTTGGTGGACTTACCTCATGACCGAAAGTCCGTTGAGAATAAATGGATTTTCAAAATGAAAACTGATGCTGATGGTAATGTAACTGTCTATAAGGCTTGACTTGTCGCAAAGGGGTTCTGACAAATTCAAGGGGTTAACTACAATGATACATTCTCTCTCGTAGCGATGCTAAACTCAGTTAGGATTATGTTACAATTGCTGCTTGTTTCGATTATGAGATATGGCAGATGGATGTCAAAACTGCATTCCTCACTGGAAACATGGAAGAAGAATTGTATATGATACAACCAAAGGGTTTTGTTAATCCTAAGGATGCTAACAAGGTGTGCAAGCTTCAGTGATCCATCTATGAACTAAAGCAAGCATCACGGAGTTGGAATCTCCGCTTTGATGTGGTGATCAAAGAGTTTGGATTTATCCAAACTTATGGAGGGGCTTGTATTTGCAAGAAAGTGAGTGGGAGCAATGTGGCATTTCTAATATTATATGTGGACGACATATTATTGATTGGAAATGATATAGATCTTTTAAACAGTGTTAAAAGTTATCTAAACAACAAATTTTTGATGAAGGACCTAGGTGAAGCGTCATACATATTAGGCATAAAGATCTATAGAGATAGATCAAGGCGCCTGATAGGGCTATCACAAAGTACAGACCTTGATAAGATTTTAATGAAGTTTAAAATGGACGGAAGTAAGAAGGGGTTCTTACCAATGTTGCAAGGCAAGACATTGAGTAAGACTCAAACTCCGGCTACGACGGAAGAATGAGAGATAATGGATAAAATCCCCTATGCTTTAGCTATAGGCTCTATAATGTACGCCATGCTATGTACAAGACCGGATGTGGCACATGCTATTAGTTTAACTAGTAGGTACCAATCTGATCCAGGTACGGAACATTGGATAGTGGTCAAGAATATCCTTAAGTACTTAAGAAGAACTAAGGACATGTTTCTTGTATACGGAGGTGCAGAAGAGCTGGTCAACAAGTGTTATGTCGACGCTAGCTTTGACACCGACCCAGATGACTCTAAGTCTCAATCCGGATACATATTTCTCTTGAACGGAGCAGCAGTTAGTTGGAGGAGTTCCAAACAACCTGTGGTGGCTGGATCAACGACGGAGGCGGAATATGTTGCTGCTGCAGAAGCGGCTCAGGAAGCGGTTTGGATGAAGGAGTTCATAACCGAACTAGGTGTGGTTCCTAGTGCGTTGGACCCAATGGTTATCTATTGTGACAACAATGGAGCCATAGCCAACGCTAAGTAACCAAGGTCTCACAAGAATTCCATGCATATTAAAAGTGTCGGTTTCACTCCATCCGAGAACTTGTTAAGGATGGAGATATAAAGATTTGTAAAGTACACATGGATGTCAATGTTGCTGATCCATTGACTAAAGTTCTCCCTAGGGAAAAACATGATCAACACCAGAACTCCATGGTTGTTAGATTTATCACTATGTAACTAGATTATTGTCTCTAGTGCAAGTGGGAGACTGAAGGGAATATGCCCTGAGAGGCAATAATAAAGTTGTTATTATGTATATTCCAAGTATAGGATAGATGTTTATTTTGCATGCTATAATTGTATTAATAAGGAAACATTAATACATGTGTGTTTAATAAACAAATGGAAAGTTCCTAGGTATGCCTCTCTTTAAACTAGCTCGTTGATTAACAAGATGATCAAAGTTTCCTAATCATGGACATTGGATGTCGTTAATAACGAGGTCACAACATTGGGGAAATGATGTGATGAACATTCATCCGAAGTGTAGCATTAGGATCAAAGTCATTGAGTTTATATTGCTATAACATCATACGAACTAATCCTAGTCCTTAGACCATGAGATCATGTTAATCACTAACACCAGAGGAGTATCTTGATAACATCAAACGTCACACCGTAAAAGGGTGACTATAAAGATGGGTTTAGTGCTACGAAGGTGTTATGTAGAGGCTCATGGATCAAGAGTGGGATTTTTCCATCCCGATTACGGGTAGATATACTCTAGGCCCTCTCGGTGATATCACATTGAGAATAGCTTGCAAGCAAGTGATGTGATCACTAGAATGTTATATCACGGGAACGAGAAAAGAGTGCATGTTAGTAACGAGATCAAACTAGGTATTTGGATACCGATGATCAAATCTCGGACATGTAATATATTGTGAGACAAAGGGATTAAGTTACTAGCATTAAAGGTTTTCACGATCACAAAAGTCATCATTGAATGTGCAGGAGTCAGAATGGATCTCTAGGTCCCGCTTCTGATTATTGATCTGAGAGGAGTCTCAATCATGTGTGCATTATTCGCGAACCGTAGGGTGGCACACTTAAGGGTTGCCAAACACTATTTGGAGCATATATGTTTCATACGAAAGAATTGCAAAGCGCTGGAATCATTTCGATGGAAACCAGAATTGTTTCGGGTGAAATTGCAGAAACTAGTTCTGCATGTGATATTGAAATGTTGCAAGGGGTTTTATGTGAATGTTTGTTAATTAAAATAATTAACAAAATTCTGAATAAAATAAATAAAAGAGTTTTATTAAATGAGAGTTTCATTAAATTTGGTGGAAATTTTAATGCATGTGAATGGAATTTTGAGTGGAGGCTAGATTTATGTGAGTGGAGCTTCACCACATGAATGAGGGAAGAGGTGCGGGCACCTCCCCATGGTGCCGGCCATGGGAGGGGTATGCCCCCTCTCCCTATAAAAGTCCCCCTATCCTCCTCACAAAACACACCTCCTCGTGAAGGATCTCTCTCCCCCTCTAGATATATTCCCCATGGTCTCGGATTAGCGAGATACATGTTCCCAGTGGCTTTTCATCTTGAAGGAGTTACTACTTCCGCTAATTTGATGGAGCGAGGAGGTGGAGGTTGTTCGGTGGCCTAAACGTGTGTGCGAGGATGGATGCGCTGCTGATTTGCGGTGCTAGGACTTCCACACGATCTTGAGATCGGCAAGCGTTCGACTACATCATCCACGAGTTCCAACTCGTTAACAATGCTTTGTTGTCTTTGAGGGTAAGTTCTCCATGGATGTATATCCACCCGTTGCTTGTATCTAGTAGATAGATCTTGGCGTATAGTTCCCATCATAGATTTTTTTTTTGTTTTCTATGCTGCGAACCCAACAGTGGTATGCTGGGTCACCACAACAAGACTTCCGTGCCTAAGTGGGAGAAAGCTGAGGCCGCCTTGCTTGATGAAGGGATAACTCCAGCTACACATGACTGGCCCGAGAGGGTAAGAAATTGGTTACTTGCGCATGGGGTGAAGTATGACATGCAAATAGGGGAGATAATAATGGATGAGAAGAAAAAAATCGCTACACCCCATGAAGCAATTGTTACAACAATCAAAGAGGTTCAAGAGGGAAAGTTCAAGCCCGACAAAGAGAATGACAAGCTGACAAAGGCCACCAGGAATCCTAAAAAACCAGGACGAACACGAGGCTTTGGACCTTCTATGCCGTGGAAGACTGAGTTTCCTGAGGACAGTGAATCTTATAGAAGCCGAGCGAGAGCAGGCAGCGGAAGGAGCAGGAGGAGGCAGACCGGTTGTGTAGCCTAGAAATAAAGAACGATGAAATATATGGCATCTTAAAGCAGCAACTGAAGAAACTAGACGAAATGCGCCAGCAAGGGGCAACTCATCAGTTGTAGCAAGATAGTGTCAGCGGCCCATCTCAGTGCAGAAGCAACATGGCTTCCACGGGGGTCGGGGCTGATGAAGCACCGATGGATCGCTACCCCGTGGATAATATCAGTGAGAAGACAAGTTGTGAGATGCATGTGGGAGTGATCAACTTATCCTTCGAGGTGACAGTCGTCTTTGCTTTATCCTATGAACCTCGAGCACGCTGGCATGGCCATGAGATTCTAGATGGCTATGCTCGTGTCGGGGTGGATGAAGTTGTACCAGAATATGAATCACTGGATCTTGACATCCCTGGAGCTGAAGATGAGAGGACACTAGGAGAAGTCGGTGGTGGTATCATTCTATGGCGTAAGTAATACATTATGTTTCCAGGATCGGCGCCCAGGCCACCACCTTCTCCTCCGAGTCGCAGTTCACCACCTCCAAGTCCACATGATAAGGAGACGGATGACCACCATGGCGCGAGTCCACTGCCACGTCAGCCGAGTCTACCACTGCGTCAGCCGACTCCACTGTCGTGTCAGTCGTCTCTGCCGCCTCCGTGCACTACTAACTCCCAACAACACCATTATCGAAAGGCCACCGCTCGGTCGACTAGTGCTACTACTCAGAAGAAAGGTAGTAGGGCGAAGAAAAACATGCTGCCTCCTCCCATGGGGACCGATGAGGAAACCAAAGTGATTAGCGAAGCTAAAGTGAAAGACTTTTTGCACCGAAAAAGCCTGAGCCAAAGAAGCTATTTGATCCGAAATTCAAAAAGTGGGCTAAGAGTTTTATTGAGCAACCATCGCAATATGAGATAAATAAGGCAGATGGCTACACACTCTGTCTGATGAGAGTTAGTAGGAATAAGACATGAAGTACTAGTGCAAGCAAGAAAAGAAACGTTGCCCACTCGGAGAATAGGCAAAACAATCGATCTCACCGATAAAGGTGTTACCTAGTGTTGATCAGGTATTAGTACTAATCAAGCGATGGACTTTGCTAGAGATTCTAGTGATACGTTGCTAACGTATCCATAATTTTTGATGTTCCATGCTTGGTTTTATCTACTTTCTTATGTTTTGTCCACACTTTGGAGTACTTTCTATACACTTTCTTGGACTAACCTATTAACAAGAGTCACAGTGACAGCTGCCTATTTTCTGTTATTTTTGGTTCCAGTAAAGCCAGAAAATGAATATTCTCGGTATTGGACGGGACAAAAGCCAAAGTCAGTTTTTCACCGAGGGACACGAGGAGCCAGAATACGAGACGGAGAGGGGCCAGGGGCCGCCACACCACCTGGCCGCGCGGCCCAGCCTGGCCCGCGTAAGGGGGTTGTCTGGCCGCCTCCGGCACCCCCTCGGCCTCCCCTTTTGCCTATATATCGCCTCTGATACAGAAACCCTAAGTACCCGATCAAAATTCCATGAAAGAGTCTGTAGCCGCCGTCATCTCCATCCCAAGATCGGGAGGGATCTGAAGCTCTTCCCGACACCCTACCGGAGGGGAGAATTCACCCTGGAGGCCTTCTTCATCACCATGCAAGCCTCCGGGGTGATGTGTGAGTAGTTCATCCTTAGACTACATGTCCATGTAGTAGCTAGATGGCTGTTTCTCCCCCTTTGTGCTATCATGTTTAGATCTTGTGAGCTCCGTTCATGATCAGGATCATCTATTTGTAATTCATACATGTTGTGTTTGCGGGGATCCGATGGATATTGATATGCTATTTCAGATTGATATTGATTCTATCATGTCTTTGTGATTTGTGATCTTGGATGCTTTCTGTTGTTAGTAGCTATCTTGGCCAAGTAGATGCTAGCAACTCCAAGAGTTAGTATTTATGCTCGATAGTGGGTTCATGCCTCTAGTAATCTGGGGAAGTGACAGAAATCTCTAAGGTACTAGGTGTGCTGTTGCTACTAGGGAGAAAACAACAATCCATTGTTCATAGAACAATCGTATTGCTTACTTTACACGCAACGCGTAATGCAATTATCTGTTTCTTGCAACTTAATACTGGAGGGGGTTCGGATGATAACCTGAAGGTGGATTATTAGTCATAGATGTAGTTGGATTACGGTCTATGTATAATGTTGTAATGCCCAATCAAATCTCAAAGGAGTCAATATGAGTAGTATATGCATATTTATTTCTCGATGTTTGTCAATTGCCCCGCTGTAATTTGTTCACCCAACCTGTCATCTATCTTAAGGAGAGCCACCACTAGTGAACTATGGACCCCGATCCTTTCTTTTACCATCAATCTACAACTGTTTACTGCTTTCTGTTTACTTTCTGCAAACAATTACTTTCTTCCACACAATACGTTTAATCCTTTATTTTCAGCAAAACCGGTGAGATTGACAACCTCACTGTAAGTTAGGGGCAAAGTTCTGTGGTTGTGTTATGCAGGTCTCCACGTTGCTGCTAGCACCGGTAGTGCGCCCTGCAAAAGTTCAGCTAGCAACACCTTTGGGGTGTTTCCTTGCTCCTACTGGTTCGATTAAACCTTGGTTTCATAACTGAGGGAAAACTTGCTGCTGTGCTCATCATACCTTCCTCTTGGGGTTCCCCAATGAGCTCGAGATATCTTGGGCCATCAAAGCTTTTTCTGGCGCCGTTGCCGGGGAGTCAAGGACATCTTCACTAGGGGAGTCCCTCATAACCAATCTCTTTACTTTGTTATTTTTGTTTTGCTTAGTTTACTTTTGCTTTGTTTGCTTGTTTCTTTATCGAAAACACAAAAAAAATTAGTTTTACTAGTTTGCTTTCTTTATTGAAAACACAAAAAAATTAAGTCTTTCTATAGTTGTTACCTCTTCCTTAGCTCACCATGTTGATCCCTAAATTCACCCTGAAAGACCTTTCAATAGGTAGTGGCTCTATAATTGGAAAATATAATATTGAAGAATTCTTTAATCATGTTAGTAAACATGAGGATATTGAGGATAGATCCCTTGTAGAACTTGCTCCAAACTATGAAATTGCTGCAGCTTCTTTAGTTCACATGTTGGAAGCTAGGTTTGTTAACCTTAACCCCTTAATGCAAGTAATGTTTCTTAAACTTAAGGAAATTGAGGACCCTGAAAAGAGAGATATTATTCTAGAAACTTTGCTTAAGGAATTCTATGATGTTGCCAAGGAACCTAGAAAAGTATTTGAATGTTTTAATATGCTAGGCTCATGTGTAGATGTTATTGGTACACGAGAAAATATGAACAAAACCAAACCTAATGGGGAGGAAATTAAAATACCAATACCTTTCAAACTTGTAGCAATGCATGAAGCCATAGAAAAGAATCTTGATTGGATTGTTCCCGAAAACCCGTTTGATGAAAATAGGGAACCCAAGAGTATTGAGAGAGGATCCTCTAGAACTTATTTGTATGAGATACCTTGCCTTGTTAAAGATATTTCTGGTATCAATCTTAATGCTTCTTCATTTGAGAACACTTGATTCTTTTTCTTGCTTCTTATGCCTAACTTAAAGGCATTAAAGAAAAGTACTTATTGGGAGATAACCCAAAAGTTTTAGATAAGTCTTGGAAGTTTTTACTTCAGTAATAGCCGCTCCTTATCCTTTTTATTTGCTTTTTGTGCCAAAAGTAACCTCTAATGAGAGAGAAGTAATGATTGGGAAAGTTGCTGTTCCGAAATAGATTTCTGTGCTTCACCATAAAAATTCGTGTAAAATCTATGTACGTCATTTTGAGGCATTATTTTTTGTGCTTCTACCCCAGGTTGTTATATAACTTTCGTTAGTTCAACACTTTTCGATTAGAGAAACATAGGGTCTTCGAAAAAATTCGTCTTTACCTGCTGGTCTGTTTTGACAGATTTCTGCCATTATTTGCATTTGCTTCTTGTTGGTTCCTTTTTGAGTTTTTTTAGGGAATTGAGCTTTTTGAGGAAAGTGCTATAGTATCTTGTGTTTTAATGGAAGTTTTATTGGTGTTGGAACTGAACCTAAAGACTTACTATCTTGAGTGCACTAATGTTGCTAATAAAGATTGTGTGAAGTTTTGTATGAAGGAAAAATTTCAGGTGTATGGGAGGAATGTGTAATGAGATGAAGAATGGACTTAAGCTCAAGCTTGGGGATGCCACGCTTGTCACCCCAAGAACTATCCAAGAAGTACAAGCATCAAAGCTTGGGGATGCCCAAGGCATCCCCTTCTTCATCAAAAAAAATTCCAGGTTTCTTCCAAACACTTCATTTTTATTGTTTCATGCACAGTTGTGTTGTTCTTGGAGCGTCTTCTTTTTCGTTTTTCGTTTTGGTTTTTGTTTGCTTGGTTTTCTTAGTTTTCTGAATAAATTGGTTGCACCCCCTCTTTCATGCATTGGTTTTCAAATAGTTTGGTTTGGATTGGACAAGAGTAGGAAAAGTTCATGCTTAAGTGGTAAAGAGAGCTTGTTTTTGACTATGGCCTATGCTTTGTCATGCCATGCTTGATACTGTTTTGGATTTATGCTTAGTATTCTTTGTTGTAGCATGACTTGTTATAAACAATTGAGATTTCTTAATGTGCCTTGGAAGAATCATGCGTTGTTTTAGCATATTAAAGCATAGTATAGTGGTATTCTCCTTTGATGCTTTATTTGGATTGACTTGGCACATGCTCACACCAAGTAATGACTATCCCAAGTCACCATAGCCTTTATGATCCTTTAGTTTTCAACTTTTAGTATCACTTTATGCTTTGATTAATGATGTTTTGCCGCTCTACATGATTATGGCCATTATTGCTCTCTTAGTTGGTCGCTCCTAGTCTTTTGCTAGCCTCCATAACCAAGTGTGAGTTTTCCACTCATGCATCCAGCTCCTAAAACCAAGATATTCCAAAGAGTCCACCATACCTACCTATTAGCATTTGCTATTCTAAGTATATTCATGTTTTTATCTACCTTCCAAATTAAACTTGTTATGTGAAAATTAGTGATTAAAGCTCTCATGAACTTGATGGCACACTTTACTTTTCTTGCACTTAATAAACTTGAAGCATTGCGTGCATCTTTGTTGCGTATATGCTTGCGCTTTATAAGTTGAAGTTAGCAGAACCATGTATCATGGGGAACGCTTTCAACATTGCGCTTGTAGTTTGTACCCCGTTGATATCATGTTCTTTTGCTTATGGATCCCGGTGGTGTGAAATAAAAGGGGAACTTGTAAGATCATGGAGTTTGTATTTGTGTTAGAGAGACACCTGGGCCGCTAGCCTAAGCCATGCCTAATCATGGTGGAAACTTGCAGCATAACCATAATGAGCACTCTATGAAGCATCCTCAATAAAAACCTATGCAAATAGTAAATAAAAAGATCGCTGAGATGCTCATTGTCTGCTTGCCTTGTCATTTTGATTATGGGATAGCTCTTGTATCATGTGCAAGGGGTACCCTGTTGGTAGTTCTCTATGATACATATGTACTTACAATGACAAGAGCTTACTTGTGACTAAAGTTGAGTAGCATGAGGTTCGGTCTTCGTAAGTAAGGGGCATGAGATTTCAGCTTATAACATGTCAAGCATATCCTCTTAGTTGTATCACTTTAACCTTAACCACCTTCAAGATGCTTATGATAGGGGCAATGAGAGCTGAAAGCTAATAAGTACCATAATTTTTGGAAGCTCTTTATGGAACTTGTATCCTTACTTCCTTCTATGAAGGCCTTTCTTTTACTGTTATGTTGAGTCTCCACCTTCTATCTTTATGCACCTACTTTGAGAGCATAGTGGCCATTCTTAGTTCTATGTGCATTGTCCCAAGACTTGTTGATTAATGCATACCTTTGATATTGCTTGTTTTTAACTATTTGTATCTAGTCACCCTTATGAACTTTGAAGGTGTCCTATGCATTTATGTTTGCTACTCTATGAAGGACAAGCTGAATGCCACTATGCTATGTTTTCTTTATGTGAAACAAACAAACGTCTTGCAAAGCATTGTTATTCATGAATCTTTTGTTTGCGCCTTTTCATGTTGCAACATAGTTGCTATGTCTTATTGTTTGAACTTTATCTTTCATGTTATGATTGAAGTACTATGATCCTAGCTGTTAATGTTTTGCAAATACTTTGATCAAGTTTATGATGGTGCATGTCACCTCAAAAATTATTCTTTCTTTTTATCACTTACCTACTCGAGGACGAGCAGGAGTTAAGCTTGCGGATGTTGATACGTTGCTAACGTATCCATAATTTTTGATGTTACCTGCTTGGTTTTATCTACTTTCTTATGTTTTGTCCACACTTTGGAGTACTTTCTATACACTTCCTTGGACTAACCTATTAACAAGAGCCACAGTGCCATCTGCCTATTTTCTGCTGTTTTTGGTTCCAGGAAAGTCAGAAAATGAATATTCTCGGAATTGGACGGGACAAAAGCCAAAGTCAGTTTTTCACCGAGGGACACAAGGAGCCAGAATACGAGACAGAGAGGGGCCAAGGGGCTGCCACACCACCTAGCCGCGAGGCCCAGCCTGGCCCATGCCAGGGGGTGGTCTGGCCGCCTCCGGCACCCCTTAGCCTCCCCTTTCGCCTATATATCGCCTCCGATACAGAAACCCTAAGTACCGGAACAAAATTCCATGAAAGAGTCTGTAGCCGCCGTCATCTCCATCCCTAGATCAGGAGGGATCTGAAGCTCTTCTCGGCACCCTGCCGGAGGGGAGAATTCACCCTGGAGGCCTTCTTCATCACCATGCAAGCCTCCAGTGTGATGTGTGAGTAGTTCATCCTTGGACTACAGGTCCATGTAGTAGCTAGATGGTTGGTTCTCCTCCTTTGTGCTATCATGTTTAGATCTTGTGAGCTCCATTCATGATCAGGATCATCTATTTGTAATTCATACATGTTGTGTTTGCGGGGATCCGATGGATATTGAGATGCTATTTCAGATTGATTATTAATTCTATCATGTCTTTGTTATTTGTGATCTTGCATGCTTTCCATTGTTAGTAGCTATCTTGGCTAAGTAGATGCTAGCAACTCCAAGAGTTAGTATTTATGCTCGATAGTGGGTTCATACCTCTAGTAATCTGGGGAAGTGACAGAAATCTCTAAGGTACTAGATGTGCTGTTGCTACTAGGGAGAAAACAACAATCCTTTGTTCATAGAACAATCGTATTGTTTACGGTCTATGTATAATGTTGTAATGCCCAATCAAATCTCAAAGGAGTCAAGATGAGTAGTATATGCATATTGCTTTCTTGTTGTTTGTCAATTTCCCTGCTGTAATTTGTTCACCCAACATGTAATCTATCTTAAGGAGAGCCACCACTAGTGAACTATTGACCCCGGTCCTTTCTTTTACCATCAATCTACAACTGTTTACTTCATTTTGTTTACTTTCTGCAAACAATTACTTTCTTCCACACAATACGTTTAATCCTTTGTTTTCAGCAAAACCGGTGAGATTGACAACCTCACTGTAAGTTGGGGGCAAAGTTATGTGGTTGTGTTGTGCAGGTCTCCATGTTGCTGCTGGCACCGATAGTGTGCCCTGCCAAAGTTCAGCTAGCAACACCTTTGGGGTGTTTCCTTGCTCCTACTAGTTTGATTAAACCTTGATTTCATAACTGAGGGAAAACTTGCTGCTGTGCTCATCATACCTTCCTCTTGGGGTTCCCCAACGAGCTCGAGATATCTTGGGCCATCAGCTAGTATTAGTATTGATCAAGCTCTAGGCGCACATTTCCCCACGCAAATGGAAATAGCATGGAATTATGAATACGGGAAGTCTCTGGTCAGACCTGATGAGGTCGAACTTCTACCAACACAAATGCAAAGACTGCATGCGTGGTACTTGTAAGTCACAAAGGAAAAAGAGCGATCATCAATGCTGCTTGTGAGAGTTACAAATGAGCATTTCAATGGTGAAGACGAGATCCAAATTTATTTGAGGAATTCTATATGTTATACAAACAACATGCCCTCGAGTTTAGTCTCATCATTTCCTATTGTATGTAAGTGATTCATTTATTTCTATGATAAAGTCTCTAACTCAGCTCGTTCATTGCCTATAATTATCCTCACTACACTATTATGCAGAATAAAGAGCGAGGAATGTGATCAAAAGGGAATCTTTGACACTGGGTTCATCGACCCACGCCGAGTTAATGAATGATTGCTACAGGATTTCTCCAAGGATATGGAGCATAACTTGCTAAGGTTCATATAGAGGCAACATTACGAAAAGAGAATAATGTTTCCTTAAAACTTTAGGTGAGAGTGTTACTGTCTTGTACACATTCATTTTTGCTTACTCGATGTTAAGTGTAATTGATGAGTTATTGACGTATATAAACGTGGGAAGCTACCATTACATTATGATAATCATTGAAGTTGACGCTGGAAGAGTTGAAATCAAGGACCCACTAAAGAAAGACGAAAAGGAGTACAAAAGCATTAAATAGGTGTTCCAGAGGTAATTTTAGTCATTATCGCACTATATCGGTCTCTTTCGTTCATTTCCTGAGATATCAAGTAACTAAAAACTCATTTATTCATTTTTTTACCGGGCAGGGTTTGGCAACTTGTCACCAAGAGTACGGTAGGTGATTTTAAAGATGAGCTTAGTTTTTATCCGGTCGAGGTAAGTAGTACAAGATAGGTCCATGTATCTCTTTAATTCTAGTTTCAATACCATTATATCATGCTTGATTATTATTTGATTGAATTTTATTCTCATAAAGTGCGAAAGGCAGCCACAAGGGACTAATTTATGTGGATACATTATTTTCGAGTTCATTTGCTCGGAGGTCAATGAGCGGGACGGAGCGACATTAATACATTAATAGCAGTACATGAACAATATATTCACAATTTGATTTTATTACCATCAATTGTGTTGAGTGTCATTCATAATATTTGTTATGACGATTAATATTCATATTGATCTCCTTCTTTTATATATAGTTGGAAAAAATGTGGGGGAAACTCTAACCGAAGGAGCGCCTAGTAGCAATTCAAGAGGAATTGGCGGAATTTTTGGTTGACCATGTCATAGACCTAATGGAAAAATTCCATGCCACGGGATTCTGGTGAATTAATAATCTCCATGTAATCGAATAGACGGGCTCTAGTACCAGTTGTGATCTTCATGTAACCAACTTGTATATATATGTATGCTCCTAAGACAAGTTATATTATATATGCATCAACATGTATATTATATTTTATATTATATATGTATCAACATGCCACAGGATTCTAGTGATTTAATGATCTCCATGAATCAAATTTTACATAAAAATGAAAAATAATTAAAAATGAAAACCCCCTAAAAACTATAAATCCAGCATCCCCATCTCTAGTCCCGGTTGGTGTTACTAACCGTGACTAAAGGTCCTCCCGCCCCGCCGCCTTGTCGCTGCCACGTGGTGGCCTCTAGTCCCGATTTGTAAACGAACTGGGACAACCTCTAATCCTGATTCCACAGTCCCGGTTGCAGAACCGGGACTAGAGCCCGTCTAGAACCGGGACTAGAGGCCCGTTCTCCACTAGTGTGTCGGCGGCGTGAGGTTGGGGATCTGTCGGCACCTAGATGTCTTTCCTTTTTTCGCTCATATCCATTGAGATTGAAGGGGTAGAGACAACTTAATAGCATCCGTGGGTAATTACTTGCACCTCTAATTTGTTGGTTTGGCTGTGATTTTCACCTTGGTTTAGTTAATGGCTAGATATCTCTGATTTTTGTGGAATTTTCTAGCCGATTTCTCTAATTTTTGGTTACCACATAATATATTTTTAATATATAATAGAATAGATGAGGTGACTCCATTTTCAACTGGCATAAATGACACATGATCAGGAAACCTTAATCATCTGTTGACCAATGAACTAGTGACTAGAGATTCACCGGGAACTTCTGGTTATTTATATATCACACGTGTATTAACGTTTACTTTCAATACAATTATAATATGATATAAAACCTAATTATAAACTTCGTGAAATATGATAATAGTCCATATTATTATTTATCTATAGGGCATATTTCCAACATCCTGCCACATCCATATTGTACTCAAGTTCATATGTGTCTCATGGTCCAACGATTTCTAGTAAAGGAAATACAATTTTGTTAGATTAAACCAATAATTATATTGATGATGTGTTTCATGGTATCTCGTGTTTGGGTCTATCTATCGTCATTGTTCTCAAACAACTCCGATCACATATGTCACCGGCAACACCACAATCACATTGTTATTTTTCCCATAGTTAGGAAACCGGAACTATCATTGACATACATACTATTCTCAAAGGCATGACTAGGGATGTCTTTGTATTAGGGTTTTCCTACAAATACATATTATTCGAAACTAATACAATTATAGCATAGAAAAATAAACTTTCATTATAAAACAGAAATATGAATAATAATACATTTATTATTGCCTCTAGGGCATATTTCCATCAAGAACAATGACAAAGCCCACATCAAAGAGGTAAGGTTCTTCACCATCCTTATCAAGATTAGGTTTCAATTTTGCAATTTTTGTTGTCGTTTCACATTTGCATTACCTAAAACTTAGGATGGGTTTTGCAGAATACAAGGATAGCATGAGAATAACTATGCCGAAGTTTGCTGAATCCATGTACCAGCAGGCGGAGGAGCTAGATGCAGAGTGAAAAAGTTTGAGGCATGAATGAACAGAGAAAGCGACACATGGTGAGAAGTAGGTGAACCCCTTGGTGCATTGTGGTCATCGAGTGAAAGAAAACACAAGTTAGTTGCAAAGTCCTTGAGCTTGAGTGTGTGTCATGGCGGCATAAGATGACCTTTGTTGATGGATATATGCTCATTTTTGTTGTTCTCTCGTAGGATATTCTGATTTCGAAGGAAGTAATATGTCCAGCAACTCCATGTTAGCTTTTATTTCTCTAATGAAGTAATCGTCTTTGAGCAGAACTCGCACGACCGTGTCGCTCACATGAGCGGTCGGCCGCGCCGCTGCCGTCCCCTTCCCTTCGCCCCTTCCCTCAACCCCCTCCCCTCCGCCATCATTGGTGTGTTCCCGGGCAAGGCCCGCGCTGTGCCGGCGGCGGCAGCTCCTCGATTCAACCTGCTTAGGGAGGAGGTAACACGGGGCGTCTTCAATTCCGGCGGTGTGGTCAGATGCGTCGACGAGCTCGGTGCTTCCGGTGTAGGGATGCGGTGGTGCCACCACTTGGCAGCAGGGCAGAGCTTGGAGCGACGGCGGGCGGCGTGGCCCCTCCTAGATCTAGGCCCGTTTGGGCTCTATAGATGGGTATGGGCGGGCCGGGTCGGGTTTGGCTCAGGTGATGCTTCCATCTGGTTGGAGAGGGACTACTCGGACTGGGAGAGGGCGCCGCCAGCGCGCCTGCTATAGCGTGGTGACAACAACTTTATGGGCCCAATCTGGGCCCGTCCGGACCTGTTTAGGCTTGGTGTGCCCCTGTTGTTGTGTCCGGTCGGCTTCGCAAGGCGGTGGAGGTCGGTCCCTCCATCGAGGCTGCGGTGCTGCCGCCCCTAGTTTCCGGTGGTTTCTCCTCTCATCCTGGTAGGCCTCACATCAGCTGCCACAGTGAGACTATGGTGATGGCGGCAAGATAGTGTTGGCGCGTGTGGGTGGGCGGTAAGTCCGGTGGAGCGCAACGGATCGATCGGGGATGGTTCTTTGAGGGTCAAGAGAAATCCGTGTTGGCTCGTCCAGCACCAATGCGGTGACGCCTTCGGGTGCCACCTTCCTTCCCGGAGGGCGTCGGGTGTACCTCTTCTCGACTCTCCATGGTGTTTTGAGAGAAACCCTAGGACAAGTCCGGGCAACAGCGTCATCGACGTCGCATTTCTTCTTGAAGGTGTTTCTAGATGCACGTCGACTCGAAGCACAAAGAGTGGGGTGGGACAACTCCAGAGGGTGCAGCGGTTGCGGGCGGGTCGTCTTCGTAATGTCGATCAACCCGATGTTGGCATATGTTTCTCTTTTCTTTCACTTTCTTTTCATTTGGGATGGATTGTGTTAATGCCCTAGCAATATCGTTGGTTGTACTATGGTTGCTATATTAATATAGCGGGGAGAAAGGCTATTTCGAGAAAATATGTCCAACAAGGACAGCTTTCTCACCAAACTGGGATATAGATAGTTTGAAATGAGAATTTAATTGAGATTTAGTAACCATATGTAGATTTTAACTACTATTCTATGACACTGACGTAGAATTCGTTTTCCACTAATTTTGGTAGAGAAAAGTGAAAATGAGGAAATAAAAACACGAGAATAAAAAATTAACTATAATATGTGCAAAGAATGCTAATTTCATAAGGACCAAAATAGGTACCGTAGCGACGCATATAGGTACAAGCGTTGAAATAAGTCTTTTTGGACACCGGTTGAATCACTCTGAGTCATTTTCCAATTGGATAGTCTTACGAACAACCGTTCGAGCGAGTGACGGGACTGAGATGAAGCGTAACGATCTAACCCCGGGCCTAACAAAGGTACACGAGATTCTACATCGCATGACCGACTGATTCATGTAAAGCTATTACTTGAAGTCGTCTCCGTTTTAGGACGGAGGAAGTATTTAGTTTTGAATCGCATCACGATGAAACAAACTATAACAACGGATTGTCAGTAGAGTACACGGTGTTAAAGATAAAAGAGAAAGCAAGTCTACATAATGAAAAGCTAATGTAGCTTGTTTCCGGTGGTTTCACTCTTCACATGTTTTTTTTTACTTTAGCACGGTTGCCGGTTCTTTTGGCAGAGCAACAGACGTAAATAGAATTATTGTCCTAATAAGTGGAATATTTTTTGCTGAGGCTCACAGTAGTGATGACGTCACATCTAGCAGAGATTTTTTCAAGAGGGCCACCGGAAAACACCCTAGAAGTGTCACTGTCATCGATCAATTGGGCCATCATGAGGAAGAGCTCGAGCAGGTGGGGGCAATGGCGTTTGGTTTTGATTGGGGGTTTTGGAGGATAGAGCGAGCGGCAGCTGGCAGGGCGAGACGGAAAATAGTCTATCAAAATGGGCATCGGAGCTGATCCTAAAGCGGCATGACAGTGTTGGCGCGTGCCTATATTGGTGTGCGAGTGGTAATGGCTATCGCCGGGATGCTAGAGGTGAAGTGAGGATGGAGATCAAGGCAAAGAGAAATACGGAATAAAATAAAACCAAGCGTGCCTTCTTTCTCTCTGCTAAATCTACTGTGCCTATCGAACTGGGCTACGGAGATGCTCCGAAAGCGGCATGGCGGCGTTGGCGTGTGCTAAAGGTGGGCGAGTGGGGATCAGCGAGAAGATGGAGAGGAAGAGGACGGAGAGTAAAGGAAAATAGAATAAATCGATTGAAATCGTAACGCCTACCGAGCGTGGTTTTTCTCTCTTCTCTGCGTTTCTTGGTGCCTATCGAGTAAATAGGTTAGTCCTTTCTAGGAGTAGTACAACATAAGCCAGCCTAGCACGGGATGGAGCTGTACTGTCCTCTCAAATAAATGATCATGGCAGAGAGATGGTTTGGAGTATACCTAGAGCTCCTCTTGCCGAACGTAATAATCCTTCGATCTTCTACATTCATCATCTTGTGCAGGCACATTTGGAACAAGCACTACTGTACTACTACTATAACTAATAAACACATAAAGGTTCCACCGGTAATTAAGGAACTAAAACTAGAATACTACTACTCTCGAACTCCTGTGTTGTACTACAACAATAAAATACTCACAAAATGGGCTACCAGTACCATCTGTACACCCACACACTGCCACCTCAAATTGGCTTGCCTGCCACACCGCCAATTTCCTCTCCCCTGTCGGACTCTACGCCCCCATTACCGGACCCCAAGTCGAACATCTCTCAGTTCAATAAAGAAAAAAAGTCGACAATCTCTGAAAAAATCAAACACCCATCAAAAGAAAATCCATTGTCTAATGCTTGTAGTTTATTATGAACGGACGGTCGCAATTGCTCGAGCACGGCGCGCTAGCAGTAGTCGTCTGAGCTACTGGTTGTAGCTCTACGAAAGCACGCGCTTGGAAGCGACAGAAGAATTTATTCTCTGTCAGTGATGGAAGAAGATCGATGATACACAGTACCAAATCAACAAGTTAGTGGCTTTATCCGTCTGACCAGTGAGAGCCGACACGAGTGGTGAACAACTTGAAGCGCAGCGGAACAGGTGCCTTTAAGCCATACAGTATGTACACCTCCGTTCTGATTTAGGATGGTCACATAGTGCTAAATAACTTAGACTAGAAACTTGCACATGTACCTTCATAGTGGGTAACAACATGTGTGTAGTGTCACACAAAGGCCTAATTAATTAGGTTGTACTCCCTTCGTTTAGAAATACAAGACGTTTTAGCTTTGTGAATCGAATGTATCTAGATGTCTTTTAGTGTATGGGTTCATAGAGGTTTAGAGTAAACCTATACACTAAAAGGCATCTAGATACATTCATTTCACAAAGCTAAAACGTCTTATATTTCTGAACGGAAGGAGTAGAATCATATACTACTAATCTTGGTATGTGTGATGTTATGGTAACTAGCTAAGTTAATACGTCACTTTCTTTTTTCATTAATTAACTCTGAGAAGACATTTAATTCGAGACAAGTATCTACGCTTACTTGTAGTTCAAGTTTGTCAACATGCAAAATCATAGGAAGAAGTTGAACCTCTTGTCAAAACTCTCTGTAGTTTCTAATACGGAGTATATTAATTGACTGTCCAATGGGTGCCTTCAAAAGCTTTTTCTTAAAACTTTCAAAGTAACCTACAATTTACTTGTAGTTCAAATTTGACCTAATTTTGATGAATCTACATAGAGTCATTCAAGTGGCGGATTTAGCTAGGAAGTTTGAAAACTCATAAAACATAGGAATCTTTAGTACAACATGTTGGTCCACTATATTTACTAGTAAATTGCAAGTGCCTTGCACGTGATACTCAGATAGTAGACGTATGACATATCATCACTATATACTATTATAATTGGTAAAGCACAAAAAAACTTATAAATTTGATCAACAGCTATAAAGTATGGGTGTATATTTGGTCCTTGTACTTTGTATCATCATGTAGAAGCCAAAGATTATTAGCTACCTAACACATGATTTTTTTGATAACATGGTCTAGAGAAACAAGGGTGAAGATTCTAGTATGATGGAGAAGTGTGTTTTGAGGTTTGTGCATAGCATTCATTATGCCGAAGACTATCAATAGAATCTTCTAGATGCTAGAATGAAAAAGAAGATCCAGCGGCTAGAAATGCTGGGATTCGTGAGTCTTGATCCAACGGTCAACATTCAAAGTTATTTGTACACTATATAGTGGTTTGTAATGAAGAC
Organism: Avena sativa; assembly: GCA_916181665.1. Lineage (NCBI taxonomy): Eukaryota > Viridiplantae > Streptophyta > Magnoliopsida > Poales > Poaceae > Avena > Avena sativa. Next base: position 362,574,524 of record OV702290.1, on the reverse strand, counting down.
TATCAATAGAATATTCAAGATGCTAGAATGGAAAAGAAGATCGAACGACTAGAAATGTTGGGATTCGCGAGTCTTGATCCAACGGTCAATATTCAAAGTTGTTTGTACACTATATAGTGGTAAGATCATGTAGAAGTCAATGATTATTAGCTACTAGTAAGTTCCACGTGAGACTCAGATAGTAGACGTATGCCATATCATCACTATATAAAATTATAATTGGTAAAGCACAAAAAATATAAAGTTGATCAACATCTATAAAGTATGTGTGTATATTTGGTCCTTGTACTTTGTATCATCATGTAGAAGTCAAAGATTATTAGCTACCTAACACATAAAATTTTTGATAACATGGTCTAGAGAAGCAAGGGAGAAGATTCTAGTATGATGGATAAGTGTATTTTGAGGTTTGTGCATAGCATTCATTATGCCAAAGACTATCAATAGAATCTTCTAACTACTAGAATGGAAAAGAAGATCCAACGGCTAGAAAAGCTGGGATTCGCGAGTCTTGATCCAACGGTCAATATTCAAAGTTATTCATACACTATATATTTGTTTGTAATCAAGACTATCAATAGAATCTTCAAGATGCTAGAATGGAAAAGAAGATCCAATGACTAGAAATGTTGGGATTCATGACTCTTGATCCAACAGTCAATATTCAAAAAGATGTTTGTACACTATATAGTGGTAAGATCATGTAGAAGTCAACGATTATTAGATACTAGTAAGTTGCACGGGAGACTTAGATAGTAGATGTATGAAATATCATCACTATATAAAATTATAATTGGTAAAGCACAAAAAATTATAATTGGATCAACATCTATAAATGATGGGTGTATATTTGATCCTTGTACTTTGTATCATCATGTAGAAGTCAAAGATTATTAGCTACCTAACACATGATTTTTTTGATAACATGGTCTAGAGAAACAAGGGTGAAGATTCTAGTATGATGGAGAAGTGTGTTTTGAGGTTTGTGCATAGCATTCATTATGCCGAAGACTATCAATAGAATCTTCTAGATGCTAGAACGGAAAAGAAGATCCAGCGGCTAGAAATGCTGGGATTCGTGAGTCTTGATCCAACGGTCAACATTCAAAGTTATTTGTATACTATATAGTGGTTTGTAATGAAGACTATCAATAGAATATTCAAGATGCTAGAATGGAAAAGAAGATCGAACGACTAGAAATGTTGGAATTCGCGAGTCTTGATCCAACGGTCAACATTCAAAGTTGTTTATACACTATATAGTGGTAAGATCATGTAGAAGTCAATGATTATTAGCTACTAGTAAGTTGCACGTGAGACTCAGATAGTAGACGTATGACATATCATCACTATATACAATTATAATTGGTAAAGAACAAAAAATTATAAATTTGATAAACATCTATAAAGTATGGGTGTATATTTGGTCCTTATACTTTGTATTATCATGTAGAAGTCAAAGACTATTATCTACCTAACACATGAAATTTTTGATCACATGGTCTCACTACAAGAAATGTTGGCATTTACAATGGACAATTTTCGTGGTTGAAGGCCCATTTTTCGTGGCCAAAGAGTCTTCCGCGATAGATGGCCTTCGTGGTAAAAGGCCCATCACAAATGAATTAACCATGGTTTTTTTCCAACCATGGTGGATCGCACCCTTCAGCCATGATAACTTGTTCCGTCATAGATCTGTTCGCCAGCCGCGTTGACTGTTGTCGTCATGCGAATTGCCAGGTGGCAGCCGCCGTTAGCGGACGGTTACCGCCGTTAACGGCCATAGAAACCGTGGCAGAAGCCAAGGCCTGCTAAACACTAATTGGGCTAGCCCATAAGGGTAGCCCAATAAGATGGCTTGTTACTGTTTTGTCCTGCACTGTTTGAAATGGGCCCAAAAATGCAGCCAGTAGTGGCCCGTGAACTTTCATTCCTGATTTAGTTTCGGCCTACAGAAGGCCCATGTTGGTCCAACACTGTGCATCCCATTAGCAGCCTACGCCAAGTCGCTCCTGTAAACATAAGGCCTGCGGTCAGCCCATCACTGTTATCGCAGCCTATCGTCGAGCCTACTGAAAGCCTTTCTCTGAGATGGTCAGTTACTGTTCTAGCCTGTTACTATTCTGGCCTTTTACTATTCTGGTCTTTAGCTGTTCAGGCCCACAAAAGGCCCTTTACTGTTCTAGCCTAGTAAGTTTCTTGGCCTGTTACTACCCTCGTCCGGGAATTTCTCGGCCCATACTGTTCAGGCTCGTCACTATTCTGGCCTTTTACTGTTATGACCCACTACTGTTTTGGCATGCTACTGCTTTGGCCCGCTACTATTTTGGCCTGTTACTGTTCTGTGATTTTTGCAGTTTCTTGCCTGTTACTGTAATGGGCTATTTCTGTTCTGGCCTGCTACTGTTACGACATGTTACTGTTACGGCCTGCTTCAGTTACGGCCTATTTCTGTTACGACCTGTTACTGTTATGGCCCATTAGGCCTGTTACATTTACGGGTTGTTACTGTTATGGCCTGTTACCACATGCGCATTAGCCCGTTAAGTTTACAACCTTTTACAGTTTCGTCATTTCTGAAGTCCATGCCAATATCATAAAATATGTATAATAATCCAGCATTTTTTACTATTTGTCGTTGGTCAAATATAACACGGTACTGTTCTCTAATCGACTTGCCTGGCGTAGTTACCGTAACGACTACCGCAATGTATGCACGGCGTCAACTAAATGCCTACATGGCCTACGCGAGATATCTAGATATTACATCAGCTGCAAACTTCTTAAACTTATTACATATTATCAACTCAGGGGAAAGAAAAATCGGTATTTCAGTTGACAATCAAGTTGATAGCATAGTCCTCAATTTGCTTTCTCAATCGATCACCTGCATCTTCCATTGAGTGTGACAGCTACATTGGAGTATACATGATCTTGCAGCCCCCTCTTTGGTGGGGCTAGCAATAATTGCAGTCTGAAACTAAGTAATAACAAGTTAATATATCAAACAAGACAAACTACTCATTTGACTGATATGACAGGAGCTATGAACTAGAGTTTATAACTGGTCAATGGTTGAATTGTTGACCAACACGTCAAACAAATATGACAAGCAAGCACGCATTAAACATGTGTGACTACCGTGAAACGAGCAATCAAAAAATGTGTGTGTGGCTTAGAATTTCAGCAGATATAAACTATCCAAGACATTTTGAACAAATATATACGAAAGTTGTTCTATACCCTAAAATGCAAGACATTGGGTGACTCGGAATTTGTGCTGAGCCACAAAATGGCATGCAGTTACTATCATAGCAAAGAATGAACCAGATAGAAATTATAACTGCATCATACGCGAACCTGTAGAGCAGGAATACAAACCACGAATGAACTATATATTATAGAGGATAGTTATGTCGTGACTTAGGACAAACCAGACCCAGAACTAGATGCGAGATATAATGGTGTTTCTTGTGAACCTGTAGAATAGGACAAACAAGCATTAGACAAGTGTGCCTAGAATGAAATGAGCAATCAAACAAAGTGTTTCTTAGAATTTTAGCAAATATATATGGAAGTAGTGGCATCTCCTGAAATGCATAGAGTCGTTGGGTGACTCAGTATTTGCGGTGAGATACACAATGGCATGTAGTTAATGTCATAGCTAAAAATCAACGAGATAGAAATTATAATGGCAGCATAAGAGAAATTCTAGAGCAGGAATGCAGACCACGAGTGAACTACATAGTAGAATACAGTTATGCCGTTGCTTAGAAAGAACTAGCACTAGATAAGGAAGTAATGGCATCCCTTGTGAACCTGTAGAATAGGCTATGCAAACCAACATGTTCGTTGTTCCATTTTGAGCTCTATGCAAGAAAAAGTAAATAGTTAGTGATGCAGCTTTTGAAGAACCAGATGGCACTATGGCAACAACAACATTATAATCGAATTAGTACGAAGAGTTTAAATGACTACTACAGGATAGCAGAACGATGCCAAGGAAAGAAATAATAGCAGGAACTGATCTCAGGATGAACCAGATAGATTTAGCAACTTTAGAGTAGGAAATCCACACTAATATTTTTGAATGACTACAGATTTTGCAAGAATTACACAGTAGCAGGTAATTACTGCTGTATGGAGTAGCTAAGAACATGTGCATGACAAAATAACAGACATGTGCATGACTTGAATTTGTAGAGCAGCGAATGCAAACCAATATGTCTAATGACCTTGCATGTACTAGCACGAAGAACATGCGTGCCCAGTGACTTGTACGTACTAGCACGATTACAAAAATGCAGTTCACTGCGACAAGCTTGAACCTGCTATAACGCTGACAAAACAAAAAAAGATTGGAGATTTGGTTAACCTTAGTCGGAGAGGCATCTAAGCATCGTCAGTACCATGCGAGTGACGTCCAGGTCACCGAGGGTGCTATGGTTGCGGTGGTTGTTGGCGTCGGGGAAGCAGATCTTGGACGGTCGATGCCGGCTTGAAAGCGGTGGATGAGAGTGTCGCTGAGGTAGATCCAGTGTAATGAACAGCGACGGCCGTGCAGCTGGTCTGGAGTGGTGGACATGGAACTCTTTGAACTAGATCACGCCCGGTGGACACCAGTGAAGCGGATCTGGTACGGTTGGGTAGCTTTCAGCAGTGAGGAAGTAGAGCTTGGGCGGTCGATGACACCATCAGCATGGTGAACGACACCGCAACTCCTAGATCTGGTGGGTGAGCGTCGGTGAAGCGGCTGCGCGGCGGTGCACGAGACCGCAGCTCAAGCCAGTGCGCGCGGTGGTCGTTGAGGGGATAGAGAAGCTTGGGATTTTTTGGGAGGGCCGATGGGAAAAACTGGGGGAATCGGGACCATAGAGGTGAGCAGAAAAAATAATTACGATTGTGCCCCCAAGCTACCAACTTTAGCATGCCCATTTGTCGTCTGAACAATGGGTAGATTTGGAATTTTAAATTCTAAAGTTTTTGAAACGGAAGGGCGCGAAATGCTTCAAGGTCGGTGTGGGGTTTTGCCGCTCGATTGAGAATTTGAATTTAGCTTGCGCCCATCTAATAATAATAATAGAAAGATGATACTCCCCCGGTTGGTGGGATATTTTGGCTCAAAGTTTTTGAAACGAGGGGGCGGTAAATGCTTGGTAGGTGGGTGATTTTGCCGCTCGATTGAGATTTTGAATTTGGCTAGCCTCCATCTACTAATAGAAAAAAGGTAGTAGACCGTACGCTATCTGTCCAAGAATTCAAGGCTAAGAGTCACATGAACTGATCATCCATAAACATTTTTTGCACAGAAACTTGGATACCTTCCATTCACACAGCATAGGCGGTAAATTTTGCCGCTTGACTCTGATTTTAAATTTGGCTAGGGTCCATGTAATAATATAAATACGGTACTACCTCGGTGGGTGATTTTTCCTGAAAATGTTTGAAACAGAGGGGGTGCGAAATGCTTTGTGGTCGGTGGGTTATTTTCCCGCTCGATTATGATTTTGAATTTGGCTGCCGGCCAAGTTTTTATTACTAGAAAAAGGCAGTGTAGTTCGAACGCCATCTGGTCGGGAATTTAAGGCGAGAATCACATCAACTGATGCCTCCGATTCAAACGGGGTAGGAGGTAGGTTTTGGCGGTGGACAGTGATTTTGAATTTAGAGATTGTCCAAAGAATAATTAAAAAATAGGCTATTCTCCCTCTATTTCAGGGATCCAAGTCAGGGAGAGTGATTATCTACCACGCGTATGAAAATGCAGATCTCCGATACAAGAATGTTTGTTTAACATAACAACGAACAAATGTCTGAAGTAGCTCTGATTCAAGCATGTGAAAATGGTGTGCAACAAAGGTCTACTAATTATTTAGGTGTCGGCACAAACTCTTCTACAGGAAGCACTAACTAAATGGTAGTATTAATTCAGATCAAATAAAAAGCCTACTGCGAAACAAATACTCGTACTACAGCATACTATCAAAACACAAAGACTAGCTAAAGTATATGTATAACAAATAAAACAAGATTTCATCACGCATACACTACTATATAGAGAACACCATTTCATCATATAAAACAATGTTTTATCAGACACACATAGGCCCCCAAAACAAACAAACAGCTCTAATATTCCAGCCCCTACCGCTGTGACTGTAGCACAAACAAAGGTGCCTCCATAGTTTCCTCAGCTACCAAAACAAACAAATATCAGACTGTAGCTCCAAATAACACAACCTAGGCAAACACATGCTTGTCCAAACAAGCCTTGCTTATTCATCCGAGTGTTATTTTCATCTCCTTGATGTTGCAGTCTGAATCAGCTACATTACTGACATGACTTCCTTTTCGTTTCTTTGATTTAGCACTCCGAATCACGTCGGTTGCTAAAGGAAATGAACAAAATGATCAGCAAAATCATAGGTGTACAAAAATGCAAGGGTTGCACATGAATGACTGCACTAACTAGGTGTCATAATGTAGGGTTGTAAAGTACACCAACATTTACGAGATCTGAACTTCTTAGACTTCATGCTGCTGAGATCTAATTTGAATACTCCCTCCTTCGCCCATATAACCACCATTTCTCTATCCTCAAATGCGCAGAGTAACCTTACTGCATCTTTCCCACCATATGCCCATGATTTCTCATGGCCAAGGAGAGTATCCAACTCAACCTTTATATGAGGCACCCAAGCTTCCCATTTGCCTGTTGATGATCTTATAACCGCAAGGGAAACATCTCCATTATGCCATTAGCGATGACAAAATTGCGTCTGGAAATATCATGTGTCTCATGGGGGAACTCAATATAACACAATTTTGTTGTCACGTTATCGAAGGCAATTATATATCTGGAGTTCATTGTTGGCTAGTACAAAATGTCCCCTATGAGAATTGACGACCTGTGATCAATCTTAGCCAGCATCTCAGCAGGTTCAATCCAGTCCTCCCATTTTCCTAACTCTGATGAGTACCTCTGCTCTAGTGCTTGGTTACCATTGGTTACTATCCAAACAACCCAGAAATTGCTACAACAGTGTGAAGACAATTGCCCATGATTTCTCGAACAGAGAATTGTGCCGCTACCATACTCATGTCTCCGCCAAACTGGTGGTTCTAGTATCACTGTTTCACTTTCATAGATCGGATCCCAGGCCTTTATCATGTTAGACCCTTGCGAAAAATGAAGTAGCACCCTACCATTGCGACATCCGAGTACATATGGTTTGTAGGCTTTATGTACTTCCACCAGCCTGTTTAGATTTTGGAAGATGGATTGGTCAAGATTATGATCTGTTAAGAATCAAGCGTCCTCGGAGCTGTTGGTAAAAAACCCAAGTAACGGCATTCCTCTGTTGTGTGACAGGGTTAGCCTTTTGAAATCGTTTCTTCCCATGAAGTCCATCCAACATTTTTGGGCGACTGATGCCCTCAGTATGCAGGATGGGTGAAGAGGAAGGCTAAAAAGAATTTGACCAAATACATCGCCTGGCAAGTTGTTGATTGTTGCATATGTTCTTCCGCCAAAGCTGGTAGGATGATGCAAATAGCACAAGTGCATCATCAGAATTAAGTAAAAAAGCACAATGCACAATGCACAACCCTAAAAAAAGAATTAAGTAAACACCACAATGCATCATACAATTTGACAGGAAAATTTATCTCAAAATTTCCTAAACTACACCCATCTAAAAAACTACCTAAAAAGCAGAGTCTGTCAACAAAATAACCTAAACAGCACAAGGAATCAACCAGAGTAGTACGAAAGCACCGCAAAATGCTTCAGCATGTCGGAATTGGGCAAAGGGAATGAAGAACTTTTTTTTAGGTCACCGGGGAGGACAGAAAGGCCCCCACCTGAATTTTCTGGTTTTATCATAAAGAAGAGGAGAAAAAACGGACGCAGCTTCAGTGACTTGGTGAACCCAAGTCTCACAGTGACTTTCCCTAGGATCCACCTTCCATCTTAGATCAAATGTATGACAATAGCTCACATCTTGAACTAAAAAATAAAACTATTCGAAAAAATTGACAAAAAATCAGTAAATCATCGGTGTCTAGGTTTGAATCCTGTGAAAGTTTCATCCCATTCGGATCACTAGTTTGTTATTAAATATATTTTTATGTTCCCAGTACTACTAGTTTAGACTAATATCCACTGCGTCCAGAAAAAACCCCGGAGAAGAATACACAAAAGAGGGAGGAAGTCAGGGAGACAAAATCCAACGCAGAACTTACAATGGGGTCGACGAGTTCTGAGCAGATGGAGTAGGCGCTGCTGTTGAATGACGAGCCACAACCGTTGATGCTGAAGAAGCACGATCACAAGATGACACATTCCTACCATCCCACATAGTCATTTCTTTGACAGCGGCAGCCAACATAGCCGAATTTGTTCCAGTGGCAGCCGACGAGGATTGCGACTGTGCCTCCACCGCTTTCCAAGCATCACTCAACACTGCCCAAGACTCTGATGTGGTACAAGCATCGGCCTCCGCATCCGCTTCACATGTATCCGCTGGTGCTACTTCAGCATCCACCTCTTCTTTACAAGCATCCGCTGACATAGCAAATGCATCCGTCAACATCGATTCCATTTCCTGTAAACGCCACGAGCTTATTTAGCTCGCAATGCCCAAAAATAAATGCACTCTATCCTTCAGAAAGCCCATAATGGCTGGAGGTTTGGGACGTACATACCAGCGAACGGCGGTGCGGTGGTGTTCAATGGTGGAGCGGTAGGGACGGTCCGGTCGAGGGAGGGCGGCCAGGCGGGGAAGATGACGATGGGGTCGAGGGGCACATGACTGAGCTACCTCGAACTCAAAACTAACTTTCGCCCCACTATTTATTTTTATTTTTTTGCGAACCCCACTTTTTTAGGGGAAACCCCGGCTGTATTAATAGTAGCAACCACACGACTAATACAAGTTTGTGCACTTGCGTTGCTCATTTTCCTGCCTACAGACACCAAGTTTGGGCACTTATTCGTGTGATACAGTCAATTGCTGGGTAAAATATTCTAGGTGGTAGAAGCCTGCCCTTTCTATGACATCAAGATCGAGAGTTCAAACATCGACCTGAAATTCCACAATCTACAACTACAAGAGTTTTGGTTTACTACCAGAAACATGATAACAAATCACTCGCAGCTGGCATTAACATCATCATTAACAGATCTCAAAAGGAAAATAATTGAAAGATATAAAACCACCGCAAGTTTGAATAAGATGACTGTTGTTGCCAAATATAGTCACATAAAGCCAGGTCCAATATATATGTCATAATAGATTCGTGGACACCACACACCAGTAGAGTAAAAAAACAGTTATAGTACCTGACTTAACAAACAGTCATCGTCACAAGAGACCCAAACCCTTCTAAAATGAAAGTAGAGCGGTCAATATGGTTTACAGATTTCCTTATCTTTTGTAGGATCAGGATTGTATGGGAATGGAGACACTCGAGTTTCTATTAGGGTCTCATCTCCTTCTAGAGCCTAATTGAAAAGATTGTCAGCTCGCATTCCCACCTGTTCCAAGATCTGGTCGTACACCTGGCCAATCAGCTCGTCGCCATCCACATTAGGCAACTCGGGAACTAAGTTATCAGCCACAAACTTTTGAAAATCAACATCAGCATCATGAGCATCTGAAATAGATGTATTCCATCCTGTAGTCAAATTAGCTATCCGCTTAGTGGATGTGGACACTTCTTCCTTCAGGCGCATAATCTGTTCGTCGTGGTGTTTCACTTTCTCTCGAAGGCACGAAATCATGTGTGTATGAGCTTTGTATTTCTCTCAGAGACAGGCAATTGTCAAATCCTTGTAGTGACCAGCACCATTACACCATGAGCAATATGAGTAAGGTGGAAACTGCAGATAACAAATCCAAAATTAAACCAGATTCTCATTTCAAAAAAAAAAACCAAATTCTCATTTCACAATCCAAATTCAGCTGCACACATCGTGCAAGCTCCACAGTGGTACCGCAAATGGCAAAGAACCATAGAGGCATATTTCCCAAACATGGGAAACAGAACCGACATGAAAAGGGCTGTACTTCATGGTTTGCCTTCTTTGCTAGCACATGAGCAGTCCAGGACTTAGTAATAAGTGACAACAGATCAAAATGACTTTGTTTCTGCAAATCATGATGCAACAAAAATGATCAGTATATTTTAGGGCACATTTTAAGTAATAAAGCGCTCTTTATCAAAAAAATGTTTTCGGGGACAAAGCATAGGTTACTGAAATTCGAGCAAAGCAGTTGGATACATAAAAACACTTGTCACTCAATAGTGCCTCCTCCACGGGTGGGACATGCGCATGATGCTAAATAAAATGTAGGAAAACCAGTAAATTTTAGGAAAGAACACATCAACTTCGCAATGTGAAGAAGGATACGTGCATTAATCTGATGCCAAGGATTGGGCGTGTTTCCCTGTAACGAACAATATAATTTAAAGAACTCAGCAATGCAGGACACCAGCAAACAACAATCTATTTATGAACGATATACAACAAATTACATTTGCATTATTGAGAAGAGGACTCTTCTGTGAAATAAAGCCCGGGGGCAAGCTTCCCATCCTCAAAAGACTCTTCTTGGCAGCATATACATACCTATTTTTAGTGGACCTTATAACTAATTCCGTGGATACATACATGGTGATCCCAGCTTCCTAATGTGGCATATAGATCTACTATTTCAAGTAGCAATCACCTAAACAGCTATCTGGATGGTTGCGGACTCACCAGAGATTGCACTGATGCGATGGAAAGGTGGACGCTGCTGGGTAAAGAAGGTGCCTGACGGGGGAGGTGCACAAATGTGCAAAAAATGTAGCGATACTCGTATATAGATAGAGATAGGAGTAACACATAAACCAAATCGATTAGTAGTAACCACAAACTCCAGAAGGGCTGTAAGTAGACTGTCAACTACTCCCATATTAATTAACCTAGTGTAATTTAATGTGGCAGTACTATGAGATGGTGGGTACTAGTAAACAAATGGGGATTACTTAATTATTAGTGGAATCTATAGCCAGCCAACAAAAGCATCATGAGCATGCTAAATATCTAGATTGTAGACCATACTTGGTTAGACCCTAATGTCTAGCTCTAATTACCCAAATCTAAGAGCATCTATCCTATTTACGACTAAGTGTAGTGAGTTGGAGATATCTATTAACTCTGTATCCATCTCCTCGGCATGCATCTGATGGCGCTCCTGCTCCTCCTCTTCGAGGTCATCACAGATCTCGAGCTGTAACCACGGCGACATCATCGCGCACTGCAGCGAGAGTGAGTGCAGTAGATCTACCCAGTGGACGAACGTGCAGCGCTCACATTCGTAGTTGACACCCAAGAACCTGTGGCCGAAGTTCGTTCCCTCGAACGCGACGCGGCGACGTGGCACGAGGGTGCAGTCGCACCAGATTCGGAGATCCACATCGGTAATGATGCCGTACCACTCCGTGTCTACCATCCGTGCTGGCATCTGAATCCAGGAAACATCGTCGATCGAGACGGGCAAAATAGAGAAGACCCCAAAAGGAGAGAACCCATAAGGTGAATTCGAGAAAATAAACTGAGACCGTGAACTCTGGCGTACTTAACCTAACCCGGCCGCCTTGCGCATCAAGATCCCCCGTCGTTCGCCGGACCTGCATGACTAAATCCGCCGACATTGCTCGAAAAAAGAGCGCGCCTTCAAAGCCTAGCACATAGGCTTCGTGGAGAAGGAAGATGTAGGAGAGTCGGTCCTCACATTTGCTGGCTACTACTCCGTATTGGATTTAACTCTACCACTAATAACTGGGACCCACGCTAGAGAGCCCGTGGGCCCCCAAACACCACTCACCTAGTTTGACTTGCATTACATGGAGTACTTTTGGAAAACAGATCAAAACTCAATAAATAAATAAACCAAAGGCCCCCTCTCTTTTTGCGAAAACCCATTACAAAACAGAGATGCTCACAAGTGCGTACACACACTCACCCCTATGAATGCAGGTACAAACACTCTACACCTATGAGCACTTCAGAAAGACTAGATCTTGAGACTGATCCCACGGGGCTTGAGCTTGATGAAGTAACCATAGGCACCTCGCTATATATTGACGGGAACGTCGCCTCTCACTACCCTCATAACCATCCTTCAAAGTCGAGCGTCGAGGCTTCGTGGCGAAGGAAGTGCTAGGGGGCTGGAGCTCATATTTGTTGGCTGCTATGGGATGTAATTGAACCACTAATAATGTGGCCCCCGGTAGTGAGCCCATAGACCCTAGACACCAGTGACCATTACAATTACTTTGGGAAAACCGAGCAAAACTTAATACAAACGGAAGGCTCTTCTCTCTCATTTTTGCAAAAATCCACTACAAAACACACACGCTCACAAATGCATACACACACACTCACCCCTATGAACGCATGAACACACATCCTACCCCTCTAAGCACCTCCGAAAGATTGTGTCTTCAAACTGTCCGGTGGGGGGCTTGAGCTTGACGAAGTCACCATAGGCACCTAATGCCCTCGTAACCATCCTTAAAAGCCGAGCATCGAGGCTTCATCGAGAAGGATGAGCTAGAGGAGTCAAAGCTAACATTTGTTGGCTGCTATAGGATATAACTAGACCACTAATAACAATGGGGCCCCACGGTAGTGAGCCCATTGGCCCCAGGCATAAAAGCAAGCATGGTGTCAAGTCTTAAACATATATCTTAATGGTGGAGTGGGTAGTGCTAACAAAAAGATTCTTCAAGGTGATTCCAGTACTAGACTTATGTCTAAGAGAATCAATTGGGAGGGCCCACTATTTAGTGGATAATAGTCTGTTTTTCTTTTTAACATGGTTGTGTGGACCCACTTCAGTTCTAAGTGCTAGACCAAAAGTAGTTTTCATAGCTTCTTCTAGACACTGCACACGCCCTTACTATATGTAGCTTAGAAATTTACTAGCCTCATGTCTAAGAAAATTGTAGGTTACTTTGAAAGTTTTTCAAAAAAGCTTTTGGAGGTACCCATCGAGGGGTCAATTAATATATCACAAAACACCAAGAGTTTTGAAAATAGGTTTAACTTCTTGCTAAGATAGATTTTGCATCTTGACAATTTAACGAAATTAGGTTAAACTTGAGCTACAAGTAAGCACGATATAGATTGTTCTTGAATTAAATGCCTTTTCGGAGGTCTATATGTGCATCTTGTTGAGTAAACAATTCCATCACTATGAGTTTCCTACTATCTCAGGAAAGAACATTCTCAATTTTTCGAGTGTGATGATGATATTGTTCTTTCCCATAAAGCAAGTCTAAAGAATATGGATCTAAATGACACACGAGGCAAGTTTTTTAGACATATATTGTGGACCAACATGTTGTACTTAGGATTTCCCATGTTTTATGAGTTCTCAAACTTCCTAGCTAACTTCGCCCACTTGATTGATTTTATGCCGATTTATCAAAATTATTAGGTACAAATTGAACTGCCACAAGTAAATTTTAGGTTGCTTTGAAAGTTTGACGAAAGATCTCTCTTGGAGGTACCCATATATATCGGGGGGAGGGGTCAATTAATATATGGGAAACCACCAAGAGTTTTGATGATATATGGGTATGGTTCAACTTCTTGCTAAGATTTTGCATCAATTTAATGAAATTAAGTTAGACTTGAGCTACAAGTAAGCATGATAGACTGCTCTTGAATTAAATGTATTTTCAGAGGTAGATGGGTGCATCTTCTTGTAGTAAAGAATCTCACCAGTGTGAGTTTCCAACTACCAGGAAAGGACATTCTCAGTTTTCCGAGTGATGTCATGATCATTCTCTCCCGTAAAGGAAGTTTGAAGAATATTTATTTAAATAAATGCCACAAGCCAAAGTTTTTACACGCATGCACACACACAGGCACGTGCCACAGTCGTATATAATGTATGCAATGTGATTTAACGAACATTAAGTTGTTATTAACCAATAGTCTTGTTAGAGAAAAAGGCATACATTAAGTATATTAATAATAACTATCTAGAACATGGTGGAGTTTTCTCTAGATACTGTTCAACACAAATCCAACTACTCTGAACCATTGGATCTAACAGCCCAACGGTCATGATTGGTGCTATGGATCCAATTCAAAACTGCTTACCTAACTCCACCCACTTGAATGACTTTATATCGATTTATCGAAAATAGGTCAGATTTGAACTAGTATAAGTAAATTTTAGGTTACTGTGAAAGTTCTACGAAAAAGCTTTTGGAGGTACCCATCGGGGGTCACAATTAATATATGAGAAACCATCCAATGAGAGTTTTGACAACAAGTTGGATCAAGACTCGCAAATCCAAACATTTTGCTAACTGTTGGATCTTCTTTTCCATTCCTAGCATCTAAAAAGATTTTACTAATAGTCTTGATGAGAACATGAACGCTAGTATGCGCAAACCTCAAAACACACACTTCATTGCTCAGTTTTAGGGTCCTTGTGCTAAATGCATGGACTTGTACGCAATTTTCATTTTTTATGAGGTCCTTGATATGTAACTTGTACTTCCACCGATCGTGTTCACTCTCAAGCACATCACACCTACTAGACCAACCATTAGATCGGCCATTCGTAGTACTTCTCATTATATTATCTTTATCTTGTCTTATCTCTTACAATACCGTACCATACCACGCACTACATATAGTGTACGGATTAACTTTGAACATTGACCGTTGGATCAAGACTGGCAAATCCAAACATTGCTAACCGTTGGATCTTCTTTTCCATTCTTAGCATCTATAAAGATTCTACTAATAGTCTTTAGCACAATGACCGCTAGTATACGTAAACCTCTAGCTCAAAACACACACTTCCTTTCTTAGTTTCAGGGTTGTCCTTGTGCTAAATGCATGGACTTGGATGTAATTTCATTTTTTATGAGGTCCTTCATGTAAATTGTAATTCTACCCACCGTCTTAACTCACAAAGCACCTCGCTCCTATGAGACCTACCATTAGATCGGCCATTCGCAGTACTTCTTATCGTACCTTTAACTTGTCTCATCTCTTATAATACCATGCATACCAGCACTACATAGTGTAGGGATTAACTTATTTGAACATTGACCGTTGGATCAAGACTGGCAAATCCAAACATTGCTAACTATTGGATCTTCTTTTCCATTCTTAGCATCTAGAAAGATTCTACTGATAGTCTTTGCACGATGAACACTAGTATGCACAAACCTCAAAACACATAGTACTTCATTACTCGGTTTAAGGGTCCTTGTGCTTAATGCACGGACTTATTGGATGCAATTTTCATTTTTTATGAGGTCCTTAAGGTAAATTGTACTTCCATCGACCATGTTAACTCTCAAGCACCTCACTCCTACGATACCTACCATTAGATCGGCCATTCGCAGTACTTCTTATCTCACCTTTATCTTGTCTCTTATCTCTTACAATACCATCCATACCACCACTACATAGTGTAGGGATTAACTTATATGAACATTGACCGTTGGATCAAGACTAGCAAATCCAAACATTGCTAATTGTTGGATCTTCTTTTCCATTCTTAACATCTAGAAAGATTCTACTGATAGTCTTTGCACGATGAACACTAGTATGCACAAACCTCAAAACATATAGTACTTCATTACTCGGTTTAAGGGTCCTTGTGCTAAATGCACGGACTTGTTGGATGCAATTTTCATTTTTATGAGGTCCTTAATGTAACTTGTACTTCCACCGACCGTGTTAACTCTCAAGCGCCTCGCTCTTACGAGACCTACCATTAGATCAGCCATTCGCAGTAATTCTTATCTTTTATCTTGTCTCTTATCTCTTACAATACCATACCACTACATATAGTGTAGAGATTAACTTTGAACATTAATAGTTGGATCAAGACTGATAAATCCAAACATTGCTAACCGTTGGATCTTATTTTACATTCTTAGCATCTAGAAAGATCCTACTGATAGTCTGTAGCAAGATGAACGCTAGTATGCGCAAACCTCAAAACACAGTACTTCATTGCTTAGTTTTAGGGTCCTTGTGCTAAATGCATGCATGGACTTGGATGCAATTTTCATTCTTTATGAGGTCCTTGATGTAACTTGTATGTACTTCCACCGACCGTGTTAACTCTTAAGCACCTCGCTCCTACGAGACCTAAAAAGGTTAAAAGAAAATGCAACCGCCCCAATTATCACACAAACTGGACCACTGTTTCTTATACGTAATACCCAAGTTTTTAGTACTAGGATTCCTAGCTAACTTCGCGCACTTCGGTGAATTCTTGTCAATTTAACGAAATTAAGTTAAACTTTAGATACAAGTAAGTGTGATAGATTGATCTTTAATTAATTGTCTTTTTGGAGGTAGATGTGTGCATCTTCTTATAGTAAACAATGTCGTCGGTGTGAGTTTCCAACAATCAGGAAAGAAAATTCTGAGTTTCCTGAGTGATGACGAGATGATTCTTTTCCGTAAAGAAAGTCTGAAGAATATGGATCTCAATGCCATAATCCAAGCTTCTATACATATTAGCTAGGTGGATCAATGTGATTTACTTACGATTCCCATGTTTTATGAGTTTTCAAGGTTCCTAGCTGACCCCGTCCCCTTGTTGAATGACTTTATGTCGATGTTTCGAAATAAAAGGTCAAATTTGAAATACAAGCAATAAATTGTAGCTTGGTTTGAAAGTTTTATGTAAAAAGCTTTTGGGGGTACCCATCGAGTGGTCAATTAATATATCAGTTGAGACTGTTCGACTTCTAGCTACTAAGATTTCGCCTCTTGAAAATTTTGACCTCCTTTTGAAAACGATCACATGAAATAAGGAGAGAGGGGAAATGATTTTTCTATTCTCTATGGTCAACACACAAGCTTGAGGTGCACCTTAGGCTTAAAGATACTTTATAGTTTCCACTATGTATAAGGTTAACCTTAGCGGATGCCACATAGTAGTCCTTATTAAGGTGTGCTTTTTATCTATATCTACTACTATAATGGAGCAGTTTTGAATTGGATCCATATATAGCACCAATCTTGACCGTTGGGCTGTTAGGTCCAATGGTTCAGAGCACCTAGATTCGTGTTGAATAGTACCTAGAGCAAAATCCACCATGTTCTAGAACCATCATGTCACCAACCCAAAATTTCCAAGCACAGTAGGTTGTATTCTGAATATGTGTAGATAGTTATTATTAATAGACTTAATTTATGCATTTTGGGGGTGGTTACATGATGGTTCTAGAACATGGTGGAGTTTTCTCTAGGTCTGTACTCCCTCGCTCCATCCCAAAATATAAGGCACCTAAGGATTGGTCAAAAGTCAAACCTTACTAATTTTGACCAAATATTTAGAAAAAAATATCTACATCTACAATATTGAATAGACATATTAAGAAAATATACTTTATGGTGAGTCTATTGATATTAATTTAGTATTCTAAATTTTTATGTTTTTGTGTATATTCATGGTCAAACTTAAAAAATGTTAACTTTTGACTAATCCTTAGGCGCCTTATATTTTGGCGGAGGGAGTACTATTCAACACGAATCCAGTTGCTCTAAACCATTGGATCTAATAGCCCAATGGTCATGATTAGTGCTATGGATCCATTTCAAAACTGCTCCACTATAGTAGTAAGTAGAGAGAATACAGTCTATTATGCTATGAAATTTTGGGGGTGGTGACATGATGGTTCTAGAACATGCATGGTGGAGTTTGCTCTAGGTACTATTCAACAAGAATCCAGCTTCTCTGAACCATTGGATCCAATAGCCCAACAGTCAGGATTGGTGCTATGGATCCAATTCAAAACTGCTCCACTATAGTAGTACAGATAGAGATATCTTATCTTATCTTACCACTATATAGTGTACGAATAACTTTGAATATTGATCGTTGGATCAAGACTCGTGAATCCCAACATTTCCACCCATTGGATCTTCTTTTCCATTCTAGCATCTAGAATATTCTATTGATAGTCTTCAGCATAATGAATGCTATGCACAAACCTAAAAACACACTTCTCCATCATACTAGAATCTTGTTCCTCGTAGCTAATAATCGTTGACTTCTACATGATCTTATATTATCTTACCACTATATAGTGTACGGATAACTTTGAATGTTGACTATTGGATCAAGACTCGCGAATCCCAGCATTTCTAGCCGTTGGATCTTCTTTTCCATTCTAGAATATACAAGATTATATTGATAGTCTTGAACACAATGAATGCACTATGCATAAACCACTCAAAACACACTTCTCCGTCATACTAGAATCTTCTCCCTCGTTTCTCCAGACCATGTTACCAAAAATTTCAAGTGTTAGGTAGCTAATAATCTTTGACTTTTGCACATGATGATACAAAGTACAAGGACCAAATATACACCCATACTTTATTGATGTTGATCAAATTTATAATTTTTTGTGCTTTACCAATTATAATTTTATATAGTGATGATATGTCATACGTTTACTATCTGAGCCTTATTAAGGTGTGCTTTTTTACACAATGCGGGAGTAGTATATTTATTTGCTTAGACATATGGTCACCTCTGTCCATGTGTTGTACATGCTCAGAGAATAAAATGTTGGCAGGGGAAGAGGGAAGCAACAAAGAGAAGTTGAAGGCAGTTCCATGTAAGAGCAAAGTTATGATGGGTTTCTGACATGAGGTACTCCTGCGGCCTTACAGTGTACACTCTACTAGTAGTAAATTTCAGGACCTATGCACGCAAAACAAATCATGTGTTTTCTCTCTCCTTCCCTATGCTCATCTCTCCTCCCCTTTCCCCTCGTGCACCGGTCCGGCTGATCTCTCTCCCCTCGTCCATAGCGTGGTGTTGTGCACGTGTACCTTGGTACGGCGGCTCCGTGTCTCTGGCATGTTTGGCAGCCACGCGTTGGTGTGGAGTAGGGACGAGGAGTACATAGGAAGGAAACCACTTTGGTCCTTGGCAGCACAAAAATTCAAACTTTTCCAGTTTTTGAAATTTTCACTTGCTTCCCAAACATCAGGAGGGAAGGTTATTCAAAAGATCGGCCAAACATCAGGAGGGAAGGAAATTTTGAACCCGTTTTGAACACTGACCGTTGGATCAAGACTGGCAAATCCAAACATTGAAAATTGACCGTTGGATCAAGACTGGCAAATCTAAACTTTGCTAACCGTTGGATCTTCTTTTCCATTATTAGCATCTAGAAAGATTCTACCGATAGTCTTTAGCACAATGGACGCTAGTATCCGCAAACCTCAAAACACACACTTCATTGCTCAGTTTAAGGGTCCTTGTGCTAAATGCATGCATGGACTTAGATGCAATTTTCATTTTTATGAGGTCCTTGATGTAACTTGTACTTCCACTGACCGTCTTAACTCTCAAGCACCTCGCTCTTACGAGACCAACCATTAGATCAGCCATTCGCGATACTTCTTTCTTATCTTTATCTTGTATTATCTCTTACAATACCATACCACCATTATATAGTGTACGAATTAACTTCGAACATTAACCGCTGGATCAATACTAGCAAATCCAAACATTGCTAACCGTTAGATCTTATATTTTCCCTTAGCATCGAGAAAGATTCTATTGATAGTCTTTAGCACGATGAATGCTACTATGCGCAAACCACAAAACGCACACACTTCATTATTCAGTTTTAGGGTCATTGTGTTAAATGGATGGACTTGGATGCAATTTTCAGTTTTTTATGTGGTCCTTGAGGTAAGTTGTACTTCCATCGATCGTGTTAACTCTCAAGCACCTCTCTCCTACGAGACCTACCATAGTTAAAAGAAAATGCAACCACCCCAATTATCACACAAATTGGACCAATGGTTTCTTATACGTAATGCCCAAGTTTTTAGTACTAGGATTTTTCAAGCTTCCTAGCAAACTTTGCACACTTCAGTGACTTCTTGTCGATTAAACGAAATTAGATCAAACTTGAGCTACAAGTAAGCGCGATAGATTTCTCTTAAATTGAATGTATTTTCATAGGTAGATGGGTGCATCTTCTTCTTGTAAACAATGTCGTCGGTGTGAGTTTCTAACTATGAGGAAAGAAAATCCTTAGTTTTCCGAGTGATGACGAGATGGTTCTTTTATGTAAAGAAAGTCTGAAGAATATGGATCTCAATGCCATAAGCCAAGCTTTTAGACATATTAAGTGGACCAACGTGTTTTACTTACGATTCCCATGTTTTATGAGTTTTCAAACTCCCTATATAGATAATTAACTTTGCCCCACTTGAATGACTTCATGCCTATATTTATTAAAATTTGGTCAAACTTGAACTACAACAACTAAATTATTGTAGGTTGCTTCTAAAAAATTACAAAAAACTTTCTGGAGGTGTACCCATTGGGGGCTCAGTTAATATATCAGAAAACAACCGAGAGTTTTGACAATAGGTTTTTAACTCCTTTCTAATTAAGATTTTGCATCTTGACAATTTAATGAAAAATTAGCTCAAACTTGAGCTACAAGTAAGCGCGGTAGATTTTTCTTTAGTTAAATGTCTCTTTGGAGGTAGATGGATGCATTTTATTGTAGTAATCAGTACCACCGGTGTGAGTTTCCAACTATCAGGAAAGAACATTCTCAATTTTCTGAGTGATGATGAGATTATTGTTTGTTTTCGTAAACAAAGTCCAAAGGATATGGACCTGAACGCCACAAGCAAAGCTTTCAGACATATATAGTGGACCGTCATGTTGTACTTATAATTCCCGTGTTCTATGAGTTTTCAAACTTATTCCTATAGCTAACTTTGCCCACTTGAAATTGATTTTATGTCGATTTATTGAAATTAGTTCAATTTTTAACTACAAGTAAATTGTAGGTTGCATTGAAAGTTTTACGTTTTTTGGAGGTAACCATTGGGGGCTGATTTAATGTATCACAAACCACCACCGATATTTTTTACAACAAGTTCAACTTCTTGCTAAGATTTTGCATCTTGACAATTTAACAAAATTAGATCAAACTTGAGCTACAATTAAATGCGATAGATTTCTCTTGAATTAATTGTCTTTTCGGAGGTAGGTGGGTTCATCTTCTTGTAGTAAACAATGTCGTCGATGTGAGTTTCTAAATATCAGGAAATATCATTCTTAATTTTCTGAGTGAATGATGAGATTGTTCCTTTCTGTAAAGATAGTCTAAAGAGTATGGATCTGAATGCCACAAGCCATGTTTTTAGACATCTTATCTTATATAGTGTACGAATAACTTTCAATATTGACCATTGGATCGATACTCGCGAATCCGAACCTTTCCAGCCATTGGATCTTCTTTTACATTTTAGCATCTAGAAAATTCTATTGATAGTCTTGAACACAATGAATGCACTATGCATAAACCTCTCAGAACACACTTCTCCATCATACTACAATCTTCTCCCTCGTTTCTCTAGACCATGTTACCAAAAATTTCAAGTGTTAGGTAGCTAATAATCTTTGACTTCTACACATGATGATACAAAGTAGAATAACAAAATATACACCCATACTTTATAGATGTTGATCAAATTTATATTTTTTCCACTTTACCTATTATAATTTTATATACTGATGATATGCCATACGTCTATTATCTGAGCCTCACGTGCAGGACACGTGCAACTTACTAGTATCTTATATTATCTTATCTTACCATTATATAGTGTACGGATAACTTTGAATGTTGACCGTTTGATCAAGACTCGCGAATCCCTGCATTTCTAGCCATTGGATCTTCTTTTCCATTCTAGCATCTAGAAGATTCTATTGTTAGTCTTCGGCATAATGAATGCTATGCACAAACCTCAAAACACACTTCTCCGTCATACTAGAAGCTGCTCCCTAGTTTCTCTAGACCATGCATGTGATCAAAAATTTTATGTGTTAGTTAGCTAATAATCTTAGACTTCTACATGATGATACAAAGTACAAGGACCAAATATACACACATACTTTATAGATATTTATCAAATTTATAATTTTTTTTGCTTTACCAATTACAACTGTATATAATGATGATATGGCATACGTCTACTATCTGAGTCTCATGTAAAACTTACTAGTAGCTAATAATCGTTAACTTCTACATGATCTTACCACTATATAGTGTACAAACAACTTTGAATATTGACCGTTGGATCAAGACTCGCGAATCCCAACATTTCCATTTATTGGATCTTCTTTTCCATTCTAGCATCTTGAAGATTCTACTGATAGTCTTCATTACAAACCACTATATAGTGTACGGATAGGTTTGAATGTTGACCACTAGATCAAGACTCGCAAATCCCAGCATTTCTAGCCGTTGGATCTTGTTTTCCATTCTAGCATCTAGAAGATTCTATTGATAGTCTTCGGCATAATGAATACTATGCACAAGCCTCAAAACACACTTCTCCACCATACTAGAATCTTCTCCCTTGTTTCTCTAGACCATGTTATCAAAAATTTCATATGTTAGGTAGGTAATAATCTTTGACTTCTACATGATGATACAAAGTATAAGGACCAAATATACACCCATACTTCATAGATGTTGATCAAATTTATAATTTTTTTTTGCTTTACCAACTATAATTTTATCTAGTGATGATATGTTATACATCTACTATCTAATTCTCCTGTGCAACTTACTAGTAGCTAATAATCGTTAACTTTACCACTATATAGTGTACAAATAACTTATTGAATATTAACCGTTGGATCAAGAGTCGCGAATCCCAACATTTCCAGTTATTGGATCTTCTTTTCCATTCTAGCATCCAGAAGATTCTATTGATAGTCTTCGGCATAATGAATGCTATGCACAAACCTCGAAACACACTTCTCCATCATACTAGAATCTTCTCCCTTGTTTCTCTAGACCATGTTATTAAAATTTTCATGTGTTAGGTAGCTAATAATCTTTGACTTATACACATAATGATACAAAGTACAAGGACCAAATATACACCCATACTTTACAGATGTTGATCAAATTTATAATTTTTTGTTCTTTACAAATTATAATTTTATATAGTGATGATATGTCATACGTCTACTATCTGAGTATCATGTGCAACTTACTAGTAGCTAATAATTATTGACTTCTACATGATCTTACCACTATATAGTGTACAAACAACTTTGAATATTGACCGTTGGATCAAGACTCGCGAATCCCAACATTTCCATTTGTTGGATCTTCTTTTCCGTTCTAGCATCTTGAAGATTTTATTGACAGTCTTCATTACAAACCACTTTATAGTGTACGAATAACTTTGAATGTTGACCGTTGGATCAAGACTCGCGAATCCCAACTTTTCTAGCTGTTGGATGTTCTTTTCCATTATAGAATCTAGAAGATTCTATTGATAGTCTTCGGCATAATAAATGATATGCACAAACCTCAAAATACACTTCTCCATCATAGTAGAATCTTCTCCCTTGTTTCTATAGACCATGTTATCAAAAATTTCATGTGTTAGGTAGCTAATAATCTTTGACTTCTACATGATGATACAAAGTACCAGGACCAAATATACCACCATACTTTATATATGTTGATCGAATTTATAATATTTTGTGATTTACCAATTATAATTGTATATAGTGATGATATGTCATACGTCTACTATCTGAGTCTCACGTGCAAGGCACGTGTAACTTACTAGTATACATAGTGGACCAACATGTTGTACTAACGATTCCTATGTTTTATGAGTTTTCAAACTTCCTAGCTAAATCCGCCACTTGAATGACTCTATGTAGATTCATCAAAATTAGGTCAAATTTGAACTACAAGTAAATTGTAGGTTGCTTTGAAAGTTTTAAGAAAAAGCTTTTGGAGGCACCCATCGGGCAGTCAATTAATATACTCCATATCAGAAACCACAGAAAGTTTTGACAAGAGGTTCAACTTCTTCCTAAGATTTTGCATCTTGACAAACTTGAACTACAAGTATGCATAAATACTTGTCTCGAATTAAATGTCTTTTCACAGTTAATTAATTAAAAAAGAAAGTGACGTAATAACTTAGCTAGTTACCATAACATCACACATACGAAGTTTAGTAGTATATGATTCTACTCCCTCTGTTCAGAAATGTAAGGCGCTTTAGCTTTATGAAATGAATGTATCTAGACGTCTTTTAGTATATAGGTTCACTCTTAACCTCTATGAACCCATACACTAAAAGACGTCTAGATACATTCGATTCACAAAGCTAAAATGTCTTATATTTCTAAACGTAGGGAGTACAACCTAATTAATTAGGCCTTCGCGTGACACTACACACATGTTGTTACCCACTATGATGAAGGTACATGTGCAAGTTACTGGAGTAGTCTAAGTTATATAGCACTTTGTGACCATCCTAAATCAGCACGGAGGTGTACGTACTGTATGCCTTAAAGGCACCTGTTCCGCTGCGCTTCAAGCTGTTCACCACTCGTGTCGGCTCTCACTGGTCAAACGGATAAAGGCACTGACTTGTTAATTTGGTACTGTATATCGTCGATCTTCTTTCGTCACTGACAAAGAATAAATTCTTTTGCCGCTTCCAGGCGCATGCTTTCACAGAGCTACAACTAGTAGCTCAGACGACTACTACTCCCACGTGGCGCTCAAGCAATTGCGACCGTCCGTTCATAATGAATGGGAAGCATTAGACAATGGATTTTCTTTTGGTGGATGGTTGATTTTTTTTGAGAGATTGTCAACTTTTTTTCTTTATTGAACTGACAGATGTTCGATTTGGGGACCGGTAACAGGGGCGTAGAGGTCGACAGGGGAGAGGAAATTGGCGGTGTGGTAGGCAAGCTTATTTGAGGTGGCAGCGTGTGGGTGTACAAATGGTACTGCCGTACTGGTAGCCAATTTTGTGAGCATTTTGTTGTTGCACTACACAAGAGTTTGAGAGTAGTAGTATTCCAGTTTTGGTTCCTTAGTTACCGGTGGAACCTTTATTTATTTATTAGTTACAGTAGTAGTAGTACAGTAGTACTTGTTCCAAATGTGACTGCACAAGATGATGAATGTAGAAGATCCAAGGATTATTACGTTCGGCAAGAGGAGCTCCGAGTATACTCCAAACCGTCTCTCTGCCATGACCATTTATTTGAGAGGATAGTACAGCTCCATCCAGTGCTAGGCTAGCTTATGTTGTACTACTCCTAGAAAGGCCAGACCTATTTACTCGATAGGCACCAGGAAACAAAGAGAAGAGAGAAACACCACACTCGGTAGGTGGCAATCAATTTATTCTACTACTCCATCTTCATCTTCATCCTCTTCCTCTCCATCTTCTCGCTGATCCTCACTCACCCACCTTTAGCACACGCCAACGCCGCCATGCCACTTTCGGAGCATCTCCGTAGCCCAGTTCGATAGGCATAGTAGATTTAGCAGAGAGAAAGAAGACACACTTGGTTTTATTTTGCCTCGATATCCATCCTCAATTCACCTCCAGCATCCCAGCGACGGCCATTACCACTCGCACACCAATACAGGCACGCGCCAACGCCGCCATGCCGCTTTAGGATCAGCTCTGGCGCCCAGTTTGATAGACTGTTTTCCATCTTTCCCTGCCAGCTACTGCTCGCTCTCTCCTCCAAAACCCCCAATCAAAACCATAGGCCATCTCCCCCACCTGCTCGAGCTCTTCCTCGGGATGGCCCAATTGATCGATGATAGTGACACTTCTAGGGTGTTTTCCAATGCCCCCTTGAAGAAATCTCTGCTAGATGTGATGTCATCACCACCGTGAGCCTCATCGCCTGCTGCAAACATTATATTTACTCAGCAACACATAGTGCATCCCTGTCAAAATCTCATCCGTTTGGTCTCCCCTGTGTTCTTCACTCTTACTCAACTGAGGTACCGCGTGAGTACAATGTCTTCTACCAAGACAATCGCATGAAGAAGTTCTACAGGGGCAGCTACTATTGTGGCAGGGGCAAGCAGAAGCCACAGAAGAAGTTCGGGTGGACCTTGTGCGAGCTGACGCCACTGGACATGTCCTCCTCCGATGCTGTGATGCCAGATTGTGAGGGTAAGAAGTGGGCAGGCACCCATGGTGATTGGATCACCACTGTTGGCCTCGCCTGGAACTGGGAGCTTGTGAATGTGTTCACTCGTTGCCGGATTCCTCTACCAGCAATCTTCGATTTTGAGGCCACACCTGAGGTTCTTAAGTTTATCGTGGCTAGTCGGCCTACTAATATACTGAAGATAGCCATTTGCCGAGTTCCCACAGCTACTAGGAACTATAAGGATTTCTCTGTCCTGGCCATCTTCGACACGGTAATTGCCTTCCTTGATGGTTCTCATGGTATGTGGATGGTTCTTGAGAGCCAGTTTAGCATGTTCAGCTACCGCGATGCAACTATCCACAAGGGAGTTGTCTATTTTGTAACTCAGATTGGCAATGTTTATGCATGGATCGTCGGGCATGGGGTAAAATTTCCATCCTTAAATTTTCAAGCTTCATCATTCAAAATTTTCTTAGCTAACCTCTGAATGTGCTTTCCTTGCAAGGTCCTATGCGTCTTCCGGGGCCACCTGAATTAGACGGTAATCGTGAGTATAGTCCTAATCTGTGGTGGTTAGCAAGATTTCCTGATGGTGGTAGCCTTATTCTGATCAATACTATGGTTGTTAGTGCTAGGAGGTATGACACTAGTTATCCTGTGGCTGAAAATGTTGGTTATCATCACGACCGCAATATTCACACCTATTCTACGGGGTTATGCTGCCATGTGTTCTCGATTGACACTAGTAGGTTACTTCCACCGAGGCAATGGCGGAGGGTTTTAGACCTTAGATCATTTTCTATCTTCCTTGGATTGAACTATCCAATTACCATTCTAGTTGGTGTGGCAGGACTTGGCCCTGGAGATCTAATGAGGAGCAACTGTGTATACACCTCGCCGCATGCAGTTAGTCTCGGTTGATTTAATATTTGTCCTGAAATATGCCACATCAGTATGAATTCTCAAGACGCCGTTGTTGGTTTCTCAACCAACATTGGCTGGAATTTCCCTCAAAAAACATTGGCTGGAATTGGCGGCAGACTCCGTTGTGGTTCGTCCCAAGCTTGGCCAACGTGAAGGATTGGAACCGGCATAATTAACGGTTCAAGGGAGATCATATGGAATAGGGATTTGTGTATCTTGAATTATTTCTTTCGCCTTATTTGTATCGTATGGCCTTAGCTGTTAACTTGCTGTACTCTAACACTCATTTCGCTGCAATGTAGTGCAAGGCTTGCGATTTGATCAAACTCCTTCTGTATGCAAGCCATAGTTTTAGTCAGTGTGGGTTGAATATTCTGCAACTCGTTGCACCCGCACCCCTTTATTATTTGTTGCACTTTCGAGTTCTCAAAAAATATGAAATAAATCCGGAACATTGGCTATGTTGTATCTTGTGCATCTACAATATTTGGTCCCACAATAAGATCTTATGTGACCTGTGTCAATGAAAAAGAAAAAACCTAAGCGAACAATATCTTGTGTTCATTTGTTCATTTTGTGGTGGCTAGGCCGTGTACTAGTAATATTTTTTGGATGGAAATTTATAGATGAACTATATAAATATGATCTATGTTCATGATTTATTTCACATTTTCTAAAAACTTGGAAGTGCCACATGCAACAGCTTGTTGCCGGTGCAACTAGTTGCAAATTGTAATTTCCGTCGTGGACGTATCTAGTGACTCCAAGCGCATGATGCATGAAGATTCTCACTAGCAGGTGGAGCCGACCTTAACATGGCCCACATGTCAGTGAATCAGAGCCACACAAAGTCATGCACGTTGCCTGACTTGAGCGAAATCTAGTGTCCGTGCATGTCTCTCATTTTGCTAAGTCGTTGCATGCTGTACACATCTAATTCCATGTATCTTGTACTAGAACATATATGAACACATGCAACATGCCAAAAATACCACGGACACACATGTACTGTGCATTATATCCGGTGTATATATTTTCAGTTCTGTGCTACGAGTTCTGCATGTAGGGGAACAAGATGAAAGTACATGTGTCCATGTCGCGGCTACTACTAGTAGTAGTTCGTCCTCCAATTTTCCGTTGAACATACTAATACACTATGTTGAAATGAAAGCTGTAAAAAGAAAACCATCTGGTCAAACTACTGTGACTAGACAATATTACACCTCTGATATGTAGTAAGTAGGTGACGAGGGTTTAACTCATCAATGCCCATTGTTATGGACTTGGGTTTTAGAGAAGGAGGGAGCGCTAGAAGCATCAATCGGCTAGCAAACAAGCACACAGGGGACTCAAAGATTTACCCAGGTTCAGTCCTCGTAGAGGTCCCTACTGCTTCTTGTCTGCTCGTGGAATTAACAGAGGAATCGAAGATTACAATGGTGCGCAGATGCAATCTGGCGAGGGTTGTGGAAACTAGGGTTGCGTGTGTCCTCCTCGCCGCCCCCTCCTAGCCTTTATATAGATAGACTAGGTCTCGGGTAGCAGGTCGAGTCGGTTACAGGTTAGGGTTTTCCCTTTAAACTTTCTATCTTTAGCTTCTTCTTATTCCGCAAGCAATCGAGAGCCCGTAGATTACTCGAGTTCTCTATTTGGGCCTTGGCAACACCGTGGGCTTCCTCCGTATTCATGCCATATATACCAAGCTCGAGTACCTATAGGGTATACCCATGTCAGTAGCCCCCGAGTGTCCAGTGGAATCACAGATTCGACTAGGGACTTTATGAAGCCTTTCCAGTGCATGAATGAGTATATTTTCGACTGCTCTGTTTGTATCATAGGGATTGTTGATGTGCGTGCCTGATTTAACCGATGTATCGGTATCAGTTAACTACCTTAGGGTAAAACAACGCAATCTACTCGAACTCGGGTCCCCGGACTCGAATCTGGAAAAGTGCTGGTGTAATTCGACTCAAGCCGCAGAGGTCTTACAGGAGTCGAATTCCAGTATATGGGTGTGAGCACTCAACACGTCCGTCAAGGCATGTTCATCGTACCTATAGGCATGGATATATTTCTGGTAGTGCACAGCGAATGCGTTGCCAGGCCTTATTCAGGTCTTATCTTCACGCTGCAAGCGCGGCATCCGAATTTTATCATCGTGGAGATGATTCGGGTGACCCAGGAGACGCATTCTCTTTGTAGGGAAAAATTATGAGGCAGTATCGCCATAAGCTTCGAGTGTGGATGTTATCGACACACAGTACGATGTACAAATAATCATAGGGTGCGCGACTAGTGCTCCCTATGGGAGTAGCCCCCGAGTGCCTGGTTGAGTCGAAGATTCAGGCAGGGACTAAAGAACTTTTGCGACTGCTATTGTCTTTTGTTTGCTTCAATCGAATATATTTCCGGTGCTCCCTATGGGAGTAACCCATGTCCATAGTCGAATCGTAGATTCGAGTGGTTGGGTATGCTTTGAATGTCCATATTCCTGTAGAAGAAAAAAAGAAAAAATCGTAGGGTGCGTAACCAGCGCTCCTTATGGGAGTAGCCCCCCGAGTGCTTGGTGGAGTCAAACACTCGATCAAGGACTAAAGTAGTCGAAGTCTTCTGCTGCTCAATTTTGGATGACATCAGTGCTGACGATGTGATGATCTCAGTTGCCCGCATGAGCGGGTTTGACAGGATGTGACGAGCAGTGGGTCCCATTTTCTGACTCTGACTTGATCGGGCGTGTGTAATCTTTGTTTTAACTGCGCCTCCTCGATTTCCGCACGTAATAGGGGTAGTGGGGGACGGTTCGTGCTTCGGGTTCTCCACGTGTCGATCACGATGGACACCATGCGTCTGATAGGGTTTTTGCTGGCCGTTGGATTACATCTTCCAGGGGGTTAAGTAGCAGTGCTACGATGGTAATTTTTCCCATCTGCTCTTTTCTCTGCCTTTGCCTCCGTCGCCATTGGTGCTGCTCCTCTGCTTCCTAGAGCTCATCTTTCTCGCGGCACTGGACCAGCTCCGCGTATTCCCTAGTTACTTCCTCCGGTTGCATCACCACCGCAAGATGGGGAAGAAGAAGGGAGGTTCCGCGGCTGAATCCGCCACCGCCACTGTTGCTTCCAAGAAGAAGGGCGGCTCCGCCGCTGCGGGCACCAACACTACTATCAGCAGGAAGAAGAAGGGTGCGGGCACTCGCGTTACCAATGGCGCATGGCGCGCGTCCGTGATCAAGTCATCTGAGCTCCGTCTCCTGCACCAAGACGGAGTTCTGTCTTCTGTGGTTGCTGACTCGCGAGTCCCAGGCGGTGAGGTAACCCCTTGTCCTCCTGCCGGTTTTCGGGTGTGTTCCTAGCGTTCATCATCCGCGGTCTCTCACTGCCCTTGCATCCTTTCTTCAGGGGCCTTCTTTGTTTCTATGGGCTCCAGCTGCACCAGCTATCCCCCAACTCCATCCTCCATGTAGCTTGCTACATTACACTTTGCGAGTGCTGACACAGAATCGAGCCATACTTTGGTATATTCAAACGGCTCTTCAAGCTGAAGCGCCAGTCGGTGTCTGGCTCCATAGTCTACGATGTAGGAGGCTGCGGTATCCACGTCGACTCCTCTGTCACGTACTTCAACATCAAACTCATGGTGTCCGTCCAAGGGTGGAGGGACAAGTGGTTCTACATCCGCGACCAGAAGGCCAACGGAGACCACTTTGGACTCGCGCCTTTTGATCCGTGACACCGTGCAAGAGGAGGCGCTCCTGGAAGAACGTAGTGATGCCCGGCGAGTCCGCGGAGAAAGATGTGTTGTACGAGCGCGTCTACGACCTCGAGAGTCGCATGGGTAAAGAAGAGGGAGGATGCGCCCTTATTCGCACGTGGTTGCGCCGTCGCGTCCAGCCCCTGCAGGCCAGAGTCCACCCTATGTTCCAGTGGGCTGGCACGGACGATGTCACTCGCGTATCTCCTGATGGCATTTTTGCGAGTGAAGTAGATAAGAGGTTGCGATTGCTCACCAAGTACACCGCCAAGGATGTGCTCCCTAGTGAACCAGTCGTACCTCCATTTGATGCTACTAATTCTCCTCCGGAGGTACGGTTGTGCTATGAACTAGCTTTGTTTGTCGTATGCTTCTTTTTTCCTTGACTTGTGCTGACTTGTTTCCCGTATGCAGGATTGGAGGGTGTCACCCTGCATGCCCCCTCTTCCTGAGGGGGTTATTCCTCGTGACGCCTTGGAAGAGGACGAGTCAGAGTCGACCGTCCCATCCGATGTGGAGGAGGAAGCCCCCGAGTCGAGAAGTCCGTACACTCACATGTGTTCGCGCAGCAAGGATTCGGATGCATCATCTCCTTTGACTCCAGAAGGCGCAGCTATGGGTGCAGAGCGCCGATACTTGCCGTTCCTGTGAGTGCTATGGCGCCGTCTTCCCGCAAGAAGATGCGGCTGCCGAAGGAGTCGTCGTCAGAGTCGGGGGATCAAACCTTCGATTTTGACAAGTTTGATTGGTAAGTATACGAGTCTTCTTTTTTGGTTCTTCTTTGGAGTTGCATTCTCCTGATGTTGGTTTTGTTCTGCAGTCAGCCGACGTCGTCATCTTCTGGCGACGTCCAATTTTTGAAAGAATTTAGAGTCGCGACCTCCAAGGCCAAAGTGGCTGAGCGGACTCCTTCTCCTCCATTGGCGGCCCACTCCGGGCATAATTCATCAAGTTCTCCACACGATGTGGAGCATCAGATGGTTGTCCGGACGACTGCGCGGCAATCAGCTTCGGAGTCACTAGAGGATCACGTATGTGTAATGTTGCTTCGTCTGATTTTTGCAGTCGAATGTATCATTTATACCATCTGCTGTTCCTTTGCTGTTTCTTCTGTCGCAGCT
Organism: Avena sativa; assembly: GCA_916181665.1. Taxonomy (NCBI): domain Eukaryota; kingdom Viridiplantae; phylum Streptophyta; class Magnoliopsida; order Poales; family Poaceae; genus Avena; species Avena sativa. Next base: position 362,542,681 of record OV702290.1, on the reverse strand, counting down.
TATTGTGAAGGAAGCTGCTCGCTTGGCGGAGCAGGTGCTTGCGATGGGTCGCCAGCATGCAACGCTGGACAATCGCCATCGCGTGGTTGAAAGTGAGAGTTTTTTTGCTTCTTCTTCATCCTTGTGATATATTCGACTGACGGTCTATCTTTGTTTGTTTCACGGCTGAGCATAATGCACTCCTTCGCTTCCCTCGAGAAGGCACTCACCGCGGCGGTGAAGAGTCGCGATGAGGCAATCGCATCACATGACAAATTGCGGAAACGCGAAGAGGATCTGCGTGCCTCCATCGAAGCTAGAACAACTTCTCTCGATTACCAAGGCTCTCAGGTATTTCCTTGTCTGAATTTTCACCGTGTCCCTTCTTTCGAATTTGTTGTTGTGCTGACTTTTGTGCCAATGCTTGATTCTTGTGTACATGCCAGCGGTCTGAGCTTCGACGCCCAGGCGCTCCATCGTGATGATGCCTTGGCAGGTGCCATCTCGGCAGTCGAAGATCGCAGTGCTGCCGTTCAGGGGACACTCACCAAGGCCAAGGGCGTGCTCAGTTGCCTCCGTGAGGAGCTGGCGCCCAAGGCTGAGGTAATCGAAAATGTAGATGATCTGGTGGAGTCCCTTGCTGGAGGCATTCCTACAGGCTTCAAGAACTCACTTCGTGCGGCTGACGCTTCGATGTCACTCGTGATGGTTCAAGCCCATGGAGTCGAGGTTGATCCTGATGCGGTCTCCAAGGCAATGCCTGTCAGCGCGGATGGCCAACATGTAGTCTTTGATCCTTTCGCAGCTGCCTGTGGCAAGTACGTGCCACAGCTAATCAACACAGTTGCGAAGTACTCTGAGGAACTGCAGCGAGCCAAGAAGGCGGCGAAGGCTGCGGCTTCAGGGGCTGGCGGGAAGTCTGTGGCATCTAATACTGCCACAGACTCGATGAGGCCCCCAAAACCGAAGTCTAAGTCGAAGAAGCCAGTTGCTCCTCAGTAGTCATGTTCTGTAATAGTTAAATAGCCTGTCTCTTTGGTCTGGAACATGCCTTTGGCGAGTGTATCTGTTGATACTTTATTATGCTTGAATGCAATCGAGTCTTTTGTCCATGCATCGCCTTAGTCTTCTTATTATCTCTTGCTTGGCTTGTGATAGGGCACATCGAGTGGTCCTTCGAGTGAACCTTGGAATATGCCATCCACTGATGATACTTTGGTGCAGTCGCGCTCAAGGGTGGATGAACTGTCTCTACTCTCGCGACTCCGTGACCACGTGAAGCAGTTGGAGCGCGAACTGCCTGTGCTCCATGGTAACGTGGATGTATGGAAGTCGAGGGCGGAGAAGGCCGTCGCCCGAGAGCAATATCTGCTAGGGGAGGTGACGCAGCTGGGCGACCAATTCAAGTGTTAGCTTTCTTCTTCCTTGTCTTTTCTTGTATCCACTCGCGGTAGTTCATTGTCTTCATACTCTTGCCTTTGCTTGGTATAGTTGTCAGTGCACGCCATCCGCAAGATGAGAAGGACAGGATTGCCATTCGTATGAATGATCTAACCCAAGAGCAGCTTTAGGCGAGTGGATACTTCTAGGTGGATCATGATCGTGCAATCGCACTTGCGACCCTACAGGATCGTGCTTCGCGAGTGCTTCACTTCCTGAAGAAGTTGTAATCGTGCTTGAGGAATATTTATCAGACGATGTTCCCGCTGGACGTCGTTCCATCGAGCCTGCTGGCCCTTCTTCCCAAATTTCAAGACTTGAGTGCAGTCTGCGAGTGTGTACGACAACAGTTAGTGGCTGGTGCCAAGGCTGCTCTGTCGCTGGTGCGACTGCACAGGCCTGATGTGGATGTTGCAGCAGTTGCTTCCGGACCGCCAGCGCCGCTAGCAGGTTCGACTTGGAACATGGTTCCTCACTACCAGGCGGTGGATCGCCCAGCGGAGGAAATCGTCAACTTCTTCGAGGAGCAGACAATCGTTTCTTTGTTGCAACAGTAGTTTAGTTTGTATCCTGCACATAGTTGCACCAATGTTGTAAAGTTCATATATATATATATGTTGTGTATAATTAATTGACATTGATGTATATAAAGAGCTTATTAGCGTGTATGTTTTGCGAGTGCGTTGCACTATGCGATTCCGTTTCGTTAGCCTGACTTGTGTTTATCTTAGCACCTTGCCAACCTGTCAGGTGCGTTGCAACTGGGTTGGTGTTTGTCAAGGGTTCGATTATTACGTCAGCTACTCAGGATATCGTGTTGGTTCGTAGAACAAATGTGTATAGGGTGGCGCAGCCCCCGAGTGGACCGTTGGTCTATGGATTTATTCGCATGATAGTACGGGGTACAATGTGTGGCTAAGTAGCCTTGGCTGAGTAGCCATATTTGCAATGTAAAAAATAAAAGACGACTAAGGGTAGAAGCACCGCAGCTGTGCGACGTTCTAGGGGTTGAAGTACGTGACTCCTGTCTCGAAATCTTTAAGGCGATAGGTGCCACCCGGGATTACTTCTGTAATCATGTATGGTCCCTCCCAAGGGGACTCGAACTTGAGATGCCCTTGTTGTTTCAGCCGCAGGATCAGGTCTCCTTCGACGAAGGACCTGGGGCGTAGCCTTCTGCTGTGGTAGTTGCGTAAGTTCTGCTGGTAGATCGTTGATCTTTCCGCAGCGATTTCTCGTGCCTCGTCAAGGAGGTCGACGGAGTCTTCGAGTGCAAGAGTTGACTCCTGCTCGCTATAAGCGACCACTCGAGGTGCTTTGTATACCTCTACAGGTAGCACTGCTTCAGCACTGTGCACCATGAAGAACGGGGTGTACCCTGTGGCACTATTTGGAGTTGTGCACAGGCTCCAAAGTACCGATTGCAGCTCGTCTGGCCAGTAGCATGCGGCTTGTTCGAGTGGCCAGAGGAGTCGCTTCTTGATGCCGCTGTAGACGAGCCCGTTGGCTTTTTCGACCTGACTGTTGGTCTGTGGATGTGCTACGGAGGCATAGCTTACGTTGATTCCCAAATTCTCGTAGAATTCTTGGAACTCCTTGGATGTGAAGTGTGTCCCATTGTCCGTGATGATGCTGTGTGGTACTCCGAAGCAATAGACGATGGACTCGAAGAACTTGACTGTGTTGTATCCCAACTGGTTAGTCACTAGCATGGCCTCTATCCACTTGGTGAATTTGTCGACAACGACCAGGAGGTAGACGTAGCCTCCTCGTGAGGACTTTGGGAGCTTGCCGACCATGTCGAGTCCCCATTGCGTGAAGGGCCAGGCCAATGGAATTGGTTGGAGCTCCGCGCTAGGTGCGTGTGGCTTGTCCGCGAATCACTGGCAAGCGTTGCATTTCTGAACGATGTCCTTGGCGTCATGCATGGACGTAGGCCAGTAGAATCCAGCTCGTAGAGCTTTGGCAATGAGGACTCGACTACCAGGGTGGTGCCCGCAAGTACCCTCATGGATGTCGAGGAGGACAGCTCTTCCATCAGCGTTTGAGACGCATCGTTGGAGTACTCCTCTGATGCTGCGCTTGTACAGTTCGCTGTCGATAATAGCGAATGCCATGGATCACCACGCGATGTGTTGTGCGTCAGTCGGGTCGTTCGGTAGCCTTTTGCAGAGAAGGTATGTGATGTACGGTTGAGTCCAAGATGGCTCGATCATCATTATACTCATTGGTCCTTCGAGTCCTGTGTCGAGCTCCAGGTCGTCGAGTGCCATTGGCTCATTGGGCGGCGCAGCCCCCGAGTCCGTTGTTGCACTTGTTTTCTTCTCTGCGGCCTTTGGCTTGATGGAGTGTTCACAGATGCGCTCGAGAAATACCCCACGGGGTATGGGGGCGCAGGTAGAGCCAATATTGGCGAGTGCGTCCGCCTCTTCATTGCTTTCGTGGCCTATGTGCTGCAGCTCACAACCGTCGAAGTCCCCTTCGAGTGTGTCGTACAGGTCACGGTAGGCAATCGTATTGTCGTTTAGTCCGTCGCAATCATGCATTGTCTAGTTGACGACCAGCTTGGAGTCGCTGTATATTATGAGCCTCTTGGCGCCGCAGGCTTTTGCCATCCTCATCCCGTGTAGCAAGGCCTCGTATTCAACTTCATTGTTGGAGGCGGTGAACTACATTTGCAGAATATATTTCAGCTTGTCTCCCTGGGGCGATGTCAGTATGACACCCGCGCCAGCTCCATCCTTTCGCTTGGATCCGTCGAAGTGCATTGTCTAGAGGTAGGACATATCTGGTTTTTCAGGGAGCTGTTTCTCCATCCAGTGCACGAGGAATTCAGGGAGAACTTGCGACTTGATTGCATCGCATTTTTCATATGTAATGTCTCATGGAGACAGTTCGATCCCCCAAAGCGCGACTCGTCTGGTGGCGTCGGGATTGTTGAGGATATGCCCAAGCGGGGCGTCATTGACTTGGGTGTTCTTGGAAGTAGTGGCATAGTCGTCGGGCTGTCATGAAGACACCGTACACCAGCTTCTGGTAGTGTGGGTACCACTGCTTTGTTGGCGTGAGTACCTTGCTGAGGTAGTAGACTGGGCGATGTACCCCATGGACCTTGTTTTCCTCGGCGCGTTCTACCACGAGCACCGTGCTGACCACCTGGTTGGTGGCGGAGATGTATAGCAATAGTGGTTTCCTTTCGCGTGGGGTCACCAGTACTGGCGAGGTGGACAGTAGGCGCTTGAGGTCTTCAAATGCTTCCTGTGCCTCGTTGGTCCACTCGAACTTGTCAGCTTTGTGGAGAAGTTGGTAGAAGGGCAGTGCCTTTTCGCCCATTCGACTGATGAACTGACTGAGCACCGCGATTCGACCAGCCAGCTGCTAGACACCTCTTATGTTCTTCGGCTTATCCATGTCCAGTATGGCTTTTATTTTCTTTGGGTTCGCCTCGATCCCTCTCGCGGAGATGAGATACCCGAGTAGTTGCCCAGATGGTACGCCAAAGGCGCACTTGTCCGGATTGAGCTTGATCCGGTAGCGGTCGAGGTTGGTGAAGGTTTCAGGTAAATCATCAATTAGTGAAGCTTCCTCTTTGGTCTTGATTACGATGTCATCAACATAGACTTGGATGTTGCGACCAAGTTGGTTCTTGAGGCAAACCTGCATGCACCGCTGGTAGGTGGCTCCTGCGTTTTTTAGCCCAAAGGGCATTGTGTTATAGCAGAACACACCAAAAGGTGTTGTAAACACTGTTTTATCTTGATCCTCCTCCTTCATTCGAAGCAGAGGTGCTCACATCCCGTGGTGGAGTCGATGATCTGGTCGATTCGTGGCAGCGGGAAGTGGTCCTTCGGGCAGTGATTATTCAGAGAGGTGAAATCCACGCACATCCGTAGGATATCCGTGTCCTTTTTTGGTACTAGCACCATGTTGGCGAGCCAAGTGCTTTCCTTAATCTCGCGTATGAATTTGGCGTCGAGGAGTCTGTTGATCTCCATTCCGACTGCTTGTTCTCTTGGTTCAGACAGTCGCCGAATTGTTTGTTTGACTGGCCTTGCATCTGGGTTGACATTGAGTGCGTGCTTGGCGAATTCCCTGGGAACTCCTAGCATGTCCACTAGACACCAGGCGAAGATTTCCCAGTGCTCACAGAGGAATTCGACGAGCGCGAGTTCCTATGCGAGACTCAAGTTGTTGGCGATGAGGGCTGTTTTGGCGAGATCCAATAGGTGGACCTGAACTTTCTTTGTGTGCACCGATGAGTCGAAGGACAGGTCGGATGAACTTGGCCGTCTCAGGGAGACAGACTGTTGTCTATCGACTCCTTCAATCTTGCGAGTTCCTCCTGCATGCCGAAGGACTGGGAAATTCTGTTGAACTCCCTGTCGCAACTATCAGACCTCTCGAAGCTCCCGTTGATTGTGTTGACGCTGTTAGGGCCTGGCATTTTCATCTGTAGATAGGCATAGTGTGGCACTGCCATGAACCTAGCGAACGCGACACGTCCGAGGATGCAGTGGTATTGTGAGGGCCAGTCGACGACTTCAAAGTCGATGCGCTCGCGTCAAAAGTTTTTCGGCGTGCCAAAGATGACATCGAGGTTGATTTTGCCAAGGGGATATACGCCCTTACCTAGGACGATGTCGTGGAATGTTGTGTGCGAGGCCTCTAGGCAGGTCAGAGGGATCCTCATTGCTCGCAAGGTACTCGTGAACATAAGGTTGATGCCGCTTCCGCCGTCCATGAAGACACGGCTCATGTCGAAGCCTCCAATTTGTGCCTCGAGTATGAGGGGACAGCGGCCTGGACGAGGTACTCGGCGTGGATGGTCGCGCTTGTCGAAGGTGATGCTGGAGTCGCTTCCACTGAGGTACTCAGTGGTGGATGGCGGTGAGTTTGTCACCAGATTCACTTGGCGAGTGATGGCCTTTTGCACCCGATTAGAGGGGCGGCCCTTTTGGATCATCATGGTACCCATGGCCCATGGGTACGGCTCGCCTCCGTGGTGTTGGTTCGGCGCAGCTGCATTTGGCGGTGGTCCGGGTGGTGGTAGAGGAGCTCCATGTGCCACAGCGCCTGGGGCGGCTCTGTAGCCCATGTTGACTACGTCGTGATTCATCTGAGCCAGACCCTCATGAAGTTTGAGGAACTCGCGATAGTCCTTGAGGAGGTGGCTGGATTTCTTTTTGCCATCATGCTTGTCGATGTAGAAGTGCACCGTGCATGGCCCGGACAGCTTATCTTCAATGGATGTTGCGGGTGTCTCGTCGCGAGTGCGGTGCTGCCATACTTGCGTGGTTTTCCCGAAGTCGCGGTGTCCACCGCTACGGTAGCCGCTGTTGTGGTTGTCGTCGCGTCTGTCGGTGTAGCCGGCTGCAACCATGTTGACGTCGTCGCGGTCATCTAGATGCGCATTCAACGTTTGCTTCGGCAATCGCGTCTGTGCTCGAGTTCTGCTTCATTGTCGGAGTGAACGCGATTTTTCACCGAATCTTCTCTATTTGTCCACCGATTCGCGATTTCCATCAGGTGGTTAATGGTTTTGGGCTTCGAGCGGCCCAACTCCTCCCTGAGCTCTATGCGGCGAATGCTGCCGTTGAATGTGTCGATTGCGCGATCCTCCGAGATATTTTCCGCGGATTTCTTGATGATGGACCACCTCTGGATGTACGAGCGTAGCGATTCACCCAACCTTTGCTGGCAGCACCTCAGTTCTTCGATTGACGCAGGCCTTTTGTAGGTGCCCTTGAAGTTGCGCACAAAGCTGTAGACCAGCTCTTCCCAACTGCGAATCGATCCACGTGGGAGGTTGTTGAACCATGCCCGGGCGACGCCCTGTAGCTGTAGTTGTAGGCATTGCATGGCTGTGCTTCGACTCCCGCTGTGGAGACTAACGGAGGAGATATTGTCCTCTAACCAGATTTTCGGGTCCTGCAGACCGACAAACTTTGGGTTCTCTGATGGGAGCTTAAACCCCTTGGGAATTCGCTTTTGTCTGATGGCTCTGATGAAGCATATAGCGCCACAGAGCTTCACATCTTCGTCTTCGGAGTCAGTCGATCGGGCACGTCGCCCCCTTGACTTGTCGATCTTGCGCTGCGTGATGTCATCACGTGCATCATAGTCGTGGTCGTGTCGCCATGAGCGGCGGCATCGAGATAGATCGTGACTGTCGTCGCTAGATGAGGGCGAGGAATAGCGTTTTGCCAGAGCCTTGCCTTTCTTCGGCTCCGGTGTCGGCTCTTTGTCGAGAGCGGATTCGATTAACCCCAAGCATGCGATCGTAGATTGGTGCATGGCAGGTCAGGGATCTCCAGCTGGCGGCTGGTTGTTGAGGAGGTACATGGTGGCCGCCGTTACCGCGGCTTGCGGCTTTTTGGAAGCACGTTGCCACGTGTATCCACCGTCATGGAGCCGAAGTCGAGGACCTTTGCGGCTTCTACACGCTCTTGTTCAGTTAGATGGTCCAGTCGAGATTGCCTCTTGTTAGCGATGTACTTCTTGCACTTGGAGGAGGATCCTCCGTGGGAGGAGAACCCAGCTCATCGGAGGCTCGACTCGTCTGCCGCCTTTTTACGCGCCTCGAGTTGCACGATTGTTTGTAGTTGGCATTTGTATTCCTCTTTCAGGAGCCAATGGTAGCCCATCAATAGTTCTTGCGGGGAGCCGAAGGGCAGAGGGTGGCCTCGTAGGGCTTCTCGGCAGCGGGCCCACTCGAGATCGTTGAGCCTGATCACGACGCGTTCGCCGGTTTGCTCGTTCACCATGGTGGGGAGTTCGGCTGCCCCTCCATTGTTGATGTGGGCGCCGTTAGTAGGGCCGCTGTTGGGTGGTCCGCCATTAGGTATGCCGCTGTTTGGTGGGTCGGTTCCATTGCCATCGTTACCCGTGTTGTCGCGATTGGCGGAGGAGTCGCCCGCATTGATGATGACGCACATGAAGTGGTTGGGGAAGCTGCTGCTTCCACAACTTTCAGATCCGGAACCGTAGGCTCCATCTTCAGTTGCCAGATCGCCCAGATCGGATTCACGACTGTTGTCGCTGGCCGTATTCTCGACTGTTGTCGAGGTATTGAGCTCACTGAGGGTGCTGATCGGCGGAGGGAAACACGATGCTGGAGCAATCGATGGTGTTGTCGGCTGGTCAGGCATGTGAAGCGTGCCCATCTGACCAACTTGGAAGCGGAAGCTCCGATTTCCAGGCTAATTCCATCGCCCATGGACTCGAAAGCCAGGCGAGTGGCCGGCGTGTGGACGGTGAAGTTGAACGCGCCGAAGAGCTAGCGAATCTCCGATGTTGCGAAGTTGTAGATCGCAGTTGATGGGGCCGAAGAAGCCGCAACATCAGCACTCCCAATTCCCACAGATGGCGCCAATTGACGAGGGTTTAACTCATCAATTCCCATTGTTATGGACTTGGGTTTTGGAGAAGGAGGGAGCGTTGTAAGCATCAATCGGCTATCAAACAAGCACACAGGGGACTCGAAGATTTACCTAGGTTCAGGCCTTGTAGAGGTGCCTACTCCTGCTTGTCTGCTTGTGGAATTAACAGAGGAATTGAAGATTACAATGGTGCGCAGATGCAATCTGGCAAGGGTTGTGGAAACTAGGGTTGCATGTGTCCTCCTCGCCGCCCCCTCCTAGCCTTAATATAGATAGACTAGGTCTCTGGTAGCAGGTCGAGTTGATTACAGGTTAGGGTTTTCCCTTTAAACTTTCTATCTTTAGCTTCTTGTTCCGCAAGCAATCGAGAGTCCGTAGGTTACTTGAGTTCTCCATTTGGGCCTTGGCGACACCGTGGGCTTCCGCCGTATTCAGGCCATATATACCAAGCTCGAGTACCTGTAGGGTATACCCATGTCAGTAGGAGTATTGTCAAATTACTAGCTGCGTGCTGTGCTAGTCTAACATATAGTGAAGTCTAGGCGGCAGTCCCCTCGATGCTGCTATTGACTAGACAAAGCAAGCAAGTAAAATCTCATCCCTCGTTTTTTTTCTTTGCCTCTCCATCTTCTCCCCTAGTCCCTAGTCCCTACTCTGCCCATGATCTCCCCCACGCTCTCTCTTCTAACGCTCCCCTCCTCCTGCAGGAAACCCTAGCCACACTTGGCATCCGCCTAAATCCATCCTGCTGTGATGGCCGATTTGAAGCTTAGCGGGCGATGCAAGTGGGATCAACTCAGCGAAGACGATGTCGACCTCATCGTTTAGCGTCTGGACATTTCCAGCACCGTCAAGCTAGCCGCATGCTGCAAGCTGCTATACGATCATATCGCCAACAATGAAGGTATGAAATGGACTCTTCACCATTGGAATGAACCCTGCCCACTGATGCATCAGCCTTCTTATTGGTTTGACAAGCACTATGACGATACGAGGGTACATCGTATGCACGACACGGTGTACAACGTGGTGCCCCTTGACCATCCTCGGCACACCGCCATCCTGCCCTTCATGCACGAAAAATTCTGGGTTGCCATGAACGGTGACTGGCTCGCCGCGGTAGACCAGCGCGGGCCCTGGTGCCTAGCGAACATCTACACCTATCGAGTAATCGACCTTCCATCGACGGATACTTGTGACATTGCGGCTGCCTCACATCCAGTATATAACATGTAATTCTACTAGCCAGCCAGGGTTCCCCAGTTACATGTAGTCATGTCTGAACTCATTCACATTTCAAAAGTTTTTTTGGCGAATCTGTAGGTATGGAGAAAAGTTCAATAAGTCGTGGGATGGATCTCTTGAGCTATTGAAGATCGTGATCTGCAGAGTGCCCACAAAAGTTGGGGGTTACACAGACTATAATATCCTCGCGTTGTTCAACGCTGAAATTGCCTACCTGGAAGGCGGTAGCCAAGTTTGGAGATGTCTGGAGCATTCAGGTCTTGGAAGACGACAGTACTATGATGCCATTGAACACTGTGGCCTCATTTTTGCGGTCACAAGTCAAAGCTGCACCTATTGCTGGGATCCCACATCGGAAGGTAATTCTAGTTCCATGATGATACATTGTGAGTGATTCAGTGAAGTTGTTCTTTAACTACCTTGTTTATGTTTTACCTTTCGTATGACTGAATGAGCACATGCTTTATGTCCTAAAATATGAATGAACCATTGCTAGTAATGAATTAGTACCAGTAATATGCCTTCCAAAAATATTGTGTATGACGGTGTCCCTGCATAACTAAGTTCGTTCATTGTCAAAATATGAAAGGTATTATTAACAAGCATCTCAATTGTGAGCGCAACACAGTGAAGCCGGTTTTCTTTATCTGATTGTACTTTCAGGCCCTCCTCGGATTGTAGGAATCACATAGGATTTTTGTAGGACACCAATCTTTCCTTTTTGGATTTTGCCCTGGGATTCAGAGGAATTGTGTAGGATTTTTGTAGGATTTGGATCCTCAGGATTTTTTTCTATAAAATGCTGTTTGATTCAAAAGAGTATAATCCTTAGGAATTCCTTCAAAGGATTCCTTTGCACTCTATTTTGGAGGAAAATTTCCATCCACTCCAACCTCTTTGTACAATTCCTTTGGTTTTCCTATGCAATCAAACACCACTTGATCCAAAATACTGTAGGCATCTAATCCTATAGGATTCAAGTGGACATGCCTCTATATCAAAAAAAGTGGCGCTTCCTCTTTTGAAACTTACAACAACTAGGAAATTAAGATAAGCAAGAAATCCAAATATTCAGAATAGCAGAGTAAGAAATGCAATTCCTAACGTTGTTAATTTATTGAGTAATATTATTGTCAGGATTTGCCTATTCACACTATTAGCATGAACAATGAAGAATGTTGGTGTTATATATGTATGCCAGTAATGCACTTTTTGTCTCGAATTCGGATGTTGCAGGAAACAAGGAGCTTCCGTTTGTAATCCCACCACCTATTCTAAATGATCGGCCAGGCATGTGGTTCCTCGCTCGATCGGCTGATGGTGAACGCTTGATGATCATAATTACAACGTATGGCATGGGGGTTGCCCATGGCGAAGATGGTGAAATCATTCCTCATGCTCAAAATAGGACTAACCTACGCCTATATCCTTCCTCTCGTGTCTATATTTTTGAAGAGGGTCCTAGCTCTGCTGGACCTCCAGGGATCATCATTTGGAGGCAGGTTAACAGCCTCGGGGACAACTCTCTATTTCTCAGTCTCAATTATCCAGTCATTGATAAGATGATGGAGAAACGCGGATGCAAGGCTACTGATGGCACATTGTTCCCACTCATGAGGAAAAACTGTGTGTACACAACATACAAGAGATTTGGCGGAATACAATTCCCTCAGATTAAACGCTGCAACCTGTAGCCAACTGAAGGTGAGCATGTGGAAGTTATCAGCCTTCCCAAAGATGGTTGGAACTGTGTGCGACAGGTGGCAATTTGGTTTACGCCTAGTTTAGGTTTGGTATGCTCGTTGTGTCATCCCTAGACCGAGCTATGGATCTTTCTGGTGTATCATTGTGTCATCTTTTTTTGCATCGTGGTTCAACAGTTGACTGTTAGTACACTGGTTTTAGTGGATAGCTTGAATCAGTTTATATGAGCCCTGTCAGGCTTTTGTATTTAGTATTGCCTTCCACGGTATAATCCATGTAGCCATGCTTATTGCGTAGCATGATTTCTGTAATATAGTTTTCAGTACTGTTACTGGCTTGTATATACGCGACTCGTGCATTTTTTGAACCATCGCACCTCGTGCAGATTTGTGTTTTGAGAGGAATATTCCTTCTTTCCTCTTAGCGAATAGGGAAAAGTAGGTCACTTCTTCTTATAGGGCCATGAAACAGGCCTTAACTGGGCCATAATTGATCTTGACTCGGTACGCCAAAGCAGGCCGAGACGCCCTAGGATGATAGACGCAAATGTTTATGCCGATATTGTAAAAAAAAGAGTTAATGCACACCCTTCCAAAAAAGAAAAAAATGTTTACGCAGACCCCATATTGTCTCTGATACATGGCATACTTTTGGCGCTACCGTGAAATTACTTGTTCAATACAGTATGTATCCTTGCTCATTCTTCTCTATGTGAAATGAACAACTCAAGCTTTGCTGTGACATGAACAAGTCAAGCTTTGATGTGCTGACATTGTACTGTCTATGCTAGTGTACAAACTAGTTGTATTATTGTGTTCAAAACTGTGAACTAAATGTGCGAATTCTGAGCCTTTTTGCATGATGACAATGCCACATGTTGGCACTAATTGCGGCATGTACTAATTTCATCGTACGGAAACATATAACTTCGAGTGATCAGTTTAAACTAGTGCTTACCCGAGCTGTCTACGGCTGGGAAAGTCAAGGCCACCGTGTGTCTATCGCCAATAGTTTATATGGCATGATTACAAGGTTGTGAGTACATCAAATCGATTGGGCACTTAGGCCGATTCAAAAGCCACCCAAACCATCTCGAGATATATCCTTTGCTGAAAATATGATTGTGTGCTGTAAGACTTGATATGACACGATTTTATGTCAATCAGTCAAACTCCTTCTAGTACTTTCCATGTTCGAATCCTGTGCTGCCCAAGTTCCTCGCTATGTTTGCTATGTATAGTAAGGCGCAATATCTATCACTTTTCTCCATTTCCAACTTCATTCTTTCGGATCCGGCGTAGGTACAGCCAGGTCAGGTGGACCATCGACCTTCAGTACAATATATTTTTACTACTCAACCTATGAAAATGAATATTTCAACCCCACTTCGGGCAAAAAACTTCCCATATTCTTGTTTCAAAAGAAAAACCCTTAATTATCCTTTCATGGTGAGCAGAGTATATATTTTTTAGGGTACCAACTGCATTTTTTTGAGGCTGGGGTATGAACTACATTGAATTTTCACTAAGGACCTAGCAAAAAGATTGCACATTCGACCCAACACTGGCCCAAAACCTCGCAAATTTATCCTGCCGGGTCAGGTGGACTACCGACCCCCGACATATTGAGTACATTGAATTTTCAGTGAGGAGGTTATTAGAAAATAGTAATACATTCTACCCAACTGTGGCCCAAAACCTCGCTAATTTATCCTTCTGGGTTCAGGTTGGTCGTGGGCCGCCACCCTCCACAAATTATTACTTGGTTTTTTAAGCTTGAACCACACTGAAGAAGTTTCGGTAAGGAGCACACAATAACAAGCCCATTGGTTCACAAGATTGGACCCAAGTTATTTTTTATCACCCAAAATCGTCTTAATTTAGTATTTCCATGCCATTCTGATAAACTATAGGACAAGCTTCTCCTACCCATGTTGTATTTGTACAGAGCATTTAGTATTTTTTATGGCAAGTCATCAGGGTCGCTGCCTTTTCATTTTAAGTGATTTCAACATTTCTAAATGTAATCTTTTCCAGTAGTGGCATAGATGGTTCTGGCGTAGTGGAAGCACATGCGGTTCCCATTTGTTGAAGTCTTGAGTTAGATTCCTAGTGTTTTCAATATAAATATATAATATATAGTATAATCTCTATCGTTCTTTTACATTTTTTCCAGCATACACACGTTTCTTACACAGAGAAGGCTGACATCTGGGACCCAGCAATGTTGCCAAGGTCAAAACAGCGGAGTCCATCATACACACTTTGCATTTGTAGAGACGCTGACATGTTGGACCCAGCAGAGACCTTATACAGATGTTGCATCGAGCAATCAATGTTTCATTTACAGAGAGGCTGATATGTGGGACCTAGCAGTGCGACCTTATACAGATGCTGCATGGAGCAACGTTACCAGTTCAAAACAGGGAAGCGCAAGCAAGAAAAATGTTCAGCATGCACACGTTGCTTCTAATGAGAGGCTGAAATGGGGGACCCAGCAGCGTGAGCAAACGGCAGATTCATCGAGCAATGCTATCTAGTTCAGAACAGGGCAGCCCTAGAGAAGAAAAAATTCCATCATACCCATGATTCTTCTAATGTGACGCTGACATAAGGGACCCACCAGCCTGAATAAATAGCTGATGCAGCGAGCAACACTATCAAGTTCGGAACACGAAGGCGTGATAGAGGGTAAAAAATCAATCATACACACATTTCTTCTAATGATAGGATGACATGTGGGGCCATCATCGTGATTAAACGGTAGATGCATCGAACAACGCTATCAAGTTCGGAACAGGGTAGCGTGATGGCCCAAAATATATCGAGCTCGTTGGGGAACCCCAAGAGGAAGGTATGATGAGCACAGCAGCAAGTTTTCCCTCAGTGTGAAACCAAGGTTTAATCGAACCAGTAGGAGCAAGGAAACACCCCAAAGGTGTTTCTAGCTGAACGTTGGCAGCGCGCACTACCGGTGCCAACAGCAATGTGGATACCTACACAACACAACCACAGAACTCTGTCCCCAACTTGCGATGAGGTTGTCAACCTCACCGGTTTTGCTGAAAACAAGGGATTAAACATATCGAGTGGAAGAAAGTAATAGTTTGCAGAAAGTAAACACAAAACAGTAAACAGTTGATAGTAGATTGAAAGTAAAAGAAAGGTCTGGGGTCCATAGTTCACTAGTGGTGGCTCTCCTTAAGATAGATGACATGTTGGCTGAAAAAATTACAGCGGGGAAATTGACAAACATCGAGAAAGCATACAAGCATATACTACTCATCTTGACTCCTTTGAGATTCGATTGGGCATTACAACATTATACATAGACCGCCATCCAACTGCATCTATGACTAATAATCCACCTTCAGGTTATCATCCGAACCCCCTCCAATATTAAGTTACAAGAAACGGATAATTGCATTACGAATTGCGTGTAAAGTAAACAATACGATTGTTCTCTAAACAAAGGATTGTTGTTTTCTCCCTAGTAGCAACATCACATCTAGTACCTTAGAGATTTTTGTCACTTCCCCAGATTACCAGAGGCATGAACCCACTATCGAGCATAAATACTAACTCTTGGAGTTGCTAGCATCTACTTGGCCAAGATAGCTACTAACAATGGAAAGCATGCAAGATCACAAATAACAAAGACATGATAGAATCAATAATCAATCTGAAATAGCATCTCAATATCCATCGGATCCCCGCAAACACAACATGCAGAATTACAAATAGATGATCTTGATCATGAATAGAGCTCACAAGATCTAGACATGAAAGCACAAAGGAGGAGAACCAGCCATCTAGCTACTACATGGACCCATAGTCTAGAGATGAACTACTCACGCATCACACCGGAGGCTTGCATGATGATGAAGAAGGCCTTGTAGGGTGAATTCCCCTCTTCGGTAGGGTGCCGGGAAGAGCTTCAGATCCCTCCCAATCTAGGGATGGAGATGACAACGGCTACAGACTCTTTCGTGGATTTTTGATTGGGTACTTAGGGTTTCTGTATCGGAGGCATCTTATAGGCGGAAGGAGAGGCCGAGGGGGTGCCTGGGCTAGCCACACCACCCCCTGGCGCGGGTCAGGCCTGGTCGCATGGCCAGGTGGAGTGGCCGCCCTCTGGCCCTTCTCTGTCTTGTATTCTGGCTCCGGGTGTCCCTCGGTGAAAAACTAACTTTGGCTTTTGTCCCGTCCAATTCCGATAATATTCATTTTCTGACTTTCCTGGAACCAAAAACAGCAGAAAACAGGCAGCTGGCACTATGGCTCTTGTTAATATGTTAGTCCAAGAAATCATATGAAAAGTACTCCAAAGTGTGGACAAAACACAAGAAAGTGGATAAAACCAAGCATGGAGCATCAAAAATTATAGATACATTTGCAGTGTATCACCAGCCCAGGGGCGCGCCTGGCCATGGTGTGGGCCACCCCTGGCCCTCCACTCACTCTCTCACTTCCCACTTCTTTCTCTCCCGAGAAAACATTAGTTCTTTGCTCGAAATCACGTTCTTGCTGCTTCTGTCCAAGATTTTTCGATCTCCTTGCTCAGCCCATCTTTGCTGCTAAAATTTGGAGCATTTGTTCTCCGGTATGTGACTCCTCCACTTGTCCAAGTAGATTTGTGTTTAGTGGTTTATATCTTGAGTATTTTGCTATGTGGACAAAACATAAGAAAGTGGATAAAACCAAGCATGGAACATCAAAAATTATGGATACGTTAGCAACGTATCAACATCCCCAAGCTTAACCCCTGCTCGTCCTCGAGTAGGTAAGTGATAAAAAGAATGAATAATTTTTGAGGTGACATGCACCATCATAAACTTGATCAAAGTATTTGTAAAACATTCAAAGCTGGGATCATAGTACTTCAATCATAACATGAAAGACAAAGTTCTAGCAATAAGACAAAGAAACTATGTTGCTACATGAAAAGGCACAAACAAAAGATTAATTGATAACAATGCTTTGCAAGACGTTTGTTTGTTTCACATAAAGAAAACATAGCATAGTGGCATTCAGCTTGTCCCTTATAGAGTAGCAAACATAAATGCATAGGACACCTTCAAAGTTCATAAGAGTGACTAGATACAAATAGTTTAAAACAAGCAATATCAAGGTATGCATCAATCAACAAGTCTTGGGACAATGCACATAGAACTAAGAATGACCACTATGCTCTAAAAGTAGGTGCATAAAGATAGAAGGTGGAGACTCAATATATAAGTGGAAGAAATGCCTTCATAGAAGGAAGTAGGGATTCAAGTTTCATAAAGATCTTCCAAAAATTATGGTACTTAATAGCTTTCAGCTCTCATTGCCCCTATCATAAGCATCTTAAAGTGATTAAGGTTAAAGTGAACAAACTATGGTGTATATGCTTGACGGAGTATAAGGTTGAAATCTCATGTCCCTTGAATACGAGGGCCTCTCCTCATGCTACTCAAGTTTAGTCACCGGTAAGTTCTTGTCATCGTAAGTACATGTGTATCATAGAGAACCGCCAACGGGGTACCCCTTGCCCGATGATACGGAAGAATCCTTATATCAAAATGACAAGGCAAGCAGACAACGAGCATCTCAGCAATCTTATTTACCATGGGAATATGGTGCTTTTTTCTCTCTTTCCTCTTTTCATAATCTCTTTTTTTCTCAATATCGGACTCTTTTTTTATAAGAAGAAAGCTTCATAGACAGCTCATTATGGTTACGCTGCAGGTTTCCACCACGTCAGCATGGATTAGACCAGCGGCCCAGGCATTTCTCTAACACATATACATAACTCCATGGACTTACAAGCTCCCCTTTAATTTTACAGCGACGACATCCATAGACAAAAGAGCATGATATCAACTAGGTACAAAGTACAAGTGCAATGTTGAAAGCGTTCCCCATGACAGCATGGTTCTGCTAATCCCCAACAAATAAGTGCAAGCATATACAACATAGACAACACAATGGTTCAAGTTTATTAAGGGCAAGAAAAGTAAAGTGTGCCATCAAGTTCGTGAGAGCTTTAATCACTAGTTTTCTCATAACAAGTTTAATTTGGAAGGTAGACAAAAACAAGAATATACTTGCAATAGCATATGCTAGTAGGTAGGTATGGTGGACTCTTTAGAATAACTTGGTTTAGGGAGTTGGCTGCATGAGTGGAACTCATACTTGGTTGTGGAGGCTAGCAAAAGACTGCGAGCGACAAACTAAGAGAGCAATAATGACCATAATCATGCAGAGCGACAAAACATCATTGATCAAAGCATAAAGTGATACTAGAAGTTGAAAACTAAAGGATCATAAAGGCTTATGGTGACTTGGGATAGTCATAACATGGTGTGAGCATGCGCCAAGTCAACCCAAATAAAGCATCAAAGGAGAATACCACTATACTATGCTTTAATATGCTAAAACAACACATGATTCTTCAAAGGCACATTAAGCAATCTCAATTGTTTATAACAAGTCATGCTACAGTAAAGAATACTAAGCATAAATCCAAAACAATATCAAGCATGGCATGACAAAGCATAGGCCACAGTCAAAAACAAGTTCTCTTTAACACTTAAGCATGCAGTTTCCTACTCTTTTCCAATCCAAACCAAACTATTTGAAAACCAATGTATGAAAGAGGGGGTCCAACTAATTTATTCAGAAAACTAAGAAAACCAAGAAAACAAAAAACCAAAACAAAAATTAAAAAGAAGACGCTCCAAGAACAACACAACTGTGCATGAAACAATAAAAATGAAGTGTTTGGAAGAAACCTGGGATTTTTATTGATGAAGAGGGGAATGCCTTGGGCATCCCCAAGCTTTGACACTTGTACTTCTTGGATATTTCTTGGGGTGACACGCGTGGCATCCCCAAGCTTTAGATTTAGTCCATTCTTCATCTCATTACTCCTTCTTTCCATACACCTGAAATTTTTCCTTCATACAAAACTTCACACAATCTTTATTAGCAACATTAGTGCACTCAAGATAATAAGTCTTTTAGGTTCAGTTCCAACACCAATAAAACTTCCATTAAAACACAAGCTACTATAGCACATCCCTCAAAAAGCTCAATTCCCCAAAAGAACTAAAAAAGGAACCAACAAGAAGCAAATGCAGAAAATGGCAGAAATCTGTCAAAACAGACCAGTAGATAAAGACGAATCATTTCGAAGACTTTATGTTGCTCAAATAAAAAAGTGTTGAACTAACGAAAGTTAGATAACAACCTGGGGCAGAAGCACAAAAATTCACGCCTCAAAAGGATGTACAAAGATTTTACACGAATTTTTATGGGGAAGCACATAAATCTGTTTTGGGACAACAACTTTCCCAATCATTACTTATCTCTCATTAGAGATTACTCTTGGCACAAAAAGCAAATAAAAAGGATAAGAAGCGGTTATTACAGAAGTAATAACTTCCAAGACTCATCTAAAACTTTTGGGTTATCTCCCAATAAGTACTTTTCTTTAACGCCTTTAAGTTAGGCATAAGAAGCAAGAAAAAGAATCAAGTGTTATCAAATGAAGAAGCATTAAGAGAAAATTTTGTTTTCATAGGAGAGGCAAAAGAAATCTTCTCTCTCTTCTTAGGGAAGTGTTCTATACCTTTCTTGAGTGGAAGTTGATATTTAATGGTGCCTTCTTTCATATCCATAATGGCACCAACACATCTAAGAAAAGGTCTTCCCAAAGTAATAGGACAAGAAGCATTGCATTCAACATCCAAAACATAGAAATCAACGGGGACATAGGCATTGTTAACCATAATAAGAACATCATTAAGACTCCCCATGAGTTTCTTTTTAGCATTATCATCAAGTGGGACATTCAAATAGCAATCTTCAAGTGGTGGCAAATCAAGCATATCAAAAATCCTTCTAGGCATAATAGAAACACTACTATCAAGATCACATAAAGCTTTGAAATCAAAATCATTCACTTTCATATTAATGATGGGTTCCCAACCATCTTCTTGTTTTATAGGAATAGAAGCTTTATGTTTCATCTTTTCTTCTTTAATCTTTATCAGAGCATCAGTAATGTGTTTTGTAAAGGCCATGTTCATAGCACTAGCATTAGGACTTTTAGCAAGATTTTGTAGGAACTTAATAACTTCAGAGATATTGCAACCATCAAGATCAAAATCATAATTATCATCTAAGGTAGTAGAGCTATTACTAGCCTCAACACTAGTGGTAGTGATAGTAGAAACATTAATGTTTCTAGCAATTTCATCTTCTCTTTCCCACTTAGCATGTAATTCAGCTAATAGTCTAACATTTTCATCAATTCTTACTTGTATGGCATTAGTGGTTGCAAAGTGATTATCAATAGTTTCAGGTTTAGCAGCCATTTTATTCAAAGAAGATTGAGCTTCAGCCAGTGATGCTATATTTCTTTCAACATTAGAGAGTTTTTCATCAATAGTTTTATTGAAAGCAGTTTGTTTACTAATAAAGTCCTTAAGCATAACTTCAAGTTCAGAGGGTGCACTCCTATTATTGTTGTAGGAATTTCCATAAGCATTACCATTGTTGGGAGGATATGGCTTATAATTGTTGTTACCAAAATTGTTCCTGTAGGCATTATTACTAAAATTGTTATTTCTTATAAAGTTCACATCAACTTGCTCTTCTTGAGCAACCAAAGAAGCTGAGGGAACATTATTTGGATCAATATGGGCTTTCCCATTAACAAGCATAGACATAATAACATCAATCTTATCACTCAAGGAGGAGGTTTCCTCAAGAGAATTTACCTTCTTACCTTGTGCAGCTCTTTCAGTATGCCATTCAGAATAGTTAACCATCATATTATCCAGAATCTTTGTTGCAACACCCAAAGTGATGGTCATAAAGGTACCTCCAGCAGCAGAATCCAATAGATTTCTTAAAGAATAGTTCAATCCTGGATAAAAAGTTTGGATGATCATCCAAGCAGTCAGTCCATGAGTGGGACAATTCTTTACCAAAGATTTCATTCTTTCCCAAGCTTGAGCAACATGTTCAATATCAGATTGTTTAAACTTCATTATTTCACTTCTCATAGATATAATCTTAGCAGGAGGATAGTATTTTCCAATGAAAACATCCTTGCATTTAGTCCAAGAATCAATACTATTCCTAGTTAGGGAATTTAACCATTCTTTAGCTTTTCCTCTCAAGGAGAAAGGAGACAATTTAAGCTTAATATATCTCAATCTATATCCCTATGATTTTGCATCTCACATAGTTCAACAAAGTTATTTAGATGGGCAGCAGCATCTTCATTACCAATACTAGATAATTGTTCTCTCATAACAAGATTGAGTAAAGCAGGTTTTATTTCAAAGAAAGTAGCTTCGGGAACAGGTGGAGCAATAGGTGTGCTCATAAAATCATTGTTGTTGGTGCTAGTGAAGTCACACAACTTAGTGTTTTCAAGGGTAGTCATTTTTTTGTGTTTTTTATAAAGAAAGCAAACTTGTAAAACTAATTTTTTTGTGTTTTTGAAAAAGAAACAAGCAAACAAAACAAAAGTAAACTAAGCAAAACAAAAATAACAAAGTAAAGAGATTGGTTATGAGGGAATCCCTTGTGAAGATGTCCTTGACTCCCCGGCAACAGCGCCAGAAAAGCAGCTTGATGGCCCAAAATATATCGAGCTCGTTGGGGAACCCCAAGAGGAAGGTATGATGAGCACAACAGCAAGTTTTCCCTCAGTATGAAACCAAGGTTTAATCGAACCAGTAGGAGCAAGGAAACACCCCAAAGGTGTTGCTAGCTGAACGTTGGCAGGGCGCACTACCCGTGCCAGCAGCAACGTGGAGACCTGCACAACACAACCACAGAACTCTGTCCCCAACTTGCGATGAGGTTGTCAATCTCACCGGTTTTGCTGAAAACAAAGGATTAAACGTATCGAGTGGAAGAAAGTAATAGTTTGCAGAAAGTAAACACAAAACAATAAACAGTTGATAGTAGATTGAAAGTAAAAGAAAGGACCAGGGTCCATAGTTCACTAGTGGTGGCTCTCCTTAAGATAGATGACATGTTGGGTGAACAAATTACAGCGAGGCAATTGACAAACATCGAGAAAGCATACAAGCATATACTACTCATCTTGACTCCTTTGAGATTCGATTGGGAATTACAACATTATACATAGACCGCCATCCAACTGCATCTATGACTAATAATCCACCTTCAGGTTATCATCCGAACCCCCTCCAGTATTAAGTTGCAAGCAACGGATAATTCCATTACGAATTGCGCGTAAAGTAAACAATACGATTGTTCTATGAACAAAGGATTGTTGTTTTCTCCCTAGTAGCAACAGCACATCTAGTACCTTAGAGATTTCTGTCACTTCCCCAGATTACCAGAGGCATGAACCCACTATCGAGCATAAATACTAACTCTTGGAGTTGCTAGCATATACTTGGCCAAGATAGCTACTAACAATGGAAAGCATGCAATATCACAAATAACAAAGACATGATAGAATCAATAATCAATCTGAAATAGCATGTCAATATCCATCGGATCCCCGCAAACACAACATGTAGAATTACAAATAGATGATCTTGATCATGAACGGAGCTCACAAGATCTAGACATAAAAGCACAGAGGAGGATAACCAGCCATCTAGATACTATATGGACCCGTAGTCCAGAGATGAACTACTCACGCATCACACCGGAGGCTTGCATGATGATGAAGAAGGCCTCCAGGGTGAATTCCCCTCTCCGGCAGGGTGCCGGGAAGAGCTTCGGATCCCTCCCGATCTAGGGATGGAGATGACAATGGCTACAGACTCTTTCGTGGATTTTTGATCGGGTACTTAGGGTTTATGTATCGGAGGTATCTTATAGGCGGAAGGAGAGGTCGAGGGGATGCCTGGGCTGGCCACACCACCCCCTAGCACGGGCCAGGCCTGGCCACGCGGCCAGGTGGTGTGGCCGCCCTCTGGCCCTTCTCCGTCTCTTATTCTGGCTCCGGATGTCCCTCAGTGAAAAACTGACTTTGGCTTTTGTCCCGTCCAATTCCGAGAATATTCATTTTCTGACTTTCCTGGAACCAAAAACAGCAGAAAACAGGCAGCTGGTATTGTGGCTCTTGTTAATAGGTTAGTCCAAGAAATCATATGAAAAGTAATCCAAAGTGTGGACAAAACATAAGAAAGTGGATAAAACCAAGCATGGAACATCAAAAATTATGGATACGTTAGCAACGTATCATAGCGCGAGCTAAGGAAAAAATCCATCATACACACGTTTCTTCTAATGAGAGGATGACATGTGGGGCTCAGGAGGTTGGTTAAATGGTAGATGCCTCGAGCAGCATTATCAACTTGGAACGGGGTAGCGCCAGCAAAGGACAAAATTCCATCATACACACGTTTCTTCTAGTGAGAGGATGACATGTGGGTCCCAGGAAGTTGATTAAACGGTAGATGCATCGAGCAGTGCTATCATCTTCGGAACAGGGTAGCATGAGCGAAGGAAAAAAAATTCCATCATACACACAATCCTTCTAATGAGAGGCTGACATGTGGGACCTAGCAGCCTGACTAAACGGTAGACGCCTCGAGCAATGTTATCGAGTTCAAATCAGGGACGCGTGACCGAAAAATATGGTCCGCTAGAGACACTGACGTCCAGGACCCACATGCCTCAAAACACTTTGGCGAGTCAACATCGTGCGAGGAAACAAAAATCTTGCTTCTGCCATGCGCTGGCCGAGCTTCCTCCATTTTTTTAGCAGATCTGTCATAGTAGAGGGCCGCGAAACCGGAAAAAAAAGTTTTCCATCGGCCACAGTCGAGCCGAGAATTTCGTCGTGGAAGACGCGCCTTCTACGATGACCGTCGGGCCAATTCGTTGCGGAAGGAAACTTTTCTTGTAGTGTCTAGAGAAACAAGGGAGAAGCTTCTTGTATGACGGAGAAGTGTGTTTTGAGGTTTGTGCATAGCATTCATTATGTCGAAGACTATCAATAGAATCTTCTAGATGCTAGAATGGAAAAGAAGATCCAACGGCTAGAAATACAGGGATTCGCGAGTCTTGATCCAACTGTCAAGATTCAAAGTTATTCGTACACTATATAGTGGTAAGATAAGATACTAGTAAGTTGCATGTGCCATGCACGTGAGGCTCAGATAATAGACGTCTGACATATCATCACTATATAAAATTATAATAGGTAAAGTGGAAAAATATATAAATTTGATCAACATCTATAAAGTATGGGTGTTATTTGGTTCTTCTACTTTGTATCATCATGTGTAGAAGTCAAAGATTATTAGCTACCTAACACTTGAAATTTTTGGTAACATGGTATAGAGAAATGAGGGAGAAGATTCTAGTGTGATGGAGAAGTGTGTTTTGAGAGGTTTGTGCATAGAGATTTCATTGTGTTTAAGACTATCAATATAATCTTCTAGATGCTAGAATGGAAAAGAAGATCCAATGGCTGGAAATGTTCGGATTCGCGAGTCTCCAAAGAGAAGAAGATCCAATGGCTGGAAACTCACACCGGCGATACTGATTACTACAAGAAGATGCATCCATCTACCTCCAAAGAGACATTTAATTAAATAAAAATCTATCGCACTTACTTGTAGCTCAAGTTTGAGCTAATTTTTTGTTAAATTGTCAAGATGCAAAATCTTAATTAGAAAGGAGTTAAAAACCTATTATCAAAACTCTCGGTTGGTTTCTGATATATTAACTAAGCCCCCAATGGGTACACCTCCAAAAGTTTTTCGTAATTCTTTAGAAGCAACCTACAATAATTTAGTTATTGTAGTTCAAGTTTGACCAAATTTCGATAAATGTAGGCATGAAGTCATTTAAGTGGGGCAAAGTTAATTAGCTTTATAGGGAGTTTGAAAACTCATAAAACATGGGAATCGTAAGTAAAACACGTTGGTCCTCTTAATATGTCTAAAAGCTTGGCTTATGGCATTGAGATCCATATTCTTCAGACTTTCTTTACAAAAAAGAACCATCTCGTCATCACTCGGAAAACTAAGGATTTTCTTTCCTCATAGTTAGAAACTCACACTGATGCCATTGTTTACTAGAAGAAGATGCACCCATATACCTACGTAAATACATATAATTAAAGAGCAATCTATCGCGCTTACTTGTAGCTCAAGTTTGACCTAATTTCGTTAAATCGACAAGAAGTCACTAAAGTGTGCAAAGTTTGCTAGGAAGCTTGAACAATCCTCGTACTAAAAACTTGGGCATTACATGTAAGAAACCATTGGTCCAGTTTGTGTGATAATTGGGGTGGTTGCATTTTCTTTTAACTATGGTAGGTCTCATAGGAGAGAGGTGCTTGAGAGTTAACACGATCGATGGAAGTACAACTTACATCAAGGACCTCATAAAAAAATGAAAATTGCATCCAAGTCCATCCATTTAACACAATGACCCAAAGCTGAATAATGAAGTGTGTGTGTTTTGAGGTTTGCGCATACTAGCATTCATCGTGCTAAAGACTATCAATAGAATCTTTCTCGATGTGATGACCCACAAGTATAGGGGGTGTATCTCAGTATTTTAGATAAGTAAGAGTGTCGAACCCAACGAGGAGCAGAAGGTGTTGACGAGTGGCTTGGAGCAAGAATTCTCTATAAATACTTAGCAAACGGATTTTTAGGGGTTTTTGATAATGCAGATAAATAAAGTACGAGTAAATAAAAGACAATAATGATAGATGCAGCAAGTGGCCCAATCCTTTCTTTAGCAAAGGAGAAGCCAGTTGTATTACTTAAGATGACCAAACATTCTCGAGGACACATGGGAATATCATCAAGTGCTTTCGCTTCATATAGTTGATTAATCTTCTTTAGTTTGATAATTGTTGTGTGGATGAACCTATGCTAATGTACCGCCCTTCCTAGGACTAATACATACTTGTGATTATACCCCTTGCAAGCATCCGCAAGTACAAGAAAGTAATTAAGATAGAAACCTAACCACAACTTTAAACTCTAAGATCTTGACATCCCTTGTGCAAAGGTTTCCTAACGGGGGTTCAGGTTTCTATCACTCCGGCAACACCTACGATTAGTAGCCAAATACACAATGCATTCCCCTAGGCCCATAAAGG
Source organism: Avena sativa (assembly GCA_916181665.1). Taxonomy (NCBI): domain Eukaryota; kingdom Viridiplantae; phylum Streptophyta; class Magnoliopsida; order Poales; family Poaceae; genus Avena; species Avena sativa. The sequence continues at coordinate 362,516,822 of OV702290.1, read as the reverse complement.
TGAAGTGTCATGTAGTCGACGTTCACATGACACCACTAGAAGAATAACACCACAACTTAAATAACAAACTATTGAATCTTTCTCAACACAATTCCACTACTAACAACATGACTTCTCCCATGTCCTCAAGAACTAAACGAACTACTCACAAGACATCATATGGATCAAGATCAGAGATGATATAATGATTAGTAACAATCTAAACATAACAATAATTCAATGGTTCCACTCAATGGCATCAACTACAACCAGTAATCAACACCGGGAAAGTTTCCCCTAAGAACTATGCAAGATTCAACCCAATTGTTACAGCGGTATGGAGTGGTGATGATGGTGCTGGTGGAGATGATGATGATGATCCTGATGAAGTCCAACTTGATGGTGGTGTTGATGGCGACGATCTCCCCTCTTCGGAAAGTAATGCCCCGGCAGAATTCTGTCTGTCGGAGAGATCTTTCTCTCTGTGTAGTTTTCCGCCCCGCAGAGGTGACAGAATCTTTCTGTGGTTGCTCCCCTAGGCTTAGGGTTTCATGGGGATAATATACGCCAAAGGGGAGAGCCAGGAGTGGGCCAGGGTTGCCACACCACCTGGTGGCGCGACCTAGGGTAGCCCGCGCCAGGGGGTGGTGTGGGCCCCCTATGGCCCAACTCCGCTCCCCCTTCTGGCATCCCTCGTCTTCTAGAAAAATAGGATTTTCCATGTATTTTCCCGGATTTTCTGATCTTTGTGAATTTCGCCTCCAAAGAGCCCCTTTTCCATCAGAATCCTGACTGCAGTGGTCCATGCTCTAAAAGTCATCAACCATGCAAAACAGATGAAATAACATAAGTATCATCTCTTAATATGAAATATATCAATGAATATCAGTAAATTATGATATATAATAGTGATGCAAAATGGACGTATCAACTCCCCCCAAGCTTAGACTTCGCTTGTCCCCAAGCGAAAACTGAGCTCAATAAACATGACCTCAGGTTTATTGAGTGAAGAGTCGATGAAAGAATACGGACAAGAAGCATCACATTCATCAATACACAAATCATAATAGAAGACAACTCACTATTATATAACTTAACTTGCAATAATTAAATGAAACACAATAAAGATACACAACGTAAATCATAATTGGTAATGGAAAACTTTGCTTTTGGTCAAAGAATAGTTAACAAATTGCAGGAGTTCAAACATGATGGGTTTTCAATGATAGATTTCAAAGTAATAATCACTAAGATAAGAGCATTGTGCAAAACAAGGAACATAAGAAACATGATTGAATAAATCATATGAATGAATGAAACACAACAACTCAAAATACTTTCTGAGGTAGAAGGGGATAAGTTTACTGACTCAACCAAAAATTATAAGATAGGCCCTTCGCAGAGGGAAGCAGGGATTTCAAGTTTCATCAAGAGCTTCCAAAAATTATGATACTTATTAGCTTTCAGCTCTCATTGCCCTATCATAAGCATCTTTAGGTGGTTAAGGTTAAAGTGAACAAACTATGGAGTATATGCTTGCAAAGTATAAGTTGGGAATCTCATGTCCCTTGAATACGAGGGCCGCTCCTCATGCTACTCAAGTTTAGTTACCGGTAAGTTTTTTTCATAGTAAGTACATGTGTATCATATATAACCGCCAACAGGGTACCCCTTGCCCGATGATACGGAAGAATCCCCATATGAAAATGACAAGGCAAGCAGACAATAAGCATCTCAGCATCTTCCTATTTACCAAGGGAAAATGGTGCTTTTTTCTCTCTTTCCTCTTTCCTCATCTTTTTTTTTCTTTTTTTTCTCAATCTCTATCTCTTTTTTATAAGAAGAATGCTTCATAGATTGCTCATTATGGTTACGCTGCAGGTTTCCACCATGATTAGGCATGGATTATACCAGCCGCCCAGGCGTTTCTCTAACACACATACATAACTCCATGGACTTACAAGCTCCCCTTTCATTTCACACCAACGACATCCATAAACAAAAGAGCATGATATCAACGGAGTACAATGTACATGCGCAATGTTGAAAGCGTTCCCCATGACAGCATGGTTCTACTAATTCCCAACGTATAAGTGCAAGCATATACAACTTAGATGACACAATGGTTCAAGTTTATTAGGTGCAAGAAAAGTAAAGTGTGCCATCAAGTTCGTGAGAGCTTTAATCACTAATTTTCACATAACAAGTTTAATTCGGAAGGTAGATAAAAACATGAATTTACTTGGAATAGCAATAGTCCTAGTAGGTAGGTATAGTGGACACAAAAGGCATAGGTTTTGGTTTTAAGGATTGGATGCACGGGAAGCATTCCCTCTCAGTACAGGTTTTTTTAGGCTAGCAAGGCTGGGTAGCGAGCATAAGAGTTGAAGGAAACAAACAAACATACAAGTGATAAAAACAAACATGCGATCTCCCTTGGAAGCGCAAAAGATCTTAACTAGAGAATACTAAGCTTATGAGCAAATCAAGAAAGATGATGATGTAATTATATTTTTTAAGAGTACTTTTATCTTTTCCATTCAATTCTCATAATAGTGTTGCCACTGACCGAGCCAGGTTTGCCAAAAGCAACTAAATTAACTCAATGATCCTAAAGTGATACCAATACTAACAACAAGATCAATCATATAATAGTAATTGAAAACTAAAATAAGATATGCAAAAGAGTAAATGATAGAACTTCTCATTAGTATTCCATATCGGCAACTCACACCAAGGGATACATAGATATCTAATGAGAGGGGGGACACTTCCATAATGCAAATCATCCTACATTATAACTTCTCTATTCATGATATGACTCTACTAAAAAGGTAAAAAGATAGAAAATAGTGATATGATACCGCGGCACTCCCCCAAGCTTGGAACAAACCAAGGGGATGCCAAAACCTGATGACGAATTACTCCTTTTGTGGTGGTGTTCTCTCGATTGGGGCGAGAAAATCTTCCAGCATCTTGCGAATCATGTTATTCTCCTTTTGAAGCATATCCACCTTCCTCCTCATGATTAGGTACTTATCACCGAACTCATCAATTACTCGTAGAGCTTCCACTGCTGTAGAGCAAGAACCGAGGTCTAGAGTTGGGGGTATCAGCCCTTTCATGCCTGCTGACATGTCCTTTACTTCCTCCCCGATGTTTCAATCCATGTATTCGCTCCTAGTTGCGATCCTTCCTTGTTTCACCCATCCCACGAGAGTCTCCTCCTCAAGATTGCGATGGAGCTCACGACGGCGTCGCAACTCGTAACCCTTTGAAGGCGAATCCTAGAACGACATCTGAACAGAACAGATCGAAACAAAAACATGACGAGAACACGATATATGAACCCCGGGGGATCCGGGGATTATATATTATGAATTTTTACAACATAAGGAAGGTATTGGAAGAAAACGGTTCAGAGACGGACTCCGGGGTGGCCACACCACCTGGTGGCGCGGCCAGGGGGCCCACGCCAGGGGTGGTGTGAGCCACCCTGGCTCCGTTTCCGTCCCTTTTTCGACTCATTGCTTTCCTTGTTGGATAAAAACTACAAAAATATAACTTGACAGATTTTTCGTGAACCTTTTCTTACTAGAACTGTTACCTATTCGAAACCGGACTCTGCAGGTCTCTGAACTTGGCATTTAATAGATTCTTCTGGAGTCACCGCTTGAATAACATCAATATCTTCATCTTTATACACATATTGTTTGAGTCATGTAACCTTTCACTATCTTATTACACCATTTTCTCCAATAACCTGAAAATTTCTTTTACACAAAACTTCACATAATTCTCATTAGCAACATTAGTGTAAGAGAGGTAGTAAACCTTTTAAGTTCAATCTCAACTAAAATCCATAAAAACATAAGCTACTTTAGCAACTCCTTCCGAAAACCCAAAAATAATTCGAAAAGGAATTCGATTTAAGAGGCAAATGCAAGAGTGGCACAAATCTGTCAAAACAGACCAGCAAGTAAAGATCAATTTTTTCGAAAATCTTCTGTTTCTCAAATCAAAATGTGCAAAACTAACAAAAGTTAAATAATAACCTGGGGCATGCACACAAAAATTCATAGTCAGTACGATATTCTGAGATTTTTATCGATTTTTTATAGTGAAGCACAAAAATCTGTTTCAGGGCAGCAAGTTCCCAAAATCTTACTTCTCTCTCATTAGAGATTGATCTTGACACAAAAACCAAACAAAAAGGATAAGGAGAGGTTATTGCCGAAAGAATAACTTCCAAGACTCAAAGAAACAAAAACAATAACTTCCAAGACTCATAAGAATATGAATTGTAGTAAAAGAGATCATCAAGAAGCAAAAATACACATGTTTAAGTCTAACCCACTTCCTATGCAAGGGAATTTTCTAAGAAAATAAATTGTTGAAACCAGAAGTTGCACGCATAGGAAGGCAAAACAAGTGCAACATAAAGACTTTCAGCATAAAGCAAGGAAACTTAATATTATTGAGATGCATTAGAACCGTCTTCCCTCTGTCATAATAGCTTTCAGTATCATGCATAAATTTAATGATATAACTATCACAAGAACCATTGTAGCAACGATCACTTATCCTAACAGAAAACACATGGACACTAGCTCTTATAACACTACTTTGTGAAACAATATTAGGGATATCCTTACAAAGGATAGTGTGTCCCTCTTGTACATATTTAGTGACAAAGTCTTTCACATTTTCTATCATAGGTTCAATAGCTACTTGTTCATCAGGTTCAACAGCTTTATTTGTACTTTCATTAACCATACTAGCTATCATAGAATGTTCCTTTACTTTAACCGGGAAAGGTATTTTCTCAATGTAAGGTTCAGGTAAAACATGATTAGCAGTATAAACTTCAGTATTTCTTGCAGGAACAAAATTAGCAATATCTTTATATGGCTCATGATACTTATTCCATTTCTTTTTAGAAATTTCAATATAGGAAGCAAAAGACTTAAAATAAGTTGCAATAGCTCGAGAGTCTAGAACGTAAGCATTACTAATATTATGAAAGTCATCAGTTCCCATAAAATATTTAATGCATTCATAATCATAATTTATACCTGACTTTCTCCCTTTATCATTCTCCCATGCTTCAGCATTGTCTTGAATACGGTCTAGAAGATCCCATTTAGCTCCTTCTTCCATGCGTCTAAATGATCCAGCACAAGAAGCATCCAATAGATCCTTATCATGAAGATAAAGCCTTGCATAAAAGTTATTGATAATAATATTGTTGGGGAGCTCATGAATAGGACATTTGAGCATTAGTAACTTCAATCTCACCCAAGCTTGAGTTGTACTCTCTCCATCAAGAGGCCAAAAGTTGTATATTTGATTTTGATCTTTATGAATCTCACTAGGAGGACAAAACTTAGAATAAAAGAGAGGTACAACTTCCTCCCATTCAAGAGCTTGACCATTTTTCAGCAGCTTGTACCATTCCTCAGCTCTTCCTTTCAGTGATAATGAGAATAACTTCTTCTTGACTTGATCTGTTGTAATACCTGCACACTTAAACAACCCGCATAATTCATGTATAAAGAGCAAATGATCACCGGGATGGACAGTTCCATCTCCAAAATAGTAGTTATTCATAACACGATCAATAATTCTTGTGGGTATCTTAAAATTATCATTCTCAGCATGTGGTGGTTCATCTACTACCTTACCAGTGGTAGTAGCATTACGAAATAAGAAACTAAGTGAATTATCCATATTGAAATAAAGTAACTAACAGAAGTAAACAATACTCACATTAGAAGTTTCCTTTACCAGTTCCACTCTACATTAGCGCTTCACTCCCCAGCAACTGTGCCAGAAAATAGTCTTGATGACCCACAAGTATAGGGGGTGTATCGCAGTATTTTTGATAAGTAAGAGTGTCGAACCCAACGAGGAGCAGAAGGTGTTGACGAGTGGCTTGAAGCAGGAATTCTCTATAAATACTTAGCAAACAGATTTTTAGGGGTTTTTGATAATGCAGATAAATAAAGTATGAGTAAATAAAAGACAATAATGATAGATGCAACAAGTGTCCCAATCCTTTCTTTAGCAAAGGACAAGCCGGTTGTATTACTTAAGATGACAAAACGTTCTCGAGGACACATGGGAATATCGTCAAGTGCTTTTGCTTCATATAGTTGATTAATCTTCTTTAGTTTGATAAGTGTTGTGTGGGTGAACCTGTGCTAATGTACCGACCTTCCTAGGACTAATACATACTTGTGATTATACCCCTTGGAAGCATCTGCAAGTACAAGAAAGTAATTAAGATAGAAACCTAACCACAACTTTAAACTCTAAGATCTTGACATCCCTTGTGCAAAGGTTTCCTAATGGGGGTTCAGGTTTCTGTCACTCCGGCAACCCCTACGATTAGTAGCCAAATACACAATGCATTCCCCTAGGACCATAAAGGTGAAGTGTCATGTAGTCGATGTTCACATGACACCACTAGAAGAATAACACCACAACTTAAATAACAGACTATTGAATCTTTCTCAACACAATTCCACTACTAGCAACATGACTTCTCACATGTCCTCAAGAACTAAACGAACTACTCACAAGACATCATATGGATCAAGATTAGAGATGATATAATGATAAGTAACAATCTGAACATAACAATAATTCAATGGTTCCAATCAATGGCATCAACTACGACAAGTAATCAACACCAGGAAAGTTTCCCCTAAGAACTATGCAAGATTCAACCCAATTGTTTCAGCGGTATGGAGTGGTGATGATGTTGCTGGTGGAGATGATGATGGAGATGATGATGATGATCCAGATGAAGTCCAGCTTGATGGTAGTGTTGATGGCGATGATCTCCCCTCTCCGGGAAGGAATGCCCCCGGCAGAATTCTGTCTTCTAGAGACATCTTTCTCTCTCTGTAGTTTTCTGCCCTGCAGAGGCGGCGAAACATTTATGTGGTCGCTCCCCTAGGCTTAGGGTTTCGTGGGGGTAATATACGCCAAAGGGGAGAGCCAGGAGAGGGCCAGGGTGGCCACACCACTTGGTGGTGTGGCTTAGGGTAGCCCACACCAAGGGGTGGTGTGGGCCCCCTGTGGCCCAACTCCGCTCCCCTTCTAGAGTCCTTCGTCTGCTGGAAAAATAGGATTTTCCATGTATTTTCCCAGATTTTCTAATCTTCGCGAATTTTGCCTCCAAACAGCCCCTTTTCCATCAGAATCCTGACTGCAGCGGTCCATGCTCCAGAAGTCATAAACCATGCAAAAACAGATGAAATAACAGAAGTATCATCTCTATGAAATATATCAATGAATATCAGTAAATTATGATATAGAATAGTGATGCAAAATGGACGTATCATGATGCTAAGGGAAAATCGAAGATCTAAGGGTTAGCAATGTTTGGATTTGCCACTCTTGATCCAGCGGTCATTGTTCGAAGTTAATTCATTCACTATACAATGGTGGTATGGTATTGTAAGAGATAAGACAATATAAAGATAAGATAAGAAGTACCGCGAATGGCCGATCTAATGGTTGGTCTCCTAGGAGTGATGTGCTTGAGAGTTAAGACGGTCGATGGAAGTACAAGTTACATCAAGGACCTTATAAAAAATGGAAATTGCATCCAAGTCCATGCATGCATTTAGCACAAGGACCCTGAAACTGAGCAATGAAGTGTGTGTTTTGAGGTTTGCGCATACTAGCATCCATTGTGCTAAAGACTATCGGTAGAATCTTTCTAGATGCTAATAATGGAAAAGGAGATCCAACGGTTAGCAAAGTTTGGATTTGCTAGTATTGATCCAATGGTCAATGTTCAAAGTTTGGATTTGCTAGTCTTGATCCAACGGTCAATGTTCAAAACGGGTTCAAAATTGCCTTCCCTCCCGATGTTTGGCCGATATTTTGAATAACCTTCCCTCCCGATGTTTGGGAAGCAAGTGAAAATTTCGAAAATTGGAAAAGTTTGAATTTTTGTGCCGCCAAGGACCAAAGTGGTTTCCTTCCTATGTACTCCTCATCCCTACTCCACATCAACGCACGACTACCGAACACGCTAGGGACACAGAGCCGCCGTACCAAGGTACACATGTGCAGTGCCACGCTGTGGACGAGGGGAGAAAGATCAGCCGGACCGGTGCGCGAGGGGAAAGGGGAGGAGAGATGGAGCATAGGGAAGGAGAGAGAAAACACATGATTTATTTTGCGTGCGTAGGTCCTGAAATTTACTACTAGTAGAGTGTACACTATAAGGCCGCAGGAGTACCTCGTGTGACAAGCCCATCATAACTTTGCTCTGACATGGAACCTCCTTCAACTTCTCTTTGCTGCTGCCCTCTTCCCCTGCCAACGTTTTATTCTCTCAGCATGTACATCGCGTGGACAAAGGTGACCATATGTCCAAGCAAATACATATACGTAGTACTCCCGCATTGTGTAAAAAAGAACACTTCAATAAGGCTCAGATAGTAAACGTATGCCATATCATCACAATATAAAATTATAATTGGTAAAGTAGAAAAAATTATAAATTTGGTCAACACCTATAAAGTATGGGTGTATATTTGGTCCTTGTAGTTTGTATCATCATGTAGAAGTCAAAGATTATTAGCTACCTGACACATGAAATTTTTGATAACATGTTCTAGATAAATAAGGGAGAACATTCTAGTATGATGGAGAAGTGTGTTTTGAGGTTTGCGCATAGCATTCATTATGCCGAAGACTACCAATAGAATCTTCATAAAGTATATATATTCACCATGATTATACGCAAAAATATAAAAAATTATAATACTAAATTAATATCAATAGATTCACCATAAAGTATATTTTCTTAATATGTCCATTCAATATTGTAGATGTAGATATTTTTTTCTAAATATTTGGTCAAAGTTAGTAAGGTTTGACTTTTGACCAATCCTTAGGCGCCTTATATTTGGGGACAGAGGGAGTACAGACCTAGAGCAAACTCTACCATGTTCTAGAAACATCATGTCACCACCCCCAAAATGCATAAATTAAGTCTATTAATAATAACTATCTACACATGTTGAGAATACAATCTACCGTGCTTTGAAATTTTGGTGTTGGTGACATGATGGTTCTAGAACATGGTGGAGTTTGCTTTAGGTACTATTCAAAACGAATCCAACTGCTCTGAACCATTGGACCTAACATCCCAGCGGTCAGGATTGGTGCTATATATGGATCCAATTCAAAAGTGCTCCATTATAGTAGTAGAAGATATAGATAAAAGGCACACCTTAATAAGGCCTACTATGTGGCATCCAGTAAGGTTCACCTTTTACATAGTGCAAACTATAAAGTATATTTAAGCCTAAGGTGCACCTCAAGCTTGTGTGTTGACTATAGAAAATAGAAAAATCATTTCCCTTCTCTCATTATTTCATGTGATCGTTTTCAAAAGGGGTTCAAAATTTTCAAGATGCAAAAACTTAGTAGGTAGAAGTCGAAAAATCTCAACTGATATATTAATTGAATTGCTCGATGGGTACCCCCGAAAGCCTTTTACATAAAAGTTTCAAACCAACCTACAATTTATTGCTTGTAGTTCAAATTTAACCTTTTATTTTGATACATCGACATAAATTCATTCAACAACTGGACGGGGTCAGCTAGGAACCTTGAAAACTCGTAAAACATGGGAATCGTAAGTAAAACACATTGGTCCACCTAGCTATTATGTATAGAAGCTAAAGTTTGACTTAATTTTTTAAATTGACAAGAAGTCACCAAAGTGCGTGAAGTTAGCTAGCAATCCTAGTACTAAAAATTCTGGTATTACGTATAAGAAACCGTGGTCCAGTTTGTGTGATAATTGGGGCGGTTGCATTTTCTTTCAACCTTGTAGGCCTCATAGGAGCGAGGTGCTTGAGAGTTAACACGGTCGGTGGAGGTAGAAGTTACATCAAGGACCTCATAAAGAATGAAAATTGCATCCAAGACCATGGATTTAGCACAAGGACTCTAAAACTGAGCAATGAAGTACTGTGTTTTGAGGTTTGGGCATATTAGCATTCATCATGCTAAAGACTATCAGTAGAATCTTTCTAGATGCTAAGAATTGGAAAGAAGATCCAATGGTTAGCAATGTTTGGATTTGCCAGTCTTGATCCGACTATTAATGTTCACAGTTAATCTCTACACTATCTGTAGTGTTATGGTATTATAAGAGATAAGATACAAGATAAAGATAAGATAGAAGTACTGCGAATGGCCGATCTAATGGTAGGTCTCGTAAGAGCGAGGTGCTTGAGAGTTAACTCGGTCAGTAGAAGTACAAGTTACATTAAGGACCTCATAAAAATGAAAATTGCATCCAACAAGTCCGTGCATTTAGCATAAGGACCCTTAAACCGAGTAATGAAGTACTATGTGTTTTGAGGTTTGTGCATACTAGTGCTCATCGTGCAAAAGACTATCAGTAGAATATTTCTAGATGCTAAGAATGGAAAAGAAGATCCAATGGTTAGCAATGTTTGGATTTGCTAGTCTTGATCCAACAGTCAATGTTCAAATAAGTTAATCCCTACACTATTTAGTGGTGGTATGCATGGTATTGTAAGAGACAAGAGACAAGATAAAGGTAAGATAAGAAGTACTGCGAATGGTCGATCTAATGGTACGTCTCGTAGGAGCGAGGTGATTGAGAGTTAACACGGTCGGTGGAAGTACAAGTTACATTAAGGAGCTCATAAAAACGAAAATTGCATCCAACAAGTCCGTGCATTTAGCACAAGGACCCTTAAACCGAGTAATGAAGTACTATGTGTTTTGAGGTTTGCGCATACTAGTGTTCATCGTGCTAAAAACTACCAGTAGAATCTTTCTAGATGTTAAGAATGGAAAAGAAGATCCAACGATTAGAAATGTTTGGATTTTCTAGTCTTCATCCAATGGTCAATGTTCAAATAAATTAATCCCTACACTATGTAGTGGTGGTATACATGGTATTGTAAGAGATAAGAGACAAGATAAAGGTAAGATAAGAAGTAGTACGAATGGCCGATCTAATGGTAGGTCTTGTAAGAGCGAGGTGCTCGAGCGGTCGGTGGAAGTACAAGTTACATCAAGGACCTCATAAAAATGAAAATTCCATCCAAGTCCGTGCATTTGGCACAAGGACCCTGAATCCGAGTAATAATGAAGTACTATGTGTTTTGAGGTTTGCGTATACTAGTGTTCATCGTGCTAAAGTCTATCAATAGAATCTTTCTAGATGCTAAGAATGGAAAAAGAATATCAAACGGTTAGCAATATTTGGATTTGCCAGTCTTGATCCAACGGTCAATATTCGAAGATAATTGGTTTGCAAAGTTTGACCTAATTTCATGAAACAGTGTGCAAAGTTTAACCTAATTTCATTATAGTTAGGATGCAAAATTTTACCAAGAAGATGAACCTGTCATAAAAAATCTCGATGGTTTCTGATATATAATAATTGACCCTCCCTCGATGGGTACCTCCAAGAGCTTTTTCATAAAACTTTCAAAGCAACCTACAATTTACTTGTAGTAGTTCAAATTTGACCTAATTATGATAAATCGACATCAGGTCATTCAAGTGGGTGAAGTTAGGTAGCGATTTGAGAATTCATAAAAGATAAGAAATCATAAGTACAATTGGTCCACTATATATATGTGTGTGAAAACTTGGCTTTTGGCATTTCGATCGATATTTTTCGAACTTCCTTTATGAGAGAGAATAATCTTGACATCACTCAGAAAATTGAGAATGGTCTTTCCTGATAGTTGGAAACTCACACCGACGACATTGTTTACTATAATAAGATACACCCATCTACCTTCGAAAATACATTTAATTCAAGAGAAATCTATCGCGCTTGCATGTAGCTCAATTCTGACTTAATTTTGTTAAATTGTCAAGATGTGAAATCTTAGAAAGAAGTTGAACCTATCATCAAAGCTCATAGTGGTTTCTGATATATTAATTCACCCCCTCCCCCGAAGTGTACCTCCAAAATCTTTTTTATGAAACTTTCAAAGCAACCTACAATTTACTTGTAGTTCAAATTCGACCTAATATAATTTCGATAAATCAGGATAAAGTCATTCAAGTTGGCAGAGTTAGATAGGAAATTTGAAAGCACATAAAACATGGGTATGATCAGTACAACATGTCAGTCCACTATATATGTCTGAAAACCTGGATTGTGGCATTCAGATGCATATTCTTTGGATTTTCTTTACAAAAAAGAACAACCTCGCTTGTCATCTCTCGGAAAATTGAGAATTGAATGTTCTTTCCAAGTAGTTCGAAACTCACATCGCTGACATTGTTTACTGTATATTGATTTTTTTCAATGAGTATACTATTTATTACTGTATATAGTTGGTCAAACTTTGCAATGTTTGACTTTGACTAAACCTAATATGCTGAGTAATACTCCCTCCATTTAGAAATATAAGACGTTTTAGCTTTGTGAATCGAATGTATCTAGATGTCTTTTAGTGTATGGGTTCGTAGAGGCTCAAAGTGAACCTATACACTAAAAGGCGTCTAGATACATTTATTTCACAAAGCTAAAACATCTTATATTTCTGAATGGAGGAGTATTAAATAAATGGAGTATAGGATAAGATTAGGAAAACAACATTTTTTTAGAACCCTCACAACCTTTTTTTAGCATCACAGATCTGAATATTACATTGACACTAGTGATTAACCAAACTGCAAACAGAGCAAACCCAAACACATAAGGAGTAGTAGTAGTACAACTTAACGACTTCTAGGGGACTCTGCGGTCTTCTCAGCCGACTTGGCAGCATCCTCCGCGGGCAACTTGGCTACGTCCTCCGCGGTACCATCGCCAAGTAGGGTCTCGTGGATGTTAGGAAGCACGCCGCTATGCGCGATGGTAACACTGGCCAGCAGCTTACTGAGCTCCTCGTCACGCGTGACGCCGAGCAACACGTGCCTCGGTATGATGCAGATCTTCTTGATGTCCTTCGCGGCTTACCCGACAAGCTCCAGCACCTCAGCGGTGAGGTACTCGAGAATGGCCGCGAGGTAGACGGGAGCCCCGAAGCCTATGCGCTGGGAGTACTGACCCTCCTTGAGGTAGCGCCCGATCCGGTCGACGGGGAAATGCAGCCCGGCCTTGACGGACCTCGACACCTGCTTCTTCCTGTGGCTGTCTGGTGTGAGACTGCGACTTGGAGTGGCCAGAGCAGGATTCCGAAGCCGGCGGCATGTCTTCTTTTTCTCCACGGCCTTTGTCGCCGCCACCTGGGTCTTCTTCTTCTTTGCACGGGGAGCTCTGGTCTTTGGAGCCATAGCTGCAAAGTCTTAAAAGGAAGAAAGGTTAATTGTGGAGGGCTGGTGAAGGTGCCCAGGTCACTTGTATTGAAACTTTAATAGCGTCGTCTTTGCTGTTTTACAAGTATGAATTTTTAATACTACTAAAAGGCTGTGTGCATGTTTCCTTATTTTCTTTCACTTTTTTGAAACATAGTCAGATGTGTCAGCATGAAAATTCATACAAAGAAGTTGTATCTTTCAAAACAATAGTCAGTTTTCAGTATGACTGCGTGGGTACAATAATTAGTACTATATGAATTTCTGACAAATTTACAAGCAATCTATCACACAATTCTAGTTCAAAATTTACCGACTTTGGTTTTATTGACAAAATGTCATTTAATTATGCGAAATTAGCTAGAAGGCTTGAATATTCATGAAACTTGTTAACCATGAAACATACTCTATTTTGTGTGAAATTTATTGTGTTGTGGCATTCGGAGCCATACTCTTGCCTTTTCTTTAAAAAATAATTATATGTGGCACTTCTAAATAAATTTAACAAAATTCTATACATAAAAGTTGAAAAGTCTAATTAACAACATTAGTATGCCATGCCAAGATGCACCTCGTCTATCCGAAATGGAAACGACCTTTTTCATTATTTAACTTGAAACCCAAGTATGTTAACACATCGCTGGTCGTACTGTGAAGAAGGTATTTTAAACCTTGTCAAAATTCATGTTTATCATTTACGGAAGAGGACATCATACATAAGTTCTTAACATTTTTTATTGTTTTCTTTACTTTTCTTTAATTTATCCTAATAAACGGGACGAGTGATGCAGATATGACCTTGACATTGGTAACTTGGCTTAAAATGTGAACAATGTTCGTACATGGTTATGACCATATTGTGTAGCAAGTTTTTCGAAAGTTGTCCAAATCCATGTTTTTAGTTTTCCTCCAAACAAGCACAAATATAAGAGGACACAATTTAAGTTTCAACTATGTATCATTACCACTCCCCTCTCGCAAAAAACTATGTATCATTACACACATTGAAATAAGTATTTTCATATAGTACTAACATACGGTGGAAATATCTATATTTTTCTAGAATACAGTGAGTGCACTCTAAGTCAAATTATCCGGACGTACATAATTACTAAAAACAAATCCTATCACTTGGAAATTGCAAAGCATTTTCCTAAAAGTTTGGAACTCTCATTAACAACATTATTTACCAAAGCCAAGATGCTTCCTAGAACGAGATATAGTACACTCCCCGACTCTTCTCTGGACGCCTTTTAAGTTTGCACTCGGGCACACTTCTTCCGGGGGCGGGAAGAGACCTCCTCATCATCGTCCTCGGCCTCCTCCCTATCATCGTCCTCGGCCTCCTCCCTATTGTCGTCTTCAGCCTCCTCCTATTATCGGCTGAGTCTAGGCTTCCAGGTGGAGTTTCGGGGCCTTTCCCATTTGTCAGGTCAATCAACGTGTTCTCGAGAGAGTTGTCATACGACATTTTGGAAGGAAATAGAGAGAGATAGAGTTCTAAGCAATGGTGGGTTGGGTGTTTTGGGTGAAAGTAGGGGTGCGTATTGTTGCAATTTATAATGTGTATTTATAGTCGTGCTTGTGTTAATACCCTGAAAACTATCCTAAAATATCATAAATAGATTGTACCAGACTCGTCCCGTCAACAAAAAAAGGATTATACTAGACTTGTCGGTTCTTGATTTTTCTCGGCCTAGAGAATTCAGGAGGCGCCCCGCTTTATACAAAATGAAGAGAATCATGCAGATCGTGCTGAATTACTTGGTGTCTCTTACTTCCTCCGTTAAAAATTAAGTGTCTATAGCAGTACATACTTATCTAGATATAGTACTACTAGTATACGTATACTCTTCACAAAGTTATGTCACCGAACTTGATTGATGGTGATATGGTATGAGCCTCATATTTTTCTGCACCGCTGCATCTCAGACTAGAAGTATAATCATTGCGTGAAATCTTACACGGGAAGGAAGGAGAAATGGAGAGGATAGTGGATGGATGGTGAGAGGGGGCAAAGGAGAGAAAAAATCTACTAGTAGTATGTATACTAGTACCGTGTGTCACGACCCATCGTAATATGTACTAACTTTTAGCCGAAATTAGATAGGAACCATGATCAACTATAGTATGTGCGAAACCATTGGCTTGTGGCATTCTGAACGATATTATTTGGACTTTATTTACAAAAACATCACCGTCCTTACTGGGAAAATTGAATTTCTTTGTTTCCTAATTGTTGGAAACTCCCACATGCAACAATGCTTACTACGTCAACATGCACCCATCTACCAAACTATCGTGGGAACTCTATCAAATTATAAACTATGATGTCAATATGGCCTTGATGACCTTGGTCATTCGGGTTGAAATAGACCAGATAATGTCCATACACATGGTAGGACAACATTGTGAAGCTATTTTTCCAAAACTTATCTAATCCCATGATTACAGTTTTCATGGCACGTGGTGCACAAGGCATGATAGGACATCATGAGTAAAACTTTTCTTAATT
The DNA here is from genome assembly GCA_916181665.1 of Avena sativa. Taxonomy (NCBI): domain Eukaryota; kingdom Viridiplantae; phylum Streptophyta; class Magnoliopsida; order Poales; family Poaceae; genus Avena; species Avena sativa. Next base: position 362,500,993 of record OV702290.1, on the reverse strand, counting down.
GTTTTTCGTTTATTCAATGTGATCAATGTTCAAAACATGTTCAAAATTGCCTTCCCTCCCGATGTTTGGCCGATCTTTTGAATAACCTTCCCTCCTGATGTTTGGGAAGCAAGTGAAAAATTTCGAAAACCAGAAAACTTTGAATTTTTATGCCGCCAAGGACCAAAGTGGTTTCCTTCCTATGTACTCCTCGTCCCTACTCCACACCAACGCGTGGCTGCCAAACACTCCAGACACACAGAGCCGCCGTACCAAGGCACACATGCGCAGCGCCAAGCTGTGGACAAGGGGAGAGAGATCAACTAGACCGGTGCGCAAGGGGAAAGGGGAGGAGAGATGGAGCATAGGGAAGGAGAGAGAAAACACATGATTTGTTTTGCGTGTATAGGTCCTGAAATTTACTACTAGTAGAGTGTACACTGTAAGGCCTCAAGAGTACCTCATGTCAGGAACCCATCATAATTTTGCTCTAACAAGGAACCGGCTTCAACTTCTCTTTGCTGCTGCCCTCTTCCCCTGCCAACGCTTGATTCTCTCAGCATGTACAACGTGTGGACAGAGGTAACCATATGTCTAAGCAAATAAATATATGTACTACTCCCGCATTGTGTAAAAAAGCACACCTTAATAAGGCTCAGATCGTACACGTATGACATATCATCACTATATAAAATTATAATTGGTAAAGCACAAAAAAATATAAATTTGATCAACATCTATAAAGTATGGGTGTATATTTGGTCCTTGTACTTTGTATTATCATGTAAAAGTCAAAGATTATTAGCTACCTAAAACATGAAATTTTTGATAACATGTTCTAGAGAAATAAGGGAGAACATTCTAGTATGATGGAGACGTGTGTTTTGAGATTTGTGCATAGCATTCATTATGCAAAAGACTATCAATAGAATATTCTATATGCTAGAATGTAAAAGAAGATCCAACGGCTAGAAATGTTGGGATTCACGAGTTTGATCCAACGGTCAATATTCAAAGTTATCCGGACACTATATAGTGGTAAGATAAGATAAGATAAGATCATGTAGAAGTCAATGATTATTAGCTACGAGGGAGAAGATTCTAGTATGATGGAGAAGTGTATTTTGAGGTTTGTGCATAGAATTCATTATGCTGGAGACTATCAATAGAATCTTCTCGATGCTAGAATGGAAAAGAAGATCCAACGGCTGGAAATGTTGGGATTCACGAGTCTTGATCCAACGGTCAATATTCAAAGTTATTCGTACACTATATAGTGGTAAGATAAGATATCTCTATCTCTACTACTATAGTGGAGCAGTTTTGAATTGGATCTATAGCACCAATCCTGACCGTTGGGAGCTTGGATCCAATGGTTCAGAGAAGCTAGATTCGTGCTGAATAGTACGTAGAGCAAACTCCACCATGCATGTTCTAGAACCATCATGTCACCACCACCAAAATTTCATAGCACAATAGGTTGTATTCTCTCTACTACTATAGTGGAGCAGTTTTGAATTGAATCCATAGCACCAATCATGATTGTTGGGCTGTTAGATCCAATGGTTTAGAGAAACTGGATTCGTGTTGAATAGTACTCCCTCCGCAAAAATATAATGCGCCTAAGGATTAGTTAAAAGTCAACATTTTTAAAGTTTGACCATCATTATACACAAAAATATAAAAATTTATAATACTAAATTAATATCAATAGATTCACCATAAAGTATATTTTCTTAATATGTCCATTCAATATTGTAGATGTAGATGTTTTTTTCTAAATATTTGTTTAAAGTTAGTAAGGTTTGACTTTTGACCAATCCTTAGGTGCCTTATATTTTTGCCCATTAAGTGGCATCCGCTAAGGTTCACCTTATACATAGTGCAAACTATAAAGTATCTTTACGCCTAAGGTGCACCTCAAGCTTGTGTCTTGACCATAGAGAATAGAAAAATCATTTCCCCTCTCTCCTTATTTCATGTGATCATTTTCAAAAGGGGTTCAAAATTTTCAAGATGCAAAATCTTAGTAGCTAGAAGTCGAACAGTCTCAACTGATATATTAATTGACCTCTCGATGGGTACCCCCAAAAGCTTTTTACATAAAACTTTCAAACCAACCTACAATTTATTGCTTGTAGTTCAAATTTGACCTTTTATTTCGATACATCGACATAAAGACATTCAACAAGTGGACGGGGTCAATTAGGAACCTTGAAAATTCATAAAATATGGGAATCGTAAGTAAAACACATTGGTCCACCTATCTAATATGTCTAGAAGCTTGGCTTATGGCATTGAGATCCATATTCTTCAGACATTATTTACGAGAAAGAATCATCTCGTAATCACTCAGAAAACTAAGAATTTTCTTTCCTCATAGTTGGAAACTCACACCAACGACATTATTTACTACAAGAAGATGCACACATCTACCTATGAAAATACAATTAATTCAAGAGCAATCTATCACACTTACTTATAGCTAACGTTCTATTTAATTTCGTTAAATTGACAAGAAGTCACCAAAGTGCGAGAAGTTAGTAGGAATCCTAGTACTAAAAACTTGGGTATTACATATAAGAAACCGTGGTCTAGTTTGTGTGATAATTCAGGCGGTTGCATTTTCTTTTAACCTTGATAGGTCTCGTAGGAGCGAGGTGCTTGATAGTTAACACGGTCGATGGAAGTACAAGTTACATCAAGGACCTCATAAAGAATGAAAATTGCATCCAAGTCCATGCATTTAGCACAAGGACCCTGAAACTGAGCAATAAAGTACTGTGTTTTGAGGTTTGCACAACCTAGCATTCATCATGCTAAAGACTATCAGTAGAATATTTCTAGATGCTAAGAATGGAAAGGAAGATCCAACGGTTTGAAATGTTTGGATTTGCCAGTCTTGATCCAACTGTTAATGTTCAAAGTTAATCTCTACACTATATGTAGTGTTATGGTATTGTAAGAGATAAGAGACAAGATAAAGATAAGATAGAAGTACTGCGAATGGCCGATGTAATGGTAGGTCTCGTAAGAGCGATGTGCTTGAGAGTTAACTCCGTCGGTGGAAGTACAAGTTACATTAAGGACCTCATAAAAATGAAAATTGCATCCAACAAGTCCGTGCATTTAGCACAAGGACCCTTAAACCGAGTAATGAAGTACTATGTGTTTTGAGGTTTGTACATACTAGTGTTCATCGTGCTAAAGACTATTAGTAGAATCTTTGTAGGTGCTAAGAATGGACAAGAAGATCCAACTGTTAGCAATGTTTGGATTTGCCAGTCTTGATCCAACGGTCAATGTTCAAATAAGTTAATCCCTACACTATGTAGTGGTGGTCTGCATGGTATTGTAAGAGATAAGAGACAAGATAAAGGTAAGATAAGAAGTACTATGAATGGCCGATCTCATGGTAGATCTCATAGGAGAGAGGTGCTTTGAGAGTTAACATGGTGGGTAGATTTACAATTGACATCAAGGACCTCATAAAAATGAAAATTGCATCCATGTCCATGCATTTAGCATAAGGATGACCCTGAAATTGAGCAATGAAGTGTGTGTTTTGAGCTAGAGGTTTACGCATACTAGCAGTCATCGTGCTAAAGACTATTAGTAGAATATTTCTAGACGCTAAGGATGGAAAAGAAGATCCAATGGTTAGCAATGTTTGGATCTGCCAGTCTTGATCCAACGGTCAATGTTCAAAGTTAATCCATACACTATATGTAGTGCGTGGTATGGTACGGTATTGTAAGCGATAAGATAAGATAATAAGAAGTACTACTAATGACCGATATAATGGTTGGTCTTGTAGGTGCGATGTGCTTGAGAGTGAACACAGTGGGTGGAAGTACAAGTTACATATCAAGGACCCCATAAAAAATGAAAATTGCATCCAGGTCCATGCATTTAGCACAAGGACACTAAAACTAAGCAATGAAGTGTATGTTTTGAGGTTTGCGCATACTAGCGTTCATCGTTCTCATCAATACTATTAGTAGAATCTTTCTAGATGCTAAGAATGGGAAAGAAGATCAAACAGTTAGCAAAATGTTTGGATTTGCGAGTCCTGATCCAACTTGTCGTCAAAACTCTTGTTGGACGGTTTCTCATATATTAATTGTGACCCCCCCTGGGTACCTCCAAAAGCTTTTTCGTAGAACTTTCACAGTAACCTAAAATTTACTTATACTAGTTCAAATTTGACCTATTTTCGATAAATTGACATAAAGTCATTCAAGTGGGTGGAGGTAGGTAGGCAGTTTTGAATTGGATCCATAGCACCAATTTTGACCGTTGGGTTGTTAGATCCAATGGTTCAGAGTAGTTGGATTCGTGTTGAACAGTATCTAGAGAAAACTCCACCATGTTCTAGAATCATCATGTCCCCCTTAACCCCCCACCCCCCAGCAAAAAATGGACAGCACAGTAGGTTGTATTCTCAATATGTGTAGATAGTTATTATTAATATAATTAATGTATGCCTTTGTCTCTAACAAGACTATTGGTTAATAACAACTTAATGTTCATTAAATCACATTTCATACAGTATATACGAGTGTGGCACGTGCCTGTGTGTGTGTGTGCGTGTGAAAACTTTGGCTTGTGGCATTTATTTAGATCAATATTCTTCGGACATCCTTTACAGGAGAGAATGATCATGACATCACTCAAAAATTGAGAATTTCCTTTCCTGGTAGTTGGAAACTCACACCGACGACATTGTTTACTACAAGAAGATGCACCCATCTACCTCTGAAAAGACATTTAATTCAAGAGTAGTCTATCACGCTTACTTGTAGCTCAAGTCTAACTTAATTTCATTAAAATGATGCAAAATCTTAGCAAGAAGTTGAACCATACCTATATATCATCAAAACTATTGGTGGTTTCCCATATATTAATTGACCCCCTCCCCCGATATATGGGTACCTCCAAGAGAGATCTTTCGTCAAACTTTCAAAGCAACCTACAATTTACTTGTGGCAGTTCAATTTGTACCTAATAATTTTGATAAATTGGCATAAAATCAATCAAGTGGGCGAAGTTAGCTAGGAATTTTGAGAACTCATAAAACATGGGAAATCGTAAGTACAACATGTTGGTCCATAATATATGTCTGAAAACTTGCCTCGTGTGTCATTCTGATCCATATTCTTCATACTTCCTTTACGGGAAAGAACAATCTCGTCATCACACTCAGAAAATTGAGAATGTTCTTTCCTGAGATAGTAGGAAACTCATACTGATGGAATTGTTTACTACAACAAGACACACCCATTGACCTCCGAAATGACATTTAATTCAACAGCAATCTATACCGCGCTTACTTGTAGCTCAAGTTTGATCTAATTTTGTTAAATTGTCAAGATGCAAAATCTATATTATCAAGAAGTTAAACCTATTGTCAAAACTCTTGGTGTTCTGTGATATATTAATTGACCCCCCGATGGGTTCCTCCAAAAGCTTTTTCGAAAAACTTTCAAAGCAACCTACAATTTTCTTAGGCACGAGGCTAGTAAATTTCTAAGCTACGTATAGTAGGGGCATGTGCAGTGTCTAGAATTAGCTATGAAAACTAATTTTGGTCTAGCATTTAGAACTGAAGTGGGTCCAAACAACCATGCTAAAAAGAAAAATAGACTGTTATCCACTGAATAGTGGGCCCTCCCTATTGATTTTCTTAGACATAAGTCTAGCACTAGAATCACCTTGAAGAATCTTTTTGTTAGCACTACCCACTCCACCGTTAAGATATATATTTAAGACTTGACACCATGCTTTCTTTGATGTCTGGGGCCAATGGGCTCACTACCATGGGGCCCCGTTGTTATTAGTGGTCTAGTTATATCCTATAGCAGCCAACGAATGTTAGCTCTAACTCCTCTAGCTCTTCCTTCTCGATGAAGCCTCAATGCTCGGCTTTGAAGGATGGTTATGAGGGCAGTAGGAGGCGACGTTCCCGTCGATATCGAGGTGCCTATGGTGACTTCATCAATCTCAAGCCCCCCCACCGGACAATCTGAATACACAATCTTTCGGAGGTGCTCATAGGGGTAGGATATGCGTTCATGCATTCATAGGGGTGAGTGTGTGTATGCATTTGTGAGAGTGTGCGTTTTGTAGAGGATTTTCGCAAAAAGAGAGAGATGGGCCTTCTGTTATTAAGTTTTCCTCGGTTTTCCCAAAGTAATTGTAATGGTCACTGGTGTATAGGGTCTATGGGCTCACTACCAGGGGCCACATTACTAGTGGTTCAATTACATCCCATAGCAGCCAACGAATGTGAGCTCCAACCCCCTAGCACTTCCTTCGCCATGAAGCCTCGGCGCTTGACTTTGAAGGATGGTTATGAGGGTAGTGAGAGGCGACATTCCCATCAATATATAGTGAGGTTCCTATGGTGACTTCGTCAAGGTCAAGCCCCGTGAGATGAATCTCAAGATCTAGTCTTTCTGAAGTGCTCATAGGTGTAGGGTGTGCATACCTGCATTCATAGGGGTGAGTGTGTGTACGCATTTGTGAGAGTCTCCGTTTTGTAATTGGTTTTCACAAAAAGAGAGAGGGGCCTTTGGTTTATTTATTGAGTTTTATCTATTTTCCAAAAGTACTCCATGTAATGCAAGTCAAACTAGGTGAGTGATGTTTGGGGGCCCACAGGCTCTCTAGTGCGGGCCCTAGTTACCAGTAAACCTGGGCGTGGGCAGCCTAGCCCGGTTGGCCCAGCCCGAAAAAAGCCCACCGGGCCAGACTTTTGAGGCCCGCAGGTCGGGCCTAGGATCCAGATTTGTGGCCCGAACGTTGCACGGGCCAGGCTCGGGCTGGAGGAAAGTGCAAAATAGGAAAAGGCCCAGCACGAGGCCCGACGACCCGACAGAAAACATGCACCATGGGCCAGGCACTGGTGCAGAGCTACTCATTAGAGTTAGGGAAATGGGAGGACTGGATTGAACCTGCTGAGATGCTACCTAAGATTGATCACAGGTCATCAACTCTCATAGGGGACATTTTGTACTGGCCAACAATGAACTCTAGATATATAATTGCCTTCGATATTGTGAAAACAAAACTATGTTATATTGAGTGCCCCCATGAGACACATGATATTTCTAGACGCAATTTTATCATCGCTAAGGGGCATAATGGAGATGTTGCCCTTGCGGTTATAAGATACTTCACTCTAAACACGTGGTCTAGTGCAAGATCATCAATGGGCAAATGGGAAGCTTTGGTGCCTCATATAAAGTTTGAGTTGGATACTCTCCTTGGCCTTGAGAACTCATGGGCATATGGTGGGAAAGATGCAGTAAGGTTACTCTGTGCATTTGAGGATAGAGAAATGGTGGTTATATGGGCGGAGGAGGGAGTATTCCAATTATATATCAACAACATGAAGTCTAAGAAGTTCAGATATCATAAACGTTGGTGTACTTTACATCCCTACATTATGACACCTGGTTAGTGCAGTCATTCATGTGCAACCCTTGCATTTTTGTACACCTATGATTTTGCTGATCATTTTGTTCATTTCCTTCAGCAACTGAACTGATTCGGAGTGCTAAATCCAAGAAACAAAAATGAAGTCCTATTAGCAACATCAAGGAGATGAAATAACACTCGGATGAACAAACAAGGCTTGTTTGGGCAAGCATGTGTTTTCCCAGGTTGTGTTATTTGGAGCTGCAGTCTGATATTTGTTTGTTTTGGTAGCTGATGGAATTGTGGCAACACCTTTGTTTGTGCTGTAGTCATAGTGGCATGAGCTGGAATATTAGAGTTGTCTGTTCGTTTTGGGGGGCTATGTGTGTCTGATAAAACATTATTTTAAATGATGAAATGGTGTTCTCTATATAGTAGTGTATGCGTGATGAAATCTTGTTTTATTTGTTCTACATATACTTTAGCTGGTCTTTTTGTTTTGACAGTATGTTGTAGTAGGAGTATTTGTTTCACAACAGGCTTTTTATTTGATCTAAATTAGTACTACCATTTATTTAGTGCTTCCTGTAGAAGAGTCTATGCCGACACCTAAATAATTAGTAGACCTTGGTTGCACACCATTTTCACATGCTTGAATCAGAGCTACTTCAGACATTTGTTTGTTGTTATAATAAACAAACATTCTTGTATCAGAGATCTACATTTTCATACGCGTGGTAGATAATCACTCTCCCTGACTTGGATCCCTAAAATAGAGGGAGAACGGCCTATTTTTTTAATTATTCTTTGGACAATCTCTAAATTCAAAATCACTATCGACCGCCAAAACCTACCGCCTACCCCGTTTGAATCGGAGGCATTAGTTGATGTCAGTCTCGCCTTAAATTCCTGGCCAGATGGCGTTCGACCTACACAACCTTTTTTTCTAGTAATAAACTTGGCCGGCAGCCAAATTCAAAATCATAATCAAGCGGGAAAACAACCCACCAACCCCGAAGCATTTCACACCCCTCTATTTCAAACATTTTCAGGCAAAATCACCCACCTAGGTAGTACCATTTTTATATTATTACATGGATGCTAGCCAAATTTAAAATCTGAGTCAAGCGGCAAAATTTACCGCCTATGCTGTGTGAATGGAAGGTATCCAAGTTTCTGTGCAAAAAATGTCTATGGATGATCACTTGATGTGACTCTCGACCTTGAATTCCTAGACAGATAGCGTACGTTCTACTACCTTTTTTTTATTAGTAGATGGAGGCTAGCCAAATTCAAAATCTCAATCGAGTGGTAAAATCACCCACCTACCAAGCATTTTCTGCCCCACCGTTTCAAAAACTTTGAGCCAAAATATCCCACCGACCGGGGGAGTACCATTTTTTTTATTATTATTAGATGGGCGCAAGCCAAATTCAAATTCTCAATCGAGCAGCAAAACCATACACCAACCATGAAGCATTTTGCGCCCTTCCGTTTCAAAAGATTTAGAATTTAAAATTCCAAATCTACCCATTGTTCAGATAACAAATGGGCATGCTAAAGTCGGTAGCTCGGGGGCACGATCGTAATTATTTTTCTGCTCACATCTATGGTCCCGATTCCCCCAGTTATTTCCCGCTGGCCCTCCCAAAAATCCCAAGCTCCTCTGTCCCCTCCACGACCACTGCGCGCACTGGCTTGAGCTGCGGTCTCGTGCACCGCCGTGTAGCCACTTCACTGACGATCACCCACCAGATCTAGGAGCTGCAGTGTCCTTCACCACACCGATGGTGTCATCGACCTCCCAAGCCTCGCCACCGAAAGCTACCCAACCATACCGGATCCGCTTCACCGGTGTCCACCGGTCGTGATCTAGTTCAAAGAGTTCCATGTCCACCGCTCCAGACCAGCTGCACGGCCGTCATTGTTCACTGCTCCGGATCTGCCTTAGCCACGCTCTCATCCACCGCTTCAAGCCAGCATCGACCGGCCAAGATCTGCTTTCCCGACGCCAATAGCCACCGCAACCGCAGCACCCTCGGTGACCTGGATGTCACTCGCACGGTACCGACCATGCTTAGACGCCTCTCCGACCAAGGTTAACCAAATCTCCAACCGTTTTTTGTTTTGTCAGTGGTATAGCAGGTTCAAGCCTATCATAATGAACTGCATTTTTGTAATCGTGCTAGTACATATAAGTCACTGGGCACGCCTGTTCTTCGTGCTAGTACATGCAAGGTCATTAGACATGTTGGTTTGCATTTGCTGCTCTACAAATTTCAAGTCATGCACATGTCTGTTATTTTGTCATGCACATGTTCTTAGCTACTCCATACACCAATAATTTCCTGCTACCGTCTAATTCTTGCAAAACATGTAGTCAGTGGAAAATATTAGTGTGGATTCCTTGCTCTATAGTTGCTGAATCTATCTGGTTCGTCCTGAGATCAGTTCCTGCTTTTATTTCCTCCTTGGCATAGTTCTGCTATGTTGCGGTAGCCGTTTAAACTCTTCGTACTAATTCGATTGTAATTTTTTTGTTGCCATAATGCCATCTGGTTCTTAAAAAGCTGCATCACTAAGTATTTCCTTTCTCTTGCATGGAGCTCAAAATGGAACAATGAACATGTTGGTTTGCATAGCCTATTCTACAGGTTCACAAGGGATGCCATTACTTCCTTATCTGGTGGTGGTTCATCCTAAGCAATGGCATAACTTTCCTCTACTATGTAGTTCACTCGTGGTTTGCATTCCTGCTCTAGAATTTCCCTTATGATGCTATTATAATTTCTATCTGGTTGATTTTTAGATATGATAGTAACTACATGCCATTGTGTAGCTCACCGCAAATTCTCACCCAATGACTCTATGCATTCCAGGAGATGCCACTGCTTCCATATATATTTGCTGAAATTCTAAGAAACACTTTGTTTGATTGCTCATTTCATTCTAGGCACACTTGTCTAATGCTTGTTTGTCCTGTTCTACAGGTTCACGAGTAACACCATTATATCTCGCATATGGTTCTGGGTCTGGTTCATCCTAAGTCACGACGTAACTATCCTCTACAATATATAGTTCATTCATGGTTTGCATTCGTGCTATACAGGTTCTCGTATGATGCGGTTATAATTTCTATCTGGTCCATTCTTCGCTATGACAGTAACTGCATGCCATTTTGTGGCTCAGCGCAAATTCTGAGTCACCCAACATCTCTTGCATTTTAGGGTATAGAACTGCTTCCATATATATTTGTTCAAAATGACCTGGCTAGTTTATATATGCTGAAATTCTAAGCCACACACACACACATTTTTTGATTGCTCATTTCACGGTAGTCACACTTGTTTAATGTGTGCTTGCTTGTCATGTTTGTTTGACATGTTGGTCAATAATTGAACCATTGACCAGTTGTAAACTCCAGTTGATAGCTCCTGTCATATCAGTCAAATAAGTAGTTTGTCTTGTTTGATGTATTAACTTGTTATTACTTAGTTTCAGACTGCAATTATTGCTAGGCCCACCAAAGAGGGGGCTGCAAGATCATGTATCCTCCAATGTAGTTGTCACACTCAATGGAAGATGCAGGTGATCGATTGAGAAAGCAAATTGAGGACTCTGCTACCAACTTGATTGTCAACTGAAATGTCGATTTTTCTTTCCCATGAGTTGATAATATGTAGTAATTTTAAGAAGTTTGTAGCTGATGTAATATTTAGATAAATCGCGTAGGCCATGTAGGCATTTAGTTGACGCCGTCCACATATTGCGGTAGTCGTTACGGTAACTACCCCAGGCAGGTCGATTAGGGAACAGTACCGTGCTTTGTTATTTTCTCGTCGTCTATTCAGCCGACGACGAACAGTAAAAAATGCTGGATTATTATACATGTTTTATGATATTGGCATGAGCTTCAGAAATGACGAAATTGTAAAAGGCTGTAAATGTAACGGGCCAATCTGCATGTGGTAACAGGCCATAACAATAACAGGCCATAAATGTAACAGTCCTAACAGGCCATAACAGTAATAGGCCATAACAGTAACATGCCGTAACAGTAGCAGGCCAGAACAGAAACAAACCATTACAGTAACAGGCAAGAAACTGCAAAAATCACAGAACAGTAACAGGCTAAAATTGTAGCGGGCCACAACAGGAAAGGTTGCAATAGTAAAAGGCCAGAACAGTGACGGGCCTGAACAGTATGGGCCGAGAAATTTCCGGACGAGGGTAGTAAAAGGCCGACAAATTTACCAGGCTAGAACAGTAAAGCGCCGTTTGTGGGCCCGAACAGCTAAAAACCAGAACAGTAAAAAGCCAGAACAGTAACATGCCAGAACAGTAATGGATCATCTCAGAGAAGGGCCATCAGTAGGCGGTCGATGATGGGCTGCGATAACAGTGATGGGCTGATCGCAGGTCATATGTTTACAGGAACGATTTGGCGCAGACTGCTAATGGGACACACAGTGTTGGACCAATATGGGCCTTCTGTAGGCCAAAACAGAATCATACCTAAAAGTTCATGGGCCGCTACTGGCTGCATTTTTGGGCCCATTTCAAACAGTGCAGGACAAAACAGTAACGGGCCATCTTCTTATTGGGCTCCCCTGATGGGCCGACCCAGTTAGTATTTAGCATACCTTGGTTGGGCATGGCTTCTGCCATGGTTTCTATGGTCGTTAATGGTGGTAACCGGACGCTAACGGTGGCTGCCACCTGGCAGTTTGCGTGACGTCAGCATCAGCGCAGCTGGCGAACATATCTATGACGAAACAAGTTTTCATGGCTGAAGGGTGCGATCTGCCACGGTCGGAAAAAACCGTGGTTAATTCATTTGTGACAGGGCTTTTACCACGAAGGCCATCCATCACGGAAGACTCTTTGGCCATGAAAAATGGGCCTTCAACCACGAAAATCATCCATTATAAATGCTAACTTTTCTTGTAGTTCTAATTGGGATCCAGGGATCACTCCAAATATTTATCTTCTCCCCATTGCCAACTCTCCACCCATAGCCTTTTTTGAAGGTAGAAACGCTAGCTAACATACTTTGCCAAGTGAAGGAAGAACCCGCCTTTGGTTCTGCTTTTATGATAACCCCATTCGTATAATACTTCGCCCGCAGAACTCTAGCACAAAAAGAATCAGGCTCATTAATCAGTCTCCACACTTGCTTTGCCAACATTGCAAGATTAAATGAGTGAAAATCTCTAAAGCCCATGCCTCCCTCCTTTTTGGGGTAACAAAGTTTCCACCACACAAGCCAATGCATCTTATTGCTATTTTCATCATCTCCCCACCAAAATTTAGATATAGCATCCATCATTCTTTTACACACACCTTTTGGAATCAAGAAAACCGACATGGCATAAACTGAAATAGCTTGAGCAATAGCTTTTAAAAGAATCTCCTTGCCCACAATAGATAATAACTTCTCCTTCCAGCCATTTATTGTCATAATAATCCTTTCAATAAAGGGCTCAAAGCAATCACTTCTGTCAGCACCAACAATTGCAGGGAGACCCAAATATTTATCAGATAGGGACTCCATGTCAATGTGAAGAGTCTCGCATATTTCAACTCGCACAAGCACATTAGTATTAGGAGAGAAGAAAATACTAGACTTTGGTAGACTCACCAACTATCCTGAATTAGCATAGTACGTCTCTATTACCTATTGTAAGGAAGTTACATTGTTCATATCAGCTTTCATGAGAATTAAGGAATCATTAACGAATAGCAGGTGTGAAACTGATGGTGCATTTCTGCGCACCCTAACTCCATCGATGCCACCAACTTCTTCTTCATACAACAATAGACTAGATAACCCCTCTGCACATAACAAGAACAAATATGGAGAGAGAGGGTCCCCTTGATAGAGCCCTCTAGTAGGAACAAACATGTCAGTCTCCTTAGAATTAAATCTCACTTGTTATCTTACCGACCTAACACATGCCATCATTAAAGTAATCCACCGCTCATCGAACCCCAATCTTCTCATCATATTCTCCAAGAAAATCCATTCAACACGATCATAAGCTTTGTGCATATCAAGCTTGACAGCACAACATCCGTTGTTCTCTGATCGCTTATTCTTTATATCATGAAGACTCTCATACGCCACCAACACATTGTCAGTAATAAGATGACCCGAAACAAAAAGCACTTTGCATATGATAGATTACCTCAGGAAGAATCATCTTCAATCTTAATGCAAGCATCTTTGAAATAATCTTATAAATGATATTGCATAAGCTAATTGGACGGAATTGAGTAACCAAATCTAGATTATTAGCCTTGGGGATTAACACCACCGTGGTATCATTCCAACCTTCAGGAATCAACCCTATATTCAAAGCTTGCAGCACCTCTTGTGAAATTTCCTCTCCGCACAAACTCTAGAACTTTTTGTAAAAAATAGCATGAAGACCATCAGGGCCCAGAGCTTTGAAATCTCCAATACTAAACATCGCCTTCTTCACATCCTCCACAGAAAAAGGAGGCAGAAGTTGTTGATTCATCTCATGAGAGACTCACGGTTGAATTTTTTTCTAAAACCTTCGGATCAATTGCCTCAACCTCAGAAGTAAAGAGGTTAGCAAAATAATGAAGCACAAAAGGTTTCATATCATCCATACCTTCCACCCAATTATCATTCTCATCTTTTAGCCTTTTGTTAAAATTCTTTTTTTGTCTCGTCGAAGCAAAATTATGAAAGAATGAAGTATTTATGTCACCATGCTGAATCTAGTTGGTCCTCGACCTCTATGACCAGTACACTTCCTCTTGTTCTAATAAATTTTCAATAATATTAGCCATCTCCTTTGCTTTTTCTTTGCTTTCATCAGTGATTTGACCGTTCATGGCCTTATTGAGTTCACGCTAGGCCTGACGGAGCCTCTTTTTCGGTTTCTATAACACTTTCTCGTCCCACTCATGAATCGCCGAATGAAGGCGACCCAACCTGGCCATGACACCGCCCGGTCCTACACTAACACCCGCCCAGGCCTCCTCTACTATCTGGCAGAAACCATCAAGGTCCTTTTATTCTCTGGTTAATGTTTGTTTGGAACTCCGTATAAATTAAAATGGGCCTATGATCAGAATGAAAGTAGTCTAGGTGTTGAACAACTTCTCCTAGATGCATATTAATACAGTCTCCGTTCGCCACTGCACGGTCCAGCCTCTCTCTAATTCTGCCATGTTTCCAAGTAAATGGTTCACCGAAGAATCCAAGATCCTCTAAGTTACAATTAGTCAGAGCCTCTTGGAAAGCTTGCATATAAGCTGGAGGTCTAGCACGCCCACCTTCTTTCTCATGAGCAAATAAAATCTCATTAGAATCCCCAATAAGAACCCAAGGCAAGTTCTCATTGTTATTGAGCTCACGAATCATATCCCAAGTTTTATACTTGTCTGTCCACCTTGGTTTCCCATAGATACCAGTTAGTCTCCAAACCTTCCTAGAAGATTCCAAATTTTTAACATCAATATACTTTGGGGCCGAGAAAATCTATGGAACCACCACCTCCCTCTTCCAGAAAAGAATAACACCACTTCTACCATTGCTCCGATTAACAATTTTCATATCCATATTCAATCTCCTTCTTAAACACTCAGCCGAATATTCATCGAGGTGTGTCTCCGACGAAAACAACACATCGGGGTCACTTCGCCTACGGAGATCCGCAAGTGCTCGAACTGTCGGGTCGTTACCCAAACCATGACAGTTCACACCTAATATTCTCATTGCTCCTGGACAAACCCCATCCCGGGAGTCACTAATATCATTTGGTTGTTTGCAGACATTTGCTCATCTCTATCACCATGTTTTGATCGCTTTGAGTTATGTTTAGGATTTGGACTGGCATGAAGTACTGGCGCTGCAAAACCATCACCTCCTGAGAGCGAGCCCGCCATAGTGGCAACAGTACCAGGGGAGAAGTGGCACATGAGATGAACCACCGTTAGCCCCTCTCTTCCGACTGAGATCAGCCTCACTCATAAAAGCATCTGACTTCATTTCATTAGCCTCTGTAACATCATCATCCACTATCTCTTGTTCAATATGAAACTATAACACCCCAAAAACATTAATCAAGATTATCAAGTTCTAATCACCCAACTTTAGGGTTAACAAAAACTTTTATTCCAAAAATCTATATGAATGCATGTGTGAATTGCATTAGTATAGGATTGAGTGAAATTGCCATGTTTGATTGCTACAAATGATAAGAAATGGTTTAAAGATGAATACTACATCATCTAGGCCAATTACAAACAAAATCCAAAGAAAAAGAAATCAAATATGAATTAAATAAGCAAATGGTCATTTTGACCAAAGTTAACCACTAGGCCACTTTGAGTGTTCCTAGAAAAGAATTTCTAACAGAAACAATTCCATTTCTTTTCACCCCTTGCTAGACCAAGTAAAAATGAACCCAAGCCCATTTACAAACCCACAGAAACTATTTTCAAATCTATTTAAAGGACAATTCAAATTTGAATCAAGTTCATATGGTAAGATCACCATTTTGCAAAAACCACACAAATCAATTCACCTTGACTTCTCCAAGCAACCATAGACACTCAAGCATAAGATCCAAACACTCACCAAACTTCATTCAAAAATTTCAAACTTAATTTCTTTCGGCCATTTAATCAAACACCTGGCAGACACTAATCAAATCCTGCCAAACTTCACTATTCGGAGCATTGATCACTAGACCAAATGCCCCCATTACACTCCCCCTATCTCCCCTAGTCTCTAGCAGCACCAGACACACAGCCCCCCTTTGACGTTGCACTAGTGAAGCGCTGCCCGAAGCCAGCCTCGCCGGCCAACCATGGATAGAGCGTGTAACATCCCAAAACTTTAATCAAGGTTATAAGGATCCAAATCACCCAATTTATGGTTAACAAAAACTTTTTATCATTAAAACAATTAGGAATGCATATGTGTGTTGCATTAATATAGAATTGTTTGGAAATGCCATGTTTTTTTGTTCTAATGGTTGTAAAATGATTCAAAGATGAATTCCACATCATCTAGATCATTCCCAAGCAAAATCCAGAGAAAAAGAAAACAAATGGAATTAATGAAGGCAAATGGTCACTTTTGCCATTTTAATCCACTAGGTCACTTTAGGTGTTCCTAGAAGTCAAATTCAAACAGAAACAATTCTAACTCTTTGCACGCATTGCTATTACAAGTAATGATCTACCAAGGCCCACTTTGAAATCTTATAAAAACATTTGAACTCTAATTTTAAATGGCATTTGAAAATGGAATCCATTTCATATGCATAGATCACACTTTTCTAAAAACCACTCAAATGAGTTCACCTTGACAATCCCAAGCAACCACATATGCTTAAGGATATGACTAACACATCCACCAAAAATCATTTCAAAATTCAACCAACAGTTGGCAGCCAAATAAAATCTGCCTAACTAACACTATTGTTGATCAATGCTTTGTCGAGCCATTTGGCTCAATCTTGTCCCCTCTGCTCTCCCTTGTCCCTCCTAGCTCCAACCAAGCCATCACAGAGCTACCATTTAGCCCCCAGTTGCAGTGCCGCGCCACCCCGACGCCATGATTGCCGGTCGACCATGCACACGTCGCATGAGCACATGAAGGAAATATGCCCTGAGAGGCAATAATAAAGTTGTTATTATGTATTCCTTGTATATGATAGATGTTTATTTTGCATGCTATAATTGTATTGATAGGAAACGTCAATACATGTGTGTTTAATAAACAAAAAGGGTTCCTAGTTATGCCTCTCTTATAGACTAGCTTGTTGATTAACAAGATGATCAAAGTTTCCTGATCATGGACATTGGATGTTGTTAATAACAATATCACAGCATTTGTGAAATGATGTGATGAACATTCATCCGAAGTATAGCATTATGATCAGGTCATTATGTTTATATTGCTATAACATCATACAAAGTAGTCTTAGTCCTTAGACCATGAGATCATGTTAATTGCTAACACCGGAAGAGTATCTTGATAACATCAAACGTTACACCGTAACAGGGTGACTATAAAGATGGGTTCAGTGCTATGAAGGTGTTATGTTGAGGCTCATGGATCAAGAGTGGAATTTGTCAATCCCGATGATGGATAGATATACTCTGGGCCCTCTCGGTGATATCACATTAAGATAGCTTGCAAGCAAGTGATGTGATCACTAGAATGTTATATCACGGGAACGAGAAAAGAGTGCATGTCGGTAACAAGATCAAACTAGGTATTTGGATACCGATGATCGAATCTCGGACATGTATTATATCATGAGACAAAGGGATTAAATTACTTGCGTTAAAGGTTCTCACGATCACAGAAGTTATCGTTGAATATGCAGGAGTCAGTATGGATCTCCAGGTCCCGCTTCTGATTATTGATCTGAGAGGAGTCTCAATCATGTCTGCATTATTCACGAACTGTAGGGTGACACACTTAAGGGTTTCCAGACACCATTTAGGAGCACATATGTTCTAGACAAAAGGTTTGCAAAGCGCAGGAAATGTTTCGATAGAAACAGGAATTGTTTCGATAGAAACCGGAATTGTTTCGGGTGAAATTGCAGAAAGTGGTTATGCATGTGATATTCAAATGTTGCAAGGATTTTTATGTGAATGTTTGTTAATTAAAGTAATTAACAAAATTATGAATAAAATAAATAAAAGATTTTTATTAATTGAGAGTGGCATTAAATTTGGTGGAAATTTAATGCATGTGAGTGGAACTTTGGGTGGAGTTTGAATTTATGTGAGTGGAGCTTCACCACATGAATGAGGAAGAGGTGGGGGCACCCCCCTTTGGCCGCCGAACATGGGAGGGGAGGAGCCCCCTCTCCTATAAAAGGCCCCCCTCTCCTCCCTCACAAAGCACACCTCCTTGTGAAGGATCTCTCTCCCCCTCTAGATATTCCCCCATGGTCTCGGATTAGCGAGATACATGTTCCTGGTGGCCTTGCGTTTGGAAGGAGTTGCTGCTTCCGCTGATTCGCTGGAGCGAGGAGGTGGAGGTTGTCCGGTGGCTTGAATGTGTGTGCGAGGACGGATGCGCTGCTGGTTTGCGGCACTCGGACTTCCACACTATCTTGAGATCGGCAAGCGTACGACTACATCAACCACGAGTTCCTACTCGTTAACAAAACTCGTTGTCTTCGAGGGTAAGTTCTCCATGGATGTATGTCCACCCGTTGCTCTGTATCTAGTAGATAGATATTGGCGTATAGTTCTCATCGTAGGAAATTTTTTGTTTTCTATGCTGCGGACCAAACAGCACGCACCGCCCTCTTCTGCCGCTCCAGGGAGGTAGGCGTGATAGCACCGTCGCCCTTGGTCCCTTCCCCGAGCCTTGCCAGCCCCTGGACCGCCGAGGAACGCTCGTGCCCACTACCTCTGCGCCATGCGCAGAGCATGCCAAAGCACCGTCCCTGGCAGGCCCGCACAAGCTGCGCCTCGACCCCAGCTTGCACGCGCCGCTCCGCCTTAACCCCAACACACACCCAGACATGCCCTTTTCATGCCGCGCGACCAACAGCCACCACACACCGCGTCGAGCACCACCTCTATCGTGCAGAGTGTCACCCTTTCCCAACCAAATGCCACCGCCCCTTGCGTCGCCATCAAGTCGTAGTTGATCGCCAGGAGGCAAGCCACCGTCCGCCTACATTGCCCATGCCTCTAGTGCTCTGTATCAACGTCACCGACAAGCTCGCCGTCGTGCCTCACGGTCTCCTTGTCGAGCCTATATATGGAGCCCTCCCCAGCCTCCATTGCCACACTCCAACACTCCCCTCTCACCACTGATCCTTCCCCACCTTTCGCCGGAGCCGCTCGAGCAGCCGTTCACCGGAATTGTGCCAGAGTTCGCCGTAGCAGAGAAGGAAGAGCCCCGTCGATTTCATCCACCCCAGGAGCCGCCGCGAACTCGCTTGAGCCTGCCGTTGTCTCCTTGTTCGATCACCCCCATCGCCATGTTAGCTGGAGCCCTGGTAAGCCCCTAGTAGACCCCCACCGAGCCGCTAGGGTTCTGTCTCGTCGGCGACCAGTCCGTCATGGACGATGAACCACTACCGTCGATCTAGGTTCTAACCGCACGGTCCACATCGCCCAGTATCGCTTCGCGTTAGAAGAGTCGCTAACATGCGGGACCCCCCTTTCAGCTGTCCTCTGCGCCGTGGAGTGTAACTGGGCCGGCCCGTTAGTGTTCCCGCGCTGGCCCTAGAATTTAAATTTAGGTTTTTCTATTTAGACTTAATCTAGCTTTTGTCCCCTTGTTTAAAAATCAATTCAGAAATATTTACTTAACCAAATGACATGATTCCAATTTTGTGGGGAAGATAATTTAACTATCCAAGCCCATTGGATTTAAATCAATTGGAGTTATAGATCACATATAGCAAAAATAACAAAACAAAGACTTTTCTACATTCAAACATTTTTCAAAAATCAACCATAATAGCTTTTGAGTTGATTCCAACTCTCAAAAATCACATTTGACAATACCTATCTGAATATGTTATAATATTTAGGTTTGCATGCAGTGACTTTGGACTAGTACCAAAATAATGCTATAGAGGCATTTCTAGACACTTTAAATCATTAAATATTAATCTTAAACTTTATAAAAGGTGATCCAACATTTAAATCACATTCCCATGTATTATAATATGTGCTGATGACATGTGTCCACATGATCCCATATTTTAATTGGAGAATATTAAATCTTAGTTAATTTCAATGAGTAGAAATTACTTTTCTCAAATAAAATAAATGAAACTAGTTCATTAAAATCTTGTGATGATACTAGATCATCAAATGTGTGCCTTAGTGTGCTAAGTAGACTAGTTAAGTATTGTTTGGTGACTGTGTATTCCGTATGTATTTATAGACGATAGTATCGACCAAGTCTACGAAGAGGGGGAGTTCTACCCCGAAGAGGACGAGGAGAATTTCAACCACTACACCAATCAAGGCAAGCTATTATTGGCAAGCTAAAACTTGCAAGCCATCATTAGATGCAATATAACCCAAGCAAGATGCATTAGGCATGCTTTGGTTATACCTTTTGATTCAGACCAATCCCAAGTTTTCTTACAAGCTTTACTTTCTTTTATTTTACCAAAGTTCTTTACTTGTTTATAGATAGAATAAAGAGTATAAAACTTGGCCTATCTAGTTAGACTTAGATGTCATTCTATGGCATGAGATTGATATTAGCATCCCACATTAGTGAACACTCTTAACTTAGTAGTTTAGAGCTAAACCAAAAACTTGATCACTTTAGATGGGAATACTTGGTGGAAAATGACTTATGAAAACCATGGAAGGATGAGTCATTCTATTGAGATGTTTTTACATGTGTTGAGAAACACAAATGGTTTATGATGATGAAAATGTTGAGGCATGAGCCTTAGACCCTTTATAAAAACTGATGGTTGGGTTTGGATGCGATACCATTCCAATTTTACCATACAACCACAATATCTGAATTGGGTAAGGCTTAGCCGGAAGTTTATATGCATTAGTATGAGTTCCCTCGCGGGAGAGGTTTGAGCTGAGGCTACCTCTCAATGTTGTCCACCTATGCAGTGCCCAGGATGGCAGATGCCCATGGCTGGGAGGCCAAGATCATAGGAGAGGTGCTTGTACTAGAGTGTGTAAAGTAAAGGTTATGTTTGATTATCTGCATACTAAGTATGATGATTCAGGGTTACCCCTGACAGATGTATCGAATTTTGTGGTGAAAGTGTACCACCTCTGCAGAGTGTCAAACTATTCAAATAGCCGTGTCCGCTGTTATGGAGAGTTGGAGTGGCCATATTGTTCCGTTGTGAGATGTTTTCAAAATGAACTGTGACATGACTTGACCACAACATGGTCGTGACTATGATAACTAAGTTCCCACTTAGGTGATTTCAAACTTTATTTTATCTTTCTTTGATTCTAAACTCGGCTTAGGTTTCAAACTTAACTTTACAAATAAACTTAGAACTTAGCATTCCTACAAGAACTACATTACTTGTTAGTGATAGTTTGTGAGTACTTAAAGAGTACTCATGGATTTGTCCCTGGCTATTCCTGTGGCCAGACTATGAGGAGGACTATCCAAAAGAAGGACAGCAGGACGGCTACGATAACTAGGATCATCTCCCATCGTCAGCATTGCCTGTGACACTGAAGATGGAGCCCACCGCTACACTATTTATTTCGCTACTTGTTTGTACTAAGACTGGATCATGAGATCCTTTATTTGTGTAAGACCTTATTATGGTTTGTAATGGATGATGTACTATGATATCCAATCTATTATGTCTCGCAAAAATGGTAATCCTGGGATTGCGATGTATGGCATAACAGGCTTCTGAGATTAAAAATCCGGGTGTTGACAAGTTGGTATCAGAGCCATCCTGACCATAGGAGACCCTAGTTAGAATGGATGTCCGAACAAAAACTTAGTTTCAAAACCAAAGTGATTATTTGTGAAAATCTATTTCCCCTCTTACCCTTGAGATTCTTTCAAAAAGATTCATGTTCCTCAAAAACTCTTACATTACTATATAAAATTTGACACACTTGATCACTTCACTAACTTTCTCATCCTAAATTCTTATAGATGGAAGTTCACTGCTGCAAGTTCTACCAATTGGGCAACGGAGGCCAACTGATCTTCGAGAGGGATCTTGATGCACTGTCTGAGTACCTTGAGCGTCTGCATCCAGAATTCTTCGGTGCTCAAATCAACGACCACCCAGGAGGAGATTTACAATGGCTGATAGTTGCTGATCTTCGAGGCAAGATGGAGGCACCGCTTTCCAAGAAGATTCAAATCACCGTAAGAGAGAACAACTGGCTAGATGGATTAGCCAGGGCAATGCATGAAGCTCTTGCTCTTCTTTACGCACAGAATGTCAACTTAATCCAGGGAACTTGCTTTGCTCACTATGCAAGGCGTGATTCGATGGGAATGCCTCTAGAGATGCCAAGTCACTCGGAGTTGAAGCGTCAAGAGGAGAACCTCGACTTCCTACTATATGACAGACAGAAGGAATTGGACAATGCTCGAGAGTTCGCCAACCACAACCGTGCCATTGCCGCCCAAAAGGCCCAGACTTTCTCACTGCTCGTCAAGGATCGTCAGTCACTTCGCCGTCAATGCGCAAAGAAGGATCACACCATCGACCATCTTCGCAAGAAGGTGGCCGACCTCGAGAAGACCATCAAGGAGCAAGAAGCTCAGCTTGCAGCAAAAGAAGAAGAGGAAGAAGAAGGTGAAGACATCTAGGGGATATTCACTCGTACCTCAGCAATGATGATGACTATCTGGAGGATGATGCCATGGACTTCTACACCGACGATGATGACTCCGACTTCATCGATGATGAGTAGATGCACTAGAGCACTATCGTAGGAGTGAGAAGTATCGGTCCCATTGTATCTTAGCTTACAGAATGGTTCTTAAAACCATCTGTTTTCCTTTTGTTGTGGTGTGTGAGTTTGTATCATGTGCTTTGCTTGAATGAATGAAAAGAAGTTAGATGCAAAACCTGAGTCAAACTCAAAGTTTTAGCTTTGAAACCAAAACCATAAACCTTAGAACTTTCCCTCTTACCCCATTATCTATCTCAATCTTCAGATGACTCGTGGAACCAAGGAGGGAGCAGCTCATCGTAGGACCCAATGATGTAGATTCTATAGACGCTCATTGCAGACCGCGAAGCTAGTAGGGCAGAGCGCCAAGCAAATCTAGCCACCCTGCAACAGATCGCCCAGATGGCTCACAACAACCAGGGCCATGGAAATCAGGATCATCATGGATCCAAACTCAAAAACTTCCAGAATACCAATCCCCCAATCTTTAGCAAGTCTGAAGACCCGCTGGATGCCGATGATTGGTTGCAGACCATGGAGAATAACTTAGAATTCACAGGAGTGGATGCCAACGAGAAAGTTCTGTTTGCCACCCACTATCTGGCAAGAGATGCAAGAGCATGGTGGAACAGCACCTGCATGATGAACCACAGTCAAGTGATGATGTGGGAAGCCTTCAAAGTCAAGTTCAGCCGCACCCATGTGCCGCAGGGTTTAGTCACCAGAATGAGAGATGAATTCAGAGAGCTAAAGCAAATGACTGTAGTGGAGTACCGTGACAGTTTTTTGTCCCTTGCCAGGTATGCACCTGATGAGATCAACACTGAAGCCAAGAAGAAGGAGAGATTCTTGAACGGACTGCATGATGAGATGCAGACGGTGCTAGTCAACATCTATTTTGAGGACCTCGAAGAGCTAGTCGACTCTGCCATTTAGATGGAAGGGAAGATTAATCAAGCGAACGATAACCGCAAACGTTGGATGATGCACCTTGCTGGATCCAACAGTCACCAGAAGTATCGTCCCAACCCGTCTGCCAGATATGCCCCGCGGAACAATCAACCCCCAATGTCGCATCCAAGCTACCCCAACCGTAGTGGAGAAAATGTGAAGTCCCTAGGAAACAACAACAACCACCCCGGCAACTCCAACAATTTCAACTGTTCACTGCCCAAGCCCAACAACAACAAGAACAACAATACTGCACCTAGAACTGGAAGCAATGATGTGCCTGTTGCAGCAAAAGACAAGTCTCAGATTACTTGTTTTGAGTGTGGAGTGAAGGGTCACTACTCCAATGAGTGTCCCAAGAAGATTGCCGCCACTGCCATTGTGAATGCCCCAGCTCAACAGCAACGTCGTGTTCAGCCGAGAAGAAGATTCGCCCCAGGGAACCCTCACAACTGCAATGGCCGTCTCTTCCACATGAACGCCGAAGAAGCCCAAGAAGTGCCAGATGTCGTGCTGGGTATGTTTTCTGTTAACTCAATATTAGCAAGAGTGTTGTTTGATTCTAGAGCATCGCACTCGTTTGTTACCGAAGAATTTGCATGTACTAGTAAGATTTACCCAACCAACTTGAAGCATGTCATGATAGTTCAAATACCTGGCTCAACCACCAAAGCTAGAAAAATTTGCAAAGCTGTGCCTATCAGAGTACATGGGATAGATTTTTATGCCAATCTAATAATACTTGAAACCAAAGGTTTGGAAGTACTACTAGGAATGGATTGGATGTCGAAGCATAAAGGATTGATCGACTGTGCCAAGAAAGCCATCACCATGACTAGTAGCTCTGGAGTATTAGTAGAGCATATCTCTGAAACCTTGCCTCATCAATTCAAGTCCAACAAGAGTCTAGCCCTACCCACCATAGACCAAGTCAGAGTAGTCTGTGAATACCCAGCGTATTCCAAGATGAATTGCCCGGTATGCCCCTGGATCGGGACATTGAGTTCATTATTGAACTGATTCCTGGAACCGGACCCATAGCTCAGAGACCCTATAGCATGAATCCATCAGAGTTAGTGGAGCTAAAGAAGCAATTGGATGCTATGTTGGCAAAATGTTTGATTCAACCAAGCGCATCGCCGTGGAGATTGCCCGTGTTGTTCGTCGACAAGAAGGATGAAGGGAACCGTTTGTGCACAGGTTATAGGAAGCTGAATGACGTCACCATCAAGAACAAGTACCCATTGCCCAAGATAGAGGATCTGTTTGATCAGTTGACTGGTGCCAGAGTATTGTCTAAGATTGATCTTAGGACTGGTTATCACCAACTTAAGATTCGTGCAATGGATATTCCAAAGACCGCCTTTACCACCAGATATGGATTATATGAGTATACGGTCATGTCTTTTGGATTAACCAATGCTCCCGCTTATTTCATGAATCTCATGAATAAGATCTTTATGAATTTTTTGAATATGTTTGTCGTTGTGTTTATCAACGATATCCTTATCTACTCCAAGTCAGAAGAATACCATGAGCAACATTGGAGAGTCATCCTTGAAACCCTTAGAGAGCATCAGTTGTATGCCAAGTTCAGCAAATGTGAGTTTTGGCTGAAAGAAGTAGGATTCCTCGGACATATTGTGTCTGCCGGAGGAGTCGCTGTTGATCCCGCCAAGATCAAAGATGTTGAAGAATGGGAAGCCCCAACCACTCAAACACAAGTCCGTGCATTTCTCAGATTAGCGGGATATTACCGCAAGTTCGTAGAAGGATTTTCGAGCATCGCAAGACCTATGACCCAATTGTTGAAGAAGGACAAGATGTTTGACTGGACCGACAAATGCGAAGCAAGTTTCCAAGTGCTTGATGGCTCTATATATGGCGCCAGAAAAATGCTAGAGCGGTGTTGCTGTAGAGCTCATTGGGAACCCCAAGAGGAAGGTATGATGAGCATAGCAGGAAGTTTCCCTCAGTATGAAACCAAGGTTTAATCGAACCAGTAGGAGCAAGGAAACACCCCAAAGGTGTTACTAGCTGAGCTTTGGCAAGGCGCACTACCGGTGCTAGTAGCATTGTGGAGACCTACACAACACAACCACAGAACTTTGTCCCCAACTTGCGATGAGGTTGTCAATCTCACCTTGTTTTGCGGAAAACAAAGGATTAAACGTATCGAATGGAAAGAAGTAAAAGTTTGTAGAAAGTAAACACAAAGCAGTAACGGTTTATAGATTGTATGTAAAGAAAAGGACCGGGATCCATAGTTCACTAGAGGTGGCTCTCCTTAAGATAGATAACATGCTGGGTGAACAAATTACAGCAGGGCAATTGACAAACATCGAGAAAGCAATACATGCATATACTAATCATCTTGACTCCTTTGGAACTTGATTGGGCATTACAACATTATACATAGACCGCCATCCAACTGCATCTATGACTAATAATCCACCTTCAGGTTATCATCTGAACCCCCTCCAGTATTAAGTTGCAAGCAACATATTATTGCTTTACGAACTACGTGTAAAGTAAAGAATACGATTGTTCTACAAACAAAGGATTGTTGTTTTGTCCCTAGTAGCAACAACACATGTAGTAACTTAGAGATTTCTGTCACTTCCCCAGATTACCAGAGGCATGAACCCACTATCGAGCATAAATACTAACTCTTGGAGTTGCTAGCATCTACTTGACCAAGATAGCTACTAACAACGGAAAGCATGCAAGATCAAAAATAACAAAGACATGATAGAATCAATAATCAGTATCCATCGGATCCCCGCAAACACAACATGTGGAATTACAAATAGATGATCTTGATCATGAACAGAGCTCACAAGATCTAGACATGAAAGCACAAAGGAGGAGAACCAACCATCTAGCTACTACATGGATCCGTAGTCCAAGGATGAACTACTCACGCATCACACCGGAGGCTTGCATGGTGATGAAGAAGGCCTCCAGGGTGAATTTCCCTCTCCGGCAGGGTGCCGGGAAGAGCTTCAGATCCATCCTGATCAAGGGATGGAGATGACGGCAGCTACAGACTTTTCGGTTGGATTTTTGATCAGGCCCTTTGGAATTTCGTCCCGAGGGCAATATATAGGCGGAAGGGGAGGCCGAGGGGGTGCCAGGGGCCACCACACCACCCCCTGGCGCGGTCCAGGCCTGGTCGCGCGGCCAGGTGGTGTGGCCGGCCTCTGGCCCCTCTCCGTCTTATATTCTGGCATCTGATGACTTCCGGAAAAATAGGCACTTTGGCTTTTGTCCCGTCCAATTCCGAGAATATTCATTTTCTGACTTTCCTGGAACCAAAAACAGTAGAAAACAGGCAGTTGGCACTGTGGCTCTTGTTAATAGGTTAGTCCAAGAAATCATATGAAAAGTACTCCAAAGTCGTAACAAAACACAAGAAAGTGGATAAATCCAAGCATGGAACATCAAAAATTATAGATACATTTGCAATGTATCAGTGCTCAAGAAGAGATTGATTTTGGCCCCAATATTGATCATGCCAGATATCAAGAAGCCGTTTGGTGTGTATTGTGATGCATCCAAGATTGGTCTCGGATGTGTATTGATGCAAGAAGGCAAAGTTATCGCATATTTGTCTCGACAACTGAAGCAGCATGAGCAAAACTATCCTACCCATGATCTTGAATTATCAGCTGTAGTTTTAGCCTTGAAGACATGGCGTCATTATCTTATTGGTAATCGCTATGAGATTTACTCAGATCACAAGAGCTTCATGTATATTTTCACTCAGAAGAAGCTGAATATGAGGCAAACGAGATGGATAGAGTTAATCAAGGATTATGACCTTGACATTCACTACCACCCCGACAAAGCCAATGTGGTAGCGGATGCTCTTAGCAGATTGCCATGTAGGCTAAACACCATGATCAAGGAGAAGCAACCAAGTTTGCATGAAGAGTTGGAGTAGTTTACAACTGAGCTAGTTAGCAGAGGATTTTTAGCTAGCATTGAACTTCAACCCACTTTGATTAGCCAAATCAAGGAAGCCCGGAAAGGAAATGCAAGTATCGACGGAATCAAGCGTCGTATTGGTACATGAAAGGTACCTAGATTCGCCGAAGACGCAGAAGGAGTTCTATGGTACAAAGGACATATCTGTGTGCCCGCAGATTCGGAGCTGAAGTAAGTTATCATGCAAGAAGCTCATGATACTCTTTATTCTATCCACCCCGGAGGAACGAAGATGTATCAGGATTTGAAGGAGCAATTTTGGTGGCACAAGATGAAGAGAGAAATCGGAAGCTACATCGCCAAGTGTGATATCTGTCAGAGAGTCAAAGTGGAACATCAGAGACCCGCAGGACTGTTGCAACCATTGTAGATTCTGGAATGGAAATGGGATTCCGTCGGAATGGACTTTATCACCGGTTTGCCTACTTCTAGTAGGGGAAATGACTCAATATGGGTCATCGTTGATAGACTGTCCAAGGTAGCTCATTTTATACCTGTCAAGACAACCTACCAGAGTTCGAAGCTAGCAGAGTTGTACATTGCTAGAATCGTCAGTTTGCATGGAACCCCCAAGAACATAGTATCGGATCGAGGAACCCAATTCACCTCGAGATTTTGGCAGAAAGTCCAAGAAGGATTGGGAACCAAGTTGAATTTCAGCACAGCTTATCACCCGCAAACCGATGGACAGACTGAAAGAGTCAACCAAATCTTAGAAGATATGTTGAGAGCTTGTTTGTTAGAGTACGGATCAAAATGGGAAGATTGTCTGCCTTTCGCGGAATTCTCATATAACAATAGTTATCAAGCCAGTTTGCAAATGGCCCCATTGGAGTTCTTATATGGAAGGAAGTGTCGTACCCCTTTAAATTGGTCGCAAGTAGGAGAGAGTCAGATTTTTGGACCCGACATCCTACGAGAAGCCGAAGAGAAGGTTCACAAAGTCCGTGAGCACCTCAAGACCGCCCAATCCAGATAGAAGAGTTATGCTGACAAGAGACGGAGAGACCTGACTTTCAATGTCGGAGATTTTGTGTATCTCAAAGTTTTGCCATTGAAGGGAACGCAACGTTTTAGTCTGAAAGGAAAGTTATCCCCCAGATATATCGGACCCTTCAAGATTCTGAATCGTTGAGGATAAGTATCGTATCAACTGGAACTGCCTGAAGAGATATCTGCTATCCATAATGTGTTCCATATCTCGTTACTTCGCAAATGCCTAGAAGTGCCGAAGAAGACCGAAGTTTTCAAGAACATCGATCAACGAGTCATTGATATCAACAAGGATCTGACGTATTGTGAAGTGCCCATTCGTATCTTGGAGGAAGCTTACAGAACCACTAGGACCCGGAGTATCAAATTTCTCAAGATCTAATGGAGAAACCAAACCGAAGAAGAAGCCACTTGGGAGCGAGAAGATTACATTAGGATCGAGTTTCTAGATCTCTTTAGTTCCTAGTTTTCTTTCTTAAATCTTGAGACGAGATTTTGTTTAAGGGGGGAGGTTTGTAACATCCCAAAACTTTAATCAAGGTTATCAGGATCCAAATCACCCAATTTATGGTTAACAAAAACTTTTTATCATTAAAACAATTAGGAATGCATATGTGTGTTGCATTAATATAGAATTGTTTGGAAATACCATGTTTGTTTGTTCTAATGGTTGTAAAATGATTCAAAGATGAATTCCACATCATCTAGATCATTCCCATGCAAAATCCAAAGAAAAAGAAAACTAATGGAATTAATGAAGGCAAATGGTCACTTTTGCCATTTTAATCCACTAGGTCACTTTAGGTGTTCCTAGAAGTCAAATTCAAACAGAAACAATTCTAACTCTTTGCACCCCTTGCTAGTACAAGTAATGATCTACCAAGGCCTACTTTGAAATCTTACAAAAACATTTGAACTCTAATTTTAAATGGCATTTGAAAATGGAATCCATTTCATATGCATAGATCACGCTTTTCTAAAAACCACTCAAATGAGTGCACCTTGACAATCCCAAGAAACCACAGATGCTTAAGGATATGACTAACACATCCACCAAAAATCATTTCAAAATTCAACCAACAGTTGCCAGGCAAATAAAATCTGCCTAACTAACACTATTCTTGATCAATGCTTTGTTGAGCCATTTGGCTCAATCTTGTCCCATCTACTCTCACTTGTCCCTCCTAGCTCTAACCAAGCCATCACAGAGGTACCATTTAGCCCCCAGCTGCAGTGTCGCGCCACCCCGACGCCATGATCGCCGGCCGACCATGCACACGTCCTAGGAGCATGCACCGCCCTCTTCTGCCGCTCTAGGGAGGTAGGCGTTATAGCACCACCGCCCTTGGTCCCTTCCCCGAGCCTTGCCAGCCCCTGGACCACCGAGGAACGCTCGCGCCCACTGCCTCTGCGCCATGCACGGAGCACGCCAGAGCACCGTCCCCGGCAAGCCCACACAAGCCGCGCCTCGACCCCAGCTTGCACGCGCCGCTCCCCCTTAACCCCAGCACACCCCAGACATGTCCTTTTCCCGCCGCGCAACCAGCAGCCATCGCACGCTGCATCGAGCACCGCCTCTGCCGTGCAGAGCGTCGCCCTTTCCTGACCAAACGCCACCGCCCTAGCGTCGCCATCAAGTCGTAGTTGACCGCTAGGAGGCAAGCCACCGTCCGCCTACATCGCCCATGCCTCTAGCGCTCTGTATCAACGTCACCGACGAGCTCGCCGTCATGCCTCACGGTCTCCTCGTCGAGCCTATATAAGGAGCCCTCCCCAGCCTCCGTTGCCACACTCCAACACTCCCCTCTCACCACTGATCCTTCCCCACCCTTCGCCGGAGCCGCTCGAGCAGCTGTTCGCCGGAATTGCGCCGGAGTTCGCCATAGCAGAGAAGGAAGAGCCCCGTCGATTTCGTCCACCCCAGGAGTTGTCGTGACCTCGCCTGAGCCCGCCGTCATCTCCTTGTTCGATCGCCCCCATCGCCATGTTAGCTGGAGCCCTAGTAAGCCCCTAGTAGACCCCCAGCGTGTCGCTAGGGTTCCGTCTCGCCGGCGACCAGTCCTTCGTCAATGATGAACCACCACCGTCGATCTAGGTTATAATCACACGGTCCACATCTCCCCGTACCGCTTCGCGTTAGAAGAGCCGCTGACATGCGGGACCCCATTGTCAGTTGTCCTCTGCGCCGCGAAGTGTAGCTGGGCCGGCCCGTTAGTGTTCCCGCGCTGGCCCTAGAATTCAAATTTAGATTTTTCTATTTAGACTTAATCTAGCTTCTGTCCCTGTTGACCCACAAGTATAGGGGGTGTATCGCAGTATTTTCGAGGGAAGTGAAACCCAATTTATTGATTCGACACAAGGGGAGACAAAGAATACTTATCAGCCTTAACAACTGAGTTGTCAATTCAGCTGCACCTGGAAACAATGTTGCTCACAGCAGTTTATCAGTAGCAACAGTTTTGTAGTAGGAATAGTAAAGTAACAGCAGTAGCAAAGCAAAGACGGTAGTAACAAAAGCAGTAAACAGTGGGATTCGAGTGCGGTAGGCATAGGGATGGATGGACGGGCGTTGCATGGATACGACAATTCACATAGCAATCACAACATAGGGCAATTGCAGATAAATAAGATAAAGCATCCAAGTACTAGACAATCCTAGGCATGTGTTCCATATATAGTCATACGTGCTCGCAATGAGAACTTGCATAACATCTTTTGTCCTGCCAGCCCGTTTGCAGCGGGGCCTCTAGGGAACTACTGGCAATTAAGGTGCTCCTTTTAATAGAGCACCGGAGCAAAGCATTAACACTCCATGAACACATGTGATCCTCACATCAAAGCCTTTCCCTTCTGGCTACCCCGATTTCTGTCACTTCGGGACCATAGGTTCCAGACAACGACGTGTGTATACAACTTGTAGATAAGACCAAGAACAATACTATCATAATGAATCAATAACATGTTCAGATCTGAAATCATGGAACTCGGGCCCTAGTGACAAGCATTAACCACAACAAAGTTGCAACAAAGTCATAAAGCACTAATAGAGATACTAGGCACTATGCCCTAACAATCTGATGCCATTACATGAACGATCTCATCCAATCCCTACCATCCCCATAGCCTACAATGAGGGATTACTCACTCATAGATGGAGGAAACATGGATGGTCGATGAAGATGATGGTGGAGATCGATGGAGATGGCTCCGAGGGCACTTCCCCGTCCCGGCAGGGTGCCGGAACAGAGACTTTCTGTCCCCCGAATCTCCCCTTCAGTGGCAGCGGCACAGCAGAACTTTTCATGGAAAAACGTCGAACCCCCTGAAGTTATTAGGCCAGAAGGCTTCTTATAGGCGAAGAGGGAGACCGAGGGGGTGCCTGGGGCCACCACACCAGGCCCTGGCGCGGCCAGGCCCAGCCCGCGCCTGGGGGGGGTGTGTCCAGCCCCTGGCCCTCCTCCTTCTCGTATTCTAGCTCCGTGAGTCTTCTAGAAAAATAGGCACTTTGGCTTTTGTCCTATCCAATTCCGAGAATATTCATTTTCTGACTTTCCTAGAACCAAAAACAGCAGAAAACAGGCAGCTAGCGATGTGGCTCTTGTTAATAGGTTAGTCCAAGAAATCATATGAAAAGTACTCCAAAGTTGGAACAAAACACAAGAAAGTAGATAAAAACAAGCATGGAGCATCAAAAATTATAGATACATTTCCAATGTATCAACATCCCCAAGTTTAACTCCTGCTCATCCTCGAGTAGGTAAGTGATAAAAAGAAAGAATTTTTGAGGTGACATGCACCATCAAAGACTTGATCAAAGTATTTGCAAACATTCAAAGCTGGGATCATAGTACTTCAATCATAACATGAAAGACAAAGTTCTAGCAATAGGCAAAGAAACTATGATGTAACATGAAAAGGCACAAATAAAAGATTCATGAATAACAATGCTTTGCAAGACGTTTGTTTGTTTCACATAAAGAAAACATAGCATAGTGGCATTCAGCTTGTCCCTCATAGAGTAGCAAACATAAATGCATAGGACACCTTCAATGTTCATAAGAGTGACTAGATACAATAGTTTAAAACAAGCAATAACAAGATATGCATCAATCAACTAGTCTTGGGACAATGCACATAGAACTAAGAATGGTCACTATGCTCTCAAAGTAGGTGCATAAAGATAGAAGGTGGAGACTCAATATAATGGTGGAAGAAAGGCCTTTTGTAAAAGGAAGTAGGGATTCAAGTCTCATAAAGAGCTTCCAAAAATTATGGTACTTATAGCTTTCAGCTATCATTGCCCCTATCATAAGCATCTTGAAGTGATTAAGGTTAAAGTGAACAAACTATGGTGTACATACTTGATGAAGTATAAGTCAGAAATCTCATGTCCCTTGTATACGAGAGCCGCTCCTCATGCTACTCAAGTATAGTCACCGGTAAGTTCTTGTCATCGTAATTACATGTGTATCATTGATAACCGCCAACGGGGTACCCCTTGCCCGATGATATGGAAGAATCCCCATATCAAAATGACAAGGCAAGCAGACAACGAGCATCTCAGCATTCTTCTTATTTACCATGGGAATATGGTGCTTTTTTCTCTCTTTCCTATTTTCATAGTATCTCTTTTTTTTCTTTTCTCTTTTTTTCTCACTATAGGACTCTTTTTTTATAAGAAGAATGCTTCATAGACAGCTCATTATGGTTACGCTGCAGGTTTCCACCATGTCAGCATGGATTAGACCAGCGGCCCAGGCGTTTCTCTAACACATATACATAACTCCATGGACTTACAAGCTCCCATTTCATTTCACACCGACGACATCCATATACAAAAGAGCATGATATCAACTAGGTACAAGTACCAAGTGCAATGTTGAAAGCGTTCCCCATGAAAGCATGGTTCTTCTAATTCCCAACAAATAAGTGCAAGCATATACAACATAGAAGACACAATGGTTCAAGTTTATTAAGGGTAAGTAAAGTAAAGTGTGCCTTCAAGTTCGTGAGAGCTTTAATCTCTAGTTTTCGCATAACAAGTGGAAGGTAAAAAAATGAATATACTTGGAATAGCGTAAGCTAGTAGTTAGGTATGGTGGACTCTTTGGAATAACTTGGTTTAGGGAGTTGGATGCATGAGTGGAACTCATAGTTTGTTGTGGAGGCTAGCAAAAGACTGGGAGCGACAAACTATGAGAGCAATAATGGCCATAATCATGTAGAGCGACAAAACATCATTGATCAAAGCATAAAGTGATACTACAAGTTGAAAAATAAAGGATCATAAAGGATATGGTGACTTGAGATAGTCATAACATGGTGTGAGCATGTGCCAAGTCAATCCAAATAAAGCATCAAAGGAGAATACCACTATACTATGCTTTAATATGCTAAAACAACGCATGAGTCATCCAAGGCACATTAAGAAATCTCAATTGTTTATAACAAGTCATGCTACAACAAAGAATACTAAGCATAAACCCAAAACAATATCAAGCATGCCATGACAAAGCATAGCCACAGTCAATAACGAGCTCTTTTTACCACAAAAGTATGAACTTTCCTACTCTTTTCCAAACCAAACCAAAATATTTGCAAACCAAAGTATGAAAGAGGGGGTCCAACCAATTTATTCAGAAAACTAAGAAAACCAAGCAAACTAAAAACCAAAAAAAAAAGAAAAAGAAGACGCTCCAAGAACAACACAACTGTGCATGAAATAGTAGAAATGAAGCGTTTGGAAGAAACCTGAGATTTTTATTGATGAAGAAGGGGATGCCTTGGGCATCCCCAAGCTTTGACGCTTGTACTTCTTGGATGTTTCTTGGGGTGGCACGCGTCGCATCCCCAAGCTTGAGCTTTAGTCCATCCTTCATCTCATTACTCATTCCTTCCATGCACCTGAAATTTTTCCTTCATACAAAACTTCACACAATTTTTATTAGCAACATTAGTGCACTCAAGATAATAAGTCTTTAGGTTCAGTTCTAACACCAAATAAACTTTCATTAGAACACTAGCTACTGTAGCACTTCCCTCAAAAAGCTCGATTCCCCAAAATAACTCAAGAAGGAACTAACAAGAAGCACATGCAGAAAATGGCAGAAATCTGTCAAAACATACCAGCAGGTAAAGACAATTTTTTTTCGAAGACCTTCTGTTGCTCAAATCAAAAAGTGTTGAACTAACGAAAGTTAGATAATAACCTGGGACAGAAGCACAAAAAATTACAGCTCAATCCTACATACAGAGCTCTCTCAGGAAATTTTACGGTGAAGCACAAAAATCTGTTTTGGGACAACAACTTTCCCAATCACTACTTCACTCTCATTAGAGGTTACTCTTGGCACAAAAAGCAAATAAAAAGGATAAGGAGCGGTTATTACTGAAGTAGTAACTTCCAAGACTCAACTAAAACTCTTGGGTTATCTCCCAACAAGTACTTTTCTTTAACGCCTTTAAGTTAGGCAAAAGCAAAAACTAAAAATGGATAAAATAGAAGTAAGCGGAGATAATCATGGTGAAAACATTGTTTTGTTCAATGAAATCCTTTTGTTAACAAGGTTGATCAGGTCTTTTTACCAAAACAATTTCATATGATACAAAACTTTGTATTCCACTAATGATTATGTTACCTCAACCTTGATAGCAATGGTCCCAATCATAATAGTTTCAAATTTTTCTCTTGGTATGGGACAATATATTTCTCCAACTTGGATGCCCTCAACATGTTCAATTGAATTCAAGCCATAAGTCCTTTCAATCTTCTTGGGGAAATAGACAATGTGTTCATTGAAGGTCACCTTCCCTTGATTACAATTAATAACAACTCCTGAAGTATTTAAGAAAAGGTCTCCCAACAATAATAGACATAATATCATCTTCACGCATAATAGTTTGAGAGGATGCTCTCATAAGAAATATGAGTTGAAGTAAGAGAGAGCAACCAGAAGCAAATTCAAAACACATTTAAGTCTAACCCACTTCCTATGCATAGGAATCGTGTATGCAAATAACAAAGTGACAGGCATAGGAAGATAAAACAAGAGTAACTTCAAAACTTTCAGCACATAGAGAGGTGTTTCAATACCATGAAAACTCCTACCATCATATTTTCCTCTCTGAAAATAATTTTCAGTAGCCTCATGAATAAACTCAACAATATAACTATCACATAAAGTATGCTTTTCATGATCTACAAGCACTAGAGCCTTATCATAAACATTTTCAAAGGAAACCTTGGGAAAATAACATTCATCCTCCTTTAGTAAGCATGGAGGACAATAAAATAATGTAAGGATAAAGAGTCACTCTCATTAGAAGGTAGGCATGGGTAGCTAATCCATTCTTCCTCCTTTTGTTCATCACTCTCCTCCTATTTTTCATCTAATGAGATTTCAGGTTCATCAATTTCTTCTTCCATAGGATCTTGCAAGGCATTAGTCTCTTCCATAGGGTCCTGCAAGGCATTAGTCTCTTCCATTTGTGGAAAGCATCTATTAAAATATTCAAGGATATGGTTATTTTCATCCTTGTAATTATCAAAGCAAAATTTAAGTATACCATAAACCTCATACTTATAAGGTGAATCATCAATATTTTCAAGCAAACTAGCAAGTCAAAAGCACCCTTCCAAGCAATAAATTCTTCAATTTGTTCTGCATCATAAAAGTCATAAATTCCTTTAGCATAGGAAGATATGGTATCATTATCACTATACTCACATTGAAAAGGGAGGTGTTTATACCTCTTTCTGCAACAAGACTCATCACAGCAATAAGTAACATTATAAGTAGAGCACACGTTTCTAGCAATGGTATACAATCTATCAATTTATTCCCATAAGTGTTTCCCTTTTTGTGACAAGCGGTGTTCCTTATAATAATATTTTTGATCTTCCGTGAACCCACCTTGCCAATAAGCTTCAGTTTCAAAGAAACCAACCATTGACAGCAAGCATGATAAAGCAAGACAATAACAGACCAATGAAAACAACAACTAGAGTAGGAACTAATTTTTTTTGTATTTTTGATAAAGAAACAAGCAATCAAGGAGAAAATAAACTTAGCTTGAACAATAGTGAATCCAGGTGAACTTGATAAATAAAGCTATGCTCCCCGGCAACGGCGCCAGGAAATAGTCTTGATGACCCACAAGTATAGGGGTGTATCGCAGTATTTTTGAGGGAAGTGAAACCCAATTTATTGATTCGACACAAGGGGAGACAAAGAATACTTATCAGCCTTAACAACTGAGTTGTCAATTCAGCTGCACCTAGAAACAATCTTGCTCACATCAGTTTATCAGTCGCAATAGTTTTGTAGTAGGAATAGTAAAGTAACAGCAGTAGCAAAGCAAAGACAGTAGTAACAAAAGCAGTAAACAGTGGGATTCGAGTGCGGTAGGCATAGGGATGGATGGACGGGCGTTGCATGGATACGACAATTCACATAGAAATCACAACATAGGGAAATTGCAGATAAATAAGATAAAGCATCCAAGTACTAGACAATCCTAGGCATGTGTTCCATATATAGTCATACGTGCTCGCAATGAGAACTTGCATAACATCTTTTGTCCTGCCAGCCCGTTTGCAGCGGGGCCTCTAGGGAACTACTGGAAATTAAGGTGCTCCTTTTAATAGAGCACCGGAGCAAAGCATTACACTCCATGAACACATGTGATCCTCACATCAAAGCCTTTCCCTTCTGGCTACCCCGATTTCTGTCACTTCGGGACCATAGGTTCCAGACAACGACGTGTGTATACAACTTGTAGATAAGACCAAGAACAATACTATCATAATGAATCAATAACATGTTCAGATCTGAAATCATGGAACTCGGGCCCTAGTGACAAGCATTAACCACAATAAAGTTGCAACAAAGTCATAAAGCACTAATAGAGATACTAGGCACTATGCCCTAACAATCTGATGCCATTACATGAACGATCTCATCCAATCCCTACCATCCCCATAGCCTACAGCGGGGGATTACTCACTCATAGATGGAGGAAACATGGATGGTCGATGAAGATGATGGTAGAGATCGATGGAGATGGCTCCGGGGGCACTTCCCCGTCCTGGCAGGGTGCCGGAACAGAGACTTTCTGTCCCCCGAATCTCCCCTTCGGTGGTGGCGGCACAGCGTAACTTTTCATGGAAAAACGTCGAACCCCCCGAAGGTTTTAGGTCAGAAGGCTTCTTATAGGCGAAGAGGGAGACCGAGGGGGTGCCTGGGGCCACCACACCAGGTCCTGGTGCAGCCAGGCCCAGCCCGCGCCTGGGGGGTGTGGCCAGCCCCTGGCCCTCCTCCGTCTCGTATTCTGGCTCCGTGAGTCTTTTGGAAAAATAGGCACTTTGGCTTTTGTCCCGTCCAATTCCGAGAATATTCATTTTCTAACTTTCCTGGAACCAAAAACAGCAGAAAACAGGCAGCTGGCACTGTGGCTCTTGTTAATAGGTTAGTCCAAGAAATCATATGAAAAGTACTCCAAAGTTGGAACAAAACACAAGAAAGTAGATAAAAATAAGCATGGATCATAAAAAATTATAGATACATTTCCAATGTATCAGTCCCCTTGTTTAAAAAAATGCAGAAAGATTTACTTAACCAAATGACATGATTCCAATTTTTTGGGAAAGATAATTTAAATCTCTATCCAAGCCCATTGGATTTAAATCAATTGGAGTTATAGATCACATATAGCAAAAATAACAATACAGAGACGTTTCTACATTCAAACATTTTCCAAAAATCAACCATAATAGCTTTTGAGTTGATTCCAACTCTCAAAAATCACATTTGACAATACCTATTTGAATATGTAATAATATTTAGGTTTGCATGCAGTGACTTTGGACTAGTACCAAAATAATGCTATATAGGCATTTCTAGTCACTTTAAGTCATTAAATATTAATCATAAACTTTATAAAAGGTGATCCAACATTCAAATCACATTCCCATGTATTAGAATATGTGGTGATGACATGTGTCAACATGATCCCATATTTTAATTGGAGAATATTAAATCTTAGTTAATTTCAATGAGTAGAAATTACTTTTCTCAAATAAAATAAATGAAACTAGTTCATTAAAATATTGTGATGAATGTGATGATACTAGATCATCAAATGTGTGCCTTAGTGTGCTAAGTATACTAGTTAAATATCTTTTGGTGATTGTGTATTCTATATGAATTTATAGACGATAGTACTGATCAAGTCTACGAGGAGGAGGAGTTCTACCCCAAAGAGGACGAGGAGAATTTCAACCACTACACCAATCAAGGCAAGCTATTATTGGCAAGCTAAAACTTGAAATACATCACTAGATGCAATATAACCCAAGCAAGATGCATTAGGCATGCTTTGGTTATACCTTTTGATTCAGACCAATCCCTCTTACAAGCTTTACTTTCTTTTACTTTACCAAAATTCTTTACTTATTTATAGATAGCATAAAGAGTATAAAACTTCGCCTATCTAGTTAGACTTAGATGTCATTCTATGGCATGAGATTGATATTAGCATCCCACATTAGTGAACACTCTTAACTTAGTAGCTTAGAGCTAAACCAAAAACTTGATCACTTTAGATGGGAATACTTGGTGGAAAATGACTTATGAAAACCATGGAAGGATGAGTCATTCTATTGAGCTGTTTTTACATGTGTTGAGAAACACAAATGGTTTATGATTATGAAAATGTTGAGGCATGAGCCTTAGACCCTTTATAAAAACTGATGGTTGGGTTCGGATGCGATACCATTCCAATTTTACCGTACAAACACAATACCTGAATTGGGTAAGGCTTAGCTAGAAGTTTATATGCATTAGTATGAGTTCCCTCGCGGGAGAGGTTTGAGCTGAGGCTACCTCTCAATGTTGTCCACCTATGCAGTGCCTAGGATGGAAGATGGCCATGGCTGAGAGGCCAAGCTCATAGGAGAGGTGCTTATACTAGAGTGTGTAAAGGAAAGGTTATGTTTGATTATCTGCATACTAAGTATGATGACTCAGGGTTACCCCTGACAGATGTATCGAATTTTGTGGTGAAAGTGTACCACCTCTGCAGAGTGTCAAACTATTCGAATAGCCGCGTCTGCGGTTATAGACAGTTGGAGTGGCCATACTGTTCCGTTGTCAGAAGTTTTCAAAATGACTTATGAACTGAATTGTGACATGCCTTGACCACAACATGGTCGTGACTATGATAACTAAGTTCCCACTCAGGTGATTTCAAACTTTATTTTATCTTTCTTTGTTTCTAAACTTAGCTTAGGTTTCAAACTTAACTTTACAAATAAACTTAGAACTTAGCATTCCTACTAGAACTACCTTACTTGTTAGTGATAGTTTGCGAGTACTTAAAGAATACCCATGGCTTTGTCCCTGGCTATTCCCGTGGCCAGACTATGAGGAGGACTATCCGGAAGAAGGATAGAAGGACGGCTACGACAACTAGGATCATCTCCCATTGTCAGCATTGCTTGTGACACTGAAGATGGAGCCCACCGCTACGCTATTTATTTTGCTACTTGTTTGTACTAAGACTGGATCATGGGATCCTTTATTTGGGTAAGACCTTATTATGGTTTGTAATGGATGATGTACTGTGATATCCAATCTGTTATGTCTCGCAAAAATGGTAATCCTGGGATTGCGATGTATGGCATAACAGGCATCTGGGATTAAAAATCCGGGTGTTGACAGAGCGCCACGGACCACGCCGCCCTCTCCCACGATGACCAGGAGACAGGCGACCGTCCACTGCCACCCCCTGTCCAGCCCTCGATCACGGCCAGGCCCTGGAACACACCAACAACGCCGTACTCAGTGTCTCTGCGCCGTGCGGAGAGCGCGCCAGAGCGCCACAGCCGACCAGCTCGCATGTGCCACGCCTAGCCCTCACCTCGCGTGCACACACTCGCCATGATCACAGCTAGCTCCTAGACACCCCCATTCACCGCGGCGTGACCCGTAGCTCCTGTGCGCCGTCTCGAACACCGCCGGTTCCGCGCAAAGCGTCGCACGCGCCCAACCAACCTAGACCGCCCCGTGTCATGCCATTACGCCCGTGATGACCTCCAGGGAGCACCGCACCGCCCCCTACCCACAGCCACGCCGATAGCACGCTGTATAGCCCTCGCCGAAGACGCCAGCCCATTCCGCTCGGTCCCCTCATTGGTGTATAAATAGAGGCCCTCTCCGCCTCAATTCTCTACACCACCTCACTCCCTACTCCTCACCACACCTCCCACACCCTTTTCCGAAGCAAGGCGAGCGCTACATCGCCAGAATTTGGCCGGAGTCCGCCGCTGCAGAAGGAGAAGGGCACCGTCGATTGGAGCTGCTGCGACCACTGTTCGAACCGCCATTGTAGACCACGTCGTTCGCCCCCATCGCCGATCCTAGATGGATCCCTAGTGAGCCTCACACGACCCCCACCACCGTGTTAGGGTTTAGACCTCGCCGGAGCTGTTCGTCGTCGATGATGAACCTCAGCCGTTGGATCGCTTTCTAATCGTAGGGCCTAGATTGCACGATACTGTTTCGGTTAGATGGAGTTGCTGAATAGTGGGACCCCCTGTCAGCAGCCCGCTACGCTGCGCTGTGCAGATTGGGCCGGCCCGTTTAGTTTCCTGCGCAGGCCTATGAATTCAAATAATTATTTTCCAATTTAGTTAAAACCAGATTTTGTCAATAGATTCAAAATCAATTCAAAGAGATTCACTGAACAAAATTGCATGATTCCAATTTTGTTAGAAAGATATTTAAATTATCTATCCAAGCCCGTTGGATTCAAATCAATTGGAGTTAGAGATCACCTATACCAAAAATAATAAGACAGAGACTTTTCCAACTTCAAACATTTTTCAACAATCAACCATAAATGCTTTTGAGTTGATTCCAACTCTCAAAAATCACATTTGATAAGATCTATCTGAATACATAAAAATATTTAGGTTTTCATGCAGTGACATTGGACTAGTACCAAAATAATGCTATATAGGCATTTCTAGTCACTTTAATTTTATTAAATGATAATCTTAAACTTTATAAAATATGATCAACACTTTAAATCACATTCCCATGTATTAGAATATGTGGTGATGACATGTGTTAACATGATCCCATATTTTAATTGGAGAATATTAAATCTTAATTATTTTCAATGAGTAGAAATTACTTTTCTAAAATAAGATAAATAAGATTAAGTCTTTAATTCATGTGATGATTGTGATGATGCTAGATCATCAAGTGTGAGCCTTAGTGTGCTAAATAGAAATAGTTAAGTATTGTTTGGTGATTGTGTACACCGTATTCATTTATAGACGATAGTATTGACCCGGGGTATGAGGAGGAGGAGTACTACCAAGAAGAAGAAGAACAAGAAAACTTCAACCACTGCACTACTCAAGGCAAGCCATCACTAAATGCAAGCTAGAACTATGCAAGTCATCCTTGCAAGATAACCTATGCAAGATGCATTAGGCATGCTTGGTTATGCAACTTTGATTTTACCAATCCCAAGTTTTACTTGCAAGCTTTATTTTTTTACTTTACCAAAGTTCTTTACTTTTAGTTAGTACTTTGTGAGTATTGGAAAAATAGAATAGATACCATAAAGAGTATAAAACTAGGCCTAAGTAGTTATACTTAGATGTCATTCCAAGGCATGAGATTGGAGATTAGCACCCCTCTTTAGTGATTACCCTCAACTTTAGTGGCTAGTGCTAAGCATAAAATTTGATCACTTTAGATGGGAATAGTTGGTGAAAATGATTATGAAAACCTTGGAATGAGGATTCATTCTATTGAAATGTTTTGACATGTGTTGAGAAACACAAAAGGATTTGAGGCTGAAAATGTTGAGGCATGAGCCTTAGCCCTTTATAAAAACTGATGGTTGGATTCAGATGCGATACCATTCCAATTTTACCGTACAACCACAATACCCGAATCGGGTAGGGATTAACAGGAAGTTTATATGCCTTAGTATCGGTTCCCTCACGGAAATAGGTTGAGCTGAGGCTACCTCGTGAGTGTGAATGTCCACCTATGCAGTGCCCAGGATGGCAGATGGCCATGGCTGGGAGGCCAAGCTCATAGGGGAGGTGCCTATACTAGAGTGTGTAATTGAAAGGTTATGATTGATTATACGCATAGTAAGTATGATGATTCAGGGTTATCCCTGGCGGATGTATCAAATTTTGTGGTGAAAGTGTACCACCTCTGTAGAGTATCAAACTATTCAAATAGACGCGTCCGCGGTCATGGACAGTTGGAGTGGCCATACTGTTCCGTCGTCAGATGTTTTCGAAATGACTTGTGAATTGAACTATGACTTTGACTTGACCACAACAGGGTTGTGAACATGAAAGCAAGGTTCCCATTTAAGTGATTTAGAACCTTAAATTAGTTTTCTTTACTTCTAAACTCAGCTTTAGATAAATCTGGCTTTTTGCAAATAAACCTAGAGCTTAAGA
The DNA here is from genome assembly GCA_916181665.1 of Avena sativa. Taxonomy (NCBI): domain Eukaryota; kingdom Viridiplantae; phylum Streptophyta; class Magnoliopsida; order Poales; family Poaceae; genus Avena; species Avena sativa. The sequence goes on along the minus strand of OV702290.1, from coordinate 362,457,762 downwards.
TTCCTACTAGAAGTACCTTACTTGTTAGTGATAGTTTGCGAGTACTTGAAGAGTACTCATGGCTTTGTCCCTGGCTATTCCTGTGGCCAGACTATGAGGAGGACTACCAGTACGATGGACAGCAGGAAGTCTACGACAACTAGGATCATCTCCCATCGTCAACATTGCCTGTGACCCTGAAGATGGAGCCCCTACTACGTTTATCTTCCGCTGCTTGTTTTGTATTAAGACTGGATCATGAGATCCTTTATATTGTAAGACCTTATTATGGTTTGTAATGGATGACGTACTGTGATATCAATCTGTTATGTCTTGCAAAAATGGTAATCCTGGGATTGCGAGGTATGGCATAACAGACATCTGGGATTAAAAATCCGGGTGTTGACAAGTTGGTATCAGAGCCATCCCGACCATAGGAGGCCCTAGTTAGAATGGACGTCCGAAAAAAACTTAGTTTCAAAATAAAAGAAGTGAGTATTTATGAAAACCTATTCCCACTCTTATCCTTGAGATTCTTTCAAAAAAAATCATGTTACTCAAAAATTATTACATTCCTACATAAAATTTGACACACTTGATCATCTCACTAACTTACTCACCCTAAACTCTTATAGATGGAAGTCCAATATTTGAAGTTCTGCCAGCTGGGCAACGGATGCCAACTGATCTTTGAGAGGGATCAAGATGCACTGTCAGAGTATCTTGAGCGCCCGCTGATACGTTGCTAACGTATCCATAATTTTTGATGTTCCATGCTTGGTTTTTATCTACTTTCTTATGTTTTGTCCACACTTTGGAGTACTTTATATATACTTTTCTTGGACTAACCTATTAACAAGAGCCACAGTGCCAGCTGCATGTTTTCTGCTGTTTTTGGTTCCAGGAAAGTCAGAAAATGAATATTCTCGGAATTGGACGGGACAAAAGCCAAAGTCAGTTTTTCACCAAGGGACACAAGGAGCCAGAATACGAAACGGAGAGGGGCCAGGGGGCCGCCACACCACTTGGCCGTGCGACCCAGCCTGGCCCACGCCAGGGGGTGGTTTGGCTGCCTCTGGCACCCCCTCGGCCTCCCCTTTCGCCTATAAGCTGCCTCTGATACAGAAACATTAAGTACCCGATCAAAATTCCCCGAAAGAGTCTGTAGTCGCCGTCATCTCCATCCCTAGATTGGGAGGGATCTGAAGCTGTTCCCGGCACCCTACCGGAGGGGATAATTCACCCTAGAGGCCTTCTTCATCACCATGCAAGCCTCCGGTGTGATGCGTGAGTAGTTCATCCTTGGACTACGGGTCCATGTAGTAGCTAGATGGTTGGTTCTCCTCCTTTGTGCTATCATGTTTAGATCTTGTGAGCTCCGTTCATGATCAAGATCATCTATTTGTAATTCCTACATGTTATGTTTGTGGAGATCTGATGGATATTGAGATGCTATTTTAGATTGATTATTGATTCTATCATGTCTTTATTATTTGTGATCTTGCATACTTTCCATTGTTAGTAGCTATCTTGGCCAAGTAGATGATAGCAACTCCAAGAGTTAGTATTCATGCTCGATAGTGGGTTCATGCCTCTAGTAATCTGGGGACGTGACAAAAATCTCTAAGGTACTAGATGTGTTGTTGCTACTAGGGAGAAAACAACAATCCTTTGTTCACAGAACAATCGTATTGTTTACTTTACACGCAATGCGTAATGCAATTATCTATTGCCCGCAACTTAATACTAGAGGGGGTTCATATGATAACCTGAAGGTGGATTATTAGTCATAGATGCAGTTGGATGGCGGTCTATGTATAATGTTGTAATGCCCAATCAAGTCTCAAAGGAGTCAATATGAGTAGTATATGCATATTGCTTCTCGATGTTTGTGAATTGCCCCGCTATAGTTTGTTCACCCAACATGTCATCTATCTTAAGGAGATCCACCACTAGTGAACTATGGACCCCGGTCCTTTCTTTTACCATCAATCTACAATTGTTTACTGCTTTATGTTTACTTTCTGCAAACAATTACTTTCTTCCACACAATACGTTTAATCCTTTGTTTTCAGCAAAACCGGTGAGATTGACAACCTCACTGTAAGTTGGGGACAAAGTTCTGCAGGTCTCCACGTTGCTGCTGGCACCGGTAGTGCGCCCTGCCAAAGTTCAGCTAGCAACACCTTTGGGGTGTTTCCTTGCTCCTACTGGTTCGATTAAACCTTGGTTTCATAACTGAGGGAAAACTTGTTGTTGTGCTCATCATACCTTCCTCTTGGGGTTCCCCAACGAGCTCGAGATATCTTGGGCCATCAAAGCTTTTTCTGGCGCTATTGTTGGGGAGTCAAGGACATCTTCACAAGGGGAGTCCCTCATAACCAAACTCTTTACTTTGTTATTTTTGTTTTGATTAGTTTACTTTTGCTTTGTTTGCTTGTTTCTTTATCAAAAACACACACAAAATTAGTTTTACAAGTTTGTTTTCTTTATTAAAAACGCAAAAAAATTAGTTCATATCTTAAGTTGCCATTATGTCTAGCATTGCTCCAATCACTATGTCACTTGAGGAAATGATTTTCACTTTTAAACAAGGAATTGAAGAGAGTTTCAAAGAAGCTTGGTCTAGAATCTCTGATCTACATGAAAAAACTGAACCTAAAATGACTCAAAGGTTTTCCTTAGCAGTTTTTACCTTGGAATTGCTCTTTGCTATAGATATGATTTGGATGTTCTAGTGGGAGGATATTTCCTCCAATGCAATGAGGATGATGTTGTTAATGCCATAAAGAAGTTGGTGTTTACTTACCACTTGCCTAGCAAATCTGATTCTTCCTTCATAAACATATTTGCTAGATTGAATACTCTTGAGACCAGCACTGCTAGTTTGAAAGATTGCTATAATACACTTAGAGAGCATCATGACTATGTTCCAATAAATTCTGAACCCTCAAAATGGCTTCCCACAATAAAGATTGCTATAAATAATGAAACTTTTCATGCTCGCTGTGATATCATGTTTGAATTCTACCTTATGCCTAAAGATATCTATGAACCTTTGAATCTTTGGGGACTTTCCGAAGGAGGAGAAGAAATATTTCTTGCTAATAATGCCACAATATCACCAATTGGAATATCTGAAGGATTGTTTACAAAGATCCTAGGGAAAATGGTTTCTACTGATTATCTTGTTATTGAATGTGTAGGGAAAAGACAAATTACACTTGGAAGATCCCTATTGAAACTCCTTGGAGCAATAATAGATGTGGAAAAGGGCACCATGAACTTTGCTTCTCCACCAAACAATCATATATTCCCCAAGGTTAATAATAAAAGTAAGAGAGGTAAGGGCAAGAAATTTGGTTTTAATGCTTCTTCATTTGAGAACACTTGATTCTTTTTCTTGCTTCTTATGCCTAACTTAAAGGTGTTAAAGAAAAGTCCTTATTGGGATATAACCCAAAAGTTTTAGATGAGTCTTGGAAGTTATTACTTCAGTAACCGCTCGTTATCCTTTTTATTTGATTTTTGTGCCAAGAGTAACATCTAATGAGAGAGAAGTAATGATTGGGAAAGTTGCTGTCCCGAAACAGATTTCTGTGCTTCACCATAAAAATTGGTGTAAACTCTCTGTACATCCTTTTGAGGCGTGAATTTTTGTGCTTCTGTCCCAGGTTGTTATCTAACTTCCGTTAGTTCAACACTTTTCTATTTGAGCAACATAAGGTCTTCGAAAAAATTCGTCTTTACCTGATGGTCTGTTTTGACAGATTTCTGCCATTATTTGCATTTGCTTCTTGTTGGTTCCTTTTTGAGTTCTTTTGGGGAATTGAGCTTTTTGAGCGAAGTGCTACAGTAGCTTGTGTTTTAATGGAAGTTTTATTGGTGTTGTAACTGAACCTAAAGACTTATTATCTTGAGTGCACTAATGTTGCTAATAAAGATTGTGTGAAGTTTTGTATGAAGGAAAAATTTCAGGTGTATGGAAGGAATGAGTAATGAGATGAAGAATGGACTAAAGCTCAAGCTTGGGGATGCCACGCGTGTCACCCTAAGAAATGTCCAAGAAGTACAAGCGTCAAAGCTTGGGGATGCCCAAGGCATCCCCTTCTTCATCAATAAAAATTCCACGTTTCTTCCAAACACTTCATTTTTATTGTTTCATGCACAGTTGTGTTGTTCTTGGAGCATCTTCTTTTTTGTTTTTCGTTTTGGTTTTTGTTTGCTTGGTTTTCTTAGTTTGCTGAATAAATTGGTTGGACCCCCTCTTTCATACATTGGTTTTCAAATAGTTTGGTTTGGATTGGAAAAGAGTAGGAAAGTTCATGCTTAAGTGGTAAAGAGAGCTTGTTTTTGACTGTGGCCTATGCTTTGTCATGCCATGCTTGATATTGCTTTGGATTTATGCTTAGTAATCTTTGTTGTAGCATGAAATGTTATAAACAATTGAGATTGCTTAATGTGCCTTGGAAGAATCATGTGTTGTTTTAGCATATTAAAGCATAGTATTGTGGTATTCTCCTTTGATGTTTTATTTGAGTTAATTTGGCGCAAGCTCACACCATGTTATGACTATCCCAAGTCACCATAGTCTTTATGATCCTTTAGTTTTCGACTTGTAATATCACTTTATGCTTTGATTAATGATGTTTTGTCGCTCTGCATGATTATGGCCATTATTGCTCTCTTAGTTGGTCGCTCCCAGTCTTTTGCTAGCCTCCATAACCAAGTATGAGTTCCACTCATGCATCCAGCTCCTAAAACCAAGTTATTCCAAAGAGTCCACCATACCTACCTATTGGCATTTGCTATTCCAAGTATATTCATGTTTTTATGTACCTTCCGAATTAAACTTGTTATGTGAAAATTAGTGATTAAAGCTCTCACGAACTTGATGGCACACTTTACTTTCTTGCATTCAATAAACTTGAACCATTGCATCCATCTTTGTTGCGTATATGCTTGTGCTTTATAAGTTGAAGTTAGCAGAACCATGTATCATGGGGAACGCTTTCAACATTGCACTTCTACTTTGTACCATGTTGATATCATGTTCTTTTGCTTATGGATCCCGACGGTGTGAAATAAAAGGGGAACTTGTAAGATCATGGAGTTTGTATGTGTGTTAGAGAAATGCCTGGGCCACTATCCTAAGCCATGCCTAATAATGGTGGAAACTTGCAGCATAACCATAATGAGCAGTCTATGAAGTATCCTCAATAAAAACCTATGCAAATAGCAAATAAAAAGATCGCTGAGATGCTCATTGTCTGCTTGCCTTGTCATTTTGATTATGGGATAGCTCCTGTATCATGTGCAAGGGGTACCCCGTTGGTGATTCTCTATGATACATATGTACTTACAATGACAAGAGCTTACTTGTGACTAAAGTTGAGTAGCATGAGGTTCGGTCTTCGTAAGTAAGGGGCATGAGATTTCAGCTTATAACTTGTCAATCATATCCTCTTAGTTGTGTCACTTTAACCTTAATCACCTTCAAGATGCTTATGATAGGGGCAATGAGAGCTGAAAGCTAATAAGTACCATAATTTTCGGAAGCTCTTTATGAAACTTGAATCCCTACTTCCTTCTATGAAGGCCTTTCTTTTACTTTTATGTTGAGTCTCCACCTTCTATATTTATGCACCTACTTTGAGAGCATAGTGGCCATTCTTAGTTCTATGTGCATTGTCCCAAGACTTGTTGATTGACGCATAGCTTTGATATTGCTGTTTTAAACTATTTGTATCTAGTCACTCTTATGAACTTTGAAGGTGTCCTATGCATTTATGTTTGCTACTTTATGAAGGACAAGCTGAATGCCACCATGCTATGTTTTCTTTATGTGAAACAAACAAACGTCTTGCGAAGCATTGTTATTCATGAATCTTTTGTTTGTCTTTTCATGTTGCAACATAGTTGCTATGTCTTATTGTTAGAACTTTATCTTTCATGTTATGATTGAAGTACTATGATCCCAGCTGTTAATGTTTTGCAAATACTTTGATCAAGTTTATGATGGTGCATGTCACCTCAAAAATTATTCTTTCTTTTTATCACTTACCTACTTGAGGACGACCAGGAGTTAAGCTTGGGGATGTTGATACGTTGCTAACGTATCCATAATTTTTGATGTTCCATGCTTGGTTTTTATCTACTTTCTTATGTTTTGTCCACACTTTGGAGTACTTTCTATACACTTTTCTTGGACTAACCTATTAACAAGAGCCACAGTGTTAGCTGCCTGTTTTCTGCTGTTTTTGGTTCCAGGAAAGTCAGAAAATGAATATTCTCGGAATTGGACGGGACAAAAGCCAAAGTCAGTTTTTCACCGAGGGACACAAGGAGCCAGAATACGCGATAGAGAGGGGCCAGTGGGCCGCCACACCACCTGGCCGCACGGCCTAGCCTGGCATGCGCCAGGGGGTGGTCTGGCCGCCTCCGCCACCCCCTCGGCCTCCCCTTTCGCCTATAAGATGCCTCTAATACAGAAACCATAAGTACCCGATCAAAATTCCACGAAAGAGTCTGTAGCCTCTGTCGTCTCCATCCCTAGATCGGGAGGGATCTGAAGCTCTTTCCGGCACCCTGCCGGAGGGGAGAATTCACCCTGGAGGCCTTCTTCATCACCATGCAAGCCTCCGGTGTGATGCGTGATTAGTTCATCCTTGGACTACGGGTCCATGTATTAGCTAGATGGCTGGTTCTCCTCCTTTGTGCTATCATGTTTAGATCTTGTGAGCTCCGTTCATGATCAAGATCATCTATTTGTAATTCCTACATGTTGTGTTTGCGGGGATCCGATGGATATTGAGATGCTATTTCAGATTGATTATTGATTATATCATGTCTTTATTATTTGTGATTTTGCATGCTTTCCGTTGTTAGTAGCTATCTTGGCCAAGTAGATTCTAGAAACTCCAAGAGTTAGTATTTATGCTCGATAGTGGGTTCATGCCTCTAGTAATCTAGGGAAGTGACAAAAATCTCTAAGGTACTAGATGTGTTGTTGCTACTAGGGAGAAAACAACAATCCTTTGTTCATAGAACAATTGTATTGTTTACTTTACACCCAATGCGTAATGCAATTATCTGTTGCTTTCAACTTAATACTAGAGGGGGTTCGGATGATAACCTGAAGGTGGATTATTAGTCATAGAGGCAGTTGGATTAAGGTCTATGTATAATGTTCTAATGCCCAATCAAATCTCAAAGGAGTCAAGATGAGTAGTATATGCATATTGCTTTCTCGATGTTTGTCAATTTCCCCGCTATAATTTGTTCACCCAACATGCCATCTATCTTAAGGAGAGCCACCACTAGTGAACTATGGACCCCGGTCCTTTCTTTTACCATCAATCTACAACTGTTTACTGCTTTCTGTTTACTTTTTGCAAATAATTACTTTCTTCCACACAATACATTCAATCCTTTGTTTTTAGGAAAATTGGTGAGATTGACAACCTCACTATAAGTTGGGGACAAAGTTCTTTGGTTGTGTTGTGCAGGTCTCCACGTTGCTGCTGGCATCGGTAGTGCGCCTGGCCAAAGTTCAGCTAGCAACACCTTTGGGGTGTTTCCTTGCTCCTACTGGTTCGATTAAACCTTGGTTTCATAACTGAGGGAAAACTTGTTGTTGTGCTCATCATACCTTCCTCTTGGGGTTCCCCAACGAGCTCGAGATATCTTGGGCCATCACCCGCACCTGGAATTCTTTGGGGCCCAACTCAACGATCACATAGGAGGAGATCTACAATGGCTGATAGTTGCAGATCTCAGAGGCAAGATGGAAGCACCCACTTATGAGAAGATCCAATTCACCTTGCGTGAGAACAACTGGCTAGATGGATTAGCCAGGGTTATGCATGAATCTCTTGCCCGTCTGTGTGGGCAAAACATCAACCTGATCCAGGGAACTCACTTTTCTCACTTTGCAAGGCGTGATTCTATGGGAATGCCCTTGGAGATGCCAGGACACCTGGAGCTGAAGCACCAGGTGGATAATATTGACTTCATGTTGTATGATAGGCAGAAGGAGTTGGACAACGCTCGCGCCTACGCCAACCACAACCATGCCATTGCAGTCAAGAAGGACCAGACCCTTGCCATTCTCGCCAAGGAGCGCCAATCACTTTGTCGTCAGCGCGACAAGAAAGATCACACCATCGATCGTCTTCGCAAGAAGGTGGCCGCTCTCGAGAAGACCATCCGTGAACAGGAAGTCCAGCTTGAAGCGAAGGAGGAAGAAGGTGAAGATATCTAGGGAGATCTTTACTCTTACCTCAGTGATGACAACGACTACCTGGAGGATGATGCCATGGAGTTACATACTGATGATGATGATTCCGATTTAATTGATGATGATTAGATGCACTTGATCACTACCATAGGAATGAGTTGGACCGGTCCCACTATATCGTAGTTTCACGGAATGGTTCTTAAAACCATATGTTTTCTATTTGTGTTGTGGTGTGTGTTTGTATGGTGTGCTATGAATGAATGAATTAGTTTTCAAAACTGGAGTCAAACTCAAATTTGAAGCTTTTGAAACAAAACCATGAACCTTAGAAATTTCCCTCTTATCTCATTATCTATATCAATCTTCAGATGACTCGTGGAAATCCTGGAGGAAGTAGTTCATCTCAGGACCCAATGCTGCAGATTCTGCAAATGCTAGTTTTTGGCCGTGAAGCTAGTAGAGCCGAATGCCAAGCCAACCTATCCACTCTTCAACAGATAACTCAGATTGCCCACAATAACCAAGGTCACGGAAACCAGGATCACCATGGATCAGATGGCTCAAAAAATTTCAAAATACCAACCCACCTATCTTTAATAAATCTGAGGATCCCTTAGATGCTGATGACTGGCTGCAAACCATGGAGAACAACTTAGAGGTCGCAGGAGTTGAGGCTAATGAAAAAGTATTGTTTGCCACTCATTATCTGGTAGGAGATGTAAGGGCCTGGTGGAATAGCACCCGTACCATGAACGACAGTCAGATGATGACTTGGGAAGCATTCAAGATCAAGTTCAGTCGCACCCATGTGCCACAAGGTTTGGTCACTAGGATGAGAGATGAGTTCAGGGAACTGAAGCAAGGAAGGATGATGGTAGTTGAGTACCATGACAAATTTCTGTCCCTAGTTAGACATGCCCCTAATGAGATTAACACCAAAACCAAGAAGAAGGAAAGGTTCCTGAATGGATTGCATGATGAGATGCAGACTGTGTTAGTCAACATCCGTTTTGGAGATCTAGAAGAGCTAGTAGACTCTGCCATCTAGATGGAAGGGAAGATCAACCAAGCCAATGACAACCGCAAGCGTCGCATGATGCACCAGACTGGATCCCACAATACTCAGAAGTATCGCCCCAACCCGTCTGCAGGATATGCCCCAAGAAACAACAGACCCCCTATGTCCCGTCTAAGCTACCCCAATCGTAGCGGATGAAACCTGAAGACTAGAGGAAACCACAACAACAACCCCGGCAACTCCAACAACTTCAACCGTGCACTGCCCAAGTCCAACAACCACAATAACAACAACAATACTGCCCCAAGGACTAGAAGCAATGTTGTGCCTGTTGCAGCAAAAGACAAGTCCCAGATTACTTGCTTTGAATGTGGAGTCCAGGGTCACTACTCCAATGAGTGCCCCAAGAAGCTTGCAGCAGCCACCAATGTGAATGCACCCGCTCAGCAGCAATGCCGTGTTCAGCCTGGAAGGAGATTTTCCCCAGGGAACTCGCTCAACCACAATGGCCATCTGTTCCACATGAATGCTGAAGAAGCTCAGGAAGCGCCCGATGTCGTGCTGGGTGATGTCTACGCACTTATATTCTTGTAGATAGTTGTTGGGCCTCCAAGTGCAGAGGTTTGTAGAACAGCAGCAAGTTTCCCTTAAGTGGATTACCCAAGGTTTATCGAACTTAGGGAGGAAGTGGTCAAAGGTATCCCCTCTCAAGCAATCCTGCAATCAAGATACAAGAAGTCTCTTGTGTGCCCAACACACCCAATACACTTGTCAGGTGTATAGGTGCACTAGTTCGGCAAAGAGATAGTGAAATACAAGTGGTATGGATAAAAGACAACGGTGCCAGAAAATAGCTTGATGGCGTGGAAGAGACTAAAGGCAAACTGAAATAAAGATGGCAGCAAGCAAACATGTAATAGATCTAGGTGCAAACGATGTTTCAATGTTTAGAAACAAGGCCTAGGGATCATACTTCACTAGTGAACACTCTCATATAAATATCTTCTCTTTATGATACTACTTTGAACTACTCTCCGGTTGGACACTGTAATCCATGGTAGGGCTATAACAACACACCTCAAAGTTCACTTTCCCAATCTAGATAACCCCACACTATCACCTTGAGCTCTAGATGGTTCCAACAAACACCACAATTTCATATATACATCCAACTCCAAATATAACTCATAACAAGTATTCGTAATCTCTAGCCTAAATTCCACCATGGTGTGCTCGCTGTCACTTTCACACACATGGGGAGAGCAGTGATCTATTAAAGCACTTGAGTAGCAAGGTAGATCTACTTGATTACAAAGCTCATGATCACAATATGATCATGCATAGAGAGAGAGAGAGATGAGCACATAGCTACCAGTAGAACCCTTAGCCTCGAGAGAGAACTACTCCCTCCTCATCATGGGAATCAGCAATGGTGATGGAGATGGTGGTGGAGATCAATGGAGATGCCTACGAGGGCACTTCCCCATCCCGGCAGGGTGCCAGAACAGAGATTTTCTGTCCCCCCAATCTCCCCTTTGGTGGCGATGGCGCTGTGGAACTTTTCATAGCTGGAGGCTTGATTTCCTTAGGGCTTTCGTCCTGGTGGGATTTTATAGGTGAAGGGGCGATGTCTGAGGGTGGACCAGGGGCCCACACCACCTGGTGGCGCGGCTAGGGGACCAGCACCACCTTATGGTGTGGCTAGCCCCTGGTCCTCCTTCGTCTCGTCTTCTGGCTCTGTGTTCCCCCCGGTGAAATATTGACTTTGGCTTTTGTCCCATCCAATTCCGAGAATATTCATTTTCTGAATTTTCTGGAACCAAAAACAGCACAAAACAGGTATGGCACTATGGCATCTTGTTAATAGGTTAGTCCCAGAAAGTGTATAAAAATACTCCAATGTGTGGACAAAACATAAGAAAGTAGATATAAAACAAGCATGGAACATCCCAAATTATAGATACGTTTGCAACGTATCAACATCCCCAAGCTTAACTCCTGCTTGTCCTAGAGTAGGTAAGTGATAAAAAGAAAGAATAATTTTTGAGGTGACATGCACCATCATAATCTTGATCAAAGTATTTGTAGAACATTGATAACTGGGATCATAGTACTTTAACATAGCATGAAAGATATAGTTCTAACAATAAGACATAGCAACTATGTTATAACATGAAAAGGTACAAACAAAAGATTCATGAATAACAATGCTTTGAAAGACGTTTGTCTGTTTCACATAAAGAAAACATAATGAGAATGGTATTCAGCTTGTCCCTCATAGTGTAGCAAAACATAAATGCATAGGACACCTTCAAAGTTCATTAGGGTGACTAGATACAAAGAGTTTAAGAACAAGCAATATCAAAGTTATGCATCAATCAACAAGTCTTCGGACAATGCATATTAAACTAAGAATGGCCACTATGCTCTCTTAATAGGTGCATAAAGATAGAAGATGTAGACTCAACATAAAAGTAAAACAAAGGCCTTCACAGAAGGAAGCAGGGATTCAAGTCTCATAAATACCTTCCAAAAATTATGGTACTTATTAGCTTTCAGCTCTCATTGCCCCTATCATAAGCATCTTGAACCGATTAAGGTTAAAGTGGACAAACCATGTAGTATATGCTTGACAAAGTATAAGTTGGAAATCTCATGTCCCTTGAATACGAGGGTCGCTCCTCATGCTACTCAAGTTTAGTTACCGGTAAGTTCTTGTCATAGTAAGTACATGTGTATCATAGAGAACCGCCAACGGGATACCCCTTGCCCGATGATATGGAAGAATCCCCATATCAAAATGACAAGGCAAGCAGACAATAAGCATCTCCGCAATCTTCTTATTTACCATGGGAAAATGGTGCTTTTTTATCTCTTTCCTCTTTTATCATCTCTTTTTTCTCTTTTTCTCTTTTTATCAATCTCTGTCTCTTTTTTTATAAGAAGAATGCTTCATAGATTGCTCATTATGGTTACGCTGCAGGTTTCCACCATGATTAGGCATGGATTAGACCAGCGGCCTAGGCATTTCTCTAACACATATACATAACTCCATGGACTTACAAGCTCCCCTTTCATTTCACACCGACGACATCCATAGACAAAAGAGCATGATATCAACTGGGTACAATGTATAGGTGCAATGTTGAAAGCATTCCCCATGACAACATGGTTCTGCTAATCCCCAATATATAAGTGCAAGCATATAGAACATAGATGACACAATGGTTCAAGTTTATTAAGTGCAAGAAAGTAAAGTGTGCCATCAAGTTCGTGAGAGCTTTAATCACTAATTTTCACATAACAAGTTTAATTCGGAAGGTAGATAAAATCATGAATATACTTGGAATAGCAAATGCTAATAGGTAGGTATGGTGGACTCTTTGGAATAACTTGGTTTTATTTGGAGTTGGATGCATGAGTGGAACTCATACTTGGTTATGGAGGCTAGCAAAAGACTGGGAGCGACCAACTATAAGAACAATAATGGCCATAATCATGCAAAGCGACAAAACATCATTAATTAAAGCATAAAGTGATATTACAAGTCAAAAATTAAATGATCATAGAGGCTATGGTGACTTGGTATAGTCTTAACATGGTGTGAGCATGCGCCAAGTCAACCCAAATAAAGCATTAAAGGAGAATACCACAATACTATGCTTTAATATGCTAAAACAACACATGATTCCTTCAAGGCATATTAAGCATTCTCAATTGTTTATAACATGTCATGCTACAACAAAAATCACTAAGCATAAAGCCAAGACAATATCAAGCAGCACATGATAAAGTCCAAGTCACAGTCAAAGACAAGCTCCTTTTTACCACTTAAACATGAAATTTCCTACTCTTTTCCAATCCAAACCAAAACTAAAGCTAAACGCAGTGCTAGCAAAGGAGAACACTCACAGAACAATAAGAGTGAAAACTAGAGTGTTCTAGGCAATGAATAACGGGGTGTGTCTCTCTCCAAAATAAGTGTGTTGGGATCCACCCAAATTATTCAAGGAAACTAAAAATAAGAACAAAATGAAGATGCTCCAAGAACAACACAATTATGCATGAAACAATAAAATGAAGTGTTTGGAAGAAACCTGAAATTTTTATTGATGAAGAAGGGGATGCCTTGGGCATCCCCAAGCTTTGACGCTTGTACTTCTTGAATATTTCTTGGGGTGACATGGGTGGAATCCCCAAGCTTGAGCTTTTGTCCATACTTCATCTTATCACATTACTCTTCCCTACACTTTAAAATTTCCTTCATAAAAAGCTTCACACAATCTTCATTAGCAACATTAGTGTACTCAAGATATTAAGTCTTTTGGTTCAGTTCCAACACAAATAAAACTTCCATTAAAACAAAAGCTACTCTAGCACTTCCTTTAAAAAGTTCTAATGATCAAAGAGAACTCAAAGAGAAAGAGATTAAGAGGCAAATGCAAATAATGGCAAAAATCTGTCAAAACAGACCAGTAGGTAAAAACCAATTTTTTCGAAGACCTTCTGTTGCTCAAATCGAAAAGTATTGATCTAACGAAAGTTAGCTAACAACCAGGGGGATTTATTCATAAAATTATGGCTCAATCCGACATACAGAGATTTTCACGAATTTTTACAGTGAAGCACAAAAATCTGTTTCGGGATAGCACTTCCCCAAATCTTACTTCTCTCTCATTAGAGGTTACTCTTGGCACAAAAATCAAATAAAAAGGATAAAGAGAGGTTATTACAGAAGTAATAACTTCCAAGACTCAAGAAAACTATTGGGTTATCTCCCAAGAAGTACTTTTCTTTAACGCCTTTAAGTTAGGCATGATAGTTTGAGAAGATGCTCACATAAGAAATATGAACTGAAGTAAAATAAAGCATCAAGAAGCAAATATGGAACAAATTTAAGTCTAACCCACTTACTATGAAAAATAATCTTGTAAAGAAACAATTCATGAAAGCACAAAGCAACAATCATAGGAAAGCAAAACAAGTGCAACTTCAAAATTTTCAACATAAAGAGGGAAACCTAATATTATTGAGATGCATAAAACCATGTTTCCCTATCTCATAATAACTTTCAGTAGCATCATGAATAAAATTAACAATATAACTATCACATAAAACATTCTTATCATGATCCACATGCATATAATCATTATTACTCTCCACATAAGCATAGTTATTCCTATTAATTTTAGTGGGAGAAAATTCAACAAAATAGCTATCATTATTATTCTCATCACCATAGTCATCAAATATAGGAGGCATATTGTAATCATAATTAATTTTCTCCTCAATAGTAGGTGGACTGAAAATATCATACTCATCATTGTAATCATCATATATTGGAGGTATAGTATCATCAAAGCAAATTTTCTCCTCCATGCTTGGGGGACTAAAAATATCATGCTCATCACAACCAGCTTCCCCAAGCTTAGACTTTTCCATAGAATTAGCAATAATGGTGTCCAAAGAATTCATACTAACAACATTGCTATTAGAATGCAAATAAAGTTCCATAGGTTTTTTAATTTTCTCTTCAAACATTTCATGTCCAAACTCAAGATAAATACTATAAAGCTCTCTAATTTTGTTGTTGTTTTCCATTAAGCCTAACTAGTGAAAATAAAAACAAGAAACAAAAGATATAATTGCAGAATCTAAAGGAAATAACTTCGAGCACTCACACACTAGCAACAGTACTAGAAGATAGCTTAGTAGCCAGAAGATGTGAGTACCTTTTACCTTACCTCCCTGGCAACGGCGCCAAAAAATAGCTTGATGTCTACGCACTTCTATTCTTGTAGACAGTTGTTGGGCCTCCAAGTGCAGAGGTTTGTAGAACAGCAGCAAGTTTCCCTTAAGTGGATTACCCAAGGTTTATCGAACTCAGGGAGGAAGTGGTCAAAGGTATCCCCTCTCAAGCAATCCTGCAATCAAGATACAAGAAGTCTCTTGTGTCCCCAACACACCCAATACACTTGTCAGGTGTATAGGTGCACTAGTTCGGCGAGTAGATAGTGAAATACAAGTGGTATGGATAAAAGACAACGGTGCCAGAAAATAGCATGATGGCGTGGAAGAGACTAAAGGCAAACTGAAATAAAGATGGCAGCAAGCAAACATGTAACAGATCTAGTTGCAAATGATGTTTCAATGTTTAGAAACAAGGCCTAAGGATCATACTTTCACTAGTGAACACTCTCATATAAATATCTTCTCTTTATGATACTACTCTGAACTACTCTCCGGTTGGACACTCTAATCCATGGTAGGGCTATAACAACACACCTCAAAGTTCGCTTTCCCAATCTAGATAACCCCACACTATCACCTTGAGCTCTAGATGGTTCCAACAAACACCACAATTTCATAGAGACACCCAACCCCAAATATAACTCATAACAAGTATTTGTAATCTCTAGCCTAAGTGCAACCATGGTGTGCATGCTGTCACTTTCACACACATGGGGAGAGCAGAGATTTATTAAAGCACTTGAGTAGCAAGGTAGTGTTGGGCCACGCAGAGATAAACAAAACTTTTTCCCTACATGGTGATCCCAAGATATAGCTCAGGTAGAAGGCCATGAGGATTACCACCAGACGCGCAGTTGCAGAATCGATGAAGCACGTCGCTTGATGCAGTGCAGTCCTCACGATCCGTTCCGGTTCCACGATCATTGAAGTGTTTAACGTACAGCACCTCCGCCAGTATCCACACGTATGAGGAGGAGCACCGGTGTTGGACTCCTAGGTCCGGTACGGTGGCGTCAGGACGGACTAGAGCTAGGGTTTCCAACACATGGAGTGACCTAACCTTATGCTCTAAGCACCTGTGCCCCAGCTTATATAGGCAGTGAAAGTGGGCTCCACTCACTTGTGGCCCATTCACTAAAAGGCCTATATTAGTCATTGCGAGTCCAACTCACTGACTAAGTCCATGTCTCTATTTGTGTCCAACCCAAATAGATTTCCTGTTTGGGACTAACCCAAACTTGCTCCTGCTCTTAAGTGTGTGACCCGATAGGCTCATGGTAACTTGGACACGATCTGAGTCTCACTCGTGACTGATCAGTTGGCAGCGGCTCCTAGCAGAACATGCCGACTCCCAAGTACCAAAGAGTCATGACGACATACCTTCCAATGCGACTTTCGTCTGAGTCCCTTTTGCCTCACGATATACCTTGTCGAACTATAGGCGAATAATCGTTATCCCTTAAATAGCCTGACTCTCTTTCTTGATCCGAGATAATTGATTCATCCGACTAACTCTTAGTCGGTTGCCTCGGTTAACACTTAACCGAGTCATGCATGGCCATGCTTTTCGAATCATATCTTCCGAGAGGGTCCAGAGAATATCTCTCCAGATGGAGGGGCAAAGTCCCATCTTAGTTATTCACATCACACAGCTTGATTCTCAGTCGACCCGAACTCTGCCTTTATAACTGCCGAGTGATGGAACAGCGTTTGATAGAACCTAAGTCGGTGATCCTCAACTTGGATTGTGCAATAACCTTAGGTCTAAGGATTACATTGATTGAGACATGCAAATGACGACTTGTTCGTTGCATCTCAATATGGGTCAGTCTGACTCGCTAAACTCTTTACCCGAATCCGTGTAAGTCGGAATAGCATATCCATGCCCATGACAAGTGGAACCGAGTCATCTGCCGACTTTCACATTGGTCTAAGTTGTGTGTCCAGCACAACCTCAATGACCAAGGATAATTAGTATGAACAACATGAATATATAGTTCCACAATCAAATCACATATTCAATGATACATATTAGTAGTTCATACATGGACAATAACTTTATGAATACATTGGGAATAACATCATATATGATTACCTCTAGGGCATATTCCCAACAGTCTCCCACTTGCACTAGAGTCAATCATCCGACATCACATGTCTAGGCATCTAATGCCCATAGCTCTCAGGTGCGCCTCATGCTTCGGCTGTAGAAGTGGCTTTGTCAACGGGCCCGCAATGTTTGCATCCGTGTGTACCTTGCATAACTTGATATCACCTTGATCCACGAACTGGCGAATAAGGTGGTACCGCAGGTGTTGTCTAGGTTCCTTGGCTTGTGGAATAGCACCATTGTTGTCACAATACACGTCTAATGGATTGGACGAGCCCTGAACCACACCAAGATCCATGAGGAAATTCCTCATCCAAACGGCTTCTTTTGTTGCCTCCGAGGCATCAATATACTCAGCCTCTGTTGTAGGCGCAAACACCATCTCTTGCTTGGAACTCTTCCAGCTCACAGCCCCTCCGTTTATCACAAACACATATCCGGATTGCGAACGAGAATCATCCGAGTCAGTGAGATAACTCGCACCTGTGTAACCCCTTACACTGAGTTCATCCTCACCTCCATAAACCAGGAACATATCCTTAGTCCTTCTCAAGTACTTAAGGATATTTTTAGCCGCTGCCTAGTGGATCTCTCCAGGGTCAGCCTGGTATCTGGTCACAACACTTAGAGCATAGGAAACATCCGTCCAAGTACAAATCATAGCGTACATGATTGATCCGACTGCAGAAGCATACGGAATCGCACTCATCCGACTTCGCTCATCAGTTGTCGAAGGACACTAAGTATTGCTAAGTTTTACACCATGGGACATTGGTAAGAACCCCTTCTTAGACGATTCCATGTTGAACTTCGTCAACACTTTGTCCAAATATGTACTCTGACTCAATCCAATGAGCCGCCTTGATCTATCTCTATAGATCCGGATTCCTAGTATGTAAGTCGCCTCACCCAAGTCTTTCATCGAAAAACTCTTTTCCAATGATTCCTTGGTTTCTTGCAACATCTGGACATCATTTCCAATCAGTAATATGTCGTCCACATATAAGATTAGAAAGTTTACTTTGCTCCCACTAAACTTCTTGTATAAACAAGAATCATGATCACTTTTGATGAAGCCAAACGATTTGACTACTTCATCAAAGCGAATGTTCCAACTCCGAGATGCTTGCTTCAACCCATAAATGGATTTCTGAAGTTTGCATACCTTGTCAGCATTAGCCGGATCAACAAAACCTTCGGGCTGTATCATATACACGTCCTCGGTTAAATTTCCATTAAGGAAAGTGTGGCGCCCCGCAAAAAAACCACTACTAGAAAATCGCGTTGTTTTTGTGCATTGCATCATCATGACTGCATGCTCATGTCATCATGCCACATTGCATTTGAGCATCGTCATCATCTTGCATGGTTTGTTTAAAAACTATTTTCGAAAAATCTGTTTTTGTTTTCTAAACGCCCCGTCTTTATTCAAACACAAAACCTGGGTCTCCGGAATATTTTGTTTTGTCTACCCACGGTTTGCAAAAGCCCCGTTTTAAATAAATAAAATTTTAAATTGTTTTTAGGAGGCAGCCCGCCAGGCCCGAAAGCCCAGCTGGCCACCTCCAGATAAAATCCCAGCTACCCCAACTCTTTTCCTACCCAATCCTATTCTACCCATCCCCGGCCACATCACCCCGGCCAATCACCACCCGCCACCTCACCACTTCCTCACCCCATCCAATCAGTGCTCCCCACGTCGCCCCAGCCCTCCACCTCAGCCCCACACACCACCTGGTTCCCCTGGAACTCCCGCCCAGGCTCCACCCCACCTGCCGCTTTTCCCGCCCGAGTCGGGCCCCACCCTGCCACCTGGGCGCGCACTCCCGCGCCGGCCAGGGCCACCAGCCGCCAACCATCCCGCCAACCACCTGCCCGACCCGTGCCCCGCGAAACCGTCACGCGCATGCAGCGCACGCGGTCCCACCCACGCGCCTCTCTCTCTCTTCCCTCGCCTCTCTCTTTCCCGTCCCCGATGCCATCTCTCTCCCTGCGACCGCCGCTCACCCTCTGCCTCGCCGCGCCGCCGACCTCCTCCTTGTCCGCTCCGCCCCTCCGTCCTCGTCGAGGCCTCCCTCGACCCACCCTGCCCGACAGCCCTGCGGGCCCCCGTCTCGGCCGCGCCGTTCCTCGCCTTCCGCTCGGACGCCGCCCCGTCCCCGCCAGCATCAGCGGGCCCCCGCCTCGCCGGTCTTCTCCACCTCGCCGCCGAGCTCCTCTCACCGCGACGCTGACGCCCCGGCCTCATCTCCCCTGGCTCGAGCTCGCCCCCACCTCCTTCATCCTCCGCCAACCCTCCTCGGTGCACGAGCTCCTCCATCCGGCCACCTTCTGCGGGCTCCGGCAGCTCCGCCGCCAGGCACCGCGCCTTCGCCCTCGTCGACCGCCAAGCTCTGCGGGCCCCATCGCCCCAGACCGCCCTGCGCGGGTCGCCTGCGTCGTGACGTCGAGCCGCTGCTGCTCCTCTCGCCCCTCTCAGGCTCGCGCAGGCACCATCGCTCGAGCGGGCCGCCTCGCCGAGCCCGAATCGTCCGCTTCTCCTCGCTCGGCTGCGACCAGCGCCCGCCGTCGCCTTCCTGCGGTTTTCCTCTCTAGCGTCCTTCCGTCCTCGCCGGAGCCCAGCGGCCTACCCCGCGACGCGCCGCCGGTTGCCTCCACAAGCTCCTCTCCCGCCGACCTGAGCTCCATCCCGCGCCTCCCTGTGAACCTGTCGAGCTTACCGCCCCTGCAAGGTCGCCCTACGCCGCCTCTGGTCGTCGTCTGGCCCTCCCTCGCCTTACTCCTCGCCTTTGTTTCCGGCTCGGCCGTCCTTTGCCTCGTCCCCGCTTGCTATCCTCCAGCCACCGTTCTGCTCCACCGCGTATGCAGGCTGTTCGATCAAATGACCGAACGAGTCAAGACCTTCTGTGTGCCAGACACGACCGAGGGCTCTTTCTTTTTAAGTATGTGGCCTCTTGCTTGTTTGGTGTGTCGCTCCTGCCCCGAGGATGCGATAGGTCTGAAGCACCAAGATCTTCGTCACGGAACTTCGAGTACTTGTTCGCAGGCTCAAAGGACCCCGGTCCCGGACCCGAAGACGCATCGACGCCAAACCAAGTACATCATCGACAACCAAAGCCGGAATACCATGATCTCCAACACGGGACGCAGAGCGCATCGACACGGACCCGAAGACCGAACCCGGGCATGCCAAATTCTTCGACCCGAAGGCCACAGATGCGACAAGTACTTCTTCCCGGACCTGATGCCCGAGAACCCGGACGCCCAGGTCGTCGACACGGATACGCCAAGTCCTTCCTCGCGGAACGCCAAGATCTACTCTGTTATCCGAGAATGATCCCGCCGAGATCGAACCCCAGATCCGGACCCTGAGACCCGACCTCGAACCCCTCGGAGCCCAAGTTCGCCGAACCCTAATGTGATTCCCTATCCAAGACCCCCTATTTTTATAATATATGACATTTTACTTGTTGCATATCAACTTGTTGCATTAAATCATTCATGTCGCATACATGTGTGTGGTTTGGGGGCCTTATGCCGATTCACCTAAATTAAATATGGGATCCATATGCGGGCAAATCTAGTCTTATATTGGTCCCATTTAAATTTATGTAGCGAACCGGTGCTGTCTTTTGCCATGTCAAGACAACATTTAAATTGTGGGGTATCTAAACAACATGAACCATCTAACTAATTGTCGGGACCCCGGTTCCGCTTAATGTGGCCTAGTTGCATCGCACATTTGCCATGTCATACATCATACATGCATCATGCCTGATCTTTTGTCGTAGTATTAAATAGTGCATCCGATGTTTCTTCTAGTGTTTTGCTTCTTCGCGGATAAGGCCGTTGAGTTGATGTGAGCTTCGCCCCGACCTTTGGATGAACCTTCGGCAATGTTTTCAGGCGAGCATTCTCCCCCTTTCTACCTATCTTACTTTTATAGTATTTATTCCCTCCTGTTGATCTATTGCTATCTGTGTTGCGATGCTCTAGTTTTCGTACCCGTGATATCCCTTGCAGCCTTATATTGCCTTGGACACATCCTATTACCTGTTGATTGGTAGATAGTTGGACTTGCGCGTCGTAGTCGCTTGCTCAAGTGCTGTTGCGTGTCGTCAAGTACCACAGTTGTTGGAGTATTGCCGTATGTTTAAAGTTGGAGATGATCATGGCTTTAATTATCGTTTAATAACTAAAATTGAAGTAGGTAAATGTAGAGGCATCGGTGGGTAATAGACAATATTGGGTTTTTAACCGCTCACTGGTGTCCCGTAGGATCCCGAGTTCTTGACACCTGTTCCAAGATCGAGCGCGCTAACCACAGGTGGGGTGTGTGGGCACCCCCATTGATTAGTACCTGATTTCAAAGTATTGTACTAGGGGCCACAAAGTAGTTTGGAGCTTTATTACTATCTTGTACTTATGCCATGCTTTTCTGCTTTATTTAAGATTGTGCGTGGAGCACCTGTACTGTTTAGGATTCGCGGTATCGACAAGCCCAGTCACACTTTCGGGTTCCCAGTCGTTTACAGCCACTGACGCAAACCCTGGGTCCGTTCCGGAGCCGGCCAACTTTGTTGCGGGTAGCTTAGTGGGGTGGCCCCCATGTACTTGCTTTGGGTCTGGGAAACGTCATGACTTAGGCCCCGCCGACATACCGATGGGTGTATGTTAACTGATCTGGCAAAAAGGGTCGAAGTGCGTGTGGATACTTTGGTGCACCCCTGCAGGGTTAAATCTTTTCGAAAAGCTGTGTCCGCAGTTATGGACGACTTGGAGCATAGTTCTCGATCATAGACAACTATAACTAAAGTTTACTGTTATAATTTGACTTGTATCCGATATGACTAGTAATCAGCTTCACTGCAACGGAATGGCTAAATAAAAGTACCAACAGCTGCTGGGTTTGGGATATCTCATGCTAATCGTATCTGACTAGTAAGTGTTGCAACTACAACGGAATGGTTAATTAAAACTGCCCACTGCTTATTATATCAGGATGACTCATGCTATCTATACCTGACTAGTAATTGATGCAACGATAACTGAATAAATAAAACTGCCAACGGTGTGAGTTCCTCGGTTGACTTCCTCGTTTGGTCTCGAGGGGAAAACACCAGGATGGGTATGTTTGGTGGTAGAATCAGGTCGGTTCCGAATAGGTTTTTCTTATCCCTCTCTGATAGCCGACAGTTATCTCGAGTCTCTATAGGTTGTTTAGTGCATGCCGCGCTGCCGCTCAGTCCACCATACCTATGTAGGCGAGGACCGCCGAATTCTAGTCTCGCCGTGTACTGGCCTCAGTACTGACCGCTCTCTTTTTCCTTTGCCCTTTGTCGGCACCCCTTTTGTTTAAGCAGGTTTTGAGATTGACGTCGTTAGCAGGGTTACCCTTCCGGCTTGGCCTGGGCAGGGTTATGGACGCCATTGTTTATTCTTCAGGGCTCTTAGCTCAATTTGCATCTTGTCCGTACTCGGACGCTATATCATTTTAAAGGTGATTTGGATCTTTGTATTGTATATCTGTATTCTTGACTCTTTGAGTCGTTGTTGTATATATCTGTTCTGTGGGTTCCATCGTGGACTATTGTGTAATGGTATTACTTCGTTTTCCACCCGCACGAAAGTGCCTGGTGGGCACCTTTGAATCGTTTCTATGCGGGATTGGTGGGAATCGCTGAAACTTGCATAGGGCCGATTCTGAGGGTGTTACAGAAAGCCGTCTTGACATCCATCTGCCATATCTCATAGTCGAAGTAGGCTGCTATAGCTAACATGATCCGAACTGACTTAAGCATCGCCACGGGAGAGAAAGTCTCATCGTAGTCAACTCCTTGAACCTGTCGGAACCCTTTCGCGATAAGCCGTGCTTTATAGATAGAAACATTTCCATCCATATCAGTTTTCTTCTTAAAGACCCATTTGCACTCGACGGGTCTTGCACCGTCTGGCAGATCCACCAAGTTCCAAACTTGATTTTCATCCATGGACTTTAACTCGGATCTCATGGATCCAAGCCACAACTCAGAATTAGATCCCACCATCGCTTTCGAATAAGTTGCTGGCTCATCACTGTCCAACAGTAACACATCACGAACACTTCGCAATCTGGCCGATCTTCGCAGTGTCGGTGCAGTTGCCAGCTCAGGTACCACGACCGGCTCAACCTCCAAGGTTTTTGCCGACTTGCTGTTGGCCGGTATCTCTCGAATTTCTTTGAGCTACATGCACTCTCCCACTAAATCCCCAACTGAGAAACTCTTTCTCAAGGAAGACACCGTTCCGAGTGACAAACACTTTGCCCTCTTCTCGGTTGTAGAAGTAGTAGCCCAAGATTTCCCTCGGATACCCCACGAAAATACACTTATCTGACTTGGCCATAAGCTTGTCCGACTGAAGTCGCTTGACAAATGCTTCACAACCCCAAATCTTAAGAAAAGACAAACTCGGCTTCTTGCTAGTCCACATCTCATGCGGTGTCTTCTATACCGACTTTGATGGTACTCTGTTTAGTGTGAACGCTGCAGTTTCTAGACAATAACCCCAAAATGTTAAAGGCAGATCTGTCCGACTCATCATTGATCGTACCATGTCCAACAAGGTCCGATTCCTCCTTTCTGACACACTGTTTCTCTGCGGCATTCCTGGAGGAGTGAGCTGGGGAACTATTCCATAACTCCTCAAATGGTCATCAAACTCATGGCTCATGTACTTGCCTCCTCGGTCCGACTGAAGAAACTTTATTTTCTTGCTGAGTTGATTCTGTACCTCATTCTGGAATTCCTTGAACTTTTCAAAGGCTTCCGACTTATGTTTCATCAAGTAGATATATCCATACCTACTCAAATCATCAGTGAAGGTAATGAAGTACTCATAACCACCTCTTGTTGTCGTGCTCATTGGGCCACATACATCACTATGTACTAGTCCCAATAAGTCGGACGCCCTTTCACAACTCTTTGCAAAAGGTGTTTTGGTCATCTTGCCGAGTAGGCAGGATTCGCACGTCTCGAACGACTCCAAGTCGAACGAAGTTAGGAGTCCATCATCATGGAGCTTCTTCATGCGTTTCCAACTTATATGACCAAGCCGACAATGCCAAAAGTAAGTCATATTTAGATCATTTGGTTTAAACCTTTTCACATTTATGTTATAGACAGATTCACCTTCAAGATTCAAAATAAATAACCCGTCCTGGACGGGTGCAAAGTCGTGAAACATATCATTCAAATATAAAGAACAACCATTATTCTTAATATTCGACTCATAGCCTTGTCTCATCAAAAATGAGGCAGAAACAATGTTTCGACTAAGCACTGGAACATAATAACAATTATTTAGCTCCATTAAGAATCCAGAAGGTAAATGAAGTTGCATCGTGCCGACTTCCAACGCAACGACTCTCACTTTGTTGCTGACTCGAATGTCAACCTCGCCTCTTGCCGTGCTCCAAGTTCTTACCAGTCCCTGCAATGAGTTACAGATGTGAATGACTTATCTGGTATCATATACCCAAGAACTACCAGGTGCATCAGCAAGATAAATGTTTATAACATTGCAGACAAGCGTACCTGAGCCGGAAGTCACACCTCCACTCTTGGCTTTGTCAGCCAGATACTTGCTGCAATTCCTCTTCTAGTGGCCATCCACCTTGTAGTAGAAGCAAGTGGATCCGGCTGTAGGAGATGGCTTAGTCCCTAAGGAAGTGCTCTGGACCGGGTCCTCAGCCTTACCTCCCGACTTTGCCTTCTTCTTCTTAGTCCAAGAACTCTTCTTGAACTTAGCCTTATTCTGCACCATCAAGACTTGACTGGCACCTTTCTTGAGATCCGCCTCAGCCTGCTTGAGCATCCCATGCAATTCAGTGAGCTTCTTATCCATACCATGCATGTGGTAGTTTGATATGAACTGACCATACGCACTAGGAAGAGAGTTCAGAATTATGTCTGTAGCGAACTCTTCGCTAATGGGGTAGCCAAGCCTTTCCAGAGACTGCACGTACCCAACCATCTTGATCACATGCGGACTTAGTGGATCGCCATCCTTAAGCTTGCATCTCAACAAAGCCTGAGAGACTTGATACCTCTCAGTCTTTGCCTAGGCCTGGAACATACTTTTGAGGCTTTCGATCATATAGTAGGCCTCAACATTCTCAAACTGCTTCTGCAAGTCCGGTTCCATGTGAGGAAGCATAAGATAGCTTATCACCGTGGATTCATCACAAATCCGACGGTAGGCATTGGTGGTTGTGCCAGTCGCATTCTCATCCGGCTCATCTGGAAGTGGGTTGTCTAGGACATGGTCCCTCTTTTCTTGTTTGAGAACAATTCTCAGATTACGATACCAATTGGTGAAATTAGTTCCATTCAGCTTATCTTTCTCTAAGATGGTTCTCAAAGCAAAACCAAAAATCTGAGGGAGACTACTAGGTGCCATTTATCTACAACAGAAAATATGCAAAACACTTAAGACATGTATTCATAAAAGACCAAGCATATTAAACACTTTAATATTTATGCTCCCACTAGAACCAACACCCCTCCGATGGTTACTTAGTGATTCAGGACCCTAAATAATCAAGTTGACTAGTGAGATTTAGCATCACCGCTAGCCGTCAAGTGATCTAGGTAGACAACTCCTTATCAATCATATCTCATACGACTCCTGTTGGATGGGTGGCATCACATGCCCTGGTTCCCATCCGACTTTTCCCCGAGTCCCACAACCGTTGTGATAGACCCGTCTAGATTACCAAGTGCTTCCGCTGTAAGAGTCCAACTCGAACCCATCTAGTCGGAAAGAATTGATAGCACCTCAATTTTATGAGCCCACTACCAAAAATGTCTGACTTGTGATGGTACAGCACTAGCGGGGAACCGACTAGACCTTCTCTGAGGGATTACTTTCTACGAACTATCTAATAGAGGTAAAATAGAGACATAAACATAACACAAAAATAAAGCAATTATAATGTGAGATGGTATGGCTCTCTTCATGGCGATCTCCATCTCCACAAAGTCTGTAATCCGACTTGTCCCAAATCTTGTAACATGCCGCCTTACACCATGTAGCCGACTTGTAAATCGACTTGCATGCCATCCGGATTCCCCAAACAGCTACACTAGCTAGTAATGTAAATTACATAGAGAATCCGACACTCAGGATATTATACAATAAAATGACAGCACCTAGGCTCTAGTCGGCTGACAAAAACCGTGATACGCAGATCACGTATGGATTACACACATCTCATGCACATAAGCCATACCATTCACAACATCATCCTGCAAAAACAAGTTATGCATAGACACGATATCTACTGGTGTTGTTAAACTCGTAACGACATCTAAGGTGCTACGATTTTTTCGAAAACACAGACCTCATCTGCATTCTAGACATGGATTTCGTCATCGAATAAAACAATTTTACCCAAATCCGTTCTGGACTCCAATTCGACCAAACTCTTTGATCTTCGATCACTGCATCTGGATTTACGTGTCACATTCTACCCCGATGGCGGAAGCCGACCGGTAGGGTTATGTTGTTCCACGACCTCTGTAGTTAGATCACGGAAACCGGATCATCCAATTCCCCGAGTACAGTTGATCCAATCAACCTCGTACAAAACCGATCTATCTCATAGATCGACCACCAAAACTGCAATTAGATCCAATCTAACGCCAACCGCATATTACATATGCATGATCTCGAGCCTAAAACAAAAAGCTAATGCTCTGATACCATTGTTGGGCCACGCAGAAATAAACAAAACTTTTTCCCTACACGGTGATCCCAAGATCTAGCTCAGGTAGAAGGCCACAAGGATTACCACTAGACGCGCAGTTGCGGAATCGATGAAGCATGTCGCTTGATGCAGTGCAATCCTTATGATTCGTTCCGATTCCATGATCGTCAAAGTGCTGAACATACAGCACCTCCGCCAGTATCCACACGTACGAGGAGGAGCACCGGTGTTGGACTGCTAGGTCTGGTACGGCAACGACAGGAAGGACTGGAGCTAGGGTTTCCAACACATGGATTGACCTAACCTTGTGCTCTAAGCACCTGCGTCCTAGCTTATATAGGGAGTGAAAGTGGGCTCCACTCACTTGTGGCCCATTCACTAAAAGTCCTATATTAGTCGCTGCGAGTCCAACTCACTGCCTAAGTCCATGTCTCTATTTGGGTCCAACCCAAATAGATTTCCTGTTTGGGTCTAACCTAAACTTGCTCCCTCTCTTAAGTGTGTGACCTGACAGTCTCATGGTAACCCGGACACGATCCGAGTCTCACTCGTGACCGATCAGTTGGTAGCGGCTCCTAGCAGAACATGCTGACTCCCAAGTACCAAAGAGTCATGACGACATACCTTCCAATGCGACTTTCGTCTGAGTCCCTTTTGCCTCACGATATACCTTGTCGAACTATAGGCGAATAATCGTCATCCCTTAAATAGTCCGACTCCCTTTCTCGATCCGAGCTAATTGATTCATTCGACTAACTCTTAGTCGATTGCCTCGGTTAACACTTAACCGAGTCATGGATGGCCATGCTTTCCGAATCATATCTTCCGAGAGGGCCCAGAGAATACCTTTCCAGATGGAGGGGCACAATCCCATCTTGGTTATTCACATCACGCAGCTTGATTGTCAGTCGACCCGAACTGTTCCTTTATAACTGCCGAGAGACGGAATAGTGTTTGACAGAACCTAAGTCGGTGATATCAACTCGGATTGTGCAATAACCTCAGGTCTAAGGATTACATTGATTGAGACATGCAAATGACGACTTGTTCATCGCATCTCAATATGGGTCAATCTGACTCGCTAAACTCTTGAGTCGAATCTGTGTAAGTCGGAATAGCATCTCCAAGCCCATGAAAAGTGGAACTGAGTCATCTGCCGACTTTCACATTGGTCTAAGTAGTGTGTCTAGCACAACCTCAATGACCAAGGACAATTAGTATGAACAACATGAATATAAAGTTCCACAATCGAATCACATATTCAATGATACATATTAGTAGTTCATACATGGATAATAACTTTATGAGTGCATTGGGAATAACATCATATATGATTACCTCTAGGGCATATTCCCAACAGCTAGATCTACTTGATTACAAAGCTCATGATCACAATATGATCATGCATAGAGAGAGATGAACACATAGCTACCGGTAGAACCCGTAGCCTCGAGAGAGAACTACTCCCTCCTCATCATGGGAATCAGCAATGGCGATGGAGATGGTAGTGGAGATCGATGGAGATGGCTCCGGGGACACTTCCCTGTCCCGGTAGGGTGCCGGAACAGAGACTTTCTGTCCCCTGAATCTCCCCTTCGGTGGCGGCAGCGCTGCAGAACTTTTCGTGGCTAGAGGCTTGATTTCCTTAGGGTTTTCGCCCCGGGGGGATTTTATAGATGAAGGGGCGATGTCAGAGGGTGGACCAGGGCCCACACCACCTGGTGGCGTGGCTAGGGGGACCCGCGCCACCCTATGGTGTGGCCAACCCCTGGCCCTCCTTCGTCTTGTCTTCTGGCTCCGTGTTCCCCTAGGTGAAATATTGACTTTGGCTTTTGTCCCGTCCAATTCCGAGAATATTCATTTTCTGACTTTTCTAGAACCAAAAATAGCAGAAAACAGGCAAATGGCACTGTGGCATCTTGTTAATAGGTTAGTCCTATAAAGTGTATAAAAATACTCCAAAGTGTGGACAAAACATAAGAAAGTAGATATAAAACAAGCATGGAACATCAAAAATTATAGATACGTTTGCAACGTATCACGGGGTTTGTTTTCTGTTAACTCAGTACTTGCAAGAGTGTTGTTTGATTCTGGAGCAACGCACTCATTTGTTACAGAAGAATTTGCATGCACTAGTAAGATTCAACCAACAAAATTGAAGCATGTTATGATAGTTCAAATACCTAGTTCAACCACCAAAGCTAGAAAATTTTGCAAGGCTGTACCTATCAGAATCCATGGAATAGATTTTTATGCCAATGTAATAGTACTTGGAACCAAAGGTTTGGAAGTAGTACTAGGAATGGATTGGATGTCGAAACATAAAGGATTGATTGACTGTGCCAAGAAAGCCATAACCATGACCAGTAGCTCTAGAGTATCAGTAGAGCATGTATTTGAGACCTTGCCCCGTCAATTCAAATGCAACAAGAGTCTAGCCCAACCAACCGTAGACCAAGTCAGTGTAGTCTGTGAATACCCTAATGTATTCCCAGATGAATTGCCCGGTATGCCCCCAGATCGGGATATCGAGTTCATCATTGAACAAGTTCCTGGAACTGGACCCATAGCCCAGAGACCTTATAGTATGAACCCATCTGAATTAGTGGAGATGAAGAAGCAACTTGATGCCATGTTGGAGAAAGGTCTGATTCAACCAAGCGCATCACCATGGAGATCACCTATTTGTTTGTGGATAAGAAAGATGGGGTTAACCGTTTGTGCACGGATTACCGGAAGCTGAATGATGTCACCATCAAGAACAAGTACCCACTGCCAAAGACAGACAATCTATTTGATCAGTTGACTGGTGCTAGAGTGTTTTCTAAGATTGATCTTAGAACTGGTTATCATCAACTCAAGATTCGTTGACGAGGGTTTAACTCATCAATGCCCATAGTTATGGACTTGGGTTTTGTAACGGATATTCCAAAGACCGCCTTTACCACCAGATATGGATTGTATGAGTGTACGGTCATATCTTTTGGATTAACCAATGCCCCCGCTTATTTCATGAATCTCACGAATAAGATTTTTATGAACTTCCTGGATAAGTTTGTCATTGTTTTTATCAACGATATTCAGATCTATTCCAAGTCAGAATAAGACCATGAGCTACAACTGAGAACCATCCTTGAAACCCTTAGAGAACATCAGTTGTATGCCAAGTTTAGCAAGTGTGAGTTCTGGTTGAAGGAAGTAGGATTCCTAGGACATATTGTGTCGGTAGGAGGAGTCGCTGTTGATCCCACCAAGATCAAAGATGTTGAAGAATGGAAAGCCCCAACCACTCGTACCCAAGTCTGTGCATTTCTCGGATTAGCGGGATACTACCGCAAGTTTGTAAAGGATTTTCGAGCATCGCAAGACCGATGACCCAATTGTTGAAGAAATATAAGAAGTTTGAATGGACGGATAAATGTGAAGCAAGTTTTCAAGAGCTCGAGAAGAGATTGATTTTAGCCCCAATTTTGATGTGTATTGTGATGCATCCAAGATTGGTCTCGGATGTGTGTTGATGCAGGAAGGAAAAGTCATAGCATATATGTCCCAACAACTGAAGCAACATGAGCAAAACTACCCTACCCATGATCTTGAACTAGCAGCTGTAGTTTTAGCCTTGAAGACATGGCGTCATTACCTTATGGGTAACCGCTGTGAGATTTATTCGGATCACAAGAGTCTGAAGTATTATTTCACCTAGAAGGAGCTGAATATGAGGCAAAGGAGATGGATAGAGTTAATCAAGGATTATGACCTTGACATTCACTATCACCCCGGCAAAGCCAATGTGGTAGCGGATGCTCTTAGCAGATTGCCGTGTAGATTAAACACCATGATAAAAGAAGCCCAGCCAAGTTTGCATGAAGAGTTGGAGCAGTTTCGAACGAAGCTATTTAGCAACGGAATTTTAGCTAGCATTGAACTTCAACCCACTTTGATTAGTCAGATCAAGGAGGCGCAGAAAGGAAATGCAAGTATCGATGGAATCAAGCATCGTATTGGTACAGGGAAGGTAGCCAGATTCACCGAAGATGAAGAAGGAGTTTTGTGGTACAAATGACGTATCTGTGTAGCAGTAGATTCCGAGCTGAAGCAAGTTATCATGAAGGAAGCTCATGATACTCTTTATTCTATCCATCCCGGAGGAACGAAGATGTATCAGGATTTGAAGGAGCAATTTTGGTGGCACAAGATGAAGAGAGAAATCAGAAGCTACATAGCCAAGTGTGATATCTGTCAGAGAGTCAAAGCGGAACATCAGAGACCCGTAGGACTTTTGCAACCATTGCACATTCCGGAATGGAAATGGGATTCCGTCGGAATGGATTTTATCACCGGATTGCCTACTTCTAGTAGGGGAAATGACTCTATTTGGGTCATAGTTGATAGACTATCCAAGGTAGCCCATTTTATACCTGTCAAGACCACCTACCAGAGTTCGAAGCTAGCAGAACTGTACATTGCTAGAATCGTCAGTTTGCATGGAACCCCTAAGACCATAATATCGGATCGAGGAACCGAGTTTACCTCAAGATTTTGGCAGAAAGTCCAAGAAGGATTAGGAACCAAGCTGAACTTCAGCGCAGCTTATCACCCGTAGACCAATGGACAGACTGAAAGAGTCAACCAAATCTTAGAAGATATGTTGAGAGCTTGTGTTCTAGAATATGGATCAACTGGGAAGATTGTCTGCCTTTCGCAGAATTCTCATACAACAACAGTTATCAAGCCAGTTTGCAAATGGCCCCATTTGAATTTCTGTATGGAAGGAAGTGCCGTACCCCCTTGAATTGGTCACAAGTAGGAGAGACGGACCTGACATCCTACGAGAAGCCAAAGAGAAGGTTCACAAAGTCCGTGAGCACCTCAAGACTGCCCAATCTAGACAGAAGAGTTATGCTGACAAGAGACGTCGAGACCTGACCTTCAATGTCGGAGATTTTGTGTATCTCAAAGTATCACCCTTGAAGGGAATGCAACATTTTCAACTGAAAGGGAAGTTAGCCCCCAGATATATTGGACCCTTCAAGATTTTGAATTGCCGAGGAGAAGTATCATATCAACTGGAACTGCCAGAAGAGATGTCAGCCATCCATAATGTGTTCCATATCTCGTTACTTCGCAAATGCCTAGAAGTTCCGGAGAAGACCGAAGTGTTCAAGAACATCGATCACCAAGCCATAGATATAAATAAGGATCTGACGTATCGTGAAGTGCCCATCCGTATATTGGAAGAAGCTTTCAGAACCACCAGGACCCGGAGTATCAAGTTTCTCAAGATCCAATGGAGCAACCATACCGAAGAAGAAGCTACTTGGGAGCGAGAAGATTATATTAGGGCTGAGTTTCCAAATCTCTTTAGTTCCTAGTTTTTCTTAAATCTCGGGACGAGATTTTGTTAAAGGAGGGAAGGTTTGTAACACCCCCAAAACATTAATCAAGATTATAAAGTTCTAATCACCCAAATTTAGGGTTAACAAAAACTTTTATGCCAAAAATCTATATGAATGCATGTGTGAATTGCATTTGTATAGGATTGGGTGAAATTGCCATGTTTTATTACTAAAAATGATAAGAAATGGTTTAAAGATGAATACTACATTATCTAGGCCAATTACAAACAAAATCCAAAGAAAAAGAAATCAAATATGAATTAAATAAGCAAATGGTCATTTTGACCAAAGTTAACCACTAGGCCACTTTGCGTGTTCCTAGAAAAGAATTTCTAACAGAAACAATTCCATTTCTTTTCACCCCTTGATAGACCAAGTAAAAATGAACCCAAGCCCACTTTACAAACCCACAGAAACTATTTTCAAATCTATTTAAATGACAGTTCAAATTTGAATCAAGTTTATATGGTAAGATCACCATTTTGCAAAAACCACTCAAATCAATTCACCTTGACTCAAATCAGTTCATATGGTAAGATCCAAACACTCACCAAATTTCATTCAAAAATTTCAAACTTAATTTCTTTAGGCCATTTAATCAAACACCTGGCAGACACTAATCAAATCCTGCCTAACTTCACTATTTGGAGCATTGATCACTAGACCAAATGTCCCCATTACACTCCCCATGTCTCCCCCAGTCTCTAGCAGCACCAGACACGTAGCCCCCCTTTGTCGTTGCACCAGTGAAGCACCGCCTGAAGCCAGCCTCGCCGGCCGACCATGGACAGAGCGCCACGGACCACGCCGCCCTCTCCCACGACGACCAGGAGACAGGCGACCATCCACCGCCACCCCATGTCCAGCCCTAGATCACAGCCAGGCCCTGGACCACCCTAGCAGCGCCGCGCCTAGTGTCTCTGCGCCGTGCCGAGAGCGTGCCAGAGCGCCGCAGACGACCAGCTCACACGTGCCGCGCCTAGCCCTCACCTCACGTGCACACACTCGCCATGATCACAGCTAGCTCCCAGACACCCCCATTCTCCGCGCGACCTGTAGCTCCCGTGCGCCATCTCGAACACCGCCGGTTCCGCGCAGAGCGTCGCACGCGCCCGACCAACCTAGACCGCCCCGTGTCGTGCCATTATGCCTGTGAGGACCACCAGGGAGCACCGCACCGCCCCCTAACCACATCCACGCCGATAGCACGCTGTACCGCCCTCGTCGAAGACGCCAGCTCATTCCGCTCGGTCCCCTCATCGGTGTATAAATAGAGGCCCTCTCCGCCTCAATTCTCCACACCACCTCACTCCCCACTCCTCACCACACCTCCCACACCCTTTCCCGAAGCAAAGCGAGCGCTGCATCGCCGGAATTTGGCCGGAGCCCGCCGTTGTAGAAGGAGAAGGACGCCCTCGATTGGAGCCGCCCCAGGAGCTGCCACGACCACCGTTCGAACCGCCATCGTAGACCACATCATTCGCCCCCATCACCGACCCTAGATGGAGCCCTGTTGAGCCTGACACGACCCCCACCGCCGTGTTAGGGTTTATACCTCGCCAGAGCTATTCGTCATCGACGATGAACCTCAGCCGTTGGATCGCTTTCTAATCGTAGGGCCTAGATTGCACGATACTGTTTTGGTTAGATGGAGTCGCTGACTAGTGGGACCCCTCTGTCAGCAGCCCGCTGTGTTGCGCTGTGTAGATTGGGCCAGCCTGTTTAGTTTACCGCGCAGGCATGTGAATTCAAATAGTTATTTTCATATTTAGTTAAAATCAGATTCTGTCAGTAGATTCAAAAATCAATTCAAACAGATTCACTAAACCAAATTGCATGATTCCAATTTTGTTAGAACGATATTTAAATTATCTATCCAAGCCCGTTGAATTCAAATCAATTGGAGTTAGAGATCACCTATACCAAAAATAATAAGACAGAGACTTTTCCAACTTCAAACATTTTTCAAAAATCAACCATAAATGCTTTTGAGTTGATTCCAACACTCAAAAATTACATTTGATAAGATATATTTGAATATGTAAAAATATTTAGGTTTGCATGCAGTGACATTGGACTAGTACCAAAATAATGCTATATAGGCATTTCTAGTCACTTTAATTCTATTAAATGATAATCTTAAACTTTATAAAATATGATCAACACTTTAAATCACATTCGCATGTATTAGAATATGTGGTGATGACATGTGTCAACATGATCCCATATTTTAATTGGAGAATATTAAATCTTAATTATTTTCAATGAGTAGAAATTACTTTTCTAAAATAAGATAAATAAGATTAAGTCTTTAATTCATGTGATGATTGTGATGATGCTAGATCATCAAGTGTGAGCCTTAGTATGCTAAATAGAAATAGTTAAGTATTGTTTGGTTATTGTGTACCCCGTATTCATTTATAGACGATAGTACTAACCCGGGGTACGAGGAGGAAGAGTACTACCAAGAAGAAGAAGAAGAAAAACTTCAACCACTACACTACTCAAGGCAAGCCATCACTAGATGCAAGCTAGAACTATGCAAGTCATCCTTGTAAGATAACCTATACAAGATGCATTAGGCATGCTTGGTTATGCAACTTTGATTATACCAATCCCAAATTTTACTTGCAAGCTTTATTATTTTACTTTACCAAAGTTCTTTACTTTTAGTTAGTACTTTGTGAGTATTGGAAAAATAGAATAGATACCATAAAGAGTATAAAACTAGGCCTAAGTAGTTATACTTAGATGTCATTCCAAGGCATGAGATCGGAGATTAGCACCCCTCATTAGTGATTACCCTCAACTTTAATGGCTAGTGCTAAGCATAAAAGTTGATCACTTTAGATGGGAATACTTGGTAAAAATAATTATGAAAACCCTGGAATGAGGATTCATTCTATTGAAATGTTTTGACATGTGCTGAGAAACACAAAAGGATTTGAGGCTGAAAATGTTGAGGCGTGAGCCTTAGCCCTTTATAAAAACTGATGGTTGTGTTCGGATGCGATACCATTCTAATTTTACCGTACAACCACAATACCTGAATTGGCTAGGGATTAACTGGAAGTTTATATGCCTTAGTATGGGTTCCCTCGCGGAAAGAGGTTGAGCTGAGGCTACCTCGTGAGTGTGAATGTCCACCTATGCAGTGCCCAGGATGGCAGATGGCCATGGCTGGGAGGCCAAGCTCATAGGGAAGGTGTCTATACTAGAGTGTGTAATTGAAAGGTTATGATTGATTATCCGCATACTAAGTATGATGATTCAGGGTAATCCCTGACGGATGTATCGAATTTTGTGGTGAAAGTGTACCACCTCTGCAGAGTGTCAAACTATTCGAATAGCCGCGTCCGTGATCATGGACAGTTGAAGTGGCCATACTGTTCCGTCGTTAGATGTTTTCAAAATGACTTGTGAATTGAACTATGACTTTGACTTGACCATAACAGGGTTGTGAACATGAAAGCAAGGTTCCCACTTAAGTGATTTAGAACCTTAACTTAGTTTTATTTACTTCTAAACTCAGCTTTAGATAAATCTTCCTTTTTGCAAATAAATCTAGAGCTTAAGATTCCTACTAGAACTACCTTACTTGTTAGTGATAGTTTGCGAGTACTTAAAGAGTACTCATGGCTTTGTCCCTGGCTATTCCCGTGGCCAGACTATGAGGAGGACTACCAGTATGATGGACAGCAGGAAGTTTATGACAACTAAGATCATCTCCCATCGTCAACATTGTCTGTGACCCTGAAGATGGAGCCCCTACTACGTTTATTTTTTGTTGCTTATTTTGTATTAAGACTGGATCATGAGATCCTTTATATTGTAAGACCTTATTATGGTTTGTAATGGATGATATACTGTGATATCAATCTGTTATGTCTCACAAAAATGGTAATCCTGGGATTGCGAGGTATGGCATAACAGGCATCTGGGATTAAAAATTTGGGTGTTGACAGAAACGACCTGCCACTTCCATCTCTATCTAGGAACCTGCCACTCCGGCCACCACGACACATACCCCTGCCATGTCTAGGTCTACCCCTAGTACAAACACTCCAATTAGCATGTAGATCCCTATAGACTAGGGCATGTGGAGGATGCATACCGTCCCCATGATCCTTATACTCGTGGCCAAGATGACCACACACCTGGCACCAATTTGGCATTTTTTCAAATTTGACGAGAAAGATCTCCTCTTCCCAGCACGGATCATCGAGACAAAGTGTTTTAGGGTCTTCCTAACATCTAACTGAACTATCACGCGATAAAAATTCCCCTCAAAATCATTAGGCATACCTTCAGATGACATAATTTTTCCCACCTTAGAGGCTAGGGTTTCGAGCATTGGAGCATATCCCAAAGGAAGATCGTGAATCTGTATCCAGATATCTATCAGAAATAACTCCATAGTTGATGGTTTAGTGAACCCATCATACGGTACAATTACTACCGGATTTCTTCGAAACTCCCATGACCCTCCTTGCATCACCCTCTCCCAATCACCAAGGCAGGAAAACTAGAACGTATGTAGGTTCGGCTCGAGCGTTCTAATCTTAACATCCTGCGCCAGCTCCCATGCAGAGCGCATGTTTTTAAAGAACCAATACTTCGAGTACTCTCCCTCAGTATAAACCCTAGCAATGGCGAGCCAACGAGTAGGTTCCGCCGGGGGCAGGGCTTGCTCCTAAAAAACACGTCATCCCGATCCTCTTCACGTATGCCAAGTTGCTTCATCATCCTTTCAATTCCTTCATTGGCTCCACTCGCCGATGCAGACCTTGGACCCGTCGCCATGTTCTGATCAACAGTAACCACAACGAGCCACTCCCCAAGTCCTTCCGCTAACACCGCGCCGGGGACAGATCCAGGCAAGGGCGGAGCCAGGATTTGGACTTAAGGGGGCGGGCGATGGACAATTAGGAGCTAGCAAATGCCTGCAGGCGGAAGGGCGGCCCTAAAAGCGAGAGCGCCGATGCTTGATGTTGTTGTAAGCAAGCCTGGCCACCTCAATATTGGCGAGAAGTTTGTTATCAAAGATATAACTATTCCTCTATTTCACGAAATGGTGTACATCGGTCGACCACTATGTCACTGCTACGTCAAGCATAAGGCATCAAGAGTCCATAAATTTTTTAATATCACCATTTGTTAGGTCCATGCTAAAAAGCATTAAAAACATTAAAATTGGCAAGAAATCGCCATCTGTTTGCACCAACAAGAAGGTTTGTTATTTTTTCACTAGTTTAAATATAACTAGAATGTTACCATCGAATGTTACCACCGAATGTTACCACCGAGCGAATCCTAAAATTGTAGCACTTGTCCTGAATTGAGACCAAGTCAACAATTAGAGGGAGAAAACAAGTGTTTATCATCGTTTCTGAACTAACAAACTATAGCTATACAGCAAAATAATTTAGAGATTTAGATCGAATTAGCAGTATAATATGTGCAATACTAGTGTTATACCTTGACTAACCTGCTGGTGAACTCACAACATGGTTGTGCAGACTCACGGTAGCGAGCAGAAGACCAGCACCCTCCGCCGTACTACTTAGTTGTAAGGAGCAGCCGATATTTGAAGTCCAAGTCGGTGGCTGTAGCGAGCGACGACAGGCTTCGTGTGCCCTGAATAGATCGATCTAATTAGGCGACGAGAGGCGAACTGAAAATGACCAGGCTTCAAAAATCATTCATGGCATGTAATACATGGTTACTCAGCAGATGGGCTATTTTTCACGTGCTAGGCTTTAGTAAGTACACTAATACTTAAATTTGGGCTTAATTACTAATTTGGATAATTACCTATGGGTCATTAGCGTGTATGCATAGACTAACACTACTAGTCACAGGTGTAAAAGCTTGAGGGGGGCGAAGGATTAGGGGGGGTCTGGCCCCTGCTAGCCCCCCCTTGGCTCCGCCCCTGGATCCAGGGCGATCAGGGACCGTTCCGAGGAGACCCAGCTCGACGGCAACCTCAGTCAGAGAGATCGGGGAAGAAGTTCTCAACGCCGCCCGAGCCGCGAGAGGTCTAAAACCCTAACGAGAGGGAACCGGTTATTGTGTAGTTCTTTATCCATCTTATGCACTTTGTAAAACTTTGGATGATGCACTTTTGAGCTGGTAATAAGAATAATTGTGTGTATTACTACTTGATGCAAAGGCCGGCATTATTTTCACATTTTCGAATAAAAGACTAGGACTACTTTGGGTTAGCTGCCGTACGAGAGCCCAGGGCACATTCGCTGGATAGTCCATTACTTCAATAATATTGAAGAAATGAATTTGTGATTATCAATAAATTGGAATCAGATCACATGTAGTATATTTTTCAATTAATTCATATATCCTTTACCTGTTGCATGGTACTACGGTATCAATTACAGAGATCGCCATCAATTATATAGCTGATTCACGCTACCATCTACCTGTGTTGCATCCTAATATAGGAGTAGTAAAGATTAATACAGATCAATTACAAAGATCATCATCGATCACGTGCAGCTGCGTTATCAAATCACCATATAATGGGATGCGAACTTGTGTAGCGTGTATAAATTGGACCCGTCCTCTTTGCCGAGAACCAACCAATCTTGCGAAGAATTATTCGCGATGGCCCCCTCGACGACCATGTTTGTGCTACTTTCCCTCTTCTTTGCCGCCTCTCAGACACAACAGGCGACCGCGATCTCCATCCTCGCCGCGTGCAAGACCGTCGGCGGCGGCAGCGATTACGTCGGCATCCAGTTCTGCATGTCGGCCCTCGGCTCCGACGCCCGGAGCGCCAACGCGCACAGCTACCAGGATTTCGCCGTTGTCTCCGTCGACCTCCTCACGGCCAACGTCACAAGCACCAAGAACAAGATCGACGGCCTCCTCCGGGGCGGGGCACAGAGCGCCGCCACGGTGCGGTGCCTCCGGTCGTACCAAGGGCTGTACGGCGGCATAGCGCAGGGCCTTCCTGCCTGCGCCGCCGCTGTCAAGTCGGGCAAATTCGCCGAGGCGACGTCGAGCCTCGAGAAGTCGGCGGGTAGCACCAAGGTGTGCGAGAACGGGTTCGGCAAGGGCAGCGTGGCGTCTCCCTTGACGGCCGAGGACGATAACGCTTACGAGCTCGCCAAGCTAGCTGTCGCCCTGATCAGTGTTGAGGCAGACTAAGTAAATGTTACTGCCACTGTACCCACTACTGCTTGGAATAAAATCAATGTCTTATAGCCAGGGGATTTATGCTAAGTGTCCAGTGTTACACTTTCATGTTTTCAGCTATTTTCAAGTTCCAACAGAATGTTCAGATGTAGGTTTCGTTGTGCACGAAACGAAACGATCAACCATCCGGTTTTATTGCTTTTCTCTCTCTCTTTTTTTGTATAGCCTAGGTTCCCTTTCTACTTTTCCTTTTTCGTTATCCTCGCTCTGCAATCCTTGGTGTCGTCTGATTTTTGCATGGTGGAACTGCAATACTATTTTGCAGAATTGACTTCAAGTTCATTTAAGCGGCCTGTTGAAGTTCAAAGAGTGATCTTTCAGTTTGTTGTTTGGTACTCCTCCATTTTAAAATATAAGATGTTTTAGCTTTATAAAATGAGTGTATCTAGACCTTTTTTATGTCTATGTTCACTCTAAATCTAGTCGAATCTAGACACTAAAAGAGATGTAGGTACACTTTATTCATTAAACATCTAATATTTTGAAACGTAGGGAGTAGAATTGGATGGACGCAGTTATTTTCCCTCCCTTTCTTTTTAATGCCATTTTCTGTCCTTTTCCGAAAGACACCGCCTGATTGTGTCTTTCAAATTGGGTGATACTTTTATGCAGTTAAACGGTTTTGTAATTTATAAATCAATTTCTTCTGTTCTACTGTAAAAACATAATGTGGCCCATGTAAGTTGGTTTTTATAATAATGGGAAGCAGATTGCACATTCCGCTGGTTTTCTTTGCAGCTTTCACCAGTTTGGTGAACTAATCAACAACTTACCATGTTAGTATATACTTACATAAACTAAACTAAAGGACCGTGCTATCTGGAGCACGTGCCTCAAATTGCCTCCCCATACAACGTCTGGCTTCCTCACCTGTCTGCACGAGAATCACCTGCCTCCGCGCACGAAAAATAAAATCCCATGAGCAACGCTGAGCTCAGCGGGTCCAGGTGGAAGACGACGAGCCCAAGGAGGCTGACGTGATGGAGCGGCGGCTCGGCGGCTCGGCGAAGCAACACTGGAGGTTGGAGGTAGTCGCGGCGCAGCGCCACAAAAAGGTTGGAGACGAGCAGCGATGTGCGCACGCGGAGGAAGAGAAATTGTGTGGTTCGCAGCGAGGTAGGTGGGGTTCGTGGGGATAAGGTGGGATGAGAAAAAAATAGAAAATAAAACGGTTCGGCACAGGCCACGAGTGGGGCTGGTGCCGGATGGAGCATCCACTGTGGGAACGTCTCTATAGTACATAAACCGTAAACTAAATGTGTATTAGAGCCACAAGTTCTAATATAAAAGCATCTCCCAGCACAGTGCCAAAAAAAAATAGAGAAAAACAGTCAGCGGAAATATACAACCCCACAACTTGCAATGAACTCTGAAAATAGTTTTAATCAAAAAATATATAATGAAAATAAAACAAAGAGCACATGCAAGTGACACAAGGATTTACGTGGAAAAACCTCCTCAATTTGAGAGGAAAAATCACGATCGTGGACCAACCCGTTCACGCAAGTTTCAATAAATAACATAGGTACAGAATCTTCTCTAAAACATCTAAAGATGTACAACACACTCACCACGTCGTTAACAACAACAACAACAACAACAACAACAACACCAGGAGCAGCAGCAGCAACAACAACAACAACAACAATAACAGCAACAACAACAGCAACAACATCAACAACAACAACAACAACAACAATAACAATAACAACAACAGTAACAGCAGCAACAATAACAACAACAACATTACAAACTGACTAAATCACTTCTAAATTTGATCCTACACTAACCGAAAACTCAAACCAGCTAACTAGATCGAAGTACTAAAATTAAATAACAAACTAACCAAGTTTGGAGCCAATCCAAGCATGTTTGAGACTCCAAACACCAGTTTGAAAACAGACCAGTGAGACCTCAAAAATCTGACCAGAAATCACATCTCCTTACTCTCTTCTCACTAGGTTATGGACGGTTATGGTTTTTTTGTGTGTTCTCTCACCCCCTCTCATCAACATTTGTGATGGCTTGCTTGCTCTCATTCAGCCACCAAGTGTGGTTAGGGTTTTCTTTTTTACTCATCTCTCAAGGAGCACCTCAGCCGTTGGATGTGAACCTCGATCAATGGTTGATACATGTTGGTCTTCACGAGTTGATGTTGGGCTTACATACACCTCCATGTGATGGGACATGGCCCAACAAACTTCCCCTCCTGACATCATGGAGGGTCTCACTGTTAACCGACAGTCATTCCAGTGAGCCGGTGGCATACCTCGAGATTTTCTTTTGCCGCCACCTTGGTCAACATATCATCCCCATTGTCATATGTGTGCACTTTTTCAATTTGCATTTTCTTAGAATTCTGCACATCTCGAATTCAATGATAGCGTACATCAATATGCTTAGACCTCGAACAAAAACTTGCATTCTTACTTAGGTGAATGGCACTTTGGTTGTAAAAAAACAGGACATACTTATCTTGCTCAAACCAACCTCACAAGCCAATTGTTTCAGCCACAATAGTTGTTTTCCCACCTCAGTTACTGCTATGAACATGACTCCAGTTTTGGTCAGCGCCACACACTTTTGCAACCTGCTTTTCTATGCCACTAGCTGCTCCCCTTGAATGGGTAATCAAATAACTTGAAGTAGACTTCCTTCCATCAAAATCTCTAGCCAAGTCTGGATATGTAAATGCAATCAGTTTGGGCTCACTACCACCAAAGAAAATATTCATATTACCCCGAAGATACCTCAAAATCCACTTCACGGCTTCCCAATATGGTCTTTCTAGATTCAAAATAAATATTCTCACAGTACTAGCCTCTTGAGCAATGTCAGACCATGTGCACACCATAGCATACATTAATATCCCAACCGCTGAAGCATAAGGAACTTTGTGCATTTCCTTTTCCATTTCTTCAGTGGAGGGGCATTGCTTGTTGCTCAACTTGAAATGATCTACAAGTGGACAACTCACTTCCTTTGCCTTGTCCATCTTGAAATCAAGGAGTTCCATGGAAAAAAACAAAAATTCCTACTACGAGAATGCACCAATCAAGATCTATCTATGGAGAAGTACAACAACGAGCAGGGATGGTGTTCATACCTTTGAAGACTGGAAGCGGGATTACGATCCCGATAAACATTGTTGATGAAGCCGAGTGTATCAGACCTCGAGGTTTCCAGCGTCCAACACCACTAATGGCAGTGCTTCCAAAGTTTTACACATGTCCAATGTAAAAGACGTTTCCGAGCCCCGTTCCAGCAAGGCAGCGGAAGAAGAAGATTCGGACCGACTCCAATAGCACAATGACATGCGTTGAGTGGAGAAAGCTATACCTCGTTGTGCACGTTACTAACAAGGGAACACCCACGAGAAAGAGAGAGAAGAAGGTGAATGGCCAACTATGGGATGAGATTTGGAGGGCACCCCTCTCCCTCTTTATATAGGGGAAAACTGGGCACCCCACCTCTCCAAGTCCTGGGGAGGGTCTAAACTAGGGAGAGGTGGAGGTGGAGCTAGCCGCCGGCATGGGGTGGGTTCGACCCGCATGAAAATCCCACCTAGGCTGGCCGGCAGGGTGGGAACGCCCCCACCATGTGTCTTGGCCCACCTAGGGGCAGCCGCCTCCCCTCTTGGGCCCTCTCCCCTCTAGGGAGGGCCCACGTAGGGGTTTTCCCTTTTCTTTTATTTAAATAATTATATTTAATAATTAATTCCATCAATTAAATATTAAATACCATTTATTTAATTCCCTCTATTCAAAACTCCTTTTGAATATCATCGGAACACTTTGATACCTCTCCTAAACATTTCTGGTTCTCCCTTTCTTATTTCTCTTACGGTCGCGGATCAACCCGCAGTGTCTCTACCCTTAAGCGTGACACCCTTACAGTTCGGGAATGATTAGACATGACCGACACAGTTATCGAATCAATGGCCAATAGTGGTGTCTAGAAAATCATGATGGTCCCTTCACATTCCACGAATCTAATTGATAGCCTGAACCTTTTAGACGTCAAGGCTCAATCCTTTTGCACTAGGATACCTGGTTTTTCCACGACCTGATCTTTGGTATCGGTATACCTAGTTCGATCTTTTTACCTACAAACACATTTGCTTGTTCCCGTGACATTACATCCTCATTACCTAGTCACATTCTTATAAGCTCATTGATGTAATCTCACCGAGTGGTCCTAGGGTATCTATCCGTCACTCGGGGCCACCCATTTACGGACATATCGGTTGATGTGATCAAACCATAAATGGGAGATAGTGACTAATATGGCCTCACGGTCAAAGGACTGAATCACTACACTTTGCTAAATATTGCAACGTTTGATCTTTGTGACTGGATCACATTGCAACTCTATGGTCAGGTATGTCCATCACTTCATTCATTCATGAAGTGACCTTGTTGTTAGTTGACATTTATGTCACTCCATGATCAGGAAACCTCGATCATCAACTGCCTAATGAACTAGTATTAGAGGATACTAGGGACCTAGTTGTTTATATACCACAACTGTATTAATGTTCACGCTTAATACAGTTATAGCATGATACGAAACTATTATGAACATTAGAGATATTAAGAATAAACATCTTTATTATTGTCCTCTAGGGCATATTGATAGCTCCAAATATTGACACTTTTTTATCGGGAATTTTCCATTGGTTTCCATCGAGTTTTGTTGATTTTGATCTTTTAACTAATGCTAATATCGCAAGTTAGCGAAACCTTGATCTTTTGTAATGACTTTTAGGTACTGGACCCTTTTGGAAGATCCGAGAGAATTCATGGGCTAATCACACCTAAATGAACG
Source organism: Avena sativa (assembly GCA_916181665.1). NCBI lineage: Eukaryota > Viridiplantae > Streptophyta > Magnoliopsida > Poales > Poaceae > Avena > Avena sativa. The sequence continues at coordinate 362,413,479 of OV702290.1, read as the reverse complement.
AATCTCCAATTGAAGACATTTCAATCCGACTCTTACTGAGCTTTTAACGACATGCAGTACGGCCAGAGGCCGCTCGTATGATCCTCCATCGCCTCTGTTATATCAATAAAATAAACTTTTGTGAAGGAGAAAGGGCTAGAATACGAACACAGCCACCACAAACGATCCCAGAAGAGAGGAAATCAGATCTGAAGAAGGAGAATAACCTCACCTCATCCTTCAAAGATCTCTAGCGTCTTGATCATCAACTCCATCATCATTCCCCACTTTTACTGAGCGAGAGAGATTCATAATTGTAAGATTAGGGTTTGAACCTCTATTCCTACTCTGGTTTCTATTTAATTTGATCTTCGACGTTATTGTGGTTTGCTACGGTAAAGTTGAGATGATTTCTATTTGCAATATGATTATATTTTTGATCTATTCTCCTTTCATGTGTGAGTAAATCCCCATAGGCATGGGAGATGTAGGGAATTGGTGAGATGTGATGTGTCTCTTTTATTTCCATCCATTTATGATTATTGTCGTGATTATTATATTGTGAGAATGACTATCTATGTTTGCCTAATGCTTGTTATCCAATTTAAAGGCCCGGGTAACATGATCATGTGATCTCATAGTGATATGGGTATACCTTACAGGTACTCGAGATTAGCCTATACGGTCCATCCCAAGAAGGAGTCCACAGTGCGATCGCAACCCATTAAGGATTCGGGTGGCCCATAGGAGTTCGACTTCTTGAAGGACATGGAAAAGTGTAGATAGAAATATAAAGGGAAAAACCTAATCTATAACCGACTCTACCTGCTATCCTGAGACCTAGCCTCCCTATATAAAGGCTAGGGGATGGCGAGGAGGAGAATCCACAACCCTCGCTTACACCTTGCTAGATTGCATCTGTGCACCCCTTGTAACTTTCGACTCCCTGATAATAAAGAGCAGATAAGTAGGAGTAAGGTCCTCTTCGTGGCTTGAACCTGGGTAAAACCTCGTGTCACTTATGTGCTTGTTTTCTAGCCGATAGATGCCTCCAGCACTCCCCACTTCCTCGAACCTAAGTCCGTCAACAATGGACATTGATGAGTTAATCCCTCATCAATTGGTGTTGTCTATGGGAAATGGGAGTGCTGATGTTGCGGCTTCCTTGGCCCCGTCAACTACAATCTACGACTCCGTTGCAGCAGAGACTCGCCTCCTCTTCTGCGCCTTCAACTTCACTGTCCAGGCGCCGGTGACTCACCCGGATTTCGAGTCCGTGGGCGATGGAATCGTCCTGGCAATCGGAAGTCTATGCTTCTAGGTGGGCCTGATCGGCACACTTCGCCTCCCTAATCAGTCGCGGGCTCCCTCGATTGCCTCTGCTTCATGCTCCCTGCCACCGATCGGCACCCTGAGCGAGCTACGCCTCGGCATCAGTCGAAGACATGGATTGCAATATCACTTGCGAGTCTGATCTTGAAGATCTGGCGTCAAAAGATGGATTCTATGGCTCCGGATCTAAGAGTTGCGGGAGCAGCGGCTTCCCTAGCCACTACATTTGTGTTCTCATCAACACTGGCAATAGTGGCACCCAGGGGAACACCGACACCAATGGTGGCATCCCAATCACAAACGGTGCTCCCACTAACGGTGCCCCTATGAATGGTGCCCCTACAAATGGCGCACCTACCAATGGCGCAACCATCCCTCCCAACCTTGTCAACAACAGTGAAAACGCCAACAACGGGACAGAATGCTAGCAAAATCACCTCAACAATGCAGAATGGGCAAGGTGCAGGGAGGACCTGCATGGCAATCCCCTGTCACCAAACATGTCACAGCAGATGCTAATGGGGTACCATTGGCTGCTTATTCAGGAGTGCAACTGCCAGCAGGCGGTAAACGCACAACTCGAGGCCCACAGAAAAGCGGCGGATGAGTCGAGTACCCGACGGGTAGCGCTCTCCTTAATCAGTGGATCCTCCTCTAAGGGAAACGGGCCTACAGCCGCCAGAAGGCGCTCTCGCCTGGAACACCTCACCGACAAGGAGCGAGAAGAGGCCACTTGATCCCTCAACTTCTCATTCATGATGGTGTACTTGCGGGGCAATGTGCTCCCAAAAACACCACAAGCAGCGGTGATAGCAGCCACCATGTACCTGCTCAATAACCAACCACTAGCTAGGGATCCATGATCTTACATTTACCGATCTACGATCGCTGGCCTTGGACTAGTCGAGGCTGCACTCGCCAAAGATCCAACGTCCCAGCCGAAGAAAAGTAAGGCTCCACCAAAGTAATACTCGCTCTCCTCCAGTGACGATGAGCATGACATATCATGGCGGCGACACCGCTCACGTCGACACGATCACAACTACGATGCGCGTGATGACATCACACAGCACAAAGTCGACAAGATGCACACCAAACACGCCTACTCAATAGAGTCAAATGATGATGGAACAGAATTCTACGATGTCGGCTGCTTCAGCAGAGCCATACGGTAGACGAGAATGCCGAAAGGGTTCAAACTCCCGTTGGATAACCCAAAGTTCGATGGCCTCCAGGTCCCAAAGATCTGGCTGGAGGACCACATCTCCTCCGTCAAGCTGCATGGTGGGAACAAGTGCACAGCAATGCAGTGTCTCCAACAGCAGCTGCAGGGTGTTGCCCGTGCGTGACTCAACAACCTACCCCGTGGGTCGATCCGTAGCTAGGAGGAGTTGGTCTACTCATGCAGAACGTCAAAGGGACCTACAAAAGGCCAGCTTCAATCGAAGAGCTAAAGGCCTGCTACCATAAGCCGGGCAAATCTCTTCGCTCCTACATTCAGAGATGGTCCATCATTAAAAACTCGGCAGAGGACATCTCCGAGGACTGTGCAATCGACACATTCAATGGCGGTGTATGTCGCTGAGAGATCAGGGAGGAGCTGGGCCGCACGAAGCCCAAAACAATCGACCACCTTATGGAGATCGCAAACAAGTGGGCAGATGGAGAGGACTCAATGAAGAACAACTACGTTTATTCAGATGACGAGGACGACCTCGGCCACCGACACGACCGTCGAGGGAAGCATCACTCCCGTGGCTATGAAGACTGCGAGGAAGTCGACATGGTCGCGACTGGCTATGCTGAGAAACGCAATGAAGGAAACTGCAGCAGCAGATACCGTAGCGGCAGCTACCACGACAGCAGGAAACCCACGCAGGTGTGGCAATGCCGCACCCGCGATGAAGCACCTAGAACATCAATCCAGGATAAATTATCTGGACCCTGCAACGTTCACTTCTACATCGACCAGCATGATGGCAAGAAGAAGTCCATCCACCTCTTAAAAGACTACCACGAGTTACTGAAGCTCCACGAAGGCCTCGCCCAGATGAACCGCGACGGGATGAATCAGGGCTATGGAGATGCCCTAGGAGCCATAGCCCATGGAGCACCACCACCACCGCCTGGAGGACCTGCGCAGCCTGCGGCTACGTCGGCCCAAAACAATGGGGGCAAGTAGTACCCACGAGCATTGGGGAACATGGGCATGATCCAAAAAGGATGCCCCTCTAATAGGGTACAAAAGTCAATCACTCGCCAAGTATATTTGGCGGTCAACTCTCCACCCTCAACCACTGAGTACCTCAGAAAGTGCGAGTCCTGCATCACCTTCGACAAGCGCAACCACCCGCGCCAAGTACCTCACCCGAGACACTCTCCCCTAGTGCTCGAGGCACAAATGGGTGGCTATGAGATGAGTCGCGTCTTCATGGACGGCGGCAGCGGCATCAACCTTATGTTCTCCAGTACCCTGCGCCATGCGGATACCCATCTCCTGCCTAGAGGCCTCTAACACAATGTTCCACGGCATCATCCAAGGGAAAGGCATATACCCCTTGGGTAAAATCAACCTGGACATCATCTTCGGCACGCCATCAAACTTTTAGCGAGAGCACCTCAAATTTAAAGTGGTCGACTGGCCCTCTCAATATCATACGATCCTCGGGTGTGTCGTGTTCGCGAGGTTCATGGTGGTCCCGCACTACGCGTACCCGCAGATGAAGATGTCGGGACCCAACAACATCATTACCGTCAGCGGAAGCTTCGCCAAATCAGATAACTGCGTCAGGGAATTCAATAGAATCTCCCAATCCTTCAGCATACAGGAAGAGCTGGCAAGACTCAAGGAGTCGACAGACAATAGTATTCCTCCTATGAGTAAGCCGAACGCACCCGACCAGTCCTTCAACTCGTTAGTGAACACCAAAGCGGTCTAGGTCCACCCGATGAACCCGACCAAGATGGCCCTGATGGGGGAATACCAATCGGGATATACCCATAAAGCGGAGTCGCCCATAGCGGGTCGACTCGCCGAATATGGCGACTAGCGCATACTTGTCCCAGGCGACTCGCCGACTGGAGGCCCAACATAGAGACTCCAACACAAAGCGCATTAGTGCACTTGTAAACCCTAACTGGCTGCATATATAAAGCCACCAGGGGCACCCTCATGAGGGATCTCTCGCTCTCCCACGCCATATTGGATCTAGTCTCTCCCTCCACCTACGGCGGCTCCATGTAAACCAATCTATGATCTTATACTGGACTTCTAGTAGAACGTAGCGATCCTCCATCGAGGGGACGTGGACCTGGGTACATCGTGTGCCAATCTCGCTCTCGAATTCTCCTACATCGCCTTGCCCTTTCCTCTACGCAAGCTACCCTGTAGCATCTGCCGTGGCCAATTCCACTACAGTTGGCGCCCACCGTGGGGCAAACGGTGCTTGGAGGTGATGATCCGGGTGGGATCCCTCACCATCAATGGCGTCTAGATTGCATCTAGATGTTCATCCGTGCCACTCGTGTGACGCCCTGATGTCTTGACATGCACGATCGGATGCATGCAGCTCCTGAGTTTTCTATTCAATCTATTCATCTCTCTTTGCATTGATTAATTTGAAATTTGATTATTTATTGGAGCTAATCTCCCGTGTGCATCTGACATGTATCCATCTCTTTAGAAATTGGCTATGGAATCATAAACCGAATCAGTCTTCTTGCTACTGGCGGAGGTCCCCGATAGCAAAAACCGAATCAGGTGTCACACGGCGAGCACGCACGCGAATTGGCTAGAACAGTTCTCCGATGCATGCACAGACCGCTCTCTTCGTGTGGTTTTGATTAGACCGTCCACCAATACCTCTCTCCCCTACTAATTGATTATTTATTTCAGATCTAACCTATTGCACGATTATTTTCTTACATGTATACATGGTTTGAAGAATCTGCACTGTGGACTGAAGAGGCCGATCGAACGTGCTCTTGTTATCCTGGATTAAAGAAAAGGAGGTGCATGGCCCATGCGATACGTACATCAGATCACATAAGATCAGTATTTAAAAATCTCCCTTCACTTAAGTCTATTCTGGTTATTATATTCTATCTATTTGGATCGTTTTTGTGTGCAAGTACAAATAACCTGATGCAATTAGCAAACTCATGGAACATTCTGACATCGACATCCAGACGCACAGCCGGTCAACCACCCATACCTGCGCCGACTTAAAATTCGACGATGATGTCGGGTCAGCTCCTTCCGGCTAAACGCTAAATCATACTATCACGAACTCGTCACGTTCGCGGACACGCCACGCTCCACGACTCGGCTATGCCTGATAATTCTCTCCCAAACTCAAGCTTATTTTGATTGATGTATTTTATCATATCTATTAATCAAATCGTCTTGTCTCTGCAAGTGCGAGAAAAACCAAGTCACAACGTGCAGTTCGCCGAGCGCCACGCTAATCGGTCGCGGGTTCGCTCGTTGTCGGCTCGCCTCCCGTGGGACCGTCTCACCCGTGAACTCGTTCGCCACGGACTCGCCACGCTCGGGGGACTCGCTCGCCATGGAGTCGTCACGTTCGGCGACACGCTCGCCACGAGCTCGCCATGCTACGGGATAAACACTACACGGCTCTTCCAGGCGACCTCCATCCGCCGTGTCGACCCCGTGTCCGCCACGTCGACTTCGCTATAGCGCGACCTCCGTCCGCCGCGTCGACCTCGTGTCCGCCACGTCGACTTTGCCATAGCGCGACCTCCGTTCGCCGCGTCGACCCCGCGTCCGCCACGTCGACTTCGCCACAACGCGACCTCCGTCCGCCGTGTTGACCCCGTGTCCACTGCGTCGACTTCGCCATAGCGCGACCTCCGTCCGCCGCATCGACCCCGTGTCCGCCGCGTCGACTTCGTCATAGCGCGATCTCCGTCTGCCGCGTTGACCCCGTGTCCGCCGTGTCGACTTCGCCCTTGCGCGACCTACATCCGCCGCGTCGACCCCGTGTCCGCCGCGTCGAATTCGCCAAAGCGCGACCATATGTCCGCCGTGTCGACTCTGCCAAAGCGCGCATATACTTCTGCTACGGCGAATGTGTATGCCGTGCCTTCTAAGGGCCCCTCATCGTACGAGTCGCCAGAGAGGGTCGCATGCCACGCTGCATGGACTCACCACTGGGTGTCTCTTCCCCGGGGAAAAATCAATTCGCCTTTGTCAACCTTTGAAAGAGCGACTCGCAATGGCCAAGTAGTGCAGACGAGGACTCGCAAACCGAGCCTCGGATCATCCACGAAAAATGCTAACCGAGAGCCTTGATTGGAGTCGCCTTGCTCGACCGGCCTTCCGGGCCAAGACAAATGGCAGTGCTACACAAACAGCACCATGTCCTCCTCGACCTTAGATAGTACGACTCGCACGGCCAAGTACTGTGGACGAGGACTCTCAAGCCGAGCCTCGGATCGTCCAGGAAGAACGCTAAGCCGAGAGCCATCTTTGGAGTCGCCATGCGACTGGCCCTCCGGGCCAAGATGAGAGACTCGCTAACAAAAACAGCGCAATTAATGTCATCGTGGACTCGCAATCATTGCGGACTCGCCACACTTGGGGACTCTCCCCTCGCGGACTCGCAATCATCATGGACACTCCACACTCGGGGACTCTCCCCTCATGGACTCGCTCACTACAAACTCTCCCCACGCAGACTCGCTATGCTCGGCAACAACCACTACTATTTTTAGAATATGCATCTCTAAAGAGCCTCAAGTCGCCTCTACAAGCCAACTTGAGCCTCGGGGACTACTCCTAGGCATACTGCGTGTGCACGTGGTTCCACGACTGTGGCTCGCCACGCTCGGGGACTCGCCACCATGGACTCGTCCTTGCATACTCAACACGCTCGGGGACTCGCCATCACGGACTCGCCCTCGCGTACTCAACACGCTCGAGGACTCGCCCTCGCGTACTCAACACGCCCAGGGACTCGCCACCGCGGACTCACCCTCGCTTACTCAACATGCTCGGGGACTCGCCACCGCGGACTATCCCTCGCGCACTCAACACGCTCGGGGACTTTCCATCGCGGACTCGCCCTCGCGTACTCGCCACGCTCGGGGACTCGCTACTGCGGACTCTCCCTTGCGTACTCAACACGCTCGGGGACTCGCCCCTCGAGGACTCGTCTCGCATATTCCCCTGCACCGACTTGGCGATTTCACCATCAATGATTTGGTGGCCTCCACGTCCTCTATGACAGCAAGTTGACAAGGCGTTGGCCAAACTTCTCCAAGGGGCGACTCCGTCCAAAGACGACTCGCCCGACGCATCGACTCGCCTTGGCGATTGGGCTACTTCATGAGCTATTTTTCTGTTTCAGGAGCTCGCCAACGAATCACCATCGACTCCACCCTGGAATCACCTGCGCCGATTCAGCGTCTTGAAGTCGTCGCCAAGTCCCTGACGCGCTCGGGGACTACTGATGGGGGAATACCAATCGGGGTATACCCATGAAGCAGAGTCGCCCATAGCAGGTCGACTTGCCGAATATGGCAACTGGCGCATGCTTGTCCCATGCGACTCGCCGACTGGAGGCCCAACATAGCGACTCCAACACAAAGCCCATTAGTGCACTTGTAAACCCTAACTGGCTGCATATATAAAGCCACCAGGGTCACCCCCACGAGGGATCTCTCGCTCTCCCACGCCATATTAGATCTAGTCTCTCCCTCCGCCTACGGTGGCTCCATGTAAACCAATCTATGATCTTATACTGGATTGCTAGCAGGACGTAGCGATCCTCCATCGAGGGGACGTGAACCTGGGTACATCGTGTGCCAATCTCGCTCCCGGATTCTCCTACGTCGCCTTGCCCTTTCCTCTATGTAAGCTACCATGTAGCATCTGCCGTGGCCAATTCCACGATAGGCCCTCATCGCCAACAACTTGAGTCCCGCATAGGAACTCGTGCTCGTCGAATTCGTCCATGAGCGCTGGGATATCTTCGCCTAGTGTCCAGTGGACATGCCAAGAGTTCCCAGGGAATTCACCAAGCACGCAATCAACGTGAATCCCGATGCCAGACCAGTCAAGAAGTCGATGCATCGACTGTCAGAACCAAGGGCAAAGGCGGTCGGTATGGAAGTCAATGGACTCCTCGACACCAACTTTATACGAGAAATAAAGGAGAGAACCTGGATAGCAAACGCCGTGCTTGTTCCTAAAAAGGACACGAATATCCTGCAGACATGCGTGGACTTCACCTGCCTCACCAAGCATTTCCTGAAGGACCACTTCCTGCTACCGCAGATTGATCAGATAATCAACTCTACCGTGGGATGCGACCGCCTATGCTTCCTCGACACCTACTCAGGCTACCATCAGATTCGAATGAAGGAGGAGGACCAGGAGAAGTCAACCTTCATCATGCCTTTTGGCATCTACTGCTACACAACAATGCCCTTCTAGCTAAAGAACGCAGGAGCCACTTATCAATGGTGTATGTAGGCCTGCCTCAAAAACCAGCTTGGCCAAAACATCCAAATTTACATCGATGACATCATCATCAAAACCAAAGAGGAATCCACATTACTCGACGATCTCCGCGATACCTTCGACAACCTCGACCGCTACCGGATCCAGCTAAATCCGGAGAAGTGCACCTTCGGCGTGCCATCTGGGCAACTTCTTGGGTACCTCATATCCGCTAGAGGAATCGAGGACAACCCAAAGAATATAAAGGCCATAATAGCCATGGAGAAGCCAAAGAGCATCAAAGGCATCCAGCAGTTGGCTGGGCAAATCGCGATGCTCAGTCGATTCATCAATCGAATGGGCAGAAAGGCATTATCGTTCTATCAGCTCGTCTACAAAGCCGAGAAGTTCGAATGGATGCATGAATCACAGGAGGAATTTGAAGAACTCAAGCGCCTGCTCTCCACCTCCTCTGTGCTAGTAACGCCCAGGGAAAAAGAGCTCATGTTGCTATATATCTCCGCCACCAACCAAGTGGTTCCATCACCGTGCTGGTAGTGGAACGAGCCGAAGAAAATAAGATCCACGGGGTGCAGCGCCCAGTATACTACCTCAACGAGGTATTGCCGCCAACAATGTAGCGGTACCCGCACTACCAGAAGCTAGCCTACGATGTCTTCATGATAGCACGGCGACTGCACCACTACTTCTAGGAGCACCCCGTAATTGTGGTAAACGACGCCCTGCTGGGATACGTCCTCAACAACCCGGATGCCACAAGACGAGTTGCCCTTTGGGGAATCGAACTATCCCCACGGGACATCACATATGAGCGGCGAGTGGATATGAAGTCGCAAGTCCTTCTGGACTTCCTCATTCACTGGATGGAGAACCAACTCCCAGATACACCAGATATGTCCTGCCTATGGACAATGTGCTTTGACGAATCCAAACATCAAGAGGAAGCTGGAGCCAGCGTCATCCTGACGTCACCACAGGGTGATAAGATGAGATATGTTTTGCGGATGAAGTTCCGTGCCTCCAACAATGAGGCAGAATACAAGGCCCTACTCCACGAGATGCGGATGGCCAAAGCCCGCGGCGCAATATGACTCGTCATCTACGGAGACTCCAAACTTGTGGTGGATCAAACCATGAACCAGTGTGACGCCCTGATCGACAACATGGTCGCATACCGTGACCTCTACAATGCACTCGAAGTAGACTTTGATGGCTGCGAACTGCGACACGTGGGTCGCGAAAGCAATGAGGAAGCTGCCACACTCCCCAACATAGGCTCCAACTATGCCCTAGTGCCACCAGGTGTATTCCTCGAGCAAACCTGCAAGTGCTCCATAAAGCCAAAGACTCCCGTAGGATCATACAACACATCAAAGGACTCGGGGGCTGCACCACCCAAAGAACCTGAAGGTCCCAGCAATGCAGAACAGGGACCTGAACTAAAAGGCCCCATGGAGTTCATGCTCATCGAGCCATCCTGGACATAGCCGTATGTCACATACCTACTCACCAAAAGGCATCTAGATGACCCAACAGATGCATGACACATAGCACAGTGCTCCAAGGCATTCACAATCATTAATTGTGAGCTATACAAGCGCAGCATCACGAGCGTCCTCCAGCGATGCGTCACCAATAGCGATAGAAGGAGCATCCTCCTTGAGATACACGAGGGCACCTGCGGGCACCACGCTGGTAGTCGCGCCCTTGTCGCTAAAGCTCTACGAGCTGGATTCTACTGGCCTACCGCGATGAGAAGCACCAAGGACATCGTCCATAAATGCAATGCTTGCCAACGATTCGCGGATAAATCGCACGCACTAGACGCGAAACTCATGCTGATACCTGTAGCTTGGCCCTTCGTGCAATAGGGACTCAACATGGTCGACAAGCTGCAAAAGTCATCACCTGGAGGATACATCTTCCTCCTTGTCATAGTCGACAAGTTCACCAAGTGGATCGAGGCCATGCCGGTGACCAACCAGACAGGTGCCACCGCCGTCAAATTCTTTGAGTCCATCGTCTTCAGATTTGGGGTGCCACACAATATCATCAACGACAATGGGACGAACTTCAACTCGAGTGAGTTCTAGGATTTCTGCGAAAACCTGGGAATCAATATCAGCTACGCCTCGGTGGCACATCCCCGGACCAACGGTCAAGTCGAGAAGGCCAACGGCCTTGTCTGCAGCGGCATCAAGAAAAGAATCCTTCGACCACTCGAACGAGCAACTGGATGTTGGGCTGAGGAGCTGCCATCCGTACTGTGGAGCCTACGCACGACTCCGAACAACGCCACAGGCTACACCCCGTTCTTCATGGTGCACGACGCAGAGAGGGTGCTACCTGTAGAAGTGCGCTACAAGGCCCCAAGGGTCGTTGCGTATAGAGAGGCTGAATCTACAACCGCACTCAAAGACTCCGTTGACCTCCACGATGAAGCACGCGAGATCGCGGCAAAACGATCAATGATCTACCAGCAGAGCCTCCGCAACTACCACAGTCGAGGGTTGTGCCCAAGATCCTTTGTCGAAGGAGACCTCATCCTGCGTCTGAAACAGAAAGGGCACCTTAAGTTCGAGTCCCCCGGGAAGGACCCTACGTGATTACTAAAGTAATCCCATGTGGCACCTATCGCCTGAAGGACGTAGAAAGTGGAGTCGAATACTCCAACACTTGGAACGTCGCGCAGATGGGACGTTTCTACCCCTAGATGTTTTTACTTTACAAATAAGGCTACTCAGCTAGGCTACTTTGCCAACCATTATACCTCCTGACACTCTCCAAGTAAACAAAGCTAAGTGCCTCCAACCATGTGTCTTGTTACACTTACTTTCATTACTATTCTACACTTGGGGTTGCGCCTCCTTGACAGCCTCACCACATATACAATCACAAAGCAATGACCTGAGTAGCTGACCGAACTTTCAATCCAACCTTTGATACATCCAACCTCGTTGCAACGCAACTGATAGGTTGGCAAGGCACTGAGATCCACAGGCATCAGGCTAACAAAAAGGTTAATCATTATTCTACTGATACAAAAGAAGAACGTTGGTGCGCTCGTCGAATAGGTTAACGATATCTTCCGCATGTCGGTCAACTGCTTGGTAATGAGGCACCATGTTCCATGCCATCCCTGCTGGAGGCGGCCCTGCAGCAACATCATCGAAATCCATGTCGGGTCGTTGCATATGCACAAGTGCCAACACAACATTTGCACCTACAACAAGATGTTGGTGCACGCACTCGCGTATGACATTAGCACTATGGAACCTTCTCATCAGAGCCAGCAAGCTCGAGCGGGCGGCATCCAACGGATACATCGCCCTGAAGATATTCTTCAGGCACGATTGCGCTTTATTCATAAAGTGCAACACTTGTGATACGCGATCTTGCAACCTCACCAATTTAATCGCATGATCCTGGCTAGCCCAGAAAAACCTACCAGCTTCTAGATGTTCCTGAGTCAAATAGCTCAGCCGAATGCTGATGCAGTCCCTCTCTTCTTGTGGAATGAGATTTACAACTACACAGATTGCAACATAAAGGCATCAGACATAAAAAATGACATAGACAAATTGAAGCAACGAAGTTGAAGAAACACCGACACTACAGCTGCTCGCTGATTTGAACCACCTCGCTGAGGAGATAAGATTCCTGCTCCACAAATTTTTCTGCCTTTGACTTCCAGACATCAGCATTGCCATGGATCATCAGCACGTCTCGCTCCAAATGCTTCACGCGATCGTGCAAGCGAGATAGGAGCGACAGATCTTCCACTTTTGAGAGCGGCTGTGCCGCAGGCACATTAGATGCAAGCACATCTTGGATGCCACTCGAAGAAACCTAACCACACAGAAGATTCGAAGAATATGAAACATTTCACCTAGAGTTTGGATGACAGAAGCATGAAGACAATTTATACATCAAAAGTAGCAACAAGCTCTAGCAGGGACACCCCCACAAATATAGTTCAAGGCAAGGCCAAGTTTTCCATGCCACTACAAAAGGGAGCAAGGAGTACAGCTATGCCTATGCATCGGCACCCGCAGGCTTCGTCGACTCCATGGCAGCTTCCGATGTCGTGGCCTACGCTGCTTGCGCCCATGACACCGTGGCTTCCGCCGCGTTTGCTCGTTTTCGCTCTGTAGAGTAATTCATGTGTGTCTCTATGAGACGAGGCCCATATTTACGACAACAAGTAGCAAAGAGAGCGAAAACTACCTCTTGGCCCTCCACAGTCATCGGCATCCTCAAAGTAATCTGGTTGACATCCAGATTGGCACCGCAAGCCTGCGCAATTGCCAACCCTAAGGATGCGCCGACCCCCTTCTACGCGTTCTTAAAGTCCGAGGGAATGCCACTCACGAAGGTTGCGACCAGGCCATCAAGATCTTCAACTAGCTTGGCCTTGGGGAGCATCTCTTCACTAAGGTGTCCTAGAACGGTTCAGGCCTTGTCAAGGGCGTCTTGGGCAGAAGCGCCACAATCTTCGACTACCACCATAGCGCCAGCCAAAGAGTCATCACGGTCTAGAGCCTGGCGGTCGAAACCAACATTGGTGGCGTTTAGAATCACACTTCAACAAATCAGTAAGCATGGCCAAAGAAGAAAATACAAACACAATAAAAGAATAGGCAAGCAAATACCAACGAGTGCTTGGGCGATAGAAAAAAGTTGTTCTCCGAACCAACTTTCTCTGTCGGCTGCGGCGGCTATCAGGTCTTCCTCGCGCTTCTTTGACTCCTGTTTGAGGCGCTCAAGGGTTTCGAGTGCCTCGTCCTGCTTGGTCTCCGTCGTGCTTAGACCCTTCTCAAGGGAAGTCACTTGACGAAGCAGATCATTGTTTTCTTCTGAAGAACAAGGAGAACACATCAAGCATAAACAAAATGAATATTCAGCGGTACAACACAAGTCGACAGGCTTACTTTGCAGTTGGCAGTTGTCAGTGTCCAGTCGTGCATGCTGCCGGCCCAGGGTCACAATATGCTCGCCTAAACGAACAACCAGGATAGGCTCTAAAAGATAACATATATCACAACAAAAGTTTGACCCCGAACAAATATTTCAAGTACAAAGCTCATGAACACTTACATGGTCACCTGAATACTCCGAAGGTGTTTTCTTGGTGGATGTCCGCACAAGAACCCTGTGTTCCCCCATGTGGGGCAAACTTGAGGAACTCACATCGGAGTTGGCTGCTATCTTCGAGGACGGTGCAGACTCCTCCACATCCGCACCTTTAGAGTCTACGACTCTGGTATCCCCTAGGAAGTGGCAGTCGTCAGATGATGATGATGCAGTCCTACTACAGAAAGTTCACAAAGGCGTTCATCACATAGAAAATTGCAAGTCAGGAAAACCCCAACATTCCAGCAGCAGACTTACCCGTCAAAGTTGTCGAGGTCAAAATCCTCATCTAGCGGCTCCTTCAATTTCTTCGGCTTCTTCAGTAGCGGCGGATCCACGCTGCGGACAGGAACCACTAGAATAGGACTGGTGGTGCCCACCTCAGGCGATGCATCCTTCGGCGCCTCTAGCATAGACGTGTTAGATTCTTCACTCCGAGAGCGCTTGTGAGTGCTATCCTCGCTGGAGTTAGGGATTTCCTATGCAGCCATAGTCGACCCTAATTCGTTGTCCTCTTCGGCCTCGGAAGGAAGAACCTCCTCCGGCTGAGGTGGTAGCGAAGTCGCCACCTTCCATTCCTGATACAAGCATCAAATTACAATTAACGAAAGCCTTACGAGCAAAAGAAAAGCAGAAGAAAAATTGATGATAAGTTACCTCAGGAGGGGAGTTACTCGCATGGAAAGGCAGAATGGCTGAGTCTCTAGGAAGTTTATCCTTAGTAGTGTACTTGGTCAGCACCCTGACCCTTTTGTCAAGCTCACCTGAGGATATGTTCTCCTTGGAGACGCGAGTGATGTCATCGACACTGGTCCAGAGATACATCGGATGCGCTCTGGCCTGCAGAGGCTACAGCCGACGATGCATCCATGTGCGGATGAGGTCAACGCCGATGATTTCTTGGCCTTAAGCAAGCTAAAGGTCGTAGATGCGCTTGTACAAGACTTCAACTTCTTCCACCTTTCCTGCCATCACAACATTCTTCCAGGACCTCTTCCTCCTCAGCACAGCCTTGGGATCGAAAGGAGCAAGTCCATATCTCTCACTGTCAACATGTTGGTCGTGAATGTTGAACCATTTTTCCCTCCATCCTTGGACAGATTTGGCAATGTTGAGGCTGAAATATCAGACATTGGGGTCCACGTAGATCCCACAGCCTCCAACATCATACACGACTGAGATGGAACCGGACTGTGATAGTTGTGAGATTCGACACATTTTTTATGGCTTTTATTGATGGTTTTCTCCCGGATTTGATTGTTTTCTAGCTTTACCTAACACTAATACTTCGGTAGCAAAGAAAACTTGGTTTTTAATGCGTGTTTCAGGTTCTGAATGTCAACAGAAGGTTTTAACTAGAGAAACACAATATTCTGGAGAAAACAAGCAAGTCTCTCTTTGGAAGCACTCAAGGGGACCTCACAGAAGCTTTAATGAGCAACTGTACGGCGGGAATATTTTTCCGGCCGTATAGTTCCTGCCGTATAGTTGTCGCCGCCTCTGTCTTGTCAATAGGGACAACTTCCATGAAGGGACCGGGGATGAAAACACAACACAGTAGCCGCCACACCATCCAGAAGGGAGAAAGAAGATATCCAGAGAAGAAGGAGAAGACGTTCTTCATCTCTCTCCACGATCTTCAACCTCCTAGCCAATACATCTCCATAGCCACTACTTGTACTTGAGAGAGAGGGATATCCACCTTGCAAGACTAGAGTTTGAGATTGTTTCTTCCCATCTTGAATTGTGTTGGATATTTTTCTATTCTTATTGTGGATCTCCATAGTAATACCAAGACGAATTCCCTTTATTTGATTATATTGATGATCCGTTCTTCTCTCATGTGTGAGTAATTCCCCTGGGCGTGGGAGATGTAGGGGATTGGTGAGATGTGATGAGCCTTCATATATTTTCGGTTATTTTATGATTGATTCTAATTACTATATTATATGTTGTTGACTATGTGTGGGATGCCTAATTCTTGTTGTCCAATTAAGGGCCCAGACAAGATGATGCTTTGTTCTAAATAGATAAGATCATGTTCGCTAGTGGACCGGCGACCCCCTAGTGACATGGGGATATCAATGGAAAATTAGTAGACTCGAGGATAACGAGGAACCACTATGCTTATTGCATTAGTCCAATCCAAGGAGCTTAATCACTAAGCAACCTGAGGGTTCTTAATGGTCTAGTGTCTGACCATGGTTTTGGTAATAGGCTACTAGGATTATTGAAGTTGGGATGAAATCTACCAAGAGGAGTTCCGGCCAATTATGGGTTGCTCGCCTACACATATATATAAGATTATAATTGTTACATTTATCATTCATCCACCTGGCATAGTCACTATCACCATGGATGGAATCTCTCCGCGCATTCTTTTGCCATCTGCGAGAAACAACAGACAACCAAGTCGTTCTTTACTTTTATGCTTTATATTTCTGAAGTTTACATTTTAGTTCTATTTAAATACATCTCGTTTAATCAAAGCCCATTCCTACTTCAACACTTGCAGTCAATTCACTCGAAGACCTGTGACAACTTTGGGTGTGATAGAGACTTCACCCATAAACACTTACCTTTGGGCTCCCTGTGGGATCGATATTTATACTTCGAAACTAGCTACAAACTATCCGTGCACTTGCAGACATCAAGCTATTTTCTGGCACCGTTGAAGGGGAGCAAAGCGCTAAGTGTTTGTCTTTTGACATTTGAGGTGTTGCTACTACAAAATGTTCTCCCTAGGAGTCAAAGGGTCTACACGCTCTGGTAGGACCTATCTAACATATTACATTGAGCGCGTGCCTGCTCAAAGGTGCGAAAAGATTATTGAAAAACTTTTAAGATCCAATAAAGTTGAAGTTGAAAACCTGAGTGATATTATGGAAATCATGTCTATTTATAGGACAACTCCTATGAAACCTGAGAAAACTCTCGGGGAATACAGTTCTCCAAGTTATGAATTTCTTAAACAACCAATAGAGTTCCCTAATCCTGGAGTTAGAGAATATCGATTTGATGGTGGAATTATTAAAATTTTGCAGGAAAAAGCTTTCAGTGAAAGGGAAGATGAAGACCCAGGAAGACACATTAGAGAGTTCGACGATGTGATAACATCGCTTGGACCAAAAGGTTTGCCAAGAGACTTTTCTTGTCTTAAATTATTTCGATGGTCTCTTAAAGGTAAAGATCTTGACTTGTTATATTATCTCCCTCGCCATTACATTAAATGTTGTGAAAACTGCATTGTTAAATTCATAAACAAATTTAATCCTTTTAAAAAGTAACTGAACTAAGAAAGAATATAGGCAACTTTAGTTAGAATGTGGGAGAAAACTACCCACAAGCCTGGGAAAGATTCTTTGGAATGATCAATAGTATTCCTAATCATGGCTATTCTGAATCTACTATTTGCCATTTATTTTACCACGGTCTTAATACTCAATGTAGAGAATTGCTTGACCTCTCAGAAGGAGGGTCTATAAATACTCTAACTATTAAGGAATGTTTGGAATTGATGTCTACTAGGGCTAAGAATGATTCTTTATATAATCCTGATTTTGGCACTAAGCTGGAAAGAGGGATACTTCAGATAACTCCTGATCTTATGCCTGAGGTATGCAAAACAATGAAAGAACAAGGGATACCGTGTGAACTTGCTAAGGAAAACAAAGTAGATTTGTTACAAGTTTTAAATGAAGAAATTGAAACTAGAAAAGTTTTTCAAGAATTAAAACATCGACAAGTGAAATCTCATAATAACTTGCATAAGAATTTCCAAAAAAAAAGATTTTGGTGGAACTCACTAAAAATTATGATGAGATTGGCCAAGAAATAAAACTATTTCACAAGTATCTTAGTATGATTGAAACCTAGTGTGAACAAATAGCATTTGGCTATCAAATTTTTCTTCGCGATGATAAAGATATTTCTATTTCTACTAATGTTGTCACAAGAAGGGGTGCAGTTGTTACATGACCCTTAGGACCACCAAAATATGAAGCTGAAAAAGAGCAAAAGGAAAAGGCCTTGCTCGAAGCAAGCCAAGAATATGATACATTGGTGGATCCTCAAGATGAGACTAAAACACAAGATCAAACCAAGGAGGACCAAAATGATGCACTGGATGACCATTATGACTCTGATGCAGAGATGGTTGATCCAAGAGAAGATAAAGAAATAAGCAAGGAAGATGAAGTTGTTGTAGCAGAGAAGAAGAAAAGCAATAAGCAACAACAAAAGAAAGCAACAAAAGAGCCTAACCCCCCACAAAATGTAAAACACAAGAGTAAGTCAGGTGAGAAAAAGCTTCCTTATCTAGATCGAAAAAAGAAAGCACCAGATTAGGTATTTATAATTCTTTTACAAAGGCACTTAGTGACCTCCGTCTAGAAATTCCATTTGCGGATGCAATCAAAGTTCCTACTTATACCAAATTCCTCCGTGATATTCTTAGTAGAAAGAAAGAAATAACTGAAACTATTGCCATGGTAACTAGTTATCCTGATAATGGGAAGTTGTTGTCTAAGTCTGGAGATCCTGGAATACCAACTATTTCATGCTCAATAGGTAAAACTGATATTCACAATGCCTTGTGTGATTTAGGAGCAGGAGTTAGTGCAATGCCATACTCCCTCTATAAAAGGTTAGGATTAGGGGAGTATTATCCTACTACTATCACTTTACAGATGGCTGATAAGTCCACTAAACAACTCGTTGGTATGATTGAAGATGTTTTACTTAGAATAAATGAGCATGTTATTCCCATTGATTTTATTATTCTTGAAATGCCAGAAGATGAAAGATTATCCATAATACTTGGAAGACCTTTCGTTAGTACTACAGGGGCATCAGCAGATTGTGCTGAAGAAAAGATAATTTTCAATGTTTATGATGCTGAAATCATCCGATATTTTCCAAAGAAGCTAGAAGCAGGAGAAAGATATATCCCACTGGCAAAACGAGTTCATGAGGTAAGTTCCTTGGATAAGGGGCAACCCAAGGTAAGAATTCGAGAAAAGAAAAAAGGTTGAGTTACTCAACCATTCCTAATAAAAGCTTAATGGGAGTCAACCCATCTCGTCAATAAAATAGATTAGAGAATAAAAGGTGCATCGCATTCCTACCACTTTTTCATAGACATTCTTGCGGAAGCGCGCCCGTGAAGATGCAGCTGTCAAAAAGTAGTAGAAACATCGATTGAATGAGTTTAGAATAAGAAGACAAATTTATGTTTGAAGTTTTTCATCTAAAGAAGCTAAAATTTTGCTTTTAATAAGCCAATGTTGGTCGATAGTTTCTACCATTAATTTTCTATCCAAAATAAGGTATTTTGCTAAGTTTTGGGATAAGAAGGTATTCTCAAAGAAATGGAAGTTTTTTGATGATTACTGATGGTTTAACGACCAACTATACGGCGGGAATAAAAATTCCGGCCGTATAGCTCCGGTCGTATAGATATCTTTGCCATCAACAAATTTTCTTCGAAGACATAGAGAGTTTAACGACCAACTATACAGCGGGAATAAAAATTCTGGCCGTATAGCTCCGGTCGTATAGATATCAATGCCTTCGTACAGAATTCTTTTGAATGGTACTAGGAGTTTAACGACCAACTATACGGCGGGAATAAATATTCCGGCCATATAGCTTCGGTCGTATAGAAATCTATGCCTCCGTACAAAATTTATCCCAAGATACTGAGACTTTAACGACCAACTATACGACAGGAATAAAAATTCCGGTCGTATAGTTCCATTCGTATAGATATCGATGCTAGTTTTAGAAATTTATCTCGAGGGACGGACAGTTTAACGACCAACTATACTGCGGGATCATTTTGATCTGGCCATATAGTTGCATCCGTATAGCTGTTTTCTATATAAAGAAACCCTAGTTGGCGGCGCTGCCACAACTATACGGGCGGAGCAACATCACCCGCCCGTATAGTTCTGGCCATATAGTTTGTTGTGACCACAAAATCACACCGGGGCGGCTAGGTCTTCCTCCCCTCCTCATTAGTTCTCTCATATTCTCTCTCCAAACCTCTCAAAATCCACCTAGAACTCTTGATTCTTCACGGATTTCATTTGTTTGAGTGGGGGAATCAATAGATCGGTATGTTTCTCTCCCTATCCATGCTTTATTTTCAGATTTCCATGGTTGAAACTCTCACATTGATCTAATGGATGAACTAAAGATTATTTTGTTTTACCTATTAATTTCTCATGTTAGGATTGAATTTTTCCACGTAGGATCGTTCATATATCATGTAGAAACTATATGCCTAAGGCTTTATGGTGAAATTTTTCTGTGCATCACGATGAACAAGATCGGTAACCTCTTTCATTCGAGCAGCGCCAACGGGGTGAGGGCTCGACCTCAGGGTCCCAAGCCTTGCGCAACTCCAAGTTGGACATTGTCTTATCAAGGAGGGTGCTGCCCACACGTTGGGATGACCACAACTTTATCACCGCGGCAGGGTTGAAGGTAGACTTTGACCTCATGTGCAACAGGTCGGGGTTGGCGGTACTTGCCTTCGCAAGCCACGATACCTACACCAAGCTTACCCATGAGGTCCTTGCCTCCTATTATGACGATCATAGGGAGAAAGGTAATATGTGCATGATAAGCTTCACCATGAACCGGCAGCATTATGAAATAAATTTCAAACAATTTTGCAATGCTTTCAGCTTCCCTCATGTTGGGGAGCATACTGTTACTTGTTGGAGATATGCCCAAGAGGCAATAATAAAGTGGTTATTATCATATCTTCATATTTATGATAAAAGTTTACATACCATGCTATAATTGTATTAACAGGAAACATTAATACTTGTGTGATTTGTAAACATAAAAGAGTCCCTAGTAAAGCCTCTTGTTAAACTAGCTTGTTGGTTGATATATGATCATGGTTTCCTGATCATGAACATAGAGATGTTATTAACAACAGGGTCATATCATTAGGAGAATGATGTGATGGACATACTCCTATAGATAAGCATAGCATAAAGATCAAGTCATTTCAATAGTTCAATTGCTATATGCTTTCTGATACATAGTAACCTGATTCCTTCGACCATGAGATCATGCATATCACCTTTACCGGATGGATGCTTTGATGTCATCAAACACCACACCGTAACAGGGTGGTTATAAAGGTGGCATTGAGTGTTTGGAAAGTATTGGTTGAGACACATGGATCAAGAGTGGGATTTGTCCATCCACATGACGGATAGATATTCTCTGGGCCCTCTCGGTGAAATGTCATCCAATTAGCTTGCAAGCATGTGACTGGGTCACAAGGGATCACATATCACGGGAACGAGAAAAGAGTACTTATCAGTAACGAGGTTGAACTAGGTATGCAGAGATACCGACGATCATAACCTCGGATAAGTAACATATCGTGAGACAAAGGGAAATTGGTATCGTATGTAAGTGGTTCATTCGATCGCAAAGTAATCGTAGAAATATGTGGGAGCCATATGAATTTCCAGATTCCTCTATTGGTTATTGTTCGGAGAAGTGTCTCGATCATGTCCGCATAATTCACGAACCGTAGGGAGACACACTTAAGGATTCGACGTTGTTTGAGTAGTTATGGTATTATGAGAAAGAGACCGAATGTTGTTCGGAGTCTCGGATGGGATCCGGGATATCACGAGGTGATCCGGAATGGTCCGGAGAATAAGATTCATATAAGGAAAGTCCCGTTTCGGAGTTGGGGAATGGTTCCGGTGTTTTCATCGGGAACATTCTAGAAGGTCCCGGAATGTCCGGCACTCCGGGAGAGGGAAGGGTACATGAATGTGTCATTACATATTGGAATGATTGCATCATGTACTAAGTGTTCTCGCTGTCCAAAATAAAGGGTTTATTTAAATCCTAAATTGAAAAGTCAAACGGCTAGTTTGAAAGTCAAACGGCAAGTTTTTTGGAAAGTGGAAAGAGGAGGAAAAGAGGAGGCCGAGTTGGGGAGGGATTCCTCCTCCCCAAGCCGGCGCCCCACTCCAAGGCCGAGTTGGGGAGGGACTCCACTCCCTCCCCTTGGCCGGCCAGCCCCTCCCACCTATATAAGGAGGGGCAGGGCTCCCTCCTAGAACACACAAGTTTCCACCTCTAATCTCCGGTTTAGAGCCGTTTTGGTTTAGAGCTTCTAATTGCTTTAGCCAGCGGTTTAGAGCCTTCTAATTGGTTTAGAGCCTTCTAATTGGTGTGTCTAATTACTAGACCACTAATAGCCTCTCTCATAAGCTCCACCATACTCGCACCGGCTTAAGGCAAAGCCCTGCGGGATCTCCCCTCTACTTCCGGTACCACGCCGTTGTGCTGCCGGAATCGCGAGGGGAGTGCTACAACCTCCGCTGCCTGCTGGAACAAGGGAGAGGAAGGTCTTCGTCGAGTACCGAACGTGTGACCGACTGCGGGAGCGCTGCCGGAACGTGGCGCTGGAAGGATCGTCTACGCGATCTTGAGATCGGAAAGAGTACGACTACATCACCCACGAGAATCTGCTCTCGTTAACCGCTTTGGAATCTTCGAGGGTGAGTTCCTCTATCGACTCGTTGCTACAATCTAGTAGATAGATCTTGGCTTGTTTGTTTGTATGCGATAGAAATTTTTTGTTTTCCATGCTACGAACCCCTACAGTGGTATCAGAGCCGTGTCTATATGTAGATCTGTTGCACGAGTAGAACACAATGGTCATTGTGGGCATTGATGCTTTTATTATCGATTACTTCTTGTGTACTTTGCATCTTGCGGTATGTTGGGATGAAGCGGCCCGGGCTAACCTTACATGACATCGTTCATGAGACCTGCTCCACGCTTGACATGCAACTTGTATTGCATAAGTGGCTTTGCGGGTGCCTGTTTCTCCCAGCATAGTTAAGATTCAATTTACAACGGGTGATTGAAAATACTAGTATCAATGTTGTGGTTCTTGTTCGTAAGTTAGAACGACACTTATTGAAAGCCCCAAACCACGTAAAACATGCAAAGAAAATTAGAGGCGTCTAACTCTGTTTTGCAGGGGTGTGCTGTGATGTGATATGGCCATGATTGTGATTATATATGATGTATGCAATGTTCCTTATTGTAAGTTGGCAACCGGCAGGAGCCATATGGTTGTCTTTAATTTCTGTTAAGACCTGCGTGTCTATTCAAAATAGTTGTAATAGTTAAAGCTGGTGGACGACAACCATGAAGAAGCGTCATTGACCTTGATGCTATGCCGGTGATGATGGAGATCATGTTCGTGCTTGAAGATGGAGATCGAAAGCACAAAGAAGAAAGGCCATATCATATCACATATTATGAATTGCCTGTGATGTTAATCCTTTATGCATCTTGTATTGCTTAGTAGACGACGGTAGCATTATAAGATGATCCCTCATGCACATAAATTTCAAGTTCTAAAGTGTTCACCCTTAGTATGCACCGTTGCCAAAGCTTGCTGCTTCGAAGCACCACGTGATGATCGGGTGTCTTTGATTCCGCGGGTGAATACAACGTAAGCAAGCCAGATTTGCTTATGCGGTAGCTAAGGTTTGATCTTGACGAGCCTAGCATGTACAGACATGGCCTCAGGAACACGGATTACCGAAAGGTAGAGCATGAGTCATATAGTAGATATGATGAACATGTTGATTGTTCGCCATTGAAGCTATATCAACTCTCGTGATGATCGGTTTTGATGTGGTGGATTTGGTTCGTGTGATCACTAAAACAACGTGAGGGATATTGTTTTGAGTGGGAGTTCACCTAGATTAAATTAATTATTAATTAGAACTCAATTTATCATAAACTAAATCAAAGTGAATTTGCATAGTTGTTGTAGTCATTGGCATCCATTTACCACCTTGCGCTTAGTTATAATTGAGATGATAGAACTATAGAATTCTGGTTAGTTACTTTACGAACTGGTATCGTATTGTTTTGAAGTGTTAATCTAAAGTTTAAAAGTCCTATTGCAAACTGTCAGTAATTTCCGGTTACTCCATAAAGTTTAATAATTAGTATTAAAACAAGAGTGACAATTCCAAGTGTTGGTGTTTGAGTATCATGTTTGTCTCCATGATTCTTGATATTCAAAGGATTGTCTTAATATCAAGGTTATCTAGGATCTGAAAGAGTTGTTTCAGAAACCATGATGTGTGGAAGATATTGTGATATCTGAAACGAAGTTTTGGTTACAACATGATAGAGTATAATATGGCAAAGTTCATGTTCTCATATTTTGATGAGAATTTGCAAAAGGTTGGAGACACTAGTTGTCCTAATCTTCCAAAAGGTTTTGGAGAGCAACATTATACTCGCAATTCACCGTTACAAGCTAAAAGTAGCTAGATCATGGATAAGTCCATGATGAGGGTGAATATTTGATGTAGGTAAAATGTTTACTACACCAAGAGATTACTAAAGAAAGGAATTTGAAAGAACACCAAATATTTGATAATGGTGATCTACTTCAAAGTGCAAGTTCAAAGACATTGGTATTTAACTATACACGCTTTGGACTATGTGTCATATGTATGACTCCACTATTGATGTTGATAGATTCTTTCAAACAGAAATACTGAAAGAGAATCTCATAAGTATATGGCAGAAAAGAAAAGACTAGAATTGTTCAGTTTAAGTATATAGATGATATATGTGTTATGGCTATATTCTTTGCTTATTAAACAATGTGGTTCTTAAGTATTTGATACTGAATTTGTTGGTGTGAATCGTCATACGAAACAACACAATTCATGAACTACAATGGCCTAAGTAACTAGCAAAAGAATAGGTGATGATGTTCATCGAGAACAAATAAAGGGTTATTTTGTTGCTCGTTAAACATCAAACGCTTGCCTTCAAGATTTGTTTTATCAGGTATTATGAGAACAAAAGGGTTGTTCAAATAATTGCCGTAATCCATAAAAGATGGATGATTCACAAATCTCGTTGGAGAAATCACATCCATAAAACTAGTGCTAAAATTGTTGAAAGACAAATTGATTGAAAGATCACTTAGGAAGTGACATCGCCGTTTAAATTATATTGGAAAGAAAACATGAAGAAACTCCATGTGGATGGAATTTTGGAGTCTTTTGATTTTTGATCAAATGACGTTTGTGAAACTTTCCTAGAGATAATTAAAACTTCGTTCATAGGCCAAAAGGGAACGAAAGACTAGCTTATTGGAACTTGTGCATATTATTGTACGAACTCCATTATGTGTAGTCAAGAGCGATGGATTTCAACTTCATATGCTTTCTCCGAAAATTTGAGTGAATATATGAATATTTACTTAATAAGGATGAAGTATGAAATATTTGAAAAGTTCAAAGATTTTCAAGATGAAGTGCAAAATCATTGTAACAAGAATATAAATAGTTTATGATAAGATCATAAAGAAAGATATTTGAGTTACAAGTTTAGCATAATACCTAAGATTTAAGGAATCGTTCCGTGGATTTGCATTTCCCGAAACACCATAAGAGTATGGAGCGTTCGAGATATGTGATTAAAACCTTGTTTGACATGGTAAGATCAAAGGTGTAATTCATAGAACTGCCATTATATTTTAAAGATTAAAAGCTTTGGAGATTACCGCTTTTCCACTGAAAAGAGCTCCATCATAATCCGCTGAAATGACACCATATAAAGTTATGGTTTGGGATAAAACCCAAGTAGTCTTTTCTTAAAACATTGGTATGCTATGCATAAAAAGGATGTGTGCAACCAAAGTCGGATAAACCTGTCTTTGTATAAATGTTAAGTATTCCTCCATAAACACCGGAGACAAAAGTGTTTGTCGCTTAGAACGTCAAGTTTCTTTGAGAAGGAAATTTTTCGTGAAAAGTTAAGTGGGAGGACAATAGAACTTTGATAAGGTTAAAAGAACCTTAGCTATATGTGCAGAGTTGCGCAGCACCGAAAAGTGTTCCGGAGGCAGCAACAATGCTCATGGCTCACGTACCTCAAAGGTTGTGGTCACGGAGGTCTAAGTTTCTATTGAACCAAGTAGGTCGAGTAAACAATCAAATACCAAGATTTGAGGGTTGAATCATTATTTGAGAATAATGAACAGACTACATGCAAAGAAGCGATGATGGGCCCTGACTCCGTCAAATGGCTTGAAGCCATAAAATCCGTGATAGTTCCATACACGAAAAATCAAGTTTTGAACTTGAAAGACCCTCGAGAAAGGTGTAAGACCTTACAGTCGTATTTGGATCTATAAAGAAATAGACATGGATGTTTCACATCTATGAAATTGTCGACATGTTGGGAAAGAATTCACAACAGTGTTCAAAGGTTGACTATGACAAGATCTGATCTTTCGTAGCGATATTTAGTCTAGGCGGATTAATGTAGCAACCACTACATATAATTTTGTTATGTGGTAGTTGAATAAACAAAACAAGTTCTTCTAATAGAATTGTTACCTAGGACGTGTGCATGACACGGTCCATGAGGTTTTTGTTAATTCAAAGGATGCTAAATGTATATGCAAACTTCAATGGTTGAAGTAAAGCATAGCGGAGTTGGAATCTTCACTGTGATGAAACTCTTAAAAGAGTTTAAAAGTTCATTAGAGACGATGAAGATGCTTGCATTTGCAAGAAATTAAGTGGGAGCGCTAAGACATATTTCTAATACATTATGTGGAGGACATATTGTTGATTGGAAAAGATGTATATTTTATTAACACATATTAAGAATTTCATCCCGATGAAATACTTAGGCAAAACCCAAATATTTGGCATCAATAGATGTTAATATGGTTGTGCCAGAAGTACATAGACGAGATATTGAATGAGTTCAATATAGAAACTACAAGAAAGGTTCTTGTCGCACAGAAAGGCTTGAATAAGTTCAATATTGATGATATATTCAAGTGTATTGACATTTGGTAAGTGAAACAAAGATTCAAGTATAGATTGATACTTGATGTATGAAATCACAAAGAGTATTTATATCAATCATACTGTGATATGTACAAATCCAGATATGTCCTATGCTATAAATATTATGAGCATATACCAGAATGATTCATAAGATGATCATTGGACGATAGTAAGGATATTCTTATGATCTTTTGGAAGAACTAAGAGTATATTATTTGTAGAAGTGACAAATAGATGATTAGTTCATTGTAAAAGTACTACATTGATACTAGTTTTGTCACAGAGTACAAATTAAGTTTATCTCAATCTAAACTAAGGGTGGCACAATATAATGGAAAGTGAGTTCCATAATGGATTTGGATGAGTTCCAAAGTTAAGACATTGTGACAGATACTTCAACAAAAGGCTAAGTATATGACTGCTATTATAGCAGCAAAAGAGGGCATTTGTGTCAAGTAGTTTGTTATCAAACTAGGTGTAGTTCACAGCGGGATAATACTATGAAGATATATTGTGCGACAATATTATCAACATGTTTTAACCCCAAAGAACTAAAGGTCACACCGAAAGACCAAATTATACAAAGCCATCTCATTAGAGAATGAGTGATGCGTAGAGACGCAAAGACATGCAATTACACGCGGACCTGGAAGTGTCAGATCCGGAGATCAGTTGACCACTAGCAATCGTGTACATACAACACCGGAAAGCCATAGGTGTTGAATACACAAAGGTTTGAAACTAGATTATTGACTCTAGTGCAAGTGGGAGACTGTTGGAGATATGCCCAAGAGGCAATAATAAAGTGGTTATTATCATATCTTCATATTTATGATAAAAGTTTACATACCATGCTATAATTGTATTAACAGGAAATATTAATACTTGTGTGATTTGTAAACATAAAAGAGTCCCTAGTAAAGCCTCTTGTTAAACTAGCTTGTTGGTTGATATATGATCATGGTTTCCTGATCATGAACATAGAGATGTTATTAACAACAGGGTCATATCATTAGGAGAATGATGTGATGGACATACTCCTATAGATAAGCATAGCATAAAGATCAAGTCATTTCAATAGTTCAATTGCTATATGCTTTCTGATACATAGTAACCTGATTCCTTCGACCATGAGATCATGCATATCACCTTTACCGGATGGATGCTTTGATGTCATCAAACACCACACCATAACAGGGTGGTTATAAAGGTGGCATTGAGTGTTTGGAAAGTATTGGTTGAGACACATGGATCAAGAGTGGGATTTGTCCATCCACATGACGGATAGATATTCTCTGGGCCCTCTCGGTGAAATGTCATCCAATTAGCTTGCAAGCATGTGACTGGGTCAAAAGGGATCACATATCACGGGAACGAGAAAAGAGTACTTATCAGTAACGAGGTTGAACTAGGTATGCAGAGATACCGACGATCATAACCTCGGATAAGTAACATATCGTGAGACAAAGGGAAATTGGTATCGTATGTAAGTGGTTCATTCGATCGCAAAGTAATCGTAGAAATATGTGGGAGCCATATGAATTTCCAGATTCCTCTATTGGTTATTGTTCGGAGAAGTGTCTCGATCATGTCCGCATAATTCACGAACCGTAGGGAGACACACTTAAGGATTCGACGTTGTTTGAGTAGTTATGGTATTATGAGAAAGAGACCGAATGTTGTTCGGAGTCTCGGATGGGATCCGGGATATCACGAGGTGATCCGGAATGGTCCGGAGAATAAGATTCATATAAGGAAAGTCCCGTTTCGGAGTTGGGGAATGGTTCCGGTGTTTTCATCGGGAACATTCTAGAAGGTCCCGGAATGTCCGGCACTCCGGGAGAGGGAAGGGTACATGAATGTGTCATTACATATTGGAATGATTGCATCATGTACTAAGTGTTCTCTCTGTCCAAAATAAAGGGTTTATTTAAATCCTAAATTGAAAAGTCAAACGGCTAGTTTGAAAGTCAAACGGCAAGTTTTTTGGAAAGTGGAAAGAGGAGGAAAAGAGGAGGCCGAGTTGGGGAGGGATTCCTCCTCCCCAAGCCGGCGCCCCACTCCAAGGCCGAGTTGGGGAGGGACTCCACTCCCTCCCCTTGGCTGGCCAGCCCCTCCCACCTATATAAGGAGGGGCAGGGCTCCCTCCTAGAACACACAAGTTTCCACCTCTAATCTCCGGTTTACAGCCGTTTTGGTTTAGAGCTTCTAATTGCTTTAGCCAGCGGTTTAGAGCCTTCTAATTGGTTTAGAGCCTTCTAATTGGTGTGTCTAATTACTAGACCACTAATAGCCTCTCTCATAAGCTCCACCATACTCGCACCGGCTTAAGGCGAAGCCCTGCGGGATCTCCCCTCTACTTCCGGTACCACGCCGTTGTGCTGCCGGAATCGCGAGGGGAGTGCTACAACCTCCGCTGCCTGCTGGAACAAGGGAGAGGAAGGTCTTCGTCGAGTACCGAACGTGTGACCGACTGCGGGAGCGCTGCCGGAACATGGCGCTGGAAGGATCGTCTACGCGATCTTGAGATCGGAAAGAGTACGACTACATCACCCACGAGAATCTGCTCTCGTTAACCGCTTTGGAATCTTCGAGGGTGAGTTCCTCTATCGACTCGTTGCTACAATCTAGTAGATAGATCTTGGCTTGTTTGTTTGTATGCGATAGAAAATTTTTGTTTTCCATGCTACGAACCCCTACATTACTAACCTCTATAGCGTCACAAGTGGAGAGACTTGGGAGGTTATTTCTGTTAATGGTGGCAGTCAATTTTACCGAAAGGAGATGTCCACCATTCAGAACCCAACCATCTGCTACTATGCTTTGTTCCTCGCCAACACACTACTAGGAAGAGGTGACACCGGTTCCATGGCCAATGCGGACATGGCAATGATCACCAAGGCTCTCTTCCCCACTTCACCGCAAAGCCCCAATCCTATAGCTCTACTCATCCAGCACTTTTGCCATGAGAGAAACAAGAACAAAGGTGATATTCGCATTGGTGGATTGGTAACCCACCTTGCCCATGCATTAAATATTATACTACCTGTTATGGAACCTGTTGACGGCTCCAAACTCATGGATGTCAAGTATTTGACTGCTTGTGGCTTCCTTGGTGTCTACCATGCTAACCGGAGGCTCCGAGCATATCAATTTAGTTATCTTGGTGATGCACAGGGTGAGCAGGTTCAGTTTCCATGCCCCCAAGCCTTCTTGATTGTGGAGAAGGACGCTTGGATCCTCACCAAGGACCAAGTGATGGAGATCCTGGCCGAGCTCCAGCCTGATGAAGAGGAAGATGAAGAAGGAGGGCAGCAGGATGAGGAGGAGAAGGAGCAGTTGCTGTTCTTCAAGTCTGTCAGGTACTTGGGGCAGTTGTGCTTCCAGTGACCTTCACCATTGCAGTAAAAGCACTCAGTATCAGGCTTAGGGCCAGCCTTGGGCTTCTTAGGCGCGGCATCTTTCTTGCCTTCCTTCTTGAAGTTCCCTTGTTCTTAGGCTTACCCTGCTTCTTGAAATTGGTGGTCTTATTGAGAAGAGTTCAGGAAACGTCTTGTTCATGTAGTGCATATTGTAGTTCATCACAAAGTTCTTGTAACTAGGTGGCAGTGATTGGAGGACACGATGAATCCCCAACGCATTAGGAATCGTTATTCCCAAATTTTGGAGTTTGTTTGCATGCCCAGACATTTTGAGCACGTGCTCGCTAATGGAGCTGCCCTCTTCCATCTTACAGTTAAAGAAATTCTCAGAGGCTTCATAGCTCTCCACGGGTGCATGAGTTTCAAATATCATTTTGAGCTCATTTATAATATCATAAGGGTCGCGGTGCTCAAATCGCTTCTGAAGCTCCGATTCTAAACCGTACAGGATGGCACACTGAATTGTGGAGTAGTGATTCTTTCGAGTGAGGAAAACATTTTTAACATCATCGGGAGAATCCTCTGCAGGTGGGTCACCTAGCGGTGCATCGATCACATAGGTCAATTGGCCAGTACTGAGGACAATCCTCAATCCATGGAACCATTCCGTGAAGTTGCTTCCATTATTTTTCAGCTTTTCTTTCTCTAGGAACACTTTAAAGTTGATGGAGGGCGTCGCCATGATCTACAACATATTTGCAAAGAGTTTATAGTAAGTTTATGACAAATTGAGTTCAAATTTAATTCATAAATTAACTAGGTGAACTCCCACTCAAAACAACATCCCTCATGTTGACTTAGTGGTTACACGAACCAAATCCACTACACCAAGTCCAATCTTCACGAGAGAAGATGTAGTTTCAAAGGCGAACAATCAACATGTTCATCATATCATTCATATGACTCATGATTTACCTTTCGGTATTCCGTGTTTCGAGACCATGTTTATACATGCTAGGCTCGTCAAGATCAACCTTAGTATCCGCATGTGCAAATCTGGCTTGCACCCATTGTATGCACACATAGAATCTATAACACCCGATCATCATGAAATGCTTCAAAACAACGAGCCTTAGCAACGGTGCCTACTAAGGACAAACACTTTATTACTTGATATTTAGTGAGAGGGATCATCTTATAATGCTACCGTCACGATCTAAGCAATACAAGATGCATAAAGGATTAACATCACATGCAATTCATAATATGTGACATGATTTGGCCTTTTTTCTTGTGCCTTTGATCTCCATCTCCAAAGCACGTACATGATCTCCATCATCACCAGCGTGGTGTCAAGGTCAATGGCGCCGCTTCATGCTTGTCCATTACTAACAGCAACCATTACAACTACTCGGAATAAAGCTGTTACAAGATAAATAGACACGCAGGTCTCAACAAATTTAAAGACAACCATTAGGCTCCTGTCGGTTGCCATATTACAATAAGGATCATTTCATACATCAAATAAAATCACAATCATATCATGGCCATATAACATCACAAGCCCTTGCAAAAACAAGTTAGACACCTCTAATTTTCTTTGCATATTTTACGTGGCTTGGGGCTTTCGAATAAGAACCGATCTTACCTATGAACAAGAACCACAACACTGATATAAGTGTTGTCAGATGCAAATTCTAAATTGGATCTTAACTACTGTGAGAGAGACAGACACCCGCAAAGCCACTTGTCCAATGCAAGTTGCACGTCGAGCGTGGAGCAAGTCTCATGTGCGATGACATGTAAGGTTAGCCCGCGCTGCTTCATCCCACCATCCTGCAAGAAGCAAAGTACACGCGAAGCCATCGACAACAAAAGCATCAACACCCACAAAACCATTGTGTTCTACTCGTGCAATAGATCTACGCATAGACATGGCTCTGATACCACTATAGGGTTCGTAGTAGGGAAAACAAACAAATTCTACCACAAGAACGAAAAAACCAAGATCCAATCTGTAACATCCCAAAACTTCAATCCAAGTGTATCAAAGATCAAATCATCCAAATTTAGGATTAACAAAAACTTTTCCATATTTAAAATGAAAGCATTCATATATGTGTGCATTTAAAATAGGAGTTGTTTTGAATTGCCATGATTGTGTGATCCTTTGCTTATAAAATGTTTCTTAGGTGATTTAAACATCATCTACATCATTCCCAAACTTTTCCTAAAAGAAATCAAATCAAAAAGAATTAAAAAGAAGGAATGGTCATTTGGACAAATTTAACTCTCATGCCTACTTTGGCTATTCCTAGTACTCATTTCTTAACATAAACAATTCTTGATCTTTGCACCCCTTGCTAGTACACATAATGAGGTACCAAGGCCCACCTTTTGATATTCTAAAAACATTCTGGAAACTATTTTAAATGACAGTTTAAAATTGAATCTAATGCATATGCATAGATCACCACTATTTCAAAAACCATGTATTTGAGCTCCATTTTCAAAACCCTTGCAACCAGAGACTACCTAGCACTAGTGGAGATCACTCAAAATTTTTGAACTCAAAATTCAAAACTTTTTCTCTTGCGGCCATTTCATCAAACACTTGGCAGGCAGAATCATAACTCTAATCCTAGCTCACTGTTTTGAACAGGGTTTTGCCCCCATTTGATCTCCATTTAATCTCTTTGTCCCCCTTTCATCAAACCAGGCCAATTGCAGCCCATCCCATATGCCCTAGTGGCAATGCCATGCCATGCCGAGCACCACCCTTGCCGGTCAACCTTGCAACCGCCGCAGCAGACCACTCCCCCTTCCCTCGCCATGTCTAGTAGGTAGCCAACGCTGCACCGCCCCTCTCTGTCCCTTGCCCAAGCCAAGAGCAGCCGTGGACCACCGAGGAGAAACCGCGCCCAGTGCCACCAGACCATGCCGACACCGCCCATAGAGCGCACCCTGCCCCCGCGTGCACAAGCCGCCGCTCGACACCAGCCCGCGCCCACCGCTCCGCCTTGACCTAGAGAACACCCCAGACACCTCCGTTCGCCGCCCAAAGCCCCACAACCACCGCTCGCCGTGGACACAGCCGCTTCGGCCGCGCAGAGAGCCACCTCACCCCGACCGCATGCCACCGCCCCTACGGCCGCATTGAAGCGCTAGAGCACCGTCAGGGGACCGCCCATCGATCGCCATCCCCAGCCATACCGCTAGCTCACCATAGCCATGTCGCCACCGTCGACCGCCCATCCCGCTCGGTCTCACCGTCGAGCCTATAAAAGGAGCCCTCCCCAGCACCAAAGACTCACAAAATTCCACTCTCCTCACCTCTCTGAACCTCAACCACCCCTCGCCAGAGCAAGTGGAGCAGTAGCTCACCGGAATTGGAGCCGGAGCCGCCGCCTCTGGAGAAGAAGGGTGCCGTTGATTCCGGCCACCCCAAGCTCCGCCGCGACCACGCTCGCCTCGCCGTCGTCTTCCACTTCGTTCGCCCGCATCACCGACCCTGCTGGAGCCCTGGTACGCCCCGAGTAGACCCCCACCGAGCCGCTAGGGTTCGAGCTCGCCGGCGACCCGTCCGTCGTTGACGACGACCCTCAGCCGTAGATCTAGCCTCTAATCGCACGGCCCACAGCGCGCGTACCGCTTCGCGCTTTAAGTGCCGCTGACCAGTGGGACCCCCTGTCAGCTGAGCCCTGTGCCGTGCAGCGTCACTGGGCCGGCCCATTCCCTGCGCAAGCCCGTGGATTCAAATTAGGATTTTTCCTTTTAGCTAGAATTTAGTTTCTGCCCAGTGTTACAAAATTCAATTCTGTGAGTTTGACAAATCCAAATTGCATGAAACTAATTTTGTCTGAAAGGTATTGAAAAGATCTATCCAAGACCGTTGGATTTAATTCATTTAGAGTTATAGATTTCTTCTAATAAAAATAAGAAGACAGAAGCTTTTGCAACTTGAAACATTTTTATAAAATCAACCAAGTTAGATTTTGAGTTGATTCCAACTCTCAAAAATCACATTTCATCATATCTATACAAATATGTAATAATATTAAGGTTTACAGGTAGTGACTTTGGACTAGTACCAAAATAATGCTATATAGGCATTTCTAGTCACTTTAAATCATTAAATAATAAACTTAAACCAAAGTAATATTGATCCACCCTTTAAATCTCATTCCCACATGTTAGAATATGTGGTGAGGAAATGTGTCCACATGATTCCATATTTTGGTGGTGAATATTAAATCTTAGTTATTATTTCAATGAGTAGAAATTACTTTTCCAAAATAAAAAGGGTGAAACTATTGAATTAAACTTATGATGCTTGTGATGATAATAGATCATCAATTGTGTGGATTAGAATACTACTTAGCCTAAGTTAAGTATTGTTTGGTGATTGTGCATTCCCTATGTATTTCTAGACGCTAGTACCGACCAAGCCTTCGAGGAGGAGGAGTTCTACCAGGAAGAAGAAGATGACAACTTCAACCACTGCACCAACCAAGGCAAGCTATTAGTGGCAAGCTAACCCTTGCAAACATGCTTTAGTAAGCTAGTGTAGCAAGCTAGAATAAAACTAGATAGTTTAGTAAAGATGCCTTAAGCATACTTTGATCACACCCCCTTAGGTTACACAAAGTTCTTTAATAAATTTTGAAGGTAGCATAAAGAGTATAAAACTTGACCTAATTAGAAACCCTTAGATGTCATTCTATGGCATGAGATTGATCCCACCTTTCCACCTTAGTGAACACTCTTAACCTAGTGTTTTAGAATAGATCAAACTTGAGTCACTTTAGATGGGAACACTTGGTGAAAATGAGTTGTGAAAACCTTGGAATGATGAGTCATTCTATTGAGATGTTTTGACATGTGTTGAGAAACACAATTGGTTTATGATGATGAAAATGATGAGGCATGAGCCTTAACCCTTTTTTATAAAACTGATGGTTGGATTCGGATGCGATACCATTCCAAATTTACCGTACAACCACATTACCTGAATTGGGTAAGGCTTAGCTGGAAATTTATATGCATTAGTATTAGTTCCCTCACGGGAGAGGTTTGAGCTGAGGCTACCTCTCAATGATGTCCACCTATGCAGTGCCCAAGATGACTGATGGTCATGGTTGGGAGGCCATGCTCATAGGAGAGGTGCTTGTACTAGGGTGTGTAAAGGGAAGGTTATGTTGGATTATCTGCATACTAAGTATGATGGTTCAGGGTTACCCCTGACAGATGTATCGAATCTTGTGGTGAAAGTGTACCACCTCTGCAGAGTGTCAAACTATTCGAATAGCCACGTCCGCGGTTATGGACAGTTGGAATGGCAATACTGTTTCGTTGTCAGATGTTTTCTAAATAACTTGAAATGAACGATGAACCTTGACTTGACCACAACAGGGTTGTGTAGATGAAAATAGCTTCCCAACTTAAGTGATTCTAGAACTTTACTTTATCTTTTCTTGTTTCAAAACTCAGCTTAGGTTTCAAACTTAACTTGATAGTTATTCTTTCAATTCAGCACTTTAACTTAGAATTATAACCCTTGTTAGTAGTAGTTTGCGAGTACTTAAAGAGTACTCATGGCTTTTGTCCCTGGCTATTATCATGGCCAGACTATGAAGGAGATTATCAAGATGATGGTCAGCAGGACGGCTATGATAACTAGGACTATCTGCCTTTGTCAGCATTGCCTATGCCCCTGAAGATGGACCCCACC
The DNA here is from genome assembly GCA_916181665.1 of Avena sativa. Lineage (NCBI taxonomy): Eukaryota > Viridiplantae > Streptophyta > Magnoliopsida > Poales > Poaceae > Avena > Avena sativa. Next base: position 362,377,557 of record OV702290.1, on the reverse strand, counting down.
GCTACGCTATCGTTTATTTCCGCTGCTTGTTGTATTAAAGACTGGATCATGAGATCCTTATTTGTGTAAAACTTTATGTATGGTTTGTAATGGATGATGTACTATGATATCCAATCCGTTATGTCTCGCAAAAATGGTAATCCTGGGATTGCGAGGTATGGCATAACGGGCATCTGGGATTAAAAATCCGGGTGTTGACACAATCTATGGAAAAGCCAAGATCTAATCTACAAGATAGGTGCAACGAGATAGATGAGAACTAACCCTTGTAGATCCAAGGCCTTTAGTGAGATCGGATCTCGTGGTTGATGTAGTCGATCACTTGCCGATCTCAAGATCGAGTAGACAATCCTTTCGGCACCGCGTTCAGGCAGCGCTTCTGCACTCGATCACACGTACGAAGTCAGTGTAGACCTTGCTCTCCCCATTCTAGTGGGTAGTGGAGGTAGTAGATCCTCTCGGAATCCCAGCAGCACGATGGCGTGGTGGTGGTGGTGGAGGTGAAATCCTGCAGGGCTTCGCCTAAGCCAGAGCAGGAGGAAGGGAGGAGGAGAGTGGCATCTAGGGTTTAGGGTGGAAGGGGCAAGGGGGAGGCTCCCACCCCTCCCTCTTTATATAGAGGGGGTGCATCCTAGGGTTCCCCCCCTTGGCCCCACTTCCCTAGAGCCGGCGCATGGGGGGAGGGGGAAGTTTCCTTCCCCCCCCCCCAAGTCTTATCCCCTATAATCTAGGGATTCAAGTTTATCCTTTTAGAATCTTCCAGAACCTTCCGAAGCCTTCTAGAAGCTCTAAACAAAAAACTTGGAAATTTTCCAAACCCCAGAAAATGACTTCCATTATATTAATCTTATTCTCCGGATCTCCTCGTGATGTCCTGGATCTGATCCGAGACTCCGAACAACATTCGGTCTCCAACTGATATTCGATATCTACTTGAACAACATCGAACCTTAAGTGTGTCACCCTATAGTTCACGAACTAGGCATACATAATCGAGACACCTCTCCGATCAATTCAATAGTGGGACCTAGAGATCCATAATGGCTGCCACATATTCAACGATGACTTCGTGATCGAAAGAACCATTAACATACGATACTGATTCTCTTTGTCACGCGATACTCTACTTATCTGAGGTTCGATCATCGGTATCTCCATACCTAGTTCTACCTCATTACCAATAAGTACTCTTTACTCGTACCGTGATATGACATCCCTTATGACCTAGTCACATGCTTGGAAGCTAATTGGATGACATTCCACCGAGAGGGCCCAGAGCATATCTATCTAACACTTGGATGGAAAATCCCATTCTTGATCCATGCGCTTCAACACATACTTTCAGAATACCTAATGCCACCTTTATAACCACCCAGTTACGAAGTGGCTTTTGATGTCATCAAAGCACTCATCTGGTGATGGTGATTAACATGATCTCATGTTCGAAGGATTAGGTTACTATGTATTTGAAAGTTTGTAGCAAAACAAACATAATGACTTGATCTTATGCTATGCTTACTATGGGTGTGTGTCCATCACATCATTCTCCTAATGATATGATCTTGTTATTAATAACATCCAATATCCATGATCAGGAAACCATGATCATCTATCAATCAACAAGCTAGTCCAACAAGAGGCTTACTAGGGACTCTTTTATTTTTACAAAACACACAAGTATTAGTGTTTCCTATTAATAAAATTATAGCATGGGATGTAAACATTTATCATAAACACAAAGATATAATAATAACCACTTTATTATTGCCTCTTGGGCATATCTCCAACATCTTTGGTTTTGATCAAATGATTCTTATGAGACTTTCCTGGAGATAATTGAAACTTCGTTATAGGCCAAAGAGGAACGAATGACTAACTTATTAGACATGGTGCATGTTGATGTATATAGTCCATTATCTGTAGCCATGTGCCATGGATCTTTCAACTTCATATGCTTCCTCTGAAAATTTGAGTGAATATATATGTATATTTACTTAATAAGGAAGAAGTATGAAACATTTGAAAATTGTTCAAACACTTTCAAGATGAAGTAGAAAATCATTGTAACTTGAAAATAAAGAATTTATGATTGGATCATAAAGGAAGATATTTGAGTTACATGTTTATAAAACACCTAAGATTTGAGGAATTGTTCCATGTATTTGTTTTTCCCGATAAACCATAGGAGTATGGAGTGTTCGAGATATGAAATCAAACATTGCTTAACATGTTAAGCTCAAAGGTGTCCTTTATAAAACTAACATTATGTTTTAAGGATTAAAGCTTTATAGACTACCTCTTTTTCACTGAAAAGAGCGCCATCGTGATTCGTTGAAATGACACCATATGGGTTATGGTTTCGGGTTAAAACCCGAGTTGTCTTTTCTTAAAATTTGGTATGCTAGCCATAAGTAAAATGCTTACAACCAAAGTCGGATAAGCACGTCTTTGTAGGTTATCCCAAAGCAACAATTGGTATTTCTCCATAACACTAAAGACAAAAGAGTTTGTCACTTAAAATGTCAAGTTTCTTAAGAAGGATTTTTTTGCAAAATTTAAATGGGGGGATATTAGAACTTTGATTAGGTTAATGAACCTAAGCAACATGTGCTAAGTAGCGTGCTGCTAGAAAGTGCCCCGAAGGCGGCCACGGTGCTCATGTATCACTTGATTACAAAGATTGTGATCTTGGAGATTAGAGTACCTATTTGAACCGTATGGGTCAGGTAAGAATCAAATAGTGAGATTTGATAAACAAAGTCGTAATTGTTAAGACAATGATGATCTAACATCATGCAAACAAGTGATGATGGGCCCTAATTCCATCAAATGACTAGAAGTCATAAAATATGTGATAGTTTCCATATACGAGGAATCAAGTTTTTTGAACTTGGAAGACCCTCCGAAAAGGCATGAAGCCTATCGGTCGTATTTGGATCTATAAAGAAATAGACATGTATGTTTCACATCTATTAAATAGTTGAAATGTCAGAAAGGAGTTAACGACAATGTTCAAGGAGTTGACTACAATAAGATTTGATCTTTCGTAGCAATATTTAGTTGAATGGGCTATTGTAGCAACCACTACATATGTCAATTTTGGTATATGGTAGTTGAACAAAAAAAACAAAGTTCTTCTAATAGAATGGTTACCTAGGACGTGTATATGACATGGTCCGAAGGATTTTGTTAAATCAAAGGATGCTAAAAGGGTGTGCAAACTTTAATGGTTGAAGTAAGTATCGTGGAGTTGGAATCTTCACCGTGATGAAAATGTTAAAAGGTTTAATTTCATCAGAGGCGATGAAGATGCTTGCATTTGCAAGAAATTAAGTGGGAGCGCTGAGACATATTTCTAATACGTTATGTAGAAGACATGTTGTTGATTGGAAATGATGTACGTTTATTGACACAGGTTAATAATTTCATTAAAATCATATTTCAATGAAAGACTTGGGAAAAACCAGAATATTAGGCATCAATGTCTATATGGATAGATTGAGACGGTAATATGGTTGTGCCAAACGTACATATATGATATATTTGAATGATTTCAATATATTGAAACTACAAGAAATATTTTTGCCACATGGGAAGGGCTGAATCAAGATTCAAGTGTATCGCACTTGGTAAGTGAAACGAGATTCAAGTGTTTTGACACTTGATGAGTGAAATCACATGAATATTTTGATCAATAATGTATACCATGATATGTACATATCCAGATATGTCCTCTTCTCCAAATGTTATGAGCATATACCAGAATGATTCATAAGATGATCATTGGACGATAGTAAGGATATTCTTATGATCTATGGAAGAACTAACAATATATTTATGTAGAAGTGACAAATAGTTACAAATAGTTCATTGTAAAGTGTTACATTGGTACTAGTTTTGTCACAAGATACAAATTAAATTTATCTCGATTTGAACTATGGGTGGAATAATATAATAGAAAGAGTTCCAAAGTTAAGACATTGATGGGGATAGGCCGAATGGGGTATGCCCAGCAGGACGTTCCGATTGGGCCAAAGGTCTCACGAGTGGGCCTGCAGGACGGCGACTAGAATGCGACTAGGGAGAAGGCCTGGCGACTGGAGACTCGAGGCCCAGAAGTGTACTCGAAGCCCAGTCGGATTAGGTCAAAGCCTCCGAATCTATATCATGTTCGGTTGTAAACTGTAAACCTTAGCGAGGTGCCTCATATATAAACCTCCCTAGGGTATCCTGAGGACTTACGTTCCATCATACACCCTTCAAGCGACTCGCTGCTTAGACGCCAAGCTTGCCGCCATTGTAACTCACTCTTTGTCAATCCAATCTAGCAGGAGTAGGTCTTTACCCTCCGGGGGGTCGAACCTGGATAAATCCATGTGCATCCGCCCCCATCTCGCTCCGCTGATGGCCGCCAGCTCTCGCCCCTGATTCAATCAATCGTTGCCTACTGCAGCGACTGCCGTGGCCATTTCCACGATAGTGGCGCCCACCGTGGGGCCAGCCGGACTGGCCTAAGTTCTACGGTGAGACCCTACTCGCCGATCGATCGGCCGATCGCCTCCGGCCGCATGATTGCCATCGGCAGGATCTTACAGATCCTGCCCAGCAGCTACATCCCGGTGTCGCGGTCGAGCACCCACAGCGCGATAATGCCGGTCGGCTCCATCAACCTCTTCGTCGGCTTCACCGGAGCGGTCGACCCAGCGGCGACGATGATCGTTGGCGGATCGCCGCTGCACCGCGATCTACTCTCGGAGGAGCAGGTCCGCTCCATCAAGAGCCTCGTCACCGAGTACGACTCGGCCGCCAGCAACACGGCCGAGACCAACACCGCCACAGACAATGCGGCCCTAAACAACAATGGTGACTCCGCGACCCCTGCCTCAGTCGACGAATCTATCACTGTGACATCACGGGAGGGCTCCATCATCTGGGTCTCCAATCCTGAGGACTTCGAGGACTCCTCCATCCTCGGGATCTTCGATTCCTATTCCAGCTTGGAGTCCCCCAAGGACTTCTGTGCCAGATCCAATCGCTTCAACGCAATCTACATGGCGGGTAGCACGGCCGCCCCACCAGATCCATTCTCCACACCGATCCTGCCAACCGCCACGGCCACGGACGTGGAGGAAGCCTGCCAGTGACTGGAGGAGGCGACGTGCAAGGAGATAGCCGAGCGTGAGAAATTCCGCCTCGACCGGGCAATGGTGCAGGAGCTGTCGCTCTACCACCAGCGCCGCATCAGGACCCGCCTAAACTCCAACGTCCAAGGCCGCGTCCTAAACTTCAACGATGAGAGCGACCCCGCACGTGCGGCTGAGCACGAATACTGCGAGAATGCACCACCAGGCGGAAGCAATCGACCACCACCCGGTGCACCGGTGACTGGGGCCCCGCCACCACCCATCGGTCGTGCACCCCCGCCGAACCAGCCACGAATCATAAACTCGCCACAGACCCGCGACGCCAACGGACTCCCACTATACTCCTCCCCGATGGACAACATCGTCGCGGCTGACACCGCAGTTGCCAACCTCAACGTCCAGGGAGAGGGCGCGCTGCAGATCCAATACGCAAAGGCCCTACTTGCCAGGGCCGTCGAGCAGCAAGCTCCGGGAGTCGACCCGCGGGGGCGGATGTATTCCCGCTCCTCGGCAAGCAGAGCAGCCTCAAGTGGTCACCCCACCGTCGCCAACGTCGTGACCTGCCCACCACCACAGCCCCTGGCGACCCAGCCACGGGCCGCCAACCCCGCGCTCTCCACCAACAAGCCACGACCGGTGAACAACACGGTCGCTGCCAACGGGCAGCCCATCGATGCCTGAATGCACATCGTCAACAACCAGGCTTGGTGGGCACGCCAGCCCAACGACTTGAGGCACACCCTCAATAACCGCGGCGACCCCGACTCTAGGGGCTCGCTCAGCCGAGTCGGCCCCCAATGCTTCGGACCTATGATCCGAGGGGAAAAGTACCCCACCAACTTCAAGGTGACCAAGGAGATCAAAAAGTACGACCTGACATATGATCCAGCGGTCTGGCTGGACACATACCTCATGGCGATGGGAATCGCCGGCCACACCGACCTTCTCGCCGCTCTCTACCTCCCCCTGATGATGGAGGGTGCGACTCGGCAATGGATCAACACCCTTCCCGCCGACAGCATCGACTCCTAGGAGGAAATGCGGGATGCCTTTGTCAGGCACTTCGAGGGTTCCTACACCCGCACCACCACCATCGAGGACCTGGAGCGATGCATCCAAGGACAACACGAGTGGACCCGCCACTGGATTCAAAGGTGGCAGGACCTATGGATCAATGCCTCCGGCATCCACCCGGACACGGCGATACATTGCTTTAAGAACGCGTGTCGGTATGAACCCCTGGTCGCTAAGATCAAGAGGGTCTACCAGACGCTCGACAACATCCCCGACCTCCTCGAGATCACCAAGCGCTACGCGGAGGAAGACCCCAACCAGGACTTCGACGACGAGTCGGGAGGAAGACGCCGCACCAACGACCACGACAACGGGCGACAGCGCGACATGCACTATAGCAACACTCGCATCACCGGTAAGTGCCGCACGGATGGGCGAGTCGACTTCGTCGCCAACCCTGGATACGGCCAACGTGACCCCAAGAACTACCGCCGCGACGGAGGAAGCTACCGGGACAGCGGAAATTACCGCGCCAACAACGCGGTGAGGCCGAAATTCGACCCTGTCGCCCTACTCAACCGGCCCTGCATCTGCCACAGCAGGGAGGGAAAACCCGCCACCCACACCACCGGTGACTGCCACTCCCTCAAGGAGATCGAAAAGGCAAGGAGAGCAAGGGAGGACCCCAACAACAACCCGCCTCGGGATAACGGAAACGCCGGTGGCTTCGGCAACACCATTGGCTCGCTACACACCTTCACCGGGCTCGGCACCAAACGCGAGAAGAAGGTCCTTGCCCGCGCAGTCATCATCATGCGGTGAACCAAGTTGACATTCCTCGCTTCCTCAACTGGTCCGAACAGAGCATCACCTGGAGTCGCCAGGACCACGCGCCCAGGATCGAATACCCAGGGCGAGTCGCCCTGGTGGTGAGGCCCAAGGTGGCTGATTACTGGCTGCCCAAGACGCTGATGGACGGCGGGAGCTCCATCAACATCACGTACCTGGACACGTTCAAGAGGCTCCAGCTCCTAGAAGCAGCAATCGAACCGACCCTGACAACCTTCCACGGCATCGTCCCCGGTTGGAAGGCGTATCCGATTGGAAAAGTGACGCTGCCAGTCACCTTCGGCACACCGGGAAATTACCGCACGGAGAGGATCGTGTTCGAGCTGGTGAACTTCCGCAACCCCTACCACTGTGTCCTGGGACGCCAAAAGTTCGCCAAATTTATGGCGACCCCCCACTACGCATACAACATGATAAAGCTTCCAGGGCCAAGCGGTATCATCACCGTCCACGGTGACCCCGATATGGCCGTGGAATGCAAGGACAAAGGCGCTAAGCTTGCTGACGCCGTTATCGCCGCAGAGACTAACCACGCGGAGGAGCTCGCGAAATACACGTGCAACATCAACAAAGACGACCCCACCATCCTGAAGAAGCCAACCGCCGCGAACTCCACATTCGAGGCGACCACACACACCCGCACCGTTGAGCTCGTCCTGGGCGACTCTAGCCAGACGGTTACCATTGGGGCGCACATGAGCTCCGCATAGGAAAGTGCGCTCATCGGGTTCCTCCGTGAGAACCACGACATCTTCGCATGGAAACCATCTGACATGCCAGGTGTCCCGAGGGAACTCGCTGATCACAAACTAAACGCCGACCCCAAAGTGTGACCAGTAAAGCAGTCGCTACGACCCTTCAATGAAGAGGGTCGTCAAGCAATCACCGAAGAAGTACAATGCATGTTAGCCGCAGGCTTCATTCGGCCAATAAAACACTCCAAGTGGCTGGCAAACCCAGTCCTAGTTCTGAAAAAGAACAATACGTGGAGAATGTGTATCGACTACACCAACCTCAACAGCGCCTGCCCGAAGGAGGAGTTCTTCCTACCACGCATAGACTAGATCATCGACTCGACCGCGGGATCGAAGTCGATGTGCTTCCTCGACGCGTACTCTAGTTACAACTAGGTCAAAATGGCGGTCGAAGATGAGGAGAAAACGCCGTTCATCACGCCATTCGGCGCCTTCTTCTACACGACCATGATGTCCGTCCTCAAGAACACCGGCACCACATACCAAAGGTGCATGCAGGAGTGCCTTGCGAGCCAAATTGGCCGCAACATTCATGTCTACATCGACGACATGGTGGTAAAATCCACCCGCCAGGACGACCTGCTCGCCGACCTGGCCGAAACCTTCGCAAACTTGCGGAGGTACAACATCAAGCTGAACCCAGGAAAATGCACCTTTGGCGTCCCCACCGGATAGCTCCTGGGATATGTAGTCTCCAAGCGAGGAATCAAAGCCAACCCAACCAAGATCGATACCATCACGCGACTCGGGAAACCCGAGTGCCTACGCGAGGTCTAGAAGTTGGCCGTGCGAGTCGCGGCTCTCAGCCGCTTCATTCCCCGACTAGGCGAGAAGGCAATGCCCCTCTACCGCCTGATGCACAAGAACCCCACGTTCCAATGGGACGCGGAGGCGGACAATGCACTCAAAGCGCTCAAAGAATTGCTACTCGTGGCCCCACTACTTTCCGCTCCAATTGACAAAGAGCCAATGCTCGTCTTTTTGCGGCCTCCACTCGAGTCGTCAGTGCCGTGATGGTCATCGAACGGCCAGAGGAGGGCAAGGATTGCCCCATACAGCGCCCCGTCTAGTACATCAGTGATGTCATGATGGACTCATGTCAGCGCTACCCGCAGTACAAGAAACTGGTATACGTGGTATTCCGAGCTCAACGGCGACTCCCCTACTCCTTCCAGGAGCACCCAATCACGATGGTCTCCTCCGCACCACTGCAGGACATAATATGCAATTGCGAGGCAACTGGGTGAGTCGCCAAGTGGGCCATCGAAATCGGCATCCACAACATTAAATACGAGCCTCGCAAAGCGATCAAGTCACAAGCCCTGGCTGATTTCCTCGCAGATTGGGAAGAAGCACAGCAGCCGAAGAAGCTACCATACCTCCACTACTGGTCGCTCCATTTTGACGGCTCCAAGAATGTCGACAGCGCAGGGGAAGGGGTCATATTGACCTCCCCCAAAGGAGATAAGCTCCGCTACGTGCTCCACCTCAACTTCAAGCCCTGCACCAACAACATGGCAGAATACGAGGCCCTCCTCCACGGCATGTAGGCCGCCAAGGAGATGAACATCAACCGCCTATGGTGCTATGGTGACTCCGATCTAGTCGTCGGACAAGTCGCCGGAACCTGAGACACCGTCTCCCCAACAATGATAGCGTACCGCCAAGCGGTAGACCAGCTGGGAGGACACTTCGACGGCTACTCTATCGAGTGGATCGACATGCGAAAGAATGAGGAGACAGATGCCCTTTCCTGCATCGGGTTGGCTCGGCAAATGCCACCTGCAGGCGTCTTCCTCGACATCATCCACAAGCCTTCGGTCTGCCCACCGAAAGAGATCGACATTGGGATACCACTACAACCCGAGCAGGCCCTAGTCGCCATGATCGTGGAGCCCAGCGACTGGACAATGCCGTATGTCACCTTCCTCGAGCACAAGATCCTCCCAAGCAAAGAGACGGAAGCACGAATGATTGTGCACCGGTGCAAATCCTTCGTCATCATCAATGGCGAACCCCACAAACGCAGCGTGACTGGCGTGTTCCAGTGCTGCGTACAGCCAGAAGAAGGCCAAAATATCCTCCAGGACATCCACGCTGGCGACTGAGGCTATCACGTCGGTGCCAAGTCGCTGGTCGCCAAGGCCATGCGGCACAGTTTCTACTGGCTTATCGCGCATGCCGACGCCACCGACATCGGCCAACGATGCGTCGAGTGCTAGAAGTATGCCAATCAGACGCACCTCCCTGGTTCGGCACTCAAGACCATCCCCATCACATGGCCATTCGCTGTATGGGGCATGGACATGGTCGGCCCATTCAAGAAGGCCCCATCCGGCTTCACCCACCTCCTGGTCGTAGTCGACAAGTTCACCAAATGGGTCGAGGCCAAGCCAATCAAAAAGCACGACGGCAAGACGGCCACCAAGTTCTTACGCGAGCTCATCCACCGGTATGGCCACAACATCATAACGGACAACGGTACCAACTTCGCCAAGGGTGCCATGGCAGAATTCTGCGAAGAACACGGCATACGACTCGACCTCACCTCAATCGTCCACCCGGAGTTGAACGGCCAAGCAGAACGCGCCAATCAGAGCGTCGTCCACGGGCTCAAGTTGAGACTTCAAGTACCCCTCGAGCGCACCCCAGGATGTTGGGTCGAAGAGCTCCCTTCAATAATATGGGGAATCCGCACCTCCATCAACCGCTTCATAGGGTTTACACCCTTCTTCATGGTGTACGGCACCGAAGCTGTGATGCCAACCGACCTGGAACACAACTCACCTCGAGTCGCCAACTACGTCGAGGAGACAAACGAGATCACCCGCCAAGACAACATCGACCAGATCGATGAGACACACGACCTGGCTCACTCCCGCACCGCCATCTACCAGCAGGGGCTCCGCCGCTACCACAACTACCGAGTCCGGATCCGCACATTCCAGGAGGGCGATTTGGTCCTACGATTGGCCTAGGACAAGAAGGGCATGCACAAACTCTCCCCCCATGGGAGGGTCCATTCGCCATAGGGCGAGTCCTTGGCAACAACGCCTACTACCTCATTGACATACGAGGCGATGGCCAGCTCGAGGTCGGGAGACCATGGAATGTAAACCTTCTCCGAAAGTTCTATACGTATAACTCAAACTTGTACCCAGATGATATATAATGAAATTCATTCGGATCACACAAATTGTGTCTACTCGCTATACCCTTGTGCCACTCGCACTCGTACAATTAGCAATATGCTACCCATGGAAGTCAACCCTTGGTCGAGCGACCGGCACGGCTAAGTAGTGCGGCCCAAGGGCACCGAAAATATTCGGGCCTTGTGTCGTCCACGAATACGCCAACCCGGAGCCACCATCGGAGTCGCCTAGCTCGACTGGCCCACCAGGCCAAGAGGACCGGTATGCGCTTCTCATAGTGACCTGTCCTTCCCATCCTCGCGCAAAGCGACTCGAACAGTTAAGTACCACGCACAGGGACTCCGTAAAAGTGGAAACCCTCATGCGGCTCGGGAACACACCAAGTAAGAGAGCTTCCTTGGACTCGCCCAGCGACTGGTTCTCCGAACCAGGGGAAGTGAGGCGTTACAAACAACGCATCGTAATTCGCAACAGGCACGCGCCCAAAGCGGCTAAGTATTACGCTCGGGGACTCGCCTACAAACAATCCTACTCGCGCTCGGGGACTCGCCCCTTCAGAAAAAGCAAGGGACAAAGAACAATAGCCAAAGCAAAAACATACGTATACAAACGAGTTATACCCCATTAAAGGGCAGACGCGCTCAGGGACTCGCTCACAAAAAATTTAAACACACCACAAAATCAAGCTCGCATTGCGAGTCGATTGACTCCTCTTAATCTCATACAAAATTTTGTTCATATTACAAGCAGTCGCCACTTGGCATATCTTACAAATCGCCAAGAAAAGCTATCTATTTCGCAGGCCCTGATGAAGAAGCGTCTACACCACCCTTGACACGAATGAATGGCTGCCACAGGTTCGTCGGGTAGGTCGACAGCGACTTCGACAGCGCCGACCGGAAGGGCTGCTCTGACTTCAGAGCACGATGCTCCGGCTCAGGGTCGCCTGGCGCCATCATCGTCTCCTGGTACGGTAGAAGTTCCCCCATCGCCAACACCCGATCAACGAAGGGGGTGGCCTTGGCAGTAAGCTTCAATACCTCCAACATCTCCACCGTACCAGTCGCCGAAGGGTAGCCTCTAGTGACATCATCGAGATTGAAGTTGTCGGGGAAGTGAGCAAGTCCCAGACTCAACGCCATGGTGGCCCCACGCCTGAAATCCGAGCATGCCATCCACTCCACAACGCCGGGTACCTCCTCCAAATAGCGCCACACTTCAGTCAGTCCCCCAGGAATAACCTTGGTGGGAGACATTCCTTGAAGCACTGCCTGGACGCACAACGCCGAGGCAGTGGCCGCGTTCACCGGCAGTCACACACTGCGATGCGTTGAAGGTCCGCACCACTGGGTTTCTTTACCCTATCACCGCTATAAATTCAGACGTCAGTGACACTACGGATTCCCCCACTCGGGGGCTCACTGCACATTTTAAGCAAAAGAACAGCGACTCACGAAGGAGCTTCCAGCAGTTCTCGGTGACATGCTTCTCCAAGGCGGCGTGATCGCTTTGAAGCCCAAGGATGATCGAGTCCATGGCCTTCCGCTACTCTTCAGCTGCAGCGACCGCAGCCTTCGCTCTATCCTCAGAAGAAATCGAGGCCTCCTTCGCCTCCTCCAACTCCTTGACCAGCGAGTCGATACGCCCATTCGCCACGTCCAGCTCGGCAATTGGGACATACCCTTCTCGGGCCTTGGTAATCGCAGCCGAAAGACCATCTGAATAGAAAATAAACGACTGTCAACACTCCGGAACACCAATAGTTTGCAGCCGAAAAACAAAATAAGTACTCACCAACAATCTCCTAGAGTCGCTGGTTTGCCTCCTGTGCCACGCGCAGATCACACTCCAAACGCTCCTTTGCGACCTGTCAATCTGTCGACTCCCTCTGCAAGCCCTGCAAGCAGAACAAAAAGTTAGCACTTACAAAAACACAAAATAAGCATCCAGCCGCTGAAATTCAGCGACTAGACACTCGGGGACTGGTGACTAGAAGAAACTCAGTTCCTAGCTGCTGAAATTCAGCAACCAGGAACTCGGGGACTTGAGACTAGAAGAAACTCAGTGCCTAGCCGGTGAAATTCAGCGACTAGACACTCGGGGACTGGACGCACCTGAATGGTGGCACCAAGCATCTTGTGAAGTTCTCTGGCGTCCGTCGAAGGGACCACGAAGGAGGTACGCCCACGATGAGACCCAACGTCTTCGTCAACGATCTCTGGGCTCTGCGAAGACTGGTTGACCGCCATGCCCGGAAATCCCTTCACCATGAAGCGCGGAAACATCGCTGAAGCTCTAGCCGGGGCGCTAGTCGTCGGAGCTGATGGTTCCGTCGTCGGAGCTCCCGTGGCTGGCTCCGATTGGGTAACTACCACCTCTTCGGTGCCCGCAGCAAGATCATTCCCCTTGGCGCTATCTCCTGCCACAGCATCATTGGCACCACCCTTCTGCTTCTCCGCGCCCTCCGCAGGCGCGACGTCTTCAGCAGGCTTCCTCTTCTTGGGGAGATCGCCTTCCCCTACAGTAGCGACTGGTGGAATTTTCGCCACTAAAGGGCGACCAATCTTCTTGGCACCAGACCTACCAAACCTCCAAAGTCAGTTTAGAAGTCACAGAAAAAAGAGGATCTAGAATCGAAAGTGAGAACCTGAGTCTTACTTGGCGACCGGAAGATAGCGCAACCCCGTGCTAGTATGGGCAGGTTTATCCAACTCTGGTCCTAGCTTGCGCGTCAGACCTCTTTCGAAGACATCCGAAACCCATGACACCGTGGGCCTCTTTGATGATGAGGCCGAGTCGCAGGAACCTCCGGTTCAGAAGACGTTGCCATTCTCGAAGGTCGCGGCGACTACGCGGCGGCCTCAGCTGCTTCCTGCTCTGGCGCCGTCGAAGCTGGTGGTGCAATCACTGCAAGAGGAACCTCCACCGCCGCCTCGGTGAATTCAGCCTCCGATCCCATCATCGGAACCATGCCTTCTGGGATCTTGCGTGAGGTCTCAGCAGTGTTGTCTTCGGACTCATCATCTAACTCGAACACCAATGCCGACCTGGATGGCAACGCCGCCTTCTTTGCTGGCGACTTCGGCTCGCACGAGGGCTTCGCTGGCATGGCTGTTCGCCGAGAAGTGTGCTCTTGCAAGATTTCATCGCCTTCTTCACATTCCTTGAGACTACGGCTCGCTTCGAGCTTGTGTTGCTTCTGCATGCGAGTCTTGCGAGCCGTAGGCGCTGGGGAGGAGCCTCTACCTCCTCCTCTTCCTCCTCAGAAGATTCTCCTGAGGCACCCTCCTCGAACTCGTGGGGAACCTCTTCGTCGAGTGGGGGGAGCCAGCCCTCCAAAACCTGATACAACTGAGAATGGACACGAATAAATTTCAGACGATGCGGTTGCAAATCGCACCATGAGAATTACGACTGAAGTTCAATTCAGAGAGAAGAACTTACTGTGGGACTTCATTCTTCATAGGCACGTACGGAGCGAGCCCAGCTAACGTGGTTGTGAATTCCACGTCAGTGATATTCTTCAGGGCGGCCTTGTAATCTTCCGCGTCCCATGATTCCTTGCTGGTCTGGGCAGGATCATTCTTCCCGCTGTACTCGTACATCCAGTGCGGCCGAGCCACCAGTGTGACCAATCGCCGCCCAAGCCAGCAATTGTACAGGTTGATCAAGGACTGATACATTGCAAATGTATCTATAATTTTTGATGTTCCATGCTTGTTTTTATCCACTTTCTTGTGTTTTGTTCCAACTTTGGAGTACTTTTCATATGATTTCTTAGACTAACCTATTAACAAGAGCCACAGTGCCAGCTGCCTGTTTTCTGCTGTTTTTGGTTCCAGGAAAGTTAGAAAATAAATATTCTCGGAATTGGACGGGACAAAAGCCAAAGTGCCTATTTTTCCTGAAGGGATCAAGTACCAGAATACGAGACAGAGAAGGGCCAGGGAGCCACCACACCACCTGGTCGCATGGCCAGCCCTGGCCCGCGCCAGGGGGTGGTGTGGCTACTCCCGGCACCCCCTCGGCCTCTCCTTCCTCCTATATATTGCCCTCGGGACGAAAACCCTAAGTCCCTGATCAAAAATCCACGAAAGAGTCTGTATCCGCCGTCATCTCCATCCCTTGATCGGGAGGGATCTGAATGTCTTCTCGACACCCTGCTGGAGAGGGGAATTCACCCTGGAGGCCTTCTTCATCACCATGCAAGCCTCCGGTGTGATGCGTGAGTAGTTCATCCTTGGACTACAAATCCATGTAGTAGCTAGATGGATGGTTTCTCCTCCTTTGTGCTTTCATGTTTAGATCTTGTGAGCTCCATTCATGATCAAGATCATCTATTTGTAATCCATTACATGTTGTGTTTGCGGGGATTCGATGGATATTGAGATGCTATTTCAGATTGATTATTGATTCTATCATGTCTTTGTTATTTGAGATCCTGCATGCTTTCCGTTGTTAGTAGCTATCTTGGCCAAGTAGATGCTAGCAACTCCAAGAGTTAGTATTTATGCTTGATAGTGGGTTCATGCCTCTGGTAATCTGGGGAAGTGACAGAAATCTCTAAGGTACTAGATGTGTTGTTGCTACTAGGGAGAAAACAACAATCCTTTGTTCATAGAGCAATCGTATTGCTCCTTATCCTTTTTATTTGTTTTTTGTGCCAAGAGTAACCTCTAATGAGAGTGAAGTAATGATTGGGAAAGTTGCTGTCCCGAAACATATTTTTGTGCTTCACCATAAAAATGCCTGAGAGAGCTCTGTCTATCGGATTGAGATGTAATTGTTTGTGCTTCTGCCCCAGGTTGTTATCTAACTTTCATTTGTTCAACACTTTTTGATTTGAGCAACAGAAGGTCTTCGAAAAAATCTGTCTTTACCTGCTAGTCTGTTTTGACAGATTTCTGCCATTTTCTGCATTTGCTTCTTGTTGGTTCCTTCTTGAGTTCTTTTGGGGAATTGAGCTTTTTGAGGGAAGTGCTACAGTAGATAGTCTTCTAATGGAAGTTTATTTGGTGTTGGACTGAACCTTAAGACTTATTTATCTTAAGTGCACTAATGTTGCTAATGAGATTGTGTGAAGTTTTGTATGAAGGAAAATTTTCAGGTGTATGGAAGGAATGAGTAATGAGATGAAGGATGGACTAAAGCTCAAGCTTGGGGATGCCACGTGTGTCACCCCAAGAAATATCCAAGAAGTACAAGCGTCAAATCTTGGGGATGCCCAAGGCATCCCCTTCTTCATCAATAAAAATTCCAGGTTTCTTCCAAACGCTTCATTTTTATTGTTTCATGCACAGTTGTGTTTTTCTTGGAGCGTCTTCTTTTACGTTTCCGTTTGGTTTTCCTTTGCTTTGGTTTGCTTAGTTTTCTGAATAAATTGGTTGTACCCCCTCTTTCATACATTGGTTTGCAAATAGTTTGGTTCGGTTTGCAAAAGAGTAGGAAAGTTTATACTTATGTGGTAAAAAGAGCTCGTTCTTGACTGTGGCTATGCTTTGTCATGCCATGCTTGATATTGTTTTGGCTTTATGCTTAGTATTATTTGTTGTAGCATGACTTGCTATAAACAATTGAGATTGCTTAATGTGCCTTGGATGAATCATGCGTTGTTTTAGCATATTAAAGCATAATATAGTGGTATTCTCCTTTGATGCTTTATTTGGGTTGACTTGGCGCATGCTCACACCATGTTATGACTATCCAAAGTCAACATAGCCTTTATGATCCTTTAGTTTTCAACTTGTAGTATCACTTTATGCTTTGATCAATGATGTTTTGTCACTCTGCATGATTATGGCCATTATTGCTCTCTTAGTTTGTCACTCCCAGTCTTTTGCTAGCCTCCACAACAAAGTATGAGTTCCAATCATGCATCCAACTCCCTAAACCAAGTTATTCCAAAGAGTCCACCATACCTACCTACTAGTTTATGCTATTCCAAGTATATTCATGCTTTTGTTTACCTTCCACCTGTTATGAGAAAACTAGTGATTAAAGCTCTCACGAACTTGATGGCACAGTTTACTTTACTTGCCCTTAATAAACTTGAACCATTGTGTCTTCTATGTTCTATATGATTGCACTTATTTGTTGGGAATTAGCAGAACCATGCTTTAATGGGGAACGCTTTCAACATTGCACTTGGTACTTGTACCTAGTTGATATCATGCTCTTTTGTATATGGATGTCGTCGGTGTGAAATGAAAGGGGAGCTTGTAAGTCCATGGAGTTATGTATATGTGTTAGAGGATCACCTGGGCCGCTGGTCTAATCCGTGCTGACATGGTGGAAACCTGCAGCGTAACAATAATGAGCTGTCTATGAAGCATTCTTCTTATAAAAAAAGAGTCCTATATTGAGAAAAAAGAGAAAAAAGAGATACTATGAAAAGAGGAAAGAGAGAAAAAATCACCATATTCCCATGGTAAATAAGAAGAATGCTGAGATGCTCGTTGTCTTCTTGCCTTGTCATTTTGATATGGGGATTCTTCCGTATCATCGGGCAAGGGGTACCCCATTGGCGGTTCTCAATGATACACATGTACTTACAATGGCAAGAACTTACCGGTGATAAACTTGAGTAGCATGAGGAGCGACCCTCATATACAAGGGACATGAGATTTCTGACTTATACTTCGTCAAGCATGTACACCATAGTTTGTTCACTTTAACCTCAATCACTTCAAGATGCTTATGATAGGGGCAATGAGAGCTGAAAGCTTTAAGTATCATAATTTTTGGAAGCTCTTTATGAGACTTGAATCCCTACTTCCTTTTACAAAAGGCTTTTCTTCCACCATTATATTGAGTCTCCACCTTCTATCTTTATGCACCTACTTTGAGAGCATAGTGGCCATTCTTAGTTCTATGTGCATTGTCCCAAGACTAGTTGATTGATGCATAACTTGATATTGCTTGTTTTAAACTATTGTATCTAGTCACTCTTATGAACTTTGAAGGTGTCCTATGCATTTATATTTGCTACTCTATTGAGGGACAAGCTGAATACTATTATGCTATGTTTTCTTTATGTGAAACAAACAAACGTCTTGCAAAGCATTGTTATTCATGATTCTTTTGTTTGTGCCTTTTCATGTTGCATCATAGTTTCTTTGCTTATTGCTAGAACTTTGTCTTTCATGTTATGATTTAAGTACTATGATCCCAGCTTTGAGTGTTTTGCAAATACTTTGATCAAGTCTTTGATGGTGCATGTCACCTCAAAAATTATTATTTCTTTTTATCACTTACCTACTCGAGGACGAGCAGGAGTTAAGCTTGGGGATGTTGATACATTGCAAATGTATCTATAATTTTTGATGTTCCATGCTTGGTTTTATCCACTTTCTTGTGTTTTGTTCCAACTTTGGAGTACTTTTCATATGATTTCTTGGACTAACCTATTAACAAGAGCCACAGTCCCAGCTGCCTGTTTTCTGCTGTTTTTGGTTCCAGGAAAGTCAGAAAATGAATATTCTCAGAATTGGACGGGACAAAAGCCAAAGTGCCTATTTTTCCGGAAGGGATCAAGTGCCAGAATATGAGACGGAGAAGGGCCAGGGAGCCACCACACCACCTGGCCGCGCGGCCAGGCCTGGCCCGCTCCGGGGGTGGTGTGGCCACTCCCGGCACCCCCTCGGCCTCTCCTTCCGCCTATATATTGCCCTCGGGACAAAAACCCTAAGTCTGCGATCAAAAATCCATGAAAGAATCTATAGCCGCCGTCATCTCCATCCCTAGATCAGGAGGGATGTTGAAGCTCTTCCCGGCACCCTGCCGGAGAGGGGAATTCACCCTGGAGGCCTTCTTCATCACCATGCAAGCCTCCAGTGTGATGCGTGAGTAGTTCATCCTTGGACTACGGATCCATGTAGAAGCTAGATGGCTGGTTTTTCTCCTTTGTGCTTTCATGTTTAGATCTTGTGAGCTCCGTTCATGATCAATATCATCTATTTGTAATCCATTACATGTTGTGTTTGCGGGGATCCGATGGATATTGAGATGCCATTTCAGATTGATTATTGATTCTATCATGTCTTTGTTATTTGAGATCTTGCATGCTTTCCGTTGTCAGTAGCTATCTTGGACAAGTAGATGCTAGCAACTCCAAGAGTTAGTATTTATGCTCGATAGTGGGTTCATGCCTCTGGTAATCTGGGGAAGTGACAGAAATCTCTAAGGTACTAGATGTGTTGTTTCTACTAGGGAGAAAACAACAATCCTTTGTTCATAGAACAATTGTATTGTTTACTTTACACGCAGTTCGTAAAGCAATAATCTGTTGCTTGCAACTTAATACTGGAGGAGGTTCGGATGATAACCTGAAGGTGGATTATTAGTCATAGATGCAGTTGGATGGCGGTCTATGTATTATGTTGTAATGCCCAATCAAGTCTCAAAGGAGTCAAGATGATTAGTATATGCATGTATTGCTTTCTCGGTGTTTGTCAATTGCCCCGCTGTAATTTGTTCACCCAGCATGTTATCTATCTAAGGAGAGCCACCTCTAGTGAACTATGGATCCCGGTCCTTTTTCTTTACATACAATCTATAAACTGTTTCTACTTTGTGTTTACTTTCTGCAAACTATTACTTCTTTCCATTCAATATGTTTAATCCTTTGTTTTCCGCAAAACACGGTGATATTGACAACCTCATCGCAAGTTGGGGACAAAGTTCTATGGTTGTGTTGTGCAGTTCTCCACGTTGCTACTAGCACCGGTAGTGCGCCCTGCCAAAGCTCAGCTAGCAACACCTTTGGGGTGTTTCCTTGCTCCTACTAGTTCGATTAAACCTTGGTTTCATAACTGAGGGAAAACTTACTGTTGTGCTCATCATACCTTCCTCTTGGGGTTCCCAACGAGCTCTACATCGAAAGTTGAGCGCATCAAGGACAAACATTGGTCCTTCAGCTTCTGGACCTGGTCCATCATCTCCACGACAGCCATCCTCTGATCATCGAGGAGCCTGTCCATCTCTAGCCGGCGGGGTTCGCTTCTCTCCGCGACGAACTCCGGCAATGCTACCTCGCTGGAGGGAGTGGACTCCTTCACATAGAACCAGCTCCTCTTCCACTTGCTCACGGCCTTCTTTGGTAGCATGAGCTTAACAAAGTTGGCCTTCGGCTTCAGCTGAAAGGTGACGCCTCCGGCCGCCAAGATCGGGACGCCGGACCCTTCACGTTCGATGCGGCCGTGGAAAAGCTCCAGCCACAACGGGAAGTATGGCATGCAGCCAAGATAGCACTCGCAGAAGCCGACGAAGATTGCCAGCTGCTCAATGTTGTGTGGGCCGAGATCTGACGGCTTGATCGCATAGTATGTGCAGAATCGCCGGAGGAATAACGAGGAAGGAAATCACAAGCCCCTCTCCAGATGGCTTGGGAAGCAGATGAATTCGCCGGCGCATGGTTTTGGCTCAATCTCGGAAGATGCGGGGATCCGCCAGTTCCCCTTGCAGAGGACCCCGGCATCCTCGAAGGACCTGAGTTGCGCCACGGTGCACTTTGACTTCCCCCACGAGCCTTTCGGAGGCGCCATCGAGAAGGAAGATGGAGTCTCTTGGTCTGGAAAGGTGTGGATCGAGGGAAGACAGGAGAAATGGATGCGCTAGAATGAAAGCTGCGAAGAAGGATCTGCAAGACTAGTATGTCACTCCCCTTATAACGGGATGCTACCCGCCAAATCTCGGGTAGCCGTTACCCGCGGTAATTGTGCCGAAGTTACCGTTGGAATATCCAATAGATAGTTTGACCCAAATTGACGGTCCAACTCCTCCATTCGACTCGCTTGCAACTGAACCCTGTCCTCTCGCCGAAGCAGCGACTTGACAGCGGATGCATTCGCCGAAGCAGCGACTGAGAACCTGGGGAAAATTTCCTTGGTTTCAGTGGAGTCCACCACCGATTCGACTGGGCGTCCAAATTGGACTTGCCTACTTCGACTGCCAAATGAACACATGCGTCTGAATCAACGATGGCCTCGGGGACTACTGATGGGAATATGCCGAATGGGGTATGCCCAGCAGGACGTTCCGATTGGGCCAAAGGTCTCACGAGTGGGCCTACAGGACGGCGACTGGAATGCGACTAGGGAGAAGGCCTGGCGACTGGAGACTGGAGGCCCAGAAGCGTACTTGAAGCCCAGTCGGATTAGGTCAAAGCCTCCGAATCCATATCCTGTTTGGTTGTAAACTGTAAACCCTACCGAGGTGCCTCATATATAAACCTCCCTAGGGTAACCTGAGGACTTACGTTCCATCATACACCCCTTCAAGCAACTCGCTGCTTAGACGCCGAGCTCGCCGCCATTGTAACTCGCTCTTTGTCAATCCAATCTAGCAGGAGTAGGTCTTTACCCTTCGGGGGGCCGAACCTGGATAAATCCATGTGCATCTGCCCCCATCTCGCTCCACAGATGGCCGCCAGCTCTCGCCCTCGATTCAATCAATCGCTGCCTACTGCAGCGACTGTCGTGGCCATTTCCACGACAGACATTGTGACGAATACTACAACAAAAGGCTAAGTATATGACTGCTATAGTAGCAGCAAATGAGGGCATTTGTGTTAAGTAGTTTGTTATCAAACTAGGTGAGGTTCACAGTAGGCTAGTACTATGAAGATATATTGTACGACAATAATATCAACATGTTTTAACCCAAAGGAACTAAAGGTATCACCAAAGGACTAAATTTATACAATGCCATCTCATTTGAGAATGAGTGATGTGTAGAGACGCAAAGACATGCAAATAAACATGAATCTAAAAGTGTCAGATCTGGAGATTATGTTTACCACTAGCAAACACATATATACAAGACTAGAAAGCCATAGGTATTGAATGCGCAAGTTTACAAACTATATTATTGACTCTAGTGTAAGTGGGAGACTTAAGGGAATATGCCCGAGAGGCAATAATAAAGTGGTTATTATCTTATTCCATGTTTATGATAAATGTTTATTTCTCATGCTATAATTGTGTTAATTGGAAACGTTAATACATGTGTGTATGATAAACAAAAAAATATTTCCTAGTTATGCCTCTCATATAAACTAGCTCGTTGATTAACAAGATGATCAAGGTTTCCTGATCATGGACATTAGATGTTGTTAATAACAAGGTCACAACATCGGTGGAATGATGTGATGAACATTCATCTGAAGTATACTTACACGATCAAAGTCATTATGTTTGCATTGATATAACATTATGCGAAGTAACTTTAATCCTTAGACCATGATATCATGTTAATTGCTAACACTAGAAGAATACTTCGATAACATCAAACGTCACACCATAATAGGTGACTATAAACATGGGTTTGGGTAGTCTAGAAGTGTTATGTTGATGCTCATGGATCAAGAGTGGGATTTTTCCATCCCGACGACAGATAGATATATTCTGAGCCCTCTTGATGATATCACATTATCATAGCTTGTAAGCAAGTGATATCACTAGAATGTTATATCATGGGAACGAGAAAAGAGTACTTGTCGGTAACGACATCAAACTAGGTATGGGGATACTGATGATCAAATCTCTTACATGTAATATATCATGAGACAAAGGGATTTAGTTATGATGTTAAAGGTTCACACGATCACTAGAGTCATCGTTGAATGTGTGGGAGTCAGTACGGATCTCTAGGTCCCGCTACTGATTATTGATTGGAGAGGGGTCTCGATCATGTATGTATTATTCCTGAATCATAGGGTAACACACTTAAGTGATACTGACACCATTTGGAGCAAATATGATACCAGAGAAATATTATGAAAGAGTTGGAATTATTTTGTTGGACACCAGAATTGTTTCGGGTAAAATTGATGAAATTGGTTTTGCATGTGATATCAAAATGTTGCAAGGGGTTTTATGTGAATGTTTGCTAATTAAAGTAATTAACAAAATTATGAATAAAATAAATAAAAATGGTTTTTTTAATGAGAGCTTGCATTAAATTTGGTGGAAAATTAATACAAAGTGAGTGGAGTTTGTGTTAATGGGAGTGGGTTTAGTGGAAGCTCCACTCACCATTATGGAGGGAGAGGTGGGGGCACCACAATGCCATGCGCGTGGCCTCTTGGGGGCTACCCCTTCCTCTATAAAAGGACCTTCACTCTCACACCTCTTTGTGAAGGATCTCTCTCCCCCTCTAGAATATTTCCCATGGCTTTGGATGAGCGAAGTACATGTTCCCGATGGTTTCTCTAGAAGAATTTGTTGCTTCCACTGCTTGCTGGAGCGAGGACTCGGAGGTTGTTGGGGTACCAGACATGTGTGCGATCACGGATGCACTGTTGCTTTGTGGTGCTGGAATTCATCATGATCTTGAGATCTACAAGTGAATGACTAGATCATCCACAAAATCAGATTTCATTAATAAAGCTTTTCGTCTTCAAGGGTAAGATCTCTATGGATGTATATCCACCCGTTCATTGTATCTTGGTAGATAGATCTTGGTGCTTGGTTATTCATATCGTAGGAAAATTTTAGTTTTCGATGCTGCGAGCCCAACTCCTTTGTAAATGCAATATCAACTAATGTCGGAAAGACAGACACCCGCTAGCCACGTATATGGTACAAGCCATATGTTAGTCGTGGAACCAGTCTCGCGTAAGGTTGGTCCGGGCCGCTTCATTCCACATTGTCACGATATGTGCAAGTACACGTGGGAGGGTAGAAATAAGGAAATCAATGACCACACAATCAACATGTGTACTACTAGTATTAATACATCTACACATAGATTGCTCTGATACCACTAAAGGGGTTCTATGGCAGAAAAAAATTCCTACTATGAGAACGCACCAGCTATCTATGGAGAAGTACAACAACGAGTGGGGATCGATGTCCATACCTTTGAAGATCGGAAGCGGGACTACATTCCCGCACAAACGTTGCTGATGAAGCCGAGCATAACAAACCTCGAGGTCTATAAGGCTTCAAGCGTCCAACACCACTAATGGCAGTGCCTCCAAAGTTTTACACACGTCCGATGTAAACGATGTCTCTCGGGTCCTGCTCTAGAAAGCGAGCGGAAGAAGAAGATCTGGACCAAGTCTGACAGCATGACGACGTGCGTTGGGTGGAGAAACCTCTAACTCGTCGTGCATGTTACTAACAAGGGAATACAAATGAGAGGGGGAGAGGGAGAAAGAAGAAGGCGAATGGCCAACTGTGGGATGAGATTTAGAGGGCATCCCCCTTTATATAGGGAAAACCTAGGCACCCCACCTCTCCAAGTCCCGGGGTGGGACTAAACTTGGGATAGATGGAGGTGGAGCTGGCCTCCGGTGTGGGGTGGGCCACACCCACGTGCCAAGCCCACCTAGGCTGGCCGGTGGGGTGTGAGGCCCCCACTGATGCATCTTGGACCACCTAGGGCAGCCGCCTCCCCTCTTGGGCCCTCTCCCCTCTAGGGAGGTCCCATGTAGGGGTTTTGCCCTTATCTTTTATTTCCAATTATATTTAATAATTAATTCCATAAATTAAATATTAAATATCATTTATTTAATTCCCTCTATTCAAAACTCCTTTGAATATCATCCAAACACTTCGGTATCTCTCCAGAACATTTCTGGTTCTATGTTTCTTATTTCTCTTACTTTCGCAGATCAACCCGCAACATATCTACCCTTAAGCGTGACACCCTTATGGTTCAGGAATGATCAGACATGACCGAGACAATTATCGAATCAATGGCAAACAATGGTGTCTAGAAACTCATGATGGTACCTTCACATTCCATGAATCTGATTGATCGCTTGAACCTTTTAGACGTTGAGGCTCAATCCCTTTGCACTACGATACCTATTTTTTCCAAGACTTGATCTTTGGTATAGGTTTACGTAGTTCAATCTTGTTACCAACAAACATATTTATTAGTTCCCATGACATTACATCCTCGTTACCTAGTCACATGCTTGCAAGCTCATTGATGAAATCTCATCGAGTGGGCCCAGGGTATCTATATGTCACTCGGATAGGCAAATCTTGCTCTTGACACATATGCCACAACCTATTCCTTTGGAGTACCCAATAGACACCTTTATGGACACCTAGTTACGGACATGACAGTTGATGTGATCAAAGCATCCACGGGAGATAGTGATTAATGTGGTCTCACGGTCAAAGGACTAAATCACTACGCTTTGCTAGATATTGCAACGTTTGAACTTTGTGAATGGATCAAATTGCAATTCTATGGTCGGTTGTGTCCATCACTTCATTCATTAACGAAGTGACCTTGTTGTCAGTTGACGTTTGTGTTAGTCCATGATCGGGAAACCTCGATCATCAGTTGCCCAATGAACTAGTACTAGAGGATACTAGGTACCTAGTTGTTTATATACCACACCTGTATTAATGATCCTGTTTAATATAGTTATAGCATGATACAAAGATATTATGAACATTAGAGATATATAACAATAAACATCTTTATTATTCGCCTCTAGGGCATCTCCTTCATGAACTTCTAGAGTACCTTCTCAATGTATTTCTCTTGAGACAAGTACAACTTGTTGGATTTACTGTCTCTCTCAATTCTCATGTCCAAAATACACTTTGTTGGACCCAAGTCTTTGATGGCAATTTTTTTGCTCAACTCTTTCTTTATTCTAGCAATCCTAGAGACATTCTTGCCAACTATCAAGACATCATCAACATAGAACAACAACATGATGAAATCGTCTACTGGGAACCTCTGAATAAACAAAGAAAGGTATGATCTACAACTCTTGTAGCCTTGCTCCCCCATCATAGATACAAACTTCATGTACCATTGTCTTGCTGCTTGTTTCAGGACATAGAGACTTTTCTTCAACCTGAACACTTTGTCTTCTTTGCCTTTAACAAGAAACCCCTCGGGATGCTCCATGTAGATTTCTTCCTCCAACTCACCATGAAGGAAGGTTGTCTTCACTCAATTTTCTTAACCTCCAAGTTGAGACTTGTTGCCATACCAAGGATCATTCGGATTGATGTCATCTTCACCACTAGAGAAAATATTTCATCAAAGTCAGTACCTTTTCTCTGGATGAATTCTTTTACAACTAGCTTAGTCTTGTACCTTGGATGTGACGTGTCCTCTTCTTGCTTGATTCTATAGACCCACTTGTTCTTTATTACTTTCTTGCACTTGGGAAACTTCACCAACTCATCTTGCGTCTCATCTTGCATAGCCTTATTCCACTCCTTATTGTTTTCCTCTTTTAGTGCATCTTGAAAGCACTAAGTTTCTAAACTATCAGACAATAACACCACATATTCGTATGAGTCGTACCTAGTGGAAGGAACATGACCTCTACTAGACCGTCTAAGGGGAGAAGCTGGTGGACTATCTGGTTCAGGTGCTTGCTGATCATCTTATTAAGCATCATACTCTTGCTTCTGGGGAGCATCCTCACCTATACCACCATGTGCATCATCTTGCACATCTTCTTCATCATCATTTTAGCTTCTTGTTGAGCTGAATCTGGAGAAACTGGGTCAAAATCAGATCTATCTTATTGTTGTTTTTTAGGAGAAACATGTACCAAAAATTGCTCCAGAACCTGCACCTCTGTCTTCACAATTTACTCAATTTGGTATTTAACAAAGACAACATCATAGTTTCTCAAAACCTTTCTTGCTATTGGATCATACAACTTGTAGCCAAATTGATCACCTCCATAGCCAAGAATATGCAATGTCATGTCTTAGAATCAAGCTTTGACTTTTTATCTTGAGGGATATGAACAAAGGCCTTGCACCTGAAAACCTTCAGGTCATCATACGAGATGTCCTTGTCATAAAAGACCATGTTTGTAACATCTTTCTGTAATGGATAACTTAGTGAGAGATTAATAAGATAAATTGCAATCGACAAAGCCTCACCCCAATAATTTTTAGGCCCCTTTGCACTCGATAGAAAGGATATAACTCTCTCAACAATTGTCATGTTCATCCTCTCAGCAAGACCATTCAGTTGTGGTGTCTTTAGAGGAGTTAGTGACTAATTTTGTGTTCCTTACAATAGGCATCAAATGGGTTAATATACTCTCCCACATTATTATTACAAAGGCACTTGATCTTTTTCTCAGTTTCTCTCTCAGCTAAGACTTGGAATTGCTTGAAACACTTAGTACTTGATCTTTGATCTAGAAAACATAGACCCAAACCTTCCTGGAAAAATCATCAATAAATGAGACAATGTACTCTGCTCCACCCATTGACCTTACCAACATTTTACAAACATTGGAGTGTATCAAGTCCAGCACCTCAGTCTTCTTGTGAGGGTGTTGACTTTGAATGCAACTCCTACTAGACAATTTGAACATTTCTTGATGTGAAAACCATCCCCACCTCACAACAATTTTTCTTCACTAGAATCATCATCCCTTTCTCACTCATGTGCCCAAGTCTCTTGTGCCATAAAGCACAAGCATCCTCTTTCTGCAATACATTTACACAAGAAGCATAAAGATTAGAATGAATGTGCTACCGAACTGAAACCATCTTACCTTTTGCAAGAATTAGATTTCATTTGGTGAGCTTGTATTCTGCATTTCCAAATCTGCTCAAGTACCCATATCGATCAAGCAATCCAATCGAGATAATATTGAGTCGAAAGGCCTCAACATGCCTCACCAATTTGAGGATTAGTGTCGTACCATTTTCAGTCCCCAAGAGCACATCTCATCTTCCAATGATTTGTGCTCTATCATTATTTCTCATCTTCACAACACCAAAATCACTTACTATGTAGTTGGTGAAGAGCTCTCTGTGAGATGTAGCATGTATGGAAGCACCACTGTACATAATCCAAGTCATATCATCACCATCTGCAAGGTTGATGGTATCATCAGAAACTAAAGTGATCCTCTCCTCAACAGTGGAACAACCGCCGCAATCATGTTCTTCATGCATGAGAAACATGATCTCCTCAACTACAGTAATCCGGCTTCCCTCACTATCATTGTTGATTTGTTTCTAAATTTTCTTCTTTTCCTTTTGGTCTTTCTTCCATTATTCACAATGTCACTTTATGTGAACCTTCTAATGGCAGTGATGAAATACAATAGCAACATACTTGTCTTTGCATCTTGATTTGCTTCTACTTCTTTCTTCTCCCTTACTCGGACTTTTACTCTTCCTTCTCCCCCATGACTTGGTCGCTAGCATTTCAGAATGTGAGGAAGAACCGTTTTAATCAACAATTTTTCTAGACTCTTTATTTAGTACCTTGGTACTCACAAGGTTCTAAGTGACAACTCCATTAAGTGTTGAATTACGCATGGTGATCTTAAAGGTCTCCCAAGTGTCCGGTAATGGGCCAAGTAAGGCTCTCACTTCATCTTCAAATGTGATTCCCACTGAAAATAGCTGATTTATAATTCCATAAAATTCATTCACATACGATCTCAATTGAAGTGCCCTCCTTGTACCTCAAATGCATCAATTTCTTAATCAGGAACATCTTGTTCGTACCTTTTTTGCAGGCATACAACTCCTCTAATTTCTGCCATAAGGTGTGTGCATGTGTCTCATCAATGATATGGTTCAAAATATTATCCTCCGCCCATTGTTAGATAAACCCACAAGTTTGGAGATGAAGTACCTCCAATTGATCTTGCTTCATATCATCGGGCATCTCAGTGAAGAAGACCGACTTCCAATATTTATTCACATAAGTAAGTCCTTCATCTTACTCTTCCAAGCTTGATAATTTGTACCATTCAATGATATCATTTTGTTAGTATTTACTTCCATTCTTCACTATAGTAAAATGCACTCATCACAAAAAACTAAACCTCATCTATGATGCCACTTTGTTAGGGGAGATACACAACCCCACATCTAGCAACGAAAGTTGAGGATAGCTTCAATCAACAGATTTGCAGCAGAAATAAACAAAGAGACCATATACAAGTGACACAGGGATTTATGTGGAAAATCTCCATAACTTGAGGAGGAAAAAAACCACGGCTATGGACCAACTAGCCGAGGAAAGTTTCACTATGAACAACTATGTATATAGTCTTCTCTATAACATCTATAGATGTACAAGACACTCAGCACATTGCTAACCGGCAACAACAACAACCACCACTTGAATACAGATTACAATAAAGCATCGATATCACAACTTATGTCCTCTTCGATAATAAACAAACAACTCTTAAATCACAGAAAGACAAGAATACATACATGTTCCAAACATACACACCAAGTTTTAGCTTAATCGGACACTGTTTTCCTACCCAATCTATTCGTCTACCAAATCTTCTTTGTGTTGAAACTGTAGTAGTCCAAACTGACTAAACCGCTTCCAAATCTGATGCTACACTGACCCAAAACTCGAACCATCTAACCAGATCGAAGTAATCCAAGTAATGAACAATATCACCAAGTTTCGAGCCAATCCAAGCATGCACTACTAGGGAAAAGGCTAGGCGAGGCGCACCAAAAAGTATATGCGAGGCTCATATCATATGCGCCTCCATCACCACGCCTCGACTATTTTTTATGCGAGGTGCATATTATATGCGCCTCCTATACTTCACATATGCGAGGCGCATATTGATATGCGCCTCCTATAAATATAGGGGAGGCGCATATTGATATGCACCTCGCATATGTGAAGTATAGATATGCGCCTCGCATATGTTTTACAATGCGCCTCCTATAGTATCCTATATGCGCCTCCTATAATATTTTCCAAATTCATGTTTTACATATCACTGTACACAACAGTATACAGATATTCAAATATACAATATAGTCCAGAATACAGTATAAACATCACCGAATTTTCTAGAAACTTGCATTGGCCAAAGCATAATAGAACCAACATGAATACAAGTACATTACACCTCAATCGCGACATACAAGTTCATACATCAACTAGAATCGACAAGTGCCAAGTTTTCTGAAATGGATCGTATGGGCACCTAGAGAGGGGGGTGAATAGGTGCTACACCAATTTTTAATTCTTTTTCAATTTTAGGCTTAGCACAAAGGTAAATTCTCTAGATAAACTAATGTGTGGAATTTCCTTATATGCAAACCTATCTACTAGCGAGTAAGGAGCGAGTGGAAGAGGAACGAGTGAACCGAAGTGAAGCACGCAGAGACAGAGGATTTGTTTGACCGCAGTTCCTTCCTTGTTAAGGGAAGTACGTCTGCATTGGAGGGGTGGGCGGTACTAAGACCACCACGCCACAAAAGGCCTCACCCTGTTCTCCGATGGATCTCGCCACAACAGGCCTGATCCACCTTCCACTATAGGTACCCTTCGAGGCGGGCACCGGCGCCTTTACACAACTAGTGGGGCAACAACTCCACAACAACTTGGAGGCTCCCGAAATGACAACAAGCTTCCACAAGAACAAAGTTGTCAAATACAATAACACGATCTAGGTATTAACGAGAATACTAGATCAGAGATTTCTCCAAGTGAATGGAGAGGAGTTGAAGCGCTTGATTCTTGATGTTGATGATGAACTTCTCCTCCTTCAATTCCACCAAAGATCAGGACCTTAGGGTGGTTCAAGTGGGAGATCGAGATTTAGAGCTCTTGCACAGGGTCTGGTCGAATTCAAATGAATCAAGTGTTCTGGACGTTGGGGAAGAAGGGGTACTTATACCCCCTTCCAAAAACCAGCCGTTGCAAACTTTGGGGGCTGGATTATCCGGCCCAAGTGAGGGCCGGATTATCCGGTCTGGGGAAACTCCGCCCCAGACTCGGAATATCCGGCATAAAATACGCCCCCTCTCTGAGCGTCACGCCGAGCTTGCCCTTGATCAACTTCTGGGGGCCGGATTATCCGGCCCTATGCGAAGGCCGGATTATCCGTCCTGGGGAAGAAAAACCGCCCCAGTTCGGATTTTCTGGAAGAAAATCTGACCGGATACCGAGTGACGCGCCTTGGCTCCTTTTGCTCGAAAACTGGGGGCTGAATTATCCGGCCCTTGCGAAACCCGGATTATCCGGCCTGGGGAGGAAAAACCGCCCCAGTTCGGATTTTCTGGGAGAAAATCCAACTGGACACAGAGCGACGCGCCTTGGCTTCCTTGAGAGATGAGGTAGTCCGGATTATCCGGCCCTTGGAGGGGCGGATTATCCGGCCCCCCTCAAAACTTCCTGCACACTTAGCACACATGAAAAGTCTCCATAGTATTGTTATCTAACACGCAAAACATAGGAAAACATGAAATGTTCTTTCAATCTCCCCCTTTTTGGTGTTAGATGACAATACCAGGATTTGCAAGAGAAAGACACAAGACAAACAGAGATAACTATGGAAGGGACTCCCCCTCAATGTGTGCATAATAGAGTTTTGCATTGGAATACAAATGCACACAAATAGGTGAATCTATTCCATAGACAAAAGGGCAAAAACACATACCACCGAAGTAGAGAATAGGCATCCTTGACATAAATCACAATTATTATTGGATAACCATTAAGAGCGCGTGCCTTCCGTGATAAACCACCAGCAATAGGATATGAATATATATAACCATGAGCATAATCCATGATATGAAGTCCATAGGTATCATCCAGACAACCACATCAAGTCTCAACCACAAAACACAAACCACGAATATAAAAGTTCAACGCTAAATGGGCATAAGCAAGAAATAATGAATAAAAAGTGCAAGTTCTTATGCCCGACCCATGCAAATCTACGGACAACCTAATAGAACTACTTCTCCCCCTTTGGCATTGAGACACCAAAAAGGGAGAAGAGCGATGGTACTAGACACTCAAAATTGCAAAATCCAAATCAAATAAAAGCCAAGATTGAGTGTGATTCCCATAAGAACATGAGAGAGCAAATAACATCCAAAAAGATCCAATTCTCCACAAGTGAGAGGATGGTGGCCGAAGCCACCTTGTTGGAGTGTATGGTGTGACACCGCGAAGATATATCTTGGGTTCACGACCAATACTCATCAATAAGCTCACATATCACAACATGATATTAAGAGAAATGATATACTTGCTATTGGCATTATGGGGGGAGGGTTAGCCCAATAAGTTAGGACCACACTCCCCCTATATCCATGCCCACACCTAGACCAAACAAGGATTGAGATGTACGAATGGGTGCATGGGTAATCAAGACAAGCTCTCGGAATCAATGATATTTAGCTCATTCCTCAAATAGCAGAATCTTGCTTCATCAAGTGGCTTTGTAAAAATATCCGCCAGTTGGTTCTTCGTGCTCACAAAAGATAGATCAATATCACCTCGAGCAACATGGTCATGAATAAAATGATTCCGAATCTCAATATGCTTTGTCCTTGTGTGCTGAACTAGATTGTACGCAATTTTGATAGCACTTTCATTATCACATAAAAGAGGCACTTTGTCAAAATTGACACCGTATTCCTTTAAAGTTAGCCTCATCCACAATAATTGAGTACAAGCGCTGGCAGCAACAACATATTCAGCTTCGGCAGTGGAGAGAGATATACAATTCTGCTTTTTGGAGGACCAACAAACAAGAGATCTTCCCAAGAATTGACAAGCTCCAGAAGTGGACTTCCACATCCTTATCACCAGCCCAATCTGAGTCAGTATAACCACATAAAGAGAAATTGGAGCCCTTGGGATACCAGAGACCAAAGTTGGGGGAATGAACTAAATATCGAAAGATCCTCTTGACCGCCACTAAGTGGCTTTCTTTAGGAGCTGCTTGATACCTTGCACACACTCCCACACTCAACACAATATCGGGTCTAGATGTGCAGAGGTAAAGAAGAGAGCCGATCATGGACCGGTATACCTTTTGGTCCACATCTTTACCATGAGGGTTGAGTTCGAGATGACACTTTGTTTGCATCGGAGTAGCGACACCATTAAGATACGTCATCTTGAATCTCTTGAGCATGTCTTGGATGTACTTTGCTTGATTAATAAAGGTTCCTTCTCTTAGTTGCTTGATCTCGAATCCAAGAAAGAATCGTAATTCCCCCATCATAGACATCTCAAACCTGTGAGTCATAAGCTTTGAAAATTCATCGTTAAAAGCTTTGTTAGTAGAACCAAAAATGATATCGTCTACATATAGTTGGCATACGAAGAGCTCCCCCTTAACCTTCTTAGTAAAAAGAGTGGGGTCGATGTGCCCAACTTCGAAGCCACGATCTAACAAAAGCTCTTTAAGGTGCTCATACCACGCACGTGGGGCTTGTTTAAGGCCATAGAGTGCCTTATCGAGTTTGTAGACATGGTTCGGGAAGTTAGAATCCTCAAACCCCGGGGGTTGCTTTACGTATACCAACTCATGTAGAGGACCGTTAAGGAAGGCACTCTTAACATCCATTTGCTGCAACTTAAAATTGTTATGAGCAGCATAAGCAAGTAGGATACGGATGGACTCAAGACGAGCCATAGGAGCATAGGTCTCGCCGAAGTCGATGCCCTCAACTTGGGAGTAACCTTGTGCCACAAGTCTTGCCTTGTTCCTCACAACAATGCCATTCTCATCTTGCTTGTTCTTGAAAATCCACTTGGTGCCGATAACATTGCGGCACTCTTTGGGTTTCTCCACTAGTTTCTAGACTTTGTTGCGCTCAAAATTGTTCAATTCTTCATGCATAGCAACAACCCAGTCTGGGTCTTCAAGAGCTTCAAAGACCTTCTTAGGTTCCACCATGGAGATATGAGCTTGATGCTCACCAAAACTGGCTAATTCTCTTCTAGTAGACACCCTTCGTCGAAGATCACCAACAACCTTGTCGAGAGTGTGACCCCTCAACTCAAGGTTACGATCAGCCCGAGCCTTGCGACGAAGTTCAATAAGTTTGTTGTCTCTTGGTGGAGGAGATTCATCACTTGAGTCTTCATTGGAGGCATTTTCTCTGCCTTGATTAGTAGCTGGAACATCAGTAGTAGGTGGTGGAGATGCATGCCCTTGAGGTGAGTCCGTAGCCATAACAGGAGGCTGCAAAACTGGAGAGTCAGGGCCGGATAATCCGGCCGATGAAGAGGCCGGATAATCTGGCCTGGGAGGACTTGCAGCAGCATCATCAGGAAGCCTGGGACTTGCTTAACCTGGCGAGGAGCCAGATAATCCGGGGTCAGCCGGGAAATCCGGCCTGGAGCTTGTGTTGATATCTTCACCACCAGGAGCTGCATGGACAGCTGGAGCGGGGTGGCCGGATAATCCGGTATCCACCGGAAAATCCGGCCTGGAGCTTTCTAGAGCATCTTGACCTTCAGCAGTTGATGGAGATGGTGTAGAAGTTGCCCTCGTGGTTGGAGCATGTTGCGTATGTATAGATGAGGGATCTATATGAGGAGAGCATTGTCCTTCCCGGTCCGCCACAAGGGGTTCCTCAATGGGGCGGAAGAATCCCACGCCCATTCTTCTTATGGCATCTTGGGGTATTTCAACATCTGCATCACAAACACCAACTTGCTCCGCACGGGAACCGTCATTTTCCTCGAACACCACACTACAAGATTCTACAACAGTTCTGGAGAGCTTATTGTAGACTCTATAAGTGTGGGATTCGGCACCATAACCAACAAAAATACCTTCTAGAGCCTTAGATTCAAACTTAGATAAACGAACTCCTTTAATAAGAAAGAAACACTTACACCCGAACACCCGAAAGTATGAGATATTTGGCTTGTTACCAGTAAGTATTTCATACGGAGTCTTGTCCAAAATCTTGCGGAGGTATAACCGGTTGGATGAATGACAAGCAGTAGAGATTGCTTTAGCCCAGAAGTTATATGGAGATTTGAATTCGGCCAACATTGATCTTGCCATGTCCATTAGAGTCCGATTCTTCCTCTCGGCTACACCATTTTGTTGAGGGGTGTACGCAGCGGAATATTGATGTCTTATCCCCTCTTCACTTAGGAACTCATTTAAGGTGTAGTTCTTGAACTCTGAGCCATTATCACTCCTTATAGCCAGAATGGGGACGTTGTGTTGACGTTGAACCTCGTTGGCGAAGTCGATGACAGTTTGTTGAGTTTCACTCTTCAACTTGAAGAAATAAACCCACGTGTATCTTGAGTAATCATCAACAATCACTAGACAATACTTCTTCCCACCGAGGCTTGCATGAGATGGAGGTCCGAAAAGATCCACATGAAGAAGCTCCAAGATCCTTTTTGAAGAGATAATAGTTTTCCTTCGATGAGGAGAATCATGCATTTTCCCTTCAACACACGCCCTGCAGACACGATCTTTGGCAAAGGAGACATTTTCTTTTAGTCCAAGAATGTGGCCACCCTTGTGGAGACTTTGCAAAGTTCTCATATTGACGTGGGCTAGTCGGCGATGCCATAGCCAACCCGCGTCAGCCTTTCTGAAAAGACACATTGGACCTGTAGTGGTTTTCCCCGAAAAGTCTACCACGTACAGGTCGTTTTCGACATATCCCACGAAAGCGACTTTTAGAGACTTGCTCCACAAGAGTACCACCAAATCAGCATCAATGTAAACTGCAAAGCCCATCTTACCAAGGGCACGAACTGAAAGTAAGTTATACCCGAGGGTCTCAACAAGCATGATGTCCACGAGAGAGATATCGTGAGCCACCACAACTTTGTCGAGACCCAATACCTCAGATTTTGACTTGTCACCATAGGAGACGATAATGTGATCAAGGTTCGGCCGCATCTCCATGATGATCTCCTTGCTTCCGGTCATATGACTCGTACAACCGCTATCGAGTACCCATTTAGAACCACCGGAAGCATAGCCCTGCAAGAGAATTACTTCTTGGTTTTAGGTACCCATTTTTCAATGGGTCCTCTCATGTTAGTAACAAGGGTCTTGGGAACCCAAATAGACCAAGGAATGTAACAATCATAAGGCCCTACATAACTAGCATAAACATCACCATAAGAATCACAATATAGTTCGAAGTTAGGATTGTTGATCCCTGCAAAACCATCATAATTAGTCTTGTCATTGGTAATGTTGCTAGTCTTCGATTGAGCAGTCTTGTTCTTCTTGTTCTTCTTGTTTTTCTTGCTCTTTATCTTGGGTATGTAACCAAGACCTTCTTTACTGTTGTTTGACCTTTGCCTGCTCAGTATCTCATCAATAACCCCTTTACCTTTGTGTTGAGAACTCCTTGCAAGATCTTCTTTTCCAAAGGATAAGGATGAGGTACTTGGTACATTATACCGTTTCAATTGAGTTTGGAGCTGGTCATGAGACTCATTTAGAGTAGAATGATCACTCTTCAATGCCTTGTGAGCACTTTCAAGATCATCAAACTTCTCCAAAAGTCTAGCATGAACAACCCCAAAATCAATCTTTTCTTCCTTTAGTTTCTTTACCTTGGCAAGGGCATGGTCACGTTCTTTAATGAGCTGAGCTACAGCTTCTTCTTGTGACTCCTCTAGGGATTCGAGTCTTTCTTCCAAAGAAACTCGAGTTTCCTCTTCCAAGGCATTCTGCAAAGATGCTATCTCCAAAGCATCTTCTCTTTCAATTTTGCCCTTTTCTTCAAGGAGGTCTTCGGCTCGAGCAAGTTGACTCATAAGAGTACCAAAATGGAGTTTGTGTTCACCTTGTAGGTTAGTGAAAAAATATCCAAGGCAATAACTTATTCTTTCATTTCAAGACTATCATGAGCATCCATATCCAAAATTATGTTAGTCTTAGAAAATGAGGAGTTAGAAGTCGATACCTCGGATCCTCTTGCCATTAGGCAAGTGGCATTGTTGTTGATGGCGTTCTTGTTCGGCGAGTCGAAGAGAGAGGAGGGAGTCGATGTGGTGGCTATAGCAGCCACTTCACGGGAACTATCATCATCCTCTTCATCTTCACTTGCGGAGGAGTATTCCTCTTGAGCTACAAGGACCATCTTGGGTTGCTTCTTAAAAGGACCATTCTTCTTAGCAAATGGCTTCTTCTTAGGAACTTTGGATTTCTTTTTGAGAATGAGCCTGCCACCATTGTCTTCTCTATTTTCATAAGGACACTCAGCTACAAAGTGCAGTCTATCTCCACAGTTGAAGCAAGTTCTCAATCTTGGGCCACTTTCTATTCTTCCATTTGACCCGTTCTTGTGCTCAAGTTCAGACTTGGCTTTGGCAGGGTCCTTCCAAAAGTTCCTTGCATAGAATGCCATGTACTCACCATGAGCATGTTTGACATCATCGGGGCAGTCCATGGATCCCCTCTCAAATGCTCCTTCATCATCCTCTTGCTCAACAACATTGGCTTTGAGAGCCATATTGACACCCTTTTGCATTCCAATGGCCCGAGCACGGGCATCTTCAGCATTCTTTGCCGCCACTTTGAATGACGCCATTTCTTGCATGACTTCATTGGATGTCATTTGATGATAGTTGTGTCTACCTTGCAAGCTCTTCACATCCGTCGGATCGAAAGGCATTAAGGCACTCACATACTTTCTTTTTATCCATGCATCATTAATGTGAGTGGCCCCATGCTTCCGAAATGTTGTTGCGATGCCCTTGAGTCTTCTATACATGTCCTCATGGTTTTCACCATCCAACATGTAGAATCCCTCAGCTTCGTTACTAAGGGCATCATACCGGTTTCTTCTCATGCTTTCATTTCCAACAAAAAGGTCCGTAAGAGCATCCCACGCCTCTTTAGCCGTGTTGAGATGTTCAATGTGTGGCATGTCCTTGGGACCCACACCCAGCTATATCATGTGGAGAGCAGTGGCATTCAACTGGCTATCCACAACTTCCCTTCTTGTTAGATTGGTTTGATCTCCAACATGAAGACCTTCTTCAATGATCCTCCACAATTCAATAGAGGAGCTGCAAACATGAGATTTCATTAGAAATTGCCATTGGTTAAAAGAAGATGCAGTGAGCTTGGGTGGATCACCCCTATTGTTTATATGAGGATGAGGGATAGCGGGGAATATACGTGGCGAACCTCACTATATTCCTCCTTACCACTTCCCTTTTTGGAGGTGGAACCATTTAGTTTTTCACCTTCCACATCATCATCCTTAGATCCGGTGTTACCCTTTTCCTTAGATGATGGTGAGGGAGCCTCAGAGGAGGATGGAGATGGGGCTATGGATGATGTAAGGCGAGCAATCATTTGATTCATCTCCTCCATCTTGGCCTCAAAGGATTTCAACAAGGTTGTTTCCAACGACTTGAGATCATCCATTGTGACCTTATCCACAGCCTCATTTCCATCATCCCTGGTACCCATACTACTCTTAGGCGGTTAAGCCCGAATTAAGAGTCGGGGCTCTGATACCAATTGAAATGGATCGTATGGGCACCTAGAGGGGGGTGAATAGGTGCTACAACAATTTTTAATTCTTTTTCAATTTTAGGCTTAGCACAAAGGTAAATTCTCTAGATAAACTAATGTGTGGAATTTCCCTATATGCAAACCTATCTACTAGCGAGTAAGGAGCGAGTGGAAGAGGAACGAGTGAACCGAAGTGAAGCACGCGGAGACACGGGATTTGTTTGATCACAGTTCCTTCCTTGTTAAGGGAAGTACGTCTGCGTTGGAGGGGTGGGCGGTACTAAGACCACCACGCCACAAAAGGCCTCACCCTGTTCTCCGATGGATCTCACCACAACAGGCCTGATCCACCTTCCACTATAGGTACCCTTTGAGGCAGGCACCGGCGCCTTTACACAACTAGCTGGGCAACAACTCCACAACAACTTGGAGGCTCCCGAAATGACAACAAGCTGCCACAATAACAAAGTTGTCAAATACAATAACACGATCTAGGTATTAACGAGAATACTAGATCAGAGTTTTCTCCAAGTGAATGGAGAGGAGTTGAAGCGCTTGATTCTTGATGTTGATGATGAACTTCTCCTCCTTCAATTCCACCAAAGATCAGGACCTTAGGGTGGTTGAAGTGGGAGATCAAGATTTAGAGCTCTTGCACAGGGTCTAGTCGAATTCAAATGAATCAAGTGTTCTAGACGTTGGGGAAGAAGGGGTACTTATACCCCCTTCCAAAAACCAGCCGTTGCAAACTTTGGGGGCCGGATTATCCGGCCCAAGTGAGGGCCGGATTATCCGGTCTAGGGAAACTCCGCCCCAGACTCGGAATATCCGGCATAAAATACGCCCCCTTTCTGAGCATCGCGCCGAGCTTGCCCTTGATAAAATTCTGGGGGCCAGATTATCCGGCCCTATGCGAAGGCCGGATTATCCGGCCTGGGGAAGAAAAACCGCCGTAGTTCGGATTTTCCGGAAGAAAATCTGACCGGATACCGAGCGACGCGCCTTGGCTCCTTTT
Organism: Avena sativa; assembly: GCA_916181665.1. NCBI lineage: Eukaryota > Viridiplantae > Streptophyta > Magnoliopsida > Poales > Poaceae > Avena > Avena sativa. The sequence goes on along the minus strand of OV702290.1, from coordinate 362,338,411 downwards.
TCTCGAAAACTGGGGGCCAGATTATCCGACCCTTGCGAAACCCGGATTATCCGGCCTGGGGAGGAAAAACCGCCCCAGTTCGGATTTTCCGGGAGAAAATTCGACTGGACACAGAGCGACGCGCTTTGGCTTCCTTGAGAGATGAGGTAGGTCGGATTATCCGGCCCTTGGAGGGGCGGATTATCTGGCCCCCCTCAAAACTTCCTACACACTTAGCACACATGAAAAGTCTCCATAGTATTGTTATCTAACACGCAAAACATAGGAAAACATGAAATGTTCTTTCATTTTCACACAACACCAAGTGTTTGTGCCACAAGTTCACACCTCCGAGTACAAGTTCACAATCACATTATAACTTCGACGACGGAGCTCTAGCTAGCTGAAGTAGAGCACATAACCTACCATGAAGATCAATAAGGTGGTGATCATGAGGAAGTTCCCCCACTTCTTCCTCCCATTCCTCCTCCACTTCTCTTCCGCCACCTCTCTACTCTCGTAGCCTTGGCAGTTGTTGTCTGAGAAGTTGTTCACTTGCTTCTAGCAGTCTTTCCACTCCTGGTAAACACCTGGAACCCGACCGATGTACACGATATAGCACTTCTTCGCCATCTCCTACACACAAGAAAGATGATATTAGTTATGTCTGTGGAAAGCAATAGCTAGAAGTTCACAAGATAGAATCATGCATATATATATGGGTGCAACAAGATGTAAGAAATCACGTTCTAATCATCAGCATTTCGAAGAAAGACCAAAAAAGCAAACCAAGAATGACTTGGATTAGTGCCTCGTACTTAGGTTGGGCACGGAAATAACAATGCTCGTTGTTCGATCTCGTGCGGCAAGTAGAGTATATGCCCAAATTACTAGTCTACTTGGCACACCAGATTGAACCGCGGCATAGTCATACACATGACGCCACAACATGTTCTAATCATCGGCATTTCGAAGAAAGACCAAAAACAATCAAACAAAGAATGACTTGGATTCGTGCCTCATACTTAGGTTGGGCACGGAATATGACCATGCTGCTGATGGATCTGGTGTGGCAAATAGAGTATATACCCAAACCTCTAGTCTACTTGGCACACCAGATCCAACAACGGCATGGTCACACACATGACTCCACAACACGTTTTAATCATCGGCATTTTGAAGAAAGACAAAGAAATCAAACCATAAGAAGTAGGGTGGCAATAACGAATGAAAAGCAACAAGCACGTAAAATAGTTCATAACACAGGTAACTAGCTAGTGTCACTCACAATCAAGTTCAACGGTTGACGAAACATACTCTAGAAGTTTTGCAAGGCAAGTTTAACATAGTGATAAGAGGTTACAACACGAGTTCAGAACTAACAGCTAGCTACCCGGGCAATGCAATCATCAAGACTTCTTTGGCTGTTGAGTTGGCTTTGGAGGGGCATTGATGAAGCCTAGCCGAGTTTTTTCCATCTACATGAACATCCTGTCGTCACCCTGCTACACTAAGCATTTGTCTATCTCCCTGTTCGGTGGTGTATAGCTGCCGTAGAAGGTGCCCCCGGACTTCATGACTCCCTGGTGCACGATTGTCGTGATCTCCTCCTGGATGTCGAAGAAGTGCTGCCTGAGATTGCGATCATGTATGCATGCAAGCCTTTCAGCCCACCTCACGAGGTCAAATGGCAGTGTTTTGCTCTCCATGTCAATTGAAGAACGCCTTCATGTGGTAAAGGGCGTAGAACGCATCCTTCCCGTTGCCAGGCAGCTGCTTGACGCAGGCGAACTGCACCGTGTGGCGGAACACGTGTGCGCCGAACTTCACATGTGGCATTGCCGGTTTGACGCCTCCCGCTGCGACGTAGCCGGTGAGAGCACCATCAACAATTTTCCTGATATTGGTGTAGTTTTTCTAGATCGCACTATTTGAGTCGAGGTACACGGCTATTGAGCGTTTCAAATTCAAGCATATGAGCATGCAGCCTGTCCGATCACCCGCCGTGATGGGATGGTAGGGAAGGAGAATCACATCCTTATCCGAGTATGTTTGCAGGAAGGTTGAGAGGTAGTCGGTCGCCAGCGCTATGTCCTTAGCATATTTTAGGATGATGTCACGCATGAAGTAGGGATCCACTATCTGGATGCCCGGGATCTTGTCTCTGGTGATCTCCATGTCCATATTGAGGGAGAATAGCCAGACCAGGGTATTGTGCAGCCGGAACCCGTTCAACATGTCGAAGAGGTCGGTATGCCGCACGTAGAAGATATCCCCGGGGGTACACTGACGAAGCATGGCATATGAGAAGGCACATTAGCCTTGAAAACAAGGTACGACTAATCATTCTCGTGAATGAGGCGCTCCTCAATTGTGAGATAGCTATAATGAAGACTGCGCATTTGTGAGCATGCAACCTCGAGCAACGAGTTACACATCATCGGTGCACCTGCCACGTGCTGCTGATTCCTAGCTTGCCCCATAGCACCGTCCTGAGCCTTGAAAACAAGATTTGGATCTTGGCCCCGGTCACCCTTAGGCTTCCTTTTGCGACCCTTCTTGCCCTTTACGGTGTCGGCCACCGGGTTCACCTCACCGATCGCCCTATGGAGGGTGTTGGTGGCGATCAAAGGAACTACTGGCCTCAGAGGCTCGGTGAAGGGGGTGGGTGGCGGCGTATCCTGACTAGTTGGGAAGAGACACACCTTGCAAGGGGGTTTTGCCGGTGCTGGTTGGGTCTCGGCAACTTGATGTGTGCCTGATGGTGTCGGCTCATACCAATCAGAAAACCTTGTGTTAACGAACTGGTCGCCGAAGTTCGAGTCAATTTCTCCATCATCATCATCGGGGTTCTGTGCCATGTTATCCAAGTCTGCCATCTCGAATTCTTCATCATGTGCTAGCTGTGCTGCCACTAGGGTGATGTTGAGCTGGTCCTCCGTCCCCAAACGGATCTGGCTCTTCGGCCATAGGTACATGCGGCCGAAGCCGGTATTGAGGACCACCACCGTCTCCTCATCATCCCATCCTTGAGGTTGAGAGGGAGGTTCCACTTGATCATAGCCCGGAAGCACCATACTGTATCTAACCCTCATCATGTCGGGTGGCATTGTGCCATTGTGCATTTTGCGGTTCTCCAGTTGAGCGATAATACCCTTGGCAACATCCTTCAACTATTCACCCACCCAGTGCATTAGAGTGCAAGGAGTGTCTCCTTACAAAAGACATGTAGGTCGGGCGTCAGTAAAACGGAGATCAAGTCATCAGTTTGGTTAAGACTCCTAACTCTCACTTTAATTAGTTAGTTACCTTGAGGGCGTCGAACTCGGCCAATGTTGAGGCACCTCTGCTAACGGGCTTGAGAGTGCAAGTGGCGGAGTGGCTGCCTGATGGCATGGTGGTGTGGGCCGGCACCTTTGCAGCAGCGGGCAAGTTAAGCTCCGGAGCTGGAGGAGTCTCCACCACCACCATCCCTGCTGGAGGAGTCACCAGCGCCTCCGGACGCGCCATGTTGTCCGATTGGGCACTATCGAGGTTGGGAACCGGTGGCAGCCCTCATTTACCACCCTTATGCCATTTGTTGTACTTTTCCATGTAAACGAGAAGGATGGTGTTGAGCTTCTCGTTCACTTGTGAATGGACTTGTGCTTGGACTTGTGTCTGAACTCGTTCTTGGAACTTTGTCTCATCAGATGACACAGCCTTGTTCATGGCATCTTGGACTATATTGGGAAAGGCTTCCACATGTTCCCTTAGGTGTTTTGCCTCGGCGCTTTTGGCCTTCTTGCCCTTCTGCTCCGAGGTGCCATAGTACTCGGACCATGTTATGCCGCCAAAGCCGACCACACGACCAACCGATGACGGGGCCGCCAGGGGCTCGACATTCTTGGTCCAGTTCAGCACCCTATTAAAAGTGGTGTCCCACTTGGCGATAGGCGCCGACCCCTAGGATGAGGATCTCCTACACTCCTCATCCCGCACACAAGGAACGTGAAGCATTTGATCAGAAAACTGGACTTCATTGATTAATCATGAACACAATTAATCGACTTGCATGCAAACTACTTACATATTTTTTCATGAAGTCTGTCACCTTCGGAGCGAAGGGGCTGGCGGGCTCTGAGGAATAATTAGAACTCCCTTTCGGCTTGGCAAACCGGGCCCTGACAAAGTTCTTTGCCTACTTCTCCTTTATGTCATCAAAGGGATGTGTCAACCCCTTTACACAAGTGTCGATGTCCTCCTTCTCCCATTTTGGAATTGCATCTCTATAACCGCCAGAGCCGAGATGGTGGGTACCAATGTTCATCTCGTACAACTCCTTGAAGTACAGACTCTTGGCCTTGACCACGGCGGATTCACATCTGGCCTTGAACACCTTGAAGTCTTCTTCCTTGACCAGAGGCTCCTTCTTGACGACCTCTGAATAACTTAGCTTGTCCCCGAAAATCAGCTTCTTCACCCGGACCTTCCAATTCGACAAGGCCTTGGTCATCTTCTTTAGGGCGTACTTGTTCACCGGATTCCCTTTCAGATTGTTATTATTGTACTTGTGTTCCTCATCACCAGAGAACGCATATCTTCCATGCAGCTTCTAGAAGAGCTATATGAGGAAACCCTTGTTCTCTTCAGCCTTCAGGTTCTCCGTGTTGATCGTGATGGTGTTCTAGAGGATGGCCACAAGCTGGTTTGAGTAACCCACGACAAATTCATCTGGATCCAAAGGCGCACCTTTAGCGCTCACGCTTATGATGATGGACCTTTTGATGTCGACCACGATCGGGGTCCGATCCTTCTGGGCCTTCTTCGATGTGCTACCACCATCCGTAGTAGCTTCACAGCCGCCATCAGTGGTAGTGGCATTGCCATTAGCATCCCCCATCTCCTCATCACCCGACGAGGTATCCTCATCCTCCTCCATCTCGTCGTCCCGTAGAACGAATTACGGGTCCTCTAGGGATTCCATCTCTGCCTACTGCTCCCCAAAAGGCTTCTTGCTAGAAGGGCCCGGCTCCGCCGACATTTCTAAACACACAAATAAATGGAACTGATAAGCACAAAAATTCACAGAAAATTCCGGCATAACCTTTGCTAATTTTCTATGTCTAGGAGTGCCAGAAATTCACCGGAACAGAAATGAATCAACATTCTGGCAAAACATTGGCAAGTCAAAAAGAAAAACCTGCACAAAAAAGCCTAAATAGGCACAAACATAGCCATTTTGCTGCCAACATACACAAGCACAGCCATACACAACTTGTTGCCATCAGCATACAAGAAATCTGGACAGCATACACCACATATATGATTCTCTATACAAAGGTAAGCTTTATGTCCTTCTCTGCACATGCACAAACTAAAAATATATCAGAAATGGTTACTTTAGTTATACTGTCCTTTTTGGCAAAGTCTCCCAAAGTTTGGATCCATTTTGCATATGCAGAATACCATCTGTGCATGTAGTTGTAGTGATTCACACAATCACGATAGCGACAGAGTAATGCTACTTTCGTGAAGGGTATAGTTGAGGCAAAACGGTCAGTAAGCAATTAATAGCACACAATTAGAGGTTATTCAAAGGTAAGCAACCAACAAAGTCAATGATATTGCCTATGTGGGAGTGGAATTAAAATGGTTTTGTCAAGATTGTCATCGGGCTCTAAAGTTTCTATCAAGACTGTCACTCCTTACTTGTAGGAGTGTACACAGATCGGCATATAATCTCTCACAACATCCAACAATAATCACTCGTTCTAATACATGTACAAATCATATATCTCGAAGTTGCTAAGCTAAACTACTCTGCAAGTCTCCCAATGTTTGAATCAATTTTGAATATGCAGCATAGCATCTATGCAGGTTGACCTTGGGGTGCTCGGCAAAGATGAAGGTGAGGTTGCAGACGAGGTGGCCGGTGGCAGGTGCTGTCCACGGGCAGCAGGTCTTCGAGCAGCAGTGTCGGTCTCCTCCTCCACGGGGCGGTGGTAGGATCCTCCTCCATGGGGCGGGCAGCGTCGGGCTCCTCCTCCACGAGGCGGGTGGCATCGGGCTCCTCCTCCACGGGGTGTGCGGGCCACGGGTCGACCCCTATGGCATGTCCTCGAGATGTCAGGGAGAGGGAAGAGGGGAAGGGGGAAGGGAAGGGAGAGGGGAAAAGGGTCAGGGCTCACCTCGATGATGGTGGATGGCAGGCTGCTGCGGGCGCGGACGGTGGCAGGAAGGGGAGGACGGCGGCCGACGCGGCAGGAAGGCTCTGTGCGTGAGATCGATCGAGAGAAAGGGGAATCGAGGTTGCCCTCAATCATTTTATGCAGGTATCCGCTTATGCAAGGCACATATTTCAAAGTGCGCCTCGTATAAGATTACGCAAGGCGCATCTGGCCATAATGCGCTTCGTATAGTCTATAGTCCTAGTCAAATAGCACAGTGCGCTGGTTTTTGTCAAGAAACAAATAGTAGCCCACTGTTTACGTGCCTTGTCCTATTCTAAACCCCTGGTGGCAACAATTTTTTGGAAACTTTTTTTAAAGGCCACTTTTCATGTAAAAACATTGTCCAAACACAATATGAACTATAAAATATACTGCAAATATTTTAAATATTCAAATATTGCCAAAACAACAAAAGTGAGTATTATGAATGTGTCTCGTCGATACATAATATTCTCAATGCAATATTATAACATACAAAAATGATAATTATGAATGTTTCAATACATAATTGTAGGCCACACACACAATAGTTCTTGAGAATGGTCGGAACACGCTAACACTTCTTGACAATTGTCATCTTCTTTCCCTTCTTTGTCATGGTTGCATAGGTTAGGTCCGGGACATCTTCACTACTTCTCTTGAACGAGAGTCCTTGCTTAGGTAGGGTTGTGGTGTACGGTTCTTGGTTGCCGTATTCGTCTTCCATCTTCGGGTCGCTGTTCTGGTCAAGGTCTTGCTCATTGGCGACTCCATCCATTCCGATGATGTTCCTTTTTCCTCTCCTAATGACAACCCGGCTAGGCTTTGACGGGTCTATTATGTACCAACATTGGTCAAATTTGCTAGCTAGAACCCAAGGCTCATTTCTCGCGGGTGCGTTCGCGCTAGTGGTCTTTGACGGTATAACCATGGTGGTGAAATACCGGCCTTCTTTCTCGACGCTTTTGGCCCACCTGACACGGAACATCAGCACCTTCTCTGTAACATAGTCGAGCTCCCAAATCTCCTCGATCCTTCCGTAGTATCTTTCTGGGACATCGTCGGTGTAGAATATCCCTGTTACCCCTGAGTTCTGGTAACCATAGTTATTGTCCTTTTCCTCGGTGTAGAACGTGTATCCGTTGATATCGTATGCCTGATAGGTCATCAGGTTGTGCAAGGTGCCCTGTGACAAGGAGAATATGAGTTTATCTTCCTCCGAGTACTCGCCCTACGGTGGATTAGCAATGACCTTCTCCTGAACCACCGCGTGAAACTGGAGTTGTGCTCCTTGATAACATCTTCCTCCCTCAGGACCTGCCGCCCCCGTTCAACGTAATTCTTCTTGATAAACTCTTTGTGCTCATATATGTATGGATCGACCACCTGCAGGTGTTGTAGAGCGACCAGGTTTGCTCTTTCAAAGTCCTTGGTTCGGCCCTCGAGGTCGACATGCTTTGCTTGCCGACCCTCGTGGTGACCCCATCCAGCGAGCCTCCCGAGGTTCTTGTTTAATGGCAGACCAAGAGGAGTCTCGGTTTCTAGAAAGTTTGACCAGAAAGAGATGCACTCTTCGGCCAGGAAGCCATTTGCTATGCTTCCATCTGGACGGGACCTGTTCTTAACATATCCCTTGATGTGTCCATTGAGCCTTTCGAACGGCATCATGCTTCGCAGAAACGAAGGACCGATCTGGACGATATCCTCCACGACATGGAGAAGTAGATGAAGCATGACATCGAAGAAAGTGGGGGGGATAGATCTTGAGCTCACATATCATCACCACGATATCGTCCTGTAGCCTCGTGAGCTGCTTAATGCCTATCGACTTCCGAGAGATGACGTCGAAAAAGTTGCAGAGGCCAAACAGCGTTTCACGGACGTGCTTGTCCATTATATCTCAGATCGCAACCGGGAGTACCTGCATCATCAGCACGGTAACTTCGTGAGACTTCATCCCGCTGAAGCGCTGCTTCACCTTGTCTAGCCATCTTCTTATCTTCCCCGTATAGCTGTTCAGAAATTTGACTCCGAGGAGGCACTTCATAAACTATGTGGCCTCCTTCTTACTCAGAGTGAAGCACGAGGCCTTGAGCTTGACCTCGCCCTTCTTGACCTTTTTGCCCTTGTGATGATGGCTATTCTGCATTTCTGTCTCCTCCTCCTCGTCCTCCTCCTCGTCATCGCTAGGTGGTGGTTGAAGTTCATCCCTAATGCCAATATGCTTCAAGTCATTCCTTGACTTTGGCCCATCTTTGGTCTTGTCCGTGTTAAGGAGGGTGGCAAGCAGACTCTCGCCCACGTCATTCGTGATATGCATGTGACATGGGTATACCCTATAGGTACTCGAGCTTGATATATACGGTCCAAATACGCACAGGCCCACAGTGTCGCCAAGGCCCGGATGAAAGGACTCGAGTAACCTGCAGACTCTCGATTGCTTGAAGAACAAGAAGAAGCTAAAGATAGAAAGTTTGAAGGGGAAAACCCTAACTTGTAACTGACTCGACCTGCTACCCGAGACCTAGCCTATCTATATAAAGGCTAGGAGGGGGCAGCGAGAAGGACACACGCAACCCTAGTTTCCACAACCTTCGCCAGATTGCATATGCGCACCCTTGTAACTTTCGACTCCCTCGATAATTCCCTGAGCAGACAAGCAGGAGTAGGGACCTCTACGAGGCCTGAACCTAGGTAAATCCTTTGTCCCCTGTGTGCTTGTTTGCTATCCGATAGATGTCGCCGGCGCTCCCTCCTTCTCCAAAACCCAAGTCCATAACAATGGGCATTGACGAGTTAAACCCTCGTAAATTGGCGCCGTCTGTGGGATTTGGGAGTGCTGATGTTGTGGCTTCTTCAGCCCCATCAACTGCGATCTACAACTCCGCAACAGCGGAGATTCGCCAGCTCTTCGGAGGCTTCGACTTCACCATCCACACGCCGGCCACCCGCCCGACCTTCGAGTCTGTGGGCGACGGAGTCAGCCTGGCGATTCGGAGCTTACGCTTCCATGTCGGTCAGATGGGCACGCTTCGCATGCCTGATCAGCCGACAGCACCGGCGATTGCCCCGGCATCATGGTTCCATCCGCCGATCGGCACCCTCAGCAAGCTCAACACCCCGACAACAGTCGAGAACACCGTCAGCGACAGCAGTCGTGACTCTGATCTGAGCGATCTGGCCACTGAAGATGGAACCTACGGTTCCGGATATGAGAGTTGTGGAAGCAGCAGCTTCCCCAATCACTTCATGTGCGCCGTCATCAACGCGGGTGACAACTCTGCCAACCGCGACAACGGCGGCAATTGCGGCAACGAAACCGACCCGCCTAACGGCGATAACGGTGGCAATGGCGGCAACGGCGGTAACGGTGGCAATCGCGTCCCCGTTGATAACGGAGGGGCAGTCGAACCTCCAACCATAGTAAATGAGCAAACCGGCGAACATGTCGTAATCAAGCTCAACGAGCAAGACTGGGCTCGCTGCTGCGAGGCCCTGAGAGGCACCCCTCTACCCTTCGGATCCCCGCAGGAGCTGCTGATGGGCTATCACTAGCTCCTGAAGGAAGAATTCAAGCGCCAGTTACAAACAATCGCGCAACTCGAGGCACGCAAAAAGGCGGTAGACCAGTCGAGCCTTCGTCGTGCTGGACTCTCCTCCTATGGAGAATCCTCCTCAAAGGGCAACGAGCACCTCACCAAGAAGAGGCAGTCTCGGATGGCTCATCTCACCGAGCAGGAACGCATAGAGGCCGCAAAGGTCCTCGACTTCGGCTCTATGACAGTCGACACCAGGGGCAACATGGTCCCCAAAATGCCACAGGCTGCGGTGACAGTGGCCACCATGTACCTCTTGAACAACCAACCACCAGCTGGAGACCCCCCGAGCCACCATGCACCGATCCACGATCGTGGGCTTAGGATTAATCGAGGCCGCCCTCGACAAGGAGCCGACACCGGAGCCAAAGAAGGGCAAAGCGCTAGCAAAGCATTATTCCTCGCCCTCATCTAGCGATGACAGCCACGACTTGTCTCGACATCGCCGCTCACGCCGACACGACCACGACTACGACGCACGTGATGACATCACGCAGCGCAAGATCGACAAATCAAGAGCATGACATGCTCGGTCGACTGACTCAGAAGAGGAGGATGTGGAGCTCTGCGGCGCCAGATGCTTCAGCAGATCCATTAGGCAAAAGCGAATGCCTAAGGGGTTCAAACTCCCGTCGGAGAACCTGAAGTTTGACGGTCTACAGGACCCCAAGATCTGGCTGGAGGACCACATCTCCTCCGTCAGACTCCATGGAGGCAGTCGAAGCACTGCCATGCAATGCTTGCAGCTACAGCTGCAGGGCGCCGCCCAAGCATGGCTCAATAACCTCCCACGCGGATCCATCCGCAGCTGGGATGAGCTAGTTTACAGCTTCGTGCGCAATTTTAAGGGCACGTACAAGCGGCCCGCATCAATCGAAGAGCTGAGATGCTGCAGCAAAGATCTGGCGAATTGCTGCGCTCTTACATTCAAAGGTGGTCCATCATCAAGAACTCCACGGAGAACATCTCGGAAGACCACGCGGTTGATGCATTCAACGGTGGTGTCCATCGCATGGAACTCAGGAGGAGCTAGGTCACTCAAACCCCCAGACCATCGACCACCTAATGGAGATCGTGAATCGGTGGGCCGATGGAGAAGATTCGGTGAAGAACCACGCCCACTCTGACGAGGAGGCAGAACTCGAGCGCAGGCGCGACCGCCGAGGCAAACGCCGCATGCACATCTACGATGACCGTGACGATGTCAACATGGTCGCGGCCGGCTACGCCGATAGACGCGACGATAACCGCAACAGCGGATACCGTAGCGGCGGATACCGCGACTCCGGGAAAACCATGCAAGTGTGGCAACGCCGCACTCGCGATGAGGCACCCGCGACCTCCATCGAGGACAAACTGTCCGGGCCATGCACGGTACACTTCTACATCGACAAGCATGACGACAAGAGAAAGTCCAGCCACCTCTTCAAGGACTGTCGTGAGTTCCTCAAGCTACACGAGGGATTGGTTCAGATGAACCACAATGCAGTCGAAAGAGGCTACAGAGCCGCTCCAGGCGCCGTGGCACATGGCGCACCACCACCACCACCTGGGCCACCCCGAACGGAGCCGCACCGGACCAGCACCACGGGGGCGAACCGTATCCACGGGCCATGGGTACCATGATGATCCAAAAGAGGCGCCCCTCCAACAGGGTGCAGAAGGCCATCACTCGCCAAGTCAACTTGGCCATGCACTCGCCACCATCCACCACTGAGTACCTCAGCGGCAGCGAGTCGTGCATCACCTTCGACAAAAGCGACCACCCGCCTCAAATACCTCGCCCAGGTCATTGCCCCCTCGTACTCGAGGCGCAAATTGGAGGTTTCGACATGATTCGCGTCTTCATGGATGGTGGAAGTGGCATCAACCTCATATTCGCGAGTACCGTGCGAGCAATGAGGATCCCGCTAACCTGCCTGGAGGCATCGGACACAACATTCCACGGCATCGTCCCAGGGAAGGGCGTATACCCCCTGGGCAAAATCAACCTCGACGTCATCTTCGGCATGCCGAAGAACTTCCGGCGCGAGCTCATCAACTTTGAGGTCATCGACTGGCCCTCACAATACCATTGCATCCTTGGGCGCGTCGCATTCGCCAGGTTCATGGCAGTGCCCCACTACGCCTACCTGCAGATGAAAATGCCAGGACCCAACAGCGTCATAACGATCAACGGGAGTTTCGAGCGATCTGACAGTTGCGACAGGGAATTCAACAGAATCTCCCAGTCCTTTGGCATGCAGGAGGAACTCGCAAGAATAAAAGAGACGATAGACAACAGTCTGCCTCCTCTGAGTAGGCCAAGCTCACCTGACCTCTCCTTCGACTCATCTTTGCACACAAAGAAAGTGCAGGTCAATCCATCAGATCCCGCCAAGACGGCCCTCATCGCCAACAACTTGAGTCTCGCATAGGAACTCGCGCTCATCGAATTCCTCCGTGAGCACTGGGAAATTTTTGCCTGGTGTCCTGCGGACATGCCAGGAGTTCCCAGGGAATTCGCTGAGCACGCACTCAACGTCAACCCTGACACAAGGCCAGTCAAGCAAACAATCTGGCGACTGTCTGAGCCACGAGCCCAGGCAGTCGGAATGGAGATCAACAGACTCCTCGAGGCCAAGTTCATACGCGAGATCAAGGAAAGCACTTGGCTCGCCAATACGGTGCTGGTACCAAAAAAAGGACACGGATGTGTGTGGACTTCACTTCTTTAAACAAAAACTGCCCAAAAGATCACTTTCCGCGGGATGCGAGCGCCTCTGCTTCCTCGACGCCTACTCGGGCTATAATCAAATTCGAATGAAGGAGGAAGATTAGGAGAAAACTGCATTTACAACGCCCTTTGGTGTGTTCTGCTACAACACAATGCCCTTCGGGCTAAAAAACGCGGGAGCCACCTACCAGCGATGCATGAAGGCTTGCCTCAAGGAACAACTAGGTCGCAACATCCAAGTCTATGTCGACAACATAGTAATCAAGACCAAGGAGGAAGCCTCTCTAATCGACGATTTGCGCGAAACCTTCACCAACCTCGATCGCTACCGGATCAAGCTCAATCCGGAGAAATGCGCCTTCGGCGTACCATCTGGGCAGCTACTCGGATATCTCATCTCCGCGAGGGGAATCAAGGCGAACCCAAGAAGATAAAAGCCATACTGGCCATGGAGAAGCCGAAGAACATAAGAGGCGTCCAGCAACTGGCCGAACGAATCGCGGCCCTCAGTCGATTTATCAGTCGGATGGGTGAAAAGGCGCTGCCCTTCTACCAGCTCCTCCGCAAAGCCGAAAAATTCGAGTGGACCAATGAAGCGCAAGAAGCATTCAAAGATCTCAAGCGCCTGCTATCCACTTCGCCAGTACTGGTGACTCCACAAGAAAGGGAACCACTGTTGCTGTACATCTCCGCCACCAACCAGGTGGTCAGGACAGTGCTTGTTGTTGAGCGAGCTGAGGAAAACAAGGTCCACAGCGTACAACGCCCGGTATACTACCTCAGCGAGGTCCTCACGCCAACAAAACAGCGGTACCCGCACTACCAGAAGCTGGCGTACGGCGTCTTTATGACCGCCCGGCGACTGCGCCACTACTTCCAGGAACACCCAATCGTGGTAGTCAACGACGCCTCGTTGGGATATATCCTCAATAACCCTGACGCCACGGGGCGAGTCGTGCTTTGGGGAATAGAGCCGTCTCCACGAGACATCACATACGAAAAACACGACGCCATCAAGTCGCAAGTGCTCCCTGACTTTCTCGTGCACTGGATGGAGAACCAGCTCCCAGACAAGCCAGATATGTCCTACCTCTGGACAATGCACTTCGATGGGTCCAAACGGAAAGACGGAGCAGGCGCAGGTGTCATACTGACATCACCACAAGGGGATAAGCTGAAGTATATCCTGCGAATGCAGTTCATAGCCTCAAACAACGAGGCTGAATATGAGGCCCTGTTGCATGGGATGAGGATGGCAAAAGCTTGCGGCGCCAAGAGGCTCATCATATATGGCGACTCCAAGTTGGTCGTCAACCAAACAATGCACGAGTGCGACGCACTGAACGACAACGTGATCGCGTACCGTGACCTCTACGATACACTCGAAGGAGACTTTGATGGTTGCGAGTTGCGACACGTCGGTCGCGAAAGCAACGAGGAGGCGGACGAACTCGCCAACATAGGCTCTACCTGCGCCCCCATACCACCTGGGGTATTTCTCGAGCGCATGTGCGAACGCTCCATCAAGCCAAAGGCCGCAGAGAAGAAAACAAGCGCAGCCACGGACTCGGGGGATACGCCACCCAACGAGCCAATGGCACTCGATGACTTCAAGCTGGACACAGGACTCGAGGGACCAATGAGCGTCATGATGATCGAGCAATCTTGGACGCAGCCGTACATTACGTACCTCCTCAGCAAGAGACTACCGGACGACCCGACAGATGCACGGCACATCGTGCGGTGCTCCAAGGCATTCGCCGTTATCAACGGCAAACTATATAAACGCAGCATCACAGGAGTGCTACAACGATGCGTCTCCATGGCCGATGGAAGAGCAGTTCTCCTCGACATCCATGAAGGGACCTGCGGGCACCACGCCGGCAGTCGAGCCCTCGTTGCCAAAGCTCTACGAGCTGGATTTTACTAGCCCACGGCCATGCGCAACGCCAAGGACATAGTCCAAAAATGCAATGCTTGCCTGCGATTCACGGACAAGCCACACGCACCAGGCGCGGAACTATGGCCTATTCCATTGGCCTGACCCTTCGCACAGTGGGGGCTCGACATGGTTGGCAAGCTTCCAACGTCCTCGCGCGGAGGTTACATCTACCTCTTGGTTGAAGTCGACAAATTCACCAAGTGGATCGAAGCCATGCCGGTGACCAACCAATCAGGGCACAGCGCAGTCAAATTCTTCGAGTCCATCGTCTACCTCTTTGGCGTGCCGCACAGCATCATCACCGATAACGGGACGAACTTCACATCCAAGGAGTTCCAAGAATTCTGCGAGAACCTAGGGATCAACATCAGCTACGCCTCAGTAGCGCATCCACAGACCAACGGTCAGGTGGAAAAAGCAAACGGGCTCGTCTGCAACGGCATCAAGAAGCGACTCCTTCGGCCACTCGAACAAGCCACGGGTTGCTGGCCAGATGAACTACAATCCGTACTCTGGAGCCTACGTACAACTCCAAATAGCACCACGGGCTACACGCCATTCTTTATGGTGCACGGAGCAGAGGCAGTACTACCCGCCGAAGTACGATACAAGGCGCCGCGCGTGGTTGCTTACAGCGAGGAAGAGTCATCCCTTGCACTCGAAGACTCCATCGACCTCCTTGACGAAGCAAGAGAAATCACCGCAGAAATATCCACGATCTACCAGCATAACCTACGCAACTACCATAGTAGAAGGCTTTGCCCCAGATCCTTCGTCGAAGGTGACCTGGTCCTGCGACTGAAGCAGCAGGGGCATCTCAAGCTCGAGTCCCCCTGGGAAGGACCGTATGTGATTACAGAAGTAATCCCAGGTGGCGCCTATCGCCTTCAAGATTTAGAGACAGGAGTCGCACACTCCAACCCTTGGAACGTCGCACAACTGCGACGCTTCTACCCCTAGTCGTTTTTACTTTTACATCGCAAATAAGGCTACTTAGCCACACATTGTACTTCGTACTGTTCTTCGAATAAATAAAAGCTAAGTGCCCCAAAACTCTTTGTTCTCCTTTACTTTGTCAATCTTCATACTCACATTTGTTCTTCGAACCAAAACGCGATATCCTGAGTAGCTGGCACATCAATCGAACCCCTTAACACAAACTCAACCCAGCTGCAACGCACCTGACTGGTTGACAAGGGAACGAGATAAAGGATGGCCAGGCTAACGAAAAGGACTCGCATAGTGCAACACACCTCACGCTCACAAAACTCCTTATACACATTCGACAATAAATTATCTACAACATCTATACGAACTTTACAACACAAGTACACTTATGTGCAGGATACATATTTGGCTACTCTTGCAACAGAAGATCATTGGTTTGTTCCTCGAAGAAGTCGACGATCTCCTCGGCTGGGCGGTCCACCGCCTGATAGTGCGGCACCATATTCCAGGCAGATCCTGCTGGTGGCACTGGCCGCCCAGAGGCAATGGCGGCAATATCCATGTCAGGCATGTGCAATCGCACCATCGAGAGGGCAGCCTTGGCACCAGCCACCAACTGCTGCCTCACGCACTCGCGAACCGTGGACAGATCTTGAAATTTGGCAAGAAGAGCCAGTAGGCTTGACGGAGTGTCGTCCAGCGGGAACATCGCCTGATAAATGCTTTTCAAGCACGACTGCGACTTCTTCAGGAAGAGCAGCACTCGCGATGCGCGATCCTGCAGGGTCGCCAACGCAGTCGCACGATCATGATCTACCCAGAAGTATCCACTCTCTTGAAGTTGTTCCTGGGTGAGATCATGAAGGCGAATGGCAGTTCTATCCTTCTCCTCCTGCGGATGGCGCGCGCTAACAACTACATGAAGCAGCATCAATAGCATGAGTACAACGTACCTCTGCGAGTAACTACAAAGGAAAAGATGAGAATAAGCAAACTAACAATTAAATTGGTCGCCCAGCTGCGTCACCTCGCCAAGCAGATATTGCTCGCGGGCGGCGGCTTTTTCAGCCTTTGACTTCCACACATCCGCGCTACCGCGGATCATGGGCAACTCACGCTCCAGCTGCTTCACGCGATCACGAAGTCGCGAAAGCAAGGATAGCTCCTCTACCCTGGATCACGGTGGTGCCACTATATCACCAAGAGATGGCGAGTCCTGGGTTGCCCCCACGGGATCACTTGATGTACCCTACCACAAGCCAAGACAGAAGCAAATAAGGTGACCAACTTAACACAAAGGCAAAAGGAATAGATGCATTCAGGATCAGCATAAGTATTCACAAACACACTCACCAGCAGGCATGTTCTTAGACCAAAAAGACAATTCATCAACTATTACAAAAAGCTAACTACAGAGCAGCTGGCTTCTTCGACTTTGACGGCTTCGGGGGCTTCATCAAGTTCGTGGCAGTATCAGATGCCACTGACTTTCCGCCGGCCCCTGAGGCCGAAGCTTTCGCCGCCTTCTTAGCATGTTGGATCTCCTCCGAATACTTGGCAACGGTATTTATCAAGGAATGGCCATATTTGGCACAGGCAGTCGCAAAGGGAGCAA
This sequence comes from Avena sativa, assembly GCA_916181665.1. Classification (NCBI taxonomy): domain Eukaryota; kingdom Viridiplantae; phylum Streptophyta; class Magnoliopsida; order Poales; family Poaceae; genus Avena; species Avena sativa. Next base: position 362,321,424 of record OV702290.1, on the reverse strand, counting down.
AGACTACCTACTGACCATCCGCGCCAACAGGCATTGCCTTCGACACCGTGGAAGGATCGATATTAGCTCCGTGGGCTTGCACCATCGCGAGTGACATAGACGCGCCGGCCGCGCGGAGGGACTTCTTGTAGGTGGAAGGCACACCACCGACGAGTGATTCCACCAGCTCGTCCACGTTATCGATCAGCTCCGCCTTCGGCATCAGCTCCTCCCAGAGTCGACTGAGGGTGACCTTGGCCTTGGAAAATGTATCTTGGATGGCGGCGCTACGGTCCTCGACTGCAGACACCGCGCCGGCCAGAGCATCATCGCGACAAAGGGCCTGCAGGTCAAAGTTCAAATCGCCAGCATCTGCACAGAAAACCCACACATGGATCAAACCTTTAGCGCCACCAGCAAAAACTCTAGATGCAGAGAAGGAAAACAATAAATATCTACCAGCGAAGGTACCTGAGAGGGCCTTGGCAACTGAGAACAGTTGCTCTTCGAACAACTTTTCCCTGGCCACAAAGGAGGCACGCAGATCCTCTTCGTGCCTCTGTGCCTCGTCACGAGCTGCGATAGCCTCGTCGCGCTCCTTCACAGCTGCGGCCAATGTCTTCTCCAAGGTGGCGACGTTATGGAGCAAGGCATTATGTTCATCTGCTTGGCAATCAAATCTTGACTATCAGTCGACTATACCAAAGAAGGATAAGACAAAAAAGAATAAGTGCAGAACACTCACTTTCGACCACGCGGTGACGCGTCTCCAGCATTGCATGCTGGCGACCCATCGCCATCACATGTTCTGCCACTTGCGCGGCTTCCTTTACAAGGAGCTGTCGCACAAACAAGGAATCAGTGAAAGCAACAGATAATGTCGACAGCCACATTAAAAATAAGGAAAGATATACTTACATGGTCCTCCAATGACTCTGAAGAAGTTTGTTGTACCGTCATCCGAGCAACCATTTGATGCTCCCCTACGTGAGGAGAGCTCGAAGAATTGTTCCTGGAGTGGGCCGCCACCGGAGGGGAAGGAGCACGCTCGACCTCTTTCTTGGCCCTTGAGGTCGCGACTCCTGATTCCTTCAAAAACTCGATGTCGCCAGAAGATGACGACGCCTCTTGACTACAAGACAAATTCCACATTGAGAAAGGGAAAAACTCTAGGGCAAAGCCAATAAGAAGAAAATAGAGAAGAACAAATGAACTCGAAAACTTACCAGTCAAAATTGTCAAAATCAAACGTGGCCTCCACCGACTCCGACGAAGACTTCTTAGGCAATCGCATCTTCTTGCGCGAAGATGGTGCCACAGCTCTCACAGGAACGGCGGGAATTGGCGACTCCACGCCAACAGCCGTGCCTTCTGATGTCGAAGGAGACGACGCGTCCGAATCCTCACTACGCGAATGCTTGCGAGTATCCGGACTCTCGGACTCAGGGGCTTCCTCTTCCACATCAAAAGGGACAGTCGACTCAGACTCGTCCTCTTCCAAAGATTCACGAGGAATAATCCCCTCAGGGAGAGGGGGCATACAAGGCGACACCGCCCAATCCTGCACACAGACAATGAAGCTCAGCAAAAAGAACAAGTAAGCAGTAGAAAAGCAATCGCGAAAACAAGCTACTGCGTAGCACAACTGTACCTCAGGAGGAGGGTTCGAAGCATCAAAAGGAGGAACGACTGGCTCATTCGGAAGCACACCCTTGCCGGTGTACTTCGTGACCAGTCAAACCCTCTTATCCACCTCACTCGCGGACATGCCATCGGCAGACACGCGAGTGGCATCACCAGCACCACCCCATTGAAACATGGGATGGACTCTGGCTTGGAGAGGCTGGACGCGACGGCGCAACCAATTTCTGATAAGGGTGCAGCCTCCCTCTTTTGCGCCTATGCGACTCTCGAGGTCGCAAACGCGTTGATACAGCATGTCTGTCTCCGCAAGATCGCTAGGCATAACTATGTTCTTCCAAGAATGCATCTTCTTGCAGGGAGTCGCAGGATCAAAGGGCGCGAGTCCAAAGTGCTCATCTTTGGCCTTCTGATTGCGAACATAGAACCATTTGTCCCTCCATCCCTGGACAGACTTGGTGAGCTTGATGTCGAAGTAGGTGGCGGATGGGTCGACGTGGATTCCTCAACCACCTAAATCATAAACTAAAGAGCCAGATGCGGACTGATGCTTCAGTTTAAATAAGCGTTTGAAAAGACCAAAGTGTGGCTCGATTCCGAGCCAGCACTCACAAAGAGTGATGAAGCAGGTGATGTGGAGGATAGAATTTGGGGACAGCTGATGGAGCTGGAGCCCGTAGAAACAAAGAAGACCCCTAAGAAAGGGGTGGAGAGGCAAAGAAAGGCCACGAATGACGAATGCAAGAAACATCACTCGAAAACCAGCAGGAGGAGCAGGAATGGTCTCACCGCTGGGGACGCGCGCATCGGCGACTGCTGCGGAGATAACTCCGTCTTGACGAAGAAGATAGAGATCCGACGCCTTGATGATGGAAGGGCGCCATGCACCATTTCTCACGCGGGTGCCCGCGACTTTCTTCTTCCTGCCGGCGGTAGTGCTGGTGCCTGCAGCAGCGGAGCCACCCTTCTTCTTCGCTGTGGCGATGGTGGCCGCGGAATCAGCGGCAGCGCCTCCTTTCTTCTTCCCCATTGCGCGACGGCGATGAGAGTGTAGAAAGTAGCTTGGAAACGAGCGGAGATGGTCCAGCACTGTGGAGAAGACGAGCGCAGGGAAAAGCAGAAGAGCAGCAGCAATGGCGATGGCAACAAGGAAGAAAAGAGCGCAGATGGAAAATTACCGCTGTAGCGCCACTACTTAACCCCTAGGAGATGCAATCCAACGGCTCACAAAAACCCTATTAGACGTGTGGCACGCATCGTGTTGGACGCGTGGAGAAGGGGAAGCGCGAACCGTCCCTCCACTACTCCCATTACGCGCGGAAATCGAGGAGGCGCTGTTAAAAATAAGATTACGCATGACCAGTCAAATCAAAGTCAGGAAGTGGACCCACCGCTCGTCACGTCCCGTCAAACTCGCTCACGCGGGCAACTAAGGTCATACAAGCGTCAGCACTGACGTCATCAAAGCTACGCAATGGAAAAATTTGGCTACTTTAGTCCTTGCTGGAGTCTTCGACTCCACCAAGCACTCGGGGGCTACTCCCATAGGGAGCGCTGGCCGCGCACCCTACGATTTTTCTTTTCTTGTTGCAGGAATGAGGACAATCACAATCAAACCCAACCACTCGAAACACGGTTCGATTACGGACATGGGTTACTCCCATAGGAGCGCCGGAAACAATTTCGACTGAAACAAGCAAGCAAAAGACGACAGCGGTCGCAAAAGTGTTTTAGTCCCTGCCTGAGTCTTCGACTGAAACAAGCAAGCAAAATACGACAGCAGTCGCAAAAGTTCTTTAGTCCCTGCCTGAGTATTCGACTCAACCAGGCACTCGGGGGCTACTCCCATAGGGAGCGCTGGTCGCGCACCCTATGATTATTTGCACAAAAACTGTGTGTTGGTAACATCCGCACTCGCAGTTCATGGCGACACTGCCTCATAATTTTCCCTACAAAGAGACTACGTCTCCTGGGTCGCCCGAATTGTCTCCGCGATGATAAAATTCGGATGTCGCGCTTACAGCGTGAAGGTAAGACCTGAATAAGGCCTGGCAACGCATCTAGCTGCGCACTACCAGAAATATATCCGTGCCTACAGGAACGATGAACATGCCTTGACGGACACGTCGAGTGCTCACACCCATATAACTGGAATTCGACTCCTGTAAGACCTCCGCGGCTTGAGTCGAATTACGCCAGCACTTTTCCGGATTCGAGTCCGGGGACTCGAGTTCGAGTAGATTGCGTTGTCTCACCCTAAGGTGGTTAACTCATACCGATACTTCGGTTACATCAGGCACGTATATCGATAATCCCTATGACACAAATAAAAGCAGTCGAAATGTACTCATTCAGGCACTCGGAGACTTCGAAAAAGTCCCCAGTCGAATCTACGATTCCACTAGACACTCGGGGGCTACTGACATGGGTATACCCTATAGGTACTCGAGCTTGGTATATACGGTCCAAATACGCACAGGCCCACGGTGTCGCCAAGGCCCGGATGAAAAGACTCGAGTAACCTGCGGACTCTCGATTGCTTGAAGAACAAGAAGAAGCTAAAGATAGAAAGTTTGAAGGGGAAAACCCTAACTTGTAACCGACTCGACCTACTACCCGAGACCTAGCCTATCTAGGAGGGGGCGGCGAGGAGGACACACGCAACCCAAGTTTCCACAACCTTTGCCAGATTGCATCTGCGCACCCTTGTAACTTTCGACTCCCTCGATAATTCCACGAGCAGACAAGCAGGAGTAGGGACCCCTACGAGGCCTGAACCTGGGTAAATCCTTTGTCCCCTGTGTGCTTGCTTGCTAGCCGATAGATGTCTCTAGCGCTCCCTCCTTCTCCAAAACCCAAGTCTATAACAATGGGCATTGACGAGTTAAACCCTCGTCAGCATGAGATCGAGGCTATGAGTCATGCGGAGGATCTTCCAGTATGGCAAGTCCCAGAAAATAGACCTCACCTTCCATACCTTCAGCGGTGGCTCTGGATTCTTCTGGGTCTTTCCCGGTGCAGGGCACTCCTTCCAGTTATTCAACAGCTCGTAGATTTCCGCACCGCTCCTCTGGTCCGGTATTCCTTGGAGCTCGACTGTCCCATTGAACAGATGCCCTAGCTTTCTCCAGGCGTGATTATTGGGAAGCCACCTCCGAGCCCCAAGGAACACGGTTTTCCTAGACCCGGGATCTTTCTATAGCTGGCGATATGTTGTATTATCCTTGCACCTAACGCACCCATAGAATCCTTGGACCACCTACCTCGAGAACTATTCGTAACCAGGATAGTCTTGCACCATCGTGATCACTGCCGCTATCATGTCAAAGTAGTCTTTTCTCGAGGCATCCCACGTACGGGCTCCTTCTTCCCATAACGTGGCAAGCTCCACTTTCAACATATTGATGTCTATACTATGTTGTTTTGGCCCTTGAACCAGCATACTCATGGTTACGTACTTCTTCTTCATGCACAACCAGGGGAGGTTGTAGATCCATACAAACATGGGCCAGGTGTTGTGTGTGCTGCTCTTGCTTCCGAACGGATTCACTCCATCGGTGCTCACGCCTATCCTGAGGTTCCTTGACTCTTTCCCAAAATGTTGGTAATATTGGAGGTCCAACACCTTCCACTGGAAAGCATCCGAAGGGTGCCTCAGCATTTCTTCCTTCTCTGGATCATCATCTTCCGGCCTCTTTCTTTCCGCGTGCCAGCCCATGAGTTGTGCTTCCTTAGGGTCCGCGAAATACAGCTACAGACGAGGAGTTAGTGGAAAGTACCACACCACCTTTCTAGGAGCTTTCTTGGTCCCTCTCTTGTATCGAGAGGTCTTGCACATCGGACACGTGGTCTTCTCCGTGTCCTCGCCCCGGTAGATGATGAAATCATTTACGTAGACATGGTCTTTCATGTGCGGTAGATTGAGAGGGCACGTGACTTTCTTGGCCTCAGCGATACTAGTCGGACATGTGTTCCCCTTCTTGGGAAGAATATCATGCCAGAATCCAATATTGTCATCGAAGCATTCGTCGGTCATTTTGTGTTTCGCCTTCATCTCTAGAGCCCTGAGAGTTACATTTAGTGGGTATCCCCGTCGTTGCATCCGTCAAACAATGGAGTGACCGCGTCTTTATTCATTTGCTCCAGCTTAGCTTTCTCTCTAGCGACGGCTCTGGCGTTACTCGTCTCCTTGAGAAGCAGATCTTGGACATGAGGGTCTCGCAGCCAGCTCGAATCATGGACGGCACCTTGATCTTTGTGTTCATGTCCGGCGCCACCTTGATCATCTTCATGTCCATGCCTGGCGCCACCCTGATCTTCATGTCCATGCCCAGCGCCACCCTGATCTTCATGATCATCACCAGCCCTGACACTGATATCTTGATCTTCGTGATCGTGACCAGCATCTTGATATTCACCATTATTGAAATCCTCATCATCATCTTTGTCATCACGTATCCACCGAGTGTAGCCATCCATGAAACTACGTCGGAGCAGGTGCGACTCCAGCATTCTGGAATCATGCTTTATCAGATACATCAGCTTGCAGTCACAACACGGACATCTTATCTCCTTCTTGTTTGCGCATGCCATGTCGGCCCTCGCGCATCTCATCCACCTATCAACGAGGGCTTTGCGGATCAGTGGTCAGACCATGGTCGCCTGTGCGGTACAAAGAGCAAGAGAATAATTAGAGCATATATGGATGTGGATCGCTAGAAAATTTTGGCATGACCTCCCCCAAAAAGAGGACATCCGTGAGTGCCAGAAATTCGCAAGAAAATAAATGAATCGATATTCCGGCGAAACATTGGCATCTCAAATGAAATCCCTGCACACAAAAAAGCACCACAACACAATCATATAGTCAGTGTTGCCGACAACGCGCATACATGCAAGCAACGCCTTCATGCTTCCTCCAACAACAACTTGCACAAGAGAATCAGAGGAGAAGTAAAGGGACATGTTATAGATCTAGAGGAGCAAGAGACTTCACTTACATATGAGTGTCAACCAATGGAGCTTGAGGAAGCTTCTATGGTGAATCAATTGGGGAAATAAGGTGGGAGGAGGAGGGGGGCGACCAGATCTGTCTTGGTGGAGGAGGGAGAAGTGAGACAAGTGAGTGGGGTGGTAGTTGGCTCCATGTGCCAAAAGCTGTAAAAAAGGTGGTGCCAGGTTATAGGAGGCGCATATTGCTCCGTATGCGCCTCCTATACTCTAAACTATAGGAGGCACATATGGTCATATGTGCCTCGCCTATGCGGCCACCTACCTCCACTCGGGCCTGCAGGAGTTACGTGAGGCGCACTCTACTGCATGTTCCTCGCATATTATCAAGTATAGGAGGCACATATGACCATATATGCCTCGCATATTCGACCACCGACCTCCTCCCGGGCCCACACAGCTTATGAGAGGCGCATTCTTACCACATGCGCCTCGCCTATCTGATATATAGGAGGTGCATATGATTAGAATGTGCCTCGCATAATCTGGGGTTGCCAGATTTCGTCTGTACAGAGATTATAGGAGGCGCATCCTAATCATATGCGCCTCACCTATTTTTATATTAGAGGCACATGGCAAAGTAGTGCGCCTCTCCTATTTTATAGGAGGCGCATATGATCTAAATGCGCCTTCTATAAGCATGTCTCCTATAGCCTTTTCTCTAGTAGTGACGTCTGAGCCTCAAAACACCATCTTGAAGACATACCGGTCAGATCTCAGAATTCTAGATAGAAATCACCTCTCCTTCTTCTTACTCTCTTCCCACTAGGTTGTGGTGTTTTTGATTGTTCTCTCACCCTCTCTCAATAGCAGTGTGATGGTTTGCTTGATCACACTCGCTAGCTCTCACTCATCCAGTGTGGCTAGGGTTTTTTTACTCCTCAAGGAGCACCTCAACCATTGGATATGAACCTCAATCCATGCCTGATAAGTGTTGAACTTCATGAGCTAATGGGGCTGCCAACACATCAGTAGTAGTACTTTCTAGGAGAGGAAATAAAAGAAATTGGAAGATTATTTGTGTCTCGTTAGCAGACCCGGAAACTTTGTGCACACAACACTTTGAGTCTGACGTGTGTCCGAGGAAGTAATCCAGTTGTTTGCAACACTTTTTTCATAGGTATTGAGTGTTGGATGATGTGTCTCATATGAAATTCATACAAATATTGTCGTGTGTTGATGTGTGGACCTTCTTCCCCGATATTGCTCACATCTCTCTCCCTATTCATCTCTATCTCTCAAGATTTCTGTCGCCAGCCACCCGACGTTGTTGTTTGCACTTGCACTCCGCCTCTAGCTCCCTCATCGCTCGTGCTCTGCCATCACGCTGCTCGTGCTCCCTTTCTAATCCCACAAGTCGACCTCACACATCCGGAGCGGAATGAGGGCAGATAGTAGTGTTGCGGATTTGGGTGGGAGAGTTCGATGGCGGCGGAGGTCCCAGGCAGGCGGCGCGGTGGCGGTGATTTAGGGGAAGAGCATATTAGGGGCTCGTCTGTCGCCCATCGCATGCGCGGGGAATCAAGGGCCGACGGTCATGTGTAGCATAGCGAGTGGCCTTGGCCATTGCCTCGATGCAGTGAGTTCGTGCACCTTCGTCTCCTCCCGCCATGTTGCCTTATCGTGCTAGCACACTATTGCTACTTGTCGCACTCGAGACGGAATCGGTGCAGCTTCGACGAGGAAGAAGCAGAAGATTCCAGCGGTGTAGAGATCGAGCACTATGGCAGCAATGATTGTGCGTGTCTGGAGGAGTGGGGGATGGCGCTGAAACCCAGCGGCAAGCCCAACACGGCCGGATGGCAGCGATGGTGATGGTGGTTGTGGATCTTTTAGCCCGTTCTGTTCCTACCCGTGAAAATAGCCGAGTCCCTTCGTTGCTCCCAAATTGGAGGGAGTCGGGTAGTTGTTTTTATGAGATTCCAAATATTGGGCCATTTTATCCTTGTGGTAGAGCGCTATTTTTGACTAGTTTTTCAGTTTAGGGCTTGCTTGCTAGGGCGCATGCCCATTTCTCGCACCTAGCTGGAAGGAATAAGCCCGTCTAAAAAACGCGGCACTAGACCAAACTCGCACCTCACAAGTTTTAGAGCACCCAAAAACTTGGCCCACTAGGAACACCAAAATCGGGAGTATTGCGTGGACAGGCCCTGGCGAGCCAAAAGTCAGCATGTGGGCGCACGCGTGGAGAAGAGTGGGAGATGTGTGATGCATCGAGAATGAGTGTCTGATACATTGCAAATGTATCTATAATTTTTGATGTTCCATGCTTGGTTTTATCCACTTTCTTGTGTTTTGTTCCAACTTTGGAGTACTTTTCATATGATTTCTTGGACTAACCTATTAACAAGAGCCACAGTGCCAGCTGCCTGTTTTCTGCTGTTTTTGGTTCCAGGAAAGTCAGAAAATGAATATTCTCGGAATTGGACGGGACAAAAGCCAAAGTGCCTATTTTTCCAGAAGTCATCAGATGCCAGAATACGAGATGGAGAGGGGCCAGAGGCCAGCCACACCACCTGGCCGCGCGGCCAGGCTAGGCTCGCGCCAGGGGGTGGTGTGGTGGCCCCTGGCACCCCCTCGGCCTCCCCTTCCGACTATAAGATGCCCTCGGGACATAAACCCTAAGTACCCGATCAAAAAATCCACGAAAGAGTCTATAGCCGTCGTCATCTCCATCCCTAGATCAGGAGGGATCTGAAGCTCTTCCCAGCACCCTGCCAGAGAGGGGAATTCACCCTGGAGGCCTTCTTCATCACCATGCAAGCCTCCGGTGTGATGCGTGAGTAGTTCATCCTTCGACTAAGGATCCATGTAGTATCTAGATGGTTGGTTCTCCTCCTTTGTGCTTTCATGTCTAGATCTTGTGAGCTTCGTTCATGATCAAGATCATCTATTTGTAATCATACATGTTGTGTTTGCGGGGATCCGATGGATATTGAGATGCTATTTCAGATTGATTATTGATTCTATCATGTCTTTGTTATTCGTGATCTTGCATGCTTTCCGTTGTTAGTAGCTATCTTGGCCAAGTAGATGCTAGCAACTCCAAGAGTTAGTATTTATGCTCGATAGTGCGTTCATGCCTCTGGTAATCTGGGGAAGTGACAGAAATCTCTAAGGTACTAGATGTGTTGTTGCTACTAGGGAGAAAACAACAATCCTTTGTTCATAGAACAATCGTATTGTTTACTTTACACGCAGTTCGTCAAGCAATAATCTGTTGCTTGCAACTTAATACTGGAGGGGGTTCGGATGATAACCTGAAGGTGGATTATTAGTCATAGATGCAGTTGGATGGCGGTCTATGTATAATGTTGTAATGCCCAATCAAGTCTCAAAGGAGTCAAGATGATTTGTATATGCATGTATTGCTTTCTCGATGTTTGTCAATTGCCCCGCTGTAATTTGTTCACCCAGCATGTTATCTATCCAAGGAGAGCCACCTCTAGTGAACTATGGATCCCGGTCCTTGTCTTTTACATTCAATCTACAAACTATTTACTTCTTTGTGTTTACTTTCTGCAAACTTTTACTTCTTTCCATTTGATACATTTAATCCTTTGTTTTCCGCAAAACACGGTGAGATTGACAACCTCATCGCAAATTGGGGACAAAGTTCTGTGGTTGTGTTGTGCAGGTCTCCATGTTGCTACTAGCACTGGTAGTGCGCCCTGCCAAAGCTCAGCTAGTAACACCTTTGGGGTGTTTCCTTGCTCCTACTGGTTCGATTAAACCTTGGTTTCATACTAAGGTAAACTTGCTGTTGTGCTCATCATACCTTCCTCTTGGGGTTCCCAACGAGCTCTACATCAACCACGCACCAGCACTTTTCTGGGCGTCGTGCATTAAGCGATCAAGCATTTTTCTGGCACCGTTGCCGGGGAGTCAAGGACATCTTCACAAGGGGATTCCCTCATAATCAATCTCTTTACTTTGTTATTTTTGTTTTGTTTGGTTTCTTTTTTCTTTGTTTGCTTGTTTTGTTATCAAAAACACAAAAAAATTAGTTTTACTAGTTTGCTTTCTTTACCAAAAACACAAAAAAAAATTAAGTCTCCTTTAGTTGTCACCTCTTCCTTAGCTCACCATTGTTGATCCCTAAATTCACCTTGAAAGACCTTTCAATTGGTAGTGGTTCTATAATTGGGAAAGATAATATTGAAGAATTCTTTAATCATGTTAGTAAACATGAGGATACTGAGGATAGATCCCTTGCAGAACTTGCTCCAAACTATGAGATTACTGCATCTTCTTTAATTCACATGTTAGAAGCTAGGTTTGTTAACTTCAACCCCTTAATGCAAATAATGTTTCTTAAGCTTAAAGAAATTGAGGACCCTGAAAAGAGGGATTTTATTCTAGAAACTTTGTTTAAGGAGTTCTATGATGTTGCCAAGGAAGCTAGAAAAGTCTTTGAACGTTTCAATATGCTAGGCTCATGTGTAGATGTTGTTGGTACATGAGAAAAGATAAACAAAACCGAACCTAATGGGGAGGAACCTAAGATACCAATACCCTTTAAACTAGTAGCAATACATGATGCCATAGAAAAGAATCTTGATTGGATTGTTCCTGCAAACCCTTTTGATGAGAATAGTGAACCTAAGAGCATTGAGAGAGGATCCTCTAGAACTTATTTGGATGATATACCTTGCCTTGCTAAAAATATTTCTGGTATTGATCTTAATGCTTCTTCATTTGAGAACACTTGATTCTTTGTTTGCTTCTTATGCCTAACTTAAAGGCGTTAAAGAAAAGTACTTATTGGGAGATAACCCAAAAGTTTTAGATGAGTATTGGAAGTTATTACCTCTGTAATAACCTCTCCTTATCCTTTTTATTTGCTTTTTGTGCCAATAGTAACCTCTAATGAGAGAGAAGTAATGATTGGGAAAGTTGCTGTCCTGAAACAGATTTCTGTGCTTCACCGTAAAAATTCGTGTAAAATCTCTGAACGTCTTTTTGAGGCATGAATTTTTGTGCTTCTGCCACAGGTTGTTATCTAACTTACGTTAGTTCAACACTTTTTGATTTGAGCAACAGAAGTTCTTCGAAAAAAATCGTATTTACCTGCTGGTCTGTTTTGACAGATTTCTGCCATTTTCTGCATTTGCTTCTTGTTGGTTCCTTTTTGAGTTCTTTTGGGGAATTGAGATTTTTGAGGGAAGTTCTACAGTAGCTAGTGTTCTAATGGAAGTTTATTTGGTGTTAGAACGGAACCTTAAGACTTATTTATCTTGAGTACACTAATGTTGCTAATAAAGATTATGTGAAGTTTTGTATGAAGGAAAATTTTCAGGTGTATGGAAGGAATGAGTAATGAGATGAAGGATGGACTAAAGCTCAAGCTTGGGGATGCCACGCATGTCACCCGAAGAAATATCTAAGAAGTTCAAGCGTCAAAGCTTGGGGATTCCCAAGGCATCCCCTTCTTCATCAATAAAAATTCCAGGTTTCTTCCAAATGCTTCATTTTTATTGTTTCATGCACAGTTGTGTTGTTCTTGGAGCGTCTTCTTTTTTGTTTCCATTTTGTTTTTCGTTTGCTTGGTTTTCTTAGTTTTCTGAATAAATTGGTTGGACCGCCTCTTTCATACATTGGTTTGCAAATAGTTTGGTTTCGTTTGGAAAAGAGTAGGAAAGTTCATGCTTATGTGGTAAAAAGAGCTTGTTTTTGACTGTGTCCCATGCTTTGTCATGCCATGCTTGATATTGTTTTGGCTTTATGCTTAGAATTCTTTGTTGCAGCATGACTTGTTATAAACAATTGAGATTGCTTAATGTGCCTTGGATGAATCATGCGTTGTTTTACCATATTACAGCATAGTATAGTGGTATTCTCCTTTGATGCTTTATTTGGGTTGACTTGGCACATGCTCACACCATGTTATGACTATCTCAAGTCACCATAGCCTTTATGATCCTTTAGTTTTCAACTTGTAGTATCACTTTATGCTTTGATCAATGATGTTTTGTCGCTCGGCATGATTATGGACATTATTGCTCTCTTAGTTTGTCGCTCCCAGTCTTTTGCTAGCCTCCACAACAAAGTATGAGTTCCACTCATGCATCCAACTCCCTAAACCAAGTTATTCCAAAGAGTCGACCATACCTACCTACTAGCTTATGCTATTCCAAGTATATTCATGCTTTTGTTTACCTTCCAAATTAAACTTGTTATGAGAAAACTAGTGATTAAAACTCTCACGAACTTGATGGCACACTTTACTTTTCTTGCCCTTAATAAACTTGAACCATTGTGTCTTCTATGTTGTATATGCTTGCACTTATTTGTTGGGGATTAGCAGAACCATGCTTTCATGGGGAACGCTTTCCACATTGCACTTGGTACTTGTACCTAGTTGATATCATGCTCTTTTGTATATGGATGTCGTCGGTGTGAAATGAAAGGGGAGCTTGTAGGTCCATGGAGTTATGAATATGTGTTAGAGAAACGCCTAGGCCGCTGGTCTAATCCATGCTGACATGGTGGAAACCTGCAGCGTAACCATAATGAGCTGTCTATGAAGCATTCTTCTTATAAAAAAAGAGTGAGAAAGAAGAGAAAAGAGAAAAAAAGAGATACTACGAAAAGAGGAAACAGAGAAAAAAAGCACCATATTCCCATGGTAAATAAGAAGATTGCTGAGATGCTCGTTGTCTGCTTGCCTTGTCATTTTGATATGGGGATTCTTCCGTATCATCGGGCAAGGGGTACCCCGTTGGCGGTTCTCTATGATACACATATACTTACAATGACAAGAACTTACTGGTAACTAAACTTGAGTAGCATGAGGAGCGGCCCTCGTATACAAGGGACATGAGATTTCTGACTTATACTTCGTCAAGCATGTACACCATAGTTTGTTCACTTTAACCTTAATCACTTCAAGATGCTTATGATAGTGGCAATGAGAGCTGAAAGCTATAAGTACCATAATTTTGGAAGCTCTTTATGAGACTTGAAACCCTACTTCCTTCTATGAAGGCATTTCTTCCACCATTATATTGAGTCTCCACCTTCTATCTTTATGCACCTACTTTGAGAGCATAGTGGCCATTCTTAGTTCTATGTTCATTGTCCAAGACTAGTTGATTGATGCATACTTTGATATTACTTGTTTTAAACTATTGTATCTAGTCACTCTTATGAACTTTGAAGGTGTCATATGCATTTATATTTGCTACTCTATTGAGGGACAAGCTGAATACTTTTATGACGTGTTTTCTTTATGTGAAACAAACAAACGTCTTGCAAAGCATTGTTATTCATGAATCTTTTGTTTGTGCCTTTTCATGTTGCATCATAGTTTCTTTGCTTATTGCTAGAACTTTGTCTTTCATGTTATGATTGAAGTACTATGATCCCAGCTTTGAATGTTTTACAAATACTTTGATCAAGTCTTTGATGGTGCATGTCACCTCAAAAATTATTATTTCTTTTTATCACTTACCTACTCGAGGACGAGCAGGAGTTAAGCTTGGGGATGTTGATACATTGCAAATGTATCTATAATTTTTGATGTTCCATGCTTGGTTTTATCCACTTTCTTGTGTTTTGTTCCAACTTTGGAGTACTTTTCATATGATTTCTTGGACTAACCTATTCACAAGAGCCATCGTGCCACCTTCCTGTTTTCTGCTGTTTTTGGTTCCAGGAAAGTCAGAAAATGAATATTCTCGGAATTGGATGGGACAAAAGCCAAAGTGTCTATTTTTCCAGAAGTCATCAGATGCCAGAATACGAGACGGAGAGGGGCCAGAGGCCAGCCACACCACCTGGCCGCGCGGCCAGGCTGGGCCCGCGCCAGGGGGTGGTGTGGTGGCCCTTGGCAACCCCTCGGCCTCCCCTTCCGACTATAAGACGCCCTCGGGACGTAAACCCTAAGTACCCGATCAAAAAATCCACGAAAGAGTCTATAGCCGCCGTCATCTCCATCCCTAGATCGGGAGGGTTCTGAAGCTCTTCCCAACACCCTGCCAGAGAGGGGAATTCACCCTGGAGGCCTTCTTCATCACCATGCAAGCCTCCGGTGTGATGCGTGAGTAGTTCATCCTTGGACTACGGATCCATGTAGTAGCTAGATGGCTGGTTCTCCTCCTTTGTGCTTTCATGTCTAGATCTTGTGAGCTCCGTTCATGATTAAGATCATCTATTTGTAATCATACATGTTGTGTTTGAGGGGATCCGATGGATATTGAGATGCTATTTCAGATTGATTATTGATTCTATCATGTCTTTGTTATTTGTGATCTTGCATGCTTTCCGTTGTTAGTAGCTATCTTGGCCAAGTAGATGCTAGCAACTCCAAGAGTTAGTATTTATGCTCGATAGTGGGTTCATGCCTCTGGTAATCTGGGGAAGTGACAGAAATCTCTAAGGTACTAGATGTGTTGTTGATACTAGGGAGAAAACAACAATCCTTTGTTCATAGAACAATCGTATTGTTTACTTTACACGTAGTTCTTCAAGCAATAATCTATTGCTTGCAACTTAATACTGGAGGGGGTTCGGATGATAACCTAAAGGTGGATTGTTAGTCATAGATGCAGTTGGATGGCGGTCTAGGTATAATGTTGTAATTCCCAATCAAGTCTCAAAGGAGTCAAGATGATTAGTATATGCATGTATTGCTTTCTCGATGTTTGTCAATTGCTCCGCTGTAATTTGTTCACCCAGCATGTTATCTATCAAAGGAGAGCCACCTCTAGTGAACTATGGATCCCGGTCGTTGTCTTTTACATTCAATCTACAAACTGTTTACTTCTTTGTGTTTACTTTCTGCAAACTTTTACTTCTTTCCATTCGATATGTTTAATCCTTTGTTTTCCACAAAACACGGTGAGATTGACAACCTCATCGCAAGTTGGGGACAAAGTTCTATGGTTGTGTTGTGTAGGTCTCCACGTTGCTACTAGCACCGGTAGTGCGCCCTGCCAAAGCTTAGCTAGTAACACCTTTGGGGTGTTTCCTTGCTCCTACTGGTTCGATTAAACCTTGGTTTCATACTAAGGGAAACTTGCTGTTGTGCTCATCATACCTTCCTCTTGGGGTTCCCAACGAGCTCTACATCAACCACGCACCAGCACTTTTCTGGGCGCCGTGCATTGAGCCATCAGTGTCATAAATCCCCTCACCCCTCACTCACCACTCTTACTCTTCCCATTGACAACCGCACCTTATTTTCTCCCCTCTCACCATCGGCGGTTCCTCTACCACCGGCAGATCGAAGACCACCACAAGGAGAATATCATTTTGCGGACCGAAAGTTGAGGCGCCCAGGAAACACGGTACCCAAGTTGCCTATAATCATCCGCGATGACCATAGTTGGCGTGCCAAATACTTAGAGGGTCTTTTTCGGCACGAATTCAACTTTACGTTTCAATACAAAATATCAGGCTAACGGCCGTTAAGTTGGGCCCCCCATGTTAGTTTTCGTCGTTATGTCGCTCCCATCGCTTAGGCGTGGTGGCTGTCATGTAGGCTTGTAGCGCTGGCATAGTGGATAGGACAACACGACCGGCCCAGTGTATTGACATGACAAAATAGGGCACATATATCCTCGTTATTATTATTTTTTGTTTACTCAGAAGCTGGAACAACCACCGCCATGCATCTCTCCATTGGACTTCCGTCCCCATCGTTAACCACTACCTTAGAAATACATTGACGGTTCCACCGTTCCCCTGTCTCGCAGAAACCACTCTTCTTCTTCCTGTCATCTGTCTTATTTCCATTTTCTCCTTGCCGCCATGGAAGGTCATCGCACTCTAGAGACAAGCTTCACTGCCCATGACAATAAGAAGATAGACGTCGTCTACACCAACAAGGAGGAGACAGTGGTGCGAGTCCTGAGGATGTACGAGGGTTGGCTTGAGAAAGACGAGGACAAATTTGTGGGATTGTACCTTGAGTACACCCCGGAGAACCCATATGAAGATAATAAAGTCGCCATCGTTCAACTGGCCATGAGGAAACACGTCCTCGTCTACCACTTCTCCCGGTTTGTAGATATGCTCGTTGTAGTTAACCGCATTTAGGGTTTTCTCCCCTTGTTCTTTATCCATTTGCTCATCTTGCAACTACTAAATTTTATTAGGACCAAATAAATTATGACAAGCCAATGTTGAGAGTCTTGGTCTTGAATTTACTAAAAAATTTAAAATTATATTCAGATGATGATCTTGCATTGACAAAACATTTGTAGTTAGAAATTTTGGTGATGACAAACTACATACTTTCAGGACTGACAAGAATTGTCCGGCGCTGCGCCAGTTTCTTGAAGAAAAAGGAATTTTTTCTGCACTGTCGACAATAGAACTAATTTTTGGAAATTTCGTCAAGCGCAAATTACAATTCCTACACACAACTAGAGCAAGATCATAGGGGGCTCGAGTAAGGATGGAATGGCTACACTCGCAACTAGAATCCTCGATGAGTCGTACGACAGAATGAAGGCAGATTTCCCTACGGATAGGCACGATTTCTAGGAGGAGTGGTCGTTGTCTGATATAAACCTGAAGTATGCAGCCATAGATGCTTACGTGACCTACCAGTTGTACAAGAAGATCCATTTCTTTCTATGTTACCTCGTGTTTTGCCCCAGTTGCAAGAGGGAAGACGAGCTTAGGGGAGCTCTTTGTAGAAAATGCAGAATAGTTGAGTTTGAAGCTGCATATGCAAAGAAAATGGCTGCATCTTAAGCAGTTGATAGAGAGGCTGCAGAACCAGCTGACAAAGAGGCTGCAGCTAAAGCAGCAAACAGAGAGGCAACATCTTCTAGCGGCAACAATCAGGTCTGTGATGCACCGTTAATTGTGTTGTAGGATGCTGAAGATAGGGAAGTTAAGTCAGATTCCAGGTGGGACGAACTTTGTGAGCTGTGGAGCGCCAAAAAAGTAAGATCCACCGGAATGATGGCAGTTTATCGCCTAGGAATGATGGCAAGCGCCTCAAGTGTTCTGATGAGAAGTGAATTAAATTTTACTCCTTTGTGTTATGTTTCTGTTTTGTGGAACTCAGTTAGCTTGTCAAGATGGCTAGCACCTCAAGTGAGAGTAGTAAAATAAATTTTACTTCTTTGTGTTATGTTTTTGTATGTGTCTGGTAGCTTGTCAAGATGGCAACTTGTTAACTGGCAGTTTGAAAGAGTACCTCTTTCCTCTCTCGCTAAACAGATATGTTTCATTTTTCCCAAATTGGTAGCAAATCAAGAGCAGCTTCCCTCTTTGATCAGTCGTTTCCTTTTGGAACTCTTTTTGGCCCGATCTGGTAGCAAATCTAGAGAAGCAAATCACACCAGCAGAATACATTCATTCAGAAAACAAAAAAATGTAGATATAGTTGTGTGCAACTAAATAGGATATGGCGATAGAAAGTAGGTTGCTTAACGAGGTTCGATACATTGGCTGCTCAGCATCCATCACACGTAAAATATACAAAATCAAAAGAAGCTGCTTAGCAGCAGCAGTAGACACGTTCAACCCCTCCTTTCATGCGTCTGCGCCTCTGCCTCTGCCCTATGGCGCTTCCTCCACTTCTTGTTGCCCAGTCCCTTGAACTTGGGGGCCTTGGGCTTGATCAGAGGCATGCGACCCTCTTCGATGGCCACCTGCTAGAGGTTTTGGAGGTGAATATCAAGAGCCTAGTGTTCAGCAACGTAGGTGTCGACGTTCATGGTCTGGCCGACTTTGGGGGTGTCGGATCTCGAGCCATCTGCATGCATCATGACATAGTTGAAGTTGGTGCCGGCGAGTCTTGTTCTACAGAAGGGGCAACTGTAAACGCCGCCAGCAAAGAAGGCGTCGTACTGGTCGGCCTACAGCCTCCTTAGCACCTGACGAGTCTTGGTGTGCCCTGGACACGTCATCGCTGCAGACGTCGCTGCTGTAAACCTATTGGAAGAAAAGGAAAAGGGAGGATTGGATGATGTAAGAAGATCGAGCAATCGAAATGCGAACAAGCGAACCCTAATAAACCAAGATCTAGCATCCAACGATGGAAACGGGAGAAAACCAGGGAAGGGGAGCAAACCCTAGTTACCTCTGACCATGGGTCGTTGATGCCGGTGTCATAGGGGTTCACCGGAGCAATGTACTCCTCTGGATCATAGGGGTCCCAGAAGAGCTGGATCTGCTCGTGACCGGCGGGGGCCTCCTCGCTGGCGGGGGGCTCCTCGCCGGCTTCGGCCTCCTCGCCGGCGGCTACGTCGGTAGCAGGGACGGGGGTCTGGACGGGAACAGTGGCTGCCATCGATGCCTCGATGGGGCCTTGGATGGGGACGGCGGCTGCTTTCAACGCGTCAAGGGGCTGGGATGGAGACGGGGGCCTCCTCGCCGGAGGCCTTGGAGGCAACGATGGCCACTGCATCCTCCTCCGCCATCGCCATCACGGATGGGGTTTTCTCGGGAGTTTGCAGAAGCTGGTGGGACAGTGGAGAGGATTGCGTGAGGAGAGTGAGCAAGACTGAGAGTGAGTATGTGAAGAGGGGCTCTATAGTTAAGGTGAATGGAAGCAAGGCACATTTCGTTGCACCACCGTGCAATGTGCCGCATAGGCTACTGCACCGTGCACCGCGACATGTGCACGGTACATCATGTTTTTTCCCTAGCCATGCATGGCAATTCTGTATTCAGCCGCATGCAAAGGGCGCACACACAATTTCTATGTACAAAGTTTGACACGGCCATAAAATTGGCGATAATTAAAAGGGGAAATGTAGAGGAGGAGGTAGGTGGCTGTACGACGAGATTTGTGGGGTCATGCTAGATCTCACGCTGCATAAAAATGGGATATGTCTTATTAAAATCAAGTGGCAATGAATTGCAGTTGCCCGTCGATGATCGTGCACTCAATGACGCATGTGTTGTGGCGTAGTAGTAGAAGTAGTATGCTTTTCAGACTTGATTAAACATGACATGACCACTCGACGACTTTTTCCATGGATGGCTTCGTGTTCCTTCTTGTAGAAGTCTCGCTGAGGGAGACATCCGTGCTGTCTCACGTTGTAGTATGAAGGGCACGACGTGTGAAACGATCCTCGTTTGATCAGACAAGATCAACGGTAGGTGCGCACGATCCGCGTGACAAGTGTGTCAACCAATCAGTGCGTAGCAGACATAGTGAGCATAGGTTTGGGCTTCTACGAAAGAGAGAGAGGGCAAAACTGAGTAGAATAAAAAACCCAAAGGCAAAACTGAGTAGTATAAAAATGGAAAGTGAGTGTCTGGTATACATCATGGCATACATCAAATTATGCCAAGATGGATCCACTAGAGTTCATTGGATGTGTGTTCTTCTCATAAACCAGATGGATCTACTAGAGTTCATTGGATGTGTGTTCTCATAAACCACATGGATCCACTAGAGTTCATTGGATGTGTGTTCTTTTAATAAATGACAGCTAGAGTCACTGGATGTGTGTTCTCTTCATAAACCACAGCTAGAGTCATTTCATGTGTGTTCTTTTCACAAACCACATATGGATCCACCAGTGTCATTGGATGTGTGTGCTTTTCACAAACCATATGGATCCACCAAAGTCATTGCATGTCTGATCTTTTCACAAACCACATATGGATCCACCAGTATCATTGCATGTCTGTTCTTTTCATAAACCACATGGATCCACCAGTGTCATTGCATGTGTGTTCTTTTCATTAACCACAGCTAGAGTCATTGCATGTCTGTTCTTTTCACTGACCACATATGGATCCACCAGTGCCATTGCATGTATGTTCTTTTCATTAACCATATCTAGAGTCATTTCATGTGTGTTCTTTTCACAAACCACATATGGATCCACCAGTGTCATTGCATGTGTCTTCTTTTCATTAACCACATATGGATCCCCTAGTGTCATTGCATGTGTGTTCTTTTCATTAAGCATAGCTAGAGTCATTGCATGTCTGTTCTTTTCATAGACCACATATGGATCCACCAGTGTTCATTGCATGTCTATTATTTTCACAAACCACATATGGGTCCACCAGTGTCATTGAAATGTGTGTTATTTTCACAAACCACGTATGGATCCACCAGTGTTATTGCATGTGTGTTCCTTTCACAGACCACATATGGATCCACCAATGTCATTGCATGTGTTTTCTTTTCATAAACCACATATGGATCTACCAGTATCATTGCATGTGTGTTCTTTTAATAAACCACAGCTAGAGTCACTAGATGTGTGTTCTTTTCACAAACCACATATGGATCCACCAGAGTTCATTGCATGTGTGTTCTTTTCACAAACCACATATGGATCCACCAGAGTTCATTGCATGTGTGTTCTTTTCATTAACAAGATATAGATCCCCTAGTGTCATTGCATGTGTGTTCTTTTCATTAACCACAACTAGTGTCATTGCATGTCTAATCTTTTCATAGACCACATATGGATCCACGAGAGTTCATTGCATGTGTGTTCTTTTCACAAACCACATATGGATCCACCAGTGTCATTGCATGTGTGTTCTTTTCATTAACCACAGCTAGAGTCATTGCATGTATGTTCTTTTCACAAACCACATGGATCCACCAGTGCCATTGCATGTGTGTTCTTTTCATTAACCACAAGTAGAGTCATTGCATGTGTGTTCTTTTCACAAACCACATATGGATCCACTAGAGTCATTGCATGTCTATTCTTTTCATTAACCACAGCTAGAGTCATTGCATGTCTGTTCTCTTCATAGATCATATATGGATCCACTAGAGTTCATTGCATGTGTGTTCTTTTCACAAACCACATATGGATCCACCAGTGTCATTGCATGTGCTTTCTTTTCATTAACCACAGCTAGAGTCATTGCATGTCTATTCTTTTCACAAACCACTTGGATCCCCCAGTGTCATTGCATGTGTGTTCTTTTCATTAACCATAGCTAGAGTCATTGCATGTGTGTTCTTTTCACAAACCACATATAGATCCACTAGAGTCATTGCATGTTTGTTATTTTCATTAACCACAACTAGTGTCATTGCATGTCTGTTCTTTTCATAGACACCACATGGATCCACCAGAGTTCATTGCATGTGTGTTCTTTTCACAAACCACATACAGATCCACCAGTGTCATTGCATGTGTATTCTTTTCATTAACCACAGCTAGTGTCATTGCATGTTTGTTCTTTTCACAAACCACATATGGATCCACCAGAGTCATTGCATGTGTGTTCTTTTCATTAACCACAGCTAGTGTGATTGCATGTCTGTTCTTTTCACAAACCACATATGCATCCACCAGAGTCATTGCATGTCTGTTCTTTTTATTAACCACAACTAGTTCCATTGCATGTCTATTCTTTTCATAGACCACATATGGATCCACTAGAGTTCATTGCATGTGTGTTCTTTTCACAAACGACATATGGATCCACCAGAGTTCATTGCATGTGTGTTCTTTTCATTAACAACATTTGGATCCCCTAGTGTCATTGCATGTGTGTTCTTTTCATTAACCACAACTAGTGTCATTGCATGTCTGTTCTTTTCATAGACCACATATGGATCCACCAGAGTTCATTGCATGTGTGTTCTTTTCACAAACCACATATGGATCCACCAGTGTCATTGCATCTGCATTCTTTTCATTAACCACAGCTAGAGTCATTGCATGTATGTTCTTTTCACAAACCACATGGATCCACCAGTGGCATTGCATGTGTATTCTTTTCATTAACCACAGCTAGAGTCATTGCATGTGTGTTCTTTTCACAAACCACATATGGATCCACTAGAGTCATTGCATGTATGTTCTTTTGATTAACCATAGCTAGAGTCATTGCATGTCTGTTCTTTTCATAGATCATATATGGATCCACTAGAGTTCATTGCATGTGTGTTCTTTTCACAAACCACATATGGATCCACCAGTGTCATTCCATGTGTGTTCTTTTCATTAACCATAGCTAGAGTCATTGCATGTCTGTTCTTTTCACAAACCACTTGGATCCCCCAGTGTCATTGCGTGTGTGTTCTTTTCATTAACCACAGCTAGAGTCATTGCATGTATGTTCTTTTCACAAACCACATATGGATCCACTAGAGTCATTGCATGTTTGTTCTTTTCATTAACCACAACTAGTGTCATTCCATGTCTATTCTTTTCATAGACACCACATGGATCCACCAGAGTTCATTGCATGTGTGTTATTTTCAAAAACCACATACGGAACCACCAGTGTCATTGCATGTGTGTTCTTTTCATTAACCATAGCTAGTGTCATTACATGTATGTTCTTTTCACAAACCACATATGGATCCACCAGAGTCATTGCATGTGTGTTCTTTTCATTAACCATAGCTAGTGTGATTGCATGTCTGTTCTTTTCACAAACCACATATGCATCCACCAGAGTCATTACATGTTTATTCTTTTCATTAACCTCAACTAGTTTCATTGCATGTCTATTCTTTTCATAGACCACATATGGATCCACTAGAGTTCATTGCATGTGTGTTCTTTTCACAAACCACATATGGATCCACCAGTGTCATTGCATGTGTGTTCTTTTAATAAACCACGGCTAGTGTCACTGGATGTGTGGTCTTTTCACAAACCACATATGGATCAACCAGAGTCATTACATGTCTGTTCTTTTCCTTAACCACAACTACTGTCATTGCATGTCTGTTCTTTTAATATACCACATATGGATCCACCAGAGTTCATTGCATGTGTGTTCTTTTCACTAACCACATATGGATCCACCAGTGTCATTGCATGTGTGTGATATGTTGCTAACGTATCCATAATTTTTGATGTTCCATGCTTGGTTTTATCTACTTTCTTATGTTTTGTTCCAACTTTGGAGTACTTTTTATACACTTTCTTGGACTAACCAATTAACAAGAGCCATAGTGTCAGCTGCCGATTTTCTGCTGTTTTTGGTTCCAGGAAAGTCATAAAATGAATATTTTCGGAATTGGACGGGACAAAAGCCAAAGTCAGTTTTTCACCGAGGGACACAAGGAGCCAGAGTACGAGACGGAGAGGGGACAGGGGGCCACCACACCACTTGGCAGTGCGACCCGCCTGGCCCGCGCCAGGGGGTGGTTTGTCCGCCTCCGGCACCCCCTCGGCCTCCCCTTTAGCCTATAATATTCCTCCGATACAGAAACCCTAAGTATCCGATCAAAAATCCATGAAAGAGTCTATAGCCGCCGTCATCTCCATCCCTAGATCGGGAGGGATCTGAAGCTCTTCCTGACACCCTGCCGGAGAGGGGAATTCACCCTAGAGGCCTTCTTCATCATCATTCAAGCCTCCGGTGTGATGCGTGAGTAGTTCATCTCTGGACTATGGGTCCATGTGGTAGCTAGATGGCTGGTTCTCCTCCTTTGTGTTATCATGTTTAGATCTTGTGAGCTCCGTTCATGATCAAGATCATCTATTTGTAATCCTACATGTTGTGTTTGCGGGGATCCGATGGATATTGAGATGCTATTTTAGATTGATTATTGATTCTATCATGTCTTTGTTATTTGAGATCTTGCATGCTTTCCGTTGTTAGTAGCTATCTTGGCCAAGTAGATGCTAGCAACTCCAAGAGTTAGTATTTATGCTCGATAGTGCGTTCATGCCTCTGGTAATCTGGGGAAGTGACAGAAATCTCTAAGGTACTAGATGTGTTGTTGCTACTAGGGAGAAAACAACAATCCTTTGTTCATAGAACAATCGTATTGTTTACTTTACACGTAGTTCGTCAAGCAATAATCTGTTGCTTGCAACTTAATACTGGAGGGGGTTCGGATGATAACCTGAAGCTGGATTATTAGTCATAGATGCAGTTGGATGGCGGTCTATGTATAATGTTGTAATGCCCAATCAAGTCTCAAAGGAGTCAAGATGATTTGTATATGCATGTATTGCTTTCTCGATGTTTGTCAATTGCCCCGCTGTAATTTGTTCACCCAGCATGTTATCTATCCAAGGAGAGCCACCTCTAGTGAACTATGGATCCCGGTCCTTGTCTTTTACATTCAATCTACAAACTATTTACTGCTTTGTGTTTACTTTATGCAAACTATTACTTTCTTCCACTCGATACATTTAATCCTTTGTTTTCAGCAAAACCGGTGAGATTGACAACCTCATCGCAAGTTGGGGGCAGAGTTCTGTGGTTGTGTTGTGCAGGTATCCACGTTGCTACTGGCACCAGTAGTGTGCCCTGCCAAAGTTCAGCTAGCTACACCTTTGGGGTGTTTCCTTGCTCCTACTGGATTGATAACCTTGGTTTCATAACTGAGGTAAAACTTGCTGTTGTGCTCATCATACCTTCCTCTTGGGGTTCCCCAACGAGCTCGATATATTCTGGGCCATCAGTGTGTTCTTTTCATTAACCACAGCTAGTGTCATTGCATGTATGTTCTTTTCACAAACCACATATGGATCCACCAGAGTCATCTCATGTCTGTTCTTTTGATTAACCACAACTAGTGTCATTGCATGTCTCTTCTTTTCATAGACCACATATGGATCCACCAGAGTTCATTGCATGTGTGTTCTTTTCACAAACCACATATGGAGCCACCAGTGTCATTGCATGTGTGTTCTTTTCATTAACCACAGCTAGAGTCATTGCATGTCTATTCTTTTCACAAACCACATGGATCCACCAGTGTCATTGCATGTGTGTTCTTTTCATTAACCACGGCTAGAGTCATTGCATGTGTGTTCTTTTCACAAACCACATATAGATCCACCAGAGTCATTGCATGTCTGTTCTTTTCATTAACCACAACTAGTGTCATTGCATGTCTGTTCTTTTCATAGACACCACATGGATCCACCAAAGTTCATTGCATGTGTGTTCTTTTCACAAACCACATATGGATCCACCAGTGTCATTGCATGTGTGTTCTTTTCATTAACCACAGCTAGTGTCATTGCATGCCTATTCTTTTCACGAACCACATATGGATCCACCAGAGTAATTGCATGTGTGTTCTTTTCATTAACCACAGCTAGTGTCATTGCATGTCTTTTCTTTTCACAAACCACATATGGATCCACCAAAGTCATTGCATGTTTGTTCTTTTCATTAACCACAACTAGTGTCATTGCATGTATGTTCTTTTCATAGACCACATATGGATCCACCAGAGTTCATTGCATGTGTGTTCTTTTCACAAACCACATATGGATCCACCAGTGTCATTGCATGTGCGTTCTTTTAATAAACCACAGCTAGTGTCACTGGATGTGTGTTCTTTTCACAAACCACATATGGATCCACCAGAGTTATTGCATGTCTGTTCTTTTCATTAACCACAACTAGTGTCATTGCATGTATTTTCTTTTCACAGACCACATATGGATCCACCAGAGTTCATTGCATGTGTGTTCTTTTCACAAACCACAACTAGTGTCATTACATGTATTTTATTTTCTGAGACCACATATGGATCCACCAGAGTTCATTGCATGTGTGTTCTTTTCACAAACCACATATAGATCCACTAGTGTCATTGCATGTGTGTTCTTTTTGTTAACCATGGCTAGTGTCATTGCATGTCTGTTATTTTCATAGACCACATATGGATCCACCAGAGTTCATTGCGTGTGTGTTCTTTTCACAAACCACATATGGATCCACTAGTGTCATTGCATGTGTGTTCTTTTCACAAACCACATATGGATCCACCAGAGTCATTGCATGTCTGTTCTTTTCTTTAACCACAACTAGTGTCATTGCATGTCTGTTCTTTTCATAGACCACATGTGGATCCACCAGAGTTCATTGCATGTGTATTCTTTTAATAAACCACAGCAAGAGTCACTAGATGTGTGTTCTTTTCACAAACCACATATTGTTCCACCAAAGTTCATTGCATGTGTGTTATTTTCACAAAGCACATATGGATCCACTAGTGTCATTGCATGTGTGTTCTTTTCATAAACCACATATGGATCCACCAGAGTTCATTGCATGTGTATTCTTTTAATAAACCACAGCTAGAGTCACTGGATGTGTGTTATTTTCACAAACCACATATGGATCCACTAGAGTCATTGCATGTGTGTTCTATCCACAAACCACATATGGATCCACTAGTGTCATTGCATGTGTGTTCTTTTCATTAACCACATATGGATCCCCTAGTGTCATTGCATGTATGTTCTTTTCATTAACCACAACTAGTGTCATTGCATGTCTGTTCTTTTCATAGACCACATATGGATCCACGAGAGTTCATTGCATGTGTGTTCTTTTCACAAACCACATATGGATCCACCAGTGTCATTGCATGTGTGTTCTTTTCACAAACCACATATGGATCCACCAGAGTCATTGCATGTCCGTTCTTTTCATTAACCACAGCTAGAGTCATTGCATGTCTATTCTTTTCACAAACCACATGGATCCACCAGTGTCATTGCATGTGTGTTCTTTTCATTAACCACAACTAGAGTCATTGCATGTCTGTTCTTTTCACAAACCACATATGGATCCACCAGTGTCATTTAAATGTGTGTTCTTTTCATAAACCACATGGATCCTAACCTTAGCCCCCAATGGTGGACGTTAGACCGAGTCTTCTAGAAGGCACGCCCTAACACAGTTGTTTTGCATGACGATTGTTATATACTGTTCGATCGGGGTGCTTGGACGATTGGGATGGTCTTAGTAAGAGCGGTCTGTGAGTAGGCTGTTCGGCGACATGATTGGCCACGCTTACTTCCCGCTTGCTCTAGACAAACTAGCAACACCGGGCGCTCCCATTTTACGAGTGTCACGACTCACGAGTTCCATGGGCCATATGCCAGTGTCATGTCCCCTTTACTTCTTTTCCTCCCCAGACTTCTCTTCCTTCACCTCGAAGCCACTTTCCCCACTTCTCTCCCATCCTGCCGTAGCCGCAAGCCAACGCATCGTGACGACAGGGACGGTGATTTCGATGTGAGTCATCTCATCTCTCTCTATCATCTATGGCCAATTATCTATTTTGAGCTAGATCTACTTTGTTTACTCATGCGCGTATGATGTGTTAGGCCAACCAGACATTGTATGACTCCAATTATGACGGTTTAGCAGATGAAGACAGTCCTCCGCTATGTAAACATGGATATGTGCCTGCTAAATTTGTAGCGTTCGAAGGACGAAACGCAGGCAGGAGGTTTTTACGGTGTCAAGGACATCGTGCAATGATGCAAGGCAGAAGTTGCGGTGTTGTCAAATGGGTAGATCTAGAGTGGCCCAAATAGATGCAGAAAACGCTAGACAAACTATGGGATATGACTATTGAGTCGAAAGAATCCATAGTCAGCTCACTTCTTGACAGTGCTGAGATGAAGCTATGGGACCCAGTTGACACAACCAAGCTTAACCGAGATCTCAGGAGGGTGCAAGACAAGGTTAGCAAAGTCGAGAAGGAGAGGGACGTGGCGTTGGCCCTGAAGGCTAAAGCAGAGCAAGAACTGACTCAAGCAAGGAATGAACTTCACCAGGCCAAAGTCCTGCAGTTCACAACTACAAGTATTGACAAGTGCATGAGGATAAATGCAGAGAAACAATTGAAGCTGTGCAAGGAAGATGCTAAAAGGAAGGAGCAGACGATTTGATCCTTGCTCTCGCAGGAAGATGCGTTAGGATAAGATTAGGAAGGTCAAGGAGATGTCTGATAACTAGTTCTATTTAGCTTGAGATCCGTCCTTTTTTAAGTTTTAATAGTAGTACTTGTTGACCTAGCAGTCTGAACTAGTGGTCCCGGAGTCCTAGGAGAAAAAAATGGTCGCCCGTTAATATGTCTTAACCCTGCATTACTTCCTTTTGTCTGATCATGGTGGTATTCTGACATTTGTGGTTTGTTTAAATGTAATCTACATGGATTGTGCCGCATGCAAATCCTGGAAGGGGCAAGGGGGAGGCTCCCACCCCTCCCTCCTTATATAGAGGGGGTGCGGCCTAGGAAGTTTCCTCCCCCCCCCCAAGTCTTATCCCCTATAATCTTGGGATTCAAGTTTATCCTTTTAGAATCTTCCGGAACCTTCTGAAACCTTCTAGAAGCTTTAAACAAAAAACCCGAAAATTTTCCAAACCCCAGAAAATGACTTCCATTATATGAATCTTATTCTCCGGATCTCCTCGTGATGTCCTGGATTCGATACGAGACTCCGAACAACATTCAGTCTCCAACTCATATTCCATATCTACTTGAACAACATCGAACCTTAAGTGTGTCACCCTATAGTTCGCGAACTAGGCAGACATAACCGAGACACCTCTCCAATTAATAACCAATAGTGGGACCTGGAGATCCATAATGGCTCCCACATATTCAACGATGACTTCGTGATCGAAAGAACCGTTAACATATGATACTGATTCCCTTTGTCATGTGATACTCTACTTATCCAAGGTTCGATCATCGGTATCTCCATACCTAGTTCTACCTCATTACCAATAATTACTCTTTACTCGTACCGTGATATGACACCCCTTGTGACCTAGTCACATGCTTGAAAGCTAATTGGATGACATTCCACCGAGAGGGCCCAGAGCATATCTATCTGCCACTTGGATGGAAAAATCCCATTCTTGATCCATGCGCTTCAACACATACTTTCAGAATACCTAATGCCACCTTTATAACCACCTAGTTACGAAGTGCCGTTTGATATCATCAAAGCACTCATCTGGTGATGATGATTAACATGATCTCATGGTTGAAGTATTAGGTTACTATGTATTTGAAAGTTTGTAGCAAAACAAACTTAATGACTTGATCTTATGTTATGCTTACTATGGGTGTGTGTCCATCACATCATTCTCCTAATGATATGATCTTGTTATTAATAACATCCAATGTCCATGATCAGGAAACCATGATCATCTATCAATCAACAAGCTAGTCCAACAAGAGGCTTACTAGGGACTCTTTTATGTTTACGAAACATACAAGTATTGGTGTTTCCTATTAATACAATTATAGCATGGGATGTAAACATTTATAATAAACACAAAGATATAATAATAACCACTTTATTATTGCCTCTTGGGCATATCTCCAACATCTTTTGTTTTGATCAAATGATGCTTGTGAGAATTTCCTAGAGATAATTGAAACTTCGTTATAGGCCAAAGAGGAACAAATGACTAACTTATTAGACATGGTGCATGTTGGTGTATATAGTTCATGTGCCATGGATCTTTCAACTTCATATGCTTCCTCCGGAAATTTGAGTGAATATATGTGTATATTTACTTAATAAGAAAGAAGTATGAAACATTTGAAAATTGTTCAAACACTTTCAAGATGAAGTAGAAAATCATTGTAACTTGAAAATAAAGAATTTATGATTGGATCATAAAGGAAGATATTTGAGTTACATGTTCAGAAAAACACCTAAGATTTGCGGAATTTTTCCATGTATTTGTTTTTCTCGATAAACCATAGGATTATGGAGTGTTCGAGATATGAAATCAAGCATTGCTTGACATGTTAAGATCAAAGGTGTCATTTATAAAACTACCATTATGTTTTAAGGATTAAAGCTTTATAAACTACCTCTTTTTCTCTGAAAAGAGTGCCATCTTGATCCGTTGAAATGACACCATATGGGTTATGGTTTGGGATAAAACCGAGTTGTCTTTTCTTAAAATTTGGTATGCTAGGCATAAGTAAAATGCTTACAACCCAAGTCAGATAAGCACGTCTTTGTAGGTTATCCCAAAGCAACAATTGGTATTTCTCCATAACACTAAAGAAAAAGGAGTTTGTCACTTAAAACGTCAAGTTTCTTTCGCAAAATTTAAATGGGAGGATAGTAAAACTTTGATTAGGTTAATGAACCTAAGCAACATGTGCTAAGTAGCGTGGTGCCATAAAGTGTCCCGAAGGCGGCCACAATGCTCATGTATCTCTTGATTACAAAGATTGTGATCTCGAAGATTAGAGTACCTATTTGAACCGTATGGGTCGGGTAAGAATCAAATAGTGAGATTTGATAAAAAAAAGTCGTAATTGTTAAGACAATGATGATCTGACTACATGCAAAGAAGTGATTATGGGCCCTAACTCCATCAAATGACTAGAAGTCATAAAATATGTGATAGTTTCCATACACGAGGAATCAAGTTTTTTGAACTTGGAAGACCCTTCGGAAAGGCATGAAGCCTATCGGTCATATTTGGATCTATAAAGAAATAGACATGGATGTTTCACATCTATTAAATAGTCGATATGTCGGAAAGGAGTTAACGACAATGTTCAAGGAGTTGACTACAACAAGGTTTGATCTTTCGTAGAAATATTTAGCTGAATGGATTATTGTAGCAACCACTACATATGTCAATTTTGGTATATGATAGTTGAACAAAAAACAAAGTTCTTCTAATAGAATGGTTACCTAGGACGTGTATATGACATGGTCTGAAGGATTTTGTTAAATCAAAGGATGCTAAAAGGGCGTGCAAACTTCAATGGTTGAAGTAAGTATCGTGGAGTTGGAATCTTCACCGTGATGAAAATGTTAAAAGGTTTAATTTCATCAGAGGCGATGAATATGCTTGCATTTGCAAGAAATTAAGTGGGAGCGCTGAGACATATTTCTAATACATTATGTAGAAGACATGTTGTTGATTGGAAATGATGTATGTTTATTGACACAGGTTAAGAATTTCATTAAAATCTTATTTCAATGAAAGACATGGGAAAACCAGAATATTAGGCATCAATGTCTACATGGATAGATTGAGACGGTAATATGGTTATGACAAACATACATATATGATATATTGAATGATTTCAATATATGGAAACTACAAGAAATATTTTTGCCACATGGGAAGGGTTGAATCAAGATTCAAGTGTATCGCACTTGGTAAGTGAAACGACATTCAAGTGTTTTGACACTTGATGAGTGAAATCACATGAATATTTTGATTAATTATGTATACCATGATATGTACATATCTAGATATGCCCTCTTCTCCAAATGTTATGAGCATATACCAGAATGATTCATAAGATGATCATTGGACGATAGTAAGGATATTCTTATGATCTCTGGAAGAACTAACAATATATTTATGTAGAAGTGACAAATAGTTACAAATAGTTCATTGTAAAGTGTTACATTGATACTAGTTTTTTCACAATATACAAATTAAATTATCTCAATTTGAACTATGTGTGGAATAATATAATGGAAAGAGTTCCAAAGTTAAGACATTGTGACGAATACTACAACAAAAGGCTAAGTATATAACTGCTATAGTAGCAGCAAATGAGGGCATTTGTGTTAAGTAGTTTGTTATCAAACTAGGTGTGGTTCATAGTAGGATAGTACTATGAAGATAAATTGTACGACAATAGTATCAACATGTTTTAACCCAAAGGAACTAAAGGTCTCACCAAAGGACTAAATTTATACAATGCCATCTCATTTGAGAATGAGTGATGTGTAGAGACGCAAAGACATGCAAATAAACATGAATCTGAAAGTGTCAGATCCGGAGATTATGTTTACCACTAGCAAACGCATATATACAACACTAGAAATCCATAGGTGTTGAATGCGCAAGTTTACAAACTATATTATTGACTCTAGTGTAAGTGGGAGACTTAGGGGAATATGCCCGAGAGGCAATAATAAAGTGGTTATTATCTTATTCCATGTTTATGATAAATGTTTATTTCTCATGTTATAATTGTGTTAATTGGAAATGTTAATACATGTGTGTATGATAAACAAAAAAATATTTCCTAGTTATGCCTCTCATATAAACTAGCTCGTTGATTAACAAGATGATCAAGGTTTCCTAATCATGGACATTGGATGTTGTTAATAACAAGGTCACAACATTGGTGGAATGATGTGATGATACTTCATCTGAAGTATAGTAATACGATCAAAGTCATTATGTTTGCATTGATATAACATCATGTGAAGTAACTTTAATCCTTAGACCATGATATCATGTTAATTGCTAACACTGGAAGAATACTTTGATAACATCAAACGTCAAACCATAACAGGTGACTATAAACGTGGGTTTGGGTAGTCTGAAAGTGTTATGTTGATGCTCATGGATCAAGAGTGGGATTTTTCCATCCCGATGACGGAGAGATATATTCTAGGCCCTCTCGGTGATATCACATTAACATAGCTTGCAAGCAAGTGATATCACTAGAATGTTATATCATGGGAACAAGAAAAGAGTACTTGTCGATAATGACATCAAACTAGGTATGGGGATACCGATGATCAAATCTCTTACATGTAATATATCGCGAGACAAAGGGATTTAGTTATGACATTAAAGGTTCACACGATCACTAGAGTCATTGTTGAATGTGTGGGAGTCAGTACGGATCTCTAGGTCCCGCTGCTGATTATTGATTAGAGAGGGGTCTCGATCATGTATGTATTATTACTGAACCGTAGGGTAACACACTTAAGTGATATTGACACCATTTGGAGCAAATATGATACCAGATAAATATTATGAAAGATCTAGAATTATTTTTGTTGGACACTAGAATTGTTTCGGGTCAAATTGATGAAATTGGTTTTGCATGTGATATCGAAATGTTGCAAGGGGTTTTATGTGAATGGTTGTTAATTAAAGTAATTAACAAAATTATGAATAAAATAAATAAAAATGGTTTTTTTAATGATAGCTTGCATTAAATTTGGTGGAAAATTAATACAAAGTGAGTGGAGTTTGTGTTAATGGGAGTGGGCTTCATGGAAGCTCCACTCACCATTATGGAGGGAGAGGTGGGGGCACCACAATGCCATGCGCATGGCCCCTTGGGGGCTACCCCTTCCTCTATAAAAGGAGCTCCCCTCCTCCTCCACTCTCACACCTCTTTCTGAAGGATCTCTCTCCCCCTCTAGAATATTTCCCTTGGCTTCAGATGAGCGAAGTACATGTTCCTGGTGGTTTTGAAGGGATTCGCAGCATAGTAAATCAAAATTTTCTACGGAAGCAAACAGAGGGAAAGCCAAGATCTAATCTAGGAGATGCAAACAACGAGAGAGATTGGATTAGATCTTCATACCCTTGAAGATTCGCACAGCGGAACGTTCGTCGGAACGTGGGTGATGTAGTCGTACTCGCTTCTCCTCCTCGCGATCCGATCCGATCTAGCACCACAAGTGGCGGTGCCTCCGTGAGATGCAAACGTGCGGCACCTCTACGTCTCCTCCTTCCTCGGACCAGCAAGTATGGTGGAGAGATAGATTGGATCTACAACACGATGGCGTGGTGTATTTGGTGGAGAATTTCTGCAGCAGGGCTTCGCCTGCAAACAGTCGAGAGGGAGAGAGGAAGGCAGCAGGGCTACTAGGGCTTGGAGGGAGATGTGTAGGTTGGGGGGGAGAGGGCGCACCAGCCCTCTATATATAGAGGGGGGTGCGGCCAGCCCTTGCCCATCCTCCAAGCCTATCTCTAGTTTAAACGATTTAAACTCTCCCTTCTAGAAACCCTATCTTATCTCTAGTTTAAACGATTTAAACTTATCTAGGATCGGCTGGGCCCTATGGGGCCTTGTGCCCCTGGCCCAATGCGGCCAGGACACTCCCTCATAGGCCCATGCCCCCTCCCGGAAGGTGGGACCATGTTGGCCCCCTTCCGGAAGGTTCTAGAAGCTTCCGGTACAATACCGATTAATCCGGAACAATTCCGAACTCCAAAAACTGCACTGCCTTATATGAATCTTATTCTCCGGACCACTCCGGAACCTCTCGTGATGTCCCGGATCCCATCCGAGACTCCGAACAAAAATTCATAAACCAAGTATCCAATCTATCCTAGCGTCGAGACACGTTAAGTGTGTGACCCTGCGGGTTCGAGAATATGCAGACATGATCTTCTATCAATAATCAACAGCGGGGTCTGGGCACCCATATTGACTCCCACACATTCATCGATGATCATATCGGATGAACCACGATGCCAGGATTCAATCAATCCCATATATATATTCCCTTCGTCTCGCGATATTTTACTTGCCCGAGATTCGATCGTCGGTATCGTCATACCTAGTTCAATCTCGTTCACAGCAAGTACTTTACTCGTTCCGTAATCCGATATCACTTTGTGATTAACTCCTTAACCACATGCTTGCAAGCGGTGTTGATATCGATTACCGAGTGGGCCCGAAGTATATCTCTCCGACTTGGGAGGGACAAATCCCATCTCGATACATACAACCCAACAGATACTTTCCGATTACCTGAGAGACACCTTTATGATCACCCTCTCGTAGGATGATGTTTGATGACCTCAAAGCTTTCTTCCGATACCAGGGAGTTGTATTATCTCATGGTCTAAGGAATACAATATTTGACATAAGAAAAACTTCGCAAAGACGAACACGATGACACGATCTAATTGCTTCGCTTAGTTTGGGTCTATCCACCATATCATTCTCCAATGATATGATCTCATTATCAATTGACAACTCATGTCTATGGTTAGGAAACCTTAACCATCATTGATCAATGAGCTAGTCCATAGAGGCGTACTAGGGACACGGTGTTGTTCACAAACCACACAAGTATTAAAGTTTCCGCTTAATACAATTCTAGCATGGAATATAAACTTTATCATGAACAAGAATTATAATAATAACATCTTTATTATTGCCTCTAGGGCATAATTCCAACAGTCTCCCACTTGCACTAGAGTCAATAATCTAGTTTACATCTGGCAACAATCTCACACCCATGGCACTGAGGTGCTGATCATGTTTTACACGTGGAAGAGGTTTAGTCAATGGATCTGCGACATTCAGATCTGTATGTACTTTGCTAATCTTCAGATCTCCATCTTCTATATAATCTCGGATTATATGAAACTTGCGGTTGATATGCTTGGTCTTTGGATGATATCTTGGTTCCTTAGCGAGTGCTATGACGCCAGTGTTGTCACACAATATCTCCAGTGGGTCCAATGCACTTGGAACCACGCCAAGCTCAGTGATGAAGTTTCTGATCCAAACTCCTTCACTTGACGCTTCTGCAGCAGCCATGTATTCCGCTTCTACTGTAGATCCCGCGATCACGCTTTGCTTGCAGCTTCTCCAGCTCACAGCTCCTCCATTCAAAATATACACGTATCCTGTCTGAGATTTACAATCATCCTTGTCGGTGTCGAAACTAGCATCGACGTAACCTTTTACGACGAGCTGTTCATCACCCCCATAGACTAAGAACATTTCTTTAGTCCTATTTAGGTACCTTAGGATGTTCTTCACGGCTGTCCAGTGTTCCACTCCTGGATCACTTTGATATCTGCTCGTCAAACTAAGAGCATTGGACACATCCGGTCTAGTACACAGCATGGCATACATGATGGAACCTATGGCCGAGGCATAAGGCACTTTGCTCATAGCTTCCCTATCATTTACCATAGCTGGACACTGAGCCTTGCTCAATATCTTACCTGACAACATAGGCACTGAACCTTTCAATGCCTTATCCATTCTGAACCTTTTCAGAACTTTGTCTAGGTATGTACTTTGGCTTAAAGCTATCAGGCGTCTTTGTCTATCTCTATAGATTTTGATGCCCAATATATAAGCAGCTTCACCTAGGTCTTTCATTGAAAAACACTTGTTCAAATAACTCTTCACATCGTTAAGCATGTTGATGTCATTTCCAATAATCAATATGTCATCCACATATAGTACCAGAAACGTCACCGAGCTCCCACTCACTTTCTTGTAGATGCAAGCTTCGTAGCAATTTGGAACAAATCCAAAGCTCTTGATCACTTGATCAAAACGAAGGTTCCAACTCCGAGATGCTTGCTTCAGTCCATAAATGGAACGCTGAAGTTTGCATACTTTATCAGCATCCTTAGGATCGACAAAACCTTCGGGTTGCATCATATACAACTCTTCATCAATGTTGCCATTGAGGAAAGCAGTCTTGACGTCCATTTGCCATATTTCATAATCATGAAACGCAGCAATTGCTAAAAAATCCGAATGGACTTAAACATCGCTACGGGAGAGAAAGTCTCATCGTAGTCAACACCTTGAACTTGTCGAAAACCTTTCGCAACAAGCCGTGCTTTATAGACGGTAACATTACCATCCGCGTCCGTTTTCTTCTTGAAGATCCATTTGCACTCAACGGCCTTTCGGTCGCTAGGAGGGTCCACCAAAGTCCATACTTGGTTTTCGCTCATGGATCCCAATTCGGATTTCATGGCTTCTAGCCATTTCTCAGAGTCTGGGCTCATCATCGCTTCCTCATAGTTCGTAGGTTCACTGTCTTCTACTAACAAGACTGTCAAGACAGGGTTGCCGTACCACTCAGGAGGGGCACGCGACCTTGTCGACCTGCGACGTTCAGTAGCAGCATCGTCCGAAGCTTCATGATCCTTGTCATTAGCTTCCTCTATTGTTGGTGCAGGCGGCACTGGAACAATTTCAGGTGCTGCGCTACTCTCCAATTCAAGAGAAGGTTATTAGTAACCTCGTCTAGCTCTACTTTCCTCCCACTCACCTCTTTCGAGAGAAACTCCTTCTCAAGAAAGGAACCGTTCTTTGCGACAAACACTTTGCCTTCGGTTCTGTGATAGAAGGTATACCCAATAGTTTCCTTAGGGTATCCTATGAAGACGCATTTCTCCGCTTTGGGTTCGAGCTTGTCCGGCATCAACTTCTTGACGTAAGCTTCGCATCCCCAAACTTTAAGAAACGACAACTTAGGTTTAGCACCAAACCACAGTTCATACGGTGTCGTCTCAACGGATTTAGATGGAGCCCTATTTAAAGTGAATGCAGCGGTTTCTAATGCATAACCCCAAAATGATAACGGCAAATCAGTAAGAGACATCATCGATCGGACCATATCTAACAGGGTTCGATTCCAGCGTTCAGACACACCATTGCGCTGTGGTGTTTCGGGTGGCGTGAGTTGTGAAACGATTCCACTTGCTTTGAGATGCGTGAGAAAATCATAACTCAAATATTCGCCCCCACGATCGGATCGTAGAAACTTAATCTTTCTGTTACGATGGTTCTCCACTTCATTCTGAAATTCTTTGAACTTTTCAAACGTTTCAGATTTATGTTTCATTAAATAGATATACCCATATCTACTTAAGTCATCGGTAAAAGTGAGAAAATAGCGATATCCATCGCGCGTCGAAACACTCATCGGTCCGCATACATCGGTATGTATGATTTCCAACAAGTCCGTTGCTCGCTCCATCATACCGGAGAACGGGGTTTTGATCATCTTGCCCATGAGGCATGGTTCGCATGTGTCAAATGATTCAAAATCAAGAGACTCCAAAAGTCCATCAGAATGGAGTTTCTTCATGCGCTTTACACCAATATGACCTAGACGACAGTGCCACAAATAAGTAGTATTATCAATATCTACTTTGCATCTCTTAGCCTCAATGTTATGGATGTGTGTTTCATCCCTTTCGAGATTTAGAAGAAATAAACCACTCACAAGAGGTGCATGACCATAAAAGATGTTACTCATATAAATAGAACAACCATTATTCTCCGATTTAAATGAATAACCGTCTTGCAATAAACACGATCCAGAAATAATGTTCATGCTCAACGCAGGCACATAATAACATTTATTAAGGTTTAAAACTAATCCCGAAGGTAAAACTAAGGAGAGCGTGCCGACGTCCATCACATCAACTCTTGATCCGTTGCCAACGCGCATCGTCACCTCATCCCTCGCAAGCCGCCGTCTATTCCGCAGCTCCTGTTTCGAGTTACAAATATTAGCAACTGAACCGGTATCAAATACCCAGGCACTACAACGAGGGCTAGTAAGGAAAACATCAATAACATGTATATCAAATATACCTTTGATGGTGCCAGCCTTCTTGTCCGCTAAGTACTTCGGACAGTTGTGCTTCCAGTGACCCTTGTCCTTGCAATAGAAGCACTCAGTTTCCGGCTTGGGTCCAGACTTGAGCTTCTTCTCAGCAGGGGCAACGCGTTTGCCGCCTCCTTTCTTGAAGGGCTTCTTTGCACCTTTACCTTTCTTAAAGGAGGGATTGTTGACCATCAACACATGATTATCCTTTTTGATGTCCACCTCCGCAGCCTTCAGCTTTGCGAAGAGCTCGGTGATCGTATCAGTGGAACCAATCTGATTGTGAGTCACTACAAAACTTTTGTAGCTGGGAGGGAGTGATTGCAGAACCCTGTCAATCTTGAGCTCCTCTGGAATCTTGCAGTCCAGTTGCTCAAGGCGTTGAGTGTAGCCCGACATCTTAATGGCGTGCTCACTAACAGAACTCCCTTCCTCCATCTTGCAGTTAAAGAACTTCTCGGAGATCTCATATCTCTCAGAATGGGCCTGAGTCTGAAACATGGTTTTCAGCTCTTCGAGAATCTCAAAGGGCCAGGGATAGTTTTCAAAATGATTTTGAAGTTCCGGTTCCATAGCAAACAACATGGTGCTCTTAATCACACCATAATCATCTTTGCGCGACTGATAGACAGCTTTCTCATCAGCCGGCGCAGTTGCAGCAGGGGGGTCACCTAACGCTTTCCCAAGGACATAGTCCTTTTGTCCGCCAGACAGAATGATTCTTAGATTGCGGAACCAGTTGGTGAAGTTAGACCCATTGTTTCTAAGCTTTTCTTTCTTAGCAAAAACGTTGAAGTTGAAGTTGGACTTGGCCATGTGATCTACAGTATTTGCAAGTACAATTTAGACTATGTTCATGATAAATAGTTCAACTTAATCAAATTACTAGATGAACTCCCACTAAATTCAACATCCCTCAAGTTGTTTAGTGAACACGATCCAAATTCACCACACCTAATCCAATCTTCACGAGAAGAGATGTGGCTTCAATGGTGGACAACGAAGTGTCGATCATATCATTCATATGACTCATGCTTAACCTTTCGGTTCATGTGTTCCGAGGCCATGTCTGTACATGCTAGGCTCGTCAAGTCAAACCCAAGTATTTCCGCGTGTGCAAAACTGGCTTGCACCCGTTGTATGTGAGCGTAGAGTCTATAGCACCCGATCATCACGTGATGCTTGGACACGACGAACTTTCGCAACGGTGCATACATGGGGATAACACAGTTTTATCTTGATCTTTAAGTGAGGAATCATCTTATAATGCTACCGTCGCGATCTAAGCATAATAAGATACATAAAAGAATAAACATCACATGCATATAACTTTATGTGACATGGTATAGCCAATCTTCGCGCAATGATCTCCATCTTGTGCGTTCCGGCATGATCTCCATCACTCCACCATGATTGCCTCCACCACGAATAGCAACTACAACTATTGCTAACTACTTAGCGATAAAGTAAAGCTATTACATGGCGTATAAGAAGTTGACTCGCAGGTCATACACAATTATAAAGACAACCATATGGCTCCTGCCGGTTGTGTACTCATCGACATGCAAGTCGTGAAACATTACAAAACATGATCATCGCATACAATATACACATCACATCTTGGGCCATACCATATCACAGAAAACACTCCCTTAAAAACAAGTTAGACGCCTCTACTTTGTTGTTGCATGTTTTACGTGGCTTATGGGAGTAGATGCTAAGAACGATTCTTACCTACGGAAAGCCACAACGGTGATATTATGGTTGCCAAACTCCGGTGTTAATCCCATGACAACTATAGTGAGAGAAACTGACATCCACCAGCCGCATGTGTGGTACAAGCCACACGTCAAGTGCGGAGCCGGTCTCGCGAACGACGTCGCGTAAGGTTGGCCTGGACCGCTTCAATCTCACTATCCCGCGTCATAAGAAGAACGCAAACAAGAGGCTTGCAACAGAAAACATCAACGCCCGCAACAACCATGTTGTGTTCTACTCGTGAATCACATCTACGCATAGATCTAGCTCTGATACCACTGAAGGGATTCGCAGCATAGTAAATCAAAATTTTCTACGGAAGCGAACAGAGGGAAAGCCAAGATCTAATCTAGGAGATGCAAACAACGAGAGAGATTGGATTAGATCTTCATACCCTTGAAGATTCGCACAGCGGAACGTTCGTCGGAACGTGGGTGATGTAGTCGTACTCGCTTCTCCTCCTCGCGATCCGATCCGATCTAGCACCACAAGTGGCGGTGCCTCCGTGAGATGCACACGTGCGGCACCTCGACGTCTCCTCCTTCCTCGGACCAGAAAGTATGGTGGAGAGATAGATTGGATCTACAACACGACGGCGTGGTGTATTTGGTGGAGAATTTCTGCAGCAGGGCTTCGCCTGCAAACAGTCGGGAGGGAGAGAGGAAGGCAGCAGGGCTACTAGGGCTTGGAGGGAGATGTGTAGGTTGGGGGGAGAGGGCGCACCAGCCCTCTATATATAGAGGGGGGGTGCGGCCAGCCCTTGCCCATCCTCCAAGCCTATCTCTAGTTTAAACGATTTAAACTCTCCCTTCTAGAAACCCTATCTTATCTCTAGTTTAAACGATTTAAACTTATCTAGTATCGGCTGGGCCCTATGGGGCCTTGTGCCCCTGGACCAATGCGGCCAGGACACTCCCTCATAGGCCCATGCCCCTCCCGGAAGGTGGGACCATGTTGGCCCCCTTCCGGAAGGTTCTAGAAGCTTCCGGTACAATACCGATTAATCCGGAACAATTCCGAACTCCAAAAACTGCACTGCCTTATATGAATCTTATTCTCCGGACCACTCCGGAACCTCTCGTGATGTCCCGGATCCCATCCGAGACTCCGAACAAAAGTTCATAAACCAAGTATCCAATCTATCCTAGCGTCGAGACACGTTAAGTGTGTGACCCTGCGGGTTCGAGAATATGCAGACATGATCTTCTATCAATAATCAACAGCGGAGTCTGGGCACCCATATTGACTCCCACACATTCATCGATGATCATATCGGATGAACCACGATGCCAGGATTCAATCAATCCCATATATATATTCCCTTCGTCTCGCGATATTTTACTTGCCCGAGATTCGATCGTCGGTATCGTCATACCTAGTTCAATCTCGTTCACAGCAAGTACTTTACTCATTCCGTAATCCGATATGACTTTGTGATTAACTCCTTAACCACATGCTTGCAAGCGGTGTTGATATCGATTACTGAGTGGGCCCGAAGTATATCTCTCCGACTTGGGAGGGACAAATCCCATCTCGATACATACAACCCAACAGATACTTTCCGATTACCTGAGAGACACCTTTATGATCACCCTCTCATAGGATGACGTTTGATGACCTCAAAGCTTTCTTCCGATACCAGGGAGTTGTATTATCTCATGGTCTAAGGAATACAATATTTGACATAAGAAAAACTTCGCAAAGACGAACACGATGACACGATCTAATTGCTTCGCTTAGTTTGGGTCTATCCACCATATCATTCTCCAATGATATGATCTCATTATCAATTGACAACTCATGTCTATGGTTAGGAAACCTTAACCATCATTGATCAATGAGCTAGTCCATAGAGGCGTACTAGGGACACGGTGTTGTTCACAAACCACACAAGTATTAAAGTTTCCGCTTAATACAATTCTAGCATGGAATATAAACTTTATCATGAACAAGAATTATAATAATAACATCTTTATTATTGCCTCTAGGGCATAATTCCAACAGGTTTCTCTAGAAGAATTTGTTGCTTCCACTGCTTTGCTGGAGCAAGGACTCGGAGGTTGTTGGGGTACTAGACATGTGTCCGATAACGCATGCACTGTTGCTTTGTGTTGCTAGACTTCATCACGATCTTGAGATCTACAAGTGAATGACTAGATCATCGATGAAATCAGATTTCGTTAACAAAGATTTTCGTCTTCATGGGTAAGATCTCTATAGATGTATATCCACCCGTTGATTGTATCTAGATAGATAGATCTTGGTGCTTGGTTGTCCATATCGTAGGAAAATTTTAGTCTTCGATGCTGCGAGCCCAACTCCTTTGTAAATGCAATATCAAATAAAGTCGGGGAGACAGACACCCGCTAGCCACGTATATGGTACAAGCCATATGTTAGTCGTGGAACCAGTCTCGCGTAAGGTCGGTCCGGGCCGCTTCATCCGACATTGTCGCTATATGTGCAAGTACACGTGGGAGGGTAGAAATAAGGAAATCAATGACCACACAATCAACATGTGTTCTACTGGTATTAATACATCTACACATAGATTGCTCTGATACCACTAAAGGGGTTCTATGGCAAAAAAAATCCTACTATGAGAACGCACCAACTATCTATGGAGAAGTACAACAACGAGTGGGGATCGGTGTTCATACCTTTGAAGATTGGAAGCGGGACTACATTCCCGCACAAACGTTGCTGATGAAGCCAAGCGTAACAAACCTCGAGGTCTAGAAGGCTTCAAGCGTCCATCACCACTAATGGTAGTGCCTCCAAAGTTTTACACACGTCCGATGTAAAAGATGTCTCTCGGGTCCTGCTCTAGCAAGCGAGCGGAAGAAGAAGATCTGGACCGAGTCTGATAGCATGACGACGTGCGTTGGGTGGAGAAACCTATAACTCGTTGTGCATGTTCCTAACAAGGGAAAACAAATGAGAGGGAGAGAGGGAGAAAGAAGAAGCCGAATGGCCAACTGTGGGATGAGATTTAGAGGGCACCCCCGTTTATATAGGATAAAACTGGGCACCCCACCTCTCCAAGTCCCGGGGTGGGACTAAACTTGGGATAGGTGGAGGTGGAGCTGGCCTCCGGTGTGGGGTGGGCCACACCCACGTGCCAAGCCCACGTAGGCTGGCATGTGGAGTGGGAGGCCCCCCACTAATGCACCTTGGACCACCTAGGGCAGCCGCCTCCCCTCTTGGGCCCTCTCCCCTCTAGGGAGGGCCCATGTAGGGGTTTTCCCTTATCTTTTATTTCCAATTATATTTAATAATTAATTCCATAAATTAAATATTAAATATCATTTATTTAATTCCCTCTATTCAAAACTCCTTTGAATATCATCCACACACTTCAGTATCTCTCCGGAACATTTCTGGTTTCATCTTTCTTATTTGTCTTACTTTCGCAGATCAACCCGCAACATATCTACCCTTAAGCGTGACACCCTTACGGTTCGGGAATGATCAGACATGACCGAGACAGTTATCGAATCAATAGCAAACAATGGTGTCTGGAAACTCATGATGGTACCTTCACATTCCACGAATCTGATTGATCGCTTGAACCTTTTAGATGTTGAGGCTCAATCCCTATGCACTACAATACCTAGTTTTTGCAAGACTTGATCTTCGGTATAGGTTTACGTAGTTCAATCTTGTTACCAACAAACAGATTTACTAGTTCCCGTGACATTACATCCTCATTGTCTAGTCACATGCTTGCAAGCTCATTAATGTAATCTCATCGAGTGGGCCCAGGGTATCTATCTGTCACTCGGATAGGCAAATCCTGCTCTTAACACATATGCCACAACCTAT
Source organism: Avena sativa (assembly GCA_916181665.1). NCBI lineage: Eukaryota > Viridiplantae > Streptophyta > Magnoliopsida > Poales > Poaceae > Avena > Avena sativa. Next base: position 362,277,392 of record OV702290.1, on the reverse strand, counting down.
TCCTTTGGAGTACCCAATACACACCTTTATGGACACCTAGTTACGGACATGACAGTTGATGTGACCAAAGCATCTGCGGGAGATAGTGATTAATGTGGTCTCATGGTCAAAGGACTAAATCACCGCGCTTTGCTAGATATTGCAATGTTTGAACTTTGTGAATGGATCAAATTGCAATTCTATGGTTGGTTGTGTCCATCACTTCATTCATTAATGAAGTGACCTTGTTGTCAGTTGACGTTTGTGTTAGTCCATGATCGGGAAACCTCGATCATTAGTTGCCCAACAAACTAGTACTCGAGGATACTAGGTACCTGGTTGTTTATATACCACACATGTATTAATGATCCTATTTAATATATTTATAGCATGATACAAAGCTATTATGAAAATTAGACATATATAACAATAAACATCTTTATTATTCGCCTCTAGGGCATCTCCTTCATGAACTTCCAGAGTACCTTCTCAATGTATTTCTCTTGAGACAAGTACAACTTGTTGGATTTACTGTCTCTCTCAATTCTCATGTCCAAAATACACTTTGTTGGACCCAAGTCTTTGATGGCAAATTTTTTTCTCAACTCTTTCTTTATTCTAGCAATTCTTGAGACATTCTTGCCAACAATCAAGACATCATCAACATAAAGCAACAACATGATGAAATCGTCTGCTGGGAACCTCTGAATAAACAAAGAAAGGTATGATCTACAACTCTTGTAGCCTTGCTCCCCCATCACAGATACAAACTTCATGTACCATTGTCTCTCTGCTTGTTTCAGGACATAGAGACTTTTTTCAACCTGCGCACTTTGTCTTATTTGCCTTTAACAAGAAACCCCTCGGGATGCTCCATGTAGATTCCTTCCTCCAACTCACCATGACGGAAGGTTGCCTTCACTCCATTTTCTTAACCTCCAAGTTGATACTTGTTGCCATGCCAAGGATCATTCGAATTGATGTCATCTTCACCACTAGAGAAAATATTTCATCAAAGTCAGTACCTTTTCTCTGGCTGAATTCTTTTACAACTAGCCTAGTCTTGTACCTTGGATGTGACGTGTCCTCTTCTTGCTTGATTCTATAGACCCACTTGTTCTTTAGAACTTTCTTGCACTTGGGAAACTTCACCAACTCATCTTGTGTATCATCTTGCATAGCCTTATTCCACTCCTTATTGTTTTCCTCTTGTAGTGCATCCTGAAAGCACTAAGTTTCTAAACTATCATACAATAACACCACATATTGGTATGAGTCGTACCTAGTGGAAGGAACATGACCTCTACTAGACCGTCTAAGGGGAGCAGCTGGTGGACTATCTGGTTCAGGTGCTTGTTGATCATCTTATTAAGCATCATACTCTTGCTTCTGGGGAGCATCCTCACCTATACCACCATGTGCATCATCTTGCACATCTTATTCATCATCATTTTTAGCTTCTTGTTGAGCTAAATCTAGAGAAACTGGGTCAAAATCAGATCTATCTTATTGTTGTTTTTAGGAGAAACATGTACCAACAATTGCTCCAGAACCTGCACCTCTGTCTTCACAATTTCCTCAATTTGGTCTTTAACAAAGACAACATCACAGTTTCCCAAAACCTTTCTTGCTATTAGATCATACAACTTGTAGCCAAACTGATCACCTCCATAGCCAAGAATATGCTGTTGGAGATATGCCCTAGAGGTAATAATAAATGTAGTTATTATTATATATCTTTGTGTTTATGATAAATGTTTACATTCATGCTATAATAGTATTAACAAGGAAACCATTAATACTTGTGTGATTTGTAAACTTAATTTGAAGTCCCTAGTATGGCCTCTATACTTCACTAGCTTGTTGGTTGATTGATGATGTGGTTTCTTTGTCATGAACATTGAGATGTTATCAACAACAAGATCATATCGTTAGGAGAATGATATGGTGGACATACTCCTATAGACAAGCGTAGCATAAAGATCAAGTCATTTCAATAGTTCAATTGCTATATGCTTTCTGATACATAGTAACCTAATTCCTTCGACCATGAGATCATGCATATTGCCTTTACTGGATGGATGCTTTGATGTCATCAAACACCACACCGTAACAGGGTGGCTATAAAAGTGGCATTGGGTGTTCGGAAAGTATTGGTTGAAACACATGGATCAAGAGTGGGATTTGTCCATCCACATGACGGATAGATATTCTCTGGGCCCTCTCGGTGAAATGTCATCCAATTAGCTTGCAAGCATGTGACTTGGTCACAAGGGATCACATATCACGGGAACGAGAAAAGAGTACTTATCAGTAACGAGGTTGAACTAGGTATGCAGAGATACCGACGATCATGACCTCGGATAAGTAACATATCGTGAGACAAAGGGAAATTGGTATCGTATGTAAGTGGTTCATTCGATCGCAAAGTAATCGTAGAAATATGTGGGAGCCATATGAATTTCCAGATTCCTCTATTGGTTATTGTTCGGAGAAGTGTCTCGATCATGTCCGCATAATTCACGAACCGTAGGGAGACACACTTAAGGATTCGACGTTGTTTGAGTAGTTATGGTATTATGAGAAAGAGACCGAATGTTGTTCGGAGTCTCGGATGGGATCCGGGATATCACGAGGTGATCCGGAATGGTCCGGAGAATAAGATTCATATAAGGAAAGTCCCATTTCGGAGTTGGGGAATGGTTCCGGTGTTTTCATCGGGAACATTCTAGAAGGTCCCGGAATGTCCGGCACTCCGGGGGGGGAAGGGGTACATGAATGTGTCATTGCAAGATGGAATGATTGCATCATGTACTAAGTGTTCTCGCTGTCCAAAATAAAGGGTTTATTTAATTCCTAAATTGGAAAAGTCAAACGGCTAGTTTGAAAGTCAAACTGCCAGTTTTGGAAAGTGGGAAGAGGAGGAGAAGAGGAGACCGACTTGGGGAAGGAGTCCCCAAGCCGGCGGCCAGCCCTAGGCCGAGTTGGGGAGGGACTCCCTCCCTCCCCTAGCGCGCCAGCCCTCCCACCTATAAAGGGAGGGGCAGGGCTCCCCTCCCAAGACACACAAGTTCCTATCCTCTAAACTAGAAACTAGACCTAGACCCCGGTTTAGAGCTGTTTCGGTTTAGAGCCTTCTAATTGGTTTAGAGCCCTCTAATTGGTGTGTCTAATTACTAGACCACTAATAGCCTCTCTCATAAGCTCCACCATACTCGCACCGGCTTAAGGCGAAGCCCTGCGGGATCTCCCCTCTACCTCCGGTACCACGCCGTTGTGCTGCCGGAATCGCGAGGAGAGTGCTACAACCTCCGCTGCCTGCTGGAACAAGGGAGAGGAAGGTCTTCGTCGAGTACCGAACGTGTGACCGACTGCGGGAGCGCTGCGGGAACGCGGCGCCGGAAGGATCGTCTACGCGATCTTGAGATCGGAAAGAGTACGACTACATCACCCACGAGAATCTGCTCTCGTTAAACACTTTGGAATCTTCGAGGGTGAGTTATTCCATCGACTCGTTGCTACAATCTAGTAGATAGATCTTGGCTTGTTTGTTTGTATGCGATAGAAAATTTTTGTTTTCCATGCTACGAACCCCTACAGTGGTATCAGAGCCGTGTCTATATGTAGATCTGTTGCACGAGTAGAACACAATGGTCATTGTGGGCGTTGATGCTTTTATTGTAGATTGCTTTTTGTGTACTTTGCATCTTGCGGTATGTTGGGATGAAGCGGCCCGGGCTAACCTTACATGACATCGTTCATGAGACTTGCTCCACGCTTGACATGCAACTCGTTTTGCATAAGTGGCTTTGCGGGTGCCTGTTTCTCCTAGCATAGTAAAGATCCAATTTACAACGGGTGATCAACAATGCTAGTATCAATGTTGTGGTTCTTGTTCGTAAGTTAGAACGACACTTATGGAAAGCCCCAAACCACGTAAAATATGCAAAGAAAGTAGAAGCGTCTAACTTTGTTTTGCAGGGGTGTGCAGTGATGTGATATGGCCATGATTGTGATTATATTTGATGTATGCAATGATCCTTATTGTAAGTTGGCAACCGGCAGGAGCCATATGGTTGTCTTTAATTTCTGTTAAGGCCTGCGTGTCTATTCAAAATAGTTGTAATAGTTGAAGTTGGCGGACGACAACCATGAAGAAGCGTCATTGACCTTGATGCTATGCCGGTGATGATGGAGATCATGTTCGTGCTTGAAGATGGAGATCGGAAGCACAAAGAAGAAAGGCCATATCATATCACATATTATGAATTGCATGTGATGTTAATCCTTTATGCATCTTGTATTGCTTAGTAGACGACGGTAGCATTATAAGATGATCCCTCATGCACATAAATTTCAAGTTCTAAAAGTGTTCACCCTTAGTATGCACCGTTGCCAAAGCTTGCTGCTTCGAAGCACCACGTGATGATCGGGTGTCTTTGATTCCGCGGGTGACTACAACGTAAGCAAGCCAGATTTGCTTATGCGGAAGCTAAGGTTTGATCTTGACGAGCCTAGCATGTACAGACATGGCCTCAGGAACACGGATCGCCGAAAGGCAAAGCATGAATCATATAGTAGATATGATGAACATGATGATTGTTCGCCATTAAAACTATATCAGCTCTCGTGATGATCGGTGTTGATGTAGTGGATTTGGTTCGTGTGATCACTAAAACAATGTGAGGGATGTTGTTTTGAGTGGGAGTTCACCTAGTTTAATTTCATTAATTAATTTGAACTCAATTTGTCATAAACTTAGTCTAAACTATTGCAAATATGTTGTAGATCAATGGCAGCCCCTACCATCAATTTTAATGCGTTCCTAGAGAAAGAAAAGTTGAAAAACAATGGAAGCAACTTCGCGGATTGGTTCCGCAATTTGAGGATTGTCCTCACAGCTGGTAATTTGACCTATGTGCTGGATGCACCGCTAGGTGACCCACCTGCAGCTGATGCTACCGATGAAGTAAAGAATGTTTACCTCGCTCGGAAGAATCAGTACTCCATAGTTCAGTGTGCTATCTTGTATGGTTTAGAATCGGAGCTTCAGAAAAGGTTTGAAGAGTCAGATCCATATGATATTGTCGAGGATCTCAAATTAATCTTTGAGACTCATGCGGCAATTGAAAGTTATGAAGCTTCTGAAAAGTTCTTTAACTGCAAGATGGAAGAGGGTAGCTCCGTCAGTGAGCATGTGCTTAAAATGTCTGGGCACGCAAATAAACTTCAAAGTTTGGGTATAGTGATTCCTAATACTTTGGGAGTTTACCGCATCCTCCAATCACTACCACCAAGTTACAAGAACTTTGTGATGAACTACAACATGCAGAACATGAACAAAGAGTTGCCAGAACTATTTGCTATGTTAAAATCTGCAGAAGTGGAGATCAAGAAAGAGCACCAAGTGTTGATGGTCAATAAGACCACCAAATTCAAGAAAGGCAAGTCTAAGCAGAAGGGACACTTCAAGAAGGGTGGTAAGAAAGTTACCACGCCGACGAAGAGGACCAAGGCTGGACCCAAGCCTGATACTGAGTGCTTTTACTGCAAGGGAGAAGGTCACTGGAAGCGGAATTGCCCAAGGTACTTGGCGGATTTGAAGAACGGCAACATCAAGAAGAAAGGTATATCTGATATACATGTTATTGATGTGTATCTCACTAGTACTCGTAGTAGTGCCTGGGTATTTGATACTGGTTCGGTTGCTCATATTTGTAACTCGAAACAGGAGCTGCAGAATAAACGGAAGCTAGTGAAGAACGAGGTGACGATGCGCGTGGGAAACGGATCAAAGGTTGATGTGATCGCGGTCGGCACACTACCTCTTCATCTACCATCGGGATTAGTTTTATACTTAAATAATTGTTATTTGGTGCCTGCGTTGAGCATGAACATTATATCGGGATCTTGTTTATTGCGAGACGGTTACTTGTTTAAATCCGAGAATAATGGTTGTTCGATTTATATGAGTAATATGTTTTATGCACATGCACCTTTGATAGATGGTCTATTCATATTGAATCTCGATAGTAGAAATACACATATTAATAACATTGAGGCTAAACGTTTGAAATCAAGCGATAATTTGACCTATATGTGGCACTGTCGTCTTGGTCACATTGGAGTGAAGCGTATGAAGAAACTCCATTCCGATGGACTTCTTGAATCACTTGATTTTGAATCACTTGAAAGATGCGAAGCATGTCTGATGGGTAAAATGACTAAGACTCCATTTTCTGGTATGATGGAGCGAGCTACAGACTTATTGGAAATCATACATACCGATGTGTGTGGTCCAATGAGTGTAGCATCGCGCAGTGGTTATCGTTATGTTCTTACCTTCACGGATGACTTGAGTAGATATGGGTATATCTATTTTATGAAACATAAGTCCGAAACTTTCGAGAAGTTTAAGGAGTTTCAAAGTGAGGTAGAGAATCAACGTAACAAGAAGATTAAATTTCTACGATCTGATCGTGGAGGTGAATATCTAAGTTACGAGTTTGGCGAGCATTTGAAGAAATGTGGAATACTTTCGCAGTTGACACCGCCGGGAACACCACAGCGTAATGGTGTGTCTGAACGTCGTAATCGAACTCTCTTAGATATGGTTCGTTCTATGATGTCACTTACAGATTTGCCACTATCATTTTGGGGTTATGCATTAGAAACAGCCGCATTCACTTTAAATAGGGCACCGTCTAAATCCGTTGAAACGACACCGTATGAATTATGGTTTGGGAAGAAACCTAAATTGTCGTTCCTTAAAGTTTGGGGATGCGAAGCCTATGTAAAGAAGTTACAGCCGGACAAGCTTGAACCCAAAGCGGAAAAATGCGTCTTCATAGGATACCCGAAGGAAACTGTTGGGTATACCTTCTATCATAGATCCGAAGGCAAAATCTTCGTTGCTAAGAATGGATCCTTTCTAGAGAAGGAATTTCTCTCGAAAGAAGTGACTGGAAGGAAAGTAGAACTCGACGAGGTTGTCGAACCTTCTCTCGAAATTGCGAGTAGCGCAGCACCGGAAGAAGTTCCTGTGGTGCCTGCACCAATAAGAGAGGAAGCTAATGATGGTGATCATGAAACTTCGGTTGAAGTTACTACAGAGCCTCGGAGGTCAACGAGAACTCGTACCACTCCAGATTGGTATGATTCCGTTATGAATGTCATGTTGGTGGACAACACCGATAACCCCGAGACATATGAGGAAGCGATGATGAGCCCAGATTCCAATAAATGGCAAGAAGCCATGAAATCCGAGATTGGATCCATGTACGAAAACCAAGTATGGACTTTGGTGGACTTACCGGATGGCCGGAAGGCTGTCGAGAACAAATGGATTTTCAAGAAGAAAACAGATGCTGATGGTAATGTTACTGTCTATAAAGCTCGACTTGTCGCAAAAGGGTTTCGACAAATTCAAGGAGTTGACTACGATGAGACTTTCTCACCGGTAGCGAAGCTAAAGTCTGTGAGGATTATGTTAGCAATCGCTGCATATTATGATTATGAGATATGGCAGATGGATGTCAAAACAGCATTCCTCAATGGAGACATTGATGAAGAGTTGTATATGATACAACCCAAAGGTTTTGTCGATCCTAAAGATGCTAACAAGGTATGCAAGCTTCAACGGTCCATCTATGGATTGAAGCAAGCATCCCGAAGTTGGAATCAACGTTTTTGATAAGGTAATCAAAAGTTTTGGTTTTATACAAACTTATGGAGAAGCTTGTATTTACAAGAAAGTGAGTGGGAGCTCTGTAGCATTCTTAATACTGTATGTGGATGACATATTGTTGATTGGGAATGATGTAGACCTTCTTAATAGTGTCAAGGAATATTTGAATAATAGTTTTTCAATGAAGGATCTTGGCGAAGCAGCTTACATATTAGGCATAAAGATTTATAGAGATAGATCGAAACGCCAAATATCATTGTCACAAAGTACATATTTGGACAAAGTTCTAAAGAGGTTTGGAATGGAAGATAGCAAGAAAGGGTTCTTGCCCATGTTGCCCAATACGACCTTGAGTAAAACTCAAAGTCCGACATCGGCAGAAGATAGAGAAAAGATGAGTAAGACTCCCTATGCCTCAGCCATAGGATCTCTAATGTATGCCATGCTATGTACTAGACCCGACATCGCATATGCTGTTAGTCTAACTAGCAGATATCAAAGTGATCCAGGAGTGGATCATTGGACAGCGGTCAAAAACATCCTTAAGTACTTGAGAAGAACTAAGGATATGGTTCTTTCTTATGGAGGTGATGAACAGCTCGTTGTTAATGGTTACACCGATGCTAGTTGGAACACCGATCCGGATGATTCTAAATCACAATCTGGATACGTATTTATTTTGAATGGTGCAGCAGTTAGCTGGAGGAGTGCAAAGCAAAGCGTTGTGGCGAGATCTTCAACTGAATCGGAATACATGGCTGCTTCGGAGGCTTCACAAGAAGCGATATGGATGAAAGAGTTCATTACAGAGCTGGGTGTGGTTCCAAGTGCGCTGGACCCAATGTCTATCTACTGTGATAACATGGGCGCCATAGCCAATGCGCAAGAACCAAGGTCACACAAGAAGCTGAAGCATATCAAGCTGCGTTTCCACGCTATTCGAGAACATATCCAGGATGGGGATATAAAGATTTGCAAAGTACACACAGATCTGAATGTGGCGGATCCGTTGACTAAACCTCTCCCGAGGGCAAAACATGACCAACACCAAACTGCCATGGGTGTTCGGTATATTACCATGTAATCTAGATTAGATGACTCTAGTGCAAGTGGGAGACTGTTGGAGATATGCCCTAGAGGTAATAATAAATGTAGTTATTATTATATATCTTTGTGTTTATGATAAATGTTTACATTCATGCTATAATAGTATTAACAAGGAAACCATTAATACTTGTGTGATTTGTAAACTTAATTTGAAGTCCCTAGTATGGCCTCTATACTTCACTAGCTTGTTGGTTGATTGATGATGTGGTTTCTTTGTCATGAACATTGAGATGTTATCAACAACAAGATCATATCGTTAGGAGAATGATATGGTGGACATACTCCTATAGACAAGCGTAGCATAAAGATCAAGTCATTTCAATAGTTCAATTGCTATATGCTTTCTGATACATAGTAACCTAATTCCTTCGACCATGAGATCATGCATATTGCCTTTACTGGATGGATGCTTTGATGTCATCAAACACCACACCGTAACAGGGTGGCTATAAAAGTGGCATTGGGTGTTCGGAAAGTATTGGTTGAAACACATGGATCAAGAGTGGGATTTGTCCATCCACATGACGGATAGATATTCTCTGGGCCCTCTCGGTGAAATGTCATCCAATTAGCTTGCAAGCATGTGACTTGGTCACAAGGGATCACATATCACGGGAACGAGAAAAGAGTACTTATCAGTAACGAGGTTGAACTAGGTATGCAGAGATACCGACGATCATGACCTCGGATAAGTAACATATCGTGAGACAAAGGGAAATTGGTATCGTATGTAAGTGGTTCATTCGATCGCAAAGTAATCGTAGAAATATGTGGGAGCCATATGAATTTCCAGATTCCTCTATTGGTTATTGTTCGGAGAAGTGTCTCGATCATGTCCGCATAATTCACGAACCGTAGGGAGACACACTTAAGGATTCGACGTTGTTTGAGTAGTTATGGTATTATGAGAAAGAGACCGAATGTTGTTCGGAGTCTCGGATGGGATCCGGGATATCACGAGGTGATCCGGAATGGTCCGGAGAATAAGATTCATATAAGGAAAGTCCCATTTCGGAGTTGGGGAATGGTTCCGGTGTTTTCATCGGGAACATTCTAGAAGGTCCCGGAATGTCCGGCACTCCGGGGGGGGAAGGGGTACATGAATGTGTCATTGCAAGATGGAATGATTGCATCATGTACTAAGTGTTCTCGCTGTCCAAAATAAAGGGTTTATTTAATTCCTAAATTGGAAAAGTCAAACGGCTAGTTTGAAAGTCAAACTGCCAGTTTTGGAAAGTGGGAAGAGGAGGAGAAGAGGAGACCGACTTGGGGAAGGAGTCCCCAAGCCGGCGGCCAGCCCTAGGCCGAGTTGGGGAGGGACTCCCTCCCTCCCCTAGCGCGCCAGCCCTCCCACCTATAAAGGGAGGGGCAGGGCTCCCCTCCCAAGACACACAAGTTCCTATCCTCTAAACTAGAAACTAGACCTAGACCCCGGTTTAGAGCTGTTTCGGTTTAGAGCCTTCTAATTGGTTTAGAGCCCTCTAATTGGTGTGTCTAATTACTAGACCACTAATAGCCTCTCTCATAAGCTCCACCATACTCGCACCGGCTTAAGGCGAAGCCCTGCGGGATCTCCCCTCTACCTCCGGTACCACGCCGTTGTGCTGCCGGAATCGCGAGGAGAGTGCTACAACCTCCGCTGCCTGCTGGAACAAGGGAGAGGAAGGTCTTCGTCGAGTACCGAACGTGTGACCGACTGCGGGAGCGCTGCGGGAACGCGGCGCCGGAAGGATCGTCTACGCGATCTTGAGATCGGAAAGAGTACGACTACATCACCCACGAGAATCTGCTCTCGTTAAACACTTTGGAATCTTCGAGGGTGAGTTATTCCATCGACTCGTTGCTACAATCTAGTAGATAGATCTTGGCTTGTTTGTTTGTATGCGATAGAAAATTTTTGTTTTCCATGCTACGAACCCCTACATATGCAATGTCATGTCTTAGAATCAAGCTTTGACCTTTTATCTTGAGGGATATGAACAAAGGCCTTGCACCCAAAAACCTTCAGGTCATCATACGAGATGTCCTTGTCATAAAAGACCATGTTTGTAACATCTTCCTGTAATGGATAACTTAGTGAGAGATTAATAAGATAAATTGCAATCGACAAAGCCTCACCCCAATAATTTTTAGGCACCTTTGCACTCGATAAAAAGGATATAACTCTCTCAACAATTGTCATGTTCATCCTCTCAGCAAAACCATTCAGTTGTGGTGTCTTTAGAGGTGTTAGTGACTAATTGGGTGTTCCTTATAATAGGCATCAAATGGGTTAATATACTCTCCCACATTATTATTACAAAGGCACTTGATCTTTTTCTCAGTTTCTCTCTCAGCTAAGACTTGGAATTGCTTGAAACACTTAGTACTTGATCTTTGGTCTTGAAAACATAGACCCAAACCTTCCTGGAAAAATCATCAATAAATGAGACAATGTACTTTGCTCCACCCATTGACCTTACCAACATTTTACAAACATTGGAGTGTACAAAGTCTAGCACCTCAGTCTTCTTGTGAGGAGGTTGACTCTTGAATGCAACTCCTACTAGACAATTTGAACATTTCTTGATGTGAACACCTTCCCCACCTCACAACATTTTTTCTTCACTAGAATTATCATCCCTTTCTCACTCATGTGCCCAAGTCTCTTGTGCCACAAAGCACAAGCATCCTATTTCTTCAATACATTTACACAAGCAGAAAGATTAGAATGAATGTGCTACCAAACTGAAACCATGTTACCTTTTGCAAGAATCAGATTTCATTTGGTGAGCTTGTATTCTGCATTTCCAAATCTGCTCAAGTACCCATATCGATCAAGCAATCCAATCGAGATAATATTGAGTCGAAAGGCCTCAACATGCCTCACCAATTTGAGGACTAGTGTCATACCATTTTCAGTCCCCAAGAGCACATCTCATCTTCCAATGATTTGTGCTCTATCATTATTTCTCATCTTCACAACACCAAAATCACTTACTATGTAGTTGGTGAAGAGCTCTCTGCGAGATGTAGCATGTATGGAAGCACCACTGTACATAATCCAAGTCATATCATCACCATCTGCAAGGTTGATGGTATCATCAGAAACTAAAGTGATCCTCTCCTCAATAGTGGAACAACCGCCGCAATCATGTTCTTGATGCATGAGAAACATGATCTCCTCAACTGCAGTAATTCGGCTTCCCTCACTATCATTGTTGATTTGTTTCTTAATTTTCTTCTTTTCCTTTTGGTCTTTCTTCCATTATTCACAATGCCACTTTATGTGAACCTTCTAATGGCAGTGATGAAATACAATAGCAACATACTTGTGTTTGCATCTTGATTTGATTCTACTTCTTTCTTCTCCCTTACTCGGACTTTTACTCTTGCTTCTCCCCCATGACTCGGTCGCTAGCATTTTAGAATGTGAGGAAGAACCGTCTTAATCAACAATTTTTCTAGACTCTTCATGTAGTACCTTGGTACTCACAAGGTTCTAAGTGACAACTCCATTAAGTGCTGAATTACGCATGGTGATCTTAAAGGTCTCCCAAGTGTCCGGTAATGGGCCAAGTAAGGCTCTCACTTCATCTTAAAATGTGATTCCCACTGAAAATAGCTAATTTATAATGCCATAAAATTCATTCACATACGATCTCAATTGAAGTGCCCTCCTTGTACCTCAAACGCATCAATTTCTTAATCAGGAACATCTTGTTCGTACCTTTTTTGTAGGCATACAACTCCTCTAATTTCTGCCATAAGGTGTGTGCATGTGTCTCATCAATGATATGGTTCAAAATATTATGCTCCGCCCATTGTTAGATAAAACTACAAGTTTGGAGATGAAGTACCTCCCATTGATCTTGGTTCATATCATCGGGCATCTTAGTGAAGAAGACCGACTTCCAATATTTATTCACATATAACTAAGTCCTTCATCTTACTCTTCCAAGCTTGATAATTTGTACCATTCAATGATATCATTTTGTTAGTATTTACTTCCATTCTTCACTATAGTAAAATGCACTCATCACAAAAAAACTAAACCTCATCTACGATGCCACTTTGTTAGGGGAGATACACAACCCCACATCTAGCAATGAAAGTTGAGGATGGCTTCAATCAACAGATTTGCAGTAGAAATAAAACAAAGAGCCCATGTACAAGTGACACAAGGATTTATGTGGAAAATCTACATAACTTGAGGAGGAAAAAAACACGGCTATGGACCAACTACGCGAGGCAAGTTTCACTATGAACAACCTGTGTATAGAGTCTTCTCTATAACATCTATAGATGTACAAGACACTCAGCATGTTGCTAACCAATAACAACAACCACCACTTGAATAAAGATTACAACAAAGCATAGATATCACAACTTATGTCCTCTTTGATAATCAACAAACTACTCTTAAATCATAGAAAGACAAGAAGACATCCGTGTTCCAAACATACACACCAAGTTTTAGCTTAATCGGACATCGTTTTCCTACCCAATCTATTCGTCTACCAAATCTTCTTTGTGTTGAAACTGTAGTAGTACGAACTGACTAAACTGCTTCCAAATCTGATGCTACACTGACCCAAAACTCGAACCATCTAACCAGATCGAAGTAATCAAAGTAAGGAACAATATCACCAAGTTTCGAGCCAATCCAAGCATGCACTACTAGAGAAAAGGCTAGGCGAGGCGCACCAAAAAGTATATGTGAGGCGCATATTGTATGCACCTCCATCACCACACCTCGACTATTTTTTATGCGAGGTGCATATTATATGTGCCTCCTATACTTCACATATGCGAGGCGCATATCAATATGCGCCTCCTATAAATATAGGGGAGGCACATATTGATATGCGCCTCGCATATGTGAAGTATAGATATGCGCCTCGCATATGTTTTACAATGCGCCTCGTATATTTATAGTATATGCGCCTCCTATAGTATCCTATATGCACCTCCTATAATATTTTCCAAATTCAAGTTTTACATATCACTGTACGCAACAGTATACAGATATTCAAATATACAATACAGTCCAGAATACAGTATAAACAACACAGAATTTTCTAGAAACTTGCAATTGGCCAAAGCATAATAGAACCAACATGAATACAAGTACATTACACATCAATCGCAACATACAAGTTCATACATCAACTAGAATCAACAAGTGCCAAGTTTTCACACAACACCAAGTGTTTGTGCCACAAGTTCACACCTCCGAGTACAAGTTCACAATCACATTACAACTCCGATGACGGAGCTCTAGCTAGATGAAGTAGAGCACATAACCTACCATGAAGAGCAACAAGGTGGCGATCACGAGGAAGTTCCTCCACTTCTTCCTCCCATGCCTCCTCCACTTCTCTGCCACCACCTCTCTACTCTTGTAGCCTTGGCAGTTGTTTCCCGAGAAGTTGTTCACTTGCTTCTGGTAGTCTTTCCACTCCTGGTACACACCTGGAACCCGACCGATGTACATGATATAGCACTTCTTATCCATCTTCTACACACAAGAAAGATGATATTAGTTATGTCAGTGGAAAGAAATAGCTAGCAGTTCACAAGATAGAATCATGCATATATATATGGGTGCAACAAGATGTAAGAAATCACGTTCTAATCATCAACATTTCGAAGAAAGACCAAAAAAGCAAACCAAGAATGACTTGTATTAGTGCCTCATACTTAGGTTGTGCACGGAAATAACAATGCTCGTTGTTCGATCTCGTGCAGCAAGTAGAGTATATGCCCAAATTACTAGTCTACTTGGCACACCAGATTGAATAGCGGCATAGTCATACACATGACGCCACAACATGTTCTAATCATCGGCATTTCGAAGAAATACCAAAAACAATCAAACCAAGAATGACTTGGATTCGTGCCTCATACTTAGGTTGGGCACGGAAAATGACAATGCCGCAGATGGATCTGGTGCGGCAAGTAGAGTATATGCACAAACCTCTAGTGTACTTGGCACACCAGATCCAACAACGGCATGGTCACACACATGACACGACAACACGTTTTAATCATTGGCATTTCGAAGAAAGACAAAGGAAGCAAACCACAAGAAGTAGGGCAACAATCATGAATGAAAAGCAACAAGCACTTAAAATAGTTCATAACACAAATAACTAGCTAGTGTTGCTCACAATCAAGTTCAACGGTTGACGAAGCATACTCTAGAGGTTTTGCTAGGCAAGTTTAACATAGTGATAAGAGGTTACAACACGAGTTCGGAACTAATAGCTAGCTACCCAGGCAATGCAATCATCAAGACTTCTTCGGCTGTTGAGTTAGCTTTGGAGGGGCATTGATGAAGCCCGACCGAGTTTTTGCCATCTGCATGAACATCCTGCTATCACCCTGCTGCGCTAAGCGTTCGTCTATCTCCCTATTGGGCGATGTACAGCCGCCGTAGAAGGTGCCCCCAGATTTCATGACTCCCTGGTGCACGATTGTCGTGATCTCCTCCTGGATGTCAAAGAAGTGCTGCCTGAGGTTGCGATCCTGTATGCATGCAAGCCTTTCAGCCCACCTCACGAGGTCATATGGCAGTGTTTTGCTCTCCATGTCATTGAAGAACACCTTCATGTGGTAAAGGGCGTAGAAGGTATCCTTCCCGCTGCCAGACAGCTGCTTGACGCAGGCGAACTGCATTGTGTGGCACAACACGTGCGTGCCGAACTTCACATGTGGCATTGCCGGTTTGACGCGTCCTGCTGCGACGTAGCCGGTGAGAGCACCATCAGGAATTTTCCTGATATTGGTGTAGTTTTCTGGATCGCACTGTTTGAGTCGAGGTACACGGCTATTAGGCGTTTCAAATTCAAGCATATGAGCATGCAGCTTGTCCGATCACCTGTCATGATGGGATGGTAGGGAAGGAGAATCACATCCTTGTCCGAGTATGTTTGCAGGAAGATTGAGAGGTAGTCGGTCGCTAGCGCTATGTCCTTAGCATCTTTCAGGATGATGTCACGCATGAAGTAGGGATCCACTATCTGGATGCCCGGGATCTTGTCTCTAGTGATATCCATGGCCATATTGAGGGAGAACAGCCAGACCAGGGTATTGTGCAGCCGGAACCCGTTCAACATGTTGAAGAGGTCGGTATGCCGCACGTAGAAGATATCCCCGGGGGGTACACTGACGAAGCATGGCATATGAGAAGGCACCTTAGCCTTGAAAACAAGGTACGACTAATTGTTCTCGCAAATGCGGTGCTCCTCAATTGTGAGACAACTATAATGAAGACTGCGCATTTGTGAGCATGCGACCTCGAGCAATGAGTTACACATCATCGGTGCACCTGCCACGTGTTGCTGATTCCTGAATTTCCCTGTAGTGCCGTCCTGAGCCTGGAAAACAAGATTTGAATCCTGGCCCCGGTCACCCTTAGGCTTCCTTTTGCGGCCCTTCTTGCCCTTTATGGCGTTAGCCACCGTGTTCACCTCACCGATCGCCTTATGGAGGGTGTTGGGGCCGATCAAAGAAACTGCTGGCCTCGGAGGCTCGATGAAGGGGGTGGGTGGCGGCGTCTCCTGACTAGTTGGGAAGAGACACACCTTGCAAGGGGGTTTTGTTGATGCTGGTTGGGTCTCAGCAACTTGATGTGTGCTTGATGGTGTCGGCTCATACCAATCAGAAAACCTTGTGTTAAAGAACTGGTCGCCGAAGTTCGGGTCAATTTATCCATCATCATCATCGGGATTCTGTGCCATGTTGTCCATGTCTGCCATCTCGAATTCTTCATCATGTGTTGGTTGTGCTGCCACTAGGGTGATGTTGAGCTGGTCCTCTGTCCCCAAACGTATCTGGCTCTTCGGCCATAGTTACATGTAGCCGAAGCCGATATTGAGGACCACGCCGTCTCCTCATCATCCCATCCTTGAGGTTGAGAGGGAGGTTCCACTTGATCGTAGCCCGAAAGCACCATACAGTATCTGACCCTCATCATGTCGGGTGGCATTGTGACATTGTGAATTTTGTGGTTCTCCGGTTGAACGATAGTACCCTTGGCAACATGCTTCAACTGGTCACCCACCTAGTGCATTAGAGTGCAAGGAGTGTCTCCCTGCGAAAGACATGTAGGTCGAGCGTCAGTAAAACTGAGATCAAGTCATCGGTGTGGTTAAGCCTCCTAACTCTCGCTTTAATTAGTT
This sequence comes from Avena sativa, assembly GCA_916181665.1. Classification (NCBI taxonomy): domain Eukaryota; kingdom Viridiplantae; phylum Streptophyta; class Magnoliopsida; order Poales; family Poaceae; genus Avena; species Avena sativa. The sequence continues at coordinate 362,260,454 of OV702290.1, read as the reverse complement.
AGTTACCTTGAGGGCGTCGAACTCGGCCAATGTTGAGGCACCGCTGCCGACGGGCTTAAGCGTGCAAGTGGTAGAGTGGATGCCTGATGGCACGGTGGTGTGGGCCGGCACCTTCATCGTAGCGGGCAAGTTAAGCTCCGGAGCTAGAGGAGTCTCAACCACCACCGGCCCTGCTTGAGGAGTCACCAACGCCTCCGACCGCGCCATGTTGTCTGATTGGGTGTTGTCGAGGTTGGGAACCGGTGGCGGCCCTCATTTACCACCCTTATGCCACTTGTTGTACTTTTCCATGTAAACGAGAAGGATGGTGTTGAGCTTCTCGTTCACTTGTGACTAGACTTGTGCCTGGACTTGTGTCTGAACTCGTTCTTGGAACTTTGTCTCATCAGATGCCATAGCCTTGTTCACGGCATCTTGGACTATATTGGGAAAGGCTTCCACATGTTCCCTTAGGTGTTTTACCTTGGTGCGTTTGTCCTTCTTGCCCTTCCGCTCTGAGGTGCCATAGTACTTAGACCATGTTATGCCGCCAAAGCCAACCACACGACCAGCCGGTGACGGGGCCTCCAGGGGCTCGACATTCTTGGTCCGGTTTAGAGCCCTGTTAAAAGTGGTGTCCCACTTAGTGACAGGCGTCGACCCCTGGGATGAGGAGCTCCTACACTCCTCGTCCTGCGCACAAGGAACGTGAAGCATTTGATCAGAAAACTTGACTTCATTAATTAATCATGAACGCAATTAATCGACTTGCATGCAAACTACTTACATATTTTTCATGAAGTCTGTCACCTTTGGAGCGAAGGGGCCGGCGGGCTCTGAGGAATAATCAGAACTCCCTTTTGGCTTGGCAAACCGGGCCCTGACAAAGTTCTTTGCCTGATTCTCCTTTATGTCGTCAAAGGGAGGTGTCAACCCCTTTGCACGAGTGTCGGTGTCCTCCTCCCATTTGGGAATCGCAGCTCTATAACTGCCAGAGCCAAGATGGTGGGTACCAATGTTCATCTTGTACAACTCCTTGAAGTACAGACTCTTGGCCTTAACCTCGACGGATTCACATCTGGCCTTGAACAACTTGAAGTCTTCTTCCTTGACCAGAGGCCTCTTCTTGATGACCTCTAAATAACTTAGCTTGTCCTCGAAAATCAGTTTCTTCACCCGGACCTTCCAATTCGACAAGGCCTTGGTCATCTTCCCGAGGGCGTACTTGTTCACTGGATTCCCTTTGAGATTGTCGTTATTGTACTTGTGTTCCTCATCACCCGGGAACGCGTATCTTGCGTGTAGCTTCCAGAAGAGTTGTATGAGGAAACCCTTGTTCTCTTCAGCCTTCAGGTTCTCCGTGTTGATCGTGACGGTGTTCTAGAGGATTGCCGTGAGCTGGTTTGAGTAACCCACGAAAAAATCATCCGGCTCCAAAGGCACACCTTTAGCGCTCACGCTTGTGATGATGGACCTTTTGATGTCGACCATGATCGGGGTCCGATCCTTCCGGGCCTTCTTCGACGTGCTACCACCATCCGTAGTAGCTTCACCGCCACCATCAGTGGTAGTGGCATTTCCATCAGCGTCCCCCATCTCCTCATCACCCGACGAGGTATCCTCGTCCTCCTCCATCTTGTCGTCCCGCAGAACGAATTCTGGGTCCTCTGGGGATTCCATCTCCGTCTACTGCTCCCAAAAGGGCTTCTTGCTAGAAGGGCCCGGCTCCGCCGACATTTCTAAACACACAAATAAATGGAACTGATAAGCACAAAAATTCACAGAAAATTTCGGCATAACCTTTGCAAATTTTCTATGTCTAGGAGTGCCAGAAATTTGCCGGAACAGAAATGAATCAACATTCTGGCGAAACATTGGCAAGAAAAAAAGAAAAAACTGCAGAAAAAAGCCTAAATAGGCACAAACACAGCCATTTTGCTGCCAACATACACAAGCACAGCCATACACAACTTGCTGCCATCAGCATACAAGAAATCTTGACAACATACACCACATATATGATTTACAAAGGTAAGCTTTTATGTCCTTCTCTGCACATGCACAAACTAAAAAAATATCAGAAATGGTTACTTTAGTTATACTATCATTTTTTGCAAAGTCTCCCAAAGTTTGGATCCATTTTGCATATGCAGAATACCATCTATGTAGGTAGTTGTAGTGATTCACACAATGACGACAGCGACAGAGTAATGCTACTTTCGTGTAGGGTGTAGTTCAGGCAAAACGGTCAGTAAGCAGTTAATAGCACACAATTAGAGGTTATTTAAAGGTAAGCAACCAACAAAGTCAATGATATTGCCTATGTGCGAGTGGAATTAAAATGGTTTTGTCAAGATTGTCACCTTTCTCTAAAGTTTCTATCAAGACTGTCGCTCCTTACTTGTAGGAGTGTACACAGATCGGCATATAATCTCTCACAACATCCAACAATAATCACTCGTTCTACTACATGTACAAATCATATATCTCGAACCTGCTAAGCTAAACTACTCTACAAGTCTCCCAATGTTTGAATCAATTTTGAATATGCAGCATAGCATCTATGCAGGTTGATGTTGCATGACACAAATAGAGTAATTCTAGGGAGGGGGAGGGAGAGGGGGAGCGGTGCTCACCTTGGGGTGCTCGGCAAGACGAAGGTGAGGTTGCAGACGAGCTGGTCGGCAGCAGGCACTATCCACAGGCAGCAGGTCTTCGAGCAGCAGTGTCGAGCTCCTCCTCCACGGGGCGGCGGCAGGCTCCTCCTCCATGGGGCGGGCAGTGTCGGGCTCCTCCTCCATGGGGTGGGTGGCATCGGGCTCCTCCTCCACGGGATGGGCGGGTCACGGGTCGACCCTTGTGGCTGGTCCCCGAGATGTCAAGGAGAGGGAAGAGGGGTAGGGGAAGGGGAGGGAGAGGGGAAAAGGGTCGGGGCTCACCTCGATGATGGTGGATGGCGGGCTGCTGCGGGCGCGGACGGTGGCAAGAAGGGTACGATGGCAGCCGGCGCGGCAGGAAGGCTCGGTGCGTGATATCGATCGAGAGAAAGGAGAATCGAGGTCGCCCTTGATCATTTTAGGCAGGTACCAGCTTATGCAAGGCGCATATTTCAAAGTGCACCTCGTATAAGATTACGCGAGGCGCATCTAGCCATAATGCGCTTTGTATAGTCTATAGTCCTAGTCAAATAACACAGTGCGCTGGTTTTTGTTAAGAAACACACAGTACCCCACTGGTTACATGCCTTGTACTATTCTAAACCCTAGCCACCCAGGTTCAAATCCTGGTGGCAACAATTTTTTGGAAACTTTTTTAAAGGCCATTTTTCATGTAAAAACATTGTCCAAACACAATATGAACTATAAAATATACTACAAATATTTTAAATATTCAAATATTGCCAAAACAACAAAAGTTAGTATTATTAATGTGTCTCGTCGATACATAATATTCTGAATGCAATATTATAACATACAAAAATGATAATTATGAATGTCTCAATACATAATAGTAGGCCACACACATAACGGTTCTTGACAATGGTTGGAGCACACTAACATTTCTTGGCAATGGTCGTCTTCTTGCCCTTCTTTGTCACGGTTGCATAGGTTAGGTCCGGGACGTCTTCACTACTTCTCTTGAACGGGAGTCCTTTCTTAGGTAGGGTTGTGGTGTACGGTGCTTGGTTGTCGTATCCGTCTTCCATCTTCGGGTTGCTGTTCTGGTCAAAGTCTTGCTCCTTGGCGACTCTGTCCATTCCGATGATGTTCCTTTTGCCTCTCCTGACGACAACCCAGCTAGGTTTTGACGGGTCTATGATGTACCAACATTGGTCGACTTTGCTAGCTAAAACCCATGGCTCATTTCTCGCAGGTGCGTTCGCGCTGGTGGTCTTTGACGGTATAACCATGGTGGTGAAATACCGGCCTTCTTTCTCGACGCTTTTGGCCCACCTGACACGGAACATCAGAACCTACTCTGTAACGTAGTTGAGCTCCCAAATCTCCTCGATCCTTCCATAGTATCTTTCTGGGACATCGCCGGTGTAGAATATCCCTGTTACCCCTGAGTTCTGGTAATCGCAGTAGTCTTTTTCCTCGGTGTAGAACGTGTATCCGTTGATATCGTATGCTTGATAGGTCATCAGGTTGTGCAAGGCGCCCTGTGACAAGGAGAATATGAGTTTATCTTCCTCCGATTACTCGCCCTATGGTGGATTAGCAATGACCTTCTCCTGAACCACCGCGTGAAACCGGAGTTGTGCTCCTTGATAACATCTTCCTCCCTCGGGACCTGTCGCCCCTGGTCAGCGTAATTCTTCTTCATAAACTCTTTGTGCTCATATATGTATGGATCGACCACCTGTAGGTGCTGCAGCACGACCAGGTTTACTCTTTCAAAGTCCTTGGTTCGGCCCTCGAGGTCGACATGCTTTGCGCGCCGACCCTCGTGGTGACCCCATCCAGCGAGCCTCCCGAGGTGCTTGTTTAATGGAAGACCAAGAGGGGTCTCGGTTTGTAGAAAGTTTGACCAGAAAGAGATGCACTCTTCGGCTAGGAAGTCGTTTTCTATGCTTCCATCTGGACGGTACCTGTTCTTAACGTATCCCTTGATGTGTCCATTGAGCCTTTCAAACGGCATCATGCTTCGCAGAAATGGAGGACCGAGCTGGACGATATCCTCCACGACATGGAGAAGCAGATGAAGCATGACATCGAAGAAAGTGGGGGGGAATAGATCTTGAGCTCGCATATTATCACCACGATATCGTCCCGTAGGCTCGTGAGCTGCTTAATGCCTATTGACTTCCGAGAGATGACGTTGAAAAAGTTGCAGAGGCCAAACAGCGTTTCATGGACGTGCTTGTCCATTATATCTCGGATCGCAACCGGGAGTACCTGCATCATCAGCATGGCAACATCGTGAGACTTCATCCCGCTGAAGTGCTGCTTCACCTCGTCTAGCCATCTACTTATCTTCCCCGTGTAGCTGTTCAGAAATTTGACTCAGAGGAGGCACTTCATAAACTATGTGGCCTCCTTACTCAGAGTGAAGCACGAGGCCTTGAGCTTGACCTCGCCCTTCTTGACCTTTTTCCCTTGTGATGACCGCTATTCTGCATTTCTGTCTCCTCCTCGTGGTCCTCCTCATCATCATCGCTAGGTGGTGGTTGAAGTTCATCCCTGATGCCAATATGCTTCAAGTCGTTCCTTGACTTTGGCCCATCTTTGGTCTTGTTAGTGTTAAGGAGGGTGGCAAGCAGACTCTTGCCCACGTTTTTCGTGATATGCATGAGATCAAGGCTATGAGGCACACGGAGGATCTTCCAGTATGGCAAGTCCCAAAAAACAGACCTCGCCTTCCATACCTTCAGCGGCGGCTCTGGCTTCTTCTGGGTCTTTCCCGGTGCAGGGCACTCCTTGTAGTTATTCAACAGCTCATAGATTTCCGCGCCGCTCCTATGGTTCGGGATTCCTCGGAGCTCGACTGTCCCATTGAACAGATGTCCTAGCTTTCTCCAGGCGTGATCCTTGGGAAGCCACCTCCGAGCCCCAAGGAACATGGTTTTCCTGGACTCAGGATCTTTCTGTAGCTAGCGGTACGTTGTATTATCCTTGCACCTAACGCACCCATAGAATCCTTGGGCCACCTGCCCCGAGAACTATCCGTAACCAGGATAGTCTTGCACCATCGTGATCACTGCCGCTATCATGTCAAAGTAGTCTTGTCTCGAGGCGTCCCACATACGGGCTCCTTCTTCTCATAACGTGGCAAGCTCCTCTTTCAACAGCGTGAGATACAGATTGATGTCTTTACTGGGTTGTTTTGGCCCTTGAACCAGCATACTCATGGTTACGTACTTCTTCTTCATGCACAACCAGGGGGAGGTTGTAGATCCATACAAACATGGGTCAGGTGTTATGTGTGCTGCTCTGGCTTCCGAACGGATTGAGTCCGTCGGTGCTCACACCCAGCCTAAGGTTCCTTGACTCTTTCCTGAAATGTTGGTAATATTGGAGGTCCAACACCTTGCACTGGAAAGCATCCGAAGGGTGCCTCAGCATTTCCTCCTTCTCCGGATCATCGTCTTCCAGCCTCTTTCTTTCCGCATGCCAGCGTATGAGCTGTGCTTCCTTAGGGTCCATGAAATACCGCTGCAGGCGAGGAGTTAGAGGAAAGTACCACACCACCTTTCTAGGAGCTTTCTTGGTCCCTCTCTTATATCGAGAGGTCATGCACACCGGACACGTGGTCTTCTCCGTGTCCTCTCCCTAGTAGATGATGCAATCATTTATGGAGACGTGGTCTTTCACGTGCGGTAGATTGAGTGGGCACACGACTTTCTTGGCCTCAGCGATACTAGTCGGACATGTGTTCCCCTTCTTGGGAAGAATATCATGCCAGAATCCAATGTTGTCATCGAAGCATTCGTTGGTCATTTTGTGTTTCGCCTTCATCTCTAGAGCCCTGAGCGTTACATTCAGATGGGTATCCCCGTCGTTGCATCCGTGAAACAATGGAGTGACCGCGTCTTTCTTCATTTTCTCAAGCTTAGCTTTCTCTCTAGCGGCGGCTTTGGTGTTACTCGTCTCCTTGAGAAGGAGATCTTGGACATGAGGGTCTCCTAGCCAGCTCGAATCATGGCAGGCACCTTGATCTTTGTGTTCATGCCCGGCGCCACCTTGATCATCTGCGTGTCCATGCCTGGCGCCACCCTGATCTTCATGTCCATGCCCAGCGCCACCCTGATCTTCATGATCATCACCTTCCCTGACGCTGACGTCTTGATCTTCGTGATCGTGACCAGCATCTTGATATTCACCATTATTGAAATCCTCATCATCATCTTCGTCATCACGTATCCACTGAGTGTAGCCATCCATGAAACTACGTCGAAGCAGGTGCAACTCCAGCATTCCGGAATCATGCTTTATCAGATACATCAGCTTGTAGTCGTGACACGGACATCTTATCTCCGTCTTATTTGCGCAAGCCATGTCGGCCCTCGCGCATCTCATCCACCTAGCCACAGGGTCTTTGCGGATCAGTGGTCAGACCATGGTCGCCTGCGCGGTACAAAGAGCAAGAGAATAATTAGAGCATATATGGACGTGGATCGCCAGAAAAATTTGGCATGACCTCCCCTAAAAAGAGGACATCCGCGAGTGCCAGAAATTCGCAAGAAAATAAATGAATCAACATTCCGGCGAAACATTAGCATCTCAAATGAAATCCCTGCACAAAAAAAGCACCACAACACAATCATATAGTTGGTGTGGCCGACAACGCGCATACATGCAAGCAACACCTTCACGCTTCCTCCAATGACGACTTGCACAAGAGAGTCAGAGGAGAAGTAAAGGGACATGTTATAGATCTAGAGGAGCAAGAGACTTCACTTACATATGAGTGTCAACCAATGGAGGTTGAGCAAGCTTCTATGGTGAATCAATTGGGGAAATAAGGTGGGAGGAGGAGGGGGGCGACCAGATCTGTCTTGGTGGAGGAGGAAGAAATGAGACAAGTGAGTGGGGTGGTAGTTGGCTCCAACTGCCAAAAGCTGTAAAAAGGTGGTGCCAGGTTATAGGAGGCACATATTGCTCCATATGCGCCTCCTATACTCTAAACTATAGGAGGCGCATATGGTCATATGTGCCTCGCCTATGCGGCCACCTACCTCCACTCGGGCCCGCAGGAGTTACTTGAGGCACACTCTGCTGCATGCGCCTCGCATATTATCAAGTATAGAAGGCACATATGACCATACGTGCCTCGCATATTCGACCATCGACCTCCTCCTGGGCCCACACATCTTATGTGAGGCGCATTCTTACCACATGCGCCTCGCCTATCTTATATATAGGAGGCGCATATGATTAGAATGTGCCTCCCATAATCTAGGGTTGCCATATTTCATCCGTACAGGGATAATAGGAGGCACATCCTAATCATATGCGCCTCACCTATTTTTATATTGGAGGCACATGGCAAGGCAGTGCGCCACTCCTATTTTATAGGAGGCGCATATGATCTAAATGTGCCTCCTATAAGCATGTCTCCTATAGCCTTTTCTCTAGTAGTGACGTCTGAGCCTCAAAACACCATCTTGAAGACATACCAGTCAGATCTTAGAATTCTAGACAGAAATCACCTCTTCTTCTTACTCTCTTCCCACTGGGTTATGGTGTTTTTGATTGTTCTCTCACCCTCTCTCAATAGCAGTGTGATGGTTTGCTTGCTCACACTCGCTGGCTCTCACTCATCCAGGGTGGCTAGGGTTTTTTACTCCTCAAGGAGCACCTCAACCATTGGATATGAACCTCAATCCATGTCTGATAAGTGTTGAACTTCATGGGCTAATGGGGCTGCCAACACATCAGTAGTAGTACTTTCTAGGGAGAGGAAAGAAAAGAAATTGGAAGATTATTTGTGTCCCTCTAGCAGACCCGGAAACTTTGTGCACATGACACTTTGAGTCTAACGTGTGTCCGAGGAAGTAATCCAGTTATTTGCAACACTTTTTCATGGGTATTGAGTGTTGGATGATGTGTCTCGTACGAAAGTCGTACAGATATTGTCGTGTGCTGATGTGTGGACCTTCTTCCCCGATATTGCTCACATCTCTCTCCCGATTCATCTCTATCTTTCCAGGTTTCTGTCGCTAGCCACCCGACTTTGTTGTTCGCACTCGCACTCTGCCTCTAGCTCCCTCATCGCCCGTGCTCTGCCGTCACGTTGCTCGTGCTCCCTTTCTAATCCCACAAGTAGACCTCACACATCTGGAGCGGAATGAGTGCAGACGGCAGTGTTGCGGATTTGGGTGGGAGAGTTCCATGGTGGCGTAGGTCCCAGGCAAGCGGTGCGGTGGCAGTGATTCAAGGGAAGAGCAGATTAGAGGCTCGTCTGCCTCCCGTGGCATGCGCGGGGAATCGAGGGCCGATGGTCGTGTGTAGCATAGCGAGTGGCCTTGGTCATTGCCTCGATGCAGTGAGTTCGTGCACCTTCGTCTCCTCCCGTCGCGTTGCCTTATCATGCTAGAACATTATTGCTACTTGTTGCACTCGAAGAGTGAACAAGAGACGAAATTGATGCAGCTTCGACGAGGACGAAGCAGAAGATTCCAGCGGTGTAGAGATCGAGCACTACGGCAGCAATGACCTTGCGTGGTCGGAGGAGTGGGGGGATGGCGCTGAAACCCAGCGGTAGGCCCAACACGGCCGGATGGCAGTGATGGTGATGGTTGTTTTGGATCTTTTAGCCTGTTCTGTTCCTACCCATGAAAATAGCCGAGTCCCTTCGTCGCTTCCAAATTGGAGGGAGTCGGGTAGTTGTTTTTATGAGATTCCAAATATTGGGCCATTTTATCCTTGTGGTAGAGCGCTATTTTTGACCAGTTTTTCAGTTTAGGGCTTGCTTGCTAGGGTGCATGCCCATTTCTCGCACCTAGCCGGAAGGAATAAGCCCGTCTGAAAAACACGGCGCCAGACCGAACTCGCACCTCACGAGTTTTAGAGCACCCAAAAACTTGGCCCACTAGGAACGCCAAAATCGGGAATATTGCGTGGACAGGCCCTGGCGAGCCAAAAGTCAGCACGTGGGCGCACGCATGGAGAAGAGTGGGAGATGTGTGATGCATCGAGAACGAGTGTCATAAATCCCCTCACCCCTCACTCACCACTCTCACTCTTCCCATTGACAACCGCACCTTCGTTTCTCCCCTCTCACCATCGGCGGTTCCTCTACCACTGGCAGATCGAAGACCACCACAAGGAGAATATCATTTTGCGGCCCGAAAGTTGAGGCGCCCAAGTTGCCTGTAATCAGCCGCGATGACCACAGTTGGCGTGCCAAATACTCAGAGGGTCTTTTTCGGCATGAATTCAACTTTATGTTTCAATACAAAATATCAGGCTAATGGCTGTCAAGTTGGCCCCCCATGTCAGTTTTCGCCATTATGTCGCTCCCGTCGCTTAGGCGTGGTGGCTGTCATGTAGGCTTGCAACTCTAGCGCAGTGGATAGGACAACACGGCTGGCCCAGTGTATTGACGTGACAAAATAGGGCACATATATCCTCGTTATTATTATTTTTTGTTTACTCAGAAGCTGGAACGGCCACCGCCATGCGTCTCTCCATTGGACTTCCGTCCCATCGTTAACCACTACCTTAGAAATGCATTGACGGTTCCATCGTTCCCCTGTCTCGCAGAAACCACTCTTCTTCTTCCTGGCATCTGTCTTCTTTCAGTCTTCTCCTTGCCGCCATGGAAGGTCGTCGCACTCTAGAGACAAGCTTCACTACCCATGACAATAAGAAGATAGACATCGTCTACACCAACAAGGAGGAGATAGTGGTGCGAGTCCTGAGGATGTACGAGGGTTAGCTTGAGAAAGACGAGGACAAGTTTGTGAGATGGGACCTCGAGTACACCCCGGAGAACCCATATGAAGAGAATAAAATCACCCTCGTTCAACTGTCCATGAGGAAACACATCCTCGTCTACCACTTCTCCCAGTTTGTAGATCTGCTCGCTGTAGTTAACTGCTTTTAGGGTTTTCTACCCTTGTTCTTTATCCATTTGCTCATCTTGCAACTACTGAATTTTATTAGGACCAAATAAATTATGACAAGCCAATGTTGAGAGTCTTGATCTTGCATTTACTAAAAAAAATTATATTCAGATGATGATCTTGCATTGACAAAACATTTGTAGTTACAAATTTTGGTGATGACAAACTACATACTTTCAGGACTGACAAGAATTGTCCGGCGCTGCGCCAGTTTCTAGAAGAAAAAGGAATTTTTTCTGCACTATCGACAATAGAAATGATTTTTGGAAATTTTGTCAAGAGGGAATTACAATTCCTACACACAACTGGATTGATATTCAGAGTCTTGTCAAGTTCATAGGGAGCTCGAGTAAGGATGGAATGGCTACACTCGCAACTAGAATCCTCGATGAGTCGTACGACAGAATGAAGGCAGATTTCCCTACGGATAGGCACGATTTCTGGCGGGAGTGGCCGTTGTCTGATATAAACCTGAATTATGCAGCCATAGATGCTTACGTGACCTACCAGCTGTACAAGAAGGTCCATTTATTTATACGTTACCTCGTGTTTTGCCCCAATTGCAAGAGGGAAGATGATCTTAGGGGAGACCTTTGTAGAAAATGCAAAATAGTTGGGTTTGAGGCTGCATATGCAAAGAAAATGGCTGCATCTGAAGCAGCTGACAGAGAGGCTGCAGAAGCAGCTGACAGAGAGGTTGCAGCTGAAGCAGCAAACAGAGAGGCAGCATCTTCTAGCGGCAACAATCAGGTCCATGATGCACCGCTAATTGTGCCACATGATGCTGAAGATAGGGAAGTCAAGTCAGATTTCAGGTGGGATGAACTTTGTAAGCTGTGGAGCGCCAAAAAAGTAAGATCCACCTGGAATGATGGCAGTTCGTCGCCTAGGAATGATGGCAAGCGCCTCAAGTGTTCTGATGAGAAGTGAATTAAATTTTACTCCTTTGGGTTATGTTTCTGTTTTGTGGAACTCAGTTAGCTTTTCAAGATGGCTAGCGCATCAAGTGAGAGTAGTAAAATAAATTTTACTTATTTATGTTATGTTTCTGTATGTGTCTGGTAGCTTGTCAAGATGGCAACTCGTTAGCTGGCAGTTTGAAAGAGTACCTTTTTCCTCTCTCGCTAAACAGATATGTTTCATTTTTCCAAATTGGTAGCAAATCTAGAGCAGCTTCTCTCTTTGATCAGTCGTTTCCTTTTGGAACTCTTTTTGGCCTGATCTGGTAGCAAATCTAGAGAAGCAAATCACACCAGGCGGAATACATTCATTCAGAAAACAAAACAAATGTAGATATAGCTGTGCGCGGCTAAATAGGATATGGCAATAGAAAGTAGGTTGCTTAACGAGGTTCGATACATTGGCTGCTCAGCAGCCATCACACATAAAATATACAAAATCAAAAGAAGCTGCTTAGCAGCAGCAGACACGTTCAACCCCTCCTTGCATGCGCATGCGCCTCTGCCTCCGCCCTCTGGCGCTTCCTCCACTTCTTGTTGCCCAGTCCCTTGATCTTGGGGGCCTTGGGCTTGATCGGAGGCATGCGACCCTCTTCGATGGCCACCCACTGGAGGTTTCGGAGGTGAATGTCGAGAGACTGGTGTTCAGCAACGTAGGCATTGACGTGCACGGTCTGGCCGACTTTGGGGGTGCCGGAGCTCGAGCCCTCTGCATGCATCACGACACAGTTGAAGTTGGTGCCAGCGAGTCTCATCCTGCAGAAGGGGCAACTGTAGACGCCGCTAGCGAAGAAGGCGTCGTACTGGCCGGCATGCAGCCTCCTTAGCACCTGACGAGTCTTGGTGTGCCTAGACTCATCATCGCTGCAGACGTCGCTGCCATAAACCTATTGGAATAAAAGGAAAAGGGAGGATTAGATGATGTAAGAAGATCGAGCAATCAAAATGCAAACAAGTGAACCCTAATAAACCAAGATCTAGCATCCAATGATGGGAATGGGAGAAGAACCAGGGAAGGGGAGCAAACCCTAGTTACCTTCGACCATGGGTCGTCGATGCCGGTGTCATAGGGGTTCACCGGAGCGATGTACTCCTCTAGATCGTAGGGGTCCCAGAAGAGCTAGATCTGCTCGTGACCGACGGGGGCCTCCTCGCTGGTGGGTGGCTCCTCGCTGGCTTCGGCCTCCTCATCGGCGGCTACATCGGTAGCAGGGACGGGGGCCTGGACAGGAACGGCGGCTACCATCGATGCCTCGACGGGGGCCTAGATGCGGATGGCGGCTACTTTCAACGTGTCAAGGGGGCTGGGACGGAGACGGGGGCCTCCTCGCTGGCAGCCTTGGGGGCGACGATGACCACCGCATCCTCCTCCGCCATTGCCGGTGCGGATGGGGTTTTCTCGGGAGTTTGCAAAAGCTGGTGGGACAGTGGAGAGGGTTGCGTGAGGAGAGTGAGCGAGAGTGAGAGTGAGTATGCGGAGAGGGGCTCTATAGTTAAGGTGAATGGAAGCAAGGCACATTTCTTTGCACCACCGTGCAATGCGCCGTGTAGGCTACTGCACCGTGCACCAACACGCGCACGGTACATCACGGTTTTTTCCCGGGCCATGCATGGCAATTCTGTATTCAGCCGCATGCAAAGGGCGCACACACAATTTCTATGTACAAAGTTTGACATGGCCATAAAATTGGCGATAATTAAAAGGGGAAATGTAGAGGAGGAGGTAGGTGGCTGTACGGCGAGATTTGTGGGGTCGTGCTAGATCTCACGCTTCATAAAAATGGGATATGTCTTATTAAAATCAAGTGGCAATGAATTACAGCTGCCCATCGACGACTGGGCTCTCGATGACGCATGTGTTGTGGCGTAGTAGTAGGAGTAGTAGGCATTTCAGACTTTATTAAACATGACATGACCACTCGACGACTTTTTCCATGGACGGCTTCATGTTCCATCTTGTAGAAGTCTCGCTGAGGGAGACGTCCATGTTGTCTCACCATGTACTGTGAAGGGCACGACGCGTGCAATGATCCTCGTTGGATCACATAGGATCAACGGTAGGAGCACACGATCCGCGTGACAAGTGTGTCAACCAATCAGGGCGTAGCAGACAGAGTGAGCACAGGTTTGGGCTTCTATGAAAGAGAGAGAGAGGGCAAAACTGAGTAGTATCAAAAACCCAAGGGCAAAACTAAGTAGTATCAAAATGGAAAGTGAGTGTCTTGTACAATGAAATACATCGTGGCATACATCAAATTATGCCGAGATGGATCCACTAGAGTTTATTGGATGTGTGTTCTTCTCATAAACCTCATGGATCCACTATAGTTCATTGGATGTGTGTTCTCATAAACCACATGGATCCACTAGAGTTCATTGGATGTGTGTTCTTTTAATAAACCACAGCTAGAGTCACTGGATGTGTGTTCACTTCATAAACCACAGCTAGAGTCATTTCATGTGTGTTCTTTTCACAAACCACATATGGATCCACCAGTGTCATTGGATGTGTGTTCTTTTCACAAACCATATGGACCCACCAAAGTCATTGCATGTCTGATCTTTTCACAAACCACATATGGATCCACTAGTATCATTGCATGTCTGTTCTTTTCATAAACCACATGGATCCACTAGTGTCATTGCATGTCTGTTCTTTTCATTAACCACAGCTAGAGTCATTGCATGTCTATTCTTTTCACAGACCACATATGGATCCACCAGTGCCATTGCATGTCTATTCTTTTCATTAACCACATCTAGAGTCATTGCATGTACGTTCTTTTCACAAACCACATATGGATCCACCAGTGTCATTGTATGTGTGTTCTTTTCATTAACCACATATGGATCCCCTAGTGTCATTGCATGTGTGTTCTTTTCATTAACCACAGCTAGAGTCATTGCATGTCTGTTCTTTTCATAGACCACATATGGATCCACCAGTGTTCATTGCATGTCTGTTATTTTCACAAACCACATATGGATCCACCAGTGTCATTGAAATGTGTGTTCTTTTCACAAACCACATATGGATCCACTTGTGTCATTGCATGTGTGTTCTTTTCATAGACCACATATGGAACCACCAGTGCCATTTCATGTGTGTTCTTTTCATAAACCACATATGGATCCACCAGTGTCATTGCATGTGTGTTCTTTTAATAAACCACGGCTAGAGTCACTAGATGTGTGTTCTTTTCACAAACCACATATGGATCCACCAGAGTTCATTGCATGTGTGTTCTTTTCACAAACCACATATGGATCCACCAGAGTTCATTGCATGTGTGTTCTTTTCATTAACCACATATGGATCCCCTAGTGTCATTGCATGTGTGTTCTTTTCATTAACCACAACTAGTGCCATTGCATGTCTGTTCTTTTCATAGACCACATATGGATCCACCAGAGTTCATTGCATGTGTGTTCTTTTCAAAAACCACATATGGATCCACCAGTGTCATTGCATGTGTGTTCTTTTAATAAACCACAGCTAGTGTCACTGGATGTGTGTTCTTTTCACAAACCACATATGGATCCACCAGAGTCATTGCATGTCTGTTCTTTTCATTAACCACAACTAGTGTCATTGCATGTATGTTCTTTTCACAGACCACATATGGATCAACTAGAGTTCATTGCATGTGTGTTCTTTTCACAAACCACAACTAGTGTCATTACATGTCTGTTCTTTTCATAGACCACATATGGATCCACCAGAGTTCATTGCATGTGTGTTCTTTTCACAAACCACATATGGATCCACCAGTGTCATTGCATGTGTGTTCTTTTCATTAACCACGGCTAGTGTCATTGCATGTCTATTCTTTTCACAAACCACATATGGATCCACCAGAGTCATTGCATGTCTATTCTTTTCATTAACCACAACTAGTGTCATTGCATGTCTGTTCTTTTCATAGACCACATATGGATCCACCAGAGTTCATTGCATGTGTATTCTTTTAATAAACCACAGCTAGAGTCACTGGATGTGTGTTCTTTTCAAAAACCACATATGGATCCACCTGAGTTCATTGCATGTGTGTTCTTTTCACAAACCACATATGGATCCACTAGTGTCATTGCATGTGTGTTCTTTTCATAAACCACATATGGATCCACCAGAGTTCATTGCATGTGTATTATTTTAATAAACCATAGCTAGAGTCACGGGATGTGTGTTATTTTCACAAACCACATATGAATCCACTAGAGTCATTGTATGTGTGTTCTTTCCACAAACCACATATGGATCCACCAGTGTTATTGCATGTGTGTTCTTTTCATTAACCACATATGGATCCCCTAGTGTCAGTGCATGTGTGTTCTTTTCATTAACCACAACTAGTGTCATTGCATGTTTGTTCTTTTCATAGACCACATATGGATCCACCAGAGTTCATTGCATGTGTGTTCTTTTCACAAACCACATATGGATCCACCTGTGGCATTGCATGTGTGTTCTTTTCACAAACCACATATGGATCCACCAGAGTCATTGCATGTCTGTTCTTTTCATTAACCACAGCTAGAGTCATTGCATGTCTATTCTTTTCACAAACCACATGGATCCACCAGTGTCATTGCATGTGTGTTCTTTTCATTAACCACAACTAGAGTCATTGCATGTCTGTTCTTTTCATAAACCACATATGGATCCCCTAGTATCATTTAAATGTGTGTTCTTTTCATAAACCACGTGGATCCTAACCTTAGGAGAGCCCTAACCTTAGCCCCCAATGGTGGCCGTTAGACCGAGTCTTCTAGAAGGCACGCCCTAACACAGTTGTTTTGCATGATGATTGTTATATACCGTTCGCTTGGACGATTGGGATGGTCTTCATAAGAGCGATCCGCGAGTAGGCTGTTCGGCGACATGATTGGCCATGCTTACTTCCCGCTTGCTCTAGACAAACTGGCAACATCGGGCGCTCCCCTTTTGCGAGTGTCATGACTCACGAGTTCCATGGGGCATATGCCAGTGTCACGTCCCCTTTACTTCTCTTCCTCCCTAGACTTCTCTTCCTTCCCCTCGAAGCCACTTTCCCTACTTCTCTCCCATCCTGCCGTAGTCGCAAGCCGACGGTGCCTCCAGCTATCTCTCCCGCAGCCACCCCAGTCCCCCCACCCTCCCCTCTCCATGGGTTCAAGGGTAGACGGTGAGGAAACGCATCGTGACGACAGGGACGGTGATTTTGATGTGTGTCATCTCATCTCTATCTCTATCATATGTGGCAAATTATCTATTCTGAGCTAGATCTACTTTGTTTACTCATGCGCGTATGATGTGTTAGGCCAACCAGACGTTGTACGACTCCGACTATCATGGTTTAGCAGATGAAGACAGTCCGCTGCTATGTAAACATGGATATGTTCCTGCTAAATTTGTAGCGTTCGAAGGACGAAACGCAGGCAAGAGGTTTTTACGGTGTTAAGGACATCGTGCAATGATGCAAGGCAGAAGTTGCGGTGTTATCAAATGGGTAGATCCAGAGTGGCCCAAATCGATGCAGAAAACGCTGGACAAACTATGGGATATGACTGTTGAGTTGAAAGAATCCATAGTCAGCTCACTTCTTGACAGTGCTGAGATGAAGCTATGGGACCTAGTTGACACAACCGAGATCTCAGGAGGGTGCAAGACAAGGTTAGCAAAGTCGAGAAGGAGAGGGACGTGGTGTTGGCCCTGAAGGCTAAAGCAGAGCAAGAATTGACTCAAGCAAGGAATGAACTTCACCAGGCCAAAATCCTGCAGTTCACAACTACCAGTATTAACAAGTGCATGAGGATAAATACAGAGAAACAATTAAAGTTGTGCAAAAAAGATGCTAAAAGGAAGAAGCAGGCGATTTGATCCTTACTCTCGCGGAAAGATGCGCATTGGGCTAAGATTAAGAAGATCAAGGAGATGTGTGATAACTAGTTCTATTTAGCTTGAACTACGTGCTATTTTAAGTTGTAACTAGATCATGAAGACGCGTGTTGCCGCGCCCGTCTATTTTTTCAATATACTAATTGACAGTAGCTTTTGTAAATAGAAAAGGTAATAAAAAAAATCAAATTCACAAACAAAACTATTCTGTACGTTGGACTGAGTCTGAAGATATTGGATACAACTCACATGTATAGGTTGTAATGGTCATTCATTTTATGGAAAATTGTATATAATGAGTACACTGGAAATAAAGTTGAAAAATCGCAGTTACAAAAATGTCTTGAGATAAGATATTATAATATGGTTTATTGAAACTCAATACATAAATCTACAAGAGGCATTTTTCTTCCCCATTTTCGCCACCATCTGCTCGCCGCCCTCATTCTCCTCCTATAGTCATCAACATGAGATAATTCAGATTTATTTGTGATGTGGTTCTTAAAGAACTTCAGGAATGAAATCAGGGTATAAATGTCACCAATATAAATATAAAGGATGGTATCAGTGCAATATGAAAACTAATAGTATTACGACAAATGAAGAGAACATATCTTGTAAATTAAAGCAGGCGCGCTCACAAAGCCAAAGCCAGAGCAACCATGAAACATAAACAAACTTCCTTCATTTTGGTTTCTACCAAGTGACACCAAGAGTGTTGTTTACGGAGCATCCTCCGTAAACATTTGTCAGAATCGGATATTCAGATACATGGTGATCTGTACAACCACAACTTGTACTAAGCTGAAGAGCTAATTTGAGAGCACTAAATGAGAAAGATGTACTTAAAAGAAATTTTATATGTGAAACAGTCCGACTGTATCCATTTTAAATATCACAAATATTTTGCATGGACTAAGAGTGAAACTAAGAGGTTTTTAGAAACTTCTCATGGAATTCATGATTTGTAAGCACTATTAAACTTACGTATGCTCTCTATAGCTCATCCTAAGGATGCCGATCGTAATAACAACTTACAAAAAAGATAAGCATAACCTTTTGAACATAATTGATCATCATATGTTTTCCTCTTTATTAGTATGTTTTGAACTGATACTACAACCTGACTAAATTTTATAAATTAATCTATTGAAGTTGTTAATTTCTTGTACTCTCTCCGACCCAATTTAGTTGACTTAAATTTGTCAAGATACGAATGTATCTAATACTAAATCATGTCTAGATACAATCAAATCTAGACAAATCTAAGTCAATTTATTTGGGTCGGAGGGAGTATTATTTTCTTATGCTAAGTATCGATAGCAGGGAAACTGTTTTGAGTGCATCAGCATAACTGTGAAAACTGAGAACAGAACATCACCTCCACCCCTTAACTTGCCCTTGTTCTATTAAGATTCGTCATCAGGCTCAAAGAAATTCAATGTCAATAACAACATCTCAATGCTTCTCGTGTGTGTTCCATAGCAAATCACGAATCTACTATAGCAACATGGTACAATAGAACATAACTTTGCTTAAGTTAGAATTTCATTGAACAGCCAGTGAAAAAATCAGCATGAAACTTCAGAATAGAAGTTCACCTAATCAATTCCTACAGGGTATCAAGAGTTCAACACATCATTGATAGCTTCAAGATGAAAAACATGGATGAGGAATCCAGTAGTAAGAAATGAATTACCTGATAAACATATTAATACTTCGTTTTCCTAATCACCTGACAGGGCATGAAGCTAGATCGAACACATAATGGACAGGTAGAGAAAACATATACAAACAAGTCAAGAGTGGGTTGCCATCGTCGACCAGACAAGCAGAGACGTTGCTCAGACCACAACACCTTGCCCTCTACGCCGCATCTTGGTCGAGCTCGGCCTTGCCCAAAGGATAGGTCCTGACCTTCGTTACCAATTTACCATGCACCTCCTATCCCGACTACCGCTCTAACAAGCCGGATCCACCGCTAGGGGCTGCGAGCCTGAGGGGATAAGGAAAACTGGAAAAGAAAGTGGCAGCAGCGACACGCCTATGGATCGCGAGAGGACAGGGACGCACGGCGGTAGAAAGGAAGATGGGGTGCGTGTAGCACTGATTGGCGTCACTCGGAGGGGTGAATGATTGGGTACACCATACACAGGAGATGCACCTCACCGGCTCACCACCATCGCCGCGGATCTAGGGTTCGGGAAGTGGTGTCACGGCGAATCGGCGAGAAACTGATGAGGCGAAAGGCTCTCGCTCGACCTGGCTCTAGTGCGTATTCTATATGGGCTTCAGTGTGATTTATTGGTCCGGTTAACCATAGTGGGCCAATTTTTCCTCCAGAGTAGCTGCCCTTAGGGACAATATGCCCAATGCGGGAACTAAGGCACATCTAATGGCCAATAATGATGAGGAATGACGATCTGATGGTAAAACACGTTGGAGGCCTGAGAGAGCTCCCTTTTGTCCCAGTTATAATATCCCTAATAGTAGTACTTGTTGACCTAGCGGTCTGAACTAGTGGTCCCGGAGTCCTGAGAGAAAAAAATAGCCGCCCATTAATATGTCTTAACCCTGCATTACTTCCTTTTGTCTGATCATGGTGGTATTCTGACATTGGTGGTTTGCTTAAACGTAATCTACATAGATTATGCCGCATGCAAATGGACAGCCACAATTTATAAAGTGGAAGTACGTACACCCGGTTACTGGAGAGCCGGGAGCTTCGCCAGATGCAGGGGATGCAGGAGCAGGGAGGCGGTGAGACATAAGGGCTCAAGATTATGCCAGAAAGTGGTACCAATTTCCTCATCATCTGGGCATTATCGGTTGCCATTGTTGTTTATGTTGCCATGCCATTGTGTAGCAGCTGAAATAAGTTGCTGCTTCATGGAGTGTAGTAGTTTAAATAATTTATTTCTGTGCCACTTACATTCTATCGAAATTGGAGACCTCCTGCCCCTCAGTAATCGTGGAACCAGTGCTGCGTGTTTTCAAATAGTAGTGGCACAATCACAATTTCGGATTCAACTACTGACTTAGGCATTTCCAAACCCTAAGTCGGGGTACATTTTACTCCGAAAACGTGGGTAGATTGTTTCGCCCCGCAAAGTTTCACACACAGAGCTTCAGAATTTAACCGAATTACATATATAGGTTCAAGTTCAATACATTATTATGCATCTTCATTGCTAGCAGCCTTCTTGTCCCGCCTGGATGCCAAGCCTTCACGTCCACTGGCTTCTTTATTTCCTGCCTTCTTCCTCTTCCTTGGTGCCAATTTTCTTAGCTTCATGTACTCTGCATCGCCGGGACAATCAGCACCAGAATCGTGTCCAACGTCATCTTTTCACTCGTTTTTATTTTCTTCTGGCAGCAAAATGACTGACCCGACAGTCATGTTTCTAACCTTGCGGCGCTTCTTGTCAAAGAAACAGGACTGTTGCATAACTGCCCAATATCTACAGAGTAAATAAAACAAAAATTACAATTCAGCACAAACATGCGAACTCCAAGAGACTTTTGCTTACCAGGAGCTAATTGGGTTCGAGCTACCATCCTGTCCAAGAATAAAAGGGCGACTCCCAGTTGCAGCAGCTTCCACATCCAGTACATCACAATTTAGCTCAAACATGCAAGCCAAAGCATACATTTTCATCAACCCAATTAGCTGACTGTCACACGTTAGAGGAACCATGATGCCTCGTTCATCCATGAAGCTGAACTTTGCAGTCTGCTTCGGCCATATTTTATCATGATTACGCAGAGCAGCAACCATATCAGGAATAGTGCAGATCTGCGTAGGTGCTTCTTCTATCGTGATACAATGGTGTCCATACCACTTGCCCTTCACCCTTGCTGATTTAGAGTCGTACTTGAAGAGGGATACCGTAACCAGGTAAGGGTGGTCCACGGAGATCCCACTTGATAGAAAACTATGGACAAAATATGTTTGTCAGTGTTGGGATAACAAACAATTTTAGGTTCAGTAGCCAGCTAGCAGTTATAATTAGTGTGAATAGCAAAGAGAAGGGTAACTCACCCGCATGTAGCCAGAACTTCTTCTTCCTTGGTAGTAAGATCTGCCATCCTTCGAGCTGCTCAGCTCGTCGGTGGCGGAGGCGGGCTAGAGCCTCGCAACGGTGGCTACGACGTGCGTTGGTAGAGCTCGGGATCAGCGAATGGGCGCAGCAACTTGGCGCTGGAAGTCAAATGTCCGAAGGGATCGTTCTGCCTGGAGGGTGGATTTCGACGATGTCGGTGCTAGGGGAAAGGAGGGAATGGATTTGTGAAATTGGTCAACGCATCCAATCCACTTAGTTCCTCGATTTTCCTAAGAGGTTGCTGCGTTGGCGCTCGCGTCACGAACAGATGGCCGACATGTGGGTCCTAACCGTCTACTTCACGGGGCAGTTTAACGGAATGTTTGAATTTGGCAGGGGTGAGATGAGTTTACCTCAAATGGCCCCTCTCAGTAGTTGGCAGCCCAACTTTACGAAATGCAGCAATTACAGGGAACTTGGGTACCGCGATGCACTCGCCCAGGAACTTGCGGGTCGCAAACAAACAATCCCCACCACAAGGGCAGCACACGGCAGTAGATCGAGGGCGAGCAAAGCGCTTCTCTTGTGGCGAAAGGGGATCAACGACTACGACACCTTCTTCTTCCTCGGCACACCTAAAGCTCCCAACTTGAAAAAATGGCGGTAAGGCCTCGAACCACCCTCTCTATGCCTTAGCAGCGCATATCTATATGTTAGCTTCTAGTTCTACGCGTATCATTGACATGCACTCTACATTTGTATCTATTTGTGGTTGTTTTGGTTGATTTGATAGGTTAGGGTCTTTACTTTTCTTGTACTGCATGTGGTTCCTTCATAATCACTAGATCTACCGAAACTTGGTTCTATCTATGCTTGTTAATTGCCAGATTTAGGCAGATGCTCTGTTTAGGGTTTCCCCGATAGGAAAAAATGGGGATTTTTTCACTGTTCATGTTCTTTTTCTAGGCCGATGATTACTTCGCATTCTGTGGCCAAGATCCCAATGGGTTGCATCATATCATTCCTATTATGATTGATCTTGGACACACTGCCTAATAAGAGGCAAAAATATTTGTTGTACAAGTGCCGATGATTAAATTTGCAGCATAATACCCTTTCGAACCTTGTTCTTCCATCTATTCAAGATCATGGAACTTGGTTAGGATCACCGCTTTATGTTGTACATGCTCTGAACTATGAGGCATGATTTTCTGTTTCCCGTTTACCTTTGGCCGATGATTAAACTGTCACCAAATATGACCGGGGGTGAATCTGTATTACCTTGAATCGTTCATAACAAACAATGGTGTGCATTGTCTTCGGTAGTACAGAGTCCTCTCCATGGTATTTGTGTGCACATCATATATGAGGCTCACATATCTCACTCAACTTATGATGATACTATAGTACAATGTGATCCTAGATCTGGTGCTATTGGAACCCGATGGTATGTACAAAAAAGTTGGTTGTGCATATCCTCTGGATTCCAGTAGCACCGGTTATTTCATTTGTGTGCTAGTTATTTTGAAGCTCAGAATTGGTTAGATCAT
The DNA here is from genome assembly GCA_916181665.1 of Avena sativa. Taxonomy (NCBI): domain Eukaryota; kingdom Viridiplantae; phylum Streptophyta; class Magnoliopsida; order Poales; family Poaceae; genus Avena; species Avena sativa. The sequence goes on along the minus strand of OV702290.1, from coordinate 362,237,475 downwards.
TGTGTTTTGCTTGCTTTGGCCGATGATTACAATGTCGCACAATGAAATGCTTAGGAATTCTCTTCATGCCTAAACTTTTGTGCTAACCAAATTTCTTGTTCATTTTTGTTGGTCATGAGGAGAATCACTTTGCATTTTTGCCCTTACATAGGATGGCAGATTGCTAGTTCATTCGTGCTAACCACATTTCTTATTCATGTGTGATCACCACAATGTATGTGCGTACATGCATTGTTTATTTTTTCAGTGCTCTAATATGCTGATGGGAGGTGCTCTCCCTACCAATGGAAGAGGATGCTCGAGGTATGCTAGTGAGGGTACTGCCTCCAAGAGGGCGAGGGATGCTGGTGAGGGTAGTGCCTCCAAGAGGACAAGTGATGCTGGTGAGGGTAGTGGTGCCAAGAGGCCGAGGGGTCATCCTCTAAAGGTTGGGCACTTCCATGATCAAGTTGGGCCAACCCATTTTTCCAAGGTGATCTTAGCACCTAGGTGGACTTGCTCCCATTTCCATATGGCTTCACGCCTTTCCTTGGCACTGTCCCGAGGATGATTGTGTTGAAGACCAACACTGGATACAGCTAGATGGTGAAGCTCAGGGATGTTAGCAATAGGGTTTGCCTTGACCAGGGGTGTCCTGGCTTCTCCATTGCCCACCAAATCAAGATCGGGTACTTCCTAACCTTCAAGATGATGAAGGGTGACATGTTCAAGGTCACCATCTTCGAATACAGCATGTGCGAAGTGATCAAGAAGTGCCCCTAGCATGATCCATCCCTTTCCATGATATATGAGTAGAATGTTCACACTATAGCGTAATAAGTTTGTGTTTGTTCTGAACTATGTCCTACTGTCGTGCTTAACTTGCTACAATATTCTATTGTGGTGCTATATATATTGCAGTTTCGTAACTATGTTGTGGTTGTCAATGCTTGTTGGGGTTTTAGGCTTGATGTCTGGTAAGCTCACCATCTAGGGAAGAGGTTATCACGATCGGGATGAAACCAAACACACGTTTTCATTTCTCCTAGGACTAATACAGCCCACCAAATGACGAGTCTCATTTCTGCCCAACTCCCGAATAGTGTCCATGCGGGCAAGCAAATAACTAGGAGATTTTGGCCCAGAGCCTAATCCGCGTGTGTAGTCCCCGTGTGCAAGTTGCACCAGTAGGGAAAAAGGCCTACGAGCAAGCAAACATGCCCTTATAGGATTTGGTAGCCGTTTTTCTCCTTCTGCTAGAGGTGTACACATACCCGGAGAAGTTCCTGCCTCTAGCGTGTGACGCCACCGCCTCATCACTCACCAGACAACCGCTCGCCACGGCAACCTCACCGGTGATGCAGATCCGCTCTTTCTCACCTTCTTGCGACCTTTGTGAGGACCGTGTTGCCGTTGTCGTCTCCCCGTGCCGCTTCGTCACCCCCATCGACCATTGTCCCCGCCGCCATGTCAGCAGTTAGCCCCAGCACTCTTCTTCCTCACCATGTCCCGTGCCACACTAGATGTCCTCCTCTAGACCCTCCCCGCACCACCAACTCATCTCCTCCCCACGTCCCTCCTCGCATCCGCTCCCCCACTTCACATTGACTGCAATGATCTCGAGGCCTCCTCCGAGGCCAAGGAGGATAAGACTCCCATCTGACCATGAACATTGTTGCTTCCAAGGTCGAGGCGAAGTCAGTCGTCATGGCCAAAGAAAAGGCGTTGAAGACAGATGTGGTTGCTTACATCGCCGAGGCTCGTCAAAAGCGTCCATGACTGCTTTTTCTGCGCCGAGGCCTGGCAAAACTAGACAGGCATCGTCTTTGCCAAGATAGTGTCCGAGAACGAGAAGGTCAATGCCGTAGAGGAGGACGAGGAGACAAAAATTCTCATTGGATCATCCATGCCCGGTGAGTACAAGAGGTGGCCCAATTCGTTTGAAAAGTAGAGTGCTAAGTTTCTATGTTATGTTTGGTTTTAAACTAGAAAATTAAAATATGTTTGAAATATTGTTGGATTGTTTTGTTGTGGTGTGAAAAGTTTGGTTTAATTATGAGCGAAACTAGAGTTCATATGGTTTATATGCACACCTACACATTTTTAGAGGAAACACACCTACACATTGGAGAAACATAAGAGAAAGATATAAAACGCTGCAATTTTGTCAATCTTAAAAAGCAGAAGTCTCCATGGAACCATTTTAGAGGCTCCCTTCTAACTTGTCCATGCAATCGGCGATGGATCAATTGGTGGACAAGAGGTCCGGGGAAGAGCTAGAAATTGAACGCTCGGTTCTCACGTTTTTCGTTAATAAATCCAACAAAGGTCACAAGCGTGGAAAACAAATCAGATGTCGTCAGTCTGGTGTTCTCCCAAAACTTTTAAATGATGAAAGATGTTTCTCGGGTATGCTATTTTAGAATAAAGGTACGGGGTATATCATACGCGGAATATCTTCACAAGTAGTCCAGTGATTGATTATGGCATCAAAGATACAACTGTCATGCCATTCCAGATAACACATTCCAACCATGATCACAAAGTTGCACTTGATTGTTCATCAGCTAGTCAACATGTCACTAATGTCAGCGGCGATTCTTACTTGATCCACACCGACTTGTTTCAGACAGCAAGCTTGTGATCCAGGGCGAGATCAAAGGAAGTGAAGGAGTAAGGGGGCAGTAGGGCCTGCATTTTCTCTGCTGCATTGAGCAGCGCCCTTGTAACCGGAACCACCTGCACCCATTTGACACATGTTACACCAAGTACAAAACGGACTCAGAATTTATACAGTAAAATTGGAAAGGTTAACCTTTACCAAGTCCACTGTATCATGTGCAAGAAAGAATCTTTTTGCAATCGTATCAGCCACCGCCTTACCTTGTTTGGGTGACTGAACGAATTTTCATCGAGGAAATTTTGTGATGTCAGAACTGTGAAAGTCGATCTTGCCCTATTGACACGAGCTTGAAGCCAAGTTACTGATATTGTAAGATTTATAGGATTTGCACCAAAATTTACAATCTGCGTAAAGTCAGTATATAGAATCATTGCACTTATCTAATGAACTGAAGCAATTCCATGAGGAGGAGGAAACTGGAACCGTTGGTTTTACCTTCACTCTCAGGAAGCTGGTCTTTCTGTGTTGCCAGGTGATTGCAGATGCTGCCAATGATTTGGAGTAGCTGGAGCTCATTGTCATTGGATGGATCATGGCACCGCTGGACTCCCGGAAAAATGTTTGCATCCAGTAACTAGGGGTTCCATATTGTTGCCAGGAGTTGAAGACTATTGTATCTGGCATCCAGCTGCAATTATGTTCGCACATTATCACTTAACTGGCAATTCCCAGATAAGAATGCTAGGATGAGCAGATCATGAACCATAAATCTAACCTGTGATCGTTGTCGTTTACAAAGAGTGGTGCATAGCATGCCATCTGAACCACATCACTACAAAGAAGCAGAACAGAGAGCCATCTCAGCAAGGAATAATTGTGCTTCGTGTATTACTTAGCTTCTTTTTCGTGGAATTGCTTAAATTTTGAGAAAACATGCGGCATTTGTATTACATGAGAAAAGAAAAGTCTGAACTGATACAGGAACTAAAAGACAGGAAGAGGGAAATGACAGTCATACAATGCGGAGCTAGAGCTACAACAGCCTTACGGCTACAGTGCTGCAATCAGCTAGCTACTATCCAGAAAAATACATGTGCTCTTTTCTCGTTCCTTTGTGTTGGAAAGAAGAACGGGCTCGCGGTTATGAAGACAGTTCCAACATTTATTTAGAAAAACTCAAGCATCATCCAATCGGAGAACCGCATGAATAATTGCTTCACCCAAGAAAAAGGGGGGAGATCAGAGGAAGGGAGATCACCTATTTTTTTCTAATCCAGTGAGGAAAGCGGCTTCTGCTAGCGAAGCAAGAAGGCTTCCATTGCCTGCATCCTTTTTATCATTAACAGCATACTCACTAACAAATACCTGGAATGAGATAATTGCATAGTCAATTTTCAACATGTGGACGATGATGAGCAGGTTAGATACTATGATGCAGATAAATGTGTACCTTAGGCCCAGTACGTGATGCCCTGTCAAAAGTATTCTTCATGCGAAAAAGATTAGCAGCATTGGTGTAGGTCTACAAGTAAATGTAACAATCTCAAAATTCTACCTAGAAAAGGAGTGAAAAGGAATCTACAAATAAATGGAATATTCATGGAATACAAACAAGTTAGGCAGTAAGTAGCATACATGGTAATCGTACAAATCAGCAGGAGGGCCAAATGGCCCAGATGAGCTGATGCAGTTTGAAATCAACTGAATGTCGGGATAGGAATGCCGTATAGCATCGTAAAATTTGGGGTAGTTGCCTGTTTCAACATAAGTAAATAGTATCATGGTCAAAGTAGGATACTTATGGTATGTAGCTCAAGTATTAAAGCATATACAGAATCGACAATATAAATCACAATCAGATTTGGTTTCTCAAACTAGTGTCAGCTGAAGTTTATAATGCAACACGATGGTGTGGTTGATACAAGACTGTGTTTATAGCTCTGGAGTCTGGGGTGGTCTCAGGACCTGCTATTTTCTGTGTCAAGTTGCTTAAGACTTTTTGTTTTTTTCCACCACCGTACATTTTCTGAAACATTTCTTCCTATGTAGTCACTAACCCGAACATTGCTGGCGTGATGAAAAACCCTATTATATTTCACTTTTTCGCTCCTATAAACTTTTTTCAACTCAGGCATCAATAGATATATCCAAGGCACTTTGCCTCTTTCTGTCAAAAATAATGTCACTTGCAAATTTACCTTTGTAAATTTCAAATATAGGACGATACTTACTTTTGTAAATTTTGAATTTGCAATCCTCATTCCCAAGTGCAACATATTTCAGTGGGAATGGTTCAGGATGCCCCATAGCCGATCTAACAGACCCCCACTTTGAACCGGCACTTCCCCTTGCAGACTCAATGCTGTCCAACACATCCTATAGCAGGATAACGAGATTACGCTGGAAAATAATGATCTCAAATAATGAGAAAAAATGCATATAGCTGGAAATTCAGTATGGTATGATGGATAACTATTTATAGGAACATTTGCATACGACATGCCCATTGCTGAACAAGTACTGCTGCCCAAAAATTGCTTGCCATGCACTTACGGAGAACTTACACCATGAATGATCCATGCAGTATGAAAGATCTAGGGCAAAGAAGACATACCACTACCAGGGGTGCGACGTCAGTGGTGTTGACTTCATCATTGTGGCTGATCCCTGAATTTCAAGATAAGAACCCCGAGCAGTTAATACTTAAAGGTGCAAAAGTGATGATTAAAGGAACATTTCGTCAAACAAATATTTAAAGGTACATTAGAGCGCGAGAAACAAAAATACAAAGAATTTCTACCAATGTTGACCACCCAGACTGGGGCAGCGTTGAGGTCTTCAGCAAGCTTTCATGGCAATTTCAAAAGAAATATTACAATCAGATGTGGCACACTAAAGAGGTAAAATTGGCATAAGATTAATCAACACATACCTGAAGAAACTCGTAATAACCAAGGCCATCATCGGTCCAGTAATGCCAAACATCTCCGTAATGTCCAGGCCTCTCTTCCCATGGACCAATAGAATCCCTCCACCTGAATGCGTTTTTTAAAGAATTGCCTTCAACAAAGCAACCACCTACAATAGTTGCATTTGATGTCATCAACTATCCTAGATGTGCTAGACTATGGTATGTGCAAACATCAAGAATTTTATTTGCACTCAGAAACAGTTCCAACAGACCAGGGAATCTCAAGAACCGGGGTCTTAAATCCAAAAGCATGGATATAAGTTCTGTGCGGAAACCGTGCCCCTGAAAATAAAGAGAAATTTGGTATGTCAAACTCTCAAATAAACCTATGCACCACAGGCATGATCATATACTACAATGGCTCAAATTTAAATTTTAAGTTTCTAAGGTTAACAGGATAAATTTTTCATATAGCTTTTCCCTTGAGATGTACTCTTCTCAGTTTCAAGATTGACAACAAAAGTATATTTACCTTGTATGTATCCAAAGGCATGAGTGATATTTGATCAAGCCATACAACTCCCTTCGTGTTTGCAGTTATCTGAAGTCTCGAGGTTCTATCTGTTCCTTTAGCAATCAAACTCTGGTCCAATTTTGTCCATTTGGATGTGCCGGACACTCTGCAGAAAAGCAACCCTTTCACATATTGGTAACAGTCAAAATAATCATCATGAAGTTCAAATTTGAAGAAGACGCTAACCGTACGACAGCCGAAACCAGAATCCGCAGCCCGTCAGAACTTGTCAGTGAAACTGTTAATACCAAAGTTTCTGGCGACCTAATATGCATAACTAGATTGTAGGTCTTTCCATCTTCTATGTTCTGGAAATTAGCATGATGAGTGAAGGAAACAAATGAAAAGTCATTATATTACATGATATGCAAAATTTTCATGTGCAAAAGTACTTCTCCATGTGCTTCTAATTTCCTTGGACAAAATAGATAGATTAAGAGGAACTTAGTAAATCATACCATGCCCCAGAAGCCAGGATTGAAGGTGCCGACACCACCCGGTGGGCATGGGTCGCAGAGGATCTCCATCCTGAGAGCAGCAAGGTTCCTTCGGAAGCACGAGACCTTCTCTATCTTGAGGGAGACAGAAGAGCTGCCGATTATCCCCCATGGCTGATGATCACTTCCGTCTTCAAATCCCCTGTTGCTGATAAGTTCCGACCAAATCCCACCAGCGCCAGCATGATTGATCTCCTGTTATCCAAACAATGAATGTAATTGACAATTAGAACAACAGAAGGTAACCAAAAGATGTCAATGTTTAAGCAGGGGAATGGTTTCAAGGGCAGATAACTAAATAATATTAATCAAACCGTTGCATGATATTGAATGCAAATCATATCACTGCATAAATGTGAAAATATGAAAAGATCAGCCCATTTAATGCATAGTTAGAACAGATGGTCATGCCTTTGCACTAGATTAAACAAGAATAACGAACTGAAATCATGTCTTATTTTTAAAGAAAATCGTGTCTTTGCTGGGAAACTAGGGGAAGCAAAAGCTTGATCTTCGCAGTAGAGGGGCTTCTTTCGGTGCCTCTCTCATGCACCGTCTTAACTTCACCTAAATTAGGAAGAAGAAATATGTCAGCTACAACGCTGAAAAAAATACTAAGTTAAATTAAACCGCAGCAAAGTAGTTGTTAGGAAGAGAAGCAAATGTCAGCTACAACTGATAGCTAACATTTTTTTCCTAATGACAACTAAATTGATAAAGCTTGTGGCATGCCACTGCAAGGTCGATCACAGTCTAAACTGGCATTTCTACTGAAAAGGAACGCCTAGCAACATGAAAAACACGCACAATTTCTGTAAAAATCCCTCGTAACATCAGAGGTTTCCTTTGGCAAGCTCTTCAAGACATACTATTAACTACTAGGGAGCAAATCCTAATCAGAAAAGGGCCGGCCCACCGATAGCATTTGTCCTCTTTGTGACACTATAGAAACCATTAATCTTTTACTCTCTCTTGTCCAATGGCATAATATGCTTGGGCTGTGATTAGATAGGTTTTGGGGTGGGGATCCTCTCCAAACTCTGTAGAGGATCTCATCTCGTGGATTATAAACTAAAAAAAAGTATCCCCGGTCCCGGTGTAATCGACTCTTTGCTTTCTAGATATAGCAGGGCTATAATATGCCTTGAGTCGAAAAATAAGTATGATTTTGCTGACAAAAAATGAAATATCACATGGATATCTGCACTTTTCTCCAAGAAATCAAAACTCCCGTGACCATCAGAGAAATTGCAATATTTTTCCAGAAATCCTTCCAGTTTAGTACTAAGAATAACAAGCATAACCACGAATGACAGGAACGGGAGATACAAGAAAGAGAGGGGGGGGGGGAGAAAGAGAAGAGAGAATGGTGGTGGGAATCGGTACTCACCTTGGAGGACGAACGGGTGAACGCCGGCGACGAGGGCAGCGGGAGAAAATGCAGCGCGCGCGAGAGAGGCCTAGCGGAAGTGAGCAGCGGCGGCGCGGGGAAACGGCGTCGGCGGCTGTGCAAGGGGCGGCCATGGCGGAACCTTAGAGCGGCGGCGGCGGCGGCGGCGGCACAATCTATGGGCGGGGCCGCGGCGAGAGTTTGGTCGCCCGTGTGTGCTGCAGTGTGTGGTCTAGACAGGCAAGGCAATTGCTGAACGACCCTCGCCTCGGTGCTGACTGCTGTGCTGAGGCGCAAGTCCAAACCGGAACCCAAACCGCACCCAAATAACGGTCACCATTCCCAGGCCAGGCTTATTACAAGTGCACGACGCTCCTACTCCTACCTCGAGAAACACGCCGAACAGCGTTGGTGCGATCGGCCGTCCTTGCGACGCGTCGACACTGATCTCTTCGCCTGCCCTCGCGCTAAGAACCAGCGGCAGCAGCAGCAGCAGCATCAAGAAGCAAGCGATCTTCATTTTCTTTCCCGGCTACAAGGGAGGAAGAGAATGGATTGACAAGCTCGAGAACTACGGCGAGTGTTCTTCGCAAGAACGCACGAGAGGAGTAGCTATTTTGGTGAGGTTTTGGGGAACGTGTGAACCCCTGGCATCCCTTGCATCATGGACTACACTTGCAGCAAAAAATACAAGAGCCCGGAACCACACACTCTAGTGGAATCCCTGACATTATAGCCTACAGTTTTAGCAAAAGTGAAAGGCAGAAGGGAGAAGGGTAATTCCACAAACACATATTTTATTTTTATTTTTAAAACAAGGCAAAAGATTTGTCATTTTCATTGATTAAGAAGAGGATTATTACAAATAAAACCTTGACCATAATGGTCAAGGCAGAACAAAGGGCCTACTCTCGCGGTATTACAATACTCAAAGCTTTTGCACCGGCAAGGCTTCATAAGCCAATTTCTTCTTTTATCTTGGCAATCACTATCATTAATGTTGAGGCGTTGTTTGTAAAGGCCCTATCATTTCTTTCCTTCCAAACTTCCCGTGAAACCAACATTGCAAGCGATGCCAAAGCCTTCTTAGAGTTACCTATCTTATGAATCTTGTCCCTCCACCACTCCTTGACCGATGTCATGTCGCGCCAACTATGGATATCAATGTCATCAAGTCGAAGACACTCCTTGATTTGCCGCCAAACACGCACGGTGAAACGACATTTGAAAAGGAGATGTGGAGCGGTTTCTTGCACTTGGTTGCAAAGTTTGCATCTTCCGCAATTTTGCCATCCTCTTTTTTGAAGTCTATCCGTCGTTCAAACTCTATTTTGAATCACTAACCAAGCAAAAAACTTGCATTTTTTGGGGGCCCAATTCTTCCAAACCAACGAGGGCATGAGGGATGAAGTTTGCTCAAGGAATTGCATTTTGTAGGCCGATTTTGATGAGTAGCATCCATCACTAGTGAGCTTCCAAGAGATTGAGTCCGGGGTGTTGCCGTCAAGATGGACTAATTGTATAGCTTCCCAAAGGGCGTAGAATTGCAATATATGGTCAAAGGAGAGGCCGTTTCGGGTGTTCACTTGACTCACCCAAAAGTCATTGCCCAAAGCCTTGTGCACGGTGCAATTTTTCTTCTTGGATCGCTCAAAGAGAAGTGGACCTATTGTAGGGGTTCGTAGCATGGAAAACAAAAAATTTCTATCGCATACAAACAAACAAGCCAAGATCTATCTACTAGATTGTAGCAACGAGTCGATAGAGGAACTCACCCTCGAAGATTCCAAAGCGGTTAACGAGAGCAGATTCTCGTGGATGATGTAGTCGTACTCTTTCCGATCTCAAGATCGCGTAGACGATCCTTCCAGCGCCACGTTCCAGCAGCGCTCCCGCAGTCGGTCACACGTTCGGTACTCGACGAATACCTTCCTCTCCCTTGTTCCAGCAGGCAGCGGAGGTTGTAGCACTCTCCTCGCGATTCCGGCAGCACAACGGCGTGGTACCGGAAGTAGAGGGGAGATCCCGCAGGGCTTCGCCTTAAGCCGGTGCGAGTATGGTGGAGCTTATGAGAGAGGCTATTAGTGGTCTAGTAATTAGACACACCAATTAGAAGGCTCTAAACCAATTAGAAGGCTCTAAACCGCTGGCTAAAGCAATTAGAAGCTCTAAACCAAAACGGCTCTAAACCGGAGATTAGAGGTGGAAACTTGTGTGTGCTAGGAGGGAGCCCTGCCCCTCCTTATATAGGTGGGAGGGCTGGCCGGCCAAGGGGAGGAGAGTCCCTCCCCAAGTCGGCTTGGTGGGGCGCCGGCCAAGGGAGGAACCCTCCTCCAATTCGGCCTCCACCAATCCTCCTCTCTTCCCACTTCCCAAAATTGTCGTTTGACTTTCAAACTAGCCGTTTGACTTTTCAATTTAGGATTTAAATAAATCCTTTATTTTGGACAGCGAAGACACCTAGTACATGATGCAATCATTCCAACTTACAATGACACATTCATGTACCCTTCCCCCCTCCGGAGTGCCGGACATTCCGGGACCTTCTAGAATGTTCCCGATGAAAACACCGGAACCATTCCCCAACTCCGAAACGGGACTTTCCTTATATGAATCTTATTCTCCGGACCATTCCGGATCACCTCGTGATATCCCGGATCCCATCCGAGACTCCGAACAACATTCGGTCTCTTTCTCATAATACCATAACTACTCAAAACAACGTCGAATCCTTAAGTGTGTCTCCCTACGGTTCGTGAATTATGCGGACATGATCGAGACACTTCTCCGAACAATAACCAATAGAGGAATCTGGAAATTCATATGGCTCCCACATATTTCTACGATTACTTTGCGATCGAATGAACCACCTACATACGATACCAATTTCCCTTTGTCTCACGATATGTTACTTATCCGAGGTTATGATCGTCGGTATCTCTGCATACCTAGTTCAACCTCGTTACCGATAAGTACTCTTTTCTCGTTCCCGTGATATGTGATCCCTTGTGAGCCAGTCACATGCTTGCAAGCTAATTGGATGACATTTCACCGAGAGGGCCCAGAGTATATCTATCCGTCATGTGGATGGACAAATCCCACTCTTGATCCATGTGTCTCAACCAATACTTTCCAAACACTCAATGCCACCTTTATAACCACCCTGTTACGGTGTGGTGTTTGATGACATCAAAGCATCCATCCGGTAAAGGTGATATGCATGATCTCATGGTCGAAGGAATCAGGTTACTATGTATCAGAAAGCATATAGCAATTGAACTATTGAAATGACTTGATCTTTATGCTATGCTTATCTATAGGAGTATGTCCACCATATCATTCTCCTAACGATATGATCTTGTTGTTAATAACATCTCAATGTTCATGATAGGGAAACCACAATCATCTATTAACCAACAAGCTAGTTTAACAAGAGGCTTTACTAGGGACTCTTTTATGTTTACAAATCACACAAGTATTAATGTTTCCTGTTAATACAATTATAGCATGGTATGTAAACATTTATCATAAGTATGAAGATATGATAATAACCACTTTATTATTGCCTCTTGGGCATATCTCCAACAGTCTCCCACTTGCACTAGAGTCAATAATCTAGTTTCAAACCTTTGTGTTTTCAACACCTATAGCTTTCTGGTGTTGTATGTACACGATTGCTAGTGGTTAACTGATCTCCGGATCTGACACTTCCAGGTCCGTGTGTAATTGCATGTCTTTGCGTCTCTACGCATCACTCATTCTCTAATGAGATGGCTTTGTATGATTTGGTCTTTCGGTGTGACCTTTAGTTCTTTGGGGTTAAAACATGTTGATAATATTGTCGCACAATATATCTTCATAGTATTATCCCGCTGTGAACTACACCTAGTTTGATAACAAACTACTTGACACAAATGCCCTCTTTTGCTGCTATAATAGCAGTCATATACTTTAGCCTTTTGTTGAAGTATCTGTTACAATGTCTTAACTTTGGAACTCATCCAAATCCATTATGGAACTCACTTTCCATTATATTGTGCCACCCTTAATTTAGATTGAGATAAACTTAATTTGTACTTTGTGACAAAACTAGTATCAATGTAGTACTTTTACAATGAACTAACCATCTATTTGTCACTTCTACAAATAATATACTCTTAGTTCTTCCAAAAGATCATAAGAATATCCTTACTATCGTCCAATGATCATCTTATGAATCATTCTGGTATATGCTCATAATATTTATAGCATAGGACATATCTGGATTTGTACATATCACAGTATGATTGATATAAATACTCTTTGTGATTTCATACATCAAGTATCAATCTATACTTGAATCTTTGTTTCACTTACCAAGTGCCAATACACTTGAATATATCATCAACATTGAACTCTTTCAATCCTTTCTGTGCAACAAGAACCTTTCTTGTAGTTTCTATATTGAATTCATTCAATATCTCGTCTATGTACTTCTGGCACAACCATATTAGCGTCTATTGATGCCAAATATTTGGGTTTTGCCTAAGTCTTTCATCGGGATGAAATTCTTAATATGTGTTAATAAAAGATACATTATTTCCAATCAACAATATGTCTTCCACATAATGTATTAGAAACATGTCTTAGCGCTCCCACTTAATTTCTTGCAAATGCAAGCATCTTCATTGTCTCCGATGAAATTAAACTCTTTTAACAGTTTCATCATAGTGAAGATTCCAACTCCGCTATGCTTACTTCAACCATTGAAGTTTGCATATGCTTTTAGCATCCTTTGAATTAACAAAACCCTTTGGACCGTGTCATGCACACGTCCTAGGTAACCATTCTATTAGAAGAACTTGTTTTGTTTATTCTACTACCACATAACAAATTATATGTAGTGTTTGCTACATTAATCCGTCTAGACTAAAAATCGCTATGAAAGATCAAATCTTGTCATATACAACCTTTGAACATTGTTGTGAACTCTTTCCCAACATGTCGACTATTTCATAGATGTGAAACATCCATGTCTACTTCTTTATAGATCCAAACACAACTGCAAGGTCTTACACCTTTTTCGAGGGTCCTTCAAGTTCAAAACTTGATTTCTCGTGTATGGAACTATCACGGATTATATGGCTTCAAGCCATTTGACGGAGTCAGGGCCCATCATCGCTTCTTTGCATGTAGTCGGATCATTATTGTCAAATAATGATTTAACTCTCAAATCTTGGTATTTGATTGTTCATCCGACCTACTTGTTTCAATAGGAACTTAGATCTCCATGACCACAACCTTTGAGGTACGTGAGCCATGAGCTTTGTTTGCTAACTCCGGAACACTTTTCGGCGCTGCGCAACTCTGCACATACAGCTAAGGTTCTTTTAACCTTTATCAAAGTTCTATTGTCCTCCCACTTAACTTTTCACGAAAAATTCCTTCTCAAAGAAACTTGACGTTTTAAGTGACAAACACTTTTGTCTCCGATGTTATGGAGGATTACTTAATATTTATACAAAGACAGGTTCATCCGACTTTGGTTGCACACATCTTTCTTATGCATAGCATACCAATGTTTTAAGAAAGGACTACTTGGGTTTTATCCCAAACCATAACTTTATATGGTGTCATTTCAACGGATTATGATGGAGCTCCTTTTCAGTGGAAAAACGGTAGTCTCTAAAGCTTTTAATCTTTAAAATACAATAGCAGTTTTATGAATTATACCTTCGATCTTACCATGTCAAACAAGGTTCAATTACATATCTCGAACGCTCCATACTCTTATGGTGTTTCGGGAAATGCAAATCCATGGAACGATTCCTTAAATCTTAGGTATTATGCTAAACTTGTAACTCAAATATCTTCCTTTATGATCTTATCATAAACTATTTATATTCTTGTTACAATGATTTTGCACTTCATCTTGAAAATCTTTGAACTTTTCAAATATTTCATACTTCATCCTTATTAAGTAAATATTCATATATTCACTCAAATTTTCGGAGAAAGCATATGAAGTTGAAATCCATCGCTCTTGACTACACATAATGGATTTCGTACAACAATATGTACAAGTTCCAATAAGCTAGTCCATCGTTCCCTTTTGGCCTATGAACGAAGTTTTAATTATCTCTAGGAAAGTTTCACAAACGTCATTTGATCAAAATCAAATAGACTCCAAAATTCCATCCATATGGATTTTCTTCATGTTTTCTTTCCAATATAATTTAAACGGCGATGTCACTTCCTAAGTGATCTTTCAATCAATTTGTCTTTCGACATTTTTAGCACTAGTTTTATGGATGTGATGTCTCCAACGAGATTTGCGAATCATCCATCTTTTATGGATTACGGCAATTATTTGAACAACCCTTTTGTTCTCATAATACCTGATAAAACAAATCTTGAAGGCAAGCTTTTGATGTTTAACGAGCAACACAATAACCCTTTATTTTGTTCTCGATGAACATCATCACATATTCTTTTGCTAGTTACTTAGGCCATTGTAGTTCATGAATTGTGTTGTTTCGTATGACGATTCATACCAACAAATTCAGTATCAAATACTTAAGAACCACATTGTTTAATAAGCAAAGAATATAGCCATAACACGTATATCATCTATATACTTAAACTGAACAATTCTAGTCTTTTCTTTTCTGCCATATACTTATGAGATTCTCCTTCAGTATTTCCTTTTCTGTTTGAAAGAATCTATCAACATCAATAGTGGAGTCATTCATATGACACATATAGTCCAAAGCGTGTATAGTTAAATACCAATGTCTTTGGACTTACACTTTGAAGCAGATCACCATTATCAAATGTTTGGTGTTCTTTCAAATTCCTTTCTTTAGTAATCTCTTGGCGTAGTAAACATTTTACCTACATCAAATATTCACCTTCATCATGGAATCGTCCATGACCAAGCTACTTTTAGCTTATAACGGTGAATCACGAGTATAATGTTTGCTCTCCAAAACCTTTTGGAAGATTAGGACAACTAGTGTCTCCAACCTTTTGCAAATTCTCATCAAAATATGAGAACATGAACTTTGCCATATTATACTCTATCATGTTGTAACCAAAACTTCGTTTCAGATATCACAATATCTTCCACACATCATGGTTTCTGAAACAACTCTTTCAGATCCTAGATAACCTTGATATTAAGATGAATATCAAGAATCATGGAGACAAACATGATACTCATATACTAACACTTGGAATTGTCACTCTTGTTTTAATACCAATTATTAAACTTCATGGAGTAACCGGAACCTACTGAAAGTTTGCAATAGGACTTTAAACTTTAGATTAACACTTCAAAACAATACGATACCAGTTCGTAAAGTAACTAACCAGAATTCTATAGTTCTATCATCTCAATTATAACTAAGCGCAAGGTGGTAAACGGATGCCAATGACTACAACAACTATGCAAATTCACTTTGATTTAGTTTATGATAAATTGAGTTCTAATTAATAATTAAATTAATCTAGGTGAACTCCCACTCAAAACAATATCCCTCACATTGTTTTAGTGATCACACGAACCAAATCCACCACATCAAAACCGATCATCACGAGAGTTGATATAGCTTCAATGGCGAACAATCAACATGTTCATCGTATCTACTATATGACTCATGCTCTACCTTTCGGTAATCCGTGTTCCTGAGGCCATGTCTGTACATGCTAGGCTCGTCAAGATCAAACCTTAGCTACCGCATAAGCAAATCTGGCTTGCTTACGTTGTATTCACCCGCGGAATCAAAGACACCCGATCATCACGTGGTGCTTCGAAGCAGCAAGCTTTGGCAACGGTGCATACTAAGGGTGAACACTTTAGAACTTGAAATTTATGTGCATGAGGGATCATCTTATAATGCTACCGTCGTCTACTAAGCAATACAAGATGCATAAAGGATTAACATCACAGGCAATTCATAATATGTGATATGATATGGCCTTTCTTCTTTGTGCTTCCGATCTCCATCTTCAAGCACGAACATGATCTCCATCATCACCGGCATAGCATCAAGGTCAATGACGCTTCTTCATGGTTGTCGTCCACCAGCTTCAACTATTACAACTATTTTGAATAGACACGCAGGTCTTAACAGAAATTAAAGACAACCATATGGCTCCTGCCGGTTGCCGACTTACAATAAGGAACATTGCATACATCATATATAATCACAATCATGGCCATATCACATCACTGCACACCCCTGCAAAACAAAGTTAGACGCTTCTACTTTCTTTGCATATTTTACGTGGTTTGGGGCTTTCAATAAGTGTCGTTCTAACCTACGAACAAGAACCACAACATTGATACTAGCATTGTTGATTACCCGTTGTAAATTGGATCTTTACTATGCTAGGAGAAACAGGCACCCGCAAAGCCACTTATGCAATACAAGTTGCATGTCAAGCGTGGAGCAAGTCTCATGAACGATGTCATGTAAGGTTAGCCCGGGCCGCTTCATCCCAACATACCGCAAGATGCAAAGTACACAAGAAGTAATCGACAATAAAAGCATCAACGCCCACAATGACCATTGTGTTCTACTCGTGCAACAGATCTACATATAGACACGGCTCTGATACCACTGTAGGGGTTCGTAGCATGGAAAACAAAAAATTTCTATCGCATACAAACAAACAAGCCAAGATCTATCTACTAGATTGTAGCAACGAGTCGATCGAGGAACTCACCCTCGAAGATTCCAAAGCGGTTAACGAGAGCAGATTCTCGTGGATGATGTAGTCGTACTCTTTCCGATCTCAAGATCGCGTAGACGATCCTTCCAGCGCCACGTTCCAGCAGCGCTCCCGCAGTCGGTCACACGTTCGGTACTCGACGAAGACCTTCCTCTCTCTTGTTCCAGCAGGCAGCGGAGGTTGTAGCACTCTCCTCGCGATTCCGGCAGCACAACGGCGTGGTACCGGAAGTAGAGGGGAGATCCCGCAGGGCTTCGCCTTAAGCCGGTGCGAGTATGGTGGAGCTTATGAGAGAGGCTATTAGTGGTCTAGTAATTAGACACACCAATTAGAAGGCTCTAAACCAATTAGAAGGCTCTAAACCGCTGGCTAAAGCAATTAGAAGCTCTAAACCAAAATGGCTCTAAACCGGAGATTAGAGGTGGAAACTTGTGTGTGCTAGGAGGGAGCCCTGCCCCTCCTTATATAGGTGGGAGGGCTGGCCGGCCAAGGGGAGGAGAGTCCCTCCCCAAGTCGGCTTGGTGGGGCGCCGGCCAAGGGAGGAACCCTCCTCCAATTCGGCCTCCACCAATCCTCCTCTCTTCCCACTTCCCAAAATTGTCGTTTGACTTTCAAACTAGCCGTTTGACTTTTCAATTTAGGATTTAAATAAATCCTTTATTTTGGACAGCGAAGACACCTAGTACATGATGCAATCATTCCAACTTACAATGACACATTCATGTACCCTTCCCCCCTCCGGAGTGCCGGACATTCCGGGACCTTCTAGAATGTTCCCGATGAAAACACCGGAACCATTCCCCAACTCCGAAACGGGACTTTCCTTATATGAATCTTATTCTCCGGACCATTCCGGATCACCTCGTGATATCCCGGATCCCATCCGAGACTCCGAACAACATTCGGTCTCTTTCTCATAATACCATAACTACTCAAAACAACGTCGAATCCTTAAGTGTGTCTCCCTACGGTTCGTGAATTATGCGGACATGATCGAGACACTTCTCCGAACAATAACCAATAGAGGAATCTGGAAATTCATATGGCTCCCACATATTTCTACGATTACTTTGCGATCGAATGAACCACCTACATACGATACCAATTTCCCTTTGTCTCACGATATGTTACTTATCCGAGGTTATGATCGTCGGTATCTCTGCATACCTAGTTCAACCTCGTTACCGATAAGTACTCTTTTCTCGTTCCCGTGATATGTGATCCCTTGTGAGCCAGTCACATGCTTGCAAGCTAATTGGATGACATTTCACCGAGAGGGCCCAGAGTATATCTATCCGTCATGTGGATGGACAAATCCCACTCTTGATCCATGTGTCTCAACCAATACTTTCCAAACACTCAATGCCACCTTTATAACCACCCTGTTACGGTGTGGTGTTTGATGACATCAAAGCATCCATCCGGTAAAGGTGATATGCATGATCTCATGGTCGAAGGAATCAGGTTACTATGTATCAGAAAGCATATAGCAATTGAACTATTGAAATGACTTGATCTTTATGCTATGCTTATCTATAGGAGTATGTCCACCATATCATTCTCCTAACGATATGATCTTGTTGTTAATAACATCTCAATGTTCATGATAGGGAAACCACAATCATCTATTAACCAACAAGCTAGTTTAACAAGAGGCTTTACTAGGGACTCTTTTATGTTTACAAATCACACAAGTATTAATGTTTCCTGTTAATACAATTATAGCATGGTATGTAAACATTTATCATAAGTATGAAGATATGATAATAACCACTTTATTATTGCCTCTTGGGCATATCTCCAACACCTATGTCCATAGGGCGTCTTCCGTCAAGCCAAGAAGCTTTCCAAAAAAGAGCGTGTTTTCCGTTTCCAATGATAACATTTGTGGCCGCCGCAAAAAGATCACAATCTTGAGGGGTACAAGGCGTTCCAAGTCCAGCTCATGGCTTAGGCTCCTCACTCCATTCGTTCCAAAGCCATCTCATGCGAAGGGCCACGGCAAATTTTTTGAGATTGAGGATTCCAAGGCCTCCAAATTCTTTCGGTTTACAAACCAACTCCCAATTTACTTTACATTTCCCACCGGCAAGTGACAAAACACATACTTTATCAGGGCCAGAGTAACACAAACTCAAATTTGAGGCTTTGTGACAACAACACCAATTACTGAGTCTAAAATTTGTAACAAAAACACTAAAAGAGAGAGTGTGTGTGTTGTGAGAGAAAGAGAAAGAAATCTGATAGCACTAATGCCAAATATAGAGCAAGTCCAGCGGCCTCTCCAACTCACTCGACAGCGGCAAAATTGTTGTTTTCGGGACAAAACAATACTTCAACGACCTCACAAACTTGCTCGGAAGATATACAGCATCGGCAAATGACCCCTCGTCTCGGTTGGAGACCCTGGCTAACTTGGCATCAGTCATCTGCCTCCCTCCCACACCCGCGGTGCATATATCAGCGGTGCCACTTGTCATTCAATCTACGTCGTCGTCGCCTAATAGAGGGGAGGGGAGGAAGGGTTGACGGAGTCCAAGATGAAGACGGAAAGCGGGAGAGAAATCGTCAAGGACAGAGACGAATTAATAACATATAAAAAATATTCAAAAGTATGACATTTATCTAGAATTGGAGGGAATATAAAGAACAGAAAAACATAATAAAAATAAAACTGAAACTAATAGCAGATCAAATATATAAAAATATATAGACGATTGAATTGAGAAAGAGAGGTTTAGTAGTAGTTATTAAAAATAATAAGTAAAATATATGTGGGTCCCGGTGAGTACAATATACTAGAGAATGGGATTAAGAGAAGCCGTTGGACTAGAGAACAAAATAAAGTAGGCTTTTTTAAGGAGGTTATGCAAATGAAGGATTGGAAAACTAAATCTAAAATCTCTTATAATTGGGTCGATGAATCCTCTAGCTTCTTATCTCAACATCTCCTGGATGATGTAACTGTAATTTGAATTCGGGACTACAAGTTTCAGACGCATTTTTTTCTTACCAGAGTACCTAAAGGGACTGGAGGTTTTAATGAGACGGCTTGCATGCCTAATATAGTATATTTTCTCTAAAAAAAAAGATTGGAAAACCAAATTTGCGGACTCCCTTGGACTTGATCTAAGCAGACATCGTGACTAGCTACTATCAATTAATACTAGCCATGTCCGAAAGGCGATGTATTGCTGCCTGCTTTCCTTCAATAAAAACACTTTGTCTTTTTTTTTGCGGCTTATTTTGGAAACAGCACGGGGAATGTCTCTTTCCCTCTATGTACAGCACACGGGAATTTGAACAAAAATAACCCAATTAAATAATAAATTCAGGAAATAAACTTCGGCCATCGAAATTTCACGGATCTAACCTTTTTTGTAACGCTGTAGACAATGGCGCCGCACCCTAAAGCGTAGCGCCAAGCTTGGTGGCGCCGCACCTCTGCCAGCGTGGCGTCGACGTGGTCTCGCGGGTACCAGTTTCGTAAGTGCGGCGCCACTACGGCGCCGCACTTTAGGTCTTGTACCAGCCGCGCGGCCGCCCCAGCCCGACCCAGGCTCACTTTTTCCCCCAACCCACGAACAGAGAGGCGGCGGCGGCTGTGGTGAGACTCCTCCCTCAAATCCCTCCCTCCAAAAGGCCAAATTGGACCCTTCTTCCCGTGGATTTCGATCCCCCAAGTGCCTAGAGGTATTCTTCCCCTTTCTCTTCGTTTTCACCCATAAAATTCTTGGTTTGACCCATATCTATGAAACCCTAGATTGATATGCAAGATGTATGGTAGATTTTGGCATAGGGATGGATATTGTGTTAATGTCACCAATGAGTATGTATTGAGTTGGCATAGGTATTGTTGACCATGGTATTATTGTTATGATTATTTTAGGAATGTCAAGAATTGTTCATGTTCATCATGTAGACAAGGATGCCTTTTTGAGAGGTAATATAGAACCGGACCCGGATGAGCTTGACTTGGTGTTTGATCGTAGTCCCACCTACGATGAGGTCTTGGAGCAAGTTAGGATTGAATTGAAATGGATGGACCCAAATGATGTTGTTGAGTTAGAGGGGAGGCATAATGTGGCTTTTGGAATGCACACCCGTTGAAAGACCATGCGTATCTTCTCCGAGCCCCGTTGGGTTGCATACAAGGAGGTGGTGGCGGAGTCGCTAGACAAAGCTCTCGAACTATTTGCCACCAAGAAATTTGAGAATAACTTACACTTGGATTTGAACCGTACTGCCTCCCCATTGGGTTCTAGGAGTCCTCCACCAATAAACCAAGAGGTATTGATTAAACCTCCATTTACCCAAGTATTGAGCCCGATTTCGAAGAACCAAGATGAAGTGTTGGAAGAGCAAAATGATGATTATTGGCACGATGAGCATGAGGTTGAGCTCCATGACAACAATGTTGGAGATTTGAATAAATATATTACGCAAGAGAGCATGGACCGTGACATCCCGTATACTCGATGCTATGCTTCGGACTCGGATGATGATGGTCCTGAAGAAGAACTTGACGAGGAGGGGTTCACAGCTAGAGAGGCCGAAATCCACGAGAACGTATTGGGGCGGGACCACATGGTATCTTTGTTCCGTGATGTTAGTCTCGCGGATGAAGCCACGGTTGATGGCGGTGAGGGCATAGTGCTTGGACCAAGGTCAAGTTCTTACCGTGATGGTAATCAAGAGAATAATGGATTTTCTCGTGGATCGAGGTTTAAGACCTTGTTGGAATTTAAGCAATGGATAAAGGACTTCTCGGTTAAGCATCATCGCCCTTACACGGTGGTGCACTCGGACGTGAAGAAGCGTTACACGGTTAAATGCGAGGAGGATGGATGTCCTTGGATTGTGCGTGCAAGACCATTTAAGGGAGGTCCAAGTTGGCACATATCTAGTTGTGTATCAACTCACATGTGCCGAGGCCCAACGGTGGATGGCAAGGATGTGAAGCACGAGCATCGACAACTCACCTCCGAGTTTATTGCTTATAGGCTTTCCAATAACATCAAGTCATTTCCAATAATGACCATCAAAATGGTCCAAGAGCTTGTGAAAGCCCTTTTTCACTACGAGGTGAAATATGGGAAGGCATGGAAGGCGAAGCAAGCCGCATTCAAGATGTTGTATGGTGATTGGGAGGAATCTTATAACCGGATCCCTAGGTTATTGTTAGCGATGGCCAATGCTAACCCGGGCATGATTCATATCATTAAACCTTTTGGGAACAAGACAAGGATAATGAACGGAAAAACCGTTTGAGTATTTGTACGTGCATTTTGGGGTTTCGAGCAATGTGTCCGGGCTTTTGAACATTACATGCCTGTTATATCCGTTGATGGCACCTTCTTGACCGGACAATACAAGGGCACTATCTTGATTGCAATAGCTAGCGATGCCAACAACCGGTTGGTTCCTTTGGCGTTTGCTTTGGTTGAGGTGGAAAACAATGACAATTGGGAGTGGTTCTTCCATATTTTGAGAACGAAGGTCTTACCCGCTCAAAGGGAATTATGTGTCATCTCGGATCGTCATCAAGGAATTCTCAATGCGGTGATGCTTGACATTCCCGGACATGTCCCATTGCACCATCGATGGTGCATGAGACATTGTGTTTCAAACTTCTATAGGGCATGCAAGAGCAAGGACTTGTCTGATGATCTACCAGATTGTTGTCTTGTTTTCACGGAGCGCCGTTTCTCAAACTTGTACAACAAATTGTTTCATAACAAAGAACTCAATGCGGGGGGCAAAGAGTTCCTCCTTAGGAACACTGAAGATATGGGAAAGTGGGCACGAGCTTACGATGAGGGTGGCCGGAGGTACGGTCAAATGGCAAGCAATATGGCAGAATGCTTCAACAAGTTGCTAAAAGGTGTCCGCGCATTGCCCGTCACGGCAATAGTCCAATACACATTCGACAAGATGAATGAGTATTTTCTAAAGTACTCAGCTGAAACGGATAGGCAGATTGCGGGAGACTACAAGGACAAGCATAAATACAAGTTCCCACCGAAGGTTGACGATTGGATGCAATTTCAGTCAAAGAAAGCGGACTCCCAAGTTGTCACGGAATTTGATAATGACGAGCTAATTTACCAAGTTACGGAGCCAGGAGGAACCATGGCTGATGGTGTCTAACACGGAGGTCGAGCTTTCAAGGTCTCGCTCAAAACTTGTGAGTGCACTTGTGGTAGGCCATTGTTGCTTCATCTTGCTTGCTCGCACTTGCTAACGGCAGCTCGAAGGCGACATCTTGATTGGAATAATCCTCTTACGGTGAGAGAGTCTGAATTCTCAATCGAGACTACTAAGAAGACATGGGCTCCTAGATTTCACCCATACCTAGACCAATCTCAATGGCCGGAGTACCATGGAATTCAAGTATGCCCCGATCTAGAATGGAAGGTCGTTAAACGTGGAAGAGGCAAGACAAAGCGCTTTAGGAGTGACATGGATGGATGGGGAAGTGGTGGTGGCCGAGAAACGGGCAACAACCAATTCCAAGGGCCATGTGAGAGAGGACGGTGTAGAACGTGCAATGCTGAAGGGCATAATGCACGAAAGTGTACCCAAAGAAAGAGAGCAAAAGTAAATGAAGCAAGCATAAGCCAACCAAGTGTTAGCCAACCGAGTGGTAGTCAACCGAGTGGTAGCCAACCGAGTGGTAGCCAACAAGCGCCAAACCAAAGGAGAAATAGGCAACAAGCGCCAAGCCAAAGGAGAAATAGGCAACAAGTCCCTAGCCAACCGAGTGGTAGCCAACATGTCCCTAGCCAACCGAGTGGTAGCCAACATGTTCCTAGGCAAGAAGCTCCTAGGCAACAAAGAGGTCGGTCACTTGGACTTAGAAGAGGAAGAGGACGTGGACCAAATCCGGCTAGTATGATAGGTTACTTGGCAGGACCAAATCCGTATGCTCATAGGTATGGCTAGTATGATAGGTTACTTGGAATTTTATATGTTTCTCCATTACATGCTACTATTGCTTACTTGCTAACTTTTTCTTATAGATATGGCTACGCAACCCAACAAGGGGAAGGGGGTGTGGGGAGAGGCCAATGATGATGAGACTCATATGTTTCTCCATTATATGCTTGCTTGTTATTAATATTGCTTATTTGTTGTTACTATTGCTTACTTGCTTATTTTCTTATAGGTATGGCTACGCAACCCAATGATGATGAGACACGTAGAGTGTGGGAGGAGGCTATTAGGAGGTTGAAGGAAAAGAAGAGAGCCGAACGTGAGAAGAAGGAGAGAGAGGCAGAAGAGGCGAAGAGGGAGCACAAGAGGCGCATGGATCTTGAGTGGAGGGCGATGCAAAGACGCGAGAAGAAGAAGCTTAAAGAGGCCGAAGAGGAACGGCTAAGGATATTCAAGGCCAAAATGATGAAGAACCTTGAATTGTCTAGCATAAAGCAAGAGAGAGAAAATAAGCTTCGTTTTGAGTGGTTGGAAAATGAGGCTCGTCTCATAAGGGAAGAGAGAGCGCAAGAAGAAGAGAAGAAGAAGAAGACATTGGAGAGTAGAGAATACTTTGAGTCGGTGGTTCAATTGCCCGTGACCTAAGGGAAAAGGAGGAAGCAAAGGAAGAAGAGAGGAAGAGGAAGGCAAAAGGGAAAGGACCTTGTTCGACACAATAGGAGAAGGTCTATCATGGTTGTGAGAAGGAGGAACGAGGTTTCTATGTTTGACCTATGACTATGTATTAGATTGAGTATGTCTTAAACTTTGACTATGTGTAAGATTGTGCATGTTGTGAACTATGACGTTCAGTACGTTGTGAACTATGATGTTATGTGAGATTTAGTATGCGGATGTGTTGTCCTTATTTGCCGATAATTACCCCGCGAAAATACATACTCAATGTATGTTTTAGTGACACAAGAATGTGTGGCGCCAGCAGCTGTGGCGCCGCACATCCAGAGAAAAGTAGACAGAAGCTTCTGTCTACTTTTCTGCGAGTGTGCGGCGCCACAGCTCGTGGCGTTGCATGTGTGGCGCCAGCAGCTGTGGCGCCGCACATCCAGAGAAAAGTAGGCAGAAGCTTCTGTCTACTTTTCTGCGAATGTGTGGCGCCACAGCTCGTGGCGTTGCACCGTGTGGCGCCACAGGCTGGTGGCGTTGCATGTGTGGAGCCAGCAGCTGTGGCGCCGCACATCCAGAGAAAAGTAGACAGAAGCTTCTGTCTACTTTTCTGCGAATGTGCGGCGCCACAGCTCGTGGCGTTGCACCGTGTGGCGTCACATGCTGGTGGCGTTGCATGTGTGGCGCCAGCAGCTGTGGCGCCGCACATCCAGAGAAAAGTAGACAGAAGCTTCTGTCTACTTTTCTGCGAATATGCGGCGCCACAGCTCGTGGCGTTGCATGTGTGGTGCCAGCAACTGTGGCGCAGCACATCCAGAGAAAAGTAGACAGAAGCTTCTGTGGCGCCGCACGTTCCTGGAGCCACGGCGTTGCACATGTGCGGCGCCACACTGCATGGCGCCGCACATTCCTGTTGTTTACTTGCAGAGACACCTTCCTGTGGCCTTTTGCTGTGTTGCCTTTAGAAATGGTGAATCAAATCCCACCATGTCACAGTAGCTTCCCTCATGATTGATGAATCGATCTCAGGAGTTGAAACAAATTAGGAGTTCGCAACTTAACGACAAGTTCACGACAAATTAGTTGAAACAAAGTAGGAGTTGATGACAAGTTCATGACAAATTTACGACTAGAGGCTAACGACAAGTTCACGACAAATTTACGACAAGTTCACAACTACTTCTCCCCAACTACTACCCACGGGTCGCCCTCTTCCCTCGGCCCCTTCGTGTAGGAAGCTTCCTCGTGACCTGTTCCTCGTCATCATCTTGCAACCTGTAGGTCGTCTTCTTGGCCTTCTTTGCCTTCTTTTCCTTGGCCGTGGAAGGGTTGGGTGTGTAAGGCTTCTTGGGTTGCCTTGGCTTGAGCATGTAGTCGGACCGCTCGTGGATCTTGTATCGAGTGTATGTGCCCAACGTCATCTCGTCGTCGACGCTTTCTTCATCCTGGGGCTATCAACACAAGAACAATGGTAAGGACACAATACAATGCAAGGGTTCGTCATAATACAATGCTTTTCTACCTCAGGTGTGTCCGCCTCATCCTCGGATGGGGAGTGATGATCGCCAGAAGGGCCAGGGGGCGTGTTGGACCGTGACGCGGACGGTGTTGCCACCTCGGGGTCACGACAACCTAGCAATTTGAAAGCCGCCTTAACCGTAGGTCATGACCGTGTCCTCGTCAGCATCCTCGGGGCAGGTCTTGAAATTCTGTCTAATCCAACTGAAAGTAGCCCCGACAGCTACCCTTAGTGTTACTCCCTTCTCATTTACAACCTCGGGTGGATCCTTTCCTATAAGGCTAACCATCTGCTCCCGCCACCCGTCTGAATCTGTGCTTATGCACACAGGGTTTTCCTCGATTGGGAGTGCCAGGATCATGCTCATGTCCTGCAAAGTGATCGTAGTCTTACCGGTCCTAAGGTGAAAAGTGTGTGTCTCCGGCCTCCACCGGTCGACAAGCGCGGTGATCGCAGCGGGGTTGAACTTCGGTGTCGACCGAGTAACCATGTGGATAAAGGGGAGGAATCCTAGTTGCTCGATGTACAGAGTGTACCGCTCATCGTAAGTCAGGTTCTTGGCCGATGAGACCTCGTGATATCTAAGTCGAAGAGGTACAAGCTCCTGCAATCATACAATGGCCTAGGTTAGATTTACATCTGAACAAACCAGAGCAATAGGAACTACCGTGTGGGTTTTTTAGTACCTGTCTCTTTTCTGACAACTTGTAGGAACGGTGTTGAACATCGTAGTGAGGATTAAGAAGAGTCATCCTAATGGCACAATGAAACATAAAAACAATAGAATCAATAAATATCACATGTCATACTTGTAAACAATACAAACAATAATTTCCACTATCTATAATTATTATGACATTAACAAACATTCCATCTTACTCTACCATTAATTTCCACTCATACCTATAGTTCTAACTTTACAAATATTCACATTCTACCTATAATTCCATACTAACAAAACTTGAGTAACCATCCCATAGAACCTAGGGTTTCACTATCCCATAGAACCTAGGGTTTCACTATCAATCTTACAAGTATTACTAAACCTAAAGATCAAGTAAACATGGCAATGGTTCATATTAATTTGACTATCCCATACAAACCTAGGGTTCCACAAAAAATGCAAATAAAGGACAAAAAGGAAGAAATTTATGGATGGAGTTGAGAGAATTTAGTGAGAATACCTGGGGGAGAGGATTGAGAGCAAGATTCTTGGATAAGATAACCAGATTTGGGGAGGGGATCAAGTAGGGGTTGCCACAGCCGCCGCCATGAGCCTCTCTGTTCGTGTGGGTTGGGGAAAAAAGTGAGCCTGGGTCGGGCTGGGACGGCCGCGCGGCTGGTACAAGACCTAAAGTGCGGCGTCACGCGCCGTGGCGTCGCACATAGCAGTGCGGCGCCGTAGTGTGTGGCACCGCACTTACAAAACTGGGACCCGCGAGACCACGTCGACGCCACGCTGGCAGAGGTGCGGCGCCCCCAAGCTTGGCGCTACGCTTCAGGGTGCGGCGCCATTGTCTACAGCGTTGCAAAAAGGGTTAGATCCGTGAAATTTCGATGGCCGGAGTTTATTTCGTAAATTTGTTATTTAATTGGGTTATTTTTGTTCAAATTCTCACAGCATACAGGGGCAGGTCTCACAGTACACTTTTTCCTCCGGTTGCTTAGGAATAGCTGAGCTCGTGGTCTGCCGTGTGCGTGCCCAAGTGGCCAAGTCAGGCAATGAGGCAAGTCTACTTTGGATTTCCTCAGATGGAGAGCAGCTTTGGGGATGGAGGGCCCCAACAGTCGCAGTGTTTTACTACCAGGTCCTTGTGGAGCAGTGGAGGGCATGCACCGACGGCCTTCCCTTTTGTTCTCTGGTTGTGGAAAAAAGCAGGATTTCACTTAAATTATTTGTTAGATCTAGTAGAATTTAAATGGTACTTTTTAAATTGAAGTTGGGTTTATATGAGCTAAAACATGCTATTTTTGCGGTACTGACAATTGACTTTCAGGTTGAAACCAGATATTTTTGGAGTTTCGATATGAATTTTCAAAAGTTGAAAATTGTATAATTGTGGAGTTATAAGTTGTCTTTTTATAAGTTAAAATCTCAATATTTCATGGCGCTAAAATATGATACAAAAACTAGAGTAGGAAGTTCGCCATTTGAAAGTTGAAACCCTATTTCTTGTGGAGTTGAAATTTGACTCTTCAAAAGTACAAACCTTATTATTATTGTGGATTTCAAATTAATCCCCATATTTAATGGAACTTCGAAAAGCATCGTCGTTAGGGCATCTCCGGTGGGCCGACTCATTCGACCATCGCATGTCCGAGCTGGCCACATCGGACATGGGACGCGACCTAGTGGGGCGACCCAAACGGACTGAGGTCTGTGACCGGTCCACGACAGCCCATTTCAAGCCCAAATTTGAGATGGATTTGCGTCAACCCGGACAGCGTGCGCGTCCGAGGTGCGGGGTGCTCCTGTCCTCCTCTTTTCTACCCCTGGGCCCGCTAGCCAGTGGATGAAAAACACTCCATCCTCTTCCACCACTTCCACCAAAATCAAAATCGTCGGCGCCAAACCCCTAGCCCGCGATGGAGGAAGAAGTCCCCGCCACCGCCCAACCACCCAAGATGTCACCAAGGCTAAGAAGGCCACGAAGTCGAAGGCCTTCTCAAGCCGATGAAGGAACTAACGAACGCGGGGCGGGCGGAGGAGATCAGGATGCACTTCCCGGAGAGGCATGGCCAGGGCGCGGGTTTTCGAGGCAAAAGCCGCCATGGAAGAAGCCAAACAAGCGACCTCGTTGTTGCCCTAGAGGCCAAGACCGCTACAGGGTTCCCCTCCTAGGCCCTTCTCATCATTAAATAAGAGGCGCTCAACGGAGCCTTAGCGCTGGCGCCCGCTAGCAACGTGGCCCGCTCATCATCGACTAGATCGGTGTCCTCAGGCACCGCATGACCACCTCTTCCTCCATGGTCGCATGCTGCATCGGGGAAGGGGGCCTACACTCCCGTCGCACACGTCCAAGTGTGCTCC
The DNA here is from genome assembly GCA_916181665.1 of Avena sativa. Classification (NCBI taxonomy): domain Eukaryota; kingdom Viridiplantae; phylum Streptophyta; class Magnoliopsida; order Poales; family Poaceae; genus Avena; species Avena sativa. The sequence goes on along the minus strand of OV702290.1, from coordinate 362,208,637 downwards.
TGGCTCGGCGATTCCCGATCGACATCACCGGATGTGACGGCGATGCCGGAGGAGACCTCCATCAACCTGAACCGCACCCCGGGCCCCGGATCACCAACGCAGGACCATGGCAAGAGATAATGCAGGATCTGTGCAGCGAAAATGCCCGCACCCCGTGTCCTATTCGATGATTTTCCTCGCCCGGTGTCGACAAGTGAGGAGAATGATGAGGCCATGTTGCACCAGATGATCAATGATGCCACGGCCATGGACGATGACCCTGACGATGACGTTGACCAAAGTGCCTATGACATCGCGGGCAAGCCATTGTTTGGGCATGCTGCCTAGCCTATCGATGGTGATGAGGGGACCCGATGGACGTGGGCGAAGGTGGTGGTGGCGATGAAAAGCCGAGCCTTCCGATGGCGCAACAAAAAAGAGGAAGAGCCAAAGGACCGAAGGCTACACCGTGAAGGAGGACAAGATCCTTTGTGAGGCTTGGATGATAATTGGACAAGATCCAATTAGCGGTGCTGAGCAAAAAGGATCGACATATTGACGGAGAATCTTCAAGTACTACTATGAGCGCAATAAGTTTAAGCCCTACCATGTCCATAGTGATTGCAATGAACTCTCTCTTTAAAAGAGATGGGGTTTCATAAATGCAGAGTACAACAAGTTTTGTGGTGCCTACGAGCATGTCCAAGGTCAGCCCGTGAGCGGCATTGGTATTGGAGGCATGGTAATGTCTTGTCTATTTTGGTTCACATACATAGCTTGTCCATTTTTGGATTCTCATCTTTTGTATAGGTGACTCGAGCAATGTCGTACTTCAAAGAGAAGCATGATAACAAGTCATTCACGTTGTCTCATTGTTGGATGATGATTAAGAAATGTCCAAAATGGGAAACGAGCTTTACCCTCTTTCAAAAGAGTGCCCATGGCTCAAAGAAGCGTGGGAGTGACGGATCGGTCATGGATCTTGAGGATGATGGACCAAGGACAGGTAGCTAGTATACCCTGGGCTCACTGAGGTAGGAGAGTAGACATACCATCGGCATCACCACGAACACCACTTTGGGGCCTTTTTTTACTAGCATGTTAGGGCCTTTTTTGACTGGCAAGAATATTCTCGTGCTATGACAGCTTGATTACTACATGATTAAAAGGATGTTGATTTTGCACAATAAAACACTTGTGATTTTCTTTTACCAAGAGTTAAGAATTGGATGCAAATTTGCCTATGAAGTTTTTATTAAAAATGTAATGTAAAGGAAAAGTTCCAATGATTTACAATCCTACGAATCATATAACCCACAACGGAACAAAAATCTGAGCAGAATTCTCCCTGATTCCTTTTGGAATCCTTTTGATCAAATAGGCCCTCAATACTAAAATAAAATCATATAGATAGATAAACGAGGCATCACAAATACAGAAGTTAAATGCAGGAGCACAACAAACAAAACAAGTGCTATGCAGTAGGCAAGTACTAGAAGTCTGTCATCTCTAAGAAGTGTACATATATTGCCAGGAAAAAGGAAATCAGATTTCTAGTCTCGGAGGAGAAAATGTCACGCAAATGTCCAGCACCAGAGAGTTAGTGGGACCGAAGTATCAGGGGGTATGTGCAACACCAGCCACTGCTCCAGCACTGTATTGTCAAGTTGGAATAATATGTGAGCAAAGCTATTTTCTCTATCATTCTTGCAAACTTCAGGACCTCCATCTTACCACAGAAAGCAATGGTCCTTGCTTGAATTTGTTGTGGAAGGCAAACGCAAGCGGCTTCACTCCTTCTCCAGACCCTCTGATGAATCCACTAGACGTGCAAATAGGTAATTCATCAGAGCATGTCATCGATTCAGCACATTATCTCCATATTCGAGATAATGGGGGGAAATCAGAAGATTGTGAACTTACACCAGTGAAACCGACACAAGCGGAGATCGTCTCACGTCGTAGACAGCAACAAGTCCATGATACGTTTCATTGCCATCTTTGAATGAAACTGCTAGACGCTCTCCTGAAGCATCCCATGCAAATTTCTCTATGCCTCGACTAGATGAAGCAGTTGAAGCATAAATTAGTGCATGGTAGCCAGCCACAACCAGGCTGAACTTTTGGAATAGAACCATTGGACTATTCAAATATATTGTATGTAACACTAAACTTAATGAAACACGTGGGATGCAAATGGCAGATTTCTTTATAAAGTAGTTCCGGAGTGAAAACTAGTAGAGATGTTTATCTTGGTTGGGAAAGCATGTGTTAATTGGGAAGAGGTTAAGAACCTAGTGGAATCCACTGCGAGGGGAAGTGCTGAAGTGAAGAAAAGCCCCAATTTTGGAGAGGATTGCATAATTGGAGAGCATATGCTACATTTCAGGAATGACGTCCAAGCTAGATAAAACTTGTTACTTCAGAAATAAAATTAACACAACCAACAAATGTGGTTCGTTGAAATATCACCGTTAAAATTAGCATTCAAGACAGCAGTAAAATATGTTGCATGAGGTTCACATGAGGTCAAGTAAAAAATGGCAGTGCCTCTTTTGTTACCTCATAATCAGAGAGGAAATTTCTGGAAGTTCCACTGGTAGGAGATGGGCATCTGAAGTTACAGGAACACAGCATAACTTATCAGGGTTCTGGAAATGAACACAATAACATATCTCGAACTAAAAGCATGCAGTGATGTCTTTATACCTAAAGATGGTGGCTTTGATGAGAAGTGAATTGAACCTAGTGTGGTCGAGTTAGAAAAGGATAACAATGCAACACGACCTTCTGGGTCCCAGTTTGCTCCCTGACAAGCAAACAAGATAAACATCACGACTCCAAAATAAGTAGCACCAAATGTAATCCACTGTATTGTTTTGAAGGGCTGTAAGTGAAACAAGATAGATTGGCTTTAAGTGACTATGTTGGCATAGCCTGCACAGACTAAGAGCAACTCCAGCAGTCGCGCTAAAACGCGTCCGCACTAAAATAACTGCTGATATACAGCAGTTCAGCGTCCTCCAGCAGACGCGCTATAGTTGTGCGTGCGCTAAATTTTTTTCCACGCGCGGCATTTCCCCCCCTCCGGCGCGTCAATTTTGGTGCGTTCGGTCGAGCGCGCACTACCGTTCTGACCGCGCGCGAAACACCCAACCACCACTCGGAAACTTCACCTGCGTCCGCGCCCTCTCCTTCCACATTTCAGCTCCCCCATTCCGGCGTCGCCGCTGCTCCAATTCGTCACCGCCGGCGCTTCCAACCGCGCCCCCGTAGTAGATCCGCCCCCACTGCACATCCCCATAGCTATCCCGAGCGCGCCGCGGCCGTAAACGGAGAGAGCTGCCGCTGTGCCTCTTTCCCGACCGCAAGCGTCGGTCTGGTTCTTGCCGCTTCCGCGCCGCCGTGCCGAACCTCGACTGCGACCATGTCCTCCTCAAACCGAGAAGCAACATGGCGCACATAAGGTGTTCGCCGAAATGGCCGGAAGGTATGTTTCCGCCTACGCCGCGCCATTTTTTCTATAGTTTAGTTGGTAGATGAAGTGAGTTCAATCGTTCCGTGTTTGTAGAGGGCACTATGTTTGTATGTTTGTTCAATTGTTCGAGAACACTTTGTTGTAATGTTGATGAAAAACTTGTTGTATTTGTTGGTGAACAATTTATTGTATTTGTTGAATTATTTGTTTGTGTTGTAATAATAACTAGACAATTTATTGTTGAATTATTTTGGGTTTGTTTGATCTAGTTCAATCTCTTGTTGATTGTGAAATCTGTTTGCGCCGGCGCCGCCCGCTGCATTTTAGTGCGCCTGGTCGGGGGCGTTTTTGCCCTCTGCTGCCACGCGCTGCATTTAGCGCGCCCGGTGGAGGAAAAGCCGGCGCCGCGCGCAATATCAGGATGCAGCGCGCTGCAAAGTGAATTTAGCGCCGCGCGATAGCGCTACTGCTAGAGTTGCTCTAAGGTCAAATTAAGCGTAGAGCAAATATTTACAATATTCAAACTGAACTAACAGAGAAATCACTAATTGCTGAAGGAAAAAAACATATGTGCTATCTAGGAAGATTAAACTACTTTCAGCAACCTACAATACATTAATAACGAAATATAAAAATCCAAATAAACAAATGGTGCAAAGTTATCATACATACAATATTAAAAAGTCCAGAAAACAAATACTCCCTCCGTCCCAAAATATAAGGCACCTAAGGTTTAGTCAAAAGTCAACATTTTCTAAGTTTGACCAAGATTATACACAAAAATAAAAATATTTACAATACCAAATCAATACCAATAGATTTATTATAAAGTATATTTTCTTAATGTGTCTATTCCATAATGTAGATGTACATATTTTTTCCTAAATATTTGGTCAAAGTTAGTAAGATTTGACTTTTGACCAGTCCTTAGGCGCCTTATATTTTGGGACGGAGGGAGTAATTCGTTTTTCACAATCGTACTAAACAGATTAGCTGTCGAGATAAATTTGTCTGCAGCGTCATGGACTCAGGAATAAGTTTATTTTTCACAATCATGCTAAACAACATTAAATTTCAAGATAAACTGAGTACGCCATTATGGACTCAGGAATACACATAAAATATCCATTCGGAACAGGAACCAGATAACTTTCAGTCTTATAAATATAAACATATATAGAATGCAATAATTTCTCATCGATTTCAGAACTTAAGAGGAGTTATGCTTACATTTATAATACTAGACTAGCAATATATACGACGCAATATATACTACATAGGAAACAGTTGTTGACTGACGAGTGTTCGAACCGTAGTTATTTAGAAATGAACATATTACTTACAGTTACATATCCGTTGGATGAAGACCAGGGTTCTGACGTCCATGTGTTGGTTTCCCATAAGTGAAAAGTTCCATCGCTAACAAAAAATGAATTATATAATTCGTAAAAATAATTAGGAGCAGCAATGAAAGATAGGAATAAAATGTATCCGTACAATTTAGCAGTTAACAAGTAATCTCCACTAGGTGACCACCGCACCAATGATATGCTACTTAATCCACGTCGAATAGGATCTCCCAACCCTGCAGCAAAACAAATATGTGAATACATCAATATACAGTTCTGTACAAGAAAGGATTGGACGAGTGAATTTAGAAGAAACAGATATATACCTTGAGAAACATCCCAAATTGTGAACGACTGACCATCACAAGAGGCCGAGGCCAAGTATGTGGAGATATGTCAAGGGAAATTGTCTAAAGCCATCAATTGTTCGTAATTTTAAGTTAGACAGTTTAAACCTTTTAGTTTGCATGGTGCATCGCAAATATTAATCTAAGATACATATTTTTCTTTGCTGCCGAATCTAGAAAAATGGAATTTCACATGTTGCCTTAGTTCTTTTGAAGTTATTTAGTTTTAAAGTAAGATAAATAAAACCAACAGTAACCTTCAATAGATGCCACCCTACAAATAAATAAAGGATATCTTCCATCAGGCTTCCAACAAAGTGCACTAACTAGCTCAGTAGAAGAGCCACGGAGAACATCCACTAGAATCCACTGACCACTAGAAACTCTAGGGAAGGCACCGAAGGAAGAAGAGGTGACACCAGATTTCACGGATGGAATATTGCCAGGATATGATGCTGACCAGAGGCATATACCTCCCCTGAAAAGAAATTTTTCAAGAAGTATTACCAATTATTATGAAATGACCAAGAATGTGGAGGCATTTTAATTCTGTTCTGTTATCAGGTGATACTAATGCATACTACTACATACTTGCAGCCAACTGCAATCATCTTCCCACTATTTGGCCTCCATTCAATAGCTTTAACTTCCTTTTGATGTTCACTCGTCAGAATGCACGACTCTTTACCATCTGTTCAAAACATCAGCAGTTATGGGCTTTAAATAAGTCGATAAACATATTAGTTCATTAAATACTGAAACAAGTATTTATTAAGTTATGCACCTCAAAAATCAGGAACGACATACATCTACTGAGATAAGTAAGTAGGTAGATCTCACCTGAATCCTCGAAGTCATGAACCGTAACCTGGTCCTTCCCAGATACAAACGCTAAACAGTGCTTGTGTGGATTCCAGCTTACTTTCTGGGTATCAAATTCTTCTAGCAGTTTTGGCTGGTAAATCAGTGTGTCCTTTGTCAGTATGGTTGTCATGAATTTGAACAACCATAATAAAGAAATTATGCAACGAAACTCGAAACCAAATTAAGAATGCTTTTAAAAATATAAGCTTGAGGATTCAATTTCGATGGAACTGAACAAAGCCAAGAATGGAGCAAGTATGTTAGAAAAGCAGGGAAATCATGCACAGACATATTGTCAATGATAAAACATGATATGCTTTCAAGCTGAACTGAAATGTACAGTTGCAATGAAGACATATTTTGATGGACTCAACACTCTTATCATACTACGGCTCAGTGTGCGGTTGCTGAACTGTGCTGTGATTATTTGATAATCCGCTGTAGAAAATAAGCCACTAAAATAGGGAAAGGGGTTCAAACAAATACTAGAATAGGTAAAATCTAGTTTGGCAAACATAATTATCATAATCCATCACAATACCAAACACATCCTAAGCTTTTGGAACTTCTAGACCAAGTTATGCAAACTCAGTAGTGAGACACAGGCAAGGGAGCAACTTGCATGCAACTGAGTTAGTTAGATACCTTGTATTCCTGAGTAGCTATGTGCATTGACAGCTGACAAGAATAAAATCCCAAACCACCCTATTTTCTCATACAGACATATGGTTACTTCTCGACACTATGAAGATATGGCATAGTGGTATACTGGCAGAATCGTTTGACCATATCATTTACTATCAGCCTAGAAAATGCAGTGTTTCTCTTTGGACAAGACACGGTGCGGATAAATGGTACTAAACATAATGGAATGCAAGAAACTGAGACAACTCACATCGCAAGAAGGGAAGAGCATTTGCGTGAACGACTCGGCTATGGTGGACAGCAAACTTGGTCTGGGGACACTCTCGGCAGGCTCGGCATCATCTGGAGCAGGCGCCTCATGCTTCGTCAGGAGATCATCCGGCTGGAAAGGAATTGGGCTGAACACCATCCCCTGAAATAATATCCACATTGTGCGTGGATGAATACACAGCAAGTCAAATTAGAGCGATAAAACTCTAAATCCTCTGCAGAAAGATGGAATCTACGAGTCGAGGTGAAGATGGACTGACGAGGACATCCCCGTAGGCCTCCTTGGCGCGATCCTCCGACAGGGAGTCCGCCACAACTGCGAGACGAGGCCAAAATGCGCAACCGATTAGTGGGGGGCGAGCCAGCGGCAGGAGAGAGCGAAAGGGGTTACGGGTGCATACCGAGGTCACGGTTGATTTCGCAGACGGTTACGCCGCCCGGCGGAGGGAAGCTCGGCATCGTCGCGGCCGGCGAGGGGCAGTTGGTTCCTTTGCCTAGGGTTGGGGCCTTGGGACGGGGGCTCGGCTTCTAAATCCTAAATAGGGTCCAAAATCAAAATTATTAAGCAGATAACAGAAGAACGCGGCGGCGACGGAGAGAGAGGCGCAGACAGCCGCGGAGCTGCACGGCCAGCGGCGGAGAGAAAGGCGGCGGTCGGCGGGTGGTGGTAACTGACAGACAGAGGGGGAGGAGGAGAGGAGACCTTGCTTGACTGAAAATTTGATAAACCCTTGCGGCCACCTCGCAAGGCGGACAGACGGTGCGGATACGGCCTCCACGTCGATCCAACGGCCCAGAGTCATCGCGCGCGTCCCCTCCTGCTTATTGAGTTCGAAACATCCCCTCGCTTCACACCGCCGGCCGGCCGGCCTGACCGACCACCGTCCCGACGCGCTCGCCCTTACCGGTACAAGACTGCCCCCTACCACTGATCCACGGTCACTCTCTTCCTCCGCCCTTCTCCCTGACCTGGGGGCGCGACACGGAGGTGGATGGAGCTCGCTTCGGCCATCGTGCACGTGTCCTGCTCGATGGATTGACTACGAAGGTTACAGTCCCTCACTTTTTTTCCAACGTTGATCCTGGAGGGTCTCTCATCATGAATTGTTTCAAAAATATTCTAATGGACATTGTATGCTTCATCAACAGAATGGATGAACTTTTCAATGGTTGGTGATTTTCTCCTGTCCTCCTCCTCTAAGCATGACATAACCAACGTGATCAACCTTCTTGCTTGCGTGCAGTTGAATTGATCAACCCCACAGAGTCAGGAATCCATGACTGTTCTTCCTCATCCAATTATTGGCAAACATCTTAACAATATTTAGTAGAAACACATTACATTAGTTTAGCTGCAGACACGTTTGTTTTTGTACCAAATATTGATAAATCAAACTGAGCACTCTGTTGGGCGCATACTGGACCCCAACCTGGAATTTGTCAATGGCCTCCATTTCTGGAAGCTTCAGATCCTAATCCATTGGTTAGAGCGTTGGCATCAGTTCCCTGAATAATGTGACCATCCTGGCCCCTGATCACCATGGTCAATTTCTTTGAATGTTCAAATGCAGAAAAGTCATCGTCGAAGCATCAAACAGCGCTGTAATGGATACGAGTGACACCACCTTTATTGGTAGCTATATGCGCTGGCATGGTGTCCCAATTATCTGGTCAAAATGTGTCACCTCAACCATGGCTTTCCAAGGAAATCTGGTAGGTGCAAAAGGCTGACTTTGAGCCTTTGACTGCCTGTGAGGTGATGCACTGGAACGATTACAACCCTGGAGGTATCTTTATATCTTTAAGAAGCTGAAAACCTTTAGCATTCTGGACGTCTGGTTTAGAATTGGAAGGATTATACCATTTCAGGATTGAGACAGAAAAGCACCAGAAATAGATGAGTGGTAGTACTTGTTTCAGTCATCATCCAGTGTTTCCATCTCTGCAGCCATGGTTCCTTCTCTTCCAAGATACCTTGCCACCGTCTCCCTCCTCTCCTTTCTCGCGCTAGTCTCGAGCGCCGCGAGTTGGGACACTCTGCAACCAGGATCCTCCCTCGCCATCGAGGCCTACCAGAGTGACATCCTGCAGTCGACGGATGGCAACTTCTCCTGCGGCTTCTACCGCATCTACGACAACGCCTTCACGTTCTCGGTATGGTACTCCGAGGCAGCCAACAAGACCATCGTCTGGAGCGCCAACCGTGACCGCCCCGTCCACTCCAGGAGGTCGGTCCTGACTTTGCTCAAGGACGGCAACATGGTCCTCACCGACTACGATGACACCATCGTGTGGCAAGCTGATGGTGACAATCATCTCAAGAACGTTCAGCATGCTCAGCTGCTGGACACCGGGAATCTCGTCATCAAGAACACAAGCGGCAGCATAGTATGGCAGAGTTTCGATTCACCGACGGACACGATACTGCCAACCCAGCGCATCACCGCTGCGACAGAGCTGGTCCCGACGACCCAGTCGCGAGCTCCCGGTAACTACATCTTCCGTTTCAGTGATTTATCGGTGCTGTCACTTATCTATGATGTTCCTGATGTCTCGGACATATACTGGCCAAACCCGGATAATAGCGTCTATGACAATAACAGAAGCCGGTATAACAGTACTAGATTGGGGAGTTTAGGCAACAATGGGATCCTTGCCTCGAGTGATTTTGCTGATGGAATACTACTCAAGGCCTCTGATGCAGCAGTGCCGGGGATTAAAAGAAGGCTAACTCTCGACCCTGATGGTAATCTCCGGATGTACAGCATGAGTGACCCGGACAGGGTGTGGTCAGTTTCAATGGTAGCAATCTCCCAACCTTGCACTATCCATGGTTTATGCGGAGAGAATGGAATCTGCCATTACTCGCCTACACCGACGTGCTCGTGCCCACCAGGTTACGTGATGACCAACCCGGGTAACTGGACCGAAGGTTGCATGGCTACCTTCGAATTGTCGTGTCATGATCAGGAACCTGTGCAGTTTGTGAAACTCCCCCACACCGATTTCTGGGGATCTGACCAGAAGCGTGTCCTGGGAATCTCCTTTGAGGCTTGTAGGGACAGTTGCATAATTGACTGCTCCTGCAAAGGCTTCCAGTACCAGCAAGGCACAGGGTCATGCTACCCAAAAGCTCTTCTTTTCAATGGGAAGAGCTGCGCGACAGCCAACGTGAGAACAATCTATCTCAAGCTTCCTGCCAGGTTGAATGTTTCAGATACACCTATTCCCCAGACCAATGTGTTGGATCCGGCACCGCCTCGGCTCTACTGCGACCAGATGAGCCGAGGAGTCAGGCATCCATTTCCAGATGTGCAAGAAACCGATGATGGAGAATCAAAGTGGATCTACTTCTTCAGTTTCATAGTTGCAATTGCTGTTGTTGAGGTTTCCTTCATAGCATTCGCATGGTTCTTTGTCTTCAGAAAAGAGCTCAGACCGTCAGAAATGTGGGCAGCCGAGGAAGGTTACAAGGTGATGACTAGCCATTTTCGAAGATACAGTTACAAAGAGCTTGCAAAGGCGACAAGAGAGTTCAGAGTTGAGCTAGGAAGGGGAAGATCAGGTGCTGTGTATAAAGGTGTCCTAGAAGATGAAAGGCCGGTGGCTGTGAAGAAGCTGAAAAATGTAAGCCGGGGGAAGGAAGAGTTTCAGGCTGAGCTGGGTATCATTGGCAGGATTAACCACATGAATCTGGCGAGAATCTGGGGGTTTTGCTCAGAAGGGTCGCACAGGTTGTTGGTTTGCGAGTACGTGGAGAACAGATCCCTGGCAAGCATTTTGTTCAACGACCAAAAAACTATCGTGCTAGACTGGAAGCAAAGGTTTAACATCGCATTAGGCGTCGCAAAAGGATTGGCCTATCTTCACCATGAGTGCTTAGAGTGGGTCATCCATTGTGACGTGAAACCTGAGAACATATTGTTGGACACAGACTTTGAGCCTAAGATCACCGACTTTGGGTTGGCAAAGTTGCTAAACAGAGCTGGATCCAGTCAGAACATGACGCAGGTGCGAGGAACGGTAGGCTACATAGCTCCCGAGTGGGTTTCTGGCCTTCCGATCACGGCGAAAGTCGATGTATATAGTTATGGAGTTTTGGTTCTTGAACTTTTATCTGGAGCAAGATTTTCAGAGTTGGCTGTCGGTTCAGATGCAGAGGTGTACAGCATGCTCCGGAAGCTTGTCACGGTGCTTGCTGATAAAGTGGAAGGGCAGGAAGAATCATGGGTTGGTGAATTTGTTGACCAGGAATTGAGTGGACAATTCAACTATTTCCAAGCAAGGACAGTGCTCAAGTTGGCTGTTTCTTGCTTGCAGGAAGATAGAAACAAGAGGCCAACCATGGAATCTGTAGTCCAGACTCTCTTGTCGTCTGATGAAGCTAGTAATTAGTGCTCTGACTGCAACTGTTTCTGGAATGTATAAATAGGGTAAGAGTACTTGATTGCGTAGTCAAGGATGTATAAATGCTTGCAACAAGTTGCAACTACCATCCATCTGAACATTGTCTGAATAACCATGTATGTCATGCTAATTTCAAGTTCAGAAATCTTGTAAATGCTAAAGTTTAACCTGGTTCTGGAACAATGTCCTTGCTAAAAGACAGCTAATGCTTATCGACTCATCCGTGTGATGTTTTTTTGCTTCTTGTTACTTGCTCTCTTATCATCTCTACTGGTTCAATTTAGTATAATGTGAACCACAATTCTCTTGCATTAGCTTAGTGACACGTGTATCCCCATATCTGTTTTCAGTATGTAGTCATTTTTGTAGCTGAAGTAAGTCATCGAGGTAACAAGATGCTGAAGGCTGTCAACAGAAGCAAGTGTTCTATCTCACAGACGCCAGGAAAAGCCATGCTACCACTTTGCCGAAGGCATCCTTCTTAGCTAGCTACCTACACGGCTACACACTTGGCGAAGAGCAGAGCTTAGGTAGATCATTAGATTTTTTTTGTGTTTGGCTCCAGCACGTGTGATCTTCCTATATATGGGGAAGAAGCCAGTGATCTATGGCAGTTTAATTATTGCTGTTGTGAAGATCTTCAATTAGATAGTATATGGAATCCAAACTGGGAACCCCTGAAATGATTGACTGGCTATATCATGAATGAGGAATAGGTTTGTACCACTAATTCCAGTGGCACATATATGAGATTCAAATGGCACATATATGAGATTCCAGTGGCATATATATGAGATACTTCCTATGAATCTCAGTCTATACTTGTTCAACTTATGTGGGTTGAACTGAAACGAAAAGAATTCTTGACCGTATGGGACTAAATTTCAGTGAAGCCCTTGCTCAACTTAATTGTTACAGAATTTCAGTGATCGTATGGGAGTAAATTCCAGGGAAGCCCTTGCTCAACTTAGTTGTTACAAGATTTCAGTGAGCCAATGCACATCATCTGTCACGACAAGCAAGCACATGAAAGGTGCCATGCTTTCCTTTTGCAGCAACATTCATACATTTTCACAGTGAGCTGATTATTAACAGACCGCGATGTTAACCTCCTCAAAGATCTAAAACAATTAGACTATTGCGAAACTCATGGCTATATGAAACAATATTGAGACAACAGCTAGCCAACCTGCCCTCTATAACAGAACCCTGATACACACATCTGAATATTTCCCTTCCTCACTTCGAGAATAATATCTGAATACTTCTGACTCGTGCACACATTTTTCCTGTACTTTTTACTGTGTAGTCACACTCTTAGCCAGGTTCCTTGGTTGGTCGACATCGAATCCACGAAGAACAGTAAGATGGTATGCGAGCAACTGAAGTAGAAATAACAGACATTCTTCAGTAACAAAAGTGCAATAAAAATGAGATGGCGCAAGAGGAGGTTTTAGGGTTCGAGAAAAGAAATGACAATAAAGTTTGGGTGAACCTGTAATGGAATAATATTAATCACCGGCTGGAGACAATCAGCAACCTTTGGAACTTCAATCACTCTGCAAGATCCACTGGGATAGACAGCAGATGCATCCCCCTTTGAGCAGATGATAATCAGACGCCCCTTACGAGAAAGGAGCTGCTGGATCACTGACTGTTGCTTGCTGCAAGAGGAGGAGAACAGTTTATGAATTTTCCATGTGAAACAAAAGTTGACCATGTTCTATTCAAAGCACATACCTGAAGCATGCATCACGTGTTGCGATGACAATGATAGGAAGGTTTTCATCGACCAATGCTAGCGGCCCATGTTTCATCTCACCAGCAAGCATGCCTTCACTGTGCATCAGTGCAACCTCCTTAACTTTGAGAGCACCCTCCAAGGCAGTGGCATAGTTGTAACCTCTTCCGAAGACAAGGAGGGACTCCGAGTCAACCAATGAAGAGGCAAGTTCCTTCATTTCAGAATCAAGTTTCAGAACTTCACTGGCATTGCCTGCATAGTGATGTTACACGTGTCATTTGAAAATGTCAACAAAAGTTTCTTGAGGTGCATGGTGCATTGTTGAACCAATAATACATACTTGGGAGACTCAAAAGACCACTAATGATAGCTTCCCTTCTAGGTTGAGTGGATATTTGGTCAGATCCAATAGCCAAGGCCAACATTGCCATGACTACTATTTGACTGGTGTATGCCTGCATGGGTTTCAGAGCTTCTTAGGGAACAAGATGCCGAAAATGTAAAACTATTGCAAGATGAGAACGTGCAAAAGCTTACCTTAGTGCTAGCAACACCAATCTCACAACCAGCGTTGATATGAATTCCACAGTGTGTTCTTCTTGAGAGTGTGCTTCCAACAGTATTTGTTATGCCAACACAAAGTGCTCCATTTTCTAGTGCATAATCAAGAGCAAGGAGGGTATCTGCTGTCTCCCCTGACTGGCTAACAAAAACTGCAGTGTCTTCTCTGTAGATAGGGCCTTGTCTGTCCAGCAAGTCACTTGCAACTTCCATAGTCACGGGAATACCTATTGCCAAAATAACGCAAGGGAGAAACATATGTTAAAAGACCACTAGCAAAGTACTTGTTCCACTGATGATTTCTAAGATTTCCATACAAGGACAATGCAGTTGGATATTGATTTGACTCACCGGTTAGTTCTTCCACAAAAGTTCTCGCAGCTAATGCAGCATTATAACTAGTACCACAGCCAATAAAGACTACCCTTCTACTGCGCCTGATTGTCTTGAGGTGCTCCTTCAGTCCACCCAAAAGAACTCCGCCGTCCTTCAGTCTACCCCTCATTGTTGTTGTCAGTGAATGTGGTTGTTCATGGATTTCCTTTTGCATGAAGTGGTCATAGCTTCCTTTCTTTATTTGTTCAACTTCCATCTCAAGAACAGATAATGCTCGTTTCACAGACGCTGGCTTCTCTTTGTCATGGTCAAACTTAAGGATAGACACACTGCCATCCTGCAGCATTTAAAATTTTGAGATTTTGGGTAGAGCATAAATTATGAAGTGTAAGCTTTCTGGAAGAACCAACACAGATGTTGCATCTATGCGTATCCATGTTTTATTTTTTCAGTCCTTGTAAAATGAGGGAAAACTATGATGATGGTTAAGGTCATGAATCATACTTCTTGGAACATGGTAGCAGCCAAATGAAAATAGTATTGAAGAGTGAAGAGTTGACTAAATTGAGGTTGATAAAAGCACATTTCATAAACAACACTGATTAAGAAAAAAGGATGTTATAAAAAAAGGCAAAGAAACAATTAATGATGCATACAAACAAAGAAATCACTTAAACAGTACCTTAATATGAACGATTTCATTATCTTCAATAGCTAAATAATTCTTGGTATGCTCCACAATAGCACATAAATCACTGGAGAAAAACAATTCTTTAGGCTTTCCATTTGCTGTCAGTGCTTTGACATCGTGGAATGATTTCCCACTATTTTGACCACTCAATTCCTGAAAATATTGAGACAAAACACAGTATCTCAATTGTGCTTAATTCCTGAAAATTTGCTATAGGACACCATTATTTTCCGGCGTTTGCCAATACACACCGCCGGAATGTGTCTTTGCTGAGTACCATTATAATTTCGTGGCACATTTGCCAAAACACACTGCATGCCGCAAATGGGAAGTTTGACTAATTTTATTGGTATGACCATCAACCATCATACGATCTGGTTTGAACACTTTTTTCTCTAATTCAAATTCACCAAATCCAGCATACGCACACACCGGACATAAATTAGAGACTAGACGTCAGTTCACATCAAATTGGAAAGGATTTGGGGAGAAAAGTAATCGTTGGGCACCCAGGCCAAGTCACCGTCCATGGCCACAGGTCAAGACAAAAAAAAAATCGACAAGGGAATTAGGAAAAATTTGGACATGTTTTCTATCTGAAACATCTTGCATTTCAATTAAAATTCTAGACATATTTGCAAAAAGGTAAATGGTAATCTGAAACGTCAAACTTTCCGTTTTGGGCAATACAGTGTGTTCCAGCAAATTGTCACGAAATAATAATGGTACTGGGCAAAGCCACACATTCCAACAATGTGTTTTAGCAAATGCCGGAAAATAATGTGTCCTCTAGCAAATTTTCCCTAACTTCTTCAAACCTTTATGTTTTCCTTTTGCAGTTTTTCCGTGTTACATATTTTTGGAAGTGGCAGGAAGCATGCAGGGACGACAAGGTATAATGTTAACTATAGATGTTACCGTCAATAATACTACACTTATTGATAAGCTTGAAAACTTGCACAGAAAAATAAAACCTGAGCGCTAAAAAAGATACAGGGTCGTTTTTTCTTACATTGACACCAAGTATAAGTGTGCTGCCTCGTTTGCATGCAATCAGTTCATTGGGGTAGTGTGGACTTTTAAATATAAGGGCGTAGGCTCCTTCAAGTTGCCTCATAACTTCGTTAACAACTTGGCTAAATGTCACATCACCTGAAAAACAAAGACTGTAAGAAATCGCCTTAGAACTAATAGTGACATTTCAGACTTCAGCCAGTAAGTTAGTAACTATTTAGTTTGTAATTTGATGATCAGTTCTCTTGAGCTGGGAATTCGCCAGCCAAGTTTGGGGCAATGTATGGCCTAAAAAAAGTTTCTAGGTGGCAAATAGAAAGTGCTGAGAAAATGTAACAGATGCATAGCTTTTGTCCTCATTTGGTTCCTATGTGACAAATATTGTTTCAACAATACTATAATTCTGCAAAAAGAATACTTCCCAAACTAGAAAAAACAGTATCTCAATTGTGCTTTTGCAATGCATACCACATCCTAAAGAACATACATATACCTTCTTCATCATGAGCCTTATCAAAAACAAACTTTGCTAGCTTGGGGATGACTTCTGTGTCGGTGTCAGATTCAAAGGTAAACCCGTGCCGAATTAATGTCTCTTTCAGAACCTGAATATATACATCAGAAAGAACAAAGTTAGAACAGAAATTTGTCACAGCAACATGTTATTCATGTAGAGATTGGCATCACGAGGTTAAACATGATCATGCTGATGCATGCAAGGTTTCAGATAGCTGTGAGTGAGTGATGTGGCATAAACGAATGATCATCTTTCAAAACCTAATATTCTGAATTGCAATATGGTATAAGCAACACCTGCTAATCGCTAATTAATCAATTGAGATTCTTAGTTTCTTCTTTCAAGTCCTGCTGCTGTTTAACATTGGTACTATAAGAGATAAGGAGACAACCCATGTGGAGGTGTGTAAACATGAAACTTATTATAGTCCACTAGCACAACATCCAACATCTTCCTGGTTGAAATAATGCATAATGAATGTGCGTCAACTGTAAAGATAACTACCATAAAATACTACAAACAACTAAATATACAAGGTCATAAGAAAAAGAATCAAGCAAACCTCATAGTTTGTGATGATGCCATTGTGCACGACCAAGAACTCATCACCGGCACCAGAAGACTGCGGGTGACTATTCCTGGGGGCGGGCACACCGTGCGTAGCCCACCTGGTGTGGGCAATTCCAGCATGCACACTGAATGCGGCATCCAGGTTGACATTCTTCTCATCAACCTCTGAAAAGCAAAACCAAAATGGAGTAAGCCTTAGCTTCTGCGCTTAAATTTAGTAGCCGCATGCATCAAGAGAAGTAGGAACTTGTGATACAGAAGAATTGACAAAAAATCCAAATAGCAAGAAGGATTAAGCGCAAAATTGCATAAATAATTGACGGTTGGCACAATCTCAAACAGAGCAATACTGGATCCTAACGGGATGAATTGTATATCTTTTCTGAGAAGATCCAGAATTCTGAAAGCTATGAGATCCCAATCTCACAATGCGAAGCACCAGCGGCAGGAGAATTCCCCTCCCAGAAACCAGTAAATCCAAAATTCAGTAGAGCAGAATCGGAAGTGCGACCTGGAGAACCCCAGTCAGAATTTAGTCTAAATTCCTGCCCTCGGTCGAGGAACCGCCTAGCCCAGGGCCAACCAAACGTTAAAAAAAAGAAACAGAACCGAGCCAGAGCATAACCAGGCGGAAAACACGCGCTCACCGGAGTAGACGGATCGCACGAGGTTCTCGATCTTGCCCTCCTGCCGGTACACGAGCGGGGGCGCCCCGGCGTAGGCGGAGGCGGAGGACGGCGGCGGGAGGTCGGCGTCGACGGCTATCCCGGAGGAGTCGTAGCCGCGGTACTCGAGGCGGCGGAGGCCATTGAGGAGCACCTCGAGGATGTAGCGGCGCTCCCGCGAGACATTGTAGTTGAGGTAGGCGAAGATCCCGCACATCTTCGGGTCTGCGCGCGGGCGGGAGTCGGGGAGGTTTCTGGAAAGTGGTTTGGAGAGGAGCGGAGGAAGAAGGAGTCGCCGGGCCGATGACCGAGCTGGAGGAAGGAGAAAGGAAAAGGCCGCGTATTTTGGGTGGAGGCTTCCCCTGTGAGCACGTTTTATATGTTGGTGGGTTACAACTGCTCACGAGGAGGTCAGGTCGGGTCAGTGGTTAACTGAAATGAAATCAGGAGGACGGAGCGCGCGGGCGCCGGCGTGGGAGAGGAGAAGGAGAGGGCAGAGGAGGGGGGAGACGATCACGGACGGGCAGTGGAGGCTCGGAATTGAGGGTCCGGCCTTCCCTTTTCTGGGATTAGGGAGAGGTGAGAGATTTTTGCACTTAACACCACTTGTTGAAGTCTTTTTTTTTTACAGAACCACATCTCTAAAAAATTATTTCACAAAACATCAATGTTTGGGGTAACTATTTGCACAATACACAAAAATTTGTTAGCTCGTTTAACAACTAATTAGCTAGCCGGGTCCACTGTCGGGATGCCACCGTGGCTGACGAAGCTTCTTCCGCAACAAACGGTCTGATCTGACCAATTCGAACAAAGTCAGAGCTTCACGGAATGACGGCTAGAGCGTGCGACGCACTAGCTGCGACGATTTCATGCTTCATACAGTCGTGCTCTCCATGACAAGATCAGTCCCAATACTAGGTCAAACAGGACGCCAAGCTACACGACAACAGTGTCGGGTCGGGGCTCGTCCAAGAGCGAGCCAACGAACACGCACGCCGACAAGCCCGCTCCACACAAGCAAGAGATGCCACGAGAGGCCGACCATCACCGGGAACCGACCAACTCTGCGCACACACCAACACGGAGCGAGCCTCAACAAGGAACCCTGGACGCAGAGCTCGATGCAAACCTTGCCGAAGGGGGCACACCGTAGATCCAACGTCGAAGCACCGCAGCTCCACCACACCCCTGACGGAGAGCCACAAGCCGAGAGCACCAAGGCGGCGTCTTCGAGAAGAAAGCAACACCGAAGTGTTGTCGCCGCCCAATCCGAGGATCTTGGATTTTCACCCGGCGCAAGTAGAAGGAGCAGGAGAAGCCACCACGACGCCTCCAAGAAGGGGACGATGTCCTCGAACATCGCTATCACTGCCCCACGAGCAGGGGTTACCCCTCGGCATACTCCACCTTCTACACGACGAGTAGGCCAACGCTGAAGCCGCGCCCACACCGCTGCCTCGACCAGAAGCTCTCTAGGCCCACGCCGTCCACACGGCCATGGCCACCAGCCAGCACTAGAACCAGGGGCACGCCCTCAACCCGCTGGTTCCCACCAAGTTCCAGGGCCACCGCCCAAGCGTCCTAACTCCCCGTGCCGTCGGAGCTGCAACTGAGGCACCTAGCCTCACCACCTCCGCAACAGGCACCCAAAGCCGGAGGGAAGCCAGAATGGTGACACGAAGCTCGCCCAAAAATCGCCCACAACCAGCTGAGGAACCCTAGATTTGGGGCAGAATAGGATGGATGGGGGGCTCAACGTGGCAGGGCTCCCGCCCACCCCTGCCCGCCCGCACGCCGGCCAAGGCCACCACGCCGCCCGACCAAGGCTCCTCACGCCAGATCCACGAGCGCCGCCGGAAGGGATCCCTGCCGCCACGGGAGCGCCTGCGAGATGGGATGGCATGACCTCTTCCTGACCGCACGCGCGAGGAGGGGGGCCCTCACCGCCGTCGTCGGCCGCCCGGGGCGAGCCTGGTGGCGACCTGGCGGCGGCGAGGGAGGGGAGGCGCAGGAGGGGTGCGGGAATGTTACTCCTCTTCTGCATCTAAAAAAATTGAGCAGTATATTCTAAAAAAGATTTTTTTCATACAATTAACGCCATAAAGAAAGGTTTGCCCCGCCCTCTCCAAAGAGATGAAATGCAACCCTAGTATGTGTGCTGGTTGGAGCACTTCCAATCTAGACATAGATATTGCCAAAATACCGTGTCAAACTTACGGTAAAAAATAGTTGATCTCTAGTTGCTAGGGTACGTACCATCATTGCATATGATACAAGACTAATCAAGGAGGAAAAAGGATATTCTCGCTGGCATATCCTTGGTATTTGGATTGTCTTAATTCTTAAAGAGCAAGATTTCCAGGGAAAGACAGAGAGAGACTCTCCCAAGAGGCGGCAGCGGCGGCAAAACCTATCTAGGATTTCTTCCCTCCGTCGGCGACGCCACTGGTCTGTTTCGTCTCCGGCGGCCTTAGAGACTTGGAGGCGTGGCGGACCACGGTCTTTCACAGGCGAGAGGTCTTAGTGTTTTGTTTAGACTATTTTCACTGTCTTTTTCAGGATGTTGAGGTGACGGCTACGTCCTGGAGTCAGAATAAGGTCCTTGATGACCCACAAGTATAGGGGGTGTATCGCAGTATTTTCGAGGGAAGTGAAACCCAATTTATTGATTTGACATAAGGAGAGCCAAAAAATATTTATAAGCCTTCAACTGAATTGTCAATTCAGCTGCACCTGAAAACAATCTTGGTCCCAACAGTTTATCAGTAGCAACCGTTTTATAGTAGCAATAGTAAAGTAACAGCAGTAGTAAAGTAAAGACAATAGTAACAATAGCAGTAAACAATAGGATTCGAGTGCGGTAGGCATAGGAATGGATGGACAGGCGTTGCATGGACAAGGCAACCAGAACATAGGGTGCAGATAAATAAGATAAAGTATTCAAGTACTAGATAATCCTAGGCATGTGTTCCATATATAGGCATACGTGCTCGCAATAAGAATTTGCACAACATCTTTTGTCCTGCCAGCCCGTTTGCAGCGGGGCCTCAAGGAAACTACTGGCAATTAAGGTGCTCCTTTTAATAGAGCATCGGAGCAAAGCATTAACACTCCTGAACACATGTGATCCTCACATCAAAGCCATTCCCTCTGGTTATCCCGATTTCTGTCACTTCAGAGTCATTGGTTCCGGACAACAACGTGTGTATACAACTTGCAGATAAGACCATAAACAATACTATCATAATGGATTAATAACATGTTCAGATCTGAAATCATGGCACTCGGGCCCTAGTGACAAGCATTAAGCATAACAAGTCGCAACAAAGTCAAAAAGCACTAATAAAAGATACTAGCCACCATGTCCTAACAATCTGATGCCATTACATGAACGATCTCATCCAATCCCTACCATCCCCATAACCTACAGTAGGGGATTACTCACTCATAGATGGGGGAAACATGGATGGTCGATGGAGAAGCGATGGTGATGATGATGACGATGATCTCCTCGAATTCCCCGTCCCGGCAAGGTGCCAGAACGGAGTTTCTGGTGCTGTTTTGTGGAATCTGGTGGTGGCGGCGGAGCGGAACTCCTTCTAGAAAAACGTCAACCCCCCCTGAGTTTTTAGGTCAGAAGGCATCTTATAGGCGAAGAGGGAGACCGAGGGGGTGCCTGGGGCGGCCAGACCACCCCCTGGCATGGCCAGGCCCAGCCCGCGCGGCCAGGTGGTGTGGCTGGGCCCCAGCCCCACTCCGTCTCATATTCTGGCTCTGGGAGTCTTCTGGTGAAATAGGATTTTTGGCTTTTGTCCCGTCTAATTCCGAGAATATTCATTTTCTGACTTTCCTGGAACCAAAAACAGCAGAAAACAGGCAGCTGGCACTGTGGCTCTTGTTAATAGGTTAGTCCAAGAAATCATATGAAAAGTACTCCAAAGTGTGGACAAAATACAAGAAAGTAGATAAAACCAAGCATGGAACATCAAAAATTATAGATACATTTGCAATGTATCAACATCCCCAAGCTTAACTCCTGCTCGTCCTCGAGTAGGTAAGTGATAAAAAGAAAGAATAATTTTTTAGGTGACATGCACCATCATAAACTTGATCAAAATATTTGTAAAACATTCAAAGCTGGGATCATAGTACTTCAATCATAATATGAAAGACAAAGTTCTAGCAATAAGACAAAGAAACTATGATGCAACATGAAAAGGCAAAAACAAAAGATTCATGAATAACAATGCTTTGCAAGATGTTTGTTTGTTTCACATAAACAAAACATAGCATAGTAGTATTCACCTTGTCCCTCATAGAGTAGCAAATATAAATGCATAGGACACCTTCAAAGTTTATAAGAGTGACTAGATACAAATAGTTTAAAACAAGCAATATCGAGGTATGTATCAATCAACAAGTCTTGGGACAATGCACATAGAACTAAGAATGGCCACTATGCTCTCAAAGTAGGTGCATAAAGATAGAATGTGGAGACTCAATATATATGTGGAAGAAGGGCCTTCATAGAAGGAAGTAGGGATTCAAGTCTCATAAAGAGCTTCCAAAAATTATGGTACTTAATAGCTTTCAGCTCTCATTGCCCCTATCATAAGCATCTTGAAGTGATTAAGGTTAAAGTGAACAAACTATGGTGTACATACTTGATAAAGTATAAGTTAGAAATCTCATGTCCCTTGAATACGAGGGTCGCTCCTCATGCTACTCAAGTTTAGTCACCGGTAAGTTCTTGTCATCGTAAGTACATGTGTATCATAGAGAACCGCCAACGGGGTACCCCTTGCCCGATGATACGGAAGAATCCCCATATCAAAATGACAAGGCAAGCAAACAATGAGCATCTCAGCAATCTTCTTATTTACCATGGGAATATGGTGCTTTTTTCTCTCTTTCCTCTTTTCATAATCTCTTTTTTGCTTCTTTTTCTGTTTTTTTCTCAATATCAGACTCCTTTTTTATAAGAAGAATGCTTCATAGACAGCTCATTATGGTTACGCTGCAGGTTTCCACCATGTCAGCATGGATTAGACCAGTGGCCCAGGCGTTTTTCTAACACATATACATAACTCCATGGACTTACAAGCTCCCCTTTCATTTCACACCGACGACATCCATAGACAAAAGAGCATGATATCAACTAGGTACAAAGTACCCGTGCAATGTTGAAAGCGTTCCCCATGACAACATGGTTCTGCTAATCCCCAACAGATAAGTGCAATCATATACAACATAGACGACACAATGGTTCAAGTTTATTAAGGGCAAGAAAAGTAAAGTGTGCCATCAAGTTCGTAAGAGCTTTAATCACTAGTTTTCTCATAATAAGTTTAATTTGGAAGGTAAACAAAAACATAAATATACTTGGAATAGCATATGTTAGTAGGTAGGTATGATGGACTCTTTGGAATAACTTGGTTTAGGAGTTGGATGCATGAGTGGAACTCATACTTGGTTGCGGACACTACTAGGAAACAACTCTTCTGTGGCGCATGTAATTACATCTTCTGTGGCGCATATCCTAGTCGCCACTATTACCTCGCCATTGATATCTGCTTCTTGTGGCGCATATAGATATGCGCCACAGGAGTCGCAGACTTTTGTGGCGCATTTCTTCATATGCGCCACAAGAATGATTTCTATGGCGCATTTACGCATATGCGCCATAGAAAAGCCATGCGCCATTGACTATATAATTATATGCGCCACTGATTGCATAACACGTATTCAAAGTAAAATACTTCCCTGGTGTATAATCAGATATTTATACAGTATTTATCCAGATGAGTATAAAATACATTGCACAAGTAGTAGATGCATGAAAACCGACATATATATAATACAAATACTTAGAGCCCGATCGAGATACATATATAGTGTCAAGTGCCAAATTTTTACACAAGCGCCGAATACAAAGTTCATATCAGCTCACATTACAAATATGAAGTGGCCACCGTCGCCTACACTAGGATCAAATAGAATACAACTGTGATAATGGTGAGCAAGAACATTAGCCCGACCAATATCTTCATCCGGTTCTTCTTCCACAAGTGGTTCCTCCACTTGGCTATCGCCTCTTCTCTAGTTGCGTATCCTTTGTAGATGTTACCACTGAACTTGTTCACTTGTTTGTGGCAATCCTCCCACTCCTCGTAGACTCCTGGAACCCTACCCATGTACACCACATACCACCTCGTCGCCATCTCTATAGACGACAAGGCATATTAGTAAAAATACAACGAAAAGAATGAATAAAGGGTTCACATCCATATATATATATATATATATATATGTTCACAGAATATAAAACAAATGATCCATAAACCTAAAAGTTAGATCATCATAGAAGCAATAAGTTCAATGACAACACGACCACAAGGTAGTTTAAGTCTAACAACAATGACCATTTCGACCACGAGATAGTAAAGTTTATGACACACACACTAATACAACACACGTCCATCAAGAATATACACACACTGGATCATGCTAGAGGCACACATCGATCATGATGAAGACTTCCTCTTCTCGCTCGGCTTCGGGAACGGTAGATAGCCCTCTTTGATCATCCACGTCCTTGTGTCACCCTGCTTCTGGAGGCGTTCTTCGATCTCCCTCTTACTCAACCCTCTGGCTTGTTGTAGGGGACCGCCCCTTGTGTTGACATCTTCAATGATGATTTGTGACAACTTCATCTGAATGCGATGGAAGTCTTCTCTAAGATCAGCATCGTCGATTTTCGCCAAAGTTTTGGCCCATCCTCGGAGACTAGATGGCAACGTTAGGTTCTGGCAATCCCGAACATAGCCTTTAAGGTGATGTAGGACGTAGAAGGCCTCCTTGGCACCAGTAGTCGACTGCTTGACACAGGGGAAGTCGAGCGCGTGCTTGAACACGTGTTTGCCATCCTTGATACATTACCCCTTATCTACGAAGGTGCATCCCTTCTTGGTGTAGCCCTCAAGAGCCTCATTGAGAACACCCCTTATTCTGGTGTAGTCTTTCTTCTTTGTCAAACTCCCCAAGTCGAAATACGTGGCTAGCGAATACCTCGGGGCAAGGACGACGAGTGTGCAGTATTTGTCTCTGTGCAACACAATTGGAACAGAATGTTGGAAAAAGAGCAAAGGAAGAAATCTATAAGAAATGCATAAGTTACGGTGGCGATGAGCGAGTGTGTGTACCTACTCGGGAAAGAAAGGCAAAAGAAGTGTGCCCTTCCTCTTGTTGTCCACCATGAACTTCTCGAGGTACGCCATCGCCTTGGCCCGTGTCTCTGATCCTTCGACCAATTGGTTGTCCCGCATGTAGTAGGGATCCACTATCGTGATTTCCGGGGCACTTTCTCTCTTGATCGTGAGCGCCAGATTGAGCGCGTATAGGCGGACCAAGTTATAGTCCAGCCGTTTCGTGAGAAACAGCTTGAATATGTCCTCGAACACTATGAAGAATATGTCCGCGGGGGGTTCATCGACGAAGCCCACGTCCAATGGCACCTTGGTCATGAAAATCGGGTAATTTGGATCTTCGTCTTTAAGAAGGAGGGCCTCTAGTGTCTTGACACCCTCGTGCAAAGTTAACATGGCTCCAACCGCAATGTGGATCATATCCGGAGTCAATATCGGATCACCAGCTACATGCACTCGGGGCAAGCCAAATTGTGTGGATGGTACGACGACGGCGTCCTGACCCCGGATCCTCTTCGTAAGAGGCTGGCTCGCACCCTTCTTCTTATTATTATTACCTCTCTTCCTGTAGTGCTTCTTCTTCACAACAGTGTCAGCCACTACCATCTGCTCATCAGTCGCCTTTCGGAGTGTGTTGGGGCTGAAAAGCAATCCTGGTTTCTCTTGTGGTGGATCGGTGGCCGGAGGCATCTCTTGAGAAAGACCATGGAATACCAGGCGTTGCGTGCATGTATTGGGCCAACCAGCTTGATGGTCGTCACGAGCTGCGAAGGGTTCTTCATCCACAGAAGGCATATACAATCCTTTGGCGGCGCCGGTGTTGATGAAGTCGTCAACGTTGACCAATTCATCATCATCTTCATGGGTGCCATCATGTGGTGGTGGTAGCGGGGGCGACGGCGGTTGCGGCACAACGTCTTTGCCATGTGGCGGTGCACACGCTGCCAAGAGTTGATGGTGACGGCTGGTGGTGGTGACAACGGCGGCTACTGGCTTCCGAGGTGGTGGTCGGGCGATGATCGGTCGAGAGGTGGCGCCGGTGCTCCCCCCCGCAAGACGAATCTGGGTCTTCGGCCATGTCAAGGGCCAGTTGTAGCATTCCCCAAGGGTCTTGTGTTCGTCGACTCCCTGAGGTTGAAAGGGGGGTCCATGTCATCGCACCCTGGCAACACCCGAGCCAACCTGACCCTCATCACGTCATCATCCATTAGATTGTTGTGCATCGTGCGGCTCACCGGTTTTATAAGAGTGCCCTTGGCAACATCCTTCAACTCACCGCCAACATCTTTAAGCAGGAGTACGCAAGAAGTGTCCTGAGGCAAAAACATGTTCTTGGGCGTCATGAGATGGCAAGAGTCATGCATCAAAGGCATAAAGGAGATGATGTGCACTAACTAATTAGTTACCTTGGTGATGGCGTGGATCTCGGCTAATGTAGAGACACGGATGATGCCGGCGGCTGGCCTATCATCATCTGCAATCTCCCGCTCGAGTGCCTCACGAAGCACCACCGCCGTCGGTGGCGCCTTATTGGTATCTTTGGCGGGAGGGGGCGCCGGTGTGACCAAAACGAGGGGTTGCGTCCCGACGTTGATGGCCGGCGGGGTCACCAGGTCCGGCGACACGGTAACATTGATGCACGAGTTGCTGCCGCTTAAGCTGGGCAGATGTATCGGCCCCTGTCGACCTCCCGCATTCCAAGCAGTAAGCCCCTCGAAAAACTCAAGGGGGATCATCGAGCGGAGCTTCTCTTCCACTAACTTGTCCACCGTTTTCTCGTCCACCGCCTTCTCCTCCAGTGTCTGCACCTTCATCTTCAGCTCTATAACAGCGGCTTTATCTTGGTTCTTCCTCTCCCTTCTTTTCTTGGCGTCCTCTTTGTAGTACTCCTTGAACTTCATGCTCATACCGAAGCTGGACACACGACCAGCTGAGGACGGCGGCAACCCCTTGCCCCTCTTCTTGTAAGCATTGGTCGCCCTGTTGAAAACCGTGTCCCACGGCTCCGTCGAATCCTAGGACGACTCTGTGGCAGTAGCGTTCAGTTCATACTCCTGCAGAGACAAGGAAAGGTGAACCCATTTAGATTCTTGACTTCATTATCTTAATTAGAACACAATAGACTTGAGATCAGCGATAAATTCCTTACCACTTCTTCTCGAATGCCTTCACCTCCAGATCGTCGGTGATGAACTCCCCTATTTCCTTGTCCAGGTAGTAGCGGGCCCGAACAAATTGCCTAAGCTGCAAGTCCGTGATTTTAAGCCAAGGGTTGTCTTTGTTGGGTCCGCAGCATAGAAAACAAAAAAATTCCTACGATGAGAACTACACGCCAAGATCTATCTACTAGATACAGAGCAAACGGGTGGACATACATCCATAGAGAACTTACCCTCGAAGACAACGAGCTTTGTTAACGAGTAGGAACTCGTGGTTGATGTAGTCGTACACTTGTCGATCTCAAGATCGTGAGGAAGTCCGAGCGCCGCAACTCAGTAGCGCATCCGCACTCGCACACACGTTCAAGCCACCGGACAACCTCCACCTCCTCACTCCAGCGATCCAGCAGAAGCAGCAACTCCTTCCAGACGAAATGCCACCGGGAACATGTATCTCGCTAATCCGAGACCATAGGGGAATAATTCTAGAGGGGGAGAGAGATCCTTCACAAGGAGGTGTGTGGATGAAGGAGGGAATGGGTGGCCTTTTATAGGAGGAGGGGGGTTGCCCCCTATCTCCATGGCCGGCGCATGGGGGGGGTGACCCCTCACCTCCCCCATTCATGTGGTGGTAACTCCTCCACATTAAAATGCCTCTTCACATTCCCTTTTAAAGTCTCCACTTTAAATGCATTAAATTTCTCCAAATTTAATGCTCTCTCATTTAATAAAACTCTTTTAATTAAATTTATTCAGAATTTTGTTAATTACTTTAATTAACAAACATTCACATATAGCCCCTTGCAATATTTCAATATCACATGCAGAAACACCTTCTGCAATTTCACCCGAAACAATTTCCGGTTTCTATTGAAACAATTCCTGCGCTTTGCAATTCTTTTGTCTGAAACATATGTGCTCCAAAATGGTCTCCGGTAACTCTTAAGTGTGCCACCCTACGGTTCACGAATAATGCAGACATGATCGAGACCCTTCTCCGATCAATAATCAGCAGCGGGACCTGGAGATCCGTGCTGACTCCTACACATTCAACGACGACTCCTGTGATCGTGAGAACCTTTAATGCTTGTAACTAAATCCCTTTGTCTCTCGATATATTACATGTCCGAGATTCTGTCATCAGTATCTCCATACCTAGTTTGATCTCGTTACCGACATGCACTCTTTTCTCGTTCCCATGATATAACATTCTAGTGATCACATCACTTGCTTGCAAGCTATCCTAATGTGATATCACCGAGAGGGCCTAGAGTATATCTATCCGTCATCTGGATTGACAAATTCCACTCTTGATCCATGAGCCTCAACATAACACCTTCGTAGTACTGAACCCATCTTTATAGTCATCCTGTTACGGTGTGACGTTTGATGTTATCAAGATACTCTTCCGGTGTTAGCAATTAACATGATCTCATGGTCTAAGGATAAAGATTACTTCGTATGATGTTATAGCAATATAAACATAATGACTTGATAATAATGCTATACTTCGGATGAATGTTCATCACATCATTTCACAAATGCTGTGACCTTGTTATTAACAACATCCAATGTCCATGATCAGGAAACCTTGATCATCTTGTTAATCAACAAGCTAGTCTATAAGAGAGGCATAACTAGGAACCCTTTTTTGTTTATTAAACACATATGTATTGATGTTTCCTATCAATACAATTATAGCATGCAAAATAAACATCTATCATATACAAGGAATACATAATAACAACTTTATTATTGCCTCTCAGGGCATATTTCCTTCAGTCTTTACCAAGGCGTTCAAGCTCGGCATCCTCCTTGTCCCAAATGGCCTGTTTCCCCCTGTAACCGCCGCTTCCAAGGCGGTGGTTACCTATGTTCTGTTCCCGCATACTCCTTCCCCATTGAGTCCATTTTATAGCGTCAGCGGTAGCTATATCCGCCTTGAATATCCTAAACTCCTCTTCGTCGAGCATCGGATTTTTCTTACTAATAACCTCCCAGCTTTCACCTTTGTCAATGCTATTCTTCACCCGGGTTTTCCAGCTGCTCAAGGCTTGGAATTCTTGTGAGACCTTGGTTCCTTGGTGTTGGCTATGGCTCCATTATTGTCACAATAGATCACCATTGGGTCCAACGCACTAGGAACCATACCTAGTTCCGTTATGAACTCCTTCATCCAAAACGCTTCCTGCGCTGCTTCTGAAGGAGCAACATATTCCGCCTCCGTCGTTGATCCAGCCACCACAGGTTGTTTGGAGCTCCTCCAACTAACTGTTGCTCCGTTCAAGAGAAATACGTATCCGGATTGAGACTTAGAGTCATCCGGATCAGTGTCAAAGCTAGCATCTACATAGCACTTAGCGACTAGCTCTTCTTCACCTCCGTATACAAGAAACATATCCTTAGTTCTTCTCAAGTACTTAAGGATATTCTTGACCGCTATCCAGTGTTTCGAACCTGGATCAGATTGGTACCTACTAGTCAAACTAATAGCATGTGCCACATCCGGTCTTGTACATAGCATGGCATACATTATAGAGCCTA
Source organism: Avena sativa (assembly GCA_916181665.1). Classification (NCBI taxonomy): domain Eukaryota; kingdom Viridiplantae; phylum Streptophyta; class Magnoliopsida; order Poales; family Poaceae; genus Avena; species Avena sativa. The sequence goes on along the minus strand of OV702290.1, from coordinate 362,179,289 downwards.
TGGCTGAGGCATAGGGGATCTTATCCATTATCTCTCTTTCTTCCGCCGTAGCTAGACTTTGAGTCTTACTCAATGTCTTGCCTTGCAACATAGGTAAGTACCCCTTCTTACTTCCGTCCATATTAAACTTCTTTAATATCTTATCAAGGTATGTACTCTATGATAGCCCAATTAGGCGCCTTGATCTATCTCTATAGATTTTAATGCCTAATATATATGATGCTTCACCAAGGTCTTTCATCGAAAATTTGCTGTTTAGATAACTTTTAACACTGTTTAAAAGATCTATATTATTTCCAATCAATAATATGTCATCCACATATAATATCAGAAATGCCACATTGCTCCCACTCACTTTCTTGTAAATACAAGCCTCTCCATAAGTTTGGACAAATCCAAACTCTTTGATCACCTCATCAAAGCGGAGATTCCAACTCCGTGATGCTTGCTTCAGTCCACAGATGGATCGCTGAAGTTTGCACACCTTATTAGCATCCTTAGGATCGACAAAACCCTTAGGTTGTATCATATACAACTCTTCTTCAATCTTACCATTGAGGAATGCAGTTTTGACATCCATTTGCCATATTTCATAATCGAAATATGCAACAATTGCTAACATAATCGTAACTAACTTAAGCATCGCTACGGGAGAGAATGTATTATCGTAGTCAACTCCTTGAATTTGTCGAAACCCCTTTGCGACAAGTCGAGCCTTATAGATGGTCACATTACCATCAACATCAGTTTTCCTTTTGAAAATCCATTTATTCTCCACGGCCTTTCGGTCGTGAGGTAAGTCCACCAAGTTCCAAACTTGGTTCTCGTACATGGATTCCATCTCGGATTTCATGGCTTCTAGCCATTTGTTGGAATCCGGGCTCATCATCGCTTCTTCATACGTCGCAGGGTCATCCATTTCATCAACCATGAAATTCATAACAGGATTGCCGTACAGTTCAGGAGCTGCACGTGTCCTGCTTGACCTGCGAGGTTCGGTAGTGTCCTCTTTTGGAGTTTCATGATCATTATCATTAGCTCTCTCTTCATCAGGTGAAGTCAACTCCGAAACAACTTCCGGTGCTGCGCCACTCGCCATTCCATGAAGAGAAGGTTCAATAACCTCTTCGAGTTCTACCTTCCGACTACTCGCACCTTTCGCGAGAAACTCCTTCTCAAGAAAGGATCCATTCTTGGCAATAAAGACCTTGCCCTCGGATCTGTGATAGAAGGTATACCCAATTGTTTCCTTAGGGTATCCTATGAAGACGCATTTTTCCGCTTTGGGTTTGAGTTTATCTGTTTGAAGTTTCTTCACATAAACATCGCATCCCCAAACCTTAAGAAATGACAGCTTAGGTTTGTTTCCAAACCATAATTCATACGGTGTCATTTCAATGGATTTAGATGGTGCCCGATTTAAAGTGAATGCAGTTGTTTCCAGTGCATAACCCCAAAATGACAGAGGTAAGTCAGTCAGAGACATCATAGATCGAACCATATCCAATAAGGTACGATTACGATGCTCCGACACACCATTACGTTGTGGTGTTCCGGCAGACGTGAGTTGTGAAACTATTCCACACTCTTTCATGTGTGTGCTAAACTCGTAACTTAGATACTCTCCTCCACGTTCAGACCGTAGAAATTTGATCTTTCTATTATGATGATTTTCCACTTCATTCTGAAATTCCTTGAACTTTTCAAAAGTTTCAGACTTGTGTTTCATCAAATAGATATACCGATATCTACTCAAATCATCTGTGAAAGTAACAAAATAACGATATCCACCTCGCGTCGACACACTCATTGGTCCACACACATCAGTATGTATGATTTCCAATAGATCTGTCGCCCGTTCCATTGAACCGGAAAACGGCGTTCTAGTCATCTTGCCCATAAGGCATGGCTCACATGTATCAAATGATTCAAAATCAAGTGATTCCAAAAGTCCATTTAGAATGGAGTTTCTTCATGCGTTTAACGCCAATATGACCTAGACGGCAGTGCCACATATATGTAGACATATCATCATCAAGTTTAATCTTTTTAGCATTAGCATTATGAATGTGCGTAATATTACTATTGAGATCCAATAGAAATAAACCATTCAACATAGGTGCATGACCATAAAATATATCATTCTTATAAATCGAACAACCATTGTTTTTAGATTTAAAGGAATGACCACTTTGCATCAAACACGATCCAGATACAATGTTCATGCTCAGTGCAGGCACCAAATAACAATTATTTAGGTTTATAACTAATCCCGATGGCAAATGGAGAGGTAGAGTCCCGACGGCGATCACATCAACTCTTGATCCATTGCCGACCCGCATCCTGACCTCATCCCTTGCTAGTTGTCGCTTGTTCTGTAGCCCCTGAACCGAGTTACATATATTAGCAACCGATCCGGTATCAAATACCCAGGTGCTACTGCGAGTACTAGTCAAGTACACATCAATAACATGTATATCACATATACCTTTGTTTGCCTTGCTGGACTTCTTGTCCGCCAAATACTTGGGGCAGTTGCGCTTCCAATGGCCAGTCCCTTTGCAATAGTAGCACTCAGTGTCAGACTTAGGGCCAGCCCGAGGTTTCTTTTCAGGCGTGGCAACAGACTTGCCACCCTTCTTTCCCTTGTGCTTGCCTTTCTTATCCTTCTTGAAATCGGTGGTCCTATTGATCATTAACACTTGATGTTCTTTCCTAATCTCCACTTCTGCAGTCTTAAGCATTGACAGAAGCTCGGGAAGAGACTTCTTCATGCCCTGCATATTATAGTTCATCACGAAGCTCTTGTAGCTAGGTGGCAGAGATTGGAGAACACGATGTATGCCTAAGTCAATGGGAATCGTTATTCCCAAGGACACAAGATTATCGGCGTACCCAGACATTTTGAGTACATGCTCACTAACGGAGCTGTTTTCCTCCATCATGCAGCTAAAGAACTTTTCTGTAGCATTTTAACTCTCTACGGCAGCATGGGTATCGAAAATCATTTTCAATTCTCCCATGGTATCAAAGGCATTGCCATTTTCGAAACGCTTTCGAAGTTCTGGCTCTAGCCCATACAGTATGCCGCAATGAACTAAGTTGTGGTCCTCCTGACGAGTCAGATAGACATTCTTTTCCTCGTCAGGGGCATCAGGAGCTGGTGGGGGGCCTAGTGGCGCATCTAGCACATATTGCTTTTGTGCAGCAGTGAGGAGAATCCTCAAATTCATAGCCCAGTTGGTGAAGTTGCTACCATTCGCAGCAAGTTTCTCTTTCTCCATGAACACATTGAAATTAAAAGCAGGTGGTGCCATCTACAACAGAATTTGTAAAGTATATTTAGACTAAGTTTATGATAGATTGAGTTCAACTAATCCAAATTACTAATGAACTCCCACTCAAAAACGACATCCCTCGTGTCCTTTTGGTGATTACATGAACCAAATCCACTACACCAAGTTCGATCATCACGTGAGTCGGTGTAGCTTCAAAGGCGAGCATCTATATGGGCATCATATCAACTATATGACTCATGCTTAACCTTTCGGTCCGTGTTCCGAGGCCATGTCTGTACATGCTAGGCTCGCCAAGTAAGAACCTTAGTATTCGCGTGTGTAAAACTGTCTTACACCCGTTCCTATGAAAGCGTAGATTCGAGTACACCCGATCATCACGTGATGTCTCGAAACACGATCCATAGAACGGTGCATACTCAAGGAAGAACACATTTTTATCTTGATATATAAATAAGAGATCATCTTATAATGCTACCAAACGCGCCAAACTAGCAGTATAAGATGCTAACATCTAATGTGTAAAGTGAGATGATATGGTCCATGCATTTGATCTCTATCACTTGCATCATGGTATGATCTCTATCATTCCTTTGTGTGTAAGGCCAAGGTCTATGGAACTTACACGTTGACTGTGTTGTAAGAGTATCTACCATACATCTACTTACAACAATACCATATCAACACACAAGCCTAACAACGATCTAAACTAGACGCCTCTAATTTATCAATTGCAAGTTTTACGTAGCTTATGGCTTTCGGAGATAGAACCGTTCTCACCTACGAACATGAACCACAACGAGGATAACTAAATTATTAGCAACTCGTTGTAAATCAGATATTGACTATAGTAGGAGAGACAGACACCCGCCAGCCACTTATGCAAAACAAGTTGCATTTCAGTCGTGGAACCGGTCTTATGTACGATGACATGTAAGGTTGGTCCGGGCCGCTTCATCCCACTATGCCACCAATATCCAAAATACATAGAAGATGCAATAACATGATCATCATCACCCACATATCAACCATATGTGTACTACCCGTGCTAAGCACCTACACATAGATCAGGCTCTGATACCACTGTTGGGTCCGCAGCATAGAATTTTTTTTTTCCTACGATGAGAACTACACGCCAAGATCTATCTACTAGATACAGAGCAAACGGGTGGACATACATCCATAGAGAACTTACCCTCGAAGACAACGAGCTTTGTTAACGAGTAGGAACTCGTGGTTGATGTAGTCGTACACTTGCCGATCTCAAGATCGTGAGGAAGTCCGAGCGCCGCAACTCAGCAGCGCATCTGCACTCGCACACACGTTCAAGCCACCGGACAACCTCCACCTCCTCGCTCCAGCGATCCAGCGGAAGCAGCAACTCCTTCCAGACGAAATGCCACCGGGAACATGTATCTCGCTAATCCGAGACCATGGGGGAATAATTCTAGAGGGGGAGAGAGATCCTTCACAAGGAGGTGTGTGGATGAAGGAGGGAATGGGTGGCCTTTTATAGGAGGAGGGGGGGGGGGTGCCCCCTCTCTCCATGGCCGGCGCATGGGGGGGGGGTGACCCCTCACCTCCCCCATTCATGTGGTGGTAACTCCTCCACATTAAAATGCCTCTTCACATTCCCTTTTAAAGTCTCCACTTTAAATGCATTAAATTTCTCCAAATTTAATGCTCTCTCATTTAATAAAACTCTTTTAATTAAATTTATTCAGAATTTTGTTAATTACTTTAATTAACAAACATTCACATATAGCCCCTTGCAATATTTCAATATCACATGCAGAAACACCTTCTGCAATTTCACCCGAAACAATTTCCGGTTTCTATTGAAACAATTCCCGTGCTTTGCAATTCTTTCGTCTGAAACATATGTGCTCCAAAATGGTGTCCGGTAACTCTTAAGTGTGCCACCCTACGGTTCGCGAATAATGCAGACATGATCGAGACCCTTCTCCGATCAATAATCAGCAGCGGGACCTGGAGATCCGTGCTGACTCCTACACATTCAATGATGACTCCTGTGATCGTGAGAACCTTTAACGCTTGTAACTAAATCCCTTTGTCTCTCGATATATTACATGTCCAAGATTCGATCATCGGTATCTCCATACCTAGTTTGATCTTGTTACCGACATGCACTCTTTTCTCGTTCCCGTGATATAACATTCTAGTGATCACATCACTTGCTTGCAAGCTATCCTAATGTGATATCACCGAGAGGGCCCAGAGTATATCTATCCGTCATCTGGATTGAAAAATTCCACTCTTGATCCATGAGCCTCAACATAACACCTTCGTAGTACTGAACCCATCTTTATAGTCACCATGTTACGGTGTGACGTTTGATGTTATCAAGATACTCTTCTGGTGTTAGCAATTAACATGATCTCATGGTCTAAGGATAAAGATTACTTTGTATGATGGTATAGCAATATAAACATAATGACTTGATCGTAATGCTATACTTCGGATGAATGTTCATCACATCATTTCACAAATGCTGTGACCTTGTTATTAACAACATCCAATGTCCATGATCAGGAAACCTTGATCATCTTGTTAATCAACAAGCTAGTCTATAAGAGAGGCATAACTAGGAACCCTTTTTTGTTTATTAAACACACATGTATTGATGTTTCCTATCAATAGAATTATAGCATGCAAAATAAACATCTATCATATACAAGGAATACATAATAACAACTTTATTATTGCCTCTCAGGGCATATTTCCTTCAGTCTTTACCAAGGCGTTCAAGCTCGGCATCCTCCTTGTCCCAAATGGCCTGTTTCCCCCTGTAACCACCGCTTCCAAGGCGGTGGTTACCTATGTTCTGTTCCCGCGTACTCCTTCCCCATTGAGTCCATTTTATAGCGTCAGCGGTAGCTATATCCGCCTTGAATATCCTAAACTCCTCTTCGTCGAGCATCGGATTTTTCTTACTAATAACCTCCCAGCTTTCACCTTTGTCAATGCTATTCTTCACCCGGGTTTTCCAGCTGCTCAAGGCGTTGCTCATCTTCGTGAGGGATAGTTTGTTCACCGGGTTCTTTCTCTCGAGGTTTCTAAACTGCTCTGGGAATCTGTATCGCTTGTGAAGCTTCTTAAGGAGGTCATCGACCAAAGCTGCATGGTCAGCATGTCTGATGTACTTCGTGTTGATCGACATGCTTTCCCGGACGATGCACCCGAGTTGTAGGCCGTACCCTTTAGCAATCGCCTCTGGCGCAATGGGTTGGCCACTTTCTGTGACCTCAGTGAACTCATCGCAGACGGTGGCAAGCACTGGCACCTTCCGCTCCTTTTGTTCCTTCTTCTTCTTCTTCTTCTGAGAAGCGGCCGGGTTGCAGCTACCGCCATCCGTGCGCTTGCCGCCATTGGTGCGGGCGCCGCCATTGGTGGTGTCATCCTCTTCGCCGCCGCCTTCACTAGTTCCATCGTAGTCGTCTTCGTCCCCCTCGTAATTAGGATCTCCGCCCTTATTGGCCCTAGCAGCTCTGGCGACGGTCGCCTCCTCCTCTGGTGGTGGTGTCATCCTCATCGCCTCCTCCTCCTCCTCCTGTTGGGACCCTGCCAGAATGACTGGTTGGCCTATCTAGCTTGTTCTTCGACGCTGATCATGTGCTTAGAAGGGCCAGACTCCCTGTTGCCCAACATGTTTGCACTACTCTATTTAAAAGAGGCAAAAAGTTAGCACAAATCTCGGCCGAAAAATTCGGCATGACCTTTGCTAATTTTTTGACCTAGGAGTGCCCATTTCTCAACCGAAACAGAAGTGAATCGACACTTCGGGAGAAATGGGCAACTCAAATGAAGAACTATATCCCTGCAAGACAAAAGACCCCATCCCCCCATGCATTGACCCAAGTATCCATCATCCACAGTACATTTCAACAGCAGGTACCATCATCCCCATACAGCATGTATAACAGATATATATAACGAGCTCTAATTCTGTCATAACAGATATATAATGGGCACACACACATGCACACACAAACATGCTAACCCAGCACTGTGCAATGCCTCCACATTCCCCACTCTGATACATGAGCATTGAAGTAGGCAGAGGTTAAATAAAAAAGATATCAAGCCCAACTTTCTCTAGGCACGAAATCTTTTTCTGGATATGTCTGCTCCAAAATGTAGAATCTTTTGGTTCAACCTGGTGAAAAGATAGGAACCAGCTGCATCTAAACATTGGTGGCATTAATTATTAACCATGTACTCTAATTACCAAGCTAGAGATCAAATTCTAAGTAACAGAAATATACAAGACTAGATAGCCAGATCAACATGCATTTTCAGACCATAAATTTTCAGACCATAAATTCCGCAAACCTTATCTTGCATCATATGATGTAAATAGAAAACAGAGAGTACACCTAACAGCTATCTCTAGGAATGCATTAGGTTCACTATGCTCACTCTGTCGTCGATCTGTCTCTCCCCAGTATTGTAACTACCTCACTCGATTCATCAGAAGTTTGCTGGATATTTAGCCAGCAAGCTTGCAAGCAAGACAAGCTGGTCTCCACAAGGAAAAGAACCTGGAATGCATACGGTGGCCCTTTTGTTTTACTTGGTGGTGGAGAAACCAAACCATAAGTCATATAACCCCAAACACACCATGTCCAAAGGAGTGTTGTGGCATGGCATGGCACTAGCTAGACATATGCTCACTAGATAGTGAAGTACAGTATATAGCATAGTAGTTCATAGGCCCATTTCCAAACACTCATCTCAGCTATCGATGTTGTGCAAATGTACATATATACATATACATGCATATGTCAAATTGCCCAACTCCACTCTCCTCATGCATGTATGTCTAAAACGTACATGCACACTCCACCACTCGAAACGACTGATGAATTTAAAGGCAATTAACAGTGACACAGAAGCAGTTTAAGTGTCCATGTTGCACAAGGAAAAAACGTTTAGTACTAATAATGCATAATTAAACATTTTGTGCAGTACAAGATATAAGTATACACAAATTGGGCTAGTTTGTACATGCATGGGCAGCTGCCACTTGCCACTGATCATGCCTGCTGTGTGAACATGAGGGTCATACAAGACCGAAGTTAGCAGCGTCTGTGTGTTCGCGTCTTCTCCTTCTTCATGATGATGATCATGCCCGTCGCCATCTCCTTCTCCATGCTGATCATGCCCGCTGGCATCTCCTTCATCATGATGATCATGCCCACTGACATCTCCTTCGTCATGATGATCATGCTCGGTAGACTCTTCGTCTTCTCGCTTGCCCATGTCTTCGTGACCACCACCATGTCCTATCGGCGCCTCATTGAGGTCGCGCATGAAACCGCGCCTGAGCAGGTGACCCTCCAATTGTCCAGATTCAGGGTCGATCCAGCGCTGCAGTTTGCATGTTCGACATGGACATCTTATCATGGTCTTTGTTACATCCCAAAACTTCAATCCAAGCTTATCAAGATCAAATCATCCAAAAATAGAGTTAACAAAAACTTTTCCAAATTTAAAATGAAAGCATTCATATATGTATGCATTTAAAATAGGAGTTGTTTGAATTGCCATGATTGATTGATCCAATGCTTGTAAAATGTTTCTTAGGTGATTTAAACATCATCTACATCATTCCCAAGCTTTTCCTAAAGAAAATCAAATAAAAAAGAATTAAAAAAAGAGGAATGGTCATTTTGGCAAATTTAACTCTCATGCCTACTTTGGCTATTTCTAGTACTCAATTCTTAACAGAAACAATTCTTGATCTTTGCACCCCTTGCTAGTACACATAATGAGGTACCAAGGCCCACCTTTGGATCTGCTAAAAACATTCTGTTAACTATTTTAAATGACAGTTTAAAATTGAATCTAATGCATATGCATAGATCACCCCTATTTCAAAAACCATCTACTTGAGCTCCATTTTCAAAACCCTTGCAACCAGAGACTACCTATCACTAGTGGAGATCACTCAAAAATTTTGAAACCAAAATTCAAAACTTTCTTTCATGCGGCCATTTCATCAAACACTTGGCATGCGTAATATCACCTCTAATCTTAGCTCACTGTTTACTACAGGATTTTGCCCCCAATTGATCCCCATTTAATCCCCTTGTCCCCTCTTGATCTAATCAGAGCCTAACCAGCATCTCCCCTACCCCCTAGCTGCACTGCCATGCCATGCCGAGCACCACCTCGCCGGCCGACAGTGCATTCATAGCAGCAGCCCTCTCCAGCCCCTCCCCTCATGTCTAGCAGCTTGCCTGTGGTCCACCTCCACCGCCCAACCAGCCCCAGGCCAGAGACAGAGAGCAGAGCGGCCAGGAACCGCCGCGCCCGGAGCTTGTGAGCATGCCGACGCCGCCCCCAGAACACGCCCTGTCCCCGCTTGCATATACCATCCCTTGGCACCAGCCCACGCCCGCCGCTCCACCTCGACTTGGATAACACCCCAGACATCCCTGTTCGCCGCTCAAAGACTCACAGCCACCGCTCGCCGTGGACACCGCCGCTTCGGCCGCGCAGAGCGCCACCTCGCCCAGACTGCGTGCCACCGCCCCTACGATCGCATTTAAGATCTAGAGCACCGCCAGGGAACCGTCCATCGATCGCCACCCCCATCCATGCCTCTACCCGTCGTAGCCTTGTCGCCAGAGTCGCCTGCCCATCCCGCTCGGTCTCACCGTTGGGCCTATAAAAGGAGCCCTCCCCAGCCTCTTCTCTCCACACCATTCCACTCCCTCACCTCTCTGAACCGCACCCACCTCTCGCCGGAGCAAGTGGAGCAGCAACTCGCCAGAGCAGCCGCGGTAGGAGGAGAAGGGCGCCATTGATTGCGACCACCCCAAGCTGCACCACAACCGCGCCTCGCCTCGCCGTCGTTTTCCACGTTGTTTACCCGCCTCGCCGACCCTGCTGGAGCCCTGGTACCGCCCCAGTAGACCCCCACCGAGCCGCTAGGGTTCGAGCTCGCCGGCGACCTGTTCGTCATCGACGACGACCCTCAGCCGTTGATCTTGCTTCTAATCCTACGGCCCACAACGCGCGTACCGTTTCATGTGTTAAGTGCCGCTGACAAGCGGGACCCCCCTGTCAGCTGAGCCCCGTGCCGCGGAGCACCACTGGGCCGGCCATTCCTTTCCCGCGCTAGCCCATAGATTCAAATCTGGAATTTTCTTTTTAATTAAATCTAGTTTCTGTCCCCTAGTTTAAAAATCAATTCAGAGAGTTTTAAAAATCCAAATTGTATGAAACCAATTTTGTCTAAAAGGTATTGAAATGCTCTATCCAAGCCCATTGGATTTTATTCAATTAGTGTTATAGATCTCTCCTAATAAAAATAACATAATAGAAGCTTTTGCAACTTGCAACATTTTTATAAAATCAACCAAGTTAGCTTTTGAGTTGATTCCAACTCTAAAAAATCACATTTTATCATATATATCTAACCATGTAATAATATTAAGGTTGACATGCAGTGACTTTGGACTAGTACCAAAATAATGCTATATAGGCATTTCTAGTCACTTTAAATTATTAAATAATGAACTTAAACCAAAGTAATATTGATCCAACCCTTAAATCTCTTTCCCACATGTTAGAATATGTGGTGAGGACATGTGTCCACATGATCCCATATTTTGGTGGTGAATATTAAATTTTAGTTAATATTTCAATGAGTAGAAATTACTTTTCTAAAATAAAAAGGATGAAACTATTGAAATTAAACTTGTGATGCTTGTGATGATAATAGATCATCAATTGTGTGTTTTAGAATGCTACTTAGCCTAGTTAAGTATTGTTTGGTGATTGTGCACTCCCTATGTATTTATAGACGCTAGTACCGACCAAGCTTTCGAGGAGGAGGAGTTCTACCAAGAAGAATAAGAAGAAGAAAACTTCAACCACTACACCAACCAAGGCAAGCTATTGTTAGCAAGTTAGAATTAAGCTAGATGAATGAGCAAGGATGCTTTAGGCATGCCTTGATCACACCCCTTTTAACTATTAGTACCCCAAGTCTTACTTGCAAGTTTTACCCCTCTTAGGTTATACAAAGTTCTTTACTTGTTTTGAAGGTAGCATAAAAAGTATAAAACTTGACCTACTTAGAAACCTTTAGATGTCATTCTATGGCATGAGATTGAACCCATCTTTTCCACCTTTGTGAACACTCTTAACTTAGTATTTTAGAATAGATCAAAACTTGAGTCACTTTAGATGGGAACACTTGGTGAAAATGAATTGTGAAAACCTTGGAATGATGAGTCATTCTATTGAGATGTTTTGACATGTGTTGAGAAACACAACTGGTTTATGATGATGAAAATGATGATGCATGAGCCTTAACTCTTTTATAAAACTGATGGTTGGATTCGGATGCGATACCATTCCAAATTTACCGTACAACCACACTACCTGAATTGGGTAAGGCTTAGCTGGAAATTTATATGCATTAGTATTAGTTCCCTCATGGGAGAGGTTTGAGCGGAGGCTACCTCTCAATGTTGTCGACCTATGTAGTGCCCAAGATGACTGATGGTCATGGTTGGGAGGCCATGCTCATAGGAGAGGTGCTTATACTAGGGTGTGTAAAGGGAAGGTTATGTTTGATTATCTGCATACTAAGTATGATGATTCAGGGTTATCTCTGACAGATGTATCGAATCTTGTGGTGAAAGTGTACCACCTTTGTAGAGTGTCAAACTATTCAAATAGCCGCGTCTGCGGTTATGGACAGTTGGAATGGCCATACTGTTTCGTTGTCAGATGTTTTCTAAATAACTTGAAATGAATGATGAACTTTGACTTGACCACAACAGGGTTGTGTTGATGATAATAGCTTCCCAACTTAAGTGATTCTAGAACTTTACTTTATCTTTCTTTGTTTTAGAACTCAGCTTAGGTTTCAAACTTAACTTTATAGTTAAACTTAGATTTAGCACTTTAATTTAGCATTATACTCCCTGTTAGTAGTAGTTTGCGAGTACTTAAAGAGTACTCATGGCTTTTGTCCCTGGCTATTATCATGGCCAGACTATGAAGGAGATTATCAAGATGATGGTCAGCAGGACGGCTATGGTAACTAGGACTATCTGCCTTCGCCAGCATTGCCTGTGCCCCTGAAGATGGACCCCACCGCTATGCTATCTTTTATTTCCGCTGCTTGTTGTATTAAGACTGGATCATGAGATCCTTATTTGTGTAAATCCTTATGTAAGGTTTGTAATGGATGATGTATTGTGATATCCAAATCCGTTATGTCTCGCAAAAATGGTAATCCTGGGATTGCGAGGTATGGCATAATGGGCATCTGGGATTAAAAATCCGGGTGTTGACAGTCTTGTTGTTCAGAATCATGTCCTCCTTCGCGCCTTTCTTGTACCTAGCAATTTGACCTTCGCTCGTCGTGAGGACCATGGTTGCCTGAGTGGTCAAAACAGAGAGTATAGGTGAGAACCACACCATATGAACACACACATGCGTGAATGCTAGCCAGAAAAAATTCGGCATGACCTTTCCTAAAATTAGGACATATGGGTAGTGCAAAAATTTGCCGAAATGGAAATGAATCAACATTTCGGCAAACATCCATGCAACCACACCGGCCGGGCCCGACAACAACAAGCAACCAACAAAAAACTTCCTCCCATTGCAAACATTCATGCACCACACAAGCATCGTCTCGCCATGGATCGCACACACACACACACCGCCCGCACGACAAGCTTCACCTACATGTTCATGATGGCCAAGTACTCACCTATAGCAGACACAATAATAGCAAGACGAGACTGCGCGATGAGAGAGTGTGGACAAATAGATCTACAATGCAAGTTGGTGGAGTGGAAATTAGTAAACAAATAGAGATGTGAGAGAGAAAAGTAAGGAACTTTTAGATCTAGAAGTTGGAGCGAAGCTTCCACTTACCAATCTATGGATTAAAGTAGGTTTAGTTACAAGAAAATGGAGAAACTATGGGAAGATGGGGTGTGAGGGAGGAGGAAGACGAGTTGGGAGGAGGTAGAGATGTGAAATGGGTGGTGGTGGATAGATAAATAAGAAAGCTAGCTCTTGTCACCTTTTTAACATGGATCTGGACGCCCTCATCTGTGGCGCATATGGAGGAAATGCGCCACAGATGCTGAAACTTCTGTGGCGCATAAGTCCATATGCGCCACAGAAGTGGGTGAATTAGATTCCCTGTGTGGGGCCCACCTCCAAGTTCTGTGGCGCATGTTGGGATATGCGCCATAGAAGTAAAACACATCTGTGGCGCATATCAGAACATGCGCCACATAACTTGGGTGAATTAGATTCTGTGGTGGGGCACCCTCCATGTCCTGTGGCGCATGAGGAAATATGTGCCACAGAAGAGGCAACTTCTATGGCGCATATCTCAGAATGCGCCACAGAACTTGGATCAACCCACCCTGGCTGGCGGGTCCCACCAATCTTCTGTGGCGCATACTCTAGAGAATGCGCCACAGAACTTCTAATCTTCTATGGCGCATGCTTTCTGGTGCGCCACTGATGTTTTCCTGTGGCGCATGCTTTCACATATGCGCCACTGAACATATTGTCTATCTATAGGCCGTTTCCTAGTAGTGGGAGGCTAGCAAAAGACTGGGAGCGACAAACTAAGAGAGCAATAATGGCCATAATGATGCAGAGCAATAAAACATCATTGATCAAAGCATAAAGTGATACTACAAGTTGAAAACTAAAGGATCATAAAGGCTATGGTGACTTGAGATAGTCATAACATGGTGTGAGCATGCGCCAAGTCAACCCAAATAAAGCATCAAAGGAGAATACCACAATACTATGCTTTAATATGCTAAAACAACGCATGATTCTTCCAAGGCACATTAAGCAATATCAATTATTTATAACAAGTCATGCTACAACAAAGAATACTAAGTATAAAGCCATATCAATACCAAGCATGACATGACAAAGCATAGGCCACAGTCAAAAACAAGCTCTCTTTACCACTTAAGCATGAACTTTCCTACTCTTTTCCACCCAAACCAAACTATTTGAAAACCAATGCATGAAAGAGGGGGTACAACCAATTTATTCAGCAACCTAAGAAAACCAATCAAACGGAAAACCAAAACAAAAACGAAAAAGAAGACGCTCCAAGAACAACACAACTGTGCATGAAATAATAAAAATGAAGTGTTTGGAAGAAACCTGGGATTTTTATTGATGAAGAAGGGGATGCCTTGGGAATCCCCAAGCTTTGACGCTTGTACTTCTTGGATATTTCTTGGGGTGACACACGTGGCATCCCCAAGCTTGAGATTTAGTCCATTCTTCGTCTCATTACTCATTCCTTCCATACACCTGAAATTTTTCCTTCATACAAAACTTCACACAATCTTTATTAGCAACATTAGTGCACTCAAGATAATAAGTCTTTAGGTTCAGTTCTAACACCAATAAAACTTCCATTAAAACACAAGCTACTGTAGCACTTCCCTCAAAAAGCTCAATTCTCCAAAAGAACTCAAAAAGGAACCAACAAGAAGCAAATGCAAAAAATGGCAAAGATCTGTCAAAACAGACCAGTAGGTAAAGACAAATTTTTTCGAAGACCTTATGTTGATCAAATCAAAAAGTGTTAAAATAACGAAAGTTAGATAACAACCTGGGGCAGAAGCACAAAAATTCATGCCTCAAAAGTACGTACAGAGATTTTACACGAATTTTTACGGTGAAGCGCAGAAATCTGTTTCAGGATAGCAACTTTCCCAACCATTACTTCTCTCTCATTAGAGGTTACTCTTGGCACAAAAAGCAAATAAAAAGGATAAGGAACGGTTATTACTGAAGTAATAACTTCCAAGACTCATCTAAAACTTTTGGGTTATCTCCCAATAATTACTTTTCTTTAACGCCTTTAAGTTAGGCATGATAGTTTGAGAGGATGCTCAGATAAGAAATATGAATTGAAGTAAAAGAGAGCATCAAGAAGCAAATTCATAACACATTTAAGTATAACCCACTTCCTATGCATAGGAATCTTGTATGCAAATAAATTCGCAAAGAACAAACTGACAGGCATAGGAAGATAAAACAAGAGTAACTTCAAAATTTTCAGCACATAGAGAGGTGTTTTAATACCATGAAAACTTCTACAACCATATTTTCCTCTCTCATAATAATTTTCAGTATCCTCATGAATAAACTCAACAATATAATTATCACATAAAGCATTCTTTTCATGTTCTACAAAAACATAATTTTTATCAAGCTCAAAAATAGTGGGATTAAAACCTTCGAACCCACTTTTAACAATTCTACAACAAGATGACTGATCATTAAATATAGGACCATCGTCTAAAGATTTATCATAAACAATTTCTAAGCAAAACTCTTTAGTACCATGCATCTCGAAGTTAGGCACAAATAAAGGATTATCACAGATAACATGAGCATAACATTCATCCTCTTTTGGTAAGCATGGAGGACAATAAAATAATGTAAGGGATAAAGAGTTACTCTCATTAGAAGGTAGGCATGGGTAGCTAATCCATTCTTCCTCCTTTTGTTCATCACTCTCATCCTCTTTTTCATCTAATGAGCTTTCAGGTTCATCAATTTCTTCTTCCATAAGATCCTGCAAGGCACTAGTCTCTTCCATTTGTGGAAAGCATCTATTAATATATTCAAGAATATAGCCATTTTCTTCCTTGTAATTATCAAAGCAAAATTTAAGTATATCATAAACCTCATATTTATAAGGTGAATCATCAATATTTTCAAGCAAACTAGCAAGTTCAAATGCACCCTTCCAAGCAATAAATTCCTCAATTTGTTCCACATCATAAAAGTCATAATTTCCTTTAACATAAGAAGATATGGTAACATCATCATTATACTCACATTGAAAAGGGAGGTGTTTGTACCTCCTACAACAACAAGATTTATCAAAGCAATAAGTAACATTATAAGTAGAGCACACGTTTATAGCAATGGTATACAATTTATCAATTTGTTCCCATAAGTGTTTCCCTTTTTGTGACAAGCGGTGTTCCTTATAATAATATTTTTGTTCTTCCGTGAAGCCACCTTGTCAATAAGATTCAGTTTCAAAGAAACCAACCATTGATAGAAAGCATGATAAAGCAAGACAATAACAGACCAACGAAAATAACAACTAGAATATGAACTATTTTTTTGTATTTTTGATAAAGAAACAAGCAAACAAGGCGGAAATAAACTAAACAAAACAAAAATAACAAAGTAAAGAGATTGGTTATGATTATGCTTGAACAATAGTGATTCCAAGTGAACTTGATAAAAAGAGCTATGCTCCTCGGCAATGGCGCCAGAAAATAGTCTTGATGACCCACAAGTATAGGGGGTGTATCACAGTATTTTCGAGGGAAGTGAAACCCAATTTATTGATTCGACACAAGGGGAGCCAAAGAATATTCATAAGCCTTAACAACTGAGTTGTCAATTCAGCTGCACCTGGAAACAATCTTTCTCATAGTAGTTTATCAGTAGCAATAGTTTTGTAGTAGCAATAGTAAAGTAACAACAGTAGTAAAGTAAAGACAGTAGTAACAATAGCAGTAAACAGTAGGATTCGAGTGCGGTAGGCATAGGGATGGATGGACGGGCGTTGCATGGATAAGACAATTCACATAGCAATCAGAACATAGGGAAATTGCAGATAAATAAGATAAAGCATCCAAGTACTAGATAATCATAGGCATGTATTCCATATATAGTCATATGTGCTCGCAATGAGAACTTGCACATCTTTTGTCCTGCCAGCCCATTTGCAGCGGGGCCTCAAGGGAACTACTAGCAATTAAGGTGCTCCTTTTAATAGAGCACTAAACCAAAGCATTACCACTCTGTGAACACATGTGATCCTCACATCAAATCCATTCCCTCCGGTTATCCCGATTTCTATCACTTTGGGGCCATAGGTTCCGGACAACAACGTGTGTATACAACTTGCAGGTAAGACCAAAAACAATGCTATCATAATGAATCAATAACATGTTCAGATCTGAAATCATGGCACTCAGGCCCTAGTGACAAGCATTAAGCACAACAAGTCGCAACAAAGTCATAAAGCACTAATAAAAGATACTAGGCACCATGCCCTAATAATCTGATGCCATTACATGAACGATCTCATCCAATCCCTACCATCCTCATAGCCTACAGCGCGGGATTACTCACTCATAGATGGGGGAAACATGGATGGTCAATGGAGAAGTGATGGTGATGATGATGGCGATGATCTCCTCCAATTCCTCGTCCCGGCAGGGTGCCAGAACGGAGTTTCTGGTTCCGAATCGTGGAATCTGGTGGTGGTGGAGCAGGACTCTTTCTGGAAAAACATCGACCCCCCCTGAGTTTTTAGGTCAGAAGGCATCTTATAGGCGAAGAGGGAGACCGAGGGGGTGTCTGGGGCGGCCAGACCACCTCTGGCACGGCCAGGCCCAGCCCGCGCGGCCAGGTGGTGTGGCTGGGCCCCAGCCCCTCTCCGTCTCGTATTTTGGCTCCAAGTGTCCCCCGGTAAAATAATGACTTTGGCTTTTGTTCCATCTAATTCCGATAATATTCATTTTCTGACTTTCCTGGAACCAAAAACAGCAGAAAACAGGCAGCTGGCACTGTGGCTCTTGTTAATAGGTTAGTCCAAGAAATCATATGAAAAGTACTCCAAAGTGTGGACAAAACACAAGAAAGTAGATAAAACCAAGCATGGAACATCAAAAATTATAGATACATTTGCAATGTATCAGTCCTCCCCGTCCTATCCTCGCTCTGGTGGTGCGTCTAGCATCGACGGAGGGTGTGTGGAGTCGTGTGTCCGACAGATCCCTTGGGATCTGGTCATTTTCCGTTGGTGTGTTTTGGGGTCAGTATCTTCCGATCTATGTTGATCATCTTCGGTGGTGGTTGTTGTTCTGGTGCGCTGGTCCTTTGGAGTCTTAGCACGACGACTTCCCGTTTGTCTACTACAACAAGCTCTACTACGACAAGCTTTGCCCGGCTCCGGTGATGGAGGGGCGAGGACGGCGGCACGACTTCGGCTCGTGCTAGTGTTTGTAGTCGTCACTAGGTGGTCCATTGCCCTATTTGTAATTTTTATTACTTGTAGGACTCTTTGTACTGTTGTTGATGATTATTAATAGATCGGTGGAATTTTGAAATAAAAAAAAGATTTCCAAGGAAAGGCCTTGTGTTTGTACTAACAACAAGGCTTCCGTAACAGATTGAATGCAGGAGGGAGCTAATCAGATAATCTCAAGAGAGCATAGGTTTTAGCAACGCAGAATGACTTTCCTCAAGGATAAGACCTGTCTATAGTATCTACTTTTGGCAGTTGAAGAATGAATTCTTAAAAATCTCGAAACTTTGCATATGCATCATCAGACATTAGGAATGGAAAAGATCCAACAAAGTTTCTTGTTGCCTTGCTTTTTTCATACTCCCTCCGATCCAAATTAATTGACTCAAGTTTATCTAGATTTGGATGTATCTAGCACTAAAATAAGTCTAGATACATCCGAATCTAGACAAATAGGAGTCAATTAATTTGGATCGGAGGGAGTACATATATACACTAAAATTGCAAATGAAACAATATGTGGAGAGATAATCAAACCCTCTTAATTTCATTTAATTATCATTCCAAAGAAGGATTTGAGGGACATTTTTAAGACAATGAGTTCCTACATCTTTAAACTAAAACAATGGATTCATGCAATCTCCCCATCAAAGGAACAATCTGGTTGTTAAGAACGATCGATCGAGGCAAGGCATTTTGATAGTAGTACTCCATAATGATTTTAACCCAAGGAAGATCGATCCACTTGGTTAAATAATTTATCCAGATTCTGCATGATAAGGCTATCATTTTGAACTTAAAGATCAAGGATGCCCAATTCACCTTAATATTTTGGTCTGCACACACCATAGACTATGCATGCTGCAAGATGGGGATTATGTTTAGTTAAATATCCTCTTTTCCAATGTCAATGCCTTATATATTTGTCTAATCACTAAAAAACTGCCACATGAATCTTGAGTCCTAATATAAAAGCTAACATTGCAGATAAAACTGAATTAACAATGTTAAGCTTTCCATTATGTTAAGAAATGATAGCAGGTTTGAAGTCTTCTTTGAATTCTTGTAACTAGAGACAACAAAGAATGCATCTTTAGTTTAGTTAAAACTATGGGGAGGCCTAGATATGTGAAGGGGTAGTTGAAAGATCACGTATTTCGCCTAGAGGGGGGTGAATAGGCGGTTTAAAACTTTTACGAGATGGGCTTAACAATGGCGGAATAAATCTTTTGTTAAGCACAAAGCCTAGATATACTAAGGTTCACCTATGTGCACCAAAAATTTGTGCTAAGCAAGACAATCAATAATGTGATAGCAAGATAGATTACTTCAAGCACGAAGGCTATCACAATATAAAGTACATAATTAAAGGTCTCGGATATAGAGATAACCAAGGCACGCGGGGACGATGATATTTTACCGAGTTCCTCCTAACAAGGAAGTACATCTCGTTGGAGGGGTGGGCGGTACTAAGACCACCAACACCACAAGAGGTCTCACCCTATTCTCCCAAGCACCCACCACGTGGCAAGCACCCGTTCCATTATGGGACACTTGAGGGTGGTCACCAGACCCGTACAAGATTGGGCTATCTCCACAACTTAATTGGAGGCTCCCAATAATCACCACCAAGACCTCAATCTCAGGGAGAGCTTCATAACTTAATTGAAGGCCCCAAGAACACGCCACAAAGGCCACACAACCGTCTAGGGTTCCAAGAACCCAAGAGGGACAAACAACTTGATTTCACCAATCAAATCCTCTAGAGAGAACACAAACTGATGCACCTAATGCAAAAGGCAAAAACACCACAAAGATGCTCCAATACTTCACTCTCAAATTCCAACAAAGCTATTAAAGCACTTGGGGGAATAAGAGAGGAAGAATCAAAGGGAGAACATATTATCCCCCAAGATCTAGATCTTAAATATTTACACAAAGAGGTGATTTGGTTTGGTCAAATTGTAGATCTAGATACCCTCAAACTTCCTCTCAAATATTGGCATTGGAGGGGAAGGATTAAATCAAGCTAGAGACGAGTCAAAGAAATAGGGCCAAAGCTTGAAGAAAGAGGGAGAAGGAGCAACTAGACAAAAGGAGAAAGGGGGCTATTTAAAGAGGCTCCGATTTTTGTCAGTTGGGGCCAGAAAACGGCCTGGGCCGGTAGTACTGCTGAGGCCCGGTACTACCGGACCCAGCAAACAAGCGAGGCCAGGCAAGCGTGAGCGGCAGCGGTCAACGCGAGGAAGCAACGCAGCGATGGGCGAGCGAGGCAACGCAACAAGGCGGGATCGAGGCGAGTGGAGCAAGCGCTAGGAGGCGGGGCATGCTGGGCCATAGCGAGGCAGCGGTGGCTGGGAGCCAGACAGGCCGGCCCAGGGAGCTGAGTGAGGGAGGCGACAGCGCATGCGGGAGAAGGCGATCGAGGAAGTCAACGTGGCCAGCCAGCCAGGGTGATCGAGCAAAGGGGATCAGGGGATTGGAGCAAGTGACGCGCGCGGGAATCGGGAGCGGCGGGCGTGCGAGAGAGAGCTAGCTACGGGAGTGAGGGGCGTGTAGGAGCAGCGAGGTGCGTCCTAGAGAGAGGCGGCGACAACAGGGAGCCTGGCGAGCGCTAGGCAGGTTGGCCCGGTACTACCGTCCCGCCTGGGCGGTACTACCGCGAAGGATCGGTGCTACTGGTTGGGACAACCAGGCTAGGTAGAGAGGAAAAGGGCTGGGCGCAGCAGCGGGCGGTAGCAGACCCGGTAGTACCGGTTGGGCCCAGAAAAAAGATATTTTCTTTTTATTTTAAAAACAAATAAGAGGCAAACTTCCAAATGCAATAACTCGAGTTTGATAACTCTGAGTGACCCGAAACCAATTTTGTTGGAAATAGGACAACAAGAGCTACCCAACAAAAAGTGAAAATATTGGATATCACCAAGTGAGAATGTATCAAGTATTATAATCATTGGTGAGGAAATCGGTAATCATTAACTGCTCGGTCGGCTTGGGAGTAGCGACTAATCGGAATTGGGATGATTAACTGATTTAATCAGTTGGCTATTAATCGGTGCAACCTACACAAATGAGCACCTAAGAAATAAAAGTTATATAGACCTTTATATGCCCAAACCTACTTATCTATAACCCAAAATCCCATTAAAACACATTCGCTTCTCCTCTGACCTCTGAAGTTGCTCTTCTCCCACCACCTACCCAGGGTACTAGTTGGTGACGACGGGAATCGAGCTCTTGGAGGCGAGAATCAAGCGGGAGCTTCGCAAAACCTACTTTACCAGGGCGGGCTAGCGGTTGGATGGGTGATATGCGTTGAAAATTTTACAATTTTTTGACCAAGTGTAGTAGTTAATCGGGAATATACCAAGTAATCGGTCTGTCAGAGCTATTAGTTGGGATAAAGGATTAACACAATGATTAGTGGTAATCGACACGGCTAGGTCCCTAGTAGCGATTAATCGACATATTAATCACTGATTCAGACGATTTTTTGAATAGTGATTATAATGTGTGATACTGATGACCCACAAGTATAGGGGGTGTATCGCAGTATTTTCGATAAGTAAGAGTGTCAAACCCAACGAGGAGCAGAAGGTGTTGGCGAATGGCTTGGAGCAGGAATTCTCTGTAAATACTTAGCAAACAGATTTTTAGGGTTTTTTGATAATGCAGGTAAATAAAGTATGAGTAAATAGAAGACAATAAGAATAAATGCAGCAAGTGGCCCAATCCTTTCTTTAGCAAAGGACAAGCCACTTGTATTACTTAAGATGACCAAACATTTTCGAGGACACATGGGAATATCGTGAAGTGCGTTCGCTTCATATAGTTGATTAATCTTCTTTAGTTTGCTAAGTGTTGTGTGGGTGAACCTGTGCTAATGTACCGACCTTCCTAGCACTAATACATACTTGTGATTATACCTCTTGCAAGCATCTGCAAGTACAAGAAAGTAATTAAGGTAGAAACCTAACCACAACTTAAAACTCTAAGACCCTGACATCCCTTGTGCAAAGGTTTCCTAACGGGGGTTCAGGTTTCTGTCACTCTGACAACCCCTACGATTACTAGTCAAATACAGAATGCATTCCCCTAGGCCCATATAGGTGAAGTGTCATGTAGTCGACGTTCACATGACACCACTAGAAGAAATACACCACAACTTAAATATCAAACCATTGAATCTTTCTCAACACAATTCCACTACTAACAACATGACTTCTCCCATGTCCTCAAGAACAAAACGAACTACTCACAAGACATCATATGGATCAAGATTAGAGATGATATAATGGTGTGTAACAATCTGAACATAAATGATAATTCAATGGTTCACTCAATAGCATCAACTACAAGGAGTAATCAACACCGGGAAAGTTTCCCCTAAGAACTATGCAAGATTCAACCCAATTGTTATAGCGGTATGGAGTGGCGATAATGGTGGTGATGATGATGATGATCCTGATTGTCAACACCTGGATTTTTAAATCCAAATGCCTGTTATGCCATACATAGCAATCCCAGGATTACCATTTTTGCGAGACATAACAGATTGGATATCACAGTACATCATCCATTACAAACCATAATAAGGTCTTACATAAATAAAGGATCTCATGATCCAGTCTTAGTACAATCAAGTAGCAGAACAAATAGCATAGCGGTGGGGTCCATCTTCAGAGTCACAGCAATGCTGACGATAGGAGATGATCCTAGTTGTCATAGCCATCCTGCTGTCCTCCTTCAGGGTAGTCCTCCTCATAGTCTGGCCATGGGAATAACCAGGGACAAAAGCCATGAGTACTCCTTAAGTACTCGCAAACTATCACTAACAAGTAGGGTAGTTCTAGTAGGAATGCTAAGTTCTAAGTTTATTTGTAAAGTTAAGTTTGAAACCTAAGCTGAGTTCAGAAACAAAGAAAGATAAAACAAAGTTTGAAAACACCTAAGTGGGACATTAATTGTCATAGTCACAACTTTGTTGTGGTCAAGTCAAGTCACAGTTCATTTCATAAGTCATTTTGAAAACATCTAACAACGGAACAGTATGACCACTCCAACTGTCCATAACCGCGGACGCGGCTATTCGAATAGTTTGACACTCGACAGAGGTGGTACATTTTCACCACAAGATTCGATACATCTGTTAGAGATAACCCTGAATCATCATACTTAGTATGCATATAATCAAACATAACCTTTCCTTTACACACTCCAGTATAAGCACCTCTCCTATGAGTATGGCCTCCTAGCCATGACCATCTGTCATCCTGGGCACTGCATAGGTGGACAACATTGAGAGGTAGCCTTAGCTCAAACCTCTCCCACGAGGGAACTAATACTAATGCATATAAACTTCCGTCTAAGCCTTACCCAATTTAGGTATTGTGGTTGTACGGTAAAATTGGAATGGTATCGCATCCGAACCCAACCATCAGTTTTTGTAAAAGGGCTAAGGCTCATGCCTTAACATTTTCATCATCATCATAAACCATTTGTGTTTCTCAACACATGTCAAAACATCTCAATAGAATGACTCATCATTCCAAGGTTTTCACAAGTCATTTTCACCAAGTATTCCCATCTAAAGTGATCAAGTTTTGGTTTAGCTCTAAACGACTAAGTTAAGAGTGTTCACTAATGTGGGATACTAAGATCAATATCATGCCATAGAATGACATCTAAGTCTAACTAGATAGGTCAAGTTTTATACTCTTTATGCTACCTTTAAACAAGTAAAGGACTTTGGTAAAGTAAAGAAGGTAAAGCTTGTAAATAACACTTGGAGTAGGTAATAGTCAAAAGTATAACCAACGCATGCCTAGTGCCTTTTGCTTAGGTTATCTTGCTTAATTCTAGTTTGCTAACAATAGCTTGCAAGGGTGATCTTGCATTGTTAATGATGGCTTGCAAGTAACCACTTGCATGGTTAACTTGTATAATGCTAGCTTGCCTTGGTTGGTGAAGTGGTTGAAATTCTCTTCCTCCTCCTCTTGGTAGAACTCCTCCTCCCCGTAGACTTGGTCGGTACTATCGTCTATAAATACATACGAAATACACAATCACCAAACAATACTTAACTAGTCTACTTAGCACGTTAAGACACACATTTGATGATCTAGTATCATCACAAACATCACAAGGTTTAATGAACTAGCTTCATTTATTTTATTTGAGAAAAGTAGTTTCTACTCATTGAAATTAACTAAGATTTAATATTCTCCATTAGGATCATGTGGACACATGTCATCACCACATATTCTAACATATGGGAATGTGATTTAAATGTTGGATCACATTTTAATAAGTTCAAGTTTAATAATTAATGATTTAAAGTGACTAGAAATGCCTATATAGCATTATTTTGGTACTAGTCCAAAGTCACTGCATGAAAACCTTAATATTATTACATATTCAGATAGGTATGGTTAAATGTGATTTTTGAGAGTTGGAATCAACTCAAAAGCTATTGTGGTTGATTTTATAAAAATGTTTGAATGTGTAAA
The DNA here is from genome assembly GCA_916181665.1 of Avena sativa. Lineage (NCBI taxonomy): Eukaryota > Viridiplantae > Streptophyta > Magnoliopsida > Poales > Poaceae > Avena > Avena sativa. Next base: position 362,154,375 of record OV702290.1, on the reverse strand, counting down.
AGCTTCTGTCTTGTTATTTTATCTAGGATATATCTATAACTCTGAATGATTTAAATCCAACGGCCTTGGATAACGATTTTCATTAGCTTTCCGACAAAATTGGAATCACTCAATTTGGATTTGTAAAACTCTCTGAGTTGATTTTTAAACTAAGGGACATATTCTAGTTTAAGTCTAAAAAAAGAGTTATTTGAATTAAACGGGCCGCGTGGGAAATAAATGGGCCGGCCCAGTTTACTCCACACAGTGCCCGGGCTGGTTTTAAGTGAGGGCCCCACCTGTCAGTGGGACAGGGGTTGCCGAAACTGTATGGGCGAACGGTGGCCGCAGGATTAGATCCTGGATCAACGGCTCACGGTCGTCGTCGACGAAAGTCTCATCGCCAGCGAGACTGAACCCTAACGGCTCGGTGGGGGTTCAGTGGGGACGTACCGGGGCTCCAGCTAGTGCGGTGAGGCGGGCAAACGAACCAGAAGATGACAATGGTTCTCCTAGTACTGGCGGCATCATGGGAGATGGCCTGGATCAACGACTCCCTTCTCCTCCCGCGGCAGACTCCGGCGAAATTCCGGTGCTACGGGCTACGACTTGCTCTGGTGGGGGTCTGGGAGTGTTTTGAGGGGGAGTGGATGAGAATGGTGTGAAGAATTGGTGCTGAGGAGGCCTCCTTATATAGGCGGGGCGAGGCGGCAGTGAGGCATGGGCGGTGCTCGCCGGTGATGACGGCACAACGGCCTAGAGGCATGGGCAGCGTAGGCGGACGGTGGCTTGCCTGCTGGCGGTCCTCTACAATGTTATGGCGATGCTAGGGCCGGTGGCTAATGGTCGGGAACGTCGCACGCTCTGGGAGACAGAGGTGGTGCTCGACGCAGTTCCCGACGAGTGTGGGTTGAGCGGCGGGTTACGGCCGTGTCTGGCAGGGTGAGGGGGTCAAGGCGGAGCAGCGCGCGTAGTCTGCGGTCGAGGCGCAGTCTGTGGCATGCTGGCGGTAATGGCGCTCTGGCGTGCTCTAGCATGCACAAAGAGGATAGTGCGGCATGGCTCTGGGGTGGTCCAGTGGCTATCTATGGTCGTGGGGTGGACCGTGGACGGCGGTGAAGTGGCACCTTGCTTCCTGGAGCGGTGGAGAGGGGCTGGCGGTCTGCTGCGGCTTGGGCACGATCGGCCGACGATCATGGCCTCGGTGCGACATTGCACTGGCACTAGGGACTAGGGAATGGGCTGGTTTTGGTCTGGTTGGGTCTGGGGGAGACCAAGAGGATTGATGTGGATCAAATGGCTCGACAATATTTGATCAACAACAGTAATAGTTAGGCCAGTTTGATTCTGCCCACCAAGTGTTCGATCAAATGGCCGAAAGAAGAAAACTTTTGAATTTTGAAATGAGATTTGGTGGACTGATTTGTCATATGCTTAAACCTCTGTGGTTGCTAGGATTTGTTAAATGGAATTCATTTGAGTGGTTTTTGAAAAAGTGTGATCTAGACATATGAACTAGATTCCATTTTCAAATGTCATTTAAAATTAGAGTTTGAATGTCTTTGGGAGATCACAAAGTGGGCCTTGGTACATCACTACTTTTACTGGCAAGGGGTGCAAAGATTCACAATTGTTTCTGTTGAGATTTGAGTGCTAGGAATAGCCAAAGTGGGCTAGTGGGTTAAAATGGCAAAAGTGACCATTTCCTTTATTTAATTCTTTTTGATTTCTTTTTCTTTGGGTTTTTGCTTGGGAATGATCTAGATGATGTGATATTCATCATAGAATCATTTTACAACCATTAGCACAAACAATCATGGCATTTCAAACAACTCCTATTTTAAATGCACACACATATGAATGTTTAAAGATTTTAAATGGAAAAAGGTTTTGTTAACCCTAAATTGGGTAGATTTGATCTTGATTAACCTTGATTAAAGATTTGGGATGTTTCAAACCTTCCCCCCTTAAACAAAATCTCGTCCCGAGATTTAAGAAAGAAAACTAGGAACTAAAGAGATCTGGGAACTCAGTCCTAATGTAATCTTCTCGCTCACAAGTGGCTTCTTCTTCGGTATGGTTGCTCCATTGGATCTTGATAAATTTGATACTCCGGGTCCTGGTGGTTCTGTAGGCTTCCTCCAAGATACGGATGGGCACTTCACGATACGTCAGATCCTTGTTGATATCAACAGCTCGGTGATCGATGTTCTTGAAAACTTCGGTCTTCTCCGGCACTTCTAGGCATTTGTGAAGTAACGAGATATTGAACACATTGTGGATGGCTGACATCTCTTCTGGCAGTTCTAGTTGATACGATACTTCTCCTGGATGATTCAGAATCTTGAAGGGTCCAATATATCTAGGGGTTAACTTTCCTTTCAGACTAAAATGTTGGGTTCCCTTCAATGGCGAAACTTTGAGATACACAAAATCTCCGACATTGAAAGTCAGGTCTCTCCTTCTCTTGTCAGCATAACTCTTTTGTCTAGATTGGGCGGTCTTGAGGTGCTCACGGACTTTGTGAACCTTCTCTTTAGCTTCTCTGAGAATGTCGGGTCCAAAAATCTGACTCTCTCCTACTAGCGATCAATTCAAAGGGGTACGCCACTTTCTTCCGTATAAGAACTCAAATGGTGCCATTTGCAAACTGGCTTGGTAACTGTTGTTGTATGAGAATTCTACGAAAGTCAGGCAATCTTCCCATTTTGATCCGTACTCCAACACACAAGCTCTCAACATATCTTCTAAGATTTGGTTGACTCTCTCAGTCTGTCCACCAGTTTGCGGGTGATAAGAGGTGCTGAAATTCAACTTGGTTCCTAATCCTTCTTGGACTTTCTACAAAAATCTCGAGGTAAATTGGGTTCCTCGATCTAACACTATGGTCTTGGGGGTTCCATGTAAACTCACAATCTAGCAATGTACAATTCTGCTAGCTTTGAACTCTAGTAGGTTGTCTTGATAGGTATAAAATGAGCTACCTTGGACAGTCTATCAACGATGACCCAGATTGAGTCATTTCCCCTACTAGAAGTAGGCAAACCGGTGATAAAGTCCATTCTGATGGAATCCCATTTCCATTCCAGAATCTGCAAGGGTTGCAACAGTCTTGCGGGCCTCTGATGTTTCGCTTTGACTCTCTGACATATATCACACTTGGCGATGTAGCTTCCGATTTCTCTCTTCATCTTGTGCCACCAAAATTGCTTCTTCAAATCCTGATACATCTTTGTTCCTCTAGGGTGGATAGAATAAAGAGTATCATGAGCCTCTTGCATGATAACTTGCTTCAGCTCCGAATCTGCGGGCACACAGATACGTCCTTTGTACCACAGAACTCCTTCTTCGTCTTCGGTGAATCCAGGTACCTTTCCTATACCAATACGATGTTTGATTCTGTCGATACTTTCATTTCCCTTCTGGGCTTCCTTGATTTGGCTAATCAAAGTTTGTTGAAGTTCAATGCTAGCTAAAAATCCTTTGCTAACTAGCTCAGTCCTAAACTGCTCCAACTCCTCATACAAACTGGGTTGCTTCTCCTTGATCATGGTGTTTAGCCTACACGACAATCTGCTAAGAGCAGCCGCTACCACATTGGCTTTGCTGGGGTGATAGTGAATGTCAAGGTCATAATCCTTGATTAACTCTATCCATCTCCTTTGCCTCATATTCAGCTCTTTCTGAGTGAAAATATACTTCAAGCTTTTGTGATCTGAGTAAATCTCACAGTGATTACCCATAAGATAATGACGCCATGTCTTTAATGCCAAAACTACGGCTGCTAACTCAAGATCATGGGTAGGATAGTTCTGCTCATGCTGCTTCAGTTGTCTAGACAGATAGGCGATGACTTTGCCTTCTTGCATCAATACACATCCGAGACCAATCTTGGATGCATCAAAATACACATCAAATGGCTTCTTGATATCTGGCATGATCAATATTGGGGCTGAGATCAATCTCTTCTTGAGCTCTGGGAAACTTGCTTCACATTTGTCGGTCCATTCAAACTTCTTGTCCTTCTTCAACAATTGGGTCATGGGTCTTGGTATGCTCGAAAATCCTTCGACAAACTTGTGGTAGTATCCCGCTAATCCGAGAAATGCACGGACTTGGGTTTGAGTGGTTGGGGCTTCCCATGCTTCAACATCTTTGATCTTGGTGGGATCAATAGCGACTCCTCTGGCAGACACAATATGTCTTGGTGGGCTTCCCATGCTTTCAGTTTTTTTTTCTTTGAGTCTTGGAAGTTATTACTTTGGTAATAACATCTCCTTATCCTTTTTGTTTGGTTTTTGTGTCAAGATCAACCTCTAATGAGAGAGAAGTAAGATTTGGGGAAGTTGTTGTCCCGAAACAGATTTTTGTGCTTCACTGTAAAAATTCGTGAGAGATCTTTGTATGTCGGATTGAGCTGTAATATTTTGTGCTTCTGCCCCAGGTTGATATTTAACTTTCGTTAGTTTTGAACTTTTTGATTTGAGCAACATAAGATTTTTCGAAAAAAATGATCTTTACCTGCTGGTCTGTTTTGACAGATTTTACCACTCTTGCATTTGCTTCTTTATTCGATTTCCTTTTTGAATTCTTTTTGGGTCTTCGGAAGGAGTTGCTATAGTAGCTTTTGTTTTGATGGTTTTCAGTTGAAGTTGAACTCAAAAGGTTTTATCACTTCACTTATACTAATGTTGCTAATGAGAACGGTGTGAAGTTTTGTGTGGAATTTCTACGCAGTGGAGAGAATGGTGTAATGAGAAAGTGAAAGGTTTTTTGACTCACAATAAGTGTATGAAGATGAAGATATTGATGTTATTCAAGTGGTGACTCCGAAGAACCCACTAAATACCAAATTCAAAGACCTGCAGAGTCTGTTTTCAAATAGGTAACAGTTCTGGTAAGAAAAGTTCCGCGAAAATACTATCCAACTATATTTTTGCAGTTTTTAGTCAATAAGGAAAGTTATGGAGTGAAATAGGGACGGAAACGGAGCCAGGGTGTCTCACACCACCCTGTGGCGCAGGCCCACCCCTGGCCACGCCACCAGGTGGTGTGGCCACTACGGACTCCGCCTCCGACTCGTTTTCTCCCAGTACCTTCCTTTTGCCATAAAACTTCTTAATATATAATCCCCCGAGGTTCGTATATCGTGTTCTCGTCGTGTTTTAGTTTCGATCTGTTTCTGCCAGGAACTATCTTTGAAAGCTTAGAAGAACAATGGTGTCCGCCAAGGATAAAGGAAAGGAGCCTATGTAGGAGGATCTCCAAGACCCCGGACAGGAGAATGAGATCAAGAGTGAAGATGAAGAGGAGGCAAAGCACACCGGCACTACCATTGCAAGCATTGGAGTGGTGGCAAACCCTGCCAGGACTATGTCAATTGGAGGGAAGTCTCCTCATCACCGTTCAGATCCCTGGTCACTTCCCCCACGCGCCAAGAATCCTTTCTATACCCTTATCCATGAGCATCAATACCAGAATATGCCCAAGGGAAATTACCCTCCAATTGGGATTTGCCTCGTTCTAGCCATGCAGGAAAAGAAGACTTCAAGGAGAAAGAGTGGGGAAAGAATCACAAGAGCTGGAATTCACAACCCGACATGATCGTGAGCCGCATTGAGCAAAACTCACAGCTTATTCGCAATCTCACTTTCGAGGTTGAGGACTTGGGGAAATTGATCAAAGAGCTCATCAAGAGAATACCACCACCACCGAAGGAGTAATTCGTCATCAGGTTTTGCATCCCCTTGGTTTGTTCCAAGCTTGGGGGAGTGCCGCGGTATCACATCACTATCTTCTATATTTTTACCTTTTTAGTAGAGTCATATCATGAATAGAGAAGTTATCATGTAGGATGGTTTTCATTATGGAAGTGTCCCCTCTCTCGTTAGATATGTATCCCTTGGTGTGAGTTGCCCTTATGGAATATTAATGAGAAGTTCTATCATTTACTCTTTTGCATATCTTATATTAGTTTTCAATTCGTGGTTATATGATTGATCTTGTTGTTAGTATTGGTATCACTTTGGGATCATTGAGTTAATTTAGTTGGTTTTGGCAAACCTAGCTCGGTCAGTAGCAACACTATTTTTGAGAGTTGAATGAAAAAGATAAAAGTACTCTAAAGAAAAATAATTTCATCATCTTTCTTCCTTGATTTGCTCATAAGTTTAGTATTCTCTAGTTAAGATCTTTTGTGCTTCCAAGGAAGATTGCATGTTTGTTTTTTATCACTTGTATGTTTGTTTGTTTCCTTCAACTCTCATACTTGCTACCCAGCCTTGCTAGCCAAAAACCTGTACTGAGAGGAATACTTCTCGTGCATCCAATGCTTAAACAAAAACCCATGCCATTTGCGTCCACAATACCTACCTATTAGCATTATTGCTATTCCAAGTAAATTCTTGTTTTTATCTACCTTCTAAATTAAACTTGTTATGTGAAAATTAGTGATTAAAGCTCTCACGAACTTGATGGCACACTTTACTTTCTTGCATTTAATAAACTTGAACCATTGTGCCCATCTATGTTGCGTATATGCTTGTGCTTTGTAAGTTGTGAATTAGCAGAACCATGCTATCATGGGGAACGCTTTCAACATTGCACTGGTACTTTGTACCTAGTTGATATCATGTTCTTTTGTCTATGGATGTCGTCAGTGTGAAATGAAAGGGGAGCTTGTAAGTCCATGGAGTTATGCGTGTGTGTTAGAGAAACGCCTGGGCCGCTAGCCTAAGCCATGCCTAATCATGGTGGAAACTTGCAGCATAACTATAGTGAGCATTCTATGAAGCATCCTCAATAAAAACCTATGCAAATAGAAAATAAAAATATTGCTAAGATGCTCATTGTCTGCTTGCATTGTCATTTTGATTATGGGATAACCTGTATCATGTGCAAGGGGTACCCCGTTGGCGGTTCTCTATGTTACATATGTATTTACAATGACAAGAGCTTACTTGTGACTGAAGTTGAGTAGCATGAGGTTCGGTACTCGTAAGTAAGGGGCATGAGATTTCAAGTTATAACTTGTCAACCATATCCACTTAGTTGTGTCACTTTAACTTTAATCACCCAAAAGATGCCTATGGTAGGGGCAATGAGAGCTGAAAGCTAGTAAGTACCATAATTTTTGGGAGCTCTTTATGAAACTTGCAATCCCTGCTTCCCTCTGCGAAGGGCCTTTCTTTTACTTTTTAGTTGAGTCAGTAAACCTATTCCATTCTATCTCAGCAAGTATTTTGAGTTGTTGTGTTTCATTCATTCATATGATGATTTATTCAATCATGTTTGTTATGTTCCTTGTTTTGCACATTGCTCTTATCTGGGTGTTCACTACTTTGAAAGCTATCATTGAAAACCAGTTATTTGTGAACTCCAGCAAATTATAAACTATTCTTCGACCAAGAGCTAAGTTTACCATTACCAATTATGATTTACTTTATGTATCTTTATTGTGTTTCCTTTACTCATTGCAAGTTGAGTTATATAATAGTGAGTTGTCTTCTGTTATGATCTATGTATTGATGAATGTGATGCTTCTTGTCCGTATTCTTTTTATCGACTCTTCACTCCATAAACCTGAGGTCATGTTTATTGAGCTCAGTTTCGCTTGGGGACAAGCGAAGTCTAAGCTTGGGGGAGTTGATACGTCCATTTTGCATCACTATTCTATATCATAATTCACTGTTATTCATTGATATATTTCATATTAAGAGGTGATACTTATGTTATTTCATCTGTTTTTGCATGGTTGATGACTTTTGGAGCATGGACCGCTGTAGTCAGGATTTTGATGGAAAAGGTGCTGTTTGGAGGCAAAATTCGCGAAGATCAAAAAATCCGAGAAAATATATGGAAAATCCTATTTTTCCAGAAGACGAAGGAAGCCATAAGGAGGAGTGGAGATGGGCCACACGGGGCCCACACCACCCCCTGGCGCGGTCCACCCTAGGCCGCGCCACCAGGTGGTGTGGCCGCCCTGGCCCACCTCTGCCTCTCCCCTTTGGCGTATATAATCCTTCCAAAACCCTAATACTCGGGGATCAACCACATAAAGATTATGCCGCCTCTGCAGGGTGGAAAACACCGAGAGAGAAAGATCTCTCCGACAGACAGAATTCTGCTGGGGGAATTCCTTCCCGGAGAGGGGAGATCGTCGCCATCAACACCACCATCAAGCTAGACTTCATCGGGATCATCATCATCATCACCACCATCAGCACCTTCATCACCATCTCCATATTGCTGTAACAATTGGGTTGAATCTTGCATAGTTCTTAGGGGAAACTTTCCCGGTGTTGATTACTCTTTGTAGTTGATGCTATTGAGTGAACCATTGAATTATTGTTTATGTTTAGATTGTTATACATCATTATTTCATCTCTTATCATGATCCATATGATGTCTTTTGAGTAGTTCGTTTTGTTCTTGAGGACATGGGAGAAGTCTTGTTGTTAGTAGTGGAGTTGTGTTGAGAAAGATTCAATAGATTGTTATTTAAGTTATGGTGTACTTCTTCTAGTAGTGTCATGTGAACGTCGACTACATGACACTTCACCTATATGGGCCTAGGGGAATGCATTGTGTATTTGGCTACTAATCATAGGGGTTGCCAGAGTGACAGAAACCTGAACCCCCATTAGGAAACCATTGCACAAGGGACATAAGGGTCTTAGAGTTTAAAGCTGTGGTTAGGTTTCTACCTTAATTACTTTCTTGTACTTACGGATGTTTGCAAGGGGTATAATCACAAGTATGTATTAGTCCTAGGAAGGTCGGTACATTAGCACAGGTTCACCCACACAACACTTAGCAAGCTAAAGAAGATTAATCAACTATATGAAGCGAAAGCACTTGATAGTCTTCCCATGTGTCCTCGAGAACGTTTGTTCATCTTAAGTAATACAACCGGATTGTCCTTTGCTGCATAAAGGATTGGGCCACTTGCTGCATTTATTCCTACTGTCTTTTATTTACTCGTACTTTATTTACTTGCTTTATCAAAACACCTAAAAATCCGTTTGCTAAGTATTTGCAGAGAATTCCTGATCCATACCACTAGCCAGCACCTTCTGCTCCTCGTTGGGTTCGACACTCTTACTTATCGAAAATACTCTGATACACCCCCTAAACTTGTGGCTCATCAATGGCCACTACAACTGTCCATAACCACGGACGAGCGTATTCAAATAGTTTGACACTCTACAGAAGTGGTACACTTTCACCACAAGATTCGATAAATCTGTCAGGGATAACCCTGAATCATCATACTTAGTATGATAGTCAAACATAACCTTTCCTTTACACACTTCTTATAAGCACCTCTCCTATGTGTATGGCCTCCTAGCCATGACCATCTATCATCCTAGGCACTGCATAGGTGGACAACATTGAGAGGTAGCCTCAGGTCAAACCTCTCCCGCGAGGGAACTAATACTAATGCATATAAACTTCCGTCTAAGCCTTACCCAATTCAGGTATTGTGGTTGTACGGTAAAATTGGAATGGTATCGCATCCGAACCCAACCATCAGTTTTTGTAAAAGGGCTAAGGCTCATGCCTTAACATTTTCATCATCATCATAAACCATTTGTGTTTCTCAACACATGTCAAAACATCTCAATAGAATGACTCATCATTCCAAGGTTTTCACAAGTCATTTTCACCAAGTATTTCCATCTAAAGTGATCAAGTTTTGGTTTAGATCTAAACGACTAAGTTAAGAGTGTTCACTAATGTGGGATACTAAGATCAATATCATGCCATAGAATGACATCTAAGTCTAACTAGATAGGTCAAGTTTTATACTCTTTATGCTACCTTTAAACAATTAAAGGACTTTGGTAAAGTAAAGAAGGTAAAGCTTGTAAATAACACTTGGAGTAGGTAATAGTCAAAAGTATAACCAAAGCATGCCTAGTGCCTTTTGCTTAGGTTATCTTGCTTAATTCTAATTTGCTAACAATAGCTTGCAAGGGTGATCTTGCATTGTTAATGATGGCTTGCAAGTAACCACTTGCATGGTTAACTTGTATAATGCTAGCTTGCCTTGGTTGGTGAAGTGGTTGAAATTCTCTTCCTCCTCCTCTTGGTAGAACTCCTCCTCCTCGTAGACGTGGTCGGTACTATAGTCTATAAATACATACGGAATACACAATCACCAAACAATACTTAACTAGTCTACTTAGCACACTAAGGCACACATTTGATGATCTAGTATCATCACAAGATTTAATGAACTAGCTTCATTTATTTTATTTGAGAAAAGTAATTTCTACTCATTGAAATTAACGAAGATTTAATATTCTCCATTTAGAATATGGGATCATGTGGACACATGTCATCACCACATATTCTAACATATGGGAACGCGATTTAAATGTTGGATCACATTTTAATAAGTTCAAGTTTAATAATTAATGATTTAAAGTGACTAGAAATGCCTATATAGCATTATTTTGGTACTAGTCGAAAGTCACTGCATGCAAACCTTAATATTATTACATATTCAGATAGGTATGGTTAAATGTGATTTTTGAGAGTTGGAATCAACTCAAAAGCTATTGTGGTTGATTTTACAAAAATGTTTGAATGTGCAAAAGCTTTTGTCTTGTTATTTTATCTAGGAGAGATCTATAATTCTAAATTATTGAAATCCAACGGGCTTGGATAGATATTTTCATTAGCTTTCCAACAAAATTGGAATCACTCAATTTGGATTTGTAAAACTCTTTGAATTGATTTTTAAACTAAGGGACAAATTATAGTTTAAGTCTAAAAAAGAGTTATTCGAATTAAATGAGACGCGCGGGAAATAAATGGGCCGGCCCAGTTTACTCCACACAGTGCCCGGGCAGGTTTTAAGTGAGGGCCCCACCTGTCAGTGGGACAGGGTGTAGCGTGCCCAATCTTTAATAAGATTGAGTCCCCTATGTTTACAATGCTAGTCCCTGGATCAATAGCTAGCATCCACAGTTCAGATGTAATATCAAGAAACAAAGGTCATAATACAACTTTATAACCAGGAATAACATAATTTTATTACATCAGACATAGCTCATTAGGCTATTACATTACATTGCAGCGGAATAACTATAGTCATGGGTCCTTCATCTTCAAAGTGCCACAGGCAGATGTTGGTTGTAGACTTTGTAATCCTAATCAATCAATCTTCACTAAAATCAATCAAACCTGCAACATCATAAGTTACAGCCACAAGGGTCAATACATTTGAATTGTATTGGCAAGTGATACTTTGGTAGTATAGTGGAGTCTATCATCTATATGCATTTTGGCTAAGTGGAGTTGAGGTTTGCATTGCTCAAAATAGATTTTTCCTATCATTTTTGAAAACACTAAGTTTTGTTTGGCAAAAACTTTCCAAGACATCTACTAATCAAAGACTGGAGATCCACTCAGGGCATCTACCAATCAAAGACTGAAGATTTGCTTGGCAAAAACAATTTTCCTCAATCAATGATTTCAAGATCCTTGTACCAAGCCATCTCTCCATCAAAGATTGAAGAATTCCACACAACCCTTGCTCACCCACAAATTTTATTTAGAAATTGGAGTGATGAGATTCTTGATTGCTTCCATGTCTTGATGCTCAAATTGTCCTTTACCAGGGACATGGCTAAGTACTTAGGTTTTACACTCTGCAGAGGTGGTGCACTTTCCCCACAAGACTTGGTTTCCCAAGACAAAATCTTTCAGAAGCCTTCCCTTAGACCAACATGGACGCGTTCCAACCTATCAAACACTACCACCCACTGTCCATGTGGCTAAGTTCTTGCAACCTATATGATCATGGCAGAGCCCATATTGCCAAGTGGTTGCACTTGAAGCTTCTCAACATTTGACATCTCAAATCTCTTTGTTTCCTGGGTGGCCATCCACAAGTGAGATACACTAAGGTAAACCATAAACATGGGCCTTGTGAACCACTCAACCAAAAACCACCATGCAAGTCCCATTCCACCCAGGAGATTCATTAACTTAGTTGTTTTATTAAATAAAACACAAGTCCATAGACTTAGAAATTTTCATAGCATGAATATATATCCCACCCAGGTTTTCTATTAGCTAGGCTAAGCTTGATAGTAATAGGATTCTTAACTTAGGAAAATCCTTCTAAGGATTCATTCTACTAGTTTTCCTATAGCAAGGTCTATACTTAGCAAAATAAAAACCATGCAAGTTTTACTTAGCAAAAACACTAATGCATAGTGAAAATAATGGGATAGATAGTATGAATTATCACTTGCCTTTTTGGTAGAGGGTATAGGTTTACTCCTTGATCTTGCTAGTCTCACTCTTCTCTAACTTCACTACAAGTCAATCAAGCAACCACAATCTCAATCCACCAATCAAACAAAACAACACACATAAAATAACAAAGTCAAGGCAATGCATGTAAGCATGCAAAGGATGGTTCTAATTGTAAAGGTGGTCTCCACTAGGCTTGTAAACTTTGTAAGTTCCAATTTGGTCAGTTACCAAAATGGCAAAGTCATTTGCAAAGAGGGTCTCCATTAGATTCCTAAACTTTGTAAGATCCAAAATGGTCATTTACCAAAGTGGCAAAGTTAAAGTAATGCATGCAAGCATGCCAAGCCTTGTTTTGTTTGAGAAAAAGGGGTTCCTAATGGGTCATAGACATTTGGGCACACCTATTGGTCATTTTGTGAAGTGGCTAAGTCATTTGCAAAAGGTTTCACTATAAAACCATTTGCAAAACAAAGTGTAATTCTATGTGGTGTAGAAACATTTTTACTAAGGCTTTAGCCTATAGGGTTCACCAAATGAGTTGCTATTGCAAAACTTGGTGTTTTGGGTCAGTAGGTTTGGTTCAAAACATTTTCTCCAAAGTTGTCTTTATGAAAGCATTTTCATAAACAAAACAAATAGTTTTAGTTAGCTAGAAATGGACTAAACCAATTAATCCATTCTAAACTTTTCAAAAATCATTTTCCAAACTATGGGTTGGATCCTAGGGTCAGTAAGGTCACAACAAACCAATTGGCAAAGGTTTTAACCTTAAAATCATTTTTAAATGATTTTTCTAATGTTAGCAAGCACACAAAAGAATCTGCAAAATCAAACAAGCTAACAAATACTATTTGCTAAACTAAGGGCAGGGTTGGCTAGGGTTTGTCTTGCTGGTTCCAACGACATCAAATTTGGAAAATTTGGACGTGTGGATCAAAAGATACATGGGTTTGAAAATGGCTAAAGTTTCTGTTTTCTAATTCTGTTTTTAAACAGATAGGTGACACGCGGCGTGATCTTACTGGTCGATACTGGTTCAGCCGGATCGAGTGCTGTGGTGCGTTAGATCTAAATTAGATCGTGCGGCTTAGGTAGCGTACCTCTTCGGCGTTAAGTGAACTAATCGTGTCCGATGGATCTGTATCTATCGGTCGCTGCTTGCTTGACCTAAAAGGAGCGGCGATGCGGCGGCTGCTGGCGGCGGAGTGATCGGTCGATGACGGTGCCGGCGATACAGGAAGCGAGAGAGAAAAAGGGCATGCTCACCGGGCTCAGGGGGTCACGGCGAAGCTCAGGGTACTGCTGGCTTGACAAGGGGCGCTCAGAGGCAGTCGCAATTCCTCGTCGGAGTTGGGAACGGCGGTGGTTGTTTCTGGTTGCTGTCGAGGACGACGCTGTTGATCACCAGGAGGTAAACAAATCACATAGTCAGGAGCGCAAGGACACGGCGAAGGTGTGTGCGTGAATGAGAAGGCGCGGGGCGGTCTGGTTCACCTGGGAGACGTCGCCGGAGAAGAAGCAGACACGGCGGCGCTCTGTGCTTGACGAAGGTGAAGATTGGGGGCGCCCTAAGACAAACGGAAAGTGCTGTTAGGTTCGTCTGAGCTTGGAGATCATCATCGTTTTCTCGGGGAGGAGAGGGGTGACCGGAATCTACCTGTGGGGCTCGTCGGAGAAAGAGGCAGACGGTGGCGACGGTGGTCGAGGTGGTTGTCGACGCTCTGGGTCGCTCGGGGGCAAGCTGATGCTACGGGGATGATCGCCAGGAGGTGTGGATCACGAGAGGATGGTCGAGGAGGCAAGGGGCGGCGAGTCTTGGCCGGAATTGCTCGGAGACGGTGGTCGGAGCTGCGGCGGTACAGAGAGAAATGGAGGCAGCCTAGGGGCAGAGGGGAGGCGATGTCTGTGGGAAATGACAGAGGAGAGGGAGGCGGTTAAATAGGCGTCGTCGCGGCGAGGTTTAATGGACGGCTTTACTGCGAATTGACGGAGCTATCAACGGGCAGAAACGGCCGGCGAAGTCTGGGGAAGACGGGGTCGCGGGGAGGACGATGAACAGCTGTCGGTGGGGTCCTCTGGTCAGTGGGAAAAGAAAGGAGGGAGGGGTCCACTTGTCAGTCTCTTTGCGGGTTGTTTAGTCGGTGAGGAAAAACGGTTCGGGATGTGGAAGAGAGAGGTGGGGTCGTCTCGTCAGCGAGTGAGGGAGAGGGAGAAGTGGGTCCTGGTTGTCTGTGACTGAGTGGGTCAGTTTCTGAGTAAGGAAAGGTTTCTTCGGGGGAGGGGAGAAGTCTGGGCTGGACTGGGCCTTAGTGGGCTGCTGGGCTGGGTCAACCTTTTTCTTATTTTTTTTCTGTCTGCTCTCTTTTTCTTTTTCTAATTCTTTTTCTGTTTGGAATTTCAAACAATTATTCAAACAATCAAACAACACTCAATCAAATCAAACAATCAACAAACTTTTCATTTGAATTTGGTTCTGTTTATCAACATAATCCAAATCCAAAATGAAATAATATTTTTATTCTTTTTAGGATCCATTTATTAATTAAATAAAATGGATCTTTAGTTATTAGGGTTTGATTTATTTAAATAAAATTTCCATTTGAAATTCAATTATTTCCAAAACCAAACCAGAAGGTTTTATTTGAAAAGTAAAAGAATACTTGGAAACTTTTTTAAATAAATAAATAAGTTTTGGTGTTTAATTAAAATGGGAAAGCCTTTACTTAAATAAAATTGGATATTTAAATCCTTATTATTTTATTTAAATAATCCTTTACTCATTTTAATCAAAGCAAAACCTTTTAATAAAAGATTTCAAAGTAGTAATAAAATACTTGGTGTTCATTTAAAATGGGAAAAGCCTTTACTTAAATAAAATTGGATTTTTAAATCCTTATTATTTTATTTAAATAAACTTTTACTCATTTTATCAAAACAAAATATTTTATTACAAAAGTTTGGCCAAAATTAATTTGGCTCACCTTTTCATTTGAAAACAAAGTCTTTTATTAAAAGATCCAAATAGTATTTCCAAAACAATTTTATTTTTCCCTTATTAAATGTTTATCTTTTCAATCCCTTTAGGATTATAATTGTTCACCAATTGGTATGGGCTTTTGGTAAGGGCTTTATTGGCTTTGGAAATTCAATTTCCTTATCTTATTATGTTCACAAGATTTTGTCTATGCTTCCAAACTAAGTGAAACCAATCTCTAAGGTCTTTCTTGATCCTTTGAGAATATTTGTTGATCAACTTTGGTATGGATCAAATCCATGGATTTGGAGATACTTTGGAAAATGATTTCCTTCCATTAGGGTTTAGGGATTTGGATTTATGTTCCAAGTGTTCAAATTTCCAGATACATTCATTGAGGAATGCATTTCCCTTGATTTGGATTTTTGCTGAATTCAAACTTTAGAATCCCATCTTTAACAAACTTTGGCTAAAGTTTTCCTTTTAGAAACAAAAGTTTCTTTTCACCCTGATTTTCAACCAAAGATTTATTTTGTTTATTTAATTTTCACATTACAAGATTTTGAAAATCTTGGGATGTGACAGGCTACCACCCTTAAAATAAATCTCGTCCCGAGATTTGGGGAGGCTAGGGTTACAAGTTGGCTCAAACAGCTAGGGTACTACCACCCTTAAAATTTTTCCAACTAAACTATATCTTGGCTTGCTTGGAATCTTGAGGAAAACTTCTTCTTGGAAAACTTCTGCTTAGTGTCCTTTGTTTCCATACTTGACTCATGGGCCAAGGTTGAGATCCTTCATAGGCTTGTTTATCTTGTTCTTCATCTTTTCTGGACAATTGCTTACATAGTGTCCTGGTTCCTTGCAATTGAAACAGTGGATATCTTGGAGTTCTTTACGTTGCTCTTGTGGACAAGTTGCTACGTAGTGGCCTGGTTCCTTGCAGTTGTTGCACACTACTTGGCCGATCTCTTTATTCTTCGGGTTCTCTGGGCATCCACTGGGGTAGTGTCCCATTTCCTTACATTTACGACATTGCACAAGGCTCATGTCTTGCTTTGGTTTCTTGGGCTTCTTTGATCCTTTGAATTGGGTTGTCTTGTTTGGAGGTATGAGTGGTCCTTTTCCTTTGTCATCAACATTCTTGGCATACTTGGATCCTTCTTGTTTCCTTTGTTCAACAATGGCATAGATGGGGCATTGAGTAGGTACATGGTCGTTTCCTTCACAAAGGTAACAAGTAACTTGAGATGTGGGGCATTGGCCAACTGGATGTTCCTCTTCATAATTGGGGCATTGATCTTCATGTTCCTTGGAAGTGTGATCCTTCTCTCCACAATTAATGCAAGCTGGGGCTCCATCTAGAATAATATTCTTGTCATCCTTGTTGTCATACACTCTTTTGGGATAGTTTTCTTCCATGCTGATCATTTGATTAGTCACCTTAAGCATCAGTTGGGATTGTTCTTCCAAAAACTTTGGCAAGGTAGGGTCTTTATCACTATTGTTGGCTATGAACTGAGTTGTTAGTTGGTTCAACTGGTGTTGGGTTGCTAGGAGTTCTCTCATGTTGTCCTCTTGGTTGTTGTTGTTGTCATCATCCTTGATGCTGGAGTCTCTTGGAGAAGTCATCTGTTTGGGGTTGAAGGGGATTAGAATAGGCAAGAGATTTCTAAGGGAATCAATCCTAATCACACACATCACAATTCACACAAGCAATGTGCAAGCAATCACAAACAAGCACTCCACTCAAACAACAAGTTTCAAGCACATACTTAGTCAACAAAATAATTTTTGTTACACCACATAAGTTGGTGGGTTTGACTTAACTAAAATATGGTGGTCCATCTATATGGTTCACTTGTGATCTTCCATCCTTCTTGGTTGATTCTTCTTGATTGAGATCTTTGTATCCTTGTAGAATTCTTGTGTCTTGGTCACAAATCTTCAAAGGTGATCATGGTTTCTTCTAAGTTGTGTTTCCTTAATCTTCAAGTGAAATGTTACTCAAGACTTGTATTCTTTAGTGATATCCAAGTTGAAGTCCTTGGTGTACATGATGAAGATGTTGAAGAAGTTGAAGTCATTAGAGTTGATGAAGTTGAAGAAGTCCTTTGCACATGGTGTAGTCTTTGGTCATGGGGTAGGCTTTCCATTAAGTTGAAAATAGAAGAGAAGTAGAGTTGAAACCAAAAATGATTGAGGAAAGAGTTTACAAGATTGTTTTTGTAAATAAGTTTTGGAACAAATACAACTCCTATTTTTCTAAGGGTTTTTGTCCAATCCTAGGGTTACAAATCCTACAGGCAACACAATGCTCTGATACCATTCTGTAGCGTCCCCAACCTTTAATAAGATTGAGTCCCCTGTGTTTACAATGCTAGTCCCTGGATCAATAGCTAGCATCCACAGTTCAGATGTAATATCAAGAAACAAAGGTCATAATACAACTTTATAACCAGGAATAACATAATTTTATTACATCAGACATAGCTCATTAGGCTATTACATTACATTGCAGCGGAATAACTATAGTCATGGGTCCTTCATCTTCAAAGTGCCACAGGCAGATGTTGGTTGTAGACTTTGTAATCCTAATCAATCAATCTTCACTAAAATCAATCAAACCTGCAACATCATAAGTTACAGCCACAAGGGTCAATACATTTGAATTGTATTGGCAAGTGATACTTTGGTAGTATAGTGGAGTCTATCATCTATATGCATTTTGGCTAAGTGGAGTTGAGGTTTGCATTGCTCAAAATAGATTTTTCCTATCATTTTTGAAAACACTAAGTTTTGTTTGGCAAAAACTTTCCAAGACATCTACTAATCAAAGACTGGAGATCCACTCAGGGCATCTACCAATCAAAGACTGAAGATTTGCTTGGCAAAAACAATTTTCCTCAATCAATGATTTCAAGATCCTTGTACCAAGCCATCTCTCCATCAAAGATTGAAGAATTCCACACAACCCTTGCTCACCCACAAATGTTATTTAGAAATTGGAGTGATGAGATTCTTGATTGCTTCCATGTCTTGATGCTCAAATTGTCCTTTACCAGGGACATGGCTAAGTACTTAGGTTTTACACTCTGCAGAGGTGGTGCACTTTCCCCACAAGACTTGGTTTCCCAAGACAAAATCTTTCAGAAGCCTTCCCTTAGACCAACATGGACGCGTTCCAACCTATCAAACACTACCACCCACTGTCCATGTGGCTAAGTTCTTGCAACCTATATGATCATGGCAGAGCCCATATTGCCAAGTGGTTGCACTTGAAGCTTCTCAACATTTGACATCTCAAATCTCTTTGTTTCCTGGGTGGCCATCCACAAGTGAGATACACTAAGGTAAACCATAAACATGGGCCTTGTGAACCACTCAACCAAAAACCACCATGCAAGTCCCATTCCACCCAGGAGATTCATTAACTTAGTTGTTTTATTAAATAAAACACAAGTCCATAGACTTAGAAATTTTCATAGCATGAATATATATCCCACCCAGGTTTTCTATTAGCTAGGCTAAGCTTGATAGTAATAGGATTCTTAACTTAGGAAAATCCTTCTAAGGATTCATTCTACTAGTTTTCCTATAGCAAGGTCTATACTTAGCAAAATAAAAACCATGCAAGTTTTACTTAGCAAAAACACTAATGCATAGTGAAAATAATGGGATAGATAGTATGAAGTATCACTTGCCTTTTTGGTAGAGGGTATAGGTTTACTCCTTGATCTTGCTAATCTCACTCTTCTCTAACTTCACTACAAGTCAATCAAGCAACCACAAACTCAATCCACCAATCAAACAAAACAACACACATAAAATAACAAAGTCAAGGCAATGCATGTAAGCATGCAAAGGATGGTTCTAATTGTAAAGGTGGTCTCCACTAGGCTTCTAAACTTTGTAAGTTCCAATTTGGTCAGTTACCAAAATGGCAAAGTCATTTGCAAAGAGGGTCTCCATTAGATTCCTAAACTTTGTAAGATCCAAAATGGTCATTTACCAAAGTGGCAAAGTTAAAGTAATGCATGCAAGCATGCCAAGCCTTGTTTTGTTTGAGAAAAAGGGGTTCCTAATGGGTCATAGACATTTGGGCACACCTATTGGTCATTTTGTGAAGTGGCTAAGTCATTTGCAAAAGGTTTCACTATAAAACCATTTGCAAAACAAAGTGTCATTCTATGTGGTGTAGAAACATTTTTACTAAGGCTTTAGCCTATAGGGTTCACCAAATGAGTTGCTATTGCAAAACTTGGTGTTTTGGGTCAGTAGGTTTGGTTCAAAACATTTTCTCCAAAGTTTTCTTTATGAAAGCATTTTCATAAACAAAACAAATAGTTTTAGTTAGCTAGAAATGGACTAAACCAATTAATCCATTCTAAACTTTTCAAAAATCATTTTCCAAACTATGGGTTGGATCCTAGGGTCAGTAAGGTCACAACAAACCAATTGGCAAAGGTTTTAACCTTAAAATCATTTTTAAATGATTTTTCTAATGTTAGCAAGCACACAAAAGAATCTGCAAAATCAAACAAGCTAACAAATACTATTTGCTAAACTAAGGGCAGGGTTGGCTAGGGTTTGTCTTGCTGGTTCCAACGACATCAAATTTGTAATATTTGGACGTGTGGATCAAAAGATACATGGGTTTGAAAATGGCTAAAGTTTCTGTTTTCTAATTCTGTTTTTAAACAGATAGGTGACATGCGGCGTGATCTTACTGGTCGATACCGGTTCAGCCGGATCGAGTGCTGTGGTGCGTTAGATCTAAATTAGATCGTGCGGCTTAGGTAGCGTACCTCTTCGGCGTTAAGTGAACTAATCGTGTCCGATGGATCTGTATCTAACGGTCGCTGCTTGCTTGACCTAAAAGGAGCGGCGATGCGGCGGCTGCTGGCGGCGGAGTGATCGGTCGATGACGGTGCCGGCGATACAGGAAGCGAGAGAGAAAAAGGGCATGCTCACCGGGCTCAGGGGGTCACGGCGAAGCTCAGGGTACTGCTGGCTTGACAAGGGGCGCTCAGAGGTAGTCGCAATTCCTCGTCGGAGTTGGGAACGGCGGCGGTTGTTTCTGGTTGCTGTCGAGGACGACGCTGTTGATCACCAGGAGGTAAACAAATCACATAGTAAGGAGCGCAAGGACACGGCGAAGGTGTGTGCGTGAATGAGAAGGCGCGGGGCGGTCTGGTTCACCTGGGAGACGTCGCCGGAGAAGAAGCAGACACGGCGGCGCTCTGTGCTTGACGAAGGTGAAGATTGGGGGCGCCCTAAGACAAACAGAAAGTGCTGTTAGGTTCGTCTGAGCTTGGAGATCATCATCGTTTTCTCGGGGAGGAGAGGGGTGACCGGAATCTACCTGTGGGGCTCGTCGGAGAAAGAGGCAGACGGTGGCGACGGTGGTCGAGGTGGTTGTCGACGCTCTGGGTCGCTCGGGGGCAAGCTGATGCTACGGGGATGATCGCCAGGAGGTGTGGATCACGAGAGGATGGTCGAGGAGGCAAGGGGCGGCGAGTCTTGGCCGGAATTGCTCGGAGACGGTGGTCGGAGCTGCGGCGGTACAGAGAGAAATGGAGGCAGCCTAGGGGCAGAGGGGAGGTGATGTCTGTGGGAAATGACAGAGGAGAGGGAGGCGGTTAAATAGGCGTCGTCGCGGCGAGGTTTAATGGACGGCTTTACTGCGAATTGACGGAGCTATCAACGGGCAGAAACGGCCGGTGAAGTCTGGGGAAGACGGGGTCGCGGGGAGGACGATGAACAGCTGTCGGTGGGGTCCTCTGGTCAGTGGGAAAAGAAAGGAGGGAGGGGTCCACTTGTCAGTCTCTTTGCGGGTTGTTTAGTCGGTGAGGAAAAACGGTTCGAGATGTGGAAGAGAGAGGTGGGGTCGTCTCGTCAGCGAGTGAGGGAGAGGGAGAAGTGGGTCCTGGTTGTCTGTGACTGAGTGGGTCAGTTTCTGAGTAAGGAAAGGTTTCTTCGGGGGAGGGGAGAAGTCTGGGCTGGACTGGGCCTTAGTGGGCTGCTGGGCTGGGTCAACCTTTTTCTTATTTTTTTTCTGTCTGCTCTCTTTTTCTTTTTCTAATTCTTTTTCTGTTTGGAATTTCAAACAATTATTCAAACAATCAAACAACACTCAATCAAATCAAACAATCAACAAACTTTTCATTTGAATTTGGTTCTGTTTATCAACATAATCCAAATCCAAAATGAAATAATATTTTTATTCTTTTTAGGATCCATTTATTAATTAAATAAAATGGATCTTTAGTTATTAGGGATTGATTTATTTAAATAAAATTTCCATTTGAAATTCAATTATTTCCAAAACCAAACCAGAAGGTTTTATTTGAAAAGTAAAAGAATACTTGGAAACTTATTTAAATAAATAAATAAGTTTTGGTGTTTAATTAAAATGGGAAAGCCTTTACTTAAATAAAATTGGATATTTAAATCCTTATTATTTTATTTAAATAATCCTTTACTCATTTTAATCAAAGCAAAACCTTTTAATAAAAGATTTCAAAGTAGTAATAAAATACTTGGTGTTCATTTAAAATGGGAAAAGCCTTTACTTAAATAAAATTGGATATTTAAATCCTTATTATTTTATTTAAATAAACTTTTACTCATTTTATCAAAACAAAATATTTTATTACAAAAGTTTGGCCAAAATTAATTTGGCTCACCTTTTCATTTGAAAACAAAGTCTTTTATTAAAAGATCCAAATAGTATTTCCAAAACAATTTTATTTTTCCCTTATTAAATGTTTATCTTTTCAATCCCTTTAGGATTATAATTGTTCACCAATTGGTATGGGCTTTTGGTAAGGGCTTTATTGGCTTTGGAAATTCAATTTCCTTATCTTATTATGTTCACAAGATTTTGTCTATGGTTCCAAACTAAGTGAAACCAATCTCTAAGGTCTTTCTTGATCCTTTGAGAATATTTGTTGATCAACTTTGGTATGGATCAAATCCATGGATTTGGAGATACTTTGGAAAATGATTTCCTTCCAATAGGGTTTAGGGATTTGGATTTATGTTCCAAGTGTTCAAATTTCCAGATACATTCATTGAGGAATGCATTTCCCTTGATTTGGATTTTTGCTGAATTCAAACTTTAGAATCCCATCTTTAACAAACTTTGGCTAAAGTTTTCCTTTTAGAAACAAAAGTTTCTTTTCACCCTGATTTTCAACCAAAGATTTATTTTGTTTATTTAATTTTCCTTTTAGACACAGGGGTTAACGAAACAGTATGGACGAACGGTTGCCGCATGATTAGATCCTGGATCAACGGCTCACGGTCGTCGTCGATGACAGACTCGTCGCCGGCGGGACTGAACCCTAATGGCTCGGTGGGGGTGCAGTGGGGACGTACCGGGGCTCCAGCTAGTGCGGTGAGGCAGGCAAACGAACGAGAAGATGACGACGGATCTCCTGGTACTGGCGGCGTCACGGGAGATGGCCTGGATCAACGACTCCCTTCTCCTCCTTCCGCGGCAGACTCCGACGAAATTCCGGTGCTACGGGCTACGGCTTGCTCCGATGGGGGTTTGGGAGGGTTCTGAGGGGGAGTGGATGAGAATGGTGTGACGAATTGGTGCTGAGGAGGCCTCCTTATATAGGCGGGGCGAGGTGGCAGTAAGGCATGGGCGGTGCTCGCCGGTGACGACGACACATCAGCCTAGAGGCATGGGCAGCGTAGGCGGACGGTGGCTTGCCTCCTGGCGGTCCTCTATGGCATTATGACAATGCTAGGGGTGGTGGCTAACGGTCGGGAGCGTCGCACACTCTGGGAGACAGAGATGGTGCTCGACGCAGTTCCCGGCGAGTGTGGGTTGAGCGGTGGGTTACGGCCGTGTCTGGCAGGGTGAGGGGGTCAAGGCGGAGCGGCGCGCGCGGTCTATGGTCGAGGCGCGGTCTGTGGCATGCTAGCGGTGATGGCGCTCTGGCGTGCTCTAGCGTGCGTGGAGAGGATAGTGCGGCGCGGCTCTGGGGTGGTCAAGTGGCTATCTATGGTCGTGGGGTGGACCGTGGACAGCGGTGAAGTGGCGCCTTGCTTCCTGGAGCGGCGGAGAGGGGCTGGCGGTCTGCTGCGGCTTGGGCACGATCGGCCGGCGATCATGGCCTCGGTGCAGCGTTGCACTAGCGCCAGGGACTAGGGAATGGGCTGGTTTTGGTCTGGTTGGGTCTGGGGAGACCAAGAGGATTAATGTGGCTCAAATGGCTCGACAATATTTGATCAACAATAGTAATAGTTAGGCCAGTTTGATTCTGCCCACCAAGTGTTCGATCAAATGGCCAAAAGAAGAAAACTTTTGAATTTTGAAATGAGATTTGGTGGAGTGATTTGTCATATGCTTAAACCTCTGTGGTTGCTAGGATTTGTTAAATGGAATTCATTTGAGTGGTTTTTGAAAAAGTGTGATCTAGACATATGAACTAGATTCCATTTTCAAATGTCATTTAAAATTAGAGTTTGAATGTTTTTGGGAGATCACAAAGTGGGCCTTGGTACATCACTACTTGTACTGGCAAGGAGTGCAAAGATTCACAATTGTTTCTGTTGAGATTTGAGTGCTAGGAATAGCCAAAATGGGCTAGTTGGTTAAAATGGCAAAAGTGACCATTTCCTTTATTTAATTCTTTTTGATTTCTTTTTCTTTGGGTTTTTGCTTGGGAATGATCTAGATGATGTGACATTCATCATAGAATCATTTTACAACCATTAGCACAAACAATCATGGCATTTCAAACAACTCCTATTTTAAATGCACACACATATGAATGTTTAAAGATTTTAAATGGAAAAAGTTTTTGTTAACCCTAAATTGGGTAGATTTGATCTTGATTAACCTTGATTAAAGATTTGGGATGTTTCAAACCTTACCCCCTTAAACAAAATCTCGTCCCGAGATTTAAGAAAGAAAACCAGGAACTAAAGAGATCTGGGAACTCAGTCCTAATGTAATCTTCTCGCTCCCAAGTGGCTTCTTCTTCGGTATGGTTGCTCCATTGGATCTTGATAAATTTGATACTCCGGGTCCTGGTGGTTCTGTAGGCTTCCTCCAAGATACGGATGAGCACTTCACGATACGTCAGATCCTTGTTGATATCAACAGCTCGGTGATCGATGTTCTTGAAAACTTCGGTCTTCTCCGGCACTTCTAGGCATTTGTGAAGTAACGAGATATGGAACACATTATGGATGGCTGACATCTCTTCTGGCAGTTCTAGTTGATACGATACTTCTCCTCGATGATTCAGAATCTTGAAGGGTCCAATATATCTAGGGGCTAACTTTCCTTTCAAACTAAAACGTTGGGTTCCCTTCAATGGTGAAAGTTTGAGATACACAAAATCTCCGACATTAAAAGTCAAGTCTCTCCTTCTCTTTTTAGCATAACTCTTTTGTCTAGATTGGGCGGTCTTGAGGTGCTCACGGACTTTGTGAACCTTCCCTTCAGCTTCTTTGAGAATGTCGGGTCCAAAAATCGGACTCTCTCCTACTTGCGACCAATTCAAAGGGGTACGCCACTTTCTTCCGTATAAGAACTCAAATGGTGCCATTTGCAAACTGGCTTGGTAACTGTTGTTGTATGAGAATTCTAAGAAAGTCCGGCAATCTTCCCATTTTGATCCGTACTCCAACACACAAGCTCTCAACATATCTTCTAAGATTTGGTTGACTCTGTCAGTCTGTCCATCGGTTTGCGGGTGATAAGCGGTGCTGAAATTCAACTTGGTTCCTAATCCTTCTTGGACTTTCTACCAAAATCTCGAGGTAAATTGGGTTCCTCGATCCGACACTATGGTCTTGGGGGTTCCATGTAAACTGACAATTCTAGCAGTGTACAATTCTGCTAGCTTTGAACTCTGGTAGGTTGTCTTGATAGGTATAAAATGAGCTACCTTGGACAGTCTATCAACGATGACCCAGATTGAGTCATTTCCCCTACTAGAAGTAGGCAAACCAGTGATAAAGTCCATTCGGATGGAATTCCATTTCCATTCCAGAATCTGCAAGGGTTGCAACAGTCTTGTGGGCCTCTGATGTTTCGCTTTGACTCTCTGACATATATCACACTTGGCGATGTAGCTTCCGATTTCTCTCTTCATCTTGTGCCACCAAAATTGCTTCTTCAAATCATGATACATCTTTGTTCCTCTAGGGTGGATAGAATAAAGAGTATCATGAGCCTCTTGCATGATAACTTGCTTCAGCTCCGAATCTGCGGGCACACAGATACGTCCTTTGTACCACAGAACTCCTTCTTCGTCTTCGGTGAATCCAGGTACCTTTCCTGTACCAATACGATGTTTGATTCTATCGATACTTTCATTTCCCTTCTGGGCTTCCTTGATTTGGCTAATCAAAGTTTGTTGAAGTTCAGTGCTAGCTAAAAATCCTTTGCTAACTAGCTCAGTCCTAAACTGCTCCAACTCCTCATACAAACTGGGTTGCTTCTCCTTGATCTTGGTGTTTAGCCTACACAACAATCTGCTAAGAGCAGCCGCTACCACATTGGCTTTGCTGGGGTGATAGTTAATGTCAAGGTCATAATCCTTGATTAACTCTATCCATCTCCTTTGCCTCATATTTAGCTCTTTCTGAGTGAAAATATACTTCAAGCTTTTGTGATCTGAGTAAATCTCATAGTGATTACCCATAAGATAATGACGCCATGTCTTTAATGCCAAAACTACGGCTGCTAACTCAAGATCATGGGTAGGATAATTCTGCTCATGTTGCTTCAGTTGTCGAGACAGATAGGCGATGAATTTGCCTTCTTGCATCAATACACATCCGGGACCAATCTTGGATGCATCAAAATACACATCAAATGACTTCTTGATATCTGGCATGATCAATATTGGGGCTGAGATCAATCTCTTCTTGAGCTCTTGGAAACTTGCTTCACATTTGTCGGTCCATTCAAACTTCTTGTCCTTCTTCAACAATTGGGTCATGGGTCTTGGTATGCTCGAAAATCCTTCGACGAACTTGCGGTAGTATCCCGCTAATCCGAGAAATGCACGGACTTGGGTTTGAGTGGTTGGGGCTTCCCATGCTTCAACATCTTTGATCTTGGTGGGATCAATAGCGACTCCTCCGACAGACACAATATGTCCTAGGAATCCTACTTCTTTCAGCCAAAACTCACATTTGCTGAACTTGGCATACAACCGATGCTCTCTAAGGGTTTCAAGGATGATTCTCAGATGTTGCTCATGCTCTTCTTCTGACTTGGAGTAGATAAGGATATCGTTGATAAACACAATGACAAACTTATCTAGAAAATTCATAAAGATCTTATTCATGAGATTCATGAAATAAGCAGGGGCATTGGTTAATCCAAAAGACATGACCGTATACTCGTATAATCTGTAACGAGTAGTAAAGGCGGTCTTTGGAATATCTGTTGCACGAATCTTAAGTTGGTGATAACCAGTCCTAAGATCAATCTTAGAGAACACATTTGCTCTAGTCAACTGGTCAAATAGATCCTCTATCTTTGGCAAAGGGTACTTGTTTTTGATGGTGACGTTATTCAACTTCCTGTAATCTGTGCACAAACGGTTGCCTCCATCTTTCTTGTCGACAAATAACACTGGCGATCTCCATGGCGATGCGCTTGGTTGAATCAAGCCTGTTGCTAACATAGCATCCAACTGCTTCTTCAATTCCACTAACTCTGAGGGGTTCATACTATAGGGTCTCTGGGCTATGGGTCCGGTTCCGGGGATTAGTTCGATAATGAACTCAATATCCCTATCCGGGGGCATACCTGGCAATTAATCTAGGAATACGTCGGGGTTTCACAGACTACTCTGACTTGGTCAATGGTGGGTAGGGCTAGACTCTTATTGCACTTGAATTGACGGGGCAAGGTTTCAGATATATGCTCTACTGATACTCCAGCACTACTGGTCATGGTGATGGCTTTCTTGGCACAGTCAATCAATCCTTTATGCTTTGACATCCAATCCATTCCTAGTACTACTTCCAAACCTTTGGTTCCGAGTACTATTAGATTGGCATAAAAATCTATCCCATGTATTCTGATAGGCACAACTTTGCAAATTTTTCTAGCTTTTGTAGTTGAACCGGGGATGTGAACTATCATGACATGCTTCAAGTTGGTTGGGTGAATCTTACTAGTGCATGCAAATTCTTCGGTGACAAATGAGTGCGATGCTCCAGAATCAAACAACACTCTTGCTAAAACTGAGTTGACAGAAAACATACCCAACACTACATCTGACGCTTCTTGGGATTCTTCGGCGTTCATGTGGAAGAGACGGCCGTTGCGGTTGTGAGGGTTCCCTGGGGCGAATCTTCTTCCTGGTTGAACACGACGCTGCTGTTGAGCTGGGGGCATTCACATTGGCAATGGCGGCGATCTTCTTGGGGCACTCATTTGAGTAGTGACCCTTCACTCCACACTCGAAACAAGTAATCTGAGACTTGTCCTTTGCTGCCACGGGCACAATATTGCTTCTAGTTCTGGGTGCAGTGTTGTTGTTGTTGTTCTTGGGAGGTGCACGGTTGAAATTGCTGGAGTTGTCGGGGTGATTGTTGTTTCCTCCGGACTTCACATTTCCTCCGCTACGGTTGGGGTAGCTTGGGCGAGACATTAGGGGTCGATTGTTCCGCGGTGCATATCCAGCAGATGGGATGGGACGGTACTTCGGGTGACTGTTGGATCCAGCTTGGTACATCATCCGACATTTGTGGTTGTCGTTTGCTTGATTAATCTTCCCTTCCATTTGAATGGCAGAGTCGACTAGCTCTTTGAGATTCTCGAAACGGATGTTGACGAGGACAGTCTGCATCTCATCATGCAGTCCGTTTAGGAATCTCTCCTTCTTCTTGGCCTCCATGTTAATCTCATTAGGTGCATACCTGGCAAGGGACAAGAATCTGTCACGGTACTCCAGTACAGTCATTCTTCCTTGCTTCAATTCTCTGAATTCATCTCTCATTCTAGTGACTAGAGCCTGCGGCACGTGGGTGCGACTGAACTTGATTTTGATTCTAATGAGTGTCTGCAGAATCTACAACATTGGGTCTTGCGATGAGTTGCTCCCTCCTTGGTTTCCACGAGTCATCTGAAGATTGAGATAGATAAATAGGTAAGAGGGAAAGTTCTAAGGTTCATGGTTTTGATTTCAAGCTAAAACTTTGAGTTTGACTCAGGTTTTGCAACTAACTTCTTTTCATTCATTCAAGCAAAGCACACGATACAAACACACACACACCACAACATCAAAGGAAAACAGATGGTTTTAAGAACCATTCTGCAAGCTACGATACAATGGGACCGATACTCCTCACTCTATGATAGTGCTATAGTGCATCTACTCATCATCGATGAAGTCAGAGTCATCATCGTCGGTGTAGAAGTCCACGGCATCCTCCTCCAGATAGTCATCATCATTGCTGAGGTATGAGTCAATATCCCCTTGGATATCTTCACCTTCCTCTTCTTATTCCTTTGCTGCAAGCTGAGCTTCTTGCTCCTTGATGGTCTTCTCGAGTTCGGCCACCTTCTTGCGGAGATGGTCGATGGTGCGATCCTTCTTTGCGTGTTGACGGCGAAGAGACTGATGATCCTTGACCAGAAGTGAGAAAGTCTGGGCCTTCTGGGTGGCAAGGGCGAGGTTGTGGTTAGCGAACTCTCTAGCATTGTCCAACTCCTTTTGACGGTCGTATAGCAGGAAGTTGAGGTTCTCCACTTGACGCTTCAAGATTGGGTGACTTGGCATCTCTAGCGGCATTCCCATGGAATCACGCCTTGCATAGTGAACAAAGCGGGTTCCTTGGATTAGGTTGACAATCTGGGCACACGGACGAGCGAGAGCTTCATGCATCGCCTTGGCTAATCCATCTAACCAATTGTTCTCTCTCACTGAGAATTGAATCCTCTCGGACATTGGTGCTTCTATCTTGCCTCGAAGATCAGCAGTTACTAGCCATTGTAAATCTCCTCCTGGTAGACCCGGGAGTTGAGCTCCAAGAAATTCCGGATGAGGACGCTCCAAGTACTCAGACAATGAATCAAGGTCCCTCTCGAAGATTAGTTGGCCTCTGTTGCCCAACTGGTAGAACTTGCTGTATTGAGCTTCCATCTATAAGAATTTAGGATGAGAAAGTTAGTGAAGTGATCAAATGTGTCAAAGTTTTATGTAGTAATGTAAGAATTTGGAGGAACATGAATTTTTTTGAGAGAAAGAATCCCAAGGATAAGAGAGGAAATAGTTTTCATAAATACTCACTTTGGTTTTTGAAACTAAGTTTTTGTTCGGACGTTCATTCTAACTAGGGTCTCCTATGGTCAGGATGGCTCTGATACCAACTTGTCAACACCCGGATTTTTAATCCCAGATGCCTATTATGCCATACATCGCAATCCCAGAATTACCATTTCTAACTAGGGTCCATCTTCAGAGTCACATGCAATGCTGATGATGGAAGATGATCCTAGTTGTCGTAGCCGTCCTGCTGTCCTCCTTCAGGGTAGTCCTCCTCATAGTCTGGCCACGGGAATAGCCAGGGACAAAAGCCATGAGTACTCCTTAAGTACTCGCAAACTATCACTAACAAGTAGGGTAGTTCTAGTAGGAATGCTAAATTCTAAGTTTATTTGTAAAGTTAAGTTTGAAACCTAAGCTGAGTTCAGAAACAAAGAAAGATAAAATAAAGTTTGAAAACACCTAAGTGGGAACTTAATTGTCATAGTCACAACTCTGTTGTGGTCAAGTCAAGTCATAGTTCATTTCATAAGTGATTTTGAAAACATCTGACAACGGAATCACTATTCTATATCATAATTCATTGTTATTCATTGATATATTTCATATTAAGAGGTGGTACTTATGTTAGTTCATCTGGTTTTGCATGGTTGATGACTTTTGGAGCATGGACCGCTGCAGTCAGGATTCTGATGGAAAAGGTGCTGTTTGGAGGCAAAATTCGCGAAGATCAGAAAATCCGGGAAAATATATGGGAAATCCTATTTTTCCAGAAGACGAAGGAAGCTAGAAGGAGGAGTGGAGATGGGCCATAGGGGGCCCACACCACCCCCTGGCGCGGGCCACCCTAGGCCGCGCCACCAGGTGGTGTGGCCGCCCTGGCCCACCTCTGGCTCTCCCTTCTGGCGTATATAATCCTCCCGAAACCCTAATACTCGGGGAGCGACCACAGAAAGATTATGCCGCCTCTGCGGGGCGGAAAACACCAAGAGAGAAAGATCTCTCCGACAGACAGAATTCTGCCGGGGGAGTTCCTTCCGGGAGAGGGGAGATCATCGTCATCAACACCACCATCAAGCTGGACTTCATCGGGATCATCATCATCATCACCACCACCACCATCACCATCATCACCATCTCCATATTGCTGTAACAATTGGGTTGAATCTTGCATAGTTCTTAGGGGAAACTTTCCTGGTGTTGATTACTCTTTGTAGTTGATGCTATTGAGTGAATCATTGAATTCTCATTTATGTTCAGATTGTTATACATCATTATTTCATCTCTGATCATGATCCATATGATGTCTTGTGAGTAGTACGTTTTGTTCTTGAGGACATGAGAGAAGTCATGTTGCTAGTAGTGGAATTGTGTTGAGAAAGATTCAATAGTTTGATATTTAAGTTGTGGTGTACTTCTTTTAGTGGTGTCATGTGAACGTCGACTACATGACACTTCACCTATATGGGCCTAGGGGAATGCATTGTGTATTTGGATACTAATCATAGGGGTTGCTGGAGTGACAGAAACCTGAACCCCCGTTAGGAAACCATTGCACAAGGGACGTAAGGGTCTTAGAGTTTAAAGTTGTGGTTAGGTTTCTACCTTAATTACTTTCTTGTACTTATGGATGTTTGCAAGGGGTATAATCACAAGTATGTATTAGTCCAAGGAAGGTCGGTACATTAGCACAGGTTCACCCACACAACATTTAGCAAGCTAAAGAAGATTAATAAACTATATGAAGCGAAAGCACTTGATAGTCTTCCCATGTGTCCTCGAGAACGTTTGGTCATCTTAAGTAATACAACCGGCTTGTCCTTCGCTGCATAAAGGATTGGGCCACTTGCTGCATTTATTCCTACTGTCTTTTATTTGCTCGTACTTTATTTACTTGCTTTATCAAAACCCCCTAAAAATCCGTTTGCTAAGTATTTGAAGAGAATTCCTGATCCATACCACTAGCCAGCACCTTCAGCTCCTCGTTGGGTTCGACACTCTTACTTATCGAAAATACTGTGAAACACCCCCTATACTTGTGGGTCATCAAGACTATTTTCTGGTGCTATTGCCGGGGAGTGAAGCGCTATTGGAGATTGGAACTGGTAAAGGAAACTTCTACTGTGAGTATTGTTTACTTCTATAACTTGCTTTACTTTCGTTATGGTTAATTCACTGAGTTTCTTATTTGGTAAAGCTACTACCACTGCTAAGGTAGTAGACGAACCACCACCTACTAAGAATGATGCTTTTAAAATACCTACAAGAATTATTGATTGTGTTATGGATAACTACTATGTTGGGGATGGAACTGTCCATCCCGGTGATCATTTACTCTTTATACACGAATTATGCGGGTTGTTCAAGTGTGCAGGTATTACTACAGATCAAGTTAAGAAGAAGTTATTCTCATTATCACTGAAAGGAAGAGCTGAGGAATGGTATAAGCTGCTGAAGAATGGTCAAGCTCTTGAATGGGAGGAAATAGTACCTCTCTTTTATTCAAAAATTTATCCTCCTAGTGAGATTCATAAAGATCGGAATCAAATATACAACTTTTGGCCTCTTGATGGAGAGAGTACAACTCAAGCTTGGGGGAGATTGAAGTTACTAATGCTCAAATGTCCCATTCATGAGCTCCCCAATAATATTATTATCAATAACTTTTATGTAAGGCTCCCTCTACATGACAAGGATTTATTGGATGCTTCTTGTGCTGGATCATTCACTCGCATGGAAGAAGAAGCTAAATGGGATCTTCTGGATCGTATTCAAGACAATGCTGAAGCTTGGGAGAATGACAAAGGTAGAAAGTCAGGTATAAATTATGATTATGAATGCATTGAATCTTTTATGGGAACTGATGACTTTCAAAATATTAAAAATGCTTATGGTCTAGACTCTCAAGCTATTGCTACTTATTTTAAGGCTTTTGATTCCTACATTGAAGTGCTTAAAAAGAAGTGGAATAAGTATCATGAACCTTATAAAGATGTTGCTAAGAGTGTTCTTGCAAGAAATACTGAAGTTTATACTACTAATCATGCTTTACCTGAACCTTACATTGAGAAAATGCCTTTCCCAGTTAAGATAAAGGAACATTCTATGATAGCTAGTATGGTTAATGAAAGTACGCATAAAGTTGTTGAACCTGATAAACAAATGGTTGATGAACCTATTTTAGCAAATGTAAAATACTTTGTTACCAAATATGAAGAAGAGGGACACACTAAACTTTGTAAGGATACCTCTAATATTGTCTCACAAAGTAGTGTTATGAGAGCTAGTATTCCTGTGTTTTCTGTTAGAATAATTGATCATTGTTATGATGGTCCTTGTGATAGTTATATAGTTAAGTTTATGCATGCTACTGAAAGTTACTATGAGAGACAGAAAAGTGTTCTTATGTATCTCAATAATCTCAACTTTTCACGTTTTATGCTGAAAGTTTTTATGTTGCACTTCTTTTGCTTTCTTATGCTAGTGGTTTCTGGTTTCAACAACTTGTTTGTTAACAAAATTCCCTTGCATAGGAAGTGGGTTAGACTTAAATATGTGTATTTTTGGCTTCTTAATGCTCTCTTTCACTTCAATTCATATTCCTATGTGAGCATCTTTGAAATTATCATGCCCACCTTAATGGCTATAAAGAAAGAGCTTTTTGGGAGACAACCCAGTTTATTTTTTGCTTTCAGTTTGTTTTTGTTTCTTTGATTCTTGGAAGTTATTACTTTGGTAATAACCTCTCCTTATCCTTTTTGTTTGGTTTTTGTGTCAAGATCAACCTCTAATGAGAGAGAAGTAAGATTTGGGGAAGTTGCTGTCCTGAAACAGATTTTTGTGCTTCACTGTAAAAATTCGTGAGGGATCTCTGTATGTCAGATTGAGCTGTAATATTTTGTGCTTCTGCCCCAGGTTGATATTTAACTTTCATTAAATTTGAACTTTTTGATTTGAGCAACATAAGATTTTCGAAAAAATTGATCTTTACCTGCTGGTCTGTTTTGACAAATTTTGCCACTCTTGCATTTGCTTCTTTATTCGATTTCCTTTTTGAATTCTTTTTGGGTCTTCGGAAGGACTTGCTACAGTAGCTTATGTTTTGATGGTTTTCAGTTGAAGTTGAACTCAAAAGGTTTTATCACTTCACTTATACTAATGTTGCTAATGAGAACTGTGTGAAGTTTTGTGTGGAATTTCCAGGTAGTGGAGAGAATGGTGTAATGAGAAAGTGAAAGGTTTCTAGACTCATAATAAGTGTATGAAGATGAAGATATTGATGTTATTCAAGTGGTGACTCCGAACAACCCACTAAATACCAAATTTTAGAGACCTGCAGAGTCCGTTTTCAAATAGGTAACAGTTCTGGTAAGAAAAGTTCCGTGAAAATACTATCTAGCTATATTTTTGCAGTTTTTAGTCAATAAGGAAAGTTATGAAGCAAAAGAGGGACGGAAACGGAGCCAGGGTGGCTCACACCACCCTGTGGCGCAGACCCACCCCTGGCCGGGCCACCAGGTGGTGTGGCCACTCCGGACTCCGCCTCCGACTCGTTTTCTCCAAGTACCTTCCTTTTGCCGTAAAACTTCTTATTATATAATCCCCTGGATCCCCTGAGGTTCGTATATCGTGTTCTCGTCATGTTTTAGTATCGATCTGTTTCTACCAGGAACTATCTTTGAAAGCTTAGAAGCAAAATGGTGTCCGCCAAGGATAAAGGAAAGGAGCCTATGGAGGAGGATTTCCAAGACCCCGGACAGGAGAAGGAGATCAAGAGTGAAGATGAAGAGGAGGCAAAGCACACCGGCACTACCATTGCAAGCATTGGAGTGGTGGAAAACCCTGCCAGGACTATGTCAATTGGAGGGAAGTCTCCTCATCACCGTTCAGATCCCTGGTCACTTCCCCCACGCGCCAAGAATCCTTTCCATACACTTATCCATGAGCATCAATACCAGAATATGCCCAAGGAGAAATTACCCTCCAATTGGGATTTGCCTCGTTCTAGCCATGCAGGAAAAGAAGACTTCAAGGAGGAAGAGTGGGGAAAGAATCACAAGAGCTGGAATTCGCAACCAGACATGATCATGAGCCGCATTGAGCAAAACTCGCAGCTTATTCGCAATCTCACTTTCGAGGTTGAGGACTTGGGGAAATTGATCAAAGAGCTAATCAAGAGAATACCACCACCTAAGGAGTAATTCATCATCAGGTTTTGCATCCCCTTGGTTTGTTCCAAGCTTGGGGGAGTGCGACGGTATCACATCACTATCTTCTATCTTTTTACCTTTTTAGTAGAGTCATATCATGAATAGAGAAGTTATCATGTAGGATGGTTTGCATTATGGAAGTGTCCCCTCTCTCGTTAGATATGTATCCCTTGGTGTGAGTTGCCCTTATGGAATATTAATGAGATGTTCTATCATTTACTCTTTTGCATATCTTATATTAGTTTTCAATTCGTGGTTATATGATTGATCTTGTTGTTAGTATTGGTATCACTTTGGGATCATTGAGTTAATTTAGTTGGTTTTGGCAAACCTGGCTCGGTTAGTAGCAACACTATTTTTGAGAGTTGAATGAAAAAGATAAAAGTACTCTAAAGAAAAATAATTTCATCATCTTTCTTCCTTGATTTGCTCATAAGTTTAGTATTCTCTAGTTAAGATTTTTTGTGCTTCCAGGGAAGATTGCATGTTTGTTTTTTATCACTTGTATGTTTGTTCGTTTCCTTCAACTCTTATACTTGCTACCTAGCCTTGCTAGCCAAAAACCTATACTGAGAGGAATACTTCTCGTGCATCCAATTCTTAAACAAAAGCTTTGCCATATGTGTCCACCATACCTACCTATTAGCATTATTGCTATTCCAAGTAAATTCTTGTTTTTATCTACCTTCCAAATTAAACTTGTTATGTGAAAAGTAGTGATTAAATCTCTCACGAACTTGATGGCACACTTTATTTTCTTGCACTTAATAAACTTGAACCATTGGGTCCTTCTTTGTTGGGTATATGCTTGCGCTTTATGAGTTGATGTTAGCAGAACCATGTATCATGGGGATCGCTTTCAACACTGCCATGGTACTTTGTACCTAGTTGATATCATGATTCTTTTGCCTATGGATCCCGACGGTGTGAAATAAATGGGGAACTTGTAAGATCATGGAGTTTATATGTGTGTTAGAGAAACTCCTAGGCCGCTAGCCTAAGCCATGCCTAATCATGGTGGAAACTTGCAACATAACTATAATGAGCATTCTATGAAGCATCCTCAATAAAAACCTATGCAAATAGAAAATAAAAAGATCGCTGAGATGCTCATTGTCTGCTTGCATTGTTGTTTTGATTATGGGATAACTCCTGTATCATGTGCAAGGGGTACCCTGTTGGCAGTTCTCTATGATACATATGTATTTACAATGACAAGATCTTACTTGTGACTGAAGTTGAGTAGCATGAGGTTCGGTACTCGTAAGTAAGGGGCATGAGATATCAACTTATAACTTGTCAAGCATATCCTCTTAGTTGTGTCACTTTAACTTTAATCACCCAAAAGATGCCTATGATAGGGGCAATGAGAGCTGAAAGCTAGCAAGTACCATAATTTTTGGGAGCTCTTTATGAAACTTGCAATCCCTGCTTCCCTCTGCGAAGGGCCTTTCTTTTACTTTTTAGTTGAGTCAGTAAACCTATTCCCTTCTATCTCAGCAAGTATTTTGAGTTGTTGTGTTTCATTCATTCATATGATGATTTATTCAATCATGTTTCTTATGTTCCTTGTTTTGCACATTGCTCTTATCTAGGTGTTTACTACTTTGAAAGCTATCATTGAAAACCAGTTATTTATGAACTCCAGCAAATTATAAACTATTCTTCGACCAAGAGCTAAGTTTACCATTACCAATTATGATTTACTTTATGTATCTTTATTGTGTTTCCTTTACTCATTGCAAGTTGAGTTATATAATAGTGAGTTGTCTTCTATTATGATCTATGTATTGATGAATGTGATGCTTCTTGTCCATATTCTTTTTATCAACTCTTCACTCCATAAACCTAAGGTCATGTTTATTGAGCTCAGTTTCGCTTGGGGACAAACGAAGTCTAAGCTTGGGGGGAGTTGATACGTCCATTTTGCATCACTATTCTATATCATAATTCACTGTTATTCATTGATATATTTCATATTAAGAGGTGATACTTATGTTATTTCATCTGTTTTTGCATGGTTGATGTCTTTTGGAGCATGGACCGCTGTAGTCAGGATTTTGATGGAAAAGGTGCTGTTTGGAGGCAAAATTCGCGAAGATCAGAAAATCCGGGAAAATATATGGAAAATCCTATTTTTCCAGAAGACGAAGGAAGCCAGAAGGAGGAGTGGAGATGGGCCACACGGGGCCAACACCACCCCCTGGCGCGGGCCACCCTAGGCCACGCCACCAGGTGGTGTGGCCGCCCTGGCCCACCTCTGGCTCTCCCTTCTGGCGTATATAATCCTCCCGAAACCCTAATACTCGGGGAGCGACCACAGAAAGATTATGCCGCCTCTGCGGGGTGGAAAACACCAAGAGAGAAAGATCTCTCCGGCAGACAGAATTCTGCCGGGGGAGTTCCTTCCGGGAGAGGGGAGATCATCGTCATCAACACCACCATCAAGCTGGACTTCATCGGGATCATCATCATCATCACCACCACCACCATCACCATCATCACCATCTCCATATTGCTGTAACAATTGGGTTGAATCTTGCATAGTTCTTAGGGGAAACTTTCCTGGTGTTGATTACTCTTTGTAGTTGATGCTATTGAGTGAATCATTGAATTCTCGTTTATGTTCAGATTGTTATACATCATTATTTCATCTCTGATCATGATCCATATGATGTCTTGTGAGTAGTTCGTTTTGTTCTTGAGGACATGGGAGAAGTCATGTTGTTAGTAGTGGAATTGTGTTGAGAAAGATTCAATAGTTTGATATTTAAGTTGTGGTGTACTTCTTCTAGTGGTGTCATGTGAACGTTGAATACATGACACTTCACCTATATGGGCCTAGGGGAATGCATTGTGTATTTGGCTACTAATCGTAGGGGTTGCCGGAGTGACAGAAACCTGAACCCCCATTAGGAAACCATTGCACAAGGGACGTAAGGGTCTTAGAGTTTAAAGCTGTGGTTAGGTTTCTACCTTAATTACTTTCTTGTACTTACGGATGTTTGCAAGGGGTATAATCACAAGTATGTATTAGTCCTAGGAAGGTCGGTACATTAGCACAGGTTCACCCACACAACACTTAGCAAGCTAAAGAAGATTAATCAACTATATGAAGCGAAAGCACTTGACAGTCTTCCCATGTGTCCTCGAGAATGTTTGGTCATCTTAAGTAATACAACCGGATTGTCCTTTGCTGCATAAAGGATTGGGCCACTTGCTGCATTTATTCCTACTGTCTTTTATTTACTCGTACTTTATTTACTTGCTTTATGAAAAAACCCTAAAAATCCGTTTGCTAAGTATTTGTAGAGAATTCCTGATCCATACCACTAGCCAGCACCTTCTGCTCCTCGTTGGGTTCGACACTCTTACTTATCGAAAATACTGTGATACACCCCCTATACTTGTGGGTCATCAATGGCCACTACAACTGTCCATAACCGCGGGCGCGGCTATTCGAATAGTTTCACACTCTGCAGAGGTGGTACACTTTCACCACAAGATTTGATACATTTGTCAGGGATAATCCTGAATCATCATACTTAGTATGATAATCAAACATAACCTTTCCTTTACACACTATAGTATAAGCACCTCTCCTATGAGTATGGCCTCCCAGCCATGACCATCTATCATCCTGGGCACTGCATAGGTGGACAACATTGAGAGGTAGCCTCAGCTCAAACCTCTCCCGCGAGGGAACTAATACTAATGCATATAAACTTCTGTCTAAGCCTTACCCAATTCAGGTATTGTGGTTGTACGGTAAAATTGGAATGGTATCGCATCCGAACCCAACCATCAGTTTTTGTAAAAGGGCTAAGGCTCATGCCTTAACATTTTCATCATCATCATAAACCATTTGTGTTTCTCAACACATGTCAAAACATCTCAATAGAATGACTTATCATTCCAAGGTTTTCACAAGTCATTTTCACCAAGTATTTCCATCTAAAGTGATCAAGTTTTGGTTTAGCTCTAAACGACTAAGTTAAGAGTGTTCACTAATGTGGGATACTAAGATCAATATCATGCCATAGAATGACATCTAAGTCTAACTAGATAGGTCAAGTTTTATACTCTTTATGCTACCTTTAAACAAGTAAAGGACTTTGGTAAAGTAAAGAAGGTAAAGCTTGTAAATAACACTTGGAGTAGGGAATAGTCAAAAGTATAACCAAAGCATGCCTAGTGCCTTTTTGCTTAGGTTATCTTGCTTAATTCTAGTTTGCTAACAATAGCTTGCAAGGGTGATCTTGCATTGTTAATGATGGCTTGCAAGTAACCACTTGCATGGTTAACTTGTATAATGCTAGCTTGCCTTGGTTGGTGAAGTGGTTGAAATTCTCTTCCTCCTCCTCTTGGTAGAACTCCTCCTCCTCGTAGACTTGGTCGGTACTATCGTCTATGAATACATACGTAATACAAAATCACCAAACAATACTTAACTAGTCTACTTAGCACACTAAGGCACACATTTTATGATCTAGTATCATCACAAACATCACAAGGTTTAATGGACTAGCTTCATTTATTTTATTTGAGAAAAGTAATTTCTACTCATTGAAATTAACTAAGATTTAATATTCTCCATTTAAAATATGGGATCATGTGGACACATGTCATCACCACTGATGGCTCAATGCACGGCGCCCGGAAAAGTGCTTGGTGCGTGGTTGATGTAGAGCTCGTTGGGAACCCCAAGAGGAAGGTATGATCAGCACAGCAGCAAGTTTCCCTCAGTTATGAAACCAAGGTTTAATCGAACCAGTAGGAGCAAGGAAACACCCCAATGGTGTTACTAGCTGAGCTTTGGCAGGGCGCATGTAACACCCTCGAATCGGTCCTATGCAAGTTTTAGCCCTTTCCGCCAAACCCGCATAGAAACGATTCAAGGACGCCCACCAGGCACTTTCGTGCGGGTGGAAAACAAAGTAATACTATTACACAACAGTCCTCGATGGGACCCACAGAACAGATATATATACAACAACAACTCCATGAGTCAAGAATATAGATATACTATACAAAGATCCAAATCACCTTGGAAACGATAGAGCGTCCGACTACAGACAAGATGCAAATGGGGCTAAGAGCCCTGAAGAATAACCAATGGCGTCCATAACCCTGGCCAGGCCAAGCCGAAAGGGTAACCCTGCTAACGACGTCGAACTTAACCTGCTAAAACAAAAGGGGTGCCGACAAAGGGCAAAGGAAAAAGAGAAGCGTCAGTACTGAGGCCAGTACACGGCGATGCTAGAATTCGGCGGCTCTCGCCTACATAGGTATGGTGGGCTGAAGCGGCAGCGCAGCGGCACTAAACAACCTATAGAGACTCGATACAACTGGCGGTTATCAGAGAGGGATAATAAAGACCTATTCGGATCCAACCTAAAGCTAACACCAAACAAACCCATCCTGGTATTTCCCCCTCGAAACCAATCGAGGAAGTCAGACTCAAGGAACTCACACAGTTGGCAATTTTACTCATTCCGTTATAGTTGCAGCAATTACTAATCAGATATAGATAGCATGAGTCATCCTGATAGCATAAGTAGTGGGCCGTTTTAGTTAATATTCCGTTGTAGTTGGAAACATTTACTAGTCAGATATAATTGTCCTGAGGAATCCCAAAACCCAATAGTTGTTGGCACTTTTATCACATTCCATTTGAGTTGCAATACTTACTTGGCAGATATAACAAACAACCCAAATCCACCAGTTGTTGGCATTTTTAATATCCATTTCGTTATAGTTGCATCTGTTTACTAGTCACACATTAAGTTAAATTTATAACACTACTTTAGTTATGCTTGTCTATGATCGAGATACTGTGCTCCAAGTCGTCCATAACCGCGAACACGGCTTTCATAAAGTTTTACCATGCAGGGGTGCACAAATAGCAACACACACTCGATCAACCTCGGAAAAACCAACTCAAAACCCAACGAGGCTTTCACGACAAAGCAATCACAGGATTCATAAAATATTTCAGGGGGCCACCCTACTAAGCTACCCGCAACGAAGTTGGCCGGCTCCAGAACGTACCCAGGGTTTGCGACGACGGCTATAAACGACTGGGAACCCGAAAGTGTGACTGGGCTTGTCAATACCGCGAAAACGTGGCGCGATCCAAAACAGTACAGGTGCTCCACGCACAATCTTAAATAAAGCAGTAAAGCATGGCATAAGTACAGGATAGTAATAAAACCCCAAACTAGTTTGTAGCCCCAAGAAATAGAAATGAATCAAGCTCTAGCTCAGGGGGGTCCATAAGGCCTCCCGGATGTGGATAGTGCGAAAAATCAAGGAACAGGTATCAAGTACTCGGGGTCCTACGGGACACAAGTGAGCGTGGAAGAACCAAATAACATCTATGTCCCACCGATGCCTCTGCATTAGTTATATCTAGCAATTTAATAGTCGTATTTAAAGTCATGATCAACTCCACCACAAACATCTGCCAGCATTCCAACAACTATGGTACTTGACAACACGAGATCACACCTGAGCAAGCAACTATGACTCGCAAGGCCAGCTATCTACCAAACACAGGTAATAGGAGGTGTCCAAGGCAATATAGAGGTTGCACAGGATATAACTGGTGTCCAGAAACTAAAGCATCACGACACGGATAGCAATAGATCAACAGGAGGAAATAAAGACTATAAATGCAAAATAGGTAGAAGGGGAAGAGATGCTCGCCTGGGAAACACTAGCGGAGGTTCATATCCGAAGAACTTGTTGATACTCGCATCAACTCATCGGCCTAATCCGCGAAGAAGCAAACACTAGAAGAAACACCGGATGCAATATTTAATACTATAGTAGAAGATCCGGCATGCTTATGATATGATGCATGACATGGCACAAATGCGGTGCAATTAGGCAGTATTAAGCGGAACCGGGTCCCGGCAATTAATTAAACGGTTCAAGTTATTTACCAACCCCGCAATTTAAATGTTGTATTAACAAGGCGAAACAGGGCATCAGTTCACTACACAAATTTAAATGGAGTCCGGAATAAGACAAAAGTATCCCACACATTGACTCCATATTTAATTATGAAGTGAATCGGCATAATGCCCCCAAACCACAGACAGGTATGCATGCAGGAACAATTTAATATGCGACAAAAGATAATGTCATATTATAAAAATAGGGGCTTAGGGGCACACATCTGGGTTCAGAAGACCTTGGTTCCAAGGGTTCGACGGGGTTCGGTCTCAGGGTTCGACGGGGATCGATCTCGCATCCGGGGAGAAGGACTTGGTGCTCCGAGATGAAGCGCTTGTCGTTCCGTGTGGTGATCTTGGCGGTCATCAGGTCCGAGAAGAAGATCTTGTCGCATCCGATGGATCGGTCCTCGGGGTCAAAGAACTTGGCGCGCCAGGGTCTCGGCGATCTTGGCGTCCGGGTTCTCGGGCATCGCCTCCGGGAAGGAGGTCTTGTCGTACCGGGGTCTCGGCCATCGGATCTAGGAAGGCGATCTAGGGGCACCATGCCTTCGGTTCCATGAAGGCGACATTGCGTGTCTACTCGGAATCCTCCAGGTACATCTTTGTTCAGTGGTTCAGACTTCCGCGGGGCAATGGCCCTAGAGGTCGTTTCCTCTCGGCGATCTTCAGGTCATTGAATTCATGAAGAAGATCTTGACCTCCGTCTCTTCGTTGGTGTCTTCCGGTGGCACCACATCACTGCACCCACCAATTTCGTTTAGGTATCACCGAGTCAACACCTCACATCAAACAGAAGCCAACACAACACAACACGAGTGCTGGCCCAACACAGTACCATGTCGCTCCCAGGGACGGAAGCAGAGCGGGAGGAGGATGCACCAGCGAGTGGTGATGCTCGACCAAACCTATGCCAGGCGGAGAACAGGCGAGCTAGGGATGTGGTGGCGGCACCTAGGAATAGGGCCCGACGAGGCTGGCAGGGGCACGGGCAGAGGCGACGCGGCGCTCCTCGCAGCCAGAGGCGGTGCTCTAGAGGAAAAGGGCGGAGCAGCGAGGAACCGGGTGGGTCGTTAGGAAAGGGCCCCTGCAGGCGGCGGCGTCGACGTGAGCGGGGCTCGCTGCAGAGGCCGAGGTGAGGCGACGCTTGGCGATGGTGAACTCTGGGGCACGGCCGCGGAAGAGGATGGCTAAGAGGAGGGCGACGCCATGCGACCGGGAATGGGGCGGCGCAGAGGGAGACGTCGCGGCGAACACGTGTGAGGG
This sequence comes from Avena sativa, assembly GCA_916181665.1. NCBI lineage: Eukaryota > Viridiplantae > Streptophyta > Magnoliopsida > Poales > Poaceae > Avena > Avena sativa. The sequence continues at coordinate 362,111,453 of OV702290.1, read as the reverse complement.
CGAGCGACGGCCGGACTTGGCGGGGATTGACGGAGACGGCCTCCTGGCGGCGACAGGGATCGATCGAGGTGCCAAGCTCCAGTGGTGCTTGCTCGGGAGGATCTCCGGCGAGGAGCCAGCGCCGCGGCCGCTGGGAAGGAAATCGAGGGAGAGGCGCGGGTAGGTGGGAATTGGGGGCGGCCTCGCAGGGGTGGGGCCAGGGCATCGGGGGCGTGCGGGATTGGGTCGGGGGTTGCGATAGGAGCGGACGGGGCACACGGGGTGGGAGGCGTGTCCAGGGGCGGTGGAACCAGGGGCGGGGCGGGAAACGGCAGGTGGGGTCGGGGTGGACCACGTGGTGGGGGATCCGAGGTGGTCGGGTCAATGGGATGGTGGGTGGTGGGGCCTGGATCGATCAGGCAGGTGTGCGGGAGTCGCGCGTGCAATGCGAGGCGGTCGGTGGCGATCGCGACGGGCACATGAGAGAGCAGGGGCAGGTGGTGGGCCAGCTGGCGGCAGCGGGAGTTGGCGCGGGGCACATGCAGGCACGCGCACTGCAGGCGTGGTGGGTGGCGGCGGGGTAGGGAGATTAGGGAGTGGGTAGGGGAGATGGGTGGGTTAGGGTTTAGACTAGGGCGTTTTAGATAGGGTTTGGGGGTGGCCGGCCGGGCTTTCGGGCCTGGCAGGCTGCCCCCTAAAAATAAAATAAATTTTTTATTTATTAAAAAGGGGCTTTTGAAAGCCGTTTGTAGACGAAACAAAATAATCCGAAGAACCAGGTTTTGTATTTGAATAAAGATGTGGCGTTTAGAAAACAAAACCAGACTTTTCGAAAATAGTTTTTAAACAAACTATGCAAGATGATGACGATGCTCAAATGCAATGTCGCGTGATGACATGAGCATGCAGTCATGATGATGCGCAACACAAAAACACCGCGATTTTCTAGTAGTGGTTTTAGTGGGGCGCCACAGCGCACTACCTGTGCTAGTAGCAACATGGAGACCTGCACAACACAACCACAGAACTTTGTCCCCAACTTGCGATGAGGTTGTCAATCTCACCATGTTTTGCGGAAAACAAAGGATTAAACGTATCGAATGGAAAGAAGTAAAAGTTTGCAGAAAGTAAACACAAAGCAGAAACAATTTATAGATTGTATGTAAAGAAAAGGACCAGGATCCATAGTTCACGAGAGGTGGCTCTCCTTAGATAGATAACATGCTGGGTGAACAAATTACAGCGGGGCAATTGACAAACACCGAGAAAGCAATACATGCATATACTAATCATCTTGACTCCTTTGAGACTTGATTGGACATTACAACATAATACATAGACCGCCATCCAACTGCATCTATGACTAATAATCCACCTTCAGGTTATCATCTGAACCCCCTCCAGTATTAAGTTGCAAGCAACAAATTATTGCTTTACGAACTGCGTGTAAAGTAAACAATATGATTGTTCTATGAACAAAGAATTGTTGTTTTCTCCCTAGTAGCAACAACGCATCTAGTACCTTAGAGATTTCTGTCACTTCCCTAGATTACCAGAGGCATGAACCCACTATCGAGCATAAATACTAACTCTTGGAGTTGCTAGCATCTACTTGGCCAAGATAGCTACTAACAACAGAAAGCATGCAAGATCACAAATAACAAAGACATAATAGAATCAATAATCAATCTGAGATAGCATCTCAATATCCATCGGATCCCCGCAAACACAACATGTATGAATACAAATAGATGATCTTGATCATGAACGGAGCTCACAAGATCTAAACATGAAAGCACAAAGGAGGAGAACCAGCCATCTGGCTACTACATGGATCCATAGTCCAAGGATGAACTACTCACGCATCACACCGGAGAGCTTGCATGATGATGAAGAAGGCCTCCAGTGTGAATTCCCCTCTCCGGCAGGGTGCCAGGAAGAGCTTTAGATCCCTCCTGATCTAGGGATGGAGATGACGACGGCTACAGACTCTTTCGTGGATTTTTGATCGGGTCCTTAGGGTTTTCGTCCCGAGGGTAATATATAGGCGGAAGGAGAGGCCGAGGGGGTGCCGGGAGCCACCACACCACCCCCTGGCGCGGGCCAGGTGGTGTGGTGGCTCCCTGGCCCTTCTCCGTCTCGTATTCTGGCACTTGATCCCTTCCAGAAAAATAGGCACTTTGGCTTTTCTCCCGTCCAATTCCGAGAATATTCATTTTCTGACTTTCCTGGAACCAAAAACAGCAGAAAACAGGCAGCTGGCACTGTGGCTCTTGTTAATAGGTTAGTCCAAGAAATCATATGAAAAGTACTCCAAAGTTAGAACAAAACACAAGAAAGTGGATAAAACCAAGCATGGAACATCAAAAATTATAGATACATTTGCAATGTATCAACATCCCCAAGCTTAACTCCTGCTCGTCCTCGAGTAGGTAAGTGATAAAAAGAAAGAATAATTTGCAATGTATCAACCATATATTCTAACATATGGGAATGTGATTTAAATGTTGGATCACATTTTAATAAGTTCAAGTTTAATAATTAATGATTTAAAGTGACTAGAAATGCCTATATAGCATTATTTTGGTACTAGTCCAAAGTCACTGCATGCAAACCTTAATATTATTACATATTCAGGTAGGTATGGTTAAATGTGATTTTTGAGAGTTGGAATCAACTCAAAAGCTATTGTGGTTGATTTTATAAAAATGTTTGAATGTGCAAAAGCTCCTGTCTTGTTATTTTATCTAGGATAGATCTATAACTCTAAATGATTTAAATCCAACGGCCTTGGATAGAGATTTTCATGAGCTTTCCAACAAAATTGGAATCACTCAATTTGGATTTCTAAAACTCTTTGAGTTGATTTTTAAACTAAGGGACATATTTTAGTTTAAGTCTAAAAAGAAAAAGAGTTATTTGAATTAAACCGGTCACGCGGGAAATAAATGGGCCGGCCCAGTTTACTCCACACAGTGCCCGGGCTGGTTTTAAGTGAGGGCCCCACCTGTCAGTGGGACAGGGGTTGCCGAAACGGTATGGGCGAACGGTGGCCACATGATTAGATCCTGGATCGACGGCTCACGGTCGTCGTCGACGACAGACTCGTCGCCGGCGGGACTGAACCCTAACGGCTCGGTGGGGGTGCAATGGGGACGTACCAGGGCTCCAGCTAGTGCGGTGAGGCGGGCAAACGAACGAGAAGATGACGGCGGTTCTCCTGGTACTAGCGGCGTCACGGGAGATGGCCTGGATCAACGACTCCCTTCTCCTCCTTCCGCGATAGACTCCGGCAAAATTCCGGTGCTACGGGCTACTGCTTGCTCCGGTGGGGGTCTGGGAGTGTTCTAAGGGGGAGTGGATGAGAATGGTGTGATGAATTGGTGCTGAGGACGCCTCCTTATATAGGCGGGGCGAGGCGGCAGTGAGGCATGGGCGGTGCTCGCCGGTGACGATGGCACAACAGCCTAGAGGCATGGGCGGTGTAGGCGGACGGTGGATTGCCTCATGTCAGTCCTCTATGGTGTTATGGCGATGTTAGGGGCGGTGGCTAACGATCGGGAGCATCGCGCGCTCTAGGAGACAGAGGTGGTGCTCGACGCAGTTCCCGGTGAGTGTGGGTTGAGCGGCGGGTCACGGCCGTGTCTGGAGAGGTGAGGGGGTCAAGGCGGAGCGGCACACGTGGTCAGCGGTCGAGGCGCGGTCTGTAGCGTGTTGGCGGTGATGGCACTCTGGCGTGCTCTGACGTGCGTCGAGAGGATAGTGCGGCGCGGCTCTGGGGTGGTCTAGTGGCTATCTATGGTCGTGGGGTGGACCGTGGACAGCGGTGAAGTGGCGCCTTGCTTCCTGGAGCGGCGGAGAGGGTCTGGCGGTCTGCTGCGGCCTAGGCACGATTGGCCGGCGATCATGGCCTCGGTGCAGCGTTGCACTAGCGCCAGGGGCTAGGGAATGGGCTGGTTTTGATCTGGTTGGGTCTAGGGAGACCAAGAGGATTAATGTGGCTCAAATGGCTCGACAATATTTGATCAACAATAGTAATAGTTAGGCCAGTTTGATTCTGCCCACCAAGTGTTCGATCAAATGGCCAAAAGAAGAAAACTTTTGAATTTTGAAATGAGATTTGGTGGAGTGATTTGTCATATGCTTAAACCTCTGTGGTTGCTAGGATTTGTTAAATGGAATTCATTTGAGTGGTTTTTGAAAAAGTGTGATCTAGACATATGAACTAGATTCCATTTTCAAATGTCATTTAAAATTAGAGTTTGAATGTTTTTGGGAGATCACAAAGTGGGCCTAGGTACATCACTACTTGTACTAGCAAGGGGTGCAAAGATCCACAATTGTTTCTGTTAGGATTTGAGTGCTAGGAATAGCCAAAGTGGGCTAGTGGGTTAAAATGGCAAAAGTGACCATTTCCTTTATTTAATTCTTTTTTATTTCTATTTCTTTGGTTTTTGCTTGGGAATGATCTAGATGATGTGACATTCATCATAGAATCATTTTACAACCATTAGCACAAACAATCATGGCATTTCAAACAACTCCTATTTTAAATGCACACACATATGAATGTTTAAAGATTTTAAATGGAAAAAGTTTTTGTTAACCCTAAATTGGGTAGATTTGATCTTGATTAACCTTGATTAAAGATTTGGGATGTTACAGCTATGAAGTCCAACTTCATGGTGGTGTTTATGGCGATGATCTCCCCTCTCCAGGAAGGAATTCCCCCAGAAGAAGTCTGTCTGCTGGAGAGATCTTTCTCTCTCGGTGTTTTCCGCCCTGCAGAGGCGGCGGAATCTTTCTGTGGTCCCTCCCTGAGTCTTAGGGTTTCAGGAGGATACTCTATGCTAGAGGGGAGAGCCTGGAGTGGGCCAGGGCGTCCACACCACCTGCTGGCGTGGCCTAGGGCTGCCCGCACCAGGGGGTTGTGTGGGCCCCCTGTGGCCCATCTCCACTTCCCCTTCTGGCAATCTTCGTCTTCTGGAAAAATAGAATTTTCCATGTATTTTCTCGGATTTTCTGATCTTCACGAATTTTGCCTCCAAACAACACCTTTTCCATCAGAATCCTGACTGCCGCGGTCCATGCTCCAAAAGTCATCAACCATGCAAAAATAGATGAAATAATATAAGTATCATCTCTTAATATGAAATATATCAATGAATAACAGTAAATTATGATATAGAATAGTGATGCAAAATGGATGTATCAGATACCTCACTTGGTGAGGATCCGGAAAACCTCCAAGATCAAAACCACAACAAGATATAAAAAGGAGATCCAATTTTGACAAACTAGAGCTTGTAATGAACACAAGATCTAGACCCAAACATGGATAAGATCTAACTAGCAACCAAGAAAGATGATGCTAAGAATGCAATTGTTTGAGATCTCTCCGAAAGATATGATCGAGCTACTCACTCGAGAGCCCCTCTTGATAGTACGGTTATCTATCCTAAACCCGGTCTCGCAACTACCAACATGAGACCGGTAAAAGGTAAAACCTATCAAGATTATACCTTTGCCTTGAGCAAACCACTTGAGCATGATGTAGACGATCTTATCCTTCTCAAGATGGACACCTTTTTTGATTGCTCTTGCTTGCACTTGCTAGATGAAGACTTGCACTTTGCTCCCCATACACCATGGGGAAACCTTTACTTTGACCTTGTCTTCATCGATCCATGACCACCTTGGTATGACACTAAAAGGCCCAAAGCCCTTGGTCAAAGCTTCTTCTTATTCATTTCTTCTACCTTGGATCCAACGCATGGTCCAAGCAACGCCAATGGAAAAATCCTACAAGTGCAACTTAATGCAAATATTAGTCCGTAGAGGTTGTCATTAATTACCAAAACCACACATGGGGCCCACATGATCTTTCAATAGTACCAAGCTCACAATTCGGTGTAGCTTTGGGAACATCATAATTTTTTTATGAACATTGTTTTGATAGAGGTTTGACTTCTAATAATTAACCTTTATCCCAATACATATATACTCACCCAGAATGTAATTGTGGTGTTAAAGTTGAGAATGCCAGCATGCATCACAATTAGGATTTTATTTTTTCATATTCTTTTTGATGAAAAACAAAGAGAAAGGGAAAGAAAGATTCGGCCATTAAGGTCTTGACCTAGGGCTCTAGTGGAACCAGAGCGACTAGGGTTTCAAATCCTTCTCTGTCGGATCCATTGCTGACAGGAAGTTGAATCCGCCCCGGCCTATTCCCTCTAGATCCTCGAAAGGGGGGGGGGTCGTCCTGGGTTTGAGTTTCCTTTCGGTTTTGCTCCCTATTATTTTGTTGGTGACCTTGGGAAGATAGGGCATTGTGAGTTCGGTGACAAGATCAACAAATCAGGAAGAGGTTTCCGACAAGAAGAAAGCGGAGGCTATAGATGATCTGCTACAGCGTTTTGGCATTGAGGAAGCTGAGATCGATGACCTTGTCTTTGAAGACGAGGAAACGACTCCAAAGAAGGGAATTAAGTGGATGGCGCTTGCAAAAGTGCATACCACGAATTATTTCTCTCCAAAGACATTTGAACATCATATGAGGGTGGCGTGGAGTCCTATTAGAGAGGTGAAATTCCAACAGATCAAGGACAATGTATTTTCCGACTAGTGGAGCAAGGGGGTTGTCGCTATTTCGGCAAAACCCGATGTGTATTGAGAAGTATGATGGACTGGTGGTAGTGGACAAAATTGACCTGAATTATTTTGCTGCCTGGATCCAGATTCACAAGTTACCTATCAGTTATAGAGAATACTCTCTAATCAAAAATCTTATGGAGAAAAAGGTAGTGACGAGGGGTAACCTCGGCAATGCCCATGGTGATGGACTTGGGGTTTTGTGGAAAAGAGAACATTGGGGATTTCATCGGATGTCAGGGAAAATAATGGAATCAAAGTCGCCTGAATATTGGGAAAACACACTATTACAAGTTGTCCTCTAGATTTCGGTACCCTCGCTTGGGCTTCTCCCGTCATATATATAATAGGCCGGGTCTCAAAGCTGTATGCGGATAGGTTTCACACACGTGTGATTACAATACTAAAATAATGTCGGTTCGTGGTTTCTTTCCTAATACAATCAAAGTCTCTGTCGGTTGCTTCCTTGGGTTGTTATCTGGAATCTTCATGGGTCGTAGGCCTTTTACCCAATGTAGGGTAGCAAATAATGAGCTTCCGAGTAATCATACCCATGTCAGTAGCCCCCGAGACTCTATCTTGTCTCAAAGTTTTCTTTCTTCCTTCTCTCTTGTTTCTTGATTTTTATTCTTGTAGGGATTTTGGTACAACGAGTCTGATGCTTCTGATGGATCGGGAATCAGTTAATTGCTCCTGGACAAAAACAAGGTTGACCTACATCAAACTCAAGTCCCTAGGCTTGAATCCGGAATTTGTAACTGGCTTAATTCAGTTCGAGCCACTGAGGTCTTACCGAATACTGATTTCCAATTTTCTATTTTTATCGGGTACCCAACGTGTCCGTCGGGATTTTTCATCGTATCATTGATACGAAATTTTTACTGGCAGAGTGCATTCTTGTGCGATTACCAGGCCACACATGACGAATCCTGGGGTCTTACCTTCATGTTTCTAAACACGGCATTCGGATTTTTTTCTTGCGTCTAAGCGTGATCCGAGAGTTTTATTTTACTTTCTGTAACCTGCTCCCGATAGTAGTATTTATCGTCGAATGTTTCCTTTGTTTTTCTTTATCGGGTACACGCCAGCGCTCCTGATAGGAGTAGCCCCCGAGGCTATGTTTGGATATATGTATCAAAACATAGGCTCGAATTTTGTGTGTGTCATTGCTTCCATAAATTTTGTCGGGTGCACGACCAGTGCTCCTGATAGGAGTAGCCCCGAGGCTATAGTCATAATATTGTATATTCGAGTGTAGTCTCGAATCTTCTCCTGGAGGAATTTACTTTGACTCTAATTGAATTTCTTCGGGTCACACCCTTAAAAAGCCGCAATTTTACTGTAGTGCGTCCATTGTGACGTCAGTGATGACGTATCTGATGCTGTTAATTTTGAGAAAAACACGCTCTGACGGGACGTGTCGAATGTGGGACCATGCAGCAGTAATGATGATGCCTGGTAGCGTATTCAACGGAGATTCTTAACTACACGTCCCCTCTATACGCGAAAATCGAGGCGTCACGCGATGTTCTCTGTTTTTACCGCAACCATAAGTTTTCTTTAATTTTTCCCTTTATGGAATCTTTGCAACATGTGTCATCATCGTGCTACCTTCTGTCGGTTCGATTTTGCATCGAACGGTTCAGTCCTTTCGTCATTGCTCTTTATAAGGGAGGGGGTGTGTTTTACTGTTTTACCTCACCTTCCCTTGCCTCATCTTCCTCCTTGCGCTCTTGCCCTCTGGCGGACTCCTGTTCTTGCTCCTCTGCAAAATCCCTGGTTCTTGTGCTCTTGATCCTCTTTGCTACCATGGGCAAGAGCAAAGCTGCTGGAACTTCTGCTGCCGCCGCGAAGGCCACTAGGAAGAGGGCTGTCGAATGGGCTCCCACCAAGTGCATGGCGCGGGATCTCCGTGAGGCACTGAAATATGTTCATCTGATGGAGGGTTCCTTCGAGCTCCCTGGGGACGAGGCTGCTCCCATCCCCGAGCCTGGCTGGAGGGTAATGCTCCTCTCTTTCCTCTTCCGCGGTCTTTCCCTTCCTATCCACGAATTTCTTCGGGGCCTTCTGTTTGTTTATGGCGTGCAACTGTATCAGCTCACGCCCAACTGTATTCTCCACGTCGCTTGTTTTGTCACTCTTTGCGAGTGTTTTCTTGGGATTCATCCCCATTGGGGCCTTTGGAAACACTTATTCTATGTTCGTCGCAACGCCAATGACACCATTGTCCATGATGCTGGTGGCGCTATTTTCTCTGTCTGTTCCAATGTTGATTACTTTGGTTTCAAAATCACGGATTCTGTCCAAGGCTGGAAGTCCAAGTGGTTTTATGTCAAAGATCAACCACTTGAAAGCCAATCTTTCGGGTTAGCCCCCTTTGACCCAAAGAAATCCTGCGGCAAACTTGATTCCCAGGACCAGCATCCTTCTACCAAAGAAATGGCAGAAATCCAGCCCTTTGTTGGTCGTATTTCCGAGTTGCGGCATGAGGTTGGCAAGGAATTGTTGGGTCTGCAGATCCTGGCATATTTTTTGTGGATCTGTATCCAGCCGCTCCAAGCTCGGTTGTCTGGTATGTGGGTGTATACCGGGAAGAAGGACCCGATGAGGATTTCTTCGGAGGACCTCGCCTCAAGGTGTATGAGAAGAGAGTCCGGAGCTTCACAACTTTGATGGTAAAAAGCCCGGTTCCTTCATCTTGCCTTGTGGAGCCCTATGGCAAGAAGAAATGGCTTCCCGAGGTACATTTCCTTCGCCTTCGTATTTTCTTGTCTTCTGTTTGTAGATACGTTTTTCAATTCTTCCACTTTCTGTAGGATTTTGATCACCTGAGATCACTTCCTCCCCTTCTCGGAAGTGGTGAGCCCCCTGTCCACCCCTCTGCATCCGACAATCTCCCTATGACTGGGACTGCCACGGATGAGGAGGGGGAGTTCTCTGCATCTGATTCTTCGTTGAAGCCACAATCACTTCCTTTGGCTGGCTCTAGAGATTTCCGCGTGGAGCGTGCTAGCGAAAAGAGGAAGAGCCCTTGTGTTGTGGAAAGGGTCGAGGATTTGGATGACTCGACTGCTTCCAAGCCTTTCAGTGTTTCTCCGATCGCAGTTGCTCCTACCCAGATGAACTTATTCCATCTTGAACATGATGTGTCTTCGTAAGTATTTGCTTTCTTCTTTTTCTATTTCACCGGGTGATTTTACTGCTGATGGTTGCTCTTGCTCGTGTTGTACTATTGTAGTGATGCCGAAGATCTTCCCGCTTCTCCTCTTCCCACATATGTGGGCTACTCCACAAGGAAAACTCCTCCGCCATCGGTGGAGCCGAAAGAAAAACCTCTGTCTCCTGTGGAGAAAACCGTCCAGAAGGATGTTGCCACTTCATCCAGACCGCCGCCGCAAAAAAGGAAGAAAATGGCGGGTAAAGGGGTGGTGATATCTGAAGATCCTGTTGACGTGGACATGAAGGATGTAAGTCACTTTTGATGCCGGAATTTTTCCTTCCCTGTATACTTATTTTGCCCTCATATCCTTTTGCTGTGGTTTTTCTTTGCTCAGCCTTTGATGCGTGAGATGGTCGGTATGACCTCTCGTTTTATAAGGTTCTACGATGGTGCCGAGGAGCTAAAAGGTAATGTGCTGATCATCTTTGTAATCTCCTTGTAAAAACGTTCATCCTCATTTTTGTGATTCGCTCTGATGTCTACGCACTTCTATTCTTGTAGACAGTTGTTGGGCCTCCAAGTGCAGAGGTTTGTAGAACAGCAGCAAGTTTTCCCTTAAGTGGATCACCCAAGGTTTATCGAATCAAGGAGGAAGTGGTCAAAGGTATCCCCTCTCAAGCAACCCTGCAATCAAGATACAAGAAGTCTCTTCTGTCCCCAACACACCCAATACACTTGTCAGGTGTATAGGTGCACTAGTTCGGTGAAGAGATAGTGAAATACAAGTGGTATAGATAATTATAAGTGGTAACGGTGATAGAGAATAGCTTGATGGCGTGGAAAAGACTAAAGGAAAACTGAAATAAAGATCAAAGCAAGCAAACATGTAACAGATCTAGTAGCAAATGGTGTATCAATGCTTAGAAACAAGGCCTAGGGATCATACTTTCACTAGTGAACACTCTCATATAAATATCTTCTCTTTATGATACTACTCTTAACTACTCTTCGGTTGAACACTCTAATCGATGGTAGGGCTATAACAACACACCTCAAAGTAAGCCTTTCCCATCTAGAAAACCCAACACTGTCACCTTGAGCACTAGACGAGTCCAACAAACACCACAATTTCATAAAGACATCCAACTCCAAATATAACTCATAACAAGTATTTGTAATCTCTAGCCTAAGTCCCACCATGGTGTGCACGCTGTAACTTTCACACACATGGGGAGAGCAGAGATCTATTAAAGCACTTGAGTAGCAAGGTATATCTATAGATTACAAGCTCATGATCTCAATAAGATCATGCATAGAGAGAGATGAACACATAGCTACCGGTAGAACCCTTAGCCTCGAAAGAGAACTACTCCCTCCTCATCATGGGAATCAGCAATGGTGATGGAGATGGTAGTGGAGATCGACGGAGATGGCTCCGGGGGCACTTCCCCGTCCCGGCAGGGTGCCGGAACAGAGACTTTTTGTCCCCCGAATCTCTCCTTCGGTGGCAGCGGCGCTGCGGAACTTTTCGTGGCTGGAGGCTTGATCACTTAGGGTTTTGGTATCGGGAGGCTCTTATAGGCGAAAGGGGAGACCGAGGGGTGCCAGGGGGCCCACACCACCTGGTGGCGCGGGTAGGGCTAGCCCGCGCCTGGGGGGTGTGGCCAGGCCCTGGCCCTCCTCCGTCTCGTATTCTGGCTCCATGAGTCTTCCGGGAAAATAGTAACTTTGGCTTTTGTCCCGTCCAATTCCGAGAATATTCATTTTCTGACTTCTTGGAACCAAAAACAGCAGAAAACAGGAACTGGCACTGTGGCATCTTGTTAATAGGTTAGTCCAAGAAATCATATGAAAAGTACTCCAAAGTGTGGACAAAACATAAGAAAGTAGATAAAACCAAGCATGGAACATCAAAAATTATAGATACATTTGCAATGTATCAACATCCCCAAGCTTAACTCCTGCTCGTCCTCGAGTAGGTAGGTGATAAAAAGAAAGAATAATTTTTGAGGTGACATGCACCATCAAAGACTTGATCAAAGTATTTGTAAAACATTCAAAGCAGGGATCATAGTACTTCAACATAGCATGAAAGACAAAGTTCTAGCAATAAGACAAAGAAACTATGATGCAACATGAAAAGGCACAAACAAAAGATTCAAGAATAATAATGCTTTGCAAGACGTTTGTTTGTTTCACATAAAGAAAACATAGCATAATAGTATTCAGCTTGTCCCTCAATAGAGTAGCAAATATAAATGCATAGGACACCTTCAAAGTTCATAAGAGTGACTAGATACAATAGTTTAAAACAAGCAATATCAAGTTATGCATCAATCAACTACTCTTGGGACAATGCACATAGAACTAAGAATGGCCACTATGCTCTCAAAGAAGGTGCATAAAGATAGAAGGTGGAGACTCAATATAATGGTGGAAGAAAGGCCTTTTGTAAAAGGAAGTAGGGATTCAAGTCTCATAAAGAGCTTCGAAAAATTATGATACTTATAGCTTTCAGCTCTCATTGCCCGTATCATAAGAATCTTGAAGTGATTAAGGTTAAAGTGAACAAACTATGGTGTACATGCTTGACAAAGTATAAGTTAGGAATCTCACGTCCCTTGTATACGAGGGCCGCTCCTCATGCTACTCAAGTTTAGTCACCGGTAAGTTCTTGTCATTGTAAGTACATATGTATCATAGAGAACCGCCAACGGGGTACCCCTTGCCCGATGATACGGAAGAATCCCCATATCAAAATGACAAGGCAAGCAGACAACGAGCATCTCAGCAATCTTCTTATTTACCATGGGAATATGGTGCTTTTTCTCTCTTTTCTCTTTTCATAATCTCTTTTTTTCCTTTTCTCTTTTTTTTCTCAATAGGACTCTTTTTTTTATAAGAAGAATGCTTCATAGACAGCTCATTATGGTTACGCTGCAGGTTTCCACCATGTCAGCATGGATTAGACCAGCGGCCCAGGCGTCTGTCTAACACATATACATAACTCCATGGACTTACAAGCTTCCCTTTCATTTCACACCGACGACATCCGTATACAAAAGAGCATGATATCAACTAGGTACAAGTACCAAGTGCAATGTTGAAAGTGTTCCCCATGAAAGCGTGGTTCTGCTAATCCCCAACAAATAAGTGCAAGCATATACAACATAGACGACACAATGGTTCAAGTTTATTAAGGGCAAGAAAAGTAAAGTGTGCCATCAAGTTCGTGAGAGCTTTAATCACTAGTTTTCTCATAACAAGTTTAATTTGGAAGGTAAACAAAAGCATGAATATACTTGGAATAGCATAAGCTAGTAGGTAGGTATGGTGGACTCTTTGGAATAAATTGGTTTAGGGAGTTGGATGCATGAGTGGAACTCATACTTTGTTGTGGAGGCTAGCAAAAGACTGAGAGCGACAAACTAAGAGAGCAATAATGGCCATAATCATGCAGAGCGACAAAACATCATTGATCAAAGCATAAAGTGATACTACAAGTTGAAAACTAAAGGATCATAAAGGCTATGGTGACTTGAGATAGTCATAACATGGTGTGAGCATGCGCCAAGTCAACCCAAATAAAGCATCAAAGGAGAATACCACTATACTATGCTTTAATATGCTAAAACAACACATGATTCATCCAAAGCACATTAAGCAATCTCAATTGTTTATAACAAGTCATGCTACAACAAAGAATACTAAGCATAAAGCCAAAACAATATCAAGCATGGCATGACAAAGCATAGGCCACAGTCAAAAACGAGCTCTTTTTACCACAAAAGCATGAACTTTCCTACTCTTTTCCAAACCAAACCAAACTATTAGCAAACCAAAGTGTGAAAGAGGGGGTCCAACCAACTTATTCAGCAAACTAAGAAACGAAGCAAACGAAAAACCAAAACGAAAAAGAAGACGCTCCAAGAACAACACAACTGTGCATGAAACAATAAAAATGAAGCGTTTGGAAGAAACCTGAAATTTTTATTGATGAAGAAGGGGATGCCTTGGGCATCCCCAAGATTTGACGCTTGTACTTATTGGATATTTCTTGGGGTGACATGCGTGTCATACCCAAGCTTGAGCTTTAGTCCATCCTTCATCCAATTACTCATTCCTTCCATACACCTGAAATTTTTCCTTCATACAAAACTTCACACAATCTCATTAGCAACATTAGTGCACTTAAGATAAATAAGTCTCAAGGTTCAGTTCTAACACCAAATAAACTTCCATTATAAAACTAGATACTGTAGCATTTCCCTCAAAAATCTCAATTCCCCAAAAGAACTCAAGAAGGAACTAACAAGAAGCAAATGCAGAAAATGGCAGAAATCTGTCAAAACAGACCAGCAGATAAAGACAAATTTTTTCGAAGATCTTATGTTGCTCAAATCAAAACGTGTTGAACTAACGAAAGTTAGATAACAACCTGGGGCAGAAGAACAAAAAATTACAGCTCAAACCGACGTACAGAGCTCTCTCAGGAATTTTTATGGTGAAGCACAATAAATCTGTTTCGGGACAGCAACTTTCCCAATCATTACTTCACTCTCATTAGAGGTTACTCTTGGCACAAAAAGCAAATAAAAAGGATAAGGAGCGGTTATTACTGAAGTAATAACTTCCAATACGCAACTAAAACTTTTGGGTTATCTCCCAACAAGTACTTTTCTTTAACGCCTTTAAGTTAGGCATGATGGTTTGAGAAGATGCTCACATAAGAAATCTGATATGAAGTAAAAGAGAGCATCAAGAAGCAAATTCAAAGCACATTTTAAGTCTAACCCACTTCCTATGCATAGGAATCTTGTAAATAAACAAGTCATGAAAGCACAAGGCAACAAGCATAGGAAAGCAAAGAAAGTGCAACTTCAAAATTTTCAACATAAAGAGGGGAGACTTAATATTATTGAGATGCATAGAACCATGTTTCCCTCTCTCATAGTAACTTTTAGTAGAAACATGAATAAAGTTAACAATATAACTATCACATAAAACATTCTTATCATGAGCCACATGCATATAATCATTATTACTCTCCACATAAGCATAGTAATTCTTATTAATCATAGTGGGAGAAAATTCAACAAAGGCTATAATTATTATTCTCATCACCATAATCATCAAATATAGGGGGCATATTGTAATCATAATTAATTTTCTCCTCAATAGTAGGTGAACTGAAAATATCATATTCATCATTGTAATCATCATATATTGGAGGTTTGGTATCATCAAAGTAAATTTTCTCCTCCATGCTTGGGGGACTAAAAAGATCATGCTCATCAAAACTAGCTTCCCCAAGCTTAGACTTTTCCATAGCATTAGCAATAATGGTGTCCAAAGAATTCATACTAACAACATTGCTATTAGCATGCAAATAAAGTTCCATAGGTTTTTTAATTTTCTCTTCAAACACTTCATGTCCTAACTCAAGATAAATACTATAAAGCTCTCTAATTTTGTTGTTGTTTTCCATTAAGCCTAACTAGTGAAAACAAGAAACAAAAAGACAAAATTGCAGAATCTAAAGGAAATAACTTCGAGCACCCACACCGGAGGATGTGAGTACCTTTTACCTTACCTCCTCGGCAACGGCGCCAGAAAATAGCTTGATGTCTACGCACTTCTATTCTTGTAGACAGTTGTTGGGCCTCCAAGTGCAGAGGTTTGTAGAACAACAGCAAGTTTTCCCTTAAGTGGATCACCCAAGGTTTATCGAACTCAGGGAGGAAGTGGTCAAAGGTATCCCCTCTCAAGCAACCCTGCAATCAAGATACAAGAAGTCTCTTGTGTCCCCAACACACCCAATACACTTGTCAGGTGTATAGGTGCACTAGTTCGGTGAAGAGATAGTGAAATACAAGTGGTATAGATAATTATAAGTGGTAACGGTGATAGAGAATAGCTTGATGGCGTGGAAAAGACTAAAGGCAAACTGAAATAAAGATCAAAGCAAGCAAACATGTAACAGATCTAGTAGCAAATGGTGTATCAATGCTTAGAAACAAGGCCTAGGGATCATACTTTCACTAGTGAACACTCTCATATAAATATCTTCTCTTTATGATACTACTCTTAACTACTCTCCGGTTGAACACTCTAATCGATGGTAGGGCTATAACAACACACCTCAAAGTAAGCCTTTCCCATCTAGAAAACCCCACACTGTCACCTTGAGCACTAGATGAGTCCAACAAACACCACAATTTCATAAAGACATCCAAGTCCAAATATAACTCATAACAAGTATTTGTAATATCTAGCCTAAGTGCCACCATGGTGTGCATGCTGTCACTTTCACACACATGGGGAGAGCAGAGATCTATTAAAGCACTTGAGTAGCAAGGTAGATCTATAGATTACAAGCTCATGATCTCAATAAGATCATGCATAGAGAGAGATGAACACATAGCTACCGGTAGAACCCTTAGCCTCGAGAGAGAACTACTCCCTCCTCATCATGGGAATTAGCAATAGTGATGGAGATGGTGGCGGAGATCGATGGATATGGCTCAGGGGGCAGTTCCCCGTCCCGGCAGGGTGTCGGAACAAAGACTTTTTGTCCCCCGAATCTCCCCTTCGGTGGCGGTGGCGGTGGCGCTGCGGAACTTTTCGTGGCTGGAGGCTTGATCACTTAGGGTTTTGGTATCGGGAGGCTCTTATAGGCGAAAGGGGAGACCGAAGGGGTGCCAGGGGGGCCCACACCACCTGGTGGCGCGGGTAGGGATAGCCCGCGCCTGGGGGGTGTGGCCAGGCCCTGGCCCTCCTCCGTCTCGTATTCTGGCTCCGTGAGTCTTCCGGGAAAATAGTAACTTTGGCTTTTGTCCCGTCCAATTCCGAGAATATTCATTTTCTGACTTCCTGGAACCAAAAATAGCAGAAAACAGGCAACTGGCACTGTGGCATCTTGTTAATAGGTTAGTCCAAGAAATCATATGAAAAGTACTCCAAAGTATGGACAAAACATAAGAAAGTAGATAAAACCAAGCATGGAACATCAAAAATTATAGATACATTTGCAATGTATCACGCTCCTACAACCGCTGCCAAGCAATCCAAAATTATTCAGGATGAGGCGATGAAGCGTGCCGATGATCTGGAGGGCAGACTCCAAGCTGCCGAAGTGGCCAATCAGAAGGCGAAAGCTGACGCTGAGGAAGTAGCCAGGCAGGTCGCTGCTTGGGATTCGAATCTACGGCAGCGCCTGGAGGCCCTTAATAACTCGTTGACCCGTAAGTTTTTATCTGTGTGTGTTTTTTGTTTTGTTTCTTTCTTTTGGTTGTCAACCTCTTCTTCTCTCTTCTTGTTTGTCAGAACTGACTGGCCAGAACCTAACGCTGGATGATGATAAGAAAGTTGATCCTTTGTCGGATGCTGTTAGCACTTTGGAGGCTAACAACGTTCGTGAGTGCAATCTTCTTGTCCGCTCGCACCGTGCTTTCAAGAAACTCCATGCCAAAGTATTTGCAACCAAGGATGTGCCGGAGGACCTGAATGATCTTGTCGTTGTTTTTGGTGCTGATCTCTGCCCCCTTGTTGGTTATAGTCTGACACAGTCAAGGAGCAGGGTCGAAACTTCGATGGCCCTGGCGATGGCGCATGGCGAGAAGGTTGACTGGGAGAATGTTAGCTCCTCTGTCCCAGTCACCCCTAGTGGCCAAGCAATTGAACTGAAGCCGCATATTAAAAAGGCCAGAAAATATTCTTGGCTGCTCCTGGGTCTAGTCTCGGGTTCGGGGAAACTGGCTCCCCCTTCTTCAGCTGCTCTTACTACGACGGGCGCTCCTTCTTCGGCTACTCCTGCCGCTGCTGTAGCCGGTGCTCCTTCTGCTAGCGTCACCTTGTCTTTGAAGGACACAGCCTCATAGGCACTGTTTTGTAATCATTTATCGTGTCTCCCTTGATGTTTGTAATGAACCTTGACTTTAACAGCTTTCCCTTGCTTCTTTTTACAAGGAGGCAACTTTTGAATATATGTGTGCGAGCTTTGTTTTTGTATGCTGAATGTTTCACATGTTTTTGTCTTGTCAGATCTTGAATGATTCTTTGTCTCCTTCTGGACCCGCTCAATTGTTGGATGTTGTTCCGTCCTCCGCTGTAATAGGCGCAACCAGTTCCACCATCGTGCATACGGTGGACCCGCCATTGTATGCTGAAAAGATAGAGCAGGTGAAAAAACTTGAAGGAAAACTTCGGGTTGTTGAGTCGATGGTGGATGTTTCCCAATCAAAAACATGCCAAGCTCTCAACCACGAGGATTTTTTCTTGGAAGAAATCTCCAAGGCGAACGAGAGGCTGTTGTGTAAGTACTCGTCCTCTCTTTTTTCTTCGGTTGTCATTTTCGTCTTGTGGAAAATTGATATTTTGTCTCCCTGATTTCTAGGCATTCAATTGTGCGAGAGGGATGAGACCCAACGTCTGCGCAACCGAATGCAAGATCTTGTGGCTGCCTCCTGAAGTTCTGATATGGACTTTTGGACTGATCATCATCGCGCCTATACTGTAGCGTTGCTTCAGGATCGCCTGTCGGAGTTGAAGCAATTCATCGAGTGCTGCCGCAGATCTCTGGCCATTACTTGTAATGCCATGTTTCCTCGGGATCCTCAACCTCAAACCTTGGCATACTTGATTGCGAAGTTCCAATAGGGTGAGAAGATCCATCACTTTGTGAAGCTTCCACTTGTGGTGGGTGCTAAGCTCGTGCTTTCCTGGGTGCATGTCCATCATCCGACGCTGGACTTGGACGATATATCTTCGTGGCTACCTTCTCCTTCCGATGGTGGCCTTATTGATATGGTGCCTCATTACGCAGTAGCTCGTAGACCTACCATTAGAATTATCCAAAAATGTTTGGAGGCAGATGAAGAGTTTTTTGTAAACTTCCCTATCTGATTATTTACTTGTTTCGCCTTTGTAATTTGTGTAGAACTATTTTATACTTGTTAAAAAGGTCATATATTTTATACGAGATTTTGATTGTATGCTATATTCTCTTGTTGGGGAATCCGACGAACTGATGTTCGTGTGCCGTAGAAGTTTTATGTCACGTAATACTTTCTTTATTTACTGATAATAATTGATAGGGGTACATTGCGATGGCGTAATCGCCTGGCCGTTGGCCTTTTATTGAATATAGAATGCATCTAAATAGAGGTTTTATGAAGGAACTTTGGCTTTTGTTCGTAGGTATCTTCATCATCTTCCGCATCATGGTGCTCGTGACTTGTAAATCAGTGGGTCTTCTTATGCGGGACCGTTATTGGAGGCCGCATACATTGCTTTTGGCGAGGTTGCTGCGTGCTTGCTCTTCTGATACTTTATTTTTGCGGGTGTGCCCTTCGTGTGTTGACTCTTCATCCGCCAATTTCAGCTGTCCAAGTTCCGCCTCCATCCCGAAAGATTCTGAGATTTTGTTGAATTGTCGATCATAGCTGTCTGCGCGGCTGAAGCTTCCTTTGACTGTGATGACCCCGTTGGGGGCTGACATTTTTAGCACTAGGTATGCGTAGTGAGGTACTGCCATGAACCTGGCGAAAGCTGGTCGTCCCAGGATCGCGTGGTATTGAGATGGCCAGTCCATAACTTCGAATTCCAGCTTTTCTCATCTGAAGTTATTTTTTGACCCAAAAACTACGTCGAGGTGGAATTTTCCCAATGGAATTTCGGCTTTTCCTGGAACTATCCCATGGAAGGTTATGTCTGTTGGTGTTAGGTTCGTTATGGACTAGTTCATGACCCGCAGAGTTTTGGCGTAAATCAGGTTGATGCTGCTTCCTGCATCCAAGAAAATCGTGCTCATGTCGAACCCGCCGATTTGCGCTTCCACTATTAGCGCTGACTGGCCTGGCTGAGGGACCTGTAATGGATGGTCAGCTCTGCTGAAAGTAATTTCTTATTCTGACCAATGGAGATACTCCGGTGTAGGAGGTGGCTTTGTTACCGCCAAATTTACTTGCCTGGTGATCAATTTCTGTGTTCTATTAGAGGGTGGCCCCTTCTGGATCATTGACATCGCTCCTTTTGACCTAGGATATTCGTTGTCTTGTTATGTTGTATTTTGCAGCTGTCCCGCTGGTGGAGTCCCCTATGGTGGAGGTGGAGCGCCAATGGCCAAAGTGCCAGGTGTAGGGGCGTAGTTTCTGTTTGTTGCTTCGTCTGTCTTTGTGTTGCATAGTTCTTGCATCTTTAGGAATGTCTGGTAGTCCTTTAGGAGGTGATTTGATCGCCTTTTCCCTGTTGAGTCGACGTAGTAGTGCATATTACAGGGTCCTTCCAACATTTGTCTTGCTGACATTGGTGGGTCTCAATTCATCGGCTGGTATCGTTGCCGCGGCTGGCTTTCCCCGATGTTGTCCCTACAGCCATGATATCCGCTGTTGTAGTCATCACTTTGTCGGTTGTCCATTCTAGAAAAGCTCGCTGCAACGTAACTGGGTGTATGGTATCCATCATTGGTTCGTCGTCTCCGGTCATTGTTACGCCAGTCCTTGTCGTCGGGTGAACGGGACCTTTTGTTGTGTACTGCATCCTCTCCGTCAGCCTAACGATTGGCTATTTCCATCAGCTGTGAAATTGTCCTTGCCTTTTTTCGTCCTAGTTCTTCAATGAACTCCTGTTGACGGAGACCATCATTGAAGGCGTCGATCGCTCTTTCGTCGGATATTGCTTCAGCCGAATTTTTGGTAATGTTCCATCGTTGGATGAAGGCTCATATTAATTCTCCTGGCTTTTGCTTGCAGGCACGCAATTTCTCTAAAGACGTGGGTCGCTTGAATGTAGATTGAAAGTTTCTGATGAATTTGTCTTCAAGATCATTCCAACTGTTGATAGAATCTTCTGGTAGTTGCTTCAGCCAGGAGCGTGCCGCACCGGTTAGGTGGAGCTACAGGCTTTGCATCGCCGTTGCTTTGGATCCACCTTGTAATCTTATAGTCGCCAGATAATCTGTCAGCCAAGCTTCGGGTTCTTAGAGGCCGTCGTATTTTTGTCGATCTTGGGGTAGCTAAAATTCTTTCGGCACCGGAGTTTTGTGAACCTGTCGGGTAAAGCAGCTGGCTCCACATAATTCTTGTTCGTCCTTGCTTTCACCGTCACGGTACCCTCGGGTGCTGCGCTCTTCTCGTGATTGATCGATCCTTCGCTGGGTGAAGTCGTTTCTTGCGTCGTTCCGTGTTTCTTGTTCGGAAAAATGGACCTGATGTGGCGACCGCGATCGTCGGGTGTGACCTCCTTACCGAGGGTTGTTGCGACAGCGTGGGGATCGGTCAAGTTGCCTCGCGGTTCCTTTGTCTACTTGCGCAAGAGTTTCTCCCACCAAGCCAAGGTTCATCAGGGCGGATCGGTGGAGGGCTGCACGAGGATCGTCGGGTGCAGGTTGTGTTGTGATTAAGTATATTTGTGTGGCCACAATAGCTGCCTGAGCTGTGTTTGCCTTGATATTTCCATCTTGGTCTATCAACATAAACGAGAGATCAAGGTCTCGGATTAATCCGCTTCTCTGTTCTTCGGGTATACCTCATAATCTAGACGTTCCTCTTCTTGGTGATGCTCCCCCTATTATGCTTCTTGATCCCCGGGTGGGGTTTAGCTATGCCCGCCATAAACTGGATTCGTCGGCTACCCTTTTCCTTTCGTCGAGCTGCCTTTGCATCCTGAGGATGTCTCTCTTTTTGCGGTGTAGTAGATACTGGTATGCCAATAGATCTTCGTGGGTGGCATCCGTTGTCATTGGGACCACACCCGAGATTGCTGCTCTCGCCTTTTCCCATGCACTGGCTGGTAGGCTAAGGGTTGGCCTCTCATCTTCACATGGTTACTCTTCTTCCCGATTTTCCTGGTTGACTATTGGGTCTGCCCCGTTTCCTCGACTTCCTTCATTGTCATTACTTCCTGCACTATGGTTTGAAAGAATATCATCGGGATTAAGAATTGGGTTACCGTTGGAGTCTTGCTAGGTCGTGGCGTCTCTGATTATCACGCACACTTGGTGTTGAGTGGCGTATGGACTGGTAACGTCGTCGTTTTCACCGATGGAGACACTATCGGATGATCTAGTGAAGTCCATCAGTTTTTGCTCTGGATAGATATCCACCATACGAATTCCAAAGTCAATGCTTTTGCTACTTTCTTCATGCTCTGAATTGGCTGGGTTCGCTTCACGTGGTGGTGTGAATGGTGGGTCTGATCCGAAGGAGAGATTGTCATAGAGACAATCAAGATCCCCCAGATTCGTATCGATTTGCCCGCTTTCGTTGTCTTCTTCGATATGTGCTTCGACTTCCATTGAGGATCCGAT
Source organism: Avena sativa (assembly GCA_916181665.1). Lineage (NCBI taxonomy): Eukaryota > Viridiplantae > Streptophyta > Magnoliopsida > Poales > Poaceae > Avena > Avena sativa. Next base: position 362,089,353 of record OV702290.1, on the reverse strand, counting down.
GTAAGGTTCCTATCCTTCTGTTGTTGTAGCCGTTCGGGTGGGCGGGCGTGGATTTGCTTTCGTCGAGTTGATGCTTGGTGGAGAGTGTTCCGCCGAATCTGTGCTTCCAGCGTTCGAGATTCCCACAGACGGCGCCAATTGACGAAGGGTAACCTCGGCAATGCCCATGGTGATGAACTTGGGGTTTCGCGGAAAAGAGAATGCTAGGGATTTCGTCAGATGTCAGGCAAAACAATGGAATCAAAGTCGCCTGAATATTGGGAAAACACACTATTACAAGTTGTCCTCTAGATTTCGGTACCCTCTCTTGGGCTTCTCCCGTCTTATATATAATAGTCCAGGTCTCAAAGCTGTATGCGGATAGGTTTCACACACGCGTGATTACAATACCAAAATAATGTCGGTTCGTGGTTTCTTTCCTAATACAATCAAAGTCTCCGTCGGTTGCTTCCTTGGGCTGTTATCTGGAATCTTCATGCACCGTAGGCCTTTTACCCAATGTAGAGTAGCGAATAATAAGCATCCGAGTAATCATACCCATGTCAGGTAGGGAAGGTGATAAAGGTCGAAACAGATGTTCATGGTGCAGGTAATTTCGTCAGGTTCCGTGTGAGACTTGATGTGCGGAAACCACTTGCACGATTTGTTACATTCTCAAGAGCCGGTCAGCGATAATTCTATCAAGTTATGTATGAGAAAAACCCTAAATTTTGTGGGGCATGTGGTCTCTTTGGACACAAGCATCTGGAGTGTGGATCGGGGGAACATGAGGCGGGTAAACTCAAATGGGGTGAGTTCCTGAAGGCGGACTAGAGCACTTGGCATGCACGTGGATTTGGTGGGTTCCGTGGTGTTAAAAATATAAGCAATAATCCATATAATTTAATTTAAATAAATAATCGACAAAGCATGATCATACATATAGCAATTAAATAGATCACGCAAACTAATAGAGTAGATGAACAAATTACATCTAAACAAAACAAACCTATTGTATCCATACCAAGCGCCAGAACTAGACACTCTAGCATAATCTAAAATAGACGGATTGAGATCACATATGGTGTAGCAGCGGCCGCGGCGGTAGTAGCAGCAGTAGCTACAGTGGTGGAAACAACATCAGCAGCCATGTCATCGATGTAGAGGCTACTGATGTCCGGGAAGAAGTTCTCGTCGGGGAAGGAGTCATCCGTGATGGCGTCAGTAGTTGCGCGAAACCGCTCCCCAAAAACCTGATCGCCCCTCACCCATACAGGTTCACAAGAGACGGGGTTCCGGAGATCTACTTTCCTGATCTACGGTGCACGCCGCAAGCCAGGGTAGAGAAGACGAAGGCGGAGGCATAATAGACTGAAAGGAGACGCGTGTGATTGGCAGTGCCGATTAGGTTTAGCCCACGTCTGATTCGGTAACAGTCCACGTTTCAGAAAGTCTGGAAAGTAATTAACGCATAATGACTCGTAATTAATCCACGATTAATTTTTCTGACCAGCAAAATAAAACTTGGCACAATTTCCGCAACCCGCAGCGCGCATGCATCGAGGCGGACAGCGTCGGAGCAGGAGTGCGCGAGAGCTGCTCTTTTTCTCACACCTTAATGAGTAGTGGAACATCTTAGTATATAAGAAGGTGTAATTCTCACTCAACTAGCAATATAGGACAAAACTTTAGCACCACTAGCACAGTCATATATCCCATACATAAATGGATCAAAGAAAATTTCAGAATTTCTCTAATAGGCCAACCGCCCAATATTCACCAAATTCTAACACATCTTGTGGCCGGGGAAAAGATGGTAGGGTACTGGTAGAGATGCTGAACCAGCTTAGCAAGAATTACTATTATGTATAGATGTAATACTGAAATGTGGCAACTAATATCAAATAATCAACTACGGGTACATACCTAAGCACCGTCCCATCAAACGAAATGCCTGACGGCCGCGTCCCGAGGACGCGAAGTGAGATCGTAGATGTATATTAAGCAAACATGTTTGTTTGTAAACAGAGCAGTACTCGAATTTGAAGAGTGAAGAAAAGTAGCGCCTTTCTTTCTCCACCAGTAATACCGGTTTTAAATAATAGGATGGTCTGGAAGACGTGGTATTACTTGGTACCTTCGTCGAATTTGAAGAGTGAATTCTAGTCAATCGTTAGAAAATAGTAGCGCCTTTCTTTCTTCGCTAGTAATACCGGTTTGAAAATCTTTGCTTGGTATCTTCATCCAGGGGTTATCCTAACTAAAGATAATCTTCACGAAATTGACATGGAAATTCTATGTGTGTTTTGTCATCATAACGAGACAATCAAACACTTGCTTTTCAATGTAATTTTGCCAGGTCTATATGGTCAGTTATCCAAACAGCTTCAGGCTTGTATCCACCACATAGTGTTGCCAAATTTTTTGGGAATTGATTACATGGTATAGATAACAAGTATAAGTTACTTCTTCGAATTGGAGTGATTGCCATTATATGGTCGCTATGGCTGTGTAGAAATAATAAAATCTTTAATGATAAAAATTGTCTCTCTTGCAGGTCATCTACAGGTGTACCAACAACCTACGGTCCTGATTGATGATGCATCATGCGGATTATCACGATCTTTTTATGGAGATGTGTACGTGCCTGGAGGATACGGCGCGAGATTTGTTTACCCGATATGGATGGCAGTATAATCTGAGGATATGCGGCCCTCCAACTTCTTATGCGTTTTTTACAATTTATCACTTTGCGATGTAATAGCCTTTTTATTTTTTCCCGTACTTGGTTATCTGGACTCGTGTCGGCTTGTGCATCCTAACTATGCAGAGACCGGGTGTAATACTTAAACTCTTTGACTAATAAAGCGCCCTTATCGAAAAAATATGTCGAGTACTCTATCTGCTCAGAAGACGTTTTAATTTTATTAATCGAATATATCTAGACAACTTTTAGTGTATAGGTTTATATAGGTTCGGAGTAAACCTATACACTAAAAAGTGTCTAGATACATTCATTTTACAAAGGTAAAATGTTTTATTTTTCTAAATAGAATGTAGATAATAGTAAGTATGAATTATAGCTTGCCCACATGCGCTGACCAGAAGACTTTGAAAGTTTGAATGCTACTCCCGAGCTGATCCGGGCGCATTCCATGCATGTTCAGGTCTCTCTCACTTGTCACTATCCACCCGTCCACATACCTCCACGAGTTTTACATCTGTAATAACTACCGAACGCCGACCGAAGGAACGCTTACATGTGTATCGTCCTTGTGGATCATGTGGATTGATCTGTCGTTTTAGTCATCGTTTCGGTCTCCCGTAAACAGTCTGCAATTTTCAAGCCAAATTAATGATCTTTGATTTGACTAGATTTAGATATATCTAATATTAAACTATGACTAGATATATTTGAATTTAGATAAATCTGATAACAAGCGGAGGGAGTAACTATCAAGCATCAAAGCTATGGCTCGGTTCAGGTCCTGATATTATGCTCCGGGACTGGAACTACAGCGTCTTGTAACCCTTCTGAGTAATGAAATTCCTTTTTACCCGAAAAAAAACTAAGAGTTTTGGATGTACTCCCTCTGTTTTAAAATATAAGATATTTTAGCTTTATAAAAGGAGTGTATTTATCCTCTTTTAGTGTATATGTTCATCTACGTTTACAGTAAACCTACACACTAAAAGGATGTAGATATAGTCTTTCACAAAGCTAAAACATCTGATATTTTGAAACGGAGGACAAGTGTTACAAAATAAAATTAGCATGGTCTTTTTTGTTAAAAATTATAGTTGAGTTAATACATTACTTTTGGTTGTTGGCAAATACCAGTTTCAATCCTCAGCACACGTTCTTGATGAAAAGAGATCATATCAAGATTTTTTTTCTTTACTGAGGGAAAGCTGATAACGCATTACAAAAATAATCAAGTTTCACCTTAAATTAAATGGGCCTATGGTCACAAGCCTAAGTCTAGCCCATGGCGGCCAGGGCAAGCTGCGCTGAGCCTAAATCCAGGTGGGATTCTAGTTGTACGGTTTTGCTAAATCTCAATTGACGTAGGATTAGCTTGGTATTTCCCAGTTTTTGGTTTTGTGCCCTCGGGCCAAAGAAGATCATAGTTATTCCCTCCGATCTATATTAATTGTCACGGAATTAGATGTATCTAGATATGTTTTAGTGCTAGATACATCTATTTCAGCGACAAGTAATATGGATCAGAGGAAGTATCTATAGTTGTCCCTCATTGTTCAAGGTTGTCAGCGGGAGAGCATTGAGTATCACCATGCTTCAGTGCTCCCCCCTAACCGAAGTTCAGGGATTATTTTTGCTCCCTCTTTTCTTATCTTGGGCTCGCCGAAACCCATATCCAATCGTCTGTATACATACGGTATCTATACAACGCGTAAAAAAGGAGGTCATGAGATTTGAAATCCCATTTGCTGGCGGCGTATGCATCCGCTAGGATCTGACGACGGCGTCGCTGGATGACTGAACCGCTACACTGGTAGGATCCTGCTAAGGGTAATACGCGCATGTCGTCTTCGTCATCATCGGTGATATCGTGGCTGTTGGGGATATACTTTCCGGGTATCCTCACAGTTCCTCACTGACCAGGGTGGCCCACTTCGGGTTAGAGCTTTGCTTCACGGGCGGCCCAGTCAGGGAGAAGAGACGGAGTTCTGTCCGGCTACGGGAAGGCCCAGAAGACTTACCGATTTAGGCCCATAATGTTACTTGTAGTTTAAGATGTACTCTATAACCGACTCTTAGTCGTAGCCGGATAGATCTCTCCTGTAAACCCTAGGCCGGATATCTATATAAGCCGTCCTAGGAAGAGCCTTTAGGGCACACCTCAATAGTCTACAATCTCAACTCTCACAGGCAAAACCCTTGTAACCATATTCCGGCTCTGTCGTATTACTGGATTGCTAGCAGGAGTAGGGTCCGTCCAAAGCCGGCGGATTCGAACCTGGGTAAACTTGTGTGCTCACCATCCCGGAACACCGTACGTCTCACACCCCTCTCTTCCGCACGCCTCGAGGACCCCCTCATGGCGTACTTGTCATCAATCCGACGATAGTTGGCGCCCACCGTGGGGAAAGTGAGCTACGGATCTGCGTTCCGAGCGGAATCTACAAGAATCGGAATCGGCAAGACCATCCCCGTCGGTCGCGTCCTCTACGCCAGCGACGTCCCTCTCATCGTTCTTGATGAGACCTGGATTCCGGCTAGGGAGGCCGTGACTGCCTACACAATCATGTCTTTTGGCGAGATCGATGTTTACATCGGTTTCGCTGAACCTGTCCCACCCACCCCAGCGTTGATGATAGAGGCAGAAGAATCTTCTGGGTCCCCTTTGTCCGTGGAGGCGGCATAGTTCCGGATCTCAGAAAACCCTAATCCCACCCAGCCCGCACCAGTTGCGGAGATAGTGGAGAAATCCGAGCCTGAGGAAGACCTAGCGGTCAAAGTCGAATCTGGAGTGGATCTCCTTGGAGAAGCCGGATCCCAGATCGACCCTCCCGCCAAAGTCAAAATCCATGAGGAGCATATCAACGACACTGATTCCGGCTCTGACGATGCCGGGACAGACAGGCCTTTCCTGAGGTACACACTACGACATATGATAATGCAAAACTCAGGCGTAGATGCAATTCTCGCGACCATCAAAAGTTTCGACAAAGCTGATCGCGAGAGCCACGGGTACCTCAGGAAGCACGCGTCGCACTTCGTCAAGTATGTGGGATCCGGATCCGGCTCTGCCTATGCTGGAGAAAACACCGACTCTATGCTGGAGGAAATTGGAACAAATGCCGATGTACCCGCATCCTCGGATGAGTCGATGACGTCAGCGGATTTCCAAAAGTTCTCCACAGAATACGAAGAGGAGTATAACTCCAAAGCTGCAGAGGAAGGAGAAGCCATGGATGAAGGATCCGAGGAACACTCTCCCAAAGCGCAGGATGACATGGAAGTCGGAGATAATCCCGAAGTCCAGATGTCCGAAAGTACCGATCAGAGCTTAACTTCGGGAAACAGACCCAAAGCCATCTTTGCTACCGGCGCTGCCAAGAAGGCAAAGAAGAAGAACAAGAAGAACAAGACCCCGGCAAAAGACCCTCTGACAGAGGAGGTGATTGCCGACGAATATGAGGAAGACTCGGATGGAGCACTTATCCTAGAAGAGCCGAAAAAAGAAGAATCGGTGGATGGACACGTGATCACTGAAGGTGCGCGTAAACTCATCGATGCTACATTAACCACACCTATCCCTATAGCTGCAGAACTTACTGCTGAAGAGCTGGACGAAAGGGCCCAAGCCCTAGAAGCGCATCGTCAACAACTCCTAGATGAAGCTAAAAACATCGAGGGGGAAAAGAAACGCATGGCAACTAAGGATTACATGTCTCGGTTGCATCAGAAGACACGGAAACGTTACAAAGGTGACGGTAAATTTCCGGAAGTGAACAGGGTCCTCTTTGAAGGAGATCCAGGGATACCTCGTCTCAACAACAAAGGAGATCTGGTGTACCCAACACCGGTACAGAACACTGTCGCAACTCGAGATATCCTGTCAAATAACCCAGGCCCAGAACAGGTTCGATTGGGAATCAAGCTACTCACCAAGGGTCTGGAGCAACAGATGGCTGGAAAATCCAGAAGTGGAAAACTGGTCTCCAAATCCGACCAATGTCACACGGACTCAGCCTGGAATGATATAAGGCCCCAGCGTGTTCCAGAACAGCATCACCGTTTCGACCGACGGGAAGATAACTACTCCAGATCCGGATCATCAGGACAGCATCACAGACCTGCACGTGACTGGAGCAACGTCGCTCCAGCGGCCGAACAAGAGGCCATTGCTGCATTGTATCCGAGGAATCCTCCCCGACATGTGTCGAACGATCGAAGGGGAGAAGATAAAGAGAAACGTTGGGAGGGGGATCATCAAAAAATGCCACCTCCTAGACACGCAAGCCGTCCGGCTGAGCCTCATCGTAGTGGGAACGACGGACGAAGGAACGACGGAAACCATGCCGGGGCAAGTCGGCAGGGGGCTCGTCGTAGTGAAGACCCTCCCTGGAACCAAAATAATGACGCTCCGGACGGAGGCCGGCGAACAACCGAAAACAATCCAGCTGCCCCACCCTCTCCACCAAGAAGTCATCACAACGACTCTCATGGAGGACAAGGAGGATGACGTGGCGGGGGAGGTGGTGGCAGAAGCCGAAGTCTGGCTCCAAGGCACCGCAGCCACAGCCGACATTCGGGACAATCTCTATCCCCGAACGATGCAAGACACAGGATCAACTCCAACATAGAGGCGCGGCGCTACGAAAACGATGATATCTACGTGGGCCCAAAGTGCTTTGGACCACGTATCAGAGCTAAAAAATTCTTGGAAGGATTTGCTATCTCAAGACATATCCAAGCCTATGACGACATTGCTCGGCCAGATACCTGGCTACAGGATTTCTTCCAAGCTTGCTGCATCGCCAAAGGCGGAAACAGCCTGGTCACAACCTGATATCTCCCACTTATGTTGCGGAAGACGGACGATCATGGCTTAATGAACTTCCGGAGAACACCATCCACAACTGGTATGACATGCAAAGTGCATTATTTTGGAATTTCGAAGGCACACACCAGAGGCCCTGTACGGTCGGAGACCTACAACGTTGCACCAAGAAGGCCGGAGAAACTTGCCGGGATTACCTGGACGATGGATCGACACCAAGAACTCCCGTGAAGGAGTAAATGATCAAACTGCGATTGAAGGTTTCATTGCAGGTCTCCCAATTGGTCTACTGTGCCATCACTTGAAGTGTGACAAAGTCACTAATTTGGGAGAGATGATAGAAATAGCGAGCAATTATGCAGATGCTGACGATAATGCAGAGGGATTACTCAATGCCCTGGCTGTGCCACAGTCAGCAAAACAACCAAAGCAACAAGCTCAAAAGCGCAAAAATACCTCGGAAGAAAAACCCAACACGGAAACGGCAGTGGTCACTGATAGTTTCGGGTCTGGAGGACGAGGAGGACGCGACGGAGGCCGCGGGCGTGGCCGTGGGACTTCAAGAGTCCAGGGTAGAGGAGACCAGCAACCAGGCAAAACCTACTCTTGGGACGACATTGCCAATAACCCATGTGTGCATCACTTAGACGCTAATGGGGGCTCGTCCCACACCAACGCCGAATGTCGTTTCAATGACGACATCAAAAGAGATGACACCGCGGGCTACAAAGCTAAGCGGAAGAAGGGAAAGAAGAATCCCGAAAAAGATAAAGAGACCAAGGAAGATTCCGACATGGAGGAAGCTGATGCTTCAAATCCCAAGCCGAAAGGGAAGAAAAATTTTCCGACCAAGAAAGACACTTATGTCACCTTCCTCGGATCTCAACCAGCAAAGGTTAAGAAAGCAGTTCTACATGAGCTCAATGCAACAGTTCCGGCTGTCCCCCAATTCTTGGACTGGTCGGAAGTGACAATCACATTTGACCGTGCTGATCATCCGCCTAAGTTGCACAGGCAAGTAAAATACGCATTAATCGTCAATCCACTTATTGATGGTTATGGTTTCTCCAAGACCCTCATGGACGGCGGTAGCAGTATCAATATTTTCTATATCGAAACGCTACGCCGGATGAAGATCTCGGAGACCCAGCTAAACCATAGCTCTGTGATCTTTCACGGAGTTGTCCCAGGAAGACAAGCTAATTCCCCGGGGGAGATCACTTTGGATGTTACCTTTGGGACTCCAAAGAATTATCAGAGGGAGGCACTTTCCTTCGAAGTGATCCTGTTCAAGAGCGCATACCACGCTATATTCGGACGTCCGGCTTACTGGGCTTTTATGGCTTGTCCGTGTTACATTTACAATATGATGAAAATTCCAGGTCCCAATAGCGTAATCACTATCAGGGGAGACCCAAAGAAAGTGCGAGAGTGCGAGGATAGAAATGCCGCCATTGCTGAAGCCGTGCTGCACACCCAGGAGTACCAGGAGATCAAGAAGAGCATAGATCCGTCTAAGATGCCCGCAACGAAGAAGGAGGTGACAAAGCCAAATCCGGAGTTCAAGGCATCAGAAGAGACGAAGAAGACGCCGTTGAAGGATGATGACCCCTCCAAGGTGACCCAGATAGGCGTAGGCCTAGGTAGCGCATAGGAAAGCATGCTCGTCAAGTTCCTCCAAGCAAATCAAGATATATTCGCATGGCAGCCATCTGACATGACCGGAGTACCTAGGGAACTTGCCGAGCACTCTTTAAATGTAAAGACGAACACTAAACCCGTTAAATAGTCCTTACGACGTTTCGGCGATGAAAAGCGTAAGGCAATAGCTAAGGAACTAGCACGGGTCGAGTTAGCCAGATTCATAGAAGAGGTCATCCACACTGAGTGGTCGGCCAATCCTGTAATGGTCCCTAAAAAGGACACCACTGATTTAAGGATGTGTGTTGATTATACTGCCTTGAACAAGGCTTGTCCAAAAGATCCGTTCGCTCTGCCTAGAATTGATCAAGTTATCGATTCTATAGCAGGCTCGGAACTCCTCTATTTTCTCGACGCATATTCCGGTTATCACCAAATCCGGATGAAGGAATCTGACAAAGTCAAAACTTCATTCATAACCCCCTTCGGAACCTTCTGTTTTGTTACGATGCCCTTTGGGCTGAAGAACGCAGGAGCTACGTACCAGCGCACGATGCAGCGTTGCCTCCATGACCAACTCGGACGCAATGTACATGCATACGTGGATGATATTGCGGTGATGTCCAAAAAGAAGGAAACGCTGATTTCCGACTTGGAGGAAACATTCGACAATCTACGAAAATACAACATCATGCTTAACCTAAAGAAATGTTTCTTTGGAATACCAGCCAGAAAATTGTTAGGTTTCATCGTGTCTCAAAGAGGCATAGAGGTGAACCGGGACAAAATCAAGGCTATACTCAATATTTCCAGGCCAACTCGCCTAAAGGACGTACAAAGACTAACTGGTTGCATCGCTACGGTCAGTCGATTTGTAAGCCGGCTTGGTGAACAAGCCGCACCATTATACAAACTCCTGAAAAAGACCAAGGATTTTGTTTGGACTGATGAAGCTGAAGCTGCACTACAAGATCTGAAGAAAGTACTCTCATCTACTCCTATCTTTGCTGCGCCGGAACCTCAGGAACCGATGTTGCTCTATCTTGCTGTGACAAATAAGGTCGTCAGTATCGTTATGGTGGTGGAGAGACCGGAGGAAAATCAGGAACACCTGGTGTAGTGTCCGACCTACTTTGTCAGCAAGGTCCTAACAGAATCCAAACAGCGATATCCGCACTATCAAAAGTTAGCTTACGGTGTTTTTCTAGCATCTCGTAAGCTACGACATTATTTTCAGGAGCATCCAATTACCATGGTGAGCACAGCTCCCATGAGAGATATAATCAACAACAATGACGCCACATGACGCGTCGCCAAATGGGGCATAGAGCTTTCAGCTTTTGATATTGAGTATAAACCTCGGACAGCAATCAAATCCCAAATTCTTGCTGACTTTAGCGCTGATTGGACAAAGATGAAGGAGAACATGACCCTTCCCGAGTCGGAATACTGGACCCTCTATTTTGATGGGTCTAAGGCTCGAGGGGGCTCGGGGGCTGGCATGGTGCTCAAATCACCCCAAGGAGATAAACTTCTATACGTGTTGCAGATCCACTTCACAGCGACAAATAATATTGCTGAGTATGAAGCACTGCTGCATGAAATCCGGATTGCTAAGGATATTGGCATCCGACGTTTGATGTGTTACGGAGATTCGGATCTTGTTGCTTAACAAGTGTCGGATATTTGTAATGCAAATAAACACATGGCAGCGTATAAAGCTATCGTGGATGATCTATCAAAATCGTTCGAAGGGTTTGAGGTTCAACACATCCCTCGAGCAGAAAATGAGGAAGCAGATGCACTATCTCGGATAGGCTCTGCGCGGAAAGAGGTCCCGGATGGCGCTTTTCTAGAGCACCTCAAAATTCCCTCAATAAACGGAGTAGATGAGGAGTATCCGACCAAATCCGACTCACCTCTAATAGCAGTCCTAGCTGTAATTCTCAGCTGGACCCAACCTTACCTTGATTATCTGGTAGATGGTAAATTACCCGAAGACGAGGTTCTGAGCCGGCAGATTATTCAACAAGCGAAAGCCTATACTATAGTTAAAGGTGAGCTCTATAAGCGGAGTATTTCTGGGGGTTTTCAGCGCTGCGTATCTCCGGAAGGAGTGGAAATCTTAAGGGAAATCCACGAAGGCGAGTGTGGTCACCATGCTGCAGCCAAATCTTTAGTGGCAAAAGCTTTTAGACACGGATTTTTCTGGCTTACAGCTCAGGCAGATGCCGAACGATTAGTCAAGACGTGCAAAGGTTGCCAAAAGTACGCCAAACAAGCTCATGTTTCGACTGATCAGCTGCGAAAAATACCTATTACATGGCCTTTTGCGGTCTGGGGGCTTGATATGGTAGGACCGTTTAAACGAGATCCAAGTGGATTTACTCACCTCTTGGTGATGGTGGATAAATTCACCAAATAGATTGAGGCTAAACCTGTCACTAGTTGTGATGGAGCAACAGCCAAAAGATTTGTCGAGGATGTTATAATCCGGTATGGTTATCCGCATAGCATTATCACGGACAACGGGCGTAACTTCTCTATGGGAGAATTGGCTGAATTCTGCAACGAGCAAAATATCCGGCTGGACATTGCGTCAATCGCACATCCACAGGCTAACGGACAAGTCGAAAGAGCAAATGGTTTAATCCTACAAGGCCTAAAACCGAGACTCGAAGCACCACTACGACGTGCTGCGGGGGCTTGGGCAGAGGAATTACCCTCTGTAATATGGAGTTTACGAACGACTCTGAATAGGTCAACCGGATACACACCTTTCTTCTTGGTCTATGGCGCAGAAGCAGTTCTTCCTAGTGATTTGATTCACACTTCTCCTAGAGTGGCCGCGTATATTGAAGAGGATGCCGAGATTTCTCGACAAAATGATCTCGACTTAGTCGAAGAAGTTCGTGTCGTTGCTGAAATGAGATCAACAGCCTATCAGTAGAAGTTACGCAAGTATCATAGCTAGAGTGTCCGAAACAGATCTTTCAATAAAGGCGATTTGGTTCTCCGGCTTGTGCAACAAAGAAAACACAAACTTTCCCCAGTATGGGAAGGGCCCTTTTTAGCTAGTCGAGTATTGCACAATAGTTTGTACTACTTAACTGACATGAGGCCAGTCAAAGAAAGACCTGCTAATAAGAAGAGAAAGAGAGCTGGAGGCAGTACAAATCCGGATGAGTTAGACATACCGTGGAATATTGCTCAGCTACGTCCCTTTTATTCTTAGTTTATCCTTCTTTGTAATCATATATATGTACATGTTCTGTGAGAAATAAAAGTTTTGGTTGCCTCAAGTTTTTTTGAGAAGTTTTTACCATCTTATTTCTGAATAATCATGTCATAGTCGAAAATCCCAGAATGCTTGAAAGTACTTTATGCTCATGTTCGTTCTGGTTTAGATTTCCGATTCTAAAATTGCTACCCTCGGGTATAACTCTAAAGTTTCTAGTCTTTACTTTGGTTATTTGTCTGATTGCCGGATGCGGGTATTTTCCGAGTAGTGAATTGTTGGTACTGGAAGCCGTCTTTGTTTCCGAGTTTAAACTGGTTTAGCAATTGAGCTCCGTTGCTCGGCAAAGTTTCCGGGCAGAAGGTTTAGCCGGCTCACGAAAGGGACGAGGCGGTAAGCCAGATAAATGATAAGTATAGGAAAAAAAGTTCAAGTGCTTATGTAAACATTTCAGGCACACAAAAATTTAAAGCCAAAAGTGCTGAATAGATCAAAAGCTTAGCACTAGCAAAATTATAGTACTGCATATTTACAGATCCATCATGTTTTTTCAGAATAATACAAATGTTTCTGGCAATCTATGATGTAGGAGGAGAAGAAGGAGCTGTCGGCTCGCTGGATACATCGCGTTGATATCATTCCGAGATGTCCACATCCGAAATGGTGCGGTCATCGTCGGAAACTTCTGCTGCTTCTTCTGGAGGCGGAGGCGGAGTGTCCACGCGGGTGAAGAAAGGAGTGTCGTAGCTGGTCAAATCAGCCACGTGACACCCATATCCGACACAGGAGTCCATAATAGCCTTGATGTCCTGCTCCTGGCCGTCTTCAACCACTATAGAATACCCTCTGGTCACTTGCCATATCTCCATGCTTCCATGGTGGCTCATGACCATGGTGAGAGCGTTGTGCGCTGCGGATCGTGCGTAGGACATATTCCAATCCTGGACAAGTTGCGGCATCTCCTTCGCCTTGTCCCGCACCTGAAAATCTGACATTCTATGCATGTCCGGAATCTTGAGAGCTTCGCCAATATCCTCAAGGGATTGGCGGAAGTCATGAAGCAGGTCACCGACTTGGGTAAGCCGGTGGGTGCGGGGCTCGGCGGAGGTGGAGTCCGTCAAGTTCAGAGGACCTGTACACAAAATAGTTAAGAAAATCCGACATTGAAAGAAGTCGAAGAAAATGGACAAGTCGGACAGATGGAACATACCGAAGATGACGTCGTCAATCTTGGTCTTCTCTTCCCAAAGACTCCGGAGTTCAGCCCGGAGCGCCTCGGAAAGGTCTTTCTCTCTACACAGCTCATTATTGAGGTCCGAGATTTTCTGAGCTTGAGCGGCAATCTTCCGATCGCGCTTGTCAGTAGCCATGGAGGAGGACTCGAGAACTTGAGCTATGCTCTTCTCATGATCTGCTTTGAGCTTATCCAGCTCTTGGCGAAGTTCCTTGTTCTCCACCACCAAAGTTTTGAGGTTCTCGGCCTCTTCAATCATGGCGCAGGACTGCTTTACCAGCACTGTAAGTCAAAAAGAACAACAGTTCAGAAAAAATTCGACTATGAAAACATGAAAGACAAGGTTTGAGTCTCGGAATGTTTACCTTCGGCCTCATCCTTGGAGACCTTAAGCTCAGAATTCTTAAGTCGGAGAGCCTTGATCTCTCTCCGCTTGTTGCATACATTTTTCAACAAATCCTGGTTATAGGAGCATACTTTCTGTAGGTCAGAATACCCAATGTCAGAAGTCTACTAAAGACTCGGGCTAATATTTTTACTAATATCAGCACGAGCCTTGGGGGCTACACTAGTTCATTCTTTGTCATCCTAAGGAAGCATAAACCCGGATTATATATCCTACTTCATGCTTGGGGGCTAGAGGATATGATATGAAATGAGGGAAAAACAAGAGTTAGAATTCCGACTTACATATTGCTCGCGAGTAAGTTTATCCAAACTCGCATTTACTTCAACAGCAACCTTCTCAGCGAGAGTCAGAGGGACCATTGGCGCTGTTGGAAGCTCACCGGTCCTTATCCTCTCGTTGCGAAGACGCACTTGTGCAAGAAGTTCAGAGTACTTGATGTCCTCTGCCTCTTGTGCTTCTTCTTCGGCAGATAAATTTCTTTTCTCCAGGCATTGCCTGGCCAGCCGATGGATCTCTTCCGCAGATTTCTGGGACAAGCCAAACTTGGCAAGGCCCGGATTGCTGAGAAGGTTTTCAGCGAAGATCTCTGCCGAGGGACCATTACCCGAAGAGGGTTCACCCTTATCTATACCTGACTCACTCATGGTGACATCAGTTTGTGATTCAAGGATCACAGGCTCCGTTGAAGGAGGCGGATCTTCTGCGACAGTCGGAGAAGGAATGATCACCGGTGTTGCGGAAGGTTGGGGGGCAGGAGTCGGAGGAGCCACGTAGGAGAAGCCATGGAAAGCTTCATCAGTCGCAGGGGCTTCGAAGAAGTTCCCTTCCCCTTGCCCTTGATGAGCTGCTTAGCTCTGAGAATGTAATAAAGTCGAAAACATTACATCTCGGAAGAAAATTCGAGTAAGGTACAAAGGCGGAAATTATGTTGAAAGTTACCTCTTCATGATAGGCACCTCCTTTGTGCCGACAGCCATTGTCGGAGCCTTGTGTTTCTTAAGCGCAATGTCCGGCAATGGGACCAGTTCCGCCTCCTGAGAAAACTCTAGAGGATATCCCTTGAGTGGAGCAAATTCCGACTCGGGGAGGTCAACAAGCTGAAAAGAGGAAAACATATCAGTATTGCGATATAAACTTAAAGATTGAAACACATAAAAAGGTTTACTGTTAGAAGCTTACCGGCACCACGGGGTTTTCTGCCGTATGCATATCCAGAGAAACCTCCGGGATCCTCCTCTCGATCCGCTCCCTTATCAGCCATTTAATCTGGCTTATATAACCTTGCGTAGTATAGGCTCTAGGGCTGATGCAGAGGGAATCTTTCTTGGATGACGTGATGGAGTGCATCAGTCGGTCTCCGTGGTACTGAAGGGGTTGGATCCGACGTGAGACCCAACATTGGACCAAGTCGGATCCCTTCAGTCCTTTGTGTTTGATCAGATATTCGATCCGCCTCTTAGCGAGGATCAGATTGTCATTGAGAGCCGGAGGAGCCTCGTCCAAAGATGGTTGGGCCGTGGCAGCTCTGTCGATGAAAGCCGGCAAAGCAGTGGCTTTGCCGGGAGCCGGAATATCCTTGTGATAAAAGAAGGTGGCTGACAACTGTTTGACCGAGTCACTAGCTAAGATCTTGGGATATGTGCGCTCGCGTCTAAGTGAAAAACTAATTGTACCAGTGATTGATGACCCACAAGTATAGGGGGTGTATTGTAGTATTTTCGAGGGAAGTGAAACCCAATTTATTGATTCGACACAAGGGGAGCCAAAGAATATTTATAAGCCTTAACAACTGAGTTGTCAATTCAGCTGCACCTGGAAACAATCTTGCTCACAACAGTTTATCAGTAGCAACAGTTTTGTAGTAGGAATAGCAAAGTAACAATAGTACTAAAGGAAAGACAGCAGTAACAAAAGCAGTAAACAGTGGGATTCGAGTGCGGTAGGCATAGGGATGGATGGACGGGCGTTGCATGGACAAGACAATTCACATAGCAATCAGAACATAGGGCAATTACAGATAAATAAGATAAAGCATCCAAGTACTAGATAATCCTAGGAATGTGTTCCATATATAGTCATACGTGCTTGCAATGAGAACTTGCACAACATCTTTTGTCCTTCCAGCCCGTTTGCAGCGGGGCCTCTAGGGAACTATTGGCAATTAAGGTGCTCCTTTTAATAGAGCACCGGAGCAAAGCATTAACACTCCGTGAACACATGTGATCCTCACATCAAAGCCATTCCCTTCCAGTTATCCCGATTTCTGTCACTTCAGGGCCATAGGTTCCGGACAACAACGTGTGTATACAACTTGCAGATAAGACCAAAAACAATACTATCATAATGAATCAGTAACATGTTCAGATCTGAAATCATGGCACTCAGGCCCTAGTGACAAGCATTAAGCACAACAAGTCGCAACAAAGTCATAAAGCACTAATAAAAGATACTAGGCACCATGCCCTAACAATCTGATGCCATTACATGAACGATCTCATCCAATCCCTACCATCCCCATGGCCTACAACAGGGGATTAGTCACTCATAGATGGGGGAAACATGGATGGTCGAAGGAGATGACGATGGAGATGGCTCCGGGGGCACTTCCCCGTCCCGACAGGGTGCCGGAACAGAGACTTTCTGTCCCCTGAATCTCCCCTTCGATGGTGGTGGCGCTGCGGAACTTCTTCTGGAAAAAACGTCGAACCCCCCGGAGTTTTTAGGTTAGAAGGCTTCTTATAGGCGAAGAGGGAGACCGAGGGGGTGCCTGGGGCCACCACACCATGCCCTGGCGCGACCAGGCCTAGCCCGCGCCTGGGGGGGTGGCCAGCCCGTGGCCTTCCTTCATCTCGTATTCTGGCTCCTGGAGTCTTCTGAAAAAATAGGCACTTTGGCTTTTGTCCCGTCCAATTCCGAGAATATTCATTTTTTGACTTTCCTGGAACCAAAAACAGCAGAAAACAGACAGCTGGCATTGTGGCACTTGTTAATAGGTTAGTCCAAGAAATCATATGAAAAGTACCCCAAAGTGTGGATAAAACACAAGAAAGTGGATAAAACCAAGCATGGAGCATCAAAAATTATAGATACATTTGCAATGCAGTGATATAAGGAACACCGGCAGTGATAGAATTTCTCCGGACATGGAAGTAGTACCGGAATAAGGTAAGACTCGGCCTAATGCCGAGAAATCCCTCACACAAAGCCGCATAGACGCTCATCTCTAGGAGAGAGTTGGGAGGAAGATGGTGGAGTTGAACACTATAGTGATCTATCACCTCGGAAAAGAATTCCGAGGAAGGAAATGACAAACCTCTGTCGAGGTGGGTGCCGAAGTGGACCCACTCACCGGCGCGCGGGTTGGGGACGGTCTCCCCCAAGCCGCTCCGCCAGTCGCCGACGCGGAGGAGCCCTTCTGTCTCCACGCCACGGAGCTTCTCGTCGTCCAGCACGCAGGGGATCCAGACCCCGCGATAGCTTTCCTTCTCCACCGCCGCCTCCGTCGCCGCCGTCGCCACCGCTGCCGCCAAACCGGAAGAGGATGAAGAAGCCATTTCTCCGGTGAGCTGATGACCTAAGATGGGCGGCGCTGGGAGTTTTTGGGAAAGCAGAGGAGCTCTGTGCGCGGGGGAGATTTGGAGGAGAGGAAACGGCAAGGGAACATGTGAAGAAAGGAGGAGGAGAATCCTCACCCCTTATATCCACCTAACCCCGCCGAGATTCGTGCAAATGCTAAAGTGTAACCGCTACGCGTCGTGGAAGGAACTGGGAAGGACCCACGCGATGATTACGTCATCTCGATCTCCGCGTACGCATTAAAACAATGTCTCGGTTCCACGAAACGTGGACCCACCAACGGTCGTGCTGACAGGATGTCTGTCAGCTGACGTGACTTGACCATGACTGGTGTCAGGTGGCGTTAGAGACCAAATTCCGGCTTAGTTTGAAATCAAGCTGAAAAATCCGAGTAACCTGTTGATAGGTCCGACTTATTTTTAAGACCCGGATCATATTTTTTGTTGTGAAGTTTCAGGAACCCTTCAAGATTCTGCAAGCCTAAGATGAAGCTAGACGTTGATAAGTCTGACTATGGATCTTGGAGACTTCCGGGGGCTGCTGTTGGGGATATACTTTCCGGGTATCCTCACAGTTCCTCACTGACCAGGGTGGCCCACTTCAGGTTAGAGCTTTGCTTCACGGGTGGTCCAGTCAGGGAGAAGAGGCAGAGTTCTGTCCGGCTATGGGAAGGCCCAGAAGACTTAACGACTTAGGCCCATAATGTTACTTGTAGTTCAAGATGTACTCTGTAACCGACTCTTAGTCGTAGCCGGATAGATCTCTCCTGTAAACCCTAGACCGGATATCTATATAAGCCGTCCTAGGGAGAGCCTTTAGGACACACCTCAATAGTCTACAATCTCAACCCGCATAGGCGAAACCCTTGTAACCCATATTCCGGCTCTGCCGTATTACTGGATTGCTAGCAGGAGTAGGGTCCATCCAAAGCCAGCGGATTCGATCCTGGGTAAACTTGTGTGCTCACCGTCCCGGAACACCGTACGTCTCACACCCCTCTCTTCCGCACGCCTCGAAGACCCCCTCATGGCGTACTTGTCATCAATCCGACGACAGTGGCCGCTCTAGAGCCGCTAGTATCCCATCGACGGAGGGTACCATCTGTTCCCGACGAGGCTAGGTTTAGGGTTTCCATCCGATCCTATTGAGGTCTTGGGACGGTCAGGTTCAGCGTGCGGCCACGGTCAGGTTCTCCTGCTCGTGCGTGTGGGCTTCTTCCTCTGGCACATCGACCATCGTGGTGGATGGCTTCGTTCTTCTGATGCTACACAAAATTGTTCCGTTCTTAGGTAAGTCTACGATCACTCATCTTGGTAACCACAATAATAATAATAGTATGATCACTTTATTTTTTGTTGTAATTCTTTGCGGATGTACTGAAGTTTTGAATTGTTGTAGAAAATGGCGGAGTCTAGGTCTTTTTTTGAGGTAGAGAAGGAACCTGGAATTGAGTTTTCCGGAGAAGGTCAGATATTTCTAGTACGGAGCTTGGTGATTGGTTAGATAAAACCATATCAGCGAGTGAAGATTTTTCAGGTGATTCAAGGTCAGATGGTGGGAATACGTCAGAGCATGTGAGTGAAGTTGTTAATGTAAGCGACTTTATTATATTTAATTATTGTCATGGAAAGGAAAAATATTACGTAAATGTTTTAACACTGCTCATGTTATAAAAAATATGTAGATGGACATCGATGATGATAGTGAGGGAAATAATTTGAGGTCACGTTCGAGGAATACATTAACGAGGTACATAGAGTGCAGCTCAATTGTTATATGATAAGAAATGAATCAGATGACCATTAGATGATAAATAATTGTTATTAACTTGTCCAGGAAATAGCTGGACTTCAAAATACGTATAACTATTACGTAAATCCGACATGGAGAGGGGTCTTTTTGATGACTCGGTAGCTGCAAAAGATTATGGGGAGTGAAAGGTGGACAACATTAAGGAGGAGTGTTTATCGTTAGTTTTCTATTGAATTTTTCTTTTCACACATAATTAATTAGGGTTTGATGAATATTTCTTGCCTGTGTGCAGGCCGATTGATGATGGGAACGAGGATGTCAATCTTGTATGCCAAACAGAGGATAAGAGGGATACATGTTCATGAAGATAAAGGAGATGATTTTTTCTGAAGCAAATGCTTTCGTCTTCTATAACAACTATGCTAAAGATAATGGATTTAGTGTCAGAAGGGATAAGGTCAGATATAGCAAAGGTGCTTCAAAACATTTGTGTTGGAGACGTTATGTGTGTTCAATGGAAGGTAAGCGTGATAGCAAGTTGTTATCCGGTGAAGGATGAAGTCGGAGGCACAGAGCTATGTCTCAATGCCACTGTGAGGCGCACCTAACTGTGGAGCTTAATTTAAATCTTGGTTCTTGGTACGTTGAAAGCTTTTAGGACAACCACAATCATGTGTTAGCAAGATCAGACGAAGTATCTTTTTTTAGTCCCACAGGAAAATCAAAGAGTATCAAAAAGCTGAGATATTATCAATGGGATCCACATGAATTAGAAATAACACGATCATGGATACCTACATCAGCAAATATACATGACAAGACAGTGTTGGGTTTATCAGGAGGGATGTGTACAACCTTTGTAGCAAGGATAAGAGGAAATTACTTGCGAAAGGTGATGCTGCCACGACGACGATAGTAGTGGCCGCTTCAGCCATGGAACCTAGTCTGTCCATCGCTGGAGTTGGACATGAATTGATCGAGAGGCGATGGAGACGACGCACAAGCGGAGTAGGGTTTTCTTCCCAATCTGGTGAGGCAAAAGGGGGGTATTGGGGATATGCTAAATGGGTATCACCATTGCATGTCTCTAATCCGGCTAACCTGAATGGTCCACAGTTGGTAGCATGGCCTATGGCCTGCTGGGCGGCCTAGTTAGACGAATCCAGAAGGGAGGCCCATGCTGGATACAGGAAGGCTACATAGGAGTCACCTACATACTCGGAGCCTTGGAGTACAAGACACGAATACTAGTTAGTATTAGTGTAGGACTCTTTACTTTGTCCGGCAAGGTCCTTTCCCTGTAACCCTAGGTTCTGGTGACTTTATAATCCGGACCTATGGGAACCTTTAGGGCATAACGTATAATGATTCATAACACCCTCGCATAGCGAACCAATCTCTATAACTCGGCGTATTGCCATTATAGTGATTTATAGCAGGAGTAGAGTTCTGCCACCATTATGGGACTTGAACCTGGGTAAGCTATGTTACCTCGTACCTGCCAACTCGCCGCCTCCCCCCACCTCTCTAAACACGCTCTGTGAGGATCCCTCCATGGCGTACTCGTCGGCAATACCACGACAGTTGGCGCCCAACGTGGGGCAAGAGGCGCTTCGAGCTCTACACCGGGCGAGGTCTAATCTCTTCGCAGGAATCAGCGATACCGTGGCCATTGGGCACATTCTCTTCTCCGGCAACATCCCGATCATTCCTCCGGACGAATTCTGGTCCGGGCAAAGACAAACCCTACTCGCTGCACCGACATCCCCGTCGGAGACATCCACGTCTTCATCGGCGAAACTGACTCAGGTCCTAGCTCCCAGGAAGTCGAAAAATCGTCAAGGCCCGCATGGACTGCCTACGGGTAGGACACGTTCGCGGAAGAATCTGGGTTGTATCTCTCTCTAGATTATGCTGGCTCAGATCAGGAAAATTCAAGGCCCACCCAAACCGCCCCTGTGCAGGATATGATGGTGGAAGGACCCTGCAGATCCGTTTGGCTTCCCCGAGCATTAGAGATGTGGAGGTCGCACTTTGTCAGCGTGGTCACCATCTTCGATCTAGCCAGATGTGTTCAGAGGGAAGGAGAATCCCCTCGTGAGTACCTCGCTAGATGGTTAACGGTGAGGGAAACCCTAGATGGTGATCACACCGACGATCTTGTCTACCACTTTGTGGAAGGGTGTTAGGGTTATACTTTCCGGGTATCCTCACTGTGCCTCACTGACCAGGGTGGCCCACTTCGGGTTAGAGCTTTGCTTCACGGGCGGCCCAGTCAGGGAGAAGAGACGGAGTCCAGTCCGGCTACGGGAAGGCCCAAAAGACTACCGACATAGGCCCGTAGTGTTAGTTATAGTTTAAGATGTACTCTGTAACCGAATCTTAGTCGTAGCCGGATATGTCTCTCTTGTAAACCCTAGGACGGATATCTATATAAGTCGTCGTAGGTAGAGCCTTTAGGGCACCACCTTACAACACCTCAATAGTCTACAATCTCAACTCGCACAGGCAGAACCCTTGTAACCCATATTCCAGCTCTGCTGTAATACTGGATTGCAAGCAGGAGTAGGATCTGTCCAAAGCCGGCGGACTCGAACCTGGGTAAACTTGTGTGCTCACCGTCCCGAAACACCGTACGTCTCACACCCCTCTCTTCCGCACGCCTCGAGGACCCCCTCATGGCGTACTTGTCATCAATCCGACGACAGTTGGTGCCCACTGTGGGGAAGTGAGCTTCGGATCTGCGTTTCGAGCGGAATCTGCAAGAATCGGAATCGGCGAGACCATCGACATCGGTCGCGTCCTCTACGCCAGTGATGTCCCTCTCACCGTTCTCGATGAGACCTGGATTCTGGCTAGGGAGGTCGTGACTGCCTACACCATCATGTCTTTCATTGAGATTGATGTTTACATCAGTTTTGCTGAACCTACCCCACCCACCCCAGTGATGATGATAGAGGTAGAAGAAGTTTCTGGGTCCCCTTTTTCTATGGAGGTGGCAGAGTTCCGGATCCCGAAAAATCCCAATCCCACCTAGCCCGCACCTAACACGGAGATAGTGGAGAAATCTTAGCCTAAGGAGGATCTTATGGTGAATGCTAGATCTGGAGTGGATCTCCCTAGCAAGGTCGAATCCCAGATCGATATTCCTGTCAAGGTCGTAATCCAGGAACAGTAGGACAACAGCTCTGGTTCCTGCTCTTCTAACGCTGGAACAGACCAACCTTTCCTGAGGCATACGTTAAGGCGCATGATGATGCAAGATTCAAGTGTGGATGAGGTTCTCGAAACCATCAGAATTTTCGAGGAAGCCCATGAAAAAAGTCACAACTACCTCATGGCACACACATCGCACTTTGTCGGATATGTTGGATCCGGATCCGGCTCTACTGATGCTAGGGACAACGAAGACTCGGTGCTAGAGGCGATCAGAACAAACATCGATGTATCGGCATCTTCAGATGATTCCATGATGTCGGCGAATTTTTGAAAGGTCTCCGAGGAATATGAAGAGGAGTTCAACTCCAAAGCTACAGAAGAAGGAGAAGCCATGGATGAAGGATCCGGGGAAAACTCTCCCAAAGCGCAGGATGACATGGATCTTAGAGGTAATTCTGACGTCCAGATGTCTGAAAGTACCGATCAGAGCTTGACTCCGGGAAACGGACCCAAAGCCGTCTTTGCTACCAGCACTGCCAAGAAGGCAAAGAAGAGGAGCAAGAAGAACAAGACCCTGGCGAAAGATCCTCCAGCAGAGGAAGTGGTTGTCGAGGATTACAACAAAGACTCAGATGGAGCCCTAATCCCAGACGAGCCGAAAGAAACTCCGGTTGATGGATACATGGTCATTGCGGGTGCTTGTAAAATCATCGAAGACGCGTTAACAACGCCAATCCCTACCGCTGCAGAACTTACACCTGCAGAATTGGAAGAAAGGGTCCAAGCCCTAGAAGCGCGTCGTCAAGTACTCCTCGATGAAGCTAACAACATCAAGGATGAGAAGAAGCGCATTGCTACTACGGAGCAATTCATATCTCTACAGCATTAGAAGACCTGGAAAGGCCACATGCGGGCCGACAAGTATCCGAAAGTCCACAAAGTCCTCTTTGAGGGAGACCCAGGAGCACCACGACTCAACAGCAAGGGAGATCCGGTGTATTCAACACCAGTACAAAACACTGCCGCAACTCGAGATATCCTGGCGAACAATCCAAACCCAGATGAAGTCTGGTTGGGCATAAAGCTACTCACCAAGGGTCTAGAGCAACAAAAGGTCGTGAAATCCGGAAGCGGAAAACTGGTCTCTCAATCCGACGAATGTTGCACGGATCCGGCCTGGAATGACATTAGGCCCCAACGGTCCCGGAACAACATCACTCTTCCGACCGTCGGGAATATAACTACTCAAGAACTGGATCTTCAGGGCAACGGCACAAAACTGCACGTGACTGGAGCAATGTTGCTCCAGCTGCGGAGCGAGACGCAGTTGCTGCACTAGTTCCGAGGCACCCTCCCCGATGAGAGTCGAACAATCACAGGGAAGATGACAAAGAGAAACGTCGGGAGGAGGACCGTCAAAGGATGCCACCTCTTGGACACACGAGCTGTCTGGCTGGATCTCATCACAATGGGAGAAACGACATACACCATGTCGAGGTAGTGCTATCTCAAGGCAGATTCAGCCCTACAACGGTGTAGATCGGCCAGATACTTGGCTCCAGGATTTTTTACAGGCTTGCTCCATCGCCAACGGCGGAAATAGCTTGGTCGCAACCCGATATCTCCCACTTATGCTACGGAAGACGGCACGATCTTGGCTTAATGAACTTTTGGAGAAAACCATCCACAACTGGTATGACATACAAAGTGCGTTCTTTCAGAATTTCAAAGGCACATATCGGAGGCCCTATACGGTAGGAGACCTACAGCGTTGCACCTAGAATGCCAGAGAAACTTGCCGAGATTACCTCGGACGATGGATCGACACCAAGAACTCCTATGAAGGAGTAAACGATCAAACTGCGATTGAAGCTTTCATTGCAGGACTCCCAATTGGTTTATTGCGTCACCATTTGAAGTGCGACAAGGTCACTGATTTGGGAGAGATGATAGAAACAGCGAGAAAGTATGAAGATGCCAACGACGACGTAGAAGGATTACTTAACATCCTGGATGTACCACAGTCGACGAAACAACCAAAGAAACAAGCTTAGAAGTGCAAGAATACCTCGGAAGAAAAACCCAACGCGGAAACAACGATCATCACTGCTACTTTCGGATCTAGAGGACGAGGAGGGTGCAGCGGTGGTCGTGGGCACGGTCGTGGGACGTCAAGGGTCCAAGGTAGAGGAGATAAGCAGCCTGGCAAAACCTACTCTTGGGCCGACATTGCCAATAACTCGTGTGTGCATCACTTAGATGCCAACGGGGGCTCGTCCCACACAAACACCGAGTGTCGTTTCAACGACGACATCAAGAAAGACGATTCCACTGGCTATAGGGCTAAGCAAAAGAAGGGAAAGAATAATCCCAAAAAGGAAAAAGAGACCAAGGAAGATTCCGACATGGAGAAAGCAGAGCCTTCAAATACCAAGTCGGAGGGAAAGAAGAACTTCCCAATGAAAAAAGACACTTACGTCTCTTTCCTTGGGTCTCAACCAACTAAGGTTAAGAAAGCAGTATTGCATGAACTCAACGCAACTATTTCGGTTGTCCCACAATTCTTGGACTGGTCGGAAGTGGCAATCACCTTTGACCGTGCTGATCAGCCGCCTAAGTTACACAGGCGAGGAAAATACGCCTCAATCATCAATCCACGTATTGATGGTTATGGTTTCTCCAATATTCTCATGGACGGTGGTAGCAACATCAATATTCTCTATGTCTAAATGCTATGTCGGATGCGGATCTCGGAGACACAGCTGAATTACAGCTCTGTGATCTTTCATGGAGTTGTCCCAGGAAGACAAGCAAATTCCCTTGGAGAGATCACTTTGGATGTTACCTTTAGAACTCCAAAGGACTACCGGACGGAAGCACTTTCCTTCGAAGTGGTCCCGTTCAAGAGCGCATACCACGCTATATTCGGACAGCTGGCTTACTGGGCTTTTATGGCTCGTCCGTATTACATTTACAATAGGATGAAAATTCTAGGTCCAAAGGGCGTGATAACCATTAGGGGAGACCCGAAGAAAGCGCGAGAGTGCGAGGATGGAAATGTCGCCGTTGCTGAAGCCGTGCTGCATGCCCATGAGTACCAGGAGATCAAGAAGACCATCGACCCGTCCGAGATGCCCGTGACGAAGAAGGAGGTTACAAAGCTGACTCCAGAGTTAAAGGCATCATAAGAGACAAATACGATGCTGTTGAAGGATGATGGCCCCTCCAAGGTGACCCAGATATGTGTAGGTTTAGACCATGCATAGGAAAGCGCGCTCGTTAAGTTCCTCAAAAAAAATCAAGATATCTTCGCATGGCAGCCATCTGACATGACCGGAGTATCTAGGGAACTTGCCGAGCACTCTCTAAATGTACACCCAAACCCTAAACAATTCAAACAGTCCTGATGACGTTTTGGTGATGAAAAGCGAAAAGCACTAGCGAAGGAACTAGCTCGACTTGAGTTAGCCGGATTCATAGAAGAGGTCATCCACACTGAGTGGTCGGCCAATCCTGTAATGGTCCCTAAAAAGGACACCACTGATTTACGGATGTGTGTTGATTATACCACCTTGAACAAGGCTTGTCCCAAATATCCGTTTGATCTGCCAAGAATTGATCAAGTTACCGATTCTACGGCAGGCTCGGAACTCCTATGTTTTCTCAACGCATACTCCGGTTATCACCAAATCTTCATTCATAACCCCCTTCAGAACCTTGTGTTTCATTACGATGCCCTTTGGGCTCAAGAACGCAGGAGCTATGTAGCTGCGCACTATGCAGCGTTGCCTCCATGATCAAATCGGACGCAATGTACATGCATATGTGGACGACATTGTGGTGATGTCCAAAAAGAAGGAAACCCTAATTTTTGACTTGGAGGAAACGTTCGCCAATCTACACAAATACAACATAATGCTTAATCTGAAGAAGTGCTTCTTTGGAATACCAGCCGAGAAATTGTTAGGTTTCATTGTGTCTCAAAGAGGCATAGAGGTGAACCGCGACAAAATCAAGGCTATTCTCAACATTTCCAGGCCAACTCGGCTGAAGGACGTTCAAAGACTAACTGGTTGCATTGCTGCGGTCAGTCGGTTTGTAAGCCGGCTCGGTGAACGAGCCGCACCACTCTACAAGCTCCTAAAAAAGACCAAAAAGTTTGTTTGGACTGATGAAGCTGAGGCTGCACTACAAGATCTGAAAGCAGTACTCTCGTCCGCTCCTATCTTTGCAGCACTGGAACCTCATGAACCGATGTTGCTCTATCTCGCTGCGACAAACAGGGTCATTAGTGTCGTCATGGTGGTGGAAAGACTAGAGGAAAAACAGGAACACCTAGTGCAGCGTCCGACTTACTACCTGAGCGAAGTCCTAACTGAATCAAAGAAGCGGTATCCACACTATCAAAAGCTGGCTTACGGTGTATTCTTCGCATCCCAGAAGCTACGACATTACTTTCAGGAACATCAGATTACCGTGGTGAGCACTGCTCCCATGAGAGACATAATCAACAATAGTGACGCTACAGGACATGTCGCAAAGTGGGGAATAGAGCTTTCAGCTTTCGACATTTAGTATAAACCTCGTACAACAATCAAATCCCAAATTCTGGCTGACTTTGTTGCTGATTGGATAGAGACAACGAAAAATATGACCCTCCTAGATTCGGAATACTGGACCTTGCATTTTGACGGGTCTAAGGTGCTCGGGGGCTGGCGTGGTGCTCAAATCACCCCAAGAGATAAACTTTTCTATGTGTTGTAGATTCACTTCACGGCAACAAATAACATTGCCGAATATGAAGCACTGCTGCATGGAATCCGGATTGCTAAGGATATCGGCATCCGACGATTAATGTGTTCTGGAGATTCGGATCTTTTTGCTCAACAAGTGTCGGATATCTGTAACGCAAACAAACACATGGAAACATATAGAGCTGTTGTGGATGAACTAGCTAAATCGTTCGAAGGGTTTGAAGTTCAACACATCCCTCTGATGTCTACGCACGCTTCTATTCTTGTATACAGTGTCGGGCCTCCAAGTGCAGAGGTTTGTAGAACAGCAGCAAGATTCCCTTAAGTGGATCACCCAAGGTTTATCGAACTCAGGGAGGAAGTGGTCAAAGGTATCCCTCTCAAGCAACCCTGCAATCAAGATACAAGAAGTCTCTTGTGTCCCCAATACACTTGTCAGGTGTATAGGTGCACTAGTTCGGCGAAGAGATAGTGAAATACAAGTAATATGGATGATTATAAGTGGTAATTGCAATCTGAAATAAGAGTGGCAGTAAGCAAACATGTAACATGACTGATTGTAAATGGTGTTTCAATGCTTAGAAACAAGGCCTAGGGATCATACTTTCACTAGTGGACACTCTCATATAAATATCTTCTCTTCATTATGCTACCCTGAACTACTCTCCGGTTGGCCGATGTAGGGCTATAACAGCACACCTTAAAGTTCGCATTCCCTATCTAGATAACCCCTCACTATCACCTTGAGCGCTAGATGGTTCCAACAAACACCACAATCTCATAGAGACATCCAACTCAAATTATACTCATGATAAGTATTTCTGTACCTTTAGCCTAAGTGCCACACGGTGTGCACACGGTCAACTTCACACAAGGGGATAATCAGAGATTAATTAAAGCACTTGAGTAGCAGAATAGATCTACTTATTCAACTAGATTACAAAGCTCATGATCTCAATAAGATCACGCATAGAGAGAGATGAACACATAGCTACCGGTAGAGCCCTTAGCCTCGAGAGAGAACTAGTCCCTCCTCATCACGGGAGTCAGCAACAACGATGGAGATGGCGGTGGAGTCGATGGAGATGGCCCGGGGGCACTTCCCGTCCCGGACGATGGAGATGGCGATTGATGACCCACAAGTATAGGGGGTGTATCGCAGTATTTTCGATAAGTAAGAGTGTCGAACCCAACAAGGAGCAGAAGGTGCTGGCAAGTGGTATGGATCAGGAATTCTCTGCAAATACTTAGCAAACGGATTTTTAGGGGTTTTCGATAAAGCAAGTAAACAAAGTATGAGTAAATAAAAGACAGTAGGAATAAATGCAGCAAGTGGCCCAATCCTTTATACAGCAAAGGACAAGCCGATTGTATTACTTGAGATGACCAAACGTTCTCGAGGACACATGGGAAGACTGTCAAGTGCTTTCGCTTCATATAGTTGATTAATCTTCTTTAGCTTGCTAAGTGTTGTGTGGGTGAACCTGTGCTAATGTACCACCCCATCCAAGACTAATACATACTTGTGATTATACCCCTTGCAAACATCCGTAAGTACAAGAAAGTAATTAAGGAAGAAACCTAACCACAGCTTTAAACTCTAAGACCCTTACGTCCCTTGTGCAATGGTTTCCTAACGGGGGTTCAGGTTTCTGTCACTCCGGCAACCCCTACGATTAGTAGCCAAATACACAATGCATTCCCGTAGGCCCATATAGGTGAAGTGTCATGTAGTCGACGTTCACATGACACCACTAGAAGAAGTACACGACAACTTAAATAACAATCTATTGAATCTTTCTCAACACAACTCCACTACTAACAACAAGACTTCTCCCATGTCCTCAAGAACAAAACGAACTACTCACAAGACATCATATGGATCATGATCAGAGATGAAATAATGATGTATAACAATCTGAACATAAACAATAATTCAATGGTTCACTCAATAGCATCAACTACAAAGAGTAATCAACACCGGGAAAGTTTCCCCTATGAACTATGCAAGATTCAACAATTGTTACAGCAATATGGAGATGGTGATGAGGGTGCTGATGGTGATGATGGTGGTGATGATGGTGATGATGATCCCGATGAAGTCCAGCTTGGTGGTGGTGTTGATGGCGACGATCTTCCCTCTCTGGGAAGGAATTCCCCCGGCAGAAATCTGTCTGCCAGAGAGATCTTTCTCTCTTGGTGTTTTCCGCCCTATAGAGGCGGCAGAATCTTTCTGTGGTCGCTCCCCGAGTCTTAGGGTTTCGGGAGGATGATATACGCTAGAGGGGAGAGGCTGGAGTGGGCCAGGACGGCCACACCACCTCCAGGCACGGCCTAGGCCTGCCCGCGCCATGGGGTGGTGTGGGCCCCCTGTGGCCCACCTCCACTCCATCTTCTGGCATCCTTAGTCTTCTCGGAAAATCGGATTTTCTGTATATTTTCCCGGATTTTCGGATCTTCGCGAATTTTGCCTCCAAACAACACCTTTTCCATCAGAATCCTGACTACAACAGTCCATGCTCCAAAAGTCATCAACCATGCAAAAATAGATGAAATAACATAAGTATCACCTCTCAATACGAAATATATCAATGAATAATAGTGAATTAAGACATAGAATAGTGATGCAAAATGGACGTATCAACTCCCCCCAAGCTTAGACTTCCCTTGTCCCCAAGCGAAACTGAGCTCAATAAACATGGCCTCAGGTTTATGGAGTGAAGAGTCGATAAAAGAATACAGACAACAAGCATCACATTCATCAAATACATAGATCATAATAGAAGACAACTCACTATTATATAACTCAACTTTCAATGAGTAAAGGAAACACAGTAAAGATACATAAATTTAATCATAATTGGTAATGGCAAACCTAGCTCTTGGTCGGAAAATAGTTGATAATTTGCTGGAATTCACAAATAGCTGGTTTTTCAATGATAGCTTTCAAAGTAGTAAACATCAGGATAAGAGCAATGTGTAAAACAAGGAACATACGACATGATTGAATAAATCATCATATGAATGAATGAAACACAAAAACTCAAAATACTTGCTGAGATAGAGAGGAAGTAGGTTTACTGACTCAACTAGAAAGTAAAAGAAAGGCCCTTCAAAGAGGTAAGCAGGGATTGCAAGCCTCATAAAGAGCTCCCAAAAATTATGATACTTACTAGCTTTCAGCTCTCATTGCCCCTATCATAGGCATATTTAGGTGATTAAGGTTAAAGTGATCAAATATGAGGATATGCATTGACAAGTTGTAAATTGAGAATCTCATGTCCCTTGAATACGAGGGCCGCTCCTCATGCTACTCAAGTTTAGTCATCGGTAAGTTCTTGTCATCGTAAGCATATGTGTATCATTGAGAACTGCCAACGGGGTACCCCTTGCCCGATGATACGGAAGAATCCCCATATCAAAATGACAAGGCAAGCAGACAACAAGTATCTCAACAATCTTCTTATTTACCATGGGAATATGGTGCTTTTTTTTCTCTCTTTCCTCTTTTCATAATATCTCTTTTTTTCTTTTTTCTCAATCTCTATCTCTTTTTTATAAGAAGAATGCTTCATAGATACTCGTTATGGTTACGCTGCAGGTTTCCACCATGTCAGCATGGATTAGACCAGCGACCCAGGCGTTTCTCTAACACATATGCATAACTCCATGGACTTACAAGCTCCCCTTTCATTTCACACCGACGACATCCATAGACAAAAGAACATGATATCAACTTGGTACAAAGTACCAGTGCAATGTTGAAAGCGTTCCGCATGACAGCATGGTTCTGCTAATTCACAACTTACAAAGCGCAAGCATATACGCAACATAGGTGAGCACAATGGTTCAAGTTTATTAAATGCAAGAAAGTAAAGTGTGCCATCAAGTTCGTGAGAGCTTTAATCACTAATTTTCACATAACAAGTTTAATTTGGGAGGTAGATAAAACAAGAATTTACTTGGAATAGCAATAATGCTACTAGGTAGGTATGGTGGACACAAATGGCAAAGGTTTTGGTTTTAAGGAGGTGGATGCACGAGAAGAATTCCCTCTCAGTACAGGTTTTTGGCTAGCAAGGCTGGGTAGCAAGTACAAGAGTTGAAGGAAACAGCCAAACATACAAATGATAAAGACAAACATACAATCTTCCTTGGAAGCACAAAAGATCTTAACTAGAGAATACTAAACTTATGAGCAAATCAAGAAAGAAAGATGATGAAATTATTTTTCTTCTCTAGAGTACTTCTATCTTTTTCATTCAACTCTCAAAAATAGTGTTGCTACTGACCAAGCCAGGTTTGCCAAAACCAACTAAATTAACTCAATGATCCCAAAGTGCTACCAATACTAACAACAAGATCAATCATACAACTACGAATTGAAAACTAATAAAAGCTATGCAAAAGAGTGAATGATAGAACTTCTCATTAATATTCCATAACAGAAACTCACACCAAGGTATACATATCTAACGAGAGAGGGGACACTTCCATAATGAAAACCATACTCCATAATAACTCCTCTATTCATGATATGACTCTACTAAAAAGGTAAAAAGATAGAAGATAGTGATGTGATACCGCGACACTCCCCCAAGCTTGGAACAAACCAAGGGGATGCCAAACCTGATGACGATTTACTCCTTAGGTGGTGGTGGTATCCTCTCAATGAGCTCTCTGATCAGCTTCCCCAAGTCCTCAATCTCGAAGGTGAGATTACGAATCAGCTGTGAGTTTTGCTCAATGCGGCTCATGATCATGTCGTGTTGAGAATTCCAGCTCTTGCTATTCTTTCCCCACTCTTCCTCCTTGAAGTCTTCTTTTCCTGCATGGCTAGAACAAGGCAAATCCCAATTGGAGGGTAATTTCCCCTTGGGCATATTCTGGTATTGATGCTCATGGATAAGGGTATGGAAAGGATTCTTGGTGCGTGGAGGAAGTGACCAGGGATCTGAACGGTGATGAGGAGGCTTCCCTCCAATGGCTGGGTTTGCCACCACCCCAATGCTTGCAATGGTAGTGCCGGTGTGCGGATGTTGGCCTTGCTCCTCTTCACCTTCACTCTTGATCTCCTTCTCCTTCCCGGGGTCTTGGAGGTCTTCCTCCATGGGCTCCTTCCCTTTATCCTTGGCGGACACCATTGTGCTCCTAGGATTTCAAAGAGTATGTCCTGACAGAAACAGATCGAAACAAAAACACGACGAAAACACGATATACGGACCTCGGGGGATCCGGGGGGTTATATATTACGAAGTTTCATATCAAAAGGAAGGTACTGGGAGAAAACGAGTCGGAGGCGGAGTCCGGGGTGGACTCACCACCTGGTGGCGCGGCCAGGGGTGGGCCCGCGCCACAGGGTGGTGTGAGCCACCCTGGCTCCGTTTTTGTCCCTTTTTCGCTTCGTAGCTTTTCTTATCGACTGAAAACTGCAAAAATATAGTTGGATCGTATTTTCGCGGAACTTTTCTTACCAGAACTGTTACCTATTTGAAAACAGACTCTGCAGGTCTCTAAATTTGGTATCTAGTAGATTCTTCCAGAGTCATCTCTTGAATATCATCAATATCTTCATCTTCATATACTTATTACTTGAATCATAAAACCCTTCTCTTCCTTATTACACCATTGTCTCCACTTCCTGGAAATTTCTTTCACACAAAACTTCACACAGTTCTCATTAGCAACATTAGTATAAGTGAAGTGATAAAACCTTTTGAGTCTAACTTCAACTGAAAACCATCAAAACAAAAGCTACTGTAGCAACTCCTTCCGAAATCCCAAAAAGAATTCAAAAAGGAAATCGAATAAAGAAGCAAATGCAAGAGTGGCAAAATCTGTCAAAACAGACCAGCAGGTAAAGATCAATTTTTTCGAAAATCTTCTGTTGCTTAAATCAAAAAGTGCAAAACTGACGAAAGTTAAATAACTACCTAGGGCAGAAGCACAACAAATTACATCACAATCCGACATACAGAGATCTCTCAAGAATTTTTACGGTGAAGCACAAAAAATCTGTTTCAGGACAGCAACTTCCCCAAATATTACTTCTCTCTCATTAGAGGTTGATCTTGACACAAAAACCAAACAAAATGGATAAGGAGCGGTTATTACCAAAGTAATAACTTCCAAGACTCAAAGAAACAAAAAAACAAACTAAAAGCAAAAACAAATTGGGTTGTCTCCCATAAAGCTCTTTCTTTATAGCCATTAAGATGGGCATGATAATTTT
The DNA here is from genome assembly GCA_916181665.1 of Avena sativa. Classification (NCBI taxonomy): domain Eukaryota; kingdom Viridiplantae; phylum Streptophyta; class Magnoliopsida; order Poales; family Poaceae; genus Avena; species Avena sativa. The sequence goes on along the minus strand of OV702290.1, from coordinate 362,055,847 downwards.
GAAGAAGCTCTCATAGGGATATGAATTGAAGTGAAAGAGAGCATTAAGAAGAAAAAACACACACATTTAAGTCTAAACCCACTTCCTATGCAAGGGGATTTTGTAAACAAACAAGTTATTGAAACCAGAGGCAACTTGCATAAGAAGGCAAAAGAAGTGCAACATAAAAACTTTCAGCATAAAACGAGGAAACTTGATATTGTTGAGATGCATAAGAACACTTTTCCCTCTCTCATAGTAACTTTCAGTATCATGCATAAACTTAACAATATATCTATCACACGGACTATCATAGCAATGATCACTTATTCTAACAGAAAACACGGGAATACTAGCTCTCATAACACTACTTTGTGAAACAATATTAGAGGTATCCTTACAAAGGATAGTGTGTCCCTCTTCTTCATATTTAGTAACAAAGTCTTTCACATTTGCTATAATAGGTTTATAAACCCTTTGTTTATCAGGTTCAATAGCTTTATTTGTACTTTCATTAACCATACTAGCTATCATAGAGTGTTCCTTCATCTTACATGGGAAAAGGATTTTCTCAATGTAAGGTTTAGGTAAGACATGATTAGTAGTATAAACTTCAGTATTTCTTGCAGGAACAGTCTTAGCAATGTCTTTATAAGGTTCATGATACTTATTCCTCTTATTTTTAGGCACTTCAATGTAAGAAGCAAAAGCCTTAAAATAAGAAGCAATAGCTTGAGAGTCTAGACCATAAGCATTTTTAATATTTTGAAAGTCATCAGTTCCCATAAAAGATTCAATGCATTCATAATCATAATTTATACCTGACTTTCTACCTTTATCATTCTCCCAAGCTTCAGCATTGTCTTGAATATGGTCCAGAAGATCCCATTTAGCTTCTTCTTCCATGCGAGTGAATGGTCCAGCACAAGAAGCATCCAATAAATCCTTGTCATGTAGAGGGAGCCTTGCATAAAAGTTATTGATAATAATATTGTTGGGGAGCTCATGAATGGGACATTTGAGCATTAGTAACTTCAATCTCCCCCAAGCTTGAGATGTACTCTCTCCATCAAGAGGCCAAAAGTTGTATATTTGATTCCGATGTTTATGAATCTCACTAGGAGGATAAAACTTTGAATAAAAGAGAGGCACTATTTCCTCCCATTCCAGAGCTTGACCATTCTTCAGCAGCTTATACCATTCCTCAGCTCTTCCTTTTAGCGATAATGAAAATAACTTCTTCTTAACTTGATCTGTAGTAATACCTGCACACTTGAACAACCCGCATAATTCGTGTATAAAGAGTAAATGATCACCAGGATGGACAGTTCCATCCCCAACATAGTAGTTATCCATAACACGATCAATATTTCTTGTAGGTATTTTAAAAACATCATTCTCAGCAGGTGGTGGCTTATCTACTACCTTAGCAGTGGTAGTAGCATTACCAAATAAGAAACTCAGCGAATTATCCATAACAAAAATAAAGCAACTAGCAGAAGTAAACAATACTCATAGTAGAAGTTTCCTTTACCAGTTCTCTCCAATAGCGCTTCACTCCCCGGCAATGGCGCCAGAAAATAGTCTTGATGACCCACAAGTATAGGGGGTGTATTGCAGTATTTTCGATAAGTAAGAGTGTCGAACCCAACAAGGAGCAGAAGGTGCTGGCTAGTGGTATGGATCAGGAATTCTCTGCAAATACTTAGCAAACGGATTTTTAGGGGTTTTCGATAAAGCAAGTAAACAAAGTACGAGTAAATAAAAGACAGTAGGAATAAATGCAGCAAGTGGACCAATCCTTTATGCAGCAAAGGACAAGCCGGTTGTATTACTTAAGATGACCAAACGTTCTCGAGGATATATGGGAAGACTATCAAGTGCTTTCGCTTCATATAGTTGATTAATCTTCTTTAGCTTGCTAAGTGTTGTGTGGGTGAACCTGTGCTAATGTACCGCCCCATCCAAGACTAATACATACTTGTGATTATACCCCTTACAAACATCCGTAAGTACAAGAAAAGTAATTAAGGTAGAAACCTAACCACAACTTTAAACTCTAAGACCCTTACGTACCTTGTGCAATGGTTTCCTAACGGGGGTTCAGGTTTCTGTCACTCCGACAACCCCTACGATTAGTAGCCAAATACACAATGCATTCCCCTAGGCCCATATAGGTGAAGTGTCATGTAGTCGACGTTCACATGACACCACTAGAAGAAGTACACCACAACTTAAATAACAATCTATTGAATCTTTCTCAACACAACTCCACTACTAACAACAAGACTTCTCCCATGTCCTCAAGAACAAAACGAACTACTCACAAGACATCATATGGATCATGATCAGAGATGAAATAATGATGTATAACAATCTGAACATAAACAATAATTCAATGGTTCACTCAATAGCATCAACTACAAAGAGTAATCAACACCGGAAAAGTTTCCCCTATGAACTATGCAAGATTCAACAATTGTTACAGCAATATGGAGATGGTGATGAGGGTGTTGATGGTGATGATGATGTTGATGATGGTGATGATGATCCCGATGAAGTCCAGCTTGATGGTGGTGTTGATGGCGATGATCTCCCCTCTCTGGGAAGGAATTCCCCTGGCAGAAATCTCTCTGCCAGAGAGATCTTTCTCTCTCGGTGTTTTCCGCCCCGCAAAGACGGTGGAATCTTTCTGTGGTTGCTCCCCGAGTCTTAGGGTTTCGGGAGGATGATATACGCTAGAGGGGAGAGGCTAGAGTGGGCCAGGGTGGCCACACCACCTCCAAGCGCGGCCTAGGCCTACACGCGCCATGGGGTGGTGTGGGCCCCCTTTGGCCCACCTCCACTCCATCTTCTGGCATCCTTAGTCTTCTAGAAAAATAGGATTTTCTGTATATTTTCCTGGATTTTCTGATCTTCACGAATTTTTCCTCCAAACAACACCTTTTCCATCAGAATCCTGACTGCAGCGGTCCATGCTCCAAAAGTCATCAACCATGCAAAAATAGATGAAATAACATAAGTATCACCTCTCAATACGAAATATATCAATGAATAATAGTGAATTAAGACATAGAATAGTGATGCAAAATGGACGTATCAGCGATGGAGTCAGCAACAATTATAATACGTTTACGATGTATCAAGCATCCCCAAGCTTAACTCCTTCTTGTCCTCGAGTAGGTAAGTGATAAAAAGAATAATTTTTGAGGTGACTTGCACCATCACAATCTTGATCAAGGTATTATAAAACATTGATAGCTGGGATCATAGTACTCCAACATAAACATGAAAGATATAGTTCTAACAATAAGACAAAGCAACTAAGTTGCAACATAAAAAGGTACAAACAAAAGATCATGAATAACAATGCATTGAAAGACATTTGTTTGTTTCACATATAGAAAACATAATAAGAGTGGTAATCAGCTTGTCCTTCATGTATTAGCAGAACATAAATGCATAGGACACCTTCAAAGTTTATAAGGGTGACTAGATACAATTAATTTAAGAGCAAGCAATACCAAAATTATGAATCAATCAATAAGTTTTGGGATAGTGCACATTGAACTAAGAATGACAACTATGCTCTCTTAATTGGTGCATAAAGATAAAAGAGGAAGACTCAACATAAAAAGATAAAAGAAAGCCCTTCATAGAAGGAAGCAGAGATTTCAAGTTTCATAAAGAGCCACTACAAGAAATCTTCTCACTAGTGACCTTTTTTTAACGACCATGGGTTTTTTGGTCATAGATTTATGACCATTCTAAACCAATTGGTCGTGGGAAATTTAGGAGGGTCAAAACTTTAAAAATAACGACCAATTTAGTCAAAAAGGTCATGATGTACTGACAAGAAAAGGTCATAGATAGATAGTACTAGTTTGGAGCCTTTTATTTGGTATACTACGACCAATTTAAATGGTCGTTATGGTTAAATTCTGAGGCAAAAAAATTACAGGATTGCCAACTCAGCAATATCACCTTCATGTCATGTCCATGTGTCATTTTTTGCCTACTTGTCATATCTAGGTGGCATCTGGGACCAGCTGACGTTTGGAAATTATTTTAACATAAAGAACCATGGTGGGGGTTCAAACTCAACACCCGACCGATTTCCCCAGGATCCTAACCACTACACCACTGGCCTCGTTCGTGCTAATAAGGGAGCTCGCCCAAATAATATGTTCAAGGTACACGCTCGAAATATTATTGAAAAAAGGAGGATGGTGGAACGGGAAGTAGAACCCGTGACCTCTCACTCCCGCCGAAGGAACCAGACCACCCCACTAGCGGAACCTTGTTGTTGCAAATTCCCGCGTCGCCCTCTTTATTCAATGTAAGCCGCTGTTGGGCCTGGGCCTCAAGCGACCGAGCCATGTCCTATTCGGCCGGCTGGTCAATAGCCCATTAGAGCTTTAGCATGTCCATTTTATTGAAAATTGTAGGGTTTTTACAAACTTTGAGCCCACACAAATGGATGGACTTTATTTTTTGTAAGTATACAAATGTAATTTCTCTACAACTTTTGCATATCAAGTCGGATTGAGATGATATAAAAATAAATTTGATTCACCTTTAGGAGGTTAAGCTAAAAAAGATTTTTTCAAAAAATCATGATCATTAGATCATATACGTATAGTTCAAATCGGACCCACCTCGTACCGATTCGGCAGCCATTTGTCTTTTTCGCAAGGGGTGGACCAAAAGGTTGTAGATACCCTGGTTGGTACATTGTGCATGTAGAATGGTATAATATTTTTGAAAAATGGGATGGCAGCATTTTAAAACTTTAATTTGGTAGTTGCTTCACAAAATGCCTCGTTTTTTGTGCTCAGAAAATAGAAAATGCCTTTTTTGTGCGGCGAAAAGAAAAACTTCCTGAAACAACATTGTTCGCTATCACATGATACACGTGCATGCACAATATGGAAACATTATCACAAACTATGCCACGATTCTGGCCATAACATTGGCTGTTTGACCTGAAAGCCATGAAACCTCGAACATGATAAGTCATTTCTGGGAAGGTTTTTTCGAGATGCAATCGGTATACCAAGTTTGATATTTTTTCTTGAAAAAATGTCACATAATATGACACCACGCGAAGGTTTCACCATGTTCGGACCATTTTTGAATTTTTTATGTCCGTTTCAAACTATGGTCAAAACGGCGGGCATGAAGGTTCTTAGCTAGGGGATGAGCCTCGCTAAACCTGCATTGGATAAAACAACATATTGTGAGTCTAAAAATGATTTTTGCAAAAAATCATGAGCATTAGATCATGTACCTGTAATTCAAACCAGAACCACTTCCTACCGATTCGGCAGTAATTTGTCTTTTTTGCAAGAGGTGCACGGAAAGGTTTTAGATACCCCGATTGGGACATTGTCCATGCAACATGGTCTAGTATTTATGAAAAATGGGGTGGTAGAATTTTGAAACTTTCATTTGGTGGTTGTTTCATAAAACGCCCTGTTTTTGGCACTCAAAAATGGAAAATGCATTTTTCGAGCGACGAAAAGGAAAACTTCGTCCTGTAACATTGTTCGCCATCCCAAGATGCACATGAATGCATAATATGGGAACAATATCACAAACTATGCCGCGATTCTGACCATAACATTGGTCATTTGACCCGAAATCCATGAAACCTCGAACATGATAGGTCATTCATGTGATGGTTTTTTCGAGATATTTGCAATATACCAAGCTTAGTATTTTTCCTTGCAACTATGTCACATAATACGATGCCACGCGAAGGATTTACATTGTTTGGACCGTTTTTGAATTGTTTATGCCCGTTTCAAACTATGGTCAAAACGGCAGGCATGAAGGTTCTTAGCTAGGGGATGAGCCTCGCTAAACCTGCATTACATCTCTGATAAAACAACATATTGTGAGTCTAGAAATGATTTTTTTCAAAAAATCATGAGCATTAGATCATGTACTCCTGTAATTCAAATCGGAACCACTTCCTATCGACTCGGCAGTAATTTGTCTTTTTCACCGGGGGTGCACGGAAAGGTTTTAGATACCCCGGTTAGGACATTGTCCATGCAACATGGTCTAGTATTTTTGAAAAATAGGTTGGTACCATTTTGAAACTATCACTTGGTAGTTGCTTAACAAAACGTCTTGTTTTTGGCACTCGGAAAATAGAAAATGACTTTTTTATGCGGTAAAAAGGAAAACTTCCTCCTACAATATTGTTCTCCGTCCCAAGATACACGTGTGCGCACAATACGGACATATTATCATAAACTATACCGTGATTCAGGCCATAACATTGGTCTTTTGACTTGAAAGCCATGAAACCTCGAACATGATAGGTCATTTCTGTGAAGGTTTTTTTGAAATGCATATAATATACCAAGTTTGGTATTTTTCCTTGCAACTATGTCACGTAATATGACGCCACGCGAAGAATTCACCTTGTTCGGACCATTTTTGAATTTTTTATGCCTGTTTCAATCTATGATCAAAACGACGCGCATGAAGGTTCTTAGCTAGGGGATGAGCCTCGCTAAACCTGCATTGGATCTCTGATAAAACAACATATTGTGAGTCCAAAAATGATTTTTCAAAAAATCATGAGCATTAGATTATGTACCTGTAATTTAAATCGGAACCACTTCCTATCGATTCGGCAGTAATTTGTCTTTTTCGTGAGGGTTGCACGAAAAGGTTTTAGATATCCCGGTTGGGACATTGTCCATGCAACATGGTCTAGTATTTTTGAAAAATAGGTTGGTACCATTTTGAAACTTTCACTTGGTAGTTGCTTAACAAAACGCCTTGTTTTTGGCACTCGGAAAATAGAAAATGACTTTTTTGTGCGGTAAAAAGGAAAACTTCCTCCTACAATATTGTTCTCTGTCCCAAGATACACGTGTGTGTGTGCACAATACATGTATATTATCACAAACTATGCTGTGATTCAGGCCCTAACATTGGTCTTTTGACCTGAAAGCCATCAAACGTCGAACATGATAGGTCATTTCTGTGAAGGTTTTTTCGAGATGCAATCAATATATCAAGTTTGAATTTTTTTCTTGCAAGTATGTCACATAATATGACATCACGCGAAGGATTTACCTCGTTTGGACCGTTTTTGAATTTCTTATGCCCATTTAAAATATGGTCAAAATGGCAGGCCAATCAGAAGAAAGAATAGGGCTACCCACGGATCAGCCCAATGAAGCAGATCTCAACCATTCAGATGCCCCATCCAACGGCACAAAGTGTTGCACTGTAGAAGTGGATAGGGGTAGTTTCGTAAAATCCAAGGCAATCGAGAGGAAACATCCATGCGGACCACCACGCCCCCAAACCCTAGCATTCTTCCTCTCCCTTCACGCGTGAGACCCCGCCTCCTCTCTTGGTCTCTCCAGATCCCCGCCAAACCCTAACCCCAGAAACCGCTCGATCCCGCCGCACCCCACCACCGTTCCGGCACTTGGACGTCCTGCCGCCTGCTCGCTAAACACCACCGCCTCGCTAACCCTAGGACGGTGTCGATAACGACGGGGCCAGGACTCGGGCTAGGAGTGGTCTTATACCGGTTCTGGACAGGCCGGATCCATGGCGGCCACGGCTGGTTTGGTCGCCGGTGCGCGCGTGCATCGCTAGGTGATGCGCGATGCTCTGTCGAGCTCGCCTGCCAGCGTCCTTGGCGCTGGTGGCCGCAAGATCTGGCGAGGGATGGAGTGATGGAGGAGGCGGCGGCCGCTTCCTTCGCTGCTGCCAGGCTCCTTGCGCCGGTGGCCTCGAGATCTAGCACTGCCCTCCTTCTGCGCGTCCTCAATCCCACGTCAGGCCACATATCCGCCATAGCTGCCCGTCAACTCCGACCACCTCGCCTCCCGCCATGACATAGGTCATGCTTCTCCCCTCCAACTACTCCTCCTCTTCGATCTGCTCCGTGGAGTCCTGCACGGGGGAACAACAGCAACCCCAGACCCACCCGTTGGTGCTATTGATCCGAATTGTACAAGAGGACGAGTTCGTGCTTCTTCACCTGCACTAGGAGGCCGTCCGAGTTGGTGGTATTGGTCTTATACCGGTTCTGGACGAGTTGCTGCCACTTTATACGTACTTAGCTTCTATTGGAGGCTGTGAGTTAATAGCTGAAGTAGTGCATGTACTATGGATGCAGTAGTTCCTGATTCGATTAAACTTCTCCTCGTAATTTTTAACCAATGCATATGTCTGTTTGTACACTTTGAACTGTAAATGACATGATTCATACTGTCCCGATTGCAGTGGGACATGCGAGAATGCCACCCGTATTGGTTCTGTTGGTGTTGTGAGGAGGCGGGCTATGGATATCTCTTCCATGAAGCGGGTAAACCAGGGTACTATTGTCAGGTCAAGCTATATCTGATATATGCCAGCATCACCTTTGTATTAGTGTTCTTGCAAACTTGAAGCATATTTCTTGTCTATTCTTTTTCATATGATTTGTAGTTCTTTTTCATGACTACCATACTTCTTTTGTCATCTTTGCTGCTTCTATTAATATGCATCCATTGTCTCTGCTGTAAGATATAAATAAAATGATTGCACTTTCAGTTGCTTCTCTAGTCTGAATTGTTGTATGAGCTTCAATTTTTTATTTCAGTTTTGATTTATATACATATCTGCTATAAGTGGTAAAACCTGTACTGGGATGTTCTATGTCACATTCTCAATCATGCTTCTACCCTGTATGGACTATATGCTTGTGCAATTTATCCTGGACTTCCATATATGTAGATATTATATTGCTGCTTTGTGGTTCGCGCAATGCAATTTCTGCTACTATTTATATTAATACTTGACTAATCTGTTTCTAAGTTGTTTGAGTAAGAATGCATATATCATGTCACATATACTAGAATTGTCTAATTTGACTCTGATGAAACCTGCCTGCTGTCATTTGTTAGTGCATCATCAGATTTGTAGATGAGATGCTTCATATACTGAAGGTTTGGCTGTCATAGCAAATTTCACAAAATGCCCCGTTCTCGCTGTAGATGAGTTGCTTCATATATTGGTGATTCATGTTTCCTTTAGTTCTTGTCAGTAATGATGAATATGTAGATCCAAACTTAAACAAGCAATTAAGATGCCATTGATTTATAGGACAACATCATAGGAGTAACTTTCATTTCCAAAATGACACTGTTAGGCATCATTTTTGTTTCCAAGTATAAACTGTACTCCATTTTATGGAATTTTGACTTTCATTAATGCACAAAGCCTAACTCTCCCTAATGTACAACAACTTTAAGGATATGTGGCTGAACTGGAGCAAGGCGACGACAACACCGACTAGCAGGAGGTCAGTGTCCTCTTCCTGACTCAGGATGAGGACGAGCTGCAAGTTGACGTTGTTGACGAGTTGCCGGAGCTGCTGCAGCTCTATGTTTTTCCTCTTGCGTGTTGTTGGCGAGAAGCACACGGAGCTACTGGTGCTGCCGGCGAGACTTGGACTCCTGGCGGTCTATTTGATGAGTTCAAAGTCAAAAGTTTAGACTATTCTGTTGCTGTGTCAAGTTATATATTATTTGAAATATTGCTTGGCTGATTCGGCTGTATCTTTACTTAGAAAGACCTCTTGTTCTGTAAATATTATTTGAAATATTACTAAGCTGATTTGGCTGTATGTTTGTTTTTGAAATGTCTGGCACCTGTACTGGACAAAATTATAACCGGTCTTAGGAAGGCCTCGTCCAAGATAGTATCTGTTCAACTTGATCTTAGAAAGGCCTCGGCCTAGTACCTGTAGTGACATTTTCGAAAATATCAGAATGAAATGGCTCTTGATCTTAGAAAGGCCTTGGCCCAGTACCTGTAGTGGCCATTTTCGAAATATCAGAATGAAATGGCTGAGAATAAACAATAAATTATCAATAAATGGCTAGAAACACTCAATCGAAATTGACCATAGAAAGGCCAAGGCCCAAAAGAAAATGCACATTAGAAGGCCAAGATTTGCTAAGAAAAGGCCATAATGCTTGGGCTTTGCCCATATAAAACATCTAATTGGACCAGGCTAAATCTGATCGACGACCTTTCTAATTGGTCACATATTTGCCACGTAGGATCGGACACGTAGGATTTGACGTGGACAAGGCAGACAGTCTGTGACCAATACACTTGGTCATAGAATCTGTGACCAACTATATTGGCCATAGACGTCTATGACCAATTCAGAAAAAAGGTCGTGGTGTTTAACTAATGACGCTCATCTTTTGACCTTCTGTATTTGGTCACAAAAAGGTCACAAATTAAAAACTATGACCTTTCAGTGACCAATATGAAGGGTCATCTATCACCAGATTTCTTGTAGTGAGCTTCCAAAAATTATGGTACTTACTAGCTTTGAGCTCTCATTGCCCCTATCATTGGCATCTTGAAGTGATTAAGGTTAAAGTGACACAAATATGAGGTTATGCTTGACAAGTTATAAGTTGAAAATCTCATGCCCCTTGTGTACGAGTACCGAACCTCATGCTACTCAACTTTGGTCTCAAGCAAATTCTTGTCATTGTAAGTATATGTGTATCATAGAGAACCTCCAACGGGGTACCCCTTGCCCCATGACACAAGAGCTTTCCCATATCAAAATTACAAGGCAACAGACGATGAGTATCTCAGCGATCTTTTTATTTGCTATTTGTATAGGTTTTTATTGAGGATGCTTCACAGAATACTCATTATGGTTATGCTGCAAGTTTCCACCATGATTAGGTATGGCTTAGGCTAGCCGCCCAGGCGTTTCTCTAACACACATACAAACTCCATGAGCTTACAAGCTCCCTTTTTATTTCACACCGCCGTGATCCATAAACAAAAGAACATGATATCAACTGAATAATAAGTGAAATATTGAAAGCGTTCCCCATGGTAACATGGTTCCGCTAACTCACAACTTATAAAATGTAAGCATATAGGTAACATAGATGGGCACAATGGTGCAAGTTTATTAAGTGCAAGAAAATAAAGTGTGCCATCAAGTTTGTGAGAGCTTTAATCACTAATTTTCACATAACAAAAGTTTAATTTGGAAGATAGTTAAACACATGAATATACTTGGAATGGTGTAACACACAATGCATAGGAATTTACAGTGGACTCTTTGGAATAACTTGGTTTCTTGGGAGTTGGATGCATGAGTAGAACTCATACTCAGTACAGGTGGAGGCTAGCAAAAGACTAGGAGCGACCAACTAAGAGAGCAATAATGGCCATAATCATGCAAAGCGACAAAGCATAAAGTTATATTGCAAGTAAAAAACTAAATGATCATAGAGGCTATGGTGACTGGTTCATAGTCTTAACATGGTGTAAGCACGTGCCAAGTCAACCCAAATAAAGCATCAAAGGAGAATACCACAATATTATGCTTTTGTATCCTAAAACAACACATGATTCTTTCAAGGCACATTAAGCAATCTCAATTATTTGAAACAAGTCATCCTACAACAATAATCACTAAGCATATGGTCAAAGAAACATCTAGCATGACATGATAAAGTCTAAGTCGCAGTCCAAACAAGCTTCCTTTTGTACCACTATAAGCATGAAACTTCCTACTCGTTTCCAACACCAATCGACTTATTTGAAACAACTCTCAAAGATAATAATCAATAAAGACCATAGAGCATGTCTCACCCATCTACAAAGAAGAACTAAAAAGTTCTAAGCCAAAAGAAAGAAAACTAAAGCTAAACACAGTGCTAGCAAAAGAGAACACTCACAGAATAAAAAGAGTGAAAACTAGAGTGTTCTAGGCAATGAATAACGAGGTGTGTCTCTCTCCAGAAGAAGTGTGTTGGGATCCAACCAACTTATTACGACAAATAAAGCAAAATAAAACTAAAAACAAAGATGCTCCAAGAACAACACATAGTGCATAAGGTAATAAAAATAAAGTGTCTTGAAAGAAGACCTGAGATTATTGATGAAGAAGTGGATGCCTTGGGCATCCCCAAGCTTTGATGCTTGTACTTCTTGAATATTTCTTGGGGTGACACGGGTGGAATTCCCAAGCTTGAGCTTTTGTCCATACTTCATCTCATCACATCATTCTCTCCCTACACTTGAAAACTTCCTTCATACAAAACTTCACACAATCTTCATTAGCAACATTACTGTATTCAAAATAATAATCCTTTGGGTTCAGTTTCAACTCAAGTAAATCATCCATTAAAACATAAGCTACTGTAGAAATTTCTTTTAAAAGCTCAAGTGATCCAAGAGAACTCAAAAAGAAACCGATTAAGAGACAAATGCAAATAATGGCAGAAATCTGTCAAAACAGACCAGCAGGTAAAGACCGTTTTTTTCGAAAATCTTCTGTTGCTCAAATAGAAAAGTGCAAAACTAACGAAAGTTGAGTAATAACCTGGGTCATAAGCGCAAACAATTACAGCTCAATCTGACGTACTGAGATTTTTCACGATTTTTTACAGCGACTCATAGAAATCTGTTTCAGGACAGCAACTTCCCTCTCATTAGAGGTTATTCTTGGCACAAAAACCAAACAAAAAGGATAAGGGGAGGTTATTACAGAGGCAATAACTTCCAATACTCAACAAAACAAAAATAAATTGAAAGTAAAAATATAATGGGTTGTCTTCCAAAAGCTCTTTCTTTATAGCCCTTAAGATAGACATGATAATTTCGATGATGCTCACATAAGAAATATGAATTAAAGTAAAAGAGAGCATCAAGAAGAAAATATGGAACAAATTTAAGTCTAACCCACTTTCTATGAAAAATAATCTTGTAAAGAAACAAGTCATGAAAGCACAAAGCAACAAGCATAGGAAAGCAAAACAAGTGCAACTTCAAAAATTTCAACATAAAGAGGGGAAACTTAATATTGTTGAGATACATAAAACCATATTTCCCTCTCTCATAATAACTTTCAGTAGCATCATGAATAAAATTAACAATATAAATATCACATAAAACATTCTTATCATGAGCCACATGCATAAAATAATTATTACTCTCCCTATAAGCATAGTCATTCTTATTAATCGTAGTGGGAGCAAATTCAACAAAATAGCTATCGTTATTATTCTCATCACCATAATCATCAAATATAGGAGGAATATTGTAATCATAATTAATTTTCTCCTCAATAGTAGGTGGACTGAAAATATCATATTCATCATTGTAATCATCATATATTGGAGGTATAGTATCATCAGAGCAAGTTTTCTCCTCTAAAGCTGGGGAACTAAAAAGATAATTTTCATAAAAACTAACTTCCCCAAGCTTAGACGTTTCCATAGCATTAGTAACAAAGGTGTTCAAAAAATTCATACTAATAACATTGCTATTAGCATGCAAAGAAAGTTCCATGCGTTTTTTAATTTTCTTTTCAAACCATTCATGTTCTACCTCAGGAAAAATACTAAAAAGCTCTCTAATTTTGTTGTTGGTTTCCATTAAGCCTAACTAGTGAAAATAAAAACAAGAAACCAAAAGATATAATTGCAGAATCTAAAGGAAATAACTTCGAGCACTCACACACCAGCAACAGTACTAGAAGATAGCTTAGTAGCCAGAGGATGTGAGTACCTTTTACCTTACCTCCCTGGCAACAACGCCAGAAAATAACTTGATGTCTACGCACGCTTCTATTCTTGTAGACAATGTTGGACCTCCAAGTGAAGAGGTTTGTAGAACAGTAGCAAGTTTCCCTTAAGTGGATCACCCAAGATTTATCGAACTCAGGGAGGAAGTGGTCAAAGGTATCCCTCTGAAGCAACCCTGCAATCAAGATACAAGAAGTCTCTTGTGTCCCCAATACACTTGTCAGGTGTATAGGTGCACTAGTTCGGCGAAGAGATAGTGAAACACAAGTAATATGGATGATTATAAGTGGTAATTGCAATCTGAAATAAGAGTGGAAGCAAGCGAACATGTAACAGGACTGATTGTAAATGGTGTTTCAATGCTTAGAAACAAGGCCTAGGGATCATACTTTCACTAGTGGACACTCTCATATAAATATCTTCTCTTCATTATGATACCCTGAACTACTCTCCGGTTGGACGATGTAGGGCTATAACAACACACCTTAAAGTTCGCATTCCCTATCTAGATAACCCCTCACTATCACCTTGAGCGCTAGATGGTTCCAACAAACACCGCAATCTCATAGAGACATCCAACTCAAATTATACTCATGATAAGTATTTCTGTAACTTTAGCCTAAGTGCCACACGGTGTGCACACTGTCAACTTCACACACGTGGGGATAAGCAGAGATTAATTAAATCACTTGAGTAGCAGAATAGATCTACTTATTCAACTAGATTAAAAAGCTCATGATCTCAATAAGATCATGCATAGAGAGAGATGAACACATAGCTACCGGTAGAGCCCTTAGCCTTGAGAGAGAACTACTCCCTCCTCATCATGGGAGTCAACAATGGCGATGGAGATGGCGGTGGAGTCGATGGAGATGGCTTCGGGGGCACTTCCCCGTCCCGGCGGGGTGCCGGAATAGAGACTTCTGTCCCCCGAATATCCTCTTAGGTGGTGGCGGTGCTGTGGAACTTTTCGTGGAATTCTGATCTCCCCCTAGGGTTTTCGTCTCAGGGGGTTTATATAGGTGAAGAGGCGAGGTCGGTGGCCACCTGAGGGGCCCACACCAGGGCCTGGCGCACCTAGGGGCCCGCGCCACCCTATGGTGTGGCTGCCTCGTGGATCTCCTCCGTCTCTACTTTAGACTTCTATGTTGTGTCAGGGAAAATAGGAACTTCGGCTTTTGTTTCGTCCAATTCCGAGAATATTTCTTTACTAGCTTTTCTGAAACCAAAAACAGCAGAAAATAGGCAACTGGAACTGCAGCATCTTGTCAATAGGTTAGTTCCAGAAAATGTATAAAAATGCCTCAAAGTGTAGACAAAACATAAGATAGTTGATACAAAACAAGCATAGAGCATCAAAAATTATTGATACATTTACGACGTATCACCCTCGAATAGAAAATGAGGAAGCAGACGCATTATCTCATATAGGCTCTGCACGGAAGAAGGTCCCGGATGGCGCTTTTTTAGAGCACCTCAAAGTTCCCTCTATAAAAGGAGTAGATGAGGAATATCCGACCAAATCCGACTCACCTTTAGTAGCAGTTCTGGCTATAATTCCCAACTGGACTCAACCCTACCTTGACTACTTGGTAGATGGAAAATTACCCGAAGATGAGGTTCTGAGCCGGCAGATCGTCCGACGAGTAAAAACCTATACTACCATAAGTGGTGAGCTTTACAAGCGGAGTGTGTCTGGGGTTTTTTAGTGCTGCATATCTCCGGAAGAAGGAGTAGAAATCCTAAGGGAAATCCACGAAGGCGAATGCGGTCATCATGCTGCAGCTAAATCTTTAGTGGCAAAAGCTTCCAGACACGGATTTTTCTGGCTTACAGCTAAGGCAGATGCCGAACGACTCGTCAAGATGTGCAAAGGCTGCCAATAATATGCCAAACAAGCCCATGTTCCAACTGATCAGCTACGAACAATACCTATAACATGGTCTTTTGCGGTCTGGGGGCTTGTCTTGGTAGGACCGTTTAAACGGGCTCCAAGTGGATTTAAACACCTCTTAGTGATGGTGGATAAATTCACAAAATGGATTGATGCTAAACCTGTCACAAGTTGTGATGGAGCAATAGCCAGAAGATTTGTCGAGGATGTTATAATATGACACGGTTATCCGCATAGCATTATTACGGACAACGGGAGTAATTTCTATGGGAGAACTTGCCGAATTCTGCGATGAACAAAATATTCGGCTTGACATTGCGTCAGTCGCATATCCACAAGCTAATGGACAAGTTGAAAGAGCAAATGGTATAATCCTACAAGGCCTCAAACCAAGACTCAAAGCACCACTTCATCGTGCTGCGGGGGCTTGGGTAGATGAATTACCATCTGTAATATGGAGCTTGAGAACAACTCCGAATAGGTCAACCAGATACACACCTTTCTTCTTGGTCTATGGCGCAGAAGCAGTTCTTCCTAGCGATTTGATTCACACTTCTCCTCGAGTTGCTGCATATATTGAAGAGGATGCCAAAATTTCTCGACAAAATGATCTCGATTTAATCGAAGAAGTTCGCGTTGTTGCTAAAATGAGATCAACAACCTATCAGCAGAAGTTACGCAAGTACCATATCTAGAGAGTCAGAAACCAGTATTTCAATAAGGGCGATTTGGTTCTCCAGCTTGTGCAGAAAAGAAAGCACAAACTTTCCCTAGTATGAGAAGGGCCCTTTTTAGTTAGCCGAGTATTGCACAATGGTTTTTACTATCTAACTGATATGCGGCCAATCAAAGAAAGACCTGCTACTAAGAAAAGAAAGAGAGCTGGAGGCAGTACAGGCCCGGAAGAATTAGATAGACCGTGGAATATTGCTCAGCTACGTCCCTTTTATTCTTAAATTTTTTCTTTCCTTGTAATCATATATGTGTACATGCTCAATGAGAAATAAAAGTATTGGCTGCCTCAATTTTTTCTGAGAAGTTTTTGTATTACCATCTTATTTCCAAATGATCATGTCACAATCAAAATCCCAGAATACTTGAACACACTTTATGCTCATGTTTGTTCTGGTTAGATTTCCGATTCTAAAAATGCTACCTTTGGGTATAAATCTAAATTTTCTAATCTATACTTGGGTTCTTTATCTAATTGCCGGATGCGGGCATTTTCCGAGTAGTGAATTGTAGATACTGAAAGCCAGCTCTTTTTCTGAGTTTAAACTGGTTTAGCAATTGAGCTCCGTTGCTCAGCAGAGTTTCCATGTGGAAGGTTAGCCATCTCACGAAAGGGACGAGGCGGAAATCCAGATAAGCGATAAGTATAGGAAAAAAACAAAAAGTGCTTATGTAAAAATTTCAGGCATGACAAAATGATATCAAAAGTGCTAAATTGAAGCATTAAATCGTAGCACTAGCAAAAGTATTAAACTACATATTTACAATTCGATTGTTTTAGAATAACACATTGTTTTTTGATACTCTACGATGCAGGAGAAGAGGTAGGAGCCGCTGGCTCACTGGAGACATCGCCCTCGCCTTGATATCTTTCCGAGACATTCAAATCCGATATGGTTTTTTCTGTCGTCGGAAGCTTCACCTGCTTCTTCGGTAGGCGGAGGAGGCATTTCCACGCGAGGGAAGAAATGAGTGTCTGATACGTCCATTTTGCATCACTATTCTATGTCATAATTCACTGTTATTCATTGATATATTTCATATTGAGAGGTGATACTTATGTTATTTCATCTGTTTTTGCATGGTTGATGACTTTTGGAGCATGGACTGCTGCAGTCAGAATTCGGATGGAAAAGGTGCTGTTTGGAGGCGAAATTCGCGAAGATCAGAAAATCCGGGAAAATATACGGAAAATCCTATTTTTCCAGAAGACTAAGGATGCCAGAAGACGGAATGGAGATGGGCCACAGGGGGCCCACACCACCCCCTGGCGCAGGCAGCCCTAGGCCGCGCCAGCAGGTGGTGTGGCCACCCTGGCCCACTCCAGCCTCTCCCCTCTGGCGTATATCATCCTCCTGAAACCCTAAGACTCGGGGAGCAACCACAGAACGATTCCGCCGCCTCTGTGGGGCGGAAAAAACTGAGAGAGAAAGATCTCTCAGGCAGACAGAATCCTGCCGAGGGAATTCCTTCCCGGAGAGGGGAGATCGTCACCATCAACACTACTATCAAGCTGGACTTCAGCGGGTTCATCATCATCATCATCACCACCATCATCACCATCAGCACCCTCACCACCATCTCCATATTGCTGTAACAATTGTGTTGAATCTTACATAGTTCATAGGGGAAACTTTCCCGGTGTTGATTACTCTTTGTAGTTGATGCTATTGAGTGAATCGTTGAACTATTGTTTATGTTCAGATTGTTATACATCATTATTCCATCTCTGATCATGATCCATGTGATGTCTTGTGTGTTGGGTCCGCAGCATAGAATTTTTTTCCTACGGTGCGAACTACACGCCAAGATCTATCTACTAGGTACAAAGCAACGGGTGGACATACATCCAACGAGAACTTACCCTCGTAGACAACGAGCTTTGTTAACGAGTAGGAACTCATGGTTGATGTAGTCGTACACTTGCCGATCTCAAGATCGTGACGAAGTCCAGCAGGTCCGGCTCCAGCACGTCCATCAGATTCAGCTCCAGCACCACCAAGTCCAGCACCGCAAAGGAGCGGTGCATCCATGATCGCACACACGTCCAGTACCCCGACAATCTCCGTCCCTCGCTCCAGCAAAGCAGCGGAAGAAGCAACTCCTTTCCAGATAAAGCCACCGGGAACATGTATCTCGCTAATCCGAGACCATGCGGGAATAATACTAGAGGGGGAGAGAGATCCTTCACAAGGAGGTGTGTTTGAGAAGTGAGGAGAGGATGGCCTTTTATAGGAGGAGGGGGGTGCCCCTCCTTCATGGCTGGCGCATGGAGGAGGTGCCTCTTCACCTCCTCCATTCATGTGGTGGTAACCCCTCCACATTAAAATGCCTCTTCACATTCTCTTTTAAAGTCTCCACTTTAAATGCATTAAATTTCTCCAAATTAAATGCTCTCTCATTTAATAAAACTCTTTTATTATTTTTATTCAGAATTTTGTTAATTACTTTAATTAACAAACATTCACATAAAACCCCCTGCAACATTTCAATATTACATGCAGAACCAATTTCAGCAATTTCACCCGAAATAGTTTTGGTGTCTATTGAAATAATTCCAGCGCTTTCTTAAATCTTTATCTGAAACATATTTGCTCCAAATGGTGTCGGTATCCCTTAAGTGTGTCACCCTACGCTTCACGAATAATGCAGGCATGATCGAGACCCCTCTTAGATCAATAATCAGAAGCGGGACCTGGAGATCCATACTGACTCCTACACATTCAACGATGACTTCTGTGATCGTGAGAACCTTTAACGCTAGTAACTAAATCCCTTTGTCTCGCGATATATTACATGTCCGAGATTCGATCATGGGTATCTCCATACCTAGTTTGATCTCGTTACCGACATGCACTCTTTTCTCGTTCCCGTGATATAACATTCTAGTGATCACATCACTTGCTTGCAAGCTATTTCAATGTGATATCACCGAGAGGGCCCAGAGTATATCTATCCGTCATCGGGATGGACAAATCCCACTCTTGATCCATGAGCCTCAACATAACACCTTCATAGCACTGAACCCACCTTTATAGTCACCCTGTTACGGTGTGACATTTGATGTTATCAAGATACTCTTCCGGTGTTAGCAATTAACATGATCTCATGGTCTAAGGACTAAGATTACTTCGTATGATGTTATAGCAATATAAAAATAATGACTTGATCGTAATGCTATACTTCGGATGAATGTTCATCACATCATTCCACCAATGGTGTGACCTTGTTATTAACAACATCCAATGTCTATGGTTAGGAAACCTTGATCATCTTGTTAATCAACAAGCTAATCTATAAGAGAGGCATAACTAGGAACCCTTTTTGTTTATTAAACACACATGTATTGATGTTTCCGATCAATACAATTCTAGCATGTAAAATAAACATTTATCATAAACATGGAATAAGATAATAACCACTTTATTATTGCCTCTCGGGCATATTCCCTTCAGTCTCCCACTTGCACTAGAGTCAATAATCTAGTTTGAAAAACTTTGCGTATTGAACACCTATGGCTTTCTGGTGTTGCATATACGCTATTGCTAGTGGTTAACATAATCTCCGGATCTGACAGTTTCAGGTCCGTGTGTATTTGCATGTCTTTGCGTCTCTACGCATCACTCATTCTCAAATGAGATGGCATTGTATAAATTTGGTCTTTTGGTGAGACCTTTAGTTCGTTCGGCTCAAAATATGTTGATATTATTGTCACACAATATATCTTCATAATATTATCCCACTTTGAACCACACCTAGTTTGATAACAAACACAAATGCCCTCCTTTGCTGCTACTATAGCAGTTATATACTTAGCCTTTTGTTGTAGTATCCGTCACAATATCTCAACTTTGGAACTCATCCAAATCCATCATGGAACATCCTTTCCATTATATTGTGCCACCCATAGTCTAAATTGAGATAGATTTAATTTGTATCTTGTGACAAAACTAGTATCAATGTAACACTTTACAATGAACTACCTTTAACTATTTGTCACTTATACATGATATATTCTTAGTTCTTGCAAAGCTCATAAGAATATCTTTACTATTGTCCAATGATCATCTTATGAATCATTCTGGTATATGCTTATAACGTTTAGAGCATAGGACATTCTGGATATATACATATCATGGTATAATCGATCAAAATCTTCATGTCATTTTACTCACCAAGTGTCAAAACACTTGAATCTTGATACAATTCTTTCCATGCAGCA
This sequence comes from Avena sativa, assembly GCA_916181665.1. Classification (NCBI taxonomy): domain Eukaryota; kingdom Viridiplantae; phylum Streptophyta; class Magnoliopsida; order Poales; family Poaceae; genus Avena; species Avena sativa. The sequence continues at coordinate 362,035,422 of OV702290.1, read as the reverse complement.
AGAACCTTTCTTGTTGTTTCCATATTGAACCCTTTCAATATCTCATATTGAACCCTTTCAATATCTTATATATGTATGTCTGGCACAACCATATTAGCGCCTTAATCTATCCATATATATATTGATGCCTAATATTCCGGGTTTGCCCAAGTCTTTCATCGAAATCTTATTTTAATGAAATCCTTAACTTGTGTCAATTCAAGATACATCATTTCCAATCAACAATATGTCCTCTACATAATGTATTAGAAATATGTCTCAGCGCTCCCACTTAATTTCTTGCAAATGCAAGCATCTTCATCATCTCCGATGAATTTAAACTCTTTTAACAGTTTCATCATGGTGAAGATTCCAACTCCGCTATGCTTACTTCAACTATTGAAGTTTACATGCCATTTTAGCACCCTTTGAATTAACAAAACCCTTCGGACCATGTCATGTACATGTCCTAGGTTACCGTTCTATTAGAAGAACCTTGTTTTGTTTATTCAACTACCATATACCAAATTATATGTAGTGGTTGCTACATTAATCCGTCAAGACTATATATCGCTATGAAAGATCAAATCTTGTCATAGTCAACTCCTTGAACATTGTCGTAAACTTCTTTCCGACATGTCGACTATTTCATAGATGTTAAACATCCATGTCTTATTTCTTTATAGATCCAAACACGACCGATAGGCTTCACGCCTTTCCGGAGGGTCTTCCAAGTTCAGAAACTTGATTTCTCGTGTATGGATACTATCACGGATTCTATGACTTCTAGTCATTTTATGGAGTCAGGGCCCATCATCACTTCTTTGCATGTAGTCAGTTCATCATTGTCAAAACAATAACGACTTGCTTATCAAATCTTACTATTTGATTCTTACCGACCCACACGGTTCTACAGGAACTCTAATCTCCGAGATCACACCTTTTGTAATCACGAGAGCCATGAGCATTGTGGCCGCCATCGGGAAACTTTCCGGCGCTGCGCTACTTAGCACATATAGCTAAGGTTCAACAACCTTATCAAAGTTCTATTGTCCTCCCACTTAACTTTTCACGAAAAATTCCTTCTCAAGAAACTTGACGTTCCAAGTAACAAACTCTTTTGTCCTCGGTGTTATGGAGAAATTCCCAAGAAATTCTTTGGGATAACCTACAAAGACGTTCTTATCCGACTTTGGTTGTAAACATTTTACTTATGAATAGCATACCAAAATTTAAGAAAAGACAATTCGGGTTTTATCCCAAACCATAACTCATATGGTGTCATTTCAATGGATCACGATGGTGCTCTTTTCAGTGTAAAAGCGGTAGTCTCTAAAGCTTCAATCTTTAAAACATAATGGCAGTTTTATAAATGACACCTTTGATCTTACCATGTCAAACATGGTTTGATTTCATCTCTCGAATATACCATACTCCTATGGTTTATCGGGAAAACACAAATCATGGAACAATTCCTCAAATCTTAGGTGTTTTGCTAAACCTGTAACTCAAATATCTTCCTTTATGATCGAATCATAAACTATTTATTTTCTTGTTACAATGATTTTCCACTTCATCTTGAAAGTCTTTGAACAATTTTCAAATGTTTCATACTTCTTCCTTATTAAGTAAATATACAGATATATTCACTCAAATTTTCGGAGAAAGCATATGAAGAAAAAAGTTCCATCGCATATGGCTACATATAATGGACTATGCACATCAGCATGCACAATTTCCAATAAGCTAGTCATCCGTTCCTCTCTGGCCTATGGACGGAGTTTGAATTATCTCGAGGAAAGTCTCACATGCGTCAATTGATCAAAATCAAAGGCTCCAAAAATCCATCAACATGGAGTTTCTTCATGTTTTCTTTCAAATATAATTTAAACAGGGATGTCACTTCATAAGTGATCTTTCAATCATTTGTCTTGCGACATTTTAGCAATAGTGTTTATGGATGTGATTTCTCCAACTAGACTTGTAAAAGTTCATCCATCCTTTATGGAATACTATAATTATTTGAACAACCATTGTTCTCATGATACCGGAATAAAATAACAATTATTTAAACAAATCTTGAAGGCTTGGTTTGATGACAACGAAAAACACAATAACACTTTATTTGTTTTTGATGAACATCATCACTCATTCTCTTGCTGGTTACTTAGGCCATTGTAGTTCATGAATTGCATTGTCCTGTATGACACTTCATACCAACCAATTCGGTATCCAATACCTAAGAACCACATTGTTTAACAAGCAAGGAATATAGCCATAACATGTATATCTTCTATATACCTAAGTTGGACATCTCCAACCTTTTATTTTCTGCCAAATATTTTATAGATTCTCTTTCAACAATTCCTTTTCTTTTAAAAGAATCTATCAACATCAATAGTGGTGTCATCAACATGACACATGGTACAAAGCGTATATAGTCAAATACTAATACCTTTGGACTTGCACTTTGAAGTGGATCACCATCATCAAATGTTTGGTGTTCTTTCAAAAATCCATTCTTTAGTAATCTATTAGTGTAGTAAACATTTTACTTACATCTTCTATTCATCCTTATCATGACAACTTTCATGATCAAGTTACTATAGCCTATAAGGAAGAATCACGAGTATAATATCAGTTCCCAAAACCTTTTTGGTAGATTCGGATGCCTAGCATCTCCATCCTTCACAAATTCTCATACAATATGAGAACATGTATTTTGCTAAATTATACTCTATCATAATGCAACCAAAAAACATTGTTTCAGATATCACAATATCTTTCACACATGATGGTTTCTGAAACAATTTCCAGCTCCAATATAATCTTGATATTAAAACAACTTTTGAATATCAATAATCATGGAGGCAAACATGATACTTTAGATACTAACATTGGAATTCTTACTCTCTATTTAATACTACTTATTAAACTTCATGGAGTAAATAGAGTTTGCTGAAAGTTTGCAATAGGACTTATAAACTTTAAATTGACATTCAAAACAATACGATACCAGTTTGTAAAGTAAATATCCAGAATTCTATAGTTCTATTATCTCAAATAAAAACTAAGCATAAGGTAGAAAACGAATGCCAATGACTACAACAAACTATGCAAATTCACTTTGATTTAATTTATGACAAATTTGGTTCGACTAATCCAAATTAGAAATGAACTCCCACTCAAAAACGACATCCCTCGTGCCTTTTTGGTGATTACATGAACCAAATCCACTACACCAAGTCCGATCATCACGTGAGTCGGTGTAGCTTCAAAGGCGAGCATCAATATGGTCATCACATCAACTATATGACTCATGCTTAACCTTTCGGTCCATGTTCCGAGGCCATGTCTATACATGCTAGGCTCGCCAACTAAGAACCTTAGTATTCGCGTGTGTAAAACTGTCTTACACCCGTTGCATGAAAGCGTAGAGTTGAGAACACCCGATCATCACGTGATGTCTCGAAACACGATCCATAGAACGGTGCATACTTAAGGAAGAACACATTTTTATCTTGATATATAAATGAGGGATCATCTTACAATGCTACAGAAAGCGCCAAACTAGCAGTATAAGATGCTAACATCTAATGTGTAAAGTGAGATGATATGGTCCATGCATTTGATCTCTATCATTTGCATCATGGTATGATCTCTATCATTCCTTTGTGTGTAAGGCCAAGGTCTATGGAACTTACACGTTGAGTGTGTTGTAAGAGTATCTATCATACATCTACTTACAATAATACCATATCAAGACACTAGCCCAACAACGATCTAAACTAGACGCCTCTAATTTATCAATTGTAAGTTTTACGTGGCTTAGGGCTTTCGGAGATAGAACCGTTCTTACCTACGAACATGAACCACAACGAGGATAACCAAGTTATTAGCAACTCGTTGTAAATCAGATATTGACTATAGTAGGAGAGACAGACACCCGCCAGCCACTTATGCAAAACAAGTTGCATGTCAGTCGTGGAACCGGTCTCATGTACGATGACATGTAAGGTTGGTCCGGGCCGCTTCATCCCACTATGCCACCAATATCCAAAATACATAGAAGATGCAATAACATGATCATCATCGCCCACATATAAACATATGTGTACTACCCGTGCAAAGCACCTACGCATAGATCAGGCTCTAATACCACTGTTGGGTCCGCAGCATAGAAAACAAAAAAATTCCTATAGTGTGAACTACACACAAAGATCTATCTACTAGGTACAAAGCAACGGGTGGACATACATCCAACGAGAACTTACCCTCGTAGACAACGAGCTTTGTTAACGAGTAGGAACTCGTGGTTGATGTAGTCGTACACTTGCCGATCTCAAGATCGTGATGAAGTCCAGCAGGTCCGGCTCCACCACGTCCATCAGATCCAGCTCCAGCACCACCAAGTCCAGCACCGCAAAGCAGCGGTGCATCCGTGATCGCACACACGTCCGTTACCCCGACAACCTCCGTCCCTCGCTCCAGCAAAGCAGCGGAAGCAGCAACTCCTTTCCAAATAAAGCCACCGGGAACATGTATCTCGCTAATCCGAGACCATGGGGGAATAATACTAGAGAGGGAGAGAGATCCTTCACAAGAAGGTGTGTTTGAGAAGTGAGGAGAGGATGGACTTTTATAGGAGGAGGGGGGTGCCCCTCCTTCATGGCCGGCGCATGGAGGAGATGCCTCTTCACCTCCTCCATTCATGTGGTGGTAACCCCTCCACATTAAAATGCCTCTTCACATTCTCTTTTAAAGATTCCACTTTAAATGCATTAAATTTCTCCAAATTTAATGCTCTCTCATTTAATAAAACTCTTTTATTATTTTTATTCAGAATTTTTTTAATTACTTTAATTAACAAACATTCACATAAAACCCCCTGCAACATTTCAATATTACATGCAGAACCAATTTCAGCAATTTCACCCGAAACAGTTTCGGTGTCTATTGAAATAATTCCAGCGCTTTCTTAAATCTTTATCTGAAACATATTTGCTCCAAATGGTGTCGGTATCCCTGAAGTGTGTCACCCTACGGTTCACGAATAATGCAGGCATGATCGAGACCCCTCTTAGATCAATAATCAGAAGCGGGACCTGGAGATCCATACTGACTCCTACACATTCAACGATGACTTCTGTGATCGTGAGAACCTTTAACGCTAGTAACTAAATCCCTTTGTCTCGCGACATATTACATGTCTGAGATTCGATCATCGGTATCTCCATACCTAGTTTGATCTCTTTACCGACATGCACTCTTTTCTCGTTCCCGTGATATAACATTCTAGTGATCACATCACTTGCTTGCAAGCTATTTCAATGTGATATCACCGAGAGGGCCCAGAGTATATCTATCCGCCATCGGGATGGAAAAATCCCACTCTTGATCCATGAGCCTTAACATAACACCTTCGTAGCACTAAACCCACCTTTATAGTCACCCTGTTACGGTGTGACGTTTCATGTTATCAAGATACTCTTCCGGTGTTAGCAATTAACATGATCTCATGGTCTAAGGACTAAGATTACTTCGTATGATGTTATAGCAATATAAACATAATGACTTGATCGTAATGCTATACTTCGGATGAATGTTCATCACATCATTCCACCAATGGTGTGACCTTGTTATTAACAACATCCAATGTCTATGATCAGGAAACCTTGATCATCATGTTAATCAACAAGCTAGTCTATAAGAGAGGCATAACTAGGAACCCTTTTTGTTTATTAAACACACATGTATTGATGTTTCTGATCAATACAATTCTAGCATGTAAAATAAACATTTATCATAAACATGGAATAAGATAATAACCACTTTATTATTGCCTCTCGGGCATATTCCCTTCATTGTGAGTAGTTTGTTTTGTTCTTGAGGACATGGGAGAAGTCATGTTGTTAGTAGTGGAGTTGTTTGAGAAAGATTCAATAGTTTGATATTTAAGTTGTGGTGTACTTCTTCTAGTGGTGTCATGTGAACGTCGACTACATGACACTTCACCTATATGGGCCTAGGGGAATGCATTGTGTATTTGGCTACTAATCGTAGGGGTTGCCGGAGTGACAGAAACTTGAACCCCTGTTAGGAAACCATTGCACAAGGGACGTAAGGGTCTTAGAGTTTAAAGCTGTGGTTAGGTTTCTACCTTAATTACTTTCTTGTACATACGTATGTTTGCAAGGGGTATAATCAGAAGTATGTATTAGTCCTAGGAAGGTCGGTACATTAGCATAGGTTCACCCACACAACACTTAGCAAGCTAAAGAAGGTTAATCAACTATATGAAGCGAAAGCACTTGACAGTCTTCCCATGTGTCCTCGAGACCGTTTGGTCATCTTAAGTAATACAACCGGCTTGTCCTTTGCTGCATAAAGGATTGGGCCACTTGCTGCATTTATTCCTACTATCTTTTATTTACTCGTACTTTGTTTACTTGCTTTATCAAAAAACCCTAAAAATCTATTTGCTAAGTATTTGTAGAGAATTCCTGATCCATACCACTAGCCATCACCTTCTGCTCCTCGTTGGGTTCGACACTCTTACTTATCGAAAATACTGCAATACACCCCCTATACTTGTGGGTCATCAAGACTATTTTCTGGCGCCATTGCCGGGGAGTGAAGCGCTATTGGAGAGTGGAACTGGTAAAGGAAACTTCTACTATGAGTATTGTTTACTTCTGCTAGTTGCTTTATTTTCGTTATGGATAATTCACTGAGTTTCTTATTTGTTAATGCTACTACCACTGCTAAGGTAGTAGATAAGCCACCACCTGCTGAGAATGATGTTTTTAAAATACCTACAAGAGTTATTGATCGTGTTATGGATAACTACTATGTTGGGGATGGAACTGTCCATCCCGGTGATCATTTACTCTTTATACACGAATTATGCGGGTTGTTCAAGTGTGCAGGTATTACTACAGATCAAGTTAAGAAGAAGTTATTTTCATTATCGCTGAAAGGAAGAGCTGAGGAATGGTATAAGCTGCTGAAGAATGGTCAAGCTCTGGAATGGGAGGAAATAGTGCCTCTCTTTCATTCAAAGTTTTATCCTCCTAGTGAGATTCATAAACATCAGAATGAAATATACAACTTTTGGCCTCTTGATGGAGAGAGTACATCTCAAGCTTGGGGGAGATTGAAGTTACTAATGCTCAAATGTCCCATTCATGAGCTCCCCAACGATATTATTATCAATAACTTTTATGCAAGGCTCCCTCTACATGACAAGGATTTATTGGATGCTTCTTGTGCTGGATCATTCACTCGCATGGAAGAAGAAGCTAAATGGGATCTTCTGGACCATATTCAAGACAATGCTGAAGCTTGGGAGAATGATAAAGGTAGAAAGTCAGGTATAAATTATGATTATGAATGCATTGAATCTTTTATGGGAACTGATGACTTTTAAAATATTAAAAATGCTTATGGTCTAGACTCTCAAACTATTGCTTCTTATTTTAAGGCTTTTGCTTCCTACATTGAAGTGCCTAAAAAGAAGTGGAATAAGTATCATGAACCTTATAAAGATGTTGCTAAGAGTGTTCCTGCAAGAAATACTGAAGTTTATACTGCTAATCATGTTTTACCTGAACCTTATATTGAGAAAATGCCTTTTCCAGTTAAGGTAAAGGAACATTCTATGATAGCTAGTATAGTTACTGAAAATATGAGTAAAGCTATTGAACCTGATAAACAAATGGTTGATGAACCTATAATAGCAAGTGTGAAAGACTTTGTTGCTAAATATGAAAAAGAGGGACACACTATCCTTTGTAAGGATACCTCTAATATTGTTTCACAAAGTAGTGTTATGAGAGCTAGTATTCCTGTGTTTTCTATTAGAATAAGTGATCATTGCTATGATAATCCTTGTGATAGCTATATTGTTAAGTTTATGCATGATACTGAAAGTTATTATGAGAGAGGGAAAAGTGTTCTTATGCATCTCAATAATATCAAGTTTCCCCGTTTTATGCTGAAAGTTTTTATGTTGCACTTCTTTTGCCTTCTTATGCAAGTTGCCTTTGATTTCAATAACTTGTTTGTTTACAAAATCCCCTTGCATAGGAAGTGGGTTAGACTTAAACTTGTGTGTGTTTTTGCTTCTTAATGCTCTCTTTCACTTCAAATCATATCCCTATGTGAGCATCTTTGAAATTATCATGCCCATCTTAATGGCTATAAAGAAAGAGCTTTATGGGAGACAACCCAATTTGTTTTTGATTTCAGTTTGTTTTTGTTTATTTGAGTCCTGGAAGTTATTACTTTGGTAATAACCGCTCCTTATCCTTTTTGTTTGGTTTTTGTGTCAAGATCAACCTCTAATGAGAGAGAAGTAAGATTTGGGGAAGTTGCTGTCCCGAAACAGATTTTTGTGCTTCACCGTAAAAATTCGTGAGAGATCTCTGTATGTTGGATTGAGCTGCAATTGTTTGTGCTTCTGCCCCAGGTTGTTATTTAACTTTCGTTAGTTTTGCACTTTTTGATTTGAGCAACAGAAGATTTTCAAAAAAAATTATCTTTACCTGCTGGTCTGTTTTGACAGATTTTGCCACTCTTGCATTTGCTTCTTTATTCGATTTCCTTTTTGAATTCTTTTTGGGTTTTCGGAAGGAGTTGCTACAGTAGCTTTTGTTTTGATGGTTTTCAGTTGAAGTTGGACACAAAAGGTTTTACCACTTCACTTATACTAATGTTGCTAATGAGAACTGTGTGAAGTTTTGTGTGAAAGAAATTTCCAGGAAGTGAAGATGATGGTGTAATAAGGAAGAGAAGGGTTTTATGACTCAAGTAATAAGTGTACAAAGATGAAGATACTGATGATTATTCAAGTGGAGACTCCAGAAGAATCCACTAAATACCAAATTCAGAGACCTGCAGAGTCCGTGTTCAAATAGGTAACGGTTATGGTAAGAAAAGTTCCGCGAAAATAATATCCAACTATATTTTTGCAGCTTTCAGTCAATAAGGGAAGTTACGACGCGAAAAAGGGACGGAAACGGAGCCAGGGTGGCTCACACCACCCTGTGGCGCGGGCCCTCCCCTGGCCGTGCCACCATGTGGTGAGTCCACCCCGGACTCCGCGTCCGACTCGTTCTCTCCCAGTACCATCCTTTTGATATGAAACTTCGTAATATATAACCCCCCCGGATCCCTCGAGGTTCGTATATCGTGTTTTTGCCGTGTTTTTGTTTTGATCTGTTTCTGACAGGACATACTCTTTGAAAGTTTAGAAGCACAAGGGTGTCTGCCAAGGATAAAGGGAAGGAGCCTATGGAGGAAGACCTCCGAGACCCCAAGCAAGGGCTGGTACCTTCAGTCACTTGCCCTGCATCAACAGAAGCCCTACGAGTCACTAAAGAATTCTGTGATAAGTACCGAGACTTGAAGAGGAAGGTGGACATGCTTCAATGGGAGAATGATAGGCTTCGTAAGATGCTGGAAGATTTCCTCACGTCAATTAAGAGCATAATACCACCACCACCGAAGGAGTAATTCGTCATCAGGTTTGGCATCCCCTTGGCTTGCTCCAAGCTTGGGGGAGTGCCGCGGTATCACATCACTATCTTCTATATTTTTACCTTATTAGTAGAGTCATATCATGAATAGAGGAGTTATTATGTAGTATGGTTTGCATTATGGAAGTGTCCCCTCTCTCGTTAGATATGTATCCCTGTGTGAGTTTCCGTTATGGAATATTAATGAGAAGTTCTATCATTCACTCTTTTGCATAGCTTATATTAGTTTTCAATTTGTGGTTGTATGATTGATCTTGTTGTTAGTATTGGTATCACTTTGGGATCATTGAGTTAGTCTAGTTGGTTTTGGCAAACCTGGCTTGGTCAGTAGCACACTATTTTTGAGAGTTGAATGAAAAAGATAGAAGTACTCTAAAGAAAAATAATTTCATCATCTTTCTTTCTTGATTTGCTCATAAGTCTAGTATTCTCTAGTTAAGATCTTTTGTGCTTCCAAGGAAGATTGCATGTTTGTTTTATCACTTGTATGTTTGGTTGTTTCCTTCAACTCTTATACTTGCTACCCAGCCTTGCTAGCCAAAAACCTGTACTGAGAGGGAATTCTTCTCGTGCATCCACCACCTTTAAACCAAAACCCACACCATTTGTGTCCACCATACCTACCTAGTAGCATTATTTCTATTCCAAGTAAATTCTTGTTTTATCTACCTCCCAAATTAAACTTGTTATATGAAAAGTAGTGATTAAAGCTCTCACGAACTTGATGGCACACTTTACTTTCTTGCACTTAATAAACTTGAACCATTGTGCTCACCTATGTTGCGTATATGCTTGCGCTTTGTAAGTTGTGAATTAGCAGAACCATGCTGTCATGGGGAACGCTTTCAACATTGTATTGGTACTTTGTACCTAGTTGATATCATGTTCTTTTGTCTATGGATGTCGTCGGTGTGAAATGAAACGGGAGCTTGTAAGTCCATGGAGTTATGCATGTGTGTTAGAGAAACGTCTGGGCCGCTGGTCTAATCCATGTTGACATGGTGGAAATCTGCAGCGTAACCATAACGAGCATCTATGAAGCATTCTTCTTATAAAAAAAGAGATAGAGATTTATGAAAAGAGGAAAGAGAGAAAAAAGCACCATATTCCCATGGTAAATAAGAAGATTGCTGAAATGTTTGTTGTCTGCTTGCCTTGTCATTTTGATATGAGGATTCTTCCGTATCATCGGGCAAGGGGTACCCCGTTGGCGGTTCTCTATGATACACATATGCTTACGATGACAAGAACTTACCGGTGACTAAACTTGAGTAGCATGAGGAGCGGCCCTCGTATTCAAGGGACATGAGATTCTCAACTTATAACTTGTCAATGCATATCCTCATATTTGATCACTTTAACCTTAATCACCTGAAGATGCCTATGATAGGGGCAATGAGGGCTGAAAGCTAGTAAGTATCATAATTTTTGGGAGCTCTTTATGAGACTTGCAATCCCTGCTTCCCTCTGTGAAGGGCCTTTCTTTTACTTTGTAGTTGAGTCAGTAAACCTACTCCCTTCTATCTCAACAAGTATTTTGAGTTGTTGTGTTTCATTCATTCATATGATGATTTATTCAATCATGTTTCTTATGTTCCTTGTTTTGCACTTTGCTCTTATCTTGTTGTTTACTACTTTGAAAGCTATCATTGAAAACCAGCTATTTGTGAACTCCAGCAAATTATCAACTATTCTTCGACCAAGAGCTAAGTTTGCCATTACCAATTATGATTCACTTTATGTATCTTTATTGTGTTTCCTTTACCTATTGCAAGTTGAGTTATATAATAGTGAGTTGTCTTCTATTATGATCTATGTATTGATGAATGTGATGCTTCTTGTCCGTATTCTTTTATCGACTCTTCACTCCATAAACCTGAGGCCATGTTTATTGAGCTCAGTTTCGCTTGGGGACAAGCGAAGTCTAAGGTTGGGGGAGTTGATACGTCCATTTTGCATCACTATTCTATGTCATAATTCACTGTTATTCATTGATATATTTCATATTGAGAGGTGATACTTATGTTATTTCATCTGTTTTTGCATGGTTGATGACTTTTGGAGCATGGACCGCTACAGTCAGGATTCTGATGGAAAAGGTGCTATTTGGAGGCGAAATTCGCGAAGATCCGAAAATCCAGGAAAATATATAGAAAATCCTATTTTTCCAGAAGACTAAGGATGCCAGAAGACGGAGTGGAGATGGGCCGCAGGGGGCCCGCTCCACCCCCTGGCGCGGGCAGCCCTAGGCCGCGCCAGCAGGGGTGTGGACACCCTGGCCCACTCCAGCCTCTCCCCTCTGGCATATATCATCCTCCCGAAACCCTAAGACTCGGGGAGCGACCACAGAAAGATTCCGCCGCCTCTGCGGGGCGGAAAACACGAAGAGAGAAAGATCTCTCCGGTAGACAGATTTCTGCCGGGGGAATTCCTTCCCGGAGAGGGGATATCATCGCCATCAACACCACCATCAAGCTGGACTTCATCGGGATCATCATCATCATCACCACCATCATCACCATCAGCACCCTCATCACCATCTCCATATTGCTGTAATAATTGTGTTGAATCTTGCATAGTTCATAGGGGAAACTTTCCCGGTGTTGATTACTCTTTGTAGTTGATGTTATTGAGTGAACCGTTGAATTATTTTTTATGTTCAGATTGTTATACATCATTATTAAATCTTTGATCATGATCCATATGATGTCTTGTGAGTAGTTCGTTTTGTTCTTGACGACATGGGAGAAGTCATGTTGTTAGTAGTGGAGTTGTGTTGAGAAAGACTCAATAGTTTGATATTTAAGTTGCGGTGTACTTCTTCTAGTGGTGTCATGTGAACGTTGACTACATGACACTTCACCTATATGGGCCTAGGGGAATGCCTTGTGTATTTGGATACTAATCGTAGGGGTTGCCGATGTGATAGAAACCTGAACCCCCGTTAGGAAACCATTGCACAAGGGACGTAAGGGTCTTAGAGTTTAAAGCTGGGGTTAGGTTTCTACCTTAATTACTTTTCTTGTACTTAAGGATGTTTGCAAGGGGTATAATCACAAGTATGTATTAGTCCTAGGAAGGTCGGTACATTAGCACAGGTTCACCCACACAACACTTATCAAGCTAAAGAACATTAATCAACTATATGAAGCGAAAGCACTTGACAGTCTTCCCATGTGTCCTCGAGAACGTTTGGTCATCTTAGGTAATACAACCGGCTTGTCCTTTGCTGCATAAAGGACTGGGCCACTTGCTGCATTTATTCCTACTGTCTTTTATTTACTCGTAATTTGTTTACTTGCTTTATCAAAAACCCCTAAAAATCCGTTTGCTAAGTATTTGCAGAGAATTCCTGATCCATAACACTAGCCAGCACCTTCTGCTCCTCGTTGGGTTCGACACTCTTACTTATCAAAAATACTGCGATACACCGCCTATACTTGTGGGTCATCAGTGTCATAGCTGGTCAGATCAGCTACGTGACATCCATAACCAGCGCAGGAGTCCATGATGGCCTTGATGTCTTGCTCCTGTCTGTATTCATACACAGTTGAATAACCCCTGGTTACTTGCCAGATCTCCATGCATCCATGGTGGCTCATAACCTTGGTAAGGGCATGCTGTGTTGTGGTTCGCGCATAGGACATGTTCTAGTCCTGGATGAGCTGGGAATCTCCTTGGCCTTGTCTCGCACTTCAAAGGTGGACATTCTGTTCATGTTCGGAACTTTGAGAACTTCGCTAATATCCTCTAATGATTGGTGGAAATCGTGAAGAAAATCGCCGACTTCAGTAAGCCGGCTGGTGCGAGATTCGGTGGAGGAAGAATCCAGTAAGTTCAGAGGACCTGCGCATTTAAAGCAAAGTTTAGTAAAACATATCCGGATTCTTTGGAATCGGAAAGGGCTAAAAGTCAGAGATGGGAAAATTACCAAAGATGGAATCATCAACTTTGGTCTTCTCCGCTCGAAGACTCTGGAGTTCATCCTGGAGAGATTGAGTGATGTCCTTCTATCTGAATAACTCGTCATTGAGATCCGAGATTTTCTGATCCTGGGCCACAATCTTTCAATCATGTTCTTCGGTGGCCATGGAGGAGGATTCGAGGACTTGAGAAATGCCGCGCTCATGATCTGCCTTCAACTTGTTCAACTCCCGACGTAAGTCGGTGTTCTCCACCTCCATGGTCTTAAAATTCTCGGCCTCTTCAATCATTGCACATGATTTTTTGTCCAGTGTTGTAAGCAAAAGATAACAGTTGAATAGAAAATTCTACTATGAAAGCAAAAAATAGTAAGGTTAAAGACTGAAATGATTACCTTGAGCTTCATCCTTTGATATCTTCAATTGAGCATTTTCAAGACTGAGAGCTCTGATCTCTCTCCGCTTATTGCAAATATTCTTCAATAATTCCTGGTTATAAACATTAACTTTCTGTAAGTCGGAATAATACCTAGAGTCAGATGTCTACTGAAGACTCAGGCTAATATTTAACTAATATCAGCATGAGCCTTGGGGGATACACTAGTTCGTTCTTTGGCATCCTATGAAAGCATAAATCCGGATTATCTATCCAACTTCATGCTTGGGGGCTAGAGGATATGATATAAAATAAGGAAAAAGTGGATTGGAATTCTGACTTACATGTTGTTCATGAGTGATCTTGCTTAGGCTCATGTTCACCTCAGCGGTAACCTTCTCGGCGAGGGTTAGCGGGATTACTGGCGGTGGGGGAAGCACGCCGGCTTTCAGCTTCTCATCGTGAAGACGAACTTGGTCAAGAAGCTCGAAGTACTTGACGTCCTCGACTTCTTGCGCTTCTTCCTCGGCGGTGATGTTCCGGCCCTATAAAAATTGTTGGGCTAGCCATTGGATTGCTTCTACAGATTTCCAAATAATGCCGGATTGTTGAGGAGGTTTTCGGCGAAAACTTCTGCGAAGTGATCATTACCCTTTGAGGGTTCACCCTTATCAAGTACTGAGTCACCCATGGTGACATCGGTTTGCGAGCCAAGGATCACTGGCTCTGCTTGTTGAGCCGGATCTTTTGTAGCGGGTGGAGATGGAGTAATCTCCGGTGCTATGGAAGGCTGTGGAGCAGGAGTCGGAGGCGCTATGGCAGGAGAAGTCAAACTTAACTTTGACTGGCACAGGGGCTTCGACGAGCCTCCTTTCCCCTTGCCCTTGGTGAACTGTTTAGCTCTGAAGTGGTAATAGAACAAAAATCGTTACAATTTAGAAAGAATAAGAGATAAAATACAAAGACCTTGTGAGGAAAGTTACGTCTTCACAATGGGCACTTCCTTTGTGCCAATAGATACTGTCGGAGTCTCACGCTTTCGAGTAAGCGCCTCCGGCAGTGGAACCAATTCTCCATCATCCTGAGATAACTCAGGAGGATATCCTTCGAGAGGAGCAAGCTCTGACTCAGGGAGGTTAGCAAGATGAAAAGAGGAAATATCTCAGTATTGCAAAAGGACACAACAATGTATAGAAGAACGCATAATTCGAGTTACTATTGGAAAACTTACTGGTGTCACAGGATCGTCAGCCGTGTGCATGTCCAAAGACATCTCCGGGATTTTCCTCTCGATCCGCACTCTAATCACCCATTTGATCTGGGACTCGTAGTTCTTATCCGAATAAGGTTTGGAGCAGATCCGGAGGGAATATTTCTTGTTCATGGTGATAGAGTGCATAATCCTGTCACCATGGTGCTAGAGAGGTTGAATCCGGTGCGCCAGCCAGCAGTGGACCAAGTCGGATCCTTTCAGACCCTTGTGCTTTATCAGATATTCGATCAGCCTCTTAGCAAGAAGCAGATCGTCAGTGAGAGCCGGAGCATCTGCGACCCATGACTCTTGGGGCATGGCGGTGCCGTCAACAAAATCCGGCAAAGCAGTGGCTTTGCCGGGAGTCGGTCAATCCTTATGATAGAAGAACATGGACGGCCATTGTTTCACCAACTCGCTAGCCTTAATCCTAGGATAGACTCGCTCTCTCCTAACAGAAAATCTGAGTGTTCTTGTAATGTAAGGACTACCGGTGGTGATGGAATTTCTCTAGGTATGAAAGTAAAACCGGAAAATAAGAAGACTCGGCCTAATACCGAGATACGCCTCACACAAAGAGGCGTAAGCGCTCATCTCTAAAAGAGAGTTTGGGGGGAGATGGTGGACTTGCACTCCGTAATGATCTATAACCTCAGAAAAGAAATCTGAGGGAGGAAAGCTCAAACCTCTATCGAGGTGGGTGCCAAAATGCACTCGCTCGTCGGTGTTGGGGGTGGGGACGATTTGTCCATAGCCGCTCCGCCAGTTGTCGGCGCGGAGGAGACCTTCATTCTCGATGACGAGGAGCTTGGCATCATCAAGGACGCAGGGGATCTAGACCCCACGAAACTTCTCCCTCTCCATCGCAGAGGCCGTCGCCGCCGTCGCCATTGTAGTAGAAGATGAGGCTTTAACAATTTTTTGGGCATCGATGACCTGGGGTGGGCAGCGCTATGGGATTTGGGGGAGGAAAAAGAGCTTTTTCGCAGGAAAGCGTTGGGAGGAAGGAGAAAGTACTAGCGCTGGTAGGGAAGAAAGAGGAAGATCTAGACCCCTTATATCCTCCACTTGTGCCAAGATTCGTGCAAGATAAACAGTAACCATGCCACACATCATGGAAGGAGCTAGGTAACCTCCTCACGAGGATTACGCCGCCTCGATCTCCGTGCATGCATTAAAATGACACCTCGGTTCCGCGAAAGGCGGACCCACCAATGGTCATGCTGACAGGAATGTCTATTAGTGATGTGACTTGACCTTGACTGGTGTCTGGTTACGTCAGAGACTAAGTTCTGGTTTAAGTTTGAATTTCAAGCTGGAAACTCGAATAATGCAATCATAGGTCCGACTTGCTTTGAGACTCAGATTCTATCCTTTCTTTTGAAGTTTCAGGAACCCTTCAAGATTCTGCAAGCCCAAGATCAAGCTAGGTGATGCTGAAATCTGACTCTGGATCTTGGAGGCTTCCGGGGGCTGCTGTTGGGGATATACTTTCTAGGTATCCTCACTGTGCCTCACTGACCAGAGTGGCCCACTGCGGGTTAAAGCTTTGCTTCACGGGCGGCCCTGTTAGGGAGAAGAGATGGAGTCTAGTCCGGCTACGGGAAGGCCCAGTAGACTTACCGACATAGGCCCATAGTTTTACTTGTAGTTCAAGATGTACTCTATAACCGACTCTTAGTCGTAGCCAGATAGGTCTCTCTTATAAACCCTAGGCCGGATATCTATATAAGCCGTCCTAGGGAGAGCCTTTAGGGAACTACCTTACAACACCTCAATAGTCTACAATCTCAACTCGCACAGGCGAAACCCTTATAACCCATATTCCGGCTATGCTGTATTACTGGATTGCTAGCAGGAGTAGGATCCGTCCAAAGCCGGCGGATTCGAACCTGGGTAAACTTGTGTGCTCACTATCCCAGAACACCGTATGTCTCACACCCCTCTCTTCCGCACGCTTCGAGGACCCCCTCATGGTGTACTTGTCATCAATCCGACGACAAAGGGCTCATACCCCAAACACTCCTCTGGCATACGCTTAGGAGACGACAGGCTGCCGGCTTGCTTACCCTCAATGAGATGATCGCAACTATTAATAGTTTCGCTGATGCCAATGAGGAAGCTGAGGCTGAAATTGCCGCTGCAACCGGAGGTGACAACAACAACAATGGCCCTGCACCGTCCCCTTCCAACTCCGCCATCGAAAACACCAAAGCCAACTCCGACTCAGTGCTTGATGCCCTCTACGCCGACATAAACATGGATGGCATTGACTTAAATGCTAACTCATAGGAATACGATGCTGCTATGAGGGAGATCGAGTAGGAGTTCGAGAAGGAGGAGCGCGCCAAGAAGACTGCCACTTCCCGCTAGGTACTGGTGGCCATCGGGAACGTGGTAGAAGACGGGCAGGAACCAGAACCTGAGAGAGCTCCACCCACATTCGTGGTTACCAGAGTGGCAGCAGCAAAGAAGGCCGCCGATCCTCCGGGTCCAGCCAAGGCCATGCCTCCTCCAGCTATTCCCCCGCAGCAGGCGCAGGAACTCACCGCGGGCCTAGTACTACGAAACAAACAAATCCACCGCCACCATCAACATCAGAGGCTAGCAACCCATTGGTTACTCCCACCGACAAGGTGATGTACGGTCCACTCCTCGTCGAGCCCATCACCGTTTCCCATATTCGGAGCATTACAGAGCTTGATGAGAAACGTGCAGAAATCCTCGCGGAGGCCAAATGCATCATAGAATAGGGAGCCCAGTTGGACAGAGATTTGGCCAAGGCACAGCAATCTATCAAGGCGGCAAGAGCAATGGAGTCTGAATACAAGCAGTTGCTATTAAAGCACAGGGCAAAGGAGCCACCAGCTCACATTGTCGAAGACCCCGACATTCGATGCGCGTTAGGATGGGAAGCGTCTAAACCGGCAAAGGCCACCTCATACATTGATTCTGAGGGGAGGAAAGTAATGCCAACTCCCACCCTCAACATGGTCGTCGCCAAGACCCTCCTCAAACAGGACAGGTCACCAGAAGCGGTGGCTCAGGCCTATGACCTCGTAGCCAAGGCTTGAAAGCAACACAAGAAGCCCACCTCACAAAGGCTCGAGTCCAACCCGAAGCTTTACTAGTTAACCCTAAACAACCGCCAAAGGTTAAGATCTCCCCGTGACGAAGGATCCCATACAGGCTCCATGGAGCGAAGGCGGAGGGATGCACGCAACAGGGCTGACGCCATACCCATATCTTTCGACAAGGGAGAGAAGGCTCACGCTTGTCGATCGCCGCCGCCCCCGCCATCCCGGCGTCACGTGGAACAACATCCGCGCCACCGCACAAGCATACCACCTACCAGGCGTCCCCAGATCGGTATCGTCATACGTGACCAGGGTGAGAAACCCTAGCATGCCGAAGAGCACAGCAGCAATGAAGGACATAGGAGTAGATCCCACAAGGAAGCACCACATCTGACAAGAAATCGCGAAAGGCGTGAGGATTTGCATGGAGGGAGCAGCAAGAAAGCTAACCCACCACCGCCACCACCACCGTCATCACCCAGTAGCCATCATGGCGGAGGAAATGGCGGGTCCAATAGATCGCACCACAACTCCCCTCCCAATGACAGAAAAGGGAAGCAACCAGAGCCGTACGACGCACATTCACGGCTGGACAAGATCCAAGAAGCATGGGAGATCCCGTACCTAGGGCCACATTGTTTTGGACTGGTAATACAAGCCACAACTTACCCAAGGGTCTCCGGAACGACAAGACTGTCAAGCCCTATGATGGGACAGTCAGGCCAACCACGTGGTTGCAGGATTATAGCGAAGCGATCCACATCGCCGAGGGAAACCCCAATGTCGCCGTGAAATACCTCCTACTTATGCTCACCGGCACCGCCCAACAATGGATTGATGACTTGCTAGAGAAATCAATCTGCAATTGGTTGGACATGCATGAAGCGTTCACCAAGAACTTCGAGGGTACATACAAGCTTCCCTGCACCATCGGAGACCTATAGTGGTGTGTGCAAGAAAATGATGAATCCCCTCATGCTTACCTTTCCTGTTGGCTAGATATGAAAAAATTCATGCGCGGGAGTACACAATCAAACCGCTATGGCCGCCTTCATTGATGGCCTGGAAAAGGGGGCATTGCTCTGACATACGCTGTAGCACCATCAAGACAACGACACGCTTAACCTCAACTTGATGATTGCCATGGCGAGTGAATTCGTCACTGCTGATGATGATGCTCGCGGCTCATTACTAGCACTGGCCATCCCTACCTAGGCCAAAAGGAACAATAACAATAAGTAGAAAACTTTGCTAGAAGAGAAGCAAGCTGCCGACATGGTCGCCACAACATTCATTGGCAGAGGTGGAGGCGGACAACATGGTCGTGGCTAGGGGCTAGCCATGAGCAACATAGGAGAGATTCAACACCCTCAGCACCCCGTGTTCCCCAAAGGTACGAAGAGTATCATGATATGCCATGTTTCGACCACCTCGCCGCAAATGGAAAGGCCACCCACACCAACCGCCAATACAAGTTCGTGAACAACCTCAAGGAAGACCTTGAGTCCGGCTACAAGTGAAGTCGGAAGAATAGACCCCATAGAAAGGGAAAGGGGAAGAAGAAGGAGGAGGAATCCAAGGAATCAAGTGACATGGACAAAGATGTGGAACCCAAGTCTGCCAACAAGGGAGATGGCGAGGGCAAGAACCCCTTAAAAAAGAAGGCACCATTCTACCACACCTTCCTTGGCACTCCCACTGTCCAGGCCCAGGAAACCTCACTGAGGATACTGATGGCTACCCTCCCTCCAGTTCCCCAGTACGTTAGGTGGTCAGAGATTCCAATCACTTGGGACATGCAAGATCATCCAGACCTCATCCCAATAGAGAACCAGTATGCCATGGTCATCAACCCATTGATTGGCAGCACATAGTTCACCAAGTGCCTCGTGGATAGTGGAAGCAGCATCAACATCATGTACCTAGATACACTACACAAGATAAACTTGATAGAGACTCAGCTAAGGAAGAGAAACACAGTGTTCCATGGCATCGTTCCTGGCCAGCAAGCCAACTCCCTTGGCTGCATCACCCTTCCGGTCACCTTTGGTGATGTCAACATTTACCTCCAAGAGTGCATGACCTTTGAAGTGGTGCCCTTCAAGAGCATGTACCATGTCATCTTCAGACGCGACATATTTCACTCCTTCCTTGAAAGGCCATGCTTTGTTTACAATAAGCTCAAGATAGCCGGACCAAAAGGCGTGATCACAGTTGACGGAAGCTTCACCAAGGCAAGGGAGTGCGAACTGAGTAAAGATGCCTTCACCGAAGCAGTCCTCTACGGTGAGGAGTTCAAGGAGATCCAGAGCCAGGTCGATGCCTCGGAGATGCTGGATTCAAAGAAGCAAATCACTGTTGCCGAACCTGCATTCAACGCTGCCATCAAGACCAAGCAGGTGGAGCTTGTTGAAGGAGATTCCTCCAAGACCACCGCCATTGGCACGAACATGGATCCCAAATAGGAAAGCACGCTCATCGAGTTCCTCCGTGAGAATAGGGACATCTTCGCCTGGCAACCTGCCGACATGAAAGGTGTACCTAGGGAACTTGCCGAGCATAGCTTGAATATTGATCCTAAGGCCAAACCGGTGAAACAACCTCTATGACGCTTCAGTGATGAAAGACGACGTGCTATAGGCAAAGAGATAGCTAGGTTACTTAAGGCTAGTTTTATCCGAGAAGTCATTCACACGCAATGGGTGGCAAATCTTGTACTTATCCCCAAAAAGGGAGCCAAAGAATTAAGAATGTGCGTTTATTACACCGACTTGAACAAATCGTGTCTGAAGGATCCGTTTGCTTTGCCTCGCATTGACCAAGTCATTGACTCGATGGCTGGCTCAGAACTTCTGTGTTTTCTTGATGCATACTCGGGATACCACCGAATCAATATGCGAAAGTTGGTCTAATTGGCCACTTCGTTCATCACATATTATGGCACATACTTCTATGTCACGATGCCCTTTGCATTGAAAAACACTGGTGCCACATATCAGCGGACAATGCAGCGTTGCCTACGTGACCAGATAGGTCGCAATGTACACACTTACATGGATGATATCGCAGTGATATCAAAGAAATCAAATGACCTCATCGCCGACTTGCATGAAACCTTTGACAATCTTCGGAAGTACAACATGATGCTTAACCCTAAGAAGTGTGTTTTCGGGATACCATTTGGCAAAATTGTGGGCTTCATCGTTTCGCATCATGGAATTGAGGTCAACCCGGAGAAAATCAAGGCCATCCTTGAAATCAAATGCCCGACATGCTTCAAGGGCATACAGAACCTCACAGGCTGCGTTGCAGCAGTAAGCCAGTTCATCAGCCGACTTGGATAGAAGGCTATGCCGCTCTACAAGTTGCTCAAGAAGGCAGACAAATTCATATGGACGGACGAGGCAGATGCAGCACTTCAAGAGTTGAAGAGAATACTCTCCTCCGCACCAATACTTGCTGCACTGGTATCAATGGAGCCTATGTTAGTATACATGGGGGCAACCAACCGAGTTATCAGCATCATCATCGTGGTGGAGCGCAAGGAGCCAATGCATGAATATGGAGTTCAGCGACCAGTTTACTATGTAAGCGAGGTCTTGACAAGATCCATGCAGCATTACTCGCACTACCAGAAGTTAGCTTATGGAGTTTTCCTTGCTTCACGGAAGTTAAGGCATTATTTCCAGGAGCACCCCGTCACAGTAGTGAGCAAAGCTCCATTGTTCGACATCATCAACAATAGTGACGCTACAGGGAGATTGGCAAAGTGGGGCATTGACACTACAAGAAAAGTTGGCTTTTACAATGGATGATTTTCGTGGTTGAAGGCCCATTTTTCATGGCTAAAAAGTCTTCTACGACAGATGCCCTTTGTGGTAAAAGCCCGGTCACAAAAGAATCTACCATCGTTTTTCCCTGACCGTGGCGGATCGCAACCTTCAGCCATGAAAACTTGTTCCGTCGTAGATCTGCTCGCCAGCCGTGTTGACTGCTGACGTCATGCAAACTGCCATATGGTAGCCGCCTTTAGCTAGCAGTTACCACTATTAATGAGCATACAAACCATGGCAGAAGACAGGCCCAACCAAGGCAATACTAACTGGGCTGGCCCATTAGGGGAGCCCAAAAAGAAGATGGCCCGTTACTGTTATGTCCTGCATTGTTTGAAATGGGCCCAAAGTTGCAGCCAGTAGTGGCCCGTGAACTTTCAGGCCCAATTCTGTTTCGGCCTAAAGAAGTCCCATGATGGTCCAACACTCCGCGGCCCATTAGCAAGAGAATATCATTTTGCATCCTGAAAGTTGGGGCGCCCAGGCAACGCAGTACCCAAGTTGATTTTAATCACCGCGATTCGAAAAGTTGGGGCGCCAATTGCTGAGAGGGGTGTTTCGAGTGAATGATGGCCAAACCCAATATTTTCAAATAGCGCCCGTTAAGTCAGGATATTCCGTTACACTAGTTCCTGCTGTGCCCCTCTTTGCCGGTCACTCTTCTTAGCCATCCTGCACGTTTCGTAGGGGAAAATCCATTACTGTACTTTCCTAACTCTCGACACTGAATCTTGTTGCGATAGCGGCGGTCCCTTTTCTTCCCTTCCCCGACCCTAAATCTGCCGGCGGCGGAGGACCTTTTTTCTCCCTCCCTCGACACTGAATCCGATGGTGGCGGCCCAACATGTCTTGCAAGGCGAAGGTTGTAGCTACGTCACCAACTGATTCGGATCCGTCGGGGCCCAAGTCTGGGGCTCAACACGAAGCAGCGGCGAGGTCTTCAGCCCCGGTTAGCGAGGAGGCTAGCAAGGATTCTACTCCCAAGGTACCTACGAGCAGCGGGTTGAAGAGAAAGCAAGGATGACGGTGGATTGTTCGGCTCCGGTGGGCGGATGCGACACCCAGATCTCGAAACTAGGGAGAAGAGCGAGAGGTGAATTTTTCTTATCTGTGCCTTATCTTGCAAGCAGATTAGTTACGGCATAATAGAATCGACTAAACTAAAAAGTTCCCCTTTTTAATCAAATTAGGCACAACTTTGATACAAAGGGACCTATATGAGTCCACAGTTCATGTTCGGCAGTACACTACAAAACTTTATTTTGGTTGTGAGAGGGTTGTGTTCGGGCAAGATGTGTATCTGCTTGTGAATTGCGAAGAGGTTGTGTCTGTTTCGCAGCTGGTAGATATGCTTGTCGCTAGAATTTCCTGGGGTTCTATATAGAGGACAAAATTGGTGTGTCGCAACATGAATGATACCTATCAGCAAATTGAGCACTCCCATGAGCTTCAGATGGTTTGGGAGTGTTGTGCAGTTGATCGTAAGGTGAAAGTTGAAGCGATGATTGATGATATGTATGCAGATGCTGGAGATCTTGCTGCCAGAGCTTCTGCTCCTAGAGAATACGGACCAATAGATGCTGATCTAGATAAGTTTAGTATACGCATAGAGGTGGATTCATACATGGCAAAACTTGATGAGCGAGTTAATAAGCCAGTTTTGTCATGTACTGTGGAGATCACTGTCGATTCCAAAAACATAACTCTTGATGAAATGAGAGAGATGATCAGTAAGGAAATCAGTATTGGCCCTAAGCAGATGGCAAAAATCCGGTGGTGGCATCATAAGAAGCAGCAATTCATAGATGTTTTGGATACTGAAGATCTTATGCAGATTATGCGGCGAAAGAAGCGAACCAGAAAGGTGTTCTTCCTTGGTACCATTTCTAATGTTGTTGAACAGGTTATAGTGGATGTAGATGCCCCTGTAGTGGCTGAACAGAATGAGGTGGTCGATGTTGATGATATCTGATGAGAGCTGCTACCCTGGGCTTGTCATATGGACCACGGGGTTCCCCTGCCTGTATTTGTAATATTGACTACTGTTGCATTTAGAGCGTGCTTCTATGATTATGTTTGTTGAGAGATTGCGATATAATGTTGTGCGAGCTGTTGAGATTTTCGGACATGTCACTCACTGAAACCATTGTTGTTGTAATAAGACATAAGTACATTGTAGTTGACATGATTATGTTTCTTAAGATGACGTACCGTACTTGTTTTAGTTATTATGTTTGTTGGGACATTGTAATGTAATGTTTTATGAAACCATGACTGGACTAGTGATGCATAAATACATTGTAGTTGACATGATTATGTTTCTTGAGATGATGTACTGTACTTGTTTCTGTTATTTTGTTTGTTGAGAGATTGTAATGTAATGTTTTGCGAAACCATGACAAGACAAGTGATGTGTAAGTACCTTGTAGTCGACATGATTTTGTTTCTTGAGTTGATGTAATATACTTGTTTCTGTGATTACGTTTGTTGAGAGATTGTAATGTGATGTTTTGTGAAACCATGTTGTGGTTATGTTTGTTGGGAGATTATAATGTAATGTTTGGTGAAACCATGACTGAAGAAGTGATGCATAAGTACCTTGTAGTTGACATGATTTACGCCGCCCAAAATCCAGTATATAATAAGGGGAGTGCGAGCCGGGTGGTCATCACGGGAATCGACGCGCACATCCCGCATGCATGTGTCACGTGTTGATGGGGCAATGACGTGCACAACTGCTGCACGATCACGTCGGCACGTCGAACTCCATCGAATTCCACGTAGACAGACACACACGGGATATTTACGAGTCTAGAATACGCTATGCCACTTTTGTTGTGATCAAATTATGTTCAGTACGCGAGATATTACTTTTTTTTTTGATAATCGACAAATGCATGCATGAACACGACGCATGAAACCGCTGCTCATCCTTGATCAGATCGGCACCCCACTCTGTGTACCCGCCATCGACCATTCGGAGCAACTACCTAGAGCACAATCCCCCTAACCGTGGGAATGGCAGGTCCAAGCCGTCCACTGATCGTCCTGCGTCCCCGGCTCTTCGCTGCATCGTTCACGCTCGTGAGTCGCCTGCTGAGGCAGCACGTCGTGTCCGCCCGTGCCAGGATCCATTGACATCGGCACTCGAGGACACCGCAACGTCGAAGCTCGTACCGGCCGCGCAGGAGGAGCGTGGGGTACCAGCAGCGTCGGACGAGCGCAAAGCAGCAGCTAGGACGGGGGCGCGTGTTGCACCGGCGAGTACGGACAAGAAGAGGAATGAGAAGAAGACCAGGAAGAAGAGAGGAGATAGCTATTTGGACGAGTCCGACTCAGCCAACGAGGAGGTGTTCATCGATTAGTTGGAGGCAGAAGCGGAGGAGAGTGACGTGGACCCGTGGGACTACGAAGAGGAGGAGGAGGACTCCGACAAGGAGATAGCACGCTTATTCGAGGAAGGGCGGTGTCGAGTCGTCAGAGGAGGACACCAGCGGCGGTGATGGTAGGGACCATGGTGTTGACGAAGACGAGGACAAACCGAAAGACGAAGACGATGGCTTATTTGAAATATGATCATTTATTTTAGTTAGATAGATGTATTTTCACTTGTTTATGGAGGTAAAGTATCGGTGGCACGAATAGAGAGGTGGCACGGATTGACCATGCATAAAAAAAGTGGAGAAGGGAGGGGTTATCCTGCCCGTTGGATCACATATGATCAACGGTTGGTGGAGACGATCCACGTGGCATATGTGTCAGCCAATCAGGGCGTAGCACCCAGAGTGAGAACACATTTGGGATCTCCACACGTTTGGGCTTTTATGAGATTTGTGACCGAGAGAGAGAGGGCAAATCTCTTTTCACAATCCGCCTATGGATCCACCAGTGTCATTGCATGTGTGTTCTTCTCATTAACCATAGCTAGAGTCATTGCATGTGTGTTCTTCTCACAGACCACATATGGAACCACCATTGTCATTGAAATGTGTATTATTTCATTAACCACAACTAGGGTCATTTCATGACTGCTCTTTTCACATACCACATATGGATCCACCAGTATCATTGGAATGTGTGTTCTCTTCAGAGACCACACATGGATCCACTAGTGTCATTGCATGTGTTTTCTTTTTACTAACAACAACCAGAGTCATTGCATGTGTGTTGTTTTCACATACCACATATGGATCCACCAGTGTCATTGCATGTGTGTTCTTTTTACTAACAACAATTGGAGTAATTTCATGTGTGTTCTTTTCACATACCACATATGGATCCACCAGTGTCATTGCATGTGTGTTCTGTTCAGATACCACACATGGATCCACCAGTGTCATTGCATGTGTGTTCTTTTTACTAACAACAACTGGAGTCATTGCATGTGTGTTCTTTTCACAATCCACCTATGGATCCACCAGTGTCATTGCATGTGTGTTCTTCTCATTAACCACAGCTAGATACATTGCATGTGTGTTCTCTTCAGAGATCACACATGGATCCACCAGTATAATTGCATGTGTGCTCTTTTTACTAACAACAACTTGAGTCATTGCATGTGTGTTCTTTTTACTAACAACAGGTGGAGTCATTTCATGACTATTCTTTTCACATAACACATATGGATCCACCAGTGTCATTGAAATGTGTGTTCTTCTTATTAACCACAACTAGAGTCATTGCATGTGTGTTCTCTTCAAAGACCACACATGGATCCACCAGTGTCATTGCATGTGTGTTCTTTTTACTAACAACAACTAGAGTCATTGCATGTGTGTTCTTTTCACATACCACATATGGATCCACCAGTGTCATTGAAATTTGTGTTCTCTTTAGAGACCACACATGGATCCACCAGTGTCATTGCATGTGTCTTCTTTTTACTAACAACAACTGGAGTCATTGCATGTTTGTTCTTTTCAGATACCACATATGGATCCACCAGTGTCATTGCATGTGTGTTCTCTTTAGAGACCACACATGGATCCACCAGTGTCATTGCATATGTGTTCTTTTTAGTAACAATAACTAGAGTCATTTCACTACTATTCTTTTCACATACGACATATGGATCCACCAGTGTCATTGAAATGTGTGTTCTTCTCATTAACCACAGCTAGAGTAATTGCATGTGTGTTCTCTTCAGAGACCACACATGGATCCACTAGTGTCATTGCATGTGTGTCCTTTTTACTAACAACAACTGGAGTCATTGCATGTGTGTTCTTTTCACATACCACATATGGATCCTCCAGTGTCATTGAAATGTGTGTTATCTTTAGAGACCACACATGGATCCACCAGTGTCATTGATATGTGTGCTCTTTTTACTAACAACAACCAGTGTCATTGCATGTGTGTTGTTCTCATTAACCACAGCTAGATTCATTGCATGTGTGTTCTCTTCAGAGACCACACATGGATACACCAATGTAATTGCATGTGTGCTCTTTTTACCAACAACAACTAGTCATTTCCTGACTATTCTTTTCACATACCACATATGGATCCACCCGTGTCATTGAAATGTGTGTTCTTCACATTAACCACAACTAGAGTCATTGCATGTGTGTTATCTTTAGAGACCACGCATGGATCCACCAGTATCATTGCATGTGTGCTCTTTTTACTAACAACAACGAGTGTCATTGCATGTGCGTTCTTCTCAATAACCACAGCTAGATTCATTGCATGTGTGTTCTCTTCAGAGACCACACATGGATCCACCAATGTAATTGCATGTGTGCTCTTTTTACTAACAACAACTAGAGTCATTTCCTGACTATTCTTTTCACATACCACACATGGATCCACCCGTGTCATTGAAATGTGTGTTCTTCTCATTAACCACAGGTAGAGTCATTGCATGTGTGTTCTCTTCAAAGACCGAACATGGATCCACTAGTGTAATTGCATGTGTGTTCTTTTTACTAACAACAACCATAGTCATTGCATGTGTGTTCTCTTCACACACCACAGATGGATCCACCAGTGTCATTGAAATGTGTGTTCTCATTAGAGACCACACATGGATCCACCAGTGTCATTGCATGTGTGCTCTTTTTACTAACAACAAATAGTGTCATTGCATGTGTGTTCTTTTTACTAACATCAAGCAGTGTCATTGCATGTGTGTTCTTTTCACATACCACATATGGATCCACCAGTGTCATTGCATGTGTGTTCTTCTCATTAACCACATCTCGAGTCATTGCATGTGTGTTCTCTTCAGAGACCACACATGGATCCACCAATGTAATTGCATGTGTGTTCTTTTTACTAACAACAACTAGAGTCATTTCATGTGTGTTCTTTTCACATACCACATATGGATCCTTCAGTGTCATTGCATGTGTGTTCTTCTCATTAACCACAGCTAGAGTCATTGCATGTGTGTTCTCTTTAGAGACCACACATGGATCCACCAGTGTCATTGCATGTGTGTTCTTTTTACTAACAACAACTGGAGTCATTGCATGTGTGTTATTTTCACACACACCACATATGGATCCACCAGTGTCATTGAAATGTGTGTTCTTGTTGGGGGGATACCCCTGGGTAGGTCACGCGGGGTATAAAGGCCAAATTAGCCTAGGTACGGCAAGGTCAAAGCGAATGCTGGCTGAGTCACCTCAAGGCAGGCCGAATCACGAAGTAACCCGGACCAGGGGATGTCCACCTAACTGGGTCTCAGCCGACTTGTATCGTAAGTCGGAGAGATGAATCTAACTTGTATGCAGGAACAGGTGTGGCCGGATCAGCTATGTACGATCCGGGTTATATCAAGCTTGTAGGAGAAGGAAGGTATCTCGCTGGTCAAAGGTGACCACTGTACACAGAGCATGAGCGGAGCAGACAGAGGCAGTACCACCGAGGCGTGGCCGACAAAGGTGACGATGCCTATGTCGGATAACGCAGGCGCCGGAGAGGCTCACGTAGCCTCTGCATGGATGACGCGGGGGAAAAGTGACCCGGTCGATTTACTATTTTGGGGAAGAGGCATATTCCCTGGAATATGCCTCCACGTATGCCCTAATTGGAGACCTAGCCACCCCTATATAAGGAGGTCTAGGGACTCTGTAGAATGGGTTGGTGTTGAGAGGTTATGTTCTTCTAGCAAGTTACTGAGGGCTAGCTAGTGGTGAGAGTAAGAGAGTTCCTTCTTCCTCCTCTCTCCGATACAGCTCAAGGAGCACTTGTAATCTGTGTGAGTGAGAAAAATACAAAGCTACTATGTGTGGAATCACCACATTATCCCTCCCTGGATTCCCCTAGTGCATTTAGTCCCCACCTTTAGCCTATCCATGGCATCTGCCGTGACCCCACCACGACACTTGGCGCCTATCCATGCTCCAAGCTACAAGGACAACTTTCCATGGCATTGTGCCAGGCATTTCTTTTGAGCCCATAGGCAAAGTCCGGGTTGATGTGTTGTTTGGCACACGAGATAACTGCCGAACTGAGAATTTGGAATTTGAAGTGGTGAATTTAGGAAGTGCGTATCACGCGTTACTCGGAAGGCCATCACTGGACAAGTTCATGGCAAGTTTTGAACGAGCACTCTTTGAACGTGAGACCCGGAGCAAGGCCGGTGAAGCAACCTCTCCGCCGCTTCGCCGAAGATAGGAGAAAAGTCATTAGAGATGAGATAGCTCGGTTACTAGCAGCAGGATTTATCATGGAAGTTCTTTACCCGGATTGGCTATCTAATCCAGTGCTGGTGGAGAAGAAGAAGGATGATCCGAATGTGGAAGTGGTTTGGCGTATGTGTATTGATTACACGAACCTGAATAAGGCGTGTCCAAAAGATCCATTTCCACTGCCAAAGATAGATTAGGTATAGATTCAACTCCTGGGTGTGAACTATTGTCATTCATTGATGCATATTCTGGTTCCACCAAATACCCCTGAATCTGGATGATCAAATAAAAACTGCATTTATCACCCCGTATGGGGCT
Source organism: Avena sativa (assembly GCA_916181665.1). Classification (NCBI taxonomy): domain Eukaryota; kingdom Viridiplantae; phylum Streptophyta; class Magnoliopsida; order Poales; family Poaceae; genus Avena; species Avena sativa. Next base: position 362,005,485 of record OV702290.1, on the reverse strand, counting down.
TATTGCTATCCCACCATGCCATTCGGTTTACGTAATGCAGGGGCAACGTACCAAAGATGTATGCAGAAATGTTTGCACGACCAAATTGTTCAAAATGTACAAGTGTATGTGGATGATGTGGTTATCAAGACCAAGGAAAGCAAAACACTCCTTGACGATATCAGGCAGACATTCACAAACCTAAGGAGGTTCCGGATGAAGCTTAACCCGGAGAAATGTACGTTCGGTGTCCCGGCTGGAAAATTACTCGGATTTCTTGTCTCCAGGCGAGGTATCGAAGTCAATCCAACTAAAATCTGGGCCATAGAGCGAATGGAACTGCCGAAGTGTCTTAACAATGTCCAGAAGTTCACTGGTTGGCTGGCATCGTTAAGTCGGTTTGTATGTCGGTTGGGAGAAAAGGCATTGCCTCTCTATCAACTCATGAAAAAGTCGGACAAGTTCATTTGGACGCCACAGGCCAATGAAGCCTTTATCCAGTTAAAGAAAATGTTAGCCACTGCACCAGTGTTAGCCTCTCCACTATCAAAGGAGCCAATGTTGCTCTATATACCTGCAACCAACCGAGTTGTAAGTGTAGTAATTGTGGTAGAGCGCGACGAAGAGGGTAAGTCAGTGCAGAGGCCAGTATATTACCTAAGCAAGGTATTGTCCACATCAAAGCAAAATTATCCACACTATCAGAAAGTGGCGTATGGTGTGTACATGTCGGCAAAGAAGCTAAAACATTATTTTGAGGAGCACCCCATCAAAGTAATATGTGAAGCCCCTATATCCGAGATAATGAGTAACAAGGATGCAAGTGGCAGAATTGCGAAATGGGCAATTGAGCTAGCTCCTTATGCGCCACAATATGATAGAAGAGAAGCAATCAAGTCTCAGGCCATGGCCGACTTTTGTGTGGACTGGGCCGAGGTGCAATATGAACCACCACTACCAGATCCGAACTATTGGAGAATGCACTTTGCGGGTCAAAAACAAAAACCGGGTTAGGCGCCAGAGTTGTGCTTACCTCGCCAAAGAATGGCCAATTGAAGTACGTGCTACAGATCCATTTCGCAGCGTGAAACAATGTCGCCGAATATGAAGCACTTGTGCATGGGCTCAAAGTGGCAAAAGAAATTGGGATACGTCGGATCCAATGCTTTGGCGACTCGGATTTAGTAGTTTAGCAAGTGTCAGGGCTGTGGGACGCTCTTGATCCAAACATGGCACTATACAGATTCCATGTGCAGAAGATATCTGGTTACTTTGAGGGATGCAAATTTCGCCATGTACCCCGGGTGGAAAATGAGGTTGCCGACGTATTGTCGAAGCTCGGATCAACCCGACAAGCAATTCCACCGGGTATAGCATTAGAACACCTCAGAAAACCATCTACCAGACTGTCCCCAGAAACCGACTCAATCTATGTCCCGGAGGATCCATAGTCTGGAGCTGCACCCATGGACATTGACATGGGAGATGGTGCGCGAAATCCGGGGACTGCCTCAGCAAACCCGGGGACTGCTTTGCAAGACCCGGGGACTGCTCAGCATGATCCGGTTGAGGTTATGCCGGAGGATCAGATGGAAATTGATGAGGATGTGTTCCCTGTATGAGCAATACCAGCTTGGGCACTACCTATATTTCAATTCCTGAAAGATGGAACCTTACCCGCTAAGGAAGTATAATCCAGGCAAACTCAAAGGAGAGCAAAAGCATACATGAGCATCAATTCCGAGCTATACAAAAGGAGTGTGACTAATGTCCTCCAGCGATGTGTTGACCCGGAAGAAGGGCTTGACATCCTCCAAGATATACATCAAGGGGAATGTGGGCATCATGCCTCGTCCAGAGCCTTGGTAGCAAAAGCTTTCCGGCATGGATTCTACTGGCCAAGTTCCTTAGAATGGGCAGAAGACTTGGTAAGAAAATGCAATGGTTGTCAGAGATATGCTACCAAGACACATATGCCAATGTCGGAACTCAAGACCATACCAATCACATGGCCATTTGCCGTATGGTGTTTGGACATGGTTGGCCCATTCAAACCAGCAAGGGGAAATATGACTCACATTTTGGTCATCATGGATAAATTTACAAAGTGGATTGAAGTAAAGCCAATAAGAAAATGTGATGGAGCTCGGCCGTGACATTTCTCAAAGACATCATCTTGAGATATGGTTATCCTCACAGTATCATAACTGATAATGGCACAAATTTTGCTGAAGGAGCATTTGCACGATTCTGCCGAGATAAGAAGATCCGGCTGGACGTTACCTCGGTAGCCCACCCCGCATCAAACGGACAAGTGGAAAGATCCAACAGATTAGTATTATCCGGGATAAAATCCCGGATCATTGAGCCGCTGCAAAGATCAGCGGGGTGCTGGATAGAAGAACTACTAGCGGTATTGTGGAGTTTAAGAACAACTCCGAATCGATCAACAGGCTATACGCCATTCTTTCTGGTATATGGGGCAGAAGCTGTATTACCAGCCGACATAGAGCATGACTCGCCTAGGGTCACCCAATACACAGAAGCCAAAGTGTAAGAATCCCGGCAAAATGTTGTTGATCTGCTGGAAGATGTGAGAGAATTGGCATTGTCCAGATCTGCCATATATTAGCAAAATCTCCGATGCTATCATAGCTGGAAAGTAAACCCCCGAGTCTTCCGGGAAGGTGATCTGGTACTCCGGTTGGTACAACATACTGCTGGCATGCATAAGTTATCCCCCCCATGGGAAGGGCCATTCATTGTGAGCAAAACATTGCACAATGATTCTTATTATCTTATCGATGCAAAACCACAAAAAAAGAACAAGGCAGACAGGTCCAGCGAGGAATCTAAGCGTCCATGGAATGTAGCTCTACTTCGTCCTTTCTACACTTAGCAGAGAAGTGTATGTATCCGAGTCTCTCATATGTCGGTATGTATGCCGGCAATGAGCTTATCAATGAAATGTTGGCACCTCGAGCAGTAACTTGGGGACTGCCTTAATAATGTTTGATTGTCCTCTGTATTTATTATTTATATCTCGGCTGGTGTAAGTTTTTCTACTTAAGCCGGATTAGTAGTGTGTGAGCACCAAGGACCCAACTCTTCGACTTACTGCTGTCCAACAAGATTTGGCTTCATGGCAAGCAAGAGAACAAGTTTGGAATTGCGTAACACATGAAAAACGACTAAGGAAAGGAAGTTAATCAAGGAAGTTAATCGAGCCGACGTTTGTTTTTTGGACTAACCTTATGTTTACTTTCGATTTATTATGCTGAATTATTTTGAGCTAATCCTAAAGTTTTCAAGTATTGTTAAGACAGTTTTTGAAGCTCGGACTCGTAAGTCATAAAACCGAATCAAGGTAGACACGAGCCGAGCCAAAAGATTGGATGAACAAGAAAATGAAACTCGGGGACTACGCCCAAGTTAATCCGGCATAAAAACTTAGTAGCAAAATATCACTTGTGTGCTTGATACAATTCCACCCGGCATACCGGGGATCTCATGAAATTTAAAGTGTTTATCAAGGAGCAGCAGCAGGAGGTAATTCGGCGCCAGCAGGGGTAGCCTCGGCCTCAGCTTCAGAATCATCTGCGTCTTCCTCGACGTCTGAGGCTTCGTCCTCTTCATCCTCATCCGACTCATCTTCAACATCTTCATCATCGGCGGCATCTAGGAAGCTGTGTCCCTCGTTCCATTGATGAATGGGCGCGTATTGGATGAAGCTGTGAGCGCAAGCCTTGCGCCGAGCTACCCAATCCGGGTCAGTAGACCAGTTCGATCCAGTGCGCATGCACGCAAGGAGATTGAGGTCAATCTTCTCATACCACGTAAGCACGTAGTGGAGAACAATCTCAGCTCCGGCGCGCCCAGCAGATTCTCTCCAGAGATCGAGCTGAGTCTCGCATTCCATAAGCTTGGCAAAAAGAACAGACATATTCTCCTGAGTATCTTCCTCAGGCCAAAAGGCGTTGAAGATCCGGATTACTACGTCTAGGACGTCCTTGCCATAGTTCTTCACAAGTTCGACACGAGAGGACAAGATGACCAGCAAGTCCTCCATGTCATATGGAATTTCTCCAGCGCTAGGTACAATTTGGGTACCTCTCTTCTGGCGGATCTTGGCAACAGCCTTGGATGCGACGACATCGCTCTCTGGGAATTTTCCTGAAAAAATAAGACAGGTGGAGTAAGTAAAGGAAGGAAACCCGGAAAGGTCAGTGTGTGTCGAAGGAAAAGAACTTACCAGCAATATGGCTGTGGATTCAGGTTAGCTCCTTGGTGCACTTGTCATGCCTCTCCCGGAGTTGAACAAGCTCAGCGTTCGCCGACTCAAGTTTAGAGTCGGCCTCCTTAAGCAATTCTTGGTCCTTGGCAATCTGGAGGTTGAGGCGCTCGCGCTCTTCAGTGAAGTCTTGGCCAGCTTTTTGAAGTTCGGTTTGATGTTGTTCTTTCAGCTTCTTCATATCTGCCTTGAGCTTGGCAATCTCATCATCTTTGGCTCGGAGGAGGGCAAGCTCATCATCTTTCTTTTTGAGCTCGGCCTGATGCTGCCCTGCTTGTTCGAGAAAATGCAGCATCATGTTAGGCACGGGCACACTATCTTCAAGAGATGCTGAAATAGTTTGTTGACCCAGCAAAGCCGAGGTATGAATGTTTGCCGAGCCACGGAGAAAAGGAGATAGAGAGCATCGCAAAGTTGAGCCAAAACGACTTATCCTTGACGTGGTCCAAGTTTTTCCTCATGATGGTGTTCTCAGCTTCCACCTCTGCTGCGAAATCCGAATGATGGATTAGTTCGGCGAAAAAGGATGAAGAAAAATAGAAAAATGCCAAGGGAGAAAACTTACCCCTTTTCTCGTATTCAGCGAGAAGTGTATTATGTTTTGCACGCAGCATCTTGTGAGTATCCAGGAGACGCTGAAATTCAACGCTCCGGCGGTTGGTGGTCACCTGAAAAGAATACACAAAGATAACTTAGTCTTGTGCATATTCGAAGTGTACAAAATCCGGGCCAAGTGGAACTTAACCCGGCTCTAGGTGTGTGCATATTCAAAGTGTACAGAATCCGTGCCAAGTGGAACTTAACCTGGCTCTAGGTGTGTGCATATTCGAAGTGTATAGAATCCGGGCCAAGTGGAACTTAACCCGGCTCTAGGTGTGTGCATATTCGAAGTGTACAAAATCCGGGCCAAGTGGAACTTAACCCGGCTCTAGGTGTGTGCATATTCGAAGTGTACAAAATCCGGGCCAAGTGGAACTTAACCCGGCTCTAGGTGTGTGCATATTCGAAGTGTACAAGATCCGGGCCAAGTGGAACTTAACCCGACTCTAGGTGTGTGCATATTCGAAGTTATCAAGGAGCTACGTTAGTTTTCTAAGGAGCATCCGGCCGAGTAACAAGTTACTCCCCCAGAGGCTCGGGGACTAATGGTTATATCACTAATATCTACAACATGTTAAGGAAAAGACGAAGAAACGTACCTCCATCATCCGACACGCAAGGTTAATTGCCTTGGCAGTAGTATTCATCTGCGCAGCAAATTCGGCGGGACCGAACTTCTCCGGGAGATCGTCATTGTGGACGAACTCCGCCTTGTTCCAGTTATTTACAAACTCGATCAAGGTCGGAGGGTATCGTTCGCCGCTGAGCATGTGGGGCGCCACTAAACCCTTAGCATGTGCTTCCCTCCTCTCAACCTGGGCAAGAGCAGGGCTGGTGTGCAAAATAAGTTGTGCATCAGCTGGCTCGGCAGGGGCGTCCTTCAGAGGTGGAGTCTTCTTCGAAAGCATGGACGCGAGTGTGCACTGTCCAGCCTCGATGGACGCTGCCCTGGTGGCGTCAGGAGCCTTTTTGCCCTTAGGTTGCTGCTGAGAAGTGGAAGTTGTTGCAGCGGATTTGCCCTTGGGAGCTACCTTGGCGCTAGCCTTGGTGTTGCTGGTATCTTCTCGCTGAGCCTTGGAACACTCGGACGAGGCGGAGGGGCTTGATGCTGCTGATGTTGCTTTTCCTGTTGCTGCTGGGGCTGGAGTTGGTGCTGGTGCTATTTTCTGCTTCGGCGGAGGTGCTGAGGGAACCTTGGTGGTAGCTGAGCCGAAGTGGTGGTTGCTGCTGCCTCGGCAGAGCCAGTCTCCCCCGCTCCGAGGTTGCCCTCCTCTTGACGAGGTGGGCTGGAACCCGGAGCAGCCGCTGAACCCTCCGGAATGGGGCTCAGCGGGCGTGAATTGTCGCCACGAGGGGGAGAAGGGCTGTGTCAGAGCGGCGAGGCAATGCCGGGTCCACTCTGTGGGACCTCCACCGCGGCCCTATCGAATCAAATAATGTATGATGAGAAACTATAAAGGAAGGGCAAGTAAATAGCAAAGGGAGAAACGACTTACTCATCCGAAGTCAGGGGCTCCTTCAGCTTGCGAGCTCTCCGGGCCACAGCCTTAGTCGTGGCCTTGGTGGCGTCTTTGTCCACGGACTTCTTTCGCCTCTTGGCTGGCTGAGAAGGTCCGGAGGACGAAGCAGATGCGGCTCCCCTTTTCTTCTTCGGCGTGACCGGGACAGGCTCACCCACGGCAAGGGGAGGATCTTCATGGATCTACCCACCGGGGTTAGTTGATGCCGGAAAAGCATAAGAAAGGGGGATAGTGTCAAATGCTTCCATCACCTCAACATCCAAGTCATCTTCATCGTCGGACCAATCTCTAATGGAAGAGAGTTTACCGGTGGGTCGCTTGGTCGCGTCGGCCATCAGCAGGAACATCTCCTGATCCGGTTCTTCCTCGTCCGAGGTATCTCGGTCAGCCGCCCATTTGAGAGAAGGCTTGGCGCCATCCTCAATAGTTTGCTGAAGGAATTTCTAAGGGAAAGTAAAGACAACAGGGTTAAACATACAACAAAGACCGGCATATGATTTAATTCGGAGAGAGTTTGCGGCATGAAACTTACCGCGGGGGAAGCCTATCTCGACAATAGTGTTCAATTCCCCACGTCCACTCAGAAGAAAAGTCCTTCTTAGTGGTGAAGAGGGACTTGACCCGGCGAAAGATCTCGCTGTTGCTCAACTCAAAAGAGGAGGTCCGATTGGGGTCGCGGCCCCAGCTCATATGACAGACTTTGTGGGTGCGTTTCTGGAGGGGGGAGATCCGGTTGCGAACAAATGTAATCATGGCATCCTCATTGCGCAACCCAAGATCCTTCAACTCCTGGAACCTCTTGTTAACCTGGTTTGCCAGGACGGTGGGTTTCTTGGGGACCTTGTCCCACAAATCCGGGTTAGGAGGACCCGGAGCGTAAGGGCGCAGCCGAATTAGATCCTCAGTTGTGTTGTTCTGGACATAGAAGAAAGTCCAGGCCCATCCCTTGCAAGAGTCAAGCCCTGTGACTCGGGGGAAGATGGACTGCTTCCGGGGAGAGATTGACGCAGCGCCGAACTGCGTAAGCTGCTTGTCCTCCGGGTCAAGCTGAATGTTCAGAATCATGTTCTGGCGGAGGCCAAAGAACCGGATCCAGAGATCCTTCGTGGGCCATAGTCCGGCGTAACCTTCGATGGTGGAGGCAAAAGCGGAGAGAGACGTGATGGCATTTGCCAGAAGGTGGTTTGGCTAGAGCTCATACATATTGAGCCAGTCATGGAAAAAATCACTAACTGGCAGACCAAACCCCCACTGGAAGTGGGATAGAAACACCACATACTCACCCGGATTGGGTGAGGAGGCAAGCTCGGAGGCAGCGAGGCGTGCAGTGACTCCCTCTGGGATGCGCCTGGTGCGATAAAGCCAATCCAGGTCATCCTGGCAAACCCAGGAGCCTGCCCACGCGCCGCGGTCGGTGTTCGCCGCATCTTCCTCCATCTCTTGCTCTACGACAGTGAGCTCCTCCTCAGTCATCTCAAGATCGCTATCCCCGCTGGCGCTAGCGGCGGCGGGGGGCACTGGCTTGGACTAGCAACGACCCGTGGCAGAGAAGATGCATAGAGGTGGCGGCGGTGCTAGTACGCGTGGAAGTAGTACAGTGGCAGCGCAGCAGCTCAGGTGCGGTGGCAGCGGCGCTGTCGCTGGAGAAGAAGAGGAAGAAGTAGAGGTAGAGGGGCGCGGAAGCGGGGAAAGACCCCAGGGGGCGCACCCCTCACCTATTTAACCACTCCCTTGAGGGGGTAGTGGGATCACGTTGTGCGGACGGGCCACACAGTGTGGTCGTGTACAACCTGGATCAACTAATCAGCAGAGAGCCACATGAAGGGCCACAGGGCGCAGCGGATCCCATGACGTGACGTTATGGTGCATTTAACGAGGAGGTAGGCACAACGCGACGTGGGCGACAGTAACTTCTGACAATTACTATGGCGGTTACTGTTGCTGACCCTTAAAATGAGGCAAACGTGATGATTAGCCTCCACGTGGGGAAGCGTACAAGAGAAGGAAGAGTGATCCGGAGGAGTATGAGGTGACCTGGCCAGCGAGTGAAAACTCGAAATGTGCCAAGGGAAAGTAAACCTAGAAAATCCGGACTATGAGATAACTCGGAAAGAAAACCAGAGGCTTGATAAAATTGAACCTGCTGTGGCCTTAGCGGCTAAGGTAGCTAAGACCGCACCAACTTTGGGGACTAATGTTGGGGGGATACCCCCGGGTAAGGTCACGCCGGGGTATAAAGGCCGAATTAGCCGAGGTACGGCAAGGTCAACGCGAATGCTGGTCGAGTGACCTCAAGGCAGGCCGAATCACGGAGTAACCCGGACCAGGGGATGTCCACCTAACTGGGTCTCAGCCGACTTGTATCGTAAGTCGGAGAGATGAATCTAACTTGTATGCAGGAACAAGTGTGGCTGGATCAGCTATGTACGATCCGGGTTATATCAAGCTTGTAGGAGAAGGAAGGTATCTCGCTGGTCAAAGGTGACCACTGTACGCAGAGCATGAGCGGAGCAGACAGAGGCAGGACCACCGAGCCATGGCCGACAAAGGTGACGATGCCTATGTCGGATGACGCAGGCGCCGCAGAGGCTCACGTAGCCTCTGCATGGATGACACGGGGGAAAAGTGACCCGGTCAGTTTACTATTTTGGGGAAGAGGCATATTCCCTGGAATATGCCTCCACGTATGCCCTAATTGGAGACCTAGCCACCTCTATATAAGGAGGGCTAGGGACTCTGTAGAAGGGGTTGGTCTTGAGAGGTTATGTTCTTCTAGCAAGTTACTGAGGGCTAGCTAGTGGTGAGAGTAAGAGAGTTCCTTCTTCCTCCTCTCTCCGATACAGCGCAAGGAGCACTTGTAATCTGTGTGAGTGAGAAAAATACAAAGCTACTGTGTGTGGAATAACCACATTATCCCTCCCGGGATTCCCCTAGTGCATTTAGTCCCCACTTTTAGCCTATCCATGGCATCTGCCGTGACCCCACCATGATAGTTCTCTTCAGAGACCACACATGGATCCACCAGTGTCATTGCATGTGTGCTCTTTTTACTAACAACAAACAGTGTCATTGCATGTGTGCTCTTTTCACATACCAAATATGGATCCACCAGTGTCATTGCATGTGTGTTCTCTTCAAAGACCACACATGGATCCACCAGTGTCATTGCATGTGTGTTCTTTTTACTAACAACAACTAGAGTCATTTCATGACTATTATTTTCAGATACCACATATGGATCCACCAGTGTCATTGAAATGTGTGTTCTTCTCATTAACCACAGCTAGAGTCATTGCATGTGTGTCCTCTTCAGCGACCACACATGGATCCACCAGTGTCATTGCATGTGTGTTATTTTTACTAACAACAACTGGAGTCATTGCATGTGTGTTATTTTCACATACCACATATGGATCCACCTGTGTCATTGCAATGTGTGTTCGCTTCAGAGACCACAGCTAGAGTCATTGCATGTGTGTTCTCTTCAGAGACCACACATGGATCCACCAGTGTCATTTCATGTGTGTTCTTTTTACTAACAACAAACAGAGTCATTGCATGTGTGTTCTTTTCACACACCACATATCGATCCACCAGTGTCATTGAAATATGTGTTCTCTTCAGAGACGACACATGGATCCACCGGTGTCATTGCATGTGTGCTCTTTTTACTAACAACAACCAGTGTCATCGCATGTGTGTTCTTCTCAATAACCACAACTAGACTCATTGCATGTGTGTTCTCTTTAGAGACCACACATGGATCCACCACTGTAATTGCATATGTGCTCTTTTTACTAACAACAACTGGAGTCATTTCATGACAATTCTTTTCGCATACCACATATGGATCCACCTGTGTCATTGAAATGTGTGTTCTTCTCATTAACCGCAGCTAGAGTCATTGCATGTGTTCTCTCTTCAGATACCACACATGGATCCACCAGTGTCATTGCATGTGTGTACTTTTTACTAACAACAATTGGAGTCATTTCATGTGTGTTCTATTCACATACCACATATGGATCCACTAGTGTCATTGCAATGTGCTTTAGAGACCACACATGGATCCACCAGTGTCATTGCATTTGTGTTCTTTTTACTAACAACAACTAGAGTCATTGCATTTGTGTTATTTTCACATACCATATATGGATCCACCTGTGTCATTGAAAAGTGTGTTCTTCTGATTAACCACAGCTAGAGTCATTGCATGTGTGTTCTCTTCTGACACCACACATGGATCCACCAGTATCATTGCATGTGTGTTCTTTTCACACACCACATATGGATCCACCAGTGTCATTGAAATGTGTGTTCTCTTCAGAGACCACACATGGATCCACCAATGTCATTGCATGTGTGCTCTTTTTACTAACAACAACCAGTTTTATTGCATGTGTGTTCTTCTCATTAAACACAGCTAGATTCATTGCATGTGTGTTCTCTTCACAGACCACACATGGATCCACCAGTGTAATTGCATGTGTGCTCTTTTTACTAACAACGACTAGTCATTTCATGACTATTCTTTTCACATACCACATATGGATCCACCTGTGTCATTGAAATGTGTGTTCTTCTCATTAACCACACCTAGAGTCATTACATGTGTGTTCTCTTCAGAGAACACACATGGATCCACCAGTGTCATTGCATGTGTGTTCTTTTTACTAACAACAACTGGAGTCATTGCATGTGTGTTCTTTTCACACACCACATATGGATCCACCAGTGTCATTGAAATGTGTGTTCACTTTAGAGACCACACATGGATCCACCAGTGTCATTGCATGTGTGCTCTTTTTACTAACAACAACCAGTGTCATTACATGTGTGTTCTTTTCACATACCACATATGGATCCACTAGTGTTATTGCATGTGTGTTCTTCTCATTAACCACAGCTCGAGACTTTGCATGTGGGTTCTCTTCAGAGACCACACATGGATCCACCAGTGTCATTACATGTGCGTTCTTTTTACTAACAACAACTGGAGTCATTGCATGTGTGTTTTTTTCACACACCACACATGGATCCACCAGTGTCATTGCATGTGTGTTCTTTTTACTAACAACAAGTGGAGTCATTTCATGTGTGTTCTTTTCACATACCACATATGGATCCACCAGTGTCATTGAAATATGTGTTCTCTTCAGAGACAACAGCTAGAGAATTTGCATGTGTGTTCTCTTCAGAGACCACACATGGATCCACCAGTGTCATTGCATGTGTGTTCTTTTTACTAACAACAACCAGAGTCATTGCACGTGTGTTCTTTTCACACACCACATATGATCCACAAGTGTCATTGAAATGTATGTTCTCTTCAGAGACCACACATGGATCCACCAGTGTCATTGCATGTGTGCTCTTTTTACTAACAACAACCAGTGTCATTGCATGTGTGTTCTTCTCATTAACCACAACTAGATTCATTGCATGTGTGTTCTCTTCAGAGACCACACATGGATCTACCAGTGTAATTGCATGTGTGCTCTTTTTACTAACAACAACTGGAGTCATTTCATGACTATACTTTTCACATACCACATATGGATCCACCAGAGTCATTGAAATGTGAGTTCTTCTCATTAACCACAGCTAGAAACATTGCATGTGTGTTCTCTTCAGAGACCACACATGGATCCACCAGTGTCATTGCATGTGTGTTATTTTTACTAACAACAACTGGAGTCATTTCAATGTTTGTTCTTTTCACATACCACATATGGATCCACCAGTGTCATTGAAATGTGTGTTTTCTTTAGAGACCACACATGGATCCACCAGTGTCATTGCATGTGTGTTCTTTTTACTAACAAGAACTAGAGTCATTGAATGTGTGTTCTTTTCACATACCACATACGGATCCACTCGTGTCATTGAAATGTGTGTTCTTCTCATTAACCACAGCTAGAGTCATTGCATGTGTGTTCTCTTCAGAGACCACACATGGATCCACCAGTGTCATTGCATGTGTGTTCTCTTCAGAGACCACACATGGATCGACCAGTGTCATTGCATGTGTGTTCTTTTTTACTATCAAAAACTGGAGTCATTGCATGTGTGTTCTTTTCACAAACCACATATGGATCCACCAGTGTCATTGAAATGTGTGTTCTCTTCAGAGACCACACATGGATCCACCAGTGTCATTGCATGTGTGTTCTTTTTACTAACAACAACTGGAGTCATTTCATGTGTGTTCTTTTCACATACCACATATGGATCCACCAGTGTTATTGAAATGTGTGTTCTCTTCAGTAACCACAGCTAGAGACATTGCATGTGTGTTCTCTCCAGAGACCACACATGGATCCACCAGGGTCATTGCATGTGTGTTCTTTTTACTAACAACAACTGGAGTCATTGCATGTGTGTTGTTTTCACACACCACATATGGATCCAGCAGTGTCATTGAAATGTGTCTTCTCTTTAGAGACCACACATGGATCCACCAGTCTCATTGCATGTGTGTTCTTTTTACTAACAACAACTGGAGTCGTTTCATGTGTGTTCTTTTCACATACCACATATCGATCCACCAGTGCCGTTGAAATATGTGTTCTCTTCAGAGACCACAGCTAGAGTCATTACATGTGTGTTCTCTTCAGAGACCACACATGGATCCACCAGTGTCATTGCATGTGTGTTCTTTTTACTAACAATAACCAGAGTCATTGCATGTGTGTTCTTTTCACACACCACATATGATCCACACGTGTCATTGAAATGTGTGTTCTCTTCAGAGACCACACATGGATCCACCAGTGTCATTGCATGTGTGCTCTTTTTACTAACAACAACCAGTGTCATTGCATGTGTGTTCTTCACATTAACCATAGCTAGATTCATTGCATGTGTGTTCTCTTCAGAGACCACACATGGATCTACCAGTGTAATTGCATGTGTGCTCATTTTACTAACAACAACTGGAGTCATTTGATGACTATTCTTTTCACATACCACATATGGATCCACCAGAGTCATTGAAATGTGAGTTCTTCTCATTAACCACAGCTAGAGTCATTGCATGTGTGTTCTCTTCGGAGACCACACATGGATCCACCAGTGTCATTGCATGTGTGTTATTTTTACTAACAACAACTGGAGTCATTTCAATGTTTGTTCTTTTCACATACCACATATGGATCCACCAGTGTCATTGAAATGTGTGTTCTCTTCAGAGACCACACATGGATCCACCAGTGTCATTGCATGTGTGTTATTTTTACTAACAACAACTAGAGTCATTGAATGCGTGTTCTTTTCACATACCACATACGGATCCACTTGTGTCATTGAAATGTGTGTTCTTCTCATTAACCACAACTAGAGTCATTGCAAGTGTGTTCTCTTTAGAGACCACACATGGATCCACCAGTGTCATTGCATGTGTGTTCTTTTTTACTAACAACATCTGGAGTCATTGCATGTGTGTTCTTTTCACATACCACATATGGATCCACCAGTGTCATTGAAATGTGTGTTCTCTTCAGAGAACACACATGGATCCACCAGTCTCATTGCATGTGTGTTCTTTTTACTAACAACAACTGGAGTCATTTCATGTGTGTTCTTTTCACATACCACATATGGATCCACCAGTGTCATTGAAATGTGTGTTCTCTTCAGTAACTACAGCTAAAGACATTGCATGTGTGTTCTCTTCAGAGACCACACATGGATCCACCAGTGTCATTGCATGTGTGTTCTTTTTACTAACAACAACTGGAGTCATTGCGTGTGTGTTCTTTTCACACACCACATATGGATCCACCAGTGTCATTGAAATGTGTGTTCTCTTCAGAGACCACACATGGATCCACCAGTGACATAGCATGTGTGCTCTTTTTACTAACAACAACTAGCGTCATTGCATGCGTGTTCTTTTCACACACCACATATGGATCCACCAGTGTTATTGAAATGTGTGTTCTCTTCAAAGACCACACATGGATCCACCGGTGTTATTGCATGTGTGCTCTTTTTACTAACAACAACCAATGTCATTACATGTGTGTTCTTCTCATTAACCACATCTAGATTCATTGCATGTGTGTTCTCTTCATAGACCACACATGGATCCACCAGTGTAATTGCATGTGTGCTCTTTTTACTAACAACAATTGGAGTCATTTCATGACTATTCTTTTCACATACCACATATGGATCCACCCGTGTTATTGAAATGTGTGTTCTTCTCATTAACCACAGCTAGAGTCATTGCATGTGTGTTCTCTTCAGAGACCACACATGGATCCACCAGTGTCATTGCATGTGTGCTCTTTTTACTAACAACAACTGGAGTCATTTCATGTGTGTTCTTTTCACATACCACATCTGGATCAACCAGTGTCATTGAAATGTGTGTTCTTCTTATTAACCACAGCTAGAGTCATTGCATGTGTGTTCTCTTCAGAGACCACTCATGGATTCACCAGTGTCATTGCATGTGTGCTCTTTTTAGTAACAACAACCAGTGTCATTGAATGTGTGCTCTTTTTACTAACAACAACCAGAGTCATTGCATGCGTGTTCTCTTCAGAGACCACACATGGATCCACCAGTGTCATTGCATGTGTGTTCTTTTTACTAAGAACAACCAGAGTCATTGCATGTGTGTTCTTTTCACACACCACATATGGATCCACCAGTGTCATTGAAATGTGTGTTCTCTTCAGAGACCACACATGGATCCACCAGTGTCATTGCATGTGTGCTCTTTTTACTAACAACAACCAGTGCCATTGAATGTGTGTTCTTATCATTAACCACAGCTAGAGTCATTGCATGTGTGTTCTCTTCAGAGACCAAACATGGATCCACCAGTGTCATTGCATGTGTGTTATTTTTACTAACAACAACTAGAGTCATTGAATGTGTGTTCTTTTCACATACCACATATGGATCCACCTGTGTCATTGAAATGTGTGTTCTTTTCACATACCACATATGGATCCACCTGTGTCATTGAAATGTGTGTTCTTCTCATTAACCACGGCTAGAAGCATTGCATGTGTGTTCTCATCAGAGACCACACATGCATCCACCAGTGTCATTGCTTGTGTGTTCTTTTTTACTAACAACAACTGGAGTCACTGCATGTGTGTTCTTTTCACATACCACATATGGATCCACCAGTGTCATTGAAATGTGTGTTCTCTTCAGAGACCACACATGGATCGACCAGTGTCATTGCATGTGTGTTCTTTTTACTAACAACAACTGGAGTCATTTCATGTGTGTTCTTTTCACATACCACATATGGATCCACCAGTGTCATTGAAATGTGTGTTCTCTTTAGAGACCACACATGGATCCACCAGTGTCATTGCATGTGTGTTATTTTTACTAACAACAAGTGGAGTCATTTCATGTGTGTTCTTTTCACATACCACATATGGATCTCCAAGTGTCATTGAAATGTGTGTTCTCTTCAGTAACCACAGCTAGAGACATTGCATGTGTGTTCTCTTCAGAGACCACACATGGATCTACCAGTGTCATTGCATGTGTGTTCTTTTTACTAACAACAACTTGAGTCATTGCATGTGTGTTCTTTTCAGACACCACAATTGGATCCACCAGTGTCATTGAAATGTGTGTTCTCTTCAGAGACCACACATGGATCCACCATTGTCACTGCTTGTGTGCTCTTTTTACTAACAACAACTAGAGTCATTTCATGACTATTCTTTTCACATACCACATATCGATCCACCAGCGTCATTGAAATGTGTGTTCTTCTTATTAACCACAGCTAAAGTCATTGCATGTGTGTTCTCTTCATGGACCACTCATGGATCCACCAGTGTCATTGCATGTGTGCTCTTTTTAGTAACAACAACTAGTGTCATTGAATGTGTGCTCTTTTTACTAACAACAACCAGAGTCATTGCATGCGTGTTCTCTTCAGAGACCACACATGGATCCACCAGTGTCATTGCATTTGTTCTTTTTACTAAGAACAACCAGAGTCATTGCATGTCTGTTCTTTTCACACACCACATATGGATCCACCAGTGTCATTGAAATGTGTGTTCTCTTCAGAGACCACACATGGATCCACCAGTGTCATTGCATGCGTGCTCTTTTTACTAACAACAACCAGTGTCGTTGCATGTGTGTTCTTTTTACTAACAATAACCAGATTCATTGCATGTGTGTTCTTTTCACACACCACATATGGATCCACCAGTGTCATTGAAATGTGTGTTCTCTTCAGAGATCACACATGGATCCACCAGTGTCATTGCATGTGTGCTCTTTTTACTAACAACAACCAGTGTCATTGAATGTGTGTTCTTCTCATTAACCACAGCTAGATTCATTGCATGTGTGTTCTCTTCAGAGACCTCACATGGATCCACCAGTCTAATTGCATGTGTGCTCTTTTTACTAACAACAACTGGAGTCATTTGATGACTATTCTTTTCACATACCAAATATGGTCCACCAGTGTCATTGAAATGTGTGTTCTTTTCAGAGACCACACATGGATCCACCAGTGTCATTGCATGTGTGTTGTTTTTACTAACAACAACTAGAGTCATTGAATGTGTGTTCTTTTCACATACCACATAAGGATCCACTTGTGTCATTGAAATGTGTGTTCTTCTCATTAACCACAGCTAGAGTCATTGCATATGTGTTCTCTTCAGAGACCACACATGGATCCACCAGTGTCATTGCATGTGTGTTCTTTTTACTAACAACAACTGGAGTCATTGCATCTGTGTTCTTTTCACATACCACATATGGATCCACCAGTGTCATTGAAATGTGTGTTCACTTCAGAGACCACACATGGATCCACCAGTGTCATTGCATGTGTGTTCTTTTTACTAACAACAACTGGAGTCATTTCATGTGTGTTCTTTTCACATACCACATATGGATCCACCAATGTCATTGAAATGTGTGTTCTCTTCAGTAACCACAGCTAGAGACATTGTATGTGTGTTCTCTTCAGAGACCACACATGGATCCACCAGTGTCAATGCATGTGTGTTTTTTTACTAACAACAACTGGAGTCATTGCATGCGTGTTCTTTTCACACACCACATATGGATCCACCAGTGTCATTGAAATGTGTGTTCTCTTCAGAGACCACACATGGATCCACCAGTGTCATTGCATGTGTGCTCTTTTTACTAACAACAACCAGTGTCATTGCATGTGTGTTCTTCTCATTAACCACAACTAGATTCATTGCATGTGAGTTCTCTTCAGAGACCACACGTGGATCCTCTAGTGTAATTGCTTGTGTGCTCTTTTTACTAACAACAATTGGAGTCATTTCATGACTATTCTTTTCACATACCATATATGGATCCACCCGTGTCATTGAAATGTGTGTTCTTCTCATTAACCACAGCTAGAGTCATTGCATGTGTGTTCTCTTCAGAGACCACACATGGATCCACCAGTGTCATTGCATGTGTGTTCTTTTTACTAACAACAACCAGTGTCATTGCATGTGTGTTCTTCTCATTAACCATAGCTAGAGTCATTGCATGTGTGTTCTCTTCAGAGACCACACATAGATCCACCAGTGTCATTGCATGTGTGTTATTTTTACTAACAACAACTGGAGTCATTTCATGTGTGTTCTTTTCACATACCACATATGGATCAACCAGTGTCACTGAAATGTGTGTTCTCTTCAGTGACCACACATGGATCCACCGGTGTCATTGCATGTGTGTTATTTTTACTAACAACAACTAGAGTCATTGAATGTGTGTTCCTTTCACATACCACATACGGATCCACTTGTGTCATTGAAATGTGTGTTCTTCTCATTAACCATAGCTAGAGTCATTCCATGTGTGTTCTCTTCAGAGACCACACATGGATCCACCAGTGTCATTGCATGTGTGTTCTTTTTTACTAACAACAATTGGAGTCATTGCATGTGTGTTCTTTTCACATACCACATATGGATCCACCAGTGTCATTGAAATGTGTGTTCTCTTCAGAGACCACACATGGATCCACCAGTGTCATTGCATGTGTGTTCTTTTTACTAACAACAAATGGAGTCATTTCATGTGCGTTCTTTTCACATACCACATATGGATCTACCAGTATCATTGAAATGTGTGTTTTCTTAGTAACCACAGCTAGAGACATTGCATGTGTGTTCTCTTCAGAGACCACACATGGATCCACCAGTGTCATTGCATGTTTGTTCTTTTTACTAACAACAACTGGAGTCATTGCATGTGTGTTCTTTTCACACACCACATATGGATCCACTAGTGTCATTGAAATGTGTGTTCTCTTCAGAGACCACACATGGATCCACCATTGTCATTGCATGTGTGCTCTTTTTACTAACAACAACCAATGTCATTGCATGTGTGTTCTTATCATTAACCACAACTAGATTCATTGCATGTGTGTTCTCTTCATAGACCACACATGGATGTACTAGTGTAATTGCATATGTGCTCTTTTTACTAACAACAATTAGAGTCATTTCATGACTATTCTTTTCGCATACCATATATGTATCCACCAGTGTCATTGAAATGTGTGTTCTTCTCATTAACCATAGCTAGAGTCATTGCATGTGTGTTCTCTTCAGAGACCACACATGGATCCACCAGTGTCATTGCATGTGTGTTCTTTTTACTAACAACAACTAGAGTCATTTCATGTGTGTTCCTTTCACATACCACATATGGATCCACCAGTGTCATTGCAATGTGCTTCAGAGACCACACATGGATCCACCAGTGTCATTGCATGTGTGTTATTTTTACTAAAAACAACTGGAGTCATTGCATGTGTGTTCTTTTAACATACCACATATGGATCCACGAGTGTCATTGAAATGTGTGTTCTCTTCAGAGACCACACATGGATCCACCAGTGTCATTGCATGTGTGCTCTTTTTACTAACAACAACCAGTGTCATTGCATGTGTGTTCTTCTCATTAACCACAACTAGATTCATTGCATTTGTGTTCTCTTCAGAGACCACACATGGATCCACCAATGTAATTGCATGTGTGATCTTTTTACTAACAACAACTGGAGTCATTTCATGACTATTCTTTTCACATACCACATATGGATCCACCAGTGTCATTGAAATGTGTGTTCTTCTCATTAACCATAGCTAGAGTCATTGCATGTGTGTTCTCTTTAGAGACCACACATGGATCCACCAGTGTCATTGCATGCGTGTTCTTTTTACTAACAACAACCAGAGTCATTGCATGTGTGTTCTTTTCACACACCACATATGGATCCACCAATGTAATTTAAATGTGTGTTCTCTTTAGAGACCACACGTGGATCTACCAGTGTCATTGCATGTGTGCTCTTTTTACTAACAACAACCAGTGTCATTGCATGTGTGTTCTTTTCACATACCACATATGGATCCACCAGTGTCATTGCATGTGTGTTCTTCTCATTAACCACATCTCGAGTCATTGCATGTGTGTTCTCTTCAGAGACCACACATGGATCCACCAGTGTCATTGCATGTGTGTTCTTTTTACTAACAACAACCGGAGTCATTGCATGTGTGTTCTTTTCACACACCACACATGGATCCATCAGTGTCATTGCATGTGTGTTCTTTTTACTAACAACAACTGGAGTCATTTCATGTGTGTTATTTTTGCATACCACATATGGATCCACCAGTGTCATTGAAATGTGTGTTATCTTTAGAGACCACAGCTAGAGTCATTGCATGTGTGTTCTCTTTAGAGACCACACATGGATCCACCAGTGTCATTGCATGTGTGTTCTTTTTACTAACAACAACCAGAGTCATTGCATGTGTGTGTTGGGGATATAATTTCCGGGTATCCTCACAGTCCTCACTAACCAGGGTGGCCCACTTCGGGTTAGAGATTTGCTTCACGGGCGGCCCAGTTAGGGAGAAGAAACTGAGTCCAGTCCGGCTACAGGGAGGCCCAGAAGACTTACCGACTTAGGCCCATAGTGTTACTTGTAGTTCACGATGTACTCTTTAACCGACTCTCAGTCGTAGCCGGATAGATCTCTCCTGTAAACCCTAGGCCGGATATCTATATAATTCGTCCTAGGGTGAGCCTTTAGGGCACCCTCAATAGTCTACAATCTCAACTCGCACAGGCGAACCCTTGTAACCCATATTCCGGCTCTGCCGTATTACTAGATTGCTAGCTAGAGTAGGAACACCGTACGGATTCGAACCTGGGTAAACTTGTGTGCTCACCATCTCGGAACACCGTACGTCTCACACCCCTCTATTCCGCACGCCTCGAGGACCCCCTCATGGCGTATTTTTCATCAATCCGACGATAGTTGGCGCCCACCGTGGGGCAAGTGAGCTTCGGATCTGCGTTCCAAGCGGAATCGGCGAGACTATCACCGCCAGTCGCATCCTCTACACCAGCGACATCCCTCTCATCGTTCTTGACGAGACCTGGATTCCGGCTAGGGATGTTGTGACTACCTACACCATCATGTCTTTTGGTGAGATCGATGTTTACATCGGTTTTGCTGAACCTATCCCACCCACCCCAGCGGTGATGATAGAGGCAGAGGAAATTTCTGGGTCCCCATTGTCCGCAGAGGCGGCAGACTTTCGGATCTCAGAAAACCCTAATCCCACCGAGCCCGCACCAGTCGCGGAGATAGTGGAGAAATCCGAGCCTGAGGCAGACCTGGCGGTCCAAGTTGAATCTAGAGTGGATCTCCCTGGAGAAGCCGAATCCTAGATCGACCCACCCGCTGAAGTCGAAATCCAGGAGGAACATAGCAACAACACTGATTCTGGCTCTGATGACGCTAGGACATACATAGCTTTCCTAAGATACACGCTAAGACGCATGATGATGCAAAGCTCTGGCGTAGATGAAATCCTCGAGACCATCAAACGTTTCGACGAGGCCGATCGCGAGAGCCGCACGTACCTCAGGAAGCACGCGTCACACTTCGTCAGATATGTGGGATCCGGAACTGGCTCTGCCGATGCTGGAGACAACACCAACTCTATGCTGGAGGCAATTGGAACAAACGCCGACGTACCCGCATCCTCAGATGAATTGATGACGTTGGCAGATTTCCAAAAGTTCTCCACGGAATATGAAGAGGAGTGTAACTCCAAAGCTGCAGAGGAAGGAGAATCCATGGATGAAGGATCTGGGGAACACACTCCCAAAGCGCAGGATGACATGGAAATCGGAGATAATCCCGAGATCCAGATGTCCGAAAGTACGGATCAGAGCTTGACTCCGGGAAACGTACCCAAAGTCGTCTTTGCTATCGGTGCTGCCAAGAAGGCAAAGAAGAAGAACAAGACCCCGGCAAAAGACCCTCCGGCAGAGGATGTGATTGCTGAGGAATACGAGGAAGACTCGAATGGAGCTCTTATCCCAGACGAGCCCAAAAAAGAAGAATCGGTGGATGGACACGTGATCACTGAAGGTGCGCGTAAACTCATCGATGCTGCATTAACGACACCTATTCCTATAGCTGCAGAACTTACTGCTGAAGAACTGGACGAGAGGGCACATGCCCTAGAAGCGCGTCGTCAAGTACTCCTCGATGAAGCCAAAAACATTGAGGAGGAAAAGAAACGCATAGTATCTGCGGAAAAGTACAACTCCAGGAAATACCAGAAGACCAGGAAGCGTCATACCAATGAGAACCAATTCCCGCAGATTCACGCCATCCTTTTCGGAGAAGAAATGGGGAAGCCTCGAAAAGATAGCAAAGGGGATTGGGTGTATCCAACCCCAGTACAGAACACCGTGGCGGCCCAAGAAATTATATCGGCTAATCCAGGCCCGGAGGAGATCCAGTTGGGCATCAAATTACTCAACAAGGGACTGGAACAACAAAAGGTCGCCATGTCCGGAAGTCAAAAGCCAGTCTCTGATTCCGACCAGTGTTGCACAGATCCGACATGGGCTGACATAAGATCCTAGTGTGTTCCGGAGCAACATCACCGTTCCGATCACCGGGAGGACAATTACTCAAGAACCAGATCTTCGGGATAGCACCACAAAGCCGCCCGTGACTGGCGTAACGTTAACCCAGTTGCAGAGCAAGAGGCAATTGCTGCACTGGATCCGTGGAACCCGTCCCGGCGAGAGTCGAAAGACCACAGGGACGATGATAAGGAGAAATGTCGGGAGGAGGACCGACAAAGAATGCCACCTCCTAGACATGCAAGCCGCCCGGATGAGGGATGAAGGAACGATGGATACCGTGCTGAGACAAGTCGGCAGGGGGCTCGTCACAAGGAAGACCCTCCCCGGAACCAGAATAATGATGCTCCGGACGGAGGCCGGCGATCAGCCAGAAATAACCCAGCTGCTCCACCCTCTCCACCAAGTAGCCATCACAACGGCTCTCAAGGAGGCCAGGGAGGGCGTCGTGGTGGAGGAGGTGGTGGAAGAAGCCGAAGTCCGGCTCCAAGGCACTGCAGCCATAGCTGACACTCGGGACAATCTCTATCCCCGAATGACACAAGGCACAGGATCAACTCCAATATAGTGGCGCGGCGCTACGAAAATGATGATATCTACATGGGCCCAAAGTGCTTCGGACCACGCATCAGAGCTACAAGATTCTCAAAAGGATTTGCTATCTCACGACATATCCAAGCCTATGATGGCATTGCTCGGCCAGATAACTGCCTACGGGATTTCTTCCAAGCTTGCTGCATTGCCAAAGGCGGAAACAGCCTGGTCGCAACCCGATATCTCCCACTCATGTTGCGGAATACGGCACGATCATGGCTCAATGAACTTCCGGAGAACACCATCCATAACTGGTATGACATGTAAAGTGTGTTCTTTCGGAATTTTGAAGGCACATACCAGAGGCCCTGTATGGTCAGAGACCTACAGTGTTGCACCCAGAAAGCCGGAGAAACTTGCCGGGATTACCTCGGACGATGGATCGACACAAAGAACTCCTGTGAAGGAGTAAATGATCAAACTACACTTGAAGCTTTCATTGCAGGCCTCCCAATTGGTTTACTACGTCATCGCTTGAAGTGTGACAAAGTTACTGACTTGGGAGAGATGATAGAAACAACGATCAAGTATGCAGATGCTGACGATGATGCAGAGGGATTACTCAACTCCCTAGCTGTGCCACAGTCGGCAAAACAACCAAAGCAACAAGCTTAGAAGCGCAAGAATACCTCGGAAGAGAAACCCAATGCGGAAGCGGCAGTGGTCACTGCTACTTTCGGGTCTGGAGGACGAGGAGGACGCGGCGGAGGCCGCAGGCGTGGCTGTGGGACTTCGAGAGTTCAAGGTAGAGGAGACCAGCAACCAGGCAAAACCTACTCTTGGGCCGACATTGCCAATAACCCATGTGTGCATCACCTAGACGCCAACGGGGGCTCGTCCCACACCAACGCCGAGTGTCATTTCAATGACGACATTAAAAGAGATGATACCGCTGGCTACAAAGCTAAGCGGAAGAAGGGAAAGAAGAATCCCGAGAAAGATAAAGAGACCAAGGAAAATTCCGACATGGAGGAAGCTGATGCTTCAAATCCCAAGCCAAAAGGGAAGAAAAATTTTCTGACCAAGAAAGACACTTATGTCACCTTCCTCGAATCTCAACTAGCAAAAGTCAAAAAGGCAGTGCTACATGAGCTCAATGCAACAGTTCCGGCTGTCCCCCAATTCCTGGACTGGTCAGAAGTGGCAATCACATTTGACCGCGCTGATCATCCGCCCAAGTTGCATAGGCGAGGAAAATATGCCTCAATCGTCAACCCACTTATTGACGGTTATGGTTTCTCCAAGACTCTCATGGACGGTGGCAGCAGTATCAATATTTTGTATGTCAAAATGCTAAGCCGGATGATGATCTCGGAGACCCAGCTGAACCATGATGCACTCGACTTTCAACGTAGAGCTCGTTGGGAACCCCAAGAGGAAGGTATGATGAGCACAGCAGTAAGTTTTCCCTCAGTTATGAAACCAAGGTTTAATCGAACCAGTAGGAGCAAGGAAACACCCCAAAGGTGTTACTAGCTGAGCTTTGGCAGGGCGCACTACCGGTTCTAGTAGCAATGTGGAGACCTGCACAACACAACCATACAACTTTGTCCCCAACTTGCGATGAGGTTGTCAATCTCACCGTGTTTTGCGGAAAACAAAGGATTAAACGTATCGAATGGAAAGAAGTAAAAGTTTGCAGAAAGTAAACACAAAGCAGTAAAAGATTGTAGATTGTATGTAAAAGACAAGGACCGGGATCCATAGTTCACTAGAGGTGGCTCTGCTTAGATAGATAACATGCTGGGTGAACAAATTACAGCGGGGCAATTGACAAACACCGAGAAAGCAATACATGCATATACTAATCATCTTGACTCCTTTGAGACTTGATTGGGCATTACAACATAATACATAGACCGCCATCCAACTGCATCTATGACTAATAATCCACCTTCAGGTTATCATCCGAACCCCCTCCAGTATTAAGTTGCAAGCAACAGATTATTGCTTTACGAATTGCGTGTAAAGTAAACAATACTAACTCTTGGAGTTGCTAGCATCTACTTGGCCAAGATAGCTACTAACAACGGAAAGCATGCAAGATCTCAAATAACAAAGACATGATAGAATCAATAATCAATCTGAAATAGCATCTCAATATCCATCGGATCCCCACAAACACAACATGTATGGATTACAAATAGATGATCTTGATCATGAACGGAGCTCACAAGATCTAAACATGAAAGCACAAAGGAGGAGAAACCATCCATGTAGCTACTACATGGATCCGTAGTCCAAGGATGAACTACTCACGCATCACACCGGAGGCTTGCATGGTGATGAAGAAGGCCTCAAAGGTCAATTCCCCTCTCTGGCAGGGTGCCGGGAAGAGCTTTAGATCCCTCCCGATCTAGGGATGGAGATGACGGCGGCTACAGACTCTTTCGTGGATTTTTGATCGGGTACCTAGGGTTTTCGTCCCGAGGGCAACTTATAGGCGAAAGGAGAGGCCGAGGGGGTGCTGGGGTCGACCAGACCACCCCCTGGCGCGGGCCAAGCCTGGCCGCACGGCCAGGTGGTGTGGCCGGCCCCTGGACCCTCTCTGTTTCGTATTCTAGCACTTGATCCCTTCTGGAAAAATAGGCACTTTGGCTTTTGTCCCGTCCAATTCCGAGAATATTCATTTTCTGACTTTCCTGGAACCAAAAACAGCAGAAAACAGGCAGCTAACACTGTGGCTCTTGTTAATAGGTTAGTCTAAGAAATCATATGAAAAGTACTCCAAAGTTGGAACAAAACACAAGAAAGTGGATAAAACCAAGCATGGAACATCAAAAATTGTAGATACATTTTCAATTTATCAACATCCCTAAGCTTAACTCCTGCTCATCCTCGAGTAGGTAAGTGATAAACAGAAATAATATTTGAGGTGACATGCACCATCAAAGACTTGATCAAAGTATTTGCAAAACATCAAAGCTGGGATCAAAGTACTTCAATCATAACATGAAAGACAAAGTTCTAGCAATAAGCAAAGAGACTATGATGCAACATGAAAAGGCACAAACACAAGATTCATGAATAACAATGCTATGCAAGACGTTTGTTTGTTTCACATAAAGAAAACATAGCATAATAGTATTCAGCTTGTCCCTCAATAGAGTAGCAAATATAAATGCATAGGACACCTTCAAAGTTCATAAGAGTGACTGATACAATAGTTTCAAACAAGCAATAACAAGTTATGCATCAATCAACTAGTCTTGGGACAATGCACATAGAACTAAGAATGGCCACTATGCTCTCAAAGTAGGTGCATAAAGTTAGAAGGTGGAGACTCAATATAATGGTGGAAGAAAGACCTTTTGTAGAAGGAAGTAGGGATTCAAGTCTCATAAAGAGCTTCCAAAAATTATGGTACTTATAGCTTTCAGCTCTCATTGCCCCTATCATAAGCATCTTTAAGTGATTAAGGTTAAAGTGACACAACTAAGAGGATATGCTTGACAAGTTGTAAACCGAAATCTCATGCGCCTTACTTACGAAGACCGATCCTCATGCTACTCAACTTCAGTCACGAGTAAGCTTTTCTCATTGTAAGTATATGTGTATCATTAAGAACTGCCAACAGGGTACCCCTTGCACATGATACGGGAGCTTTCCCATAATCAAAATGACAAGGCAAGCAGACAATGAGCATCTCAGCGATCTTTTTATTTTCTATTTGCATAGGTTTTTATTGAGGATGCTTCATAGAGTGCTCATTATGGTGATGCTGCAAGTTTCCACCATGATTATGCATGGCTTAGGCTAGCGGCCCAGGCGTTTCTCTAACACACATACAAACTCCATGATCTTACAAGTTCCACTTTTATTTCACACCGCCGGGATCCGTAAGCAAAAGAACATGGTATCAACGGGGTACAAAGTACAAGTGCAATGTTGAAAGCGTTCCCCATGAAACATGGTTCTGCTAATTTCAACTTATAAAGCGCAAGCATATAGGCAACAAAGAAGTACCCAATGGTTCAAGTTTATTAGAGGCAAAAAGTAAAGTGTGCCATCAAGTTCGTGTGATCTTTAATCACTAGTTTTCTCATAACAAGTGGAAGGTAAACAAAAGCATGAATGTACTTGGAATAACATGAGCTAGTAGGTAGGTATGGTGGACTCTTTGGAATAACTTGGTTTAGGGAGTTGGATGCATGATTCGAACTCATACTTTGTTGTGGAGGCTAGCAAAAGACTGGGAGCGACAAACTAAGAGAGCAATAATGGCCATAATCATGCAGAGCGACAAAACATCATTGATCAAAGCATAAAGTGATACTACAAGTTGAAAACTAAAGGATCAAAAAGGCTATGGTGACTTGTGACAGTCATAATCATGGTGTGAGCATGTGCCAAGTCAACCAAAATAAAGCATCAAAGGAGAATACCACTATACTATGCTTTAATATGCTAAAACAACGCATGACTCATCCAAGGCACATTAAGCAATCTCATTTGTTTATAACAAGTCATGCTACAACAAAGAATACTAAGCATAAAGCCAAAACAATATCAAGCATGGCATGACAAAGCATAGCCACAGTCAAAAACGAACTCTTTTTACCACATAAGCAGGAACTTTCCTACTCTTTTCCAAACCAAACCAAACTAATTGCAAACCAACGTATGAAAGAGAGGGTCCAACCAACTTATTCAGAAAACTAAGCAAACCAAGCAAACTAAAAACCAAAACAAAAACGAAAAAGAAGACGCTCCAAGAACAACACAACTGTGCATGAAACGATAAAAAAGAAGCGTTTGGAAGAAACTTGGAATTTTTATTGATGAAGAAGGGGGATGCCTTGGGCATCCCCAAGCTTTGACGCTTTTACTTCTTGGATATTTCTTGGGGTGACACGCGTTGCATCCCCAAGCTTGAGCTTTATTCCATCCTTCATCTCATTACTCATTCCTTCCATACACCTGAAATTTTTTTCCTTCATACAAAACTTCACACAATCTCATTAGCAACATTAGTGCACTTAAGATAAATAAGTCTAAAGGTTCAGTTCTAACACCAAATAAACTTCCATTAGAACACACACTACTGTAGCACTTCCCTCAAAAAGCTCAATTCCCCAAAGGAACTCAAGAAGGAACTAACAAGAAGCAAATGCAGAAAATGGCAGAAATCTGTCAAAACAGACCAGCAGGTCAAGACGAATTTTTGCGAAGACCTTCTGTTGCTCAAATCAAAAAGTGTTAAACTAACGAAAGTTAGATAACAACCTAGGGCAGAAGAACAAAAAATTACAGCTCAATCCGACGTACAGAGCTCTCTCAGGAATTTTTCGGTGAAGCACAAAAATCTGTTTCGGGACAGCAACTTTCCCAATCATTACTTCACTCTCATTAGAGGTTACTCTTGGCACAAAAAGCAAATAAAAAGGATAAGGAGCGGTTATTACTGAAGTAATAAATTCCAAGACTCATCTAAAACTCTTGGGTTATCTCCCAACAAGTACTTTTCTTTAACGCCTTTAAGTTAGGCATAAGAAGCAAAGAAAGAATCAAGTGTTCTCAAATGAAGAAGCATTAAGACCAAATTTTGTTTTCATAGGAGAAGCAAAAGAAATCTTTTCTCTCTTTTTAGGGAATTGTTCCATACCTTTCTTGAGTGGGAGTTGATATTTAATGGTGTCTTCTTTCATATCAATGATGGCACCAACAATTTTAAGAAAAGGTCTTCCCAAAGTAATAGGACAAGAAGCATTGTATTCAACATCCAAAACATAGAAATCAACGGGGACATAGGAATCATTAACCATAATAAGAACATCATTAAGACTCCCCATGAGTTTCTTTTTAGCATTAGCATCAAGTGGAACATTCAAATAGCAATCTTCAAGAGGAGGCAAATCAAGCATATCATAAATCCTTCTAGGCATAATAGAAACACTACTATCAAGATCACACAAAGCTTTGAAATCAAAGTCATTCACTTTCATATTAATGATGGGTTCCCAACCATCTTCTTGTTTTATAGGAATATAAGCTTTATGTTTCATCTTTTCTTCTTTAATCTTTATGAGAGCATCAGTAATGTGTTTTGTAAAAGCCATGTTCATAGCACTAACATTAGGACTTTTAGCAAGCTTTTGTAGGAACTTAATAACTTCAGAGATATTACAGCCATCAAGATCAAAATCAACTTTATCATCTAAAGTAGTAGAACTATTACTAGCCTCAACACTAGTGGTGGTAATAGTAGAAACACTAATGTTTCTAGCAATTTCATCTTCTCTTTCCCACTTAGCATGTAATTCAGCTAATAGTCTAACATTTTCATCAATTCTTACTTGTATGGCATTAGTAGCTGCAAAGGGATTGTCATTAGTTTTAGGTTTAGCAGCCATTTTATTGATCAAAGAAGATTGAGCTTTAGACAAAGATGATATATTTCTTTCAGCATTAGAGAGTTTCAATTTTAAACTAGGAATTTCCTTATTTAGAATCTCAAGTTGATGGCTAATGTTCTTCAAAATAATATATTGTTCCTCCATAGTTTTAGTGAATAGCTTATTTTGCTCATATTGCATTTGCATGAAGTTTTTAGTGGCTCTTTCAACTTCTAAAATTCTTCCTTCACTAGGTAATCCAGGTTTACCATTATAGCCATAAGTATTATTAGGAGGGTAGGGCCTATAATTGTTATTACCAAAATTGTTCCTATAAGCGTTATTACCATAAGAATTGTTGCCAAAATTGTTATTTCTTATGAAGTTCACATCAACCTGCTCTTCTTGAGCAACCAAAGAAGCTAGAGGAACATTATTTGGATCAATATGGGCTTTCGCATTAACAAGCATAGACATAATAATATCAATCTTATCACTCAAGGAGGAGGTTTCTTCAACAGAATTTACCTTCTTACCTTGTGGAGCTGTCTCAGTATGCCATTCAGAATAATTAACCATCATATTATCCAATAGTTTTGTTGCAGCACCCAAAGTGATGGTCATAAAGGTACCTCCAGCAGCTGAATCCAATAGGTTCCTTGAAGAATAGTTCAATCCTGCATAAAAAGTTTGGATGATCATCCAAGCAGTCAGTCCATGAGTGGGACAATTCTTTACCAAAGATTTCATTCTTTCCCAAGCTTGAGCAACATGCTCATTATCAAGTTGTTTAAACTTCATTATTTCACTTCTCATGGATATAATCTTAGAAGGAGGATAGTATTTTCCAATAAAAGCATCTTTGCACTTAGTCCAAAAATCAATACTATTCCTAGTTAAGGAATTCAACCATTCTTTAGCTTTTCCTCTCAAAGAGAATGTAAACAATTTCAGTTTAATAATATCACCATCTATATCCCTATGCTTTTGCATCTCACAAAGTTCAACAAAGTTGTTTAGATGGGAAGCGGCATCTTCATTACCAATACCAGAAAATTGTTCTCTCATAACAAGATTGAGCAAAGCAGGTTTTATCTCAAAGAAAGTATTTTCAGCCACAGGTGGAGCAATAGGAGTGCTCATAAAATCATTGTTGTTGGTGCTAGTGAAATCACACAACTTAGTGTTTTCAAGAGTAGTCATTTTTTTGGGTTTTCAAATAAGAAAGCAAACAAGTAAAACAATTTTTTTGGATTTTTTGAAGAACAAAACAAGCAAACAAAGCAAAAAAGAAACTAAGCAAAACAAAAACAACAAAGTAAAGAGATTGGTTATGAGGGACTCCCCTTGTGAAGATGTCCTGGACTCCCCGGCAACGGCGCCAGAAAAGATCTTGATGCACTCGACTTTCAACGTAGAGCTTGTTGGGAACCCCAAGAGGAAGGTATGCTGAGCACAGCAGTAAGTTTTCCCTCAGTTATGAAACCAAGGTTTAATCGAACCAGTAGGAGCAAGGAAACACCCCAAAGGTGTTACTAGCTGAGCTTTGGCAGGGCGCACTATCGGTTCTAGTAGCAACGTGGAGACCTGCACAACACAACCACAGAACTTTGTCCCCAACTTGCAATGGGGTTGTCAATCTCACCGTGTTTTGCGGAAAACAAAGGACTAAATGTATTGAATGGAAAGAAGTAAAAGTTTGCAGAAAGTAAACACAAAGCAGTAAAAGATTGTAGATTGTATGTAAAAGACAAGGACCGGGATCCATAGTTCACTAGAGGTGGCTCTCCTTAGATAGATAACATGCTGGGTGAACAAATTACAGCGGGGCAATTGACAAATACCGAGAAAGCAATACATGCGTATACTAATCATCTTGACTCCTTTGAGACTTGATTGGGCATTACAACATAATACATAGACCGCCATCCAACTGCATCTATGACTAATAATCCACCTTCAGGTTATCATCTGAACCCCCTCCAGTATTAAGTTGCAAGCAACAGATTATTGATTTACGAACTTCGTGTAAAGTAAACAATACAATTGTTCTATGAACAAATGATCGTTGTTTTCTCCCTAGTAGCAACAACACATCTTGTACCTTAGAGATTTCTGTCACTTTCCAGATTACCAGAGGCATGAACCCACTATCGAGCATAAATACTAACTCTTGGAGTTGCTAGCATCTACTTGGCTAAGATAGCTACTAACAACGGAAAGCATGCAAGATCTCAAATAACAAAGACATGATAGAATCAATAATCAATCTGAAATAGCATCTCAATATCCATCGGGTCCCCGCAAACACAACATGTATGGATTACAAATAGATGATCTTGATCATGAACGGAGCTCAAAAGATCTAAACATGAAAGCACAAAGGAGGAGAAACCAGCCATCTAGCTACTACATGGATCCGTAGTCCAAGGATGAACTACTCATGCATCATACCGGAGGGTTGCATGGTGATGAAGAAGGCCTACAGGGTGAATTCCCCTCTCCGGTAGGGTGCCGGGAAGAGCTTCAGATCCCTCCCAATCTAGGGATGGAGATGACGGCGGCTACAGACTCTTTTGTGGATTTTTGATCGAGTACCTAGGGTTTTCGTCTCGAGGGCAACTTATAGGCGGAAGGAGAGGCCGAGGGGGTGCTGGGGTCGGCCAGACCACCCCCTGGTGCGGGCCAAGCCTGGCCGCACGGCCAGGTGGTGTGGCTGGCCCCTGGCCCCTCTCCGTCTCGTATTCTGGCACTTGATCCCTTCCGGAAAAATAGGCACTTTGGCTTTTGTCCCGTCCAATTCTGAGAATATTCATTTTCTGACTTTCCAGGAACCAAAAACAGCAGAAAACAGGCAGCTGACACTATGGCTCTTGTTAATAGGTTAGTCCAAGAAATCATATGAAAAGTACTCCAAAGTTGGAACAAAACACAAGAAAGTGGATAAACCCAAGCAGGGAACATCAAAAATTATAGATACATTTGCAATGTATCAAACCACAGCTCTGTGATCTTTCACGGGGTTGTCCCAGGAAGACAAGCTAATTCCCTGGGAGAAATCACTTTGGATGTTACCTTTGGAACTCCAAAGAATTATCGGACAGAGGCACTTTCCTTCGAAGTGGTCCCGTTCAAGAGCGTGTACCACGCTATATTCAGACGTCTGGCTTACTAGGCTTTTATGGCTCGTTCGTGTTACATTTACAATATGATGAAAATTCTAGGTCCCAACGGCGTAATCACCATCAGGGGAGACCCGAAGAAAGCGCGAGAGTGCAAGGATGGAAATGTCGCCTTTGCTGAAGCCGTGCTGCACGCCCAGGAGTACCAGGAGATCAAGAAGAGCATGGATCCGTCCGACATGCCCGCAACAAAGAAGGAGGTGACAAAGCCGAATCCGGAGTTCAAGGCATCAGAAGAGATGAAGAAGACGCCATTGAAGGATGATGACCCCTCCAAGGTGACCCAGATAGGCGTAGGCCTAGATAGCGCATAGGAAAGCGCGCTCGTCAAGTTCCTCAAAGCAAATCAAGATATCTTCGCATGGCAGCCATCTGACATGACCGGAGTACCTAGGGAACTTTCCGAGCACTCTTTAAATGTAAATCCGAACGCTAAACCGTCAAACAGTCCTTATGATGTTTCGGCGATGAAAAGCGTAAGGCAATAGCTAAGGAACTAGCACGGCTCGAGTTAGCCGGATTCAAAGAAGAGGTCATCCACACTAAGTGGTCGGCCAATCCTGTAATGGCCCCTAAAAAGGACACCACTGATTTAAGGATGTGTGTTGATTACACTGCCTTAAACAAGGCTTGTCCAAAAGATACGTTCGCTCTACCTAGGATTGGTCAGTATCGATTCTACGGCAGGCTCGGAACTCCTCTGTTTTCTCGATGCATATTCCGGTTATCACCAAATCCGGATGAAGGAATCTAACAAAATCAAAACATCATTCATAACCCCCTTCGAAACCTTCTGTTTTGTTACGATGCCCTTTGGGCTGAAGAACGCAGGAGCTACGTACCAGCGCACAATGCAGCATTTTCTCCATGATCAAATCGGATGCAATGTACACGCATATGTGGATGATATTGTGGTGATGTCCAAAAAGAAGGAAACACTAATTTCCGACTTGGAGGAAACGTTTGCCAATCTACGAATATATAACATCATGCTTAATCCGAAGAAATGCTTCTTTGGATCCCAGCCGAAAAATTGTTAGGTTTCATCATGTCTCAAAGAGGCATAGAGGTGAACCGAGACAAAATCAAGGCTATACTCAATATTTCCAGGCCAACTCGCCTGAAAGACATACAAAGTCTAACTGGTTGCATCACTGCAGTCAGTCGGTTTGTAAGCCGGCTCGGTGAAAGAGACGCACCATTATACAAACTCCTGAAAAAGACCAAGGATTTTGTTTGGACCGACGAAGCTAAAGCTGCACTACAAGACCCGAAGAAAGTACTCTCATCTGCTCCTATCCTTGCTGCGCCGGAACCACAGGAACCGATGTTGCTTTATCTTGCTGCGACAAACAAAGTCGTCAGTATCGTCATGGTAGTGGAGAGACCAGAGGAAAATTAGGAACACTTTGTGCAGCGTCCGACATACTTTGTCAGCGAGGTCCTGACAGAATCGAAACAGCGGTATCCGCACTATCAAAAGCTGGCTTACGGTGTTTTTCTGGCATCTCGTAAGCTACGACACTATTTTCAGGAGCATCCAATTACCGTGGTGAGCACAGCTCCCATGAGAGACATAATCAACAACAGTGATGCCACAGGATGTGTCGCCAAATGGGGCATAGAGCTTTCAGCTTTCGATATTGAGTATAAACCCCGGACAACAATCAAATCCCAAATCCTTGCCGACTTTGTTGCTGATTGGACAGAGACGAAGGAGAATATGACCCTCCGTGAGTCAGAATATTGGACCCTATACTTTGATGGGTCTAAGGCTCGCGGGGGCTCGGGGGTTGGTGTGGTGCTCAAATCATCCCAAGGAGATAAACTTCTATACGTGTTGCAGATTCACTTCACAACGACAAACAATATTGCCGAGTATGAAGCACTGCTGCATGGAATCCGGATTGCTAAGGATATCGGCATCCAACGTTTGATGTGTTATGGAGATTCGGATCTTGTTGCTCAGCAAGTTTCGGATATTTGTAATGCAAATAAACACATGGCAGCATATAAAGTTGTCGTGGATGATTTATCTAAATCGTTCGAAGGTTTTGATGTTCAACACATCCCTCGAGCAGAAAATGAGGAAGCGGATACACTATCTCGGATAGGCTCTGCACGGAAAGAGGTCCCGGATGGCGCTTTTTAGAGCATCTCAAAGTTCCCTCAATAAAGGGAGTGGATGAGGAATATCCGACCAAATCCGACTCACCTCTAATAGCAGTTATGACTGTAATTCCAGCTGGACTCAACCCTACCTTGATTATCTGGTAGATGGCAAATTACCCGAAGACGAGGTTCTGAGCCGGCTGATTATCCGACAAGCGAAAGCCTACACTATAGTTAAAGGTGAGCTCTATAAGCGGAGTGTGTCTGGGGTTTTTCAGCGCTGCGTATCTCCGGAAGAAGGAGTGGAAATCTTAAGGGAAATCCACGAAGGCGAGTGTGGTCACCACGCTACAGCCAAATCTTTAGTGACAAAAGCTTTCAGACACGATTTTTTCTGGCTTACAGCTTAGGCAGATGCCGAACGGTTAGTCAAGACGTGCAAAGGCTGCCAAAAGTATGCCAAACAAGCTCACATTCCAGCTGATCAGCTGCGAACAATACCTATAACATGGCCTTTCGCGGTCTGGGGGCTTGATATGGTAGGACCGTTTAGACGTGCTCCAAGTGGATGTACTCACCTCTTAGTGATGGTGGATAAATTCACAAAATGGATTGAGGCTAAACCGGTCACTAGTTGTGATGGAGCAATAGCCAAAAGATTTGTCGAGGATGTTATAATCCGGTATGGTTATCCCCATAGTATTATCACGGACAACAGGAGTAATTTCTCTATGGGAGAATTGGCCGAATTCTGCAATGAACAAAATATCCGTCTTGACATTGTGTCAGTCGCACATCCACAGGCTAACGGACAAGTCGAAAGGGCAAATGGTTTAATCCTACAGGGCCTAAAACCGAGACTCGAAGCACCACTATGACGTGCTGCGGGGGCTTGGGCAGAGGAATTACCCTCTGTAATATGGAGTTTATGAACAACTCCGAACAGGTCAACCGGATACACACCTTTCTTCTTGGTCTATGGCGCAGAAGCAGTTCTTCCTAGTGATTTGATTCACACTTCTCCTAGAGTGGCCACGTATATCAAAGAAGATGCCAAGATTTCTCGAAAAAATGATCTCGACTTAGTCGAAGAAGTTCACGTCGTTGCTGAAATGAGATCAACAGCCTATCAGCAGAAGTTATGCAAGTATCATAGCCAGAGAGTCCGAAACAGATCTTTCAATAAAGGAGATTTGGTTCTCCGGCTTGTGCAACAAAGAAAGCACAAACTTTCCCAGTATGGGAAGGGCCCTTTTTAGTTAGTCGAGTATTGCATAATGGTTCGTACTACTTAACTAACATGAGGCCGGTCAAAGAAAGACCTGATACTAAGAGGAGAAAGAGAGCTGGAGGCAGTACAAATCTCGATGAGTTAGACAGACCGTGGAATATTGCTCAGCTACGTCCCTTTTATTCTTAGTTTATCCTTCTTTGTAATCATACATATGTACATGTTATGTGAGAAATAAAAGTCTTGGTTGCCTCAAGTTTTTTCTGAGAAGTTTTTACCATCTTATTTCCGAATGATCATGTCATAGTAGAAAATCCTAGAATACTTGAAAGTACTTTATGCTCATGTTTGTTCTGGTTTAGATTTCCGATTCAAAAAATGTTACCTTCGGGTATAACTCTAAAGTTTCTAGTCTATACTTTGGTTATTTGTCTGATTGCTGGATGCGGGCATTTTCCATGTAGTGAATTGTTGGTACTAGAAGCCGGCTTTGTTTCCGAGTTTAAACTGGTTTAGCAATTGAGCTCCGTTGCTCGGCAAAGTTTCTGTGAAGAAGGTTTAGTCGGCTCACGAAAGGGACGAGGCGGAAAACTAGATAAACAATAAGTATAGACGAAAAAGTATAAGTGCTTATGTAAACATTTCAGGCACATAAAAATTTAAAGCCAAAAGTGCTGAATAGATTAAAAGCTTAGCACTAGAAAAATTATAGTACTGCATATTTACATATCCATAATGTTTTTCAGAATAACACATTTGTTTTCTGATGATCTATGATGCAGGAGAAGAGGTAGGCGCTGCCGGCTCGCTGGATGCATCGACCTCGGTTTGATAAGATCCGAGATGTTCAGATCCGATACGGTATGTTCATCGTCAGAAAGTTTAGCTGCTTCTTCCGGAGGCGGGGGCGGTGTATCCACGCGAGTGAAGAAGGGAGTGTCGTAGCTGGTCAAGTCAGCCACACAACATCCATATCCGGCGCAGGAGTCCATGATGGCCTTGATAACTTGCTCCTGGCCGTCTTCATCCACCTTGCAGTACACTCTGGTCACTTTCCATATCTCCATGTTTCCATGATGGCTCATGACCATGGTGAGAGCGTTCTGCGCAGCGGATCGCGTGTAGGACATGTTCCAATCCCGGACGAGCTGCGGCATCTCCTTCGCCTTGTCTCGCACCAAAAAGTCCGACATGCTGTGCATGTCCGGAACCCTGAGAGCTTCGCCAATGTCCTCGATGGATTGGCGGAAGTCATGAAGTAAATCACCGACTTGGGTAAGTCGGTGGGTGCGAGGCTCGGTGGAGGCAGAGTCCGTCAAGTTAAGAGGACCTATATATATATAACACAAAAATGGTTAAGAAAAAACCGACATCGAAAGAGTCGAAGAATATACACAAGTCAGAAAGATGGAAACATACCGAAGATGACGTCGTCAACTTTGGTCTTCTCTTCTCGAAGACTTTGGAGTTCAGCCCGGAGTGCCTCAGAAAGATCCCTCTCTCTGCAAATCTCATTGTTGAGATCCGAGATTCTCTGATCTTGAGCCACAATCTTACGATCACGTTCATCAGTAGCCATGGAGGAGGATTCCAGAACTTGAGCGATGCTCTTCTCATGATCCGTCTTAAGCTTATCCAGCTCTTGGCGAAGTTCTTTATTCTCCACCACCAGGGTTTTGAGGTTCTCGGCCTCTTCAATCATAGCGCAGGACTGTTTTACTAGTGCTGTAAGTCAAAAAAGAACAAGATTTCACCAAAAATATTCGACTATGAAAACACAAGACAAGGTTTGAGTCTCGGAATGTTTACCTTCGGCCTCATCCTTGGAAACCTTCAGCTCAGCATTTTCAAGTCGGAGAGCTCTGATCTCTCTCTGCTTGTTACAGATATTCTTCAACAAATCCTGGTTATATGAATTAACTTTCTGTAAGTCAGAATACCTAGAGTCAGAAGTCTACTAAAGACTCGGGCTAATATTGTTACTAATATCAGCACGAGCCTTGGGGGTAACACTAGTTCATTCTTTGGCATCCTAAGGAAGCATAAACCCGGATTGTATATCCTACTTCATGCTTGGGGGCTAGAGGATATGATATAAAGTACAACCAAAGAAAATCGTGAGTTGGAATTCCGACTTACATGATGTTCATGTGTGAGCTTTCTCAGACACATGTTCACCTCAGTGGTAACCTTCTCGGTGAGTGTGAGTGGAATAACCGGAGGTGGTGGAAGCACACCAGCTCTTAATCCCTCATCGTGAAGGAGAACTTGT
The DNA here is from genome assembly GCA_916181665.1 of Avena sativa. NCBI lineage: Eukaryota > Viridiplantae > Streptophyta > Magnoliopsida > Poales > Poaceae > Avena > Avena sativa. Next base: position 361,967,418 of record OV702290.1, on the reverse strand, counting down.
TCAAGAAGGTCGGAGTACTTGATATCCTCCGCCTCTTGTGCTTCTTCTTTGGTAGAGAGATTTCGGCTCTCTAGGCATTGTTGGGCCAGAAGCTGGATTTCTTCTACAGATTTCCGAGACAAGCCAAATTTGGCAAGTCCCGGATTGTTCAGGATGTTTTCAGCAAAGTCCTCTGCCGAGGGATCATTACCCGAAGAGGGTTCACCCTTATCTAAACCTGAGCCACCCATGGTGGCGTCAGTCTGCGATTCAAGGATCACTGGCCCCGTTTCAGGAGCCGGATCATCTGGGACAACTGGTGATGGAGTAATCACCGGTGTTGCGGAAGGTTGAGGATCAGGAGTCGGAGGAGCCGTAGCAGGAGAAGCTACAGTCAGCTTCGTCTGTCGGAGGGGCTTCGAAGAAGTTCCCTTCCCCTTGCCCTTGATGAGCTGCTTAGCTCTGAGAATGTAATAGAATGGAAAGCATTACATCTCGTAAGAAAATTCGAGTAAGGTACAAAGGCGGAAGTTGTGTTGAAAGTTACCTCTTCACGACTGGCACCTCCTTTGTGCCGACAGCCACTGTTGGAGCTTTGCGCTTCCTGGGCACAATATCCGACAGTGGAACCAGTTCTGCCTCCTAAGAAAACTCTAGAGGATATCCCTCGATAGGACCTAGCTGCGACTCGAGGAGATCGGCAAGCTGAAAAGAAGAAAGTATCTCAGTATTGCAAAATATTTTAAAAGGTGAAACACATAAAAGGGTTTATTATTGAAGCTTACCGGAACCACAGGGTCTTCCGCTGTGTGCATATCCAGAGACAAGTCCGGAATCTTTCTCTCAATCTGCTCCTTGATCAGCCATTTAATCTGGCTTATGTAATTTTGTGGCTTTAAAGCCTCAGGACTAATGCTGAGAGAATCATTCTTCGACACCGTGATGGAATGCATCAGACGGTCGCCGTGGTGTTGGAGAGGCTAAATCCGGCGTGCGACCCAGCACTGGACTAAGTCGGATCCTTTCAAGCCTTTGTGTTTTATCAGATATTCGATCCGCCTCTTATCAAGGATCAGATCATCACTGAGAGCCGGAGGAGCCTCGTCCCAAGATGGAAGGGCCATGGCGGCTCTGTCGATGAAAGCCGACAAAGCAGTAGCTTTGCCGGGAGAAGGAATGTCCTTATGATAAAAGAAAGTGGCCGGCCATTGTTTGACCGAGTCACTGGCAGAAATACGAGGATAACTACGCTCGCTTCTAACAGAAAGGCTAATAGTGCCGGTAATATAAGGATTACCAGCAGTGATGGAGTTTCTCCGGACATGAAAGTAGTACCGGAACAAAGTAAGACTCGGCCTAATGCCGATATACCCCTCGCACAAAGCTGCGTAAGAACTCATCTCTAAGATGGAGTTCGGGGAAGATGGTGGAGCTGAACACCATAGTGATCTATCACCTCATAAAAGAATTCCGAGGGAGGGAAAGACAAACCTCTGTTGAGGTGGGAGCCGAAGTGTACCCGCTCGCTGGCTTGCGGGTTGGGGATGATTTCTCCGAAGCCACTCCGCCAGTCGCCGGCACGGAGGAGAACTTCATTCTCCATGCCGCGGAGCTTCTCGTCATCGAGGAGACACGAGATCCAAACCCCATGGTTGCTCTCTTTCTCCGCCACCGCCGCCGTTGCGAAACCAGCCAAGCCGGAAGTTGAAGAAGAAGCCATTTCTCCGGTGCGCCGGTGACCTTGGATGGGCGGCGCTAGGAATCTGGGAGGTGGGAGAGCTCTGCGTGCGAGGGAGAAGTGGGGGAGAAGGAACTACAAGGGAACAGGTGAAGATGAGAGAGAGAGAGGATCCTCACCCCTTATAACCACCTACTTGCGCCAAGATTCGTGCAAATGGCACTGTGTAAACGCCACGTGTCGTGGAAGGAGCTGGGAAGGACCCACGCGATGATTACATCGCCTCGATCTCCACGTACGCATTGAAACAACGCCTCGGTTCCACGAACGGCGGACCCACCAACGGTCGTGCTGACAGGATATTTGTCAGATGACGTGACTTGACCATGACGAGTGTCAGATGACGTCAGAGACCAAGTTTTGGCTTAGTTTGAAAATCAAGCTAGAAAATCTAAGTAACATGTTGATAGGTCCGACTTATTTTGAGACCCGGATCGTATCTTTTGTTTTGAAATTTCAGGAACCCTTCAAGATTCTGCAAGCCGAAGATCAAGCTAGACGATGATGAATCCGACTTTGGATCTTGGAGACTTCCGGGGGCTGCTGTTGGGGATATACTTTCCGGGTATCCTCACAGTCCTCACTGACCAGGGTGGCCCACTTCGGGTTAGAGCTTTGCTTCACAGGCGGCCCAGTCAGGGACAGGAAACAGAGTCCAGTCCGGCTACGGGAAGGCCTAGAAGACTTACCGACTTAGGCCCATAGTGTTACTTGTAGTTCACGATGTACTCTGTAACTGACTCTTAGTCGTCACTGGATAGATCTCTCCTGTAAACCCTAGGCCGGATATCTATATAAGCCGTCCTAGGGAGAGCCTTTAGGGCACCCTCGATAGTCTACAATCTCAACTCGCAGAGGCGAACCCTTGTAACCCATATGCCGGCTCTGCCGTATTATTAGATTGCTAGCAGGAGTAGGATCCGTCCAAAGCCGGCGGATTCGAACCTGGGTAAACTTGTGTGCTCACCGTCCCGGAACACCGTACATCTCACACCCCTCTCTTCCACACGCCTCGAGGACCCCCTCATGGCGTACTTGTCATCAATCCAACGACAGTGTGTTCTTTTCACACACCACATATGATCCACCAGTGTCATTGAAATGTGTGTTCTCTTCATAGACCACACATGGATCCACCAGTGTCATTGCATGTGTGCTCTTTTTACTAACAACAACCAGTGTCATTGCATGTGTGTTCTTCTCATTAACCACAGCTAGATTCATTGCATGAGTTCTCTTTAGAGACCACACATGGATCCACCAGTGTAATTGCATGTGTACTCTTTCTACTAACAACAACTGGAGTCATTTCATGACTATTCATTTCACATACCACATATGGATCCAACAGTGTCATTGAAATGTGTGTTCTTCTCATGAACCACAGCTAGAGTCATTGCATGTGTGTTCTCTTCAGAGACCACACATGGATCCACCAGTGTCATTGCATGTGTGTTCTTTTTACTAACAACAACTATAGTCATGTCATGTGTGTTCTTTTCACATACCACATATGGATCCACCAGTGTCATTGAAATGTGTGTTCTCTTCAGAGACCACACATGGATCCACTAGTGTCATTGCATGTGTGTTCTTTTTACTAACAACAACTAGAGTCATTGAATGTGTGTTCTTTTCACATACCACTTATGGATCCACTTGTGTCATTGAAATGTGTGTTCTTCTCATTAACCACAGCTAGAGTCATTGCATGTGGGTTCTCTTCACAGACCACACATGGATCCACCAGTGTCATTGCATGTGTGTTCTTTTTACTAACAACAACTGGAGTCATTGCATGCATGTTCTTTTCACATACCACATATGGATCCACCAGTGTCATTGAAATGTGTGTTCTCTTCAGAGACCACACATGGATCCACTAGTGTCATTGCACGTGTGTTATTTTTACTAACAACAACTAGAGTCATTTCATGTGTGTTCTTTTCACATACCACATATAGATCCACAAGTGTATAGCTTGTTCAGGAGGAGTCCAATCTTCATAATTCTTGCTTATTTTAGCCATCAATTCCTCAGCTTCCTTAGGAGTCCTATTCTTGAAAACAAAATCAGCACAACTATCTAGGTATGTCCTAGATTCTTCGATCAGTCCATTATAAAATATATCAAGAAGCTCATTCTTAGATAATGGACTTCCAGCCTGTGCATGAATAAAAGCACAAAACCTTGCCCAAGATTCAGGTAATACCTCTTTTTCTCCCTGTTTAAAATCAAAAAGTTCCTGCAAAATAGCATGTCTAGCACTAGGAGGAAAATATTTCTGCAGGAAAGTACTAATCAAGCAATCAGGGCTATCAATAGATCTAGGAGGTAAATTACTAAACCAAGTTTTAGCTTCTCCTTTCAGTGAAAAGGGGAAAATCTTAGCAACAAAGTAAGTACGCATCTTAATATCATCAGAAAACAAGCCACTCATGGTAGAAAGTTCATTCATATGTGCTACCGCACTTTCATTCTTAGTCCCACAAAAAGGTTCTTTCTCAACAATAGCTATGTAAGATAGATCGAGAGAGAAATCATAATCTTTATCTATAATGTTTATGGGAGAGGCAGCAAACTTAGCAATAGGAGATAATTTGGGTCTAATAGTACACCTCTCAAGGAGACTCTTAGCAACGCTCCTATCATGGGTCTTTTTACATTCTTTAATAAATTCATCGGTCATCTCCACATAACCATCTTCAATATCTTAACTTTCACTAGACTCAGGTGAACTAACAGGTGTGGTAGTGTCTTCATTAGGAGTTTCAGTATTTCCAGCTATAGTTCTAGCAATCATAGCATCTAGGAAAGGACCTAATGAACCACTCTTATCAAGCACAGTAGAAGCAGCATCATAAGCATCAGAAGTTTCAGATTCAGTAGTGGTAGCAGTGTGTGTAACATGTGTATGTGGTGGTGTAATGAGCTTACTCATAACAGATGGTGAATCAAGAGCAACAGAGGTTTTCAGAACCGTACCTCTTCTTATAGTGGATGGTAAAAAAGGAACCTTGCCATCACGAGACTTACCCATGATGGATGGATAACAGCAAACAATAGAGAATCCAAGTGAACTTGATAAATAAAGCTATGGTCCCCGGCAACGGCGCCAGAAAATAGTCTTGATGACCCACAAGTATAGGGGGTGTATCACAGTATTTTCGAGGGAAGTGAAACCCAATTTATTGATTCGACACAAGGGGAGCCAAAGAATATTTATAAGCCTTAACAACTGAGTTGTCAATTCAGCTGCACCTAGAAACAATCTTGCTCACAGTAGTTTATCGGTAGCAACAGTTTTGTAGTAGGAATAGTAAAGTAACAACAGTAGTAAAAGCAAACACAGTAGTAACAATAGCAGAGGGAGACCGAGGGGGTGTCTAGGGCGGCCAGACCACCCCCTGGTACGGCCAGGTGGTGTGGCTGGGCCCCAGCCCTACTCCGTCTCATATTCTGGCTCCGGGAGTCTTCTGGTGAAATAGGATTTTCGGCTTTTGTCCCGTCCAATTCCGAGAATATTCATTTTCTGACTTTCCTGGAACCAAAAACAGCAGAAAACAGGCAGCTGGCACTATGGCTCTTGTTAATAGGTTAGTCCAAGAAATCATATGAAAAGTACTCCAAAGTGTGGATAAAACACAAGAACATAGATAAAACCAAGCATGGAATATCAAAAATTATAGATACATTTGCAATGTATCAGTGTGTTCTTTTTAATAACAACAACTGGAGTCATTACATGTGTGTTCTTTTCACATACCACATATGGATCCACCAGTGTCATTGAAATGTGTGTTCTCTTCAGAGACCACACATGGATCTACCAATGTCATTGCATGTGTGCTCTTTTTACTAACAACAACTAGTGTCATTGCATGTGTGATCTTTTTAGTAACAACAACCAGAGTCATTGCATGTGTGTTCTCTTCAGAGACCACACATGGATCCACCAGTGTCATTGCATGTGTGTTCTTTTTACTAACAACAACTAGAGTCATTGCATGTGTGTTATTTTCACACACCACATATGGATCCACTAGTGTCATTGAAATGTGTGTTTTCTTGAGAGACCACACATGGATCCACCAATGTAAATACATGTGTGCACTTTTTACTAACAACAACCAGTGTCATTGCATGTCTTTTCTTCTCATTAACCACAGCTAGATTCATTGCATGTGTGTTCTCTTCAGAGACCACACATGGATCCACCAGTGTAATTGCATGTGTGCTCTTTTTACTAACAATAGCTGGAGTCATTTCATGACTATTCTTTTCACATACCACATATGGATCCCCCGGTGTTATTGAAATGTGTGTTCTTCTCATTAACCACAGCTAGAGTCATTGCATGTGTGTTCTCTTCAGAGACCACACATGGATCCACCAGTGTCATTGCATGTGTGTTCTTTTTACTAAAAACAACTGGAGTCATTTCATGTGTGTTCTTTTCACATACCACATATGGATCCACCAGTGTCATTGCAATGTGCTTCAGAGACCACACATGGATCCACCAGTGTCATTGCATGTGTGTTATTTTTACTAACAACAACCAGAGTCATTGCATGTGTGTTCTTTTCACATACCACATATGGATCCACCAGTGTCATTGAAATGTGTGTTCTCTTCAAAGACCACACATGGATCCACCAGTGTCATTGCATGTGTGTTCTTTTTACTAACAACAACTGGAGTCATTTCATGTGTGTTCTTTTCACATACCATATATGTATCCACTAGTGTCATTGAAATGTGTGTTCTCTTCAGAGACCACACATGGATCCACCAGTGTCATTGCATGTGTGTTCTTTTTACTAACAACAATTGGAGTCATTTCATGTGTGTTCTTTTCACATACCACATATGGATCCACCAGTGTCATTGAAATGTGTGTTCTCTTTAGTAACCACAGCTAGAGTCATTGCATGTGTGTTCTCTTCAGAGACCACACATGGATCTACTAGTGTCATTGCATGTGTGTTCTTTTTACTAACAACAACTGGAGTCATTGCATGTGTATTATTTTCACACACCACATATGGATCCACCAGTGTCATTGAAATATGTGTTCTCTTCAGAGACCACACATGGATCCAACAGTGTCATTGCATGTGTGCTCTTTTTACTAACAACAACCAGTGTCATTGCATGTGTGTTCTTCTCATTAACCACAGCTAGATTCATTGCATGTGTGTCCTCTTCAGAGACCACACATGGATCTACCAGTGTAATTGCATGTGTGCTCTTTTTACTAACAACAACTGGAGTCATTTCATGACTATTCTTTTCACATACCACATATGGATCTACCAGTGTCATTGAAATGTGTGTTCTTCTCATTAACCACAGCTAGAGTCATTGCATGTGTGTTCTCTTTAGAGACCACTCATGGATCCACCAGTGTCATTGCATGTATGTTCTTTTTACTAACAACAACTGGAGTCATTGAATGTGTGTTCTTTTCACACACCACATATGGATCCACTAGTGTCATTGAAATGTGTGTTCTCTTCAGAGACCACACATGGATCCACCAGTGTCATTGCATGTGTGCACTTTTTACTAACAACAACCAGTGTCATTGCATGTGTGTTCTTTTCACATACCACATATGGATCCACCAGTGTCATTGCATGTGTGTTCTTCTCATTAACCACAGCTAGAGTCATTGCATGTGTGTTCTCTTCAGAGACCACACATGGATCTACCAGTGTCATTAAAATGTGTATTATTTTCAACTACAGCTGTTGGCCACAAACAATCGGGACGCAGAGCTAACCAACAACCGCTTTGGGCTTCTAGAAGACCCGGTCCCCGATTGTTAGGAGCCATTGGATTGGGGTGCGTGGACGATAAGGATGTCCTTCGCGAGGGCGATCCACGAGAAGTCTGTTCTGCGAACTGATTGGCAGTGGCAACGACGCTGGTCCTACGTCCTTACCCTTATCCCCGTAACCTCGGGGCCAAAGCTCAGATCATGTTCCTTCATCGCCATGGAGAGGGAGAGGCCCAAACTCAGCTTGCACAAGGCTCAGATGTTTGCCCACTATGACATACTCGCGCTGCCATTCGCGAGGCTTCCGGCTGGCTTCGAGCTCAGCTACGCTGGGGTTCCTGTCGTGCCGCTCTTGCGCGACAACGCATTGGCGAGGCAGATCGAGGAGCGCCGCCGCCAGTTGTCAGAGCGGAACAGGGTAATGGCATGGTACTCGTGCACGAGCGCGTACTGGCGAAAACTATTCAAGAAGGAGCGGGCTGTGTTGATTAAGCTGTGCGGAACCCACCGGCGGGAGATCCACCCGGATCTGCGCAACCCCGAAGTGAGGCAGCGCTTCTGGGCAGTGCCTGGGCGTACGACCTCCACTGTTATCGATGCAGCGCGCCATGAAGAATCCATGAGGAGGAGGAACGCTGTCGGGACATCGATTCCGACGCGGAGGAGGCTGGTGGCGACACGGACAACGTCGTCAATGATGGAGACTGCGGGAGCGTCATAGTCGATTAGGGCCACTTAAGCATAAATTAAATCTATGTACGGTATCTTAATGCCCTCTTTGGTTCTGGGTCACTTGAGTCATGGTCGATTATCGTAATAATCTATATATGTTGGCCATGTTTTAGTTGTCTTTGTCTTTGAAACTAGTCGATCGAAACTCGTCCGATCCTGAAAATAAAGTTCGCGTGTTCCTCGCATATCTAATGGGATAATACGCTGACTCTGCTCCCAGCACTTGATGGCACAGCCATAATTTGGAGTGCTCTAGAGGAGAAGGGATCGAGCGTGTTGTAATAGTGTACTACACCTGTCCAGATATAACTGACTTAGTTTTTTTAGATATTTAATAAATGTGTCTGTACCCAAAACATGTCTAGATACATGTTTTAGGTTTCTCTGTCTTTCAAACTAATCAAAAGTCGTCAAATTCTGAACAAACAAAATCATTGTGTTCACATCTGATGGGACAATACGCTGACTCTGCTACTTGATGGCACAGCCATAATTCTGGAGTGCGCCAGAGGAGATGGAATGCAAAGGGAGATGGGAACTAGTAGCCGCGTCCAAATGCAGGTAAAAAATTAATGTAATAATATTTAAAAAATTGTAATCTGCTCCACATGATCCCATCACAGACACGTTGCACGCGCCAGATATAAATAAAGACGACACGACTAGTTTAGTTTGAATGATATAATTCAACATACGACGTTACTGTGCCCGCATCTTTCTGCTCCTCTTATTAGTCTGCTAGCCCACGCTGCATTAAGCATCAATTGATGACATTAAAAAAATTATAAAATGGGAAATAAAATAATTTTTAAGCTTACCTTTCATCCGGAGAATCGTACAAAGATGAAATTAGCAGGGATTTATTATTTCTCCTACAGTTAGCCAAAAGATCCTCAAGAACATCCTCAATCACCCCTGCAACTTCTTTATATTCTAATACACCTCCATTATTTGCCCTTTCCTCCGTGTTCCGCTTACCCTTTTGTTTCTTTTCACACCCTTTTCTCGCCGGCACCTCCACTTCTTCATAAATTGGCTGCTTACGTACGTTTTCCTCGGAGTGCTCATCACCGTCTTCACTCTGCTCTTCCTCCAGTTCTATCTGAGAAGCCTTATTTTCTGCCACCGGGGTGTGAACAGGGACAATATCATGTGTAACTGGGTTTTTGCACAACCTCTTGATTTGGCCGAATCCGCCACAATGTTTGCATTTCCTTTTCCTAGCTCCTAGCCTTGAACCTTTATCGGTGGAGGCTTCAATCCTTAGCTTTCTAGGCCTCCTAGGTGGCCTCCTAAGAACTGGTGGTTGAAGTTTGAACCCTGGATCGACAATCTCCCAATCATTTTCATCGGCCATAGGTGGTAAGTTTCCTACATAAGTTGCTGCAAACTTGGCCACGGAGAAATAGTTGTCGACATAGTTCTCTATTTCAGTTCCGCTACCTCTAAGCTTTAAGATGAAGTAAATTGCATGGTGACATGGCAGACCAGTAATCTGCCACTTCCTGCATGAACAAGTCATGTTTCCAATGTCTATAGTGTACCTCCGTTCACTTCCACGCTTGTATTCTGCATAAACCTCAGCCAATGTTCTGGAACTTCTGACCATCCTCATCTTTATCGTTCTCATTGCCCTGGTTCTTGCATTCAGTAACATAACTACCTTTGGAACTATTTTATGGCCTAAAAATTTTGTTGCACAAATTCTTTGCCTTAAATCTATCTTCACCATTATGCACTGTCTTATTGCATCCAACAAAATAACAATTCCAAGTGTCTTCATGTCCAAAATCTTATCATTGAAACTCTCTGCCAAATTATTGCAAACAAAATCCACCTTGCTTAACTCACCAAACTTGCTTCTGACCCATAGCTTGGTGTGATGTTCTTCTAGGTATTTTTTCAACTTTGGCACTACATACATGTTCTGCAAGTAAGTAGCATGCATTCTTGGGGTGTATGTGTATGTTGATCGCCACAAGTCCTCTTCAAAGATCTTTCCTTTGAACTTCTTCGTGAAGTTAGTAGCAAGGTGCCACATGTATTCCCTATGCTCAACCCCAGGAAACATAGCATCAACAACATTCTCAAGACCCTCGCATGCACCGGTGTGTATCACCAAGCCTTCAGGGTGACCAATTACTTCCCGTAGTCTCTGCTTGAACCATGTCCAGCTTTCATTTGATTCACCCTCAAGAACAGCATAAGCTACGGGTAGAAGCCAATTATGCGCGTCCAAAGCACAAGTAGAAGCAACATGTCCCCTGAACTTCCTTGTTAAAGAAGTTGCGCCTATTGCCAAGTATGGACTGCAACCGTCTAGGAACCCCTTCCAGCATGCCTTCAGGCAGACAAAACATCTCCTAAAGCATATCTTATCTGCCTGCTTATACCTGACCCCCCTCAAGACCTTTTCTCTTCCTTTCACAACCTCGTAATCGATGTCAACAACACTACCAGGTGATGTTTTCTCTACCTGAGCTTTGAAACTATACAACATATGAAAACTGTCATTCCACTTGCCTTGAATGAAGTCTAGAGCCATCTCCTTCCCATCAAAGACTCTGTGGTAAGGAGTCAGAATGTTAAACTTTTTGCTAATCTTTGCTCTGAGTTCAGCAGGTCCAATGTTATGATCCTGCCTCACCCAGTCAAGTACAGTAGCAGCAATCCACTTGGTAGTCGCCGGTCTAATTTTATCACTTAAAGAAGTATTAGGGCAGTTGTGTTTTTTTCGTGTTTACTTTGATCTGCATTCGATAAGAATCCAAATAATTCAGAGCTAGTTATCAGCAGAATAAATATGAGAAAGACTGAAACTAAATGTAGCTATTGCAACCTGAAATGGGTGTCCACCCCGCATTGGATATGCATGTAATCTCCATTTACACACATTACTTTCCCTACAGTGCACCCTAAATCTCTTTTGGTCGCTCTTTTCAATGATAAATTTGAACCCAACTCTGATTGCATAGGTTGCAACTGCATATCTACAGTCCTCCACGTTATCAAAGATAGTCCCCTCATCAATTGTAGGATTGTCCCTGTCAAAGTGTATCACTGGTCTGTCCTCGTCGTATCTACATCCCATTTCCACATCTTCACATTCCTCTTCCTCATCAGTCCCATAGTTAGGATCAAAGTTAGAATCAACCAAATATTCCCTACTCTCCATCTTATCAGGGTCAACAGCCACGTCTGGATATGCTTTCTCATCATCATCCGCACCGCCACACATTTTAGTGCCTTCATGCTCGCTTGACAAAGCATCATGCTCAAGGACAAGCTGTACAGACGTCCTGCGGTTACCAACACATATCCTTGCCATCACCACGGGACTAGAAACGTTAATTGGGGTATGCAGAAAAGGAATAACAGTTCTTACCCTTCAATGTGGACGCACGACACCTTCTCCGGGCTCCATACCTCCAAAGCTCTGCACCCCTCTTCCTCTCCCCCTGTTTTGTTGTCCTCTGTGCTCTCTAGACTTGAAGGAGATTCCGTGCTCTCCAACCGTGCAGGACCCATATCTGTGTTCTCAAGCCTCGCAGGATCCATCTCTGAGCGGGATCCGGATCACCAGCGTCGTTGGGCCCCTAACCCAACGGACGACCCTCGGTTTTCATTTCCAGACGCGCTTGGGCGATCGACGGTGGCAAGGAGACAGGGCGGGGAGGGGAGGAGAGGGGACATGAGGGGATGGCAGGGATGGGAGAGCGGGAGGACGACGGCCCAAGGGGACAACGAGAGCAGTGCACGACTGAGCGGAGTGGCGGCGGCAGGAGCAGAGGAGCGGAGCGGAGCTGGTTGCGACAAAGCATGGAAAATTGCACAATAATATGTTGGTGGGCGGCACCAGCCCTCGAACCTGGGACGCATGCCGTCGAAGGTGGAGGAGGCGGGCCTGCCAGTTATAAAACATGCCACCTGTCAGCGCACTATGCACGGTAGCACTTCACGATTTTTTTTAGCAGGTCCCACATGTCAGTCTGTTTGATCAAAACTTGCATGCAGTGCATGGCTGGTTCATGCACTAGTTCTGAAAAAAAACGTTGATCCAAATTTGAAGTGGCAGTTCCACTTCTTCTTATTCGTCTCCTCATCTCCTCGCAATGGCAGTTCCGCTTCGTCTCCCTCGTCTGTTCTCCTCTTCTTCTTCTCCTCGCAGTGGTAGTTCTTCTTTCTTCCTTGATCAAAGCATTCCCGCACGTAATCCATAGCCAGTAGCTGGATGAAGAGGAACTAGTCCGATCTCCCGGCCGACCCACTTTGCAAGATCGTCGACTACTTGCTGGAGTAAGAGTTGTACATCAACACCTATGCTGCTTGTCGAGAAGTCTGCACCGATTGGCGCCGCACTTTAAAGATGCCCGAATTCCATCTCAACAATTGGATCATGATAGATCACACACTTCCAGACGTTGACGACTTCACCTTCCTCAACCTCGCCACTGGTCGTTGCTTCAGGACAAATCTAATGGAAGTCCATCGCAGGTTCACATTCACATCCGATATTTATTGGTATTTTCCATTGTAAACATTTTAGTGCTAACAGATGCCCTCTTCTTCCAAAAGATTCTACTTCATCGGTGTTTCTCGTGGCGTCATCATGCTTGCTCAGAGGGTGGACCCGTATCAAATTCGGCTTCTGAACCCAATCACTCATAAGTCTAACACTAAGTTTCAAGCACATACCATCTGATCTTCTGCAATCTGTCATTGTGGCGAAGTCCCCGATGATGGTGTTCGTTTGCACTGATTATCCAGATCATATTGCATGGGCCGATGAGAGCACCCCAACGGGGCAAATCAATGAATCATTTGGAGAAGGATTGTATTCGCCACCTCCTGCTATGCTTCTAGACTGCATGACGGCATTCCGAGGGGAAGTATATGCATTACTTGAGAATGGAGACGTCTTGTCGACCAACATCCAGTTAGAGAAGCGCGCGAGCACTGTCACGATGGCCAAAATAATTTCAGCCCCTGTCTTTGAACAAGTACGTGGAACTTACAAATTTTACCTTGTGGAGTCAGATGGTGATCTGCTTCTTGTGTTGAACGGGGATTTCGCCAAAGGGCAACCGGTGTTGTACCGCGTGGACACGGAGAACCACTCTCTCGAGGCCGTCGGTGACATTGGATGTCGTGCCCTCTTTGTTGATTATGATCGGTCTATCTCCATTGACACCAGGTTACACCCCACAATCAAACCCGGTTGCATATAATACAAGAATTATATCAAACTATACGATCATGAGGTTCAAGCCTGGGAAGAGGAACCAACAATGGTAATGCATAGCTTAAGTCTGGAACATACACTGATGTCTTACCCTCTGGACGAGATCCTGGCAGCACATTGCAGACGGAGAGAGTTCTCTGAATATGTGTTGCAGCACGCGGGAGCCGTCGACGACAAAATATATAGGGGAGAATGAATCCTATATTCATCCTAGGTTATTTGCTAGCATTTTCAGGTCTATTTTTTGTAGTAGAAATTTGTACTGTATTTATATTATTTCGATCAGCAGTATGCGTATTACCTTTCAGAAAAAATTGTAATGTATTTAATTTTAGTACTTTCAGAATTCAAAGTATTTATTTTTAGTAGCTTCTTTTAGAATTCTCTGTGTTCGACATGGGCATCAGCTCAGCGCCGGAATTCAGGTTCCACATGGAAAATTGCACAATAATGTGTTGGTGGGCGGCACCAGCCCTCGAACCTGGGATGCGCACCGTCGAAGGTGGAGGAGGCGGGCCCGCCAGTCAGAAAACATGCCACGTCTACATCCCCTTTTTTTGATGCCCTTTAAAAAAAAGAAAACACGCCATGTCATCATCCCCTTTTTCTGATGGTGTTGCTACAATCGACAGTACATGGTGGCATAGAAATAATTCATATAAACATAAGGGCACAATCGTCAACATTTCTAAAATGAAACCTGGTCTCCTACCTGTCCTGGTACATTGCCCGATGAGGTGAATAGCCACGACCGATCTTTTTAATACTTTAATACGTTCGCACTCTTATGCTGAGAAGGAAAATAAAGATTGAGCGGTTAATGCAACAAGTGTCGAATTATTACCCTCTAAGGAAATGGGAGATGGTTATTTTCACGCGTGCCCGTAATCCAAACCTACTGTCAGTCTTTCACTCCCCTTCTCCGACAAACCACAGTTCACCTTGCGTAGCTCCTGCGTGCCACACCAACTAGGGTAACATGGCCCCGCCTAAGCAGCCGCCGCCACCACCACGACAAGCGCCGAAACTGGGGTATTTAGCCCCTCTAAGGCAGGCGATGAAGCTCTACTTGAAGGTCAGTCTCCCATTGCCCTGCCAGGCAGATGATTTCCCCGAATGTGCCGAATCGGCCGCGGCAATGACGGAGGCGTCGTCGGTGCCAGATGCGGCAAGCAGGGCCAAGAGAGCGATGTGGAGAAATCACGCGGTGGCATTACGGCATGCTCTAGGTAGTGGGAACAAGGTACATATCAAATCGTTCACGAGAGCATGCCACCGAGGGTACACACCCTCGAACAGGGAAGCGCCAAGGTCTAGGAACTCTCGCGTCCATGCTTCGGGGTGGACTACCTTACCGCAGTGGGGGAGGCTGGGAACACGATGTCTGCGGCAAAGATGCTCCATCCTACGCACCGTCAGAGGCCGTACCGTGGCGGTGACCAAGCGTCTACACTCAGCATGCTGGATTGTTCGACAGCCGGAGCCGGCAGTGGGCATTAGCTCAGCCCCAGAATTCAGGTTTGAGTTCACACGGACCTATGATCCCAAGAAGGAGATGCCGAATTTCAGTTTCGAAGAAATCATTGCGGCGGCGCGGATGGTCCAACTGAATCGGGACTGGCGCACGCAAATCGCTCTTGCATGAACGATGCAGATTTCTTGTAGTTTGGCGGGAAGGCAATAGATCAGTTTGGGTTAAATGATCAAAGAACTTATGTCCTCTCAAGGCAATTGGCCAGCCAACTTTTCTGGTGGAGATCTGTAGTTTCTTCAGTGTAGAATAGTTAAGTTCAGACTGAAGAATGGCTTTTGTAGATGAAATGATGACGAATTGTTCTATAAACTAGTAGGAAGTTTAGCCCATTTTTGTGCAGGTATAAGACCCTTTTGTATGGAAGTACTACTGTTGTAAGCAAATACTATCAAGTATATATTTCCTTCAATTACTAGTCGTGGTTAAATCCAGTTAACTGGCATTTTTTATCCTAGACTACAGATTTTGCGTCTACTGTCTATGTTGTAAACCATTTTTCCTTTGTCTTGTGTTGTTTGCAAAATGGTCCTACAGTTCAACGTGTTACAAATGTAGCTACCTTGTATTTGAAAAGGAGATGGACTACATTTTCCTGGCATCCACACAATTGACATTGCTCATTGCCAGACCACCCTCTTTTTATGAGGTTGTCCTTGGTTATTCACAGAAATTATAAAGCACGGTGTTCAACTACATCGATTCAAACTATTACACACACACACTACATCAAATTCATTACCCACACATACTATATCGATTCAAACTATTACACACACATACTACTTCAAACTATTACACACACGTACTACATCGATTCAAACTATTACACATTTTTAGTCGATGCTAACTTCCTGCTATGCTCTCCATACTACAAATTCATTAGTCACACATACCACGGCAATTCACTAAATCTCTGTCTTCACTCGAGGGAAATCAGAACCACTAGCTCGTCCAAGCCCGGTCCCCCCACCGAAACTGTGTGCGCCGTCGCAAAACGGTGGTGGTCCTGTGCCATCGATCCTTCCAGGCCAACACTGCAGGCGATGAGGATGCTTTCTGGTAGCCTCTTCGGGGCCCTGAATGCCATGTACCGATTCCATAACCTCCTCCAGGTGGATGATGACCAGGTGCTTACAGCAAACCTGTCGCCCTACCTTACTTGGAATCTGCACCTCATACATCTTAGGAACGGCGTCAGGATCTTTTAGCCACGCCTTTACCTCGATGACCCATTTGTCGCTCGGTGGCATGATTTCCACCAGCTCGCCGCCAAGGCTACTGATGACCTTCTTGAGAGCCTCCGGCTCCCAAGCATCCAATGGGAGGCCGTCAAAGCCGAGTTTGGAGAAGAAATCAAGCTGCCCCAAGCGATCGTCCCACCCACAGGCGTGCCAACACATGAAGCTCATTTTCTCCCCGCAGCACTCGAAAGAACGGGAAGAATGCAGAACACGCTCGGTGTCCGAGCTGTGCTCGAACCAGACGAAAAAATCGAATGGCAGCGCGCATACCTCAATCTTGACCTCATTTTGTCTGATCCCAAAACGAGACCTAAAAGCCGACAACAACTCTGCTGGCGACACGGCGGGACGGACGCCCAGCACGGTGGCCATTAGAGCGTGGTTGTCGAACTGCTGTGCTAGGGCTACCATGCCTGGGGTGCGCGGCAGCACGCAACTTCCCGAGGCCGGTCGCCGGCCTGGATCGCCCGATGGGATACGCTCCGCCGTGCGAGAAGGACTAGCCAAAGGCGAGATATTAGTCCGGGGACGTGAAGCTCCGATACGATGGACGATGCGACAACGACGGCTGCGAGCTTCGATTAGAGGCGTGGGAGGTTGACCGGACATGGTGGGGACGCAAATTAGAGCAAGTGTGAGCTCTGATCTAAGACGAGCAGCTGGAGCTAAGCAAATGTTATGGCGAGGGGAGTAGGGGAGAATACCAGAGCAGAGCAAAGAAATAGATCAGGTCCACTCAGGGATCTGGTCCACGCACGGGTAAGCTAGTCCACGACCGCAAAAGATAACAGGAAATACTGATAGGGCGGGCCAAGAAGAGTTGACCTAACGGTGGTATTTGAGTTCAACCGTTTTTCGTCTGGTTCAAATGACCGTTTGGTCGTTAGATTTGTATTCACCCCTATTTGGTCCTTCTAGACAATTGGCGATTCTACTACAGCCCCTCCGCGCGATTGATGATAACTCGGGTACTGGGATGCACTCTCCCACGAAGTTTGGTACCGCAAACGAATATTCCCCATTAGCAGCCTGTGCCAAATCGCTCCTGTACATTTAAGGCCCGCGGGCAGCCCTTCACTGTGTATCGCAGCCCATCATGGGCCGCCTACTGACGGCCCTTGTCTGAGATGGCCCGTTATTGTTCAGGCCTATTACTGTCCTGGCCTTTCACTGTTCCGGGCTTTAGCTATTCAGGCCCATAAGCGGCCCTTTATTGTTCTAGTCTGGTAAATGTGTCAGCCTGTTACTGCCCTTGCCTGGAAATTTCTCGGGCTGTTACTGTTCTGGCTTGTCACTATTCTGGCCTTTCACTGTTGCGGCCCTTTACTGTTGAGGCCGGCTACTGTTTTGGCCTGTTACTGTTCTGGGATTTCACGGTTTCTTGTCTATTACTGTTATGGCCTGCTACTATTAAGGCATGTTATTGTTATGGCCTATTACTATTATGACATGTTACTCTTACGGCCTGTTACCATTATGGCTTGTTACTATTATGTCTAGTTACAACTTGTAGGTCGGCCCATTACGTTTACGGTCTTTTATAGTTTCGGCCTTTTTGAAGCCCATGCCAATATCATAAAACGTCTATATAATCTAGCATTTTTTTACGGTTCATATCGGCCGAACACACGACGGGCCAATAACAAAGCACGGTACTGTTCCCTAATCGACCTGCCTGGCGTAGTTACCGTAATGACTAACGCAATGTGTGGATGGCATCAACTAAATGCATACATGGCCTACACGAGTTATCTAGATATTACATCAGCTGCAAACTTCTTACAATTATTACATATTATCAAATCAAGGGAAATAAAAATCGGCATTTCAGTTGAAAATCAAGTTGATAGCGGAGTCCTCAATTTGCTTTCTCAATTGATCACCTACATCTTCCTTTCAGTGTGACAACTACATTGGAGGATACATGATCTTGCAGCCCCCTCTTTGGTGGTGATAGCAATAATTGCACCCTGAAACTAAGTAATAACAAGTTAATACATCAAACAAGATAAACTACTCATTTGACTGATATGACAAGAGCTATGACCTGGAGTTTATAACTGGTCAATGGTTCAATTATTGACCAACACATCAAACAAACAGGACAAGCAAGCATGCATTAAACAAGTGTGCCTACCATGAAACGAGTAATCCAAAAATGTGTGTGTGTGGCTTAGAATTTCAGCAAAAATAAACTAGCCAGGTCATTTCAACAAATATATATATGGAAGAAGTTCTATACCCTAAAATGCAAGAGACGTTGGGTGACTCGGAATTTGCGCTAAGACACAAAATGGCATGCAGTTACCGTCATAGCAAAGAATGAACCAGATAGAAATTATAACCGCATCATACGAGAAATTGTAGAGCAGGAATGCAAACCACGAATGAACTATATATTGTAGAGGATAGTTATGTCGTGACTTAGGATGAACTAGACCCAGAACCAGATGCAAGATATAATGGTGTCGCTCGTGAACCTGTAGAGCAGGACAAACAAGCATTAGACAAGTGTGCCTAGAATGAAATGAGCAATCAAACAAAGTGTTTCTTAGAATTTCAGCAAATATAAACAAGCGAGGTCATTTCAGCAAATATATATGAAAGCAGTGGCATCTCCTGGAATGCATAGTCGTTAGGTGACTCAGAATTTGCGGTGAGATACACAATGGCATGTAGTTACTGTCATAGCTAAGAACCAACCAGATAGAAATTATAATGGCATCATAAGAGAACATCTAGAGCTGGAATGCAAACCATGAGTGAACTACATAGTAGAGGACAGTTATGCCATTGTCAGGACGAACCAGCACAACATAAGGAATTAATGGAATCCCTTGTGAACCTGTAGAATAGGCTATGCAAACCCAACATGTTCATTGTTCCAGTTTGAGCTATATGCAAGAAAAAGGAAATAGTTAGTGATGCAGCTTTTGAAGAAGCAGATCGCAACAACAAAATTATAATCGAATTAGTACGAAGAGTTTAAATGGCTACTACAGGATAGCAGAACGATGTCAAGGAGGAAATAATAGCAGGAACTGATCTCAGGACGAACCAGATAAATTCAGCAACTGTAGAGCAGGGAATCCACACTAATATTTTCCGCTGACTTCAGATTTTGCAAGAATTACATGGTAGCAGGCAATTACTATTCTATGGAGTAGCTAAGAACATGTGTATGACAAAATAACAGACATGTCCATGACTTCAAATTTGTAGAGCAGCGAATGCAAACCAACATGTCTAATGACCTTGTATGTACTAGCACGAAGAACAGACATGCCCACTGACTTGTATGTACGAGCACGATGACAAAAATTCAGTTCACTGTGATAGGCTTGAACCTGCTATACTGCTGACAAAACAAAAACGGGTTGCAGATTTGGTTAACCTTGGTCGGAGAGGCGTCTAAGCATCGTCGGTACCGTGCGGGTGATGTCCAGGTCATCGAGGGTGCTGCGATTGTGGTGGCTATTGGCGTCGGGGAAGCAGATTTTGGGCGGTCGATGCCAGCTTGAGCATGCTGGACGAGAGGGTCGCTGAGGCAGATCCAGTGCAGTGAACGGCGACGGCCGAGCAGCTGGTGTAGAGCGGTGGACATGGAACTCCCTGAACTAGATCACGTCCGGTGTAGACCGGTGAAGCAGATCCGGTATGGTTGGGTAGCTTTCGGCGGCCGGGAAGCAGAGCTTGGGCGATCGATGATGCCATCGGCATGGTGAACAACACCGCGGATCCGGTGCAATGGCAGAGAGACCCGGTTAACTAGATCCGGTGGGTGAGCATCGGTGAAGCGGCTCCGTGGGTGTGCACGAAACCGCCGCTCAAGCGGCTCCGACCGCCGTGGAATTGCCGCCGGCCGGTGCACGTGGTGGTCATGGAGGTGAGGGCGTGGGATAGAGGGGGCTGGGATTTTTGGAAGGACCAGCGGGAAAATCTGGGCGAATCCGGACTAAGGAGGTGAACAGAAACATAAATTACGATCGTGCCCCCAAGCTACCGACTTTAGCTTACCCATAGGGCGTCAGAATAATGGGTAAAATCAGAATTTTGGAGTCAAAAGTTTTTGAAACTGAGGGGCAGGAAATTCTTCAAGATCAATGTGTGATTTTGCCGCTTGATTGCGATATTGAATTTGGTGACCGTCCATCTAATAATAATATAAAAATGGTACTGCCCCGGTGGGATATTTTGCCTCAAAGTTTTTTAAACTGAGGGCGGGAAATGCTTCAAACTTAGTGTATGGTTTAGCTGCTCGATTGAGATTTTGAATTTGACAAGCGCCCATCTGATAACAATACAAAAATGGTACTGCCCTAGTGGGAGATTTTGCCTCAAAGTTTTTGAAACGGAGGGGCGGGAAATGCTTCAAAGTCGGTGTGCGGTTTTTCCGCTCGATTGAGATTTTGAATTTGACTAGCGCCCATCTTCTGATAATAATACAAAAATGGTACTCCCCTGGTGGGAGATTGACCCTCAGAGTTTTTGAAATGGAGGAGCGGGAAATGCTTCAAAGTGGGTGTGTGGTTTTGCCACTCGATTGAGATTTTGAATTTGGCTCGCGTCCATCTAATAATAATAATAATATAAAAATGGTACTCCCTAGGTGGGAGATTTTGGCTCAAAGTTTTTGAAACGGTTAGGCGGGAAATGCTTCGAAGTTGGTGTGTGTGATTTTGCTGCTCGATTGAGATTTTGAATTTTGCTAGCATCCATGTACTACTAGTACTAGTAGTAGTAAAAAAAGGTGGTAGAACGTATGGCTATATGATCAGGAATTCATGGTCGAGAGTCACATCAACTGATCATCCATATAACCACACTTGAGGTACTCCCTATGTTCGGTATTACTAGGCCGGAGTAGTACTAGTTCAGAGAATTAACTTCACCTACTCGCTTTATAGCTAGTTATTGCATGTAGCAGTAATCCTAAAATCCAGCCAATGCATGTGGCCACCGCATCTAATTGAAAACATGCAAGCCAATAGATGCACTCCTGTTTTAACAACATGATCGGCCAGGAGCATTACATGACATGGTGGTTCATATTTTATGGTCAACTAGAGGAGTAATTGAGCAAAACTAGGAGCATTAATTGGTCCTCCGGCCTAGCAATTGAGGCTGTAAAATAATTACGAGGTATATACACCTTTAGTCCCACATCTTGCACCGTGAGAGTGTTTTAGTCCCACATATTGAAAAATAAGCAATACTAGTTCCACAAATTATATCTCGAGAGCATTTTAGCCCAATTTAATTGAATTTCAGTGAATTTGACTCAATTTGTCCACAAATGACGTTGATTTTTTAAAATGACCCCTCTATATTTTTCTATGTCATTTGTGTCCCTATGCGGATTGATAAGTGGGCCACCTGAGTAGACGTACAAATAAAATAGTTAAATCTCTAAGAGGAGAATGGATTCAAACTTAACAATTTTGTACAACGACACACACACCCACAAGCCACTATGTCGGTAGATGCCCACGACTACTCATGTGAGACAAGGAGTACTTGAGAGGACGTAATTATGCCAGACGAGGAGTACTTAGGGGGAAGTAATTATTTATACAATAAAAAGCACATACGAATGCAAAAATGCTCACGTCTATGTTGGCACGGTCCATAATATCAATTGTATATCTTTGTCGTTAACCTAGTAGCTAGCTGTGGAGTTGTTATTGTAGCCCAGAACATAAATTATTTTGAATTGAGAATTTGTATCTTTTTTTTAGATTTTTTCACATTTCGGAACACATATTTTTGAATATCCAAAATAAAGAACACATCAGCCAGAGCGCTCTTCAGTTAATCACTTCTATGTGCATGTTGTAGTGGCAAGGTTGATTTCTTCAATAGCCCAGGTAGTGAGTTTCATACCTTACAATGCATTGGTAGTTTTTCTTATTTGTTTTCTTATTCGGATCCTCCTGTCAAGTCGTACCAAGGTCAAAACTGGCAGGCAAAAAATACACAGGGGTCATTTTGCAAAAATTATGATGCCACATGTCACTTCTAGAATTAGTTACGACGAATTTAGACAAAATCACATAAATTCGATTGAATTGGACTAAAATGTTCCTGGTTACAAGTTGTGGGGCTAGTGTTGCTCACTTTGCAAGATGTGGGACTAAAACACTCCCACGGTGCGAGTTGTGGGACTAAAAACGTATATACCTCAATAATTAACGACCATGCTATTGAGAGTTTTTTAGCTCCACAGAGCATACACCCCATCTGGCCACACGGTGAGCATCCAAGGGCACAGCCAAAAAGTGAAATTGAAAAATGAAAAATGCCATGCAAAAAATGGAAAATGCCCTGTGTTTACGTGTGCCCTGAGGGACTAGGGAGTGCACGTTTTCTTCTTAGATTTTGGGATAATTAAATACAATGAGGTTATGATACTACTAATACTACTAGTATCATCCTACACCTACACACTTGTGTGCTACTAGGAGTCGTAAACTGGTGTGCATGATCGTTGTACCGTAATTAGTGCACGTGCACATGCGCATGCCCGTGCCAGTTTGATGAAACGCGCTTGCGGTTATTGTGTGCATATCGTCGTCTCGTTTCCACACGATTCGTTTGGCTTTCCTAGGCCTTTGTTTAAATGTGTGTCTCTAGAACCGCTTCCTGTGCCAGTCGGAGGGACCGAGACCACACGAATACCATCATCCATGGTCGGCAAGAAGCAGGAGGACTCGCCATGGGCTGGTCTCCCCGAGGGACTCATCCATAAGATAGGTGACATCTTCCTTTCGATGGACGACTTCAACTACTACGCCGCCTTTCGGGCAGTCTGCAGCGCCTGGGCGGCTTCATGGAGGAGCGCCTTATGCCATCCAACTGGATTGTTCTAGAGCACCAGTTGTCGGAGGAGTATCGGGTAGACGATGCCGTCATCACGTTGTTGAACGTGAGAACTGGCCGCCACCTTGAGAAGAAGATTAGCCAGGTTAATTGCAGGTGCTTTTCTTTATATTCATCTGTATATATGCGATCCTTTTTTGCATTCACATCCTATACTATATGTTTTTCAAGTTCTATTTCTTCGTCCACTTGTTGCCCAGGGTTTTGCTCCATGGTTTACCTTGATTGAATTTCAGTCTGTTTACCTTCACTAAATCTCGGTTTCTCCTCCCTCTCTCTCTGAAAGGCACTTTTATGTCGGTAGCACAACAGGCGTCCTCCTTGTGCTTGGACAGAGGGTGCAGCCCTACAAGACCCGGTTGTACAACCCCTTCTCGGGCGCTATCAAGCGCCTGAGGGCGAAGATACCGACCAAGCAGGTGGCTTCTGTCGCTATAACGATGTTCCCGTCACTGATGGTGTTTACATCAAACCATCAGAACAGCACCATTCGGTGGGCGGATGAGAGCACGGAGGAAGGGAGTCGCCCGGTCTTTTGTGAAGGGTGGTACTCGCCGTATGACTTCACAGAACTCCGGATCATGACTTCTTATCCTGGTGATGTTTTTGTCGTAGATAGATACGGGTCTATCCTCTCGACTATGTGTGATGCTACTCATGGATATGTCCAACTGCAGCGCTCTGCACAAACCCTAGAGATGCATCCCACTGTTGCAGGCCCTATTCCGGGCTGCCAGTTCCAAGAGAATTGTTTTTACCTCGTCGAGTCCGACAGGGAGTTGCTGTTCGTTGTGAGTGGACCGGTCTATGGCGGCAGGCCTGTTGTTTACCGGGTTAATATCCAGAACCGTGTCCTTCAGCCGGTCAGAGGCATCAGAAGTCGTGCTCTCTTTGTTGCTAACAATCGGTGTGTCTGCATCGACAGCGCCAGGGTACCCACGGTGTAGGCCGGCAGCATATAGTATGCGGACCTATCCGAGATTAGATCTTACAACTTTAAGGCTCTTGCATGGTAAGAGGAGCCAAGCGTTGTATATGGGTATGGAGTAGGAGGATTATGGATCAATGACCATCCTTTCGAACTCGATCCATTGCTGGCAGAGTATTGCAAAATCGTCGAGCATTCTGAGCTGCAGATGGTGCCGCCTTATGGCGAGGATGGTACCACCCACTACGATTACTACGACGGCTATCCATCAGATTGTATGGGTCTGCTCCTGATGTATTCTCTTTAGGTCATCTCTTTATGTGTTCACTTTGTTGAGTGAACGTCTATGAATTTTGCAAGTTCTATGGTGCCCGTGTAATACAATGGACGTTCTCCCTGTTCCGGTAGATCGTGTGTTGTACCTCTTACAATTTCACTATTTTTCATGTGTGTGTAGTAATTCTGATAGATGCTCAGTTTGTAACAATCCTCAAACAACTTACAACTGCAAATTACAGTAGATTATTACAATCCTCAGTAAACTTGATAGTAATAAAATGAAGCATAAAAGTTGCATTAGAGTCCAGACAACTAAAAAAACACCATAACTGGTGTTACAGAAAAGGTCTCTATGGAGCGTGCATCCCGAGACATGTAACAACTGGCTTCCCATGAGAGCTGCAGATGAGATTATTAAGTATGTTCTTCGTTAAAGCTTACCTGTTTTTCAATTCATATAAGTCTTTGCGTGCTATGGTGATTACTAAAATCTGTTTTGTTGGCTTCTTGCTCAATAATATCACGGGCATCTTGGAGGGCATCCTCAAATAATCTTTTAGCTGAAAAAAGAGGATCAGTCAAAGCGGTGTGCCATGATCAATAGGTATTGTCACTGCTGATGTGTGAAACAAAATCTAAACTTGGAGAAGCGGGTCTTTGTTTGGAATTTAGAGGGTCATTTGCAGCCTGAAACAAACACAAAACAAGTTATAACAGCATTACCATGCAATCACACCAACATGAATTTTAAATGTGTCAATGTGGTAATATATAAGGAAGGAAGCAACTAACAGTGGTGGCTCATACATCTATTTCTTCTTAAATAAGTGGACCAGCTGGCGCCATGGAGAAATGCGATCATGTGCTGCTGTGTGAAATGACTGCTCTACTTGAAGATGGCTGAGACCAAGACAAAACAAGTTACTTAAACAATAGACTTGGGAAAAAAACTACAAGTTCATTTTGAATAACAATGCTTGCAATCAACCAAAGTACCTAATGCAGACTGCTCAAACTAGAATATGCAGAACATGAATAAAACGAATATCAAAACTAAGCCATTATGTTTCTATATATAAACTAGCCAGGAACTACACAATGAAATCTGCCACTAATTTAATCATAGACAAAAAAAGAGTAACTCAGCCAACAAAAATACATCAATTGTGAGCCTCGAATATGCTAGCCAGATAATTTCAGAAAAACAAAGAATCAAGCAATCATACATTAAATTATTCATGAATAGCCTGATAATTTCAACGCTTCGACGGCCTGAGAAGAACAAACTGAACCATCAAGCGCCTCGTATTAAAATATCCAGTTCATATAACTATGATACACAGTAGCTACAAGAGTGAGATGAAGTGGACACAGTTCCTTATGATACATGTGTGGATCTTATCGCTAGTGTGGCCTTGTTCTTATTATCAGACAACTCAGATGCAATACACCCGGCCTCTCCATATCTAGGAAATTGAATTAAGCACATGGAACAAAAGCAGACCATAGTGGGGCTAAAATGTTTGACGCTAATTTTTGGCAAAAAAATATGAAAACAAGAAAGACAAATGGTAAATTTAAGCAAACAAAAAATGTGGCAAGGAACAAACTTTGGGTGGGGGCCTTACGGTAGGTGTTACACGAGAACTACGGCGGCTCGTGTAGACGGGTGGAGTTTGTACTCCATTGTTGCTCCTATGCATAAAGGTAAGACCAACTGTAAATACAAACAGGTTCTAACATGATATACGTTGGCATGATGTGAAACAAGGGTGATGGGGTCTTACGATATTATAGGAGCCATTCACTGTATGATATTGTGTGCAAACTGAGGCTGCTCCTTGCATAATAACAACAAACAATTTGAGCCGCAGGTTAAGAGGGATCAAATCGATAGTACATAATGGTTAAATAGTATGACGTGTGTAAACATGTAGTATAGGATAGCAGGACAATAACACGATGGAAATACTATAGTTCGTAAATCGGCGAATGAGAGAGATATTATATAATCATATCTCATGTGGACAGGTACAATAGAGAATGTAAACAAATATGTTAAGTGACTAATAATTCACAAAGAAATAGTACAGTACATAAAAACAGTTCAATGCGTGGAGTTTAAGCGTAACCACAATGGGTTAATTTAGTATATAACAGGTGTATATCAAGTAAAGAACCTGTTAGTTAGGAAATTTATCACGAATACAGTATATTGCCAAGAAACAAATCGCACAGGGAGATCTAGTTTTACCTCGGTCGGGGTAGCGTCTAGGCCTCCTCCGCATCCTCACGGGTCACGTCGAGGTCGCCGAAGGTGCTACGGTCGTAGTGGGTGTCGACGACGGGGAAGCAGATCTTGGGCGGGCAAGGGTATGAGAAGAACGCTGGACCATGGCGTCCGTGGAGTAGATCCTAGGCGGTTGATTATGTGCTCAGCACGCCGGACAATAGGGTTTGTTGAGCAGATCAAGTGTGCGGGTACACCGGCTAAAGTGCAGCGGGGATGTTCTGGCCGGTGACGTATTCCTGGAGGAGAGAGGGGGTGGTTTAGGTACTGCTAGCACTATACTATGAAAATAGTGAAACCCCCACTCATCGAATTTAATAGGGGTCGAATGGGAATTTTGAAGTATCTGAAATTTTGGGGCACGAACTATGTCCGGATGCGCGGGATCTTTTTCAAAAGGTGTTCAAAATTTCCATGATGCAAAATCTTAGCTAGAAGTCAAACCACTCGTCAAAACTCTATGTGGTTTCTGATATATTAATTAACCGCTCGATGGGTACCTCCAAAAGCTTTTTTCATAAAACTTTCAAAGCAACCTACAATTTATTACTTGTATTTCAAGTTTGATCTAATTTCATTAAATTCAAGAGCAATCTATCGCACTTAGTTGTAGCTCAAGTTTGACATAATTTCATTAAACGGTCAAGACGCAAAAGAGGCAAGAAGATGAACCTGTCGTCAGAACTCTCTTTTGGTTTCTGATAGTATATTAGTTGACCCCCCCCCCCCCCCGGCGGCCCCTCCGATGGGTACCTCTAAGAGCTTTTCGTAAAACTTTCAAAGCAACCTACACAGTTTAGTTGTAGTAGTTCAAATTTTACCTATTATATTTTTCCGCTTTACCTATTATAATTTTATATAGTGATGATATGCCAGATGTCTATTATCTAAGTCTTACGTATAGGGCAAGTGCAATTTACTAGTACTTGTAGTTTCAAATTTGACCTAATTTTGATAAATCGATATAAAGTCATTCTAATGGGCAGAGTTAGCTGGGAAGTTTGAGAACTCATAAAACATGGGAATCGTTGGTACAATATATATGTATGTAAATTTGGCTTGTGGCATTTAGATCCAATATTCTTTGGACTTTTCTTT
Source organism: Avena sativa (assembly GCA_916181665.1). Classification (NCBI taxonomy): domain Eukaryota; kingdom Viridiplantae; phylum Streptophyta; class Magnoliopsida; order Poales; family Poaceae; genus Avena; species Avena sativa. Next base: position 361,939,693 of record OV702290.1, on the reverse strand, counting down.
AGGAAAAAGAACAACCTCGCTCGTATTCTTCACTCGGAAAATGTAGAATTGAATGTTCTTTCTTGATAGTTGGAAACTCACAACGAAGACACTATTTACTACAAGAAGATGCACCGATGATCTACCTATGAAAAGACATTTAATTTCAAGAGTAATCTATGGCGTTTACTTGTAGCTAGCTCAAGTTTGACCTAATTTCGTTAAATTATCAATATGCAAAGTCTTAGCAATAAGTTGAACCTATCATTGAAACTCTCGCTGGTTTCTAGTATATTAATTTTGAACCCTCGATGGGTACGTCCAAAAGCTTTTTCGTAAATGTATTAAATCAAAACCTACAATTTACTTGTAGTTTCAAATTTGACCTAATTCCGAGATATCGACATAAAGTTATTCAAATGTGCGGGGTTAGCTAGGAAGCTTCAAATCCCCTAAAAAATGGGAATCACAAGTACAACATGTTGTCGATCCACTATATATATATATATGTCTATCAACTTGGCTTGTGGTATCCATATCCAATATTCTTTGGACTTCTCTTTACAGAAAAGAACAACTAACCTCGCTCGTCTTCACTCGGAAAATGTAGAATTGAATGTTCTTTCCTGGTAGTTGGACACTCACACCTACGGCACTACTTAATACTAGAAAATGCACCCATCTACCTCTGAAATGACATTTAACTCAAGAGCTATCTATCGTGCTTACTTGTAGCTCAAGTTTGACCTAATTTCGTTAAATTGTCAAGATGCCAAATCTTAGGAAGAAGTTGAACCTATCGTCAAAACTCTCGTTGTTTTCAGATATATTAATTGTGACCCCTTGATGCGTACCTCTAAATTAAAAGCTTTTTCATAAAAATTACAAAGCAAAACCTACAATTTATTTGTAGTTTCAAATTTGACCTAATTTCGATAAATCGACTTAAAGTCATTAAAATGGGCAGAGTTAGCTAGGAAGTTTGAATGCTCATAAAACATGGGAATCGCAAGTACAACATGCTGTCGATCGAATATATATGTCTGTTAACTTGGCTTGTGGCATCCACATCCAATATTCTTTGGACTTCTCTTTACAGAAAATAACAACTAGCCTCGCTCGTCTTCACTCGGAAAATGTAGAATTGAATGTTATTTCCTGATAGTTGGAAACTCACACTGACGACATTGCTACAACAAGGTGCATCGATCTACCTATGAAAATACATTTAATTCAAGAGCAATCTATCGCGCTTACTTGTAGCTCAAGTTTGACTTAATTTTGTTAAATTGTCAAGATGCAAAATCTTAGCAAGAAGTTGAACCTATCATCAAAACTCTCGGTGTTTATGATATATTAATTGTGACCCCTCGATGGGTACCTCCAAAAGATTTTTCGTAAAACTTTCAAAGCAACCTACAATTTACTTGTAGTTTCAAATTTGACCTAATTTCGATAAATAGACATAAAGTCATTCGGTCAAATGGGCAGAGTTAGCTAGGAAGTTTGAAAACTCATAAATAAAACATGGGAATCGTTGGTACAACATGTTGGTCCACTATATATGTCGGTAAACTTAGCATCTGGCATTCAGATCCAATATTTTTCGAACATTTCTTTACGGAAAAGAACAACCTCGCTCGTCATCACTTGGAAAATTGAGAATAATTGAATGTTCTTTCCTGATATAGTTCGAAAATCACATCGTACCGATGACACTATTTACTACAAGAAAATGCACCCATGTACCTCTCTTAAAAGTCATATATTTCAATAGCAATCTATTGCCCTTACTTGTAACGCAAGTTTGACCCAATTTCGTTAAATAGTGTCATGCGATGCAAAATATTAGCAAGAAGTCAAACCTGTTGTCAAAACTCTCGGTTGTTTCTCATATATTGATTGTGACACCCCCCCGATCGTTATGGTACCTCCAAAAGCTTTTTCGTAAAACTTTCAGAGCAACCTACAATTTAGTAATAGTTCAAGTTTGACCTAATTTCGATAAATCGACATGTAGTCATTCAAGTGGGCGGAGTTTATTAGCTAGGGAGTTTGAAAATTCAAAAAACATATGGGAAATGTAAGTAAAACACGTTGGTCCACTTAATATGTCTAGAAGCTTGGATTATGGCATTGAGATCCATATTCTTCGAGCTTTCTTTACAGAAAAGAACCATCTCGTCATCACTCAGAAAACCGAGAATTTTATTTTCTGATAGTTGGAAACTCACACTGACGACATTGTTTACTACAAGAAGATGCACCCATCTACCTCCAAAAATACATTTAATTCAAGAGCAATCTATCGCGCTTACTTGTAGCTCAAGTTTGACCTAATTTCGTTAATTGACAAGAAGTCACTAAAGTGTGCGAAGTTAGCTAGGAAGCTTGAAAAATCCTAGTACTAAAAACTTGGGTATTACGTATAAGAAATGGTGGTCCAGTTTGTTTGATAATTAGGGAGGTTGCATTATCTTTTAACTATGGTAGGTCTCGCAGGAGCGAGGTGCTTGAGAGTTAACACGGTCGGTGGAAGTACAAGTTACATCAAGGACCTCACAAAAATGAAAATTGCACCCAAGTCCATGCATTTAGCACAAGGACCCTGAAACTGAGCATGAAGTGTATGTTTTGAGGTTTGCGCATACTAGCATTCATCGTGCTAAAGACTATCATTAGAATCTTTGTAGATGCTAAGAATGGAAAAGAAGATCCAACGATTAGCAATGTTTGGATTTGCCGGTCTTGATCCAATGGTCAATGTTCGAAGTTATCCGTACACTATACAGTGGTATGGTATGGTATTGTAAGAGATAAGACAAGATAAAGATAAGATATGAAGTTTAATGAATGGCCGATCTTTTGAGTAACCTTCCCTCCCGATGTTTGGGAAGCAAGTGAAAAATTCGAAAACCGGAAAAGTTTGATTTTTTTTGCCGCCAAGGACCAAAGTGGTTTCCTTCCTATGTACTCCTTGTCCCTACTCCACACCAACACAACTGCCGAACACGCTAGAGACACAAAGATGCCATACCAAGGCACATGTGCGTAGCACCAGACTGTGGATGAGGGAGAGATTAGCCGGGCCGGTGCGCGAGAGGAAAGGGTAGGAGAGAGGGAGGATGGATGGCGAGAGGCAGTGAAGGAGAGAGAAAACACACAATTTGTTTTGCATGCATAGGTCCTGAAATTTAGTAGTACTAGTATAGTGTAGTACATTGTAAGGCTGCAGGAGTACCTCATGTCAGAAACCCATCATAACTTTGCTCTGACATGGAACCGCATTCAACTTCTCTTCGCTGCTACCCTCTTCCCCTACCAACTTTTTATTCTCTCAGCATGTATAGCACGTGGATAGAGGTGACCATATGTCTAAGCAAAGAAATATAATACTCCCGCATTGTGTAAAAAAAGCACACCTTAATATGGCCTACTATGTGGCATCCGCTAAGGTTCACCTTATACATAGTGGAAAAAATAAAGTTATCTTTAAGCCTAAGGTGCACCAAAAGCTTGTGGGTTGCCCATAGAGAATAGAAATATCATTTCCCCTCTCTCCCTATTTCATGTGATCGTTTTCAAAAGGTGTTCAAAATTTTCAAGATGCAAAATCTTAGCTAGAAGTCGAACCACTCGTCATAACTCTCTGTGGTTTATGATATATTAATTAACCGCTCGATGGGTACCTCCAAAAGCTTTTTTCATAAAACTTTCAAAGCAACCTACAATTTATTACTTGTAGTTCAAGTTTGACCTAATTTCAATAAATTCAAGAGCAATCTATCGCACTTAGTTGTAGCTCAAGTTTGACCTAATTTCATTAAACTGTCAAGACACAAAATCTTGGCAAGAAGATGAACCTGTCGTCAGAACTCTCTTTTGGTTTCTGATAGTATATTAGTTCCCCCCCCCCCCCCCCCGCGGCCCCATCGATGGGTACCTCTAAGAGCTTTTCCGTAAAACTTTCAAAGCAACCTACATAGTTTACTTGTAGTAGTTCAAATTTTACCTACTATATTTTTCTGCTTTACCTATTATAATTTTATATAGTGATGATATGCCAGATGTCTATTATCTGAGTCTCACGTACAGGACATGTGCAATTTACTAGTACTTGTAGTTTCAAATTTGACCTAATTTTGATAAATCGACATAAAGTCATTCTAATGGGCAGAGTTAGCTGGGAAGTTTGAAAACTCATAAAACATGGGAATCGTTGGTACAATATATATGTATGTAAAGTTGGCTTGTGGCATTCAGATCCAATATTCTTTGGACTTTTCATTAGGAAAAAGAACAACCTCGCTCGTATTCTTCACTCGGAAAATGTAGAATTGAATGTTCTTTCTTGATAGTTGGAAACTCACAACGACGACACTATTTACTACAAGAAGATGCACCGATGATCTACCTATGAAAAGACATTTAATTCAAGAGAAATCTATGGCGTTTACTTGTAGATAGCTCAAGTTTGACCTAATTTCATTAAATTATCAATATGCAAAGTCTTAGCAAGAAGTTGAAGCTATCGTCGAAACTCTCGCTGGTTTCTGGTATATTAATTTTGAACCCTCGATGGGTGCGTCCAAAAGCTTTTTTGTAAATCTATCAAATCAAAACCTACAATTTACTTGTAGTTTCAAATTTGACCTAATTCCGAGATATCGACATAAAGTTATTCAAATGTGTGGGGTTAGCTAGGAAGCTTCAAAACCCCTAAAACATGGGAATCGCAAGTACAACATGTTGTTGATCCACTATATATATATGTCTGTCAACTTGGCTTGTGGTATCCACATCCAATATTCTTTGGACTTCTCTTTACGGAAAAGAACAACTAACCTTGCTCGTCTTCACTCAGAAAACGTAGAATTGAATGTTCTTTCTTGGTAGTTGGACACTCACACCCACGACACTGCTTACTACTAGAAAATGCACCCATCTACCTCTGAAATGACATTTAATTCAAGAGCTATCTATCGCGCTTACTTGTAGCTCAAGTTTGACCTAATTTCGTTAAATTGTCAAGATGCAAAATCTTAGCAAGAAGTTGAACCTATCGTCAAAACTCTCGTTGTTTTCAGATATATTAATTGTGACCCCTTGATGGGTACCTCCAATTTAAAAACTTTTTCGTAAAAATTACAAAGCAAAACCTACAATTTACTTGTACTTTCAAATTTGACCTAATATTGATAAATCGACTTAAAGTCACTAAAATGGGCAGAGTTAGCTAGGAAGTTTGAATGCTCATAAAACATGAGAATCGCAAGTACAACATGTTGTCGATCGACTATATATGTCTGTCAACTTGGCTTGCGGCATCCACATCCAATATTCTTTGGACTTCTCTTTACAGAAAATAACAACTAGCCTCGCTCGTCTTCACTCAGAAAATGTAGAATTGAATGTTATTTCCTAATTCTTGGAAACTCACACTGACGGCATTGTTTAGTACAACAAGATGCATTGATCTACCTCTGAAAATACATTTAATTCTAGAGCAATCTATCGCGCTTACTTGTAGCTCAAGTTTGACCTAATTTCGTTAAATTGCCAAGATGCAAAATCTTAGCAAGAAGTTGAACCTATCATCAAAGCTCTCGGTGTTTTATGATATATTAATTGTGACCCCTTGATGGGCACCTCCAAAAGATTTTTCGTAAAACTTTCAAAGCAACCTACAGTTTACTTGTAGTTTCAAATTTGACCTAATTTTGATAAATAGACATAAAGTCATTCGGTCAAATGGGCAGAGTTAGCTAGGAAGTTTGAAAACTCATAAATAAAACATGGGAATTGTTGTTATAACATGTTGGTCCACTAGATATGTCGGTAAACTTGGCTTCTAGCATTCAGATCCAATATTCTTTGGACATTTCTTTACGGAAAAGAACAACCTTGCTCGTCATCACTCGGAAAATTGAGAATAATTGAATGTTCTTTCCTGATATAGTTCGAAAATCACACTGTACCAACGGCACTGTTTACTACAAGAAAATGCACCCATCTACCTCTCTGAAAAGTCATATATTTCAACAATAATCTATTGCGCTTACTTGTAGCTCAAGTTTGACCTAATTTCGTTAAATAGTGTCATACGATGCAAAATCTTAGCAAGAAGTCAAACCTGTTGTCAAAACTCTCGGTTGTTTCTCATATATTTATTGTGACACCCCCCCTAATCGGTACGGTACCTCCAAAAGCTTTTTCGTAAAACTTTTAGAGCAACCTACAATTTAGTTATAGTTCAAGTTTGACCTAATTTCTATAAATCGACATGTAGTCATTCAAGTGGGCAGAGTTTATTAGCTAGGGAGTTTGAAAACTCAAAAAACATATGGGAATCGTAAGTAAAACACGTTGGTCCACATAATATATGTCTAGAAGCTTGGATTATGGCATTGAGATCCATATTCTTCGAGCTTTCTTTACGGAAAAGAACCATCTCGTCATCACTTGGAAAACTGAGAATTTTATTTCCTGATAGTTGGAAACTCACACTGACGACATTGTTTACTACAAGAAGATGCACCCATCTACCTCCGAAAATACATTTAATTCAAGAGCAATCTACCACGCTTACTTGTAGCTCAAGTTTGACCTAATTTCGTTAATCGACAAGAAGTCACTGAAGTGTGCGAAGTTAGCTAGGAAGCTTGAAAAATGCTAGTACTAAAAACTTGGGTATTACGTATAAGAAACGGTGGTCCAGTTTGTTTGATAATTGGGGCGGTTGCATTATCTTTTAACTATGGTAGGTCTCGCGGGAGCGAGGTGCTTAAGAGTTAACACGGTCGATGGAAGTACAAGTTACATCAAGGACCTCACAAAAATGAAAATTGCACCCAAGTCCATGCATTTAGCACAAGGACCCTAAAACTGAGCAATGAAGTGTATGTTTTGAGGTTTGCGCATACTAGCATTCATCATGCTAAAGACTATCTTTAGAATCTTTGTAGATGCTAAGAATGGAAAAGAAGATCCAACGATTAGCCATGTTTGGATTTGCCGGTTTTGATCCAACGGTCAATGTTCGAAGTTATTCGTACACTATATAGTGGTATGGTATGGTATTGTAAGAGATAAGACAAGATAAAGATAAGATAAGAAGTATTGCGAATGGATGATCTTTTGAGTAACCTTCCCTCCCGATGTTTGGAAGCAAGTGAAAATTTTGAAAACCGGAAAAGTTTGAATTTTTGCCGCCAAGGACCAAAGTGGTTTCCTTCCTATGTACTCCTCGTGCCTACTCCACACCAACACGACTGCCGAACACGCTAGAGACACAGTCCCGCCGTACCAAGGCACACGTGCGCATCACCATGTTGTGGATGAGGGAGAGATCAGCTGGGCCGGTGTGCGAGGGGAAAGGGTAGGACAGAGGGAGGATGGATACTGAGAGGCAATGAAGGAGAGAGAAAACACACAATTTGTTTTGCATGCATAGGTCCTGAAATTTACTAGTACTAGTAGAGTGTAGTAGACTGTAAGGCCACGGGACTACCTTGTGTCAGAAACCCATCATAACTTTGCTCTGACATGGAACTGCCTTCAACTTCTCTTTGCTGCTACCCTCTTCCCCTGCCAACGTTTTATTCTCTCAGCATGTACAACACGTGGATAGAGGTGACCATATGTCTAAGCAAAGAAATATACTACTCCCGCACTGTGTAAAAAAGCACACCTTAATATGCCCTACTATGTGGCATCCGCTAAGGTTCACCTTATACATAGTGGAAAAATAAAAGTTATCTTTAAGCCTAAGGTGCACCAAAAGCATGTGGGTTGCCCATAGAGAATAGAAATATCATTTACCCTCTCTCCTTATTTCATGTGATCGTTTTCAAAAGGTGTTCAAAATTTTCAAGATGCAAAATCTTAGCTAGAAGTCAAACCACTCGTCAAAACTCTCTGTGGTTTTTGATATATTAACTAACCGCTCGATGGGTACCTCCAAAATCTTTTTTCATAAAACTTTCAAAACAACCAAAATTTTATTACTTGTAGTTCAAGTTTGACCTAATTTCATTAAATTCAAGAGCAATCTATCGCACTTAGTTGTAGCTCAAGTTTGACCTAATTTCATTAAACTGTCAAGATGCAAAATCTTAGCAAGAAGATGAACCTGTCATCATAACTCTCTATGGTTTCTGATAGTATATTAATTGACCCCCCTCCCCCCGCGCCCCCTCCAATGGGTACCTCTAAGATCTTTTTTGTAAAACTTTAAAAGCAACCTACACAGTTTACTTGTAGTAGTTCAAATTTTACCTATTATATTTTTTCTGCTTTACCTATTATAATTTTGTATAGTGATGATATGCCAAATGTCAAAAGTTTGACCTAATTTTGTTAAATTGTCAAGATGCAAAGTCTTAGCAAGAAGTTGAACCTATAGTCAAAACTCTCGATGGTTTCTGATATATTAATTTTGACCCCTCGATGGGTACCTCCAAAAGCTTTTTCGTAAATCTATCAAAGCAAAATCTACAATTTACTTGTAGTTTCAAATTTGACCTAATACTGAGATATTGACATAAAGTCATTCAAATGGGCGGGGTTAGCTAGGCAGCTTGAAAACTCATAAAACATAGGAATCGCAAGTATAACATGTTGTCGATCCACTATATATGTCTATCAACTTGGCATGTGGCATCCACATCCAATATTCTTTGGACTTCTCTTTACGGAAAAGAACAACTGGCCTCGCTCGTCTTCACTCAGAAAATGTAGAATTGAATGTTATTTCCTAATAGTTGGAAACTCACACTGACGGGATTGTTTACTACAACAAGATGCACCGATCTACCTCTGAAAATATATTTAATTCAAGAGCAATCTATCGCGCTTACTTGTAGCTCAAGTTTGACCTAATTTCGTTAATAAATTGTCAAGATGCAAAATCTTATTAAGAAGTTGAACCTATAGTCAAATCTCTTGGTGTTTTATGATATATTAATTATGACCCCTCGATGGGTACCTCCAAAATATTTTTCGTAAAACTTCCAAAATAGCCTACAATTTACTTGTAGTTTCAAATTTGACCTAATTTCGATAAATCGGCATATAGTCATTCGGTCAAATGGGCAGAGTGAGCTAGGAAGTTCGAAAACTCATAAATAAGACATGGTAATCATTGGTACAACATGTTGGTCCACTATATATGTCTGTAAACTTGGCGTGGCATTCACATCCAATATTCGCCGGACTTCTTACGAAAAAGAACAACCTCGCTCGTCTTCACTTGGAAAATGTATAATTGAATGTTCTTTCCTGATAGTTGGAAACTCACATTGACAGAATTGTTTACTACAACAAGATGCACTGATCTACCTCTGAAAATACATTTAAGTTCAAGAGCAATCTATCGCGCTTAATTACTTGTAGCTCAAGTTTGACCTAATTTCGTTAAATTGTCAACATGCAAAACCTTAGCAAGAAGTTCAACCTATTGTCAAAACTCCCGGTGTTTTATGATATATTAATTGTGACCTGTCAATGGGTACCTCCAAAAGTTTTTTGTAAAACTTTCAAAGCAACGTATAATGTACTTGACATTTCAAATTTGACCTAATTTCGATAAATCAACATAAAGTCATTCGGTCAAATAGGCAGAGTTAAGTTTGAAAACTCATAAAACATGGGAATCGTTGGTACAACATGTTGTCCCACTATATATGTCGGTAAACTTGGCGTTTGGCATTTAGATCCAATATTCTTTGGACATATCTTTATGGAAAAGAACAACCTCGCGGGTCATCACTCGAAAACTTGAGAATTGAATGTTCTTTCCTGATAGTTGGAAAATCACACTGACGACACTATTTACTACAAGAAAATGCACCCATCTACCTCTAAAAAGTCATATATTTCAAGAGCAATCTATCACGCTTACTGTGTAGCTCAAGTTTGACCCAATTTCGTTAAATAATGTCATGATGCAAAATCATAGCATAAAGTCAAACCAGTTGTCAAAACTCTTGGTTGTTTCTCATATATTGATTGTGAACCCCCGATGGGTACCTCCAAAATCTTTTTCATATAACTTTCAGAGCAACCTAAAAAACTTGTAGTATATAGTTCAAATTTGACCTAATTTTGATTAATCGACATATAAAGTCATTCAAGTGGGCAGAGCGATAAGCTATAGGAAGTTTGAGAACTCATAAACACGGGAAATCATAAGTACGATATGTTGGTCCACTATATATGTGTGAAAACTTGGCTTGTGGCATTCAGATCCATATTCTTCGGACTTCCTTTATAGGAGAGAATAATCTCGATATCACTCGAAAAATTGAGAATGTTCTTTCCTGATAGGAAACTCACACTGACAGGATTGTTTACTACAATAAGATGCACCCATCTACCCTTGAAAAGACATTTAATTCAAGATAAATCTATCGTGGTTACTTACTTGTAGATCAAGTTTGACCTAATTTCCTTAAATAGTCAGGATGCAAAATCTTAGCAAGAAGTTGAAACTATCGTCAAAACTCTCGGTGGTTTCTGACATATTGATTGTAACCCCTCGATGGATGCCCCCAAAATCTTTTCATAGAACTTTCAAAGCAACCTACAATTTACTTGTAGTTTCAAATTTGACCTAATTTCGTTAAATCGACATAAACTCACTCAAATGGGCAGAGTTAGCTAGGAAGTCGTTCAAATATCGACAAACATTTAATCCAAGAGCGATCTTTCGCGCTTACTTGTAGCTCAAGTTTGACCTAATTTTGTTAAACTGTCAAGATGCAAAATCTTAGCACGAAGTTGAACGTGTCATCAAAACTCTCGGTGGTTTATGATATATTAATTGTCCCCTGAATAGGTACCTCCAGAAGAGTTTTCATAAAACTTTCAAAGCAACCTACAATTTACTTGTAGTTAACGTTTGACCTAAATTTGATAAATAATTGGCATAAAGTCATTCAAGTTGGTGGAGTTAGCTTGGAAGTTTGAAAGCTCATAAAACATGGGTATCGTCAGTACAACATGTTGGTCCACTCTTTATGTCTGAAAACTTGTCTTGTGGTATTCAGATCCATATTCTTCGGAGTTTCTTTATGTAAAAGAACAATCTCGTCATCACTCGAAAAATTAAGAATTAAATATTCTTTCGTGATAGTTGGAAACTAACACCGACGACATTGTTTACTATATAACCCATTTAGCTCTAAAAATACATTTAACTCAATAGCAATCAATTGCCCTTACTTGTGTAGTAAATGTTTGACCTAATTTCGTTAAATCGGCAAAAAGTCACTAAAGTGTGCAAAGTTAGCTGGGAAGCTTGAAACATCTTATTTTTAAAAAGTTTGGAATTATAAGAAACCATGTTCCACTTTGTCTGATAATCGGGGCAGTGTAATTATTTTTTAATTGTGGTAGGTCCTGCAGAAGCGAGATGTTTTATTAGTTAACACGCGGTCGATGGAAGTACAAGTTACATCAAGGACCTCATAAAAATGAAAATTACATCCAAGTCCATTCATTTAGCACAAGATCCCTGAAACTAAGCAATGAAGTGTCTTTTGAGGTTTGCGTGTATGTTAGATATTGTAGAGCCAAAATTTGTTCTGAAATAATCTACATTCTAGCTTTTAGTACTAGTACGTATAGTAAACAAGAATCCATAAAACAGAGTGATCGTACTCTCTGTTGGAGTAGTAACTTGGATTGGTTTTTCACATATCTAAGTACTACTAATTATAATTTCTCAAAAAAGTACCACTAATAAATGCAGTACTAGTTTGTCTGATTTGTTCTAAGATGTGGTACTACTACTACTATTACTAGTACTCCCTTTTTCTAGGATTATTAAGGACATTTAAATTTGATAAGACCAAAAAAGTTAATTATAGGTTGGTGTCGAAGACATGCATGCAGTCCTCGGTCTCTCCCCTGTAGCACTGTACACCCTGTAGCAGGCCGCAGGCTTTTCATCTCTCTCCAGGAGTAGATCTTCTTGCCCCTCACTCACCTAGATCTTCTTGCCTCGGTCTCTCCCTCTGTCTGTACTGTACTGTCTGGTACAGTACAACGTGACACATGCTTTATTACTCACCTGTCAACTTTCTGCAGCCTTTTTTTTACGAAGCATGTACAGCGTGTGGACACTGTCTAAGAAAAAAGTGGCCAAGTGCAGCCGCCGTTGGTGCGTTGATGCCTAGCGTATTCCTGTACAATCGTACTAGTACAGTACGAAACTCAATCAGTATACTCTTCAGTATACCCACCCAACCCGGGTTTCTGGCTGGCGGGCACTACGTCGGCGAGCCGATCTTCCCTCTGTAACCACTCCCACAAGTTCGTGTACCACGTCGACGGATTCGACTGTGAGCCGGCTGCTATGGACACCGTACAGTCTGAGGCGATGATTAAGTGCCCCTACGATGGCTGCTTTAGCTTGGTTGCCTTCGACAAGCTCGACGAGCACAAGATCGCGTGCTCATATGGCCCGTGCTCCTGCATTGATTCCGACTATGATTTCATTGCATCGTCGGTAGGGCTCCTTCCCCACATGAAGGAGGCCCATGGGGTCATAGTAACCAGGGCCATCTACGGTAGCGCCTTCTTTTGCCTCATCCTGAATCTGCCACCAACAAGCACGGGGGGATTCAGCGCTTCCTCGGCGGGAATGATGGTGCGGTGTTCGGCTTGACCATCAGCGCGCTCGGCCCGATCGCCGTCATGTCCTTGGTGTGCATCAGGCAGGAGCTTGTGGCCGCGGTACACGGTGAAACTATGTGCGCCTGGCTCGTCGGGGTTGGAGGACTTATCGATGGTCAAGAGCCTTAATGCGGTAATCAAGATGACGAGCAGCTCGTCGCCGGCCAACTTCCTGTCCGACAAGCTCAGGACGTACCTCGGGGTGCCGCTGTGATTCCTGATGAAGGTTGGATAGTCCACCCATGTATCTATCTGGATTTGCATCGACAGGAAAAAAATGATCTTAAACTACGGCTAATGATCAAGACTGTAATGGTGTATTAGCAGATAAATAGTACTACTAGTAGTACTATTTTACTACTCCAGTTTGCTAGTAGTAGTCGTATGTAGGTTCTCTTTTGGTACTAGGAAGGATGCATTTTGGATGTAAACTAAGTTTGCTGCTAATGTTATTATGGAGTATTTAAGGCTTTAGTACGACTTTTATGTAATTGTTCACTTCTACGACATAGACCAGAGATAAACACACTAACCGTTCTTACGGTGCTTCAATTTTAGTCATCTAATTCAGTGATTACGGAATTTTATGCTCAAACTTGTCAATTCGACTTGATTTAAGTCTTGAACCAAGATTATTATTGAAATTGCACTGGTATGGACGACACATCGACGTGGGTCCAGCGTATAGGATAGGATGCCCTAGAAATTTGCCTAAATATCTAGAAAATAATATGGACATCTACGACATCAACTCAATGTTATCAGAATCATCATGAACCATGTTTTAATATTATATGTGTTTGACATTATGTAAGTTAGTGTGTTTGTACATATAGTTGGTCAAAGTTTATAAATATTGACTTCGACAAAACCTAGTATGCTTTCTAATTGGAAATGAGGGAGCATCTAAGTACTAAAATTTCTCGAAATACATGCGTATCTAGAGAAAGCCAAGTCAGTAACTACTATTTTAGGATGGAGGGAGTAATTATTTATGAGTAATCTATTTTTCATAAAAAAAATTACTGCTATGGCACGTGCCCACGATTAGAGCATGGATCAATGCATAATAATCATGCGACCATGCGGTGGTGATCTACTCCGTACTGAATTACCCTACGTCCGGATGCGCACTAGTGGAGCACACGCTCGTGCCGTTCCTGAGTACATAGTATTACTAGTATACGCAAATAGGAGTACAAAAATAGATAGATCTTCTTGCTCATCGTACTATTTTTCCCTGTAAGGCAACCTAAACATGACTACTACAGTACTATATTGGCACAACTTCTGTTGTTGGCGCTACAAGATGAATGTGGAACTGTCTGTGTCCGTTCAAAAAACTCTCTATGTGACATTACTGTACTAGTACTTCTTGTACTCCCTAGTTTTTCGGACGCGTAGTAAAGTAGTGCAGTAAGTCTGTTTGGTCAAGCTGCATGCAACGAGTATTAGTTTGATAGGACAATTCAGGTTTTTAGATATCCAAATTTCTACTCCAACTCGATGGCTCAAGACACGAAGAAGCTAGTACACCTCTATCCTCCGGTTGTCGCCCGGATCAAATGAACAAGCAAAAGATTGTGTATCTTGGAAATTGCCATGACCATTTATTACCTGTAGAGCTTTATTTTGTTTCCTTCGAGGCACCTGCAAAGACTGATACTGTACTAGTATACTACTAGTTAATAACATGCTATGGTTGGGCCCTACAGCTAGTACTAGACATAGACTTTAGTAGTTACTCTTGTCACAGTGAATTGTCCAAGAGGTGGAGTTGTTTTTTTCTCCAAGAGGTGGAGTTCCTTTTTTTCCTGAAAGAGGAAACCTTTTTTATTCCTTCTTTGATTCAAAGAAAATTCAAAGGTTTGTCCCTTAGGAAATAATCCTACGCTGTTTTGTTTGATTCATAGGATTCCAATATGTAGGAATTATGTCCCGTTTGGAACGCAGGATAGGAAAAATATAGGAATAGGAAAAAACACGGGAATTGAGATTCCTTCAAAGTATTCCTTTGCCCTCTATTTTTAGGAAAATTTCCGTCCACTCCAACCTCATGGTATAATTGCTTTGCTTTCCCTATGATTCAAACACATACTTGATCCAAATTCCTGTAGTTTCCTCTTCTTATGTTTTGAGAATCCTGCAAATCAAACGAGCCTTGAGAGATGGTCTTTCTTTTTTTGTTTGTCTTTGATCATTTTTTTTGTTTGAACATAGGGTCACAGAGCTTTCTCGGAACACGAGGAGGGTGGAAATTGCACAAACCTCTAACAATTGGATTCGAAATTGCAGGGAACTCTAGATAATCAGGATAGTCTAGTTGCAAGAAACTATAACAATTACTTTTGGATACAAATGCTACACATAGCACAAAATTCTTCATTAGCCCTCTTAACATTATTTCTTACATACCCGGGGCTCAACAGTTGGATCTCTTTGCAACTACGGCTCTAATTGTTGGAGGTTTGTGCAACTAGCCTCAATTAGAGCCCCACCCCCACTCGCCCACCTTCTACAGTACTACTAGTAGTACTACTATGCACCAGCAGCCTCTGTCTTCTCCATCGCACCCCGGCCGCTAGCTCACGCCAATGATCTTCCCTCCCTGCCCCACCCCACCCCACCCCAAATAAAGCCCCCAAAACACCATTCGCAGCCTCCTTCCATGGTGAGATCGAAAAAGGTCTGTAAAGATCCTGAGCAGTTTTAGAAGGTGTTCACCAAAGGCCCTCTTCAAGTACTCATCAACCATTGCGACGCCACCACCGCCGCGAGCCTCGTCGGTTCATCCAAACATATTCTTCAATCAACAAAAGAGAGCGGAACTACGCCTTCTTCTCATATGTTTGGCCTCCCATGTGTTCTTCATTCTCACCCAATGGTGAGACTATGGGAATCCAAAGACTGCTTTGAAGTGGCGGGCAGCCCGTGCAAGCTGACGCCGCTGGACAGGTTCTCCTCCGATGATGTGATGCCAAATGGTTTTGATGAGCAGCGAGCAGGCAGCAATAGAGATTGGATCGTCACAGTTGGGCCTGATTTCATGTGGGACCTTGTCAACGTGTACACTTGTCGCAATATTGTTATTCCGCAAGTGTCGGGGTTTGAACCGACCGAAGGTTCTGCACTTACATTTCAGGATGATGCTGATGAAGGTCGATGTAATAAACTACAGAAGATAGTCATTTGCCAAGTTCTGATAGCTGCTGGGGTATACAAAGATTTCTCTCTAGTCGCCATTTTCGAATTCAAGATTGTTGTCATCAATGGGAATGATATTCATGGATGGTCAGTTTGTGTGAACGAGTTCCAGGGCTACTTCAGATATTGTGATGCTATTTTCCAACACGATCGTGTGTTTGCCGTGACCGAGAAGGGCTGTGTTTATGCATTGAAGTCTCTAGAACTTGGTAAATTCTCCTCCCTACGTATTTTATTAGCTTTGTTCCTGAATCGATGCAAGCTATTTTTTCCGAACTTTCATTGGTTACTAGGAATTCCATTAAAATTTTAGTTTCTTTGATTCGAAGGAATTCCCTGAGAATTTCAGAAGAACGCAATCTTTAGGAGGTTTTCTTACATATAAGTAGTTTGTTTCATATGATTGAGTTCTGTTGATAGTATTGCTTCTTCTCCTAGTACATCCCATGAAAAATATGGTATCTACTAGTAGTAAGTACTTATGTGAGACCCAGATATTATTCCTGAATCAATGTAAGTTATTTTTTCTGAAGCTTTGTTGGTTAGTAGGAATTTCATAGAAATTTTAGCCTCTTTGATTCGTACGAATTCCCTAGGAATTTTAGAGGAATGCAATCCTTACTAAGTTTTCTTACATATAAGTAATTTGATTGATAGGATTGAGTTCTGCTGATAGTATTGCATTGTCTCCTAGTACTAGTACATCCATGGAAAATATGGTATCTACTAGTAGTATTTACGTGAGACTCAGATACTAGACATATGACATATCATAACTATATAGAATTATAATACTAGGTAAAGCTCAAAAAATTAGAAATTTGATCGACATCTATAAAGTATGGGTGCATATTTAGTTCTTGTATTTTCTATCATGTAGAAGTCAATGTTTATTAGGTACTAGTACTTGTAAATTTTGCTAACATGGTCTTGAGAAATGAAGGAGAAGATTCTAGAATGATGGAGAAGTGTGTTTTGAGGATTGTGCTAAAGACTATCAGTAGAATCTTCAAGTAGATGCTAGAATGGAAAAGAAGATCCAATGGCTGGCAATGTTGGGATTCGCAAGTCCTGATCCAATAGTGAATATTCAAAGTTATTCATACACTATATAGTGGTAAGATAAGATAAGTGATACGTTGCTAACGTATCCATAATTTTTGATGTTCCATGCTTGGTTTTATCTACTTTCTTATGTTTTGTCCACACTTTGAAGTACTTTTCATATGATTTCTTGGACTAACCTATTAACAAGAGCCACAGCGCCAGTTGCCTGTTTTCTACTGTTTTTGGTTCTAGAAAAGTCAGAAAATGAATATTCTCGGAATTGGACGGGACAAAAGCCAAAGTTAGTTTTTCACCGAGGGACACCCGGAGCCAGAATACGAGACGGAGAAGGGCCAGAGGGCGGCCACACCACCTGGCCACGCGGACAGGCCTGGCCCATGCTAGGGGGTGGTGTGGCCAGCCCAGGCACCCCCTTGGCCTCTCCTTCCGCCTATAAGATGCCCCCGATACAGAAACCCTAAGTACCCGATCAAAATTCCACGAAAGAGTCTGTAGCCACCATCATCTCCATCCCTAGATCGGGAGGGATCTGAAGCTCTTCTTGGCACCCTGCCGGAGAGGGGAATTCACCCTAGAGGCCTTCTTCATCATCATGCAAGCCTCCGGTGTGATGCGTGAGTAGTTCACCTCTGGACTACGGGTCCATGTAGAAGATAGACGGCTGGTTCTTCTCCTTTGTGCTATCATGTTTAGATCTTGTGAGATCCGTTCATGATCAAGATCATCTATTTGTAATTTTGCATGTTGTGTTTGCGGGGATCCGATGGATATTGAGATGCTATTTCAGATTGATTATTGATTCTATCATGTCTTTGTTATTTGTGATCTTGCATGCTTTCCGTTGTTAGTAGCTATCTTGGCCAAGTAGATGCTAGCAACTCCAAGAGTTAGTATTTATGCTCGATAGTGGGTTCATGCCTCTAGTAATCTGGGGAGTGACAGAAATCTCTATGGTACTAGATGTGTTGTTGCTACTAGGGAGAAAACAACAATCCTTTGTTCATAGAACAATCGTATTGTTTACTTTACACGCAATTCGTAATGCAATTATCTATTGCTTGCAACTTAATACTGGAGGGGGTTCGGATGATAACCTGAAGGTGGATTATTAGTCATAGATGTAGTTGGATGGCGGTCTATGTATAATATTGTAATGCCCAATCGAATCCCAAAGGAGTCAAGATGAGTAGTATATGCTTGTATGCTTTCTCGATGTTTGTCAATTGCCCCGCTGTAATTTGTTCACCCAACATGTCATCTATCTTAAGGAGAGCCACCTCTAGTGAACTATGGACCCCGGTCCTTTCTTTTACTATCAATCTACAATCAACTGTTTACTGCTTTGTGTTTACTTTCTGCAAACTATTACTTTCTTCCACTCGATACGTTTAATCCTTTGTTTTCAGCAAAACTGGTGAGATTGACAACCTCATCACAAGTTAGGGACAAAGTTCTGTGGTTGTGTTGTGCAGGTCTCCACGTTGCTATTGGCACCGGTACTGCGCCCTGCCAAAGTTCAGCTAGCTACACCTTTGGGGTGTTTCCTTGCTCCTACCGGTTCGATTAAACCTTGGCTTCATAATTGAGGCAAAACTTGCTGTTGTGCTCATCATACCTTCCTCTTGGGGTTCCCTAATGAGCTCGATATATTTTGGGCCATCAATAAGATAAGATATTGAACCTCCTAGAAATAATCCTTGTTGGTTTTCCTTTGGTATATAAGATACCAAAATCTTGTAGGATCCAACCTTGCTTTTTTCCCTATGAACTTTACATTCAAGATCCTATAGGATTATTTCCTATTTCATTTGATCCTATGAATCAAACCGTGTCTCTAGGAGAATTTCCATTGCATATCCCCATTTCGGAAAGAATTAGAATTTCCATAGCATCTCCCTAGGTTGGCATTTTTTACGCAATCAAACTTCTTAAGTATAATCAAAAATTTTGAAAATAGTACTGTATATCAACTTCTACAATGTCAGATCAATATCAATATTATTTCCATGTTACAATTTCTTTCCCTTTGAAGGTCCTATCCTTATCCTGTTGCCACGCGATGTGATGTACCTGACACATGGGTTTGTTGAGGATGATGAGGAGAATGATCCTGGTAGGTGGTGGTTAGCAAGATCTTCCAGTGGTTCAAGACTTCTTCTAGTCTATACATATGGTGTCTCAGGCAATGCAATTGCTGATGATACTAGTATTGTTCACTATAGCCGCACCATTCGCACCTATCCTTCTGGGTTTGAGTGCATGGTGTTCTCGATGGACACAAGCCAGTTAACTGTAGCTAACCGATGGAAAAGGGTTACTGACCTTGGATCATATTCTCTTTTCCTTTGCGTGATCTATCCGATTATCGCTACAGTAGGCGATGCAAATGATCCACCAAGACATCCTACAAGAAGGAACTGTGTTTACACATCACACCAAGAAATTGGCTATGAGTATAGGCCATGTCCTGAAATTTGCCGCTTCAGTCTAAATGGTGATGCAGCTATTGGTTTCCACACCAACACTTGCTGGACATGGTCGGACACTCCATTTTGGTTCATCCCAAGCTTCTCAAATGCCTTGGAGTGGAACGATCCTGTTCAAGGATAACTCATTTGGTCTCGGCCTTCTGTTGAACTCTTTCTTTTGGATGATTTTAGCTGATGTACGAGTACTCAGCATTTAGTTTTGCACCCGGTCCGGCTTGTAAAATACTCCGTATGACCATAAACCCCTTTTGTACACTTGGTAGTTTCTCTAGTATGTATATTTCACTAAGCTTGTAAAAGAACCTTATTAGGAGTACAGTTGTACTCTACTACTACTACTATTCCGTACATAATTTCTTCTAGAATGTTGTATAATAGTAGTACTGTTAGTATTACTCCTTACAGGTCCGTAGTTTTGTTTCTTTTTCACTGCAGTTTTGGTCCTGTAAGCCCAAGTTGGACGTGTTAGTAAGTACTTCGCTCAGAAACTGCACGCGGTGGAAGGAACACGATGTTTCCAGATTTACCAGTAAAAACATGTCGCTCATCATGGCATCGCCAGTGATTTGACAAGGCAATACTGTACGATGGTGTGCTAGTCTAGTTTTTTCTTCTTCTGAACAAGTACTGCTTGTCTACCTAGTAGTAGTAGTAGTAAAGGTCTACTAGTAGGAGTACCAGAGAACTCGATGAAGCTAGCTGGAGTACTACTGTAAGTAGCTACCACAGAAGAGAGAGGGAGGGATTTTTGCACAAGCCGGTGCACGTGGCAGCGCGTTCCTTCCGAGACAAGCTGGATTTAACTCCCTCACCGGCCTCCCCCCATGCACACACAGCCTCTTTTACTCAGTCCTTTCTTCCCATCCACTATCGCCTCCTGGCCTCTCACTCCATATTATTGCCGACCAACTCCTCGGCTTCGTCCTCTATAGGTGGTGGCACGATCGGCACGGCAACCTTCTGTGGGGTGGTGGAGCATCCGTCATCTCTGTCCAGCAGCAACAATGGCGGATTGTGAAATACTAGAACACTCGTACATATTCCCTCCATTTCATAATATAAGATGTTTTAGCTTATGTGAAACGAGTGTATCTAGATTCACTCTGAACTTACATGATAGAGTTGATGATGCGGTTAAATTTTTATTGTCAATTGCGCAGCATTGTCATGTGTAGAGTAGTTCTTATCTCGGGTATGCATCCTTTTTTGTAGACTAGGATTGCATAGAAGCTTATTTTCTGGGCTAGATCCCATAACTAAGAACAATGGGGATCCGTTCGAAGTTGGTAGTTCGACAGCGCAAACTTTTGAACATTTGCATATATTTTTTAATCAACATCATGTAATCAATATTACAACTTGTTACAGAAGAAGATAGGGGAAGGAGCGAAAAAGAGGATTCTCGATGAAATAGGTTCCCATGCTGTGACTTCTACTATCCCAGATGACAAGGTAAATCAATAGAATGACATATGTTCTTGTCGTCCCGCATAGATGCTTTCACTGTAATCTCTGTTTATCTTGTAACCGCAGAAGCACAAAGCTGAAGAAGACTCTCAGTTTCCTGATGACGGAGTACAAACTGGATGTCAGATTGCTACACCTAAGACGCCTCCTTGTTTACCTTCTGTGGAGACTGATGCAGTTGCAGCTGCACCTGGTACTGATGAGCCTACACCTGCCATCGTCGTTCCAGATGATGGAGGTGGTGGACTGGTTTTACCATCCACGAAGACTTATGCGGCTGGAGCTGGTAGTGAAGAGCCTTCAGAGGACATTGTGGTGCTCGATAGTTAACCTATTGTGGAGACTCATGCTACCGGTGCTGGCGCTGCTATTGGTGCTGCTGATCTCACTCCCAAAATTATCGTGCCACCTGAAGGAGGCGGTGATTTGGGTTTACAATCTGTGGAAACTGTTGCACCTGAAGGTGGTGAACTATGATGCGAAGCTTTTTTTCTTATGATTTATATGCTTTTCTCTGGAACCTGTATTATGGAGCTACCTTACACATTTCTTACAGTTTTACCTGTTGAACTGTAGTGTAGAAGTGGAACTACTCATAGTATGTAATCATAATATTCGGATGCTTAAGTATTATCGATGATAAACCAATTGTCCTCTGCCACTTGCAGGCATGGTTCTTGGCTCATCTCCTTTTCACAAGCATGGTGAAAAGATGGTTTTGTTCCTCGTCGATAATCGTGAGTTGAAAGATAGGCCAAAAAATTGCAAGCGCAAGCAACGTGACTTCGATGATGATTTCCCGAAGACAGATCGGCCATGGAATATAGCACAGCTACGTCCCTTTTACACTTATTATATTTTATATTATGTAATAAGTATCTTATATAATCGATGAAATAAAGTATTTGGTTCACTCATATCCTCTGAGTCTTCTACCTCCTTTAGTGTTCATTTTTGGATCATATAAACCCTCTTATGTGCAAGTTTGCATTTGCACTTGTGAAAATTCCGCCTACGGGCATTAGCTTAAGTTTTCTGGTCTACATGTTTTATGATGTTTTTATGTGGATTCCGGAGTAGTAACTTTTCGGCACTCAACACCGGCGATTTTGCTCTTAGGTTCTTGATAGTGTTATTAAGCATCATCACCTAAGAGCATAGTTTTGTGCTAAGGGTTTTCCATCTCACGAAAGGTCAAACACACGAACCAGAATAATGGATAAGCCAGCACTTGCTTAAAAAAATATACATGCTGGATCTATTTAAGTAGCAGGAGGCTTGTAGCCAAGTTTTCCTCCTTACAAACACATAAGTTTTTCCGCATAAACACTACATAGATACATTTAATACATCAATGTTTTTATGGCTTTGCTGCATGGGACATCACTACTACATCAGCAGTAGGAGAGCCAGGCCTGGAGAGTTCATCAAACTTGGAGGGACCAGGCCTAGATTTCGAAGATGCCAGCTCATCGTCCATCTCCTCGGCAGGAACGAAGACGTTCGCCTTCGTCATCTTGGAAACCTTGGTGTCATAGCCGACAAGGGAGTTTCATATAGCATCGCTATCAATCTCATTCCCTTCCTCATCAAACTTCGGCATGCCAAAGGTTATCAAGTCCAAGTCGGTGTTGTCGTAGTGCGCTTTGACCAAGTATAAGGTCATCCTCGCACCAGCCCGGACACAAGAGGATTTCCAGCTCTTGACCTTCTCGGGGGCTCGGTGCAGGATCTCCGAGTACTTAGCCGCAGAATTTTCCACCTTGATGGTGATGTCCAGGGGCTGTGCTATCTCCTTGGCTTGAGTGATGGCAGTGTTGATGAAGTTACCAGCAAGAACTATGCATTCCTTTGGATCTGGAGAACCTTCACCCATGTTGGTTAAACCAATGGGGGCTATGTTTTCAACAGAGACAAGGGTCATGAGTATAACAATACAAGTGTCCACCTTACAGAATTGACAAAGTCAGAGGAAAGTTACCAAAGATGCTCGTCTCAGCTTCCTTGCAGGTCTTCGCCAATATGGCATGCTCCTTCTGAAGTTTCTTGTACACATCAAGGTTCTAATCATTTTGCTCTTTGGCAGCTTGGTTTTGTTCCTCTCAGTGCTGCATCTCGGTGTTAGTAGATGCTTGCATCGACTTCATCGCCTCTTCATGGCCCTTGACGGCATCTACTAGGTCTTTCTTCAAGATTTTGTTTTCATCATCGAGCTCTTGGATATGCTTGGATTGCTCGACGATGCTCTTGGCCATGGAAATGGCCTCTGAAAGATGGAACACGGACAATATTGTGAGAGTTCAGAAGAAATGGACCCATGAGGAAAATAAGGAGCTGTTGGAGAAAAATAGACGCTTGCTATTTTTGATTTGTTCCTTCAGGAAGGCTATTTTACCCTTTTCAATATCCAGATCACTTTGCAGCTTGACATATTTCTCATTGGCAGCCTTTCTTCGGCTATTCTCATTCTGCAAAAATGATAAAGTGCTTAGTTTCTCTAGATCATCTAGTCGGAACTATTTAGTTTCAACTAAACGCTCAGGGCCTACAGTATCCGATTTGAAATCACGTGTGTTCTCTCTTAGAGCATCTAGTCAGAAATATCCTAAACTAGAAACTCAGGGGCTACACTGACAAGTTCTACACTTAGTTCTTTGGAGCACTCAGGCCAAAAACTATTGGTTTTCCGCCTAAGATCTCAAGGGATACAGTGGGATATATTACAAAGTAAAAGAAGTAAAGTTCAGAGACTTAGAATGGCAATAACCTTCAGATTGTTGGCCAAATGAGTGTATGCATTATGGAAGGTTCGAGCATTGTTATAAATAGCATCTGCCTTCTTAATGAGATCATCCAGGCACAAAGTCGGAGGAGTTAAAGGTAGTTGATGGCGCAGAGGCTCCCGCCTTGTCCGTTGCTCTGGTTGTCACCGCCTTCGTTCCCTCTATCACATGTTTCCCTATCTCGATGGTATCCTTAGCCTGAGCTTCAGCCATTTTTGAGGAGGTACTTTCTTGCTTTGCCTGGCCACTGGGAGCAATGTCCATGCCAACAGAGCCTGAGACATCTATCATCGGGTTAACATCTATCTCCATGACAGAGTTCTCAGGAATGACAGGGGACGAAGGCCTAGTGGGGCCTGCTACAGGCTTGGCGGCAGGGGTCGGGGTAGCAGCAGCGGGAGATGACTTGGAGAACATATCGAGAATATTCTTGGAACCTCCAACATCTTTGGAGGTCCTCTTCAAGCCAAAACCAGACTTCTTCCTAAAACATACACAGTATAAGTACAGGAATTGAATAGGTGCAATGAAAATTAAAGATGGAGAATTAATATACTTACACTACAACAGACGACTTAGCTAAGGGGATGCTGGTGGATTTATTCTTCTTCTCCGCCTCTAAGGTGGCAGTGGATTTCTTGGAGACTCCACTCTCTGTTTTATTCTTCTTGCCCTCGGCGGTAGCATCAGAGGTGGAGCTCTTCCACTTTCATGCTGTTGGAGCTGGCTAATCCTTGGGAGCGTCATCATCAGACACAACATAGATGTCTTTCAGCTTTGGGTCACAGAACTGGGAGGCCATTTGATCCGCCGCCAAGGTCGCTAGCTGATAGATCCAACAATGAGTCAAGTGAGTAATGCATTCAAGGCGGAGGACCTTAGAGTATATATATAACGAGTAACAAAGGAAGCACAGTTACCTCTGGACACTTGTCACCTTCAAACATGTCAAAGGTGATCTTGAAGCCACGCTTCTTATCTTTCACCTTGACGATGTCCTTAAGATGGAGCTTGATGGAGTCATTGGAGAAGTTGTCCTGCGAGATTCGCATAGGATCTTTCCTGTTCTTGGAGTACTTGCACATCAGCTCGGCGCGGTGCTACAGAGGTTGGATCCGCCTTGTGAACGAGCACATGGCTAGATCCAAGTCGGTCAGTCCTCCGTCTACCAGCAACTCGATCCGCCTTACGGCGCGAGAGGCCTCGTCGTCGGATGGGAGGGGGCCTTGGAATCTCCAAGTGGGCCCTCGGTGGTGGTTCCATCAACAAAGTCGGGATATGAGTCTTGGCGGCCGGCCAGAGGGATATCTGGGCCGTAGAAGTATGATCATTGCCAGTTCTTGCAGGACTCATGACCAACGATGTCGGGGAATCACCGGTGAGGACGGATCTTAAAACTGATTGTTCACCAAATCCGCATCCCATCCTTGGATTCTATGGACTCTCTCTTGACGGTGAAAAAGTAGATAAACATATCTAACCTAGGCCTAATTCCTAGGTATCCTTCGCACAAAGCTATGAAATTGCTGAGTATGAGGATGTTGTTGGGAGAGAGGTTGTGGGGAAGTACCCGGAAGTGTCGGAGGATCTCGAGGAAGAAGTCGGAAACTGGCAGGCAAACGCCACGCACCCGCTGAGATTTGAGGTAAACCTTCTATCCGGTTGTAACGTCCCAGCATTAGAGCTTAGAAATAAGTTGAGATCAGGTGTGTGCATTGCATTCATGCATAGAAAATCTGGATAATTTTCGCGCAAACTAAAGAAGCTAGTGAGGGGTCGGGATCTCTCTTGTTCTGATGAAAGCATCCGAGCAAGTGCGACAGATTTCGACATGACCTCTACTGTATTTTTGGGTTTGAGGGGAAGACAATTTAGATTTGAATATTCAGTTGATATATTTGAATTATAAAAGGATGTGTAAATGGAATGATAAATAGTAATCAAATTGCAATAAGGAAATAAGAATTGAATTCTTATTTATGAATAAGATACAATATTTACAAGTCTCAAATTAAAAAGAAATTAAACATTACACCATCCTTTATAATCAAGGAATAAACAACAATGTACAAATCGGAATTGAGGGAAAATATTAACTCTATTAATTAAAACAAATATTACAATGTATTTACAATTGTCCCAAATAGAAAAGAAAGATTACAAAAGTATAAAGGAAAAACCTAAACTAAAGTTCCTACCGAATCTTTTCAATTCTTTTCTTATTCTTCATCCCTGCAAAACAAAGCAAAACTAAAGATAAGTAGTTGGGTTAATATTACTCTCAGACTTGGCAGAGAATTGTTGCTGCCTTGTTGTCATCATTGAGTAAGTTAAAATGAGGGGCCAAAGTGTAGTATATATTATTATTTTAGGAATTGCCTCAGACTAGTGCATCACAGGCATGGGCAAGTTCACCAGAATAGTAAAAGGCAACAGGTAAAAATCCCAAGAAATATCAGGGTGTACTTGATCCGATCCATATCAAGCAACGAGCAAGCAAGCAGCACAGTCACCACATGCAATTGGTATGCTGTCAACACCACCAGAGAACATCAAATAGAGAGAGAGCACCAGCCGTAGATAGCAAGAAGTCTCACACACACACTAACCACTTCGATATCCTCACCGGCCACCAGTTCTTCTCAGCTCATCACCAATAACAACATCCACTTCACTACTTGATCCTGCTAGTTCACAACCAGCATACATTAGTCTACCACCATAACTATCATGAGCACCCGAGTAGAAGAAGTCCAGTAGCCCCAGTAGAAGAGAAAGATCCAAAATACAAGAAGAGCAGGCCAGCAATAAGGAGGATTAAAGAATAAGATATGCAGATTATGAGGAGCTTGATAAACTGAGGGTCAAGCTACATATGAGCAAACTACTCCAACAACGGTAGTAGCATCAGGTCATATTCGCATCGGACTTGGGGATCTATTATTTCTCAAAGCATGAGCACCATCAATACATATCATGTTAAGCAAGATTTACCCTGTGCACACTCATTTGAGGCACCACAGGTGTAAATCTAGCCTAGCAGAAATGCATTAGGCACAGATGCGGGTAATAAATAAGAATCCACCAAGTAATGAGTTTATTCCACAAAACCAACTATAGCCTCTGTTTTTAACCATGTATCTAGGAAATGGTTTGGAAGATAGAGCTCTCAGATCCACATAGAGTTGCTATGAGGATTTCCTTACTGAGCTAAGAAAAAAGGAACCAAAGTCAATATCTATTCTTATCCAAAAATTGGGCATCAAACCAAGCATCATTGGTAGATGATATATATAGTAGAAAATCATGCTACTCTAGTTTGTCCACTGTGCACACGCTAATGAGTCACCACAGTGGAACAACCAGACTTACCAGAATCCACTAATTGAATCAGCAGCTAATAATCTCTAAGACCAAACGAAACTCTCAAATCATTTTCCTAGACCATGAACCCAGGAATCATTCTTAGACCATTGGACATTGTCCAGATTGCAGAGGCAATTCAAATTACCTCACTTGATCTCAGACCTGATTAATAGATAAAGAGTAAGGCACATGGAACAAATACAATAGACAAATCATTTTCCTAGCCATCTTTTACTAGGAATCATTTTAAGAGATGCAAACATTTCCAAGAGAGGGCCAAATTCATCACTAAACCATTGGTCTAGTTCACCAAATATATCTTATGCATGGGTTTAGCATAGCCAGCTAATAGGAACAACAAACCTAGCTGTAGTGGAATACACACTTCTAGGAAAATACCACAGTAGTGGATACCAAGGGCAATAAAAGCCACTAGCCAGAATCACAGCTACCAACCCTTCCAATAGGAATATAAAACATTCTCCAAGTCTGTTGTTATCCTGCAGTAAAACCATTATTCACTGAAGAACTATACTGTGAATCCATTCAAACCAATGGTTGGTTTGGATTCAAACCAACATCTGCAACCCACTTATATATTAAGTACTTGACAACCTAAGTGATCCTGAACTGAGGTTCAGACAATTTCTGATACAAACCAACTTAGAGCCTAGCAACCAGGAGTATTAATGTGTCAAACCATTATATGCTACAGTAACAACTGCAAATTTAGCATATCAAATAGCCACACATACCAGGGATGATCAAACCATCCAATCAGAAGTATTACTCCACAAAGGAAACATTGCTGCAACTACACAAACATAAATGCAGAGGATGATAAAATCACCCAAATTGAAGCAACACAATTAATACATATCTTGTTTTACTTGGGTTAGTATTTGATTAGATCCAACAACACCTCATTAATTTCTGGATGATAAATCCATTCAAACATAGGCATCATCACCACCTAGAACCAACAGTTGTACTACCATAGATCAATTCCAAGATTTCTAGAACCTAAACCTACATTGTACACCTAAACGAGTGCATCGGCTCAAAGGCCTGTCACAAAGGAAAATACCTGAATCGGAGGCGGTGTTATTATGACAGTAGATGTCGGGGTTGAGCAGCCACAGCAACACCATCCCGCTGATGACCCACAAGTATAGGGGGTGTATCGCAGTATTTTCGATAAGTAAGAGTGTCGAACCCAACGAGGAGCAGAAGGTGCTGGCTAGTGGTATGGATCAGGAATTCTCTGCAAATACTTAGCAAACGGATTTTTAGGGGTTTTTGATAAAGCAAGTAAACAAAGTACAAGTAAACAAAATACAATAAGAATAAATGCAGCAAGTGGCCCAATACTTTATGCAGCAAAGGACAAGCCGGTTGTATTACTTAAGATGACCAAACATTCTTGAGGACACATGGGAAGACTGTCAAGTGCTTTCGCTTCATATAGTTGATTAATCTTCTTTAGCTTGCTAAGTGTTGTGTGGGTGAACCTGTGCTAATGTACCGACCTTCCTAGGACTAATACATACTTGTGATTATACCCCTTGCAAACATCCGTAAGTACAAGAAAGTAATTAAGGTAGAAACCTAACCACAGCTTTAAACTCTAAGAACTTTACGTCCCTTGTGCAATGGTTTCCTAACGGGGGTTCAGGTTTCTGTCACTCCGGCAACCCCTACGATTAGTAGCCAAATACACAATGCATTCCCCTAGGCCCATATAGGTGAACTGTCATGTAGTCGACGTTCACATGACACCACTAGAAGAAGTACACCACTACTTAAATATCAAACTATTGAATCTTTCTCAACACAACTCCACTACTAACAACATGACTTCTCCCATGTCCAAAAGAACAAAACAAACTACTCACAAGACATCATATGGATCATGATCAGAGATGGAATAATGATGTATAACAATCTGAACATAAACAATAATTCAATGGTTCACTCAATAGCATCAACTACAAAGAGTAATCAACACCGAGAAAGTTTCCCCTGAGAACTAATGCAAGATTCAACGCAATTGTTACAGCAATATGGAGATGGTGATGATGGTGGTGATGATGATGATGATCCCAATGAAGTCCAGCTTGATGGTGGTGTTGTTGGCGACGTTCTCCCCTCTCTGGGAAGGAATTCCCCCGGCAGAAATCTGTCTGCCTGAGAGATCTTTCTCTCTTGGTGTTTTCAGCCCTGTAGAGGCGGCGGAATCTTTCTGTGGTCGCTCTCGAGTCTTAGGGTTTTGGGAGGAATATATATGCCAGAGGGGAGAGCCAGAGGTGGGCCAGGGCGGCCACACCACCTGGTGGCGCGGCCTAGGGTGGCCCGCGCCAGGGGGTGGTGTGGGCCCCCTGTGGCCCATCTCCACTCCCTCTTCTGGCAGCCTTCGCCTTCTGGAAAAATAGGATTTTCTGTATATTTTCCCAGATTTTCTGATCTTCGCGAATTTTGCCTCCAAACAGCACCTTTTCCATCAGAATCCTGACTACAGTGGTCCATGCTCCAAAAGTCATCAACCATGCAAAAACAGATGAAATAACATAAGTATCATATCTTAATATGAAATATATCAATGAATAACAGTGAATTATGTCATAGAATAGTGATGCAAAATGGACGTATCAAGTCCCCCCAAGCTTAGACTTCGCTTGTCCCCAAGCGAAATTGAACTCAATAAACATGGCCTCAAGTTTATGGAGTGAAGAGTCGATAAAAGAATACGGACAAGAAGCATCACATTCATCAATACATAGATCATAATAGAAGACAACTCACTATTATATAACTTAACTTGCAATAAGTAAAGGAAACACAATAAAGATACATAAAGTAAATCATAATTGGTAATGGCAAACTTAGCTCTTGGTCGAAGAATAGTTGATAATTTGCTGGAGTTCATAAATAACTGGTTTTCAATGATAGCTTTCAAAGTAGTAAACATCAAGATAAGAGCAATGTGCAAAACAAGGAACATAAGAAACATGATTGAATAAATCATCATATGAATGAATGAAACACAACAACTCAAAATACTTGTTGAGATAGAAGGGAATAGGTTTACTGACTCAACTATAAAGTAAAAGAAAGGCCCTTCGCAGAGGGAAGCAGGGATTTCAAGTTTCATAAAGGGCTCCCAAAAATTATGACACTTATTAGCTTTCAGCTCTCATTGCCCCTATCATACGCATCTTTAGGTGATTAAGGTTAAAGTGATCAAATATGAGGATATGCTTATCAAGTTGTAAATTGAGAATCTCAAGTCCCTTTAATACGAGGGCCGCTCCTCATGCTACTCAAGTTTAGTCACCGGTAAGTTCTTGTCATCGTAAGCATATGCGTATCACAGAGAACCGCCAACGGGGTACCCCTTGCCCGATGATACGGAAGAATCCCCATATCAAAATGACAAGGCAAGCAGACAACAAGCATCTCAACAATCTTCTTATTTACGATGGGAATATGGTTCTTTTTTATCTCTTTCCTCTTTTCATAATATCTCTTTTTTTCTTTTCTCTTTTTCTCAGTCTCTATCTCTTTTTTATAAGAAGAATGCTTCATAGATACTCGTTATGGTTACGCTGCAGGTTTCCACCATGTCAGCATGGATTAGACCAGCGGCCCAGGCGTTTCTCTAACACACATGCATAGCTCCATGGACTTACAAGCTCCCCTTTCATTTCACACCGACGACATCCATAGACAAAAGAACATGATATCAACTAGGTACAAAGTACCAGTGCAATGTTGAAATCGTTCCCCATGACAGCATGGTTCTGCTAATTCACAACTTACAAAGTGCAAGCATATACGCAACATAGATGGGCACAATGGTTCAAGTTTATTAGATGCAAGAAAGTAAAGTGTGCGATCAAGTTCGTGAGAGCTTTAATCACTAATTTTCACATAACAAGTTTAATTTGGAAGGTAGATAAAAACAAGAATTTACTTGGAATAGCAATAATGCTAATAGGTAGGTATGGTGGACACAAATGGCGTGGGTTTTGGTTTTAAGGAAGTGGATGCACGAGAAGAATTCCCTCTCAGTACAGGTTTTTGGGCGAGCAAGGCTGGGTAGCAAGTATAAGAGTTGAAGGAAACAAACAAACATACAAGTGATAAAAACAAACATGCAATCTTCCTTGGAAGCACAAAAGATCTTAACCAGAGAATACTAGACTTATGAGCAAATCAAGAAAGAAAGATGATGAAATTATATTTCTTTAGAGTACTTTTATCTTTTTCATTCAACTCTCAAAAATAGTGTTGCTACTAACCGAGCTAGGTTTGCCAAAACCAACTAAATTAACTTAATGATCCCAAAGTGATTCCAATACTAACAACAAGATCAATCATATAACCACGAATTGAAAACTAAAATAACTATGCAAAAGAGTAAATGATAGAACTTCTCATTAATATTCCATAACGGCAACTCACACCAAGGGATACATATCTAACGAGAGAGGGGACACTTCCATAATGCAAACCATCCTACATGATAACTTCTCTATTCATGATATGACTCTACTAAAAAGGTAAAAAGATAGAATATAGTGATATGATACCGCGGCACTCCCCCAAGCTTGGAACAAGCCAAGGGGATGCCAAACCTGATGACAAATTACTCCTTCGGTGGTGGTATCCTCTTGATGAGCTCTTTGATCAGTTTCCCCAAGTCCTCAATCTCGAAGGTGAGATTACGAATAAGCTGCGAGTTTTGCTCAATGCGGCTCATGACCATGTCGGGTTGAGAATACCAGCTCTTGTGATCCTTTCCCCACTCTACCTCCGTGAAGTCTTCTTTTCCTACATGGCTAGAACGAGGCAAATCCCAATTGGAGGGTAATTTCCCCTTGGGCATATTCTGGTATTGATGCGCATGGATAAGAGTATGGAAAGGATTCTTGGTGCGTGGAGGAAGTGACCAGGGATCTGAACAGTGATAAGGAGGCTTCCCTCCAATTGACATAGTCCTGGCAGGGTTTACCACCACTCCAATACTCGCAATGGTAGTGTCGGTATGCTTTGCCTCCTCTTCACCTTCACTCTTGATCTCCTTCTCCTTCATGGGGTCTTGGAGATCCTCCTCCATAGGCTCCTTCCCTTTATCCTTGGCGGACACCATTGTGCTTCTAAGCTTTCAAAGATAGTTCCTAACAGAAACAGATCGAAACAAAAACACGATGAAAACACGATATACGAACCTCGAGAGATCCGGGGGATTATATATTACGAAGTTTCATAACAAAAGGAAGGTACTAGGAGAACACGGGTCGGAGATAGAGTCCGGAGTGGCCACACCACCTGGTGGCGCGGCCAGGGGTGGGCCCGCGCCACAGGGTGGTGTGAGCCACCCTGGCTCCGTTTCCGTCCCTCTTTCGCTTCGTAGCTTTCCTTATTGTCTAAAAACTGCAAAAATATAGTTGGATACTATTTTCGCGGAACTTTTCTTACCAGAACTGTTACCTATTTGAAAATGGAGTCTACAGGTCTTTGAATTTGGTCCTTGATAAATTTCTCCGGAGTTATAACTTGAAAGGCATCAACATCTTCATTGTAAGAATCTCCAGCAATATAGTGCTTGAGTCGTTGCCCATTCACTACTTGTGTAGTATTATATTTTGAAGAAGAAATTTTTATTGCTCCCGAACGGTACACTTCTTCAATAATGAAGGGTCCTTCCCATTTTGACAGTAGCTTTCCTGCAAAAAATCTGAGACGAGACCTATACAATAGAACTTTCTCACCAACATGAAATTATCTCTTAAGTATTCGCTTGTCA
Organism: Avena sativa; assembly: GCA_916181665.1. Classification (NCBI taxonomy): domain Eukaryota; kingdom Viridiplantae; phylum Streptophyta; class Magnoliopsida; order Poales; family Poaceae; genus Avena; species Avena sativa. The sequence goes on along the minus strand of OV702290.1, from coordinate 361,906,850 downwards.
TGCCATCTTTTACTTTTTCTTTAAAGAGCCTAGCATTTTCATAGGCTTCACTCCTCCATTCATCTAAGGAACTTAAATCAAATAATCTTTTCTCACCTGCAAGCTTACAATCTCTATTGAGTTCTTTAACTGCCCAGTAAGATTTGTGTTCTAATTCTAAAGGTAGGTGACAAGCTTTCCCATAAACCATTTCATAAGGAGACATCCCCATAGGGTTTTTGTAGGCAGTTCTATAAGCCCATAAAGCATCATTCAACTTTTTAGCCCAGTTTTTTCTAGATCTATTAACAGTCTTTTGCAAGAAGGATTTAATTTCTCTATTTGATAACTCTACTTGCCCACTAGTTTGGGGGTGATAAGCTGAAGCAATTCTATGATTAACATCATATTTAGCAAGGGTCTTTCTAAAACCACCATGAATGAAATGAGAACCCCCATTAGTCATGAGATACCTAGGCACTCCAAACCTAGGAAAGATAACATCCTTAAGCATTTTTAGAGAAGTCTCCCCGTCAGCACTCTTCGTAGGAATGGCTTCTACCCACTTAGTAACATAATCAACGGCAACAAGAATATGAGTATAACCTTTTGAGGGAGGAAAAGGACCCATAAAGTCAAATCCCTAGAAATCAAAGGGTTAAATAACTAGAGAGTAGTTCATAGGCATTTCATTGCGTCTAGAAATATTACCAACACGCTGACATTCATCACAAGATAAAACAAATTTTCTTGCATCTTTAAAAAAGGGTAGGCCAGTAGAAACCTGATTGTAGCACCTTTTGTGCAGTTCTATCTCCTGCATGATGTCCTCCATAAGAACTACCATGACATTTACGCAGTATCTCCTTTTTTTCATATTCTCGAACACATCTTCGCATAATACCATCCACTCCTTCTTTATATAAGTGTGGGTCATCCCAAAAATAATGCCTCAAATCATAGAAGAAATTCCTTCTTTGCTGAGCTATAAAAGTTGGAGGCAAATACTTGGAGACAATAAAGTTAGCATAATCAGAGTATCAAGGGCTCCTTCGCGAGCTTACCCCTACCGCAACCAACTGCTCATTTGAAAAACTATCATTAACAGGCATAGGGTCAAAACAGATGTTTTCCAATCGAGATAAATTATCAGCTATAGGGTTTTCAACACCTTTCCTATCTACTATATGTAGATCAAACTCCTGTAAAAGCACCACCCATCTAATAAGCCTAGGCTTAGCGTCCTTCTTCGTCATAAGGTATTTAATAGCAGCATGATCAGTATGAATGGTGACTTTGGAGTCTACAATATAGAGTCTAAACTTATCACAAGCGAACACGACAGCTAGAAATTCTTTTTCAGTAGTAGCATAATTCCTTTGAGCAACGTGTACAGTATTACTAGCATAATGAATAACGTTTAGCTTTTTATCAATTCGTTGCCCAAGGACAGCACCTACAGCAAAATCACTAGCATCACACATTATTTCAAAGGGTAAACTCCAATCAGGTGGTTGAACGATAGGAGCTGTGGTTAAAGCCTTCTTAAGAGTTTCAAAAGCTTCCTTACAATCATCATCAAAAACAAAGGGTACATCTTTTTGAAGAAGATTAGTGAGGCGTTTTGATATCCTAGAAAAATCTTTAATAAACCTTCTATAGAAACCATCATGACCAAGGATACTACGAATACCTTTGATGTCTCTTGGACATGGCATTTTCTCAATTGCTTCAACCTTAGCTCTATCAACTTCTATGCCTCTTTCAGAAACCTTATGTCCAAGTACAATCCCTTCATTGACCATGAAGTGGCATTTCTCCCAATTAAGAACAATATTAGTTTCTTCACACCTCTGCAAAACTTTATCAAGGTTGTGCGGACAATTATCAAAAGAAGTTCCATAGACAGAAAAGTCATCCATGAACACTTCCACAATTTCCTCACAAAAACCATGAAAGATAGCAGACATGCATCTTTGAAAAGTAGGAGGAGCATTACATAAACCAAAAGGCATACGTCTCTAAGCATAAGTTCCGTAAGGGCAAGTAAAAGTAGTTTTTTCTTGATCTTGTTGTTTAACCGCAATTTGAGAGAAACCAGAATAACCATCAAGAAAACAAAAATGGGTCTTTTTAGACAACCTTTCCAACATTTGATCAATAAAAGGAAGCGGGTAGTGATCTTTCTTAGTAACTTTGTTGACTTTCCTAAAATCAATGCACATCCTATAGCCTACCACTATTCTTTGGGGAATAAGCTCATCATTATCATTAGGAACAACGGTAATTCCTCCTTTTTTAGGAACACAATGAACATGACTAACCCATTCACTATCAGCAATAGGGTAAATAATACCAGCATCAAGGAGTTTCAATACCTCATTTCTTACCACTTCCTTCATCTTAGGATTTAAACGTCGTTGGTGCTCTACTACTGGCTTTGCATATGGTTCTATATTGATAGAATGCTGACATATAGTAGGTGAAATCCCTTTTAAATCATCCAAAGTATAGCCCATAGCTCCTAGGTGTTTCTTCAAAACCTCCAATAACCTTTCTTCTTCCTTCCCTGAAAGTTTAGAGCTAATAATAACAGGATATATCTTTTTATCATTAATATAAGCATATTTAAGATCATCAGGTAGAGGTTTTAGATCGAATACCAGATCCTTTTTAGGTGGAAATGTGGTCCCTAAGTCTTCTATAGTCAAATTATGCTTAAGCATCTTGGGTTGACGATGGAGAATCTCGTCAATCTCATTCCTTTCTTCCATGAAGATCTCACTTTCGTGATCTTCCATAAATTTCTGCAAAGCATTATTAGGAGAAAGACAAATAGAAGCAAGTTGTTCAACTCTAAAATCCTCATTATGGGTTTCCTCTTCACAAGGTTCTTTATTAAATTTTGAAAAATTAAACTCATAAGATTCCCCATCAAACTTAGTCAAGATTTTCTCCCTCTTGCAATCTATAATAGCTCCACAAGTACTCAAGAAAGGTCTACCAAAAATGATAGGATAAGTTTTACTAGCAGCTGAACCAAGTACTAGAAAATCAGCAGGATACTTAATCTTACCACAAAGAACTTCCACATCTCATACAATACCAATTGGAGAGATGGTCTCTCTATTAGCAAGGTGAATAACCACATCCATCTCTTCCAATTTGCAGGGACTGATTTCATGCATAATTTCTCTGTAAAGCTCATAAGGAATAGCACTGGAACTTGCACCAATATCATATAAACCATAATAGCAATGAACACCAATTCTAACGGAAAGCACAGGGACACTAGCCTTTTTAGTTCTATTAGGATGTGAAACAATATTAGAAGCATCCTCACAAAAGACTATGTCTCCATCTTCTATGCTTTTAGTGACAAGGTATTTCACAAGTGCTACCACAGGTTCAATGTTTATTTGTTCATCAGGTTTTACAGTTCTCTTTTCACTTTTAGTGATTACACTAGTTATCATAGGATGATCCTTTACCTTATATGGGAAGGGAATATTTTCGATATAAGGTTCAGGTAAGATGTGATCAATAGTGCAATACTCAGCACTCCCAACAGGAACACAGTCAACAATATCTTTATAAGGTGCATGGTACTTGTTCCATCCCTTTTTTGGAATTTCAATATAAGAAGAAAAAGCCTTAAATAAATTTGTAATAACTTGTAAATCAAGACCATAAGCATTACTAATATTTTGAAAGTCATCAGTTCCCATAAAAGATTCAATGCATTCATAATCATAATTTATACCTGACTTTCTACCTTTGTCATTCTCCCAAGCTTCAGCATTATCTTGAATACGGTCCAAAAGATCCCATTTAGCTTCTTCTTCCATACGAGTGAATGATCTAGCACAAGAAGCATCCAATAAATCCTTATCATGAAGAGAAAGCCTTGCATAAAAGTTATTGATAATAATATTGTTGGGGAGCTCATGAATGCGACATTTGAGAATTAGTAACTTCAGTCTCCCCCGAGCTTGAGTTGTACTCTCTCCATCAAGAGGCCAAAAGTTGTATATTTGATTCTGATCTTTATGAATCTCACTAGGAGGATAAAACTTTGAATAAAAGAGAGGTACTGTTTCCTCACATTCCAGAGCTTTACCATTCTTCAGCAGCTTATACCATTCCTTAGCTCTTCCTTTCTGCGATAGTGAGAATAACTTCTTCTTAACTTGATCTGTAGTAATACCTACACACTTGAACAACCCGCATAATTCGTGTATAAAGAGTAAATGATCACCGGGATCGACAGTTCCATCCCCAACATAGTAGTTATCCATAACACGATCAATAATTCTTGTAGGTATTTTAAAAGCATCATTCTTAGCAGGTGGTGGTTCATCTACTACCTTAGCAGTGGTAGTAGCATTACCAAATAAGAAACTCAGTGAATTATCCATAACGAAAATAAAGCAACTAACAGAAGTAAACAATACTCACAGTAGAAGTTTCCTTTACCAGTTCCACTCTCCAATAGCGCTTCACTCCTCGGCAACGGCGCCAGAAAATAGTCTTGATGACCCACAAGTATATGGGGTGTATTGCAGTATTTTCGATAAGTAAGAGTGTCGAACCCAACGAGGAGCAGAAGGTGCTGGCTAGTGGTATGGATCAGGAATTCTCTGCAAATACTTAGCAAACGGATTTTTAGGGGTTTTTGATAAAGCAAGTAAACAAAGTACGAGTAAACAAAAGACAATAAGAATAAATGCAGAAAGTGGCCCAATCCTTTATGCAGCAAAGGACAAGCCGGTTGTATTATTTAAGATGACCAAACGTTCTTGAGGACACATGGGAAGACTGTCAAGTGCTTTCGCTTCATATAGTTGATTAATCTTCTTTAGCTTGCTAAGTGTTGTGTGGGTGAACCTGTGCTAATGTACCGACCTTCCTAGGACTAATACATACTTGTGATTATACCCCTTGCAACCATCCATAAGTACAAGAAAGTAATTAAGGTACAAACCTAACCACAGCTTTAAACTCTAAGACCCTTACGTCCCTTGTGCAATGGTTTCCTAACGGGGGTTCACGTTTCTGTCACTCCGGCAACCCCTACAATTAGTAGCCAAATACACAATGCTTTCCCCTAGGCCCATATAGGTGAAGTGTCATGTAGTCGACGTTCACATGACACCACTAAAAGAAGTACACCACAAATTAAATATCAAACTATTGAATCTTTCTCAACACAACTCCACTACTAACAACATGACTTCTCACATGTCCTCAAGAACAAAATAACTACTCACAAGACATCATATGGATTGATGACCCACAAGTATAGGGGGTGTATCGCAGTATTTTTGATAAGTAAGAGTGTCGAACCCAACGAGGAGCAGAAGGTGCTAGCTAGTGGTATGGATCAGGAATTCTCTACAAATACATAGCAAACGGATTTTTAGGGGTTTTTGATAAAGCAAGTAAACAAAGTACGAGTAAATAAAAGACAGTAGGAATAAATGCAGCAAGTGGCCCAATCCTTTATGCAGCAAAGGACAAGCCGGTTGTATTACTTAAGATGACCAAACATTCTCGAGGACACATGGGAAGACTGTCAAGTGCTTTCGCTTCATATAGTTGATTAATCTTCTTTATCTTGCTAAGTGTTGTGGGGGTGAACCTGTGCTAATGTACCGACCTTCCTAGGACTAATACATACTTGTGATTATACCCCTTGCAACCATCTGTAAGTACAAGAAAGTACTTAAGGTAGAAACCTAACCATAGCTTTAAACTCTAAGACCCTTACGTCCCTTGTGCAATGGTTTCCTAACGGGGGTTCAGGTTTCTGTCACTCCGGCAACCCCTACGATTAGTAGCCAAATACACAATGCATTCCCCTAGGCCCATATAGGTGAAGTGTCATGTAGTCAACGTTCACATGACACCGCTAGCATAAGTACACCACAACTTAAATATCAAACTATTGAATCTCTCTCAACACAACTCCACTACTAACAACATGACTTCTCCCATGTCCTCAAGAACAAACTGAACTACTCACAAGACATCATATGGATGATGATCAGAGATGAAGTAATGATGCATAACAATCTGAACATAAACAATAATTCAATGGTTCACTCAATAGCATCAACTACAAAGAGTAATCAACACCAGGAAAGTTTCCCCTATGAACTATGCAAGATTCAACCCAATTGTTACAGCAATATGGAGATGGTGATGAGGGTGATAATGGTGATGATGGTGATGATGATGATGATCCCGATGAAGTCCAGCTTGATGATGGTGTTGATGGCGATGATCTCCCCTTTCCGGGAAGGAATTCCCCTGGTAGAAATCTGTCTGCCGGAGAGATCTTTCTCTCTTGGTGTTTTCCGCCCCGCAGAGGCAGTGGAATCTTTCTATGGTCGCTCCCCGAGTCTTGGGGTTTCTGGAGGATAATATACGCCAGAGGGGAGTGCCAGGGGTGGACCAGGGCGGCCACACCACCTGGTGGCATGGCCTAGGCTGGCCCGCGCCAGGGGGTGGTGTGGGCCCCCTGTGGCCCATCTCCAGCCCTCCTTCTGGCTTCCTTCGTCTTCTGGAAAAATAGGATTTTCCGTTTATTTTCCCAGATTTTCTGATCTTCGCGAATTTTTCCTCCAAACAGCACCTTTTCCATCAGAATCCTGACTACAGCGGTCCATGCTCCAAAAGTCATCAACCATGCAAAAACAGATGAAATAACATAAGTATCACCTCTTAATATGAAATATATCAATGAATAACAGTGAATTATGACATAGAATAGTGATGCAAAATGGACGTATCAACTCCCCCCAAGTTTAGACTTCACTTGTCCCCAAGCAAAACTGAGCTCAATAAACATGGCCTCGGGTTTATGGAGTGAAGAGTCGATAAAAGAATACGGACAAGAAGCATCACATTCATCAATAAATAGATCATAATAGAAGACAACTCACTATTATATAACTCAACTTGCAATAAGTAAAGGAAACACAATAAAGATACATAAAGTGAATCATAGTTGGTAATGGCAAACCTAGCTCTTGGTCGAAGAATAGTTGATAATTTGCTGGAGTTCACAAATAACTGATTTCCAATGATAGCTTTCAAAGTAGTAAACACCAAGATAAGAGCAATGTGCAAAACAAGGAACATAGGAAACATGTTTGAATAAATCATCATATGAATGGATGAAACACGACAACTCAAAATACTTGCGGAGATAGAAGGGAGTAGGTTTACTGACTCAACTAAAAAGTAAAAGAAAGGCCCTTCATAGAGGGAAGCAGGGATTGCAAGTCTCATAAAGAGCTCCCAAAAATTATGATACTTATTAGCTTTCAGCTCTCATTGCCCCTATCATAGGCATCTTTAGGTGGTTAAGGTTCAAGTTATCAAATATGACAAGTTGCAAATTGAGAATCTCATGTCCCTTGAATACGAAGGCCACTCCTCATGCTACTAAAGTTTAGTCACCGGTAAGTTCTTGTCATTGTAAGCATATGTGTATCATAGAGAACCGCCAACGGGGTACCCCTTGCCCGATGATACGGAAGAATCCCCATATCAAAATGACAAGGCAAGCAGACAACAAGCATCTCAGCAATCTTCTTATTTACGATGGGAATATGGTTCTTTTTTATCTCTTTCCTCTTTTCATAATATCTCTTTTTTTCTTTTCTCTTTTTCTCAGTCTCTATCTCTTTTTTATAAGAAGAATGCTTCATAGATGCTCGTTATGGTTACACTGTAGGTTTCCACCATGTCAGCATGGATTAGACCATCGGCCCAGGCGTTTCTCTAACACGCATGCATACCTCCATGGACTTACAAGCTCCCCTTTCATTTCACACCGACGACATCCATAGACAAAAGAACATGATATCAACTAGGTACAAAGTACCAGTGCAATGTTGAAAGTGTTCCCCATGACAGCATGGTTCTGCTAATTCACAACTTACAAAGCGCAAGCATATACGCAACATAGGTGAGCACAATGGTTCAAGTTTATTAAGTGCAAGAAAGTAAAGTGTGCCATCAAGTTCGTGAGAGCTTTAATCACTAATTTTCACATAACAAGTTTAATTTGGAAGGTAGATAAAACAAGAATTTACTTGGAATAGCAATAATGCTAATAGGTAGGTATGGTGGACACAAATGGCGTGGGTTTTGGTTTAAAGGAGTGGATGCACAAGAAGAATTCCCTCTCAGTACAGGTTTTTGGCTACCAAGGCTGGGTAGCATGTATAAGAGTTGAAGGAAACAAACAAACATACAATGATAAAGACAAACATGCAATCTTTCTTGGAAGCACAAAAGATCTTAACTAGAGAATACTAGACTTATGAGCAAATCAAGAAAGAAAGAAGATGAAATTATTTTTCTTTAGAGTACTTTTATCTTTTCTTTCAACTCTCAAAAATAGTGTTGTACTGACCGAGCCAGGTTTGCCAAAACCAACTAAATTAACTCAATGATCCCAAAGTGATACCAATACTAACAACAAGATCAATCATACAACCACGAATTGAAAACTAATATAAGCTATGAAAAAGAGTGAATGATAGAACTTCTCATTAATATTCCATAATGGCAACTCACACCAAGGGATACATATCTAACGTGAGAGGGGACACTTCCATAATGCAAACCATCCTACATAATAATTTCTCTATTCATGATATGACTCTACTAAAAAGGTAAAAAGATAGAAGATAGTGATGTGATACCGCGGCACTCCCCCAAGCTTGGAACAAACCAAGGGGATGCCAAACCTGATGACGAATTACTCCTTTGGTGGTGGTGGTATCCTCTCATCATCGTCCGACTTCCAGGGTAAGGGTTTCCCATAAACAAAGGACATCGTGGTCTCTAGCATCCTGAAACTTGCAGCAGCACTTATGCGTTTAAACCTAACTTCATACTCACAGTTTTTATTTTGAACGTCGTAGAGTTGTGCTTGCAGTTTGTTGGTTGTTTGGCGGAGTGAGAGGACTTCATTATTGAGCTCAGAAGTCTCTTTTTGGTGCTCGGTGATGAGTTCGGAGCAAATCTGATGGATAATATCCAATTCGCGTTTCGCAACCTTCTTGTACCTAAAGACTTCTTGCTCCAGTTCTTCCATCCTATCCTCCAGACCTCCTTCACCCTTAGGGCCTTGAACTTCTTTAATCCGGAGCTCCCCTTCTTCAAGCAACAACTCCTTGGGATGAATCTTCAACTCTCTCATGTATGGGTTGATGATATCCTCTAAAGATTCTTCCTTGGCTGATCAAGAGGAAGTCATTGTAGCTCCAAATCTTGGACTCTACCTGTCAGAAACAGATCGGAACAAAAACACGACGAAAACACGATATACGAACCTCGGGAGATCCGGGGGGGTTATATATTACGAAGTTTCACAACAAAAGGAAGGTACTGGGAGAAAACGGGTCGGAGACGGAGTCCGGGGTGGACTCACCACCTGGTGGCGCGGCCAGGGTGGGCCCGTGCCACAGGGTGGTGTGAGCCACCCTGGCTCCGTTTCCGTCCCTTTTTCGCTTCGTAGCTTTCCTTATTGACTAAAAACTGCAAAAATATAGTTAGATAGTATTTTCGCGGAACTTTTCTTACCAGAACTGTCACCTATTTGAAAACAGACTCTGCAGGTCTCTAAATTTGGTATTTAGTAGATTCTTCCGGAGTCACCACTTGAATAACATCAATATCTTCATCTTTATACACTTAATACTTGAGTCATAAAACCCTTCTCTTCCTTATTACACCATTATCTCCACTACCTGGAAATTTTTTTCACACAGAACTTCACACAGTTCTCATTAGCAACATTAGTATAAGTGAAGTGATAAAACCTTTTGAGTCCAACTTCAACTGAAAACCATCAAAACATAATCTACTGTAGCAACTCCTTCCAAAAACCCAAAAAAAATTCAAAAAGGAAATCGAATAAAGAAGCAAATGCAAGAGTGGCAAAATCTGTCAAAACAAACCAGCAGGTAACGATCAATTTTTTCGAAAATATTCTGTTGCTCAACCCAAAAAGTGCAAAACTAACGAAACTTAAATAACACCCTGGGGCACAAGCACAAAAAATTACAGCTCAATCCAACTTACATAGATCTCTCACGAATTTTTACGGTGAAGCACAAAAATCTGTTTCGGGACAGCAACTTCCCCAAATATTACTTCTCTCTCATTAGAGGTTGATCTTCACACAAAAACCAAACAAAACAGATAAGGATTGGTTATTACCAAAGTAATAACTTCCAAGACTCAAAGAAACAATAACAAACTGAAAGCAAAAACAACTTGGGTTGTTTCCCAAAAAGCTCTTTCTTTATAGCCATTAAGATGGGCATGATGATTTTGATGCTACTCACTTAGGAATATGAATTGAAGTGAAAGAGAGCATTAAGAAGCAAAAACACACACGTTTAAGTCTAACCCACTTCCTATGCAAGGTAATTTTGTAAACAAACAAGTTGTTGAAACCAGAGGCTACTTGCATAAGAAGGTAAAACAAGTGCAACATAAAAACTTTCAACATAAAACGAGGAAACTTGATATTATTGAGATGCAATGATCACTTATTCTAACAGAAACCACAGGAATACTAGCTCTCATAACAATACTTTGTGAAATAATATTAGAGGTATCCTTACAAAGGATAATATGTCCCTCTTCTACATATTTAGTAACAAAGTCTTTCACATTTGCTATTATAGGTTTATCAACCATTTTTTTATCAGGTTCAACAGCTTTGATTTTACTTTCATTAACCATACTAGCTATCATAGAATGTTCCTTAATCTTAACTGGGAAAGGCATTTTCTCAATATAAGGTTCAGGTAAAACATGATTAGCAGTATAAACTTCAGTATTTCTTGCAGGAACTCTCTTAGCAATATCTTTATAAGGTTCGTGATACTTATTCCACTTCTTTTTAGGCACTTCAATGTAGGAAGCAAAAGCCTTAAAATAAGAAGCAATAGCTTGAGAGTCTAGACCATAAGCATTTTCAATATTTTGAAAGTCATCAGTTCCCATAAAAGATTCAATGCATTCATAATCATAATTTATACCTGACTTTCTACCTTTATCATTCTCCCATGCTTCAGCATTGTCTTGAATACGTTCCAGAAGATCCCATTTAGCTTCTTCTTCCATGCGAGTGAATGATCCATCACAAGAAGCATCCAATAAATCCTTATCATGTAGAGGGAGCCTTGCATAAAAGTTATTGATAATAATATTGTTGGGGAGCTCATGAATGGGACATTTGAGCATTAGTAACTTCAATCTCCCCCAAGCTTGAGCTGTACTCTCTCCATCAAGAGGCCAAAAGTTGTATATTTGGTTCCGATCTTTATGAATCTCACTAGGTGGATAAAACTTTGAATAAAAGAGAGGCACTATTTCCTCCCATTCCAGAGCTTGACCATTCTTCAGTAGCTTATACCATTCCTCATCTCTTCCTTTTAATGATAATGAGAATAACTTCTTCTTAACTTGATCTGTAGTAATACCTGCACACTTGAACAACCCGCATAATTCGTGTATAAAGAGCAAATGATCACCGGGATGGACAGTTCCATCTCCAACATAATAGTTATCCATAACACGATCAATAATTCTTGTAGGTATTTTAAAAACATCATTCTCAGCAGGTGGTGGTTTATCTACTAACTTAGAAGTGGTAGTAGCATTACCAAATAAGAAACTCAGCGAATTATCCATAACAAAAATAAAGCAACGAGCAGAAGTAAACAATACTCACAGTAGAAGTTTCCTTTACCAGTTCCACTCTCCAATAGCGCTTCACTCCTCGGAAACGGTGCTAGAAAATAGTATTGATGACCCACATGTATAGGGGGTGTATCACAGTATTTTCGATAAGTAAGAGTGTCGAACCCAACGAGGAGCAGAAGGTGCTGGCTAGTGGTATGGATCAGGAATTCTCTGCAAATACTTAGCAAACGGATTTTTAGGGGTTTTTGATAAAGTAAGTAAACAAAGTACGAGTAAATAAAAGACAGTAGGAATAAATGCAGCAGGTGGCCCAATCCTTTATGTAGCAAAGGACAAGCCGGTTGTATTACTTAAGATGACCAAACATTCTCGAGGGCACATGGGAAGACTGTCAAGTGCTTTCGCTTCATATAGTTGATTAATCTTCTTTAGCTTGCTAAGTGTTGTGTGGGTGAACCTATGCTAATGTACCGACCTTCCTAGGACAAATACATACTTGTGATTATACCCCTTGCAAACATCTGTAACTACAATAAAGTAATTAAGGTAGAAACCTAACCATAGCTTTAAACTCTAAGACCCTTACGTCCCTTGTGCAATGGTTTCCTAACAGGGGTTCACGTTTCTGTCACTCCGGCAACCCCTATGATTAGTAGCCAAATACACAATTCATTCCCCTAGGCCCATATAGGTGAGGTGTCATTTAGTCGACGTTCACATGACACCACTAGAAGAAGTACACCACAACTTAAATATCAAACTATTGAATCTCTCTCAACACAACTCCACTACTAACAACATGACTTCTCCCATGTCCTCAAGAACAAAATGAACTACTCACAAGACATCATATGGATCATGATCATAGATGAAGTAATGATGTATAACAATCTGAACATAAACAATAATTCAATGGTTCACTCAATAGCATCAACTACAAAGAGTAATCAACATCGGGAAATTTCCCCTATGAACTATGCAAGATTCAACCCAATTGTTACAGCAATATGGAGATGGTGATGAGGGTGCTGATGGTGATGATGGTGGTGATGATGATGATGATCCCGATGAAGTCCATCTTGATGATGGTGTTGATGGCGATGATCTCCCCTCTCCGGGAAGGAATTCCCCTAGCAGAAATCTGTCTGCAGGAGAGATCTTTCTCTCTTGGTGTTTTCCGCCCCGTAGAGGCGGCGGAATCTTTCTATGGTTGCTCCCCGAGTCTTAGGGTTTCGGGAGGATAATATACGCCAGAGGGGAGTGCCAGGGGTGGACCAGGGCGGCCACACCACCTGGTGGCACGGCCTAGGCTGGCCCACGCCAGGGGGTGGTGTGGGCCTCCTGTGGCCCATCTCCAGCCCCCCTTCTAGCTTCCTTCGTCTTCTGGAAAAATAGGATTTTCCTTATATTTTCCCGGATTTTCTGATCTTCGCGAATTTTGCCTCCAAACAGCACCTTTTCCATCAGAATCCTGACTCCAGCGGTCCATGCTCCAAAAGTCATCAACCATGCAAAAACAGATGAAATAACATAAGTATCACCTCTTAATATGAAATATATCAATGAATAACAGTGAATTATGACATAGAATAGTGATGCAAAATGGACGTATCATGGATCATGGTCAGAGATGGAATAATGATGTATAACAATCTGAACATAAACAATAATTCAATGGTTCACTCAATAGCATCAACTACAAAGAGTAATCAACACCGGGAAAGTTTCCCCTAAGAACTAATGCAAGATTCAACGCAATTGTTACAGCAATATGGAGATGGTGATGATGGTGCTGATGGTGGTTTGTATGATGATGATGATCCCGATGAAGTCCAGCTTGATGGTGGTGTTGATGGCGACGATCTCCCCTCTCCGGGAAGGAATTCCCCCGGCAGAAATCTGTCTGCCGGAGAGATCTTTCTCTCTCGGTGTTTTCTGCCCCGCAGAGGCGGCGAAATCTTTCTGTGGTCGCTCCCTGAGTCTTCGGGTTTCGGGAGGAATATATACGCTAGAGGGGAGATCCAGAGGTGGGCCAGGGCGGCCACACCACATGGTGGCGTGGCCTAGGGTGGCTCGTGATAGGGGGTGGTGTGGGCCCCCTATGGCCCATCTCCACTCCCTCTTCTGGCAACCTTCGCCTTCTGGAAAAATGGGATTTTCCGTATATTTTCCTAGATTTTCTGATCTTCGTGAATTTTGCCTCCAAACAACACCTTTTCCATCAGAATCCTGACTGCAGCGGTCCATGCTCCAAAAGTCATCAACCATGCAAAAACAGATGAAATAACATAAGTATCATCTCTTAATATGAAATATATCAATGAATAACAGTGAATTATGTCATAGAATAGTGATGCAAAATGGACGTATCACCCGTCGACGTCGAGGTGGAAGTTGGTGACACGACATATCCTTGCAATAGAACTAGTACATCACCCCCATAGTGAGCCAGCACAACGACACATCGAAGGGCACCGGGGTTGCAGCCCAAGCTGCCATCCCTTAGGCGTTGGGGTTGGAGAATGAAACCTGGAGGATTATTAGAAAACCACGGTCAGCCCATGGCAGTAGTAGCAGCAGCGGCACCGCCAAAGAGGAGGCGGTCAATGTGGAGGTCATGTAGGCCGAGTCGGTGAAGCCGAGCCTCGAGGAGGATCTCGAGGTGGGGATGAGGGTTAAGGTAGATGGAGGAGGAGCAGCGGGAGCTTGTGGCGGAGGAGGTCATGCATGATGAGGAGGCGCTGGGGCGCTGGTGCCACGCCGGCAGACCCAAGCCGCACGGCTAGGGTTTGGCGGGGGCTTGCGCAGGAAAGTATGTCGGCACCGAGGCATAGAAGAATCGAAGGAGGAGCCTGAGGTGAAGTTTGGTCGGTGAGCGGTCGTGAAGGAGGCGGTCGGTGATGGCCGGAGTGACGGGCGGTAGCGTTGACGGCGTCGCCGACGCGCGTGAGGGGGAGCGATGTGTGTCGTGCGTCTGGTGTGAGAGAGAGGGGCCGGGGTGGGGTTTTACCCCGAGCTAGTTGGGCCAAGTTGGGCCTCTAATAGGCCAATCTATGGGCCAGACCCAATTCCAGAAAATTATTACTAGATCAATTATTATCAAAAATAAGGAAATTACTAAAATACCCCTAAATTCATTTTAGCCTTAGAAAAATATAGAAAAATCCTAAAAATGTATATGATATATCAAAATGACCACAAAAATAATTCCTACCTATGAAAAATACAACTTTAATTATTTAAGTTAAGTAAAATGCAAATAATATTAACACTATTAACTTCTAAATGAAATTTCATAAAATAAATAAAAGTCCTAAAAATCAATAAAAATCATTTCTGTGTACTAAAATCAATCTACTACCTTATAAAATTATTAACTTCAATTTTTACAAATAAAACTTGAAGCAAATATTCTAACATATTTAATCCTTTGTGGAATTTTATAAAAAAATAAGAATAATACTTAAAAATAAATAAAAATCATTTTTAACATCTAGAATAAATATAGTTTACTAGAATAATACTAAATATAATATTCCATAAGTTTTTAAGATTTTAAAGTAAAAAATCCTGATCTATTATATAAAATACCATTGTATAAATTCTTTAGAAACATTTCTTAAATAAGAAATAATCACAATTTGGTACTAAACCTAAACTCTCTTATATTCAAGTACTAGTTCCAAAGTCATAACTTGGATAAACCTTAAGTGTAAGATAATAACTTAAAAGAGAACCTTTTAAAACCAAAAATTTAAGTTAAGCTAAGAATTTTAACTGAACCTTAAAACAACATTCACTTATGAAAAAGATGAATACTCTTTATTATGCTTAACATAATTTTAAAACCCCAACACATAAATAAGATCATTTGAGGTGATCACATCAATTTTATATTAACAAAATGCATTTAAGTTCATCATTCACTTAAATTAGAAGTGAATGATCTCACACTCTTAAACACGCTTATTACCAAATATAAAACTTATTAATACTTTAAAACACATCACACCCTAGATCTATTCATGTTTGAAAGTTAACTTTGGTCCACCAAACTATAAACACAATATATAAGTCTAAATATATTTTTACAGTTGTCTGTTTCAATTAAGACATAAAGCATCTCAAACCCAAACCTATCGAACCAACGCAAACGACATCGATCACATTTTAGTAATCACACCGATTGTTTAAACCCTAACAAAGTAATCTTTTCCTCAAAACTTATCCTTTTAAGGAACATTAAAAGTAATCCTTTAACACTTCTTTAAAAGCTCTAATTGATTAATAATCTTGCTTAAGAAATCTTTTAAATACCATGCCCCATTTGAGTGCTTTAGTATTACATGCCACTTGTTATATTTACATGTTGTTTCACACACTCTCACAAGCCTTAATAAGAAGCACGGATGTGAGACTAATCTAAAAGTGAAACACATTCTAAAGAAACCATTCAAGTTTCCAAACCGTAGATTTGATACGGTTATTCCGGCAAATTCATGTTTATCAAATGCATTTCATTACTTATGCATAATTACATCTTGCTTCTTTAAACATTAGTCCTTACCAGACCAATGATGCTATTTCCAGATTTTGGATCTTCTATTGTCTTGAAGACCGTGAGTGCATAATCTTGCAATCACAAAAGGCAAGTTCACAACTTTCTCATGTCCTTTAGTTATTTTCTATCAAATACTTGTAACTCAAATTTTGTCATCACCTGCATTTCAAAAAGGTCAGAAAACACTATTTTCATAATAATATGATTATGGATTATTTACCAAATGGTAATAATCTATTGATACAGTTCCAGTGGTAAAGGAACATAATATCTAGGACTTAATCAACCAATGTCGCCAGTGATTCTAGCATCGTATATTACGTGTTAACCATGAGATTTGGAATGGGACGGATAAGTTAGCTGGATCTTCTTCCTTTCGCATGGACAGATGACCTTATCGTATGGCTGTTGATTTCTCGTGGAGAATCCAGCACATGGGTGGGACCCCTTAGTTCCTCGTGATATTGGTGTATAGATTATCTGTGCATAGTTGTCTTGGTGTAAGTTCACCATAGCTGATGGTGGCTGCCAGACAGAGCTGCTTACAGAGTCTTCGAGAGGCTACCCAAAGAGTAACCGTGGTAGTCCTTCTTAGGGGATCGTGTCTTCATGCGGGGTCATGTAGAAGGACAGTGATTGGCTTGGATCTTAGACTGGGCCCCACACCAAGGAAGTGTGGATGACAATGCAACTCGAATGTTCAACAAAGCTAAGGTCTCTCATGGGTAAAGCAACGCACCTCTACAGAGTGTAAGAACTATGACATGTTACTCCCTGTTCTGGGAAGGAGCTACGAAAGCAGAAGGAAAGGAACCCCACGAAGGTTCTGGTCAACCTGTGAAGGCTGTCGGACATAGTTTTCAGAATAAAAGCAACCTTTGAAGAAATATTTACGAAAACATGCATTGCCTATGACCTATGGTTTGTGGCTGTAGAGATAGTGCATCATACACTCCTTTTTAGTGAACTTGCTGAGTACGCTCGTACTCAACCATACCTTCCTAACCCTTGCTAGGTTCTAAGCCATTGAAGACGACGTCAACATCAATTTCTGCTCAAGAAACCATCATCGACAGCTCAAGTTCTTCAATAAAGTCAATGAAGTCAACATATACATCAGCTGAAGTGAAAACGAAGTCTCTATTTAGATAGGAGTAGATACTCTTGCCATAAAACCTACTTCGGTAGAGCATTGCAATAGCAGCAATGGCAAGCCAAATACTTTAGATACTAGTCTTTGTTACTAGATAGTTCTGAGTTATTATTTCTGGTTCTTCTTTGTAAGAAGTTATTTCCTTCTCTTTAACCTAGAGTGTTCTCTAGATCTTTTGTAAAGAGTCGAGGTGTAATCTATAGTCATGTCTTGGACCTGCTGTGTTTCTGTTGTACCACTCCGAGGGATGTAATACTAGTGAACTATGTTTCATTGGTGTTATGCCAACGACTATAGTGTACTACATCATGCAGTGGTATGCTGGGTCACCGCAGCTGGTATCAGAGCATATGCTTTGACCTTAGGATTAATACGCTTTTAGGAGATCTGTAGGTTGGATAGTGACTATAGGAAGCCATCTTATCTAAACCAAGATTTGTGATGGATATCCACTTGAGGATAAACCTTGTCACACTTAAGTTGGATGTTTTTATCATCTTTCTTAAGGAGTAGTTATATGTCTTCTCTAGAGAAGTGTTATTTGAGTGTAGAACTAAATAGGTATAACACCACTAAGATATCTTAGGTAAGTTAAAGTATCCAAGAAGATTATGACTAGGATTAGGATATAATTTGGGGTAGTATTAGTGATGGAGTCTATATTTAGAATTCTTGTAAATTAGAAGAATCTTACCACTAGTTGATACCACTATACCACTTAAGGTAGACCATTAGAGTATGTATAGATACAATTGGAAGTAAATCATGTGGCATTCACTTGAGAATTCCATGTGATGGTGTAGAATTCTGTTAAGACTCATTAATAGTAAGCTAAGAAGAAGAGTCATCATGGTGAGATTAGCTCTTTAATCATGATGACTAGGTAAATCTTAACAAGTTTGTGGCGAGAATAGCTCCGAGACCATGATAAGTTTGTAATTAGGAAAAGTACTCAGTAATAAATCTGGTAACAATAGTAAGTAAAGAACAATGTAGGTCTATGATAGAATTCATAGGTATTATACATTATGATAATTTTTGGATTAAGGTAGTAACTGCAATTTTGCTAGTAGTTTTGAGAAGATCATGTGAGGATAAATTATGATAGAATGGAAAATTGGTAGTCTTTAGTAGTCCCAAAAGAAAGAAAAGAGGTTAGTCAAAAGCAAAGTGAGACCACTTTGCTTAGAATTATCCAACTACAATTGGGTAGTTTGGGTAAATATTGAGACAAAGAGTAGTTAAACCCGTAAGTGCTAAGTATCACGATGTAAACCTATACTAGGAGGTGTCATATATTACACAGCTAAGCCTAAATTCTAGAGATGTTTTACTCAACTACTATATTTCGTTCTTAGAATAATGTGTGTTATATGTACCACATTTAGATTTCTTGGTTTTTCTTGCATCTTCTTGATTGACTAGATCTGTACATGAGGTTTTGCTTGGTGTGCAAATGCATGTTGCACCACCCAGTTATTACTTGATGTTATAGACCTAGATAGAAAAGGGAATTAGTGTAAGGGAGTGACGAGTTCCGAAGATCAAGATGAAGACTTGCAGGAAGAAGGAAGCCAAATATAAGGAGTATCAGCATTACTTTGAAGGATAGATCAAAACCAACTTATTATTAGATGGCAACAAGAAGGAATATTAGTGCAGAAAAGGTGTGGAGCAACATGAAGGAATGAACTTAAGTTCACTCAAAATAGGTGATGTTGCTCAGAAGCTAATGAAGTAGTTGTACCAAATTCATGTAAGTATCATGAATCAGTGCAAAGAAGAAGTATTGGAACAAAAGTGTTATTCAAAGCTCTGACAACTCAGAGAGAATGCCAGTAGTAAGTCCAGAACCTATAGGGTAATCCATACACCTAGGAGGATCCACAGGTGGTATCCGTAGTTGGTATC
Organism: Avena sativa; assembly: GCA_916181665.1. Lineage (NCBI taxonomy): Eukaryota > Viridiplantae > Streptophyta > Magnoliopsida > Poales > Poaceae > Avena > Avena sativa. The sequence goes on along the minus strand of OV702290.1, from coordinate 361,887,507 downwards.
CTAGCGGTTTAGCTAATTAGGTCATCTTTGTATGATTTAAAGAGCATAAAACTTGGCCTAAGTTAGGAGAGACATAAAGAAGTATAAGATTTAAGCAAACGGCTTTCGAGGCGTTTCATGAAATCGGGCTTATCAGTGGGAAATAATGTCTGGAAGGTTAAAAGTAAGACAAGTAACATTGGAAGATTCATTTCGGAAATCCACAATTGTGTGGATGTACCGCAGATTCTTTCATGAGACCTGGTAGAGGTAAAGTATAAGCTGGATAGAGATCAATATCCTTCATGTTGAGTTAATGGGTATTATACATGCAGATAAGAGACCATTAGGAAACCCCAAGGGGGAGAGTAAACAATAAACACTGAAGTGTTGTTGTCTAACTTTCTGACTAAAGGTTGGAAAAGAAGTACTAAGTCATGATGGGAGCAAGCCTTATTCTCATAAGGTTATGAGAAGCCATCATTATAAAGTATTTCTGAGAGTATGTCCGGATGAAAGATCGAAGGAGATGCAATAGATTAAAACTAGTGGACTAGTTCTAAAAGAAACAACTGGTAAGTTGTCCTTAAGAAGAAGTAGAGCCTACTAAAATAGTATAGTGTATAGTAGTAGGAAAACCTTATTGGAAGGGACAAAATGTGTCCACAACCAATTCTAAATAGGACTATAAGGACATAATCCCAGAGATTATAGTAAAAGAAACCATAGGATAAATTAGAAGCGACAGTGGATATTGTCAAGTATGAAGAGGATTCAAGGAAAAAGATCTGGATACGAGACACTGCAATTATCCCCATTTGTGATCACAATGGAGTTGGGAAAGGCCGTGATCAATATAAGTCAACTCCTCATTTCAAAATGAAAGAGAGTACGAACTTTGGGAACAAAGTTTATTTTAAGGGGGAGAGTCTGTAACATCCCAGCATTAGAGCTTAGAAATAAGCTGAGATGAGGTGTGTGCATTGCATTCATGCATAGAAAATCTGGATAATTTTCACGCAAACTAAAGAAGCTAATGAGGGGTCGGGATCTCTCTTGTTCTGATGAAAGCATCCGAGCAAGTGCGATAGATTTTTACATGACCTCTACTATATTTTTGGGTTTGAGGGGAAGACAATTCAGATTTGAATATTCAGTTGATATATTTGAATTATAAAAGGATGTGTAAATGGAATGATAAATAGTAATCAAATTGCAATAAGGAAATAAGAATTGAATTCTTATTTATGAATAAGATACAATATTTACAAGTCTCAAATTAAAAAGAAATTAAACATTACACCGTCCTTTATAATAAAGGAATAAACAAAAATGTACAAATCGGAACTGAGGGAAAATATTAACTCTATTAATTAAAACAAATATTACAATGTATTTACAATTGTCCCAAATAGAAAAGAAAGATTACAAAAGTATAAAGGAAAAACCTAAACTAAAGTTCCTACCAGATCTTTTCAATTCTTTTCTTATTCTTCATCCCTGCAAAACAAAGCAAAACCAAAGAGAAGTAGTTGGGTTAATACTACTCTCAGACTTGGTAGAGAATTGCTGTTGCCTTGTTGTCATCATTGAGTAAATTAAAATGAGGGGCCAAAGTGTAGTATCTGTTCTTATTTTAGGAATTGCCTCAGACTAGTGCATCATAGGCATGGGGCAAGTTCACTAGAATAGTAAAAGGCAACAGGTAAAAATCCCAAGAAATATCAGGGTGTACTTGATCTGATCCATCTCAAGCAGCAGGCAAGCAAGTAGCACTGTCACCACATGCAATTGGTGTGCTGTCAACACCACCAGAGAACATCAAATAGAGAGAGAGAACCAGCCGTAGCTAGCAAGAAGTCACACACACACTAACCACTTCATTATCCTCACCAGCCACCAGTTCTTCTCATCTCATCACCAATAACAACATCCACTTCACTACTTGATCCTGCTAGTTCACCACCAGTATACATTAGTCTACCACCATAACTATCATGAGCACCCGAGTAGAAGCAGTCCAGTAGCACCAGTACAAGAGAAAGATCCAAAATACAAGAAGAGTAGGCCAGAAATAAGGAGGATAAAAGAATAAGATATGCAGATTATCAGGAGCTTGATAAGCTGAGGGTCAAGCTACAGATGAGCAAACTACTCCAACAACGGTAGTAGCATCAGATCATATTCTCATCTGACTTGGGGATCTAATATTTCTCAAAGCATGAGCACCATCAATACATATCATGTTAAGCAAGGATTTACCCTGTGCACACTCATGTGAGGCACCACAGGTGTAAATCTAGCCTAGCAGAAATGCATTGGGCATAGATGCGGGTAATAAATAAGCATCGACCAAGTAATGAGTTTATTCCACAAAACCCACTATATCCTCTATTTTTAATCATGTACCTAGGAAATGGTTTGGAAGATAGAGCTCTCAGATCCACATAGAGTTGCTATGAGGACCTCATCACTGAGCTAAGAAAAGAGGAACCAAAGCCAATATTTGTTCTTATCCAAAAATTGGGCATCAGACCAAGCATCATTGGCAGAGGATATATATAGTAGAAAATCATGCTACTCTAGTCTGTCCACTGTGCACACTCTAATGAGGCACCACAGTGGAACAACCAGACTTAACAGGATCCACTATTTGAATCAGCAGCGAATAATCTCTGAGACCAAACGAAATTCCCAAATCATTTTCCTAGACCATGAACCCAGGAATCATTATTAGACCATTGTACACTATCCAGATTGCAGAGGAAATTCAAATTACCTCACTTGATCTCAGACCTGATTAATAGATAAAGCGTAAGGCACATGGAACACATACAATAGACAAATCATTTTCCTAGCCATCTTTTACTAGGAATCATTTTAAGAGATGCAAACATTTCCAAGAGAGGGCCAAATTCATCACTAAACCATTGGTCCAGTTCACCAAATATATCTTATGCATGGGTTCAGCACAGCCAGCTAATAGGAACAACAAACCTGGCTGTAGTGGAATACACACTTCCAGGAAAACACCACAGTAGTGGATACCAAGGGCAATAAAAGCCACTAGCCAGAATCACAGCTACCAACACTTCCAATAGGAATATAGATCATTTTCCAAGTCTATTGTTATCCTGCAGTAAAACCATTATTCAATGAAGAACTTTACTGTGAATCCATTCAAACCAATGGTTGGTTTGGATTCAAACCAACATTTGCAACCCACTTATATATTAAGTACTTGACAACCTAAGTGATCATGAACTGAGGTTCAGACAATTTCTTATACAAACCAACTTAGAGCCTAGCAACCAGGAGTATTAAATGTGTCAAACCATTATATGCTACAGTAACAACTGCAAATTTAGCATATCAAATAGCCACACATACTAGGGATGATCAAACCATCCAATCAGAAGTATTACTCCACAAAGGAAACATTGCTACAACTACACAAACATATATGCAGAGGATGATAAAATCACCCAAATTGAAGCAACACAATTAATACATATCTTGTTTTACTTGGGTCAGTATTTGATTAGATCCAACAACACCTCATTAATGTCCGGATGATAAATCCATTCAAACATAGGCATCATCACCACCTAGAACCAACAGATGTACTACCAGACCCTAATCTAATCAGTACCATAGATCAATTCCAAGATTTCTAGAACCTAAACCTACATTCTACACCTAAACGAGTGCATCGGCTCAAAGGCCTGCCACAAAGGAAAATACTTGAATCGGAGGCGACATTGTTATGACAGTAGATGTTGGGGTTGAGCAGCCATAGCAGCACCGTCCCGCCGACGTCAAGGTGGAAGTTGGTGACACGACATATCCTTGCAACAGCACCAGTACATCACCCCCATAGTGAGGCAGCACAACGACACATCAAAGGGCACCGGGGTTGCAGCCCAAGCTGCCGTCCCTCAAGAGTTGGGGTTGGAGAATGCAACCTGGAGGATTATTAGAAAACCACGGTCAGCCCATGGCAGTAGTAGCAGCAGCAGCACCGCCAGAGAGGAGGCAGTCAATGTGCAGGTCATGTAGGCCGAGTCGGTGAAGCCGAGCCTCGAGGAGGATCTCGAGGTGGGGATGGGGGTTGAGGTAGATGGATGTAACACCGCAAAAATGTTAATCAAGATTATCAAGTTCTAATCACCCAAATTTAGGGTTAACAAAAACTTTTATTCCAAAAATCTATATGAATGCATGTGTGATTTGCATTAGTGTAGAATTTAGTGAATTTCCCATGCTTGATTGCTACAAATGATGATAAATGGTTTAAAGGTGAATGCTATATTATCTAGGCCATTTACAAACAAAATCAAAAGAAAAAGAAATCAAATATGAATTAAATAACCAAATGGTCATTTTGACCAAAGTTAACCACTAGGCCACTTTGAGTGTTCCTAGAAGAGAATTTCTAACATAAACAATTCCACTTATTTTGACCCCTTGCTAAAGTAGAAGTGAATCAAGGCCCGCTTTACAAACTCACCAAAGCTATTTCCAAATGAATTTAAAGGATAGTTCAAATTTGAATCTAGTTCATATGGTAAGATCGCACTTTTGCAAAAACCATCCAAATCAATTCACCTTGCCTTTTCCAAGCAATCATAGACACTCAAGCATAAGACCAAATCACTCACCAAATTTCATTTGAAAATTCCAAACTTAATCTCTTGCGGCCATTTAATGGAACACCTTGCTTACACTAATTAACTTTGGCCTAACTTCACTGTTTGAGTAGTGATCACTAGACCAATTTGGTTCCCTCTTCACTCCCCTATCTCCCCCAGTATCGAGCAGCACCAGACACGCCCCCACTTAGCCGTTGTGCACCACTGCACCGCCACCCAAAGCCACACTCGCCGGCCGACAGTGGACAGAGCGCCAGCGACCACGCCGCCCTCTTCCACGACGTGCACCAGACACGCCACCGTCCACCACCACCCCCTGTCCAAGCCTCGACCATAGCCACGCCCTGGACCACCCAAGACCAGCCGCGCCCAGTGTCTCTGCGCCATGCCGAGAACACGCCAGAGCGCCGCACCCGACCGGATTGCACAGACCGCGCCTCGCTCTCTCCGCGCACGCGCACACTCGCCATGATCACCACCACCTCCCAGACACCCCCGTTCGCCGTCGTGCGGCCTGTAGCACCCGTGCGCCATCGCAAACACCACCGCTCCCGCGTAGAGCATCGCATGCGCCCGACCAACCTAGACCGCCCCATGTCGCGCCATTACGCTAGTGATGATCACCAGGGAACACCGCACCGCCCTACCCTCAGCCGCACTGCTAGCCGCCTGTATCATCGTCATCGACGAGCCCGAGCCCATGCCGCTCAGTCCCCTCGCCGTTGTATAAATAGAGGCCCCCCTCCGCCTCCATTCTCCACACCAACACACTCCCCATTCCTCACTGAGCCTCCCACACTTCTTCCCGGAGCAAGGCGAGCTTTGCTTCACCGGAATTTGGCTGGAGCCCGCCGTTGTAGGAGGAGAAGGGTGTCGTTGATTCGAGCCGCCCCAGGAGCTGTTGCAACCACCGTTCGAACCGTCGTCGTCAACCACGTCGTTCGCCCCCATCGCTGACCCTAGCCGGAGCCCAGATGAGCCTCACCAGACCCCCACCGCCACGTTAGGTTAAATTCCTCGCCGAAGCTGTTCATCGGAGACTAAGAATCACAGCCGTTAGATCGTCTTCTAATTGTAGGGCCTAGATTACACGATACCGTTTCGGTTAGTTTAAGTCGCTGACTAGTGGACCCCCACTGTCAGCAGCCCGTTGCGCTGTGCTATGCAGATTGGGTCGGCCCGTTTAGTTTCCCGCGCGGACCTAGGAATTAAAATAAGTATTTTCCAATTTAATTAAAACCACATTCTATCAGTAGATTCAAAAATAAATTCAAAGAGATTCACTAAACTAAATTGCATGATTCCAATTTTTTTAGGAAGATATTTAAATTATCTATCCAAGCCCATTGGATTTAAATCAATTGGAGTTAGAGATCACCTATACTAAAAATAATAAGACAGATACTTTCTCAACTTCAAACATTTTTTAAAAATCAACCATAAATGCTTTTGAGTTGATTCCAACTCTCAAAAGTCACATTTGATAAGATCTATCTGAATATGTAAAAATATTTAGGTTTGCACGCAGTGACATTGGACTAGTACCAAATTAATGCTATATAGGCATTTCTAGTCACTTTAATTCTATTAAATGATAATCTTAAACTTTATAAAATATGATCAACACTTTAAATCACATTCCCATGTATTAGAATATGTGGTGATGACATGTGTCAACATGATCCCATATTTTAATTGGAGAATATTAAATCTTAATTATTTTCAATAAGTTGAAATTACTTTTCTAAAACAAGATAAATAAGATTAAGTCTTTATTTCATGTGATGATTGTGATGATGCTAGATCATCAAGTGTGAACCTTAGTTTGCTAAGTAGAAATAGTTAAGTATTGTTTGGTGATTGTGTACCCCGTATTCATGTATAGACGATAGTACTGACCCGGGATACGAGGAGGACGAGTACTACCAAGAAGAAGAAGAAAACTTCAACCACTGATCTACTCAAGGCAAGCTAACACTTGCAAATCTTATACCTATGCAAGCCATCACTAATTGCAAGATAACCTAAGCAAGATGCATTAGGCATGCTTTGGTTATACAACTTTGATTATACCAATCCCAAGTTTTACTTGCAAGCTTTATTCTTCTACTTTACCAAAGTTCTTTACTTTTAGTTAGTTCTTTGTAAGCATTGGAAAATTTAGTATAGATAGCATAAAGAGTATAAAACTAGGCCTATACTTAGATGTCATTCCATGGCATGAGATTGGAGAATTAGCACCCTTCATTAGTGAACACTCTTAAGTTTAGTGGCTAGTGCTAAGCATAAAAGTTGATCACTTTAGATGGGAATACTTGGTGAAAAGGTTTATGAAAACCTTGGAATGATGCTTCATTCTATTGAAATGTTTTGACATGTGTTATGGACACAAAAGGATTTGATGATGAAAATGTTGAGGCATGAGCCTTAGCCCATTTATAAAAACTGATTGTTGGGTTTAGATGCGATACCATTCCAATTTTATCATACAACCACAATACCCGAATTGGGTAGGGCTTAGCCGGAAGTTTATATGCCTTTGTATGGGTTCCCTCGCGGAAGAGGTTTGAGCTGAGGTTACCTCGTGAGTGTGAATGTCCACCTATGAAGTGCCCAGGATGGCAGATGGCCATGGCTGGGAGGCCAAGCTCATAGGGGAGGTGCCTATACTAGAGTGTGTAATTGAAATGTTATGATTGATTATCCGCATACTAATTATGATGGTTCATGGTTTTCCCTGACGGATGTATCGAATTTTGTGGTGAAAGTGTACCACCTCTGCAGAGTGTCAAACTATTCGAATAGCCGCGTCCATAGTCATGGACAGTTGGAGTGGCCGTACTGTTCCGTCATCAGATGTTTTCAAAATGACTTGTGAAATGAGCTATGACTTTGACTTGACCACAACAGGGTTGTGAATATGAAAGCTAGTTTCCCACTTAAGTGATTTAGAACATTAATTTAGTTTTCTTTACTTCTAAACTCAGTTTAGATAAATCTGGCTTTTTGCAAATAAACCTAGAGCTTAAGATTCCTACTAGAACTACCTTACTTATTAGTGATAGTTTGTGAGTACTTAAAGAGTACTCATGGCTTTGTCCCTGGCTATTCCGATGGCCAGACTATGAGGAGGACTATTAGGATGATGGACAGCAGGACGTCTACGAGAACTAGGATCGTCTCCCATCGTCAGCATTGCCTGTGACTCTGAAGATGGAGCCCCTACTACGTTTCTTTTCCGCTGCTTGATTTGTATTAAGACTGGATCATGAGATCCTTTATTTGTAAGACCTTATTATGGTTTGTAATGGATGATATACTGTGATATCCAATCTGTTATGTCTCGCAAAAATGGCAATCCTGGGATTGCGAGGTATGGCATAATAGGCATCTAGGATTAAAAATCCGGGTGTTGACAAGTTGGTATCAGAGCCATCCTGACCATAGGAGACCCTAGTTAGAATGGACGTCCGAATGAAAAAACTTAGTTTCAAAACAAAAGAAGTGAGTATTTATGAAAACCTATTCCCACTCTTACCCTTGATTCTTTCAAAAAAAATCATGTTCCTCAAAAATTCTTGCTTTCATACATAAAATTTGACACACTTGATCACCTCACTAACTTACTCATCCTAAATTATTATAGATGGAAGTCCAGTATTACAAGTTCTACCAGTTGGGCAAAGGAGGCCAACTGATCTTTGAGAGGGATCTAGATGCACTGTCAGAGTATCTTGAGCACCCGCATCCGGAATTCTTCGGGGCCCAACTCAACGATCACATAGGAGGAGATCTACAATGGCTGATAGTTGCAGATCTCAGAGGCAAGATGGAAGCACCCACTTCGGAGAAGATCCAATTCACCTTGCGTGAGAACAAATGGCTAGATGGATTTGCCAGGGCTATGCATGAAGCTCTTGTCCGTCTGTGTGGGCAAAACATCAACTTGATCTAGGGAACTCGCTTTGCTCACTTCACAAGGCATGATTCTATGGGAATGCCTTTGGAGATGCCAGGACACGCGGAGCTGAAGCACCAGGTGGACAATCTTGACTTCATGTTGTATGATAGGCAGAAGGAGATGGACAACGCTCGCGCCTATGCCAACCACAACCTTGCCATTGCCGTCAAGAAGTACCATACCCTCGCCATTCTCGCCAAGGAGCGCCAATCAGTTCGTCGTCAGCGCTACAAGAAGGATCGCACCATCGATCGTCTTCGCAAGAAGGTGGCTGCTCTCGAGAAGACCATCAGTGAATAGGAAGTCCAACTTGAAGCGAAGGAAGAGGAGGAAGGTGAAGATATCCAGCGAGATCTTTACTCTTACCTCAGTGATGACAATGACTATCTGGAGGACGATGCCATGGAGTTCCACACTGATGATGATGATTCCGACTTCATTTATGATGATTAGATGCACTTGAGCACTACCGTAGGAGTGAGTTGTACCGGTCCCACTATATCGTAGTTTCACAGAATGGTTCTTAAAACCATATGTTTTCCATTTGTATGTGGTGTGTGTTTGTATTGGTGTGCTTTGAATGAATGAATGAGAGGAAGAAGTTAGTTTGCAAAACCTGAGTCAAACTCAAAGTCTAAAGCTTTTGAAACAAAACCATGAACCTTAGAAACCTCAGATGACTCGTGGAAACCCCGGAGGAAGAAGTTCATCTCAGGACCCAATGCTGCAGATTCTGCAAATACTAGTTTCTAACCGTGAAGCTAGTAGAGACGAACATCAAGCCAACCTAGCCACTCTTCAATAGATAGCTAAGATGACCCACAACAACCAAGGTCACGGAAACCAGGATCACCATGGATCCAAGCTCAAGAACTTTTAGAATACCAACCCACCTATCTTTAATAAGTCTGAGGATCCCTTAGATACTGATGACTGGCTACAAACCATGGAGAACAACCTGGAGGTCGCAGGAGTTGAAGCCAATGAGAAAGTACTATTTGCCACCCATTATCTGGCAGGAGATGCAAGAGCCTGGTGGAATAGCACCCGTACCATGAATGATGGTCAGATGATGACTTGGGAAGCATTCAAGATCAAGTTCAGCCGCACCCATGTGCCACAAGGTTTGGTCACCAGGATGAGAGATGAGTTCAGGGAACTGAAGCAAGGAAGGATGACGATAGTGGAGTACCATGACAAATTTCTGTCCCTAGCTAGATATTCCCCTGATGAGATTAACACAAAAGCCAAGAAGAAGGAAAGGTTCCTAAATGGATTGCATGATGAGATGCAGACTGTGTTAGTCAACATCCATTTTGGAGATCTAGAAGAGCTCGTATACTCTGCCATTCTGATGGAAGGGAAGATCAACCAAGCCAATGACAACCGCAAGCATCGCATGATGCACCAGACTGGATCCCATAATACCCAGAAGGATCGCCCCAACCCGTCTGCAGGATATGCCCCAAGAAACAATAGACCCCCTATGTCCCGTCCAAGCTACCCCAATCGTAGCAGAGGAAACTTGAAGTCTGGAGGAAACAACAACAACAACAACAACCCCGACAACTCCAACAACTTCAACTGTGCACCGCCCAAGTCCAACAATAACAACAATACTGCCCCAAGGACTGGAAGCAATGATGTGGCTCTTGCAGCCAAAGACAAGTCCTAGATTACTTGCTTTGAATGTGGAGTCAAGGGTCACTACTCCAATGAGTGCCCCAAGAAGCTTGCAGCAGCCACCAATGTGAATGCACCCGCTCAGCAGCAACGTCGTGTTCAACCTGGAAGGAGATTTGCCCCAGGGAATTCGCTCAACCGCAATGGCCGTCTGTTCCACATGAATGTTGAAGAAGCTTAGGAAGCGCCCGGTGTCGTGTTGGGTATGTTTTCTGTTAACTCAGTACTTGTAAGTGTGTTGTATGATTCTAGAGCATCGCACTCATTTGTTACAGAAGAATTTGCATGCACTAGTAAGATTCAACCAACAAAATTGAAGCATGTTATGATAGTTCAAATACCTGGTTCAACCACCAAAGCTAGAAAAATTTGCAAGGTTGTACCTATGTAACAACCTCGGACCCTACGCTCTAAGTTCAAGCCTGGATGAACCAAAAGTGGTTAAAGAAGTACAGCGGGGACTCAGGGCCACCCACGTGTAGGCCCGTCGGCCGCCCTAACCACTTCCAAGAACATCGAGACAAGAGCGAGTGACGTAGGCAACAGGCGAAGAGATCAAATACATACACAAGTGAGTATGTATGCAAGCTACCTTACAACAGTTCTCAGAGCCATTCCATCTAAAAGAAATGGAAATATTGCAACGCCATACGGCAAGATCCAAATATCCTAGATAGAGATAATAGTGTAGGATATCTCCTCATACATCAATCAACAGAGTATCAAGCGGAAGCGGGAAACACGATCCGAGTACGGACAAGAAGCAAATCGGCATAAGATGCCACATAAAGAAGCACGTCCCGCCCACAGATCTCATGGATCCCCATCCCCAGAATCTCTACACCGAGTGATCGTTGCCAACATCATCTGTCTCCTCCACCCAGTATCCAACTTGCGAATACACCTGTTCATCTGAATCAAACAATTTATTGTGTGAGACCCTAGGGGTACTCAGCAAGTCTTTATGCCTCTAAAGGGGACATATACCTAGGGTGACGCAATTGCAGCAAAAGATAATAACTAACAAGTCTATAGATACTCTCTAACCATCCGCCTAACCAATGATAGACGGATGCCCGTTAATTAGAAACCACAGTTATAACAGTATAAAATAACAGATCCATCCTCCTTCTCGCTTACCAACGAGAAAGCGGACGAACAACCCATCCGTTGGCAGTTTTATTAACCATTCCATGAGTATTGCACTATTTACTAGTCAGGTATTTAGTCAAATTAAAAGCGATACTTTAGTTATACTTGTCTATGATCGAGAAACTGTGCTCCAAGTCATCCATAACCGCGGACACGGCTTTCAGAAAGATTTACCCTGTAGGGGTGCACAAATAGCAACACACACACGATCGACCTCGGAAAAACCAAATCAAAACCCAATGAGGCTTTCACGACAAAGCATTCACAGGATTCATAAAATATTTCAGGGGGCCACCCCATTAAGCTACCCGCAACGAAGTTGGCCGGCTCCGAGACAGACCCAAGGTTTGTGTCAATGGTTGTAAACGACAAGGAACCCGAAAGTGTGACTGGGCTTGTCGATATCGTGAAAACATTCCACGATCCAAAACAGTACAGGTGCTCCACGCACAATCTTAAATAAAGTAGTAAAACATGGCATAGGTACAGGATAGTAATAAAGCCCCAAACTACTTTGTGGCCCCAAGAAATAAAGTACAAATCAAGCTCATGCCAAGGGGGATTCATAGAGTCTCCCGTATGTGGATAGTGCGAATAGTCGAGGAACAAGAATCAAGTACTCGGGGTTCTACGGGACACAAGTGAGCATGAAAAACCAAATAGCAGATATTGCTCACCGGTGCCTCTTTCATTAGTTATCCCATTACTACTCAGTTAAGTTGTTTAGGTACCTCGTTATCCATCAGACACTCACAAACCCTACACATGCAATTCTACGACTCGCGAGGCTCAAGCAACTCCTGTAGTAATGGCTCATAGGATGGAGGAACAAGCTTCGGTGGGGTTTAAAAGTACAGGCCATGCAATACTTGGGATTCAGTTTAATGCAATCGCGACTCAATGATGCAAGAATAAGATAGAAGCAATAGGTACTATATGTATGCAAGCATGTGGTAGTGCTTGCCTAGCAGCTCAGTTAAAGCAAGAGATGGATCTGGGTAGTACTCCTAGGATTCCTGATATTTCCCCTTCTCGGCGTCTATTCGAACGAAGAACCAAACAAACAAGGGTCAACATAAATAAAGTGCACAAGCATATAAATAAAATACGACAAGCAAACAAGCATGCCATGATGAATGATGCACAACTTACATGACAATAATGTAGCATGGCAAGGGTAAGGTGTGGGGACAAGAATAAATCATTTTATTAATTATTTGGTCAAGTTTTATCGCGTTGATCGATTTAGACATATTATTTGTCAAATTTGGAGTAATAGAATTAAAGTTATTAATTAATTAAGAAAAGGCATTTTTATTCCAATTAAACAATTTTGAAAATTTAAATTAGTCAAACATTATTTTGGATGCCAGATTTGAATTCCTCACATTTTTATGATTCCAAAACATATATCATTTGTCAAATTTGGAATTACCAATTAAAAGTTATTAAAACTGGATTTAAAATCATTTAAACAAATTCTGGAAAATATTTTTATTAAACAGAAAAGAACCGAGACTTTTTACACTCAGAGGAAGCTAGCCATCGTCACTGACAAGTGGGGCCTGCGCTGACTCAGCGCTCGGTGACAAGGCGGGATTGGCTCGGGTTTGTCTTACCGCGCCTTTGACTAGCCACCGAGACCGACAGGTGGGGCCGGCAGATCCGCGGGGCCACACACGAGCGCGCCAGCGAGGGCCTGCCACGTGTGGGATCCGGGGGAGCGCGGGTTGAGGATCCGCCAACCACGGGGGTCTTTTTGCAAAACAGGGGAGGGGCTGACTGGTGGGTCTATAGGAGTCGCGGAGGGACCGGCGTGTGATAGACAAAAACTCGCGGGGACTCTTCTGCAAAACTGCTGCGCCCGAACTGACGACTGCACGTCGCCGGCAGGAAAACTGCGAGCTCGGCTGGAGTTGCGACAACGATGGCGACTAAACGGCGGCGAATTTCGCCATGCCGTAAAAAGGAAAACTGAAGAGGGTTGTGTGGGCTACATCTTCCGTTTAGCAAGCTCACACGGAGACGGGCCATAGCAACCGGAAACTGCGGAAGAACAGAGGGGTTTTCCGGTGCTGCTGCCGCTGTTCACTGACGGAAAAGAGGCCGTGCCGGCGGCGGATCTGGCGACAAAGCGAGGACGGTGGCGACGCCGTTGTTGCTCGGACAGTGGCGGTGCAAAAACGAAAGACAACAAGGACTGCTGGCTCTACACTTTCTCTTCAGGGTGCGCGAACGGAGGTGGGTCGACATGGCCGGAAAACGCGCCGGAACAGAGGGGTTTAGGTAAGGGCGCAACGTGAGAGACATCTCCCTGGCGGTTACCGCGACGACGGGTGCGTGCGCAGGGTGCTCGACGGACGGCGACGCGGTCACGGGGTGCTAGCGGCAGCTCAGGCATGTCTAACAGGGCGAGGGTAGCTCACCTAGATGCTCGCCGCGACCGGATGCAGAGGGGCGACGAGGATCTGCGGCTGGGCTTGGCGACTGTGGCAGGTGAGCTTGTATGGGCGTGGCGGTAGAGAGGGAGCTCCTGGCGTCCTGGCCCAGTTTCGAGGAGGTGCACAGCAACTGCAGCGTCCAGCGAAACTTCCCCGACACCCGCGCGTCAACTCACCGACTCCTCGGCAGCAGAACGGCGTTAGCTCGAGTTAGGGTTTTTGGGACAGAGAGGAACCATGGCAAGGGGAGGAAGAAGAGGAAAACGATCTGGTGGGGAGGTTCTGCGGTGGTTGTTGCGTGCAGAAAAAGGCCTCGAGGATAAGGGAGAGGAGGTAGAGGGCAACACGTGAGGTGCATGGCCGAGAAGATAAACAGGAGGGGGAGATTAAGGAAGCGTGCAGCTGGCGTCGGTTCCAGGCTGGGAGGGACACGGCTCAGCGTGAGGGTGGCGCGCAGGTTGGGTTCAGAGAAGACAGGTGCACGGTGCCGTTACAAAGATAGAGTGGCGTCGCACAGCTTCAGGTCAGGGACATGGTCGTTTCATCTATGGCTGGCCTGCCTTGATCAGCTGGAGCTCCAGAGGTTGCACTAAACCTGAACTAGATTGACCGGTGCATGGTGACCACCATTGGTGTGTGTGTGTGGTATAAAGACACAAACGGGGGAGACAAAGAAATAGATAGATTAGATATAGCTAGAGTGTGGAGTGTGTGCTCATGGGTAGTTAGATGGATTTAGCTAGGTGAGAGTATGGTGTGTGTACGTGAATAAAGAAGAAGGGCAAGAGTTTTTATATAGTCTAAATTAGACTAGATAAAAGGGGTGTTTATTGCATGTGGCTTACGAGTGATCTACATGGATGCCTATTTTGTGAAAACAACAAGGCTCTCCATATTGAATAGGAGTGAACATGCACAAGATCAAAACAAAAGAGGGAAGAAAGTGTATTGTTATTGCATGTGCCATGCAAGGAAGAAAAGATCCATACAAATATATGTGGCTTGGAGGTAAAATACTAACAAACAAGAAGGCCACATACATGTACATGGCTGAGATGGGATGGTATCAAAAGGGGAATTGTGTTGATAAGTTAGTAGATGGAATGAGAATAAAAGATATTCCCCCAACTCAACTTGGGCATGAAGCAATTTATCAAGAAGCAATACAGTGTATCAAAAGGCAAATACAATTAATAGTGCATATGAGATAAGAACCAAATAAAAAAGGGTTTTATATGATGCTCAAATGCAATGTGGCATGATGACATGAGCATGATATAATTATGATGCAATAATTATATGTAGGAAGTAGCATTTTATTATTAGACCATGTAGCATTACAGATGTATGTTAGACAGATGGGATGCTACAACTCTCCCCCACTAAACAGGAATCTCGCCCCGAGATTCTAGGAAGAAGAAGAAGACACGAAGAGGGTAGGATACTTGGCACGGAGCTCATCCGCGTGTTCCCATGTGGCTTCATCAACGGAATGGTGCGACCACTGCACCTTGCAGAACTTTATAGACTTGTTGCGAGTCTTTCTTTCTGCGACTTCTAGGATTTTTGTGGGGTGTTCTTGATAAGACAGATCTTCTTGGAGATTGATGAGCTCATGGTCCACGGTCCTGCAGGGATCTTTGAAGCACTTCTTGATTTGAGAGATATGGAAAACATCATGGACCTTGAGTTTTTCAGGGAGCTCAAGAGCATAAGCGACTTCTCCTCTTCTTCCACGAATTTTGAAAGGACCGATGTATCTAAGAGCCAGCTTCCCTTTGATACCAAACCGGTGCGTGCCTCTCATGGGAGTGACACGAAGGAAAACGAGATCACCAGGGACATATTCCATGTCCGTGTGCTTTCTGTCATAGTTGCTCTTCTGGCGACTTTGAGCAACCTTCAGATTTTTGAGAATGATGTGAACCTTCTCCTCCGCTTGAGTTACAATGTCGGGGCCAAACAATGTTCTTTCACCTGCGCCCGACCAACCAATCGGAGTTCTGCATTTGCGGCCATAGAGAACCTCAAATGGTGCCATCTTTAGACTCTTCTGGAAGCTATTGTTGTAAGAGAACTCAGCATAAGGAAGGCATTCTTCCCACTTCATGCCGAAGGAGATGACGCAAGCACGAAGCATATCTTCTAGAATCTGATTGATCCATTCAACTTGTCCTTGCGACTGAGGGTGGTAAGCTGTGCTGAAGTTCAACTTTGTTCCCAAAGCATTTTGGAAACTTCCCCAGAACTTGGAAGTGAAGATGCTTCCACAGTCTAAACTGATCTCGAGAGAAACTCCATACAGAGAGACAATTATGTTGATATAGAGCGCAGCCAACTGAATTGCAGAAATTGTTTCCTTGACGGGAAAGAAGTGAGCCACTTTAGAAAGCCTGTCGATGACAACAAAGATTGCATTGTTGCCCTTTTGCAACCTTGGAAAACCAGTTATGAAGTCCATCTCGACTTTCTCCCATTTCCATTCCGGAGGCTTCAATGGCTGTAGAAGACCGGAAGGTTTCTGATGGACAGCTTTAACTCTACGGCAGACATCACACTCCGAGACATACTTGGCACAATATCGTTTCAATCCAGGCCACCAATATTGTGTTTTCAAGTCCATGTACATCTTAGTGTTGCCAGGGTGGATAGAAAGAACAGAATCATGAGCTTCTTTGAGAACTTGCTCTCTTAAACCCGGATACTTCGGAACAAACATCCGGTGCTTAAAGAATAGAGTGCCTTGGTCGTCAAGGTGGAAAGGTTCATACTTCGGAAGCTGAATCATGGAGATGATGTTTTTAGTGTAAGGATCACCAAGTTGAATGGAGCAAACTTTTTCTTCCAAGAGAGGGGTTGCTAGAACATTCACAAGATACCCTTGATCCACAATTTCAAGGTTGAGCTGGCAGAATTCCTCGCACAAGAGAGGCTGTTGTTCTTCCACCATGAGGTTGTTGACATAAGCTTTTCGGCTGAGAGCATCGGCCATGACATTAGCTTTGCCCGGAGTGTAGTTTATGGTCAGATCGAAATCATTAATTGCTTCAATCCACCTCCTCTGACGAAGGTTGAGATCAGGTTGTGTGAAGATATACTTCAGACTCTTGTGATCAGAAAATATCTCACAACGGTTGCCAAGCAAGTAGTGCCTCCATACTTTCAAAGCAAAGACAACTGCTGTGAGTTCGAGGTCATGTGTTGGATAGTTGAGCTCATGCGTCTTCAACTGTCGAGAGGCATAAGCAACAACTTGTTTTTCTTGCATAAGGACCGCACCCAATCCTTGCAAAGAGGCATCACAGAATATCTGGAAAGGCTTTGATGTATTTGGAGGAATCAAGACTGGTGTGGAAGTGAGTTTCTCTTTGAGTGTTTCAAAGCTTGCTTGACATGCAGGAGACCAAAGGTATTTCTTGCCTTTCTTGAGGAGATCGGTAAGAGGCTTCGCAATCTTCGAGAAGTTCTGAACGAAGCGACTACAGTAACTAGCCAAACCAAGGAAACTCCAGACTTCTTTGACATTTTTGGGTGGAAGCTAGTCAACAATTGTCCGAACAGTTTCTGGGTTGATGGCAATGCCCTTAGCAGAGATGACGTGACCTAGATAGGTGACTTCGGGAAGCCAAAATTCACACTTGGAGAACTTTGCATACAGGCGGTTCTCACGAAGCTTGTTTAAGACACACCGAAGGTGTTCTTCATGTTCTTCCTTTGACTTAGAATAGACTAGAATGTCATCCAGATATACCACAACGAACTTATCAAGATACTCCATGAAAATCGAGTTCATAAGCCTCGAGAAGGTGGCAGGTGCATTGGTGAGGCCGAAAGACATGACCGTGTACTCATACAGGCCATAGCGGGTGGTGAAAGCTGTTTTGGGAACATCTTCCTTGCAAATCTTGATTTGATGATATCCACTTCTCAAGTCAAGCTTAGAGAATACCACAGCTCTAGCTAGTTGATCGAAGAGATCATTAATCCGTGGAAGGGGATATTTATTCTTGATTGTTTTTGCATTGAGAGCTCGGTAATCAACACAAAGTCGATCAGTGCGGTCTCGCTTCTTCACAAAGATGGTTGGGCTACCCCAAGAAGTGATGTGCTGAATGAAACCCAACTTCTCTTGTTCATCAAGCTGACGTTTGAGTGCATCCAATTCAGCAGGACCCATTTTATAAGGCCGCTTGGAGATAGGAGCGGTACCAGGTTCAAGCTCAATCACAAACTCGACCTCTCGGTCAGGAGGCATACCTGGTAACTCTTCAGGAAAAACATCTGGGAACTCACAGACCACCGGAACACTCTGAATAGCCTCCAAAGCATCATCATTCAGAGCCGCCAAAGAGAAAAGTTGAATTGCAGGAGTCAGACTTGGAGAATAGACTATATGGCCTTCAGGAATTTTCAGAGAAACCGAGCGTTCAGCACAATCAATCACAGCTGCGTTTGCCGTTAACCAATCCATGCCCAAGATGACATCAATGTCAGAGTTGCCGAGAATGATTAAGGAAGCCAGAAATGAAGAACCACCAATTAGAATTTGATTGCAATGACTGATCTTGGTAGATAGCATTCTTGCCCCGGGAGAAAGAACCATTAACTTTTTATCTAGTTGGTCTATAATTAGCTCATGCTCATTTGAAAACTTGTGAGAAACAAAAGAATGCGATGCACCAGAATCAAACAAAACTCATGTAGGAACTGGATTAACGGGAAGCGTACCCATCACAACTCCAGGTGCATGCTCAGCTTGAGCAACATTGACACAGTTGGCACGAGCAACAGTGGATATGGGCTTGGTGTTGATGTTGAGAGCCTGAGGTGGAGGTGCACGAACCATAGAAGAACCTGCTGCAGGTCTTGGAGGTGGTGGAGGAAGAGCTTTGTTTTTCATGGGACAACTCCAGTGTTGATTCCCAGTGTTCCCACAAGTGTAACAAGCACCAGGTGGACGTGGAGCAGCGTAGCCAGGGACTCCGCCAGGCGCTCCAGGGTAGTTGTGGTTGTAGCCCCTAGGAGCCACGGTGAAGGAGTTTGGTGTCCTTGTCATGTAGCTTGAAGGTCTTGGTGGAGCCGAGAGCGGCGGTGCGGTATTAGGAACCCACACGCGGCGCTTAGAAGGAGTTGTCATAGCTGAAGAGCTTGCTGCACCACGACTGTGTTTCTTGGACTCCTCGAACACTTGCCTACTGGCTTCTTCCTGTAGAGCTGTATGTTGGAGTTCTAGAAAAGACCCCGGCCTTGCATGAGTGATTGCATATTTGATAGATGCATTGAGCCCTTGCTTGAACCTCTTTTACTTCTTCTTGTCATCAGAGATCTCATCGCCACCATACCGAGAAAGATTCATGAAGTTTCTGATATAGGTATTGACATTATCATTGCCCTGCTTGAGGTTGAGAAACACTTCCTTCATCCTTTCCATGAAAATTTCTGACAGATATTGCTCTTTGAAAGCCCCAGTGAACTGCTCCCAAGTAGGCTGAAAACCAGAGTGGTTTGCCTTCAGGTAATTCTCCCACCATAGAGTTGTGTCTCCCTTCAGAAGGTGAGTGGCACATTTTACCCATTCTTGCTCAGGAACATCAGCAGTCATCAGCAACCTTGACATCTCACGCAGCCAATCATTAGCATCTAGTGGCTGATCAGACACCTCAAAGTGGCGCGGGTTAAACTTCAGAAATCTCTTGATGTCTCCTTGCTTGGGAGGTGGAGGTAGCGGAACAAACTCATTCCTCCTGACACTTTCTTCAAAGCGTTGCTGGTTCTGTTGCATTGTTCCCAAGGCATTAGCAATACTTGCCAATGCAGCCCCCAGTTCAGGTGGTATGTCCTCCTCATTGCGGCGTGGTGGTGCCATCCTGGGATTGATATAAAACTCAAGTCAGTACCATAATGGAGAATAATAATAATAATCCAAAATAGTACTAAAATGGAATTAACCAAGATTAAAGGATACAAATTACTAAGATGATATTAAAATGTCAACAAAGTTCAAAGCACCTAGAAGATTTTAAGCATATCACACACGACTGAACAAGGAGTGTGGTACACAAGCTATCAAAGAAAAAAATTCCGCAAATTTCGGCATTAAAATACCACTATATGCGCAAAACCACTTAACGAATCAAGATTATTAACTCTACCAATTCAATATACAAGAGCGAATGATAAAAGTAGTGGTATGGTCACGACTCCATCCCGCACTCAAATCATTACTCCGCACATGAATAAGTAAACAAATATCCCAACTCCCTTCCTTCTTAAGATGAACCTAAAGATTAGCAACTATGGAAAAACAAACATCCCAACAAGATAGCGTCGGATAACAAAGAGTAAGACAGATCGCGTCGGTTTACAACGAATCAGATAGATCGCGTCGGTTTACAAAAGCCTGTCGGTATGGAATGTACCAATAGTTGATAACCAAAAGGCAGATAGCGACAACAAGTTGGATGCAACAGATAGACAAGGAATTACACACACACACACACACACACACACACACAACCTATGGTACTACGGAACCCAGAACACGTGAATCCTAGTTTGAATTTTAGAAGAGGATTGAAAATGTTACACTTCCTTACCAGAAAAGGGTGGGTGGATGGGTAAGAATAAAAGTGAAAGCAGTCCTACTCTCGCGTTTTGTTTTTCCCTAGTATACATAGCTACCAAAATATTTGCTAGACTGACAACGACCATTTGGCTGAGACCCTAAAGGGCGGGATGGCTCTGATACCAATTGTAACAACCTCGGACCCTATGCTCTAAGTTCAAGCCTGGATGAACCAAAAGTGGTTAAAGAAGTACAGCGGGGACTCAGGGCCACCCACGTGTAGGCCCGTCGGCCGCCCTAACCACTTCCAAGAACATCGGGACAAGAGCGAGCGGCGTAGGCAACATGCGAAGAGATCAAATACATACACAAGTGAGTATGTATGCAAGCTACCTTACAACAGTTCTCAGAGCCATTCCATCTAAAAGAAATGGAAATATTGCAACGCCATACGGCAAGATCCAAATATCCTAGATAGAGATAATAGTGTCGGATAGCTCCTCATACATCAATCAACAGAGTATCAAGCGGAAGCGGGAAACACGATCCGAGTATAGACAAGAAGCAAATCGGCATAAGATGCCACATAAATAAGCACGTCCCGCCCACAGATCTCACGGATTCCCATCCTCGGAATCTCTACACCGAGTGATCGTTGCCAACATCATCTGTCTCCTCCACCTAGTATCCATCTTGCGAATACACCTGTTCATCTGAATCAAACAATTTATCGTGTGAGACCCTAGGGGTACTCAGCAAGTCTTTATGCCTCTAAAGGGGACATATACCTGGGGTGACGCAATTGCAGCAAAAGATAATAACTAACAAGTCTATAGATACTCTCTAACCATCCGCCTAACCAATGATAGACGGATGTCCGTTAATTAGAAACCACAGTTATAACAGTATAAAATAATAGATCCATCCTCCTTCTCGCTTACCAACGAGAAAGCGGACGAACAACCCATCAGTTGGCAGTTTTATTAACCATTCCATGAGTATTGCACTATTTACTAGTCAGGTATTTAGTCAAACTAAAAGCGGTACTTTAGTTATACTTGTCTATGATCGAGAAACTGTGCTCCAAGTCATCCATAACCGCGGACACGGCTTTCAGAAAGATTTACCCTGCAGGGGTGCACAAATAGCAACACACACACGATCGACCTCGAAAAAACCAAATCAAAACCCAACGAGGCTTTCACGACAAAGCATTCACAGGATTCATAAAATATTGCAGGGGGC
This sequence comes from Avena sativa, assembly GCA_916181665.1. Lineage (NCBI taxonomy): Eukaryota > Viridiplantae > Streptophyta > Magnoliopsida > Poales > Poaceae > Avena > Avena sativa. Next base: position 361,865,829 of record OV702290.1, on the reverse strand, counting down.
CACCCCATTAAGCTACCCGCAACAAAGTTGGCCGGCTCCGAGACGGACCCAAGGTTTGTGTCAATGGCTGTAAACGACTAGGAACCCGAAAGTGTGACTGGGCTTGTCAATATCGTGAAAACATTCCACGATCCAAAACAGTACAGGTGCTTCACGCACAATCTTAAATAAAGCAGTAAAACATGGCATAGGTACAGGATAGTAATAAAGCCCCAAACTACTTTGTGGCCCCAAGAAATAAAGTACAAATCAAGCTCATGCCAAGGGGGATTCATAGAGTCTCCTGTATGTGGATAGTGTGAATAGTCAAGGAACAGGAATCAAGTACTCGGGGTCCTACGGGACACAAGTGAGCATGAAAAACCAAATAGCATATATTGCTTACCGTGCCTCTTTCATTAGTTATCCCATTACTACTCGGTTAAGTTGTTTAGGTACCTCGTTATCCATCAGACACTCACAAACCCTACACATGCAATTCTACGACTCGCAAGGCTCAAGCAACTCCTGTAGTAATGGCTCATATGATGGAGGAACAAGCTTCGGTGGGGTTTAAAAGTAAAGGCCATGCAATACTTGGGATTCAGTTTAATGCAATCGCGACTCAATGATGCAACAATAAGATAGAAGCAATAGGTACTATATGTATGCAAGCATGTGGTAGTGCTTGCCTGGCAGCTCAGTTGAAGCAAGAGATGGATCTGGGTAGTACTCCTGGGATTCCTGATATTTCCCCTGCTCGGCGTCTATTCGAAAGAAGAACCAAACAAACAAGGGCCAACATAAAAATAGTGCACAAGCATATAAATAAAATGCGACAAGCAAACAAGCATGCCATCATGAATGATGCACAACTTACATGGCAATAATGTAGCATGGCAAGGGTGAGGTGTGAAGACAAGAATAAATCATTTTATTAATTATTTGGTCAAGTTTTATTGCCATAAACAGTTCTGATTTCTAATAATGACATGATGCATGCTTCAATTCATATCATGGAATGCATAAACAGAACGGGCTCGTCGCGCTGATCGATCTAGACATATTATTTGTCAAATTTGGAGTAATAGAATTAAAGTTATTAATTCATTAAGACAAGGCATTTTTATTGCAATTAAACAATTTCGAAAATTTAAATTAGTCAAACATTATTTTGGGTGGCAGATTTGAATTCCTCACATTTTTCTGATTCCAAAACATATATCATTTGTCAAATTTGGAATTACCAATTAAAAGTTATTAAAACTGGATTTAAAATCATTTAAACAAATTCTGGAAAAGATTTTTATTAAACAGAAAAGAACCGAGACTTTTTACACTCAGAGGAAGCTAGCCATCGTCACTGACAAGTGGGGCCTGCGTTGACTCAGCGCTCGGTGACAAGGTGGGATTGGCTCGGGTTTTTCTTACCGCGCGTTTGACTAGCCACCAAGACCGACAGGTGGGGCCGGTAGATCCGCGGGGCCACGCACGGGCGTGCCAGCGGGGGCTTGCCACGTGTGGGATCCGAGGGAGCGCGGGTTGAGGATCCGCCAACCACGGGGGTCTTTTTGCAAAACAGGGGAGGGGCTGACTGGTGGGTCTACAGGGGCCGCGGAGGGACCGACGCATGATAGACAAAAACTCGCGGGGACTCTTCTGCAAAACTGCTGCGCCCGAACTGACGACTGCACGTCGCCGGCAGGAAAACTGCGAGCTCGGCTAGAGTTGCGACGACGATGGCGACTAAACGGGCGAATTTTTCCATGCCGTAAAAAGGAAAACTGAAGAGGGTTGTGCGGGCTACATCTTTCGTTTAGCAAGCTCGCACGGAGACGGGTCACAGCGACCGGAAACTGCGGAAGAATAGAGGGGTTTTCCGGTGTTGCTGCTGATGTTCACTTACGGAAAAGAGGCCGTGCCGGCGGCGGATCTGGCGACAAAGCGAGGACGGTGGCGACGCCGTTGTTGCCAGGACAGCGGCGGCGCAAAAACAAAAGACAACAAGGACTACTGGCTCTACACTTTCTCTTCAGGGTGCGCGAATGGAGGTGGGTCGACACGGCCGCAAAACGCGCCGGAACAGAGGGGTTCAGGTAAGGGCGCAACGCGAGAGACCTCTCCCTAGCGGTGACCATGACGACGGGTGCGTGCGCAGGGTGCTCGACGGATGGTGACGCGGTCACGGGGTGCTAGAGGTGGCTCAGGCATGTCTAACAGGGCGAGGGTAGCTCACCTAGATGCTCGTCGCGGCCGGATGCAGAGGGGCGACGAGGATCTGCGGCTGGGCTTGGTGACTGCGGCAAGTGAGCTTGTACGGGCGTGGCGGCGGCGAGGGAGCTCCTGGCGTCCTGGCCCGGTTTCGAGGAGGTGCACAGCAACTGCAGCGTCTAGCGAAACTTCCCTGACACCCGCGCGTCAACTCACCGGCTCCTCGGCAGCAGAACGGTGTTAGCTCGAGTTAGGGTTTTTGGGACAGAGAGGAACCATGGCGAGGGGAGGAAGAAGAGGAAAACGATCTGGTGGGAGGTTCTGCGGTGGTTGTTGCGTGCAAAAAAAGGCCTCGAGGATAAGGGAGAGGAGGTAGAGGGCAGCACGTGAGGTGCGTGGCCGAGAAGATAAACGGGAGGGGAGAGAAAAGAAGCGTGCAGCTGGCGCCGGTTCCAGGCTGGGAGGGACACGGCTCAGTGTGAGGGTGGCGCGCAGGTTGGGTTCAGAGAAGACAGGCGCACGGTGCCGTTACAAAGATAGAATGGTGTCGCATAGCTTCAGGTCAGGGACATGGTCGTTTCATCTATGGCTGGCCTGCCTTGATCAGCTGGAGCTCCAGAGGTTGCACTAAACCTAAACTAGATTGACCGGTGCATGGTGACCACCATTGGTGTGTGTGTGTGTGTGGTATAAAGACACAAACGGGAGAGACAAAGAAATAGATAGATTAGATATAGCTAGAGTGTGGAGTGTGTGCTCACCGGGTAGTTAGATGGATTTAGCTAGGTGAGAGTATGGTGTGTGTACGTGAATAAAGAAGAAGGGCAATAGAGTTTTTATATAGTCTAAATTAGACTAGATAAAAGGGGTGTTTATTGCATGTGGCTTACGAGTGATCTACATGGATGCCTATTTTGTGAAAACAACAAGGCTCTCCATATTGAACAGGAGTGAACATGCACAAGATCAAAACAAAAGAGGGAAGAAAGTGTATTGTTATTGCATGTGCCATGCAAGGAAGAAAAGATCCATACAAATATATGTGGCTTGGAGGTAAAATACTAACAAACAAGAAGGCCACATACATGTACATGGCTAAGATGGGATGGTATCAAAAGGAGAATTGTGTTGATAAGTTAGTAGATGGAATGAGAATAAAAGATATGCCCCCAACTCAACTTGGGCATGAAGCAATTTATCAAGAAGCAATACAGTGTATCAAAAGGCAAATACAATTAATAGTGCATATGAGATAAGAACCAAATGAAAAAGGGTTTTATATGATGCTCAAATGCAATGTGGCATGATGACATGAGCATAATATAATTATGATGCAACAATTATATGTAGGAAGTAGTATTTTATTATTAGACCATGTAGCATTACAGATGTTAGACAGATGGGCTGCTACAACCTATCAAAATCCATGGAATAGATTTTTATGATAATCTAATAGTACTTGGAACCAAAGGTTTGGAAGTACTACTAGGAATGGATTGGATGTCGAAACATAAATAATCGACTGTGCCAATAAAGCCATAACCATGACCAGTAGCTCTGGAGTATCAGTGGAGCGTCTATCTGAGACTTTGCCCCATCAATTCAAATGCAACAAGAGTCTAGCCCAACCAACCATAGACCAAGTGAGAGTAGTCTGTGAATACCCCGACGTATTCCCAGATGAATTTCCCGTATGCCCCCGGATCGGGATATCGAGTTCATCATTGTTGGGGGGATAACCCCGGGTAGGGTCACTCCGGGGTATAAGGGCCGAGTTAGCCGAGGTTCGGCAAGGTCAAAGCGGATGCTGGCCGAGTCACCTCAAGGCAGGCCGGATCACGGAGTAACCCAGACCAGGGGGGTCGCCTAACATTGTCTCGTCCGACTTAAGGAGTAAGTCAGAAATGCTTGTCTAGCTTATATGCAGGAACAGGTGTGGCCGAATCAACTGTGATCCGGATCCTCGCTTGGCTTCTAGGAGAAGGAAGGAATCTCTCTGGTCAAAAAAGAAGGTCCGGTGCGTACTGGATGAGCGAATAAAGCAAGGGCAGGACCACCAGATCATGGCCGACAAGGGTGACGACGCTCACGTCAGTTGACGCAGGCACCGCAGAGGCTACGTTGCTAAAGCAAGTGTGACGCGGGGGAAAAGCACCGCTGTCGGGTTACTACTTTGGGAGGGGGCATATTCTTAGGAATATGCCTCCACGTATGCCCTAGGCCAGGACCGAACCACCTCTATATAATGGGGTTAGGGTTCTGGTAAGGGGGTTGGGTTTTTTCTGATACAGAGTTGGGAGAATTCTAGTTGGTCGAGCACTAGTGGATCTAGGGTTCTTGGGCTAGTTGGTAGGCAAGAGTAAGAGAGTTTCTTCTTCCTCCTCTTGTCAATACAGTTCGAGGAGCACTTGTAATCTTTGAGATTGGACATCAATACAAAGCTTCTGTGTAGAGAATCACTCTACTATCCCTCCCTGGATTCCCGTAGCGCATATTAGCCCCCACCTTTAGCCTATCCATGGCATCTGCCGTGACACCACCACCACAGTTGGCGCCCACCGTGGGGCTAGCGGCGCTAGCAGGGGTGAAAATCCGGACGGGAAACCTCATCGGCACCGGCGAACGCATCGTCTCCGGGCTCGTTCAGCACTTTGGAGCGCTGGACTACATCAGCGACAACGCTGGCTGCTTCGGCACGCGCCCCCTTCCGCGCAATGGCATCTTCGTCAAACTCGGTGCGCACAGGGTCTATGTTGCTGTGGACGTGTCTTGCGTTCATCCGCGTCGCGTCATCGATGCAGGAGAACCACCCCTCACTGTGGCTCGCGGGGCGCGTATCGCTCACTCCCCGGACCATGCAGAGGTGATGATGACTGCGCCAGGCGCGGGCATGAGCAAGGATCCAGCGCCCGACCCGGAGGTAACGCCTAAGGCACCGAGGAAAGCTAGGGGTCCTCCGCTAGAGAGGCCTGAGAACGTGCTGAGGGAAGCTATGGATAGCTTGGCAAACCCGGTGGCAGTAGTGGTAGATCCGGCTCAAGCACAGGCCGAGCTAGAGGAGACCCGGCAAAAGATACTAGAGGGCGCAAAGAAAATAGCAGCGGCTCAGCAGTCGTTGAACATGACGCTGCGTGAGTACGCGAAGACAAACAAGGTTGATGCAGTAAGGGTAAAAGGGAAAAATCTCATGAGTGAGATGAACAGAGAAGGTGATGACGGACCAGAAGGGTCGGAAAACTATCTGTCCATGGGGTTGCCGAAGTATAGTACCCCGGCGAAGGACCTCGGAGCAGCAGATGCCGCGGCATCCGAGCTAGAGGGTCTGACGGGTGAAACCCGTCAAAGACAGCAAGACCGGGGTAACGAGTTGGTTCGGATCGCGAACAGGCAGAACGAGGAGCTGCTGAGAGGTAACCCAGAGAGAGTTGGAGCTTCTAAGATCGTCCATTCGGCGATGGGTAACCAGGAGAAATCCGCTGGAGCCGCATCGTCGCCTCATGGTGGCCCAAGGAGAGAAGAGGTAGTAACCTCGGCCAGACGGAACAAGCAGATCGTTCCGTACGACCCAACGCGTGCGGGAAAAGAAAAAGATGTGAGCCGAGGTGAAGCGGGCCGAGGTAATCACGACCAAGGCAAATGCCGGTCAAGGGAATGCTGCCAACGGCAATGCCGGACAGCAAAACTCGGCAGGAGCAGGTCAACGCAGCAGTGGAATATACCAAGGTAAGAGCAAAGCGCCGGCCGTGGTATGCAACAGAGAGGAGCACAACGAGAGCAAGACCGATACAATGACGGAGACTCGGAGACGATGAATACGGGATACGCAAGACCGGACTATCATGTGATAGGGTCGAGATTGGGAAGCAGGGATTTGATGCTGGATGACGCCAGGTTAAAGCTGGATCGCCTGTATAGGTCGGAATAGATCGAATGTCAAGGTCCTCCGGGTCCAGCGTGCTTTGGACCCCGGATCATGAAGGAACCGCCAGTACCCAACTTCCAATTGCCCAGGGGCACGAAGACGTATGACGGCAGTACAAAGCCGGAGGATTGGCTGATAAACTATGCAACAGCTGTGAAAATTGCAATTGGCAACTTGAGATGGGTTGTACGATACGTGCCCCAAATGTTGGAAGGTCCGGCTAGGGTATGGCTGAATAATTTGCCACCTGGAAGCATCAATTGCTGGATAGATTTTGAAGAAATGTTTATCAGCAACTTCTTAAGTACATATCAGAGACCGAATAGACCGCAGACTCTGACGATGTGCAAGCAGAGATCTAACGAAACAGATCGTGAATTCTTGACCCGGTGGTGTACCGTGAGAAACTCGTGTGAGGGAGTCATAGAGTCACAGGCTATAGCATGGTTCGCACAAGGGTGCAGATATGGCAGCGATTTGTGGATGAAATTGCAAAGGAAAATGCCAGTCACATTGGCAGAGATGATCCGGATTGCGGATTCTTATGCTTTGGGTGATCCGACTCAACCTAGGATCGCGTCGAACGAGTCAAATGAGGAGTGCTATCCGAGGGACGGAGCCGGGTCATCCCAGAGGAACGATTACAGGGGGAAAAGGAGAGACGATAGACCGGATCATCGGTATAGTTCGCAACAAGTTGCGGCTGTGAATCAAGATCAACCCGGAGCAGGGAGCAACCAACGCCAGAAAACGGGAGGGCAATGGACTCCTCGAAACAATGGCAAGAAAACGTGGACTCCGGAGCAGAAGAAGAAATGGCAAGAAAAGAAAGATCGTCCGAGGTATACCTATGAGTCAATGTTGGACCAGCCGTGTAAATTTCACACGCCAAATCCAAACAGCCCGACGGGTCACACAACGAGGCAATGCGAGTGGATGCGTAAGATAGAACAAGGTGGTTCGGGGAATGCTCAGGCACCCCGGAATGATCAACCTCGGCAGGAGTTACCCCGGCAGCAACTGCTCTCCGGAGCAAACACGCAACAACTGATGTTGCCTCCCCCTCCGCCGAGGTATGACAACAGTGAGAGAAGGGATGCAGTGCATCAGGTGGAAAACCAGCAACAACCGGATCAGAGGTACTCCGGAAACGAGGGAAGGAATGAGTACAGGGAACATCACCAGAGCTATTGTGTGTTCACAACAGAGGAAACAGATAGGAAGAGCTTGCAGCGCCGACATATGGAGGTCAACGCGGTTATGCCTGCAGTGACGAGGTACATGTCTTGGTCGGACCAGGAAATTACCTGGAGCGTCAAAGATCATCCCAAGCTTATGCCAAGTCCGGGCTCGTATGCACTAATGTTAGATCTGACGTTCATTGGACCAAACATTAATGTGAGGTTCTCCAAGGTACTGATCAACAATGGCAGTAGCATTAACATCATGTATGCGGATACGATGCGCAAGTTGGGCATCTCGGAGAACATGCTCCATGCTACAGGAACAACTTTCCATGGTATCATACCAGGCATATCCTATGAGCCCATAGGCAAAGTCCGGGTCGACGTGCTATTCGGTACGAGGGATAATTGCCGAACTGAGAATCTGGAGTTTGAGGTGGTGAACTTGGAGAGCGCGTATCATGCATTACTCGGGAGACCAGCACTGAGCAAATTCATGGCAAGTTGCCACGTTAGTTATCTGCAGATGAAGTTGCCCAGGCCAAATGGAGCAATTACTATCGCTGGGGATTTCCGACGTTCTATTGAGTGCGCCTCAGCCGGGTCTAACCTAGCCGAGTCACTCGTGATTGCGCAAGAGAAAAGAAAAATCCAAGAGGTGGCAGCATTAGCTCAGTCCGCGCAGCAGTATATGCCGGCGTTAAGTAACCCGCATGGAGGCGTTTCATTTCAAGCCGCGAAGGAAACCAAGAAGATTCCTGTGGATAACATGTTTCCGGAGCGTACCGTAACAATTGGTGCCGGGTTAATTGACAAATAGGAAAGCGAGCTCGTCAACTTCCTCTGTGAGAATCGGGATATTTTGCTTGGTCCACACAGGACTTGCAAGGTGTTCCGAGGGAGTTGGCCGAGCACTCTTTGAACGTAAGACCCGGAGCAAGGCCGGTGAAGCAGCCTCTCCGACGCTTCGCTGAGGATAGGATAAAGGTCATTGGTGACGAGATAGCTCGGTTGCTAGCAGCAGGATTTATCATGGAAGTGCTGTATCCGGATTGGCTCTCTAATCCGGTGCTGGTAGAAAAGAAGAAGGACGATCCGAACGTGGCAGTGGTTTGGCGTATGTGTATCGATTACACGAACCTGAACAAGGCGTGTCCAAAAGATCCATTTCCACTGCCGAGGATAGATCAGGTCATCGACTCTACCGCGGGATGTGAACTGTTGTCATTCATTGACGCTTATTCTGGTTTCCACCAAATACCTCTGAACCCGGATGATCAAATAAAAACTGCCTTTATTACCCCGTACGGGGCTTATTGCTATCGCACTATGCCGTTTGGTTTACGAAATGCAGGAGCAACGTACCAAAGATGTATGCAAAAATGTTTGCACGATCAAATAGGTCAAAATGTACAAGTCTACGTGGATGATGTGGTTATCAAGACCAAGGAAAGCGCAACGCTCCTTGACGACATAAGGCAAACATTCGTGAACTTGAGGAGATTCCGGATGAAGCTTAACCCGGAGAAATGTACCTTCGGTGTTCCGGCTGGGAAATTACTCAGATTTCTCGTCTCCAGCCGAGGTATCGAGGTTAACGCAACTAAGATCCGAGCCATCGAACGAATGGAGCTGCCGAAGTGTCTCAACGATGTCCAGAAGTTCACTGGATGCCTGGCGTCGTTGAGTCGGTTTGTATGTCGATTAGGGGAAAAGGCACTGCCTCTCTACCAACTCATGAAAAAGTCAGATAAATTCGTTTGGACGCCGCAGGCCGATGAAGCTTTTGCCCACTTAAAAAAGATGTTGGCCACTGCACCAGTGTTAGCTTCTCCACTGTCAAAGGAGCCAATGTTGCTCTACATAGCCGCAACCAACCGAGTTGTAAGTGCAGTGATTGTAGTGGAGCGTGATGAAGAGGGTAAGTCGGTGCAGAGGCCAGTGTATTACTTGAGCGAGGTGTTGTCTGCCTCAAAACAGAACTACCCGCATTTTCAAAAGGTGGCATATGGTGTTTATATGGCGGCAAAGAAGTTAAAGCACTACTTTGAGGAGCATCCCATCAAAGTGATATGCGAAGCCCCCATATCCGAGATAATGGGTAACAAAGATGCGAATGGCAGAATTGCGAAATGGGCGATTGAGCTAGCACCTTACGCGCCCCAGTATGATAGGAGAGAAGCGATCAAGTCTCGGGCTGTGGCGGACTTTTTCATGGATTGGGCCGAGGTACAATACGAACCACCACTGCCAGATCCGAACTACTGGAGGATGCACTTTGACGGATCGAAAACCAAAACCGGGTTAGGTGTCGGGGTTGTGCTTACCTCGCCAAAGAAGGATCAGCTCAAGTACGTATTGCAGATCCATTTCGCGGCATCAAACAATGTCGCTGAGTACGAGGCTCTTGTGCATGGTCTCAAAGTGGCGAAGGAGATTGGCATATGTCGGATAGTATGCTTTGGCGACTCAGATCTAGTAATACAGCAAGTGTCCGGAGTGTGGGACGCCCTGGATCCAAACATGGCGCTATACAGATTTCATGTGCAGAAGATCTCTGGTTACTTTGAGGGATGCGAATTTCACCATGTACCTCGCATGGAAAACGAAGCTGCCGACATGCTGTCAAAGCTCGGATCGACCCGACAGGCAATTCCACCGGGCGTAGCATTGGAGCACCTCAGAAAACCATCTATTAGGCCGTCCCTATGAACCGATTCAATTTATGTCCTGGAAAACGCGGAATCCGGAGCTGAGCCCATGGACATTGACATGGGAGGTAGCACGCTGAACCCGGGGACTACCTCGGCAAACCCGGGGACTACCTCGCTAGACCCGGGGACTGTTCAGCGGGATTCGGCTGAAGTTATGCCGGTGGATCGGATGGAAGTTGATGAGGAGATGTTCCCTGCGCGAGCAATACCAGCTTAGGCATTGCCTATATACCAGTTCTTGAAAGATGGAACGTTACCCATTGAGGAAGTGCTAGCCAGGCAAACTCAAAGGAGAGCCAAAGCTTACACAATCATCAATTCCGAGCTGTACAAACGGAGTGTAACCAATGTCCTCCAGCGGTGTGTCGACCCGGAAGAAGGACTTGACATCCTCCGAGATATACACCAAGGAGAATGCGGGCATCATGCCTCATCCCAGGCCTTAGTGGCAAAGGCGTTCCGGCATGGATTCTACTGGCCAAGTGCCTTGGAGCAAGCAGAAGATCTGGTGAGAAAATGCAATGGTTGTCAAAGGTACGCCACCAAGACACATATGCCTATGTCGGAACTCAAAACCATACCAATTACATGGCCATTTGCTGTGTGGTCCTTGGATATGGTTGGCCCGTTCAAACCAGCAAGAGGAAACATGACACACATTCTGGTCATGGTGGACAAGTTTACAAAATGGATCGAAGTGAAGCCTATAAGAAAATGTGATGGAGCTACGGCCGTGACATTTCTCAAAGACATCATCTTGAGATACGGTTATCCACACAGCATTATAACTGATAATGGAACAAATTTCGCGGAAGGAGCATTTGCGCGCTTTTGCCGAGACAAGAAAATCCGACTCGACGTAGCCTCGGTAGGCCACCCCGCATCGAACGGACAAGTGGAAAGATCCAACGGATTAGTATTATTCGGGATAAAACCCCGGCTCATTGAGCCGCTACAAAGATCAGCGGGGTGTTGGATAGAAGAACTACCAGCGGTACTGTGGAGTTTAAGAACAACTCCGAATCGATCAACAGGCTACACGCCGTTCTTTCTGGTATATGGGGCAGAAGCTGTATTACCAGCCGACATAGAGCATGATTCGCCTAGGGTCACCCAATACACAGAAGCCGAAGTGCAAGAAGCCCGGCAAAATGATGTTGATTTGCTGGAAGAAGCGAGAGAACTGGCACTGTCCAGATCCGCCATATATCAGCAAAATCTCTGACGCTATCATAGCCGGAAAGTGTGCCCCCGAGTCTTCTGGGAAGGCGATATGGTGCTCCGGTTGGTACAGCGTACCACTGGCATGCATAAATTATCCCCCCCACGGGAAGGGCCATTCATTGTGAGCAAAGCATTACACAATGACTCTTATTATCTCATAGATGCAAAGCCACAGGAAAAGAACAAGGCGGACAGGTCCGGAGAGGAATCCAAGCGACCGTGGAATGTAGCACTACTTCGTCCCTTCTACACTTAGCTAAGAAGTGTATGTATCCGAGTCGTCTCATATGTCGGTATGTATGTCGGCAATGAGCTTATCAATGAAATAGCGGAGCCTCGAGCAGTAACTTGGGGACTACCTTAATAAACAGTTGTTGTTACTTTTTATGCGCTGGCTGGAATGACTCGTTTCGCTTAACCTGGATTAGTAATGTGTGAGCACCAGAAACCCAACCCTTCGACTTGTTGTTGTCCAACAAGAATTGGCTTCATGGCAAGCAAGGGGACAAGTTTGGAATTGCATAGCACATGAAAAACCACTAAGGAAACGATCTTATTCCAGCTAACGTTTGCTTTTTCGGACTAACACCGTATTTACTTTCAAGTTATTATGTTGAATTATTTTTAGCCAAGCCTCAAAGTTTCTTAGTATTGTTAAAACGATTCTTGAGGCTCGGATTCGTAGGTCGTAAAACCGAATCAAGGTAGACACGAATCGAGCCAGAGAATTGGACGAACAAGAAAATGAAACTCGGGGACTACGCCCAAGTTAATCCGGCATACGAGCATAGTAGCAAAATATCATGTATTTAGCATACAATTGCACCCGGCATACCGGGGATCTGATAAATTTTCAAGTTTTTTCCACTAAGGAGCGGCAGGAGGAGGAAGTTCGGCGTCATCATCACTGTCTTCAATATCTGAAGCAGTATCTTCTCCATCCTCGCCCGACCCATCCTCCATGTTCTCCATCTGCTCCTCCTTGCCGGACTCCAGGAAGCTCGGCCCCTCAACCCACTCATGGATGGGAGAATATTCAACAAGGATGTAGGCACAAGCCTGGCGCCGAGCTACCCACTCTGGATCATCGGTCCATTTGGATCCGGTGCGCCGGCGTGTGAGGAGGCTCAGGTCGATCTTCTCGTACCATGTAAGGATATGATGGAGGAGGGTATCTGCTGCGGCACGCCTGGCGGATTCTCTCCAGAGATCAAGCTGTGTCTCGATTTCCAATAGCTTCTCAGCAAGGAGGGTGATCCTTTTCGGAGCACTCTCGCTTGGCCAGAAAGTGTTGAAGATCCGGACCGCAACGTCGAGGAGATATTTCCCATAGTTATTGATGGTTTCCACCCGAGCTGACACGCTGACCAGCAGGTCCTCCATGTCTAAGGGGATGCTCTCACCATCAGAAGCCACGGGAGTACCCCTCTCTCGGCGGAATTTGGCAATGGCAGCACTGGCGATCGGAGTACCCTCCGGAAAGTTATCTGAAAATAAGGAAAGGGAAGATGCTGAAGCAAAGGCATATGAGCTAACCCGGAAAATTATGTCGGACAAGGGGAAGAAACTTACATGAGATATCACGATGGATCCGGGTCAACTCCTTGATACAACTGTCGCGTCTCTGGCGAAGTTGTTCAAGCTCAGCGAGCACCGACCCAAGCTGGACCTCGGATTCCTTAAGCAGGTCCTGGTCCTTGGAGATCTGAAGGGTAAAGCGCTCACGCTCTTCGGTGAAGTTCTGGCCAACTTTTTGGAGTTTGGTTTTGTGTTGGGCCTTCATCTTCTCCATCTCGGCCTTGAGTTTGGCTATTTCGTCATCCTTGGTCCGGATGAGGGCAAGCTCATCGTTCTTCTTCTTAAGCTCGGCTTGATGTTGTCCTGCTTGTTCGAGAAAATGCAGCATCATATCAGGCACGGGCACACTATCCTCAAGCGATGCTGAAATAGTGTGTTGACCCGGCAAAGCCGAGGAGTGAATGTTTGCCGAGCCAAGGAGAAGAAGGAATCGAAAACACAACAACGTTGGCCGAAAGAGGACATACCTCGGATTTCCTCCAAATTCTTCCGCATAATTTTGTTTTCAGCCTCCACCCCAGCTACAAAAAACCGAATAAGGAGGTTAGTCCGGCAGAAACAAATGAAACGGAGAGGTGTTAAGAGAGGAAATTACCCCTATTTTCATGCTCCACGCCAAGTGCAACATGTTTTGCGCGCAAGATCTTGTGGGTATCAAGCAGGTGCTGAAATTCGGCACTCCGGTGATTGGTAGTTACCTGACAAAGGTACAGGAGTGTAAAATTAGTTCGTTGCATATTTGAAGTGTACAAGATCCGGGCCAAGCGGAACTTAACCCGGCTCTAGGTGTGTGCATATTTTAAGTGTACAAGATCCGGGCCAAGCGGAACTTAACCCGGCTCTAGGTGTGTGCATATTCGAAGTATACAAGATCCGGGCCAAGCGGAACTTAACCCGGCTCTAGGTGTGTGCATATTCGAAGTATACAAGATCCGGGCTAAGTGGAACTTAACCCGGCTCTAGGTGTGTGCATATTCGAAGTATACAAGATCCGGGACAAGTGGAACTTAACCCGGCTCTAGGTGTGTGCATATTTGAAGTTTACATGCAGCTACGTTGATCTTCTAAGGAGCATCCGGCCGAGTCACAAGTTACTCCGCCGGAGGCTCGGGGACTAATGGTTATTATCTACAGCATGTAAAGAAGAAACGACGTACCTCCATCATTCGCCCAGCGAGGTTAATGGCCTTGGTGGCGGTATTCATCTGAGCGGAAAATTCAGCGGGGCCGAACTTTTCCGGGAGATCGTCGTTGTAGACGAACTCCACCTTATTCCAGTTCATAACGAACTCGATAAGGCTCGGAGGGTACCGTTCGCCAGTGGGCATGTGGGGTGCCACCAAGCCCTTTGCGTGAGTTTCCTTCCTCTCAATCAGGGCAAGAGCCAGGCTGGTGTGAAGAACCATCTGCTGCGAATCGGCTGGCTCGGCAGGAGGATCCGTCGCTGCTGGTGACTTCTTTGGAAGCATTGACGACAAGGTTCGCTGCCCGGCCTCGACGGAGGTAGACTTGTCTTTGGCTTGCTGGGAGGAAGTGACCATAGTGGATTTGCCCTTGGAAGCCGCTGGAGTGGTTCCTCGCCGAGCTTGGGATGACTCGGACGAGGCAGACGAACTTGGCACGGGAGCTTTGGTGGCAGGACTGGGAGCTGCTGTTGGTTTCTTCGGAGCCGGGACAGGCGCTGGTTCGGTGGCTGGTGCTGCAGCTGCTGCTGGTGCTGGAGTTGCGGTAGACTTGGTGGTTGCTGGTTGCGGCGATGCCAAAGTGACGGACGCCGTTGCCTTGGTCGATCCGACCCCTCCTGATCCGAGGTCACGTTCCTCTGAAGGAGGTACTGCGGAACCCGGAGCGGCCGTAGAGCCCTCCAGAATAGGGCTCAGCGGGCGTGACTCGTCGTCACGAGGAGGGGAAGGACCAGACCGAAGGAGAGAGGAGATGCTCGATCCACTCTGAGGGACCTCCATAGGAGCCCTGCAAAAGAAAATAATGTCAGGAGTGAAATTACCCCGATGCAGGAAGAAGTGTGTTGCGTAGTGAAAAATGACTTACGCATCCGAGGTCTCGGCCTCCTTATGTTTCCGGGCCCTCCGTGCCGGGGCTTTGCCTGCCCGTTTGGAGGCAGTCTTGTCTCCGGCCTTCTTTTGCCTTTTGGTAGGCTGAGAAGGTTCGGAAGAAGAACTTGACGCGGATCCGTGCTTCTTCTTCGACGCCACCGGAACAGGCTCGCCCGTGGCAAGTGGAGGATCCTCGTGGATGTGCCCACCGGGGTTAGCTGATGCCGGGAAGGCAAAATAAAGAGGGACAGCCTCAACGGGTTCAATCATGTCGATATTCGAGTCATCC
The DNA here is from genome assembly GCA_916181665.1 of Avena sativa. NCBI lineage: Eukaryota > Viridiplantae > Streptophyta > Magnoliopsida > Poales > Poaceae > Avena > Avena sativa. The sequence continues at coordinate 361,850,674 of OV702290.1, read as the reverse complement.
TCATCGTCGGGCCAATCTCTAAGAGAAGAGAATTTACCGATGGGTCGTTTGGTGGCGTCGGTTGTGGGGAGGAACATCTCCTGGTCCGGCTCCTCCTCATCCAGGATTTCTCGGTCCGGGGCCCACTTAAGGGTCGGATCAGTACCATCCTCGAGGGTTTGCTGGAGAAATAGCTGAGAAAAAAGCACAAGGAGCAGAGTCAAAAATATGATAAGAACCGACACGTAATTGATCCGAAATAAGTTTACCCTGTGAAGCTTACCGCAGGAGGGAGCCTGTCACGGCAGTAATGCTCGATTCCCCACGTCCATTCGGCGGAAAAATCCTTATGGGTGGTGAAAAGAGCCTTGACCTGGCGGAAGATCTCCGTATTGCTCAACTCGAACGAGGAGGTTCGGTTGGGGTCGCGGCTGAAGCTCATATGGCACAACTTGTGAGTGCGCAGCTGGAGGGGAGAGATTAGGTTGCGCACGAATGTGATCATGGCATCTTCGTTGCGCAATCCGAGCTTCTTCAGCTCCACGAACCTTTTGTGGACTTGGTTGGCCAGAGCCGTAGGTTTTTTGGCGACCTCCTCCCAGAAATCCGTGTCCGGGGGACCCGGAGCGTAGGGCAGCAACCGGATCAAGTCTTCGGTGCCTTCGTTCCGGACATAGAAGAAGGTTCGGGCCCATCCTTTGCAGGAGTCAAGCCCAGTGACCCGGGGAAAGATTGAAAATCTCCGGGGCGAGATCGAGGCAGCTCCGAACTGAGTGAGCTGCTTGTCCTCCGACTCGACGTGGATGTTGGGGACGACGTTGCGACGGAGGCTGAAGAACCGGATCCACAACTCCTTCATGGGCCATAGTCCGGTGTAGCCCTCGATCGAAGAGACGAAAGCGGACAGAGAGGTGATGGCGTTCGCCGGGAGATGATGTGGTTACAGGTGATAGGTACGGACCCAGTCCCGGAAGAAATCACTCACCGGAAGACCAAATCCCCGTTGGAAATGGGATAGGAAAACAACGAACTCACCCGGATTGGGTGAGGGGGCCAATTCCGAGGAGGGGATACGAGCGGCGACGCCAGTGAGAATACGCTGGGTCCGGTAGAGCCAGCCGATGTCGTCCTAGCAGACCCACGAACCGGCCCACGCGCCGCGGTCCGCCGCGCCGGCGTCCTCCTCCATCTCCTGCTCGACGATGATGAGCTCCTCCTCCGTCATCTCGAATCCGCTGTCCTCGCTGGAGCTGGCGGCGGCGGGGCTCTGCGGTCTAGATTGATGAGGACCCGTGGCTAAGCAGTGGTGCAGCGGTGGCTGCGGTGCGGAGGCACGGAGAAGGTGCGGCGGCGGCACTGCTGCAACGGGCACTGGCGGCGGCGCGGTCGCGAGGAAGAAGAAGAGGAACGGGCGAAGATGGAAAAGTGCTAAGGGGCACGCCCCTCCCCTATTTAACTGCCCCCAGTAATCGATAAGTGGGATCGTGCTGCGCCGGAGAGCCACACGCTGTGGCCGTGTATCACCGGCATTAGCCAATCAGAGAGAAGCCACAGCGGAGGCCACAGAGTAAACATGATCCCATGACACGACGTGTCGTTGCGGTAGACAAGGAGACAGGCGTGACGTAACCCACGCACAGTAATCACTGACAGTTACTGCGACGGTTACAGTGCAGGCCCTTAAAATGAGGCAACGTAATGATTAACCTTTACGCGGGTTGGCGTATGAGAGAAGGAAGCAAAGCCCAGATCCGAGCCTCCATGGTAACCTGGCCGACAAGTGAAAACTTGAAATGTGCAGAGGGAAAGTAAAACCATAGGTTCCGAGCTACAATGGTAACCTGGCCGGCAAGTGAAAACTTGGAACATGCAAAGGGAACGTAAATCCATATAATCCGAGACAAGCAGTTAAACCGGAACTAAACGTCCGAGGCTCGAATACGAATGAACCTGATGTGGCCTTAACAACCAAGGCCGCTAAGGCCGCACCAGCTTCGGGGACTAATGTTGGGGGGATAACCCCGGGTAGGGTCACTCCGGGGTATAAGGGCCGAGTTAGCCGAGGTTCAGCAAGGTCAAAGCGGATGCTGGCCAAGTCACCTCAAGGCAGGCCGGATCACAGAATAACCCGGACCAGGGGGGTCGCCTAACATTGTCTCGTCCGACTTAAGGAGTAAGTCGGAAATGCTTGTCTAGCTTATATGCAGGAACAGGTGTGGCCGGATCAACTGTGATCCGGATCCTCGCTTGGCTTCTAGGAGAAGGAAGGAATCTCTCTGGTCAAAAAAGAAGGTCCGGTGCGTATTGGATGAGCGAATAAAGCAAGGGCAGGACCACCGGATCATGGCCGACAAGGGTGACGACGCTCACGTCGGCTGACGCAGGCGCCGCAGAGGCTACGTCGCTAAAGCAAGTGTGACGCGGGGGAAAAGCACCCCTGTCGGGTTACTACTTTGGGAGGGGGCATATTCTTAGGAATATGCCTCCACGTATGCCCTAGGCCAGGACCGAACCACCTCTATATAAGGGGGGTTAGGGTTCTGGTAAGGGGGTTGGGTTTTTTCTGATACAGAGTTGGGAGAAGTCTAGTTGGTCGAGCACTAGTGGATCTAGGGTTCTTGGGCTAGTTGGTAGGCAAGAGTAAGAGAGTTTCTTCTTCCTCCTCTTGTCAATACAGTTCGAGGAGCACTTGTAATCTTTGAGATTGGACATCAATATAAAGCTTCTGTGTAGAGAATCACTCTACTATCCCTCCCTGGATTCTCGTAGCGCATATTAGCCCCCACCTTTAGCCTATCCATGGCATCTGCCGTGACACCACCACGACAATCATTGAACTAATTCCTAGAACTGGACCCATAGCTCAGAGACCTTATAGTATGAACCCATCTGAATTAGTGGAGCTAAAGAAGCAACTTGATGCTATGCTGGAGAAAGGTCTGATTCAACGAAGAGCATCGCCATGGAGGTCACCTGTTTTGTTTGTGGATAAGAAAGATGGAGGTAACCATTTATGTATGGATTACCAAAAGCTGAATGATGTCACCATCAAGAACAAGTACCCACTGCCAAAGATAGAGGATCTGTTTGACCAGTTGACTGGTGCCAGTGTGTTTTCTAAGATTGATCTTAGAACTGGTTATCATCAACTCAAGAGTCGTGCAACGGATATTCCAAAGACCGCCTTTACCACCAGATATGGATTGTATGAGTATACGGTCCTATCTTTTGGATTAACCAATGCCCCCGCTTATTTCATGAATCTCATGAATAAGATTTTTATGAACTTCATGGATAAGTTTGTCGTTGTTTTTATCGATGATATTCTGATCTATTCCAAGTCAGAAGAAGACCATGAGAAACACCTGAGAACCATCCTGGAAACCCTTAGAGAGCATCAGTTGTATGCCAAGTTTAGCAAATGTGAGTTCTGGTTGAACGAAGTAGGATTCCTAGGACATATTGTGTCGGCAGGAGGAGTCGCTGTCGATCCCACTACGATCAAAGATGTTGAAGACTGGAAAGCCCCAACCACTCAAACCCAAGTCCGTGCATTTCTCAGATTAGCGGGATACTACCGCAAGTTCATTGAAGGATTTTCGAGCATCGCAAGACCGATGACCGAATTGTTGAAGAAAGTTAAGTAGTTTGAATGGATTGACAAATGTGAAGCAAGTTTTCAAGAGCTCAAGAAGAGATTGATTTCAGCCCCAATTCTAATTATGCCAGATATCAAGAAGCCTTTTGATGTGTATTGTGATGCATCCAAGATTGGTCTCGGATGTGTGTTGATGCAAGAAGGCAAAGTCATAGCATATATGTCCCGACAACTGAAGCAGCATGAGCAAAACTACCCTACCCATGACCTTGAACTCGCAGCCGTAGTTTTAGCATTGAAGACATGGCGTCATTACCTTATGGGTAACCGCTGTAAGATTTATTCGGATCACAAGAGTCTGAAGTATATTTTCACTCAGAAGGAGTTGAATATGAGGCAAAGGAGATGGATAGAGTTAATCAAGGATTATGACCTTGACATTCACTATCACCCCGGCAAAGCCAATGTGGTAGCGGATGCTCTTAGCAGATTGTCGTGTAGATTAAACACCATGATTAAAGAAGCTCAGCCAAGTTTGCATGAAGAGTTGGAGCAGTTTAGAAAGGAGCTAGTTAGCAAAGGATTTTTAGCTAGCATTGAACTTCAACCCACTTTGATTAGTCAGATCAAGGAAGCGCAGAAAGGAAATGCAAGTATCGACAAAATTAAGTGTCATATCGGTACAGGGAAGGTACCCAGATTCTCCGAAGATGAAGAAGGATTTTTGTGGTACAAAGGACATATCTGTGTGCCAGCAGATTCCGAGCTGAAGCAAGTTATCATGCAGGAAGCTCATGATACTCTTTATTCTATCCACCCCGGAGGAACGAAGATGTATCAAGATTTGAAGGAGCAATTTTGGTGGAACAAGATGAAGAGAGAAATCGGAAGCTACATAGCCAAGTGTGATATCTATCAGCGAGTCAAAGCGGAACATCAGAGACCCGCAGGAATTTTGCAACCATTGCAGATTCCGGAATGGAAACTAGAAGTAGGCAAACCGGTGATAAAATCCATTCCGACAGATTTTTATGAACTTCATGGATTCTGTCGGAATGGATTTTATCACCGGTTTGCCTACTTCTAGTAGGGGAAATGACTCTATTTGGGTCATAGTTGATAGACTGTCTAAGGTAGCCCATTTCATACCCGTCAAGACTACCTACCAGAGTTCGAAGCTAGCAGAGTTGTACATTGCTAGAATCGTCAGTTTGCATGGAACCCCTAAGACAGTACTGTCGGATCGAGGAACCCAATTTACCTCAAGATTTTGGCAGAAAGTCCAAGAAGGATTAGGAACCAAGCTGAATTTCAGCACAACTTATCACCCGCAAACCGATGGACAAACTGAAACAGTCAACCAAATCTTAGAAGATATGTTGAGAGCTTGTGTTCTAGAATATGGATCAAAATGGGAAGATTGTCTGCCTTTCACAGAATTCTCATACAACAACAGTTATCAAGCTAGTTTCCAAATGGCCCCATTTGAATTTCTGTATGGAAGGAAGTGTCGTACCCCCTTGAATTGGTCGCAAGTAGGAGAGAGTCAGATTTTCGGACCCAACATCCTACGAGAAGCCGAAGAGAAGGTTCACAAAGTCTGTGAGCACCTCAAGACCGCCCAATCCACACAAAAGAGTTATGCTGACAAGAGACGTCGAGACTTGACCTTCAATGTCGGAGATTTTGTGTATCTCAAAGTGTCACCCTTGAAGGGAATGCAACATTTTCAACTAAAAGGGAAGTTAGCGCCCAGATATATTGGACCCTTCAAGATTTTGAATCGCCGAGGAGAAGTATCATATCAACTAGAACTGCCAGAAGAGATGTCATCCATCCATGATGTGTTCCATATCTCATTACTTCACAAATTCCTAAAAGTTCCGGAGAAGACCGAAGTTTTCAAGAACATCGATCACCGAGCCATTGATATCAACAAGGATCTGACATATCGTGAAGTGCCCATTCGTATTTTGGAAGAAGCCTTCAGAACCACCAGGACCCGGAGTATCAAGTTTCTCAAGATCCAATGGAGCAACCATACCAAAGAAGAAGCTACTTGGGAGCGAGAAGATTACATTAGGACTGAGTTTCCAGATCTCTCTAGTTCCTAGTTTTTCTTAAATCTCGGGACGAGATGTTGTTTAAGTAGGGAAGGATTGTAACACCCCAAAAATGTTAATCAAGATTATCAAGTTCTAATCACCCAAATTTAGGGTTAACAAAAACTTTTATTCCAAAAATCTATATGAATGCATGTTGATTTGCATTAGTGTAGAATTTAGTGAATTTTCCATGCTTGATTGCTACAAATGATGAGAAATGGTTTAAAGGTGAATGGTACATCATCTAGGCCATTTACAAACAAAATAAAAAGAAAAAGAAATCAAATATCAATTAAATAACCAAATGGTCATTTTGACCAAAGTTAACCACTAGGCCACTTTGAGTGTTCCTAGAAGAGAATTTCTAACAGAAACAATTCCACTTCTTTTCACCCCTTGCTAGACCAAGTAAAAGTGAAACAAGGCCCACTTTACAAACTCACCAAAGCTATTTCCAAATCAATTTAAAGGACAGTTCAAATTTAAATCTAGTTCATATGGTAAGATCACACTTTTGCAAAAACCATCCAAATCAATTCACCTTGCCTTTTCCAAGCAATCATAGACACTCAAGCATAAGACCAAATCACTCACCAAATTTCATTTGAAAATTTCAAACTTAATCTCTTGCGGCCATTTAATCAAACACCTTGCTTACACTAATTAACTCTGGCCTGACTTCACTGTTTGAGCCGTGATCACTAGACCAATTTGGTTCTCTCTTCACTCCCATGTCTCCCCCAGTTTCGAGCAGCACCAGACACGCCCCCACTTAGCTGCTGTGCACCAGTGCGTCGCCGCTCGAAGCCACACTCGCCGGCCAATAGTGGACAGAGCGCCAGCGACCATGCCGCCCTCTTCCACGACGCGCACCAGACACGCCACCATCCACCGCCACCCCCTGTCCAAGCCTCGACCACAGCCAGGACCTGGACCACCCAAGACCAGTCGCGCCCAGTGTCTCTGCGTCGTGCCGAGAACGCGCTAGAGTGCCGCACCCGACCGGATCGCACAGACTGTGCCTCGCTCTCTCCGCGCATGCGCACATTCGCCATGATCACCACCACCTCCCAGACACCCCCGTTCGCCGCCGTGTGACCCATAGCACCTGTGCGCCATTGCAAACACCGTCGCTCCCGTGCAGAGCATCGCACGCGCCCGACCAACCTAGACCGCCCCGTGACGCGCCATTATGACAGTGATGATCGCCAGGGAACACCGCACTGCCCCATACCCTCAGCCACGCTGCTAGCCGCTTGTATCGTCGTCACCGACGAGCCCGAGGCCATGCCGCCCAGTCCCCTCATCGTTGTATAAATAGAGGCCCCTTCCGCCTCCATTCTCCACACCAACACACTCCCCACTCCTCACTGAGCCTCCCACACTTCTTCCCGGAGAAAGGCAAGCTTTGCTTCACCGGAAATTGGCCGGAGCCCGCCCCTGCAGGAGGAGAAGGGCGTCGTCGATTGGAGCCGCCCTAGGAGCTGTCGTGACAACTGTTTGAACCGCCGTCGTCGACCACGTCGTTCGCCCCCATCGCTGACCCTAGCTAGAGCCCAGGTGAGCCTCACCAGACCCCCACCACCGCGTTAGGTTAACTTCCTCACCGGAGCTGTTCGTCGAAGACAACGAATCACAGTCGTTAGATCATCTTCCAATCGTAGGGCCTAGAATACATGATACCGTTTCGGTTAGTTTAAGTCGCTGACTAGTGGACCCCCCCTGTCAGTAGCCCACTTTGCTATGCTATGCACATTGGGCCGGCTCATTTAGTTTCTCGCATAGGCCTGGGAATTCAAATAAGTATTTTCCAATTTAATTAAAACCACATTCTGTCAGTAGGTTCAAAAATCAATTCAAAGAGATTCACTGAACCAAATTGCATGATTCCAATTTTGTCAGAAAGATATTTTAATTATCTATCCAAGCCCGTTGGATTTAAATCAATTGGAGTTAGAGATCACCTATAGTAAAAATAATAAGACAGAGACTTTTTCAACTTCAAACATTTTTCAAAAATCAACCATAAATGCTTTTGAGTTGATTCCAACTCTCAAAAATCACATTTGATAAGATCTATCTGAATATGTAAAAATATTTAGGTTTGCATGTAGTGACATTGGACTAGTACCAAATTAGTGCTATATAGGCATTTCTAGTCACTTTAATTCTATTAAATGATAATCTTAAACTTTATAAAATATGATCAACACTTTAAATCACATTCCCATGTATTAGAATATATGGTGATGACATGTGTCAACATGATCCCATATTTTAATTGGAGAATATTAAATCTTAATTATTTTCAATGAGTAGAAATTACTTTTCTAAAATAAGATAAATAAGATTAAGTCTTTATTTCATGTGATGATTGTGATGATGCTAGATTATCAAGTGTGAACCTTAGTTTGCTAAGTAGAAATAGTTAAGTATTGTTTGGTGATTGTGTACCCCGTATTCATGTATAGACAATAGTACCGACCCGGGATACGAGGAGGAGTACTACCAAGAAGAAGAAGAAGAAGAAGAAAACTTCAACCACTGCTCTACTCAAGGAAAGCTAACACTTGCAAGTCTTATACCTATGCAAGCCATCACTAATTGCAAGATAACCTAAGCAAGATGCATTAGGCATGCTTTGGTTATACAACTTTGATTATACCAATCCCAAGTTTTACTTGCAAGCTTTATTCTTCTACTTTACCAAAGTTATTTACTTTTAGTTAGTGCTTTGTAAGCATTGGAAAATTTAGTATAGATAGCATAAAGAGTATAAAACTAGGCCTATACTTAGATGTCATTCCATGGCATGAGATTGGAGAATTAGCACCCTTCATTAGTGAACACTTTTAACTTTAGTGGCTAGTGCTAAGCATAAAAGTTGATCACTTTAGATGGGAATACTTGGTGAAAAGGATTATGAAAACCTTGGATGCTTCATCCTATTGAAATGTTTTGACATGTGTTATGGACACAAAAGGATTTGATGATGAAAATGATGAGGCATGAGCCTTAGCCCACTTATAAAAACTGATGGTTGGATTCGGATGCGATACCATTCCAATTTTACCGTATAACCACAATACCCGAATTGGGTAGGGCTTAGCCGGAAGTTTATATGCCTTAGTATGGGTTCCCTCGCGGAAGAGGTTTGAGCTGAGGCTACCACGTGAGTGTGAATGTCCACCTATGCAGTGCCCAGGATGGCAGATGGACATGGCTGGGAGGCCAAGCTCATAGGGGAGGTGCCTATACTAGAGTGTGTAATTGAAAGGTTATGATTGATTATCCGCATACTAAGTATGATGGTTCAAGGTTATCCCTGATGGATGTATCGAATTTTGTGGTGAAAGTGTACCACCTCTGTAGAGTGTCAAACTATTCGAATAGCCGCGTTCGCGGTCATGGACAGTTGGAGTGGCCATACTGTTCCGTCATCAGATGTTTTCAAAATGACTTGTGAAATGAGCTATGACTTTGATTTGAACACAACAGGGTTGTGAATATGAAAGCTAGTTTCCCACTTAAGTGATTTAGAATATTAACTTAGTTTTCTTTACTTCTAAACTCAGTTTAGATAAATCTGGCTTTTTGCAAATAAACCTAGAGCTTAAGATTCCTACTAGAACTACCTTACTTGTTAGTGATAGTTTACGAGTACTTAAAGAGTACTCATGGCTTTGTCCCTGGCTATTCCCGTGGCCAGACTATAAGGAGGACTATCAGGATGATGGATAGCAGGACGTCTACGACAACTAGGATCATCTCCCATCGTCAGCATTGCCTGTAACTCTGAAGATGGAGCCCCTACTATGTTTCTTTTCTACTTCTTGATTTGTATTAAGATTAGATCATGAGATACTTTATTTGTAAGACCTTATTATGGCTTGTAATGGATGATGTACTGTGATATCCAATCTCTTATGTCTCGCAAAAATGGTAATCCTGGGATTGCGACATATGGCATAACAGGCATCTCGGATTAAAAATCTGGGTGTTGACAATGGAGGAGGAGAAGCGGGAGCTTGTGGTGGAGGAGGTCACGTGTGATGAGGAGGCACTGGGGCGCCAGTGCCACGCTGGCAGACCCAAGCCGCACGGCTAGGGTTTCGCGGGGGCTTGCGCAGGAAAGTAGGCCAACGCCGAGGCATAGAAGAATCGAAGGAGGCACATGAGGTGAAGTTTGGTCGGTCAGCAGTCGCGGCGGAGGCGGTAGGTGATGGCCGGAGTGGTGGGCAGCGGCGCTGGTAGCGTCACCGACGCGCGTGAGGGGGGAAGCGATGTGTGTCGTGCGTGTGGTGTCAGAGAGAGAGGGGCCAGGGTGGGGTTTGACCTCGAGCCAGGTGGGCCAAGTTGGGCCTATAATAGGCCAATCTATGGGCAAGGCCCAATTCCAGAAAATTATTACTAGATCAATTATTATCACAAATATGGAAATTACTAAAATACCCCTGAATTTGTTTTATCCTTAGAAAAATATAGAAAAATCCTAAAAATGTATATGATATATCAAAATGACCACAAAAATAATACCTACCTAAGAAAAATAAACCTTTACCTATTTACGTTAAGTAAAATGCAAATAAATATTAACACTCTTAACTTCTAAATGAAATTTCATAAAATAAGTAAAAGTCCTAAAAATCATTTATGTGTACTAAAATCAATCTACTACCTTATAAAATTATCAACTTCAATTTTTACAAATAAAACTTGAAGCAAATATTCTAAGATATTTAATCCTTTGTGGAATTTTATAAAAATAAGAATAATACTTAAAAATAAATAAAAATCATTTTTAAGATCTAGAATAAATATAGTTTACTAGAATAATACTAAATATAATATTCCATAAGTTTTTAAGATTTTAAAGTGATAAATCCTGATCTATTATATAAAATACCATTTTATAAATTCTTTAGAAACATTTCTTAAATAAGAAATAATCACAATTTGGTACTAAACCTAAACTCTCTTATATTCAAGTACTAGTTCCAAAGTCATAACTTGGATAAACCAAGTGTAAGATAATAACTTAAAAGAGAAACTTTTAAAACCATAAATTTAAGTTAATCCAACAATTTTAACTGAACCTTAAAACAACATTCACTTATGAAAAAGATGAATACTCTTTATTATGCTTAACGTAATTTTAAAACCCTAACACATAAATAAGATCATTTGAGGTGATCACATCAATTTTATATTAACAAAATGCATTTAGGTTCATCATTCACTTAAATTAGAAGTGAATGATCTCACACTCTTAAACATGCTTGTTACCAAATCTAAAACTTATTAATACTTTAAAACACATCACACCCTAGATCTATTCATGTTTCAAAGTTAACTTTGGACCACCAAACTATAAACACAATATATAAGTCTAAATATATTTTTTATAGTTGTCTGTTTCAATTAAGACATAAAGCATCTCAAACCCAAACCTATCGAACCAACGCAAACGACATCGATCACATTTTAGTAATCACACCGATTGTTTAAACCCTAACAAAGTAATCGTTTCCTCAAAACTTATCCTTTTAAGGAACATTAAAAGTAATCCTTAAACACACCTTTAAAAGCTCTAATTGATTAATAATCTTGCTTAAGAAATCTTTTAAATACCATGCCCCATTTGAGTGCTTTAGTATTACATGCCACTTGTTATATTTACATATTGTTTCACACACTCTCATAAGCCTTAATAAGAAGCACGAATGTGAGACTAATCTAAAAGTGAAACACATTCTAAAGAAACCATTCCTAGTTTCCAAACCCTAGATTTGATATGGTTATTCTGGGAAATTTACGTTTATCAAATTGCATTACATTACTTATGCATAATTAGATCTTGCTTCTTTAAACATTAGTCCTTACCGGACCAATGATGCTATTTCCAGATTTTGGATCTTCTATTGTCTTGAAGACCGTGAGTGCATAATCTTGCGATCACAAAAGGAAAGTTCACAACTTGCTCATGTCCTTTGGTTATTTTTATCAAATACTTGTAACTCAAATGTTGTCATCACCTGCATTTCAAAAAGTTCAGAAAACACTATTTTCATAATAATATGCTTATGGATTATTTACCAAATGGTAATAATCTATTGATACAGTTCTAGTGGTAAAGGAACATAATATCTAGGACTTAATCAACCAATGTTGCCAGTGATTCTAGCGCCGTATATTACGCGTTAACCATGAGATTTGGAATGGGACGGAGAAGTTAGTCGAATCTTCTTCCATTCACATGGACGGATGACCTTATCGTGAGGCTGTTGAATTCTCATGGAGAATCCAGCACATGGGTTGGACCCCTTAGTTCCCCGCGATATTGGTGTCTAGATCATCTGTGCATAGTTGTCTTGGTGTAAGTTCACCATAGCTGATGGTGGCTACTAGACAGAGCTGCTTACAGAGTATTCGAGAGGCTACCTAGAGAGTAACTGTGGTAGTCCTTCTTGGGGGATCGTGTCTTCATGCGGGGTCGTGGAGAAGGGCAGCGATTGGCTTGGATCTTAGACTGGGCCCCATACCAAGGAAGTGTGGACGAGAATGCAACTCGGATGTGCAACAAAGCTAAGGTCTCTCATGGGTAAAGAAATGCACCTCTACAGAGTGTAAGAACTATGACATGTTACTCTCTGTTCCGGGAAGGAACTACGAACGCAGTAGGAAAGGAACCCCACGAAGGTTCTGGTCAACCTGTGAAGGCTGTCGGACATAGTTTTTAGAATAAAAGCAACCTTTGAAGAAATGTTTATGAAAACCTGCATTGCCTACGACCTATGGTTTGTGGCTGTAGAGATAGTGCATCATACACTCCTTTTTAGTGAACTTACTAAGTACGCTCGTACTCAATCGTACCTTCTTAACCCTTGCTAGGTTCTAAGCCGTTGAAGACGATGTCAACATCAATTTCTGCTCAAGAAACCATCATCGATAGCTCAAGTTCTTCAATAAAATCAATGAAGTCAACATATACATTAGCTGAAGTGAAGACGAAGTCTCTGTTTAGATAGGAGTAGATACTCTAGCCATAAAACCTACTTCGGTAGAGCATTGCAATAGCAGCAATGGCAAGCCAAATAGTTTAGATACTAGTCTTTGTTACTAGATAGTTCTGAGTTATTATTTCTGGTTCTTCTTTGTAAGAAGTTATTTCCTTCTCTTTAACCTAGAGTGTTCTCTGGATCTTTTGTAAAGAGTCGAGTTGTAATTTATAGTCATGTCTTGGACCTATTGTGTTTCTGTTGTACCACTCTGAGGGATGCAATACTAGTGAATGGTGTTTCATTGGTGTTATGTCAACTACTATAGTGTACTACATCATGCAGTGGTATGCTGGGTCACCGCACCGGCTTGGGGAGAAGGGACCACCTCGCTGGCTGGCGCCGACCTCCAGGCCAAGCCCTCCGTCACAGGAAGATAGCCTTCTGCGATGTCCTTGGAGCTGCTCGGTGGAGAGGTCAGAGCCCCTCTACACTCCCTTGTTGGAGTCGGCATCTTCTTTTGCAGCGTCTAGCGCCACTCGTTTCTGGTCATCGCTGATGGATTCCACCATGGAGGAGATTGGGAGCAACACCCCTTTTGGTGGGACGGAAACACTCCGCGATGGCTCAGTCGAGGCCTCGGGAGTCACCGCCATCGATGGAGCGCTTCTGCTGGAGGCCATTGTGTGGATGGATGGAGATTTGGGGGGAGGAAGTATTCTGGCTAGGGTTTTCTACTGAGGGAGCTCGAACGGTCGCACGGCGGGAGGAGGAAGACGATGTAGGGAAGAATGCAGGTAAAAGAAAATGCTTAAGCCGTAGTAAATATTTATAGACCCCAGTGTCAAGATTCGTGCAAAGAGATCTAATGGGTACAACGTTGCCGACGTGGAGATGAATGTGCGTGGTAATTTCGCCACGTCCTCCGTTTTGCCGCATAATGTTTTGGATTTTGCACGCGTGAAAATAGCTAATGATTAACTCCCTGCTATATATGAGTTTTGAGGTAGCGTAGGTTGTAGCCTATGACATCCTTCTGACCATTGCAGTGGAAGAGTCACATCCAAATATTTCATGGAAGGCAAAAACCATCCAACTCTAGGAGAAAGGATTTGAAGAATCTCCGGCTACATTGCGAAGATGGAGAGGACTGCAGGATTCTTTGGGAGACCTTCGAGATATTGCTTGATGAATTTCTGGCATCACCTATACAGAGAATTCAAAACCAATGGGCAAGACGGCGCAAGATCTCAAAGTCCTCTGGGGTCTACTGTTGGGGATATGCTAAATGGTATCACTATTGCATGTCTCTAATCCGGCTAACCCGGGTGGCCACAGTTGGTAGCATGGCATATGGCCTGCTGGGTGACCTAGTTAGACGGATCCAGAAGGGAGGCCCATGCCGGATATAGGAAGGCTACGTAGGAGTCACTGACATACTCGGAGCCTCGGAGTACAAGACACGAAGACTAGTTAGTATTAGTGTAGGACTCTTTACCTTGTTCGGCAAGGTCCTTTCCCTATAACCCTAGGTTCTGGTGCCTTTATAAGACGGACCTATGGGAGCCTTTAGGGCATAACATACAACGATTCATAACACTCTCGCATAGCGAACCAGTCTTTGTAACTCGGCGTATTTCCATTATAGTGATTTATAGCAGGAGTAGAGTTTCGTCACCGTTGTGGGACTTGAACCTAGGTAAGTTGTCGCCAACTCGCTGGCTTCGCCCACCTCTCTAAACACGCCCTGTGAGGATCCCTTCATGGCGTACTCGTCGGTAATACCATGACAGGAGGTATGAGTGGGGATGGCAGCGACGAAGTGGTCGAGAAACTATATATAGTTCACGTCCTTTCATTTTTATAACGTCATGAACGCACGTGACCAGGCCCGCATAAAATGTGTATACGCGTCATCGTACAAAACAACGCGGGCCATACATGCCTATATCGGGCTCTATGTACCTGTTAGATTTTTCCATTTTACGATCATGCCCCTACGAACGAAGGGGTGTACAGGGAGATCTCTGGTGTCCTTGCGTTCACAGCGCCCAAACTTTCGCTAAGGGGGAGCACCAAAGCAGAAGTGTATGATGTGGAGTTGTATCCGCGGGATGAAAACATCGCAATCTCTCTAGCGTGTGTAATGTGGGTCACAACGGCCATAGCAGCACTATTATAGCCATTTGACCTACCTCGTGCAATGCCATCTTCTTTTTCAAGGATACGTCAGAGACATATCATTTTCATAGAAGAAGGACCAAGAGGCCAAAGTTGTATAACGCGGCGTGGCATAGGCACCACGAACGCAACCCCACACTACCCCAAAGGGCAGCACGCACGCATTAGCCAACTACTCGCGGCATCTCCACATATCCACTTGGCTTAAGTAGTCACGGAAAAGCCGTGCACCTCTCCATAGCTCGGCCTCTGCGGAGATCCTCTGAATGACCAAGGCAGAAGAAGGGGTAGCGCCCTCAAAGACGATATCGTTCCGGTGACACCAGAGCGTCCAGCAGACCAAGGAAATACCTGTCCAGATGTCGCGCTCACGGCCCTTGCCCCCGCGTCTGCCCTGGAGCCAAGTGACAAGTTTCGTGTCATGTTTCGGCGTCCACTGACCCTTGCCCCACCAGCCAAGGCAAGTCGCCCACACCTATCGTGCTAGGACACATCCCATGAGGAGATGGTTGATAGTCTCTCCACATTGGTCGCAAAAAGGGCACGCCACCGGGTGATCCAGCCCACGGCGTCGCAACCTATCGGCCGTCCAGCATCTGTTCCGCACTGCAAGCCAGAACGAGATCCTGCAGCTGGCGGGGGCTCGAGAGCGCCAGATCTGTAGCGCTCTAGCCATCGATGTCCGACCCACAAACATGGCTTTGTAGCAAGACTTCGCGGTGTAGCAGCCGGTGGGGTCCCAGCTCCACTTGAAAACATCATGTGTCCCTTCTGTCAGGGTAATCTCCTCCAGCCGGTCTACCACCTCAAGAAGCTCTCTGATGGCCGTCGCGCTCAGGTCAGGGGGGCGTCATGTAGCCAGGCCCTGCCAGGCCCTCGCGCACCCGGTGTGTCGAGATCGCGTTCGCTGGGACTGCCGCGAAGAGGTTTGGTGCCACGTCCTTGATCCGTCCACATGGCAACCATTTATCAGACCAGAAGAGGGTAGCAGCCCCATCCCCCAGCAGCAACGCCATCTTCCACCATTAAATTCTTTTGCCAAGGAGGTAAACCTATTATGATAGAATTTAATCTGCAACCTAAGGTTCCATCCATGTTTTCATCGCCTTGTGGTGCCAAGAGACCATTGGGGGTGAGAGGAACGGACGAAAACATAGGCAGAAAAGCAAAGCTTCTCACCCACAGCTAGGTTGCTCTCTGATCCAATCTATCCTCTAACTATTGTCATCAGATTTACAAAGAAATTCTGGAGGATTCAATTTTTTGAAATTTTCCTAACATCAATTTTTTGATTGCAAGGTAGTGTTCAATAGGACTTCTCCCTCGGGATTATTGCCTTTATTTATACATGTGACAATTTTGGTACACACCTTATGTCTGAAGAAAAATGATGTGTTTTTCTTGTGATGCAACCAAATGTTTGTGTTTTCAGTTTCCGTAGGTTTAACATGTCATAGCATCCAACACCCTACTCACATGTGTTAGAATAATCCTGCAAATCAAAGATGAACTCTCCGAAAAGAAATGGACGAAATGAAAAGGTTAATGTGGGTTTTTATCCGCCAACTTTACAATTCAAAGGGGCAAAGG
This sequence comes from Avena sativa, assembly GCA_916181665.1. NCBI lineage: Eukaryota > Viridiplantae > Streptophyta > Magnoliopsida > Poales > Poaceae > Avena > Avena sativa. Next base: position 361,834,223 of record OV702290.1, on the reverse strand, counting down.
GACTTCTGCTAAGATTGAAATTATACGAGATACTAAAAATATATACGTATTTGACACTCTGCAGAGGTCATCTAACCTCGTAGGATTCCATTACTATGGAATTCTGGAAGAAGTCATCAGGGCTTTTTTTTTTTATGTTGAGTTAACTTCATGCAACCTAAGGAGATGTGTTGGAATAACAACTCGTATTAAAACTTTAAACAATCGAGCAACTTTGTATTTCACAACGCATACTTTTCCGTAACTCTTTTTTAAGAATCTGACATGCAGGGCCCACGATCGGCTTGGTGCCGAGCATGAAATACATAGTTGTGTGATGCTGAACAATAATCAAGGCAAAAACCATTCATCCTAGCCGTTGCGTGGTGGTTTGGCGACCAAACAATTTCACAAAGTGCATGAGAAGTTACATCAAGGTCAATCGGGATCGCCGCCCTGTCCTTTGTCCGCGCCTAACCAACCAACCGGACGGACAAACAAACAAACTTCACCCTCGCTTTCCCCAACGCCCCCAAGTCCAAAGCTTGTCCTGCCTGCAGCAACGCCTTAAACAACAGCGAGGTACTAGAGAGGTGGCAGGCGCGGTGTGCGTGCGTGCATGCGAGCATCCCAACGACGGCGACATCAATGCCATCGTCATCGTCCCTGCCGCCGGCTCGCTGGGCTGCATCTGCCTGTCTCGTCGACCAGAACTAGGGAGACACAGAAAATCTCAAACTCGCCCATGCTTGAGGCAGCAGGGGAAACAGCCAGAGGAGGAACATGATGATGGTGCCGCCGGAGGCTGAGGTTGAGCCGCCGTCGTCGTCGTCCAAGCCCAAGCGGCTCTACCAGGCCTGGAAGGGGAATAACGTAAGTACATGCTTCATGCTTGCTCGACTCTCCTCCTCCCCTTCTTCTCCGTGCCGCGCCGTGGTCAGGAGAGCTTGGCGCCATGGCAGCTGCACAGCTGTAGATAGCCTTTCAGTTGACACGAGGATTCCTGAAAGCTCCAGGTTCTTTCCATGTGAGAGAGCAGAGTGTGCTCACCACAGATCATCCTCGGCCTCTGCAGGTATTCCTATGTGGTGGAAGGATTATACTCGGACCGGATGCGGCTTCGCTGCTGCTGTCGACGTTCCTCGTCGCTGGCCCAGCCATCGTCTTCTGCTACCAGATGCAGTCCAAGTTCTTCCGCTCCGATGGGCAACCACACATGCACCGATCTGCGCTGCTGATTGTTATCATCACAACATTACTGGTCAGTGCTCATCTCGCTGTCTTCATATCTTCAGTGGCATCTCTGTCACCAGTTTTGCTGTCATACTCAGTAGCACCCCACAATTCACAATGGATGGACTCTAACAACCATCCAGCCTTCACACCTGAAACTGACATCAACAAGACCTTTAGGATTCAAGATTCAAATTGCCATTATAGATAGATACCAGGAGCAACACTGAATGAAAAACCCTTGTGATGCTCACTAAAAAAAAATTGCAGGACCTGTTCTTCCTGTTCATGACATCGGCCAGAGACCCGGGAATAGTGCCACGAAACACAAGAGCTCCGCCGCCTGAAGCTGATGAGCGGCAACTCCCTACCACGCCATCCATGGAGTGGAGTATGGGGGGCACCCCGCGGATGAGGTTTCGCCGGACCAAGGACGTCATTGTGAATGGCTTCACAGTCAAGCTCAAGTTTTGCGAGACCTGCCTCAGGTACCGCCCGCCGAGATCGTCGCACTGCTCCATCTGCAACAACTGCGTCCAGAAGTTTGATCACCACTGCCCATGGGTTGGCCAGTGCATTGGACTCGTAAGTACACACAAGTGATGATGTGCATTAAGTCTCTGATTCTGAGATTATATTCCAGTGAAAAACCATGTGTCAGTTCATGTAAAAAAAAACATGTGCCAGTTATTACTTATTCCCCTACCACTAGGCCTATAAGATATTATGATAGACATCTAGCAGATCAAAAACAAGCATTGCTCACTTAACTTTATTTTCAGTAAGAGCCAGCAAAAGAAAAGGTCAATTTTTCGTTTCCATGTAGAAGTTCAGACCCAGCCTAACCTAGTCACCGCTTGTTTTTATTTTTCAGGCAAAGTTACGCTATCTCAAAGATATAACTGACCAAGACACCTAAACTTATACTTAACAGTTGCAAGTAGTCTAAGCTTTACAAAAAAATCTCAAACACTTAAGTAGAATTAGAACATACAGGTAGTGACAAAACGTTGTTAGCTCATTCCATTATCTGACCAGATTTGCAGCTAAGATCACCTTACAAGGAAACAGAGCAGTGAATTTTGTGAAAGAAGCCTGAACTATACCTAACACTAAAATATCTCCCACTAGCTGACTTTTGGAGCATCAAGGACATGGTTCTACAAAAATTGCTCATGATGAAGAGAACTTAACATCAAGGAAGAATAGCATGCATTGGAAAAACCAGATTAACGAAGCATTAAGCAGCATATAAGTGTTTTTTTTTTCAAGAGCCCAACAATGTCTTGCACAGAAATACTGACCAAGTCATACTGATAGTTTCACTCTCAGATAATTGCAACTGAGTCATCATAATCCCAACGTTTTCTCTTCCCTCGCAGAGGAACTACCGCTTCTTCTTCTTGTTCATAGCCACATCAACATTCCTGTGCATGTCCGTCTTAATCTTTTCATGGCTGAATGTCTATGGCGAAAGGGAAGACAATGGTGGTTCTATCTGGAGGGCCTTACGCAAGGAAGTGTACTCTTTTGTGCTAATCATCTATACTTCCATTGTTGTATGGTTCGTTGGTGGCCTAACAGTGTTGCATCTATATCTGATCAGTACTAATCAGGTAAAATTTGCTTCCTTCTGCTGCAATGTTAGATTCTTGTTGCAGTTTCTAGCACTTGAGTACACTAGACAATACCAGGTCTTGTCTCTTGAACTAGCAGTTCCATATAACATGATCGGGGGACAGGAAAATGTCTATTTCCTGCCTTGGTGAATCAAGTAGAAACAACAGGAAATTGTGAGTTTTCTGCTGTGGTGAAAAAATGGGGCAGAGCCGTATTGGAAAATTTATTAAAACATCTATCATAGAAGGCATATAGAGGCAGGGCACATTAGAGCATGAACAAATTGTTCGTGATATAGGAATTTCTAACATTTTCCATGCTTATTATTGTTGTACTTTATATTAATATCATTGCATAGTTTTACTTATATTAGCTACAAAATTGTGCAGACAACATACGAAAACTTCAGATACAATTATGACAAGAAGGACAACCCTTACAGGAGGAGCATTGCAAAAAACTTTGCTGAAGTATTCTTCGCCAAGATCCCTCCTCCAATGAACGACTTCCGTTCACAGGTAGGTGAGGGTGCACTGGAAGCTGGGTTCTACACTCCATACATTGGGTTGGACGTGACTGGCGCAAGGGAGAAGATTGATATAGAGATGCAAGAGAAGGAGGTACTCGTAGGGGGGATACAGATTCCAACAGTTCTGCAGAATATAGACTACGGTTCCTTTGAAGATGGTTCACATGACAGGAGCAGGAACGATGGCAACAAAACAGTGCCTTCTTCTCCAGCTTGGGCACAAAAAGGAAGTGAAGGTGCTGGAACATCAGTAGCAGCTATGGCAGCATGTAAGGAGGAATCAAGCGAGGACGATGTTAAGGAAATCAGTAGTTCAAATACAAGTACTGCACGGACATCCACACAAGGTAATGAGAAATCTAACGATGAAATAGGTCAGCACGATGCTAAAGAAGACAACACTCAGATAGAAGTTGTGCCGCCCTTGAAGGACATGAGCTGATAAGTATTACTCGTATATATTTGGGACTTCGTCCATAGATATTGCCACTGTGAGTTGACATCATTCTTTACAATGTATAGAAAAGGGAAGCGCATGACTATTCAATTACATCAGCAAATGTTTTTAAGGAGAGTGTAATGAACTGAAGTTTTATTACATCTCCAGTTGTATTGTTTGTACATTTCTACATTAGATGTTCCTAATTCTAGGGCTTGTGCTTTGCATGGCAAAAGTAGACACAGCAAGAGCAGAATTTGAACAGTTCTATACTTCTATCAATTGATTTCGTTCATGACTTTGTAATAAAGCAGGTCAGATGGGTATAATTGAAGTTCTCCACAAAATAGTAATATAAAGATGTAGCACGATTGACAGGAAACAGAGAAGGAACAACCTACCAAAAAACAATTTAGATTATGTGCAAATTACAACAGGAAAATGATGGATTCTCACAAATTAACATCAAAAGGAATACATACACAATAAGGTAGTGTAAAGCATCAACAGAATCAATGCCACAGCTCAATCTCATTATTGGGAAGAGTACAGGTGCTTACAGCTAGGAATCTAAACTTTCCAGAACAACTGGAATTTTGTAACTCGAGCAAATTTGCCGAAAAGACAGTACCACGGGCCACAGAATAGAAAAGAAGCTCTCACGGCTGGTAGACATCTGGAAGCTGAAGGCCTACACTGGCAGCAGATTTGTTCAATATCTTCTTCATTTCTTCAGATCGGTCCACAGCTATATTATATGAGAATAGCAGTTCCTGAACAATCAAGCAAATTTTTGAGTTAGTTGAGTACACAGTGCATGAAAAGCCGATGGTAATATGCCACATTACAAGGACATGATCATGTGAATGGCTTGTTCATTCTAAAATAGGTCATCAGCGTGGTTGCACTATCGAAATCAGCAAAAGATCAAGTATGTTCTTGTATCATAACAACACTTACAAATGCAATTCAATTAGTTAGATATCATCATTCAAACTAGGTCATCGGTGGAAGACACTCTAAAATGGTGGTCAAACAAGGTTGAATTGTGGAAATCACGAATCAAATAAGCACATGATTTAATGCTCTATTGTAAGACACTACTGCAGGTTCTTTTTGTTGAACAAACCATTCAAACTTGAATCCCCAATACATGAACAAAACAAATACTCCCTCCGTCTCAAATAGATGTCGATTTTTTCTTCTAAATTTGGATGTATATAGACACTATTATATTCAAATTTAGACGAACTTCCGACATCTATTTCGAGACAGAGGTTTCAAAATATAAGATGTTTTAGCTTTGTGAAAGGTGAACCTACACACTAAAAGGGGTCTAGATACACTTCAATCACAAAGCTAAGACATCTTATGTTTTGAAACGGAGGGAGTACATGATAAAGAAATTATAGGGTGAAAGGGCGATCAATAAACTGCAAATCCAAACTGTTTCGGGCCCAAATTCACCAAAGTAAGAAGCGCTCGCGTATTAATCCCTTCTTTAGCATTTCATCGAACACAAGTAAGCACGCCTTCTAATTGGAAGTAGCAGCAAACAATTCCGCACCGCAAGTATAACTAGGAAAGAGTCCGACCTTCTGGTGTTGGATGCTGGTGAGATGGTACGCGTAGTCCTCTCCCAGCCGCAGCCTGGCTCTGGCGTCGGCCTCCGTGCCGACGGGGCTGCGGAACTCGGCGGCCACGAACTCGCGGAAGTGCTTCTTATCAGCGCCCCCGCCGACGTGCTTCTGCACCGCCTTCATCACCCGCCGGTACACGGCTGGGGCGGCCGCCATCGATTCGTCTCTGCAAAGCTAGCGCAACGCGGCGGCGGCGGCGGCGACCTGCCTCCCCTTTCTAGATCGTGTCGTCAGGCGGCCGTTCGATCAAGCACGCGCAGGCCAGATGGAGCGAGGGAAATGGCTGATGGCGCTTCGTGGAAACACCCTCGTAGTTAATCTTATTATCACTTACACCCAAGGTTACTTTCGATGTGTACCTTTTAGTTAAATTTTATAACACCCGCCTAGATAATACAGGTATGCCATTTCAACTGATCCACAAGAACACATATCTCCTAGTAGAAGGTCCAGCACACACATTAAACCAGAAGATATGGATATAAAAGTTGTACCGTGGACAGAAGCATGATCGAATAAATAATATTACATCGGCCAATTAGGCAAACATTTGAGAGATCATTGCCACTTCAATTTACCAAGTAACTTTTTTTGTGAACACGAAACAAGGAACAACCAACCTTAATTTCATAAGGATTTATAGCAGTACAACATTCATGCTTTTTCTGCACTTCCAGAAAAAGCAATACATGTTCTTTCTAGAGACAAACTACAGAACTCATATTCCACAAGTACTCCCTCCGTTTCAAAATATAAGATGTTTTAGCTTTGTGAATGAAATGTAGCTAGACTTCTTTTAGTGTATAAGTTCACTCAAGTTTAGAATGAACCTACTACTAAAAAAAAGTATAGATGCATTTTATTCACAAATCTAAAACATCTTATATTTTGAAAAGGAGTATTTGTAAACCAACAAATCTAAGCAAGTTGCAAAAAGTGGACAAGCGAAACACAGACTATTATTGCAACAGAAGTACTAAAAGAAATAGACGCCAAACATAGCTAAAACAGAACCATCACAACGCAAAGAGACAATTCACAGCGCCCTTACAAGAATACTTCTTCATGTATGGGCCAAGACAGGGTTACCGCACAAATCATCACCCAGCTATTGCAGGACAGGAATTTGAACAAATGAACATGACCAACATTTACATGAACCTAACCACTACACCCTCTCACCAAAAAAATAATTTAGTCAGAACAAAATGCTGCTAACTATGCTTCACCAGTACACCACCTCTTAATCACAATTCACAAATCCATTCCGGTGCTATCTCAAAAAGAAAAGTGAGCAAAAAAATTGGCTGATTATACCGCACACACACTTTAGATCCACATTTTCCTAGATCGGGATAACCCCGTCCATATGTCCAGCCAGACCAAGTAAACGAACACAGAACCTCTGAGATCAGCCAAAGCGCAGCTCGCCGGCTTTAGAGAAGAGCATTTCCAGCACACATCCTGTTGCGGGTATCCTCAAGGATCTGTACTGCATTCTTGTGAGCGCAATGCAGCCAGAAATCCAAGTTGAGAGCAGCAGCAGGTTGCCAGATTGTATGTTTGAAAGTACCCGTCAGATGAAATGGAGCAATACGGAGAAGGGTATTTATGAGCTATGGACCTTTCACAAGACCTACAATTCTACAAATAAATTATCTACAACAACAATACAGGGTATGGAACACTGTTCTTGATCTTCCATGTTGCAGTTTGGAAGAACATGTGTTGCAGTACTAACTTGATGTATCAACCTCCTTCCCATGATCTTCGTTGATTGTTCTCCGAAACCTCCGCAACCATATCTCGTAGTCCATTGGGTATGGGGTCCCGCAGAGGCTATCAACATAATCTGCAAATGCTTTCAGCACTGCTGCGACATCACCCAACTTCTGTTGTATAACTCTCCTTGACCATGACGTCTCCCTCCATTGAAGTGCACCTTCAACCGAGTCAAGCTCTGGGCAGACTCCACCGCATGAGAAATATAAAAGATAAATTAAACTTTCTGCATCAGATGCTGCACAGAGCTTGCCTTCCTGGAGAGCAAATGTAGATGAGAAGAATAGATTCATTGAAGGCTGATCCCTATCTTCTAGGATAGCATGACCCCATCCAATAAGTACAAAATGTGGATTCCTTGAACCATTGCTGACACGGATCACATTCTCTGGCCGGATGTCACCGTGACGGATTCCTGCAGATGATGCAGCAGCAAGAGCAGAGAAACAGTCATGGCAACATCTCAGAGCATCCTCAACACCAAACAATCCGTTCCGTATCAGATTTGAAATTGTTTCACCAACCGGTGAGGTGACAAGGATTGGAGTACTGCACAATGGATGACCACAACTCCCACTGGAGTTTGGCTTGTTACATGGGCCTGGATGGACTACACGTCCAGAAGCTATCATCTGCGGTATGTATCTGCTAGAAATGTCTCTTTGCTTCATCAAAGTCAGCACTTTCGTCTGTCTCTGAACCTGATACCAGGAATTCATATCCTCCCATGCTGGCTCTAGATGAGAAGGACTGGAACCTACATACAGCAAATAGGATTTGGTAGGCTCTTCCACAGGAATAGCACCATAAATAGGAGGCTCACTTTCTGTTCGGATATCATTGATTTGGAAACCCTTCTGGCAGTTGGAGTCCTCCATCAAAACAATGGACCCTATCTCAAGCTTCAGGATCTCCTCAGGTTTTACATCAACAGTGCCTTCCTCCTGTACTTCAACAATTTCCGGAGAGTGACTTCTTTGCTGGAATCGATAGAGACCATTTCCATTAGATTGTCTGTCGACCAAGTGTCTCTCTGATCTTCGACTCTGCAACCGGGAGCTATGCTCTGTGGCTAATTCATCAAGAGAATACTTTGGTGCTCCACAGAATTGGATCATCGAGTGGAAAACTGCAAGGAGAACCTGAAGGGTCCCAATGTCTCCCCAGTTGGCATTCCCAAGTTTATTCCATACTCGATCTACAGAAGAAACTGTAATTTTGGCATCGTTTTTTATCCATTCAGCAGCACACTCATAAACATTGTTGGTATCAAAACTCAGCTTGTTCAGATCGCCTTGGACATTTACCACTCCTCCAAACTGTGAATCTACAAGGAGCACATAAACAGAATCTGCATTCCGAAGGACAGTGGAGGACCTGCTGAGGCTCCGAGAGAGTAACACACGAAGTGCAAAGAATAGCGCCTCCCCCAGGACAGCAGGAGACGGGTGCTGGTCGTTCTGGGCGGAAACCATTCCAACATCTGGTCTCAACAAAGCCAAAACGATGATATGATCCCACCTTCCTTGCGAGTGCTTCGAATTCTTGAGCAGCACAGCCGTTGCACACACACCATCGAGCTTCCCACTGCTAATAGCCTTCTCAGCAGGATAAAACCTGGAGCTTGTGCTGTGTATACAAGCGACGGAGAAAGGCATGGCTTCCTCAGGACCCCAGAAAGCTTCCCACAGTCCCTTGATGCCAGCGTGCAGAAAATCCTCCAGGGCAAGATGTGCGGTAGCTTCAAAAACGTCTGACGTCGACGCGTGCAGAGCGTTTGGCATCCTGACTAGTTGCTGAAAGGTAACACCTTCCAGTGCGTAATCAAAATTCTGTAGCTCGGTAAGGTCGAAGGGAACATCAAAGGCCGGCTTCCGGAAACCACAGTCTTCGCTGTTCCCGGCGAACCAATCCTCGAGGCTCGCAGTCAGTAGCTCGTTGTCCACAAACTTCCGGAGGAAATCTTTGCAGGTGGATGATGATGAACTGCGGTGCTCGGGCGACTGGCCTGCCAGACACGAAATTCTTCAATTTTACAGAGCGTACACGGTGTCAAGTTATCAAATTTGAGGGGACAATTGCAGGTTTCAAGTTATGACTAGTATAAAGTAGTAGGAAACAGCAGGAAGTGAGAGACAGGAGCGCAGGTGGATCGTCAGGGGTGCTAACCTGACGGTGACGGCGCATGAGCGGCATGGCGAGGGCGGGGCCGGCGAGATCTTTCAGCGGCGAGCGCGAGGCCTGCGAGATCTCGCGTGGGCGGGGCCGCGGGGTCGTGGCGCTCGAGATCTCGCGGCGGCGGGGTCGATGACATCGCCGGCCCGCACCGCACAGCACCGCCTCGTCACCTTCGTCTTCTTGGTCCCCACGGGCCGGCAGCAAGCGCCGCCGCCTCGTCCCGCTACTCTGCCGGTCGCCGCGCCGGGTTGGGTGAGGGCGAGGGGAGCGACGAGAGTCCGAGAGGGAGAGAGGGGAGGGGATTGGGGATCGAGTCGGGTGGCTGCGCTCTGGTTGATGAGTGAGTTGTGCTGCGGCTGGGGCAAAACACCTGGGCCACATGGTAAGTGAGGTACAGCTGTACAAGCACGCCCTCTGCTCGAACTTTGATGAGGGGTTTCATGAATTTCCTCCCCCCCTTTCGCGCTACAGCTTACAAAACCCTCTACAAAAAACCTTATTACAAACCCTAAAATCCTCAGGAAAAAACCCTACATTCCATATTAAAACGAGCTCCAAAAAATGGTAAGAAATAACAACACCACAAATGGTGAAAGTTCCGAAACCACAAATTTAGCATCCACTTATCCAAATTTATATCCGTCTTTACTTTTACCGATCCGCTATTATGAATTCTAAAGACCATTCATTTTCGATCTCTAACTCTTGAGTCGTACTACATCCCTTGTCCCGAACAATCGTGGCTTCGGCAACTACTTTGTCGAAGTTGCGTCTTTGTGCACATATTTGGGTGTCACGAAACAGCCTTTTGCCCGCTTTATAAATAAAACGCAACCATCCATACAAGATCCATGGATGCATAATTCTTGTAATTGCGTTGATAAGTTAAACCGGATTATTCCACTCTAACACCGCCAATTTACAACTAGCAGTAGTAGTATCATCCGAACTTCTTCGAGAATATGATTTGACCTTGAATCAACAACTGCATTGTGAGCGTTCACGTATGAAATAGGCGAACAGTTGAACAAGTGCCGAGTTTTTGGCCAAAGGTTAGTTTGGAGAGAGTTGAAAGTCAAACGGCCGCATAAAGAAGAAATTAATGGTTGCATATATATAGTTATGAAAATGTTGCATCTCGTACGGTATGGTGTCGGAACAAACAAAAAAGAAGGAGGCGCACATTTACTCGTCACCTGAAACGGCACACTGACCTTGTGCGTCCTCCAGGTGCCTAGCTAGCTAGCAAGTCTTTGAACACGGAAACTGAGGACACGCATTTACTCCTATCGACCGCAAAATAAAAGGAGAAGGCCATACAAGTGGCTGGAGCCTGCCCGCTTCCGTTCCGAAACACCCCCAAGAAAGAAGCCGAGGCTGTCAGAGTTTCACAGTTCAGTAGGGATCGAACTCTTCTGCACCGTAACAGGTGGCTCGAACGAACTCTTCTGCACCACGCAAGCTTGAGGATTTGAAGGAGCAGGTAATGGTCCAGGAACCGGCCGGCCGACGGAGATAGATAAACAACTCGATGATATATAATGGGTGCGTGGTGGTCTTAACCTCTTCCCGGTGTCGAATGCGCTTTAGCACAAAGTGTTCCGATCGACGGGATCATGCGTGCGCTCAATCGACGACCCATGGCTATTGATGGATCATGGATCGGTAGTACTAGTAGTATGCTCAAAGGCGTCGCCCAAGACAGGCAGGCATGCGCCTAGTTGTGCCACGACACAATCATGGGATGGATCCGGCTAAAGGGAGGACACCGGTTTTGCATGGCGCCCTGTGCCGCTGCAATTGTGCAGTATATATTGTGTAGTTCCATATGCTGCCCAACCGAAAGCGAGTGCTTGCGTGTGTGCGACCGTGTGTCTGGATGGAAGGTGTAGCTTTAGCAGGCAGCTCAACTGCTGAAGATGATTGGTCATGGTTTGGTTGTGGACTGGGTTGGGACCATGGCAACGGGGCGTTGAGGCACACCATGCGTATGATCATGTAGACGGTTAAGGGGAAAACATAATGGGTCGACACCTATGTTCACCACTTCACTTTGAGCACACGCTTGCTAACCACTGTATGCTGTTTTTATCTCTCTCTTTCGAATAACTAGTTTAGAACGAAATATTTTGGTCAGATTTGGTGTAGATATCTAGACGAGTTTAAGAGCATCTCTAATCCAACCTCTAAAAACTTGTTGAGGACTTTTTTTTAGTCCCCACACATCGGCGTCCTCGGCTTCCACCTCGCCATCTCCTACAACGAAGATCGCCGCCGTCTACTCACGGTCATCATCATGTCCCCTAGTTCTTCCTCGCCTACTTCGAGCACCGTCGCCGCGCTTCACAAGGCAACCTGCAGGGCGACTTCTCATTGTCCCAGGTCCCGTCGACTATCCCATCGTCAATCTAGGCATCCAGCATGACCACCTAGGTTGCCATTGTTTTCGCTGGCCTCTACGTCTTCGTCTACTACAACTTCGCTGCCAGCATCATCGCCTCGTCCCCGACTACACCACCTGCTCCTCTACTCCGACAACCATGGACAATATCAACCTCTCTCCCTTTGCTGCTCTGCGCCTCGCAACCATTCTGGAGGCCTTCTCTACTAGTCTCTCTAACATGGCGAAAAAATCATGATGGTCCCTACACCTCGCATGCGGCATGCCTGGTACTGGCAACACCGGGAGTGTCTTCGTCCCTGGGTCTGGCAAGCTCGGATTGATTCCTCGTCTTTATCAGCTTCGACAACGTCTTCTCGGCATTGACCCTTCTATGACTGCCTCGACTATGTCACCGATGATTTCTTCTTTGTGTACTAGGTTCTAGCAAAACCGAAGTATGCCTTTGTCCCCAGTGTGCTCCTAGTGAAGGAGATATGCCCTAGAGGCAAAAGATAAAGGGAGTTTATTATCATTTCTCATTAGTTCGTAATAGTTTAATACCATGCTATAATTGTATCAAGAGGAAACATCGATACATGTGTGATATATAAACAAACCAAAGGTCCCTAGTAGCCTCTATTTAACTAGTTTATTGGGCAGCTGATGATTAAGGTTTCATAATCATGGTGTATTTATGCCAACTGACAATAAAGTCATATCATCTGGAAATGATGTGATGGACATTACCCATCGATGATTGTGTAACACGATCATGTCACAAAGTTCACAGTTACAATTGCTAGAAATGAAGTGTCCTAATCCTTAGACCATGAGATCATATTTAATCACTGTCACCCGAGGCTGCTTTGACTGCATCAACCGTCATGACCGTAACTGGGAGACTATAAAGGTGTATGTTGGATATTCTAGAGGGGCATGTTGAAGCGTATGTATCAAGATCGGGATTTGTTCTCCTGTGTGATGGGAAGATACACTAGGCCCACTTGGTGAATTACATCCTTAAAGCTGCGTAGCGTATGACTAGGTCATAGAGATGAAATATCATGTGGACTAGTAAAAAAGTACTTATTAGAAACGATATTGAACAAGGTATCATGCTGATGATCAGATATCAGACAAGTCAGACATTGAAGTAACAAGGAATTGGATTCGATGTTTATGGTTTGACACGATGTTGTTTCGTGGAATGCACATGGGTCATTATTGGCATCCTGGTACCGCTATTGTGCATTGATTCGAATCATATCGATCATGTCTGTGACATTCCCAAACCGTAGGGCAACGCACTTAAGGGCACCACAACGCCTGGAGATCATTTTGGAATAGATGGAATCGCATAAGAAAGAGAAGAGAGAAATCGAAAATATTCCGTGAGAGAACCGGAATCGTTCCGAAGAGGATCCGAAGATGTTCGGAAGAAGTAAAAGACTCAAAGGTGTTTCAGATAAATAGCAATTTATAAATAGGAATTTCTATTTCCGTGCCCTCGATTTGTTAGTTGTACTCAGTTTTCTCCAGCCATTTAGTTTTTCCTCACTTTTCCCCTCCCTCTATTCTGAAACCCTCACAGGCGCTCGAATAGGGGGATGCCGTCAGGTCAAAGGCTTGACCATTACATGCTGACCAGTGCGACCGCGTTGGGGCGGGTCGTGCATTCAGTGTTACGTTACGTCGCCTCGACCATTACATGCTGACAGGTGGAGTATATACTATTCATAATTAACATATATATTAAATTAATATTTGTGAGGTAACTTTCTCTATAGGGCCAAAACCCCGGAGGGAATCGGCCACTACAAGAATCTGGCGGTTCATGACGATCTGATATCATCGTGGATGAGGGTCAAAACGTTGTAGATGGCCATCCGTGACGAATTCTGCGATGAAAAAAATAGGTCATAAACCTCACGTCATAATTGAATCCGTGACGTTTTTTTTTGTCTGAAAATGTCACGTCCGATCACGACGTTCCTGTAATTTTGTCACGGCCAACTGGACCAGCCCAGCCCAGGCCTGATAGTTCATGACGTTTTTTCGTCACGATCAAGGCCACGTGGCAGACGGCACCGCAATCAGTTTAACACATTACCACATTGAGACCAGTCACTCTAGTCTTGGCATGGTACTTCATGATGAGGATTAGATTCCCTATATTTGGTAGTTGGCTCATCGTATTGGGTAGCTGACCCCGGACCCTCAAATTGGGTACCAGAGTCCTCGCCGGCAACTGAACACAAATGTTGGGTAGCACCTTGGGTACCTAACCCATCGGTTTGGGACGATGCACGGTCTCTTCGGGGAGGTGCCCGCAGATAGCTGGGAGGTGGCTTTTGGATTTGGAGAGGTGGCAAGCCACCTTTGGGGGATGGCCATGGGCATAAGGATGCGGACTTCATCACTTGGGAAGGTGACTTCTTGATTTGTAGAGGTGGCAAGTTAGCTTTGGGAGGTGCCAGAGGACAGCATGATGTGGGTTGGGGTTCCACACCTTGGGTACGTGGCTGCTAGCTTTGGGAAGGTGGTTGCTGGCTTTGGGGATGAGATTGCTGTTGGTTTTGGGGAGGTGGCTGCTGTCTTTGGGGAGGTGGCGGCCGGCATACCAGCGGTTCAGAGGGAGTGGGCAGCTCACCCTGGGCAGAGTGCTGCTCATGTTGGACAGCTGCCAGCTCGCCTTGGGCAGCTGGTTGCTTGCCTTGGGCTGCTGCCTTCTTGGCTTGGGTAGGTGGTAGATTGACGGCTGTTGGCTTCTCGTCTTGGTGGGCATCATGAACTGCAGCTTTAGCCACTTGGCCGGCATCAGGAACTATAGCTTTGGCCACTTGGCCGGCATCAGGAACTGCAGCTTTGGCCACTTGGCCGGCATCAGGAACTACAGCTTGTCGGTGAGGTGCACGTCGAGTGAGCAGACCTTGACTACGGGTGGGCAGACCTTGGCGTCGAGGGAGCATACCTTGATGGAGAGGTGCACGATGAGTGGGGAGACCTTGACGGAGAGGTGCACATAGAGGTGGCAGATCTTGTGGGTGGGTTGACAGCAAGGATGCAGACCTACAAGCTTGACAGTTGGCACGACATGGTGGAAAACCGTGAAGGTGATGACGGGCTAGGGTTTGGGATACAGCGACATCTAGCTGTCTACTGGAGGGAAGGACGACGGCATGGTGAGGAGGGGCATAGGGTGGCTAGGGGCAAACGGAAGGACAACATCGAGTGGAGGAGGGACAAACGACGGTGAGGGTGAGGGAGGAGGCAGACGATGGCGAGGTGAGGAAAATTGGATCTCGTCCACTTTAAGTGAGGGAGGGGATAAGGAGGGTTTCTTTTAGATTACCTAAATTCCCTCTGTGTGTATGATGCATGGTGTTGTGCTGAAGGGCTGATCGGTCTATCCCAGGCATGGAATTTCTAGGCACGAAATTTAACTCCTACACGTGAAATTTTAGTGGTCTATGTCGGTCAAATTTTTTGATGGCGTATCCTGGCCGTCTATTGCATGATGAGTGGCTCAAATAAATTAATCATATAGGATACTAGTTAAAAATGGTACCTTTCAAAAAAATTAGCAATCACTGACCCAAAAAATCAGGAAAAATCCATTATGCTGATTTTGGCCAAAATATTGGTATAGGTGAGATCCAAAGTGTGGTATGAAAATGATCTAGAGACCTTGTCTAACGTTATTTGAGCAGGTAACACAAACAATCTAGAATCTCTTTACGAGTGAACCAGATGGGAAAACATGTGGAATCATCAGGGATCAACATTGGCCAATGCATGTTGCTACCTAAACTAACAAGAATAAGGGTAAAAGTATGGTCAGCCATCATCATGGTAGGTCGAAAGGGGGTAAGACCCCGTTTTTTAGGGGTTTCGTCACTGGAAACCGAGAGCACCAGAATCCTTTCCAAATCTTCCGTATGGCACTACCATATTTATTAAAGTGTGGTGGGATGTTGATATAGGCAGAACCCACCCCTGGGTGAGCCTATTCTCATATGCAACTTCTTTGTCATGGTAGTTGCATATTCCTATATGTGTTTCTAGGCTTTTTGACCAATGATTTGACACTGGAGTGTGTGTGGTCATGTAGATATATCAATGTGGTTTTGGAAAAGAACACATGCAATGTGGTCATGTGGATCAATGACTCTAGCTAGTGGATATCAATGTTGTTTAGGAAAACAACACATGCAATGACTAGGGGATACATGTGTCAAACCATCATGGTCATCACAGAGACCAAAAACACATAGGAAAGAAGCTTCCACATTGCATGTTGCACCAGTGTGACAGAAGTTGCATCACAGAATCCACTAGAGTGTGTGTAGTCATGTAGATATCAATGTGGTTTTTGGAAAAGAACACATGCAATGTGGTCATGTGGATCAATGCCGACTCTAGTGGATATCAGTGTGGTTTAGGAAATTAAAAGAACACATGCAATGACTACTCTAGGGGATAGATCCATGTGTCAAACCATGGTGTACAGAGACCAAAACACATACGAAAGCAGCTTCCCCATTGCATGTTGCACCAGTGTGATAGAAGTTGCATCACAGAATCCACTAGAGTGTGTGTGGTCATGTGGATATCAATGTGGTTTTGGAAAAGAATACATGCAATGACTCTAGGGGATCCGTGTGTCAAACCATGGTGTACAGAGACCAAAAACACATAGGAAAGCAACTTCCACATTGCATGTTGCACCAGTGTGACAGAAGTCATAGAATCCACTATAGTGTGTGTGGTCATGTAGATATCAATGTGGTTGGAAAAGAACACATGCAATGTGGTCATGTGGATCTCAGTGACTACTGGATATCAATGTGGTTTAGGAAATTAA
The DNA here is from genome assembly GCA_916181665.1 of Avena sativa. Lineage (NCBI taxonomy): Eukaryota > Viridiplantae > Streptophyta > Magnoliopsida > Poales > Poaceae > Avena > Avena sativa. The sequence continues at coordinate 361,817,576 of OV702290.1, read as the reverse complement.
AAGAACACATGCAATGGCTACTTTAGGGGATAGATCCATGTGTCAAACCATGGTGTAAAGAGACCAACACATAGGAAAGCAGCTTCTACATTGCATGTTGCACCAGTGTGACAGAAGTTGCATCACAGAATCCACTTGAGTGTGTGTGGTCATGTAGATATCAATGTGGTTTTTGAAAGAACACATGCAATGTGGTCATGTGGATCTCAATAACTCTAGTGGAGATATCAATGTGTGGTTTAGGAAAAGAACACATGCAATGACTACTCTAGGGGATAGATCCATGTGTCAAACCATGGTGTATAGAGACAAAAAACACATAGGAAAGCAGCTTCCACATTGCATGTTGCACCAGTTTGACAGAAGTTGCATCACAGAATCCACTAGAGTGTGTGTGGTCATGTAGATATCAATGTTGTTTTCAAAAAGAACACATGAAATGTGGTCATGTGGATCAATGACTCTAGTGGATATCAATGTGGTTTAGGAAAAGAACACATTCAATCACTCTAGGGGATCCATGTGTCAAACCATCATGGTCATAGAGACCAAAAACACATAGGAAACCAACTTCGTGATACGTTGTAAACGTATCCATAATTTTTGATGTTCCATGCTTGTTTTATATCTACTTTGTTATGTTTTGTCCACACTTTGGAGTATTTTTATACATTTTCTGGAACTAACCTATTAACAATATGTCATAGTGCCAGTTGCCTGTTTTCTGCTGTTTTTGGTTTCAGAAAATCTAGTAAGGAAATATTCTCGGAATTGGACCAAATAAAAGCCAAAGTCAATATTTTACCCAAAGCAACACGGAGTCCGAAGGGGAGCCGAAGGGGGGCCACAAGGCGACCACACCCTAGGGTGGCACGGCCATCCCTAGCCGCACCGCCACCTGGTGTGGGCCCCTCGAGCCTCCACCAACCTTGCCCTTTCGCCTATAAAATCCTCCCGAGATGAAAATCCTAAGTCCCCGATCAAAATTCCATGAAAGAGTCTGTAGCCGCCGCCATCTCCATCCCTAGACCAGGAGGGATCTGAAGCTCGTCCCGGCACCCTGCCAGAGGGGAGAGATCACCCTGGAGGCCTTCCTCATCACCATGACTGCCTTCGGTGTGATGCGTGAGTAGTTCATCCCTGGACTACGGGTCCATGTAGTAGCTAGATGGTTGGTTCTCCTCCTTTGTGCTACCATGTTTAGATCTTGTGAGCTCCGTTCATGATCAAGATCATCTATTTGTAATCTTACATGTTGTGCTTGCGGGGATCTGATGGATATTGAGATGCTATTTCAGATTGATTATTGATTCTATCATGTCTATGTTATTTGTGATCTTGCATGCTTTCCATTGTTAGTAGCTCTCTTGGCCAAGTAGATGCTAGCAACTCCAAGAGGGAGTATTTATGCTCGATAGTGGGTTCATGCCTCTAGTAATCTAGGGAAGTGACAGAAATCTCTAAGGTACTAGATGTGATGTTGCTACTAGGGAGAAAACAACAATCCTTTGTCCATGGGACAATCGTATTGTTTACTTTACACACTTTGCTTAATGCAATTATCTGTTGCTTGCAACTTAATACTAGAGAGGGTTAGGATGATAATCTGAACGTGGATTATTAGTCATAGATGCAGTTGGATTACGGTGTATGTATAATGATGTAATGCCCAATCAAATCTCGTAGGAGTCAAGATGATTAGTATATGCATGTATGCTTTCTCGGTGTCTGTCAATTGCCCCACTATAATTTGTTCACCCAACATGTCATCTATCTTAAGGAGAATCACCTCTAGTGAACTATGGACCCCGGTCCATTCTTTTATCATCAATCTACAATCTATTTACTATTTACTGTTTACTTTCTGCAAGCAATTACTATCTTCCACACAATACGTTTAATCCTTTGTTTTCAGCAAAACCGATGAGATTGACAACCTCACTGTAAGTTGGGGGCAAGGTTCTGTGGTTGTGTTGTGCAGGATTCCAAGTTGGAAACAATACCTTGGAGGTGTTTCCTTGCTCCTATTGGTTTGATAACCTTGGTTTCATGACTGAGGGAAAACTTGCTGTTGTTCTCATCATACCTTCCTCTTGGGGTTCCCCAACGAGCTCGATATATTTTGAGCCATCAAGCCTTTTTTCTGGCACCATTGCCGGGGAGTCAAGGACATCTTCATAAGGGGAGTCCCTCATAACCAATCTCTTTACTTTTTTGTTTTGCTTATTTTATTTCTGCTTTGTTTGCTTGTTTCTTTTATCAAAAACACCAAAAAAATTAGTCCTTTTCTATAGTTGACACCTCGTTCTTTGCTCACCATGTTGATCCCTAAGTTCACTCTAAAAGACCTTTCAATAGGTAGTGGCTCTATAATTGGGAAAGATAATATTGACGAATTCTTTAATCATGTTAGCAAGCATGAGGATATTGAGGATAGATCCCTAGCAGAACTTGCTCCAAATTATGAAATTGCTGCAGCTTCTTTAGTTCACATGTTGGAGGCTAGGTTTGTTAACCTTAACCCCATAATGCAAGTAATGTTTATTAAACTTAAAGATATTGAGGATACTAAAAAAGAGATTTCATTCTAGAAACTTTGCTTAAAGAATTCTATGATGTTGATAAAGAAGCTAGAAAAGTCTTTGATCATTTTAATATGCTAGGATCATGTGTAGATGTTATGGGTACACGAGAAAACATGGACAAAACCAAACATAAAGACGGGGAGGAAATTAAGACACCAATACCTTTTAAACTTGTAGGAATACATGAAGCCTTAGAAAAGAATTTTGATTGGATTGTTCCTAAAACCCCATTTGATGAAAATTGTGAACCCAAGAGCATTGAGAGAGGATACTCTAGAACTTATTTGTATGAGATGCCTTTCCTTGTTGAAGATATTTCTGGTATTGATCTTAATGCTTCTTCATTTGAGAATACTTGATTCTTGCTTCTTATGCCTAGCTCAAAGGCGTTAAAGAAAAGCACTTATTGGGAGATAACCCAAATTTCTTTAGGAATATTTTGTTGAGTCTTGGAAGTCATTGACTCTTTAATAACCTCTACTTATCCTTTTTGTGTGGTTTTTGTGCCAAGAATAACCTCTAATGAGAGAGAAATAATGCTTGGGAAAATGGCTGTCCCGAAACAGATTTTTGTGCTTCGCTGTAAAAATTCGTGAAAAATCTCTGTATGTCGGATGGAGCTGTAATTTGTTGTGCTTATGCCCCAGGTTGTTATCCAACTTTCGTTAGTTAAACACTTTTCGATTTGAGCAACAGAAGGTCTTCGAAAAAATTGGTTTTTACCTGCTGGTCTGTTTTGACAGATTTCTGCCATTATTTGCATTTGCCTCTTAATCTCTTTCTCTTTGAGTTCTCTTTGATCATTTGAACTTTTAAAAGAAAGTGCTACAGTAGCTTGTGTTTGTATGGAAGTTTTACTTGTGTTGAAACTAAACCTAAAGACTTATTATCTTAAGTACACTAATGTTGCTAATGGAGATTGTATGAAGTTTTGTATGAAGGAAATTTTAAAGTGTAGGGAAGAATAATGTGATAAGATGAAGTATGGACAAAAGCTCAAGCTTGGGAATGCCACCCGTGTCGCCCCAAGAAATATTCAAGAAGTACAAGCGTCAAAGCGTGGGCATCCCCTTCTTCATCAATAAAAATCTCAGGTTTTCTTCCAAACACTTCATTTTTATTGTTTCATGCATAATTGTGTTGTTCTTGGAGCGTCTTCGCTTTTGTTTTTAGTTTTCATTTTCTTAGTTTGCTTGAATAAATTGGTTGGACCCCCGCATTCATACATAGTTTCAAATAGGTTGATTTGGATTGGAAAAGAGTAGGAAAGTTCATGCTTATAAGTGGTATAAAAGGAGCTTGTTTTTGACTATGACTTAGACTTTATCATGTCATGCTTGATATTGCTTTGACTTTATGCTTAGTGATTCTTGTTGTAGCATGACTTGTTACAAACAATTGAGATTTCTTAATGTGCCTTGAAAGAATCATGCATTGTTTTAGCATATAAAAGCATAATATTGTGGTATTCTCCTTTGATGCTTTATTTGGGTTGACTTGGCGCATGCTCACACCATGTTAAGACTACACCAAGTCACCATAGCCTCTATGATCATTTAGTTTTCGACTTGTAATATCACTTTATGCTTTAATTAATAATGTTTTGTTGTTGCATGATTATGACCATTATTGCTCTCTTAGTTGGTCGCTCCCAGTCTTTTGCTAGCCTCCACACCAAGTATGAGTTCCACTCATGCATCCAACTCCAAATAAAACCAAGTTATTCCAAAGATTCCACCATACCTACCTATTAACATTTGCTATTCCAAGTATATTCATGTTTTTTATCTACCTTCCGAATTAAACTTGTTATTGAAAATTAGTGATTGAAGCTCTCACGAACTTGATGGCACACTTTACTTTTCTTGCACTTAATAAACCTGAACCATTGTTCCCATCTATGTTGCGTATATGCTTGCGCTTTGTAAGTTGTGAATTAGCAGAACCATGTTACCATGGGGATCGCTTTCAACATTGCACTTTATTTAGTTGATATCATGTTCTTTTGCTTATGGATCCCGACGGTGTGAAATGAAAGGGGATCTTGTAAGGCTCATGGAGTTCGTATATGTGTTAGAGAAATGCCTAGGTGGCTGGTCTAAGCCATGCCTAATCATGGTGTAAACCTGCAGCATAACCATAGTGAGAAATCTATGAAGCATCCTCTATAAAAAACCTATGCAAATAGGAAAGAAAAAAGGAAGAGAAAAAAGCCTATGAAAATAGGAAATAAAAGGATCGCTGAGATGCTCATTGTCTGCTTGCCTTGTCATTTTGATATGGGGATTCTTCCGTATCATCGGGCAAGGGGTACCCTGTTGGCGGTTCTCTATGATACACATGTACTTACAATGACAAGAACTTACTTGTGACTAAAGTTGAGTAGCATGAGGAACGATACTCGTAAGTAAGGGGCATGAGATTTTCAGCTTATAACTTGTCAAGCATATCCTCATATTTGTTCACTTTAACCTTAATCACCAAAAGATGCTTATCATAGGGGTAATGAGAGCTAAAAGCTAATAAGTATCATAATTTTTGGAAGCTCTTTATGAGACTTGAATCCCTGCTTCCTTCTATGAAGGGCCTTTATTTTACTTTTATGTTGAGTCTCCGTCTTCTATCTTTATGCACCTATTGAGAAAGCATAGTGGCCATTCTTAGTTTAATGTGCATTGTCCCAAAACTTGTTGATTGATTCATAACTTTGATATTGCTTGTTCTTACACTATTTGTATCTAGTCACCCTTATGAACTTTGAAGGTGTCCTATGCATTTATGTTTTGCTACACTATGAGGGACAAGCTGAATACCATTCTCATTATGTTTTCTGTATGTGAAACAAACAAACGTCTTTCAAAGCATTGTTATTCATGAATCTTTTGTTTGTACCTTTTCATGTTACAACATAGTTGCTATGTCTTATTGTTAGAACTATATCTTTCATGTCTATGTTAGAGTACTATGATCCCCGCTATCAATGTTTTACAAATACCTTGATCAAGATTATGATGGTGCATGTCACCTCAAAAATTATTTTCTTTTTTATCACTTACCTACTCGAGGACGAGCAGGAGTTAAGCTTGGGGATGTTGATACGTTGTAAACGTATCCATAATTTTTGATGTTCCATGCTTGTTTTATATCTACTTTCTTATGTTTTATCCACACTTTGGAGTATTTTTATACATTTTCCAAAACTAACCTATTAACAAGATGCCATAGTGCGAGTTCCATGTTTTCTGCTATTTTTGGTTTCAGAAAATCTAGTAAGGAAATATTCTCGGAATTGGACCGGACAAAAGCCAAAGTCAATATTTTACCCGAAGCAACACGGAGTTCGGAGGGCAGCCAAAGTGGGGCCACAAGGCGACCACACCCTAGGGTGGCACGGCCAGCCCTAGCCGCGCCACCACCTGGTGTGGGCCCCTCAAACCTCCACCGACCTTGCCCTTTCGCCTATAAAATCCTCCCGAGATGAAAATCCTAAGTCCCCGATCAAAATTCCATGAAAGAGTCTGTAGCCGCCGCCATCTCCATCCCTAGACCAGGAGGGATCTGAAGCTCTTCCCGGCACCCTGCCGGATGGGAGAGATCACCCTGGAGGCCTTCCTCATCACCATGACTACCTCCGGTGTGATGCGTGAGTAGTTCATCCCTGGACTACGGGTCCATGTAGTAGCTAGATGGTTGGTTCTCCTCCTTTGTGCTACCATGTTTAGATCTTGTGAGCTCCGTTCATGATCAAGATCATCTATTTGTAATCTTACATGTTGTGTTTGCGGGGATCCGATGGATATTGAGATGCTATTTCAGATTGATTATTGATTCTATCATGTCTATGTTATTTGTGATCTTGCATGCTTTCTGTTGTTAGCAGCTATCTTGTCCAAGTAGATGCTAGCAACTCCAAGAGGGAGTATTTATGCTTGATAGTGGGTTCATGCCTCTAGTAATCTGGGGAAGTGACAGAAATCTCTAAGGTACTAGATGTGCTGTTGCTACTAGGGAGAAAACAACAATCCTTTGTCCATGGGACAATCGTATTGTTTACTTTACACACTTTGCTTAATGCAATTATCTGTTGCTTGCAATTTAATACTAGAGGTGGTTCGGATGATAACCTGAAGGTGGATTATTGATGCAGTTGGATTATGGTCTATGTATAATGTTGTAATGCCCAATCAAATCTCTTAGGAGTCAGGATGATTAGTATATGCATGTATGCTTTCTCGGTGTCTATCAATTGCCCCGCTATAATTTGTTCACCCAACATGTCATCTATCTTAAGGAGAATCACCTCTAGTGAACTATGGACCCCGGTCCATTCTTTTACCATCAATATACAATCTATTTACTATTTACTATTTACTTTATGCAAGCAATTACTATCTTCCACACAATACGTTTAATCCTTTGTTTTTAGCAAAACCGGTGAGATTGACAACCTCACTGTAAGTTGGGTGCAAAGTTCTATGGTTGTGTTGTGCAGGATTCCAAGTTGGAAACAACACCTTCGAGGTGTTTCCTTGCTCCTACTGGTTCGATAACCTTGGTTTCATAACTGAGGGAAAACTTGCTGATATGCTCATCATACCTTCCTCTTGGGGTTCCCCAACGAGCTCGATATATTTTGAGCCATGATACATTGCAAATGTATCTATAATTTTTGATGTTCCATGCTTGGTTTTATCCACTTTCTTGTGTTTTGTTCCAACTTTGGAGTACTTTTCATATGATTTCTTGGACTAACCTATTAACAAGAGCCACAGTGCCAGCTGCCTGTTTTCTGTTGTTTTTGGTTCCAGGAAAGTCAGAAAATGAATATTCTCAGAATTGGACGGGACAAAAGCCAAAGTGCCTATTTTTCCCGAAGGGATCAAGTGCCAGAATACGAGACAGAGAAGGGCCAGAGGGCGGCCACACCACCTGGCCGTGTGGCCAGGCCTGGCCCGCGCCAGGGGGTGGTGTGGCTAGCCCAGGCACCCCCTCGGCCTCTCATTCCGCCTATATATTGCCCTCGGGACGAAAACCCTAAGTACCCGATCAAAAGTCCACGAAAGAGTCTGTAGCCGCCGTCATCTCCATCCCTAGATCGGGAGGGATCTGAAGCTCTTCCCGGCACCCTGTCGGAGAGGGGAATTCACCCTGGAGGCCTTCTTCATCACCATGCAAGCCTCCGGTGTGATGCGTGAGTAGTTCATCCTTGGACTACGGATCCATGTAGTAGCTAGATGGCTGGTTCTCCTCCTTTGTGCTTTCATGTTTAGATCTTGTGAGCTCCGTTCATGATCAAGATCATCTATTTGTATTCACACATGTTGTGTTTGCGGGGATCCGATGGATATTGAGATGCTATTTCAGATTGATTATTGATTCTATCATGTCTTTGTTATTTGAGATCTTGCATGCTTTCCGTTGTTAGTAGCTATCTTGACCAAGTAGATGCTAGCAACTCCAAGAGTTAGTATTTATGCTCGATAGTGGGTTCATGCCTCTGGTAATCTGGGGAAGTGACAGAAATCTCTAAGGTACTAGATGTGCTGTTGCTGCTAGGGAGAAAACAACAATCCTTTGTTCATAGAACAATCGTATTGTTTATTTTACATGTAGTTCGTAAAACAATAATCTGTTGCTTGCAACTTAATACTGGAGGGGGTTCGGATGATAACCTGAAGGTGGATTATTAGTCATAGATGCAGTTGGATGGCGGTCTATGTATTATGTTGTAATTCCCAATCAAGTCTCAAAGGAGTCAAGATGATTAGTATATGCATGTATTGCTTTCTCGATGTTTGTCAATTGCTCCGCTGTAATTTGTTCACCTAGCATGTTATCTATCTAAGGAGAGCCACCTCTAGTGAACTATGGATCCTGGTCCTTTTTCTTTACATACAATCTACAAACTGTTTACTGCTTTGTGTTTACTTTCTGCAAACTTTTACTTCTTTCCATTCGATACGTTTAATCCTTTGTTTTCCGCAAAACACGGTGAGATTGACAACCTCATCGCAAGTTGGGGACAAAGTTCTGTGGTTGTGTTGTGCAGGTCTCCACGTTGCTACTAGCACCGGTAGTGCGCCCTACCAAAGCTCAGCTAGTAACACCTTTGAGGTGTTTCCTTGCTCCTACTGGTTCGATTAAACCTTGGTTTCATAACTGAGGGAAACTTGCTGCTGTGCTCATCATACCTTCCTCTTGGGGTTCCCAACGAGCTCTACATCAACCACGAGCCATCAACACTTTTCTGGGCGCCGTGCATTGAGCCATCAAGCGATTTTCTGGCGCCGTTGCCGGGGAGTCAAGGACATCTTCACAAGGGGAGTCCCTCATAACCAATCTCTTTACTTTGTTGTTTTTGTTTTGCTTTGTTTGCTTGTTTTGTTCTTCAAAAAACACAAAAAATTAGTTTTACTAGTTTGCTTTCTTTATCAAAAACACACAAAAATTAAGTCTCCTTTAGTTGTCACCTCTTCCTTAGCTCGCCATGTTGATTCCTACTTTCACCTTGAAAGACCTTTCAATTGGTAGTGGTTCTATAATTGGGAAAGATAATATTGAAGAATTCTTTAATCATGTTAGCAAACATGAAGATACTGAGGATAGATCCCTTGTAGAACTTGCTCCAAATTATGAGATTGCTGCAGCTTCTTAATTCACATGTTAGAAGCTAGGTTTGTTAACCTCAACCCCTTAATGCAAGTAATGTTTCTTAAGCTTAAAGAAATTGAGGATCCTGAAAAGAGGGATTTTATTCTAGAAACTTTGTTTAATGAGTTCTATGATGTTGCCAAGAAAGCTAGAAAAGTTTTTGAACGTTTCAATATGCTAGGCTCATGTGTAGATGTTGTTGGTACACAAGAAAAGATGAACAAAACCGAACCTAATGGGGAGGAACCTAAGATACCAATACCCTTTAAACTAGTAGCAATACATGATGCCATAGAAAAGAATCTTGATTGGATTGTTCCTGCAAACCCTTTTGATGAGAATAGTGAAGCCAAAAGCATTAAGAGAGGATCCTCTAGAACTTATTTGGATGATATACCTTGCCTTGTTGAAAATATTTCTGGTATTGATCTTAATGCTTCTTCATTTGAGAACACTTGATTCTTTCTTTGCTTCTTATGCCTAACTTAAAGGCGTTAAAGAAAAGTACTTGTTGGAAGATAACCCAAGAGTTTTAGATGAGTCTTGGAAGTTATTACTTTAGTAAAAACCTCTCCTTATCCTTTTTATTTGGTTTTTGTGCCAAGAGTAACCTCTAATGAGAGTGAAGTAATGATTGGGAAAGTTGTTGTCCCAAAACAGATTGTTGTGCTTTACTGTAAAAATTCGTGAGAGAGCTCTGTATGTCGTATTGAGCTGTAATGTTTTGCTTCTGCCCCAGGTTGTTATCTAACTTTCGTTAGTTCAACACTTTTTGATTGGAGCAACAGAAGGTCTTCGAAAAAATTCGTCTTTACCTGCTTGTCTGTTTTGACAGATTTCTGCCATTTTCTGCATTTGCTTCTTGTGGGTTCCTTTTTGAGTTCTTTTGGGGAATTGAGCTTTTTGAGGGAAGTGCTACAGTAGCTAGTGTTCTGATGGAAGTTTATTTGGTGTTAGAACTGAACCTTGAGACTTATTTATCTTAAGTGCACTAATGTTGCTAATAAAGATTGTGTGAAGTTTTGTATGAAGAAAAAATTTCAGGTGTATGGAAGGGACGAGTAATGAGATGAAGGATGGACTAAAGCTCAAGCTTGGGGATGCCACGCGTGTCACCCCAAGAAATATCTAAGAAGTACAAATGTCAAAGCTTGGGGATGCCCAAGGCATCCCCTTCTTCATCAATAAAAATCCCAGGTTTCTTCCAAACGCTTCATTTTTATTGTTTCATGCACAGTTGTGTTTTTCTTGGAGCGTCTTCTTATTCGTTTTTGTTTTGGTTTTTTGTTTGCTTGGTTTGCTTAGTTTTATGAATAAATTGGTTGGACCCCCTATTTCATACTTTGGTTTGCAAATAGTTTGGTTTGGTTTGGAAAAGAGTAGGAAAGTTCATGCTTATGTGGTAAAAAGAGCTCGTTTTTGACTATGGCCTATGCTTTGTCATGCCATGCTTGATATTGTTTTGGCTTTATGCTTAGTATTCTTTGCTGTAGCATGACTTGTTATAAACAATTGAGATTGCTTAATATGCCTTGGATGAATCATGTGTTGTTTTAGCATATTAAAGCATAGTATAGTGGTATTCTCCTTTGATGCTTTATTTGGGTTGACTTGGCACATGCTCACACCATGTTATGACTGTCACAAGTCACCATAGCCTTTATGATCCTTTAGTTTTCAACTTGTAGTATCACTTTATGCTTTGATCAATGATGTTTTATCGCTCTGCATGATTATGGCCATTATTGCTCTCTTAGTTTGTCGCTCCCAGTCTTTTGCTAGCCTCCACAACCAAGTATGAGTTCCACTCATGCATCCAACTCCATAAACCAAGTTATTCCAAAGAGTCCACCATACCTACCTACTAGCTTATGCTATTCCAAGTATATTCATGCTTTTGTTTACCTTCCACTTGTTATGAGAAAACTAGTGATTAAAGCTCTCACGAACTTGATGGCACACTTTAATTTTTGCCTCTAATAAACTTGAACCATTGTGTCGTCTATGTTGTATATGCTTGCACTTATTTCTTGGGAATTAGCAGAACTATGCTTTCATGGGGAACGCTTTCAACATTGCACTTGGTACTTGTACCTAGTTGATATCATGCTCTTTTGTATATGGATGTCGTCGGTGTGAAATGAAAGGGGAGCTTGTAAGTCCATGGAGTTATGTATATGTGTTAGAGAAACGCCTGGGTCGCTGGTCTAATCCATGCTGACATGGTGGAAACCTGCAGCATAACCATAATGAGCTGTCTATGAAGCATTCTTCTTATAAAAAAGAGTCCTATATTGAGAAAAAAGAGAAAAGAAAAAGAAAAAAAGAGATACTATGAAAAGAGGAAAGAGAGAAAAAAGCACCATATTCCCATGGTAAATAAGAAGAATGTTGAGATGCTCGTTGTCTGCTTGCCTTGTCATTTCGATATGGGGATTCTTCCGTATCATCGGGCAAGGGGTACCCCGTTGGCGGTTCTCTATGATACACATGTACTTACGATGACAAGAACTTACCGGTGACTAAACTTGAGTAGCATGAGCAGCGGCCCTCGTATACAAGGGACATGAGATTTCTGACTTATACTTCGTCAAGCATGTACACCATAGTTTGTTCAGTTTAACCTTAATCACTTCAAGATGCTTATGATAGGGGCAATGAGAGCTGAAAGCTATAAGTACCATACTTTTTGGAAGCTCTTTATGAGATTTGAATCCATACTTCCTTTTACAAAGGCCTTTCTTCCACCATTATATTGAGTCTCCATCTTCTAACTTTATGCACCTTCTTTGAGAGCATAGTGGCCATTCTTAGTTCTATGTGCATTGTCCCAAGACTAGTTGATTGATGCATACTTTGATATTGCTTGTTTGAAACTATTGTATCTAGTCACTCTTATGAACTTTGAAGGTGTCCTATGCATTTATATTTGCTACTCTATTGAGGGATAAGCTGAATACTATTATGCTATGTTTTCTTTATGTGAAACAAACAAACGTCTTGCAAAGCATTGTTATTCATGAATCTTTTGTTTGTGTCTTTTCATGTTGCATCATAACTTCTTTGCTTATTGCTAGAACTTTGTATTTCATGTTATGATTGAAGTACTATGATCCCAGCTTTGAATGTTTTGCAAATACTTTGATCAAGTCTTTGATGGTGCATGTCACCTAAAAAATTATTCTTTCTTTTTATCACTTACCTACTCGAGGACGAGCAGAGTTAAGCTTGGGGATGTTGATACATTGCAAATGTATCTATAATTTTTGATGTTCCATGCTTGGTTTTATCCACTTTCTTGTGTTTTGTTCCAACTTTGGAGTACTTTTCATATGATTTCTTGGACTAACCTATTAACAAGAGCCATAGTGCCAGCTGCCTGTTTTCTGCTGTTTTTGGTTCTAGGAAAGTCAGAAAATGAATATTCTCGGAATTGGACGAGACAAAAGCCAAAGTGCCTATTTTTCCGGAAGGTATCAAGTGCCAGAATACGAGACGGAGAAGGGCCAGAGGGCGGCCACACCACCTGGCCGCATGGCCAGGCCTGGCCCGTGCCAGCGGGTGGTGTGGCCAGCCCAGGCACCCCCTCGGCCTCTCCTTCCGCCTATATATTGCCCTCGGGACGAAAACCTTAAGTACCCGATCAAAAATCCACGAAAGAGTCTGTAGCCGCCGTCATCTCCATCCCTAGATCGGGAGGGATCTGAAGCTCTTCCCAGCACCCTGCCGGAGAGGGGAATTCATCCTGGAGGCCTTGTTCATCACCATGCAAGCCTCTGGTGTGATGCGTGAGTAGTTCATCCTTGGACTATGGATCCATGTAGTAGCTAGATGGCTGGTTCTCCTCCTTTGTGCTTTCATGTTTAGATCTTGTGAGCTCCGTTCATGATCAAGATCATCTATTTGTATTCATACATGTTGTGTTTGCGGGGATCCGATGGATATTGAGATGCTATTTCAGATTGATTATTGATTCTATCATGTCTTTGTTATTTGAGATCTTGCATGCTTTCCTTTGTTAGTAGATATCTTGGCCAAGTAGATGCTAGCAACTCCAAGAGTTAGTATTTATGCTTGATAGTGGGTTCATGCCTCTGGTAATCTGGGGAAGTGACAGAAATCTCTAAGGTACTAGATGTGCTGTTGCTACTAGAGAGAAAACAACAATCCTTTGTTCATAGAACAATCGTATTGTTTACTTTACACGCAGTTTGTAAAGCAATAATCTGTTGCTTGCAACTTAATACTGGAGGGGGTTCGGATGATAACCTGAAGGTGGATTATTAGTCATAGATGCAGTTGGATGGCGGTCTATGTATTATGTTGTAATGCCCAATCAAGTCTCAAAGGAGTCAAGATGATTAGTATATGCATGTATTGCTTTCTCGATGTTTGTCAATTGCCCCGCCGTAATTTGTCCACCCAGCATGTTATCTATCTAAGGAGAGCCACCTCTAGTGAACTATGGATCCCGATCCTTTTTTCTTTAGATACAATCTACAAACTGTTTACTACTTTGTGTTTACTTTCTGCAAACTTTTACTTCTTTCCATTCGATACGTTTAATCCTTTGTTTTCCGCAAAACACGGTGAGATTGACAACCTCATCACAAGTTGGGGACAAAGTTCTGTGGTTGTGTTGTGCAGGTCTCTACGTTGCTACTAGCACCGGTAGTGCGCCCTGCCAAAGCTCAGCTAGTAACACCTTTGAGGTGTTTCCTTGCTCCTACTGGTTCGATTAAACCTTCGTTTCATAACTGAGGGAAACTTGCTGCTGTGCTCATCATACCTTCCTCTTGGGGTTCCCAACGAGCTCTACATCAACCACGAGCCATCAACACTTTTCTGGGCGCCATGCATTGAGCCATCAAGCCATCACTTCCACATTTCATGTTGCACCAGTGTGACAGAAGTTGCATCACAGAATCCAAAGGATTGGGTGTGGTCATGTAGATATCAATTTGGTTTTGGAAAAGAACACATGCAATGTGGTCATGTGGATCAATGACTAGTGGATATCAATGTTCAATGACTTTAGGGGATCCATGTGTCAAACACATGGTGTACAAATACCAAAAACACATAGGAAAACAACTTCCACATTCCATGTTGCACTAGTGTGATAGAAGTTGCATCACAGAATCCACTGGAGTGTGTGGGTCATATATGTCAATGCGCTTTTAGAAAATAACACATGCAATAATGTGGCCATGTGGATCAATGACTAGTGCATATCAATGTGCAATGATTCTAGGGGATCCATGCATCTGTCAAACCGTGGTGTATAAAGACCAAAAACATATAGGAAAGCAGCTTCCACATTGCATGTTGCACCAGTGTGACAGAAGTTGTTGCATCACAAAATCCACTTAGTATGTGTGGTCATGTAGATATCAATGTGTTTTTTTGGAAAAGAACACATGCAATGTGGTCATGTGGATCAATGCTGACTCTAATGGATATCAATATGGTTTAGGAAATTAAAAGAACACACGGAATGACTACTCTAGGGCATAGATCCATGTGTGAAACCATGGTGTACAGAGACCAAAAACACATAGGAAAGTAGCTTCCACACTGCCTGTAGCACCAGTGTGACAGAAGTTGCATCACAGAATCCACTAGAGTGTGTGTGGTCATATATATCAATGTGGTTTTGGAAAAGAACACATGCAATAATGTGGTCATGTGGATCAATGACTAGTGGATATCAATGTGCAATGACTCTAGGGGATCCATGCATGTGTCAAACCATGGTGTACAAATACCAAAAACACATAGGAAATAAGCTTCCACATTGCTTGTTGCACCAGTCTGACAGAAGTTGTTGCATCACAAAATCCACTAGAGTGTGTGTGGTCATGTAGATATCAATGTGGTTTTTTGGAAAAGAACACATGCATTTTGGTCATGTGGATCAATTCTTACTCTAGTGGATATCAATGTGGTTTAGGAAATTAAAAGAACACATGCAATGACTACTCTAGAGGATAGACCCATGTGTGAAACCATGGTGTACAGAGACAAAAACACATAGGAAAGCAGCTTCCACATTGCATGTTGCACCAGTGTGACAGAAGTTGCATCACAGAATCCACTGGTGTCGTGGTGGTGGCACGACATATGCCATGTACAGGCTAAAGGTGGGGACAATGAGCACTAGAGGTATCCAGGGAGGGATAGTGTGGTGATTCCACACAGAGATGAGTTGTATTCCCTAGATCAATGGTGGATTACAAGGTCTCCTTGAGCTGTTCTTTGGGAGGAAGAGGATGAACTTCTCTACTACCCACACAACTATCTAGGGTTTTCCCGTAGTAAAAATGGCCAACCCTCTCTATGGAGGCCCTGGTGCTCCTTATATAGGGGAGCCCAGGTTACAAGTTAGGGCATCCGTGGAAGGCATATTCTCCGGTGCTCCTCTTTTTTCTGTCTAAGCTGATCTGGACTCATGGTGTAAGCCTCTCCGAGCCCCTCTGCAACATGGTGTCACCCGACATAGCCAACATCACCCGACATAGGCAACATCACCTTTGTCAGCCCATACTCGCTGGTCCATCCCTCTATCCTCTGCGCTCACGCTAAAGTGGAGGGAGAAAACCTTTAACCAAGAAGATTCCTTCCTTCCCTTGTAAGCCAAGTGGTAACCCGGATCAGGCCTGGTTAACTCGGCCCTATGGGTACCTGCATACAAGTAACAAAGAGGTTGCCGACATACGTTTCATGTTGGTCGAGGTAACATTGGATGAACTCCGTTCAGGTCGGGTCTGCCGTAAGTCGGCTTGCCTTGAGGTGACTCGGCCAGCTTACACTTTGACCTTGCCATACCTCGGCTATCATGGCCATTATACCCAGCATGACCCTACCCGGGGTTATCACCTCAACATTAGTCCACGAAGCTGGTGTGGTCTTAGCAACTTCAGATGATAAGGCCACATCAGGTTCAACCTACTAAGTTCTTTGTTCCTCTTGCCGAGTTATCGATGAATTGGCTTTCATACTTTTGTGACTTGGCGTTCCTTTTGATTTCCCTTGGCTCATTCCGAGGTATTCCTTGCTGGCCGGGTTACCCACTTAGACCCCTTACTTCTCTCGTACGCTTCCCCACATCTTACGTGGAGGGTAATCATTATTTTGCCTCATTTTAAGGGCCTGCACTAGTTACTGCGCCTGTTACTATGCTTATTATCAGGGATAACTGCTGCGAACGTCACGTCGCGGGCATCTCCTCGATAATTGCAGCACCATGTCGCATCGTGGGATTTGCTACGCATTGTGGTCCTTCCCATGGCCTGCTTGTGATTGGTTGGTTCGGCTAAATACATGGCCACACCGTGTGGCCCGCTGCATCACTGGATCCCACTACTCCCATCAGGAGCGTGGTTAAATAGGGGATGAGGGAGGCCCTTGGCCATTTTCCTCGTTCGCACACCCCTTTGCCCCTTCTCCTTCTTCTGTGCGACACCACCGCCGCTTATGCTTAGCACAGCATCGCTGCTGCCGCGCCCTGTCGCTGTATTTCTCTGCCGTAGCCACGCCGCTGCTCCAGCATAGTCACGCCGCCATGGGGCCACACCAATCTAGGCCCTTCGCCCCTGTTCTAGATCAGTTTTGCTTCTACGAGGAGGGAGATCTTGAGATGGCTGAATCAGAGGAGGTGGTCGTCGTTGAAGAACACGAGAAGGGTGGCGAGGCCCACAAGAGAGGAGCTTGGGCCAGTTCTTGGTGAAGGAGATATGCCCTAGAGGCAAATGATAAATAGGTTTTTATTGTCATATCTCAATTAGTTCATAATAGTTTCATACTGTGCTATAACTGTATTAATACGAAACGTTAATACACGTGTGGTATGTAAACAAACCAAGTATCTAGTTACCTCTAGCGAACTAGTTCATTGGTCATGAGGATGATCTAGGGTTTTGAGATCATGGGCATTTATGCCAATTGACAATGAGGTCACGTCATTAGTTGAGTGATGTGATAGACAAACAACCCAACCAGTTGTATCTTAATGAGATCTAGTTACAAAGTTCACCATTAATCATAAACTAAGGAAATCTCGCAACATGGTCCTTAGACTGTGATATAATGCAAATCACCGTTCTGGAGGGAGCTTAGATGGTTATCAAGTATCATACCGTGACTGGGTGATCGAAAAGGTGTGACTCGGGTTTCCCAAAGGGGCACGTAGAGGAGTACATATCAAGACTAGGATTTGCCAATCCATGTAATGGATAGATACAAATGTTGCCAACTCGGTGGCGTTGCATTAACAAAGCTTGCAAGCGTGTGACTGGGTCACAGAATGCAACGACACGGAAACGAGAAAACAAGTTCATCGGTAACAAGATCGAACGAAGGTATGGGGATACCATAGATCAAATCTCGGGTGAACTAGGTATCAAGTGGCAAAGGGAATGGGAAATGACTGTTTATGGTTCAAACAACATTATCATCGTGGAATGCACATGGGTCATTATGGGCATCCTAGTCTAGCTATTGATCATTGATGGAGCTCATGTCTGTGCCATTCCCGAGCCGTGGGGAAATACACTTAAGGGTTCTGAAGTCGCTCGGAGGAAATCAAAAGGGATCCGAAAGGTGTTCGGGTCAAGTCAGATTTTGTAATATGTATTTACATGTTAATTAATGTAATTAATATTAAATATAATATTAAAATCTAATTTGAAGTGGTATTCCACTAATGGGCCAAACTTCCTAGGGAAAAAGGCCCCATGAGGGAAAACCAAAGGAGGGAAGGGCCAAGGGCCAAAGGGCCAAGGTCTAGCCGCCTCAAGGGGGGCCACCCGGCCAGCCTAGGGCTGTGCCCGGGGTGGGGCCCACCCCTAGCCAGCTGGCCCATGGTGCCCTAAGGTCCCATGCGCCTCCCCCTCTCTCCCTTGTTTAGTCCCACATGGGAAACCCAAAGGGGAGGGCACGCCCCCTCCCCCTATATAAAGGGGTGCCCATGGGTGGGATTTGACACACCAATATTTGGACAAGTCCTTTGGTTGAGTTTCTCCTTCCCTCTCTCTCTCGTCTTCATGCGTTGGCACGGTCCCAAGTAAGGACTGTCCATGCAAGAGACACTGCACCTGCAGCACGCTGTTGCGCTGCAAGGATTCCAAGCCAAAGATCTACTTCCGCACTCCCGACAGGGATCAAGGAGTCGGAGGTCGTTGTCGTACACCGTATGTGTATGAAACCACGAGGGGCCTCACTTGAGGCACCTTGGATGTTGTGAGCTGGAGCTGCTGCACAATGAAGAAGGAGCAAGGGGTGACCTGCGAGGAGCTTCGCGACCTTGAGGTCAGCTACGAGTTCGACTACTTCAACCACGTTCCCCTTAGAACGTTAACCGCGTACGGTTTACAAGGGTATGTATTCTATACGCTCGGCCGTTACCGCATTACTACATAGATAGATCTTGGGAAGTTTAGGAGGTTCTAACGTAGGATTTTTGTTTGTTTTCTGCTACGGAACCCTTCAGTGGTATCAGAGCCGATCTATGTGTAGGAGTGTTGTACGGCCAGTACGCACAAGTTTTGTGTGGGCATTGATCCCTTAGTTGTTACCCTCTAACGTGTACTTGTTTATATCGCGACATTGTTTGATGAAGCGGCCCGGACCGACCTTACGCGTATTCATATGCGAGACTGGGGCCACGCTCGACATACAGCTTGTTCCGTATAAGTGGCTAGCGGGTATCTGTCTCTCATTCAGTAGTTGATATAACATTTACAACGGAGGGCCCCGAAAGGGGTGTAGTAGAGACAACTGTTGGATCCATGTTGTGGTTGGAAAGTTCGTAGATTAGAAATAGTTCGATTGCGAAATCCCTAACAACCACGTAAAACTTGCAAAAGATAAAGTAGAGGTGTCTAACTTTATTTTGCGGGAGGGCTTGTGTTATGATATGGCATTGGTCGTTACAAAGGTAAATTAGTTTACTTTTCTATTACTAAGTAGTATAGTAATAGTCATCGTTCTGATGGACGACCGGGTGGTGGCGTCGTGGACTTGGCATCAAACCAGGGGCAAGATGGAGATCATGCCAGAGCGCTCGATGGAAATCAAGGCGCAAGAAGGACCATATCATATCACAATACAAATGTGATGTTGATACCTTCTTTATATCTTATTATATGCTAGTATTAGATACTCAACGGTAGCAAATAAGACAATCCCTAAATAATTCCAATGATAGTGTTCCCCTTGTGTGTGCACCACCAAGAAAGTTTGCCGTTATGAAGCCGGCCATGACGATCGGGGGCTATACATATCTACATTCACATACAGTGGGTGTAAGCCATGTTGCACAGCGAATACACACAAGTTAGATTTGGCGAGCCTAGCATGTGTAGACATGGCCTCGGAACACAAGAGATCGAAAGATCGAGCATGAGTCACATGGATGATGTGGTTGACATTAGGGAATGTCTACCTTTGATACTGCATTGATGGCCATGACGATTAGGGGAGGTTCAGAGGATTGGGATCATGTGATCACTAAAATTGTCCAGGGATGACAATTTTAGTGGGAGATAAATTATAAATTGAACTCATATTATGAACTTAGTCTAGATGTCTGTTTGCAAATATCTTAGTAGATCATTCCTTATCCCATTGAGGTCCTTTGCGACCATGGGAAATTCTTGCTTGATATGGAACTTAGCAAAAGGGTCCAACTTCATAGATTAATACCCACGCCTGAGGGATATCCTCGTAAAAAGGTGATCTTCTCTTCTTGATACAATGACCATTAGGAGATAATCTGATGACTCCATGATGTTTGTGTGTTCTCCGTAATCATCCAATAAGGCCATTCTCCATTCGATGGAGAGTTGGATTACAATCTTGTATTCTGCAAGGTCAGGCACATAAAGTATGAGCCGTTGGATGAGTTTTCTTCCATGATGGATGAAAAAAAGAATATTTGGAGAAACACTTAGCAATCTTGTGTTAGAGTTATGAACTCTAAGAAGGGCTTGATTGCAATGGAGGTCATGAATGAAAAATGGTATATGTTATATATACAAAGTTATAAATGTAATTCTTGCAAAACTCGTTGCAGTTTATATAAGTATTGGATACTTGTCCCGTTTTGTGAAAACATGATGGCCTGCTTGAGAATTGCTAGAATTTAGGCAATGTGGCTTGATGACGGCAAGCAAAACAGTTGATGGCCAACATCACCCCTTTCCTCAAAGATTTATCATTTGGATTAGTGGAATCGAATATAATTTTGTAATCCTTGTTTGTGTGTCTTGCTTTTGGCAAGACAATTGTTCATATGAATAAGTTACAAGCCACTTGTACTGTTCTTATGAATAATACCTTTATGGTCACATTACGATTATACATGAGTTATTCTCATCACTATGTTAATGATAATAGTTTAAGCATTTATAAAGGGTTAGAATGCTAAAAGATATCCAAAGTTTAATTATGATATGGCATTATAGTTTAAGTCATTTTGGTTATTGCATGTTCTTCATTACAAATGAAGATCGGGGTCTTAGATTCTTAATCTAGAGACTTTGCAAAACCATGCCTCGTTGGGCAGAACGACTAAAACTCCGCATTCTGGTAGAACGGTGATATGCGAAGAAATCTTGAACTTTATACATAATGATGTATCATATTTTCAACAAGATAGTGGAAATCATTATTTATACTTAATGTGGAATCTTATATATCGTATTTTCAACAAATAGTGGAAATCATTGTGGATTTAAGTGAATATGAATATTTACTAATGAAACATAAGTTTGAAACTATTTTGAATTGTTCAAAAGATTTCAAAGTGAAGGAGGATATTGAATTAACAAGAATACAAAAGTCTCTTCGATTTGATCGATATGACTAAAGTATTTATTTTAATTTTTAGCATAAAAGGACTCGTGAAAGATGTTTCACAAACTATAATAATTGGACAATTTCAAAGTGTTGAAATGTATAAATATCATAATCATTATGTATTAGATACATATGGTATAATATTATCTCTTATCAGGGTTATAGTTATCGTTTAGAGTTAGAGATTGAAATGAGCAAACACTCGGTTGACATACAAAGGAACATCTAAAGATTCGTGGAAACAACACCATAAGAGTTATGGCATGTTCGAGTTTCTAGAGGTTTCGATAATTCAAAATCGTGGCAAATAAACAAATCTTTGTAGCATATTCTTAGGCAACTATGAATACATGTTCCACAAGGGGCAAACCTGCTGTTGTCCAAAGTTGATGTGTCTTGATGAAGATACAATTGGAAGAAAGTAAAAGATCAAAATAAGGTATTTGACCTTACCTCCTGATTGTTGAGTGGCGCGATGGAATTTGTTTCGTGAAACCGAACTCTTCAAATAGAGGAGAAACTATTGATAATGATCATAAAGTTTCAGCGAATACTTTTACTAAGAAAATAGAATTCATTGATATATTCTGCAAGTTTGTGGAATTGTATTATCGATTCACTTGTCGTGTTATTTGAACAAGACATACCTACGGACTACAAAGAAGCGTGATGGACCTAAGTATGAGAAATGACTAGGAGTCATAAAATCCTATATTAAGTTACATTTAATATTACAAAGTAATATATTACTTGATCTTATTAAGTAAACAAGTTTACTTGATATTTCTGAATGACTTCAAAGTCATAAGATGGAAATGAAACTTAATGGAGATGTAAAGCTTGATTTGTCACAAAGTATGGAAAAATTCAAGGAGTTAACTACAATGTAGCAATGCTTGAGTCTATTGGATCTACACCGGCAATATATGGATATTGGAATCTCGTAGCTGGAATTCTCAATTTGATGATGATCAAAGAATTTTGGAATGTCCAAGATTATCTAGAGGACCTACATTTGAGTAGGAGCTAATTAGCTTGCCCAAATCTTAATATGTAAGAGACATATTTTGAGTGGGAGCTAAGTAGCTTGGCCAAATCTTAATATGTAGTAGCCATATTTTGAGTGGGAGCTAAGTGAAATCCCTGGATCTCAAATATGGATGAGTGGGAGTGTGAAATCATTCAAGGATATGTGGACGACATATATGAATGATATTATTGGTGTTAATAACATTTAAGTAGATAAATTGGGATGAAGTTTAAGTTATTAAACCATGAGATTTATCGAGATAGATCGGTGAGTTTAATAAACATTGAATGTCGAATGCTTCTTGGACTTGATTCTGAAGATGTTCAGAATGTCCTAAGAAGGATTCTGAAGAAGTTCGGAATGGAACAATGTAAGAAATAAGTTCTTACAATATGAAGCATTGTCTTGGTATTACAACGATGGTTAAAAAGGAAGAAAGAGATGTGTTGCATCTCCTATGCCTCAGTCATAGGTTCTTCCATACAACCATATTGTATACTCGACGTAATGTGACCCTAAATTCTGGTTGGAAGGACAAGCTCTTAACTGTAAGAACGTGTCTTGAAGTGATTTCTTGAGTTAATCACTAAACTAGAAATAAGTTTGTACTTAAATGGCAAGAAGCAAAGTAAGTGGCATAGTTGCATTTCATGCACTAGGATCTACATAGATATAGAAGTATAAAGGCTCCATCTAATGTGATGTATATTGTTATGGCGGGATTAGTTCATATTTAATGTAGAATGATGTGTCCCAGGGCACAGTGCCCATGAAAAAGCCCTCGAGGTTGATCTAAAGTCAATTTAGGCTCCTGGAAACCGGCCTCATTCTGCTGCCATAACTGCCGTATATACACAAAGGATTGCAAAGTGTGTTTCAAAGTTTAGATGACAACAGTCAAAACGACCGTCATTATAAACACTAGAAACAAAGTCTCACTTTGTCGCTAAATGAATACTTCAACCCATTATGAAATAATGGTATGAATGTCAAAGTTAGGAAGACATTAATGACTTGCAAAGACATAATGATCTGGTAAACCAGAACATGGACATGACGTTTTCCATAAGCATCCATGATCAATAAACGCATATGTGATATGGTTTATGATGAGTAAAATGCGAGCTAGATTATTTGTACTCTAGTGCAAGTGGGAGACTGAAGGAGATATGCCCTTGAGGCAAATGATAAATAGGTTTTTATTGTCATATCTCAATTAGTTCATAATAGTTTCATACTGTGCTATAACTGTATTAATACGAAACATTAATACACGTGTGGTATGTAAACAAACCAAGTCTCTAGTTACCTCGAGCGAACTAGTTCATTGGTCATGAGGATGATCTAGGGTTTCGAGATCATGGGCATTTATGCCAATTGACAATAAGGTCACTGATACGTCCATTTTGCATCACTATTCTATATCATAATTCACTGTTATTCATTGATATATTTCATATTAAGAGATGATACTTATGTTATTTCATCTATTTTTGCATGGTTGATGACTTTTGGAGCATGGACCGCTGCAGTCACGATTCTGATGGAAAAGGTGCTGTTTGGAGGCAAAATTCATGAAGATCTGAAAATCCGGAAAAATATACGGAAAATCCTATTTTTCCAGAAGACGAAGGCTGCCAGAAGAGGGAGTGGAGATGGGCCACAGGGGGCCCACACCATCCCCTGGCGCGGGCCACCCTAGGCCAGGCCACCAGGTGGTGTGGCTGCCCTGGCCCACCTCTGGCTCTCCCCTCTGGTGTATATATTCCTCCCGAAACCCTAAGACTCGAGGAGCGACCACAGAAAGATTCCGCCGCCTCTGCGGGGCGGAAAACACCGAGAGAGAAAGATCTCTTCGGAAGACAGAATTTTGTCGGGGGAATTCCTTCCCGGAGAGGGGAGATCGTCGCCATCAACACCACCATCAAGATGGACTTCATTGGGATCATCATCATCACCACCATCATCACCATTAGCACCCTCATCACCATCTCCATATTGCTGTAACAATTGGGTTGAATCTTGCATAGTTCTTAGGGGAAACTTTCCCGGTGTTGATTACTCTTTGTAGTTGATGCTATTGAGTGGAACCATTGAATTATTGTTTATGTTCAGATTGTTATACATCATTATTCCATCTCTGATCATGATCCATATGATGTCTTGTGAGTAGTTCGTTTTGTTCTTGAGGACATGGGAGAAGTCATGTTGTTAGTAGTGGAGTTGTGTTGAGAAAGATTCAATAGTTTGATATTTAAGTTGTGGTGTACTTCTTCTAGTGGTGTCATGTGAACATCGACTACATGACACTTCACCTATATGGGCCTAGAGGAATGCATTGTGTATTTGGCTACTAATCGTAGGGGTTGCCGGAGTGACAGAAACCTGAACCCCCGTTAGGACACCATTGCACAAGGGACGTAAGGGTCTTAGAGTTTAAAGCTATGGTTAGGTTTCTACCTTAATTACTTTCTTGTACTTATGGATGTTTGCAAGGGGTATAATCACAAGTATGTATTAGTACTAGGAAGGTCGGTACATTAGCATTGGTTCACCCACACAACACTTAGCAAGCTAAAGAAGATTAATCAACTATATGAAGCGAAAGCACTTGACAGAATTTCCATGTGTCCTCGAGAACGTTTGGTCATCTTAAGTAATACAACCGACTTGTCCTTTGCTGCATAAAGGATTGGGCCACTTGCTACATTTATTTTTATTGTCTTTTATTTACATGTACTTTGTTTACTTGCTTTATCAAAAACCCCTAAAAATCCGTTTGTTAAGTATTTGCAGAGTATTCCTGATCCATACCACTAGCCAACACCTTCTGCTCCTCGTTGGGTTCGACACTCTTTCTTATCGAAAATACTGTGATACACCCCCTATACTTGTGGGTCATCAAGACTATTTTCTGGCGCTGTTGCCGGGGAGTGAAGCGCTATTGGAGAGTGGAACTGGTAAAGGAAACCTCTTCTGTGAGTATTGTTTACTTCTATTAGTTTCTTTATTTTCGTTATGGATAATTCGCTGAGTTTCTTATTTGGTAATGCTACTACCACTGCTAAGGTAGTAGATGAACCACCACCTGCTGAGAATGATGCTTTCAAAATACCTACAAGAATCATTGATCGTGTTATGGATAACTACTATGTTGGGGATGGAACTGTCCATCCTGGTGATCATTTAATCTTTATACACGAATTATGCGGGTTGTTCAAGTGTGCAGGTATTACTACAGATCAAGTTAAGAAGAAGTTATTCTCATTATCGCTGAAAGGAAGAGCTGAGGAATGGTATAAGCTGCTGAAGAATGGTCAAGCTCTGGAATGGGAGGAAATAGTGCCTCTCTTTTATTCAAAGTTTTATCCTCCTAGTGGGATTCATAAAGATCGGAATCAAATATACAACTTTTGGCCTCTTGATGGAGAGAGTACAACTCAAGCTTGGGGGAGATTGAAGTTACTAATGCTCAAATGTCTCATTCATGAGCTCCCCAACAATATTATTATCAATAACTTTTATGCAAGGCTCCCTCTACATGATAAGGATTTATTGGATGCTTCTTGTGCTGGATCATTCTCGCATGGAAGAAGAAGCTAAATGGGATCTTCTGGACCGTATTCAAGACAATGCTGAAGCTTGGGAGAATGACAAAGGTAGAAAGTCATGTTTAAATTATGATTATGAATGCATTGAATCTTTTATGGGAACTGATGACTTTCAAAATATTAAAAATGCTTATGGTCTAGACTCTCAAGCTATTGCTTCTTATTTTAAGGCTTCTTCTTCCTATATTGAAGTGCCTAAAAAGAAGTGGAATAAGTATCATGAACCTTATAAAGATTTTGCTAAGAGTTTCCCTGCAAGAAATACTGAAGTTTATACTACTAATCATGTTTTACCTAAACCTTATATTGAGAAATGCCTTTCCCAGTTAAGATAAAGGAACATTCTATGATAGCTATTATGGTTAATGAAAGTACGAATGAAGCTGTTGAACCTGATAAACAAATGGTTGATGGACCTATAATAGCAAATTTGAAAGAATTTGTCACTAAATATGTAGAAGAGGGACACACTATCCTTTGTAAGCATACCTCTAATATTATTTCACAAAGTAGTATTATGAGAGCTAGTATTCCTGTGTTTTCTGTTAGAATAAGTGATCATTGCTACGATGGACCTTGTGATAGTTATATTGTTAAGTTTATGCATGATACTGAAAGTTACCATGAGATAGGGAAAAGTGTTCTTATGTATCTTAATAATATCAAGTTTCCTCGTTTTATGCTGAAAGTTTTTATGTTGCACTTCTTTTGCCTTCCTATGCAAGTAGCCTCTGGTTTCAACAACTTGTTTGTTTACAACATTCCCTTGCATAGGAAGTGGCTTAGACTTAAACGTGTGTATTTTTTCTTCTTAATGCTCTCGTCACTTCAATTCATATTCCTATGTGAGCATCTTCAAAATTATCATGCCCATCTTAATGGCTATAAAGAAAGAGCTTTTTGGGAGACAACCCAATTTATTTTTGCTTTCAGTTTGTTTGTGTTTCTTTGAGTCTTGGAAGTTATTACTTTGTTAATAACCTCTCCTTATCCGTTTTGTTTGGTTTTTGTGTTAAGATCAACCTCTAATGAGAGAGAAGTAATATTTGGGGAAGTTGCTGTCCCGAAACAGATTTTTGTGCTTCACCGTAAAAATTCGTGAGAGATCTCTGTATGTCGGATTGAGCTGTAATTGTTTGTGCTTATGCCCTAGGTTGTTGTTTAACTTTCCTTAGTTTTGCACTTTTTGATTTGAGCAACATAAGATTTTCTAAAAAATTGATCTTTACCTGCTGGTCTATTTTGATAGATTTTGCCGCTCTTGCATTTGCTTCTTTATTCGATTTCCTTTTTGAATTCTTTTTGGGTTTTCGGAAGGAGTTGCTATAGTATCTTATGTTTTGATGGTTTTCAGTTGAAATTGAGCTCAAAGGTTTTATCACTTCACTTATACTAATGTTGCTAATGAGAACTGTGTGAAGTTTTGTGAAAGAAATTTCTAGGTAGTGGAGATAATGGTGTAGTAAGGAAGAGAAATGTTTCATGACTCAAGTAATAAGTGTATGAAGATGAATATATTGACGTTATTCAAGTGGTGACTCCAGAAGAATCTACTAGATACCAAATTCAGAGACCTGCAGAGTCCATTTTCAAATAGGTAATAGTTCTTGTAAGAAAAGTTCCACGAAATACTATCCAACTATATTTTTGCAGTTTTTAGCCAATAGGTAACAGAGCCAGGGTGGCTCACACCACCCTGTGGTGCGGGCCCACCCCTGGCCGTGCCACCAGGTGGTGTGGCCACTCTGAACTCTGCCTCTAACCCGTTTTCTCCCAGTACCTTCCTTTTGTTGTGAAACTTCGTAATATATAATCCCCCGGATCCCCCGAGGTTCGTATATCGTGTTTTCGTCATGTTTTTGTTTCAATCTGTTTTTTGCCAGGAACTATCTTTGAAAGCTTAGGAGCACAATGGTGTCTGCCAAGGATAAAGGAAAGGAGCCTATGGAGGAAGATCTCCAAGACCCCGGGGAGGAGAAGGAGATCAAGAGTGAAGATGAAGAGGAGGCAAAGCACACCAGCGCTACCATTGCAGGCATTGGAGTGGTGGCAAACCCTGCCAGGACTATGTCAATTGGAGGGAAGCCTCCTTATCACTGTTCAGATCCCTGGTCACTTCCTCCACGCACCAAGAATCCTTTCCATACTCTTATCCATGCGCATCAATACCAGAATATGCCCAAGGGGAAATTACCCTCCAATTGGGATTTGCCTCGTTCTAGCCATGTAGGAAAAGAAGACTTCACGGAGGTAGAGTGGGGAAAGGATCACAAGAGCTGGTATTCTCAACCCGACATGGTCATGAGCCGCATTGAGCAAAACTCGCAGCTTATTCGTAATCTCACCTTCGAGATTGAGGACTTGGGGAAACTGATCAAAGAGCTCATCAAGAGGATACCACCACCGAAGGAGTAATTTGTCATCAGGTTTGGCATCCCCTTGGCTTGTTCCAAGCTTGGGGGAGTGCCGCGGTATCATATCACTATATTCTATCTTTTTACCTTTTTAGTAGAGTCATATCATGAATAGAGAAGTTATCATGTAGGATGGTTTGCATTATGGAAGTGTCCCCTCTCTCGTTAGATATGTATCCCTTGGTGTGAGTTGCCGTTATGGAATATTAATGAGAAGTTCTATCATTTACTCTTTTGCATAGTTATTTTAGTTTTCAATTCGTGGTTATATGATTGATCTTGTTGTTAGTATTGGAATCACTTTGGGATCATTAAGTTAATTTAGTTGGTTTTGGCAAACCTAGCTCGGTTAGTAGCAACACTATTTTTGAGAGTTGAATGAAAAAGATAAAAGTACTCTAAAGAAAAATAATTTCATCATCTTTCTTTCTTGATTTGCTCATAAGTCTAGTATTCTCTAGTTAAGATCTTTTGTGTTTCCAAGGAAGATTGCATGTTTGTATTTATCACTTATATGTTTGTTTGTTTCCTTCAACTCTTATACTTGCTACCCAGCCTTGCTAGCCAAAAACCTGTATTGAGAGGGAATTCTTCTCGTGCATCCACTTCCTTTAAACAAAAACCATGCCATTTGTGTCCACCATACCTACCTATTAGCATTATTGCTATTCCAAGTAAATTCTTGTTTTATCTACCTCCCAAATTAAACTTGTTATGTGAAAAGTAGTGATTAAAGCTCTCACGAACTTGATGGCACATTTTACTTTCTTGCACTTAATAAACTTGAACCATTGTGCTCACATATGTTGCGTATATGCTTGCGCTTTGTAAGTTGTGAATTAGCAGAACCATGCTGTCATGGGGAATGCTTTCAACATTGCACTGGTACTTTGTACCTAGTTGATATCATGTTCTTTTGTCTATGGATGTCGTCGGTGTGAAATGAAAGGAGAGCTTGTAAGTCCATGGAGTTATGCATGTGTGTTAGAGAAACGCCTGGGCCGCTGGTCTAATCCATGCTGACATGGTGGAAACCTGCAGCATAACCATAACGAGCATCTATGAAGCATTCTTCTTATAAAAAAAGAGAGTCCGATATTGAGAAAAAAGAGAAAAAGAAAAAAAGAGATTATGAAAAGAGGAAAGAGAGAAAAAAGCACCATATTCCCATGGTAAATAAGAAGATTGCTAAGATGTTTGTTGTCTGCTTGCCTTGTCAATTTGATATGGGGATCCTTCCGTATCATCGGGCAAGGTGTACCCCGTTGGCGGTTCTCTATGATACACATATGCTTACGATGACAAGAACTTACCGGTGAATAACTTGAGTAGCATGTGGAGCGGCCCTCGTATTCAAGGGACATGAGATTCTCAATTTACTGTCAATGCATATCCTCATATTTGATCACTTTAACCTTAATCACCTAAAGATGCCTATGATAGGGGCAGTGAGAGCTAAAAGCTAATAAGTATCATAATTTTTGGGAGCTCTTTATGAGACTTGTAATCCCTGCTTCCCTCTGCGAAGGGCCTTTCTTTTACCTTTTAGTTGAATCAGTAAACCTAATCCTTTCTATCTCAGCAAGTATTTTGAGTTGTTGTGTTTCATTCATTCATACGATGATTTATCCAATCATGTTCCTTGTGTTACTTGTTTTGCACATTACTCTTATCTTGGTGTTTACTACTTTGAAAGATATCATTGAAAACCAGTTATTTGTGAACTCCAGCAAATTATCAACTATTCTTCGACCAAGAGCTAAGTTTGCCATTACCAATTATGATTTACTTTATGTATCTTTATTGTGTTTCCTTTACTTATTGCAAGTTAAGTTATATAATAGTGAGTTGTCTTCTATTATGATCAATGTATTGATGAATGTGATGCGTCTTGTCTGTATTCTTTTTATCGACTCTTCACTCCATAAACCTGAGGCCATATTTATTGAGCTCAGTTTCGCTTGGGGACAAGCGAAGTCTAAGATTGGGGGGAGTTGATACATCCATTTTGCATCACTATTCTATATCATAATTCACTGTTATTCATTGATATATTTCATATTAAGAGATGATACTTATGTTATTTCATCTATTTTTGCATGGTTGATGACTTTTGGAGCATGGACCGCTGCAGTCAGGATTCTGATGGAAAAGGTGCTGTTTGGAGGCAAAATTCACGAAGATCAGAAAATCTAGGAAAATATACAGAAAATCCTATTTTTCCAGAAGACGAAGGCTGCCAGAAGAGGGAGTGGAGATTGGCCATAGGGGCCCCACACCACCCCCTGCCGCGGGCCACCCTAGGCCACGCCACCAGGTGGTGTGGCCGCCCTAGCCCACCTCTAGATCTCCCCTCTGGCGTATATATTCCTTCCGAAACCCTAAGACTCGAGGAGCAACCACAGAAAGATTCCGCCGCCTCTGCGGGGCGTAAAACACCGAGAGAGAAAGATCTCTCCGGCAGACAGAATTCTGCCGGGGGAATTCCTTCCCGGAGAGGGGAGATCGTCGCCATCAACACCACCATCAAGCTGGACTTCATCGGTATCATCATCATCATCATCTCCACCATCATCACCATCAGCACCCTCATCACCATCTCCATATTGATGTAACAATTGGGTTGAATCTTGCATAGTTCTTAGGGGAAACTTTCCCGGTGTTGATTACTCTTTGTAGTTGATGCTATTGAGTGGAACCATTGAATTATTGTTTATGTTCATATTGTTATACATCATTATTCCATCTCTGATCATGATCCATATGATGTCTTGTGAGTAGTTCGTTTTGTTCTTGAGGACATGGGAGAAGTCATGTTGTTAGTAGTGGAGTTGTGTTGAGAAAGATTCAATAGTTTGATATTTAAGTTATGGTGTACTTCTTCTAGTGGTGTCATGTGAACATCGACTACATGACACTTCACCTATATGGGCCTAGGGGAATGCATTGTGTATTTGGATACTAATCGTAGGGGTTGCCAGAGTGACAGAAACCTATACCCCCGTTAGGAAACCATTGCACAAGGGACGTAAGGGTCTTAGAGTTTAAAGCTGTGGTTAGGTTTCTACCTTAATTACTTTCTTGTACTTACAGATGTTTGCAAGGGGTATAATCACAAGTATGTATTAGTCCTAGGAAGGTCGGTACATTAGCACAGGTTCACCCACACAACACTTAGCGAGCTAAAGAAGATTAATCAACTATATGAAGCGAAAGCACTTGACAGAATTCCCATGTGTCCTCGAGAACGTTTGGTCATCTTAAGTAATACAACCGGCTTGTCCTTTGCTGCATAAAGGATTGGGACACTTGCTGCATTTATTCTTATTGTATTTTATTTACTTGTACTTTGTTTACTTGCTTTATTAAAAACCTCTAAAAATCCGTTTGCTAAGTATTTGCAGAGAATTCCTGATCCATACCACTAGCCAGCACCTTCTGCTCCTCGTTGGGTTCGACACTCTTACTTATCGAAAATACTGCGATACACCCCCTATACTTGTGGGTCATCAGTCACGTCATTAGTTGAATGGTGTGATAGACAAACAACCCAACCAGTTGTATATTAATGTGATCTAGTTACAAAGTTCACCATTAATGATAAACTAAGGAAACCTCGCAACCTGATCCTTAGACTGTGAGATAATGCAAATCACCATTCTAGAGAGAGCTTAGATGGTTATCAAGTATCATACCATGACTGGGTGATCAAAAAGGTGCCACTCAGGTTTCCCAAAGGGGCGCGTAGAGGAGTACATATCAAGACCAGGATTTGCCAATCCATGTAACGGATAGATACATATGTGGCCAACTCGGTGGCCCTGCATTAACGAAGCTTGCAAGCGTGTGACTGGGTCACAGAATGCAACGACACGAAAAAGAGAAAACAAGTTCATTGGTAACGAGATTGAACGAAGGTATGGGGATACCATAGATCAAATATCGGGTGAACTAGGTATCAAGTGGCAAAGGGAATGGGAAACGACTGTTTACGGTTCAAACAACATTATCATCGTGGAATGCACAGGGGTCATTATGGGCATCCCGGTCCCGCTATTGATCATTGATGGAGATCATGTCTGTGCCATTCTCGAGCCGTGGGGAAATACACTTAAGGGTATGATGAGCTAGAGATCCTCTATAAGTTGGAATCACCATATGAAAGAGAAAAGGAAACTGGAAAAGTTCCGTGAGAGAACCGGAATCGTTCCAGGAAAGTTCCGAAGTCGTTCGGAGGAAATCCAAAGGGAACTGAAAGGTGTTTTGGGTCAAGTCAGATTTTGTAATATGTATTTACATGTTAATTAATGTAATTAATATTAAATATAATATTAAAGTCTAATTTGAAGGGGTATTCCACTAATGGGCCAAACTTCCTAGGGAAAAGGGCCCATGAGGGAAAACCAAAGGAGGGAAGGGCCAAGGTCTAGCCGCCTCAAGGGGGCCCACCTGGCCAGCCTAGGGCTATGCACGGGGTGGGGCCCACCCCTGGCCGGCTGGCACATGGTGCCCTAAGGGCCCATGCGCCTCCCCCTCTCTCCCTTGTTTAGTCCCACATGGGAAACCCAAAGGGTAGGGCACACCCCCTCCCCCTATATAAAGGGGTGCCCATGGGTGGGATTTGACACACCAATATTTGGAGAAATCGTTTGGTTGACTTTCTCCTTCCCTCTCTCTCTCGTCTCCATGAGTTGGCATGGTCCCAAGTAAGGATTGTCCATGCAAGAGACACTGCACCTGTAGCACGCCGTTGCGCTGCAGGGATTCCAAGCCGGAGATCTACTTCCGCACTCCCGGTAGGGATCAAGGAGCCGGAGGTCGTCGTCGTACACCGTATGTGTATGAAACCACGAGGGACCTCACTTGAGGCACCTTGGATGTCGTGAGCCGGAGCTGCTGCACGATGAAGAAGGAGCAAGGGGTGACCTGTGAGGAGCTTCGCGACCTTGAGGTTGGCTACGAGTTCGACTACTTCAACCACGTTCCCCTCGGAACGTTAACCGCATACGATCTACAAGGGTATGTATTCTATATGCTCGGCCGTTACCGCATTACTACATAGATAGATCTTGGGCAGTTTAGGAGGTTCCAACGTAGGAATTTTTTTGTTTTCTACTGCGGAACCCTTCACTTGGGTCTGCCAGGATGACATCGACTGGCTCTACCGGACCCGCCGCATCCTCGCCGGGGTTTCCTGCTGCCTCCCCTGCCAGGAGATCATTCCCTCTCCCAATCTGTGTGAGTTTGTGGTTTTACTTTTGCACTTTCAACGGGGGTTTGGCCTTCTCGTCAGCAATTTCTTCTGCGAATTCATCACCACCTTTTCTCTCCAACCTCACCACCTTCGGCCTAACGCCCTTAACTCGCTATCCTCTTTTGCTTCCGTGGTTGACGGTTATCTCGGCCTCTGGCCCTCCGTTCATATATGGTACAAGTTCTTTGGCTTTAGGGCCAATGTCGTCCCTGATCCAGAAACTGCCCCTACCGACAAATCTCTGACCTAGTGCGGGGCAGCCTCCATCTCACCTCGGAAGCACTTCGTCTTCCCCCGAGTCACCAGCTTAGAGTCCTGCATGGGGTGGGCCAAGACATTCTTCTATGTGAAGAACGATACCGAGGTAGACAAGATTCGGCTGCTTCCCTTTTCACTCGGCATCCCCAACATGACCTTATGGAACCGGATCCTGATGAGATCCAGCGCCTTGGTGAATTAGGTGAAAAAATGGATCAAGGAGCTGAACAAGTTGGGGCTGTGCAGCGAGGATGTCATGATCACTTTCGTTCGCAACCGAATCTCCCCTCTGTAGGAGCGTACCCATAAGCTTTGCCATATGGGCAGGCATCTCGACCCCAACCGAACCTCATCCTTTGAGCTCAACATTACTCAAATCTTCCGCTGGGTTAAGGCCATCTTCAATATAACCTCGGACTTCAATGAGGACTAGGAGTGGGGGTACGAGCACTTCTACCGAGATAAGCTACCTGCCATGGTATATTTCTTATTTGATGCTTATTCTGAGTTATGTTTATGTCGGACCGTGTTATTTACTTGATCCCTTTTGCAATATTTCTTTCAGATGTTTCTTCAACAGACAGTCGAGGATGGTACGGAGCCGTCCCTTAAGTGGGTAGAAGGACCGAGCTGCCTCAGACACGGAGGAGCTGGACTTCGAGGATTTCTTGCATACTCTGGACCCTAGCATCAGACGACCCTTCGGTAAGACCTCTGGCTTGAGGGATTGGCCGGATGATGAGGAAGACCCTGATATTGAGATGTTAGAGGTATTTTATCCGATTCCTATCTCATATGCCTTTCCGGTTGATTCGGCTCCAGCTAACCTGGCCGGTCAGGTCCACGAGGATACTCCCCTTGCTGCGGGCGAGCCAGTCCTGCCCCGACAAAGAAACGTGCGGCTACCTCGGCTCCTTTGTCCGAGCCACCCCAGACTACGAAAAGACAGAAGAAATCCGGTGTCAAGGGCGCCGGCAAGCCCGCGACTAAGGCCATGGTTCGGAGAGCCCCAAAGCCTAGGGAGCCACTGATGAGTTCATATTTGCATCATGTTTTACATTATTATTTTGCATTGTAGATGTAGGATCTTGGTATTTTATGGCGCTCGCGCGCACATTTTATGTCTCTTTTCACCAGGATCAGGATAGATGATGGATCGAAAGGATACAATTCTTGGAGCAGTTGTACTATGGAGAAATGGAGTCAAAAACAAGGTAACTCTCTTATTTGGGAAATACTAATAATACCAGAAGAAAACAAGAAGCGAACAAGGGAGGCAGAGAGTCCAACGACCAACTATACGATCGGAGCAACTTTTTCGGCCGTATAGCTCTGGCCATATAGTTGGCGCCACCTCCGCCTCGTCAAATAGTTTCACCCCGTGCAATTGGTTCCAGGAGACGACATACAGAACACCCAAAAATCACAGAAACCTCACCTCCGGAAGGCATCTGGAGGGGGAACTCATCCACCAAGGATCCATCTTCACCCTGCACAGATCCAGGAGGCTGACACATCGATCTTCATCATCCACCGCTGCATCACCACCATATGCATCCTTCCCATATACATCTTCTCTAGATCTTGTTGTAATGCCCATACTCATTGTGGATTTATACAAGTACTATTCATCTATGATTGTTTCCATTACCATTGCTATGATGTTGATTGCCTCCATGTCTGAGTAGATCATTAGTTCTTGGGGAGGTGGAGAAACCCTAGTATGAGATTGAAATAAGATAAAGTCTATTATGATATTCATCGCTGTGACCATGTGTTAGATTTTCTACATCTTGATGTTGAGAGAAGTCGACCTCTCAATATTTGCTTCTCGTAGGGACTCGATGGAGGAAACTACTTGTTGGTAGACGGAGGTGTGCTAGCACTTATAGTGACTATAAAGCTGTTGGCACCCCTTATGAATCAACTTGGGAACCGAGGAAACTCACGGAACACTATCCATGCCATGGGATACTTCCTACTGGATTACGTTCCTTAATAGAACAGTAATTCAATTGATGTCGATTGCTGACTGTTGTGGTTATGAGGATGATGTGAGCAACGGTTGTTGCCTATTTGTCCAATTAAAAAGTTCCTCCCACACATACATAGTTGAGAATGTTCATGATGATAATCTTTATCTTAGATCCTTACAATACTAGTGGTGTATCCGCTACTCCCTGAGAACGCTTTTCCCCTACCGCGTTCCAATCTCTCTTACATACGCGATACTTACTTTCTGTACTCATTTTTTTTACTTTACTTTATTATTGCTCTTATACCCAAAACCCAAAAACACCTTTTTACACAATACTCGCATTTTATCTTGTCACTTAGAACTTTATCTAGCATTTCTATTGTAATATTTATTTCAAGAGTTATTAGATTCAGACTCCTGCTCCCTGTGGGATCGATATATTTATTTCAAAACTAGCTACAAACGATCTATGCACTTGCAGTCATCAGCCTCCTACTTCATCCGAGTAAGCTCTTCCCTCTTTCCTTGTTCTTCAATTAGCTTCTCTCCCTTTGTGTGTATTTCTTGTTTCTCTCTTTCTGTTCTAACTTGTTGTTTTGTTCCATCTAACTCAGTAGGGCTCCCAAGGAGACCACCTAGAGTGGTTCGAGCATTGCCTCACCTCTCCGAGATGATCCACCTTCCCCTTGTCGTGATGACACTCATCCTCTGAGCCCTATTCAGGAGAGCTCCGCAGCCGCACTGAATCTCAGCCCACCATGGCCTATACCTAAAGCTTGGGCTTTACTTAATAGAATTCATGATCATAGAGTTTCATGGAAT
Organism: Avena sativa; assembly: GCA_916181665.1. NCBI lineage: Eukaryota > Viridiplantae > Streptophyta > Magnoliopsida > Poales > Poaceae > Avena > Avena sativa. The sequence goes on along the minus strand of OV702290.1, from coordinate 361,781,114 downwards.
TTTGGTCTAGGAAGTGAAGGAGGCATATAAATAGAGTATGATTGTATTCACGACTATAATAAAAATGTCCATGTGAAAGAATTATCTAAAGAACTTTATTTGGATTCAGATCTTGTGTTGCAAGTTGTTAAAGCTTTTACAGAACATATCAAAGCTCCAAAGGAGGGTCCAATCAAGTATGATCCACCACCCGAACCTGAAAAGAAAAGAGAAGATAAAGCAACACTAGCCTCCGTAGAATTGATATATGAAATGCCTTTCCCTAACACTGCACAAAAGCATATTTTTGAATATGAACAGGTCAAAGCAGTATAGGATAAAAAGGAAGAGGAAAGCATGCCAGAAGTAGTGGAACATCTGGAAGAGACCAAATATGAAGAGGTAACCAAGGAAGCAATTATGGCTATGTACGCACATTGTAACATAGTTGAACTTGATGAAGTGACTTCCGTATTGGTTAAAGGTAAAACAAAGGTAAAAGATGTGGGTAAGCCTATTCTTCCCTGCATATTTAAAGAAACCTCGCATTATGGTTTATGTGATATTGGCACCGAAGTTAATGTTATATCCTATGACTTTGTAGCATCCCAATTGTCTAACAATTGCAATGCTACTAGCCTAGTCTATATATATGCTACTTCCTATATATAATTGTTGCATCATAATTATATCATGCTCATGTCATCATGCCACCTTGCATTTGAGCATCATATAAAACCCTTGTGATTTGGTTCTCCTCTCATATGCATTGTTAATTGTATTTGCCTCTTGATATTGTATTTGATTATTGATATATTGTTTAAATGCCCAAGTTGAGTTGGGGGCATATCTTTTATTAACTCCACCACCTTTCTTGACATCACCCCATCATTCCACCATTCCACCATATATGAGCATTACAACTTATTTGGTTTTACCTCTAGCTCATGTGGGTTGGGATGGATCCAATTCTATCTCCACATGCTCTCATATATGCACCATATTGTTTCCACATTATTGGTTTATGAGGGCCACATGGCCACCTTTGCATGCCTTGTGAGTGGAACCCTTTTCTAGCTTCCATATGGGTTGGTTTGGGGTTATTATCATGTTGGGATATTTTTTTGGGCTTACTAAATACCTAGTGTCACATACACACTAGCAAGTCCCATTTTTATTCAAATATGGTCACCTCCATCTACTCCACATGGGGCATCCTTTTAATTCTTTTAGCTTGGCCTTGTTCCATATTTTGGAATGCATATGCACAAATGCCATGATTATTTATTATGTTTTCACAAGAGTAAAACATGGCATTTAATGTTTTGCATGGGCCATGCAACCATCACCACCATTTGATCTCCTTTGGGTTTTTCTTTGGTTTTTGAGTGGGTCATGTTCATACCCTAGACCCTCACATGTGTATGCTCCCATGCGTGGTCATGTGAGATCAAACACCATCTCTTCCACCTTTTGGCTTGATCTTGCTAAACTCTAGCCAACCCTATCTTATCTCTCCTTATCCATCACCATGTGTCCAACAAACACTCCCCTCTCCATCTCACTTCCCCATCATGCTTGATCTTGTAGATCATCACAAACCCTAAACCCAATCTCTTGCTTGATCATGTGGGTATATGCATTAACCCTAACACCATAAGTCTCTACCAACCCACTCACCCTAGCCTCTCTCTCTAGTCGCTCTCTCAAAACCCTAAGCCCTCATCTCTCCTCTCTCTAACCCGAGCCACCACACCATGATCCACCACCCCATCTAACCCTAGCTACACCCGACCCTCCTCCCTCTCTCTCGGCCAGCAAGACCCCACCAGCTCCTCTCTCTCCAACCCTAGGCCGAGCCACCCTCCTAACCGACCTGGTCACCTCTCTCCCCTCTGGCTCGACCAGACCAGGTGGACAGCGAGTCGGTGCACTGTTTTTCCTCCTCCCCGCCTCTCTCACGTGCTCGATCGCCCCACCTCCTGCCTCTCGTGCTCTCCCCTCCCATCCTTATCCTTCCACCGACCCCAGATCGAGATCCCTCGCCCAGACTCCCTCTCCCTCCTCCTCCTTTGGCTAACCACCCAAGGCAAGACCACACCCCAAAACCCTAGACCTAGCTCGGTCTACCACCTCCTTCGTCGACCCGGTGAGGTGCAGCACGCCCGGGCATACCAGGACCTCCCTCTGCCTCCTCTACATCACCCTGCACGGGCCACGCCTCGCCGGAGTCCTCTGAAGCTCCCCGGGCACGCCGCAGCCACCGGATCAGACGCTCGCGGGACCCCTGCCTCTGCTCCGACCCGATCCACCTCTCTCTCCAGCAACGTCACGGGCGACCCCCTGGTGAGCCTCTCAAGCTCCTAGACATGCCCGTCCTCCTCCTAGCGGCCCAGACGCGCCGGACGTTCCGTCGAGCGAGCTCCGTGCGTTGCCGCCGCGATGTCCATCGTGTCTGCAGGAGCAACCGCAGCATCCGTCCGCCCTGTTCCTCACCCTGCCCCGCGCGCTGTAGACCACCTCCGTGCATGCTTTCTGAATGGAAATTGTAGCCCGATGTCCCCTCTGCGTTTTTCCTTTTTGCGGCTTGGTGTGATTCACCGCCTGACGGATGTAGCCCGACCCCCTGTTCTCTGCTGGCGACGCGCAGCAGCAGTCCGGTGACGCCGATGTTTTCGCAGAAAGACCCCTGCCCTTTTTCCCGCCTCAACCCGCAGTCCCAGAAGCCCACCTGTCAGCCTCGGTGCCTTTTTGCAAGGAAACCCCCCGGAATATCCTGGCCATCACGGACAGACCCTCCCCGCGCCCTGGATCGCCCACGTGTCAGCTGCCCGCTGGCCGCGCGCGCGCTGTGGCCCCGCCGCCTGGAGGCCCACCTGTCATCCTCTGCGGCTGGGTGTACTCGCGGTGCAAAAAGTCCCCGCGCCAATCCCGCCGCGTCACCTTTGCTGAGTCAGCGGTTGGCCCACCAGTCAGCGAATCGGGCTAGCTGCTTCTGTGTACAAAAAGTCTCTATGTAATTCTGTTTTAATAAAACAATTTCTGTAAATGATTTATATAAATTTAAATCTGTTTTAATTAACTTTTAATTTTCAAATCCAAATAATACCAATAATATATGTTTTGAGATCAGAAAAATGTGAGGATTTCAAATATGCCCTTCAAAACATTGTTTGAACACTTTAATTTTCGAGTTGATTAAAATTACAATAAAATGCCTTTTTTCTTAATTAATTAATAACTTTTGTTTTATAACTCCAAATTTAACAAATAATATGTCTAAATCGATCAGCTCGACGAGACCTTTCTGTTTATGCATTCCATGTTCTGAATTGCAGCATGCATCATATAAAAATAAAGTATACAGCAACTTAGTCGAGTATAAAATATGGTTAAAACTCAATAAAATGCTTATTTCTTGTGTTCCACACCTCACCCATGCCATGCTACATTATTGCCATGCAAATTGTGCATCATTCATCATGGCATGATTGTTTGCTTGTCGCATTTAATTCATATGCTTGTGCACTTTATTTATGTTGGCCCTTGTTTGTTTGGTTCTTCTTCGAATAGACGCTGAGCAGGGGATATATCAAGAGACCCAGGAGCACTACCCAGATCCTTCTCTCGCTTCAACTGAGCTGCCAGGCAAGCACTACCACATGCTTGCATACATATAGTACCTATTGCCTCTATCTTATTCTTGCATCATTGAGTCGCGATTGCATTAAACTAAATCCCAAGTACTGCATAGCCTTTACTTTTAAACCCCACCGAAGCTTGTTCCTCCATCCCATGAGCCATTACTACAGGAGTTGTTTGAGCCATGCGAGTCGTAGAACAGCATGTGTAGGGTATGTGAGTGTCTGATGTACAACGAGGTACCTAAACAACTTAACCTGAGTAGTAATGGGATAACTAATGAAAGTGGCACCGGTGAGCAATATCTGCTATTTGGTTTTTATGCTCGCTTGTGTCCCGTAGGACCCCGAGTACTTGATTCCTGTTCCTTGAATATTCGCGCTATCCACATCCGGGAGGCTTATGAACCCCCCTGAGCTAGAGCTTGATTCATTCTTATTTCTTGGGGCCACAAAGTAGTTTGGAGCTTTATTACTATCCTGTACTTATGCCATGTTTTACTGCTTTATTTAAGATTGTGCGAGGAGCACCTGTACTGTTTTGGATGCGGAGTGTTTTCGCGGTATCGACAAGCCCAGTCACATTTTCGGGTTCCCAGTCGTTTACAGCCACTGACGCAAACCTTGAGTCCGTCTCGGAGCCGGCTAACTTCGTTGCGGGTAGCTTAATGGGGTGGCCCCCTGAAATATTTCTGAATCTTGTGATCGCTTTGTCGTGAATGCCTCGTCGGGTTTTGATTTGGTTTTTCCGAGGTTGATCGAGTGTGTGTTGCTATTTGTGCACCCCTGCAGGGTAAAACTTTCTGAAAGCCGTGTCCGCGGTTATGGACGACTTGGAGCACAGTTTCTCGATCATAGACAAGTATAACTAAAGTACCGCTTTTAATTTGACTAAGTGCCTGACTAGTAAATAGTGCAACACTCATAGAATGGATAATAAAACTGCCAACGGATGGGGGGTTGTTCGTCTGCTTCCTTGTCGGTAAGCGAGGAGGAGGATGGACCTGTTAATATTACTGTTATAACTGTTGGTATTAATTCATGGACATCTGTCTGTCTTTGGTTAGGCAGATGGTTAGCGAGTATCTATAGAATTGTTAGGTATTATCTTTTGCTGCATTTGCGTCACCCCAGGTTGTATCCCCTTTAGAGGCATAAAGACTTGCTGAGTACCCCTAGGGTCTCACACGATAAATTGTTTGATTCAGATGAACAGGTAAACTCGCAAGATGGATACTGGGTGGAGGAGACGGACGATGTGGGCAACGATCACTTGGTGTAGAGATTCCGGGAACGGGGATCCGTGAGATCTGTGGGCGGGATGTGTTTATTTATGGGGCATCTTATGCCGATTTGCTTCTTATCCGTACTCGGATCTTGTTTTCCGCTTCCGCCTGATACTCTGATGTTTGATGTATGAGGAGATATCCTAAACTATTATATCTATCTAGGATATTTGGATCTTGCCGTATGGCGTTGCAATATTTCTATTTCTTTTAGATGGAATGGCTCTGAGGACTGTTGTATGGTGGCTTGCATACATACTCATTTGTGTATGTAGTTGATCCCTTCGCCTGCCGATTACGCCGCCCGTTCTTGTCCCGATGTTTGGAAATGGTTAGGACGGCCGAAAGGTCTACCTGTGAGTGGCATTTGGGCCCCACCGTACTATTTTAACCATTTCCGCTCATCCAGGCTTGTAACTAGGAGCGTAATTCACCGAGGTAGTTACAATTGGTATCAGAGCCATCCCGCCCTTCAGGGTCTCAGCCAAATGGTCGTTGTCAGTCTAGCAAATATTTTTGGTAGCTATGTATACTAGGGAAAAACAAAACGTGAGAGTAGGACTGCTTCCACTTTTCTTCTTACCTACCCAACCACCCTTTTCTGGTAAGGAAGTGTAACGTTTTCAATCCTCTTCTTAAAATTCAAACTAGGATTCACGTGTTCTGGGTTTCCGTAGTACCATAGGAAGTGTGTGTGTGTGTAATTCCTTGTCTATCTGTTGCATCCAATTTGTTATCACAATCTGCCTTTGGTTATCAACTGTTGGTACATTCCATACTGACAGGCTTTTGAAAACCGGCGCGATCTATCTGACTCCTTGTTAACCGGTGCCATCTTCTTAAGGGTGTTCTTCCTTCCAGCATGCTTTCACAGAATGTGGAGTTGCTAATCTCTACCTGATAAGTGATTTTGCGCATCTATTGGTATTTTAATGCCGAAAATGCGGAAAAATTTTCTTTGATACATCTGTGTTTCCACACTCCTTTCCAGTCGTGTGTGAAACATTATCTATCTCCCTTTTATCAGCATGTCCATGCTAACTCATTCTTTTGTCACCGGCGCTTAATCCTGGAGTTTTATTTCATCTCCAATTCTCTTGGGCTAATTACATAACATGTGTCGATCCGATGCTGGTGATTGTAATTTGGTTCTCAGCATAGCTATATGACACGTATCATGAGTGGAATATGGAAAATGCAATCACCACTATCCTCCAAATGGTGACGGTTATCTCCTATGATTTTGAGTACACCGTGATCATATCTATGCATATTCGAGCATCTTTGGCAATCCGGAGTTTCTCAAGGCACTACGGCGGTCTATCATCTGTCCATCATGCTGCACATCTTTTTGAACTCCATATCTGCAAAATTATCTTTGAGACGAGGGAATTGCATCTTTTCGTCTCTGATAGCTTTGCTTAAGGTATGATCTATCATCTTTTCTTTATCCAAGATCTCTTTATCTTTGTAACCGGTGATCCGATCGACAATGTGAACCAGGTGACATCTCTTTTTCTTCCGAAGGACCAGATAATCTATTCTTCCAGTGCATCTTCTTCAACACGAACCCGTGCTCTTAATATTGATCTTTCTAAGAGCGTTGAGCTCAGGAAGTGTTCGAGCATTTGTTCGTTTCTCTCGCCTTTTGAACTTGGTATTCTGGGAATATCTTGTTAATCCATGGTGGTATATGTTGATAATATGCTTGCCTATTCCATATCAATGGAAGAACATGGAAGATCATCTGTGTCCCTTTCTCTCCAGCTTTGTTAACACTGCCTGTGTGCAAAGTCATAAAGTGAGAATTCTGACTTTTTGAAGTCACCTATCTCGGCCACGTCCTTCTGCTAAATAGATCGCTTCAACTCTAGAATCAGCAAGTCCATTGTTAATTCCATCCTCCATCTTCAACCAATCTGGAGTTATTCCTTGTTGGCAAGTTATCATCGTCGTTCCGCTAAATATTTTCCTCAAGACTGCTAAATCTCTCTCAATCATTTCAAGAACAACATGGAGTTCTTTTCACCTCAGTCTCGTCAAGTGATCTTTTGAAACCCTCTCGCTCTATCGTCTATGCTCAATCCATCGGAGACCATGAAGACCTTCCAGATCTTGTATTCCTTCTGATCAAGTGGTGCTATCTTTTTCTTTATCTGTGGAATCTTGCAGTTGTCTCCGTGATCTTCCTTCATATCTTTCCGGTGACTGGTTACTTCAGACATGACGACAACATCATCATCTTTATCTATCTATGAATCCGGCGAATCGTTTGCATCTATCCTTGTTTTCTAACGAAGTTCCATGAGTTATTGTCAATACCTTCAGTCTGTTTCGGTAGTTGGGTTGCATGGTTTTCTTATTCATGTGTGGAGTAATGCTTTGAGTGCGGGATGGAGTAGCTACCATACCACTACTCTTATCATTCGCTCTTGTACATTGAATTGGTGAATTAATGTGATTTCACTAATTCCACGGAAGCTAGAAGTGGCCTTTATCCCTCGATACTTTTACTTCCGTCCTTGTTTTTCCGGAGTGCTCTCTCGAAGAAAGTAATCAATAATCTCTTGTTGCTGGTCTATCTATTCTAGATGGAGCAAAATCTTCAATTATCTGGTGGAAACAGACGCAAACTCTTTTATGTCCTCGTCATTCTACCGATGCTCGACATCCACAAACAAGATGAAAGGAAACTATCTCTCTTTTTGTTTCATCAATTCTCTTCTGTGGTAAAGCCAATTATGGTTGATGCCAAAAGCCGCAAATCTATTGCGTTAGCCTCAAGGCTAAAGAAAGCAATAAGTATATCTACAATAAACTCCAGATCCTCCATATTCTTTGCTTCTCGGGATTCCACCATGATCTGGCTTCACATCCGTCTCTGGAAGTTATATCCGCGCACCCCAATTGCGTGATCCTTGGTTCTTACCGTTGCAACAAGAATCTAATCCGACGATGTCTAACTAAATCTTTCTGTTGATATCAAGGGACTCTATTGTTTGAAGGCAATATTGTTTCCGTACTTCATTTCTCAAATCCGAGAGAAGATACGATGCTATTGTCATAGTGGTTCAAACCTCTCCAACCTATCTCTTTTCTTCCGGCGAGATAAAGATTCATCCTCTCTCGTATCAGTAAATCCTTAAGCTTAACGGTGTGTTTTTCTTTATCCATGATACATCATCTTTTCCTTTTCTTTCACAAGTGGTTCTATTCTTTTATCATGTTTCTTGAGAAAACCGGAGCTATGTCCATCCTATCCTTCTTGTCTCACGACAATCCTTCAACTCTTCTAACCGTTGTTTCTCAAGCAAAACGCAAGACTCGCAGCAAGTCTAGCACGTTATTCCGTTGGTCATCAACTTGGGAACGTGAGGGTCACCTTCGTTCGAACACCCGCCTCTCCTTGTGTTGTTTCTTTTTCCAAGGAATCTCGGGGTGAGATTCTTGTTTAGTGGGGGAGAGTTGTAGCATCCCAATTGTCTAACAATTGCAATGCTACTAGCCTAGTCTATATATATGCTACTTCCTATATATAATTGTTGCATCATAATTATATCATGCTCATGTCATCATGCCACCTTGCATTTGAGCATCATATAAAACCCTTGTGATTTGGTTCTCCTCTCATATGCATTGTTAATTGTATTTGCCTCTTGATATTGTATTTGGTTATTGATATATTGTTTAAATGCCCAAGTTGAGTTGGGGGCATATCTTTTATTAACTCCACCACCTTTCTTGACATCACCCCATCATTCCACCATTCCACCATATATGAGCATTGCAACTTATTTGGTTTTACCTCTAGCTCATGTGGGTTGGGATGGATCCAATTCTATCTCCACATGCTCTCATATATGCACCATATTGTTTCCACATTATTGGTTTATGAGGGCCACATGGCCACCTTTGCATGCCTTGTGAGTGGAACCCTTTTCTAGCTTCCATATGGGTTGGTTTGGGGTTATTATCATGTTGGGATATTTTTTTGGGCTTACTAAATACCTAGTGGCACATACACACTAGCAAGTCCCATTTTTATTCAAATATGGTCACCTCCATCTACTCCACATGGGGCATCCTTTTAATTCTTTTAGCTTGGCCTTGTTCCATATTTTGGAATGCATATGCACAAATGCCATGATTATTTATTATGTTTTCACAAGAGTAAAACATGGCATTTAATGTTTTGCATGGGCCATGCAACCATCACCACCATTTGATCTCCTTTGGGTTTTTCTTTGGTTTTTGAGTGGGTCATGTTCAAACCCTAGACCCTCACATGTGTATGCTCCCATGCGTGGTCATGTGAGATCAAACACCATCTCTTCCACCTTTTGGCTTGATCTTGCTAAACTCTAGCCAACCCTATCTTATCTCTCCTTATCCATCACCATGTGTCCAACAAACACTCCCCTCTCCATCTCACTTCCCCATCATGCTTGATCTTGTAGATCATCACAAACCCTAAACCCAATCTCTTGCTTGATCATGTGGGTATATGCATTAACCCTAACACCATAAGTCTCTACCAACCCACTCACCCTAGCCTCTCTCTCTAGTCTCTCTCTCAAAACCCTAAGCCCTCATCTCTCCTCTCTCTAACCCGAGCCACCACACCATGATCCACCACCCCATCTAACCCTAGATACACCCGACCCTCCTCCCTCTCTCTCAGCCAGCAAGACCCCACCAGCTCCTCTCTCTCCAACCCTAGGCCGAGCCACCCTCCTAACCGACCTGGTCACCTCTCTCCCCTCTGGCTCGACCAGACCAGGTGGACAGCGAGTCGGTGCACTGTTTTTCCTCCTCCCCGCCTCTCTCACGTGCTCGATCGCCCCACCTCCTGCCTCTCGTGCTCTCCCCTCCCATCCTTATCCTTCCACCAACCCCAGATCGAGATCCCTCGCCCAGACTCCCTCTCCCTCCTCCTCCTTTGGCCAACCACCCAAGGCAAGACCACACCCCAAAACCCTAGACCTAGATCGGTCTACCACCTCCTTCGTCGACCCGGTGAGGTGCAGCACGCCCGGGCATACCAGGACCTCCCTCTGCCTCCTCTACATCACCCTGCACGGGCCACGCCTCGCCGGAGTCCTCTGAAGCTCCCCGGGCACGCCGCAGCCACCGGATCAAACGCTCGCAGGACCCCTGCCTCTGCTCCGACCCGATCCACCTCTCTCTCCAGCGACGTCACGGGCGACCCCCTGGTGAGCCTCTCAAGCTCCTAGACATGCCCGTCCTCCTCCTAGCGGCCCAGACGCGCCGGACGTTCCGTCGAGCGAGCTCCATGCGTTGCCGCCGCGATGTCCATCGTGTCTGCAGGAGCAACCGCAGCATCCGTCCGCCCTGTTCCTCACCCTGCCCCGCGCGCTGTAGACCACCTCCGTGCATGCTTTCTGAATGGAAGTTGTAGCCCGATGTCCCCTCTGCGTTTTTCCTTTTTGCGGCTTGGTGTGATTCACCGCCGTTTAGTCGCCATCGTCTTCAGAAATCCGGCCGACCCCCTGTTCTCTACTGGCGACGCGCAGCAGCAGTCCGGTGACGCCGACGTTTTCGCAGAAAGACCCCTGCCCTTTTTCCCGCCTCAACCCGCAGTCCCAGAAGCCCACCTGTCAGCCTCGGTGCCTTTTTGCAAGGAAACCCCCCGGAATATCCTGGCCATCACGGACAGACCCTCCCCGCGCCCTGGATCGCCCACGTGTCAGCTGCCCGCTGGCCGCGCGCGCGCTGTGGCCCCGCCGCCTGGAGGCCCACCTGTCATCCTCTGCGGCTGGGTGTACTCGCGGTGCAAAAAGTCCCCGCGCCAATCCCGCCGCGTCACCTATGCTGAGTCAGCGGTTGGCCCACCAGTCAGCGAATCGGGCTAGCTGCTTCTGTGTACAATAAGTCTCTATGTAATTCTGTTTTAATAAAACAATTTCTGTAAATGATTTATATAAATTTAAATCTGTTTTAATTAACTTTTAATTTTCAAATCCAAATAATACCAATAATATATGTTTTGAGATCAGAAAAATGTGAGGATTTCAAATATGCCCTTCAAAACATTGTTTGAACACTTTAATTTTCGAGTTGATTAAAATTACAATAAAATGCCTTTTTTCTTAATTAATTAATAACTTTTGTTTTATAACTCCAAATTTAACAAATAATATGTCTAAATCGATCAGCTCGACGAGACCTTTCTGTTTATGCATTCCATGTTCTGAATTGCAGCATGCATCATATAAAAATAAAGTATACAGCAACTTAGTCGAGTATAAAATATGGTTAAAACTCAATAAAATGCTTATTTCTTGTGTTCCACACCTCACCCATGCCATGCTACATTATTGCCATGCAAATTGTGCATCATTCATCATGGCATGATTGTTTGCTTGTCGCATTTAATTCATATGCTTGTGCACTTTATTTATGTTGGCCCTTGTTTGTTTGGTTCTTCTTCGAATAGACGCTGAGCAGGGGATATATCAAGAGACCCAGGAGCACTACCCAGATCCTTCTCTCGCTTCAACTGAGCTGCCAGGCAAGCACTACCACATGCTTGCATACATATAGTACCTATTGCCTCTATCTTATTCTTGCATCATTGAGTCGCGATTGCATTAAACTAAATCCCAAGTACTGCATAGCCTTTACTTTTAAACCCCACCGAAGCTTGTTCCTCCATCCCATGAGCCATTACTACAGGAGTTGTTTGAGCCATGCGAGTCGTAGAACAGCATGTGTAGGGTATGTGAGTGTCTGATGTACAACGAGGTACCTAAACAACTTAACCTGAGTAGTAATGGGATAACTAATGAAAGTGGCACCGGTGAGCAATATCTGCTATTTGGTTTTTATGCTCGCTTGTGTCCCGTAGGACCCCGAGTACTTGATTCCTGTTCCTTGAATATTCGCGCTATCCACATCCGGGAGGCTTATGAACCCCCCCTGAGCCAGAGCTTGATTCATTCTTATTTCTTGGGGCCACAAAGTAGTTTGGAGCTTTATTACTATCCTCTACTTATGCCATGTTTTACTGCTTTATTTAAGATTGTGCGAGGAGCACCTGTACTGTTTTGGATGCGGAGTGTTTTCGCGGTATCGACAAGCCCAGTCACATTTTCGGGTTCCCAGTCGTTTACAGCCACTGACGCAAACCTTGAGTCCGTCTCGGAGCCGGCTAACTTCGTTGCGGGTAGCTTAATGGGGTGGCCCCCTGAAATATTTCTGAATCTTGTGATCGCTTTGTCGTGAATGCCTCGTCGGGTTTTGATTTGGTTTTTCCGAGGTTGATCGAGTGTGTGTTGCTATTTGTGCACCCCTGCAGGGTAAAACTTTCTGAAAGCCGTGTCCGCGGTTATGGACGACTTGGAGCACAGTTTCTCGATCATAGACAAGTATAACTAAAGTACCGCTTTTAATTTGACTAAGTGCCTGACTAGTAAATAGTGCAACACTCATAGAATGGATAATAAAACTGCCAACGGATGGGGGGTTGTGTTTATTTATAGAGATTCCGGGAACGGGGATCCGTGAGATCTGTGGGCGGGATGTGTTTATTTATGGGGCATCTTATGCCGATTTGCTTCTTATCCGTACTCGGATCTTGTTTTCCGCTTCCGCCTGATACTCTGATGTTTGATGTATGAGGAGATATCCTAAACTATTATATCTATCTAGGATATTTGGATCTTGCCGTATGGCGTTGCAGTATTTCTATTTCTTTTAGATGGAATGGCTCTGAGGACTGTTGTATGGTGGCTTGCATACATACTCATTTGTGTATGTAGGTGATCCCTTCGCCTGCCGATTACGCCGCCCGTTCTTGTCCCGATGTTTGGAAATGGTTAGGACGGCCGAAAGGTCTACCTGTGAGTGGCATTTGGGCCCCACCGTACTATTTTAACCATTTCCGCTCATCCAGGCTTGTAACTAGGAGCGTAATTCACCGAGGTAGTTACAGACTTCTACCTAGAAATAAAATAAGAAGTAGAACCGGCTACAATCAAAAATACTAATATGACAATTATGTTAGCCAATAAAAACCTTAGAATTCCAATGGGAGTAGTTGAAGATGCAACTGTCACAATTGGCAACAAAAACTTTCCTATCGATTTTGTAGTTGTTGATATGCCAGCTGGCACTCTTTGCCCAATTATATTTGGAAGGAATTTTTTGGGTGATATAGGTGCCTATGTTAATTTCAAGAAGGAGATTGTGTCTCTTAATCTTGGGGGAACAGAAAATAAATTCCATTTTCCAAATATAAAGACAAGCCTCCACAGATACAAGAAGAAGAGAGAACTATTGAGGAAATGGCGGCTCTTTTCTTTAGTAATCAAGAAGAAGAGATAAATGAAGATCCAAATTATGAAGAAATAGTTATGAAGGACAAGTCCCTAGGAGAACTAGAAAATGAATTCGATTCACTTCCCATTTTGGGATCTCCAACCGATGAGGCTTTTGAAGAGCCAGAAAAGAGAGGGGATGAGGAACTACCACCCTCTGAGTTGAAGACTCTACTAGAAAATCTCAAATATAGGTTTTTAGATGATACAAATAAATTTCTTATTATTATTAGTGCTAAACTTTTAGGAGAAGAAAAGAAGAACTCATGAAGATACTTAAGGAGCATCGTCAGGCCTTTGGGTACTCAATGGATGACTTGAAGGGCATCGGTCCCATGATCGCCGTCCATCAGATATTCAATGAAGAAGGTGCTAAACCAGTGGCGGAATTTAATAGAAGATTGAGGCCTGAAATGAAAGAAGTGGTAAGAAAATAAATTGTACGCCTACTGGACGCAGGTATAATCTATCCTGTTAAAGAAAGTGAATGGGTATGTCCTGTTCACTGTGTCCCTAAGAAGGGCGGTTTCACTGTTGTTCCTAATGAAAACAATGAATTGATACCTACTAGAACTATTGTTGGGCATAGGATGTGCATAGACTTCAAAAAATTAAATAAAGAGACTAGGAAAGATCACTATCCATTACCGTTCATAGATCAAACTTTAGAAAGGTTAGCAAACCATACTCATTTTTGCTACTTGGATGGATACTCTGGTTTTTCTCAAACAGCTGTTCATCCCGATGACCAACTTAAAACAACTTTCATTAGTCCTTATGGTTTACATGCTTACCAGCGTATGCATTTTGGTTTATGTAATGCTCCAGCTACTTTTCAATGATGCATGACTGCTATTTTTGTCGATTTTATAGAACTTATAAAGGAAGTATTTATGGATGACTTTTTTGTCTATGGAACTTCGTTTACTAGTTGCTTGGATAATCTCAAAAGAGTTTTGTAGCGTTGTGAAGAAACTAATCTTGTTCTAAACTGGGGAAGTGCCATTTTACGGTCAAAGAAGGAATAGTCCTTTGACACAAGGTATCAGGTAAAGTAATTGAAGTTGATAGAGCTAAGGTTGAGGCAATAGAAAGAATGCCACAACCTCGGGATATTAAAGGTATAAGAAGTTTTCTTGGTCATGTGGGTTTTACAGAAGGTTCACTAGAAATTTCTCTAGAATATCTAAACCTTTGACTAACCTCCTGCAAAAGGGAATAAGATTTAATTTTGATGATAAGTGTCTTGAAGCCTTTGATAAACTCAAAAATGCTTTATCCCGTGCTCCCGTCATTAAACCACCTATTTGGGATACAACCTTTGACTTAATATGTGAAGCTAGTGATGATGATGTAGGAGTAACTCTGGGACAACATATTGGTCATAGATTTAATATTATACATCATGCTAGTAGAACTCTTAATGGTGCTCAAAAGAACTACCCTAAGGAAGAAAAGGAACTTTTTGCTGCATTTTCTCTTGTGATAAATTTCGTTTGTATATAGTTGATGCAAAGGTAAGAGTTCACATGGATCGTGATGGCTTAAAAGAACTCCTCGAAAGGAAAGACCATAAGCCAAGACTGATCTGTTGGATTATTTCACTTCAAGAATTTGAGTTGCAGATTATGCAGAGGCAAGGAATAAAGATGTTGGATGCAGTGTCCATGATTGCCCCACAAGACACTAATCTTATTGAGAGGAACTTTAGTCCTGGTGATTTTCATTTACGAGAATTAGTCAATGAATTAAGGTCAATTCCTCTGTCAACACCCGGATTTTTAATCCCAGATGTCTGTTATGCCATACATTGCAATCCCAGGATTACAATTTTTGCGAGACATAACAGATTGGATATCATAGTACATCATCCATTACAAACCATAATAAGGTCTTACACAAATAAAGGATCTCATGATCTAGTCTTAATACAAATAAGCAGCAGAATAATAAGCATAGTAGTGGGTTCCATCTTCAGAGTCACATGCAATGCTGATGCTGGGAGATGATCCTAGTTGTCGTAGATGTCATGCTGTCCATCTTCCTGATAGTCCTCCTCATAGTCTAGCCACGGGAATAGCCAGGGACAAAGCCATGAGTAATCTTTAAGTACTCGCAAACTATCACTAACAAGTAAGGTAGTCTAGTAATCTTAAGCTCTAGGTTTATTTGCAAAAAGGCAGGTTTATCTAAATTGAGTTTAGAAGTAAAGAAAACTAAGTAAATGTTCTAAATCACCTAAGTGGGAACTTAGTTTTCATATTCACAACCCTGTTGCGGTCAAGTCAAAATCATAGTTCACTTCATAAGTCATTTTGAAAACATCTGACGACGGAATAGTATGGCCACTCCAACTGTCCATGACCGCGGACGCGGCTATTCGAATAGTTTGACACTCTGCAGAGGTGGTACACTTTCACCACAAAATTCAATACATTCGTCAGGGATAACCCTGAATCATCACACTTAGTATGCGGATAATCAATCATAACCTTTCCTTTACACACTCTAGTATAGGCACCTCCCCTATGAGCTTGGCCTCCCAGCCATGGCCATCTGCCATCCTAGGCATTGCATAGGTGGACAATTCACAATCACGAGGTAGCCTTAGCTCAAACCTCTTCCATGAGGGAACCCATACTAATGCATATAAACTTCCGGCTAAGCCCTACCCAATTCAGGTATTGTGGTTGTATGGTAAAATTAGAATGGTATCACATCCAAACCCAACCATCAGTTTTTATAAAGGGCTAAGGATCATGCCTCAACATTTTCATCATCAAATCCTTTTGTGTTTCTCAAGACATGTCAAAACATTTCAATAGAATGAAGCATCATTCTAAGGTTTTCATAATCATTTTCACCAAGTATTCCCATCTAAAGTGATCCACTTTTATGCTTAGCACTTGCCACTAAAGTTAAGAGTGTTCACTAATGAGGGGTGCTAATCTTCAATCTCATGCCATAGAATGACATCTAGTATATGCCTAGTTTTATACTCTTTATGCTACCTATACTATCTTTCCAAAATACTCACAAAGCACTAGCAAAAAGTAAAGAACTTTGGTAATTAAAAGAATAAAGCTTGTAATTAAAACTTGGGATTGGTATAAAGCAAATATATATAAACAAGCATTCCTAATGCATCTTGCTTAAGTTATCTTGCAATTAGTGATGGCTTGCCTTGAGTAGAGAAGTGGTTGAAGTTTTCCTCTTCTTCTTCTCGGTAGAACTCCTCCTCCTCGTATTCGGGGTCGGTACTATCGTCTATAAATGAATACGGGGTACACAATCACCAAAAAATAATTAACTAATTCTATTTAGCACACTAAGTCTCACACTTGATGATCTAGCATCATCAGAATCATCACATGGATTAAAGACTCAATCTTGTTTAGTTTATTTTAGAAAAGTAATTTCTACTCATTGAAATATACTTAAGATTTAAATTCTCCAATTTAAAATATGGGATCATATTGACACATGTCATCACCACATATTCTAATACATGGGAATGTGATTTAAAGTGTTGATCATATTTTATAAAGTTTAAGATTACTATTTAATAGATTTAAAGTGACTAGAAATGCCCTAATAGCATTCTTTTGGTACTAGTCCAATGTTACTGCATGCAAACCTAAATATTTTTACATATTCAGATAGATCTTATCAAATGTGATTTTTGAGAGTTGGAATCAACTCAAAAGCTATTATGGTTGATTTTTTAAAAATGTTTGAATATAGAAAAGTCTCTATCTTGTTATTTTTACTAAATATTATCTCTAACTCCAAATGATTTAAATGCAACGGGCTTGGATAGATAATTTAAATATCTTTCTAACAAAATTTGAATCATGCAATTTTGTTCAGTGAAACTCTCTGAATTGATTTTTGAATTTGTGGACAGAATAGGGGTTTAACTAAATTGGAAAAACATTATTTGAATCTCTAGGCTACACGCGGGAAACTAAACGGGCCGGCCCAACTGCACTACGCGGGCACAGTGGGCTGCTGACAGAGGGGGTCCACTCGTCATTGAGTCTAGCTACGTGAAGCGGTATCGGCAAATCTGAGCCGTGCAATTAGAAGGCAGATCAATGGCGGAGAGTCATCATCAATGACGAACTGCTCCGGCAAGGAAAATAACCTAGTGTGGCAGTGGGGGTCTGGCTAGGCTCACCTGGGCTCCAACTAGGGTCGGTGATGGGGGCGATCGACATGGTAGACGACGGCGGTTCGAGGCACGGTCATGGAAGGTCTTGGGGTGGTCGAAATCGATGGCGCCCTTCTCCTCCAGCAGCGGCGGGCTCCGGCAAAATTCCGGTGAGGGAGGATTAGTGAGGAGTGGTGAGGGTGTTGGTGTGGAGAAAAGAGGCATCGGAGGCCTCTACTTATACTGCGGCGAGGGGACGGAGGGGCATGGGCTCGGGCTCATTGGTGACGACGCTACAGGCGGCTAACAACGTGGCTGAGGCTAGGGGATGGTGCGGTGTTCCCTGGCGATCATCACAAAAGTAATGGCGCGGCAAGGGGCGGTGTGGATTGGTCGGGCGCGTGTGGCGCTCTGCGCAGACGCGACGGTGTTTGCGACGACGTGCGGGCGCTACGGGTCATGCGGCGGCGAACGGGGGTGTCTGCGGGGTTGCTGTGATCATGGCAAGCGTGAGCATGCGTGGAGAGGGCGAGGCGGTCGGGCGCGGCGAGCTGGCGCGCTCTGGGCATGGCACAGAGGCATAGGGCGTGGCGGTGCTAGGGTGGTCCAGGGCTCTTCTGCGGTCGTGGCTTAGACAGGGGTGGCGGTGGAGTGCGGCGTGTCTGGTGCGTGTCGTGGGCGAGGGCGGCGATGCTTCTGGCGCGTTGTCCACTGTCGGCCGGCGATGACCAAAACTGGGTGGCGCTCCACTATGCACAATGGCCAAAGGGGGGTTGGTCTAGGTGCTGCTCGACACTAGAGGGGACAAGGGAGTGAAGAGGGGACACTGGGGTGGAGAATTACTGCTCAGAACAGTGAAGTTAGGCAGTAGTTAGTTTAGTGTCTGCAAGGTGTTTGTTGTAATGGCCGCAAGAAAATTACTTTGAAATTTTTGAATGAAACTTTTTGAGTGATTTGATCTTAAGCTTCAGTAACTATGTTTGCTTGGAGAGGTCAAGGGGAATTGGTTTGATGGGTTTTTGAAAAAGTGTGATCTTACCATATGAACTGGATTCAATTTTCAACTGTCCATTAAATTGATTTGGAAAAAGTTTTTGTAAGTTTGTAAAGTGGGCCTTGGTTCACTTTTAATTGGTCTAGCAAGGTGTGAAAAGAAGTGGAATTGTTTCTATTAAAATTTCTCTTCTAGGAACACCTAAAGTGACCTAGTGGTTAACTTTGGCCAAAATGACCATTTAGTTATTTAACTCATATTTTATTTCTTTTGATTTTGTTTGTAAATGGTCTAGATGATGTAGCATTCATCTTTAAACCTTTTTTTCATCATTTGTAACAATCAAGCATGGCATTTTCAATCAATTCTATACTAATGCAACTCACACATGCATTCATATTTAAATTTGTAGTAAAAGTTCTTGTTAACCCTAACTTTGGGTGATTTGAACTTGATAAGCTTGATTAAAGTTTTGGGGTGTTACATCCTCCGAGAGAGAAGAAGTCTTTGTTGTGAGAGGAACTTTTTATCCCCGAATAAGCAAATGGTAAGTGCAAGGTAAGTGTTCTTACCCAAATAAGTGATTTGTTTTTACAATTTTTACTTTTGAAAATTCTGCCTTTGAATTCCTTGTGTTTTCCTAAAGTTTTAGAGGGGTTTTACCAACTATATGGGCAGAGCTATATGACAGGAGAGGAAGCTCCCTCCGTATAGTTGGTCGTTAAACTCTCTGTATCATCTTCATGAATTTTTTTTTGCTATCTGAGCCTATACGGTCACATCTATACGACCGGAGCCAAAAATTCCGAACGTATAGTTGGTCGTTAAACTCTCAGATAGTTGTGCTTTTGGTGTCTGCATCTATACAGTCGTAACTATATGACCGGAGCGAAAATTCCGGCTGTATAGTTGGTCGTTAAACTCTCAGACACTTTTTTTCGGTGTTTGTATCTATACGGTCGTAACTATACGACCGGAGCCGAAAATTCTGGCCGTATAGTTGGTCGTTAAACTCTCATACACTTTTTTGTTTGATCTTTCGTTTATTCATCTAAAAAACATTATTGTTGGTTTCGAGTCGTGATTTAATCGACCTGGACTCGAGATATTTGGAAATATCTGCCCTGAACCAACTATACGGCTAGAGCTATACGAGCCGCGCCCGTATAGTTGGTCATTACATGGCAGGAAACTTCCAATTCCGTGATTTCTTTCCCTATTTCGTTTAGATTCTTTTCTTGGGCGACAATTTGGTGTTTCTCGCGAGTTTTACCGACCTCTGACCCCCCTTATATACTGACATTGTCCCTCTCTCTAATCATAATCTCCAGGAACCAATCTAGCGATGCGTTATCCCATCCCAGGCCGTGGGAAACCCTTGGGGCTCATCGCTCCTTCCAGGGACCGCTCTAGTAGCCCGTCCATGGAGGACGATGACGAGGAGGTGGAGAGGTTTAGCCCGAGCTCAACAAGATAGAGAAGATCGCAAGCCACATGTAAAAGGGCATGTGGAGACGGTCAAGTTCATCACAACGAATCAAAGGCCTCACAAGCGTAAGGAATTATCTAATATTGGTGTAGGTGCTAGCAAGAGAATGGAGGAACCACTCTCGAAGACAACCATTGGTGCTCGTATGAAGGTCAAGCCTCAAGAAGAGTGGAGGTAAGATTTCAACTTCCCCGACCCATCAATTATGGACGAGGAAGAAGAAGTTGTCCCCAGGACAAAGGATCGTGTGCGGGCATTGGAGATATATTAGAAGCAGGAGCTACCCCATCGCATCGAAGTACGTCACCGTCTCAATGAGATGGAGAACAAGGAAGATCTCCTTCCATTGGTGACTAAGCTCGCTGATAGAGTAGACACTCTGCAGTCTGATCTATGGAGGTGCTACAGCCGCATAACTGCTCTGGAGGAGACCAACAAGAAGCTACGCACCGCGGTGTTACATGCCATGGCGCCATAGTGATCTACAACAATCACGGTATCAAATAATCGCAAGGGATTATTTGATCTCGCTTGTCTTGATTCCAAGACTGGGGAGATCTTTAAGACCTTGTAATCTATCCTATAATTTTTTTATAAAGTTTGCATCATTAGAATTCCCTTCAGAAATAGTCGATCCCTTTTATGAAATTCCGAGTTTATTATTATATATGGAGCAATATTAAGTTTGTGTTTACTTTATTGATATATGAATGGCTTGAGTATAATTTTACTTGCACTTGATGATATCAATAGGAGTCTTCCACACCATTGGTATTAATGGAACACCTAAAGACAATTTGGTCAATATGCTATAAGTCTACAGTTTGATTTAAGAAAAATCTATACAGTTAAGTTGAAAAAGAAACCTTGAACAAAGGAAAATGAAAGTGCTATCAAAATAGAGTGAGAACAAGTCGAGGTAGAATCTTCAAGTCATAAGAATGCTTCATATACAATTGGAATTTGGTAATTGAGATCGTTAAACTTTGAATTCCTACATGAAGTGGAATGTATGACTAGCTCCTTTGCACAACACTGAAACAAAAGTGTGAGCATATATACAAAAGAAAATAAAAAGAAGAAGAAAAAGGGCGAGTGTGCAGAGAGCAAGTAGGCATATACCACTGTATTGTAGTATGACAAAGAGACACTTTTGAGATTCTAAATCCCAAGTGAATATGTTGATCCTGAAACACTTGGGGACTATCTCGCTAACTCATTCGGTTGAACTGGATACTTTTACATTATGTTGAGATTCATCTTTTATGAATTATTTATCACTAAGGTGTGGAAGCCAGCTAATACTATTCAGATGGTTCGAGTAAGGTACTATTCATGAACTTATTCCTATGTATCGTACATGATAAACACATGCTGCAACTGCCTCATTTATTTTATCGACTCAGCTTCATGAATATGAGGATCACATCCATTAAGCTAAAACTTGCTCGGGACGAGCAAGATTCTAAGCTTGGGGAAGTTGATGAGTGCATATTTGCATCATGTTTTACATTATTATTTTGCATTGTAGATGTAGGATCTTGGTATTTTACGGCGCTCGCACGCACATTTTATGTCTGTTTTCACCAGGATCAGGACAGATGATGGATCCAAAGGATACAATTCTTGGAGCAGTTGTACTGTGGAGAAAAGGAGTCAAAAAACACATAAATCGCTTATTGGGAAATATTAATAATACCAGAAGAAAACCAGAAGCGAACAAGGGAGGCAGAGAGTCCAACAACCAACTATACGACCGGAGCAACTTTTCCAGCCATATAGCTCCAGCCGTATAGTTGGTGCCGCATCCGCCTCGTCAAATAGTTTCACCCCATGCAATTGGTTCGAGGAGATGACATACAGAACACCCAGAAATCATAGAAACCTCACCTCCGGAAGGCATCTGGAGGGGGAACTCATCCACCAAGGATCCATCTTTGCCCTGCACAGATCCGGGAGGCTAAGGCATCGATCTTCATCATCCACTGCTGCATCACCACCATCTCGATCCTTCCCATCAACATGTTGTTTAGATCTTGTTGCAATTCCCGTACTCATTGTGGATTTATACAAGTACTATTCATCTATGATTGTTTCCATTACCATTGCTATGATGTTGATTGCCTCCATGTCTGAGTAGATCATTAGTTCTTGGGGAGATGGAGAAACCCTAGTATGAGATTGAAATAAGATAAAGTCTATTATGATATTCATCGCTGTTACCATGTGTTAGATTTTCTACATCTTGATGTTGAGAGAAGTCGACCTCTCAATATTTTCTTCTCATGGGGACTCTATGGAGGAAACTACTTGTTGGTAGTCGGAGGTGTGCTAGCACTTTAGTGACTATAAAGCTATTGGAACCCCTTACGTATCAACTTGGGAACGGAGGAAACTCACGAAACACTATCCATGCCATGGGATACGTCCTATGGGATTACGTTCCTTAATAGCACGGTAATTCGATTGATGTTGAATGCTGACTGCTGTGGTTATGAGGATGATGTGAGCAACGGTTGCTACCTATTTGTCCAATTATGGAGTTCCTCCCACACATACATAGTTGAGAATGTTCATGATAATAATCTTTATCTTAGATCCTTACAATACTAGTGGTATATCCGCTATTCCTTGAGAACGCTTTTCCCCTACTGCAGTTCCAATCTCTCTTACATACGCGATACTTACTTTCTGTACTTAGTTGTTTTACTTTACTTTATTATTGCTCTTATAACCAAAACCCAAAAACACCTTTTTACACAATACTCACATTTTATCTTGTCACTTAGAACTTTATCTAGCATTTCTATTGTAATATTTATTTCAAGAGTTATTAGATTCAGACTCCTGCTCCCTATGGGATCGATATCTTTATTTCAAAACTAGTTACAAACGATCTATGCACTTGCAGTCATCATCCTCCTACTTCATACGAGTAAGCTCTTCCCTCTTTCCTTGTTCTTCAATTAGCTTCTCTCCCTTTGTGTGTATTTCTTGTTTCTCTCTTTCTGTTCTAACTTGTTGTTTTGTTCCATCTAACTTAGTAGGGCTCCCAAGGAGATCCCTAGAGTGGTTCGAGCATTGCCTCACCTCTCCGAGATGATCCACCTTCCCCTCATCGTGATGACGCTCGTCCTCTGAGCCCTATTCAGGAGAGCTCCACGGCTGCACCAAATCTCAGCCCATCTCGGCGAGAGGAGGGCAATGTCAGAACGGAGGATGGTGGTGACTCCTCCAAGGACATGGCCATGCCAGATCAACCTAGCTCCTCTTCAGTTCAACAACAACCAGATGATGGTGGCGCCTGCAACATAGGCGTCGAGAAAACTCCTTTAGAGATGCCGGTGACTCTGGCACCAACCCAAGTTCAACCTTCACCAGTTCCAGCTCCAACTCCAGCTCCAAGTTCTTCTGCGCAAGCAGGTCCTGCCTCGTCCAAGTCTCCCCAGACTCGGCAAGATGACCAAACCCGGCCTAGCTCAAAGTCCAAACCTTCTATGCCAACTTCTTCAGCCGAAGATATATTCTGGCAGAAGCCTCAAACCAATCCCGGAGTACAAACCACCTGTTTGCAGCAGCAGTCCAAATCAAGCACTAAGACAAAGAAAGTTGCTGATACTTCCAAGGGACAACAAGCTTCAGAGCCTGCCAAGACCAAGCCCCCCAAAGGAACAACGACCGAGTCTGTGCAGCGCACTCTTGCGTCCATGATGCAAAAGGGGAGCACTACCTCTGGCTCTATCGCCGACAAGCAACTCACTCTACACTCCAGCCCAGTCGCAGCTCACATTTTCTGAAAAAGCTGCCCACGCCAAGGGCCTGGTGGTGGCCCAAACTCTTAGCGGGGAGAGCTACGTCTTACTCTCCGAGTGTGTAGATAGGTGGAACAATGCAGAATATGTGGATGTCAACTCCGGAAACCCGCTGAAGTTTGGTCCAGCCGAGATTGGTGCAGAGATGAATACCGCAGCCAAAGCTATCAACCTCGCCAACAAGATGATGGAGGTAAATCCTTTCGCCATACCCTTACACATGTGCAAGTAGCTATAGATATATCCTCTAGTCCCCAAGCCTCCGGTGGAGTAACGCGTTACTTGGCTGGATGCTCAAATCCAAAGTATTTTTAGTCGCGCTAAATTCCTTAGAAGCTTCAAATATCCACTCACCTAGAGCCCGGTTAAGTTCCACTTGGCCCGGATCTTGTAGTACTTCAAATATCCACTCACCTAGAGCTAGGTTAAGTTCCACTTAGCTCGGGTCTTGATTAATTTCAAATATTCACTCACCTAGATCCGGGTTAAGTTCCACTTGGCCCGGGTCTTGAGTAACTTCAAATATTCACTTACCTAGAGCCGGGTTAAGTTCCACTTGGCCCGGGTCTTGAGTAACTTCAAATTTTCACTCACCTAGAGCCGGGTTAAGTTCCACTTGGCCTGGGTCTTGAGTAACTTCAAATATTCACTCACCTAGAGCCGGGTTAAGTTCCACTGGGCCCGGGTCTTGAGTAACTTCAAATATTCACTCACCTAGAGACGGGTTAAGTTCCACTTGGACCGGGTCTTGAGTAACTTCAAATATTCCTTATGATACATGAGCTAACATTTTTATTTTTAGATCACCACCAACCGCCGAACTATTGAGTTTTAGCGGCTCTTGGACTCCCACAAAGAGCTATGCTCCAAGTATAAGGCCGTGCTGCCTGAGGCAAAGAACAAAGGCAAAGCTCCACTTGCTTAAACTTCCACTTCCACTTCTCTTCATCACTTTTTTTCTAAACTAACTCGTGATTCGGATTGTGCAGCCGAAGTGGAGGCCAAAAACATCATTATGAGGAAGAAGCTGGCCGAGATAAAAGGTAATTCTCCTTGGTTATTTAGCCTTTGTCTTTTTTCCTTCTGAATCGGTGGATAATTATACCTCAGCTCTGCCGGGTCAACAAACTATTGCAGTGTCTCTTCAAGATAGCGTGCCTTTTCCTGACATGATGGTCCACTTTCTCGAACAAGCAGGGCAACATCAGCCTGAGCTCAAGAAGAAAAATGACGAAATTGCCAAACTCCAGCTCAAGGATGATGAGATTACTCAGCTTAATGCTGAGATGGAAAAGCTGAAAAATCTCCCAAAGGATGAGCTGGAGAAAGTTGACCAGAACTTCTCTGAGGAAAAAGAACAGGTGAAGACCCGTCTTGAGAAGAGCCAGGACATGCTAAAGGACGCCGGCCTCAAGTTTGAGTCGATGAACACCGAGTATGAGAATCTCAAGAAGAGGAACATTGCATGGCTCATAGAGCTAACTCGGATCAACAATTATATCTCTCGTTAGTTTTTCCTATTATGGTGGCATTCAATTTACCGGGTCTTGTGCCCTTACTAACTTATCTTTCTTGTCTCATGTTTAGGCAAGTTTCTAGAGACCAACGCCATTGCTGCCATTGATGTTAACACATTCTGCTTGAAGAGAGGTACTCTGGTTGGTCCTTCCCCCGAGCCAATTCCTTATGATATGGAAGATATCTTGGTGATCCTGGCAGCTCGGGTGGAACCTATGAAAAGCTATGGTTCGGACATCATGGATGCTGTTGTCCGGATCTTCAGTGCCCTTTGGCCCAATGTGCCCACTCTTGAAGGTCCTGCCCCATTGATTGCAAAATTGATGGAGTGCGAGACTCAGCTTGATCTTCGGAGGGAATCCACTGTGCGCGCTGGTGCTGACACGACCCTTAGCTTCATGTTATCTTGGTATGAAGGTCTTGACCTAAATGTTCTCAGCCACATGCGCATTGGATCCAAATGGACAAATGACCCGTAGTGCATTGCTCAACGCAAAACTTGCGCCTACAATCTCATCCAATATGCCTTTTGCCATGAATGGAATGAGGGGCCAAGTTTCCTTGAAGTCGTTGATGATGCTTATGTCGAAGATGGTTCAGATGGCGAAGAGCAAGAAGCTTCGAACTTCATCGGGGAAACTAAAGATGCTGATGAAGGTGAAGCCAATCCGGACTATGAGGCTAAAACCAAAGTCCCCCCACCAATGTCGACTTGCCTCCTCCGGCTGCAGATACCTCGGATCCTGCTGCTCCTTGAGCCAAAAACACTCTTAAATTTGTTAAATCCTCGGTATGCCAGGCGTAGATGTAATATGCACAATGTGATATTTTGCTACCACTAAGTTTTTTATGTTGGATTAACTTGGGCGAAGTCCCTGAGTTTCATGTTCATGTTCTCCCAATTTTATTATTTGGCTCGCGTCTACCTTGATTCGGTTTTTTACTTACAAGTCCGAGGTTCAAAAAATTGACTTAACAATACTTGAAACTTTAGGATTATCTCAAAATAATTCAACATAATGGAAATAAAGTACATATAGGGGTTAGTCTGAATAACAAACATCGGCTCGATTACATTCCTTCCCTTAGTCGTTTTTCATGTGCCTAGTAGTTCCAAACTTGTTCTCTTGCTTGCACTGAAGCCAATTCTTGTTGGACAATAATAAGTCGAAGAGTTAGCTTTTGGTTCCTACACATTACTAATCCGGCTAAGGTGTAAGTAATTTAAGCCAGCAGACATATAAAAAGGTAAATACAGAAAATGACAATTGTTATTAAGGCAGTCCTCGAGTTTTTGCTTGGGGTGCCAAAGTTTCATTCGTAAGCTCATTGCCGACATACAAACCGACATATGAGAGTTCGAGATACATACACTTTTAGCTAAGTGTAAAATGGACAGGGTAGAGCTACATTCCATGGGCGCTTAGATTTCTCGCCGTACCTGTCCGCCTTGTTCTTCTCCTATGGATGTGCATCAATGAGGTAATATGCATCATTATGTAGTGCTTTGCTTACAATGAATGACCCTTCCTATGGAGGGGATAACTTATGCATGCCGGTAGTGCGCTGCACCAGCCAAAGTACCAGATCATCTTCCTAGAAGACTCGGGGGTTTACTTTTCGGCTATGGTAGCATCGATATTTTGCAGATATATGGCAGATCTGTACAAGGCCAGTTCTCTCGCTTCTTCTAGCAGATCAACATCATTTTCCCGGGCTTCTTGCACTTCGGCTTCTGTGTACTGGGCGACCCTGGGCGAGTCATGCTCTATGTTGGATGGTAATACAGCTTCTGCCCCATATACCAGAAAGAATGGCATATAGCTTGTTGATCGATTTGGAGTTGTTCTTAAGCTCCATAGTACCGCTGATAGTTCTTCTATCTAGCACCCCGCTGATCTTTGCAGCGGCTCAATGAGCCAGGGTTTTATCCCGGACAGAACTACTCTGTTGGATCTTTCCACTTGTCCATTCGATGCGGGGTGGACTACTGATGCAACATCTAGGAGGATCTTCTTATCTCAGCAGAATCGTGCGAATGCTCCTTCAGCAAAATTGGTGCCATTGTCAGTTATGATACTGTGAGGATAACCGTATCTCAGAATAATATCTTTGAGAAATGTTACGGCTGTAGCTCCATCACATTTTCTAATTGGCTTCACTTCAATCCACTTAGTAAATTTGTCCACCATGACCAAGATGTGAGTCATGTTCCCCTTTGCCGGCTTAAATGGTCCAACCATATCTAGGCACCATACAGCAAATGGCCAAGTGATTGGTATAGTTTTCAGTTCCAGCATTGGCATGTGTGTCTTGGTGGTGTACCTCTGACTACCATTGCATTTCCTTACTAGTTCTTCTGCTTGCTCCAAGGCACTTGGCTAGTAAAATCCATGCCGAAAAACTTTTTCCACTGAGGCTCTGGATGAGGCGTGATGCCCACATTCCCCCTGATGTATATCTCGGATGATGTTAAACCCTTTTTCCGGGTCAACACATCGCTGCAGAAGACTTGTGACACTTCTCTTGTATATTTCGACATTGATGATGGTGTATGCCTTTGCTCTCCTCTGGATTTTGCTTGAAAGTATCTCATCACTTGGCAAAGTTACATTCTTCAAGAACTCAAATATTGTCTTTGCCCATGTTGGTATAGCGCGCACTAGGAAAAGTACTTCATCAATTTCCATTGCATCCACCGACATAACTCCCGCCGGATCAAGCTGAACAGTCCTTGGGTTCTGCGAGGCAGTCCCCGGGTTTGCCGAGGTAGTCCTCGGGTTTAGTGAGGTGTTCCCCTAGTCAATCTCCATAGGGGTAGCCTCTGATCCGAAGTTTGTCAGGATATAAATTGATTCAGATTCTGGTGAAGGTGTGATTGAGGTTTTTTAGATGCTCCAACGCAACTCCTAGCGGGATAGGCTACCGAGATGACCCCAACTTAGACAGTATGTCGGTTGCTTCATTCTCAAGCCGAGGTACATGATGGAATTCGCATCCCTCAAAGTACCCACATATCTTTTGGACATGAAATCTATAAAGGGCCATGTTCGCATCTAGGTGCATCCCAATTACCAGATACTTGCTGCACAATCAAATCCGAATCACCAAAGCACTGTATCCGATGTATCCCCACTTCTTTTGCTACTTTTAGTCCATGCACGAGCGCCTCATATTCAGCCACATTATTTGATGCTCTAAAATGGATCTAGAGAACATATTTCAGCTGATATCTCTTGGGCGAGGTAAGTACTACCCCAGTCCCTAATCCCTCTTTTCGCTTTGATCCATCAAAGTGCATCCTCCAATAGTTTGAGTCCGGCAAAGGTGGTTTGTATTGCATCTCAGCCCAATCCACGTAAAACCCGCTACTGCTTGAGACTTAATGTTATCCCTTCTATCAAATTGTGGTGCGTAAGGAGCTAACTCAATTGCCCATTTTGCAATCCGGACACTTGCACCTTTGTTACTCATATTCTCGGATATGGGCGCTTCAAATATCACTTTTATGGGGTGTTATTCAAAGTAATGCTTGAGCTTCTTAGCTACAATGTATACACCATACGCCATCTTCTGATAGTGAGGATAATTCAGCTTTGAAGTAGACAATACCTTGCTCAGGTAATACACTGGCCTCTGCATCGACTTACCTTCTTTGTCACGCTCCACCACTATCACGACACTTACGACTCGGTTGGTCGCTGCTATATAGAGCAACATTGGCTCTTTGGATAGTGGTGAAGCTAACACTGGTGCAGAGGCTAGCATCTTTTTTTAGTTCATGAAACGCGCTATCAGCTTGAAGTGTCCAAACAAACTTATCTGTCTTTTTCATTAACTGATAGAGGGGTAGTGCCTTCTCTCCCAGCCGACATACAAACCGACTTAACGATGCTAGGCAACTAGTGAACTTTTGCACATCGTTAAGGCACTTATGTAGCTCCATTCTTTCTATAGCTCAGATTTTAGTGGGGTTGGCCTTGATACCTCGGCTGGACACGAGAAAACCGAGTAACTTCGCAGCTAGCACACCAAAGGTACATTTCTCCAGGTTAAGCTTCATTCGGAACCTCATTAGGTTCGCAAATGTTTGCCGGATATCATCTAGGAGCATTTTGCTTTCCTTTGTTTTTATCACAACATCATCTACATATACTTGGAAATTTCCCCAATCTGACCATGTAAACATTTTTGCACACACCTCTGATACGTTGCTCCTACATTACGTAAGCCAAATGGCATGGTGCGATAGCAATAAGCCCCATACGGGGTAATGAAAGCAGTTTTTTTGATCATCTGGGTTCAAGGGTATTTGGTGGAAACCAGAATACACGTTTACAAACGACAACAACTCACACCCAGCAGCCGAATCAATGACCTGATCTATCCTTGGCAGTGGGAATGGATCTTTTGGACACGCCTTATTCAGGTTCATGTAATCAATAAACATACACCACACCACACTACTAGGAAACACCTCTTCAGTGGCGCATGGAAATAACTCTTCTGTGGCGCATATGTGATGCGACACTGTTATGTCGCCACTGATATCTGCTTTCTGTGGCGCATATGTCATTATGAGCCATAGAAAGTGGGTCATCCCACCCCGGTTGGCGGGTCCCACATAATTTCTATGGCACATGGGTACTAGAGCGCGCTATAGAATTATTTAGTTTCTGTGGCGCATTTTCCCTAGTGCACCACTAATATTTATCTATGGCGCATGGTTTTGCATATGCGCAACAGAGTAGCTTGTCTACCTATAGCTATTTTCCTAGTAGTGCCACTGCTATATTCGGATCATCCTTTTTCTTTTCCACCAGCACCGGATTAGATAGCCAATTCGGATAGAGTACTTCCATGATAAACCCGGCTGTAAGTAGTCGAGCTATCTCGTCACCAATCACCTTTCTCCTGTCTTTGGCGAAGCAGCAGAGAGGTTGCTTCACCGTCTTAGCTCCGGGTCTCACATGCAAAGAGTGATCGGCCAAATCCCTCACCTTGCAGATCCTGTGTGGACCAAGCAAAGATATCCCGATTCTCACGGAGGAACTGGAAGAGCTCGCATTCCTATTTGTCGCTTAACCCGACACCAATGGTTACAGTGTGCTCTGGGAACTAATCATCAATGGGTACTTTCTTGGTATCCTTTGTTGCTTGAAACGAGACACTTCCATGCGGGTTACTCAGCACCCGCATATGCCGCTGCGCAGACTGAGCCAATGCCGCCACCTCCTGGATTCTCATTTTATCTTGTGCAATCACAAGTGACTCTGCCAAGTTTGACCCGCCTGAAGCACATTCTATCGAGCGCCTGGAGTCCCAATTATAGTGATCACTCCATTTGGCCCACACAGTTTCATTTTCAAGTAACTGATGTGAGTACTTGCCATAAACTTGTTGAGAGCAGGCTTGCCGAGTAACGCATGATACGCGCTTTCCAAGTTCACAACCTCAAACTCCAAATTCTCATCTGTTCTCCCTTGTACCAAATAACACGTCAACCCGGACCTTGCCAATGGGCTCGCATGAGATTCCCGACACAATGCCATGGAAAGTTGTCCTCGTGGCTTTGAGCATGTTCTCCGATATTCCCAACTTGTGCATTGTGTCCTTGTACATGATGTTGATGCTACTATCATTGTCAATCAGCACCTTGGAGAATCTCACATTAATATTTGGCCCAATGAACATCAGATCCAACACTAGTGCATATGATCTAGGACTTGACATGAGCTTGGGGTGATCCTTGATATTCCAAGTAATCTCCTGATCCGCCCAAGGCATATACCTTGTCATAGCTGGCATAACTGCATTCACCTCCATATGGTAGTGTTGCAAGCTCTTTCTATCAGTTTCCTCAGTGGTGAACACATAGTAGCTCTGGTGATGTTCTCTGTATTCATTTCTGCCGTCATTGCCGGGATACCTTTGGTTCTATTGCTGCTGATTATCTACTTGATGCACTGCATCTCCCCTATCCTGATTTTCTTACCTCGGCAGAGGTGGAGGTAGCATCAGTTGCTGCCCATTTGCCGCAATGAGCTGCTGCTGCCGAGGTGCATCGTGCCGAGGTCCATCATGGCGAGGTGCATCGTTCCAAGGTGCCTGAGCATTCCTCGAGCCACCTTGCTCTATTTTCCTCATCCACTCACATTGCCGGGTCGTGTGGTTCGTCGGGTTATTCGGGCTAGGCGTTTGAAATTTACACGGCTGATCCAACATAGACTCATATGTATACCTTGGCGTGTCCTTCTTTTCTTGCCACTATTTCTTCAGCTCTGGTGTCCAAGTTTTCTTGCCATAATTTCTTGGAGTCCATTGTTGCACTCCAATTTTCTGGCGCTAATTTGCACCAACATTTGGCTGATCCTGGTCCACTGCTGCAATTTATTGTGAACTGTACCTGTAATCCGGCCGGTCATCTCTCCTTTTACCTCGGAACTCATTTCGCTAGGATAACCCGGTTCCATCTCGGTTATAATACTCCTCATTTGACTCACTTGACATTAGTCGAGGTTGAGTTGGATCACCCAATGCATATGAATCAGCTATTCGGATTGTTTTTGCCAAGGTAGTTGGCATATCCCTTTGCAGCCTCTGCCACAACATACTCGCATACCTACATCCTTGTGCAAACTAGGCTATGGCCTGTGACTCAATTACCCCTCACAAGAGTTACGCACATTGCACAAGCGAGTTAAGAACCCCCAGTCAGTCTCATTTGGCCTTTACTTACACATTGCCAGTGTTTGTGGCCTATTTGGCCTCTTATAGGTGCTTGCAAAGTTGCTGATGAAAAATTCCTCAAAATCTATCTAATAGTTAATACTTCCTGGCAGAAAATTGTTTAGCTAGACCCTTGTTGGCCCTTCCAACATCTGCGGCACATATCTCACATCCCATTTCAAATTGCCCCTAGCAATGTTCATAGCAGTTGCATAGTCAATGAGCCAATCCTCCGGCTTAGTGTTGCCGTCATACGTATTTGTTCCTCTGGCTAACTGAAAGTTTGGCAAAAGTGGCTCTCTCATGATCCGAGGTCCAAAGCATGCCGGACACGGAGGACCTTGTCCCTCAATCATCTCCAACCTATAGATTTAGCCCAACTTCAGCCTTGCATCATCTGGCTGCAAGTTCCTGTTTCCCAATCTTGATCCTATCACATGGTGCTCTGGCCTAGGAAATCCAGCATCAGCCATTGCCAAATAACCATCATTGTATCTGTCTTGACCTAGACGAGCATATTGCTGCTGTATTTCCGGGCTAGCACTTTGTTCCTACCGAGGTACATACTATGGCTGCTGTTGCCGAGGTGGGTTTTGCCCTGCTCCTGCCGAGTTACGTTGTCTGGCATTGCCGTTTCTAGTGTTTCCCTGACTGACATTTCCTTGGTCGCGGTTACCTCGGCCAGCTTCACCTCGGCTAGCACTGTGACGATCCTCATCAATTTGCACTGCTTTTCCTTTCCCTGCCCTTGCCGGGTCATACGGGTCCATCTGTTTGTTCTTTCTCCCCGAGGTTACCACTTCCTCTCTTCTACGGCCATCATGAGGTGATGATGTTGCCCTAGCGGATTTCACCGGGTTGTTCCTTGCCGAATGAACTATATGAGAACCTCCTGCTATCGCCGGGTTTGCTTTGAGTATCACCTCATTATGCTTATTTGCTACTCTCATTAAGTGGTTTAGTCTCTCCTGCTGCCTCTCTTGAGCTTCTCCGGTCAGACCTTCTAACTCGGATCTTGCTGCCACTGCAGCCCTAAGGTTCTTCGCCAGGGTACTATACCTCGCCAACCCTACTGTCACTAGGGTATCTATATGCCCCGGCTTAGGCACATACTCCTTGTATATCTTAGTAATCAAGTTTCTACCCCTAATCTTTATTCCATCCATATGAGTTGGGCTAATCCGGTTTGCTTTCTCATACTCACGCAAACTAATGTTTAGCAACTGCTGCAACTCAGCTTGACGAGGGGTAACCTCGGCAATGCCCATGGTGATGGACTTGGGGTTTCACGGAAAAGAGAACGCTAAGGATTTTGTCGGATGTCAGGGAAACAATGGAACCAAAGTTCCCTGTATATTGAGTAATTGCACTATTACAAGTTGTCTTCTAAATTTTGGTACCCTCGCTTGGGCTTCTCCCGTCCTATATATAATAGGACGGGTCTCAAATCTGTATGCGGATAGGTTTCATACACGCGTGATTACAATACCAACATAATGTCGGTGTATAGTCCCTTTCCTAATACAATCAAAGCCTTTGTCGGTTGCTGCCTTGAGCTATCGTCTAGAATCTTCATGGGACGTAAGCCTTTTACCCAATATAGGGTAGTGAACCATAAGCATCCGAGTAATCATACTCATGTCAGTAGCCCCCGAGACTCTACTTGAACCGCAGTTTCAGGTTGAGTCTCAAAGTTTCTTTTTTCTTTTTATCTTTGTAGGGATTTTGGTACAACAAGTCTGATGCTTCTGACGGATCGCGAATCAGTTAATTTCTCCTGGGAAAAAACAAGGTTGTCCTACATCAAATTCAAGTCCCCAGGCTCGAATCCGGAATTTGCTACTAGCGTAATTCAGTTCGAGCCGCTGAGGTCTTACCGAATACTGATATCCAGTTTCTATTTTATCGGGTAGCCAACACGTCCGTCGGGATTTTTCATCATACCGTTAATACGGATATTTTACTGGCAGAGTGCATTCTTGTGCAATTGCCAGGCCACACAGGACAAATCCTGCGGTCTTACCTTCATGTTTCTGAACACGACATTTGGATTTTTTGTCGTGTCTGAGCGTGATCTGAGATTTTTGGCTTTTTTGGCGGTTGGCCTACTGAGGCTGCCAAGGTTTCTGATTTTATCAGATAGTTTCAATGCTTTATACTAACTTTGGATGGGAGTAATACCTTTTTGAGGATACACTGGTGTAAAACTCAAAGGTGTTTGCAATCATGAATATATTTTATGCACAACTAGATTTCTATCGGGTGTGCGCCAGTGCTCCCGATGGGAGTAGCCCCCAAGGCTATGTTCAGATGCCTGTATCTGGACATAGGGTCATAGTTGCTGTTACCTTGATGGAAAGCATTGATCTTTTGAACAAATAAAAAGATTAAGGTACAAATAATTTATCTCTTTATATATAAGGCGAAAAATCGATGATATATTATTCTTTGAGCGAATGGCCTTTGGCCGTTGTCCTGGATATTCTGGCTTAATAAGTCGAACTGTAACTCTTTTCATATTGTAAATAATCTTATGCATAAAAGCATCATAGCTATGCTGTGTTCCATGGATTTTGAGTAATTTACTCCTGTCTTCTTGTCTTGTAGTTGATATGCTCCTCCGAGAATAACTTCTGTGACGATGTATGGTCCTTCCAATGGCGATTCTAACTTCTTGTGGCCATGTTGCTTGAGGCGAAGAACTAGGTCCCCTACTGCAAAGGACCTAGGCCGCAATCTTCTGCTATGGTTATTGCGCAGGTTTTGCTAGTACATAGTTGCTCTTTGAAGGGCTTCATCTCGAGCTTCATCAAGGGCATCCACATCATCTTCAAGTGCTTCTCTTGATTCCTCTTCATCATATGTAGCTACTCTTGGGGATTCGTGTGACACCTCAACACGAAGCACGGCTTCCGCACCATGGACCAAAAATAAAGGCGTCTCTTGTGTTGAATTATTTGGAGTTGTACGTAAACTCCTTAATACGGATGGCAATTCATCCACCCATGCTCCTTTTGCTCTGTGAAGTAGTGCTAGTAGTATTTTCTTGAGTCCAATGGTAACTAGTCCATTGCCTTTTTCTACCTGTCCATTTGTTTGCGGGTGACCTACCGAAGTGTAGCTTATTTTCATGCCCATCTCCTGGCAGTACTCCTTGAACTCATTGGAAGTGAAGTTGGTCCCCTTGTCCGTGATGATGCTGTTTGGTACGCCAAACCGAAATACTATCTATTTGATAAAATTCACAGCCGAAGTTCCGTCTTGGGTGGTGATAGGCATTGCTTCAATCCATTTAGTAAATTTGTCGACTGCTGGTGATGATTTGTAAGTTCCCCAACCATATCGAGTCCCCACTGAGCAAACGGCCAGGCCAGAGGTATAGGATTCAACTCAGCGGCGGGTGCTCTAGGCTTTGTTGCGAAGTGTTGACATGCCTCACATGTTCTGACAATGTCTTTTTCATCTTGCACTGCAGTGAACCAGTAAATCCTGCTCTAAATGCTTTTGCAGCAATTGCTCGGCTACTATCATGGTGACCACAAACTCCTTCATGTATATCTTTGAGTATGATTTTTCCTTCTTTGGGTGTTACGCAACGCTGCAACACACCCAAAATACTTCTCTTGCATAGTTCCCCTTTGATTATCATGAAGGCCTTCGATCGTCGGGAGATTCGTGATGACCCACAAGTATAGGGGTTGTATCGCAGTATTTTCGATAAGTAAGAGTGTCAAACCCAACGAGGAGCAGAAGGTGCTGGCTAGTGGTATGGATCAGGAATTCTCTGCAAATACTTAGCAAACGGATTTTTAGGGGTTTTCGATAAAGCAAGTAAATAAAGTACGAGTAAATAAAAGACAGTAGAAATAAATGCAGCAAGTGGCCCAATCCTTTATGCAGCAAAGGACAAGCTGGTTGTATTATTTAAGATGACCAAACATTCTCGAGGACACATGGAAAGACTGTCAAGTGCTTTCGCTTCATATAGTTGATTAATCTTCTTTAGCTTGCTAAGTGTTGTGTGGGTGAACCTGTGCTAACGTACCAACCTTCCTAGGACTAATACATACTTGTGATTATACCCCTTGCAAACATCCAAAAGTACAAGAAACTAATTAAGGTAGAAACCTAACCACAACTTTAAACTCTAAGACCCTTACGTCCCTTGTGCAATGGTTTCCTAATGGGGGTTCAGGTTTCTGTCACTCCGACAACCCCTACGATTAGTAGCCAAATACACAATGTATTCCCCTAGGCCCATATAGGTGAAGTGTCATGTAGTCGACGTTCACATGCCACCACTAGAAGAAGTACACCACAACTTAAATATCAAACTATTGAATCTTTCTCAACACAACTCCACTACTAACAACATGACTTCTCCCATGTCCTCAAGAACAAAACGAACTACTCACAAGACATCATATGGATCATGATCAGAGATGGAATAACGATGTATAACAATCTGAACATAAACAATAATTCAACGGTTCACTCAATAGCATAACCTACAAAGAGTAATCAACACCGGGAAAGTTTCCCCTAAGAACTAATGCAAGATTCAACCCAATTGTTACAGCAATATGGAGATGGTGATGAGGGTGCTGATGGTGGTGATGATGATGATGGTGATCCCGATGAAGTCTAGCTTGATGGTGGTGTTGATGGCGACGATCTCCCCTCTCCGGGAAGGAATTCCCCCGGCAGAAATATGTCTGCCGGAGAGATCTTTCTCTCTCGGTGTTTTCCGCCCCGTAGAGGTGGCGGATTCTTTCTGTGGTCCCTCCCCGAGTCTTAGGGTTTCGGGAGGATAATATACGCCAGAGGGGAGAGCCTGGAGTGGGCCAGGGCGGCCACACCACCTACTGGCGGGGCCTAGGGCTGCTTGCGCCAGCGGGTGGTGTGGGCCCCCTGTGGCCCATCTGCAGCCCCCCTTCTGGCGTCCTTCGTCTTCTGGAAAAATAGGATTTTCCATATATTTTCCCGTATTTTCCGATCTTCGCGAATTTTGCCTCCAAACAACACCTTTTCCATCAGAATTGTGACTGCAGCGGTCCATTCTCCAAAATTCATCAACCATGCAAAAACAGATGAAATAACATAAGTATCACCTCTCAATACGAAATATATCAATGAATAACAGTGAATTATGACATAGAATAGTGATGCAAAATGGACGTATCAACTCCCCCCAAGCTTAGACTTTGCTTGTCCCTAAGCGAAACTGAGCTCAATAAACATGGCCTCAGGTTTATGGAGTGAAGAGTCGATTAAAGAATACGGACAAGAAGCATCACATTCATCAAATACATAGATCATAATAGAAGACAACTCACTATTATATAACTCAACTTGTAATAGGTAAAGGAAACACAATAAAGATACATGAAGTAAATCATAATTGGTAATGGCAAACTTAGCTCTTGGTCGAAGAATAGTTGATAATTTGCTGGAGTTCACAAATAACTGGGTTTCAATGATAGCTTTCAAAGTAGTAAACATCAAGATAA
The DNA here is from genome assembly GCA_916181665.1 of Avena sativa. Taxonomy (NCBI): domain Eukaryota; kingdom Viridiplantae; phylum Streptophyta; class Magnoliopsida; order Poales; family Poaceae; genus Avena; species Avena sativa. The sequence continues at coordinate 361,743,664 of OV702290.1, read as the reverse complement.
GAGCAATGTGCAAAACAAGGAACATAAGAAACATGATTGAATAAATCATCATATGAATCAATGAAACACTTCAACTCAAAATACTTGCTGAGATAGAAGGGAATAGGTTTATTGACTCAACTAAAAAGAAAAAGAAAGGCCCTTCGCAGAGGGAAGCAGGGATTGCAAGTCTCATAAAGATCTCCCAAAAATTATGATACTTACTAGCTTTCAGCTCTCATTGCCCCTATCATAGGCATCTTTAGGCGATTAAGGTTAAAGTGATCAAATATGAGGATATGCATTGACAAGTTATAATTGAGAATCTCATGTCCCTTGAATACGAGGGCCGCTCCTCATGCTACTCAAGTTTAGTCACCGGTAAGTTCTTGTCATCGTAAGCATATGTGTATCATAGATAACCGCCAACGGGGTACCCCTTGCCCGATGATATGGAAGAATCCCCATATCAAAATAACAAGGCAAGCAGACAATAAGCATCTCAGCAATCTTCTTATTTACCATCGGAATATGGTGCTTTTTTATCTCTTTCCTCTTTTCATAATCTCTTTTTTATTTTTCTCTTTTTTCTCAATATAGGACTCTTTTTTTTATAGGAAGAATGCTTCATAGATACTCGTTATGGTTATGCTGCAGGTTTCCACCATGTCAGCATGGATTAGACCAGCGGCCCAGGCGTTTCTCTAACACATATGGATAACTCCATGGACTTACAAGCTCCCCTTTCATTTAACACCGACGACATCCATAGACAAAAGAACATGATATCAACTTGGTACAAAGTACCAGTGCAATGTTGAAAGCGTTCCCCATGACAGCATGGTTCTGCTAATTCACAACTTACAAAGCGCAAGCATATACGCAACATAGATGAGCACGATGGTTCAAGTTTATTAAGTGCAAGAAAGTAAAGTGTGCCATCAAGTTCGTGAGAGCTTTAATCACTAATTTTCACATAACAAGTTTAATTTGGGAGGTAGATGAAACAAGAATTTACTTGGAATAGCAATAATGCTACTAGGTAGGTATGGTGGACATAGATGGCAAAGGTTTTGGGTTAAAGGAGTGGATGCACGAGAAGAATTCCCTCTCAGTACAGGTTTTTGGCTAGCAAGGCTGGGTAGCAAGTATAAGAGTTGAAGGAAACAACCAAACATACAAGTGATAAAGACAAACATGCAATCTTCCTTGGAAGCACAAAAGATCTTAACTAGAGAATACTAAACTTATGAGCAAATCAAGAAAGAAAGATGATGAAATTATTTTTTCTTTAGAGGTACTTTTATCTTTTCTATCAACTCTCAAAAATAGTGTGCTACTGACCGAGCCAGGTTTGCCAAAACCAACTAAATTAACTCAATGATCCCAAAGTGATACCAATACTAACAACAAGACCAATCATATAACCACGAATTGAAAACTAATATAAGCTATGAAAAAGAGTGAATGGTAGAACTTCTCATTAATATTCCATAACAGCAACTCACACCAAGGGATACACATCTAACGAGAGAGGGGACACTTCCATAATGCAAACCATACTACATAATAACTCCTCTATTCATGATATGACTCTACTAATAAGGTAAAAAGATAGAAGATAGTGATGTGATACCGCGACACTTCCCCAAGCTTGGAACAAACCAAGGGGATGCCAAACCTGATGACGAATTACTCCTTTGGTGGTGGTGGTATCCTCTCGATGAGCTCTCTGATCAGTTTCCCCAAGTCCTCAATCTCGAAGGTGAGGGTACGAATCAACTCCGAGTTGTGCTTGATGTGGTGCATGATCATGTCAGATTGTGGATCCCAGCTCTTGTGATTCTTTTTCCGCTCTCCTTCCTTGCAGTCTTCTTTTCCTGCATGGTTATGGATAAAGGTACGGAAGGGACTCTTGGTACTTGGAGAAGGTGACCGTGGAGCCAAGCAGTGACGAGGAGCTTTCCCCCAGCCTGCATTCATGTAGTCCTTCTAACCCTGGCAGGTTTTGTCACCACTCCAATGCTTGCAATGGCAGTGCCGGTGTGCGGATGTTGGCCTTGCTTCTCTTCATCTTCACTTTTGATCTCCTTCTCCTTCCCAGGGTCTTGGAGGTCTTCCTCCATAGGCTCCTTCCCTTTATCCTTGGAGGACACCATTGTGCTTCTAAACCTTCAAAGAGTATATCCTGGAGAAACAGATCGAAACAAAAACATGACAAAAACACGATATACGAACCTCAGGGGATCCGGGGGGTTATATATTACGAAGTTTCATATCAAAAGGAAGGTACTGGGAGAAAACGAGTCGGAGGCGGAGTCCGGGGTGGACTCACCACCTAGTGGCGCGGCCAGGGGTGGGCCCACGCCACAGGGTGGTGTGAGCCACCCTGGCTCCGTTTCCGTCCCTCTTTCGCTTCGTAGCTTTCCTTATTGACTGAAAACTGCAAAAATATAGTTGGATAGTATTTTCGCGGAACTTTTCTTACCAGAACTGTTACCTATTTGAAAACGGACTCTGCAGGTCTCTGAATTTGGTATCTAGTAGATTCTTCTGGAGTCATTACTTGAATATCATCAATATCTTCATCTTCATGCACTTATTAATTGAGTCATAAAACCCTTCTCTTCCTTATTACACCATTATCTCCACTTCCTGGAAATTTCTTTCACACAAAACTCCACACAGTTCTCATTAGCAACATTAGTATATATGAAGTGATGAAACATTTTGAGTCCAACTTCAACTGAAAACCATCAAAACATAAGATACTGTAGCAACTCCTTCCGAAAACCCAAAAAGAATTCAAAAAGGAAATCGAATAAAGAAGCAAATGCAAGAGTGGCAAAATCTGTCAAAACAGACCAGCAGGTAAAGATCAATTTTTTCGAAAATCTTCTGTTGCTCATATCAAAAAGTGCAAAACTAACGAAAGTTAAATAACAACCTGGGGCAGAAGCACAAAAAATTACATCTCAATCCGACATACAGAGATCTCTCACGAATTTTTACAGCGAAGCACAAAAATCTGTTTCAGGACAGCAACTTCCCCAAATATTACTTCTCTCTCATTAGAGGTTGATCTTGACACAAAAACCAAACAAAATGGATAAGGAGAGGTTATTACCGAAGTAATAACTTCCAAGACTCAAAGAAACAAAAACAAACTGAAAGCAAAAACAAATTGGGTTGTCTCCCAAAAAGCTCTTTCTTTATAGCCATTAAGATGGGCATGATAATTTTGATGATGCTCACATAGGAATATGAATTGAAGCGAAAGAGAGCATTAAGAAGCAAAAATACACACATTTAAGTCTAACCCACTTCCTATGCAAGGGAATTTTGTAAAAAAACAAGTTGTTGAAACCAGAGGCTGCAAGCATAGGAAGGCAAAAGAAGTGCAACATAAAAACTTTCAGCATAAAACGAGGAAACTTGATATTATTGAGATGCATAAGAACACTTTTTACTCTTTCATAATAACTTTCAGTATCATGCATAAACTTAACAATATAGCTATCATAAGGACCATCATAGCAATGATCACTTATTCTAACAGAAAACACAGGAATACTAGCTCTCATAACACTACTTTGTAAAACAATATTAGAGGTATCCTTACAAAGGATAGGATGTCCCTCTTTCTCATATTTAGTAACAAAGTCTTTCACATTTGCTATTATAGGTTTATCAACCTTTTGTTTATCAGGTTCAATAGCTTTATTCACACTTTCATCTACCATACTAGCCATCATAGAATGTTCCCTTATCTTAACTGGGAAAGGCATTTTCTCAATATAAGGTTCAGGAAAGACACGATTAGTAGTATAAACTTCAGTATTTATTGCAGGAACACTCTTAGCAACATCTTTATAAGGTTCATGATACTTATTCCACTTCTTTTTAGGCACTTCAATATAGTAAGCAAAAGCCTTAAAATAAGAGGCAATAGCTTGAGAGTCTAAACCATAAGCATTTTTAATATTTTGAAAGTCATCAGTTCCCATAAAAGATTCAATACATTCATAATCATAATTTATACCTGACTTTCTACCTTTGTCATTCTCCCAAGCTTCAGCATTGTCTTGAATACGGTCCATAAGATCCCATTTAGCTTCTTCCATGCGAGTGAATGATCCAGCACAAGAAGCATCCAATAAATCCTTGTCATGTAGAGGGAGTCTTGCATAAAAGTTATTGATAATAATATTGTTGGGGAGCTCATGAATGGGACATTTTAGCATTAGTAACTTAGATCTCCCCCAAGCTTGAGCTGTACTCTCTCCATCAAGAGGCCAAAAGTTGTATATTTGATTCCGATCTTTATGAATCTCACTTGGAGGATAAAACTTTGAATAAAAGAGAGGCACTATTTCCTCCCATTCCAGAGCTTAACCATTCTTCAGCAGCCTATACCATTCCTCAGCTCTTCCTTTCAGCAATAATGAGAATAACTTCTTCTTAACTTGATCTGTAGTAATACCTGCATACTTGAACAACCCGCATAATTCGTGTATAAAGAGTAAATGACCACCGGGATGGACAGTTCCATCCCCAACATAGTAGCTATCCATAACACGATCAATAATTCTTGTAGGTATTTTAAAAACATCATTCTCAGCGGGTGGTGGCTTATCTACTACCTTAGCAGTGGTAGTAGCATTACCAAATAAGAAACTCAGCGAATTATCCATAACGAAAATAAAGCAACTAGCAGAAGTAAACAAAACTCATAGTAGAAGTTTCCTTTACTAGTTCCACTCTCCAATAGCGCTTCACTCCCCGGCAATGGCGCCAGAAAATAGTCTTGATGACCCACAAGTATAGGGGGTGTATCGCAGTATTTTCGATAAGTAAGAGTGTCGAACCCAACGAGGAGCAGAAGGTGCTGGCTAGTGGTATGGATCAGGAATTCTCTGCAAATACTTAGCAAATGGATTTTTAGGGCTTTTTGATAAAGCAAGTAAACAAAGTACGAGTAAAAAAAAGACAGTAGGAATAAATGCAGCAAGTGGCCCAATCCTTTATGCAGCAAAGGACAAGCCGGTTGTATTACTTAAGATGACCAAACGTTCTCGAGGACACATGGGAAGACTGTCAAGTGCTTTCACTTCATATAGTTGATTAATCTTCTTTAGCTTGCTAAGTGTTGTGTGGGTGAACCTGTGCTAATGTACCGACCTTCCTAGGACAAATACATACTTGTGATTATACCCCTTGCAAACATCCGTAAGTACAAGAAAGTAATTAAGGTAGAAACCTAACCACAGCTTTAAACTCTAAGACCCTTACGTCCCTTGTGCAATGGTTTCCTAATGGGGGTTCAGGTTTCTGTCACTCCGGCAACCCCTACAATTAGTAGCCAAAGACACAATGCATTCCCCTTGGCCCATATAGGTGAAGTGTCATGTAGTCGACGTTCACATGACACCACTAGAAGAAGTACACCACAACTTAAATATCAGACTATTGAATCTTTCTCAACACAACTCCACTACTAACAACATGACTTCTCCCATGTCCTCAAGAACAAAATGAACTACTCACAAGACATCATATGGATCATGATCAGAGATGGAATAATGATGTATAACAATCTGAACATAAACAATAATTCAACGGTTCACTCAATAGCATCAACTACAAAGAGTAATCAACACCGGGAAAGTTTCCCCTAAGAACTAATGCAAGATTCAACCCAATTGTTACAGCAATATGGAGATGGTGATGAGTGTGCTGATGGTGATGATGGTGGTGATGATGGTGGTGATGATGATGATGATGATCCCGATGAAGTCCAGCTTGATGGTGGTGTTGATGGCGATGATCTCCCCTCTCCGGGAAGGAATTCCCTCGGCAGAAATCTGTCTGCCGGAGAGATCTTTCTCTCTCGGTGTTTTCCGCCCCGCAGAGGCGACGGAATCTTTCTATGGTCCCTCCCCGAGTCTTAGGGTTTTAGGAGGATAATATACGCCAGAGGGGAGAGCCTGGAGTGGGCTAGGGCGGCCACACCACCTGCTAGCGCGGCCTAGGGCTGCCCGCGCCAGGGGTTGGTGTGGGCCCCCTGTGGGCCATCTCCAGCCCCCCTTCTGGCTTCCTTCGTCTTCTGGAAAAATAGGATTTTCCGTATATTTTCCCGGATTTTCTGATCTTCGCGAATTTTGCCTCCAAACAGCACCTTTTCCATCAGAAGCTTGACTGCAGCGGTCCATGCTCCAAAAGTCATCAACCATGCAAAAACAGATGAAATAACGTAAGTATCACCTCTCAATACAAAATATATCAATAAATAATAGTGAATTATGACATAGAATAGAGATGCAAAATGGACGTATCAATTCGTCGGGATTCTATCACATCTTTTGGTATCTCTCCCTTAGTCATATATGCCATATACGGCTGCATCTAGGTGGGCTCAATTAGCATGACCTCTTCAATTTCTTGTTCTTCTTCTTCGATGGCTTCTTCTATGTTCTTGGCTTCTGAAGGATCCCCCGAGTCTTTTTGCGGATGTTTCTTTTTCCCTTTTTTTGGTGCTACAACCTCGGAGACTCTTTTTGCTTTGATCGATCGCTCCGTTATTTCCTCCCAAAAAACTCCGGGTGGTATTGGTAAGCCAAGGATCCGATGTTTGCTAGATTGTTGGCTTCCTCATTCCTTGATTGTAACACCCCAAAAATATTAATCAAGTTTATCAAGTGCTAATCACCCAAGTTTAGGGTTAACAAAAACTTTTATTAATAATTTGAATATGAATGCATGTGTGTTTTGCATTAGTATATGATTGAGTGAAATTGCCATGTTTGATTGCTAGAAATGATGAGAAAAGGTTTAGAGATGAATTCTACACCATCTAGGCCAATTACAAACAAAATCCAAAGAAAAAGATATCAAATATGAATTAAATAAGCAATGGTCATTTTGACCAAAGTTAACCACTAGGCCACTTTGAGTGTTCCTAGCAAAGAAATTCTAACAGAAACAATTCCACTTCTTTTCACCCCTTGCTAGACCAAGTAAAAGTGAACCCAAGCCCACTTTAGAAACTCACCAAAACTATTTTCAAATCTATTTAAAGGACAGGTCAAATTTGAATCTAGTTCATATGGTAAGATCACCATTTTGCAAAAACCAACTAACCCAATTCCCCTTGGCAAACCCAAGCAACCAGAGACTACCAAGCATAAGTTTAGATCACTCACCAAAATTCATTTAAAATTTTCAAACTAAATTTCTTTCGGCCATTTCATCAAACACCTTGCAGAAAAAAATCAAAACCTGCCTAACTATACTTTTTGGGGCATTGATCACTCGACCAAATGCCCCTGTTACACTCCCCTGTCTCCCCCAACCTCTAGCCGCACCAGACATGCTGCCCTTGGCCGTTTTGCACTAGTGCGCCGCCGCCCGAAGCCGCCGCACCAGGTCGACCATGGACCGCTCACCGGAGACCACGCCACCCTCTCCCACGACGCGCACTAGAAGGGCGACCGTCCACCGCCACCCCCTATCCAGCCCACGACCATAGCCTGGCCATGGAGCACCCTAGCAGCGCCACGCCTAGTTTCTCCGTGCCATGCCGAGAGTGCGGCAGCGCGCCATAGCCGACCAGCTCGCACGCTCTGCGCCTAGCCCTCACCTCGCATGCACTAACTTGCCATGATCACAACTAGCTCCCAGACACCCCCGTTCGCCGTCGCGTGACCCGTAGCACCCGTGCGCAGTCTCGAACACCGCCGGTTCCGCGCAGAGCATTGTACGCGCCTGACCGCCCTCGACCGCCCCGTGCCGTGCCTTTAAGCCAGTGATGACCGCCAGGGAACAACGCACCGTCCCCTACCCACAGCCATGCCGTTAGCTTGCTATACCACTGTCGCCGAAGACGCTAGCCCATCCCGCTCAGTCCCCTTGTCGGTGTATAAATAGAGGCCCTCTCTTACTCAATTCTTCACACCACCTCACTCCCCACTCCTCACAGACACTCCCACACCCTTCCCCAAAGCAAGGCAAGCACCGCTTCGCCCGAATTTAGCCGGAGCCCGCCGCTGCAATGACGGAAGGGCGCCGTTGATTGGAGCCGCCCAAGGAGCTGTCGTGACCACCGTTCGAACCGCCGTTGTCGACAACGACGTTCGCCCCATCGCCGACCCTAGCTAGAGACCAGGTGAGCCTCACACGACCCCCACTGCCGCGTTAGGCTTTAGACCTCGCCGGAGTTGTTCGTCGTCGATGACGAACCTCCACCGTTAGATCGTCTTCTAATCGCATGACCTAGATTTAACGATACCGCTTCGCGTAAATAGAGTCGCTGACTAGTGGGTCCATGCTATCAGCAGCCCTCTGCGCTGTGCTGTGCAGATTGGGCCGGCCCAGTTAGTTTCCCGCGCAGGCCTAGGAATTCAAATAGATATTTTCCAATTTAGTTAAAACCAGATTCTGTCCATAGATTTAAAAATCAATTCAGAGAGATTCTCTGAACCAAATTGCATGATTCCAATTTTGTTAGAAAGATATTTAAATTATCTATCCAAACCCGTTGGATTCAAGTCATTTGGAATTAGAGATCATATATAGTAAAAATAACAAGACAGAGACTTTTCCAACTTCAAACATTTTTCAAAAATCAACCAAAAATGCTTTTGAGTTGATTCCAACTCTCAAAAATCACATTGGACAAGATCTATCTGAATATGTAAAAATATTTAGGTTTGCATGCAGTGACATTGGACTAGTACCAAAAGAATGCTATATAGGCATTTCTAGTCACTTTAAATCTATTAAATGATAATCTTAAAGTTAATAAAATATGACAACACTTTAACTCACATTCCCATTTATTAGAATATGTGGTGATGACATGTGTCAACATGATCCCATATTTTAATTGGAGAATATTAAATCTTAAGTATTTTCAATGAGTAGAAATTACTTTTCTAAAATAAGACAAACGAGATTAAGTCTTTATTTCATGTGATGATTGTAATGATGCTAGATCATCTAGGGTGAACCTTAGTTTGCTAAGTAGAAATAGTTAAGTATTGTTTGGTGATTGTGTACCCCGTATTTATTTATAGACGATAGTACCGACCCGGGATACGAGGAGGAGGAGTACTACCAAGAAGAAGAAGAAAACTTCAACCACTGCACTACTCAAGGCAAGCCATCACTAATTGCAAGCTAGAACTATGCAAGCTAACACTTGCAAATTTGATAACCTAAGCAAGATGCATTAGGCATGCTTGGTTATATAACTTTGATTATACCAAATCCTGAGTTTTACTTGCAAGCTTTATTCTTTTACTTTAACAAAGTTCTTTACTTTTAGTTAGTGCTTTGTGAGTATTGAAAAAATAGTATAGATACCATAAAGAGTATAAAACTAGGCCTAACTAGTTATACTTAGATGTCATTCCAAGGCATGGGATTAATGTTCGATAGTTACCCTTGATTAGTACCCCTCATTAGTGACCACTCTTAACTTTCGTGGCTAGTTCTAAGCATAAAAGTTGATCACTCTAGATGGGAATACCTAGTGAAAATGATTATGAAAACCTTGGAATGATGATTCATTCTATTGAAATGTTTTGACATGTGTTGAGAAACACTAAAGGATTTCATGATGGAAATGTTGAGGCATGAGCCTTAGCCCTTTATAAAAACTGATGGTTGGGTTCAGATACAATACCATTCCAATTTTACCATACAACCACAATACCCGAATTGGGTAGGGCTTAGCTAGAAGTTTATATGACTTAGTATGGGTTCCCTCGCGGAAAGAGGTTGAGCTGAGGCTACCTCGTGAGTGTGAATGTCCACCTATGCAGTGCCCAGGATGGCAGATGGCCATGGCTAGGAGGCCAAGCTCATAGGGGAGGTGCCTATAATAGATTGTGTAATTGAAAGGTTATGATTGATTATCCGCATACTAAGTATGATGATTCAGGGTTATCCCTGACGGATGTATCAAATATTGTGGTGAAAGTGTACCACCTCTGCAGAGTGTCAAACTATTCGAATAGCCGCGTCTGTGGTCATGGACAGTTGGAGTGGCCATACTGTTCCGTCGTCAGATGTTTTCAAAATGACTTGTGAAGTGAACTATGATTTTGAGTTGACCACAACAGGGTTATGGATATGAAAACTAGGTTCCCACTTAAGTGATTTAGAACATTAACTTAGTTTTATTTACTCTAAACTCAGCTTTAGATAAATCTAGCTTTTTGCAAATAAACCTAGAGCTTAAGATTCCTACTAGAACTACCTTACTTATTAGCGATAGTTTGTGAGTACTTAAAGAGTACTCATGGCTTTGTCCCTGGCTATTCCCGTGGCCAGACTATGTGGAGGACTAGCAGGATGATGGACAGCAGGACGTCTACGACAACTAGGATCATCTCCCATCGTCAGCATTGCCTGTGACTCTAAAGATGGAGCCCCTACTACGGTTATTTTCCACTGCTTGATTGGTATTAAGACTGGATCATGAGATCCTTTATTTGTAAGACCTTATTATGGTTTGTAATGGATGATGTACTGCGATACCAATCTGTTATGTCTCCCAAAAATGGTAATCCTGGGATTGCGAGGTATGGCATAATAGGCATCTGGGATTAAATATCTGGGTGTTGACAAGTTGGTATTAGAGCCATCCTGACCATAGGAGACCCTAGTTAGAATGGACGTCCGAACCAAAAAAACTTAGTTTCAAAACAAAAGAAGTGAGTATTTATGAAAAACTATTCTCACTCTTATCCTTGAGATTCTTTCAAAAAAATTCATGTTACTCAATTTTTTTTGCTTTCCTACCAAAAAATTGACACACTTGATCACCTCACTACCTTACTCATCCTAAATTCTTACAGATGAAAGTCAAGTATTGCAAGTTCTACCTGTTGGGCAACGGAGGCTAATGACCCACAAGTATAGGGGTTGTATCGCAATATTTTTGATAAGTAAGAGTGTCAAACCCAACGAGGAGCAGAAGGTGCTGGCTAGTGGTATGGATCAGGAATTCTCTGCAAATACTTAGCAAACGGATTTTTAGGGGTTTTCGATAAAGCAAGTAAATAAAGTACGAGTAAATAAAAGACAGTAGAAATAAATGCAGCAAGTGGCCCAATCCTTTATGCAGCAAAGGACAAGCCGGTTGTATTATTTAAGATGACCAAACATTCTCGAGGACACATGGAAAGACTGTCAAGTGCTTTCGCTTCATATAGTTGATTAATCTTCTTTAGCTTGCTAAGTGTTGTGTGGGTGAACCTGAGCTAACGTACCAACCTTCCTAGGACTAATACATACTTGTGATTGTACCCCTTGCAAACATCCGTAAGTACAAGAAAGTAATTAAGGTAGAAACCTAACCACAGCTTTAAACTCTAAGACCCTTACGTCCCTTGTGCAATGGTTTCCTAATGGGGGTTCAGGTTTCTGTCACTCTGACAACCCCTACGATTAGTAGCCAAATACACAATGTATTCCCCTAGGCCCATATAGGTGAAGTGTCATGTAGTCGATGTTCACATGACACCACTAGAAGAAGTACACCACAACTTAAATATCAAACTATTGAATCTTTCTCAACACAACTCCACTACTAACAACATGACTTCTCCCATGTCCTCAAGAACAAAACGAACTACTCACAAGACATCATATGGATCATGATCAAAGATGGAATAATGATGTATAACAATCTGAATATAAACAATAATTCAATGGTTTACTCAATAGCATCAACTACAAAGAGTAATCAACACCGGTAAAGTTTCCCCTAAGAACTATGCAAGATTCAACCCAATTGTTACAGCAATATGGAGATGGTGATGATGGTGGTGATGATGATGATGATCCCGATGAAGTCCAGCTTGATGGTGGTGTTGATGGCGACGATCTCCCCTCTCCAGGAAGGAATTCCCCCGGCAGAAATCTGTCTGCAGGAGAGATTTTTCTCTCTCGGTGTTTTCCGCCCCGCAGAGGCGGCGGAATCTTTCTATGGTCGCTCCCCGAGTCTTAGGGTTTTGGGAGGAATATATACGATAGAGGTGGGTCAGGGCGGCCACACCACCTGGTGGCACAGCCTAGGGTGGCCCATGCCAGGGGGTGGTGTGGGCCCCCTGTGGCCCATCTCCACTCCTCCTTCTAGCTTCCTTCGTCTTCTGGAAAAATAGGATTTTCCGTATATTTTCCTGGATTTTCTGATCTTCGCGAATTTTGCCTCCAAACAGCACCTTTTCCATCAGAATCCTGACTGCAGTGGTTCATGCTCCAAAAGTCATCAACCATGCAAAAACAGATGAAATAACATAAGTATCATCTCTTAATATGAAATATATCAATGAATAACAGTAAATTATGACATAGAATAGTGATGCAAAATGGACGTATCAACTCCCCCCAAGCTTAAACTTCGCTTGTCCCCAAGCGAAACTGAGCTCAATAAACATTACCTCATGTTTATGGAGTGAAGAGTCGATAAAAGAATACGGACAAGAAGCATCACATTCATCAATACATAGATCATAATAGAAGACAACTCACTATTATATAACTTAACTTGCAATAAGTAAAGGAAACAGAATAAAGATACACAAAGTGAATCATAATTGGTAATGGCAAACTTAGTTCTTGGTCGAAGAATAGTTGATAATTTGCTGGAGTTCACAAATAACTGGTTTTCAATGAAAGCTTTCAAAGTAGTAATCACCAAGATAAGAGCAATTTGCAAAACAAGAAACATAAGAAACATGATTGAATAAATCATCATATGAATGAATGGAACACAACAACTCAAAGTACTTGCTGAGATAGAAGGGAATAGGTTTACCGACTCAACTAACAAGTAAAAGAAAGGCCCTTCGCAGAGGGAAGCAGGGATTGCAAGTTTCATAAAGAGCTCCCAAAAATTATGATACTTATTAGCTTTCAGCTCTCATTGCCCTATCATAGGCATCTTTAGGTGATTAAGGTTAAAGTGATCAAATACGAGGATATGCTTGACAAGTTGTAAGTTCAAAATCTCATGTCCCTTGAATACGAGGGCCGCTCCTCATGCTACTCAAGTTTAGTCACCGGTAAGTTCTTGTCATCGTAAGCACATGTGTATCATGGAGAACCGCCAACGGGGTACCCCTTCCCCGATGATACGGAAGAATCTCCATATCAAAATGACAAGGCAAGAAGACAACAAGCATCTCAACAATCTTCTTATTTACCATGGGAATATGGTGCTTTTTTTCTATCTTTCCTCCTTTCATAATCTTTTTTTTCTTTTTTTTTCTCAATAACGGACTCTTTTTTTATAAGAAGAATGCTTCATAGATGCTCATTATGGTTACGCTGCAGGTTTCCACCATGTCAGCATGGATTAGACCAGTGGCCCAGGCATTTCTCTAACACACATGCATAACTCCACGGACTTACAAGCTCCCCTTTCATTTCACACCGACGACATCCATAGACAAAAGAACATGATATCAACTAGGTACAAAGTACCAGTGCAATGTTGAAAGCGTTCCCCATGATAGCATGGTTCTGCTAATTCACAACTTATAAAGCACAAGCATATACGCAACATAGATGGGCACAATGGTTCAAGTTTATTAAATGCAAGAAAGTAAAGTGTGCCATCAAGTTCGTGAGAGCTTTAATCACTAATTTTCACATAACAAGTTTAATTTAGAAGGTAGATAAAAACAAGAATTTACTTGGAATAGCAATAATGCTAATAGGTAGGTATTGTGGACGCAAATGGCATGGGTTTGGTTTAAAGGAGGTGGATGCACGAGAAGAATTCCCTCTCAGTACAGGTTTTTGGCTAGCAAGGCTGGGTAGCAAGTATAAGAGTTAAAGGAAACAAACAAACATATAAGTGATAAAAACAAACATGCAATCTTCCTTGGAAGCACAAAAGATCTTAACTAGAGAATACTAAACTTATGAGCAAATCAAGAAAGAAAGATGATGAAATTATATTTCTTTTGAGTACTTTTATCTTTTCATTCAACTCTCAAAAATAGTGTTGCTACTGACCAAGCCAGGTTTGCCAAAACCAACTAAATTAACTCAATGATCCCAAAGTGATACCAATACTAACAACAAGATCAATCATATAACCACGAATTGAAAACTAATATAAGATATGCAAAAGAGTGAATGATAGAACTTCTCATTAATATTCCATAACGCAACTCATACCAAGGGATACATATCTAACAAGAGAGGGGACACTTCCATAATGAAAACCATCCTACATGATAACTTCTCTATTCATGATATGACTCTACTAAAAAGGTAAAAAGATAGAAGATAGTGATGTGATATCGCGGCACTCCCCCAAGCTTGGAACAAACCGAGGGGATGCCAAACCTGATGACGAATTACTCCTTCGGTGGGGGTATTATTTTCTCATCACCGTCCATCTTCCAGGGCAAGGGCTTCCCATCAACAAAGGACATCGTGGTCTCCAGCATCCTGAAACTTGCAGCAGCACTTATGCGTTTAAACCTAACCTCATACTCACAGTTTTGATTTTGAACGTCGTAGAGCTGTGCTTGCAGTTTGTTGGTTGTTTGGCAGAGTGAGAGGACTTCATCCTTGAGCTCAACAGTCTCTTTTGGTGCCCAGTGATGAGTTCGGAGCAAATCTTATGGATAATATCCACTTCGTGTTCCGCCATCTTCTTGTACCTAAAGACTTCTTGATCCAATGCTTCCATCCTGTCCTCCAGACCCCCTTCACCCTTAGGGCCTTGAGCCTCTTTAATCCGGAGCTCCCCATCTTCAAACAACAACTCCTTGGGATGAATCTTCAACTCTCTCATGTATGGGTTCATGATATCCTCTAAAGATTATTCCTTGGCTGATCCAGAGGAAGTCATTGTGGCTCCAAATCTAGGACTCTGCTATCAGAAACAGATCGAAACGAAAACACGATATACGAACCTCGGGAGATCCAGGGGATTATATATTACGAAGTTTCACATCAAAAGGAAGGTACTGGGAGAAAACGAGTCGGAGGCGGAGTCCGGAGTGGCCACACCACCTGGTGGCGCGGCCAGGGGTGGGCCCGCGCCACAGGGTGGTGTGAGCCACCCTGGCTCCGTTTTCTTCCCTCTTTCGCTTCGTAGCTTTCCTTGTTGGATAAAAACTGTAAAAATATAATTGGATAGTATTTTCGCGGAGCTTTTCTTACTAGAACTGTTACCTACTCAAAAACGGAGTCTGCAGGTCTCTGAATTTGGTCCTTGATAAAAAAGTTCGGAGTTATAACTTGAAAGGCATCCACATCTTCATTGTAAGAATCTCCAGCAATATAGTGCTTGAGTCGCTACCCATTCACTACTTGTGTAATATTATCTTTTAAAGAAGAAATTTTTATTGCTCCTGAACGGTACACTTCTTCAATAATGAAAGGTCCATCCCATTTTGACAGTAGATTTCCTGCAAAAATCTAAGACGAGACCTATACAATAGAAGTTTCTCACCAACATGGAATTCTCTCTTAAGTATTCGCTTGTCATGCCATCTTTTAACTTTTTCCTTAAAGAGCTTAGCATTTTCATAGGCTTCACTCCTCCATTCATCTAAAGAACTTAAGTCAAATAATCTTTTCTCACCTGCGAGCTTACAATGTCTATTGAGTTCTTTAACTGCCTAGTAAGATTTGTGTTCTAATTCTAAAGGTAGGTGACAAGCTTTCCCATAAACCATTTTATAAGGAGACATCCCCATAGGGTTTTGTAGGCAGTCCTATAAGCCCATAAAGCATCATTCAACTTTTCAACCCAGTTTTTTCTAGATCTATTAACAGTCTTTTGCAAGATGGATTTAATTTCTCTATTTGATAACTCTACTTGCCCACTAGTTTGAGGGTGATAAGCTGAAGCAATTCTATGATTAACATCATATTTAGCAAGGGTCTTTCTAAAACCACCATGAATGAAATGGGAACCTCCATCAGTCATGAGATACCTAGGCACTCCAAACCTAGGAAAGATAACATCCTTAAGCATTTTTAAAGAAGTCTCCCCATCAGCACTCTTCGTAGGAATGGCTTCTACCAACTTAGTAATATAATCAACAACAACAAGAATATGAGTATAACCTTTCGAGGGAGGAAAAGGACCCATAAAGTCAAATCCCCAGCAATCAAAGGGTTCAATAACTAGAGAGTAGTTCATAGGCATTTCATTGCGTCTAGAAATATTACCAACACACTAACACTCATCACAAGATAAAACAAATTATCTTGCATCTTTAAAAAGGGTAGGCCAGTAGAAACCTGATTGCAGCACCTTCTGCGCAGTTCTACCTCCTGCATGATGTCCTCCATAAGCACTACCATGACATTTACGCAATATCTCTTTTTGTTCATATTCTGGAACACATCTTCGCATAATACCATCCACTCCTTATTTATATAAGTGTGGGTCATCCCAAAAATAATGCCTCAAATCATAAAAGAAATTTCTTCTTTGTTGAGCTATAAAAGTTGGAGGCAAATACTTGGAGACAATAAAGTTAGCATAATCAGCGTACCAAGGGCTCCCTCGAGAGCTTACCCCTACCGCAGCCAACTGTTCATTTGGAAAACTATCATTAACAGGCATAGGGTCAAAGGAGATATTTTCCAATCGAGATAAATTATCAGCTACAGGGTTTTAAGCACCTTTCCTATCTACAATATGTAGATCAAACTCTTGTAAAATCAGCACCCATCTAATAAGCTTAGGCTTAGCGTCCTTCTTCGTCATAAGGTACTTAATAGCAGCATGATCAGTATGAATGGTGACTTTTGAGTCTACAATATAGGGTCCAAACTTATCACAAGCGAAGACGACAGCTAGAAATTCTTTTTTAGTAGTAGCATAATTCCTTTGAGCAGCGTCTAGAGTCTTACTATCATAATGAATAACGTTTAGCTTTTTATCAATTCTTTGCCCAAGGACAACACCTACAGCAAAATCACTAGCATCACACATTATTTCAAAGGGTAAACTCCAATCAGGTGGTTGAACAATAGGAGCTGTAGTTAAAGCCTTCTTAAGAGTTTCAAAAGCTTCCTTACAATCATCATCAAAAACAATGGGTACATCTTTTTGAAGAAGATTAGTGAGGGGCTTTGATATCCTAGAAAAATCTTTAATAAACCTTCTATAGAAACCAACATGACCAACGATACTACAAATACCTTTGATGTCTCTTGGGCAGGGCATTTTCTCAATTGCCTTAACTTTAGCTCTATCCACCTCTATGCCTCTTTCGGACACCTTATGCCCAAGGATAATCCCTTCATTAACCATGAAGTGGCATTTCTCCCAATTAAGAACAAGATTAGTTTCTTCACACCTCTGCAAGACTTTATCAAGATTGTGAAGACAATTATCAAAAGAAGTTCCATAGACGGAGAAGTCATCCATGAACACCTCCACAATTTCCTCACAAAAACCATGAAAGATAGCAGACATGCATCTTTGAAAAGTAGCAGGAGCATTACATAAACCAAAAGGCATATGTCTATAAGCATAGGTTCCATAAGGGCATGTAAAAGTAGTTTTTTCTTGATCTTGTTGTTTAATAGCAATTTGAGAGAAACCAGAATATCCACCAAGAAAACAAAAATGGGTCTTTTAGACAACCTTTCTAACATTTGATCAATAAAAGGAAGCGGGTAATGATCTTTCTTAGTAACTTTATTAACTTTCCTAAAATAAATGCACATCCTATAGCCCACTACTATTCTTTGGGGAATAAGCTCATCATTATCATTAGGAACAACGGTAATTCCTCCTTTTTAGGAACACAATGAACATGACTAACCCATTCACTATCAGCAATAGGGTAAATAATACCAGCATCAAGGAGTTTCAATACCTCATTTCTTACCACTTCCTTCATCTTAGGATTTAAACACCGTTGGTGCTCTACTACTAGCTTTGCATCTGGCTCTATATTGATAACATGCTGACATATAGTAGGAGAAATCCCTTTTAAATCATCCAAAGTATAGCCCCTAGCCCCTCGATGTTTCTTCAAAACCTCCAATAATCGTTCCTCTTCCTTCCCTGAAAGTTTAGAGCTAATAATAACAGGATATATCTTTTTATCATCAATGTAAGCATATTTAAGATCGCCAGGGAGAGGTTTTAGATCGAAAACTGGATCCTTTTTAGGTGGCAAAGTGGTACCCAAATCTTCCACAGGCAAGTTATGCTTAAGCATCTTAGGTTGACGACAGAGAATCTCCTTCTTTCTTCCATGAAGATCTCACTTTCGTGGTCTTCCATATACTGCTACAAAGCATTATTAGGAGCAAGAGAAATAGAAGCAAGTTGTTAAACTCTAAAATCCTCATTATGGGTTTCATTTTCACAAGGTTCTTTAGTAAATTTTGAAAAATTAAACTCATAAGATTCCCCATCAAACTTAGTCAAGATTTTCTCTCTTTTGCAATCTATAATAGCTCCACAAGTACTCACGAAAGGTCTACCAAAAATGATGGGTTAAGTTTTACTAGCAGCTGAACCAAGTACTAGAAAATCAGCAGGATATTTAATCTTACCACAAAGAACTTCTACATCCCGCATAATACCAATTGGAGAGATGGTTTCTCTATTAGAAAGGTGAATAACCACATCAATCTCTTCCAACTCGCAGGGACTGATTTCATGCATAATTTCTTTATAAAGCTCATAAGGAATAGCATTTGAACTTGCACCAATATCACACAAACCATAATAGCAATGATCACCAATTCTAACAGATAGCACAGGGACACTATCATTTTTAGTTCTATTAGGATGTGAGACAACATTAGATGCATCCTCACAAAAGACTATGTGCCCATCTTCTATACTTTTAGTTACAACATCTTTAACAATTGCTACTACATGTTCAATGCTTATTTGTTCATCAGGTTTTACAGTTCTCTTTTCACTTTTAGTGATTACACTAGTTATCATAGGATGATCCTTTACCTTATCTGGGAAGGGTATCTTCTCAATGTAAGGTTCAGGTAAAACATGATCAATAATGCAATAGTCAGTACTCCCAACAGGAACAGAGTCAGCAATATCTTTATAGGGTGCATGGTACTTGCTCCATCCCTTTGTTGGGATTTCAATATAAGAAGCAAAAGCCTTAAAACAATTTTTAATAAATTGTAAATAAGGACCATAAGCATTACTAATATTTTGAAAGTCATCAGTTCCCATAAAAGATTCAATGCATTCATAATCATAATTTATACCTGACTTTCTACCTTTGTCATTCTCCCAAACTTTAGCATTATCTTGAATACGATCCAGAAGATCCCATTTAGCTTATTCTTCCATGCGAGTGAATGATCAGCACAAGAAGCATCCAATAAATCCTTGTCATGTAGAGGGAGCCTTGCATAAAAGTTATTGATAATAATATTGTTGGGGAGCTCATGAATGGGACATTTGAGCATTAGTAACTTCAATCTCCCCCAAGCTTGAGCTGTACTCTCTCCATCAAGAGGCCAAAAGTTGTATATTTGATTCCGATCTTTATGAATCTCACCAGGAGGATAAAACTTTGAATAAAAGAGAGGCACTATTTCCTCCCATTCAAGAGCTTGACCATTCTTCAGCAGCTTATACCATTCCTCAGCTCTTCTTTTCAGTGACAATGAGAATAACTTCTTCTTAACTTGATCTATTGTAATACCTGCACACTTGAACAACCCGCATAATTCGTGTATAAAGAGCAAATGATCATCGTGATGGATAGTTCCAACCCCAACATAGTAGTTGTCCATAACACGATCAATAATTCTTGTAGGTATTTTAAAAGCATCATTCTCAGCAGGTGGTGGTTCGTCTACTACCTTAGCAGTGGTGGTAGCTTTACCAAATAAGAAACTTAGCTATTATCCATAACAAAAATAAAGCAAGTAACATAAATAAACAATACTCACAGTAGAGGTTTCCTTTACCAGTTCCACTCTCCAATAGTGCTTCACTCCCCGGCAACGGCGCCAGAAAGTAGTCTTGATGACCCACAAGTATAGGGGGTGTATCGCAGTATTTTCTATAAATAAGAGTGTCAAACCCAACGAGGAGCAGAAGGTGCTGGCTAGTGGTATGGATCAGGAATTCTCTGCAAATACTTAGCAAACGGATTTTTAGGGGTTTTTGATAAAGCAAGTAAATAAAGTACGAGTAAATAAAAGATAGTAGGAATAAATGCAACAAGTGGCCCAATCCTTTATGCAGCAAAGGACAAGCCGGTTGTATTACTTAAGATGACCAAACGTTCTCGAGGACACATGGGAAGACTGTCAAGTGCTTTCGCTTCATATAGTTGATTAATCTTCTTTAGCTTGCTAAGTGTTGTGTAGGTGAACCTGTGTTAATGTACCGACCTTCTTAGGACTAATACATACTTGTGATTATACCCCTTGCAAACATCCGTAAGTACAAGAAAGTAATTAAGGTAGAAACCTAACCACAACTTTAAACTCTAAGACCCTTACGTCCCTTGTGCAATGGTTTCCGAACGGGGGTTCAGGTTTTTGTCACTCTGGCAAGCCCTACGATTAGTAGCCAAATACACAATGCATTCCCCTAGGCCCATATAGGTGAGGTTTCATGTAGTCGATGTTCACATGACACCACTAGAAGAAGTACACCACAACTTAAATATCAAACTATTGAATCTTTCTCAACACAACTCCACTACTAACAACATGACTTCTCCCATGTCCTCAAGAACAAAACGCACTACTCACAAGACATCATATGGATCGTGATCAGAGATGGAATAATGATGTATAATAATCTGAACATAAACAATAATTCAATGGTTCACTCAATAGCATCAACTACAAAGAGTAATCAACACCGGGAAAGTTTCCCCTAAGAACTATGCAAGATTCAACCCAATTGTTACAGCAATATGGAGATGGTGATGATGGTGCTGATGGTGATGATGGTGATGATGGTGGTGGTGATGATGATGATGATCCCGATGAAGACCAGCTTGATGGTGGTGTTGATTGCGACGATCTCCCCTCTCCAGGAAGGAATTCCCCCAGCAGAAATTTGTCTGCAGGAGAGATCTTTCTCTCTCGGTGTTTTCCGCCCCGCAGAGGCGGCGGAATCTTTCTGTGGTCGCTCCCCAAGTCTTAGGGTTTCGGGAGGAATATGTACGCTAGAGGGGAGAGCTAGAGGTGGGCTAGGGTGGCCACACCACCTGGTGGTGCGGCCTAGGGTGGCCCGCGCCAGGGGGTGGTGTGGGCCCCCTGTGGCCCATCTCCACTCCTCCTTCTAGCTTCCTTCGTCTTCTAGAAAAATAGGATTTTCCGTATATTTTCTCGGATTTTCTGATCTTCGCGAATTTTGCCTCCAAACAACACCTTTTCCATCAGAATCCTGACTGCAGCGGTCCATGCTCCAAAAGTCATCAACCATGCAAAAACAGATGAAATAACATAAGTATCATTTCTTAATATGAAATATATCAATGAATAACAGTAAATTATGACATAGAATAGTGATGCAAAATGGACGTATCAGAGGCCAACTGATCTTTGAGAGGGATCTAGATGCACTGTCAGAGTATCTTGAGTGCCCGCATCCGGAATTCTTCGGGGCCCAACTCAACGATCACATAGGAGGAGATCTACAATGGCTGATAGTTGCAGATCTCAGAGGCAAGATGGAAGCACCCACTTCGGAGAAGATCCAATTCACCTTGCGTGAGAACAACTGGCTAGATGGATTAGCTAGGGCTATGCATGAAGCTCTTGCCCGTCTGTGTGGGCAAAACATCAACTTGATCCAGGGAACTCGCTTAGCTCACTTGGCAAGGCGTGATTCTATGGGAATGTCCTTGAAGATGCCAGGACACCTAGAGCTGAAGCACCAGGTGGACAATCTTGACTTCAGGTTGTATGATAGGCAGAAGGAATTGGACAACGCTCGCGCCTACGCTAACCACAACCTTGCCATTGCAGTCAAGAAGGACCAAACCCTCGCCATTCTCGCCAAGGAGCGTCAATCGCTTCGCCGTCAGCGCGACAAGAAGGATCGCACCATCGATCGTCTTCGCAAGAAGGTGGCCACTCTCGAGAAGACCATCTGTGAGCAAGAAGTCCAGTTTGAAGCGAAAGAGGAGGAGGAAGGTGAAGATATTCAGGGAGATCTTTACTCTTACCTCAGTGATGACAACGACTACCTGGAGGATGATGCCATGGAGTTCCACACTGATGATGATGATTCCAACTTCATTGATGATGATTTAATGCACTTGATCACTACCATAGGAATGAGTTGTACCGGTCCCACTGTATCGTAGTTTCACAGAATGGTTCTTAAAACCATATGTTTTCTATTTATGTGTGGTGTGTGTTTGTATGGTGTGCTTTGAATGAATGAATGAGAAGAATTTGTTAGTTTGCAAAACCCGAGTCAAACTCAAAGTTTAAAATTTTGAAACAAAACCATGAACCTTAGAAATTTCCCTCTTATCTCATTATTTATCTCAATCTTCAGATGACTCGTGGAAACCCCTGAGGAAGCAGCTCATCTCAGGACCCAATGTTGCAGATTCTGCAAATGTTAGTTTCTGACCGTGAAGCTAGTAGAGCCGAACGCCAAGCCAACCTAGCCACTCTACAACAGATAGCTCAGATGACCCACAATAACCAAGGTCACATAAACCAGGATCACCATGGATCCAAGCTTAAGAACTTTCAGAATACCAACCCACCTATCTTTAATAAGTCTAAGGATCCCTTAGATGCTGATGACTGGCTGCAAACCATGGAGAACAACCTGGAGGTCGCAGGAGTTGAAGCCAATGAAAAAGTACTATTTGCCACCCATTATCTGGCAGGAGATGCAAGAGCCTAGTGGAATAGCACCCGTACCATGAACGAAGGTCAGATGATGACTTGGGAAGCATTCAAGATCAAATTCAGACGGACCCATGTGCCCCAAGGTTTGGTCACCAGGATGAGGGATGAGTTCAGGGAACTGAAGCAAGAAAGAATGACTGTAGTTGAGTACCGTGAAAAATTCCTATCCCTAGCTAGATATGCCCCTGGTGAGATCAACACCAAAGCAAAGAAGAAGGAAAGGTTCCTGAATGGATTGCATGATGAGATGAAGACGGTGTTAGTCAACATCCGTTTTGGAGATCTAGAAGAGCTAGTAGACTCTGCCATTCAGATGGAAGGGAAGATCAACCAAGCCAATGACAATCGCAAGCGCAGGATGATGCACCAGGCTAGATCCCACCATACTCAGAATTATCGCCCCAACCCATCTGCAGGATATGCCCCAAAAAACAACAGACCCCCTATGTCCCGTCCAAGCTATCCCAATCGCAGCGGAGGAAACTTGAAGTCTGGAGGAAACCACAACAATAACCCCGACAACTCCAACAACTTCAACCGTGCACCGCCCAAGTCCAACAACAACAACAATACTGCCCCGAGGATTAGAAGCAATGTTGTGCCTGTTGCAGGAAAAGACAAGTCCCAGATTACTTGCTTTGAATGTGGAGTCAAGGTTCACTACTCCAATGAGTGCTCCAAGAAGCTTGCAGTAGCCCCCAATGTGAATGCATCCGCTCAGCAACAACGCCGTGTTCAGCCTGGAAGGATATTTTCCCCAGGGAACTCGCTCAACCGCAATGGCCGTCTGTTCCACATGAATGCTGAAGAAGCTCAGGAAGCGCCAGATGTCGTGCTGGGTATGTTTTCTGTTAACTTAGTACTTGCAAGAGTATTGTTTGATTCTGGAGCATCGCACTCGTTTGTTACAGAATAACTAGGTGAATGCCCGTGCGTTGCTACGGGTAAAAATTAATTACTTATTTTGTATTTCACAAATATGCAGGAAACCCCGTCGAACAATGGCAAGTAAGGTGCAATACCCCACCACATCAGACAATGGAAAGGAAGGCGCAATTGGCTTCACGCAATATCATGTATTTATATGGTTCACTCATTCACAACTTATGTCAATAGTTGTTTAGAGACCTCTAGGATATTAGTCTTACATAATATATCTTTTAGTAGAAAATAGGCCATGTCTAGAAAAACCCCTAAAATGGGTAAAACAAACAAAAGAAAGACACAATATAGAAGGTAAAATTTATTTCACACATCCTCACTCCTAAGTCCATCAATGATCAGATCATAAGAGGCTTGCATACAACATAGTAGTAGAGGATTGTCACGAATCTGCTGGCTGTAATTTTATCATGGCTCTTCCCACTGGATTACAAAAATTGGTGGTTCAAACCTTTGTGGACAACCAACAGTGATTTGTTCTCGCGAATATAAAAAGTGGTCGGATCCTTCAACGAACAATTAAAACAATATAAAGCCTGAGCATATGACACAAGTTGTATGCGGAAGAAAATCAAATAAAAAGAAAAGAAAATATGACATAGCTAGAATAAAGAGGAAATACTAAGAAAAATCACGTGCTTATTCGTAATGCCAAACACATCTTCAGGGCATTCCAAAGAGCTTGTCGGGGTAGTTCATGAAGTACTGGTCTAGGGCATCGTCGAAGGCGATATAGACGGCCACAGAGTACTTCGATCGCGAGACCACCCTGCTGCCATATGGTGGTTGTGCTGCCGAGGAAGCTGAGGTGGAGCATGTCGTCAATGTGACCGATATCTATGGACATCTCCTGCACGTTCGTCTCTTCCACACCGCGGAGCCTTCCGCCGAAGAGGTCCGCTACAATCTGCCGTAGCTCACTCGCCAAGTACCTAAGTTGAGGGGGGGGGGGAGCGAGACTGCCATCTTGGGCTAGCACATGCTCACACCACTTTCTCGTCTTACAGAAGACGATGCAGAGCAGCCCGTGCTGGACCATCTCGGTGAGCAGCCGTTCCACCTTAAGAAAAATGTATTTCAGACATTCAGCTAATGTATATCTAAATATGTGAAATTAAAAGGAATGTAGTTCAAATATTAAGCTACCTAATCTTAGAACAGGGGCAACAAACACGTTCCTATATATTGGTTGGAACACAAACATGAAACTATCCCTGAATCAAATAAAACGTTCATTTCTTGATAGAAAAGTGAGACGCTCATGATTTTCCTAAGCAGACACATGAATCGACAAACTATTAAGCGAATACAAGCGTCCCAAACCATGCAATGGAATGATCTATCACCTGTGCGCTATCCCGATCTTCATATTCATTCTCTTCAGCATCATGGTCCATCTCTTCCCCTACTAAAAAATAGCACACTAATCAACATCCGGAAACATGAGTGGGAGAAACCATGACTAAATTTTGGAAAATCTACCTACAAAGCATCCCAAAAAACGACCTGGATTTAGCAGAAGCATCAAACTGGAATTTTGCATATGTATATTTCATTTTAGTTTGGACAGTGACAAAACCGCCCCCAAATATCATGCTACATTAGAACCTCAAGCAGATATCGGCAACGTTCTGCTAACGGAGATTTCACCATTTCAGCAAGAACACAGATCACAAACATAGCTATCTAAGTTGATTGTTCCGTTTGGACTACCGACATTGAACAAATTCCACCTTGTTGTACCAGCTCTAGCTCCCGCGCATATCAAAGAGATTGCTCGATAGCTGAAGTGAGTGTACACCAACACGAAATTGGGGTCTCGCCAAGTGAAAAATGATCATAGAGTTCTGAAACTCACATTCATGTCGTCGCTGCTGTCATCAAGAGTACTTATATAGTCAGAAGTGGTACCGTTAATAATCAATAGACATGATTATATGGTTTGATTAGTAGAGTAGTTGCACATTGGTTGTATTTGGGCCTTTTAACAAGATATCTTTACCATCCTTCAACTATTCAAACGCCAGCTATTTTTTATAATTTTTCTCATATCAAAACATGGCGATGAGACAGATGACGAGAAAAAACAACATTTACGTCTAACATGTACTCTAGAAGCTGTTGTCACAGGAAAACATCAGCATTTCCATGGCATCATTCACTACAAGATCATATGCCTGACTGATTAGCTATTTCATCTATACAAAGAAACATGTAGAGAAAACCAGCGGTCAAATGGTGATCTAATGAGAAATATGAAAGATATATATTATTAGAAGAGAATCAAACTAATTAAATGATTACTTTCTAACTATGGTTTTAAATGTTAATGATTCTACCATTGCCTCCTTTGTTTTTATGACATCACGTAAGATCCTCCTAATTTTATCTATGCATATTGCATAGATACAGTTAAAATTTCAGATGATTACTTTCTAAGAACGGTTTTACATGTTACTTATTCTACCCTTGTCTTCTAATGACAGTACCATATAGAGATCATCTACATTTTATGAAAACTTTTGGCTACCGGAGAAGTACACTGAGATATATAGTAGCTTCAGCTCAGAAGTATATGCACTTGATATATTGGAAATAATTAAATAACCAGTTATATTGGTAACACAAAATTTGCAAGAGCAAACCTGGCATACTTGCAGTTTTGTCTCCATTCCATCAATGTAAGATTCGCAACGAGAAACTTGATCTTCTTTTTCTTTCTTCACAACGAGCAAACCTGGCAAACAACAAGTCCGTGTTTCAGCAGCAAGTTGTTTTAATTCATTATCAAATCGTTTCTTTGAAGCTTCAACATTCTTCACCCTCTCTGCCAATGTATTTGTCTCCATTGTTACTTTCTGTGGCATATAAGAAAGATGTAAACTGTAAAACATTAAATTGTTCTTTTCAATGAAATTTCCAATGGCGTCATAAGGAAAACATAACTGCTAATAAAACAAACGAACATGGATTGCTTCATATAATTCTGAAATTAGAAACTTAGGTGGTATGCCAGTGCGAGTTAATCACCAAGGTAGGCAGGAAGCTCTTATCGCTTATCGAACTACCTTCAATATTTATTCTACACAAATAAGGAAAAAATGCATGGAAAATTATGAAAATCTAAGGTATGGTGTCTCGTAGCAAGTATCTTGGGAGGACTGGCACAAGGGGCCACTCTTTACATAGGCAAAGATACCGGCAGGACAACAAGAGCATGCATGCCTCACTTGATTAACAGACCCTACATGCCGCCAAATTCTTGGAATGGTTACTCTCCTCTGGCATCAATCGTAAATTAACAACACCACAGTTGCAACAGGAAGTAGTATCATCTACCTCGCTGTCGTTGCAGCATTCTTTGAATTCCTTGATTTGGTGGGCACATACTTGTTATAGGTTGTACTTGAGTGCGCTTATAATGCTCCCATTGTACTTGGCCCTTTGCTGCCATGCACCAAACCTTGCCTGCCATTCGTCTAACCTTGGTCCTCAAGTTTGGAGTTCCTTTTGTTGATATTCTCCACTTCTGACTCTTTATCCCGTATTTTTCATAGGATCTTGTCTTCAACAGATTCCAGCGCTTCAAATTATTTTTCCTGAACTTTCTCCAATATAGACTGTCTCAGGCGCTCATTCTGTCAGTTAAACATTTTTTGTTAGAAAATTAAAATATCACCAAGTATTGAATTGGAAGCTTTGTTTTTAAAAGTACTTTACATGAGATTCAAGCCAAAATCATCCATGAATAGTCCTAGAAATAATTCAGGCTGATATAATTGATTATAGTTGTTTAACATCGGCAACACAAACATGTCCATTTCTGAATTCCTACAAATTCTGAACAATATGGCCATGCTCAAGCAGTAGATATGGACATTTATTATTCTTGCAAATTCATAAAAATATGGACACACCCAAGCAGTAGATATGGACATACTTAGCCTCAGCAAAAAACTTATGCACTAATAACATAAGGAACAACACAAGCAAAAAACTTGAATCAGGTTCGTACCTTGATATGGATTTGTCTCCTTGCCCTCAGCATTCATACCTTTAGATGTGCTCAAGATGATGTTAGTCAAGCGGGATAATGCACCAAGAAAGAAATTAAGGAGAGGCGTCCCAACCTACCTAGTGGATGAATTAGACGTCGATCGAGGTTATGCTTGCCGGAGGCGTGCTGACGGCGGATGAGTTCGACAAGCGCGAGGATCCATGGCTCGTCGGCATGCGCGTCCCTACAGATGCCGGAGTCAACGATGTCGTCGACAGCCGCCACCTCTGAGTCCGACAGGAACTCCAGCAGCCCAATTCCTATGGCGGCCACCATTCCTAGAGATCAGGGAATGGAAGAGAGGATGCGATGCGGGATAGGAGGATAGCTTAGTAGAGGAAAGGTCGGAGGTGGCATGCGGCGCCGTGGTGGAAGCCCCTGGGTTAGCGATGTGGCCATGTGAATCTGCTGACGACCATATCCTCTTTCAACAGCGCCATCTCCTTCAACATCGGCAGTCACGAAAGATCGAAGGTGTGTGGTGCAGCGGCGCACTTGGCAAGATGCGTTCGTAAGTTTTTCCCAAAATAAAACAGTACAAACTGAATAAGGACGTGATCATAAACCAACAAGT
Organism: Avena sativa; assembly: GCA_916181665.1. Classification (NCBI taxonomy): domain Eukaryota; kingdom Viridiplantae; phylum Streptophyta; class Magnoliopsida; order Poales; family Poaceae; genus Avena; species Avena sativa. Next base: position 361,715,228 of record OV702290.1, on the reverse strand, counting down.
GAGCCACACGGCCCACACCAATAGTCTATAATCGAGTTAACATCAAGCAGGCACTTCCACTGGCATTGTCAACCAACAAGACAGAAAAAACCTACAAGTCCTTTTTTCCTCTGAAAGATAGACCACGGAAACTTTAAGTGTGTGTGTGTTTTTCGAGCAAAGATAAACTACATGTCAGTAGCGCATGTTCAAAAATTAAGAAGTGTGTGTTGCATGTGCATACCATGTTATGCATCTGATCCTTGCAGGGAAGAGATCCAACATACGGCTCCCATCCTGATTCCTACAAAGTAAACAACCATCGGTTGATAGGTTTTACCCCAAATCCATTTTTAACTGAAATGATTCATGACAAAATATATTCCAGAAAAAAAGAAATGCTAGGCAAGGGCTGCTACCTGTCCCTGGCGCTGCTCCATCATGAGGAGCACGACAATCTTGGTGGTATCTCCCGCGACACCATCGGGGAGTTTGTCTTCAGTAAGTTGCTGCACGTTACAAGAACCAATAAAGAAAGAGAAAATGAATCTGACAAACCATCGTAATTAGCAGGATGTTCTTCGGAAAGGGGGATTGCAGATTGTTTATCTTAGCTTAGCAAACATAGAACACTGCGAGGCACTTCCATTATGCAGTCCCCCTCTCGTACGGGCCACGAGGCGAACAGGGACCTGACGAGGAAGACCAGGATGTGAGGACGGTTGCTGCTACCCAGAACAACAAGTATCGTAGAGCTCAAGAATAGCGAAAATGAGATCGGATCGACCTTCCGAGTAGAGAGGCTCCGACGCGCAGCATAGAGGAGATGCTGGTCCCCGCCTTGCTCCGCAGCAAGGGCAGGAAACCGCTGCAGCGCTCGTTGTCCTCCGCCTGCTGGCGTTAAAATTCGACCAGCAAAGGGAGGATCATAAATCGATTCGCTGAGAATGGGGATTCGTTCCTGATGAAGTGGAACCCTAGCAGGGATAGACTTCTTACCTTGGCGGCGGTGGCGGCGGCAGCGCGCCGGCCGTAGGTGGGAGTAGAGGCGGCCGTAGATTGGGGAAGAAGGGATTCAGGCTTTTTGGTTGGACTACGGGATAGTGGGTCCTAGCCCAGCTGCGTGCGTAGACGGGAGAAACAACGAAGATACGAGACGTATCAGCGACCACAGAGCGCAATTCCCACTTATCGGTGGCAGACCAGTGTAATTAGCTAAGCTATGAACTACCTACCATCAGATGCAGATCAGACGGTCCTCATTGTTTCAATGTTTGATGTTTGAGGGCGACCTATGATCACCAACTCCCTTTTAATAGGAAAGATTTGCATGCACTAGTAAGATTCAACCAACAAAATTGAAGCATGTTATGATAGTTCAAATACCTGGTTCAACACCACCAAAACTATAATTTGCAAGGTTATACCTATCAGAATCTATGGAATAGATTTATATGCTAATCTAATAGTACTTGAAACCAAAGATTTGAAAGTAGTACTAATGGATTGGATGTCGGAACATAAATGATTGATCGACGGTGCCAATTGAAATGCAACAAGAGTCTAGCCCAACCAACCCTAGACCAAGTTAGAGTAGTCTGTGAATACCCCAACGTATTCCCAGATGAATTGCTCGGTATGCCCCCAGATCGGGATATCGAGTTCATTATTGAACTAATTCCTAGAACTGGACCATAGCTCAGAGACATTATAGTATGAACCCATCTGAACTAGTGGAGCTGAAGAAACAACTTGATGCTATGCTGGAGAAAGGTCTGATTCAACCAAGCGCATCGCCATGGAGATCGCCTGTTTTATTTGTGGATAAGAAAGATGGAGGTAACCATTTGTGCATGGATTACCAGAAGCTGAATGATGTCACCATCAAGAACAAGTACCCACTGCCGAAGATAGAGGATCTGTTTGACCAGTTAACTAGTGCCAGAGTGTTTTCTAAGATTGATCTTAGAACTAGTTATCATCAACTCAAGATTCGTGCAATGGATATTCCAAAGACCGCCTTTACCACCAGATATGGATTGTATGAGTATACTGTCATGTCTTTTGGATTAACCAATGCCCCTGCTTATTTCATGAATCTCATGAATAAGATTTTTATGAACTTCCTGGATAAGTTTGTCGTTGTTTTTATCGATGATATTCTGATCTATTCCAAGTCAGAAGAAGACCATGAGCTACACCTGAGAACCATCCTTGAAACCCTTAGAGAACATCAGTTGTATGCCAAGTTTAGCCAATGTGAGTTCTGGTTGAAGGAAGTAGGATTTCTCGGACATACTGTGTTGGCAGGAGGAGTCACTGTTGATCCCGCCAAGATCAAAGATGTTGATGAATGGAAAGCCCCAACCACTCAAACCCAAGTCCATGCATTTCTCGGATTAGCGAGATATTACCGCAAGTTCGTAGAAGGATTTTCGAGCATCGCAAGATCGATAACCCAACTATTGAAGAAAGATAAGAAGTTTGAATGGATGGATAAATGCGAAGCAAGTTTTCAAGAGCTCAAGAAGAGATTGATTTCAGGCCTAATTCTGATTATGCCAGATATCAAGAAGCCTTTTGATGTGTATTGTGATGCATCCAAGATTGGTCTCAGATGTGTGTTGATGCGGGAAGGCAAAGTCATAGCATATATGTCCCGACAACTGAAGCATCATGAGAAAAACTACCCTACCCATGACCTTGAACTAGCAGCTGTAGTCTTAGCTTTGAAAACATGGCGTCATTAACTTATGGGTAACCGCTGTGAGATTTATTCGGATCACAAGAGTGAAGTATATTTTCACCCAGAAGGAGCTGAATATGAGGCAAAGGAGATGGATAGAGTTAATCAAGGATTATGACCTTGACATTCACTATCACCCCGGCAAAGCCAATGTGGTAGCGGATGCTCTTAGCAGATTGCCGTGTAGATTAAACACCATGATAAAAGAAACCCAGCCAAGTTGCATGAAGAGTTGGAGCAGTTTAGAACAGAGCTAGTTAGCAAAGGATTTTTAGCTAGCATTGAACTTCAACCCACTTTGATCAGTCAGATCAAGGAAGCGCAGAAGGGAAATGCGAGTATCGACAGAATCAAGCATCGTATCGGTACAGGGAAGGTACCCGGATTCACCGAAGATGAAGAAGGAGTTTTGTGGTACAAAGGACTTATCTGGGTGCCAACAGATTCCGAGTTGAAGCAAGTTATCATGTAGGAAGCTCATAATACTCTTTATTCTATCCACCCTAGAGGAACGAAGATGTATGAGGATTTGAAGGAACAATTTTGGTGGCACAAGATGAAGAGAGAAATCGGAAGCTACATAGCCAAGTGTGATATCTGTCAGCGAGTCAAAGCGGAACATCAGAGACCCGTAGGACTTTTGCAACCATTGCAGATTCTGGAATGGAAATGGGATATTGTCAGAATGGACTTTATCACTGGTTTGCCTACTTCTAGTGGGGGAAATGACTCTATTTGGGTCATACTTGATAGATTGTCCAAGGTAGCCCATTTTATACCTGTCAAGACCACCTACCAGAGTTCGAAGCTAGCAGCATTGTACATTGCTAGAATTGCCAGTTTGCATGGAACCCCTAAGACCATAGTGTTGGATCGAGGAACCCAATTTACCTCAAGATTTTGGCAGAAAGTCCAAGAAGGATTAGGAACCAAGCTAAATTTCAGCACAACTTATCACCCGCAGACCAATGGACAGACTGAAAGAGTCAACCAAATCTTAGAAGATATGTTGAGAGCTTGTGTGCTAGAATATGGATCAAAATGGGAAGATTGTCTGCCTTTCGCAGAATTCTCATCCAACAACAGTTATCAAGCCAATTTGCAAATGGCCCCATTTGAATTTTCGTATGGAAGAAAGTGTTGTACCCCCTTGAATTGGTCGCAAGTAGGAGAGAGTCAGATTTTCGGACCCGACATCCTACGAGAAGCCAAAGAGAAGGTTCACAAAGTCCGTGAACACCTCAAGACCGCCCAATCCAGACAGAAGAGTTATGCTGACAAGAGACATCGAGACCTTACCTTCAATGTGGGAGATTTTGTGTATCTCAAAGTGTCACCCTTGAAGGGAATGCAATGTTTTCAACTGAAAGGGAAGTGAGCCCCTAGATATATTGGACCCTTCAAAATTTTGAATCGCCGAGGATAATTATAATATCAACTGGAACTGCTAGAGGAGATGTCAGCCATCCATAATGTGTTCCATATCTTGTTACTTCGCAAATGCCTAGAAGTTCCGGAGAAGACAGAAGTTTTCAAGAACATCGATCACCGAGCCATAGATATCAACAAGGATCTGACGTATCGTGAAGTACCCATTCATATTTTGGAAGAAGCCTTCAGAACCACCAGAACCCGAAGTATCAAGTTTCTCAAGATCCAATGGAGCAACCATACTAAGGAAGAAGCTACTTGGGGGCGAGAAGATTACATTAGGACTGAGTTTCCAAATCTCTTTAGTTCCTAGTTTTTGTTAAATCTCGGGATAAGATTTTGTTTAAGGAGGGAAGGTTTGTAACACCCCAAAAATACTAATCAAGTTTATCAAGTGCTAATCACCCAAGTTTAGGGTTAACAAAAAACTTTTATTAATAATTTGAATATGAATGCATGTGTGTTTTGCATTAGTATATGATTAAGTGAAATTGCCATGTTTGATTGCTACAAATGATGAGAAAAGGTTTAGAGATGAATACTACATCATCTAGGCCAATTACAAACAAAATCCAAATAAAAAGAAATCAAATATGAATTAAATAAGCTAATGGTCATTTTGACCAAAGTTAACCACTAGGACACTTTGGGTGTTCCTAGCAAAGAAATTCTAACAGAAACAATTCCACTTCTTTTCACCCCTTGCTAGACCAAGTAAAAGTGAACCCAAGACCACTTTACAAACTCACCAAAACTATTTTCAAATCTATTTAAGGACAGTTCAAATTTGAATCTAGTTCATATGGTAAGATCACCATTTTGCAAAAACCAACTAAACCAATTCCCCTTGGCAAACCCAAGCAACCAGAGACTACCAAGCATAAGTTTAGATCACTCACCAAAATTCATTCAAAATTTTCAAACTAAATTTCTTTCGGCCATTTCATCAAACACCTAGCAGACAAAAATCAAAACCTGCCTAACTATACTCTTTGGGGGCATTGATCACTCGACCAAATGCCCCCATTACACTTCCCCTGTCTCCCCATCCTCTAGCCACACCAGACACGCTCCCCTTGGCCATTTTGCACCAGTGCGCCGCCGCCCGAAGCCGCCACGCTAGGTCGACCATGGATCGCTCACCGGAGACCACGCCACCCTCTCCCACGACACACACCAGACAGGCGACCTTCCACCGCCACCCCCTGTCCAGCCCACGACCACAGCCTGACCATGTACCACCCTAGCAGCGCCGCGCCTAGTTTCTCCGCGCCGTGCCAAGAGCACGCTAGCGCGCCGTAGCCGACCAGCTCACACGCGCCGCGCCTAGCCCTCACCTTGCATGCACTAACTCGCCATGATCACAACTAGCTCCCACACACTCCCGTTCGCCGCCGCGTGACCCGTACCACCCATGTGCCGTCTCGAACACCGCCGGTTCCGCGTAGAGCATCGTACATGCCCGACCGTCCTCGACCGCCCCGTGCCGTGCCTTTAAGCCAGTGATGACCGCCAGGAAACAACGCACCATCCCCTACCCCCAGCCATGTCGTTAGCTCGTTGTACCGCCACGCTGGAGACGCTAGCCCATCCCGCTCAGTCCCCTTGTCGGTGTATAAATAGAGGCCCTCTCCGCCTCAATTCTTCACACTACCTTACTCCCACTCCTCACAGACACTCCCACACCCTTCCCCGAAGCAAGGCGAGCACCGCTTCGCTGGAATTTAGCCGGAGCCCACCGCTATAGTGAAGGAAGGGCGCCGTCGATTGGAGCCGCCCCAGGAGCTGCCATGACCACCGTTCGAACCGCTGTCATCGACAACGCCGTTCGCCCCTATAGCCGACCCTAGTTGGAGCCCAGGTGAGCCTCACACGACCCCCACCACCACGTTAGGGTTTAGACCTCGCTGGAGCTGTTCGTCGTCGATGATGAACCTCCACCGTTAGATCGTCTTCTAATCGCAAGGCCTAGATTTAACGATACCGCTTCGCGTAGATAGAGTTGCTGAATAGTGTGTCCGTGCTGTCAGCAGCCCTCTGCGCTGTGCTGTGCAGATTGGGCTGGCCCAGTTAGTTTCCTGTGCAGGCCTGGGAATTCAAATAGATATTTTCCAATTTAGTTAAAACTAGATTCTGTCCATAGATTTAAAAATCAATTCGGAGAGATTCACTAAACCAAATTGCATGATTCCAATTTTGTTAGAAAGGTATTTAAATTATCTATCCAAGCCTGTTGGATTCAAGTCATTTGGAATTAGAGATCATCTATAGTAAAAATAACAATACAAAGACTTTTCCAACTTCAAACATTTTTCAAAAATCAACCAAAAATTCTTTTGAGTTGATTTCAACTCTCAAAAATCACATTGGACAAGATCTATCTGAATATGTAAAAATATTTAGGTTTGCATGCAGTGACATTGGACTAGTACCAAAAGAATGCTATATAGGCATTTCTAGTCACTTTAAATCTATTAAATGATAATCTTAAAGTTAATAAATTATGACCAACACTTTAACTCACATTCCCATGTATTATAATATATGGTCATGACATGTGTCAACATGATCCCATATTTTAATTGGAGAATATTAAATCTTAAGTATTTTCAATGAGTAGAAATTACTTTTCTAAAATAAGACAAACAAGATTAAGTCTTTATTTCATGTGATGATCGTAATGATGCTAGATCATCTAGTGTGAACCTTAGTTTGCTAAGTAGAAATAGTTAAGTATTGTTTGGTGATTGTGTACCCCTTATTTATTTATAGATGATAGTACCGACCCGGGATACGAGGAGGAAGAGTACTACCAAGAAGAAGAAGAAAACTTCAACCACTTCACTACTCAAGGCAAGCCATCACTAATTCCAAGCTAGAACTATGCAAGCTAACATTTGCAAACTTGATAACCTAAGAAAGATGTATTAGGCATGCTTGGTTATATAACTTTGATTATACCAAATCCCGAGTTTTACTTGCAAGCTTTATTCTTTTACTTTACCAAAGTTCTTTACTTTTAGTTAGTGCTGTGTGAGTATTGGAAAAATACTATAGATACCATAAAGAGTATAAAACTAGGCCTAACTAGTTATACTTAGATGTCATTCCAAGGCATGAGATTAAAGTTGGATAGTTACCCTTGATTAGTACCCCTCATTAGTGAACACTCTTAACTTTAGTGGCTAGTGCTAAGCATAAAAGTTGATCACTCTAGATGGGAATACTTGGTGAAAATGATTATGAAAACCTTGGAATGAGTATTCATTCTATTGGAATGTTTTGACATGTGTTGAGAAACACTAATGGATTTGATGATGAAAATGTTGAGGCATGAGCCTTAGCCCTTTATAAAAACTGATGGTTAGGTTCGGATGCGATACCATTCCAATTTTACCGTGCAACAATAATACCCGAATTGGGTAGGGCTTAGCTGGTAGTTTATATGCCTTAGTATGGGTTCCCTCGCAGAAAGAGGTTGAGCTAAGGCTACCTCGTGAGTGTGAATGTCCACCTATGCTGTGCCCAGGATGGCAGATGGCCATGGCTGTGAGGCCAAGCTCATACGGGAGGTGCCTATAATAGATTGTGTAATTGAAAGGTTATGATTGATTATCCGCATACTAAGTATGATGATTCAGGGTTATCCCTGACGGATGTATCAAATTTTGTGGTGAAAGTGTACCACCTCTGCAGAGTGTCAAACTATTCGAATAGCCGCGTCCGTGGTCATGGACAGTTGGAGTGGCCATACTGTTCCGTCGTCAGATGTTTTCAAAATGACTTGTGAAGTGAACTATGATTTTGAGTTGACCATAACAGGGTTGTGGATATGAAAACTAGGTTCCCACTTAAGTGATTTAGAACATTAACTTAGTTTTATTTACTCTAAACTCAACTTTAGATAAATCTGCCTTTTTGCAAATAAACCTAGAGCTTAAGATTCCTACTAGAACTACCTTACTTATTAGCAATAGTTTGTGAGTACTTAAAGAGTACTCATGGCTTTGTCCCTGGATATTCCCGTGGCCAGACTATGAGGAGGACTATCAGGATGATGGACAGCAGGACGTCTATGACAACTAGGATCATCTCCCATCGTCGGCATTGCCTGTGACTCTGAAGATGGAGCCCCTACTACGTTTATTTTCTGCTGCTTGATTGGAATTAAGACTGGATCATGAGATCCTTTATTTGTAAGACCTTATTATGGTTTGTAATGGATGATGTACTGTGATACCAATCTATTATGTCTCGCAAAAATGGTAATCCTGGGATTGCAAGGTATGGCATAACAGGCATCTGGGATTAAATATCCGGGTGTTGACATTGCTCTTCCTATATGTGATACTTCACACCCATCAAATTGAGCATCCATAACGCCATATAGATCGCGATAAGAAACCATATTTTCACTGACGGTGTCGCACTTGTTCATTGCTTGCTGTGCCACAAGATTAGAATCTTAGAAAATTTTGAGGCGAGTTGCACCGCAAGCTTTGGCCATTCGCATGCCATGCAACAGGGCCTCGTATTTCGCTTCGTTATTGGATGCGTTCACAAAGTTCATGCAAAGTATATAACGCATTTTTTCGCCTTGAGGTGATATTAGTACGACTCCTGCTCCTACTCCCTCCGTTCTTTTTGATCCATCAAAGTACATTGTCCAGGCACTGGAAAGGTCTGGTGGACCCGCACATTGCAACTCCGTCCACTCTGTGATGAAATCCGGCAGAACTTGTGACTTAATTGCTTTGCGCTTCTCATACGTGATATCCCAAGGGGATAATTCGATGCCCCATAGAGAGACACGTCCAGTTGCTTCTGGATTATTGAGGATGCTTGACAAAGGCGCTTCGTTGACTACTATGATTAGATGCTCTAAAAAATAGTGGCATAGTTTTTGTGCTATCATAAATACCCCATATGCTAGTTTCTGGTAGTGTGGGTACCTTTGTTTGGATGGCCATATAACCTCGCTCAGGAAGTAAATTGGCCTCTGCACACCGTGGGTCTCCCCTTCTTTGGGTCGCTCTACGATCAAGACCGTGTTGACCACCTGATTTGTGGCAGCGATATAAAGTAGTAAAGGTTCTTTCTCTTTTGGCAACATGATGACATGAGATGTCGAAAGTGTCCTTTTAAGATCTTCAAAGGCACGCTGAGCTTCTTCCGTCCACTCGAATTTTTATAATTTCCTCATGAGGGCGTAGAATGGCAGCGCTTTTTCTCCTAACCTTGCAATAAAACGACTGAGTGCCGCTACTCGCCCTGCTAGTTGCTATACACCACACAGATTTGTTGGCTTCTTCATTGTTAGGATTGCTTGTATTTTTTCAGGATTAGCCTCGATTCCTCTAGCTGATAACAAATATCCGAGGAGTTGCCCTACCGGTACTCCAAAGGAACATTTCTTCGGGTTCAGTTTGATGCTAAACTTGTCGAGGTTTTTGAATGTTTCTTCGAGGTCCTTGATCAGCGCAGATCCTTGACCTATTGTAACTATGAAATCATCGATATACACTTGCACATTTGTGCCTATTTAGCTTCCTAGACACTTATGCATCATTCACTGATATGTTGCTCCGGCATTCTTGAGGCCAAAAGGCATTGTTGTGTAGCAGAATACACCATAGGGCGTGATAAACGCTTTTTTCTCTTGATCTTCTTCCTTCATCCTAATCTGGTGGTATCCTGAGTAAGCATCCAATAAAGAAAGACGTTCACATCTCGTAGTTGCATCGATTATTTGGTCGATTCGCGGCAATGGGAAGTGATCTTTTGGGCAATGCTTGTTTAGTACAGTAAAGTCAATGCACATCCGAAGTTCTTTAGTGTTTTTCTTTGGAACACATACTAGGTTTGTGAGCCACTCTGATTTTGTTAGTTCTTTGATAAAATTGGCATCAATGAGGCGATGGAGATCCTTTCCAATGGCCTTGCGCTTTGGCTCGGCAAAGCGACGAAGCGACTGCTTTACTGGCTTCGCCTTTGGATCTAGATTTAATGCGTGCTCAGCGAGTTCCCTGGGAATTCCCGGCATGTCAGAAGGTAGCCATGCAAAAATCTCCCAGTGCTCACAGAGGAACTCGATGAGCGTGCTTTCCTATGCGGGAGCAAGGTTAGAAGCCATGAATATTGTTTTCGTCGGGTTGATAGGGTGGATCTGTACTTATTTTGTGTCTTTCACCATGTCAAAGCCTGATCGGGATTGGCATGAGATACTTCTAGAGGTTGTTCGTTTGCTGAAGTTTTGAGTTGTTCAAATTCTGTTGCTATCCCGAAAGATTCAGATATTTTGTTGAACTCCCGATCACAGCTGTCGGCACGTGTGAAGCTTCCTTGTACCGTGATAATTCCCTTTGGTGCTGGCATTTTCATCACTAAGTATGCATAATGCGGCACTGCCATAAACCGTGCAAAGGCTGGTCGTCCCAGGATTGAATGATATTGCGATGGCCAATCCATAACTTCAAATTCGAGTTTTTCTCACCTGAAATTTATCTTGGAACCAAAAACAACGTCAAGAAATACTTTGCCTAGAGGGATTTTAGCTTTACCTGGTATTATTCCGTGGAAAGACGTTTCTGTTGGCGCGAGATTTTCTAGGGGTAGCCTATTGTTCTCAGTGTTTTTGCATAGATCGGATTTATGCTACTTCCTGCATCCATGAAGACCTTTCTCATATCGAACCCGCCAATTTGTGCTTCGACTATCAAGGCTGAGTGACCGAGTCGTGGGACCCGAAGTGGGTGATCGGCTTTGCTGAATGTGATTTCTTGCTCTGACCAGTGGAGATATTCGGGTGTGGTTGATGTTGCTATTTCCGCCACATTGATTTGTCTTGTGATGAGCTTCTGAATTCTGTTAGATGGACGCCCTTTATGAATTATAGACATTGCTCCTTTTGATATAGGGTACTCGTTGTTTTGATCATTTGTGTTTTGTGGTGGTGCCGTTGGTGGTGGTGGTGGTGCACCGATGGCTAGTGTATCCTCGATTTGCCGCTTTGGTTGTTGTTTGCATTGCACAACTCCTACATCTTCAAGAATGTTCGGTAGTCTTTCATGAGGTGGTTGGATTGTCGTTTGCCTGCTGAGTCGATGTAAAAATGTATTACATGGTCCTTCCAACATTTGCATTGCGGACATAGGTGGGTCTCGTGCTCTTGGCTGATTCCTCTATGCGGACTGGCTTCCTCCAACGTCATCCCTGTTCTGGCGGTATCCGCCGTTGTGTTTGTTGCTTCTGTTGTTACCTTCACCCGAAAAACCTGCTGCGATGTAACTTGGTCCTGTATTTCCATCGTTGTTCCTTATTCTTCTATCATTGCCACGCTTATCCCTATCTTCCTCGGGTGACCGTGCGTGCTTATTATGCAACGCGTCCTCTCCATCGGCCCGGTGATTTGCTATCTCTATTAACTGTGATATTGTCTTGGTTCTAACCCGTCCCAGTTCGTCTATGAATTCTCGGCGACAGAGGCCGTCGTTGAAGGCGTCGATGGCCCTTTTGTCGGATATGGATTTAGCTGAGTTTTTGATAATATTCCACCGCTGTATGAATGCTCTTATTGATTCTCCAGATTTTTGTTTACACGCTCTCAACTGCTCCAAGGATGCTGGTCGTTTGAACATGGAATGGAAATGCCGAATGAATTTATCTTCCAGATCATTCCAGCTACCAATTGAATCTTCTAGTAACTGCTTGAGCCATGATCTTGCAGCATCGGTGAGATGTAGTTGTAGACTTTGCATTGCGGTAGTTGTGGAGCCACCCTGTAATTTGACGGTGGCCAAATAGTCTGCTAACCAAGCTTCGGGTTCCTAGAGTCCATCATATTTGTGGCGATTGTGTGGACGTTTGAAGTTCTTGGGTACTGAAGCCATGCGAATCCTCTGCGTGAAACATCTGGCCCCGCATAGCTCGTGATCGTCTTCGTCCTGTCCATCCTGATATCACCGGTTGTGGCTTTCATCTCTGGATCCACTGCTCCTATGTTGGGTGTTGTCATTTCTTGTATTGCTTCATAGCTCGGATCCTACGATATGCGCCTGGTGTGGTGATCAAGATCGTCGGGTGTGTCCTACTTGCCGAGGACTGTTGTGACGGCGTGGGGATATTTCGGGTTGAAGTGTGATTCCTTGTTCTACTTCCACGAGAGAGGCTCCTACCATGCCAAGGTTCATCAGGGCAGAGCGGTGAAGGGCCGCACGCGGATCGTTGGGTGCGGGTTGAGTGGTGATCAAATATGTTTGCGCGGCCATAATGGCTGCTTGAGCTGTTTTTGCCTTGATGTTTCCTGCTTGATCAATTGACATGAATGATAGGTCGAGATCTCGGATGATTCCACTTCTTTCTGCTTTGAGGATATTCTATAGTCAAGATGTTTCCCTTCTTGGTGATGCTGCTCCTGTTACACTCCTTGATCCTCGAGTAGAGCTTAATTGTGCCCGCCGTAAGGTGGATTCGTCGGCTGATCTCTTTCTTTCATCAAGTTGCCTTTGCATCCGAAGTAGGTCTCTCTTCTTGTGGTGGAGCAGATATTGGTATGCTAATAGATCCTCATGTGAAGCATCCAATGTCATCGGGACTGCTCCCGAAATTGCCTCCCTTGCTTTTTTCCATGCCGACGCTGGTAGCCGAAGTCCTTGTCTTTCTCCTGTGTGCGGTTCTCCGCCTCTTCCTTGGACTATGCGATTATCTGCTGTTCCTCCTATGTTTCCGTGGTCTCCTTCATTTTCGTGGTTTCCTGCATGGTCATCTGATAAAATATCATCGGGGTTGAGGATAGGATTACCGTTTTCGTTGCGTGGTGTTGAGGTATCTCCATTGATCATGCACACTTGGTGACGTGTTACGCGTGGCATAATGGCGTCATCTCCTGCTTCAAAGTGTGTACTGATAGTATTCTGTGATCGTAGTTCTGGATAGATTTTCGCCATCCTTTCTTCGAAGTCAACGTTTTCGCTGCTTTCGTCGGGTTCTGAGTTTGTCGGGTTTGATTCGTGTGGTGGGGTTGGCTGATGACCTTTTTCGCCTACTTAGATCTATGCTGTGACGTCCGTGGAGGATCCAACAGAAGATTCTAGTACCTCCGTAGGCGTAGCTTTTCCCACCGACGGTTCTGATATGATTACGGCCGAAGGGTGTGATTCTTGCGGTTGTCTGCTTGGAAGTGGAGGCTTTCGATGATTAGATCAGATCCACCATTAAAATCGGTGGGTACCAATACAGGGGTGGGCGGGCGTGGATCTGCTTTCGTCGAGTTGATGCTTGGTGGAGAGCGTTTTGCCGAATCCGTGGTTCCAGCATTTAGGTTTCCCACAGACGACACCAATTGACGAGCGGTAACCTCGGCAATGCCCATGGTGATGGACTTGGGGTTTCGCGGAAAAGAGAATGCTGGGGATTTCGTCGGATGTCAGGGAAACAATGGAATCAAAGTCGCCTGTATATTAAGTAATTGCACTATTACAAGTTGTTTTGTAGATTTCGGTACCCTCGCTTAGGCTTCTCCCGTCCTATATATAATAGGCCGGATCTCAAAGCTGTATGCGTATAGGTTTCATACACGCATGATTACAATACCAACATAATGTCGGTGTACAGTGCCTTTCCTAATACAATCATAGCCTTTATCGGTTGCTGCCTTGAGCTATCGTCTAGAATCTTCATGGGCCGTAAGCCTTTTACCCAATATAGGGTAGTGAACCATAAGCATCCGAGTAATCATACTAATGTCACAACTACTTTCTTTGCCCCTACTAACATTTTTTGTCGGGTCTCCTCTAGCTCGGCCTATGCTTGAGCCAGATCTACTATAGGTGCTATGGGAGTTGCCAAGCTATCTATTGCCTGTTGTTGCACATTCTCTAGCCTTTCTAGTGGAGGAAACCTTGATCTAGATGTCTTTGGGGTAGTGTCTAGATCTGGCGCTGAGTCCTTGCTTGCTCCCGCATCTGGCACCATCATCATGACGTCAATGCAGCTAGCGGGGCGAGCGATACGCGAGCTGCGAGCTGTGCTGAGAGGTGGTTCGCCTCCCTCGGCAGCGTGATACGGGTGGACACAGGACTCGTCGATGCTGATGTAGATCTTGTGGGCGCCAACATTGATGAAGATGCCATTGCACGGAGGAGGGCGCCTAGTGAAGCTGCTAGCATTGTCACCAACGTAGTCCAGCGCTGCTAGCCCCACGGTGGGCGCCAACTAACATGGTGGTGGCACGGCAGATGCCTTGTATAGGCTAAAGATGGGACCAATGAGCACTAGAGGTATCTAGGGAGGGATAGTATGGTGATTCCACACACAGATGAGTTCTGTTACCTAGATCAATGGTGGATTACAAGGGCTCCTTGAGCCGTTCTTGGGGAGGAAGAGGATGAACTTCTCTACTACCCACACAACTATCTAGGGTTTTCCCTTAGTAAAAATGGCCGACCCTCACTATGGAGGCCTGATACATTGCAAATGTATCTATAATTTTTGATGTTCCATGCTTGGTTTTATCCACTTTCTTGTGTTTTGTTCTGACTTTGGAGTAATTTTCATATGATTTCTTGGACTAACCTATTAACAAAATCCACAGTGCCAGCTGCCTGTTTTCTGCTGTTTTTGGTTCTAGGAAAGTCAGAAAATGAATATTCTCGGAATTGGACGGGACAAAAGCCAAAGTGCCTATTTTTCCGGAAGGGATCAAGTGCCAGAATACGAGACGGAGAGGGACCAGGGGGCCACCACACCACCTGGCCACGCGGCCCAGCCTGGCCCGCGCCAGGGGGTGGTGAGGCCAGCCCTAGCACCCCCTCACCCTCTCCTTCCGCCTATAAGTTGCCCTCGGGACGAAAACCCTAAGTACCTGATCAAAAATCCACGAAAGAGTCTATAGCCGCCGTCATCTCCATCCCTAGATCGGGAGGGATCTGAAGCTCTTCCCAGCACCCTGCCGGAGAGGGGAATTCACCCTGGAGGCCTTCTTCATCACCATGCAAGCCTCCGGTGTGATGCGTGAGTAGTTCATCCTTGGACTTCGGATCCATGTAGTAGCTAGATGGCTGGTTTCTCCTCCTTTGTGCTTTCATGTTTAGATCTTGTGAGCTCCGTTCATGATCAAGATCATCTATTTGTAATTCATACATGTTGTGTTTGCGGGGATCCGATGGATATTGAGATGCTATTTCAGATTGATTATTGATTCTATCATGTCTTTGTTATTTGAGATCGTGCATGCTTTCCGTTGTTAGTACCTATCTTGGCCAAGTAGATGCTAGCAACTCCAAGAGTTAGTATTTATGCTCGATAGTGGGGTCATGCCTCTGGTAATCTAGGGAAGTAACAGAAATCTCTAAGGTACTAGATGTGCTATTGCTACTAGGGAGAAAACAACAATCCTTTGTTCATAGAACAATCATATTGTTTACTTTACATGCAGTTCGTAAAGCAATAATCTGTTGCTTGTAACTTAATACTGGAGGGGGTTCGGATGATAACCTGAAGGTGGATTATTAGTCATAGATGCAGTTGGATGGCGGTCTATGTATAATGTTGTAATGCCCAATCAAGTCTCAAAGGAGTCAAGATGATTAGTATATGCATGTATTGCTTTCTCGGTGTTTGTTAACTGCCCCACTGTAATTTGTTCACCCAACATGTTATCTATCTTAAGGAGAGCCACCTCTAGTGAACTATGGATCCCGTTCCTTTTCTTTACATACAATCTTTTACTGCTTTGTGTTTACTTTCTGCAAACTTTTACTTCTTTCCATTCGATACGTTTAATCATTTGTTTTCCGCAAAACACAGTGAGATTGACAACCTTATCGCAAGTTGGGGACAAAGTTCTGTGGCTGTGTTGTGCAGGTCTCCACGTTGCTACTAGCACCAGTAGTGCGCCCTGCCAAAGCTCAGCTAGTAACACCTTTGGGGTGTTTCCTTGCTCCTACTGGTTCGATTAAACCTTGGTTTCATAACTGAGGGAAACTTGCTGCTGTGCTCATCATACCTTCCTCTTGGGGTTCCCAACGAGCTCTACATCAACCACGAGCCATCAACACTTTTCTGGGCACCGTGCATTGAGCCATCAAGTATTTTTCTGGCGCCGTTGCCGGGTAGTCAAGGACATCTTCACAAGGGGAGTCCCTCATAACCAATCTCTTTACTTTGTTGTTTTTGTTTTGCTTAGTTTCTTTTTGCCTTGTTTGCTTGTTTTGTTCTTCAAAAACACAAAAAAATTAGTTTTACTTGTTTGCTTTCTTATTTGAAAACCCAAAAAAATTAAGTCTCCTTTAGTTGTCACCCCTTCCTTAGCTCACCATGTTGATCCCTACTTTCACCGTGAAAGACCTTTCAATTGGTAGTGGTTCTATAATTGGGAAAGATAATATTGAAGAATTCTTTAATCATGTTAGCAAACATGAAGATACTGAGGATAGATCCCTTGTAGAACTTGCTCCAAATTTTGAGATTGCTGCAGCTTATTTAATTCACATGTTAGAAGCTAGGTTTGTTAACCTCAACCCCTTAATGCAAGTAATGTTTCTTAAGCTTAAAGAAATTGAAGACCCTGAAAAGAGGGATTTTATTCTAGAAACTTTGTTTAAGGAGTTCTATGATGTTGCCAAAGAAGCTAGAAAAGTTTTTGAATGTTTCAATATGCTAGGCTCATGTGTAGATGTGGTTGGTATACGAGAAAAGATGAACAAAACCGAACCTAATGGGGAGGAACCTAAGATACCAATACCCTTCAAACTAGTAGCAATACATGATGCCATAGAAAAGAATCTTGATTGGATTGTTCCTGCAAACCCTTTTGATGAGAATAGTGAACCTAAGAGCATTGAGAAAGGATCCTCTAGAACTTACTTGGATGATATACCTTGCCTTGTTGAAAATATTTCTGGTATTGATCTTAATGCTTCTTCATTTGAGAACACTTGATTCTTTCTTTGCTTCTTATGCCTAACTTAAAGGTGTTAAAGAAAAGTACTTATTGGGAGATAACTCAAGAGTTTTAGATGAGTCCTGGAAGTTATTACCTCTGTAATAACCTCTCCTTATCCTTTTTATTTGCTTTTTGTGCCAAGAGTAACCTCTAATGAGAGAGAAGTAATGATTGGGAAAGTTGCTGTCCCGAAACAGATTTTTGTGCTTCACTGTAAAAATTCCTGAGAGAGATCCGTATGTCGGATTGAGCTGTAATGTTTTGTGCTTCTGCCCCAGTTTGTTATCTAACTTTCATTAGTTCAATACTTTTTGATTTGAGCAACAGAAGGTCTTCGAAAAAATTCGTCTTTACCTGCTGGTCTGTTTTGACAGATTTCTGCCATTTTCTGCATTTGCTTCTTGTTAGTTCCTTCTTGAGTTCCTTTGGGGAATTGAGCTTTTTGAGGGAAGTGCTACAGCAGCTAGTGTTCTAATGGAAGTTTATTTGGTGTTAGAACTGAACCTTGAGACTTATTTATCTTAAGTGCACTAATGTTGCTAATGAGATTGTGTGAAGTTTTGTATGAAGGAAAAATTTCAGGTGTATGGAAGGAATGAGTAATGAGATGAAGGATGGACTAAAGCTCAAGCTTGGGGATGCCACGCGTGTCACCCCAAGAAATATCCAAGAAGTACAAGCGTCAAAGCTTGGGGATGCCCAAGGCATTCCCCTTCTCATCAATAAAAATTCCAGGTTTTCTTCCAAACGCTTCATTTTTATTGTTTGATGCAAAGTTGTGTTTTTCTTGGAGCGTCTTCTTTTTCGTTTTTGTTTTGGTTTTTAGTTTTCTTGGTTTTCTTAGTTTTCTGAATAAGTTGGTTGGACCCCCTCTTTGACACTTTGGTTTGCAAATAGTTTGGTTTGGTTTGGAAAAGAGTAGGAAAGTTCATACTTATGTGGTAAAAAGAGCTCGTTTTTGACTGTGGCCCATGCTTTGTCATGCCATGCTTGATATTGTTTTGGCTTTATGCTTAGTATTCTTTGCTGTAGCATGACTTATTATAAACAATTGAGATTGCTTAATGTGCCTTGGATGAATCATGCGTTGTTTTAGCATATTAAAGCATAGTATAGTGGTATTCTCCTTTGATGATTTATTTGGGTTCACTTGGCACATGCTCACACCATGTTATGACTATCACAAGTCACCATAAGCCTTTATGATCCTTTAGTTTTCAACTTTTATTATCACTTTATGCTTTGATCAATGATGTTTTGTCGCTCTCCATGATTATGGCCATTATTGCTCTCTTAGTTTGTCGCTCCCAGTCTTTTGCTAGCCTCCACAACAAAGTATGAGTTCCACTCATGCATCCAACTCCCTAAACCAAGTTATTCCAAAGAGTCCACCGTACCTACCTACTATCTTATGCTATTCCAAGTATATTCATGCTTTTGTTTACCTTCCTCTTGTTATGAGAAAACTAGTGATTAAAGCTCTCACGAACTTGATGGCACACTTTACTTTACTTGCCCTTAATAAACTTGAACCATTGTGTCGTCTATGTTGTATATGCTTGCACTTATTTGTTGGGAATTAGCAGAACCATGCTTTCATGGGGAACGCTTTCAACATTGCACTTGGTACTTGTACCTAGTTGATATCATGCTCTTTTGTATATGGATGTCGTCGGTGTGAAATGAAAGGGGAGCTTGTAAGTCCATGGAGTTATGTATATGTGTTAGAGAAACGCCTGGGCCGCTGGTCTAATCCATGCTGACATGGTGGAAACCTGCAGCGTAACCATAATGAGCTGTCTATGAAGCATTCTTCTTATAAAAAAAGAGTCCTATATTGAGAAAAAAAGAGATACTATGAAAAGAGGAAAGAGAAAAAAAGCACCATATTCACATGGTAAATAAGAAGAATGCTGAGATGCTTGTTGTCTGCTTGCCTTGTCATTTTGATATGGGGATTCTTCCGTATCATCGGGCAAGGGGTACCCCGTTGGCGGTTCTCAATGATACACATGTACTTACAATGACAAGAACTTACCGGTGACTGAACTTGAGTAGCATGAGGAGCGGCCCTCGTATACAAGGGACATGAGATTTCTGACTTATACTTCGTCAAGCATGTACACCATAGTTTGTTCACTTTAACCTTAATCACTTTAAGATGCTTATGATAGGGGCAATGAGAGCTGAAAGCTATTAAGTACCATAATTTTTGGAAGCTCTTTATGAGACTTGAATCCCTAGTTCCTTTTAAAAAAGGCCTTTCTTCCACCATTATATTGAGTCTCCACCTTCTATCTTTATGCACCTACTTTGAGAGCATAGTGGACATTCTTAGTTCTATGTGCATTGTCCCAAGACTAGTTGATTGATGCATAACTTGTTATTGCTTGTTTGAAACTATTGTATCTAGTCACTCTTATGAACTTTGAAGGTGTCCTATGCATTTATATTTGCTATTCTATTGAGGGACAAGCTGAATACTATTCTGCTATGTTTTATTTATGTGAAACAAACAAACGTCTTGCAAAGCATGTTATTCATGAATCTTTTGTTTGTGCCTTTTCATGTTGCATCATAGTTTCTTTGTCTTATTGCTAGAACTTTGTCTTTCATGTTATGATTGAAGTACTATGATCCCAGCCTTGAATGTTTTGCAAATACTTTGATCAAGTCTTTGATGGTGCATGTCACCTCAAAAATTATTTGTTTTTATCACTTACCTACTCGAGGACGAGCAGGAGTTAAGCTTGGGGATGTTGATACATTGCAAATGTATCTATAATTTTTGATGTTCCATGCTTGGTTTTATCCACTTTCTTGTGTTTTGTTCCAACCTTGGAGTACTTTTCATATGATTTCTTGGACTAACCTATTAACAAGAGCCACAGTGCCAGCTGCTTGTTTTCTGCTGTTTTGGTTCCAGGAAAGTCAGAAAATGAATATTCTCGGAATTGGACGAGACAAAAGCCAAAGTGCCTATTTTTTCGGAAGGGATCAAGTGCTAGAATATGAGACGTAGAGGGACCAGGGGGCCACCACACCACCTGGCCGCGCGGCCCAGCCTGGCCCGTGCCAGGGGGTGGTGAGGCCAGCCCTAGCACCCCCTCGGCCTCTCCTTCCGCCTATAAGTTGCCCTCGGGACGAAAACCCTAAGTACCCGATCAAAAATCCACGAAAGAGTCTGTAGCCGCCGTCATCTCTATCCCTAGACCGGGAGGGATCTTAAGCTCTTCCCGGCACCCTGTCGAAGAGTGGAATTCACCCTGGAGGCCTTCTTCATCACCATGCAAGCCTCCGGTGTGATGCGTGAGTAGTTCATCCTTGGACTACGGATCCATGTAGTAGCTAGATGGCTGGTTTCTCCTCCTTTGTGCTTTAATGTTTAGATCTTGTGAGCTCCGTTCATGATCAAGATGATCTATTTGTAATTCATAAATGTTGTGTTTGCAGGGATCCGATGGATATTGAGATGCTATTTCAGATTGATTATTGATTCTATCATGTCTTTGTTATTTGAGATCTTGCATGCTTTTCGTTGTTAGTAGCTATCTTGGCCAAGTAGATGCTAGCAACTCCAAGAGTTAGTATTTATGCTCGATAGTGGGTTCATTCCTCTGGTAATCTAGGGAAGTTACAGAAATCTCTAAGGTACTAGATGTGCTGTTGCTACTAGGGAGAAAACAACAATCCTTTGTTCATAGAACAATCGTATTGTTTACTTTACACGCAGTTCGTAAAGCAATAATCTGTTGCTTGCAACTTAATACTGGAGGGGATTCGGGTGATAACCTGAAGGTGGATTATTAGTCATAGATGCAGTTGGATGGCGGTCTATGTATTATGTTGTAATTCCCAATCAATTCTCAAAGGAGTCAAGATGATTAGTATATGCATGTATTGCTTTCTCGGTGTTTGTCAATTGCCCTGCTGTAATTTGTTCACCCAGCATGTTATCTATCTTAAGGAGAGCCACCTCTAGTGAACTATGGATCCCGTTCCTTTTCTTTACATACAATCTTTTACTGCTTTGTGTTTACTTTCTGCAAACTTTTACTTCTTTCCATTCGATACGTTTAATCCTTTGTTTTCCGCAAAACACGGTGAGATTGACAACCTCATCGCAAGTTGGGGACAAAGTTATGTGGTTGTGTTGTGCAGGTCTCCACGTTGCTACTAGCACCGGTAGTGCGCCCTTCCAAAGCTCAGCTAGTAACACCTTTGGGGTGTTTCCTTGCTCCTACTGGTTCGATTAAACCTTGGTTTCATAACTGAGGGAAACTTGCTGCTGTGCTCATCATACCTTCCTCTTGGGGTTCCCAATGAGCTCTACATCAACCACGAGCCATCAACACTTTTCTGGGTGCCGTGCATTGAGCCATCAAGGCCCTGGTGCTCCTTATATAGTGGAGCCCAGGTTACAAGTTTGGGCATACATGGTAGGCATATTCGAACTCCCAAAATAGCAAATCGGTGCTCCTCTTTTTTCTGTCTAAGCTGATCCAGACTCATGGCGTAAGCCACTGCGAGCCCCTCTACGGCGCGGTGTCACCCGACATAGCCAACGTCACCCAACATAGGCAATGTCACCTTTGTCAGCCCTTACTCGCTGGTCCATCCCTCTGTCCTCTACGCTCACGCTACAGTGGAGAGAGAAAACCTTTGACCAAGAAGATTCCTTCCTTCCCTTGTAAGCCAAGTGGTAACCCGGCTCAGGCCTGGTTAACTCGGCCCTGCATACGAGTAACAAAGAGGCTGCCGCCATATGTTTCATGTTGGCCGAGGTAACATTGAATGAACTCTGTCCGGGCCGGGTCTGCCGTAAGTCGGCTTGCCTTGAGGTGACTCGGCCAGCTTACGCTTTGACCTTGCCGTACCTCGGCTATCATGGCCATTATACCCCGGCGTGACCTACCCGAGGTTATCCCCCCAACAACTGGAGTGTGTGTGGTCATGTGGATATCAATGTGGTTTTGGAAAAGAACACATGCAATGTGTTCATGTGGGTCTCAATGACTCTAGTGGATATCAATGTGGTTTAGGAAATTAAAAGAACACATACAATGACTACTCTAAGGGATAGATTCATGTGTCAACCCATAGTGTACAGAGACCAACACATAGGAAAGCAACTTCCACATTGGATGTAGCACCAGTGTGACAGAAGTTGCATCACATAATCCACTGGAGTGTTTGTGGTAATGTAGATATCAATGTGGTTTTGGAAAAGAACACATACAATGTGGTCATGTGGATCTCAATGACTCTAGTGGATATTAATGTGGTTTTGGAAATTAAAAGAACACATGCAATGACTACTCTAGGGATAGATCCATGTGTCAAACCATGGTGTACAGAGACCAACACATAGGAAAGCAGCTTCCACATTGCATGTTGCACCAGTGTACCAGAAGTTGCATCACAGAATCCAGTGGAGTGTGTGTGGTCATGTTGATATAATGTGGTATTGGAAAAGAACACATGCAATGTGGTCATGTGGATCAATGACCCTAGCGTAGATATCAATGTGTGGTTTAGGAAAATAACACATGTAATGACTCTAGGGGATCCATGTGTCAAACCATCATGGTCATAGAGACCAAAAACACATAGGAAAGCAACTTCCACATTTCATGTTACACTAGTGTGACAAAAGTTGCATCACAAAATCTACTAGAGTGTGTGTGGTCATGTAGATATCAATGTGGTTTTGTAAAAGAATATGTAACACCCCTAGTTTTAGTAATCCTTATTTAGGGTTGGTTTGTGCATCATGAGCATAGCATGCATATCATGGCTTAACAAAGATTGCATCAAGAGAAATAAGAAACCCTAAACCCTAATAATTTCCCCTCTTTTATTTGAAACTTATTCAAAAGGGTGGCTTTTATATTTTGAAATTACCAAAATGTGGAGCCCAAATGGATTAAAAGGGCCTCACAATATTTGAATAGTCTTACAAAATTCTCTGGTATTTTCAAAATGTTCAAAACAGAAAAGGGTTTGAAATACAAAAGAGAGAAGTGAAAACATAATTGGAAAAATGTTTTCTGAAAATAAATAGAGAACCAGGCCCAGCCCAGTGATGACTCTGTGTATGGCGCCCAGAAAAGTGCTGGTGTGTGGTTGATGTAGAGCTTGTTGGGAACCCCAAGAGGAAGGTATGATGAGCACAGCAGCAAGTTTCCCTCAGTTATGAAACCAAGGTTTAATCAAACCAGTAGGAGCAAGGAAACACCCCAAAGGTGTTACTAGCTGAGCCTTGGCAGGGCGCACTACCGGTGCTTGTAGCAACATGGAGCCCTGCACAACACAACCACAGAACTTTGTCCCCAACTTGTGATGAGGTTGTCAATCTCACCGTGTTTTGCGGAAAACAAATGATTAAACGTATCGAATGGAAAGAAGTAAAAGTTTGCAGAAAGTAAACACAAAAACAGTAAACAGTTTATAGATTGTATGTAAAGAAAAGGACCGAGATCCATAGTTCACTAGAGGTGGCTCTCCTTAAGATAGATAACATGATGGGTGAACAAATTACAGCGGGACAATTGACAAACACCGAGAAGGCAATACATGCATATACTAATCATGTTGACTCCTTTGAGACTTGATTGGGCATTACAACATAATACATAGACCGCCATCCAACTGCATCTATGACTAATAATCCACCTTCAGGTTATCATTCGAACCCCCTCCAGTATTAAGTTACAAGCAGTAGATTATTGCTTTACGAACTGCGTGTAAAGTAAACAATACGATTGTTTTATGAACAAAGGATTGTTGTTTTCTCCCTAGTAGCAACAGCACATCTAGTACCTTAGAGATTTCTGTCACTTCCCCAGATTACCAGAGGCATGAACCCACTATCGAGCATAAATACTAACTCTTGGAGTTGCTAGCATCTACTTGGCCAATATAGCTACTAACAACGGAAAGCATGCAAGATCTCAAATAACAAAGACATGATAGAATCAATAATCAATCTGAAATAGCATCTCAATATCCATCGAATCCCCGCAAACACAACATGTATGAATTACAAATAGATGATCTTGATCATGAACGGAGCTCACAAGATCTAGACATGAAAGCATAAAGGAGGAGAAACCAGCCATCTAGCTACTACATGGATCCGTAGTCCAAGGATGAACTACTCACGCATCACACCGGAGGCTTGCATGGTGATGAAGAAGGCCTCCACGGTGAATTCCCCTCTCCGGCAGGGTGCTGGGAAGAGCTTCCGATCCCTCCCGATCTAGGGATGGAGATGACGGCGGCTACAGACTCTTTCGTGGATTTTTGATCGGGTACTTAGGGTTTTCGTCCCGAGGGCAACTTATAGGCGGATGGAGAGGCCGAGGGGGTGCCAGGGCTGGCCTCACCACCCCCTGGCATGGGCCAGGCTGGGCCGCGCGGCCAGGTGGTGTGGTGCCCCCCTGGTCCCTCTCCGTCTCGTGTTCTGGCACTTGATCCCTTTCGGAAAAATAGGCACTTTGGCTTTTGTCCCGTCCAATTCCTAGAATATTCATTTTCTGACTTTCCTGGAACCAAAAACAGCAGAAAACAGGCAGCTGGCACTGTGGCTCTTATTAATAGGTTAGTCCAAGAGATCATATGAAAAGTACTCCAAAGTTGGAACAAAACACAAGAAAGTGGATAAAACCAAGCATGGAACATAAAAAATTATAGATACATCTGCAATGTATCAACATCCCCAAGCTTAACTCCTGCTCGTCCTCGAGTAGGTAAGTGATAAAAAGAAAGAATAATTTTTGAGGTGACATGCACCATCAAAGACTTGATCAAAGTATTTGTAAAACATTCAAAGCTGGGATCATAGTACTTCAATCATAACATGAAAGATAAAGTTCTAGCAATAAGCAAAGAAACTATGATGCAACATGAAAATGCACAAACAAAAGATTCATGAATAACAATGCTTTGCAAGACGTTTGTTTGTTTCACATAAAGAAAACATAGCACAATAGTATTCAGGTTGTCCCTCAATAGAGTAGCAAATATAAATGCATAGCACACCTTCAAAGTTCATAAGAGTGACTAGATACAATAGTTTAAACCAAGAAATATCAAAGTATGCATCAATCAACTAGTCTTGGGACAATGCACATAGAACTAAGAATGGCCACTATGCTCTCAAAGTAGGTGCATAAAGATAGAAGGTGGAGACTCAATATAATGGTGGAAGAAAGGCCTTTGTAAAAGGAAGTAGGGATTCAAGTCTCATAAAGAGCTTCCAAAAATTATGGTAGTTATAGCTTTCAGCTCTCATTGCCCCTATCATAAGCATCTTGAAGTGATTAAGGTTAAAGTGAACAAACTATGGTGTACATGCTTGACGAAGTATAAGTTAGAAATCTCATGTCCCTTGTATATGAGGGCCGCTCCTCATGCTACTCAAGTTTAGTCACCGGTAAGTTCTTGTCATTGTAAGTTCATGTGTATCATAGAGAACCGCCAACGGGGTACCCCTTGCCCGATGATACGGAAGAATCCCCATATCAAAATGACAAGGCACGCAGACAACAAGCAACTCAGCATTCTTCTTATATACCATGGGAATATGGTGCTTTTTTCTCTCTTTCCTCTTTTCATAGTATCTCTTTTTTCTTTCTCTTTTCTCTCTTTTTTTCAATATAGGACTCTTTTTTTATAAGAAGAATGCTTCATAGACAGCTCATTATGGTTACACTGCAAGTTTCCACCATGTCAGCATGGATTAGACCAGCGGCCCAGGCGTTTCTCTAACACATATACATAACTCCATGGACTTACAAGCTCCCCTTTCATTTCACACCGACGACATCCATATACAAAAGAGCATGATATCAACTAGGTACAAGTACCAAGTGCAATGTTGAAAGCATTCCCCATGAAAGCATGGTTCTGCTAATCCCCAACAAATAAGTGCAAGCATGTACAACATAGACGACACAATGGTTCAAGTTTATTAAGGGCAAGAAAAGTAAAGTGTGCCATGAAGTTCGTGAGAACTTTAATCACTACTTTTCTCATAACAAGTTTAATTTGGAAGGTAAACAAAAACATGAATATACTTGGAATAGCATAAGCTAGTAGGTAGGTATTGTGGACTCTTTGGAATAACTTGGTTTAGGGAGTTGGATGCATGAGTGGAACTCATACTTTGTTGTGGAGGCTAGCAAAAGACTAGGAGCGACAAACTAAGAGAGCAATAATGGCCATAATCATGGAGAGCGACAAAACATCATTGATCAAAGCATAAAGTGATACTACAAGTTGAAAACTAAGGGATCATAAAGGCTATGGTGTCTTGAGATAGTCATAACATGGTGTGAGCATGTGCCAAGTCAACCCAAATAAAGCATCAAAGGAGAATACCACTATACTATGCTTTAATATGCTAAAACAACGCATGATTCATCCAAGGCACATTACACAATCTCAATTTTTTATAACAAGTCATGCTATAGAAAAGAATATTAAGCATAAAGCCAAAACAATATCAAGCATGCCATGACAGAGCATAGGCCACAGTCAAAAATGAGCTCTTTTCACCACATTAGCATGAACTTTCCTACTCTTTTCCAAACCAAACCAAACTATTTACAAACCAATGTATGAAAGAGGGGGTCCAACCAATTTATTCAGAAAACTAAGAAAACCAAGAAAACGAAAAACCTAAACGAAAACGAAAAAGAAGACGCTCTAAGAACAACACAACTGTGCATGAAACACTAAAAATGAAGCGTTTGGAAGAAACCTGGGATTTTTATTGATGAAGGAGGGGATGCCTTGGGAATCCCCAAGCTTTGACGCTTGTACTTCTTGGATATTTCTTGGGGTGACACACGTGGCATCCCCAAGCTTGAGCTTTAGTCCATCCTTCATCTCATTACTCATTCCTTCCATACACCTGAAATTTTTCCTTCATACAAGACTTCACACAATCTTTATTAGCAACATTAGTGTACTCAAGATAAAAGGTATTAAGGTTCAGTTCTAACACCAAATAAACTTCCATTAGAACACTAGCTACTGAAGCACTTCCCTCAAAAAGCTCAATTCCCCAAAAGAACTCAAGAAGGAACCAACAAGAAGCAAATGCAGAAAATGGCAGAAATCTGTCAAAACAGACCAGCAGGTAAAGACGAATTTTTTCGAAGACCTTCTGTTGCTCAAATCAAAACGTGTTGAAATAACAAAAGTTAGATAACAATCTGGGGCAGAAGAACAAAAATGCACGCCTCAAAAAGACCTACAAAGATTTTACACGAATTTTTACGGTGAAGCACAGAAATCTGTTTCGGGACAACAACTTTCCCAATCATTACTTCTCTCTCATTAGAGGTTACTCTTGGCACAAAAAGCAAATAAAAAGGATAAGGAGAGGTTATTACTGAAGTAATAACTTCCAAGAATCATCTAAAACTTTTGGGTTATCTCCCAATAAGTACTTTTCTTTAACGCCTTTAAGTTAGGCATAAGAAGCAACAAAAAATCAAATGTTCTCAAATGAAAAAGCATTAAGACCAAATTTCTTGCCCTTACCTCTCTTACTTTTATTCTTAACCTTGGGGAAAATATGATTGTTTGGTGGAGAAGAAAGGTGCATGGTCCCCTTTCCCACATCTATTATTGCTCCAAGGAGTTCTAATAGGGACCTTCCAAGTGTAATTTGTCCTTTTCCTGCATATTCAATAACAAGATAATCAATAGAAATCGTTTTCCCAAGGATCTTTGTAAACACTCCTTCAGCTATTTAAAGAGGTAATATGGTAGTATTATTAGCAAGAGATATTTCTTTTCCTCCTTCAGTGAGCCTCCAAGTATTCAGATATTTATAAATATCTTTGGGCATAAGACAAAATTCAGACATGATACCACAGCGAGCTTGAAAAGTTTCAGTGTTCATCTCCATCTTTACTGTAGGGAACCACTTTGATGGTTCAGAGTTTATTGGAACATAATTGTGATGCTCCCTTAGCGTATTATAGCAACTTTCTAAGCTAGTAGTGCTAGCCTCAAGAGTGTTCAACCTAGCAAATATTTTTGCGAAAGAAATATCAGTTTGGCTAGGCATGTTGTAAGTGAGGATCAATTTCTTTATAGCATTGATAGCATCATCCTCATTACAATGGAGGAAATATCCTCCCACAATAGCATCTAAAGCATATCTATAGAAAAGAGCAATGCCAAGGTAAAAACTGCTAAGGAACAAGCTTTGAGTCATTTCAGGCTCAGTTTTTTTATGTAGATCAGAGATTCTAGACCAAGATTCCTTAAAACTTTCCTCAATTCCTTGTTTAAAAGTGAAAATCATTTCCTTGGGTGACATAGTGACTAGAGCAAGGCTAGACATAGTGGCAACTCAAGAAAGGAACTAATTTTTTTGTGTTTTTCAAATAAGAAAGCAAACTAGTAGAACTAATTTTTTGTGTGTTTTTGAATAACAAAACAAGCAAACAAAGCAAAAAGAAACTAAGCAAAACAAAAATAACAAAGTAAAGAGATTGGTTATGAGGGACTCCCCTTGTAAAGATGTCCTTGACTCCCCAGCAACGGCGCCAGAAAAATGCTTGATCGCTCTGTGTATGGCGCCTAGAAAAGTGCTGGTGCATGGTTGATGTAGAGCTCGCTGGGAACCCCAAGAGGAAGGTATGATGAGCACAACAGCAAGGTTCCCTCAGTTATGAAACCAAGGTTTAATCGAACCAGTAGGAGCAAGGAAACACCCCAAAGGTGTTACTAGCTGAGCCTTGGCAGGGCGCACTACCGGTGCTAGTAGCAACGTGGAGACCTGGACAACAAAACCACAAAACTTTGTGCCCAACTTGCGATGAGGTTGTCAATCTCACCGTGTTTTGCGGAAAACAAAGGATTAAACATATCGAATGGAAAGAAGTAAAAGTTTGCAGAAAGTAAACACAAAAACAGTAAACAGTTTATAGATTGTATGTAAAGAAAAGGACCGGGATCCATAGTTCACTAGAGGTGGTTCTCCTTAAGATAGATACCATGCTGGGTGAACAAATTACAGCGGGGCAATTGACAAACACAGAGAAAGCAATACATGCATATACTAATCATCTTGACTCCTTTGAGACTTGATTGGGCATTACAACATTATACATAGACCGCCATCCAACTGCATCTATGACTCATAATCCACCTTCAGGTTATCATCCGAACCCCCTCTAGTATTAAGTTGCAAGCAACAGATTATTGCTTTACGAACTGCGCGTAAAGTAAACAATACGATTGTTCTATGAACAAAGGATTGCTGTTTTCTCTCTTGTAGCAACAGCACTTCTAGTACCTTAGAAATTTCTGTCACTTCCCCAGATTACCAGAGGCATGAACCCACTATCGAGCATAAATACTAACTCTTGGAGTTGCTAGCATCTACTTGGCCAAGATAGCTACTAACAACGGAAAGCATGCAAGATCACAAATAACAAAGACATGATAGAATCAATAATCAATCTGAAATAGCATCTCAATATCCATCGGATCCCCACAAACACAACATGCAGAATTACAAATAGATGATCTTGATCATGAACGGAGCTCACAAGATCTAGACATGAAAGCACAAAGGAGGAGAACCAGCCATCTAGCTACTACATGGATCCGTAGTCTAAGGATGAACTACTCACGCATCACACTGGAGGCTTGCATGGTGATGAAGAAGGCCTCCAGGGTGAATTCCCCTCTCCGACAGGGTGCCGGGAAGAGCTTTAGATCCCTCCCGATCTAAGGATGGAGATGACGGCAGTACATACTCTTTCGTGAATTTTTGATTGGGTACTTAGGGTTTTCATCCCGAGGGCAATATATAGGCAGAAGGAGAGGCCGAGGGGGTGCCGAGAGCGGCCACACCACCCCCTAGCGTGGGCCAGGCCTAGCCGCGCGGCTCGGTGGTGTGGTGGCCCCCTGGCCCCTCTCCGTCTCGTATTCTGGCACTTGATGACATCCGGAAAAATAGGCACTTTGGCTTTTGTCCCGTCCAATTCCGAGAATATTCATTTTCTGACATTCTTGGAACCAAAAACAGCAGAAAACAGGCAGCTGGCACTGTGGCTCTTGTTAATAGGTTAGTCCAAGAAATCATATGAAAAGTACTCCAAAGTTGGAACGAAACACAAGAAAGTGGATAAAACCAAGCATGGAACATCAAAAATTATAGATACATTTGCAATGTATCACCCAACTCGCCCTCTTTCCCTCTCTCCTTTTTACCGCCTAGCGTAGCTAGCAGCAATAGCTGCACAAGCTTTCCCGCGGCCCAAGAACAGCCCACCCACAGCCCAGGGCCAACTTACCCTTTCGTGTCCTATCCCCGTCGTCTTCCTCGCCGGTGGATTGAGGAAGCTCCTCGCTGTCGCCGTCCGCCGCCGCGCCGCGCTCCAAGATGCGTTCCACTAACGTCCCTAACATCTACAAGTACCCACTGCCACCGCTGGAGAACCCTAGCCCTCTTTCTCCCCCTCGCGTGCGTTCTCTCCCTCTCTGTGTCGCGCTAGGACAAACCCTAGCTCGCTGGCGCCCCTCTATTCCCGACCACCACTCCCTGTTCTGAGGCCACTGGCATGCTCGCCACCCTCTCATTATTCTTTTAGTACAAGCGCCTAAGTTGGAGAAGCCCCCAATCGCCACAACTGAGCTCTCCGTCCCCGATGCCAGCCACCGCTGTCCTCGTCGATTCCGGCGCCACCCACTCTGCACTGGCCTCCTCGGCACCACCGTCGCACTCAGGATGAGGTAACGGTCCTCCAGCACATCTCCACGCTCTCCCTCTTGCTCCCTGTCACCCTGTCGCCGTGCACCGCCGCTTGCCGCCGTCGACCATCGTCATGGAAGTCGCTCCAGCGACCATCTCATGGCGGTGTCGCCACTATTCGGTCCAGCGCACGCCCCGCGTCGAGCCCGCCGCCCCCGAAGCCCCGCATCACCCTAGCGTCGCGCCCACGCTCGATCTGGAGCAATGGCGTCGCTGACGTCAGCATGACGTCAGCGTGATGCAATAATCCCTTTTCCTTTTTATTTAAAATGTTTTATATAATTGTTTTCTGGAATATTAATGTGACAGGTGGGCCTTGTCTGTCAGGGTTCTATTCATTTTGGAAATAATTTCTGAAATTATTAAACTTATGACATGTGGGTCCAGCTGGAAAAATATTTAGTATAATCCAAAAATGTTTATTTGTTTTAAAATTATTTAAAAATGAAGTAAAATGGGAAAAATCATAACTAATTCATTTTAAGTCAGAAAAATATGTATAATATATCAAAATGTTCAGAAAAATGAGATATACACAATATAATCATAATCATGCATTGTTAAGAAACTTAAATGATAAGTTTAATTAGAAGAACAAAATAACCCCTATGATATGCATTCAGGGTTTCTCCGAATTAGGGTTTGGACCCTTCGGATCCCCTTTAAATTGCCAAGCATGCTATAGGGTTATATTTCAATACAATTTAACTTGTCATATCATCATCCTTGCTTGAGCATTGCATCGATGCCATGTGTTGATTGTTGCTTTCCTTTCCGGTGTTTCTGCTTCTTCTCGATAGACCTCGGAGTTGATGTGAGCAACGATATCGAGTCCAAGATTGAAGATCAAGATCAACACCATCGAAGGTTATCGACGAATGACTCCAAGAAGATGAACCTGAAGTTCTATATCTAAGTATCAACAGGCAAAGGCAAGCAAAACCCACACATGATATAATCCTATCTTTCAAAGTATTTCATTCTTGCCATGTGCATAGGATTCCAAAGTCTTTTATCGATAGATAGAGTACTCCTATCTGATGCATGTTCCCCTTTGTAGCCTCTATTATCTGATCCACTTCTCCTAGCATAACTAGGGTTTGGCTTACGAGCTTCGCTAGAGCTGTTATATCTTTTGTGCTTAGCCAAGCTTAGCTATTACCGCTGATCCATCCGGTTGATGAATTAGAGCTGCGAATGAACCTAGTATGACAAGATGACGTGGTATGATCAGAGATGAAAGTTAAACATGCTAAGGCTTGTATGGGAGGCCACATTGGGTTGTGGTTTTTGCAGTCCCATACTTGTCACCACTAGGACCTGAGTTCTTGCCTCTTGAACCAAGACGAGCGTCCGCAACTCTGGTTGTTCTCCCGTGGGGGCCTGGAAACCCCCTCGACCAACTAACTTGCCTAGTAGATTCCATGAGTCACATAGTTCGGGCGTTTCATTCGACATATGCATTCTGGTTGTTCTCAAAGGCGGTGGAGGAGGTGCATTCATACAAGTTGTGTCGTTGTATTGGGAACGGCAGTACCTGAGCAGGTTAGATAGTGGTGTGGGGACTAGCAGGGAAGCTATCGACGGCGTCCGCTGGCAGGATTGGATACAAGCAAGCATAGCTGGACGCAGGAAGTACCTAGGTTCGGAGCCCTCGTGATGAGGTAAAGCTCCTACTCCTGCCGATCTGACTATGAGCGATGTACGGGCTACAAGGCTCCTCGAGTTGTATTCTCTAGCTACTGCCTTAAATGCACACAGACCAACCCTTTCTACTGAGGCCTTGCCTCTCCTTATATAGGCAGAGAGGCAACGGTCTCACTGGCCAGTCCGGCTGGCAGGCCCCATAGGTGGGTCCTAGCCGGTTGGTCATCTATAGTATTCGGTACAACTGTGTCTCATCAGAGTATGAGCGGTATGGTTGTCGTGGGCACAGTGAACACCGTGCGAGCCTGTCGTCAGCATCGGGCCACTGTTCCCGTGTCATCCCGCAAAGTCTTCGGTATGGCCGAGTAGATGCCAGTCTTGTCATCGTACTAGGGCGTACCGCGCATTGTGCTGCATGTCACTCTGTCCTCCAGATTGGTTCCGGCTACGCTGATGTAGCCGGTTGCTTCTCCCCGCTCCGGCTACCGCGGGGTAGCCGGCTTGACTTGTCTTGTTCGGCTGCGCTCAGCCAGCCGGGCGCGATCCGACTGCCATAGTTCTTGTCTAGTTGGGGTATCTGGAGGTCATCCCCCCGACACTAGCCCCTGAGTGCGTGTAGATTTTGCCCTTAGGTGAAATGTGCATGCGCTCCCTCTTTGTTATGAATTTCTGGCTGGCTACGCCTGGCGGTTTCACTACCCGTGACGTCAGTGCTGACGCCGGCCACGTGCGCACGCGCCATCATTACTCTACGGAGGGCAGCGAAACGTCTCGTCGCACGTCGCCTCGAGAAACTGCTGCCTGGCTCTTTGGTTCTCGCTCTGGGATCTTCTGTGTGCCCTGCGTCCGCACATGGGATCTGGAGCGGCGGTTGGAGTGGGGTGCGCCTCGATGGGTGCCACGTGGCACCGCGGACGGTTGCCCTTCCGAGCCTTTAAAGGGGCGTCCAAGATAGGGCGGTTCCTCCCTTCGCTTCTCCCTCTCCTAGTTGCCTCCCTCTTCTCTTCTTGCACCCTTGTATTCCTCGCGCTGCCTCGCTTCGCCACCGCCGCTGTAGTCCGGCGCGTCGCCCATTTAGCGTCATCGGCGGTACAGGCCACCGCCACTCTTCCGTCGCAGCACCTCCCAGCGAACCGACGATGGCTGTTGAACGTGGAGCATGGTGCGGCTCCTCTGTTACGGAAGAGCACATCCAAAAGTACCGAGCGACCCGCGTCCTGCCGTCGGAGGAGGAGGTGGAGGTGCGGCTCGCACCGACGGGGGAGGAGTCACCGCAACCAGCGGAGGGGGAACGGGTCGCCTTCCTCTCGCACCTGGCCCGCGGGTTCACGCTACCGGTGCACCCGTTCTTCCTCACTTTCCTCGCGTTCTTCGACCTCCGCCTCCACCATCTGGGCGCCAACGCCATTGGGATGTTGGCGCACTTCACAGCTTTTTGCGAAGGCTACCTCAGGATCCAACCGGATCTCGGGCTCTTCTGCAGGATCTTCCGAGTCCGGCCACAAGTTCAATTCACCAAGGGGCCGCTATTCGCGTGCGGCGGCGCCTCCATCTACTCCCGCACGCAGACCGGCTACCCCAAGTTCCGGCTGCACGACATGGTACGGCTGTGGAAACAGTCGTACTTCTACGTCCGCAACCTCACCGCCAAAGACCGGAGCAACTTGCCGGTGTTCTAGGACGTGGAGTCCAGCCGGCAACACTGGGATCTGAAGATCCATGGTGAGAAGGCGGAGTTAGATCTGATGCTGCAGCGCATGCAGTCCCTCGTCACCGCTGGCCTAACCGGCCTAGACATCACCCTCAGCTGGATGTCCAGGCTGATGATGCCGCTGCAGCGGCGGGCGCAGAAGATGTGCTACTACTACGACCGGCTGGACCCGACCCGGCTGTCTCGCCGTGATCCCTGCTACCACAACCTGAAGGATTGGACCATCATGAAGGAGCGGCTACCAGAAGGCTGGAAGTTCGGGTTGGCCCCTTACTGCCACGACAACCGCGCGCCCCGGGTAAGTCCTTTTAGCCGGAATTTTTCTTGCTTTTCTTTCTCTGTGATCTGACTGATCTGCTTGCCTTTTTCCTCTTCTGGCATATGTTCCCTTGCATCCTTCACGAGGAGGGCAAGACCCCTCTTCATAACTTCACGCCCGACTTGCCCGAGCCGCGCGCTTGCCGGTCTGGCGAGGAGTCTGACGGGGACGGGGACGTCTTCCCTAGCCGGAACGACGAGCTGGCCGCCGATCCTCACGTGGAGGTCAACGAGGAGGAGGAGGCCGCGCCGGCTCCTGAGCTGTCTCGGTGTCGTGCGACGGACGGCGACTCCAGCCGGTCCGGTGCTGGCGGGAGTGGCTCCAGCCGTTCCAGCACCAGCCAGTCTGCCGCGGAGGAGCCGACCCCCAAGCGAAGCCGGACCGGCGCCCTTCCTCCAAGCCGCCTTGGCCAGAAGAAAGGGCCGCCCCCGGTGGTACAGGGGTAAGTCTTCTTCTAAGTCTTTTTACTGTCTTCCGTTCCTTGTTCTTCTTATCTGTCTTTGGCTTATTTGATTTTTGCCTTTCTGTTTTCTCAGCACGCTGGTCTCCTTCGGAGCCGACGACCCAGGAGCTGGTCGTCCTTCTTGACGAGGAGGCTTCCAAGCTTCGCCAGGCGGTGCAAGCCATCTTCTCCTTCCTCTGGCCTAACGCACCGATTCCAGAGACGATGGCGCAGCTGGCTGCCAAGGTGGGGGATGTGCCGGCTACGACCGGCTGCGAGACTTGGCGGCACGAGCCGAAGCGGAGATGGCTTTGGCCCTCATGCTCTCCTAGTAAGAGGATGCCCGCATCGAGAAGATCAATGGGAGTTTCCGCGTCGGCGCCGACCTTGCCACCATCCGCCAGGCCCATCTGGAGCTCCGGGCCTCTGCCATCAAGATTGCTGACTATGTGGACACTGACAAGGTGCTCACCGACTCGGAGTCCGTCGGCACTCCGGATGCGGAAGCCTCGACGCAGCCGGCTGGTGGCGACACCGGAACCGGATCGTCTGCCCGCCTCCTACGCCGCCTGATACTGCTGCCAGCCAGGGCGCTCCACACGGCAAGGGCCCCGCTGTTTAGTTATGACCCCGGTATGCCGAGTGTATTTGTTTATCTTGCCTGGGTTGAAACTTGTTTGTCTGTACCGGCTGCTTCTGGTGCCGGGTCAACTTATGGGAGCTTCGTCTTCCCTTTCCATTAATGTCAATCTGAACTAATTTGGTTTGCTATCAACTTGTGTGTTTTGCATGTCCTTTCAATATTTCGCCGATTGACTTTATCTGGTTAACTTCGCTCGGCTGAACGCCTTTAGCCGGGGGAACTGCAATTCCAGTGGGGGCGCGCCAGCGCACCCACTGGGTGTAGCCCCCGAGATTCGGAGTAGCTAGCGCAGCCAGGTACTTCGAATCTTCCTTCTTTCCTTAAGTCTTCTAGCTTCATCCGACTAGACACCTCTTAGTCGGTTACTTCCATTGCCTGAACGCCCGTATCCGGGGGAACTTCCATTCTAGTGGGGGCATGCCAGCGCACCCACCGGGTGTAGCCCCCGAGATTCGGAGTAGCTGGCGCAGCCAGGTACTTCGAATCTTCTTCTTTCTTCTGCTCCTGCCCTTGCCCTCACCTGGGCTCCAAATATCCGGCTAAACGCCCTTAGCCGGTCGGGAAACTACAAGATTCCACTGGGGGTGCGCGAGCGCACCCAGTGGGTGTAGCCCCCGAGATTCGGAGCGCTTGATGAAGGCAAGGACTTCGATCTTCTTCTTCTTTTCTTCCTGGATTCTGACTCGAAATAGTCATGCAAAATATACACGCATATATACATTCTCACCCATTAATAGGTTAGTCTGCGAAACTATAGCCGGAAGGAGGATTTGCTTTTTGAAAACTAGCTCGTGCCTTTCTGGACACTTAGTCATTTTCCCGTGCGCTCAGCTGTTTTCGCTGCGTCCTTGCTAGGTAGCCGGGTTGCAATCTGTAGCCGAAATCGAAGGGAGCTGACAGTACATTGCGCATGGTACTAACGGCTTAGCAACCGAATTGTCTTAAGCTAGTTGCGAGGCCGGGACGCCCGGTCTATCACATCTCCTCCCTGTTTTTCATGTGGGATGCCTCGGGCTTTTGCTCTTCCTAGCCGGACAGCCGGGTTGTGGTCTGTAGCTGAGACGAAGAGGGGGCCTCTGACATCACCGCACATTACTCAGCCGGTTTGCAGATTTAGCAGGCCGGGCCAGCCGGTAAGCCCCCGGTTAGGGATTGCCGGAGCCAGAAAAACTGAACTAGAAAACGGATGCACACAAATTTCTAGCAAGGAGCCCCCGAGTATCTCGTAGGGGTCCGTATTTTCATTCATAGGGTTTGCAGGATACATACACTGTCTGGTGACTAGGTGTAAAACGAGCGGAGCAAGGCCGCATTCCAAGGGCGCTCTGTCTCTTCATCCGACTTGTCCATCTTGTTCTTGCGCGGCTGCTGCGTGTCGATGAGGTAGTAGGAGTCGTTGGGCAGTGCCCGGCTGATGATGAAGGGACCCTCCTAGGATGGTGAGAGCTTGTGCATGCCCTTCATGTCCTGCACTAGCCGGAGGACCAGGTCGCCTTCGCGGAACGCGACAGGGTGGATCCGGCCTGAATGGTAGTGGCGTAGGCGTTGCTGGTACAAGGCCGATCTAGACAATGCCAGTTTGCGGGCCTCTTCGAGGAGGTCCACACCATCTTCTCGCGCCTCCTGGTTGGCCTTTTCATCATAGATGAGCTTGCGTGGAGAGTCGACCTCGATTTCCACGGAGAGGACGGCTTTCGATCCATAAACCAGGAAGAACGAGGTGTAGCCGGTTGATCTGTTCGGCGTGGTGCGGAGGCTCCATAGCACAGCCGGAAGATCCTCGATCCAGCATCCGGGCGACTGCTCCAAAGGATCGATGAGGCATGGCTTGATGCCGGCTAGCACTAAGCCGTTTTCCCATTCGACTTGCCCGTTGGACTGCGACTGCGTGACGGAAGCGAGGTTCAGCCGGATGCCCTTGTTGCTGCAGAACCGGGCGAAGACCCCCTTGGCGAAGTTCGTGCTGTTGTCGGTGATGATGTTGTTGGGGTAGCTGAACCGGTTGATGATGTCGGTGAAGAAGGTGATGACTGTCGCCCCGTCCAGCTTCCGGATGGGCCTAGCCTCAATCCACTTTGTAAATTTGTCCACTGCCACCAGCCGAGGCCCCAAACAGCGAAGGGCTAGGTGATCGGTATGATCTTGATCACCGAAGCCGGCATATGCCTGAGCTGCCCGAAGCATTGGCACCCATTGCACGTGCGGACTAGCTGTTCGGCGTCCTCGAGGGCAGTGGGCAAATAGAAGCCATGGCGAAATGCCTTGGCGACTATCGCCCTTGACGAAGCGTGGTGCCCGCACTCGCCCTGGTGGATGTCCTTGAGCAGCCGGTAGCCTGTGTCCACGTCGACACACCTTTGGAAAATGCCGGATATGCTGCGCTTGTACAATTCTTTGTTGATGATGGTGTACATGTGTGCGTGGCGCCGGATTTGCCTGGCCTCCACCTCGTCATCCGGAAGTTCCCCATTGGCGATGTAGTTCATGAAGGGTTGTGCCCAGGATGGTATTTCCCGGATGACGAGGATGCTTCCGCTCTCCGGTTGATGGTTGTCGGGGGGTCGTCCGGATGAGGTACCCAGGACGGCAGCCCCCGAACCGCTTGATGAGTCGGTAGCCCCCGGGTCTTGCGAGCCGGAGGGTACTGACTTGGAGTTGGTGCGGGCCTTCTTCTTTGGGGGTTCTGCCGGCTCTGCATCTACCGCACCGTCAACCGGGGCGCTCCCTGCCCATATGATGGAATCTGACTCGCGGGACGGGTTGATGGAGGGCTTGCACAGGTGCTCCAAGGAGACCCCAGGTGGGATCGCCTGCCTAGTGGATCCGATTCGTGCGAGTGAATCGGCTGCCTCGTTGTTGACGCGAGGGATGTGATGAAATTCACATCCGTCGAAGCAAGCGCTGAGCTTCTGTATGTGGAACTGGTAGAGAGCCATGTTCGCATCGCGGGCGTCCCACTCTCTGGATACCTGCTGCACCACCAGATCCGAATCGCCGAAGCAAAGGATCCGGTTGACACCAATCTCTCTGGCTAGCCGAAGGCCATGCGCCAGTGCCTCGTATTCGGCTACGTTGTTGGAGGCCTTGAAGTGGATTTGCAGGACGTACTCCAGCCGGTCTCCTTTGGGTGAGGTGAGCACGATGCCGGCTCCCAAGCCCCCGAGCATCTTCGACCCGTCGAAGTGCATCCTCTAGTGGTCCGAATCCGGAACCGGTAGGAGGTATTGGGTATCGACCTAGTCGACGAGGAAGTCCGCCAGCGCCTGCGACTTGATCGTGAGCCGGGGCTCGTACTAGATGGAGTAGGCGGCGAGCTTGATGGCCCATTTGGCGACTCAGCTGGTGGCATCCTTGTTGCCGATGATTTCCGAAAGGGGTGCAGTGCACACGACCTTAATCGGATGCTCCTAGAAGTAGTGCTTGAGATTCTTGCATGCCAGGTACACGGCATAACACATCTTCTGGTAGTGGGGGTAGTTCTGCTTGGAGAGGGAGAGAACCTTGCTGAGGTAGTAGACGGGTCGCTGAAACGACTAAGCCTTGCCTTCCTCAGGGCGCTCCACCACCAGGACGATGCTGACGACCCGGCTGATGGCTGCTATATAGAGCAACATCGGCTCCTTGCTGGCCGGCGTGGCTAGAACCGGTGCTATGGATAGCATGCGCTTGAGGTCATGAAAGGCGGCGTCGACTTGCGGGGTCTAGGAGAACTTGTCCGTCTTCTTCATCAGCTAGTACAACGGGAGTATCTTCTCCCCCAGTCGGCTGACAAAACGGCTGAGCGAGGTGAGGCATCCGGTGAACTTCTGGACTCCAAGCAGGCTCCTGGGCGGCTGCATCCTTTTGATGGCCATGATCTTTTCCGGATTCGAATTGATCCCTCGTTGCGATACGAGGAAACCGAGTAGTTGGCCGGATGGGACTCTGAAGACGCATTTCTCCGGGTTCAGCTTCATATGGTATTGCT
Organism: Avena sativa; assembly: GCA_916181665.1. Lineage (NCBI taxonomy): Eukaryota > Viridiplantae > Streptophyta > Magnoliopsida > Poales > Poaceae > Avena > Avena sativa. The sequence continues at coordinate 361,675,614 of OV702290.1, read as the reverse complement.
GGAGGTTGACAAATGTCTCCCCAAGTCTTCGAGGAGGGTGCGCTTCTCCTTGGTCTTGATGACCACATCGTCCACGTAAGCGTGCATGTTTCGGCCAATCTGCGAGTGCAAGCACTTCTGCATGCAGTGCTGATAGGTAGCGCTTGCATTCTTCAGACCGAAAGGCATGGTTACATAGCAGAAAGCCCCGTACGGGGTGATGAACGATGTTTTTATCTGGTCAGTCGGGTTTAGCTAGATCTTATTATAACTAGAATAACAATCTAAAAAAGACAACAAATCGCAGCCGGGCGTGGAATCGATGACTTGATCGATACGGGGCAATGCGAATGGATCTTTCAGGCACGCCTTATTCAGGCTGGTATAGTCGATGCACATGCGCCAGGTCTTGTTTTTCTTTAGCACCAGGACTGGGTTTGCTAGCCAGTCTGGGTGGTACACTTCCATGATGAACCCGGCTGCAAGGAGCCGGGTGATCTCGTCACCGATAATCTTCCTCTTCTCCTCTGCGAACCGGCACAGAGGTTGGTTGACCGGCTTGGCATCCAGCAGCACATGAAGTGAGTGCTCGGCGAACTCCCTCGGTACACCTGGCATGTCTTTGGGTGACCATGCGAAGATGTCCCGATTCTCATGGAGGAAGTCGATGAGCGTGCCTTCCTATTTGCTATCCAAGGTGGCACCGATGGTGATGAACTTGGTCAGGTCGAAGGAGTCGAGCAGGATCCTCTTCGTCTCCTTTGTCGGCTGGAAAGCTCCTTCTCCAGCCGGCTTGCTCCTAGCCGACATATCTTGCTGGTCCATGGAACGTTGCGCATGATCACGCGCTTCTCTTCGGCTATGATGAGGGCCCCTGCCAGTTTGGAACCGGCTGAGGCGCACTCCATCGACCACCTGAAGCAGCCAGCAGCGGTGATCACGCTGTTTGGTCCTGGCATCTTCATCTTGACGTATGCGTAGTGTGGGATGGTCATGAATTTGGCAAGGGTGGGGCGCCCGAGGAGAGCGTGGTAGGAGCTCGTAAGGTTTACCACCTCGAACCAGATTGGCTCACGGCGAAAGTTTTCCTCGGTCCCAAAGATGACGTCCAGCTGGATTTTACCCAGCGGGGCGCAAGCCGGTCCCGACGGTACGCCGTGGAACGTTGTGGTAGTCGGGCGCAGGCCGCATTCACGAATGCCCAGCTTCTCCAGCAAAGACCGGTAGAGGAGGTTGAGGCTACTGCCTCCGTCGATGAGGACGTGCAAGAAGCGGCAGGTACGCTCGTTGGAGATGATGAGGGGGTCAAGCACCATGGCGTAGCCCCCGGGAGTCGGCAGCTGCTCCGGCTGGTCTTCTCGGCTCCAGGTGATGGGGGTTTCCGACCAGTTCAGGTACTGGGGGACCGGAGAGACGATGGCGTTGACCTCCTTGGAGCGTCGCCTACGGTTGTGCTTGTTGTCCAACTCCGTCTCAGAGATGTGGTAGGCGGCGTGCGGCTGGGGGTAGCCGTTGTTGTTTTTGCCGCCGTTACCATCATTACCGGTTCCCCTAGCCGGTGGTGGTGGTCCACCAGGAGGGGGCGGGGGGAGACGTTGCTGGTTGCCCTGATCCTTTAGCTGGCGAGTCCAGCTGTAGTTCCGGGTGGTGTGCCTGGCCGGTTTGATGGGACCACTATGCCACTTGCACGGGCCGTCAAACATGTGGTCGAAGGTGAGCCGCGACTTCCGCCCTCCACAGCATTGACCTGCCGTGCATGGTAGCGAGGCTTCTGCTGTCTGGCCTGCGGTCCCCATGGAACCAGTTTTCGTTGCCGTGGCGCCTGGAGGATCCGGCTTCTCCATCCGGATTGCTCGGACGGTCGCGAGCCGGCTCCGTAGGAGTCGGACACCCGTCAGCATTTACTCGGAGGGGCTTCTTCATGGCGGCATCCGCCATGGCATACTGGTTTGCTACCATCATGAGCTCCACCATGGTTTTCGGCTCGTCACACAGTAGCCGGTGACGAAGCATGGTGCCTTCTCGGCATCCCTCTATGAAGAAACCAATGGCCTGGCTCTCCAGGATGCCCTCGCAAGTGTTGCGTAGCTCCGTCCACTTGGTGAGGTACTCGCGGTCGCCCTGGACACACAAGGCCAGGTCGTGTGGGCGTCCTAGATGCTTGTACGTGCCATTGAAGTTGCAGACAAACACCTTCTCGAAGTCTGGCCAGGCGTTGATGCTATTGGGTGCGAGGCTGTTGAGCCATGTCCTTGCCGACCCAGTTAGCATAAGAGGGACGTAGCACACAGCTGTGCGCTTATTCCCGTGGGTGATGCCGACTGCCGTGGCGTAGTCGGTTAGCCAGTCTTCCGACTTCATACTGCTGTCATACTTGGGGGTGTCCCTGGGTAGGGTGAACTTATCCGGAACAGCTCGTTCCGGATGCGGAGTCCGAAACAAACCGGTCCGGTGGAGTCTTCTTCCTCTGTAACGCACGCCTGAGCGAGGAGCTCGATACGGTCACGGGCATCCGGGCGATCAGGGTTGGGCGCTCCCACTCGGCCCGAGAGACGGGAACCGGCGGGTCTTGGCACTCCGGTTAGGGGAGGGAGAGGCGGTGGGTTGCTGTTCACCGTTTGCTCCTGGCGCGGCTGGCCCTTGCGGCCCAAACCGTGACGCTTGCTGCGGGCCTTGGCCGGGTGAGGGAAGGATGCCTGTTGGGTGTCGCGAGGCACGCCCTTGCTGTTGGCGGGTGGACTGCTCCCCTTGGAGTAGCTGGGGTCCTCCTGCATCTGCCGGTTGACGTCGACCTGCTCGTCCGCGATCCGGAGGAGCTCCTGCACTCGAGCGTGCTGGCGGGCTCGCTCCTTGCCCTCCAGGTTGGGTAACTCTTCTGCTGCGGCTTGCACCGTGCGCAGGTTCTTGATGGGCATGCTGTAGGTGGGCCGGATGAGGGCGGGCGCGGGATCCAGTTCCCCGTCCTTCTGCATCCTTCCGCCTAGCTCGCCGCCCCGGTGTCGCACCTGGCCGCGCTGGCTCGGCTCCGCGGTAGCCGGGGTGAAGCCATGCGCGCGGTCGTACTCGCGCCGGGTGATCTCGAGTTGCTTGCGGGTTGCCGCCAACTCCATGGCCTCCTGGAGGAGAAGCTATCTCTCCCTGGCAAAGTTGGCCTCCGCCTCCTTCGGGTTATCCCCGAGGTTAACCGGTGTGAGGAGCTGATCAATGGCCTCTTCCACCGGGTTCCGGGGCTGCGGTGGTGCAGAGGTTCCGCCCTCGTCCGCGCCCCGCTCCCGCGGCTGGCGGGGGTGAGAGCTGGAGCCAGCCATCATGACCTCGACGCCACGGGAAGCGACGGAGGTGCGGCTGCCCAGATGTGGCAGCCTCGCGACAGAGACGATCTCCCTAGGGAAACGCTCCGGAACAGTGGCGACGTAGACGGGGAGGTCGCCAAAAAGTAGGATGGAGCCGTTCGCCGGGAAGGAGGTTCCGGCGAAGCAGGAAGTGTTGTCGATGATGCATTCGAATTTGCTGAGCGTGATCACCAGGCCGGAGGCCACGCGCTCACCGGCTGAAGTGCGGGGTCCCGTGCGGAACGTGACTCCGGTCGAAGCCATTAGCCCCACGGTGGGCGCCAACTGTCGTTGTATAGGGAACGGCAGTACCTGAGCAGTTTAGATAGTGGTGTGGGGACTAGCAGGGAAGCTATCGACGGCGTCCGCAGGCAGGATTGGATACAAAAAAGCATAGCTGGACGCAGGAAGTACCCAGGTTCGGAGCCCTCGTGATGAGGTAAAGCTCCTACTCCTGCCGATCTGACTATGAGCGATATACGGGCTACAAGGCTCCTCAAGCTGTATTCTCTAGCTACTGCCTTAAATGCACACATACCAACCCTTTCTACTGAGGCCTTGCCTCTCCTTATATAGGCAGAGAGGCAACAGTCTCACTGGCCAGTCCGGCTGGCGGGCCCCATAGGTGGGTCCCAGCCGGCTAGTCATCTATAGTATCCGGTACAACTGTGTCTCATTAGAGTACGAGCGATATGGTTGTCGTGGGCACAGTGAACGCCGTACGAGCCTGTCGTCAGCATCGGGCCACTGTTCCCGTGTCATCCTGCAAAGTCTTCGGTATGGCCAAGTAGTTGCCAGTCTTGTCGTCGTACCAGGGCATACCGCGCACTATGATGCACGTCGCTCTGTCCTCCTAATTGGTTCCGGCTACGCTGATCTAATCGGTTGCTTCTCCCTGCTCCGGCTACCGCGGGGTAGCCGGCTTGACTTGTCTTGTCTGGCTACGCTCAGCCAGCCGGCGCGATCCGACTGCCATAGTTCTTGTCTGGTTGGGGTATCCGGAGGTCATCCCCCGACAGGTAGGTAAGCGTGGCAGGGAATAGGAGAGGCACGGCCTCCGTAATCTCAAACTCTGTTCACATCTCTAGGGACCGACTTCTGGACTTGACCAGCTACAGCGACATCTCCTTAGGGTGTGACTCATGGTCTCGGTGAAAGCAAGGTAAAGGTCGTGGTCAACCACTCTCTGCCGGCCTTCCAAGGAAGAGGGCTAATTGTTAACTGGTACTAAGAATCGGTTGGTACGTACGGGTAAAGTTGTGCACCCCTGCAGGGTTAATCTTTTCGAAAATCCATGTCCACGCTTATGGATGACTTGGGAACGGACGTGATGTTCATAGAGAACTAAAACCTAATTGTAAAACTTGACAAGAGATGTGAGGTATGCTTAAGGATGCTTCCTCGGGGATCGAGTGGGTGATCCTAGTTGGTAGGTTCAGTTGACAAAGTTTTGGTGGATATCAAAGATGATCAAAGCTAGATATATCATTTTCTTATCTCCTTTTAAAAGGTTCCATTAGTCGAGCTTCTCCTCTCTCTTTTACAAAGAAAGTTAGCTTTATGCAAAATAACCCCACCAGCCATAAGTCTTGCGGAGTACACCCTGTACTCAGCCTTGCTTTGTTGATACTTTTGCAGCAGGTAAGTGTTACCATACAAGATGAGTCCGTTACAGCATCGACATCGACAAGTAGCTTGGGGTTCCCAGTCGGCAGCTTGGAATCTATGGATTGGGACGTCACCGTTATGCTTCAGGCCTATTAGGCCATTTGTTAAGTTTGCTATACTTAATAGCATAATTTTCCTTCCGTTGTTTGATGTTTGTGGTCAGTGACCTCTGCTTGTAATATTTTGGTTCTTTGCTCAGTTATGAGCTTGCTATAATAATTTTTGTGTCGTAAGGTCACTGTAATGTTACCGATTCTCTCTGTGTATGCTTCCGAGATTTAGGTTAGGCTTATATCAGACAGAGGTCTGGGATTTGTCTAGCCTTGATCTCGGGGGTGTCATAGGTTTTGGTATCAGAGTAGTACCGACTTAGGAAAACCTTTCTACTGGTCGATGTTGAGTCTAGTGCTTGTGAAAACTATTTTAAAGTTTAAAATTATTTGTGAAAACTCTAGTATGCTTCTTTTTCTCCTTATCCAGTTTTGCTCTAACTCTGGGTCATCTTATCTTGTGTTGATTTGGAAAAGTTTTGCTACCTCTTCTCGTCTTTCAAAACTTAGGTACCTTTTTGGCATGTCGTTTCTTAACCAGTTGACCTAGTGTTGAGTTTCTAGAGTCAGTTGTGTGTGTTACTTGTTTCCCTTTGCTCTTATTCAGTTGAGAGATTCCCTTCCATCATGATCTCTCTATCTTACAGGTCCTCAATATCATGTTGATGGTTCCACAGTGTTCTGTTCTATGTCTCGAGGTTTCCTTTCACTTCGTGTGCCTCCTTTTTATTTGTTTGGGTACTTCATAAGTTGTTTCTTCTCTTGGAATCTACCTCGTGGTTACTACCTTGTAGTACCCTCTCTATTACTAAGATAGTAGTTACTCCTTTCTTCGGGTTATAACCCTTGGACTTGAACCGAAGATCCCTGATTGTGCTGGATTCTGGTGATGTGAATCTTGTACATGAAGCTGACCTTTAACCCAAGATCCATTTTGTTGATCCCTGTTGTTAATGATTTAACATTACCTCAGGACGACTAGTACCTTCTAGTATAGCCTTCAAGCTTGTGGTATTTGTCGTGACTGAATTGTGACAATTAAGGACTTCCCCTACCACTAGCTATGGCAGATGTTCTTCAAAGGAACCAAATAGATTATGACAAGAGTACTCCTCGTGAGTCTCACTTCTATAACTGTGACTCTACCACACCTCCCTTTTCTGCATCGGTCCTCGGAAGATTGTTGACTTATGCATCCACATCTCGGGATTCTATCCTGAGCATGTTCCTTTTCCCTTGTTGTTTCTGACCTTTGTTTACCATTTGGTAGCCAAGTAGTAATGCACATTGGTGTCTTCCAATGCAAGATACTCTTGTGGTCCATCAAGACAAACCATTTTGGGATGTCAGGAGAAACAAACTCCAGTACCTCGTTGTATCTAGGACCAGGTCAAAGTGTTGTAATCCACAGACCAGTAAGCCTTGATTAGCTTCTGATCTGTTACACCTTAAGGTATCACACTCTTATATACTAAGAGGTTTGTGTTGAGTTCCATGACCCTCTTAATGAAGTGATGCTCTTACACATATTTACCCACCCTTCCTCCGAGCCTTAGTGCTCGTGAATGATGCATGTGCGTAATAATGTGGACATCTAAGATTCTAAGCAATTATTATTGCTTTGACCTCTAAGGACATTTGTGTCATTCTTAGCGTGATGGTTAACCTATCACTAAGCGAAGTTTGACTGTGCTACCAAGTCCGTTATTTTGGTACACTCTCCTCGGTCAAAGAGTTAGGCTTGTGCCGAAGCTCCGAGGCTATGTCTTCTTGCTGTACCAAGCAAGTTTCCTCTCGAACTAAGTGACATATAGGTGGTTCGTAATATTCTAGATGTCTACTAGAAGTATTGCCTTGTTTCCACATGACCGTGATGTCAAGTTCTTGAGCAAGCAAGTTCTCTGAACTGCTCCTTTCTCCAAGAATCCATAGTGGATACCCCTGAACTAGTTGGTTGAGCATAAACAACAACTTGGAGAGTTGTAAGACAAAAGTTCTATCCGACTTGTTCCTCCTAAAGGGATGAATAGTTTTGTTCGCGATGAAGAAAGATAGTGTTTCCTTCATGGAAATGTTATCGTCCCCACCTTTGGTTTGATTTGGGATATCGTCAAATCAAACTCAGTTCTAGGGACTATCCTGATGGTGTATCTACTTGTGATGTTTCCCCTAGGTACATCTTCATGTTCTTTGGTCTGACCAATATTGTTGTTCCATTCATACCACACATGAGTCCATATTCGTGGAGTATGTTGATAAGTTTGTTATTGAGCCCCTCGATGACATCCTTATCTTCTCCATGCTATACTAGATTCATCTGGAACAGTTGACAGTAATGTTGGAAACTTTTGAGAACCTTCTCCGATTTATCTCGAAACATGTGTTCTGGATGTTAGAAGTGACCTTCTCCGATTCACGTGTAATTGTTGAAAGATGTCTTCGTCAATCCGAGAAGAGTTATATTTGTTTCCTCAGGAATTGTTTCAAGTCAGTCAAGCATGTGCGAAGTATTCTTGATATGGTAGGTTGATACCCACCGATCTCGAGAATATTCTTTAAGCATGCTAAGCCACTAACTTAGTTTTCATGGAAGATAAGAAGTTCTAAAAACTTCAATATTCTCCTAAATGTTTTCCAATAAGGATGCATTGTGTTCCGTTGCAATCAATTCATGTAGGTGCAATTATCTTTATGATAACTTGCTAATGCATGAGTTTCGCAACATAGCTCATTCATTTTGAGCTTGACATCGTAGTCCATGTCTTGAGAATCTAGTGACTTTACCTCTGCGTAAATGTTGCAACCTTTCTGTTCAAACATGCTGAGTCTAAAGTATCATTCCACCTAACCAGAGTTGAATCTCAAGCAACAACGATGGTTGGTGTTCTTCAAGGTTTTTGACGTAGGTCTCTTTGTAAATCTGGCAAGATTGATGTAATGGTTGACACAATTAGCCAGAAGACCTGTTGTCACATTCCCTTGAATCAACAACAACAACCACTCCTCATGAGGCTCCTTCTATGGTTTGTTATAGGAGTTGCGCTTATGGTTTCCTTTGTATCTGAAGTCCGACCTTTACTTGATGTTTGCTTTCTAGAACACCAAGGAGAACATTTAAAGTAGAGTTGCTAAATGTCTCTAGGTCGATCCTCCAGACCCTTTTACGTTGGTAAACATCTTGTTGAGCCAAGTAATTGAAGTCTGAGAATGAAGTTTATTTTTCCTCGTGTCATTAGGAATCTTCTTATATATTCATCTTAGTGGTGTAAAGTGATATCATGATCGCTGGCAAAGATTTTGATAAACCTGGATGAATAAACAGTTTCCTTCGTTTCTCGATCGTGTTATAGAGTGACTATGATTTTGTTAATCAACAGTTCCTCTTGTTACATGTTCTTTGTGACTCTTACAAGTCCTCTCCACCAAAACAACCGTTCTGCCTTGCACTTCTGTTGAATGAAGAGTGATCCCTCTGTATCAAAAATAGTTCAACAACTTGGTTATTCATATCTCTGTATCCCTAGAAGCTCTACTTAAGCTGTTAGTAGAGGTTCATCTTTCGAAGACTGTGGTCGTGTTCTTTCCATTGCATGCTCTCCTCTTCATAAGCTCAAACTCTTCTGAAGCTCCATGGTCTCAATCCTTATGAAGACCAGCTTTGTAACAACTTGAAAACCATCTCCTTTTGTTTCCACCTTTACCTTGATGTGTTTCATGCTCGTTGGCTCCAGAGATGTTATAAACATCTATCCATGAGTTAACCATGAGATACTCTGTTTGGGGTTTCTAGTCCTTCCGTCTCCTCTTTAGTGTGTGTAGCTACCTCGAAGAAATGAAGCGCTTCATTCATTCAATAATGGTGACATGGATCAATCTCTTCGAGAAGATCGTCGAAGTTTAGTATAACCCTGTTCTTTCTATCTTCCTAACTAGGAATCTTGGGACGAGATTCTGTTAAGGGGGATAGAACTGTAACACCCCTAGTTTTAGTAATCCTTATTTAGGGTTGGTTTGTGCATCATAAGCATAGCATGCATATCATGGCTTGACAAACATTGCATCAAGACAAATAAGAAACCCTAAACCCTAATATTTTCCGCTCTTTCTTTGAAACTTATTCAAAAGGGTGGCTTTTATATTTTGAAAACTACCAAAATGTGCAGCCCAAATGGATTAAAAGGGCCTCACAATATTTGAATAGTCTTACAAAATTCTCTGGTATTTTAAAAATGTTCAAAACAGAAAAGGGTTTGAAATACAAAAGAGAGAAGTGAAAATAGAATTGGAAAAATGTTTTCTGAAAAAAAATAGAGAACCAGGCCTAGCCCAGCTCGCCCTCTTTCCCTCACTCCTTTCTGCCGCCCAGCGTAGCTAGCAGCAACATCCGCACAAGCTTTGCCGCGGCCCAAGAACAACCCACCCGCAGCCCGGGCCCAACTTACCCTTTCGTGTCCTGTCCCCGTCGTCTTCCTCGCCGGTGGATCGAGGAAGCTCCTCGCTATCACCATCCGCCGCCGCGCTGCGCGCCAAGATGCGTGCCACCGACGACCCTAACATCTACAAGTACCCCCTGCCGACGCTGGAGAACCCTAGCCCTCTTTCTCCCCCTCACGTGTGTTCTCTCCCTCGCTGCGTCGTGCCAGGCCGAACCCTAGCTTGTCGGCACCCCTCTATTCCCGACCACCACTCCCTGTTCTGAGGCCACTGGCATGCTCGTCACCCTCTCCTTGTTCTTTTAGTACAAGCGCCTAAGTCGGAGAAGCCCCCAATTGCCATAATCGAGCTCTCCGTCCCCGACACTGGCCACCGATGTCCTCGTCGATTCTGGCGCCACCCGCTCTCCACTGGCCTCCTCGGCACCACCATCGCACTCAGGGTGAGGTAATGGTCCTCCAGGACATCTCCATGGTCTCCCTCTTGCTCCCTGTCACCCTGTCGCCATGCACCGTCGCTTGTCGCCGTCGACCGTCGTCATGGAAGTCGCTCCGGCGACCATCTCATGGCGGCGCCGCCACTATTCGGTCCAGCGCAGCACCCCGCGTCGAGCCCGCCTGCCCCCGAAGCCCCGCATCGCCCCTAGTGTTGCGCTCACGCTCGATCTAGAGCAATGGCGTCGCTGACGTCAGCATGACGTCAGCGTGATACAATAATCCCTTTTCCTTTTTATTTAAAATGTTTTATATAATTGTTTTATGGAATATTAATATGACAGGTGGGCCTGTCTGTTAGGGTTCTATTCATTTTGGAAATAATTTCTGAAATTATTAAACTTATGACATGTGGGTCCAGCTGGATTTTTTTAATATAATCCAAAAATGTTTAATTGTTTTAAAATGATTTAAAATTGGCAAAAAACATGACTAATTCATTTTAATTTAGAAAAATATGTATAATATATCAAAATGTTCAGAAAAATGAGATCTACACAATAGACTCATAATCATGCATTGTTAAGCAACTTAAATGACAAGTTTAATTAGAAGAACAAAATAACCCCTCTCATATGCATTCGGGGTTTCTTCGAATTAGGGTTTGGACCCTTCGAATCCCCTTTAAATTGCCAAGAATGTTATAGGGTTACATTTCAGTACAATTTAACTTGTCATATCATCATCCTTGCTTGAGCATTGCATCGATGCCATGTGTTGATTGTTGCTTTCCTTTCCGGTGTTTCTGCTTCTTCTCGGTAGACCTCGGAGTTGATGTGAGCAACGATATCGAGTCCAAGATTGAAGATCAAGATCAACACCATCGAAGGTTATCGATGAATGACTCCAAGAAGATGAACCTGAAGTTCTATATCTAACTATCAACAGGCAAAGGCAAGCAAAAACCCACACATGATATAATCCTATCTTTCAAAGTATTTCATTCTTTCCATGTGCATACGATTCCAAAGTCTTTTATCGATAGATAGAGTACTCCTATCTGATGCATGTTCCCCTTTGTAGCTTCTATTCCCTGATCCACTTCTCCTAGCATAACTAGGGTTTGGCTTACGAGCTTCGCTAGAGCTGTTATATCTTTTGTGCTTAGCCAAGGTTAGCTGTTACCGTTGATCCATCCGGTTGATGAATCAGAGCTGCGAATGAACCTAGTATGACAAGATGACGTGGTATGATCAGAGATGAAAGTTAAACATGCTACGGCTTGTATGGGAGGCCACGTCGGGTTGTGGTTTTTGCAGTCCCATACTTGTCACCACTAGGACCTGAGTTCTTGCCTCTTGAACAAAGATGAGCGTACAACCACACGGGGGCCTGGAAACCCCCTTGACCAACTAACTTACCTAGTAGATTCCATGACTCACATAGTTTGGGTCTCAAAGGCGGTGGAGGAGGTGCATTCATACAGGTAGGTAAGCATGGCAGGGAATGGGAGAGGCACATCCTCCGTAATCTCAAACCCTGTTCACATCTCTAGGGACCGACTTTGGGACTTGACCCGCTATGGCGGCATCTCCTTAGGGCGTGACGCATGGTCTCGGTGAAAGCAAGGTAAAGGTCGTGGTCAACCACTCTCTGTCGGCCTTCCAAGGAAGAGGGATAATTGTTAACTGGCACGAAGATTCGGTTGGTATGTGTGAGTAAAGTTGTGCACCCCTGCAGGGTTAATAATCTTTTCAAAAATCCATGTCCACGGTTATGGATGACTTGGGAACGGACGTGATGATCATAGAGAACTAAAACCTAATTGTAAAACTTGACAAGAGATGTGAGGTGTGCTTAAGGATGCTTCCTCGTGGTTCGAGGGGGTGATCCTAGTTGGTAGGTTCAATTGATAGAGTTTCGGTGGATATCAAAGATGATCAAAGCTAGAGATATCGTTTTCTTATCTCCTTTTTAAAGGTTCCATTAGTCGAGCTTCTCCTCTATCTTTTACAAAGAAAGTTAGCTTTATGTAAAATAACCCCACCAGCCATAAGTCTTGCGGAGTACACCCTGTACTCAGCCTTGCTTTGTTGATACTTTTACAGCTGGTAAGTGTTACCATACAAGATGAGTTCGTTACAATATCGACATCGACGAGTAGCTTGGGGTTCCCGGTCGGCAGCCTGGAATCTATGGATTGGGACGTCATCGTTATGCTTCAGGCCTATTAGGCCATTTGTTAAGTTTGCTATACTTAATAGCATAATTTGCCTTCCGTTGTTTGATGTTTGTGGTCAGTGACCTCTGCTTGTAATATTTTGGTTCTTTGCTCAGTTATGAGCTTGTTGTAATAATTTTTGTGTCGTAAGGTCACTATGATGTTATTGATTCTCTCTCTGTACGCTTCCTAGATTTAGGTTAGGCTTATATCAGACAGAGGTCTGGGATTTGTCTAGCCTTGATCCCGGGGGTGCACAGAATACATGCAATGTGGTCATGCGGATCAATGACTCTAGTGTATATCAATGTGGTTTAGGAAAAGAACACATGCAATCACTCTAGGGAATCCATGTGTCAAACCATCATGGTGACAAAGACCAAAATCACATAGGAAAGCAGCTTCCACATTGCATGTTGCACTAGTGTGACAGAAGTTGCATCACAGAATCCACTAGAGTGTGTGTGGTCATGTAGATATCAATGTGGTTCTGGAAAAGAACACAGGCAATGTGGTCATGTGGATCAATGAGTAGTGGATATCAATGTGCAATGACTCTAGTGGATCCATGTGTCAAACCATGGTGTACAAAGACCACAAACACATAGAAAAGCAGCTTCCACATTGCATGTTGCACTAGTGTGATAGAAGTTGCAGCATAGAATCCACTGGAGTGTGTGTGGTCGTGTAGATATCAATGTGGTTTTGGAAAAGAACACATGCAATGTGGTCATGTGGATCAATGACTAGTGGATATCAATGTGCAATGACTCTAGGGGATCCATCTGTCAAACCATGGTGTAGAAAGACCAAAAACACATAGGAAAGTAGCTTCCACATTGCATGTTGCATTAGTGTGACAGATTTTGTTGCATCACAAAATCCACTAGAGTGTGTGTGGTCATGTAGGTATCAATGTGGTTTTGGAAAAGAACACATGTAATGTGGTCATGTGGATCAATGACTCTAGTGGTCATGTGGTCATGTGCATGTTGACAGTTGCATTCTTGGGGCTTTTTGGTCCACATGCATGCATGCATGGAGTATCTAGAGTTGCATGTGTTCTTTTCCAAACCACATTGATCCACATGAGCACACACACACTCCAATATGGATGTGTCATGGTGGCGTCACAGCATATGCCATGGGTAGGCTAAAGTTGGGGGCCAATGGACACTAGAGGAATCTCGGGAGGGATGATGAAGTGAAGACCTCAAATGAAAGAACTCAGAGAGACACGATATACCCAGTTTCGAGGCTCTCTTAGTGAGATAACACCTCTACTCCTACATCTAATCTCATATAACTTGGCCATGCATGTGGCTATAATGGTGCTCCTTGAGATGTATTCCTCTACCTCTAATGGATAGAGCATAGGAGGAAGAACCATGCTCCTATCAAGCAGAGGGGAGAGAGACCTTTGGAGGCCTCTCTGGGAACGATCCCCTGGTGCTCCTTATAAAGGAGGAGCCCAAGGGACAAGGCTTGCTCCATACGCCTAGTCCTAGTCAGACTAGTCTGTTGTCCTGTAGTACTTGTCCTTGGCATCTCTTCAGCATATTCCCTAGCATCTTCCTGAGATGCCCAGCATATTCCCTAGCATCTCAGGATATGCCAGGCATATTCCCTAGCATCTCAGGGTATGCTAATGGCATATTCCTTTGGGAATGTGCCAGTTGATACCTTTGATCCGGATTATAGATGTAGTATAGCTCTTTTTGCCTAGTAGACCTAGGTTATCGAATCCTCGGGAAGTAGATGCATAGTGAAGTTACTTTAACGGACCTTCGGGAGTTTTAGAATTCCTTTTGTGTTTTTACCGGGCCAAGAGTTTGCGTCTTTTTGCTATTGTCGATGATGGAGAGAGAGGGCCTAGGGTGTTCGGTTTCACCTGTAGCTATGCAAAACATCTGATGGGAATAAAAGATAAAGATAAAGTGTGCATGTAATTGTTAGAGCAAGATAAATTATATGTGGGCACTGCATCCATAATTGCTATTGCCTCCGCAACCGCTTATAGAAATAACCTATTAGTCTCATCCATAGAAGAAAGAGAACCATAGTGACGTCACCGTTAATCCCAAGTAAATCCTTCACATACAGCTGTACTACCCCTTCTGTCATTGGGGTTCCCAACCTGCAGATTAGTCATTACTCATACTCCCTATACCTGGCTCAATCCTTGGGCTCTTGGTACCTACAAGTCCTTATATTGAGGCAAGTGAGGATACAATAATCATCATGTCATGCAAACTAATATATGATCCCATCTATGATAGATAACATGCACAAAAGCTACATGGCTAGGCCGAAGGCCTTAGCCCAAGGAGAATTACTCACACATAGATATGAGATCAACAATCACAAACATTATAATGGAAATCATGAGAGTGATAGCAAATAATCTTACAATGTCGCCAATCGAAGATGAGATCTACTATTGAAAGTGGTGGAATATGGCTATGGTGGTGGAGAAGGATTTGGAGATTAGATCTAAGTCTATTCCTCCAGCGGCTGATGATCTGGGGCAGGGACTCTCCAGGCCCTTTTCTCGTTGCCCAAGGCTTCTTTATATAGGGGTCCCTTCATGGAAGTTATTCTGTTTGACCTAGCGGTGTCGTTGGCAACTACACGGCCAGAACTATATGGCCGGAATTTTATTCCGGTCGTATAGTTGGTCGTTAAAGCGCCTGCCTCCGACCCAAGACTCCTGGTTTCTTCTGGTTGTTGGAAATCTCGTATCTTTGACTTTAATGTAGTGATTCCCATCATCAAACGTCATTATCTATGCAGGAAAAAATGGAAAAGAAAGGATTGCATACCCCTTCGATTATTAGGCATTAGTGGCAGGGTTTAGAGCGATATTTCATCAAAAATATGAATAATATCTAGTTTAAATGTGGACGTAGATGGCTATATTTCAGATCCATCAACCTCCCCAAGCTTAAACTTGATCGTCCTCGAGCAAGAAAACCAAAATCAAAAAGGAACTCAGCATTTAAAATGAAATAACGAGATGATGATCTTACTCATGATTGGTAGACTCATGTTTCCTCCACTTCATAAATCTAAAAAAATTCAGCATAGATAGATTAATGTCAAGCATATCATACGGGCTTTCTTGCATCCTTATAGCGCAGCAAAATTATTGTTAACATGGATGATTCAAATGAGTAAACTTTATTCCATGTCATGTAATCAACTCATAGGCTTGCCTTTGAACAATAAGGTATAATCATGTAAATTGAGAGTGTGAGAGTTGTCATGAAAATCATATACACTAGAGTATCTCAATTCTCCCACATCAATTAATCAAGACTTTTCAAGCACTACTTTTCTATTCATTGTCCTTCAAGAATTTCAGTTCTTGAGTAATTGAGAGCATGCCAAAAAATATATTAGTTTATTAGGCTGTGATGGACACTCGTGGCATCACTAAGGTTTTTGTTCTTTTTGCATAATTATTACTCATAACAACCAGAGGAGTGATTCCATCATGAACGCAGCTACCCGGGAGTGCCAAAAATCTTACCCACTATAGCATTGCTGCTACATGTGTTTAATCAACTCATAGCCGAAATCTAAGAGTTTCCTCCATGAAGATCGTTCGTAGGCCAGCGGAGTTGTTGGCATCCCATGAAGTTTGACACGGATAAAGCTATATCATTCTTATGATTAACAAGTCAAACTTTGGCATGCTCGCAAAAACCGCTAAACATTAATTCAATCGGACAAATCCTTTTAAAGAGAGCTATCAAGTCAATCAACATTTTTAGTGGTGTTGAGTGTCTCTAGAAATAAGCCTTCAAGACTAAACACTACAACACCCAAGCCTTCAATTGCGAGACTTTTTCTTATTACAATTTTTTAGCAAATGTTTAGGCAAGACTTGGTTAACTACAAGAGCTGGAACAAAACGTACCCAACTAAATACCCATGCGAACAAAAATCTTACTACAATACAAAGAATCACTCCACCAATATAACATCTCAACATTTACTACTAACTAGCATGGGTTTCTCAAACTTAAAAAGTGGGGAGTCATGAGGCATAACTCTCATGTTTGGTTCCACTTCTCTCTTACTTTTTTATTTGTTTCTTGGAAACTCAAAGTTGATCACTCTCCTGCAGATACATGAGAACCTCAAGGCAGAAATAAAAGAAAGAGGGAAAATAAAGAAAAATGGGGAAATCTTTTTGTTGTTTTTGAGAGAGGGAATTTAAAGAATAGAAAATTGGTGGCAAAGCTCGGCTAGAAAATCTCAAAAGCAAATAGAAATAACTAAAGATAAAGTGTTGGGGAGACCAACACGAGTGCTTATAAACTCGAATTAAAAACACAACCTCGAAATAAATAAAAGCAAATGAACGCCAAATAAAGATACATGACAAAACTTCCCCAAGCTTAGGCTTTTGCAAGCCCTTCAAATCATTGCGGTGGCGGGAAAAAGTCGTTACTCTAGTTTGCAAATTGAGTTGATAAATTACTAGTTGTTCCTCGGAGGTTTGAAGAGAGGCTATGCATCCTCTCCATAGTCCCTCCAAGTTCTTGGAAGTCTTGGTTTGTGGCGAATCGGGTTTGTGGATGCTCCTCTTGATAAAGAACTTCTTGCTCCTCTTCTTGGTCCTCATCCTCTTCTAAAATCTCCTCCCCGGGTTGGTGTTGCTCAACCTGCAAGTCATATAGCAAACATCCTTCCTCGATAGAGAACATACCATTAGGCATAGGAGCAGGGTAGAGACTCCTAGCTCCTACAATATGCAAGTAATAAACACCACCTCTCCTAGTGAGCATTCCATAAGCCTTTAAAGTAGAGAAACCAACATGTCGCACACCTAGCACAGGTTGCAACTCACCTAGGTCGATGCCTAGGGCAGTGGCAAGCACGGTGATGACGCCTCCACCTATGATTGGTCATTGGCTTTGGGAGGATTGGTGCTCCAAGTAGCGCACAAGGATTGCGCCCAAGTTGAGTGACAAGTCGCAGTTGGTGTAAGAAGATTTTGCAAGGACTAAGATGTCCTCCTCATTGAGTCTTGTGAACTCATTTCTTGCCTGCAAGGTATTAGCAATAACATAGAACAAATAGCAAATTGCAGGATGTTGAATATTGTTCCCCTTGCTTACTCTAGTAGTGAAACTTATTCCATTATAATATTGTGTAGGGTAAGGGTCTAAGCCAGTAAAGGATGTGCGTAAGGCATTAACATCATTGTTTGGGAAATTGAAACATGCGCACCATTCATCTAGTGTTAAAGTGTAGTTGTTATTCATAAGTCGGAAAGAAATCGTGTCCTCTCCTTGCCGTAGTTTAACGGTGCTTTTCAACGAACTTAGAAATTCAATAGTTAACCGGCGATAAGTAGGCACATCATTGTAGACAAAGTTTTGCAGGATAGCTCTATTGCAAAGTAAATTGAAGTCATCAGAAATACCGAGTTGGTTCAATATAATGGGGCAATCCCACTTGGTTGCCTTCACTTCTCGATTCTTGATCTTGTTGAAGCGATCACGTTGGAGCTCATTCCTGAACCGTATCCCATGCATTCTTGAGTGATAGCCCGAGAAGCACTAGCGGTGGCACGAGCACGAGTTTGGCTCCTTGTGTTCATCATCTAAAACAATGAAGAAAGACAATTTTTTTGATCCAACAACAGTAAGTATAACATATTCCTCATCATAGCACACTAAAGAATCTCCTCAAAGTAATAATCTAGGCAAGAGAATCATGGCAATTAGTTCGTAGTAGGTCTCAGCCTAGATTGATGATGACAATAGATCAAAGATGAATTTACAAAAAGTAATTGGAGGATTGGAGGAGAAACATACCGTAGATCACTTGTGTGTGAGGAAATCGAACGAAATTGAGTAGTGATGAAGATCTCTTGAAGTTTTGAGAAGGTTTGGAGGTAGAAGAGAGAAAACGGATTGAAGTTTTGGGGTTGGAGGTACCTCCCATGGCGTTTTTGTGGTTGGACGCAACTATACGGGCGGAACTATATGGCCGGAACATTGTGTTCCCGCCGTATAGTTGGCCTGCTGTCAAAATTTTAGGGTTTGCACCTAGCAGCGCGGCTATATTGCCGGAACTATACGGCCAGAACAATATGTTCCCATTGTATAGTTGGTCGTCAAACTGTCTGTAACTGGGAAAAGAAATTGTACAAAGGCATCGATATCTATACGACCGAAACTATACGGCCGGAATTTTTATTCCCTCCGTATAGTTGGTCATTAAACCGTCATTACATATGAAAGAAAAATTATTGATGGCAAAAATATCTATACAACC
This sequence comes from Avena sativa, assembly GCA_916181665.1. Taxonomy (NCBI): domain Eukaryota; kingdom Viridiplantae; phylum Streptophyta; class Magnoliopsida; order Poales; family Poaceae; genus Avena; species Avena sativa. The sequence continues at coordinate 361,657,202 of OV702290.1, read as the reverse complement.
GAAACTATACGGCCAAAATTTTTATTCCCGCCGTATAGTTGGTCGTTAAACCTTCTATATGCATAAAAAATTTCTGTTTCGTCGAAAATTATTTCTTATCCTATAACTTAGTAAACTACCTTGTTTTTGACAGAAAAATGACAGTAAATATTGTCGACCAACAACAACATGAATAAAGCAGGATTTTTAGTACTACCGAACCTGAATTGGAGTTTTCTAGCACTCTTTATTAAAACTAAAACTTAAACTAAAACTAGAAAACTTTACTCAAACCTTTATTTCACATGGGTTGCCTCCCATTAAGTGATCTTTTATGGTCAATATATTAACCTCAATGTTGCTCACTTAGGCCAGATGAGTGGAACGCCCACTACAAAATAGTTGGCCTTCAAAGTGATGGCCTCCTTCTCATCATGCTTGGGTTTCTTCTTCCTGGGGAAATGAATAACAAAAGGATCCCGCGAAGGCAATTGAAGCTTCACATTCCCTTCATGTACATTAATCAAAGCCTTAATAGTTCTTAAGAAAGGACAACCTAATATAATAGGAGCAGTAGCATCTTCAGGCATGTCAACAATAACAAAATCAATAAGAGCAAGACAACCTTTAATGTATACTAAAGTATTCTCCTTAATTCCTACAGCTTGTTTGTAGGTAGAATCTGCTAGATGCAATTTTAACTTAGTGATCTCAAACGAGCCAAGACTCTTTGGAATTGTTGAGACGCTTACCTAGATCACAAAGTGTCGTGGAAATGGACACGGCAGTCGCTGCTACTGGCAGCGATTGATTGTAACGTGAGGAAGAGCTGGCGGCCATCTCCGGTGCGAGATGGGGGCGGATGCACATGGTTTACCCAGGTTCGCCCCCCCGGAGGGTAAAGACCTACTCTTGCTATATTGGATTAATGGAGAGCGAGTTACCGGGGTGGCGAGCTCGGCGTCTAAGTAGCGAGTCGCTTGAGGGGGTGTATGATGGAACGTAAGTCCTCAAGGTACCCTAGGGAGGTTTATATATGAGGCACCTCGCTAGGGTTTACAGTTTACCACCGAACAAGATATGGACTCAGAGGCTTTTGACCTAATACGACTGGGCTTCAAGTATGCTTCTGGGCCTTCAGTCTCCAGTCACCAGGCCTTATCCTACGTCACCTTCTAGTCGACGTCCTCCAGGACCACTCGCAGACCCTTCGGCCCAATCGAAATGTCCTGCTGGGCATACCCCCTTCGGCATATCCCCATCAGTAGTCCCCGAGGCCATTGTTGATTCAGGCACAGGTGGCCTTTTGGCAGTCGAAGTAGGCGAGCCCAATTTGGATGCCCAGCCGAGTCGGCGATGGACTCCACTAAAACCGAGGAAATTTTCCCTAGGCTTCCATTTGCCGTTCCAGGGAAAATCACCGCTGCCAAGTCGCTGCTTCGGCGAGTGGAGAGGACTAGCAGGCAGCGAGTGGAATGGAGGAGTTGGACCATCAATCTGGTCAAACTATCCGTTGGATATTCCAACGGTAACTTTGGCGTAATTACCATAGGTAACGGCTACTCTGAATTTGGCGAGTAGCGTTCCTTTATAAGGGGAGTGGCAAATCAACTCTGTAGATCCTTCCCCGCATTCTTCACTCTCCCACATTCATTCTTTTTGTCTTCCTTCGATTCGATCCTTCCGCACCGAGCGACTCCACATCCTTCCCGATGGCGCCTCCCAAAGGCTCATGGGGAAAATCCAAGTGCACCACGGCCCAGCTCAAGTCCTTCAAGGACGTCGGAGTCCTCCGCAAGGGGAACTAGCGGGTGCCCCTTCCTCCGAGACCGAGCCAAAACCGTGAGCTGGCGAATTCATTTGTTTCCCCAGCCATCTAGAGAGAGGTTTGGGGTTTCCCACCTCGCTCTTCTTCTGGCGCTTCTGCGTGTATTACGTAATCAAGCCGTCGGATCTTGGCCCGCACAGCATCGAGCAGCTGGCGATCTTCGTCGCCTTCTATGAATGCTACCTCGGCTGCAGGCCGTATTTTCCATTGTGGCTGGAGCTCTTCCACGGCCACATCGGGCGCGAGGCATCTAGCGGGTTGATGCTGGCGGCCGGCGGCGTCACGTTCCAATTGAAACCCAAGGCCAACTTCATCAACCTCCTTCTGCCGAAGAAAGCCACCAGCGAGTGGAAGAAGAACCGGTTCTATGTGAGGGAATCCACTCCCTCCGGCGAGGTGACGCTTCCTGAATTCGTCGCCGAAAGGAGCGATCCCCGTCGGCTGGCGCCGAAGAAGCTCCCCGAAGACCAGAAGATGGCCGTCACGGAGATGATGGACCAGATCCAGAGGTTGAAGGACCAGGGGTTGATTTCGACCAACCTTTACAACTGCTGGCTCGGGCGGTGTCTGGTTTCGCTGGCAGCTCGGCCGCATTGGATGTACGAGTATAGCGGAAAGCACGACCCCTCCCGAACCAGCAAGGAGTCGTGGGAGACTGAACACTACAAGGACGCCCTGAAGAAGATATCTGACGCGAAGTTCACCACCATATCGGTCGAGCTCGCCCCGTATATTCCCGTGAAGAATGAAGCCCCCACAGTAAGTTTTCTCTCTGGTCGTCATTCCTGCAATGTAATTTGCAGTCGCATCATTTGGTATTCACTCGTTGTTGTTCTTAGCTATTCCAGGTGTTGGAAGGCTGGATCCCTCCGCTCGATGAAGAGGTTCCCCGGGAACTCGAAGAGGCCTCCGAAGGAGACTCCTCCAAAAGTGACGAGGAGGAGGAGGTTCCTCCCCCAGCGCCTACGGCTCGTAAGACTCGCATGCAGAAACAACGCGAGTTCGAGGCGAGCCACAACCTCGATGAACACGAAGGAGGCAACGAGATCGCGCAGGAGCACATGTCCCGGCGCACGGCCACACCGTCAAAGCCCATGCGCACACCTAAGTCGCCAGCGAAGAAGCCAACGTCGCCATCCAAGTCGGCGGTGGTGTTTGAGTCAGACGATGACTCTGACGATGAAGACACTCCCAAAATTTCGCACAAGGCCCCAGAGGATGTGATTCCAATGAAGGGGTTAGAGGGCGAGGACACCGAGGCGGCGGTAGAGGTTCCCCTGGCGGTGATTGCGCCAATGGTTTCGAGGGTTCCAAGCCAGGAGGCGGTTGAGGCAGCGGTGTCAAAGTCACCGTAGCCATCGAGAGCGGCCCTGTCTTCGAGCCAGAAATTTCGGCGACCGCGGGTTCATCGTCGAGGAGGCCCGCGGTGTCGTGGGCTCCAGACGTCTTTGAGAGGGGGCTCACACACAAGCTGGGTCCAGAATTGGATAAGCCCGCCCACATCAGCACCGGGCTGCGCATTCTCCCAGTCGCCAAGTAAGCCTTGAATTTTCCATTCCGAGTTGTGATCCGTTTTTGTGTCGTCTTTGTGTTGATTTTTCCATTTTGACAGGTCTAGAGTCAAAAAGATCGGCCGCCCTTCGGTGGCAAAGTTTCCACCGACCACCACCACAGGAGAAGGTAACCTCCCTAAGAAGAGGAAGTATGCTGACGATGCAGCGACCATGGAGGGAACGAAGAGGCAAAAAGGCGGTGCCGATGATTCCGTCGAGATGACTAGCGCCAAGGGGAGCGACCCCGCTGCAGTCGTCAAAGAGGTGGTGGCTGCACGGTCGGAGCCAGTCGCGGTCGCCCCTGCGACAGGAGCGCCGACTCCGGCGACCAGTGCCCCAGCTAGAGCGTCGGTGACGTTCCCTCGCTTCATGGCGAGGGGGTTCCCAGGTGTGGTGGACAACCAGTCTCCGCAGAGCCTGGAGGTCGTCGATGGAGACATTGGATCTCTTCATGGACGCACCTCCTTCACGATCCCGTCGACTGACGCTGGCGAGATTCAAAAAATGCTTGGCGCCGCCATTCAGGTACGTCTAGTCTCCGAGTGTCTTGCTGCTGAATTTCAGCAGCTAGGCACTGAGTTGCTTCTACTCTGCAGTCCCCGAGTTCCTAGTCGCTGAATTTCAGCGGCTAGGAACTTGATATTGTTCTTTGTAAATACTGAACTTTGTTGTTTTTGCAGGGTTTGCAAAGGGAGTCGACCGATCGAGAGGCAGCCAAGGAGCGTTTGGAGTGGGATAAGCGCATAGCGCAAGAGGCCAACCGGCGACTCCAGGAGACTGTTGGTAAGTATTTGCGTCTTTTCATGTTTTCTCTTTAAGCTATGAACTGTTGGTGTGTGGCGCGTTGATGATTTGTCTCTTTCCTTTTCAGATGGCCTTCCTGATGCAATTTCTAAGGCCCGTGAAGGGTATGTTCCAGTCGCCGAGCTGGACGCGGCGAATGAGCGAATTGCTTCGCTGATCCGTGACTTGGAGGAGGCGAGAGCGGCCTCAATTTCGTCTAAGGACCGAGCTAAAGCTGCTGTTGCTGTGGCTGAGGAGGAACGCAAGGCCACGGACTCGATCATCGTGGGGCTGCAGAATGATCACGCCACCTTGGAGAAGCATGTCACGGAGAACTGCCGCAAGCTCCTCGGTAAGTCTCCGTCTTTGCTTGACTCGTTTGGTGAATACCTGATTGGGGGAGTCCGTAGTTTCACTGACGTCTGATTTTGCAGCTGTGATAGGGCAAAGCGACCCGGTGGTTCAGACCTTCAACGCTTCGCAGTGCGTGACTGCCATGGTGAACGCGGCCACGGCTTCGGCGTTATGTGTCCAAGCGGTTCTTCAAGGCATGTCCCCCACTGAGGTTATTCCTGGGGGGCTTACAGAAGTGTGGCGCTATCTGGAGGAGGCGCCTATCGTCGTGGAGTGGATGGCGCGCTCGGCATTCAGGCACGGGGCCACCACGTCATTGAGCCTGGGTCTCGCCCACTTCCCCGACGATTTTGACCTTGACGACGTCACAAGTGGTTACCCATCAGCGACCGGCACGGTGGAGATGTCAGAGGTGCTGAAGCTGACTGCAAAGGCCGCCCTTTCGCTGATCGGGTGTTGGCGATGGGGGATCTTCTGCCATACCAGGAGACAGTGTTGGAGCCTGGCGACCCCGAGCCGGAGCATCACGACATGAAGTTGGAGCAGCCCTTCCGGTCGGCGTTGTCGAAGTCGCTGACGACCTACCCGACGAACCCGTGGCAGCCTTTTGTTCGTGTCAAGGGGGGTGGTGGTGCTTCTTCGTCAAGACCTGTTGAATAGACAGAGTAGTTGGGAAGTTTGTAATATATGCCAAGTGGCGACTGCTGTAATGTGACCAATATTTTGAGTAAAGGGGAGTCAATCGACTCGTATTGCGACCATAATTGTGTGGTGTGTTTATTTTTGTTTGAGCGAGTCCCCGAGCGCGTCCGACCTTTAATGGGGTATAACTCGATTGTATACTTATGTGTTTTCTTTTGGTTGTGCACTATTTTGTCACTTGCGTCTTCTGAGGGGGCGAGTCCCCGAGCGCGAGTGGGGTTATTTTGTAGGCGAGTCCCCGAGCATGGTGCTCAACCGTACTGGGCGCGTTCCTGTTGTAGGTTGTCTTGATGCGTTGTTTGTAACGAGTCCAAGGCAGATCTCTTACTTGGTGTGTTCCCGAGCCGCGTGAGGATTCCATTCTTGCGGAGTCCTCGTGCGTGGTACTTAACCGTTCGAGTCGCTTTGCACGAGGATGGAAAGGACATGTCGCTGTGACGAGCGTATACTGGTCGTCTTGGCCCGGTGGGCCAGTCGAGCTAGGCGACTCCGATGGTGGCTCCGGATTGGCGTATTCGTGGACGTCCTAGGGCCTGAATATTTTTGGAGCCCTTAGGCCGCACTACTTAGCCGTGTCGGTCGCTCTACCAAGGGTTGACTTCCGTGGGTAGCGTATTGCTAGTTTGTACGAGTGCGAGTGGCACAAGAATATGGCGAGTAGACACAATTTGTGTGATCCAAATGAATTTCATTATATATCATCTAGGTACAAGTTTGAGTTCTATGTATAGAACTTTCGGAGAAGGTTTACATTCCATGGCCTTCCGACCTCGAGCTGGCCGTCACCCCGTATGTCGATGAGGTAGTAGGCATCATTGCCGAGGACTCGCCCTATGGCGAATGGTCCCTCCCATGGGGGGGGAGAGTTTGTGCATGCCCTTCTTGTCCTGGGCCAGTCGGAGGACCAGGTCGCCCTCCTAGAAGGTGCGTGTTCGGACTCGGCGACTATGGTAGCGGCGGAGTCCTTGCTGGTAGATGGCGGTGCGGGAGCGGGCTAGGTCGCGTGCCTCGTCGAGTTGGTCGCGCTGTCTTGGCGGGCGACCTCGTTGGTCGCCTCAACGTAATTGGCGACTCGAGGTGAATCGTGCTCCAGGTCAGTTGGCATTACGGCCTTGGCGCCATACACCATGAAGAAGGGTGTGAACCCGATGGAGCGATTGACGGACGTGCGGATCCCCCATATTACGCAGGGTGGCTCGTCGACCTAGCATCCTGGGGTGCGCTCGAGGGGCACCTGGAGTCGCGGCTTGAGCCCGTGGAGGATGCTCTGGTTGGCGTGTTCTGCTTGGCCGTTCGACTCCGGGTGGGCGACTGAAGCGAGGTTGAGTCATATGCCATGTTCTTCACAGAATTCTGCCATGGCCCCCTTGGCAAAGTTGGTGCCATTGTCTGTTATGATGTTGTGTGGGCAGCCGTACCGGTAGATGAGCTCGTGTAAGAACTTGGTGGCCGTCTTGCCGTCGCAGCTTTTGATCGGCTTGGCCTCGACCCATTTGGTGAACTTGTCGACCGCGACCAGGAGATGGGTGAAGATGGATGGGGCCTTCTTGAATGGGCCTACCATGTCCATGCCCCATACGGCTAATGGTCATGTGATGGGGATGGTCTTGAGTGCCGAACTAGGGAGGTGCGTCTGGTGGGCGTACTTCTGGCATCCGACGCATCGCTGAACGATGTTGGTGGTGTCGGCGTGTGCGGTGAGCCAGTCGAAACCGTGCTGCATGGCCTTGGCGACCAGCGACTTGGCGCCGGCGTGATGGCCACAGTCGCCAGCGTGAATGTCCTGGAAGATCTTGCGGCCTTCTTCTGGCTGTACGCAGCGCTAGAACACACCTATCACGCTGCGTCTGTGAAGCTCGCCGTTGATGATGACGAAGGATTTGCAGCGACGCACGACCATTCGCGCCTCCGTCTCGTTGCTCGGTAGGATATTGTGCTCGAGGAAGGCGACGTATGGTGCCGTCTAGTAGCTAGACTCCATGACCATGGCGACTAGGGCCGGCTCTGGTTGTAGTGGTATCCCGACATCGATCTCCTTTGGTAGGTGGACCGAGGGTTTGTGGATGATGTCAAGGAAGACGCCTGCTGGTGGCGCTTGTCGGGCCGATCCGATGCGGGAAAGGGCATCTACCTCCTCGTTCTTGCATCTGTCGATCCACTCGATGGAATAGCCGTAAAAGTGTCCTCCCAGCTGGTCTACCGCTTGGCGGTACACGATCATTGTTGGAGAGACGACATCGCATGTCCTGGCGACCTGGCCGGTGACTAGGTCGGAGTCGCCATAACATCGTAAGCGGTTGATGTTCATCTCCTTAGCGGACCTCATGCCTTGGAGGAGGGCCTTGTATTCTGCCATGTTGTTGGTGCAGAGCTTGAAGTTGAGGTGGAGCACGTAGAGGAGCTTGTCTCCTTTGGGAGAGGTTAGTATGACCCTGGCCCCTGCACCGTCGGTGTTCTTGGAGCCGTCAAAATGGAGCGACCAGTAGTGGAGGTACGTGAGCTTCTCCGGCTGCTGTGCTTCTTCCCAACCTGCGAGGAAATCAGCTAAGGCTTGTGACTGGATCGCTTTGCGGGGCTTGTATTTGATCTTGTGGACGCCGATTTCGACTAAGATGTCGTTAACCTAAGATGCTTAAGGATAACTTGCCTATAGAAGATTTGGGTACCACGCTGCCACCTAAAAAGGATCCAGTCTTCAATCTAAATCCTTTACCTGACGATCTTAAATATGCCTACATTGATTGTAATAAGATATATCCTATTATTATTAGCTCTAAACTTTTAGGGAAGGAAGAAGAAAGGTTATTGGAGGTACTGAAGAAACACCGAGGGGCTATGGGCTATACTTTGGATGATTTAAAAGGGATTTCTCCTACTATATGTCAGCATGCTATCAATATAGAACCAGATGCAAAGCCAGTGGTAGAGCACCAACGGTGTTTAAATCCTAAGATGAAGGAAGTGGTAAGAAATGAGGTATTGAAACTCCTTGATGCTGGTATTATTTACCCTATTGCTGATAGTGAATGGGTTAGTCCTGTTCATTGTGTCCCTAAAAAAGGGGAATTACCGTCGTCCGTAATGATAATGATGAGCTTATTCCCCAAAGAATAGTAGTAGGTTATAGAATGTGCATTGATTTCAGGAAAGTTAACAAAGTTACTAAGAAAGATCATTACCCACTTCCTTTTATTGATCAAATGTTAGAAAGGTTGTCTAAAAAGAACCATTTTTGTTTTCTTGATGGATATTCTGGTTTCTCTCAAATTGCTATTAAATAACAAGATCAAGAAAAAACTACTTTTACATGCCCTTACGGAACCTATGCTTATAGACGTATGCCTTTTGGTTTATGTAATGCTCCTGCTACTTTTCAAAGATGCATGTCTGCTATCTTTCATGGTTTTTGTGAGGAAATTGTGGAAGTGTTCATGGATGACTTCTCCGTCTATGGAACTTCTTTTGATAATTGTCTGCACAACCTCGATAAAGTTTTGCAGAGATGTGAAGAAAATAATCTTGTTCTTAATTGGGAGAAATGCCACTTCTTGGTGAATAAAGGGATTGTACTTGGACATAAGGTTTCTGAAAGAGGCATAGAAGTTGATAGAGGTAAAGTTGAGGCAATTGAGAAAATGCCCTATCCAAGAGACATCAAGGTATTCGTAGTATCCTTGGTCATCCTGGTTTCTATAGAAGGTTTATTAAAGATTTCTCTAATATATCGAAACCCCTCACTAATCTTCTTCAAAAAGATGTACCCTTTGTCTTTGATGATGATTGTAAGGAAGCTTTTGAAACTCTAAAGAAGGCTTTAACTACAGCTCCTATCGTTCAACCACTTTATTGGATCTTACCCTTTGAAATAATGTGTGATGCTAGTGATTTTGCTGTAGGTGCTGTCCTTGGGCTACGAATAGATAAAAAGTTAAATGTTATCCATTATGCTAGTAATACTCTTGACGCTGCTCAAAGGAATTATGCTACTACTAAAAAAGAATTCTTAGCCGTCGTCTTTGCTTGTGATAAGTTTAGACCTTATATTGTTGACTCAAAAGTTACCATTCATACTGATCATGCTGCTATTAAGTACCTTATGACGAAGAAAGATGCTAAGCCTAGGCTTATTAGATGGGTGCTACTCTTAAAGGAGTTTGACCTACATATTGTAGATAGGAAAGGTGCTGAAAATCCTGTAGCTGATAATTTATCTCGATGGGAAAACATCTCTTTTGATCCTATGCCTGTTAATGATAGTTTCCCAAATGAACAATTGGCTGTAGTAGGGGTAAGCTCGCGAGGGAGCCCTTGGTATGCTGATTATGCTAACTTTATTGTCTCCAAGTATTTGCCTCCAACTTTCACAACTCAGCAAAGAAGGAAGTTCTTTTACGATTTGAGGCATTATTTTTGGGATGACCCACATTTATATAAAGAAGGAGTGGATGGTATTATGCGAAGATGTGTTCCAGAATATGAGCAAAAGGAGATATTGCAGAAATGTCATGGTCGTGCCTATGGAGGACATCATGGGGAGATAGAACTGCGCAAAAGGTGCTACAATCAGGTTTCTACTGGCCTACCCTTTTTAAAGTTGCAAGAAAATTTGTTTTATCTTGTGATGAGTGTCAGCGTGTTCGTAATATTTCTAGACGCAATGAAATGCATATGACTACTCTCTAGTTATTGAACCCTTTGATTGTTGGGGATTTGACTTTATGGGTCCTTTTCCTCCCTCAAAAGGTTATACTCATATTCTTGTTGCCGTTGATTATGTCACTAAGTGGGTAGAAGCCATACCTACAAAGAGTGTTGATGGGGAGACCTCTCTAAAAATGCTTAAGGATGTTATCTTTCCTAGGTTTGGAGTACCTAGGTATCTTATGACTGATGGAGGTTCTCATTTCATTCATGGTGGTTTTAGAAATACCCTCGCTAAATATGATGTTAATCATAGAATCACTTCAGCTTATCATCCCCAAACTAGTGGACACGTAGAGTTATCAAATAGGGAAATTAAATCCATCTTGCAAAAGACTCTTAATAGATCTAGAAAAAATTGGGCTAAAATGTTGAACGATGCTTTATGGGCTTATAGGACTGCCTATAAAAACCCTATGGAGATGTCTCCTTATAAAATGGTTTATGGGAAAGCTTGTCACCTGCCCTTAGAATTAGAACACAAAGCTTATTGGGCAGTTAAAGAACTTAATAGAGATTGTAAGCTTGCTGGTGAAAAAAAATTATTTGACTTATGTTCGTTGGATGAATGGAGGAGTGAAGCATATGAGAATGCTAGACTCTTTAAGGAAAAAGTTAAAATATGGCCTGACAAGCGAATAATTAAGAGGGAATTCCATGTTGGTGAGAAAATTCTATTGTATAGGTCTCGTCTCAGATTTTTTGCAGGGAAACTATTGTCAAAATGGGAAGGACCTTTTGTTATTGAAGAAGTGTACCGTTCAGGAGCAATAAAAATTTCTTCTTTAAAAGATAACACTACACAAGTGGTGAATGGTCAGCGACTCAAGCATTATATTGCTGGAGATTCTTACAATGAAGATGTTGATGCTTTTCAAGTTGTAACTCCGAAATTTTTTATCAAAGACCAAATTCAGAGACCTATAGAGTCCATTTTCGAATAAGTAACAGTTCTGGTAAGAAAAGTTCCGTGAAAATTTTATCCAGTTATTTTTTTGTAGTTTTTATCCAACAAGGAAAGCTACGAAGTGAAAGAGGGATGGAAACGGAGCTAGGGTGGCTCACACCACCCCCTGGCGTGGCCCCCTAGCCACGCCAGCAGGTGGTGCGGCCGCCACGGACTCCGTCTCCGACCCGTTTTCTCCTAGTACCTTTTGTTGTAAAACTTCGTAATATATAATCCCCCGGATCCCTTTAGGTTCGTATATCGTGTTCTCGTCGTGTTTTCGTTTCGATCTGTTTCTGACAGGTGGAGTCCCAGATTTGGAGCTACAATGTCTTCCTCTGGATCAGCCAAGGAAGATTCCTCAGTGGATATCATCAACCCATACATGAGAGAGTTGAAGATTCATCCCAAGGAGTTGTTGTTTGGAGATGGGGAGGTACGGATAAAAGAGGTTCAATTCCCTAAATGTGAAGGAAGTCTGGAAGACAGGATGGAAGCACTGGAGCAAGAAGTCTTTAGGTACAAGAAGATGGCGGAACACGAAGTGGATATCATCCATAAGATTTGTTCTGAACTCATCGCCGAGCACCAAAAGGAGACTACCGAGCTCAAGGATGAAGCTCTCTCACTCCACCAAACAACCAACCAACCAACTGCAAGAACAGTTCTATGACGTTCAAAATCAAAACTGTGAGTACGAGGTTAGGTTTAAACGCATAAGTGTTGCTGCAAGTTTCAGGATGCAGGAGACCACGATGTCCTTTGTTGATGGGTTGCCCTTACCTTGGAAGTCGGACGATGATGAGAGAATACCACCACCACCGAAGGAGTAATTTGTCATCAGGTTTTGGCATCCCCTTGGTTTGTTCCAAGTTTGGGGGAGTGTCGCGGTATCACATCACTATCTTCTATCTTTTTACCTTTTTAGTAGAGTCATATCATGAATAGAGAAGTTATCATGTAGGATGGTTTGCATTATGGAAGTGTCCCCCTCTCGTTAGATACCTATGTATCCCTTGGTGTGAGTTGCAGTTATGGAATATTAATGAGAAGTTCTATCATTTACTCTCTACCATATCTTATTTTAGTTTTCAATTCATGGTTATATGATTGATCTTGTTGTTAGTATTGGTATCACTTTGGGATCATTGAGTTAATTTAGTTGGTTTTGGCAAACCTGGCTCGGTCAGCAGCAACACTATTTTGAGAATTGAATGAAAAAGATAAAAGTACTCTAAAGAAATATAATTTCATCATCTTTCTTTCTTGATTTTCTCATAAGTTTAGTATTCTCTAGTTGAGATCTTTTGTGCTTCCAAGGAAGATTGCATGTTTGTTTTCATCACTTGTATGCTTGTTTGTTTCCTTCAACTCTTATGCTTGCTACCCAGCCTTGCTAGCCAAAAACCTGTACTGAGAGGGAATGGTTCTCGTGCATCCAATCCTTAAACCAAAACCTATGCCATTTATGTCCACCATACCTACCTATTAGCATTGTTGCTATTCCAAGTAAATTCATGTTTTTATCTACCTTCTGAATTAAACTTGTTATGTGAAAATTAGTGATTAAAGCTGTCACGAACTTGATGGTACACTTTACTTTCTTGCACTTAATAAACTTGAACCATTGTGCCCATCTATGTTGCGTATATGCTTGCTCTTTGTAAGTTGTGAATTAGCAGAACCATGCTGCCATGGGGAACACTTTCAACATTGCACCGGTACTTTGTACCTAGTTGATATCATGTTCTTTTGTCTATGGATGTCATCGGTGTGAAATGAAAGGGGAGCTTGTAAGTCCATGGAGTTATGTATGTGTGTTAGAGAAACGCCTGGGCCACCGGTCTAATCCATGCTGTCATGGTGGAAACCTGCAGCGTAACCATAATGAGCATCTATGAAGCATTCTTCTTACAAAAAAAGAGATGGAGATTGAGAAAAAGAAAAAAAAGAGAGATGAGAAAAGAGGAAAGAGAAAAAAAGCACCATATTCCCATGGTAAATAAGAAGATAGCTGAGATGCTTGTTGTCTGCTTGCCTTGTCATTTTGATATGGGGATTCTTCCATATCATCGGGCAAGGGGTACCCTGTTGGCGGTTCTCTATGATACACATGTACTTACTATGACAAGAACTTACTAGTGACTAAACTTGAGTAGCATGAGGAGCGGCCCTCGTATTCAAGGTACATGAGATTTTCAACTTGCAACTTGTCTAGCATATCCTCATATTTGATCACTTTAACCTTAATCACCTAAAGATGCTTATGATAGGGCAATGAGAGCTGAAAGCTCATAAGTATCATAATTTTTGGAAGCTCTTTATGAAACTTGAAATCCCTGCTTCCCTCTGCGAAGGGCCTTTCCTTTACTTTTTAGTTGAGTCAGTAAACCCATTCTCTTCTACCTCAGCAAGCATTTTGAGTTGTTGTGTTTCATTCATTCATATGATGATTTATTCAATCATGTCTCTTATGATCCTTGTTTTGCACATTGCTCTTATCTTAGTGTCTACTACTTTGAAAGCTATCATTGAAGATCAGTTATTTGTGAACTCCAGGAAATTGTCAACTATTCTTCGACTAAGAGCTAAGTTTTCCATTCCCAATTGTGATTTACTTTATGTATCTTTATTGTGTTTCCTTTACTTATTGCAAGTTAAGTTATATAATAGTGAGTTGTCTTCTATTATGACTTATGTATTGATGAATGTGATGCTTCTTGTCCGTATTCTTTTATCGACTCTTCACTCCTTAAACCTGAGGTCATGTTTATTGAGTTTAGTTTCGCTTGGGGACAAGCGAAGTCTAAGCTTGGGGGGAGTTGATACGTCCATTTTTCATCACTATTCTATATCATAATTTACTGTTATTCATTGATATATTTCGTATTAAGAGATGATACTTATGTTATTTAATCTGTTTTTGCATGGTTGATGACTTTTGGAGCATGGACCGCTGCAGTCAGGATTCTAATGGAAAAGGTGCTGTTTCGAGGCAAAATTTGCGAAGATCAAAAAATCCGGGAAAATAGATGGAAAATCCTATTTTTCCAAATGATAAAGAAAGCCAGAAGGGGAAGTGGAGATGGGCCAGGGGGCCCACACCACCTCCTGGCACAGGCCACCCCAGGCCGCGCCACCAGGTGGTGTGGCCGCCCTGGTCCACTCTAGCCTCTCCCCTTTGGCGTATATTATCCTCCCGAAACCCTAAGACTCAAGGAGCAACCACAGAAAGATTTCGCCGCCTCTGTTGGGCAGAAAACACTGAGAGAAAAAGATCTCTCCGACCGACAGAATTCTGCCAGGGGAATTCCTTCCCATAGAGGGGAGATCGTCGCCATCAAGCTGGACTTCATCTGGATCATCATCATCATCACCATCATCATCTCCACCAGCACCATCATCACCACTTCATACCGCTGTAGCAATTGGGTTGAATCTTGCATAGTTCTTAGGGGAAACTTTCCCGATGTTGATTACTCCTTGTAGTTGATGCTATTGAGTGAACCATTGAATTATCGTTTATGTTCAGATTGTTACACATCATTATTTCATCTTTGATCATGATCCATATTATGTCTTGTGAGTAGTTCGTTTTGTTCTTGAGGACATGGGAGAAGTCATGTTGTTAGTAGTGGAATTGTGTTGAGAAAGATTCAATGGTTTGATATTTAAGTTGTGGTGTATTTCTTCTAGTGGTGTCATGTGAACGTCGACTACATGACACTTCACCTATATGGGCCTAGGGGAATGCATTGTGTATGTGGCTACTAATCGTAGGGGTTGCCGGAGTGACAGAAACCTGAACCCCTGTTAGGAAACCATTGCACAAGGGACGTAAGAGTCATAGAGTTTAAAGCTGTGGTTAGGTTTCTACCTTAATTACTTTCTTGTACTTGCGGATTCTTGCAAGGGGTATAATCACAAGTATGTATTAGTCCTAGGAATGTCGGTACATTAGCACAGGTTCACCCACACAACACTTAGCAAACTAAAGAAGATTAATCAACTATATGAAGCAAAAGTACTTGACGATATTCCCATGTGTCCTCAAGAATGTTTGGTCATCTTAAGTATTATAACCGGCTTGTCCTTTGCTAAAGAAAGGATTGGGCCACTTGCTGCATTTATTCTTATTGTCTGTTATTTACTTGTACTTTATTTACAGAGAATTCCTGCTCCTAGCCACTCGCCAGCACCTTCTGCTCCTCGTTGGGTTCGACACTCTTACTTATCGAAAATACTGCGATACACCCCCTATACTTGTGGGTCATCAGTAGGCTCAAATATATCATCAAGCTTCACAGGTAATTTTTCTAGCAATTTGCTTATATTCTTCCTCGAGCTCACATACCTTTATTGCTACCCGATTAACAAAGTGTTGGCACATAACTTCCTCATTTCCTTCACTTACTAGAATCTTAACGTCGATCCTTTTTACGAGATCTTCAATGGTGTAACTTGGTGAAGGAGCATTACTATAATAAAGTTCAACATGCTCCTCCCTTTGGATTCTCCTCATCTTGAGGTCTTCAATAGGATTGGGCTCAGCTTTACCAGCAAATTTAGCTAGAATGAGTGTTTGACTCTCGGTTATCTTACCTAGATGTGCCTCAATGATCCTCGTTCTTTCTTGGAGGGCCTACAAATCATTTCTCAAACTTGCAGCTTGGTTAGATAATTTACCAAGCATAGCATCATGGTTCTCCATTATTTTAACAAGAATTTTGTTTTGTTCATTTTGTGAGTCTATAAAAGACTTAAGTGTTTCTTGGAGACTACCATTACTAGTTCCCATATTATTATTAGAGTTACCTAGAGGATTAGAATAGTATTTCTAAAGATTAGGATTATAATTCTTCTTCCAAGCAGGGTTGTAATTATTACGATCTATGAAGTCTATTTCTTCAATATTTGTTTCTGGGATAGCTCTTACCTGGGTTTCCTTACATTTTACAGCTAGTATGAGCTCATCCAACTTAGTATTGAGTTCTTCATTTTCTTGTGGTGAGACGGAGTTCACCGTCTTCGTGTTTGATCTATCCACATGCCATTGGGCATGGTTGTCTTGCATACTGTCTAGCAGCTGCTTTGCTTCGGTAATATGTTTACCCATAAATGTTCCTCCAGCTGCAGTATCAAGCATAGACTTAGGCACATGGTTAAGAGCATTATAAAATAGATGGAGAATTAACCAGTCTTCCATCCCATGACTAGGACAGTTTCTCATGCATTCTTTCATCCTCTCCCATGTAAGTGGTAGTGTCTCATGCTCCTCCTGTCTAAAACCAATAATATTAGATCTTAGTTGCATAGTCTTTGCAGGTGGGAAAAATTTAGTCATAAATAAATAAGTGCATTCCACCCATGATGTAATAGTATTTCTAGGCAAAGATAGTAACCATTCTTTTGCTCTTCCTCTAAGAGATAAAGGAAATAAATACAATTTGACCGCATTGGGGTCAAAGTCTTTTATACGCATCATATCACATATTTCAGTGAAAGTATTCAAGTGCATACCTGCATCCTCAACAGCAGAGCCTCCAAATTGATTCTCTTGAACCAAACTTAAATAATGGGGCTTAATTTCATAGTCATCAGCAGCAATTGCTGGCTGAGTAATAGGAGTCCGCCAATAATCATTGTTGGGAGTGGAAAAATCCCCAAGCTTCTTTTTAGCCATATTTCCAAAGTTTTTGGGTTTTCTTAAACAGAGACTTATATAGTAAAAGGAAGAATTCAAAGGCTAACTAATTTTTTTTGGTTCTTGAAATAAAGACTGAAAGCAAACTAACAAAACTAAAAACAACAATTAAAACTAGCAAGGTTCCTACTAACCTCACCAGGGTAGCTATTGCTTCCCCGACAACAGCGCCAGAAAAAGGGTTGATAACTTCGATCCGGATTACGGATGTAGTATAGCTCTATTTCCCTAGTAGACTTTGGTTATCGAATCCTCGGAAGAAGATGTGTAGTGAAGTTACTTTAACGGACCTTCGGGAGTTTTACAATTCCTTTTGTGTTTTTACGAGACCAAGAGTTTGCATCTTTTTTCTGTTGTCGATGATGGAGAGAGGGCCTAGGGGCATTCGGTTTCACCTATAGTTGTGCAAAACATCTGATGGGAATAAAAGATAAAAATATAGTGTGTATGTAATTGTTAGAGCAAGATAAATTATATGTGGGTGCATCCATAATTGCTATTGCCTCCGCAATCGCTTATAGCAATAACCTACTAGTCTCATCCATAGAAGAAATAGAACTAATGATATGCATAGTGACGTCGCCCTTAATCCCAAGTAAATCCCTCACATACAGCCGTACTACCCCTTCTATCACTAGGGTTTCCAACCTGCAAATTAGTCATTACTCATACTCCCTATACCTGGCTCAATCCTCAGGGTATTGGGTACCTAATAAGTCCTTAGATTGAGGCAAGAGAGGATACAATAATCATCATGTCATACAAACTAATACATGATCCCATCTATGATAGATAACATGCACAAAAGCTACATGGCTAGGCCAAAGCCCTTAGCCCAAGGAGAATTACTCGCACATAGAGATGAGATCAACAATCATAAACATTGTAATGTAAATCATGAGATTGATAGCAAATAGTCTTACAATGTCGCCAATCAAAGATGAGATCTACTATTATAAGTGGTGGAATATGGCTATGGTGGTGGAGAAGGATTTGGAGATTAGATCTAAGTCTATTCCTCTGGTGGCTGATGATCTGGGGCAGGGGCTCTCCAGGCTCTTTTCTCGTTGTCCGAGGCTTCTTTATATAGGGGTCCCTTGACGAAAGTTATTCTGTTTGACCTAGCGGTGTTGTTTGCAACTATACAGTTAGAACTATACTGCCAGAATTTTATTCCGGTCGTATAGTTGGTCATTAAAGTGTCTGCCTCCAACCCACTACTCCTAGTTTCTTCTGGTTGTTTGAAATCTCGTATATTTGACTTTAATGTAGTGATTCCCATCTTCAAACATCATTATCTGGACATGAAAAATGGAATTGCATACCCCTTTGATTATTAGGCATTAGTGGCAGGGTTTAGAGTGATATTTCATAAAAAATATGAATAATATCTAGTTTAAATGTTGACGTAGATGGCTATACTTCAGAGCCATCACGAGTCTAAGCCAGGGGCGTCCCAAGATTGGCACGTGACACTAAGATCTTGACTTGGCTTGATGGTGTGTCGAGGTAGAGCTTGGAGGAGCAGCTGTG
The DNA here is from genome assembly GCA_916181665.1 of Avena sativa. Lineage (NCBI taxonomy): Eukaryota > Viridiplantae > Streptophyta > Magnoliopsida > Poales > Poaceae > Avena > Avena sativa. Next base: position 361,639,119 of record OV702290.1, on the reverse strand, counting down.
GGTGAGTACTAGGCCAACCGGGGCGATATAACTCGTCCCAGATGTCCCAAATGATGTGGAGATTTGGCCTGGTCCTTAGTTGATTCGGCCTGGGAAGAGAGGGGCGCAGCCGATTCACAATATGGCCCAGCCGGGTTAATGGGAGAGCCTAGTCGAGGTCTGGCCTAGGCGGGGTGGAGCAGAGGCAAACCCGAGGCCTAGTCAGGGTTTGAGGAAGAGGCCCGTCTGGGTTACCTTGATTCGGCCTACAGGAGTTGATGAGCCCAACCAAAGTTTCCCTCACTCGGACTTGGTCGGAGAGACTTGGCAGGGATATCCAGTGGAGTCCCTTGGTGGGACGGGACAAGGCAACTCCAGCCCACCCGGGGGAGCACGTCGAGGCGGGGTGCCGTTGACCCGTCAGGAGACAAGGAGGTGGCCCGTGGCGGGCCAAAGTGTCGGCCTACCCGGTCGAGTTGATGGAAATGCAGCATCGGGTGAGGAGTGTCGTTGGCGAGACGAGGTGGCGCATCGTTGGTGGGAGCTGGTGTCGAGGAAGCAAGCGAGGTGTGGCTGTTCTGGGGTTATAGATTCTTTTTCCCTAGTACACCTAGGTTATCGAATCCTCGGGAAGCGAATGCATAGTGAAGTTACTTTAACGGACCTTCGGGATTTTTAGAATTCCTTTTGTATTTTTACCGGACCAATAGCTTGCATCTTTTTGTTGTTGTCGATGATGGAGAGAGAGGGCCTAGGGCGTTTGGTTTGACCTGTAGCTGTGCAAAACATCTGATGGGAATAAAAGATAGAAATAAAGTATGCATGTACTTGTTAGAGCAAGATAAATTATATGTGGGCAGTGCATCCATAATTGCTATTGCCTCCATAACCGCTTATAGCAATAACCTACTAGTCTCATCCATAGAAGAAAGAGAACTAATAATATGCATAGTGATGTCACCGTTAATCCTAAGTAAATCCCTCACATACAGCCATACTACCCCTTCTGTCACTAGGGTTCCCAACCTGCAGACCAGTCATTACTCATACTCCCTATACCTGGCTAAACCCTCGGGGTCTTGGGTACCTGACAAGTCCTTGGATTAAGGCAAGAGAGGATACAATAATCATCATGTCATACAAACTAATACACGATCCCATCTATGATAAATAACATGCACAAATGCTACATGGCTAGGCCAAAGCCCTTAGCCCAAGGAGAATTACTCACACATAGAGATGAGATCAACAATCATAAACATTATAATGAAAATCATAAGATTGATAGCAATAGTCTTATAGTGTCACCAATCGGAGAAGAGATCTACTATTACAAGTGGTGGGATATGGCTATGGAGATGGAGAAGGGTTTTGAGATCTGGAGGCGGCTGGTGATCTGTGGTAGAGACTTTTGGCGAGGTCTGGCTTGTTTTCTTGTTGCCCGAGGCTTCTTTATATAGGGATCCCTTCACCAAAGTTGTTTTGTTTGACCTAACTGTGGCGTCGCCAACTATACGACCAGAGCTATACAACTAGAATTTTTCTCCGGTCGTATAGTTGGTCATTAAAGCGTCTGCCTCCACTTCACGGTTCCTGGTTTCTTCTGGTTGTTGGAAATCTCATATCTTTGAGTTTAATGTAGTGATTCCCATCTTGAAACGACATTATCTGTGCAGAAAAATGTAAAAGAAAGGATTGCATACCCCTTTGAATATTAGGCATTAGTGGCAAGATTTAGAGAGATATTTCATAAAAAATATGAATAATATCCAGTTTAAATGTGGACGTGGATGGCTATATTTCAGAGCCATCAGTGGGCTACGATACGCCTAAGCTAGGACCACCCGGGTTTTGCTGTTTCTTCTTTGGTTCAGCCTGGTAAAATTCTAGCCAGGCTGGGTTTTACCTATATCGGCCCAAGCCGAATTTGCTCTGCCTTTTTATTTTTTCTATTCCTTCTCATTACTTGTATCCCATGACTCTACTCATATATCAGACAAATGAAACAACTCTGGGGCACCCGGGATTACACCCCCGACAAGATGCTTCTATCACACTGGTGCATATCGTGCAAGTTGGGAGTTGCATTATTCCAGGGGCTTTTTGGTCCACATGCATGCATCCATGGAGTATCTAGAGTTGCATGTGTTCTTTTCCAAACCATATTGATCCAGCATGAGCACACACACTCCAATATGGATGCTTCTATCACACTGATGCATCGATCATGCATGTTGGCAGTTGCATTCCAGGGGCTTTTTGGGCTTTCTGACCACATGCATGCATGCATGGAGTATGTAGAGTCATTGCATGCATGCATGCATGCATGAAGTATCTAGAGTCATTGCATGTATATATATGAAACATTTGACCGACATCGTATATATATATATATATATATATATATATATATATATATATATGAAGAGTTTGATCTAGAGAGGTAGACATTCCTAAAAAATGATTTAATTAAAAATTAGAAGAAATCAAGTGGGTTTGGATTTTTCATTAACATGCCTAAAAATGATTAACTGCAAAAGAAAGCGAGCTGTGTACTGTTTCCCACTCGTGCATTTTGCATTAACACGTAAATTGTACACGTTTCCCACCTCGCGTGCGCTCCCACTGTGCAACTGCCCCATCGTCTCCTAGTCATTTAAAAGACATCAGCCACATGGTTTCCCCCATTTCTCCACTCCATCCTACTCTTCCATCTACACTCCAAAGAATAGAAGGAAGCCCTAGCAAAAAGTACAAGATTGTTTTTGCGAAGATGAAGAGATCAAGACCGGTGCTCGCTGAGGACGCCAAGGTCATCATCGACAAGGAGGCAACCAATGCCATTGTCGAGAAGGAAACAGAGAACAAGGTCGAAGAGGAAGCGGTTGCAGATCCGGTGGTGCAAGTGGACTATGATTACTATGACGACATCGAGGATAAAGAAGCTACGGATATGTTCGCGTTCGTGCAAGAATCCAACGACGGAGAACCGGTGGTAATTTGATCTGAACTGTGAATGAGGTTTTCTGATTTTACTGTTCATATTTTAATTTACCCCCGTTTTATGATCTTGTAGAGTTTGATTAATTAATTTGTTCTACGCCTAGTAGTTCTATGCTCATCTTTTGTTGGTCGTTCTGATCTTCCCCTAGTCATTCCAGTCACACATTTTGTAGTTTGATTTGATCTGCCCCTAGTAGTTCTAGGCAGATATTTTGTAGTTTGATTGATCTACTGTACCTTCTAGTGATATAATTTTATGTGGAGTTCAGATCTTATCTATGTTATGTTCATGTTGTCTAATGTATAGTTTTATTTGTATGATAAAAGTCACATATATAGTAATCATACAAGCTCTTGATTACATTAACAAAAAAAAATATTCCGTAACTGAAAGCCAACATCTAATTTATTGAAACCTTGTTAAAATTAACTTAACAAACTATTTAGTAAGTTCATCTCTGTTATAGTAAGTTCTCTATGTATATGTCTAGATGCATTAAAATGCAGATAAATGTCCATCGCTATTATATTTAGGGAAACAAATTGTTAAATTCCTAATTAACTGAGTATATTTAGGAGAAGCAAATTCCTATTACCATGTTCATACTGAATAAAACTAGCTACTCATAACTTCTTTTTTTTGCCAATTTATTGATAAGATGAGAGGAAAGAATTACTCCATCTGTCCTAAAAAAGGTTGTCTCAGTTTTCTTAAAATTTGGACGTATCTATATATATACTGAAATTTGTTTAGATATTCATTAAAATTATTAGAAAGAACAGTATAATTTTAACTTCAGTGGAGTTACATATACATTAATATATATATATATATGTTAAATACTAGATCATGCATGTTATCCAATCTCTGTTATAGTAAGTTCTTTACGTATATGAACAGATGCATTAAAATGCTGATAAATTAAATTTCTCTATGTAGTCCATCTGTGTTATATATTTAGGAAAACAAATTGTTAAATTCCTAATACACCGAGTATATATTTAGGAGAAACAAATTCCTTTTTATACCACGTTCAAACTAAATAAAACTAGCTAGTCATAACTTCTTTTTGTTTTACCAATTTACTGATAAGATAAATGGAAAGAATTACTCCATCTGTCCTAAAAAAGGATGTTTCAGTTTTGTTAAAATTTGGATGTATCTATATATATACTAAAACTTGTATAGATATCCATTCAAATTATTTAAAAGAATAGTATAATTTTAACTTAAGTGGAGTTATATATACATTAATGTATATGTTAAATAATGGATCATGCATGTTATCCAATCTCTATTATAGTAAGTTCTCTATGTATATGAAGAGATGCATTAAAATGTTGATAAAATAAATTTGTCTGTGTAGTCTATCTCTGTTATATATTTGGGATTTCTATTTTTGTGCTCCTGGGTCGTTAGTTGTATGATATTTTCCCCAGCCGCTTAACTTTTCCTCACTTTTGCCCCTCTCCTTCTTGAAAACCCTTCAAAGAGCTCGAATGGTAGCTGTCATCAGGTTGACCGATGGCTGACGTGTGGGACCGCGCGGTGTGGGACCACATGGGGTCGTTTGGTCAGGAATGCGTTATGCTGACGTGTGGAGCTGCGCCATGTGGGACTGTGTGGGGACGGTTTGTTGGGAACACGTTATAGGGACGTGGTGAAGGGTTCCGTAGAAGAAAACAATAATTTTCCTACGTTAGAACCGCCTAATACTACCAAGATCTATCTATGTAGTAATGCGGTAACGGCCAAGCGTATAGAATATATACCCTTGTAGACCGTACGCGGTTAACATTCCGAGGGGAACGTGGTTGAAGTATTCGAACCCATAGCTGACCTCAAGGTCACGAAGCTCCTTGCAGGTCACCCTTGCTCCTTCTTCATCGTGCAACATCTTCGGCTCACGACATCCAAGGTGCCTCAAGTGAGGCCCCTCGCAGTTTCGTACACATACGGTGTATGATGACGACCTCTGACTCTTTGATCGCTGCCGGGAGTGCGGAAGTAGATCTCCGGCTTGAAATCCCTGCAGTGCAACGACGTGCTGCAGGTGCGGCGTCTCTTGCATGGACAGTCCTTACTTGGGACCGTGCCAACGCATGGAAACGAGAGAGAGAGGGAAGGAGAAAGTCAACCAAAAGACTTCTCCAAATATTGGTGTGTCTATTCCCACCCATGGGCACACCTTTATATAGGGGGAGGGGGTGTGCCCTCCCCTTTGGGTTTCCCATGTGGGACTAAACAAGGGAGAGAGGGGGAGGTGCATGGGCCCTTAGGGCACCATGGGCCGGCTGGCCAGGGATGGGCCCCACCCCGCGCATGGCCCTAGGCTGGCCAGATGGGCCCCCTTGAGGCGGCTGGGCCTTGGCCCTATGGCCCTTGGCCCTTCGCCTTTTCGGTTTTTCTTCATGAGCCCTTTTTCCCTAGGAAGTTTGTCCCATTAGTGGAATACCCCTTCAAATTAAATTTTAATATTATATTTAATATTAATTACATTAATTAATATGTAAATACATATTACAAAATCCGATTTGACCCTAAAACAACTTTCGGTTCCCGTTCGATTTCCTCCAAACAACTTCGGATCTTCCCTGGAATGATTTCGGTTCTCTCACGGAACTTTTCCGGTTTTATTTTCTCTTTCATATGGTGATTCCAACTTATAGAGGATCTCTAGCTCACTGTACCCTTAAGTGTATTTCCCCACGGCTCGAGAATGGCACAGACATGATCTCCATCAATGATCAATAGCGGGACCGGTATGCCCATAATGACCCCTGTGCATTCCATGATGATAATGTCGTTTGAACCGTAAACAGTCGTTTCCCATTCCCTTTGCCACTTGATACCTAGTTCACCCGAGATTTGATCTAAAGTATCTCCATACCTTTGTTCGATCTTGTTACCGATGAACTTGTTTTCTCGTTTCTATGTCATTGCATTCCGTGACCCAGTCACACGCTTGCAAGCTTCATTAATGCAACGTCACCGAGATGGACACATATGTATCTATCCGTTACATGGATTGGCAAATCCTGGTCTTGATATGTACTCCTCTACGCGCCCCTTTGGGAGACCTGAGTAGCACCTTTTCGATCACCTAGTCACGGTGTGATACTTGATAACCATCTAAGCTCCCTCTAGAATGGTGATTTGCATTATCTCATAGTCTAAGGATCAGGTTGCGAGGTTTCCTTAGTTTATCATTAATGGTGAACATTGTAACTAGATCTCATTAAGATACAACTGGTTGGGTTGTTTGTCTATCAAATCATTCAACTAATGACGTGACCTCATTGTCAATTGGCGTAAATGTCCATGATCTCAAAACCCTAGATCATCCTCATGACCAATGAACTAGTTCGCTAGAGGTAACAAGAGATTTGGTTTATTTACATACCACATGTGTATTAACGTTTCGTATTAATACAGTTATAGCACAATATGAAACTATTATGAACTAATTGAGATATGACAAAAAAAACCTAATTATTATTTGCCTCTAGGGCATATCTCCTTCAGTCCCCCACTTGCACTAGAGTACAAATAATCTAGCTCGCATTTTACTCATCATAAACCATATCATATATGCGTTTATTGATCATGCAAGCTTATGGAAAACGTCTTGTCCATGTTCTGTTTTACCAGATCATTATGTCTTTGCAAATCGTTAATGTCTTCCTAACTTTGACATTCATACCATTATCACGTAATGGGTTGAAGTATTCGTTTAGCGACAAAGTGAGACTTTGTTTCTAGTGTTTATAATGACGGTCGTTTTCACTGTTGTCATCTAAACTTCAAAACACATTTTGCAATCCTTTGTGTATATACGACAGTTATGGCAGCAGAACAAGGCTGGTTTCCAGGAGCCTATAGTGACTTCAGATCAACCTCGAGGGCTTTTTCATGGGTACTGTGCCCTGGGACACATCATTCTATGTTAAAAGCAAACTAGCCCCGCCATAACAATATACATCACATCAGATGGAGCCTTTATACTTCTATATCTATGTAGATCCTAGTGCATGAAATGCAACTATGCCATTACTTTGCTTCTTGTCATATAAGTACAAACTTAATTCTGGTTTAGTGATTAACTCAAGAATCAATTCAAGACATGTTCTTATAGTTAAGAGCTTGTCCTTCCAACCAGAACTTCGGGTCACATTACGTCGAGTATACAATATGGTTGTATGGAAGAACCTACTGACCGAGGCATAGGAGATGTAACACATCTCTTTCTTCCTTATTAACCATCATTGTAATACTAAGACAATGCTTCATATAGTGAGAACTTCTTTCTTACCTTGTTCCATTCTAAACTTTTTCAGAATCTTGCTTAGGACATTCTGAACATTTTCAGAATTAAGTCCAAGAAGCATTCGACATTTGATTTTTATTAAACCTACCAATCTATCTCGATAGTCCTTTTTGTTTAATAACTTTCAACTTCATCCTTATTTACCTATTTAAATGTTATTAACACCAATCACATCATTCACATATGTCATCCACATATCTCAGAATGATTTCACGATCCCACTCAAATATGGCATCCATATTTGAGATCTAGGGATTTCACTTAGCTCCCACTCAAAATATGTCTACTACATATTAATATTTGGCCAAGCTATTTAGCTCCCACTCAAAATATGTCTCTTACACATTAAGATTTGGGCAAGCTAATTAGCTCCAACTCAAATGCAGGTTGTCTCGATAATCTTGGACATTCCAAAATTCTTTGATCATCATAAAATTGAGAATTCTAGCTACGAGATTCCAATATACATATATTGCTGGTGTAAATCCAATAGACTCAAGCATCGCTACATTTGTAGTCAACTCCTTGAATTTGTCCATACTTTGTGACAAATCGAGCTTTTATGTCTCCATTAAGTTTCATTTCCATCTTATGACTTTGAAGTCATTCAGAAATATCAAGTAAACTTCTTTACCTAATAAGATCAAGTAACATATTACTTCGCAATATTAAATATAACTTAATATAGGATTTTATGACTCCTGGTCATTTCTCGCACTTAGGTCCATCACGCTTCTTTGTAATTCGTAGGTATGTCTTGTTCATAAACATGACAAGTGAATCAATAATATATTTCCACGAACGTGCAGAGTATATATTGTTTAATCCTACTTTCTTAGTAAAAGTATTCACTGAATTTTTTTTATCATTATCATTAGTTTCTCCTCTATTTCTAGAATTCGGTTTCACGAAACAAATTCCGTTGCGCTACTCAACAATTCGGAGGCAAGGTCAAATACCTTGTTTTGATCTTTTACTTTCTTCCACCTATATATTCATCAAGAGACGTCAACTTTGGACAACATCAGGTTTGCCCCTTGTGGAATATGTATTCAAAGTTGCCTAAGAATGTGCTACAAAGACTTGTTTATTCACCACGATTTTGAATTATCGAAACCTCTAGAAACTCGAACATGCCATAACTCTTATGGTGTTGTTTCCACGAATCTTTAGATGTTCCTTTGTATTTCAACCGAGTGATTGCTCATTTTGATCTCTAACTCTAAACGATAATTATAACCCCGATAAGAGATAATATTATACCATATGTATCTAATACATAATGATTATGATATTTAGACATTTAAATACACTTTGAATTTGCCCTATTATCATAATTTGTGAAACCTCTTTCACATGTCCTTTTATGCCAAAATTAACTTAAATACTTTAGTCATGTCGATCAAATCGAAGAGACTTTTGTATTCTTGTTAATTCAATATCCTCCTTCATTTTGAAATCTTTTGAACAATTCAAAATAGTTTCAAACTTATGTTTCATTAAGCAAATGCTCATATTCACTTAAATCCACAATGAAGTGTGAAATAATGATTTCCTCTATTTGTTGAAAATACGATACATCACTATGTATAAGATTCAACATTAAGTATAAATAATGGTTTCCACTATCTTGTTGAAAGTACGATACATCATTATGTATAAAGTTCAACATTTCTTCGCATATCACCATTTTACCAGAATGCAGAGTTTTAGTCATACTGCCCAACGAGGCATGGTTTTGCAAAGTCTCTAGATTATGAATCTAAGACCCCGATCTTCATTTGTAATGAAGAACATGCAATAACCAAAATGACTTAAACTATAGTGCCATATCATAATTAAACTTTGGATATCTTTTAGCATTCTAATCCTTTATAAATGCTTAAACTATTATCATTAACATAGTGATGAGAATAACTCATTTATAATCGTAATGTGACCATAAAGGTATTATTCATAAGAACAGTACAACTGGCTTGTAACTTATTCATATGAACAATCGTCTTGCTAAAAGCAAGACACACAAACAAGGATTACAAAATTATATTCAAGTCCACTAATCCAAATGATAATCTTTGAGGAAAGGGGTTATGTAGGCCATCAACTATTTTGCTTGCCGTCATCAAGTCACATTGCCTCAAATCCAACAATTCTCAAGCAGATCATCCTGTTTGCACAAAACGGGACAAGTATCAAATACTTTGCAAACTGCAACAAATTCTGCCTAAAGTACATTTATAATTTGTATATCGTACATATACCCTTTCATCCATGACCTCCATTGCAATCAAGCCCTTGTAAGAGTTCACAACTCTAATGCAAGATCGCTAAGTGTTTCTCCAAATATTCCCATTTTCAACCATCATGGAAGAAAACACATCCAACGACTCATACTTTATGTGCCTGATCTTGCAGAATACAAGATTGTAATCCAACTCTCCATTGAATGGGGAATGGTTTATTAGATGATTGCGGAGAACACACAAACATTGCAGAGTCATCGGATTATCTCCTAATGGTCATTGTATCAAGAAGAGAAGATCACCTTTTACGAGGATATCTCTCAAGCGTTGGTATTAATCTATAAAATTGGACCCTTTTGCTAAGTTCCATATCAAGCAATATATTTCCCATGGTCGCAAAGGACCTCAATGGGATAGGCCATGATCTACTAAGATATTTGCAAACAGGCATCTAGACTAATTTCATAATATGAGTTCAATCCTAATTGAGCTCTCACTAAAATTGTCATCCCCTGGACGATTTTAGTGATCACATGATCCCAATCCTCTGCACCTCCCCCGATCATCACGGCCATCAGTGCAGCATCAAAGGTAGACATTCCCCAATATCAATCACATCATCCATGTGACTCATGCTCGATCTTTTGATCTCTTGTGTTCTGAGGCCATGTCTACACATGCTAGGCTCGCCAAATCTAACTTGTGTGTATTCGCTGTGCAACATGGATTACACCCACTATATGCGAATGTAGGTATGTCTAGCCCCCGATCGTCACGACCGGCTTCATAACGACAAACTTTCTTGGTGGTGCACACACAAGGGGATCACTATCATTGGAATTATATAGGGATTATCTTATTTGCTACTATTGAGTATCTAATACTTGCATACAATAAGATATAAAGTATGTATCTACATCACATGTAAATTTGTGATATGATATGGTCCTTCTCCTTGTGCCTTGATCTACATGGAGCGCTTCAGCATGATCTCCATCTTGCCCCTTGGTTTGATGCCAAGCCCGCGACGCCACCACCCGGTCGTCCATCGGAATGATGGCTATTACTACTTAACTTAGTAACATAAAAGTAAACTACTTTACCTTCATAACGACCAATACCATATCATAACACAAGCCCTCCCGCAAAATAAAGTTAGACGCCTCTACTTTATCTTTTGCAAGTTTTAAGTGGTTGTTAGGGCTTTTTCAATAGAACCTTTTCTAAACTACGAACTTTCTAACCACAACATGGATCCATCAGTTATCTCTACTACACCCCTTTCGGGGCCCTCCATTGTAAATGCTATATCAACTATTGAATGAGAGATAGACACCCGCTAGCCACTTATACGGAACAAGCCGTATGTCGAGCGTGGAACCAGTCTCGCGTATGAATACGCGTAAGGTCGGTCCGGGCCACTTCATTAAACAATACCGTGATATAGACAAGTACACGTTAGAGGGTAACAACTAAGGGATCAATGCCCGCTAATACTTGTGCGTACTGGCCGTACAACACTCCTACGAATAGATCAGCTTTGATACCACTGAAGATTTCCGCAGCAGAAAACAATAATTTTCCTATGTTGGAACCGCCTAATACTTCCAAGATCTATCTATGTAGTAATGCAGTAACGGCCGAGCGTATAGAATACATACCCTTGTAGACTGTATGCGGTTAACATTCCGAGGGGAACATGGTTGAAGTAGTGGAACCCGTAGCCGACCTCAAGCTCGCGAAGCTCCTCGCAGGTCACCCCTGCTCCTTCTTCATCGTGCAGCAGCTCCGGCTCACGACATCCAAGGTGCCTCAAGTGAGGACCCCCGCGGTTCTGTACACATATGGTATATGATGACGACCTCCGACTCCTTGATCCCTGCCGAAAGTGTGGAAGTAGATCTCCGGCTTGGAATCCCTCCAGTGTAACGGCGTGCTGCAGGTGCAGTGTCTCTTGCATAGATAGTCCTTACTTGGGACCATGCCAACGCATGGAGACGAGAGAGAGAGGGAAGGAGAAAGTCAACCAAAGGACTAATCTAAATATTGGTGTGTCTATTCCCACCCATGGGCACCCCTTTATATAGGGGGAGGGGTGTGCCCTCCCCTTTGGGTTTCCCATGTGGGACTAAACAAGGGAGAGAGGGGGAGGCGCATGGGCCCTTAGGGCACCATGGGCCGGCCGTCCAGGGGTGGGCTCCACTCCTCGCACAACCCTAGGCTAGCCAGGTGGGCCCCTTGAGGCGGCTAGGCCTTGGCCCTATGGCCCTTGGCCCTTCCCCTTTTCGGTTTTCTCTCATGGGCCCTTTTTCCCTAGCAAGTTTGGCCCATTAGTGGAATACCCCTTCAAATTAGATTTTAATATTATATTTAATATTAATTACATTAATTAATATGTAAATACATATTACAAAATCTGATTTGACCCGAAACACCTTTCGGTTCCCTTTCGATTTCCTCCGAACAACTTCGGATCTTTCACGGAACAATTCCGGTTCTCTCATGGAACTGGTTTTCTTTTCTCTTTCATATAGTGATTCCAACTTACAGAGGATCTCTATTTCATCGTACCCTTAAGTGTATTTCCCCATAGCTCAAGAATGGCACATACATGATCTCCATCAATGATCAATAGTGGGACTGGGATTGTAACATCCCAAATTTAGCAACCCTGATTAGTTATCCAGAATGAAAAAATCAGGGGGAACAAAAACTTTTTCTTGTTTAATGCTGAAGTGTTTGCTTGTTGTTTGGATATGCTTATGCATATGAATGTGTATTAGATGATATACTCCTTACCTTAACACCAGTTGACAAAAGCTACTTCCCAAAACAGTATTGGCTTAATTTCCATTTTCTCAAATGTTCTGGCATTTCAAAACATGAGCCAAGATGCTTATGTAAACAAAACTATTTTTGTAACTTCTATTGACAAAACTATGGAGAGTTATATATTATAATCTCCTAATGTTTTCAAGACAGAACCTTCAACTACTCTTACCTCTAGGATCTCCAAAACCTTTTTGTAAGCTTTTGAATTCTACTCTTGGTAGAGATACCAATGACCTTACCTTGTTCAAACTCCAACCTATTCAAAATATCCATCCTTACCTCAAGCTAAGCTTAATGGTAACCCTAGTAGTAGTTGATTTGTTTGTAAGATGAGTTGCATTGCTCTGCTGTCAGATGAATTGCCTTGATCTGCTGTTTGATTTGTCTGCTTAGGAGATAGTATGAGCTACTCTAGGAGCTCATCACTAGGATCAAGATGTTTCCAAATCATCACACCCTCAGGAAGATTACAAACCTGGATCTGATCTCTAGCTACTAAGTGATCATCCAAAACCCTTAACTAGATCTATTCTGAAGATATCCCTTCTAGAAGCTTCCAAGTCAATGAAGACCAATATCAAGCATGGATCCTTCCTACTCAATCTACACTTAAACATCATCCACTTGATGATGCTTGGGTACCCTGCAACCCCTCAAAAACATCCACTCTCATGCTCTAGTCAAAAACCCTAAATCTGCCAAATTTGGCTGTCTGGGAAAACTATTTCCAACATCACCTTTTTGAATGCCTCCCTTTCTCAACCCTTGTGCATTTTTGGCAATTTATATGAACCATCTTGTTAACCATCCTAAAGACTACCAAGTCCTACTCTTTCCCTTGGTTAGATCATCTTCCTACCCACTTGTTCTTGATGATTTTGCAGGCAAGAAAATAACTTTTCCTGCAAATCTAGTCAACATGCCTACTTTGATAGAAGCTCACACCACCATCCAACCTTCTATGGACCAACTCTTTGCATGGTTGTGTTCTACTAATATAGGTATATCAATATATTCTTAACTTGTTCCAAGTGGATCTTTGTGCTTCTTAAACCCACAAGGTTTTGAAGGCTAGTTGATAATCTGCTTTGGCAGGCTTATTTTATTCAAAGTTTGAAAGACTGTCTTGGTGAGCTCAAGCAGGATCAAGCTCAATCCCCTACACCATTGCAATCTACATCACTTGGTATATCCATCCATATATCCCATGCCCCAAGGGGAGCCCTGAGCTCCAAGACCCAACAAGGTTTTGGTGGCATGAAAACAATCTTACCCAAGATCCTTAAATCTCTAGTTTTCACCAATATCAACTTGGATTCTCCAATCCCAAGGTTGCAAAAGCTGGCTATCCCTTGTCTACATCATATACCTTGATTATCAAGATTTATAAAATATTTTCCATAATTTTTAGGGCTCCAAATCTAATAAATCTCTTTAATAGTCAAAATCTTCAAAACTTCTTCCATAAAGGAAAGTTTGGTTTTTGCCAAAACACCTCCCTAACTTTAAGAATAAATAAGACTCGTATATCATACCCTACCTTCCCACTTCAAAAATAAATATTTTTGGAGAGCTGTATTATTTCTTTTTGCCCATTTTCTTAAATGGCTGAATTGGAATAATAATTGTTTTAAATACTTTTATGCCCCAATAAATCTTGGGAAAATTCCCCTAAGTGTGTATTCACATTTGGGACCATCCCACATCAAAAACCAATCTTGTCCAAGGTAAAATTTTCCAATGATCTTCTATAAACTACTTCTGCACTTTTTGAATAAAGGATTTTAGGAGGACTTCTAATCTTCTAAAAAATCCCAAATAAATCCTAGAGAGGCATATTAAATCCTCATCTTGGCCAATGCAAGTTTCTGAACTTGTTTCACAACCATCTATTTCCCCAATTTGGCAAATCTAGCTAGAATTGAACTAAATCAAGATCAAAGTCTCTCCTCCAGGATTGTACAACACACTTCTCTCCTCTAGTCGACCAGCACTGTAGCTAAGCTACTGTAGCACTGACATCTTGTTTCACACCCCTAAACCATTCCTACCCTTCCCCACCTCCCTCTGGACCAATCCCTGGCCAGCAGCCCCGCTCCTCCATGTCCAAAATGGACATTATCCCTGTAGAGCTCCCACCTCGGTATATATAGGCCACAGGCCCTCCCAGCACGCCTTGCCCCCTCATTTGCTTCCTCTCCCTTCCCCTCACCACCCTATCTCCACTCCTCCTCCCCTGCCCTGCTCTGCCTGGAGGAAGGAGAGAATGGCCTCCGCGGCCATCTCCAAGATCTGAGCATAGCTCCCTCTCCTCCGCTCCCCATCCCCTGCATGTCTCCCTCCTGGACCCTCCTAGATCCCCTGCATCTAACCGTACCATTCTTTTCATCATGCAGCAGGTCCTAGTTGCTTCTCGGCCGAGCTCCAATGAGTTTTCCCTCGGGCGTCCTCGCGCGAGCCAGTTCCCGGCGCGGAGACCCCTCGTGCCGCCCCTCCCCAGGCTCGCCGTTGAGCGCAGCGTCGCCCCTACCCCTCCTCGCCGCCTACCGAGCCCCCGGTGAGCCTCCATGACCTCGCCGTTTCCGCCCCCTAGGGTTTCCCCTCCGTTTCCTCTGGCCTAGCAAGGAAGACGAGCCTCCGCCGTCCACGGCGGTTTAAATCCAACGGTGGAGAGCACCCCCATACCCCCTGCGTGCTCTCTCTAGAAGTTGGGGACCGCTTGGCAGTTTCAAACTGCGCCCCGTGTGCTCCCTGGAGCTCGGGTGGGCCGAATCTGCCCACCGGCCCGTTTAAACCACAGAACCTGGCCCAGGACTGTCCTTTTTCCTTTTTGTAGCTCATTAAACCCAGAAGTTTGACCTTCAGTTTAAATCTTTCAAAACTGCTAAACAACTCCAAATGCCCAAATTCTAATTCCTACTAGATCCCTACAGGTTTTCCTCAACCTCCAGTACCCCTGGTTAGCCCAGTTGAGGTATGGATTAAATATACTAAATCAAATGCCCAGAAGTATGTAAAACACTCCTTAAATTCCCCTAGAGAGTTTCACACCTCCAAATTGGGTAAACCCAACTTTCTATGGTAGGTATATCAAATACCTACCTCATGGCATTAGTCTTTCCCCAAGGTGAGCAGTTGTTTGCCTGTGGCAATTTTTACCAATAGTCCCTAGTCTTGTCTTTAGAAATTTCCCCAGATCAAACCATGAGAGGTTTTGACCTCATTCAAAATCTCTGTAATGTGGTACACTAAATGCTACCAACACCCAGGAGCTCACCATTTATTGGGGTCTGATAATTTTTAATGAATTAAACATTTCTATCACTAGTGTTATCACTAGATAAATCACTACAGTAGCTTTGTAACTCCAAAAAGAGTGATTCCAGTTGGTACTGGGAGGTATTTGCCATACCTATCCATTGCCCTTTACCTCATATTAAAAGCCTCTGTAGATTAAATCTGGTGAAAAAGACAAAACAATTCCAGAACTGCTTTTGGGAATTTCCTGAGGGCAATCGGGTAAATATTTTGGAGTGATTCCAACTCTCAGTGAACAAGTACATCAAGTCCTACCTAACCACCCAAGGAAATAATTGTTGGAGCTCTAGAACTTTTCTGGTTAATTATTTCCTAAAACTAGAGCCTTTTTCACTAGAAAATCAATAAGAAATGAAAGAAAAGAGATAAATTAGTGAAAACACTTTTGTTGGTTTCATTTTATCAACACCTATCTATAGGTATCATTTGTATACAATGGTATCATAAATAATATGGTCTTGCTACAAAATCCGTCCCGTAGGTAGTTTCTAGACTATAAATCCTAAGGGATTTTCATTCCCTTCTCCAAGACCATATCAACCTCCTAAATCCAATCCTCTCTAAAAAAACTGAACCTTAACTGGAGTTTATTCAATTGCTTGTTTGCTGAATGGTATTGGTTCTTGTATGCCTTGTCTTGATTGTGGTCTTGTTTGTTTGCATGTATACTCGATGACGACGATAGTTGCGCTTGTATTGACACCGAGAAGAAGAGATCTTTTTATTGGTACTGGTATTCTGGGGATTTTCTAAAGAAGAAGTCCAGGGACATATTGCCATATTGTTTATCATCAGGCAAGCCACCTTCTTGCTCATACGCCTTGTCCAACTGTTTTACTTATGCATATTTTATCTACTGTTTATTAAAACTGCATTATTTTACTATATGTTGATGTATATATGGTAGTGGTTTGGCTCCTCCAAAGTATTACACTTTTGTACTATTAAGTACAACCCCCTTGATGACACCTACTTGTCCCTAGTGTGGTAGATGGTGTAACACACCATACCCCTTTGGAGACCCCGATTTAGCCGAAGCAAGATTAGAGGATGGGAAGACCCCGAAAAAGTTT
This sequence comes from Avena sativa, assembly GCA_916181665.1. Taxonomy (NCBI): domain Eukaryota; kingdom Viridiplantae; phylum Streptophyta; class Magnoliopsida; order Poales; family Poaceae; genus Avena; species Avena sativa. The sequence continues at coordinate 361,622,343 of OV702290.1, read as the reverse complement.
TATCAAATGTTTTATGTTAAAACCTTGGTGAGGTGGGAACTCCCAAGAGATGTTGAGAAAGAACAAGGTTTTGTTTTACAAAATGCTCAAGGAAAGATGGAGGAAAAAGGTTTACAAAAACGCACCCGGTTCTTTGCAGTTTTGCTAGAACAATTAACCCGTGCAACCACATTACTCTGGTATGGGACTGGGCTGGATTTGATGTTTGTTTACTCTGGTATAAGCTGCCTCGCAACAACTACAGGGTACCAAAAATCCCTGGAGGGTGGGCCTTCTCACGTAAAGGGTCCATGTGGGACATTGACCTAGAGAATAAACAAAGGGCCTGCGTGCCTCCACGCGTTACTTTGAGCCCCTCATTGAAAGCGCACACTCGAGAAGTGTAAAAGGCGCTCCAGGTTGGTCCTTGGTACCCGACATCCCGGTTTTGAGGGGATTAACACTCATAGGGTAGGCAATTATATTGGAGTGGGCATCCGGAGAGTCTTGATCGGTTACTCGACCCACGATCGGTGTAGATCAGGGTAGTGTACCCGGATGGTGTGGGTAAAGTGTACAACCTCTGCAGAGTGTAAATCTATTCGAATAGCCGCGTCCGTGGTCATGGACGGTTGGGAAGGTTGCTATAGAGCGGTGCTGGTTTTGTTTTCAAAAAGGATTTCGGAAACGAAATGGCTTTGGAAATGTTTTGACCATGGGATGGTCGAAAAAGGAGGAAGGTTTTGACCATGGGATGGTCGGACGGGAAGAAAGGAGTTTGGTCGTGGGACGACCGGAAGAAAGGAACAAATGGGTGACCTAGTCCTAAGGTTTTCTAAAACTTTTCAAAACGGTTGCCAAAATGGTTTACAAAAGTTTTCAACAAGTTATGTAGATGCTATATCTACAAGAGAAACTATGTGTGAAAAGAACCTCTCTAGGAGCCCTCCTACTACCACAGCCATATTGCATATCCTCTTGTTTTATTAAGGTGGTTTGCGAGTACATTCAAAGTACTCACTGGCATTGTCCCTGGCTATTATCATGGTCAGATATCAAGAAGAAGACGAAGTGGATGGCTATGCGATATAGGACGTTCTCCCAGTCAGTTGCCTATAGGTTAAGGCATGGCTCGGGCTCTACGCTGGATGATGTTCCGCTGATGATTATTGATGTAACCATAACGGCAGTTATGTAAGTCTTGTAACTCGGTATATTTTCGGATGTTGTAATGATACTTGTCGGTTATGTGCCATGACTAACTGATCATGGGATCGTGGTTGTATGCATAACAGGGATTCTCAGAGGATTAATCTGGGGGCCCCACAGACTTGGTATCAGAGCCATCCTGACTGTAGGAGAACCTTAGTTAGCATGGTCGCTAGACAGGAACCTGATTTTGAAAACCTCGTCTTTCGAAAATTAGTTTCTCAATGAGTTTCAAAAAGTTCTATTTCTTCCCTTACTCTAAGAAAATGTTTTCGAAAATGGTTTCCTCTAACTCTCGTCCAAACTTCAAGCCTACGGATTTTAAATAACTAGGATCTAGAACCTAGTAAGGACAATGAAAACAAGATGAAGACAAGCAACTACCAGCAAACCCAAGGAGACTACAATATCGCTCTATCAGCGGAATCCTCACAACCAGAAGAAATCGGGTGTTGAACTATCAAGAAACGTCCAAGATACGACGAAGACTGCATCTGCAAGATATGGACTCCTACCTAAAGAAGGACGTTTATCCAGGGTAATTAGTCCTAAGAATAGGATTCCCTTACATCGCGAGTAGTTAACTCCTTGGTCCCTAGCGTTGGCCGTGTTTGCTTGCCTAAGTGCATCCTGTGTTGCTTGATGTGTGTTGTTTACTGAGGACATTGCGAGCCCCTCGCTCTGTTCGCATTGTTGGTATGTTCTGGTTTGCTTTGACCTCCTTAAAAATGTGACTCGAGGAGCGATAACCCACCTAGTAACTTAGGAAACCCCTGTGTTAACTGTCGGTAATGAGACCCAGACTAACCTCGAGAGTATATGAGAGGAGAAGCATCGCAAGAACCAGGAGTTCGTCATCGTCAAGTCAGAATCAACTCGAAGACTTCACCTCAGCAAGATGACATACCTCGTCCAACTCACCTCTCAGGACTCGTCAATAGTGCAACACACCCTTGTTCATCAGTCTACTACAACAAGAATCCTGTTGAAGCCGGAATTCGATCACCGAAGGATCCTCAATATCCACAAGAAACCACCGGTTAAGTCAACCAAGACAAGAAGTGAGGACCTAACCACACTAGCCTCCAGTGTATTAGAGCTTCTGACTGTCTCAGGAGACTAACTAATCTAGTCGACCATACCCAAACCGACGGGAAGATCCTCCCTAGAGGTCAGAACTACCCCTGAAGCCAGATGATAAGGAAGCGTGAAGACAACAAGTCTACTCCGTCTTTGAGCAGAAACAACGTCAAGTGTTCAAGGGAAAACAACCTCTCTAAAACTAGATGCCTCTACCCTAACGAAGCACTATCAAGAAGAGTCGCAAACCGCTAATTTACCTTGATCTAACCACCTTAAAGGCTTCGTTAGGAAACCACCCCCGCTAAGGTTGATAGAATAAGGCGTCACTCGAAGACCCCAGCTCAAGACTCTAGGAAGATACACCCTTCCGCTAACATCTGGTCAGCACTCCCAGGCAGATGATTCGCACCACTCCTAAAGCAACTTCGTGAAGCTCCAAGGAGGAAAGACTGCGTCTTTCCACTCAATCCTCAAAAGACTATCTACCCGAGGATACTTCAGAAAGACCACCAGATTTGACACCTCCTCATCAAACAACAACCCGTGAGACATCAGAAGCGAAACTAACTGAGATTCTACGAAGTCCCTTCTTGCCACCTCAGTTGGAGACCAACCTAAAGGATCACCAGATCACTAACCGCTCAGTTCCATTCGCTTATAGGACGTGAGACTCCAACAGATCCAATAGGCTAAGTTCAGTTAATAGTAGATAATCCCCATAACACATAGCTTCACGGACACCATCTGAAGATTCCAACCCCAGAAGGAAGATTGACGCCAATCTTCAAAGCATCGATCTATAGCTCCAAGAAGAAAGGACTACGTCAACTCCTCGAATCTACCCCAGTTTAATCCTAAGGGGGAAAGACTGCGTTTTTCCCACCAAAATAGAGTAACCCTTCCCTAGAAGCAAACCCAGGAGTAGCAACCGTAAAAAAATCATTAATTAGGATACGCTACGACCCTAAGGAAGATCCGTGGACCCTTGGAGAAAGGTACACCAAGCCGTAGAGTCTATCCTCCGACGAGTACCCCGTGAAGTTCAACACCGAGATAGTCTGCTCAGTTTAATCCCTCGAGATATAGAGTCCGGAAGAAAAATAAGGTCATCCCTCGCAATCAGAACTAGACTCTGCTCAACTCTCTGTGCATCCCGGAAGACTGAAGCTCAACTTCACCGACAGAGTAGTCACTTTCCAAGACGGAGAGCATAAGATAGCATGCGTAAAACCAGTAGCGCTAACCTTGACTCAAAATCCCCTAATCCTACTCTCCTGAATCTCGGGACGAGATTCTTTTATGGGGGAAAGGTCTATAACATCCCAAATTTAGCAACCCTGATTAGTTATCCAGAATGAAAAAATCAGGGGGAACAAAAACTTTTTCTTGTTTAATGCTGAAGTGTTTGCTTGTTGTTTGGATATGCTTATGCATATGAATGTGTATTAGATGATATACTCCTTACCTTAACACCAGTTGACAAAAGCTACTTCCCAAAACAGTATTGGCTTAATTTCCATTTTCTGAAATGTTCTAGCATTTCAAAACATGAGCCAAGATGCTTATGTAAACAAAACTATTTTTGTAACTTCTATTGACAAAACTATGGAGAGTTATATATTATAATCTCCTTATGTTTTCAAGATAGAACCTTCAACTACTCTTACCTCTAGGATCTCCAAAACCTTTTTGTAAGCTTTTGAATTCTACTCTTGGTAGAGATACCAATGACCTTACCTTGTTCAAACTCCAACCTATTCAAAATATCCATCCTTACCTCAAGCTAAGCTTAATGGTAACCCTAGTAGTAGTTGATTTGTTTGTAAGATGAGTTGCATTGCTCTGCTGTCAGATGAATTGCCTTGATCTGCTGTTTGATTTGTCTGCTTAGGAGATAGTATGAGCTACTCTAGGAGCTCATCACTAGGATCAAGATGTTTCCAAATCATCACACCCTCAGGAAGATTACAAACATGGATATGATCTCTAGCTACTAAGTGATCATCCAAAACCCTTAACTAGATCTATTCTGAAGATATCCCTTCTAGAAGCTTCCAAGTCAATGAAGACCAATATCAAGCATGGATCCTTCCTACTAAATCTACACTTAAACATCATCCACTTGATGATGCTTGGGTACCCTGCAACCCCTCAAAAACATCCACTCTCATGCTCTAGTCAAAAACCCTAAATCTGCCAAATTTGGCTGTCTGGGAAAACTATTTCCAACATCACCTTTTTGAATGCTCCCTTTCTCAACCCTTGTGCATTTTTGGAAACTTATATGAACCATCTTGTTAACCATCCTAAATACTACCAAGGGCCACTCTTTCCCTTGGTTAGATCATCTTCCTACCCACTTGTTCTTGATGATTTTGCAGGCAAGAAAATAACTTTTCCTGCAAATCTAGTCAACATGCCTACTTTGATAGAATCTCACACCACCATCCAACCTTCTATGGACCAACTCTTTGCATGGTTGTGTTCTACTAATATAAGTATATCAATATATTCTTAACTTGTTCCAAGTGGATCTTTGTGCTTCTTAAACCCACAAGGTTTTGAAGGCTAGTTGATAATCTGCTTTGGCAGGCTTATTTTATTCAAAGTTTGAAAGACTGTCTTGGTGAGCTCAAGCAGGATCAAGCTCAATACCCTACACCATTGCAATATACATCACTTGGTATATCCATCCATATATCCCATGCCCCAAGGGGAGCCCTGAGCTCCAAGACCCAACAAGGTTTTGGTGGCATGAAAACAATCTTACCCAAGATCCTTAAATCTCTAGTTTTCACCAAAATCAACTTGGATTCTCCAATCCCAAGGTTACAAATGCTGGCTATCCCTTGTCTACATCATCTACCTTGATTATCAAGATTTATAAAATATTTTCCATAATTCTTAGGGCTCCAAATCTAATAAATCTCTTTAATAGTCAAAATCTTCAAAACTTCTTCCATAAAGGAAAGTTTGGTTTTTGCCAAAACACCTCCCTAACTTTAAGCATAAATAAGACTCGTATATCATACCCTACCTTCCCACTTCAAAAATAAATATTTTTGGAGAGCTGTATTATTTCTTTTTGCCCATTTTCTTAAATGGCTGAATTGGAATAATAATTGTTTTAAATACTTTTAAGCCCCAATAAATCTTGGGAAAATTCCCCTAAGTGTGTATTCACATTTGGGACCATCCCACATCAAAAACCAATCTTGTCCAACGTAAAATTTTCCAATGATCTTCTATAAACTAGTTCTGCACTTTTTGAATAAAGGATTTTAGGAGGACTTCTAATCTTCTGAAAAATCCCAAATAAATCCTAGAGAGGCATATTAACCCTACCCATCTACCAGTACCATTTCCTCATCTTGGCTAATGCAAGTTTCTGAACTTGTTTCACAACCATCAATTTCCCCAATTTGGAAAATCTAGCTAGAATTGAACTAAATCAAGATCAAAGTCTCTCCACCAGGATTGTACAGCACACTTCTCTCCTCTGGTCGACCAGCACTATAGCTAAACTACTATAGCACTGACATCTTGGGCCCAGGTTCTAATAGAGAGAGAGAGAGACAATCCCCAATCTTGCAAGGATATACCTCATTTAATCACCACAGCAACCCCACCCCTCTCCGCCCGACCAATACCATTCCTACCCCTCCCCACCTCCCTCTGGACCAATCCCTGGCCAGCAGTCCCCCTCCTCCATGTCCAAAATGGACATTATCCCTCTAGACCTCCCACCTCGGTATATATAGGCCAGAGGCCCTCCCAGCATGCCCCTGCCCCCTCATTTGCTTCCTCTCCCTTCCCCTCACCACCCCCTAGCTCCACTCCTCCTCCCCTGTCCTGCTCTGCCCGGAGGAAGGAGAGAATGGCCTCATCGGCCATCTCCAAGATCTGAGCATAACTCCCTCTCCTCCGCTCCCCTTCCCCTGTATGTCTCCCTCCTGGACTCTCCTAGATCCCCAGCATCTAACCGTACCATTCTTTTCGTCATGCAGCAGGTCCTAGTTACTTCTCGGCCGAGCTCCGACGAGTTCTCCCTCGGGCGTCCTCACGCGAGCCAGTTCCCGGCGCGGAGACCCCTCGTGCCGCCCCTCCCCAGGCCCGCCGTTGAGCGCCGCGTCGCCCCACCCCTGCTCGCCGCCTACCGAGCCCCCGGTGAGGCTCCCTGACCTCGCCGTCGCTGCCTCCTAGGGTTTCCCCTCTGTTTCCTCTAGCCCAGCAAGGAAGATGAGTCTCCGCCGTCCATCGCGGTTTAAATCCAATGGTGGAGAGCGCCCCCATACCCCCTACATGCTCTCTCTCTCTCTCTCTCTGGCAGCCGGGGACCGCCTAGCAGTTTCAAACTGTGCCCCGCGCGCCCCTGGAGCTCGGGTGGGCCAAATCTGCCCATCGGCCCGTTTAAATCCTAGAACCTGGCCCAACACTGTCCTTTTTCCTTTTTCCTTTTTGTAGCTCATTAAACCCACAAGTTTGACCTTTAGTTTAAATCTTTCAAAACTGCTAAACATCTCCAAATGCCCAAATTCTAATTTCTACTAGATCCCTACAGGTTTTCCTCAACCTCCAGTACCCCTGGTTAGCCCAGTTGAGGTATGGATTAAATATACTAAATCAAATGCCCAGAAGTATGTAAAACACTCCTTAAATTCCCCTAGAGAGTTTCACACCTCCAAATTGGGTAAACCCAACTTTCTATGGTAGCTATATCAGATACTTACCTCATGGCATTAGTCTTTCCCCAAGGTGAGCAGTTGTTTTCCTGTGGCAATTTTTAACAATAGTCCCTAATCTTGTCTTTAGAAATTTCCCCAGATCAAACCATGAGTGGTTTTGACCTCATTCCAAATCTCTGTAATGTGGTACACTAAATGCTACCAAAACCCAGGAGCTCACCATTTATTGGGCTTCTAATGATTTTTAATGAATTAAACATTTCTTTCACTAGTGTTATCACTAGATAAATCACTATAGTAGCTTTGTAACTCCAAAAAGAGTGATTCCAGTTGGTACTGGGAGGTATTTGCCGTACCTATCCATTTCCCTTTACCTCATATTAAAATCCTCTGTAGATTAAAACTGGTGAAAAAGACAAAACAACTCCAGAACTGCTTTTGGGAATTTCCTGAGGGCATTCTGGTAAATATTTTGGAGTGATTCCTGAGGGAATGTTTTACTTATGCATGTTTATCTACCGTTTATTAAAACTTCATTGTTTTACTATATGTTGATGTATATATGGTAGTGGTTTGGCTCCTCTGAACTATTACACTTTTGTACTATTAAGTACAACCCCCTTGATGACACCTACTTGTCCCTAGTGTGGTAGATGGTGTAACACACCATACCCATTTGGAGACCCCGATTTAGCCGAAGCAAGACTAGAGGATGGGAAGACCCCGAAAAAGTTTTATCAAATGTTTTATGTTAAAACCTTGGTGAGGTGGGACCTCCCAAGAGATGTTGAGAAAGAACAAGGTTTTGTTTTACAAAATGCTCAAGGAAAGATGGAGGAAAAAGGTTTACAAAAACGCACCCGGTTCTTTGCAGTTTTGCTAGAACAATTAACCCGTGCAACCACATTACTCTGGTATGGGACAGGGCTGGATTTGATGTTTGTTTACTCTGGTATGAGATGCCTCGCAACAACTACATGGGACAAAAAATCCCTGGAGGGTAGGCCTTCTCAAGTAAAGGGTCCATGTGGGACATCGACCTAGAGAAGGAACAAAGGGCTTGCGCGCCTCCACGCATTACTATGAGCCCCTCATTGAAAGCGCACACTCGAGAAGTGGAAAAAGCGATCCGGTTGGTCCTCGGTACCCGACGTCCTGGTTTTGAGGGGATTAACACTCATAGGGTAAGCACTTATATTGGAGTGGGCATCCGGAGAGTCTTGATCGGTTACTCGACCCACGATCGGTGTAGATCAGGGTAGTGTACCCGGATGGTGTGGGTAAAGTGTACAACCTCTACAGAGTGTAAATCTATTCGAATAGCCGCGTCCACGGTCATGGACGGTTGGGAAGGTTGCTGTAGAGCGGTGCTGGTTTTGTTTCCAAAAAGGATTTCGGAAAAAAAATGGCTTTGGAAATGTTTTGACCATGGGATGGTCGAAAAAGGAGGAAGGTTTTGACCATGGGATGGTCGGACGGGAAGAAAGGAGTTTGGTCGTGGGACGACCGGAAGAAAGGAACAAATGGGTGACCTAGTCCTAAGGTTTTCTAAAACTTTTCAAAATAGTTTCCAAAATGGTTTACAAAAGTTTTCAACAAGTTATGTAGATGCTATATCTACAAGAAAAACTATGTGAGAAAAGAACCTCTCTAGGAGCCCTCCTACTACCACAACCATATTGCATATCCTCTTGTTTTATTAAGGTGGTTTGCGAGTACATTCAAAGTACTCACTGGTATTGTCCCTGGCCATTATCATGGTCAGATATCAAGAAGAAGATGAAGTGGACGGCTATGCGATCTAGGACGTTCTCCCAGTCAGTTGCCTGTAGGTTAAGGCATGGCTCGGGCTCTACGCTGGATGATGTTCCACTGATGATTATTGATGTAACCATAATGGCAGTTATGTAAGTCTTCTAACTCGGTATATTTTTGGATGTTGTAATGATACTTGTCGGTTATGTGCCACGACTAACTGATCATGGGATCGTGGTTGTATGCATAACAGGGATTCTCGGAGGATTAATCCGGGGGCCCCACAGGGATGCCCATAATGACCCTGTGCATTCCATGATGTAATGTCGTTTGAACCGTAAACAGTCGTTTCCCATTCCCTTTGCCACTTGATACCTAGTTCACCTGAGATTTGATCTACGGTATCTCCATACCTTTGTTCGATCTTGTTACCGATGAACTTGTTTTCTTGTTTCCGTGTCGTTGCATTCTGTGACCTAGTCACACGCTTGCAAGCTTCGTTAATGCAACGTCACTGAGATGGCCACATATGTATCTTTCCGTTACATGGACTGGCAAATCCTGGTCTTGATATGTACTCCTCTACGTGCCCCTTTGGGAAACTTGAGTAACACCTTTTAGATCACCCAGTCACGGTGTGATACTTGATAACCATCTAAGCTCCCTCCAGAACGGTGATTTGCATTATCTCACAGTCTAAGGATCAGGTTGCGAGGTTTCCTTAGTTTATCATTAATGGTGAACATTGTAACTAGATTTTATTAAGATACAACTGTTTGGGTTGTTTGTCTATCACATCATTCAACTAATGACGTGACCTCATTGTCAATTAGCATAAATGCCCATGATCTCAAAACCCTAGATCATCCTCATGACCAATGAACTAGTTCGCTAGAGGTAACTAGAGACTTAGTTTGTTTACATACCACATGTGTATTAACGTTTCTTATTAATACAGTTATAGCACAGTATGAAACTATTACGAACTAATTGAGATATGACAATAAAAACCTATTTATTATTTGCCTCTAGGGCATTTCTCCTTCACGTGGTGTGGGACCTGTCGCCCAAATTGGAAGTTTTCTTTTTGTTATCTTTATGATTATCCTTTTTAAGAGCGCCTTTCCCCCTCTCTCTCGCTAACAGTTGTTTTTTTTGCCCAAAAAGGTAGAGAAGCTTCTCTCTTCATTCATTGTTCCTTTTCGCTACTTTTTCCAATCTATAGCAAATCTAACCAGCACCATAAACACATTCAGTAAATAGAGTAGATGTAGATAAAGCAGCTAATATAGGATATATATAGAAGATGTAGATAAAGCAGCTAATATAGGATATATGTATTATATGGTACTTAACGAGGTTCGACAATTAGGCTGCTCAGTAGCAGCGGTGGAGAAGTTCAACATAGATAATACAAAAGAAGATGCTTTACAGTAGCAGCAACAGCACAAGATCAGTGGCCCCTCACGGTCTCTGCCATGAGGGCCTCCGCCTCCTCCCTCTAGCACCTTGTCCACTTCTTGCTTCCTAGTCCCTTGACCTTGGGTGCCTTGGGCTTGATCGGGGGCATGCTACCCTCCTCGATGGCCACCTTATGGAGGTTGCGGAGGTGAAGACCGAGCACCTAGTGCTAGTATCTGAAGCCGTGGACATTCATGGACTCGCCGCAGGTCCTAACATCCTCGGCATGTTTCACGAGGGAGTTGAAGTAAGTGGCGTGGAGCCTCCTAGTGGTGCGAAAGTGGCACCTGTAGACATCACCGAAGAAGAAGTTGTCGGACTGGCCGAACTTCAGCCTCCTCAGCACCTGATGAGTCTTGGTGTCCTTGGACTTGTCGTCGCTGCAAACATCGCTGCTATCCTCCTGTTCGAAAAAATAGTAGAGTGTAATAAGGACATGATTGAGATACCTTGATTATCAGGATTAATTATTTGCATAAATTAACCGATTGAGATCCCCTGATTATTCCCCAAATCTCAAACCAAATCGAATACTGATCCCAACTATGAACAGGGGGATTCATCGAAATACGAACATGGGGATTCATCGCAATATGAACATGGGGATTCATTGCAATATGAACAGGGGGATTCATCAAAATACAAGATCTAACACAAGAGGATTAGCTACTATAAAAATACGAACAGCCGAACCCTAATAATATATGATCTAGCATCCAATGATGGTAATGGGGGAAGAACAAGGGAAGAGGAGAAAACCCTAGTTACCTCCGACCATGGGTCAGCGATGCTAGTATCATAGGGGTTCTTAGGCTTGATGTAATCATCCTCGTAGGGGTCCCAGCAGAGCGGGATCTGCCCGAGACCGGCGGGGGCCTCCTCACCGGCGGCTACGGCAGAAGCGGGGACGGGGGTCTGGACGGGAATGATGGCTTCCTTTGATGCCTGGACGGGGACGGGGGTATCCTCACCGGTGGCCATGGAGGCGACGATGTCCATCGTGACATTCTTATCCATCGCTAGTGTGGTTGGGGGTTTCTTGGCGGTTTGCAGATGGTGATGGGATAGTGGAGAGGGTTGAGTGAGCGAGTGAGTGTTTAGTGAGAGTGAGGAGGCCTCTATAAAGGAGAAGGGAAGGGACGTTTCATTGCACCACCGTGCACCACGTAACCGCGTATGCTACTTCACCGTGCACGGCCACACGTGTCCGCTACCGCCCCATGCATCACGACACGCGTACCGTGTGTCACGTTTTGTCCCTCGTGTCTAACCTTAGCAACTTAGTTGTGCTCAGTTATACCCTTAAGTGTAATACTGGCAGTTTGGTTGTACTTAGTTTTTCCCTCCAGTACTAACACTGTCGTGTGGATATACTCAGTTTTACCCTCCGATGGTTGGTCAAAAGAGAGTCAACGAATGGGTTTTAGCTAGCTAATTGAGTCATTTTATGCACAACAACTTCAAAAAGATCAAAACATAGTGGCATCTACCCAGGGAGTCTTATTATGTGACCTGCCACCATAAGAAATGTATATAAATCAAGTTTTAACCTAAATCGCCACTTCTCAAATACACCTACTATCTATGAAGGTTCATGGCTTTCTACTCAAGCCTCTTCCCAAAACATCCCTCCACAAAACATAGTTTGTCTGGATGAGGCAATAATTGTCAAACTGGTGTATATTTGAATTACAAATAGTTTTATGTATGCCAAGATGTATTTTATTGTATAAAAGTCGCATTTTCCATTTCTAAATCTCTTTCTATTTTCTATTTGAATCCCTTTGTCAGTCTTGCCCTTGGTTTTTAAGTCCTACTCAGTTTTGCCCTTGGTTCTTAAGTTCTACTCATTTTTCCCCTCTCTCTTAGTCACAATCTCTCTCACACATGTGCTCATCTTGGCTGCTATGCTCTGGTTGGTTGAGACAGTTGTCACGCGGATCGTGCCCACCAACAGTTGATCCTCTGTGATCTAGCGAATAGGATAACCCCTATATCTGTCGAGGGGCACCCCTCTATCCATGCAAAATAACGAGTTTTCCACTGGTACTTTAACTCCATAAACAAATGATTTTGAATATAATTTGAAGGGAAAGTGTTCAAAGGTGTATAATTTGTGCATTACATTCCACTCTATGAAAATGATAATCTCTCAAGATTTTCTTAGCACAATATTATCACGTATTAAGTGCGACTTGAAAGAGTTCAAATGTGTATAATTTTCATATGTGCAAGTTTATACATTACATTCCACTCTATGAAAATGGAGGAGAAAATGATAATCTCTCAAAATTTTGCTAGCACATCATTATCACATATTAAGTGTGATTTCACAGTGTTCAAAGGTTTATAATTTTTGTATACGCAAGTTTATGCATTATATTTACTCCATGGAAATGATAAATGATCAGGATTTTATTAGCACAACATTATCATGTGCTAAGTGCGATTTCAGAGAGTTCAAAAGGTGTATAATTTTCGTATATGCAAGTTTATGCATTACATTCCACTATATGAAAATGATATCTCAAGATTTTCTTAGCACAACATTATCACGTATTAAGTGCAATTTCAAAGAGTTAAATGTGTATAATTTTTGTTTATGCAAGTTTATGCATTATATTCCACTCTATGAAAATGGGGGAAAATGATAATCTCTCAAAATTTTGTTAGCACATCATTATCACGTAGTGTGATACATTGCTAATGTATCTATAATTTTTGATGTTCCATGCTTAGTTTTATCCACTTTCTTGTGTTTTGTTCCAACTTTGGAGTACTTTTATTATGATTTCTTGGACTAACCTATTAACAAGAGCCAAAGTGCCAGCTGCCCGTTTTCTGTTGTTTTTGGTTCTAGAAAAGTCAGAAAATGAATATTCTCGGAATTGGACGGGACAAAAGCTAAAGTGCCTATTTTTCCGGAAGTGATCAAGTGCCAGAATACAAGACGAAGAAGGGCCAGGGAGCCATCACACCACCTGGCCGCGCGGCCAGGCCTGGCCCACGCTAGGGGGTGGTGTAGCCGCTCCCGGCACCCCCTCAGCCTCCCCTTCCGCCTATAAGATGCCCTCGGGACGAAAACCCTAAGTACCCGATCAAAAATCCACGAAAGAGTCTGTAGCCGCCGTCATCTCCATCCCTAGATCAGGAGGGATCTGAAGCTCTTCCCGGCACCCTGCCGGAGAGGGGAATTCACCCTAGAGGCCTTCTTCATCACCATGCAAGCCTCCGGTGTGATGCGTGAGTAGTTCATCCTTGGACTACGGATCCATGTAGTAGCTAGATGGCTGGTTTCTCCTCCTTTGTGATTTCATGTTTAGATCTTGTGAGCTCCGTTCATGATCAAGATCATCTATTTGTAATTCATACATGTTCTATTTGCGGGGATCCAATGGATATTGACATGCTATTTCAGATAGATTATTGATTCTATCATGTCTTTGTTATTTGATATCTTGCATGCTTTCCGTTGTTAGTAGCTATCTTGGCCAAGTAGATGCTAGCAACTCCAAGAGTTAGTATTTATGCTCGATAGTGGGTTCATGCCTCTAGTAATCTAGGGAAGTGACAAAAATCTCTAAGGTACTAGATGTGCTGTTGCTACTAGGGAGAAAACAACGATATTTTGTTCATAGAACAATTTTATTATTTACTTTACATGCAGTTCGTAAAGCAATAATTTTTTGCTTGCAACTTAATACTGGAGGGGGTTCGGATGATAACCTGGAGGTGGATTATTAGTCATAGATGCAGTTGGATGGCGGTCTATGTATTATGTTGTAATGCCCAATCAAGTCTCAGAGGAGTCAAGATGATTAGTATATGCATGTATTGATTTCTTGGTGTTTGTCAATTGCCCCGCTGTAATTTGTTCACCCAGCATGTTATCTATCTAAGGAGAGCCACCTCTAGTGAACTATGGATCCCAGTCCTTTTTCTTTTCATACAATCTTCAACTGTTTACTGCTTTGTGTTTACTTTCTGCAAACTTTTACTTCTTTCCATTCGATACATTTAATCCTTTGTTTTTCGCAAAACACGGTGAGATTGACAACCTCATCGCAAGTTGGGGACAAAGTTCTGTGGTTGTGTTGTGTAGGTCTCCACGTTGCTACTAGCACTGGTAGTGCGCCCTGCGAAAGCTCAGTTAGTAACACTTTCGAGGTGTTTCCTTGCTCCTACTGGTTCGATTAAACCTTGGTTTCATAACTGAGGTAAACTTTCTGTTGTGCTCATCATACCTTCCTCTTGGGGTTCCCAACGAGCTCTACATCAACACCACGCACCAAGCACTTTTCTGGGCGCTGTGTATTGAGCCATCAAGCGATTTTCTGGTGCCATTGCTGGGGAGTCAAGGACATCTTCACAAGGGGAGTCCCTCATAACCAATCTCTTTACTTTGTTGTTTTTGTTTTGCTTAGTTTCCTTTTTGCTTTGTTTGCTTGTTTTGTTCTTCAAAAATCCAAAAAAATTAGTTTTACTTGTTTGCTTTCTTATTTAAAAAACACAAAAAAATTAGTTCCTATCTTGAGTTGCCACTATGTCTAGCCTTGCTCCAATCACTATGTCACCCGAGGAAATGATTCTCACTTTTAAACAAGGAATTGAGGAAAGTTTTAAGGAAGCTTGGTCTAGAATCTCTGATCTACATGAAAAAACCGAGCCTAAAATGATTCAAGGCTTGTTCCTTAGCAGTTTTTACCTTGGGATTTCTCTTTGCTATAGATATGCTTTAGATGCTATTTCGGGGGAGATTTCCTCCAAAGTAATGAGGATGATGCCATTAATGCTATAAAGAAACTGATCCTCACTTACAATTTGCCTAGCCAAACTGATACTTCTTTCGCAAAAATATTTGCTAGGTTGGACACTCTTGAGGCTCGCACTACTAGATTAGAAGGGTGCTATAATACTCTTAGGGAGCATCACGATTATGTTCCAATAAACTCTGAACCATCAAAGTGGTTCCCTACAGTAAAGATTGAGATAAACAATGAAACTTTTCAAGCCCGCTGTGACATCATGTCTGAATTTTGCCTTATGCCCAAGGATATTTATAAATCTCTGAATACTTGGGGGCTCATTGAAGGAGGAAAAGAAATATCTCTTACTAATAATACTACCATATTACCTCTTGGAATTTCTGAAGGAGTGTTTACAAAGATCCTTGGGAAAACGATTTCTATTGATTATCTTATTATTGAATGTGCAGGAAAAGGACAAATTACACTTGGAAGGTCCCTATTAGAACTCATTGGAGCAATAATAGATGTGGGAAAGGGGACCATGCACCTTTCTTCTCCACCAAACAATCACATTTTCCCAAAGGTTAAGAATAAAAATAAGAGAGGTAAGGGCAAGAAAGTTGGTTTTAATGCTTCTTCATTTGAGAACACTTGATTCTTTCTTTGCTTCTTATGCCTAACTTAAAGGCATTAAAGAAAAGTACTTGTTGGGAGATAACCCAAGAGTTTTAGATGAGTCTTGGAAGTTATTACCTCTGTAATAACCACTCCTTATCCTTTTTATTTGCTTTTTGTGCCAAGAGTAACCTCTAATGAGAGTGAAGTAATGATTGGGAAAGTTGCTATCCCGAAACAGATTTATGTGCTTCACCGTAAAAATTCCTGAGAGAGCTCTGTACGTCGCATTGAGCTGTAATTTTTTGTGCTTATGCCCCAGGTTGTTATCTAACTTTTGTTAGTTCATCACTTTTTGATTTGAGCAAAATAAGGTCTTCGAAACAATTCGTCTTTACCTGCTGGTCTGTTTTGACAGATTTCTGCCATTTTCTGCATTTGCTTCTTGTTAGTTCCTTCTTGAGTTCCTTTGGTGAATTGAGATTTTTGAGGGAAGTGCTACAGTATCTAAGTGTTCTAATGGAAGTTTATTTGGTGTTATAACTGAACCTTGAGACTTATTTATCTTAAGTGCACTAATGTTGCTAATGAGATTGTGTGAAGTTTTGTATGAAGGAAAATTTTCAGGTGTATAGAAGGAATGAGTAATGAGATGAAGGATGGACTAAAGCTCAAGCTTGGGGATGCCACGCGTGTCACCCCAATAAATATCCAAGAAGTACAAGCGTCAAAGCTTGGGGATACCCAAGGCATCCCCTTCTTCATCAATAAAAATTCCAGGTTTCTTCCAAACGCTTCATTTTTATTGTTTCGTGCACAGTTGTGTTTCTCTTGGAGCATCTTCTTTTTCGTTTTCGTTTTGGTTTTTAGTTTTCTTGGTTTGCTTAGTTTTCTGATTAAGTTGGTTGGACCCCCTCTTTCACACTTTGGTTTGCGAATAGTTTGGTTTGGTTTGGAAAAGAGTAGGAAAGTTCATGCTTATGTGGTAAAAAGAGCTCGTTTTTGACTGTGGCTATGCTTTGTCATGCCATGCTTGATATTGTTTTGGCCTTATGCTTAGTATTCTCTGCTGTAGCATGACTTGTTATAAACAATTGAGATTGATTAATGTGCCTTGGATGAATCATGTGTTGTTTTAGCATATTAAAGCATAGTATAGTGGTATTCTCCCTTGATGCTTTATTTGGGTTGACTTGGCACATGCTAACACCATGTTATGACTATCTCAAGTCACCATAGCCTTTATGATCCTTTAGTTTTCAACTTGTAGTATCACTTTATGCTTTGATCAATGATGTTTTGTTGCTCTGCATGATTATGGCCATTATTGCTCTCTTAGTTTGTCGCTCCCAGTCTTTTGCTAGACTCCACCACCAAGTATGAGTTCCACTCATGCATCCAACTCCCTAAACCAAGTTATTCCAAAGAGTCCACCATACCTACCTACTAGCTTATGCTATTCCAAGTATATTCATGCTTTTGTTTACCTTCCACTTGTTATGGAAAACTAGTGATTAAAGCTCTCAGGAACTTGATGGCACACTTTACTTTATTGCCTCTAATAAACTTGAACCATTGTGTCGTCTATGTTGTATATGCTTGCACTTATTTGTTGGGAATTAGCAGAACCATGCTTTCATGGGGAACGCTTTCAACATTGCACTTGGTACTTGTACCTAGTTGATATCATGCTCTTTTGTATATGGATGTCGTCGGTGTGAAATGAAAGGGGAGCTTGTAAGTCCATGGAGTTATGTATATGTGTTAGAGAAACGCCTGGGCCGCTGGTCTAATCCATGCTGACATGGTGGAAACCTGCAGCATAACCATAATGAGCTGTCTATGACGCATTCTTCTTATAAAAAAAGAGTCCTATTGAGAAAAAACGAGAAAAGAAAAAAAAGAGATACTATGAAAAGAGGAAAGAGAGAAAAAAGCACCATATTCCCATGGTAAATAAGAAGAATGCTGAGATGCTTGTTGTCTGCTTGCCTTGTCATTTTGATATGGGGATTCTTCCGTATCATCAGGCAAGGGGTACCCCGTTGGAAGTTCTCAATGATACACATGTACTTACGATGACAAGAACTTACCGGTGACTAAACTTGAGTAGCATGAGGAGCGGCCCTCGTATACAAGGGACATGAGATTTCTGACTTATACTTTGTCAAGCATGTACACCATAGTTTGTTCACTTTAACCTTATTCACCTTCAAGATGCTTATGATAGGGGCAATGAGAGCTCAAAGCTATAAGTACCATAATTTTTGGAAGCTCTTTATGAGACTTGAATCTCTACTTCCTTTTTACAAAAGGCTTTTCTTCCACCATTATATTGAGTCTCCACCTTCTATCTTTATGCACTACTTTGAGAGCATAGTGGCCATTCTTAGTTCTATGTGCATTGTCCCAAGACTACTTGATTGATGCATAACTTGTTATTGCTTGTTTGAAACTATTGTATCTAGTCACTCTTATGAACTTTGAAGGTGTCCTATGCATTTATATTTGCTACTCTATTGAGGGACAAGCTGAATACTATTATGCTATGTTTTCTTTATGTAAAACAAACAAATGTCTTGCAAAGCATTGTTATTCATGACTCTTTTGTTTGTGCCTTTTCATGTTGCATCATAGTTTCTTTGCTTATTGCTAGAACTTTGTCTTTCATGTTATGATTGAAGTACTATGATCCCAGCCTTGAATGTTTTGCAAATACTTTGATCAAGTCTTTGATGGTGCATGTCACCTCAAAAATTATTTATTTTTATCACTTACCTACTCGAGGATGAGAAGGAGTTAAGCTTGGGGATGTTGATACATTGCAAATGTATCTATAATTTTTTATGTTCCATGCTTAGTTTTATCCACTTTCTTGTGTTTTGTTCCAACTTTGTAGTACTTTTATTATGATTTCTTGGAATAACCTATTAACAAGAGCCACAGTGCCAGCTGCCTGTTTTCTGTTGTTTTTGGTTCCAGAAAAGTCAGAAAATGAATATTCTCGGAATTGGACGGGACAAAAGCCAAAGTTCCTATTTTTCCGGAAGTGATCAAGTGCCAGAATATGAGACGGAGAAGGGCCAGGGAGCCACCACACCACCTGGTCGTGCGGCCAGGCCTGGCCCATGCCAGGGGGTGGTGTGGCCGCTCCCGGCACCCCCTCGGCCTCCCCTTCCGCCTATAAGATGCCCTCAGGACGAAAACCCTAAGTACCCGATCAAAAATCCACGAAAGAGTCTGTAGCCACCGTCATCTCCATCCCTAGATCGGGAGGGATCTGAAGCTCTTCCCGGCACCCTGCCGGAGAGGGGAATTCACCCTGGAGGCCTTCTTCATCACCATGCAAGCCTCTGGTGTGATGCGTGAGTAGTTCATCCTTGGACTACGGATCCATGTAGTAGCTAGATGGCTGGTTTCTCCTCCTTTGTGCTTTCATGTTTAGATCTTGTGAGCTCCGTTCATGATCAAGATCATCTATTTGTAATTCATACATGTTGTGTTTGCGGGGATCCGATGGATATTGAGATGCTATTTCAGATAGATTATTGATTCTATCATGTCTTTATTATTTGAGATCTTGCATGCTTTCCGTTGTTAGTAGCTATCTTGGCCAAGTAGATGCTAGCAACTCCAAGAGTTAGTATTTATGCTCGATAGTGGGTTCATGCCTCTGGTAATCTAGGGAAGTGACAGAAATCTCTAAGGTACTAGATGTGCTGTTGCTACTAGGGAGTAAACAACGATCTTTTGTTCATAGAACAATTGTATTGTTTACTTTACACGCAGTTTGTAAAGCAATAATCTGTTGCTTGCAACTTAATACTGGAGGGGGTTCGGATGATAACCTGAAGGTGGATTATTAGTCATAGATGCAGTTGGATGGCGGTCTATGTATTATGTTGTAATGCCCAATCAAGTCTTAGAGGAGTCAAGATGATTAGTATATGCATGTATTGCTTTCTCGGTGTTTGTCAATTGCCCCGCTGTAATTTGTTCACCCAGCATGTTATCTATCTAAGGAGAGCCACCTCTAGTGAACTATGGATCCCGGCCCTTTTTCTTTACATACAATCTTCATCTATTTACTGATTTGTGTTTACTTTCTGCAAACTTTTACTTCTTTCCATTCGATACGTTTAATCCTTTGTTTTCCGCAAAACACGGTGAGATTGACAACCTCATCGCAAGTTGGGGACAAAATTCTGTGGTTGTGTTGTGTAGGTCTCCACGTTGCTACTAGCACCGGTAGTGCGCCCTGCCAAAGCTCAGCTAGTAACAACTTTGAGGTGTTTCCTTGCTCCTACTGATTCGATTAAACCTTGGTTTCATAACTGAGGGAAACTTCCTGCTGTGCTCATCACACCTTCCTCTTGGGGTTCCCAACGAGCTCTACATCAACACCACACACAAAGCACTTTTCTGGGCGCCGTGTATTGAGCCATCATAGTGTGATTTCACAATGTTCAAAGGTTTATAATTTTCACATATGCAAGTCTGTGCATGACATTCCACTCTATGAGAATGATAACCTCTAAAGGTTTTCTTAGCACAACATTATCACATATTAAGTGCGATTTCAAAGATTTCAAATGTGTATAATTTTCGTATATGCAAGTTTATGCATTACATTCCACTCTATGAAAATGGGGGAGAAAACGATAATCTCTCAAAATTTTGGTAGCACATCATTATCACGTATTTAGTGTGATTTCACAGTGTTAAAAGTTTATAATTTTCTTATACACAAGTTTATGCATTATATTTCACTCCATGGAAATAATAAATGATTAGGATTTTATTAGCACAACATTATCATGTCCTAAGTGTGATTTCACTATATTAAAATGAAGCTAGACAAATGGCCGCCGTCGCCGGAGAAGGGCTGCCGTCACCGGAGAAGAAGAAGAATGGGGAGGCAACAGCATGGGCACGGGGCTGGCTCGGGGTCCCATCTTGCAACACCAACCTAGGTAAGTTGTGGGGCCGGCGATCACGTGGATAAGCTATGGGTCTGATGCTGATCTGGATAAGTGGAGAGAGGTGTCCACTACAGGAACCGACTGAATGCGACCCCACTTGTCAGCATGTAATGGCCAGGGTCCACTTCGGGACCCAACAGAACGCGACCCTACTTGTCAGCATGTAATGGCGAGGGTCCACTATGGGACCCGACTGAATGCGGCCCCACTTGTCAGCACGTAATGGCAAGACTTACGGAAAGCGATTTTCAGACCGTGTGAGAGTTTCGTAGAAGGAGATGGGAAAAAGGGAGTAAAAATTAAACGGCTAGGGAAAACTGAGTACAACTAACGAACCGAGGGCACAAAAATAGAAATCCCTATATATTTAGGAAAACAAATTGTTAAATTCCTAATACACTGAGTATATTTAGGAGAAACAAATTCCTATTTATACCATGTTCAAACTGACTAAACCTAGCTAGTCATAACTTTTTTTTGTTTTACCAATTTACTGATAAGATAAATGGAAAGAATTACTCCATCTATCCTAAAAAAAGGATGTCTCGGTTTTGTTAAAATTTGGATGTATCTTTATATACTGAATTTTGTATGGATTCATTCAAATTATTTGAAAGAACGGTATAATTTTATATAGCACTTACTTTATCATATATGTATGCAAACAAATAAATGTTTAATGGACTAGTTTGTTCAAAATCTGGTTCAACTTGTGCACACATGCTAAAATTAATCTCTCAACACAACCCTTTCCTAGTTTGATCTCATGATTTTGGGGGAGTAATTTTTTCAGTAACTAACTTCTTCTCTGTACTTGCTAATTCGCAGGAACGAGATAGCGATGTCGGTGAAAGTATGTGGTCCAGGCACGCAAAAAGCCGCCACATCCTGAATAAGATGAGGAATGGGAGGTTCCCCTTCCACCGAGGTCCAAACAATTACATGTTCCCCTTCTGCGTAATAAGGATTGCGGAAGACCTGAACAACATCATGCAGCATGCCGAGGGCATTGCCCGTGGAGGACAGCGGCGTGCACATCATACGAAGGCCAATCACGCTACCTTCAAGGTTTACATGAGCAAGTATGCCAACCTCGGTCACATTACTCTGTGGCCCTAACTACTAGCTCATATTGCCTCTGCTGCCTCCTGTTGCCTGTTGCTTGTTGCTGCCTCCTGTTTATGTAATGGGCATACTGTTATATATCGTTTCGGTTGTGTAATTAAGTACTACTAGTATGATATTATATGCAAGTAGTATAAGGTGGTTGTGATAGAACCTATTTAACAAGTACCTGTATATATTATCAGTACCTTTTAAGTTGTTTGTTATGATTGTTCCTAGTTGCACATATTTCCCACCTTTCAAAATATTTTTTAGTGCGAATCTTTGAGAAACACACACACGATTGTTCCTGGTTTTGCAACAATATATAAAATCCATGGTTATTTTTCCTGGTTGCACCATGTTTGAAATCAACAAAAGATAAATACACATTACTTGCAACCATGATTTTTCCTAGTTGCAAAAAGTTTGGTACAACAAGTTAAAGACATCTCATAAATACTGAAAACAACTGACTAGCTAGCTAGATAACTAAACATCCAACAAAATATCATTCTTCGCAGTTACTAATGATCATTTCTTCTTAGAAGTTCTGAAAGTGAGCATGAAACTCATTTCTCATACTGATTTCTAAAATATAAAAAACAAGAGAAGAATACATTCATAATTCAATACTTATATTCAAAATTGCCAACAACAAAGTCACTGCCATACTAAGCATCATCATGAACCAAACATGCTTGCATTCCATTTCTTTTCTCATTTTCTTCAACCTCACTCTAGATATCTATAGATCCGTGTCTCTATCTGCCAGCCTCAGCTTAATCATCATCTTGTCATATGCCTTCTTACATAGCTTGGCAAGCATCCTTTGCATCTGTGTTAGCCACGGGTTGTCCATCCAGTACAAGTAACAACACACCTCATCTGGACAACCTAAATTTTTTCTACCCATGTCCGCACCATAGGAGGCAACCTTCCTAGTAGGAACAAGGTTGCACTGGCATCTCCAACTAGGATCTAGCTCCTTCCCACCAATCTCTTGATCTAGGATGGAAATTGGCAGCTCCCCATCGATTCCAACCCAACTCTACAGAACAAGTCATGTAAAATATTAAATTCCCCTAACTGCTAGAACCCTAGCTAGAACAGATTCAGGGGCGGAGGAAGACCTAATTTACCTAGTCCATAATGTTGCCCTCTCCTGCCGGCTCACGCATCCCCAAGGCAACCAATATGTTGCAGCGACGGCGGCGGAGATGTGACAGTGATGTGCGGTCTGGTGCGGTGCGATCGGGGCAACGGCTTGTTATGGGGCCACTCGTCAGCTCTAGCGTGGGCCCCACTTTTCGTTGGGTAATACGGGTCCCCTCCACACTCTCCAAATCCACTCACCTCCCAGCAGTAGGAAAACCCTCTCCGGCGACGGCCGAATCCCCTCCCTGACCCTCCCGAGCGACGGATAAATCCCCTCCCCTTCCCGGTGACAGACAAATCCCCTCCTCTCTCGTACACTCCCTAGCGACAACCAAATCCCCTCTCCTCCCCTCCCTTGTGACATCCAAATTACCTCCCCTCCCCTTCCCAGCGACGACCAACCACCCTCCCCTCCCCGACGATGACGGCAGCAATGTAAGTACTCCTCGACCTACTTCCCTTCACCGTGTCACCTCCTCGTTCTAGGTTCACTGCGTCAGTGCTGCATCTAGGTCACCAATGATGGATCTTGGCCTTAGTGCCACCGCGTTGTTCTAGGATAGAGCAGCGGTGTTGTTGTCTATGTCAATAGATGATATTGAAGTAGTGACCAAATTAATGCCCCAAATTGTTGTTTTTCATAGCTATATGTTAGTACTGATGGATAATCTTATGATATTAACTGTTTACAACTGGCCAATGATGGATATGTGGCACTTATCATGTTGATGGGATGATCTCCATCTACTTAGTGTCTTTGTACAACCACTATGGCTCTACATCTCCTTGGTAGATACAAATTCATCTCATTGACTTGTGTGTGCTATCTTACTATGGAGCCCACATTATATATTGATGTAGGTCATTGTCTTCTTCAGATGCATTTGGCCAATGATTAAAGTGTGGCACTATCTATGTCCATGGGATAATGTGCATATAGCACTTGTTTTGTACAAACACATTTGTTGTGCATGCTTCTTGCTATATGCTTGATTATCTCATTGATTTATGTGTGCTTTGTTAGTATGAGGCCCACCAAATTATTGTTTTTCATAGCTATATGTTAGTGCTAATGGATAATCTTATGGTATTAACTATTTACAACTAGCCAATGATGAATATGTGGCACTTAGCATGTTGATGGGATGATCTCCATCTACTTAGTGTCTTTGTACAACCACTATGGCTCTACATCTCCTTGGTAGATATAGATTCATCTCATTGACTTGTGTGTGCTATGTTACTATGGAGCCCACATTATATATTGATGTAGGTCATTGTCTTCATCACATGCATTTTTCCAATATTAAAGTGTGGTAGTATCTGTGTCCATGGGATAATGTGCCTATAGCACATGTTATGTACAAACACATTTGGTGTGCATGCTTCTTGCTATATGTTTGATTATCTCATTGATTTATGTGTGCTTTTTTAGTATGAGGTCCAAATTTATCTTTTTCATAGCTATGATTGCTAAGAGATAATCTTATGATTTTCACTGTTTATAACTATTCAATGATGAAAATGTAGCACTTTGATTGTTGATAGGATGATAGGCATCTACTTACTATCTTTGCATGACCACTATGGTTGTACATGCTCCTTGGTATATACATATTCATCTCATTGGATGATGCTTGTAGATGTGACCAAACCATATGCTTTTAAATTTGATTTTTGTAGTTCACTAATTATTAGTTGATTCTTCTAGTTAGCAAGTCTCCAAATGGTTGCACTGTCAAGGGAAGAATTAGAAAGGGGCGCCTGTAGAAACTATGAATACTGCAAAATGGAAGGGCTGATGCATAAGGAGCCTACTATACAACATAGCATCAAAATGCAGGTCTTAAAATTGTTACTACTGACTCTAAGATAGTAGTTAAACCTACTGTATAGCATCAAAACAAAACATTCTAATTACTACATTGTCCATTTAGGTTTCTAAAACCAACGCTGGCTTAATCGATGTCACATCCAATGATGATGACGATGATGGTGTGAAGCAACCTATAGTCAAGAGATCAAAGAAAGCGAGGTTCAGAGTATGTGATGATGATGTGAAGCAACCTGTAGTCAAGAGACCTAAGAAACCGAGGTTGAGAGCATCTAATGATGATGTGAAGCAACTAGTCAAGAGACCTAAGAAAGCATGGTTTAGAGCACCTGATGCTATTATTAGAATCGCCAAAGCCAAGAAAACTAGGAACCCAACTCAGGTGTTTAAATTATAATACGTTTAATGTATATATACAGTCTGTTCCTTTTGAGAGTTTAGTTCCATTTATCATTTAGGCATTCATCATTTTGCCTAACAGGACTGGCGTCGTGTCTATTATGCAAGAGCAATTGCAAATCCAGGTTATCATCGGGCATGTCCTTTTGTATCTACTTGTTAGAGTCAGAGGGGTTCCAGAACTCAGGGGTAAATGGTAACAAGCAATTTTCTTTCAAACTACACTATAAGTCTGTAACCATTTGTTTAATGTATGGTTCTTTTGTTTTTGGTGCACAAACTGTGCCATCCAATTCAAGGTTCATGTTCAATCTAGCCACAGCTGAATGTGAGAGTGTGCCCTTCAAGGTGCTTCGGAGGACCTACAAGATTGAAGGATGAAAGCAATTCATTACATAGAACGATCTTACCGGGGAAGAAATGTTATGTTTTTCTTTGACAGGACCTATGCCGAGGATAACTATTCTCTATATATGTGGTCTTGGTGGTGAGGAAGACGTATATGAATCTACTGTTGTCGCCCAAAGATGTCACCTTACCGATGATGAGATGGAACACCTCGTAGATACCCTACCACCAATCAACACCTTCATTTGGGTTCCATTTGTGACCTGTTTAAAAAGGACAAATCTTGTCCAACATAAGATGGTATGACAACTACCTTTTGTTTGTTCCTTGTATGGCTCCATATATAACTTGTGGTGGTCGTCGTCTAACATGATTACTTCTTTTTTTTTAATCCATGGCACGACACCATAGAGATTACCTACGAAAGTGGTTTCCTCCATGGGAATCCCTGATGATGGCTTGGCTGGAGTACAGCTAGGAGATTTTGATGTCACCTCAATTGCATACAAGACAGACCCGGATGGTCGTGCCGTCTTCAGCAATCAAGTGTGGAAGAAATTCCACCAGAGTGAACATGATCTTAAGGTTGGACAAGCCATGCTAATCACTGCTAGGAAGACCACAAAAGAGATGTGAAACGCGAAGTTTGTGTTTGAGACCATCCAGAGTGTTGTTGTGGTTGGGAACTGTTAAGTTTAACTAGTGATGTAGTCTGGAACAGTTAAATAGTCATTTGAAACCTAGTGTATATATATAATATATTTGCCTATTTAGTCTACTTTTGGAAGATTTTGTCGGGTATTGTTATGATTGTGTGAACTGGAAGCTACTACAAAGAATTATGGAAGCTACTAGTACAAAGAATTCTGAAATCTTTCCTATCCACATGCATTCCGGTCGCTTAGGCTACTCTCTAGAGGGTCCCTGGTCGCGAGTTTGAGAGATTTCCATGAGACTCTGATCTCCATTAGATTTTTTGAATCAGTAATTATAACTTGAGTGTTATAAGTAAAAGGTGAAAGATAGTACTTGCACATAATTCTAAAAGCTAACACAGAGAATTCTGAAATAAGCTACTAAAAATAAATACTTTGAATTCTAATAGTACTAAAATTAAATACATTACAATTTTATCTAAAAGGTAATACACATACTGCTGAAATAATATAAACACAATACAAATTTCTACTTCGAATAGACCTGAAAATGCTAGCAAATAACCTAGGATGAATATAGGATTCATTATCTTCTATATATGTTGCAATAAATGTTTAGAGAACTCTCTCTGCCTGCAATGTGCTGCCAGTATCTCCTCGAGGGTAAGGCCTCGATATACGTTCCAGCAGATGATGACTTAAGCCATAAATTACCATTGTTTGTTCATCTTCCCAGGCTTGAACCTCATAATTGTACAATCTAATATAATTCCTATAATATATGCAACCGGGTTTTACTGTGGGGCATAACATGGTGTCGATGGAGATAGAACGATGGTAATCAATGAAGAGGGCACGACTTACAATGTCACAGACAGCCTCGAGAGAGCGGTTCTCTGTGTCCACCTGGTACAACACCAGTTGACCTTTGGCGAAATCCCCGTTCTACACAAGAAGCAGATCACCATCTGACTCCACAAGGTAAAAATTGTAGGTTCCATGTATCTGTTCAAAGACTGGGGCTGCAATTATTTTGGCCATCGTGACAGTGCTTGCGCGCTGCTCTAACTGGATGTTGGTCGACATGATGTCTCCATTCTCAAGTAATGCATATATTTTCCCTCGGAATGCCTTCATGTAGATATGAATCACATCAGGTGGTGGGAATACATCCGTTCTCCAAATGATTCATTGATTTGCCCCATTGGGGTGCTCTCATCGGCCCATGCAATAATATCGGGATAATCTGTGCAAATGAACACCATCGTCGGGGACTTCATGACAACGACAGATTGTAGAATATCAGATGGTATGTGTGCTTGAAACTCAGTGTTAGACTTATGAGTGATTGGGTTCAGAAGCCGAATCTTGTATGGCTCCACCCTCTGAGCAAGCACGATGAAGCCACGAGAAACACCGACGAATTAGAATCTTTGGAAGAAGAGGGCAGTTGGCACTAAGATGTTTACAATGGAAAATACAAATAAATGAATGTTATATGTATATCGGAAGTGAATATGAACCTATGATGGACGTCCGTTAGATTCATCGTGAAGCAACAACCAGTGGCGAGGTTGAGGAAGGTGAAGTCGCCGACATCTGGAAGTGTGTGATCTATCATCATCTAGTTATTAAGATGGAATTCGGGCTCTTTTAAAGTGCGACGCTAATCGGTGCAGACTTCTAGACAAGCAGCATAGGTGTCGACGTACTCCTCTTTCTCCAGCAAGTAGTCGGCTATCTTGCGGAGTGGGTCAGCCGGCAGATCAGGCCAGTTCCTTTTCATCTGGCTGCTGGCCATGGATTACATGGGAACAGTTCCTATGATCGAGGAAGAAAGAAGAACAAGGAGACAAGGAGAATAAGAAGAGGAGAATAGATGAGGGAGACGAATCGGAACTGCCACTACGAGGAGATGAGGAAACGGGGGAGAAGAAGCAGAACTACCACTGCAAGTTTGGATCAATGGGCTTTTTCGTAACTAGATGCGTGAACTAGCCATGACTGCATGCAAGTTTGGATCAAATAGACTGACATGTGGGACCGGCCAAAAAACCACCACCATATTCCATGAAGTGCTACTGTGCATATTGCGCTGACAGGTGGGGTTAGTTCACGGATGACGCGGTCATGGGAAAAAATGATTCAAACATGCGGCGAGACGATATCCATGACGATTATACGCGAGATGAATTGGCTAACTGGGCTTCAGGGCTAGGGACCAAATCCATGATGATTTCACGGCGACGAAATCAGGAAATGTCATGAATGTCCAGGACAGAGGCCCTTCGAGCCCCTCCCGATGAAAAAACTAGGCCGTCATGGATCCACGACGTTTTTAGGTATCGTCAGGAAAAAACGTCATGGATCGTCTGGATTCTTGTAGTGGTCCTAGAAGGAAGCCACCCTGAAGGGCAAATCAAGCCGCCATTGTCACTGGGCCTAGGTTGACCCACGTGTGTAGATGGGTAGGCGCTAGCGGGCACCGCACGGGCATGCGGTAGCTAGCCGCTGCCAGCAGCGCACCTGGCACGGCCAACACGTGTGAGCACGAGTGAGCTAGCAAGCGCGCCGGCAGGCACGGGTAGGTAAGCGCTATAGCAGGCCACCGTGCTTTGACGGGATGGCCCAATGTGGGGTGCTGGCAGGCCACGACCGCACGCTAGCCCACCAGGCCGAGCTGCTGGTGCTAGCGGCTGCTGCTGGGTTGGGTCGGGTGGCCCACCTGGCCACCACTTTGAGCCTAGTCGGCTGCCCCCTTTCCCCTCTCCTTTTAGTTTAGTCCCAGTTGGGAAACCCTTTGGGGAGGGCACACCCCTCCACCTATATAAAGGGGTACCTATGGGTGGTAAAAACAAATAACAAGACCAATAATTCTCTAAGCCAATTTTCCTTAGAGAAGAAATCTCTCTCTTGTTGCTTTTTGCGGTGGCATGGTCCTTGGCAGGAATGTACACGTAAGAGACAACAAAGCTCCTACACACTATTGTGCTGCGGTGATTCCGGCGAAGAGATCAACTTCCACAATTTCGGTAGGGATTAGAGATCCGGGAGTCATCATCTTGCATCGTACATGTGCGATACCTTAGGGGTGCTACCACATGTGGCACCAGACTGTCGTACGAGGACCAGGACAAGAGGTGACTTGCAAGAGGCTTCGCGGCCTTGATGACAGACGAGTACGACTACATCATCCATGTTCCTACATGAGCGATATACACTTACGGTTTACAAGGGTATGTTACCGTTGTCTCCTCTCCGTTATTGCATTACTTCTTAGATAGATCCTGGATACGTGTGTTCCCACATAGGATTTTTTTTGTTTTCTGCCATAGAACTCTCAGTGGTATCAAAGCCAATCTATGCATAGTATGCTAGTATGGATAGACACATGCCAAATGTGGGCATTGATCCTCTAGTTTTTACCCTCCCACGTGTATTTGTTTATATCACCGCATTGTTTGATGAAGCGTCCCAGGCTGACCTTACATGTAATCTTATGTGAGACTGGTCCCATGCTCGACATAAAAATTGTACCATATAAGTGGCTAGCGGGTGTTTGTCTCTCTCACAGTAGTAGATATAACATCTACAACGGAGGGACCCGAAAGGGGTGTAGTATAGTCAACAATTGGACTCGTGTTGTGGTTGGAAGTTCGTAGGTAGAAACGGTTATATTGTGAAATCCTAACATCCATGGAAAAACTGCAATAGATAAAGTAGAGGCTTCTAACTTTACGATGTAGGGAGACTTGTGATGTGACATTGTTATAGTCGTGAACAACACAAGGTAGTTTACTTTCCTATTACTAAGTTGTATAGTAGTAGTCATCGCAATGATGAATGATACGACTGACAGCGTCGTGTACTTGGTGCCAAACTGGTGGAAAGATGGAAATCATGCTAGGAGAACCTGATAAGTGATCAAGGAGCACGAATACAACCATGTCATATCACATATAATTGCATGTGATGTTAATTTTTGCGTGTATCTTGTTTGTTTTCTATTATTAGATACACAACGGTAGCATCAAAATAAGATGATCCCTAATTAATACCAACATAGTGTTATCCCAAGTGTGCACCACCAAGAAAGTTCGTCATCAGGTTGTGATGATTGGGTGTTAGACATCTTAGAGTTCGCATACGGTGGGTGCAAGCCATGTATGCACTTCGAATACACTAAGGTTGAGTTGGCGAGCCTAGCATGTACATACATGGCCTAAGAACATAGTAGATCGAAATATCAAGCATGAGTCACATGGATGATGTGATCGACGGATATACTCCACCCTGGCAACTGTATCAAAGGTTATGATGATCATGGATGATATAGTGTAAAGGGATCATGTAATCACTAAACTATCTTAGGGATGGTAGTTTAAGTGGGAGCTCATTTGTTAATGTGATTACAATTTGAACTATAATTTACATGGGTATGACTTATTGGGTCCCCATGATTAGTTACCCTGGGCATACAAAGGCATATGACCCATAAAGCCCATGAAGAGTAAGAGAGTCAATGAAGCATACGACAGACAAAAGCGTGTGTTGGTAGTCAAGAAATAAGTGCAAATCGGCACAGTAATAGTGTTGTAATCATAACTTGTAACCTATCCATATACGTCTCCAGGACCCAGCCTCTCATATAAAGGCTGGGAGGAGCCAACGGGGGGGGGGGGGGGGGGGATCTTAGCTTCTAGAAATTTGCAATCCGCGATGAGCCAGGTCATAACTAACAAACCGACGACCTTTGTAATCATATTATCCACAATAATCAAACAACTTTGACTTACTTGCTTGTCTGATCAGTCGACGAAATCCCCAGGGTTTTCTTTTCCATGAAACCCTAAGTCCATAACCATGGGCATTGCCGAGGTTACCCCTCCTCATTTGGTACCGTCTGTGGGAAATCTGACCGCTAGAGCCATGGATTTGGTGGCCCCCTCTTCACTAAGAAATGACCCAACAACCATGGTCGGTGAGATCCATTGCGATCTCATCAATCCAAGCCTGCCCACCCCTATTTCGGCCTCCATTGACTTCAACAGGGAGACCGATCTCATGATCGGGTGCTTCCACTTCTGTGTGGGGGAACCTGAAAACCTCCGCCTTTCAGCCCTGATCTACTCGGGTTTGTCAGTCATAACAACAACACCTATGACGACACCTGCATCTTCTGTCGGCTCATCTAGAAAAGCCACATCTTAGTCGATGAATGTCGAAGAAAGCCATAGAAACTCCACAGATCTAGGGGATCTGGCTGATCTATATGACGGTCTCTCCTTTGGGTCAGATTCTCAGCTAACACCTCCACGCAGCTCAAGACCAACAAATGTCGAACTCTAGAAACTGAGGAAAGCATTGACTCCATAATCAAGAAGGCCAAATCTTTCCTGGAATAGAATCTGTGGGATTGCACTGGTTTCTGAGACAGTGTCTCCTATGGATCTGATAGCAATAATAGCAACCTATACATGACACATCATCACGTGTGCATGATCATTGGGGAAGGAACATCAAAACCTCAAGACTCCAATGGTAACCCGATCCTTGATCCCAACGATATTCTATCAGATGACGATGCATGACACCGAGGGAATAGGGAAGATTCCCTAATAACCGCATTGTACAAGGTAGGGAAGGAGCACGCGATGGTGAGTGGCTAACACTTCGGCTGCCACTGGCAACATGGAAAAAAGTGAAGATGATGTTTCGGGTGCGGATGACGAGAGACACCACGTGCGAAGAACTGATGGCCTACCAGTACCTCCTCCACAACAAAATAAAGGATGTGCTCAGGTTGCATAGGCAACTCGATGAAAGGAAGAGGCTAGCCGACGAATCCAGTCTTCGTCGGGAGCAGCTAAGCTCCACATGCGCATCCGGCAGCATAACCGAGGGGCACCGCCTAGGAGGGGAACTTCCCGGAAGCAGTGCATTCCGGAGGCCGAAAGACACGAGCCGGCCCGAGATCTAGACCTATCATTTATGTTAGTGGATTCAGCGGGAAACATAAAAGCAAAGTAGCACGAGCCTCCATTGTCGCTGCCCAAACCTACTTCCTCACAACTCAGCCAGCAGACGACGATCCCCGGGAAGCTATCCATCGCTCCGCTCTCATGGGCCTCGGCATGGTAGGAGCATCCCTCGCACAAGGAGAGCAAGGAATCATCCACCAACCCGACAAATCACCGCAGCGTCGTAGCAACCCTCGGCATACGGAAAACACCCAATGATCACGCTCACTAGAACATGTGTGCTTCTCGAACTCCGAGCGGGAGGATGATGCCAGAAATGTCATTACACAACGCAGGGTCGACAGATCTAGGGAGGAGCGTAGAACCCAAAGATATTACGATGATGAAAGCGAGGATGAGCTCGAACCTTGTGGCGCCAGTTTCTTTACTCAACAGGTTCGCAAGACCCTAGTACCCAAGGATTTCAAACTCCCTCACGATCGCCAAAAGTATGATGGCCTCTAGGAACCCGAAGCATGGCTGGCTGATTACTTGTAAACCGTCAAACTCCAAGGTGGCTCAAAAGCTACCTCTATGCAAAGCCTGCAGCTGCACCTAAGTGGCGCCACTCGATCATGGCTCAAACACTTACCCGAAGAATCCATCAGCAGTTGGAGCAACCTCGAGGAAAAGTTTATCCGAAATTTAAAATCCACATTCAAGCGTCCTACATCCATTGAAGAATTGCGAGCATGCAAGCAGAAGCCTAGGGAGTCAATACAAGCATTCATCAAAAGATGGGGCATCATTAGAACTCAATCAAAACTATATCATATGAAAGGGCGATTGATGCTTTCAACGATGGCCTTCACCGAAAAGAATTTATTGAGGAGTTGGGACGAGTCAAACCCAAGACAATTTCTCAGCTAATGGACATGGCCAACCACTGGGCGGACAACGAAGATGCGGTGAACAACAAGTGGGGTCACTCACCCGAGGAAGAGAAAGAGAGGTGCAATAATGATAACAGGAGAAGGCGAAGCAATGACATGCATAGTGGTCCAAGTAATATAATAGCTATATTCACCGGAGAGGACAACCGAAGAAACGACAATAGTTACAACAGATACCGAAGTAATAGAGATGACGTCGGAGGGAGAAGGACAACCCAGCAATACCAGCCAAGGGATCAAGAGCCCCCAATGTCTCCAATGTAGATGCTTGAGGGGCCCTGCAATATGCACTTTTACATCGACTCTGAGGGAAGAATCCGCTCAACTCGCCTCATGAAAGATTATCGCACATTCCTGGGTATGCAGGCAGTCTGCAACGCCAAGGTAACCGACACAGCAAACCAAGGGTATGCTAGTGCACCAGGAACCCTAGATCTCACTTCACCACCACCACCACCAGGGCCGTCGCCAGCAGGTCAGTCGCAACCCGCAATAAATAGAAACCCGGAGGATGATACCCGAGGTACAGGGAAGCAATTTCGATGATCCAAAAGTTACGTCCATCCAACAGAATTAGAAGTTGATCACACGACAAGTTAATATGGTAGTAATGGCACCACTATTGACACCCTAATATCTCCACTGGTTAGAGCAAGAAATAACATTCAGCAAGGCTGATCAC
Source organism: Avena sativa (assembly GCA_916181665.1). Lineage (NCBI taxonomy): Eukaryota > Viridiplantae > Streptophyta > Magnoliopsida > Poales > Poaceae > Avena > Avena sativa. The sequence goes on along the minus strand of OV702290.1, from coordinate 361,588,732 downwards.
CTGCTTTGAGTCCCATGACCGGGTCATTCGGCTTTGATAGTGGAGGCCCAAATTGGCGTATTTGATATGAGCAAGGTTTTCATGGATGCAGAAAGCAACATCAACCTCATCTACACCAAAACTTTGCGGGCAATGAACCGTTCCTTGACGAACCTGGCACCAACTAAAACTTACTTCCACGGCATAGTCCCAGGTAAAGCCAAAATTCCTTTAGGCAAAATCTATCTTGATGTTGTCTTCAGATCACGGGACAATTTCAGGTGCGAGAAGCTCGAGTTTGAAGTCATGGATTGGCCATCACAGTACCATGTGATCCTGGGGCACCCAGCTTTCACATGATTCATGGCAGTACCGCATTACGCATACCTAGGAATCCCTAGGGAACTTGCTAAGCCCGCACTTAACTTATATCCTGGCACCAAACCTGTGAAGCAATCACTTCGTCGTTTCGTGCAACCCAAGTGGAAGGCCATTGGACGAGAGCTCCATCACCTCATAGATGCCAAGTTTATCAAGGAGATCAACAAAGAAAAATAGGTCGCCAACCCAGTGTGCATCTCGAAGAAAAACACAAAATAACTATGTATGTGCATCGACTTCACCGTGCTAAACAAACACTATCCAAAGGATCACTTCCCGATCCCGTGAATCGATCAAATTATTGATGCAACCGCCGCATGCGAGCATCTTTCCTTTTTTGGATGCACATTTGGGATACCATTAGATTAGGATGGAGGAGGAGGATCAAGATAAAACAACATTTATCACACCTTATGGTGTATTTTGCTACACTACAATGCCCTTCGGGCTAAAAAACGCGGGTGCTACGTACTAGCGGATGATGCAAAACTGCCTTGGAAGACAAATCAGAACAAATTTTCAAGTCTACATCGATGACATCATAGTTACGACAAGGCAAGAATCTAACTTTGTCGATGATCTTCATGAAACATTCGACAATCTCGACAGATCCTCACCAAGCTCAACCCGACAAAGTGCTCATTTTGGAGTCCCCGCGGGGCAACTCCTCGGGTACCTCATATCAGCAAGAGGAATAGAGGCAAACCCTGAGAAAATACAGGCGATCCTCACAATGAAGAAACCGACGAATCTTTGTGGCGTGCAGCAGCTAGCTAGATGCATCGCAACACTGAGTCGACTCATCGCTCGGTTGGGTGAAAAAGCACTTCCATTCTATGCTCTCATGAAGAAATCAAAAAAATTCGAGTGGATCAATGAAGACTAGCGAGCCTTTGAAGCCCTCAACAAAACACTTTCGACATCCCCTATTGTCGTGTCGCCAAAATATAAAGAGCCTTTGCTGCTCTACATCGCCGCCACCAATCAGGTGGTCAGTAATGGGTGGACTATCGCAAAGAACAACACTAGGTAGATAAAGTAAACATTTCGATTATTCATCTTCATTACGGATCTTGATAAAGGGAGAGACCATGTCGACCATCTCATGCATCAACGGCTGCAACACAAAGAAAAATCACTCAGGGGCTGAGAAAGGAGCAAGCTGAAACAAGCTATGGAACTGATAAAAGAACAACACTTACATCTTTCATGTTAAGTTTAGTGGGGTTTTCGGCAATTACCATGCCTTTACCCACGATTCATACATGGGTATGACTTATCGGTTCCTCGTGATTAGTTACACTGGGCATACAAAGGCCTACGACCCATAAATCCCATGAAGATTAAGAGAGTCCATGAAGAATCGGGTGAACAAACGCGTGTCTTGGTAGTCAAGAAAGAAGTGCAAACCGACATAATAATAGTGTTCTAATCATAACTTGTAACCTATCTGTATACAGCTCTAGGACCCAACCTCTCAAATAAAGGCTGGGAGGAGCCAACGGGGAGGGGTCATAGCTTCTAGCAATCTGCAATCCGTCGTGAGCACGGTCATAACTAGCGAACCGGTGACCTTGTAACCGGATTCTCCACAATAATCGGACAACATTGACTTCCTTGTTTGTACGATCAGCCGATGAAATTCCCAGTGTTCTCTTTTCCACGAAACCCTATGTACATAACCATGGGCATTGCCGAGGTTACCCCTCGCCACTTATTATGAACTTAGTCTAAGTCTTTGCAAATGTCTTATAGATTATGGCCATTCCGACAGTTCAGGACACCTTTGGTACATTTATGAACAGGGAGAAACATAAGCTAGATGGGTCGACGTTCATCAATTGGTACCAACGCCTTAGGGAGAACTTCATAAAAAAACCATATTCTCTATGTCCCGCGTGAACCCTTGGAAGATTTCTCTGAAGACTCTGATGGTGGAGAAGATGCAAATCTTTGTGCCCTTTGTGACACCTTCATGACCATCAAGTACACCATTATCCATTCCATGGAATATGGCTTGAGGGTGCATTTCCATGAAATCGACACACTTGATATGCTCGATGATTTGAAGAGCATGTTCCCAGAGCAGGTCAGGCACATGTGATATGAGTACATGGACGAGTTTACTTCTATCAAGATGGAAGAAAACTCTAGATTGGAAAGCCACCTGGACACCATGGAAGATATCCATGTTCTCCTTGTGGATGCTATGGGCGACTGGCTGACCGACCACTTTGAAGGGTTCCATAGCAGAAAACAAAAAATTCTTATGTTGGAACGATCTAACTGCCCAAAATCTATCTATGTAGTAATGTAGTAATGACCAGAGCGTATAGAATACATACATTGTAGACCGCACACAGTTAACGTTCCGAGAGGAACGTGGTTGAATTAGTCGAAATCGTGGCCGACCTCAAGGTCGTGAAGCTCCTCATAAGTCACCCCTTACTCCATCGTGTAGCAGCCTGGCTCACGACATACAAGATTCCACTCTTAGGATGCACCCTCAAGGTTTCATACACATACGATGTATGGTGACAACCACCGAATCCCTTGATCCCTGTCGAAAGTGTGGAAGTAGATCTCTAGCTTGGAATCCCCGCAGCGCAATAGCGTGTTCCAGGTGCGACGTCTCTTGCACGTATAGTCCTTTCTTGGGACCGTGCCAACACAAGGAGACAACTATATAGAGGGAGAGGGGGAATTCTCTAAGGAAAATGCCTTAGAGAACATCTGAATTTTTTGTCTCATCCCACCCATGGGAACCCCTTTATATAGGCAGAGGGAGGTGTACCCTCCCCTTTGGGTTTCCCATGTGGGACTAAACAAAGGAGAGAGAGGGGGAGGCGCATGGTCCTCTAGGGATCCATGGGCCAACCGGCCAGGCGTAGCCCCACCCTGTGTGCAACCCAAGGCTGGTCGTGTGGGCTCCATGTGGCGCCTAGGCTTGGCCCTTGGCCCTTCCCTCTAGCAGTTTTCCCTCATGGGCCCTTTTCCCTAGGAATTTGGCCTATTAGTGGAATACCCTGTAAAATTAGATTTTAATATTATATTTTATATTAAATGAATTAATTAATATGTAAATACATATTACAAAATACAATTTGACCTAAAACACCTTTCAGTTCCCCTTTCGATTTCCTCTGAATGACTTCAGAACTTTCCGGAACGATTCTGGTTCTCTCTTAGAACTTTTCTGGTTTCCTTTTCTCTTTCATCTAATGGTTCCAACTTACAGAGGATCTCTAGATCATCGTACCCTTAAGTCTATTTCCCCATGGCTCGGGAATGGCACAGACATGATACCATCAATGATCAATACGGGACCAGGATGCCCATAATGACCCCTGTGCATTCCATGGTGACAATGTCGTTTGAACCGTAAAATGACGAGTCCAATTCCCTTTGTTTCTCCGATATAACTTGTTTGAGATCCAATCATTGGTATCACATACCTCATTCAATCTTGTTACCAACAAGTTCTGTTTTACTTGTTATCGCGATATTACATCCCCGTGACCTAGTCACATGTTGCAAGATTATGGATGTAATCTCACCAAGTCGGCCGTATGTATCTTACCCGTCTAAGGGTGAACAAATCCTAGTCTTGATTCAAAAGTCATCTACTATTCCTCTATAATACCTAATGTACACCTTTATAATCACCATTTCATCGAGTGACGTTTGATGCAGTCAAGGCAGCCTCGGGAGATAGTGAATAATATGATCTCACGGTCTAAGGAGAAGGAGACTTCGTTTCTAACTATTGCAACAATGAACTCTATGACTTGATCGTGTCGCAATCTTTGGTAATGCCCATCACATCATTTACCAATGATATGACCTTGTTGTTAACTAGCATAAAATCTCCATGATCAGGAAACCTTGATCATCGGTTGCCCAACGAACTAGTATGAATAGAGGCTACTAGGGACTTGGTTTGTTTCATACCACACCTGTATCAATGTTTCCACTTGATACAATTATAACACAATATAAAACTGTTATGAACTAATTGAGATATCATAATAAACTCCATTTATTATTTGCCTCTAGGGCATATCTCCTTCAGTCTCCCACTCTCATGGAAAACGTCATGTCCATGTTCTATTTTACTGGACCATTATGTCTTTTGCAAATCCTCAGTGTCTTCCTAATTCTAACATTTACACCATTATCTCATAATGGGTTTAAGTATTCGTTTGGCGATAGAGTGAGACTTTGTTTCTAGTGTTTTCAATGATGCACGATCAATCAATTTAACTTTTTCTATGTCACGTAAACTTTGAAACACACTTAGCAGAAGTCAAACTTCTTTAGCCAAAACCTATACTTCTATATCTATGTAGATCCTAGTGCATGAAATGTAACTAACTTCGCTTCTTTCCATTTGAGGACAAACTTAATTCTGGTTTAGTGATTAACTCAGGAATCACTTGAAGACGTGTTCTTATAGTTTAAGAGCTTGTTCTTCCAACCAGAACCTTCGGGCACATTACATCGAGTATACAATATGGTTGTATGGAAGAACCTATGACTGAGGCATATGAGCTTGTAATACTGAGACTAACTCAATTCTTCATACAAGTAAGAACTTCTTTCTTACCTTTTTCTATACTTAACTACTTCAGGATCTTGTCTGGGATATTCTGAATCTTTTCAGAATTAGGTCCAGGAAGCATTCGATAATAATGTTTATTAAACTTACCAATCGATCTCAATAGATTTTATTATTTAATAACTTGTTCAACTTCATCCACATTTACGAACTTAAATATTATTAATGCCAATCACATCATTCATATATGGCATCCACATATTTCAGAATGATGTCATGCTCCCACTCAGATATGGCATCCATATATGAGATTTAGGGATTTCACTTTAGCTCCCACTCAATATATGTCTCTTACATATTGAGATTTAGCCAAGCTAATTTGCTCCCACTCAAATGCAGGTCCTCTCAATAATCTTGGACATTAATCCTTTGATCATCATCAAATTGAGAATTCCAGTAACGAGACACCAATATCCATATATTGCTGGTGTAAATCCAATTGACTCAAGCATCATTACATTTGTAGTCAATTACTTGAATTTGTCCAAACATACTTTGTGACAAATCGATCTTTATGTCATTCATTAAGTTTCATTTCCTTCTTATGCCTTGCAGTCATTTAGAAATATCAAGTAAACATCTTTACTTAATAAGATCAAGTAACATGTTACTTTTCAATCTTAAATGTAACTTAATATAGGATTTTTATGACTCCTAGTCATTCCTCGCACTTAGGTCCATCACGCTTCTTTGTAGTTCATCACTATGTCTTGTTCAAACAACATGACATGTGAATCAATAATATAATTCCACAAACTTGCAGAATACATTGTTGAATCCTAGTTTCTTTAGCTGAAACTTTATGATCATTATCATTAGTTTCTCCTCTATTTGTAGAGTTCGGCTTCACATAACAAATTCCGCTGTGCCACTTAATAATCTGGAGGCAAGGTCAAATACCTTATTCTACAAAGACTTGTTTATTCACTACGATTTCAAATTATTGAAATCTCTAGAAACTCGAACGTGCCATAAATCTTATGGTGTTGTTTCCATGAATCTTTAGATGTTCCTTTGTATTTCAAACGAGTGTTTTCTTATTTCGATCTCTAACTCTAAACGATAACTATAACCCCGATAAGAGATAATAATAGACCATATGTATCTAATACAAAATGATTGCGATATTTAGGCATTTAAAATACACTTTGAAATTTCCGAATTATCATAATTTGTGAAACATCTTTCACAAGTCCTTTTATGCCAAAAATTAACTTAAATTCTTTAGTCATGTTGATCCAATCGAAAAGACTTTGTATGTATGTTAATTCAATATCCTCCTTCATTTTGAAATCATTTGAACAATTTCAAATTTGTTTCAAACTTATGTTTCATTAAGTAAATACTCATATTCACTTAAATCCATAATGAAGTTTATGAAATAATGATTTCCACTATTTGTTGAAAGTACGATGCATCACTATGTATAAGATTCAACATTTCTTTGCATATCACCGTTTTACCAGAATTAGGAGTTTTAGTCATTCCGCCAAACGAGGCATGGTTTTGCAAAGTCTCTAGATCAAACATATAAGACCCTGATTTTCATTTAGAATGAAAAACATGCAATAACCACCATGACTTAAACAATAGTGTCATGTCATTATTAAACTTTGGATATCATTTAGAATTCTAATCCTTTATAAATTCATAAACTATTAGCATTAACATAGTGATGAGAATAACTCATTTATAATCGCAATGTGACCATAAAGGTATTATTCATAAGAACAGTACAACTAGCTTGTAACTTATTCATATGAATAATCATCTCGCCAAAAGCAAGACACACAAACAAGGATTACAAAATTATATTCAAGTCTACTAATCCAAACGATAAACTTTGAGGAAAGGCGTGATGTCGGCCATCAACTATTTTGCTTGCTTTCATTAGGCCACAGTGTCTCATTTCTAGCAATTCTCAAGAAGACAATCATGTTTTCACAAAACAGGAAAAGTATCCAATACTTTTGTAAACTACAACAAGTTTTGCAAGAATTACATTTATAACTTTTTATATCTAACATATACCCTTTTCATTCATGATGTCCTTTACAATCAAGCCCTTTTGAGAGTTCTCAACTCTAATGCAAGATTGCTAAGTGACTCTCCAAATATTCTATTTTCATCCATGATGGAGTAAAACTCATCCAACGGCTCATACTTTATGTGTCTAATCTTGCATAATAAAAATTATAGTCCAACTCTCCATCAAATGGAGAATGGCTTATTGGTTGATTATAGAGAAAACACAAACATTGTGGAGTCATCGGACTATCTCCTAATGGTTATTGTCTCAAGAAGAGAAAATCATATTATTATGAGGATATCCCTCGGGCGTGGGTATTAGTCTATGAAGTTGGACCCTCCTTCTAAGTTCCACATCAAGTAAGAAATTTCCCATGGTCACAAAAGACCTCAATGGGATAGGCATCTAGACTAAGTTCATAATATGAGTTCAATTGATGATTAATCTCTCACTAAAATTGTCATCCCCTAGATGATTTTAGCGATCACACGACACCAATCCACTACACCATCCCCGATCGTCATGGCCGTCAATGTAGTTTCAAAGGTAGACATTTCCCAATGTCAATCACATCATTCATGTGACTCATGCTCGACCTTTCGGTCTCTTGTGTTCCGAGGCCATGTCTGTGCATGCTAGGCTCGCCAAATTAACCTTAGTGTATTGCGTGGCACATACATGGCTTGTTACCCACACCGTATGCGAACGTAGATATGTCTAGCCCCTGATCATCATGGACGGCTTCATAACGTTGAACTTTCTTGGTGTTTGCACACTTAAGGGAGAAGACAATCATTGGAATTATTGGGGATCATCTTATCTAACATGCTACCATTAAGTATCTAATACTAGCACACAATAAGATGTAAAAACAGGTATCAACATCACATGTATATTGTGATATGATATGGTCCTTATTCTTGCGCCTTGATCTCCATCGAGCGCTTTGGCATGATCTCCATCTTTCCACCGGTTGACGCCAAGTCCCCAATGCCACCAGCTGGTCGTCCATCAGAACAATGATTATTACTATACTACTTAGCAATAGAAAAATAAACTACTTTACCTTCATAACAACCATGACCATATCATAACACAAGCCCTCCTGCAAAACAAAGCTAGACACCTATACTTTATATTTTGCAAGTTTTACGTGGCTGTAATAGAACCATTTCTAATCTACGAACTATCCAACCACAACATGGATCCAACAGTTGTCTCTACTACACCCTGTTCGGGGCACTCCGTTGTAAATGCTATATCAACTACTGAATGAGAGATAGACACCCGCTAGCCACTTAGATGGGACAAGCTGTATGTCGAGGGTGGAACCAGTCTCGTGTAAGAATACACGTAAGGTCGGTCTGGGCCGCTTCATAAAAAAATACCGCGATATAAATAAGTAAACGTTAGAGGGTAACAACTAGAGGATCAATGCCCACACAATACATGTGCATATTGGCCCTACATCACTCCTAGGCATAGACCGGCTCTGATACCACTGAAGGGTTTTGTAGTAGAAAATAAAAAAAATCCTACATTGGAACGCTCTAACTGCCCGAGATTTATCTATGTAGTAATACAGTAACGACCGGAGGGTATAGAATATATATCATTGTAGACCATACGCAGTTAACGTTCTAAGAGGAACATGGTTGAAGTACTAGAACCCATGCCCGACCTTAAGGTCATGAAGCTCCTCGCAAGTCACCCTTTGCTCCAATGTGCAGCAGCCTGGCTCACGACATCCAAGAGGCCACTCTTAGGAGGCACCGTTCAGGTTTCGTACACATACGGTGTACGATAATGACCACCGACTCCCTTGATCCCTGCCCGGAGTGCGGAAATAGATCTCTAGCTTGGAATCCCCGCAGTGCAATGGCGTGCTGCAAGTGCGACGTCTCTTGTGTGTACAGTACTTTCTTGGGACTGTGCCAACAAAAGGATACAACTATACAGAGGGAGAGAGGGAGGAATTATCTAAGGAAAATGCCTGAGAGAATATCTCAAATTGTGTGTCTCATCCCACCCATGGGCACCCCTTTATATAGGCGGAGGGAGGTGTACCCTTCCCTTTGGGTTTCCCATGTGGGAATAAACAAAGGAGAGAGAGAGGGGGGAGGCGCATGGGCCTCTAGGGATCCATGGGCCATCCGTCCAGGGGGATCCCCACTCCGCGTGCATACCAAGGCTGGTCGGGTGGGCCCCATGTGGTGGCTAGGCTTGGCCCCTTTGGCCCTTGGCCCTTCCCTCTAGCAGTTTTCCCTCATGGGCCCTTTTCCCTAGGAATTTGGCCCATTAGTGGAATACCCTTCAAATAAGATTTTAGTGTTATATTTAATATTAATTAATATGTAAAAACATATTGCAAAATGTGATTTGACCTGAAACACCTTTCGGTTCCCCTTTCGATTTTCTTTGAACGGCTTCAAAACTTTCTAGAATGATTCCAGTTCTCTCATGAATCTTTTCCGGTTTCCTTTTCTCTCTTTCATCTGGTGATTCCAACTTGCATAGGATCTCTAGATCATTGTACCCTTAAGTGTATTTCCCTATGGCCCGGGAATGGCACATACATGATCCCATCAATGATCAATAGCGGTACCAGGATGCCCATGATGACCCCTGTGCATTCCAGGATGACAATGTTGTTTGAACCGTAAAACATCGATTCCAATTCCCTTTGTTTCTCTGATAGGACTTGTCTGAGATCCGATCATTGGTATCATATACCTTGTTCAATCTCATTATCGACAAGTTCTGTTTTACTTGTTACCGTGATATTACATCCGGTGACCTAGTCACATGTTGCAACATTATGGATGTAATCTCACCAAGTCGGTCGTATGTATGTTACGCATCACAGGGTGAACAAATCCCTTTCTTGATTCATAAGTCATATACCATTCCGCTGGAATACCTAACGTACACCTTTATAATAACCGTTTCACTGAGTGATGTTTGATGAAGTCAAGGCAACCTCAGGAGACAGTGAATAATATGATATCACGGTCTAAGGAGAAGGAGACTATGTTTCTAACTATTGTAGAAGTGAACTATGTAACTTGATTGTGTCGCAATCTTTGGGTAGTATCCATCACATGATTCACCAATGATATTACCTTGTTGTCAACTAGCATAAAAGCTCCATGATCAGGAAACCTTGATCATTGTTTGCCCAACAAACTAGTATGAATAGAGGCTAATAGGGACTTGGTTTGTTTCATACCACACATGTATCAATGTTTCCACTTGATACAGTTATAACACAATATGAAACTATTACGAACTAATTGAGATATGATAATAAACTCCATTTATTATTTGTCTCTAGGGCATATCTCCTTCAGACTTTGTGATAGATGGGGTGTTGCGTACGCTTTCTCCTAGTTACAAAGACGTCATCACGGACTACATCGTGAAGGATATACCATATACTTTTCATGCATTCATAGCCAAGTTGATGACTACCAAGGTCGAGCCCAAAGTTGGGATCGTTGCTAATGGAGAAGGTATATGTTGATATACAAGTAATAAATGTTTCCATGAAACAGTTATGCAGTTTTCAAGTATTGGATACTTACTCTTGTTTTATTGAAAAATAGTACCCAATGTGTGAGAGTTGCTGGATGGAACGAGGCGTTGATGGCATGATGAAAGCAGTAATCTGGTAGATGGCCGACGACACTCCTTCCCTCGAAGTTTATCATTAGGATTTGAAGATTTGAATAAAAACTTTATAATCGAGTTTGTGAATCATATTAGTCTGTCTTGCTTTTTGCGAAATACTTATTCATATAAATGAGAAACTATTCAGTTGTTCCTTTTCTATGAATAATTTCTTTTATGATTCAAATTGTTATTATAAACAAGTTAATCTAGTCTTTGTCTGTTCCATAATAGAGCATTTATGAAACATATGAAAATTGAGATATCCAAACGCAAATGTGGATTAGACCTAATAAGAATATCAAAGTCTCAACGGTTTGATCAAAGTGACTATTAATACAAGTGAATGAAAATTTGGCATAAGTACTTGTGAAAACTGTTTCATAGATTATGGTGATTGGACAAATCAAATCGTATCGATATGTCTAAAACATCATAGTCATAGTGTATGAGATACATATGGTCTGAAATGATATTCTACTGGATTAATGTTAGAAATTAGAGTTATAGATTGAAATAGTAAACATCTCACTTAAAGTATAAGGAACGTCTAAAGATTCATGGAAACAACACCCTATGAGATATGCCAAGTTCGAGTTTCTAGAGATTTCGATAATTTGAGATTGTTACGAATAAGCAAATATTTGTAGGTTATTCTTAGGAACAACTCCACAACCAAAGGAGACAAAGTTTGTATTGACTCAGCCTGGTATTTTCTCAAAAAATGCGTAAGTGGAAGAAAGTGAAAGCTCAAAAACAAGGTTATTGACCTTACCTTATCTTGTCAAGTAACACAACGGAATATGTTCCGGAACCAAAACTCTACAAGAAAAGGAGAAACTAATGATGAAGATCATAGCGTTTTAGAAGAGATAGTTTTACTAAAAGAAAGTAGGATTCAAGAATTTGTTCTGCCACTTGTTGAATTTTATTCATGATTCACTTGTCATGTTATTGGAACAAGACATACTTATGAACTACAAAGAAAGATTGAAGGACCTAAGTACAAGAAATGAGTTATAGTCATGAAATCCCAAATTAAGTTACATTTTGGGATTAAAAAGTAAAAGTTTGCTTGATCTCATTGTGTAATGGTATTTACTTAATCCTTCCCAGTAAACTACAAAGTTGAAAGGAAATAAATGAAACTTAAAAGGAAGACATAAAATCTCAATTTATCACAAAGGATGTTTTGAGAAATTCAAGAGATTGATTACAAAATGTAGTGATGCTTAAAGTCTGTTGGGTTTACATCAACAGTTAGTCCAATTTGGAAATTGGTAAAGGACTATTCGAAATAGCAAAGTCTTCAAATATTTTGATGAAAAGGTTGTAAAAGTATAACATACAGGTTTAGGTCAATTGTGAGATTGCTAGTATCTTGCAGCAAAAAATTCTTGATTTGACGAAAGTTCAAATAATTTTGGATATACCAATATTATCGATAGAGTCTGTAATACAATAAATTGAGTGGGAGCTAATAAGTTTTCCAAAGTTGAATATGTGGATGGCAGATTTGAGTGGGTGCTGAGTGATTTCCTGGCATGTCAAGTATTGATGATATATTTGAGTGGAAGCGTAATAATATTCTTCTATATGTGATTGACATACTAAGAATAATCTGTTTGGTATTAGAAATGATTACATCATTAGATCGATCAAATTTAACATATATATTTAACATAGAGGACCTATGTGGATAGATCAGGATGTTTAATAAACAATAAAATGTCAAAATACTTCATGGATTCTGAAAGTAGTCCATAATGTCCTAGTTGAGATTCTAAAACAGTTGTGTCATGTGTATGACATGTCATGTATGACTACATCATTCACGTTCTTGTAAGAGTGTTATACGCTTATGTTCTACAAGGGTATGTTACCGTTGTCTCCTCTCTGTTACTGCATTACTTCTTAGATAGATCCTGGCTAGGTGTGTTCCCACATAGTATTTTTTTTTGTTTTCTGCCTCGGAACCCATCCACCTAGTTCTGGTAAAACTATGACCATATATCATCCTCGACGGATTGGACTGCATTGGCTTTGGTATCTGTAACACTCTCGAATCGGCCATATGCAGATTTTAGCGATTCTTGCCAAACCGCATAGAAACGATTCAATGATGCCCACCAAGCACTTACATGCGGTGGAAAACAAAATAATACCATTACACAATAGTTCATGATGGAACCCACAAGGACATATATATACAAAAATGACTTGAAGACTCAAGAATACATATATAAAATACAAAGATCCAAAACACCTTGAAAACGATACAACATCTGAGTACGGATAAGATGCAAATTGTACTAAGTCTCCTAAAGAATAACCAATGTCGTCCATAACCCTGCCCAAGACAAGCCGGAAGGGTAACCTTGCTAATGTCATCAAACTTATACCTGTTAAAACAAAAGTGGTGCTGACAAAGGGCAAAGGAAAAAGGGAGCGGTTAGTACTAAGGCCGGTACATGGCGACTCTTAGAATTCGGTGGCTCTCGCTTACATAGGTATGGTGGACTGAAGTGGTAGCAAAGCATCCACTCAACAACCTATGGAGACTCGATACAACTATCGGCTATCATAGAGGGATACGAAAGACCTATTCGGAACCAACCTAATACTAACACCAAACATACCCATCCTAGTATTTCCTCCTCGATACCAAATGAGGAAGTCCTTCCGAGGAAACTCACATAATTGGCAGTTTTATTCATTCATTCCAAGGTGGTTTTCCAACTTATTAGTCATGTCAGATCCAAGTCAAATTATAACAGCAATTCTTTAGTGTAAGTTGTCTATGATCGAGAAACTATGCTCCAAGTCGTCCATAACCGTGGACACGACTTTTTGAAAAGATTTAACCCTGCAGGGGTGCACCAAAGTATCCATATGCACTTCCATCCTCATTTGCTAGATCAGGTAGGTGCCAGATCAAGTAACATACACCCATCGGTATGTCGGCGGGGATTTGCACACGACATTTCCCAAAACTAGAGCAAGTACATGGGGTCCACCCCGCTAATCTACCTGTAGCAAAATCGACAGACTCCAAGATGGACCCAGGGTTTGTGTCAATGGTTGTACAGGACTAGGAACCCGAAAGTGTGACTGGGCTTATCGATACTGTGAAAACATTCCACATTTGTTCCTAAACAGAACAGTAGTAAACCTCTCCTCGAGAAACAGTAGTAAATAAATTAGTAACGCATGGCATAAGTACATGATACTAATAACACCCAAGCTAGTTTGTGGCCCCCAATATAGTACCATGAAATTAGGTAGTAAGCCTGTGGGGTTCCCATACATCCCGCATGTGGTTAGCGCGCTCCGCCTTAGAACATGTGTCAAGAACTCGGGTCCTAGGTGGACACAAGTGGGCGGGACAAGAGCCATATCTCAACTATACCCACCAGTGAAGCTTTATTAATTATATCTACTTCTAACATTTAATTATCAAGTGGTAAGTGGAACCATGATTATCTCCACCATTAAGCATGTGCCAACCTCCCAACAACAGTGGAACTTGATGACGCGAAGCAACACCTGAGCAAGCAACTACGACTCGCAAGGACAACTGTCTATCAAACAACAGGAAATAGGAGGTGTCCAAGGAAATATAGAGGCTGCAAGGAATATAAGTGGTACGGAAACTAAAGCATCGCAACCTAGATAGCAGTAGATCAACAGGATGAAGTAAAGACTACAAATCCAAAATAGGTAGAAAGGGGGAGAATGCTCGCCTAGGAAACAACATCGAAGATTCATCCAAAGAAAAGTTCAAAGTTCGCATCAACTCAACGTCCTAATCCGTGAAGAAGCAAAACACTGAAAGAAACATCGATGCATTATTCAATACTATGGCAGAAGATCGGGCATGTTCATGATATGATGCATAACATGGCAAAGATGCAATGCAACTAGGAAATATTAAGCGGAATTGAAGTCCCGACAATTTAATTAGAAGGTTCGTGTGTTTTAGGTACCCCGCAATTTAAATGTTGTATTAACAAGACAAAACATGGCATAGGTTCACTACACAAATATAAATGTAATCTAGAATAAGACAAATACAACCCGCACATATACTCCATGTGTGATTATTTGTTGAATCGGCTAAATGCCCCCAAACCACAATATTTGGGAGACATGAAGGAGACATTGGGGTTTCGGCTTCTCGCATCGGTACCGGTCGAAGGAAGTCTTTGCATCGAAGATCTTGGCAACCTTGGTTCCCAACATCACGAATATTGATAGCAGAGATCTTGTGGGATGATGGTAACTATAGTCTCGGGGACCTTGACTTGGCCGACAAAGGATGAGAAGACTTGTAGAACAGAAAAGAGGGTCTCAATGAGATGAGCTGAGCAACACCATCTTCAGACCCAATTTCTCGAGAACCTGGTGAGACCTAGCAGAACGGTGCACAAAACACAAACATGCGAGGCAGGGGATCCTGCAGAATGGGGAAGACTCAACTCACTGTCCGTGTTGAGGCAATAAAGAGACACTGGCCGGCAGGGAAAATCGCTATGGATCTCCTAGAGTGGCAGGCGTGGTCAGGGTTGCACCTGAAGCGGTGTGCTTCAACCGGATACGAAAGATGGACAGAGTATGGTCCCGTGGCGGATGTTGCCGATGGTGAGAACACGGTCATCGGGATGGCTGGGATTTGAGCGGGGCTCGAGGCAGCAGGGCGCGGTACCGCGGAGACGACATCGGAGAGGAAAACAGGCGAACGGCGCTGGTGGCAAGACCGACTGGTGGCACGCGGAGTAGGAGCTACAGCGGCACCGAGAGGGGCAGGAGGCCAAGCTAGGGGAGGTCGAGCTTAGGAGGAGGCCACATCGTGTTGGTAATCGAGGTGGAGACGTGGTGCGGCGCGACGGACATCAGGGTGAAGGCCGCTAGGCTCCGGGTGAGTACGGTGGGGAGAGGCTGGTGTCGCGGTAGGCAGAGGGGAATCGACAGAAATGGAGGAGAGCCCGGGGGAGCAGAGGAGGCACGGCCAGTCGCAGGAGGAGGCAGTCGGCATCAGTGGTTCTGCGAGGCGGGGGGCACTACGAGAGGGAGGATGGCGTGAGGGTTAGTGAGGAGCGACACGGTGAGGAAGGTGATGCCGCGGGGTGGGTAGTGTCACGTGTGGGTGGCGTGCGTGTGTGAGTCTGGTGTTGTGTGTGTTGGTCGCGTGGGTGGCCGCTACGTGTGCAGCATGTAGGTGCGTTCGTGTTGGGGTGGGTTGGGGTGTGCGTCAGCAGGGGTGTGTAGCGCGGGTGTTGGGCATGTTGCTGGTGGTGGCAACTGTGGTAGGTGAGGGTTAGGGTTAGGGTAGATTAGGTTTAGTCTAGGTTAGGGTAGGTGGGGTGGTAGGCTGCTGCGAGCTGGGCCTTTGGGCCAAGCCGGTGGCGGCCTCCCCCAAAAAACATTTTTATTTATTATTTGTTTGTTTTAATTTTAATAAAGTATTTTGTAAATAGTTTTAGACAAACAAAATATCCAGGGAGTCTGGGTTTTTATTTGTAATTAAAGAAGGGGATATTTATAAAACAAAGATAGGATTTTGGTGAAAACATTTTAGTGCAAAACATGCATGATGATGCACAAAGTAAAAAAACAACAGTGATTTTCTAGTAGTGGTTTTCCTAGGGTTCTACAATTTTACACCACTAACAAGGGATCCCGTCCCCGAGATCCGCCTCATGGTACGGGGGAGAAGGGTGATGATCATATGATTCTTGCTTCGTGTGGATCCTCGTGACACCACCAACAAAGATTGTTGCTCCATCTTGAAATTGTCGACACCACCAACAAGAGGTTGTTGCTCACCTTCGTTGAGATAACACTCCGGAGAAACAAAATACAAAGGTAGAGGTCTCAACAGATAAGGCCACCCCTAACTTCCATAGAATGAGTAAAATTGCATTGATCCACCCGTTCAATGTACAATAGCGAATGATAAGAGTAGTGGTATGGTCGCGACTCCATACCGCACTCGAAGCATTACCCCGTACATGAATAGGGAATCATGATAGCTGTGAGATTCGACACATTTTTGATGGCTTTTACCGATGGTTTTCTCTCGGATTTGATCGTTTTCTGGCTTTACCTAATGCTAATACTTTGGTAGCAACGAAAATTTGGTTTTTAATGTGTGTTTCAGGTTCTGAATGTCAACAGAGGGATTTAACTAGAGAAACACAATATTCTGGAGAAAACAAGCAAGTCCCACCATGGAAGCACGCGAGGGGAGCTCACAGAAGCTTTAACGAGCAACTATACGGCGGGAATATTTTCCGGCCGTATAGTTCCGGATGTATAGTTGCGGCCGCCTCTGTCTTGTCAAAAGGGAGAACTTCCATGAAGGGACGGGGGACGAAAGCACAACACAGCAGCCGCCATACCATCCAGAAGGGAGAAAGAAGAGATCCGGATAAGAAAGGGAAGATGTTCTTCATCTCGCTCCACGATCTTCAACCTCCTAGCCAATACACCCCCATATCCACTACTTGTACTTGACAGAGAGAGGGATCTCCACTTTGCAAGACTAGGGTTTGAGATTGTTTCTTCCCATCTTGAATTGTGTTGGATATTTTTCTATTCTTATTGTGGATCTCCACGGTAATACAAATTCAAATTCCCTTTATTTAATTATATTGATGATCCGTTCTTCTCTCATGAGTGAGTAATTCCCTTGGGCGTGGGAGATGTAGGGGATTGGTGAGATGTGATGTGCTTTCATATATTTTCCATTAGTTTGTGATTGATTCTAATTACTATATTATGTGTGCTTGACTATCTGTGGGATGCATAATGCTTGTTGTCCAATTAAGGGCCCAGACAACATGATGCTTTGTTCTACATAGATGAGATCTTGTTCGCTAGAGGACCGGCAACCCCTGGGTGACACGGGGATATCAATGGAAAGCTAGTAGACTCGAGGATAACATGAACCATAGTGCTTATTGCATTAGTCCAATCCAAGGAGCTTAATCGCTAAGCGACCTGAAGGGTCTTAATCTTCTAGTGTCTGACCATGCTTTTGGTAACAGGCTAGTAGGATTATTGAAGTTGGGATGAAATCTACTAAGAGGAGTTCCGTCTAATTATGGGTTGCTCTCCTACACATATATATAAGATTATAATTGTTACATTTATCATTCTTCCACCTAGCACAGTCACTATCACCATGAACTGGATCTCCTCGCGCCTTCTTTTGCCATCTGCAGGAAACAACAAACAACCAAGCCATTCTTTACTTTTGTGCTTTATATTTCTGAAGTTTACATTTTAGTTCTATTTAAATACATCTCCTTTAATCAAAACCCCATTCCTATTTCAACACTTGCAGTCAATTCACTCGAAGACATGTGACAACTTCGAGTGTGACATAGACGTCACCCATAAAACATTTACCTTTGGGCTCCCTGTGGGAGCGATATCTGAACTTCGAAACTAGCTACAAAAAATCTGTGCTCTTGGAGATATGAAGCTATTTTCTAGTGATGTTGCCGGGGAGCTAAGCGCTAAGTGTTTGTCTTTTGACCTTTCAGGTGTTGCTACTACAAAATGTTCTCCTTAGGAGACAAAGGGTCTACACGCTCTGGTAGGACCTACCTGCCGGATTATATTGAGAGTGTGCCTGCTCAGAGGCGCGAAGAAATTATTGAAAAACTTTTAAGATCAAATAAAGTTGAAGTTGAAAATCTGAGTGATATTATGGAATCATGTCTATTTACAAGACAACTCCTATGAAACCTGAGAAAACTCTTAGGGAATACAATGCTCCAAGTTTTGAATTTCTTAAACAACCAATAGAGTTCCCTAATCATGGAGTTAGAGAATATCGATATGCTGGTGGAATTATTAAAATTTTGCAGGAGAAAGCTTTCAGTGGAAGGGAAGATGAAGACCCAGGAAGACATATTAGAGAATTCGACGATGTGATAACATCGCTCGGGCCAAAAGGTTTGCCAAGAGACTTCTCTCATCTTAAATTAGTTCGATGGTCTCTTAAAGGTAAAGCTCTATACTGGTTATACTCTCTCCCTCGCCATTACATTAAATGTTGGGAAAACTGCATTACTAAATTCATAAACAGGTTTATTCCTTTAAAAGAGGTAACTGAACTGATAAAGAACATAGGCAACTTTAGTCAGAATGTGGGAGAAAACTAACCACAAGCCTAGGAAAGATTCTTTGGAATGATCAATAGTATTCCTAATCATGGTTATTCTGAACTAACAATTTGCCATTTATTTTACCATGGTCTCAATACTCAATGTAGAGAGTTGCTTGATGATGGCTCAATATATCTCGAGCTCGTTGGGAACCCCAAGAGGAAGGTATGATGAGCACAGAAGCAAGTTTCCCTCAGTTATGAAACCAAGGTTATCGAACCAGTAGGAGCAAGGAAACAACTCCAAGGTGTTGTTACCAACTTGGAATCCTGCGCAACACAGCCACAAAACTTTGCCTCAACTTACAGTGAGGTTATCAATTTCACCAGTTTTGCTGAAAACAAAGGATTAACCGTATTGTGTGGAATATAGTAATTGCTTGCAGAAAGTAAACAGTAAATAGTAGATAGTATATCAATGGTAAAAGAATGGACCGGGGTCCATAATTCACTAGATGTGATTCTCCTTAAGATAGATGACATGTTGGGTGAACAAATTACAGCGGGGCAATTGACAGACTCAAGAAAGCATACCATGCATATACTAATCATCTTGACTCCTATGAGATCTGATTGGGCATTACAACATTATACATAGACCGTAATCCAACTGCATCTATGACTAATAATCCACCTTTAGGTTATCATCCGACCCCCCTCCAGTATTAAGTTGCAAGCAACAGATAATTGCATTAAGCAAAGTGTGTAAAGTAAACAATATGATTGTCCCATGGACAAAGGATTGTTGTTTTCTCCCTAGTAGCAACAGCACATCTAGTACCTTAGAGATTCCTGTCACTTCCCCAGATTACTAGAGGCCTGAACCCACTATCGAGCATAAATACTCCCTCTTGGAGTTGCTAGTATCTACTTGGCCAAGATAGCTACTAACAATGGAAAGCATGCAAGATCACAAATAACATAGAAATGATAGAATCAATAATCAATCTGAAATAGCATCTCAATATCCATCGGATCCCCGCAAACACAACATGTATGATTACAAATAGATGATCTTTATCATGAATGGAGCTCACAAGATCTAAACATGATAGCACAAAGGATAAGAACCAACCATCTAGCTACTACATGGACCCGTAGTCCAGGGATGCACTACTCACGCATCACACCGGAGGCAGTCATGGTGATGCAGAAGGCCTCCAGGGTGATCTCTCCCCTCTGGCAGGGTGCCGGGAAGAGCTCTGGATCCCCCCGATCCGGGGATCGAGATGGCGGCGGCTACAAACTCTTTCGTGGATTTCTGTTTGGGTCTTTTGATGGGGTACTTAGGGTTTTCATCCCGGGAGGCTTTTATAGGCGGAAGGGCAAGGCCGGTGGAGCACCAGGGGGCCCACACCCCCTGGTGGTGCGCCCCCTAGGCCACGCTGCCACCAGGTGTGGCCGCGTGGTGCGCCACTTCGTCACCTCTCTGGACTCTATGTTGCTTCGGGTAAAATATTGACTTTGGCTTTTGTCCCGTCCAATTCCGAGAATATTTCCTTACTAGCTTTTCTGAAACCAAAAACAACAGAAAACAGGCAACTCGCACTATGGCATCTTGGTAATAGGTTAGTTCCAGAAAATGTATAAAAATACCCCAAAGTGTGAACAAAACATAAGAAAGTAGATATAAAACAAGCATGGAACATCAAAAATTATAGATACGTTTACGATGTATCAAGCATCCCCAAGCTTAACTCCTACTCGTCCTCGAGTAGGTAAGTGATAAAAAGAATAATTTTTGAGGTGACATGCATCATCACAATCTTGATCAAGGTATTTGTAAAACATTGATAGCTGGGATCATAGTACTTTAACATAGCATGAAAGATATAGTTCTAACAATAAGACATAACAACTATGTTGTAACATGAAAAGGTACAAACAAAAGATTCATGAATAATAATGCTTTGAAAGACGTTTGTTTGTTTCACATATAGAAAACATAATGAAAATGGTATTCAGCTTGTCCCTCATGGTGTAGCAAAACATAAATGCATAGGACACCTTCAAAGTTCATAAGGGTGACTAGATACAAATAATTTAAGAACAAGCAATATCAAAGTTATGAATCAATCAACAAGTTTTGGGACAATGCACATTAAACTAAGAATGACCACTATGCTCACTTAATAGGCGCATAAAGATAGAAGATGGAGACTCAACATAAAAGTAAAAAAGAAAGGCCCTTCATAGAAGGAAGCGGGGATTCAATTTTCATAAAGAGCTTCCAAAAATTATGGTACTTATTAGCTTTCAGCTCTCATTGCCCCTATCATAAGCATCTTTAGTTGATTAAGGTTAAAGTGAACAAATATGAGGATATGCTTGACAAGTTATAAGTTGAAAATATAATGCCCTGTCAACACCCGGAGTTTTAATCCGAGATGCCCGTTATGCCCTACCTCGCAATCCCAGGATTACCATTTTTGCGAGACATAACGGATTGGATATCACAGTACATCATCCATTACAAACCATACATAAGGTTTTACACAAATAAGGATCTCATGATCCAGTCTTTAATACAACAAGCAGCGGAAATAAAAGATAAGCGTAGCGGTGGGGTCCATCTTCAGGGGCACAGGCAATGCTGACGAAGGCAGATAGTCCTAGTTATCATAGTCGTCCTGCTGACCATAATCTTGATAATCTCCTTCATAGTCTGACCATGATAATAGCCAGGGACAAAAGCCATGAGTACTCTTCAAGTACTCGCAAACTACTATTAACAGGTACTATAATTCTAAGTTAAAGTGCTAAATCTAATTTAACTATCAAGTTAAGTTTGAAACCTAAGCTGAGTTCAGAAACAAAGAAAGATAAAGTAAAGTTCTAGAATCACTTAAGTTGGGAAGATATTATCATCAACACAACCCTGTTGTGGTCAAGTCAAAGTTCATCATTCATTTCAAGTTATTTAGAAAACATCTGACAACGAAACAGTATGGCCATTCCAACTGTCCATAAACACGGACGCGGTTGTTCGAATAGTTTGACACTCTGCAGAGGTGGTACACTTTCACCACAAGATTCGATACATCTGTCAGGGATAACCCTGAATCATCATACTTATAATGCAGATAATCAAACATAACCTTCCCTTTACACACCCTAGTACAAGCACCTCTCCTATGAGCATGGCCTCCCAACCATGACCATCAGTCATCTTGGGCACTGCATAGGTGGACAACATTGAGAGGTAGCCTCAGCTCAAACCTCTCCCGTGAGGGAACTAATACTAATGCATATAAATTTCCAGCTAAGCCTTACCCAATTCAGGTAGTGTGGTTGTATGGTAAATTTGGAATGGTATCGCATCCGAATCCAACCATCAGTTTTATAAAAGGGTTAAGGCTCATGCCTCATCATTTTCATCATCATAAACCAGTTGTGTCTCTCAACACATGTCAAAACATCTCAATAGAATGACTCATCATTCCACGGTTTTCACAATTCATTTTCACCAAGTGCTCCCATCTAAAGTGACTCAAGTTTTTGATCTACTCTAAAATACTAAGTTAAGAGGGTTCACTAAAGGGGAAAGATGGGATCAATCTCATGCCATAGAATGACATCTAAAGGTTTCTAAGTAGGTCAAGTTCTATACTTTTTATGCTACCTTCAAAAATAAGTAAGCAACTTTCCATACTAAGGGGAGTGAAACTTGTAAGTAAGGCTTGGGGTACTAATAGTTAAAAAGGGGTGTGATCAAAGCATGCCTAAAGCATACTTGCTCATTCATGTAGCTTAATTCTAGCCTGCTAACAATAGTTTGCCTTGGTTGGTGCAGTGGTTGAAGTTTTCTTCTTCTTCTTCTTCTTCTTCTTCTTGGTAGAACTCGTCCTCCTCGAAAGCTTGGTCGGTACTAGCGTCTATAAATACATAAGGAGTAGACAATCACCAAACAATACTTAACTAGGGTAAGTAGCATTCTAAAACACACATTTGATGATATATTATCATCACAAACATCACAAGTTTAATTCAATAGTTTCAACCTTTTTATTTTAGAAAAGTAATTTCTACTCATTGAAAAATTAACTAACATTTAATATTCACCACTTAAAACATGGGATCATGTTGACACATGTCATCACCACATATTCTAACATGTGGGAATGAGATTTAAGGGTTGGATCAATATTACTTTGGTTTAAGTTCATTATTTAATGATTTAAAGTGACTAGAAATGCCTATATAGCATTATTTTGGTACTAGTCCAAAGTCACTGCATGTAAACCTTAATATTATTACATATTAAGATAGATATGATGAATTGTGATTTTTGAGAGTTGGAATCAACTCAAAATCTAACTTGGTTGATTTTATAAAAATGTTGCAAGTTGCAAAGCTTCTGTTTTGTTATTTTTATTAGGAGAGATCTATAACTCTAACTGAATTTAATCCAACGGGCTTGGATAGATCATTTTAATACCTTTCAGAAAAAATTGGTTTCATGCAATTTGGATTTCTAAAACTCTCTGAATTGATTTTCAAACTAGGGGACAGAAACTAGATTTAACTAAAAAGAAAAATCCAGATTTGAATCGATGGGCTAGCGCGGGAAAGGACTTGGGCCGGCCCAGTGGCGCTCCACGGCACGGGGCTTAGCTGACAGGGGATCCCACGTGTCAGCGACACTTAAAACGTGAAACGGTACGCGCGCTGTGGGCTGTAGGATTAGAAGCGAGATCAACGGCTGAGGGTCGTCGTCGACGACGAACAGGTCGTCGGCGAGCTCGAACCCTAGCGGCTCGGTGGGGGTCTACTAGGGGCGTACCAGGGTTCTAGCGGGGTCGGCGAGGCGGGCAAACAATGTGGAAGACGACGGCAAGGCGAGGCGTGGTTGCAGTGGAGCTTGGGGTGGTCGAAATCAACGGCGCCCTTCTCCTCCTGTCGCGGCTGCTCTGGCTCCAATTCTGGCGAGCTGCTGCTCCACTTGCTCCGGCTAGAGGTGGGTGAGGTTCAGAGAGGTGAGGGGAGTGGAATGGTGTGGAGAGAAGAGGCTAGGGATGGCTCTTTTTATAGGCCCGATGGTGAGACCGAGCGAGATGGGCAGGCGACTCCGGCGACAAGGCTACGGCGGGGTAGAGGCATGGCTGGGGGTGGCGATCGATGGGAGGTTCCCTGGCGGTGCGCTAGGAATTGAATGCGGCCGTAGGGGTGGTGGCACACGGTCTGGGCAAGGTGGTGCTCTGCGCGGCCAAAGCGGCGGTGTCCACGGTGAGCGGTGGCTGTGAGGCATTGGGCGGCTAGCGGGGATGTCTGGGGTGTTTTCTGGGTCGAGGTGGAGCGGCGGGCGCGGGCTGGTGCCAAAGGATGGTCTGTGCGAGCGGGAACATGGTGTGCTCTGGGGGCGGGGGCGGCATGCTCGACCGGCTCCGGGCGCGGTGGTTCCTGGCCGCTCTGCTCTCTGTCTCTGGCCTGGGGCTAGTTGGGCGGTGGAGGTGGACCACTAGCAAGCTGCTAGACATGAGGAGAGGGGCTGGAGAGGGTTGCTGCTGCGAGTGCACTGTCGGCCGGCGAGGTGGTGCTCGGCATGGCATGGAAGTGCAACTAGGGGGTAGGGAAGAGGCTGGTTAGGCTCTGGTTAGATCAAGAGGGAACAAGGGGATTTAATGGGGATCAATTGGGGGCAAAACCCTGTTGTAAACAGTGAGCTAGGATTAGAGTAGAGATTATGCATGCCAAGTGTTTGATGAAATGGACGCATGAAAGAAAGTTTTGAATTTTGGTTTCAAAAATTTTGAGTGATCTCCACTAGTGATAGGTAGTCTCTGGTTGCAAGGGTTTTGAAAATGGAGCTCAAGTAGATGGTTTTTGAAATAGGGGTGATCTATGCATATGCATTAGATTCAATTTTAAACTGTCATTTAAAATAGTTAACAAAATGTTTTTAGCAGATCAAAATGTGGGCCTTGGTACCTCATTATGTGTACTAGCAAGTGGTGCAAAGATCAAGATTTTTTTTATTAAGAATTGAGTACTAGGAATAGCCAAAGTAGGCATTGGTACCTCATTATGTGTACTAGCAAGTTTGGGAATGATGTAGATGATGTTTAAATCACCTAAGAAACATTTTACAAGCATTGGATCAATCAATCATGGCAATTCAAACAACTCCTATTTTAAATGCATACACATATGAATGCTTTCATTTTAAATTTGGGAAAGTTTTTGTTAACCCTATTTTTGGATGATTTGATCTTGATAAGCTTGGATTAAAGTTTTGGGATGTTACAAACCTTCCCCCTTAAACAAAATCTCGTCCCGAGATTTACAAAGAAAACTAGGACCTAAAGAGATTTGGGAACTCTGTTCTAATGTAATCTTCGCGCTCCCAAGTAGCTTCCTCCTCGGTATGGTTGCTCCACTGAATCTTGAGAAACTTGATACTCATGGTCCTGGTGGTTCTGTAGGCTTCTTCTAAGATACGGATGGGTACTTCCCGATAGGTCAGGTCATTGTTGATTTCCACAGCTCTGTGATCGATATTCTTGAAAACTTCAGTCTTCTCAGGCACTTCCAAGCATTTGCGAAGTAACGAGATATGGAACACATTGTGGATGGCTGACATCTCTTCAGGCAGTTCCAATTGATACGATACTTCTCCTCGGCGGTTCAGATTCTTGAAAGCTCCGATATATCTGGGAGCTAACTTTCCCTTCAGACTAAAGCATTGAGTTCCCTTCAATGGTGAAACCTTGAGATATACGAAATCTCCGACATTGAAAGTCAGGTCTCTCCTTCTTTTGTCAGCATAACTCTTCTGTCTGGATTGGGTGGTCTTGAGGTGCTCACGGACTTTGTGAACTTTCTCTTCTGCTTCTCGGAGAATGTCGGGTCCAAAGATCTGACTCTCTCCTACTTGCGACCAATTCAAAGGGGTACGACACTTTCTTCCGTATAGGAATTCAAATGGTGTCATCTGCAAACTAGCCTGATAACTGTTGTTATATGAGAATTCTGCGAAAGGCAGGCAGTCTTCCCATTTTGATCCGTATTCCAACACACAAGCTCTAAGCATATCCTCTAGGATCTGGTTGACTCTCTCGGTTTGTCCATCTGTTTGTGGGTGATAAGCGGTACTGAAGTTCAACTTGGTTACTAAACCTTCCTGAACTTGCTGCCAAAATCTTGAAGTAAACTGGGTTCCTCGATCTGAGACGATGGTCTTGGGGGTTCCATGCAGACTAACAATCCTAGCAATGTACAGCTCTGCTAGTTTTGCACTCTGGTAGGTTGTCTTGACAGGTATAAAGTGGGCTACCTTGGACAGTCGATCAACTATGACCCAGATTGAGTCATTTCCCCTACTAGAAGTAGGTAAACCTGTGATAAAGTCCATTCCGACGGAATCCCATTTCCATTCCGGAATCTATAATGGTTGCAACAATCCTGCAGGTCTCTGATGCTCTACTTTGACTCTTTGATAGATGTCACATTTGGCGATGTAGCTTCCGATCTCTCTTTTCATCTTGTGCCACCAAAATTGTTCTTTCAAATCCTGATACATCTTTGTTCCTCCGGGGTGGATAGAATAAAGAGTATCATGAGCTTCCTTCATGATAATTTCCTTCAGCTCCAAATCTGCTGGCACACAGATACGTCCTTTGTACCACAGTACACCTTCTTCGTCTTCGGTGAATCCATGTACCTTTCATGTACCAATACGACGTTTGATTTCGTCGATACTTTCATTACCCTTCTGGGCTTCCTTGATTTGGCTAATCAACATGGGTTGAAGTTCAATGCTAGCTAGGAATCCTTTGCTAACTAACTCAGTCCTGAACTGCTCCAACTCCTCATACAAACTTGGTTGCTTCTCCTTGATCATGGTGTTAAGCCTACACGACAATCTGCTAAGATCCTCCGCTACCACATTGGCTTTGCCGGGGTGATAGTGAATGTCAAGGTCATAATCCTTGATTAACTCTATCCATCTTCTTTGCCTCATATTCAGCTCCTTCTGAGTGAAGATATACTTCAAGCTCTTATGATCTGAGTAAATCTCACAGCGATTACCCATCAAATAATGACGCCATGTCTTCAACGCTAGAACCACGGCTGCTAGCTCAAGATCATGGGTTGGATAGTTCTGCTCATGTTGCTTCAATTGTCGAGACAGATACACGATGACTTTGCCTTCTTGCATCAATACACATCCTAGGCCAATCTTGGATGCATCACAATACACATCAAATGGCTTCTTGATGTCTGGCATGATCAAAATTGGGGCTGATATCAATCTCTTCTTCAGCTCCTAGAAACTGGCTTCACATTTGTCTGTCCATTCAAACTTCTTGTCCTTCTTCAACAATTGGGTCATTGGTCGGGCTATGCTCGAGAATCCTTCTAAGAACTTGCGGTAATATCCCGCTAATCCGAGAAATGAACGAACTTGGGTTTGATTGGTTGGGGTTTCCCATTCTTCGACATCTTTGATCCTGGTGGGATCAACAGAGACTCCTCCGGCAGAAACAAGATGCCCTAGGAATCCTACTTCTTTCAGCCAAAACTCACACTTGTTGAACTTGGCATACAACTGATGCTCTCTCAGGGTTTCTAGGATGATTCTGAGATGTTGCTCATGCTCTTCTTCTGACTTGGAGTAGATAAGGATGTCGTCGATAAACACAACTACAAACTTGTCTAGGAAATTCATAAAGATCTTATTCATGAGATTCATGAAATAAGCATGGGCATTGGTTAATCCAAAATACATAACCGTATACTCGTATAAACCATAGCGAGTAGTAAAGGCGGTCTTTGGAATATCCGTTGCACGGATCTTAAGTTGGTGATAACCAGTCCTAAGATCAATCTTTGAGAATACCTGAGCACCAGCCAACTGATCAAATAGATCCTCTATCTTTGTCAAGGGGTACTTGTTCTTGATGGTGACATCATTCAACTTTCTGTAATCTATACACAGACGATTGCCTCCATCTTTCTTGTCGACAAATAACACTGGTGATCTCCATGGCGATGCGCTTGGCTGAATCAAGCCTGTTGCGAACATGGCATCCAACTGCTTCTTCAGTTCCACTAACTCTACTGGGTTCATGGTATAGGGTCTCTGGGCTATAGGTCCGGTTCTGGGGATTCATTTGATAATGAACTCAATATCCCTATCCGGGGGCATACCTGGCAATTCATCTGGGAATACGCCGGGGTATTCACAGACTACTCTGACTTGATCTATGGTGGGCAGGGCTACACTCTTATTGCACTTGAATTGACGGGGTAAGGTTTCAGAGATATGATCTACTGTTACTCCAGAACTACTGGTCATGGTGATGGCTTTCTTAGCACAGTTTATTAGTCCCTTATCCCTTGACATCCAGTCCGTACCTAGTACTACTTCCAATCCTTTGGTTCCAAGTACAATTAGGTTGGCATAAAAATCTATCCCATGTATTCTGATAGGTACAGCTTTGCAAACTTTTCTAGCTTTTGTTGTTGAACCGGGGATTTGAACTATCATGACATGCTTCAGGTTGGTTGGGCGAATCTTACTAGTGCATACAAATTCTTCGGTGACAAATGAATGCGATGCTCCAGAATCAAACAATACTCTTGCTAAAACTGAGTTGATAGAAAACATACCCAGCACTACATCTGGCGCTTCCTGGGCTTCTTCTGCGTTCATGTGGAAGAGACGACCGTTGCGGTTGTGCGGGTTCCCTGGGGCAAATCTTCTTCCTGGTTGAACACGACGCTGCTGCTAAGCTGGGGCATTCACAGGGGCATTGGCGGCAGTCTTCTTGGGACACTCATTGGAGTAGTGACCCTTCACTCCACACTCGAAGCAAGTGATCTGGGACTTGTCCTTGACTGCGACAGGTACAACATTGCTGCCAGTTCTGGGTGCAGTGTTGTTGTTGTTGTTGCTCTTGGGAGGGGCACGGTTGAAATTGTTGGCATTACCGGAGTTGTGATTGTTTCCTCCGGACTTCACATTACCTCCGCTACGGTTGGGGTAACTTGGGCGAGAATTTGGGGGTCGGTTGTTCCTTGGTGCATATCCTGGTGAGGGGTTGGGACGGTACTTCTGGTGACTATTGGATCCAGACTGCTGCATCATATGATGCTTGCGGTTGTCGTTTGCCAGGTTAATATTCCCTTCCATCTAAATGGCAGAGTCGACTAGCTCTTCGAGATCATCAAAACGGATGTTGACAAGGACAGTCTGCATCTCATCATGCAGTCCGTTTAAGAATCTCTCCTTCTTGGCCTCCGTGTTGATCTCATCCGGTGCATATCTGGCAAGTGACAAGAATCTGTCATGGTACTCCACCACATTCATTCTTCCTTGCTACAATTCACGGAATTCATCTCTCATCCTATTGACAAGACCTTGCGGCACGTGGGTGCGGCTGAACTTGACCTTGAATGCTTCCCAGGTCATCACCTGGCCATGGTTCATATTGCGGATGCTATTCCACCAAGCTCTTGCATCTCCGCCAGATAGTGGGTGGCGAAGAGAACTTTCTCATTCTCATCAACTTTGGCAACCTATAAGTTGTTTTCCATGGTCTGTAACCAGTCATCAGCATCTAATGGGTTTTCAGATTGGTTAAAGATTGGGGGATTGGTGTTCTGAAAGGTTTTGAGTTTGGATCCTTGGTGATCCTGATTTCCATGTCCTTGGTTGTTGAGAGCCATTTGGGCGATCTGCTGCAATGTTGCTAAGTTGGCTTGACGCTCGGCCCTGCTTGCTTCATGGTCCGCAATGAGATTCTGCAAGATCTGCAGCATTGGGTCCTGCAACGAGCTGCTCCCTCCTTGGTTTCCACGAGTCATCTGAAGATTGGGATAGATATAGGGGTAAGAGGGAAATTCTAAGGTTCATGGTTTTGGGTTTTCAAAGCTAACACATTGAGTTAGACTCAGGTTTTTCAACTAACTTCTTTTTCATTCATGCAAGCAAGCACCCGATACAACACACACCACCACAAGCAAAGGGGAAAATAGATGGTTTGAAGAACCATTCTGCAAGCTACGATACAATGAGATGATACATCTCATGCTACGATAGTGCTCTAGTGCATCTATTCATCGTCGATGAAATCGGAGTCTTCATCATCAGTGTAGAAGTCCACAGCATCCTCCTCCAGAAAGTCATCATCGTTGCTGAGGTAAGAATCCATATCTCCCTGGATATCTTCACCCTCATCTTCTTCTTCCTTGGCGGCAAGCTAAGCTTCCTGCTCCTTGATGGTCTTCTCGAGGTCGGCCACCTTCTTGTGAAGACGGGTGATGGTGCGATCCTTCTTTGCACGCTGGCGACGAAGAGACTGGCGATCTTGGACGAGCAGTGCGAAAGTCTAGGCCTTCTGGTCGGCAATGGCACGGTTCTGGTTGGCTAACTCCCTGGCATTGTCCAGTTCCTGCTGTCTGTCATGAAGCAAGAAGTCAAGGTTCTCCACTTGACTCCTCAACTCTGGGTGACTTGGCATCTCCATCAGCATTCCCATGAAGTCACGTCTTGCATAGTGGGCAAAACGGGTTCCTTGGATCTTGTTGACACTGAGGGCACATAGACGTGCGAGAGCTTCATGCATTGCCCTGGCTAATCCATCTAGCCAGTTGTTCTCTCTCACGGAGAACTGAATTCTCCTGGAAGTTGGTGCTTTGATGCTTCCCCGAAGATCCGCGGTGACTAGCCACTGTAGGTCTCCTCCTAGGGGTCCTGGAAGTTGAGCTCCAAGAAACTCCGGATGTGGGCGTCCCAGTAACTCCGACAGTGAATCCAGATCCCTCTCGAAGATCAGCTGACCTCCATTTCCCAACTGGTAAAACTTGCTGAACTGAGTCTCCATCTACAAGAATTAAGGATGAGGAAATTAGTGAAGTGATCAAGCGTGTCAAGTTTTAAGTAGTAATGTAAGAATTTTGAGGAACATGAATTTTTGAGAAAGAATGAGTTCACCAGGATAAGAGAGGAAATAGTTTTTCATAAATACTCACTTTGGTTTTGAAGCTAAGTTTTTGGTTTGGACGTCCATTCTAACTAGGGTCTCCTATGGTCAGGATGGCTCTGATACCAACTTGTCAACACCCGGATTTTTAATCCTAGATGCCCATTATGCCCTACCTCGCAATCCCAGGATTACCATTTTTGCGAGACATAACGGATTGGATATCACAGTACATCATCCATTACAAACCATACATAAGGTTTTACACAAATAAGGATCTCATGATCCAGTCTTTAATACAACAAGCAGCGGAAATAAAAGATAAGCGTAGCGGTGGGGTCCATCTTCAGGGGCACAGGCAATGCTGACGAAGGCAGATAGTCCTAGTTATCATAGCCGTCCTGCTGACCAACATCTTGATAATCTCCTTCATAGTCTGACCATGATAATAGCCAGGGACAAAAGCCATGAGTACCCTTCAAGTACTCGCAAACTACTATTAACAGGTACTATAATTCTAAGTTAAAGTGTTGAATCTAATTTAACTATCAAGTTAAGTTTGAAACCTAAGCTGAGTTCAGAAGCAAAGAAAGATAAAGTAAAGTTCTAGAATCACTTAAGTTGGGAAGCTATTATCATCAACACAACCCTCTTGTGGTCAAGTCAAAGTTCATCATTCATTTCAAGTTATTTAGAAAACATCTGACAACGAAACAGTATGGCCATTCCAACTGTCCATAACCGCGGACGTGGCTATTCGAATAGTTTGACACTCTGCAGAGGTGGTACACTTTCACCACAAGATTCGATACATCTGTCAGGGATAACCCTGAATCATCATACTTAGTATGCAGATAATCAAACATAACCTTCCCTTTACACACCCTAGTACAAGCACCTCTCCTCTGAGCATGGCCTCCCAACCATGACCATCAGTCATCTTGGGCACTACATAGGTGGACAACATTGAGCGGTAGCCTCAGCTCAAACCTCTCCTGTGAGGGAACTAATACTAATGCATATAAATTTCCAGCTAAGCCTTACCCAATTCAGGTAGTGTGGTTGTACGGTAAATTTGGAATGGTATCGCATCCGAATCCAACCATCAGTTTTATAAAAGGGTTAAGGCTCATGCCTCATCATTTTCATCATCATAAACCAGTTGTGTCTCTCAACACATGTCAAAACATCTCAATAGAATGACTCATCATTCCAAGGTTTTCACAATTCATTTTCACCAAGTGCTCCCATCTAAAGTGACTCAAGTTTTTGATCTACTCTAAAATACTAAGTTAAGAGGGTTCACTAAAGGGGAAAGATGGGATCAATCTCATGCCATAGAATGACATCTAAAGGTTTCTAAGTAGGTCAAGTTCTATACTTTTTATGCTACCTTCAAAAATAAGTAAGGAACTTTGCATACTAAGGGGAGTGCAACTTGTAAGTAAGGCTTGGGGTACTAATAGTTAAAAAGGGGTGTGATCAAAGCATGCCTAAAGCATCCTTGCTCATTCATCTAGCTTAATTCTAGCCTTCTAACAATAGCTTGCCTTGGTTGGTGCAGTGGTTGAAGTTTTCTTCTTCTTCTTCTTGGTAGAACTCCTCCTCGAAAGCTTGGTCGGTACTAGCGTCTATAAATACATAGGGAGTAGACAATCACCAAACAATACTTAACTAGGCTAAGTAGCATTCTAAAACACACATTTGATGATCTATTATCATCACAAACATCACAAGTTTAATTCAATAGTTTCAACCTTTTTATTTTAGAAAAGTAATTTCTACTCATTGAAAAATTAACTAACATTTAATATTCACCACTTAAAACATGGGATCATGTTGACACATGTCATCACCACATATTCTAACATGTGGGAATGAGATTTAAGGGTTGGATCAATATTACTTTGGTTTAAGTTCATTATTTAATGATTTAAAGTGACTAGAAATGCCTATATAGCATTATTTTGGTACTAGTCCAAAGTCACTGCATGTAAACCTTAATATTATTACATATTTAGATAGATATTATGGAATGTGATTTTTGAGAGTTGGAATCAACTCAAAAGCTAACTTGGTTGATTTTATAAAAATGTTGCAAGTTGCAAAGCTTCTGTTTTGTTATTTTTATTAGGAGAGATCTATAACTCTAACTGAATTTAATCCAACGGGCTTGGATAGATCTTTTTAATACCTTTCAGAAAAAATTGGTTTCATGCAATTTGGATTTCTAAAACTCTCTGAATTGATTTTCAAACTAGGGGACAGAAACTAGATTTAACTAAAAAGAAAAATCCAGATTTGAATCGATGGGCTAGCGCGGGAAAGGACTTGGGACGGCCCAGTGGCACTCCGCGGCGCGGGGCTCAGCTGACAGGGGGATCCCGCATGTCAGCGGCACTTAAAACGCGAAACGGTACGCGCGCTGTGGGCTGTAGGATTAGAAGCGAGATCAACGGCTGAGGGTCGTCATCAACGACGAACAGGTCGCCGGTGAGCTCGAACCCTAGCAGCTCGGTGGGGGTCTACTGGGGGCGTACCAGGGCTCCAACAGGGTCGGCGAGGCGGGCAAACAAAGTGGAAGACAACGGCGAGGCGAGGCGTGGTTGCGGTGGAGCTTGGGGTGGTCGAAATCAACGGCGCCCTTCTCCTCCTGCCACGGCTGCTCCGGCTCCAATTCCGGCGAGCTGCTGCTCCACTTGCTCCGGCTAGAGGTGGGTGAGGTTCAGAGAGGTGAGGGGAGTGGAATGGTGTGGAGAGAAGAGGCTAGGGAGGGCTGTTTTTATAGGCTCGACGGTGAGACCCAGCGGGATGGGCAGGCGACTCCGGCAACAAGGCTACGGCGGGGTAGAGGCATGGCTGGGGGTGGCGATCGATGGGTGGTTCCCTGGCGATGCGCTAGGAATTGAATGCGGCAGTAGGGGCGGTGGCACGCGGTCTGGGCGAGGTGGCTCTCTGCGCGGCCGAAGCGGCGGTGTCCATGGCGAGCCATGGCTGTGAGGCGTTGGGCGGCCAGCGGGGATGTCTGGTGTGTTCTCCAGGTCGAGGTGGAGCGGCGGGCGCGGGCTGGTGCCAAGGTATGGTCTGTGCGAGCAGGGATAGGGCATGCTCTGGGGGCGGCGCCGGCATGCTCGACCGGCTCCAGGCGCGGCGGTTCCTAGGCGCTCTGCTCTCTGTCTCTGTCCTAGGGATGGTTGGGCGGTGGAGGTGGACCACTGGCAAGCTGCTAGACATGAGGAGAGGGGCTGGAGTGGGCTGCTGCTGCGAGTGCACTGTCGGCCGGCGAGGTGGTGCTCAGCATGGCATGGCAGTGCAGCTAGGGGGTAGGGAAGAGGCTGGTTAGGCTCTGGTTAGATCAAGAGGGGACAAGGGGATTAAATGGGGATCAATTGGGGGCAAAACCCTGTTGTAAACAATGAGCTAGGATTAGAGTAGAGATTATGCATGCCAAGTGTTTGATGAAATGGCCGCATGAAAGAAAGTTTTGAATTTAGGTTTCAAAATTTTTGAGTGATCTCCACTAGTGATAGGTAGTCTCTGGTTGCAAGGGTTTTGAAAATGGAGCTCAAATAGATGGTTTTTGAAATAGGGGTGATCTATGCATATGCATTAGATTCAATTTTAAACTGTCATTTAAAATAGTTAACAGAATGTTTTTAGCAGATCAAAAGGTGGGCCTTGGTACCTCATCATGTGTACTAGCAAGGGGTGCAAAGATCAAGAATTGTTTCTGTTAAGAATTGAATACTAGGAATAGCCAAAGTAGGCATGCGAGTTAAATTTGCCAAAATGACCATTCCTTCTTTTTAATTCTTTTTGATTTGATTTTCTTTAGGAAAAGTTTGGGAATGATGTAGATGATGTTTAAATCACCTAAGAAACATTTTACAAGCATTGGATCAATCAATCATGGCAATTCAAACAACTCCTATTTTAAATGCATACACATATGAATGCTTTCATTTTAAATTTGGAAAAGTTTTTGTTAACCCTATTTTTGGATGATTTGATCTTGATAAGCTTGGATTAAAGTTTTGGGATGTTACATGCCCCTTGCTTACAATTACCAAACCTCATGCTACTCAACTTTAGTCACGAGGAAGTTCTTGTCATTGTAAGTACATGTGTATCATAGAGAACCGCCAACAGGGTACCCCTTGCCCCATGATATAGGAGCTATCCCATATCAAAATGACAAGGCAACAGACAATGAGCATCTCAACGATCTTTTTATTTGCTATTTGCATAGGTTTTTATTGAGGATGCTTCACAGATTGCTCACTATGGTTACATGAGCTTACAAGCTCCCCTTTTATTTCACACCACCGGGATCCATAAGCAAAAGAACATGATATCAACTAAATAATGTGCATTGTTGAAAGTGTTCCCCATGGTAACATGGTTCTGCTAATTCACAACTTATAAAGCGCAAGCATATACACAACATAGATGGGCACAATGGTTCAAGTTTATTAAGTGCAAGAAAGTAAAGTGTGCCATCAAGTTTGTGAGAGCTTTAATCACTAATTTTCACATAGCAAGTTTAATTCGAAAGGTAGATAAAAACATGAATATACTTGGAATAGCAATAATGCTAATAGGTAGGTATGGTGGACTCTTTATAATAACTTGGTTTTATTTGGAGTTGCATGCATGAGTGGAACTCATACTTGGTACATGTGGAGGCTAGCAAAAGACTGGGAGCAACCAACTAAGAGAGCAATAATGGCCATAATCATGCAAAGCGACAAAACATTATTAATTAAAGCATAAAGTGATATTACAAGTCAAAAATAATCATAGAGGCTATGGTGACTGGTATAGTCTTAACATGGTATGAGCATGTGCCAAGTCAACCCAAATAAAGCATCAAAGGAGAATACCACAATATTATTCTTTTGTATGCTAAATCAACGCATGATTCTTTCAAGGCACATTAACCAATATCAATTGTTTGGAACAAGTCATGCTACAACAACAATCACTAAGCATAAAGTCAAAGCAATATCAAACATGACATGATAAAGTCTGGGCCACAGTCAAAACAAGACTCCTTTTGTACCACTTATAAGCATGAACTTTCCTACTCTTTTCCAATCCAAATCAACTTATTTGAAACTATGTATGAATGTGGGGGTCCAACCAATTTATTTAAGCAAACTAAGCAAAAGAAAACTAAAAACAAAACAAAGACGCTCCAAGAACAACACAATTGTGCATGAAACAATAAAAATGAAGTGTTTGGAAGAAACCTGAGATTTTTATTGATGAAGAAGGGGATGCCTTGGGCATCCCCAAGCTTTGATGCTTGTACTTCTTGAATATTTCTTGGGGTGACACGGGTGGCATCCCCAAGCTTGACCTTTTTTCCATACTTCATCTTATCACATTATTCTTCCCTACACTTTAAAATTTCCTTCATACAAAACTTCACACAACCTTCATTAGCAACATTAGTGTACTCAAGATAATAAGTATTTGGGTTCAGTTTCAACACAACTAAAACTTCCATTAAAACACAAGCTACTGTAGCAATTCCTTCTAAAAGCTCAAGTGATCAAATAGAACTCAAAGATAAAGAGATTAAGAGGCAAATGCAAGTAATGGCAGAAACCTATCAAAACAGACCAGCAGGTAAAAACCGATTTTTCCGAATACCTTTTGTTTCTCAAATTGAAAAGTGATGAACTTAAAGTTATATAACAACCTTGGGCAGAAGCACAAAAAATTACAATTCAAACCGACCTATAGAGATTTTTCACGAATTTCTACTGTGAAGCACAAAATTCTGTTTCGGGACAACAACTTTCCCAAGTATTACTTCTCTCTCATTAGAAGTTATTCTTGGAACAAAAAGCACACAAAAAGGATAAGGAGAGGTTATTACTGAGGCAATAACTTCCAAGACTCAACAAAATAAAAACTTACTGAATAAAAATTTGGGTTATCTCCCAAAAAGTGCTTTTCTTTAACGCCTTTGAGCTAGGCATAAGAAGCAAGATTCAAGTATTTTCAAATGAAGAAGCATTAAGAGCAAATTTTGTTTTAATAGGAGAGGCAAAAGGAATGTTCTCTCTCTTCTTAGGGAAGTGTTATATACCTTTCTTGAGTGGGAATTGATATTTAATGGTGCCTTCTTTCATATCAATAATGGCACCAACAGTTCTAAGAAAAGGTCTTCCCAAAATAATAGGACAAGAAGCATTGCATTCAACATCCAAAACATAGAAATCAATGGGGACATAGGTATTGTTAACCATAATAAGAGCATCATTAATACTCCCCATGAGTTTATTTTTAGCATTATCATCAAGTTGGGCATCTAAATAACAATTTCCTAATGGTGGCAAATCAAGCATTTCATAAATCCTTCTAGGCATAATAGAAACACTACTATCAAGATCACATAGAGCTTTGAGATCAAAATCATTCACTTTCATATTAATGATGGGTTCCCAACCATCTTCTAATTTCATACGAATAGAAGCTTTATGTTTCAATTTTCTTCTTTAATTTTTATGAGAGCATCAGTAATGTGTTTTGTAAAGGCCATATTCATAGCACTAGCATTTGGACTTTTAGCAAGCTTTTGTAGGAACATAATTACTTCAGAAATATTGCAACCATCAAGATCAAAATCATAATTACCATCCAAGGTAGTAGAGGCATTGTTTCCCATATTTCAAAGAATTTCAGCATTTTTATTGGAAAAAGTTCCATTGGTTTTAGGCATTGTTGCAAAAGGAATGGGGACTTCATGTGGTTTGCTAGCATCAACATTAGTGGTGGTGATAGTACATATACTATTATTTCTAGCAATTTCATCTTCTCTTTCCCACTTAGCATGTAATTCAGCTAATAATCTAACATTTTCATCAATTCTACCTTATATGGCATTAGTAGCAGCAAAGGGGTTTTCCATAGTTTTAGGTTTAGCAGCCATTTTATTAATCAAAGAGAATTGTGCTTCAGACAAAGATGACATATTTTTTCAGCATTCAAAAGTTTGGATTGCAAACTAGGAATTTTCCTATTTAAACTCTCAAGTTGATGACTAATATTTTTCAAAATAGTAGATTGTTCTTCCATGGTTTTAATAAATAATTTATTCTGCTCATATTGCATTTGCATGAAGTATTTAGTGGATCTTTCAGCTTCTAAAATTCTTGCTTCACTAGGCATTCCAGACTTATCATAGTAACCATTAGTATTATTAGGAGGATAAGGCCTATGATTATTCCTATAGGCATTGTTGCTAAAATTATTGTTTCTAATGAAGTTCACATCAACTTGCTCTTCTTGAGCAACCAAAGAGGCTAAAGGAACATGATTTGGATCAATATGAGCTTTCCCATTAACAAGCATAGACATAATAACATCAATTTTATCACTCAAGGAGGAGGTTTCTTCAACAAAATTTACCTTCTTACCTTGTGGAGCTCTCTCAGTGTGCCATTCAGAATAGTTAACCATCATATTATCAAGGAGCTTTGTTGCAGCACCCAAAGTAATGCTCATAAAGGTACCTCCAGCATCAGAATCCAGCAGATTTCTTGAAGAAGAATTCAGTCTTGCATAAAATTTTGGATAATCATCCAAGCAGTAAGTCCATGAGTGGGAAAATTCTTTACCAAAGATTTCATTCTTTCCCAAGCTTGAGCAACATGTTCATTATCAAATTGTTTAATTTTCATTATTTCACTTCTCATAGATATAATATTAGCAAGAGGATAATATTTTCCAATGAAAGCATCTTTGCATTTAGTCCAAGAATCAATACTATTTCTAGTTAGGGATAGCAACCATTACTTAGCTTTTCCTCTCAAAGAGAAAGGAAACAATTTAAGTTTAATAATATCTCCATCTATATCCCTATGTTTTTGCATCTCAAAAAGTTCAACAAAGTTATTAAGGTGAGAAGCAGCATCTTCAATACCAATAGTAGAGAATTGTTCTTTCGTAACAATATTGAGCAAAGCAGATTTAATTTCAAAGAAAGTAGCTTCAGGAACAGGTGGAGCAATAGGTGTGCACATGAAATCATTGTTGTTGGTGCTGGTGAAGTCACACAACTTCGTGTTTTCAAGAGTAGTCATTTTTTGTGTTTTTAATATAAAGAAGCAAACCAGTACAACTATTTTTTTTTTGTTTTTTTTGATAAAAGAAACAAGCAAACAAAGCAGAAATAAAGTAAGCAAAACAAAAAAATAAAGTAAAGAGATTGGCTGTGAGGGACTCCCCTTGTGAAGATGTCCTTGACTCCCCAGCAACGGTGCCAGAAAAAGGCTTGATGGCTCAAGATATCTCGAGCTCGTTGGGAACCCCAAGAGGAAGGTATGATGAGCACAAAAGCAAGCTTCCCTCAGTTATGAAACCAAGGTTATTGAACTAGTAGGAGCAAGGAAACAACTCCAAGGTGTTGTTACCAACTTGGAATCCTGCACAACACAACCACAGAACTTTGACCCAACTTATAGTGAGATTGTTAATCTCACCGGTTTTGCTGAAAACAAAGGATTAACCATATTGTGTGGAAGATAGTAATTGCTTGCAGGAAGTAAACAATAAATAGTAGATAGTATATCAATGGTAAAAGAATAGACCGGGGTCCATAGTTCACTAGAGGTGATTCTCCTTAAGATAGATGACATGTTGGGTGAACAAATTACAGCGAGGCAATTGACAGACTCGAGAAAGCATACCATGCATATACTAATTTGTAGGGGTTTCGTGCATGAAAACAATAATTTTTACCCTACGCCCCTGAACCCCTGATGTTGCCAGTACCTATCTATTAGTAATACAATAACGGGAGGGGCTTTTCACGAACTTACCCTTGAAGACCGAAAAGCGTTGTCAACGCTCAAGAGAGCATGGTTGATGTAGAAGAGCCGAAGCCGACCTCAAGGTCGTGATGAAGTCCTTGCGCTCCTGTGGCTCCAACGACTTGAGTGCCTCAAGTGTGACACCTCGCGGGGAGTTACACACGTCCGGTGCTTGACGATGACTCCCGCTTCCCTGATCCAGCAACAGTTGTAGAAGTAGAGCTCCTGGATCCGAATCCCGCAGCACGACGGCGCTCCGCGGTGAAGATGTCTCTCGTTCACGTAGTCCGAACTTGGGACCACGGTCACGAGAGAGAGAGAGAGAGAGAGAGAGAGAGAGAGAGAGAGAGAGAGAGAGAGAGAGAGAATATCAATTTGAGGTCTTCCCAAAAGTGAGAAGACCTTTATTGAATATTGTGTGTATTTATCTACCAAAATACCCCCACTATATATAGGGGAAGGAGGGGGTACACCCTCCCTCAAAGTCCCAGGGTGGGACTAAAGGAGAGGAGAGGGGGAAGGGTGGCGCCGCCGGCCACCCCCACGGGCCCCGCGCGGGGGGGGGGGGGGGGTGGGGGGCTCGCCCACTAGGGCTCCGGCCACCCCCTCTGGCCCTTCTCCTCTCACCTTTCCCTAATGGGCCCTCTTCCCTTCGGAATTGGCCCATTAAGACTTTTGACCTTTTAATTGATTTTCTCTTTATTATAAAATTATGAATAAATGATTAAATCAATATTTAACATTCATTCACATATTATTCAATCTCCGTGGCTATGGAACACCTTCCACCTCCACTCCGGACATCCTCCGGACTTACCGAAACCCTTCCGATTTTCTCTCTACTATTCTTCGGCGATTCTTCCGATCCTATAAACACTCTCTAAGCATCATCAAACCCTTAAGTGTGATACCCTATGGTTCCGGAACACTCCATAAATGGTCGGGACACTCCTGGACCAATGATCGACAGAGGGACCTGGATGGCCATGTGACCCATGTGTGTTCCACAAAGATTTTTCGTCGTTTGAACTGGGACAGTCGTGTCTTATTCCCTTTGTCTCTCGATACTTGCATTGCCCGAGATCTGATCAATGACATCACCATGTCGTGTTCAATATCGTTATTGAACAATGCTTCTTAACTCGTTCTGACAAGTGATATCCCTGTGATCAAATCACACGCTGCACAGCTATTGGATATAACTTCTCCGAGTGGGCCCTTGAGTATCTTTCCGTCACGTGGACGGACAAATCCCGCTCTTGACATATATTGCCTCTACGGTTTCCTCCGAGTACCTAAACACACCTTTATAACCATTGTATTACCAAGTGGCGCTTGATGCTATCTAAGCACTCTCAGCAGACAGTGATTGATATAGCCTCACGGTCTAAGGAATAGTCTACGAGAATCCATTTCTAATCATCGTAACTTGAACTTTGTGACATGATCAGGTCATGATGCTTAGCTTGGGTATTGGTTCATCATCTCATTCTCAGAA
The DNA here is from genome assembly GCA_916181665.1 of Avena sativa. Classification (NCBI taxonomy): domain Eukaryota; kingdom Viridiplantae; phylum Streptophyta; class Magnoliopsida; order Poales; family Poaceae; genus Avena; species Avena sativa. Next base: position 361,547,630 of record OV702290.1, on the reverse strand, counting down.
TGAGTTGACTCCATTTCCAACTGGCATAAATGCCACATGATCAAGAAACTTGATCATCTGATGACCAATGAACCAGCGACTAGAGTTTCACTAGGAACCCCTGGTTGTTTATATATCACACGTGTATTGATGTTTCCACTCAGTACAGTTATAGCATGATATAAAACTTAATCATAAACTTTATGTAATATGATAATAGTCCTTATTAATATTTGTCTCTAGGGCATATTTCCAACAGTCTCCCAGTTGCACTAGAGTACAAATAAACTAGCTGCATTTGTTCTTAATCGTTGGCACCATATATCCGGTACCATGAACATGCTTGCTCATGGAAGAGGTTGAGTCTTGGGTCTGTACTTTACAGTCCCAAATCCTTTGCAACTTACTAGTGTCATCTTGATTGACATTAATACTTTATCATCACATGATAACATCTGTGTATATGCATCGTCGCTATGGCAGCAGAACGAGGCCTGATTCCAGGAGCCTACAGTAGCTTTAGATCAACCTCGTGGGCTTTCTCATGGGCATTGTGCCCTGGGACACATCATTCTACATTAAAAGTGAACTAGCCCCGCCATAACATTATACAACATTTTAGATGGTACCCTTATCTATTATTATAAATGTATTCATCGAAACACTAGTGCACTCTGTGCAACTTTCGATATTTTTGTTCACCTTGCTTCCTACTTGACTTTAATCCGTATTTACAGGAGTTTCCAACATATTCCCTTATAACATAACCCTTTATGTTTTAAGATATGTCATCCTTCATGGATTTGGAAAACATGTCTGCAGTTCTCTATTAGACACTGCGAACAAACTTAGCTCAATGTTCCGTGATTCAAACTTAATCACTTTTAAACATTCCTTATTGGATCATATATTATGTTAAGTTATCATCCTGGTTTTCTAAGATAGAACCTATGTCTCAACATAGTGGATGATGATCATCCTTTTCTTTCTTTCAACCACTGATGTTAAACTTAATGCTATTCCTAACTTGAGTTATTAAGGACCAGTTCCTTAATTAACTTCTATTATGAAACCCTTTTCCAGAATCCCTTAAGGAATACTACATTATATCATAATACACTTATCATTAACTTCTACGCCTTATAAATCATTATTTATAAATACTTGCGCTTTTATTCTAAACACACTTAAGAATCACTCCTATAAGCTCCCACTCAAAATATGTTCCCAACATATTTGGGTATGAGTCACTACTCTTACTCAAACTATGTTCCTACATATTTGAATTTGAGACTTATATTGCTCCCACTCAAAAATATGTCATTCACATATTGTTTTAGGAAGACTTTTATAGATCCCACTCAATTTCATGCAAATTGCATATCCACTCACTATTTTGAACAACTTCAAAAACCTTTGATCAAATATCAAACTTGGAGTTCTACTATGAGATACTAGTACTTTTACTAGTTTTAAATCCACTAGACATTTAGCACACTTGAATCAAATTCATTTGAATTCATCCAATACTTGACAAATTGTGCTTTTGTCATTCACCCCTTTTCCACTATGGCTTTGTAATCATTTGGGAAAATTCAAGTAACCCCTTTTACTTGTGCGATTCAGCAATGAATTGCTTTCCAATCTCAAGGGAATTTTTCTTTGGGATTTCTCATAATTCTAGTTTACCATTATTTCCTTAGTAGTTCGTAGGTATGTCATATTCCAAGAATCATGACAAATGATTCACAAATGTCTCCATACAAGATATGGGTTACATTTTGAATCCTACTTCATGTAGTTAAAACAACAGTGGGGAAAACACAATGATCATTATCATTGATTCTTTCCTTCATGAAGAGAATCGTTCAGGAATGTTGTCTGTTGCGCTTCTCAACACTCTGATGCAGGGATTTGAATCCTCATCGTGTTTTTAACTATCTTCCATTTGCTTCATAATTGAGAAATATCACTGAATGCGAACTTTCTCGAAAATGTACCAAAATCCAAGCAATACAAGTTTTGCTTCTATTTTGGCTTTAGCTATGGATTTCGTATTCAAAGTTTCCAATGAATACTCTACAAGGACTTATTCGTTATTGTTTTGGTTATATCGAATAACCCCTAAACTTTCACGACGATCCATACTAGATATGGAGCCGATCTCACGAATCTAGATGGTTCACTATATATTCTAATTGAGTGCTAACTATTTCTAACTAATGGTCTCTACATCTACACTACAACGATTTGTTTGGCGTCATCTATTCACACATTTTGATATCTAATATCACATTGTGATGCCTTGCATTTCGACATTTCAAATGCATTGCATTCCACAATTTCTTCTATGCCAATCTTATAAAGTTGAATTTCATTACTATTGATCAAATCATAGTAATTAGATTCTCTTTTATATTTATACCCTTTGTTGATGAAATACTTTGATCATATCAAATAGTTTCATCCTCGTGTTTCCTTTGGTAAACTTCTTTACACATTTAAACAATCATATAATGATAATTACCATTTTGTTAAAACACAATACATCGAATATGTATTTAGTTTTAACAATTCATTAAACACTTTGTATTCAAGTAATACATTGTGTTCAAGTTATTTTGCCGAACTTAGGCATGATTTATATGTGACAAGTAATCAAATGAATTTCACATATTATCACGTAACTTTGAATTTAAACAATGGTTTCATTCATTAATGAACATATCATTAAGTTGGGTATTTTTAAAGGCATTTCAATATTTTACAAATGTTCATGCATTATCAATTAGTTTCAAACAACAAGGATAATTCATATGTAATCAAACAAGATATGAACACAAATAGAAATCATTCATAAAAGTGGAACAACGGTTTGTTACAAGCTCATATGAATAACCGTCTCACAAAGTGTAAGACACACTAAAGGAGTTCACAATCTTTTGATTACAATAATCATCCTAAAATATAAACTAAGTGATAAATGTTGAGGGAGAGTGTCATTGGCCATCATCTTCATGCTCGCCATCAACACGCAACGTCACGTCCTCTCCAGCAAGCACCTCTCATGCAGAAGGACCTGTTTTTAGTAAAACAGAACAAGTATCAAATATACTTAACACTGTGAATGGTGTTTGCAAGATTATAACATTTATAAAATTGTATATCAAATATATACCTTTGTCATCGATGACCTCACCCGTGATTGGGTCAACCTTTACATTCCTGAAATGTAATATGAACTCTTGGAAATCCAATGTTTTCGTATCACCACTCATGATGCTACTCCGGACATGTCCTTCATAGCTGGGAGGCAACGATCGAAGCAGCATGCCTATCGCAAACGGATCATCATCCAGTAGTCCATGAAGTGAACCAGTCTCATGTGTGCATCAATCATGCGCTCCAAGTGACCCTTCAGACATGTGTGCTCCTCCATCTGTATGGAAAGGAACTCTCCAAGCAGCTCATGCTTCCGCATGCGCACATGGCTTATGAACTCTGCTCTCAGCTGATCCACCATCGAATATGGATCAAGATCACCCATGAGCGGATGGAGTTCATTCACCATCCTGTAACGCATTATTATCTGAATGTAGGTGGACATCTCTTGACAATAGTAGCGGTCTGCCAGCTCTTGTGGGGTCTCATAGTTGTCTGGCTCAGTCAAATCCATCGTGCAGTGTATGTAGTCTACCACATGATTCCTAGTAAGGAGATCATTCAGGCTCACAAGCCAACTAGGGAAGTTGGATCCATCAAGTCTAAGTTTATCACCCATTCCCCATTCCTCAGTGACAACGTAAGCTTCACGGTGAGCCATCTCTACATTTATAATTGCAAAAGGAATTTAGACTAAGTTTATATTTAAATGAGTTAATAATAACTCCACTCAGAAACACCTATCCCATGAAGGGTTCCTAGTGATAACATGACCCTTTTTCCCCACATCTCCCCCGATCATCACAGCCATCAATGTGGGTTGAAGGGTGGACGCTAAACGTCGGTCACATAATTCATGCGACTCGTGCTCGATCCTTCAACCATCCGCGTTCCGAGGCCACGTCTCTGTAACGTGCTAGGCTCGCACCCATTGTATGCGAACATAGATATGTCTGACACCCACTCACCATGGGCCGCGTCATACCGAAGAACTTTCTTGGTGGTGCACACTAAGGGGGAACACAATAATTGGTAATTTTAACAGGGATCATCTTATTAGGCTACTGTCGAGTATCTAATACTAGCACACAATAAGATATACAAACAATAACATTGAATGTAAATGCTATGTGATATGGTCCTTCGTGTCGTGATCTCCATCCGTCGTCACCGGATTCCGGCGCCAGGGTTCCGGCGCTGTAGACACCAGGGTACCGGTGTCTTTCCGGCGTGGTAGTCCGTCACCTCCATGACTATCTACTACTACGTAACATAAGGTAATCACTTTACCTTTGCCACAACCATATCACAAAGCAACGCCCCCTGCAAAACAAAGTTAGACGCCTCTACTTTATCTTTGCATGTTTTACGTGGCTGAATGGGCTTTCGCACAAGAACCATTCTTACCTATGAACTTTCAGCACAACGCTAATCAACCAGTTCTCTCTACTACACCCCTTTCGGGGCCCTCTGTTGCAAATGGCATACCAACTAATGCGAGAGAGAGACAGACACCCCCCTAAGCCACTTTATACGGTACAAGCTGTATGTCAAGCATGGACCAGTCTCGTGAATGAACGCATAAAGTCGGTTGGGGGCCGCTTCATCAAGCATTACTACAGTATACACAAGTACACGTGGGAGGGTAACAACTAAAAGATCAACGCCCACACGCTACATCTCGTGTGTTCTACCCGTACTAGCATTACTACGCATAGATCTAGCTCTGATACCACTGTAGGGGTTCCGCGCATGAAAACAATATTTTTTACCCTACGCCCCTGAACACCTGATGTTGCCAGGACCTATCTATTAGTAATACAGTAATGGGAGGGGCTTTTCACAAACTTACCCTTGAAGACCGAAAAGCGTTGTCAACGCTCAGGAGAGCATGGTTGATGTAGACGAGCCGAAGCTGACCTCAAGGTCATGATGAAGTCCTTGCACTCATGTGGCTCCAACGACTTGAGTGCCTCAAGTGTGACACCTCGCGGGGAGTTACACATGTCCGGTTCCTGACGATGACTCCCGCTTCCCCGATCCAGCAGCAGTTGCAAAGTAGAGCTCCTGGATCCGAATCTCGCAGCGCGACGGTCCTCCATGGTGATGATGTCTCTCGTTCGCGCAGTCTAAACTTGGGACCACGGTCACGAGAGAGAGAGAGAGAGAGAGAGAGGGAATATCAATTGGAGGTCTTCCCAAAAGTGAGAAGACCTTTATTGAATATTTGTGTATTTATCTAGCTAAATACCCCCACTATATATTGGGGACGAAGGGGGTACACCCTCCCTCAAAGTCCCTGGGTGGGACTAAAGGAGAGGAGAGGGGGAGGGGTGGCACCACCGGCCACCCCCATGGCCCCGTGCGGGGGGGAGGAGGGGCTGGCCCACTAGGGCGCCGGCCACCCCCTCTGGCCCCTCTCCCTCTCACCATTCCCTAATGGGCCCTCTTCCCTTCGGAATTGGCCCATTAAGCCTTTTGACCTTTTAATTGATTTTCTCTTTATTAAATAATTATGAATAAATGATTAAATCAATATTTAACATTCATTCACATATTACTCAATCTCCATGGCTATGGAACACCTTCCACCTCCACTACGGACATCCTCCGGACTTACTGAAACCCTTCCGGTTTTCTCTCTACTATTCTTTGATGATTCCTCCAATCCTATAAACAGTCTCTAAGCATCATCAAACCCTTAAGCGTGATACCCTACGGTTCGGGAACACTCTAGACATAGTCGGGACACTCACAGACCAATGATCGACAGAGGGACCTGGATGGCCATGTGACCCCTGTGTGTTCCACGAAGATCTTTCGTTATTTGAACCGGGACGGTCGTGTCTTATTCCCTTTGTCTCTCAATACATGCATTGCCCGATATCTGATCAATGACATCATCATATCGTGTTCAATCTCGTTACCGAACAATGCTACTTGACTCGTTCCGACAAGTGATATCCCCGTGATCAAATCACACGCTGCGTAGCTATTGGATATAACTTATCCGAGTGGGCCCTTGAGTATCTTTCCGTCACGTGGATGGACAAATCCCGCTCTTGACATATATTGCCTCTACGGTTTCCTCCGAGTACCTGAACACACCTTTATATCCATTGTATTACCAAGTGGCGCTTGATGCTATCTAAGCACTGCAGGGAGACAGTGATTGATATAGCCTCATGGTCTAAGGAATAGTCTACAAGAATCCATTTCTAATCATCGTAACTTGAACTTCGTGACATGATCGGGTCATGATGCTTAGGTTGGGTATTGGTTCATCATCTCATTCCTAGAATGAGTTGACTCCATTTCCAACTGGCATAAATGCCACATGATCAGGAAACTTGATCATCTGTTGACCAATGAACCAGCGACTAGAGTTTCACTGGAAACCCCTGGTTGTTTATATATCGCACGTGTATTGATGTTTCCAGTCAGTACAGTTATAGCATGATATAAAACATATTCATAAACTTTATGTAATATGATAATAGTCCTTATTAATATTTGTCTCTAGGGCATATTTCCAACAGTCTCCCACTTGCACTAGAGTACAAATAAACTAGTTGCATTTGTTCTTAATCGTTGGCACCATATATCCGGTACCATGAACATGCTTGCTCATGGAAGAGGTTGAGTCTTGGGTCTGTACTTTACAGTCCCAAATCCTTTGCAACTTACTAGTGTCATCTTGATTGACATTAATACTTTATCATCACATGATAACATCTGTGTATATGCATCATCGCTATGGCAGCAGCACATCTAGTACCTTAGAGATTCCTGTCACTTCCCCAGATTACTAGAGGCATGAATTCACTATCGAGCATAAATACTCCCTCTTGGAGTTGCTAGCATCTACTTGGCCAAGATAGCTACTAACAACGGAAAGCATGCAAGATCACAAATAACATAGACATGATAGAATCAATAATCAATCTAAAATAGCATCTCAATATCCATCGGATCCCCGCAAACACAACATGTAGGATTACAAATAGATGATCTTCATCATGAATGAAGCTCACAAGATCTAAACATGATAGCACAAAGGAGAAGAACCAACCATCTAGCTACTACATGGACCCGTAGTCCAGGGATGAACTACTCACGCATCACACCGGAGGCAGTCATGGTGATGAAGAAGGCCTCCAGGGTGATCTCTCCCCTCTGGCAGGGTGCCGGGAAGAGCTCCGGATCCCCCTGATCTGGGGATTGAGATGGCAGCGGCTATAGACTCTTCCGTGGATTTCTGTTTGGGTCTTTTGATGGGGTACTTAGGGTTTTCATCCCGGGAGGCTTTTATAGGAGGAAGGGCAAGGCCGGTGGAGCACCAGGGGGCCCAGACCCCCTGGTGGCGCGCCCCCCAGGCCGCGCTGCCACCAGATGTGGCCGCGTGGTGCGCCACTTCGTCACCTCTCTGGACTCTATGTTGCTTCGGGTAAAATATTGACTTTGGCTTTTGTCCCGTCCAATTCCGAGAATATTTCCTTACTAGCTTTTCTGAAACCAAAAGCAGCAGAAAACGGGCAACTGGCACTGTGGCATCTTGTTAATAGGTTAGTTCATGAAAATGTATAAAAATACCCGAAAGTGTGAACAAAACATAAGAAAGTAGATATAAAACAAGCATGGAACATCAAAAATTATAGATAGATTTACGATGTATCACTTGACTTCTCAGCAGGAGGATCAATAAATACTTAAACTATTAAAGAATGTTTGGAATTAATGTCTACTAGGGCTAAGAATGATTCTTTATATACTCTTGATTTTGGCACTAAGCCGGAAAAAGGGATACTTCGGATAACTCCTGATCTTATGCCTGCGGTACGCAAAACTATAAAAGAAAAAGGTATACCTTCTGAACTTGTTAAGGAAAAAAAAGTAGATTTGTTACAAGTTTTGACTAAAGAAGATGAAACTAGAAAAGTTTTTCAAGAATTAAAACATCGACAAGTAAAATCTCATAATAACTTTCATAAGCATTTCCAAAAAAACAAAAAGATTTTGGCAGAACTCCCGGAAAATTATGATGAGATTGGCCAAGAAATAAAATTATTTCACAAGTATCTTAGTATGATTGAAACCCAGTGTGAACAAATAGCATCTGGTTATGAAATTTTTCTTCCTGAAGATAAAGTTATTCCTGTTTCTACTAATGTTGTCACAAGAAGGGGTGTAGTTGTTACAGGACCCTTAGGACCACCGGAATACAAAGCTAAAAAAGAGCGGAAGGAAAGAGCGTTGCTCGAAGCAAGCCAAGAAGATGACACATTGGTGGATCCTCAAGATGAAACTAAGACACAAGACCAAATCAAGGAGGACCAAAATGATGCACAAGATGATCATTATGACTCTGATGTAGAGACGGTTGATCCAAGAGGATATGAAGAAATAAGCAAGGAAGACGAAGTTGTTGTAATAGAAAATAAGAAAAGCAATAAGCAACAACAAAAGAAAGCGATGAAAGAGCCTGCCCCCCCCCCCCCAAAAGGTAAAAGACAAGAGTAAGTTAGGTGAGAAAAAGCTTCCTTACCTAGATCGAAAAAACAAAGCACCGGATCAGGTAATTTATAATTCTTTTACAAAGGTACTTAGAGACCTTCATATAGAAATCCCATTTGCAGATGCAATCAAAGTTCCTACTTATGGTAAATTCCTTCGTGATATTCTTAGTAGAAAGAAAGAAATAACTGAAACTGTTGCCATGGTAACTAGCTATCCTGCTAATGGGAAGCCGTTGTCTAAGTCTAGAGATCCCGAAATACCAACTATTTCATGCTCAATAGGTAAAACTGATATTCACAATGCCTTGTGTGATTTAGGAGCAGGAATTAGTGTAATGCCATACTTGAAGGAGATATGCCCTAGAGGCAAATAATAAATAGGTTTTTATTGTCATATCTCAATTAGTTTATAATAGTTTCATATTGTGCTATAACTGTGCCAAGTAGAAACATTGGTACAGGTGTGGTATGAAACAACAAAGTCCCTAGTAGCCTCTATTCAACCTAGTTCGTTGGTCATGATGATGATCTGGGTTTCAAGATCATGGGCATTTATGCCGACTGACAACGGGATCATATCATTGGAGAATGATGTGATTGGACATTCCTCGAAGGATTGCAACACGATCAAGTCATATAGTTCATTGTTGCAACAGCTATACCTAGACTCCTTTTCCTTAGACCGTGAGATGATATCAATCACAGTCTCCCGAGAGTTCTTAGATAGCATCAAGCGCCACTTGGTAATAAAGTGGTTATAAAGGTGTGTTTAGGTACTCAGAGGAACCATAGAGGCAATATATGTCAAGAGCGGGATTTGTTCACCCACATGACGGGTAAAGATACATACGGCCAACTTGGTGAGATTACATCCATAAATGTTGCAACATGTGACTAGGTCACAGGGATGTAATATCACGGTAACAAGAAAACAGAATTTGTTGTGAACAAGATTGAACAAGGTATGGGATACCAATGACCCCGATCTCGGACAAGGTGTATCGAGAAACAAAAGGAAGAGGATGCTACATTTAGCGGTTCAAATGACATTGTCATCAGGAATGCATAGGGGTCACATGGACATCCCTGGTCCCTCTGTTGATCATTGATTTAGATCATGTCTAGAGCATTCCCGAGCCATGAGAGGATACACTTAAGGGTATGATGAGAGCGATCATTCATAAGACGGAATCACTGTAGAGAAAGAGAGAAAGTCGGAATCGTTCCGCAGAGAGATCCGAAGTTGTTCGGAGAAAGAATAAAGGAAAAATCCAGAAAAGTGTTTTCGGATAAATGGGAATTTAAATATATATATTTATTATATGTTAATTGTGAATTAATATATTCTAAATAATATTTAGATTAAGATTTATAAAGGCAACTTTTATATTAGGCCAAATCCCCGAAGGGAAATAGCCTAGAATAAAAGCTGCAGAAAAATAAAAGGAAAAAGAAAAAGAAAACAGCCCACATGGGCGGCAGATAGTTGCCGCCGCACGGGGGCGGACCACAACCGCCGGCCGCCGCCGCGGGCCTGCTCAACCACGGACCATACGGGGCTCGTGGGGAGCGGATTGAACGGGCAAGCTAGGCCGCCGGGGCGAGCCGGCCCATCCCAGGCGCTGGCTGCCACCACCGCCTTGCTGGCGAGCTGGGCCGCGCGGGCGCGTGCTGGGCTGCGGCGGGAAGCACCGGCCCACCCGGGCTGGCTCGTCAGGCCATAGTGCGGAAGGCTGGCAGGCGTGAGGTGGGCCGTGCCAAGGCCCACCCGGCCGCCCCTTCTCCCCTAGCTGTTGATGGCCCCTTTGGGCTGCTGGCTAGGTCCGGCGAGGTGGCCCATTCGGCCACCTATTGGCCCAGCCGGCTGCCCCTTTTATTTTTGCCCTTTTTCCTTTAGTTTTAGTCCCACATGGCTAACCCTTTGAGAAAGGCACACCCCTTAGCCTATATAAAGGGGTGCCCATGGGTGGGGTGAGACACACAATTTGAGAAGTCCTTTGGTTGACTTTCTCCCTCCCTCTCTCTATACCTTGTGACCATGGCCCCAAGTCTGGGCTGTGCGATCGAGGCACACCTTCCGTATACTGTTGTGCTACAGGGATACCTAGCCGGATATCAACTTCCGCACTCCTAGCGGGATCGGGGAGCCGGAGGTCTCATCATGCACCGGATGTGTACGGAGACACGAGGCGCAACACTTGGGGCGCTTAAATGTCGTAAGCCGGAGCTGTTGCACGATAAAGATTAAGAAGGAGCAAGGGGTGACCTGTGAGGAGCTTCGCGACCTTGAGATCAGCTACGAGTACGACTACTTCAACCACGTTCGCAGCGGAATGTTAACCGCGTACGGTCTACAAGGGTATGTATTCTCTACGCATTGGTCGCTACCGCATTACTACATAGATAGATCCTAGGCAGTTTTGGGGTTCCATCATCGGAATTTTTTTGTTTTTTGCTGTGATCCCCAACAGTGGTATCAGAGCCGATCTATGCGTAGGAGTGTTGTACGGCCAGTACGCACAAGTTTTGTGCGCGCATTGATCCCTTAGTTATTACCCTCTAATATGTACTTGTTTATATCGCGGTATTGTTTGATGAAGCGGCCCGGACCGGCCTTACGTGTATTCATACGCGAGACTGGTTCCACGCTCAACATACGGCTAGTACCGTATAAGTGGCTAGCAGGTGTCTGTCTCTCATTCGATAGTTGATATAGCATTTACAACGGAGGGCCCCGTAAGGGGTGTAGTAGAGACAACTGTTGGATCCATGTTGTGGTTGGAAAGTTCGTAGTTTAGAAACGGTTCTATTATGAAAGCCCTAACAACCACGTAAAACTTGCAATAGATAAAGTAGAGGCGTCAAACTTTATTTTGCAGGGGGCATGTGATTATGATATGGCATTGGTCGTTGCGAAGGTAAAGTAGTTTACTTTCTGTTACTAAGTAGTATAGTAATAGTCATCGTTCCGATGGACGACCTGGTGGAGGCGTTGTGGACTTGGCGTCAAACCAAGGGCAAGATGGAGATCATGCCGGAGCGCTCGATGGAGATCAAGGCGCAAGAAAGACCATATCATATCACATTATACATATGATGTTGATACCTGTTTTTACATCTTATTGTGTGCTAGTATTTAGATAATCAATGGTAGCAAATAAGATAATCCCTATTGAATTCCAATGTTCCGTGTTCCCCTTGTGTGTGCACCACCAAGAAAGTTCTTCATTATGAGGCCGGCCGTGATGATCGGGGGTTAGACATATCTACGTTCACATACAGTGGGTGTAAGCCATGTTGCATAGCAAATACACACAAGTTAGATTTGGCGATCCTAGCATGTACAGACATGGTCTCGGAACACAAGAGATCGAAAGATCGAGCATGAGTCACATGGATGATGTGATTGACATTAGTGAATGTCTACCTTTGATAATACACTGATGACCGTGATGATCGCGGGAGGTGCAGAGGATAGGGATCATGCGATCACTAAAATCATCCAGGGGATGACAATTTTAGTGGAGACCAATTATAAATTGATCTCTTATTATAAACTTAGTCTAGATGTCTGTTTGCAAATATCTTAGTAGATCATGGCCTATCCCATTGAGGTCCTTTGCGACGATGGGAATATATTGCTTAATTTGAAACTTAGCAAAAGGGTCCAACTTCATAGATTAATACCCACGCCTAAGGGATATCCTCGTAAAAGGTGATCTTCTTTTCTTGATACAATAACCATTTGGAGATAATTCGATGACTCCGGATTGTTTGCAAAAACACTTAGCAATCTTGCATTAGAGTTAAGAACTCTTAGAAGGGCTTGATTGCAAATGGAGTCATGGATGAAAAGGTATATGTAAGATATACAAATTATAAATGTGGTTCTTGCAAAACTTGTTGCAGTTTGCAAAGTATTTGATACTTGTCCCATTTTGTGAAAACAGGAGGATCTGCCTGAGAATTGCTGGTTTTGAGGCAACGTGACTTGATGACGGCAAGCAAAATAGTTGATGGCCGACATCACCTCTTCCCTCAAAGTTTGTCATTTGGATTAGTGGACTTGAATATAAATTTGTAATCCTTATTTGTGTGTCTTTCTTTTGGCGAGACAATTATTCATATGAACAAGATACAAGCCAGTTTGTACAATTCTTATGAACAATACCGTTATGGTCACATTACGATTATAAAAAAGTTATTCTCATCACTATGTTAATGATAATAGTTTAAACATTTATAAAGGATTAGAATGCTAAAAGATATCCAAAGTTTAATAATGAAAAGACACTATAGTTTAAGTCATTTTGGTTATTGTAGGTTCTTTATGAAAGATTGGGGTCCTAGATGCTTAATCTAGAGACTTTGCAAAACCATGCCTCTTGGGCAGAATGACTAAAACTCCACATTCTGGTAAAACGGTGATATGCGAAGAAATGTTGAATCTTATACATAGTGATGTATCGTATTTTCAACAGATAGTGGAAATCATTAGTTAATTGTGGACTTAAGTGAATAAGCATATTTACTTAATGAAACATGAAGTTTGAAATGATTTGAATTGTTCAAATGAGTTCATAACTAAATGGGATATTGAATTAACTGAATTAACAAGTCTCTTCGATTTGATCGACATGACTAAGGTATTCAAGTTAAGTTTAGCATAAAAGGGACTTGTGAAAGATGTTTCACAAATTATGATAATTGGACGAATTCAAACTATGTTGAAATGTCTAAACATCATAATCAATATGTATTAGATACATATGGTATAATATTATCTCTTATCAGGGTTATAGTTGTCATTTAGAGTTAGAGATCAAAATAAGAAAACACTCATTTGAAATACAAAGGAACATCTAAAAGATTCGTGGAAACAACACCATAAGTGTTATGGCAAGTTCGAGTTTTTGGAGATTTCGATAAGTCGAAATCGTGGTGAATAAACAAGTCTTTGTAAAGCATTCTGAGGAAGCTATGAATGCATCTTCCACAAGGGGAAAACCTGTTGTTGTCCTAAGTTGATGTGTCTTGATAAAGATACAAGTGGAAGAAAGTAAAAGATAAAACAAGGTATTTGACCTTACCTCTAAATTGTTGAGTGGCGCAGCGGAATTTGTTTTGTGAATCCAAACTCTGCAAATAGAGGAGAAACCAATGATAATGATCATAAAGTTTCAGTGAATACTTTTACTAAAGGAAGTAGGATTCAACTATGTATTCTACAAGTTTGTAGAATCATATTATTGATTCACTTGTCATGTTTTGAACAAGACATACCTACGAATTACAAAGAAGCATGATGAGCCTAAATACGAGAAATGAATGGTCATTGAAATCTCGTTAGTGGAATTCTCAGTTTGATGATGATCAAAGAATTTTAGAATATCCAAGATTATCGAGAGGACCTTGATTTGAGTGGGAGCAAATCAGCTTGGCTAATTCATAATATGTAGCTGACATATTTTGAATGCGAGCTAAGTGAAATCCCTGGATCTCAAACATGAATGTCATATTTGAGTGGGAGCGTGAAATCATTCTGGGATATGTGGACAACATATATGAATGATGTGATTGGTGTTAATAACGTTTAAGTTAGATAAATAAGGATGAAGTTGAAGTCATTAAACAAAGTGATCTATCGAGATAGATTGGTGAGTTTAATAAATACTAAATGTTGAATGCTTCCTGGACTTGATTCTGAAAGATGTTTAGAATGTCCTAAGCAAGATTCTGAAGTAACTCAGAATGGAACAAGGTAAGAAAGAAGTTCTTACTATATGAAGCATTGAGTTAGTATTGCAACTATGGTTGAAAGAAAGAGATGTGTTGCATCTCCTATGCCTCAGTCATAGGTTCTTCCATATAGCCATGTTGTATACTCGACATAATGTGACCCGAGGTTCTGGTTGGTAGGACAAAGTCTTAACAGTAAGAGCATGTCTTTAAGTGATTCCTGAGTTGATCACTGAACCAGAATTAAGTTTGTACATAAATGGCAAGAAGCAATGTAAGTGGCATAGATGCATTTCATGCACTAGGATCTACATAGATATAGAAGTATAAAGGCTACATCTGATGTAATGTATAATGTCATGGCGGGGCTAGTTCGCTTTTAACGTAGAATGATGTGTCCCAGGGCCCAGTGCCCATGAGAAAGCCCTCGAGGTTGATCTAAAGTCAATGTAAGCTCCTGGAATCCGGCCTCGTGCTGCTGCCATGACTATAGTATATACACAAAGGATAGCAAAGTGTGTTTCGAAGTTTAGATGACAACGGTTAAAACGACCGTCATCATAAAAACTAGAAACAAAAGTATCACTTTGTTTCCAAACAAATGCTTCGACCCATTATACGATAATGAAGTGAATGTCAAAATTAGGAAGACATTAACGATTTGCAAAAGACATAATGATCTGGTAAAACAGAACATGGACATGACGTTTCCCATGAGCATGCATGATCTGTAAACGCATATGGTATATGGTTTAGATGAGTAAAATGCGAGAAAGTGGGAGACTGAAGGAGATATGCCCTAGAGGCAAATAATAAATAGGTTTTTATTGTCATATCTCAATTAGTTTATAATAGTTTCATATTGTGCTATAAGTGTGCCAAGTAGAAACATTGGTATAGGTGTGATATGAAACAACAAAGTCCCTAGTAGCATCTATTCATACTAGTTCGTTGGTCATGATGATGATCTGGGTTTCAAGATCATGGGCATTTATGCCGACTGGCAACGGGATCATATCGTTGGAGAATGATGTGATTGGACATTCCTCGAAGGATTGCAACACGATCAAGTCATATAGTTCATTGTTGCAACAACTATACCTAGACTCCTTCTCCTTAGACCGTGAGATGATATCAATCACAGTCTCCCGAGAGTGCTTAGATAGCATCAAGCACCACTTGGTAATACAGTGGTTATAAAGGTGTGTCCAGGTACTCGGAGGAACCGTAGAGACAATATATGTCAAAAGCGGGATTTGTTCACCCACATGATGGGTAAAGATACATACAGCCGGCTTGGTGAGATTGCATCCATAAATGTTGCAACATGTGACTAGGTCACGGGGATGTAATATCACGGTAACAAGAAAATAGAACTTGTTGTGGACGAGATTGAACAAGGTATGGGATACCAATGATCGGATCTCGGACAAGTTGTATCGAGAAACAAAAGGAAGAGGATGCTACATTTAGCGGTTCAAACGACATTGTCATGAGGAATGCATAGGGGTCACATGGACATCCCTGGTCCCTCTATTGATCATTGATTTAGATCATGTCTAGAGCATTCCCGAGCCGTGAGAGGGTACACTTAAGGGTACGATGAGAGCGATCATTCGTAAGACGGAATCACAGTAGAGAAAGAGAGAAAGTCGGAATCATTCCTCAGAGAGATCCGAAGTTGTTCGGAGAAAGAATAAAGGAAAAGCCCAGAAAAGTGTTTTCAGATAAATAGGAATTTAAATATATATATTTATTATATGTTAATTATGAATTAATATATTCTAAATAATATTAAGATTAAGATTTATAAAGGCAACTTTTATATTAGGCCAAATCCCCGGAGGGAAATAGCCTAGAATAAAAGCTGCAGAAAAATAAAAGGAAAAAGAAAAAGAAAACAGCCCACGTGGGTGGCAGATAGTTGCCACCGCACGGGGATGGACCACAGCCACCGGCCGCCGCCGCGGGCCTTCTCAACCCCGACCCATACGGGGCTCGCGGGGGAGCGGACCGGGCGGGCGAGCTGGGCCGCCGGGGCGAGCCGGCCCATCCCTGGCGCTGGTTGCCGCCGCCGCCTTGCTAGCGAGCTAGACCGCGTGGGCGCGTGCTGGGCTGCGGCGGGGAGCATCGACCCACCCGGGCTGGCTCGCCAGGCTGCCGCGTGGAAGGCTGGCAGGAGCAAGGTGGGCCGCACCAAGGCCCACCCGGCCGTCCCTTCTCCCCTGGCTGCTGATGGCACCTGTGGGCTGCTGGCTAGGTCCGGCGAGGTGGCCCATTCGGCCACCTATTGGCCCAGCCAGCTGCCCCTTTTATTTTTGCCCTTTTTCCTTTAGTTTTAGTCCCACATGGCTAACCCTTTGAGAAAGGCACACCCCCTTAGCCTATATAAAGGGGTGCCCATGGGTGGGATGAGACACACAATTTGAGAAGTCCTTTGGTTGACTTTCTCCCTCCCTCTCTCTATACCTTCTGACCATGGCCCCAAGTCTGGGCTGTGCGATCGAGGCACATCTGCAGTATACCGTTGCGCTGCAGGGATTCCTAGCCGGATAGCAACTTCTGCACTCCCGGCGGGATCGGGGAGCCGGAGGTCTCATCGTGCACCGAATGTGTACGAAGACACGAGGCGCAACACTTGGGGCGCTTAAATGTCGTAAGTCGGAGCTGTTGCATGATGAAGATCAAGAAGGAGCAAGGGGTGACCTGCGAGGAGCTTCGCGACCTTGAGGTTAGCTACGAGTACGACTACTTCAACCACGTTCCCCACGGAACGTTAACCGCGTACGGTCTACAAGGGTATGTATTCTCTACGCATTGGCCGTTACCGCATTACTACATAGATAGATCCTAGGCAGTTTTGGGGTTCCATCGTAGGAAAATTATTGTTTTTTGCTGCGATCCCCAACAATACTCCCTCTATAAAAGGTTAGGATTAGGGGAGTATTCTCTTACTACTATCACTTTATAGATGGCTGACAAGTCCACTAAACAACCCGTTGGTATGATTGAGGATGTCTTACTTAGGATATATGAGCATGTTATTCCCACTTATATTATTATTCTCGAAATGCGAGAAGATGAAAGATTATCTATAATACTTGGAAGACATTTCCTCAGTACTGTGGGTGCATTAGTAGATCATGTTGAAGGAAAGATAATCTTCAATGTTTATGATGCTAAAATCATCCGGTATTTTCCATAGAAGCTAGAAGCAGGAGAAAGATATGTTCCACCGGCAAAACGAGTTCATGCGGTAAGTGCCTTTGATAATGGGAAACCAAAGGTAAGAATTAGAGAAGAGAGAAGAGGTTGAGTTACTCAACCATTCTTACTAAATGCTTAATGGGAGTCAACCCATTTCGTCAATTTAGTAGAATAGAGAATAAGAAGTTCATCGCATTCCCACCACTTTTTCACACCCATTTTTGTGGAAGCACGCCCGTGAAGATGCAGCTGTCAAAAAGTAGTAGAAATGTCAATTGAATGAGTATAGAATAATAATGAGAATAAAATTTTAAGTTTTCCATCTACAGAAGCTAAAATTTTAATATGCTAATGTTGGTCGACAGTATTTACTATCAATTTTCTGTTAAAAATAAGGTATTTCACTAAGTTATGGGATAAGAAGGAATCCTCGAAGAAATAGAATTTTTTTGATGATTACTGATGGTTTAACGACCAAATATACGGCAGGAATAAAAATTCTGGCTGTATAGTTCTGGTCGTATAGATATCTTTGTCATCAACAAATTTTCTTCGAAGACACAGAGAATTTAGCGACCAACTATATGGCAGGAATGAAAATTCCAGCCTTATAGTTCCGGTCGTATAGATATTGATGCCTTCATACAAATATTTCTGAAAGGTACTGAGAGTTTAACAACCAACTATACGGCAGGAATAAAAATTCCGGCCATATAGCTCCGGTCGTATAGATATCGATGCCTTCATCGAATTTCATCTCAAAGATACTGAGAGTTTAACGACCAACTATACGTGAGGAATAAAATTCTGGCCATATATCTCCGGTCGTATAGATATCGATACCTTTATAGAATTTCATCCCAAAGGTACTGAGAGTTTAACAACCAACAATACGGCGGGAATAAAAATTCCGGCTGTATAGCTCCGGTCGTATAGATATTGATGCCTTCGTAGAATTTCATCCCAAAGGTACTGAGAGTTTAACGACCAACTATACGGCGGGAATAAAAATTCCGGCCGAATAGTTCCAGTAGTATAGATATCGATGCTAGTTTTAGAAATTTATCTCGGGAGGCAGACAGTTTAACGACCAACTATACGGCGGTATCATTGCAATCCGGCCATATAGTTGCGTCCGTATAGCTGTTTTTTGTATAAACAAACCCTAGTTGGCGGCGCCGCCGCAACTATACGGGCGGAGCAACATCACCCGCTCGTATAGTTCCGAACGTATAGTTTGGTGTGACCACAAAACCACACTGCAACGGCTAGATCTTCCTCCTCTCCTCATTATTTCTCTCATATTCTCTCTCCAAACCTCTCAAAATCCACCTAGAACTCTTGATTCTTCGCGGATTTCGTTTGTTTGAGTGGGGGAATCAACAAATCGGTATGTTTCTCTCCCTATCCATGCTTTATTTTCAGATTTCCATGGTTGAAGCTCTCACATTGATCTAGTGGATGAACTGAACCTTATTTTGTTTTTCCTATTAATTTCTCATGTTAGGATTGAATTTTCCCACGTAGAATCGTTCGTATATCATATAGAAACTATATGCCTAAGGTTTTATAGTGAAATTTTTCAGTGCATCACGATGAACAAAATTGGTAACCTCTTTCGTTCGAGCAAGCGCCAACAGGGTGAGGGCTCGAGCTCGGGGTCCCGAGCCCCGCGCAACTCCAAGTTGGACATTGTCTCATCGAGGGTGCTTCCCACACGATGGGCCGACCACAACTTTCTCACTGCGGCAGGGTTGAGGGGGGATTTCGACCTCATGTGCAACAGGGCGGGGTTGGCGGTACTTGGCTTCGCAAGCCACGACACCTACGCCAAGCTTACCCATGAGTTCCTTGCCTCCTTCAATGACGACCACAGGGAGAAAGGAAATTTGTGCATGATAAGCTTCACCATGAACTGGCAGCACTACGACATAAGTTTCGAACAATTTTGCAATGCTTTTAGCTTCCCTCATACTAAGGAGCACAATGTTACTAACATCTATAGTGTCACAAGTGGAGAGACTTGGGTGGTTATTTCTGTTAATGGTGGCAATCATTTTTATCAGAAGAAGATGTCCACCATTCAGAACCCAACCATCCGCTACTACGCTCTGTTCCTCGCCAACACACTACTGGGAAGAGGTGACACAGGATCCATGGCCAATGCGGACCTGGCAATGATCACCAAGGCCCTCTTCCCCACTTCACCGCAAAGCCCCAGTCCTGCAGCTCTACTCATCCAGGACTTCCGCCACCAAAGCAACAAGACCAAAGGTGATATTCACATTGGTGGATTGGTAACCCACCTTGCCTATGCATTACATATCATACTACCTGTTATGGAACCTGTTGACGACTCCAAACTCATGGACATCAAATATTTGACTGCTTGTGGCTTCCTTGGTGTTTACCATGCTAACCGGAGACTCCGAGCATATCAATTCAATTATCTTAATGATGCACAGGGTGAGCAGGTTTAGTTTCCCTGCCCCCAAGCCTTCTCGATTGTGGAGAAGGACACTTGGATCCTCTCCAAGGACTAAGTGATGGAGATCTTGGCCGAGCTCCAGCCCGAGGAAGAGGAAGATGAGGAAGGAGGCCAGCAGATGATGAGGAGCAGGAGCAGGAGCAAGAGGAAGAGTAGGGATACAACCTTACTTGGGAAGGACAGCAGCAGCAGCAAGGAGGAGCTTGGGACCCGTGGCTCAACCAGCCACAATAGGGGTACAACTACGTCCCCTATCAGGAGTTCCAGTAGCTCAACCAGCGCGTTGGGGAGATCGATCACACTCTTCAGGAAGTGAATGAAGATGTGAATACTTTGACTCACAACTTCAGTCACTTCATGACTCACTTCCCCGACTACTACTAGCAGCATCCTCACCAGCCGCCAAATGACGGCACCAACTGAGCCTGGCAATAGCCTAAGCTTGGGGGAGGTTTGAAAACCTCCAAACTTTGCATTCATATTTTTATTTCTTCTTTAGATTTATTTTATTTCTTCAAATTTGCATGTTTATTTTCAGCTCTGCATGTCTAAACCAAAAATACAAAAAAATAGTTGTAATTTTATTTGCAAGTTTGATTCTTTGTTTTTCTCGGAGATTGCTTAATTTCAGGTGACTTGGCAATAGGGAAACATAGATGGGGTTCGACTTAAATATGGAACGAAGCAAGCAAAAATAGGTATCACATTCCTTTCATCACCCTTTCTGCAACCTTAAATTGATCCTACAAATATTTACTCGCTTGCACTAAGGTCGTTCGCCATTTAGCTTGTTATCCTATAAATTCTATTTCTTTTCTAGTGTCTCTTTTTTAGCCTTGAAATAATGAGCAAATAACTTGGTTAAAAATAATTCCTACATTTTTACAATAAGAAAAAACATCTGAAAGATGACTTGAGTCCATGTTTAGCCCAAAGAATTTAATTTTAGAACCACTCGATCCCATTTGAGCTTAATATAGATAGACTTGATAGTAACTTTGCTTGAAATTGTTTAATAAAATGGATGCTTCAAAGTAGTAGAAATTATGCCACTACTTTTTCTAAATAATTACCGTAAGATATTGATTTACGCGTGTCATTACAACTCTGTCGTGCTCCATAGGGAACTATTAACTCCGCTGGCCAACGAACGATCTAAATGTGGGAAACCACTTGGTTTCGGCTATTGAGTTATGTAAATGTCTATAGCAGCAATGGTAGACGGGTAAAAAATTTAGTCTCCTCGTGGTTTCACGTTCCAAGAGAAGTCGTAGTACTCCTGTGGCCCATCATTGCTCAATAACTATTTATTGTCATGGTAACGAGTGCACAACACAACCCCAATTAAACATGATAAAAATAGTGGCATGATTTCTCTATGAAAGAGATAAAGTTTTTGAAAGGCAAAAGAAAAGAAAGAGGTGCTTTGATAGTCTTGAAATTTTGACATGGGATAGATGAGTTGTTCTTAAATTACATGCTTTGATGCCCACTTGAGTACTCTCAATTTATTAAACAAACAAGAACAAAAAGTTTTCATCTCTCCATAAAGAGAGGCACCAAAAGAATTTGTCTCACTTTCCTGGCTAAACTCTAGACACTTGCTTGGGCATATGATTTATTTGCTAACAATACGTGGTTAGGAAGTGGACTTAGTGAAATCTTGTGAATACTTGTATGATCATATTTAAGATTGTAGGGATTATGAAGAAAAGAATTTGACACCAATTCAAACTTGTGAGTTCCTTTATTTTCAGTCTCAAATCTCCGCTATTCTTCCTTATTTCGTTGTCACTCGAGGGCGAGCAAAATCTAAGCTTGGGGGAGTGGATAGCTATGAGATTCGACACATTTTTTATGGCTTTTATTGATGGTTTTCTCCCAGATTTGATTGTTTTCTATCTTTACCTAACGCTAATACTTCGGTAGCAAAGAAAACTTGGTTTTTAATGTGTGTTTCAGGTTCTGAATGTCAATAGAGGGATTTAACTAGAGAAACACAATATTCTGGAGAAAACAAGTGAGTCCCACCTTGGAAGCACGCAAGGGGATCTCACAAAAGCTTTAACGAGCAACTATACGGCAGGAATATTTTTTTGGACGTATAGTTCCCGCTGTATAGTTGCCGCCACCTCTGTCTTGTCAAAAGGGACAACTTCCATGAAGGGACGGGAGACGAAAACACAACACAGTAGCCACCATGCCATCCAGAAGGGAGAAAGAAGAGATCCGGAGAAGAAGGGGAATATATTCTTCATCTCACTCCACGATCTTCAACCTCCTAGCCAATACACCCCCATAGCCACTACTTGTACTTGAGAGAGAGAGAGAGAGATCTCCAGTTTGCAAGACTAGGGTTTGAGATTTTTTCTTCCCATCTTGAATTGTGTTAGATATTTTTATATTCTTATTGTGGATCTCCACGGTAATACAAATACGAATTCCCTTTATTTAATTATATTGATGATCCGTTCTTCTCTCATGAGTGAGTAATTCCCTTGGGCGTGGGAGATGTAGGGGATTGGTGAGATGTGATGTTCCTTCATATATTTTCCATTAGTTTGTGATTGATTCTAATTACTATATTATATGTGCTTGACTATCTGTGGGATGCCTAATGCTTGTTGTCCAATTAAGGGCCCAGAAAACATAATTCTTTGTTCTACATAGATAATATCTTGTTCAGTAGTGGACTAGTGATACGTCCAAAACGTATCTACTTTCCCGAACACTTTTGCTATTGTTTTTCCTCTAAACTTGTGTGATTGGGATACAACTAACACGGACTGACGCTATTTTCAGTAGAATTACCTTGGTGTCTAGTTTTTGTGCAGAAAATCAACTACCAGGAAAAATCTCGGAAAATATGCCAAAAATCCTATTTCACCAGAAGACTCACAGAGCCAGAAGACGAGACGAAGGAGGGCCACGAGGGGCCCACACCACCTGGCTGTGCAGGCCAGACCAGGCCGCGCATAGGGGTGGTGTGGCCTCCTCGGTTACCCCCTCGGCCTCCCTATTCACCTATAAGTTGCCTCTTGCCCTAAAAACCAGGGGGGTTCGACGTTTTTCTAGAAAGAGTTCCGCTGCGCCGCCACCACCAGATTCCGCGATTCAGACCAAAAAACTCCGTTCTGGCACCCTGCCGGGATAGGGAAATGGAGGAGATCATCGCCATCATCATCACCATCGCTTCTCCATCGACCATCCATGTTTCCCCCATCCATGAGTGAGTAATCCCCCACTGTAGGCTATGGGGGTGGTAGGGATTGGATGCGATCGTTCATGTAATGGTATCAGATTGTTAGGGCATGGTGCCTAGTATATATTATTAGTGCTTTTTGACTTTGTTGCAACTTGTTAAGCTTAATGCTTGTCACTAGGGCCCGAGTGCCATGATTTTAGATCTGAACATGTTATTGATTCATTATGATAGTATTGTTTATGGTCTTACCTGCAAGTTGTATACACATATTATTCTCTGGAACCAAAGGCCCCGAAGTGACAGCAATCGGGATAACCGGAGGGAATGGCTTTGATGTGAGGATCACATGTGTTCACGGAGTGTTAATGCTTTGCTCCGGTTCTCTATTAAAAGGAGCACCTTAATTTCCAGTAGTTCCTTTGAGACCCCGCTACAAACGGGCTAGTAGGACAAAATATGTTGTGCAAGTTCTCATTGCGAGCATGTATGACTATATATGGAATACATGCCTATGATTATTTAGTACTTGGATGTTTTATCTTATTTATCTTCAAATGCCCTATGTTTTGATTGCCATATGAATTGTATTGTCCATGCAACGCCCGTCCATCCATCCCTATGCCTACCGCGCTTTAATCCTACTATTTACTTCAATTGTTACTACTGTCTTTACTTTCACTACTGCTATTACTTTGTTATTGCTACTACAAAACTGTTGCTACTGATAAATTGCTGTGAGCAAGATTGTTTCCAGGTGCAGTGATATCTACGCACTTCTATCCTTGTAGACAGTTGTTGGGCCTCCAAGTGTAGAGGTTTGTAGAACAGTAGCAAGTTTTCCCTTAAGTGGATCACCCAAGGTTTATCGAACTCAGGGAGGAAGTGGTCAAAGGTATCCCCTCTCAAGCAACCCTGCAATCAAGATACAAGAAGTCTCTTGTGTCGCCAACACACCCAATACACTTGTCAGGTGTATAGGTGCACTAGTTCGGTGAAGAGATAGTGAAATACAAGTGGTATGGATAATTATAAGTGGTAATGATGATAGAAAATAACTTGATGGCATGGAAAAGACTAAAGTAAAACTGAAATAAAGATGGAAGCAAGCAAACATGTAACATATTTAGTAGCAAACGGTGTTTCAATGCTTAGAAACAAGGCCTAGGGATCATACTTTCACTAGTGAACACTCTCATATAAATATATCCTTCTTTATGATACTACATTGAACTACTCTCCGGTTGGACATTCTAATCGATGGTAGGGCTATAACAGCACACCTCAAATTTCATCTTTCCCATCTAGAAACCCCACACTGTCACCTTGAGTACTAGATGAGTCTAACAAACACCACAATTTCATAAAGACATCCAACTCCAGATATAACTCATAATAAGTATTTGTAATCTCTAGCCTTAGTGCCACCATGGCGTGCACACTATCAACTTCACACACATGGGGAGAGCAGAGATCTATTAAAGCACTTGAGTAGCAAGGTAGATCTATAGATTACAAGCTCATGATCTCAATAAGATCATGCATAGAGAGAGAGATGAACACATAGCTACCAGTAGAACCCTTAGCCTCGAGAGAGAACTACTCCCTCCTCATCATGGGAATCAACAATGGTGATGGAGATGGCGGTGGAGATCGATGGAGATGGCTCCGGGGGCATTTCCCTGTCCCGGCAAGGTGTCGGAACAGAGACTTTCTATCCCCCGAATCTCCCCTTTGGTGGCGGCGGCGCTGTAGAACTTTTCGTGGATTTCAGGTTGACCATTTAGGGTTTTGGTATCGGGAGGCTCTTATAGGCGAAGGAGGCAAGGTCGATGGCCGGCCAGGGGGCCCACACCATGCCCTGGCGCGGCCTGGGCTGGCCCGCGCCAAGGGGGTTGTGGCCACCCTGTGGCCCCTCTCTGACTCTCCTTCTGGCTCCGTGAGTCTTCCGGGAAAATATTAACTTTGGCTTTTGTCCCGTCCAATTCTGAGAATATTCATTTTCTGACTTCCTAGAACCAAAAACAGCAGAAAACAGGCAACTGGCACTATGGCATCTTGTTAATAGGTTAGTCCAAGAAATCATATGAAAAGTACTCCAAAGTTGGAACAAAACATAAGAAAGTAGATAAAACCAAGCATGGAACATCAAAAATTATAGATACATTTGCAATGTATCAACATCCCCAAGCTTAACTCCTGCTCGTCCTCGAGTAGGTAAGTGATAAAAAGAAAGAATAATTTTTGAGGTGACATGCACCATCAAAGACTTGATCAAAGTATTTGTAAAACATTCAAAGCTGGGATCATAGTACTTCAATCATAACATGAAAGACAAAGTTCTAGCAATAAGACAAAGAAGCTATGATGCAACATGAAAAGGCACAAACAAAAGATTCATGAATAACAATGCTTTGCAAGACGTTTGTTTGTTTCACATAAAGAAAACATAGCATAATAGTATTTAGCTTGTCCCTCATAGAGTAGCAAATATAAATGCATAGGACACCTTCAAAGTTCATAAGAGTGACTAGATACAAATAGTTTAAAACAAGCAATATCAAGTTATGCATCAATCAACTAGTCTTGGGACAATGCACATAGAACTAAGAATGGCCACTATGCTCTCAAAGTAGGTGCATAAAGGTGGAAGGTGGAGATTCAATATAAAAGTGGAAGAAATGCCTTCATAAAAGGAAGTAGGGATTCAAGTCTCATAAAGAGCTTCCAAAAATTATGGTACTTATAGCTTTCAGCTCTCATTGCCCCTATCATAAGCATCTTGAAGTGATTAAGGTTAAAGTGAACAAACTATGGTGTACATGCTTGACGAAGTATAAGTTAGGAATCTCATGTCCCTTGTATACGAGGGTCGCTCCTCATGCTACTCAAGTTTAGTCACCAGTAAGTTCTTGTCATCGTAAGTACATGTGTATCATAGAGAACCGCCAACGGGGTACCCCTTGCCCGATGATACGGAAGAAACCCCATATCAAAATGACAAGGCAAGCAGACAACGAGCATCTCAGCAATCTTCTTATTTGCCATGGGAATATGGTGTTTTTTCTCTCTTTCCTCTTTTCATAATCTCTTTTTTTTCTTTTTCTCTTTTTTCTCAATATAGGACTCTTTTTTTATAAGAAGAATGCTTCATAGAAAACTCATTATGGTTACGCTGTAGGTTTCCACCATGTCAGCATGGATTAGACCAGCGGCCCAGGCATTTCTCTAACACATATACATAACTCCATGGACTTACAAGCTCCCCTTTCATTTCACACCGACGACATCCATAGACAAAAGAGCATGATATCAACTAGGTTCAAAGTACCCATGTAATGTTGAAAGCGTTCTCCATGACAGCATGGTTCTGCTAATCCCCAACAAATAAGTGCAAGCATATACAACATAGATGACACAATGGTTCAAGTTTATTAAGGGAAAGAAAAGTAAAGTGTGCCATCAAGTTCGTGAGAGCTTTAATCACTAGTTTTCTCATAACAAGTTTAATTTGGAAGGTAAACAAAAACATGAATATACTTGGAATAACATAAGCTAGTAGGTAGGTATGGTGGACTCTTTGGAACAACTTTGTTTAAGGAGTTGGATGCATGAGTGGAACTCATACTTGGTTGCGGAGGCTAGCAAAAGACTGGGAGCGACAAACTAAGAGAGCAATAATGGCCATAATCATGCAGAGCAACAAAACATCATTGATCAAAGCATAAAGTGACACTACAAGTTGAAAACTAAAGGATCATAAAGGCTATGGTGACTTTGGATAGTCATAACATGGTGTGAGCATGCGCCAAGTCAACCCAAATAAAGCATCAAAGGAGAATACCACTATACTATGCTTTAATATGCTAAAACAACGCATGATTCATCCAAGGCACATTAAGAAATCTCAATTATTTATAACAAGTCATGCTACAAAAAAGAATACTAAGCATAAAGCCAAAACAATATCAAGCATGGCATGACAAAGCATAGGCCACAGTCAAAAACAAGCTCTTTTTACCACATAAGTATGAACTTTCCTACCCTTTTCCAATCCAAACCAAACTATTTGCAAACCAATGTATGAAAGAGGGGGTCCAACCAATTTATTCAGAAAACTAATCAAACAAAGCAAACGAAAAACCAAAATAAACACGAAAAAGAAGACGCTCCAAGAACAACACAACTGTGCATGAAACAATAAAAATGAAGTGTTTGGAAGAAACCTGAGATTTTTATTGATGAAGAAGGGGATTCCTTGGGCATCCCCAAGCTTTGATGCTTGTACTTCTTGGATATTTCTTGGGGTGACACGCGTGGCATCCCCAAGATTTAGCTTTAGTCCATCCTTCATCTCATTACTCATTCCTTTCATACACCTGAAATTTTTCCTTCATACAAAACTTCACATAATCTTTATTAGCAACATTAGTGCACTCAAGATAATAAGTCTTAAGGTTCAGTTCTAACACCAAATAAACTTCCACTAGAACACTAGCTACTTAAGTACTTCCCTCAAAAATCTCAATTCCCAAAAAGAACTCAAAAAGGAACCAACAAGAAGCAAATGCAGAAAATGGCAGAAATCTGACAAAACAGACCAGCAGGTAAAGACGAATTTTTTCGAAGACCTTCTGTTGCTCAAAGCAAAAAGTGTTGAACTAACGAAAGTTAGATAACAACCTGGGGCAGAAGCAAAAAAATTCACGCCTCAAAACGACGTACAGAGATTTTACACGACTTTTTACGGTGAAGCATAGAAATCTGTTTCGGGACAGCAACTTTCCCAATCATTATTTCTCTCTCATTAGAGGTTACTCTTGGCACAAAAAGCAAATAAAAAGGATAAGGAGCGGTTATTACTGACTCATCTAAAACTTTTGGGTTATATCCCAATAAGTACTTTTCTTTAACGCCTTTAAGTTAGGCATGATAGTTTGAGAAGATGCTCACATAAGAAATATGAATTGAAGTAAAAGAGAGCATCAAGAAGCAAATTCAAAGCACATTTAAGTCTAACACACTTCCTATGCATAGGAATCTTGTAAAGAAACAAGTCATGAAAGCACAAAGCAACAAGCATAGGAAAGCAAAACAAGTGCAACTTCAAAAAATTCAACATAAAGAGGGGAAACTTAATATTGTTGAGATACATAAAACCATGTTTCCCTCTCTCATAATAACTTTAAGTAGCATCATGAATAAAAGTAACAATATAACTATCATAAGAAACATTCTTATCATGAGCCACATTCATATAATAATTATTACTCTCCACATAAGCATATTCATTCTTATTAATTGTAGTGGGAGCAAATTCAACAAAATAGCTATCATTATTATTCTCATCACCATAATCATCAAATATAGGAGGCATATTGTAATCATTAATTTTCTCCTCAATAGTATGTGGACAGAAAATATCATATTCATCATTGTAATCATCATATATTGGAGGTTTGGTATCATCATAATCAATAGAATAGCTATCTTCCAAAGCTGGGGAACTAAAAAGATCATTTTCATAAAAACTAGCTTCTCCAAGCTTAGACTTTTCCATAGCATTAGCAATAATGGTGTTCAAAGAATTCAAACTAATAATATTGCTATTAGCATGCAAATAAAGTTCCATTGGTTTTTTAATTTTCTCTTCAAACACTTCATCTCCTAACTCAAGATAAATACTATAAAGCTCTCTAATTTTTTTGTTGTTTTCCATTAATCCTAACTAGTGAAAACAAGAAACAAAAAGACAAAATTGCAGAATCTAAAGGGAATAACTTCGAGCACTCACACCAGAGGATGTGGGTACCTTTTACCTTACCTCCCCGGCAACGGCGCCATAAAATAGGCGTTTGCCGTGGGAGGTTCTTCTTCTTTAATCCTCCGGTGTGAATACCTTTTACCTTACCTCCCCGGCAACGGCGCTAGAAAATAGCTTGATGTCTACGCACTTCTATCCTTGTAGACAGTTGTTGGGCCTCCAAGTGCAGAGGTTTGTAGAACAGTAGCAAGTTTTCCCTTAAGTGGATCACCCAAGATTTATCGAACTCAGGGAGGAAGTGGTCAAAGGTATCCCCTCTCAAGCAACCCTGCAATCAAGATACAAGAAGTCTCTTGTGTTGCCAACACACCCAATACACTTGTCAGGTGTATAGGTGCACTAGTTCGGTGAAGAGATAGTGAAATACAAGTGGTATGGATAATTATAAGTGGTAATGATGATAGAAAATAACTTGATGGCATGGAAAAGACTAAAGTAAAACTGAAATAAAGATGGAAGCAAGCAAACATGTAACAGATCTAGTAGCAAACGGTGTTTCAATGCTTATAAACAGGGCCTAGGGATCATACTTTCACTAGTGAACACTCTCATATCAATATATTCTTATTTATGATACTACATTGAACTACTCTCCGGTTGGACACTCTAATCGATGGTAGGGCTATAACAGCACACCTCAAAGTTCATCTTTCCCATCTAGAAACCTCACACTGTCACCTTGAGTACTAGATGAGTCCAACAAACACCCCAATTTCATAAAGACGACGTCGGAGGGAGAAGGACAACCCAGCAATACCAGCCAAGGGCTCAAGAGCCCCCAATGTCTCCAATGTAGATGCTTGAGGGGCCCTGCAATATGCACTTTTACATCGACTCCGAGGGAACAATCCGCTCAACTCGCCTCATGAAAGATTGCCGCACATTCCTGGGTATGCAGGCAGTCTACAACGTGAAGGTAACCGACACAGCAAACCAAGGGTATGCTAGTGCACCAGGAACCCTAGATCTCACTTCACCACCACCACCACCAGGGCCATCGCCAACAGGTCAGTCGCAACCTGCAATAAATAGAAACCAGGAGGATGATACCCGAGGTACATGGAAGCAATTTCGATGATCCAAAAGTTACGTCCATCCAACAGAATTAGAAGTCGATCACACGACAAGTTAATATGGTAGTAATTGCACCACTATTGATACCCTAATATCTCCACTGGTCAGAGTAAGAAATAACATTCAGCAGAGCCGATCACCTGCTTTGAGTCCCATGACCGGGTCATTCGGCTTTGATAGTGGAGGCCCAAATTGGCATATTTGATATGAGCGAGGTTTTCTTGGACGCAGGAAGCAACATCAACCTCATCTACACCAAATATTTGCGGGCAATGAACTGTTCCTTGACGAACCTGGCACCAACTAAAACATCCTTCCACGGCATAGTCCCAGGTAAAGCCAAAATTCCTTTAGGCAAAATCTATCTTGATGTTGTCTTTAGATCACGGGACAATTTCAGGCGCGAGAAGCTCGAGTTTGAAGTCATGGATTGGCCATCACAGTACCATGCGATCCTAGGGCGCCCAGCTTTCAAATGATTCATGGCAGTACCGCATTACGCATACCTAGGAATCCCCAGGGAACTTGCTAAGCCCGCACTTAACTTATATCCTGGCACCAAACCTGTGAAGCAATCACTTTGTCATTTCATGCAACCCAAGTGCAAGGCCATTGGACGAGAGCTCCATCACCTCATAGATGCCAAGTTTATCAAGGAGATCAACAAATAAAAATAGGTCGCCAACCCAGTGTGCGTATCGAAGAAAAACACAAAATAACTATGTATGTGCATCGACTTCACCGTGCTGAACAAACACTATCCAAAGGATCACTTCCCGATCCCGTGAATCGATCAAATTATTGATGCAACCGCCGCATGCGAGCATCTTTCCTTTTTTGGATGCACATTTGGGATACCATTAGATTCGGATGGAGGAGGAGGATCAAGATAAAACAGCATTTATCACACCTTATGGTGTATTTTGCTACACTACAATGCCCTTTGGGCTAAAAACGCGGGTGCTACGTACTAGCGGATGATGCAAAACTGCCTTGGAAGCCAAATCGGAACAAATTTTCAAGTCTACATCAATGACATCATAGTTACGACAAGGCAGGAATCTACCTTTGTTGATGATCTTCGTGAAACATTCGACAATCTCGACAGATCCTCATCAAGCTCAACCCGACAAAGTGCTCATTTGGAGTCCCCGCGGGGCAACTCCTCGGGTACCTCATAGCAGCAAGAGGAATAGAGGCAAACCCTGAGAAAATACAGGCGATCCTCACAATGAAGAAACCGACGAATCTTTGTGGCGTGCAGCAGCTAGCTAGATGCATCGCAGCACTGAGCCGACTCATCGCTCGGTTGGGTGAAAAAGCACTTCCATTCTATGCTCTCATGAAGAAATCAGAAAAAATCGAGTGGATCAATGAAGCCTAGCGAGCCTTTGAAGCCCTCAATAAAACACTTTCGACTTCCCCTATTGTCGTGTCGCCAAAAGATAAAGAGCCTTTGCTGCTCTACATCGCCGCCACCAATCAGGTGGTCAGTAATGGGTGGATTATCGCAAAGAACAGCACTAGGTAGATAAATTAAACCTTTCGATTATTCGTCTTCATTACGGATCTTGATAAAGGGAGAAACCATGTCGACCATCTCATGCATCAACGGCTGCAAGACAAAGAAAAATCACTCAGGGGCTGAGAAAGGAGCAAGTTGAAACAAGCTATGGAACTGATAAAAGAACAACACTAACATCTTTCATGTCAACTTTAGTGGGGTTTTCGGCAATTACCATGCCTTTACCCACGATTCATACATGGGTATGACTTATCGGTTCCCCGTGATTAGTTACACTGGGCATACAAAGGCCTACGACCCATAAATCCCATGAAGATTAAGAGAGTCCATGAAGAATCGGGTGAACAAACACGTGTCTTGGTAGTCAAGAAACAAGTGCAAACCGACATAATAATAGTGCTCTAATCATAACTTGTAACCTATCCGTATACGGCTCCAGGACCCAACCTCTCAAATAAAGGCTGGGAGGAGCCAACGGGGAGGGGTCATAGCTTCTAGCAATCTGCAATCCGTCGTGAGCACGGTCATAACTAGCGAACCAGTGACCTTGTAATCGGATTCTCCACAATAATCAGACAACTTTGACTTCCTTGTTTGTCCGATCAGCCGATGAAATTCACAGTGTTCTCTTTTCCACGAAACCCTAAGTACATAACCATGGGCATTGTCGAGGTTACCCCTCGCCACTTATTATGAACTTAGTCTAAGTCTTTGCAAATGTCTTATAGATTATGGCCATTCCGACAGTTCAGGACACCTTTGGTCCATTTATGAATAGGGAGAAACATAAGCTAGATGGGTCGACGTTCATCAATTGGTACCAATGCCTTAGGGAGATCTTCATAAAAAAACCATATTCTCTATGTCCCGCGTGAACCCTTGGAAGATTTCTCTGAAGACTCTGATGGTGGAGAAGATGCAAATCTTTGTGCCCTTTGTGATACCTTCATGACCATCAAGTACACCATTATCCATTCCATGGAATTTGGCTTGAGGGTGCATTTCCATGAAATCGACACACTTGATATGCTCGATGATTTGAAGAGCATGTTCCTAGAGCAGGTCAGGCACATGTGATATGAGTACATGGACGAGTTTACTTCTATCAAGATGGAAGAAAACTCTAGCTTGGAAAGCCACCTGGACACCATGGAATATATCCATGTTCGCCTTGTGGATGCTATGGGCAACTGGCTGACCGACCACTTTGAAGGGTTCCGTAGCAGAAAACAAAAAATTCTTATGTTGGAACGACCTAACTGCCCAAGATCTATCTATGTAGTAATGCAGTAATGACTAGAGCGTATAGAATACATACATTGTAGACCGCACGCAGTTAACGTTCCGAGAGGAACGTGGTTGAATTAGTCGAAATCGTGGCCGACCTCAAGGTCGTGAAGCTCCTCACAAGTCACCCCTTACTCCATCGTGTAGCAGTCTGGCTCATGACATACAAGATGCCACTCTTAGGATGCACCCTCGAGGTTTCATACACATACGATGTATGGTGACAACCACCGAATCCCTTGATCCCTGTCGAAAGTGCGGAAGTAGATCTCTAGCTTGGAATCCCCGCAGCGCAATAGCGTGTTGTAGGTGTGACATCTCTTGCGCGTATAGTCCTTTCTTGGGACCGTGCCAACACAAGGAGACAACTATATAGAGGGAGAGGGGGAATTCTCTAAGGAAAATGCCTTAGAGAACATCTGAATTTTTTGTCTCATCCCACCCAAGGGAACCCCTTTATATAGGCGGAGGGAGGTGTACCCTCCCCTTTGGGTTTCCCATGTGGGACAAAACAAAGGAGAGAGAGGGGGAGGCGCATGGTCCTCTAGGGATCCATGGGACAACCGGCCAGGCGTAGCCCCACCCCGCGTGTAACCCTAGGCTGGCCGTGTGAGCTCCATGTGGCGCCTAGGCTTGGCCCTTGGCCCTTCCCTCTAGCAGTTTTCCCTCATGGGCCCTTTTCCCTAGGAATTTGGCCGATTAGTGGAATACCCTTTCAAATTAGATTTTAATATTATATTTTATATTAAATGAATTAATTAATATGTAAATACATATTACAAAATCCAATTTGACCTGAAACACCTTTCGGTTCCCCTTTCGATTTCCTCTGAAAGACTTTAGAACTTTCCGGAACGATTTTGGTTGTCTCTTAGAACTTTTCTGGTTTCCTTTTCTCTTTCATCTGATGGTTCCAACTTACAGAGGATCTCTAGCTCATCGTACCCTTAAGAGTATTTCCCCACGGCTCGGGAATGGCACAGACATGATACCATCAATGATCAATACAGGACTAGGATGCCCATAATGACCCCTGTGCATTCCATGATGACAATGTCGTTTGAACCGTAAAATGACGAGTCCAATTCCCTTTCTTTCTCCGATATAACTTGTCTGAGATCCAATCATTGGTATCACATACCTCATTCAATCTCGTTACCAACAAGTTCTGTTTTACTTGTTATCGTGATATTACATCCCCATGACCTAGTCACATGTTGCAAGATTATGGATGTAATCTCACCAAGTCGGTCATATGTATCTTACCCGTCTAAGGGTGAACAAATCCTAGTCTTGATTCAAAAGTCATCTACTATTCCTCTATAATACCTAATGTACACCTTTATAATCACCATTTCATCGAGTGACGTTTGATGCAGTCAAGGCAGCCTCGGGAGATAGTGAATAATATGATCTCATGGTCTAAGGATAAGGAGACTATGTTTCTAACTATTGCAACAATGAACTCTATGACTTGATCGTGTCGCAATCTTTGGTAAAGTCCATCACATCATTTACCAATGGTATGACCTTGTTGTTAACTAGCATAAAAGCTCCATGATCAGGAAACCTTGATCATCGGTTGCCCAACGAACTAGTATGAATAGAGGCTACTAGGGACTTGGTTTGTTTCATACCACACCTGTATGAATGTTTCCACTTGATACAATTATAACACAATATAAAACTATTACGAACTAATTGAGATATCATAATAAACTCTATTTATTATTTGCCTTTAGGGCATATCTCCTTCAATCTCCCACTCTCATGGAAAACATCATGTCCATGTTCTATTTTACTAGACCATTATTTCTTTTGCAAATCATCAATGTCTTCCTAATTCTAACATTTACACCATTATCTCATAATGGGTTTAAGTATTCGTTTGGCGATAGAGTGAGACTTTGTTTCTAGTGTTTTCAATGATGCACGATCAATCAATTTAACTTTTTCTATGTCACGTAAACTTTGAAACACACTTAGCACAAGTCAAACTTCTTTAGCCAAAACCTATACTTCTATATCTTTGTAGATCCTAGTGCATGAAATGTAACTAACTTCGCTTCTTTCCATTTGAGGACAAACTTAATTCTAGTTTAGTGATTAACTCAGGAATCACCTCAAGACGTGTTCTTATAGTTTAAGAGCTTGTTATTCCAACCAGAACCTTGGGGCACATTACATCGAGTATACAATATGGTTGTATGGAAGAACCTATGACTGAGGCATATGAGCTTGTAATACTGAGACTAACTCAATTCTTCATACAAGTAAGAACTTCTTTCTTACCTTTTTCTATTCTTAACTACTTCAGGATCTTGTCTGGGATATTCTGAATCTTTTCAGAATTAGGTCCAAGAAGCATTCGACAATAATGTTTATTAAACTTACCAATCTATCTCAATAGATTTTATTATTTAATAACTTGTTCAACTTGATCCACATTTACTAACTTAAATATTATTAATGCCAATCACATCATTCATATATGGCATCCACATATTTCAGAATGATGTCATGCTCCCACTCAGATATGGCATCCATATATGAGATCTAGGGATTTCACTTTAGCTCCCACTCAAAATATGTCTCTTACATATTGAGATTTAGCCAAGCTAATTTGCTCCCACTCAAATGTAGGTCCTCTCAATAATCTTGGACATTAATCCTTTGATCATCATCAAATTGAGAATTCCAGTAACGAGACACCAATATCCATATATTGCTGGTGTAAATCCAATAGACTCAAGCATCATTACATTTGTAGTCAATTACTTGAATTTGTCCAAAGATACTTTGTGACAAATCGATCTTTATGTCATTCATTAAGTTTCATTTCCTTCTTATGCCTTGCAGTCATTTAGAAATATCAAGTAAACATCTTTACTTAATAAGATCAAGTAACATGTTACTTTTCAATCTTAAATGTAACTTAATATAGGATTTTTATGACTCCTAGTCATTCCTCGCACTTAGGTCCATCACGCTTCTTTGTAGTTCATCAGTATGTCTTGTTCAAACAACATGACAAGTGAATCAATAATATAATTCCACAAACTTGCAGAATACATTGTTGAATCCTACTTTCTTTAGATGAAACTTTATGATCATTATCATTAGTTTCTCCTCTATTTGTAGAGTTCGGCTTCACGGAACAAATTCCGCTGTGCCACTTAATAATCTGGAGGCAAGGTCAAATACCTTATTCTACAAAGACTTGTTTATTCACCACGATTTCAAATTATTGAAATCTCCAGAAACTCGAACGGGCCATAAATCTTATGGTGTTGTTTCCATGAATCTTTAGATGTTCCTTTGTATTTCAAACGAGTGTTTTCTTATTTCGATCTCTAACTCTAAACGATAACTATAACCCCGATAAGAGATAATATTAGAGCATATGTATCTAATATAAAATGATTGCGATATTTAGGCATTTAAATACACTTTGAAATTTCCGAATTATCATAATTTGTGAAACATCTTTCACAAGTCCTTTTATGCCAAAAATTAACTTAAATTCTTTAGTCATGTTGATCCAATCGAAAAGACTTTGTATGTATGTTAATTCAATATCCTCCTTCATTTTGAAATCATTTGAACAATTTCAAATTTGTTTCAAACTTATGTTTCATTAAGTAAATACTCATATTCACTTAAATCCATAATGAAGTTTATGAAATAATGATTTCCACAATTTGTTGAAAGTACGATGCATCACTATGTATAAGATTCAACATTTCTTTGCATATCACCGTTTTACCAGAATTAGGAGTTTTAGTCATTCCGCCAAACGAGGCATGGTTTTGCAAAGTCTCTAGATCAAACATCTAAGACCCCGATTTTAATTTAGAATGAAAAACATGCAATAACCACCATGACTTAAAAAATAGTGTCATGTCATTATTAAACTTTGGATATCATTTAGCATTCTAATCCTTTATAAATTCATAAACTATTAGCATTAACATAGTGATGAGAATAACTCATTTATAATCGCAATGTGACCATAAAGGTATTATTCATAAGAACAGTACAACTAGCTTGTAACTTATTCATATGAATAATCATCTCGCCAAAATCAAGACACATAAACAAGGATTACAAAATTATATTCAAGTCTACTAATCCAAACGATAAACTTTGAGGAAAGGCGTGATGTCGGCCATCAACTATTTTGCTTGCTGTCATCAGGCCACAGTGTCTCATTTCTAGCAATTCTCAAGAAGACAATCATGTTTTCACCAAACAGGACAAGTATCCAATACTTTTGTAAACTACAACAAGTTTTGCAAGAATTACATTTATAACTTTTTATATCTAACATATACCCTTTTCATTCATGACGTCCTTTACAATCAGTCCCATATGAGAGTTCTCAACTCTAATGCAAGATTGCTAATTGACTCTCCAAATATTCTATTTTCATCCATGATGTAGTAAAACTCATCCAACGGCTCATACTTTATGTGTCTAATCTTGCATAATAAAAATTATAGTCCAACTCTCCATCAAATGGAGAATGGCTTATTGGTTGATTATGGAGAAAACACAAACATTGTGGAGTCATCGGACTATCTCCTAATGGTTATTGTCTCAAGAAGAGAATATCATATTATTATGAGGATATCCCTCGGGCGTGGGTATTAATCTATGAAGTTGGACCCTCCTTCTAAGTTCCACATCAAGTAAGAAATTTCCCATGGTCACAAAAGACCTCAATGGGATAGGCCATGATCTATTAAGATAGTTTCAAATAGACATCTAGACTAAGTTCATAATATGAGTTCAATTGATGATTAAGCTCTCACTAAAATTGTCATCCCCTAGATGATTTTAGCGATCACGCGATACCAATCCACTACACCATCCCCGATCGTCATGGCCGTCAATGTAGTTTCAAAGGTAGACATTTCCCAATGTCAATCACATCATTCATGTGACTCATGCTCGACCTTTCGGTCTCTTGTGTTCCGAGGCCATGTCTGTGCATTGTGTATTGTGTGGCACATACATGGCTTGTTACCCACACCGTATGCGAACGTAGATATGTCTAGCCCCTGATCATCATGGACGGCTTCATAACATTGAACTTTCTTGGTGTTTGCACACTTAAGAGAGAAGACAATCATTGGAATTATTGGGGATCATCTTATCTAACATGCTACCATTAAGTATCTAATACTAGCACACAATAAGATGTAAAAACAGGTATCAACATCACATGTATATTGTGATATGATATGGTCCTTATTCTTGCGCCTTGATCTCCATCGAGCGCTCTGGCATGATCTCCATCTTTCCACCGGTTGACGCCAAGTCCCCGATGCCACCAGCGGGTCGTCCATCAGAACAATGACTATTACTATACTACTTAGCAACAGAAAAATAAACTACTTTACCTTCATAACGACCATGACCATATCATAACACAAGCCCTCCTGCAAAACAAAGCTAGACACCTCTACTTTATATTTTGCAAGTTTTATGTGGCTGTAATAGAACCATTTCTAATCTACGAACTTTCCAACCACAACATGGATCCTACATTTGTCTCTACTACACCCTATTCGAGGCACTCCGTTGTAAATGCTATATCAACAACTGAATGAGAGATAGACACCCGCTAGCCACATAGATGGGACAAGCCGTATGTCGAGGGTGGAACCAGTCTCGTGTAAGAATACACGTAAGGTCGGTCCGGGCCGCTTCATCAAAAAATACCGCGATATAAACAAGTAAACGTTAGAGGGTAACAACTAGAGGATCAATGCCCACACAATACATGTGCGTATTGGTCATACATCACTCCTAGGCATAGACTGGCTCTGATACCACTGAAGGGTTTCGTAGTAGAAAATAAAAAAAATCCTACATTGGAACGCTCTAACTGAAGGGAATATGCCCGAGAGGCAATAATAAAGTGGTTATTATCTTATTCCATGTTTATGATAAATGTTTATTTTACATGCTAGAATTGTATTGATTCGGAAACATCAATACATGTGTGTTTAATAAACAAAAAGGGTTCCTAGTCATGCCTCTCTTATAGACTAGCTTGTTGATTAACAAGATGATCAAGGTTTCCTGATCATGGACATTAGATGTTGTTAATAACAAGGTCACAACATTGGTGGAATGATGTGATGAACATTCATCCGAAGTATAGCATTACGATCAAGTCATTATGTTTATATTGCTATAACATCATACGAAGTAATCTTTATCCTTATACCATGAGATCATGTTAATTGCTAACACCGAAAGAGTACCTTGTTAACATCAAATGTCACACCATAACAGGGTGACTATAAAGGTGGGTTCAGTGCTACAAAGGTGTTATGTTGAGGCTCATGGATCAAGAGTGGGATTTGTCCATCCCGATGACGGATAGATATACTCTGGGACCTCTCGGTGATATCACATTAGGATAGCTTGCAAGCAAGTGATGTGATCACTAGAATGTTATATCACGGGAACGAGAAAAGAGTGCATGTCGGTAACGAGATCAAACTAGGTATGGAGATACCGATGATCGAATCTCGGACATGTAATATATCGCGGGACAAAGGGATTTTACTAGCGTTAAAGGTTCTCATGATCACAAAAGTCATCGTTGAATGTGTAGGAGTCAGTATGGATCTCCAGGTCCCGCTGCTGATTATTGATCGGAGAGGGGTCTCGATCATGTCTACATTATTCGCGAACCGTAGGGTGACACACTTAAGGGACACCGACACCATTTGGAGCAAATATGTTTCAGATAAAGATTTAAGAAAGTGCTGGAATTATTTCAATAGACACCGAAACTGTTTCGGGTGAAATTGCTGAAATTGGTTCTGCATGTAATATTGAAATGTTGTAGGGGGTTTTATGTGAATGTTTGTTAATTAAAGTAATTAACAAAATTCTGAATAAAATTAATAAAAGAGTTTTTATTAAATGAGAGAGCATTAAATTTGGAGAAATTTAATGCATTTAAAGTGGAGACTTTAAAAGAGAATGTGAAGGGGTAAATTTATGTGGAGGGAGTTACCACGACATGAATGGAGGAGGTGAAGGGTCACCTCCTCCATGCGCCGGCCATGAAGGAGGGGCACCCCCCTCCTCCTATAAAAGGCCACCCCCTCCTCACTTCTCACACACACCTCCTTGTGAAGGATCTCTCTCCCCCTCTAGAATTATCCCCCATGGTCTCGGATTAGCGAGATACATGTTCTCGGTGGCATTTCGTCTGGAAGGAGTTGCTGCTTCCGCTGGATCGCTGGAGCGAGGAGGTGGAGGTTGTCCGGTGGCTTGAACGTGTGTGCGAGTGCAGATGTGGTGCTGAGTTGCGACGCTCGGACTTCCTCACGATCTTGAGATCGGCAAGTGTACGACTACATCAACCACGAGTTCCTACTCGTTAACAAAGCTCGTTGTCTTCGAGGGTAAGTTCTCTATGGATGTATGTCCACCCGTTTGCTTTGTATCTAGTAGATAGATCTTGGCGTGTAGTTCACACCGTAGGAAAATTTTTGTTTTCTATGCTGCGGACCCAACACTAACTGCCCAAGATTTATCTATGTAGTAATACAGTAACGACCAGAGGGTATAGAATATATACCATTGTAGACCATACGCAGTTAATGTTCTGAGAGGAACGTGGTCGAAGTAGTAGAACCCATGCATGACCTTAAGGTCATGAAGCTCCTCGCAAGTCACCCTTTGCTCCAACGTGCAGCAGCCCGACTCACGACATCCAAGAGGCCACTCTTAGGAGGCACCCTTGAGGTTTCGTACACATACGGTGTATGATAATGACCACCGACTCCATTGATCCCTGCCGGGAGTGCGGAAATAGATCTCTAGCATGGAAACCCCGTAGTGCAATGGCGTGCTGCAAGTGCGACGTCTCTTGTGCGTACGGTACTTTCTTGGGACTGTGCCAACAAAAGGATACAACTATACAGAGGGAGAGAGGGAGGAATTATCTAAGGAAAATGCCTTAGAGAATATCTCAAATTGTGTGTCTCATCCCACCCATGGGCACCCCTTTATATAGGCAGAGGGAGGTGTACCCTTTCCTTTGGGTTTCCCATGTGAGAATAAACAAAGGAGAGAGAGGGGGGAGGCGCATGGGCCTCTAGAGATCCATGGGCCATCCGTCCAGGGGATCCCCACTCCACGCGCATACCAAGGCTGGCCGGGTGGGCCCCATGTGGTGGCTAGGCTTGGCCCCTTTGGCCCTTGGCCCTTCCCTCTAGCAGTTTTCCCTCATGGGCCCTTTTTCGCTAGGAATTTGGCCCATTAGTGGAATACCCTTCAAATAAGATTTTAGTGTTATATTTAATATTAATTATATTAATTAATATGTAAAAACATATTGCAAAATGTGATTTGACCTGAAACACCTTTCGGTTCCCCTTTCGATTTTCTTTGAACGACTTTAGAACTTTCTAGAATGATTCCAGTTCTCTCATGAATCTTTTCCGGTTTACTTTTCTCTCTTTCATCTGGTGATTCCAACTTGCAGAGGATCTCTAGATCATTCTACCCTTAAGTGTATTTCCCTATGGCCCGGGAATGGCACATACATGATCCCATCAATGATCAATAGCGGTACCAAGATGCCCATGATGACCCATATGCATTCCAGGATGACAATGTTGTTTGAACCGTAAAACATCGATTCCAATTCCCTTTGTTTCTCTGATAGGACTTGTCTGAGATCCGATCATTGGTATCATATACCTTGTTCAATCTCATTACCGACAAGTTCTATTTTACTTGTTCCGTGATATTACATCTTGTGACCTAGTCACATGTTGCAACATTATGGATGTAATCTCACCAAGTCGGTCATATGTATGTTACCCATCACAGGGTGAACAAATCCCTTTCTTGATTCATAAGTCATATACCATTCCTCTGGAATACCTAACGTACACCTTTATAATCACCGTTTCACCGAGTGATGTTTGATGTAGTCAAGGCAACCTCAGGAGACAGTGAATAATATGATATCACGGTCTAAGGAGAAAGAGACTATGTTTCTAACTATTGTAACAGTGAACTATGTAACTTGATCATGTCGCAATCTTTGGGTAGTATCCATCACATGATTCACCAATGATATTACCTTGTTGTCAACTAGCATAAAAGCTCCATGATCAGGAAACCTTGATCATCGTTTGCCCAACGAACTAGTATGAATAGAGGCTAATAGGGACTTGGTTTGTTTCATACCACACATGTATCAATGTTTCCACTTGATACAGTTATAGCATAATATGAAACTATTACGAACTAATTGAGATATGATAATAAACTCCATTTATTATTTGTCTTTAGGGCATATCTCCTTCAGACTTTGTGATAGATGGGGTGTTGCGTACGCTTTCTCCTAGTTACAAAGACGTCATCACGGACTACATCATGAAGGATATACCATATACTTTTCATGCATTCATAGCCAAGTTGATGACTACCAAGGTCGAGCCCAAAGTTGGGATCATTGCTAATGGAGAAGGTATATGTTGATATACAAGTAATAAATGTTTCCATGAAACACTTATGCAGTTTTCAAGTATTGGATACTTACTCTTGTTTTATTGAAAAATAGTACCCAATGTGTGAGAGTTGCTGGATGGCATGATGAAAGCAGCAATCTGGTAGATGGCCGACGACACTCCTTCCCTCGAAGTTTATCATTAGGATTTAAAGATTTGAATAAAAACTTTATAATCGAGTTTGTGAACCGTATTAGTCTATCTTGCTTTTTGTGAAATACTTATTCATATAAATGAGAAACTATTCAGTTGTTCCTTTTCTACGAATAATTTCTTTTATGATTCAAATTGTTATTATAAACAAGTTAATCTAGTCTTTGTCTGTTCCATAATAGAGCATTTATGAAACATATGAAAATTGAGATATCCAAACGCAAATGTAGATAAGACCTAACAGGAATATCAAAGTGTCAACAGTTTGATCAAAGTGACTATTAATTCTAGTGAATGAAAATTTGGCATAAGTACTTGTGAAAACTGTTTCATAGATTATGGTGATTGGACAATCAAATCGTATTGATATGTCTAAAACAACATAGTCATAGTGTATGAGATACATGTGGTCTGAAATGATATTCTACTGGATTAATGTTAGAAATCAGAGTTATAGATTGAAATGGTAAACATCTCACTTAAAGTATAAGGAACATCTAAAGATTCATGGAAACAACACCCTACGA
This sequence comes from Avena sativa, assembly GCA_916181665.1. Classification (NCBI taxonomy): domain Eukaryota; kingdom Viridiplantae; phylum Streptophyta; class Magnoliopsida; order Poales; family Poaceae; genus Avena; species Avena sativa. The sequence goes on along the minus strand of OV702290.1, from coordinate 361,504,393 downwards.
GATATGCCAAGTTCGAGTTTCTAGAGATTCCGATAATTTGAGATCGTTACGAATAAGCAAATATTTGTAGGCTATTCTTAGGAACAACTCCACAACCAAAGGAGACAAAGTTTGTATTGTCTCAGCCTGGTATTTTCTCAAAAAATGCGTAAGTGGAAGAAAGTGAAAGCTCAAGAACAAGGTTATTGACCTTACCTTATCTTGTCAAGTAACGCAACGGAATATGTTCCGGAACCAAAACTCTACAAGAAAAGGAGAAACTAATGATGAAGATCATAGCGTTTCAGAAGAGATAGTTTTACTAAAAGAAAGTAGGATTCAAGAATTTGTTCTGCCACTTGCTGAATTTTATTCATGATTCACTTGTCATGTTATTGGAACAAGACATACCTATGAACTACAAAGAAAGATTGAAGGACCTAAGTACAAGAAATGAGTTAGAGTCATGAAATCCCAAATTAAGTTACATTTTGAGATTAAAAAGTAAAAGGTTGCTTGATCTCATTGAGTAATGGTATTTACTTAATCCTTCCTAGTAAACTACAAAGTTGAAAGGAAATAAATGAAACTTAAAAGGAAGACATAAAAGCTCAATTTATCACAAAGGATGTTTTGAGAAATTCAAGAGATTGATTACAAAATGTAGTGATGCTTAATGTCTGTTGGGTTTACATCAACAGTTAGTCCAATTTGGAAATTGGTAAAGGACTATTCAAAATAGCAAAGTCTTCAAAGATTTTGATGAAAAGGTTGTAAAAGTATAACATACAGGTTTAGGTCAATTGTGAGATTGCTGGTATCTTGCAGCAAAAAATTCTCGATTTGATGAAAGATCAAATAATTTTGGATATACCAATATTATCGATAGAGTCTGTAATACAATAAATTGAGTGGGAGCTAATAAGTTTTCCAAAGTTGAATATGTGGATGGCAGATTTGAGTGGGTGCTGAGTGATTTCTTGGCCTGTCAAGTATTGATGATATATTTGAGTGGAAGCGTAATAATATTCTTCTATATGTGATTGACATATTAAGAATTATGTGTTTGGTATTAGAAATGATTACATCATTAGATCGATCAAATTTAACATATATATTTAACATAGAGGATCTATGTGGATAGATCAGGATGTTTAATAAATAATAAAATGTCAAAATACTTCATGGATTCTAAAAGTAGTCCATAATGTCCTAGTTGAGATTATAAAACAGTTGTGTCATGTGTATGACATGTCATGTATGACTACATCATCCACGTTCTTGTAAGAGCATTATACGCTTACGTTCTACAAGGGTATGTTACCGTTGTCTCCTCTCTGTTACTGCATTACTTCTTAGATAGATCCTGGCTAGGTGTGTTCCCACATAGGATTTTTTTTTGTTTTCTGCCTCAGAACCCATCCACCTAGTTCTGGTAAAACTATGACCGTATATCATCCTCGACGGATTGGACTACATTGGCTTTGGTATCTGTAACACTCTCGAATCAGCCATATGCAGATTTTAGCGATTCTTGCCAACCCGCATAGAAACGATTTGATGATGCCCACCAAGCACTTACATGCGAGTGGAAAACAAAATAATACCATTACACAATAGTTCATGATGGAACCCACAAGGACATATATATACAACAACGACTTGAAGACTCAAGAATACATATATAAAATACAAAGATCCAAAACACCTTGAAAACGATACAACATCTGAGTACGGATAAGATGCAAATTGTACTAAGTCTCCTAAAGAATAACCAATGCCTTCCATAACCCTGCCCAAGACAAGCCGGAAGGGTAACCTTGCTAATGTCATCAAACTTATACCTGTTAAAACAAAAGTGGTGCTGACAAAGGGCAAAGGAAAAAGGGAGCGGTTAGTACTAAGGCCGGTACATGGCGACTCTTAGAATTTGGTGGCTCTCGCTTACATAGGTATGGTGGACTGAAGTGGTAGCGAAGCATGCACTCAACAACCTATGGAGACTCGATACAACTATCGGCTATCATAGAGGGATAAGAAAGACCTATTCGGAACCAACCTAATACTAACACCAAACATACCCATCCTGGTATTTCCCCCTCGATACCAAACGAGTAAGTCCTTCCGAGGAAACTCACATAATTGGCAGTTTAATTCATTCATTCCAAGGTGGTTTTCCAACTTATTAGTCATGTTAGATCCAAGTCAAATTATAACAGCAATTCTTTAGTGTAAGTTGTCTATGATCGAGAAACTATGCTCCAAGTCGTCCATAACCGTAGACACGACTTTTTGAAAAGATTTAACCCCGCAGGGGTGCACCAAAGTATCCATATGCACTTCCATCCTCACTTGCTAGATCAGGTAGGTACCAGATCAAGTAACATACACCCATCGGTATGTCGGCGGGGATTTGCACACGACATTTCCCAAAACTAGAGCAAGTACATGGGGTCCACCCCGCTAATCTACCTGTAGCAAAATCGACAGACTCCAAGATGGACCCAGGGTTTGTGTCAATGGTTGTACAGGACTGGGAACCCGAAAGTGTGATTGGGCTTGTCGATACTGTGAAAACATTCCACATTTGTTCCTAAACAGAACAGTAGTAAACCTCTCCTCAAGAAACAGTAGTAAATAAATTAGTAACGCATGGCATAAGTACATGATACTAATAACACCCAAACTAGTTTGTGGCCCCCAATATAGTACAATGAAATTAGGTAGTAAGCCTACGGGGTTCCCATACATCCCGCATGTGGTTAGCGCGCTCCGTCTTAGAACAGGTGTCAAGAACTCGGGTCCTAGGTGGACACAAGTGGGCAGGACAAGAGCCATATCTCAACTATACCCACCAGTGAAACTTTATTAATTATACCTACTTCTAACATTTAATTATCAAATGGTAAGTGGAACCATGATTATCTCCACCATTAAGCATGTGCCAACCTCCCAACAACAGTGGAACTTGATGACGCGAAGCAAAACCTGAGCAAGCAACTACGACTCGCAAGGACAACTGTCTATCAAACAACAGGCAATAGGAGGTGTCCAAGGAAATATAGAGGTTGCAAGGAATATAAGTGGTACAGAAACTAAAGCATCGCAACCCAGATAGCAGTAGATCAACAGGAGGAAGTAAAGACTACAAATCCAAAATAGGTAGAAAGGGGGAGAATGCTCGCCTAGGAAACACTGTCGAAGATTCATCCGAAGAAAAGTTCAAAGCTCGCATCAACTCAACATCCTAATCCGTGAAGAAGCAAAGCATTGAAAGAAACATCGGATGCACTATTCAATACCATGGCAGAAGATCGGGCATGTTCATCATATGATGCATAACATGGCAAAGATGCAATGCAACTAGGAAATATTAAGCGGAATTGAAGTACTGACAATTTAATTAGAAGGTTCATGTGTTTTAGGTACCCCGCAATTTAAATGTTGTATTAACAAGGCAAAACATGGCATAGGTTCACTACACAAATACAAATGTAATCTAGAATAAGCCAAATACAGCCCGCACATATACTCCATATGTGATTATTAGTTGAATCGGCTAAATGCCCCCAAACCACAAAATTACTATGCAAGTATGAACAATTTAGATGTAACAAGTATATAGATGACAATTTATAAAATAGGGCTTCACAAGGGGTCACACATTGGGGCTCGAAGAGGTTGGACTCATAGGGGTTCGAGTTATGTCTCCGAGTCCTCGGGATCGGGGTCTTCGTGCCCATGAAGGAGACATTGGGGTTTCAGCTTCTCGCGTCGGTACCGGTCGAAGGAAGTTTTTGCATCGAAGATCTTGGCAACCTTGGTTCCCAACATCACGAATATTGATAGCAGAGATCTTGTGGGATGATGGTAACTATAGTCTCGGGGACCTTGACTTGGCCGACAAAGGATGAGAAGACTTGCGGAACAGAAAAGAGGGTCTCAATGAGATGAGCCGAGCAACACCATCTTCAGACCCAATTTCTCGAGAACCTGGTGAGACCTAGCAGAACAGTGCACAAAAAACAAACATGTGAGGCAGGGGATCCTACAGAATGGGGGAGACTCAACTCACTGTCCGTGTTGAGGCAATAAAGAGACACTGGCCGGCAGGGAAAATCGCTATGGATCTCCTAGAGTGGCAGGCGTGGTCAGGGTTGCACCTGAAGCGGTGTGCTTCAGCCGGATACGAAACATGGACAGAGTATGGGCCCGTGGCGGATGTTGCCGACGGTGATAACATGGTCATCGGGATGGCTGGGATTTGAGCGGGGCTCGAGGCAGCAGGGCGCGGTACCGTGGAGACGACATCAGAGAGGAAAACAGGCGGACGGCGCTGGTGGCAAGACCGACTGGTGGCGCGCGGAGCAGGAGCTACAGCGGCACCGAGAGGGGCAGGAGGCCAAGCTAGGGGTGGTCGAGCTTAGGAGGAGGCCACATCGTGTTGGTAATCAAGGTGGAGACGCGGTGCGGAATGACGGACATCGGGGTGAAGGCCGCTAGGCTCCAGGTGAGGACGGTGGGGAGAGGCTGGCGTCGCGGCAGGCAGAGGGGAATCGACGGAAATGGAGGAGAGATCGGGTGGAGCAGAGGAGGCATGACCAGTCGCAGGAGGAGGCAGTCGGCATCAGTGGTTCTGCGAGGCGGCGGGGCACTACGAGAGGGAGGATGGCGTGAGGGTTGGTGAGGAGCGACACGGTGAGGAAGGTGATGCCGCAGGTTGGGTAGTGTCACGTGTGGGTGGCGTGCGTGTGTGAGTCTGGTGTTGTGTGTGTTGGTCGCGTGGGTGGCCGCTACGTGTGCAGCATGTAGGTGCGTTCGTGTTGGGGTGGGTTGGGGTGTGCGTCAGCAGGGGTGTGTAGCGCGGGTGTTGGGCATGTTGCTGGTGGTGGCAACTGTGGTAGATGAGGGTTAGGGTTAGGGTAGATTAGGTTTAGTCTAGGTTAGAGCAGGTGGGGTGGTAGGCTGCTGCTAGCTGGGCCTTTGGGCCAAGTTGGTGGCGGCCTCCCCCAAAAAATATTTTTATTTATTATTTGTTTGTCTTAATTTTAATAAAGTATTTTGTAAATAGTTTTAGACAAACAAAATATCCAGGGAGTCTGGGTTTTATTTGTAATTAAAGAAGGGGATATTTATAAAACAAAGATAGGATTTTGGTGAAAACATTTTAGTGCAAAATATGCATGATGATGCACAAAGTAAAAAAACAACAGTGATTTTCTAGTAGCGGTTTTCCTAGGGTTCTACAATTTGACACCACTAACAAGGGATCCCGTCCCCGAGATCCGCCTCATGGTACGGGGGAGAAGGGTGATGATCATATGATTCTTGCTTCGTGTGGATCCTCGCGACACCACCAACAAAGATTGTTGCTCCATCTTGAAATTGTCGACACCACCAACAAGAGGTTGTTGCTCACCTTCATTGAGATAACACTACGGAGAAACAAAATACGAAGGTAGAGGTCTCAACAGATAAGGTCACCCCTAACTTCCATAGAATGAGTAAAATTGCATTGATCCACCCGTTCAATGTACAATAGCGAATGATAAGAGTAGTGGTATGGTCGCGACTCCATACCACACTCGAAGCATTACCCCATACATGAATAGGGAATCATGATAGCTGTGAGATTCGACACATTTTTTATGGCTTTTACTGATGGTTTTCTCCCGGATTTGATCGTTTTCTGGATTTACCTAATGCTAATACTTTGGTAGCAACGAAAACTTGGTTTTTAATGTGTGTTTTAGGTTCTGAATGTCAACAGAGGGATTTAACTAGAGAAACACAATATTCTGGAGAAAACAAGCAAGTCCCACCATGGAAGCGCGCAAGGGGAGCTCACGGAAGCTTTAACGAACAACTATACGGCAGGAATATTTTCCGACCGTATAGTTCCAGCTGTATAGTTGCCGCCGCTTCTGTCTTGTCAAAAGGGAGAACTTCCATGGAGGTACGGGGGACGAAAACACAACACAGCAGCCGCCATACCTTCCAGAAGGGAGAAAGAAGAGATCCGGAGAAGAAGGGGAAGACATTCTTCATCTCGCTCCACGATCTTCAACCTCCTAGCCAATACACCCCCATATCCACTACTTGTACTTGACAGAGAGAGGGATCTCCACTTTGCAAGACTAGGGTTTGAGATTGTTTCTTCCCATCTTGAATTGTGTTGGATATTTTTCTTTTCTTATTGCGGATCTCCACGGTAATACAAAGACGAATTCCCTTTATTTAATTATATTGATGATCCGTTCTTCTCTCATGAGTGAGTAATTCCCTTGGGCGTGGGAGATGTAGGGGATTGGTGAGATGTTATGTGCTTTCATATATTTTCCATTAGTTTGTGATTGATTCTAATTACTATGTTATGTGTGCTTGACTATCTGTGGGATGCCTAATGCTTGTTGTCCAATTAAGGGCCCAGACAACATGATGCTTTGTTCTACATAGATAAGATCTTGTTCGCTAGAGGACCGGCGACCCCCGGGTGACACAGGGATATCAATGGAAAGCTAGTAGACTCGAGGATAACGTGAACCACAGTGCTTATTGCATTAGTCTGATCCAAGGAGCTTAATTGCTAAGCGACCTAAAGGGTCTTAATCTTCTATTGTCTGACCATACTTTTGGTAACAGGCTAGTAGGATTATTGAAGTTGGGATGAAATCTACCAAGAGGAGTTCCGGCTAATTATGGTTTGCTCTCCTACACACACACACATATATATATATAAGATTATAATTGTTACATTTATCATTCGTCCACCTAGCACAGTCACTATCACCATGAACTGGATCTCCCCGCGCCTTCTTTTGCCATCTGCAGGAAACAACAAACAACCAAGCCATTCTTTACTTTTATGCGTTATATTTCTGAAGTTTACATTTTAGTTCTATTTAAATACATCTCCTTTAATCAAAACCCCATTCCTATTTCAACACTTGCAGTCAATTCACTCGAAGACATGTGACAACTTCGAGTGTGACATAGACGTCACCCATAAAACATTTACCTTTGGGCTCCCTGTGGGAGCGATATCTGAACTTCGAAACTTGCTACAAACAATCTGTGCTCTTGCAGATATGAAGCTATTTTCTAGTGATGTTGCCGGGGAGCTAAGCGCTAAGTGTTTGTCTTTTGACATTTCAGGTGTTGCTACTACAAAATGTTCTCCTTAGGAGACAAAGGGTCTACACGCTCTGGTAGGACCTACCTGCCGGATTATATTGAGAGTGTGCCTGCTCAGAGGCACGAAGAAATTATTGAAAAACTTTTAAGATCAAATAAAGTTGAAGTTGAAAATCTGAGTGATATTATGGAAATCATGTCTATTTACAGGACAACTCCTATGAAACCTGAGAAAACTCTTAGGGAATACAATGCTCCAAGTTCTGAATTTCTTAAACAACCAATAGAGTTCCCTAATCATGGAGTTAGAGAATATCGATATGATGGTGGAATTATTAAAATTTTGCAGGAGAAAGCTTTCAGTGGAAGGGAAGATGAAGACCCAGGAAGACATATTAGAGAATTCGACGATGTGATAACATCGCTCGGGCCAAAAGGTTTGCCAAGAGACTTCTCTCATCTTAAATTAGTTCGATGGTCTCTTAAAGGTAAAGCTCTATACTGGTTATACTCTCTCCCTCGCCATTACATTAAATGTTGGGAAAACTGCATTACTAAATTCATAAACAGGTTTATTCCTTTAAAAGAGGTAACTAAACTGATAAAGAACATAGGCAACTTTAGTCAGAATGTGGGAGAAAACTACCCACAAGCCTGGGAAAGATTCTTTGGAATGATCAATAGTATTCCTAATCATGGTTATTGTGAACTAACAATTTGCCACTTATTTTACCATTTATTCCTAGAGAGTTGCTTGATGATGGCTCAATATATCTCGAGCTCGTTGGGAACCCCAAGAGGAAGGTATGATGAGCACAGAAGCAAGTTTCCCTCAGTTATGAAACCAAGGTTATCGAACCAGTAGGAGCAAGGAAACAACTCCAAGGTGTTGTTACCAACTTGGAATCCTGCACAACACAGCCACAAAACTTTGCCCCAACTTATAGTGAGGTTATCAATTTCACCAGTTTTGCTGAAAACAAAGGATTAACCCTATTGTGTGGAATACAGTAATTGCTTGCAGAAAGTAAACAGTAAACAGTAAATAGTAGATAGTATATCAATGGTAAAAGAATGGACCGGGGTCCATAGTTCACTAGGTGTGATTCTCCTTAAGATAGATGACATGTTGGGTGAACAAATTACAGCAAGGCAATTGACAGACTCAAGAAAGCATACCATGCATATACTAATCATCTTGACTCCCATGAGATCTGATTGGGCATTACAACATTATACATAGACTGTAATACAACTGCATCTATGACTAATAATCCACCTTCAGGTTATCATCCGAACCCCCTCCAGTATTAAGTTGCAAGCAACAGATAATTGCATTAAGCAAAGTGTGTAAAGTAAACAATACGATTGTCCCATGGACAAAGGATTGTTGTTTTCTCCCTAGTAGCAACAGCACATCTAGTACCTTAGAGATTCCTGTCACTTCCTAGATTACTAGAGGCCTGAACCCACTATCGAGCATAAATACTCCCTCTTGGAGTTGCTAGCATCTACTTGGCCAAGATAGCTACTAACAACGGAAAGCATGCAAGATCACAAATAACATAGACATGATAGAATCAATAATCAATCTGAAATAGCATCTCAATATCCATCGGATCCCCGCAAACACAACATGTACGATTACAAATAGATGATCTTTATCATGAACGGGGCTCACAAGATCTAAACATGATAGCACAAAGGAGAAGAACCAACCATCTAGCTACTACATGGACCCGTAGTCCAGGGATGAACTACTCACGCATCACACCGGAGGCAGTCATGGTGATGAAGAAGGCCTCCAAGGTGATCTCTCCCCTCTGGCAGGGTGCCGGGAAGAGCTTCGGATCCCCCGATCTGGGGATCGAGATGGCGGCGGCTACAGACTCTTCCGTGGATTTTTGTTTGGGTCTTTTGATGGGGTACTTAGGGTTTTCATCCCAGGAGGCTTTTATAGGCGGACGGGCAAGGCCGGTGGAGCACCAGGGGGCCCACACCCCCTGGTGGCGTGCCCCCCCCCAGCCGCGCTGCCACCAGGTGTGGCCGCGTGGTGCGCCACTTCGTCACCTCTCTGGACTCTATGTTGCTTCGGGTAAAATATTGACTTTGGCTTTTGTCCCGTCCAATTCCGAGAATATTTCCTTACTAGCTTTTCTAAAACCAAAAACAGTAGAAAATAGGCAACTCGCACTATGGCATCTTGTTAATAGGTTAGTTCCAGAAAATGTATAAAAATACCCCAAAGTGTGAAGAAAACATAAGAAAGTAGATATAAAACAAGCATGGAACATCAAAAATTATAGATACGTTTACGATGTATCAAGCATCCCCAAGCTTAACTCCTACTCGTCCTCGAGTAGGTAAGTGATAAAAAGAATAATTTTTGAGGTTACATGCATCATCACAATCTTGATCAAGGTATTTGTAAAACATTGATAGCTGGGATCATAGTACTTTAACATAGCATGAAAGATATAGTTCTAACAATAAGACATAACAACTATGTTGTAACATGAAAAGGTACAAACAAAAGATTCATGAATAATAATGCTTTGAAAGACGTTTGTTTGTTTCACATATAGAAAACATAATGAAAATGGTATTCATCTTGTCCCTCATGGTGTAGCAAAACATAAATGCATAGGACACCTTCAAAGTTCATAAGGGTGACTAGATACAAATAATTTAAGAACAAGCAATATCAAAGTTATGAATCAATCAACAAGTCTTGGGACAATGCACATTAAACTAAGAATGACTACTATGCTCTCTTAATAGGTGCATAAAGATAGAAGATGGAGACTCAGCATAAAAGTAAAAAAGAAAGGCCCTTCATAGAAGGAAGCGGGGATTCAATTTTCATAAAGAGCTTCCTAAAATTATGGTACTTATTAGCTTTTAGCTCTCATTGCCCCTATCATAAGCATCTTTAGGTGATTAAGGGTTAAAGTGAATAAATCTGAGGATATGCTTGTAAAGTTATAAATTGAAAATATAATGCCCCTTGCTTACGAGTACCAAACCTCATGCTACTCAACTTTAGTCACGAGTAAGTTCTTATCATTGTAAGTACATGTGTATCATAGATAACCGCCAACAGGGTACCCCTTGCCCCATGATACAGGAGCTATCCCATATCAAAATGACAAGGCAACAGACAATGAGCATCTCAGTGATCTTTTTATTTGCTATTTGCATAGGTTTTTATTGAGGATGCTTCACAGATTGCTCACTATGCTTACATGAGCTTACAAGCTCCCCTTTTATTTCAACCACCGGGATCCATAAGCAAAAGAACATGATATCAACTAAATAATGTGCAATGTTGAAAGCGTTCCCCATGGTAACATGGTTCTTCTAATTCACAACTTATAAAGCGCAAGCATATACACAACATAGATGGGCACGATGTTTCAAGTTTATTAAGTGCAAGAAAGTAAATTGTGCCATCAATTTTGTGAGAGCTTTAATCACTAATTTTCACATATCAAGTTTAATTCGAAAGGTAGATAAAAATATGAATATACTTGGAATAGCAATAATGCTAATAGGTAGGTATGGTGGACTCTTTAGAATAACTTGGTTTTATTTGGAGTTGGATGCATGAGTGGAACTCATACTTGGTACATGCGGAGGCTAGCAAAAGACTGGGAGCGACCAACTAAGAGAGCAATAATGGCCATAATCATGCAAAGCGACAAAACATTATTAATTAAAGCATAAAGTGATATTACAAGTCAAGAATGATCATAGAGGCTATGGTGACTAGTATAGTCTTAACATGGTGTGAGCATGTGCCAAGTCAACCCAAATAAAGCATCAAAGGAGAATATCACAATATTATTCTTTTGTATGCTAAAACAACGCATGATTCTTTCAAGGCACATTAAGCAATATCAATTGTTTGGAACAAGTCATGCTACAACAATAATCACTAAGCATAAAGTCAAACAAATATCAAACATGACATGATAAAGTCTGGGCCATAGTCAAAACAAGACTCCTTTTGTACCACTTATAAGCATGAACTTTCCTACTCTTTTCCAATCCAAATCAACTTATTTGAAACTATGTATGAATGTGGGGGTCCAACCAATTTATTTAAGCAAACTAAGCAAAAGAAAACTAAAAACAAAACAAAGACGCTCCAAGAACAACACAATTGTGCATGAAACAATAAAAATGAAGTGTTTGGAAGAAACCTGAGGTTTTTATTGATGAAGAAGGGGATGCCTTGGGCATCCCCAAGCTTTGACGCTTGTACTTCTTGAATATTTCTTGGGGTGACACGGGTGGCATCCCCAAGCTTGACCTTTTTTCCATACTTCATCTTATCACATTATTCTTCCCTACACTTTAAAATTTCCTTCATACAAAACTTCACACAACCTTCATTAGCAACATTAGTGTACTCAAGATAATAAGTCTTTGGGTTCAGTTTCAACACAAGTAAAACTTCCATTAAAACACAAGCTACTGTAGCAATTCCTTCTAAAAGCTCAAGTGATCAAATAGAACTCAAAGAGAAAGATATTAAGAGGCAAATGCAAGTAATGGCAGAAACCTGTCAAAACAGTCCAGCAGGTAAAAACCGATTTTTCCGAATACCTTCTGTTGCTCAAATTGAAAAGTGATGAACTTAAAGTTATATAACAACCTTGGGCAGAAGCACAAAAAATTACAGCTCAAACTGACCTATAGAGATTTTTCATGAATTTCAACAGTGAAACACAAAATTCGTTTTCGGGACAACAACTTTCCCAAGTATTACTTCTTTCTCATTAGAGGTTATTCTTGGCACAAAAAGCACACAAAAAGGATAAGGAGAGGTTATTACTGAGGCAATAACTTCCAAGACTCAACAAAAGAAAAACTTACTGAATAAAAATTTGGGTTATCTCCCAAAAAGTGCTTTTCTTTAACGCCTTTGAGCTAGGCATAAGAAGCAAGATTCAAGTATTTTCAAATGAAGAAGCATTAAGAGCAAATTTTGTTTTAATAGGAGAGGCAAAAGGAATGTTCTCTCTCTTCTTAGGGAAGTGTTATATACCTTTCTTGAGTGGGAATTGATATTTAATGGTGCCTTCTTTCATATCAATAATGGCACCAACAGTTCTAAGAAAAGGTCTTCCCAAAATAATAGGACAAGAAGCATTGCATTCAACATCCTAAACATAGAAATCAACGGGGACATAGGTATTGTTAACCATAATAAGAGCATCATTAATACTCCCCATGAGTTTCTTTTTAGCATTATCATCAAGTTGGGCATCTAAATAACAATTTCCTAATGGTGGCAAATCAAGCATTTCATAAATCCTTCTAGGCATAATAGAAACACTACTATCAAGATCACATAGAGCTTTGAGATCAAAATCATTCACTTTCATATTAATTATGGGTTCCTAACCATCTTCTAATTTCATACGAATATAAGCTTTATGCTTCAATTTTTCTTCTTTAATTTTTATGAGAGCATCAGTAATGTGTTTTGTAAAGGCCATATTCATAGCACTAGCATTAGGACTTTTAGCAAGCTTTTGTAGGAACATAATTACTTTAGAAATATTGCAACCATCAATATCAAAATCATAATTACCATCCAAGGTAGTAGAGGTATTGTTTCCCATATTTCTAAGAATTTCAGCATTTTTATTGGAAAAAGTTCCATTGGTTTTAGGCATTGTTGCAAAAGGAATGGGGACTTCATGTGGTTTGCTAGCATCAACATTAGTGGTGGTGATAGTACATATACTATTATTTCTAGCAATTTCATTTTATCTTTACCACTTAGCATGTAACTCAGCTAATAATCTAACATTTTCATCAATTCTAACTTGTATGGCATTAGTAGCAGGAAAGGGGTTTTCCATAGTTTTAGGTTTAGCAGCCATTTTATTAATCAAAGAGAATTGTGCTTCAGACAAAGATGATATATTTTTTTAGCATTCAAAAGTTTGGATTGCAAACTAGGAATTTTCCTATTTAAACTCTCAAGTTGATGACTAATATTTTTCAAAATAGTAGATTGTTCTTCCATGGTTTTAATAAATAATTTATTCTGCTCATATTGCATTTGCATGAAGTTTTTAGTGGATCTTTCAACTTCTAAAATTCTTGCTTCACTAGGCATTCTAGACTTATCATAGTAACCATTAGTATTATTAGGAGGATAAGGCCTATGATTATTCCTATAGGCATTGTTGCTAAAATTATTGTTTCTAATGAAGTTCACATCAAATTGCTCTTCTTGAGCAACCAAAGAGGCTAAAGGAACATGATTTGGATCAATATGAGCTTTCCCATTAACAAGCATAGACATAATAACATCAATTTTATCACTCAAGGAGGAGGTTTCTTCAACAAAATTTACCTTCTTACCTTGTGGAGCTCTCTCAGTGTGACATTCAGAATAGTTAACCATCATATTATCAAGGAGATTTATTGCAGCACCCAAAGTAATGCTCATAAAGGTACCTCCAGCAGCAGAATCCAGCAGATTTCTTGAAGAATAATTCAGTCCTGCATAAAAATTTGGATAATCATCCAAGCAGTAAGTCCATGAGTGGGAAAATTCTTTACCAAAGATTTCATTCTTTCCCAAGCTTGAGCAACATGTTCATTATCAAATTGTTTAATTTTCATTATTTCACTTATCATAGATATAATATTAGCAGGAGGATAGTATTTTCCAATGAAAGCATCTTTGCATTTAGTCCAAGAATCAATACTATTTCTAGTTAGGGATAGCAACCATTCTTTAGCTTTTCCTCTCAAAGAGAAAGGAAACAATTTAAGTTTAATAATATCTCCATCTATCTCCCTATGTTTTGGCATCTCACAAAGTTCAACAAAGTTATTAAGGTGAGCAGCAGCATCTTCAGTACCAACACTAGAGAATTGTTCTTTCGTAACAATATTCAGAAAAGCAGGTTTAATTTCAAAGAAAGTAGCTTCAGGAACAGGTGGAGCAATAGGTGTGCACATGAAATCATTGTTGTTGGTGCTGGTGAAGTCACACAACTTAGTGTTTTCAAGAGTAGTCATTTTTTGTGTTTTTAATATAAAGAAGCAAACCAGTACAACTAATTTTTTTTTGTTTTTGATAAAAGAAACAAGCAAACAAAGAAGAAATAAATTAAGCAAAACAAAAAAACAAAGTAAAGAGATTGGTTGTGAGGGACTCCCCTTGTGAAGATGTCCTTGACTTCCCGGCAACGATGCTGGAAAAAGGCTTGATGGCTCAAGATATCTCGAGCTCGTTGGGAACGCCAAGAGGAAGGTATGATGAGCACAGAAGCAAGCTTCCCTCGGTTATGAAACCAAAGTTATTGAACCAGTAGGAGCAAGGAAACAACTCCAAGGTGTTGTTACCAACTTGGAATCCTGCACAACACAACCACAGAACTTTGACCCAACTTATAGTGAGGTTGTCAATCTCACCAGTTTTGCTGAAAACAAAGGATTAACCGTATTGTGTGGAAGATAGTAATTGCTTGCAGAAAGTAAATAATAAATAGTAAGTAGTAGATAGTATATCAATGGTAAAAGAATAGACCGGGGTCCATAGTTCACTAGAGGTGATTCTTAGATGACATGTTGGGTGAACAAATTACAGCGAGGCAATTGACAGACTCGAGAAAGCATACCATGCATATACTAATCTGTAGGGGTTTCGCGCATGAAAACAATAATTTTTACCCTACGCCCATGAACCCCTGATGTTGCCAGGACCTATCTATTAGTAATACAGTAACGGGAGGGGCTGTTCACGAACTTACCCTTGAAGACCGAAAAGCGTTGTCAATGCTCAAGAGAGCATGGTTGATGTAGAAGAGCCGAAGCCGACCTTAAGGTCGTGATGAAGTCCTTGCGCTCCTGTGGCTCCAACGACTTGAGTGCCTCAAGTGTGACACCTCGCGGGGAGTTACACATGTCCGGTGCCTGATGATGACTCCCGCTTCCCCGATCCAGCAACAGTTGCAGAAGTAGAGCTCCTGGATCCGAATCCCGCAGCACGACGGCGCTCCACGGTGAAGATGTCTCTCGTTCGTGCAGTCCGAACTTGGGACCACGGTCACGAGAGAGAGAGAGAGAGAGAGAGAGAGAGAGAGAGAGAGAGAGAGAGAGAGAGAGAGAGAGAGAGAGAGAGAGAGAGAATATCAATTGGATGTCTTCCCAAAAGTGAGAAGACCTTTATTGAATATTGTGTGTATTTATCTAGCAAAATACCCCCACTATATATAGGGGAAGGAGGGGGTACACCCTCCCTCAAAGTCCCAGGGTGGGACTAAAGGAGAGGAGAGGGGGAGGGGTGGCCCCGCCGGCCACCCCCACGGGCCCCGCGCGGGGGGTGGGGGGGCTAGCCCACTAGGGCTCTGGCCACCCCCTCTGGCCCTTCTCCCTCTCACCTTTCCCTAATGGGCCCTCTTCCCTCCGGAATTGGCCCATTAAGACTTTTGACCTTTTAATTGATTTTATATTTATTAAATAATTATGAATAAATGATTAAATCAATATTTAACATTCATTCACATATTATTCAATCTTCGTGGCTATGGAACACCTTCTGCCTCCACTCCGGACATCCTCCGGACTTACCGAAACCCTTCCGGTTTTCTCTCTACTATTCTTCGGCAATTCTTCCGATCCTATAAACACTCTCTAAGCATCATCAAACCCTTAAGTATGATACCCTATGGTTCGGGAACACTCCATACATGGTCGGGACACTCCCGGACCAATGATCGACAGAGGGACCTGGATGGCCATGTGACCCATGTGTGCCACGAAGATCTTTTGTCGTTTGAACTGGGACGGTCGTGTCTTATTCCCTTTGTCTCTCGATACTTGCATTGCCCGAGATCTGATCAATGACATCACCATGTCATTTTCAATATCATTATCGAACAATGCTTCTTGACTCGTTCTGACAAGTGATATCCCTGTGATCAAATCACACGCTGCGCAGCTATTGGATATAACTTCTCTGAGTGGGCCCTTGAGTATCTTTTCGTCACGTGGACGGACAAATCCTGCTCTTGACAAATATTGCCTCTACGGTTTCCTCCGAGTACCTAAACACACCTTTATAACCACTGTATTACCAAGTGGCACTTGATGCTATCTAAGCACTATCCGGAGACAGTGATTGATATAGCCTCACGGTCTAAGGAATAGTCTACGAGAATCCATTTCTAATCATCGTAACTTGAACTTCGTGACATGATCAGGTCATGATGCTTAGGTTGGGTATTGGTTCATCATCTCATTCTCAGAATGAGTTGACTCCATTTCCAACTGGCATAAATGCCACATGATCAAGAAACTTGATCATCTGATGACCAATGAACCAGCGACTAGAGTTTCACTGGGAACCCCTGGTTGTTTATATATCACACGTGTATTGATGTTTCCACTCAATACAGTTATAGCATGATATAAAACTTAATCATAAACTTTATGTAATATGATAATAGTCCTTATTACTATTTGTCTCTAGGGCATATTTCCAACAGTCTCCCACTTGCACTAGAGTACAAATAAACTACTGCATTTGTTCTTAATCGTTGGCACCATATATCCGGTACCATGAACATGCTTGCTCATGGAAGAGGTTAAGTCTTGGGTATGTACTTTATAGTCCCAAATCCTTTGCAACTTACTAATGTCATCTTGATTGACATTAATACTTTATCATCACATGATAACATCTGTGTATATGCATCGTCGCTATGGCTATAGAACGAGGCCGAATTCCAGGAGCCTACAGTAGCTTTAGATCAACCTCGTGGGCTTTCTCATGGGCACTGTGCCCTGGGACACATCATTCTACATTAAAAGTGAACTAGCCCCGCCATAACATTATACAACACTTTAGATGGTACCCTTATCTATTATTATAAATGTATTCATCGAAACACTAGTGCACTCTGTGCAACTTTCGATGTTTTTGTTCACCTCGCTTCCTACTTGACTTTAATCCGTATTTACAGGAGTTTCCAACATATTCCCTTATAACATAACCCTTTATGTTTTAAGATATGTCATCCTTCATGGATTTGGAAACATGTCTGCAATTCTCTATTAGAAACTGTTAACAAACTTAGATCAATGTTCTGTGATTCAAACTTAATCACTTTTAAACATTCCTTATTGGATCATATATTATGTTAAGTTATCATCATGGTTTTCTAAGATAGAACCTATGTCTCAACATAGTGGATGATGATCATCCTTTTCTTTCTTTCAACCACTGATGTTAAACTTAATGCTATTCCTAACTTGAGTTATTAAGGACCAATTCCTTAATTAACTTCTATTATGAAACCCTTTTCCAGAATCCCTTAAGGAATACTACATTATATCATAATACACTTATTATTAACTTCTACACCTTATAAATCATTATTTATAAATACTTGCGCTTTTATTCTAAACACACTTAAGAATCACTCCTATAAGCTCCCACTCAAAATATGTTCCCAACATATTTGGGTATGAGTCACTACTCTTACTCAAACTATGTTCCTACATATTTGAATTTGAGACATATATTGCTCCCACTCAAAAATATGTCATTCACATATTGTTTTAGGAAGACTTTTATAGCTCCCAATCAATTTCATGCAAATTGCATATCCACTCACTATTTTGAACAACTTCAAAAACCTTTGATCAAATATCAAACTTGGAGTTTTATTATGAGATACTAGTACTTTTACTAGTTTTAAATCCACTAGACATTTAGCACACTTGAATCAAATTCATTTGAATTCGTCCAATACTTGACAAATTGTGCTTTTGTCATTCACCCCTTTTCCACTATGGCTTTGCAGTCATTTGGGAAAATTCAAGTAACCCCTTTTACTTGTGCGGTTCAGCAACGAATTGCTTTCCAATCTCAAGGGAATTTTTCTTTGGGATTTCACATAATTCTAGTTTACCATTATTTCCTTAGTAGTTCGTAGGTATATCATATTCCAAGAATCATGACAAATGATTCACAATATCCATACAAGATATGGGTTACATTTTGAATCCTACTTCATGTAGTGAAAACAACAGTGGGGAAAACACAATGATCATTATCCTTGATTCTTTCCTTGATGAAGAGAATCGTTCAGGAACGTTGTCTGTTGCGCTTCTCAATACTCTGATGCGGGGATTTAAATCCTCATCGTGTTTTTCACTATCTTCCATTTGCTTCATAATTGAGAAATATCACTGAATGCGAACTTTCTCGAAAATGTACCAAAATCCAAGCAATACAAGTTTTCCTTCTATTTTGGCTTTAGCTATGGATTTCGTATTCAAAGTTTCCAATGAATACTCTACAAGGACTTATTCGCTATTGTTTTGGTTATATCGAATAACCCCAAAACTTTCACGACGATCCATACTAGATATGGAGCCGATCTCACGAATCCAGATGGTTCACTATATATTCTAATTGAGTGCTAACTATTTCTAACTAATGGTCTCTACATCTACACTACAATGATTTGTTTGGCGTCATCTATTCACACATTTTGATATCTAATATCACATTGTGATGCCTTGCATTTTGACATTTCAAATGCATTGCATTCCACAATTTCTTCTATGCCAATCTTATAAAGTTGAATTTCATTACTATTGATCAAATCATAGTAATTAGATTCTCTTTTATATTTATACCCTTTGTTGATGAAATACTTTGATCATATCAAATAGTTTCATCCTCGTGTTTCCTTTGGTAAACTTCTTTACACATTTAAACAATCATATAATGATAATTACCATTTTGTTAAAACACAATACATCGAATATGTATTTAGTTTTAACAATTCATTAAACACTTTGTATTCAAGTAATACACTGTATTCAAGTTATTTTGCCGAACTTAGGCATGATTTATATGTGACAAGTAATCAAATGAATTTCACATATTATCACGTAACTTTGAATTTGAACAATTGTTTCATTCATTAATGAACATATCATTAAGTTGGGTATTTTTAAAGGCATTTCAATATTTTACAAATGTTCATGCATTATCAATTAGTTTCAAACAACAAGGATAATTCATATGTAATCAAACAAGATATGAACACAAATAGAAATCATTCATAAAAGTGGAAAAACGGTTTGTTACAAGCTCATATGAATAACCGTCTCACAAAGTGTGAGACACACTAAAGAAGTTCACAATCTTTTGATTACAATAATCATCCTAAAATATAAACTAAGTGATAAATTTTGAGGGAGAGTGTCGTTGGCCATCATCTTCATGCTCGCCATCAACACGCAACGTCACCTCCTCTCCAGCAAGCACCTCTCATGCAGAAGGACCTGTTTTTAGTAAAACAGAACAAGTATCAAATATACTTAACACTGCAAATGTGTTTGCAAGATTATAACATTTATAAAATTGTATATCAAATATATACCTTTGTCATCGATGACCTCACCGGTGATTGGTTCAACCTTTATATTCCTGAAATGTAATATGAACTCTTGGAAATCCAATGTTTTCGTATCACCACTCATGATGCTACTGCGGACATGTCCTTCATAGCTGGGAGGCAACGATCGAAGCAGCATGCCTATCGCAAACGGATCATCATCCAGTAGTCCATGAAGTGAACCAGTCTCATGTGTGCATCAATCATGCGCTCCAAGTGACCCTTCAGACATGTGTGCTCCTCCATCTGTATGGAAAGGAACTCTCCAAGCAGCTCATGCTTCCGCATGCGCACATGGCTTATGAACTCTGCTCTCAGCTGATCCACCATCGAATATGGATCAAGATCACCCATGAGCGGATGGAGTTCATTCACCATCCTGTAACGCATTATTATCTGAATGTAGGTGGACATCTCTTGACAATAGTAGCGGTCTGCCAGCTCTTGTGGGGTCTCATAGTTGTCTGGCTCAGTCAAATCCATCGTGCAGTGTATGTAGTCTACCACATGATTCCTAGTAAGGAGATCATTCAGGCTCACAAGCCAACTAGGGAAGTTGGATCCATCAAGTCTAAGTTTATCACCCATTCCCCATTCCTCAGTGACAACGTAAGCTTCACGGTGAGCCATCTCTACATTTATAATTGCAAAAGGAATTTAGACTAAGTTTATATTTAAATGAGTTAATAATAACTCCACTCAGAAACACCTATCCCATGAAGGGTTCCTAGTGATAACATGACCCTTTTTCCCCACATCTCCCCCGATCATCACAGCCATCAATGTGGGTTGAAGGGTGGACGCTAAACGTCGGTCACATAATTCATGCGACTCGTGCTCGATCCTTCAACCATCCGCGTTCCGAGGCCACGTCTCTGTAACGTGCTAGGCTCGCACCCATTGTATGCGAACATAGATATGTCTGACACCCACTCACCATGGGCCGCGTCATACCGAAGAACTTTCTTGGTGGTGCACACTAAGGGGGAACACAATAATTGGTAATTTTAACAGGGATCATCTTATTAGGCTACTGTCGAGTATCTAATACTAGCACACAATAAGATATACAAACAATAACATTGAATGTAAATGCTATGTGATATGGTCCTTCGTGTCGTGATCTCCATCCGTCGTCACCGGATTCCGGCACCAGGGTTCCGGCGCTGTAGACACCAGGGTACCGGTGTCTTTCCGGCGTGGTAGTCCGTCACCTCCATGACTATCTACTACTACGTAACATAAGGTAATCACTTTACCTTTGCCACAACCATATCACAAAGCAACGCCCCCTGCAAAACAAAGTTAGACGCCTCTACTTTATCTTTGCATGTTTTACGTGGCTGAATGGGCTTTCGCACAAGAACCATTCTTACCTATGAACTTTCAGCACAACGCTAATCAACCAGTTCTCTCTACTACACCCCTTTCGGGGCCCTCTGTTGCAAATGGCATACCAACTAATGCGAGAGAGAGACAGACACCCCCCTAAGCCACTTTATACGGTACAAGCTGTATGTCAAGCATGGACCAGTCTCGTGAATGAACGCATAAAGTCGGTTGGGGGCCGCTTCATCAAGCATTACTACAGTATACACAAGTACACGTGGGAGGGTAACAACTAAAAGATCAACGCCCACACGCTACATCTCGTGTGTTCTACCCGTACTAGCATTACTACGCATAGATCTAGCTCTGATACCACTGTAGGGGTTCCGCGCATGAAAACAATATTTTTTACCCTACGCCCCTGAACACCTGATGTTGCCAGGACCTATCTATTAGTAATACAGTAATGGGAGGGGCTTTTCACAAACTTACCCTTGAAGACCGAAAAGCGTTGTCAACGCTCAGGAGAGCATGGTTGATGTAGACGAGCCGAAGCTGACCTCAAGGTCATGATGAAGTCCTTGCACTCATGTGGCTCCAACGACTTGAGTGCCTCAAGTGTGACACCTCGCGGGGAGTTACACATGTCCGGTTCCTGACGATGACTCCCGCTTCCCCGATCCAGCAGCAGTTGCAAAGTAGAGCTCCTGGATCCGAATCTCGCAGCGCGACGGTCCTCCATGGTGATGATGTCTCTCGTTCGCGCAGTCTAAACTTGGGACCACGGTCACGAGAGAGAGAGAGAGAGAGAGAGAGAGAGAGAGAGGGAATATCAATTGGAGGTCTTCCCAAAAGTGAGAAGACCTTTATTGAATATTTGTGTATTTATCTAGCTAAATACCCCCACTATATATTGGGGACGAAGGGGGTACACCCTCCCTCAAAGTCCCTGGGTGGGACTAAAGGAGAGGAGAGGGGGAGGGGTGGCACCACCGGCCACCCCCATGGCCCCGTGCGGGGGGGAGGAGGGGCTGGCCCACTAGGGCGCCGGCCACCCCCTCTGGCCCCTCTCCCTCTCACCATTCCCTAATGGGCCCTCTTCCCTTCGGAATTGGCCCATTAAGCCTTTTGACCTTTTAATTGATTTTCTCTTTATTAAATAATTATGAATAAATGATTAAATCAATATTTAACATTCATTCACATATTACTCAATCTCCATGGCTATGGAACACCTTCCACCTCCACTACGGACATCCTCCGGACTTACTGAAACCCTTCCGGTTTTCTCTCTACTATTCTTTGATGATTCCTCCAATCCTATAAACAGTCTCTAAGCATCATCAAACCCTTAAGCGTGATACCCTACGGTTCGGGAACACTCTAGACATAGTCG
Source organism: Avena sativa (assembly GCA_916181665.1). Lineage (NCBI taxonomy): Eukaryota > Viridiplantae > Streptophyta > Magnoliopsida > Poales > Poaceae > Avena > Avena sativa. Next base: position 361,482,106 of record OV702290.1, on the reverse strand, counting down.
GGACACTCACAGACCAATGATCGACAGAGGGACCTGGATGGCCATGTGACCCCTGTGTGTTCCACGAAGATCTTTCGTTATTTGAACCAGGACGGTCGTGTCTTATTCCCTTTGTCTCTCAATACATGCATTGCCCGATATCTGATCAATGACATCATCATATCGTGTTCAATCTCGTTACCGAACAATGCTACTTGACTCGTTCCGACAAGTGATATCCCCGTGATCAAATCACACGCTGCGTAGCTATTGGATATAACTTATCCGAGTGGGCCCTTGAGTATCTTTCCGTCACGTGGATGGACAAATCCCGCTCTTGACATATATTGCCTCTACGGTTTCCTCCGAGTACCTGAACACACCTTTATATCCATTGTATTACCAAGTGGCGCTTGATGCTATCTAAGCACTGCAGGGAGACAGTGATTGATATAGCCTCATGGTCTAAGGAATAGTCTACAAGAATCCATTTCTAATCATCGTAACTTGAACTTCGTGACATGATCGGGTCATGATGCTTAGGTTGGGTATTGGTTCATCATCTCATTCCTAGAATGAGTTGACTCCATTTCCAACTGGCATAAATGCCACATGATCAGGAAACTTGATCATCTGTTGACCAATGAACCAGCGACTAGAGTTTCACTGGAAACCCCTGGTTGTTTATATATCGCACGTGTATTGATGTTTCCAGTCAGTACAGTTATAGCATGATATAAAACATATTCATAAACTTTATGTAATATGATAATAGTCCTTATTAATATTTGTCTCTAGGGCATATTTCCAACAGTCTCCCACTTGCACTAGAGTACAAATAAACTAGTTGCATTTGTTCTTAATCGTTGGCACCATATATCCGGTACCATGAACATGCTTGCTCATGGAAGAGGTTGAGTCTTGGGTCTGTACTTTACAGTCCCAAATCCTTTGCAACTTACTAGTGTCATCTTGATTGACATTAATACTTTATCATCACATGATAACATCTGTGTATATGCATCATCGCTATGGCAGCAGCACATCTAGTACCTTAGAGATTCCTGTCACTTCCCCAGATTACTAGAGGCATGAATTCACTATCGAGCATAAATACTCCCTCTTGGAGTTGCTAGCATCTACTTGGCCAAGATAGCTACTAACAACGGAAAGCATGCAAGATCACAAATAACATAGACATGATAGAATCAATAATCAATCTAAAATAGCATCTCAATATCCATCGGATCCCCGCAAACACAACATGTAGGATTACAAATAGATGATCTTCATCATGAATGAAGCTCACAAGATCTAAACATGATAGCACAAAGGAGAAGAACCAACCATCTAGCTACTACATGGACCCGTAGTCCAGGGATGAACTACTCACGCATCACACCGGAGGCAGTCATGGTGATGAAGAAGGCCTCCAGGGTGATCTCTCCCCTCTGGCAGGGTGCCGGGAAGAGCTCCGGATCCCCCTGATCTGGGGATTGAGATGGCAGCGGCTATAGACTCTTCCGTGGATTTCTGTTTGGGTCTTTTGATGGGGTACTTAGGGTTTTCATCCCGGGAGGCTTTTATAGGCGGAAGGGCAAGGCCGGTGGAGCACCAGGGGGCCCAGACCCCCTGGTGGCGCGCCCCCCAGGCCGCGCTGCCACCAGATGTGGCCGCGTGGTGCACCACTTCGTCACCTCTCTGGACTCTATGTTGCTTCGGGTAAAATATTGACTTTGGCTTTTGTCCCGTCCAATTCCGAGAATATTTCCTTACTAGCTTTTCTGAAACCAAAAGCAGCAGAAAACGGGCAACTGGCACTGTGGCATCTTGTTAATAGGTTAGTTCATGAAAATGTATAAAAATACCCGAAAGTGTGAACAAAACATAAGAAAGTAGATATAAAACAAGCATGGAACATCAAAAATTATAGATAGATTTACGATGTATCACTTGACTTCTCAGCAGGAGGATCAATAAATACTTAAACTATTAAAGAATGTTTGGAATTAATGTCTACTAGGGCTAAGAATGATTCTTTATATACTCTTGATTTTGGCACTAAGCCGGAAAAAGGGATACTTCGGATAACTCCTGATCTTATGCCTGCGGTACGCAAAACTATAAAAGAAAAAGGTATACCTTCTGAACTTGTTAAGGAAAAAAAAGTAGATTTGTTACAAGTTTTGACTAAAGAAGATGAAACTAGAAAAGTTTTTCAAGAATTAAAACATCGACAAGTAAAATCTCATAATAACTTTCATAAGCATTTCCAAAAAAACAAAAAGATTTTGGCAGAACTCCCGGAAAATTATGATGAGATTGGCCAAGAAATAAAATTATTTCACAAGTATCTTAGTATGATTGAAACCCAGTGTGAACAAATAGCATCTGGTTATGAAATTTTTCTTCCTGAAGATAAAGTTATTCCTGTTTCTACTAATGTTGTCACAAGAAGGGGTGTAGTTGTTACAGGACCCTTAGGACCACCGGAATACAAAGCTAAAAAAGAGCGGAAGGAAAGAGCGTTGCTCGAAGCAAGCCAAGAAGATGACACATTGGTGGATCCTCAAGATGAAACTAAGACACAAGACCAAATCAAGGAGGACCAAAATGATGCACAAGATGATCATTATGACTCTGATGTAGAGACGGTTGATCCAAGAGGATATGAAGAAATAAGCAAGGAAGACGAAGTTGTTGTAATAGAAAATAAGAAAAGCAATAAGCAACAACAAAAGAAAGCGATGAAAGAGCCTGCCCCCCCCCCACAAAAGGTAAAAGACAAGAGTAAGTTAGGTGAGAAAAAGCTTCCTTACCTAGATCGAAAAAACAAAGCACCGGATCAGGTAATTTATAATTCTTTTACAAAGGTACTTAGAGACCTTCATATAGAAATCCCATTTGCAGATGCAATCAAAGTTCCTACTTATGGTAAATTCCTTCGTGATATTCTTAGTAGAAAGAAAGAAATAACTGAAACTGTTGCCATGGTAACTAGCTATCCTGCTAATGGGAAGCCGTTGTCTAAGTCTAGAGATCCCGAAATACCAACTATTTCCAGAATCCCTTAAGGAATACTACATTATATCATAATACACTTATCATAATACACTTATTATTAACTTCTACGCCTTATAAATCATTATTTATAAATACTTGCGCTTTTATTCTAAACACACTTAAGAATCACTCCTATAAGCTCCCACTCAAAATATGTTCCCAACATATTTGGGTATGAGTCACTACTCTTACTCAAACTATGTTCCTACATATTTGAATTTGAGACTTATATTGCTCCCACTCAAAAATATGTCATTCACATATTGTTTTAGGAAGACTTTTATAGATCCCACTCAATTTCATGCAAATTGCATATCCACTCACTATTTTGAACAACTTCAAAAACCTTTGATCAAATATCAAACTTGGAGTTCTACTATGAGATACTAGTACTTTTACTAGTTTTAAATCCACTAGACATTTAGCACACTTGAATCAAATTCATTTGAATTCATCCAATACTTGACAAATTGTGCTTTTGTCATTCACCCCTTTTCCACTATGGCTTTGTAATCATTTGGGAAAATTCAAGTAACCCCTTTTACTTGTGCGATTCAGCAATGAATTGCTTTCCAATCTCAAGGGAATTTTTCTTTGGGATTTCTCATAATTCTAGTTTACCATTATTTCCTTAGTAGTTCGTAGGTATGTCATATTCCAAGAATCATGACAAATGATTCACAAATGTCTCCATACAAGATATGGGTTACATTTTGAATCCTACTTCATGTAGTTAAAACAACAGTGGGGAAAACACAATGATCATTATCATTGATTCTTTCCTTCATGAAGAGAATCGTTCAGGAATGTTGTCTGTTGCGCTTCTCAACACTCTGATGCAGGGATTTGAATCCTCATCGTGTTTTTAACTATCTTCCATTTGCTTCATAATTGAGAAATATCACTGAATGCGAACTTTCTCGAAAATGTACCAAAATCCAAGCAATACAAGTTTTGCTTCTATTTTGGCTTTAGCTATGGATTTCGTATTCAAAGTTTCCAATGAATACTCTACAAGGACTTATTCGTTATTGTTTTGGTTATATCGAATAACCCCTAAACTTTCACGACGATCCATACTAGATATGGAGCCGATCTCACGAATCTAGATGGTTCACTATATATTCTAATTGAGTGCTAACTATTTCTAACTAATGGTCTCTACATCTACACTACAACGATTTGTTTGGCGTCATCTATTCACACATTTTGATATCTAATATCACATTGTGATGCCTTGCATTTCGACATTTCAAATGCATTGCATTCCACAATTTCTTCTATGCCAATCTTATAAAGTTGAATTTCATTACTATTGATCAAATCATAGTAATTAGATTCTCTTTTATATTTATACCCTTTGTTGATGAAATACTTTGATCATATCAAATAGTTTCATCCTCGTGTTTCCTTTGGTAAACTTCTTTACACATTTAAACAATCATATAATGATAATTACCATTTTGTTAAAACACAATACATCGAATATGTATTTAGTTTTAACAATTCATTAAACACTTTGTATTCAAGTAATACATTGTGTTCAAGTTATTTTGCCGAACTTAGGCATGATTTATATGTGACAAGTAATCAAATGAATTTCACATATTATCACGTAACTTTGAATTTAAACAATGGTTTCATTCATTAATGAACATATCATTAAGTTGGGTATTTTTAAAGGCATTTCAATATTTTACAAATGTTCATGCATTATCAATTAGTTTCAAACAACAAGGATAATTCATATGTAATCAAACAAGATATGAACACAAATAGAAATCATTCATAAAAGTGGAACAACGGTTTGTTACAAGCTCATATGAATAACCGTCTCACAAAGTGTAAGACACACTAAAGGAGTTCACAATCTTTTGATTACAATAATCATCCTAAAATATAAACTAAGTGATAAATGTTGAGGGAGAGTGTCATTGGCCATCATCTTCATGCTCGCCATCAACACGCAACGTCACGTCCTCTCCAGCAAGCACCTCTCATGCAGAAGGACCTGTTTTTAGTAAAACAGAACAAGTATCAAATATACTTAACACTGTGAATGGTGTTTGCAAGATTATAACATTTATAAAATTGTATATCAAATATATACCTTTGTCATCGATGACCTCACCCGTGATTGGGTCAACCTTTACATTCCTGAAATGTAATATGAACTCTTGGAAATCCAATGTTTTCGTATCACCACTCATGATGCTACTCCGGACATGTCCTTCATAGCTGGGAGGCAACGATCGAAGCAGCATGCCTATCGCAAACGGATCATCATCCAGTAGTCCATGAAGTGAACCAGTCTCATGTGTGCATCAATCATGCGCTCCAAGTGACCCTTCAGACATGTGTGCTCCTCCATCTGTATGGAAAGGAACTCTCCAAGCAGCTCATGCTTCCGCATGCGCACATGGCTTATGAACTCTGCTCTCAGCTGATCCACCATCGAATATGGATCAAGATCACCCATGAGCGGATGGAGTTCATTCACCATCCTGTAACGCATTATTATCTGAATGTAGGTGGACATCTCTTGACAATAGTAGCGGTCTGCCAGCTCTTGTGGGGTCTCATAGTTGTCTGGCTCAGTCAAATCCATCGTGCAGTGTATGTAGTCTACCACATGATTCCTAGTAAGGAGATCATTCAGGCGCACAAGCCAATTAGGGAAGTTGGATCCATCAAGTCTAAGTTTATCACCCATTACCTATTCCTCAGTGACAAAGTAAGCTTCATAGTGAGCCATCTCTACATTTATAATTGCAAAAGGAATTTAGACTAAGTTTACAATTAAATGAGTTAATAATAACTCCACTCAGAAACACCTATCCCATGAAGGGTTCCTAGTGATAACACGAACCCTTTTCCCCACATCTCCCCCGATCATCACAGCCATCAATGTGGGTTGAAGGGTGAACGCTAAACGTCGGTCACATAATTTATGCGACTCGTGCTTGATCTTTCGACCATCCGCGTTCCGAGGCCATGTCTCTGTAACGTGCTAGGCTCGCCAACTCAATCTTACTGTATTCGTTGTGCAACATGGCTTACACCCACTGTATGCGAACGTAGATATGTCTGACACCCACTCACCATGGGCTGCGTCATACCGAAGAACTTTCTTGGTGGTGCACACTAAGGGGGAACACAATAATTGGTAATTTTTAATAGGGATCATCTTATTAGGCTACCGTCGAGTATCTAATACTAGCACACAATAATATATACAAACAATAACATTGAATGTAAATGTTATGTGATATGGTCCTTGACGTCGTGATCTCCATCCGTCGTCACCGGATTCCGGCGCCAGGGTTCCAGCGCTGTAGACACCAGGGTATCGGTGTCTTTCCGGCGTGGTAGTCCATCACCTCCATGACTATCTACTACTATGTAACATAAGGTAATCACTTTACCTTTGCCACAACCATATCACAAAGCAACACCCCCTGCAAAACAAAGTTAGATGCCTCTACTTTATCTTTGCATGTTTTACGTGGCCGAATGGGCTTTCGCACAAGAACCGTTCTTACCTATGAACTTTCAGCACAATGCTAATCAAGTAGTTGTCTCTACTACACCCCTTTCGGGGCCCTCCATTGCAAATGGCATACCAACTAATGCGAGAGAGAGACAGACACCCCCCTAAGCCACTTTATATGGTACAAGCCGTATGTCAAGCATGGACCAGTCTCGTGAATGAACCCATAAAGTCGGTTGGGGGACGCTTCATCAAGCATTACTGCAGTATACACAAGTACACGTGGGAGGGTAACAACTAAAAGATCAACGCCCACACGCTACATCTCGTGTGTTCTACCTGTACTAGCATTACTACGCATAGATCTAGCTCTGATACCACTGTAGGAGTTCCGCGCATGAAAACAATAATTTTTACCCTATGTCCCTGAACCCCTGATGTTACCAGGACCTATCTATTAGTAATACAGTAAAAGGAGGGGCTTTTCGCGAACTTACCCTTGAAGACCGAAAAGCGTTGTCAATGCTCAGGAGAGCATGGTTGATGTAGACGAGCCAAAGCTGACCTCAAGGTCGTGATGAAGTCCTTGCACTCCTGTGGCTCCAATGACTTGAGTGCCTCAAGTGTGACACCTCGCGGGGAGTTACACATGCCCGGTTCCTAACGATGACTCCCGCTTCCTCGATCCAGCAGCAGTTGCAAAGTAGAGCTCCTGGATCTGAATCCCGCAGTGCGACGGTGCTCCGCGGTGAAGATATCTCTCTTTCGTGCAGTCTAAACTTGGGACCACAGTCACGAGAGAGAGAGAGCGAGAGAGAATATCAATTGGAGGTCTTCCCGAAAGTGAGAAGGCCTTTATTCAATATTGTGTGTATTTATCTAGCCAAATACCCCCACTATATATAGGGGACGGAGGGGGTACACCCTCCCTCAAAGTCTTGGGGTGGGACTAAAGGACAGGAGAGGGGGAGGGGTAGTGCCACCGGCCACCCCCATGGCCCCGTGCGGGGGGGGGGGGGGGGGGCTGGCCCACTATGGCACCGGCCACCCCCTCTGGCCCCTCTCCCTCTCACCTTTCCCTAATGGGCCCTCTTCCCTTCGGAATTGGCCCATTAAGCCTTTTGACCTTTTAATTGATTTTCTCTTTATTAAATAATGTTTAACATTCATTCACATATTACTCAATATCCATGGCTATGGAACACCTTCCACCTCCATTACGGACATCCTCCGGACATACCGAAACCCTTCCGGTTTTCTCTCTACTATTCTTCGATGATTCTTCTGATCCTATAAACACTCTCTAAGCATCATCAAACCCTTAAGCGTGATACCCTACGGTTCGGGAACACTCCAGAGATGGTCGGGACACTCCCAGACCAATGATTGACAGAGGGACCTGGATGGCCATGTGACCCCGGTGCGTTCCACGAAGATCTTTTGTTGTTTGAACTAGGACGGTCGTGTGTTATTCCCTTTGTCTCTTGATACATGCATTGCCCGATATATGATCAATGACATCATCATGTCGTGTTCAATCTCGTTACCGAACAATGCTACTTGACTCGTTCCGACAAGTGATATCCCCGTGATCAAATCACACGCTACGTAGCTATTGGATATAACTTCTCCGAGTGGGCCCTTGAGTATCTTTCCGTCACGTGGATGGACAAATCCCGCTCTTGACATATATTTCCTCTATGGTTTCCTCCGAGTACCTGAACACACCTTTATATCCACTATATTACCAACTGGCGCTTGATGCTATCTAAGCACTCCAGGGAGACAGAGATTGATATAGCCTCACGGTCTAAGGAATAGTCTACGAGAATCCATTTCTAATCATCGTAACTTGAACTTCGTGACATGATCGGGTCACGATGCTTAGGTTGGGTATTGGTTCATCATCTCATTCACAGAATGAGTTGACTCCATTTCCAACTGGCATAAATGCCACATGATCAGGAAACTTGATCATCTATTGACCAATGAACCAGCGACTAGAGTTTCACTAGAAACCCCTGGTTGTTTATATATCGCACGTGTATTGTTGTTTCCACTCAATACAGTTATAGCATGATATAAACCTTAATCATAAACTTTATGTAATATGATAATAGTCATTATTACTATTTGTCTCTAGTGCATATTTCCAACATAATCATCTTGACTCCTATGCGATCTGATTGGGCATTACAAAATTATACATAGACCGTAATCCAACTACATCTATGACTAATAATCCACCTCCGGGTTATCATCCGAACCCCCTCCAGTATTATGTTGCAAGCAATAGATAATTGCATTAAGCAAAGTGTGTAAAGTAAACAATATGATTGTCCCATGGACAAAGGATTGTTGTTTTCTCCCTAGTAGCAATAGCACATCTAGTACCTTAGAGATTCCTGTCACTTCCCCAGATTACTAGAGGCATGAATCCACTATCGAGCATAAATACTCCCTCTTGGAGTTGCTAGAATCTACTTGGCAAGATAGCTACTAACAACGGAAAGCATGCAAGATCACAAATAGCATAGACATGATAGAATCAATAATCAATCTGAAATAGCATCTCAATATCCATCGGATCCCCGCAAACACAACATGTAGGATTACAAATAGATGATCTTTATCATGAACGGAGCTCACAAGATCTAAACATGATAGCACAAAGGAGAAGAACCAACCATCTAGCTACTACATGGACCCGTAGTCTAGGGATGAACTACTCACGCATCACACCGGAGGCAGTCATGGTGATGAAGAAGGCCTCCAGGATGATCTCTCCCCTCTAGCAGGGTGCCGGGAAGAGCTTCGGATCCCCCCGGTCTGGGGATCGAGATGGCGGCGGCTACAGACTCTTTCGTGGATTTCTGTTTGGGTCTTTTGATCGAGTACTTAGGGTTTTCATCCCAGGATGCTTTTATAGACGGAAGGGCAAGGTCGGTGGAGCACCAGGGGGCCCAGACCCCTGTTGGCGCGCCCCCCAACGCGGTGCCACCACCAGGTGTGGCTCCCCTGGTGCGCCACTTCGTCTCCCCTCCGGACTCCATGTTGCTTCGGGTAAAATATTGACTTTGGCTTTTGTCCCGTCCAATTCTGAGAATATTTCCTTACTAGATTTTTTGAAACCAAAAACAACAGAAAACGGTCAACTGGCACTGTGGCATCTTGTTAATAGGTTAGTTCCAGAAAATGTATAAAAATACCCCAAAGTGTGAACAAAACATAAGAAAGTAGATATAAAACAAGCATGGAACATCAAAAATTACAGATACGTTTACGATGTATCACTTGACTTTCCAGCAGGAGGATCAATAAATAATTAAACTATTAAAGAATGTTTGGAATTAATGTCTACTAGGGCTAAGAATGATTCTTTATATACTCCTGATTTTGGCACTAAGCCAAAAAAAGAGATACTTCGTATAACTCCTGATCTTATGCCTGAGGTACGTAAAACTATAAAAGAAAAAGGTATACCTTCTGAACTTGTTAAGGAAAACAAAGTAGATTTCTTACAAGTTTTGACTAAAGAAGATGAAACTAGAAAAGTTTTTCAAGAATTAAAACATCGACAAGTAAAATCTCATAATAACTTTCATAAGCATTTCCAAAAAACAAAAAGATTTTGGCGGAACTCCTAGAAAATTATGATGAGATTGGCCAAGAAATAAAATTATTTCACAAGTATCTTAGTATGATTGAAACCCAGTGTGAACAAATAGCATCTGGTTATGAAATTTTTCTTCGTGAAGATAAAGTTATTCCTGTTTCTACTAATGTTGTCACAAGAAGGGGTGTAGTTGTTACAGGACCCTTAGGACCACCGGAATACAAAGCTGAAAAAGAGCGGAAGGAAAGAGCGTTGCTCGAAGCAAGCCAAGAAGATGACACATTGGTGGATCCTCAAGATGAAACTAAGACACAAGACCAAATCAAGGAGAACCAAAATGATGCACAAGATGATCATTATGACTCTGATGTAGAGACGGTTAATCCAAGAGGATATAAAGAAATAAGCAAGGAAGACGAAGTTGTTGTAATAGAAAATAAGAAAAGCAATAAGCAACAACAAAAGAAAGCGATGAAAGAGCCTGGCCCCCCACAAAAGGTAAAAGACAAGAGTAAGTTAGGTGAGAAAAAGCTTCCTTACCTAGATCGAAAAAAGAAAGCACCGGATCAGGTAATTTATAATTCTTTTACAAAGGCACTTAGTGACCTTCATATAGAAATCCCATTTGCAGATGCAATCAAAGTTCCTACTTATGGTAAATTCCTTCATGATATTCTTAGTAGAAAGAAATAAATAACTAAAACTGTTGCCATGGTAACTAGCTATCCTGCTAATGGGAAGCCGTTGTCTAAGTCTAGAGATCCCGGAACACCAACTATTTCATGCTCAATAGGTAAAACTGATATTCACAATGCCTTGTGTGATTTAGGAGCAGGAATTAGTGTAATGCCATATTTGAAGGATATATGCCCTAGAGGCAAATAATAAATAGGTTTTTATTGTCATATCTCAATTAGTTTATAATAGTTTCATATTGTGCCAAGTAGAAACATTGGTACAGGTGTGGTATGAAACAACAAAGTCCCTAGTAGCCTCTATTCATACTAGTTCGTTGGTCATGGTGATCATCTGGGTTTCAAGATCATGGGCATTTATGCCGACTGATAACGGTATCATATCATTGGAGAATGATGTGATTGGACATTCCTCGAAGGATTGCAAAACGATCAAGTCATACAGTTCATTGTTGCAATAGCTATACCTAGACTCCTTCTCCTTAGACCGTGAGATGATATCAATCACAGTCTCCCGAGAGTTCTTAGATAGCATCAAGCGCCACTTGGTAATATAGTGGTTATAAAGGTGTATTCAGGTACTCGGAGGAACCATAGAGGCAATATATGTCAAGAGCGGGATTTTTTCACCCACTTGACGGGTAAAGATACATATGGCCGGCTTGGTGAGATTACATCCATAAATGTTGCAACATGTGACTAGGTCACGGGGATGTAATATCATGGTAACAAGAAAACAGAATTTGTTGTGAACGGGATTGAACAAGGTATGGGATACCAATGACCCCGATCTCGGACAAGTTGTATTGAGAAACAAAAGGAAGAGGATGCTACATTTAGCGGTTCAAACGACATTGTCATCAGGAATGCATAGGGGTCACATGGACATCCCTGGTCCCTCTGTTGATCATTGATTTAGATCATGTCTAGAGCATTCCCGAGCCATGAGAGGATACTCTTAAGGGTATGATGAGAGCGATCAATCCTAAGACGGAATCACTGTAGAGAAAGAGAGAAAGTCGGAATCATTCCGTAGAGAGATCCGAAGTTGTTCGAAGAAAGAATAAAGGAAAAGCCCAGAAAAGTGTTTTCGGATAAATGGGAATTTAAATATATATATTTATTATATGTTAATTGTGAATTAATATATTCTAAATAATATTTAGATTAAGATTTATAAAGGCAACTTTTATATTAGGCCAAATCCCCGAAGGGAAATAGCCTAGAATAAAAGCTGCAGAAAAATAAAAGGAAAAAGAAAAAGAAAACAGCCCACGTGGGCGGCAGATAGTTGCCGCCGCACGGGGGCGGACCACAACCGCCGGCCGCCGCCGCGGGCCTGATCAACCCCGGACCATACGGGGCTCACAGGGAGCGGATCGGGCGGGCGAGCTGGGCCGCCGGGGCAAGCCGGCCCATCCCAGGTGCTGGCTGCCGCCACCGCCTTGCTGGCAAGCTGGGCCACGCGGTATGGGTTGTGCGATCGAGGCACACCTGCAGTATACCGTTGCTCTACAGGGATACCTAGCCGGATATCAACTTCCGCACTCCTGGCGGGATCGGGGAGCTGGAGGTCTCATCGTGCATCAGATGTGTACGAAGACACGAGGCGCAACACTTGGGGCACTTAAATGTCATAAGCCGGAGCTGTTGCACGATGAAGATCAAGAAGGAGCAAGGGGTGACCTGCGAGGAGCTTCGCAACCTTGAGGTCGGCTACGAGTACGACTACTTCAACCACGTTCCCCACGGAATGTTAACCATGTCCGGTCTACAAGGGTATGTATTCTCTACGCATTGGCCGCTACCGCATTACTACATAGATAGATCCTAGGCAGTTTTGGTGTTCCATCGTAGGAAATTTTTTGTTTTTTGTTGTGATCCCCAACAGTGGTATCAGAGCCGATCTATGCGTAGGAGTGTTGTACGGCCAGTACGCACAAGCTTTGTGCAGGCATTGATCCCTTAGTTGTTACCCTCTAACGTGTACTTGTTTATATCGCGGTATTGTTTGATGAAGCGGCCCGGACCGACCTTACGTGTATTCATACGCGAGACTGGTTCCACGCTCAACATACGGCTTGTACTGTATAAGTGGCTAGCAGGTGTCTGTCTCTCATTCGATAGTTGATATAGCATTTACAACGGAGGGCCCCGTAAGGGGTGTAGTAGAGACAACTGTTGGATCCATGTTGTGGTTGGAAAGTTCGTAGTTTAGAAACGGTTCTATTGCGAAAGCCCTAATAACCACGTAAAACTTGCAATACATAAAGTAGAGGCGTCTAACTTTATTTTGCAGGGGGCATGTGATTATGATATGGCATTGTTCGTTGCGAAGGTAAAGTAGTTTACTTTTCTATTACTAAGTAGTATAGTAATAGTCATCGTTCCGATGGACGATCTGGTGGAGGCGTCGTGGACTTGGCGTCAAACCAAGGGCAAGATGGAGATCATGCCGGAGCGCTCGATGGAGATCAAGGCGCAAGAAAGACCATATCATATCACATTATACATATGATGTTGATACCTGTTTTTACATCTTATTGTGTGCTAGTATTTAGATACTCAATGGTAGCAAATAAGATAATCCCTATTGAATTCCAATGTTCCGTGTTCCCCTTGTGTGTGCACCACCAAGAAAGTTCTTCATTATGAGGCCGGCCGTGATGATCGAGGGTCAGACATATCTACGTTCGCATACAGTGGGTGTAAGCCATGTTGCACAGCGAATACACACAAGTTAGATTTGGCGAGCCTAGCATGTACATACATGGCCTCGGAACACAAGAGATCGAAAGATCGAGCATGAGTCACATGGATGATGTGATTGCCATTAGTGAATGTCTACCTTTGATAATGCACGGATGGCCGTGATGATCGGGGGAGGTGCATAGGATAGGGATCATGCGATCACTAAAATCATCCAGGGGATAACAATTTTATTGGAGACCAATTATAAATTTATCTCTTATTATAAACTTAGTCTAGATGTCTGTTTGCAAATATCTTAGTAGATCATGGCCTATCCCATTGAGGTCCTTTGAGACCATGGGAATATATTGCTTAATTTGAAACTTAGAAAAAGGGTCCAACTTCATAGATTAATACCCACGCCTGAGGGATATCCTCGTAAAAGTTGATCTTCTCTTCTTGATACAATAATCATTAGGAGATAATTTGATGACTCCGGATTGTTTGCAAAAACACTTAGCAATCTTGCATTAGAGTTAAGAACTCTTAGAAGGGCTTGATTGCAAATGGAGTCATGGATGAAAAGGTATATGTAAGATATACAAATTATAAATGTGGTTCTTGCAAAACTTGTTGCAGTTTGCAAAGTATTTGATACTTGTCCTGTTTTGTGAAAACAGGAGGATCTGCCTGAGAATTGCTGGTTTTGAGGCAACGTGACTTGATGATGGCAAGAAAAATAGTTGATGGCCGACATCACCTCTTCCCTCAAAGTTTGTCATTTGGATTAGTGGACTTGAATATAAATTTGTAATCCTTGTTTGTGTGTCTTGCTTTTGGCGAGACGATTATTCATATGAACAAGATACAAGCCAGTTTGTACAATTCTTATGAACAATACCGTTATGGTCACATTACGATTATAAACAAGTTATTCTCATCACTATGTTAATGATAATAGTTTAAACATTTAGAAAGGATTAGAATGCTAAAAGATATCCAAAGTTTAATAATGAAAAGACACTATATTTTAAGTCATTTTGGTTATTGCAGGTTCTTTATGAAAGATTGGGGTCCTAGATGCTTAATCTAGAGACTTTGCAAAACCATGCCTCTTGGGCAGAATGACTAAAACTCCGCATTCTGGTAAAATGGTGATATGCGAAGAAATGTTGAATCTTATACATGGTGATGTATCGTATTTTCAAAAGATAGTGGAAATCATTAGTTAATTGTGGACTTAAGTGAATACGCATATTTACTTAATGAAACATGAAGTTTGAAATGATTTGAATTGTTCAAATGAGTTCATAACTAAATGGGATATTGAATTAACTGAATTAACAAGTCTCTTCGATTTGATCGACATGACTAAGGTATTCAAGTTAAGTTTAGCATAAAAGGGACTTGTGAAAGATGTTTCACAAATTATGATAATTGGACGAATTCAAACTATGTTGAAATGTCTAAACATCATAATCAATATGTATTAGATACGTATGGTAATAATATTATCTCTTATCAGGGTTATAGTTGTCATTTAGAGTTAGAGATCAAAATAAGAAAACACTCATTTGAAATACAAAGGAACATCTAAAAGATTCGTGGAAACAACACCATAAGTGTTATGGCAAGTTCGAGTTTCTAGAGATTTCGATAAGTTGAAATCATGGCGAATAAACAAGTCTTTGTAAAGCATTCTTAGGAAGCTATGAATGCATCTTCCACAAGGGGCAAACTTGTTGTTGTCCTAAGTTGATGTGTCTTGATAAAGATACAGGTGGAAGAAAGTAAAAGATAAAACACGGTATTTGACCTTACCTCCGAATTGTTGAGTGGAGTAGCGGAAT
Organism: Avena sativa; assembly: GCA_916181665.1. Lineage (NCBI taxonomy): Eukaryota > Viridiplantae > Streptophyta > Magnoliopsida > Poales > Poaceae > Avena > Avena sativa. Next base: position 361,466,722 of record OV702290.1, on the reverse strand, counting down.
TTGTTTCGTGAATCCAAACTCTGCAAATAGAGGAGAAACCAATGATAATGATCATAAAGTTCTAGTGAATACTTTTACTAAAGGAAGTAGGATTCAACTATGTATTCTACAAGTTTGTAGAATCATATTATTGATTCACTTGTCATGTTTTGAACAAGACATACCTATGAATTACAAAGAAGCATGATGAGCCTAAATACGAGAAATGAATGGTCATTGAAATCTCGTTAGTGGAATTCTCAGTTTGATGATGATCAAAGAATTTTGGAATATCCAAGATTATTGAGAGGACCTAGATTTGAGTGGGAGCAAATCATCTTGGCTAATTCATAATATGTAGCTGACATATTTTGAGTGCGAGCTAAGTGAAATCCCTGGATCTCAAACATGAATGTCATATTTGAGTGGGAGCGTGAAATCATTCTAGGATATGTGGACAACATATATGAATGATGTGATTGGTGTTAATAACGTTTAAGTTAGATAAATAAGGATGAAGTTGAAGTTATTAAACAAAGAGATCTATCGAGATAGATTGGTGAGTTTAATAAATACTAAATGTCGAATGCTTCCTGGACTTGATTCTGAAAGACGTTTAGAATGTCCTAAGCAAGATTCTGAAGTAACTCAGAATGGAACAAGGTAAGAAAGAAGTTCTTACTGTATGAAGCATTGAGTTAGTATTGCAACTATGGTTGAAAGAAAGAGATGCGCTGCATCTCCTATGCCTAAGTCATAGGTTCTTCCATATAGCCATGTTGTATACTCGACGTAATGTAACCCGAGGTTCTGGTTGGTAGGACAAAGTCTTAACTATAAGAGCATGTCTTTAAGTGATTCTTGAGTTGATCACTGAACCAGAATTAAGTTTGTACATAAATGGCAAGAAGCAATGTAAGTGGCATAGATGCATTTCATGCACTAGGATCTACATAGATATAGAAGTATAAAGGCTACATCTGATGTAATGTATAATGTCATGGCGGGGCTAGTTCGCTTTTAACGTAGAATGATGTGTCCCAGGGCCTAGTGCCCATGAGAAAGCCCTCGAGGTTGATCTAAAGTCACTATAAGCTCCTGGAATCTGGCCTTGTTCTGCTGCCATCACTGTAGTATATACACAACGGATAGCAAAATGTGTTTCGAAGTTTAGATGACAACGGTGAAAATGACCGTCATCATAAACACTAGAAACAAAAGTCTCACTTTGTTGCCAAACAAATGCTTGGACCCATTATACGATAATGAAGTGAATGTCAAAATTAGGAAGACATTAACGATTTGCAAAAGACATAATGATCTGGTAAAACAGAACATGGACATGACGTTTCCCATGCGCATGCATGATCTGTAAACGCATATGGTATATGGTTTATATGAGTAAAATGCGAGCAAGTGGGAGACTGAAGGAGATATGCCCTAGAGGCAAATAATAAATAGGATCACGCCAATGATCCTATAGTTTTGTCCTGATCTTTCACAGCGAGTCAACCCGGATAGTAATCCTTCCAATAACGCGATGAACGTCACCTGAAGAAGAGGAACGAATCTAGCAAGTAACATGATGAAGATCACCACGCCTCAAACCACAGCTCGATAATCCTTGATGCACACAAGAACCTTCGCAGCAATAATAATCTGATAAACGGTATCGCCATCCCCGGAGGGATGATACACGGTGGAGCACAATATAGTTTTTAGACTAAACAACTGAACTCCCCTAAACCTAGGTGGCTGGCTCCTTTATATAGGAGGCCTGCAACTAGTCGGTTGGCTAGACCCAAACCGAACACACAAACGGACTCGAACCTAACATGGACTCGGACTCAATAACATAGCTACAATATTTGACACAACCTTAGACTTATCATTACATATCATAGGTCGTCCTGGCGTGCCAATCATCAATGGGATGCGCCCGCATCACCTAGCTTGGTGGAGTCCTGAAATTAGGCTTCACCTCCTCCTTCATGCCCATATCATTTTTATTGCCATATCTCAATTAGTTTATAATAGTTTCATATTGTGATATAAGTGTGCCAAGTAGACACATTGATACAGGTGTGGTATGAAACAACAAAGTCCCTAGTAGCCTCTATTCATACTAGTTCATTGGTCATGATGATGATCGGGGTTTCAAGATCATGGGCATTTATGCCGACTAGAAATGGGATCATATCACTGGAGAATGATGTGATTGGACATTCCTCGAAGGATTGCAACATGATCAAGTCATATAGTTCATTGTTGCAACAGCTATACCTAGACTCCTTCTCCTTAGACCGTGAGATGATATCAATGACAGTCTCCCGAGAGTGCTTAGATAGCATCAAGCACCACTTGGTAATACAGTGGTTATAAAGGTGTGTTCAGGTACTCGGAGGAACCGTAGAGGCAATATATGTCAAGAGCGGGATTTGTTCACCCACATGACGGGTAAAGATACATACGGCCGGCTTGGTGAGATTACATCCATTAATGTTGCAACATGTGACTAGGTCACAGGGATGTAATATCACGGTAACAAGAAAATAGAACTTGTTGTGGACGAGATTGAACAAGGTATGGGATACCAATGATCGGATCTCGGACAAGTTGTATCAAGAAACAAAAGGAAGAGGATGCTACATTTAGCGGCTCAAATGACATTGTCATCAGGAATGCATAGGGGTCACATGGACATCCCTGGTCCCTCTGTTGATCATTGATTTAGATCATGTCTAGAGCATTCCCGAGCCATGAGAGGATACTCTTAAGGGTACGATGAGAGCGATCATTCGTAAGACGGAATCATAGTAGAGAAAGAGAGAAAGTCGGAATCATTCCTCAGAGAGATCCGAAGTTGTTCGGAGAAAGAATAAAGGAAAAGCCCAGAAAAGTGTTTTCGGATAAATGGGAATTTAAATATATATATTTATTATATGTTAATTATGAATTAATATATTCTACATAATATTTAGATTAAGATTTATAAAGGCAACTTTTATATTAGGCCAAATCCCCGGAGGTAAATAGCCTAGAATAAAAGCTGCAGAAAAATAAAAGGAAAAAGAAAAATAAAACAGCCCACGTGGGTGGCAGATAGTTGCCGCCGCACGGGGGCGGACCACAGCCGCCGGCCGCCGATGCGGGCCTTCTCAACCCAAGCCCATACGGGGCTCGCGGGGGAGCGGACCGGGCGGGCGAGCTAGGCCACCGGGGCGAGCCGGCCCATCCCTGGCGCTGGCTGCCGCTGCCGCCTTGCTGGCGAGCTGGGCCGCGCGAGCACGTGCTGGGCTGCGGCGGGGAGCACCGGCCTACCCGGGCTGGCTCGCTAGGCCGCCGCGCGGAAGGCTGGCAGGCACAAGGTGGGCCGCACCAAGGCCCACCCGGCCGTCCCTTCTCCCCTGGGTGTTGATGGCCCCTATGGGGTGCTGGCTGGATCCGGCGAGGTGGCCCATTCGGCCACCTATTGGCCCAGCCGGCTACCCCTTTTATTTTTGCCCTTTTTCCTTTAGTTTTAGTCCCACATGGCTAACCCTTTGAGAAAGGCACACCCCCTTAGCCTATATAAAGGGGTGCCCATGGGTGGGATGAGACACACAATCTGAGAAGTCCTTTGGTTGACTTTCTCCCTCCCTCTCCCTATACCTTGTGACCATGGGCCCAAGTCTGGGTTGTGCGATCGAGGCACATCTGCAGTATACCATTGCGCTGCAGGGATTCCTAGCCGGATAGCAACTTCTGCACGCCCGGTGGGATCAGGGAGCCAGAGGTCTCATCGTGCACCGAATGTGTACGAAGACACGAGGCGCAACACTTGGGACGCTTAAATGTCGTAAGTCGGAGCTGTTGCACGATGAAGATCAAGAAGGAGCAAGGGGTGACCTGCGAGGAGCTTCGTGACCTTGAGGTCGGCTACGAGTACGACTACTTCAACCACGTTCCCCGCGGAACGTTAACCACATGTGGTCTACAAGGGTATGTATTCTCTACGCATTGGCCATTACCGCATTACTACATAGATAGATCCTAGGCAGTTTTATGGTTCCATCGTAGGAAAATTATTATTTTTTGCTGCGATCCCCAACAATACTCCTTCTATAAAAGGTTAGGATTAGGGGAGTATTCTCTTACTACTATCAGTTTACAGATGGCTGACAAGTCCACTAAACAACCCGTTGGTATGATTGAGGATGTCTTACTTAGGATATATGAGCATGTTATTCCCACTTATATTATTATTCTCGAAATGCGAGAAGATGAAAGATTATCTATAATACTTGGAATACATTTCCTCAGTACTGCAGGTGCATTAGTAGATCATGTTGAAGGAAAGATAATCTTCAATGTTTATGATGCTGAAATCATCCGGTATTTTCCAAAGAAGCTAGCAGCAGGAGAAAGATATGTTCCACTAGCAAAACGAGTTCATGCGGTAAGTGCCTTTGATAATGGGCAACCAAAGGTAAGAATTAGAGAAGAGAGAAGAGGTTGAGTTACTCAAACATTCTTACTAAATGCTTAATGGGAGTCAACCCATTTCGTCAATTTAGTAGAATAGAGAATAAGAAGTTCATCGCATTCCCACCACTTTTTCACACGCATTTTTGCGGAAGCACGCCCGTGAAGATTCAGCTGTCAAAAGTAGTAGAAATGTCAATTGAATGAGTATAGAATAATAATGAGAATAAAATTTTAAGTTTTCCATCTACAGAAGCTAAAATTTTGCTTTTAATATGCTAATGTTGGTCGACAGTTTTTACTATCAATTTTCTGTTAAAAATAAGGTATTTCACTAAGTTATGGGATAAGAAGGAATCCTCGAAGAAATAGAATTTTTTTGATGATTACTGATGGTTTAACGACCAAATATACGGCAGGAATAAAAATTCTGGCTGTATACTTCCGGTCGTATAGATATCTTTGTCATCAACAAATTTTCTTTGAAGACACAGAGAATTTAATGACCAACTATATGGCAGGAATGAAAATTCCAGCCGTATAGTTCCGGTCATATAGATATTGATGCCTTCATACAAATATTTCTGAAAGGTACTGAGAGTTTAACAACCAACTATACGACGGGAATAAAAATTCCGGCCATATAGCTCCGGTCGTATAGATATCGATGCCTTCATCAAATTTCATCCCAAAGGTACTGAGAGTTTAACGACCAACTATACGTCAGGAATAAAATTCTGACCATATATCTCCGGTCGTATAGATATCGATACCTTTATAGAATTTCATCCCAAAGGTACTGAGAGTTTAACAACCAACTATATGGCGGGAATAAAATTTCCGGCTGTATAGCTCCGGTCGTATAGATATTGATGCCTTCGTAGAATTTCATCCCAAAGGTACTGAGAGTTTAACGACCAACTATACGGCGGGAATAAAAATTCCGGCCGAATAGTTCCAGTTGTATAGATATCGATGCTAGTTTTAGAAATTTATCTCGGGAGGCAGACAGTTTAACGACCAACTATACGGCGGGATCATTGCAATCCGGCCGTATAGTTGCGTCCGTATAGCTGTTTTTTGTATAAAAAAACCCTAGTTGGCGGCGCCGCCGCAACTATATGGGCGGACCAACATCACCCGCTCGTATAGTTCCGACCGTATAGTTTGGTGTGACCACAAAATCACACTGCAGCGGCTAGGTCTTCCTCCTCTCCTCATTATTTCTCTCATATTCTCTCTCTAAACCTCTCAAAATCCACCTAGAACTCTTGATTCTTCGTGGATTTCGTTCGTTTGAGTGAGGGAATCAACAAATCGGTATGTTTCTCTCCCTATCCATGCTTTATTTTCAGATTTCCATGGTTGAAGCTCTCACATTGATCTAGTGGATAACTCAACCTTATTTTGTTTTTCCTATTAATTTCTCATGTTAGGATTGAATTTTCCCATGTAGAATCGTTCGTATATCATATAGAAACTATATTCCTAAGGTTTTATAGTGAAATTTTTCAGTGCATCACGATGAACAAAATTGGTAACCTCTTTCGTTCGAGCAAGCGCTAACAGGGTGAGGGCTCGAGCTCGGGGTCCCAAGCCCCACGCAACTCCAAGTTGGACATTGTCTCATCGAGGGTGCTGCCCACACGATGGGCCGACCACAACTTTCTCACCGCGGCAGGGTTGAGGGGGGATTTCGACCTCATGTGCAGCAGGGCGGGGTTAGCGGTACTTGGCTTCGCAAGCCACGACACCTACGCCAAGCTTACCCATGAGTTCCTTGCCTCCTTCAATGGCGACCATAGGGAGAAAGGAAATTTGTGCACGATAAGCTTCGCCATGAACTGGCAGCACTACGACATAAGTTTCGAATAATTTTGCAATGCTTTCAGCTTCCCTCATATTAAGGAGCCCAATGTTACTAACCTCTATAGTGTCACAAGTGGAGAGACTTGGGTGGTTATTTCTGTTAATGGTGGCAGTCATTTTTATCAGAAGAAGATGTCCTCCATTCAGAACCCAACCATCCGCTACTACGCTCTGTTCCTCGCCAACACACTACTGGGAAGAGGTGACACAGGATCCATGGCCAACGCAGACCTGACAATGATCACCAAGGCCCTCTTCCCCACTTCACCGCAAAGCCCCAGTCCTGCAGCTCTACTCATCCAGGACTTCCGTCACCAAAGCAACAAGACCAAAGGTGATATTCACATTATTGGATTGGTAACCCACCTTGCCTATGCATTACATATCATACTACCTGTTATGGAACCTGTTAACGACTCCAAACTCATGGACGTCAAATATTTGACTGCTTGCGGCTTCCTTGGTGTTTACCATGCTAACCGAAGGCTCCGAGCATATCAATTCAATTATCTTAATGATGCACAGGGTGAGCAGGTTTAGTTGCCCTGCACCCAAGCCTTCTCGATTGTGGAGAAGGACACATGGATCCTCTCCAAGGTCCAAGTGATGGAGATCTTGGCCGAGCTCCAGCCCGAGGAAGAGGAAGATGAGGAAGGAGGCCAGCAGGATGATGAGGAGCAGGAGCAGGAGCAAGAGGAAGAGTAGGGAGACAACCCTACTTGGGAAGGATAGCAGCAGCAGCAAGGAGGAGCTTGGGACCCGTGGCTCAACCAGCCACAATAGGGGTACAACTATGTCCCCTATCAGGAGTTCCAGTAGCTCAACCAGCGCGTTGGGGAGATCGATCACACTCTTCAGGAAGTGAATAAATATGTGAATACTTTGACTCACAACTTCAGTCACGTGGTGACCCACTTCCCTGACTACTACCAGCAGCATCCTCACCAGCCGCTAAATGACGGCACCAACTGATCCTGGCAATAGCCTAAGCTTGGGGGAGGTTTGAAAACCTCCAAACTTTGCATTCATATTTTTATTTCTTCTTTAGATTTATTTTATTTCTTCAAATTTGCATGTTTATTTTTAGCTTTGCATGTCTAAACCAAAAATACAAAAAAAATAGTTGTAATTTTATTTGCAAGTTTGGTTCTTTGTTTTTCTTGGAGATTACTTAATTTCAGGTGACTTGGCAATAGGGAAACATAGATGGGGTTCGACTTAAATATGGAACGAAGCAAGCAAAAATAGGTATCACATTCCTTTCATCACCCTTTCTGCAACCTTAAATTGATCCTACAAATATTTACTCGCTTGCACTAAGGTCGCTCCCCATTTAGCTTGTTATCCTATAAATTCTATTTCTTTGCTAGTGTCTCTTTTTTAGCCTTGAAATAATGAGCAAATAACTTGGTTAAAAATAATTCCTACATTTTTACAACAAGAAAAAGCATCTGAAAGATGACTTGAGTCCATGTTTAGCCCAAAGAATTTAATTTTAGAACCACTCCATCCCATTTGAGCTTAATATAGATAGACTTGATAGTAACTTTGCTTGAAATTGTTTAATAAAATGGATGCTTCAAAGTAGTAGAAATTATGCCACTACTTTTTCTAAATAATTACCGTAAGATAATGATTTACGTGTGTCATTACAACTCTGTCGTGCTCCATAGGGAACTATTAACTCCGCTGGCCAACAAACAATCTAAATGTGGGAAACCACTTGGTTTCGGCTATTGAGTTATGTAAATGTCTATAGCAGCAATGCTAGACGGGTAAAAAATTTAGTCTCCTTGTGGTTTCATGTTCCAAGAGAAGTTGTAGTACTCCTGTGGCCCATCATTGCTCAACAACTATTTATTGGCATGGTCACGAGTGCACAACACAACACCAATTAAACATGATAAAAATAGTGGCATGATTTCTCTATGAAAGAGATAAAGTTTTTGAAAGGCAAAAGAAAAGAAAGAGGTGCTTTGATAGTCTTGAAATTTTGACATGGGATAGATGAGTTGTTCTGAAATTACATGCTTTGATGCCCACTTGAGTACTCTCAATTGATTAAACAAACAAGAACAAAAAGTTTTCATCTCCATAAAGAGAGGCACCAAAAGAATTTGTCTCACTTTCCTGGCTAAACTCTAGACACTTGCTTGGGCATATGATTTATTTGCTAACAATACGTGGTTAGGAAGTGGACTTAGTGAAATCTTGTGAATACTTGTATGATCATATTTAAGATTGTAGGGATTATGAAGAAAAGAATTTGACACCAATTCAAACTTGTGAGTTCCTTTATTTTTAGTCTCAAATCTCCGCTATTCTTCCTTATTTCGTTGTCACTCGAGGGCGAGAAAAATCTAAGCTTGGGGGAGTTGATATCTATGAGATTCGACACATTTTTGATGGCTTTTATTGATGGTTTTCTCCCAGATTTGATTGTTTTCTAGCTTTACCTAACGCTAGTACTTTGGTAGCAAAGAAAACTTGGTTTTTAATGTGTGTTTCAGGTTCTGAATGTCAACAGAAGGATTAAACTAGAGAAACACAATATTCTGGAGAAAACAAGTGAGTCCCACCTCGGAAGCGCGCAAGGGGAGCTCACAGAAGCTTTAACGAGCAACTATACGGCAAGAATATTTTTTCGGACGTATAGTTGCTGCTGTATAGTTGCCGCCACCTCTGTCTTGTCAAAAGGGACAACTTCCGTGAAGGGACGGGAGAGGAAAACACAACACAGCAGCCACCATGCCATCCAGAAGGGAGAAAGAAGAGATCTGGAGAAGAAGGGGAAGACGTTCTTCATCTCGCTCCACGATCTTCAACCTCCTAGCCAATACACCCCCATAGCCACTACTTGTACTTGAGAGAGAGAGAGAGATCTCGAGTTTGCAAGACTAGGGTTTGAGATTGTTTCTTCCCATTATATTCTTATTGCGGATCTCCATGGTAATACAAATATGAATTCCCTTTATTTAATTATATTGATGATCCGTTCTTCTCTCATGAGTGAGTAATTCCCTTGGGCGTGGGAGATGTAGGGGATTGGTGAGATGTGATGTTCCTTCATATATTTTCTATTAGTTTGTGATTGATTCTAATTACTATATTATGTGTGCTTGACTATCTGTGGGATGCCTAATGCTTGTTGTCCAATTAAGGGCCCAGACAACATGATGCTTTGTTCTACATAGATAATATCTTGTTCGGTAGTGGACTGGTGATACGTCCAAAACGTATCTACTTTCCTGAACACTTTTGCTATTGTTTTTTCTCTAAACTTGTGTGATTTGGATACAACTAACACGGACTGACGCTATTTTCAGCAGAATTACCTTGGTGTCTAGTTTTTGTGCAGAAAATCAACTATCAGCAAAATCTCGGAAAATATGCCAAAAATCCTATTTCACCAGAAGACTCACAGAGCCAAAAGACGAGACCACCTGGCCGCGTGGGCCAGGCCAGGCCACGCATATGGGTGGTGTGGCCTCCTCGGTCACCCCCTCGGCCTCCCTCTTCACCTATAAGTTGCCTCTTGCCCTAAAAACCAGGGGGTTCGACGTTTTTCCAGAAAGAGTTCCGCTGCGCCGCCACCACCAGATTCCACGATTCAAACCAAAAAACTTTGTTCTGGCACCCTGTCGGGACAGGGAATTGGAGGAGATCATCGCCATCATCATCACCATCGCTTCTCCATCGACCATCCATGTTTCCCCCATCCATGAGTGAGTAATCCCCCGCTATAGGCTATGGGGATGGTAGGGATTGGATGCGATCGTTCATGTAATGGTATCAGATTGTTAGGGCATGGTGCCTAGTATCTATTATTAGTGCTTTTTGACTTTTTTGCAACTTGTTATGCTTAATGCTTATCACTAGGGCCCGAGTGCCATGATTTCAGATCTGAACATGTTATTGATTCATTATGATAGTATTGTTTATGGTCTTACCTGCAAGTTGTATACACATATTGTTCTCTGGAACCAAAGGCCCCGAAGTGACAGCAATCGGGATAACCGGAGGGAATGGCTTTGATGTGAGGATCACATGTGTTCATGGAGTGTTAATGCTTTGCTCCAGTTCTCTATTAAAAGGAGCACCTTAATTTCCAGTAGTTCCTTTGAGGCCCCGCTACAAACGGGCTAGCAGGACAAAATATGTTGTGCAAGTTCTCATTGCGAGCATGTATGACTATATATGGAACACATGCCTATGATTAATTAGTACTTGGATATTTTATCTTATTTATCTGCAAATGCCCTATGTTTTGATTGCCATATGAATTCTCTTGTCCATGCAACGCCCGTCCATCCATCCCTATGTCTACCGCGCTTTAATCCTACTGTTTACTACAATTGTTACTACTGTCTTTACTTTCACTACTGCTATTACTTTGTTATTGCTACTACAAAACTGTTGCTACTAATAAACTGTTGTGAGCAAGATTGTTTCCAGGTGCAGTGATATCTACGCACTTATATCCTTGTAGACAGTTGTTGGGCCTCCAAGTGCAGAGGTTTGTAGAACAGTAGCAAGTTTTCCCTTAAGTGGATCACCCAAGGTTTATCGAACTCAGGGAGGAAGTGGTCAAAGGTATCCCCTCTCAAGCAACCCTGCAATCAAGATACAAGAAGTCTCTTGTATCCCCAACACACCCAATACACTTGTCAGGTGTATAGGTGCACTAGTTTAGCGAAGAGATAGTGAAATACAAGTGGTATGGATAATTATAAGTGGTAATGGTGATAGAAAATAACTTGATGGCATGGAAAAGACTAAAGTAAAACCGAAATAAAGATGGAAGCAAGCAAACATGTAACTGATCTAGTAGAAAATGGTGTTTCAATGCTTAGAAACAAGGCCTAGGGATCATACTTTCACTAGTGAACACTCTCATATAAATATATTCTTCTTTATGATACTATGCTGAACTACTCTCCGGTTGGACACTCTAATCGATGGTAGGGCTATAGCAGCACACCTCAAAGTTCATCTTTCCCATCTAGAAACCCCACACTATCACCTTGAGTACTAGATGAGTCCAACAAACACCACAATTTCATAAAGACATCCAACTCCAAATATAACGCATAACAAGTATTTGTAATCTCTAGCCTAAGTGCCACCATGGTGTGCACACTGTCAACTTCACACACATGGGGAGAGCAGAGATCTATTAAAGAACTTGAGTAGCAAGGTAAATCTATAGATTACAAGCTCATGATCTCAATAAGATCATGCATGGAGAGAGATGAACACATAGCTACCAGTAGAACCCTTAGCCTCGAGAGAGAACTACTCCCTCCTCATCATGGGAATCAGCAATGGTGATGGAGATGGCAGTGGAGATCGATGGAGGTGGCTCCGGGGGCACTTCCCCATCCCGGCAAGGTGTCGGAACAGAGACTTTCTATCCCCCGAATCTCCCCTTCGGTTGCGGCGGCGCTGTGGAACTTTTCGTGGATTTCCGATTGACCATTTAGGGTTTTGGTATCGGGAGGCTCTTATAGGCGAAGGAGGCAAGGTTGGTGGCTGGCCAGGGGGCCCACACCATGCCCTGGCGCGGCCTGGGATGGCCCGCGCCAAGGGGGGGTGGGGTGGCCACCCTGTGGCCCCTCTCTAACTCTCCTTCTGGCTCTGTGAGTCTTTCGGGAAAATAGTAAATTTGGCTTTTGGCCCGTCCAATTCCAAGAATATTCATTTTCTGACTTCCTGGCACCAAAAACAGCAGAAAATAGGCAACTGGCACTTTGTAATCTTGTTAATAGGTTAGTCCAAGAAATCATATGAAAAGTACTCCAAAGTTGGAACAAAACATAAGAAAGTAGATAAAACCAAGCATGGAACATCAAAAACTATAGATACATTTGCAATGTATCAACATCCCCAAGCTTAACTCCTGCTCGTCCTTGAGTAGGTAAGTGATAAAAAGAAAGAATAATTTTTTAGGTGACATGCACCATCAAAGACTTGATCAAAGTATTTGTAAAACATTCAAAGCTGGGATCATAGTACTTCAATCATAACATGAAAGACAAAGTTCTAGCAATAAGACAAAGAAACTATGATGCAACATGAAAAGGCAGAAACAAAAGATTCATGAATAACCATGCTTTGCAAGACGTTTGTTTGTTTCACATAAATAAAACATAGCATAATAGTATTCAGCTTGTCCCTCATAGAGTAGAAAATATAAATGCATAGGACACCTTCAAAGTTCATAAGAGTGACTAGATACAAATAGTTTAAAACAAGCAATATCAAGTTATGCATCAATCAACTAGTCTTGGGACAATGCACATAGAATTAAGAATGGCCACTATGATCTCAAAGTAGGTGCATAAAGGTAGAAGGTGGAGACTCGATATAAAAGTGGAAGAAAGGCCTTCATAAAAGGAAGTAAAGAATCCAAGTCTCATAAAGAGCTTCCAAAAATTATGTTACTTATAGCTTTCAGCTCTCATTTACCCTATCATAAGCATCTTGAAGTGATTAAGGTTAAAGTGAACAAACTATGGTGTACATGCTTGACGAAGTATAAGTTAGGAATCTCATGTCCCTTTTACACGAGGGCCGCTCCTCATGCTACTCAAGTTTAGTCACCGGTAAGTTCTTGTCATCGTAAGTACATGTGTATCATAGAGAACCGCCAACGGGGTACCCCTTGCCCGATGATACGGAAGAATCCCCATATCAAAATGACAAGGCAAGAAGACAACGAGCATCTCAGCAATCTTCTTATTTACCATGGGAATATGGTGTTTTTTTCTCTCTTTCCTCTTTTCATAATCTCTTTTTTTCTTTTTCTCTTTTTTCTCAATATAGGACTCTTTTTTTATAAGAAGAATGCTTCATATACAACTCATTATGGTTACGCTGCAGGTTTACACCATGTCAGCATGGATTAGACCAGCGGCCCAGGCGTTTCTCTAACACATATACATAACTCCATGGACTTACAAGCTCCCCTTTCATTTCACACCGACGACATCCATAGACAAAAGAGCATGATATCAACTAGGTACAAAGTACCCATGTAATGTTCAAACCGTTCCCCATGACAGCATGGTTCTGCTAATCCCCAACAAATAAGTGCAAGCATATACAACATAGATGACACAATGGTTCAACTTTATTAAGGGCAAGAAAAGTAAAGTGTGCCATCAAGTTTGTGAGAGCTTTAATCACTAGTTTTCTCATAACAAGTTTAATTTGGAAGGTAAACAAAAGCATGAATATACTTGGAATAGCATAAGCTAGTAGGTAGTTATGGTGGACTCTTTGGAATAACTTGGTTTAGGGAGTTGGATGCATGAGTGGAACTCATACTTGGTTGTGGAGGCTAGCAAAAGACTGGGAGCGACAAACTAAGAAAGCAATAATGGCCATAATCATGCAGAGCGACAAAACATCATTGATCAAAGCATAAAGTGATACTACAAGTTGAAAACTAAAGGATCATAAAGGTTATGGTGACTTGAGATAGTCATAACATGGTGTGATCATGTGCCAAGTCAACCCAAATAAAGCATCAAAGGAGAATACCACTATACTATGCTTTAATATGCTAAAACAAGGCATGATTCATCCAAGGCATAATAAGCAATCTCAATTGTTTATAACAAGTCATGCTACAGCAAAGAATACTAAGCATAAAGCCAAAACAATATCAAGCATGGCATGACAAAACATAGGCCACAGTAAAAAACAAGCTCTCTTTACCACTTAAGCTTTCTACTCTTTTCCAATCCAAACCAAACTATTTGAACACCAATGCATGAAAGAGGAGTTCCAACCAATTTATTCAGCAAACTAAGAAAACAAATCAAACGAAAAACCAAAACGAAAACGAAAAAAAGAAGACGCTCCAAGAACAACACAACTGTGCATGAAACAATAAAAATGAAGCGTTTGGAAGAAACCTGAGATTTTTATTGATGAAGAAGGGGATGCCTTGGGCATCCCCAAGCTTTGACGCTTGTACTTTTTGGATATTTCTTGGGGTGGCACGCGTGGCATCCACAAGCTTGAGCTTTAGTCCATCCTTCATCTCATTACTCATTCCTTCCACACACCTGAAATTTTTCCTTCATACAAAACTTCACACAATCTTTATTAGCAATATTAGTGCACTCAAGATAATAGGTCTTAAGGTTCAGTTCTAACACCAAATAAACTTCCATTAGAACACTAGCTACTGTAGCACTTCCCTCAAAAAGCTCAATTCCCCAAAAGAACTCAAAAAGGAACCAACAAGAAGCAAATGCAGAAAATGGCAGAAATCTGTCAAAACAGACTAGCAGGTAAAGACGAATTTTTTCGAAGACCTTCTGTTGCTCCAATCAAAAAGTGTTGAACTAACGAAAGTTAGATAACAGCCTGGGGCAGAAACACAAACAATTACAGCTCAATCCGACATACAGAGCTCTCTCACGAATGTTTACGTTGAAGCACAAAAATCTGTTTCGGGACAGCAACTTTCCCAATCATTACTTCTCTCTCATTAGAGGTTACTCTTGGCACAAAAAGGAAAATAAAAAGGATAAGGAGAGGTTATTACAGAGGTAATAACTTCCAAGACTCATATAAAACTTTTGGGTTATCTCCCAATAAGTACTTTTCTTTAACGCCTTTAAGTTAGGCAAAAGCAAAAACTAAAAATGGATAAAATAGAAGTAAGCGGGGATAATCATGGTGAAAACATTGTTTTGTTAAATGGAATCCTTTTGTTAACAAGGTTGATCAGGTCTTGCTACCAAAACAATTCCATACGAGACAAAACTTTGTATTCCACTAATGATTATGTTACCTCAACCTTGATAGCAATAGTCCCAATCATAATAGTTTCAATTTTTTTCTCTTGGTATGGGACAATATATTTCTCCAACTTGAATGCCCTCAACATGTTCAATTGAATTCAAAACCATAAGCCTATCAACCTTCTTGGGGAAATAGATAGTATGTTCCTTGTCATTGACATTGAAGGTCAATTTCCCTTGATTACAATTAATAACAGCTCCTGCAGTATTTAAAAAAAGGTCTCCCAAGAATAGTAGACATATTATCATCTTCAGGCATAAAAGTTTGAGAGGATGCTCTCATAAAAATATGAGTTGAAGTAAAAGAGAGTATCAAGAAGCAAATTCAAAACACATTTAAGTCTAACCCACTTCCTATGCATAGGAATCATGTATGCAAATAAATTCACAAAGAACAAAGTGACAAGCATAGGAAGATAAAACAAGAGTAACTTCAAAACTTTCAGCACATAGAGAGGTTTTTCAATACCATGAAAACTTCTACAACCATATTTTCCTCTCTCATAATAATTTTCAGTAGCCTCATGAATAAACTCAACAATATAACTATCACATAAAGCATGCTTTTCATGATCTACAAGCACTAGAGCTTTACTATAAACATTTTCAAAAGAATCCTCAGGAACATAACATTCATCCTCCTTTAGTAAGCATGGAGGACAATCAAATAATGTAAGGGATAAAGAGTTACTCTCATTAGAAGGTAGGCATGGGTAGCTAATCCATTCTTTCTCCTTTTGTTCATCACTCTCCTCCTCGTTTTCATCTAATGAGATTTCAGGTTCATTAATGTCTTCTTCCATAGGATCCTGCAAGGCATTAGTCTCTTCCATTCGTGGAAAGCATCTATTAAAATACTCAAGAATAGAGCCATTTTCATCCTTGTAATTATCAAAGCAAAATTTAAGTATACCATAAACCTCATACTTATAAGGTGAATCATCAATATTTTCAAGCAAATTAGCAAGTTCAAAAGCACCCTTCCAAGCAATAAATTCTTCAATTTGTTCCGCATCATAAAAGTCATAAATTCCTTTAGCATAGGAAGATATGGTATCATTATCATTATACTCACATTGAAAAGGGAGGTGTTTATACCACTTTCTGCAACGAGATTCATCACAGCAATAAGTAACATTATAAGTAGAGCACACGTTTCTAGCAATGGCATACAATCTATCAATTTGTTCCCATAAGTGTTTCCCTTTTTGTGACAAGCGGTGTTCCTTATAATAATATTTTTGATCTTCTGTGAACCCACCTTGCCAATAAGCTTCAGTTTCAAAGAAGCCAACCATTGACAACAAGCATGACAAAGCAAGACAATAACAGACCAACGAAAATAACAACTAGAGTAGGAACTAATTTTTTTTTGTATTTTTGATAAAGAAACAAGCAAACAAGGAGAAAATAAACTTAGCTTGAACAATAGTGAGTCCAAGCGGACTTGATAAATAAAGCTATGCTCCCCGGCAACGGCGCCAGAAAATAGTCTTGATGACCCACAAGTATAGGGGGTGTATCGTAGTATTTTCGAGGGAAGTGAAACCCAATTTATTGATTCGACACAAGGGGAGCCAAAGAATATTTATAAGCCTTAACAACTGAGTTGTTAGTTCAGCTGCACCTGGAAACAATCTTGCTCATAGCAGTTTATCAGTAGCAACAGTTTTGTAGTAGGAATAACAAAGTAGCAGCAGTAGTAAAGTAAAGACAGTAGTAACAAAAGCAGTAAACAGTGGGATTCGAGTGCGGTAGGCATAGGGATGGATGGACGGGCGTTGCATGGACAAGACAATTCAAATAGCAATTATAACATAGGGCAATTACAGATAAATAAGATAAAGCATCCAAGTACTAGATAATCCTAGGCATGTGTTCCATATATAGTCATACGTGCTCGCAATGAGAACTTGCACAACATCTTTTGTCCTGCCAGCCCGTTTGCAGCGGGGCCTCTAGGGAACTACTGGAAATTAAGGTGCTCCTTTTAATAGAGCACCGGAGCAAAGCATTAACACTCCGTGAACACATGTGATCCTCACATCAAAGCCATTCCCTTCCGGTTGTCCCGATTTCTATCACTTCGGGGCCATAGGTTCCGGACAACAACGTGTGTATGCAACTTGCAGATAAGACCATAAACAATACTATCATAATGAATCAATAACATGTTCAGATCTGAAATCATGGCACTCGGGCCCTAGTGACAAGAATTAAGCACAACAAGTCGCAACAAAGTCATAAAGCACTAATAAAAGATACTAGGCACCATGCCCTAACAATCTGATGCCATTACATGAACGATCTCATCCAATCCCTACCATCCCCATAGCCTACATCGAGGGATTACTCACTCATAGATGGGGGAAACATGGATGGTCGATGGAGAAGCGATGGTGATGATGATGGCGATGATCTCCTCCAATTCCCCGTCTCGGCAGGGTGCCAGAATGGAGTTTCTGGTGTTGTTTCGTGGTATCTGGTGGTGGCGGCGGAGCGGAACTCCTTCTGGAAAAACGTCGAACCCCTGGAGTCTTTAGGTCAGAAGGCTTCTTATAGGCAAAGAGGGAGACCGAGGGGGTGCCTGGGGCCACCACACCATGCCCTGGCGCGGCCAGTCCCAGCCTGCTCCTAGGGGGGTGTGGCCAGCCCCTGGCCCTCCTCCGTCTCATATTCTGGCCCCTGGAGTCTTCTGGAAAAATAGGCACTTTGGCTTTTGTCCCATCCAATTCCGAGAATATTCATTTTCTGACTTTCCTGGAACCAAAAACAGCAGAAAACAAGCAGCTAGCACTGTGGCTCTTGTTAATAGGTTAGTCCAAGAAATCATATGAAAAGTACTCCAAAGTGTGGACAAAACACAAGAAAGTGGATAAAACCAAGCATGGAGCATAAAAAATTATAGATACATTTGCAATGTATCAGCCACCCACTAAAGGCCCATTTGTGAGAAGGTCTGTTACTGTTCTGGCCTTTTACTGTTTGGCCTGCTTATCGCATGTTGCCCACTAATGGCCCTTTTATGAGAAGGTTTGTTACTGTTATGGTATTCTACCATTCTGGCATTTTACTGTCTAGGCATGTTACTATTCAAGCCTTTCACTATTCAGGCCTATAAAGATGTCAAGTTTTTTGCCATTTTGCAACCTTCTATGATTCTGGTATTTTACTGTTTCGACCTTTTACTGTTCATGGAGCCCATTCGTGCTGTCACTTTTGGCCTTTTGCATGTGAGACCCTTTACTTTTACGGCCTTTCTAAGGCCCATGCCAATCATAATGATCAAAAGGGTGCATATGTACCATCGGCAAGCATCATTTACTATTCATCATCGGTCCAATACAAAACAGGCCAATACCAAATCCCAATCGACCCAATTATGGTACTACCTAACACCAGGTGGGGACAATATCAACTAAATGCCTACATGGCCTATGGGGTTTACCTAGATATTACATCAGCTGCAAAAAATTTAAAATTAGTACATATTATCAACAAACTGAAGGGTAAGAAAGTTCAGCATTTCAGTTGCTAATCGAGATTGAGCCCATGAAATCAGAGTCCTCAATTTGCTTTCTCAATCTATCAACAACATCTCCATTTGAGTGTGATAGCCACATTGGAAAACCACCTTGAGACATGATCTTGCATCCCCCTCTTAAGTGGTGATAGGAACAATTGCAGTCTAAAACTAAGTAATAAGAAGTTAATATAGCAAACAAGGCAAACAAACAACCATCTTCATTATCAAAGAATTTGAAACTACCCATTTGAACTAGAGTTTACTACATGTCCATAGTTTAATTAAACAAAATAGGACAAGCAAGCAAGCATTAAACAAGTGTGCCTATCGTGAAACAAGCAACCAAACAATGTGTGTGTGGCTTAGAATTTCAGGAAATATAAACTAGTCAGGTCATTTCAGCAAATATGGAAGCAGTTGTATACCCTGGAATGCACGAGATGTTGGGTGACTCAGAATTTGTGGTGAACTACACAATAGGATGCAGTTACTATTGTAGCTAAGAATAAACTAGATATAAATTATAAGGGCATCATACCTAAACTTGTAGAGCAGGGAATATAAACCACCCATGAATAACATAGTAGAGGATAGTTATGTCGTTTATAACAAGTCATGCTACAGCAAAGAATACTAAGCATAAAGCCAAAACAATATCAAGCATGGCATGACAAAGCATAGGCCATAGTCAAAAACAAGCTCTTTTTACCACGTAAGCATGAACTTTCCTACTCTTTTCCAAACCAAACCAAACTATTTGCAAACCAATGTATGAAAGAGGGGGTCTAACCAATTTATTCAGAAAACTAAGAAAACCCAGCAAACAAAAAACCAAAACGAAAACGAAAAAGAAGACGCTCCAAAAACAACACAATTGTGCATGAAACAATAAAAATGATGCGTTTGGAAGAAACCTGGAATTTTTATTGATGAAGAAGGGGATGCCTTGGGCATACCCAAGCTTTGACGCTTGTACTTATTGGATATTTCTTGGGGTGACACGCGTGGCATCCCAAATCTTGAGCTTTAGTCCATCCTTCATCTCATTACTCATTCCTTCCATATACCTGAAAATTTTCCTTCATACAAAACTTCACACAATCTCATTAGCAACATTAGTGCACTTAAGATAAATAAGTCTTAAAGTTCAGTTCTAACACCAAATAAACTTCCATTAGAACACTAGCTACTGAATTACTTCCCTCAAAAATCTCAATTCCCCAAAAGAACTCAAAAAGGAATCAACAAGAAGCAAATGCAGAAAATGGCAGAAATCTGTCAAAACAGACCAGCAGGTAAATATGAATTTTTTCGAAGACCTTCTGTTGCTAAAATCGAAAAGTGTTGAACTAACGAAAGTTAGATAACAACCTGGGGCAGAATCACAAAAATTCACGCCTCAAAACGACGTACAGAGATTTTACACGAATTTTTACGGTGAAGCACAGAAATCTGTTTCGGGACAGCAACTTTCCGAATCATTATTTCTCTCTCATTAGAGGTTACTCTTGGCACAAAAAGAAATAAAAAGGATAAGGAGCGGTTATTACTGAAGTAATAACTTCCAAGACTCATCTAAAACTTTTGGGTTTTCTTCCAATAAGTACTTTTCTTTAACGCCTTTAAGTTAGGCATGATAGTTTGAGAAGATGCTCACATAAGAAATATGAATTGAAGTAAAAGAGAGCATCAAGAAGCAAATTCAAAGCACATTTAAGTCTAACCCACTTCCTATGCATAGGAATATTGTAAATAAACAAGTCATGAGAGCACAAAGCAACAAGCATAGGAAAGCAAAACCAGTGCAACTTCAAAAATTTCAACATAAAGAGGGGAAACTTAATATTGTTGAGATACATAAAACCATGTTTCCCTCTCTCATAATAACTTTCAGTAGCATCATGAATAAAAGTAACAATATAACTATCATAAGAAACATTCTTATCATGAGCCACATGCATATAATAATCATTACTCTCCACATAAGCATATTCATTCTTATTAATTGTAGTGGGAGCAAATTCAACAAAATAGCTATCATTATTATTCTCATCACCATAATCATCAAATATAGGAGGCATATTGTAATCATTAATTTTCTCCTCAATAGTAGGTGGACTGAAAATATCATATTCATCATTGTAATCATCATATATTGGAGGTTTGGTATCATCATAAGCAATAGAATAGCTATCTTCTAAAGCTGGGGAACTAAAAAGATCATTTTCATAAAAACTAGCTTCCCCAAGCTTAGACTTTTCCATAGCATTAGCAATAATGGTGTTCAAAGAATTCAAACTAATAATATTGCTATTAGCATGCAAATAAAGTTCCATAGGTTTTTTAATTTTCACTTCAAACACTTCATCTCCTAACTCAAGATAAATACTATAAATCTCTCTAATTTTTTTGTTATTTTCCATTAATTCTAACTAGTGAAAACAAGAAACAAAAAGACAAAATTGCAGAATCTAAAGGGAATAACTTCGATCACTCACACCGGAGGATGTGAGTACCTTTTACCTTACCTCCCCGGAAACGGCGCTAGAAAATAGGCGTTTGCCGTGGGAGGTTCTTCTTCTTTAATCCTCCGGTGTGAATACCTTTTACCTTACCTCCCCGGCAACAGTGCCAGAAAATAGCTTGATGTCTACGCACTTCTATCCTTGTAGATAGTTGTTGGGCCTCCAAGTGCAGAGGTTTATAGAACAGTAGCAAGTTTTCCCTTAAGTGGATCACCCAAGGTTTATCGAACGCATGGAGGAAGTGGTCAAAGGTATCCCCTCTCAAGCAACCATGCAATCAAGATACAAGAAGTCTCTTGTGTCCCCAACACACCCAATACACTTGTCAGGTGTATAGGTGCACTAGTTCGGTGAAGAGATAGTGAAATACAAGTGGTATGGATAATTATAAGTGGTAATGGTGATAGAAAATAATTTGATGGCATGGAAAAGACTAAAGTAAAACTGAAATAAAGATGGAAGCAAGCAAACATGTAACAGATCTAGTAGCAAATAGTGTTTCAATGCTTAGAAACAAGGCCTAGGGATCATACTTTCACTAGTGAACACTCTCATATAAATATATTCTTATTTATGATACTACAATGAACTACTCTACGGTTGGACACTCTAATCGATGGTAGGGCTATAACAACACACCTCAAAGTTCATCTTTCCCATCTAGAAACCCCACACTGTCACCTTGAGTACTAGATGAGTCCAACAAACACCACAATTTCATAAAGACATCCAACTCCAAATATAACTCATAACAAGTATTTGTAATCTCTAGCCTAAGTGCCACCATGGTGTGCACACTGTCAACTTCACACACATGGGGAGAGCAGAGATCTATTAAAGCACTTGAGTAGCAAGGTAGATCTATAGATTACAAGATCATTATCTCAATAAGATCATGCATAGAGAGAGAGATGAACACATAGCTACCGATAGAACCCTTAGCCTCGAGAGAGAACTACTCCCTCCTCATCATTGGAATCAGCAATGGTGATGGAGATGGCGGTGGAGATCGATGGAGATGGCTCCGGGGGCACTTCCCTGTCCTGGCAGGGTGCCGGAACAGAGACTTTCTGTCCCCCGAATCTCCCCTTCGGTGGTGGCGGCACTGCGGAACTTTTCGTGGATTTCTGATTGACCATTTAGGGTTTTGGTATCGGGAGGCTCTTATAGGCGAAGGAGGCAAGGTCGGTGGCTGGCCAGGGGGCCCACACCATGCCCTGGTGCGGCCTGGGTTGTCCCACGCCAAGGGGGGTGTGGCCCGTCTCCGACTCTCCTTCTGGCTCCGTGAGTCTTCCGGGAAAATAGTAACTTTGGCTTTTGTCCCGTCCAATTCCGAGAATATTCATTTTCTGACTTCCTGGAACCAAAAATAGCAGAAAACAGGCAACTGGCACTATGGCATCTTGTTAATAGGTTAGTCCAAGAAATCATATGAAAAGTACTCCAAAGTCGGAACAAAACATAAGAAAGTAGATAAAACCAAGCATGCAACATCAAAAATTATAGATACATTTGCAATGTATCATGCAGTTGAATTGACAACTCAGTTGTTAAGGCTTATAAATATTCTTTGGCTCCCATTGTGTCGAATCAATAAATTGGGTTTCACTTCCCTCGAAAATACTGCGATACACCCCCTATACTTGTGGGTCATCAAGACTATTTTCTAGGGCCGTTGCCGGGCAGCATAGCTCTAGTTATCAAGTTCACTTGGAATCACTATTGTTTGCTGCCATCCATCCATCATGGGTAAGTCTCGTGATGGCAAGGTCCCTATTTTACCATCGACTACAAGAAGAGGTACGGTTCTAAACACCTCTGTTGCTCTTGATTCATCATCTGTTATGAGTAAGTTCCTTACACCACCACATACACAAGCTACACACACTGATACTACTTCTGAATCTAAAACTTTTGATACTTATGATGCTGCTTCTACTGTGCTTGATAAGAGTGGTTCATTAGGTCCTTCCCTAGATGCTACGATTGCTAGAACTATAGTTGGAAATACTGAAACTTCTAATGAAGACACTACTACACCTGTCAGTTCACCTGAGTCTTGAGAGAGCTATGATATTAAAGACGGTTATATAGAGATGACCGATGAATTTATTAAAGAATGTCAAAACACCCATGATAGGAGTGCTATTAAGAGTCTCCTTGAGAGGCGTACTATAAAACCCAAATTGTCTCCTAATGCTAAGTTTGTTGCATCTCCCATAAACATTAAAGATAAGGATTATGATTTCTCTCTTCATTTATCTTACATAACTATTGTTGAGAAAGAACCTTTTTGTGGGACTAAGAATGAAAGTGTGGTAGCACATATGATTGAGCTTTCTACCATGAGTGGCCTATTTTCTAATGATATTAAGATGCGCACCTACTTTGTTGCTAAAATTTTCCCTTTTTCACTAGAAGGAGAAGCTAAAACTTGGTTTAATAATTTACTTCTTGGATCTATTGATAGCCCTAATTGCTTGATTAGTACCTTCCTTCAGAAATATTTTCCTCCTAGTGCTACACATGCTATTTTGTAGGAACTTTTTGATTTTAAACAGGGAGAGAAAGAGATATTGCCTGAATCATGGGCAAGGTTTTGTGCTTTGGTTCATGCACAGGCTGGATGTCCATTACCTAAAAATGAGCTTCTTGACATATTTTATAATGACTAACTGAAGAATCTAGGACATACCTGGATAGTTGTGCTGATTGTGTTTTCAGGAATAGGACTCCCAAGGAAGCTGAGGAATTAATGGCTATAATAAGCAAGAATTATGAAGATTGGACTCCTCCTGAACCAGCTATGCCTGAGACAACTATACTTGAACCAACTATTCCTGCACCTATACCAACATCAAAGAAGAGGGGAGTTATTGAACTAAATGATGAAGTGATGAAGGAATCCAAGAAATGTCTTAAGGAGAAGGGAATTAAAGCTGCAGATGTCAATAATTTACCTCCTATAGAAGAACTATGTAAGCCAATCCCCCACTCATCCACTACTGAGGTACACTCTCTCCAACATTTTGATGAAGGTGATATTCCTTACTCTAAACCTCCTGATCAATGCTTAGAAGAATTTGATGTTTTTATTGTTAAGCAAGATAATTTTAATAAAAGGGTGCAAAATCATTTAATGGAAAACTCTAGGGCCATTATTGAATTAAAAGATATTGTAGAAAGAACCTCTAATGATGTTAAAATGCTTGTTAAACATTTTCAAATGGTTCAAACTCAAATTGATCATCTTATTAAGGTACAAAAAGACTTGCTAGTTAATGCTGCTAAAGAAAAACATGCTTATGAAATTAGAACTAGAAGTGGTGGACTAAATCCGCGAGGGCCATTGCAGTTAGGATTGCAGCCATAAGCGTTGCCGTAGCGCTAGAGCCTGCCAGGAGAAAAGAAAGTCTCATGGGTGCCACCCAGGATCCTCTATATCCTGAGGGGCATCCTAAAAGAATTGAGCAGGATTCTCAACAAGCTGAAAATAGTGGTACTACTCCTAAGAGAAAAAAGAAACATAAAACTATTGTAGAATCCTCTAAACCTGCTAAGGATCCTAATAGTATATCTATCTCTGATGCTGAAACTGAAAGTGGTAATGAGGAAAATGATGCTCCTAATAAAGGAAAAGTTGAAGAACCTGAAAGGCACACTAAGAATAATAAATACACTAAAGAAGATTTTGTTGCTAAGAAACATGGTAGTGAAAGAGAGCCTTGGGTCCAAAAACCTATGCCTTTCCCTGATAAGAAACACAAGTCAAAGGAAGATGAACACTATAATAAGTTTTGTGAGTGGATGAAACCTTTATTCTTGCACATTCCTTTGACTGATGCTATTAAATTGCCTCCTTATTCAAAGTATATGAAGGATATTGTCTCAGATAAAAGGAAGATCCCTAATGAAGAAATTTCTACTTTGCTTGCTAATTATTCCTTTAATGGTAAGGTTCCAAAGAAACTTGGAGACCCAGGGATTCCAACTATTCCATGCTTTATTAAAAATAGTTATGTTAGAATTGCTTTGTGTGATTTGGGAGCAGGAGTTAGTGTTATGCCTTTTTCTCTCTATAAGAGACTTCAATTGGAAAAACTAATACCATCTGATATATCTTTGCAAATGGCTGATAAATCTACTACTATTCCTGTTGGTATATGTGAGGATGTACCTGTTCAAGTGGCTCATAATTGCTTGATATTAACTGATTTTGTTGTGCTTGAAATGCCTGAAGATGATAATATGTCTATTATTCTTGGGAGACCTTTTCTTAATACTGCAGGAGCTGTTATTAATTGTAATCAAGGAAAGGTGACTTTTAATGTTAATGATAAGGAGCATACTGTCTATTTCCCCAAGAAGATTGATAGGACTTATGGCTTAAATTCAATTGAACATGTTGAGGGCATCCAAGTTGGAGAAATATATTGTCCCATACCACGAGAAAAATATGAAACTATTATGATTGGGACCATTGCTATCAAGGTTGAGGTAAATCATTAGTGGAATACAAAGTTTTAGTTCATATAAAATTTCTTTGGTAACAAGACCTGATCAACCTTGTTAACAAAGGGATTTTAATGAACAAAACAATGTTTCCACCATGATTATCTTTGCTTACTTTTATTTTATCCATTTTAGTTCTTGCTTTCGCTTAGTTTACTTTTCTGTTGTTTGTTGTTTGCATATTAGAGTGTCTTAGAACTTCTGAAGTTTTAGTTTTGTTTTGCTTTTGCATCTCTCCGAAAAAATCTTTCTGTCAGAAAATCATTCATCTATACCTGAAAATTTCTCAAAAATAAAGTGTCTCGAAAAATTCCAGAAAAATCATATTAAATTTTTACGTGAAAAAAGGGGCAGAGAAGTGCCTGGAGAGTACCAGGGGGGCCCACCAGGAAGGCACACCACCTGGTGGCGCGGTCAGCCTAGGGGCACGCCTGGCCATGGTGTGGGCCACCCCTGGCCCTCCACTCACTCTCTCACTTGCCACTTCTTTCTCTCTCCCGAGAAAACATCAGTTCATTGCTCAAACTCGCGTTCTTGCTGTTCTTGCTCACAATTTTTTGATCTCCTTGCTAAGCCCATCTTTGCTGCTGAAATTTGGAGCATTTGTTCTCCGGTATGTGACTCCTCCACTTGTCCAAGTAGATTTGTGTTTAGTGGTTTATATCTTGAGTATTTTGCTGTTGTAGGTGACAAGTTATGAGAGTTTGAAAGCTTGTTGAATGCTTAGAGATATTGTTTTGATGCATGTTTAGGCTTCTTACAAGTCCCCATGAGTAGTTCCCTCCATTACGTATTCACTTTGCAATCACTTGTGTAATGGATGTTTGAATTTCAGAATAGAAGATGAATGAACACCAAC
This sequence comes from Avena sativa, assembly GCA_916181665.1. Classification (NCBI taxonomy): domain Eukaryota; kingdom Viridiplantae; phylum Streptophyta; class Magnoliopsida; order Poales; family Poaceae; genus Avena; species Avena sativa. The sequence goes on along the minus strand of OV702290.1, from coordinate 361,440,169 downwards.
TCAACTAACATGAACTGAGGGTGCCTGAGGTTATAAAGGTTCACCAAGAGGAGGAAGTTTTTCCTTCCATCTATCCATGCCCCGAATTCATGAGGGCTACAGGGATTTCTCAGGACTTCCATACTTTAATTGCTAATGCAGGATTGGAGCATTTTGTGGGAGATGAACCTTACCAATTTGTAAAACTAACTATGTCTATGGTGTAGGACTTTCGATTTAGTTGCTCTTTGCCTAACCCCATGGTTCACTACAAAATTTACAATATAGATGTCGACCTTCCTCTTGATGACTTTTGTGCAGCTATTAAGGTACCTCAGTGGGGATCGTGTGGAAGGATTAAAGAGCAACATGTACCACACATGGACTTGTATGCGGAGATTTGCCAAGGGAGCAGCTTCTCAAAGGAGAGTGGGAAAATTCGTAACATTCATCTCCCGTCTATTCGCTACTTTGCTTACTTTATTGCCAAGTGTGTTCTCGCTAGGAAAACTGCTAATAAGTTATCCTCATATGATCTAGCATTTATCTCAGCTGCTTTAAAACGAGATAGGACTTATAACTTGGTTGCCTTGATAGCTTTCCGTCTTGCTGCTAACCGTGAGAAAGGTGAAATCTGTGGAGGCCTCATCGCATCTCGTTTATTAGCTTTGCATGGTGCAGCGCCTCATCATCTAGACCTGTAGTTTCCCATAGAGAGGCTTGACCTTAATTCAATGATACAGCAGAAATTTGTTTCTTCTTGGGATAATTTGAGTAATTTTTCTTATGAAATAACCTTTCTCAAGGCTGGTTGGAGAAGGAGTAAGTCTGAGCGAGTTGTTCTTTTGCCTGCACCTGTTTTGTTTAACCTTGATACCAGGGTAGGATGGTCACTCACCGAGGAAGAACTCGATGCATAACTAGGGGAGCTCTCCCAACAGGAGCAGGATACTGGAAGGGAGGTTATAGATGATTCGGTCCAGCCTTCGAATGAGGGGGAGTCTTCCTATCAGCAGCCTACCTATGGTTGGGGAGCTTCTTCTTCCCAAGGGCCTAACCATGATCATTCTTACCATGACCCGCCTACTTGGAACCCTTACCCGTGTTGGGGTTGATACCCACTTAGGCCAAAAGCCTAAGCTTGGAGGGAGGTACACCGACATCACGCTCATCTACATATCATGTTTAGTCGGTACTTTGTATATCCATGCTTCGTTCTCTTTTTAGTTTTTGTTCTTTCTTTACTTTTGCTTTCTAAAACACAAAAAGACCAAAAATATTTTTTTTGTTTCTCTTTGTTTGCTTCTTTTTGCCTTGGTTTGCTTCTTCTATTTGGCTTTGTCTTAATTATTCGAAAAACCCAAAAAGATTTTTCTTTACTTATACTTCCTTTTTGGTTCTTGCCTTTAAAAATCAAAAACCCAAAAATATTTGTTGTTCTTCTTTGGTTTTGTGAAGTTTGTTGCAGGGTTCAGCAGTCCTCGGTGGAATTTGGTTTCATGTTATTATTCAAGCCACACAAGTGAAGGGAAATAATGAGGATTAATGACAACTTGAGGTGTGGTAAGAGGCTGGTAACGAACTCTATTTGTTTTCATTTTTGTACATATACTCATCATTGTGGGCATGCTTAGTCTGTTCATGTAGGGCGTATATTATTTATGGATGCTTAGTAGATCTTGCTTTCTTATGATTAGCTCCATCTTGCTAATAGTTTGTAGCATGTCATGTGATAGTTTGATTGCATTTCTCTATTCATAACTTGGTATGACACTATGGTATCCTCCTCTGAATGTTTCACTTGAATTGACTTGGCACAAGCTCATGCATGCATATGACTGAAACAATAATCAGTTAAGCCTCGATGAATTATTTTGCCTCAGGGGCCTTGAATCACTTTCATGCCATGATTAGTCATGTTTTGTTGCAAGCATGATTATGACAGTTATTGCTCTCTTGTTTATCGCTCCCTTACTATTGCTAGCCTTCACTTGCACTGAGTATGAGCTCTACTCGTGTCTCCAATTCCCCAAAACCAATATTGCCAAAAGTGTCCACCATACCTACCTATTAGCATCATTTGCTTTTCCGTGCATATTTAGTATGCCTTGTTTTCTTCCGAATAAAATGTTTGCTTGTTATGAGAAAGTTAGTTAGTAAACCTCTCATGAACTTGATGGCACACTTTATTTCTTGCACTTAATAAACCTGGACCATTGTGACTGTCCATGAAAGTTATATCCTTGCAAATTATAGGCTGGGGATTAGCAGAACCGTGTTGTCACGGGGAACGCTTTCAACACCTGTAAATATATACCTAGTTGATATCATGCTCTTTTGTTTATGGATGTCGTCGGTGTGAAATAAAAGGGGAGCTTGTAAGTCCATGGAGTTATGTATGTGTGTTAGAGAAACGCCTAGGCCGCCGGTCTAATCCATGCCTAATCATGGTGGAAACCTGCAGCGTAACCATAATGAGCAATCTATGAAGCATTCTTCTTATAAAAAAAGGATAGATAGTTGTTGAGAAAAAGAAAAAAGAGATGATGAGAAAAGAGGAAAGAGAGAAAAAAAAAGCACCATTTTCCCATGGTAAATAAGAAGATTGCTGAGATGCTTGTTGTTTGCTTGCCTTGTCATTTTGATATGGGGATTCTTCTGTATCATTGGGCAAGGGGTACCCCGTTGGCGGTTCTCTATGATATGCATGTATTTACTATGACAAGAACTTACCGATAACTAAAGTTGAGTAGCATGAGGAGTGGCCCTCGTACTCAAGGGACATGAGATTTCCAGTTTATGGTCTGTCAAGCATATAACTCAGATTGGACCTCACTTTCACCTTAACCATTTAAAGATGCTTATGATAGGAGCAATGAGAGCTCAAAGCTAATGAGTACCATACTTTCAGCATTTGGAAGCCTTTCAAATTTTTTAAAACCTTTTTATTTCCTTGTTGAGTCACCACCTATTCTATGAGCACTTTGTTGAGAGCATAGTTGTCATTCTTAGTGTAATATGCTTGTCTCAAAACCTGATTAATTGTTTCATGACCTTGATGCTTGTACCTTTGATATCTTTACTTCTAGTCTTCACTTGAACTTCAGAGGTGCCTTGGCATTTATGTTTTCTCTACAATCAAAGTCAAGCGAGATACCACTCTATCACACCTTGTTATGAGCATTGCAATGTTGCTTATGTTTATGTTTCATGCTATTTATTATTTTTGAGTTGGAATCTCTTCATAGCTTGTAATGACTATTAAGTAAACTTAGTTGCATACTCTTTATTATGAATTGCCTAAGTAGTTGATCATATGCTGAGAATATATACATCTTATGAAGCAAATGTGTTCATGAAAGTTTCTTTTATCACACTCAGTTTTCAACTGAATTGCTTGAGGACAAGCAATAAGCTAAGCTTGGGGGAGTTGATACGTCCAAAACGTATCTACTTTCCCGAACACTTTTGCTATTGTTTTTCCTCTAAACTTGTGTGATTTGGATACAACTAACACGGACTGGCATTGTTTTCAGTAGAATTACCTTGGTGTCTAGTTTTTGTGCAGAAAATCAACTATCAGGAAAAATCCCGGAAAATATGCCAAAAATCCTATTTCACCAGAAGACTCATGGAGCCAGAAGACGAGACAGAGGAGGGCCACGTGGGCCCGGCCAGGCCGCGCCTAGGGTGGTGTGGCTGCCTCGGTCACCCCCTCGGCCTCCCTCCTCGCCTATAAGTTGCATCTTGCCCTAAAAACCAGGGGGGTTCGACGTTTTTCCAAAAAGAGTTCCGCTGCGCCACCACCACCAGATTCCGCGATTCAGACCTAGAAACTCCGTTGTGGCACCCTGCCGGGATAGGGAATTGGAGGAGATCATCACCATGAGTGAGTAATCCCCCGCTGTAGGCTATGGGGATGGTAGGGATTAGATGAGATCGTTCATGTAATGGCATCAGATTGTTAGGGCATGGTGCCTAGTATCTATTATTAGTGTTTTTTGACTTTGTTGCAACTTGTTATGCTTAATGCTTGTCACTAGGGCCCGAGTGCCATGATTTCAGATCTGAACATGTTATTGATTCATTATGATAGTATTGTTTATGGTCTTACCTACAAGTTCTATACACATATTGTTGTCCGGAACCAAAGGCCCCGAAGTGATAGCAATCGGGATAACCGGTGGGAATGGCTTTGATGTGAGGATCACATGTGTTCACGGAGTGTTAATGCTTTGCTCCGGTGCTCTATTAAAAGCAGCACCATAATTACCAGTAGTTCCCTTGAGGCCCCATTGCAAACAGGCTGGCAGGACAAAAGATGTTGTGCAAGTTCTCATTGCGAGCACGTATGACTATATATGGAACAAATGCCTATGATTATTTAGTACTTGGATGCTTTATCTTATTTATCTACAAATGCCCTATGTCTTGATTGCCATATGAATTATCTTGTCCATGCAACACCCGTCCATCCATCCCTATGCCTACCGCGCTTTAATCCTACTGTTTACTGCAATTGTTACTACCGTCTTTACTTTCACTACTGCTATTACTTTGTTATTGCTACTAACAAACGGTTGCTACTGATAAACTTCTGTGAGAAAGATTGTTTCTAGGTGCAGCTGAATTGACAACTCGGTTGTTAAGGCTTATAAATATTCTTTGGCTCCCCTTGTGTCGAATCAATAAATTGGGTTTCACTTCCCTCGAAAATACTGCGATACACCCCCTATACTTTTGGGTCATCAACTGGCGAGCCTCGGGTGACACAGGGATATCAATGGAAAGCTAGTAGACTCGAGGATAACGAGGAACCACTTTGCTTATTGCATTAGTCTGATCCAAGGAGCTTAATCGCTAAGCGACCTGAAGGGTCTTAATTGTCTAGTGTCTGACCATGCTTTTGGTAACAGTCTAGTAGGGTTATTAAAGTTGGGATGAAATCTACCAAGAGGAGTTCCGGCTAATTATGGGTTGCTCGCCTACACATATATTTATAAGATTATAATTATTACATTTATCATTCGTCCACCTGGCACAGTCACTATCACCATGAACTGGATCTCCCCGCGCCTTCTTTCGCCATCTGCAGGAAACAACAAACAACCAAGCTGTTCTTTACTTTTATGCTTTATATTTCTAAAGTTTACATTTTAGTTCTATTTAAATACATCTCATTTAATCAAAAACCCATTCCTATTTCAACACTTGCAGTCAATTCACTCGAAGACCTATGAAAACTTCGGGTGTGACAGAGACTTCACCCATAAAACATTTACCTTTGGGCTCCCTGTGGGATCGATATCTGAACTTCAAAACTAGTACAAACAATCTGTGCTCTTGCAGACATCAAATCATACAACCAAACTCTTAGAATTCAGACTGAAGATCCCGACAAGCGATATTCAGAAAGCTTCAGAAAATAGAGGGGTGATGCAGGCTCTTCATCGCGTTGGAATCACCGGAAGGTATAAAGATTTTTTAGTGAATTTTGGGTCACATGAAAGATACAACAGATGAAGGATTCCTCAGATAGCATGAAGACGGGATGTATAAACACCTTTGCAAGAAGAAGGATTAGAAACATTGAAGGTATGACGGAAACCCAACCACGAGAAATCCTGGACTAGAAGAAGGTAAGAAAACATATTCAGAACACTAATAGGTAAGAGGAGAATAGCAAGGATGTAAGGAGTAAAAGAAGACCTAATCAGATCTATCCAACTGATTTTGCAAAATAGTTTTCACACTCTACATCGTCTGTTAGCTAGATTATTCTACAAGCTGGACCAGTGGGGTATCACAACTGCTGAGCTCTGATACCACTTTGTAACACCCTTGAATCGACCCTATGCAGATTTTAGCGATTCCTGCCAAACCCGCATAGAAATGATTCAATGATGCCCACCAAGTACTTGCGTGCGGGTGGAAAACAAAGTAATACCATTACACAATAGTTCATGATAGAACCCACAAGAACATATATATATATACAACAACGACTCGAAAAGAGTCAATAATACAGATATACAATACAAAGATCCAAATCACCTTGAAAACGATACAACATTCGAGTATGGATAAGACGCAAATTGGACTAAGAGTCCTAAGAAATAACCAATAGCGTCCATAATCCTGCCCAAGCCAAGCCGGAAGGGTAACCTTGCCAACGTCATCGAACTTATAACTAAAAGGGGTGCCGACAAAGGGCAAAGGAAAAAGGGAGTAGTCAGTACTGAGGCCATTACACGGCGAGTCTTAGAATTCAGCGGCTCTCGCCTACATAGGTATGGTGGACTGAAGCGGCAACAAAGCATACACTCAACAATCTATGGAGACTCGATACAACTGTCGGCTATCAGAGAGGGATAAGAAAGACCTATTTGGGACCAACCTAATACTAACACCAAACATACCCATCCTGGTATTCCCCCTCGAGACCAAACGAGGAAGTCCTTCCTAGGAAACTCACACAGTTGGCAGTTTTACTCATTCATTCCAAGGTGGTTATCCAACTTACTAGTCATGTCAGATCCAATTCAAATTATATCAGTAATTCTTTAGTGTAAGTTGTCTATGATCGAGAAACTATGCTCCAAGTCGTCCATAACCGCGGACACAGCTTTTCGAAAATATTAACCCTGTAGGGGTGCACCAAAGTATCCACATGTGCTTCCACCCTCGTTTGACATATCAAGTAACATACACCCATCAGTATGTCGGTGGGTCTTCGGACATGACGTTTCCCAGACCCAAAGCAAGTACATGGGGGCCACCCTACTAAGCTACCCGCAACAAAGTCGGTCAGCTCCAAGATGGACCCAGGGTTTGTATCAATGGTTGTAAATGACTGGGAACCCAAAAGTGTGACTGGGCTTATCGATACCGTGAAAACATTCCACATTTCCTCCTAAATAGTACAATAGTAAACCGCTCCTCGAGCAACCATAGTAAATAAAGCAGTAAAGCATGGCATAAGTACATGATAGTAATAACACCCAAACTAGTTTGTGCCCCCTAGTATAGTACTTTGAAATCAGGTAGGAAGTCGATAGGGGTTCCCATATACCCCACATGTGGTTAGCGCGCTCGTTCTCGGAACAGGTGTCAAGAACTCGGGTCCTAGGTGGACGCAAGTGGGAGGGACAAGATCCAAATCTCAACCATTACCCACCGGTACCGCTTTATTAATTATATCTATTTCCAACATTTAATTATCAAGTGATAAGTGGAACAATGATTATCTCCACCATTAAGCATGTGCCAACCTCCCAACAATGGTGGAACTCGGCGACATGAAGCAACACCTGAGCAAGCAACTATGACTCGCAATGCCAACTGTCTATCAAACAACATGCAATAGGAGGTGTCCAAGGCAATATAGAGGCTGCAATGAATATAAATAGTATGGAAACTAAAGCATCGCAACCCGGATAGCAGTAGATCAATAGGAGAAACTAAAGACTATAATGAAAAATTGGTAGAAAGGGGGAGAATGCTCACCTGGGAGATTAATCCGAAGAACGGTTTGAAGCTCACATCAACTCAACATCCTAATCCTTGAATAAGCAAAGCACTAAAAGAAACATTGGATGCACTATTTAATACTACGACAGAAGATCGGGCATGTACATGATATGATGCATGACATGGCAAAGATGCGATGCAACTAGGCAATATTAAGCGGAATCAAAGTTCGGCCAATTTAATTAGAAGGTTTATGTGGTTTAGGTACCCCGCAATTTAAATGTTGTATTAATAAGGCAAAACATGGCATCGGTTCGCTACACAAATTTAAATGGAATCAGGGAATAAGCCAAGTATAGCCCACATATATACTCAGTATGTGATTATTAGTTGAATCGGCTAAATGCCACCAAACCACAAAATATGTATGCAAGTATGAACAATTTATATGCAACAAGTATATAGATGGCAATTTATAAAATAGGGCTTCGGAAGGGGTCACACATTGGGGTTCGAAGAGCTTGGACTCGGAGCGGTTCGTGTTCCATCTTCGAGTCCTCAGGATCGGGGTCTTTGTGCCCGTGAAGGGGACCTTGGGGTTTCAGCTTCTCGCGTCGGTACCGGTCCATGGAAGTCTTTGCATCGAAGATCTTGGCGTCCTTGGTTCTGAACATCACGAACACCGATAGCGAAGATCTTGTAAGATGACGGTAACTATAGCCTCGGGGACCTTGACTTGGCTCTGATACCAACTTGTCAACACCCGGATTTTTAACTCTAGATGCATGTTTATGCCATACCTCGCAATCCTAGGATTACCATTTTTGCGAGACATAACGGATTGGATATCACAGTACATCATCCATTACAAATCATACATAAGGTCTTAAACAAATAAGGATCTCATGATCCAGTCTTAATACAACAAGCTGCGGAAATAAAAGATAAGCGTAGCGGTGGGGTCCATCTTCAGGGGCACAGGCAATGCTGACAAAGGCAGATAGTCCCAGTTATCATAGCCGTCCTGCTGGCCATCATCTTGGTAGTCTCCTTCATAGTTTGGCCATGAGAATAGCCAGGGACAAAAGCCATGAGTACTCTTTAAGTACTCGCAAACTACCACTAACAAGTAGTATAGTTCTAAGTTAAAGTGCTAACTCTATGTTTAACTATAAAGTTAAGTTTGAAACCTAAGCTGAGTTCTGAAACAAAGAAAGATAAAATAAAGTTCTAGAATCACTTAAGTTGGGGAGCTAGTGTCATAAACACAACCCTGTTGTGGTCAAGTCAAAATTCATCATTCATTTCATAAGTTATTTCGAAAACATCTGACAACGAAACAGTATGGCCATTCCAACTGTCCATAACCACGGACGCGGCTATTCGAATAGTTTGACACTCTGCAGAGGTGGTACACTTTCACCACAAGATTCGATACATCTGTCAGGGATAACCCTGAATAATCATACTTAGTATGCAGATAATCAAACATAACCTTTCCTTTACACACCCTAGTATAAGCGCCTCTCCTATGAGCATGACCTCCCAACCATGACCATCTGTCATCTTGGGCACTGCATAGGTGGACAACATTGAGAGGTATCCTCAGCTCAAACCTCTCCCACGAGGGAACTAATACTAATGCATATAAAATTCTGGCTAATCCTTACCCAATTCAGGTATTGTGGTTGTACGGTAAATTTGGAATGGTATCGCATCCGAATCTAACCATCAGTTTTTATAAAATGCTAAGGCTCATGCCTCAACATTTTTACCATCATAAACCATTTGTGTTTCTCAACACATGTCAAAACATCTCAATAGAATGACTCATCATTCTAAGGTTTTCATAATTCATTTTCACTAAGTGCTCCCATCTATAGTGACTCAAGTTTTTATCTACTCTAAACAACTAAGTTAAGAGTGTTCACTAAGGTGGAAAGATGGGATCAATCTCATGCCATAGAATGACATCTAAAGTTTAGCTAAATAGGCCAAGTTTTATACTCTTTATGCTACCTTCAAAACAAGTAAAGGACTTTGTGTAAAGTAAAGGAAATAAAGCTTGAAAAATACTACTTGGGGTAAATACTAGTCAAAGTGGTATGATCAAAGCATGCCTAAAGCATCTTTGCTTGGGTTATCTAGATTGCAAGGGTTAGCTTGCATTGTTAATGGTGGCTTGCAAGTACAACTTGCAAGGGTTAACTTGGATAGTGCTAGCTTGCCTTGGTTGGTGCAGTGGTTGAATTTTTCTTCTTCTTCTTCTTGGTAGAACTCCTCCTCCTCGTAAGCTTGGTCGGTACTATCGTCTATAAATACATACGGAGTACACAATCACCAAACAATACTTAACTAGTCTAATTAGCACTCTAAGGCACACATTTGATGATCTATTACCATCACAAGCATCACAAGTTTTATTCACTAGCTTCCTTCTTTTTATTTAAGAAAAGTAATTTCTACTCATTGAAAATTAACTAAGATTTAATATTCACCACTTAAAATATGGGATCATGTGGACACATGTCATCACCACATATTCTAACATGTGGGAATGTGATTTAAGGGTTGGTTCATAATTACTTTGGTTTAAGTTTATTATTTAATGATTTAAAGTGACTAGAAATGCCTATGTAGCATTATTTTGGGTACTAGTCCAAAGTCACTGCATGTAAACCTTAATATTATTATATATTCAGATAGGTATGGTAAAATGTGATTTTTGAGAGTTGGAATCAACTCAAAAGCTATTATGGTTGATTTTATAAAAATGTTGCAAGGTGCAAATGCTTCTGTTTTGTTATTTTTACTAGGAGAGATCTCTAACTCTAATTGAATTAAATCCAACGGGCTTGGGTAGATCTTTTTAGTAGCTTTCTAACAGAATTGGAATCACTCCATTTGGATTTGTAAATCTCTCTGAATTGAATTTCAAACTAGGGGACAGAACTAGGTTTAAACTAAAATGGAAAAATCCTAATTCAAACTAAATCGGTTGCGCAGGAAAGCTAACAGGCCGGCCTCTTGACACTATGCGGCACGGGGCTCAGCTGACAGGGGGTCCATCGGTCAGTGGCTCATAACGCGCGAAGCGGTACGGGGCGATGTGGGCCGTTAGATCAGAACGAGGATCAACGGCTGGGGATCGTCGTCGACGACGGACTTGTCGCCGGCGAACTCTAACCCTAGCGGCTCAGTGGGGGTGCTCAGGGGGAATACCAGGGCTCCAGCAACGACGCCGAGGCGGGCAAACGGACTGGTAGATGACGGCGAGCTCAGGGGTGGTCGAGGTGGCTCCAGGGGTGGTCACAATCAGCGGGGCCTTCTCCTCCTCTGCTGCGGGCTACTCTGGCCAAATTCCGGCGAGCAAGTGCTCGCGCTGCTCTGGCTAGAGGTGGGGAACAGTCAGTGAGGTGAGGGGAGGTGAGTGGTGTGCCGAATGGGGCTGGGGGTGGCCTCTATTTATAGGACGACGATGCAACCTAGAGGCATGGGCAGGTGGCTCCGGCGAGGGCTGCACAACGTGCTAGCAGCGTGGCTCGAGGTAGGGGACAGTGGCTGGTCTCCTGGCGGTGCTCTACGGAGTAAATGCGGGCCTAGGGACGGTGGCAATTGGTCGAGCGGTGCGCGCGCTCTGAGCGGCAGAGGCGGCGGTCTCAATGGCAAGCGGTGGTTGTGGTGCGTTGGGCGGCGAATGGGCATGTCTGGCGTGTTCCTGGGGTCGTGGCGGAGCGGTGGACACGGGCTGCGGTCGAGGGGCGGTGCATGCATGCGTGTCGGGCGCGGCGCTCTAGCGCGTGCTCGGCATGGTGCAGACGCACTGGGCGCGGCGCATTGGCGGTGGTCCATGCTCTGGCTTGGCTCGGGGAGGGGACAGAGAGTGGCTAGACATGGTGAGAGGGAGGGGGACGGTCGGCTACGGCGGTTGCAAGTTTGGCCGGCGACTAGGTGCTCGGGTTGGCATGGCATTGCCACTAGGGGTAGGGGATGGGGTGCTAAGGGTCTGGTTTGATCAAGAGGGGACAGAGGGATTAAATGGGGATCATTTGGGGCAAAACCCTGTTGCAAACAGTGAGCTAATTACTAGGTGTAATTCATGCATGCCAAGTGTTTGAAGAAATGGCTGCAAGAAAAATAGTTTTTAATTTTGAAAAGATTTTTGGTGGGTGTGCTAGTATTAAGCTTGAGACTCTGTGGGTGCTTGGGTTTTGAAATTTGAGCTTGTTTGAGTGGTTTTTGAAATAGTGGGATCTTCCCATATGAATTAGATTCAATTTTCAAATGTCATTTAAATATAGTGTTTGAAAGTTTTTGGCAGATCACAAAGTGGGCCTTGGTACCTCATTATGTGTACTAGTAAGGGGTGCAAAGATCCACATTTATTTCTGTTAAGTTTTGAGTACTAGGAATAGCCAAAGTAGGCATGTTGATTAAAATGGCACAAATGACCATTTCATTCTTTTATTCATTTTGATTTGTTTTTCTTTAGGATTTGTTTGGGAATGATCTAGATGATGTTTATTTCACCTAAGGATCATTTTACAAGCAATGGATCACTTAATCATGGCAATTCAAATCAACTCCTATTTAAATGCACACACATATGAATGCTTTAATAATTTCAATTGGAAAAGTTTTTGTTAACCCTAATTTTGATGATTTGGATCTTAATAACCTTGGATTGAAGTTTTGGGATGTTACAGGTTCGTGTTCCATCTTCGAGTCCTCAGGTTCGGGGTCTTTGTGCCCGTGAAGGGGACCTTGGGGTTTCAGCTTCTCGCGTCGGTACCGGTCCATGGAAGTCTTTGCATCAAAGATCTTGGCGTCCTTGGTTCTGAACATCACGAACACCGATAGCGAAGATCTTGTAAGATGACGGTAACTATAGCCTCGGGGACCTTGACTTGGCCGATAGAGGACGAGAACGAGACGAACTTGACTTGCGGAATAGAAAAGAGGACCTCAATGAGATGAGCCGAGCAACACCATCTTCACACCCAATTGCTAGAGCACCTGATGAGAGCTAGTGGAATAGTGCACAAAACACAAACATGTGAGGCAAGGGGTCCTGCAGAACAGGGAGACTCAACCCGCTGTCCATGTTAAGGCAATAAAGAGACATTGGCCGACAAGGAAAAGCGCGATGGATATCCTAGAGTGGCTACCACGGTCATAGTTGCACTTGAAGCAGCATGCTTCAGCCGGATAAGGAAGATGGGTGGAGCATGGGCCCATGGCGGACGTTGCCGACGGTGAGAACACGGTCGCCAAGAATTCAAGTGGGGCTCAAGGCGGCAGGGCGCGGTACCACGGAGACGACGTCAGAGAGGAAACCGGGTGGACGGCGCTGGTGGCAAGGCTGACCGGTGGCGCACGGAGTAGGAGCCGTGGGCGGTGCCGAGAGGGGTAGGATGCCGAGCTAGGGAGAGGTCGAGCTCAAGAGGCGGACGCGGCGGGTTGGTGCTCGAGGAGGATACGCAGTGTGATGCGGTGGACATCGGGGTGAAGGCCGCTAGGCTCCAGGCGAGGATGGTGGGGAAAGGCTGGCATCGCGGCGGGTAGAGGGGAACCGGCGGCGATGGAGGAGGGCTCGGGGCGGAGCAGAGGAGGCACGATCGGTTGCGGGAGGAGGCGGTCGGTGGGGCGCTGTGAGAGGGAGGGTGGCGCGAGGGTTGGTGAGGAGCGACGTAGGGAGGAAGGCGACGCAACGGGGTGGGTCGTGTACTCGTGTCACGTGTGGGTGGCGTGCGTGTGTGAGTCTGATGTTGTGTGTGTTGGTCGCATGGGTGGCCGCTGCGTGTGTACCGTGTAGGTGTGTACGTGTTGGGGTGGGTTGGGGTGTGTGTCGGCAGGGGTGTGGAGCGCGGGTGTTGGGCATGTTGCTGGCGGCGGCGGCTCGGGTAGGTGAGGGTTAGGGTTTGGGAATATTAGGGTTTAGTGTAGGTTAGGGCAGGTGGGGTGGTAGGCTGCTGCTAGCTAGGCCTTTGGGCCTGGCCGGTGGTAGCCTTCCCAGAAAATATTTTTATTTATTATTTGTTTGTTTTAATTTTAATAAAAGATTTTGTAAATAGTTTCCATAAAAAAATATCTAGAGAGTTTGGGTTTTTATTTGAAATTAAAGAAGGGGATATTTAGAATACAAAGATAGGCTTTTGGTGAAAACATTTTAGTGCAAAATATGCATGATGATGCACAAAGTAAAAACAACAACGATTTTCTAGTAGTGGTTTTTCTAGGGTGCTACAGTATCGACACCCTCGAGGACTGCCTCTACGGGTTTCCATCATACTCCTCACGCACTATTCGCAAGTGGTTTCAGTGCGGCTACCTCGACACCGACACCAGACAACGACAACGACCATGGCAACCCCTCACATGGCTACTATAGCACCCTGTCCAACAACAGGCCGTAGGGGTGTCACTTTTGACAGTTTACTAGGATCTCTAGACTAACCCCGCAGACCAACAATTATCTTTTTTGTGCACTTTATACTCACTCGTGGGCACCCGAGAACAACTTCCCGATCGGTTACCCATCCTCAAAATGCTCCAAGCCAAAAACGCTTAACCTCGATGTTCTTTTCAGATGAGCTTCTGGAAAAAAACTTGCAACTTGTTTGTATGAGTATCATATCAATCATATTAAGCCATGTGCCTGGATCTCATATACATACACCCTTAGAAGATCGATGCCCTCATCGATCAAGCACAAGCCAGGAACGTCCCCTCTTGGCACACGTCTGTGCGTCCAGTGTCGGCACATGTTCCATGCCGTGTCCACTCTGGGTCATACGCACAATGCTCCACATGCCCCGCCACTGCCAGCACACGCCCGTGTAACCATGAGGATTGGCTCTGATACCACTTGTAGCACCCCGTCCAACAACAGGTCCCGAGGGTTTCACTCCTGACAGCTTACTAGGATCTCTAGACTGGCTCCACAGACCAACACTTGTCTTTTCTGCGCACTTTGTCCTCACTCGTGTGCACCCGTGAACAAACTTCTCGTTGGTCACCCATCATTAAATTGCTCCAAGCCAAGCACGCTTAACCTCGGAGTTCATTTCAGATGAGCTTCCGAAAAATAAGTTACAACTTGTTTGTATGAGTATCATATTAATCGTATTAAGTCATGTGCCTACAACTCACAGCTACTCGACCAAGGTTGCAGCTCTCAACGCACCCAACGCTCCTGGCTCCCTTGATATCGGTACAAGGGCTACCACCTCGCTTAAGCATCATCAGCTTCCTCTACAGTGCAAGCTACCGCGCCGGGACACCGTCCACAACGTTCTCGACGACTGCGGGGGGATATCAAGCCATTGGTTCTACCGGTTTATCTCCAGTCTGACCATCCGCGACGTTTCAGTTATTCATGACGCTACCGCTTCGAATGTGGTGGGATGTTAGAGTATTGGCACATACGGTCGTTATGATAGTATAGGATAGAAGCGAGATTTGTTTCCATACAATCCTAACTTGACTTGTATTCAAAGATGATTCCCTGTATATAATACATCTAACAAATTCTAACAATCTCTCCCTCTATATCGTTCTTACATGTTGTCATGCTTTGGTCTTGCAGAGTGATTATCGTATCTATCCCAGATATCTCCTAACTAGTTAGGAGGTACTGTACTACCAATGGGTGTGTGTGCACCACACCAGCTGATGTACAAACCAAGAATGCAAACGTCCTTTTCCAAGATAGTGCTGCAGTAGGAGGGTAACACCCGCTCACATTTCTGACTCTTCGATCTCGATCAGCATTACTCACTAGTACAAAACGGAGCTTTCAAGTCAACCCTAGGTCGTCACTATGTGGCTCTTGAGTTGTAATAATTAGACGCAACACACCATTATGATTATTGTGGTGCAGATGCATTATCTTGTTATACATGGATGAAATCTTTGAAGTGCCAATTTTGTTTATGTCATGGATGAAATTATGTCAATGTGTATGTGATAAACATGCATGCAATGTAAATGTAATGAACGTGAATGTGATTGCAATGCAAACATGCAATCTTTCAAACTCCAATTCGTTTGCAGGGATATGGTGACAAAACAGCAATATGTGTCTTGGGGAATCATATTTGGACGGAACCGACGGAGAGTAGTTTTAGCTTACTCGAGCATGTTCCTTCTATAGAGCTGACCGTGATGTGCAATCCTAGAGTCCGTTCGTGCTGGTAAACCGACTCCAATTTTAGCTTACTAGGGTATTAGAGCATCCCCACTCGTTGGGCATTCTCAGGCCCAATTCCGGCAATTTTTATCGCCGCGACGGATGTAACTTTCGGTCTAGAAATGCCTAGATTTTCACTCGCGTTTCCAGACAAGGCAAAAACGACGATATTTTGTCTAAATTCGGCTTAAAATCGGCTAAAATTCAGCCTAGTTTGGCCTAGTTCGTCTAAATTTGGCTCAAATTCGGCCTAATTTGGTCTAGTTCGGCATAGTTTGGCCTAGTTCGCCCAAATTTGGCTCAAAATTCGGCCTAGTTCGATATAGTGGGGCCTAGTTCGTCCAAAATGGCGGCGAGGGGTAGAAAAAGGCGAGAGTTTGGCCTTGTCTCGCCGACAGGGTTGGTCCACCTGTTTTTCGCTGCGTCCAGCATATTCAAACGGTTCCCAGCATCCTGGGTTCGACTTGGAAACACTGGATGAAAGTTAGGCTAAATTCGGCGGAATTCAGCGTCCTGGGAACGCGACTGGGCGAATTTTCACCGTCCGAACGTAAAAAATTGCCCTGGAAACGTACTCCTGGAACACGAGTGGAGATGCTCTTTGCTCTAATCTCTTGGAGGCCTGCGGTATGCAAAACAAAGTGTGGACAGTGTTTCAAAACCAGCTTTGAAACCGTATTATGTTATGGTGAGTTGCGCTGGGAGAAATACTTTGCGGTTTTCATCTAAATTGCTTGGCCTATACACACATTTTAGTAGCCTATAATGATTATCTTTATTCTGATTGCGATGGCAATGAAGGATAGTCACGAGAGCCCGTACCGGCACAAATATATAAACGATATTTGTGGCCTTTCTAGAGAGTTTATTAGTTTACAAAAATTGGGATAATCCATCAGCATGGCAGATGGTAGGACCACATGTCATATGTTTGAGATGCTTTTTTTTTGGGACTACTATCTCAGTTTCTAAATATAAGATGTTTTGGTAGGTGAAAATAGCCAACCAAAACTTCCTATATTTCCGAACCGGCCTAATAGTTCGAAAGGCTCTTGACATGGTGTTCTTATGGTGAGCCACTTTGTAATCGAAGGTGATCACATTGAAGACTTTCTGTCCTTTTTTTTTTGCAAGGTGAAGACTTTCTAGGTTTTTCTTTTGGGGCAAGGTGAAGACTTTCCGGTTGGCTTCGTCCCTCTCCCTCGACCAGAGTTGATCACTGTGGCAATTGTCGTCGGAGCCCGGAAGGCAGGCCTATCAAGATTGGTTTTTTTACGGCACAGGCCTATCGAGGTGATAGAGGCAACGCATAGAGCTGCTGCTGGGCTTGGGCGTCATCTCCAAAAGCCCAAACAAAATATCAGCTGATGGGTGGCTGATCTGTTCATTCAGATTAGCCTTAATTCTGTCTCAAAGAATCTGATTAGCCTAAAAAAACTGATAATTCAGATTTATTATCAGCGTCCTATAGTTAGCGAGATTCTTTTGGCAGTATGACATTCATAATGTTTGATTTATGTATGCAACATCATCCCTGT
The DNA here is from genome assembly GCA_916181665.1 of Avena sativa. NCBI lineage: Eukaryota > Viridiplantae > Streptophyta > Magnoliopsida > Poales > Poaceae > Avena > Avena sativa. The sequence continues at coordinate 361,422,991 of OV702290.1, read as the reverse complement.
GCATGCCATAAATCTACTAACAACCCCTCAGTAGTACTTTTACCTTCCTAGCTAGCATAGTTGTATGTACATGGACTGAAGAAGGTCTACATCTTCAGTAGTACTTTTACCTTCCTAGCTAGCATAGTTGTATGTACATGGACTGAAGAAGGTCTACATCTTCATTGATTCGCAGATGTTCACATGAACTTCACACGGAAACATCCAATCAGGATAATTTACTTTGAAGCAAGGGATCTCATCATCCTTTTATGGAAGGAAAATAAATAAATAAATGGATTAAACAACGGGAGTATACATTTAACGATGTAGAGACCTGGTGTCTTGTCTTCCATTATTTTTCATAAAAAATAGTACTAATAAGCAGGTTAATTAATGGCTGACACTATCGATGGGGTAGGAAGGAAAATCCATGGACCACTCATGTTCACTTTTTCCTTTTACACCAAGGAATCACAGATGGGGATAACAACAGAACACCACTACTGAAAACAGTCTTCTCGAGGACAAGAGAGACATCAGCCCCATGATCATTGTGGCCGCGAGCTTCCTTCTTTTTTCCTTGAGCGCACACAGGAAAACCTCGGCGGTTGGTTCCATGTCCACATCAAGCTTTTATCTTCTCTTCCCCTGGTTCACATGCGTCCCAGTTTCATTCAGCGCTCATCATCATTTCGAGGAATGATACCGTGAGCAGGAAGAAATGTAGGATATGCATTTCAAACCACGACAACGATCAGACGATACTGAAAGATTGGCAAGGATGTTCGTTTCCAGCCACCAGATTTAATCACTAGGATTGGCATCGCATTTTTTTTCTCGTCAAGTTGATCCACTATGATAGTAGGAGTAAGAAAATCTTCACCATAGTCCATGGTGTAAGTTTAATTCGTAGAATATCCAAATCATCTTATGTAGTACCACACTATATTTTTGATTTATTATTATTTTCCCACTCTAGTTTAGAGGATACTGCATTCTACTCCAGGTGTATGTGTAACCTTACTGGAGAAGTGTTAATATTATAGGGACAAAAATATAAGTAGCAGCAATCCAATTACAAAGTTCTACACCACTTTTGCCAGACTAAAGATTCAATTCCAAGAATTAAGTTCACAGAAATAACAGCCCATTCTTGTGCAAGTTCAAAAACAATCAAGAAAAAACACGCATATCAACAGCTCGACACAGCAGGGCAACTGTTGGGCATATCAACAGTTCGACACAGCAGGGCAACCGGGCAACAAAAGTCAGCTTGGGAGAGGTGCCAAACAAAGGCAATATATATTCAATGAAATGATGGCGACAGTGGCTGCATGCACGCATTAACCATTATCCACCGATATCTTATCCTTTTATTAGCACCGTCAACTAGTTCTTTATTAGACAGGAAAGCAAGTAGTATCACTATAGGTCTATAGTACTACTAGTAAAAGTTGTAACACTTTTTTCTCAAATGCTCAAACAAGTGCCGCACTGAAGTCCAAAGACTCCAATTCCTCGACAGCATGCAGCGCATACTGCAAAAATAATCAAATGAATGTGGATGTTTGCTCATGGGGAAAATATTTGTTTGACGATGGCAGATGCTGGTGCCGAATCCAACTCATTGCCTACTGACATAGATGGATCCAGGAAAGTCAAGAGTACTAGCATTAAGATCATAGGTAGTTGGCTAACTAATTTTACTAATAGAGAAGATGGCTACACCGACACAGTTGGCACTGAGTTCTTACACAAGCTCCCGCCTTGACCTGGCGCAGTGCGATAATGATCTTGCTCACTCTTCTGGCCACTTTCTGGAAAGAAAACAAACATTTCATGACATTTTCAAAAAAACTGCTCCAAGAATATCCTGTGTTCTTACAAGATTAATACTGCTTCAAGAACGTGCCACTGGACCAATGTTTCCAAAAGGTTCTTATTCATTACACCACCAACCCACAATTACTACTATCAAACAACGTACAATTTCCAGTGGCATCAGGACAGGGACAAGGAAAGATCAGTGCTATTTGTTTCCATCAGGAACCTTTGGTATTTACTTAGCATTCTCCTTTGGTACAACCACACTAGCACAAATTAGTTATACAATTATAATAACCAGGGAATACAATCTACATTCTACATATGGATGCCGACACCCCTATTTTTTAGTTTTCTGGTCACGCAAATTTCCGAAATTCCTTACTAGATAAACTAACATGACTGTAGAGAGGAGTTAAGTACAACTATCAATGCCCTCGAGTTATGACAACAGAAAATCTCAAACTTGTTATCAGGTTGAAGCTGTGAATCACAAATGTGTGAAACGGGATCGTGGCAACTTAGTTGACAAGCTTGCAAGACTTATTAACTTAACTATTAATCATGAGGGTTCACAAGTCACATCATATCTTGCTCAATTTATTTAATACCCCGTTGCTATTGGGTGCTTCAGTCAGTTATCTGATCAGATTAAAACAGCAGGCATCAAACGTGAGAAGCAGACACGGATCTGTGCATTCGTTGTGGTCATGATTAACTAATACAAGAAACACATATCTGGACGAAAAATTATATCACTACTGAAACAATGATGCCGAACCCAAACCCCATTCTTACTAACATAGATACATCCAAGGAAGCCAAACATACAAACCTTAAGATAGCAAGCACTTGGTTAGTTGATTATCTAAAATAGAAGCTGGGATTTGGTTACTCTAATTAGGACGGTCATAGAAGTAACTAGAATGAAGAAAACTATTAAACAATAAAGTAGTAGTACCATGGCCAAAGGGAGAGCTCAACCACCGTTCTTTTCATCTAGCGTATCTTATTAATACTGGCTAGTGGCTACATAGATGCAACTACACTGAATTCTTATAAAAGCTCCCACATTGATCTGGTGCAGTGCAACAAGATTCATGTCATTCTTCAAGCCATATCCTGGAGAAAAAGATCATGACATTATTAAATTTCTGCTCCAGGAAGAATCTGTTGCATGTTTTTTAATATATTTGTTGCACCAAGATCTGGTTAATTGCACCATCAATCATTCAATACTGTTGCACATAAACAATTACATACTAATACTATCACAATTAAGTTTAGCTCACTGAATACCTCGAAATACCGGTGCGCTGATCAAGCTCTGGCTTCAACAATGGTATAAGAGATATGCAGGCAAAGAGCCTACTTGTTATTAGGCTTCCATGTACTTATAGCATGAATTATTCTTCCTTTCCACCCTTGAAGGAGCCATCCACTGTCTTCATCTATAACAAAATCCTTGTGGTACAAATCTTTCACTTTGTCTTTAGCTTTTAGCACAATGTCCTGGTTCAACGGAGATTGAATAAATCCCGCCCTCAGGTTCCTCACTTGCCACTGTTTATATGTCTCTGGTCTCTCAACTCTGTCTGAGCCCTCACATGCAATGACATTGAGTGCCTCACGGCCAAAGAGATCTCTCTCCATGAGTCTACGCTGGTCATCATCCCGTGGCACAGTTGCCTCAAGCATGTCAAACAGTGCAGAGTAATGGAACAACGCCTCCCGGAAACGTGTAATGAAGAAGGGAACACTGTATGACCCATTCACAATTCCATGGATGAAAATTGCTGGATTTACTTGCCTTATGGTATTGAGCACCCTATTCCTAGGGCTGTCTACAGCAACTGTTTCGTCGATAAGATTTCTGAAACGGTACAGGCAATTAACAATCACCACTTCATCTTTGCCAACCTTGAGATCATCAGCACAGATGGTTTCCCATTTTGATGCTATGCCTTGGTACTCAAAAGGCAGACCAAACTTCTTAGCATACTCCGCAAGCCTCTGTCCCGTCTCTTCGACGCGCTCGGTAGGGCGGAAACCTGGCTCAGGTACATCAATGCCCGTGATGCGTAGCGTTGGCGGGCCGCCTTCCCTCTTAGCGAGACGCCTGATGAGGCATGGCCATTGTAAGCCAAAATAGATGCCAAAGTCAATGATATGCACCTTGGATGCATTTTTTGTCATGCTCAAGATTGTTTGGTTAGAGAGGAAATGTGAGAGCCTCTTGAATGGGCATGCTGCAAGGTAGAGATGGTAAGCCTTGAGCATGTCAGACGCTGTTGTCCGCTTCGCTACAAGCATGCGGTACTGTTGGCTCCCTGTGCCAGCCAAACGAGCCTCAAGGCCCTGTGCAAAGCAAAACGCCAACCTCTGGCTTCCGTCCCCATTTACCTTAGAATGCTGTTTTATTTGCTTTAGCAACTCATTAGCAGTTCGGCGGTCATCAGCTGCCACTGCCTGAGCACAGTGGATGAGGATGGTCCTCAGGTCAACCACATCATTTTTTGTGGGCTTCCTGCCCCGTGTCCGCACCCCAGTGGTACTTTTTGTCTGAGTAACCTGAGAATTCTTGGAAGCTTCAGTACGCATCTGTTCTCGCAGAACTGTAGCCTTCTTTTCAGTTTCACGAAGCAAATCGTCAAACATCTCAATCCAATCAGGCTCATCAGAACAGAATGCAGATTGTTTAATGTTCCGTCCTTCTATCAAGTCAAGATCTTGGCTCTGCCTGTTTTTCTTGGCCTTCCACACCTCAGTCTTGCTGAGGTTTAAAGGAACGTCTTTGGCTGCTTGTTGAGGCTTTGAGACATCAGCAGCTTCTAAATCAATGACTAGCTTGTCACTACAAGGGAGAAACTTCTGCGCTTCCTCAACACCCCTCCTGAAATCCCAAGTGGGAAGGCTCTCGAACAGATACTCAGGGATCCTGCCGTTGGTGATCAAAGGATCTTCTAGTCCCTCTGCTGCATCAGAAAGACCACTCGATGTGGCAAGCAGTGGCTGAGAAGAAGATCGACCACAGAAGCCCCGATAAGCTTCCAGCTGCTCACAGTGTGCAAGATTATGGGGCTGGTTGCTATCAACGGCACCACCGATGCTGCAGCTAGTAACAACACTGGACAAGGACTGGGCCTGACTGGTGGTGGTGCTGCTGCTGCTCTCACCGGGGCTGTCCAGGGACCAAGGCGTGAGCCTGCGATCAGGAGACGGCGGGAACTTGTGGCCAAGGATGTCATAGAAGGGCTTGGCGGTAGCACGGAGCGTGGCGGACTCCTCCTGGTACATGCTGACTTTCTCATCGATGTCCTCCTCCATGAGCATCCGGCTGATATAGTTGAGCGACTCATCCGAGATGAACTCCCACTCCTCGGGGTTGTCGGCCTCCGTGTTGGTGGCCCTCGAGACGGTAGCCAGGGGAACGTTGGGACTGGGTTCCGCGGTCATCCGGGGCGGGATCGCCGGCTGCGGACCATTATTGAACATGAAGTACTCTGCCGGAACATTGGGACTGGGTTCCGCGGCCATCTGGTACGAGATCAGCGGCTGCGGATCGTTGAACATGAAGTACTCTGGTGCTCCACAGAACTGAATCATCGAGTGGATCAGTGAACCCGAAATGGTTTGGTGCTCCACGGGACCTGCCAAGTATGATCAAATTGTTCAGTACAGAGAAATGATGTCAAGTGATTGAGTTGGAGGATGTTGAAGCAGAAACTATAGCTCGAATCGGATATAATAAGTAGAAATTAACGGGCATATGAACACTCTAGAGCGCTGCAGCTCAGGAGCGGCATCTGCTAGGATCACATGACAGGCAACGCATTAACAACTGAAATCACAGGATAGGAGTCGCAAGTGGGAAATAATAAGAGTAGAAACAACAAGTAGGAGGAGCACACGGGAGAGGAGAGCACCGCAGTTAACGAGTCGTATCAGCTAAAGGTGGGGTCATCACAATGATAGGGGAGGATCACGGGCGCTGGTGGTACCTGATGGCATCTTTCCGTGGCGGGGCGGCCTGTGATGGAGGGACCTCGCAGCCGCGAGGCCTAGGCCGAGGCCTGCGAGATCCTGCGCGGGCGGCGCGGCGTGCGCGAGTTCCCGCGGCGGCTGCGGGGTCGATGCCATCGCCGGCCCGCGCGCGGCAGCCGGCAGCGGCACTGGATCGGCGTGGAAGGAGGGAGGGAGGGACGCGGTGCGGAGCAGAGAGAGAGAGAGAGAGAGAGGGAGGATTGATTTGGGGGGACGGGGATCAAGCGTTCGCGGCTAGGCAGAGGGTATTCTCCTTTTGCTCAGTTCCCCAGCGGCGAGGTCTCTCGGGAGTTGGACCTCGAGCGAGGAAAAGGAAAGAAATCTCGCCCCCGTCCCCGTGATGGTGCCTGGCTCGGCCCGCCCGTTCGCCCGCCCGCCCCGAGTGAAAAAGATAATCGAGGCTTCAGAGATTTCCAGAACCTCGATGATGGTGGCTCCTGCATGTGAGGATTTTCGTCTTTTTAGGAAGTCCAGCTAAAACATCCAAGAGCCCCCTATGTATTTAGTCTAATTACACCATTGTACTGGTACGAGCTAATTCCCACTGTTCCTAGTGATCAAAGAAAATGTAGCGGACCTAGATGCTTTTTTCCTGGCGCTAACCAAAGGGTAAAGGCGCGCGCGCCGTCCACGGGCCACGTGGCCATGCAACGCAGCCAATTTCTTCTGTCGATCGGCACTCGCTACATAACATTTGTGGATTAAAGAACAACCTGTTGGCGTTTCCTGGCTAATCGCAGCTCGTCACGTCATCGTACCCGCCGACAGAGTGCCTTGCGGCCGGTGTGGAGAACCAACACTGCCCAATCACAGCATGCCACGTTGTGGCACATGGTTAAGAAGACCAAAATAAGGCCCGGACCGTAGTCATGAAATTATATACTCCCTCAGTTTCAAAATATCAGATGTTTTAGTTTTATGAAATAATTATATCTAGATCTCCTTTTTAGTGTGTACGTTCACTTCAATTACACTAAAAAATGGTTCGATACACTCTCTTCACAAAGCTAAAACAATTCTTATATTTTGAAACGGAAGGAGTACCCCGTATAGGCTATCAACTATTCACTCCGTCGCAAAATAGATATCTTAGATTTATAAAAAAATGGATGAATCTATATACTAAACAGTATCTAGATTTATTTAAATTTTAAAAAAGCTAAGACATCTATTTTAAGACGGACAGTATAGTAATTTCTTCGAACATTTACGTAAAAACATCCCTTCACAATATTGGCCGCCGGAAAGTATTTTCTATGCCAATGCACCATTCCAGATTTTCCAGTTGATAAGACCATTTGGTGAATTATATTAAGCATGATTCTAAATCATGGTGATGGAGATCGATTGAAAGCGACCATAACCATCTTGTAATCTTTGATTACATCCAATACGAGAGAGAAGAGAGAGAGTATTGGAAAGAAAAAACTAAACCTCGAAAGCCCACACTAGAATGAAAAAAAAATAAACTATTCATTTTGTGTACGGTTCAACATAGCTGGATCCGTTCGCGTTTCAATATTTTTTCAGTACAAAGGAGAGCTTTATATATCAATCGGTTGGGATACTCCACTTAGCCCAACTCAGCACTTAGCCTCCGTTTTAGACGTTTATACGCACACGACCCAACAATAAGAAGAAAACCCACTCCATCCCAAAATCCCGGATTGAAAGGAGGAAGAAATCTCTCTCTTATAAGGTGAATGTGGCCTCCTTCCGTAAGCGAAGTGAGACTAAACTAGTGTAGCCTCCGCCGATCAGCAGAAGCCTAACAGATACATGTCTTTCGTTACGAGCTCTCCGATCTGGATCGGTAAGTCTAAATTTAGTTACCAATAACGAGGTTTTGGCCAATTTAGCTAGGACGTTAGCAATTTGATTGTACTCTTTGTTCGTGTGGAGGATGACGTGATCTTGTAGCTTATAGCTTATGTAGGTTGGCTTTTGCTTCCTCGTATACTGTCCAGAGCTTTGATCTATCTGGTTCCTTTAACCTGAGTACATTAGCGACTACGATGCGGTTCACTTCTAGCGCCAGCTTTAGGTGCAGGTTTGGGGCGAGGAGATTTATGCTCATGAGTGATGTTCTAGCCTATGCTTCTTCGGCATCGTCACAGCATTGGAGGGCAACGCGAGCGTGGCCATCACTGTCACGCACAATGGCTCCAGCTCTAGCAGACCTCGTCTGTTCCGAGGACGAGTCGTCTGTGTTCAGTTTGAGCCAACCATTGGGAGGAGCGGTCCAGGACATGGAAGCCCGGCAGCCTGCGTCGATAGAATTAGGAGATGAGGCTAGAATTTGCTTCCCTTTGTCGTCACCCAGCTGGTTCGGGTTAGTCTGCAGGTCATGCGTGTAGGTTTGGAGGAAGATGACAGACCCCGCAACAGTAGCCTTCCCTTCTTGATGAATGGCATCGTTTCCCAAGTGCCAGGCGTGCCAAAGAAGTAGGAGTGTATTGTCTCTTATGTGCACATCTGTATTGTCTAGCGGTATCTGCAACAAGTCATTCCCCGTGTACGTGAATTCAGATTCAACAGGGAGGTGCCAGACTTTCCTCAACTCATGACGTAGGGCTCTAGCTTTGGTGCAGGAAACTTTGGCGTGGAAGGAATCATCTTCTCCATTGGCGCAGATGGAGCATAGGCTGCTTGTTTCTAGAGTTCTTCTCCACTTATTCTTCATTGTAGCTAGTGCGTCGGTGGCTACTCTCCAGCCAAAGATTTTGACTATTGGGGGTACTCTGCTTTTCCATATGGTCTTCCTGATGGGGCGGTTCCCATCTGGTGCAGAGCTTGAGATGCCTTCGGCCCTTTTTTTAGTTTTTGGTCGAGAGCCAAGCGATATCCAGATCTAACGGAGAAGACCCATTTTTTCATAATATCAGCCACCCGGTCCTTCATATTGGGCTAGGGGAGTTTAATCTCTTTTATTGCTTGGAGTTCATGGTCATAGAAGATCTCCCGGATAAGGGTTTCATTCCACTAATTTGTTCTTGGAACAATAAGTTGATTTACCCATCTCCTTCTCGAGTTTTTCTTCAGTTGTATCACCCTTCTGTCCTCATTTCTTGGGATCCATGCGTCTCTCAGGATGTTTGTGTTCCTGTCGTTTCCTATCTGGTTAATCACTCCATCTTTCAGTAGTTGAAGCATGTGCTTGATGCCCTTCCAGACAGGGGATGGGTCGGTGGAAAACACCATGTCAAGCAAGCTACCATGGGGGTAGTACCTTTCTTTGATCATCCTGGCGCAAAGGCTATTGGGCCTTTGGATTAAATGCCAAGCTTGTCTTGCCAAGAGAGATTGGTTTAGTAGCTTAATGTCTTTGAATCCTATCCCTCACCTTCCCTTGGGTTTTATCATGTTTTCCCAAGCCATCCGGTGTACCTTCTGTTGCTCTTGTTCATGTTGAAAATATGCCCTAGAGGCAAATAATAAAGGATGTTTATTATATCATATTGCATTAGTTCATAATAGTTTTATACCATGCTATAACTGTATAAATCAGAAACATTGGTACATGTGTGATATATAAAAAAATCAAGATCCCTAGTAGCCTCTATTCAACTAGTTCATTGTGCAACTAATGATCAAGGTTTCCTAATCATGGACATTTATGTCAATTGATAATGAGGTCATATAATTTGTGAATGATGTGATGGACAATGTACCCAATATAAGTATTGTGACACGATCAAGTCACAAGTTGACGAGGTTTTAACTCATCAATGCCCATTGTTATGGACTTGGGTTTTGGAGAAGGAGGGAGCGCTAGAAGCATCAATCGGCTAGCAAACAAGCACACATGGACGCAAGGTTTACCAAGGTTCAGGCCTTGTAGAGGTCCCTACTCCTGCTTGTCTGCTCTTGGAATTAACGAAGGAATCGAAGATTACAGGGGCGCGCAGATGCAATCTGGCGAGAGTTGTGGAAACTAGGGTTGCGTGTGTCCTCCTCGCCGCCCCCTCCTAGCCTTTATATAGATAGGCCAGGTCTCGGGTAGCAGGCCGAGTCGGTTACAGATTAGGGTTTTTCCTTTAAACTTTCTATCTTTAAACTTCTTCTTGTCTCGCAAGTCATCGAGAGTCCGTGGGCCACTCGAAGTCTTCATTGGGCCGTGGCAACACTGTGGGCTTCCACCGTATCTGGACCGTATATACCAAACTCGAGTACCTGCAGGGTATACCCATGTCAGTAGCCCCCGAGTGTCCAGTGGAATCGCAGATTCGACTAGGGACTTTATGAAGGCTTTCGAGTGCATGACAGAGTATTTTTTCGAGTGTTCTGTTTATATCATAGGGATTGTTGATATGCGTGCCTGATTTAACCGATGCATCGGTATCAGTTAATTGCATTAGGGCAAAACAACGCAATCTACTCGAACTCGAGTCCCCGGACTCGAATTCAGAAAAGTGCTGGTGTAATTCGACCCAAGCCGTAGAGGTCTTACAGGAGTCGAATTCCAGTATATGGGTGTGAGTACTCGACGCGTCCGCCAAGGCATGTTCATCGTACCTGTAGGCACGGATATATTTCTGGTAGTGCGCAGCAAATGCGTTGCCAGGACTTATCCAGGTCTTATCTTCACGCTGCAAGCGTGGCATCCGAATTTTTATCATCGCGGAGATGATTCGGGTGGCCCAGGAGACGTAGTCTCTTTGTAGGGAAAAATTTGAGGCGGTGTCGCCATAGACTTCGAGTGTGGATGTTATCAACATATAGTACGACGTACAAATAATCATAGGGTGGCGACCAGCGCTCCCTATGGGAGTAGGCCCCGAGTGCCTGGTTGACTCGAAGACTCAGGCAGGGACTAAAGAACTTTTGTGACTGCTGTCGTCTTTTGTTTGCTTGTTTCAGTCGAATTTATATCCGGCACTCCCTATGGAAGTAACCCATGATCCATAGTCGAATCGTAGATTCGAGTGGTTGGGTATGCTTTAAATGTCCATATTCCCGCATAAAAAGAAAATCGTAGGGTGCGCGACTAGCGCTCCCTATGGGAGTAGCCCCCAAGTGCTTGGTGGAGTCGAAGACTCGAGCAAGTACTAAAGTAGTCGAAGTCTTCTAGTGCTCAATCTTTGATGACATCAGTGCTGACGATGTGATGACCTCAGTTGCCCGCGTGAGCGGCTTTGACGGGACGTGACGAGCGGTGGGTCCCATTTTCTGACCCTGACTTGACCGGGCGTGCGTAATCTTTTGTTTTAACTGCACCTCCTCGATTTCCGCATGTAATGGAGGTAGTGGGGGACGGTTCGTATTTTAGTCTCTCCACATGTCGATCGCGATGTGCGCCACACGTCCAATAGGGTTTCTGCTGGCCGTTGGATTGCATCCGCAAGGTGGTTAAGTACCAGCGCAGCTGCGGTAATTTCCCATCTGCTCTTTCTCTGCTTGTGCTTCCATCGCCATTGCTGCTGCCCTCTGCTTCCTAGAGTTCATCCCCTTCGCGGCGCTAGACCAACTCCGCGTGTTTCCGAGCTATTCCCTCCGCTCGCACCGCCACCGCAAGATGGGGAAGAAGAAAGGAGGCGCCGCCACTGGGTCTATGTAGCATCCCAATTGTCTAACAATTGTAATGCTACTTGGTCTAGTAAGATAATGGCTACTTCCTATATATAATTGTTGCATCATAATTATATCATGCTCATGTCATCATGCCACCTTGCATTTGAGCATCATATAAAACCCTTTTTGTTTTGGTTCTTCTCTCATATGCATTGTAAATTGTTTTTGCCTCGTGATATTGTATTTGGTTATTGATATATTGTTTAAATGCCCAAGTTGAGTTGGGGGCATATCTTTTATTCAACTCCATCACCTTTCCTTGTCACCACCTTATACTTCCACCATTCCAATAACCCATGAGCTTGTAATTCTTTTTCTTTTGATTTTTATTCTAGCTCATGTGGGTTGGGTGGATCTAATTCTATAAATCCGTAGCTTGGCCCTTACTCCATCTTTTGAGGATGCACCTAAATAAATGCCATGAGATTTTATTTTGTTTTCACAAGATTAACACATGGCATAAAATACTTGCATGGGCCATGCAACCATCACCATCTTTTGTCCTCCTTTGGTTTTATTTGATTTTGAGTGGATCATCTTCTCATCTCTCTCTTTCTCTCAATCCGTCCTACCTTGCTTTGTTTCTTGCCTTGTGCCATCAAACCTCATCCACCTCTCTTGTGTAGTGCCATGCATGATCTTACAAGACCATCCCCATGACCATCTCCTACCCTTCATGCTTGCTCATGCTCATGTGGTTACACCATCTCCCTCTCTCTAACCCTAAACAAAACCCTAACCCAAGACTACCCCATCTACCTAGCCGAGCCACCACCTCTCCTCTCTCTCTTCTTCTACCTGCCATGCTGGCCCCAGCTGCTGCGCCTCCCCCTCACCCTGGTCCACCTGCAGCCTCCCCGCCGTGCCCTACCTTTCCCCAGCCTGAGCCAGCACATGAGGAGGGAGAAAAAGGTGGCACCGAGGCCACCTTATCTACCCCCTGCCACAGCTGGCCTCCTCCCTCTCCCTCCTTTTTCCTCCTTCCACACGACTCTCTGGCGTCCCCAGATCCGCCCCATAGCCGCCTCCTTCTTTCCCTCATACCTCTCCGACCACCACCAGCCGACGCCGGCCGCCGCCAGCACATCGTCACCCTCGTCGTTCCGGCCGTCAAGCTCGTCGTGGAAGCGGCCTGGGAGATCGAGGACATCCCCCTGTGTCGCCCAGTACACCCAGATGATAAGGAGAAGCCCAGGAACGCCAGGACCGGCGCCGCCTGACGAAACCCTAGCCCGCCGGAGCGTCTGCGTCGTCGACGATCCGCCACGCCCCCGCCCGATCCAACACCACCGCCGAGCCCGCGGTGAGCACCTCCTTCTCCCTGACACGCTCCGCCTCGCCGTACCGCTCTAGCCCCGCCGTGCGTTCCGTCGAACACCCCACACGCGCCAGAGCTCGACGGCGTCTGCAGCTATCCCGCGCCGCAGCAAGCTTATCTAGGCTGCTTCTTCCCCCTCTGTTTCTTGCCATGCCCCGTGCGTTGTAGTCCTCCTCCGGTGATGCCGCCTGAACGGAAGTCGTAGGCCGTAGACCCCTCTTTGCTTTTCCTTTTTATGGCACGGCTAAATGCGCTGCCGTTTAGTCGCTATCGCCACCGCAAAACCGCCCGAGCTCGCCGTTCTCTGTCGAGGACGTGCGACTCGTCAGACCAGCCGCCGTCGTTTTGCAGAAAAGCCCAGGAAGTTTTTCCCACCTCAACCCGCGGTCCCAAGTGTCCCACATGTCAGCCCCTGTGTCGTTTTACGAAAAAGGACCCCTGCTTCTGTTGTGTCGCGTCCGCACTCCCTCGGATCTGCCGCGTGGCACGCCCCGGCTGGCGCGCCCGCGTGTGGGTCCGCGTGTACGCCGGCCCCGCTTGTCACTCACTGTGGCTGGGGACGCGCCCGGTAGGAAAAGCCAAGCCAGATCCCGCGGGTCGACCGCTGACTCAGCTTTGCGGTCCCACCCGTCAACGCCTCGGGCTAGCCCCCTCCGTGTGTAAAAAGTTTTGCGTTTATCTGTTTAATTAAACCTTTTTCAGAAAATGTTTTAAATTCAAATTCAAATCTGTTTTTCATATCTTTTAAAATATAATTCCAAATTCAACATATGATATATGTTTTGAATCAGAAAAATGTGAGGAATTCAAATATGCCATTCAAAATATTTTTGAGCACTTTAAAATTTCGAGATGATTAAAATTACAATAAAATGCCCTTTTTCTTAATTAATTAATAACTTTGGTTTTATAACTCCAAATTTGACAAATAATATGTCTAAATCGATCAGCGCGACGAGCCCGTTCTATCTATGCTTTCCATGTTCTGAATTGCAGCATGCATCATATAAATATAAAGTTTACAGCAACTTATTTGAGGATAAAAGGTGACTAAAACTCCATAAAATGCTTTATTCTTGTATTCCACACCTCACCCATGCCATGCTACATTATTGCCATGCAAATTGTGCATCATTCATCATGGCATGATTGTTTGCTTGTCGCATTTTAATTCATATGCTTGTGCACTCTATTTATGTTGGCCCTTGTTTGTTTGGTTCTTCTTCGAATAGACGCTGAGCAGGGGATATATCAAGAAACCCAGGAGCACTACCCAGATCCATCCCTCGCTTCAACCGAGCTGCCAGGCAAGCACTACCACATGCTTGCATACATATAGTACCTATTGCCTCTATCTTATTCTTGCATCATTGAGTCGCGATTGCATTAAACTGAATCCCAAGTACTGCATAGCCTTTACATTTAAACCCCACCGAAGCTTGTTCCTCCATCCCATGAGCCATTACTACAGGAGTTGTTTGAGCCAGGCGGGTCGTAGAACAGCATGTGTAGGGTATGTGAGTGTCTGATGGATAACGAGGTACCTAAACAACTTAACCTGAGTAGTAATGGGATAACTAATGATAGTGGCACCGGTGGGCAATATCTGCTATTTGGTTCTTCATGCTCACTTGTGTCCCGTAGGACCCCGAGTACTTGATTCCTGTTCCTTGACTATTCGCACTATCCACATCCGGGAGGCCTTATGGACCCCCCTGAGCCAGAGCTTGATTCATTCTTATTTCTTGGGGCCACAAAGTAGTTTGGGGCTTTATTACTATCCTGTACTTATGCCATGCTTTACTGCTTTATTTAAGATTGTGCGTGGAGCACCTGTACTGTTTAGGACCGTGACACGTTTTCGCTGTATCGACAAGCCCAGTCACATTTTCGGGTTCCCAGTCGTTTACCGCCGTCCACACAAACCCTGGGTCCGTTTCGGAGCCGGCCAACTTCATTGCGGGTAGCTTAGTGGGGTGGCCCCCTGAAATATTTCTGAATCCTGTGATCGCTTTGTCGTGAATGCCTCGTTGGGTTTTGATTTGGTTTTTCCGAGGTTGATCGAGTGTGTGTTGCTATTCGTGCACCCCTGCAGGGTAAATCTTTCTGAAAGCCGTGTCCGCGGTTATGGACGACTTGGAGCACAGTTTCTCGATCATAGACAAGTATAACTAAAGTACCGCTTTTAATTTGACTAAGTCCCTGACTAGTAAATAGTGCAACCCTCATGGAATGGATAATAAAATTGCCAACGGATGGGGGCTGTTCGTCCGCTTCCTCGTTGGTAAGCGAGGAGGAGGATGGATCTGTTAATATTACTGTTATAACTGTTGCTATTAATTCACGGACATCCGTCTATCTTTGGTTAGGCGGATGGTTAGCGAGTATCCCTAGAATTGTTAGGTACTATCTTTAGCTGCAATTGCGTCACCCCAGGTTGTGTCCCCTTTTGAGGCATAAAGACTTGCTGAGTACCCCTAGGGTCTCACACGATAAATTGTTTGATTCAGATGAACAGGTATACTCGCAAGATGGATACTGGGTGGAGGAGAAGAACGATGTGGGCAACGATCACTCGGTGTAGAGATCCCGGGAACGGGGATCCGTGAGATCTATGGGCGGGATGTGTTTATTTATGGGGCATCTTATGCCGATTTGCTTCTTATCCGTACTCGGATCTTGTTTTCCGCTTCCGCCTGATACTCTGATGTTTGATGTATGAGGAGATATCCTAAACTATTATATCTATCTAGGATATTTGGATCTTGCCGTATGGCGTTGCAATATTTCTATTTCTTTTAGATGGAATGGCTCTGAGGACTGTTGTATGTGGCTTGCATACATACTCATTTGTGTATGTAGTTGATCCCTTCGCCTGCCGATTACGCCGCTCGTTCTTGTCCCGATGTTTTGGAAATGGTTAGGACGGCCGAAAGGTCTACCTGTGAGTGGCATTTGGCCCCACCGTACTATTTTAACCATTTCCGCTCACCCAGGCTTGTAACTAAGAGCGTAATTCACCGAGGTAGTTACAATTGGTATCAGAGCCATCCCGCCCTTCAGGGTCTCAGCCAAATGGTCGTTGTCAGTCTAGCAAATATTTTGGTAGCTATGTATACTAGGGAAAAACAAACAAAACGTGAGAGTAGGACTGCTTCCACTTTTCTTCTTACCTACCCACCCACCCTTTTCTGGTAAGGAAGTGTAACGTTTTCAATCCTCTTCTTAAAATTCAAACTAGGATTCACGTGTTCTGGGTTTCCGTAGTACCATAGAAAGTGTGTGTGTGTGTGTGTAATTCCTTGTCTATCTGTTGCATCCAATTTGTTATCACAATCTGCCTTTGGTTATCAACTGTTGGTACATTCCATACTGACAGGCTTTTGGAAAACCGGCGCGATCTATCTGACTCCTTGTTAACCGGTGCCATCTCCTTAAGGGTGTTCTTCCTTCCAGCATGCTTTCACAGAATGTGGAGTTGCTAATCTCTACCTGATAAGTGATTTTGCGCATCTATTGGTATTTTAATGCCGAAAATGCGGAAAAAATTTCTTTGATACATCTGTGCTTCCACACTCCTTTTCAGTCGTGTGCGATATGCTTAATATCTTCTAGGTGATGTGAACTTTGTTGATATTTTAATATCATCTTAGTAAATTGTATCCTTTAATCTTGGTTAATTCCATCTTGGTACTATTTTGGATTATTATTATTCTCCATTATGGTACTGACTTGTGTTTTATATCAATCACAGGATGGCACCACCACGCCGTTCTGAGGAGGACATACAACCTGAACTGGGGGCCGCGTTGTCAAGCATCGCCAATGCCTTGGCAGCAATGCAGCAGAACCAGCAGCGTTTTGAAGAAAGTGTCAGGAGGAATGAGTTTGTTCCGCTACCTCCACCTCCCAAGCGAGGAGACATCAAAAGCTTCCTGAAGTTCAACCCACGTCAATTTGATGTGTCCGATCAACCTCTTGATGCTGATGATTGGTTGCGTGAGATGTCAAGGTTACTGGTGACTGCTGATGTTCCTGAGCAAGAATGGGTAAAATGTGCCACTCACCTTCTGAAGGGAGATGCAGCTCTGTGGTGGGAGAATTACCTCAAGGCAAACTACTCTGGTTTTCAGCCTACTTGGGAACAGTTCACTGGAGCTTTCAAAGAGCAGTAAATGTCAGAAATTGTCATGGAGAGGATGAAGGAAGTGTTTCTCAACCTCAAGCAGGGCAATGACAATGTCAATACCTACATCAGAAACTTCATGAACCTTTCTCGTTATGGTGGCGATGAGATCTCTGATGACAAGAAGAAGCAAAAGAGGTTCCGACAAGGGCTCAATGCATCGATTAAATATGCAATCACACATGCAAGGCCGGCGTCTTTTCTGGAGCTTCAGCATACAACTCTGCAGGAAGAAGCAAGTAGGCAAGTGTTTGAGGAGTCAAAGAAACACAACCGCGATGCAGCAAGCTCTTCAGCTATGTCAACTCCTTCTAAGCGACGTGTCTGGGTTCCTAACACCCCACCGTCGCTCCCGGCTCCACCAAGACCTTCAAGCTACGCGGCAAGGCCACCAAACTTCCTCACTGCTGCTCCCAGGGGCTACAACCACAACTACCCTGGAGCGCCTGGCGGAGTCCCTGGCTACGTTGCTCCACGTCCACCTGGTGCTTGTTACACTTGTGGAAACACTGGGCATCAACACTGGAACTGTCCAATGAACAACAAAGCTCTTCCTCCACCACCTCCAAGACCTGCGGCAAGCTCTCCTGTGGTTCGTGCACCACCACCTCGGGCTCTCAACATCAACACCAAGCCCGGGTCTACTGTTGCTCGTGCCAACTGTGTCAACGCCGCTCAAGCTGAGCATGCACCTGGAGTTGTGATGGGTATGCTTCCCGTTAACTCAGTCCCTGCACGAGTTTTGTTTGATTCTGGTGCTTCGCATTATTTTTTTTCTCATAAGTTTGCTCATGAGCATGATCTGGATATGGTTCCCTTAGTGCATCGTCTGGTGGTACAATCTCCTGGCTCAAACATGAGGGCTGCTCATATCAGCCATGACAACCAAATCGAGATTGGTGGCTCTTCGTTCTCGGCGTCCTTAATTATTCTAGGTAATTCTGACATTGATGTTATCTTGGGCATGGATTGGTTGACAGCAAATGCAGCTGTGATTGATTGTGCTGAACGCTCGGTTTCTCTGAAAATTCCTGAAGGCCATATAGTCTATTCTCCAAGTCTGACTCCTGCTATTCAGCTTTTCTCTTTGGCGGCTCTGAATGCTGACGCTATGGAAGCTATTCAGAGTGTTCCGGTGGTCTGTGAGTTCCCAGATGTCTTTCCGGAAGAGTTGCCAGGTATGCCTCCGGATCGTGAGGTTGAGTTTGTAATTGAGCTTGAACCTGGAACGGCTCCTATCTCCAAGCGGTCTTATAAAATGGGTCCTGCTAAGTTGGCTGAACTCAAACGTCAGCTTGATGAACAAGAGAAGTTGGGTTTCATTCAACACAGTACTTCTTCTTGGGGTAGCCCAACCATCTTTGTGAAGAAGCGAGACAAGACTGATAGACTTTGTGTTGACTATCGGGCTCTCAATGCTAAAACCATCAAGAATAAATATCCCCTTCCGCGGATTAATGATCTCTTCGATCAGCTAGCTGGAGCTGTGGTATTCTCTAAGCTTGACTTGAGAAGTGGTTATCATCAAATCAAGATTCGCAAGGAAGATGTTCCTAAAACAGCTTTCACCACCCGCTATGGTCTGTATGAGTACACGGTCATGTCTTTCGGTCTCACCAACGCACCTGCCACCTTCTCGAGGCTTATGAACTCGGTTTTCATGGAGTATCTTGATAAGTTCGTTGTGGTCTATCTGGATGACATCCTAGTCTATTCTAAGTCAAAGGAAGAACATGAAGAACACCTTCGGTGTGTCCTAAACAAGCTTCGTGAGAACCGCCTGTATGCAAAGTTCTCCAAATGTGAGTTTTGGCTGCCTCAAGTCACCTATCTTGGTCACGTCATCTCTGCCAAGGGCATTGCCGTCAACCCGGAAACTGTAAAGACAATTGTTGACTGGCTTCCTCCTGTAAATGTTAAAGAAGTCCGGAGCTTCCTTGGTTTGGCTAGTTATTGCCGTCGCTTCGTTCAGAACTTTTCGAAGATAGCGAAGCCTCTTACCGATCTCCTCAAGAAAGGCAAGAAATACCTTTGGACTCCTGCATGTCAAGCAAGCTTTGAAACACTCAAAGAGAAGCTCACTTCCACACCAGTCTTGGTTCCTCCAGATACATCCAAGCCTTTCTAGATATTCTGTGACGCATCTTTGCAAGGATTGGGTGCGGTCCTTATGCAAGAAAAACAAGTTGTTGCTTATGCCTCTCGACAGTTGAAGACGCATGAGATCAACTATCCTACACATGACCTCGAACTCGCAGCAGTTGTCTTTGCTTTGAAAGTATGGAGGCATTACTTGCTTGGCAACCGTTGTGAAATCTTTTCTGATCACAAGAGTCTGAAGTATATCTTCACACAGCCTGATCTCAACCTTCGTCAGAGGAGGTGGATTGAAGCAATCAATGATTTCGATTTGACCATCAACTACACTCCGGGCAAAGCTAATGTCATGGCCGATGCTCTCAGCCGCAAAGCTTATGTCAGCAACCTCATGGTGGAAGAACAACAGCCGCTCTTGTGCGAGGAATTCCGTCAGCTCAACCTTGAAATTGTGGATCAAGGGTATCTTCTGAACCTTCTGGCAACCCCTCTCTTGGAAAAAAAGGTTCGCTCCATTCAACTTGGTGATCCGTACACCAAAAAGATCATCTCCAACATTCAGCTTCCGAAGTATGAGTCCTTCCACGTCGATGACCAAGGCACGCTTTTCTTTGAACACCGGATGTTTGTTCCGAACTACCCGGGTTTGAGAGAGCAAGTTCTCAAGGAGGCGCATGATTCTGTTCTTTCTATCCACCCTGGCAGCACAAAGATGTACATGGACTTGAAAACACAATATTGGTGGCCGGGATTGAAACGATATTGTGCCAAGTATGTCTCGGAGTGTGATGTCTGCCGCAGAGTTAAAGCTGTCCATCAGAAACCTTCCGGTCTTCTACAGCCATTGAAACCCCCGGAATGGAAATGGGAGAAAGTAGAGATGGACTTCATCACTGGTTTTCCAAGGTCGCAGAAGGGCAACAATGCAATCTTTGTTGTCATTGACAGGCTTTCTAAAGTGGCTCACTTCTTTCCCGTCAAGGAAACAATTTCTGCAATTCAGTTGGTTGAGCTCTATATCAACAGAATTGTCTCTCTGTATGGGGTTCCTCTTGAGATCAGTTCAGACCGTGGAAGCATCTTCACTTCCAAGTTCTGGGGAAGTTTCCAAAATGCTTTGGGAACAAAATTGAACTTCAGCACAACTTACCACCCTCAGTCGCAAGGACAAGTTGAAAGGATCAATCAGATTCTGGAAGATATGCTTCGTGCTTGCGTCATCTCTTTTGGCATGAAGTGGGAAGAATGTCTTCCTTATGCTGAATTCTCTTACAACAATAGCTTCCAGAAAAGTCTAAAGATGGCACCATTTGAGGCTCTCTATGGTCGCAAATGCAGAACTCCGATTGGTTGGTCGGGTGCAGGAGAAAGAATATTGTTTGGCCCCGACATTGTAACTCAAGCGGAGGAGAAGGTTCACATCATTCTTGAAAATCTGAAGATTGCTCAAAGTCGCCAGAAGAGCAATTATGACAGAAAGCACACGGACATGGAGTATGTCCCTGGTGATCTCGTTTACCTTCGTGTCACTCCCATGAGAGGCACGCAACGCTTTGGTATCAAAGGAAAGCTGGCTCCTAGATACATCGGTCCATTCAAAATTCGTGGAAGAAGAGGAGAAGTTGCTTATACTCTTGAGCTCCCGGAAAAACTCAAGGTCCATGATGTTTTCCACATATCTCAACTCAAGAAGTGCTTCAAGGATCCCGGCAGGACCGTGGACCATGAGCTTATCAATCTCCAAGAAGACCTGTCTTATCAAGAACACCCCACAAAAATCCTTGAAGTCGCAGAAAGAAGGACTCGCAACAAGTCCATCAAGTTCTGCAAGGTCCAGTGGTCGCACCATTCCGTGGATGAAGCCACTTGGGAACGTGAAGATGAGCTCCGTGCCAAGTATCCTACCCTCTTTGAGTCTTCTTCTTCTTCCTAGAATCTCGGGGCGAGATTCCGGTTTAGTGGGAGAGAGTTGTAGCATCCCAATTGTCTAACAATTGTAATGCTACTTGGTCTAGTAAGATAATGGCTACTTCCTATATATAATTGTTGCATCATAATTATATCATGCTCATGTCATCATGCCACCTTGCATTTGAGCATCATATAAAACCCTTTTTGTTTTGGTTCTTCTCTCATATGCATTGTAAATTGTTTTTGCCTCGTGATATTGTATTTGGTTATTGATATATTGTTTAAATGCCCAAGTTGAGTTGGGGGCATATCTTTTATTCAACTCCATCACCTTTCCTTGTCACCACCTTATACTTCCACCATTCCAATAACCCATGAGCTTGTAATTCTTTTTCTTTTGATTTTTATTCTAGCTCATGTGGGTTGGGTGGATCTAATTCTATAAATCCGTACCTTGGCCCTTACTCCATCTTTTGAGGATGCACCTAAATAAATGCCATGAGATTTTATTTTGTTTTCACAAGATTAACACATGGCATAAAATACTTGCATGGGCCATGCAACCATCACCATCTTTTGTCCTCCTTTGGTTTTATTTGATTTTGAGTGGATCATCTTCTCATCTCTCTCTTTCTCTCAATCCGTCCTACCTTGCTTTGTTTCTTGCCTTGTGCCATCAAACCTCATCCACCTCTCTTGTGTAGTGCCATGCATGATCTTACAAGACCATCCCCATGACCATCTCCTACCCTTCATGCTTGCTCATGCTCATGTGGTTACACCATCTCCCTCTCTCTAACCCTAAACAAAACCCTAACCCAAGACTACCCCATCTACCTAGCCGAGCCACCCCCTCTCCTCTCTCTCTTCTTCTACCTGCCATGCTGGCCCCAGCTGCTGCGCCTCCCCCTCACCCTGGTCCACCTGCAGCCTCCCCGCCGTGCCCTACCTTTCCCCAGCCCGAGCCAGCACATGAGGAGGGAGAAAAAGGTGGCACCGAGGCCACCTTATCTACCCCCTGCCATAGCTGGCCTCCTCCCTCTCCCTCCTTTTTCCTCCTTCCACACAACTCTCTGGCGTCCCCAGATCCGCCCCATAGCCGCCTCCTTCTTTCCCTCATACCTCTCCGACCACCAGCAGCCGACGCCGGCCGCCGCCAGCACATCGTCACCCTCGTCGTTCCGGCCGTCAAGCTCGTCGTGGAAGCGGCCTGGGAGATCGAGGACATCCCCTGTGTCGCCCAGTACACCTAGACGAGAAGGAGAAGCCCAGGAACGCCAGGACCGGCGCCGCCCGACGAAACCCTAGCCCGCCGGAGCGTCTGCGTCGTCGACGATCCGCCATGCCCCCGCCCGATCCAACACCACCACCGAGCCCGCGGTGAGCACCTCCTTCTCCCTAACATGCTCCGCCTCGCCGTACCGCTCTAGCCCCGCCGTGCGTTCCATCGAACACCCCACACGCGCCAGAGCTCGACGGCGTCTGCAGCTATCCCGCGCCGCAGCAAGCTTATCTAGGCCGCTTCTGCCCCCTCTGTTTCTTGCCATGCCCCGTGCGTTGTAGTCCTCCTCCGGTGATGCCGCCTGAATGGAAGTCGTAGGCCGTAGACCCCTCTTCGCTTTTCCTTTTTATGGCACGGCTAAATGCGCCGCCGTTTAGTCGCTATCGCCGCCGCAAAACCGCCCGAGCTCGCCGTTCTCTGTCGAGGACGTGCGACTCGTCAGACCAGCCGCCGTCGTTTTGCAGAAAAGCCCAGGAAGTTTTTCCCGCCTCAACCCGCGGTTCCAAGTGGCCCACATGTCAGCCCCTGTGTCATTTTACGAAAAAGGACCCCTGCTTCTGTTGTGTCGCGTCCGCACTCCCTCGGATCTGCTGCGTGGCACGCCCCGGCTGGCGCGCCCGCGTGTGGGTCCGCGTGTACGCCGGCCCCGCTTGTCACTCACTGTGGCTGGGGACGCACCCGGTAGGAAAAGCCAAGCCAGATCCCGCGGGTCGACCGCTGACTCAGCTTTGCGGTCCCACCCGTCAACGCCTCGGGCTAGCCCCCTCCGTGTGTAAAAAGTTTTGCGTTTATCTGTTTAATTAAACCTTTTTCAGAAAATGTTTTAAATTCAAATTCAAATCTGTTTTTCATATCTTTTAAAATATAATTCCAAATTCAACATATGATATATGTTTTTGAATCAGAAAAATGTGAGGAATTCAAATATGCCATTCAAAATATTTTTGAGCACTTTAAAATTTCGAGATGATTAAAATTACAATAAAATGCCCTTTTTCTTAATTAATTAATAACTTTGGTTTTATAACTCCAAATTTGACAAATAATATGTCTAAATCGATCAGCGCGACGAGCCCGTTCTATCTATGCTTTCCATGTTCTGAATTGCAGCATGCATCATATAAATATAAAGTTTACAGCAACTTATTTGAGGATAAAAGGTGACTAAAACTCCATAAAATGCTTTATTCTTGTATTCCACACCTCACCCATGCCATGCTACATTATTGCCATGCAAATTGTGCATCATTCATCATGGCATGATTGTTTGCTTGTCGCATTTTAATTCATATGCTTGTGCACTCTATTTATGTTGGCCCTTGTTTGTTTGGTTCTTCTTCGAATAGACGCTGAGCAGGGGATATATCAAGAAACCCAGGAGCACTACCCAGATCCATCCCTCGCTTCAACCGAGCTGCCAGGCAAGCACTACCACATGCTTGCATACATATAGTACCTATTGCCTCTATCTTATTCTTGCATCATTGAGTCGCGATTGCATTAAACTGAATCCCAAGTACTGCATAGCCTTTACATTTAAACCCCACCGAAGCTTGTTCCTCCATCCCATGAGCCATTACTACAGGAGTTGTTTGAGCCAGGCGGGTCGTAGAACAGCATGTGTAGGGTATGTGAGTGTCTGATGGATAACGAGGTACCTAAACAACTTAACCTGAGTAGTAATGGGATAACTAATGACAGTGGCACCGGTGGGCAATATCTGCTATTTGGTTCTTCATGCTCACTTGTGTCCCGTAGGACCCCGAGTACTTGATTCCTGTTCCTTGACTATTCGCACTATCCACATCCGGGAGGCCTAATGGACCCCCCTGAGCCAGAGCTTGATTCATTCTTATTTCTTGGTGCCACAAAGTAGTTTGGGGCTTTATTACTATCCTGTACTTATGCCATGCTTTACTGCTTTATTTAAGATTGTGCGTGGAGCACCTGTACTGTTTAGGACCGTGACACGTTTTCGCTGTATCGACAAGCCTAGTCACATTTTCGGGTTCCCAGTCATTTACCGCCGTCCACACAAACCCTGGGTCCGTTTCGGAGCCGGCCAACTTCGTTGCGGGTAGCTTAGTGGGGTGCCCCCCTGAAATATTTCTGAATCCTGTGATCGCTTTGTCGTGAATGCCTCGTTGGGTTTTGATTTGGTTTTTTCGAGGTTGATCGAGTGTGTGTTGCTATTCGTGCACCCCTGCAGGGTAAATCTTTCTGAAATCCGTGTCCGTGGTTATGGACGACTTGGAGCACAGTTTCTCGATCATAGACAAGTATAACTAAAGTACCGCTTTTAATTTGACTAAGTCCGTGACTAGTAAATAGTGCAACCCTCATGGAATGGATAATAAAACTGCCAACGGATGGGGGCTGTTCGTCCGCTTCCTCGTTGGTAAGCGAGGAGGAGGATGGATCTGTTAATATTACTGTTATAACTGTTGCTATTAATTCACAGACATCCGTCTATCTTTGGTTAGGCGGATGGTTAGCGAGTATCCCTAGAATTGTTAGGTACTATCTTTAGCTGCAATTGCGTCACCCCAGGTTGTGTCCCCTTTTGAGGCATAAAGACTTGCTGAGTAATCCTAGGGTCTCACACGATAAATT
Organism: Avena sativa; assembly: GCA_916181665.1. NCBI lineage: Eukaryota > Viridiplantae > Streptophyta > Magnoliopsida > Poales > Poaceae > Avena > Avena sativa. The sequence continues at coordinate 361,398,163 of OV702290.1, read as the reverse complement.
GTTTGATTCAGATGAATAGGTATACTCGCAAGATGGATACTGGGTGGAGGAGAAGAACGATGTGGGCAACGATCACTTGGTGTAGAGATCCCGGGAACGGGGATCCGTGAGATCTGTGGGCAGGATGTGTTTATTTATGGGGCATCTTATGCCGATTTGCTTCTTATCCGTACTCGGATCTTGTTTTCCGCTTCCGCCTGATACTCTGATGTTTGATGTATGAGGAGATATCCTAAACTATTATATCTATCTAGGATATTTGGATCTTGCCGTATGGCGTTGCAATATTTCTATTTCTTTTAGATGGAATGGCTCTGAGGACTGTTGTATGTGGCTTACATACATACTCATTTGTGTATGTAGTTGATCCCTTCGCCTGCCGATTACGCCGCTCGTTCTTGTCCCGATGTTTTGGAAATGGTTAGGACGGCCGAAAGGTCTACCTGTGAGTGGCATTTGGCCCCACCGTACTATTTTAACCATTTCCGCTCACCCAGGCTTGTAACTAAGAGCGTAATTCACCGAGGTAGTTACAGTCTGCTGCCACCACCGTCATCGCCAAGAAGAAGGGTGCGGGCACGCGCATCACCAATGGCGCATGGTGCACGTCCATCATCAAGGCTTCTGAGCTCCGTCTTCTGCGTCAAGATGGAGTTCTTTCTCGCACCGAAGATGATTCGCGAGTGCCTGGCGATGAGGTTACCCCGCGTCCTCCGTCCGGTTTCCGGGTGATGTTCCTCGCATTCATCATCCATGGCCTTTCTCTGCCCCTGCATCCTTTTGTTAGGGGCCTTCTTTGTTTCTATGGGCTCCAGCTGCACCAGCTGCCCCCAAACTCTCTTCTTCACATTGCGTGATATATCACGCTTTGCGAGTGCTGGCTCTGAGTCGAACCGCACTTTGATCTCTTCAAGACGCTTTTCAAGCTGAAGCGTCAGTCGGCATCTGGTTCCGTAGTCTACGACGTAGGAGGCTGCGGGATACATGTCGACTCCTCCATCACATACTTTGATATCATGGCGTCCGTCCAAGGGTGGTGGGACAAGTGGTTCTACATCCGTGACCAGAGGGCCGACGGAGATCACTACGGACTCGCGCCCTTCGATCCCGCGACGCCGTGCAAGAGGAGGCATTCTTGGAAGAACGTGGTGATGCCTGGCGAGTCTGAGGAGACAAAAGTGTTGTATGACCGCGTTTGCGACCTGGAGAATCGCATGGATAAAGAAGAGGGAGGCGCCACCCTCATTCGCACATGGTTGCGCCGTCGCATCCAGCCTCTGCAGGCCAAAGTCCACCCCATGTTCCAATGGTCTAGTGCGGACGATGTCACTCGCGTATCTACCGATGGCATTTCCGCGGGTGAAGTAGATAAGAGGGTGCGACTGTTGACCAAGTACACCACCAAGGATGTCCTCCCCAGTGAACCAGTCGTGCCTCCATTTGATGCCTCTTACCCTCCTCCTGAGGTATAATTGTGCTACGAAGTAGCGTTATTTGTCGAGTGCTTCCGATTTCTTGAAGTATGCTGACTTGTTTTCTGTAAGCAGGATTGGAAGGTGTCTCCCAGTTTGCCCCCTCTTCCTGAGGGGGTTATTCCTCGCGAAGTGGATGAAGAGGACGAGTCGGAATCGACCGTCCCACTTGAAGAGGAGGAAGAAGCCCTCGAGTCCAGCGGTCTGGACACTCGCAAGCATTCGTGTAGCAAAGATTCGGATGCGTCGTCTCCTTCGACTCTAGAAGGCCATCCTATTGGTGCGGAGTTGCCGATTCCTGCTATTCCTGTGAGCTCCATGGCGCCATCTGCTCGCAAGAAGATGCGGCTGCCGAAGGAGTCGTTGGAGTCGGAGGACCAGACCTTCGATTTTGATAAATTTGATTGGTAGGTCTACAATTCTCGTCTTGGTTCATTTTGTAGTTGCATTTTCCTGATGCTGGTTTTTGTTCCATAGTCAACCGGCATCGTCTTCTTCTGGCAACGTCCAATTTTTGAAGGAATCTGGAGTCGCGGACTCCAAGGCCAATGAAGTGGCTGAGCGATCTTCTTCTCCTCCATTGGCGGCCCACTCCGGGCACAACTCATCGAGTTCTCCACACGCTGTGGAACATTAGATGGTTGTCCGGATGACTGCGCGGCAATCAACTTCGGAGTCTCTGGAGGAGCATGTAAGTGTGATTTTGTTTTTGTAGTCGAATTTGTGGTCCATGCTGTCTCCTGATCTTTTACTTTCTTCTAAGGCAGCTTATTGTGAAGGAAGCTGCTCGCTTGGCGGAGCATGTACTTGCGGTGGGTCGTCAGTATGCCATGCTGGACAATCGCCATCGAGTCGTCGAAAGTTAGTATTTTGCTTCTTCCTCTTTATTCTTGCGAAGTTTATACATTTTACTGATGCTCCATCTTATATTTTGGCAGCCGAGCATAATGAACTCCTCCGCGACACTACTTCTCTTGAAAAGATGCTCCCCGCGGTGGTGAAGAGTCGTGACGAGACAGTCGCTGCACTGGATGAATCGCGGAAACACAAAGAGGATTTGCGCACCTCCATCGCCGTGAGGGAAAAGTTGTTCGAAGAACAGCTCTTCTGAATTGCCAAGTCTCTTTCAGGTATTCTTTCGTTTCGATTTTGATTGCTTCTTTCTTCGATATCTTGCCATTGTGCTAACACTTTGCTCTATGTAGATGTTGGTGGTCTGAGCTTCGACGCCTAGGCGCTTCGTCGTGATGATGCTTTGGCAGGCGCTGTCGCGGCAGTCGAAGACCGCATCGCTTCCATTCAGGGAACGCTGACCAAAGCTAAGGGTGTACTTAGTCGCATCCGTTAGGAGTTGGCGGCCAAGGCTGAGCTGATTGAGAACTTGGATGACCTGGCGGAGTCCCTTGCTGGAGGTATCCCCTTGGACTTTAGGAAATCACACCGTGCGGTCGGTGCCTCCATGGCACTCGCCATGGTTCAAGCCCATGGAGTAGAGATGGATCCAGCCACAGTCTCCAAGGCGATGCCCGTCGGCGCAGATGGTCAACAGGTAGTTTTTGCTCCTTTTACAACTGTCTGTGGCAAGTACGGGCTGCAACTCATCAACACAGTTGCCAAGTATTCTGAGGAGCTGCAGCGAGTCAAGAAGGCGGCGAAGGCTGCGATGTCAGGGGCCGGTGGGAAGTCTGTGGTGTCTGATACTGCCACGGACTCGATGAGGCCCCCTAAACCGAAGTCCAAGTCGAAGAAGCAGGCTGCTCCTCAGTAGTTATATTTGTAATAGTTAATAGCTCGACTTCTTTTGTTGAAAATATGTTGCTGGTTGATTGTCTCTGTTGATACTTTTGCTATGTTTGAATGCACTCGAGTTTTTGTCCATGTGTTGCTTGGTCTTCTTATTATCTCTTGCTTGGCTTGTGATAGGGCACATCGAGTGGTCCTTCGAGTGAGCCTCGGGATCCGCCATCCGCTGGTGATACCTTAGCGCAATCGCACTCAAGGGTGGATGAGTTGTCCCTGCTTTCACGACTGGGTGATCGCGTTAAGCAGCTGGAATGCGAACTGCCCGTCCTCCGCGGTAATGCGGATGTATGGAAGTCGAGGGCGGAGAAGGCCACCGCCCGAGAACAATATCTACTAGAGGAGGTGGTGCAGCTGGGTGATCAGTTCAAGTGTTAGCTTCCTGCCCCCTTATCTTTTCTTGTAGTCAGTCGCGGTAGTTCATTGTCTTCATACTTTTGCCTTTTGCTTGGTATAGTTGTCAGCGCGCGTCATCCGCAGGATGAGAAAGACAGGATCGCCATTCACATGAACGACCTGACCCAGGAAAAACTTCAGGCAAGTGGGTACTTCTGGGTGGATCATGATCGCGCACTCGCACTTGCGACCCTGCAGGATCGTGCCTCTCGAGTGCTCCACTTTCTGAAGAAATCGCAGTTGTGCCTGAGGAATATCTACCAGATGATGTTTTCGCTGGACGCCATCCCTTCGAGCTTGTTGGCTCTCCTGGCGAAGTTTCAGGATTTGAGTGTAGTCCGCGAGTGTGTGTGGCAACAGTTAGTGGTTGGTGCCAAGGTTGCATTGTCCTGGTGCGTCTGCATAGGCCTGATGTTGATGTTGCAGCTATTGCTGCTGGTCCGCTGACTCCGCCGGCAGGTTCGACCTGGAATATGGTTCCTCATTACCAGGAGGTGGATCACCCAACGGAGGAAATTGTCGACTTCTTCGAGGAACAGACAAACTTTCTTCTATTGCAACAGTAGTTTAGCTTGTATCCTGCACATAAGTATACCAGTGTTGTAAAGTTCGTATGTATGCTGTATATAATTGATTAATATTGATATGTAAAGAGATTGCTAGCTCGTATGTTTTGCGAGTGCGTTGCACTGTGCGATTCCTTTTCGTTAGTCTGATGTGTGTTTATCTCAGCACCTTGCCAACCTGCCAGGTGTGTTGCAGCTAGGTTGGTGTTTGTCAAGGGTTCGATTATTGTGTCAGCTACTCGGGATATCGTGATTGGTTCGTAGAACAGTTGTATAAAGGGTGGCGTAGCCCCCGAGTAATAAGATCGTGGCAAATGGTAGAAAACACAGAGTTTGGGGAACTTAGCTTTATTTATTCGTAGAACAGTACGAGGTACAATGTGTGGCTAAATAGCCTGGCTGAAAAGCCTTATTTGTAATGTAAAAGGAAGAAAAACGACTAAGGGTAGAAGCACCGCAGTTGCACGACGTTCCAAGGGTTAGAGTATGCGACTCCTGCCTCGAAATCTTTGAGGCAATAGGCGCCACCTGGGATTACTTATATAATCACGTATGGTCCTTCCCAAGGGGACTCGAACTTGAGGTGCCCTTGCTGCTTCAGTCGCAGGACCAGATCTCCTTCGACGAAGGATCTGGGACGTAGCCTTCTGCTGTGGTAGTTGCGCAGGTTCTGCTGGTAGATCGTCGATCTTTCTACTGCGATTTCCCATGCCTCGTCAAGGAGATCGACAGAGTCTTCAAGTGCAAGTGTTGACTCCTGCTCACTGTATGCGACTACCCGTGGGGCTTTAAATCGTACTTCTGCGGGCAGTACTGCTTCAACTCTGTGCACCATGAAGAACGGGGTGTATCCCGTGGCGCTGTTTGGGGTTGTGCGCAGGCTCCAAAGTATGGACTGCAATTTGTCTGGCCAGCATCCGGCGGCTTGCTCGAGTGGTCGGAGGAGTCGCTTCTTGATTCCACCACAGACGAGGCCGTTGGCCTTTGTTGACTTGACCGTTGGTCTGTGGATGAGCTACAAAGGCATAGCTTACGTTGATTCCCAGGTTTTCGCAGAAACTATGGAACTCCTTCGAGGTGAAGTTCGTTCCATTGTCCGTGATGATGCTGTGTGGCACTCTGAAGCGATAGACAATGGACTCAAAAAACTTGACGACACTGGCTCCTGACTGGTTGGTCACCAGCATGGCCTCTATCCACTTGGTGAATTTGTCGACTGCGACCAGGAGGTAGACGTATCCTCCTCGCGAGGATTTTTGGAGCTTGCCGACCATGTCGAGTCCCTATTGCGCAAAGGGCCAAGCTAGTGGTATTGGCCAGAGTTCTGCGCCAGGTGCGTGCGGTTTGTCCGTGAATCGCTGACAAACGTTGCAGCTCTGGACGATGTCCTTGGCATCGCGCATGGCCGTGGGCCAGTAGAATCCAGCTCGTAGAGCTTTGGTGACGAGGGCGCGACTGCCGGCATGGTGCCCACAAGTCCCTTCATGTATGTCGAGGAGGACGACCCTTCCGTCCATGTTGGAGACGTACCGTTGGAGTACTCCTGTGATGCTGCGCTTGTATAGTTCACTATTGATGACGGCGGATGCCTTGGATCGCCATGCGATGTGTCGCGCGTCAGTCGGGTTGTCCGGTAGCCTCTTGTTGAGAAGATATGTGATGTAGGGTTGAGTGCAAGATGGCTCGATCATCATGACTCCCATTGGTCCCTCGAGTCCTGTGTCGAGCTCCGGGTCGTCGAGTGTCATTGGCTCATTGGGCGGTGTATCCCCTGAGTCTGTTGTTGCGCTTGTTTTCTTCTCTGTAGCCTTTGGCTTGATGGAGCGTTCACAGATACACTCGAGAAATACCCCAGATAGTATGGGGGCATAGGTGGAGCCAATGTTGGCGAGTGCATCGGCCTCTTCATTGCTTTCATGGCCTACGTGCCGTAGCTCACAGCCGTCAAAGTCCCCTTCGAGTGTTTCATAGAGGTCGCGGTAGGCGATCATATTGTCGTTCAGTGCGTTGCACTCGTGCATTGTCTGGTTGACGACCAGCTTGGAGTCGCCATAAATGATTAGCCTCTTGGCGCCGCAGGATTTTGCCATCCGCATCACGTGCAATAGAGCTTCGTATTCAGCTTCGTTGTTGGAGGCGGTGAACTGCATTCGCATAATGTATTTCAGCTTGTCTCCATGGGGTGATGTTAGTATGACACCTGCGCCAGCCCCGTCCTTACGCTTTGATCCATCGAAGTGCATCGTCCAGAGGCAGGACATATCTTGTTTTTCGGGGAGCTGGTTCTCCATCTAGTGCATGAAGAAATGAGGGAGGACTTGCGATTTGATCGCGTCGCATTTTTCATATGTAATGTCTCTTGGAGACAACTCGATTCCCCAAAGCACGACTCGTCCAGTGGCATCGGGGTTGTTGAGGATGTGCCCAAGCGGGGCGTCGTTGACCACCATGATTGGATGCTCCTGGAAGTAGTGACGCAGTCGCCTGGCTATCATGAAGACGTCGTATGCCAACTTCTGGTAGTGCGGGTACCGCTACTTTGTTGGCGTGAGCACCTCGCTGAGGTAGTAGACTAGGCGCTATACTCCGTGGACTTTGTTTTCTTTGGCTCGTTCCACCACGAGTACTGTGCTGACCACCTGGTTGGTGGCGGAGATATATAGCAGCAATGGTTCTCTTTCGCGTGGGGTCACCAGTACTGGTGAGGTAGATAGTAGACGCTTGAGGTCTTCGAATGCTTCGTGCGCCTCATTTGTCCACTCGAATTTGTCAGTTTTGCGGAGAAGTTGATAGAAGGGAAGTGCCTTTTCACCCATTCGACTGATGAACCGACTGAGCGTCGCGATTTGCCTGGCCAGCTTCTTGACGCCCCTTACGTTCTTCGGCTTCTCCATGGCCAGTATGGCTTTTATTTTCTTCGGGTTCGCCTCGATCCCTCTCGCGGAGATGAGATACCTGAGTAGTTGCCCAGATGGTACGCCGAAGGCGCATTTGTCCGGATTGTGCTTGATCCGGTAGCGGTCGAGGTTGGCGAATGTCTCGCGTAAATTGTCGATTAGCGAGGCTTCCTCTTTGGTTTTGATGACGATGTCGTCAATATAGACTTGGATGTTGCGACCAAGTTGATTCTTGAGACAAGCCTCCATGCACCGCTGGTAGGTGGCTCCTGTGTTTTTTAGCCCGAAGGGCATTGTGTTGTAGCAGAACACACCAAAAGGTATCGTAAACGCCATTTTCTCTTGATCTTCCTCCTTCATTCGAATCTGATTATAGCCTGAGTAGGCGTCGAGGAAGTAGAGACGCTCACATCCCGCGGTGGAGTCGATGATTTGGTCGATTTGCAATAGAGAGAAGTGATCCTTTGGGCAGTGCTTATTTAGGGAGGTGAAATCCACGCACATCCGTAGGATATCCATGTCCTTTTTAGGTACCAGCACCGTGTTGACGAGCCAAGTGCTTTCCTTGATCTCGCGTATGAATTTGTTGTCGAGGAGTTCGTTGATCTCCATTCTGACCGCTTTTGCTCTTGGTTCAGACAGTCGCCGAATTGTTTGCTTGACTGGCCTTGCGTCTGGGTTGACATTGAGTGCATGCTCAGCGAATTCCCTGGGGACCCCTGGCATGTCTGCTGGACACCAGGCGAAGATTTCCCGGTGCTCATGGAGGAATTCGACGAGCGTGAGTTCCTATGCGGGACTCAAGTTGTTGGCGATGAGGGCCGTCTTGGTCGGGTCCGATGGGTGGACCTGGACTTTCTTCGTGTGCACCGACGAGTCGAAGGAGAGGTCGGGTGAACTTGGCCGGCTCAGGGGAGGCAGACTGTTGTCTGTCGACTCCTTCAATCTTGCGAGTTCCTCCTGCATGCCGAAGGACTGGGAGATCCTGTTGAATTCCCTGTCGTAGCTATTGGACCTCTCGAAGCTCCTGTTGATTATGATGACGCCGTTTGGGCCTGGCATTTTCATCTGTAGGTAGGTGTAGTGCGGTACTGCCATGAACCTGGCGAACACGATGCGTCCGAGGATGCAGTGGTACTGTAAGGGCCAGTTGATGACTTCGAAGTCGATGCGTTTGCATCGAAAGTTTTTCGGCGTGCCGAAGATGACGTCGAGGTTGATATTGCCCAGGGGATATACGCCCTTGCCTGGGATGATGTCGTGGAACGTCGTGTCCGAGACCTCTAGACAGGTCAGAGGGATCCTCATCGCTCGCAAGGTACTTGCGAACATGAGGTTAATGTAGCTTCCACCATCCATGAAGACGCGACTCATGTCGAAGCCTCCGATCTGTGCCTCGAGTACGAGGGGACAGTGGCCTAGGCGAGGTACTTGGCGCGGACGGTCGCGCTTGTTGAAGGTGATGCAGGAGTCGCTTCCACTGAGGTACTCAGTGGTGGATGGTGGAGAGTTTGTCACCAAGTTGACTTGGCGAGTGATGGCCTTCTGCACCCGATTTGAGGGCACCCCTTTTGGATCATCATGTTGCCCACAACCTGTGGGTATGGCTCGCCACCTTGATTCTGGACCGGTGCGGCCGCGGGTGGTGGTACTCTAGGTGGTGGTGGAGGAGCTCCATGTGCTACAGCGCCTGGGGCGACTCCGTAGCCCCTGTTGACTACGTCGCGATTCATCCGAGCCAAACCCTCGTGGAGCTTGAGGAACTCGTGGCAGTCCTTGAGAAGGTGGCTAGATTTTTTCTTGCCGTCGTGCTTGTCAATGTAGAACTGCACGTTGCATGGCCCGGACAATTTGTCCACAATTGTTGTTGCGGGTGCCTCTTCGCGAGTGCGATGCTGCCATACCTGCGTAGTTTTCCCGGAGTCGCGGTGTCCACCGCTGCGATAGCCGCTGTTGCGGTTGTCGTCGCGCATGTCAGCATAGCCGGCTGCGACCATGTTGACGTCGTCGCGATCATCGTAGATGCGCATTCGATGCTTGCTTCGGCGATCACGTCTGCGCTCGAGTTCTGCTTCATCATCGGAGTGAACGCGATTTTTCACCGAGTCTTCTCGATCTCCCCATCGATTCACGATTTCCATCAGGTGGTCAATTGTTTTGGGCTTCGAGCGGCCCAGCTCTTCCCTAAGCTCTATGCAACAAACGCTGCCGTTGAATGCATCGATTGTGCGATCTTCCGAGATGTTTTTCGTGGAGTTCTTGATGATGGACCACCTCTGGATGTACAAGCGTACCGATTCGCCTGACCTTTGTTGGCAGCACCTCAGTTCTTCGATTGATGCGGGCCTTTTGTAAGTTCCCTTGAAGTTGCGCACAAAGCTGTAGACCAGCTCTTCCCAGCTGCGAATGGATCCGTGCAGGAGATTGTTGAGCCATGCTCGGGCGGCGCCCTACAATTGTAGTTGCAGGCATTGCCTGGCCATGCTTCGACTCCCGCCGTGGAGCCTGACGGAGGAGATGTGGTCCTCCAACCAGATTTTTGGGTCCTACAGGCCGTCAAATTTTGGGTTCTCCGATGGGAGCTTGAACCCCTTGGGCATTCGCTTTTACCTGATAGCCCCGCTGAAGCATCTGGCGCCACATAGTTCCACGTCTTTGTCCTTTGAGTCAGTCGAGCGGGCGCGTCATGCCCTTGACTTGTCGATTTTGCGCTGCGTGAGGTCATCGCGCGCATCGTAGTCGTGGTCGTGTCACCGTAAGCGGCAGCGTCGAGACATGTCATGGCTGTCGTCGCTGGACGAGGGTGAGGAATAGCGTTTTGCCAGAGCCTTGCTTTTCTTCGGCTCTGGCGTTGGTTATTTGTAAAGAGCGGCCTCGGTTAACCCCAAGCCCGTGATCATAGACCGGTGCATGGCGGCTCAGGGATCTCCAGCCGGCGGCGGGTTGTTGAGGAGGTACATGGTGGCCGCTGTCACCGCAGCTTGCAGCGTCTTTGGGACCATGTTGCCCCGTGTGTCGACTGTCATAGAGCTGAAGTCAAGGACTTTTGCAGCTTCTATGCGCTCCTGCTCAGTGAGGTGGGCCATTCGAGATCACCTCTTGTTGGCCACGTACTCGTTGCCCTTGGAGGAGGATCCTCCATGGGAGGAGAGCCCAGCCCGTCGAAGACTCGACTCGTCCGGCACCTTTTTACACGCTTCGAGTTACGCAATCATTTGTAATTGGCGTATGTACTCCTCCTTGAAATGGATCATATGGGCACCTAGAGGGGGGGTGAATAGGTGCTACACCAATTTTTAATTCTTTTTCAATTTTAGGCTTAGCACAAAGGGTAAATTCTCTAGATAAACTAATAGGTGAAATTTCCCTATATGCAAACCTATCTACTAGCGAGTAAAGAGCGAGTGGAAGAGGAATGAGTAAACCGAAGTGAAGCACGCGGAGACAAAGGATTTGTTTGACCGTGGTTCCTTCCTTGTTAAGGGAAGTACGTCTGCGTTGGAGGGGTGGGAGGTACTAAGACCACCACGCCACAAAAGGCCTCACCCTGTTCTCCAATGGATCTCGCCACAAAAGGCCTGATCCACCTTCCACTATAGGTACCCTTCAAGGCGGGCACCGGCGCCTTTACACAACTAGCGGGGCAACAACTCCACAACAACTTGGAGGCTCCCGAAATGACAACAAGCTGCCACAAGAACAAACTTATCAAATACAATAAACAAGATCTAGGTATTGACAAGAATACTAGATCAGGGATTTCTCCAAGTGAATGGAGAGGAGTGGAAGCGCTTGATTCTTGATGATGATGATGATGAACTTCTCCTTCTTCAATTCCACCAAAGATCAAGACCTTCAGGTGGTTGAAGTGGGAGATCGAGAATGAGAGCTCTTGCACAATGTCTGGTCAATTTCGAATGAATCAAGAAGTCTGAACTTTGGGGATGAAGGGGTATTTATACCCCCTTCAAAAACCAGCCGTTGCACACTTTGGGGGTCGGATTATCCGGCCCAAGTGAGGGCCGGATTATCCGGCCTGGGGAAAACACCGCACCAGACTCGGAATATCCGGCAGAAAGTCCGACCCCTATCAGAGAGACGCGCCGAGCTTAACCTTGATCAACTTCTAGGGGCCGGATTATCCGGCTCGTGCGACACCCGGATTATCCGGCCTGGGGAGGAAAAAACCGCCCCAGTTCAGATTTTCCGGGAGAAAATCCGACTGGACACCGAGCGACGCGCCTTGGCTTCTTTTGAGAGATGAGGTAGGCCGGATTATCCGGACCTTGTTGGGGCGGATTATCCGGCCCCCCTCAAAATTTCCTGCACACTTAGCGCACATGAATAGTCTCCATAGTATTGTTATCTAACACGCAAAACATAGGAAAACATGAAATGTTCTTTCAATCTCCCCCTTTTTGGTGTTAGATGACAATACTAGGATTTGCAGGAGAAAGACACAAGACAGACATGATAACTTATGAAAGAGACTCCCCCTCAATGTGTGCATACTAGAGGTTTGCATTGGAATACAAATGCACACAAATAGGTGGATCTATTCCATAGACATATGAGCATTAAACACATACCACCGAAGTAGAGAGTAGGCATCCTTGACATGCTTGACATAAGTCACAATTATTACCGGATAACCATTATGAGTGCACCTTCCGTGATAAACCTCCAGCAATAGGATATGAATAGATAGATCCATAAGCATAATCCATGATAAGAAATCCACAGGCATAATCCAGACAACCACAAATAGTCTCAAACAACCACAAATCACGAATTTAAAGTTCAACGCTAAATGGGCATAAGCAAGAAATAACAAATAGAAAAGTGCAAGTGCTTATGCCCGACCCATGCAAATCCACGGACATCCTAATAGAACTACTTCTCCCCCTTTGGCATCGAGACACCAAAAAGGGAGAAGAGCGATGCTAGCGCCCCATGGGATCACTCGTAGTCCTCGTCCTCGTCCTCTTCTTCATTCTATTCCTCATCCTCATCTTCAAGCTCCTCAGTGTCACCTTCCTCATCTTCATCATCAGTAGGCGCAGAGGGGAACAAGTGACGCTCCAGCTCACCATAGTTCAGCCCGGAGGAAGAGTTCCACCGAGCATACAGAGTGGGAGGTGTAGGAACCGGAGGAGCACCCGAAGCGCCTGACACGTGGTGGAGAATGAACTTCTGGGAGTGAGCCAACTCATGGCGCTGCATGTATGCCTCGTACTGACCCTTGCACGTGTCCATGCCCATGCAGAGAATGTGACGCTAGAACCAGTTCAGCTGCTTGATCTCACAGGCCACGGGAGGCACAGGGGGCCTGCGAGCATCCCTCATGAGGCCCTCAGGAGCAGAGGAGGGGTGAGAGGTCTTCCGAACCTTGTTGTATATCTTCTTGGCCTTGTGCACCGAGTCGATGTGAAACTCCTCAGCAGGAAGCAGGTGACGGATGAGCAGCATAATGTAGGGCGCATAGGGAATGGACAGACGGTTGAACATAGCATCACACAGCTCATGGTAAATGAAGTCCATGACATCCAGCCTGTACTGCACTGACTCGTTCTCACAGGAGGCAACCTCATGAGAAAATTGAAGTAGCTGAACAAGGTGACCACGGATGCTGTCATTGTTGCCCCCACTTGGTGTAATAGAGTCATGGAAGAGACCCACCAATGCAGCATAGATGGGAGCAAGACTAGCCACAGTACCCACAATGCCATTGTCCACAGTGCAAGGAGAGAGAGTAGCATCCTTGTTGGGCTTCAGCTGAGTGATGATGCGGTGGCCACTTGCTCTATCTCTGCTGCGGAAGGAGTACCCCAGAACCTCAACAAACACGTGAAAATCAGCAGTCATGGGCCTGTCATGAGTCATCCACTTCATAGTGCGACGGTTATCCCCACAAATCACCAAAGTGGAGAAGAACTGCTTCACCACCTCAGAGTCAAAGGAGCACTGGAGAGACATGAGATGGTGCAGCCCCATCCTCTCAGCCACAAACATCGCATCCACAAGATGCGCCTTCTCCAAAGCTTCAGCAAGTACCAGTGGGTGCATAGGCCTAATGTTCAGCCTGGCATAGATGTCTTCATAGATCCCCTTCTGTTCTGCACACCAAAAGCGGGTATCCCCCAACTCATCATCACGAGGCAGCTCAGCAAACAAGTCACGGTGACGGATGGCAGAAAAGGAGACCGCATCCAAAGCCCTGTAGTTGATCTTGGGATCCTTTCCCTTCCTCTTGGACACCCCCTTCCTAGTCCTCTTGGATTGTTCAGCCATGCGCCTCTCTTTGTTCTTCCTTCTCCTCAATTCAACTTTGTCCACTAGGTTACCTTGTCCGTCGTCCCGAAAGTATCTTGAGCGAGGACGGCGCTTGTAGGTCTTGGGAACACCGGAACCACCTGTGAGGAGAATAAGGGCAATAGAAAGGGGATAAGCATACACACAAGTCTAGGAGAGAGCATGGAAAAAGTAGTCAAAAGTTCATAGGACAAAACTACTCAATGCATACACCATAGTGAAACTGAAGCAGAATCGAATCTGTCAGGCCGGATTATCCGGCCTGGCCAGGGGCGGATAATCCGGCCCTGGCAGAAATTTTCGATTTCACCTAGATTGAATGCAAAAAGTAGATCGGGCCTAGAAACTGCAAGACTATGATTTCTATGCAAAAACACATCCTTCTAGACAACGTTCCACCCAACAAGATACACATCTAGCCAAAGATGGGGAGAGAGGGGGTTACCCTCACTCATTGGAGGAAGAACGCGGAGGAGAAGGTACCCGGAGGCGTGGAGAAGAAGATCCGGGGAGGCCCGGAAAATCCGGTGGCCGAAGAGGCCCCGGGGAGGGTGAGGGGCGGCAGGCGGCGGCTGTGGAGGAGGAGAGGGCTGGGGGAGAAGTGCTGCTCGTTATGAGCCCTTCCCCCCGAGCCCTGCCCTTTAAGATGAAATCCACTAGGGCCGGATTATCCGGCCAACACTTGGGCTGGATTATCCGGCCTAAATTCTGGGATTCTGTTATACACAGAACCAGGCCCGCGCGTCCCCAAACAACACCCCCACAAGGTGTACAAGGAACTTGTGTGCAAGAATAGATGGCTTAGGGTTAGGGAAGGCTTAGGATTAAGAGAGCCAAACTGAGATGGTACTAGACACTCAAAATTGCAAAATCCAAATCAAATAAAAGCCAAGATTGAGTGTGATTCCCATAAGAACACGTGAGAGCAAATAACATCCAAAAAGATCCAATTCTCCTCAAAGGAGAGGGTTGTGTCCGAAGCCACCTTGTTGGAGTGTATGGTGTGACACCGCGAAGATATATCTTGGGTTCACGACCAATACTCATCAATAAGCTCACATATCACAACATGATATTAAGAGAAATGATTTATCTTGCTATTGGCATTATGGGGGGAGGGTTAACCCAATGAGTTAGGACCACACTCCCCCTATATCCATGCCCACACCTAGACCAAAGAAGGATTGATGATGTACGAGTGAGTGCATGGGTAATCAAGACAAGCTCCCGTAATCAATGATATTTAGCTCATTCCTCAAATAGCAGAGTCTTGCTTCATCAAGTGGCTTTGTAAAAATATCCGCCAGTTGGTTCTTCGTGCTCACAAAGGATAGATCAATATCGCCGCGAGCAACATGGTCTTGAATAAAATGATTCTGAATCTCAATATGCTTTGTCCTTGTGTGCTGAGCAGGATTGTACGCAATTTTGATTGCACTTTAATTATCACATAAAAGAGGCACTTTGTCAGAATTGATACCGTATTCCTTTAAAGTTTGCCTCATCCATAATAATTGAGTACAAGCGCTGACAGCAGCAACATATTCAGCTTCGGCGGTGGAGAGAGATATATAATTCTGCTTTTTGGAGGACCAACATACAAGAGATCTTCCCAAGAATTGACACGCTCCAGAAGTGGATTTCCGATCATCCTTATCACCAGCCCAATCTAAGTCATTATAACCACATAAAGAGAAATTGGAGCCCTTGGGATTCCAGAGACCAAAGTTGGGGGAATGAACCAAATATCGAAAGATCCTCTTGACCGCCACTAAGTGGCTTTCTTTAGGAGCTGCTTGATACCTTGCACACACTCCCACACTCAACACAATATCGGGTCTAGATGCGCAGAGGTAAAGAAGAGAGTCGATCATGGACCGGTATACCTTTTGGTCCACATCTTTACCATGAGGGTTAAGTTCAAGATGACACTTTGTTTGCATCGGAGTGGCGACACCATTTAGATCCATCATCTTGAATCTCTTGAGCATGTCTTGGATGTACTTTGCTTGATTAATAAAGGTTCCTTCTCTAAGTTGCTTGATCTCGAATCCAAGAAAGAATCGTAATTCCCCCATCATAGACATCTCAAACCTGTCAGTCATAAGCTTTGAAAATTCATCGTTAAAAGCTTTGTTAGTAGAACCAAAGATGATATCGTCTACATATAGTTGGCATACGAAGAGCTCCCCCTTAACCTTCTTAGTAAAAAGAGTGGGGTCGATTTTCCCAACTTCGAAGCCACGATCTAACAAAAGCTCTTTAAGGTGCTCATACCACGCACGTGGGGCTTGTTTAAGGCCATAGAGTGCCTTATCGAGTTTGTATACATGGTTCGGAAAGTTAGGATCCTCAAACCCCGGGGGTTGCTTTACGTATACCAACTCATGTAGAGGACCGTTAAGGAAGGCACTCTTGACGTCCATTTGCTGCGACTTAAAATTGTTATGTGCAACATAAGCAAGTAGGATACGGATGGACTCAAGGCGAGCCACTGGAGCATAGGTTTTGCCGAAGTCGATGCCCTCAACTTGGGAGTAACCTTGTGCCACAATTCTTGCCTTGTTCCTCACAACAATGCCATTCTCATCTTGCTTGTTTTTGAAAATCCACTTGGTGCCGATAACATTGCGGCATTCTTTGGGTTTCTCCACGAGTTTCCAGACTTTGTTGCACTCAAAATTATTCAATTCTTCATGCATAGAAACAACCCAGTCTGGGTCTTCAAGAGCTTCAAAGATGTTCTTAGGTTCCACCATAGAGATATGAGCTTGATGCTCACCAAAACTGGCCAATTCTCTTCTTGTAGAAACCCTTTGTCGAAGATCACCAACAACCTTGTCGAGTGTGTGACCCCTCAACTCAAGGTTACGATCAGCCCGAGCCTTGCAACGAAGTTCAATAAGTTTGTTGTCTCTTGGAGGAGGAGATTCATCACTTGAGTCTTCATTGGAAGCATTTGCTCGACCTTGATCAGGAACTGGAATGTCAGTAGTAGGTGGTGGAGACGCGTGCCCTTGAGGTGAGTCCATAGCCGCAACAGGAGGCTACAAAACTGGAGAGTCAGGACCGGATAATCCGGCCGATGGAGAGGCCGGATAATCTGGCCTGGGAGTATTTGTAGCAGCTTCATCAGGAGGCCTAGGGCTTGCTTGAACTAACGAAGGACCGGATAATCCGGGGCTAACCGGAAAATCTGGCCTGGAGCTTTCTGGAACAACTTGACCTTCAGCAGTTGATGGAGATGGTGTAGAAATTGCCCCCGTTGTTGGAAAATGTTGAGCATGTGTAGATGAGGGATCTATATGAGTAGAGCATTGTCCTTCCCCGTCCGCCACAAGGGGTTCCTCAATGGGGCGAAAATATCCCACGCCCATTCT
The DNA here is from genome assembly GCA_916181665.1 of Avena sativa. NCBI lineage: Eukaryota > Viridiplantae > Streptophyta > Magnoliopsida > Poales > Poaceae > Avena > Avena sativa. Next base: position 361,381,340 of record OV702290.1, on the reverse strand, counting down.
TCTTATGGCATCTTGGGGTATTTCAACATCTGCATCACAAACACCAACTTGCTCTGCACGGGAACTGTCATTTTCCTCGAACACCACACTACAAGATTCTACAATAGTTCCGGAGAGCTTATTGTAGACTCTATAAGTGTGGGATTCGGCACCATAACCAACAAAAATACCTTCTAAAGCCTTAGATTCAAACTTAGATAAACGAACTCCTTTAATAAGAAAGAAACACTTAGACCCGAATACCCGAAAGTATGAGATGTTTGGCTTGTTACCAGTAAGTATTTCATACGGGGTCTTGTCCAAGATCTTATGGAGGTATAAACGGTTGGATGAATGACAAGCAGTTGAGATTGCTTCAGCCCAGAAGTTATATGGAGATTTAAATTCGGCTAACATTGATCTTGCCATATCCATTAGAGTTCGATTCTTCCTCTCGGCTACACCATTTTGTTGAGGGGTGTACGCAGCGGAATATTGATGTCTTATCCCCTCTTCACTTCGGAACTCATTTAAGGTGTAGTTCTTGAACTCAGAGTCGTTATCACTCATTATAGCCAGAATGGGGACGTTGTGTTGACGTTGAACCTCGTTGGTGAAGTCGATGACAGTTTGTTGAGTCTCACTCTTCAACTTGAAGAAATAAACCCAAGTGTATCTTGAGTAATCATCAACAATCACTAGACAATACTTCTTCCCACCGAGGCTTGCATGAGATGGAGGTCCGAAGAGATCCACATGAAGAAGCTCCAAAATCCTTTTTGAAGAGATAATGGTTTTCCTTCGATGAGGTGAGTCATGCATTTTCCCTTCAACACATGCCCTGCAAACACGATCTTTGGCAAAGGAGACATTTTCTTTTAGTCCAAGAATGTGGCCACCCTTGTGGAGACTTTGCAAAGTTCTCATATTAACGTGGGCTAGTCGGCGATGCCATAGCCAACCCGCATCAGCCTTTCCGAAAAGACACATCGGGCCTGTAGTGGTTTTCCCCGAAAAGTCCACCACGTATAGGTCGTTTTCGACATATCCCACGAAAGCGACTTTTAGAGACTTGCTCCACAAGAGTACCACCAAATCAGCATCAATATAAACTGCAAAGCCCATCTTACCAAGGGCGCGAACAGAAAGTAAGTTGTACCCGAGGGTCTCAACAAGCATGACGTCCACGAGAGAGATATCGTGAGCCACCACAACTTTGCCGAGACCCAATACCTCAGATTTTGACTTGTCACCATAGGAGACGGTTATGTGAACAAGATTTGGCCGCATCTCCGTGATGATCTCCTTGCTTCCGGTCATATGGCTCGTGAAACCACTATCGAGTACCCATTTAGAATCATCGGAAGCATAGCCCTGCAAGAAAATTACTTCTTGGTTTTAGGTACCCATTTTTCAATGGGTCCTCTCATGTTAGTAACAAGGGTCTTGGGAACCCAAATAGACCAAGGAATGTAACAATCATAAGGCCCTACATAACTAGCATAAACATCACCATAACAATCACAATATAGTTCAAAGTTAGGATTGTTGATCCCTGCAAAACCATCATAATTAGTATTGTCATTGGTAATGTTGCTAGTATTCGATTGAGCAGTCTTGCTCTTCTTCTTGTTGTTGTTTTTCTTGCTCTTTATCTTGGGTATGTAACCAAGACCTTCTTTACTATTGTTTGTCCTTTGCCTGCTCAGTATCTCATCAATAACCCCTTTACCTTTGTGTTGAGAACTTCTTGCAAGATCTTCTTTTCCATAGGATGAAGTGGAGGTACTTAGCACATCATACCATTTCAATTGAGTTTGGAGCTGGTCATGAGACTCATTTAAAGTAGAATGATCACTCTTCAATGCCATGTGAGCACTTTCAAGATTATCAAACTTCTCCAAAAGTCTAGCATGAATAGCCCCAAAGTTAATCTTTTCTTTCTTTAGTTTCTTTACCTTAGCAAGAGCATGGTCACGTTCTTTAATGAGCTGAGCTACAGCTTCTTCTTGTGACTCCTCAAGTGACTCGAGTCTTTCTTCCAAAGATACTCGAGCTTCCTCTTCCTCTTCCAAGGCATTCTTCAACGAAGCTATCTCCAAGGCATCTTCTCTTTCAATTCTGCCCTTTTCTTCAAGGAGATCTTCGGCTTGAGCAAGTTGACTCATAAGAGCATCAAAATGGAGTTTGTTCTCACCTTGTAGGTTAGTGAAAAAAGTATCCAAGGCAATAACTTCTTCTTTCATTTCAAGACTGTCATGATCATCCATATCCAAAATTATGTTAGTCTTAGGAAATGAAGAGCTAGAAGTTGATACCTCGGACCCTCTTGCCATTAGACAAGTGGCGTTGTTGTTGATGGCGTTCTCGTTCGGCGAGTCGAAGAGAGAGGAGGGAGTCGATGTGGTGGCTATAGCAGCACCTCGCGGGAACTATCATCATCCTCTTCATCTTCACTTGCGGAGGAGTATTCCTCTTGAGCTACAAGGACAATCTTGGGTTGCTTCTTGAAAGGTCCATTCTTCTTAATAAACGACTTCTTCTTAGGAGCTTTAGATTTCTCTTTAAGAATGAGCCTGCCACCATTGTCTTCTCTATTTTGATATGGACACTCGGCTACAAAGTGCATTCTATCTCCACAGTTGAAGCAAGTTCTCAATCTTGGGCCACTTTCTCTTCTTCCATTTGACCCGTTCTTGCACTCAAGTTTAGACTTGGCTTTGGCAGGGTCCTTCCAAAAGTTCCTTGCATAGAATGCCATGTACTCACCATGAGCATGTTTGACCTCATCAGGGCAGTCCATGGATACCCCCTCAAAAGCTCCTTCATCTTCCTCTTGCTCAACAACATTGGCTTTGAGAGCCACATTGACACCCTTTTGCATTCCAATGGCCCGGGCACGGGCATCTTCAGCATTCTTTGCCGCCACTTTGAATGACGCCATTTCTTGCATGACTTCGTTGGATGTCATTTGATGATAGTTGTGTCTACCTTGCAGGCTCTTCAAATCCGTTGGCTCGAAAGGCATTAAGGCACTCACATATTTTCTTTTTATCCATGCATCATCAATGTGAGTGGCCCCATGCTTCCGAAATGTTGTTGCGATGCCCTTGAGTCTTCTATACATGTCCTGATGGTTTTCACCATCCAACATGTAGAATCCCTCAGCTTCATTACTAAGGGCATCATACATGTTTCTTCTCATGCTTTCATTTCCAACGAAAAGGTCCGTAAGAGCATCCCACGCCTCTTTAGCAGTGTTGAGATGTTCAATGTGTGGCATGTCCTTGGGACCCACACCCATCTGTATCATGTGGAGAGCGGTGGCATTCAACTGGATATCCACAACTTCCCTTCTTGTTAGATTGGTTTGATCTCCAATATGAAGACCTTCTTCAATAATCCTCCACAATTCAATAGAGGAGCTGCAAACATGAGATTTCATTAGTAATTGCCATTGATTAAAAGAGGATGCAGTGAGCTTGGGTGGATCACCCCTATTGTTTATATGAGGATGAGGGATAGGTGGGTCGGGGGAATATACGTGGTGAACCTCACTATATTCCTCCTTACCACTTCCCTTTTTGGAATAAGTTTTTCACCTTCCACATCATCATCCTTGGATCCGGAGTTACCCTTTTCCTTAGATGATGGTGTGGGAGCCTCAGAGGAGGATGGAGATGGGGATATGGATGATGTAAGGCGAGCAATCATTTGATTCATCTCCTCCATCTTGGCCTCAAAGGATTTCAACAAGGTTGTTTCCAACGACTTGAGATCATCCATTGTGATCTTATCCATAGCCTCATTTCCATCATCCTTGGTACCCATACTACTCTTAGGCGTTTAAGCCTGAATTAAGAGCCGGGGCTCTGATACCAATTGAAATGGATCGTATGGGCACCTAGAGGGGGGGGGGTGAATAGGTGCTACACCAATTTTTAATTCTTTTTCAATTTTAGGCTTAGCACAAAGGGTAAATTCTCTAGATAAACTATTAGGTGGAATTTCCCTATATGCAAACCTATCTACTAGCGAGTAAAGATTGAATGGAAGAGGAATGAGTAAACCAAAGTGAAGCACGCGGAGACACATTATTTGTTTGACCGCAGTTCCTTCCTTGTTAAGGGAAGTACGTCTGCGTTGGAGGGGTGGGCGGTACTGAGACCACCACGCCACAAAAGGCCTCACCCTGTTCTCTGATGGATCTCGCCACAAAAGGCCTAATCCACCTTCCACTATAGGTACCCTTCGAGGTGGGCACCGGCGCCTTTACACAACTAGCAGGGCAACAACTCCACAACAACTTGGAGGATCCCGAAATGACAACAAGCTGCCACAAGAACAAACTGATCAAATACAATAAACAAGATCTAGGTATTGACAAGAATACTAGATCAGGGATTTCTCTAAGTGAATGGAGAGGAGTTGAAGCGCTTGATTCTTGATGATGATGATGAACTTCTCCTTCTTCAATTCCACCAAAGATCAAGACCTTCGGGTGTTTGAAGTGGGAGATCGAGAATGAGAGATCTTGCACAATGTATGGTCAATTTTGAATGAATCAAGAAGTCTGAACGTTGGGGAAGAAGGGGTATTTATACCCCCTTCAAAAACCAGCTGTTGCACACTTTGGGGGCCGGATTATCCGGCCCAAGTGAGGGCCGGATTATCCGGCCTGGGGAAAACACCGCCCCAAACTCAGAATATCCGGCAGAAAGTCCGACCCCTATCAGAGAGACGCGCCGAGCTTCCCCTTGATCAACTTCTGGGGGCCGGATTATCCGGCTCGTGCGACACCCAGATTATCCGGCCTGAGGAGGAAAAAACCGCCCCAGTTCAGATTTTCCGGGAGAAAATCCGACTGGACACCGAGCGACGCGCCTTGGCTTCTTTTGAGAGATAAGGTTGGCCGGATTATCCGGGCCTTGGTGGGGCGGATTATCCGCCCCCCTCAAAACTTCCTGCACACTTAGTGCACATGAATAGTCTCCATAGTATTGTTATCTAACACGCAAAACATAGGAAAACATAAAATGTTCTTTCACTCCTTTAGTAGCCAATGATAGCCCATCAGCAGATCTTGCGGTGTGCCGAGGGGCAGAGGATTGCCTCGCAGGGCTTCTCGGCCACGAGCCCACTCGAGATCGTTGAGCTTGATCACGACACGTTCGCTAGTGTGTTCGTTCACCATGGTTGGAGGTTCGACTGCCCCTCCATTGTTGACGGGCGCGCCATTGCCACCGTTGGTGGGTCCGCCATTGGGTGGTCCGCCGTTAGGTATGCCACCGTTGGGTGGATTAGGGCCGTTGCCACCGTTTTCGCGATTAGCGCTGGTTTCGCCGGCGTTGATGACAGCGCACATGAAGTGGTTAGGGAAGCTGTTTGACGAGGGTTTATCTCATCAATGCCCATTATTATGGACTTGGGTTTTGGAGAAGGAGGGAGCGCTGGAAGCATCAATCGGCTAGCAAACAAGCACATAGGGACGCACGGTTTACCCAGGTTCAGGCCTCGTAGAGGTCCCTACTCCTGCTTGTCTGCTCTTGGAATTAACGAAGGAATCGAAGATTACATGGGCGCGTAGATGCAATCTGGCAAGAGTTGTGGAAACTAGGGTTGCGTGTGTCCTCCTCGCCGCCCCTCCTAGCCTTTATATAGATAGGCCAGGTCTCGGGTAGCAGGTCGAGTCGGTTACAGATTAGGGTTTTCCCTTTAAACTTTCTATCTTTAAACTTCTTCTTGTCTCGCAAGTCATCGAGAGTCTGTGGGCCACTCGAAGTCTTGATTGGGCCGTGGCAACGTCGTGGGCTTCCACCGTATCTGGACCGTATATACCAAACTCGAGTACCTGTAGGGTATACCCATGTCAGTAGCCCCCGAGTGTCCAGTGGAATCATAGATTTGACTAGGGACTTTATGAAGCCTTTCGAGTGCATGACAGAGTATTTTTTCGAGTGTTCTGTTTATATCATAGGATTGTTGATATGCGTGCCTGATTTAACCGATGCATCGGTATCAGTTAACTGCCTTGGGGCAAAACAATGCAATCTACTCGAACTCGAGTCCCCGGACTCGAATTTGGAAAAGTGCTGGTGTAATTCGACTCAAGACGCGAGGTCTTACAGGAGTCGAATTACAGTATATGGGTGTGAGCACTCGACGTGTCCGCCAAGGCATGTTCATCGTACCTGTAGGCACGGATATATTTCTGGTAGTGCACAGCAAATGCGTTGCCAGGCCTTATCTAGGTCTTATCATCACGCTGCAAGCGCGACATCCGAATTTTTATCATCGCGGAGATGATTCGGGTGGCCCAGGAGACGCAGTCTCTTTGTAGGGAAAAATATGAGGCGGTGTCACCATAGACTTCGAGTGTGGATGTTATCAACACATAGTACGACGTACAAATAATCATAGGGTGCACGACCAACGCTCCCTATGGGAGTAGCCCCCGAGTGCCTGGTTGAGTCAAAGACTTAGGAAGGGACTAAAGAACTTTTGCAACTACTGTCGTCTTTTATTTGCTTGTTTCAGTCGAATTTATTTCCAGCGCTCCCTATGGGAGTAACCCATGATCCATAGTCGAATCATAGATTCGAGTGGTTGGGTATGCTTTGAATGTCCATATTCCTACATAAAAATAAAATCGTAGGGTGCGCGACCAGCACTCCCTATGGGAGTAGCCCCCGAGTGCTTGGTGAATTCGAAGACTTGAGCAAGGACTAAAGTAGTCGAAGTCTTCTAGTGCTCAATCTTTTATGACATCAGTGCTGACGATGTGATGACCTCAGTTACCCGCGTGAGCGGCTTTGACGGGATGTGACAAGCGGTGGGTCCCATTTTCTGACCCTGACTTGACTGGGCGTGCGTAATCTTTCGATTTAACTGTGCCTCCTTGATTTCCGCATGTAATGGAGGTAGTGGGGGATGGTTCGTGTATTAGTCTCTCCACGTGTCGATCGCGATGTGCGCCATGCGTCCAATAGGGTTTCTGCTAGCCGTTGGATTGCATCCTCAAGGTGGTTAAGTAGCAGTGCAGCTGCGGTAATTTCCCATCTTCTCTTTCTCTGCTTGTGCTTCCATCGCCATTGCTTCTGCCCTCTGCTTCCTAGAGTTCGTCCCCTTCGTGGCGCTGGACCAACTCCGCATGTTTCCGAGCTATTTCCTCCGGTCGCACCGCCACCGCAAGATGGGGAAGAAGAAAGGAGGCGCTGCCACTGGGTCTGCTGCCGCCACCATCATCGCCAAGAAGAAGGGCGGATCCACCACCATGGGTACCAGCGCCACCGGCGCCGGCAAGAAGAAGGGTGCGGGCACCCGCGTCACCAATGGCGCGTGGTGCGCGTCCATCATCAAGGCTTCTTAGCTCCGTCTTCTGCGTCAAGATGGAGTTCTTTCTTGTGCCGAAGATGATTTGCGAGTGCCTGGCGATGAGGTAACCCCGCATCCTCCATCCGGTTTCCGGGTGATGTTCTTTGCATTCATCATCCGTGGCCTTTCTCTGCCCCTGCATCCTTTTGTCAGGGGCCTTCTTTGTTTCTATGGGCTCCAGCTGCACCAGCTTTCCGCAAACTCTCTTCTTTACATTGCGTGCTATATCACGCTTTGCGAGTGCTGGCTCGAAGTTGAACCGCACTTTGGTCTCTTCAAACGTCTTTTCAAGCTGAAGCATCAGTCGGCATCTGGTTCCGTAGTCTACAACGTAGGAGGCTGCGGGATACATGTCGACTCCTCTATCACATACTTTGATATCAAGCTCATGGCGTCCGTCTAAGGGTGGAGGGACAAGTGGTTCTACATCCGCGACCAGAAGGCCGACAGAGAGCACTATGGACTCGTGCCCTTCGATCCCGCGACGCCGTGCAAGAGGAGGCATTCTTGGAAGAACATGGTGATGCCTAGCGAGTCTGAGGAGACAGAAGTGTTGTACGAGCGTGACTGCGACCTGGAGAATGTGCATGGGTAAAGAAGAGGGAGGCGCCGCCCTCATTCGCACATGGTTGCGCCGTCGCATCCAGCCTCTGCCGGCTAGAGTCCACCCCATGTTCCAATGGGCTGGTGCAGACGATGTCACTCGTGTATCTGCCGATGGCATTTCCGCAGGTGAAGTAGATAAGAGGGTGCGACTGTTGACCAAGTACACCACCAAGGATGTCCTCCCCAGTGAACCAGTCGTGCCTCCATTTGATGCCTCTAACCCTCCTCCTGAGGTATAATTGTTCTACGAAGTAGCGTTATTTGTCGAGTGCTTCCGATTTCTTGAAGTATGCTGACTTGTTTTATGTAAGCAGGATTGGAAGGTGTCTCCCAGTTTGCCCCTCTTCCTAAGGGGGTTATTCCTCGCGAAGTGGATGAAGAGGACGAGTCGGAATCGACCGTCCCACTTGAAGAGGAGGAGGAAGCCTCCGAGTCCAGTGGTCTAGACACTCGCAAGCATTCGCCTAGCAAAGATTCGGATGCGTCGTCTCCTTCGACTCTAGAAGGACAAGCTATTGGTGCGGAGTCGTCGATTCCTGCTATTCCTGTGAGCTCCATGGCGCCATCTGCTCGCAAGAAGATGCGGCTGCCGAAGGAGTCGTCGGAGTCGGAGGACCAGACCTTCGATTTTGATAAATTTGACTGGTGGGTCTACAATTCTCGTCTTGGTTCATTTTGTAGTTGCATTTTCCTAATGCTGGTTTTTGTTCCATAGTCAACCGGCATCGTCGTCTTCTGGCGACGTCCAATTTTTGAAGGAATCTGGAGTCGCGGACACCAACGCCAATGAAGTGGCTGAGCGATCTTCTTCTCCTCCGTTGGCAGCCCACTCCGGGCACAACTCATCGAGTTCTCCACACGCTGTGGAACATTAGATGGTTGTCCGGACGACTACGCGGCAATCAACTTCGGAGTCTCTGGAGGAGCATGTAAGTGTGATTTTGTTTTTATAGTCGAATTTGTGGTCCATGCTGTCTCCTGATCTTTTACTTTCTTCTGAGGCAGCTTATTATGAAGGAAGCTGCTCGCTTGGCGGAGCAGGTACTTGCGGTGGGTCGTCAGCATGCCATGCTGGACAATCGCCATCGAGTCGTTGAAAGTTAGTATTTTGCTTCTTCCTCTTTATTCTTGCGAAGTTTATACATTTGACTGATGCTCCATCTTATATTTTGGCAGCCGAGCATAATGAACTCCTCCATGACACTACTTCTCTTGAAAAGATGCTCCCCGCGGTGGTGAAGAGTCGTGACGAGGCAGTCGCTGCACTGGATGAATCGCGGAAACACGAAGAGGATTTGCGCACCTCCATCACCGTGAGGGAAAAGTTGTTCGAAGAACAGCTCTTCTCGATTGCCAAGTCTCTTTCAGGTATTCTTTCATTTCGATTTCGATTGCTCCTTTCTTTGATATCTTGCTTTTGTGCTAACACTTTGCTCTGTGTAGATGCTGGTGGTCTGAGCTTCGATGCCTAGACGCTTCATCACGATGATGCTTTGGCAGGCGCCATCGCGGCAGTGAAAGATCGCAGCGCTTCCATTCAGGAAACGCTGACCAAAGCTAAGGGTGTACTCAGTCGCATCCGTGAGGAGATGGTGCCCAAGGCTGAGCTGATTGAGAACTTGGATGACCTGGCGGAGTCCCTTGTTGGAGGTATCCCCTCAGACTTCAGGAAATCGCACCGTGCGGTCGGCGCCTCCATGGCACTCGCCATGGTGCAAGCCCATGGAGTGGAGATGGATCTAGCCGCGGTCTCCAAGGCGATGCCCGTCAGCACAGATGGTCAGTAGGTAGTTTTTGCTCCTTTTGCAACTGTCTGCGGCAAGTATGGGCCGCAACTCATCAACACGGTCGCCAAGTATTCTGAGGAGCTGCAGCGAGCCAAGAAGGCGGCGAAGGCTGTGGCGCCAGGGGCCGGTGGGAAGTCTGTGGTGTCTGATACTTCCACGGACTCGATGAGGCCCCCTAAACCGAAGTCCAAGTCGAAGAAGCAGGCTGCTCCTCAGTAGTTATATTTGTAATAGTTAATTGCTCGACTCCTTTTGTTGAAAACATGCCGCTGGCTGAGTGTCTCTGTTGATACTTTTGCTATGTTTGAATGCACTCGAGTTTTTGTCCATGTGTTGCTTGGTCTTCTTATTATCTCTTGCTTGGCTTGTGATAGGGCACATCGAGTGGTCCTTCGAGCGAGCCTCGGGATCCTCCATCCGTTGGTGATACCTTAGCGCAGTCGCACTCAAGGGTGGACGAGTTGTCCCTGCTTTCACGACTGCGCGATCGCGTTAAGCAGCTGGAATGCGAACTGCCCGTCCTCCGCGGTAACGCGAATGTATGGAAGTCGAGGGTGGAGAAGGCCACCGCCCGAGAACAATATCTACTAGAGGAGGTGGCGCAGCTGGATGATCAATTCAAGTGTTAGCTTCCTGCCCCCTTATATTTTCTTGTAGTCAGTCGCGGTAGTTCATTGTCTTCATACTTTTTCCTTTTGCTTGGTATAGTTGTCAGCGCGCGTCATCCGCAGGATGAGAAAGACAGGATCGCCATTCGCATGAACGACCTGACCCAGGAACAACTTCAGGAAAGTGGGTACTTCTGGGTGGATCATGATCGTGCACTCGCACTTGCGACCCTGCAGGATCGTGCCTCTCGAGTGATCCACTTTCTGAAGAAATTGCAGTTGTGCCTGAGGAATATCTACCAGATGATGTTTCCGCTGGACGCCATCCCTTCGAGATTGTTGGCTCTCCTGGCGAAGTTTCAGGATTTGAGTGCAGTCCGCGAGTGTGTGTGGCAACAATTAGTGGTTGGTGCCAAGGCTGCGTTGTCGCTGGTGCGACTGCATAGGCCTGATGTTGATGTTGAAGTTGTTGCTGCTGGTCCGCCGACTCCGCCGGCAGGTTCGACCTGGAATATGGTTCCTCATTACCAGGCGATGGATCGCCCAACGGAGGAAATTGTCGACTTCTTCGAGGAACAGACAAATGATCTTTTGTTGCAATAGTAGTTTAGCTTGTATCCTGCACATAAGTATACCAGTGTTGTAAAGTTCGTATGTATGCTTTATATAATTGATTAATATTTATATGTAAAGAGCTTGCTAGTTCGTATGGTTTGCGAGTGCGTTGCACTATGCGATTCCTTTTTGTTAGCCTGACGTGTGTTTATCTCAGCACCTTGCCAACCTGCCAGGTGCGTTGTAGCTGTGTTTGTGTTTATCAAGGGTTCTCTTATTGCGTCAGCTACTCGAGATATCGCGATTGGTTCGTAGAATAGTTGTATAAAGGGTGGCGCAGCCCCCGAGTAATAAGATTGCGACAAATGATAGAAAACACAGAGTTTGGGGAAGTTAGCTTTATTTATTCGTAGAACAGTACGAGGTACAATGTGTGGCTAAGTAGCCTGGCTGAAAAGCCTTATTTGTAATGTAAAGGAAGAAAAACGACTAAGGGTAGTAGCACCGCAGCTGCACGATGTTCCAAGGGTTGGAGTATGCGACTCCTGTCTCGAAATCTTTGAGGCAATAGGCGCCACCTAGGATTACTTCTGTAATCACGTATGGTCCTTCCCAAGGGGACTCGATCTTGAGGTGCTCTTGCTGCTTCAGTCGCAGGACCAGATCTCCTTCGATGAAGGATCTGGGGCATAGCCTTCTGCTGTGGTAGTTGCGCAGGTTGTGCTGGTAGATCGTCGATCTTTCTGCTGCGATTTCCCGTGCCTCATCAAGGAGATCGACGGAGTCTTCAAGTGCAAGTGTTGACTCCTGCTCGCTGTACGCGACTACTCGTGGGGCTTTAAAGCGTACTTTTGCGGGTAGTACTACTTCAACTCTATGCACCATGAAGAACGGGGCGTATCCCGTGGCGTTGTTTGGGGTTGTGCGCAGGCTCCAAAGTACTGACTGCAATTAGTCTGGCCAGCATCTGGCGGCTTGCTCGAGTGGTCGGAGGATTCGCTTCTTGATTCCGCCGCAGACGAGGCCATTGGCCTTTTCGACTTAACCGTTGGTCTGTGGATGAGCTACGGAGGCATAGCTTACGTTGATTCCCAAGTTTTCGTAGAAACCCTGGAACTCCTTAGAGGTGAAGTTCGTTCCATTGTCCGTGATGATGCTGTGTGGCACTCCAAAGCAATAGACAATGGACTCGAAAAACTTGACGGCACTGGCTCCTACCTGGTTGGTCACCGACATGTCCTCTATCCACTTGGTGAATTTGTCGACGGCGACTAGGAGGTAGATGTATCCTCCTCGCGAGGATTTTGGGAGCTTGCTGACCATGTCGAGTCCCCATTGTGCAAAGGGTCAAGCCAGTGGTATTGGTCGGAGTTCCGCGCCAGGTGTGTGCGGTTTGTCCGCGAATCGCTGACAAGCATTGCATCTCTGGACGATGTCCTTGGCGTCGCGCATGGCCGTGAGCCAGTAGAATCCAGCTCGTAGAGCTTTAGCGACGAGGGCGCGACTGCCAGCATGGTGCCCGCAAGTCCCTTCATGTATGTTGAGGAGGACGGCCCTTCTGTCCGTGTTGGAGACACACCGTTGGAGTACTCCTATGATGCTGCGCTTGTATAGTTCGCTGTTGACGATGGCAAATGCCTTGGATCGCCGTGCAATGTGTCCGCGTCAGTCGGGTCGTCTGGTAGCCTCTTGCTGAGAAGATATGTGATGTAGGTTTGAATCCAAGATGACTCGATCATCATGACTCCCATTGGTCCCTCGAGTCCTGTGTCGAGCTCCAGGTCGTCGAGTGCCATTGGCTCATTGGGCGACATAGCCCCCGAGTCCGTTGTTGCACTTGTTTTCTTCTCTGTGGCCTTTGGCTTGATGGAGCGTTCGCAAATACGCTCGAGAAATACCCCAGGTGGTATGGGCGCGCAGGTGGAGCCAATGTTGGCGAGTGCATCCGCCTCTTCATTGCTTTTGCAGCCTACATGCCGCAGCTCACAGCCGTCGAAGTCCCCTTCGAGTGTGTCGTAGAGGTCGCGGTAGGCGATCATATTGTCATTCAGTGCGTCGCACTCATGCATTGTCTGGTTGACGACCAGCTTGGAGTCGCCATAGATGATTAGCCTCTTGGCGCCGTAGAATTTTGCCATCCGCATCCCGTGCAACAGGGCTTCGTATTCAGCTTCATTGTTGGAGGCGGTGAACTGCATTCGCAGAATGTATTTCAGCTTGTCTCCTTGGGGCGATGTCAGTATGACACCTACGCCAGCCCCGTCCTTACGCTTTGATCCATCGAAGTGCATCGTCTAGAGGTAGGACATATCTAGTTTTTCGGGGAGCTAGTTCTCCATCCAGTGCACGAGGAAATCAGGGAGGACTTGCGATTTGATCACGTCGCGTTTTTCATATGTAATGTCTTGTGGAGACAACTCGATTCCCTAAAGCGCGACTCGTACAGTGGCGTCGGGGTTGTTGAGGATGTGCTCAAGCGGGGCGTCATTGACCACCACGATTGGATGCTCCTAGAAGTAGTGACGCAGTCGCCTGGCTGTCATGAAGACGCCGTATGCCAACTTCTGGTAGTGCGGGTACCGCTGCTTTGTTGGCGTGAGCACCTCGCTGAGGTAGTAGACTGGGCGCTGTACTCCGTGGACTTTGTTTTCTTTGGCTCGTTCCACCACGAGTACTGTGCTGACCACCTGGTTGGTGGCAGAGATATATAGCAGCAATGGTTCTCTTTCACGTGGGGTCACCAGTACTGGTGAGGTAGATAGTAGACGCTTGAGGTCTTCGAATGCTTCGTGTGCCTCATCTGTCCACTCGAATTTGTCAGTTTTGCGGAGAAGTTGGTAGAAGGGCAGTGCCTTTTCACCCATTCGACTGATGAACCGACTGAGCGTCGCGATTCACCTGGCCAGCTGCTGGACGCCCCTTACGTTCTTCAGCTTCTCCATGGCCAGTATGGCTTTTATTTTCTTCGGGTTCGCCTCGATCCCTCTCGTGGAGATGAGATACCCGAGTAGTTGCCCAGATGGTACGCCGAAGGCACAGTTGTCTAGATTGAGCTTGATCTGGTAGCGGTCGAGGTTGGTGAAGGTCTCGTGTAAATCGTTGATTAGCGAGGCTTCCTCTTTGGTTTTGATGATGATGTCGTCAACATAGACTTGAGGCAAGCCTGCATGCACCGCTGGTAGGTGGCTCCTGCGTTTTTTAGCCCGAAGGGCATTGTGTTGTAGCAGAAGACACCAAAACGCGTTGTCGTCGGATTGATGACAAGTACGCCATGTGGGGGTCCTCGAGGCGTGCGGAAGAGAGGGGATGAGACATACGGTATTCCGGGACGGTGAGCACACAAGTTTACCCAGGTTCGAATCCGCCAGCTTTGGATGGATCCTACTCCTGCTAGCAATCTAGTAATACGGCAGAGCCGGAATATGGGTTACAAGGGTTTCGCCTCTGCGAGTTGAGGGTCTAAAGTATTAGGTGTTATCTGGTGCCCTAAAGGCTCTCCCTAGGACGGATTATATAGATATCCGGCCTAGGGTTTATAGGAGAAATCTATCCGGCTACGACTAAGAGTCTGTTATAGAGTACATCTTGAACTACAAGTAACATTATGGGCCTAAGTCGGTAAGTCTTCTGGGCCTTCCCGTAGCCGGATTGGACTCCGTCTTCTCTCCCTGACTAGGCCACCCGTGAAGCAAAGCTCTAACCCGAAGTGGTCCACCCTGGTTAGTGAGGAACTGTGAGGATACCCGGAAAGTATATCCCCAACAGCAGCCCCCGGAGGCCTCCAAGATCCAAAGTCGGATTTTATCATCGTCTAGCTTGATCTTCGGCTTGCAGAATCTTGAAGGGTTCCTGAAACTTTACAACAAAAAATATGATCCGGGTCTTAAAAAGTAAGTCGGACCTTTCAATTAGTTACTCGGATTTTCCAGCTCGCTTTTAAACTAAGCCGAAACTTGATCTCTAATGCCACCTGACACAAGCATGGTCAAGTCATGTTATCTGACAGACGTTCTGTCAGCACGACCGTTGGTGGGTCCGCAGTTCACGGAACCGAGGCGCTGTTTCAATGCGTGCGTGGAGATCGAGGCGACGCAATCATCATGCAGGCCCTTCCCAGTTCTTTCCACGACGCGTGGCAGTTACACTGTAGCGTTTGCACAAATCTTGGCGCAGGTAGGTGGATATAAGGGGTTTAGATTTCTTCTTCTCATCCCCACCAGTCCTTTGCTGTTCCTTCCTTCCCAATCTTCGCACGCGCTCAGAGCCTCCTCGTTCTCCCTCCACAAAGCTCCTAGCACCGCCCCTTTAAGGTCACCCTTCCACCGGAGAAAATGGCTTCATCTTCTTCCTCCAGTTTGGCGGCGGCAGTGGCGGCAGCGAAAGTGGAAGCAGCAGCAGAGAAAGAAAGCCACAGGGGAATCTGGATCCCCTGTGCTCTCGACGAAGCAGACCTCAAGAACGTGGAGAAGGAGGGGCTCCTCGCTGCCGGCAACTGGCGGAGCGGCTCCGGCGAGACCGTCCCCAATCCGCACGAGGGCGAGTGCGTCCACTTCGGCACCCATCTGGACCAAGGTTTGTCCTTTCCTCCCTCGGAGTTCTTCTCCGAGGTGATTGACCACTATGGAGTTCAACTCCACAATCTTCCTCCCAACTCCATTCTAGAGATGAGCGCATATGCTGCGCTTTGTGAGGGCTTTCTCGGCATTAGGCCGAGTTTGCTTCTCTTCCGGTTTTACTTTCATGTCCGGAGGAATTCCATCACTGCCGGTGTTCCTTACATCACTGGCACTATTAGTTTTTCTCTTAGACGAGACCGGGCATATCCCAAAATTTCTGCCAGTGACTCGGTCAAGCAATGGCCAGCCACTTTTTTCTACCATCGGGATATTCCGGCTCCCGGCAAAGCTACTGCTTTGCCGGCTTTTGTCGACGGAGCCGCCACGGCCCAACCTTCCTAGGACGAGGCTGCTCCGGCTCTCACAGATGATCTGATCCTCGCTAAGAGGCGGATCGAATATCTGATCAAGCACAATGGTCTGAAGGGATCCGACTTGGTCCAGTGCTGGGTCTCACGCCGGATCCAGCCACTTCAGTACCACGGGGATAGACTGATGCATTCCGTCACGTCTTCCCTGACCGACTCCCTCCGCATCAGCCCCAAACCCTACACCACTCAGGGCTACATAACCCAGATCAAGTGGATGATCAAGGAGCAGATCAAGAGGAGGATTCCGGAGGTTTTTATGGATATGCACACGGCAGAAAACCCCGTGGTTCCGGTAAGCTTTTATCATCACATCTTTTATGTGTTTCTATCTTAGAGTTACATTGCAATGCTGATACGTTTTCTTGTTTTCAGCTTGCTGACATCCCCGAGTCGGAACTTGCTCCGCTCGAAGGATACCCTCCGGAGTTCTCTCAGGAGGTGGAAGTGGTTCCACTGCCGGATCTTGCGCTCAAGAAGCGCAAAGCTCCGACAGTAGCAGTTGGCACAAAGGAGGTGCCAGTCGTGAAGAGGTAACCTTCTATCACAACTTTTCCGCCTTTGGTGTTTACTCAAGTTTCTTTCCGAGATGTAATGTTTCCGACTTTACTACTCTCTCAGAGCAAAATCAATCATCAAGGGCAAGGGGAAGGGGACTTCTTCGAAGCCCTTGCACCAGACGAAGCTTACAGTAGCTTCCCCTGCCGTGGCTCCTCCGACTCCGGTCCCTCAACCTTCTGCAACTCTGGCGATCATCCCTTCTCCGGTGATTGCAGAAGATCCAGCTCCTCAAGCGGAGCCGACGATCCTTGGTTCGCATACTGACGTCACCACCAGTGCGTCAGCTCAAGATAAGGGTGAACCCTCTTCGGGTAATGATCCCTCGGCTGAAGTCTTCGCCGACAACCTCCTCAACAATCCGGGTCTTGCCAAATTTGGCCTGACCCGGAAGTCTGCAGAGGAGATCCAGCGGCTGGCCAAGCAAGTCCTGGACAAAAGCCATCTATCCCCCAAAGAGGAGGCACAAGAAGCAGAGGACGTCAAGTTCTCCGACCTTCTTACTCAAGTCCGCCTTCGCGACGAGAGGATCAGGACTGGCGAGCTTCCAACAGCTCCAGTGATCCCTCTTACTCTCGTCGAGAAGGTGGCAGCTGAAGTGAACACGGGTTTAGACAAACTCACCCGCGAGCAATATGTAAGTCGGAATTCCAACTCTTGTTTTTACATTATGTTATATCATATCCTCTATCCCCCAAGCATGAAGTAGGATATAGAATCCGAGTTTATGCTTTCATTAGGATGCCAAAGGACGAACTAGTGTAGCCCCCAAGGCTCGTGCTGATATTTAGTAAAAATATTAGCCCGAGTCTTAAGTAGCTTTCTGACTTTGGGTATTCTGACTTACAGAAAGTATGTTCCTATAACCAGGAATTATTGTCTAATGTCTGTAATAAGCGGAGAGAGATCAAAGCTCTCCGGCTTAAAAATGCTGAGCTCAAGGTGGCCAAGGACGAAGCCGAAGGTAAACATTTCGAGATTCAAACCTTGCCTTTTGCTTTTTAATGTCGAATTTTTCTGAACTGTTGTTCTTTTTTGACTTACAACGTTGGTGAAACAATCCATCGCTATGATTGAAGAGGCCAAGAACCTCAAGACCTTGGTGGTGGAGAACAAAGGACTTCGCCAAGAGCTAGAAAAGCTCAAGGTGGATCATGAAACGAGCATAGCTCAAGTCCTAGAATCCTCCTCCATGGCCACTGAAGAGCGCGATCACAAGATTGCCGCTCAAGATAAAGTTATCTCGGACCTCAAGAATGAGGTTGACAGAGAGAAGGATATCTCCCAAGCACTCCGGGCCGAACTCCAGAGTCTCCGGAAGGAGAAAGCCAAGATTGACGACGTCATTCTTGGTAAGTTCCATCTATCTGACTTATCATTTCTTCGACTTTTATCAATGCCGGTTTTTCCTTATCTTAATTTTGTGTATAGGTCCTCTGAACTTGACCTCCTCGTCCGAGCCTCGCACTTACCGGCTTACCCAAGTCGGTGATCTTCTTCATGACTACCGCCAATCCCTTGAGGATATTGGCTAGTCTCTCAGGATTCCGGACATGCCAAGCATGTCGGACTTCCAGGTGCGGGAGAAGGCCAAGGAGATGCCGCAACTCGTTTGGGACTAGAACATGTCCTACGCGCGGACTGCCGCGCAGAATGCCCTCTCCATGGTCATGAGCCACCATGGAAACATGGAAATATGGCAAGTGACTAAAGGGTACTGCAAGGTAGACGAAGACGGCCAGGAGCAAGACCTTCAAGCTATCATGCACTCTTGCGCCGGCTATGGGTGCCACGTAGCTGATCTGACTAGCTACGAGATCCCCTTCTTCACCCGTGTGGATACTCCGCCACCTCCTCTAGAAGATGCCGAAGAAGTTTCCGACGATAAACGGACCACCTCGGATCCGGACATCTCGGAACGATATCAAGACGGAGTGACCAGCGAGCCAGTAGATCCTTCATCTCCTCCTGCATCATAGACCACAAACTTATGTATTATTCTGTGAAAGAACATGATGCGTTTTGTAAATATAAAGTACTATGGCTTTTGCTAGCGCTAAGTTTTTTTATCTATTCAGCACTTTTGTTTTAGACTTTTTGTGTGCTTGAAATGTTTGCATAAGCACTTAGAATTTTTCGTCTCTACTTATCGTTTATCTGGCTTTCCGCCTCGTCCCTTTCGTGAGCCGGCTAAACCTTCAGCCGGAAACTTTGCCGAGCAACGGAGCTCAATTTCTAAACCAGTTTAAACTCGAAAACAAAGCCGGCTTCCAGTACCAACAATTCACTACTCGGAAAATACCCGCATCCAGCAATCAGACAAATAACCTAAGTAAAGACTAGAATTTTTTAGAGTTATACCCGAAGGTAGCAGTTTTAGAGTCAGAAATCTAAACCAGAACGAACATGAGCATAAAGTACTTTCAAGCATTCTGGGATTTTCGACTATGACATGATCATTAGGAAATAAGATGGTAAAAACTTCTCAGGAAAACTTTGAGGTAACCAAAACTTTTATTTCTCACAGAACATGTATATATGTATGATTACAAAGAAGGATAAACTAAGAATAAAAGGGGCGTAGCTGAGCAATATTCCATGGTCTGTCCAACTCATCCAGATTTGTACTGCCTCCAGCTCTCTTTCTCTTCTTAGTAGCAGGTCTTTCTTTGACTGGCCTCATGTCAGTTAAGTAGTACGATCCATTGTGCAATACTCGACTAACTAAAAAGGTCCCTTCCCATACTGGGGAAAGTTTGTGCTTTTTTTGTTGCACAAGCCGGAGAACCAAATCACCTTTATTAAAAGATCTAGTTCGGACTCTCTGGCTATGATACTTGCGTAACTTCTGCTGATAGGCTGTAGATCTCATTTCAGCAACGACGCGGACTTCTTCGACTAAGTTGAGATCATTTTGTCGAGAAATCTCGGCATCCTCTTCAATATACGCGGCCACTCTAGGAGAAGTATGAATTAAATCATTAGGAAGAACTGCTTCTGCACCATAGACCAAGAAGAAAGGTGTATATCCTGTTGACCTGTTCAGAGTTGTTCGCAAACTCCAAATTACAGAGGGTAGTTCCTCTGCCCAAGCCCCCGCAACACGTCTCAGTGGTGCTTCGAGTCTCGGTTTCAAGCCTTGTAGAATTAAACCATTTGCTCTTTCGACTTGTCCGTTAGCCTGTGGATGTGCGACTGACGCAATGTCAAGCCAGATATTTTGCTCATCGCAGAATTCAGCCAGTTCTCCCATAGAAAAGTTACTCCCGTTGTCCGTGATGATGATATGCGGATAACCATACCGGATTATAACATCCTCGACAAATCTTTTGGCTGTTGCTCCATCACAACTAGTGACATGTTTAGCCTCGATCCACTTTGTGAATTTGTCCACCATCACTAAGAGGTGCGTGAAACCACTTGGTGCTCGTTTAAAAGGTCCTACCATATCAAGCCCCCAGACCGCAAAAGGCCATGCTATAGGTATTGTTCGCAGCTGGTCGGACGGAACATGAGCTTGCTTGGCATACTTTTGGCAGCCTTTGCATGTCTTGACTAATCGTTCGACATCTGCCTGAGCTGTAAGCCAAAAAAATCCATGTCAAAAAGCTTTTGCCACTAAAGATTTGGCTGCAGCGTGGTGACCACACTCGCCTTCGTGGATTTCTCTTAAGATCTCCACTCCTTCTTCCGGAGATACAAAGCGCTGAAAACCCCCAGAAACACTCCGTTTATGGAGCTCACCTTTAACAATAGTATAGGCTTTTGCTCGTCGGATAATCTGTCGGCTCAACACCTCGTCTTCGGGTAATTTGCCATCTACCAAGTAATCAAGGTAGGGTTGAGTCCAGCTGGGAATTACAGCTAGGACTGCTATTAAACGTGAGTCGGATTTGGTCGGATATTCCACATCTACTCCCTTTATCGAGGGAACTTTGAGGTGCTCTAAAAATGCGTCATCCGGGACCTCTTTCCGTGCAGAGCCTATTCGAGATAGTGCATCTGCTTCCTCATTTTCTGCTTGAGGGATGTGTTGAACTTCAAACCCTTCAAACAATTTAGATAGATCATCCACGACAACTTTTTATGCTACCATGTGCTTATTTGCATTACAAATATCCGAGACTTGCTGAGCAACAAGATCTGAATCTCTGTAACACATCAAACGTCGGATGCCAATATCCTTGGCAATATGGATTCCGTGCAACAATGCTTCATACTCGGCAATATTGTTTGTCGTTGTGAAGTGGATCTGCAACACGTATAATAGTTTATCTCCTTGGGGTGATTTGAGCACCACGCCAGCCCCCGAGCCCCCTCGAGCCTTAGACCCATCAAAAAAGAGGGTCCAGTATTCCGACTCAGGGAGGACCATGTTCTCCTTCGTCTCTGTCCAATCAGCGATAAAGTCAGCAAGGATCTGGGATTTGATTGCTGTCCGAGGTTTATACTCAATATCGAAAGCTGAGAGCTCTATGCCCCATTTGGCGACACGTCCTGTGGCGTCGCTGTTGTTGATTATGTCTCTCATGGGAGATTTGCTCACCATGGTAATTGGATGCTCCTGAAAATAGTGTCGTAACTTACGAGATGCTAGGAAAACACCATAAGGCAACTTTTGATAGTGCAGATATCGCTGTTTTGATTCTGTCAAGACCTCGCTGACAAAATAAGTCGGACGCTGCACCAGGTGTTCCTGATTTTCCTCTGGTCTCTCCACCACCATGACGATACTAACGACCTTATTTGTCGTAGCAATATAAAGCAACATCGGTTCCTGAGGTTCCGATGCTGCAAGAATAGGAGCAGATGAGAGTACTTTCTTCAGGTCTTGTAGTGCAGCTTCAGCTTCGTCAGTCCAGACAAAATCTTTGGTCTTCTTCAGGAGTTTGTATAATGGTGCGGCTCTTTCACCAAGCCGGCTTATAAATCGACTGACCGCAGCAATGCAACCAGTTAATCTTTGTACGTCCTTCTGGCGAGTTGGCCTGGAAATATTGAGAATAGCCTTGATCTTGTCGCGGTTTACCTCTATGCCTCTTTGAGACACGATGAAACCTAACAATTTTCCGGCTAGTATTCCAAAGAAGCATTTCTTCGGGTTAAGCATGATGTTGTATTTTCGTAGATTGGCGAACGTCTCCTCCAAGTCAGAAATCAATGTTTCCTTCTTTTTGGACATGATCGCGATATCATCCACGTATGCATGTACATTGCATCCGAGTTGGTTGTGGAGGCAATGCTGCATTGTGCGCTGGTACGTAGCTCCTGCGTTCTTCAGCCCAAAGGGCATTGTAACAAAACAGAAGGTTCCGAAGGGGGTTATGAATGAAGTCTTGACTTTGTCAGATTCCTTCATCCGTATTTGGTGATAACCGGAATATGCGTCGAGAAAACAGAGGAGTTCCGAGCCTGCCGTAGAATCGATAACTTGATCAATTCTAGGCAGAGCGAACGGATCTTTTGGACAAGCCTTGTTTAAGGCAGTATAATCAACACACATCCTTAAATCCGTGGTGTCCTTTTTAGGGACCATTACAGGGTTGGCCGACCAATCAGTATGGATGACCTCTTCTATGAATCCGGCTAACTCGAGGCGCGCTAGTTCCTTAGCTATTGCCTTACGCTTTTCATCACCAAACCGTCGTAAGGACTGTTTGACGGGTTTAGCGTTCGGGTTTACATTTAGAGAGTGCTCGGCAGGTTCCCTAGGTACTCCGGTCATGTCAGATGGCTGCCATGCGAAGATATCTTGATTTACTTGGAGGAACTTGACGAGCGCGCTTTCCTATGCGCTACTTAGGCCTACGCCTATCTGGGTCACCTTGGAGGGGTCGTCATCCTTCAACGGTGTCGTCTTCGTCTCTTCTGATGCCTTGAACTCTGGATTTGGCTTTGTCACCTCCTTCGTCGCAGGCATCTCGGACGGATCTATGCTCTTCTTGATCTCCTGGTACTCCTGGGCGTGCAGCACGGCTTCGGCAAAGGCGGCATTTCCATCCTCGCATTCTCGCGCTTTCTTCGGGTCTCCCCTGATGGTGATTACGCCGTTGGGACCTGGAATTTTCATCATATTGTAAATGTAACACGGACGAGCCATAAAAGCCCAGTAAGCCGGACGTCCGAATATAGAGTGGTATGCGCTCTTGAACGGGACCACTTCGAAGGAAAGTGCCTTCGCCCGATAATTCTTTGGTGTTCCAAAAGTAACATTCAAAGTGATCTCTCCCAAGGAATTAGCATGTCTTCCTAGGACAACTCCGTGAAAGATCACAGAGCTGTGGTTCAGCTGTGTTTCCGAGATCTTCATCTGGCGCAGCGTTTCGACCTAGAGAATATTGATGCTGCTACCATCGTCCATGAGGGTCTTAGAGAAACCATAACCGTCAATAAGTGGATTGACAACTAAGGCGTATTTTCCTCGCCTATGTAGCTTAGGCGGATGATCAGCGCGGTCAAACGTTATTGCTACTTCCGACGAGTCCAGATACTGAGGGACAGCCGGAACTGTTGCGTTGAGCTCGTGGAGAACTGCTTTCTTGACCTTTGCTAGTTGAGATCCGAGGAAGGTGACGTAAGTGTCCTTCTTGGTGGGAAAAGTTTTCTTCCCTTCCGACTTGGGATTTGAAGCGTCGGCTTCATCCATGTCGGAATCTTCCTGGGTCTCTTTTTTTTTCGGGATTTTTCTTTCCCTTCTTCCACTTAGCTTTGTAGCCCGCGGTATCATCTCTCTTGGTGTCGTCGTTAAAACGACATTCAGTGTTGGTGTGGGATGAGCCCCCATTGCCGTACAAATGATGCACACATGGGTTATTGGCGATGTCGGCCCAAGTGTAGGTTTTGCCTGGTTGTTGCTCTCCTATACCTTGGACCCTTGATGTCCCACGGCCACGCCCGCGGCCTTCGCCACGTCCTCCTCGTCCTCCAGACCCGGAAACAGTAGTGACTACCGTTGTCTCCGCGTTGGGTTTTTCTTCCGAGGTATTTTTGCGCTTCTGAGCTTGTTGCTTTGGTTGTTTTGCCGACTGAGGCACAGCCAGGGCATTGAGTAATCCCTCTGCATCATCGTCAACATCTGCATACTTGCTCGCTGTTTCTATCATTTCTCCCAGATCAGTAACCTTGTCACACTTCAAGCGATGGCGCAGTAAACCAACTGGGAGACCTGCGATGAAAGCTTCAATCGTAGTTTGATCGTTTACTCCTTCGCAGGAGTTCTTGGTGTTAATCCATCGTCCGAGGTAATCCCGACAAGTTTCTCCGGCTTTCTAGGTGCAACGCTGTAGGTCTCCAACCGTACAGGGCCTCTGATATGTCCCTTCGAAATTCTGAAAGAACGCACTTTGTAAATCATACCAGTTGTGGATGGTGTTCGCCGGAAGCTCATTGAGCCATGATCGTGCCGACTTCCTCAGCATGAGTGGGAGATATCGGGTAGCGACCAGGCTGTTTCCACCTTTGGCGATGCAGCAAGCCTAGAAGAAATCCTGTAACCAGGTGTCTGGCCGAGCAATGTTGTCGTAGGCTTGAATATGTCTTGAGATAGCAAATCCTTTCGGGAACTTTGTAGCTCTGATGCGTGGTCCGAAGCACTTTGGGCCCACGTACACGTCATCGTTTTCGTAGCGCCGAGCCTCTATGTTGGAGTTGATCCTATGCCTTGCGTCGTTCGGGGATAGGGATCGTCCCGAATGCCGGCTGTGGCTGCGGTGCCTTGGAGCCGGACTTCGGCTTCTGCCACCACCTCCTCCGCCATGTCCTCCTTGACCTCCGTGGGGGCCGTTGTGATAACTATGTGGTGGAGAGGGTGGTGCAGCGGTGTAGTTTCCGGCTGACTGCCGGCCTCCGTCCGGAACGTCATTATTCCGATTCCGGGGAGGGTCTTGACTACGACGAGCCCCCTGCCGGCTTGTACCTGCATGGTTTCCGTCGTTCCTTCGTCCGTTGTTCCCACCATAGGTGAGGCTCAGCCGGACGGTTCTCATGTCTAGGAGGCGGCATTCTCTGACGATCCTCCTCCCGACGTTTCTCTTTATCTTCTCCCCTTCGATCCTTAGATTCTCGTCGGGGAGGACTCGTCGGATTCAGGGCAGCGATGGCATCTTTCTCGGCCGCTGGTGCGACATTGCCCCAACCACGTGTGGTTTTGTGATGCTGTCCTGAAGATCCGGTTCTCGAATAATTGTCTTCCCGTCGTTCGGGGCGATAATACTGCTCCGGAACGTAATTGGGTCTTACGCCAGCCCATGCCGGATCCGTGCGACATTGGTCAGCATCTGAGACCAGTTTTTGTCTTTCGGACAGGGCGACCTTTTGCTGCTCCAGTCCCTTGTTGAGTAGCTTGATACCCAAACGTATCTCCTCTGGTCCTGGATTAGCCGATAGAATTTCTCGGGCTGCCACGGTATTTTGTACTGGTGTTGGGTATACCCAATCTCCGTTGCTATCTTTCCGTGGCTTCCCCATATCATCTCCAAAAAGGACGGTACGGACACGTGGGAATTGATTGTCATCTATGTGACGCTTCTGTGTCTTCTGATGCAGACGAGACATGTACTCCTTGCTCGACATGCGTTTCTTCTCCACCTCGATGTTTTTGGCTTCATTGAGGAGTTGTTGACGACACGCTTCTAGGGCTTGCTGTTGGGGGGATACCCCCGGGTAGGGTCACTCCAGGGTATAAGGGCCGAGTTAGCCGAGGGTCGGCAAGGTCAAAGCGGATGCTGGCCGAGTCACCTCAAGGCAGGCCGGATCACGGAGTAACCCGGGCCAGGGGGGGACGCCTAACATTATCTCGTCCGACTTAAGGAGTAAGTCGGAAATGCTTGTCTGACTTATATGCAGGAACAGGTGTGGCCGGATCTACTGTGATCCGGATCCTCGCTTGGCTTCTAGGAGAAGGAAGGAATCTCACTGGTCAAAAAAGAAGGTCCAGTGCGTACTGGATGAGCGAATAAAGCAAGGGCAGGACCACCGGATCGTGGCCGACAAGGGTGACAACGCTCACGTCGGCTGACGCGGGCGCCGCAGAGGCTACGTCGCTAAAGCAAGTGTGACGCGGGGGAAAAGCACCCCTGTCGGGTTACTACTTTGGGACGGGGCATATTCTTAGGAATATGCCTCCACGTATGCCCTAGGCCAGGACCGAACCACCACTATATAAGGGGGGATAGGGTTCTGGTAGAGGGGGTTGGCAGAATCCTAGTTGGTTGAGCACTAGTGGATCTAGGGTTCTTGGGCTAGTTAGTAGGCAAGAGTAAGAGAGTTTCTTCTTCCTCCTCTTATCAATACAGCTCAAGGAGCACTTGTAATCTTGGAGATAGAAAATCAATACAAAGCTTCTGTGTAGAGAATCACTCTACTATCCCTCCCTGGATTCCCCTAGCGTGTATTAGTCCCCACCTTTAGCCTATCCATGGCATCTGCCGTGACACCACCACGATAGTTGGCGCCCACCGTGGGGCTAGCGGCGCTAGCAGGGATGAAGATCCGGACGGGAAACCTCATCGGCACCGGCGAACGCATCGTCTCCGGGCTCGTTCAGCGCTTTGGAGCGCTGGACTACGCCAGCGACAACGCTGGCTACTTCGGCACGTACCCCCTTTCGCGCAACGGCATCTTCGTCAAGCTCGGTGCGCACAAGGTCTACGTTGTTGTGGACGTGTCTTGCGTTCATCCGCGTCGCGTCGTCGATGCAGGAGAACCACCCCTCACTGTGGCTCGCGGGGCGCGTATCGCTCGCTCCCCGGACCATGCAGAGGTGATGATGACTGCTCCAGGTGCGGGCGCAAGCAAAGATCCAGCGCCAGACCCGGAGGTAACGCCTAAGGCACCGAGGAAAGCTAGGGGTCCTCCGCTAGAGAGGCCTGAGAACGTGCTGAGGGAAGCTATGGATAGCTTGGCAAACCCGGTGGCAGCAGTGGTAGATCCGGCTCAGGCACAGGCCGAGCTAGAGGAGACCCGGCAAAAGATACTGGAGGGCGCAAAGAAAATAGCAGCGGCTCAGCAGTCGTTGAACATGACGCTGTGTGAATACCCGAAGGCGAACAAGGTTGATGCAGTAAGGGTAAAAGGAAAAAATCTCATGAGTGAGATGAACAGAGAAGGGGATGATGGACCAGAAGGGTCGGAAAACTATCTGTCTGTGGGGTTGCCGAAGTATAGTACCCCAGCGAAGAACCTTAGAGCAGCAGATGCCGCAGCGTCCGAACTAGAGGGTCTGACGGGTGAGGCCAGGCCTCTCTAGCGGAGGACCCCTAGCTTTCCTCGGTGCCTTAGGCGTTACCTCCGGGTCTGGCGCTGGATCTTTGCTTGCGCCCGCACCTGGAGCAGTCATCATCACCTCTGCATGGTTCGGGGAGCGAGCGATACGCGCCCCGCGAGCCACAGTGAGGGGTGGTTCTCCTGCATCGACGACGCGACGCGGATGAACGCAAGACACGTCCACAACAACGTAGACCTTGTGCGCACCGAGCTTGTCAGAGGCAGCAAGACCGGGTTAATGAGCTGGTTCGGATCGTGAACAGGCAGAACGAGGAGCTGCTGAGAGGTAACCCGGAGAGAGTTGGAGCTTCTAAGGTCGTCCATTCGGTGATGGGTAACCCGGAGAAATCCGCTGGAGCCGCGTCATCGCCTCATGGTGGCCCAAGAAGAGAAGAGGTAGTAACCTCGGCCAGACGGAACAAGCAGATCGTCCCGTACGACCCAACGCGTGCGGGAAAAGAAAAAGAGATGCGGAAAAACGACGATCGACGAAGTGTGAGCCGAGGTGAAGCTGGCCGAGGTAATCACGACCAAGGCAATGCTGGTCAAGGGAATGCTGCCAACAGCAATGCCGAACAGCGAAACTCGGCAGGAGCAGGTCAACCGCAGCAGCGGAATATACCAAGGCAAGAGCAAAGTGCCGGCCGAGGTATGCAACAGAGAGGAGCACAACGAGAGCAAAACCGATACAATGACGGAGACTCGGAGATGATGAATGCGGGATATGCAAGACCAGACTATCATGTGATAGGGTCGAGATTGGGAAGCAGGGATTTGATGCCGGATGACGCCAGGTTAAAGCTGGATCGCCTGTATAGGTCGGAACAGATCGAATGTCAAGGTCCTCCGGGTCCAGTGTGCTTTGGACCCCGGATCATGAAGGAACCGCCAGTACCCAACTTCCAATTGCCCAGGAACACGAAGACGTATGACGGCAGTACAAAGCCAGAGGATTGGCTGATAAACTACGCAACAACTGTGAAAATTGCAACTGGCAACTTGAGATGGGCTGTACGATACGTACCGCAGATGTTGGAAGGTCCGGCTAGGGTATGGCTGAATAATTTTCCACCCAGAAGCATCAATTGCTGGATAGATTTTGAAGAAATATTTATCAGCAACTTCTCAAGTACATATCAGAGACCGAATAGACCGCAGACCCTGGCGATGTGCAAACAGAGATCTAATGAAACGGATCGTGAATTCTTGACCCGGTGGTGTACCGTGAGAAACTCGTGTGAGGGAGTCATAGAGTCACATGCCATAGCATGGTTCGCACAAGGGTGCAGATATGGCAGCGAGTTGTGGATGAAATTGCAAAGGAAAATGCCAGTCACGTTGGCAGAGATGATCCGGATTGCGGATTCATATGCTTTGGGTGATCCGACCTAGCCCAGGATCGCGTCAAACGAGTCAAATGAGGAGTACTATCAGAGGGACGGAGCCGGGTCATCCCGGAGGAACGATTACAGGGGGAAAAGAAGAGATGATAGACCAGATCATCGGTACAGTTCGCAACAAGTTGCAGCTGTGAATCAAGATCAACCCGGAGCAAGGAGCAACCAACGCCAGAAAACGAGAGGGCAATGGACTCCTCGGAATGATGGCAAGAAAACATGGACTCCGGAGCAGAAGAAGCAATGGCAAGAGAAGAAGGACCGTCCGAGGTATACCTATGAGTCAATGTTGGACCAGCCATGTAAGTTTCACACGCCAAATCCGAACAGCCCGGCGGGTCACACAACAAGGCAATGTGAGTGGATGCGTAAGATAGAACAAGGTGGTTCAGGGAATGCTCAGGCACCCCGGAATGATCAACCTTGGCAGGAGTTACCCCGACAGCATTTGCTCTCCGGAGCAAACACGCAACAACTAATGTTGCCTCCCCCTCTGCCGAGGTATGACAACAATGAGAGAAGGGATGCAGTGCATCAGGTGGAAAACCATCAACAACCGGATCAGAGGTACTCCGGAAACGAGGGAAGGAATGAGTACAGGGAACATCAGCAGAGCTATTGTATGTTCACGACAGAGGAAAAATATAGGAAGAGCTTGCAGCGCCGACATATGGAGGTTAACGCGGTTATGCCTGCAGTGACGAGATACATGCCTGGGTCGGACCAGGAAATCACCTGGAGCGTCAAAGATCATCCCAAGCTTATGCCAAGTCCAGGCTCGTATGCACTAGTGTTAGATCCGACGTTCATTGGACCAAACATTAATGTGAGGTTCTCCAAGGTACTGATCGACAATGGCAGTAGCATTAACATCATGTATGCGGATACGATGCGCAAGTTGGGCATCTCGGAGAACATGCTCCAGGCTACAAGAACAACTTTCCATGGCATCGTACCAGGCATCTCCTGTGAGCCCATAGGCAAAATCCGGATCGACGTGCTGTTCGGCACGAGGGATAACTGCCGAACTAAGAATCTGGAGTTTGAGGTGGTGAACTTGGAGAGCGCGTATCATGCATTACTCGGGAGACCAGCACTGAGCAAGTTCATGGCAAGTTGCCATGTTAGTTATCTGAAGATGAAGTTGCCCGGGCCAAATGGAGCAATTACTATCGCTGGGGATTTCCGACGTTCTATTGAGTGCGCCTCAGCCGGGTCCAACCTAGCCGAGTCACTTTGCGCAAGAGAAAAGAAAAATCCAAGAGGTGGCGGCATTAGCTCAGTCCGCGCAGCAGTATATGCCGGCGTTAAGTAACCCGCATGGAAGCGTTTCGTTTCAAGCCGCAAAGGACACCAAGAAGATTCCAGTGGATAACATGTTTCTGGAGCGTACCGTAACAATTGGTGCCGGGTTAACTGACAAATAGGAAAGCGAGCTCGTCAACTTCCTCCGTGAGAATCGGGATATTTTTGCTTGGTCCACACAGGACTTGCAAGGTGTTCCGAGGGAGTTGGCCGAGCACTCTTTGAACATAAGACCCGGAGCAAGGCCGGTGAAGCAACCTCTCCGACGTTTCGCCGAGGATAGGAGAAAGGTCATTGGTGATGAGATAGCTCTTGCTAGCAGCAGGATTTATCATGGAAGTGCTATATCCGGATTGGCTCTCTAATCCGGTGTTGGTAGAAAAGAAGAAGGATGATCCGAACGTGGCAGTGGTTTGGCGTATGTGTATCGATTACACGAACCTGAACAAGGCATGTCCAAAAGATCCATTTCCACTACCGAGGATAGATCAGGTTATCGACTCAACCACGGGATGTGAACTATTGTCATTCATTGACGCATATTCTGGTTTCCACCAGATACCTCTGAACCCGGATGATCAAATAAAAACTGCGTTTATTACCCCGTACGGGGCTTATTGCTATCGCACTATGCCGTTTGGTTTACGAAATGCAGGTGCAACGTACCAAAGATGTATGCAAAAATGTTTGCACGATCAAATAGGTCAAAACATGGATGATGTAGTTATCAAGACCAAGGAAAGCGCAATGCTCCTTGACGACATAAGGCGAACATTCACGAACTTGAGGAGATTCCGGATGAAGCTTAACCCGGAGAAATGTAACTTCGGTGTCCCGGCTGGGAAATTACTCGGATTTCTTGTCTCCAGCCGAGGTATCGAAGTTAATCCGACTAAGATCCGAGCCATCGAACGAATGGAGCTGCCGAAGTGTCTCAACGATGTCCAGAAGTTCACTGGATGCCTGACCTCGTTGAGTCGGTTTGTATGTCAGTTGGGAGAAAAGGCACTGCCTCTCTACCAACTCATGAAAAAGTCAGATAAATTCGTTTGGACGCCGCAGGCCGATGAAGCTTTTGCCCACTTAAAAAAGATGTTGGCCACTGCACCAGTGTTAGCTTCTCCACTATCAAAGGAGCCAATGTTGCTCTACATAGCCACAACCAATCGAGTTGTAAGTGCAGTGATTGTAGTGGAGCGTGATGAAGAGGGTAAGTCGGTGCAGAGGCTAGTGTATTACTTGAGCGAGGTATTGTCTGCCTCAAAACAGAACTACCCACACTTTCAAAAGGTGGCACACGGTGTTTATATGGCGGCAAAGAAGTTAAAGCACTACTTTGAGGAGCATCCCATTAAAGTGATATGCGAAGCCCCCATATCCGAGATAATGGGTAACAAAGATGCGAATGGCAGAATTGCGAAATGGGCAATTGAGCTAGCACCTTACGCACCCCAGTATGATAGAAGAGAAGCAATCAAGTCTCAGGCTGTGGCGGACTTTTTCGTAGATTGGGCCGAGCTGCAATACGAACCACCGCCACCAGATCCAAACTACTGGAGGATGCACTTTGACGGATCAAAAACAAAAACCGGGTTAGGTGCCGGGGTTGTGCTTACCTCGCCAAAGAAGGATCATCTCAAGTACGTATTGCAGATCCATTTCGCGGCATCAAACAATGTCGCTGAGTACGAGGCTCTGGTGCATGGTCTCAAAGTGGCAAAGGAGATTGGCATACGTCGGATAATATGCTTTGGCGACTCAGATCTAGTAATACAGCAAGTGTCCGGAGTGTGGGATGCCCTGGATCCAAACATGGCATTATACAGATTTCATGTGCAGAAGATCTCGGGTTACTTTGAGGGATGCGAATTTCACCATGTACCTCGCGTGGAAAACGAAGCTACTGACATGTTGTCAAAGCTCAGATCGACCCAACAGGCAATTCCATCAGGCGTAGCATTGGAGCACCTCAGAAAACCATCTATCAGGCCGTCCCTAGGAACCGACTCAATCTATGTCCCGGAAAACACGGAATCCGGAGCTGAGCCCATGGACATTGACATGGGAGGTAGCACGCCGAACCCGAGGACTGCCTCGGCAAACCCGGGGACTGCCTCTGTAGACACGGGGGCTACCTCGCTAGACCCAGGTACTGTTCAGCGTGATCCGGCTGAAGTTATGCCGGTGGATCGGATGGAAATTGACGAGGAGATGTTCCCCACGCCAGCGATACCAGCTTGGGCACTACCTATATACCAATTCTTGAAAGATGGAACGTTACCCACTGAGGAAGTGCTAGCCAGGCAAACTTAGAGGAGAGCCAAAGCTTACACAATCATCAATTCCGAGCTGTACAAACGGAGTGTAACCAATGTCCTCCAGCGGTGTGTTGACCCAGAAGAAGGACTTAACATTCTCCGAGATATACACCAAGGAGAATGCGGGCACCATGCCTCATCCCGGGCCTTAGTGGCAAAGGCGTTTCGGCATGGATTCTACTAGCCAAGCGCCTTGGAGCAAGCAGAAGATCTGGTGAGAAAATGCAATGGTTGTCAAAGATACGCCACCAAGACACATATGCCTAGGTCGGAACTCAAAACCATACCAATTACATGGCCATTTGCTATGTGGTGCTTGGATATGGTTGGCCCGTTTACAAGCGCCTTGGAGCAAGCAGAATCCTAGTTGGTTGAGCACTAGTGGATCTAGGGTTCTTGGGCTAGTTAGTAGGCAAGAGTAAGAGAGTTTCTTCTTTCTCCTCTTGTCAATACAGCTCAAGGAGCTCTTGTAATCTTGGAGATAGAAAATCAATACAAAGCTTCTGTGTAGAGAATAACTCTACTATCCCTCCCTGGATTCCCCTAGCGTGTATTAGTCCCCACCTTTAGCCTATCCATAGCATCTGTCGTGACACCACCACGACACTTGCGCCCTTTCATCCAGCTCATCTGCAGTAAGTTCTGCAGCTGTAGGGATAGGTGTGGTTAATGCGGCATTGATGAGTTTACGCGCACCTTCAGTGATCACGTGTCCATCCACCGATGCTTCTTTTTTTAGCTCGTCCGGGATAAGTGCTCCATCCGAGTCTTCTTCGTATTCCTCAGCAATCACCTCCTCTGTCAGAGGGTCTTTTGCCGGGGTCTTGTTTTTCTTGTTCTTATTCTTTGCCTTCTTGGCAACGCCGGTAGCAAAGACGGCTTTGGGTCCGTTTCCCGGAGTCAAGCTCTTATCGGTACTTTCGGACATTTGGACTTCGGGATTATCTCTGATGTCCATGTCATCCTGCGCTTTGGGAGAGTGTTCCCCGGATCCTTCATCCATGGCTTCTCCTTCTTCTGCAGCTTTGGAGTTGTACTCCTCTTCATATTCCACGGAGAACTTTCGGAAATCTGCTGACATCATCGACTCATCCAAGGATGCGGGTACGTCGGCGTTTGTTCCAATTGCCTCCAGCACCGAGTCGGTGTTTTCTCCAGCATCGGCAGAGCCGGATCCGGATCCCACGTATCCAACAAAGTGCGACACGTGCTTCTTGAGGTACCTACGGCTTTCGCGATCAGCCATATCGAAACTTTTGATGGTCTCGAGGATTGCATCTGCGCTTTCGCCTTGCAGTATCATACTTCGTAGTGTGTACCTTAGGAAAGGCCTGTCTGTTCCGGCATCATCAGAGCCGGAATCAGTGTCGTTGATATGCTCCTCCTAGATTTCGACTTCCACGGGTGGGTCGATCTGGGATTCGGCTCCTCCGGGGAGATCCACTCTAGATTCGATGTTGACCGCTAGGTCTTCTTCAGGTTCGGGTTTCTCCACTATCTCCGCAACTGGTGCAGGCTGGGTGGGATTAGGGTTTTCTGAGATCCGGAATTCTGCTGCCTCCGTGGACAAAGGGGACCCAGAAAATTCTCCGCCTCTATCATCACCGCTAGGGTGGGTTGGGAAGGTTCAGCGAAACCGATGTAAACATCGATCTCGCCAAAAGACATGATTGTGTAGGCAGTCACGGCTTCCTTTGCCGAAATCCAAGTCTCGTCAAGAACGATGAGAGGGACATCGCTGGCGTAGAGGATGCGACCGACGGCGATGGTCTCGCCGATTCTGATTCTTGCAGATTCCGCTCGGAACGCAGATCCGAAGCTCACTTGCCCCACGGTGGGCGCCAACTGTTGTCGGATTGATGACAAGTACGCCATGAGGGGGCCCTCGAGGCGTGCGGAAGAGAGGGGGGTGAGACGTACGGTATTCCGGGATGGTGTGCACACAAGTTTACCCAGGTTCGAATCCGCCGGCTTTGGACGGATCCTACCCCTGCTAGCAATCCAGTAATACGGCAGAGCCGGAATATGGGTTACAAGGGTTTCGCCTGTGCGAGTTGAGGGTCTAAAGTATTGGGTGTTATCTGGTGCCCTAAAGGCCGGCCTAGGGTTTATAGGAGAGATCTATCCGGCTACGACTAAGAGTCTGTTACAGAGTACATCTTGAACTACAAGTAACATTATGGGCCTAAGTCGGTAAGTCTTCTGGGCCTTCCCGTAGCCGGATTGGACTCCGTCTTCTCTCCCTGACTGGGCCGCCCATGAAGCAAAGCTCTAACCCGAAGTGGGCCACCCTGGTCAGTGAGGAACTATGAGGATACCCGGAAAGTATATCCCCAACACGCGTCGTAAACGGTAGCGGGAAGTGATCCTTTGGGCGGTGCTTATTCAGGGAGGTCAAATCCACGCACATCCGTAGGATATCCGTGTCCTTTTTAGGTACCAGCACCATGTTGGCGAGCCAAGTGCTTTCCTTGATCTCGCGTATGAATTTGGCGTCGAGGAGTCTGTTGATCTCCATTCCCACCGCTTTTTCTCTTGGTTCAGACAGTCGCCGAATTGTTTGCTTGACTGGCCTTGCGTCTGGGTTGACATTGAGTGCGTGCTCGGCGAATTCCCTGGGGACCCCTGGCATGTCCACTGGACACCAGGCGAAGATTTCCCGGTGCTCACGAAGGAATTCGACGAGCGCGAGTTCCTATGCATGACTCAAGTTGTTGGCAATGAGGGCCGTCTTGGACTAGTCCAATGGGTGGACCTGGACTTTCTTCGTGTGCACCGACGAGTCGAAGGACAGGTCGGGTGAACTTGGCCGGCTCAGGGGAGGCAGACTGTTGTCTGTCGACTCCTTCAATCTTGCGAGTTCCTCCTGCATGCCGAAGGACTAGGAGATTCTGTTGAATTCCCTATCGCAGCTGTCGGACCTCTCGAAGCTCCCGTTGATTGTGATGACGCTGTTTGGGCCCAGCATTTTCATCTGCAGGTAGGCGTAGTGCGGTACTACCATGAACCTGGCAAACGCGACACGTCCGAGGATGCAGTGGTACTGTGAGCGCCAGTCGACGACTTCGAAGTCGATGCGTTCACGTCGAAAGTTTTTTGGCGTGCCGAAGATGACGTCGAGGTTGATTTTGCCCAGGGGATATACGCCCTTGCCTGGGACGATGCCGTGGAACGTCATGTCCGAGACCTCTAGACAGGTCAGAGGGATCCTCATCGCTCGCAAGGTACTCGCGAACATGAGGTTAATGCTGCTTCCACCATCCATGAAGACGCGAATCATGTCGAAGCCTCCGATCTGCGCCTCGAGTACGAGGGGACAATGGCCTAGGCGAGGTACTTGGCGCGGATGGTCGCGCTTGTCGAAGGTGATGCAGGAGTCGCTTCCACTAAGGTACTCAGTGGTGGATGGTGGAGAGTTTGTCGCCAAGTTAACTTGGAGAGTGATGGCCTTCTGCACCCGATTTGAGGGGCGCCCCTTTTGGATCATCATGTTGCCCACAACCCGTGGGTATGGCTCGCCGCCTTGATTCTGGACCGGTGCGGCCACGAGTGGTGGTGGAGGAGCTCCATGTGCTACAACGCCTGGGGTGACTCCATAGCCCCTGTTGATCGCATCGTGATTCATCCGAGCCAAACCCTCGTGGATCTTGAGGAACTCGTGGCAGTCCTTGAGAAGGTGGCTGGATTTTTTTCTTTCTGTCGTGCTTGTCGATGTAGAAGTGCACGTTGCATGGCCCGGACAGTTTTTCCTCAATTTTCGTTGCAGGTGCCTCTTCGCGAGTGCGGCACTGCCATACCTGCGTGGTTTTCCCGGAGTCGCGCTGTCCACCGCTGCGATAGTCATTGTTGCGGTTGTCGTCGCGCCTGTCGGCGTAGCCGGCTACGACCATGTTGACATCGTCGCGATCATCATAGATGCGCATTCGACGCTTGCTTCGGCGATCACGTCTGCGCTCGAGTTCTGCTTCGTCGTCAGAGTGAACGCGGTTTTTCACCGAGTCTTCTCCATCTGCCCACCGATTCGCGATTTCCATCAGCTGGTTAATTGTTTTGAGCTTCGAGCGGCCCAGCTCTTCCCTGAGATCTATGCGACGAACGCCACCGTTGAATGCGTCGATTGCGCGATCTTCCGAGATGTTTTCCGCAGAGTTCTTGATGATGGAATACCTCTGGATGTATGAGCATAGCGATTCACCCGACCTTTGCTGGCAGCACCTCAGTTCTTCGATTGATGCGGGCCTTTTGTAAGTGCCCTTGAAGTTGTGCACAAAGCTGTAGACCAGCTCTTCCTACCTACGAATGGATCCGCGCGGGAGATTGTTGAGCCATGCTCGGGTGGCGCCCTACAGCTGTAGTTGCAGGCATTGCATGGCCGTGCTTCAACTTCCACCGTGGAGCCTGAGGAGGAGATGTGGTCCTCCAACCAGATTTTTGGGTCCTGCAGGCCATCAAATTTTGGGTTCTCCAATGGGAGCTTGAACCCCTTGGCATTCGCTTTTGCCTGATAGCCCTGCTGAAGCATCTGGCGCCACAGAGCTCCACGTCTTTGTGCTCTGAGTCAGTCGAGCGGGTGCATCATGCCCTTGATTTGTCGATTTTGTGCTGCGTGAGATCATCACGCGCATCGTAGTCATGGTCGTATCACCGTGAGCGGCGGTGTCGAGACAGGTCGTGGCTGTCATCGCTGGACGAGGGTGAGGAATAGCATTTTGCCAGAGCCTTGCTTTTCTTTGGCTCCGGCGTTGGTTCTTTGTCAAGAGAAGCCTCGATTAACCCCAAGCCCGCGATCGTAGACCGGTGCATGGCGGCTCGGGGATCTCTAGCCGGCGGCTGGTTGTTGAGGAGGTACATGGTGGCCACTGTCACCATAGCTTGCGGCGTCTTTGGGACCATGTTGCCCCATGTGTCGACTGTCATAGAGCTTAAATCAAGGACTTTCGCAGCTTCTATGCGCTCCTACTCAGTGAGGTGGGCCATTCGAGATCGCCTCTTGTTGGCCACATACTCGTTGCCCTTGGAGGAGGATCCTCTGTGGGAGGAGAGCCCAGCCCGTCGAAAACTCAACTCGTCCGCCGCCTTTTTACGCGCTTCGAGTTGCGCGTATGTATTCCTCCTTTAATAGCCAATGATAGCCCATCAGCAGATCTTGCGATGTGCCGGGGGCAGAGGATTGCCTCACAGGGCTTCTCGGCAACGAGCCCACTCGAGATCGCTGAGCTTGATCATGACACGTTCGCCAGTGTGTTCGTTCACCATGGTTGGAGATTCGACTGCCCCTCCATTGTTGACGGGCGCGCCATTGCCACCGTTGGTGGGGCCGCCATTGGGTGGTCCGCCATTAGGTATGCCACCGTTGGGTGGATTAGGGCCGTTGCCACCATTTTCGCGATTGGCGCTGGTTTCACCGGCGTTGATGACGGCGCACATGAAGTGGTTGGGGAAGCTGCTGCTTCCGCAACTTTCGGATCCGGAGCCGTAGACCCCATCTTCTGTTGCTAGGCCACCCAGATCAGATCCACGACTGTTGTCGCTGTCCGTACTCTCAGCTGCTGCTTAGGTGTTGAGCTCACTGAGGGCGCCGATTGGTGGTGGGAACCACGATGCTGGAGCAATCGCGGATGCTGTTGGCTGGTCAGGCATGCGAAGCGTGCCCATCTGACCAACTTGGAAGCGGAAGCTCCCGATCGCCAGGCTGATTCCATCGCCCATAGACTCGAAAGCTGAGCGAGTGGCTAGCGTGTGGACAGTGAAGTCAAACACACCGAAGAGCTGGCGAATCTCCGCTGTTGTGGAGTTGTAGATCGCGGTTGATGGGGCCGAAGAAGCCGCAACATCAGCACTCCCACTTCCCACAGACGGCGCCAATTGACGAGGGTTTAACTCATCAATGCCCATTGTTATGGACTTGGGTTTTGGAGAAGGAGGGAGCGCTAGAAGCATCAATCGGCTAGCAAACAAGAACACAGGGACACAAGGTTTACCCAGGTTTAGGCCTCATAGAGGTCCCTACTCCTGCTTATCTGCTCTTAGAATGAACGAAGGAATCGAAGATTACAGGGGCGCGCAGATGCAATCTGGTGAGAGTTGTGGAAACTAGGCTTGCGTGTGTCCTCCTTGCCGCCCCCTCCTAGCCTTTATATAGATAGGCCAGGTCTCGGGTAGCAGGTCGAGTCGGTTACAGATTATGGTTTTCCCTTTAAACTTTCTATCTTTAAACTTCTTCTTGTCTCGCAAGTCATCGAGAGTCCGTGGGCCACTCGAAGTCTTCATTGGGCTGTGGCAACGCCGTGGACTTCTATCTAGACTGTATATACCAAACTCGAGTACCTGCAGGGTATACCCATGTCACTGTTGCTTCCGCAACTTTCGGATCTGGAGCCGTAGACCCCATCTTCTGTTGCTAGGCCACCCAGATCAGATCCACGACTGTTGTCGCTGTCCGTACTCTCAGCTGCTGCTTAGGTGTTGAGCTCACTGAGGGCGCCGATTGGTGGTGGGAACCACGATGCTGGAGCAATCGCGGATGCTGTTGGCTGGTCAGGCATGCGAAGCGTGCCCATCTGACCAACTTGGAAGCGGAAGCTCCCGATCGCCAGGCTGATTCCATCGCCCATAGACTCGAAAGCTGAGCGAGTGGCTAGCGTGTGGACAGTGAAGTCAAACACACCGAAGAGCTGGCGAATCTCCGCTGTTGTGGAGTTGTAGATCGCGGTTGATGGGGCCGAAGAAGCCGCAACATCAGCACTCCCACTTCCCACAGACGGCGCCAATTGATGAGGGTTTAACTCATCAATGCCCATTGTTATGGACTTGGGTTTTGGAGAAGGAGGGAGCGCTAGAAGCATCAATCGGCTAGCAAACAAGCACACAGAGACACAGGGTTTACCAGGTTCAGGCCTCGTAGAGGTCCCTACTCCTGCTTGTCTGCTCTTGGAATTAACGAAGGAATCGAAGATTACAGGGGCGCGCAGATGCAATCTGGCGATAGTTATGGAAACTAGGGTTGCGTGTGTCCTCCTCGCTGCCCCCTCCTAGCCTTTATATAGATAGGCCAGGTCTCCGGTAGCAGGCCGAGTTGGTTACAGATTAGGGTTTTCCCTTTAAACTTTCTATCTTTAAACTTCTTCTTGTCTCGCAAGTCATCGAGAGTCCGTGGGCCACTCGAAGTCTTCATTGGGCCGTGGCAATGCCATGGGCTTCCACCGTATCTGGACCGTATATACCAAACTCGAGTACCTGCAGGGTATACCCATGTCACAAGTTCATCATTGGAATAATTAACAAACAAAGTATCCTAATCCTTATATCATGAGATAATATCTAATCACTATCACCTGAGGCTGCCTTGACTACATCAAATGTCACACCGTAATGTGTCTATCAGGTATTCTAGAGAGATATGTTGATGTGTATGCATCGAGATCAAGATTTGTTCTCCTGTGTGACGGGAAGATACACTGGGCCCACTCGGTGAGATTACATCCATAAGTTGTGCAGCATGTGACTACGTCATGAGGATAGAATATCACAAGGGACATTATGGGTATCCAAATCCTGCTAATGATCATTGAGATGAGAAGCATCTCGATCATGTATGTGATGTTGCCGAACCATAGGGTAACACGCTTAAGGGTTATACGACACTTAGGAGATCGTTTTGGAATCATCGAGATCATGGAAGAAAGAGAAGAGAAAGTTGGAAGTGTTTCGTGAGAGAACCGGAATCGTTCCAAGAGGATCCAAAGAAGTTCAGAGAGAACTGAAAGGTGTTTCAGGTTAAAGGGAATTTAATAATATGTATTTTATATTAATTATTAGAATTACATTAAAATAATATTTAAAATTTAATTTAATGGGGCAGCTCACCCTATTGGGATAAACTCCAGAGGGAAGGCCCAAGAGGGCAAACCGCCCCAAGGGGCCAAGCCACCGCTGCTGCCTTGGGAAGGGGGCGGGCAGGGTAGGGCCCACCCGGTCGCTAGCCTCCCTTAGGACGCGGCTGCGGGGCTAACCCGGCTACCTCCCCTCCTTGGCTAGATGCCTCGTCCCCTCCTCTTCATTTAGTCCCACCCCAGGATTTGGCAAGGAAGGGTCTCCCCTTTTCCCTATATAAGAAGGGTCTTATCGGAGGAAAAATACACACAATATTTTGTAAGTAAATTTTCCTTAGGGAATCTCTCTCTCTTGTTGTCTCTCATGCTTGCGGTTCTAAGAAGAACTGTGCACGTGGGAGCTATGTTTCTTTAGCACGCTGCTGGATCCCTAGTTCTAGAAGGCCTACTTTCGCTTCACGGCTGGATCAAGGAGAATGGAGGTCGTCATCGAACACCGGACATGTGCGATACCACGGAGGTGCTGCCACTTGTGGCACCAGGATTATCATGCGAGGAGCAACGCGACCTTGAGGTCGGCTATGAGTACGACTACATCATCCATGTTCTCATGATCATTAAACGCTTTCAGTCTACAAGGGTATGTCACCGAAACCTTGTATGTTATAGTATTACTCCTAAATAGATCCTAGCATATGGTGTTGTGCTAGTCATGAACACTTATTGTTTTCTACTACGAACCTCTTTAGTGGTATTAGAGACAATCTATGTGTAGTATTGCTTGTACGGTTAGAACACATGTTGAATGTGGGTATTGATCCTATAGTTGTTACCCTCTCACGTGCACTTGTTCATATCGCGTCATTGTTTGATGAAGCGGCCCATAACGACCTTATGCGTAATCTAACGCGAGGCTGCTTCCACGCTCAACATATGGCTTGTACCACATAAGTGGCTAGTAGGTGTCTATATCTCTTTCAGCAGTTGATATGGCATTTGCAACAGAGGGTCTCGGAAGGGGTGTCATAGAGACAACTATTTGATCAATGTTGTGGATGTAAGTTCGTAGGTAAGAAATGGTTTTATCATAAAAGCCCTAGAAGCC
Source organism: Avena sativa (assembly GCA_916181665.1). Classification (NCBI taxonomy): domain Eukaryota; kingdom Viridiplantae; phylum Streptophyta; class Magnoliopsida; order Poales; family Poaceae; genus Avena; species Avena sativa. The sequence continues at coordinate 361,340,669 of OV702290.1, read as the reverse complement.
ACGTAAAACTTGCAAAAGATAAAGTAGAAGCATATAACTTTGTTTTGTAGGAGGGCATGTGATGTGATATGGTAATGATCGTGATTGAGGTAAAGTATATTACTTTTATGTTGCGAATTTGTGTAGTAATAGTCCCCGTATAAATGGAAGATCAATTGGTGGCGTTGTAAACTTGGCACCATACTGGTGGGAAAGATGGAGATCATGCCGAAGCATTCGATGGAGATCAAGGCGCACAAAGAAGGATAGTATCATATCACTATAACTGCATCTGATGTTAATCCTTTATGCATCTTATTGGTTGATAGTTTAGATACTCGACGGTAGCATTATATAAGATGATCCCTATTTAATACCAATAAAAGTGTTCTCCCTTAATGTGCACCACTAAGAAAGTTCTTCATTATGAAGCATGTCGTGATGATCGGGTGTTAGAAATATCGATGTTCGCATACAGTGGGTGTAAGCCATGTTACACAACGAATACACTTATGTTAAATTGGCAAACCTAGCATGTACAAAACATGGCCTCGGAACACGAGATATCGAAAGATAGAGCATAAGTCACATGAATGATGTGATTGACACTATGTTGCCACCTTTGCAGCTATATCATCGGCCGATGATCGGGGGTGGTGTAGTGAATTGGGTTCGTGTAATCACTAAAATCGTCTTAGGGTGATAGTTTTAGTGGGAGCTAAATGAATAATTTCATTATGAATTTGAACTCGTATTATGAACTTTGTCTAAGCCTTTGCAATTATCCTTGTAGATGATGGTCATTCCCAACATTTAGGACATCTCTGGTTCATTCTTGAACAGCGAGAAACTTAAGCTAGATGGGTCAAACTTCACCAATTGGTACTAGCTCTTAAGGGATGTCCTCACTAGGAACAATCTTCTCTATGTGCTATGAGAACCAATAGGAGATTTCCCCGAAGACCTCGTGGGTGAGCAATATGATTTCTTTTATCAAGCTCATCGTTACACTTTTGTTACTATCAAGTACATCATAATTCATGCTATTGAGTCTGGCCTACGAGTACACTTTCACAAAATTGAAGCATATAGTATGTCGATGGACTAAAGGAAATGTTTCTGACACAAGTCAGGATCATGAAGTATGAGTACATGAACACCTACTTTGAGATCCACTTGGATGTCATGGAAGAGATTCATGAGCTCCTTGTAGATAGGCTACTGGTTGACGGATAGCTTTGTGATGTGTTGTGTTTGCTTCCTCCCACCTACAAAGATGTCGTTAGGGGCTATGTCTGAAGGGAATATGCCCGAGAGGCAATAATAAAGTGGTTATTATCTTATTCCTTGTTTATGATAAATATTTATTTTGCATGCTATAATTGTATTAATTTGGAAACATTAATACATGTGTGTTTAATAAACAAAAGGAAAGTTCCTAGTTATGCCTCTCTTATAAACTAGCTCGTTGATTAACAAAATGATCAAGGTTTCCTGATCATGGACATTGGATGTTGTTAATAATGAGGTCACAACATTAGTGGAACGATGTGATGAACATTCATCTGAAGTATAGCATTACGATCAAAGTCATTGTGTTTATATTGCTATAACATCATACGAAGTAATCCTAGTCCTTAGACCATGAGATCATGTCAATCACTAACACTGGAAGAGTATCTTGATAACATCAAACGTCACACAGTGAAAGGGTGATTATAAAGGTGGGTTCGGTGCTACAAAAGTGTTATGTAGAGGCCCATGGATCAAGAGTGGGATTTGTCCATCCCTATGACGGCTAGATATACTCTAGGCCCTCTCGGTGATATCACATTGGTTAGCTTGCAAGCAAGTGATAAGATCACTAGAATGTTATATCACGGGAACGAGAAAAGAGTGCATGTCGGTAACGAGATCAAACTAGGTATGGAGATACTGATGATCGAATCTCGGACATGTAATATATCACGAGACAAAGGGATTTAGTCACTAGCGTTAAAGGTTCTCACGATCACAGAAGTCATCGTTGAATGTGTAGGTGTCAGTATGGATCTCCAGGTCCCGCTTCTGATTATTGATCTAAGAGGGGTCTCGATCATGTCTGCATTATTCGTGAACTGTAGGGTGACACACTTAAGGGATACCGACACCATTTGGAGCAAATATGTTTTAGATAAAGATTTAAGAAAGTGCTGGAATTATTTCAATAGACACCGAAACTATTTCGGGTGAAATTGCTAAAATTGGTTCTGCATGTAATATTGAAATGTTGCAGGGGGTTTTATGTGAATGTTTGTTAATTAAAGTAATTAAAAATATTATTAATAAAATTAATAAAAGAGTTTTATTAGATGAGACAGCATTAGATTTGGAGAAATTTAATGCATTTAAAGTGGAGACTTTAAAGAGGAATGTTAAGGGGCAAATTTATGTGGAGGGAGTTACCACCACATGAATGAGGAGGTGAAGGGTCACCCCTTGGGCGCCGGCCATGGGGAGGGGCACCCCCTCCTCCTATAAAAGGCCACCCTCACACCCCTTATTCCTGACACCTCCTCATGAGGGATCTCTCTCCCCCTCTAGTATTATTTCCCCATGGTCTCGGATAAGCGAGATACATGTTCCCGGTGGCTTTATCTGGAAAAGAGTTGCTGCTTTCGCTGCTTTGCTGGAGCGAGGGACGGAGGTTGTCGGGGTACCGGACGTGTGTGCGATCACGGATGCACCGCTACTTTGCGGTGCTAGACTTGGTGGTGCTGGACTTGCTGGAGCTGGATCTGATGGACGTGCTGGAGCCGGACATACTGGACTTCATCACGATCTTGAGATCGGCAAGTGTACGACTACATCATCCACGAGTTCCATCTCGTTAACAAAGCTTTGTTGTCGTCGAGGGTAAGTTCTCTATGGATGTATATCCACCCATTGCTTGTATCTAGTAGATAGATCTTGGCGTATAGTTCCCATCATAGGAATTTTGTTTTGTTTTCTATGCTACGAACCCAACAGTGGTATCAGATCCTGATCCATGCATAGGTGCTTTGCACGGGTAGAACACATAAGAGTATGTGGGAGGTGATGATCATGTTATTGCTTCTTATATGTACTTTGGATATTGGTGGCATAGTGGGATGAAGCGGCCCGGACCAACCTTACATGTCATCGCACATGAGACCGGTTCCACGACTGACATGCAACTAGTTTTGCATAAGTGGCTGGCGAGTGTCTGTCTCTCCTACTATAGTCAATATCTGATTTATAACGAGTTGCTAATAACTTGGTTATCCTCGTTGTGGTTCCATGTTCGTAGGTAAGACTGCAATTGATAAATTAGAGGCGTCTAGTTTAGACCGTTGCTGGGGTAGTGTCTTGATATGGTAATGTTGTAAGTAGATGTATGGTAGATACTCTTACAACACACTTAACGTGTAAGTTCCATAGACCTTGGCCTTACACACAAAGGAATGATAAAGATCATACCACGATGCATATGATAGAGATCAAATGCATGGACCATATCATCCCACTTTACACATTAGATGTTCGCATCTTATATTGCTAGTTTGGCGTTTTTAGTAGCATTGTAAGATGATCCCTCATTTAAATATCAAGATAAAATGTGTTCTTCCTTAAGTATGCACCGTTCTATGGATCATGTTTTGAGACATCACGTGATGATCGGGTGTAATCGACTCTACGCTTTCATATAATGGGTGTAAGATAGTTTTACACACGCGAATACTAAGGTTCTTACTTGGCGAGCCTAGCATGTACAGACATGGCCTCGAAACATGGACCGAAAGGTTAAGCATGAGTCATATAGTTGATGTGATGCCCATATTAATGCTCGCCTTTGAAGCTACAACGACTCATGTGACGATCGAACTTGGTGTAGTGGATTTGGTTCATGTAATCACCAAAAAGGCACGAGGGATGTCGTTTTTGAGTGGGAGTTCATTTCTAATTTGGATTAGTCGAACCAAATTTGTCATAAACTAAACCAAAGTGAATTTGCATAATTTGTTATAGTCATTGGCATTTGTTTACTACCTTATGCTTAGTTTTAATTGAGATAATAGAACTATAGAATTCTGGATATTTACTTTACGAACTGGTACCGTATTGTTTTGAATGTCAATTTAAAGTTTACAAGTCCTATTTCAAACTTTCAGCAAACTCTATTTACTCCATGAAGTTTAATAAGTAGTATTAAATGAAGAGTAAGAATTCCAATGTTAGTATCTAAAGTATCATGCTTGCCTCCATGATTATTGATATTCAAAAGTTGTTTTTAATATCGAGATTATCTAGGAGCCGAAAGAATTGTTTCAGAAACCATCATGTGTGGAAGATATTATGATATATGCAACAATGTTTTTGGTTGCATTATGATAGAGTATAATTTAGCAAAATACATGTTCTAATATTGTATGAGAATTTGTGAAGGTTGGAGACGCTAAGCATCCTAATCTACCAAAAAGGTTTTGGGAACTGATATTATACTCACGATTCATCCTTATAGGCTATAGTAGCTTGATCATGAAGTTGTCATGATAAGGATGAATAGAAGATGTAAGTAAAATGTTTACTACACTAAAAGATTACTAAAGAATGGATTTTTTGAAAGAATGCCAAACATTTGATGATGGTGATCCACTTCAAAGTGTAAGTCCAAAGGTATTAGTATTTGACTATACACTACTATGTGTGATGTGAATGACACCACTATTGATGTTGATAGATTCTTTTAAAAGAAAAGGAATTGCTGAAAGAGAATCTATAAAATATTTGGCAGAAAAGAAAAAGTTGGAGATGTCCAACTTAGGTATATAGAAGATATACATGTTATGGATATATTCTTTTATTATTAAACAATGTGATTCTTAGGTATTGGATACCGAATTGGTTGGTGTGAAGTGTCATACAGAACAACATAATTCATGAACTGCAACGGCCTAAGTAACTAGCAAGAGGGTTGTTGAACAAACAAAACAATGTTCTTCTAATAGAATGGTTACCTAGGACGTGTACAAGACACGATCCGAAGGGTTTTGTTAATTCAAATGGTGCTAAAAGGTCATGCAAACTTCAATAGTTGAAGTGAGCATAGCGGAGTTTGAATCTTCACCATGATGAAAATGTTAAAGGAGTTTAAATTCATCGGAGATGATGAAGATGCTTGCATTTGCAAGAAATTAAGTGGGAGCGCTGAGACATATTTCTAATACATTATGTAGAGGACATGGTGTTGATTAGAAATGATGTATCTTTTATTGACACAAGTTAAGAATTTCATTAAAATAGGATTTTGATGAAAGACTTGGGCAAAACCAGAATATTTGGCATCAATGCCTATATGGATAGATTGAGGCACTAATATGGTTGTGCCAGACGTACATATATGAGATATTGAAAGGGTTCAATATGAAAACAACAAGAAAGGTTCTTGCTGCATGGAAAGGATTGTATCAAGATTCAAGTGTTTTAACACTTGGTGAGTAAAATCACATGAAGATTTTGATTGATTATACCATGATATGTATATATCCAGATATGTCCTATGCTCTAAATGTTATGAGCACATACCAGAATGATTCACAATATGATCATTGGACGATAGTAAAGATATTCTTATGAGCTTTCGAAGAACTAAGAATATATCATGTATAAGTGACAAATAGTTAAAGGTAGTCCATTGTAAAGTGTTACATTGATACTAGTTTTGTCACAAGATACAAATTAAAATTTATCTCAATTTAGACTATGGGTGGCACAATGTAATGGAAAGAATGTTCCATGATGGATTTGGATGAGTTCCAAAGTTCAGACATTGTGATGGATACTACAACAAAATGCTAAGTATATGACTGCTATAGTAGCAGCAAAGGAGGGCATTTGTTTTAAGTAATTTGTTATCAAACTAGGTGTGGTTCAAAGTGGGCTAATACTATGAATATATATTGTATGACAATAATATCAACATATTTTAACCTAAACAAACTAAAGGTCTCACCAAAGTACCAAATTTATACAATGCCATCTCATTTGAGAATGAGTGATGCGTAGAGATGCAAAGACATGCAAATACACAAGGACCTGAAACTGTCAGATCTGGAGATTATGTTAACCACTAGCAATCGCGTATAGGCAACACCAGAAAGCCATAGGTGTTCAATACGCAAAGTTTTTCAAACTAGATTATTGACTCTAGTGCAAGTGGGAGACTGAAGGGAATATGCCCGAGAGGCAATAATAAAGTGGTTATTATCTTATTCCTTGTTTATGATAAATGTTTATTTTGCATGCTATAATTGTATTAATTTGGAAACGTTAATACATGTGTGTTTAATAAACAAAAGGAAAGTTCCTAGTTATGCCTCTCTTATAAACTAGCTCGTTGATTAACAAAATGATCAAGGTTTCCTGATCATGGACATTGGATGTTGTTAATAATGAGGTCACAACATTAGTGGAACGATGTGATGAACATTCATCTGAAGTATAGCATTACGATCAAAGTCATTGTGTTTATATTGCTATAACATCATACGAAGTAATCCTAGTCCTTAGACCATGAGATCATGTCAATCACTAACACTGGAAGAGTATCTTGATAACATCAAACGTCACACAGTGAAAGGGTGATTATAAAGGTGGGTTCGGTGCTACAAAAGTGTTATGTAGAGGCCCATGGATCAAGAGTGGGATTTGTCCATCCCTATGACGGCTAGATATACTCTAGGCCCTCTCGGTGATATCACATTGGTTAGCTTGCAAGCAAGTGATAAGATCACTAGAATGTTATATCACGGGAACGAGAAAAGAGTGCATGTCGGTAACGAGATCAAACTAGGTATGGAGATACTGATGATCGAATCTCGGACATGTAATATATCGCGAGACAAAGGGATTTAGTCACTAGCGTTAAAGGTTCTCACGATCACAGAAGTCATCGTTGAATGTGTAGGTGTCAGTATGGATCTCCAGGTCCCGCTTCTGATTATTGATCTAAGAGGGGTCTCGATCATGTCTGCATTATTCGTGAACTGTAGGGTGACACACTTAAGGGATAACGACACCATTTGGAGCAAATATGTTTCAGATAAAGATTTAAGAAAGTGCTGGAATTATTTCATAGACACTGAAACTGTTTCGGGTGAAATTGCTAAAATTGGTTCTGCATGTAATATTGAAATGTTGTAGGGGGTTTTATGTGAATGTTGGTTAATTAAAGTAATTAAAAAAATTCTGAATAAAATTAATAAAAGATTTTTATTAAATGAGAGAGCATTAAATTTGGATAAATTTAATGCATTTAAATTGGAGACTTTAAAGAGGAATGTTAAGGGGCAAATTTATGTGGAGGGAGTTACCAACACATGAATGAGGAGGTGAAGGGTCACCCCTTGGGCACCGGCCATGGGGAGGGGCACCCCCTCCTCCTATAAAAGTCCACCCTCACACCCCTTCTTACTCACACCTCCTCGTGAAGGATCTCTCTCCCCCTCTAGTATTATTTCCCCATGGTCTCGAATTAGCGAGATACATGTTCCCAGTGGCTTTATCTGGAAAGGAGTTGCTGCTTCTGCTACTTTGCTGGAGCGAGGGATGGAGGTTGTCGGGGTACCAGACGTGTGTGCGATCATGGATGCACCGCTACTTTGCGGTGCTAGACTTGGTGGTGCTGGACTTGCTCGAGCTAGATCTGATGGACGTGCTGGAGCCGGACCTGCTGGACTTCATCATGATCTTGAGATTGGCAAGTGTACGACTACATCATCCACGAGTTCCATCTCATTAACAAAGCTTTGTTTTCTTCGAGGGTAAGTTCTCTATGGATGTATATCCACCCGTTGCTTGTATCTAGTAGATAGATCTTGGCGTATAGTTCCCATCATAGGATTTTTTTGTTTTCTATGCTGCGAACCCAACAATGTCATGGAAGGGATATTGTATGTTGTTCATGAGTTCATGGCTAAGTTGAGAACTATGACACTAGAACCCATTGTAGGAAATGTCATCGATGAATCAGGTATATATTTGATATACAAGTTATAAATGTTTTTCCTACAGACACTTATGCAGTTTAATAAGTATTTGATGCTTGTAATGTTTTATGAAAACATGACCTTCTTCTTGAGAGCTTGATGGAAGAGAAGAGGTGATAATGGCGTGTTGATGGCAAGATAGTTGGTTGATGGCCAATGACATTCTACCTCGACATCTATCATTTGGATTAGTTTATAGATTTGAATAAAAGCTTTGTAATCGATATGTGTGTGTGAACCTTGTTAGTATGCCTTGCATTTTTCAAGATGGTTATCAGGAGTAAATAATAGCGCTAGATTGTTTCATCTAAAACTGCTATCCATATCGTCCCGATTCTTTTCAGTCGTGGGATGGATGCCAGAAAGGACACATAACAACATCACGACAGAGCCCTGCTATCCCGTGCGGCAGGTCCCTCTACGGGCTAGGGCGAACGATTCCATACCACATACGTGTGTACCACGCGCGCCACATGGGGCCGCCGATAGCATGCACAGGCATATCGGGCTCTATGAGAGGCGTTCCTAGCGCGACATGCCTCCACACCCGTCGGGTGGTGGGGCCCATGTAGAGCCGACGTGGCGCGGTCAGCCCATGCTGGCCACGGCTCTCATTGTCATGGGGCCCTCACGGAGACAACATGGCGTCATAAGGCCATCCTAGCCACGGATTCCCATGGATGTGGGGGCGTTCAGGCCCCATGGGGTGGCGTAGACTCTAGCCAGGAGCGGTTCCTCGCAGCTCTAGGGCCCATCCGTAGCTGACGTGGAACGATAAGTCCATGGTGGCAACATTTTTGTGTGGACGTGGGGACGTCCGAAGCCGACATGGAGACGTAAACTCGCGTGGTGTGTCAATGTATACCATAGGCTACACGGGTTCTTGCGAGCATAGAGCTGAGATGGCAGCGTTATCATGCGGGGGAGAGCATGTTCGACAACGTGATACTTCTCGCTGGTGATAGAATAGCGGGCATCATAGACTATACATGTACACGGGTTCTCACGGCAGGCAGAAAGAGTATAGGACCCTTCTTCCTATATTATTAGTAGATAGTACCTCTTCCCTCTCCATCTTTGTCTTTTTTAGCTCGCTACCATCATTGTCGCATGTGTTGAGCCAGTGAACATGCTTGGTTCTAGTGACGCGACTATCGATGTTCGCGAGGTGAAAGAGCACGCTATCCATTTCGAAGTCATGGGACACCTAACAGTCACCTAGGCTTCTGCACTTCGGTGTAGTCGTAGACTGCGCCAAGCTCGGTGAGGCTCAGGATCACAATGATTGCCTTGCCTCCTACACTCCGGTGGCAGCGTTGGATTTACAAGGTTTGTTCACTACATTGTTGTCATCTCCTCTTTTTCGGCATTTCTTTTTGTTTCCGTATCGTGTGTGCTCAGCGACCGTTTCCTTACTTCATTTACCTCGTAGGTTAATCATCATCTATACACGTTGAGGAGAGAAACATGGCGCTTCTGAGTGTGAGCGGTAAGTACTCTTTGTTTTTTCCTCTTTTTCATTTCTCTTTTCGGCCTCTCACTTTTGCTCTACATGTCTTCCTTTTTGGCTTTCTAGGGTTTCATCGGGAGCGGGTGCATGGACGGAGAAGACGGTTGTTCATCACTCGAATGCACGTGTCTTCGAGGTGATAGTACATTTTTTCGCTCTTCCCTTTCTTGCTTTTTCCCTTGGTTGGCAGTATTTACATGTTTTTTTACTTGTGTAGTATTTGATGTTGGCGTAACTGTTTTGTTCATTAAATTCCAAATATAAACCCTCTCAAAGGTATTGTCATCAATTACCATGGGGGATATTGAAAGGGCATGTATGTCCCCATGTGTGGTTTTGGTAATTAATTACAATCTCTATGGACTAATATTTTCATTGAGTTACACTTGTAGGAATTGTTCATTGGCATCGCTTGGACCATGTGTTGGCTTCAAGGTAGAAGAAATAAAGAAGAAGAAGAAGAAGAAGAAGAAGGAGAAGCAGTGTCCAAGGACTTTGGGCCTATTGGAACATGTTGAATAATAAGAAGGAGAAGAAGAATAAATAAAATAAGATCAAGAGTGTCTTGAAGAATAAGATGGAGTCACTCATGTGTATCTTCAAGACATCATCCTAATGGAGTTAGAAGAAATGAAGTGCAAGATTAAGATGTGCCATCTCTAGGAGATCACATGCTTGAAGCTTGCCATCCTCGGTGATCATGGTTTGATTAAGACAAGTTCAAAGAATTGGTTTCCCCATGGTGTACAGGGGGATCAATTCACAAGTCTTCATCAAGCAAGCGCGAGCAAGAGCAATTAAGAAAGATGTTCCATCTTGAAGAGGATAAGATTGTCTTTATCAAGATCGCTCAAGGAAAAGGTATGATCTTGATAGGTTTTACCTTTTGACAGTCTCATGTTGTTAGTTGGGACACTAGGTTTAGGATAGATAGTCGTACTATCAAGAGGGTTCTCGAGTGAGTAATTTGTCTGCATCGTTTGAAGAGAGATCAAACCTTTGCATATTTGGCATCGTATTTCTTGTTTCTTGTTTAGTGTTTAACCATGTGAGTGATTAGAGATTGTATTAATCTCCATGACAAGATCAAGTTCATCAAAAATGGATTTCGTATGATTATCTTATGGCATTTTTTATATTGGAGGATTTAACGGTTCTTCACCTAAGGAGGTTTATTATCTGTTTATCCTTAGTATCTTCTCCCCTGTTGGACTATGATGTTTCTCTATATAATCTTGTAGAGCTTTTTGTCCTCTTCGAAATGAGCCTAACATCATCAAAATTAGAGTCCGAATGCAAAAGTTATGGTCATTTTGGTATTGGTATTTTTGCTAGTTTTTGGGGAGGCAGAGACTCCAGTCTCCGGGGAGCGGAGTTTCCAGCATTGACGGAGTCTTCGACCCAAAAATCCTTCGGATAGACACCAGGAGGTTGTAGCTTTGTCTCCCCATATCATGGGTGCACCGGATACTCCGGTGGGGGTCCAGAGACTCTGGCCCAGGCGAGTTTTGGACATAACGGTTGGCTTTCTAGTGACCTAATTAAGAGCCCCTTCTTCCCCAATGGATACCCAAACCTTATGCAAGTTTCCCCCACCATTGTTGACCTTTTGAATCTTGCAATCTCTTAATCCCTCCAATGATTCTTGCATCTATTTGAGGGAAAAGAGAGAGAGAGAGAGAGAGGAGATCTAGATTTACAACTCCACCAATGAATCTCTCCTCTAACTAAGGGGAACATCTTGGGATCTAGATCTTGGATACATTTGTGGTTTTCCTCTTGTGTTATTCCTCTCTTATTCTCCCAATATATTTTGTAGCTTTGGTGGAATTTGGGAGTGAAGGACTAGCCATTGCATTAGGTGCATCAATTTGTGTTCTCTTTGGAGGATTTGGTTGGTGAAATCAAGAAGTTTTTTCTCTTGGATTCTTGGAACCCTAGACGGTTAAGTGGACTTTGTAGTGATTTATTGGGGCCTCCAATTAAGTTGTGGTGCTCTCCCCAAGTTAGTAGCCTTGGTGGTGATTATTGGGAGCCTCCAATTAAGTTGTGGATATTGTCCCAATCTTGTACGAGTTTGGTGGCCGCCCTCAAGTATCCCATAGCGGATAGGTGATGACTGCAAGTGCACAGATCGTTTGTAGCTAGTTTCGAAATAAAGATATCGGTCCCATAGGGAGCAGTAGGCAAAAGACTAAAATGCTTTTAACTAAAACTAAACAAAGTACTTAAGGAATAAATTTACGATGCAAGAATAGTAGAATTGTTTTGGGGTTTTTGGTTGAACGAAGCAAGTAAAGTAAAGTAAAACATAATGCAGAAAGTAAGAATCGCGTATGTAAAAGAACTTAGAACTACAATATGGAAAAATGCATTCTCAGGGAGTGGTGGATACACCACTAGGAATTTAGACTAAGCAATCAAGATTATTATAACGAATATTCTCATGATATGTATGTATGTGGGAGGAGCTCCATATAAGGAAAAATAGGTAGCAACCACTGCTCACATCATCCTTCATAACCATAGCCGACAGATAAACGACATCAATTGTATTATCCCGCTATTAAGGGATTTCTTTCGGAGGTGAGGTTTTCGGCGAGTTCCCCCTCCAGATTCCCCCTCCAGATTCCTTCCGGAGGTGAGGTTTTCGGCGATTTCTGGGTGTTCTGTATGTCTTCTCTCTGATCAAGTTGCACGGGGTGAAACTATTTGTGGAGGCGGTGGTGGCGCCAACTATACGGCCGGAACTATACAGCCGAAAAAAGTATTCCAGTCGTATAGTTGGTCGTTGAACCGTCTGTAAGCCTTGATCGCTTCGGGTTTTCTTCTGGTATTATTGATATTTCCCAAATAAGTGATTTACGTTGTTTTTTACTCCTTTTCTCCCCAGTACAACTGCTCCAAGGATTGTGTCCATTGTATCCATCATATGTCCTGATCCTGGTGAAAACAGACATAAAACATGTGCGCGAACACCGTAAAATACCAAGATCCTACATCTACAATGCGAAATAATAATATAAAACATAATGCAAATATGCACTCATCAACTTCCCCAAGCTTAGACTCTTTCTCGTCCCGAGCAAGTTTAGCTTAATGGACGTGATCCTCATAGTCATGAAGCCGAGTCTATAAAATAAATGAGGCAGTTGCAGCATGTGTTTATCATATATGATACATAGGAATAAATTCATGAATAGTACTAATGACCCACAAGTATAGGGGGCGTATCGCAGTATTTTCGATAAGTAAGAGTGTCGAACCCAATGAGGAGGAGAAGGTGCTGGCTAGTGGTATGGGTCAGGAATTCTCTGCAAATACTTAGCAAATGGATTTTTAGGAGTTTTTGATAATGCAAGTAAATAAAGTACGAGTAAATAAAAGACAATAAGAACAAATGCAACAAGTGTCCCAATCCTTTATTCAGCAAAGGACAAGCCGGATGTATTACTTAAGATGACCAAATGTTCTCGAGGACACACGGGAATTCTGTCAAGTGCTTTCGCTTCATATAGTTGATCAATCTTCTTTAGCTTGCTAAGTGTTGTGTGGGTGAACCTGTGCTAATGTACCGACCTTCCTAGGACTAATACATACTTGTGATTATACCCCTTGCAAACATCCGTAAGTACAAGAAAGTAATTAAGGTAGAAACCTAACCACAACTTTAAACTCTAAGACCCTGACGTCCCTTGTGCAATGGTTTCCTAACAGGGGTTCAGGTTTTTGTCACTCTGGCAACCCCTACGATTAGTAGCCAAATACACAATGCATTCCCCTAGGCCCATATAGGTGAAGTGTCATGTAGTCGATGTTCACATGACACCACTAGAAGTACATCACAACTTAAATATCAAACTATTGAATCTTTCTCAACACAATTCCACTACTAATAACATGACTTCTCCCATGTCCTCAAGAACAAAATGAACTACTCACAAGACATCATATGGATAATGATCAGAGATGAAATAATGATGTATAACAATCTGAACATAAACAATATTTCAACGGTTCACTCAATACCATCAACTAGAAGGAGTAATCAACACCGGGAAAGTTTCCCCTAAGAACTATGCAAGATTCAACCCAATTGTTACAGAAATATGGAGATGGTGCTGATGGTGCTGATGGTGATAATGGTGGTGATGATGATGATGATGATGATCCCGATGAAGTCCAGCTTGATGGTGGTGTTGATGGCGACGATCTCCCCTCTTCAGGAAGGAATTCCCCCGGCAGAAATCTGTCTGCCGGAGAGATCTTTCTCTCTCGGTGTTTTGCGCCCCGCAGAGGCGGCGGAATCTTTCTATGGTCGCACCCCAGGTATTAGGGTTCCGTGGAGATAATATATGCCAGAGGGGAGAGCTGGAGGTGGTCCAGGGTGGCCACACCACCTAGTGGGGCGGCCTAGGGGGTGGTGTGGGCCTCCTGTGGCCCATCTCCACTTCTCCTTATGGCAGTCTTCGTCTTCTAGAAAAATAGGATTTTCCATATATTTTCCAGGATTTTCTGATCTTCGCGAATTTTGCCTCCAAACAACACCTTTTCCATCAGAATCCTGACTGTAGCGGTCCATGCTCCAAAAGTCATCAACCATGCAAAAACAGATGAAATAACATAAGTATCATCTCTTAATATGAAATATATCAATGAATAACAGTAAATTATGATATAGAATAGTGATGCAAAATGGACGTATCAACTCCCCCAAGCTTAGACTTCGCTTGTCCCCAAGCGAAACTGAGCTCAATAAACATGGCCTCGGGTTTATGGAGTGAAGAGTCGATAAAAGAATACGGACAAGAAGCATCACATTCATCAATACATAGATCATAACAGAAGACAACTCACTATTATATAACTTAACTTGCAATAAGTAAAAGAAACACAATAAAGATACATAAACTGAATCATAATTGGTAATGGCAAACTTAGCTCTTGGTCGAAGAATAGTTGAAAATTTGCCGGAGTTCACAAATAATTGATTTTCAATGATATCTTTCAAAGTAGTAAATACAAAGATAAGAGCAATGTGCAAAACAAGGAACATAAGAAACATGATTGAATAAATCATCGTATGAATGAATGAAACACAACAACTCAAAAATACTTGTTGAGATAGAAGGGAATAGGTTTACTGACTCAACTAAAAAGTAAAAGAAAGGCCCTTCGCAGAGGGAAGCAGGGATTTCAAGTTTCATAAAGAGCTCCCAAAAATTATGATACTTATTAGCTTTCAGCTCTCATTGCCCCTATCATAGGCATCTTTAGGTGATTAAGGTTAAAGTGATCAAATATGAGGATATGCTTGACAAGTTGTAAATTGAGAATCTCATGTCCCTTGAATACGAGGGCCGCTCCTCATGCTACTCAAGTTTAGTCACCGGTAAGTTCTTGTCATAGTAAGCACATGTGTATCATGGAGAACCGCCAATGGGGTACCCCTTGCCCGATGATACAGAAGAATCCCCATATCAAAATGACAAGGCAAGCAGACAACAAGCATCTCAGCAATCTTCATATTTACCATCGAAATATGGTGCTTTTTTCTCTCTTTCCTCTTTTCTCATCTCTTTTTTTCTTTTTCTCAATCTCTATCTCTTTTCTCTTTTTTTATAATAAGAATGCTTCAAAGATGCTCGTTATGGTTACGCTGCAGGTTTCCACCATGACAACAGGGATTAGACCGGCGGCCCAGGCGTTTCCCTAACACACATACATAACTCCATGGACTTACAAGCTCCCCTTTCATTTCACACCGACGACATCCATAGACAAAAGAACATGATATCAACTAGGTACAAAGTACCAGTGCAATGTTGAAAGTGTTCCCCATGGCAACATGGTTCTGCTAATTCACAACTCACAAAGCGCAAGCATATACGCAACATAGATGGGCACAATGGTTCAAGTTTATTAAATGCAAGAAAGTAAAGTGTGCCATCAAGTTCGTGAGAGCTTTAATCATTAATTTTCACATAACAAGTTTAAATTGGAAGGTAGATAAAAACAAGAATTTACTTGGAATAGCAATAGTGCTAATAGGTAGGTATGGTGGACATAAATGGCATAGGTTTTGGTTTAAGGATTGGATGCACGAGAAGAATTCCCTCTCAGTACAGGTTTTTGGCTAGCAAGGCTGGGTAGCAAGTATAAGAGTTGAAGGAAACAAAAAAACATACAAGTGATAAAAACAAACATGCAATCTTCCTTGGAAGCACAAAAGATCTTAACCAGAGAATACCAAACTTATGAGCAAATCAAGAAAGAAAGATGATGAAATTCTATTTCTTTAACAGTACTTTTATCTATTTCATTCAATTCTCTAAAATAGTGTTGCTACTGACCGAGCCAGGTGTGCCAAAACCAACTAAATTAACTCAATGATTCCAAAGTGATACCAATACTAACAACAAGATCAATCATATAACTATGAATTGAAAACTAATATAAGATATGCAAAAGAGTAAATGATAGAACTTCTCATTAATATTCCATAATGGTAAATCACACCAAGGGATACATATCTAACGAGAGAGGGACACTTCCATAATGCAAACCATCCTACATGATAACTTCTCTATTCATGATATGACTCTACTGAAAAGGTAAAAAGATAGAAGATAGTGATGTGATACCGCGACACTCCCCCAAGCTTGGAACAAACCAAGGGGATGCCAAACCTAATGACGAATTACTCCTTCGGTGGTGGTGGTATTCACGCGGTTTGCGCGAGGAAATCTTCCAGCATCTTGCGAAGCCTATTATTTTCCTCTTGAAGCATATCCACCTTCCTCCTCAAGACTTGGTACTTGTCGTAGATCTCATCAGTGACTCGTAGAGCCTCCACTGCTGCAGGGAAAGAACTGAGATCAAGAGTTGGAGGTATCAGCCCCTTCATGCCTGTTGTCATGTTCTTTACTTCCTCCCTCCCATTCCGATCCATGTCTTCGCGCCTAGTTGCGATCCTTCCTTCTTCCACCCATCCTATGAAGGTCTTCTGCTCAAGATTGTGATGGAGCTCACGATGGCGTCGCAGCTCGTGATCCTTTGAAGATGAACCCCTGGATGACATCTGAACAAAACAGACCAAAACAAAAATAATGACGAGAACACGATATATGAACCTCGGGGGATTTGGGGGATTATATATTACGAAGTTTCACAACAAAAGGAAGGTACTGGGAGAAAACGGGTCGGAGACGGAGTCCGAGGTGGCCACACCACCTAGTGGCGCGGCCAGGGGTGGGCCTGCGCCACAGGGTGGTGTGAGCCACCCTGGCTCCGTTTCCGTCCCTCTTTCGCTTCGTAGATTTCCTTGTTGGCTAAAAACTGCAAAAATATAACTGGACAGATCTTTCGTGGAACTTTTCTTACTAGAACTGTTACCTATTTGAAAATGGACTCTGCAGGTCTCTGAATTTGGTATTTAGTAGATTCTTCCAGAGTCACCACTTGAATAACATCAATATCTTCATCTTCATACACTTATTTCTTGAGTCATGAAACCTTTCACTTCCTTATTACACCATTTTCTCCACTAACCTGGAAATTTCTTTCACGCAAAACTTCACACAGTTCTCATTAGCAACATTAGTATAAGTGAAGTGATAAAACCTTTTGAGTCCAAATTCAACTGAAAACCATGAAAACATAAGATACTGTAGCAACTCCTTCCGAAAACCCAAAAATAATTCAAAAAGGAAATCGAATAAAGAAGCAAATGCAAGAGTGACAAAATCTGTCAAAACAGACCAGCAGGTAAAGATCAATTTTTTCGAAAATCTTATGTTACTCAAATAAAAAAGTGCAAAACTAACAAAAGTTAAATAACAACCTGGGGCATAAGCAAAAAAAATTACAGCTCAATACGACGTACAGAGATCTCTCACGAATTTTTACGGTGAAGCACAAAAAATCTGTTTCGGGACAGAAACTTCCCTAAATCTTACTTATCTCCCATTAGAGGTTGATCTTGACACAAAAACCAAACAAAAAGGATAAGGAGAGGTTATTACCGAAGTAATAACTTCCAAGACTCAAAGAAACAAAAACAAACTGAAAGCAAAAAATAAATTGGGTTGTCTCCCAAAAAGCTCTTTCTTTATAGCCATTAAGATGGGCATGATAATTTTGATGAAGCTCACTCAAGAATATGAATTGAAGTGAAAGAGAGAATTATGAAGCAAAAATACACATGTTTAAGTCTAACCCACTTCCTATGCAAGGGAATTTTGTAAACAAACAAGTTGTTGAAACCAGAGGCTACTAGCATAGGAAGGCAAAAGAAGTGCAACATAAAAACTTTCAGCATAAAACGAGGAAACTTGATATTATTGAGATACATAAGAACACTTTTCCCTCTATCATAGTAGCTTTCAGTATCATGCATAAACTTAACAATATAACTATCACAAGGGCCATTGTAACAATGATCACTTATTCTAACAGAAAACACAGGAATACTAGTTCTCATAACACTACTTTGTGAAATAATATTAGAGGCATCCTTACCAAGGATAGTGTGTCCCTCTTCTACATATTTAGTGACAAAGTCTTTCACATTTGCTATTATAGGTTCATCATCCATTTGTTTATCAGGTTCAACAGCTTTATTTGTACTTTCATTAACCATACTAGCTATCATAGAATGTTCCTTTATCTTAACTGGGAAATGGATTTTCTCAATGTAAGGTTCAGATAAGACATGATTAGTAGTATAAACTTCAGTATTTCTTGCAGGAACACTCTTAGCAATATCTTTATAAGGTTCATGATACTTATTCCACTTCTTTTTAGGCACTTCAATGTAGGAAGCAAAAGCCTTAAAATAAATTGCAATAACTTGAGAGTCTAGACCATAAGCATTTTTAATATTTTGAAAGTCATCAGTTCCCATAAAAAATTAAATGCATTCATAATCATAATTTCTACCTGACTTTCTACCTTTGTCATTCTCCCATGCTTCAGCATTGTCTTGAATACGGTCCAAAAGGTCCCATTTAGCTTCTTCTTCCATGCGAGTGAATGATCCAGCACAAGAAGCATCCAATAAATCCTTATCATGAAGAGAAAGCCTTGCATAAAAGTGATTGATAATAATATTGTTGGGGAGCTCATGAATGGGACATTTGAGAATTAGTAACTTCAATCTCCCCCAAGCTTGAGCTGTACTCTCTCCATCAAGAGGCCAAAAGTTGTATATTTGATTCCGATCTTTATGAATCTCACTAGGAGGATAAAACTTTGAATAAAAGAGAGGCACTATTTCCTGCCATTCAAGAGCTTTACCATTCTTCAGCAGCTTATACCATTCCTTAGCTCTTCCTTTCAGTGACAATGAGAATAACTTCTTCTTAACTTGATCTGTAGCAATACCTGCACACTTGAACAGCCTGCATAATTCGTGTATAAAGAGTAAATGATCACCAGGATGGACAGTTCCATCCCCAACATAGTAGTTATCCATAACACGATCAATAATTCTTGTAGGTATTTTAAAAGTATCATTCTCAGCAGGTGGTGGTTCATCTACTACCTTAGCAGTGGTAGTAGCATTACGAAATAAGAAACTCAGCGAATTATCCATATTGAAAATAAAGCAACTAACAGAAGTAAACAATATTCACAGTAGAAGTTTCCTTTACCAGTTCCACTCTCCAATAGCGCTTCACTCCCCGGCAATAGTGCCAGAAAATAGTCTTGATGACCCACAAGTATAGGGGGTGTATCGCAGTATTTTTGATAAGTAAGAGTGTCGAACCCAACGAGGAGCAGAAGGTGCTGGCTAGTGGTATGGATCAGGAATTCTCTATAAATACTTAGCAAACAGATTTTTAGGGTTTTTTGATAATGCAAGTAAATAAAGTACGAGTAAATAAAAGACAATAAGAACAAATGCAGCAAGTGGCCCAATCCTTTATTCACCAAAGGACAAGCCGGTTGTATTACTTAAGATGACCAAACGTTCTCGAGGACACACGGGAATTCTATCAAGTGCTTTTGCTTCATATAGTTGATCAATCTTCTATAGCTTGCTAAGTGTTGTGTGGGTGAACCTATGCTAATGTATTGACCTTCCTAGGACTAATACATACTTGTGATTATACCCCTTGCAAACATTTGTAAGTACAAGAAAGTAATTAAGGTAGAAACCTAACCACAGCTTTAAACTCTAAGACCCTGACGTCCCTTGTGCAATGGTTTCCTAATGGGGGTTCAGGTTTCTATCACTCTGACAACCCCTACGATTAGTAGCCAAATACACAATGCATTCCCCTAGGCCCATATAGGTGAACTATCATGTAGTCGACGTTCACATGACACCACTAGAAGAGGTACACCACAACTTAAATATCAAACTATTGAATCTTTCTCAACACAATTCCACTACTAACAACATGACTTCTCCCATGTCCTCAAGAACAAAACGAACTACTCACAAGACATCATATGGATAATGATCAGAGATGAAATAATGATGTATAATAATCTGAACATAAACAATAATTCAACGGTTCACTCAATAGCATCAACTACAAGGAGTAATCAACACTAGGAAAGTTTCCCCTAAGAACTATGCAAGATTCAACCCAATTGTTACAGCAATATGGAGATGGTGATGATGGTGGTGATGATGATGATGACGATGAAGTCCAGCTTGATGGTGGTGTTGATGGCGACGATCTCCCCTCTCCGGGAAGGAATTCCCCCGGTAGAAATCTGTCTGTCGGAGAGATCTTTCTCTCTTGGTGTTTTCCGCCCCGCAGAGGCGGCGGAATCTTTCAGTGGTCACCTCCAGGTATTAGGGTTCCGTGGAGATAATATACGCCAGAGGGGAGAGCTGGAGGTGGGCCAGGGCGGCCACACCACCTGGTGGCGTAGCCTAGGGTGGCCCGTGCCAGGGGGTGGTGTGGGCCCCCTGTGGCCCATCTCCACTCCTCCTTCTGGCAGTCTTCGTCTTCTAGAAAAATAGGATTTTCCATATATTTTCCCGGATTTTCTGATCTTCGCGAATTTTGCCTCCAAGCAGCACCTTTTCCATCAGAATCCTGACTACTGCGGTCCATGCTCCAAAAGTCATCAACCTTCCAAAAACAGATGAAATAACATAAGTGTCATCTCTTAATATGAAATATATCAACGAATAACAGTAAATTATGATAAAGAATAGTGATGCAAAATGGACGGATCAAGTACCTTACTTGAACCATCCGAATAATATTAGAAGGCTTCCACACCTTAGTGATCAACAGTTCACAAAAGATGAATCACAACATGATGTAAAAGTATTCGGTTCAACTGAATGAGTCAGCGAGGTAGTCCCAAGTGTTTTAGGATTAACATATTCACTTGGGATTCAAAATCTCAAAACGCTTCTTTGTCATACCACAATATGGTAGTGTATGCCTATTTGCTCTTTGCACATTCGCTCTTTTTATTCTTATTATTTTTCTCTTTTCTCTATATATATGCTCACACTTTTGTTTAAGTGTTGTGCAAAGAAGCTAGCCATACATCCACTTCATGTAGGAATCCAAAGTTTAACGATCTCAATTATCAAATTCCAATTGTATATGAAGCATCTTTATGAATTGAAGATTCTACCTCGTCTTGTCCTCACTCTATTTTGATAGCACATTTAGTTTTCCTTTGTTCAAGATTTCTTTTTCATCTTGACTAATCAGATTATTTTTTACTTTTGTAAATCAAACCATGAACTTACAACAAATTGATTAGATTATCTTTATATGTTCCATTATTACCAATGGTGTGGAAGACTACTATTGTTATCATCAAGTGCAAGTAAAATTATACTCAAGCCATTCATATATCTAATAAGATAAGCACAAACTCAATAATGCTCCATATATAAAAATAAACTCGGAACTTCACAAATGGGATCAACTATTCCTTAAGGGAACTCGAATGATGCAAACTTATTTCTAAATTCGAACTAATGCAAACTAAAATAGTAATATAAAACTTATAAGATAGATTAAAGGTCTTAAAGATCTCCCCAAGCTTGGAATCAAGCCAGGTGGGATCAAATAACTCCTTGTTGGTACCTATTCCTCCTCCTGGGTAGGAAGAGCATTGCCCGCCTCTTTTGTGTTGCCATCTTTGACTATGCTTGCAAAGCGGATGCTGAGCTCGGCCATGTCGTATTGAAGCTTCAACATTTTCTTCTTGAGGAATTTCTTCTCATCTGTCAACTCAAAAACAGTTTTAATCAATAAACCAACTCTACCATTGATATCACCGGCCTTTTTCTCAAGATCTTTGCTCATCATCTAGTAGGAGTTAATCCCTTCTCCAATTGTTTCAACACATGCCTTCGAAGCTTTTTCCAACTCATAGATCTTATCATGAATCTCATCTTGCCGCACCTTCTTAGGTTTAAGAGGTAATGGACCAAGAGGAGGTTTATAATAGGATCCTATGTTATGACGATAGGGATTAGGGAGATACTCATCCTTGTTCTTTCCCTGCTCAACTTGCCTCATCATCTCCATCTGTTGCGGGAACATGTCCTCCTAGTTTGTGAGAGGCTTGATCTCTAGGCTGGATGGTGATGGTGATCCTTTAGGCTCTACTTCTTTGATCCTCTTCACGGGCTTCTCTTCTTTCTTCTTCCAGATCTTGTTGACATGGAAGGGCTGCATGGCTTCACTGCACGGATGTTGTTAGAGGGGCTTGTATAGGGATGGCAAGGATTTTTCTAGGCTAGAGGCTATAGCTCTGCGAAAACATAATGAAAAAGGTTAGATGCGATCAGCTTTAAAAGGATAGGTTAAAAACCCTAGCCGCCTTTCGTAACAAGCAACTATATGGGCGTTGGCCGTATAGGTCCCATCGTATAGTTACGATTGACTATAATTTCTTCTACGGTGGAACCAACTATACGGCCAAAACTATACGAGCAGGAATTTTTATTCCTGCCGTATAGTTGGTCATTAAACTTTCCGTATTCCGATTTTTTTGGAGATGGGTCGAAATCTATACGACCACAACTATACGAGCGGAATTTTTATTTCCGTCATATAGTTGGTCGTTAAACTATCAGTACCTAGAAAAGAACTTTGTCAAAGGCATCGATATATATATATACGACGACAACTATACAAGCGGAATTTTTATTCCGGTCGTATAGTTGGTCGTTAAACTATCAATACCTTTTGTAGATGGAAGGGGTAATGTCGAAAAACCTATACGACCGCAGCTATATGGCCGGAATTTTTATTCCGGTCGTATAGTTGGTCGTTAAACCCTCTGTGTCCACCAAAAATTTCTTGCTTCTCGAGGGGTTCCTTATTACTCTGAAACTTAACGAAATATCAAGTTTTGGCAGAAAAATGACAACTTAAATTTTCGACCAATATTGGCATTATCAATCTTCCTCTTTCTTTGCTAGAGCTTCAAATGTTCCTCATTTAACACAAGCTCATAAAAACTTTAAAACTTACTCAAACCTTTACCTTGCATGGGTTGCCTCCCATGAAGCGCTCTTTTATGGACAATAGCTTGACCGTAGTGTTGCTTATTTCGTCCAGAGTCCATTCTTCTTGAAGTTGCCATCCCTTGCATATCTTTGCTCAATCAACTCTTCTGGGGTGATTACTTGTATGGTGACTACACTTATATCTTCTTTTACTCGATAATGCTTCAAGCGTTGTCCATTTACCACCCATGAAAGAGAGGGTGTTTTTCCCTTGAGCTTCACTGCTCCCGATGAGTAAGCTTCTTCAACTATATAGGGACCTTCCCACTTTGATCTGAGCTTCCCTGGAAACAACTTAAGACGAGAATTATAGAGTAACACTTTCTCTCCATTTTAAAGGTCTTATTTTCTATTTTTCTATCATGCCGTCTTTTCACTTTTTCTTTAAACAATCTAGCATTTTCATAAGCCTCACTTCTAAACTCATCTAAAGCATGAATATCTAATAAATGTTTTTCTACTACTTCTTTAAGATCATAGTTTAGGTTCTTGATTGCCTAGAAAGCTTTGTGTTCTAGTTCTAAAGGTAAATGGCATGCCTTACCGTATACCAACTTATAAGCTATCATACCCATTGGATTTTTAAATGCAGTACGGTATGCCCATAGAGTGTCATTTAACTTGTATGACCAATCTTTTCTTGATTTATCCACCGTCTTCTCGAGTATGGTCTTTAATTCTCTGTTGGAGAGTTCCACTTGACTGCTCGTTTGAGGATGATATGGTGAAGCAACATGGTGAGTTACTCCTTATTTGCTGAGGATTTTCCTGAAAGCTCCTTTCATAAAATGAGAACCACCGTCAGGGATTAAAAATCTAGGAACTCCAAACCTAGGAAATATAACATCCTTGATCATCTTCACTGAGGCGGTTGCATCTGCATGGCTTGTTGGAATTAGTTCAACCCATTTAGTAACATAATCGACAACAACAAGAATGAGTATAACCATTTGATTCTATAAAAGGTCCCATGTAATCCATTCCCCATACATCAAAGGGTTAGATTATAAGACTATAATTCATTGCCATTTCTTGTCTCTTACCTATATTACCTCTTCTTTGGCAAGCATCGCAGTGTTCTACATACCTGTGCGCGTCCTTAAGCAAGGTGGGCCAATAGAATCCGGATTGAAGTACCTTTGCTGCAGTTCGCTTGCCTGCGTGATGTCCTCCATATGGGTTGTCATGACAATCTTGCAAAATCGCATTCATTTCATGGTTAGGAACACACTTCCGAATCATTCCGTCAGGTCCACGACGATATATATACGGATCATCCCAAAAGTAATATTTAAGATCATTAAAGAATTTCATCCTTTGATTTCTTGTCATGGCAGGAGGAAAAAAAATTACTGCGAGATATTTAGCATAATCTACATACCAAGGATCAGCAATTTCAACTTTTGCTAAATACTCTCCCGGAAATGGCTCATTTATAGGTACGAGGTCGATAATTATTCCCTCCATCCTAGAGAGATGATCTGCTACCGGATTATTCTTACCCCTCCTATCTACTATTTGAAAATCATATTCTTGTAGTAATAGGACCCACCTAATCAACCGGGGCTTCGCATCCTCTTTCACAAGGAGGTGACGTAAATCTTGGTGATCCGTATGAACTATTACCTTAGAGTTAATGATGTAAGATCCAAATTTGTCTCAACAAAAATTATACTCTTTTTCTGTAGTAGCATAATTTTTCTGAATCTTATTAAGAGGTCTACTAGCGTAACAAATAACATTTAAATTCTTTCCATCTCGTTGTCCTAACACAGCCCCTAAAGCATAGTCACTAGCATCACACATGATTTTGAAAGGTTCATCCCATTTTGGAGATTGCATGATGGGTGCTGAAACTAATTTGTTTTTAAGGTTCTCAAAAGCTGCGATGTAGTTATGGTCTAAGTAGAATGGAGTTTCTTTCTCAAGAAGGTTGGTGAGAGGCATAGCTATTTTAGGAAAATCTTTTATAAAACGCTTATAAAAACTTGCATGTCCCAAAAACATTTTTAAGTTTTTTATGTCTTGAGGTATTAGAAGATTTTCTATAGCATTTATATTAGTTTTATCTATTTCTACTCCCTTCTCCGAAACCTTATACCCAAAAACTTTACCTTCTCTTTCCATGAAACGACATTGTTCCCAATTCAAAACCAAATTTGATTGCCCACATCTCTGCAAAACTTTGGTTAAATTGTAGAGATAATTATCAAAGGTTGTTCCACAAAAAACAAAATCATTCATTAGAACTTCCGTAGTCTTCTCAACAAAATCACCAAAGATTTTTAAAACACATTCTTGAAAAGTTGCTACTGCATTACATAAGCCAAACAAAATTAATATATAAGCATATGTGCCATAAGGGCAAGTGAAAGTTGTTTTCTCTTGATCTTCTGGTTGTATGGCAATTTGAGAAAATCCAGAATAACCATCAAGAAAATAGAAATAAGAATTATTACTTAGTCTTTCTAACATTTTATCCATAAACAATATAGGTTCATGATTTTTCTGTGTCTCACGGTTTAGCTTCCTAAAATCAATGCACATACGATATCCAACAATAGGTCTTACAGGAACTAGCTCCCATTTTCATTCATAGCAGCATCAAGACCACCTTGTCTTGGTATGGAATGAGCTGGGCTAACCCACTTACTGTCAGAAATAGGATATATTATGCCTGCATCTAATAAGCGTATAACCTCTTTTCTTACTACTTCTTTCATTTTTGGATTAAGCCCTCTTTGTGTATCAACTACAGGTTCAACATCATCAAGCATGGTAATCTTATGGGTTACTATAGATGGATCTATTCCTTTAATATCACTTAGAGTATATCCAAAGGCTTCACGATGCTTAACTAAGACTGGAATGAGTTTATTTGTTTCATCTTCTGACAGATTTTTGCTAATAATAATAGGACATTTATTTTCATTATTTAAAAACTCATACCTCATATTGTCTAGAAGTTGTTTCAACTTAATTGGCGGAGATTCTTCATCTCCTTTTCTTACCAGTTCTTCGTAGTCATGTGGGCTTTGTGCTTCCGGAACTGAATCAAGGTAATCATCCATGCCTTCTCTTTCCTCATCATCCGGTGCTTCCTCCCAATTAATTAGGCTCCTCTCTAATTCATCTTGTGGAGTACTGAAATGGATTGTGGCTAGCTCGGCAATCGTTTTCTCTTCCTTGACATCTTCCACTTCATATGGTCTCTTCTTTAGTTTGGCAAAGTGGAATGTCATTTCCTCTTCTCCAAACATCAGTAAAATAGTCTCTTTCTTATTATCAACTCGATCTTTGGTTATGGAAATAAAATGCCTGCCTAAAAGAATAGGACAAAAAGAATCTCGAGGCATGTCAACGATATGAAAATCAAGGGGGTACATGAGTGATCCAATAAAGACATAGATGTTTCTGATAACTCCCTCCAGTTTTATATTAGTTCTATTAGACAGTTTAATAGTAGTGTCTACCGGTTCCACGTCTGGATTATTTAAATTATAGCGAAGTTCCTCATAAAGTGATGAAGGCATAATATTTATAGTGGAAATTGGATCGCAAATACCATATAAGAAAGTTTCTCCACAATATATAGAAGTCATAGGTTTAGAAGTTTTGTTACCTCGTACCTTACCTTCGATGAATTCTGAGGTTTCGAAGTCTAGCATAACCACTTCATTATCCACCATTCGTGCTTCCATAAGATCCTTCAATATAACATTATTTATATTGGTAGCTTCGGGGTTCTTTTCTAGTTTCTTTAATCTTCTTTTTATTTGTTCTTCCTGTTTTTGCTTTTTCTTGATATTCTCATGAATAGGTGCAGAGGATAATTCTTCCATTAGCGCTCTTGCATGCTTCTTTTCTTCGAGGGGTTTATGGGGTTTCCGTTTTGTAGGTACCTGTAAATGCCCTGCATAATTCTCAATAATTTTCTTTACCGAGTAAGAACCAATACCAAGGGTTTTAATCATTGCACAAGTCCCTTCATCTGCAAGGAAATCGTTAACACAAGCATATTCAGAAAAAAGTATTTGTAATGTTCTCCTCATTTTTAAGATTTTCTGTTGCCTCCCTCATTTTCATTATTAATTTCCAAGCTTCAACATAGGTATAAGATAGAAAACTACCATTAGAAGCGGTGTCTAAATTCATTCTATTTTCATTATTAAGCCCTCCATAGAAAGTATGAGTGATTAACCAATCAGGCAAATGATGATGGGGGCAATTATCTAGATAGCTCTTGTACCTTAGATATCCCTCATACAAACCCTCATCAGGATTATTTTTGAAACTGATAATAATACCTCTCATCCTGTGAGCTTTGCTTTCTGAGTAGTATTTTGATAGAAACTTGGTTGTTAGTTCCGTCCAAGTCCTTGGTGCTTCTGCATAAAAAGATCTACACTAGGCGCAAACATTATTAGAGAGAGTTTGTCTAAACAACTGGGTTTTAACCATATCAAGATCACAATCATCGAATATAAAGGAACTCAGAGTGTATTCAAAGAATTGTAAGTGTCCATATGGACTCTCTTCACTGGTTCCTGCAAATTTCTTAGAGTGTAGTAGTTCAAATAATAATGGGTGGATCTCAACTCCATCCGGATTTATGCTTTTATTGACACTTATAAAAGCGTCCATGGGCGAACCCATTTTCCTTACTGCCTCAAGATGGATTAAATGTTGAGTGTTGTCCATTGTTGCGGTCCTACAACTTAAATTAAAATTTAGTACGATGAAAGTAAATAACTAAAAGTAAAGTGACTTATAGCACTAAGCTCCCCGGCAACAGCATCAGAAAATAGCTTGATGACTGCAAGTGCACAAATCATTTGTAGCTATTTTCGAAATCAAGATATCGATCCCACATGGAGTAGTAGGCGAAAGACTAAAATGCTTTTAACTAAAACTAAATGAAGTACTTAAGGAATAAATTTAAGATGCAAGAATAGTAGAATTGTTTTTGGGTTTTTGGTTGAATGAAGCAAGTAAAGTAAAGTAAAACTTAATGCAAAAAGTAAGAATCGCGTATGTAAAAGAACTTAGAACTGCAATAGGGAAAAATGCGTTCTTAGGGAGTGGTGGATACACCACTAGGAATTTATACTAATCAATGAAGATTATTATAACGAATATTCTCATGATATGTATGTATGTGGGAGGAGCTCCATATAAGGAAAATTAGGCAGCAACCACTGCTCACATCATCCTTCATAACCATAGCCGACAGATAAACA
The DNA here is from genome assembly GCA_916181665.1 of Avena sativa. Classification (NCBI taxonomy): domain Eukaryota; kingdom Viridiplantae; phylum Streptophyta; class Magnoliopsida; order Poales; family Poaceae; genus Avena; species Avena sativa. The sequence continues at coordinate 361,312,385 of OV702290.1, read as the reverse complement.
ACATCAATCGTATTATCCCGCTATTAAGGGATTTCTCCCATGGCATGGACATGGCTTTATGAGTTCTCGTTGATTATCCAAGTTAGTACGTAAAGAATGACAACAGCTTTATAGTCACAGTAAGTGCTATCATCCCTCCGTCTACTAACAAGTAATCCCCTTCATCGAGTCCCCATATGAGGCAAATATTAAGGAGGTGCACAACTCCAACATCAAGATGAAGACAATTAACTCATACACATAATGATGTATAACATAATAATATCTATCTTATCTCAATCATATGCTAGGGTTTCTCCATCTCCCCAAGAACTAAGGATCTACTCAGACATGGAGGCAATCAACATCATAGCAATGGTAATGGAATCAATCGTAAATGAATAGTTCTTGTATAAATCCATAATGAGTATGGAAATTACAACAAGATCTGGATGGGTGAAGATGGGATGGATGGAGATGATGGTGGTGCAGCAGTTGATGAAGATGAAGATCGATGCCTTGGCCTCCCAGATCCGTGTAGGGCGAAGATGTATCCTTTGGGTGAGTTCCCCCTCCAGATTCCTTCTGGAGGTGAGGTTTTCGGTGATTTCTAGGTGTTCTATATGTCGTCTCTTTGATCCAGTTACATGGGGTGAAACTATTTGAGGAGGTGGTGGTGATGCCAACTATACGACCAGAACTATACGACCGGAAAAGTATTCTGGTCGTATAGTTGGTCGTTGAACCGTCTGTAAGCCTTGATCGCTTTGGGTTTTCTTCTAGTATTATTGATATTTTCCAAATAAGCGATTTACGTTGTTTTTGACTCCTTTTCTCCCTAGTACAACTACTCCAAGGATTGTGTCCATTGTATCCATCATCTGTCCTGATCCTGGTGAAAACAGACATAAAACATGCGTGCGAACGCCGTAAAATACCAAGATCCTACATCTACAATGCAAAATAATAATATAAAACATGATGCAAATATGCACTCATCAATAGGGTTCTTTTCGTGAGGCAGGTGCTCAAGAGAATAGGGTGAGGCCTCTTGTGGTGCTGGTGGTCTTAGTACCGCCCACCCCTCCAACGAGACATACTCCCTTATAGGGAGGAGCTCGGTAAAACATTGTCGTCTCTATGTGCCTCGGTTATCTCTATACCCGAGCTTTTTCTTATGTACTTTACTTTGTGATAGCCTTCGTTCTTGAAATCATATATCTTGCTATCACATGGTTGCTTGTATTTCTTAGCAAAAGGTGTTGGTGCACATAGGTGAACCATAGCATATATAGGTTTTGTGCTTGACAAAGTAAACGCTAGTTTTATTCTACATTTGTCAAGCCCATCTCGTAAAAATTTTTAACCACCTATTCACCCCATCTAGGCGGCATATGTGTCCTTTCAGGCTTCTCAACGAACAAGCTTTTTCAACAGACGGATTTTTCGGGACCTTCTAGACAGCTGAGCTTTTTCTCTAGCTGTGCTTTTCGTGAGGCAACGACCGAGACTCTGTTCGTGACGGCGTGCTTCCCAATGGTAGTCATTCGTCTTGGTCTTCCTAGAAGCAAAAACGGCGTTGTTATTGTTGTTTAGATTTAGCCGTAGATTAGTATGTGTACATGAATTCTGCTATAAACGACGTTATAATATATATAAATGCTAGTGTTTGCTTACGTGACTTTGTATGTCTGCGTGTTTAATTCTTCTTTCAATGGTAACGTACATAAAAATGTCGTGGTATGATGATGTATGTTTGATCTTCTTTACCGATGTTTGTTCCTTGCCTTTTTTGTGCCACTATTATTCTATTGGCTTAGCAATGCATGCATCGTATGGTTTTTGATGAGGGGTAACCTCGGCAATGTCCATGGTGAAGGACTTAGGGTTTCGCAGAAAAGAGAACGCTGGAGATTTCGTCGGATGTCAGGAAAACAATGGAGTCAAAGTTGCCTGAATATTTGGGAATTGCACTATTACAAGTTGCTTGGGAATTTTCGGTCTCTATTGTCTAGATCTAAAGTTGGGCCTAACGTCTGTTGCATTGTGTGTCTCCCCTCGTTGTCCCCTCCTATCCTTTATATATGGGGAGGCTAGGTCTCGGGTACCAATATGAGTAGGTTACAAGCTAGAGTTTGTATCTAATCTACTCTTGTACTTTCCTTCTCTTATATCGCTAGGAGTCTATGTCCTTGTATACTTCGTATCAGCCAAACCGTCGTGATCTTCATGTATCTTGGCAAATCTTCAGGTGAGGCTTCCATTGGGCCACACCATATATACCAATAATAGGCACCCGAAGGGTTATGCCCATGTCAGTAGCCCCCCAGGCTATGTTCGGATGCTTGCGTCCGAGCATAGGCTCAAAGTCCTTTTTAATATGCTCGGAAGGTGAGCTCGAAGATTTCTTTGGATGCGTGAACTTGTCGATGTCTTGTTTGGCTGATGCAATGGATGACGTTGTCTTGTTCTTGAAGTGATGTCAGCATTTTCATCGGGTGCTCCCGATGGGAGTAACCTTTGAGGCTACACTCGGGTAGACTCAAAGTTATGCTTCTTCATTGTATATATTCTTCCGTCGACTCCTATTTGGAGGATTTTTGTTTTTTCTATCGGGTGCGCGGCCAGCACTACCGATGGGAGTAGCCCTCGAGGCTATGTTCAGGTGTTTGCACTAGAGAATAGGCTCAGAGATCTTCATCCGAGAATTTCTCCGTGTAGATGAAATAGGGACCTTGGAAAAGGACATGTAGATTGTGTAAAGTTTATGTATGTATTAGCCGAAAGTATAGATTATTGTAATTTGGAATATTTATATATTTTTGCCGATGGCTATGGCGGTTATGCCCCTCGCGAGACCTTTTCATTAGCCTGATGCCCATTGGGACGGATCAGCTACTCGGGTCAAAGCGTGTTTTGACGTATTTCATGGCGGAGCCGAAGAATTTTTAAGTTTTCGCTGAGTAGCGAAGCCCCCGAGTATTGGAGTATCAATATGTAATAATTTATTCGACTAAGCCACCGAGGATCGGATGTAATGGAGTAATGAAAAGTAGACTCGGTTAAGAGAACTTAGCTTTATTGATATGGGGTGAGCAAATATGATCTTCACCCGAGGAATTTCTCGACTCGGGTCTTGATTTTTCTCGGGTGCGCCACCTGTTGACGCGAGCAGTGTTTAGTAAATTCTGTGGGAGGACCCGATAGAATAGCTCAATATAGTTGACAACCTTGCAAAAAGAACATAGAGAATTATGAAGAACTTGCATCTTGTAAAGAATATTTCTTTTCAATTTGTCATAACATTTTCTGGTGCCATCGGACCCAACACTTTTGCACTGTAATGCGAGACCTTTTTGTTATCCTAATGCCCGTAGTCTCAGTACCTTGCCGACCTGTCAGTTGGGCTACAACTGGGTCGGAGTTTTCAAGGATTCGACGTTCAAGCAGAATCAGCTATTAGGGAAATCATGTATGAGGTGCTCGAGTGCATGAAGTCGATGACACTTAGGTTACTCGAAGAAAGGTGCAGCTCCTGAGTGTTTCGAGTGCGATTAAAATAAGAAAGAAAATCAACTTGAAGTAGAGAACTTAGCTTTGTTGGTAGTCGACGTAGTTGATGTGGCTGGAGGAGCTGGAGCCGATGATAGTGGGTTACCGTAGCCGAAGATTTATAGCAGAGCCGGCGATTTTGGTGGGTTGCCTCAGCCGAAGAATTGAGCGGGTCGCCGCTGTCCTATTCATAGTTGAGGTCGACTTGTCCTTGATGTTACAAGAACCGCGACTTGATTTTGCTCGAGTCCCTCACGTACCGATAAAATATGATCAAGATTAACTTTCAGAATCAGCAAAAACATTAATAGTAAAAAAATATTGGTTGGACGATTACTCTATTTGGAGAAAAGAAATAATCATAATCGAGAAAGGTTTAGAATAATATCACCGGTTCTTTGTTCGTAGCATCTTTGTTCCCACAAACGGCACAAATTGACGAGGGGTAACCTCGGCAATGTCCATGGTGAAGGACTTAGGGTTTTGCGGAAAAGAGATCGTTGGGGATTTCGTCAGATGTCAAGAAAACAACAGAGTCAAAGTTTCATGAATATTTGGGAATTGCACCATTACAAGTTGCCTGGGAGTTTTCGGTGTCTATTGTCTAGATCTAAAGTTGGGTGTAACGTCTGTTGTATTGTGTGTGTCCCCTTGTTGGCCCCTCCTAGACTTTATATATGGGGAGGCTAGGTCTCGGGTACCAATACGAGTAGGTTACAAGCTAGAGTTTATATCTAATCTACTCTTGTACTTTCCTTGTGTTATATCACCAGGAGTCTATGTCCTTGTATACTTCATATCAGCCAAACTGTCCTGGGCTTCATGGATCTTGGCAAATCTTCAGGTGTGGCTTCTATTGGGCCGCACCATATATACCAATAATATGCACCCGAAGGGTTATACCCATGTCAGTTTCTTCTTGGTTTCATCCTTTTCATCCGTGGTTGTTCCTTGACTATTCTTTGCCACTATTCTTTCACTAGACTCGTGATGCACATGTCATATGGTCTCTTTCGTAGCTACGTTCCTCGTGTTCATCTAATGTTGTTTTGTCCTCTCGCGGTGGATACAGGTTTGCACGGACAAGATCATTGTGTTCTCTCCCGGTGGACGTGGGTTCTCGCAAATGAGAGCATTGTTCTATTCTCTCACGGTGGATGCAAGTTCTCGTGGGTTAGAGCATCATTCTGTTCTCTCACAGTGGACGCAAATTCTCGTGGCCGAGAGCCGACCTGGCAGTTTGAACTGTCGCCATCCGTGGGGCCTCGGGCAGTGTGGCTCGATGAGACCCGAGTTTTCGTGTTTGTTAGATTTCAAGACTTGCGACCACGTCACCATCTATTTGTGCTTTTCTCTCTCTATCTTCTTGGATATAAAGCCTTGCCACTGCGAGACTATTCTTTTCTTGCTTGCTATCCCTCTCCTCCCAGTGAACTGAAGATGTTAACTAGGCGTTCTACAGCGGTGCCTCCATTCCTTTCTCTATCACCAAGGCTTTCATTCTCCTCTCCTCGCTTGCTTCTTTGATGCACTGAACAACCACACAAGACACCGAGCTTGCGTCACGGGTCACTCACCTCGGATCACACACAGTTCCTGTCTGTGTTCGGAACATCACGGAAGTGAGTCATTCCATTGGCCTGTGCACGTTTACTTCTTTTCTTGCACCTCCATTATGTGCCATTTGGCATTTTTTGGGTTGTTCGCAGAAAACATGGGTAGCCGGTTCCTCGATGTGCACTACACAATGCCTTTTTGGTTTTTCGATGTTACTGTTCTTACTTCCGCTGGAACAGATTATATATCGTATATAACGTGTATGTTCTTTTGCAGCCAGCACCAAAGAACATCGTAATTTGATCGCGTTTTCTCTTGCAACAGATGATGCGGGTGTTGGGTCTACCCAATACTACCTATACACACTACTCATCATTCTAGGGGAACCGGTGGCAAAATGCGTCTTCCATACGGCGCACTCGACTCCTGGTGGTCCTCCAGCTCGTTGCGCATTGAGCGGAAGCGGTTTTAGTGTTGAAGACGCCGAAGATGATGTTGTGTACCATGCCATAGGCTACCTGGAAAGATTACAACATGTGCATCCACATGACTACACGTACACGAAATACATAACGGTAGAAGCAAAGATCAAGCGGCAAAAGTCTTGAGTACTGGGGCTTAAAGAGGAAACGAAGGCCAACAAATATTCTGATGCAGCCCGTCCTACGGACGGCCCTACATCCTCACCACCAAGTCCTCTAAGTGGACCATTGACTCTTGCTCGAGCCAAGCTCCTACAAGATAAGGTTAACTCACTCATCTCCTCGTGTGACTTTGATACACCCTTGAATGGCTTGCTACTTCATGCCACTATACTATGCGTACTCATCTACGAAGCCTCGACGCATCGACAATCCCCCTCAGAAGAAGAACTATGAGCTGGAGAAGAAGATGTCGCAGCTGAGGCTGAAGCACTAGAATCTTTGGCCCTGAAGCCTAGAGTATCCGTCCTCCAACATCATAGTCTCTGATACCTTCGATCCGGATTGTGGATGTAGTGTAGCTTCTTTTTCCCTAGTAGACCTAGGTTATCGAATCCTTGGGAAGCGAATGCATATTGAAGTCACTTTAACGGACCTTTGGGAGTTTTGGAATTCCTTTTGTGTTTTTACCGGACCAATATCTTGTGTCTTTTTGTTGTTGTCGATGATGGAGAGAGAGGGCCTAGGGCATTCTGTTTCACCTGTAGCTGTGCTAAACATCTGATGGGAATAAAAGATAGAAATAAAGTATGCATGTACTTGTTAGAGCAAGATAAATTATATGTGGGCAGTGCATCCATAATTGCTATTGCCTCCGCAACCACTTATAGCAATAACCTACTAGTCTCATCCATAAAAGAAAGAGAACTAATGATATGCATAGTGATGTCACCGTTAATCCCAAGTAAACCCCTCACATACAGCCGTACTACCCCTTCTGTCACTAGGGTTCCCAACCTGCAGATCAGTCATTACTCATACTCCCTATACCTGGATCAACCCTCGGGGTCTTGGGTACCTCACAAGTCCTTGTATTGAGTCAAGAGAGGATACAATAATCATCATGTCATACAAACTAATACACGATCCCATCTATGATAAATAACATGCACAATTGCTACATGGCTAGGCCGAAGACCTTAGCCCAAGGAGAATTACTCACACATAGAGATGAGATCAACAATCACAAACATTGTAATGAAAATCATAAGATTGATAGCAATAGTCTTACAATGTCGCCAATCAAAGAAGAGATCTACTATTACAAGTGGTGGAATATGGCTAGGGAGATGGAGAAGAGTTTTGAGATCTGGAGGCAGCTGGTGATCTGTGGCAAAGACTTTTTGGCGAGGTCTGGCTTGTTTTCTCATTGCCCGAGGCTTCTTTATATAGGGGTCCCTTTACGAAAGTTGTTCTATTTGACCTGACGGTGGCGACGCCAACTATACGACCAGAGCTATACGGCCGAAATTTTTGCTGCGATCATATAGTTGGTCGTTAAAGCGTCTGCCTCCGCTTTACGGCTCCTGGTTTCTTCTAGTTGTTGGAAATCTTGTATCTTTGACTTTAATGTAGTGATTCCCATCTTCTAACGACATTATCTGCGCAAGAAAAATATAAAAGAAAGAATTGCATACCCCTCTGAATATTAGACATTAGTGGCAGGGTTTAGAGAAATATTTCATCAAAACCATGAATAATATCTAGTTTAAATGTGGACGTAGATGGCTATATTTCAGAGCCATCAACCTCCCCAAGCTTAAACTTGATCGTCCCTGAGTAAGAAAACCAAAATCAAAAGGAACTCAACATTTAAACTAAAATAACGAGATGGTGATATTACTCATGATTGGTAGACTCATGTTTCCTCTACTTCATAAGTCTAAAAAACTTTAGCATAGATAGAGTAATGGCAAGCATATCATACGGGTTTTATGCATCCTTATAGTGTAGCAAAATTATTGTTAGCATGGATGATTCAAATGAGTAAACTTTATTCCATGTCATGTAATCAACTCATAGGCTTGCCTTTGAATAATAAAGTATAATCATGTAAATTAAGAGTGTGAGAGTTGTCATGAAAGCATATACACTAGAGTATCTCAATTCTCCCACATCAATAAATCAAGACTTTTCAAGCACTACTTTTCTATTCATTTTCCTTCAAGAATTTTAGTTTTTAAGTAATTGAGAGCATGCCAAAGATTTTTATTAGTTTATCGGGCTGCGATGGACACTCGTGGCATCACTAAGGTTTTTGTTCCTTTTGCATAATGATTACTCATAATAGCCATAGGAGTGATTCCATCATGATTACAACTACCCGGGAGTGCCAAGAATCTTACCCACTATAGCATTGCTGCTACAAGTGTTTAATCAACTCATAGACGAAATCTAGGAGTTTCCTCCATGAAGATCGTTCGTAGGCCAGCGGAGTTGTTGGTATCCTATGAAGTTTGACACGCATAAAGCTATATCATTATTATGATTAACAAGTCACACTTTTGCATGCTCACAAAAACCGCTAAACATTAATTCAATCGAACAAATCCTTTCAAAGAGAGCTATCAAGTCAATCAACATTTTCAGTGGTGTTGAGTGTCTCTAGAAATAAACCTTTAAGACTAAGCACTACAACACCCAAGCCTTCAATTGTGTGACTTTTTCTTATTACAATTATTTATCAATTTTAGGCAAGACTTGGTTAATTACGAGAGCTGGAAAAAATGTACCCAATTAAATACCCATGGAAACGAAAAATCTTACTACGATACAAAGACTCACTCCACCAATATAATATCTTAACATTTACTTCTAACTAGCATGGGTTTCTCAAACTTCAAAAGTGGGGAGTCATAAGGCATACCTCTCGTGTTTGGTTCCACTTCTCTCTTCCTTTTGTATTTGCTTCTTGGAAACTCTAAGTCGATCACTCTCCTGCAAACATATGAAGACCTCGAGGCGGAAAGAAAAGAAAGAGGAAAAATAAGGAAAAAGGGAGAAATCTTTTTGTGATTTTTAAGACAAGGAATTTAAAGAATATAAAATTGGCGGCAAAGCTCGGCTATAAAATCTCGAAAGCAAATAGAAAGAACTAGAAAATAAAGTGTTGGGGAAACCAACACGAGTGCTTATAAACTCAAATAAAAATGCAACCTCGAAACAAATAAAATCAAATGAACGCCAAATAAAGATACATGAGGAAACTTCCCCAAGCTTAAGCTTTTGCAAGCCCTTCAAATCATTGTGGTGGAAGGAAAAAGTCGTTACTCCAGTTCGCAAATTGAGTTGAGAGGTTATTAGTTGATTCTCGGAGGTTCAAAGAGAGGCTATGCATCCTCTCCATAGTCCTTCCAAGTCCTTGGAAATCTTGGTATGTGGCGAACCGGGTTTGTGGCTGCTCCTCTTGGTAAGGAACTGATGGCTCGGTGTTGATGTGGAGCTCGTTGGGGAACCCCAAGAGGAAGGTACAATGAGCACAGTAGCAAGTTTCCCTCAGTTATGAAACCAAGGTTTAATCGAACCAGTAGGAGCAAGGAAACACCCCAAAGGTGTTGCTAGTTGAGCCTTGGCAGGGCGCACTACCGGTGCTAGTAGCAACGTGGATACCTGCACAACACAACCACAGAACTTTGCCCCCAACTTGCGATGAGGTTGTCAATCTCACCGGTATTGCTGAAAACAAATGATTAAACATATCGAATGGAAGGAAGTAATAGTTTGCAGAAAGTAAACACAAAGCAGTAAACAGTTTGTAGATTGTATGTAAAAGAAAGGATCGAGATCCATAGTTCACTAGAGGTGGCTCTCCTTAAGATAGATAACATGCTGGGTGAACAAATTACAGCGGGGCAATTGACAAACATCGAGAAAGCAATACATGCATATACTAATCATCTTGACTCCTTTGGAACTTGATTGGGCATTACAACATTATACATAGACCGCCATCCAACTGCATCTATGACTAATAATCCACCTTCAGGTTATCATCTGAACCCCCTCCAGTATTAAGTTGCAAGCAACAGATTATTGCTTTATGAATTGTGTGTAATGTAAACAATATGATTGTTCTATGAACAAAGGATTGTTGTTTTCTCCCTAGTAGCAACATCACATCTAGTACCTTAGAGATTTCTATCACTTCCCCATATTACCAGAGGCATGAACCCACTATCGAGCATAAATACTATCTCTTGGAGTTGCTAGCATCTACTTGGCCAAGATAGCTACTAACAACGGAAAGCATGCAAGATCACAAATAACAAAGACATGATATAATCAATAATCAATCTGAAATAGCATCTCAATACCCATCGGATCCCAACAAACACAACATGCAGAATTACAAATAGATGATCTTGATCATGAACGAAGCTCACAAGGTCTAAACATGAAAGCACAAAGGAGGAGAACCAGCCATCTAGCTACTACATGGACCCGTAGTCTAGAGATGAACTACTCACGCATCACACCGGAGGCTTGCATGATGATGAAGAAGGCCTCTAGGGTGAATTCCCCTCTCCGGCAGGGTGCCGGGAAGAGCTTCAGATCCCTCCGATCTAGGGATGTAGATGACGGCGGCTACAGAATCTCTCGTGGCTTTTTGATCGGGTACTTAGGGTTTTGGTCCTGAGGGCAATATATAGGTGGAAGGAGAGGCCGAGGGGGTGCTGGGGTTGGCCATACCACCCCCTGGCACGGGCCAGGCCTGGCCGTGCGGCCAGGTGGTGTGGCCGGCCCCCAGCTCTTCTCCGTCTCGTATTCTGGCATCAGATGTCTTCCGGAAAAATAGGCACTTTGGCTTTTGTCCCGTCCAATTTCGAGAATACTCATTTTTTGACTTTCCTGGAACCAAAAACAGCAGAAAACAGGCAGCTGGCACTGTGGCTCTTGTTAATAGGTTAGTCCAAGAAATCATATGAAAAGTACTCCAAAGTGTGGACAAAACACAAGAAAGTAGATAAAATCAAGCATCGAACATCAAAAATTGTTGATACATTTGCAATGTATCAACATCCCCAAGCTTAACTCCTGCTCGTCCTCGAGTAGGTAAGTGATAAAAAGAAAGAATAATTTTTGAGGTGACACGCACCATCAAAGACTTGATCAAAGTATTTGAAAAAAAATCAAAGTTGGGATCATAGTACTTCAATCATAACATGAAAGACAAAGTTCTAGCAATAAGACAAAGAAACTATGATGCAACATGAAAAGGCACAAACAAAAGATTCATGAATAACAATGCTTTGCAAGACGTTTATTTGTTTCACATAAAGAAAACATAGCATAATAGCATTCATGTTGTCCCTCATAGAGTAGCAAATATAAATGCATAGGACACCTTCAAAGTTCATAAGAGTGACTAGATACAAATAGTTTAAAACAAGCAATATCAAGTTATGCATCAATCAACTAGTCTTGGGACAATGCACATAGAACTAAGAATGGCCACTATGCTCTCAAAGTAGGTGCATAAAGGTAGAAGGTGGAGACTCAATATAATGGTGGAAGAAAGGCCTTCGAAGAAGGAAGCAGGGATTCAAGTCTCATAAAGAGCTTCCAAAAATTATGGTACTTATAGCTTTCAACTCTCATTGCCCCTATCATAAGCATCTTGAAGTGATTAAGGTTAAATTGAACAAACTATGGTGTACATGCTTGACGAAGTATAAGTCAGAAATCTCATGTCCCTTGAATATGAGGGCCGCTCCTCATGCTACTCAAGTTTAGTTACCGGTAAGTTCTTGTCATCGTAAGTACATGTGTATCATAGAGAATCGCCAATGGGGTACCCCTTGCCCGATGATACGGAAGAATCCCCATATCAAAATGACAAGGCAAGCAGACAACAAGCATCTCAGCAGTCTTCTTATTTACCATGGGAATATGGTGCTTTTTTCTCTCTTTCCTCTTTTCATAATCTCTTTTTCCCTTTTTCTCCTTTTTTCTCAATATATGACTCTTTTTTTATAAGAAGAATGCTTCATAGACAGCTCATTATGGTTACGCTCTAGGTTTCCACCATGTCAGCATGGATTAGACCAGCGGCCCAGGTGTTTCCCTAACACATATACATAACTCCATGGACTTACAAGCTCCCCTTTCATTTCACACCGACGACATCCATATACAAAAGAGCATGATATCAACTAGGTATAAGTACCAAGTGCAATGTTGAAAGCGTTCCCTATGACAGCATGGTTCTGCTAATTCCCAACAAATAAGTGCAAGCATATACAACATAGACGACACAATGGTTCAAGTTTGTTAAGGGCAAGAAAAGTAAAGTGTGCCTTCAAGTTCGTGAGAGCTTTAATCACTAGTTTTCTCATAACAAGTTTAATTCGGAAGGTAAACAAAAGCATGAATATACTTGGAATAGCATAAGATAGTAGGTAGGTATGGTTTACTCTTTGGAATAACTTAGTTAGGGAGTTGGATGCATGAGTGGAACTCATACTTGGTTGTGGAGGCTAGCAAAAGACTGGGAGCAACAAACTAAGAGAGCAATAATGGCCATAATCATGCAGAGCGACAAAACATTATTGATCAAAGCATAAAGTGATACTACAAGTTGAAAACTAAAGGATCATAAAGGCTATGGTTACTTGAGATAGTCATAACATGGTGTGAGCATGCGCCAAGTCAACCCAAATAAAACATCAAAGGAGAATACCACTATACTATGCTTTAATATGCTAAAACAACGCATGATTCATCCAAGGCACATTAAGCAATCTCAATTGTTTATAACAAGTCATGCTACAGCAAAGAATACTAAGAATAAAGCCAAAACAATATCAAGCATGGCATGACAAAGCATAGGACACAGTCAAAAACAAGCTCTCTTTACCACATTAGCATGAACTTTCCTACTCTTTTCCAAACCAAACCAAACTATTTGAAAACCAATGTATGAAAGAGGGGGTCAAACCAATTTATTCAGCAAACTAAGAAAACCAAGCAAACGAAAAACCAAAACTAAAACAAAAAAGAAGATGCTCCAAGAACAACACAACTGTACATGAAACAATAAAAATGAATCGTTTGGAAGAAACCTGAGATTTTTATTAATGAAGAGGGGGATGCCTTGGGCATCCCCAAGCTTTGACGCTTGTACTTCTTGGATATTTCTTGGGGTGACACGCGTGGCATCCCCAAGCTTGAGCTTTAGTCCATCCTTCATCTCATTACTCATTCCTTCCATACACCTGAAATTTTTCCTTCATACAAAACTTCACACAATCTTTATTAGCAACATTAGTGCACTCAAGATAATAGGTCTTAAGGTTCAGTTCTAACACCAAATAAACTTCCATTATAACACTAGCTACTAAAGCACTTCCCTCAAAAATCTCAATTCCCCAAAAGAACTCAAAAAGGAACCAACAAGAAGCAAATGCAGAAAATGGCAGAAATCTGTCAAAACAGACCAGCAGGTAAAGAAGAATTTTTTCGAAGACCTTATGTTGCTCAAATAAAAAAGTGTTGAACTAACTAAAGTTAGATAACAACCTGGGGCAGGAGCACAAAAATTCACGCCTCAAAACGACGTTCAGAGATTTTACACAAATTTTTACGGTGAAGCACAGAAATCTGTTTCGGGACAACAACTTTCCCAATCATTACTTCTCTCTCATTAGAGGTTACTCTTGGCACAAAAAGCAAATAAAAAGGATAAGGAGCGGTTATTACAGAAGTAATAACTTCCAAGACTCATCTAAAACTTTTGGGTTATCTCCCAATAAGTACTTTTCTTTAACGCCTTTAAGTTAGGCATGATAGTTTGAGAAGATACTCACATAAGAAATATGAATTGGAGTAATAGAGAGCATCAAGAAGCAAATTCAAAACACATTTAAGTCTAACCCACTTCCTATGCATAGGAATCTTATACGCAAATAAACTCACAAAGAACAAAGTGACAGGCATAGGAAGATAAAACAAAAGTAACTTCAAAAGTTTCAGCACATAGAGAGGTGTTTCAGTACCATGAAAACTTCTACAACCATATTTTCCTCTCTCATAATAATTTTCAGTAGCCTCATGAATAAACTCAACAATATAACTATCACATAAAGCATGCTTTTCATGATCTACAAGCACTAGAGCTTTATTATAAACATTTTCAAAAGGATCCTCAGGAACATAACATTCATCCTCCTTTAGTAAGCATGGGGGACAATCAAATATTGTAAGGGGTAAAGAGTTACTCTCATTAGAAGGTAAGAATGGGTAGATCCATTCTTCCTCCTCTTGATCATCACTCTCCTCTTTTTCATCCAATGAGCTTCCAGTTTCAGCAATTTCTTCTTCCATAGGCTCCTGCAAGGCATTAGTCTCTTCCGCAGGTGGAGAGCATCTATTAAGATATTCAAGAATATAGACATTTTATTCCTTGTAATTATCAAAGCAAAATTGAAGTATATCATAAACCTCATATTTATAAGGTGCGTCATCAGTATTTTCAAGCAAACTAGCAAGTTTAAATGCACCCTTCGAAGCAATAAATTCTTCAATTTGTTCCACATCATAAAAGTCATAATTTCCTTTAACATAAGAAGATATGGTAGCATTATCATTATACTCACATTGAAAAGGGAGGTGTTTATACCTCCTACAGCAACAAGATTTATCAACACAATAAGTAACATTATAAGTAGAGCACACGTTTCTAGCAATGGTATTCAATTTATCAATTTGTTCCCATAAGAGTTTCCCTTTTTGTGATAAGCGGTGTTCCTTATAATAATATTTTTGTTATTCCATGAACCCACCATGCCAATTAGATTCAGTTTCAAAGAAACCAACCATTGATAGTAAGCATGATAAAGCAAGACAATAATAGACCAACGAAAATACCAACTATAGTAGGAACTAATTTTTTGTGTGTTTTTGATAAAGAAACAAGCAAACAAGACAAAAGTAAAATAAGCAAAACAAAAATAACAAAGTAAAGAGATTGGTTATGAGGGACTCCCCTTGTGAAGATGTCCTTGACTCCCCGGCAACGGCGCCAGAAAAATGCTTGATGGCTCAGTGTTGATGTGGAGCTCGTTGGGGACCCCCAAGAGGAAGGTATGATGAGCACAACAGCAAGTTTCCCTCCGTTATGAAACCAAGGTTTAATCGAACCAGTAGGAGAAAGGAAACACCCCAAAGGTGTTGCTAGCTGAGCCTTGGCAGGGCGCACTACCGGTGCTAGTAGCAACATGGAGACCTGCACAACACAACCATAGAACTTTGCCCCCAACTTGCGATGAGGTTGTCAATCTCACCGGTTTTGCTGAAAACAAAGGATTAAACGTATCGAATGGAAGGAAGTAATAGTTTGCAGAAAGTAAACACAAAGCAGTAAACAGTTTGTAGATTGTATGTAAAAGAAAGGACCAGGATCCATAGTTCACTAGAGGTGGCTCTCCTTAAGATATATAACATGCTGGGTGAACAAATTATAGCGGGGCAATTGACAAACATCGAGAAAGCAATACATGCATATACTAATCATCTTGACTCCTTTGGAACTTGATTGGGCATTACAAAATTATACATAGACCGCCATCCAACTACATCTATGAATAATAATCCACCTTCTGGTTATCATCCGACCCCCCTCCAGTATTAAGTTGCAAGCAACAGATTATTGCTTTACGAATTGCGTGTAATGTAAACAATATGATTGTTCTATGAACAAAGGATTGTTGTTTTCTCCCTAGTAGCAACAACACATCTAGTACCTTAGAGATTTCTGTCACTTCCCCAGATTACCAGAGGCATGAACCCACTATCGAGCATAAATACTAACTCTTGGAGTTGCTAGGATCTACTTGGCCAAGATAGCTACTAACAACGGAAAGCATGCAATATCACAAATAACAAAGACATGATAGAATCAATAATCAATCTGAAATAGCATCTCAATATCCATCGGATCCCCGCAAACACAACATGCAGAATTACAAATAGATGATCTTGATCATGAACGGAGCTCACAAGATCTAAACATGAAAGCACAAAGGAGGAGAACCAGCCATCTAGATACTACATGGACCCATAGTCTAGAGATGAACTACTCACGCATCACACCGGAGGCTTGCATGATGATGAAGAAGGCCTCTAGGGTGAATTCCCCTCTCCGGCAGGGTGCCGAGAAGAGCTTCAGATCCCTCCCGATCTAGGGATGGAGATGACAACGGCTACAAACTCTTTTGTGGATTTTTGATCGGGTACTTAGGGTTTTGGTCCCGAGGGAAATATATAGGCGGAAGGAGAGGCCGAGGGGTGCTGGGGTCGGCCAGACCACCCCCTGGCACGGGCCAGGCCTGGCCGCGTGGCCAGGTGGTGTGGCCGGCCCCCAGCTCTTCTCCGTCTCGTATTCTGGCATCAGATGTCTTCCGGAAAAATAGGCACTTTGGCTTTTGTCCCGTCCAATTCCGAGAATATTCATTTTCTGACTTTCCTGGAACCAAAAACAGCAGAAAACAGGTAGCTGGCACTGTGGCTCTTGTTAATAGGTTAGTCCAAGAAATCATATAAAAAGTACTCCAAAGTGTGGACAAAACACAAGAAAGTAGATAAAACCAAGCATGGAACATCAAAAATTGTTGATACATTTGCAATGTATCAGAAACTTCTTGCTCCTATTCTTGGTCCTCATCCTCTTCCAGAATCTTCTCCTCGGGTTGGTGTTGCTCAACCTGCAAGTCATATAGCAAACGTCCTTCCTCGATAGAGAAAAGACCATTAGGCATAGGAGCGGGGTAGAGACGCCTAGCTCCAGCAATTTGCAGATAATAAACACCACCTCTCCTAGTGAGCATTCTACAGGCTCTCAGGGTGGAGAAACCAACACGTGTCTCACATAGCACGGGTTGTAACTCACCTAGGTTGATGCTTAGGGCAGTGGCAAGCACGGTGATGATGCCTCCACCTGTGATTGGCCCTTGGCTTTGGGAGGCTTGGTGCTCCAGGTAGCGCACAAGGATGGCCCCCAAGTTGAGTGATAGGTTGCTGTTGATGTAAGCATCCTTTGCAAGGACTAGGATG
The DNA here is from genome assembly GCA_916181665.1 of Avena sativa. Classification (NCBI taxonomy): domain Eukaryota; kingdom Viridiplantae; phylum Streptophyta; class Magnoliopsida; order Poales; family Poaceae; genus Avena; species Avena sativa. The sequence goes on along the minus strand of OV702290.1, from coordinate 361,295,766 downwards.
TCCTCCTCGTTGAGTCTCGTGAACTCATTACGTGCCTGCAAGGTGTTAGCAATAACATAGAACAAATAGCGAATTACAAGATATTGAATATTCTTCCCCTTGTTCACTCTAGTAGTGAAACTCATTCCATTATAGAGGATGCGCGTAAGGCATGAACATCATTTTTTGGAAAATTAAAACATGTGCACCATTCATCTAATGTTAAAGTGTATTTGTTGTTCATCAGTCGGAAAGAAATAGTGTCCTCTCCTTGCCATTGTTTAATGGTGCTTTGCAACAAACTTAGGAATTCTATGGTTAAGCGGCGATAAGTAGGTACATCATTGTACACAAAGTTTTGCAAGCCAACCCTATTGCAAAGTAAATTAAAGTCGTCAAATATACCGAGTTGGTTCAATATAATGGGGCAAGCCCAATTGGTATCCTTCACTTCGAGGTTCTTGATCCTGTTGAAGCGATCATGTTGGGGCTTATCCTTGAACTTTATCCCCATGCGTTCTTGAGCGGCTGCCTGAGAAGCGCTAGCGGTGGCACGAGCACGAGTTTGGATCCTTGTGTTCATCATCTAAAACATTGAAGAAAGACAAAAATAAAACATTTTGATCCAACAACAGTAAATACAATATATTCCTCATCATAGCACACTAAAGAATCTCCTTGAAATAATAATCTAGGCAAGAAAATCATGGCAATTGGTTCATAGTAGGTCTCACCCTAGATTGATAATGACAATAGATCAGAGATGAATTTTCAAAAAGTAGTTGGAGGATCGGAGGAGAAACATACCATAGATCACTCGTGTGTGAGGAAATAGAATGAAATTAAGTGGAGATGAAGATCTCTTGAGCTTTTGAGAGAGTTTGGAGGTAGAAAAGAGAAAACAGATTGAAGTTTTGGAGTTGGAGGTACCTTCCCGTGCTATTTTGTGGTCGGACGCAACTATACGGGCGCAACTATACAACCAGAACATTGTGTTCTCGTCGTATAGTTGGCCTCCTGTCAAAAAATTAGAGTTTCCTCCTGACGGCGCAGCTATACGGATCCAACTATACAGCCGGAACAAAATGTTCCCGCCGTATAGTTGGTCGTTAAACTGTCTGTCCCATGCGAAAGAAAATATACAAAGGCATCGATATCTATACGACCAGAACTATACGGCCAGAATTTTTATTCCCGCCGTATAGTTGGTCGTTAAACTCTTAGTACATTAGAAAAGAATTCATACGGAGGCACCGATATCTATATGACCTGAATTTTTATTCCCGCCATATAGTTGGTCGTTAAACTCTCAGTACATGTTAAAGAAAAATTGTCAATGACAAAGATATCTATACGACCAAAACTATACGGCCAGAATTTTTATTCCCGCCGTATAGTTGGTCGTTAAACTCTCTGTGTGCATCAAAAAAATAGTTTCTTCGAGAATTACTTCTTTTCCTTTAACTTAGTGATATACCTTGTTTATGACAGAAAATTGACAGTAAATATTGTCAACCAACAACAACATATATGTAGCAGAATTTTAAGTACTACCGAACTTCTTCTCCTCAAATAGAGTTTTCTAGCACTCTTTATTAAAAATAAGCTTCAACTAAAAACTTAACTCAAACCTTTATTCAACATGGGTTGCCTCCCATGGAGCGCTCTTTTATGGTCAATAGCTTGACCTTGACGATACTCACTTGGGCCAGATGAGTGAAACACCCACTCCAAAGTAATTGGCCTTCAAAGTGATGGCCTCCTTCTTGTCATGTTTGGATTTCTCTTTCCTGGGGAAATGGATAACAAAAGGATCCCGCGAAGGGAACTGCAACTTCAGGTTCCCTTCATGGAGGTTAATTAAAGCCTTTATAGTTCTCAAGAAAGGACAACCTAGTATTATTGGAGCAATAGTATCTTCAGGCATGTCAACAATAACAAAGTCAATTAGAGCAGGACAACCTTTAATATAAACTAAAGTGTTCTCCTTAATTCCTACAACTTGTTTGTAGGTAGAATCTGCTAGATGCAATTTTAATTCAGTGATTTCAAAGGAGCCAAGATTTAACTTGCTAAAAAGACTCTTTGGAATTGTTGAGACGCTTGCACCTAGATCACAAAGTGCAGCTATCTCATTAGTCTCAATATTTATCTTAATAGTAGGCTCAAATATGTCATCTAGTTTAACATGTAACTTTTCAGCGATTTTCTTGTATTCCTCTTCAAGCTCGCGTACCTTAATTTCTACTTGATCAACAAAGTGTTGATACATGGCTTCGTCGTTACCTTCACTTACCGGAATTTTGACATTGATCCTCTTTACGAGGTCTTCGATGGTGTAGCTTGGTGAAGGGGCATTACGTACTATAATCAAGTTCTTCAGGCTCCTCCCTTTGGATCCTTATCATTTTTAGTTCTTCAACAGGACTGGGCTCAGCTTTACTTGCAAATTTAGCTAGAATGAGAGTTTGACTCTCGGTTATCTTACCTAGCTGTGCCTCAATGATCCTTGTTCTTTCTTGGAGGGCCTACAAATCATTTGTCAAACTAACAGCTTGGTTAGATAATTTACCAAGCATGGCATCATGGTTCTCTGTTATTTTAACAAGAATATTGTTTTGTTCATTTTGTGAGTCTATAGAAGACTTAAGTGTTTCTTGGAGACTACCATTACTAGTTCCCATATTATTATTAGAATTAACCTGCAGGACTAGAATAATGTTTCTGAAAGTTAGGATTGTAACTCTTCTTCCAAGCAGGGTTATAATCATTACGAGCTATAAAATCTATTTCTTCAATATTTGTTTCAGGGTTGGCTCTTACCTAGGTTTCCTTAACTTTTACGGCTAATATGAGCTCATCCAACTTAGTATTGAGGTCTTCATTTTCTTTTGGTGAGATGGAGTTCACCTTCTTCGTCTTTGATCTTTCAACATGCCATTGAGCACAGTTGTCTTGCATATTGTCTAACAGCTCCTTTGCTTCGGTAATATGTTTACCCATGAATGTTCTTCCAGTTGCAGTATCAAGCATAGACTTAGATACAAGATTAAGAGCATTTAAAAAATGGAGGATTAACCAATCTTCCATCCCATGACTAGGACAGTTTCTTAAGCATTCTTTCATCCTCTCTCATGCAAGCGCTAGTGGCTCACGCTCTTCCTCTCTAAAGCCAGTAATAGATCGGAGTTTCATAGTCTTTGCAGGTGGGAAAAATTTAGTCATAAATAAAGAAGTACATCCCACCCATGATGTAATAGTATTTCTAGGCAAAGATAACAACCATTCTTTTGCTCTCCCTCTTAGAGAGAAAGGAAATAGACATAATTTGATCGCATCAGGGTCAACGTCTGTTATACGCATCATATCACATATTTCAGTGAAAGTATTTAAGTAAATACCTGCGTCTTCAACAACAAAGCCTCCAAATTGATTATGTTGAACCAAACTTAAATAACGGGGCTTAATTTCATAGTCATCAGCAGCAATTGCTAGCCGAGTAATAGGAGTATGCAAATAATCATTGTTGGGAGTAGCAAACTCCCCAAGCTTCTTTTCAGCCATATTTCCTATGTTTTTGGGTTTTCTTAAACAAAGAATTATAATAGTAAAAGCAAGAATTGAAAGGCTAACTAATTTTTTTGGCTTATCAAATAAAGACTGAAAGCAAACTAACAAAATTAAAAACAAGAAGTAAAACTAGCAAGGTTCCTAATAACCTCACCAGGGTAGCTATTCCTTCCCCAGCAATGGTGCCAGAAAGAGCGTTGATACCTTCGATCTGGATTACAAGTGGTGGAATATGGATATGGAGATGGAGAAGGGTTTTGAGATCTAGAGGCGGCTGGTGATCTGTGGCAGAGACTTTTTGGCGAGGTCTGGCTTGATTTCTCGTCGCCCAAGGCTTTTTTATATAGGGGTCCCTTCACGGAAGTTGTTCTGTTTGACCTAACGGTGGTGGCACAAACTATACGATCGTAGCTATACGGCTGGAATTTTTGCTCCGGTCGTATAGTTGGCCGTTAAAGCGTCTGCCTCTGCTTTGCGGCTCCTTGTTTCTTCTGGTGTTGAAAATCTCGTATCTTTGACTTTAATGTAGTGATTCCTATCTTATAATGACATTATTTGCGCAAGAAAAATATAAAAGAAAGAATTGCATACCCCTCTGAATATTAGACATTAGTGGCAGGGTTTAGAGAGATATTTCATCAAAACTATGAATAATATCCAGTTTAAATATGGACGTAGATGGTTATATTTTAGAGCCATTAGTGTCCGGCCTGTCGCCCCAAGGACTCCGGCCAAGACACCGGACCATTGCGTGGAGCTCCCAGTACACCCCCGGACTACCCCGGAGAGCATGAAGACTCCGTCCCGGACTCCGCCCCCTTCTAGAGGCTACTGAGGCAGTACCAGAGTCTAACCCGGAGACCACCCCGAAGTCTCCGGCTTAAGTGACGACATGCTTGTTAAGGCCTTTTGGGCTTGGCCCATGTAATCCCCAATTTCAATCCAAACTTCCTGTTTAATTCCTAAGGTACCCCTGTTTAGTTGTTGGCCTATATATAGACCACCTCCTCCTTATTGTAACCCTAGACTTGGATAATTGAATTAGAAGAAAACCCTTTGAGGATCTATCTAATTTTAGTGTCATGCTACTGGAAAAGGAGCACCAATTATCCCCTAACCTCTTGGACTTTGCCATCGTGTGTTCAAGTTGTACAAGGACTTGGAGTCGGTGTCCCTTCTCCAAGTTGTCAAGATCTCTCCAAGCCTCCCGCTTGCTGTGCCGGTTAGAGAGAGAGTGTGTCCTGCCCATCACCGATCCTAGGATTGTGCCGGACCGGTAGCCATTGGTGTGAGCTATAGGTTGCTTTGTGTATCGTGTGTGTGTTGCATTCATTGTGTTCTTCGTGTGTGAGTTTGCCCGGATTTCATCCTCTGTCTCTCCCTCATGATTCCCTTGTGATTCTTGGAGTTTTGTGAAAGATCGGGCACCCTAAGGGGTCACCCCTAATATATTGGTGTCAAGAGCCTCGTTCATCATGAATTTCTCCCCCAATTTTTCTTCTATCCACCATAAATTCGAAAATCCCCAAAAAGAGCCCCAAATTTTCCTTTGGATCGATCTCTCTTTGTGGAGTGTTATTTGTGGTTTTGATCCGACCAAATCTTGTCTAAGGTGTTGGTCTAACTTCTACCTGCGTTTCTAGCCCAATTTTGGCCAATTTTTCGTAGATTTGAGGCCCCAAGGCATGGATTTCCATTAAGAACACGAGCTTTTCATACAACCCCGACCCCGAAGTCTCCGCTCCACTATAGCCGAAGTCTCCGCCGCTGAAAACCAGAGTCTCTGGCCAACCGGAGTTTCTGGGCCCCAAATTCCGGAGTCTCCGGCCTAACGCTTGATTTTAATAGTTTTGCCTCCTCTCCGTTTTGGCTAATTTTTTCCTTTGTTGTTTGTGTTTCGTGTGCATGTCAACAACTAACAGCAAGCTTCCGCAAAATCTTCCACGCTTGTTGACACCACGGAACTCGAACATCCTGTCGCACCATGGACCGCAAGTACATCATCACCAACTAAGGTATAACTTGCGTCACCTTGTTAACCCATATCTTCCTTAGTGTACCTATCCCACCAAGAGTGGCTCATCCTGTATTTGCTTGAGCATTGTGCACTTGTCTTTGGAGAGTGATAGTGTGAGAAAAAAAGCAAGAGTGACTTGGTAGCATCAAGGGAGAGCAAAAAAAGAGAAAAAGAAAATATACAAAGAAAAATAAAAATAGTCTCCCATAGCATACGAGAGTCTCAAGCTTGTAAGCAAGAGAAATAAGAGCACCCAAAGCAAGTGCACAAATTCGTTGCTCATTTTTCTCTTTGCAAATGGGCCACTATATATCCTTGCATTGGCATGACAACCGAGCGTAGTATTCGATAGGACATTTTGTTGCTCATTTTCATAGTCGTGCTAATCCCACTAATCTCCACGTGTGTGTATAGTCGTATTTTCCTGTCACCTTTTGAGTTGCCCTTTTCCTTTGTTGGATTTTCTCCACTTTTGACTATCATTTTAGTTTGGTTGTTTCTTTGGCAATCCACAATCCTAACATTCCACCAAAATCTTTTGAGAGTTTAGTTCTTCTTTAGTTTTCTTTGAGATTTCACTTTGCAAGTTTATAGTTCTCGAGTGTGGCTACTAGTTTGGTACAATACTAAAGGTAAGGTAAAAGGCTACCCCCACCACATATTACTTTCCATATACAATCCTTGTGTGTGTTGAATCATGGATAGGCACTGTTAGATGAGCCAACCACCTCCCCAAGAAGAAGAAGGACCGTACATGACGCAAGCGAGCCACTTCATCATTCGACGAGAGTTCCGTGAATGTTGCAATGACCTTGAGACACGCCAAGACAAGCAATTTGGAGAAACTCAAATGGAGTTCAAGAGGATCGAAAACAACTTCACGGAGCACTACAACGTTCATTGGACGAGCTCGCACAAAACACAAGGCTACGTTATTGTGCATCAAGATCCTCAAGGCACCATTCGAGTGCGTCAAGTTCGTCATGACATCATTCTCCTCATCAACAAGATCCTCATGCAAGCGATCCAAGACGCCATGAATCCCCCATTGTTGAACCTATGAGCTCACCGCAATATGCGCCTTATCCACAACACGCTGCAACATCAAGCTATGATGGTGATTTTTCCTCAAGGCCACAAGCAAGACGAGAAGAGCATCGTCATCACCAAAGGGAACTAGTGATCCAACAAGCGCCACCACATGAAGAACCTCAAGTACAACGTCAACAACCACAAGACCTTCACTTAACAACAAGTGATGACTCCAACTTAGAAGAACAAGCTCATCATAAACGTGAAGCTCTTGAAGGCCCTCCTCATGGTCATCTCCATCATGAACGTCAATCCCGACACCATGTTCACCATGGAGAGCCTCCTCAACTGCATCAAGACATGCAACGTCAAATTGTACAGATTGAGAGACGCCAACAGCGTCAAGAGGCTCAAGACCATGATCTTCATCGAGAGGCCCAAGTGCATAACCCACATCACCAACATAGGAATGAGCCTCCTCCTCATCGACAACCACGTCAAGAGGCTCTACATCCTCAACACCGTTGTGAGGCCCAAGTGCCTCAACCTCGTCAACAACCTTGATACAAGCCTCCTCAACCACCTCAACCATGCCAAGATCAAGCTCCTCAACAACATCGCGAGGACCAAGTTCTTCGTCCTCCAAATGAAACACAACCACCATAAGAGAAACAAAAACATCAGCAAGCTCGTCGTAATGATTGCTCGAATAATAAGAACAACCAACGGTATCATGGCAACCATCACCATCGTGACCGTCACGAAGAAGAAACTTTTGGCAAGCTCAAGTTCACCATGCCAAAGTTCACCAGTTCTGATGATTCCGAAGAATATCTCGCATGGGCACTTAAAGTTGACAAAATCTTCCGCATGCACAACTATAGTGATGAGAAGATGGTAGCCATGGCTTCTCCTAAGTTTGATGATTATGCCAACCTTTGGTGTGAACAAGTACAAGTTGCTCGAGAAGCAAGAGGACAACCTCCAATCAACACTTGGCAAGATATGAAGGCTCATATGCATTCCCGCTCACTACATGCACGACCTCTTCAACAAGCTTCAAATGCTTAACAAAGGGACAAAAACCATGGGAGAGTACTTCAAGAAAATGGAGCTAAACATAATTTGTACCAACATCGAAGAACATGAAGAGAAAACAATGGCACGCTTCCTCATTGGCTTGAACCATCCAATCGAGCGCATCACTACAACAACATGGTTGATCTCGTGCATAATGCAACCAAGGTCGAACGTTAAGTGCGAGGACATAAAATATAACAATACCAAGACGTACTTTACCTATAAGCAAGCTCTAACCACTACACCAGCAAACATCAAAGGAAGCTCCTCAAGTACCTCCAAGCCTCTTTTCAAGGCCACACCTCCTCAAGGAAAACCGCCCCCAAGTGGCAAGCAACCGTTGGATGCCCCACCATTTGAAGGATAATGCTACAAGTGTGGAGGCAAAGGACACAAGTCATTCAAATGTGGCAATACCAAATTCTTGTTCATCCACGACAATGGTGAAGATGAATACTTGAGTGAAGAAGAATTTGATGCAAGAGTCAAGGAAGCACTCACAAGGAAACATATGGGAGATGACCAAGAGATCCTAATGTCCAAACATGATGCAAGTCCTTCGCTTATCGCCACAATAGTATTGACTACTCAATCCCAAGAGATCAAATGAAGATCAAAGATCCAACATCTTCCAAACACATGCTGGCATCAATGGGAAATCCATCAAAGTCATAATCGATAGAGGGAGCTTCCAAAATCTTGAAAGCACCGAGTTATGCGAAAATCTCAATCTCAACCTCATCCTCCATCCACGTAAGCACCCCTTGTTAGGAATGATGCCCTAGAGGCTCACATTCCGCCATGTATTTGTAACCCAGAATCTGGCTCAGAGCTAGTTGTATGTGTCACTGCAATTGTTGCAGGTGGGGAACCACATGCTCATATCTAGCCCTATCCAGTTTGTCCTTAGTCGTTTGAGGTTGGGAGGGAAACGCACTTCCGAGACTAATTTGTAAGTCAGAAGATGACAATGCTTCACGTGTCATGAGTATGGAGATGCTATCCTCCTTACATTGGCTAGTCGAAAGAGGTACAATAGTCAGACTGATCCAAAGGTTAGTAGGACGTGAGCACACCGTCATACGCTCCGACTAACACAATGGAATCCTTAGACCTGAGGGGATCACGCGATCCGAGTTGTGGAAAAGCCAGCTTTGACTCCATCTAACACTCACCGTAACTGGGAGTCATAAGGGTTGTCTTGGGCCGACTTTGAAGCAAGCTGCGTGACGTGGATCAGCCAAGATGGAATTTTCCCCTCCATCTCCGAGAGATATTCTCTGGGCCCTCTCATGTGATATGATTTAGAAGCATGGCCATGCGCTACTCGATCAAGTGTTAATCGAGGTAGTCCGACTTAGTGAAGATGGAGGGAATCAGTTATCACTAGAAACTTGGGAGAGAGCACATTCTTGGATGATGGAATCTCCCCTGTCGAAAGGACATTTATTGTCTTAATCAGTTTTGGTGTTCGTTAACAACTTGAGGACCCGTTTTACCATGTGCTAATAATGTCAGGTTAATCTACTGAAAAGAGAAAAGTCCGTGGCAATTGAAAGTATCTATGCTTGAAACAAAATATACATGGGAGGTTTAGACCGGAATCTCCGGTCTAGACAGACTGGAGTCTCTGGTGTACCCACATCGGAGTTTCGTCACAAGTATCTGGCATGAACGACAAGACAAAGTCTGAGTTAGTCAGTATGGGGGTCCGGTGATTGTCCGGAGATGGACCAGAATCTCTGGTGTGAAGTCACATGCTAGAATCTCCGGTGTGCAAAGACCGGAGTCTCCGTGTCCCCATCCGGAGTTTCAGCACGAGTCTCCGGTGTGCCCCTCGAAAACATCCTCGGGTCATTCTGAACGGGGGTCTGGAGATTGTCCAGAGATGGACCGGAATCTCTGGTGTGAGATGTTTGCAGACCGGAATCTCCGGTCCCCAGACCAGAGTCTCCGGTGTGGAACTTCCCCAACAGGCAGAAAACAATCTGAAAAGGGTGGGGCTATAAATAGGGGACTTCATCCCCTACCTCAAGCTGCTCGTTCCCCAACCTCAAGAACCCTAAAGCTGAGCCACCAAATCAACAAGATCTCCCTCTCCAACCACCCAAAGTCCCTGATCTTTGGGGAATCAAAGGAGGAGGCTTTGATCTACATCTTCACCAGGAGAGGTCCTCATTTCCCCCTCATTCACTTGAGGGCCCCTTGCTCTAGGGTTTCATTGCCTTGATTTGATTCTTACAAGCTTGTCTTTTGATTGTTGTGACAACTTTCTTGCATTCGGGAGCCTCCAATTCAGTTGTGGATGTGTGCCTCGAACTTGTTGTAAAGGTGCTGGTTTCCACCTCGAAGCTTACCGATATAGTGGAAGAGTGAATCGATCCCTTTGGGGGGAGGTTCACCGGAGAACAAGGGAGGCCTTTTGTGGCATTGGTGGTTTGAAACGACCCCTCTCTAAACATAGACGTACTTCCCCTCAAAAGTAAGGAACTGCGGGAAATCATCCTTGTGTCTCTGCATGCTCCATTTCGGTTACCTCTATCCTTTACCGCACTTTACTCTTATCTTGCTCTTGCTTAGTTAGTTGTGCTAGTGTTACATATAGGTAAATTCACCTTAGTTGCATATATAGAGAATTTACCTTTTGTGTCAAACCCTAATTTGAAAAAGAGTAAAATTTGAAGTAGCACCTATTCACCCCCCATAGGTGCCCATACGATCCTTTCAATTTGTATCAGAGCCTCAACTATTTATTCGGGCTTAACCGCCTAAGAGTGTATGGGTAACCCGAAGGAAGATGGACGGGGTGAGGCTAGCATCTCGGTGACCATGATGGATGTCAAGAATTTGGAAACAAGCTTTAGGTGCTCCTTGGGAAACAAAATCCAACAGTTGTGTCAACTAGTTGAGCAACTTGTTAAGGAAAAGATAGCCTCACCACCTCCTTCTCAAGAGGAACCCCCTCCAATTATGAAGGTGAACGCTTCGGCTAAGCCAACGGTTGAAGTAGTGGGGGATGAACATATTGCCACTAACTCCTCCACCAAAAAGGGGGACGGGAAGGAAGAGAACCATTCAGTTCCCGGTTGGTACTCTCCTGACCCTATAGAGGTGACCCACCTATGCTAGCTGTACATTCTTTTGCTCAATGGCAAGTTTTGATGAAATATCATGTGCGCATCACTTACATTGATTTGTGAAATATTATTGAAGAAGAACTCAAAATTGAGGATCCAACCAACTTGATAAGAAGAGAAGTGGTCAATAGTTAACTCAATGCCACCATGTTGCACATGATTCAGCTTAGTGTGGGGCCAAAAGATTTTCCTCACATTGAACACCTCAACACCGCCAAGGAAGCTTGGGATGCTCTCATTGATTTGTTTGTTGGTAATGAGAGCATAAGGAGAAATCGTTATGATGCATTGAGCAATGAAGCCGAAGGCTTATATATGAAGGATGGTGAGGATCATGGAGACATGTATGACTCAAATCCACTACCACAACTTTTAGAAACGTTGGTGCCTCTCATGTGGATTATGCTTGGATAAAAAGGAAGTATGTGAGTGTGCTCATGCCCTTCGAGCCCACCGACTTGAAGAGTCTCCAAGGAAGACACAACTACCATCTCATGACCTCCAATGAAGTTATGCAAGAGATGTCCGCCTTCAAGGTTGCTGCCAAGAATGCCAAAGATGCCACCCCGAAGATGAGCAATGGTGTTAATCTTGCCTTGAAGGCCAATGTAGTGGAGTATGAGGAAGAAGAACGAAGTGATGAAGTCCTTGTTATGAGACACCCCAAAGATGTCAAGGTTGCTCATGGTGAATACATGGCCTTCTATGCAAGAAACTTTTGGAAAGATCTCACCAAGGCCAAGATGGAGATGCAACCAGGAAGCAACCCAAGTGGTAGAAAAGAGAATGGTTCAAGATTGATAACTTGCTTCAACTATGGTGACCTCTATCATTTTGTTGCTGAATGTCCATATGAGAAGAGAGAATATCATGGTGGTGTACTCTTATTGAAGAAAAAGTCAAAGGTTCCTTTCAAGAAACCTTTCATTAAGAAGAATGCCACCAACAAGAAGTGAGCTGACATTGCATTGATAGCACATAAAGAGTTCTCATCCGATGATGAAGATGAGGAAGAAGAAGAAACATCAAATGGTGTGGCAGCCATCGCCACCACCTCTACGTACACCTTCTCACTCTTCAACTCTCCAAATGAGAATATCATCAACAAGAACGTCACTTGCTTTATGGCAAGTGCATCGGAGGCATCATCATCTCCTCTCTCCACCTCTATGATCAATGATGAATTAAATGATGATATAACTCTTGAGGTGAAGAAGGAATTAGTTGCTTTCAATGTTTATATAACTAACTTGTAAGGGGAACACGAAGCATTTTGTGAATCTCTTGAAGAAACTTTCTCACACACAAGAGCTTCTTGATGAGAGATGCAAACTTGGGAAAGAGCACATTCTTGAGATGGATGCCCTAACTAATGTTCTAGAAGAAGAGCAAGAGACTAGGGAGTCTCTTAAAAAAAACTTGAAGGCCTCGATGAGGCAAATAATCAAATTGTTGCTAAACTCATTAAGGAACGTGATCATGCCATTGCTAAGTATAAAAAGGCTAAAAAGGATAAGACTGAGTTTGTTGTTGTTCATGACAAACTAGCCAATGACTTTGAGAAGCTTGTCAAGGCTGACAAGGCCTTGGAAAGTGAACTCTTGACTCTCACAAAGTCTCGTGAACAACTTCAAACTCAATTGACTAATGTTGCTACACCTAATATTTTCATTCCTTCTAGTAGTACAAACATCTTTGAGGAAAATGCTAGGTTGAAGGGGGAGCTTGCAAAGGCTACCTTCCCCGAAGGAAACAAGTCTCTTGATGACCTTTTGAGTATGCAAAGGTCAAATAATGAGAAAACAAGCATTGGCTATGTGTCCAAGTCCAAGAAGAAGAACAACAACAAGAAGAAGGCCAAGCCCGCACAAGCAAAAGAAAAGACCATTATCTTTACTATTAAAAGGTCTATGGTCTTGATGGTCTGGTACGTCGTCTTTTTTAGGACGATTTTGCCCCATAAGTTTCAATATTTTACACCATCTGCCACCGCCAAGTTAAATCGACCCCAGGTTAAAAATCCCAACCGATCAGCAGTTGGTGCCTTCGATCCAGGGCGCTAGACACAAAAACTCTCGCCCGAGGCTACTTGTATTTCTCGCTCGTGGCGTGGAAAGTAGAGCGTCTGGGCACTAGAAGCCACCTGCATGTACCAAAAAAATTGCAGTCTATTCGGTCAAATCAGCTAGGAACTAACTTATGTAAGCAAACAAGATCGAAACTAGTAGCCGGTCAAACAAAATCATCCAAGCCTCCATGGGTGACGAGCTTGAGGAGACCCTCGGCGGTGCCAGCGATCCAGCCGGTACCCACCCCCAGCATCATCATCCCTCCTGGCATAAGATGGAGGCGCATATGACTAGAAAATCTACGGTGACGCGTGCTCTTCTAGGGAATTGGATCGACAACGCGTGGATGTAGCAGAGCACGCGGTGAAAATGGCAGCAGTGGATGGAAACCGGCCATCTAAAGGTAGGACTTGGCAGGAGAGAAGAAGAGAAATTTGGGGATAGGGCGATCAGAGTGAGCTGAGACGGAGATATGAGCCAGCGGTCGGCATTTTCTTCGGTCGGTGCGAGGCACTAGCCAATCTGTGATGGACAGGTGAGCGCTTGTAGGAGACGCTAGCCACAATTTTAGTACGAGTATTTTTTAGCAGCTGATTAAGCGCCACAATTTTAGACTAGAGCGCTAATCTAATAATTTGATTTTGTTGATTTATTTTTTACCACTCAAGTGCTCACCATTGTGGCTGCTCTTGGGCTCTAGCGTCTAGTTTCCCTTCATCCCCGACGCGTTCGCTTGATCCCGAGCCCTAGTCCCTTCTCAGATGCCAACCTCTAGGATCCCCGTTACTCTTCCTCCACGCGGACTTCTTCACTACACAGTTGCGTTAAGCCCCAGCGCCTTGCATCATTCTGTACTGGCCGATGAGGCGCCGCCCCTGTTGCTCCCTCCTTCCTGCTCTGTTTCAACTTGACGGCCGCCTCCTAGAGGCCCAGGTCCTCTGCCACAACATCGCATGCAACGCCCAGGCCCGAGGCGTCGCCTCCTTGCACTGCCGCCACGCCAAGTTCATGGGCGCACGCCTTTGGATGTCGTTTGCTGTCAAGATCTTCTGAAGACCCATCGCACTGCCACTCGAAGACCATTGCATCGAACCCAACCTTGACTCCGCCCCCTAGAACAAGGCCGACAAGGAAATCCTCGCAGACGTCCCATGGCTCGGTGGCGTCCAGTACAACCGCTGCCTGACGCGCCTCCGCCCGATCGATCCGGCACCGGCCATCGTCATCTTCATCTTCCTCTTCAAGGGAAGGGAGGCGCCCGGTCGATCTGGTGCCGGCCGTCGCCATCTTCCTCTTCGAGGGAAGGGAGGCGTCAGCGGCAAAGGATTCCGGTCGGGGTTTTCACGAAGAGATGATGCAATTTGGGAATTTTCTTTCCCGTGATCGATGTCGTGCTTGACGAAAGGAGCGTGCGTTGCGTGGACTGAGATTGCTCGGTTCCTTTTGGCTGGCTGGGCTAGAAATAATACGCTCACAACTTCTACTAGCTATGTGCAACCACCAAGAAAAATGATAACTGGCTAAAATATATGTGTTGGATGTCATCTAGAAAAGGATGTATACGTAGGAGTACATAGTTGTCAAGAAAAATTAAAAATTATAATGTACAAATAGATGCCGTATCTAGGAAACACAAGGAGAGGACCGAAATGATTATGACTCTAAGTTCCAATGTTTTACACCATCTGCCACTGCCAAGTAAAATCCCGAGCTCTCGCCTAACCGATAGGTCTTAGACCCCTGCGTCCAGTTCCTCGATAGAGTCGATTAGAACGGTTATGACTCAATTTTATCATGAACAATTATATATGTCGTCACATTAAAAAAAATACTACGGTCTAATACTATGTTCTCTGCCACATAATCCCGCGTCTGGTCATCACTGGAGCTTTTCCCCAATAGAGTCGAGAGGAGGTTCAGCGGGGGATGGCTAAGGAGCGGGGGTGGAGGGAGGGAGGGAGAAGATTGGCGAGATGCTGAGATTTAGGGAGTGGTGAGAGGACGCCCATATTAACATGAGCATATGCTTCCCTTCCTAGAGTCCCAACAGTACAAGAGTCGCAAACATCATCGAGGATAGAGCCATGTAGAGAAATGGTGACGGTATGGGTCGACGGAGGAGATAGATTTGTTTATCATCAACACTTGTGTATATTTGTCCCATCAAGAAAACATAGTTTGAAATAATGGAGTTCTATTATGGCTCGAATCATATTTAAAAGAAATTAGCCTGTAGCAATGCACGGGTATTATGCTAGTAGGTAGTAATACCACAAGTGGCAAAGCAATGTCACAAGATGACTTTGCAGGAATCGCTAACCCTTATTATGTTTTAATGCGTGATTATTATGGTGATGTTTATGCACAATATGTTGAATCACTTGATGGTTATATTGCTTGGTATATTTTGGTTCCCAAGACCCTTATCACTAACAAAAGAGGACCCATTGAAAAATGGGTACCTAAAAACTAGTTTGATCTCTTGTAGAACTATGCTTCCGGCGGGTCAAAGTTAGTGCTTGATAGTGGATGCACAAGTCATATGACTGGAAGCAAGGCGATAATGACGGAGATAAGTCCGAATCATGATCAAATAACCGTCACATATGCCGATAAATCAAGATCTCAGGTAATGGGTCTTGGCAAGGTTATGGTTACACATGATACTACTCTCGTGGACGTCATGCTTGTTGAGACCATTGAGTATAATTTACTTTCAGTCCGTGCTCTTGGAAAGATGGACTTTGCTGTCTTAATTGATAATGATATTGTGGTTCTCATGTGGAGCAAGACTCTAAAGGTCGTTTTCGTTGGGTACGTCGAATATGACTTGTATGCGGTGGACTTTTTGGGGAAAACCACTACAAGTGTGATGTGCATATTCGGAAAGCCCAATATGGGCTGGTTATGGCATCGCCGCCTAGCCCATATCAATATGAGAACTTTGCAAAGTCTCCATAAGGATGTACATATTGTTGGACTAAAAGAAAATGTTTGTTTTGCCAAAGAACGTGTGTGCAGGGCTTGTGTTGAAGGAAAAATGCATGATTCTCCCCACAAACCCAATAACATTGTAAAGTCCAAGAGGATCTTGGAGCTTCTTCATGTTGATCTCTTTGGTCCTCCATCTCATGAAAGTCTTGGTGGGAAGAAATATTGTTTGGTGATTGTTGATAACTACTCAAGATATACATGGGTATACTTCTTCAAGTTGAAGAGTGAGACCCAATAATACTTCATCGACTTCATGAATATGGTTCAACGTCAATACAATGTCCCCGTGTTGGTGATAATAAGCGGCAATGGCACCGAGTTCCAGAATTACACCTTGAATGGATTTCTTAGTGATGAGGGGTTAAACATCAATATTCCACTACATATACCCTCAACAAAATGGTGTAGCTGAGAGGAAGAACGGGACATTAACGGATATGGCAAGGTCCATGTTGGCAGAGTTTAAGTCTCCATACAACTTTTGGGCCGAGGCAATCTCCACCGCATGCCATGCATCAAACCGGCTCTACCTCCACAAAAAGTTGATCAAGACTCCATATGAGATACTTACCGTTAACGAGCCCAAATGTTTCATACTTTCGGGTGTTTGGTTGTAAGTGTTTCTTCCTCATAAAAGGTGTTTATTTGTACAAATTTGATTCCAAAGCTTTAGAGGGTATTTTTGTTGTCTATGGTCTCGATTCCCACACTTATAGAATCTATGATAAACTCTCCAGAATTTTCATAGTCTTGTAGTGTGGTTTTCAAAGAATATGATGGCCCCCAAGCGGGGCGTGTTGATGTTTGTGATGTAGATGATGAAATACCTCAAGATTCCATAAGAAGAATGGGTGCGGGATTCATCTGCCCCGTTGAGGAACCCCTTGTGGCAGATCAATAAGAACTATGCTCTACTCAAGTGGAGCCCTCATCTTCATAGCATCAACAAGCTCCTATTGATGAAGCCAATGATGACGCAAGCCAAAGACAAGCTGAGAACCCTCACCATGTTGATCAGGATGGAAACTCTAGGCCAGACTATCCAGCCTCTCCATTGACCAGATTTTCCAGCCATGCACGGTTAATTGCATAAGGAAAATTCACTGAGTCATCCTCAAGATCATCTCAACGTCTCTCAAGAAGTATGCCTGATCAAGACCAAGATCCACCTGTGCCTCATGATGATGAGAATGCACCCACTAATGATCAAGGTCAAGCGAAAGTCAAGGTGACAAGGGTTTAACTCATCAATGCCCATTGTTATAGACTTGGGTTTTGGAGAAGGAGGGAGCGCTGGAGACATCTATCGGCTAGCAAACAAGCACATAGGGGACTCGAAGATTTACCCAGGTTTAGGCCTCGCATAGGTCCCTACTCCTGCTTGTCTGCTCGTGGAATTATTGAAGGAATCGAGGATTACAATGGTGCGCAGATGCAACCTGGCGAGGGTTATGGAAACTAGGGTTGCATGTGTCCTACTCACCGCCCCCTCCTAGCCTTTATATAGATAGGATAGGTCTCGGGTAGTAGGTCGAGTCGGTTACAGGTTAGGGTTTTCCCCTTTGAACTTTCTATCTTTAGCTTCTTCTTGTTCTTCAAGCAATTGAGAGTCCATAGGTTACTCGAGTTCTCCATTTGGGCCTTGGTGATACCATGGGCCTCTGCTGTATTCAGGACGTATACACCAAGCTCGAGTAACTGTAGGGTATACCCATGTCAGTAGCCCCCGAGTGTCTAGTGGAATCGCAGATTCGACTGGAGACTTTATGAATCCTTTCGAGTGTATGACTGAGTATGTTTTTTGACTGCTCTGTTTGTGTCATAGGGATTGTTGATGTGCGTGCCTGATTTAACCGATGTATCGGTATCAGTTAACTACCTTAGGATAAAACAACACAATCTACTCGAACTCGAGTCCCCGGATTTGAATCCGGAAAAGTGCTGGTGTAATTCGACTCAAGCCATGGAGGTCTTATAGGAGTCGAATTCCAGTATATGGGTGTGAGCACTCGACGCGTCCGTCAAGGCATGTTTATCGTACCTGTAGGCACAGATATATTTCTAGTAGTGCGCAGCGAATGCGTTGCCAGGCTTTATTCAGGTCTTACCTTCATGCTGCAAGCGCGGCATCTGAATTTTGTCACCACGGAGATGATTCGGGTGACCCAGGAGACGCAGTCTCTTTGTAGGGGAAAATCTTGAAGCGGTGTCGCCATAAGCTTCGAGTGTGGATGTTATCAACACACAGTATGATGTACAAATAATCATAGAGTGCACGACCAGCGCTCCCTATGGGAGTAGCCCCCGAGTGCCTATTGAGTCGAAGACTCAGGCAAGGACTAAAGAACTTTTGCGAGTGGACCCATGTCCATAGTCGAATCGCGGATTCGAGTGGATGAGTTTGTTTTGATTGTCCATGTTCCTGCAGAAAAGAAAAAGAAAGAAGCGTAGGGTGCGTGACCAGCGCTCCCTATGGGAGTAGCCCCCGAGTGCTTGGTGGAGTCGAAGACTCGAGCAAGGACTAAAGTAGTCGAAGTCTTCTGCTCCTCAATTTTTGATGACGTCAGTGCTGACTATGTGATGAGCTCAGTTGCCCGCGTGAGCGGGTTTGACGGGACGTGACGAGTGGTGGGTCCCATTTTCTAACTCTGACTTGACCGGGCGTGCGTAATCTTTATTTTAACTGTGCCTCCTCGATTTTCGTGCGTAATGGAGGTAGTGGGGGATGGTTCACGCTTTGGGTCCCTCCACGTGTCGATTACGATGAACGCCACGCGTCTGATAGGGTTTTTCCT
Source organism: Avena sativa (assembly GCA_916181665.1). Classification (NCBI taxonomy): domain Eukaryota; kingdom Viridiplantae; phylum Streptophyta; class Magnoliopsida; order Poales; family Poaceae; genus Avena; species Avena sativa. The sequence continues at coordinate 361,277,093 of OV702290.1, read as the reverse complement.
GACCGTTAGATTGCATCTTCCAGGGGGTTAAGTAGTGATGTTGCGACGATAATTTTCACATCTGCTTCCTTTCTCTGCCTTTGCCTCCATCGCCATTGCTTCTGCTCCTTTGCTCCTTTGTGTTCGTCTTTTTCGCGGCGCTGGACCAGCTCCGCGTATTCCCCAGTTACTTTCTCCGTTCACACTGCCACCGTAGAATGGGGAGGAAGAAAGGAGGTGCCACAGCCGATTCCCCGCCGCCATGGTTGCTACAAAGAAGAAGGGTGGCTCCGCCGCTGTGGGCACCCGCACCGCCACCGGGAAAAAGAAGGGCACGGGCACTCACGTCACCAATGGCGCGGGGCACGCATTCGTGATCAAGTCCTCTGAGATCTGTCTCCTACGCCAAGACGGAGTTCTTTCTTCCGCAGTTGCTGACGCGCGCGTCCCTAGGAGCGAGGTAATCCCTTCCCCTCCTGCCGGTTTTCGGGTGATGTTCCTAGCGTTCATCATCCGTGGTCTCTCGTTGCCCCTGCATCCTCTCTTCAGGGGCCTTCTCTGTTTCTATGGGCTCCAGCTGCATCAGCTGTCCCCCAACTCCATCCTCCATGTAGCTTGCTACATTACTCTTTGCGAGTGCTGGCTCGGAATCGAGCCACACTTCGGTCTCTTCAAGCGCCTCTTCAAGCTGAAGCGCCAGTCGGCGTCTGGCTCCGTAGTCTATGATGTAGGCGGCTGCGGTATCCATGTCGACTCCTCCGCCACATACTTTGACATTAAACTCACGGCATCCGTCCAAGGGTGGAGGGACAAGTGGTTTTACATCCACGACCTGAAGGCTGACGGAGACCACTTCGGACTCGCTCCCTTCGATCCCGTGACGCCGTGCAAGAGGAGGCGCTCCTGGAAGAACGTAGTGATGCCTGGCGAGTCCGCGGAGATAGATGTGCTATACGAGCGCGTCTGCGACCTCGAGAGTCGCATGGGTAAAGAGGAGGGAGGTTGCACCCTCATTCGCACATGGCTGCGTCGTCGCGTCCAGCCCCTGCAGGCCAGAGTCCATCCCATGTTCCAGCGGGCTGGCGCGGACGATGTCACTCGCGTATCTGCCGATGGCATTTCCGCGAGTGAGGTAGATAAAAGGGTGCGACTGGTCACCAAGTACACCGCCAAGGATGTGCTTCCCAATGATCTAGACGTACGTCCCTTCGATGATGCTAACCCTCCTCCTGAGGTACAGTTGTGCTACGTAGTAGCTTTGTTTATCGACTGCTTCTGTTCTGTTTTTCTTGACTTGTGCTAAATTGCTTTTTTGTATGCAGGATTGGGGGGTGTCGCCCTGTATGCCCCCTCTTCCTGAGGGGGTTATCCCTCGTGAATCCCTGGAAAAGGACGAGTCGGAGTCGACCGTCCCATCTGATGTGGAGGAGGAAGCCCCCGAGTCGAGTGGTCCGGACACTCGCAAGCATTCGCACAGCAAGGTTTCGGATGCATCGTCTCCTTTGACTCCGGAAGGTGCAGCTGTTGGTGCAGAATCGCCGATACCTGCCGTTCCTGTGAGTGTTGTGGCGCCATCTTCTCGCAAGAAGATGCGACTGCCGAAGGAGTCATCGTCAGAGTCGGGGGATCAAACCTTCGATTTTGACAAGTTTGATTGGTAAGTGTGCGAGTCTTCCGTCTAGTTCTTCTTTTGAAGTTGCTTTTTCTTGATGTTGATTTATTCTGCAGTCAACCAGCATCGTCATCCTCTGGCGACATACAATTTTTGAAGGAATCTGGAGTCGCGACCTCCAAAGCCAAGAAAATGGCTGAGCATGCCCCTTCTCCTCCATTGGCGGCCCACTCTGGGCATAATTCGTCAAGTTCTCCGCACAATGTGGAGCACCAGATGGTTATCCGGACGTCTGCGAATCCATCGACTTCGGAGTCTTTGGAGGATCATGTAAGTGTAGTATCTCTTCTTCTGATTTTGCAGTCGAATTTTCATCTATGCCATCTGTTGATCCTTTACTATGTCTTTTTGCCGCAGCTTGTTGTGAAGGAAGCCACTCGCCTTGCGGAACAGGTGCTTGCGATGGGTCGTCAGCATGCAATGCTGGACAATCGCCATCGCGTGGTGGAAAGTGAGTGTTCTTTACTTTTCCTCTTCATCCTTTTGATATATTCGACTGACGGTTTGTCTTCATTTGTGTCACAGCTGAGCATAATGCACTCCTCTGTAGCGCTGCTTCCCTCGAGAAAACGCTTGCCGCGGCGGTGAAGATCCATGAAGAGGAAATCACAGCATGGGACGAATCACGGAAACGCGAGGAGGATCTGTGCGCCTCCATTGCTGCTAGGGAGAAGTTGTTCGAAGAACAACTTTTCTCGATTGCCAAGGCCCTCTCAGGTATTCCCTTGTCTAGATTTTCTTCGTGTCCCTTCTGTCGAATTTGTTTGCCGTACTTGACTTTTGTGTCGATGCTTGAGTTGTGTGTAGATGCCAGTGGTCTGAACTTCGACCCCCAGGCACTCCGTCGCGATGACGCCCTAGCGGGTGCCATTTCGGCAGTCGAAGATCGCAGCACTGCCGTTCAGGGGATGCTCACCAAGGCCAAGGGCATGCTCAGTCGCCTCCGGGAAGAGCTGGCGCCCAAAGCTGAGTTGATCGAGAATATGGATGAGCTGGTGGAGTCCCTTGCCGGAGGCATTCCTTCAAGCTTCAAGAACTCACTCCGTGCGGCTGGTGCTTCAATGTCACTCGCCATGGTTCAAGCACACGGAGTCGAAGTTGATCCTGCAGCGGTCTCCAAGGCGATGCATGTCAAGGCGGATAGCCAGCAGGTAGTCTTTGCTCCTTTCACGACTGCTTGTGGCAAGTACGGACTGTAGCTGATCAATACAGTTGTGAAGTACTCTAAGGAGCTTCAACGAGCTAAGAAGATGGCTAAGGCTGCGACGTCAGGGGCCGGGGGAAAGTCTGTGGCGTCTGACACTGCCACAGACTCGATGAGGCCCCCAAAACCAAAGTCGAAGTCGAAGAAGCCAATCGCTCCTCAGTATTCGTGTCTTGTAATAGTTAGATAGCTTATGTCTTTTGTCAAGAACATGCCTTTTGGCGAGTGTATCTGCTGATACTTTGTTAATCTTGAATGCACTCGAGTCTTTTGTCTATGCCTCGCCTTAGTCTTCTTATTGTCTCTTGCTTAACTTGTGATAGGGCACATCGAGTGATCCTTTGAGGGAGCCTCAGGATTCGCCGCCCCTTGATGACACCTTGGCACCGCCGCACTCAAGGGTGGATGAGCTGTCTCTACTCTCGCGACTCTGTGACCGCGTGAAGCAGTTGAAGCGTGAATTGCCCGTACTCCGCGGTAACACGGATGTATGGAAGTCGAAGGCAGAGAAGGCCGTCGCCCGAGAACAATATCTGTTAGGGGAAGTGACGCAGCTGGGCGACCAATTCAAATGTTAGTTTTCTTCTTCCTTATCTTTTCCTTATAGTCACTCGCAGTAGTCCGTTGTCTTCATACTTCTGCCTTTGCTTGGTGTAGTTGTCAGTGCGCGCCATCCGCAGGATGAGAAAGATATGGTTGCTATTCGCATGAATGATCTGACCCACGAGCAGCTTCAGGCGAGTGGATATTTCTGGGTGGATCATGATCGCGCAATCGCACTGGCGACCCTGCAGGATCGTGCGTCGCGAGTGCTTCACTTCCTGAAGAAGTCACAATCGTGCCTGAAGAATATTTATTGGACGATGTTTCCGCTGGCCATTGTTCCATCGAGCCTGCTGGCCCTTCTTGCTAAATTCCAAGACTTGAATGCGGTCCGCGAGTGTGTACGGCAGCAGCTAGTGGCTGGTGCCAAGGCTGCTCTGTCTCTGGTGCGACTGCACAGACCTGATGTGGACGTTGCTGCAATTGCGGCCGGACCTCCAGCTCCGCCAGTGGGTTCGACCTGGAACATGCTTCCTCACTACCAGGCGGTGGATCTCCCAGCGGAGGAGATCGTTGACTTCTTTGAGGAGCAAACCAACGTTCCTTTGTTGCAACAGTAGTTTAGTTTGTATCCTGCACATAGTTGTACAAGTGTTGTAAAGTTCATATATATGTTGTGTATAATTGATTGAAATTGATGTATAAGGAGCTCGTTAGCGTGTATGTTTTGTGAGTGTGTCGTACTATGCGATTCCTTTTCGTTAGCCTAACTTGTGCTTATCTCAGCCTCTTGCCAACCTGTCAGGTGCGTTGCAACTGGGTTGGTGTTTATCAAGGGTTTCGACTGGTGCGCCAGCTTCTCAGGATATCACGTTAGTTCGTAGAACAGATGTGCACAGGGTGGCGTAGCCCCCGAGTGGATTAATTGCAGAAAATAAAAGGAACACAGAGTTTTGGGGCACTTAGCTTTATTTATTCGCAGAATAGTATGAGGTACAATGTGTGGCTAAGTAGCCTTGGCTGAGTAGCCTTATTTGCAATGTAAAAGTAAAAACGACTAAGGATAGAAGCGTCGCAGCTGCGCGACATTCCAGGGGTTGGAGTATGCGACTCCAGTCTCTATATCTTTAAGGCGATAGGCGCCACCTGGGATTACTTCTGTAATCACGTAAGGCCCCTCCCAGGGGGACTCAGTTTGAGATGCCCTTGCTATTTCAGTCGCAGGACCAAGTCACCTTCGACGAAGGACCTGGGGCGTAGCCTTCTGCTGTGGTAGTTGCACATGTTCTGCTGGTAGATCGTTGATCTTTCCGCGGCGATTTCACATGCCTCGTCGAGGAGGTCGATGGAGTCTTCGAGTGCAAGAGTTGACTCCTTCTCACTGTAAGCAACCACTCGTGGTGCCTTGTACCATACTTCTGCGGGTAGCACCGCTTCATCCCCGTGCACCAGGAAGAACAGGGTGTACCCTATGGTGATGTTTGGAGTTGTGCGTAGGCTCCAGAGTACCGATTGCAGCTCGTCGGGCCAACAACCCGCGACCTGTTCGAGTGGCCTGAGGAGTCGTTTCTTGATGCCGCCGCAGACGAGCCCGTTAGCTTTTTCGACCTGACCGTTGGTCTGTAGGTGCACTACGGAGGCATAGCTGACGTTGATTCCCAGATTCTCGCAGAACTCTTGGAACTCCTTGGATGTGAAGTTCGTCCCGTTGTCCGTGATGATGTTGTGTGGTACTCCGAAGCGGTAGACGATGGACTCGAAGAACTTGACTGCACTGTATCCTAACCGATTAGTCACTGGCATGGCCTCTATCCACTTGGTGAATTTATCGACTGCGACCAGGAGGTAGACGTAGCCTCCTCGTGATGACCTTGGGAGATTGCCGACCATGTCGAGTCCCCATTGGGCGAAGGGCCAGGCCAATGGAATTGGCCGGAGTTCTGCACCAGGTGCATGTGGCTTGTCCGCAAATCGCTGGCCAGCGTTGCATTTTTGGACGATGTCCTTGGCGTCGCGCATGGCCGTAGGCCAGTAGAATCCAGCTCGTAGAGCTTTGGCGATGAGGGCGCGACTGCCGGCATGGTGCCCGCAGGTCCCCTCATGGATGTCGAGGAGAACAACTCTTCCATCGGCCGTGGAGACGCATCGCTGGAGTACTCATGTGATGCTGCGCTTGTATAGTTCGCCGTTGATAACAGCGAATGCCTTGGATCACCGCACGATGTGCCGTGCGTCAACCGGATCGTCCGGTAGCCTCTTGCTGAGAAGGTACGTTGATGTACGGTTGAGTCCAGGATGGCTCGATCATCATGACGCTCATAGGTCCTTCGAGTCCTGTGTCCAGCTCCAAGTTGTTGAGTGCCATTGGCTCATTGGGCGGCGTAGCCCTCGAGTCTGTTGTTGCGCTTGTTTTCTTTTCTACGGCCTTTGGCTTGATGGAGCGTTCGCAGATGCACTCGAGAAATACCCCAGGTGGTATGGGGACGCAGGTAGAGCCTATGTTGGCGAGTGCGTCCGCCTCTTGCTTTCACGACCTATGTGCCGCAGCTCGCAACCATCGAACTCCCCTTCGAGTGTGTCGTAGAGGTCGCAGTAGGCGATCATGTTGTCGTTCAGTGCGTCGCATTCGTGCATTGTCTGGTTGACAACCAGCTTGGAGTCGCAATATATTATGAGCCTCCTGGCGTCGTAGGCTTTTGCCATCCTCATCCCGTGCAGTAGGGCCTCGTATTCAGCTTCATTGTTGGAGGCAGTGAACTGCATTTGCACGATATATTTCAGCTTGTCTCCCTGAGGCGATGTCCGTATGACACCTGCGCCGGCCCCATCCTTTCGCTTCGAACCGTCGAAGTGCATTGTCCAGTGGTAGGACATATCTGGTTTTTCGGGTAGTTGGTTCTCCATCCAGTGCACAAGGAAGTTAGGGAGAACTTGCGACTTGATTGCGTCACGTTTTTCATATGTAATGTCTCGTGGAGACAGTTTGATTCCCCAAAGCGCGACTCGTCCAGTGGCGTCAGGATTTTTGAGGATATGCCCAAGCGAGGCGTCGTTGACTACCACGATTGGGTGTTCCTGGAAGTAGTGGCGTAGTCGCCGGGCTGTCATGAAGACGTCGTACGCCAGTTTCTAGTAGTGTGGGTACCGCTATTTTGTTGGCGTAAGTACCTCGCTGAGGTAGTAGACTGGGCGCTGTACCCCGTGGACCTTGTTTTCCTCGGCTCGTTCTACCACGAGCACCATGCTGACCACCTAGTTGGTGGCAGAGATGTATAGCAATAGTGGTTCCCTTTCGCGTGGGGTCACCAGTACTGGCGAGGAGGACAGTAGGCGCTTGAGGTCTTCGAATGCTTCCTGTGCCTCGATGGTCAACTCGAACTTGTCAGCTTTGCGGAGGAGTTGGTAGAAAGGTAGTTCCTTCTTGCCCATTCGACTGATGAATCGACTGAGCGCTGCGATTCGCCCAGCCAGCTGTTGGACACATCTTATGTTTTTCGGCTTCTCCATGGCCAGTATGGCTTTTATTTTCTTCGGGTTCGCTTCGATCCCTCTCGTGGAGATAAGATACCCGAGTAGTTGCCCAGATGGTACGCCGAAGGCGCATTTGTCCGGATTGAGCTTGATCCAGTAGCGGTCAAGGTTGGCGAAGGTTTCGTGCAAATCATCGATTAGTGAGGCTTCCTCTTTGGTCTTCATTACTCTGTCGTCAACATAGACTTGAATGTTGCGACCAAGTTGGTTCTTGAGGCAAGCCTGCATGCACCACTGGTAGGTGGCTCCTGCGTTCTTTAGCCCGAAGGGCATTGTGTTGTAGCAGAACACATCAAAAGGCATTGTAAACGCTGTTTTTTCTTGATCTTCCTCCTTCATTTGAATCTGGTTATAGCCTGAGTAGGCATCGAGGAAGCAGAGGCGCTCGCATCCCGCGGTGGAGTCGATGATCTGGTCGATTTGCGGTAGCTGGAAGTGGTCCTTCGGACAGTGCTTATTCAAAGAGGTGAAGTCCACGCACATCCGCAGGATATCCGTGTCATTTTTTGGTACTTGCATCGTGTTGGTGAGCCAAGTGCTTTCCTTGATCTCGCGTATGAATTTGGCGTCGAGGAGTCTGTTGATCTCCATTCCGACTGCCTTTACTCTTGGTTCAGACAATCGCCGAATTGTTTGCTTGACTGGCCTTGCGTCTGGGTTGACGTTGAGTGCGTGCTCGGCGAATTCCCTGGGAACTCCTGGCATGTCCGCTGGACACCAGGCGAAGATTTCCCAGTGCTCACGGAGGAATTCGACAAGCGCGAGTTCCTATGCGGGACTCAAGTTGTTGGCGATGAGAGCTCTCTTGACGGGATCCGATGGGTGGACCTGAACTTTCTTCGTGTGCACCGATGAGTCAAAGGATAGGTCAGGTGAACTTGGCCGGCTCAGGGGAGGAAGACTGTTGTCTGTCGACTCTTTTAGTCTTGCCAGTTCTTCCTGCATGCCGAAGGACTGGGAAATTCTGTTAAATTCCCTATCACAACTGTCAGACCTCTCGAAGCTCCCGTTGATTGTGATGATGCCATTGGGTCCTAGCATTTTCATCTGCAGGTAGGCGTAGTGCGGGACCACCATGAACCTAGCGAACACGACACGTCCAAGGATGCAGTGGTACTGTGAGGGCCAGTCGACGACTTCGAAGTCGATGCGCTCGCCCGAAAGTTTTTCAGCATGCCAAAGATGATGTCGAGGTTGATTTTGCCAAGGGGATATACACCCTTGCCCGGGACAATGCTGTAGAATGTTGTGTCTGAGGCCTCTAAGCAAGTCATAGGGATCCTCATTGCTCGCAAGGTACTCGCGAACATGAGGTTGATGCCGCTTCTGCCGTCCATGAAGACACGGATCATGTCGAAGCCTCCAATTTGCGCCTCGAGTACGAGGGGACAATGGCCTGGATGAGGTACTTGACGTGGGTGGTCGCGCTTGTCGAAGGTGATGCAGGAATCGCTTCCACTGAGGTACTCAGTGGTAGATGGTGGCAAGTTTGTCGCCAGATTCACTTGGTGAGTGATGGCCTTTTGCACCCGGTTGGAGGGCGACCCTTTTGGATCATCATGGTGCCCATGGCCCACGGGTACGGCTCGCCTCCGTGATGCTGGTCGGGTGCAGCTGTGTTTGGCGATGGTCCCGGTGGTGGTGGAGGAGCTCCATGTGCCACGGCGCCTAGGGCGGCTCCGTAGCCCTTTCGACTGCGTTGCAATTCATCCGAGCCAGTCCCTCATGTAGTTTGAGGAACTCGCGGCAGTCCTTGAGGAGGTGGCTGGACTTCTTTTTTCCGTCGTTCTTGTCGATGTAGAAGTGCACAGTGCATGGCCCAGATAGCTTGTCTTCGATGGATGTTGCGGGTGCCTCATCGTGATTGCAGCGCTGCCATACTTGCGTGGTTTTCCCGGAGTCACGGTATCCACTGTTGCGGTAGCCGCTGTTGCGGTTGTCGTCGCGTCTGTCGGCGTAGCCGGCTGCGACCATGTTGACGTCGTCGCGGTCATCGTAGATGCGCATGCGGCGTTTTCTTCGGCGATCGCGTCTGTGTTCGAGTTCTGTCTCATCGTCAGAGTGAACGTGATTTTTCACCGAATCTTCTCCATCTGCCCAGCGATTCGTGATTTCCATCAGGTGGTCGATGGTTTTGGGCTTCGAGCGGCCCAGCTCCTCCCTGAGCTCTATGCGGCGTATGCCGCCGTTGAATGCGTCAATCGCGCAATCCTCCGAGATATTCTTTGTGGAGTTCTGGATGATGGACCACCTCTGGATGTATGAGCGTAGCGACTCGCCCGACCTTTGCTGGCAGCATCTCAGCTCTTCGATTGATGCGAGCCTTTTGTAGGTGCCCTTGAAGTTGCGCATGAAGCTGTAGACCAGCTCTTCCCAACTGAGAATGGATCCGCGTGGGAGGTTGTTGAGCCATGCTCGGGCGGCGCCCTACAGCTGTAGCTGCAGGCATTGCATGGCCGTGCTTCGACTCCCGCCGTGGAGCCTGACAGAGGAGATATGGTCCTCTAACCAGATTTTTGGGTCCTGCAGACCATCGAACTTTGGGTTCTCTGATGGGAGCTTAAACCCCTTGGGCATTCGCTTTTGTCTAATGTCCTTGCTGAAGCATCTAGCGCCACAAAGCTCTACATCTTCGTCTTCTGAGTCAGTCGATCGGGCACGCAAGCGCCCTTGATTTGTCGATTTTGCGCTGCGTGAGGTCATCACGCGCATCGTAGTCGTGGTCATGTCGCCGGGAACGACGACGTCGAGACAGATCATGACTATCGTTGCTAGATGAGGGCGAGGAGTAGCGCTTTGCCAGAGCCTTGCCTTTCTTCGGTTCCGATGCTGGTTCTTTGTCGAGGGTGGCCTCGATTAACCCCAAGCCTGCGATCATAGATCGGTGCATGGAAGCTCGAGGGTCTCCAGCTGGAGGCTGGTTGTTGAGGAGGTACATGGTGGCCGTCGTTACCGCAGCTTGCGCGTTTTTGGGAGTACGTTGTCGCGCGTATCCACCGTCATGGAGCTAAAGTTGAGGACTTTGGCGGTTTCTACACGTTCTTTTTTAGTGAGGTGGGCGAGTCGAGATCGTCTCTTGTTGGTGATGTACTTGTTGCATTTGGAGGAGGATCCTCCGTGGGAGGAGAGCCCAGCTCGTCGGAGGCTTGATTCATTAGTCGCCTTTTTACGCGCCTCGAGTTGCACGATTGTTTGTAGTAGGCGCTTGTATTCCTCTTTCAGGAGCCAATGGTAACCCATCAGTAGTTCTTGTGGGGAGCCGAAGGGTAGAGGGTGGCCTCGTAGGGCTTCTCGGCAACGAGCCCACTCAAGGTCGTTGAGCCTGATCATGACGCATTCGCCAGTTTGCTCGTTTATCATAGTTGGAGGTTCGACTGCCCCTCCGTTGTTGACGGGGGCGCCGTTAGGTGGTCCGCCATTGGGTATGCCGCCGTTTGGCGGGTCAGCTCCATGGCCACCGTTTCCCGTGTTGTAGCGATTGGCGAAGGAGTCGCCCGTGTTGATGACGGCGCACATGAAGTGGTTGGGGAAGCTGTTGCTCCCACAACTTTCAGATCCGGAACCATAGGCTCCGCCTTCAGTTGCCAGATCGCCCAGATCGGATTCGCGACTGCTGTCGCTGATCGTATTCTCAACTGTTGTCGAGGTATTGAGCTCGCTGAGGGTGCCGATCAGCGAAGGGAACCATGATGCTAGAGCAATCGATAGTATCGTCAGCTGGTCAGGCATGTGAAGCGTGCCCATCTGACCAACTTGGAAGTGGACGCTCCCGATCGCCAGGCTGATTCCGTCGCCCACGGATTCGAAGGCCGGGCGAGTGGCTGGCGTGTGGATGGTGAAGTCGAATGCACCGAAGAGTTGGCGAATCTCCGTTGTTGCGGAGTTGTAGATCACGGTTGATGGGGCCGAAGGAGCCGCAACATCAGCACTCCCAATTCCCACAGACGGCGCCAATTGACGAGGGTTTAACTCATCAATGCCCATCATTATGGACTTGGGTTTTGGAGAAGGAGGGAGCGCTGGAGACATCTATCGGCTAGAAAACAAGCACACAGGGGACTCGAAGATTTACCTAGGTTCAGGCCTCGTAGAGGTCCCTACTCCTGCTTGTCTACTCATGGAATTATTGAAGGAATCGAGGATTACAATGATGCGCAGATGCAATCTGGAGAGGGTTGTAGAAACTAGGGTTGCGTGTGTCCTCCTCGCCGCCCCCTCCTAGCCTTTATATAGATAGGCTAGGTCTCGGGTAGTAGGTCGAGTCTGTTACAGGTTAGGGTTTTCCCCTTTGAACTTTCTATCTTTAGCTTCTTGTTATTCAAGCAATCGAGAGTCCGTAGGTTACTCGAGTTCTCCATTTGGGCCTTGGCGACACTGTGGGCCTATGCTGTATTCATGTCGTATACACCAAGCTCGAGTACCTGTAGGGTATACCCATGTCACAAGGAGAGGACCAAAATGATGAAGAGATCCCCACAAGAAACAACAAGGAGATCGAAACTCGTCGCAAAGCTAGAGTGGACAGAATGTTGGAAGGAAGAGACCACACTCTTGAAAATGTTCTTGGTGATCTAAGCAGTGGAATGTCCACTCGATCTCAATTTAAGCATTTTGGTGAGCATCAAGCTCATATATCCATGGTGGAGCCCAAGAAAGTATGGTAAGCTCTTGAAGATTCATATTGGTTAGAAGCCATGCATAATGAGCTCAACAACTTCAAGAGAAAAAAGTTTGGAAGTTAGTAGAAAAGCCCAAAGAGAGTCGCAATGTTATTGGCACTAAATGGATATTCAAGAACAAACAAGATGAACATGGAATTATTGTGAGGAATAAGGCAAGATTGTGGGTTCTCTCAAATTGAAGGCATTGATTATGGAGAGACATATGCTCTTGTGTTAAAGGACATTTATTGTCTTAATTGGTTTTGGTGTTTGTTAACAACTTGGGGACACTTTTTACCGTGTGATAATTATTTTAGGTTGATCTACTGAAAAGAGAAAAGTCCACAATAGCAGGAAGTTTCCCTGGGTGAAACAAAAGTCTGATGAAAAGTTCAGACCGAAATCTCCGGTGTGCAAGGACCGGAGTTTCCAGTGTGCACCGGAGTTTCGGCCCAAACCTCCAGAGTGGATCGATGCTGATGCCCTGGGTCATTCTGACTAGGGGTCTGGAGACAGACTAGAGATTATCCAGAATCTCTGGTGTGGAGTCAAAGGCCAGAGTCTCCGGTGTGCAAACTCCGGAGTCTCTGGTGTTCCCTGGTCCAGAGTTTTGGCCAAGTATCTGGAGGGACGTTCAAGACCAGGTCTAGGACACTCTGATTAGGGGTCCAGAGATTGGCAGGAGTCTCCGATGTGAGCTGCTGGCAGGTGGAAACTCCCCAACGGGCAGAAAATGGTATGGAGTAGTGGGACTATAAATAGGGGACCCCATCCCCTACCTCTGGTTGCTTGTTTTCAGAAAAGGAAGAACACCATTTGAAAGCCACCAAATCTCCAAGATCACCCTCTCCAACCACCCAAAGTCCCTGATCTTTGGGGGATCGAAGGAGGAGGCCTTGATCTACAGCTTCACCAAGATAGATCTTCATTCCCCCTCATTCATTTGATGGCTCCTTGCTCTAGGGTTTCATTGGAAACCCTAGGCCTTGATTTGGTTCTTACAAGCTTATCTTTGATCGTTGTGATAGCTTGCTTGGATTTGGGAGCCTCCAATTCAGTTGTGGATGTGTGCCTCGAATTTGTTATAAAGGTACCACTTTCCACCTCGAAGGTTACCGATATAGTGGAAGAGCGAATCGATCCCCTTGGGGTGAGGTTCATCGGAGAACAAGGGAGGCCTTTCGTGGCATTGGTGGTTTGAAACCACCCCCCTCCAAACGCAGATGTACTTCCCCTCAAAAGGAAGGAACTGAAGGAAATAATCCTTGTCTCCGCATGCTTCATTTTGGTTACCTCTATCCTTTACTGCACCTTACTTATATCTTGCTCTTGCGTAGCTAGTTGTGCTTGTGTGACATATAGGTAAATTCACCTTAGTTGCATATCTAGAGAATTTACCTTTTTGTGTCAAACCCTAAATTCAAAAAAGAGTAAATTTGAAGTAACACCTATTCAGCCCTCCCTTTAGGTGCCCATATGATCCTTTCAATTGGTATCAGAGCCTCGGCTCTTTATTCGGGCTTAACCGCCTAAGAGTCTATGGGTAACCCAAAGGGAGATGGAGAGGGTGAGGCTAGTACCTCCGTGACCATGGGGGATCTCAAGAATTTGGAAACAATCTTGAGCTCCTCCTTGGGAAATGAAATCCAATAGTTGCATCAACTAGTTGAGCAACTTGTTAAGGAGAAGGTAGCCCCACCACCACCCTCTCAAGAGTAGCCTCATCCGATTCCGAAGGTGAACGCTTCGGCTAAACCAACAGTTGTAGTTGTGGGGGATGAAATAAATACCACTAACTCCTCCACCAAAAAGGGCGATGGGAAGGAAGAGCACCATTTGATTCCTGGTTGGTACTCTCCCGACCCTCTGATCCCTCATCCTCATATAAATAATAGAGGTGACCCACCTATGATAGATGCACATTCTTTTGCTCAATGGCAAGTTTTGATGAAATCTCATGTGCACAGCTCTTGCATTGATTTGTGGAATATTATTGAAGGACTCAAAATTGAGGATCCAACCAACTTGACAAGAAGAGAAGTGGTCAATAGTCAACTCAATTCCACCGCTTTGCACATGATTCAACTTGGGGTGGGGCCAAAAGATTTCCCTCACATTGAGCATTTCAACACCGCCAAGGAAGCTTGGGATGCCCTTATTGACTTGTTTGTTGGAAATGAGAGCATGAGAAGAAATTGATATGATGCCTTGTGCAATGAGGTTGAAGGATTCTATATGAAGGATGGTGAGGACCATGAAGACATGTATCGAAGACTCAAATCGACTGCCACCGCCTTCAGAAATATTGGAGCATCACATGTGGATGATGCATGGATAAAAAGGAAATATGTGAGTACGCTCATGCCCTTCGAACCCACTGGCTTGAAGAGTCTACAAGGAAGACACAACTACCATCTCATGACCTACAATGAAGTTATGCAAGAGATGTCAGCCTTCAAGGTTGCTGCCAAGAATGCCAAAGATGCCTGTGCTCGTGCCCGTGGAATGAGTAATGGTGTTAATCTTGCCTTGAAGGCCAAGGTTGTGGAGTATGAGGAAGATGAAGGAAGTGATGAAGTCCTTGCTATGAGCCACCCCGAAGATGTCAAGGTTGCTCATGGTGAATACATGTCCTTCTATGCATGGAATATTTGGAAAGATCCTGCCAAGGCCAAGATGGAGATGCAACTAAGAAGCAACCCAAATGGTAGAAAAGAAAATGGTTCAATATTGAGAACTTTCTTTAACTATGGAGACCACTATCATTTTGTTGTCGAATGTCCTTATGAAAATAGAGAAGATCATGGTGGTGTACTTATATTGATGAAAAATTGAAAGGCCCTTTCAAGAAGCCTTTCATCAAGAAGAATACCACCAACAAGAAGTTAGCTAACATTGCATTGATAACACATGAAGAGTTCTCATCCGATAATGAAGATGAGGAAGAGGAAGAAGAAGAAACATCAAATGGTGTGGCGGCCATCACCACCACCTCCACACCCACCTCCTCACTCTTCGACTCTCCAAATGTGAATATCTCCAACAAGAATGTCACTTGCCTTATGGCAAGAGCATCAGAGGTATTGTCATCCCCTCTCTCCACCTCTATGATCAATGATGAATTGAATGATGATATAACTTTTGAGGTGAAAGGAGGAATTAGTTGCTTTCGTTGTTTATATGACTAACTTGAAAGGGGAACACAAGTAGAATTTTGTAAATCTATTGAATCAACTTTCTCACACACAAGAGCTTCTTGATGAGAGATGCAAACTTGGGAGAGAGCACAGTCTTGAGATGGATGCTTGAACTAATGCACTAGAAGAAGAGCAAGAGACGAGGGAGTCTGTTGAATAAAAACTTGAAGGCCTCGATGAGGTAAATGATCAAATTGTCGCTAAACTCATTAAGGAACATGATCATGCCATTGATAAGTATAAAAAGGCTAAAAAGGGAAAGATTGAGTTTGGCATTGTTCATGACAAACTTGCCGAGGATTTTGAGAAGCTTAACAAGGCTCACACGGCCTTAGAAAGTGAACTCCAGACTCTCACAAAGTGTCGTGAACAACTTCAAACTCAATTGACTAATGTTGCTTCACCTAGTATTTTCATTCCCTCTAGTAGTACAAACATCCTTGAAGAAAATGCTAGGTTGAATGGGGAGATTGCAAAGGCCACCTTCCCCGAAGGAAACAAGTCTCTTGATGACCTTTTGAGTAAGCAAAGGTCAAATAATGAGAAAAGAGGTCTTGGCTATGTGTCCAAGGCCAAGAAGAAGAACAACAAGAAGAAGAAGGCCAAGCTCGCACAAGAAAAAGACAAGACCATTATTGGTAGTAATACCACAAGTGGCAATACCACAAAAGGATAAAAAGGGAAAGATTGAGTTTGGCGTTGTTCATGACAAACTTGCCGAGGATTTTGAGAAGCTTAACAAGGATCACAAGGCCTTAGAAAGTGAACTCCTGACTCTCACAAAGTGTCAATACTATGTCACAAGATGACTTTGCGGGAAGTTATAACCCTCACTATGTCTTAATGCGTAATTATTATGGTGATGTTTATGCACAATATGTTGCTCCATTTGATGGTTATATTGCTTGGTATATTTGGGTTCCCAAGACCCTTGTCACTAACAAAATAGGACCCATTGAAAAATGGGTACCTAAAAACTAGTTTGCTCTCTTGTAGAACTATGCTTTCGGCGGGTCAAAAAGGGTGCTTGATTATGGATGCACAAGTCATATGATGGGAAGCAAGGCGATAATGACGGATATAAGGCCAAATCATGATCAAATAACTGTCACTTATGCCGATAAATCAAGATCTCAGGTAATGGGTCTTGGCAAGGTTGTGGTTGCACACGATATTATTCTCGTGGACGTCATGCTTGTTGAGACTCTTGGGTATAATTTACTTTCAGTCTGTGCTTTTGGAAATATGGGATTTGCCGCCTTTATTGATGATGATATTGTGGTTCTGTTGTGGAGCAAGACTCTAAAGGTCACATTTGTTGGGTACGTCGAAAATGACTTGGATGTGGTGGACTTTTCTGGGTAAACCACTACAAGTGTGATGTGCCTATTTGGAAAGGCCGATGTGGGTTGGTTATGGCATCACCGACTAGCCCATGTCAATATGAGAACTTTCCAAAGGCTCCACAAGGGTGGACATATTGTTGGACTAAAATAAAATGTTTGGTTTGCCAAAGATCGTGTGTGCAGGGCTTGTGTTGAAGCAAAGATGCATGACTCTCCCCACAAATCAAACAACATTATAAAATCCAAGAGGATCTTGGAGCTCCTTCATGTGGATCTCTTTAGTCCTCCATCTCATGTGAGTCTTCGTGGGAAGAAATATTGTTTGGTGCTTGTTGATGACTACTCAAGATATACATGGATATATTTCTTCAAATTGAAGAGTGAGACCCAATAATACTTCATCAGCTTCATCAATATTGTTCAATGTTAATACAATGTCCCTGTGTTGGTGATAAGAAGCGACAACGGAACCGAGTTCAAGAATTACACATTGAATGGATTTCTTAGTGATGAGGGGATAAACATCAATATTCTGCTACATATACCCCTCAGCAAAATGGTGTGGCGGAGAGGAAGAACCGGACACTAATGGATATGGCAAGGTCCATGTTGGCGGGATTTAAGTCTCCATACAACTTTTCGGCTGACGCAGTTGATGGCTCTGAAATATAGCCATCTACGTCCATATTTAAACTGGATATTATTCATATTTTTGATGAAATGTCTCTCTAAACCCTGCCACTAATGCCTAATTATCAAAGGGGTATGCAATCCTTTCTTTCTATTTTTCCCACTGGGAATCACTACATTAAAGTCAAAGATACGAGATTTCCAACAACTAGAAGAAACCAGAAGTGGTGGGTCAGAGGCAGACGCTTTAACAACCAACTATACGACCGGAATAAAATTCCGTCCGTATAGTTCCGGCCGTATAGTTGCCATCAACACCGCTAGGTCAAACAAAACAACTTTCATGAAGGGACCCCTATATAAAGAGGCCTCGAGCGACGAGAAAAGGGCGCTCCTAGAAACCATCAGTCACCCCCAAATCTCCATCCACAACACCGAAGATCCGTCGGAGGAATAGACTTAGATCTAATTTCTCCACCACCATAGCCATATTCCACCACTTGTAATAGTAGATATCTTCTTCGATTGGAGGCATTATAAGACTATTTCTATCAATATCATGATTTCCACTACAATGTTTATGATCTTTACTCTCATCTCTATGTGTGAGTAATTCTCCTTCGGCTAAGGGCTTCAGCCTAGCCATGTAGCTTTTGTGCATGTTATTTATCATAGATGGGATCATGTATTAGTTTGTATGACATGATGATTATTGTATCCTCTCTTGCCTCAATATAAGGACTTGTTAGGTACCCAAGACCCCGAGGATTGAGCCAGGTATAGGGAGTATGAGTAATGACCAATCTGCAGGTTGGGAACCCAAGTGACAGAAGGGGTAGTACGGCTGTATGTGAGGGATTTACTTGAGATTAATGGTGACATCACTATGCATATCATTAGTTCTCTTTCTTGTATGGATGAGACTAGTAGGTTATTGCTATAAGAGGTTGCGGAGGCAATAGCAGTTATGGATGCACTTCCCACATATAATTTATCTTGCTCTAACAAGTACATGCATACTTTATTTTTATCTCTTATTCCCATCAGATGCTTTGCACAGCTACTGGTGAAACTGAATGCCCTAGGCCCTCTCTCTCCATCATCGATAGCAACAAAAATACGCAAACTCTTGGTCCGGTAAAAACACAAAAGGAATTCTAAAACTCCCGAAGGTCCGTTAAAGTAACTTCACTATGCTTCTGCTTCCTGAGGATTCGATAAACCCAGGTCTACTAGGGAAAAAGAGCTATACTACATCCGTAATCCAGATCGAAGGTATCAACCCTTTTTCTGGTGCCGTTGTCGAGGAAGCAATAGCTACCCTGGTGAGGTTAGTCGGAACCTTGCTAGTTTTAATTCATGTTTTTAATTTTGTTAGTTTGCTTTTAGTCTTTATTTGAAAAACCCAAAAAATAGTTAGTATTTAAATTCTTGTTTTTTATTGTTATCATAAGTCTCTGTTTAAGAAAACCCAAAAACATAGGAGATATGGCTGAAAAGAAGCTTGGGGAGTTTGCAACTCCCAATAATGATTATTTGCATACTCCTATTACTCAGCCAACAATTGCTGCTGATGACTATGAAATTAATCCCCATTATTTAAGTTAGGTTCAACAGAATCAATTTGGAAGCTCTATTGTTGAGGACGCAGGTATGCACTTGAATACTTTCACTAAAATATGTGATATGATCCGCATAAAAGATGTTGACCCGATACGGTCAAATTGCGCTTATTTCCTTTCTCTCTTAGAGGATGAGCAAAAGAATGGTTGCTAGCTTTGCCTAAAAATACTATTACATCATGGGTGGGATGTACTTCTTTATTTATGAATAAATTTTTCCCACCTGCAAAGACTATGCAACTAAGATCTAATATTATTGGTTTTATACAGGAAGAGCGTGAGCCACTAGCGCTTGCATAGGAGAGGATGAAAGAATGCTTAAGAAACTGTCCCAGCCATGGGATGGAAGATTGGTTAATCCTCCATTTATTTTATAATGCTCTTAATCCTTTGTCTAAGTCTATGCTTGATACTACATCTGGAGGAACATTTATGGGTAAACATATTACTGAAGCAAAGTAGCTGCTAGACAATATGCAAGGCAACCATGCCAAGTGGCATGTGCAAAGGTCAAACACGAAGAAGGTGAACTCCGTCTCACCACAAGAAAATGAACAACTCAATGGTAAGCTGGATGACCTCATATTAGCCGTAAAAGGTATGGAAACCCAGGTAAGAGTTATCCTAGAAAATAATATTGAAGAAGTAGACTTCATAGCTCGTAATGATTATAACCCTGCTTGGAAGAAAATTATAATCCTAATTTTTAGAAACACTATTCTAATCCTGTAGGTAATTCTAATAATAATATGGGACCAAGTAATGGTAGTCTCCAAGAAACACTTAAATCTTTCATAGACTCACAAAATGAGGAAAACAATATTCTTGTTAAAATAACGGAGAACCATGATGCTATGCTTGGTAAATTATCTAACCAAGCTATAAGTTTGAGGAATGATTTGTAGGCCCTCCAACAAAGGACGAGGATTATTGAGGCACAACCAGAAAAGATAACTGTGACATGGGTATACCCTACAGGTACTCGAGCTTGGTATATACGGCCTAAGTACGTACAGGCCCATGGTGTCGCCAAGGCCCAAATGAAGGACTTGAGTAACCTACGGACTCTCGATTGCTTGAAGAACAAGAAGAAGTTAAAGATAGAAAGTTTGAAGGGGAAAACCCTAATTTGTAACCGACTCGACCTGCTACCCGAGACCTAGCCTATCTATATAAGGGCTAGGAGGGGGCGGCGAGGAAGACACACGCAACCCTAGTTTCCACAACCCTCGCCAGATTGCATCTGCGCACCACTGTAACCTTCGGTTCCTTCGATAATTCCACGAGCAGACAAGCAGGAGTAGGGACCTCTACGAGGCCTGAACCTGGGTAAATCTTTGTCCCCTGTGTGCTTGTTTGCTAGCCGATAGATGTCTCCAGCGCTCCCTCCTTCTCCAAAACCCAAGTCCATAACAATGGGCATTGATGAGTTAAACCCTCGTCAATTGGCGCCGTCTGTGGGAATTGTGAGTGCTAATGTTGCGGCTTCTTCGGCCCCATCAACCGCGATCTACAAATCCGCAATAACGGAGATTCGCCAGCTCTTCGGCGCGTTCAACTTCACCGTCCACACGCCGGCCACTCGCCCGGCCTTCGAGTCCGTAGGCGACAGAATCAGCCTGGCGATAGGGAGCTTCCGCTACCAAGTCGGTCAGATGGGCACGCTTCGCATGCCTGATCAGCCGACGGCACCGTCGATTGCCCCAGCATCATGGTTTCCTCCATCGATCGGCACCCTCAGCGAGCTCAACGCCCAGACAGCAGTCGAGAACACGGTCAGTGATAGCAGTCGCGACTCCGATATGAGTGATCTGGCCACTGAAGACGGAACCTACGGTTCCAGATCTGAGAGTTGTGGAAGCAGCAGCTTCCCCAATCACTTCATGTGCGCCGTCATCAACGCAGGCGACACCTCTGCCAACCGCGACAACGGCGGCAATCGCGGCAACGGAACCAACCCGCCTAACGGCGGCAATGGTGGCAATGGCTGCAACGGAGGTAACGGTGGAAATCACGGCCCCGTTGACAACGGAGGAGCAGTCGAGCCTCCAACCATAGTAAATAAGCAAACCGGCGAACGCGTCGTGATCAAGCTCCACGAGTAAGAATGGGCTCGCTGCCGCGAGGCCCTGCGAGGCACCCCTCTACCCTTCGGATCCCTGCAAGAGCTGCTTGTGGGCTATCACTGGCTCCTGAAGGAAGAATTCAAGCGCCAAGTACAAACAATCGCGCAACTCAAGGCACGCAAAAAGGCGGCAGACGAGTCGAGCCTTCGTCGTGCTGGGCTCTCCTCCTACGGAGGATCCTCCTCAAAGGGCAACGAGTACCTCGCCAAGAAGAGGCAATCTCGGATGGCCCATCTCACCGAGGAGGAACGCATAGAGGCCGCAAAGGTCCTCGACTTCGGCTCTATGACAGTCGACACCAGGGGCAATGTGGTCCCCAAGACGCCACAGGTTGTGGTGACAGCGGCCACCATGTACCTCCTGAACAACCAGCCACCAGCTGGGGACCCCTGAGCTGCCATGCACCGATCTATGATCACGGGCTTGGGATTAATCGAGGCCGCCCTCGACAAGGAGCCGACACCGGAACCAAATAAGGGCAAAGCGCTAGCAAAGGTTACTCCTCGCCCTCATCCAGCAATGACAGTCACGACTTGTCTCGACGTCACCGCTCACGACGACACGACCACGACTACGACGCACGTGATGACATCACACAGCGCAAGATCGACAAATCAAGAGCACGACATGCTCGGTCGACTGAATCAGAAGAGGAAGATGTGGAGCTCTGTGGCGCCAGATGCTTCAGCAGATCCATTAGGCAGAAACGAATGCCTAAAGGGTTTAAACTCCCATCGGAGAACCCGAAGTTTGACGGCCTACAGGACCCAAAGATCTGGCTGGAGGACCACATCTCCTCCGTCAGGCTCCACGGAGGCAGTCGAAGCACGGCTATGCAATGCTTGCAGCTACAGCTGCAGGGCGCCGCCCGAGCATGGCTCAACAACCTCCCACGCGGATCCATTTGCAGTTGGGACGAGCTGGTTTACAGCTTCGTGCACAACTTTAAGGGCACATACCAGCGGCCCGCATCAATCAAAGAGTTGAGATGCTGCAAGCAAAGATCTGGCGAATCGCTGCGCTCCTACATCCAAAGGTGGTCCATCATCAAGAACTCCACAGAAAACATCTCGGAGGATCGCGCGATTGACGCATTCAACGGTGGCGTCCGCCGCTTAGAACTCAGAGAGGAGATGGGACGCTCAAATCCCAATACCATCGACCACCTGATAGAGATCGTGAATCGGTGGGCCGATGGAGAAGATTCAGTGAAGAATCACGTTCACTCCGACGAGGAGGCGTAGCTCGAGTGCAGACGCGATCGCCTAGGCAAGCGTCGCATGCGCATTTACGATGACCGCGATGATGTCAACATGGTCATGGCTGGCTACGCTGAAAGACGCAACGACAACCGCAACAACGGATACCGTAGCGGCGGATACCGCGACTCCAGGAAAACCACGCAAGTGTGGCAACGCCGCATTCGCGGCGAGGCACCCGCGAGCTCCATTGAGGACAAACTGTCCTGGCCACGTACGGTGCACTTCTACATCGACAAGCATGATGGCAAGAAGAAGTCCAACCACCTCCTCAAGGATTGCCGCGAGTTCCTCAAGCTACATGAGGGACTGGTTCGGATGAACCGCAATGCAGTCGAAAGAGGCTACGGAGCCGCTCCAGGCGCCGTGGCACATGGCGCTCCGCCACCTCCACCTGGGCCACCCTCGAATGCAGCCGCACCAGACCAGCACCATGGAGGCGAACCGTACCCACGAGCCATGGGCACCATGATGATCCAAAAGGGACGCCCCTCCAATAGGGTGCAGAAGGCCATCACTCGCCAAGTCAACTTGGCCACACACTCGCCACCATCCACCACTGAGTACCTCAGTGGAAGCGATTCCTGCATCACCTTCGACAAACATGACCATCCACCTCAGGTACCCCGTCCAGGCCATTGCCCCCTCGTACTCGAGGCGCAAATCGAAGGCTTCGACATGAGCCGCGTCTTCATGGATGGCGGAAGTGGCATCAACCTTATATTTGCGAGTACCTTGCGAACAATGAGGATCCCCCTGACTTGCCTGGAGGCCTCGGACACAACGTTCCACGGCATCGTCCCAGGGAAAGGCGTATACCCCTGGGCAAAAATCAACCTCGACGTCATCTTCAGCACGCCGAAGAACTTCCGACACGAGCGCATCGACTTTGAGGTCGTCGACCGGCCCTCATAGTACCACTGCATCCTCGGGCGCGTCGCGTTTGCTAGGTTCATGGCAGTGCCCCACTACGCCTACCTGCAGATGAAAATGCCAGGTCCCCATGGCATCATCACGATCAACGGGAGCTTCGAGCGATCTGACAGTTGCGACAGGGAATTCAACAGAATTTCCCAGTCCTTCGGCATGCAGGAGGAACTCGCGAGACTAAAGGAGACGACAGACAACAGTCTGCCTCCCTTGAGCCGGCCAAGCTCACCTGATCTCTCCTTCGACTCATCGGTGCACACGAAGAAAGTGCAGGTCCACCCATCGGATCCCGCCAAGACGGCCCTCATCGCCAACAACTTGAGTCTCGCATAGGAACTCGCGCTCGCCGAATTCCTCCGTGAGCACTGGGAAATTTTTGCCTGGTGTCATGCGGACATGCCAGGAGTTCCCAGGGAATTGGCCGAGCACGCACTCAACGTCAACCCCGACGCAAGGCCAGTCAAGCAAACAATTCGGTGATTGTCTGAGCCACGAGCGGAGGCAGTTGGAATGGAGATCAACAGACTCCTCGAGGCCAAGTCCATACGCGAGATCAAGGAAAGCACTTGGCTCGCCAACACGGTGCTGGTACCAAACAAGGACACGGATATCCTGCGGATGTGCGTGGACTTCACCTCTCTGAACAAGAACTGCCCAAAGGATCACTTCCCGTTGCCGCGCATCAACCAAATCATCGACTCCACTGTGGGATGTGAGCGCCTCTGTTTCCTCGACGCCTACTCAGGCTACAATCAGATTCGAATGAAGGAGGAAGATCAAGAGAAAACAGCGTTTACAACGCCCTTCGGTGTGTTCTGCTACAACACAATGCCCTTCGGGCTAAAGAACGCGGGAGCCACCTACTAGCGGTGCATGCAGGCTTGCCTCAAGGAACAACTGGGTCGCAACATTCAAGTCTATGTAGACGACATAGTAATCAAGACCAAGGAGGAAGCCTCCCTAATCGACGATTTGTGCAAAACCTTCACCAACCTCGACCGCTACCGGATCAAGCTCAATCCGGACAAATGCGCCTTCGGCATACCATCTGGGCAGCTACTCGGGTATCTCATTTCTGCGAGGGGAATCGAGGCAAACCCGAAGAAAATAAAAGCCATACTAACCATGGAGAAGCCTAAAAACATAAGGGGCGTCCAGCAGCTGGCTGGGCGAAATCGCGGCCCTCAGCCGATTCATCAGCCGGATGGGTGAAAAAGCGTTGCCCTTCTACCAGCTCCTCCGCAAAGCTGAAAAATTCGAGTGGACCAACGAAGCGCAAGAAGCATTTGAAGATCTAAAGCGCCTGCTATCCACTTCGCCAGTGCTGGTGACCCCAAGAGAAAGGGAACCACTGTTGCTATATATTTCAGCCACCAACCAGGTGGTCAGCACAATGCTTGTCGTCGAGCGAGCTGAGGAAAACAAGGTCCACGGCGTGCAACGCCCAGTATACTACCTCAGCGAGGTCCTCACGCCAACAAAACAACAGTACCCGCACTACCAGAAGCTGGCGTACGGTGTCTTCATGATCGTCCGGCGACTGCGCCATTACTTCCAGGAACACCCAATCGTAGTGGTCAATGACGCCCCGTTGGGGCATATCCTCAATAACCCCGACGCCATGGGGCGAGTCGCGCTTTGGGGAATAGAACTGTCTCCACGAGACATCACATACGAAAAGTGTGACGCAATCAAGTCGCAAGTTCTCCCTGACTTCCTCATGCACTAGATGGAGAACCAGCTCCTGGACAAACCAGACATGTCCTACCTGTGGACAATGCACTTCGATGGGTCCAAGCGGAAGGATGGAGCAGGCGCAAGTGTCATACTGACATCACCTCAAGGGGACAAGCTGATGTACATCCTGCGAATGCAGTTCACAGCCTCCAACAACGAGGCTGAATAGGAGGCCCTGTTGCACGGGATGAGGATGGCAAAAGCCTGTGGCGCCAAGAGGCTCATCATATACAGCGACTCTAAGTTGGTCGTCAACCAAACGATGCATGAGTGTGACGCACTGAACGACAACATGATCGCGTACCGCGACCTGTACGACACACTCGAAGCAGACTTCGACGGTTGCGAGCTGCGGCACGTAGGTCGCGAAAGCAACGAAGAGGTGGACGCACTTGCCAACATAGGCTCTACCTGCGCCCCCATAGCACCTGGGGTATTTCTCGAGCGTATCTGCGAACGCTCCATCAAGCCAAAGGCCGCAGAGAAGAAAACAAGCGCAGCAACAGACTCGGGGGCTACGCCGCCCAATGAGACAATGGCACTCGATGACTTGGAGCTGGACACAGGACTCGAGGGACCAATGAGCGTCATGATGATTGAGCAATCCTGGACGCAACCGTACATCACGTATCTCCTCGGCAAAAGGTTACCGGACGATCCGACTGATGCACGGCACATTGCGCGGCGATCCAAGGCATTCGATGTTATTAATGGCAAATTGTATAAACGCAGCATCACAGGAGTACTGCAACGATGCATCTCCACGGCTGACGGAAGAGCTGTTCTCCTCGACATCCATGAAGGGACCTGCGGGCACCACGCCGACAGTCGCGCCCTCGTGGCCAAAGCTCTGCGAGCTGGGTTCTACTGGCCTACGGCCATGCGCGACGCCAAGGACATCGTCCAGAAGTGCAACGCATGCCAACGATTCACGGACAAGCCGCACGCGCCTGGCGCAGAACTCCGGCCAATTCCGTTGGCCTGGCCATTCGTGCAATGGGGACTCGACATGGTCGGGAAACTCCCAAGGTCCTCATGAGGAGGCTACGTCTACCTCTTGGTCGCAATCGACAAATTCACCAAGTGGATTGAGGCCATGCCAATGACCAACCAATCATGACATAGCGCAGTCAAGTTCTTTGAGTCCATCGTCTACCGCTTCGGAGTGACGCACAGCATCATCACCGACAACGAGACGAACTTCACATCCAAGGAGTTCCAAGAATTCTGCGAGAACCTAGGGATCAACATCAGCTACGCCTCAGTAGCACATCCATAGACCAACGATCAGGTGGAAAAAGCAAATGGGCTCGTCTATGGCGGCATCAAGAAGCGACTCCTCCAGCCACTCGAACAAGCCGCGGGTTACTGGCCGGACGTACTGCCATCCGTATTCTAGAGCCTATGCACAACTCCAAACGGCGCCACGGGCTACACGCCATTCTTCATGGTGCACGGAGCCGAAGCAGTGCTACCCGCCAAAGTACGGTACAAGGCGTCGCGCGTGGTCGCTTACAGCGAGCAAGAGTCATCCCTCGCACTCGAAGACTCCGTCGACCTCCTTGACGAGGCAAGGGAAATCGCCGCGGAAAGATCCACGATCTACCAGCAGAACCTGCGCAACTACCACAGTAGGAGGCTTCGCCCCATATCCTTCGTCGAAGGCGACCTGGTCCTACGACTGAAGCAGCAAGGGCATCTCAATCTCGAATCCCTCTGGGAAGGGCCATACGTGATTACAGAAGTAATCCCAGGTGGCGCCTATCGCCTTCAAGATTTAGAGACAGGAGTCGCATACTCCAACCCCTGGAACGTCGCACAACTACGACGCTTCTACCCTTAGTCGCTCTTTACTTTTTACATTGCAAATAAGGCTACTCAGCCAAGGCTACTTAGCCACACATTGTACCTCGCACTATTCTTCGAATAAATAGAGCTAAGTGCCCCAAAACTCTGTGTTTTCCTTTACTTTTCAAATTTATCTACTCGGGGGCTGCGCCACCCTACATACATCTGTTCTACGAACCAAAACACGATATCCTGAGTAGCTGATACATCAATCGAAACCCTTGACACAAACATTAACCCAGCTGTAACGCATCTGACAGGTTGACAAGGGACAGAGATAAAAGGATGACCAAGATAACGAAAGGGACTCGCATAGTCCAACACACTTCATGCTAACAAAGCTCTTTATACATATTCGACAATAAATTATACACAAAATTTATACAAACTTTACAACACAAGTACACTTATGTGCAGGATACAAATTAGGCTACTACTGCAGCAGGAGAACGTTGGTCTGTTCCTCGAAGAAGTCGACGATCTCTTCTGCTCGACGATCCACCGCTTGGCAGTGCGGCACCATATTCCAGGCAGAACCTGCCGGTGGTGCAGGCGGCCCATATGCAAATGCCGCAACATCCACGACAAGCCTGTGCAGTCGCACCATTGATAGAGCAGCCTTGGCACCAGCCACCAACTATTACCTTACGCACTGGCAAACCACGGTCAGGTCTTGAAACTTGGCAAGGAGGGCCAGCAAGCTTGACGGAGTATCATCCAACGAAAACATCGCCTGATAAATGTTCTTCAAGCATGACTGTGACTTCTTCAGAAAGTGCAGCACCCGCGCTGCACGATCCTGCAGGGTCGCCAGCGCAGTCGCACGATCATGATGCACCCAGAAGTATCCACTCTCTTGAAGTTGTTCCTGGGTGAGATCATGCATGCGAATGGCAATTCTATCCTTCTCCTCCTGCGGATGATGCGTGCTGACAACTACATGAAGCAGCAACAGCAGCATAAGTACAGCGTACAATGGCGAGTAACAACAAGAAGAAGATGAGAAAAAGCAAACTAACACTTGAGTTGGTCGCCCAGCTGTGTCACCTCGCCAAGCAGATACTGCTCTCAGGCGGCGGTTTTTTCTGCATTCGACTTCCATACATCCGCGTTACTGTGGAGCACGGGCAACTCACGCTCCAGCTGCTTCACGCGGTCACGCAGTCGCGAAAGCAGCGATAGCTCATCTACTCTGGAACGCGGCGGTACCACAGTATCATCAAGAGTCGGCGAGTCCTGACTTTCCTTCAAAGGATCACTCGATGTACCCTACCACAAGTCAAGATAGAAGCAAATAAGACGACCAAGTCAACACAATGACAAGGGATTCAAATGCATTCAAGACCAGCAAAAGTATCAGCAGATACACTCGCCAGCAGGCACGATCTTAAACAAAAGGACATAAGCTAATTAACTATTACAAAAGCTAACTAAGGAGCAGCTGTCTTCTTCGACTTCGACGGCCTCGGGGGCTTCATCGAGTCTGTGGCAGTGTCGGATGCCAGTAACTTTCCGCCAGCCCCTGATGCCGCCGCTTTCGCCGCCTTCTTGGCGCGATGCAGCTCCTCAGAATACTTTGCAACAGTATTTATCAATTGAGGCCCATATTTTCCACAGGTAGTCACGAAAGGAGCAAAGACTACCTGCTGGTCGTCCGCGCTAATAGGCATCGCCTTCGACACCGCGGCAGGGTCAATCTCGACTCCGTGGGCCTGCACCATGGCAAGTGACATGGACGCGCCGGCCGAGCGGAGCGAGTTCTTGAAGCTGGCAGGCACACCTCCAGCGAGTGACTCCACCAGCTCGTCTATATTCTTGACTAGCTCTGCCTTGGGCATCAGCTCCTCCCGAAGGTGACTGAGTATGCTTTTGGCCTTGGAGAGCATGTCCTGCACAGCGATGCTGCGGTCTTCGACTGCTGACAGTGCACCCGCCAGAGCGTCATCATGACGAAGGGCCTGTGGGTCAAAGCTCAAATCTCCAGCATCTGTACATAAATCCACAAATGGACAAAAACATCAGCGCCACCAGCAAGAACATTCAAAGCAGAGAAGGATAACAACATCCACAAGCAAAGTACCTAAGAGGGCCTTGGCAATGGAGAGTAGTTGTTCCTCGAACAACTTCTCTCTAGTTGCGAAGGAGGCACGCAGATCCTCTTCGCGCCTTTGTGCCTCATCACGCGCCACGATTGCTTCGTCGCGACCCTTCACAGCCGCAACGAGGGTCTTTTCCATGGTGGCAGCATTGCGTAGGAGAGCGTTATGTTCAGCTACAAACAGAAAGGGATTGACTATCAGTCGACCATATTAAAAAGGAGACAAAGAAGAAGAAGAAGAAGAAGAAGTGCAAGATACTAACTTTCAACCACGCGATGACGCGTCTCCAGCATCGCATGCTGGCGACCCATCGCAAGCACTTGCTTCGCCAAGTGCGCGGCTTCTTTCACAAGGAGCTATCGCACAAAAAGGAATCAGCAGAGGCAATAGATAACATCGACTGCAACACCAAAAAGGAGAAAAACTACACTTACATGGTCCTCCAATGACTCTGAAGATGTCTGCTGTACCGTCATCCGGGCAACCATTCGATGCGCCCCCGCATGAGGATAACTGGAAGAATTGTGCCCGGAGTGGGCCGCCAATGGAGGGGAAGGAGCGCGCTCGACCTCTTCCTTGGCCTTTGAGGTTGCGACTCCTGATTCCTTCAAAAACTGGACGTCGCCAGAAGATGACGACGCCTCTTGACTGCAAGACAAAAACCATATCAAGATAGAGAAAACCCAGAGACGAGCCATCAAGAGCAAAAATAGAGAAGAGCAAATCGATTAGAAAACTTACCAATCAAACTTGTCAGAGTCAAAAGTGGCTCCCCCCCGACTCTGACGAAGACTCCTTGGGCAATCGCATTTTCTTGCGAGAAGATGGTGCCACGGCGCTCACAGGAATGGCAGGAATTGGCGACTTCGCACCAACACACGTACCTTCCGGAGTCGAAGGAGACGACGCATCGGAATCCTTGTTGCGCGAACGCTTGCGAGTATCCGGACTACCGGACTCGGCGGCTTCCTCCTCCGCATCAGAAGGGACGGCCGACTCCGACTCGTCCTCTTCCAAAGCTTCATGAGGGATAATCCCCTCAGGTAGAGGGGGCATACAAGGTGACACCGCCCAATCCTGCACACAGACAACACACTCAGCAAACAGCAAGTAAACAACAGAGAAGCAATCGACAAATTTAGCTACTGCGTAGCACAACTATACCTTAGGAGGAGGGTTCGAAGCATCAAATGGAGGAACAACTGGCTCACTGGGGAGCACATCCTTGACGGTGTACTTGGTGACCAGTCGAACCCTCTTGTCCACCTCACTCGCGGACATGCCATCGGCACACACGCGAGTGGCATCATCAGCGCTAGCCCACTAAAACATGGGGTGGACTCTGGCTTGTAGGGGATGGACGCGACGACGCAGCCAAGTGCGAATGAGGGCACAGCCTCCCTCCTCTTTGCCAATGCGACTCTCGAGGTTGCAGACGCGCTGGTATAACACATCTGTCTCCGCGGACTCGCCAGGCATGACTACATTCTTCCAGGAGCGCATCCTCTTGCACGGCGTCGCAGGATCGAAGGGCGCGAGTCCGAAGTGCTCACTATTAGCCTTCTCATCACGAATGTAGAACCATTTGTCCCTCCACCCTTGGACGGACGCCATGAGCTTGATGTTGAAGTAGGTGGCGAATGGGTCAACGTGGATTCCGCAACCACCTACATCGTAGACTAAAGAGCCAGACGCAGATTGGCGCTTCAATTTGAAGAGGCGCTTGAAGAGGCCGAAGTGCGGCTCGATTCCGAGCCAGCACTCGCAGAGAGTGATGAAACAAGAGATATGGAGAATCGAATTCGGGGACAGCTGATGGAGCTGAAGCCCGTAGAAGCAAAGGAGGCCCCTAAAGAAGGGGTGAAGAGGCAAGGAGAGACCACGAATGATGAATGCTAAAAACATCACTCGGAAACCAGCGGGAGGAACAGGAATTGTCTCACTGCCAGGGACACGCGCGTCGGCGACTGCGCCGAATAGCACTCCGTCTTGACGAAGAAGGCGGAGATCCGACGACTTGATGATGGAGGGGCGCCACGCACCATTCGTGACGCGAGTGCCTGCGGCTTTCTTCTTCCCGCTGGCGGTGGTGCTGGTGCCCGCAGCGGCGGAGCCGCCCTTCTTCTTCGCCGCGGCAACGGTGGCCGTGGATTTAGCCGCAGCGCCTCCCTTCTTCTTCCCCATTGTGTGGCGGCGATGCGAGCGAAGGAAGTATCTCAGAAACGAGCGGAGCTGGTCCAGTGTCATGAAAGAAACAGGCGCAGAGAAAAGCAGAGGAGCAGCAGCAATGGCGATGGAAGTCAAGGATAAACGTGAGCAGATGAGAAAATTACCGTTGCAGCACCGCTACTTGACCTCTGGAAGATGCAATCCAATGGCTCAGAAAAACCCTACTGGACGCGTGGCAAACATCATGTTGGACACGTGGAGAAGTGGAAGCGTGAACCGTCCCTCCACTACTCCCATTACGCGCGGAAATCGAGGAGACGCAGTTAAAATAAAAGATTACGCACGCCCAGTCAAATCAAAGTCAGAGAATGGGACCCACTGCTCGTCACGTCCCGTCAAACTCGCTCACGCGGGTAACTGAGGTCATGAAATCGTCAGCACTGACATCATCAAAGCTATGCAGCAGAGGGCTTCCACTACTTTAGTCCTTGCTCGAGTCTTCAACTCCACCAAGCACTCGGGGGCTACTCCCATAGGGAGCGCTGGTCGCGCACCCTATGATTTTTCTTTTCTTTTTGCAGGAACATGGACAGTCAAAAGTAAACCCAACCACTCGAATAACGGTTCGACTATGGACATGGGTTACTCCCATAGGGAGCACCGGAAACAAATTTGACTGAAACAAGCAAGCAAAAGATGACAGCAGCCGCAAAAGTTCTTTAGTCCCTGCCTGAGTCTTCGACTCAACCAAGCACTCGGGGGCTACTCCCATAAGGAGCCCTGGTCGCGCACCCTATGATTATTTGTACAAAAAATTGTGTGTTGATAACATCCACACTCGAAGCTCATGGCGACACCGCCTCATAATTTTCCCCTCAAAGAGACTGCGTCTCCTGGGTCACCCGAATCGTCTCCGTGATGATAAATTTCGGATGTCGCGCTTACAGCGCGAAGGTAAGACCTGAATAAGGCCTGGCAACGCATTAGCTGCGCACTACCAGAAATATATCCGTTCCTACAGGTACGATGAACATGCCTTGATGGACGCGTCGAGTGCTCACACCCATACAACTGGAATTCGACTCCTGTAAGACCTCCGTGGCTTGAGTCGAATTACACCAGCACTTTTCCGGATTCGAGTCCGGGGACTCGAGTTCGAGTAAATTGCGTTGTTTCACCCTAAGGTGGTTAACTAATACCGATACTTCGGTTATATCAGGCACGTACATCGATAATCCCTATGACACAAATAAAGCAGTCAAAATATACTCATTCATGCACTCGAAACACTTGAAAAGTCCCCAGTCGAATATGCGATTCCACTGGACACTCGGGGGCTACTGAAAGTATACCCTACAGGTACTCGAGCTTGGTATATACGGCCTAAGTACGTATAGGCCCACGGTGTCACCAAGGCCCAAATCAAGGACTCGAGTAACCTACGGACTCTCGATTGCTTGAAGAACAAGAAGAAGCTAAAGATAGAAAGTTTGAAGGGGAAAACCCTAATTTGTAACCGACTCGACCTGCTACCCGAGACCTAGCCTATCTATATAAGGGCTGGGAGGGGGCGGCGAGGAAGACACACGCAACCCTAGTTTCCACAACCCTCGCCAGATTGCATCTGCGCACCGCTGTAACCTTCGGTTCCTTCGATAATTCCACGAGCAGAAAAGCAGGAGTAGGGACCTCTACGAGGCCTGAACCTGGGTAAATCTTTGTCCCCTGTGTGCTTGTTTGCTAGCCGATAGATGTCTCCGGTGCTCCCTCCTTCTCCAAAACCCAAGTCCATAACAATAGGCATTGATGAGTTAAACCCTTGTCAAACTAAGAGTCAAACTCTCATTCTAGCTAAATTTGCAGGCAAAGCTGAGTCCAATCATGTTGAAGACCTCAAAACGATGAGAATCCAAAGGGAGGAGCCTGAAGAACTTGATTATAGTAACGCTCCTCACCAAGTTACATTGTTGAATATCTTGTAAAAAGGATCAACATTAAGATTCTAGTGAGTGAAGGAAATGATGAAGCCATGTATCAACACTTCGTTAATTAGGTAGCAATAAAGATACGTGAGCTTGAAGAAGAATATAAGAAAATTTCTAAAAAAATCACTTGTTAAGCTTGATGATATATTTGATCCTACTATTAAGATTAAAATTGGGACCAACGAGATAGCTACACTTTGTGATATAGGTGCAAGCGTTTCAACAATTCCAAAGAGTCTTTTTGATAAGTTAAATCTTGGCTCTTTTGAAATCACCGAGCTAAAACTACATCTTGTAGATTCTACCTACAAACAAGCTGTAGGAATTAAGGAGAATACTTTAGTTTACATTAATGGTTGTCCTGCTCTTATTGATGTCATTATTGTTGACATGCTTGAAGATGCTACTGCTCCTATTATATTAGGCTGTCCTTTCTTAAGAACTATTAAGGCTTTGATTAATCTCCATGAAGGGAACGTGAAGCTTCATTTGCCTTCGCGGGATCCTTTTGTTATTCATTTCCCTAGGAAGAAGAAAGCAAAGCATGATGAAAAGGAGGCCATCACTTTTAAGGCCAACTATTTTGGAGTGGGTGTTCCACTCATCTGGCCTAAGTGAGCAACATCAAGGTCAATATATTGACCATAAAAGAGTGTTGCATGGGACGCAACCCATGTGAAATTTTGAGTAAATTTTTTAAGTTTTAGTTTAAGTTTATGTTTAATAAAGAGTGCTAGAAAACTCCAGTTGAGGAGAAGAAGTGCGGTAGTACTAAAAATCCTATTATATACATGTTGTTGTTGGTCGATAATTTTAACTATGAACTTTCTATCAAAAACAAGGTATTTCGCTAAGTTTTAGTATAAGAAGTGATTCTCGAAGAAACAGAAATTTGTTGATGGGTACAGAGAGTTTAACGACCAACTATACGGCAGGAATAAAAATTCCGGCCGTATAGTTCCGGCCATATAGATTCTTTTGCCATCGACAATTTTTATTTCAAAAGTATTGATGGTTTAATGACCAACTATACGACAGGAATAAAAATTCTGGCCGTATAGCTCCGGTCGTATAGATATCGATGCTTTCGTACAAATTCTTTCCTAGGTACAAACGGTTTGACGACCAACTATATAGTGGGAAAAAATTGTTCCGGTCGTATAGCTGCGCCGCCAGGTGGAAACCCTAAAATTTTGACAGCAGGCCAACTATACGGCGGGAACACAATGTTCCGGCCATATAGTTCCGCCCATATAGTTGCGTTCGACCACAAAAATGCCTTGGGAGGTACTTCCAACCCCAAAACTTCAATCCTTTTTCTTTCTTCTACCTCCAAACTCTCTCAAACCTCAAGAGATCTTCATATCTACTCAATTTCATTCGATTTCCTCGCACACAAGTGATCTACGATATGTTTCTCCTCCTATCCTCCAATTACTTTTTGCAAATTCATCTTCGATCTATGGTCATTATCAATCTAGGGTGAGACCTACTATGCACTAATTGCCATGATTCTCTTGCCTAGATTATTATTTTGAGGGGATCCTTTAGTGTGCTATAATAAGGAATATGTTATGCCTATTATTGTTGGATCAAAAAGTTTTATTTTTCCTTGTTATTTTTAGATGATGAACACAAGGAGCCAAACTCATGCTCGTGCCGGCGCTAGCGCTTCTCGGTCTATCACTCAAGAACGCATGGGGATACGACTCAGGAATGAGCTCCAACGTGATCGCTTCGACATGATCAAGAACCGAGAGGTGAAGGCAACCAAGTGGGCTTGCCCCATTATATTGAACCAACTCGGTACTTCCAATGACTTCCATTTTCTTTGAAATAGGGTTGGCTTGCAAAACTTTGTGTTCAATGATGTTCCTACCTATCGCCGGTTTACCAATGAATTCCTAAGCTCCTTGCAAAGCACCATTAAATTATGGCATGGAGAGGACCGGATTTCTTTCAGGCTCATGAACAACAACTACACTTTAACACTAGATGAATGTGCGCATGTTTTAATTTGCCAAACAATAATGATAATGATTTGCACACATCTTATACTGGCTTAGACCCTTCCCCTGAACAATATTAAAATAGAATGAGCTTCACTTCTAGAGTGAGCAAGGGGAAGAATATTCAACATCCTTCAATTCGCTACTTGTTCTATGTTATTACTAATATTTTGCAGGCACGTAATGAGTTCACGAGACTCAATGAGGAGGACATCTTAGTCCTTGCAAAGACTGCTTTCAATAACTGCAACTTGTCGCCCAACTTGGGCGCAATCCTTGTACGCTACCTGGAGCACCAATCCTCCTAAAGCCAAGGACCAATCACAGGTGGAGGCGTCATCACCGTGCTTACCAATGCCCTAGGCATCGACCTAGGTTGAAACTTGTGCTAGGTGAGCGACATATTGGTTTCTCTACTTTAAAGCTTGGGGAAGTTTCCTCATTTATCTTTATTTGGCGTTTATTTGCTTTTATTTATTTCGAGGTTATGTTTTTAATTTGAGTTTATAAGCACTCGTGTTGGTTTCCCCAACACTTTATCTTTATTTATTTCTATTTGCTTTCGAGATTTTCTAGTCGAGCTTTGCCACCAATTTTCTATTCTTTAATTCCCTCTCTTAAAACAACAAAATGATTTCTCCATTTAGCTTTACTTTCCCTCTTTCTTTTCTTTCCGCCTCGAGGTTCTCATGTATTTGCAGGAAGAGTGATTGACTTCAAGTTTCCAAGAAACGAATCAAAAAGGAAGAGAGAAATGGAATCAAAAACATGAGAGGTATGCCTTATGACTCCCCACTTTTGTATTGTAGTAAAATTTTGTACGCATGGGTACTTAATTGGGTAGTTTTGTTCCAGCTCTTGTAGTTAACCAAGTCTTGTCTAAAAATTTTCTAAACAATTGTAATAATAAAAAGTCTCACAATTGAAGACTTGGGTGTTGTAGTGTTTAGTCTTGAAGGCTTATTTCTAGAGACACTCAACACCACAGAATATAATGATTGACTTGATAGCTCTCTTTAAAAGGAATTGTTCGATTGAATTGATGTTTAGTGGTTTTTGTGAGCATGCCAAAGTTTGACTTGTGAATCATAAGAATGATATAGCTTTACGCGTGTCAAACTACATGGGATGCCAACAACTCCGCTAGCCTACGAACGATCTTCATGGAGGTAACTCCTAGATTTCGGCTATGAGTTGATTAAACATATGTGGCAGCAATGCTATAATGGGTAAGATTCTTGGCACTCCCGGGTAGCTGTGTTGATGATGGAATCACTCCTCTAGCTGTTATGAGAAATCATTGTACAAAAGGAACAAAAATCTTGGTAATGCCATGAGTGTCCATCACAGCCCGATAAACTAAAACAAAACCTTTGGCATGCTCTCAATTACTTAAGAACTGATATTCCTGAAGGATAATGAATAGAAAAGTAGCACTTGAAAAGTCTTGATTTATTGATGTGGGAGAATTGAGATACGCTAGTATATATGATTTTCATGACAACTCTCACACTCTCAATTTTACATAATTATACTATATTGTTCAAAGGCAAGCCTATGTGTTGATTACATGACATGGAATAAAGTTCACTCACTTGAATCATCCATGTTAACCATAATTTTGCTGCGCTATAAGGATGCATGAAACCCATATGATATGCTTGCCATTACTCTATCTATGCTGAAGTTTTTCAGATTTATAAAGTGGAGGAAACATGAGACTATCAATCATGAGTAAGATCACCATCTCGTTATTTCAGTTTAAATGCTGAGTTCCTTTTTGGTTTTGGTTTTCTTGCTCGAGGACGATCAAGTTTAAGCTTGGGGAGGTTGATGGCTCCGAAATATAGCCATCTACGTCCACATTTCAACTAGATATTATTCATATTTTTTATGAAATATCTCTCTAAACCCTGCTACTAATGCCTAATTATCAAAGAGGTATGCAATCCTTTCTTTCTATTTTCCCTGCATAGATAATGACGTTTGATGATGGTAATCACTACATTAAATTCAAATATACAAGATTTCCAATAACCAGAAGAAACCAGGAGTCGTGGGTCGGAGGCAGATGCTTTAATGACCAACTATACGACTGGAATAAAATTCCGATCGTATAGTTCCGGCCGTATAGTTGCCATCTACACTCCTGGGTCAAATAGAACACCTTTCATGAAGGGACCCCTATATAAAGAGGCCTCGGGCGACGAGAAAAGGGCACTCCCAGAAACCATCAGCCACCCCCAGATCTCCATCCACAACACCGAAGAGCCGCCGGAGGAATAGACTTAGGTCTAATCTCTCCACCACCATAGTCATATTCCACCACTTGTAATAGTAGATCTCTTCTTTGATTGGCGACATTGTAAGACTATTGCTATCAATCTCATGATTTCCACTACAATGTTTATGGTCTTTGATCTCATCTCTATGTGTGAGCAATTCTCCTTGGGCTAAGGGCTTCGGCCTAGCCATGTAGATTTTGTGCATGTTATTTATCATAGATGGGATCATGTATTAGTTTGTATGACATGATTATTATTCTATCCTCTCTTGCCTCAATCTAAGAACTTGTCAGGTACCCAAGACCCCGAGGATTGAGCCAGGTATAGGGAGTATGAGTAATGACTAATCTATAGGTTGGGAACCCAAGTGACAGAAGGGGTAGTACAGCTATATGCGCAGGATTTAGTTGGGATCAATGGTGACATCACTATGCATATCATTAGTTCTCTTTCTTCTATGGATGAGACTAGGTTATTGCTATAAGCGGTTGCAGAGGCAATAGAAATTATGGATGCACTGCCCACATATAATTTATCTTGCTCTAACAATTACATGCATACTTTATTTTTATCTTTTATTCCCATCAGATGTTTTGCACAGCTACTGGTGAAACCTAATGCCCTAGGCCTTCTCTCTCCATCATCGACAACAACAAAAAGACGCAAACTCCTGGTCCGATAAAAACACAAAAGGAATTCTAAAACTCCCGAAGGTCCATTAAAGTAACTTTACTACGCTTGTGCTTACCGAGGATTCGATAAACCTAGGTCTACTAGGGAAAAATAGCTATACTAAATCCGTAATCCGGATCGACGGTATCAGCAGTCTCGATCGCATGCCATGTATCAAACTGGCGCTACCTCCGCAAAGAATTGATCAAGACTCCATAAGAAATACTTACCGGTAACAAGCCCAACGTTTCATACTTCCGGGTGTTTGGTTGTAAGTGTTTGTATCTCATAAAAGGGTTTCGTTTGTCCAAATTTGATTCCAAATCTTTAGAGGGTATTTTTGTTGGCTATGGTCTCGATTCCCACACTAATAGAATCTATGATAAACTCTCCGGAATTGTCATAGAATCTTGTAGTGCGGTTTTCGAAGAATATGATGCCCCCCAAGCAGGGTGTGTTGATGTTTGTGATGTAGATGATGAAATAACTCAAGATTCCATAAGAAGAATGGGTGCGAGACTCATCCGCCCCATTGAGGAACCCCTTGTGGTGGATCGAGAAGAACTATGCTCTACTCAAGTGGTGCCCTCATCTTTACAACTTCAACAAGATCCTATTATTGAGGATAATGATGACCCAATCCAAAGACAAGCTGAGAACCCTCACCAAGTTGATCAGGCTGGATTGTCTGGTGTCTCCATTGACCAGATTGTCCAGTCCTACGCAGTCAGTTGCACGAGGCAGATTTATTTAGTCATCCACAAGATCATCTCAATGCCTTTCGAGTAGTATGCCTGATCAAGACCAAGATCAACATGTACCTCATGTTGATGAAAATGAACCCATTGTTGATCAAGGTCAAAATGATGGTCAAGAATAGGACCAGAATGATGAAGAGATCCCCACTAGGAACAACAAGGAGATCGAAACTGTCAGGGGGATGATCCCCGGGTACCCCACCCGAATAAGAAACATGACAGTCGGATCTCTTCCGGCTGACCAGATGCAGCCGGACAGGGTAGGACGAGCCGGCTACCACCCAATAGCCGGATCATGAAGAGGCAGCCGGATACGACGACGTAGCCGGATCCAATCAGAGGGACAGGACGACGTGCGTATCAGTGCGCGGTACGCCCTATACGACGACAAGACGGGCAACCACCCGCCCATACCGAAGACTTTGCGTGGCTGACGCGGGAACAGTGGCCTGTGCTGACGACGGGCTCGCACGGCGTCCACTGTGCCTACGACAGCCATACCGCTCATACACCGATGTGACATACCATACCGGGTACTGTAGATGACTAGTCGGCTGGGACCCGCCTGTGGGGCCCGCCAGTCGGACTAGCCAGTGAGACCCTTGCCTCTCTTCCTATATAAGGAGAGGCAGGGCCTCAGTAGAAAGGGTTGGTCTCAGTGCATTTAAGGCAGTAGCTAGAGAATACAGCTCGAGGAGAACTTGTAGCTCGTATATTCCACATAGTCAGATCAGGCAGGAGTAGGGGCTTCACCTCACCACGAGGGCCCCGAACCTGGGTACTTCTTGCGTCCCGCTACGCTCGCTTGTATCCAATCCCGCCTGCGGACGCCGTCGATAGCTTCCCTGCTAGTCCCCACACCTCTATCTAAACTCCTCAGGTACTGCCGTTCCCAATACAACGACAGTTGGCGCCCACCGTGGGGGTAATGGCTTCGACCGGAGTCACGTTCCGCACAGGACCCCGCACTTCAGCCGGTGAGCGCGTGGCCTCCGGCCTGGTGCTCACGCTCGGCAAGTTCGACTATGTCATCGACAACGCCTCCTGCTTCGCCGAAACTTCCTTCCCAGCGAACGACACCGTCCTGCTATTCGGCGATCTCCCCGTCTACATCGCCACCGTCCCGGAGCGTTTCCCTAGGGAAATCGTCTCTGTCGCGGGGCCGCCATCCTCAGGCGGCGACACCTCCACCGCACCTCGCGGCGTGGAGGTCATGATGTCCGGATCTAGCTCGCATCCCCGCCAGCCGCGGGAGCAAGGCGCGGACGAGGTCGGAAGTTCCGCTCCCCCGCAGCCTTGGAACCCGGTCGAGGATGCCATTGATCGGCTCCTGATGCCGGTTAACCTCGGGGACAACCCGGAGGAGGCGGAGGCCAACTTCACCATGGAAAGACAGATCCTCCTCCAGGAGGCCATGGAGCTGGCAGCAGGCTGCAAGCAACTGGAGATCGCTAGACGCGAGTACGACCGCGCGCACGGCCTCACTCTGGCCACCGCGGAGCCGAGCCGGCGCGGCCAGGTATGACGTCGGGGCGGTGAGCTAGGCGGCAGGATGGAGAAGGACGGAGAACCGGATCCCGCGCCTGCCCCCACACGGCCCACCTATAGCACACCCATCAAGAACCTGCGCGCGGCGTGAGCCGCAGCAGAAGAACTACCCAGCCTGGAAGGCGAGGAGCGAGCCCGCCAGCACGCTCGCGTCCAGGAGCTCCTCCGCGTCGCGGACGAGCAGGCCGATGCCAACCGGCAGATGCAGGAGGACCTTAGCTACTCCAGAGAAGCAGGCTACCCGCCAACAGCAGGGGCGCACCGCGCGACACCCAGCAGGCGTCCTTCCCGCAGCAGCCCAGGGCCCGCAGCAGGCGTCGTGGCTCCGGCAACCGGGGCCAGCCACGCCAGGAGCAGACGGTGAACAGCAACCCGCCACCTCCCCCACCACCAACTGGAGCACCCAGACCAGCCGGTTCCCGCCTCTCGAGCCGTGTGGGCGTACCCAACCTGGATTGTCCGGATGCCCGCGACCGCATCGAGCTGCTCGCTCAAGCACGCGTCACGGAGGAGGAAGATTCTACCAGACCGGTTTGTTTCGGACCCTGCATCCGGAACGAGCCGTTTCCGGATAAATTCTCCCTTCCCAGGGACACCCCCAAGTACGACAGCAGCATGAAGCCGGAAGACTGGCTGACCGACTACGCCACGGCAGTCGGCATCGCCCACGGGAATAAGCGCACAGCCGTGCGCTACGTCCCTCTCATGCTAATCGGGTCGGCAAGGACCTGGCTCAATAGCCTCGCGCCCAACAGCATCAACGCCTGGCCTGATTTCGAGAAGGTGTTCGTCCGCAACTTCAACG
The DNA here is from genome assembly GCA_916181665.1 of Avena sativa. NCBI lineage: Eukaryota > Viridiplantae > Streptophyta > Magnoliopsida > Poales > Poaceae > Avena > Avena sativa. The sequence goes on along the minus strand of OV702290.1, from coordinate 361,236,478 downwards.
GCACGTACAAGCGCCTAGGGCGCCTGGGCGACCTGGCCTTGTGCGTCCAGGGCGACCGCGAGACCAACCGCGAGTACCTCCCCAAGTGGACGGAGCTCCGCAACACTTGCGAGGGCATCCTGGAGAGCCAAGCCATCGGTTTCTTCATCGAAGGATGCCGAGAGGGCACCATGCTTCGCCACCGGCTACTGTGTGATGAGCCGAAGACCATGGCGGAGCTCATGATGGTTGCGGACCAGTACGCCACGGCGGATGCCGCCATGAAGAAGCCCCTCCGAGTAAACGTGAAAGGCCGCCCGACTCCCACGGAGCCGGCTCGCGACCGTCCGAGCAATCCGGCTGGTGAAGCCGGATCCTCCAGACGCCACGGCAACGACAACCGGTTCCACAGGGACCGCCAGGACAGGCAACAGAAGCCTTGCTACCACGCGCGGCAGGTCAATGCTGTAGAGGGTGCGCCCGACGCACCGGCTAACGACACAAGAAGGCAGAAGCCCCGGCTCACCTTCGACCAGATGATTGACGGCCCGTGCAAGTGGCATAGCGGTCCCTTCAAACCGGCTACGCACACCACCCGGAACTGCAGCTGGACTCGCCAGCTAAAGGACCAGGGCAACCAGCCTCGTCTCCCGCCTCCCCCACCGGGTGGACCCCCACCACCGGCTAGGGGAGCTGGTAATGATGGTAACGGCGGCAACGGCGGAAACAACAACAATGGCTACCCCCAGCCGCACGCCGCTTACCACATCTTCGAGACGGAGCAGGACGACAAGCACAGCCGCCGGCGACGCTCCAAGGAGGTCAACGCCATCGTCTCTCCGGTCCCCCAGTACCTGAACTAGTCGGAACCCCCCATCACCTGGAGCCGGGCAGATCAGCCTGAGCATCTGCCGACTCCCGGGGGCTACGCCATGGTACTCGACCCCCTCATCGTCTCCAACGCGCGCACCTGCCGATTCTCGTGCATACTCATCGACAGAGGCAGTAGCCTCAACCTCCTCTACCAGTCCTTGCTGGAGAAGCTGGGCATTCGCGAAAGCGACCTGCACCCGACTACCACGACGTTCCACGGCGTACTGCCGGGGCCAGCCTGCGCTCCGCTGGGAAAAATCCAGCTGGACGTCATCTTCGGGACCGAGGAGAACTTCCGCCACGAACCAATCTGGTTCGAGGTGGTAAATTTGACGAGCTCCTACCATGCTCTCCTCGGGCGCCCCGCCCTTGCCAAGTTCATGGCCATCCCCCACTACGCATACCTCAAGACGAAGATGCCAGGACCCCACGGCGTGATCACCGTCGCCGGCTTCTTCAGGCGATCGATGGAGTGCGCCTCAGCCGGTTCCAAACTAGTAGAGGCCCTCATCATAGCCGAAGAAAAGCGCACGATCATGCGCAATGTGGCCATGGCCCAGCAGGACATCCCGGCTAGAAGCAAACCGGCTAGAGAAGGAGCCTTCCAACCGGCAAAGGAGACAAAGAGGATCCTGCTCGACCCCTCCGACCCGACTAAGTTCGTCACCATTGGTGCTGGCTTAGACAGCAAATAGGAAGGCGCGCTCGTCGACTTCCTCCGTGAGAATCGGGACATCTTCGCATGGTCTACCAAAGACATGCCGGGTGTGCCGAGGGAGTTCGCCGAGCACTCACTTCATGTGCGTCCGGATGCCAAGCCGGTCAAGCAACCTCTGCGCCAGTTCGCAGAAGATAAGAGAAAGATAATCGGTGACAAGATCACCCGGCTCCTCGCAGCCGGGTTCATCATGGAAGTATACCACCCGGACTGGCTGGCGAACCCAGTCTTGGTGTTGAAGAAGAACAAGACCTGGCGCATGTGTATCGACTACACCAGCCTGAACAAGGCATGCCCGAAAGACCCCTTCGCCTTGCCCCATATCGATCAAGTCATCAATTCCACGGCCGGCTGTGATTTGTTGTCTTTTCTAGATTGTTATTCCGGGTACAATCAGATCCGGCTAAACCCGACTGATTAGATTAAGACATCATTTATCACCCCCTACGAGGCTTTCTACTATGTAACCATGCCTTTCGGCCTAAAGAACGCAGGCGCCACCTATCAGCGATGCATGCAGAAATGTTTGCACTCGCAGATAGGCCGAAACGTGCACGCTTACGTTGATGACGTAGTCATCAAAACCAAGGAGAAGCGCACCCTCCTCGAAGATCTGAGAGAGACATTTGGCAACCTCCACCAGTACCAGATGAAGCTGAACCTGGAAAAGTGCGTCTTCGGAGTACCATCTGACCAGCTACTCGGTTTCCTCGTATCTCAACGAGGCATCGAGGCAAATCCGGAGAAGATCGCGGCCATCGAGAGGATGCAGCCACCCAAGAACCTGCTTGGAGTCTAGAATTTCACCGGATGCCTGGCTTCCCTCAGTCGTTTCGTCAGCCGGCTGGGGCAGAAGGCACTTCTGTTGTACCAGCTGATGAAAAAGACGGATAAGTTCTCCTGGACTTCGCAAGCCGATACCGCGTTTCACGACCTCAAGCGCATGTTATCCACAGCGCCAGTTCTAGCCACGCCGGCTAGCAAGGAGCCGATGTTGCTCTATATAGCAGCCACCAGCAGGGTCGTCAGCGTCGTCCTGGTGGTTGAGCGCCCCGAGGAAGGCAAGGCTCAGCCGGTTCAGAGACCCGTCTACTACCTCAGCGAGGTTCTCTCCCTCTCCAAGCAGAACTACCCCCACTACCAAAAGATGTGCCACAGCGTGTACCTGGCATGCAAGAAGCTCAAGCACTACTTCCAGGAGCATCCGATCAAGGTCGTGTGCACTGCACCCCTTTCGGAAATCATCAGCAACAAGGACGCCACCGGCCAAGTCGCCAAATGGACCATCGAGCTCGCCGCCTACTCCATCCAGTATGATCCCCGGCTCACGATCAAGTCACAGGCGTTGGCGGACTTCCTCGTCGACTGGGCCGAGACCCAGTATCTCCCACCGGTGCTGGATTCAGACCACTGGCGGATGCACTTCGACGGGTCGAAGATGCTCGGGGGCTTGGGAGCCGGCATCGTGCTCACCTCGCCCAAGGGAGACCAGCTGGAGTACGTATTGCAGATCCACTTCAAGGCCTCCAACAACATAGCCGAATACGAGGCACTGGCGCACGGGCTCCGGCTGGCCAAGGAGATCGGTGTCAACCAGATCCTGTGTTTCGGCGATTCGGACTTGGTGGTGCAACAGGTATCCGGGGAATGAGACGCTAGAGACGCCAACATGGCCCTCTACCGGTTCCACATCCAGAAGCTCAGCTCCTCCTTTGACGGGTGCGAATTTCATCACGTCCCTCGCACCAACAACGAGGCAGCCGACACGCTCTCCAAGATAGGGTCCACCAAGCAGACCATCCCACCAGGGGTCTCCCTGGAGCACCTGCGCAAGCCATCCATCAACCCGTCGCCGGAATCAGATTCCATCGTCTGGGCGGGAAGCGTTCCGGCGGCCGGGGCAGCGGAAGCGGAGCCGGCAGAACCGCCAAAGAAGAAAACTCGTGCCAACTCCGGCCAGGCGGTGCCCTCCGGCTCGCAGGACCTGGGGGCTGCCGACTCGCCCAGTGGCTCGGGGGCTGCCATCCCGGATATCCCACTCGGACGGCCCACCGACACCCGTCAGCCGGAGGACAGGAGCGTCCTCGTCATCTGGGAAGTGCCATCCTGGGCACATCCCTTCATGAACTACATCGCCAACGGCGAACTCCCGGACGACGAGGTGGAGGCCAGACAAATCCGACGCCATGCGCATACATACACCATCATAAACGGCGAGCTATACAAGCGCAGTGTATCTAGTATCTTCCAAAGATGTGTCAACGTAGACACAGGCTACCGGCTACTCAAGGACATCCACCAGGGAGAGTGTGGGCACCACGCTTCGTCAAGGGCGATAGTCGCCAAGGCGTTTCGCCATGGTTTCTATTGGCCCACCGCCCTCGAGGATGCCGAGCAGGTGGTCCGCGCGTGCAATGGGTGCCAACGCTTCGGGCAGCTCAGGCACATGCCAACCTCGGTGCTCAAGACCATACCGATCACCTGGCCCTTCGCGGTTTGGGGCCTCGACATGGTCGGGCCCTTCAAGCGAGCTCGCGCGGGAATGACCCACCTGCTGGTAGCGGTGGACAAGTTCACAAAGTGGATCGAGGCCAAGCCTATCCGGAATCTAGATGGGGCGACGGTTGTTACCTTCTTCACCGACATCATCAACCGCTTCGGCTACACCAATAGCATCATCACCGACAACGGCACGAACTTCGCCAAGGGGGCCTTCGCCCGGTTCTGCAGCAACAGGGGCATCCGGCTAGACCTCGCCTCCGTTGCACATCCGCAGTCCAACGGGCAAGTCGAACGAGCAAACGGCTTGGTGCTAGCCGGCATCAAACCACGTCTCATCGAGCCGTTGGAGCGATCACCCGGATGTTGGATCAAAGAACTTCGGGTTGTGCTGTGGAGCCTCCGCACCACACCGAATAGGTCAACCGGCTACACGCCATTCTTCCTGGTCTACGTATCGAAAGCCGTCCTCTCTGCCGACATCGAATTCGACTCCCCCCGCAAGCTCCTCTACAACGAGTAGGCGCGGGAGGACGGGGTGGATCTCCTGGAGGAGGCCCGTGAGCTGGCCCTGTCCAGATCTGCCCTGTACCAGCAGCGACTACGCCGCTACCATTCCAGCCGGATTCGCCCAGTCGCATTCCACGAGGGTGACCTGGTTCTCCGGCTGGTGCAAGACACGAAGGGCATGCACAAGCTATCACCACCTTGGGAGGGCCCCTTCATCATCAGCCGAGCGTTGCCCAACGACTCCTACTACCTCATCGACGCACAGCAGCCGCGCAAGAACAAGATGGACAAATCGGACGAGGAGACCAAACGCCCTTGGAACGCGGCCCTGCTGCGCCCGTTTTACACCTAGTCGCCAGACAGTGTATGTATCAACGAAAACCTCATGAATGAAAATGCGGACTCCCACGAGAATCTCGGGGGCTCCTTCTAGAAATGTGTGTGTACCTGTTCTCCGATTCAAATTTTCCGGCTCCGGCAACCCCTACCCGGGGGCTCGCCGGCTGGCCCGGCTTGTTAAGCCAACAAACCGGCTGAGTAGTGTGCGATGATGTCAGAGGCCCACTCTTCGTCTCAGCTACAGACCGCAACCCGGCTATCCGGCTAGCAAGAGCAAAAGCCCGAGGCATCCCACACGAAAAACGAGGAGGAGGCGTGACAGATCGGGCGTCCCGGCCCCGCAACTAGCTCAAACCAATCCAGCTGCTAAGACGCTAGTACCGTGCGTAATGTACTGTCAGCTCCCTTTGATTCCGGCTGCAGATCGCAACCCGGCTGCCCGGCAAGGACGCAGCAAAAACAGCAGAACACACGAGAAGGCGACTAAGTGTCTAGAAAGGAGCAAGCCAGTTTTTGAAAAAATAAGCCGTTTTCCAGCTACGATTTGACAGACTAACCTATTAACCTGTGAAGATGTATGTGTATGCATATGTGCGTTCTTGTCCGACTACTCCGAGTCAGAATTCAGGAGAAGGAAAGAAGATTCGAAGCCCTTGCCTTCATCAAGCACTCTGAATCTCGGGGGCTACACCCACTGGGTGCGCTCGCGCGCCCCCAGTGGAATCTTGTAGTTCCTGACCGACTAAGGGCATTTAGCCGGCCGTTCGGAGCCCAGGTGAGGGCAAGGGCGGGAGCAAGAAAAGACAAGAAAGATTCGCAGCACCTGGCTACGCCAGCTACTCCGAATCTCGGGGGCTACACCCAGTGGGTGCGCTCGTGCACCCCCACTGGAATGTTAGTTCCCCCGGCTGAAGGCGTCCAGCCGACGAGAGCAGCCGACTGGGACGAGGCCAGTCGGGTAGAGTCAGAAGAGTGAGAAAGAACAAGGAAGATTCGAAGCACCTGGCTACGCCAGCTACTCCGAATCTCGGGGGCTACACCCAGTGGATGCGCTGGCGCGCCTCCACTGGAGGTGTAGTTCGTCCGGCTAAAAGTGTGTAGCCGGACTAGGTTAGCCAAGCGAAGTGAGATGGCAAAGATATCAAAAGAAAATTCAAGACACAAGTTAAGGAAGACTCAAGAATCAAATATTAACAAGTAAAAGGGAGATGAAGCTCCCAAGTGTTACCCGGCATCAAAGACAGTCGGTACAGACATACAAGTTTCACGATAATCTAAGACAAGACAAATACACCCGGCATCCCGGGGCGACAGCTAAATGGCAGGGCCTTTGCCGTGGGGGAGTTCCTGGCCGGCAGAGGCTGGAGGCGGGGGAGGGGCCGCGGTGCTTGTTCCGGCTCCGGCGCTGGCAGGCAGCGGCACCAAGGACTCCACATCCGGAGTGTCAGGGGACTCCGATTCAGTGAGCACCTCGTCCGGATCCACGTAGTCGGCGATCTTGATGGCGGACCCACGAAGCTCTGGATGGGCTTGGCGGATGGCGGCAAGATCGGCTCCGGCGCGGAAGCCCCCGTCGATCTTTTCAACGCGAGCATCCTTATACCAGGAAAGCATCAGCGCCAGGGCCATCTCCGCTCCACCCCGCGCCGCCAGGTCCCGCAGCCGGTCCACTGCAGCCGGTACCTCTCCCACCTTCGCCGCCAGCTGCGCCATCGTCTCCGGAACCGGAGCCTCCGGCCACATGAAGGAGAAGACGTCCCGCGCCGCCTGACGAAGCTTCGCAGCCTCCTCGCCAAGAAGGACGACGAGCTCCTGAGCCGTCGGCTGCGCTCCCGGCCAGTTCTCCTGCAGCCGGTAGGCCAGCAGGTCTATGACGGGGTAAAAGGCTGTCAGAAAAGAGGAGTCAAATCCGGCTACCGGATCCGGAAAGAAAAGAAGACGGAAGAAAGAACTCACCTTTGGCAGTGTGGCCGACTTGCATCAGCTCCTCCACCAGTGCTTTCTCCTTGACCGCTAGTCGTTTTATCTCTTTCTCCTGGTCCTTGTTCTGGGCCTCGAGAAGGGAGAAGGATTCGGCCCGGCTAGCGAGCGAGGCGTCGCGCTCCTTGACGGTGGCCTCCAAGCCGTCTACTCGCGCGTGCCAGTCCTTATTCTGCAAGCGCAGTGTAGAGTTGGACTTGCCCAGCCGGTTGTTCGCTTTCTTCAAGCGATCGATCTCGCACTGAGCGCACACGAGGATAGCTGCAACGAATCCGACTATAAAAAAAAGGGAGAGCCAGACGGATGAAGCGAACTTACTCTGGGAGGTCTCGTTGGCAGCAGCAAGCTTCTGCTCCAGGGTCCGGTTCCCACCGGCTGCGGCCTCAAGCAGCCGGATCTCCTTGACCGCTAGCTCGAGCGTGGCGGCAAGATCCGACAGCGAGGCAGCGGAGGAGGCATCGTCGTCCACGGCGTTGACGGCCAAGGACTCCTTCGCCGCGAGCACCGCTGTCCGCCACTCCTCCCCGAGCTCCTCGTCGGAGTTGTCATCACCAACAACGACGAGCTCCTTGCCAGCAGCCCCCCGCGCGCCCGCGGAGGAACCTTCCGGCTGGGAGCGATCCGCTTCCGGCTGGGAGGGGCAGCCGGTTCAGCTTGAGGAGGAGAGGGAGGCTGCGCCTCAGAGGAAGGAGAGGCGCCGCCGAAGGAAACCAGCGCGCTAAAGGGAAAGAGGAAAAGGCAAGAGAAAAACAAGCTAAAGTCATGAAAGCAAGGAAGAGGACAAACAAACAGAAGGCACCGAAGGATGGGGGAGAAAAACATACCCCGGCATGACCGGGGGCGGCCCTTTCTTCCGTCCAAGACGGCTTGGCGGCAGGGCACCGGTCCGGCTCCTCCGCCGTAGGCCGGCGGGAGCCGGAACGGCTGGAGCCGCTCCCACCTGCTTCGCAGTCCGCCGCAGAACGCGTCACTGGCTCCACGGTCGGCCCGGCCTCCTCCTCCTCGTGCACTTCCGCGTGCGGGTCGGTGGCCAGCTCGTCGTTCCAGCTAGGGAAGGCGTCGCCGTCCCCATGCGATTCCTCGCTGGATCGCCGAGCGCGTGTCTCGGGCAAGTCCGGCGTGAATACTTCGAGGGGAGCCTCGCCCTCCTCACGAAGGATGCAGGCGAAGATCTAGCGAATGCAAAAGGTCAACCAGACAGAACAAGGAGATAACACAGAGGGAATGAGCAAAAATTCCGGCTACAAGAACTTACCCGGGGCGCGCGGTTCTCCCGGCTGTAGGGCGCCAGGCTGAACTTCCAGTTCTCCGGCAGCCTCTCCTTGCTGATCGTCCACAACCACTCCTTCAAGTTGTGGTAGCGGGGATCGCGGCGCGACAGCCGGGTCGGATCCAGCCGGCCGGAGTAGAAGCACATCTTGTGCGCCCGCTGCTGCAGCGGCATCATCAGCCGGGACATCCAGCTAAGAGTGATGTCCCGACCGGTTAACTGGCAGGTGACGAGGGAGCGCATGCGTGCCAGCATCGCGTCCGTCTCCGCCTTGTCGCTGTAGATCTTCAGGTCCCAGTGCTGCCGGCTGGACTCGACGTCTTGGAAGGTCGGCAGGTTTATCCGGTCGACGTTGGTGACGTTCTTGACGTAGAAGTACGACTGCTGCCACTGCCGTACCATGTCCTGGAGCAAAAATTTCGGGTAGCCGGATTGGGTGTGGCAATATATGGAGGCGCCGCCGCAGACGACTAGCGGGCCCTTCGTGTACTGCACCTGCGGCCAAACTCGGAAGAGCCGGCAGAAGAGCCCGAGATCCGGCTGGATCCCGAGGTAACTCTCGCAGAACGCCATGAAGTGCGCCAGCGTTCCGATTGCGTTGGTGCCAAGGTGGTGGAGGCGGAGGTCGAAGAAGGCCAGAAACGTCAGAAAGAAGGGGTGTAGCGGCAGCGCAAACCAGCGCGCCAGGTGCGAGAGGAAGATGACGCGCTCCCCCTCCGTCGGATGCGGCGACACTTCCCCCATTGGGGCGAACCGCACCGCCACCTCCTCCGCCGGCGGGAGGACGCGGGTCGCGCGATACTTCGCGATCTGGTCCTCGGTGACGGAGGAGCCGCACCAGGCTCCGCGGTCAGCGGCCATTTCCGGCTGAGGGAGAGGAGCGGCAACGGAGGAGTGACGGTGGCCCGTAACATCGACGAAGGCGAGCGGGCGGCGCAGAAGGCAAGGGCACAGGAGCAAGAGCACGCGAGGAAGAGAAAGATTGCAGCGGGGGAGCGAAGGAAAAGAACTGCCTCCCCCACGGCGTCCCTTTAAAGGGTCGAAAGGGAAACCGCCGGCAGGGCCACGTGGCGCGCATCCGGGCAACCCACATCCCAACCGCCGCCTAGATCCCGTGTGCCAGAACGGGATGCGCAGAAGATCCTGGAGTGAGAACCGAAGCGCCGGACAACAGTTCCCCGAGGCGACTTGCGACGGGACGTTATGCTGCCCGGCATTAGCACTGACATCACGGGAAGCGCCACCGCCAGGCTCAGCCGGATCAAAATTCGAAAAGCAAGAAGGAGCGCGCGCACATTTCGCCCGAGGGCTGAATCCACACGCGCTCGGGGGCTAGTGTCAGGGGGATGATCCCCGGGTACCCCACCCGAATAAGAAACAAGACAGTCGGATCTCTTCCGGCTGACCATATGCAGCCGGACAGGGTAGGACGAGCCGACTACCACCCAGTAGCCGGATCATGAAGAGGCAGCCAGATACGACGACGTAGCCGGATCCAATCAGAGGGACAGGACGACATGCGTATCAGTGCACGGTATGCCCTATACGACGACAAGACGGGCAACCACCCGCCCATACCGAAGACTTTGCGTGGCTGATGCGGGAACAGTGGCCTGTGACGACGGGCTCGCACGGCGTCCACTGTGCCTACGACAGCCATACCGCTCATACACCGATGTGACATACCATACCGGGTACTATAGATGACTAGTCGGCTGGGACCCGCCTGTGGGGCCTGCCAGTCGGACTAGCCAGTGAGACCCTTGCCTCTCTTCCTATATAAGGAGAGGTAGGGCCTCAGTAGAAAGGGTCGGTCTCAGTGCATTTAAGGCAGTAGCTAGAGAATACAGCTCGAGGAGCACTTGTAGCTCGTATATTCCACATAGTCAGATCAGGCAGGAGTAGGGGCTTCACCTCACCACGAGGGCCCCGAACCTGGGTACTTCTTGCGTCCCCCTACGCTCGCTTGTATCCAATCCCGCCTGCGGACGCCGTCGATAGCTTCCCTGCTAGTCCCCACACCTCTATCTAACCTCCTCAGGTACTGCCGTTCCCAATACAACGACAGAAACTCATCGCAAAGCTAGAGTGGATATAATGTTGGAAAGAATAGACCACACACTTGAGAATGTTCTTGGTGATCTAAGGAGTGGAATGTCCACTCGAGCTCAATTGAAGCATTTTGGTGATCATCAAGCTCATATATCCATGGTTGAACCCAAGAAAGTGTGGGAAGCTCTTGAAGATTCAGATTGGTTAGAAGCCATGCATAATGAGCTCAACAACTTTAAGAGAAATGAGGTTTGGAAGTTAGTAGAAAAGCCAAAAGAGTGTCGCAATGTTATAGGGACTAAATGGATATTCAAGAACAAGCAAGATGAACATGGAATTGTTGTGAGGAACAAGGAAAGACTGGTAGCTCAAGGGTTACCTCAAATTGAAGGCATTGATTATGGAGAGACTTAAGCTCCCATGGTTCACCTTGAGTCCATCCATATTCTTCTTGCATATGCTGCACATCATAATTTTAAACTACAACAAATGGATGTGGAAAGTGCTTTTCTAAATGGTCCATTACATGAGTTAGTTTATGTTAAGCAACCCCCAGGATTCGAGGATCCCAACTTCCCAAATCATGTCTAAAAGTTTGATAAGGCGCTCTATATTCTTAAACAAGCTCCACGAATGTGGTATGAGCACCTTAGAAAGTTGTTGTTAGATCGTGGGTTTAAAGTTGGGAAAATTGATCCCACTCTTTTTACTTAGAAAGTCAACATGGAGCTTTTCGTTTGCCAAATATATGTTGATGATATTATCTTTGGCTCGTCTAACAAAGCTTTTAATCATGAATTCTCAAAGCTTATGACTGATAGGTTCAAGATGTCTATGATGGGAGAGTTGAGGTTGTTCCTTGGCTTTGAGATCAAGCAAGTAAGAGGAGGAACTTTCTTCAATCAAGCCAAGTATACTTAAGACATGCTCAAGAGGTTCAATATGAAAGAACTAAATGGATATCCTACTCCTATGGCAACCAAGACTCGTCTACAACTTAATCCAAATGCTAAAGATGTGGATCAAAAACTAAAACGGTCCATGATTGGTTAAATGCTTTTCCTTTGTGCATCTAGACCCGACATAGTATTAAGTGTAGGAGTGTGTGCAAGATATCAAGTGGCTCCTAAAGAAAGCCACTTGATGGCGGTCAAAAGAATCTTTCAATATTTGGTTTGTACCCCAAGCTATGGTGTGTGGTACCCTAGGGGCTCAACATTCTCTCTTTGTGGGTACAAGGATTCAGATTGGGCTGGTGACAAATATGATAGGAAATCAACCTCCGGGGCTTTCTAATTTCTTGGTAGGTCCTTGGTGTATTGGTCCTCCAAGAAGCAAAATTGTATATCTCTCTCCACCGCTGAAACTGAATATGTTGCACCCTCTAGTGCATGCACTCAATTTCTATGGATGAGGCAAACTTTAAAGGAATATGGTGTCCATTGTGACAAAGTGCCTCTCTTATGTGACAATGAAAGTGCTATCAAGATTGCCTACAACCTGGCGGATCATACAAGGAAAAAGCATATTGAGGTTCGTCATCATTTCATTAGATATCATGTTTCTCGGGGAGATATTGAGCTATCTTATGTGCCAACCAAAGACCAACTTGCCGATATATTGATGAAGCCACTTGATGAAGCAAGGTTTTGCTATTTTAGGAATGAGCTAAATATCGTAGATTCAAGGAGTTTGACTTGATCATCATGCACACTCACCTATAAATTGATCATTGTTTTGTTTAGGTGCAGGCATGGAGATAGGGGGAGTGCCGTCCTAATCACTGGGCTATCCCTCCCCCATAATGCCAAAATTAAGAAAATCAATTCTCTTAATATCAGTTTATGATGTGTGAGCTTCATTGATGAGTAGTGGCAATGAACTGTTGGCATAATGGGATCAGGGGTCCCTCGCATTGCGCCTCAGTGCGTGGGCCAGGACCCACCGGTCAGCGACCCAGCAGATGTATGGCTTGGCCGGCAAGGGCGTCGCTAGGATGCGAGCACCGAGTGTTCCAAGCAGGTATGGTTCTGTCATGATGAGCCTATGGAGACTAAGTATCAGCTATGATGTAGGTGCCTATGGGTGATACGAACGCTACAAGACGTGCCTCGATCCGCTAGCCGGCCACGGACAAGGAGGAAAGGACAACAACGAGCGCAAGGCAGTCCTGCCCCTCCTTCCGGGGGTGCCCCGGAAGGAGGGCAAGGGCACTGTTGGGGGCAGCGAGGCCGAGGAGCAACCTCTACTGAGCCCCAGAAGGACCATGGAAGCACCCCTCCTAGGCCAGGCATGGCCTGGGAACCGGAGTCAACTATGTCTGACTAGGCGTGTCAGGCCTAGCTTTGGGAACCGGTGATGCGTCAGCATTGCTGGATATCATCATGGCATTGCAGTCCACTACAATGCCACTGCAGCGTGCATCCTGAGCTGTCACTATGCCATCGAGTGCACCTGAGCACCGCCCCTGGCCGTCCATTGGCCACATGCGCTGCCTATCTGCCTGAAGACCGTGTGGCACCCCGTGATTGAACTCAGGAACACCCAGGATGGTGATCCGCTCCGACCCTTGTGGTGACCCCTTGGTGTATAAAAGGAGGCACCTGGACATGAGGAAAGGGGTGGGAGGACTGATGACCCACAAGTATAGGGGGTGTATCGCAGTATTTTTGATAAGTAAGATTGTCGAACCCCACGAGGAGCAGAAGGTGCTGGCTAGTGGTATGGATCAGGAATTCTCTGCAAATACTTAGCAAACGGATTTTTAGGGGTTTTCGATAAAGCAAGTAAACAAAGTATGAGTAAACAAAAGACAGTAAGAATGAATGCAGCAAGTGTCCCAATCCTTTATGCAGCAAAGGACAAGCCGGTTGCATTTCTATAGATGACCAAACGTTCTCGAGGACACATGGGAAGACTGTCAAGTGCTTTCGCTTCATATAGTTGATTAATCTTCTCTATCTTGCTAAGTGTTGTGTGGGTGAACCTATGCTAATGTACCATCCCATCCAAGACTTAATACATACTTGTGATTAAACCCCCTTGCATGAAGGGATTCGCAGCATAGTAAATCAAAATTTTCTACGGAAGCGAACAGAGGGAAAGCCAAGATCTAATCTAGGAGATGCAAACAACGAGAGAGATTGGATTAGATCTTCATACCCTTGAAGATTCGCACAGCGGAACGTTCGTCGGAACGTGGGTGATGTAGTCGTACTCGCTTCTCCTCCTCGCGATCCGATCCGATCTAGCACCACAAGTAGCGGTGCCTCCGTGAGATGCACACGTGCAGCACCTCGACGTCTCCTCCTTCCTTGGACCAGCAAGTATGGTGGAGAGATGGATTGGATCTACAACACGACGGCGTGGTGTATTTGGTGGAGAATTTCTGCAGCAGGGCTTCGCCTGCAAACAGTCGGGAGGGAGAAAGGAAGGCAGCAGGGCAACTAGGGTTTGGAGGAAGGTGTGTAGGGGGAGGGGACGTACCAGCCCTCTATATATAGAGGGGGGGTGCGGCCAGCCCTTGCCTCTCCTCCAAGCCTATCTCTAGTTTAAACGATTTAAACTCTCCCTTATCTAGAAATTCTATCTCTAGTTTAAACGAGTTTAAACTTATCTAGAATCGGCTGGGCCCTATGGGGCCTTATGCCCCTGGCCCAATGTGGCCAGGACACTCCCTCATAGGCCCATGCCCCCTCCCGGAAGGTGGGACCACGTTGGCCCCCTTCCAGAAGGTTCTAGAAGCTTCCGGTACAATACCGATTAATCCGGAACAATTCCGAACTCCAAAAACTGCACTGCCTTATATGAATCTTATTCTCCGGACCATTCCGGAACCTCTCGTGATGTCCCGGATCCCATACGAGACTCCGAACAAAAATTCATAAACCAATTATCCAATCTATCCTAGCGTCGAGACACGTTAAGTGTGTGACCCTGTGGGTTCGAGAATATGCAGACATGATCTTCTATCAATAATCAACAGCGGGGTCTGGGCACCCATATTTACTCCCACACATTCATCGATGATCATATCGGATGAACCACGATGCCAGGATTCAATCAATCCCATATATATATTCCCTTCGTCTCGCGATATTTTACTTGCCCGAGATTCGATCGTCGGTATCGTCATACCTAGTTCAATCTCGTTCACAGCAAGTACTTTACTCGTTCCGTAATCCGATATCACTTTGTGATTAACTCCTTAACCACATGCTTGCAAGCGGTGTTGATATCGATTACCGAGTGGGCCCAAAGTATATCTCTCCGACTTGGGAGGGACAAATCCCATCTCAATACATACAACCCAACAGATACTTTCCGATTACCTGAGAGACACCTTTATGATCACCCTCTCATAGGATGACGTTTGATGACCTCAAAGCTTTCTTCCGATACCAGGGAGTTGTATTATCTCATGGTCTAAGGAATACAATATTTGACATAAGAAAAACTTCGCAAAGACGAACACGATGACACGATCTAATTGCTTCGCTTAGTTTGGGTCTATCCACCATATCATTCTCCAATGATATGATCTCATTATCAATTGACAACTCATGTCTATGGTTAGGAAACCTTAACCATCATTGATCAATGAGCTAGTCCATAGAGGCGTACTAGGGACACGGTGTTGTTCACAAACCACACAAGTATTAAAGTTTCCGCTTAATACAATTCCAGCATGGAATATAAACTTTATCATGAACAAGAATTATAATAATAACATCTTTATTATTGCCTCTAGGGCATAATTCCAACAGTCTCCCACTTGCACTAGAGTCAATAATCTAGTTTACATCTGGCAACAATCTCACACCCATGGCACTGAGGTGCTGATCATGTTTTACACGTGGAAGAGGTTTAGTCAATGGATCTGCGACATTCAGATCTGTATGTACTTTGCTAATCTTCAGATCTCCATCTGATATATAATCTCGGATTATATGAAACTTGCGGTTGATATGCTTGGTCTTTGGATGATATCTTGGTTCCTTAGCGAGTGCTATGGCGCCAGTGTTGTCACACAATATCTCCAGTGGGTCCAATGCACTTGGAACCATGCCAAGCTCAGTGATGAAGTTCCTGATCCAAACTCCTTCACTTGACGCTTCTGCAGCAGCCATGTATTCCGCTTCTACTATAGATCCCGCGATCACGCTTTGCTTGCAGCTTCTCCAGCTCACAGCTCCTCCATTCAAAATATACACGTATCCTGTCTGAGATTTACAATCATCCTTGTCGGTGTCGAAACTAGCATCGACGTAACCTTTTACGACGAGCTGTTCATCACCCCCATAGACTAAGAACATTTCTTTAGTCCTATTTAGGTACCTTAGGATGTTCTTCACGGCTGTCCAGTGTTCCACTCCTGGATCACTTTGATATCTGCTCGTCAAACTAAGAGCATTGGACACATCCGGTCTAGTACACAGCATGGCATACATGATGGAACCTATGGCCGAGGCATAAGGCACTTTGCTCATAGCTTCCCTATCATTTACCGTAGCTGGACTCTGAGCCTTGCTCAATATCTTACCTGACAACATAGGCACTGAACCTTTTAATGCCTTATCCATTCTGAACCTTTTCAGAACTTTGTCTAGGTATGTACTTTGGCTTAAAGCTATCAGGCGTCTTTGTATATCTCTATAGATTTTGATGCCCAATATATAAGCAGCTTCACCTAGGTCTTTCATTGAAAAACACTTGTTCAAATAACTCTTCACATCGTTAAGCATGTTGATGTCATTTCCAATAATCAATATGTCATCCACATATAGTACCAGAAACGTCACCGAGCTCCCACTCACTTTCTTGTAGATGCAAGCTTCGTAGCAATTTGGAACAAATCCAAAGCTCTTGATCACTTGATCAAAACGAAGGTTCCAACTCCGAGATGCTTGCTTCAGTCCATAAATGGAACGCTAAAGTTTGCATACTTTATCAGCATCCTTAGGATCGACAAAACCTTCGGGTTGCATCATATACAACTCTTCATCAATGTTGCCATTGAGGAAAGCAGTCTTGACATCCATTTGCCATATTTCATAATCATGAAACGCAGCAATTGCTAATAAAATCCGAATGGACTTAAACATCGCTACGGGAGAGAAAGTCTCATCGTAGTCAACACCTTGAACTTGTCGAAAACCTTTCGCAACAAGCCGTGCTTTATAGACGGTAACATTACCATCCGCGTCCGTTTTCTTCTTGAAGATCCATTTGCACTCAACGGCCTTTCGGTCGCTAGGAGGGTCCACCAAAGTCCATACTTGGTTTTCGCTCATGGATCCCAATTCGGATTTCATGGCTTCTAGCCATTTCTCAGAGTCTGGGCTCATCATCGCTTCCTCATAGTTCATAGGTTCACTGTCTTCTACTAACAAGACAGTCAAGACAGGGTTGCCGTACCACTCAGGAGGGGCACGCGACCTTGTCGACCTACGACGTTCAGTAGCAGCATCGTCCGAAGCTTCATGATCCTTGTCATTAGCTTCCTCTATTGTTGGTGCAGGCGGCACTGGAACAATTTCAGGTGCTACGCTACTCTCCAATTCAAGAGAAGGTTCAATAACCTCGTCTAGCTCTACTTTCCTCCCACTCACTTCTTTCGAGAGAAACTCCTTCTCAAGAAAGGAACCGTTCTTTGCGACAAACACTTTGCCTTCGGTTCTGTGATAGAAGGTATACCCAATAGTTTCCTTAGGGTATCCTATGAAGACGCATTTCTCCGCTTTGGGTTCGAGCTTGTCCGGCATCAACTTCTTGACGTAAGCTTCGCATCCCCAAACTTTAAGAAACGACAACTTAGGTTTAGCACCAAACCATAGTTCATACGGTGTCGTCTCCACGGATTTAGATGGAGCCCTATTTAAAGTGAATGCAGCGGTTTCTAATGCATAACCCCAAAATGATAACGGCAAATCAGTAAGAGACGTCATCGATCGGACCATATCTAATAGGGTTCGATTCCGGCGTTCAGACACACCATTGCGCTGTGGTGTTCCGGGTGGCGTGAGTTGTGAAACGATTCCACTTGCTTTGAGATGCGTGAGAAAATCATAACTCAAATATTCGCCCCCACGATCGGATCGTAGAAACTTAATCTTTCTGTTACGATGGTTCTCCACTTCATTCTGAAATTCTTTGAACTTTTCAAACGTTTCAGATTTATGTTTTATTAAATAGATATACCCATATCTACTTAAGTCATCGGTAAAAGTGAGAAAATAGCGATATCCACCGCGCGTCGAAACACTCATCGGTCCGCATACATCGGTATGTATGATTTCCAACAAGTCCGTTGCTCGCTCCATCATTCCGGAGAACGGGGTTTTGATCATCTTGCCCATGAGGCATGGTTCGCATGTGTCAAATGATTCAAAATCAAGAGACTCCAAAAGTCCATCAGAATGGAGTTTCTTCATGCGCTTTACACCAATATGACCTAGACGACAGTGCCACAAATAAGTAGTATTATCACTATCTACTTTGCATCTCTTAGCCTCAATGTTATGGATGTGTGTTTCATCCCTTTCGAGATTTAGAAGAAATAAACCACTCACAAGAGGTGCATGACCATAAAAGATGTTACTCATATAAATAGAACAACCATTATTCTCCGATTTAAATGAATAACCGTCTTGCAATAAACACGATCCAGAAATAATGTTCATGCTCAATGCAGGCACATAATAACATTTATTAAGGTTTAAAACTAATCCCGAAGGTAAAACTAAGGAGAGCGTGCCGACGTCCATCACATCAACTCTTGATCCGTTGCCAACGCGCATCGTCACCTCATCCCTCGCAAGCCGCCGTCTATTCCGCAGCTCCTGTTTCGAGTTACAAATATTAGCAACTGAACCGGTATCAAATACCCAGGCACTAGAACGAGGGCTAGTAAGGAAAACATCAATAACATGTATATCAAATATACCTTTGATGGTGCCAGCCTTCTTGTCCGCTAAGTACTTCGGACAGTTGCGCTTCCAGTGACCCTTGTACTTGCAATAGAAGCACTCAGTTTCCGGCTTGGGACCAGACCTGAGCTTCTTCTCAGCAGGGGCATTGCGCTTGCCGCCGCCCTTCTTGAAGGGCTTCTTTGCACCTTTACCTTTCTTAAAGGAGGGCTTGTTGACCATCAACACATGATTATCCTTCTTGATGTCCACCTCCGCAGCCTTCAGCTTTGCGAAGAGCTCGGTGATCGTATCAGTGGAACCAATCTGATTATGAGTCACTACAAAACTTTTGTAGCTGGGAGGGAGTGATTGCAGAACCCTGTCAATCTTGAGCTCCTCTGGAATCTTGCAGTCCAGTTGCTCAAGGCGTTGAGTGTAGCCCGACATCTTAATGGCGTGCTCACTAACGGAACTCCCTTCCTCCATCTTGCAGTTAAAGAACTTCTCGGAGATCTCATATCTCTCAGAACGGGCCTGAGTCTGAAACATGGTTTTCAACTCTTCGAGAATCTCAAAGGGCCCGGGATAGTTTTCAAAACGATTTTGAAGTTCCGGTTCCATAGCAAACAACATGGTGCTCTTAATCACACCATAATCATCTTTGCGCGACTGATAGACAGCTTTCTCATCAGTTGCAGCAGGGGGGTTACCTAACGCTTTCTCAAGGACATAGTCCTTTTGTCCGCCAGACAGAATGATTCTTAGATTGCGGAACCAGTTGGTGAAGTTAGACCCATTGTTTCTAAGCTTTTCTTTCTCAGCAAAAACGTTGAAGTTGAAGTTGGACTTGGCCATTGGATCTACAGTATTTGCAAGTACAATTTAGACTATGTTCATGATAAATAGTTCAACTTAATCAAATTACTAGATGAACTCCCACTAAATTCAACATCCCTTAAGTTGTTTAGTGAACACGATCCAAATTCACCACACCTAATCCGATCATCACAAGAAGAGATGTGGTTTCAATGGTGGACAACGAAGTGTCGATCATATCATTCATATGACTCATGCTTAACCTTTCGGTTCTTGCGTTCCGAGGCCATGTCTGTACATGCTAGGCTCGTCAAGTTAGACCCAAGTATTTCCGCGTGTGCAAAACTGGCTTGCACCCGTTGTATGTGAGCGTAGAGTCTATAGCACCCGATCATCACGTGATGCTTGGACACGACGAACTTTCGCAACGGTGCATACTTTGGGGAGAACACAGTTTTTATCTTAATCTTTAAGTGAGGAATCATCTTATAATGCTACCATCGTGATCTAAGCATAATAAGATACATAAAAGGATAAACATCACATGCATATAACTTTATGTGACATGGTATAGCCAATCTTCGCGCAATGATCTCCATCTTGTGCGTTCCGGCATGATCTCCATCACTTCACCATGATTGCCTCCACCACGAATAGCAACTACAACTATTGCTAACTACTTAGCGATAAAGTAAAGCTATTACATGGCGTATAAGAAGTTGACTCGCAAGTCATACACAATTATAAAGACAACCATATGGCTCCTGCCGGTTGTGTACTCATCGACATGCAAGTCGTGAAACATTACAAAACATGATCATCGCATACAATATACACATCACATCTTGGGCCATACCATATCACAGAAAACACTCCCTGCAAAAACAAGTTAGACGCCTCTACTTTGTTGTTGCATGTTTTACGTGGCTTATGGGAGTAGATGCTAAGAACGATTCTTACCTACGGAAAGCCACAACGGTGATATTATGGTTGCCAAACTCCGGTGTTAATCCCATGACAACTATAGTGAGAGAAACTGACATCCACCAGCCGCATGTGTGGAACAAGCCACACGTCAAGTGCGGAGCCGGTCTCGCGAACGACGTCGCGTAAGGTTGGCCTGGACCGCTTCAATCTCACTATCCCACGTCATAAGAAGAACACAAACAAGAGGCTTGCAACAGAAAACATCAACGCCCGCAACAACCATGTTGCGTTCTACTCGTGAATCACATCTACGCATAGATCTAGCTCTGATACCACTGAAGGGATTCGCAGCATAGTAAATCAAAATCTTCTACGGAAGCGAACAGAGGGAAAGCCAAGATCTAATCTAGGAGATGCAAACAACGAGAGAGATTGGATTAGATCTTCATACCCTTGAAGATTCGCACAGCGGAACGTTCGTCGGAACGTGGGTGATGTAGTCGTACTCGCTTCTCCTCCTCGCGATCTGATCCGATCTAGCACCACAAGTGGCGGTGCCTCCGTGAGATGCACACGTGCAGCACCTCGATGTCTCCTCCTTCCTTGGACCAGCAAGTATGGTGGAGAGATGGATTGGATCTACAACACGACGGCGTGGTGTATTTGGTGGAGAATTTCTGCAGCAGGGCTTCGCCTGCAAACAGTCGGGAGGGAGAGAGGAAGGCAGCAGGGCAACTAGGGTTTGGAGGAAGGTGTGTAGGGGGAGGGGGCGCACCAGCCCTCTATATATAGAGGGGGGGTGCGGCCAGCCCTTGCCTCTCCTCCAAGCCTATCTCTAGTTTAAACGATTTAAACTCTCCCTTATCTAGAAATTCTATCTCTAGTTTAAACGAGTTTAAACTTATCTAGAATCGGCTGGGCCCTATGGGGCCTTGTGCCCCTGGCCCAATGCGGCCAGGACACTCCCTCATAGGCCCATGCCCCCTCCCGGAAGGTGGGACCACGTTGTCCCCCTTCCGGAAGGTTCTAGAAGCTTCCGGTACAATACCGATTAATCCGGAACAATTCCGAACTCCAAAAACTGGACTGCCTTATATGAATCTTATTCTCCGGACCATTCCGGAACCTCTCGTGATGTCCCGGATCCCATCCGAGACTCCAAACAAAAATTCATAAACCAATTATCCAATCTATCCTAGCGTCGAGACACGTTAAGTGTGTGACCCTGCGGGTTCGAGAATATGCAGACATGATCTTCTATCAATAATCAACAGCGGGGTCTGGGCACCCATATTGACTCCCACACATTCATCGATGATCATATCGGATGAACCATGATGCCAGGATTCAATCAATCCCATATATATATTCCCTTCGTCTCGCGATATTTTACTTGCCCGATATTCGATCGTCGGTATCGTCATACCTAGTTCAATCTCGTTCACAGCAAGTACTTTACTCGTTCCGTAATCCGATATCACTTTGTGATTAACTCCTTAACCACATGCTTGCAAGCGGTGTTGATATCGATTACCGAGTGGGCCCGAAGTATATCTCTCCGACTTGGGAGGGACAAATCCCATCTCGATACATACAACCCAACAGATACTTTCCGATTACCTGAGAGACACCTTTATGATCACCCTCTCATAGGATGACGTTTGATGACCTCAAAGCTTTCTTCCGATACCAGGGAGTTGTATTATCTCATGGTCTAAGGAATACAATATTTGACATAAGAAAAACTTCGCAAAGACGAACACGATGACACGATCTAATTGCTTCGCTTAGTTTGGGTCTATCCACCATATCATTCTCCAATGATATGATCTCATTATCAATTGACAACTCATGTCTATGGTTAGGAAACCTTAACCATCATTGATCAATGATCTAGTCCATAGAGGCGTACTAGGGACACGGTGTTGTTCACAAACCACACAAGTATTAAAGTTTCCGCTTAATACAATTCCAGCATGGAATATAAACTTTATCATGAACAAGAATTATAATAATAACATCTTTATTATTGCCTCTAGGGCATAATTGCAACAGTGATTAAGTACAAGAAAGTAATTAAGGTAAAACCTAACCACAGCTTTAAACTCTAAGACCCTTACATCCCTTGTGCAATGGTTTCCTAACGGGGGGTTTAGGTTTCTGTCACTCCGGCAACCCCTACGATTAGTAGCCAAATACACAATGCATCCCCCTAGGCCCATATAGGTGAAGTGTCATGTACTCGATGTTCACATGACACCACTAGAAGAAGTACACCACAACTTAAATAACAATCTATTGAATCTTTCTCAACGCAACTCCACTACTAACAACAAGACTTCTCCCATGTCCTCAATAACAAAATGAACTACTCACAAGACATCATATGGATCATGATCAGAGATGGAATAATGATGTATAACAATCTGAACATAAACAATAATTCAATGGTTCACTCAATAGCATCAACTACAAGGAGTAATCAACACCGGGAAAGTTTCCCCTATGAACTATGCAAGATTCAACGCAACTGTTACAGCAATATGGAGATGGTGATGAGGGTGCTGATGATGATGATGGTGGTGATGATGATGATGATCCCGATGAAGTCCAGCTTGATGGTGGTGTTGATGGCGACGATCTCCCCTCTCCGGGAAGGAATTCCCCCGGTAGAAATCTGTCTGCCGGAGAGATCTTTCTCTCTCGGTGTTTTCCGCCCCGCAAAGGCGGCGGAATATTTTTATGGTCACTCCCCCGAGTCTTAGGGTTTCGGGAGGAAGATATACGCCAGAGGGGAGAGGCTGGAGTGGGCCAGGGTGGCCACACCACTCCCTGGCGCGGCCTGGGCTTGCCCGCGCCATGGGGTGGTGTGGGCCCCCTGTGGCCCACCTCCACTCCATCTTCTGGCATCTTGAGTCTTCTGGAAAAATAGAATTTTCCGTATATTTTCCCGGATTTTCTGATCTTCGCGAATTTTGCCTCCAAACATCACCTTTTCCATCAGAATCCTTACTGCAGCGGTCCATGCTCCCAAAAGTCATCAACCATGCAAAAACAGATGAAATAACATAAGTATCACCTCTCAATACGAAATATATCAATGAATAATAGTGAATTAAGACATAGAATAGTGATGTAAAATGGACGTATCAACTCCCCCCAAGCTTAGACTTTGCTTGTCCCCAAGCGAAACTGAGCTCAATAAACATGACCTCAGGTTTATGGAGTGAAGAGTCGATAAAAGAATATGGACAAGAAGCATCACATTCATCAAATACATAGATCATAATAGAAGACAACTCACTATTGTACAACTCAACTTGCAATGATTAAAGGAAACACAATAAAGATACATAGAGTAAATCATCATTGGTAATGGCAAACTTAGCTCTTGGTCGAAGAATAGTTGATAATTTGCTGGAGTTCACAAATAGCTGGTTTTTCAATGAAAGCTTTCAAAGTAGTAAACTTCAAGATAAGAGCAATGTGCAAAACAAGGAACATAAGAAACATGATTGAATAAATCATCATATGAATGAATGAAACACATCAACACAAAATACTTGCCGAGATAGAAAGGAGTAGGTTTACTGACTCAACTACAAAGTAAAAGAAAGGGCCCTTCAAAGAGGGAAGCAGGGATTACAAGTCTCATAAAGAGCTCCCAAAAATTATGATACTTACTAGCTTTTAGCTCTCATTGCCCCTATCATAGGCATCTTTAGGTGATTAAGGTTAACGTGAGGTCCAATCTGAGTTATATGCTTGACAGACTATAAACTGAAGATCCCAAGTCCCTTGAGTACGAGGGCCGCTCCCCATGCTACTCAACTTTAGTTACCGGTAAGTTCTTGTCATCGTAAGTATGTGAGTATCATTAAGAACCGCCAACGGGGTACCCCTTGCCCGATGATATGGAAGAATCCCCATATCAACATGACAAGGCAAGCAGACAATGAGTATCTCAGCAATCTTCTTATTTACCATGGGAAAATGGTGCCTTTTTTTCTCTTTCCTCTTTTCATAGTATCTCTTTTTTTTCTTTTCTTTTTCTCAATAGCTATCTCTCTCTTTTTTTATAAGAAGAATGCTTCATAGATATCATTATGGTTACGCTGCAGGTTTCTACCATGTCAGCATGGATTAGACCAGCGGCCCAGGCGTTTCTCTAACACACATACATAACTCCCTGGACTTACAAGCTCCCCTTTTATTTCACACCGACGACATCCGCAAACAAAAGAGCAAGGTATCAACTGGGTATATATTTACAAGTGTTGAAAGCGTTCCCTGTGACAGCACGGTTCTGCTAATCCCCAGCCTATAATTTGCAAGCATATAACTTTCATGGAGAGTTCACAATGGTTCAGGTTTATTAAGTGCGGAAAATAAAGTGTGCAATCAAGTTCGTGAAAGCTTTAATCACTAACTTTCTCATAACAAGTTTAATTTGGGAGGTAGATAAAACAGGAATTTACTTGGAATAGCAATAATGCTACTAGGTAGGTATGCTGGACACAAATGGCAAAGGTTTTGGTTTAAAGGAGGTGGATGCATGAGAAGAATTCCCTCTCAGTACAGGTTTTTGGCTAGCAAGGCTGGGTAGCAAGTACAAGAGTTAAAGGAAACAAACAAACATACAAATGATAAAGACAAACATGCAATCTTCCTTGGAAGCACAAAAGATCTTAACTAGAGAATACTAGACTTATGAGCAAATCAAGAAAGAAAGATGATGAAATTATTTTTCTCTCGAGTACTTCTATCTTTTTCTTTTCAACTCTCAAAAAGGGTGTTGCTACTGACCGAGCCAGGTTTGCCAAAACCAACTAAATTAACTCAAAGATCCCAAAGTGCTACCAATACTAACAACAAGATCAATCATATAACCACGAATTGAAAACTAATATAAGCTATGCAAAAAGAGTAAATGATAGAACTTCTCATTGGTACTCCATAATGGAAACTCACACCAAGGGATACAAATCTAACGAGAGAGGGGATACTTCCATAATGCAAACCATACTACATAATAACTCCTCTATTCATGACATGACTCTACTAATAAAGTAAAAAGATAGAAGATAGTGATGTGATACCGCGGTACTCCCCCAAGATTGGAGCAAACCAAGGGGATGCCAAACCTGATGATGAATTACTCCTTTGGTGGTGGTGGTATCCTCTCGATGAGCTCTCTGACCAGTTTCCCCAAGTCCTCAATCTCGAAGGTGAGAGTACGAATCAGCTATGAATTTTGCTCAATGCGGCTCATGATCATGTCGTGTTGAGAATTCCAGCTCTTGCTATTCTTTCCCCACTCTTCCTCCTTGAAGTCTTCTTTTCCTGCATGGCTAGAACGAGGCAAATCCCAATTGGAGGGTAATTTCTCCTTGGGCATATTCTGGTATTGATGCTCATGGATAAGAGTGTGGAAAGGATTCTTGGTGCGTGGAGGAAGTGACTAGGGATCTGAACGGTGATGAGGAGGCTTCCCTCCAATGGCTGGATTTTCCACCACTCCGATGCTTGCAAAGGTAGTGCCGGTGTGTTTTGCCTCCTCTTCACCTTCACTCTTGATCTCCTTGTCCTTCCTGGGGTCTTGGAGGTCTTCCTCCATGGGCTCCTTCCCTTTATCCTTGGCGGACACCATTGTGCTTCTAAGCTCTCAAAGAGTATGTCCTGACAGAAACAGATCGAAACAAAAACATGACGAAAACACAATATATGAACCTCGGAAGATCCGGGGGTTATATATTACGAAGTTTCATATCAAAAGGAAGGTACTGGAAGAAAACGGGTCGGAGACGGAGTCCTGGGTGGCCTCACCACCTGGTGGCGCGTCCAGGGGTGGGCCCATGCCATGGGGTGGTGTGGGCCACCCCGGCTCCGTTTCCGTCCCTTTTTCGCTTCAAAACTTTCCTTATTGACTGAAAACTGCAAAAATATAGTTGGATTGTATTTTCGCGAAACTTTTCTTACCAGAACTGTTACCTATTTGAAAACAGACTCTACAGGTTTCTGAATTTGGTATTGAGTGGATCCTTTCGGAGTCATCACTTGAATATCATCAATATCTTCATCTTCATATACTTATTAATTGAGTCATAAAACCTTTCTCTTCCTTATTACACCATTATCTCCACTTTCCTGGAAATTTCTTTCACACAAAACTTCACACAATTCTTATTAGCAACATTAGTATAAGTGAAGTGATAGAACCTTTTGAGTCCAACTTCAATTGAAAACCATCAAAACATAATCTACTGTAGCAACTCCTTCCGAAAACCCAAAAAGAATTCAAAAAGGAAATCGAATAAAGAAGCAAATGCAAGAGTGGCTAAATCTGTCAAAACAAACCAGCAGGTAAATATCAATTTTTTCGAAAATCTTCCGTTGCTCAAATCAAAAAGTGCAAAACTAACGAAAGTTATATAACAACCTGGGGCAGAAGCACAAAACATTACAGCTCAATCCGACATACAGAGATCTCTCACGAATTTTTATGGTGAAGCACAAAAAATCTGTTTCTGGACAGCAACTTCCCCAAATATTACTTCTCTCTCATTAGAGGTTGATCTTGACACAAAAACCAAACAAAACGGATAAGGAGCGGTTATTACCGAAGTAATAACTTCCAAGACTCAAAGAAACAAAAACAAACTGAAAGCATAAACAAATTGGGTTGTCTCCCATAAAGCTCTTTCTTTATAGCCATTAAGATGGGCATGATAATTTTGAAGAAGCTCTCATAGGGATATGATTTGAAGTGAAATAGAGCATTAAGAAGCAAAAACACACACACATTTAAGTCTAACCCACTTCCTATGCAAGGGGATTTTGTAAACAAACAAGTTATTGAAACCAAAGGCAACTTGCATAAGAAGGCAAAATAAGTGCAACATAAAAACTTTCAGCATAAAACGGGGAAACTTGATATTATTGAGATGCATAAGAACACTTTTCCCTCTCTCATAATAACTTTCAGTATCATGCATAAACTTAACAATATAGCTATCACAAGGATTATCATAGCAATGATCACTTATTCTAACAGAAAACACGGGAATACTAGCTCTCATAACACTACTTTGTGAAACAATATTAGAGGTATCCTTACAAAGGATAGTGTGTCCCTCTTTTTCATATTTAGCAACAAAGTCTTTCACACTTGCTATTATAGGTTCATCAACCATTTGTTTATCAGGTTCAATAGCTTTACTCATATTTTCAGTAACTATACTAGCTATCATAGAATGTTCCTTTACCTTAACTGGAAAAGGCATTTTCTCAATATAAGGTTCAGGTAAAACATGATTAGCAGTATAAACTTCAGTATTTCTTGCAGGAACACTCTTAGCAACATCTTTATAAGGTTCATGATACTTATTCCACTTCTTTTTAGGCACTTCAATGTAGGAAGCAAAAGCCTTAAAATAAGAAGCAATAGTTTGAGAGTCTAGACCATAAGCATTTTTAATATTTTAAAAGTCATCAGTTCCCATAAAAGATTCAATGCATTCATAATCATAATTTATACCTAACTTTCTACCTTTGTCATTCTCCCAAGCTTCAGCATTGTCTTGAGTACGATCCATAAGGTCCCATTTAACTTCTTCTTCCATACGAGTGAATGATCCAGCACAAGAAGTATCTAATAAATCCTTGTCATGTAGAGGGAGCCTTGCATAAAAGTTATTGATAATGATATTATTGGGGAGCTCATAAATGGGACATTTGAGCATTAGTAACTTCAATCTCCCCCAAGCTTGAGCTGTACTTTCTCCATCAAGAGGCCAAAAGTTGTATATTTGATTCCGATCTTTATGACTCTCACTAGGAGGATAAAACTTTGAGTAAAAGAGAGGCACTATTTCCTCCTATTCCAGAGCTTGACCATTCTTTAGCAGCTTATACCATTCCTCAGCTCTTCCTTTTAGCGATAATGAGAATAACTTCTTCTTAACTTGATCTGTAGTAATACCTGCACACTTGAACAACCCGCATAATTCGTGTATAAAGAGTAAATGATCACCGGGATGGACAGTTCCATCCCCAACATAGTAGTTATCGATAACACGATCAATAATTCTTGTAGGTATTTTGAAAACCTCTTTCTCAGCAGGTGGTGGCTTATCTACTACATTAGTAGTGGTAGTAGCATTACCAAATAAGAAATTCAGCGAATTATCCATAACGAAAATAAAGCAACTAGCAGAAGTAAACAATACTCACAGTAGAAGTTTCCTTTACCAGTTCCACTCTCCAATAGCGCTTCACTCCCCGGCAACGGTGCCAGAAAATAGTCTTGATGACCCACAAGTATAGGGGGTGTATCGTAGTATTTTCGATAAGTAAGAGTGTCGAACCCAATGAGGAGCAGAAGGTGCTGGCTAGTGGTATGGATCAGGAATTCTCTGCAAATACTTAGCAAACGGATTTTTAGGGGTTTTCGGTAAAGCAAGTAAACAAAGTACGAGTAAACAAAAGACAGTAAGAATGAATGCAGCAAGTGGCCCAATCCTTTATGCAGCAAAGGACAAGCCAGTTGTATTTCTATAGATGACCAAACATTCTCGAGGACACATGGGAAGACTGTCAAGTGCTTTCGCTTCATATAGTCGATTAATCTTCTCTAGCTTGCTAAGTGTTGTGTGGGTGAACCTATGCTAATGTACCGTCCCATCCAAGACTTAATACATACTTGTGATTAAACCCCCTTGCAAGCATCCATAAGTACAAGAAAGTAATTAAGGTAAAACCTAGGCACAGATTTAAACTCTAAGACCCTTACGTCCCTTGTGCAATGGTTTCCTAACGGGGGTTCAGGTTTCTCTCACTCCGGCAACCCCTATGATTAGTAGCCAAATACACAATGCATTCCCCTAGGCCCAAATAGGTGAAGTGTCATGTAGTCGACGTTCACATGACACCACTAGAAGAAGTACACCACAACTTAAATAACAATCTATTGAATCTTTCTCAACGCAACTCCACTACTAACAACAAGACTTCTCCCATGTCCTCAAGAACAAAACGAACTACTCACAAGACATCATATGGATCATGATCAGAGATGGAATAATGATGTATAACAATCTGAACATAAACAATAATTCAATGGTTCACTCAATAGCATCAACTACAAGGAGTAATCAACACCAGGAAAGTTTCCCCTATGAACTATGCAAGATTCAACGCAATTGTTACAACAACATGGAGATGGTGATGAGGGTGCTGATGATGATGATGATGGTGATGATGATGATGATGATCCCGATGAAGTACAGCTTAGTGGTGGTGTTGATGGCAACGATCTCCCCTCTCCGGGAAGGAATTCCCCTGGCAGAAATCTGTCTGCCAGAGAGATCTTTCTCTCTCGGTGTTTTCGGCCCCGCAGAGGCAGCGAAATCTTTATGTGGTCGCTCCCCTGAGTCTTAGGGTTTCGGGAGGAAGATATACGCCAGAGGGGAGAGGCTGGAGTGGGCCAGGGTGGCCACACCACTCCCTGGCGCGGCCTAGGCTTGCCCGCGCCATGGGGTGGTGTGGGCCCCCTGTGGCCCACCTCCACTCCATCTTCTGGCATCTTGAGTCTTCTGGAAAAATAGAATTTTCCGTATATTTTCCTGAATTTTCTGATCTTCGCGAATTTTGCCTCCAAACAGCACCTTTTCCATCAGAATCCTGACTGCAACGGTCCATGCTCCCAAAAGTCATCAACCATGCAAAAACAGATGAAATAACATAAGTATCACCTCTCAATATGAAATATATCAATGAATAATAGTGAATTAAGACATAGAATAGTGATGCAAAGTGGACGTATCAAGGACCGAGAGCTCAAAAGGCTGAGGATCTTAGAGGGACACGAGGAGAGAAAGAGGGATAAAGCAAGGAAGTGAGGGAAGAAATAAAGAGGAAGCCCAGGGAGTGTAGAAGCTAGAGAGAAAGTGTCTCCCCGGCACCATATAGATCATCTTCTTGTATCTTGATCCACCCCAGATAATCTACCAAAGCAGGAAGTAGGGTTGTTAGCCGAAGAGCGGCCCGAACCTGGGTAAAAAATGCTCGTGTGTGCTTTGTGTGTGTTGTATGCTCGTATCAGCAGGTTACTTTGCCGATGTTGAGGCTGAAACTCCTTCGTGCCCACTACCAAACAAATAGGGGGTGTCCAACATCCGATGTCAGCATAGTCGAGACGCGACATGAACCCAAGGATAATTCTTCGCGGTGTCATGCCTCACACTCTTACATGGTGGCCTCGGCCACCACCCTCTTTGTTATGAAGAGTTGTTTTTTTATTTGATTGAATTGGAGTGTTATTGGACATTTATTTGAATTTTACTGATTATTGGTTCTTCACAATAAGTCATCTGATCCCAAACCTTCTCCCCTGTCCTAAAACCTGCTCTCTATCATATATGTCCTCACACACATAACCTGCTGTTTTTGGTCGAAGAGAACCGGCATTTCCGTTGTGTAAACACTGGAGTTTCTGGTCCATCAGTCCAGAGTCTCTGATCTGGGATGGTTTCAGGCTCTAAGAAAAGAGAGGTCGGGGTGAGAGAAACAGACAGTTTCTTTCTTCCACCCCAACCTCTCCACTCTCACCCGTCGCCTCCTCCTCCAAACTCGCCGCCCTGGGGCCTTGAAACCACTGGGATCTGCCGTGTCGCCGGCCATCTCCACCCTTGGGCCATTCCCCACGGGTGGATTTACTCCATGGACAGATATGGTACACTGTTACCTCCCCATGAACCTAGGGTTCATCCCCTTTTGTTTTTTGAAGATTGTACCAATTTTGTCCCATGGAAACTCTTGTTTGCAGACACTCCTCTCCTGATAGCTAAGGTCCATTGATCGATCTGCTCGAAATCACTCCCCCACAGCCTCCGCTGTGCAAACCGATCTTTGGACCAGAGTTTGTGGTCTCTCAGACTAGAGACTCTGGTGTGGTTTTTGCACAGACCGGAGATTCTAGTGTTGCACACCGGAGACTTCGGTGTAGAAACTTCTTGCACATCAATCAAAGGTTTGAGGCTTTCGTTTTTTGAATCATGGACATATATGCTTATCTACATGCTTTATCCCTTACTCTACATTCACAGGTGGTTTTGGTTTGCGTCATGCACATCGCACCAAGGACAAGTCCAAAAGGGTGGATCCTCAATATGATGAAGCTACTGGCCAGTATGTGATTCCACCCTCTAACTGGAGGCAATAGGCCAGAGATGCTGCTTACATGCAAAGGGAAGCTGAGCGTGTTGAGTATGAGGCTCGTGCCAAGAGAGCCAAGTATGACAACTTGCAATCCTTAGCTCACATGTCCAAGAAAGAGTACCACAAGCTGCACAAGATGAGGTTCTATGACTTGCCAAGAACCAGCGATGATCCATGCTATTGGAGGAAGGAGCAAAAGGTGTTCATGGTAGATATCTATCACAAGCTCACCAAGTCCCCGGTTTGTCCACAGAAATATCTAGACTTTGCCTACATGTGTGCCAATGACTACTTCACAAATGCTCTTTGGGTCACTGAGAAGCTTGGGCTACATAATCTTATGGAGCTTCACGAGGACTACAACATTGCCCTAGTTCAACAATTTTATGCCATAGTTGTATTTGATCATGATCAAGCTAGGACCATGACATGGATGACTGCTACCTTCTATGATTTTGCCAGAGTCATTCACAAGACCTTTAGTGGCATGTCTGTTGCTGTTGGCCACCGCATGCATGATGCTGCTCTTGGCGAAAGTAAAATCAAGCTTGCACCTCTCTATGGGAGTACGACCACTATTGTGGAGTCCAAGGGACTTAAGCCTCTCTATAATCTGCTACTGAGGATCTTTTGCCACACCATTTCTTCGAGTGCTGGAAATGATGATGCAATTCGATGTGGCCTAGTCAATTTGCTCCATCATGCCCACAAGGTGGTCTATGCTAGCCCTACTGCTAAAGGATTTGCCATTGACATCATGGATTTCATTTTTGTGGAGATGCATCATGTCATACTGTTCAGAAAATCTCCTCCATATGCAACCCTTGTGATGAGGCTCATCAATACTCAAGCTCACGGTTCACCTCTCTCTCCCTCCCACCTAACCTTTAAGAACATGTCTCGATGGCTCTCCAAAATAAAGGGAGAATGGGTCCAACTCCTATGCAGCCGTATGCTAGTGAGGACGATGAGATTTCTGAGGCTGAGTGGGCTCCCACTCCTCCAAGGGGCTCTAGAAGGAATAATGCCTCCAATGCACCTGTCACCCGTGAGTATGTCCAGGAGAAGGTCAAGAAGGCATCATTTTGGGAGAAGACATTGTGTTGCATGAATGTGTACATTCGCAAGGAAGTTGATGCCTCCTACAAGAGCAACCGCAGGATTGACAAGCTCCTTAAGGAGATTAAGGCTCAAGGTGAAGACGAAGAAGAGGAAGGATAGGAAGAATACATTAATGAGCATGGGGCTAAACCGTCTGTAGAATCACATCATACGCTCTCTTTTGGTGCTTGGAATGCAATGAATGACAGCTTAGTTGATTGGAAGACCTTCTCAGAGGTCACATCTGGCTTTGCTTCTTAGGGTACTTCCTCCTCTCGTCTTCATGGCAAAGGTCCCAAGGTTCCACGTGGTGATGGTGACTATGAGAAGGAAGAGGATGAGGATGACAACGACGACGATGACTCCGAGTGATTCCTTTAGGGTGGTAGCTTGGTATTTTCCCTTTTCAGCATCTCGATGCCAAAGGGGGAGAAGATATCTAGTAGGATCATCCGGGATTTGCATGGGATGGGCATTAGCATTAGGTTGCTTCTTATTTGCTTATGCCCTTGTATCTTAAAATTCGTACATTTGCTTGCTTTATTTGGTTCTTGTGAGACTATCCGTGCACATGGACATGCTATGCCCATATTATTATTGTAATGGTAAAGGGAATGGACCATGTGGTAATCTCTATTCTCTGTAAACCTTTACCTTCCGTTTCCTGATATGTTTTGTATTACATATATAACTTGTTGCACATCGTCAAGGGGAGCATAGCTATGACTCCTATTTTAAGATTTTTCATGCAAGACCTCTTATTGTCATCGAACACCAAAAAGGGGTAGATTGAAAGGACATTTATTGTCTTAATCAGTTTTGGTGTTCATTAACACCTTGGGGACACTTTTTACCGTGTGCTAATTATTTCAGGTTGATCTACTAAAAAGAGAAAAGTCCACAGTAGCAGGAAGTTTCCCTGGGTGAAACAAAAGTCTGATGAAAAGTTCAGACCAGAATCTCCAGTGTGTAAGGACTGGAGTTTTCGGTGTGCACCGAAGTTTCAGCCCAAACCTCCGGAGTGGATTGATACTGATGCCCAGGGTCATTCTGACTAGGGGTCCGGAGACAGACCAGAGATTGGACGGAATCTCCGATGTGGAGTCACAGGCCGGAGTCTTTGGTGTGCAAACTACGGAGTTTCTGATGTTCCCTAGTCTGGAGTTTTGGCCAAGTCTCCGAAGGGACGTTCAAGAACAGGTCCAGGACACTCTGATTGAGGGTCTGGAGATGGGCTGGATATTGGCCAGAGTCTCCGGTGTGAGCTGCTGGCAGACCGGAATCTCTGGTCTCTAGATCGGAATATCCGGTCTCTAGACCGGAGTCTCCGATGTGGAAACTCCCCAACATGCAGAAAGCAGTGGGCCTATAAATAGGGGACCTCATCCCCTACCTATGGTTGCTCGTTTTCAGAAAAGGAAGAACACCATTTTAGAGCCACCAAATCTCCAAGATCTCCCTCTCCAACCACCCAAAGTCCCTGATCTTTGGGGAATTGAAGGAGGAGGCCTTGATCTACAGCTTCACCAAGAGAGATCTTCATTTCCTCCTCATTCACTTGAGGGATCCTTGCTCTAGGGTTTCATTGGAAACCCTAGGCCTTGATTTGGTTCTTACAAGCTTGTCTTTGATTGTTGTGACATCTTTTTGGATTCAGGATCCTCCAACTCAGTTGTGGATGTGTGCCTCGAACTTGTTGTAAAGGTGATGGTTTCCACCTCAAAGGTTATCGATATAGTGGAAGAGTGAATCGATCCCCTTGGGGTGAGGTTCATCGGAGAATAAGGGAGGCCTTTTATGGCATTGGTGGTTTTAAACCACCCCCTCCCCAAACACATACATACTTCCCCTCGAAAGGAAGGAACTACGGGAAATAATCCTTGTGTCTCCGTTGGCTTCATTTCGGTTACCTCTACCCTTTATCGCACCTTACTTATATCTTACTATTGCCTAGATAGTTGTGCTAGTGTGACATATAGGTAAATTCACCTTAGTTGCATATCTAGAGAATTTACCTTTTTGTGTCAAACCCTAAATTGAAAAAGAGTAAAATTTGAAGTAGCACCTATTCACCCCCCCTCTAGGTGCTCATACTATCCTTTCACCATGGCCCGCCTTGAGTCCATTCGTATCCTTCATGCATATGATGCACATCATAACTTTAAATTGCAACAAATGGATGTGGAAAGTGCTTTTCTAAATGGTCCATTGCAAGAGTTGGTGTATGTTAAGCAACCCCCAGGATTCGAGGATCCCAAATTTTGAAATCACATCTACAAGCTTGATAAGGCGCTCTATGGGCTTAAACAAGCTCCACGCATGTGGTATGAGCACCTTAGAGAGTTGTTGTTTGACCGGGGGTTTGAAGTTTGGAAAATTGATCCCACTCTTTTTACTAAGAAAGTTAACAGGGAGCTTTTTGTTTGCCCAATATATGTTGATGATATTATCTTTGGTTCGTCTACCAAAGCTTTAATGATGAATTCTCAAAGCTTATGACTGATAGGTTCAGGATGTCTATGATGGGAGAGTTGAGGTTGTTCCTTGGCTTTGAGATCAAGCAAGTAAGAGGAGGAACCTTGTTCAATCAAGCCAAGTATACTCAAGACATGCTCAAAAGGTTCAACATCAAAGACCTAAATGGATCTCCTACTCCCATGGCAACCAAGACTCATCTTGAACTAAATCCAAATGGTAAACATGTGGACCAAAAGGTATACCGGTCTATGATTGGTTCTTTGCTTTACCTTTGTGCATCTAGACTCGATAAAGTGTTAAGTGTAGGAGTGTGTGCAAGATATCATGCGGTTCCTAAATAAAGCCACTTGATGGCGGTTAAAAGAATCTTTCGATATTTGGTTGATACCCCAAACTATGGTCTGTGGTATCCTAGGGGCTCAACATTCTCTCTTTGTGGGTACACGGATTCGGATTGGGCTGGTGACAAGGATGATAGGAAATCAACCTCTGGGGCCTTCCAATTTCTTGGTAGGTCCTTGGTGTGTTGGTCCTCCAAGAAGCAAAATTGTATATATCTCTCCACCGCCGAAGCCGAATATGTGGCAGCCGCTAGTGGATGCACTCAATTGCTATGGATGAGGCAAACTTTAAAGGAATATGGTGACCATTGTAACAAAGTGCCTCTTTTATGTGACAATGAAAGTGCTACCAAGATTGCCTACAACCCGGTTGATCATACAAGGACAAAGCATATTGAGATTCGTCATCATTTCATTAGAGATCATGTAGCCCGGGGAGATATTCAGCTATCTTATGTTTCAACCAAAGACCAACTAGCAGATATTTTCACTAAGCCTCTTGATGAAGCAAGGATTTGCTATTTGAGGAATGAGCTAAATATCATAGATTCAAGGAGTTTGACTTCATCATCTTGCATACTCACCTATATCTTGATCCTTATTTGGTTTAGGTATGGGCATGGAGATAGGGGGAGTGTGGTCCTAATCCATTGGGCTATCACTCCCCCCATAATGCCAAAAGTAACAATGTCATACTAGTTATATCATTTTATGATATGTGGGCTTCAATGACGAGTAGTGTGTATGAACTCAGGATATATCCTCGCGGTGTCATGACACATATACTCAAACATGGTGGCTATGACCACCGACCCTCTCATGGAGAGATTGCATCTCATTGATGATTTTTTCTTTTATCGGATTCGCTTGCATATACTCTTAGTCAGTTGTTCCATGCCTTTATTTTCAATCCTCTTGCGTTTTATGGTCCTCACAGAATGACATCTTATCCCGAGCCTTATTCCCTCCCCTAAAGACATGCTTTCTATCATATATGTCCTCATACACTTAACCTGGCAGTTTTGGTCGAAGAGGGCTAGAGTTTCCGGTCCCACAGACCAGAGTCTCCGGTCTGAGACGGTTTCGGGCACTAAGTTAAGGGAGGCCGGAGTGAGAGAAACACACAGTTTTCTTTCTTCCATCCCCGACCTCCCCCAACTCTCTCGTCGCCTCCTCCTCCAACACCACCACCCCGTGGCACTGGTGCCACTGGGATCCGTCGTGCCGCTGGCCTCCGCCACCCTATCCATCCTTGGGCCATTCCCCACGAGTGGATTCACTCCATGGACGAATCTGGTACAATTTTCCTCTCACCATGAACCTAGGGTTCATCCCCTTTGATTCTTTTAAGATTGTACCATTTTCTTCCACTAGAAACTCATATTTTTGGACACTCCTCTCACATTAGCTCTGTTCCCTTGCTCGATCTACTCAAAATAAGCCTCCCGCACCCTCCTTTGTGCAACCCCATCTTCGGACCGGAGTGACATAGGTATGATTACTCGGATGCTTGAGATTTGCTACCCTATGCTAGGTAAAAGGCTTACGACCCAGGAAGATTTCAGATGATAGCCCAAGGAAGCAACCGACAAAGACTTTGAATGTATTAGGAAAGAGTCTCTAAACCGACAATGTAATTGTATAGTAATCACGCATCTGTAAAACCTATCCGCATACAGCTTTGAGGCCCGGCCTATTATATATAGGACGGGAGAAGTCTAAACGAGGGTACCAAAATCTAGAGGACAACTTGTAATAGTGTGATTTCCCCAATATTCAGGCGACTTTGACTTCATTGTTTTCCTGACATCCGACGAAATCCCCAGCGTTCTCTTTTCCGCGAAACCCTAAGTACATCACCATGGGCATTGCCAAGGTTACCCCTCGTCAATTGGCACCGTCTGTGGGAAACCTCAATGCTGGAACCACGGATTCGGCAGACCGCTGTCCACCAAGCATCAACCCGTCGAAAGCAGTTCCACGCCCGCCCACCCCTGTATTGGTACCCTCCGATTTCAACGGCGGATCCGATCTAGTCATCGGAATCTTCCACTTCCAAGTAGAGGACCCGCAAGAATCGCACCCTTTGGCCCTGATCACATCAGAACCGTCGGTGCAAAAACCTACGCCTACGGCGATACCAGCATCGTCTGTCGGATCCTCCACGAACGTCACAACACAGATCGAAAAAGGCAAAGAAGGCGAGCAAATCGAGATGGATCTAGGGGACCTTGATGGCCTTCATGGTAATCTCTCCCTTGGGACAGGTCCTCAGCCAACTTCATCATGCGAAGCAAACCCGACAAACTCAGAACCCAAAGAAAGCAGTGAAAACGTCGACTTCGAAGAAAGGATGGCGAAGATCTATCTAGAACTACAATCTCAGAATACTATCAGCACATCCTTTGAAGCAGAAGATGACGCCATCGTCCCACGCATAACATGCCACCAAGTGTGCATGATCAACGGGGATACCTCAACACCACGCGACTCCAACAATAATCCTATCCTCAACCCTGATGATATTTTATTAGATGACAATGCAGGAAACCAGGACAATGAAGGAGACCATGAAAACAGAGGAGAAACAGCAGATAATCGCATAATCCAAGGAAGAGGCAGAGAACCGCATGGAGGAGAGAGGCAAAGACTTCGCATACCAGCATCGGCATGGCAAAAAGGAAGGAAAGCAATTTCGGGAGCAGTTCTGATGACAGCGGATGCTTCAAATGAGGATTTATTAGCATATCAGTATCTGCTTCACCACAAGAAGAGATGCCTACTTTGGATGCAGAGGCAACTCGACGAAAGAAAGAGATTAGCCAACGAATCTAGCTTATGACAGGCACAGTTAAGCTCTACTCGAGGATCAGGGAGCGTAACAGGAGGAGCACCACCAAGAAGGGCAACATCCCGACTGCAGCATATCCCTGAAGCAGAAAGAAGTGGACTCATTCGAGATCTCGACCTATCATTCATGTCGATTGACCAAGCAGGAAACATCAAGGCAAAAACAGCTCAGGTAGCCATTGTGGCCACACAAACATATCTAATCACCACTCAGCCTGCACCCGACGATCCACGTGTGGCCCTCCACCTCTCCACCCTGATGAACCTTGGCATGGTGGGAGCCTCTCTCGCGGAAGCAGAGCAAGGAATCACACGACAACCCGATAGATCCCCATGCTATCACAGTAGTCCTCGGCAAGTAAGACACACCCGACGATCTCGATCACCACACCAAGTGCATCTCGTAGGACCTGATCCACGAAGAAACACAAGAAACGACAACACGCAACACAGGAGCGATGGATCAAGAGATGAAAACCGCAGCCGACGATATCACGATGGATACAACAAAGACGATTACAAGCTATGCGGAGCCAGTTGTTTTACGCAGTGGATTCGCAAAAACTCAGTACCCAAGGACTTCAAACTTCCACACGACCACCACAAGTACGATGGACTACAGGACCCCAAGCATGGTTAGCAGATTATTTGGCTACTGTCAAATTACAAGGCGGTTCCACAACTACCGCAATGCAAAGCCTACAATTACATCTCACCGGTGCCTCAAGATCATGGCTCAGGCAGTTACCCGAAGATTCCATCGGTAGCTGGAACGACCTGGAAGATAAGTTCATTCGGCACTTCCAATCCATGCTTAAATGACCAACATCCTTGGCGCAATTGCGAGTGTGCAAACAAAAATCTGGGGAATCAATAAGAGCATTCATCCAACAATGGAATATCATCAAAAACTCAGCTAAGTCCATATCCGACGAAAGGTCCATCGACGCCTTCAATGATGTCCTCTGTCGCTGAGAATTCATAGAAGAACTGGGACGGGTTAAACCCAAAACAATGTCACAACTAATGGAAATAGCAAATCGCTGGGCTGATGGAGAAGACGCGTTGCACAATAAGTGTACGCGATCACCCGAAGAAGATAGGGATAAGCGCGGCAACGATAGAAGAAGAAGAAACAACGATGGAAACACGGGACCAAGTTACATGCAGCAGGTTTTTTGGGTGAAGGTAACAATAGAAGCAATGACTACAACGGCGGATACTGCCAGAACAGGGACGGCATCGGAGGAAGCCAGTCAGCACAGCGGTATCAACCAAGAGCACGAGATCCACCCATGTACACAGTGCAAATGCTAGAAGGACCCTATAATATGCATTTTTACATCGACTCGGCAGGCAGATGATAATCTAACTACCTCATGAAAGACTGTCGAACATTCCTGAAGATGCAGGAGCTTTGTAATGCAAAGGCAACCGAAGCGGCAAACCGAGGATACGCATTTATGCCTGGCACATTAGCCATTGGCACACCACCACCACCACTAGCGACACCACCACAAAACGCAAATGATCAAAACAACGAGTACCCTAAGTCAAAAGGAGCAATGTCCATGATTCATAAAGGGCGTCCATCCAACAGAATTCAGAAGCTCATCACAAGACAAATCAATATGGTGGAAACGACAACATCAACCACACCCGAATATCTTCACTGGTTAGAGCCGATCACCCGCTTCGGGTCCCACGACCGGGTCACTCAGCCTTGATAGTCGAAGCACAAATTGCCAGGTTTGATATGAGCAAGGTCTTCATGGACGCAGGAAGCAGCATAAATCTGATCTACACAAAAAACACTGAGAACAATGGGCTACCCACTGGACAATCTCGCGCCAACAGAAACATCTTTCCACGGAATAGTACCAGGTAAATATGAAATTCCTTTAGGCAAAGTATTCTTGACATTGTTTTTGGTTCCAAAGTAAATTTCAGGCGAGAAAAACTCGAATTCGAAGTCATGGACTGGCCATCACAATATCATGCGATCCTGGGACGACCAGCCTTCGTACGGTTTATGGCATTGCCGCATTATGCGTACGTAGTCATGAAAATGCCAGCACCAAAGGTAATCATCACGGTAAGAGGAAGCTTCACATATGCCGACAGTTGCGATCGAGAGTTCAACAAAATTTCTGAATCTTTCGGGATGGCAACGGAGTTTGAACAACTCAAAACTTCAGCAAACGCACAACCACTAGAAGTAGAGCGTGTCATTCCCGATCAGGCTTCTGACACGGCAAAGGACACAAAAGAACTACAGATCCACCCCGTCGACCCGACGAAAACAACATTTGTGGCTTCCAACCTTGATCCTGCATAGGAAAGAGCGCTTATCGAGTTCCTCCGTGAGCATTGGGAGATCTTCGCATGGCTA
The DNA here is from genome assembly GCA_916181665.1 of Avena sativa. Taxonomy (NCBI): domain Eukaryota; kingdom Viridiplantae; phylum Streptophyta; class Magnoliopsida; order Poales; family Poaceae; genus Avena; species Avena sativa. The sequence goes on along the minus strand of OV702290.1, from coordinate 361,196,226 downwards.
CCTTTAGACATGCCGAGGATTCCCAGGGAACTCGCTGAGCACGCACTAAATTTGGTCCAAAGGCGACGCCAGTAAAGCAACCGCTTCGTCGCTTCATAGAACCAAAGTGTAAAGCCATTGGAAAAGAGATCCATCACCTTACTGATGCCAATTTTATCAAGGAACTAACAAAAGCAGAGTAGGTCGCAAACCCAGTATGTGTTCCAAAGAAAAATACTACAGAACTTCGGTTGTGCATCGACTTTACTGCACTGAACAAACATTGTCCAAAAGATCACTTCCCATTGCCGCGAATTGATCAAATAACTGATGCAACTACAGGATGCGAACGTCTTTCTTTCTTGGATGCTTACTCAGGATACCACCATATTAGGATGAAGGAAGAAGATCAGGAGAAAACAGCGTTTATCACACCTTATGGTGTATTCTACTACACAACAATGCCTTTTGGCCTCAAGAACGCCGAAGCAACATATCAGTGGATGATGCAGAAGTGTTTGGGAAGCTAAATAGGCACAAACATGCAAGTATATATCGATGATGTTATAGTCACAACAAGACAAGGATCTACGCTCATCAAGGACCTCGAAGAAACGTTCAAAAATATCGACAAGTTTAGCATCAAGCTGAACCCGAAGAAATGCTCCTTTGGAGTCCTGGCGGGACAACTCCTCGGATATTTGGTATCAGCCAGAGGAATCGAGGCTAATCCCGAGAAAATTCAAGCAATCTTAATAATGAAGAAGCCAACAAATTTACGTGGCGTACAGCAATTGGCAGGGCCAGTAGCGGCACTCAGTCGTTTCATTGCAAAGTTAGGAGAAAAAGCACTGCCATTTTACGCCCTCATGAGGAAATCGGAAAAATTCGAATGGACGGAAGAAGCTCAGCACGCCTTTGAAGATCTTAAAAGGACACTTTCGACATCTCCTGTCGTCATGTCGCCAAAAGAGAAAGAGCCTTTACTACTTTATATCGCTGCCACAAATCAGGTGGTCAGCATGATCTTGGTCGTGGAGCGACCCGAAGAAGGGAAGACCCATGGTGTGCAGAGGCCAGTCTACTTCCTGAGCGAGGATTTATTGCCATCCAAACAAAGGTATCCACATTACCAAAAACTAGCATACGGGGTATTTATGACAGCACAAAAACTATGCCATTATTTTTCGGAACATCCAATCATAGTGGTCAATGAAGCACCTTTGTCAAACATACTCAACAATCCAGAAGCAACTGGGCGTGTCTCTCTATGGGGAATTGAATTATCCCCTCGATACATCACATATGAGAAGCGCAAGGCGATCAAGTCACAAGTTTTGCCAGATTTCATCATATAATGGACAGAGTTGCAATGTGCGGGTCCACCTGACCTTTCTAGCACTTGGACACTGTACTTCGATGGATCAAAAAGAACGGAAGGAGCAGGGGCAGGAGTCGTGCTAGTATCACCACAAGGCAACAAAATGCGCTATGTACTTCGGATGAGCTTTGTAAATCCATCCAATAATGAAGCTGAATATGAGGCCTTGTTGCACAGCATGCAAATGGCTAAAGCTTGCAGTGCGACTAGCCTCAAAATCTTTGGAGATTCCAATATTGTGGCACAGCAAGCAATGAACAAGTGCGATGCCGTCATCGAAAATATGGTTGCCTATCGTGATCTGTATGGCGTTATGGAAGCTCAATTTGATGGATGCGAAGTAGCACACATTGGGAAAGCAAGCAATGAAGAAGCCGACAATCTAGCAAACATCGGATCCTTGTGCCTACTAGTGCCACTTGGGGTTTTCTGGGAAGAGATAACAGAGCGATTGATCAAAGCTAAAAGAGTCTCCAAGGTCGTAGCACCAAAAAAAGGAAAAAAGACTCGAGGGCTCCAACGGCGACCAAGAATATGGAAGAGGCCATCAAAAAAGAAGAACAAGAAATTGAAGAGGTATGCTAATTGAACCTACCTGGATGCAGCCATATGTAGCATATATGACTAAGGGCGAACTACCCGGAGATATGATAGAAGCCCGGTGAATCACCTAACGATCGAAGGCCTTCATAATAATCAAAGGGGAGCTGTACAAGAGAAGTATCTCAGGTGTGTTGTAGTGCTGCATGACACCCGAAGAAGGAAAAACCATACTCAAAGATATACATGAAGGATTTTGTGGTCATCATGCTAGCAGCCGAGCAATTGTTGCCAAAGCATTCAAAGCAGGATTTTACTGGCTTTTACTGCAGTTCAAGATGCAAAAGATATCGTCAGAACATGTGAAGCATGTCAACAATTTGCAACAAAGCCTGGAGCACTCGCCGCTGAGTTGAATCCTATACCTTTGGCTTGGCCTTTTTCTCAATGGGGACTCGATATGGTGGGAAAACTTCACAAATCATCGCCATGAGGACACGTCTTTCTGCTAGTAGCGGTCGACAAATTTACTAAATGGATTGAAGCAATGCCTGTCACCACCCAAGACAGAACTTCGGCTGTGAATTTTATTAAATCTATAGTATTTCATTTTGGCGTACCGAACAGCATCATCACAGACAATGGGACCAACTTCACTTCCAATGAGTTCAAGGAGTACTTCCAGGAGATGGGTATCAAAGTAAGTTACACTTCAGTAGCTCACCTGCAAACAAATGGACAGGTAGAAAAGGCCAATGGACTAGTTACTATTGGACTCAATAAAAGACTACTAGCACCGCTTGATAGAGCAAAAGGAGCATGGGTTGATGAATTGCCATCTGTTTTATGGAGTTTACGTACAACTCCAAATAATTCAACACAAGATACACCTTTCTTTTTGGTCCACGGTGCAGAAGTCGTCCTTCCTGTTGAGGTGTCACATGAATCCCCAAGAGTAGCTGCATATGATGAAGAGGAATCAAGAGAAGCACTTGAAGATGATGTGGATGCACTTGATGAAGCTCGAGATGGAGCCCTACAAAGAGCAACTATGTACCAGCAAAACTTGCGCAATTACCACAGCAGAAGATTTCGGCCTAGGTCCTTCGCAGTAGGGGGCCTAGTTCTTCGCCTAAAGCAAGATGGCCACAAGAAGTTAGAATCGCCATGGGAAGGACCATACATCATCACAGAAGTTATTCCCGGAGGAGCATATCGACTACAAGACAAGAATACATGAGTAAATTACTGAAATCCATGGAATGTAGCACAGCTACAACACTTTTACGCATAAGATTACTTACAATATGATAAGAGTTACAATTCACCTTCTTAAGCCAACATATCTAGGCCAACGGCTAGATGCCATCCGCCTAGAAATAATGTATCATCAGTTTTTCGCCTTATGTATAAAGAGATAAGTTTTTCGTACCTTAACCTCTCTATTATTGTTCAAAAGATCTATATTTTCCATTAATCTAACAACAACTATGAGCCTATGTCCAGATACAGGCATCCGAACATAGCCTCGGGGGCTACTCCCATTGGGAGCGCTAGCACGCACCCGATATAAATCCAATTGGGTATAAAACAAAAATATTCATGATTGAAAACACCTTTGAGTTTTACATCAATGTATCCTCAAAAAGGTATCTTCAAAAGAAAGATTACTCCCATCGGGAGCCATTATAAAGCATTAAAACTATTTGATAAATCAGCCCAGTAGAGCAAATGTCGAAAAAAGGCAAAAATCTCGGATCGTGCTCAAACGCGATAAAAATCTAAATGCCGTGTTCAGAAACATGAAGGTAAGGCCCCAGGATTCGTCCTGTGTGACCTGGTAATCGCACAAGAATGCGCTCTGCCAAAAAAATCCGTATCAATGATGCGATGAAAAATCCCGACGGACGTGTTGGGTACCCGATAAAATAAGAAGCTGGAATTCAGTATTCGGTACGACCTCAGCGGCCCGAACTGAATTACGCCAGTAGCAAATTCCGGATTCGAGCCTAGGACTAGAATTTGATGTAGGACAACCTTGTTTTTGCCCAGGAGCAATTAATTGATTCCCGATCCGTCAGAAGCATCAGACTCGTTGTACCAAATCCCTACAAAACACAAAAGGTGTTAAAAATAAAGGAAAAGAAACTTGGAGACTCAACCTGAAACTACGGTTCAAGTAGAGCCTAGGGGGATACTGACATAGGTATGATTACTCAGATGCTTGCGATTTGCTGCCCTATGCTGGGTAAAAGGCTTACGGCCCATGAAGATTTCAGATGATAGCCCAAGGAAGCAACCGACAAAGACTTTGAATGTATTAGGAAAGAGTCTCTGAACCGACAATGTATTGGTATAGTAATCATGCGTCTGTAAAACCTATCTGCATACAGCTTTGAGACCCGACCTATTATATATAGGACAGGAGAAGTCTAAGCAAGGGTATCGAAATCTAGAGGACAACTTGTAATAGTGCGATTTCCCCAATATTTAGGCGACTTTGACTTCATTGTTTTCCTGAGATCCAACAAAATCCCCAGTGTTATCTTTTCCGCGAAACCCTAAGTCCATCACCATGGGCATTGCCGAGGTTTCCCCTTGTCATGGAGTTTCCGGTCTCTTAGACCAGAGACTCTGTTGTGCTTCTACACAAACCAGAGATTCCAATGTTGCACACCGAAGACTCTGGTGTGGTTTGCCTCTATCACATCAAGCAAGACTTTGTGGCTGATGTCTTGGATCTTGGACATATATGCTTATCTTCCTGCTTTCCCCCTAACTCTATATTCATAGGTGGCTCTGGTTCTCGTCGTGCAACTCGCACCAAGGCCAAGGCCAAAAGGGCGGATCCTTAATATGATGAAGCGGCTAGCCAGTATGTGACTTCGCCCTCTAACCGAAGCCAGTAGGCCAGAGATGCTGCCCATATGTGAAGGGAAACTAAGCGTATTGAGAATGAGTCTCGTGCCAAGAGAGCCAAGTATGACAACCTGCAGTCCTTAGCCGACATGTCCAAGAAAGAATATCGTGAGCTACACAAGATGAGGTTCTTTGACATGCCAAGAACCAGCAATGACCCATGTTATTGGAGGAAGGAGCAAAAGGTGTTCATGACGGATATCTATCACAAAATCACTAAGTCCCCGGTTTGTCCGAAGAAGTATATGGATTTTTCCTACATGCATGCAAATTCCTACTTCACGAGGCTCTTTGGATCACTGAGAAGCTTGGGATGCATAATCTTATGAAGCTCCATGAGGACTACAATGTTACCCTTGTCCAAAAAAATTATGCCACCATTGTATTTGATCATGATGAGGCAAGGACCATGACATGGATGACTGGTAATGTCTGTTGCACTGCAAACTTCTATGATTTTTCCAGAGCCATTCACCAGACCTTCAGTGGTATGTATATTCCTATTGGTCATCGCATGCATGATGCCGCTCTTGGTGAAGACAAAGGAAAGCTTGCATCTCTCTATGGGAGTAATACCACGTTTGGGGAGTCTAAGTGACTCAAGCCTCTCTATAATTTGTTGTTAAGGATCTTTCACCACACCATTGCTCCAAGTGCTAGAAATGATGATGCTATCTAGGGTGGGCTTGTCAACTTGCTCATCATGCTCACAAGGTGGTTTGTGTTGGGCCTACTGCCGAAGGATACACCATTAACATCATGGACTTCATTTTTTAGGAGATGCATCATGCCATACTTTTCAGAAAATATCCTCCGTATGCAGCTCTTGTGATGAGGATCATCAACACTCAGCCTCATGGTTCACCTCTCGCCCTTCCTCCTAACCTTGAAGAACATGTTTCCGTGTCCCTCCAAAAGAAAGGGAGGATGGGTCTAGCTCCTAGACAGTACTATGCTACTGAGGATGAAGAAATTTTTGAGGCTGAGCGGGCTCCCACTCCCCCAAGGGGCTCTAGGAGGAAGCTGCCTCCAATGTTCCTATGCCACCTGTCACTCGCGAGTATGTCCAGGAAAAGGTCAAGAAGGCATCCTTTTGGGAGAATACGTTGTGTTGCATGAATGTGGATATTCACAAAGAACAACATGCATCTTACAAGAGTAGTTATAGAATTGAGAAGCTTCTTAAAGAGATCAAGGCTCAAGGTGAAGAGGAACAAGAGGAGGAGTACAATGATGAGCATGGGGTTGAACCGTCTGAGGAATCAGATCACACTTTCTCCTTTGGTGCATGGAACACAAAGAACAATAGCCTAGTTGATTGGAGGACCTTCTCTGAGGTAATGTATGGCTTTGTTTCTTAGGATGCATCCTCCTCCCGCCCTCACGGCAAAGGTCCCAAGGCTCTAGGTGGTGATGATGACTATGGGGAGGATCACAACAACGACGAGTGACTCCTTTGGGGCGCTATATTGGTATTTTACCTTTTTGGCGTCTCGATGCCAAAGGGGTATAAGATGTCTGTTAGGATCATCCGGGATTTGCATGGGTTGGGCATTAGGTTGCTTCTTACTTGCTAATGCCATTTTACCTTAAATTTCAAACATTTTCTTCTTAGTTGCTTCTTATGTGAAACTATCTCCTCTTCGTATGGACATGATATGCCTGGTTCATTATTGTAATGTTAAAGACTCAGGTGGTAATCTCTCTACTCTATGCGAGCCTTTACTTTCTATTCCCTGATATGCTTTGTATTACATGAATATCTTGCTACACATCCTCAGGGGGAGCATGTTATGTTACTCATTTTAAGAATTTCATGCAAAACCTCTTGTTTCATCGAACACCAAAAAGGGAGAGATTGAAAGGACATTTATTGTCTTAGTCAGTTTTGGTGTTTGTTAACAACTTGAGGTCCCGTTTTACCATGTTCTAATAAGTCAGGTTAATCTACTAAAAAGAGAAAAGTCCACGGCAATTGAAAGTATCCCTGGTTGAAACAAAGTGTACATGGGAGGTTCAAACCGAAATCTCTGGTCTAGACAAACCAGAGTCTTCGGTGTACCCACACCGGAGTTTCGGCACAAGTATCCGGTGTGAATGAAAAGACCAAGTCTAAGTCAATCAGTATTGGGGTCCAGAGATTGTCCGGAGATGGACCAGAATCTCCGGTGTGAAGTCACAAGCCATAATCTCGGGTGTGCAAAGACCAGAGTCCCCGGTGTCCCCATCTGGAGTTTCGTCACGACTCTCCAGTGTGCCCCTCGATAACACCCCCGGGTCATTCTAAATGGAGGTCCAGAGATTGTCCGGAGATGGACCGGAATCTCCGATGTGAGATGTTTGCAGAACGGAATCTCTGGTCCCCAGACTGGAGTGTCCAGTGTGGAACTTCCCCAACAGGGAAAACACGATCTGAACAGGGTGGGGCTATAAATAGGGGACTTCATCCCCTACCTCAAGCTGCTCATTCCCCAACCTCAAGAACCCTAAATCTGAGCCACCAAATCAATAAGATCTCCCTCTCCAACCACCCAAAGTCCCTGATCTTTAGGGAATCGAAGGAGGAGGCCTTGATCTACATCTTAACCAAGAAAGATCCTCATTTACCCCCCATTCACTTGAGGGCCCCTTGCTCTAGGGTTTCATTGGAAAACCTAGGCCTTGATTTGGTTCTTACAAGCTTGTCTTTTGATTGTTTTGACAGCTTGCTTGCATTTAGGAGCCTCCAATTCAGTTGTGGAAGTGTGCCTCAAACTTGTTGTAAACGTGCCGGTTTCCACCTCGAAGGTTACCGATATAGTGGAAGAGTGAATTGATCCCTTTGGGGTGAGGTTCACCGGAGAACCAGGGAGGCCTTTTGTGGCGTTGGTGGTTTGAAACCACCCCCTCTCCAAATGCAGACGTACACCCTCTCAAAAGGAAGGAACTGTAGGAAATCATCCTTGTGTCTCCGCGTGCTCCATTTTGGTTACCTCTATCCTTTACCGCACTTTACTCTTATCTTGCTCTTGCTTAGTTAGTTGTGCTAGTGTGACATATAGGTAAATTCACCTTAGTTGTATATCTAGAGAATTTACCTTTTGTATCAAACCCTAATTTGAAAAAGAGTAAAATTTGAAGTAGCACCTATTCACCACCCCCCCCTCTAGGTGCAGATACGATCCTTTCACCTGCGGTTTATCACCAATATCGTGAGGCAAAGGGACTCGAACAGATCATCACATAGAGGGCACTTGCGGAAACTGGGAGTCGGCAAGTCTTGCTAGAGGCTGCTACCGACTATCAGCTCTAGTCGGAAAGTCACTGAGCTAAGGCTTTGACTGAATGATTACTGAGTTGTGTCCGGCTTATCGTAAGCCTGCGGGACCACACACATAAGAGAGTGGGACTAGGCAGATTGATCCGACTATCACAAGCTGGCAAGTTGGACTTCTTTGGACAGGGACACGTGTCAATGGGTTGTACCTACTTTGACTAGGGTTAGGGTTTAGGACCGAGGGACACAAGTGTTGTGTGCACTCACCTACTTGCCTATATAAAGGAAGGTGGGTGGTGGCAGACAAACAATCCAGTGCTACTTCCTATGGTTTCGCTAGACTTGGCAACCACCTTCATTTCCTTCGGCGGCAAGACCGACACTGGCATCTCTCTTGCTGTTGTTCCACCTTTTATGTGTGTGTGACAGTAGAGGCATCACACCTGTGGTGCTCGTCGGCGATGTTGGGCGGCAGCGTAGTCAGAGGAGAGGAGGAGCACGGAGCCAGCATCGAGGTGGTCCCAGGATCGAGAAGTTCGCCAGAGCCGGATGAGATGAGGGGAACATACGGCACCACCGCGACATGCTTCCTTGGCTTCCGCACTTGCACGAGAGGTACAAACTATTGCCTCTAACCTTGGCTAGATCTTGGGGTGGCTTGCAGGAGACCTCGCTTGAGAAAAAAAGTTCTTATTTTTGGCCTGGCTCTGCGCGTTGCCCTATAGTGGTATTAGAGCATCGGCTCTAGGTTTTTGGCCTAGTTCTTGTGAATGAGATGCGCTGATAGGAAAGATTGGATCTTTCTCGCTGTTTTTGTTTTGCCTTTTTGATATGTTTTGATCTAGGGCAGTGGCTAGATCTAGTTTGTCTTGGCCAAGAAGTTGGTCAAAATTGGTCCAGATCTGAGTGGGAGGTCACGTGGTTGACGTCAATAATAGGATAGATGTACCCTGTCAAAAGTTACAGCTAAAAGTTAGGTGGTGTGAGTTGGAAAGGTTCCGACTTGCAAGTTTTAATTGCTTCTTTTTCCCTTAAAGAAGGTCTAGTTGTATTACCCCACCATTTGCTACAACACTACAAGTCGGACATTTTTGGTTAGTGGGCTCATATTGTTGGGTGATAGCTATGAGATTTGACACAATTTTGATGGCTTTTATTGATGGTTTTCTCCCGAATTTGATTGTTTTCTAGCCTTACCTAACACTAATACTTCGGTAGCAAAGAAAACTTGGTTTTTAATGTGTGTTTCAGGTTCTGAATGTCAACAGAAGGTTTTAACTAGAAAAACACAATATTCTGGAGAAAACAAGCAAGTCTCCCTTTGGAAGCACTCGAGGGGAGATTACAGAACCTTTAACAAGCAACTATACAGCATGAATATTTTCTGGCCATATAGTTCCTGACGTATAGTTGTCGCCGCCTCTGTCTTATCAAAAGGGACAACTTACATGAAGGGACGTCGGACGCAAACACAACGCAGCAGCCGCCACACCATCCAGAAGGGAGAAATAAGAGATCTGGAGAAGAAGGAGAAGACCTTCTTCATCTCGCTCCATGATCTTCAGCCTCCTAGCCAATACACCTCCATAGCCACTACTTGTACTTGAGAGAGAAAGGGATCTCCACCTTGCAATACTAGGGTTTGAGATTGTTTCTTCCCATCTTGAATCGTGTTGGATATTTTTCTATTCTTATTGTGGATCTCCATGGTAATACTAAGACGAATTCCCTTTATTTGATTATATTGATGATCCGTTCTTCTCTCATGTGTGAGTAATTCCCTTTGGCATGGGAGATGTAGGGGATATGTGAGATGTGATGTGCCTTAATATATTTTCCATTATTTTGTGATTGATTCTAATTACTATATTATGTGTGCTTGACTATCTGTGGGATGTCTGATACTTGTTGTCCAATTAAGGTCCCAGACAACATGATGCTTTGTTCTACATAGATAAGATCTTGTTCGCTAGTGGACCGACAACCCCCGACTGACACAGGGATATCAATGAAAAACTAGTAGACTCGAGGATAACAGGGAACCACTGTGCTTATTGCATTAGTCTGATCCAAGGAGCTTAATCGCTAAGCAACCTGAAGGTCTTAATCGTCTAGTGTCTGGCCATGGTTTTGGTAACAGGCTAGTAGGATTATTGAAGTTGGGATGAAATCTACCAAGAGGAGTTCCGACTAATTACGGGTTGCTCGCCTACACATATATTTATAAGATTATAATTGTTACATTTATCATTCATTCACCTGGCATAGTCACTATCACCATGAACTGAATCTCCCCGTGCCTTCTTTTGCCATCTATAGGAAAGAACAAACAACCAAGTCATTCTTTACTTTTATGCTTTATATTTCTGAAGTTTACATTTTAGTTCTATTTAAATACATCTCATTTAATAAAAACTCATTCATATTTCAACACTTGTAGTCAATTCACTCGAAGACCTATGACAACTTCAGGTGTGACAGACACTTCACCCATAAACACTTACCTTTGGTCTCCCTGTGGGATCGATATCTATACTTTGAAACTAGCTACAAATGATCTGTGCACTTGTAGACATCAAGATATTTTGTCGCGTCGTTGCCAGGGAGCTAAGCGCTAAGTGTTTGTCTTTTGACATTTCAGGTGTTGCTACTACAAAATGTTCTCCCTATTAAGGAATGTTTGGAATTGATGTCTACTAGGGCTAAGAATGATTCTTTATATAACCCTGATTTTGGCACTAAGCTAGAAAGAGGGATACTTCGGATAACTCCTAATCTTATGCCCGAGGTACGCAAAACAATGAAAGAAAAAGGGATACCTTCTGAACTTGCTAAGGAAAACAAAGTAGATTTGTTACAGGTTTTAAAGGAAGAAGATGAAACTAGAAAAGTTTTTCAAGAATTAAAACATCGACAAGTGAAATCTCATAATAACTTGCATAGGAATTTCCAAAAACACAAAAAGATTTTGGCGGAACTCACTGAAAATTATGATGAGATTGGCCAAGAAATAAAACTATTTCACAAGTACCTTAGTATGATTGAAACCCACTGTGAAAAAATAGCATATGGTTATCAAATTTTTCTTCGTGATAATAAATATATTCCTGTTTCTACTAATATTGTCACAAGAAGGGGTGCAGTTGTTACAGGACCCTTAGGACCACCGGAATATGAAGCTGAAAAAGAGCGAAAGGAAAAGGCCTTGCTCGAAGCAAGGCAAGAAGATGATACATTGGTGGATCCTCAAGATGAGACTGAAACACAAGATCAAACCAAGGAGGACCAAAATGATCCATAGGACGACCATTATGAGTCTGATGTAGAGACGGTTGATCCAAGAGAATATAAAGAAATAAGCAAGGAAGATGAAGTTTTTCTAGAAGAAAAGAAGAAAAAATAAGCAACAACAAAAGAAAGCAATGAAAGAGCCTGACCCCCCACAAAAGGTAAAAGACAAGAGTAAGTCAGGTGAGAAAAAGGTTCCTTATCCAGATCGAAAAAAGAAAGCACCGGATCAGGTAATTTATAATTCTTTTACAAAGGCACTTAGTGACCTTCGTCTGGAAATTCCATTTGCGGATGCAATCAAAGTTACTACTTATTCCAAATTCCTCCATGATATTCTTAGTAGAAAGAAAGAAATAACTGAAACTGTTGCCATGGTAACTAGTTATCTTGTTAATGGTAAGTTGTTGTCTAAGTCTAGAGATCCTGGAATACCAATTATTTCATGCTCAATAGGTAAAACTGATATTCACAATGCTTTGTGTGATCTAGGAGCAGGAGTTAGTGTAATTCCATACTCCCTCTATAAAAGGTTAGGATTAGGGGAGTATTCTCCTACTACTATCACTTTACAGATGGCTGACAAGTCCACTAAACAACACGTTGGTATGATTGAGGATGTTTTACTTAGAATAGATGAGCATGTTATTCCCACTGATTTTATTATTGAAATGCCAGAAGATGAAAGATTATCCATAATACTTGGAAGACCTTTCCTTAGTACTGCAGGGGCGTCAGTAGATTGTGCTAAAGGAAAGATAATCTTCAATGTTTATGATGCTGAAATCATCCGGTATTTTCCAAAGAAGCTAGAAGCAGGAGAAAGATATATTCCACCGGCAAAACGAGTTCATGAGGTAAGTGCCTTTGATAAGGGGCAACCCAAGGTAAGAATTCGAGAACAGAAAAAAGGTTGAGTTACTCAATCATTCCTAATAAAAGCTTAATGGGAGTCAGCCCATCTCGTCAATAAAATAGATTAGAGAATAAAAGGTTCATCGCATTCCTACCACTTCTTCACAGACATTCTTGCGGAAGCGTGCCCATGAAGATGCAGCTATCAAAAACTAGTAGAAACATTGATTGAATGAGTATAGAATAAGAATAAAAATAAAAGTTTTAGTTGTTCGTCTACAGAAGCTAAAATTTTGCTTTTAATACACCAATGTTGGTCGACAGTTTCTACTATCAATTTACTATCAAAAATAAGGTATTTCGCTAAGTTTTGGGATAAGAATGTATTCTCGAACAAATAGAAAAAATTTGATGACTACTGATGGTTTAACAACCAACTATACGGCAGAAATAAAAATTCTGGCCATATAGCTCTGGTCGTATAGATATCGATGCATCCGTACAAAATTTACCCCAAGGTACTAAGAGTTTAACGACCAACTATACGGCAGGAATAAAAATTCCGGTCGTATAGTTCCGGTCGTATAGATATTGAAGCTAGTTTTAGAAATTTATCTCGAGGGACAAACGGTTTAACGACCAACTATACGGCGGGATCATTGCGATCTAGCCATATAGTTGCATCCGTATAGTTGTTTTCTGCATAAAGAAACCCTAGTTAGTGATACGTTGCAAACATATCAATAATTTTTGACGTTCCATGCTTGTTTAGTATCTACTTTGCTTTGTCAACACTTTGAGGTATTTTTATATGTTTTCTGGGACTAACCTATTAACAAAATGCCCAGTGCCAGTTCCCTGTTTTCTTCTGTTTTGGTTCCAGAAAAGGCAGAAAATCAATATTCTCGGAATTGGACGGGACAAAAGCCAATATGCCTATTTTTCCCGGAGCAACACGGAAACACGAAGCAGAGATGGAGTAGGGCACCAGGGTGGGCACACCATATGGTGGTGCAGGCTAGCCCTGGCCAAGCCACCAGGTGGTGTGGGCCCCTGGCCGCCCATTGACCTTGCCTCTTCGCCTATAAGATGCCTCCCGATGCAAAAACCCTAAATCGAACAGCCTCCAGCCACGAAAATTTCCGTAGCGCCGCCGCCACCGAAGAGGAGATTCAGGGGACAAAAAGTCTCTGTTCCGGCACCCTGTCGGGATGGGGAAGTGCCCCCAGATCCATCTCCATCGATCTCCACCACCATCTCCATCGTTGTTGCTGATTCCCATGATGAGGAGGGAGTAGTTCTCTCTCGACTCTAAAGGTTCTACCGGTTGCTATGTGTTCATCTCTCTCTATGCATGATTATATTGTGATCATGAGCTTTGTAATCAAGTAGATCTACCTTTCTACTCAAGTGCTTTAATAGATCTCTGCTCTCCCCATGTGTGTGAAAGTGACAGCGTGCACACCATGGTGGCACTTAGGCTAGAGATTACAAATACTTGTTATGAGTTATATTTGGATTTGAATGTTTCTATGAAATTGTGGTGTTTGTTGAAACCATCTAGTTCTCAAGGTGACAGTGTGGGGTTATCTAGATGGGAAAAGCGAACCTTGAGGAGTGTTGTTATAGCCCTACCGTGGATTAGAGTGTCCAACCGGAGAGTAGTTCAGAGTAGTATCATAAAGAGAAGATATTTATATGAGAGTGTTCACTAGTGAAAGTATGACCCCTAGGCCTTGTTTCTAAGCATTGAAACACAGTTTGCAACTACATCTATTACATGTTTGCTTGCTTCCATCTTCATTTCAGTTTACCTTTAGTCTCTTCCATGCGCCATCAAAGCTATTTTCTGGCACCGTTACCACTTGTCGTGGTGGTGTCACGGCAGATGCCATGGATAGGCTAGAGGTGGGGACTAATACACGCTAGGGGAATCCAGGGAGGGATAGTGAAGTGATTCTCCACACAGAAGTTTATATTTCCTTTGCCTCCAAGGTTACAAGTGCTCCTAGAGCTGTATTGGCGAGAGGAGGAAGAAGGAGCTCTCTTACTCTCGCTCACAGATCACACTTAAAACCCTAGCCAAAACTAGAAAAATCGGATCCCCCTCTACAGAAGCCCTAGCCCTCCTTATATAGGGGGGCTAGGTCTCCACTTAGGGCATACATGGAGGCATATTCCTAAGAATATGCCATCTCCCAAAGTAGTAAGCTGACCGGGTTACTTTCCCCTCGCATCACACATGCAGAGGCTACGTGAGCCTCTGCGGCGCCCGCGTTAGCTGACATGGGCATCGTCACCCTTGCCGGCCACGCCTCGGTGGTCCTGCCCTCGTCTGCTTCGCTCAGGCAGTGCGTACCGGGGCTTCTTTTGACCAGCGAGATTCCTTCCTTCTCCTAGAAGCTAGACGTGACCCGGATCGTAGTTGATCCGGCCACACCCTTTCCTGCATACAAGTTAAACATGCATTTCCGACTTACTGCTTAAGTCGGTTGAGACTTAGTTAGGCGAACGCCCCCTGGTCCGGGTTACCCCGTGATTCGGCCTGCCTTGAGGTGACCCGGCCAGCATCCGCTTTGGCCTTGCCGAACCTCGGCTAACTCGGCCTTTATACCCCGGCGTGACCCTACCCGGGGGTATCCCCCAACGTTAGTCCCCAAAGCTGGTGCGGTATTAGCTGCCTTGGCCGCTAAGGCCACATCAGGTTCAATCATGCTTAAGCTTTGGACGTTATTTCCGAGTTACCTCCTTGTCTCGGATTATATGGATTTACGTTCCCCTTGCGTGTTCCAAGTTTTCACTTGCCGGCCGGGTTACCACTTCAACTCGGACCTCATGGTTTTACTTTCCCTCTGCACATTCCAAGTTTTCACTTGCTGGCCGGGTTACCACAGTCCTATCCGGGTCTTGCTTCCTTCTCTCGTACGCCAACCCACGTGGAGGCTAATCATTATGTTGTCTTATTTTAAGGGCCAACATAGTAACCACCGCAGTAATTGTCAGTCATCACTGTGCGCGGGTCACGTCACGCATGCCTCCTCGTTTACCGCATCAACGTGTCACGTCATGGGACCAAGTCCACTATGTGGCCTTCTGTGTGGCTCCTTGCTGATTGGTCGATGCGGGTGGTACACGGCCACTGCGTGTGGCGTGCCCGCAGAACGTGATCCCACTTTCTCCTCATGGGAGAGGTTAAATAGGGGAGGGGTGCATCACTTAGGCTTTTCCCCCTTACCGCGCCCCTCTGCCCTTTGCTCTTCTTCTTCGTCTTTCTTGCGACCTCGCCGCCGCCAGTGCTCCCAATCAGCAGCGTCGCTGCCACATCTTTTCCCCCATATTTCTACGCCGTCGCCACCGCTACGCGCCTCCTCCACCACGGGTCGCTGCCAGTCTGGGACTCTGCCCCCCCGCCGCCGCTAGTGCCAGCGAGGGCAGCGATTATCAGATGACGGAGGAGGATCTCGTCGTTGTTGAGCAAGAGATGGAGGAGGACTCCGCCACCACGGACCGCGGTGCGTGGGCCGGGTCATGGGTCTGCCAAGATGACTTGGACTGGCTCTACCGGATCAGACGCATCCCCGTCGGCGTCATCGTGCGCCTTGCCTCCGCCGAACTCGCCCCCTCACCCAATCCGAGTGAGTATGTTGTGTTATTGTCGCACTTCCAACGGGGGTTCGGTTTGTCGGTCAGCGATTTCTTCCATGACTGGTTAAGCACGTACGGACTCCAGCCGCACCACCTTCCTGCCAACGCAATCACCTCTCTCTCTGCTTTTGCCTCTACGATCGAGGGCTACGCCGGATTATGTCCCACGAAGGAGCTATGGATCCAGTTTTTCGGCCTTCATCGTAATGTCATTCTGAATATTCAACTTGATCCGGAGGACAAGCAGCTCACTCAATTCGAGCTGCATCCATCTCACCCCGGAGGCTATCCGTTTTCCCTCGAGTCACCGGGCTGGACACCTGCAAAGGATGGGCCCGGACTTTCTTTTATGTCCGGAACGAGGGCACTAAAGACTTGATCTGGCTGCTTCCCTATGCTCCGGGTTCACCTAACCCGGAGTCGTGGGACGTTGTCCCAAAGAAGCCCACAGCCTTGGCCAATCAGGTCAACAAGAGGTTTGCGGAGCTGAAGAAGCTCGGGTTGCGCAACGAGGATGCTATGATCACGTTCGTGCGCAACCGAATCTCCCCCCTCCAGAGGCGCACCCACAAGGTGTGCCATATGAGCTTCGGCCGCGACCCCAACCGGACCTCGTCCTTCGAGTTGAGCAACTCGGAGATCTATCGCCGGGTTAAGGCTCTCTTCACCACCCACAAGGACTTCTCCACTGAATGGACGTGGGGAATTGAGCATTTCTCCGGGATAGGCTTCCTCCCTTGGTAAGCTTCGTGGCACAAATTTACTCTGGGTTAATTATATGTCGGTCATTGTTCCATTTTTGACTCTGTTGTTCATTCTTTTCCTTAGCTATTCCTTCAGCAGACCCTTGAGGACGGCACCGATCTGACCCTTAAATGGGCGCCTGACCGGGAGACCCCGGACAAGGAAGAGCCGGACCAGGAGATGTTCCTCCCGATGACCGACGCTACGAAGCGACCCATCGGTAAACCCTCTTCTATTAGAGATTGGCCCGATGATGAAGGTGACTCGGATATCGAGGTGATTGAACCTGTTGATGTTGTCCCCCTTTCTTTTGCCTTTCTGGCATCAGCTAACCCCAGTGGGCAGATCCACGAGGACCCCCCCTTGCCACGGGTGAACCTGTTCCGGCAGCGCCAAAGAAGAGGCGTGGAGCTGCATCAAGTTCCTCCTCCGGACCTTCTCATCCCTCCAAAAGGCAAAAGAAGTCCGGAGACAAAACTGCTTCCAAGCCTCCAGGCAAGGCCCCAGCACGAAGGGCTCGGAAACCCAAGGAGCCCCAAACCTCGGACGCGTAAGTCTCTTTTTTCTTCTACAACTTGTTCTTTCTTGCATTGTTGTAATTTCTCTTCTGACATTATTTGATTTGGCAGGGCCGCGGTGGAGGTCCCTCAGAGCGGATCTAGCATCTCTTCGCCGCTCCATCCTAGCTCTTCCCCCCCTCATGACGACGAGTCACGCCTGCTGAGCCCTATTCTAGAGGGTTCTGCAGCTGCTCCGGGTTCTAGCCCACCTCGTCAAGAGGGGGGCGACCCCAGAGCGGGGGAGACGGATCTAGCCGAGGCAGTGGCATCCACCACTTAGGCTCCGCCGCAACTAGCAACTACTGAGACTACCTCCGTACCAGCACCGACTAGCACCAGCACCAATTCCGGCACCAGCAACAAGGGCACCAGCGCCAAGCTCCTCCGCCTCGTCTGAGTCTTCTCAGTCTCAGCGAGGAAGTACCCAGGCAGCTCCTAAGGGGAAATCTGCCACAACCACTTCCTCCTCTCAGCAAGCCAAAGGCAAGAAATCCCCTGACGTCACCAGGGCAGCGTCCACCGGGTCTAGACAGCGCACCCTTGCGTCCATGCTTGCCTAGAAGGCTCCAGCACCAAAGGACGCCCCTGCCGAGCCAACTAGTACGCAGCAACTTGTTCTGCACACCAGTCCGGCCCTTGCTCAGGTTGAGAGGAGAGAGGCACATGCGAGGGGCTTGGTGGTGCCCCACATGCTCAGCGGTGAGCGATATCCTCCGACCTTGATCGAGTTTATGAATAACTAGAACAAGGCGGAGTTCGTCTATAACGACGATCTCCCGGAGAAGTTCGGTCCCGCCGAATTCGCTGCCTAGATGAACACAGCCTCTAAGGCGATTAACCTCGCGGGTCGGATGATGGAGGTACGTTACTTCACCTTTTCCTTAGCATGCACTAGCGATATAACCATTAGTCCCCGAGCCTCCGGGGGAGTAACTTGTTACTCGGCCGGACGCTCCTTAGAAAACTAACGTAGCTCCCTGATAATTTCAAATATGCACACACTTAGAGCCGGGTTAAGCTCCACTTGGCCTAGATCTTGCACACTTCAAATATGCACACACTTAGAGTCGGGTTAAGTTCCACTTGGCCCGGATCTTGTACACTTCGAATATGCACACACCTAGAGCCGGGTTAAGTTCCATTTGGCCCGGATCTCGTACACTTCGAATATGCACACACCTAGAGCCGGGTTAAGTTCCACTTGGCCCGGATCTTGTACACTTCGAATATGCACCCACCTAGAGTCGGGTTAAGTTCCACTTGGCCCGGATCTCGTACACTTCGAATATGCACACACCTAGAGCCTGGTTAAGTTCCACTTGGCCCGGATCTTGTACACTTCGAATATGCACACACCTAGAGCCGGGATAAGTTCCACTTGGCCCGGATCTCGTACACTTTGAATATGCACACACCTAGAGCCGGGTTAAGTTCCACTTGGCCCGGATCTTGTACACTTCGAATATGCAAACGCCTAGAGCCGGGTTAAGTTCCACTTGACCCGGATCTTGTACACTTCGAATATGCACAAGGCTTAAGCCAAATTTTTGTATTATTTTCAGGTGACCACAAACCGCCGGAGTGCTGAGTTCTAGCGTCTTCTGGATACCCACAAGATGCTGCTCGCAAAGCACAATGCACATCTTGTTGAGCACGAGAAAAGGGGTAAGTTTCTCCCTTGGCGCTTCTCCGTTTTCCTTCATCTTCCTCTGCCGAACTAGTCTCATTATTTGGTTTCCGCAGCTGGGGTGGAGGCTGAGAACAAGATTATGCGAAAGAACCTGGAGCAGATCAAGGGTAAGTCCTTTTTTTCTGACCCTGCTTTGCTTTCCATCTTCTTTTCTTCTTGGCTCGGCAAATATTCATACCTCGGCTCTGCCGGGTCAACACGCTATTTGAGCATCTCTTGAAGATAGTGTGCCCGTGCCTGACATGATGCTGCATTTTCTCGAACAAGCAGGGCAGCATCAGGCCGAGCTCAAAAAGAAAGACGATGAGCTTGCCCTCCTCCGAACCAAGAACGACGAGATTTCCAAGCTAAAGGCAGAAATGAAGAAAATGAAAGCGCAGCACCAAGCCGAGCTTGAAAAGGCTGGCCAGGACTTCACCGAAGAGCGCAAGCGCCTCAACCTCCAAATTGCTAAGGACCGCGAACTTCTCCAGGAGGCCGACGTCAAACTTGAGTCGGCGAATGCTAAACTGGTGCAGCTCCGCCAAAGACGCGATAATTGCATCAATGAATTGACCCGGATACACAACCACATTTCACGTAAGTTCCTTTCCCTTATTAGACATACTTCTCCGGGTTACTTCATATGTCTTTTCTTCAGCTTGTTCCTTTTCCTTGTTTTTAGGCCACTTTCCAGAGGGTACTCCTATCGCGAGCGCTGTTGTTGCCAATTTCCGCCGAGAGAGGGGTACTCCCGTCGCTCCTGACAGTGAGAGCATTCCCTTTGACATGGAGGAACTATTGGTCAGCATGTCATCTCGCGTGAAAATCATCAAGAACTACGGCAAGGATCTCCTCGACGTTTCAGTTTGAGTCTTCAACACGTTCTGGCCCGGTGAGAGCGCTCCGAAGAGAATCACACTTCTTGCTGAAAAGCTGTCGGAGATCAAGACCCAGCTCGACCTCTGGAGGGAGTCCGCTGGACGTGCTGCAGCTGAGACCGTTCTTCACCACATACTCACGTGGTATGAGAAGATCGATCTCAGCCTCCTGACGTGCGTGCGCACCGGATCCAAGTGGACCGATGACTCGGAATGGGTAGCTCGGCGCCAGGCTTGCGCCTATAGCCTCATTGAATATGCTCCCATTCACGAATGGACTGAGGGTCCGAGCTTCCTGGAAGCCGCTGGCGACGAAGAGGTCAAGAATGTCGAAGATAGTTCAGACGAGGATGGAGAGGACGATGCCTCGGATATCGAAGAAGGCGAAGATGATGCCGAACTTCCTCCTCATGCTGCTCCTTAAGTAAAAACACTTGAAAACTTATCAGATCCCCGGTATGCCGGGTGGAAATGTATCCCGTACTTATGTAATATTTTGCTACTAAGTTTGTATGCCGGATTAACTTGGGCGTAGTCCCCGAGTTTCATTTTCTTGTTCGTCCAATCTTCTGGCTCGGTTCGTGTCTACCTTGATTCGGCTTTACGACTTACGAATCCGAGCTTCAAAAATTGTTTTAACAATACTTAGAAACTTTTAGGCTTAGCTCAAACTAATTTAGCATAATAGTTTGAAAGTAAATACAAGGTTAGTCCGAAAAACAAACGTCGGCTCGATTAAGTTCTTTTTCCTTAGTCGTTTTTCATGTGCTACGCAATTCCAAACTTGTTCTCTTGCTTGCCATGAAGCCAATTCTCATTGGACAGCAGCAAGTCGAAGAGTTGGGTTTTTGGTGCTCACACACTACTAATCCAAGTTAAGTAGAACAACTTACTCCAGCTAACGTAAAAATAATGAAAAACAACAAATATTATTAAGGCAGTCCCCGAGTTACTGCTCGAGGTGCCAATATTTCATCCATAAGCTCATTGTCGGCATACATACCGACATATGAGAAGACTCGGATACATACACTTCTCTGCTAAGTGTAGAAAGGACGAAGTAGAGCTACATTCCATGGGCGCTTAGATTCCTCACCGGACCTGTCCGCCTTGTTCTTTTCCTGTGGCTTTGCATCTATAAGATAATAAGAGTCATTGTGCAATGCTTTGCTCACGATGAACGGCCCTTCCCATGGGGGGGATAATTTATGCATGCCGGCAGTACGTTGTACCAACCGGAGCACCAGATCGCCTTCCCGAAAGACTCGGGGGCTTACTTTCCGGCTATGATAGCGTCGGAAATTTTGCTGATATATGGCGGATCTGGACAATGACAGTTCTCTCGCTTCTTCCAGCAGATCAACATCATTTTGCCAGGCTTCTTGCACTTCGGCTTCTGTGTATTGGGTGACCCTAGGCGAATCATGCTCTATGTCGGCTGGTAATACAGCTTCTACCCCATATACCAGAAAAAACGACATATAGCCTATTGATTGATTCGGAGTTGTTCTTAAACTCCATAGTACCACTGGTAGTTCTTCTATCCAGCACCCCGCTGATCTTTGTAGTGGCTCAATGAGCCGGGGCTTTATTCCAGATAATACTAATCCGTTGGATCTTTCCACTTGTCCGTTCGATGCGGGATGGGCTACCGAGGCTACGTTGAGTCGGATCTTCTTATCCTGGCAGAAACACGCAAATGCTCCTTTCGCAAAATTTGTGCCATTATCAGTTATGATACTGTGTGGGTAACCATACCTCAAGATGATGTCTTTGAGAAATGTTACGGCCATAGCTCCATCACATTTCCTTATAGGCTTTACTTCGATCCACTTCGTAAACTTGTCCACCATGACCAAAATGTGAGTCATGTTTCCCCTTGTTGGTTTGAACGGGCCAACCATATCCAAGCACCATACGGCAAATGGCCACGTAATTGGTATGGTCTTGAGTTCCGACATTGGCATATGTGTCTTGGTAGCGTACCTCTGACAACCATTGCATTTTCTCACCAGATCTTCCGCTTGTTCTAAGGAACTTGGCCAGTAGAATCCATGCCGGAACGCTTTTGCCACCAAGGCTCGGGATGAGGCATGATGCCCGCACTCTCCTTGGTGTATATCTCGGAGGATGTCAAGCCCTTCTTCCGGGTCAACGCATCACTGGAGGACATTGGTCACACTCCGTTTGTACAGCTCGGAATTGATAATTGTGTATGCCTTTGCTCTCCTCTGAGTTTGCCTGGATAACACCTCCTCAGTGGGTAACGTTCCGTCTTTCAGGAATTGAAATATAGGCAGTGCCCAAGCAGGTATTGCTCGTACAGGGAACACATCCTCATCAATTTCCATCTGATCCACCGGCATAACTTCAATCGGATCATGCTGAGCAGTCCCCGGGTCCTGCGAGGTAGTACCCGGGTTCGCTGAAGCAGTCCCCGGGTTTGCTGATGCAGTCCCCGGGTTTCGCGCACCACCTCCCATGTCAATGTCCATGGGCTCAGCTCCGGATTCTGTATCTTCCGGGACATAGATCGAGTCGGTTCCTGGGGACGGCATGATAGATGGTTTTCTGAGGTGTTACAATGCTACACCCAGTGGAA
Source organism: Avena sativa (assembly GCA_916181665.1). Classification (NCBI taxonomy): domain Eukaryota; kingdom Viridiplantae; phylum Streptophyta; class Magnoliopsida; order Poales; family Poaceae; genus Avena; species Avena sativa. The sequence goes on along the minus strand of OV702290.1, from coordinate 361,173,907 downwards.
TTGCTTGTCGGGTTGATCCGAGCTTCGACAGCATGTCGGTAGCCTCATTTTCCACCCGGGGTACATGGTGAAATTCACACCCCTCAAAGTAACCAGATATCTTCTATACATGAAATCTGTACAGTGCCATGTTTGGATCAAGGGCGTCCCACAGTCCTGATACTTGTTGTACCACCAAATCCGAGTCGCCAAAGCATATGATCCGATGTATACCAATCTCTTTTGCTACCTTGAGCCCATGCACAAGTGTTTCATACTCTGTGACATTATTCGATGCCGCGAAATGGATTTGGAGCACATATTTCAGCTGGTCCTTCTTTGGCGAGGTAAGCACAACTCCGGCGCCTAGCCTGGTTTTTGTTTTTGACCCGTCAAAGTGCATCCTCCAGTAGTTCGGATCTGGTGGTGGTGGTTCGTATTGTACCTCGGCCCAATCCACAAAAAAGTCCGCCACAGCTTGAGACTTGATTGCTTCTCTTCTGTCATATTGTGGCGCATAAGGAGCTAGTTCGATTGCCCATTTTGCGATTCGACCACTTGCATCCTTGTTACCCATTATCTCGGATATGGGAGCCTCACATATTACTTTGATGGGGTTCTCCTCAAAGTAATGCTTTAACTTCTTTGCCGCCATATAGACACATTGGCCACCTTTTGAAAGTGCGGGTAGTTCTGCTTTGAGGCAGATAATACCTCGCTCAAGTAATACACTAGCCTCTGCACCGACTTACCCTCTTCGTCGCGCTCTACTACAATCACTGCACTTACAACTCGGTTGGTTGCGGCTATGTAGAGCAACATTGGCTCCTTTGATACTGGAGAGGCTAACACTGGTGCAGTGGCTAACATATTTTTTAAGTGGGCAAAGGCTTCATCGGCATGTGGCGTCCAAACGAACTTATCCGACTTTTTCATGAGTTGCTAGAGAGGCAATGCCTTTTCTCCCAACCAACATACAAACCGACTCAATGATGCTAGGCACCCAGTGAACTTTTGGACATTGTTAAGACACTTCGGCAGCTCCATTCGTTCAATGGCCCAGATCTTAGTTGGATTAACTTCGATACCTCGGCTAGAGACGAGAAAACCGAGTAATTTTCTAGCCGGGACACCGAAGGTACATTTTTCCGGGTTAAGCTTCATTCGGAACCTTCTTAAGTTCGCGAATGTCTGCCTGATGTCGTCAAGGAGCGTTTTGCTTTCCTTGGTCTTGATAACCACATCATCCACATACACTTGTACATTTTGACCTATTTGGTCGTGCAAACATTTTTGCATACATCTTTGGTACGTTGCACCTGCATTACGTAAACCAAACGGCATGGTGCGATAGCAATAAGCCCCATACAGGGGTGATAAATGCGGTCTTTATTTGATCATCCGGATTCAGAGGTATCTAGTGGAAACCAGAATATGCATCAATGAATGACAATAGTTCACATCCCGCGGTTGAGTCTATGACCTGATCTATCCTCGACAGTGGAAATGGATCTTTTGGACACGCCTTGTTCAGGTTCGTGTAATCGATACACATACGCCAAACCACTGCCACGTTCGGATCATCCTTCTTCTTCTCCACCAGCACCGGATTAGAGAGCCAATCCGGATATAGTACTTCCATGATAAATCCTGCTGCTAGCAACCGAGCTATCTTGTCTCCAATGACTTTTCTCCTATCCTCGGCAAAGCGGCGGAGAGGTTGCTTCACCGGCCTTGCTCCGGGTCTCACGTTCAAAGAGTTCTCGGCCAACTCCATCGGAACACCTTGCAAGTCATGTGTAGACCAAGCAAAAATATCTCGATTCTCACGGAGGAAGTTAACGAGCTCGCTTTCCTATTTATCATTCAACCCGGCACCAATTGTTATGGTGCGCTCTAGGAACATATCATCAATGGGAATCTTCTTGGTATCTTTCGCGGCCTGGAAGGAGACACTTCCATGCGGGTTACTCAGCGCCGGCATATACTGCTGCGCGGACTGAGCTAATGCCGACACCTCTTGGATTTTTCTTTTATCTTGCGCAATCACGAGTGACTCGGCTAGGTTAGACCCAGCTGAGGCACACTCAATGGAACGTCGGAAATCTCCAGCAATGGTAATCACTCCATTTGGCCTGGGCAACTTCATCTTCAGATAACTGATGTGGCAGCTTGCCATGAACTTGTTCAATGCTGGTCTTCCGAGTAATTCGTGATACGCACTTTCCAAGTTCACCACCTCAAACTCCAGATTCTCAGTTCGACAGTTATCTCTCGTGCCGAACAATACGTCAACCCGGACCTTGCCTATTGGCTCACAAGAAATGCCGGGCACAATGCCATGGAAAGTTGTCCTCGTGGCCTGCAACATGTTTTCCGAGATATCGAACTTGCGCATTGTATCCGCATACATGATGTTAATACTGCTGCCATTGTCAATCAGTACCTTTGAGAACCTTACATTAATACTGGGCCCAATGAATGTCGGGTCCAGCACTAACGCATATGAACCAGGACTCGGCATAAGATTGGGGTGATCTTTGATGTTCCAGGTGATTTCCTGCTCTGACCAAGGCATGTACCTCATCACCGCTGGCATTACCGCATTGACCTCCATATGTCGGCGTTGCAAGCTCTTTCTATCTGTTTCCTCAGTTGTGAACACACAATAGCTCTGGTGATGCTCTCTGTACTCATTTCTTCCCTCATTTCCGGGGTACCTCTGATCCGGCTGGTGCTGATTTTCCACCTGATGCACTTCATCCCTTCTCTCATTGTTGTCATACCTCGGCACAGGGGGAGGCAACATTAGCTATTGCGTGTTCGCTCCGGAGAGCAATTGCTGTCGGGGTAACTCCTGCCGAGGTTGATCATTCCGGGGTGTCTGAGCATTCCCCGAACCACCTTGTTCTATCTTGCGCATCCACTCACATTGCCTCATTGTATGACCCGCTGGGTTACTCGGATTTGGCGTGTGAAATTTACATGGGTGATCCAACATCGACTCATAGGTGTACCTCGAACGGTCCTTCATTTCTTGCCACTGTTTCTTTTGCTCTGGCGTCCAAGTTTTCTTGCCATCATTTATTGGTGTCCATTGTTGCCCTCCAGTTTTCTGACGTTGATTGCTTCCTGTTCCGGGCTGATCTTGATTCACAGCTGCAACTTGTTGCGAACTGTACTGGTGATCCGGTCTATCATCCCTCCATTTACCTCTATAATCATTCCTCTGGGATGATCTGGCTCCGTCTCTCTGGTAGTACTCCTCATTCGACTCGTTGGACACGAGCCTAGGTTGAGTTGGATCACCCAAGGCATATGAATCAGCAATCCGGATCATCTCTGCCAACGTAGTTGGCATCTTCCTTTGTAACTTTTGCCACAGTTCGCTTGCATATCTGCATCCCTGTGGAAACCACGCTATGGCCTGTGATTCTATCACGCCCTCACATGAGTTTCTCACGGTACACCACCGGGTTAAAAACTCCCGATCCGTCTCATTCGGTCTTTGCTTGCACATAGCTAGGGTTTGTGGCCTATTCGGCCTCTGATACGTACTTGAGAAATTGCTGATGAACATCTCTTCAAAATCTATCCAACAGTTAATGCTTCCGGGCGGCAAATTGTTCAGCCATACCCTTGCCGGGCCCTCCAACATCTGGGGTACGTATCGTATAGCCCACCTCAAGTTGCCTGTGGCAATTTTCACAGCCGTAGCATAATTTATCAACCAATCCTCCGGCTTAGTGCTGCCGTCATACGTCTTCGTGCCTCTAGGTAATTGGAAGTTAGGTACTGGTGGCTCTTTCATGATCTGGGGTACAAAACACACAGGACCCGGAGGACCTTGACTTTCAATCTGCTCTGACCTATACAGTCGATCCAGTTTCAACCTGGCATCATCCGGCATCAAATCCCTGCTTCCCAATCTCGACCCTGTCACATGATGGTCCGGCCTTGGGTATCCTGCATTTACCATTTCCGAATCTCGATCATTGTATCGGTCTTGCTCTCGTGGCGCATCTCTCTGTTGCATACCTCGGCCGGCACTTTGCTCTTGCCTTGGTATATTCCACTGCTGTGGTTGTCCTGTAGAGTTGCGCTGTCCGGCATTGCCGTTAACAGCGTTTCCTTGACCGGCATTGCCTTGGTCACGGTTACCTTGGCCAGCTTCACCTCGGCTTACACTCCGTCGATCGTCGTTTCTTTGTACTTCTTTTGCCTTTCCTGCCCTTGTCGGGTCATATGGAACAATCTGCTTGTTTCTCCTGGCTGAGGTTACTACCTCCTCTCTCCTTGGACCACCATGAGGAGACGATGCGGCTCTAGCGGATTTCTCTGGGTTACCCACCGCCGAATGAACGATCTTGGAGGCCCCAGCTCTCTCCGGGTTTGTCCTAAGCAGTTCCTCATTTTGCCTATTCGCAATCCGAACCACTCATTAACCCGATCTTGCTGTCTCTGACGGGCTTCACCCGTCAGACCCTCTAGCTCGGATGCAGCTGCATCCGCTTCTCTGAGGTTTTTCACCGGGGTACTGTACTTCGGCAGCCCCGCGGACAAACAGTTTTCTGACTCTTCAATCCGAGTATCACCTTCTTTGTTCATTTCACTCATGAGATTTCTCCCCTTCACTTTTACAGCATCTACTTTATTTGTCTTTGCGTACTCACGCAGCGTCATGTTCAACGACTGCTAAGCCGCAGCAATCTTTTTCGCTCCCTCTAGAATTTTCTGCCTAGTTTCCTCTAGCTCGGCCTGTGCCTGAGCCGGATCTACCACTGCTGCTACCGGGTTTGCCAAGCTATCCATAGCTTCTCTCAGTACATTCTTAGGTCTCTCTAATGGAGGTCCTCTACCTTTCCTCGGTGCCTTAGGTGTTACCTCCGGATCTGGTGCCAGATCCTTGCTTGCGCCTGCACCCGGCGCAGTCATCATCACTTCAGCACGGTCCGGGGAACGAGTGATACGCGCCCCGTGAACCACGCTAAGGGGTGGCTCCCCTGCCTCGACGACGTGCCGCGGATGAACGCATGATGCGTCCACAGCAACGTACACCTTGTGTGCACTTAGCTTGACGAAGAGGCCGTTGCGCGGAAGTGGGCGCGTGCCGAAGCAGCCGGCATTGTTGCTGATGAAGTCCAGCGCTCCAAAGCGCTGAACGAGCCCGGAGACGATGCGTTCACCGGTGGCGATGAAGTTTCCCGTCCGGATCTTCACCCCTGCTAGCGCCGCTAGCCCCACGGTGGGCGCCAACTGTCGTGGTGGTGTCACGGCAGATGCCATGGATAGGCTAGAGGTGGGGACTAATACACGCTAAGGGAATCCAGGGAGGGATAGTGAAGTGATTCTCCACACAGAAGTTTATATTTCCTTTGCCTCCAAGGTTACAAGTGCTCCTAGAGCTGTATTGGCGAGAGGAGGAAGAAGGATATCTCTTACTCTCGCTCACATATCACACTTAAAACCCTAGCCAAAACTAGAAAAATCGGAGCCCCCTCTATAGAAGCCCTAGCCCTCCTTATATAGGGGGGCTAGGTCTCCACTTAGGGCATACGTGGAGGCATATTCCTAAGAATATGCCATCTCCCAAAGTAGTAAGCCGACCGGGTTACTTTTCCCTCATGTCACACATGCAGAGGCTACGTGAGCCTCTGCGGCGCCCGTGTCAGCCGACATGGGCATCGTCACCCTTGTCGGCCATGCCTCGGTGGTCCTGCCCTTGTCTGCTTCGCTCAGGCAGTGCGTACCGGGGCTTCTTTTGACCAGCGAGATTCCTTCCTTCTCCTAGAAGCTAGACGTGACCCGGATCATAGTTGATCCGGCCACACCCGTTCCTGCATACAAGTTAAACATGTAATTCCGACTTACTGCTTAAGTCGGTTGAGACTTAGTTAGGCGAACGCCCCCTGGTCTGGGTTACCCTGTGATTCGGCCTGCCGTGAGGTGACTCGGCCAGCATCCGCTTTGGCCTTGCCGAACCTCGGCTAACTCGGCCTTTATACCCGGCGTGACCCTACCCAGGGGTATCCCCCCAACACCACTTATAATTATCCATACCACTTGTATTTCACTATCTCTTCGTCGAACTAGTGCACCTATACACCTGACAAGTGTATTGGGTGTGTTGGGGACACAAGAGACTTCTTGTATCTTGATTGTAGGGTTGCTTGAGAGGGGATACCTTTGACCACTTCCTCCCTGAGTTCGATAAACCTTGGGTAATCCACTTAAGGGAAAACTTGCTACTGTTCTACAAACCTCTGCACTTGGAGGCCCAACAACTATCTATAAGAATAGAAGTGCGTAGACATCAAGCTATTTTCTGGCGCTGTTGCCGGGGAGGTAAGGTAAAAGGTACTCACATCCTCCGGTGTGAGTTCTCGAAGTTATTTCCTTTAGATTCTGTAATTATATCTTTTTGTTTCTTGTTTTTATTTTCACTAGTTAGGCTTAATGGAAAACAACAACAAATTTTGAGAGCTTTATAGTATTTTTCTTGAGTTAGGACATGAAATGTTTGAAGAGAAAATTTAAAAACCTATGGAACTTTGTTTGCATGCTAATAGCAATGTTGTTAGTTTGAATTCTTTGGACACCATTATTGCTAATGCTATGGAAACGTCTAAGCTTGGGGAAATTAGTTTTTATGAAAATGATCTTTTTAGTTCCCCAGCTTTAAAGAAGAAAATTTGCTCTGATGATACTTTATCTCCCATATGTGGTAATTCTAATGATACTTGTGATATTTTAAATCCACATACTGAAAGCATCTCTTTTAAAATACCTATAAAAATTGTTGAACGTGTTATGAACAACTGTTATTTGGGAGATGGAACTGTCCATCCTGGTGATCATTTACTCTTTATACACGAATTATGCGAGTTGTTCAAGTGTGCAGGTATTTCAATGAACCAAGTTAAGAGGAAGCTATTCCCTTTTTCACTTAAGGGCAAAGCAAGGGAGTGGTATGAGCTACTAGATGATCCTCATCATTTGGAGTGGAAGAAACTTGAATCTCTCTTTTACTCTAAATTTTATCCTCCTCATGAAATTCATAAAGATAGGAATTACATTTATAATTTTCATCCACATGATGGAGAAAGTATTGCCCAAGCATGGGGGATATTGAAGTCACTAATGCTCAAATGTCCCATTCATGAGCTCCCTAGTAATATTATTATTAATAATTTTTATACAAGGCTTTCAGGACATTTCAAGGACTACTTAGATACTTGTTTAGAGGGATCCTTCACAAGTAAGGAGGTCAAAGCTAAGTGGGATCTTCTTGAAACAATTCAAAGCAATACCGAAGATTGGGATAACAACAAAGGTAAAGAACCAGGTATAAACTATGAGTATGATTGCATTAAGTCTTTCGCTAAAACTGCTGATTTTCAAGAGCTTAGTGCTAAATATGGTCTTAATCCTCAAATTCTTGTTGATTGTTTTAGAGCCTTTGCTTCTCATATTAATGCTCCTAAAGAAAACTGGGACATGTATCATGAGCCTTTTAAAGACACTTGCATGAAAAATGAAATTATTATTAATGATAGCAATAAACATGCCCAAACCTCTGAAAGTACTATTTCTTATAAGCATGTTAATTTTTGTGGAATACATAGACCTTGTGAGAATAATCAAATTGAAGAAAAATATTGTATCAACCACAGGAATGAAAAAACTAGAATGTGGTATAGGTCTTTAAATGATCTTGGTAAAAAAGTTTGTGCCCTTTATCCATTTATTTGTGAACTTTGCTTTGAAGTGGGTCATTTTAATTTTCAATGCTCAGGCCATAATAATAACCCTTCTAATCCAAGGAGTATTGCAAGTTTGTATTGTGATGACATGATCACTCCTAATTAGCATGATGAACTTACATTATTTTTGGGGTGTGAAGAGTTATCAAGAAAACCTCTTTGGTAGATATGGGTGCTTCTGATATGAATAGTGTCCTGCATGGTTGTCATCTTTATTGTGTTGATAATTGCCACACAAATACTTACATACAAAATATTATAAAATATGAGGTTTTACCAAAATATGACAGGACTAATATGTGTTTTGATCTTATTAATGAAAAGGAGGAATCCTCCAAAGTTTCTTCTATTGTCTCTGACAATAAACCAGGGTATATGGAGAAGATTCCTTTCGAGCCTCTCCCTCCTAAAGATAAGAAGAAAAATAAGAAAAGGAGGAGTAAAAGGAGAGAGGAAACAGTATTTTCCCCTAAGCACGTTGCTCCTATTATAGTTTTTGATGAGTCTGAACTCGATGATGTTCCTATGCCTATTACCTATAGTAGTGATCATGATTGGGAAAAGCACACTACTTTTGATATTGAAAATCTCTTCGGTACCAATTCTGAAAATGATGATATTAATAATCTCTGTACTATTAGTGCTATCCATTTTCCTTCCAATGATGATACATTTACAAATGAACACACTTTTGAAGATAACTATTCTATTGCTTATGATGATAATATACCTCCAATATATGATGATTGCAATGATGAATATGATATTTTCAGTCCACCTACTATTGAGGAGGAAATTAATTATGATTACAATATGCCTCCTATATTTGATGATTATGGTGATGAGAATAATAATGATAGCTATTTTGTTGAATTTGCTCCCACTACAATTAATAAGAATGACTATGTTTATGTGGGGAGTATTAATTCTTTTATGCATGTGGCTCATGATAAGAATGTTTCATGTGATAGTTATATTGTTAATTTTATTCATGATGCTACTGAAAGTTATTATAGGAGAGGGAAACATGGTTTTATGCATCTCAAGAATATTAAGTTTCCCCTCTTTGTGTTGAAAGTCTTGAAGTTGCACTTATTTTGCTTTCCTATGCTTGTTGCTTGGTGATTTCATGACTTGTTTCTTTACAAGATTCCTATGCATAGGAAGTGGATTTAGACTTAAATTTGCTTTGAATTGCTTCTTGATGCTCTCTTTTACTTCAATTCATATTTCTTATGTGAGCATCTTCTCAAACTATCATGCCTAACTTAAAGGCGTTAAAGAAAAGTACTTATTGGGAGATAACCCAAAAGTTTTAGATGAGTCTTGGAAGTTATTACTTCAGTAATAACCTCTCCTTATACTTTTTATTTGCTTTTTGTGCCAAGAGTAACCTCTAATGAGAGAGAAATAATGTTTGGGAAAATTGCTGTCCCGAAACAGATTTTTGTGCTTCACCGTAGAAATTCGTGTAAAATCTCTGTACGTAGATTTGAGCTGTAATTGTTTGTGCTTCTGCCCCAGGTTGTTATCCAACTTTCGTTAGTTCAACACTTTTCGATTTGAGCAACGGAAGGGCTTCGAAAAAATCTGTTTTTACCTGCTGGTCTGTTTTGACAGATTTCTGCCATTATTTGCATTTGCTTCTTGTTGGTTCCTTTTTTAGTTCTTTTTGGGGAATTGATATTTTCAAGGTAAGTGCTACAGTAGCTTGTGTTTTAATGGAAGTTTTATTGGTGTTGAAACTGAACCAAAAGACTTATTATCTTGAGTGCACTAATGTTGCTAATAAAGATTGTGTGAAGTTTTGTATGAAGGAAAAAATTCAGATGTATGGAGAGAATGATGTAATGAGATGAAGAATGGACTAAAGCTCAAGCTTGGGGATGTCACCCCGTGTCACCCCAAGAAATATTCATACGGTACAAGCGTCAAAGCTTGGGGATGCCCAAGGCATCCCCTTCTTTATCAATAAAAATCACAGGTTTCTTCCAAACACTTCATTTTTATTGTTTCATGCACAGTTGTGTTGTTCTTGGAGCGTCTTCGTTTTTTGTTTTTGGTTTTAGTTTGCTTGGTTTTCTTAGTTTTCTTGAATAAATTGGTTGGACCCCCTCTTTCATGCATTGGTTTTCAAATAGTTTGGTTTGGATTGGAAAAAGAGTAGGAAAGTTCATGCTTAAGTGGTAAAGAGAGGTTGTTTTTGACTATGGCCCATGCTTTGTCATGCCATGCTTGATATTGTTTCGGATTTATGCTTAGTGATCTTTGCTGTAGCATGACATGTTATAAACAATTTAGATTGCTTAATGTGTCTTGGAAGAATCATGCGTTGTTTTAGCATATTAAAGTATAATATTATGGTATTCTCCTTTAATGCTTTATTTGGGTTGACTTGGCGCATGCTCACACCATGTTATGACTATCCCAAGTCACCATAGCCTTTATGATCCTTTAGTTTTCGACTTGTAATATCACTTTATGCTTTAATTAATAATGTTTTGTCGCTTTGCATGATTATGGCCATTATTGCTCTCTTAGTTGGTCGCTCCTAGTCTTTTGCTAGCCTCCGTAACCAAGTATGAGTTCCACTCATGCATCCAACTCCAAATAAAACCCAGTTATTCCAAAGAGTCCACCATACCTACCTATTAGCATTTGCTATTCCAAGTATATTCATGCTTTTATCTACCTTCCGAATTAAACTTGTTATGAGAAAACTAGTGATCAAAGCTCTCACGAACTTGATGGCACACTTTAATTTTCTTGCCCTTAATAAACTTGAACCATTGTGTCATGTATGTTGTATATGCTTGCACTTATACGTTGGGAATTAGCAGAACCATGTTGTCATGGGGAACGCTTTCAACATTGCACTTGTACTTTGTACCTAGTTGATATCATGATCTTTTGTCTATGGATGTCGTCGGTGTGAAATGAAAGGGGAGCTTGTAAGTCCATGGAGTCATGTATGTGTGTTAGAGAAACGCCTGGGCCGCCGGTCTAATCCATGCCTAATCATGGTGGAAACCTGCAGCGTAACCATAATGATCTGTCTATGAAGCATTCTTCTTATAAAAAAAGAGTCAGATATTGAGAAAAAGAGAAAAGGAAAAAAAAGAGATATGAGAAAAGAGGAAAGAGAGAAAAAAGCACCATTTTCCCATGGTAAATAAGAAGATTGCTGAGATGCTCGTTGTCTGCTTGCCTTGTCATTTTGATATGGGGATTCCTCCGTATCATCGGGCAAGGGGTACCCCGTTGGCGGTTCTCTATGATACACATGTACTTACTATGACAAGAAATTACCGGTAACTAAACTTGAGTAGAATGAGGAGCGGTCCTCGTATTCAAGGGACATGAGATTGCCAACTTATACTTTGTCAAGCATATACTCCATAGTTTATTCACTTTAACCTTAATCACTTCAAGATGCTTATGATAGGGGCAATGAGAGCTAAAAGCTAATAAGTACCATAATTTTTGGAAGCTCTTTATGAGACTCGAATCCCTGCTTCCTTCTATGAAGGCCTTTCTTCCACTTTTATATTGAGTCTCCATCTTCTATCTTTATGCACCTATTCAGAGAGCATAGTGGCCATTCTTAATGTGCATTGTCCCAAGACTTGTTTATTGATGCATAACTTTGATATTGCTTGTTCTTAAACTACTTGTATCTAGTCACCCTTATGAACTTTGAAGGTGTCCTATGCATTTATGGTTTGCTACACTATGAGGGACAAGCTGAATACCATTCTCATTATGTTTTGTTTATGTGAAACAAACAAACGTCTTTCAAAGCATTGTTATTCATGAATCTTTTGTTTGTATCCTTTCATGTTACAACATAGTTGCTATGTCTTATTGTTAGAACTTTATCCTTCATGCTATGTTGAAGTACTATGATCCCAGCTATCCATGTTTTACAAACACTTTGATCAAGTTTATGATGGTGCATGTCACCTCAAAAATTATTCTTTCTTTTTATCACTTACCTACTCGAGGACGAGCAGGAGTTAAGCTTGGGGATGTTGATACGTTGCAAACGTATCTATAATTTTTGATGTTCCATGCTTGTTTAGTATCTACTTTGCTTTGCTTTGTCAACACTTTGAGGTATTTTTATATGTTTTCTAGGACTAACCTATTAACAAGATGCCACAGTGCCAATTGCTTGTTTTCTTCTGTTTTTGGTTCTAGAAAAGGCAGAAAATCAATATTCTTGGAATTGGACGGGACAAAAGCCAATATGCCTATTTTTCCCGGAGCAACACGGAAACACGAAGCAGAGACGGAGTAGGGCACCAGGGTGGGCACACCATATGGTGGAGCAGGCTAGCCCTGACCACGCCACCAGGTGGTGTGGGCCCCCTGGCCACCCACCGACCTTGCCTCTTCGCCTATAAGATGCCTCCCGATGCAAAAACCCTAAATCGAACAGCCTCCAGCCACGAAAAGTTCCGTAGCGCCGCCGCCACCGAAGGGGAGATTCTGGGGACAGAAAGTCTCTGTTCCGACACCCTGCCGGGATGGGGAAGTGCCCTCGGAGCCATCTCCATCGATCTCCACCACCATCTCCATCATCGCTGCTGATTCCCATGATGAGGAGGGAGTAGTTCTCTCTCGAGGCTAAGGGTTTTACCGGTAGCTATGAGTTCATCTCTCTCTATGCATGATCATATTGAGATCATGAGCTTTTAATCAAGTAGATCTACCTTGCTACTCAAGTGCTTTAATAGATCTCTGCTCTCCCCATGTGTGTGAAAGTGACAGCGTGCACACCATGGTGGCACTTAGGCTAGACATTACAAATACTTGTTATGAGTTATATTTGGAGTTGAATGTTTCTATGAAATTGTGGTGTTTGTTGGAACCATCTAGTGCTCAAGGTGATAGTGTGGGGTTATCTAGATGGGAAAAGAGAACCTTGAGGAGTGCTGTTATAGCCCTACCGTGGATTAGCGTGTCCAACCGAAGAGTAGTTCAGAGTAGTATCATAAAGAGAAGATATTTATATGAGAGTTTTAACTAGTGAAAGTATGATCCCTAGGCCTTGTTTCTAAGCATTGAAACACTGTTTGCAACTAGATCTATTACATGTTTGCTTGCTTCCATCTTTATTTTAGTTTACCTTTAGTCTCTTCCACGCGCCATCAAAGCTATTTTCTGGCATCGTTACCACTTATAATTATCCATACCACTTGTATTTCACTATCTCTTCGCCGAACTAGTGCACCTATATACCTGACAAGTGTATTGGGTGTGTTGGGGACACAAGAGACTTCTTGTATCTTGATTGCAGGGTTGCTTGAGAGGGGATACCTTTGACCACTTCCTCCCTGAGTTCGATAAACCTTGGGTAATCCACTTAAGGGAAAACTTGTTGCTGTTCTACAAACCTCTGCACTTGGAGGCCCAACAACTGTCTACAAGAATAGAAGTGCGTAGACATCAGTTAGTGGTGCCGCCGCAATTATATGGGCGGAGCAACACCACCCGCCCGTATAGTTCCGGCCGTATAGTTTGGTGCAACCAAAAAATCGCACCGGGGCGGCTAGGTCCTCCTCCCCTCCTCATTATTTCTCTCATATTATCTTTCCAAACCTCTCAAAATCCACCTAGAACTTTTGATTCTTCGCGGATTTCATTCGTTTGAGTGGGGGAATCAATATATCAGTATGTTTCTCTCCGTATCCATGCTTTATTTTTAGATTTCCATGGTTGAAACTCTCACATTGATCTAATGGATGAACTCGAGCTTATTTTGTTTTACCTATTAATTTCTCATGTTAGGATTGAATTTTTCCATGTAGGATCGTTCATATATCATGTAGAAACTATATGCCTAAGGTTTTATGGTGAAATTGTTTAGTGCATCACGATGAACAAGATCGGTAACCTCTTTCGTTCGAGCAAGCGCCAACAGGGTGAGGGCACGAGCTCGGGGACCCGAGCCTCGCCCAACTCCAAGTTGGACATTGTCTCATCGAGGAGGGTGTTGCCCACACGTTGGGCCGACCACAACTTTCTCACCGTGGAAGGGATGAAGGCGGACTTCGACCTCATGTGCAATAGGTCGGGGTTGGCGGTACTTGGCTTTGCAAGCCACGATACCTACGCCGAGCTTACCCATGAGTTCCTTGCCTCCTTCTACAACGACCACAAGGAGAAAGGTAATATGTGCACTGTAAGCTTCACCATGAACCGGCAGCACTATGAAATAAATTTCGAACAATTTTGCAATGCTTTCAGCTTCCCTCATGTTGGGGAGCATACTTTTACTAACCTCTATAGCGTCACAAGTGGAGAGACTTGGGAGGTTATTTCTGTTAATGGTGGCAAGCAATTCTACCAAAAGAAGATGTCCACCATTCAGAACCCAACCATCTGCTACTATGCTTTGTTCCTTGCCAACACACTACTGGGAAGAGGTGACATCGGTTCCATGGCTAATGCGGACATGGCAATGATCACCAAGGCTCTCTTCCCCACTTCACTACAAAGCCCCAATCCTGCAGCTCTACTCATCCAGCACTTTCGCCACCAAAGCAACAAGACCAAAGGTGATATTCGCATTGGTGGATTGGTAACCCACCTTGCCTATGCATTAAATATTATACTACCTGTTATGGAACCTATTTATGGCTCCAAACTCATGGATGTCAAGTATTTGACTGCTTGTGGCTTCCTTGGTGTCTACCATGCTAACCAAAGGCTCCGAGCATATCAATTTAGTTATCTTGGTGATGCACAGGGTGAGCAGGTTCAGTTGACATGCCCCCAAGCCTTCTCGATTATGGAGAAGGACGCTTGGATCCTCACCAAGGACCAAGTGATGGAGATCATGGCCGATCTCCAGCCTGATGAAGAGGAAGATGAAAAAGGAGGGTAGCAGGATGAGGAGGAGCAGGAGAAGGAGCGGGAGGAAGAGTAGGACACAACCTTGCTTGGGAGGGACAGTAGCAGCAAGGGGGAGCCTAGGGCCCGTGGCCCAATCAGCCACAGCAGGGGTACGACTACGTCCCCTATCAGGAATTCCAGCAGCTCAACCAGCGTGTTGGGGAGATCGACCACACTCTTCAGGAAGTGAATGAAGATGTGAATACTTTGACTCACAACTTCAGTCACTTCATGACCCACTTCCTCGACTACTACCAGCAGTATCCGCACCAGCCGCCAAATGATGGCAACAACTGAGCCTAGCAATAGCCTAAGCTTGGGGGAGGTTTGAAAACCTCCAAACTTTGCATTCATGTTTTTATTTCTTCTTTTGATTTATTTTATTTAAATTTGCAAGTTTATTTTCAGTTTTGCATTCCTAAACCAAAAATACAAAAAAAATAGTTGTAGCTTTATTTGCAAGTTCGTTTCTTTGTTTCTCTCGGAGATTGCTTAATTTCAGGTGATTTGGCAATGTGGAAATACAGGAGAGGTCCGACTCAAATATGAGAACGAAGCAAGTAAGAAGAGGTATCACATTCCTTTCATCACCTTCTTTGCAACCTTAAATTGATCCTACAATTATTTACTTGCTTGCACTGGAGTCACTCTCCACTTAGCTTGTTATCCTACAAATTCTATTCCTTTGCTAGTGTCTCCTTTTTAGCTTTGAAACAATGAGCAATGAACTTGGTTAAAAACACTCCTACATTTTTACAACAAGAGAAAGCATCTGAAAGATGACTTGAGTCCATGCTTAGCTCAAAGAATTTGATTTTAGAACTACTCCATCCCATTTGAGCTTAATATAAAAAGACTCGATAGTACCCTTGATTGAAATTGTTTGATTAAATGGATGCTTCGAAGTAGTAGAAATTATGCCACTACTTTTTCTAATAATTATCGTAAGATATTGCTTTACTTGTGTCATTACAACTCTGTTGTGCTCCATGGGGAACTATTAACTCCGCTAGCCAATGAACGATCTAAATGTGGGAAACCACTTGATTTCAGTTATTGAGTTATGTAAACGTCTGTAGCAGCAATGCTATGACGTGTAAATTTTTTAGTCTCCTCATGGTTTCACGTTCCAAGTGAAGTTGTAGTACTCCTCTGGCCCATTATTGCTCAACATCATTTATTGGCATGGTCACGAGTGCACAACATAGCCCCAATTAACATGTTAAAAATAGTGGCATGATTTCTCTATGAAAGAGCTGAAGTTTTTGAAAGACAAAAGAAAGAAAAAGGTGCTTTGAGAGTCTTGCAATTTGGACATGGGAGTAGATGATTTGTTCTTAAATTAAATGTTTTGATGCCAACTTGAGTACTCTTAATTGATTAAACAAACAAGAACAAAAAGGTTTCATCTCCTCAACAAAGAGAGACACCAAAAGAATTTGTCTCACTCTCCTAGCTAAACTTTCGACACTTGCTTGGGCATATGATTTATTTGCTAACAAAATATACGTGGTTAGGAAGTGGACTTAGTGCAATCTTGTGAATACTTGTATGATCATATTTAAGAATGCAGGGATTGTGAACAAAATACATTGACACCAATTCAAACTTGTGAGTTCCTTTATTTTCAGTCTCGAATCTCTGTTATTCTTCCTTATTTCCTTGTCACTCGAGGGCGAGCAACATCTAAGCTTGGGGGAGTTGATAGCTGTGAGATTCGACACATTTTTTATGGCTTTTATTGATGGTTTTCTCCCGGATTTGATCGTTTTCTAGCCTTACCTAACACTAATACTTTGGTAGCAAAGAAAACTTGGTTTTTAATGTGTGTTTCAGGTTCTGAATAGTCAACATAAGGTTTTAACTAGAGAAACACAATATTCTAGAGAAAACAAGCAAGTCTCGCTTTGGAAGCACTCGAGGGGATCTTACAGAAGCTTTAACGAGCAACTATATGGCGGGAATATTTTCTGGCCTTATAGTTCCCACCATATAGTTGCCACCGCCTCTGTCTTATTAAAAGGGACAACTTCCATGAAGGGACGGAGGACGAAAACATAACGCAGCAGCCGCCACACCCTCTAGAAGGGGGAAATAAGAGATCCAGAGAAGAAGGAGAAGACGTTCTTCATATCACTCCATGATCTTCAACCTCCTAGCTAATGCACCTCCATAGCCACTACTTGTACTTGAGGGAGAGGGATCTCCACCTTGCAAGACTAGGGTTTGAGATTGTTTCTTCCCATCTTGAATTGTGTTGGATATTTTTCTATTCTTATTGTGGATCTCCATGGTAATACCAAGACGAATTCCCTTTATTTGATTATATTGATGATCTGTTCTTCTCTCATGTGTGAGTAATTCCCTTGGGCGTGGGAGATGTAGGGGATTGGTGAGATGTGATGTGCCTTAATATATTTTCCATTATTTTGTGATTGATTCTAATTACTATATTATGTGTGCTTGACTATTTGTGGGATGCCTAATGCTTGTTGTCCAATTAAGGGCCCAGACAACACGATGCTTTGTTCTACGTAGATAAGATCTTGTTCGCTAGTGAACCAGCGACCCCCGGGTGACACGGGGATATCAATGGAAAACTAGTAGACTCGAGGATAACGGGGAACCACTATGCTTATTGCATTAGTCCAATCCAAGGAGCTTAATCGCTAAGCGACCTGAAGGGTTTTAATCATCTAGTGTCTAACCATGGTTTTGATAACAGGCTAGTAGGATTATTGAAGTTGGGATGAAATCTACCAAGAGGAGTTTCAGCTAATTATGGGTTGCTCCCCTAAACATATATTTATAAGATTATAATTGTTACATTTATCATTCATCCACCTAGCATAGTCACTATCACCATGAACTGAATCTCCCCGCGCCTTCTTTTGCCATCTGCAGGAAACAACAAACAACCAAGTCATTCTTTACTTTTATCCTTTATATTTCTAAAGTGTATATTTTAGTTCTATTTAAATACATCTCATTTAATCAAAACCCATTCCGATTTCAACACTTGCAATCAATTCACTTGAAGACCTATGGAAAACTTCGGGTGTGACAGAGACTTCACCCATAAACACTTACCTTTGGGCTCCCTGTGGGATCGATATCTATACTTCGAAACTAGCTACAAACAATCTATGCACTTGCAGACATCATTGGGGCACTTCCAATTCGCTTCGATAAAGTGTGAGAGATTTGGACTCTCTCAAGCAGGGCACTTGGTAGATAGATGGAGCTATCACAATAGTTGTGGGCTTCGAGGTAAGGAGGGTTGTCGAAAAATCCAACAGGAATCAGATAGAGATCTAATTGGCAAGGTGTTGCCTACTCGGAAGGTTGTCCAACTAGTAGTGATGCATTGGCTCACTAGTCGGATAACTGACTGGGATCCTGAATCACTGTCGACTGTCGGAGGGATACCAGTCTCAGTGGCAGTGTGCATGATTAAAGAGCTTAATCTGCCTTCTCCTATTATAGATACATTGTCTTAAGTGTTTTGCATCTTTTGTTTGTAGATGGCACCAATTAGCACTGTTTTTATTTCCAGTAGTGTGTTGCATACGATCCTTGAGAAGGACGAGCTGAATGGAACAAACTTTACCAACTGGTATCGTAACTTGAGAATCATTCTCAAGAAATAAAAGAAGGAACATGTCCTTGATAATCCGATTCCAGGCGAGTCAGGTACTGATGAGCCTAACGCTATAAGAACCGCCTTGTGCCAGGCTCAGGATGAGTCAACAGAAGTCAGCTGCCTTATGCTCGCTCACATGGAGCCAGAACTATAGCAGCAGTTCGAGAATGTTGAGGCGTATGATATGATCGTTGCCCTCAAGAGCATGTTTGAGACACAAGCTAGGACGGAGAGGTACAATGTCTCTAGAGCCTTGTTCGGGTGCAAGCTGAAAGACGAAGATCCACTAGGACCGCACATGATCAAGATGGTCGGATATGTGCAGTCCTTGGATTGTCTGGTTTTCCCCTTGAGCAAAGAATTTGCTATAGACATTTTCCTAAATTCTCTTCCTAGTGCTTATGGTTTGTTCATTTCGAACTACCATATGCATGTTATGGACAAGAAACTGGCAGAACTTCAAGGGATACTCAAGACAGCAAGGCCGACATCAAGAGATGTGGCACCAGTCAAGTGTTGATGGTGCTGAACACTTCCAAGATCAAGAAGAAATATTGGTCTAAGAAAGCCAAGCCAAAGGGAGACGGCACGCTGGATCCAAGTCCCAGCGCCGGCTCAGTGACCGACATGCCGAAAAAACCTCCAGGTACGGTATGCTTTTATTGTAAGGCGGAGGGTCACTAGAAGAGGAATTGCGACAAGTACAAGGAGGATAAAGCCAGGAGTGGAAGTATGACTTCTGACTCAGGTACACTTGTTGTGAATGTTATAGACATTTATCTTGCTGACTCTCCTAGCAATACCTGGGTATATGATACCGGATCGGTTGTTCATGTGTGCAACTCGATGCAGGGACTAGTAAGGCATAGGAGCATGGCGAGAGGGGAGATTGACATCAGGTCGGAAACACGGCAAGAGGTGTTGCATTAGCCGTAGGGATGATCCAACTCCAATTACCTTCAGGATTTGTACTAGAACTGAATAAATGTTATTATGTTCCTGTACTAAGCTGAACTATCATTTCCGCCTCATGTTTGATGGAGCAGGGTTATTAATCAAGTATTAAGAATAATGGTTGTTTCCTTTTATTTGAATAATGTGTTTCATGGCTATGCATCTATCCAAGCCAGACTTTTTGTGCTTGATCTTGAATGTAAAACAGTCTATAACTTGAATGCTAAAAGGTTGAAGCGAAATGATCTTAGTTCTACTTATCTATGGCATTGTTGCCTTGGTCATATCAGTTGGAAACACATGCAGAAGCTACATGGTGATGGACTCCTGGATTCGTCCGGCTTGGAGCCGTTCAATACATGCGAGTCCTGTTTTCTGGGGAAGATGACCAAAACACCTTTTGCAAAGATTTGCGACAGGGCGTCCAACTTGCTGGAACTGATACATAGTGATGTATGCGGTCCAATGAGCACGACAGCCAGAGGTGGTTATTAGTATTTTGTCACATTCAAGGATGATCTCAATAGATATGGTTATGTCTAACTTATGAAATCCAAGTCGGGGACCTTTGAAAAGTTCAAAGAGTTTCAGAGTGAAGTGCAAAACCAACGCGGCAAGAATATTAAGTTTCTGCGATCAGATTGTGGAGGCGAATATATGAGCTATGAGTTTGATGACCATCTCAAGACTTGTGGAATAGTTCCATAGCTCACCCCACTAGGAAAAATCAGAGGAATGGTGTGTCGGAAAGGCGAAACTGAACCTTGTTAGACATGGTGAGGTCGATGATGAGTAAGACAGATCTACCTTTATCATTCTAGGGTTTTTGTCTAGAGATGGCAGTGAAAACACTAAACAAAGTACCATCAAAGTCGGCAGAAAAGACACCACATGAGATGTGGACGGGCAAGAAGCCGACCCTGGATTTTCTTAAGATTTAGGGGTGTTAAGCTTTTGTCAAGAGGTTACAATCCGACAAGCTCAGCCCCAAGTCGGATAAGGTAGTTTTTGTAGGCTACCCTAAGGAAACTTTGGGTTACTATTTCTAAAACAGAGAAGAGGGCAAAGTGTTTTTCACTCAAAATGGAGTTTTTCTAGAGAAAGAGTTTCTAAGCCAGAAAGATTGTGGGAATAGGTTGCACCTTGAAGAAATTCGAGATTCACTAACTCAGGACAAGTCGGCAACCTTGGAGGTTGAGTCGGACATTGTGCCTAAGCCAGCAAATGCACCAGAGCCATGAAGATCAGCAAGACTACGTGGATACGTACTTATGCTTGACGACAATGAGCCGACTACCTAACAGGATGCGATGGGAAGTACTGATTCCGAGTCATGGCTTGGAGCCATGAGATTCGAGTTAAAGTCCATGGATGACAATCAAGTTTGGAACTTGGTTGATCTGCTAGATGGTGCAAGATCCATCGAGAGAAAATGGGTCTTTAAGAGGAAAACTGACCAAGATGGAAATATTTCTGTCTATAAAGCACGACTTGTCGCGAAAGGGTTGCAACAAGTTCAAGGAGTTGATTACGACAAGACCTTCTCGCTAGTACCGATGCTTAAGTCAGTAAGGATCATGTTAGCACTAGCTGCATATTTTGATTGGGAGATATGGCAGATGGATGTCAAAACGTCTTTCCTTAATGGAAATTTAACCGAGGATGTGTATATGATACAGCCCGAGGATTTTGTCGATCTGACTAGTCCTAACAAAGTTGGCAAGCTACAGAAATCCATATATGGATTGAAGCAAGTAAGTCGGAGTTGGAACATTCGTTTTGATGAAGTGGTCAAATCGTTTGGCTTCATCAAAAACGAGCAAGATTCTTGTGTATACAGGAAGTTTAGTGAAAGCTCTGTTGTTTTTCTGCTACTATATGTAGATGATTGATAGTCGGAAACAATGTTCCGATGTTGCAAGAAACCAAAGATTCTTTGGAAAGGTGTTTCCAAATGAAGGACTTGGGTGAGGTGGCATTTATACTAGGAATTAAGATCTATAGATATAGATCCAGGAGACTCATAGGTTTGAGTCAGAGTACATATTTGGATAAGATATTGAAGATGTTGAATATGTATTCGGCAAAGAAGGGGTTCTTGTCGATGGTGCATGGAATCCGACTTAGTAAGACTCAATGCCCACTCTCAGATGATGAGCGAAGTCATATGGACATGATCCCTTATGCTTTAGCAGTAGGATCGATCATGTATGCGATCATATGTACTAGGCCAGATATTTATGCTCTAAGTGTAATGAGTAGATATCAGTCGGATCCTGGTGAAGGCCACTGTACAGTAGTAAAGAATATCTTTAAGTACTTGAGACGTACTCAAGATGAGTTCCTAGTCTATGGTGGTGAGGAAGAGCTAGGTGTAAAGGGTTACACGGATGCTAGCTTTTAGACCGACCTGGATGACTCGCACTCGTAATCCGGCTATCTGTTCATAGTAAATGGAGATGAAGTGAGATGGAAGAGTTCCAAGTAAGAATTGGTGGCCGATTCTACTATGGAAGCTGAGTATGTTGCTGCCTCAGAGGCGGCAAAAGACGGGGTTTAGATCAGAAATTTTCTGATTGAACTCGGTGTTGTTTCGGGTTCATCCAGTCCGTTAGACGTGTACTGTGACAATATTGGTGCTATTGCACAAGCTAAGGAACCACAAGAACACCAGAAGAACAATCACATACTTAGGAAATTTCACCTAATTTGGCAGTTTGTCGATCGTGGAGAAATTAAGCTATGCAAGGTACACAGATGCAAATGTTGCAGACATGTTGACCAAGCCGCTTCCACAACCTAAGTTTGAGGCGCACGTAAGAGTGATGGGCATGAGATTCCTAAGTCCTGGAGATGCCCGAGTGTTCAACTCTAGTGCAAGTGGGAGACTGTTAGGAATGATGCCCTAGAGGCTCACATTCCGCCATGTATTTGTAACCCAGAATCCGTCTTAGAGATAGTTGTATGTGTCACTACAATTGTTGCAGGTGTGGAACCACATGCTCATATCTAGCATTAGCTAGTTTGTCCTTAGTCGTTTGAGGTTGGGAGGGAAACCCACTACCGAGACTAATTTGTAAGTTGGAAGATGATAATGTTTCACGTGTCATGAGCATGGGGATGCTATCCGCCTTACATTGGCTAGTCGGAAGAGGTACGATAGCTAGATCGATCCAAACGTTAGTAGGACGTGAGCACACCATCATACGCTCCAACTAACACAATGGAATCCTTAGACCTGAGGGGATCGCATGATCAGAGTTGTGGAAAATCCGGCTTTGACTCCATCTAACGGTCACCATAACTAGGAGTCATAAGGGTGGTCTTGGGCTGACTTTGAAGCAAGTTGCATGACGTGGATCATCCAAGACGGAATTTGCCCCTCCATCTCGGTGAGATATTCTCTGGGCCCTCTCGTGTGATATGATTTAGAAGCATGGCCATGCGCTACTCGATCAAGTGTTGATCGAGGGAGTCCGACTTAGTGAAGCCAGAGGGAATTGGTTATCACTAGAATGAGAAGAGAATAAACCGGCACTAGGATGACATAATCTCCCCTGCGGTTTATCACCAATATTGTGAGGCAAAGGGACTCAGATAGATCGTCACATTGAGGGCACTTGCGCAAACTCGGAGTCGACAAGTCTTGCTAGAGGCTACTATCGACTATCAGCTCTAGTTAGAAAGTCACTGAGCTACGGCTTTGACTGAATGAATACTGAGTTGTGTCTGGCTTGCCATAAGCCTGCGAGATCGCACACTTAAGAGAGTGGGACTAGGTGGATGTTGATCTGACTATCACAAGCCGGCAAGTTGAACTTGTCTGGACAGCGGCACGTGTCAATGGGTTGGACCCACTTTGACTAGGGTTAGGGTTTAGGACCGAGGGACACAAGTGTTGTATGCCCTCACCTACTCGGCTATATAAAGGAAGGTGGGTGGCGGCGGACAAACAACCCTGTCATTGTGTTGGGAACGGCAGTACCTAAGAAGGTTAGATAGAGGTGTGGGGACTAGCAGGGAAGCTATCGACGGCGTCCGCAGGCGGGATTGGATACAAGCAAGCGTAGCTGGACGTAGGAAGTACCCAGGTTCAGAGCCCTCGTGGTGAGGTAAAACTCCTACTCCTGCCGATCTGACTATGAGCAATATACGGGCTACAAGCGCTCCTTGAGCTATATTCTCTAGCTACTGTTTTAAATGCACTAAGACCAACCCTTTCTACTGAGGCCTTGCCTCTCCTTATATAGGCAGAGAGGCAATGGTCTCACTAGCCAGTCTGGCTGGCGGGCCCCACAGGTGGGTCCCAGCCGGCTGGTCATCTACAGTATTCGGTACAACTATGTCCCATCAGAGTACGAGTGGTATGGCTGTCGTGGGCACAGTGAATGCCGTGCGAGCCTGTCGTCAGCATCGGGCCACTGTTCTCGTGTCATCCCCGCAAAGTCTTCGGTATGGCCAGGTAGTTGCCATTCTTGTCGTTGTACCAGGGCGTACCGCGCACTGTGCCGCACGTCGCCCTGTCCTCTTAATTGGTTCCGGCTACGCTGCTGTAGCTGGCTGCTCCGGCTACCTCACGGTAGTCGGCTTGACTTGTCTTGTCCGGCTGTGCTTAGCCAGCCGGACGCGATCCGACTGCCGTATTTCTTGTCTGGTTGGGGTATCCAGAGGTCATCCCCCCGACACTAGCCCCCGAGCGCGTGTAGATTTCACCCTTAGGTGAAATGTGCACGCGCTCCCTCTTCGTTTTGAATTTCTGGCTGGCTACGCCTGGCAGTTGCGCTACCCGTGATGTCAGTGCTGACGTCGGCCACGAGCGCGCCATCATTACTCTGCGGCGGGCAGTGAAATGTCTCGTCGCACGTCGCCTCGGGAAATTGCTGCCTGGCACTTCGGTTCTCGCTCCGGGATCTTCTGCGCACCCCGTGTCTGCACACGGGATCTAGGGCGGCGGTTAGGGTGGTGCGCGCTTCGATGGGTGTCGCGTGGCACCGCGAACGGTTGCCCTTCCAGGCCTTTAAAGGGGCGCTCGGGGAGGGTGGTTCCTCCCTTCGCTTCCTCCTACTCCCAGTTGCCTTCCTCTTCTCTCTTGCGCTCCTGCCTTCTGTGTTTTGCCACCGTCGCTGTTGTAGCCCACCGCGCCGCCCGTTTGACATCGTCGGCGGTACGGGCCACCATCACTCATCCGCCACCGCGCCCCCCAGCGAACCGGAAATGGCTGCCGAGCGCGGAGCATGGTGCGGCTCCTCTGTCACGGAGGAGCACATCCAAAAGTATCACGCCACCCTCGTCCTGCCACTAGAGGAGGAAGTGGAGGTGCGGCTCGCGCCAGCGGGGGAAGTGTCGCCGCATCCGGCGGAGGGGGAGCGGGTGATCTTCCTCTCGCACCTGGCTCATGGGTTCGTGCTGCCGGTGCACCCATTCTTCCTCACTTTCCTCGCCTTCTTCGACCTCCGCCTCCATCATCTGGGCGCCAACGCCATTGGGACGCTGGCGTACTTCGCAGCCTTCTGCGAAATCTACCTCGGGATCCAGCCGGATCTCGGGCTCTTCTGTTGGCTCTTCCGAGTCCGGCCGCAGGTTCAGTTCATGAAGGGGCCGCTGGTCGTCTGCGGCGGCACCTCCATCTACTCCCGCATGCAGACCGGCTACCCCAAGTTCCGGCTGCACGACACGGTGCGGCTATGGCAGTAGTCGTACTTCTACGTCCGCAACCTCACCGACGTGGACCGGATCAACCTTCCGGCGTACTAGGACATGGAGTCCAGCCGGCAGCAGTGAGACTTGAAGGTCTACGGCGAGAAGGCGGAGTTGGACGCGATGCTGCAATGCATGCGCTCCCTCGTCACCGCCCGTCTAACCGGCCTGGACATCACCCTGAGCTGGATGTCCAGGTTGATGATGCCGCTGCAGCAGCGAGCACACAAGATGTGCTTCTACTCCGGCCGGCTGGACCTGACCCGGCTGTCTCGCCGTGACCCCGGCTACCACAATCTGAAGGAGTGGGTGTGGACCATCACCAAGGAGCGGCTTCCGGAAGGCTGGACCTTTGGGTTGGCCCCTTACAGCCGTGACAATCGCGCGCCCCGGGTAGGTCTTTCTAGACAGAATTCTCTTTGTATTTCTTGCCCTTTTTTATCCGACTAATCTTTCGTACTCGGCAGATCTTCCCCTGCATCCTTCGTGAGGAGGGCGAGGCCCCTCTTCAGACATTCACGCCTGACTTGCTTGAGCCGCGTGCTCGTCGGTCTGGCAAGGAGTCGGACAGGGACGGGGACGTCTTCCCTAGCCAGAACGACGAGCCGGCCGCCGATCCCCACGCGGAGGTCGACGGGAAGGAAGAGGCCGTGCCATCCCCCGAGCCGTCACGGTGCCGCGCGACGGACGGCGACTCCAGCCTACCTGGCGCTGGCGGGAGTGGCTCCAGCCGTTCCAGCGCCAGCCGGCCTGCCGCGGAGGAGCCGGCCCCCAAGAGGAGCCGGACCAGCACCCTTCCCCTCAGCCGCCTTGGCCGGAAGAAGGGGCCGCCCCCGGTGGTATAGGGGTAAGTCCTCCTCCAGGCGTCCTTGCTATCTTCTGCTCCTTTCGTTTTTTCTTGTCTGTCTTTAGCTCATTTGCCTCTTTCTCTTTTTCTTTCCTTCTGCCGCTTCAGCATGTTGGTCTCCTTTGGGGCCATGAGCCCGACGCGGGCACCGACTAGATCGCCGCCCCGCGCGCCGCCTGCGTCTGCCTCCGCCCCTCCTTCTTTCGAGGCCCCGCCTCCGCCACCCCCTCGGGCTGAACCGGCTGCCCCAGCCAGAGGAGGGGATCCTTCGCCGACTATGGTGGTCCAGCCGGAAATGGTTGAGACCACCTCGCAGAGCGGGGACAGCTCTTACGCGGGGACGCGGAGGGCAGCCACCGGCAAAGAGCTCGTAGTTGTCGGCGACGACAAATCCGAGCACGAGCCAGGGGAGGAATGGAAGACAGCGGTGGTTGCGGTGAAGGAGTCGCTGGCCGCCAATGCCGTGGATGACGATGCCCCCTCCACTGCCTCGCTAACGAATCTCGCCACCACCCTCGAGCTGGCGGTGAAGGATATATAAACAAATCAAGGTCTCTAGTAGCCTTTATTCAACCAGTTCATTGTGCAACTAATGATCTAGGTTTCCTGATCATGGATATTTATATCAATTGACAATGAGGTCATATCATTGGTGAATGATGTGATGGACAGAGTGTCCCCAATATAAGTATTACGACACGATCAAGTCACAAAGTTCATCGTTGCAATAATTACAAATGTAGTATCCAACTCCTTAGACCATGAGATCATATCTAATCACTATCACTCGAGGATGCCTTGACTACAACAACTGTCATACCGTAACAGGGTGATCATAAAGGTTTCTATCAGGTATTCTAGAGGAATATGTTGAGGTGTATGCATCGAGATCAGAATTTGTTCTCTCGTGTGACGGGAAGATACACCGGGCCCACTAGACGAGATTACATCCATAAGATATGCAACATGTTACTAGATCATGAGGATGGAATATCACTAGAACGAGTTAAGAAACACTTTTCAGTAACAAGATTGAACAAGGTATGGTGATACCAATGATCAGATCTTGGACAAGTCAAGTATCGAAGTAACAAAGGGAATTTGATTTGATGTTTATGGTTCAAACAACATTGATATCGTCAAATGCACAGGGGTCATTATGGGTATCCAGGTCCCGCTAATGATCACTGAAATGAGAAGCGTCTCGATCATGTATGTGATGTTCCTGAACCATAGGGTAACACACTTAAGGGTTCTACGACACTTAGGAGATCGTTTTGGAATCAGCGGGATCACGGAAGAAAGAGAAGAGAAAGACGGAGGTGTTCGGTGAGAGAACTGGATTCGTTTTGGGAGGATCCAAAGAAGTTTGGAGAGAACTGAAAGGTGTGGTCAAAGGGAATTTAATAATGTATATTTTATATTAATTAGTGGAATTAATATTAAAATTAAATTTAATGGGGTAGCTCACCCTATTGGGCCAAACCCTAGAGGGAAGGCCCAAGAGGGCAAACCTCCCTAAGGGGCCAAGTCTCTGCTACCGCCTTGCGAAGGGGGCACGTGGGGTGGGCCACACCCAGCCGCCAGCCTCCCTTGGGCTGCGTGCGGAGTCCCACTCGGTCGCCTCCCCTCCTTGGTCCGCCGCCTCCTCCCCTACTCTCCCTTTATCCCACCTCAGGAGTTGGCAAGGAAGGGTCTTCCCTTTTTCCCTATATAAGAAGGGTCTTATGGGAGGGAAAAGACACACAATATTCTCTAAGGCATTTTTATTTAGGGAATATATCTCTCTCGTTGTCTCTCGTGCTTGCGATTCCAAGAAGAAATGCGCACGTGGGAGACAATGTTTCTTCGGCACGCCATCGCGCTGCTGGATCCCTGGTTCAAGAAGGTCTACTTCCGCTTCCCGGCTAGATCAGGGAGAACGGAGGTCGTCGTCGAACACCGGACGTGTGCGAGACCATAGAGGTGCTGCCACTTGTGACACTTGGATTGTCATGCGAGGAGCAATGTGACCTTGAGGTAGGCTACGAGTACGACTATATCATCCATGTTCCCATGAACGTTAAACCCTTTCGGTCTATAAGGGTATGTCATCAAAATCTTCTCCGTTATAACATTACTCCTAGATAGATCCTGATATATGGTGTTGCGCTAGTCATGAAAAATTATTGTTTTCTGTTGCATACCCCTTCAGTGCATCCCCCACCAAAAATCCCTGATCAGCTTCTCGTATTGCTCGCGGAAACCAACAATCAATTTGAAAATCCCCATGATGTGGCCTAGCAGGGCCTGTGCGACCGATTTGATAAGTTCATCATTTATGTCATGTGACATGAACCTTTCAGCCCAATTGGTAAGCCTTTTGGTGAATCCGTTCATGATGGGCTGGAAATGTTCATTTTTCATCCGTCCTTTTGGTGTAGGCAACCCCAAGTATTTTTTTCTCAAAAGAAGACTTGTCCACATTTAGCATGGATTTTATAACATCGTGTATCCGTGTGGGACAGGCTTGGCTAAAGAGTTGGTTTGAATTACTCAAGCATAGATCCGTTAATCCTCACTGCAGAACGGACAGACCGTATGTAGTTCATAACCCACTTAATCCAAGTGCTACATAACCCCAGTTTGTGGAGGGCCTTTTCCAGGAAGTTCCAATCAACTATGTCATAAGCTTTTGATAGGTCAAGCTTTACACACATTGGGTGTTATTTGGGTTTTTGCTATGGTGGATTTTGTGGAAACTTTCGAAAGCAATGGTTGCATTGTAGGAGATGAGCCTTCCAGTACACGAAAGCGCTCCGAGTTTCCGAAATGATGTCATCTAGTAGCGGTTGACACGGAATTTTGAGATAACTTTGTAGATCACGTTGCATAGGCTGATTGGCCTAAAATCAACAAGGCATTCTGGGTTACTTCCCTTTGGAGTCAGGACGATGGTTGTGTTGTTAATTACCTCATGCATGATGTCATCGTTGAAGAAACCCTTCAGTGCATGGGACACTTCCTTTTTAGCACGGCCCAATTCCTGTAGGAGGCTAATCATCTCGTCTATGTCCAAATGGTTGTCTTGTGAGTATATGTCCTTAAAGAAATTGGTGGCCATGTCTTCAATCTCTCTCGGACCATCAGTCCAGGTGCCATTTGCCCCTTTGAGCTTATTTATTCTGTTTTTTGTTTGCCTCCAGGTGGCCTGTTTGTGGAAATTACAAGTCAATCTAAATAGCCAAACACATATAACTCAACATGAAGTACTTTGGTTCTTACTATGTGTCTACATTTCTAGAAAAAAATATAGACCAACGATTCGACATACCATTTCTTTGTGAGGAGAGTGATTAATGGATATACATTTCTGGTTGTAAATTACATAGTACATTTCTTTGTACTGTATATTATTTGCTTTTATCTTATCTAGCACGAAACTCGTGGTTATATGTAGAATATGATCATTATTGAACTCATTTTCTCCAATTAGTATAAGAGTTTTTTGTTTCCGTGCCCCACTTTTCTGAGTAGTACTCATGTGCACCGGTTTTAGATTTCTTCACTTTTCTCCTCCTTCGGAACCAACCTCGGAAACAAGCTAACGCAGCATTTTCGTCAACCAACGCCCTTTGATTGTTCGTAGATTAAGATCCTGACATTTGTGGAACCCGTTTAACACTTATTTTTCATCGACCCACCTTATTGGTGGGGCCAAACATGGTGGGATCAACTTCACATTACAAGGACCATGAATGTGCACATTTGGGGTGTGAATTAGATTGGAATTGGAATCACCTTCTTATGGTACAATAAAGTGTCCCTACCCTACAATCTAAGATCATCCGCCATTGCTCTCTCTGGCTCCCCTGCAAAAATGTTGTGGGGAAGTGACTCTGTCAGGCAGCCCATTCTTGTGTCACGGTGATTTGCCTATTTCATAGGACGCTGAAGTGTACTCAATTTTTATGAGGGACTACCGCTCGAATGATAAGGAGAAGGAGAAGCACAAGTCCTACTCCGACAAGATGATGGTGGAGAAGTCCAACGATGACGACAAGGATAAAGAGGACACATGCATTACAACCGAGCCTTCTATGAGGCGTGGTGGAGAAGGATCTTCTGCTTATCGTGGTCTACTCGTATGTGCGATCAGCGTCATCGGACCATACCAAGCTCTAGGTTGTCGACAAAGCGCCAATGGTCATCGGCATCATGCCCATGACCGAGGTTGAGGCCAAAGTCGATGACTCAGACGACAACTTCGGTGAGTCCAATGTTGTCATAGACCAATACGAAGTGACTGTCACTCTGCCAACAATCAAGACCCCATGAATAAGATGGAGTAGTTGTAATTTATGTTAAATAGGCTTTTAAAGTTGTTTAATTTTGTTAGTTAATGTACATGTTACCAGTTAGGATTTTGTTGATATGAAATTTAACCTCAATATTATGTACCTACTTTGTTCATATGTTCGCCTCTATTCTTTAATTCTTGTTTACCATGGTGTCGATACATGCATTATATATTTTGTACAAATTGGATTAGACGTGACAATGACCTAGGTTAGTGGTGAGGTGCTATGGAATCTGGCATGAGCGATTGAGATGTAACACACCTACGGACTGCGAACGCGAGCGACATGTAGCAGACTGCATTCATGCTCTGGTCATAGTCACCGTGTCGGCCTAGTTTTCAAGCCAAATGATCAAGAGCCATACCAATGGCATGACACCGTGCATAAGTTTTGCACGTAGGTGCATCTTGGGCATGGCAAACAAGAGTTTCAAAATGAATTTCCAACTTTTTTGTTACAAAAAATTAATTGTTTAAACATGTCAGTGTGAATGGTTCTTTATTTTCTAGATTGAGAAGTATAGTAATTCATATCAATAGACATGTTGTCCAATACTTATGGCGCGGAAAAGGTTATTTTGACACCTAAGATATTTGTATGGTGTTACCTTATGAATTTATGTTTGGTATATAAATAATTATGTTCATGTTACCCCCACACCAACAAGATAGACTAAGAAATGCAACATTTGAATCATTACATCGTAAAAATAACAAAACATGCGTATTTTATGCAATATTTTTTACGTCCATAAATATCATGTCTATAATTTTTTACGTTCTTCTCGACTTCTGGGAAAATATACGTGACATAAGAATCATGTATGGTTGCAAAAAAGGGGTAGGTGTAGAATAATTATTCTTCGTCTTGTGAGTCAAATAGCGCGTCCCTTCATATCAGTATGTATTAGGGAGAACTTTATTATGTGTGCACGATCGATACTATGAAACTCTAGTACCGTGCCTAAGATGTTAAGTTTACTGGATAGCAAGACAACTAAGTTGCTATAGTATGGCACAACAAGACCAATGTGATTCTAGAAAATTCTTTGCAGTAATCTTGTCTCTGGAGTTATTTCACAGATTATCCAGTTAGTTCCTTGATATTTTCCTTATTATACCTATATTATAGAGCTCTACATATTCCCTAATTCCATATAACTATAAAAATTCCCCATACTAAACATTGTTTCTTGCCTTCTCCTTCATCCATTCCATCGTACAAATCATCTTAAGTAACAGATACTACCTCCATTCCAAAAATAAGGCATATATTTTTAATCAAAAGTCAACATTTGGTAAGTTTGGCCACTTATATAAAAAATATAAATGTTTGAATAAATACACAATGTAATTGTATTCTATGGTGAATACATTGATATTGATTTGGTAATGCAGATGTTCATATTTTGGTCTATAAAGTAATCAAAACTACGAGATGTTGACTTCTGATTAAAAGGATACGCTTGTATTTTCAAATGGAGGGAGTATGCAAATATGTATATATCGAAGGAGTATGAGTGAATGCATGTTGTACTAAATGGATTCAGCGGTCACATATTTTATGAGTAACACTACGCCATTTGGAGTATCATCTAGTTTCTAGAGTGCTTATAGAAAATATTGTCACCACAATTATCCTTTGTTCTACTAGGACGATCTTACCAAACATTCTTCACACATATAATACACCAAAATATTAATATTTTTCATCATTTATTAGAGATGCACTAAACTTTTCCAATTATCTTATCAACTAGATAATTGTTTTGACGTTAATTAAACATAATGAGCTTCGCGAAAGCCAGAGAATAAATTGTAGACAATCCTAAAATACTCAAAAATTGCAAAACTTTTTCTTACAATGTCACTTTGAATTCATGTTCACATGTTACTTGTATAAGTGATTGTACTTTCAAAAGATTTAACAATTTTATTGTCTAAATGTTTTGAAAAATAACAAAAATAATTAATATTCATCTAGCACATTTTATAATTGCAAACGATTACTAGGTACTTTAGATTATTTACCAAACAACAAATGGAAATACTATAAATCGAAGGTATAGCTGACTCAAGTGCACAAACCTTGGCTTAAAGGGGTTTGGATGTATAAACAAACATAAAATGCTTAGTAAAAGAAAGCCTTGCAAAAGGAAGAAGGTAGATCACCAAAGGAAAATGTTGTATGTAACCACCAAAAGGAAGAAGGTAGATCACCAAAGGGTTTGCAATACGTGTCATGATGAATTGTAATGTGCACACAAGAATTTTCAATTATAGAAAAGAGAACTTTCTTATACCATGATCTCAAAGTAACCACCAAATCAAACTAAAGACACTTGATGAATAACATAAATGAACAACAGTAGAACATGCATATGTATGTAAAATTTCGTCATAGTCATACCTCAATCAAAGAGTTCATTAACTTTCACATTCTACACACTTGAGGACGGAATGTTTCCATTGTTGTGAACCAACCTTTATTGACTAGCAAAACATAAATCCACTTAGTTGTTATGATGACGTTCAACATAACAAAATAAAAATATATATGCTCCAAATTTAACGAGTATAATAATATTAACCACAAAAACAAATATTTGAAGTTCTCAAACTGGGAATGGTTAAGGTAGAAGCAAGGATCACAGGGCATCCCAAGCTGTCCTAGAGTTCACACAATTCTTCATCATTTTGTGGGCCTCACCAAGCTTTGTATTTTCGCATTTTCACATTTTTGATTGCATTATATCATAGAAAACTTCACACAGAACACTCTGCCATTATTTTTATATGAAGATCCATTAGTAGACAAGATAATATCTAACACCATTGGAAAACTCAACAAAATATTTAAAATATTACTAGGGCGTTTTATAATCAAACGAGTTGCTAGGGCAAGAAATAGTCAAAAGGAGCAAGAAAGGTAAATGCAATTTCAAAAGTTTTGGCAAATAAAGAGGAAATTTTGAAAACATCAAAGCAACCATAAACATACTTCCCTCAAAAAATGTAAAACTAGTCAACAAGGCAAACTCAACAAACATACCAGTTAGAAATATGCAAGTATGATTTTTTCTTATCAAGAAGAGAGAATTTTAAAATCCTCAAGACAAACATAAACATACTTTCCTCTCGGAATAATTGCGAACATTAGAATCAGAATCTTCTGAGACACAAGCCGAATGCAATCCCACAATAGTTGGGAGAATTTAAGAATAAAGTAGGACTATCACGAGTGGGAGCAATATTACCATCCGTAGGTGCCTTACAACATTAAACATAAACATATTTTCAACAAAAGAGAAAAGAACATTGACGCCCTTTTTCACACGAGAATACCTTAACCGTGTCAATGGAGTATATTTTAGTTAATAATAGATAATTAGTTGGATCCTTGCTTTCCACACACATGATGTTGAACTATGCAGATTGAAAAATACTTTAGAATACTATGGCTATCTTCTTTATATACGTGAATATTTATGTGCATCTTATAGGTATGCACACAACATGTGGGACGATACAAAGCTTAAGGGGCCATGGCAACCCACAAGCATTGAACTAGTTTATCGAGTTTCTTTACAAAAATAATGAAAAATAATAAGCGAGACATACCAACTATATTAATGGATTTCACTAAACCTTAACCAAAAAAAAGATAGAGCTTATTTTTTCACAGAGTTCCTGGAAAAGAGATGTTATTTTCACTTTTGCATTCTACTATCGGAGAACGCAAAAATAACATTATTATCCAAATTTTGGGAAGGTCCAAACCTATTGTTTTGGTCTTGTATCGTTAGTCAGTTATCAGGGAAGACCACTCTACATCTCGGTCATGGAACATTCCAAAATAGCATGTGTGTGACTGACCTTGTTGTAACTTTCTACACTGATTTTAAAATGGAAAGGACTAAGCGTCCTCCGGAGTATATCAGGATTTCCAACCTCCGGCTTTGGGTGCTGAAACATGTCCATCTTGGTCCCCCAATCCCGCTTTTGCTCCATCGTAGCATAAAAACATCCTGTATTTGCTGCATGCAGCAAAAAAATGTTCACCAAAAAAACAAAAGAAAAAAACACACCTTGCCGAAAAACTCGCCGGAGACCTCGTCGGAAGCCTCGTAGCAAAAAGAAAATACCGTTGAAGCAAAAAAACAAATTCGTCGGAGACCTCACCGGAGACCTCGTAGCAAAACATTTCTTCTAATGATGCAAATTCACAGAACGTATGTAGCAAAAAAATGTGCAAAAGATGTATGCTATTGTAGCAAAATCGACCTAGCCGGAGGTCTCACTGGAGACATCGTAGCAAAAAAAATCTTCTAATGATGCAAATTCACATAATGTATGGAGCAAAAAAATTCTTCTAATGATGCAAATTCACATAACTTTATGAGCAAAAAATTATGCAATTGTAGCAAAACCGACCTTGCTCGCCGGAGGTCTCACCAGAAACTTTGTAGCAAAAAATGTTTTATTGTAACAAAACCGACCTCATTAGTAAAAGTATTGTACTAATATAACAACATCGCGCAACGGTTGTAGCAAAAAAGTTCTTTGTATGATGCAAATCCACAAATCGTATGGTGCAAAAACAACACTTGGTTGTAGCAAAAACAAATTCTTCACATCATGCAAAGCCAAAGAACTATTGTAGCACAAAAATTTGCAAACTATGGTAGCAACGCCGGAATTTGCAAAGTAGTATTCAGGAAACGTGACAACCGTTGGTAGCAACGGTGCCCAGCAATTGCAGCACCACCGCCCCCACTTTTATCGACGAGCACTTGTGCAGGGTCGTCGGCGGTGAGTGCCGGTTCGCAGCACGAGAGGGGCCCACCTCCCACTAGTCCTCGCCGGAAGTAGGAGAGGGAGGAGCCTCGCCGGGCGTGCTCGAGGCCGACGGCGTCCATCGGCGTCGCGGTGACCGGCGGCAAGGAAGGTGCTCTGGTGGCGGCGCGAAAGGCATTCCGGCGGACGGCTGCGTGTTTAGCGGGTGCGGGCGGCGGGGATGGGGCTTACGGGCGCCGGGGAGGGCACTCCGGCAGGCGGCAGCGCGGTGAGCTGGTGCGGCCGGCGGCCCTCGGTGGCGTAGCTACCGGTTGTGGGGATGGGGCTTACGAACCGCGTGGTTTTTTTCCCGGTTGTTGTGCGCTAGCGAGACAAGAGGAAGACGGAAGGAAAGAGGAGGGATCTGGGGAGGAGATCGATCGAGAGGGGATAAGACCGAAGGTGGTGACCCCTCGAGCGCCTCAAGATTTGTTCCAGCCTCCTCCTTGCCACCCCACGTCCGCCTCCATGATGCACTTACAGTAGAAGTCGATAAGATCTTGAAAATATGCGATGGTGTTCCTTCAGCAATCATAAGTATGCAGAAAGAAGCCGGCATTGTGAGGGAGGTCATCGGCGGTAAGTTCTGGGCGATCTCCACGTCGGACAGCGATGGTGAAGATGAAGGTGTGCTCTCTCGTTCTCCGCTGGCTATGGTCAGATCGTCTTGGCGCCGCTCATCGACGCCGGACAAGAAAACTCTACGGGATTCACCAAGATGGCTTAAGAAGATGGAGAAAAGGGAGAATCAGAGGAAGGCTGCTTTGGAGTTAGCATCCTTCTCCCCGGAAGATCGTCATGTCCAGCGGATCTCGTCCCCGACGTCGGTAAGTATTAAGTTCCTGGTGCTCAATCCCTCAACTTCCTGCCTCGATCACTTCGATTCAGCTGAATGGATCAAGGTTACGAGAAAACAAAATAGATGCAGATTTCGTGGTGCAAGAGCTCCGAACAGGTTCACCGTCGTTCGCAGAGAACGTCGACGAGCATCACCGGTTTTTTCGGATCAGTCGGCACAGAGCCGTACGAGATCTAGATCTTGTCAACATGATTTTCAAATTTCAAGGCCTGAAGGGCAAAAGGCCCATAGTATGGTTATTCTGCTGACCCAGGCAAAAGGCCAACAGGGCTCAGCACGTTCTGAACGGCCTAAATCAAAAAGTGATACCCGTCTTATGCGTATCCATCTAGGGCTTCCGACTGCCTTGTGTCGTGTGTCTGCTGTTGCTCCTGCGCCGTCATCCCGATCCGAGGGCGATCGTGGAGATCTTCCGGCCATGGCAGGGCGTTTCCATCCCCAGAGTGGTGGGGATGGAGGTAACTTTGTGCATCAACCTTACCGCAATCAGCAGGGTGGGGAAGGTGGCAATTTCCAGCAGTATCCCGTGTGCAATTCTCATGGTGGATCAGGGGGCAATTTCCATCAACAACAGTAGTTCCGTAATTAGCATCCCACACGAATGAATGGCGGGAATGCTGGTGCTTTTGCTCGAGGGGGCAGAGTACTGTTCCTCGTGGGTTGCAGGGGTTACCTCCTCATGCATTGCGGAATGATGGTCCTATCCGGGATGGAAGCAATGGAGGTCTTGTGGAGAGCTATGGCAGAGGTAGATCGGGGGGCACTGAGGCTCGCGGTCTACAGGGAGTTCCTCCTCATCAGGACTCCCGCTTTGAGTTTGGCTCTAGTTCCAATCAAGGTCAGGGGTTTATTGGGGAGTTCGGGGATTTTGATCAGGGGTATTATGAAGGAAATCAAAGAAATAACCAGAGGAACAACAGCAACTATCGGGGTAACTTTCAGTATCATCGTCCTTTCAGGCAACAGAATTTTTTTGGGCAGAACTCTAATGCTGTCCGTAACAACTATCGACGTCCAAGTAATACCGATCGTCAGTCTAATGATGCTCAGATTGATGGAGCTGGTGTCAATTGTGCTAATGCTACGGCTGGTGTGGTTGGTGCTCAAGATACACTTTCACTACCATCTCAGCAAGCTGGGGGAGCACGAGAGGTGGCGCCGATTGGTGCTAATGGTGTTGCAGAAGCCGCGAAGGGCTCTAAGAAGGACAAAGTTATATGTTTTCGTTGTGATGAAGCTGATCATTTTGCTGGAGATTGCACAGCTATTCTCTGCGTTGTTTGTGAAAAGGCGACTCATGACGCTAAGGATTGTCCCTTGCTCTTAATGCCTAAACCTGTTGCGGTGACTTATGGACTTTGTCGGGCAGAATTGATGTTTCATGAGATTCCAGCTTCTCCTGACATCAGATTCAAGCACGATAGTGGAAAGATTGGACGTATTTCTGTTCTTGATAGTCACAAAGGTAATTCGGTTGTTGGTGAGTCTCTTTCTGCCAAAGAAATCACTAGAGAACTAGAATGGATAACCCCTGGTAAGCACCAATGGGATCTTAGACCAGCGGAACCTGGTATTTTCAAGGCTATTTTCCCTACCAAATTTGATCTCACCCGTGTCATTAAAATGCCTGATATTCCGGTTGAGAATACTCCGTTCTTATTGCACTTTGAAGAGTGGTCATCGTCAGACTTGGATCGCTACCGTCTAGAGGAAACTTGGGTAAGAATCAAAGGGTGCCCCTACAAGCTTCGCTGTGATTTTTTAGGCCTTTTTGCAGTTGGCACTTTGATTGGAAAAACGCAAGAGGTTGACATGCCCTTCACTAGAGAACATGGCGTAGTCAGACTGCGTATTCAGGTCACGGCTATTAAACACATACCAGAAGGGACGGACCATACCTATGATGGTGAGGGATATGGCATTACTTTTCATGTAGAGGGTGTGGAAAACAATGCCAACGATGTTACAATGGTAAACGAGGATGAAAGAAAAGATGGGGAAGACAAACAACAAGAGAGAGAGAGGAAAATAGAGACGAGCCTCCATCTAAGGGGCCTGATCAGAAGGCTGAACCAACGGCAAAGTCCTGTACTAACTCTGCAAATTCAACGTTTGGCAAACAAGTTGTCTCTAAAGTTGCAGCTATTAAGTTTGGTTTTTTTGGTAGCACATGTAGCCTCTCGGCGGTGAAACCAAAAACATCTAGCTCATGCTTATGGGGTGATCGGGTGGAGAATGAAGAGGATACACTGCCTTCTCCGCTTTCAAAATCTGCACCACCGAAGCCGCGTTTTGGTTCTTTCCCTACTGTTGGAGATTTTGAGCGATGCTCTGATTTTTCTCCAAAGTCGCCAGCTGCGGTTATTGGAAAAGGGCAGAGTTTTGACTCTCGGCAGGATGCCGAGGGGTCACAGCAGACGGAACTTAGCCCGCGGCAGCATGTCGCGAGCACTGCGACTGAGGCTGCGCTGCAGGAGGTCTTGGCCCACTCCGATATTTCACCTATGGTTCTGGAGGTTGCTGGTGTGATGGTGGGGCAGAAGGCCTCGCCGTCCACTATCTCGGGAATGGCTACGCCCAGGCAGGAGGCCGAGGGCAGCGTTGCGTCACCACGTTCTTCTCGAGGTCGCTCAACATCCCCTGAACGCCAGCAGCTGGGGACGGGCGTGTTCCTCGGAGGCCGCTACACTCAGGAGGAGGTGGTGGCTTTCGGGGGCATTCCGGCGGCGCACAAGGACATTCGATCAAGCGACCGAATCCGTGCCCAACCGAATACGGATGCGACTCAGCTGGAGAGGGCACAACTGCGTGCGATGAACCGTGACCCATCTTCTTGCGCAGGTACAAAGTCATGTCATAAGTTTACATTATCTAATTTGTCAAATGATGAAGTTATTGCTAAAGCGTTTAGGCTAGGGGTTTCTTTGGGAAGTTCGCCTTCACAAATAATTCACTCGGTTAATTTGTTAAAAGATAATGACTTGGAACGTACGTTAATAACTTTAAAGAGAAATGAAGAAAAGGCTAGAACGGAGGATAGCTCTGAGCATAGCCTAGTTTTAGCTAAAGCAATCAGTCTTAGTGGGGATCTGCAGGAGGAAGAGCAACAAGGCTCTGAAGATCATAAGGATTTTCTACTCCGAGATTTAATTATAGGGAAACCGAACAGAAAAAAAAAAGAATGCTTGATTGTTCGTCGAAGTGTACGAATAAATAAAAATACTAAAGCTGGCTCAAAATGAAAGGTAGTATTTGGAATAGTGGAGGGTTTGGGGATACGGCAAAACACCTCTTTGTAAATGAAACTTTTAGAGAGCATAAACTAGACTTTTTCGCGATCCTAGAGATAGGTAGAGCAAACTTTACAAGTCATTTCTTGAGTCATATTTCTGGTGGCATGAACATCGCTTGGTACTGCCTGCCACCTATAGAGAGGTCCGGGGGCATGTTAATTGGTATTAATGGAACAATGTTACAAGTTAAGAATGTGGAGAATGGAGACAGGTGTGTGAAGTTACATATGGTTTCCAAGTCTGATGGTTTTGAGTGGTTGTTAATTCCTGTGTATGGGGCAGCTTAAGATGCCAACAAAGCAGAGTTTTTGGCAGAGCTAGTCCGCATATGTGAAAATGAAACACTTCCCATGTTAGTTGGTGGCGATTTCAATATAATTCGGCGTCAGGAGGAAAAGAATAATGATAATTTTTGCATAAGATGGCCTTTTGTTCTCAATGCAATAATAGAGCAATAATAGAGAGTCTTAATCTGAGAGATAGCTCTCTCAGGCAGACAATTCACATGGGCAAATAGAAGGGATGTACCTACATACGAGAAACTAGACAGAATCTTAACAATGTAGAATGGGAATTAAAATACCCTTTAGTTAGTGTGAGAGCTTTAACGAGGTCGGGGTCGGATCATACTCCTCTACTCCTTGATTCAGGTGAACAAGCTCACCTTGGAAACAAGGTCCACTTTTCTTTTGAGCTTTCATGGTGTGGCGCCCCGCTAAAACCACTACTAGAAAATCATTGTGTTTTTGTGTTACGCATCATCATGACCGCATGCTCATATCATCATGCCACATTGCATTTGAGCATCATATTAAATCTTGCCTTTTATTATTGTCTTGCATTTGTTCCTATCCATTATACATGTTTTTGATTTTGGGTTCGTACTAAATTGTATTTGATTTTTGATATATGCTAAGTGCCCAATTTGAGCTGAGGGTATATCTCTTCATTTTCATTTTCATCACTAACATGTTGCTACATATGGTCCATATGAATTTTCTCCATATTCCACCACGCATGGTACCATATGGGTCATCGATTTCCTTGGATTTAATTATGCCATATGTATTTGTGTGGATCCTTGCCATCATATATTATCCATATTATCTTGCCTAAAATATACCATACATTGTCCATATGGGTTCTTATTTATTTGCTTTGGATTTAAATCATGCCCATAGGAATGTGTGGTTTATCCATTCAAGTTTGTTCTATTTAAATCCTAGTGCTCTTGTCTCTATCTATCTTCACCATCTTCCTGTATACCGTTCTTCTTGTTCAGAATTTTTTGAGCTTTTCTTTTGTTTAAATCTTAAAAGTAACCTCATTGCCTCTCTCATTGGTTCAAACCATATCATGCATTTTTTTCGTGCATTTTCCTAAGCCTAAGAGCATTTTTGAAAACACCGTATTTTATTTTTCTAAAATATCCGTACGGTATAATATATATTAAGCTGTCATCTCTCTTTGTTATTTTAAAACAAAACAATATTTTTTGGTCTGTTGCGTGACCATAAAAGTTTTTCTTATTTTACTAAAAATAAAACAGGCAAAAAGCCCGTCTAAAATTTTGGCCCAAAACTAATCTCATCTAGTCTAATAAATATCCTAATCCCCTTCTTTCTCCTTTCCGAACCCTGACCCCCAAATCTGAGACCACCAGGAGCTCCTCTTCGCTAACTTCTGCCTCCTCTCCGAAGCACTCGTCCGTGGAAGCAAAGGGTCGGCGCCATGGTCGATTTTCCCCAACTCCGGCTACCGTGCTCCGACGACGATTCCGGCGATTCTTCTACTATTCGGCTACCCCATTCCCTCCTTGATGTTCGTGGTGAGGCTCTGGTCATCGTGGACCTCTACTCTGTCTCGATCTCGCTCTCTGTTGTGCTGCCGGCGTTGACCGCCGTCGTTCACCGCTGTAGGCGCTCTCCGGCACAGCCCCGACGGCCTACTGGTCCGGCGTCGCCCCTTTTTGGTTCCCCGCGTCAAGGAGATGCTAACGCACCAGCGCCCACGCCTCAGTTCGCTTGGCATCGACGTATTCTTGCTCAACAGCGTCGTCACCGTCCGTCTTGGTACTTGCTTCTTCAGGTTCAGTTAACACACATACATCTGTAGTTGAATCATAGCCGACATGGCTGGTTCCTTTTTAATTAGTCCATGGGATCATTTGTTTGATTCCTAGGCAGAGCAAGTTCCCCATCGTCTTTTTGATGTTTTACTCCGTCCCACTAACAGATGAACCCCGCCAGTCTTTGCGAGCTAGTGTCAGCACAACAGTTACTGTCCCAGACAGCTTCTCTTCAGGCTGCATGTCAACCTCTCGGGCTGGTTTTCCTCTGGTGAGAAAGGACGTCTGTCTTTTCTACGTTTTCTGAAAATTTCCAAAAAGTGTCCTGATCTTACAAAATCCATATCTAAATCTCTGGATATCTGAAAAATATGTTTTATTTATCAAAATGTTCAGAAAATTAAACACTACATGAATTTTTCATCCTTATACACTTCTGCATCATGTAGATTTCAGGTTATTGGTTGTTTTGCATATCACCTATTAAGTAAATATGGAGTTAATGTGAATTGGCTATTTTAAATCCTTTCTACTCCATTTAAATATGATAGTTTGTTCTTTTAACACTTAATACACACCTTGCATGCATATTGTGGGTGTTTGAGGCTATTTCGACAATTCACATAAATTAAATATGGAGACCATATGCGGACTTTTCTAGTCTTATTTTGGACTCCATTTAAATTTGTATAGCGAACCGATACCATGTTTTAACTTGTTAATACAACATTTAAATTGCGGGGTTTCTAAATAACTTGAACCGTTTAATTAAATATCGGGACCCCGGTTCCGCTTAATACTGCCTAATTACACCGCATCTGCATCATATCATAATTATGCCGGATCTTCTGCCGTAGTATTAAATATTGCATCCGGTGTCTCTGCTAGTGTTTGTTTCTTCGCGGATTAGGCTGATGAGTTGATGCGAGTATCGACAAGTTCTCCGGATATGATCCTTCGGCAGTGTTTTCCAGGCGAGCATTCTCCCCCTTTTTATCTATTTTGCGTTTATAGTCTTTACTTCCTCTTGTTGATCTATTGCTATCCTTATTGCGATGTTTTAGTTTTCGTGTACCATTTATATTCCCTACAACCTCTATATTGCCTTGGACACATCCTATTGCATGTTGTTTGATAGACAGTCGGCCTTGCGAGTCGTAGTTGCTTGCTCAGGTGTTGCTTCGCGTCATTGTTGTTCCACCGTTATTGGAAGGTTGGCACATGCTTAATGGTGGAGATGATCATGACTTTAATTACAACTTGATAATAAAATGATGGGAATAGATATAACTAATGCAGAGGCATCGGTGGGCAATAGATGTTATTTGGTTCTTCCACGCTCACTTGTGTCACGTAGGACCCCGAGTACTTGATACCTGTTCCTTGACTATTCGCACTATCCACATCCGGGAGAGTCTATGAATCCCCCTTAGCCAGAGCTTGATTCATTTCTTATTTCTTGGGACCACAAAGTAGTTTGGGGCTTTATTACTATCCTGTACTTATGCCATGCTTTACTGCTTTATTTAAGATTGTGCGTGGAGCATCTGTACTGTTTAGGATTGCGGAGTGTTTTCGCGGTATCGACAAGCTCAGTCACACTTTCAGGTTCCCAGTCGTTTACAGCCATTAGCGCAAACCTTGGGTCCGTCTCGGAGCCGGCCAACTTCATTGCGGGTAGCTTAATGTGGTGGCCCCCTGAAATATTTTATGAATCCTGTGATCGCTTTGTCGTGAATGCCTCGTTGGGTTTTGAGTTGGTTTTTCCGAGGTTGATCGAGTGTGTGTTGCTATTTGTGCACCCCTACAGGGTAAAACTTTCTGAAAGCCGTGTCCGCGGTTATTGACGACTTGAAGCACAGTATCTCGATCATAGACAAACATAACTAAAGTAGTGCTATAAATTTTAACTTAATATATGACTAGTAATCAGATTCAACTATAACGGAATGGATATTAAAAATGCCAACAACTGCTGGATCTGGGTTGTTTTGTTATATATGCCTAGTAAGTATTGCAACTCCAATGTAATATGATAAAAGTGTCAACAACTATTGGGTTTTGGGATTCCTCAGGACAATTATATCCGACTACTAAATGTTCCAACTACAACGGAATGATAACTAAAATTGCCCACTACTTATGTTATCATACCTACATCTGATTAGTAAGTGCTGCAACTATAACAGAATGAGTAAAATTGCCAACTGTGTGTGTTCCTTGGTCCGACTTCCTCGTTTGGTCTCGAGGGGGAAATACCAGGACGGGTATGTTTGTTGTTAGCCTCAGGTTGGATTCGAACAGGTCTTTCTTATCCCTCTCTAATAGCCGCCAGTTTTTCTGAGTCTCTATAGGTTGTTTAGTGCTGTTGTGCTGCCGCTTTAGTCCACCATACCTATGTAGGCGAGAGCCGCCGAATTCTAGCCTCGCCGTGTACTGGCCTCAGTACTGACGCTCCTATTTTTCCTTTGCTCTTTGTCGGCACCCCTTTTGTTTTAGCAGGTTTGATATCGACGTCGTTAGCAGAGTTATCCTTCCGGCTTGGCCTGGGCAGGGTTATGGACGCAATTGGTTATTCTTCAGGGCTCTTAGCCCCATTAGCATCTTGTCTGTAGTCGGACGCTCTATTGTTTTCAAGGTGATTTGAATCTTTGTATAGTATATCTGTATTATTGACTCATGGAGTCGTTGTTGTATATATATGTTATGTGGTTTATATCATGGACTAATGTGTAATGGTATTACTTCGTTTTCCACCCGCATGAAAGTATTCCACATTTCTTTAAATGCATGCCAAAATCATAACTTAGATATTCACCTCCACGGTCAGAACGCAGAAACTTAATCTTCTTGTTACGATGATTTTCCACTTCACTTTGAAATTCCTTAAACTTCTCGAAAGTTTTGGACTTATGTTTCATAAAGTAGACATACCCATATCTACTTAAGTCATCCGTGAAAGTGAGAACATAACGATATCCACCACGCGACGCTACACTCATTGGACCGCACACATCGGTATGTATTATTTCCAATAAGTCTGTAGCTCGCTCCATTATTCCAGAGAATGGAGTCTTAGTCATTTTTCCCATTAGACATGCTTCGCATCTTTCAAGTGATTCAAAATCAAGTGATTCAAGAAGTCCATCAGAATGGAGTTTCTTCATACGCTTCACTCCAATGTGACCAAGACGACAGTGCCACATGTATGTAGAATTATCATTCAATTTTGTTCGTTTAGCATCTATGTTGTGAACATGTGTATCACTACTATCGAGATTCAGTAAGAATAAACCATTCATCTCAGGTGCATTACCATAAAAGATATTACTCATATAAATCGAACAACCTTTATTCTCGGACTTAAAAGAGTAACCGTCTCGCAATAAACAAGATCCAGATATAATGTTCATGCTTAACGCAGGCACCAAATAACAATTATTCAAATTTAAAACTAATCTCGAAGGTAGATGTAGAGGGAGCATGCCAACGGCGATCACATCAACCTTGGAGCCATTTCCAACGCGCATCGTCACCTCGTCTCTCGCCAGTCTT
Organism: Avena sativa; assembly: GCA_916181665.1. Classification (NCBI taxonomy): domain Eukaryota; kingdom Viridiplantae; phylum Streptophyta; class Magnoliopsida; order Poales; family Poaceae; genus Avena; species Avena sativa. Next base: position 361,129,174 of record OV702290.1, on the reverse strand, counting down.
CGTTTATTCCGCAGCTCCTGTTTCGAGTTACAAATATGAGCAACCGAACCAGTATCAAATACCCAGGCACTACTATGATTACTAGTAAGATACACATCAATAAGATGTATATCGAATATACCTTTCTTCTTGATGTTGCCGTTCTTCAGATCTGCCAGGTACTTGGGGCAGTTACGCTTCCAGTGACCAGCACCCTTGCAGTAGAAGCATTCAGTTTCAGGCTTAGGACCAGCCTTGGGCTTCTTAGAAGGTGCGGCAGCTTTGTTGCCATCCTTCTTGAAGTTGCCCTTGTTCTTAGGCTTCCCTGTTTCTTGAAATTGGTGGTCTTATTGACCATCAACACTTGGTGCTCCTTCTTGATCTCCACTTTAGCAGTTTTCAGCATGGACGATAGTTCAGGCAACGTCTTGTTCATGCAGTGCATATTGTAGTTCATCACAAAGTTCTTATAACTCGGTGGCAGTGATTGGAGGATACGGTGAATCCCTAACTCATTAGGAATTGTTATCCCCAACTCTTGGAGCTTGTTTGCGTGCCCAGACATGGTGAGCACGTGCTCGCTAACGGAGCTACCCTCTTCCATCTTACAGTTAAAGAACTTTTCGGAGGCCTCATAGCTCTCCACGTCCGTGTGAGTCTCAAAAATGAGCTTGAGCTCCTTAATGATCTCGAACGGGCCGTGGTGCTCAAAGCGCTTCTGAAGCTCCGTTTCTAAACCGTACAGGATGACACACTGAACTGTGGAGTAATGATTTTTCCTAGTGGCGTAAACATTCTTTACGTCATCGGTGGCATCTTCTGCAGGTGGGTCACCTAGCGGTGCTTCGAGCACATAGGTCAACTGACCAGCCCTGAGCACAATCTTCAGTCCACAGAGCCAGTCCGTGAAGTTGCTTCCATTGTTCTTAAGCTTTTCTTTCTCTAGAAACGCATTGAAATTGATGGAGAGGTTCGCCATAATCTACAACAAATTTGCAAGTAGTTTAGACTAAGTTTATGATAAATTGAGTTCAATTTTAATTCTTAACTAGGTGAACTCCCACTCAAAACAATATCCCTCACATTCTCTTAGTGATTACACGAACCAAGTCCACTACACCAAGTCCGATCTTCACGAGAGAAGATGTAGTTTCATCGGCGAACAATCTTCATGTTCATCATATCATTTATATGACTCGTGCTCTACCTTTCGGTATTCCGTGTTTCGAGACCATGTCTGTACATGCTAGGCTCGTCAAGATTGACCTTAGTTTCTGCATGTGCAAATCTGGCTTGCACCCATTGTATGCACACGTAGAATCTATCACATCCGATCATCACGAGATGCTTCGAAACGACGAGTCTTAGCAACGGTGCCAACTAAGTACGAACACTTTATTACTTGATATTTAGTGAGAGGGATCATCTTATAATGCTACCGTCGTGATCTAAGCAATACAAGATGCATAAAGGATTAACATCACAGGCAATTCATAATTAGTGTGATATGATATGTCCCTTTCTTCTTATGCCTTTGATCTCCATCTCCAAAGCACGGACATGATCTCCATCATCACCAGCATTGCGTCAAGGTCAGTGGCGCCGCTTCATGGTTGTCCATCATCACTAGCAACTATTACAACTACTTGGAATAAAGCTATTACAAGATGAATAGACATGCGGGTCTTAACAGAATTAAAGACAACCATTAGGCTCCTGTCGGTTGCCATATTACAACAAGGATCATTGCATACATCAAATATAATCACAATCACATGATGGCCATATCACATCACAAAACCCCTGCAAAAACAAGTTAGACGCCTCTAATTTTCTTTGCATGTTTTACGTGGTTTGGGGCTTTCGAATAAGAATGGATCTTACCTACGAAACTGAACCACAACATTGATACAAGTGTTATCAAGTACAAAGTGTAAATTGGATCTATACTATGGTGGGAGAGACAGACACCCGCAAAGCCACTTGTGCAAAGCAGCGTGGAGCAAGTCTCATGTGCGATGACATGTAAGGTTAGCCCGAGCCGCTTCATCCCACCATACCGCAAGATGCAAAGTACACAAAGCAAAAGACGGCACGAGCACCAATGCCCACAAAACCATTGTGTTCTACTCGTGCAACAGATCTACGCATAGACAAGGCTCTGATACCACTAATGGGTTCGTAGCATGGAAAACAAAAAAATTCTACCGCAAGAACGAACAAAACCCAGATCTAATCTAGATAAAAGCCAAGATCTAATCTATTAGACATGTGGAATGAGATAGATCTATACTAACCCTTATAGATCCGAAAGCCTTGTGCGAGATCGGATCTCGTGGTTGATGTAGACGATCACTTGCCGATCTCAAGATCGAGTAGACGATCCTTCCGGCGCCACGTTCCGGCAGTGCTTCCGCAGTCGGTCACACGTGCGGAGTCGAAGCAGACCTTCCTCTCCCCGTTCCAGCGAGCAGCGAAGGTATTAGATCTCTCCACGGAATCCCAGCAGCACGACAGCGTGGTGGTGGTGGTGGAGTAGAGAATTCTGCAGGGCTTCGCCTAAGCCAGAGCAGATGGAAGGAGGAGGAGAGAGGGGGCTAGGGTTTTGAGTGGGAGGGGGCAAAGGGGGGTGGCACCTCCACCCCTCTATATATAGAGGGAGGGGTGCGGCCTAGGGTTCCCACCCCTAGGCCCACCCCCTAGGGCTGGCGCACAAGGGAGCTTGGGGGGAGAGTCCTTCCCCTCCCCCCCCCAAGTTTCCCTTACTTACCCTCCAAGTTTCCCTTTATCCTTTCTTGGTTTTCAAGTAAACTCCAAAAAATCTTCTAGAACCTTCCGGAACATTCCAAAACCTTCTAGAATCCCCATATAAATACTCCAGAACATTTCCTAACTTAGAAAATGATCTCCACTATATGAATCTTATTCTCTGGACAATTCTGGATCTCCTCGTGATGTCCCGGATCTAATCCGAGACTCCGAATAACATTCGGTCTCCAACGCACATTCCATATCTACTTAAAACAACTTCAAACCTTAAGTGTGTCACCCTACGGTTCGTGAATATGCAGACATGATGGAGACACCTCTCGATCAATAACCATCAGCGGGATCTGGAGATCCATAACGGCTCCCACATACTCAACGATGACTTCGTGATCGATAGAGCCATTAACATATGAAACCAATTCCCTTTGTCACGCGATACTCTACTTATCCGAGGTTTGATCGTCGGTATCTCCATACCTAGTTCTACCTCGTTATTGATAAGTACTCTTTACTCGTTCCATGTTATGTCATCCCTTGTGACCTAGTCACATGCTTGCAAGCTAACTAGATGACATTCCACCGAGAGGGCCCAGAGCATATCTATCCGTCATATGGATGGACAAATCCCAATCTTGGTCCATGCGCTTCAACACATACTTTCAGAATACCGAATGACACCTTTATAACCACCCAGTTATGAAGCGGTGTTTGATGTCATCAAAGTACCCATCCGGTGATGGTGATTAACATAACCTCATGGTCGAAGGATTAGGTTACTATGCATTTGAAAGCTTGTAGCAATACGAACTTAATGACTTGATCTTATGCTATGCTTACTATGGGTGTGTGTCCATCACATCATTCTCCTAATGATATAACCTTGTTATTAATGACATCCAATGTCCATGATCAGGAAACCATGATCATCAATTAATCAATAAGCTAGTTCAACAAGAGGCTTAGTAGGGACTCTTTTATGTTTACAAAACACACATGTATTAGTGTTTTCTTATAATACAATTATAGCATGGGATGCAAACATTCATCATAAACACAAAGATATAATAATAACCACTTTTATTATTGCCTCTTGGGCATATCTCCAACAAAAATGGCAGAATAAATTACGTCATCTACGGAATTTCCTGCGGGGTTGGGCAAAAAATCTTAGTAGTACGTACAAGAAGGAAAAGGAACACCTCTTAAATTTAATTGATTCTCTAGATCGGAAAGCTGAAACAACTTTGTTGAGTTCGACAGAGAGACATACTTTGAATAAAGCCAATGAGGATTTGGCTAAACTTAGGCGTAATGAAGAGTCAAAGTGGGCTCAAAGGGCCAAAGTTAAGCACATCCAAGAGGGGGGAAATAACACGAAATATTTTCATCTTATCGCCAATGGTAAACATCGAAGGAAGAAGATCTTCCAACTTGAACAAGATGAAGGTATTATCGTTGGCCAACAAAACCTTAAGGTGTACATTTCTGAGTTTTACAAGAACCTTTTTGGTGAACCAACCCATAATTTCTTTTCTATGATGGAAAATGAAATTGATGACATAACTCAAATATCTATGGAAGAAAATACAATTCTTACAGCTGAATTTACGGAGAAAGAAGTTTCTGAGGCAATAATTCAAATGGAGAAAAACAAAGCACCAGGCCCTATGGCCTACCCGCTGAATTCTATCAAACATTTTGGGGTGTAATCAAGGACGATTTGATGGAAATATTTGCACAATTTTACAAAGGAGGTCTACCGATATTCCAGCTGAATTTCGGTACCATCATTCTTCTACCTAAAAAAGAAAATGTTGTTCAGATACAACAATACCAACCCATTTGTTTACTAAATTTTAGTTTTAAAATTTTCACAAAGGTGGGAACTAATCGAATAACGGCAATCGCCCACAAGGTTATAAGACCAACACAAACTGCATTAATGCTAGGGAGACACATTCTCGAAGGAGTTGTGGTTCTTCATGAAACTATACATGAGCTTCATAGCAAGAAGCTAGACGGGGTTCTTCTTAAAATAGATTTTGAGAAGGCCTATGATAAAGTGAGTTGGTCTTTTCTACAACAAACTTTAAGAATGAAAGGTTTTGACCCGCTTTGGTGTCAATGGATCAATGACTTTGTGAGAAGAGGGAGCGTTGCAATTCGTGTTAATGATGAAATCGGACATAATTTTCAAACTAAAAAAGACTTAAGACAGGGAGATCCACTTTCGCCAATTCTTTTTAATCTAGTTGCGGATATGCTGGCCATCCTAATTGCTAGAGCCAAAGAGGATGGTCAGGTGGAAGGGCTTATTCCCCATCTTGTAGAAGGTGGAGTATCCATACTACAATATGCAGATGATACTATTATTTTCATGGAACATGACCTGCAGAAAGCCCTTAACATGAAACTAAACATGTGTATCTTTGAGCAACTATCTGGATTGAAAATTAACTTTCACAAGAGTGAATTATTTTGCTTTGGAAAAGCTAAAGAAGCAGCAAATGATTACACAGAACTTTTTGGGTGCGAAATGGGATCCCTACCTTTTAGATATCTTGGTATTCCTATCCATTATCGAAAGCTAAAGAATGGAGAATGGAAACCGGTGAAAGATCGCTTTGAAAACAAATTAGCTTGTTGGCTAGGAAAATTATTATCATACGGAGATCGTTTGGTTCTAATTAACTCAGTCTTGACGAGCTTACCAATGTTCATGTTGTCCTTTATGGAGATTCCCAAGGGAGTTCAAAAGAGACTAGAATTTTTTCGCTCTCGCTTTTTTTGGCAAAGCGATGAGCATAAGAGAAAATATTGCCTAACCAAATGGAACATTATTTGTAGACCGAGAGATCAGGGTGGACTAGGACTTGAGGTTCTCGAGGAAAAGAATAAATGTTTACTCAGCAAGTGGTTGTTTAAACTTTTGAATAAGGAAGGGGTGTGGCGAGAACTACTGAAAAACAAGTATCTACATTCTAAAACTTTATCACAAGTAACAGCCAAGCCTTCCGATTCTGCGTTTTGGAAAGGTCTCATGAAGGTAAAAGAAGAGTTTTTTACCAGAGGATCCTTCATGATTAAAAGTGGTCGTAATACGCGGTTTTGGGAAGACGTTTGGTTAGGAGAAACTCCCCTAGCCATTCAATATCCATCACTATATGCCATTATACAACGGAAGGACGTTTTAGTCGCGCACGTATTATCCAATAACCCACTAAACATTGGTTTCCGAAGAACTCTAACAGGACCTAGATGGTCATGTTGGCTTCATCTAGTAAATCGCTTGATGGATATTAACTTACAGGAGGGGGGAGATCGTTTTATATGGAGGCTAACCACGAACGGGATTTTCTTGGTCAAATCCATGTACCTAGACTTACTAAATTGGAACACTAGGTTCCTACGTAAGTACTTATGGAAACTAAAAGTGTCTCTAAAAATCAAAAATTTCATGTGGTTTCTAATCGGAAGGTGTTATTAACAAAAGATAATCTTGCCAAAAGAAATTGGCAAGGAAACCAAAAGTGTTGCTTTTGTGATCAAAGTGAGATAATCCAACACTTATTCATTGATTGCATGTTTGCAAAAGTAGTGTGGCGCATTGTCAATATGGCTTTTAATCTAGCTCCCCCCAAAAATATTAAGAATTTGTTTGGCAATTGGCTTAATGGTGTTGATAAGGTTGAGAAAGCTCAAATACGAGTCGGTGTTTGTGCTCTACTCTGGGCCATATGGAACATCCGGAATGGCTTGATTTTTAACCGATCCACAAATGCTTCTTTTATGCAGGTTATTCCTTTAGCTACCAACTGGATCCGTACGTGGTCTTTCCTTCAGCCGCAGGAGCGAAGGTCGGCCATGGATTTTGGGTGCAGCCGTTTGGAAACAGTTTCACGAGGCTTATTCAGCCGATGCGACTGGCGTTTTGATAATAGGATCACATGTTGATGAGACGTCTTTTTATGATACTTGGTTTTTTTATGTGGCTGGTGCATGTTTCGACTCTTTGTGACCCATGAGCTGGACATTTTGTAATAAACTTTTGTAAGACTCTTAATCTATACCTAATAATAAAGGACGGATTGTTTCTTCCGGTCCAACACTTTTTTTGGACCCTTTTACCCTCCCACCAAACCACCTATTTACTGCTATAAATAAACCACCGGTAGAAAACTCTCTGCTTCGTCCGTTGTTCTCGGTTTTTTTACGTAAAAAGAACGGATTCGTGTAGAAGGAGGAGACTTATTCGCCCACCTTGCACGTACGGAGTATGTACTCCGTTCAAGCAGAGTTTGAGACGGATTGTTTCTTCCGGTCCAACACTTTTTTTAACCCTTTTACCCTCCCACCAAACTACCTATTTACTGCTATAAATAAACCACCGGTAGAAAACTCTCTGCTTCGTCCGTTGTTTTCGGTTTTTTGTACGTAAAAAAGAACGGATTCGTGTAGGAGGAGGAGACTTATTCGTCCGCCGCGTTCGTTTGATCCGTCTGGGCGGCCCACCTTGCAGGTACGGAGTATGTACTCCGTTCAAGCAGAGTTTGATCCAAAATAGCCCGCTGCATCATGTCTGTATAAAAACACGACCCGCCGTCCCCCGACCCGATGGGACCCGGCACCCGTACGATCTTCCAGAACCGCTGCCTCCTCTCTCGATCTCTGTTCCCTAACCTAGGGTTGCGGCACTCAATGTAAACAACTAGCAGCGAGAACAGCACGGCAGAGGTGGCGGCCGGACTCAGAGGATCAGTTGCGCGATGATCTCATCCTGTGCGGAGGAGGACGATGGGCGGCAGTGGCATGTAGGTAAGGACGACATGGTCGCCGACATGACAACAAGGCAGGCGGGAACGGGAGCATGTGCTACTCGCAGAGGGGAACACTTGGTTAGGGCATGCGAGAGGCGCGCGGCGGCCCAAGGCAGGCTCAAGCAGTTGGCACCCGCGGACTTGAGGGGGAGGCGTGATCCAGGAGGGCAGAGACGTTCTAGCTAGCTTTCGGCATGGAGCGAGACCCAGACGTGGTCTGGTAGATAGGCACCGAGGAGCTCGGACGTCAGGACAACAAAGGATCCAAAGATTAGAGCGGATGCTCTTGCACGGGACAGGGTTCTCAGTGTCTGTCGCATCAGCGCCGCAAACAAGGATGTACAATTCTTGTGCGATGTTACTCTCTCTGAATAATTTGAAAATCAATCCGTAGCAAGGCAATGGTACTCGGGGGGACGTATTTTTACTGCTGATCCACGTGCTCGAAGGAAATATTTTTACTGCCGATCCAGTGCATATGTCGTGTCTCTCTGCCCCTATGCGAGGTTTCTATTGACATATGTTTCCTCGATACTTGGTTGAACAAGCCATCGTCTCTGGTTCATCCCAGACTGATAATGGCATCGTGGATTATGAGATTGATATAAATAACTATATCAGTGAATTACATTGGTATATGATTTTCCATCCTTCTGTGTAGGCCATACAAAGTAATTGACCAAGTTTATATTTATTGGGAGAATGGGAGGCAACTTCTGTGAGGTAACTATCTCAATCTTTACCACAAGGGTATTCTTCTATATAATATTTTGGCTCGTTCAATTTTTTGTCTTTTAACATTTCAAAAAATATTAGTTGATGCAACTTTACAAACAAGGGCATAGACGGTGAAAAGGAATTTTTTTTACTCGGAGGTGAAAAGGAATGTTAGTAGCTGAGTAATGACTATGAGTAATAGTGCCAATTTTTCAGACATTTCTAAGTACATATTTATTTATTTTGTACCTGTTGCAACGCTGGCACGCTGGTTTTGATTCCTAAGACACGTCATGGCTATAACGACAAGAACATGCTTTGTGTGTGTCTCGGTGACACAGATTTTCTTCCCCTATACGCAGTTAGGAGATGCAATAGGTGGGGTGGTAGCCATACCATTGTCCGAGATCTGCGCACATAGCTTGTTTTGCATCTATTGGCAAACAAGATCACCACTAGAAGCTGAGTTCTTCCTATTTTATTGCATGTTTCTCTATTACTAGATATATGCGGAACAAAATGAGAGATGATGTACCGCAAATCCAATTCGCCTCACGGGTGCAAATGAACCATTATGTGAAAACACATTTAAAAGTGTCAAAAAGTTTAGAAAAAAATATATGCATGTACATCTGAACACTAAATATTCGTAGCGGGTGAAAAGAACATTTTAGAAGTCCCATATAAAAAAGATAAATTTTAGTGTTCCAGCGTGTCTATTTACAAACATGTTTTTGTCTTCTTTACACAAGCCACATAAAATGTTTATTCTTTATGAAAACTTGCCTACAGGCATAGAATGTCCGGATTATGCAAATAAAATATTCATATTTTTTTGAAAATTTAAATTTTATTTTTATGTATTTTTCGTAATAGGTTTATTTGCACCTGGGAGCCAAAACACCACCTCTGATGATGTATGGTCATTTTTCCATGCGAGGTGAGCGGAGTGGTAAAGTGAAGTGTCTCAACCACGGGTATTTTTCCTAGTAAAGTAATAAAAGCCATATGCATCTGTCGATGCAGAGGCCGGGGACTCCCCCATTTCGAAAAAAAAAGGTGGTGACCCCTCATCCGGTAGGGTTCTCCACGCGGAGGGACAGATGGCACGCGATGAAGCCGGAGAGAGCGAGCGTGTAATCGTCCGGCTGATAGGTAGCATTTTCCTTTTAAAATACAGTCTGGGACAAACTCTCTCGGTACCTCCAGACTAGACAAAGATTGTCACAAAGCCTTAGATAAGTTTACTGCTTTAAAATACAAAGTCTGAAAAATAAACTGTTACAAGACTCAGCATTATGTTATGTTCCCTAGTAGTATGTCAGTTTAGATAGATGTCCAATCCATAGATATAATGTACAAAATAAATCTACAGTATATATAAGTTCCTCTGTCTTAAAATAGATGTCGAAAGTTTGTCTAAATTTAGATGAACCTAGATACTATACTAAATAGTGTCTAAATACATCTATATTTTTTTTTAAATGCGACATCTATTTTGAGGAGGGCACGTCAACTGAATCAACATGCCAGAAGCAAGCGAAAGACTTGACAGATTCACCACCTTCTCGCAGGCTTCCAAATTTGGCCATCATCAGATAGCTGCAGATAAAACATGAACGCACTGTTACGAGCATCTCAGTAATTCTCAGATACAACGGCTTTTGTTCTATTGATGGCCCATGGGTCATGGTCATCAGATAGCTGCAGATAAAATACGAAGGCACTGTTAGCCGCTAAGCATGAAGATATAAGTGCCACAAAAGTTATCCTTTTTGTGCAAAGGCACGGGTAAAGAATTTTTTTTTTTAAAACGAGGAAGTAGTCTAGTGGTTGGATCGTAGTTGGCGCATCCCAGCGATCGGAGTTTGATCCCTGTCAGGGATAAATTTTCGGAATTTTCACGCCGACCTGTTTTTATTATATAAAAAAATGTCTAGTTCCTCCTAGCACTATTTCATTTTTAAAAACTCATTTTTTTTCCTAAATCAACATTGTGGGCTCGTATCGAAACCTAAGAAATTTGGGTTAAAAGCGTCTCCAATTATGTTGTCTGAAAAGCCACACTTGTACACGGTCCTGCTTGTACGGACTAACAGTTTTTTTTAGCCCTCATCCCTTGTTTTCTTTTGTACTCCCTCCGTTTAGAAATATAAGACGTTTTAATTTTGTGAATCGAATGTATCTAGACGTTTTTTAGTGTATAGATTTATAAAGATTCGGCGTGAACCTATACACATTCATTTCACAAATCTAAAATGTCTTATATTTCTGAGGGGAGGGTCTACATCATAGACTAACCCAAAATTTCCAGGTCTTTGGCATATTCCATCTTGATGGTATTTTTTTTTCAAAATTATGCTAGCAAGGTATATTGGCCATTATCCGATCTTCAAAATAGGTTAGCTAATGATTGTATATTTGTATTACGAGTATATTAAAAGCACCAAAGTTCTGACTTTTCGAACTATCCATCAGAGAACCACACGTAACTGTTTTGACACTCAGAGATCACAATAACCCCAATACCCCACGCTGGACCTGCTGTCAGCATGATCAGTGCTGCAAACATGATTGCAGGGAAGCTAGGGCCTCGGAAGTCATTTAGGACAAACATGGAAACACTGAACACAGAACTTGTTGGGGTTGCTTGCAAGGAAGCTAGGGTGAAGCTGTCGATTTCTGAACTTGGGCCAGATTCCCTGTTTAAAACTTTGAACCAATGCAGCTTGTGGATTTTGTACAATGTTTAGATGGAAAAATTGTAGCAACAAAATCCCCTTTTCTTGATAAGGTACCTATCTTAAGATGAAACTGCTCTCTGAAACTGAAGGAGTTAAACACAGTGTGAATTCAGATCTGCTATCAATTCAGTACTGCTTAAGCTTAGGCTCAGTTATTATGTCTAGATTCTCATTTCTCATCTTCAAATGAATTATCTACATCCATTCACCGAAATCAAGATGATTCAATATATGAACACATGCCAATAAGCTTCCGACATTATGTAAAACTATATTTAAACTTTTAGCTGCAATGATATTATTTTTGGACATGGGCCAAGAAACTAGGATTACTTATGTTCAACAGAAAAAACTAACTGTACCTGGTCAAAGTAAGTTGCCCTGGTCCGCATCCGAATCTGATGAATAGCCAACCGTTTGAAGGTTAAATTTATCAGAATATCCTTCCTCGTAACCACCTCTACAGGGATGTTTCAGGCGACCTATTTGTTACCTCTATTCATAGCAATCACCTTAACAATTTAAAAAAAAACAAAAAATGCAATTTGTCGATACTTCCCAAAAAATATAATGGTTTGAATTGCACAATATCCAAAATATGCTAATCAATATTTGCGGCTATGACTTAATACTTGGCCAAGAAAAATAGAAACGGGCCTTAAGAATTCGTACCATCATCGGTTGCCTCCAATGGGCAGCAGAAATACTACTTGACACTAGACAACTCCTTCACTTCAGCAAAATAAAGTTTCGATGTCCAAATACACGAATTTCTAAGTTTTGTCTGCATAGTGAAATTGAAATGCTGATGTACCTTGCCATAGGCCTGGACTCTGTAACAGCGAAAACGGAGTTCTCCAAACCTGTACTCGGTGTCCTAGAAAACCGTCAGAATAAGGAACCAAACTTAACTCTAATTTTAATTGAAAAAGAGCAAATATATACAATGGGTTATACAAACCTCAAGATTAATATTCTGAACATAATTTTCGGAAGCCAGCAAACATTCGTCAGTCATCTGCTCCATCTTATTTTGAGCTCTCCTTTGATTCCTCATCGGAGGCAAGATAACGCGCCCCAATTAAAGGGCGGGAATGGGGGACCGGTAGTGTTACGTTGGACCTATTTTGGGTTAAGTTAATCGAGTATCAGATCATGCACCATTATATAAAATGATAACCACAATAGATTAGAATGAATTATCGAAGATCAAAGGATAGAATATTACCAAGGACATGTTGAGCTTCCGATACAAGTCCTCCCAGTAGTGTCCCGAGTATAGCGTGAGAAGTAATTCTGAGGATTTACATCATCATTTTTTTTTTAAACTGATCATTAGACTAGTCCAATTTTCTTTCTTAATACGAAGTTAACTTAGCAGCAAAACACACGGCTCAATTACGAAAAACAAAATATGGAGACTAAACAAGATGCACAAGCCAATTGAGGGCAATCAAAGCATGAAAGAAATAGTTCGGGACGTCCAGTGGGATGGCTCGTCCTTTTCGCGCAGGCCACCAATATCCATGGTCTCGAATCCGTTTCATATTCCAAAGAAGATTTGGATGCGTGCAGTGTGATGAGTACCAATTAATCTGTACTGTAACAAAAACATGATAAAAAAAACAAAGGAACGGTTAGCGACGCGTGCAGTGTGAAACTAAAGCGACTTGCTTCAGAGCATGATTGTTGGCACTTGGCAGTGCTTCTCTCCACCGCGGCCGCTGGGTCGCCTAATCTGTTGTGGGGGACTGGTGGTGTGTGCGTGTGACCTAGACGTAGAGCGCCGGCGAGGGAGGGAAAGGGAACCGCCGAGCTAAGAGTCCGCGACCGTAGTACTAGATGAATTTGGTTTCTCTTTTTTTTCTTTGAAGATTTAGACAATATTTTCCGTACTAACTACCAAGATTAAAAAACATAAACATTGTTAAATTCGGGGACAACGCACGCACACCTGCACGAATCCGTCAAGATCAAGTAATCTTGCCGATCGATCGGGTAGGCGCGGCCTCTTTAATCGATCTCTAGGAAGAATACCGAATCTTACTCGCGATCGGTTGACCGAGGTCTTCACAGAGTAGGAATTAACCGAGATGGCCATCGACGTGATCGATCAATCCAGACCTACCCATAGCCCGCTCGGTTCCAATACTCGGCCATAGCTCAACCGTTCACAAAAACAAACTCGCCTAGTGGTAGGGTCCCGGAGTCTTAGCTCGGCGGTTACCTCACCGGCGCTCCAGCCTCTAGGTCTCGCCCCCATTTCACACTACCAAATTCGGAGGTCCCGACGGAGAAGCTCTTCTCCCCACACCTGCAGGCGGCGGCAGGACCTGTTGGGGAAAGAAACTTCGGCGGAGAAGCTCTTCTACCAAACAAATTCCCTCTATATAGTACAGTATATCTCTATAGCAGAGGTTGGTGCTACCCAGTGAAAAGCTTCCTTTATATTTACTGATGTACTACCATTTAAATTTGATAGGGCCTGACAAGTGCATTGTTGATCATGTTCTTGTCTGCAGCTCAGCAGAACAAATCTCTACAGTAGAGGTTGGTGCTCACCTGGCGATGGCATCCCAATCTTCTGTGGAATTCGAGAAGGATTCAGCCATGGATGTTGGTGACCTTCACGAAAACGACGAGTCACCCCCCTGGATGTCCCAACTGTAAGGTTTTCTTTCGTACTGGCGTGTGCATCTTTGTTTAGTCTTCATATCTCGTTTCCAGATAATTGAGCTGCTTTGCCGCTAATAAGCTAGTTTCATCTCAAGAATATTTGGACTAGTTTAATGATCAAGATTATGTTTTGAAGGTTTCTATACCCTCCCTATCTTACAAACTCAAGAGGGTAATTTTTTATCGAATGTTCAAACATATATAATGCATTGTTTTGCTTTTATTTTACGTTGCTACTGCTATTTGATTATAATCAGACTTGATAACGGTCTATTTAGGTTTGAGAAATTGGATTTTGAGGTGGATGATGAGGATCTTTGCTCCACTGACAAGAAGACTAAAACTGATGTGCATTCTCTTAAAAAGGATGAAAATACCCAAAAGTGGGATATTGCTTCTTTTGATGATAAAGAGCGGTCAGAATGCATGCATCCTGCTGTTCGCGCTCTTATTCTTCCGTGGAAGGGTGAAGAGAAACAACAGGAGGAGCCTATGACTGACCCAGATGATTATTTATCATGCCAGACCCACATCCCTACTAGGACTAGGACTGGTTTCGGAAGCTCAACTTGTCCTTGGTAATATTCTATCCATTTAAATTATTGATCTTCGGTAATCCATTTTAATCTATTGTGGTTAACGGTGCACGATCTGATACTTGATTAACTTAATCCCAAATAGGTCCAACAGAACTCTTCCAGTCCCCCATTCCTCCACAGTTTTCCGCCCTCTAATTGGAGCGTGTTATCTTGTGTCCGATGAGGAAGCGAAAGAGTACTATAGTATGAGGAGGAGACTTACATACGGACGAACACCTCATAGTGGGATGGAGCGGATGGTTGAGGAATGCTTGCTTGCTTTCAGAAATTATGTTCAGAATATTAGTCTTGAGGTTTGTATAACCCCCGTTGTTTATTTTTGCTGCTTTTCAATTAAAATTATACTAGTTATAAGTTTGGTTCCTTATTCTGATGGTTTTGTAGGACACTGAGCACAGGTTCGGAGAACTTCTCTGTCACTGTAACACCGTTCATGCTCAGCGCAAGATATACCAGCACTTCAATTTCATTATGGAGATAAAACCTAGTAATTCTGATATCTGGACACCAAAACTTTATTTTGCTGAAGTGAAGCAGTTGTCTAGTGTGAAGTACTATTTCTGCTGCCCACTGGAGGCGAGTGATCATGGTATGCATTCTTAAAGCATTAAGGAATAACCGCAAATATATAGTAGTATATGAACGGTTACTTTCTTGTGCAATCCAAACAATTTTATTTTTCTCAGTATTATCAAATCCCATTGTTTTCTAATGTTTGTTTTTAAATTGTGTAAGGTGGGTGTTATGAATGAGAGAAACAACATTTGCCGCATGACCTGAAACATCCTCGTGGAGGTGGTTACGAGAACGGATATATAGATAATTTTGACCTTTATACAGGTTACAGTGAATCAGATTCAGATAGGGACGTGGACGAGTTATCATCATCATCATCAGGTACAGTTAATTTTCTTTGTGGAACATAAGTATTCATCATGGTTGGTTTATGGCCTATCTTACAGATGATTCCCTTATTGCAGCTAAACTTTTATTATTATTATTATTTTTACAATGTTTGAAGATCATTGGCTCATGTACGTAAACTAAATCAACTGGATGTCGATGGATGCGTGTTAGATCATTGGCTCATGTAATGTACGTAAACTGAATCAACTGGATGTCGATGGATGCGTGTTGGTAATCCATCTGGTGTTCTCTTGATGAGAAGGAGAGTTGAGACATACATGGGGAGTGCGCTTCACCGCCCCTGCACCCGTTGCGGGAGAGGAATTTCAGTCTGCGGCAATCCTCTCCCTCCAGGCTCCAGCGAGTCAGCGGAAAGGAATGAGCACTTTCAATGGAGCCTCCCCCGACATCCCGAGAGAGTAGCTGTGTTCCGACATGGGTTGTGCATGATCATCCCTCCCGGGAGAGTAATTGTGTTGCTTCTGTACACGGGTGTGAATCCTTCTGAGCGTCACAGTTCTGTAAAACTATCCCCACTTTTTAAAGCAATGGTACGCAGGCTTTTGTGAATTTGCAATAAAAAAAGAGTTCAGACATTAATTAATACAAATTACCCCCTCCGTTTCCAAAATAAGTGACTTAGGGCATCACGAAAAAACTTGTCGATTAGATGGTCCTACATACTACACTATAAGTTAATTGATTGCACCGCAATGTATGTAGACAAACTTGTCCATAAACTGGGCCTCATATGTAAGACCTAACAACACACACATTCTTGTGACTGAAATTAGTTTTATATTGCTATGTATACTAGATATTATTATTTAGTGCTTGTGGACTAACCATAACCTTATGGGTAGTCTTAAGCTTTTTGGCTTGTGGACAACCTCCACTATATATATGGATGGATCTTAAGGTGTACTCCCTCCGTTTTAAAATATAAGATGTTTTAATTTTATGAAAATAGTGTATCTAGTTCCTTTTTAGTGTGTAGGTTCACTCCAAATCTATATGAATCTACGCACTAAAAGAAGTCTAGATACACTCCTATCACAAATCTAAAACATTCTATATTTTGAAACGGAGAGACTACTTTTTAGCTTATGGTATGGTTTTTTCGCACATAGTGGATGCCCTTATGTTTGTGTATCTAGACACGTTTTATACATAGATACATGTGAATCTCGACAAACTCAAATCATTTATTTTAGTATTAATATATTAAGTGTTATGCCATGGTACCCTGGAAGTGCATTTCTGTCCAATTGCCGGCCGCCACGCTCTGCTATAGTTTCCTTTTTTGCTTTATACTTTTTCTGTTTACACTTTTTAACGGTAATATTTTTACACGACTTTGTGGTTGTAGTTCCGACACAGCTTTTCAATGGTAGTTATCCTACAATAATTTTTACTCGACACGTCTTTTCGATCGTAATTTTCTAACGATAGTTTCGTCACAACTTGTTGCTCGTAACTTTCTGGTGATAGTTATCCTACGGCAATTTTTCGATGCACCTTCCCCGCCATAAATTTTTTCGACGGTACTCTAACACAACTTTTCGGTTGTAACTTTCCGATGATAATTATCCTACTGTAATTTTCTAACGCACCTTCCCGGCCGTAATTTAGACTACGTCTACGGAAAGTTTTTTTTAGCTCATTTTTAAACTACTCGGCAGTAACTTTTTTGGCATAATTTTTTGCCCGTAATTTAGACTATAGTATTCTTTTTTTGTTTTTTATATTTCTCTGTTTACACTTTTCGACGGTAATTTTTTGACGCACCTTCTGTTGTAAAGTTTTCTTACGGTAGTTCTGACAGGATTTTCCGGCCGTATATTTTCGGTGATAGTTATCCTACGGTAATTTTTTACGCACCTTCCCGGTCGTAATTTAGTCTATGTTTACGGCAGTATTTTTTCAGCTCATTTTTCTAATTACTGGTGGTAACCTTTTTTGTTTTTACATTTCTCTGTTTACACTATTCGATGTATAAATTTTTGACACGCTCGATCATAATTTTCCGACAGTAATTACCCAACGTTTACGGTAGTATTTATTTACATCCTTATTTAACTACTTGACGGTAATTTTTCAGCGCACTTTCTTAGCCGTCATTTCCGAACGGTAGTTAGTCTATGTTTATGGCAATATTTTCAGCTCCTTTTTTAACTGCTCGCGATAATTTTCCAACACAGGTTCCTGGCCATAATTTGCCGCCGGTGGTACCCTACGTAACTCCTCGATGGTGAGTAATTCTCTAATAGTATGTAATCAGGGGTATTATTTTTGGTTCTTTTCATATTCTTGGCAGTAATTTTTTGTCACACTTTTCCTGCTGTAATTTTCACACTATAAATTATCTTTGGTAATTTTTCCAAGGATGGTTCATTTCATGGCCGTAATTCGCGAGCAGTAATTCAATTTTGTTGTACTTTTTTATACCTTGACACTAATTCCACCATCTTCCACTTCTTTTGTCCTCGGAATACTATTGTTGTCTTCTATAGTAATTTCAGACAACAATATTACACTACATATGACGGTAATCCCTAACAATATTTTTACCTGATTACTTGAAACATTGTCGCGTCACGGACGTGGTGTGACGCAGCGCCACATTTCCTAGTAATAGTTAAGGAGGCAGAGCTCTATTGAATTGCCTTGGTATATGTATATATAACTTAGTTAATACACATATCTTATCAAGAAAAAAGAAATGTGGGGGTTTGATTCCTGGTCATAGATTTATAGGTGTAAGGGCTTGTCATGATCCAATGGGTTAACAATTTCAAGACACGCAAGACTTATACAAAGTCAGACCTCAAATATCAATTCGGTAACAACCCTATGTCATGTGTCGGCTTTAGTATTGAGTGTGTGAGGTGCTCAAAAGGTTATAAAGTGGTGTGTCTGCTAAGGGTCTAGCCGATACATGAGGTGGACGACAGCTAGGGGTCTAGCCGGCATGTCGAGTCTCTCCTTTCCTAAGGAAGCGACTCTAGGTGGAATGAAATAGTGGGCATGCTTTAAGAGCCTAAAGATGAACTAGCTATGAACTACTTCTTCGATGAGCTTCTCGTTGGATACTTGTGGGTGCTTGATGCTTTGATGTCTTTGGTTGTGGTATGTGTTCTTCAATGTGTTTTTCGATATGATGTTGGATGCTCCCCCCCCCCTTCCCCCCTCCTTGGGGGATGCTCTGTATATACCCATCGGCCATGGGTATTCAGGCATTGTCTAGTAGTTACCACTGTTCCCGATGAGTGGCGGTGCGTGGCCTAGTTGCCACACTCGTTTTCCTATCAGCATGCCGTCACCATCGGAGGTTTGTAATGGTGGAGAGGTGCATTCGTTTTCTCTAGGGTAAAAACTCCTCGACTCCCAATTGGAGGTTTGTAATTCAATAGGGAGTTTTTACCCTAGAGAAAATATGAAGGTATTGTTTTGTGAACTTGGATTTTCTCTAGGGTAAAAACTCAAGATATCGGGCAACGACGACGCTTGTATTTTTTTTGACAATCAATACCACAATATATTCATAGAAGCATATAGTACATGGTAGAGATACATAGGTTGTCTCCAGCGATTATAAAATAAAGTCTAAAATAAAATAGTAAACACTAAGATGTTTAAACTCTTTCTTCTTCCAAGACACCATCTTGAACTTTTCTGAAGGTAGCCAAGAACTAACAGATACCAAACAACAACCTATAAATACCAATAAGGGTTCTCCCATAATTTTAATTTGAGTTGCACTGCCAAGGCTGCGTGCACGCGCACAGTCATTAGAGTAATCAATCAACATCGGCAAGAGTACCAACACTAGCATTCCAATCCAAAGTAACCGAACAACCTGGTCGACATCGTTGGCGAACCGATAGTACGAACCACCATTGTCGAGGACATAGCAGTCGGGGCAAATATTGCGAAGATAATCCTTGCGGCAACCATGCAAAGAACTCCAAATTCGACTTGACGAAGCAAGATCTGAAAGACCGTACTTATAGAACTGTAATCTTACAACACTGCCATTGACGCCCGAAAGAAGATCTCGTCGTCGAACGAAAGGCCGAAGATCACTTATTGTAGACGATGTCATCTCATCTTCACTGACATAGAGGCCAAAAAGTTGACTATCAAAACTCTAATCTAATTCTCGTATCACTAATTTTACTAAAAACTTCACTCATAGATCGGGTTCCCCACGCCTTCTGACGCGGCGAGACCGGCCAGAGGAGGGGGAACCGATCTATGGAGGAGACGGAGGAGAGACGGCGGCTAGGACAGGAGGCGGCGGCGGCTGAAAGTCCAGACCCACGGAATTTAGTACTCTCTCTTGTTTCGACACGACGACACGTGTATATTGTTTTCTTCTTGGAGACGTCATTTTTTGAGGTCCAGACCCACGGAATTCAGTACTCTCTCTTTTGCGGTCCATGTGTTGTCTTCAGTAGTTAGAGCGTTGTTGTGAGTGTTCCATTACCCTAACTGTGTTTTTTTTTCTATTTTTCTCTTTTTTATTTTTTTCATGGTTGTGTACATCATTACTATTTTTGGACACTTTGTTGGTGCATAGGCTCCTAAAGATATACTCCCTCTGTTTTAGCTTTGTGAATACTCCCTCTGTTTTAGCTTTGTGAATCGAACGTATTTAGACGTCTTTTAGTGTATAGTTTCGTAAAGGTTTAGAGTGAACCTATACACTTAAAAGCGTCTAGATATATTCATTTCACAAAACTAAAACGTCTTATATTTCTGAACGGAGGGAGTACCATGGTAACCTAGAGTTCCAAGATGTAGAATCCATGTTGAATCATCACATAGCATGATTATTAGGCCATGGGTCTCTTTCTTAGGCGGAACACTTACCAATTTCTTGACGCCAGGTGGATCCTAAAGAGATATCACCTCCCTATGAGTTTTATCTTGAATCGTGTCCGACGTTTCGGCCCTGGAGGACTCATGCAAGTAACGGGTGATCTATGGGCGACCTATATCACGCACCACCAGCTAGCGGAATGTAATGAAAGCTACTCCCTCAGTCCCAAAATAAAATAAGTGACTTGAGTTTATCTAGATTCGCATTTACTTATATACTAAAACATGTCTAGATACATCCGAATCTAGACAAACCCACGTCACTTATTTTGGGACGGAGGGAGTATAACATTTTGGCGGGCATCTTCATAAATTTAAGCATTCAGCAAGCAACCAGTTGCCAGGCAATCAAGGATTCACATTACGGTGTCAGCACATCACATCCATCAAGATGCCCTGTTTGAAAGAGACGGATCGCGAAGAAAGAGCAAATATAGGCAGATCGTACTATAATACCACAACCTGGTAAAAGCTACATAGAGATACAACGCCTGGCATGGCCTTCAATTTCTCAAACAAAAAAAGCCTAGCACAACTAGAAATTCTCGCATTTGACATACAAATTCCACAAAACCTGGATGCGGGTAATGACAGGACCAATGGCCCATACAAAGGGAACTCAAAACCTGACCTGCCAGGGCAGCACAAAGGACAGACTTGACTAGAATTACCGCCTGCGCATGCCCCTCCCACCTCGTCCTCGCATTCCACCTCCACCACGCCCGCCCATCACAGCAGCATCACCTTGTGCGCTCTCTGACTAAAGAATCATACCAAATAAGTGACAGTTAGATTGTAAGGACTCTGGTGTAGAGAGCAAATGCAATGTACCCAAATGAAAGACAACTGCTCTACACATATAACCTTATTACAAGAACTCAACAAAAGTTTATACAAAAATATCAAAACAACAGGAATCCCAGGACCAATAAATTATGACAAGGCAACAATGATCATTAGGTGTACCATATAAAGACAAATAATATATGATCTTACTGCAATTTGCCGATCTTAATTGACTTGATAGTATCACTAAACAGTAAATGGAGGTTTACATATTAAATTATTCAATCTCTTAAGTTGAAAGTATTTTTAATATCCTTTTTTCCTTTTGGCTAAAATATTCTCATCGCGGCACCACAAAGGATAATTTAGTTCACAAGATCAGACATGTTGGGCAGGCATACAGACACACCATTATCAAAGTACATTGGCAAAAGAAAATAACCACGGCAACTCCAAAAAAATAGAAAAGGAACCTTTGGGGTTTTATAGTGTACAAGACATTTGATACTACTCTTACCTTTGGGTTTTTCACTGTTTCGTCAACACTCAGAATAAGGCAGGCAGCTTCGGTCGCGGCATTAATCGCATTGATCTGAACGAAGAAATACATGGTTACTAATGACAAGTCAACAGAACAATATGAGGATAGGTAAGTGCTTAAGGACCAGAAGGAAAGCACAATTACCTTAACAACTGCAGGTTCCCACACAAAATTAGCGAAGGAATCCGCAATTCCACCAGTGTTGATATCGACACCATAATTAGCACCATCACCTGGTACAACACATAATTACAGATTAGACAACAGAAAGTTTGCTGATTGACAACTTCATATAAGAACTGTCCAAGCCACTCATCACACCATAAAGCTAAAGAGAACAAACCAGATGCATGCTTCTGCCTAAGCTTGTTGAGGACATCAGTTGCATCAAATCCAGCATTATCACAAAGTTGCCTTGGAATAACCTGCACACAAATCCAGCAGAGCCTATATAAAGTGAAAGCTTGCAAAAACATATGATCAGAGGGGCAGGGCCGACGGAGGGGGGTGGCATGAACTTCTAATTTAAGCTGTCTATCTTTAGTGTGAGGAACTAGATGGAAAACAGACCCTAAATACAAAAGTGAGCCACTTCTTGGCTTGGGTGATGAAAATGAAAATGTCAACATATAGAGCGATATGGGCAACAGAAACCAAAAGAGGACCGAATCAAACTAAATCATTATCCTTGAGTGCAACAGAAATAGCAGAAGCACAATTCAGGTAAAAATAAAACAGAAAAGGTGCCCCAAAGATGTACCTCAAGAGCTTTAGCAAATGAATTCACAAAAAACTGAGACTTCCCAGCTATTGTCCGCGCATGCTGTCGGAGATACTTGCTTATCTCCATCTACATGAAAAATACAGAATCAGCTTAAAACTGTATGATAGGTTGAATCATTTTAGCTTGACTTAGTTGGCATACATCAACGGCACCACCACCAGGCACAACTGTTGAATTCTTAACAGCTCTCCTCACAATCATGATGGCATCATGGAGACTTCTTTCAGCTTCCTCTATGAACTAGCACAGCATTAAAAATAGCTTAGTTATGGTTATTTTCAGTTTATGAACTTGATTAAAGAGAGATGATATGATGTATCAGTAGAATACCTGGTCAGCACCACCACGCAGAACAATAGTTGCTGTCTGACCAGATGGGCAGCCACTAAATATGTTGAACCTTTCGTTGCCTACTTGTTTTTCCTCAAAAATCTCACATGTTCCAAGAACCTTTCAACAGAAAGAGTAATGACAAGCTTAATCAGCTGATGCTCAGTGCCAAGCAACTGGCGTAATTCCCACATGCTGCATATCCAACAGGCACAAAACCAATTCACAAATAGGCATGTACCTCATCAATGACATTGTTAACAGAGGTCTGAACAGTTCCGCCTGAAGCAGAGCTTACGCGTTGCAAATCCTCTTCTGTGACACGACCAGCGCAGAAAATGTCTCGGTCCGCAAAATACTGTAAAAAGGAAAATTAAAACTGAGTTAGGCTACCAAAATGTGGCATAATAGCTGAAAAACAACAAGATGAAGATACCTGTGTTGCAAGATCACCAATAGCTAGCCGCGACAGAACTATTTTTGCCCCACTCTGAACACACTTGTCCAACTTGTCGTAAATAATGTTCCATTCAGCATCAACAATTGATTGGTACTGCAGAGGGTCTGACAATCTGTACCGAGTCGGATAATGCGACATAAGCAAAGATGGAGAATATACACACTATACTAGAAGTGCTTCACATGACACAGTTAATTACCTGATCTCTGCGTTTTCTTTCTCAGACTTCAATTCTAGCTCAATGTTCAACAAAAGAATCTTTGGATTCAGGAATTTCTTTGGTTGTTGCTCAAATCCAGCATACGAGAACGTCTTCTTGAAAGCAACACCATTGACAAGGAAGGAATCTCTCATGGTACCTCCAGGAACCTAATGCAATGGCAAGTTTCAATATTGTAGCAAGAATACCATCTGACTGTTATATACTAGTCTCGTCTCTAGCATGTTGAAAGACTAAGTTTGAATGAGTAGAAGAAAAGCTCAGTATCCTAGAGAAGTCGCCATTGAAGAAAATTACCTTCTTAATTCCAATAAGGTTAAGCCTGTCATCATGGCCGATGGCAAGGACAGCATCCACTACCATAGAAGCAAAGAATTCTTTCTCCCCACCTATAAGTTTAGACGAAAGTGTTGTGGCAGCACACTTGGCTAACAACGATTTCTTCTCTTCCAGGCTTTTCCCCTCTATGCTGACTGCCAGTTCCTTAACCCTTTGAATCGCCTGACAAAAAATTCAGGTAACAGAATCAGCTTCTGGAATTTATAGGGAAATAGATGTCCAATCATTCAAAAGAAAGAAAAGTAACGGTGGTCACGAACCATGTTGCCAGCAATCCTGTAACTACGGATTAGACTATGTGGGTGCACTCCATCTTCAACATAAGGTTTTGCTTCCTTCATGAATTCCGAGGCAAGAAGCACCACAGTAGTTGTCCCATCGCCAACCTGAAGCAAACAAGCCAATGAAGGTCTGTGTGTTATCCTCATGTCTCAGTTTCATTTGCGTCAGAAGCAGCATGAAAGATTGATGTTACTAGAACATCCCAAACAGAAAATGAAGGCTAAAACTAATAGGTCACTCAGATAGTGTTGTAGCAGAAGTAACACCAGCTGTAAAACATAAGTATTAAAGTCCTAACATTTTTGGGTCTTGCTATACCAAGTGGTTAAGCACTAGTTCAACAAATGCAATTAGTGCAAGAAATGCATAACTTGAAAACTGGAAATAGTTTCTCCTGGTGAGAATGTCAGAAAATCAACTACTTACTGTTCAATTAGAAGCAAGGAACTTCTGGAACATGAGAGAACAAAAATCAAAACAAAGAACTACACGGAGTGGAACATACAATCTGACTGTTGTTTCTGACATGAAAGTATAGGAAAATGGGGCAACCCAGTTCGAAAAACAATATACTTTGTATGAATTTTTGTGACGGAATAAATACTAAAATACCCCTTTTGTGAAAACCTGGATAAAACAATAGACAAATTTGAGTTCAAAAAGAATATACCACTATATCACAGAATGCCAGTCTCAGATGCCCCTAATCGACAATCTGCCAGGTCAAGATCCATGGACTAATCGTGAACTAAAAGTCGGTCCCCGGATCAAACAGGGTAGGTCATTGCATTTAACGAATCTACTGAGACCGAATACATAGCTAGCAAACAAGATCACCGCAAGTAACAGTTAAGCAGCATCCAGGCGAATGGATACCTCGGAGTCCTGGGACTTGGCGATGTCGACGAGGACCTTGGCGGCGGGGTGGATGATGTCGAGGAGGCGCATGATGGTGGCGCCGTCGTTGGAGATAGTGGTGACGCCCTTGTCGTCGTGGATGAGCTTGTCCATTCCGCGGGGGCCCAGCGTGGTCCGCACCGTGTCCGCCACCGCCGTGCAGGCGCTGATGTTGCTCAGCATCTGCCCTCGGCCCTGCGACGTGTCCGTGCCCTCCTTAAGGAGGATGATCTGCGGTTGCTGCGGAAAACGAGAACCCCACGGAAACGAGTCAGATTCATCGACAAGCTTGCTTGCTCGGTCGCGAGAGGAGGAGGCGGCGCGGCGGGGATGGATCGGGGTTTCGTGGGGGCTGTGCTTACCATCATCGCCGACATGGCTGGAGGCTGCGCGGAGGCGGAGCTAGGGTTTGGAGTGAGGGGTCTGGGCGGCGCGGTGAGGAGGATGGGAGGGGGACGGGGAGGGGAGAGGGAGAACGTATGCAGTGAAACGATCGAATTTAGAGCCCATTCGGCAACGCACCGCTCCGTCAGATCCGGCAAATCCTATTCAAAGCTCGCTGCGTGCGTTAACCTACCTCCGCCTACCTCCTCCATGCTAGCGATTCCTAAGCGGGCCGGCCCAGAAGATCTTCCGTGCAAGTGGTGTTTCTCGGATTGGAAGGTTCTGGAACTTTCTGTCCAGTGCCGATTTTTTCTTTCCGGTTTCTACTTATTTTTATCCTTTTCAGTTTATTTTTCTATCTCTATCTCCATCTCTACTACCTAAAAAGTGAATAGTGTTCCATGTTGTGCCGCTCAACCCTAAATCCTAAACCTTAATCAGCCGTTCCAGTGTTTGGCTCCACCGTTTCGTCCGTCATCGTGCACATGCAGAAATCTCTACTACCTAAAAAGAGAATAGTGTCCTGTGTTCTGCCGCTCTAGCGTTTCGCTCCATCGTTTCGTCCTTCATCGTGCACCTGCAGAAAATAAAAATAACGAAGTAGTTAACTCCCCTAATTTTATGTATCTTCTCTATCTCTATACACTACCTCAAAAGAAAATAGTGTTCCTGTTCTGTCGCTCCAGGGTTTGGCTCCACCGTTTCGTCCGTCATCGTGCACACGCATAAAAAAACGAAAAAGTTAATTCCCCTAATTTCCTCCGAAAAAACTGCCCCAGGAGACTGGCTCGGCTCAGCCGCCGTGATTCGCACGCCTCTAACCACGTCGCCCCTATTGAACCATTGGGGAACCTTGTTGCACCTCCATCGGCCAAAGCGTCGATCTCCGGACACCTGCAACATCCACCTCCTTCGGCCGGTGGAACAGGACCGTCGCTGTAACACCCTCAGAATCGGCCCTATGCAAGTTTTAGCGAAACTCGCCAAACCCGCATAGAAACGATTCAAAGGTGCCCACCAGGCACTTTCGTGCGGGTGGAAAACGAAGTAATAACATTACACAACAGTCCTCGATGGGACCCACAGAACAGATATATACAACACGACTCCAGGAGTCAGGAATACAGATATCTTATACAAAGATCCAAATCACCTTGAAAATGATGGCGCGTCCGACTACGGACAAGATGCAAATGGGGCTAAGAGCCCTGAAGAATAACCAATGGCGTTCATAACCCTGCCCAGGCCAAGCCGGAAGGGTAACCCTGCTAACGACGTCGATCTCAAACCTGCTTAAACAAAAGGGGTGCCGACAAAGAGCAAAGGAAAAAGAGAGAGCGTCAGTACTGAGGCCAGTACACGGCGAGACTAGAATTCGGCGGTCCTCGCCTACATAGGTATGGTGGACTGAGCGGCAGCGACAGCATGCACTAAACAACCTATAGAGACTCGATACAACTGGCGGCTATTAGAGAGGGGTAAGAAAGACCTATGCGGAACCAACCTGATGCTACCATCAAACAAACCCATCCTGGTGTTTCCCCCTCGAGACCAAACGAGGAAGTCAACCGAGGAACTCACACAGTTGGCAGTTTTATTTATTCAGTTACCGTTGCAGCTATTACTAGTCAGGTATAGATAATCATCCTGATAAAATAAGCAGTGGGCAGTTTTATTTAACCATTCCGTTGTAGTTGCAACACTTACTAGTCAAATACAATCAGCATGAGATAACCCCAAAACCCAGCAGTTGTTGGTACTTTTACTTAGCCATTCCGTTGTAGTGAAACTGATTACTAGTCATATCGGATACAAGTCAATTTATAACAATAAACTTTAGTTATAGTTGTCTATGATCAAGCACTGTGCTCCAAGTCGTCCATAACCGCGGACACGGCTTCTCGAAAAGATTTAACCCTGCAGGGGTGCACCAAAGTATCCACAAGCACTTCGACCCTTTTTGCCAGATCAGTTAACATACACCCATCGGTATGTCGGCGGGGCCTAAGTCATGACGTTTCCAGACCCAAAGCAAGCACGGGGGGCCACCCCACTAAGTACACCCGCAACAAAGTCGGCCGGTCTCCGAGACGGACTCAGGGTTTGCGCCAGTGGCTGTAAACGACAGCAAATCCCAAAACTGGGACTGTCGATACCGCGAAAACACTCCGCTTCCTAAACAGTACAGCGTGCTCCTCACACAATCGTAAATAAAGCAGTAAAGCATGGCATAGGTACAGGATAGTAAATAAAACCTCAAACTAGTTGTGGCCCCCAGTACAATACTTTGAAATCAGGTACTAATCGATGGGGGGCCCATATCTCCCCACCTGTGGTTAGCGCGCTCGATCTCGGAACAGGTGTCAAGAACTCGGGGTCCTACGGGACACAAGTGGGCGGTCGGAAACCAGATATCATCTATCACCCACCGGTGCCTCTGCTTACCTACTTCAATTTTAGTTGTTAAACAGTAATTAAAGTGAACAGTACTTAAAGCCATGATCATCTCCAACATTCAACTTGCGGCAATACTCCAACAACTGTGGTACTTGACGACACGCAACAACACTTGAGCGAGCGACTACGACACGCAAGTCCAACTATCTACCAATCAACAGGTAATAGGATGTGTCCAAGGCAATATAAGGCTGCAGGGGATATCACGGGTACGGAAACTAGAGCATCGCAACACAGATAGCAAAAGGTCAACAGGCGGGAATAAATACTAGAAAAGTAAGATAGGTAGAAAGGGGGAGATGCTCGCCTGAAAACATTGCCGAAGGTTCAACCCAAGATCGGGGCGAAGCTCACATCAACTCAACGGCCTTATCCGCGAAGAAGCAAAACACTAGAACAAACACCGGATGCAATATTTAATACAACGGCAAAAGATCGGGCATGATGCATGCATGATGTATGGCATGGTAAATATGCGGTGCAATTAGGTCATATTAAGCGGAACCGGGGTCCCGACAATTAATTAGATGGTTCATGTTATTTAACTACCCCGCAATTTAAATGTTGTCTTAACAAGGCAAAAGATAGCATCGGTTCGCTACACAAATTTAAATGGGGCCAATATAAGACTGGATTTGCCCGCATATGGGCCCCATATTTAATTATTAGGTGAATCGGCATAAGGCCCCCAAACCACACAAATATGCATGCGAGTATGACAATTTAATATGCAACAAGTGATATTATATTATAAAATAGGGTTTCGGGAAGGGGTTCACACATTAGGGTTCGGCGAACTTGGTTCCGGGGTTCGGGGTTCGGGGCCGGACTCAGGGTTCAGGGTGCGACGGGGTCGGTCTCGGCAGAAACATTCTCGAACAACGGGGCAGATCTTGTCGCATCCGGGAAGCAGGACTTGGTTTGGTGCCGGGGGCGCATCGGACTTTCCCCTGGTTGGTGTCGATCTTGTCGTCACGAAGATCTTGTCGTGTCCTCGTGTCGGGTCGGTCTTGGCGTTCGGGATGCAGAACTTGGCGTTCTGCGGCGAAGGTCTTGGTGGCTCTGACTTCACTTGTCGGTGCCGGACTCGGTTGTGGTAGATCTTGGCCATGTCGAAGATCTTGCCGGGGGTTCGTCGAGTGTCACCGGTTCGGTACGGTCTTCGCCTTCTATGATGAAGTCCTTGCGGGTTCGCGTCCTCGGACAAATGCTCCGTGTTGAAGGTCTTGAAATCCGGCTTCCGGTGGTCGGTGACGTTCTTGTCGACTCCCAGAGGCTTGCAATAACCTTCTGCCCGGGACACAACACAAACGCACCAAGGCGGACAAACACGGGACGGGACGGCACGGGTCCAGGCGACGGGGAGGCGCTCGAGGCACGAGGTCGGCAGAGGAGACAGGGGCACGCGGGCA
Organism: Avena sativa; assembly: GCA_916181665.1. Classification (NCBI taxonomy): domain Eukaryota; kingdom Viridiplantae; phylum Streptophyta; class Magnoliopsida; order Poales; family Poaceae; genus Avena; species Avena sativa. The sequence continues at coordinate 361,100,191 of OV702290.1, read as the reverse complement.
TGCTGCTGCATAGGGACGAGGCCGAGCGGACGGTGGCGGGGCACGAGCGGCAGCAGCTCGCGGAGGGAGGGGCGCCGGCGACGAGGAGCTCGGGGTGGCGCCCGGCGCGGCGGCGGGTCCGGCCGGAGGCGGGCGGAGCTGGCGAGGAAGGGGCGAGGCGAGCTTGCGCCGGCGGCCGGAGCAGGGCGGCCGCGGAGGGGGCGTGACCGCAGACGTCGGTGGAGGCCGCGGCGCCGGAGCTCGGTTGTGGTAGAGGCGGGCGCAGGTCAGCGGTGGCGGGGCGAGAGGAGGAGGGAGACGGGAGACGCGCCGGCGGCGGACGCGCGGAGGGAGGCGGCTCGCGGAGGCGTGGAAGGAGGGCGACCGGCGGGAGGCGCAGAGGGGAGGCGCTCGAGCGGCGGGGCGAGCTCGGTAGAGGGAGGCAGGCGGCGGCGCGCCGGGGAGGAGGAGAGGCGGCGGCGGGGCAGACGGGTGCGAGCGGGGAGGGAGGAGAGAGGAGAAGTGGTGGGCGACGCGGGGCCAGGGGTGGGGCCGGGGCGTGGGACCAGGCAGGGGGTTGAGTGGGGGTAGGGCTGGCATGTGTGTGGAGGGAGTGGGCGGTGGGGGTGGCAGCGGGTTGGGGTGAGGTGGCGGTTGAGGATTGGTTAGAGGGGAGGGAGAGGGTGAGGTGGCAGCCAGGGGTTGGTCCGGGTGAGGTGGCTGGAGGGTGGGTGGATAGGACTGGGGTAAGAAAAGATTTGGGGTGGGGTCTAAGCTGGACCGATTTTATTCCGGGGGTGGTCGTTCGGGTCGAATCGGCCCGTTCGACTGCCCCATTAAAAATAATTAAATATTTTATATATTTCAAACAGGGCTTTTGCAAACCGATAGCAGACAAAACAAAATAATCCGGAGACCCGGGTTTTGCGTTTGAACAAAGACGGGGCGTTTAGAAAACAAATTAGGTTTTTCCGAAAATAATTTTATGCAAGCAAATGCAAGATGATGACGATGCTCAAATGCAATGTGGCATGATGACATGAGCATGCGGTCATGATGATGCAATGCACAAAATCAACGCGATTTTCTAGTAGTGGTTTTTGCGGGATGCCACAGTCGCGTCCCAGAACTCCCGAGCACAGGGCCTCCCCGACCGTGACCTCGTCGTGCCCGCCTCCGTTCGACCCCGGTAACCTCCCTCCCGTTCCTTGGCTCTGTACGGCTGGGGATCCTCTCGCTCGTTCCTTCAACGCTATCACCGGCGCTTCCGAATGGCTGTTCTTGTTGGTGTTGTTCGACAGATGCTCCCTCTCCTGACTCGTGACCTGAGCCTATTTCTCGCCTCAACCGGTGCCCGATTGTTTCCGCTCGCCTCAAGTCTTGGTGGCTTGCTGCTGGCGACGCCCACCATGCCCTTGCGGAGACGATGATCAAGTTCTTGAGCGACTTCCCTGGCCTGTAAGTTAACCCTACACTCACTTGAGTTGATTTGCTTATTTTTTTCAGATTTAGTATTTGTGAGGAGAACTAGGCATAGCCTTCGCCACTACCAGTATTTGCAGTAGTTTTTGTGCAACTGCAGTGGCAAGAGAGGTATCTCCCTACTGATGAATCATTTGTGATTTGAATTCTTGATTGATCCATATTATTTCTTGAATTATGTCATACTTTACTATAACTCTCGATATCTGCAGAAACCTGCAGGGGTATTGAAAGGATATAGATGCCGCCGGTTTAAAAACTTTTCCGAGAGTGGCTCAATAAAGGCGGAATTAAACTAGCGTTTACTTTGTTAAGCACAAAACCTAGAACAACTAGGATTCACCTATTTGCACCAACAACTTATGCTAAGCAAGATAAGCAACAATGTGATAGCTAGATATATATACTTCAAGCACGAAGGCTATCGCAAAGTAAAGTACATAAGTAAGAGCTCAGATATAGAGATAACCGAGGTACGCGGAGACGACGATATTTTACCGAGTTCCTCCCAACATGGGGTACGTCTCGTTTGGAGAGGGGGTGGTATCAAACCACCAACGCCACAAAAGGCCTCCCTTCTCTCATGTGAATCTCACCCCAACATGATCGATCCATACTTTCACTATCGGTGCACTTGTCGGTTGCAATCCGGAACCTCTCACAAGGTTGGGGCACTTCTCCATAACTCAATTGGAGGCTCCCAATAAACAAGCTTGAGGAAAGATCCACAACTTAATTGGAGGCCCCAAGTAATCCACAAACCTGTAAAACCACCAAACCGTCTAGGGTTACAATGAACCCAAGAGTAAAAAGCTTCTCACCTTTCACCCAATCGAATCCTCACCGAGAACTCAAACCGATGCACCAAATGCAATGGCAAGAACACAAGAAGTGATCAAGTCCTTCACTCCCAAATTCCACCAAAGCTACAAAAGCTTATGGGGGAATAAGAGAGGAAGAACAATGGAGGAAATCCACAAAAGACTCCAAGATCTAGATTCCAATATGTTCCCCTCACTTAGAGGAGAGATTGATTGGTGGGATTGTAGATCTAGATCTCCTCTTTCAAATCCCTCAAGAATATGTAAGAATCATAGGAGGGATTGAGAGGGAAGCAACCTCAAGAGATCAACAATGGTGGCTCAGTTTTAGGGTTCTTGAGGTTGGAAAAACCGCAGCAACCAAGGTAGAAGAATGGGCCTTTATATAGGGCCCCTGGAATTAGAGCCGTTGGGAGCAACTTACCCCAGACAGTCCGACCAACACCAGTCGGACAGTCCGGCAGAGCCAGACACTCTGGCCTACGAAGATTCTCGCCAGAGTCTGATATGGTGTTCTGAATGTTCAGGGAGGTCGACAAAACCCCAGGGCCGGACAGTCCGGCTGAAAACGGCTGGACATTCTGCCCAAGGCAAAACTGACAGAAATAGCAAAACTGAAACGACCATAACGTTTGCATCCGGACTCCGATTTTGATGATCTTGGGCTCGTTTCGAAGATAGTAACGAGATCTATAAGATCATGCAGAGAACCATCATAGTCCAGCAAGGGACGATAGAACCAAATGATGAAAGGTTTAACCTATCTAGAAAAGACAAACCGGTAAAACCTCCAACATTGAAAACGCAATAGAGAATGCATATGAAATCTGTTTTCGATGAACTTGGGCTTGTCATGATTAACACAAGCTCAAGAACCTCACATGGATAAGATCTACATAACAACCAAGAAAGATGAAGCCAAGTATGTGATACATTGCAAATGTATCTATAATTTTTGATGCTCCATGCTTGGTTTTATCCACTTTCTTGTGTTTTGTCCACACTTTGGAGTACTTTTCATATGATTTCTTGGACTAACCTATTAACAAGAGCCACGGTGCCAGCTGCCTGTTTTCTGCTGTTTTTGGTTCCAGGAAAGTCAGAAAATGAATATTCTCGGAATTGGACGGGACAAAAGCCAAAGTGCCTATTTTTCCAGAAGACTCCAGGAGCCAGAATACGAGACGGAGGAGGGCCAGGGGCTGGCCACACCACCCCTAGGCGCGGGCTATGCCTGGCCGCGCCAGGGCATGGTGTGGTGGCCCCAGGCACCCTCTCGGTCTCCCTCTTTGCCTATAAGAAGCCTTCTGACCTAAAAACTTCGGGGGGTTCGACGTTTTTCCACGAAAAGTTCCGCTGCGCCGCCACCACCGAAGGGGAGATTCGGGGGATAGAAAGTCTCTGTTCCGGCACCCTGTCGGGACGGGGAAGTGCCCCCGGAGCCATCTCCATCGATCTCCACCATCATCTCCATTGACCATCCATGTTTCCTCCATCTATGAGTGAGTAATCCCCCGCTGTAGGCTATGGGGATGGTAGGGATTGGATGAGATCGTTCATGTAATGGCATCAGATTGTTAGGGCATGGTGCCTAGTATCTTTTATTAGTACTTTATGACTTTGTTGCGACTTGTTGTGCTTAATGCTTGTCAATAGGGCCCGAGTGCCATGATTTCAGATCTGAACATGTTATTGATTCATTATGATAGTATTGTTTTTGGTCTTATCTGCAAGTTGTATACACACGTTGTTGTCCGGAACCTATGGCCCCGAAGTGACAGAAATCGGGATAACCGGAAGGGAAAGGCTTTGATATGAGGATCACATGTGTTCACGGAGTGTTAATGCTTTGCTCCGGTGCTCTATTAATAGGAGCACCTTAATTGCCAGTAGTTCCCTAAAGGCCCCGCTGCAAACGGGCTGGCAGGACAAAAGATGTTGTGCAAGTTCTCATTGCGATCACGTATGACTATATATGGAACACATGCCTAGGATTGTCTAGTACTTGGGGGCTTTATCTTATTTATCTGCAATTGCCCTATGTTCTGATTGCTATGTGAATTGTCTTGTCCATGCAACGCCCGTCCATCCATCCCTATGCCTACCGCACTCGAATCCCATTGTTTACTGCTTTTGTTACTACTGTCTTTGCTTTACTACTTCTGCTGCTTTACTATTCCTACTTGTAACTACCTCGGTGAATTACGCTCCTAGTTACAAGCCTGGATGAGCAGAAATGGTTGAAATAGTACGGTGGGGCCCAAATGCCACTCACAGGTAGACCTTTCGGCCGTCCCAACCATTTCCAAACATCGGGACCAGAACGGGCGGCGTAATCGGCAGGCGAAGGGATCAACTACATACACAAATGAGTATGTATGCAAGCCACCATACAATAGTACATCAGAGCCATTCCATCTAAAAAGAAAGGAAATATAGCAACGCCATACTGCAAGATCCAAATATCCTAGATAGATATAATAGTTTAGGATACCTCCTCATACATCAAACATCAGAGTATCAGGCGGAAGCGGAAGACAAAATCCGAGTACGGATAAGAAGCAAATCGGCATAAGATGCCCCATAAATAAGCAGATCCCGCCCACAGATCTCACGGATCCCCGTTCCCGGAATCTCTACACCGAATGATCGTCGCCCACATCGTCCGTGTCTTCCACCCAGTATCCACCTTGCGAGTGTACCTGTTCATCTGAACCAATAATTTATCGTGTGAGACCCTAGGGGTACTCAGCAAGTCTTTATGCCTCTAAAGGGGACACAACCTGGGGTGACGCAATTGCAGCAAAAGATAAACCCTAGCAATTCTATAGATACTCGCTAACCATCCGCCTAACCAGAGATAGACGGATGTCCGTGAATTAATAACAACAGTTATAACAGTTAAAACGGTAATATCCACAGATCCATCCTCCTCCTCGCTTACCGACGAGGAAGCGGACGAACAACCCCCCATCCGTTGTCAGTTTTATTATCCATTCCGTGAGTATGCACTATTTACTAGTCAGGTACCTAGTCTAGTCAAATTAAAAGCGGTACTTTAGTTATTCTTGTCTATGATCGAGAAACTGTGCTCCAAGTCGTCCATAACCGCAGACACGGCTTTCAGAAAGTTTTACCCTGCAGGGGTGCACAAATAGCAACACACACTCGATATGCCTCGGAAAAACCAAATCAAAACCCAACGAGGCAGTCACGACAAAGCGATCACAGGATTCAGAAATATTTTAGGGGGCCACCCCATTGAGCTACCCGCAACGAAGTTAGCTGACTCCGAGATGGCCTCAAGGTTTGTGGAGCCGGCTGTAAACGACTGGGAACCCGAAAGTGTGACTGGGCTTGTCGATATAGCGAAAACGGGTCACGGTCCTAAACAGTACAGTGTGCAGTACCTCGCACAATTTACATTAAAGCAGTAAAGCATGGCATAAGTACAGGATAGTAAATAAAACCTCAAACTAGTTTGTGGCCCCAAGAAATAAGAATGAATCAAGCTCTGGCTCAGGGGGGTTCATAAGCCTCCCGGATGTGGATAGCGCGAATATTCTTGGAACAGGAATCAAGTACTCGGGGTCTTACGGGACACAAGTGAGCCTGAAAAACCAAATAGCGAATATGGCTCACCGATGCCACTTTCATTAGTTATCCCATTACTACTCAGATTAAGTTGTATAGGTACCTCGTTATCCATCAGACACTCACATACCCTACACATGCTGTTCTACGACTCGCATGGCTCAAACAACTCCTGTAGTAATGGCTCATGGGATGGAGGAACAAGCTTCGGTGGGGTTTAAAAGTAAAGGCTATGCAGTACTTGGGATTCAATTTAATGCAATCGCGACTCAATGATGCAAGAATAAGGTAGAGGCAATAGGTACTAAATGTATGCAAGCATGTGGTAGTGCTTGCCTGGCAGCTCAGTTGAAGCAAGGGATGGATCTGGGTAGTGCTCCTGGGTTTCTTGATATATCCCCTGCTCAGCGTCTATTCGAAGAAGAACCAAACAAACAAGGGCCAACATAAATAAAGTGCACAAGCATATGAATAAAATGCGACAAGCAAACAATCATGCCATGATGAATGATGCACAATTTGCATGGCAACAGGTAGCAAGGCATGGGTGAGGTGCGGAATACAAGAATAAACATTTTTATTGGGTTTTACTCACATTTTAACCTCAATTAAGTTGCTGTATACATTATATTTATATGATGCATGCTTCAAATCAAACCATGGAATGCATAAACAGAAAGGTCTCGTCGAGCTAATCATTTTAGACATATCATTTGTTAAATTTGGAGTTATAAAACAAAAGTTATTAATTAATTAAGTCAAAAGGGCATTTTATTTGTAATTTTAATCAACTTGAATTTTAAAGTGTGCAAAATATATTTTGAAGGGCATATTTGAAATCCTCATATTTTTCTGATCTCAAAACATATATTATTTGTATTATTTGGATTTGTATTTTAAAAGTTATTTAAAAACAGAATTAAATTTGAATTTGAATTAATTTGAAAAGATTTGATTTTAAACAGATACAGAAAAATACTTTTGTTACTCGCTCGAATCCAGCCACTGTCAGTGACAAGTGGGCCCGCTGCTGACTGGGTAACACAGCGCACAGGAAAACTTTTCTCACTGCGGCTGCTGCCAGCCACAGAGAAAGACAGGTGGGGCCTGGGCGTCCTCGGGGCCACACGCGGGCGAGCCAGCCGGGGCGTGACACGCGGCGGATCCCAGGGAGCGCGGGTTGAGGTCGAAAAAGCCTAGGGGGTGTTCTGCAAACGGGCGCTGCGGCTGACGGTGGGGCAATCTGGACCGCGGTTTGAGGAAAACAAAACGAGAGGGGGTTTTGTGCAAAAGGAAAGGGCTACTGTTTTTCTTCTCTGTTCTGTCGACGGATCGGTGCTCGACACAGCAACGCGGCGCGAGGGGGAATCGAACCCGTGACCGGGGCTCGCGCTCGGCGGCGGTTACCGCTGCGGTGGCTTGGCGTTGGTGTCAGGGAGGTGAGCGAGGCCTAGGTAGGGTTTTTGTGCGACGCGGGAGCGAGCAGACGCTGCGAGCGGCGGTGCACGCAGCCTGTTCGACGAAGCGGACGGCGACACTAGGGCGGTACGGTGAAGGGGACCATGTCAGGGAGGTGGGTCAGCTCACCGTGAGGGTATCGGTGGCGTCGGATCGGGCAGGGGAGCGGCGGATCGTCGGTGAAGCAGGGGCCGGGGAAGCTAGGGTTTGGCGTCGGTGCAGCGTCGACCTGGTGGCTCTGGTCCTCCTCCTCCTCGACGGCGTGTACAGAGCGGATGCAGAGGACCTCCTCGTCCTCCTCGATCACCTCCACGTCGTGCTTGTCGTCTGGATCGAAGCAGCGTCGGGGAGCAGACGGTGGTCGGCGTTGAGGGGGGGTAGACGGTGGTGGAGAGGAAGGGGGAGAGGGCAGGTCCTGGGGTAGATCTGGGGGACAGAGGCGAGCCAGGGGATGGTGGTAGATAGCAGAGAGGGAGAGGGAGGTGCCGTGCGGGAGTGGACGGCGGAAAAGGTGGCTCGACCACCTTTTTCTCCTCCTCTCCGCACGTGCTCGGTCGGGCAGGGGCAGGGCAGGTGCATGGGGCTTCCAGGTGGGACCAGAGGCGAGGCCAGGGAGGGTGGCTCGGTGTAGGACCCGCTTGGTAGAGAGAGAGAGAGCTAGGGAGAGAGAGGTGAGGCTCGGGTAGGGTTAGAGCTAGGCTCGGGTTAGGGTTTGGGGGTTGGTAGCTAGGGCAGGGAGAGGGTAGCTCGACCAGGGGGAGGGTGGCTAGGTGGGGTAGCCTTGGCAGGGAGAGGGTGGAGAGAGAAGGCGGGAGAGGGGTAGCTCGGGTTAGGGTTTAGAGAGAGGGTTAAAGAGAGAGGGGGTAGACTTAGGGTTTGGGTTTGGATGGGGGTATGGGTAGATTAGAGGAGATGGAGAGGTAGGTTTAGGGTTAGAGAGAGATGGAGTGGTTTGTAGCTAGGGTTTGCCTTGGACAAGATCAAACCAAGAACAACCAAGATCAAACAAGATCAAGACAAGAGAAAGAGAGGGAGAGATGAGAGGTAAACCACTCAAGATTCAAATAAAACCAAATACTAGAAAAGGTGGCACTTGCATGGCCCATGCAAAATATTTATTGCCATGTTGATTCTTGTGAAAACAATATTATCACATGGCATTATTATTATGCATTCCCAAAATTGGAATAAAAGCCAAGCAAAAAGAATGATAAGGATGCCCCATGTGGAGTAGATGGAGATGACCATTTTTGAAATACAATGGGACTTGCTAGTGTGTATATGCCACTAGGTAGTTAATAAGTCCACAAAATATCCCAACATGATGATAACCCCAAAACAACACATATGGGAGCTAGAAATAGGGTTCCACCCACAAGGCATGCAAAGGTGGCCATGTGGCTCTCATATATCAATAATGTGAAAACAAAATGATGCCAAGATGAGAGCATGTGGAAAAGAATTGGATCCATCCCAACCCACATGAGCTAGAGGTAAAACCAATAAGTGCCAAGCTCATATTTAGTTGGATGGTGGAATTATAAGGTGGTGAAAGAAAAAAGGTGGTGGAGTTAATAAGAGATATGCCCCCAACTCAACTTGGGCATAGAAACAGTATATCAAGAACCAAATACAATATCAAGAGGCAAATACAATTAATAATGCATATGAGATAAGAACCAAATGGAAAAGGGTTTTATATGATGCTCAAATGCAAGGTGGCATGATGACATGAGCATGATATAATGAGGATGCAACAATTCTATGTTTGAAGTAGCATATATATAGACTAGGCTAGTAGCATTGCAATTGTTAGACAATTGGGATGCTACACTACTACAAAACTATTGCTACTGATAAACTGTTGTGAGCAATATTGTTTCCAGGTGCAGCTGAATTGACAACTCAGTTGTTAAGGCTTAAAAATATTCTTTGGCTACCCTTGTGTCGAATCATAAATTGGGTTTCACTTCCCTCAAAAATACTGCGATACACCCCCTATACTTGTGGGTCATCAGTATGCAAAGGATTGAGCTCTCTCTTAAGGATATGATCAAGTTACTCACTCGAGAGCCCCTCTGATAGTACGGCTATCTATCCTATAAACCGGTATCCCCAACTAACACCATGAGACCGGTAAGAAAGAAACCCTATCAAGAACATACCTTTGCCTTGAGCATATTCCACTTGAGCTTGACGATGGCGATCTTGTCCACCTTTCTTGATTGCGCTAGCTTGGTGAATACTTGCAAATTGCTCCCCATACTCCACTACGGTAGAGCTTCTCTTTTGGGTATACCATCTTATCATATCCATGATCACCATAGGATGGCAAGCTTTAAGCAAATGATCTCTTCGAGATGGCTCATCTTGAACTTGCACATCAATTCTTCTTTCTTCATTATGTTGGTGTCTTGAGGGTATATAAGAGATATCTCTCCAACTTTAGTCTTCAAGACACACTTGCTATAGGATCAACTCTCACTTGACCAATCTCCGGATCACTCATTGAAACCTTGGCCAACACTTAATCTTCTTCACTTTCTTCTCCCAACCTTGAAGCCAACATATGGTTCAAGCATTGCCTATGGACAAATCTACAGGTAAAACTCAATGCAAACATAAGTCCATAAAGATTGTCATTTATTACCAAAACCACACATGGGGGCACACATGCACTTTCAATCTCCCCCGTTTGGGTAATTGATGACAATCCCTTTGAGAGGGTTTATATCAGGAATTAATCAAACAAAACATTGTGCTAACATCAAATACAACACAAGTATGTGATGTTAGTATAAAGACAATATAGAGCAAACTCCCCACAATCTATGCACGTGTGGATGAACTTGAATTTCATTCCATATATTGCCAACCATTACCGGTGGTGGAGTTTTTGTTGGAAATATGCCCTAGAGACAAATAGTAGTAAGGGCTATTATCATATTTCATATAGTTTATGATTAAGTTTTATATCATGCTATAACTGTATTGAGTGGAAACATCAATACACGTGTGATATACAAACAACCAAGGGCTATATCAATCACTGTCTCCCGGGAGTGCTTTGATAGCATCAAGCGCCACTTGGTAATACAGTGGTTATAAAGGTGTGTTCAGGTACTCGGAGGAAACCGTTGAGGCAATATATGTCAAGAGCGGGATTTGTCCGTCCATGTGACGGGAAGATACTCAAGGGCCCACTCGGAGAAGTTATATCCAATAGCTGCGCAGTGTGTGATTTGATCACAGGGATATCACTTGTCGGAACGAGTCAAGTAGCATTGTTCAGTAACGAGATTGAACATGACATGGTGATGCCATTGATCAGATCTCGGGCAATGCAAGTATCGAGTGACAAAGGGAATAAGACACGACTGTCCCGGTTCAAACGACGAAAGATCTTCGTGGAACGCACAGGGGTCACATGGCCATCCAGGTCCCTCTGTCGATCATTGGTGCGGGAGTGTCCCGACCATGTCTGGAGTGTTCCCGAACCGTGGGGTATCACGCTTAAGGGCTTGATGATGCTTAGAGAGTGTTTATAGGATCGGTGGAATCACCGAAGAAGAGTAGGGAGAAAACCGGATAGGGTTTCGGTAAGTCCGGAGGATGTCCGGAGTGGAGGTGGAAGGTGTTCCATAGCCACGGAGATTGAATAATGTGTGAATGAATGTTAAATGTTGATTTAATCATTTATTCATAATTATTGAATAAAGAGAAAATCAATTTTAATGGTCAAATGCTTAATGGGCCAATTTCCGGAGGGAGAGGGCCCATTAGGGGAAGGAGAGAGGGAGAAGGGGGCTGGCCGGCTGGGCCTAGCCCCCCGCGCGAGGCCCACTAGGTGGCCGACAGCCTCCCCTCCCCCTCCTCTTCTTTAGTCCCACCCTGGGACTTTGAGGGAGGTAGTACCTCCCCTCCCCCTATATATAGTGGGGGTATTTGGCCAAATAAAATACACCAATAATCAATAAAGGTCTTCTCACTTTTGGGAGGACCTCCAGTTGATATTTTCTCTCCCCCCCCTCTTTCTCTCGTGACCGTGGTCCCAAGTCTGGACTGCACGAACAAGAGACATCTTCACCGCGGAGCGTCGTCGCGCTGCGGGATTCGGATCCGGGAGCTCTACTTCTGCAACTGCTGCTGGATCGGGGAAGCGGGAGTCATTGTCAGGCACTAGACGTGTGTAACTCCCTGCGAGGTGTCACACTTGTGGCACTCAAGTCGTTGGAGCCAAAGGAGCGCAAGGACTTCATCACGACCTTGAGGCCGGCTTCGGCTCGTCTACATCAACCACGCTCTCCTGAGCGTTGACAACGCTTTTCGGTATTCAAGGGTAAATTCGTGAAAAGCCCCTCCCATTACTGTATTACTAATAGATAGGTCCTGGCAGCTTCAGGAGTTCAGGGGCGTAGAGTAAAATTTATTGTTTTCATACACGGAACCCCTACAGTTTTCTCTATATATTCAAGATGCCATGCAACACACTAGGATGCAAAGCACACGAGGCAAGTGTTTAAGTACACAACTCACAACACACAACACACAACCAAATTTCCTAAAACCCTCTAAAACCTTTCTCCCATTGGCATCGATTGCCGAAATGGGTGAAAAACTTTAGAAGGCCAATTTAGTGAGAGTTCCTCCATATGGTGTGCATTTCTCATAATATGAGTGAAATCAAATGCACGTATCCAATGATGAATACCATGAGGAAATCAAACTAAACCAAGGATCCAAAGATTGCAAAGAAATAAAATGGTGAAGAAGCATCAACGAATGAAGCAAGCAATCAAAAGATCGAAAGAAGCACTTCACAAAAGGAAGATACCAAAAGAAAGATAGATATTATGATAAGGTTGAAAAGAGAGTGATCTAAATAATATGAGGAGACTCCCCAAGGTTTGTGCACAAATTATAATCTGCATTTGAATACAATATGCACAAACATGGCATCCTCATTCCCTCTATATCATTTAAACCACGAGCACAAGCAAGAGAGAAGATATTATGATGAGAGCAAATTGGTGTTTAGATGAAAATAGGAAGCTCCCCAAGGTTCATGCATAGCAAAGTGCACAATTATGGAATCCTAACTCCCCATAATCAAACAAAACACCAAACAAGAACAAAAAGGCAAATGTGTGTTCTTGGGTAAATTAGGAAAGCTCCCCAAGGTTTATGCACCAAATATAATAATTTCTTTGAGTGCAAAGTGCATAAACATGGTATCCTTGCTCCCCCAAACTTACATAATAACTCAAGGCATGAGAGATCAACTTTCTTAACACCAACAAGTGCCAAAAGATGCAAATGAAAATGTCAAGCACTCAAACAAAAACTTTTGGAGCCACTGAAGAATAAAGAAGGAGCACAAGGTGGACTCCAAAGCCAAAAGGATATCAACTAGAGATTTAGCCATAATCATGAGTATAAGTTTCTAGGTAGACAACAATCACCAAGATATACATCCACAAAGAAACATGTACACACAAAATGGATACTCAAGAAAGAACAACATATCCAAACAAAAGTCATAGATAATGCCAATAAGATTTTTGCTAGAAGGCGTGGCCAAAGGCTCAAATTTACCTTATTAAACATCAATGACCTTAAAACACCAACAAATACATCACAACTATCACAAGGGAACAAGATATAGTTGGAATGCATTGGGAAAGGCAACAAGTATCATAAAGAGCAAATAAACCTTGCAAATTCATCCATATTGCACATGAGAGAAATTGAGGAAAAGATTGACAATATAATTGCTAGATTGGCATATATGGGATTGGTGAATCATCAACATGATTTTTATATACTCCCCAAAATATGCATTCATCTGAACTTACTCATACCACAAAAGGATGATACAATAAAATTCTTGCAAGAACCACAATAAAAGCAACTAAAGTAAATCATGACATGATGCAACCTCAATGGTTGGATGCTAGAAAAGTATGCATGAGAGGGATACTTGTTACCAAGATACCATTGGTAGGATGTAGTAGATATGCTTTTGTTGATCATCCTAGCTTGCCTCCAATTATCATTTAGTCACCACATCTTCTTATTATTGAGACAAGCAACCAATGTATCTCTAGTGTACCTAAAACACATTCAAGTACATAATGGTCCCAAAACTCATTCGGTCCAAAGTAGTTAGATACACTACAATACATAGGACAAACCCACAAAAACATGTGTATATTGATATGAAATTGAATTTCATGCACATCTTAGCCAAAATAGGATTTGGTGGAGTTTCCCTTATATATTGGACCGAAGAAAGCAAGCATACCATAATATATACATTTAGTAAATATGCACGCACAAGACTTTCAAGAACCAAAAAGGAGATACAATTTGAACAAAACCACGAAGTAAACCAAGAAGTCACACACAAGAGAGTGACACAATAGAAGGTGTCTAAATTGCATCAAAGAGTCAAATCAACACATGACCGAACACAAGTTCAACCAATGAACTAAGCTAAAGCCAAAGAGCAAAAGAGGATAAACAAATAAAAATGCTCAACGATTTATCTCATTCAAATGGTTAAATAGAAAGCATGGAATGAGAAAATCAACTCCCAAACAACATACCAATTGAAAAATAAAAGGTTCCAACAAAGGAGCCAAACTCTCAACATTTTACAAGAATGGCATAAAGTATCAAAGAAAAGATTTATCTTCAAAGGCATAAAACATGGTATGGATCAAAACATGTTATGAAGAAGCATAAAATGAGTGTTCGAAATAATATAGGAGAACTCCCCCATGATTAGTGCATTATTTAAGATTCTACATTTGAATACAAAATGCACACACATGGGATCATCATCCCTACCTACATCAACTAGAGAACTAAATGATTTCAAGATAAAGAAAGATCCATATGGATTGAGGAATACATGGGAGACAAGACACAACAACTTCTTAGCAAGAGATGAGGAAACTCAAGCAAAAACCAATGTGAAAATGATCAAGAAGATCTACCACATATTATAGTACCGATTGTCCAAGGACAAGGGTCTTGCAAATATTTCCCGGTGGTAGATAGCAAATATATCCAAGATCATATTCACAAAGAGAAAGCAAATGTCAAAAGATAGGACAAGAAAACCAAAGGTCAAAGTGAACATGATCAATAAATTCTACCATATATGGAGTACCACTTGTCCAACGACAAGAATTATGGGGAAACATTTCCCAAGGTAGTTTTCAAGGATATCATGATCATATTAACAACAAGAAGCATATTATGAAATATAAAAATTAAGCTTGATGCTTAGATAGAGATTCTTGATAGCTCCAAACAGTCACACAATCATAAAAGATTAAAGTAACTTGAAGCAACTGGTTTCCATGTAGGATATGGAGGTCCAAATATGGGGAAACACATCCCAAGAAAACTCTCACAACCAAGATCCAAAAGATGAGCAATAAAATCAGTCCAAGGGAATTGAAACTTGTTTGAGCTAAAAGTGCCACTTAGGAGCTAGATAAATATAAATATCAATTCTAAGTGAAACTACCTCAAATGTCCACATTTTCTAGGTTTGTAATATGCACAAAGAATATGACTCCCCCATAATGTGATAAACCAAGAATACTCAACAAGAGGTAAAAACATCCAAATAGAGATGATTAATGGACATTATGGAACTTGAATTTCTCATGAGAAAGACATACCACATAGAGATTAGGTAAACTTGCAATATACATGCTAAGTGGTATTTCTCATGTACACACATTTTAGGATTGTGGAATGTCCAAGCATAACACTCCCCCAAAATGGGATAGTCCATTAATCTCTCACAAGAGCCAAGAAAGATACCAAATAATTTCAACAAAGGCTCCAGCCCAAGAGACACAAATACATGGTGTGCCACCCAATATACACAAGTATACTTGATTACTCAATATAAGTATGAGGGAAGCACAACATGTACAAACACATACAAAGATACAAAACCAACACATGCACAAGGGAGCAAGTAACTTTCAATGTAAATGAGTTAGGCACATGTTATCGCAAGGAGGAACATCGGATATATGATAGAAGCATGATAGTCCATGTGGCATCCCGCTAAAACCACTACTAGAAAATCACTGTGTTTTTGTGCATTGCATCATCATGACCGCATGCTCGTGTCATCATGCCACATTGCATTTGAGCATCATCATGTCATCATGCACATGTTTGTTTAAAACTATTTTCTAAAAGCCTATTTGTTTTTCTAAATTTTCCCCGTCTTAATTTTAAATCAAAACCCCGGCCCTCCGGAGTATTTTGTGTTGTCTAAAAATAATTTACAAAAAGTCTGTTAAAAATAAAATAACAGTCTAAGAAAATACAAACGTTTTACCGGGGAGACCGCCAGCCTGCCAGGCCAAAAGCCCGGTGAGCCAGCAGTCTACTACCCAGCCCAACTAGAAAACACCCTAATCCTGACCAGTCTAAACCCTAATTCCTACCTACCCTCGCCTCACCACTTCCTCAACCCCGCCGCCTCTCTCTCTCTCTCTCTCTCTCTCTCTCTCTCTCTCTCTCTCTCTCTCTCTCTCTTCCACCCGCCTGTCCTCCTCACCACCCAGCCGCCACCTGCCTCCTCCCTCCACATCACCCCAGCCAACCCTGTTACGCCACCTCAGCCCCTGGCCCCACTTCTCCCGCCCAACCACCTCTTTTCCCGCCTATCGCATGCCTCCCCACCTGCCCTGCCCGGCCCCACGCTCACGCGCTCACGCGCGGACAACTCTCGCTTGCCCTCGCCCGACACGTCCCACACCTGCACGCAACCTCGCGCCAACCCGCTACGCTCCCGCCCACCTGCCCCGCCTGGACCCACCCCACGACCGACGCGCCCCACGCAGCATCTCCCGCTCGCCCCAACCCCCACCTCCGCATCGTTTTCCACGCGCCCGGCCCCACCCCGCAGGCACCTCCCAACGCCACCAACCCTCGTCGCATCTCGCCCCCCACCTGCGCCTCCTTCCTCCCCTGGCTCGATCTCCCGCCGCCTCCCTTTTTCGCGAGCGAGGCCCGCCCCACAGAGCCCCGCGCCGCCGTCGCCTTGCCCTGCGACCGCCCGACGCACCTCGCCGCCGTTAGGAGCTCACCTCGGCTGCCTCCTTTTATGGCCGTCCTCCTCGCCTGGCCGCCTTCCTCGCCGGACACCGAGACTCGCGTTCGCAGCGACCCCGCCGTCAACCGAGCACCGCTCTAGTCCGTCGCCCTCTACCTTCCCGGTGCCATCCCGGTTCTCGGCCGCGCGTCCCCAGCGTCCTCGCCTTCCCCGCCACCAGAGCCAGCTCCGCGCCTCGTTTCGCCTCTGTCGGCCTCCGTCGTCGTCCTCGCCGGCTGCAGCCCCACCCTGCGAGACTCTCCTCGCCCGTGTGTGCAGCGGCCGAGCTCACCACCACCCAGCGCCCCGCCGTTCGTCTTTGGTCCCCATCGCCTCCGTGACGACCTCGGCCACACGCGCCTGAACCCGTTGACTACGCCGCCCCACCGACCTCGTCCGCCTCCAACCGGCCCATCCTCGCTGCGGAGCCGCCTCATCGCCCACCTCTCGCGGCCCCGCCCGTGAGCTCGCCGATCTCCTTCACCGTGCCACAACAGATCCCCACCCTTGCCGCGCGGATCCCGTCTTGCCACCCCGTCGTCTACCGTCATTGCTTGGGCCGCGACCCCGATTTCTGCACTGCACCGCCACCTCTCTACAGTGTGCAGCGCCGTCAGGCCCTAGACACGTCTCCAAGCCCCTGCTGGAGCCATCACAAGTTCAACGCCAACCCAGCCAAACCCGATGAATCACCCGAGCCCTTCATGATCTGCACCCGATCCACGACGACCAACACCAACCTCGACAAGATCTTTAACACGGACTCCAGACACTCTGACAAGTTCTTCCGTGCTGACAAGACCGGCTCGATGCCGATGGGTTTCGATGAAGGTACAAGGTGCCACACAAGACCTTCCGAAGACGCCGAGACCCTGGACGCCAAGATCTCCGCCATGAAACGACAAGGCCTTTGGGGTGGATCCGACAAGATCTACTGCACGGACGCCATGACCTTCACGGATCCGATGCCCGAGGAACCCGGACGCCAAGGTCACCGACACGGAACGCCAAGTTCTTCCTCCCGAACGCCAAGACCGACTCGATGGCGTGGACTCGACAAGATCTTCGCGACGACAAGATCGACACCGACCAGGGCGAAACCGATGCGCCCTCGACGCCAAACCAAGTCCTTCTTCCCGGAACACCAAGATCTACTCTATTGTCCGAGAACGTTCCCACATAGATCGATCCCCGTCGAACCCTGGACCCTGAGGCCGAACCCCGCACCCCCGGAACCAAGATCTTCCGAACCCAGATGTGTGAACCTTTTTCCTGAGCCCCTATTTTCTAAATGCTACATATAAAACTATTGCATATAAATTGTTCACACATGCATACATGTTTGTGGTTTGGGGGCATTATGCCGATTCACCGCATGATTAAATATGGAGTGTTTATGCGGGATATCTTTGCCTTATTCCGGACTCCATTTAAATTGGTGTAGCAAACCGATGCCATGTTTCACCCTGTTAATACAACATTTAAATTGTGGGGGTTCTAAACAACTTGAACCATATAATCATTTGTCGGGACCACGGTTCCGCTTAATATTGCCTAATTGCACTGCATCTTGCCATGCCATGCATCATATCATAATCATGCCGGATCTTCTGCCGTAGTATTATATATTGCATCCGGTGTTTCTTCTAGTGTTTGCTTCTTCGCGGATTAGGCCGATGAGTGGATGCGAGTACCGACAAGTTCTCCGGATTTGATCCTTTAGCAGTGTTTTCCCAGGTGAGCATCTCTCCCCCTTCTACCTATTTTGCATTTATAGTCTTTATTTCCTCCTGTTGATCTATTGCTATCCGTGTCGCGATGCTTTAGTTTCCATGCACCAGTTATATCCCGTGCAGCCTCTATATTGCCTTGGACACCTCCTATTACCTGTGTTTGGTAGATAGCTGGCCCTGCGAGTCGTAGTTGCTTGCTCAGGTGCGATCTCGTGTTGTCGAGTACCACATTTGTTGGAATGCTGGAAGATGTTTTTGGTGGAGATGATCATGACTTTAAATATAACTATTAAAATGCTAGATATAACTAATGCAGAGGCATCGGTGGGCAATAGAAGTTATTTGGTTCTTCGACGCTCACTTGTGTCCCGTAGGACCCTGAGTACTTGATACATGTTCCTTGATTTTTCGCACTATCCACATCCGGGAGGCCTTATGGACCCCCGAGCCAGAGCTTGATTCATTTCTATTTCTTGGGGCCACAAGTAGTTTGGGGCTTTATTACTATTCTGTACTTATGCCATGCCTTACTGCTTTATTTACGATTGTGCATGGAGCACCTGTACTATTTAGGATCGCGGAGTGTTTTCGCGGTATCGACAAGCCCAGTCACACTTTTGGGTTCCCAGTCGTTTACAACCATTGACGCAAACCCTGGGTCCGTTCCGGAGCCGGCCAACTTCGTTGCGGGTAGCTTAGTGGGGTGGCCCCCTGAAATATTTTATGAATCCTGTGATCGCTTTGTCGTGAATGCCTCGTTGGGTTTTGAGTTGGTTTTTCCGAGGTTGATCGAGTGTGTGTTGCTATTTGTGCACCCCTGCAGGGTAAAACTTTCTGAAAGCCGTGTCCGCGGTTATGGATGACTTGGATCACAGTATCTTGATCATAGAGAAGCATAACTAAAGTAGTGCTATAAATTTGACTTAATATATCTGACTAGTAATCAGCTTCACTATAACGGAATGGATCTTAAAAATGCCAACCACTGGTGGACCTGGGTTATTTGTTATATCTGCCTAGTAAGTATTGCAACTCAAATGGAATGTGATAAAAGTGCCAACAAATGCTGGGTTTTGGGATTCCTCAGGACAATTATATCTGACTAGTAAATGTTCCAACTACAACTGAATGATAACTAAAAATTGCCCACTACTTATGTTATCATACCTACATCTGATTAGTAAGTGCCGCAACTATAATGGAATGAGTAAAATTGCCAACTGTGTGAGTTCCTTGGTCCGACTTCCTCGTTTGGTCTCGAGGGGGAAATACCAGGATGAGTTTGTTTGGTGTTAGCTTCAGGTTGGATCCAAATAGGTCTTTCTTACCCCTCTCTGATAATCGCCAGTTGTCTCGAGTCTCTATAGGTTGTTTAGTGCCGCTGCGCTGCCGCTCCAGCCCACCATACCTGTGTAGGCGAGGACCGCCGAATTCTAGCCTCGCCATGTACTGGCCTCAGTACTGACGCTCCTCTTTTTCCTTTGCCCTTTGTCGGCACCCCTTTTGTTTTAGCAGGTTTGAGATCGTCGTCGTTAGCAGGGTTACCCTTCCGGCTTGGCCTGGGCAGGGTTATGGACGCCATTGGTTATTCTTCAGGGCTCTTAGCCCAATTTGCATCTTGTCCATACTCGGACGCTGTATCGTTTTCAAGGTGATTTGGATCTTTGTATTGTATATCTGTATTCTTGAATCTTGGAGTCGTGTTGTATATATATATATCTGTTCTGTGGGTCCCATCGAGGACTGTTGTGTAATGGTATTACTTTGTTTTCCACCCGCATGAAAGTGCCTGGTGGGCGTCCTTGAATCGTTTCTATGCGGGTTTGGCGGAAAGGGCTAAAACTTGCATAGGGCCGATTCGAGGGTGTTACAGAGTGGTATCAGAGCTCAGCAGTTGCGATACCCCACAAGTCCAGCCTGTAGGATAACCTAGCTAACGGCCAAAGTAGAGTGTCAAAACTATTTTGCAAATCGGTTGGATAGATCTGATTAGGTCCGATTTTACTCCTTACCCCTCTGCTATTCTCCTCTTACCTCTGCATGTTTTGAATTCTACTCTCTTATCTCTTCTTCAAGTCCAGGAATTCTCGTGGTTGGGTTTCCATCGTACCTTCAGGGTTTCGCTTCCTCCTTTGGTAACGGTGCTTCTACATCCCGTCTACATGCTATCTGAGGAATCCTTCATCTGTTGGACTTCTCTTTGTTCCTTATTGTGCCTTCCGGTGTTTTCCAACACGACGACCTCATCTACATCAGATCCGGTGAAGCCCTGCATCACTCCTTTGTTTCTGCACCCCGCTTGTTGAGATCTTCAGTCTGATTTCGAGAGTTGATTGCATAATTCAACTATTCATGTACAGAGTAATGTTTTGAGTGCGGGATGGAGTCATGACCATACCACTACTCTTATCATTCGCTTTGTACATTGAATTGGAGGATCAATGCAATTTTCACTCCTTCCATGGAAGTTAAAGGTGGCCTTATCTTTTGAGACCTTTATCTTCGTCTTTGTCTCTCCGGAGTGTCCTCTCGACGATCACGGACAACGACCTCTTGTTAGTGGTGTCGCGAGGACCTACACGCAGCGAGAAGATTCAGATCGCCGGCCTTCTTTCCGGTACCACGAGGCGGATCTCGAGGGCGAGATCCATTGTTAGTGGTGTCGAATTGTGGCATCCCGCTAAAACCACTACTAGAAAATCGCTGTGTTTTTGTGCATTGCATCATCATGACCGCATGCTTATGTCATCATGCCACAATGCATTTGAGCATCGTCATGTCATCATGCACATGTTTGTTTAAAACTATTTTCTAAAAGCCTATTTGTTTTTTTAAATTTTCCCTGTCTTAATTTTAAATCAAAACCCCGGCCCTCTGGAGTATTTTGTGTTGTCTAAAAATAATTTACAAAAAGTCTGTTAAAAATAAAATAACAGTCTAAGAAAATACAAACGTTTTACCGGGGAGACCGCCAGCCTGCCAGGCCAAAAGCCCAGCGAGCCAGCAGTCTACTACCCGGCCCAACTAGAAAACACCCTAACCCTGACCAGTCTAAACCCTAATTCCTACCTACCCTCGCCTCACCACTTCCTCCACCCCGCCGCCTCTCTCTCTCTCTCCCACCCTCATGTCCTCCTCACCACCTAGCCGCCACCTGCCTCCTCCCTCCACATCACCCCAGACAACCTCGTTACGCCACCTCAGCCCCTGGCCCCACTTTTCCCGCCCAGTCACCTCTTTTCCCGCCTACCGCACGCCTCCCCACCTGCCCTGCCCGGCCCCACGCGCACGCGCTCACGCGTAGACAACTCTCGCTTGCCCTCGCCCGACACGTCCTACACCTGCACGCAACCTCGCGCCAACCCGCTACGCTCCCGCCCACCTGCCCCGCCTGGACCCACCCCACGACCGACGCGCCCCACGCAGCATCTCCCGCTCGCCCCAGCCCCCACCTCCGCGTCGTTTTCCACGCGCCCGGCCCCACCCCACAGGCACCTCCCATCGCCACCAACCCCCATCGCATCTCGCCCCCCACCTGCGCCTCCTTCCTCCCCTGGCTCGATCTCCCGCCGCCTCCCTTTTTCCACGAGCGAGGCCCGCCCCGCAGAGCCCTGTGCCGCCGTCGCCTTGCCCCGTGACCGCCTAGCGCACCTCGCCGCCGTCAGGAGCCCACCTCGGCCGCCTCCTTCTATGGCCGTCCTCCTCGCCTGGCTGCCTTCCTCGCCGGAGACCGAGACCCGCATTCGCAGCGACCCCGTCATCAACCGAGCGCCGCTCTGGTCCGTCGCCCTCTACCTTCCCGGTGCCGTCCCGGTTCTCGGCCACGCGTACCCAGCGTCCTTGCCTTCCCCGCCACCAGAGCCGGCTCCGCGCCTCGTTTCGCCTCTGCCGGCCTCCGTCGTCATCCTCGCCGGCTGCAGCCCCACCCTGCGAGACTCTCCTCGCCCGTGTGTGCAGCGGCCGAGCTCACCACCACCCAACGCCCCGCCGTTTGTCTTTGGTCCCAATCGCCTCCGTGACGACCTCTGCCACACGCGCCTGAACCCGTTGACTGCGCCGCCCCACCGACCTCCTCCACCTCTAGCCGGCCCATCCTCGCTGCCTCGCTGCGGAGCCGCCTCGTTGCCCACCTCTCGCGGCCCCGCCCGCGAGCCCACCGATCTCCTTCACCATGCCACAACAGATCCCTGCCCTCGCCGCATGGATCCCGTCTTGCCACCCCGTCGTCTACCGTCGTTGCTTGGGCCGCGACCCCGATTTCTGCACTGCACCGCCACCTCTCTGCAGTGTGCAGCGCCGTTAGGCCCTAAACACGTCTCCAAGCCCCTGCTGGAGCCATCGCAAGTTCAACGCCAACCCAGCCGAACCCGATGAATCACCCGAGCCCTTCATGATCCGCGCCCGATCCACGACGACCAACACCAACCTCGACAAGATCTTTAACACGGACTCCGGACACTCCGACAAGTTCTTCCGTGCCGACAAGACCGGCTCGATGCCGATGGGTTTCGATGAAGGTACAAGGTGCCACACAAGACCTTCCGAAGACGCCGAGACCCTGGACGCCAAGATCTCCGCCGCGAAACTACAAGGCCTTTGGGGTGGAGCCGACAAGATCTACTGCACGGACACCATGACCTTCACGGATCCGATGCCCGAGGAACCCGGACGCTAAGGTCGCCGACACGGAACGCCAAGTACTTCCTCCCGAATGCCAAGACCGACTCGATGGCGCGGACCCGACAAGATCTTCGCGATGACAAGATCGACACCGACCAGGGTGAATCCGATGCGCCCCCGACGCCAAACCAAGTCCTTCTTCCCGGAACACCAAGATCTACTCCGTTGTCCGAGAATGTTCCCACCAAGATCGATCCCCGTCGAACCCTGGACCCTGAGACCGAACCCCGCACCCCCGGAACCAAGATCTTCCGAACCCAGATGTGTGAACCTTTTTCCTAGGCCCCTATTTTCTAAATGCTATATATAAAACTGTTGCATATAAATTGTTCACACATGCATTCATTCTGTGGTTTAGGGGCATTATGCCGATTCACCACATGATTAAATATGGAGTGTTTATGCGGGATATCATTGTCTTATTCCGGACTCCATTTAAATTGGTGTAGCGAACCGATGCCATGTTTCACCCTGTTAATACAACATTTAAATTGCAGGGGTTCTAAACAACTTGAACCATATAATCATTTGTCGGGACCACGGTTCCGCTTAATATTGCCTAATTGCACCGCATCTTGCCATGCCATGCATCATATCATAATCATGCCGGATCTTCTGCCGTAGTATTAAATATTGCATGCGGTGTTTCTTCTAGTGTTTGCTTCTTCGCGGATTAGGCCGATGAGTGGATGCGAGTACCGACAAGTTCTCCGGATTTGATCCTTTAGCAGTGTTTTCCTAGGCGAGCATATCTCCCCCTTCTACCTATTTTGCATTTATAGTCTTTACTTCCTCCTGTTGATCTATTGCTATCCGTGTCGCGATGCTTTAGTTTCCGTGCACCAGTTATATCCCGTGCAGCCTCTATATTGCCTTGGACACCTCCTTTACCTGTGTTTGGTAGATAGCTAGCCCTGCGAGTCGTAGTTGCTTGCTCAGGTGCGATCTCGTGTTGTCGAGTACCATAGTTGTTGGAATGCTGGAAGATGTTTTTGGTGGAGATGATCATGACTTTAAATACAACTATTAAAATGCTAGATATAACTAATGCAGGGGCATCGGTGGGCAATAGATGTTATTTGGTTCTTCCACGCTCACTTGTGTCTCGTAGGACCCCGAGTACTTGATACCTGTTCCTTGATTTTTCGCACTATCCACATCCGGGAGGCCTTATGGACCCCCCTGAGCCAGAGCTTGATTCATTTCTATTTCTTGGGGCCACAAGTAGTTTGGGGCTTTATTACTATCCTGTACTTATGCCATGCTTTACTGCTTTATTTACGATTGTGCGTGGAGCACCTGTACTGTTTAGGATCACGGAGTGTTTTCGCGGTATCGACAAGCCCAGTCACACTTTCAGGTCCCAGTCGTTTACAGCCATTGACGCAAACCCTGGGTCCGTTCCGGAGCCGGCCAACTTCGTTGCGGGTAGCTTAGTGGGGTGGCCCCCTGAAATATTTTATGAATCCTGTGATCGCTTTGTTGTGAATGCCTCGTTGGGTTTTGAGTTGGTTTTTCCGAGGTTGATCGAGTGTGTGTTGCTATTTGTGCACCCCTGCAGGGTAAAACTTTCTGAAAGCCGTGTCTGCGGTTATGGACGACTTGGATCACAGTATCTCGATCATAGACAAGCATAACTAAAGTAGTGCTATAAATTTGACTTAATATATCTGACTAGTAATCAGCTTCACTATAACGGAATGGATCTTAAAAATGCCAACCACTGGACCTGGGTTGTTTTGTTATATCTGCCTAGTAAGTATTGCAACTCCAATGGAATGTGATAAAAGTGCCAACAAATGCTGGGTTTGGGGATTTTCTTTGGACAATTATATCTGACTAGTAAATGTTCCAACTACAACGGAATGATAACTAAAAATTTCCCACTACTTATGTTATCATACCTACATCTGATTAGTAAGTGCCGCAACTCTAACGGAATGAGTAAAATTGCCAACTGTGCGAGTTCCTTGGTCCGACTTCCTCGTTTGGTCTCGAGGGGGAAATACCAGGATGGGTTTGTTTTGTGTTAGCTTTAGGTTGGATCCGAATAGGTCTTTCTTACCCCTCTCTGATAACCGCCAGTTGTCTCGAGTCTCTACAGGTTGTTTAGTGCCGCTGCGCTGCCACTCCAGCCCACCATACCTGTGTAGGCGAGGACCACCGAATCCTAGCCTCGCCATGTACTGGCCTCAGTACTGACGCTCCTCTTTTTCCTTTGCCCTTTGTCGGCACCCCTTTTGTTTTAGCAGGTTTGAGATCGTTGTCGTTAGCCGGTTTACCCTTCTGGCTTGGCCTGGGCAGGGTTATGGACGCCATTGGTTATTCTTCAGGGCTCTTAGCCCAATTTGCATCTTGTCCGTACTCGGACGCTGTATCGTTTTCAAGGTGATTTGGATCTTTGTATTGTATATCTGTATTCTTGAATCTTGGAGTCGTGTTGTATATATATATGTTCTGTGGGTCCCATCGAGGACTGTTGCGTAATGGTATTACTTCGTTTTCCACCCGCACGAAAGTGCCTGGTGGGCATCCTTGAATCGTTTCTATGCGGGTTTGGCGGAAAGGGCTAAAACTTGCATAGGGCCGATTCGAGGGTGTTACAGTCCAAATGGCTTAACTTGAAAAGAATAAATGATGAAGATCCCTCAATTCTTCATAATGTAGCCAAGCCTCCAATGTCCTCCAACAAAACACCTATTGATCAAGTTTTAGCTTGATGGTCCCCAACCAAGTTGGGTTCTAAGAGGTTAGTCACAATAGGCTTGGCAACCCAAATGGTTCTTTTCTTGACACCACTTTGAGCACCAACATATTTGGCAAACACATTGCCAACCTCATCCTTCCTAAGAGAATAAACATCATCAATCATGATTGGGTTGGATGAGGAGTTACCAATAGTGCAGAAGGAAGAGATGTGACCCTTCTCACAACATAAGTAGCAAGTTCTTCTCTTCCCATTCTTTTCACTTGATTTCTCCACAATGGGAGTATTAGCTTGAATCTTCTTGGGAAGTGGCCTTTCTCCAACTTGAGATAGGCCATGACCTTGAACTAGAGGTCGCTTCCCTTTTTGCTTCTCACCAAGAGGCTTCTTCTTTAAGGGGCAAGATCTAACATGGTGCCCTACAATTTTGCACTTGAAGCAAACATTCTTCGCCGAATTCTTGACTTGTTCTTGGCCCTTCTTATTGTTGCTCTTGGACTTCTTCTTGTTAGTGGACTTGTTCTTGACATAGGATTTAAATCCAAGCCCACTCTTGTCATTGGGGGATTTTTGCACACTCAAGATCTTGTTGAGTGTGGTCTTCCCTTCATGACCCTTTTTCAAGTCATTCTTCAAAGAAGTGACTTGAGCCTTGAGCTCTTTGATTTCCTCTACATGGTTAGTGACAACACATATACTAGAGGAAGTCAAAATTTCATTGCTACAACAATAAGTCAAAGAATGTAATTCATCACAAGATTTAGCAACAATGTGAGTGGACGAATTACAAGGACTAGCACATGGCAATATAGCATTATTCATAGAGATTGTGCTAGTGACCACATGAGGCTTAGAAGATGTTACCTTTGTACAACTAGCCTTATGAGCTAACTTTAGCCTAGCATGGGATGCTAGAAGATCCTCATCAGAGCTTGATAGCTTACCATGACTTTCTTCCAAGATCCCATACTTGTTAGTTAGCAAAGCAAGTTGAGTCTTTAGCTCAACATTCTCCTTCAAAATAGATGCTTCACAAGAAATAGAGTTAGTAGCACAAGCATCATAATTAATTGCAATAGGTGAGGGCAACTTCGAAAGCTCTTTTGAGTAAGAGGCTTTAAGTTGCTCATGTGACCCGGTGAGTTTGATGAGCTCACCCTTGATGACCCTAGAGCCATTTTTGAGGTGCTCAAAATCCTCAAGAAGTTTAGCATAAGCAACTTGAAGCTCATCATTTTTACTTTTGAGACCACTAGCCACCTTAGGACCTCTATCATGAGATTCCTTCACTCTAGACAACTCTAGAGCAAAAGTCTCCTTAAGAGATTCCTTAGTGGTTTGTTACTCTTCAAGAGCTTCATTTAGATGTGCAATTTGATTAGCATACTCACGCTCAAGGCTACTCATTTTATCAATGGTGTTCTCATGATCCTCAATTTGTGCTTCTAACTTATCAATATGTTCTTTGCTCTTAATAGCAAAGTCCAAGATTTCAACGAAGTTAGAGCAAGCAATATCATCCTTAACAAGAGCATGATAAACCATCTCACCCTTTTCATATAAATCATAAACATTAATCTCTTTTTCCTAATTATCCTCATCCTCATCATCACAAGAGGTATTGGGTTCCAAAGTAGGAGTTACCTTTGAATCTCGAGCCATAAGGCATAGATGGGAACTGTGAGATGATGATGATGAACAATTACTTGAAGCTCCATTCAAATTCGTGTATTTACCAATAGAATCTTCGGTTTCCTCTACATTGTTAGACACACAACAACTAGAGGAAATAGAAGCATTTATATTATGATAACAAGGCAAAGAGAGCATATCATCATGTGATATATTGAGGCAATTTATACATGATATGCAAGGACTATCAACAGTATCATGTAAATCATATATAGTGCTAGACGTGTTTAAGTCCAAAGATGAAGTGTTGCAATGAGATAGAGAAGAATGATCAATAAGAGTAAGCTCACTATCGACATTGCAAAGTTCATCACCACTCACCATTTCATTACCTTGTGTCTTACCACACTTTGGTGAAGTGGAATAAAAGGAGAACTCATCTTGACCGGAAGTGGACGCAATATAATCATCCTCAATAATGTTGGACACATCATCTTTATCTTGAAGTTTTGTCCATAACTCATGAGTGCTCCAAAAAGGTATGATTGAAGAAGTAACTACATAGCTTAAAGCATTAACAAGAACATTAGAAGCTTGAGCATCGACATATAAGTTTTTCTCATCCTCACAAGATAGATTTTCGAAATCCATAGGAGGAGAAAAACCTATATCTACAATACGCTCCAAATTTGGGTCCATGTCCCGAAAATGAATAAGCATACGAGTTTTCCATATATCATAATTTGTGCCATCGAATGCGGACATTTCATTGTGAACTAATCCCCTAGCCGACATCTTTACTCTCAAGGCGGTGAAGCCTAAAATGATAGACCGGGATGTGATACCAATTGAAAGGATATAGATGCCGCCTAGAGGGGGGTGAATAGGCGGTTTAAAAACTTTTCCGAGAGTGGCTCAACAAAGGCAGAATTAAACTAGCGTTTACTTTGTTAAGCACAAAACCTAGAACAACTAGGATTCACCTATTTGCACCAACAACTTATGCTAAGCAAGACAAACAACTATGTGATAGCTAGATATATATACTTCAAGCACGAAGGCTATCACAAAGTAAAGTGCATAAGTAAGAGCTCGGATATAGAGATAACCGAGGTATGCGGAGACAACGATATTTTACCGAGTTCCTCCCAACATGGAGTACGTCTTGTTTGGAGAGGGGGTGGTATCAAACCACCAACGCCACAAAAGGCCTCCCTTGTTCTCCTGTGAATCTCACCCCAACGGGATCGATCCACACTTCCACTATCGGTGCACTTGTCGATGGCAATCCGGAACCTCTCACAAGGTTGGGGCACTTCTCCACAACTCAATTGGAGTCTCCCAACAAACAAGCTTGGGGAAAGCTCCACAACTTAATTGGAGGCCCCAAGTAATCCACAAACCTGTAAAACCACCAAACCGTCTAGGGTTCCAATGAACCCAAGAGTAAAAAGCTTATCACCTTTCAGCCAATCGAATCCTCACCAAGAACTCAAACCGATGCACCAGATGCAATGGCAAGAACACAAGAAGTGCTCAAGTCCTTCACTCCCAAATTCCACCAAAGCTACAAAAGCTTATGGGGGAATAAGAGAGGAAGAACAATGGAGGAAATCCACAAAAGACTCCAAGATCTAGATCCCAATATGTTCCCCTCACTTAGAGGAGAGATTGATTGGTGGGATTGTAGATCTAGATCTCCTCTTTCAAATCCCTCAAGAATATGCAAGAATCATAGGAGGGATTGAGAGGGAAGCAAGCTCAAGAGATCAACAATGTTGGCTTAGTTTTAGTGTTCTTGAGGTTGGAAAAACCGCAGCAACCAAGGTAGAAGAAGGGGCATTTATATAGGGCCCCTAGAATTAGAGCTGTTGGGAGCAACTTACCCCGGACAGTCCGACCAGCATCAGCCGGACACTCCGGCAGAGCCGGACACTTCGGGTGATGCTAACCGGACACTCCGGCCTACGGAGATTCCGGCCAGAGTCCGGGTGGAGTCCGATATGGTGTTCTGAATGTCCGGGGAGGTCGACAAAACCCCAGGTCCGGACAGTCCGGCTGAAAATGGCCGGACATTCCGCCCAAGGCAAAACTGACAGAAATAGCAAAACTAAAATGACCATAACTTTTGCATCCGGACTCCGATTTTGATTATCTTGGGCTCGTTTTGAAGATAGTAACGAGATCTACAAGATCATACAGAGAACCATAATAGTCCAGCAAGGGAGGATAGAACCAAATGATGAAAGGTTTAACCTATCTAGAAAAGACAAACCGGTAAAACCTCCAACATCGAAAACGCAATAGAGAATGCATATGAAATCCGTTTTCGATGAACTTGGGCTTGTCATGATTAACACAAGCTCAAGAACCTCACATGGATAAGATCCACATAACAACAAAGAAAGATGAAGCCAAGTATGCAAAGGTTTGAGCTCTCTTTGAAGGATATGATCAAGTTACTCACTCGAGAGCACCTCTTGATAGTACGGCTATCTATCCTATAAACCGGTCTCCCAACTAACACCATGAGACCGGTAAGAAAGAAACCCTATCAAGAACATACCTTTGCCTTGAGCATATTCCACTTGAGCTTGACGATAGCGATCTTGTCCACCTGTCTTGATTGCGCTAGCTTGGTGAAGACTTGCAAATTGCTCCCATACTCCACTACGGTAGAACTTCTCTTTTGGGTATACCATCTTACCATATCCATGATCACCATAGGATGGCAAGCTTTAAGCAAATGATCTCTTCGAGATGGCTCATCTTGAACTTGCACATCAATTCTTCTTTCTTCATTATGTTGGTGTCTTAAAGGTATATAAGAGATATCTCTCCAACTTTAGTCTTCAAGACACACTTGCTATAGGATCAACTCTCACTTGACTAATCTCCGGATCACTCATTGAAACCTTGGTCAACACTTAATCTTCTTCACTTTCTTCTTCTCCCAACCTTGAAGCTAACATATGGTTCAAGCATTGCCTATGGACAAATATACAGGTAAAACTCAATGCAAACATAAGTCCATAAAGATTGTCATTAATTACCAAAACCACACATGGGGGCACACATGCACTTTCAAGTATGTTGTTCATATTCTCTAATCTTCCATGTCAATGTTGTGATTCATCATTAAGTTTTCATGTTTAATTCTATACCAAATAATGTAATTTATGAAAATGAGCTCCTTGTACAATGCAGTGGTTGGACAAAAGATGTGGATGCTTTTCTTTTATGGATATCAGGGATATCATTTAGTGGTGGAGGCTTTAGTGAAGCTGCTATTTGCGAAGGTCTTTCTGATCATATCTTAGTACACTTATTCTTTTGTATGGCTTAGGTAATTGACTATTATATTGTAATATTACCAATTGCATCATGTTATTTTCTATCGTGAATTCAAGTTTTGATGTCCAGACAGCGACACTGACCGGAGATGGCCAAGGAAAGGTGCTAGTCTTTGGCATGTATATAGTAGGTGTTGTAGGGCTAGGTCTAGGAATTATTTTTGGTGTTCTGCTGGTCTTCAGCTTCATGCCAGGAGTTGGTTGCTGGATCCGTGGGGCTATATTCGGTGCTTCCTGGTGGAGCTTCTTCTCGACGTGACGCTCTGGTGATCGGAGCCGAAGGCGATGTGGAGAAGCAGCGTTGGAGCCTCCGCAATAAAGGCCCTTTCTTCGGCAGGTTCGACAAAGGCTGTCGTGGTACGATGCTCTTCTTTTCTGCCCATGGTGGTTCGGAGGAGGAAGGGCGGGTTGTTGTGGGTTGTGTTATGACGGACCTGCGGCGGGGGAGCTGTGAAGCTTCTCTAGGGAATGCATCCACGACACCACAACTTCTGCAGCCGTCCATGGCGGGAGCACGACGACCCCAACATGAGCATCAGGTATGCATCCATCTCCAGAGCGAGTCAGGGAAATTTACATATGAATGGTAAGCTGATTTGCCAGTGGTTTACCACAGACTTGGATTTGAACACCCTAAGCTCTAGAATTCTAAGGTATTTAATGATACGAGATCTACATATAAATGTAGAGTTGTAGATCAAGTAGCTTTCTGATTACCAGTTGTAGATCAAGTAGCTTTCTAATTACCAATTGGGAAGTTGCGAGGTAAGATTCATATTACAACTGTAGTAAAGCATTTGGGCATCTGATTACCAATTGTTCAGGCCTTTTCTACTTCATGTTATCGGTTCATTTATATATTGGTTGCAGCATACAAGATGTTGGTAGGCACAACTGCACAAGAAATGTATTGGCAGATATGAGGACACCATATTCAGATTGTTATGGAGGAACATTTTGTGTTAATACCATGTAATTTTTTCTGACCGACTGAATTCCCTCCTATTTCAGTTTGACATCTCAAATTCCGAAAAAAGGCATGTGAAATTACTTCTTAACCAACTTTGGTTTCCATTCACATAGTGCTCCTCATATTGGTGGTACAACTTTGGTCTTCTATGTTACTGATGCCTTGGTTTCCTTATAACTGTAGGAGCATCCAAAGAAAATGATTAGTTGTCACATGTCGCTTTTAATAATGACACGTCATGTATGCTTAGAAATGCTAGCCATTGCATCAGAATACAGGTTTCTAAACTAATCAATGCATGAGTTTCAGTTTTCTTATAGTACTTTGACATAAATATTCAGTTGCAGGTTGGAAAAAGTCAAATGGATAAACATAACAATCATGTACTACAAGGGATACTCTGCACAAACTTGAGGCTCCAGTAAGAGCAATCTTAAGGGTTTGTAATCTTTACTCCTGTTCATTCGCACTTATCACCAACCACTAATTTTCCTCTACATTAGTTTTTGAAGCTTCAACTGATACCTTTACCTGCCAGTCTTGTTATTAAATAGTAATATTGGAATATATAAGTAGAACCGTGTACATCCTAGAGATTAACATGGAACAACTGAAGTTCCAAATCCGACTCATTCAAAAATACCAAGGAACAAACTTACTTGATTTATAAAGTATAAATTATTACTCCATAGAATGCAGTACACGTACACATTCTGTAGCTCTTTTTGAAAACAACAACTAAATTTTGCCACTAAGGATTCCTTTTTCTCAACTAGCTACAACGAAGAAAAAAAATAGTTTGAAGCAGATGTTGTAATTCTCACCGTGTTGCAACGGGCAGATGTTGCAACTAGCGGGAGGAACGGGAACCCCGTCCCAAACCTCTCCCATCCCCGCATTGCTTGTGCGCTGCACGGCCTCTCCTGCGAGTTCCCCAACACCGTCGAACTAGACTGCAACAGCGACGACGATGACCGTGCTGACCTGCTGAGGTTCAAGGCGCACCTCGAAGACCCCGTCCACTAACTCCTTCCCCTAAAGACGGTTGTTTTCTTCTGCTCTATGGCCGGCCCTGTGAAGGTGAGGTGGGATTTAGGTGGAGAAGGATATGTGGTATCCTCAGGGCATAGGAAAGTAATTAACCCAGTATCCAATCCGTCTTTAATTAACCTTTGAATTTGCCGAGTTTCGAATTTCTGATCTATTGCTGTGTAGCTTCTTCTTTGAGGCGAATCAATTCTTAGTGCAATGGTTGATGCAGCAGAGGAGCCGATGTAATGATGGCACTTCCATGAAGATCGGAATCCTCCATTCTCGTGGTGCTAAGCGTAGTCCTACGGTCGGTGACGTTGTGCACCTGGCATTAAACGACTGTGAATGATAGCATACATGGTCGACATCTCGATTTCCCTCATTGGGTATGCTTTCTTTAAACTTTTTTTAGTAATCTTCAATTCCCGACGTCATGATGGTCATATATTTATTCATGTTCTACACTGAAAACTAGACAGATAGTAACTCCACTGTTGTCATCTACATGCTTTGCTTTGAGTTGAGTAGAAATGTACTTGTTGGAAGCCTGGAATCGGTCACATATGGGAATGCACTATACAATATGAGCGTAAGAGGGATGGGATATCTAGGGACAGCAATAATAGCGAGATTTATATTACTAAAAGTTAGATTTATATTGTGTGTTATGTTTTAGGCTGCTCTAAGTTATTTTCTTGGCAGGTAACCTTGGTCACCACTCTATTGTATAGTGAAATTCCACACTTGCAGCAAGGTACTGCATGTAAGTAATATCTCAACATTTAGTTTCCTATGTGTTTTCTCTTCTTTTTTATTTAAATTTAAAGATTTTTTGATGCCCAGTGTTATGTTCACTATCCACATATGTGGGATTGGATTTGGAGTTTTCAATCAAAAAACAGTTACCATCTAAAAGAGCGGCTTCTATTTATTAAGTTCTACTTATCCTGATTGTGCACTTCTAATTTTGCATTTGTGCAGCCACACATGTTGCGTCCGGACGAACAATTATATCTATATTTATGGAAGCTTATGAATGGAAGGGGGTGCATCATTGATCCTGTTTGAAGTACCACATGCAAACTTCTGGTCATGAATCATATTTTGCTATGTACGCTTAAAAAGTAATGAATTTAGATTTTGCAAGTAATGAAAGTCATAAGCTTAGATTGTCATCATTATTTTCACCATATTTATATAACATCCTGAAATTTATTTGGATGTGAAGAATAAAAAATCTCAAACCAAAATGGATTATGGCGAAGGAAACAACTCTATGTCCTATATAATTTACCATTTACTTCAATGTTTTCAAACTTTCTTGGATGGTGTATTTGGATCCATGATTGTTTGTATGTTGCAATTTTATTTCTAGAATGATGTTAATGTAACTAAACTATCACTTCTAGCTTTTGAGGTGGTCATGTAAGGTTCATTCTTTTGTATCTCTTGCATATGTTGCTTTGATGATATGGAAATTTCAGTTATTTACGCTGCGCCTGTCTCCTTATTTCTAAAAAAGTTTTGGTTCTATGCGACTACAGGTCAGCTTTTCTAAGCATTCATTTTCTTTTTCAGATATGTATTGTTAGTGTTCTAGCTGCTTAGTGTCCATCTTGCTTTTTGTTCTTGCTAAGTAAATTCATTTTCTTGACATGTAAGGGCCCACTTTACTTGCTTTAAAGGAACATGAAGCCATCATGATAGCTGGTGTTGAACTCATGTGTAAACATGAAGCCTCAACATCTTTTGGGTCAATTTTATGATTTATATGGAGTGTTGGTACGATTCACCGAAATGTTGGAACATGGTATGTTTGGATTTCTCGAGGAATATGCATATATTTGTATCGTTGTACATGGTTATTGTTATGTAATGAAGAAAATGGATTCTAAGATTAAAAGGGAGGGCATGGATTTGGTTTAAATGGTAGATTGCTCTCCTATCCTATGCATTTACCTCTTTAGAGAGTTGTGTGCATTCTTGACTTTCACTTTATTTTTACAGTGGTTCGAGACTTTGTGATCGACAGTGGGGATGTGAGTTCTAGACATCTATAAAGATATACTATCATGGAGCTATCAATTTATTTACTTTTATCATGTCTCGCACTTGGTTATGAATTATGAAATTAGTGGTTAGCATGTGCACACAATATGGTTCACTATTCTCATGCTTCTTTATTAGTATTTTTCTTACACCTACCTTTAAGTGATTAACGATTTTAAGTTCACCGTTAACCAAGAAGTGCGGACAGTGGAGAAGTGGTCTGATAAATTGATGAATAAGAAAGACACATATAAGAAAAGGTAGGATGACAACTGGGTGATTGCAGCATCACCAGAGAGACATGTATATGGTATCGATGATCCACTATTAAGCGGGATCACAAGTGACCGTGGGGTTCTGAAGGGTAAATAACACCTTTGGGGAGGTGGCAATAAGACACCTGATGGCTACGAGATAAGGGGCTGCCGCTGGGCAGTGAAAAATTAAAGTTTTAACCATATGCAGGAGTAGAGCTCGTATATTTTAAGCCATACCACGTGAAAAGGAATGTGGCATTTTATTACAGCAATCGCTAGTAACCTTCTCTAATACTGATCAATTTTGTTGACTATGCAATTTCACCTTGTGCCATATTGTATGTGTAGTACCTCCTGAATTCGGATGAATCCTTGTACTGTAGTTTATGTGCATAGCCTGTTATTTCCTCTTTAAAATAAGAAGATTGGTACATGGAATTGATTATTACAAATTCAACCGGTGTTACTCAGAATTGAGAAGGAACTATTTCCCGTACAAACAGAAGACCAATTCCAGTGTCCCTTGTGTTGGAAATATGCCCTAGAGACAAATAGTAATAAGGACTATTATCATATTTCATATAGTTTATGATTAAGTTTTATATCATGCTATAATTGTATTGAGTGGAAATATCAATACACGTGTGATATACAAATAACCAGGGGTTCCCAGTGAAACTCTAGTCACTGGTTTATTGGTCAACAGATGATCATGTTTCCTGATCATGTGGCATTTATGCCAGTTGGAAATGGAGTCAAGTCATTCTGAGAATGAGATGATGAACCAATACCCAACCTAAACATCGTGACCTGATCATGTCACGAAGTTCAAGTTATGATGATTAGAAATGGATCCTCGTAGACTATTCCTTAGACCGTGAGGCTATATCAATCACTGTCTCCCGAGAGTGCTTTGATAGCATCAAGCGCCACTTGGTAATACAGTGGTTATAAATGTGTGTTCAGGTACTCGGAGGAAACCGTAGAGGCAATATATGTCAAGAGCAGGATTTGTTCGTCCATGTGACGGGAAGATACTCAAGGGCCCACTCGGAGAGGTTATATCCAATAGTTGCACAGCGTGTGATTTGATCACAGGGATATAACTTGTCGGAACGAGTCAAGTAGCATTGTTCGGTAACGAGATTGAACACGACATGGTGATGTCATTGATCAGATCTCGGGTAATGCAAGTATCGAGAGACAAAGGGAATAAGACACGACTGTCCCGGTTCAAATAACAAAAGATCTTCGTGGAACGCACAGGGGTCACATGACCATCCAGGTCCCTCTGTTGATCATTGGTGCGCCAGTGTCCCGACCATGTCTGGAGTGTTCCTGAACCATGGGGTATCACGCTTAAGGGCTTGATGATGCTTAGAGAGAGTTTATAGGATCGGTAGAATCGCCGAAGAATTGTAGAGAGAAAACCGGAAGGGTTTCGGTAAGTCTGGAGGATGTCTGGAGTGGAGGTGGAAGGTGTTCCATAGCCACGGAGATTGAATAATCTGTGAATGAATGTTAAATATTTATTTAATCATTTATTCATAATTATTTAATAAAAGCGAAAATCAATTAAATGGTTAAAGGGCTTAATGGGCCAACTCCCGGAGGGGAAAGGGCCCAAGAGGGGACCACACCCCTAGGAGAGGCCTAGGGGGTGGCCGGCCGCCCTAGTGGGCCTGCCCCATGTGGGGCCCATGGGAGGGGGCTGGCCGGCGTGCCTCGCCACCCCTTCCCCTTGATTAGTCCCACCCTGGGACTTTGAGGGAGGGTGTACCCCCTCCTCCCCTATATATAGTGGGGATATTTGGCCAGATAAATACACACAATAATCAATAAAGGTCTTCTCACTTTTGGGAGGACCTCCAATTGATATTCTCTCTCTCTCTCTCTCTCTCTCTCTCTCTCTCGTGATCGTGGTCCCAAGTTCGGACTGCACGAACGAGAGACATCTTCACCACGGAGCGCCATCGCGCTGCAGGATTCGAATCTAGGAGCTCTACTTCCGCAACTACTGCTGGATCGGGGAAGCGGGAGTCGTCGTCAGGCACCGGACGTGTGTATCTCCCTGCGAGGTGTCGCACTTGAGGCACTCAAGTCGTTGGAGCCAAAGGAGCGCAAGGACTTCATCACGACCTTGAGGTCGGCTTCGGCTCATCTACATCAACCATGCTCTCCTGAGTGTTGACAACGCTTTTCGGTCTTCAAGGGTAAGTTCATGAAAAGCCCCTCCCGTTACTGTATTACTAATAGATAGGTCCTGGCAACATTAGGGGTTTAGGGGCATAGGGTAAAAATTTATTGTTTTCATGCGCGGAACTCCTACAGTGGTATCATAGCTAGATCTATGCGTAGTAATGCTAGTACGGGTAGAACACATGATATGTAGCGTGTGGGCGTTGATCTTTTAGTTGTTACCCTCCCACGTGTACTTGTGCATACCGCAGTAATGCTTGATGAAGCGGCCCCCAACCGACTTTACGCGTTCATTCGCGAGACTGGTCCATGCTTGACATACGGCTTGCACCGTATCAAGTGGCTTAGGGGGGGTGTCTGTCTCTCTCGCATTAGTTGGTATGCCATTTGCAACGGAGGGCCCCGAAAGGGGTGTAGTAGAGACAACCACTTGATCAGCGTTGTGCTGAAAGTTCGTAGGGGACGTTGCTTTGTGATATGGTTGTGGCTAAGGTAAAGTGTTTACCTTATGTTACGTAGTAGTAGATAGTCACGGAGGTGACAAACTACTACGCCAGAAAGACACCGGTACCCTGGTGTCTATGGCGCCGGAACCCCGGTGCCGGAATTCGATGACGACGGATGGAGATCACGACGTGAAGGACCATATCACATCGCATTTATATTCAATGTTATTGTTTGTATATCTTATTATGTGCTAGTATTAGATACTCGACAGTAGCCTAAGATGATCCCTATTAAAATTACCAATGATTGTGTTCCCCCTTAGTGTGCACCACCAAGAAAGTTCTTCGGTATGAGGCGATCCATGGTACAGGCATGGGTGTCAGACATATCTACGTTCGCATATAGTGGGTGTAAGCCATGTTGCACAACAAATACACTAAGGTTGAGTTGGCGAGCCTACATGTGCAGACATGGCCTCGGAACACGGATGGTCGAAAGATCGAGCACGAGTCGCATGAATGATGTGACCGATGTTTAGCATCCACCCTTGAACCCACATTGATGGCCGTGACGATCGGGGGAGATGTGGCTGATAGGGGTCGTGTTATCACTAGGAACCCTTATGGGGATAGGTGTTTCTGAGTGGAGTTATTATTAACTCATTTAATTATAAACTTAGTCTAAATTCCTTTTTGCAATTGTAAATGTAGAAAAGTTCTCCCCGATGCCACCTTTCCTGTTGACACTTGATTGGTTAGAAGGAGAGAAGCTCAGATTAGATGGATCAAACTTCTCTATATGGGTTGCGCGTCTCCATGTTCTCCTTAGCAAGAATGACGTGGTCGACTACATACTCGACGGGATGGATTTGGATCATCCCATTGACTTAGAGACCCCAGAGCAGCGGGAAGACCGCTATCTCCATCGGGAGATGGCCTCCTTCATTTCAGTTACAATGCATTTTGGAATGGTGGACGAGCTGTGGCCTTTCGTGGGTGATATCAACCCTCATACGGTAATGCTACAGCTTAGGACACATTTCGTGGAACAAGCACGCATATGGGAGCATGAGCTAATGGGAGACTTCCTCTCCATTAAGATGGAGGAGAATTCATCACTCGACGGCCACTTGGAGCGCATGCATCATGTGTACATGAGGCCTGCATACTTCCTGGATAGCTGGATGATGGGCTCTTTTGCAAATGGCGTTGTGCTGCGGTTGCTTCCACCAAGCTACCAAGCACAAGTCAGGACTTGCATTATGAGAGGCGACGCGGAATCAATGGAGTTCCACCAGTTCGTAACACATCTCAGGAATGTGTTGGTGATGTCTACGCACTTCTATTCTTGTAGACATTTGTTGGGCCTCCAAGTGCAGAGGTTTGTAGAACAACAACAAGTTTTCCCTTAAGTGGATTACCCAAGGTTTATCGAACTCAGGGAGGAAGTGGTCAAAGGTATCCCCTCTCAAGCAACCCTGCAATCAAGATAGAAGAAGTCTCTTGTGTCCCCAACACACCCAATACACTTGTCCGGTGTATAGGTGCACTAGTTCGG
Organism: Avena sativa; assembly: GCA_916181665.1. Taxonomy (NCBI): domain Eukaryota; kingdom Viridiplantae; phylum Streptophyta; class Magnoliopsida; order Poales; family Poaceae; genus Avena; species Avena sativa. The sequence continues at coordinate 361,061,108 of OV702290.1, read as the reverse complement.
CGAAGAGATAGTAAAATACAAGTGGTATAGATAATTATAAGTGGTAATGGTGATAGAAAATAACTTGATGGCGTGGAAAAGACTAAAGTAAAACTGAAATAAAGATGGAAGCACACAAACATGTAACAGATCTAGTAGCAAACGGTGTATCAATGCTTAGAAACAAGGCCTAGGGATCATACTTTCACTAGTGAACACTCTCATATAAATATATCATCTTCATGATACTACTCTTAACTACTCTCCGGTTGGACACTCTAATCGATGGTAGGGCTATAACAGCACACCTCAAAGTTCATCTTTCCCATCTAGAAAACCCCACACTGTCACCTTGAGCACTAGATGGTTCCAACAAACACCACAATTTCATAAAGACATCCAACTCCAAATATAACTAATAACAAGTATTTGTAATCTCTAGCCTAAGTGCCACCATGGTGTGCACGCTGTCACTTTCATACACATGGGGGGAGCAGAGATCTAATAAAGCACTTGAGTAGAAAGGTAGATCTATAGATTACAAGCTCATGATCTCAATAAGATCATGCATAGAGAGAGAGAGATGAACACATAGCTACCGGTAGAACCCTTAGCCTCAAGAGAGAACTACTCCCTCCTCATCATGGGAATCAGCAATGGTGATGGATATGGTGGTGGAGATCGATGGAGATGGCTCCGGGGCACTTCCCCGTCCCGACAGGGTGTCGGAACAGAGAGTTTCTGTCCCCCGAATCTCCCCTTCGTTGGCGGTGGCGCTGTGGAACTTTTCGTGGATTTCTGGTTGATGATCTAGGGTTTTGGTATTGGGAGGCTCTTATAGGCGAAGGAGGCAAGGTCGGTGGCCGGCCAGGGGGCCCACACCATGCCCTGGCGCGGCCTGGGCTGGCCGTGCCAAGGGGTGGTGTGGCCACCCTATGGCCCCCCTCCGTCTCGTCTTCTGGCTCCGTGAGTCTTCCGGAAAAATATGAACTTTGGCTTTTGTCCCGTCCAATTCCGAGAATATTCATTTTCTGACTTTCCTGGAACCAAAAACAGCAGAAAACAGGCAACTGGCACTGTGGCATCTTGTTAATAGGTTAGTCCAAGAAATCATATGAAAAGTACTCCAAAATTGGAACAAAACACAAGAAAGTAGATAAAACCAAGCATGGAACATAAAAAATTATAGATACATTTGCAATGTATCAGTTGATTGAACCAGATGTCACTCAGGTCATCAATGACAAAGGTATATATTTGATATACAATTTTATAAATGTTATAATCTTGCAAACACATTTGCAGTGTTAAGTATATTTGATACTTGTTTTGTTTTACTGAAAATAGGTCCTTCTGCATGAGAGGTGCTTGCTGGAGAGGAGGTGACGTTGCATGTTGATGGCGAGCATGATGATGATGGCCAACGACGCTCTCCCTCAACATATATCACTTATTTTATGTTTTGGATAGTTATTGCAATCAAAATATTATGAACTTCTTTAGTGTGTCTCACACTTTGTGAGATGGATATTCATATCAGTTTGTAACAAACAGTTCTTCTACTTTTATGAATGATTTCTATTCGTGTTCATATCTTGTTTGATTATATGTGAATTATCCTTGTTGTTTGAAACTAATTGATAATGCATGAACATTTGTAAAATATTGAAATGCCTTAAAATACCCAACTTAATGATATATTCATTAATGAATGAAACCATTGTTTAAATTCAAAGTTATAATGATAATATGTGAAAGTCATTCGATTTCTTATCACATATAAATCATGCCTAAGTTTGGCAAAAATAACTTGAACACCGTGTATTACTTGAATACAAAGTGTTTGATGAATTGTTGAAAGCAAATACATATTCGATGTATTATGATTTAACGAAATGGTAATTATCATTATACGATTGTTTAAAAGTGTAAGTAGTTACCAAAGGAAACATGAATATGAAACTATTTGATTTGATCAAAGTGTTTCATCAACAAAGGGTATAAATATAAAAGAGAATCTAATTACTATGATTTGATCAATAGTAATGAAATTCGACTTTATAAGAATGGCATAAAAGAAATTGTGAAATGCAAAGCGTTTTGAAACGTCAAAATGCAAAGCATCACAATATGATATTAGATATCAAAATGGGTAAATAGATGGTGCCAAATAAATCGTTGTAGTATAGATGTAGAGACCATTGGTTAAGAAATAGTTAGCACTCAATTAGAATAAATAGTGAACCATTTGAATTCGTGAGATCGGCTCCATATCTAGTATGGATCGTCGTAAAAGTTTTGAGGTTATTCGATATAACCAAAACAATAGCGAATAAGTCCTTGTAGAGTATTCATTGGAAACTTTGAATATGAAATCCATAGCTGAAACCAAAAGAGAAGCAAAATTTGTATTGCTTGGGTTTTGGTGCATTCTTGAGAAAGCTCACTTTTAGTGATATTTCTCGATTATGAAGCAAATGGAAGATAGTGTAAAACACGATGAGGATTCAAAACCCTGCATCAGAGTGTTGAGAAGTGCAACGGAAAATGTTCCTGAATGATTCTCTTCACAAAGGAAAGAATCAATGATAATGATCATTGTGTTTTCCCCACTAGTGTTTTCACTACATGAAGTAGGATTCAAAATATAATCCATATCTGGTATGGAAACATTTGTGAATCATTTGTCATGATTCTTGGAATATGACATACCTACAAACTACTAAGGAAATAATGGTAAACTATAATTATGAGAAATCCGAAAAGCAAAAATCACTTGAGATTAGAAAGCAATTCGTTGCTGAATCTCACAAGTAAAAGGGGTTACTTGAATTTTCCCAAATGACTGCAAAGCCATAGTGAAAAAGGGGGTGAATGACAAAGGCACAATTTGTCAAGTATTGGACGAATTCAAATGAATTTGATTCAAGTGTGCTTAATGTCTAGTGGATTTAAAACTAGTAAAAGTACTAGTGTCTCATAGTAAATCTCTCACTTTGATATTTGATCAAAAGATTTTGAAGTTGTTCAAAATAATGAGTAGATATGCAATTTGCATGAAATTGAGTGGGAGCTATGAAATTCTTCCTAAAACAATATGTGAATGGCATATTTTTGAGTGGGAGATATATAAGTCTCAAATTCAATTACGTAGGAACATAGTTTGAGTAAAAGTAGTGACTCATACCCAAATATGTTAGGGACATATGTTGAGTGGGAGCTTATAGATTGATTCTTAAGGAAGTTAAGAATAAAAGCGCAATTACAGATAAATAATGATTTATAAGGTGTAGAAGTTCATAATAAGTGTATTATGATATTATGTAGTATTCCTTAAGGGATTCTGGAAAGAGTTTCAGAATAGAAGTTAATTAAGGAACTAGTCCTTAATAACTCAAGTTAGGAATAGTATTAAGTTTAACACCAATGGTTGAAAGAAAGAAAAGGATGATCACCATCCACTATGTTAAGACATAGATTCTATCTTAGAAAACCATGGTGATAACTTAACATAATATATGATCCAATAAGGAACGTTTGAAAGTGATTAAGTTCGAATCACAGAATGTTGAGCTAAGTTTGTCCGCAGTGTCTAATAGAGAACTGCAGACATGTTTTCCAAATACATAAAGGATGACATATCTTAAAACATAAAGGGTTATGTTATAAGGGAATATGTTGGAAACTCCTGTAAATACTGATTAAAGTCAAGTAGGAAGCGAGGTGAACAAAATATCGAAAGTTGCACAGAGTGCACTAGTGTTTCGATGGTTAAATTTATAATAATAGATAAGGGTACCATCTAAAGTGTTGTATCATGTTATGGCGGGGCTAGTTTGATTTTAACGTAGAATGATGTGTCCCAGGGAATAGTTCCCATGAGAAAGCCCTCGAGGTTGATCTAAAGTCACCGTAGGCTCCTGGAATCAGGCCTCGTTCTGCTGCCATAGCGACGATGCATACACATAGATGTTATCATGTGATGATAAAGTATTAATGTTAATCAAGGTGACATTAGTAAGTTGCAAAGGATTTGGGACTGTAAAGTACAGGCCCAAGACTCAACCTCTTCCATGAGCAAGCATGTTCAGGGTACCGGATATATGGTGCCAATGATTGAGAACAAATGCAGCTAGTGTATTTGTACTCTAGTGCAAGTGGGAGACTGTTGGAAATATGCCCTAGAGACAAATAGTAATAAGGACTATTAGCATATTTCATATAGTTTATGATTAAGTTTTATATCATGCTATAACTGTATTGAGTGGAAATATCAATACACGTGTGATATAGAAACAACCAGGGGTTCCCAGTGAAACTCTAGTCACTGGTTCATTGGTCAATAGATGATCATGTTTCCTGATCATGTGGCATTTATGCTAGTTGGAAATGGAGTCAACTCATTCTGTGAATGAGATGATGAACCAATACCCAATCTAAACATCGTGACCCGATCATGTCACGAAGTTCAAGTTATGATGATTAGAAATGGATCCTTGTAGACTATTCCTTAGACCGTGAGGCTATATCAATCACTGTCTCCCGAGAGTGCTTTAATAGCATCAAGCGCCACCTGGTAATACAGTGGTTATAAAGGTGTGTTCAGGTATTCGGAGGAAACCGTAGAGGCAATATATGTTAAGAGCGGGATTTGTCCATCCATGTGACGGGAAGATACTCAAGGGCCCACTCGGAGAGGTTATATCCAATAGCTGCGCAGCGTGTGATTTCATCACAGGGATATCACTTGTCGGAACGAGTCAAGTAGCAATGTTCGGTAACGAGATTAAACACAACATGGTGATGTCATTGTTCAGATCTCGGGCAACACAAGTATCGAGAGACAAAGGGAATAAGAGATGACTGTCCTAGTTCAAACGACGAAAGATCTTCGTGGAACGCACAAGGGTCTCATGGCCATCCAGGTCCCTCTGTTGATCATTGATGCGGTAGTGTCCCGACCATGTCTGGAGCGTTCCCGAACCGTGGGGTATCACGCTTAAGGGATTGATGATGCTTAGAGAGTGTTTATAGGATCAGTAGAATCGCCGAAGAATTGTAGAGAGAAAACCGGAAGGGTTTCAGTAAGTCTGGAGGATGTCCGGAGTGGAGGTGGAAGGTGTTCCACAGCCACGGAGATTGAATAATATGTGAATGAATGTTAAATATTGATTTAATTATTTATTCATAATTATTTAATAAAAGAGAAAATTAATTAAATGGTCAAAGGGCTTAATGGGCCAATTCCCGGAGGGGAAAGGGCCCAAGAGGGGACCACACCCCTTGGAGAGGCCTAGGGGGTGGCCGGCCGCCCTAGTGGGCCTGCCCCACGTGGGGCCCATGGGAGGGGGCTGGCCGGCGTGCCTCCCCACCCCTTCCCCTTGATTAGTCCCACCCCGGGACTTTGAGGGAGGGTGTACCCTCTCCTCCCCCTATATATAGTGAGGGTATTTGGCCAGATAAATACACACAATAATCAATAAAGGTCTTCTCACTTTTGGGAGGACCTCCAATTGATATTCTCTCTCTCTCTCTCTCTCTCTCTCTCTCTCTATATATATATATATATATATATATATATATATATATATATATATATATATATCGTGACCGTGGTCCCAAGTTCGGACTGCGCGAACGAGAGACATCTTTACCGCGGAGCGCCGTCGCGCTTCGGGATTCGGATCCAGGAGCTCTATTTCCGCAACTGCTGCTGAATCGGGGAAGCGGGAGTCATCGTCAAGCACCGGACGTGTGTAACTCTCCGCGAGGTGTCGCACTTGAGGCACCCAAGTCGTTGGAGCCAAAAGAGCGAAGGACTTCGTCACGATCTTGAGGTCGGCTTCAGCTCATCTACATCAACCACGCTCTCCTGAGCATTGACAACACTTTTCGGTCTTTAAGGATAAGTTCGCGAAAAGCCCCTCCCGTTACTGTATTACTAATAGATAGGTCCTGACAATATCAGGGGTTCAGGGGCGTAGGGTAAAAATTTATTGTTTTCATGCGCGAAACACCTACACCTTGTTTGCCAAAATACTAATTTTGTGACACTTGTGTTTGTACACCATACTACTATTGATATTTAATTGTTTACAAGGATTTCATGTTTTATCTCTGATTTCTTCATTAAAATAGTAAACAAGCTATTCAATCTTTAGAGATTTATTTCGTTTTATCCCAAGAGAATACACGGGCATTCAACTAGTTTTTCAAAAAATCTGAATATTTTTTAATTTGAATATTTTCCGAGTCTAAACTTTTATAAAATATATTTTTTTACAAATTTGATATTTATTCAAAACATGAACATTTTATATAAATATAAATATTTTTGAATCTTTTTTTCAAAATCTAAATATTTTCAAATTTAAACACTTCCAAATATTCATGGGATCTAATGGGATTCGTCCTAACTCTGAGGACCACCATCTAATGTCGTGCCCGCCCACCCGGCCTGATGTGTTGGGTCAACCCATTTATCCCACTAGCGTCGTTATGCTTTCTCGCGTGCGACTATTGACATGGTTGATCCGGTTTTCGTTCATGTACCTGGTTTTTCAGCCTAGTTTTATGGTTTTCTCTTGGTTTTGTGGTTTTTTGTAGGGTTTTCAGTTCTGAAAAAGTCTAAATTTTTTTAAATTTTTAACAAAATTAAATGGAACATTTTCAAATTTGAACAGTTTTTAGAACTAAGCAAATTTTAAAATTTCTTAGATTTGAAATTTTTTAATTTTGAACAATTTTTAAGTTTGAACATTTTTTAATATGAATATTTTTAAATTTAAACATTTTTCATATTGAATATGTTTCGAATCTGATCAAAAAGAAGAAAAAGATAAATAGTAGAAAAAGAAAGAACTATAGCAAAATAATAAAAAGAAAGAAACCATAAAGTCAAAAAATAGAAAAGACACATAAAAAAGTTGAAGGCTTACCGAACTGGACCGGCCGAAACCACCAGCGGTGTGCGACGCATGGTATGCACCGACCTGGTCGACATATAGGATTTGCCCGGATATCGTCCGAGTTGTACATGCTCTTAGAGATTGAGTCTCCTGGTTTGAAAGTAAATCACTCAAAACCATAAAATAATTGTTATTTTGTGGAGATAAAGAAAGCCGTCCATTTCAGATCCCGCGAACCGGGATGAACCACAATTTTTTATTGTTACTCGCAAACCGGTCCTCGCATATCCCATATACCCACTACACGGCCCATTTTTTGTTTCTCACAAAACTCAAAATCTTTGGCGTGACTCAAATTTTAAGATGGGGCCTTCCTGCTGCCCTGCCGCCCCCGTTGTTGATTCAAGCAGTCCTGACGACGCCATACCAACAATAAGAACCTCATTGCTCGCTGCACCATTCCCACCTTGAGTTGCGAAGCCATCCAGATATGTCCTCCCTTCCCAGCTAGTTCGCAAGCTGAACCGAGGTGCACGGATTTGTGGCCGCTTATCGTCCCGATTTGGCCGCTCTCGTTGAGTTAGGCAGCATCGCCACTGATTTGAGGCCGACGTGCATGATTCACCAGCCTTCTCCTCGATTCTCCCTCCTCTCTCAATGAAGCCTTTGCCCACCCGATTTAGACGGTAAATCCCTCCATGTCCGTCGGGTTTTTGTGAAAATTCCTGGAGGAGGTATGTTTTTGTTCAATTTGTTTGTCTTTTAGACATAGAAATTGCAAATCATATTGTTTGAAACAAGGAGTTGCAAACATTTTAGACGAGTTAGTTCATGTGTTCGTGTGTGGAGTTATTTTTCAGGACTCGTCGCCATCGGACAAATCAGACATAGACGATTTGATTGACGACAACGTGTTAGAAGACATCATTTTGATGCGCCCTAGAAGGAAACTGAGGATAAGTACAATAGAAAGTGTGTGGGACCCCAAGTGGGTAATTTGTGCCTCCCTTAAACCTAGCTATCGGACATAAAATGCTCATGAAGGATTATTTCACCGAGAACTACACATATCGCTTATGCATGTGAAATGCATCCATGAATTTTGTAGTTTATTGTGTTAAAATCCATATTATTTTGAAATTTTATTATATTTATTGGGACTAACCTACTAATAGTTGTAAAAGTGCATAATTTCTTGTTTTCACCTTGTTCTGTAAGAATTTCACAAATACAGAAGGAGATAGCTCATTATGGTGAAGTTTGGAGTTTTCTGAAATCTGTCCCTGTAGAACAGTTTTCGAAGATTGCTCCAAAAGTCCCTGAAAATGGCGCCAAACGGAAAAATCCAAAATATGAAAGTTGTTGGATTTTTTTTGCTAATATTGATTGATATAAAATTCGCCCCAAACAGACTCCAGACGAAGACCCTGATTACTGTGGGGTACAGAAGCAGTTTCGGGATTCCCAAAGTTTGTGACGTGATTAACTCAAACTCATTCCATAGTTGAGGGATTCGGCCAAGTCACGACTTGATGGACTCATAAAGGACCTAGGGGAGTCCTAGGAAGGTTCTAGAGGTGTCCAAGAGCCCTTGGATCAAAGGGGCATCTATCCGATGGCCTAGATCGCATCTCTATCTCTATATATTGAGGTAACCCTACTTTTGGAGGTATCCATCCATTGTGATGAAAGTCCTCCCTCTTGGCAACCTCCAAGGAGGGTGGGAGCTCCTCCATACCAGTACATCTCCAAGGAATAAGAGGGCCAAGGGGTCGCCGGCCCCAAGGGCAACCGCTGCCCACAGGGGGCCGCTGGCGCTGCCTCCTCTTCTCATGTGGTCCCATCTTCTCCTTGGGGAGGCACATCTCCATCACCATCTATAGTAACTCTCCACCATCCCCTACTGTAGTCTTTTGGCAATCATTATGTGTCATGCAATCTATTATTTTTCCATGATCTATTGTATCTTTATGTCTATGTTTGAGTATTGATCTATTTATGGCAATTGTGAAATAGTTCGTTGTTTGTTGCATACAAGTATATGTTATTTTCTATGATGGTCTAATGTACTAATATATGAGTGAACAAAAATGTGGGGAGACACAAGGTTGTCATTGTTGCATGTTGATAGGAGAAGGGACGACCGGATATTGATAGAAACCCGTGTCCCAAGTCTTAAATATGCATGCTATGTTAATTCATGGTTAACTAACGGGAGGATAACTTATGGGAATCTTGAAACTTAAGCGGTGGTTGGACTTTATGTCTTAATTGCTCCCTTCCTTTCTCATAACCGGTCTTGGGATTAACCACTAGTGGTGTATTTACTTAGTAACTTGGCTACACCTATTTATGGCTCCTCCCTAGAAGAAACAATAAAAGGACCATTCATGTGCTTACTAATTGTGACAACTAAACGAATGAAATAACTATTTGCCTAAACACTTGCTCCCTTGGGTTACTTACTTCTACTTTACTTGATTTACTTTCACTTTCTTCTACTTTATTTGCAATAGTTTACTTCCTGTCTTTACTTTCAGCACTTTACAGTTTTCTAGTTAGAGTAAAATGTACCCTACACACTCTAGTTCATTGCTTTGCATAGAAGGCCATATAAGTGGGTTATAGAGTTTTAGTGAACAGATAGTTTACCTTCAGCTCCTCGTGGGTCCGACACTCAAATATTTATCGAGTTATGTTATAGTGATTCCCTGCCTGTGGGGGTTATTTAGTACTTTTCTGGCACCGTTGCCGGGGAGCGTTGTGCTAGACTTCTATTCTTGTTTGCATTGCATATTAATATATAAAACTAAAACTCAAAATAAATTAGAAAATGGAAACACCAAAAATACTCATGTTATGTGCACATGTATGGATATATATGACACATTGTTTATGTACTTGAATGCTGCTGAAATTGCTAAGAAACATAGGGAATCAAGAGAAGGGATAAGACTAAAATGTTTCATGAAGAAACAAAATTTATTGGTAGTGAGTTGCTTGAATATTATGATTAAACTTGTTGCCCTAAACAATATGGTAGATACTTTGAATTTCAATGTATGTTCCATTAAGAAGATTTTATAGCATCTTACCATAGAGGTGATTATGCTCATTTAGGGATGGAACAAGTAGAGCAATTTTTTATTTTTATGGGAGCTTAGGAATTAGAAACCTTCATTGAAGAACATGAAAATAGAACTATAGCTAGTAAATTTAATTGTGTGATCACTATCATCATTGATTATTGCATAACCAACTTCGTAGAAAATATTTATATGTTGTTGACTTTAATAAGAGGGACATTGTTGCCCAAAGAGCACTAATGTTTTGCAAGAAGAGGATGATAAAAGCATAAGCTTGGGGATGCCCATGCAACCCCAAGAAGCGGATAAGGAAGAACAGGTGGAGGAAGAATGGAGTAGCTATCCATCTCCTACTCCCAACAATGGTAATACACAAATTCCCACGAACAACCCTTTTTACATAATTGCAAACGACCATGCTTTCTTATTGCCTGATAGTCCTCTATGTGGAACAATTGTATCGAACATATGGGAAGATGAAACTGATATAGTTGAGTTAGATGACTTGTATTTATGTGGTGATTCTATTTAAAACTATGTTGTTGAGTTTACTTTTGATACTTGCAAATATTACGAAAGAGGAAGATATAAGAGAACTCTTTATGTTTCCAGTTTGTTTAAAATTCAAGATATTGATTATTATATACATTGGCTACCACAAGTTTGGTGTTATTTATTCATATATGAAATGCCAATGCATAGGAAGAGAGTAAGACTTAAAAGCCAATGATTTTATGTTTTGTGGTGTGCTCCATATGCTTTCCAATACTGTTCAGTGTGAGCAGACCTTTTTATACTTATAACATGTAAAATAACTTTACCTACTGTTTTATAATAATTAGTTTAGGAGTTCAACTAAAAATAAAATTGGGAAACTAAATGAGAAAGATGGACAATGGAGAAGTTGGGATAGACCTTGAACATGTGTTATTCATGCCAATGGAACCATTCCAAAGTCTAGATCATTAAAAGTCTTCCCATAACAGTACAAAATAATAAGAGTGTTTTCTTATATATATTTTATTCTTAACTAAAATGGTTTTCTAATAATACGTGAGTTTGCTTTTTGGTTGAGACTATTATATTAGCTGTTTTAGATAACTAACCATTTTGTAGGCATTAAAGTATCATGAAGATAAAATTATTTATTTGTTGGAGATGAAACATGATATGATGACAGAGTAGTAGAGGGTAAGATCTAGCAAAACACCAAGCCTGGGGATGGCGATGGATCCCCCTCTTCTTTCAAGAAATTTTAGTTAATATCATTGCAAACTCATGTTTTACTTTCATGTTTTCTTTTGTATGTTTGTGAAAATCATGTGTTTATTTGCATTTTTGGTTTATGAACTTTATTCTCTGTTAGAATAGGTTTTTTAGTTTAAGTTTATATTTTCCACAAATAAAGTACCAAGTTTTGCCTATTTTGGATGATATTAAGTTGATAGAACTATTAGGAGTTGCAGTTTCCTGCATGATCTTCTTTACGAGAAAAAATCCATATGAAGTTATGTAACTCTGATTGAGCTCATATTTAATTTGTAGTTGAAAATTTTAATCCTCTTGATACCTTCGATCCGGATTCATGGATGTAGTATAATAATTTTTCCCTAGTAGACATAGATTTAATCGAACCTTGGAAATCAATGCTAAAAGGAAATAAAAAAGACACATCTACAAGACTTTGTTTTACCTTTGTTTACCGTACCAATCTAGTTTACTTTTATAATGGGTTGATTCAATGGATGGAGATAGGCCAGGTTTGAAGATCCACCTGCAGCTTCACATCATATGGGATAAAAGATAATAATAAGCATAGTCATGTGTAATATTTTAATAGGGATAATCTCTTGTGGGCAACACATCCTAATATACTAGAGCGCCTATGTTGTAGCAGGCATAACAATAGTCTTTTAGTTCAATCGAGTGCACCATGAAGCAACATGCTACAAATGTTTATTAAGTGTAAAACACATATCAAAGCATTAAGTGGTGATGTTGTTGTGATCCCAAATAGGTCGCTAAGCGAAGACCGTACTATCCTTTCTGTCACTAGGGTTCCTATGAGATTGCCACTAGCCAAGTATCTCACATCAAGCCTTTATCAATCTCGGGGGTCTTGGGTACCTACAAGTCCAAAGATCAAGACAAGAGACAAAGAAACAAAAGATACAAATCTCTATTTCAAACAATACACAATGCTCCCATAGATTAGATGCACATAATTGCTGCGAGGTTTTTGCCCAACCTGTAGCCCGTGAGGATGTTGGAATTATGCCCTAGAGAAAAATAGTAGTAAGGACTATTATCATATTTCATATAGTTTATGATTAAGTTTTATATCATGCTATAACTATGTTGAGTGGAAACATCAATATACGTCTGATATACAAACAACCAGGAGTTCCCAGTGAAACTCTAGTCACTGGTTCATTGGTCAACAGATGATCATGTTTCCTGATCATGTGACATTTATGCCAGTTGGAAATGAGGTGAGAATGAGATGACGAACCAATACCCAACCTAAACATCATGACCCGATCATGTCACGAAGTTCAAGTTATGATGATTAGAAATGGATCCTCGTAGACTATTCCTTAGACCGTGAGGCTATATCAATCATTGTCTCCCGAGAGTGCTTAGATAGCATCAAACACCATCTGGTAAAATGGTGGTTATAAAGGTGTGTTCAGGTACTCGGAGGAAACCGTAGAGGCAATATATGTCAAGAGCGGGATTTGTCCGTCCATGTGACAGGAAGATACTCAAGGGCCCACTCGGAGAAGTTATATCCAATAGCTGCGCAGCGTGTGATTAGATCACGGGGATATCACTTGTCGGAACGAGTCAAGTAGCATTGTTCGGTAACGAGATTGAACACGACATGGTGATGTCATTGATCAGATCTCGGGCAATGCAAGTATCGAGTGACAAAGGGAATAAGACACGTCTGTCCCGGTTCAAACGACGAAAGATCTTCGTGGAACGCACAAGGGTCACATGGCCATCCAGGTCCCTCTGTCGATCATTGGTGCGGGAGTGTTCCGACCATGTCTAGAGTGTTCCCGAATCATGGGGTATCACGCTTAATGGCTTGATGATGCTTAGAGAGTGTTTATAGGATCAGTGGAATCACCAAAGAAAAGAAGGGAGAAAACCGGAAGGGTTTCGGTAAGTCCGGAGGATGTCCGGAGTGGAGGTAGAAGATGTTCCATAGCCATGGAGATTGAATAATATGTGAATGAATGTTAAATATTGATTTAATCATTTATTCATATTTATTTAATAAAGAGAAAAATCAATTAAAGGTCAAAAAGGCTTAATGGGCCAATTCCGGAGGGAGAGGGCCCATTAGGGGAAAGGAGAGAGGGAGAGGGGCCAAGGGGGCTGGCCGGCTGGGCCTAGCCCCCCTGTGGGGCCCACTAGGGGCTGGCCGGCAGCCACCCCACCCCCTCCTCTCCTTTAGTCCCACCCCGGGACTTTAGGGGAGGTAGTACCTCCCCTCCCCCTATATAAAGTGGGGTATTTGGCCTAAAAAAACCAATAATCAATAAAGGTCTCCCCACTTTTGGGAGGACCTCCAATTGATACTTTCTCTTTCCCCTCTCTCTCTCTCTCTCTCTCTCGTGACCGTGGTCCCAAGTCTGGACTGTGCGAGCGAGAGACATCTTCACCGCGGAGCGCCGTCATGCTGCGGGATTCGGATCCGGGAGCTCTACTTCCGCAACTGCTACTGGATCGGGGAAGCGGGAGTCATCGTCAGGCACCAGACGTGTGTAACTCCTCGCGAGGTGTCGCACTTGAGGCACGCAAGTCGTTGGAGCCAGAAGGAGCACAAGGACTTCATCACGACCTTGAGGTCGGCTTCGGCTTGTCTACATCAACCACGCTCTCCTGAGCGTTGACAATGCTTTTCGGTCTTCAAGGGTAAGTTCGCGAAAAGCCCCTTCCATTACTGTATTACTAATAGATAGGTCCTGGCAGCTTCAGGGGTTCAGGGGCGTAGAGTAAAATTTATTGTTTTCATATGCGGAACCCCAACAGTGGTATTAGAGCTAGATCTATGCGTAGTTATGCTAGTACGGGTAGAACACACGAGATGTAGCGTGTGGGTGTTGATCTTTTAGTTGTTACCCTCCCACGTGTACTTGTGTATACCGCAGTAATGCTTGATGAAGCGGCCCCCAACCGACTTTACGCGTTCATTCACGAGACTGGTCCACGCTTGATATACGGCTTGTACCATATAAAGTGGCTTAGGGGGGTTTCTGTCTCTCTCGCATTAGTTGGTATACCATTTGCAATGGACGGCCCTGAAAGGGGTGTAGTAGAGACAACTACTTGATCAGTGTTGTGCTGAAAGTTCGTAGGTAAGAACGATTCTTGTGCGAAAGCCCATTTAGCCACGTAAAACATGCAAAGATAAAGTAGAGGCGTCTAACTTTGTTTTGCAGGGGGGCGTTGCTTTATGATATGGTTGTGGCAAAGGTAAAGTAATTACCTTTTGTTACATAGTAGTAGATAGTCACGGTAATGACAAACTACCACGCCGGAATGACACCGGTACCCTGGTGTCTATGGCGCCGGAACCCGGTGACGGCGGATGGAGATCATGACGTGAAGGACCATATCACATAGCATTTACATTCAATGTTATTGTTTGTATGTCTTATTGTGTGCTAGTATTAGATACTCAACGGTAGCCTAATAAGATGATCCCTGTTAAAATTACCAACGATTGTGTTCCCCCTTAGTGTGCACCACCAAGAAAGTTCTTCGGTATGAGGCGATCCAGGGTTACAGGCCTGGGTGTCAGACATATCTACGTTCGCATACAGTGGGTGTAAGCCATGTTGCACAGCGGATACACTAAGGTTGAGTTGGCGAGCCTAGCACGCCACAGAAGCGTGGCCTCGGAACACGGATGGTCGAAAGATCGAGCACGAGTCGCATGAATGATGTGACCGACGTTTAGCGTCCACCTTTGAACCCACATCAATGGCCGTGATCAATCGGGGGAGATGTGGCTGATAGGGGTCGTGTTATCACTAGGAACCCTCACTAGGGATAGGTGTTTCTGAGTGGAGTTATTATTAACTCATTTAATTATAAACTTAGTCTAAATTCCTTTTGCAATTATAAATGTAGATGGCTCACCGTGAAGCTTACTTTGCCATTAAGGATTGGGTAAAGGGTGAAAAACTTAGACTTGATGGATCCAACTTCCCTAGTTGGCTAGTGCGCCTGAATGATCTCCTTACTAGGAATCATGTGGTATACTACATACACCGCACGATGGATTTGACTAAGCTAGACTACTATGAGACCCCACAAGAGCTGGCAGACCGCTACTATCGCCAAGAGATGTCCACCTACATTCAGATAATAATGCGTTACGGGATGGTGGATGAACTACATCCGCTCATGGGTGATCTTGATCCATATTCGATGGTGGATCAGCTGAGAGCAGAGTTCATAGGACATGTGCGCATGTGGAAGCACGAGTTGCTTGGAGAGTTCCTTTCCATACAGATGGAGGAGCATACATGTCTGAAGGGTCACTTGTAGCGCATGCTTGATGCACACACAAGACTGGTTCACTTCGTGGATTACTGGATGGCTGATCCATTTGTGATAGACGTACTGCTACGGTCATTGCCTCCCAGCTACAAAGGACATGTCCGGAGTAGCATCATGAGTGGTGATACGGAGGCATTGGATTTCCATGAGTTCATATTATGTTTGCGGAACATAAAGGTTGAACCAATCACTGGAGAGGTCATCGATGACCAAGGTATATATTTGATATACAATTTTATAAATGTTATAATCTTGCAAACACATTGCAGTGTTAAAGTATATCTGATACTTGTTCTGTTTTGGTGAAAACAGGTCCTTCTGCATGAGAGGTGCCATCTGGAGAGGAGGTGACGTTGCGTGTTGATGGCGAGCATGATGATGATGGCCAACGACACTCTCCCTCGACATTTATCATTTAGTTTGTGTTTTAGGATGATTATTGTAATCAAGAGATTGTGAACTTCTTTAGTGTGTCTCACATTTCGTGAGACGGTTATTCATATGAGTTTGTAACAAATAGTTGTTCTGCTTTTATGAATGATTTCTATTCGTGTTCATATCTTGTTTGATTACTTGTGAATCGTCCTTATTGTTTGAAACTAATTGATAATGCATGAACATTTATAAAATATTAAAATGCCTTGTTTAAAAATACCCAATTTAATGATATGTTCATTAATGAATGAAACTATTGTTTTAAATTCAAAGTTATGTGATAATATGTGAAAGTCATTCGATTTATTTTCACATATAAATCATGCCTAAGTTCGGCAAAATAACTTGAACACCGTGTATTACTTGAATACAAAGTGTTTAAAGAATTGTTAAAAGTAAATACATATTCGATGTATTGTGTTTTAACGAAAATGGTCATTATCATTAAATAATTGTTTAAATGTGTAAAGTAGTTTACCAAAGGAAACATGAATATGAAACTATTTGATTTGATCAAAGTGTTTCATCAACAAAGGGTATAAGTATAAAAGAGAGTCAAATTGCTATGATTTGATCAATAGTAATGAAATTCAACTTTATAAGAATGGCATAAAAGTAATTGTGAAATGCAAAGTGTTTTGAAATGTCAAAGTACAAAAGCATCACAATATGATATTAGATATCAAAAAGGGGTTTGAATAGAAGGCACCAAATAAATCGTTGTAGTGTAGATGTAGAGACCATCAATTAGAAATAGTTAGCACTCAATTAGAATTGGTAAACCATTTGAATTCGTGAAAGTTTTTGGGGGTTATTCGATATAACCAAAACAATTGCAAATAAGTCCTTGTAGTGTATTTATTGGAAACTTTGAATATGAAATCCATAGCTGAGACCAAAAGGAAAGCAAGATTCATACTGCTTGGATTTTGGTGCATTCTTGAGAAAGCTCACTTCTAGTGATGTTTCTCAATTATGAAGCAAATGGAAATTAGTGTAAAACACGATGAGGATTCAAAACCCTGCATCAAAGTGTTGATAAGCGCAATGGACAATGTTCCTGAATGATTCTCTTCACAGAAGGAAAGAACCAATGATTTTGATCATTGTGTTTTTCTCTCCACTATCGTTTTTCACTACATGAAGTAGGATTCAAAATGTAAATCCATATCTTGTATGGAGACATTTGTGAATCACTTGTCATGATTTTTGGAATATGACATACCTATGAACTACAAAGGAAATAATGGTAAACTAGAATTATGAGAAATCCTAAAAGGAAAATTCCCTTGAGATTAGAAAGCAATTCGTTGCTGAATCTCATAAGTAAAAGGGGTTACTTGAATTTCCCAAATGACTGCAAAGCCATAGTGGAAAAAGGGGGTAAATGACTAATGCATAATTTGTCAAGTATTGGACAAATTCAAATGAATTTGATTCATGTATGCTAAAAGTCAATTGGATTTAAAACTAGTAAAGTACTAGTATCTCATAATAAATCTCCAAGTTTGATATTTGATCAAAGGATTTTGAAGTTATTCAAATAGTAAGGAGATATGCAATTTGCATAAAATTGAGTGGGAGCTATGAAAGTCTTCCTGAAACAATATGTGATTGACATATTTTTGAGTGGGAGCTTATAAGAGTAATTCTTAAATATGTTAAGAATGAAAGGCGCAAATACTTATGAATAATGATTCATAAGATGTAGAAGTTGATAATAGGTGTATTATGATATTATGTAGTATTCCTTAAGGGATTCTGAAAAGGGTTTCAGGATAGAAGTTAATTAAGGAACTAGTCCTTAATAACTCAAATTAGGAATAACATTAAGTTTAACATCAACGGTTGAAAGAAAAGGATGATCATCATCCACTATGTTGAGAGATATGTTTTATCTAAGAAACCATGATGATAACTTGGCATAATATGTGATCCAAATAAGGAACATGTGAAAGTGATTAAGTTCGAATCACAGAACGTTTGAGCTAAGTTTTGTCCGCAATGTCTAATAGAGAACTGTGGAAATATTTTCCAAATCCATAAAGGATAACATATCTTAAAGCATAAAGAGTTATGTTATAAGGAATATGTTGGAAACTCCTGTAGATGCCAAATAAAGTCAAGTAGGAAGCAAGGTGAACATAACATCGAAAGTTGCACAGAGTGCAATGGTGTTTTGATGAATACATTTATAATAATAGATAAGGGTACCATCTAAAGTGTTGTATAATGTTATGGCGGGGCTAGTTCGCTTTTAACGTAGAATGATGTGTCCCAGGGCACAATGTCCATGAGAAAGCCCTCGAGGTTGATCTAACATCACTGTAGGCTCCTGGAATCAGGCCTCGTTCTGCTGCCATAGCAACGATACATACACATAGATGCTATCATGTGATGATAAAGTATTAATGTCAATCAAGGTGACATTAGTAAGTTGCAAATGATTTGGGACTGTAAACTACATACCCAAGGCTCAACCTCTTCCATGAGAAGCATGTTCAGGGTACCGGATATATGGTGCCAATGATTGAGAACAAAATGCAGCTAGTGTATTTGTACTCTAGTGCAAGTGGGAGACTGTTGGAATTATGCCCTAGAGACAAATAGTAGTAAGGACTATTATCATATTTCATATAGTTTATGATTAAGTTTTATATCATGCTATAACTATGTTGAGTGGAAACATCAATGTACGTGTGATATACAAACAACCAGGGGTTCCCAGTGAAACTCTAGTCACTGGTTCATTGGTCAACAGATGATCATGTTTCCTGATCATGTGGCATTTATGACAGTTGGAAATGAGGTCATCTCATTCTGAGAATGAGATGATGAACCAATACCCAACCTAAACATCATGACCCGATCATGTCATGAAGTTCAAGTTATGATGATTAGCAATGGATCCTCGTAGACTATTCCTTAGACCGTGAGGCTATATCAATCACTGTCTCCCGAGAGTGCTTAGATAGCATCAAACACCATTGGTAAAATGGTGGTTATAAAGGTGTGTTCAGGTACTCGGAGGAAACCGTAGAGGCAATATATGTCAAGAGCGGGATTTGTCCGTCCATGTGACGGGAAGATACTCAAGGGCCCACTCGGAGAAGTTATATCCAATAGCTGCGCAGCGTGTGATTAGATCACGGGGATATCACTTGTCGGAACGAGTCAAGTAGCATTGTTCAGTAACGAGATTGAACACGACATGGTGATGTCATTGACCAGATCTCAGGCAATGCAAGTATCGAGTGACAAAGGGAATAAGACACGACTGTCCCGGTTCAAACGACGAAAGATCTTCGTGGAACGCACAGGGGTCACATGGCCATCCAGGTCCCTCTGTCGATCATTGGTGTGAGAGTGTCCCGACAATGTCTGGAGTGTTCCCGAATCGTGGGGTATCACGCTTAAGGGCTTGATGATGCTTAGAGAGTGTTTATAGGATCGGTGGAATCACCAAAGAAAAGAAGGGAGAAAACCGGAAGAGTTTCGGTAAGTCCGGAGGATGTCCGGAGTGGAGGTGGAAGGTGTTCCATAGACATGGAGATTGAATAATATGTGAATGAATGTTAAATATTGATTTAATCATTTATTCATATTTATTTAATAAAGAGAAAAATCAATTAAAGGTCAAAAAGGCTTAATGGGCCAATTCCGGAGGGAGAGGGCCCATTCGGGGAAAGGAGAGAGGGAGAGGGGCCAAGGGGGCTGGCCGACTGGGCCTAGCCCCCCCACAGGGCTCACTAGGGGCTGGCCGGCGGCCACCCCACCCCTCCTCTCCTTTAGTCCCACCCCGGGACTTTAGGGGAGGTAGTACCTCCCCTCCCCCTATATAAAGTGGGGTATTTGGCCTAGAAAAAAAACAAATAATCAATAAAGGCCTCCCCACTTTTGGGAGGACCTCCAATTGATATTTTCTCTTTCCCCCTCTCTCTCTCTCGTGACCGTGGTCCCAAGTCTGGACTGCGCGAGTGAGAGACATCTTCACCCTGGAGCGCCGTCGCGCTGTGGGATTCGGATCCGGGAGCTCTACTTCTGCAACTGCTGCTGGATCGGGGAAGCAGGAGTCATCGTCAGGCACCGGACGTGTGCAACTCCCCGCGAGGTGTCGCACTTGAGGCACTCAAGTCGTTGGAGCCAGAAGGAGCGCAAGGACTTCATTACGACCTTGAGGTCGGCTTCGGCTCGTCTACATCAACCACGCTCTCCTGAGCGTTGACAACGCTTTTCGGTCTTCAAGGGTAAGTTCGTGAAAAGCCCCTCCCGTTACTATATTACTAATAGATAGGTCCTGGCAGCTTCAGGGGTTCAGGGGCGTAGAGTAAAATTTATTGTTTTCATACGCGGAACCCCAACAGAGGACTACTCACTCATAACAATAAGATCAAGGATAGAAAACATTGTGAAAAACACTTAGAGTGAGATCAAATATTCTTACAATGGTCGCCGAATCACAAAAAGATCTCAAGTACAAAGTAATGGCTATGGCTAATGGAGGAAATGGAAGTGGAAGGGATGAACAATGGTGTGGATCTCCTTTGGTGGTGGTATGATGTAATCTGGTAATGGCGGCATTCTGCGTGGCGGCTGAGACCTCAAAATATATAGGCGTCTTCATGAAAGTTATAGGGTTTGACGAGACGGAGCCACCGCCACATGGTATGGGTGGATGTTACGGGGGTCCCTACCCGTACCAGTGGTCGTTATGGCTATTGTCGCCTGGAATTTGCTCAACAATTACTTGGCCATGTGGACTTCCTCAAAAACCTTCATTATGACTCCAGATTTCGCATTAAAAAGCGTGATTTCCTGCACAACACAAATCAAAGTAATGGTTTGCATATCTTTGTAATTATTAGTCATTAGTGACAAGAATAGAGAGTTTCTTGTCAATTGCTTGAGTAAAAACAATGTTTAAATGTGGTGGAAGATGGCTATTTTTGGAGCCATCAACCTCCCCAAAGCTCAAACCTTGATCGCCCTCGAGCAATAAGAAACAAAAGAACTATAAGGAATTCAACGTTTAAACTTGATACAATGAGAATAAGAATTCACTTACGGTTGGTAGTCATATGCGTCCATCACTTCATCCATTTGAAAGGCTCATCAAAGTTAGAGATATGACAAGAATACTATACAAGCTTCGGTAAGTCAAGACAATCAAAGTAAAGTTTAATATAAATATAAATAACTAGAAGTGTAACAATCAATCCAATTCTTCTAGTTAACTCTCATCTTGCCAAGGAACACTAGGATGTTTTAATAACATAATTGAGTAAGAGAGTTCATGTCCTAAGTAGCATAATAGTGAAGTGTCTTATTGATGCTCACATCAGTAAATCAAGGCTATCAAAACACTTATAATCCAATCATTGTCTTTCAAGAAAATTCATAAAGTAGTAATAACCCTGCCAAGGAGTTGTTATGCGGATTTTTTCCTTCTCCAAGTATCATTGGGTGTTTCTTTTACAGGTGCTTGCATAAACCTTTGAGAGTACCAATACTTTTGCCCATATATTGACACGTATGCCACTCATGTCGTCAATTCATAGCCAAAATCCGTGGTTATACCATAGATCATTCAAAGGCTAGCAGAGTTGCTAGCATTCAAAGGTGTGCATGAGAAACATAGAACCTCTTTTTAACTAGTACGACATTTTGATCCACAAGGTTAGCTTTGGCATGCATCACAATTACCACTAGACTTCATTTCAATCAAACAACTCACTTTAAGAGTGTCGTCAAGTCTATCAAAACATCTATGGGGTTGAGTAATAATCTTCAAGGGTATACTCTCAAGATAATCATTCATCAAACAAGTCATGAAATTCAGACTTTTTCTTGTTGTACTTGTTTGGCAACATTATTTCCAAGGCAAGACTCGGTTAGCTAAAAGAACTAGAGCAAAAGCTTTCACAACTAATCATCCATACCAATAAAAAGCTTTACTCTAACTATTTTGAATTACTCCCACTAGCATGGCATCTTAGCAAATTAACCAACTAAAATAAACAACTCAAACTTCAAAAGTGGGAGACATAGGACATACCTCTCATGTGTGACTTCATAATCCTCTTCCTTATAGGGATGTGTTCCTTTAAAACTCAAGTACGATTATTCCCATAATAATATTAAAGCAAAGAGGCAAAGTACGAATCCACATTCACGAAAAATGGAAACACGGAAAAATATTTTTTGTATTTTTGAGGATAGGGATTAAAGAATAGAAAACAACTTGCGACCAAGAAAGAAAGTAAGAAAAAAAGCAAACTAAAAACAAAAGCAAAGGAAAAATCAAAGTGTTGGAATAAACCAACACGAGTGTTTCAAAGCTCTCAAGGAGCTAGAGTACAACCTCATTATTACACAAATAAAATTGTCGGGGGAAACATCCTCAAGCTCAGGCTTTAGCAAGCCCTTTTGTTGCTCATTGTGGTGGTGGTGGATAATCTCCCATGTTCCATTGGCTGCTCCAATCATGGAACTAGGTGGCAAGGTTGGAAGAAGCATATCGAAGGTTGATGGAGAGATTGTTCATGATTTGGCTATTTCCTTTGAGAGCATATATATCTTCATAGGTGGTGTAGTAGTTTGGTGGTTGCACATCTTGTTCGGGTCCCTCTTGTTCCACTTTTTCATCTTAGCCTTCCTTTCCCATGGGTACTTGTTTGGCAACATTATTTCCAAGGCAAGACTCGGTTAGCTAAAAGAACTAGAGCAAAAGCTTTCACAACTAATCATCCATACCAATAAAAAGCTTTACTCTAACTATTTTGAATTACTCCCACTATCATGGCATCTTAGCAAATTAACCAACTAAAATAAACAACTCAAACTTCAAAAGTTGGAGACATAGGACATACCTCTCATGTGTGACTTCATAATCCTCTTCCTTATAGGGATGTGTTCCTTTAAAACTCAAGTACGATTATTCCCATAATAATATTAAAGCAAAGAGGCAAAGTACAAATCCACATTCACGAAAAATGGAAACACAGAAAAATATTTTTTGTATTTTTGAGGATAGGGATTAAAGAATAGAAAACAACTTGCAACCAAGAAAGAAAGTAAGAAAAAAAAGCAAACTAAAAATGAAAGCAAAGGAAAAATCAAAGTGTTGGAATAAACCAACACGAGTGTTTCAAAGCTCTCAAGGAGCTGGAGTACAACCTCATTATTACACAAATAAAATTGTCGGGGGAAACATCCTCAAGCTCAGGCTTTAGCAAGCCCTTTTGTTGCTCATTGTGGTGGTGGATAATCTCCCACGTTCCATTGGCTGCTCCAATCATGGAACTAGGTGGCGAGGTTGGAATAAGCATATCAAAGGTTGATGGAGAGGTTGTTCATGATTTGGATATTTCCTTTGAGAGCATATATATCTTCATAGGTGGTGTAGTAGTTTGGTGGTTGCACATCTTGTTCGGGTCCCTCTTGTTCCACTTTTTCATCTTATCCTTCCTTTCCCATGGGTATTTCTTGATGGGGTAGACCTACTTCAACCTGCGCATCAAAATGCAAACGTCCATCCTCGATAGAGAATAGACCATTAGGCAAAGGAACTGGGATCAAGTGATCCACTCCAGGTGACATGGGCATACTTTACAGGTACTCGAGTTTGGCATATACGGTCCAGGTATGGAAGAATCCCACGGTGCTACCAAGGCCCAATATAGGATTCGGGTGACTCACGGAGACTTCGATTGCTTGCAGCACAAGACGAAGTTTAAGATAGAAAGTTTAAAGGGACAAACCCTAATCTATAACCGACTCGACCTGCTACCTGAGACCTAACCTATCTATATAAAGGCTAAGAGGGGGCGGCAAGGAGGATGATCACAACCCTAGTTTCCAGAACCATCACCAGATTCCATCTATGCACCCCTGTAACTCTCGACTCCCTCGATAATTCCAAGAGCATACAAGCAGGAGTAGGGACCTCTACGAGGCCTGAACCTGGGTAAACCTTGCGTCCCTATGTGCTTGTTTGCTAGCCGATTGATGCCTCTACCTCTCCCTCCTTCTCCAAAACCCAAGTCCATAACAATGGGCATTGATGAGTTAATGCCTCGTCAATTGGCGCCGTCTGTGGGAACTGGGAGTGCTGATGTCGCGACTTCTTCAGCCCCGTCAACCGTGATCTACAACTCTGCAACTGCGGAGATTCGCCTGCTCTTCGGCGCCTTCGACTTCACCATCCACTCGCCCGGCTTTCGAGTCCGTGGGCGGTGGGATAGTCCTGGCGATCGGGAGCTTATGCTTCCAAGTTGGTCAGCTAGGCACACTTCGCCTCCCTGACCAGCCGACAGTCCCCGCGATTGCTCCAACATCGTGGTTTCCACCACCAATCGGCACCCTAAGCAAGCTAAACACCTCGACAACAGTTGGGGGCACAGACAGCGATAGCAGTCGTGGATCTGATCTGGGTGACCCGGCCACAAAGGATGGAGCCTATGGCTCCAGATATGAAAGTTGTGGGTGATACGTCCAAAACGTATCTACTTTCCCGAACACTTTTCCTATTGTTTTTCCTCTAAACTTGTGTGATTTGGATGCAACTAACACGGACTATCGCTGTTTTTAGCAGAATTACCTTGGTGTCTAGTTTTTGTGTAGAAAATCAACTATCAGGAAAAATCCCAGAAAATATGCCAAAAATCCTATTTCACTAGAAGACTCATGGAGCCAGAAGACGAGACGGAGGAGGGCCAAGAGGGGCCCACACCACCTGGCCACGCGGGCCAGGCCAGGCCACGCCTGGGGGTGGTGCGGCCGCCTCGGTCACCCCCTCGACCTCCCTCTTCGCCTATAAGTTGCCTCTTGACCTAAAAACCAAGGGGGGTTCGACGTTTTTCCAGAAAGAGTTCTGCTACGCTGCCACCACTAGATTCCATGATTCGGAACCAGAAACTCCGTTCTAGCACCCTTCCGGGACGGGGAATTGGAGGAGATCATCATCATCATCACCATTGCTTCTCCATCGACCATCCATGTTTCCCCCATCTATGAGTGAGTAATCCCCCGCTGTAGGTTATGGAGATGGTAGGGATTGGATGAGATCGTTCATGTAATGGCATCAGATTGTTAGGGCATGGTGCCTAGTATCTATTATTAGTGCTTTTTGACTTTGCTGCAACTTGCTATGCTTAATGCTTGTCACTATGGCCCGAGTGCCATGATTTCAGATCTGAACATGTTATTGATTCATTATGATAGTATTGTTTATGGTCTTACCTGCAAGTTGTATACACACGTTGTTGTCCAGAACCAAAGGCCTCGAAGTGACAGCAATCGGGATAACCGGAGGGAATGGCTTTGATGTGAGGATCACATGTGTTCATGGAGTGTTAATGCTTTGCTCCGGTGATCTATTAAAAGGAGCACCTTAATTGCCAGTAGTTCCCTTGAGGCCCCGCTGCAAATGGGCTGGTAGGACAAAAGATGTTGTGCAAGTTCTCATTGCGAGCACGTATGACTATATATGGAACACATGCCTATGATTATTTAGTACCTGGATGCTTTATCTTATCATCTGCAAATGCTCTATGTTTTTATTGCTATATGAATTGTCTTGTCCATGCAACGCCCGTCCATCCATCCCTATGCCTACCGTGCTTTAATCCTACTGTTTAGTGCAATTGTTACTATTGTCTTTACTTTTACTACTACTATTACTTTGCTATTGCTACTACAAAACTATTGCTACTGATAAACTGTTGTGAGCAAGATTGTTTCCAGGTGCAACTGAATTGACAACTCAGTTGTTAAGGCTTATAAATATTCTTTGGCTCCCCTTGTGCCGAATCAATAAATTGGGTTTCACTTCCCTCGAAAATACTGTGATACACCCCCTATACTTGTGGGTCATCAAGACTATTTTCTAGCACCGTTGCCGGGGAGCATAGCTTTATATATCAAGTTCACTTGGAATCACTATTGTTCGCTGCCATCCATCCATCATGGGTAACTCTCGTGATGGCAAGATTCACTACAAGAAGAGGTATGGTTCTGAACACCTGTGTTGCTCTTGATTCACCATCTGTTATGAGTAAGCTCCTTACACC
Source organism: Avena sativa (assembly GCA_916181665.1). Lineage (NCBI taxonomy): Eukaryota > Viridiplantae > Streptophyta > Magnoliopsida > Poales > Poaceae > Avena > Avena sativa. The sequence goes on along the minus strand of OV702290.1, from coordinate 361,035,050 downwards.
ACCACATACACATGCTACACACACTGCTACTACTGTTGAATCTGAAACTTCTGATACTTATGATGCTGCTTCTACTGTGCTTGATAAGAGTGGTTCATTAGGTCCTTTCCTAGATGCTACGATTGCTAGAACTATAGCTAGAAATACTGAAACTCCTAATGAAGACACTACTACACATGTTAGTTCACCCGAGTCTAGAGAGAGCTATGATATTGAAGACGGTTATATTGAGATGACTGATGAATTTATTAAATAATGTCAAAACACCCATGATAGGAGTGCTATCAAGAGTCTCCTTGAGAGGTGTACTATAAAACCCAAATTGTCTCCTAATGCTAAGTTTGCTGTGTCTCCCATAAACATTAAAGATAAGGATTATGATTTCTCTCTTGATTTATCTTACATTACTATTGTTGAGAAAGAACCTTTTTTGTGGGACTAAGAATGAAAGTGTTGTAGCACATATGCCTGAGCTTTCTACCATGAGTGGTCTGTTTTCTGATGATATTAAGATGCGCACCTACTTTGTTGCTAAAATTTTCCCTTTTTCACTGAAAGGAGAAGCTAAAACTTGGTTTAATAATTTACCTCCTGGATCTATTGATAGCCCTGATTGCTTGATTAGTACCTTCCTTCAGACATATTTTCCTCCTAGTGCTACACATGCTATTTTGCAGGAACTTTTTGATTTTAAACAGGGAGAGAAAGAGATATTGCCTGAATCATGGGCAAGGTTTTGTGCTTTAATTCATGCATAGGCTGGATGTCCATTACCTAAGAATGAGCTTCTTGATATATTTTATAATGGACTAACTGAAGAATCTAGGACATACCTGGATAGTTGTGCTGATTGTGTTATCAGGAATAGGACTCCCAAGGAAGCTGGGGAATTAATGGCTAAAATAAGCAAGAATTGTGAAGATTGGACTCCTCCTGAACCAATACCTGAGACAACTATACCTGAACCAGCTATTCCTGCGCCTATACCAACATCAAAGAAGAGGGGAGTTATTGAACTAAATGATGAAGTGATGAAGGAAGCTAAGAAATGTCTTAAGGAGAAGGGAATTAAAGCTGCAAACGTCAAGGATTTACCTCCTATAGAAGAATTGTGTAAGCCAATATCCCACTCATCCACTATTGAGGTACACTCTCTCCAACATTTTGATGAAGGTGATATCCCTTACTCTAAACCTCCTGATCAATGCTTAGAAGAATTTGATATTTTTATTGTTAAGCAAGATAATTTTAATAAAAGGGTGCAAAATCATCTAATGGAAAACTCTAGAGATATTGTTGAGTTGAAGGATATTGTGGAAAGAACCTCTAATGATGTTAAAATGCTTGTTAAACATTTTCAAATGGCTCAAACTCAAATTGATCAGCTTATTAAAGTATAAAAGACTTGCTAGTTAATGCTGCTAAAGAAAAACATGCTTATGAAATTAGAACTAGAAGTGGTGCTGCTACCCAGGATCCTGTATATCCTGAGGGGCATCCTAAAAGAATTGAGCAGGATTCTCAACAAGCTGAAAATAGTGGTACTACTCCTAAGAAAAGAAAAAAAGAAACATAAAACTATTGTAGAACCTTCTGAACCTGCTAAAGATCCTAATAGTATATCTGTCTCTGATGCTGAAACTGAAAGTGGTAATGAAGAAAATGATGCTCCTGATAAAGAAAAAGTTGAAGAAGAACCTGAAAGGCACACGAAGAATACTAAATACACTAAAGAAGATTTTGTTGCTAAGAAACATGGTAGTGAAAGAGAGCCTTGGGTCCAAAAACGTATGCCTTTCCCTGATAAGAAACACAAGTCAAAGGAAGATGAACACTATAACAAGTTTTGTGAGTGGATGAAACCTTTATTCTTGCAAATTCCTTTGACTGATGCTATTAAACTGCCTCCCTATTCAAAGTATATGAAGGATATTGTCTCTAATAAAAGGAAGATCCCTAATGAAGAGATTTCTACTTTGCTTGCTAATTATTACTTTAATGGTAAGGTTCCAAAGAAACTTGGAGACCCAGGGATTCCAACTATTCCTTGCTCTATTAAAAATAGTTATGTTAGAACTGCTTTGTGTGATTTGGGAGCAGGAGTTAGTGTTATGCCTTTTTATCTCTATAAGAGACTTCAACTAGAAAAACTAATACCAACTAATATATCTTTGCAAATGGCTGATAAATCTACTACTATTCCTGTTGGTATATGTGAGGATGTACCTATTCAAGTGGCTCATAATTGCTTGATACTAACTCATTTTGTTGTGCTTGAAATGCCTGAAGATGACAATATGTCTATTATTCTTCGGAGACCTTTTCTTAATACTTCAGGAGCTGTTATTAATTGTAATCAAGGAAAGGTGACTTTTAATGTTAATGACAAGGAGCATGCTGCCTATTTCCCCAAGAAGATTGATAGGACTTATGGCTTAAATTCAATTGAACATGTTGAGGGCATCCAAGTTGGAGAAATATATTGTCCCATACCACGAGAAAAATATGAAACTATTATGATTGGGACCATTGCTATCAAGGTTGAGGTGACATAATCATTAGTGGAATACAAAGTTTTGTTTCATATAAAATTGTTTTGGTAACAAGACCTGATGAACCTTGTTAACAAAGGGATTTTAATGAACAAAACAATGTTTTCACCATGATTATCCTTGCTTACTTTTATTTTATCCATTTTAGTTTTTGCTTTTGCTTAGTTTACTTTTTTGTTGTTAGTTGCTTGCATATTAGAGTGTCTTAGAACTTTTGAAGTTTTAGTTTTGTTTTGCTTTTGCATCATTCTGAAAAAAATCTTTCTGTCAGAAAATCATTCATCTATACCTGAAAATTGCTCAAAAATAAAGTGTCTCAAAAAATCCTAGAAAATTCATATTAAATTTTTATGAGAAAAAAGGGACAGAGAAGTGCCTGGAGAGTACTAGGAGGACCACCAGGCAGGCACACAACCTGGTGGAGCGGCTAGCCCAGGGGCGCGCCTGGCCATGGTGTGGGCCACCCCTGGCCCTCCACTCACTCTCTCACTTGCCACTGCTTTCTCTCTTCCGAGAAAACACCAGTTCATTGCTCAAAATCATGTTCTTGCTATTCTTGTCCATGATTCTTTGATCTCCTTGCTCAGCCCATCTTTGCTGCTGAAATTTGGAGCATTTGTTCTCCGGTATGTGACTCCTCCGCTTGTCCAAGTAGATTTGTGTTTAGTGGTTTATATCTTGAGTATTTTGCTCCTGTAGGTGACAGGTTATGAGAGCTTGTAAGCTTGTTCAATGCTTAGAGATATTTTTTGATGCATGTTTAGGCCTCTTACAAGTCCCTATGAGTAGTTCCCTTCATTATGTAATCACTTTGCAATCACTTGTATGATGGTTGTCATAAATTTCAGAAAAGAAGATGAATGAACACCAACTCAACCAGCATGAACTAAGGGTGCCTGAGGTTATGAAGGTTCACCGATAGGAGGAAGTTTTTCCTTCCATCTATCCATGCCCCGAATTCATGAGGGCTGCAGGAATTTCTCAGGATTTCCATACTTTAATTGCTAATGCAGGATTGGAGCATTTTGTGGAAGATGAACCTTATCAATTTATGAAACTGACTATGTTTGTGGTGCACGACTTTCGATTTAGTTGCTCTTTGCCTAACCCCATGGTTCACTACAAAATCTACAATATAGCTGTCGACCTTCCTCTTGATGACTTTTGTGCAACTATTAAGGTACTGATGACCCACAAGTATAGGGGGTGTATCGCAGTATTTTCGATAAGTAAGAGTGTCGAACCCAATGAGGAGCAGAAGGTGTTGGCTAGTGGTATGGATCATGAATTCTCTGCAAATACTTAGCAAACAGATTTTTAGGGGTTTTCGATAAAGAAAGCAAACAAAGTACGAGTAAATAAAAGACAGTAGGAATAAATGCAGCAAGTGGCCCAATCCTTTATGAAGCAAAGGACAAGCCGGTTGTATTACTTAAGATGACCAAACGTTCTCGAGGACACATGGGAAGACTGTCAAGTGCTTTCGCTTCATATAGTTGATTAATCTTCTTTAGCTTGCTAAGTGTTGTGTGGGTGAACCTGTGCTAATGTACCGCCCCATCCAAGACTAATACATACTTGTGGTTATACCCCTTGCAAACATCCGTAAGTACAAGAAAGTAATTAAGGTAGAAACCTAACCACAACTTTAAACTCTAAGACCCTTACGTCCCTTGTGCAATGGCTTCCTAACGGGGGTTCAAGTTTCTGTCACTCCGGCAACCCCTACGATTAGTAGCCAAATACACAATGCATTCCCCTAGGCCCATATAGGTGAAGTATCATGTAGTCGACGTTCACATGACACCACTAGAAGAAGTACACCACAACTTAAATAACAATCTATTGAATCTTTCTCAACGCAACTCCACTACTAACAACAAGACTTCTCCCATGTCCTCAAGAACAAAACGAACTACTCACAAGACATCATATGGATCATGATCAGAGATGGAATAATGATGTATAACAATCTAAACATAAACAATAATTCAATGGTTCACTCAATAGCATCAACTACAAAGAGTAATCAACACCGGGAAAGTTTCCTCTATGAACTATGGAAGGTTCAACGCAATTGTTACAACAATATGGAGATGGTGATGAGGGTGCTGATGGTGATGATGGTGGTGGTGGTGATGATGATGATCCCGATGAAGTCCAGCTTGATGGTGGTGTTGATGGCGACGATCTCCCCTCTCCGGGAAGGAATTCCCCGGCAGAAATCTGTCTGCCGGAGAGATCTTTCTCTCTCGGTGTTTTCCGCCCCGCAGAGGCAGTGGAATATTTCTGTCGTTGCTCCCCAAGTCTTAGGGTTTCGGGAGGATGATATACGCCAAAGGGGAGAAGCTGGAGTGGGCCAGGGAGGCCACACCACCTCCAGGCGCGGCCTAGGGTTGCCTGCGCCATGGGGTGGTGTGGGCCCCCTGTGGCCCATCTCCACTCCATCTTCTGGCATCCTTAGTCTTCTAGAAAAATAGGATTTTCCGTATATTTTCCCGGATTTTCTGATCTTCGCAAATTTTGCCTCCAAACAGCACCTTTTCCATCAGAATCCTGACTGCAGCGGTCCATGCTCCAAAAGCCATCAACCATGCAAAAACAGATGAAATAACATAAGTATCACCTCTCAATATGAAATATATCAATGAATAATAGTGAATTAAGACATAGAATAGTGATGCAAAATGGACGTATAAACTCCCCCCAAGCTTAGACTTCGCTTGTCCCCAAGTGAAACTGGGCTCAATAAACATGGCCTCAGGTTTATGGAGTGAAGAGTCGATAAAATAATACGGACAAGAAGCATCACATTCATCAGATACATAGACCATAATAGAAGATAACTCACTATTATATAACTCAACTTGTAATAAGTAAAGGAAACACAATAAAGATACATAAAGTGAATCATAATTGGTAATGGCAAACTTAGCTCTTGGTTGAAGAATAGTTGATAATTTGCTAGAGTTCACAAATAGCTGGTTTTTCAATGATAGCTTTCAAAGTAGTAAACATCAAGATAAGAGCAATGTGCAAAACAAGGAACATAAGAAACATGAGTGAATAAATCATCGTACGAATGAATGAAACACAACAGCTCAAAATACTTGCTGAGATAGAAGGGAGTAGGTTTAGTGACTCAACTACAAAGTAAAAGAAAGGCCCTTCGCAGAGGGAAGCAGGGATTGCAAGTCTCATAAAGAGCTCCCAAAAATTATGGTACTCACTAGCTTTCAGCTCTCATTGCCCCTATCATAGGAATCTTTAGGTGATTAAGGTTAAAGTGACACAACTAAGATGATATGCTTGACAAGTTAATAAGTTGAAATCTCATGCCCCTTACTTATGAGTACCAATCCTCATGCTACTCAACTTCAGTCACGAGCAAGCTCTTGTCATTGTAAATACATGTGTATCATTGAGAACCGCCAACGGGGTACCCCTTGCACATGACACAGGAGCTATCCCATAATCAAAATGACAAGGCAAGCAGACAGTGAGCATCTCAGCGATCTTTTTATTTGCTATTTGCATAGGTTTTTATTGAGGATGCTTCATAGAATGCTCACTATAGTTATGCTGCAAGTTTCCACCATGGTTAGGCATGACTTAGGCTAGCAGCCCAGGCGTTTCTCTAACACACATAAACTCCATGATCTTACAAGTTCCACTTTTATTTCACACCGCCGGGATCCATAAGCAAAAGAACATGATATCAAATAGGTACAAAGTACCAAATGAAGTGTCGAAAGCGGTCCCCATGATACATGGTTCGGCTTACTTCAACTCATAAAGCGCAAGCATATACGCAACAAAGAAGGACCCAGTGGTTCAACTTTATTAAATGCAAGAAAGTAAAGTGCGCCATCAAGTCCGTGAGAGCTTTAATCACTAATTTTCACATAACAAGTTTAATTTGGGAGGTAGATAAAACAAGAATTTACTTGGAATAGCAATAATGCTACTAGGTAGGTATGGTGGAAACAAATGGCAAAGGTTTTGGTTTAAAGGAGGTGGATGCACGAGAAGAATTCCCTCTCAGTACAGGTTTTTGGCCAGCAAGGCTGGGTAGCAAGTATAAGAGTTGAAGGAAACAACCAAACATACAAGTGATAAAGACAAACATGCAATCTTCCTTGGAATCACAAAAGATCTTAACTAGAGAATACTAGACTTATGAGCAAATCAAGAAAGAAAGATGATGAAATAATTTTTCTATAGAGTACTTCTATCTTTTCATTCAACTCTCAAAAATAGTGTTGCTACTGACCGAGCCAGGTTTTCCAAAACCAACTAAATTAACTCAATGATCCCAGAGTGCTACCAATACTAATAACAAGATCAATCATATAACCACGAATTACAAACTAATATATGCTATGAAAAAGAGTGAATGATAGAACTTCTCATTAATATTCCATAATGGCAACTCACACCAAGGGATACATATCTATCGAGAGAGGGGACACTTCCATAATGCAAACCATACTACATAATAACTCCTCTATTCATGATATGACTCTACTAAAAAGGTAAAAAGATAGAAGATAGTGATATGATACCGTGGCACTCCCCCAAGCTTGGAACAAACCAAGGGGATGCCAAACCTGATGACGAATTACTCCTTAGGTGGTGGTGGTATTATTTCCTTAGTTGATGTGAGGAAATCTTCCAGCATCTTACGAAGCCTATCATTCTCCCATTGAAGCATGTCCACTTTCCTCTTCAAGTCTCGGTACTTATCGCAGAATTCTTTAGTGACTCATAGGGCTTCCGTTGATGCAGGGCAAGTGACTGAAGGTACTAGCCCTTGCTTGGGGTCTCAGAGGTCTTCCTCCATAGGCTCCTTTCCTTTATCCTTGGCAGACACCATTGTGCTTCTAAGCCTTAGAAGAGTATGTCCTGGCAGAAACAGATCAAAACAAAAACACGACGAAAACACGATATACGAACCTAGGAGGATCCGGGGGATTATATATTACGAAGTTTCATATCAAAAGGAAGGTACTGGGAGAAAACGAGTCGGAGGCAGAGTCCGGGGTGGACTCAACACCTGGTGGTGCGGCCAGGGGTGGGCCCGCGCCACAGGGTGGTGTGGGCTACACCGGCTCTGGTTCCGTTCCTTTTTCGCTTCGTAACTTCCCTTATTGACTAAAAACTGCAAAAATATAGTTGGATAGTATTTTCGCGGAACTTTTCTTACCAGAACCGTTACCTATTTGAAAACAGACTCTGCTGGTCTCTGAATTTGGTCCTCGATGAATTTCTCCGGAGTTATAACTTGAAAGGCATCAACATCTTCATTGTAAGAATCTCCAGCAATATAGTGTTTGAGTCGCTGTCCATTCACTACTTGTGTAGTATTATCTTTTAGAGAAGAAATTTTTATTGCTCCTGAACGGTATACTTCTTCAATGATGAAAGGTCCTTCCCATTTTGATAGTAGCTTACCTGCAAAAAATTTGAGACGAGACCTATACATAGAACTTTCTCACCAACATGAAATTCTCTCTTAAGTATTCGCTTGTCATGCCATCTTTTAACTTTTTCCTTAAAGAGCCTAGCATTCTCATAGGCTTCACTCCTCCATTCATCTAAAGAACTTAAGTCAAATAATCTTTTCTCACCAGCGAGCTTACAATCTCTATTTAGTTCTTTCACTGCCTAGTAAGCTTTGTGTTCTAATTCTAAGGGTAGGTGACAAGCTTTCCCATAAACCATTTTATAAGGAGACATTCCCATAGGATTTTTGTAAGCAGTTCTATAAGCCCATAAAGCATCATTCAACTTCTTAGCCCAGTTTTTTCTAGACCTATTAACAGTCTTTTGCAAGATAGATTTAATTTCTCTATTTGATAACTCTACTTGCCCGCTAGTTTGGGGGTGATAAGCTGAACTATGATTAACATCATATTTAGCAAGGGTCTTCCTAAAACCACCATGAATGAAATGAGAACCCCCATCAGTCATGAGATACCTAGGCACCCCAAACCTAGGAAAGATAACATCCTTAAGCATTTTTAGAGAAGTCTCCCCGTCAACACTCTTTGTAGGAATGGCTTCTACCCACTTAGTAACATAATCAACGGCAACAAGAATATGAGTGTAACCTTTCGAAGGAGGGAAAGGACCCATAAAGTCGAATCCCCAACAATCAAAAGGTTCAATAACTAGAGAGTAGTTCATAGGCATTTCATTGCGTCTAGAAATATTACCAACACACTGACATTCATCACAAGATAAAACAAATTTTCTTGCATCTTTAAAAAGGGTAGGTCAGTAGAAACCTGATTGTAGTACCTTTTGTGCAGTTCTGTCTCCTGCATGATGTCCTCCATAGGCACTACCATGACATTTACGCAATATCTCCTTTTGTTCATATTCTGGAACACATCTTCGCATAATACCATCCACTCCTTTGTATAAGTGTGGGTCATCGCAAAAATAATGCCTCAAATCATAGAAGAACTTTCTTCTTTGCTGAGCTGTAAAAGTTGGAGGCAAATACTTGGAGACAATAAAGTTAGCATAATCAGCATACCAAGGGCTTCCTCGCGAGCTCACCCCTACTACAGCTAACTGTTCATTTGGGAAACTATCATTAACAGGCATAGGGTCAAAAGAGATGTTTTCCAAACGAGATAAATTATCAGCTACAGGGTTTTCAGCACCCTTCCTATCTACTATATATAGATCAAACTCTTGTAAAAGAAGTACCCATCTAATAAGCCTAGGCTTAGCGTCCTTCTTCGTCATAAGATATTTAATAGCAGCATGATCAGTATGAATGGTTACTTTTGAGTCCACAATATAGGGCCTAAACTTATCACAGGCAAAAACAACAGCTAGAAATTCCTTTTCAGTAGTGGCATAATTCCTTTGAGCAGCGTCTAAAGTCTTACTAGCATAATGGATAACGTTTAACTTTTTATCAATACGTTGCCCAAGGACAGCCCCTACAGCAAAATCACTAGCATCACACATTATTTCAAAGGGTAAACTCCAATCAGGTGGTTGAATAATAGGGGCTATAGTTAAAGGCTTCTTAAGAGTTTCAAAAGCTTCCCTACAATCATCATCAAAAACAAAGGGTACATCCTTTTGAAGAAGATTAGTGAGAGGTTTTGATATCCTAGAGAAGTCTTTAATAAACCTCCTATAGAAACCAACATGACCAAGGATACTACGAATACCTTTGATGTCTCTTGGACATGGCATCTTCTCAATTGCCTCAACCTTAGCTCTATCAACTTCTATGCCTCTTTCAGAAACTTTATGCCCAAGAACAATCCCTTCATTAACCATGAAGTGGAATTTCTCCCAATTAAGAACAAGACTAGTTTCTTCACATCTCTGCAAAACTTTATAAAGGTTGTGTAGACAATTATCAAAAGAAGTTCCATAGACAGAAAAGTCATCCATGAACACTTCTACAATTTCCTCACAAAAACCATGAAATATGGCAGACATGCACCTTTGGAAAGTAGCAGGAGCATTACATAAACCAAAAGTCATACGTCTATAAGCATAAGTGCCATAAGGGCAAGTAAAAGTAGTTTTTTCTTGATATTGTTGTTTAACAGCAATTTGAGAGAAACCAGAATAACCATCAAGAAAACAAAAAATGGGTCTTTTTAGACAACCTTTCCAACATTTGATCAATAAAAGGAAGCGAGTAGTGATCTTTCTTAGTAACTTTATTGACTTTCCTAAAATCGATGCACATCCTATAGCCTACCACTATTCTTTGAGGAATAAGCTCATCATTATCATTAGGGACAACGGTAATACCTTCCTTTTTAGGAACACAATGAACAGGACTAACCCATTCACTATCAGCAATAGGGGAAATAATACCAGCCTCAAGGAGTTTCAATACCTCATTCCTTACCACTTCCTTCATCTTAGGATTTAAACGTCGTTGGTGTTCCACTACTGGCTTCGCATCTGGTTCTATGTTGATAGAGTGTTGACATATAGTAGGTCAAATCCCTTTTAAATCATCCAGAGTGTAGCCCATAGCTCCTCGGTGTTTTTTCAAAACCTCCAACAACCTTTCTTCTTCCTTTCCTAAAAGTTTAGAGCTAATAATAATAGGATATATCTTTTTATCATCAATATAAGCATATTTAAGATCATCAGGGAGAGGTTTTAGATCGAAGACTGGATCCTTTTTAGGTGGCAACGTGGTACCCAGGTCTTCTACAGGCAAGTCATGCTTAAGCAGCCTGGGTTGACGACGGAGGATCTCGTCAATCTCATTCTTTTCTTCCATGAAGATCTCACTTTCGTGATCTTCCATAAATTGCTGCAAAGCATTGTTAGGAGCAAGAGAGATAGAAGCAAGTTGTTAAACTCTAAAATCCTCATTATGGGTTTCCTCTTCGCAAGGTTCTTTAGTAAATTTTGAAAAATTAAACTCATAAGATTCCTCGTCAAACTTAGTCAAGATTTTCTCCCTCTTGCAATCAATAATAGCTCCACAAGTACTCAAGAAAGGTCTACCAAAAATGATAGGATAAGTTTTACTAGCAGCTGAACCAAGTACTAGAAAATCAGCAGGATACTTTATCTTACCACAAAGGACTTCCACGTCTCGTACGATACCAATTGGAGAGATGGTCTCTCTATTAGCAAGGTGAATAACCACATCAATTTCTTACAACTCGCAGGGACTAATTTCATGCATAATTTCTCTATAAAGCTCATAAGGAATAGCATTGGAACTTGCACCAATATCACATAAACCATAATAGCAATGATCACCAATTCTAACAGAAAGCACAGGAACACTAGCCTTTTTAGTTCTATTAGGATGTGAAACAATATTAGAAGCATCCTCACAGAAGACTATGTGCCCATCTTCTACGCTTTTAGTGACAAGGTCTTTCACAATTGCTACAACAGGTTCAATGTTTATTTGTTCATCAGGTTTTACGGTTCTCTTTTCACTTTTAGTGATTACATTAGTTATCATAGGATGATCCTTCACCTTATCTGGGAAGGGAATCTTCTCGATATAAGGTTCAGGTAAGATATGATCAGTAATGCAACACTCAGTGCTCCCAACAGGAACACGGTCAACAATATCTTTATAAGGTGCATGGTACTTATTCCATCCCCTTTTTGGAATTTCAATATAAGAAGCAAAAGCTCTAAAGCAATTCGTAATAACTTGCAAATCAAGACCATAAGCATTACTAATATTTTGAAAGTCATCAGTTCCCATAAAAGATTCAATGCATTCATAATCATAATTTATACCTGACTTTCTACCTTTGTCATTCTCCCAAGCTTCAGCATTGTCTTGAATACGGTCTAGAAGGTCCCATTTAGCTTCTTCTTCCATACGAGTGAATGATCCAGCACAAGAAGCATCCATTAAATCCTTGTCATGTAGAGGGAGCCTTGCATAAAAGTTATTGATAATAATATTATTGGGGAGCTCATGAATGGGACATTTGAGCATTAGTAACTTCATTCTCCCCCAAGCTTGAGCTGTACTCTCTCCATCAATGTTGGGGAGGTAACCCCGGATAGGGTAAGGACGGGGAATGACGAGAGGATTATTCCCCGTCCAGTTTCCGAGTTATATTCTAAGCTGGCCGAGTTTTGTAAAGGTCGGCCGAGATAGGAAAAGGCAGGACCTCAGTAGTAATGGCAAGGCATTACCCGGCCGAGATATGGCGTAAGTCGGCCGGGTTGGCCCGAATGATCTTAATGCAGGTGAAGGACGGGCCGAGTTACGCGAGGAAGGGCCGAATGATACAAAGCTTGCAAGAGAAGGAGAAGCCCGAAGTCAAACCCTAGTCGTGGAATCTGTGCAGAGCCAAGAGCTAAAGACAAATGTGCAGAAGGACAGAGGGGCAGAAGGAGGTCACGGAGGTGACAGTTCTGGAGCCCGAGGCAAGCAGGAGGGGCCCTCTAGAATCTTACCGCAGTGAGAAGGGCGACAGGGAAAGAGGAGCGCCGAACTACTATATTGGGACAAGCATATTCCTCGAATATGCTTGCCACGTCAGCCCTAGAAGAACCCAGGGCTCTCCTTTATAAGGGGAGCCTTGGACCCTGATAAAGGGATCGACTCATTCTTGGGACCGTGAGGCTGGTAAAATTCTCTCTTTCTCCTTGTATACAGCTCAAGGAGCACTTGTAGCCCAAGGAAGGAGAAATAAAGATCTTTGCGTTAGTTTTCTGTGTGTAGAATCAACTACATCTTCCCTCCCCAGATCCCACTAGCATCCATTGGCCCCAAACTTTAGCCTACCCATGGCATCTGCCATGCCACCACCACGACAGTTGGCGCCCACCGTGGGGCCAGCAGCGGTGCTAGCTGGAGTTATGATCCGGACGGGAAACTTCATCAAGACTGGCGAGCGCGTTGTTTCTGGCTTGGTCCAGAGATTTGGTCTCTGTGACTATGTCAGCGACAATGCAGGGAGCTTCAGGGGGAAAACTCCCCCGCGTAATGGTGTCTTCATCAGCCTGGGCGGGCACAAGGTCTACGTCGGCGTCGACGTCTCTAGCGTTTATCCTTACCAAGTTGTTGTTGCAGGAGAGCCACCTCTTAACGCTGCGAGCCGTCCACCCAGAGCACATCCTGCAGGAAGCGTCGAGGTGATGGTCGCGGCCGGAGTGCAAACTGGAGCAGCAGTTGCTGGGTCAAGCAGAGAACCCGCCACCGCTGTACAGGGCGCACCCAGGCAGACCGCACCACTACCCGCCGAGGTAATCCCGCCAGCGACCAACCCGACAGAGGTGCAGGACACCACCCCTAAGGCACCAAGGGTAAGGGGACCACCTCTGGAAAGGCCAGAGAACATTCTTCAGGCGACCATAGAAAACTTGACTACGCCTGTAGCGCCGATACTTGATCTGGCAAATGCTCAGGCAGAGTTAGAAGAAACCAGGCAAAAGGTGCTGGTAGAGGCCAAAAAGGTGTCGGCCTTGCGGGAGTCCTTAAACAGGACCCTGCGAGAATATGCCAAAGCTAATAAGCTTGACGTCGCACCCGAACGGGTAGACGAGTTAAGGTTGAGAGGGAAGAACCTCATGGATGATATCAACAAAGAGCATGATGCTGATAAAGCAGAATCAGAGGATTTGGGTTTGCCGAGGTACAGTACCCCGGCCAAGAACCTAAGAGCGGCAAATGCCGCAGCATTAGAGTTAAAAGGGTTGACTGGCGAAGCCCGGCAGAAACAGCAAGAAAGAGTGAACGAGCTGGTGCGCATCGCGAACCAGCAAAACGAAGAAATGCTCAGAACAAACCCGGCGAGACCGGGGGCCTCGCGAATGGTTCATTCGGCAGGAGCAGCACCTGCCTTGTCCGTGGCAGCAGCATCTTCACCCGGAAATAATGCTCGAAGAGACAAAGCAGTAACCTCGGGAAAGAGGAACAAGCAGATTATCCCATATGATCCGGCAATGGCCGGAAAGGCAAATGAGAACAGAGGCAATGCAAGCCGAGGTAACAGTGGGGAGAGGAACCACGGCCGTGTGGAAAAAGATGGCGGAAGCCGAGGCAACGGAGATCTCGGCAGAAGAGAACCCGCGAGAGGCAATCATGAGAACAATACCCCGGTCGAAGTAAGGAGAGAACTGCCACTCAACCCGCAACCGAGGCATGAACCCCGGCAGGAAAGAGAAACGAGGCCAGCTCGCCACAATCAAATTAATGAGAGATACAATGATGGTTATTCCGAAATGGAATATGCGACCCATGGCGGAAACAACCACTATGGAATACAAGACAGAGTTCTGTACAGAGATTTGCCGTCAAATGATGCAAGAGTGAAGCTAGACCGGCTATACAGGTCCGAGTTATTGGAAGAACAGGGTCCACCAGGGCCGACATGCTTTGGACCACGTATCATGGGCGAGCCACCTGTGCCGAACTTTCAGCTAGCAAGGGGCACGAAAACATATAATGGGAATACCAAACCACAAGACTGGTTGATTGACTATGCCACTGCTGTAAAAATAGCGGGAGGGAACTTACGATGGGCAGTACGGTATGTACCACAAATGCTGGAAGGACCAGCTAGGGTGTGGCTGAATAATCTACCAGCCGGCAGTATCAACTGTTGGCTAGATTTTGAGGAAATGTTTGTCAGCAACTTTACTAGCACATACAAGAGGCCAAACAGGCCACAACAGTTATCCATGTGCAAGCAGAGGCCGAATGAAACAGATAGAGAATTTTTAACTCGGTGGTGCAACCTGAGAAACTCATGTGAAGGAGTTATAGAATCGCAAGCAATAGCTTGGTTCGCGCAAGGATGCCGTTATGGCAGCATATTGTGGCAACATCTGCAAAGAGATATGCCGACCACACTGGCAGAAACTATCAGAATAGCGGACTCCTACGCGTTAGGAGACCCGACGCAACCAGAATTAATGTCGGCGGATCACCGCGAGCAACAGGACCATTATGCAAGAGATTTGGCCGGGTCATCCAGGCGCGGTGATTTCAGAGGAAGAAGAAGAGAGGAAAGGCCGGATTATAGATATAATTCGGCCCAAGTGGCGGCAGTAGCGCAAGATCAGCCGAGTCACGGAGCGACTCAACGGCAAAAGAATGGTCCTCAGTAGTGGACACCAAGGAATGAAGGAAAAAGGCAGTGGACCCCCGAACAAAAGAAACAGTGGCAGGAGAGGCCGAAGTACACGTTCGAATCCATGTTAGATCAACCGTGCAAATTTCACACGTCAAACCCATCCAGGCCAGCCAACCATATAGCCCGCCAATGTGCATGGATGAAAAATGCAATGGGGAACCCCGCGGGAGTTCAGGCACCCCATCAAGTACATCAGCAGCATCAACCACAGTTGACTGGAGCGAATGCACAACAACTGATGTTACCGCCCCCTCCCCCGAGGTACGATAACTCGGATCGGAGAGACGTGGTGCATCAAGTAATGAACCAAGTCTAGGATGGAAGAACAAACCCGGCGAATATGGGACGCAATGATTACAGAGAACATCATCAGTCTTATTGCGTGTTCACAACGGAACAACAAGACAAACAGAGTGTGCAACGCCGGCATATGGAAGTAAATGCAGTTATGCCGGCGGTACCAAGATACGTGCCTTGGTCGGATCAGGAAGTAACTTGGAGCATAAAAGATCATCCCAAGATAATGCCGAATCCCGGATCATATGCACTCGTGTTGGATCCGACATTTGTTGGACCAAGCATCAATGTGAAATTCTCAAAGGTACTCATTGACAATGGAAGTAGTATCAACATCATGTACAAAGATACCATGCATAAACTTGGAATATCGCAGAACATGTTGCAGTCCACGAGGACCACTTTCCATGGGATAGTGCCAGGGATTTCATGTGAACCCATTGGTAAGGTCCGAGTGGATGTGTTATTCGGCACAAGAGATAACTGCAGAGCAGAAAACTTAGAGTTTGAGGTGGTGGATCTAGAGAGTTGTTATCATGCTTTACTCGGACGGCCAGCGTTGGCCAAATTCATGGGCAGCTGTCATATAAGTTATCTGAAAATGAAGCTACCCGGACCACAAGGAGTGATAACAATTGCAGGGGATTACAAGAAGTCAATGGAGTGTGCTTCAGCCGGGTCAAATTTGGCCGAATCATTGGTTATAGCAAGAGAAAAAAGAAGGATTCAGGAGGTAGCAGCCCTCGCTCAGTCGGCGCAGCTGAACATGCCGGCACTAGCCAACCCGCATGGCAGTGTCTCTTTTCAGCCGACTAAAGAAACAAAGAAGTTTCATATAGATGAGCAATTCCCGGAGCGTACTGTTACTATTGGTGCAGGCCTGGATGCTAAATAGGAAAGCGAGCTCACCAACTTCCTCCGTGAGAATCGGGACATATTTGCATGGTCAACTCAGGATCTGCAAGGCGTTCCGAGGGAGTTGGCTGAGCACTCTTTGAATGTAAGGCCAGGAGCAAGGCCGGTGAAGCAACCTCTCCGCCGCTTCGCCGAAGACAGGAGAAAAATAATAGGGGATGAAATAGCTCGGCTCCTCGCAGCCGGGTTCATCATGGAGGTTCTGTATCCGGATTGGCTATCGAATCCGGTGCTAGTAGAAAAGAAGAAGGATGATCCCAATGTAGCCATTGTATGGCGAATGTGTATCGATTACACGAACCTGAACAAGGCGTGTCCAAAAGATCCTTTTCCATTACCTAGAATAGACCAAGTCATTGATTCGACCGCTGGTTGTGAGTTATTGTCATTTGTAGACGCGTATTCTGGTTTCCACCAGATACCGTTAAATCCGGCCGATCAAATAAAGACTGCGTTTATTACCCCGTACGGGGATTATTGCTATCGCACAATGCCATTCGGCCTGCGAAACGCAGGAGCAACATATCAGAGATGTATGCAAAAATGTCTACACGATCAGATAGGAAAAAATGTACAAGTATATGTAGATGACGTGGTCATCAAAACCAAGGAAAGCAAAACGTTGCTGGAAGATATACGGCAGACTTTTGCGAACCTGAGAAGGTTCCGAGTGAAGCTTAATCCGAAAAAATGTACGTTTGGTGTGCCGGCAGGGAAATTACTCGGTTTTCTTGTATCTAGCCGAGGTATAGAGGCCAACCCAACAAATATAAAGGCAGTAGAAAGATTGGAATTGCCAAGATGCTTAAATGATGTACAAAAATTCACGGGTTGTCTAGCCTCGCTCAGCCGGTTTGTATGTCGGCTGGGACAGAAGGCGCTACCACTATATCAGCTAATGAAGAAATCAGATAAATTCGTTTGGACTCCACAAGCGGACAACGCGTTTCATGAGTTGAAAAAAATGTTGGTCACAGCACCTATTTTGGCTTCTCCATTATCAAAAGAGCCTATGTTACTCTATATAGCGGCTACCAATAGAGTAGTAAGTGTTGTAGTCGTAGTAGAACGACTTGAAGATAGTAAGTCCGTACAGAGGCCGGTGTATTATTTAAGTGAGGTGTTATCCACTTCAAAACAGAATTACCCACATTATCAGAAGATGGCTTATGGGGTGTATATGTCGGCAAAAAAGCTTAAACATTACTTCGAAGAGCATCCCATCAGAGTAATCTGTGAAGCGCCCATAGCCGACATATTGAGAAACAAAGATGCAAGTGGCCGAACAGCAAAATGGGCAATCGAATTGTCACCATACGCTCCACAATTTGATAGGAGAGATGCAATCAAATCTCAAGCAGTCGCCGACTTCTTCGTAGATTGGGCCGAAGTGCAATATGAGCCACCATTACCAGATCCAAATTATTGGACGATGCATTTCGATGGTTCCAAACTAAGAACTGGTTTGAGGGCAGGAATAGTGTTAACCTCGCCTAAAAGAGATCAGCTGAAATACGTACTACAAATACATTTTGCCGCATCCAACAACGTAGCCGAATATGAAGCACTGGTCCATGGATTGAAAGTAGCAAAGGATATTGGCATACGCCAAATCTTATGCTATGGGGACTCGGATCTAGTGGTACAGCAAGTCTCAGGCAATTGGGATGCGTTAGATGCCAATATGGCTTTATACAGATTCCATGTGCAAAAGATCAGTGGGTACTTTGAAGGATGTGAATTTCATCACGTACCTCGGGCAGAAAATGATGCCGCAGACACGTTGTCAAAATTCGGATCAACCCGGCAGTCAATTCCATCGGGTATTGCCTTGGAACACCTCAGAAAACCATCAATAATCCTGTCACCAGAATCCGAATCTATCTTTATTCCGGCAAATTCAGCAGAAGAAAATCCACCGATGGAAGTAGACCAGCAATATGACTCGGAACCCCCCAAGAAGAGGATAGCAGAAGTAAGCACAATTATGGAAAAGGCCGAGGTAGATATGCCGGCAGAAAACATGGAAATAGACATTGAGACCACACCAGAAAAAATCACACCGCTGTGGGCGCAACCCATATTCTCTTACCTTAAAGACGCGATGTTACCGAGCAATGACGTGTTAGCAAGACAAACTGTAAGGAGAGCGAAAGCCTATACGATCATAAACAATGAGCTATATAAAAGAAGCGTCACAAGCGTATTGCAGAAATGTGTGAGCTCGGCAGAAGGCCAGGAGATCCTCCTAGATATACATCAAGGAGAGTGTGGACACCATGCCTCATCTCGTGCCTTGGTAGCCAAAGCATTCAGGCATGGATTTTATTGGCCAACGACGTTGAAAGAAGCCAAAGAGTTGGTTGAAAAATGCAATGGTTGTCAGAGATATGCAACCAGGATACATATGCCATCGGCCGAGTTAAAAACAATACCCATCACTTGGCCATTTTCTGTGTGGGGCTTAGATGTGGTGGGACCATTTAAGCTGGCCCGAGGGGGAATGACCGACATATTGGTTATGGTGGACAAGTTCACAAAATGGATTGAAGTGAAACCAATAAAAAAATGCGATGGGCCCACAGCAGTGGAATTTCTCAAAGATATTATTTTAAGATATGGGTATCCGCACAGTATCATCACAGATAATGGCACAAATTTTGCAGAAGGAGCTTTCGCCAGATTTTGCCGAGAGAAACACATAAGACTAGATGTTGCCTCTGTGGCTCACCCAGCATCTAATGGGCAAGTGGAAAGGTCTAATGGACTAGTATTATCAGGAATAAAACCACGACTTGTTGAACCGCTGCAAAGGTCGGCAGGATGTTGGATCGAGGAACTCCCAGCCGTATTATGGAGCCTCAGGACTACTCCGAATAGATCAACAGGCTATACACCATTCTTTCTGGTATACGGGGCAGAGGCGGTACTTCCAGCCGACATAATACATGACTCGCCAAGAGTTACTCAGTATACAACCTCAGAGATAAACGAAATAGCTCGGCAAGATAATGTAGACCTGCTAGAAGAAGCCAGAGAACTGGCACTATCACGATCAGCTATTTATCAACAGAACTTGCGACGATATCACAGCAAAAAGGTGAATCCAAGGGTATTCAAAGAAGGAGATTTAGTCCTCCGACTGGTGCAACGCACGGCCGACATGCACAAGCTGTCACCTCCATGGGAGGGACCATTCATCGTGAGTAAAGCATTACATAACGATGCCTATTATCTAATCGACGCTCAATCCCCCGGAAGGAACAAGGCAGACAAAGCTGGCGAAGAAACGAAGTGGCCATGGAATGTAGCCTTGCTTCATCCATTTTACTCATAGCATAGTATTTCAAGGCCAGGGACCAATGATGTATTAAACCTCGGCATCCAGAGCAGTGACTCGGGGGACTGCCTTATGTTATTTTAATCTCATCCTATGTATTAAACCCCGGCGTCCAGAGCAGTGACTCGGGGACTGCTATGTGATATTTCAATTTCATCTTATGTATTAAACCTCGGCATCCAGAGCAGTGGCTCGGGGACTGCTATATGTTATTTCAATTCCATCTTATGTACTAAACCTCGGCATCCAGAGCAGTGGCTCGGGGACTGCTATATGTTATTTCAATTTCATCTTATGTACTAAACTTCGGCATCCAGAGCAGTGACTCGGGGACTGCTATATGTTATTGAAATTTCGTTTTATGTACTAAACCTCGGCATTCAAAGCAGCAACTAGAGAACTACCATATACCGCCCCAGTGTTATGTTGAGCACCAAAACGTAACACCCTGAGCAGCGCCTCGGCGGGGGTCTTATATTATTTCTGAAATTTAGTTTACACACTAGACTTCAGCGGAACAGGCAGTCACCCGGGGACTACCATATATTGTTCCAAAGTGGTAGTCAATCTTTGATACGAAAAAGGTATCACACTTCGGCACTCAGAATAAGAACAGATCAACCCCGTATGATGTTTGAAGCTCACACCCAGATTACTCGACTAAAGCACGAGAAAACAAAGACAAAGATACATCCTAACACCAAAAAATTGCAGGCTACCAAAGCAAGAATTCGGACAAACAAGACCACTTAGACAAAGTGATAACAATTACAAACATGTGTCTCAGCAGCACACGGCAAAAGAAATTCATTCCATATAGAGGACAGATGAATGTTTCACCTACATCGTACGCCCGGCATACCAGGGATAGGAAATGACTTAAACGTTTTTAGCTGGGGAGGCGGCAACCTGGTCAGGGGCTGGGGACTCCGAGGTAGGAGGAACTTCGGCCGATGTTACCTCGCCCTCCGCAGACCTAGGTGCAACCTCGGCCGAAGCCTGAGGCTGCTGAGGAGCATCAATTTGCGCAGTGGAATGCCCAGTACCCTTGGAGGAGGATCGCGCGTCGCCGTTGTCATCCGAGCTCGAACTGGAGTCACCAGAAGTGGCCGAGTCATCTTCATCTCCCCCTTGCTTAGCTGAATCGTCATCTGATGCATCCTCGACTACGACCTCCTCGTCCGGGTTTGGAAGGAAACTCGGCCCTTCATTCCAGGTGTGCATGTCGGCATACTCGACGAGTTGAAAGGCGCGAGCTTGCCGGAGAGCGACGAAAGTGGGGTCCTCAACCCAACGAGAACCAGTGCGCAGATTTCTCAAGATATCAAGAGAGATGTCTTCGTACCATGACATAATAACAGTTAGAGCCATATCAGCGCCAGCTCGTCCGGCTGATTCCCTCCAGAGACTTAGTTGCCTCTCAGATGCCATAAGTCTTTTCACCAGTAATTCGACCTCATTGATATCAGGGGTCCCAGAAGTGTTAGGCCAGAGAACATGGTAAGCTCGAATAGCTGCCTTCACCAAATCCCGGCCCATAATCTTCATTGGACCAACTGCAGCACCAACAGCAACCAGGAAATCCTCCATCGAATACTCCGAGTCAGCGGCAACAGGGACACCTCGGCGCACACGAGCCGCAAGAACCGCTTTAGAACTCACGGGTTTCGCTTCGGGAAAATGATCTGCGCAAAACACGAACGTGTCAGGTAGCAGCAGGGACAAAGAGAAAAATATAATTCGGCCGTGCTAAGAAGCTTACGATGAATATAACTCATCATTATCTGAAGGTCTTTGGCCCATTCAATCTTGCTCTTTTCAAAGCGAGCGATTTCCTCGCTCATTCCCTGAGTTTTCAGTTCGGCAGCCTCGAGGAGTTCTTTATTCTTCTGCAGCTCCAAAGCCAGCTGATTCTTCTCCTCTGAGAATTCCTGATCGACCTTTTCTAGTTCAGATTTCTGAGAGAGCTTAAGGGTCTCCACCTCGGCCCGCAGGCAAGTTATTTCATCATCTTTTTCTTTTAGCTGCGCCGAATGAGTAGCGCTTTGTTCTAAAAAATGCAGCATCACGTCAGGCATAGGCGTGCAATCTTGGTGAGATGCTGCGAAGGTTGCAACTCGGCTTTGCCACAGCCAAACAAAATAAAAAAGTTTAGCGCGTATTCTAAAGGGCGAAAAGGTGTAGGGTAAGAGGGAAACTAACCTTCCAAGCTCTTGACTTTCTTCTCAAGACGAATGTTGAGATTATTGATATTACCTGTTTACCAAAAAAGTGAGCCGACACCTCGCGGACAAAAGTAAGTCGAAAATGATGAAAAGGAACTATCAACTTACCATCCTTTTTTACCACAGGAAGGACTTTCTCGTATTTCTCTTCTAGTTTGCGGTGCGAAAAAAGCAACCTTTGAAATTCGGCAGTCCGCCTGTCGTGTGCAACCTGAACAATGGAGCAAAACGATGAATAAATGTCCGAAGCTAAAACAGATCCGAGTTAAGCGAAAACTCAACTCGGATCTAGGTGGCTGGATATTCAAAGCCAAAACAGATCCGAGTTAAGAGAAAACTTAACCCGGATCTAGGTGGCTGGATATTCGAAGCTAAAATAGATCCGAGTTAAGCGAAAACTCAACTCGGATCTAGGTGACTGGATATTCAAAGCCAAAACAGATCCGAGTTAAGCGAAAACTTAACCCAGATCTAGGTGGCTGGATATTCAAAGCTAAAACAGATCCGAGTTAAGCGAAAACTCAACTCGGATCTAGGTGGCTGGATATTCAAAGCCAAAACAGATCCGAGTTAAGCGAAAACTTAACCCGGATCTAGGTGGCTGGATATTCGAAGCTAAAGCAGATCCGAGTTAAGCGAAAACTCAACTCGGATCTAGGTGGCTGGATATTCAAAGCCAAAACAGATCCGAGTTAAGAGAAAACTTAACCCAGATCTAGGTGGCTGGATATTCAAAGCCAAAACAGATCCGAGTTAAGCGAAAACTTAACCCAGATCTAGGTGGCTAGATATTCAAAGCCAAAAGTAAATTCGAGTCAGGCGAAAGCTTAACCCGGACCTATGTGGCTAGACATTCAAAGAACAGCTAGATAAAATTTAAGCAAAGTTTAAGATAGATCTACTCGGATATAGGCTCGAACCCTAAATTAAGTCGAGTTAAGTATAGCACTATAAAAACTTCCAAGCGAATAACAAGTTACTCGTTTGCAAGTTTCGGGGACTAATGTATATATAATAGCATATGGAGAATCAGTATAAACCCCGAGAAGCAACAATTACCTCGTTCATCTTGTTGCTATCCAGAATGATCTTGGCAGCTCGATCCAAACGGCTACTGATGTCGGAAAGTTGAAACGGCTGACTGTTTGGATTGCCCTCAAGCTGATCAACAGCATTCCAGTTATGAGCATATTCCACCAGCGAGCCGAGACTGTTCCCACTAGCCGTCCGGGTTAAGACTTTACCTCGGACATGTTGTGCAACCACTGCAGCCGCAGGGCTTGTATGAAGAGCAAGCTGGGTGCTGGCAGCCGAGGTAACGGAGGCTTTGGTAGGCGCAGTTCCTTTGCGCAGCACGTCGGCAATACTCGGCTGAGAAGAACTAGCAAGACCTTTTTGGGAAGTGGAAGCCTTGGTGGCAACATTTTTTCTTACTGTAGAGGAGGCACCAGCAGAAGCCGATACCTCGGCAATGGGAACAGTGCCTTTAGGAGCAGGAGGGATCACAGGCGCAGAGGACGCCGGGGTATTAACGACCACGGTTGCGGCTGGGGTTACTTTAGGAGCTACCGAGGTAGAAAGAGGCTCGGTGGGTATGCTCGGATTTAATGGAGGGGCTACAGGTTCGGTAGAAATCTCGGAGACACGAGTATCAGAAGCATCATGACGACGGGGTGACAGATGCGGAGCTGGAGGAGACGCAGCATGAGCAGGACTAGGAATCCTAGTATCTTCAACGGGCGGAGGAGACGGCTGCCGAATCGGGCGGCTAGTCATGCTAGGACCGCCAGGCTTAACGGAAAGCGGAGCACTGCGAAAATAAGAAAGAAAAAAGGGTGTCAGGATGAAAAACAAAAAGAGGGAAACAAAAAATACGAGCAAAATGAACTTACCCTGCGACCCCAGGCACGGTCTTGCGCCTGGGAGGATTCGGAGCAGACTTCTTCATTCGTTTCTTGGGGGCCACCTCTGAGGCACTAGCAGGAGCCCCGCGTTTCCCCGAGGTAACTGGGGGCCGGGATGCAATAGGCTCGGCGTCGTGAACCTGACCGACCGGATTAGCTGGGAAAGTAGAAGCCGGAAATGCATAAGAAATAGGCATTGCGGCAACTACCTCAAGAACTTGGGCCTCGTCCGAATCACCTTCCTCCTCATGGACCGAAGTCTTGCCACGAGCGCGGGCCGGAGCGGGATCCGACTTAGGGACGAATTCTTCAGAATCCGTCTCCCCGACGTCCGAGGTATTCCGGTCCGCAGTCCACGGAAGCGACAAAACCTCGGCATCCTCGTCCTTTTGCTCTGCGAACCTCTGTGAGGCGAAAAAGAAGGAAGGTTAGCGAAAACAGCTATGAAAACAATAGAAAATCAAAGCATTAATGGTTTAACTTACTGCGGGAGGAGGATGATCGCGGGTAAACGGTTTCAATCCCCAAGTCCAATCTTCAGGCATCTCCGTCTTAAATATAGCTCGGACACGCTTGAAGATGAGGTAGTTGTCCAGCTCGACGGTTGAGACTCGGTTGGGATCAAGTGGACCACTCATGTAGCAAAGTTTGTGCGTCCTTTTCTGGAATGGGCAAATTCGGCTACTGATGAAGGTAGCCATCAAGTCCTCGCCGCATAACCCGGCCCTGATCAGCTCCTTGAGCCGAGTCTCGAAAAGCTCGGCCAAGACGTGACTCCTCGGATTGTAAGTCCAATTCACCTTGGAAGGCGGACCAATGGAGAAGGCAGGGAGCCGAATCTTGTCTTCCATCCCTCTGTTCTTGACATAAAAGAAGGATTTGTGCCACTTCTTGCACGACTCTAACCCGGTGACACGAGGGAATACGGACTTCCTCCGAGGTGTAATGGACGCCGCCCCGCACTGAGTAAGTAGTTTCTCGGAAGGATGCAGAGACTTGTCAGGGACCACATTAGAACGAATCTGGAAGAACTTCGACCAGACGTCCACGGACGGCCATAGGACGAAGTATCCCTCCGAGGCGGAGATGAATGCAGAAAGAGAAGCGATGGCATTCGCAGGAAGATGATGCGGCTGAAGGCCGAAGTAGTCAAGAAACTCTCTTGCAAAATCGCTAAGAGGGAGACCAAAGCCGCGCGAGAACTGTGACATAAAAACTACATACTCGCCCTCCCTAACATCTGGAGATAACTCGTTGCCGGGTAAACAACAAGAGACCTCGGCGGGAATCCTCCGGGTTCGGATGAGCCACTCGATCTCTCGCCGGGTAACTGAGGAGCCCTGCCACGAGCCTCGCTCGGGCCCAGAGCCGGCATCATCATCCTCTACGAGGGCACCGCTAAAGGAACTAGACATGGTTTCGCCGGAAAGATCGCCAGAGGAAGAACTCGCGGAGGAGGAAAACTTAGAGCTACAAGGCCACGTCGCAATTCTATGCAAAAACCGCGGCAGAACGACGACAGAACCGCGGCGCAAGAACAAAGAGGAAACGAAGGGATCTAGAGGAAAGCCTAGGCGGCAAGGCCGAAAAGAACTCACCGGTGACGACGCCGGAGCAAGTGAGCGGCGACGAGGCAGACGGAGCAGTGCGGTGGAGTCCTCCTCGTCGCAGAGCCAGTTGAGCGCGCGGCGGCGGAACCACGAACGAGCGCAGAAGCACGAGGAAGAAGAAGGGTGCGGGCGAGCGAGAAGGGGAAAGTGAAACTCCCAGGCGCCGCGCCCCTCTTTATAACCGTACCACCTGCGAGGTAGTGGGATCGTGGGTGTGGCGGTTCGTCGTGTAGATCGTGTGTGCTGCACGACCACGCATCGCAGAGCGGAGCCGCACCAAGGACCACACGATTGACCAAGGAGCTCACGATCCCCAACGAGAACGGCGCACGAGGCGTCACAGCAACAGCGCGACAGGCGCGGCAGTAACTGTAGCTTGTCAGTAAACACTGTATAGGAACAAAAAACTAAGAGAAACAATGATGAGGATGAGACGTAAGACGAGGCATGCACTAGTAAATACGGTGTTACCACGAGCTGGCAGAAGATAACTCGGAAGGAATGCATAACGTGTATCATGAAACTGATACGACCCGGCCGAGGTTATCGGCAGGACCATACCAGCTTCGGGGACTAATGTTGGGGAGGTAACCCCGGATAGGGTAAGGACGGGGAAAGACGAGAGGATTATTCCCCGTCCAGTTTCTGAGTTATATTCTAAGCTGGCCGAGTTTTGTAAAGGTCGGCCGAGATAGGAAAAGGCAGGACCTCAGTAGTAATGGCAAGGCATTACCCGACCGAGATATGGCGTAAGTCGGCTGGGTTGGCCCGAATGATCTTAATGCAGGTGAAGGACGGGCCGAGTTACGCGAGGAAGGGCCGAATGATACAAAGCTTGCAAGAGAAGGAGAAGCCCGAAGTCAAACCCTAGTCGCGGAATCTGTGCAGAGCCAAGAGCTAAAGACAAATGTGCAGAAGGACAGAGGGGCAGAAGGAGGTCACGGAGGTGACAGTTCTGGAGCCCGAGGCAAGCAGGAGGGGCCCTCTAGAATCTTACCGCAGTGAGAAGGGCGACAGGGAAAGAGGAGCGCCGAACTACTATATTGGGACAAGCATATTCCTCGAATATGCTTGCCACGTCAGCCCTAGAAGAACCTAGGGCTCTCCTTTATAAGGGGAGCCTTGGACCCTGATAAAGGGATCGACTCATTCTTGGGACCGTGAGGCTGGTAAAATTCTCTCTTTCTCCTTGTATACAGCTCAAGGAGCACTTGTAGCCCAAGGAAGGAGAAATAAAGATCTTTGCGTTAGTTTTCTGTGTGTAGAATCAACTACATCTTCCCTCCCCAGATCCCACTAGCATCCATTGGCCCCAAACTTTAGCTACCCATGGCATCTGCCGTGCCACCACCACGACAATCAAGAGGCCAAAAGTTGTATATTTGATTCCGATCTTTATGAATCTCACTAGGAGGATAAAACTTTGAATAAAAGAGAGGCACTATTTCCTCCCATTCCAGAGCTTGACCATTCTTCAGCAGCTTATACCATTCCTTAGCTCTTCCTTTCAGTGATAATGAGAATAACTTCTTTTTAACTTGATCTGTAGTAATACCTGCACACTTGAACAACCCGCATAATTCGTGTATAAATAGCAAATGATCACCGGGATGGACAGTTCCATCCCCAACATAGTAGTTATCCATCACACGATCAATAATTCTTGTAGGTATTTTGAAAACATCATTCTCAGCAGGTGGTGGCTTATCTACTACCTTTGTAGTGATAGTAGCATTACCAAATAATAAACTCAGTGAATTATCCATAACGAAGATAAAGCAACTAGCAGAAGTAAACAATACTCATAGTAGAAGTTTCCTTTACCAGTTCCACTCTCCAATAGCGCTTCACTCCCCGGCAACGGCGCTAGAAAATAGTCTTGATGACCCACAAGTATAGGGGGTGTATTGCAGTATTTTCGATAAGTAAGAGTGTCGAACCCAATGAGGAGCAGAAGGTGCCGGCTAGTGGTATGGATTAGGAATTCTCTGCAAATACTTAGCAAACGGATTTTTAGGGGGTTTCGATAAAGCAAGTAAACAAAGTACGAGTAAATAAAAGATAGTAGGAATAAATGCAGCAAGTGGCCCAATCCTTTATGAAGCAAAGGACAAGCCGGTTGTATTACTTAAGATGACCAAACGTTCTCGAGGACACATGGGAAGACTGTCAAGTGCTTTCGCTTCATATAGTTGATTAATCTTCTTTAGCTTGCTAAGTGTTGTGTGGGTGAACCTGTGCTAATGTACTGCCCCATCCAAGACTAATACATACCTGTGATTATACCCCTTGTAAACATCCGTAAGTACAAGAAAGTAATTAAGGTAGAAACCTAACCACAACTTTAAACTCTAAGACCCTTACGTCCCTTGTGCAATGGCTTCCTAACGGGGGTTCAGGTTTCTGTCACTCCGGCAACCCCTACGATTAGTAGCCAAATACACAATGCATTCCCCTAGGCCCATATAGGTGAAGTGTCATGTAGTCGATGTTCACATGACACCACTAGAAGAAGTACACCACAACTTAAATAACAATCTATTGAATCTTTCTCAACGCAACTCCACTACTAACAACAAGACTTCTCCCATGTCCTCAAGAACAAAACGAACTACTCACAAGACATCATATGGATCATGATCAGTGATGGAATAATGATGTATAACAATCTGAACATAAACAATAATTCAATAGTTCACTCAATAGCATCAACTACAAAGAGTAATCAACACCGGGAAAGTTTCCCCTATGAACTATGGAAGGTTCACCGCAATTGTTACAACAATATGGACATGGTGATGAGGGTGCTGATGGTGATGATGGTGGTGATGATGATGATGATGATGATCCCGATGAAGTCCAGCTTGATGGTGGTGTTGATGGAGACGATCTCCCCTCTCCAGGATGGAATTCCCCCGACAAAAATCTGTCTGCCGGAGAGATCTTTCTCTCTCGGTGTTTTCCGCCCCGCAGAGGCGGCGGAATCTTTCTGTCGTCGCTCCCCAAGTCTTAGGGTTTTGGGAGGATGATATATGCCAGAGGGGAGAGGCTGGAGTGGGCCAGGGCGCCACACCACCTCCAGGCGCGTCCTAGGGTTGCCTGCGCCATGGGGTGGTGTGGGCCCCCTGTGGCCCATCTCCACTCCATCTTCTGGCATCCTTAGTCTTCTAGAAATATAGGATTTTTCGTATATTTTCCCGGATTTTCTGATCTTCGCAAATTTTGCCTCCAAACAGCACCTTTTCCATCAGAATCCTGACTGCAGCGATCCATGCTCCAAAAGTCATCAACCATGCAAAAACAGATGAAATAACATAAGTATCGCCTCTCAATATGAAATATATCAATGAATAATAGTGAATTAAGACATAGAATAGTGATGCAAAATGGACGTATCAGGTACCTCAGTGGGGATCGTGTGGAAGGATTAAAGAGTGACCTGCACCACTCATGGACTTGTATGCGGAGATTTGCCAAGGGAGCAGCTTCTCAAAGGAGAGTGGGAAAATCCGTAACATTCATCTCCCGTCTATTCGCTACTTTGCTTACTTTATTGCCAAGTGTGTTCTCGCTAGGAAAACTGCTAATAAGTTATCCTCATATGATCTAACATTCATCTCAGCTGCTTTAAAACGAGATAGGACTTATAATTTGGGTGCCTTGATAGCTTTCCGTCTTGCTGCTAACCGCGAGAAAGGTGGAATTTGTGGAGGCCTCATTGCCTCTTGTTTATTAGCTTTGCATGGTGTAGTGCCTCATCATCTAGACCTACAGTTTCCCATAGAGAGGCTTGACCTTAATTCCATGATACAACATAAGTTTGTTTCTTCTGGGGCTAATTTGAGTGATTTGTCTTATGAAATAACCTTTCTCAAGGCTGGTTGGAGAAGGAGTAAGTCCGAGCGAGTTGTTCTTTTGCCTGCACCTGTTTTGTTTAACCTTGATATCAGGGTAGGATGGTCACTCACCGAGGAAGAACTCGATACATACTTGCGAGAGCTCTCCCAACAGGAGCAGGATACTAGAAGGGAGGTTACAGATGATTCAGTCTAGCCCTCGAATGAGGGGGAGTCTTCATATCAGCAGCCTACCTATGATTGGGGAGCTTCTTCTTCTTCCCAAGGGCCTAACCACGATCATTCTTACAATGACCCGCCTGCTTGGAACCCCTACCCGCGTTGGGGTTGATACCCACTTAGGCCAAAAGCCTAAGCTTGGGGGGAGGTACACCGACATCACACTCATCTACATATCATGTTTAGTCGGTACTTTGTATATCCATGCTTCGTTCTCTTTTTAGTTTTCGTTCTTTCTTTACCTTTGCTTTCTAAAACACAAAAAGACCAAACATATTTCCGTTGTTTCTCTTTTTTTGCTTCTTTTTGTTTTTGCCTTGGTTTGTTTCTTCCTTTTTGCTTTGTTTGAATTATTCGAAAAACCCAAAAAGATTTCTCTTTGCTTGTTCTTCCTTTTTGTTCTTGCCTTTAAAAATCAAAAACACCAAAAATATTTGTTGTCCTTCTTTGGTTTTGTGAAGTTTGTTGCAGGGTTCGTCAGTCCTCCGTGGAATTTGGTTCCATGTTATTATTCAAACCACACGAGTGAAGGGAAATAATGAGGATTAATGACAACTTGAGGTGTGGTAAGAGGCTGGTAACGAACTCTATTTGTTTTCATTTTTGTACATATACTCATCATTGTGGGCATGCTTAGTCTGTTCATGTAGGGTGTATGTTATTTATGGATGCTTAGTAATTCTTGCTTTCTTGTGATTAGCTCCATCTTGCTAATAGTTTTTAGCATGTCATATAAATGTTTGCTTGCATTTCTCTATTCATAAATTGGTATGACACTGTGGTATCTCCCTCTGAATGTTTCACTTGAATTGACTTGGCACATGCTCACGCATGCATATGACTGAAAAAATAATCAGTTAAGCCTCGATGAATTATTTTGCCTCAGGGGTCTTGAATCACTTTCATGCCATGATTAGTCATGTTTTCTTGCAAGCATGATTATGACAGTTATTGCTCTCTTGTTTGTCGCTCCCTTACCATTGCTAGCCTTCACTTGCACTGAGTATGAGCTCTACTCGTGTTTCCAATTCCCCAAAACAAATATTGCCAAAAGTGTCCACCATACCTACCCATTAGCATCATTTGCTTTTCCGTGCATATTTAGTATGCCTTGTTTTTTTCCGAATAAAATGTTTGCTTGTTATGAGAAAGTTAGTTAGTAAAGCTCTCACGAACTTGATGGCACACTTTATTTCTTGCACTTAATAAACCTGAACCACTATGACTGTCCATGAAAGTTATATGCTTGCAAATTATAGGCTGGGGATTAGCAGAACCGTGCTGTCATGGGGAACGCTTTCAACACCTATAAATATATACCCAGTTAATATCATGCTCTTTTGTTTACGGATGTCGTCGGTGTGAAATAAAAGGGGAGCTTGTAAGTCCATGGAGTTATGTATGTGTGTTAGAGAAACGCCTGGGCCGCCGGTCTAATCCATGCGTAATCATGGTGGAAACCTGTAGCGTAACCATAATGAGCTGTCTATGAAGCATTCTTCTTATAAAAAAAGAGTCAGATATTGAGAAAAGGAGAAAAGAAAAAAGAGATATGAGAAAAGAGGAAAGAGAGAAAAAAACACCATTTTCCCATGGTAAATAAGAAGATTGCTGAGATGCTCGTTGTCTGCTTGCCTTGTCATTTTGACATGGGGATTCTTCCGTATCATCGGGCAAGGGGTACCCCGTTGGTGGTTCTCTATGATACGCATGTATTTACTATGAGAGGAACTTACCGGTAACTAAAGTTGAGTAGCATGAGGAGCGTCCCTCGTACTCAAGGGACATGAGATTTCCAATTTATGGTCTGTCAAGCATATAACTCAGATTGGACCTCACTTTCACCTTAACCATTTAAAGATGCTTATGATAGGGGCAATGAGAGATCAAAGCTAATGAGTACAATACTTTCAGCATTTGGAAGCCTTTCAAACTTTTCAAAACCTTTTCATTCCTTTGTTGAGTCACCACCTATTCTATGAGCACTTTCTTGAGAGCATAGTTGTCATTCTTAGTGTAATGTGCTTGTCTCAAAACTTGATTAATTATGTCATGACTTTGATGCATGTATCTTTGATATCTTTACTTCTAGTCTTCACTTGAACTTCAGAGGTGCCTTGGCATTTATGTTTTCTCTACAATCAAAGGCAAGAGAGGTACCACTCTATCATACCTTTTTATGAGCACTACAATGTTGCTTATGTTTACGTTTCATGCTATTTATTATTTTTGAGTTGGAATCTCTTCATAGCTTGCAATGACTATTAAGTAAACTTAGTTGCATACTCTTTATTATGAATTGCCTGAGTAGTTGATCATATGCTGAGAATATATACATCTTATGAAGCAAATGTGTTCGTGAAAGTTTCTTTTACCGCACTTAGTTTTCAACTAAATTGCTTGAGGACAAGCAATAAGCTAAGCTTGGGGGGAGTTGATACGTCCAAAACGTATCTACTTTCCCGAACACTTTTTCTATTGTTTTTCCTCTAAACTTGTGTGATTTGGATGCAACTAACACGGACTGACGCTATTTTCAACAGAATTACCTTGGTGTCTAGTTTTTGTGCAGAAAATCAACTATCAGGAAAAATCCCGGAAAATATGCCAAAAATCCTATTTCACCAGAAGAGTCATGAAGCCAGAAGACAAGACAGAGGAGGGCCACGAGGGGCCCACACCACCTGGCCGCGCGGGACAGGCCAGGCCGCGCCTGGGGGTGGTGTGGCCGCCTCGGTCACTCCCTCGGCCTCCCTCTTTGCCTATAAGTTGCCTCTTGACCTAAAAACCAAGGGGGTTCGACGTTTTTCCAAAAAGAGTTCCGCTATGCCGCCACCACCAGATTCCACGATTCGAAACCAGAAACTCCGTTCTAGCACCCTGCCGGGACGAGGAATTGGAGGAGATCATCGCCATCATCACCATTGCTTCTCCATCGACCATCCATGTTTCCCCCATCTATGAGTGAGTAATCCCCCGCTGTAGGTTATGGGGATGGTAGGGATTGGATGAGATCGTTCATGTAATGGCATCAGATTGTTAGGGCATGGTGCCTAGTATCTATTATTAGTGCTTTTTGATTTTGTTGCAACTTGTTATGCTTAATGCTTGTCACTATGGCCCGAGTGCCATGATTTCAGATCTGAACATGTTATTGATTCATTATGATAGTATTGTTTATGGTCTTACCTACAAGTTGTATACACACGTTGTTGTCCAGAACCAAAGGCCTCGAAGTGACAGCAATCGGGATAACCGGAGGGAATGGCTTTGATGTGAGGATCACATGTGTTCATGGAGTGTTAATTCTTTGCTCTGGTGCTCTATTAAAAGGAGCACCTTAATTGCCAGTAGTTTCCTTGAGGCCCCGCTGCAAACGAGCTAGAAGGACAAAAGATGTCGTGCAAGTTCTCATTGCGAGCACGTATGACTATATATGGAACACATGCCTATGATTATTTAGTACCTGGATGCTTTATCTTATTCATCTGCAAATGTCCTATGTTTTGATTGCTATATGAATTGTCTTGTCCATGCAACGCCCGTCCATCCATCCCTATGCCTACCGCGCTTTAATCCTACTATTTACTGCAATTGTTACTACTGTCTTTACTTCTACTACTGCTATTACTTTGCTATTGCTACTACAAAACTGTTGCTACTGATAAATTGCTGTGAGCAAGATTGTTTCCAGGTGCAGCTGAATTGACAACTCAGTTGTTAAGGCTTATAAATATTCTTTGGCTCCCCTTGTGTAGAATCAATAAATTGGGTTTCACTTCCCTCAAAAATACTGCGATACACCCCCTATACTTGTGGGTCATCAGTGGGAGCAACAACTTCCCCAATCACTTCATGTGTGCCACCATCAACACAGGCGACACCGGTGTCAATCACGACAACATCGGCAACGGACCAACCAATGGCGAAAATGGTGGCCCCGTCAGCAGCGCACCCACCAACAATGGGATAGAAGGGGACCCGAACCTCATGGCGAATGAGCGCACCGAAGAGCGCGTGCTGATCAAGCTCAACGACAACGAGTGGGCCCACTATCAAGAGGCTCTACGGGGCAATCCTCTCCCCCTAAACTCATCGCAACAGATGCTAGTGGGTTACCATTGGCTTCTCAAAGAGGAGTACAAGTGCCAGCAACAAGTAATCATGCAGCTCGACGCACGCAGAAAGGCGGCGGACTAGTCGAGCCTTCGACGGGCTCAACTCTCCTCCATGGGAGGATCCTCCTCCAAGGGCAACGACTACGTGGCCGCCAAATGGCGATCTCGACTGGCCCACCTCACTGACAAGGAGCGTGAAGAAGCCGCGAAAGTCCTCGACTTTGGCTCCATGATGGTGGATACGCGGGGCAACATGCTCCCAAAGACACTACAAGCAGTGGTGACAGTGACCACCATGTACCTCCTCAAGAACTAGCCACCGGCTGGGGATCTTTGAGCTGCCATGCACCAATCTATGATCGCCGGCTTAGGGCTAGTCGAAGCTACCCTCGTCAAGGAGCCAACACTGAAGCCGAAGAAAAGTAAAGCTTTGGACAAATATTACTACTCGTACTCCTCCAGCGACGACAACCACGATCTGTCACGGCGACATCGCTCACGGTGGCATGATCGCGACTACGACGCGCGTGATGACATCACACAGTGCAAGGTCGACAAGATGCGTGCAAGGCGTGCCCGTCCGACTGACTCGGAAGATGATGAAGTAGAGCTCCGCGGCGCCAGATCACATCCTCCATTAGGCAGAAGCGAATGCCTAAGGGGTTCGAACTCCCATCAGAAAACCTGAAATTTGATGGCCTATAGGACCCGAAGATCTGGCTGGAAGATCACATCTCCTCCATTAGGATGCATGGCGGAAGCTCAAGCACGGCAATGCAATGCCTGTAGCTACAGCTACAAGGCGCCGCCCACGCGTGGCTCAACAATCTCCCACGCGGATCAATTCACAGCTGGGAAGAGCTAGTCTATAGCTTCGTGCGCAACTTCAAGGGCACTTACAAAATACCCGCGTCAATCGAGGAGCTAAGAGGCTACCACCAGAGGTCTGGCGAGTCGCTGCGCTCGTACATCTAGAGATGGTCCATCATCAAGAACTCCGCAGAAGATATCTCTGAGGATTGCGCAATCGACGCATTCAACGGCGGTGTTCGCTGTAGAGAGCTCAGGGAGGAGCTAGGCTGCTCGAAGCCCAAGACAATGGACCACCTGATGGAGATCGCGAATCGGTGGGCCGATGGAGAGGACTCAGTGAAAAATCGTGCCTACTCCGATGATGACGATGACCTCAGGCGCAAACGTGATCGCCGAGGGAAACATCGAATGTGCGTCTATGAGGACCGCGAAGAAGTCGACATGGTCGCAGCCGGCTACGCCGACAAACGCGATGACAACCGCAACGGTGGATACCACGATAGTGGGAAAACCACGCAAGTGTGGCAGCGCCGTACTCACGATGAGGCACCTGGAATATCCATCCAGGACAAATTGTCTAGACCGTGCAACGTACACTTCTACATCGATAAGCACGACGACAAGAAAAAGTCCAGCCACCTTCTCAAGGACTACTGTGAGTTCCTCAAGCTCCACGAATGCCTGGCCTAGATGAATCGCGACGCAATCAACCAGGGCTACGGAGCTGCCCGGGCGCCGTGGCTCACGGAGCACCACCACCACCACCTGGACCACCACTACCTGCGGCTGCGCCAGTCCAGAACCATGGAGGCTAGCCGTACCCGCGAGAGCTAGGCAACATGGGGATGATCCAAAAAGGGCGCCCCTCAAATCGAGTACAAAAGGCAATCACTCGCCAAGTCAATCCGGCGATAAACTCTGCGCCCTCCACCACTGAGTACCTAAGTGGAAGCGAATCCTGCATCACCTTCGACAAACGCGACCATCCGCGCCAAGTACCTCGCCCAAGATATTGTCCCCTCGTACTCGAGGCACATATTGGGGGCTCCGATATGAGTCGCGTCTTCATGGACGGCGGAAGCGGCATCAACCTCATGTTCGCAAGTACCTTGCGCGCAATGAGGATCCCTCTGACATGTTTGGAAGTTTTAGACACGATGCACGGCATCGTCCTAGGGAAGGGTGTGTATCCCCTGGGAAAGATCAACCTCAACGTCATCTTTGGCACGCTGCAAAATTTTCGGCGAGAGCGTATCGACTTTGAAGTTGTCGACTGGCCTTCACAGTACCACTGCATCCTCGGACGTGTCGCGTTCATGAGGTTCATCGTGGTACCACACTACGCCTACGTGCAGATGAAGATGCCATGCCCAAACGACATCATCACAATCAACAGAAGCTTCGAGAGGTCTGACAGTATGACAGGGAATTCAACAGAATCTCCCAGTCCTTCGACATGCAAGAGGAACTCACAAGGTTGAAGGAGTCGACAGACAACAGTCTGCCTCTCCTGAGCAAGCCAAGCTCACCCGACCTATCCTTCGACTCATCGGTGCACACCAACAAAGTCCAGGTCCACCCAACTGACCTGACCAAGACGGCCCTCATCGCCAACAACTTGAGTACCGCATAGGAACTCGCGCTCGTCAAATTCCTCCGTGAGTGCTGGGAAATCTTCGCCTGGTGTCCAACGGACATGCCAGGAGTTCCCAGGGAATTCGCCGAGCACTCACTCAACGTGAATCCAGACGCAAGGCCAGTCAAGCAAACAATACAGTGACTGTCTGAACCAAGAGCAAAAGTGGTCGGTACGGAAATCAATAGACTCCTCGACACAAAATTCATACGCGAGATCAAGGAAAGCACCTGGCTCGCAAATCCGGTGCTTGTGCCTAAAAATGACACGGATATCCTGCAGATGTGCATGGACTTCACCTCCTTGAACAAGCACGGAGCGAAGGATCACTTCCTGTTGCCACGGATCGATCAAATAATCGACTCCACCGCGGGATGCGAGCGCCTCTGCTTCCTCGATGCCTACTCAGGCAACAATCAGATTTGAATGAAGGAGGAAGACCAGGACAAAACAGTGTTCACAACACCCTTTGGTGTATTCTGCTACAACACGATGCCCTTCGGGCTAAAAAACATAGGAGCCACCTATCAGCGGTGTATGCAGGCCTGCCTCAAGAACCAACTTGGTCGCAATATCCAAGTCTACATCGATGACATCATCATCAAAACCAAAGAGGAAGCCGCTTTACTCGACAATCTCCGCGAGACCTTCGATAACCTCGATCGCTACCAGATCAAGCTCAATCTAGACAAATGCGCCTTCGGCGTACCATCTAGGCAACTTCTCGGGTATCTCATCTCCACGAGAGGGAATGAGGCTAACCCAAAGAAAATAAAGGCCATACTGGCCATGGAGATTCCGAAGAACGTAAAAGGCATCCAACAGCTGGGTGGGTGAATCATGGCGCTCAGTCGATTCATCAGTCGCATGGGCAAAAAGGCACTGCCTTTCTACCAGCTTCTCCGTAAAGCTGACAAGTTCGACTGGACAAACGAAGCACAAAAAGCATTCGACGACCTCAAGCGTCTACTATCCACCTCACCAGTATTAGTGACACCTCGTGAGAAGGAACTGTTGTTGCTATATATCTCCGCCACCAACTAGGTGGTAAGCACTATGCTTGTGGTGGAACGAGCCGAAGAAAACAAAGTCCACGGGGTTCAATGCCCAGTATACTACCTCAGCGAGGTGCTCACGCCAACAAAGCAGTGGTACCCGCACTACCAGAAGCTAGCATATGGCATCTTCATGATAGCTAGGCACTGTGCCACTACTTCCAGGAGCACCCAATCGTGGTGGTGAACGACGCCCCGCTCGGGCACATACTCAATAATCCCGACGCCACTGGACACGTCGCGCTCTGGGGAATCGAATTGTGTCCATGAGACCTCACATATGAGAAGCATGATGCGATCAAATTGCAAGTTCTCCCGGACTTCCTCGTGCACTGGATGGAGAACCAGCTCCCCAACAAGCCAGACATGTCCTACATATGGACAATGCACTTCGACGGATCCAAGCGAAAGGAAGGAGCTGGCGCAAGTGTCATACTGACATCACCCCAAGGTGACAAGATGAGATACGTTCTGCGAATGCAGTTCACTACCTCCAACAACGAGGCTGACTATGAAGCCTTGATCCATGGGATGTGGATGGCGAAAGCCTGCAGTGCCAAGCGACTCGTCATCTACAGGGACTCCAAACTGGTGGTCAACCAAACAATGAACGAGTGCGGTGCTCTGAGTGACAACATGATCTCCTACCGCGACCTCTACGACACACTCGAAGGAGACTTTGATGGCTGCGAGCTGCGGCACGTTGGTCGTGAAAGCAATGAGGAGGCAGACATACTCGCCAACATCGGCTCCACCTGTGCCCCAATGCCACATGGAGTGTTTCTAGAACGCATCTATGAACGCTCCATCAAACCCAAGGCTTCAGAGAAGAAGACAAGCATGCCAACGGACTCGGGGGCTACGCCACCCAACTATCCAATGGCACTCGATGACATGGAGCCAGACACAGGACTCAAAGGCCCCATGGAGGTCATGATGATCGAACCATCTTGGACGCAACCATATGTCACATACTTGCTCAACAAAAGGTTGCCAGATGACCCGACTGATGCGTGTCATATAGCGCGACGATCCAAGGCATTCGCCCTCATCAATGGCGATCGATACAAGCGAAACATCACAAGAGTTCTTTAGCGGTGCGTCTCCAACGGGGACGGAAGAGCCAACCTCCTCGACATACACAAAGGCACTTGCGGGCACCACGCCGGTAGTCACGCCCTCGTCGCCAAATCTCTACAAGCTGGATTCTACTGGCCAACAGCCATGCACGATGCCAAGGACATCGTCCAACGCTACAATGCTTATCAGTGATTTGCAGACAAACCGCACGCACCTGGTGCGGAGCTCAGACCAATACCAATGGCTTGGCCCTTTGCACAATGGAGACTCGACATGGTTGGCAAGCTCCCGAGGTCCTCGCAAGGAAGATACGTCTACCTCCTAGTCGTGGTCGACAAATTCACCAAGTGGATCGAGGCCATGCTAGCGACAAATCAATCAGGAGCCAGCATCGTCAAGTTCTTCGAGTCCATCGTCTTCCGCTTTGGGGTGCCACATAGCATCATTACGGACAATGGGACGAACTTCACCTCCAAGGAGTTCCAGGAATTATGTGAGAACCTGGGAATAAACATTAGCTAAGCCTCGGTGGCCCACCCTCAGACCAACGATCAAGTAGAAAAGGACAACAACCTCGTCTGTGGCGGAATCAAGAAAAGGCTCCTTCAGACACTCGAACAAGCCGCTGGGTTCTGGCCAGATGAGCTACAATCAGTACTTTGGAGCCTGTGCACAATACTTTGGAGCCTGTGCACAACTCCAAACAGCACCACAGGCTACACTCCGTTCTTCATTGTGCACGGTGCTGAAGCGGTACTACCCGCAGAAGTGCGTTACAAAGCCCCACGGGTGGTGGCTTACAAGGAGAAAGAATCAACTCT
This sequence comes from Avena sativa, assembly GCA_916181665.1. Lineage (NCBI taxonomy): Eukaryota > Viridiplantae > Streptophyta > Magnoliopsida > Poales > Poaceae > Avena > Avena sativa. The sequence continues at coordinate 360,995,985 of OV702290.1, read as the reverse complement.
CGCACTCTAAGACTCTATCGACCTCCTTGATGAGGCACGCGAGATCGGAGCAGAGAGATCCACGATCTATCAGCAGAGCCTCCGCAACTACCACAGCAGAAGGCTACGCCCCAGATCCTTCGTCGAAGGAGACCTGGTCTTACGACTGAAGCAGCAAGGGCACCTCAAGTTCGAGTCCCCTTGGGAATGACCTTACGTGATTACCGAAGTAATCCCAGGTGGCGTGCTAGCGCGTAGTTGACGTGGGTGCTTGTTCCTTCAATCCGTGGTGCCAGAAAGATGCTTGTTGGCTCAAGATACGATGAGATCGTTGGGAACCCCAAGAGGAAGGTATGATGAGCATAGCAGCAAATTTTCCCTTAGTTGTGAAACCAAGGTTATCGAACCAGTAGGAGAAAGGAAACACCTCCAAGGTGTTGTTTCCAACTTGGAATCCTGCACAACATAACCACAGAACTTTGTCCCCAACTTACAGTGAGGTTATCAATCTCACCGGTTTTGCTAAAAACAAAGGATTAAACGTATTGTGTGGAAGATAGTAGTAGCTTATAGAAAGTAAACAGAAAACAATAAATAGTTGTAGATTGATGGTAAAAGAAAGGACCGGGGTCCATAGTTCACTAGTGGTGATTCTCCTTAAGATAGATGACATGTTGGGTGAACAAATTACAGCGGGGCAATTGACAAACATCGAGAAAGCATACATGCATATACTAATCATCTTGACTCCTATGAGATTTGATTGGGCATTACAACATTATACATAGACCGTAATCCAACTGCATCTATGACTAATAATACACCTTCAGGTTATCATCCGAACCCCCTCCAGTATTAAGTTGCAAGCAATAGATAATTGCATTAAGCATTGTGTGTAAAGTAAACAATACGATTGTTCTATGAACAAAGGAATGCTGTTTTCTCCCTAGTAGCAATAGCACATCTAGTACCTTAGAGATTTCTTCACTTCCCCAGATTACTAGAGGCATGAACCCACTATCGAGCATAAATACTCCCTCTTGGAGTTGCTAGCATCTACTCGACCAAGATATCTACTAACAACAGAGAGCATGCAAGATCACAAATAACAAAGACATGATAGAATCAATAATCAATCTGAAATAGCATCTCAATATCCATCGGATCCCCGCAAACACAACATGTATGATTACAAATAGATGATCTTGATCATGAACGGAGCTCACAAGATCTAAACATGATAGCACAAAGGAGGAGAACCAACCATCTAGCTACTACATGGACCCGTAGTCCAAGGATGAACTACTCACGCATCACACCGGAGGCTTGTATGGTGATGAAGAAGGCCTCCAAGGTGAACTCTCCCCTCTGGCAGGATGCCGAGAAGAGCTTCAGATCCCTCCTGATCTAGGGATGGAGATGACAGTGGCTATAGACTCTTTCGTGGATTTTTGATCGGGTACTTAGGGTTTCTGTATCGGGGGCAATATATAGGTGAAAGGGGAGGCCGAGGGGGTGCCCTAGGCGGCCGCACCACCCCCTGGCGCGGGCCAAGCCTGGCCGCATGGCCAGGTGGTGTGGCCGGCCCCTGGCCCCTCTCCGTCTCGTATTTTGACTCCATGTCCCCCTCGGTGAAATATTGACTTTGGCTTTTGTCCCGTCCAATTTCGAGAATATTCATTTTCTGACTTTCCTGGAACCAAAAACAGCAGAAAACGGGCAGCTGGCACTATGGCATCTTGTTAATAGGTTAGTCCAAGAAAGTGTATAAAAAGTACTCCAAAGTGTGGGAAAAACATAAGAAAGTAGATATAAACCAAGCATGGAACATAAAAAATTATAGATACATTTGCAACGTATCATGGCGCCTATCGCCTTAAAGACTTCAAGAGCGGAGTCACATACTCCAACCCCTAGAACATCGCGCAACTGCGCCGTTTCTACCCTTAGATGTTTTTAATTTACAAATAAGGCTATTCAGCCAGGCTAGTTAGCCACACATTGTACCTCATGATATTCTACGAATAAATAAAGCTAAGTGCTCCAAACCCTGTGTTTTTCTGCTTCCCTTGCAATTATTTTACTCGGGGGCTGCGCCACCCTTTACATCTTGTTCCACGAACAACACAGTATCCCGAGTAGCTGACACACTACCAATCGAACCCTTGATAACACCAACCCAGATGCAACGCACCTGACAGGTTGGCAAGGTACTGAGATAAAAACACGTTAGGCTAACGAAAAGGACCTGTATCTTACAATACACTCGAAAAATATACAAGCTATCAAGCTCTTTACACATTAATGGGTATCAAACACACCCGCCACAATCATATGAATTTTACAACACTTATACATCTATGAGCAGGATACAAACTACACTACTGCTGCACAAGGAGAACATTTGTTTGGTCTTCAAACAAATCTACGATATCTTCGGCTAGCCGATCAACCGCCTGATAGTGCGGCACCATATTCCAAGTCATCCCTTCTGGTGGCGGCGGTGGTCCAGCGGCAACAGACGCGACGTCCACATCCGGCCGATGTAGTTGAACCAGTGACAACGCAGCCTTGGCACCTGCGACTAACTGTTGGCGCACGCACTCACGGACCATGTTGATATCCTGAAACTTCGCCAGAAGAGCTAGCAAGCTTGATGGCACCGAGTCTAGAGGAAACATCGCTTGGAAGATATGCCTAAGGCATGACTGCGCCTTCTTCAAACACTGAAGCACTCGCGAGGCACGATCCTGCATCGTTGCCAACACGACTGCATGGTCATGATCCACCCAGAAGTAACCGCTAGCTTGCAGCTGCTCCTGGGTCAGATTATGCAGGCGAATGGCAACTTGATCCCTCTCATCCTACGGATGACAAGCGCTAACAACTACAAGAAGCAAGACCAAAGTATAAGACAAGGCATCACCGTGAATGGCTAAAGAAAGGATAATAAGACAGAGAGCTAACATTTAAATTGCTCGTTCAACTGCGAAACTTCATCCAGGAGATACTTCTCGCGAGCGGTGGCCTTCTCAGCCTTCGACTTCCACACATCCGCGTTACCGCAGATAATGGGTAGCTCACGCTCCAACTACTTTATACGGTCGCGTAGTCGTGAGAGCGGCGACATCTCCTCCACCTTAGAACGCGGTTGCGCTACGGTTTCATTGGTGGGAGAGTCATGAGGACCACTCGAAGGACCCTATTACAACCAAGCAAGAGGCAAATGAGACAAATCATACATTGATAAAAGGGCAGAGTGAATTCAAATTCGGTAAAAGTATCAAGAAGGGCACCCCCCACAAAACATGGTTCAACAAAAAGGAAGCTACACTATTACATATAATAGCTATGGCACGTCCTACTTCTTCGATTTTGACTTCGACTTCGGGGGCTTCCTCAAATCCATGGCAGTATCTGATGCCACAGACTTCCTAGTGGTAGCCCCGGACGCCGCAGCCTTTGCCGCTTTCACTCCCCGTAGCTCCTCAGAATATTTGGCAACTGTCTCAATGAGACGAGGCCCATATTTACTGCATCTAGTGGCGAAAGGCTGGAAGACTACCTGCTGACCATCTGTGTCGACATGCATCGCCTCGGAGATCGCGCTTGGGTCTAACTCTGCACCATGTGCTTGCGCCATCGTGAGTGCCATGGTGGCGCCGACAGACCGCTGCACATTCTTGAAGTCCATCAGGATGCCTTCTGTGAAGGACTCCACCAAGCCATCAAGGTTGTCGATTAAGCTGGCCTTGGGGATTATGTCCTCTCGGAGGCGGCTCAGCACACCCTTGTCCTTCCCAAGCATATCTCAAAAGGAGACACTGTGGTCCTCGACTGTGGCCACGGTGCCAGCCAAGGCATCTGCATGGCGCAAGGCCTGGGCGTCAAAACTTACGCCGGTGGCATATGAAGAACACAAAGTATTAGCATAGTGACATGAAAACAACAGCAGGAAAAAATACAAGTGAAGCAGTGAAATACGTGAAAGTGCTTTCACAATCGAGAGAAGCTGTTCTACAAACAACTTCTCCCTCTTAGCAGTAGAAGCACAAAGGTCTTCCTCGTGCTTTTGCGACTCCTCCAGAGCCACGACTGCCTCATCGCACTTCTTCTCCGCCACGACAAGTCCCTTCTCGAGGGAAGTAACCCGATGGAGAAGCTCATTATGCTCACCTACAAAGGGCAGAGCACGACAACACCTGAGTTCATAAATCTCTACACAAGTAGAGCGAAGAGACAAGTCTAGCACAAACCTTCGACTGCGCGGTGGCGGTTGTCCAGCATAGCATGCTGTCGACCCAAGGCATGGATCTGCTCCGCAAGGCGAGTGGAATCCTTCATGATAGGCTACACCAAAAGAAGTGAAGCTTCAGCATTGACAAAAACGGCACAAACTCAAATTCGACTGCCAGCGGCCAAAAACACTGACATGCTCCTCCAGGGACTCCGAAGGTTCCTGTTGAGTGGGCGTCCGTGCAACCTTCTGGTGCCCCCATCATGAGGGGAACTCGAAGAGTTGGCGCTGGAGGGGGCCGCCACCAAAGGAGAAGGAGACCGTATGGCCATCTCCTTGTTCTTGGAGTCTGCGACTCGAGATTCTTTAACAAATTGGCAGTCGTCGTAAGACGACGACGCCGTTTGACTGCAAATATTTAGAACCACTTCAGAAGGGGAAAAGCTTCGAGGAAAACGAGACGAATTCGCAAAAATAAAAGGCTTACCCGTCAAAATTCTTGAGGTCGAAGGAATCACCCGATGACTGCTTCGGCAACCTCAGCTTCTTCCTAGAGGGGGAGCCATGGCACGCATGGGCACAACGGCGATTGGCTCCTCTGCAGCAGTAGGAGGACCCTCCGGTGTCGTCGGCGAGGAGGCATCTGAATCCGTGCTACGGGAGAGCTTGCGAGTCCCGTGATTGCTGGACTCGGGGGCTTCCTCATCTTCCTCAACAAGGACGGTGGAGCCCGACTCGTCCTCTTCCTCCGCTTCATGTGGGATAACTCCTTCAGGCTGAGGAGGCAAGCTGGCAGCCACCTTCCAGTCCTACAATCAGAAGAAGCATCAGTATATCAAGCACCTAACAGGCAATCGAAAATCTAGAAAACTTCAATCAGAAATGCGGAGTTGCCTGGGAGATCCTTCTTGGTGGTGTATTTGGTCACCAGCCGCAATCTCCTGTCCACTTAACCCGAAGAAATGCCCTCCACAGAAATGCGAGTGACATCGCCCGTACCAATTCAACGGTACATCGGGTGCGCCCTGGCCTGCAGAGGCTGAACACGACAGCGCAGCCATGTGCGAATGAGTTCCACTCCACCCTCTTCCTTGCCTATGCGGTGTTCGAGGTTGTAGACACACTGATACAACATCTCTATTTCCTCGACTTTGCCGGGCATCATGACATTCTTCCAGGATCGCCTCCTCTTGCAGACCGCCACGAGATCGAAGGGCGCGAGTCCATAATGCTCTCCGTCGTCCTTCTGGTTGTGGACCTAGAACCACTTATCCCTCCACCCTTGGACATATGCGGTGAGTTTGATATCGAAATAAGTGACAGTGGAGTCGACATGGATCCCGCAGCCTCCTACGTCGTAGGCTACCGAACCCGACCCCGATTGACGTTTGAGCTTAAAGAGATTCTTGAAGAGACCGAAGTGTGGCTCGATTCTGAGCCAGCACTCGCAAAGCGTGATGAAGCATGCGATGTGGAGAATAGAGTTTGGGGACAGCTGGTGCAGCTGGAGCCCATAGAAGCAAAGGAGACCCCTAACAAACGGATGCAGGGGAGAGAAAGACCACGAATGATGAATGCAAGGAACATCACTCGAAAACCCGCAGGAGGACTAGGGATTACCTCGTCGCCAGGAATGCGCGAGTCGTCCTCCGCGGCAGGAAACACCCTGTCCTGGTGCTGGGAGAACAATTCCGACATCTTGAGGACGGATGGGCACCATGACCCATTGGTGACGTGGGTCCCCACGCCCTTCTTCTTCCCCACTGTGGCGGTAGCGCTGGTGCCCGCGGTGGCGGCGCCCTTCTTCTTGGGTGCCACAATGGCAACAACAGATCCAGTGGCGGAACCTCCCTTCTTCTTGCCCATCTTGCGATGGCGATGTGAGCGCAGGAAGTAGCTGGGGAAGACGCGGAGTTGGTCCAGTGCCACGAAGGAGATGTGTGCAAAGGAGAAGCAAGAACAGCAATGGCGGAGGAGTGCAAGCAAGAAGAGAGATGTGGGGAAATTACTGCACGACGTGCCCCTACTTAACCTCCTAGCAGATGCCATCCGACGGCCAGAAGAAATTTACCAGACGCGTGGCGTACATCGACATTGACGCGTGGCAAGAGTAAACCACAAACCATCCCCCATTACTCCCATTACACGCAGAAATTGAGGAGACGCAGTTAAAACAGAAGATTATGCACGCCCGGTCAATTCCAAGTCAGAAAGTAGGACCCACTACTCATCATGTCCCATCAAAGCCGCTCACGCGGGCAACTGAGGTCATCCCATTGTCAGCACTGACGTCATCAACTCCAGCAGGAGAACATTTTGACTACTTTAGTCCTTACTTGAGTCTTTGACTCAATCAAGAACTCGAGGGATACTCCTAACAGGAGAGCTGGCCGCACACTCGAAGAAATTAGTGAAGATATCCAAGCATCATGAAAACCCTTTACTCAAAACTACGATTCGATTGTGGACTTCGGGTTACTCCCATAGGGAGAGCTGAAAGCACATTCGACTGAAACAAGCAAAGACGACAACATTCACAAAGTACTTATAGTCCCCACTCGAGTCTACGACTCGAATAGGCACTCGGGGGCTATTCCCATAGGGAGCGCTGGTCGAGCACCCTATGATTAATTTTTCTTATACGTTACACCATGTGTTGATAACATCCACACTCGAATGCTCTAGCGATTCCGCCTCATATTTTCCCTGCAAAGAGACTACGTCTCCTAGGTCACCCGAATCATCTCTATGATGACAAAAATTCGGATGCCGCGCTTACAGCATGAAGATAAGACCTAAATAAGGCTTGGCAACGCATCTGATGCACTCTACCAGAAACAATCCGTGCCTACAGGTACGATGAAATATGACTTGATGGACACGTCGATTCCTCACACTTATATACTGGGATTCGACTCCTGTAAGACCTCCGCGGCCCGAGTCGAATTACACCAGCACTTTTCCGAATTTGAGTCCGGGGACTCGAGTTTGAGTAGATTGCGTTGTTTTGCCCTAAGGAAGTTAACTGATCCTGATGCATCGGATGAATCAGACACGTATATCAACAATCCCTATGACATCAATCAAAGCACTCGAAAATGTGCTCAGCTGTGCACTCAAAAGACTTCATAAAGTCTCCACTCGAATCTGTGATTCCACTAGACACTCGGGGGCTACTGACGTGGGCATACCTTACAGGTACTCGAGTTTGGCAAATACAGTCCAGGTATGGAAGAAGCCCACGGTGTTACCAAGGCCCAATATAGGATTCAGGTGACTCACAGAGACTTCGATTGCTTGCAGCACAAGACAAAGCTTAAGACAGAAAGTTTAAAGGGATACACCCTAATTTGTAACCGACTCGACCTGCTACCTGAGACCTAGCCTATATATATAAAGGCTTGGAGGGGGCGACAAGGAGGACGATCACAACCCTAGTTTCCACAACCATTGCTAGATTGCACCTGTGCACCCCCTGTAACTCTCGACTCCCTCGATAATTCCAAGAGCATACAAGAAGGAGTAGGGCCTCTACGAGGCCTGAACCTAGGTAAACCTTGCGTCCCTGTGTGCTTGTTTGCTAGCCGATTGATGCCTCCAATGCTCCCTCCTTCTCCAAAACCCAAGTCCATAGCAATGGGATTGATGAGTTAATCCCTCGTCACCAGGTATATCAAGAAAGTATCTACCATCAGTTCTAGAAATCATACCACAAGCTCTTAGAGTATAAGAACCAAGGCGGTGACTTCCTGTGAATGGTTGGATGTTACCTAGGTTGATGTGAAGTGCGCGTGCAAGAACGATTATAACCGCATATGGGTCCTCGAGATTGCAGAGCTTGATGCTTAAGGTAAAACAAAAGAAGGGTTCCCAAATTTGGCGTTAAGTTACAATTAATAATAGCAGATTTTGGGAGGACCATCATGTCCTCCTCATTGTATCTAGTAAACTCACCACGTGCCTGCAAGGTGTTAGCAATAACATAAAACAAATAGCGAATAGCAGGATAATCAATTTGGTTCCCCTTGGGTGTGTTTCCACGAATTCTCATTCTATTAAAGTACTCCCAAGGTGTAGGGTTTAAAACAAAGGTGGAGGAGTGTATGTCGATGTTGTTGTTGGCAAACCCAAAACATTGAGCCCAATGGTCTAGTGTCAAGGAGTACTCACAATTCATAATACAGAAGTTGATGCAATCAACTCCAAGCATTTTCTCCTCGGAACAATAGTGACAGCACACCTTATGCATCAAGGTGTTGAGGAACTCAAGCGTCAAGCGGCGGTACATGGCGACATCCTGGAAGACAAAATCATACAAACCGACATTGTTGCAAAGTAAATCAAAATCAGCACGAATGCCAAGTTGGTTCAGGATATAGGGACACACCCACTTGGTGGACTTGATTTCTTGGAGCTTGAGACAGTTGAAATGGTTCAGCTAAAACTCCTTGGTGAACTCGATACCAAGTGACTCGAGGGGTCAACGTATCTATGGCATCCCGCTAAAACCACTACTAGAAAATCGCTGTGTTTTTGTGCATTGCATCATCATGACCGCATGCTCATGTCATCATGCCGCATTGCATTTGAGCATCGTCATGTCATCATGCATCTTTTTGGCTAAAAATATTTTCTAAAAGCCAAGTTTGTTTTCTAATTACTCCCCTTCTCTATTTAAATTAAAGCCCCTGTCATTCCGGATATTTTTCTGATCTCAAAACTACTTGCAAAATGTTTTGTTTTGGAAATAAATAATAAAAATGTTTTCTCAAAAAAATAGGGGGAGGCAGCCAACCGACCAGGCCCAAGTGGCCCAGCCAGACAGCCACCTACCACCCCCAGCAGATAAAACCCTAGCTACCCCAACTTCCCACCCCGCCGCCGCACTCTCTCTCTGTCCCACCCTGCCTGGCCACCTGCACGTTCCACACTTCCTTTTCCCGCCCACACCCACTAGCCACCAACTGCGCGCGCGGGCCGCACTACCAGACGCGCCGCTCCACCCCGCCGCCTGGCACGCACGATGCCACCTACCCCCTCCTTTCCCGCCTCCCGCACGCCATCCACCACCTGGGCACGCAGCCCCAGGTCCCCCCTGCTAGCCCCGACCACACCCCTTGGCCACCTCGTTCTCCTCACACTCAACCAATCCCCCATCCCTGCCGCTATCCCCGGCCCCACCCACGTGACCCAGCGCCTTGCTCCCCTCATTGGTCGCCTCCCCATCTTTTCCCCTTCGATATCGAGCCCACGCCTCCGGCCGCTCGCCCTTGCTCGCCGCTGGAGCGCCCTCGTCCACCTCGCTGAGCTGCCGCCCCGGGCAGGCTCTCCTCCGTGAAGCCTCCTCTGTTCCATGCCGTTCGCCTCGGCCTTCTCCAAGCTGCTAGATGCGCTGTCATCCCCCGTCTCCCCCGGTCCGCGCCTCCCTTCCCCTGGCACGGTCTCACCGGCCCAGCCTCGCCGCCATCCTTGTCGGGCCCCGCCGCCAGTACCTCGCCTCCTCCATGCCGCCTCGGTCGCATTCCCCTCAAGACCGCCTCGGACCCCGTTCAATGCCGCCATCTGGCTCCGCCCCGCAGAGCTCCTCCCCGCCGCAAGCCCTAGACGCCGCCGCCCTCTCCGGGTCTCCTTCCTTGGCCTCCTCGTTCCTCGTCATCGGCTCCGGCCTCGGTCGCTTGTCGTCGCGCCGACTGCTGCTCCAACCCCTGCTGGGTCCTCGTCGTGCCCGCCGCCCTGGACTCCACGCAGTACCGCCAAGCCACCGTCCTGCACGCTTCGCCTAGCCCCACGCGAGCTCCCGCGAGCCGCCGCGGCTTGCCACAGATGCGGTCCATCGAAGCCTCCACACCACCAGAGAGCCTTCTGCCTCCGCCGAGTCGCCTCTGCTTCCTCTCGCCCGCCTGCACTTCCGCCGCTGCACGCCCAGGAGCCGTCGGTTGCAATCTCCTGCTCAAGCTCACCGCAACAGTGTCACCCTCTGGCTGCGCGCGCATATGCTCATGTGTTTCCTGCCGCTTATCTGTTTTCCGTTATGATGTCTGGCTCCCAGGTGGTATGGTAGCGATTATGAGACGTTGGGATGAAGTGTTGATGTGTTTCTACTGATGTTGTGGTGCTCGACAATAGATGACCATAGCGACAAGTGAAGGCGAAGGGAAGGAACCGCACAAGAGAGAGGCTATCTGAAGGACACCGGGGTGTCAGGAGATGAATCCGACAAGCCTAGTTCTCGTTCATGGAACGCCAAGGACCCCTGCCGATCCCGAACGCCACCAGAAAAACCATCGACAAGATCTTCCGATGCTGAACCCAAGACCGACACCGTCACCCGAGAGCTTCGACAAGGACGACAAGTTCTTCATCCCGGATCCGATGTGTCAGACCGACAAGACCTCCTTCCCGGTATCCGAAGATGCCGAGACCCTGGACGCCAAGATCTCCTCACGGATCCCGGAGTCCCGTTCCCGGAGTCCAAAGACCGATCCCCGTCGAACCCTGTCGAACCCCGAACCCCCGGAACCCAAGATCTTCCGAACCAGATGTGTGACCCTAAGCCCCTATTTTTATAATATGACATTATCAACTGTCGCATATTAAATTGTTCATGCATGCATACCTGTCTGTGGTTTGGGGGCATTATGCCGATTCACCTCATAATTAAATATGGAGACTATATGCGTGCTATATTTGTCTCATATCGCCTCCATTTAAATTTGCATAGTGAACCGATGACATGCTTTGCATTGATAAATCAACATTTAACATGCGGGTAGTTAAATAACTCGAACCTATTAATTAATTGTCGGGACCCGGTTCCGCTTAATACTGCCTAATTGCACCGCATCTACATCATATCATAATCATGCTGGATCTTCTGCCGTAGTATTAAATACTGCATCCGGTGTTTCTTTTAGTGCTTCGCTTCTTCGCGGATTAGGCCGATGAGTTGATGCGAGTATCGACAAGTTCTCCGGATATGAACCTTCGGCAGTGTTTCCTAGGCGAGCATTCTCCCCCTTTCTACCTATTTTGCATTTATAGTCTTTATTTCCTCCTGTTGATCTATTGCTATCCGTATTGCGATGCTTTAGTTCCGTACCCGATATATTCCGTGCAGCCTCTATATTGCCCTGGACACTTCCTATTCCCTGTTGTTTGGTAGACAACTGGCCTTGCGAGTCGTAGTTGCTTGCTCAGGTGCGATCTTGTGTTGTCGAGTACCACAGTTGTTGGAATGCTAGCAGATGTTTATGGTGGAGATGATCATGACTTTAAATACAACTATTAAAATGCTAGATATAACTAATGTAGAGGCATCGTTGGGAAATAGATGTTATTTGGTTCTTCCACGCTCACTTGTGTCCCGTAGGACCCCGAGTACTTGATACCTGTTCCTTGACTATCGCACTATCCGCATATGGGATCATGAATCCCCTTAGCCAGAGCTTGATTCATTCTTATTTCTTGGGGACACAAAGTAGTTTGGGGCTTTATTACTATCCTGTACTTATGCCATGCTTTACTGCTTTATTTAAGATTGTGCGTGGAGCACCTGTACTGTTTAGGATCGTGACACGTTTTCGCTGTATCGACAAGCCCAGTCACAATTTCGGGTTCCTAGTCGTTTATAGCCATCCACACAAACCTTGGGTCCATCTCGGAGCCGGCCAACTTCGTTGCGGGTAGCTTAATGGGGTGGCCCTCTGAAATAATCTATGAATCTTGTGATTGCTTTGTCGTGAAAGCCTTGTTGGGTTTTGAGTTGGTTTTTCCAAGGCTGATCGTGTGTGTGTTGCTATTTATGCACCCCTGCAGGGTAAATCTTTCTGAAAGCCGTGTCCGCGGTTATGGACGACTTGGAGCATAGTATCTCGATCATAGACAAGCATAACTAAAGTAGTGCTATAAATTTGACTTAATATGTGCCTAGTAATCAGCTCAATTATAACGGAATGGATATTAAAAATGCCAACAACAGGTGGAGCTAGGGTTCCTTGTGTCTTGTTATATCTGCCTAGTAAGTATTGCAACTCCAATGGGATGTGATAAAAGTGCCAAAAACTGCTGGGTTTTGGGATTCCTCAGGACAATTATATGTGACTAGTAAATGTTCCAACTACAACGGAACGTTAACTAAAACTGCCCACTACTTATGCTATCAGGATGACTCATGCTATCTATAACTGACTAGTAAGTGCTTCAACCATAACCGAATGAATAAAACTGCCAACTGTGTGAGTTCCTCGGTTTAACTTCCTCGTTTGGTCTCGAGGGGGAATACCAGGATGGGTGTGAATGGTGTTAGTATCAGGTGGTTCCGAATAGGTCTTCCTTATCCCTCTCTAATAGCCGCCAGTTTTACTGAGTCTCTATAGGTTGTTTAGTGCTGCTGCGCTGCCGCTTCAGTCCACCATACCTATATAGGCGAGGACCGCCTAATTCTAGCCTCGCCATGTACTGGCCTCAGTACTGACGCTCCTCTTTTTCCTTTGCCCTTTTGTCGGCACCCCTTTTGTTTTAGCAGGTTTGAGATCGACGTTGTTAGCAGGGTTACCCTTCCGGCTTGGCCTGGGCAGGGTTATGGATGCCATTGGTTATTCTTCAGGGCTCTTAGCCCAATTTGCATATTGTCCGTAGTTGGACGCTCTATCGTTTTCAAGGTGATTTGGATCTTTGTAAATTCTATCTGTATGCTTGACTCATGGAGTCGTTGTTGTATATATATCTGTTCCGTGGGTCCCATCGAGGACTGTTGTGTAATGGTATTACTTCGTATTCCACCCACACGAAAGTGCCTGGTGGGCGTCCTTGAATCGTTTCTATGCGGGTTTGGCGGAAAGGGCTAAAACTTGCATAGGGACGATTCGAGGGTGTTACAGTATCAATGAGTGGTACGGCGGGTTCCGCAGCCATCACACGTGTACGGCTCCTCGTGTTCATCCAAAACAAAATAAATAAAATTTCTAATTAATTTATTTAGTCCAATAGAAACATAGCATAAACAATCCTCTACACTTGTTACAAAAGAAACTCCTCTAAAAACAATACTAAGCATGCTCAATATCAAGATTAGCTCAAGAACAAAACCTAATTCTAGATTGATAATGGTGAAAGATTGAGCAGAGTTTTGTTGCAAATAAGTTGAGGATCAGAGGAGAAACATACCTTAGATCGATTGGGTGCAAGGAATCGAAGAAAGATTGAGTAAATTTGAAGATCAAATGGAAGTGGTTTGAAGTTTAGAGGAAGAAGAAAGAAAAAAAATTTGTGTTTGGGGATTTAGGTTACCTCCTCCTGGGTGATATGGCGGCCGCATACGTGGTATGGGCGGGCGGTATGGTTGGAGCCCATCCGTACTAAGTAACAAACCTTGGGGGTGACGAATCCCTTCCGTCGATGCACTCAGTACGGGCGCGCGGTACGGTCGCGCACGCCAGTACTAATGGTTGTTATGCGGGCAATACTTTTAGCTTGCAATATGATGTTTTGCTCGCGGGTACGGTACGACCATGCGGTACGGGCAGCTCTGACCGTACCAGTGGTCATTATGACCCTGGGTCCTGCGGCAAAAATCAAAGTTTCTATTTTGCAATGCTTCGATGTGGTACGAGCGCACGGTACGGGTCCTTCCGGCCGCTCCACTGGTCATTATTCGGCCAGTAAGCTGAAAAACTCATAGAATTTGGTTAGTAGCTTCGTGCGTCTTCACACATCTTAACAAAGGATAAGATAATAGCAAATAGACTTCACAAAAAACAACAATACTTTTTAGTCCATGTGTTAGTAATATAAAAGATCGAGGATTATCTTATTTCTTCTCCTCTCTTCAAAGGTATTCTTGAACACTCATTATTAAAAAAAGAAACAAAAACAAAACAAAACAAAACTAACATAGGAGTAAAAACTTTTATTTCACATGGGTTGACTCCCATGAAGCGCTTCTAGTTAAGGTCAATTAGCTTGACCCGGATGGTGATCATTTAGGTTAAATAAGTGGAACACCCACTCCAAAGTAATTGGCTTTCAATTTAATTACACCATCATCATCATTAGGTTTGGCCTTCTTCTTCCTAGGAAAGTGGACTATAAAAGGATCTCTAGATGGTAGTCCTATTCTCACATTCCCTTCATGTAAATTGATTAAAGCTTTAATAGCTCTTAGGAAGGGCCTACCTAGAATTATAGGTGTTATGGGATCTCCAGGCATGTCCACAATAACAAGATCAATAAGAGCGTGGCTACCTTTAATTTCAGCAACTATATTTTCTTTTATTCCCACAACTTGTTTATAAGTTGAATCCGCTAGATGGAGTCTTAATTTAGTAGTTGCAAATGGCCCCAAGTTTAATTTGTCAAATAGACTTTTGGAAATCGTTGAGACGCTTGCACCAATATCACAAAGTTCAGATATCTCATTAACCCCAATCTTAATTTTAATAGTGGGCTCAAATATATCGTCTAGCTTAGCCATAAGCTTATCAGCTAGTCTCTTGTACTGCATCTCTAAATCTTGAACTTTAGATGCTACTTGTTCAATAAATTGTTGATAAATAGCATCATTACCTTGTTCTATACCAGGATTCTTCACGGTGATCATCTTTAGTAGATCTTCCACAGTATATTCAGGTGTTAGCGCGTTGCTATAATCCAGCTCTTCAGGCGTCTCTTCATTTGTTTCCAACCTCATCATCTTGAGGTCTTCTACCGGATTTGGCTCGGGTTTCCCAGCAAACTTTGCTAGTATGAGAGATTGGCTCTTAGCTACCTTGCCTAGTTGAGCCTCCACGGTCTTTGTCCTTTCCTGTAGAGCCTGCACATCATTTCTAATTGCAACGGCTTGGTTAGATAATTTTCCTATACTACTTTCATGGTTCTCTATGATTTTAATAATCATATTATTTTTCTCAGTTTGAGATTGCATAAAGGTTCTAACAGTTTGCTCAAATGAGAGATTTGCCATGATTTGCTCCATTATGATTATCATAATTATTGTAAGGAGCTCCTGTAGGATTAGAATAATTTTTTTGAACATTAGAAGAAATTTTTTGGCTCTTCCAAGTAGGATTATAAGGAGTGCGAGCTATAAAATTAACATCATTAACATCAGTAGAAATAGCATTAACTTGGGTATCTTCTTTACCCTTTACTATGTTGAGTAACTCGTCTACCTTAGATGTAAGCTCTTCATTGTTTACCTCGGTGATAGAACTCACTCTTTTCGAGGTTCTTTCCACATGTCATTGGGCATGGTTGTTTTGCATATCATCAAGTAATTTATTTGCAACACTCACTTGCTTTCCCATGATTGTTCCTCCTGTTGCAGTATCTAGCATAGACTTATACATTGGGTTAAGGCCATTATAAAATAACTATAATATAAGCCATTCTTCCATCCCATGACTAGGACAGATTATTACGGCTTCTTTCATCCTTTCCCATGCAAGCGCTAGTGGCTCGCTATCTTCTTATCTAAAACTTGTAATGTTGGATCTTAGTTGCATAGTTTTAGCTGGGGGAAATTTAGTCATAAACATATTATTGCATTCCTCCAAAGATTCAATAGTGCCCTTAGGTAGAGCTAGCAATCGGTCCTTAGACTTTCCTCTAAGAGAGAAAGGAAACAATCATAATTTAACAACACTTGGATCTACATCTTTAATACGCATCATGTCACAAATTTCAGTAAAAGTATTTAAGTGCAAACCTAAATCATTAGAAGATGAGCCTCCAAATTGGTTTTGCTGAACCAAGCTTAAAAGGTTGAGCTTAATTTCATATGCTTCCGCATCAACAACGGGCTGAGTAATAGGTGCATGAATAAAATCATCAGTGGGAGTAGCATACTTCCCAAGTCTCTTTTGAGCCATGGCTCTTATATTTTTGGTATTTTTTAGTAAAGAAAACAAATAACAAGTAACTATTTTTTGGGTTTTCAAATACTCCCTCCGTTCCTTAATATAAGGTGTATAGTTTTTTATGAAAAATTCCATAATATAAGGTGTACACAGAATTATGGGATGTGTTCCTCTTATTTAGGAGGCAATTAATCTGATCAGGAGAGAGAGGACACCCAGATTTCATATGTTCCCTCTGTATCACATCAACCACTTGGGGTATTCACCTCCAAAAGCAATGAAAATTTCCCTCCCAGCCCATGCGCTAATATTCGTGCAAGAAAACTATACACCTTATATTAAGGAATGGAGGGAGTGGATAACTAGAAAGTAAACTAATAACAAGAAATAAACTACAAACAAATATAAAACTAAAAACAAGATCTCTAGTGACTTCACCAGGATAGCGAAATTGCTTTCCCGGCAACAGCACCAGAAAAAGGGTTGATACCTTTGATCTGGATTCACGGATGTAGTATAATAGCTTTTCCCCTAGTAGACCTAAGTTTAATCAAACATTGGAAATCAATGCTAAAAGGAAGTAAAAAGGACACGTCTACAAGACTTTGTTTGTTTGTTTTACCTTTGTTTACCGGACCAATCTAGTTTACTTTTATAATGGGTTGATTCAATGGATGGAGATAGGCCAGGGTTAAAGATCCACCTGCAGCTGCACATCATATGGGATAAAAGATAATAATAAGCATAGTCATGTGTAATGTTTTAATAGGGATAACCTCTTGTGGGCAACACATCCAAATATACTAGACCCCCTGTGATGCAGCAAGCACAACAATAGTCTTTTAATCCAACCGAGTGCACCACAAAGCACCGGGCTACAAACGATTATTAAGTGTAAAACACAGATCAAAGCATTAAGTGGTGATGTTGTTGTGATCCCGACTGGGTTGCTAAGCGAAGACCGTACTACTCTTTCTGTCATTGTGGTTCCTATGAGATCGCCGCTAGCCAAGTATTTCACCTCAAGCCTTTATCAATCTTGGGGGGTCTTGGGTACCTACAAGTCTAAAGATCGAGACAAGAGACAAAGAAACAAAAGATACAAATCTCCATTTCAAACAATACACAATTCTCCCATAGAATAGATGCACATAATTGCTGCGAAGTTTCTCCCCAACCCGCAGCACGTGAGGACTACTCACTCATAACAATAAGATCAAGGATATAAAACATTGTGAAAAATACTTAGAGTAAGATCAAATATTCTCACAATGGTCGCCGAATCACAAGGAGATCGCAAGTACAAAGTAATGGCTATGGATAATGGAGGGGATGGAAGATGGAAGGGATGAATAATGGTGTGGATCTCCTTTGGTGGTGTAGTGATGTAATCTGGTAATGGCGGCCTTTTGCGCGACGGCTGAGACCTCAAAATATATAGGCGTCTTCACGAAAGTTGTAGGGTTTAACGATACGGAGCCACCGCCACATGGTATTGGTGGGCCCTGCCTATACCAATGGTCGTTATGGCTGCCGTCGCCTGGAATTTGCTCCACAATTGCTTGGTCATGTGGAATTTCTCAAAAACCTTCATTATGACTCCAGATTTCGCATTAAAAGTGTGATTTCCTGCACAACACAAATCAAAATAGCGGTTTACGTATCTTTGCAATTATTAGTCATTAGTGGTGACGAGGGCTGACCTCGGCAATGTCCCTAGAGAAGGACTTAGGGTTTTGCGGAAAAGAGAATGTTGGGGATTTCGTCGGATGTCAGGAGAACAATGGAGTCAAAGTCGCCTAAATATTTGGTGAATCACACAATTACAGATCGCTTGGGGATTTTTCGGTACCCTCGCCTTGGATTATCCCATCCTATATATGATAGGTCGAGTCTCAAAGCTGTATGCGGATAGGTTACATATGCGTAATTACAATACCAACACGATGTAGGTTCTTTGTTCCCTTTCGTAATACAACTAAAGCCTTTGTCGGTTGCTCCTTTTGTGCCGTCATCTTGACTCTTCATGGGTTGTAAGCCTTTTATACAGCCAGGGTAGCAAATCATAGGCACCCAAATAATGGTACCTATGTCAGTATCCCCCGAGACTCTTCTTGAACAATAGATTCGGGTTGAGTCTCAAAGATACACTTAATTCTTTTCCTTTGTTTTTACTATTTTTAACTTTATAGGGATTTGGTACAATGAGCCTGATGCATCCGACGGATCGGGAATTAGTTAATTGCTCCTGAGCAAAGACAAAGTTTTCCTACATCAAATTCAAGTCCCAGGCCTGAACTCAGAATTTATTACTAGCGTAATTTAGTTCGGGCTGCTGAGGTCTTATCTAATACTGAACCCCAGTTCTATTTTATCAGGTACCCAACATGTCCGTCGAGATTTTTCATCGTATCGTAGAGCACATTCTTGTGTGATTACCAGCCCACACAGGATGAATCCCGGGTCTTACCTTCATGTTTCTGAACATGGCATTCTGAGTTTTATCGCGTCTGAATGCGATCCGAGATTTTTATATTTGATTTTTTGTTGGCTGTCCTACTGGGATGCCAGTATTTGTGAATTTTATCAAATATTTTGATACTTTATGAAAGTTCTGGATGGGAGTAACCTTCTGAGGATACATCAATGTAAACCCATAGGTTTGTTAGGCGATGGTTTACTTGATATGCATAATTTTTCTATCGGGTGTGCGCCAGCGCTCACGATGGGAGTAGCCCCCGAGGCTATGCTCGGATGCCTGTATCTGGACATAGGCTCATAATTGCTATTAATTTGGATCAGAAATATAAAATCCCCTAAGTTGATATGAACAAAAACTAAAGGTATGAAGAACTTATCTTTATATATATACATGGCTCAACCTATGATACATTATTTGGTGGATTGCTGTCTGGCCGTTGGCCTAGATATTCCGGCTTAAAAGTCGGGCCATAGGCCTTATTGAATTGCAAGTAAACATAAAATCTTAAGCGTAAAATCATCATAGTTGTGCAACGTTGCATGGATTGGAATATTTGACTCCTGTCTTCTTGTCTTGTAGACGATATGCTCCTCCAGGAATAACTTCTGTAACAATGTAGGGTCCTGCCCAAGGTGATTCCAGCTTTTGCTGGCCGTCTTGTTTGAGGCGAAGAACTAGGTCCCCTACGGCGAAGGACCTTGGATGTAATCGTCGGCCGTGATAGTTGCCCAAGTTTTGCTGATATATATTAGCTCTTTGTAGGGCTTCATCTCGAGCTTCATCAAGTGCATCAACGTCATCCTTGAGTGCTTCTATTGATTCCTCTTCATCATACGCAGCTACTCTAGGAGATTCATGTGATACTTCGACTGGAAGGACAACTTTAGCGCCATGGACCAAAAATAAGGGTGTTTCTTGTGTTGAAGTATTAGGGGTGGTTCGCAAACTCCACAAAATAGATGGTAACTCATCAACCCATGCTCCTTTCACTCTATCGAGTGGTGCGAGCAACCTTTTCTTGAGGCCCACAGTTACTAAGCCATTAGCTTTTTCCACTTGTCCATTGGTTTGCGGATGAGCTACTGAGGCGTATCTTAGCTTGATTCCCATCTCCTCGCAGTATTCCCTAAACTCATTGGAAGTAAAATTGGTTTCATTGTCTGTAATGATGCTGTTTAGCACGCTGAACCGAAATACTATGGAATGTATATAATTCACAACCGAAGCTCCATCTTGAGTGGTGACTGGCGTTCCTTCGATCCATTTAGTAAATTTGCCGACTACTACTAGCAGAAAGACGTATCCTCCTGGAGATGACTTGTGAAGCTTACCTACCATATCAAGTCCCCATTGAGCGAAGGGCCAAGCCAGAGGTATAGGGTTTAACTCAGCGGCGGGTGCTCCAGGTTTTGTTGCGAATAATTGACATGCTTCACATGTTCTAACTATGTCTTTTACATCTTGAACTGCTATGGACCAATAAAATCCTGCCCTGAATGCTTTGGCAGCAATTGCTTGGCTGTTGGTATGATGGCCACAAATTCCTTCATGTATTTCCTTGAGTATAGTTTTTCCTTCTTCGGGTGTGACACATTGATGCAACACACCCAAAATACTTCTTTTATATAACTTCCCTTTAATTATCCTAAAGGCTTTCGATCTTCGAGTGACTCGCCGGGCTTCTGTCACATCTTCGAGTAGTTCTCCCCGAGTCATATAGGCTATGTATGGCTGCATCCATGTAGGTTCTATTATCATGACCTCATCAATTTCTGCTTCTTCTTCAATGGCCTCTTCTATACTTGTACTGGTTGATGGATCCCCCGAGTCTTTTTCGTGGCTTACTCTTTTCCCTGTTTTGGGTGCTATGATCTCAGAAACTATTTTTTCTTTGCTAGAATGCTTAGATATTTCTTCCCAAAAAACCCCAGGTGGCACTAGTAAGCATAGGGACCCGATGTTTGCCAAATTATTGGCTTCTTCATTACTTGCTCTTCCTATGTGCGATACTTTGCATCCATCAAATTGAGCTTCCATGATGCTGTATAGATCACGGTAAGCAATCATGTTGTCATTGATAGCACCGCACTTGTTCATTGCTTGCTGTGGTACAAGATTGGAATCACCGAAAAAATTTAGACGAGTTGCAACGCAAGCTTTATCCATCTGCATGTCATGCAACAAGGACTCGTACTCGGCTTCATTATTGGATCCATTCTCAAAGCTCATCCGAAGTATATATTGCATCTTGTCACCTTGTGGTGATATTAATATGACTCCTGCTCCTACTCCTTCCATTCTTTTTGATCCATCAAAGTACATTGTCCAGGCGCTAGAAAGATTAGGTGGACCCTCACATTGTAACTCTGTCCATTCCGTGATGAAATCGGGTAGAACTTACGACTTAATTGCTTTACGCTTCTCATACGTGATGTCCCGAGGGGAGAATTCGATGCCCCATAGGGATACACTCCTAGTTGCTTCTAGATTATTAAGGATGTTTGACAGAGGTGCTTCGTTGACCACTATGATCAGATGTTCCAAAAATAATGGCGTAGCTTTCGTGCTGTCATAAATACTCCGTATGCTATTTTTGGTAGTGTGGGTACCTTTGTTTGGATGGTGAGAGGACCTCACTCAAGAAATACATTGGCCTCTGGACACCATGGGTTTTTCCTTCCTCGGGTCGCTCCACAACCAAAACCGTGCTGACCACCTGATTTGTGGCTGCGATGTAAAGAATTAGTATCTCTTTCTCTCGTGGAGACACACCGACATGATGCGTCGAAAGCATCTTTTTGAGGTCTTCAAAGGCGCGTTGAGCTTCTTCGGTCCATTCAAACTTATCTGACTTCCGCATTAGAGCATAAATGGTAGTGCTTTTTCTCCTAGTCGAGCAATGAAGCGGCTGAGCGCTGCCACTCGCCCATCCAACTGTTGTACACCTCGTATATTTCTTGGTTTTTTCATTGTCAAAATTGCCTATATTTTCTTGGAATTGGCTTCGATTCCTCTTGCTAATACCAGATATCCGAGGAGTTGCCCTGCTGGGACTCCAAAGGAAGACTTCGTCGGGTTTAATTTGATGCAAAACTTGTCAAGATTTTTGAATGTTTCCTCGAGATCCTTGATAAGTGATGATCCCTTCTTTGTTGTAACTATGACATCATCAATATATACTTGTACATTTGTGCTAATTTGGCTTTCCAGGTAATTCTGCATCATCCGCTGATATGTTGCTCCGGCATTCTTGAGGCCAAAGGGCATTGTTGTGTAATAGAATACACCATAAGGTGTAATAAACATTGTTTTCTCCTGATCTTCCTTCTTCATCCGAATCTGGTGGTATCCTGAATATGCATCCAAAAAGGAAAGACGTTCGCATCCTGCAGTTGCATCGATTATTTGATCGATTCGCGACAGTGGGAAGTGATCCTTTGGACAATGTTTATTTAATGCAGTGAAGTCGATGCACATCCGTAACTCTTTGGTATTTTTCTTTGGGACGCATACTGGGTTTGTGACCCACTCTGCTTTCTTCAGTTCCTTTATAAAGTTAGCACCAGTAAGGCGATGTAGCTCTTTTCCAATAGCTTTACGCTTTGGTTCTGCGAAATGATGAAGCGATTATTTTACCGGTTTTGCTTTTGGATCCAAGTTTAATGCATGCTCAGCGAGTTCCCTAGGAATTCCCGGCATATCAGAAGGTAGCCATGCAAAGATTTCCTAGTGCTCATGGAGGAACTCGATGAGCGTGATTTGCTATGCGAGACCAAGGTTGGAAGCCACAAATGTTGTCTTCTTTGGGTCGGTGGGATGGATCTGTACTTATTTTGTGTCTTTTGCAGTGTCGAAGGCCTAGTCGGGATTGACACGTGCTACTGCTAGAGTTTCTGCGGTTGTGTCATTTTGAGCTGCTCAAACTCGGTTGGCATCCCGAAAGATTTGGAAATTTTATTAAATTCCTGATCGCAATTGTCGGAACGTGTGAAACTTCCTTTTACTATTATGATTCCCTTTGGTGCTGGCATCTTCATGACTAAGTATGCATAGTGCGGCACTTCCATGAACCGTGCAAAAGCTGGGCATCCCAGGATCGCGTGATACTGTGATGGCCAGTCCATGACTTCGAACTCAAGTTTTTCCCGCCTGAAATTTTCTTTGGATCCAAAAACAACGTCAAGGAAAATTTTACCTAAAGGAATTTTGGCTTTACATGGTACTATATTGTGGAAGGATGTTTCTATTGGTGCCAAATTTGCCAAGGGGTAGTTCATTTCCCTTAGTGTTTTGGCATAGATCAAGTTTATGCTACTTCCTACATCCATGAAGACATTGCTCATGTCGAATCCACCAATTTGTGCTTCAACTATCAAGGCCAAATGACCCGGTCGTGGTACTCTAAGCGGGTGATCAGCTCTGTTGAATGTGATTTCCTGTTCTGAACAATGGAGATACTCGAGTGTGGCTGGTGGAGCCGTCTCTGCCATGTTGACTTGTCTTGTGATTAGCTTCTGAATTCTGTTGGATGGATGCCCTTTTTGAATCATTAACATTGCCCCCTTTGACCTAGGGTACTTGTTGCCTTGATCAGTTGTGTTTTGCAGTTGCCCTACTGGCGGAGGTGGCACACCGATGGCTAATGTGCCAGGCGTGGATGTGTATCCTTGTTTTGCTGCTTCGGCCACCTTTGTATTGCATAGCTCTTGCATCTTTAAGAATGTTTGACAGTCTTTCATGAGGTGGTTGGATTGTCTTTTCCTGCCGAGTCGACATAAAAGTGCATATTACATGGTCCTTCTAGTATTTGCATTGCGTACATGGGTGGGTCCTGAGCTCTTGGCTGATATTCCTGCATTGATTGGCTTCCTCCGCCTTTGTCCCTATTGCGGTACTTGCTGTTGTAGTCGTCGTTCATGTTGTTGTCTTCATCCGAAAAACTAGTTGCGACGTAACTTGGTCCCATGTTTCCGTCATTGTTTCTTTGTCTCTTGTCATTGCCGCGTTTATCCCTATCTTCTTCAGGTGAACGCATTCGTTTGTTACGTAGCACGTCCTCTCCATCAGCTCAACGGTTTGCTATGTCCATTAACTGTGAAATTGTCTTGGGTTTGACTCGCCCTAGTTCTTCTATGAATTCTCAGTGACGGAGGCCGTCATTGAAGGAATCAATGGCTCTTTTATCGGATATGGATTTGGCTATATTTTTGATGATGTTCCATCGCTGGATGAATGCTCTTATTGACTCTCCGGGCTTATGTTTGCATGCCCGTAACTGTTCTAAAGACGCGAGTCGTTTGAATGTGGACTGAAAGTGTCAGATGAACTTATCTCCGAGATCATTCCAGCTACCAATAGAATCTTCGGGTAGTTGTCTGAGCCATGACCTTGCAGCGCTGGTAAGGTGCAATTGTAAACTTTGCATTGCGGTGGCTGTGGAGCCGCCCTATAACTTGATAGTGGCCAAATAATCTGCTAGCCAAGCTTCGGGCTATTGGAGTCCATCGTACTTTTGGTAGTCATGTGGAAGTTTAAATTCCTTGGGTACTGAGGTTTTGTGAATCCGCTGAGTGAAATAGCTGGCTCCGCATAACTCGTAGTCGTCTTCATTGTCACCGTCATGATCTCTTCGGTTATAATTTTCGTATCTTGCCTCGTCGTCCCTGTAATGCGTATTGTCTCCTCTTGTGTTGCTTCGCGGCTTCGGTCCTAAGAGATGTGCCCGGTGTGGCGACCGAGATCGCCGGGTATGACCCGCTTTGGAGGGCTGCTGCGATAGCGTGGGTGTATGTCGGGTTGATGCGTGATTCCCTGCTCTGCTTGTGCGAGAGATGCTCCTACCATGCCGAGGTTCATCAGGGAAGAACAGTGAAGGGCCACACGAGGATCGTCGGGTGCGGGTTGAGTTGTGATCAGATATGTTTGTGCGGCCACAATTGCTACTTGAGGTGTTTTTGCCTTGATGTTTCCTGCTTGATCTATTGACATGAATGATAGATCAAGGTCTCGGATCAGTTCTCTTCTTTCTACTTCAGGATGTTCTGTAATTGAGATGTTCCCCTTCTTGGCGATGCTCCTCCTGTTACTCTCTCGGATCCTCGCGTAGATCTTAATTGTGCCTGTCATAAGCTAGATTCATCGGCTAACCTCTTTCTTTCGTCGAGTTGCCTCTGCATCCTTAGTAGGTCTCTCTTCTTGTGATGAAGCAAGTATTGATATGCTAATAAATCTTCATGTGAGGCGTCGACTGTCATTGGAACTACACCTGAAACTGCTTCCCTGGCCTTTTGCCATGTCGTCGCTGGTAGCCGACGAGTTCGCCTCTCTTCTCCATTTGGTTTTGCTCTTCCTCGTGGGACTATGCAGTTGTACATTGTCTCTCCTCCGTTTAAGTGGTTCCCTTCATTGCTGTGGTTTCCTGCATTGTCATCCGATAAAATATCATTGGGGTCGAGGATAGGGTTATCATTAGAATTGCGTGGTGTCGAGGTATTCCCATTGACCATGCACACTTGGTGGCGTGTCATGCATGGGCTGGTGTCATCGTCGTCTGAACCGAGGGAGGCACTGTCCAGTGGATTGATGTCTACGCACTTTTATTCTTGTAAACAGTTGTTGGGCCTCCAAATGCAGAGATTTGTAGAACAGCAGCAAGTTTTCCCTTAAGTTGATCACCCAAGGTTTATCGAACTCAGGGAGGAAGTGGTCAAAGGTATCCCCTCTCAAGCAACCCTGCAATCAAGATACAAGAAGTCTCTTGTGTCCCCAACACTCCCAATACACTTGTCAGGTGTATAGGTGCACTAGTTCGACGAAGAGATAGTAAAATACAAGTGGTATGGATATAAGACAACAGTGCCAGAAAATAGCTTGATGGCGTGGAAGAGACTAAAGGCAAACTAAAATAAAGATGGAAGCAAGCAAACATGTAACATATCTAGTTGCAAATGGTGTTTCAATGATTAGAAACAATGCCTAGGGATCATACTTTCGCTAGTGAACACTCTCATCTAAATATCTTCTCTTCATGATACTACTCTTAACTACTCTCCGGTTGGACACTCTAATCCATGGTAGGGCTATAACAGCACACCTCAAAGTCCACTTTCCCCATCTAGATAACCCCACACTGTCACCTTGAGCGCTAGATGGTTCCAACAAACACCACAATTTCATAGAGACACCCAAATCCAAATATAACTCATAACAAGTATTTGTAATCTCTAGCCTAAGTGCCACCATGGTGTGCATGCTGTCACTTTCACACACATGGGGAGAGTAGAGATCTATTAAAGCACTTGAGTAGCAAGGTAGATCAACTTGATTACAAAGCTCATGATCACAATATGATCACGCATAGAGAGAGAGATGAACACATAGCTACCGGTAGAACCCTTAGCCTCGAGAGAGAACTACTCCCTCCTCGTCATGGGAATCAGTAATGGCGATGGAGATCACGGTGGAGATCGATGGAGATGGCTCCGGGGGCACTTCCCCGTCCCGGAAGAGTGCCGGGACAGAGACTTTCTGTCCCCCGAATCTCCCCTTCGGTGGCGGCGGCGCTGTGGAACTTTTCGTGGCTGGAGGCTGTTCGATTTAGGGTTTTCGTCCCAGGGGCTTCTTATAGCCGAAGGGGCGAGGTTGGTGGCCGGCCAGGGGGCCCACACCATGCCATGGCGCGGCCTAGGGCTGCCCGTGCCAAGGGGTGGTGTGGCCGCCCTGTGGCCCCCCTTCGTCTCTCCTTTGGACTCCATGTGTCTTTCGGTAAAAAATTGACTTTGGCTTTTGTGCGGTCCAATTCCAAGAATATTCATTTTCTGACTTCTTGGAACCAAAAACAGCAAAAAACAGGCAACTGGCACTGTGCCATCTTGTTAATAGGTTAGTCCCAAAAAGTGTATAAAAATACTCCAAAGTATGGACAAAACATAAGAAAGTAGATATAAAACAAGCATGGAACATCAAAAATTATAGATACGTTTGCAACGTATCATGGATCAGTGAAGTCCGTTAGTTTCTGTTCTGGGTAGATTTGTGCCATCCTTATTCCAAAGTCGATGCTTTCACTGCTTTCCTTGGGTTCAGAGTTTGCTGGGCTTGTTCCACATGGTGGAGTTAGTGGAGAATCTGATCCGAAGGAGAGATTATCATAAAGACCATCAAGGTCCCCTAGATCCGTCTCATCTTGCTTTTTTTCTTCAGCTACTTTGATTTCTGCCATGACTTCCATGGAGGATCCGACATATGATGTTGGTATTGTCGTAAGCGCAGTCTTTTCCACCAACGGTTCTAATGTAATCAGGGCTGAAAGGTGTGATTCTTGGGGGTCTTCCACTTGGAAGTGGAAGCTTCCGATGATTAGATTGGATCCGCCATTGAATTCAGCGGGTACTATCATAGGGGTGGGTGGGTGTGGAACCTCTTTTGTTGGGTTGCTACTTGGAAAGGAGAGTTCTGCCGAATCCATGGTTCCAGCGTTCAAGTTTCCCATAGACGGTGCCAATTGACAAGGGCTGACCTCGGCAATGTCCATAGAGAAGGACTTAGGGTTTTGCGAAAAAGAGAACGTTGGAGATTTTGTCAGATGTCAGGAGAACAATGGAGTCAAAGTCGCCTAAATATTTGGTGAATCACACAATTACAGATCGCTTGGGGATTTTTCAGTACCCTCGCCTTGGCTTCTCCTGTCCTATATAAAATAGGCCGGGTCTCAAAGTTGTATGCGGATAGGTTACATATTCATAATTACAATACCAACACGGTGTCGGTTCTTTGTTCCCTTTCCTAATACAACTAAAGCCTTTGTCGGTTGCTCCTTTTGGGCCATCATCTTGACTCTTCATGGGCTGTAAGCCTTTTATACAGCCAGGGTAGCAAATCATAGGCACCCAAATAACGGTACCTATGTCAAGTGGCAAGGATAGAGAGTTTCTTGTCAATTTCTTGACTAAAAAATGTATAAACACGGTGGAAGATGGCTATTTTTTTGGATCCATCACCTCTATATGTAGAAAAATCAACAAAAATTCCTGACATGTTAAGTAGGCGAAACAATTACAGTCTGTAGCTGCTGTTTTTGGGTAGATTTTGTCTTTTGTGGTTTAAGTCATTGTTTTGAGTGTCAAGTTGATTCCTTATGAATCTTTTGGTCTTATATTGATATATACAACTAAATATACCTATTGGACACTTAAAAAAATTATTTTGGATTTCTATAGCAGCTTGCAATATATCTTTGTGCCACTAATGTGTCTCTCGGAGAAGAGATGGGAAGAAAGTTTTGTGTTGTAGTTTTTCATTGGGAACGGAGGAACACCACACCAAGAGCTATCCAAGTATGGTGAAAACCATAAGATTGGGGATGCCCAAGGCAACCCACTGGATCTATTACACTTATGGTTGCACACCTCTAAACTTTGTTTTTGAGCAACATGAGATTTTCGCATAAACTTGGAGCATGTGTATCTTAATTTTATGTTAAGTTTGTATTTCCATGTTGCCAACTACTATCAATAGAGTTGTTGTAGAAATAAAAGAAAATATATGCATGAAAAGAAAGGGAAAAGGGGAAGTAAAAGTTGAGATACAAGTTATGCATGTTGTTGTTTGTTTCATATGCATTGATGAATAATAATCTACAAGTTCCTTATGTATTACTACCTTTATTTACATAAATAGATGATTAGTTTTAAGTTACTTTGTCTGATAGAGATTAGGTAGTACTATGGACGCTTTTGCATGCCTGTAGATGTCAACCTTCCTATCAGCCAACCCAAAATTTCCAAATAAGCTGAAACTTGTATTCAAATCCCGTAGACCATATTACACCAATAGTGTCCACCATACCTACCTATATATGACTTCAATTTCAAGTATATTATATGTGCTATATCTTTGAATATTTCGAATCATCTGTTTTGTGTAGTTTAAAGATCATGGGAATGTAAGATGTGGTGCACAACCACTTGAAATAAGCTAGAATAATGAAAATTGGTCCATTGTGATTGGAGTTATGTCAGTTATGTACTTAAAAACTTATGAGTTGAAAATTAGTCGAACCATGCTGACGTGGGGTACGCTTTCATCTTGATGATATCATGTTTTCTTTTGGCCGTGGATGCCTGTCATGTGAATAAGCTGGAGCAAGTTATTTTCCAAGTAACGGTTGGATCAAAAGACTATGCTATGCCTATGGCTCGCAGGGGCTTTAGTATATTTGGATGTGCTGGCCACAACCTTATCTTTGTTAAATCATTTTACATGAAGGTGCGTATTATTATCTTTATCCCATTTGATGTGCAGGCATGCATGTGTAGGTGAATCTTCAACCCTGACATATTTCCATCCATTGCAATAACCAACGATTCAAAGTAAACTAGAAATGTCCGGTAATGGTAAGGTAAAACGAACAAACAAGTCTTGTAGATGTGCCTCATTTATTTTTCATCTAGCATTGTTTCCCAAGGTTCGATTAAACCTAGGTCTACTAGTGAAAAAGCTATTATACTATATTCGTAAATCCGAATCGAAGGTATCAAACCTTTTTCTGGTGCCGTTGTCAGGGAAGCAATTCGCTATCCTATTGAGATCACTAGAGACCTTGTTTATTAGTTTTTTTGTTTTTAGTTTATTTTTTGTTATTAGTTTACTTTTTGTTATCTATTTAAAACCCTAAAAAAATAGTTACTTAATTATTTGTGTCTCTTATTCCAAAAATACCAAAAAGAAAAGAGCCATGGCTCAGAAGAAACTTGGGGAGTATGCTACTCCCAATGATGATTTTATTCATTCACCTATTACTCAACCCGCTGTTGATGCAAAAACTTATGAAATTAAGCCCAACTTGTTGAGTTTGGTTCAACAAAATCAATTTGGAGGCTCATCTATTGAGGACTCAAGTTTGCACATAAGCACATTTACTGAAATTTGTGACATGATGCGCATTAAATATGTTGATCCTGATATGGTGAAATTACATTTATTCCCTTTCTCTTTTAGAGGAAAGGCTAAGAACTGGTTGCTAGCTTTGTAAGTCACTATTATATCTTGGGAGGACTGTACTAATCTTTTTATGACTAAATTTTTCCCTCCAGCTAAGACTATACATCTAAGATCCAACATAACAAGGTTTACACAAGAATACCGCGAGTCACTAGCGCTTTCTTGGGAAATAATGAAAGAAGTTGTAATGAACTGTCCTAGTCATGGGGTGGAAGAATGGCTTATATTACATTTGTTTTATAATGCTCTTAACCCTATGTCTAAGTCTATACTAGATACATCAACATGAGGAACCTTCATGGGGAAGTAAGTGAATGTTGCAAAACAACTACTTGATATGCAAAACAACCATGCCCAATGATATGTAGATATAACCTCCTCGAAAAGGGTGAATTCAAACACCGAGGAGCATAATGAAGAGCTTACTGCAAAGGTAGATGAGTTACTTAATATTGTGAAAGGTAAGGAAGCTTGCTGCATGTAGTTAGACTGGCAAGACGCTACATCAACCAACAGAGGTGCAAGATGAGATGCTGTGATAGCCGTGCAAGATGGTGAGTATGGCGAGATGCCAATGATGGTGAGAGGCTGTTGGGCATACTCTGGTTGTTAGCCACATGCATGAGTGCCTATGCATGTCTGACCTAGTTTTGTGGTACTAGAGCGAAATCTAGGAGATGATAAGATCAGCTATTAGTGATTAGTGCCTGCATGTGTAGTTGGCTTAGTGGTCAGTGTGGTGTGTGTGCATGGTTAGTGGGTGTGTGTGTGTCTATAAGTAGCACTATAATCAGCATATTTGTTTTACCCGAGAGATTAAGAAGAGAGAAAAGTTGGGGCGTGTGAGGCAGGCCAATGGCAAATATTATCATGCCTCCATTGTCTTTATTCTCTTGAGTGTGTTGTGAGAAGCAATGTGAGGGAGAAGAAGAAAGGAGCTGAGTGAGTTGAGCTCTATCATTTGGCATCAGAGCCCTATGCTCTCTTGGTGCCTATGGTGATGGCGGACGACGCTGCTCGTGAGAAGGCCATGGCGCGGAGCGGGAGAAGAAGGCGGCGAAGGAGCCACTGACTCCAGTAAAGGCGCAGCTCACCGCCGGCAACGGCAGCGGCAGCGGCGAGCTTTGCGTCGTCGAGCGTGTGGTTTAGCACGCCTACCTCGTGGCGGCGGCACCGCCTCTCATGCTGAGACGCACGAACTACTCTGACTAGGCGCTCGTTAGGCGAGTGCAGCTGCAAGGACAAGGCCAATGCAAGGTCGTCGAGCATGGCGTCGGCGACTACCACGACGACCGTGAGGCTTTGGGGGCGCCATCCTCCATGTTGTGCCGCCGGAGATGTACCGCATGATGGCGGTGAAGAGCACCGCGAAGGAGGCTTAGGACACCCTCAAAACTTTGAGGTTGGGCTCCGAGCGCGTCCGTGAGGCAAGGGCGCAAACTCGCTGTACCGAGTTCGAGAACATCCAGTTCAAGGACGGTGAGAAGCTGGAGCAGTTTGCCATGCGCCTCACCGGCATCATGCATGACCTCGAGGTACTAAGAGACGGCTCCGAGCACAAGGCCGTGTTTAAGTTCCTTTGGGTCGTGCCAAAGCGGTTCAAGCAGCTCGTGCGCTCCATCACACAGATGCTCGACCTCAATATCATGACAGTGGAGGAGTTGACGGGTCGTTTCTTGGCTGTGCAGGAGGAACTCGACATGGAATTAGGCGAGGGTGGGCAGCACGGTGGCACTCATCTGCCCCTCACCGAACAACAATGGATGGAGCACATGAAAAGGAAGAAGAACCACGACAGGGACAAGAAGAAGGCGAGGTGCTTTATATGCCAAGAACTTGGACACTTTGCATGGGAGTGCCTGGAGAAGAAGAAGGGCAACAACGATGATGAAGAAGAGAAGGCGCTGCTCGTCAACTATGAGACGACTCTGCTATGAATTCGAGTAAGAATTGGGGAATCAAGATTAGGGGGGATTGTTAGCTCTAATCTTGATTTCTCTCAGTATTTCCATTAGTTCATTTAGTTATGCATGTAGTTAGACCGGCAAGACGCTACATCAACCAGCAGAGGTGCAAGGTGAGATGCTATGACAGCCGTGCGAGCCGGCGAGTATGGCGAGATGCCGATGATGGTGAGAGGCTGTTGGGCATACTCTGGTTGTTAGCCGCATGCATGAGTGCATGTGCATGTCTGACCTAGTTTTGTGGTACTGATACGTTTCAAACGTATCTATAATTTTTGATGTTCCATGCTTGTTTTATATCTACTTGCTTATGTTTTGTCCACACTTTGGAGTATTTTCATACACTTTCTTGGACTAACCTATTAAAAAGATGCCCCAGTGCTAGTTGCCTGTTTTCTGCTGTTGTTGGTTCCAGGAAAGTCAGAAAATGAATATTCTCGGAATTGGACGGGACAAAAGCCAAAGTCCATATTTTACCGGAAGACACATGGAGTCCAAAGGAGAGACGAAGGGGGCCCATAGGGCGGCCACACCCCCTTGGCACGGGTAGCCCTAGGCCGCGCCAGGGCATGGTGTGGGCCCCCTGGCCGACCACCGACCTTGCCCCTTCGCCTATAAGAAGCCCCCGGGACGAAAACCCTAGATCGAACAGCCTCCAGCCACGAGAAGTTCCGTAGCGCCACTGCCACCGAAGGGGAGATTCAGGGGACATAAAGTCTCTATTCCAGCACCCTGTCGGGACGGAGAAGTGCCCCCGGAGCCATATCCATCGATCTCCACCACCATCTCCATCGTCATTGCTGATTCCCATGATGAGGAGGGAGTAGTTCTTCCTCGAGGCTAAGGGTTCTACAGGTAGCTATGTGTTCATCTCTCTCTCTATGCATGATCATATTGTGATCATGAGCTTTGTAATCAAGTAGATCTACCTTGCTACTCAAGTGCTTTAATAGATCTCTGCTCTCCCCATGTGTGTGAAAGTGAGAACGTGCACACCATGGTGGCACTTAGGCTAGAGATTACAATTACTTGTTATGAGTTATATTTGGGATGTCTCTATGAAATTGTGGTGTTTGTGGGAACCATCTAGTGCTCAAGGTGACAATGTGGGGTTATCTAGATGGGGAAAGCGGACTTTGAGGAGTGCTGTTATAGCCCTACCATGGATTAGAGTGTCCAACAGGAGAGTAGTTAAGAGTAGTATCATAAAGAGAAGATATTTATATGAGAGTGTTCACTAGTGAAAGTATGATCCCTAGGCCTTGTTTCTAAACATTGAACTACCGTTTGCAACTAGATCTATTACATGTTTTGTTGCTTCCATCTTTATTTCAGTTTGCCTTTAGTCTTTTTCATGCCATCAAGCTATTTTCTGGCACCGTTGTCTTATATACATACCATTTGTATTTCACTATCTCTTCACCGAACTAGTGCACCTATACACCTGACAAGTGTATTGGGTGTGTTGGGGACACAAGAGACTTCTTGTATCTTGATTGCAGGGTTGTTTGAGAGGAGATACCTTTGACCACTTCCTCCCTGAGTTCGGTAAACCTTGGGTAATCCACTTAAGGGAAAACTTGCTGCTGTTCTACAAACCTCTGTACTTGGAGGCCCAACAATTGTCTACAAGAATAGAAGTGCATAGACATCAGGTACTATAGAAAATCTAGGAGATGATAAGATCAGCTGTTAGTGCATATGTAGTTGGCTTAGTGGCCGGTGTGGTGTGTGTGCATGGTTGGGTGCGTGTGTGTCTATAAGTAGCACTATATAATCAGCATATTTGTTTTACCCGAGAGATTAAGAAGAGAGAAAAGTTGGGCTGTGTGAGGTAGGCCAACGCCAAATATTATCGTGTCTCCATTGTCTTTATTCTCTTGAGTGTGTTGTGAGAACAAATGTGAGGGAGAAGAAGAAAGGAGTCGAGCGAGTTCAGCAATATCATTTGGTATCAGAGCCCTATGCTCTCGGTTCCTATGGTGATGTCGGACAACGCTGCTCGTGAGAAGGCCATGGCGGCGGAGCGGGAGAAGAAGGCGGCAGAGGAGTCGCTGACTCCACCATAGGCGCAGCTCACCGCCGACGACGTCAGCGGCGAGCTTCGCATCGTCAAGCGTGTGGTTCGGCATAGCTTCGTCGTGGCGGCAGCACTGCGTCTCATGCTGAGCCGCATGAACTACTCTGACTGGGCACTAGTTATGCGAGTGCAGCTGCAAGGACAAGTTCGATGGGAGGTCATCGAGCATGGAGTCGATGACTACCACGACGACCATGAGGCTTTGGGCGCCATCCTCCGTGCTGTGCCGCTGGAGATGTACCGCACACTGGCGGTGAAGAGCACCGCGAAGGAGGCTTGGGACAACCTCAAAACTTTGAGGTTAGGCTCCAAGCGCGTTTGTGTGGCAATGATACCTTCGATCCGGATTACGGATGTAGTATAGCTTCTTTTTCCCTAGTAGACCTAGGTTTATCGAATCCTCGGGAAGCAAAGTGTAGTGAAGTTACTTTAACGGACCTTCGTGAGTTTTAGAATTCCTTTTGTGTTTTTATCGAACCAAGAGTTTGCGTCTTTTTGTTGTTGTCCATGATAGAGAGAGAGGGCCTAGGGCGTTCGGTTTCACCTGTAGCTGTGCAAAACATCTGATGGGAATAAAAGATAGAAATAAAGTGTGCATGTAATTGTTAGAGAAAGATAAATTATATGTGGGCAGTGCATCCATAATTACTATT
Organism: Avena sativa; assembly: GCA_916181665.1. NCBI lineage: Eukaryota > Viridiplantae > Streptophyta > Magnoliopsida > Poales > Poaceae > Avena > Avena sativa. Next base: position 360,961,734 of record OV702290.1, on the reverse strand, counting down.
GCCTCCGCAACCGCTTAGAGCAATAACCTACTAGTATCATCCATAGAAGAAAGAGAACTAATGATATGCATAGTGATGTCACCATTAATCCCAAGTAAATCCCTCACATACATCCGTACTACCCTTTCTGTCACTGGGGTTCCCAACCTGCAGATTAGTCATTACTCATACTCCCTATACCTGGCTCAATCCTCGGGGTCTTGGGGTACCTAACAAGTCCTTAGATTGAGGCAAGAGAGGATACAATAATCATCATGTCATACAAACTAATACATGATCCCATCTATGATAAATAACATGCATAAAAAGCTACATGGCTAGGCCGAAGCCCTTAGCCCAAGGAGAATTACTCACACATAGAGATGAGATCAAATATCATAAACATTGTAGTAGAAATCATGAGATTAATAGCAAAAAGTCTTACAATGTCGCCAATCAAAGAAGAGATCTACTATTACAAGTGGTGGAATATGGCTATGATGGTGGAGAGATTAGATCCAAGTCTATTCCTCCGGCGGCTCGTCGGTGTTGTGGATGGAGATCTGGGGGGTGGCTGATGGTTTCTGCGAGTGACTGTTTCTTATCGCCCGGGGCCTCTTTATATAGGGGTCCCTTCATGAAAGTTGTTCTGTTTGACCTAGCAGCGTCAATAGCAACTATACGGCCGAAATTTTATTCCGGTCATATAGTTGGTCGTTAAAGCGTCTGCCTTCAACCCACGACCCCTGGTTTCTTTTGGTTGTTGGAAATCACGTACCTTTGACTTTAATGTAGTGATTCCCATCATAAAACGTCATTATCTGCGTAGGAAAAGATAGAAAGAAAGGATTGCATACCCCTTTGAATATTAGGCATTAGTGGCAGGGTTTAGAAAGATATTTCATCAAAATTGTGAATAATATCCAGTTTAAATGTGGACGTAGATGGCTATATTTCAGAGCCATCAGGCAAGGGCGCAAACTCGCTGCACCGAGTTCGAGAACATGCAGTTCAAGGATGGCGAGAAGGTGGAGCAGTTCGCCATGCGCCAGACCGGCATCATGCACGACCTCGAGGTCCTAGGAGATGGCGTCTCCGAGCATAAGGCCATCTTGAAGTTCCTTCAGGTCGTGCCGAAGCGGTTCAAGCATCTCGCGCACTCCATCACACAGCTGCTCAACCTCAAGATCATGACGGTGGAGGAGCTGACGGGTCGTTTCTTGGGTTTGGAGGAGGAACTCGACATGGAGGAAGGCGAGGGTGGGCAGCACGGTGGCACTCACCTGCTCCTCACCGAACAACAATGGATGGAGCGCATGAAAAATAAGAACCACAATAGGGACAAGAAGAAGGTGAGGTGCTTCAATTGCCAACAACTTGGGCACTTTGCATGGGAGTGCCAAGAGAAGAAGAAGAAGGGCAACAACGATGATGAAGAAGAGAAGGTGGTGCTCGTTGACTATGAGCCAGATCTGCTCTGAATTTGAGTAAGAATTAGAGAATCAAGATTAGGGGGAAATTGTTAGATCTAATCTTGATTTCTCTCTGTATCTACATTAGTTCATTTAGTTATGCATGTAGTTAGACCGAGACGCTACATCAACCAACAGAGGTGCAAGGTGAGATGCTGTGACAGTCATGCGAGATGGTGAGTACGACGAGATGCTGATGATGGTGATAGGCCATTGGGCATACTCTGGTTGTTAGCCGCATGCATTAGTGCATGTGCATGTCTAACCTGGTTTTCTGGTACTAGAGCGAATCTAGGAGATGATAAGATCAGCTGTTAGTGATTAGTGCGTGCGTGCATGTGTAGTTGTCTTAGTGGCTGGTGTGGTGTGTGTGCATGGTTAGTGGGCGCGTGTGTGTGTGTCTATAAGTAGCACTATAATCAGCATATTTGTTTACCCGAGAGATTAAGAAGAGAGAAAAGTTGGGATGTGTGAGGCAGGCCAACGCCAAATATTATCGTGTCTCCATTGTCTTTATTCTCTTGAGTGTGTTGTGAGAAGCAACGTGAGGGAGAAGAAGAAAGGAGCCAAGCGAGTTCAGATCTATCACAGAGGCCGACAGAGGAGGGAACGCGAGGTAGCAACTGGGTTGTGGTCTGTTGGCGCGCGGGGAAGAAAAGGTGCAGACGTGGGGTCGTGGGGATGCGCAAGATGCAGGCCGGGGTGAGATCACACAGAGAGGAGGACGCACGTGCGCGTGGGCCTTTGCTGCGGGCGCGGGGAGGCCTGGTCGGCATGGCGGCGGTCTGAGACGGATCTGTTGTGGGTGTGGCCATACGCACAGAAGATCTCAACAAGAGCGACGGCGAGCCCCCGGGCGCTGCAACATGCATGTAGATGGGAGGTGCATGGGGGGGGAGGCGCAACTGGGCGCGAGCGACCACATACACGGCGACACGTTCATGGAGGTGCATGTACGGCGAGCCCCCGGGCATCTTTGGGTGACATTGGTGAAGAAGAAAGGACATGCGAAAGTGGGGATGCACGGCCACGTACGGGCGGCGAAGCTGAGCCTCCGAGTGCTTCGATCAAACACAGAGACAGCGAGACGGGGATGACGAGCGGTGACGATAAGGATGGGTCCCACCGAAACAGGGATCCGGTCGCCACAATATGCCCCGCGGTGGGCTCTAGCCAGATTGAACCATCTGGCATCTCTAGCTGGATTTTGCCAGGTAGGCTCCAGTCGGATTGAACCATCTGGCAGGCTCCAACCAGATTTTGCTAGCCAGGCTCCATCTAGATTGAACCATCTGACAAGCTCCGGGCAGAGGCTCCAGCCGGATTTCTGCAGGCCACTAGGTTTCTATGGTCTTTGAGGTACATGGAGACCATCCCCCGACACGCATAGAGAGCCGCCATTCTGAGATTGCATCACAACACCACCATAGGAGAACCACCACCATAGTTCATCCTCTCCACCCTCCATCCACTCCATAGCCATAGCCATCATCTTGTACTTGAGATCTCTTTGTGAAATGGTGACCATTGTAAGAATATTTGATTCCAATCTAAGTATTTTACACAATGTTTTCTATCCTTGATCTTATTGTTATGAGTGAGTAGTCCTCATGGGCTGCGGGTTGGGGTGAAAACTCGCAGCGATTATGTGCATCTAATTCATGGGAGTATCGTGTAGTGATTGAATAAAGATTTGTATCTTTATATTTTTGTCTCTTGTCTCGATCCATGGACTTGTAGGTGAGAATATAATTTTGCAGCCCGAAAGTTGGATCACCAAGGCAAAGCGATACCCAAGTTGCTTGTAATCAGCCATGTTGCCCATAGTTGGCTTTCCAAATACTTAGAGGGTCTTTTTCGGCATGAATTCAACATAACATTTCAATACAAAATATCAGGCTAACACCCATCAAGTTGCCCCTCTGTCAGTTTTCACCGTTATGTCGCTGCCGTCGTGTAGGCGTGGTGGCTGTCACGTAGGCTTGCAGCTCTAGCGCAGTGGATAGGACACTACGACCGATAGTGTGTATTGACGTGACAAAACAGGGCACATATATCCTCGTTATTACTATTTTTAATATTTGTTTACTCAAAAGCTGGAACGGCCAACACCACGCGTCTCTCCATTGGACTTCCGTCCCTGTTGTTAACCACTACCTTAGAAACGCATTGACGGTTCCACCATTCCCATGTCTCGCAGAAACCACTCTTCTTCTTCATATCCTCTATCTTCTTTCCGTCTTCTCCTTGCCGCCATGGAAGGTCGTCGCACTCTAGAGACAAGCTTCATTTCCCATGAAAATAAGAAGATATACGTTGTCTACACCAACAAGGAGGAGATAGTGGTGTGAGTCCTGAGGATGTACGAGGATTGACTTGTGGAAGACGAGGACAAGTTCGTGGGACTGGACCTCGAGTACACCCCGGAGGACCCAAAGTTGGAGAATAAAGTCACCGTCGTTCAACTGGCCATGAGGAAACACGTCCTCGTCTACCACTACTCCTGGTTTGTAGATCTTCTCTCCGTAGTTAACCGCTTCTAGGGTTTTCTCCTCTTGTTCTTTATCCATTTGCTCATCTTGCAACTACTGAATTTTATTAGGACCAAATAAATTATGACAAGCCAATGTTGTGAGTATTCATCTTGTATTTACTAAAATTTTTAAAATTATATTGAGATGATGATCTTGCATTGACAAAACATTTGTAGTTACAAATTTTGGTGATGACAAACTACATACTTTCAGGACTGACAAGAAGTGTCCAACAATGCGCCAGTTCCTTGTAGAAAAAGGAATTGTTTTCTGCACTGTCGACAAAAGAACTGATTTTTTAAAATTTCGCCTTGAGGGAATTACAATTCCTACACACAAGTGGATCGATATTCAGAGTCTTGTCAAGATCATAAGGGGCTCGAGGAAGGATGGAATGGCTACACTCGCAACTAGAATCCTCGATGAGTCGTACGACAGAATGAAGGCATATTTCCCTACGAATAGGCACGATTTCTGGGAGGAGAAGCCGTTGTCTGAGATAAACCTGAAGTATGCAGCCGTAGCTGCTTACGTGACCTACCAGCTGTACGTTAAAATCCATTTCTTTCTACGTTTCCTCGTGTTTTGCCTTAGTTGCAAGAGGGAAGACGAGCTTAGGGAGCTATTTGCACCAAATGCAGTATAACTGAGTTTGATGCTGCATATGCAAAGGAAATGGCTACATATGAAGCAACTAACAGAGAGGCTGCAGCTGAAGCAGCAAACAAAGAGGCAACATCTTCTAGTGGCAACAACCAGGCCTGTGATGCACTGCTAATTGTGTCGCAGGATGCTGAACATAGGGAAGCCAAGGCAGATTCCAGGTGGGAAGAACTTGCATTTTGTGAGTTGTGGATGGCCAATAATGTAAGAAACAACTAGAATGCTCGCAGTTGGTCTCCTAGGAATGATGGCAAGCGCCTCAAGTGGTCTGATAAGAAGTGAATTAAATTTTACTCCTTTGTGTTATGTTTCTATTTTGTGGAACTCGGGTAGTACCCTTTTCCTCTCTCGCTAACAATTATGTTTCAATTTGCCCAAATTGGTAGCAAATCTAGAGCAGCTTCTCTCTTCAATCATTCATTCCCTTTTGGCCTTCTTTTTGGCCCGATCTGGTAACAAATCTAGAGCATCAAATCACACTAGGCAGAATACATTCATTCAGAAAACAAAACAAATGTAGATATAGTTAAGCTAAATAGGATATAGCAATAGAAAATAGGTTGCTTAAGGAGGTTCGATACATTCGATGCTCAGCATCCATCACACGCAAAATATACAAAATCAAAAGAAGCTTCTTAGCAGCAGCAACAGCAGCAGACACGTTCAACCCCTCCTTGCATGCGCCTACGCCTCCGCCTCCTCCTTTTGGCACTTCCTCCACTTCTTGCCGCCCAGTTCCTTGATCTTGGGGGCCTTGGGCATGATCGGAGGCATGCGACCCTCTTCGATGGCTACCAACTAGAGGTTGCGTAGGTGAATGCCAAGCGCCTGGTGTTCAATGATGTAGGTGTTGACTTTCACGGTCTAGCCAACTTTGGGGGTGCTGGAGCTCGAGCCCTCTGCATGCATCACGACATAGTTGAAGTTAGTACCGGCAAGTCTCGTCTTGTAGAAGGGGAAACTATAGACGCTGCCAACGAAGAAGGTGTCGTACTGGCCGGCCTGCATCCTCCTTAGCACCTGACGAGTCTTGGTGTGCCTGGACTCGTCATCGCTGCAGACGTTGCTATTGTACACCTATTAGAAGAACCTGTCAAACCTTTTGACCACCGAGGAATTCCTTCCTTCCCTTGGAAGCCAAGTGATAACCCGGCTAACGCTTGGTTAACCCGGCTACGAGGGTACTTGCAAACACGGTAAATCAAACATAGTCGACATATGTTTTATGTCGGCCGCGCTAATGTTAGGTGAACACCCACTAGGTTAGGTCACCCCGTAAGTCGGCCTGCCTTGAGGAGACCCGGCCAGCATTTACTTTGACCATGTCGTACCTCGGCTAACTCGGCCTTTATACCCCGGCGTGACCCTACCCAGGGGTATCCCCCAATAGACCCACTAGATGTGCATCTTTGTTCTTTTCATAAACCACATGGATCCACTAGAGTTAATTGCATGTGTGTTCTATTCATAAACCACATGGATCCACTAGATGCCATTGCATGTGTGTTCTTTTCATAAAAACCACATGGATCCACTAGATGCCATTGCATGTGTGTTCTTTTCATAAACCACATGGATCCACTAGAGTTCATTGCATGTGTGTTCTTATCAGAAACCACATGGATCCACTAGAGTTCATTGCATGTGTGTTCTTTTCATAAACCACATGGATCCACTAGATGCCATTGCATTTGTGTTCTATTCATTATCCACATGGATCCACTAGATGTCATTACATGTGTGTTCTATGCCTAAACCACATGGATCCATTAGATGCCATTGCATGTGTGTTCTTATCATAAACTACATGGATCCACTAGAGTTCATTGCATGTGTGTTCTATTCATAAACCACATGGATCCACTAGATGCCATTGCATGTGTGTTCTTTTCATAAACCACATGGATCCACTAGATGCCATTACATGTGTGTTCTTTTCATAAACCACATGGATCCACTAGAGTTTATTGCATGTGTGTTCTTTTCATAAACCAGATGGATCCACTAGACCACATGGATCCACTAGATGTCATTACATGTGTGTTCTATTCCTAAACCACATGGATCCAATAGATTCCATTGCACGTGTGTTCTTTTCATAAACCACATGGATCCACTAGAGTTCATTGCATGTGTGTTCTATTCCTAAACCAGATGGATCCACTACATGTCATTGGATGTGTGTTCTTTTCATAAACCACATGGATCCACTAGATGCCATTGCATGTGTGTTCTTTTCATAAACAACATGGATCCACTAGAGTTCATTGCATGTGTGTTATTTTCATAAACCACATGGATCCACTAGAGTTCATTGCATGTGTGTTCTTTTCATAAACCACATGGATCCACTAGATGCCATTGCATGTGTGTTCTTTTCATAAACCACATGGATCCACTAGGTGTCATTGGATCTATGTTCTATTCCTAAACCACATGGATCCACTAGATGCCATTGGATGTGTGTGTGTATCAGTGTGCATCATTGTGGTTTTAGGAAAAGAACACATGCAATGACGCCATTATAGCATGTGGTGTCCAACCATGTCCAGGAACCCTAACAACATTCTAGGATTCAACTGCAGCATGCATTCTACCACCAGCTCGAAAGTTGCTGCATCACCACACCCACTTGGATGTCCGTGTGTAGCAGTGTGGTTTTGGAAAAGAACACATGCAGTGATGCCACTCCAGCATCTATGTTCTTTTCATAAACCACATGGATCCACTAGATGTCATTGCATGTGTGTTCTATTCCTAAACCACATGGATCCACTAGATGCCATTGCATGTGTGTTCTTTTCATAAACCACTTGGATCCACTAGATGTCATTGCATGTGTGTTCTTTTCATAAACCACATGGTTCCACTAGATGCCATTGCATGCGTGTTCTTTTCATAAACTAATGGATCCACTAGAGTTCATTGCATGTGTGTTCTTTTCATAAACCACACGGATCCACTAGAGTTCATTGCATGTGTGTTCTCCGCCTAAACCACATGGATCCAATAGATGCCATTGCATGTGTGTTCTTTTCATAAACCACATGGATTCACTAGAGTTCATTGAATGTGTGTTCTTTTCATAAACCACATGGATTCACTAGATATTATTGCATGTGTGTTCTTTTAATAAACCACATGAATCCACTAGAGTTTAATACATGTGTGTTCTTTTCATAAACCACATGGATCCACTAGAGTTCATTGCATGTGTCTTCTATTCCTAAACCACATGGATCCACTAGATGTCATTGCATGTGTGTTCTTTTCATAAACTACACGTGACGAGGGTTTAACTCATCAATGCCCATTGTTATGGACTTGGGTTTCGAGAAGGAGGGAGCATTGGAAGTATAAATCAGCTAGCAAACAAGCACACAGGGACACAAGGTTTACCTAGGTTCAGGCCTCGTAGAGGTCCCTACTCCTGCTTGTCTGCTCTTGGAATTAACGAAGGAATCAAAGATTACAATGGTGCACAGATGGAATATGGCGAGGGTTGTGGAAAATAGGGTTGCGTGTGTCCTCCTTGCCGCCCCCTCCTGACCTTTATATAGATAGGCCAGGTCTCAGGTAGCAGGTCGAGTCAGTTACAGATTAGGGTTTGCCCTTGAAACTTTCTATCTTTAGATTTCTTCTTGTCTTGCAAGTTATTGAGAATCCGTAGGCCACTCGAAATCTTCATTGGGCCGTGGCAACGCCGTGGGCTTCCACCGTATCTGCACCGTATATACCAATCCCGAGTACCGGCAGGGTATACCCATGTCAGTAGCCCCCGAGTGTCCAGTGGAATCGAAGATTCGACTGGGGACTTTATGAAGCCTTTCGAGTGCATGACTGAGTATTTTCGAGTGCTCTGTTTGTGTCATCGGGATTATTGATGTACGTGCCTAATTTAACCGGGGTATTGGTATCAGTTAACTACCTTAGGGTAAAACAACGCAATCTACTCGAACTCGAGTCCCCGGACTCGAATTTGGAAAAGTGCTGGTGTAATTCGACTCAAGCCGCGGAGGTCTTACAGGAGTCGAATTCCAGTATATGGGTGTGAGCACTCGACGCGTCCGTCAAGACATGTTCATCGCACCTGTAGGCACAGATAAATTTCTGGTAGTGTGCAGCAAATGCGTTGCCAAGCCTTATTCAGCTCTTATCTTCACGCTACAAGCGCGGCATCCGAAATTTTGTCATCGCGGAGATGATTCGGGTGACCCAGGAGACGCAGTCTCTTTGTAGCGAAAAATATGAGGCGGTGTCACCATGGATTTCGAGTGTGGATGTTATCGACACATAGTACAATGTACAAATAACCATAGGGTGCGCGACCAGCGCTCCCTATGGGAGTAGCCCCCCGAGTGCCTGGTTGAGTCGAAGACTCAGGCAGGGACTAAAGAACTTTTGCGACTGCTGTCGTCTTTTGTTTGCTTGTTTTAGTCGAATTTATTTCCAGCGCTCCCTATGGGAGTAACCCATGTCCATAGTCGAATCGTGGATTCGAGTGGTTGGGTATGCTTTAAATGTCCATATTCCTGCAAAAAGAAAAAATCGTAGGGTGCACGATGTAACTACCTCGGTAAATTACGCTCCTAGTTACAAGCCTGGATGAGCAGAAATGGTTGAAATAGTACGGTGGGGCCCAAATGCCACTCACAGGTAGACCTTTCGGCCGTCCCAACCATTTCCAAACATCGGGACAAGAACGGGCGGCGTAATCGGCAGGCGAAGGGATCAACTACATACACAAATGAGTATGTATGCAAGCCACCATACAATAGTACATCAGAGCCATTCCATCTAAAAAGAAAGGAAATATAGCAACGCCATACGGCAAGATCCAAATATCCTAGATAGATATAATAGTTTAGGATATCTCCTCATACATCAGACATCAGAGTATCAGGCGGAAGCGGAAAACAAGATCCGAGTACGGATAAGAAGCAAATCGGCATAAGTTGCCCCATAAATAAACACATCCCACCCACAGATCTCACGGATCCCCGTTCCCGGAATCTCTACACCGAATGATCGTCGCCCACATCGTCCGTCTCTTCCACCCAGTAACCATCTTGCGAGGGTACCTGTTCATCTGAACCAATAATTTATCGTGTGAGACCCTAGGGGTACTCAGCAAGTCTTTATGCCTCTAAAGGGGACACAACCTGGGGTGACGCAATTGCAGCAAAAGATAAACCCTAGCAATTCTATAGATACTCGCTAACCATCCGCCTAACCAGAGATAGACGGATGTCCGTGAATTAATAACAACAGTTATAACAGTTATAACGGTAATCTTAACAGACCCATCCTCCTCCTCGCTTACCGACGAGGAAGCGGACGAACAACCCCCCATCCGTTGGCAGTTTTATTATCCATTCCATGAGTGTTGCACTATTTACTAGTCAGGTACCTAGTCTAGTCAATTTAAAAGCAGTACTTTAGTTATGCTTGTCTATGATCGAGAAACTGTGCTCCAAGTCGTCCATAACCGCGGACACGGCTTTCAGAAAGTTTTACCCTGCAGGGGTGCACAAATAGCAACACACACTCGATATGCCTCGGAAAAACCAAATCAAAACCCAACGAGGCAGTCACGACAAAGCAATTACAGGATTCAGAAATATTTCAGGGGGCCACCCCATTAAGCTACCCGCGACGAAGTTGGCCGACTCCGAGACGGACTCAAGGTTTGCGCCAATGGCTGTGAACGACTGGGAACCCGAAAATGTGACTGGGCTTGTCGACACCGCGAAAACACTCCGCTTTCCTAAACAGTACAGTGTGCAGTACCTCGTACAATTTAAATAAAGCAGTAAAGCATGGCATAAGTACAGGATAGTAAATAAAACCTCAAACTAGTTGTGGCCCCAAGAAATAAGAATGAATCAAGCTCTGGCTCAGGGGGGTCCATAAGGCCTCCCGGATGTGGATAGCGCGAATATTCAAGGAACAGGAATCAAGTACTCAGGGTCCTACGGGACACAAGTGAGCCTGAAAAACCAAATAGCAAATATGGCTCACCGATGCCACTTTCATTAGTTATCCCATTACTACTCAGGTTAAGTTGTTTAGGTACCTCGTTATCCATCAAACACTCACATACCCTACACATGCTGTTCTACGACTCGCATGGCTCAATCAACTCCTGTAGTAATGGCTCATGGGATGGAGGAACAAGCTTCGGTGGGGTTTAAACGTAAAGGCTATGCAATACTTGGGATTCAATTTAATGCAATCGCGACTCAATGATGCAAGAATAAGATAGAGGCAATAGGTACTATATGTATGCAAGCATGTGGTAGTGCTTGCCTGGCAGCTCAGTTGAAGCGAGAGAAGGATCTGGGTAGTGCTCCTGGGTTTCTTGATATATCCCCTGCTCAGCGTCTATTCGAAGAAGAACCAAACAAACAAGGGCCAACATAAATAAGGTGCACAATCATATGAATAAAATGCGTCAAGCAAACAATCATGCCATGATGAATGATGCACAATTTGCATGGAAATAATGTAGCATGGCATGGGTGAGGTGTGGAACACAAGAATAAAACATTTTATTGAGTTTTAGTCACATTTTATACTCATATAAGTTGCTGTATACTTTATATTTATATGATGCATGCTGCAATTCAGAACATGGAATGCATAAACAGAAAGGTCTCGTCGAGCTAATCATTTTAGACATATCATTTGTCAAATTTGGAGTTATAAAACAAAAGTTATTAATTAATTAAGGCAAAAGGGCATTTTATCGTAATTTTAAACAACTTGGAAATTAAAGTGTCCAAAATATATTTTGAAGGCCATATTTGAATTCCTCATATTTTTCTGATTTCAAAACATATATATTATTTGTATTATTTGGAATTACCAATTAAAAGTTATTAATTTTCTGGATTTAAAATCATATTGAACATATTCTTAAATTATTTTTATTAACAGAAAAAGTTCACAGACTTTTTACACCGACGCCTAGATGACCCTAGCCGCTGACGTGTGGGCCAGCGCTGAGTCAGCGGCAGCTGACGCAGCGGCCGCGTGGGACTTTTCTCACAACAGGGCAATATACCCATAGGCACCGACGTGTGGGCCAGCGGCTGCGGGTCCACCTAACGCGCAGGCCAACGGGGTGGCGTCAGCTGGCCGTGGAGGGATCTGTGCGTGCTCGAAAAGAACTGGGGGGCTTTTCTGCAAAAACTACTGGGAGGATCGGGTGCTGCCTGACGAAACTGAAAAAGGTTCCGCGAAACGGAGCTAGCTCGGCTGATACTGCGATGAAGATGGCGAGCTAACCTTTGGGAATTTTGCGATGCTGCAAAAACAAAAGTTGTAGGGCCAGCATCAGACTACAACTTTGGTTTTTGGATCCTCGCCAACGGAGGTCCGCAGCGGACGGGGCAAAGGGAAGAACAGAGGGAAAACAAGGGTGCAAACTGTCGGACGAACTTCAGTTTCGGTAGGTAGATCGGGCTGACTTTGGCAGATGAGAGCGAGAGATATAGATCATGGTTTTCAAAGACGTTTGCTCCTGTACGTTCCTGGGACAACCTAGATTGTTTATTGTCAAGTAAGCCTCGCCGGTGGAGATGTAGGTTCGTCGGAAAACACGCGGGTTCAGAGGTGTGCGGAACTGCTGCTGCTGTCCCGTCAAGCTGCGCGAGCGGGCGAGGCTAAAGGCGTGCGGCGGCTGCTGTTTTGTGCGGCAAACGGAAACGCGGCGCGCGTCGGCGCAAGATGCACGGCACCGGAGATCTGGCGAGGCGGGGCTTACCGAGGCAGACGAGGACGGCGTCGAGAGGAAGGAGGCCCTGGCGACGTGATGGCGTCGAGAGGAAGGAGGCCCTGGCGACGTGATGGCGCCCACGCGCTGCAGTTGCCTGGGGACTGCGAGGACACGGGGCATAGTGCGCAGCTCTTCTCCTCCTTGCGCGATGCTCCTAGAGGTGGCTGTCAACGACGCGGAGCGTCTCGGCCCAGCGGTGGCTCTGGCGACATGGACCAGCGGCGCAGCGAGGTAGACGGGCGGCATGGTTGTGGTGGCTTGGTGTTGTCTTGCTGGAGAAGAAGGGTAGAGGAGGATCTCGATCTGGTTTGTCTTGGAGAGGGGAAGGGATAGGACGGGAGTGATTGCGAGGGAGGTCGTCTCTGCTGCTGCTACTTTATGCCAGGCAAAGCGAGAGAGCAAGGAGGGGCACGGCCACGTGATCGAGAGAGAGAAGAGGAACAGGGACAAGAAGAGGGGCTGCAGGTGGGACCAGGGAGGAAGGAAGAGGCGTGTAAACAGATTTGGGTGTAGTGTGTATAGATGTGGGTGTATGTGTGTATATGTACACGTGATAGGATTTTTGAAAAAAAAAGGGACTGGAGTTTTATATAGTCCAAACTAGACTAGATGAGACTGGTTTTAGGCCAAAACTTTAGACGAACTTAGAGTCAACTTTTACTTTTAGTCAAACAAGAAAACCCTTTTAAAATTTGTAAACGGTCCAGAAAGAAAAAGTGACTAGGTAAAAGGCTTATTACCACAAGTGACATGCAATATTAAACATGCAAGAGAAAAAAACAAAAAGGAGGGAGATAGAGAGATATGGAGTTTGGTGTCTATATTTCATGTGACATGAAATAATGATACCCCCACATAGAGGATGATTTTACAAACAAAGGAAGGGATTATTTTCCTTTTTCATGATACATTTGGAAATATGGGCATGTTTGAATAAAGGGAGAAATTACAATGGGTGTGTATTCCCCCTTTATTTCATATGGCCACCTTGCATTCAAATAAGCCCATAATTCAATAGAACCATATAAAGGAAAACAAAAGGACACTACTCCACTTAGCCATGCAAGGATGGTCATGTAGGCTCCCATACTACATATTATGAAAATAATATGGGACCATGTATGGAGGCATGTAGCTCAAAGATAAGGATCCATACCCCTTAGTAATGAGCTTGAGTTTAAAAACAAAATAAGATGCAAATGCTCACCTTAAAAGGGATGGTAGGATTATAAGGTGGTGGAAGGAAGGTGGTGGAGTTGTAAGAGATATGCCCGCAACTCAACTTGGGCATGACGCAATTTATCAAGAAGCAACTACAATTCATCAAGAGGCAAATACAAGTAATATAAATGCATATGTGAGAAGAACCAAATTAAAAGGGGTTTTATATGATGCTCAAATGCAAGGAGGCATGATGACATGAGCATGATATACTTATGATGCAACAATTATATGTAGGAAGTAGCATATATAGACTAGGCTAGTAGCATTGCAATTGTTAGACAATTGGGATGCTACACACGACCAGCGCTCCCTATGGGAGTAGCCCCCGAGTGCTTGGTGGAGTCGAAGACTCGAGCAAGGACTAAAGTAGTCGAAGTCTTCTATTGCTCAAACTTTGATGACATCAGTGCTGACGATGTGATGATCTCAGTTGCCTGCGTGAGCAGGTTTGACGGGACATGACGAGCGGTGGGTCCCATTTTCTGACCCTGACTTGATCGGGCGTGCGTAATCTTTGTTTTAATTGTGTCTCCTTGATTTCTGCGTGTAATGGAGGTAGTGGGGGATGGTTCGTGCTTCAGGTCCTCCACGTGTCGATCGCGATGTGCGCCACGCGTCTGATAGGGTTTCTGCTGGCCGTTGGATTACATCTTCCAGGGGGTTAAGTAGCAGCGCCGCTGCGGTAATTTCTCATCTGCTCCCTCTCTGCTTTGTGCCTCCATCTCCATTGCTGCTGCTCTCTGCCTCCGAAAGTTCGTTTCATTCACGGCGCTGGACCAACTCCGGGTTTTCCCGAGTTATTTTCTTTGCTCTCATCACCACTGCAAGATGGGGAAGAAGAAGGGAGGTGCTGCCGCTGAGTCTGCCGCCGCTACTGTCGCTGCCAAGAAGAAGGGCAGCTCCGTCGCTGCGGGCACCAGCGCCGCTGTCCCCGGGAAGAAGAAGGGCGCGGGCACTCGCGTCACCAATGGCGCGTGGCGCGCGTCCATCATCAAGTCATCCGAGCTCTGTCTCCTGCACCAAGACGGAGTTTGATCTCCCGTGGCCGGTGACTCGCGAGTCCCAGGTGGTGAGGTAACCCCTTGTCCTCCTGCTGGTTTCCGGGTGATGTTCCTAGCGTTCATCATTCGTGGTCTTTCTCTGCCCCTGCATCCTTTCTTCAGGGGCCTCCTTTGTTTCTATGGGCTCCAGCTGCACCAGCTGTCCCCCAACTCTATCCTCCATATTGCCTGCTACATTACGCTTTGCGAGGGCTGGCTCGGAATCGAGCCACACTTTGGTCTCTTCAAGCGTCTCTTCAAGCTGAAACACTAGTCGGCGTCTGGCTCCGTAGTCTATGATGTAGGAGGCTACAGTATCCACATCGACTCCTCCGTCACGTACTTTGACATCAAGCTCATGGCGTCCATCCAAGGGCGGAGGGGCAAGTGGTTCTACATCCACGACCAGAAGGCCGACGGAGACCACTTCAGACTCGCACCTTTCGATGTCGCGCGCCGTGCAGGAGGAGGCGTTCTTGGAAGAACGTGGTAATGCCCGACGAGTCTGAGAGATAGATGTGTTGTACGAGCGTGTCTGTAACCTCGAGAGTCGCATGGGTAAATAAGAGGGACGCTGCACCCTCATTCGCATGTGGTTGCGTCGTCACGTCCAGCCCCTGCAGGCCAGAGTCCACCCTATGTTCCAGTGGGCTGGCACAGACGATGCCACTCACGTATTTGTCGATGGCATTTCCGCGAGTGAAGTAGATAAGAGGGTGCGGCTGCTGACCAAGTACACTGCCAAGTATGTACTCCCCAGTGAACTAGTCGTTCCCCCTTTTGATGCTTCTAACCCTCCTCCTGAGGTATGATTGTGCTACGAAGTAGCTTTATTTTGTCGAGTGCTTCTTTTTCTTGACTTGTGCTGACTTGTTTTCTGTATGTAGGATTGGAAGGTGTCTTCCAGTTTGCCCCCTCTTCCTGAGGGGGTTATTTGTCGCGAAGTGGATGAAGAGGACGAGTCGGAGTCGACCATCCCATTTGAAGAGGAGGAGGAAGCCCCCAAGTCCAGCGGTCCAGATACCCGCAAGCGTTCGCGCAACAAAGATTCGGACGCGTCATCTCCTTTGACTCCAGAAGGCCCAGCTATCGGTGCTGAGTCTCCTATTCATGCCGTTCCTGTGAGTGTTGTGGAACCATCTTCCCGCAAGAAGATGCGGCTGCCGAAGGAGTCGTCGGAGTCGGAGGGTCAAACCTTTGATTTTGACAATTTTGATTGGTAAGTATACAATTCTTCTCTTGGTCCTTTTTTTTGAGTTGCATTTTCCTGATGTTGGTTTTGTTCCGTAGTTAACCGGCGTCATCATCTTCTAGCGACGTCCAATTTTTGAAAGAATCTAGAGTCGCGGACTCCAAGGCCAAGGAAGTGGCTGAACAAACTCCGTCTCCTCCATTGGCGGCCCACTCCGGGCACAATTCATCAAGTTCTCCACACGATGTGGAGCACCAGATGGTTGTCCGGAAGACTGCGCGGTAATCGACTTCGGAGCCACTGGAGGATCACGTATGTGTGATATTGTTTTTTCTTGCAGTCGAATTAATCATCCATGTTATCTGCTGATCCTTTTGTTGTTTCTCCTGCTGCAGCTTATTGTGAAGGAAGCCGCTCGCCTGGCGGAGCAAGTGCTAGCAATGGGTCGCAGCATGCAATGCTGGACAATCGCCATCGCGTGGTTGAAAGTGAGTGATCTTTGCTTCTTCTTCTTCATCCTTGTGATATAGTCGACTGATGGTCTATCTTTGTTTGTTTCGCAGCTGAGCATAATGCGCTTCTTTGCAACGCTGCTTCCCTCGAAAAGACGCTCACCGCGGCGGTGAAGAGTCGCGGTGAGGCAGTCGCTGCACTTAACGAATCATGGAAACACGAAGAGGATTTGCATGCCTCCATCGCTGCTAGGGAGAAGTTGTTCGAAGAACAACTCTTCTCGATTGCCAAGGGTCTTTCAGGTATTTCTTCGTCTGGGTTTCCGTCGTGTCCTTTCTTTCGAATTTGTTATTGTGCTGACCTTTTTTGCCAACATTTTGCTCTATGTAGATGTCGGCGGTCTGAGCTTCGATGCCCAGGCGCTCCATCGTGATGATTCCTTGGCAGGCGCCATCACGGCAGTCGAAGATCGCAGTGCTTCCATCCAAGTGACGCTGGCCAAAGCCAAGGGTGTACTTAGTCGCCTCCGTGAAGAGCTAGCGCCCAAACCTGAGCTAATTGAAAACATAGACGATCTGGTGGAGTCCCTTGCTGGAGGCATTCCTGCAGGCTTCAAGAACTCGCTTCGTGCAGCTGGCGCTTCTATGTCACTCACAATGGTTCAAGCCCATGGAGTCGAGGTGGATCCTTCTGCGGTCTCCAAGGCGATGCCTGTCGGCGCGGATGGTCAACATCTAGTTTTTGCTCCTTTTGCAACTGCCCGTGGCAAGTACGGGCCATAGCTCATCAACACAATCGCGAAGTACTCTGAGGAGCTGCAGCGAGTCAAGAAGACAGCGAAGGCTGCGGCATCAGGGGCCGGCGGGAAGTCTGTGGCATCTGATACTGCCATAGACTCGATGAGGCCCCCGAAACCAAAGTCCAAGTCGAAGAAGCCAGTCGCTCCTCAGTAGTCATATTTGTAATAGTTAATAGTATGACCCCTTTTGTCTTAGAACATGCCGTTGGCGGGTGTATCTGTTGATATTTTGTTATGCTTGAATGCACTTTGAGTTTTTGTCCATGTATTGCTTGGTCTTCTTATTATCTCTTGATTGGCTTGTGATAGGGCACTCGAGTGGTCCTTCGAGTGAGCCTCAAGATCTGCCATCCACTAATGATGCTTTAGCGCAGTCGCGCTCAAGGGTGGATGAGCTGTCTCTGCTTTCGCCATTACGTGACCGCGTAAAGCAGCTGGAGCGCAAACTTCCCGTCCTCCGTGGTAACGCTGATGTATGGAAGTCAAGGGTAGAGAAGGCCAATGCCTGAGAGCAGTATCTGCTAGGGGAGGTGGCGCAGCTGGGCGACCAATTCAAGTGTTAGCTTTCTGCTTCCTTATCTTTTCTTGTAGCCACTCGCAGTAGTTCATTGTCTTCATACTTTTGCCTTTGCTTGGTATAGTTGTCAGCACGTGTCATCCGCAGGATGAGAATGACATGATCGCCATTCGCATGAATGACCTGACCCAAGAGCAGCTTCAGGCGAGTGGATACTTCTGGGTGGATCATGATCGCGCAATCGCACTGGAAACCCTGCAGGATCGTGCCTCGTGAGTGCTTCACTTTCTGAAGAAATCACAATCGTGCTTAAGGAATATCTACCAGACGATGTTTCCGCTGGACGTCGTTCCCTCGAGCCTGCTGGCTCTTCTTGCTAAATTTCAGGTCTTGAGTGGGGTCCGCAAGTGTGTGCGGCAACAGTTGGTGGCTGGTGCCAAGGCTCCTCTATCGCTGGTGTGACTGCATAGGCCTGATGTAGATGTTGTAGCGATTGCTGCTGGACCGCCAGCGCCGCCAGCAGGTTCGACTTGAAACATGGTTCCTCATTACCAGGTGGTGGATCGCCCAGCAGAGGAAATTGTCGACTTCTTCGAGGAGCAGACAAACGTTCTTTTGTTGCAACAGTAGTTTAGTTTGTACCTTGCAGATAGTTGTAACAGTGTTGTAAAGTTCACATATATATATGCTGTGTATAATTGATTGACATTGATGTATATAAAGAGCTTGTTAGCTCGTATGTTTTGCGAGTGCGTTGCACTATGCGATTCCTTTTCGTTGGCCTGACTTGTGTTTATCTCAGCACCTTGCCAACCTGTCAGGTGCGTTGTAGCTGGGCTGGTGTTTGTCAAGGATTCGATTAGTGCATCATCTACTCAGGATATCGCGATTGGTTCGTGGAACAGATGTGTAAAGGGTGGCGCAGCCCGCGAGTATATAGATGGCAAAAATAATAGAAAAACACAGAGTTTGGGGCACTTAGCTTTATTTATTCGTAGAAAAGTACGAGGTACAATGTGTAGCTAAGTAGCGTTGGCTGAATAGCTTATTTGTGATCAAAAGAAATAAAAAACGACTAAGGGTAGAAGCACCGCAGCTGCACGATGTTCCAGGGATTGGAGTATGCGACTCATGTCTCGAAGTCTTTGAGGCGATAGGCGCCACCTGCGATTACTTCTATAATCACGTATGGTCCCTCCCAAGGGGACTCGAGCTTGAGATGCCCTTGTTGTTTCAGTCGCAGGACCAGGTCTCCTTCGACGAAGGACCTGGGGCGTAGCCTTCTGTTGTGATAATTGCACAGGTTCTGCTGCTAGATCATTGATCTTTCTGCGGCGATTTCCTGTTCCTCGTCAAGGAGGTCGACGGAGTCTTCGCGTGCAATTGTTGACTCCTGCTCGTTGTAAGCGACCACTCGCGGTGCCTTGTACCGTACCTCTGCGGGTAGCACCGCTTCAGCACCATGCACCATGAAGAACGGGGTGTATCCCGTTGCACTGTTTGGAGTCATGCGTAGGCTCTAGAGTACCGATTGGAGCTCGTCTGGCCAGCATCCTGCGGCTTGTTCGAGTGGCCGAAGGAGTCGCTTCTTGATTCCGCCGCAGACGTGCCCGTTGGCCTTTTCGACTTGACCGTTGGTCTGCGGATGGTCTACGGAGGCATAGCTTACGTTAATTCCCAGGTTTTCACAGAAACCCTGGAACTCCTTAGAGGTGAAGTTCGTTCCATTGTCCGTGATGATGCTGTGTGGCAGTCCGAAGCGATAGACGATGGACTCGAAGAACTTGACTGCGCTGGCTCCTGACTAGTTAGTCACCGGCATGGCCTCTATCCACTTGGTGAATTTGTTGACTACGACCAAGAGGTAGACGTAGCCTCCTTGCGAGGACTTTGGGAGATTGCTGACCATGTTGAGTCCCCATTGCACGAAGGGCCAGGCCAATGGTATTGGCCAGAGCTCCGCGCCAGGTGCATGTGGTTTGTCCGCGAATCGCTGGCGCGTTGCATTTCTGGACGATGTACTTGGTGTCACGCATGGCCGTAGCCCAGTAGAATCCAGCTCGTAGAGATTTGGCGACGAGGGCGCGACTGCCGACATGGTGCCCGCAAGTCCCCTCATGTATGTCGAGGAGAACAGCTCTTCCATCTGCGTTGGAGACGCATTGTTGGAGTACTCTTGTGATGCTGCGCTTGCATAGTTCGTCGTTGATGACGGCGAATGCTTTGGATCACCGTGCGATTTGCCGCGCATCGGTTGGGTCGTTCGGCAGCCTCTTGCTGAGAAGGTATGTGATGTATGGTTGAGTCCAAGAGGGTTCGATCATCATGATCTCCATGGGTCCTTCGAGTCTTGTGTCGATCTCCAGGTTGTCGAGTGCCATTGGCTCATTGGGTGGCGTAGCCCCCGAGTCCGTTGTTGCACTTGTTTTCTTCTCTGCGGCCTTTGGCTTGATGGAGCGTTCGCAGATACGCTCAAGAAATACCACAGGTGGTATGGGGGCGCAGGTAGAGCCAATGTTGGCCAGTGTGTCTGCCTCTTCATTGCTTTCGTGGCCTATGTGCCGCAGCTCGCAGCCGTCGAAGTCCCCTTCGAGTGTGTCGTAGAGGTCGCGATAGGCGATCATATTGTTGTTCAGTGCGTCGCACTCGTGCATTGTTTGGTTGATGACCAGCTTGGAGTCGCCGTAGATTATGAGCCTCTTGGCGCCGCAGGCTTTTGCCATCCGCATCCCGTGCAACAGGGCCTCGTATTCAGCTTCGTTGTTGAAGGCAGTGAACTGCATTCGCAGAATATATTTCAGCTTGTCTCCCTGGGGCGATGTCAGTATGACACCTGCGCCAGCTCCATCCTTTCACTTGGATCCGTCGAAGTGCATTATCTAGAGGTAAGACATATCTGGCTTTTTAGGGAGCTGATTCTCCATCTAGTGCACGAGGAAGTCAGGGAGAACTTGCGACTTGATTGCGTCATGCTTTTCATATGTAATGTCTCGTGGAGACAGCTCGATTCCCCAAAGCGCGACTCGTCTGGTGGCATCGGGGTTGTTGAGGATATGTCCAAGCGGGGCGTCGTTGACTACCACGATTGGGTGCTCCTGGAAATAGTGGCGCAGTCGCCTGGCTGTCATGAAGACTCCATATGCTAGCTTCTGATAGTGCAGGTACCGCTGCTTTGTTGGCGTGAGTACCTCGCTGAGGTAGTAGACTGGGCGCTGTACCCCAAGGACCTTGTTTTCCTTGGCTCGTTCCACCACGAGCACTATGCTGACCACCTGGTTGGTGGCGGAGATGTATAGCAACAGTGGTTCCCTTTCGTGTGGGGTCACCAGTACTGGTGAGGTAGACAGTAGACGCTTGAGGTCTTCGAATGCTTCCTGTGACTCATTGGTCCACTCGAACTTGTCAGCTTTGCGGAGAAGTTGGTAGAAGGGCAATGCCTTTTCACCCATTCGACTAATGAAGTGACTGAGCGCCGCAATTCGCCCAGCCATCTGTTGGAAACCTCTTACGTTCTTTGGCTTCTCCATGGCCAGTATGGCTTTTATTTTCTTCGGGTTCGCCTCGATCCCTCTCGCGGAGATGAGATATCCGAGTAGTTGCCCAGATGGTACACCGAAGGTGCATTTGTCCGGATTGAGCTTGATCCGGTAGCGGTCGAGGTTGGTGAAGGTTTCGCGTAAATCGTTGATTAGTGAGGCTTCCTCTTTGGTCTTGATTATGATGTCGTCAACATAGACTTGGATGTTGCGACCAAGTTGGTTCTTGAGGAAAGCCTGCATGCACCGCCGATAGGTTGCACCTGCGTTTTTTAGCCCGAAGGGCATTGTGTTGTAGCAGAACACGCCGAAAGGCGTTGTAAACGCCATTTTCTCTTGATCTTCCCCCTTCATTCGATTCTGGTTATAGCCTGAGTAGGCGTCGAGGAAGCAGAGGCACTCACATACCATGGTGGAGTCGATTATCTGGTCGATTCGTGGCAGCGGGAAGTGATCCTTTGGGCAGTGCTTATACAGAGAGGTAAAATCCACGCACATTCGTAGGATATCTGTGTCCTTTTTCGGTACTAGCACCATATTGGCGAGCCAAGTGTTTTCCTTGATCTCGTGTATTAATTTGGCGTCAAGAAGTCTGTTGATCTCCTTCTGACCGCTTGTGCTCTTGCCTCGGACAGTCGCCAAATTGTTTGCTTGACTGGCTTTGCGTCTAGGTTGACATTGAGTGTGTGCTCGGCGAATTCCCTGGGAACTCATGGCATGTCCGCTGG
This sequence comes from Avena sativa, assembly GCA_916181665.1. NCBI lineage: Eukaryota > Viridiplantae > Streptophyta > Magnoliopsida > Poales > Poaceae > Avena > Avena sativa. Next base: position 360,939,817 of record OV702290.1, on the reverse strand, counting down.
ACACCAGGCGAAGATTTCTCAGTGCTCACGGAGGAATTCAACAAGCGCGAGTTCCTATGCGGGACTCAAGTTGTTGGCGATGAGGGCCGTCTTGGCCGGGTCCGATGGCTGGACCTGAACTTTCTTCGTGTGCACCTACGAGTCGAAGGACAGGTCAGGTGAACTTGGCCGGCTCAGGGGAGGCAGACTGTTGTCTGTCGACTCCTTCAATCTTGTGAGTTCTTCCTGCATGCCGAAGGACTGGGAAATTCTGTTGAATTCCCTGTCGCAACTGTCGGACCTCTTGAAGCTCCCGTTGATTGTGATGACGGTGTTGGGGCCTGGCATTTTCATCTGCAGGTAGGCGTAGTGTGGCACTGCCATGAACCTAGCGAACACGACACGTCCGAGGATGCAGTGGTACTGTGAGGGCCAGTCGATGACTTCGAAGTCGATGCGTTCACGTCGAAAGTTTTTCGGCGTGCTGAAGATGACGTCGAGGTTGATTTTGCCAAGGGGATATATGCCCTTGCATGGGACGATGCCGTGGAATGTCGTGTCCGAGACCTCTAGGCAGGTCAGAGGGATCCTCATTGCTCGCAAGGTACTTGCGAACATAAGGTTAATGCCGCTTCCACCGTCCATGAAAACACGACTCATGTCAAATCCTCCAATCTGTGCCTCGAGTATGGGGAGGCAATGGCCCGGGCGGGGTACTTGACGGAGGTGGTCGCGCTTGTCGAAGGTAATGCATGAGTCGCTTCCACTGAGGTACTCAGTGGTGGATGGTGGTGAGTTTGTCGCCAAGTTGACTTGGCGAGTGATGGCCTTCTGCACCCGATTCGATGGGCATCCCTTTTGGATCATCATGTTGCCCGCGGCCCGTGGGTATAGCTCGCCGTCTTGATCGTGGATTGGTGCGGCCGCGGGCGGTGGCCCTCCAGGTGGTGGAGGAGGAGCTCCATGTGCTACAGCGCCTGTGGCAACTCCGTAGCCTCTGTTGACGGTGTCGCGATTCATCCGTGCCAAACCCTCGTGGAGCTTGAGGAACTCGCGGCCGTCCTTGAGAAGGTGGCTGTATTTCTTATTGCCATTGTGCTTGTCGATGTAGAAGTGCACGTTGCACGGCCCGGACAGTTTGTCCTCGATTGTTGTTGCAGGTGCCTCTTCGCGAGTGCGGCGTTGCCATACTTGCGTGGTTTTCCCGGAGTCGCGGTGTCCACCGCTGCGATAGCCGCTATTGTGATTGTCGTCACGCCTGTCGGCGTAGCCGGCTGCGACCATGTTGACGTCGTCGCGGTCATCATAGATGCACATTCGACGTTTGCTTCGGCGATCACGTCTGCGCTCGAGCTCTGCTTCGTCGTCGGAGTGAACGCGGTTTTTCACCGAATCTTCTCCATCTGCCCACCGATTCGCGATTTCCATCGGGTGGTCAATGGTTTTGGGATTCGAGCGACCCAGCTCCTCCCTGAGCTCTATGCGGCAATTACCGCCGTTGAATGCGTCAATCGCCCGGTCCTCCGAGATATTTTCTGTGGAGTTCGTGATGATGAACCACCTCTGGATGTACGAGCGTAATGACTCGCCCGACCTTTGCTGGCAGCATCTTAGTTCTTCGATTGATGCAGGCATTTTGTAGGTACCCTTGAAATTGTACACAAAGCTGTAGACCAGCTCATCCCAGCTGCGAATGGATCCGCGCGGGAGGTTATTGAGCCAAGCTCGGGCGGCGCCCTGCAGCTGTAGCCGTAGGCATTGCATGGCAGTGCTTCGACTCCCACCATAGAGCCTGACGGAGGAGATGTGGTCTTCCAACCAGATTTTCGGGTCCTGCAGGCTGTCAAACTTTGGGTTCTCCGATGGGAGCTTGAACCCCTTGGGGATTCGCTTTTGTCTGATGGCCCTGCTGAAGCATCTAGCGCCACAGAGCTCCACGTCTTCGTCCTCTGAGTCAGTCGATCGGGCACGTCGTGCCCTTGACTTGTCGATTTTGCGCTGCGTGATGTCATCACGAATGTCGTAGTCATGGTCGTGTCGCCGTGAGCGGCAATGTCGAGACAGATCGTGACTGTCTTCGCTGTACGAGGGTGAGGAATAGTGTTTTGCCAGAGCCTTGTTTTTCTTCGGCTCTGGCGTCGGCTCTTTGTCGAGAGCGGCCTCGATTAGCCCCAAGCCTGCGATCATAGATCGGTGCATGGCAGCTCGGGGATCTCCAATTGGCGGCTGGTTGTTGAGTAGGTACATGGTGGCCGCTGTCATAGATCTGAAGTCGAGGACTTTTGCAGCTTCTATGTGCTCCTTCTCGGTGAGATGGGCCATTCAAGATCGTCTCTTGTTGGCCATGTACTCGTTGCCTTTGGAGGAGGATCCTCCGTGGGAGGAGAACTCGGCCCTTCGAAGGCTCGACTCGTCTGCCGCCTTTTTACGCGCTTCGAGTTGCGCGATTGTTTGTAGCTGGCGTCTGTATTCTTCCTTCAACAGCCAATGATAGCTGATACATTGCAAATGTATCTATAATTTTTGATGTTCCATGCTTGGTTTTATCCACTTTCTTGTGTTTTGTCCACACTTTGGAGTACTTTTCATATGATTTCTTGGACTAACCTATTAACAAGAGCCACAGTGCCAGCTGCCTGTTTTCTCCTGTTTTTCGTTCCAGGAAAGTCATCAGATGCTAGAATACGAGACGAAGAGGAGCTAGGGGGCCACCACACCACCTGGCAGCGCGGGCCAGGCCTGGCCGCCAGGGGGTGGTGTGGCCAGCCCAGGATGCCCTCGAGATGAAAACCCTAAGTACCCGATCAAAAATCCATGAAAGAGTCTGTAGCCGCCGTAATCTCCATCCCTAGATTGGGAGGGATTTGAAGCTCTTCCCGGCACCCTGCCGGAGAGGGGAATTCACCCTAGAGGCATTCTTCATCACCATGCAAGCCTCCGGTGTGATGCTTGAGTAGTTCATTCTTGGACTACGGATCCATGTAGTAGCTAGATGGCTGGTTCTCCTCCTTTGTGCTTTCATGTCTAGATCTTGTGAGCTCCGTTCATGATCAAGATCATCTATTTGTAATTCTGCATGTTGTGTTTGTGGGGATCCGATGGATATTGAGATGCTATTTCAGATTGATTATTGATTCTATCATGTCTTCGTTATTTGTGATCTTGCATGCTTTCCGTTGTTAGTAGCTATCTTGGCCAAGTAGATGCTAGCAACTCCAAGAGTTAGTATTTATGCTCGATAGTGGGTTCATGCCTCTGGTAATCTGGGGATGTGACAGAAATCTCTAAGGTACTAGATGTGTTGTTGCTACTAGGGAGAAAACAACAATCCTTTGTTCATAGAACAATTGTATTGTTTACTTTACACGCAATTCGTAAAGCAATAATCTGTTGCTTGCAACTTAATACTGGAGGGGGTTCGGATGATAACCTGAAGGTGGATTATTAGTCATAGATGCAGTTGGATGGCGGTCTATGTATAATGTTGTAATGCCCAATCAAGTCTCAAAGGAGTCAAGATGATTAGTATATGCATGTATTGCTTTCTCGATGTTTGTCAATTGCCCTGCTGTAATTTGTTCTCCCAGCATGTTATCTATCTAAGGAGAGCCACCTCTAGTGAACTATGGATCCCGGTCCTTTTCTTTTACATACAATCTACAAACTGTTATTGCTTTGTGTTTACTTTCTGTAAAATTTTACTTCTTTCCATTCGATACGTTTAATCCTTTGTTTTCAGCAAAACACGGTGAGATTGACAACCTCATCGCAAGTTGGGGACAAAGTTCTGTGGTTGTGTTGTGCAGGTCTCCATGTTGCTGCTAGCACTGGTAGTGCGCCCTGCCAAGGCTCAGCTAGCAACACCTTTGGGGTGTTTCCTTGCTCCTACTGGTTCGATTAAACCTTGGTTTCATAACTGAGGGAAACTTGCTGCTGTGCTCATCATACCTTCCTCTTAGGGTTCCCAACAAGCTCTACAGCAATCACGAGCCATCAAGCATTTTTCTGGCACCGTTGCCGGGGAGTCAAGGACATCTTCACAAGGGGAGTCCCTCATAACCAATCTCTTTACTTTGTTATTTTTGTTTTGCTTAGTTTCCTTTTGCTTTGTTTGCTTGTTTCTTTATCAAAAACACACAAAAAATAGTCTTACGAGTTTGCTTTCTTATTTGAAAACACAAAAAAATGACTACTCTTGAAAACACTAAGTTGTGTGACTTCACTAGCACCAACAACAATGATTTTATGAGCACACCTATTGCTCCACCTGTGCCTGAAGATACTTTGTTTGAGATAAAACCAGCTTTGCTCAATCTTGTTATGAGAGAACAATTTTCTGGTATTGGTAATGAAGATGTTGCTGCCCATCTAAATAACTTTGTTGAACTTTGTGAGATGCAAAAGCATAGGGATGTAGATGGTGATGTTATTAAGCTGAAATTGTTTCCTTTCTCTTTGAGAGGAAAAGCTAAAGAATGGTTGAATTCCTTAACTAGGAATAGTATTGATTCTTGGACTAAATGCAAAGATGATTTCATTGGAAAATACTATCCACCTGCTAAGATTATATCTATGAGAAGTGAAATAATGAAGTTTAAACAATTTGATAATGAACATGTTGCTCAAGCTTGGGAAAGAATGAAATCTTTGGTAAAGAATTGTCCCACTCATGGACTGACTACTTGGATGATCATCCAAACTTTTTATACAGGATTGAACTATTCTTCAAGGAACCTATTGGACTCTGCTGCTGGAGGTACCTTTATGACCATTACTTTGGGTGCTGCAACAAAACTTCTGGACAATATGATGGTTAATTATTCTGAATGGCATACTGAGAGAGCTCCACAAGGTAGGAAGGTAAATTATGTTGAGGAAACCTCCTCCTCGAGTGATAAGATTGATATTATTATGTCTATTTTTGTTAATGGGAAAGCCCATATTGATCCAAGTAATGTTCCTTTAGCCTCTTTGGTTGCTCAAGAAGAGCAAGTTGATGTGAACTTCATAAGAAATAATAATTTTGGCAATAATGCTTATAGGAGTAATTTTGGTAACAACAATTATAAGACATATCCTCCCAACAATGGTAATGCTTATGGAAGTTCCTACAACAATAATAGGAGTGCACCCTCTGAACTTGAAGTTATGCTTAAAGACTTTATTAGTAAGCAAACTGCTTTCAATAAAACTATTGAGGAAAAACTCTCTAATGCTGAAAGAAATATAGCATCTTTAGCTGAAGCTCAATCTTCTTTGAATAAAATGGCTGCTAAACCTGAAACTAATGATAATCCCTTTGCAGCTACTAATGCTAAACAAGTAAGAATTGATGAAAATGTTAGACTATTAGCTAAATTACATGCTAAGTGGGAAAGAGAAGATGAAATTGCTAGAAACATTAGTGTTTCTACTATTAACACCACTAGTGTTGAGGCTAGTAATAGTTCTACTACTCTAGATGATAAATTTGATTTTGATCTTGATGGTTGCAACATCTCTGAAGTTATTAAGTTCCTACAAAAGCTTGCTAAAAGTCCTAATGCTAGTGCTATGAACATGGCCTTTACAAAACACATTACTGATGCTCTCATAAAGATTAAAGAAGAAAAGATGAAACATAAAGCTTCTATTCCTATAAAACAAGAAGATGGTTGGGAACCCATCATTAATATGAAAGTGAATGACTTTGATTTCAAAGCTTTATGTGATCTTGATAGTAGTGTTTCTATTATGCCTGGAAGGATTTATGATATGCTTGATTTGCCTCCACTTGAAGATTGTTATTTGAATGTCCCACTTGATGATAATGCTAGAAAGAAACTCATGGGGAGTCTTAATGATGTTTTTATTATGGTTAACAATGCCTATGTCCCCGTTGATTTCTATGTTTTGGATGTTGAATACAATGCTTCTTGTCCTATTACTTTGGGAAGACCTTTTCTTAGAACTGTTGGTGCCATTATTGATATGAAAGAAGGCACCATTAAATATCAACTCCCACTCAAGAAAGGTATAGAACACTTCCCTAAGAAGAGAGATAAGATTTATTTTGCCACTCCTATGAAAACAAAATTTGGTCTTAATGCTTCTTCATTTGAGAACACTTGATTTTCTCTTGCTTCTTATGCCTAACTTAAAGGCGTTAAAGAAAGGTACTTATTGGGAGATAACCCAAAAGTTTTAGATGAGTCTTGGAAGTTATTACTTCAGTAATAACCGCTCCTTATCCTTTTTATTTGCTTTTTGTGCCAAGAGTAACCTCTAATGAGAGAGAAGTAATGATTGGGAAAGTTGCTCTCCCGAAACAGATTTCTGTGCTTCACCGTAAAAATTCGTGTAAAATCTCTGAACATATTTTTGAGGCGTGAATTTTTGTGCTTCTGCCCCAGGTTGTTATCTAACTTTCTATAGTTCAACAGTTTTTTATTTTAGCAAGAGAAGGTCTTCGAAAAAATTCGTCTTTACCTGCTGGTCTGTTTTGACAGATTTCTGCCATTTTCTGCATTTGCTTCTTGTTGGTTCCTTTTTTGAGTTCTTTTGGGGAATTGACCTTTCTGAGGGAAGTAATATAGTAGCTAGTGTTCTAATGGAAGTTTATTTGGTGTTAGAACTGAACCTTAAGACTTATTTATCTTGAGTGCACTAATGTTGCTAATAAAGATTGTGTGAAGTTTTGTATGAAGGAAACAATTCAGGTGTATGGAAGGAATGAGTAATGAGATGAAGGATGGACTAAAGATCAAGCTTGCGGATGCCACACGTGTCACCCCAAGAAATATCCAAGAAGTACAAGCGTCAAAGCTTGGGGATGCCTTGGAAGGAATGAGTAATGAGATGAAGGATTGACTAAAGCTCAAGCTTGGGGATGCCACGCGTGTCACCCCAAGAAATATCCAAGAAGTCAAGCGTCAAAGCTTGGGGATGCCCAAGGCATCCCCTTCTTCATCAATAAAAATTCCAGGTTTCTTCCAAAGGCTTCATTTTTATTGTTTCACGCATGATTGTGTTGTTCTTGGAGCGTCTTCTTTTTCGTTTTAGTTTTGTTTTTTCGTTTGCTTTTGTTTGCTTAGTTTTCTGAATAAATTGGTTGGACCCCCTCTTTCATACATTGGTTTGCAAATAGTTTGGTTTGGTTTGGAAAAGAGTAGGAAAGTTCATACTTATGTGGTAAAAAGAGCTCATTTTTGACTGTGGCCTATGCTTTGTCATGCCATGCTTGATATTGTTTTGGCTTTATGCTTAGTATTCTTTGTTGTAGCATGACTTGTTATAAACAATTGAGATTGCTTAATGTGCCTTGGATGAATCATGCGTTGTTTTAGCATATTAAACCATAGTATAGTGGTATTCTCCTTTGATGCTTTATTTGGGTTGACTTGGCGCATTCTCACACCATGTTATGACTATCTCAAGTCACCATAGCCTTTATGATCCTTTAGTTTTCAACTTGTAGTATCACTTTATGCTTTGATCAATGATGTTTTGTCGCTCTGCATGATTATGGCCATTATTGCTCTCTTAGTTTGTCGCTCCCAGTCTTTTGCTAGCCTCCACAACCAAGTATGAGTTCCACTGATGCATCCAACTCCCTAAACCAAGTTATTCCAAAGGGTACACCATGCCTACCTACTAGCTTATGCTATTCCAAGTATATTCATGCTTTTGTTTACCTTCCAAATTAAACTTGTTATGAGAAAACTAGTGATTAAAGCTCTCACGAACTTGATGGCACACTTTACTTTTCTTGCCCTTAATAAACTTGAACCATTGGGTCCTTCTTTGTTGCGTATATGCTTGCGCTTTATAAGTTGAAATTAGCAGAGCCATGTATCATGGGGACCGCTTTCAACATTGCACTTGTACTTTGTACCCCGTTGATATCATGTTCTTTTGCTTACAGATCCCGGTGGTGTGAAATAAAAGTGGAACTTGTAAGATCATGGAGTTTGTATGTGTGTTAGAGAAACGCCTGGGTCGCTAGCCTAAGCCATGCTTAATCATGGTGGAAACTTGCAGCACACCATAATGAGCACTCTATGAAGCATCCTCAATAAAAACCTATGCAAATAGCAAATAAAAAGATCGTTGAGATGCTCATTGTTTGCTTGCCTTGTCATTTTGATTATGGGATAGCTCCTGAATCATGTGCAAGGGGTACCCCGTTGGCGGTTCTTTATGATACATATGTACTTACAATGACAAGAGCTTACTTGTGACTAAAGTTGAGTAGCATGAGGATCGGTCTTCGTAAGTAAGGGGCATGAGATTTCGGTTTATAACTTGTCAAGCATATCCTCTTAGTTGTGTCACTTTAACCTTAATCACCTTCAAGATGCTTATGATAGGGGCAATGAGAGCTGAAAGCTATAAGTACCATAATTAATGGAAGCTCTTTATGAGACTTGAATCCCTACTTCCTTCTATGAAGGACCTTTCTTCCACCATTATATTGAGTCTCCATCTTCTACCTTTATGCACCTACTTTCAGAGCATAGTGGCCATTCTTAGTTCTATGTGCATTGTCCCAAGACTAGTTGATTGATGCATAACTTGATATTGCTTGTTTTGAACTATTTGTATCTAGTCACTCTTATGAACTTTGAAGGTGTCCTATGCATTTATATTTGCTACTCTATGAGGGACAAGATGAATACTATTATGCTATGTTTTCTTTATGTGAAACAAACAAACGTCTTGCAAAGCATTCTTATTCATGAATCTTTTGTTTGTGCCTTTTCATGTTGCATCATAGTTTCTTTGTCTTATTGATAGAACTTTGTCTTTCATGTTTTGATTGAAGTACTATGATCCCAGCTTTGAATGTTTTACAAATACTTTGATCAAGTCTTTGACGGTGCATGTCACCTCAAAAATTATTCTTTCTTTTTATCACTTACCTACTCGAGGACGAGAAGGAGTTAAGCTTGGGGATGTTGATACATTGCAAATGTATCTATAATTTTTGATGTTCCATGCTTGGTTTTATCCACTTTCTTGTGTTTTGTCCACACTTTGGAGTAGTTTTCATATGATTTCTTGGACTAACCTATTAACAAGAGCCACAGTGCCAGCTGCCTATTTTCTGCTGTTTTTGGTTCCAGGAAAGTCAGAAAATGAATATTCTCGGAATTGGACGGGACAAAAGCCAAAGTGCCTATTTTTCCGGAAGTCATCAGATGCCAGAATACGAGACAGAGAGGAGCCACGGGGCCACCACACCACCTGGCCGCACGGGCCAGGCCTGGCCGTGCCAGGGGGTGGTGTGGCCAGGCCAGGCACCCCCTCGGCCTCTCCTTCCGCCTATAAGATGCCCTCGGGACGAAAACCCTAAGTACCCGATCAAAAATCCACGAAAGAGTCTGTAGCCACCGTCATCTCCATCCCTAGATCGGGAGGGATTTGAAGCTCTTCCCGGCACCCTGCCGGAGAGGGGAATTCACCCTGGAGGCCTTCTTCATCACCATGCAAGCCTCCGGTGTGATGCGTGAGTAGTTCATCCTTGGACTACAGATCCATGTAGTAGCTAGATGGCTGGTTCTCCTCCTTTGTGCTTTCATGTCTAGATATTGTGAGCTCCGTTCATGATCAAGATCATCTATTTGTAATTATGTATGTTGTGTTTGCGGGGATCCGATGGATATTGAGATGCTATTTCAGATTGATTATTGATTCTATCATGTCTTTGTTATTTGTGATCTTGCATGCTTTCCCTTGTTAGTAGCTATCATGGCCAAGTAGATGCTAGCAACTCCAAGAGTTAGTATTTATGCTCGATAGTGGGTTCATGCCTCTAGTAATCTGGGGAAGTGATAGAAATCTCTAAGGTACTAGATGTGCTGTTTCTACTAGGGAGAAAACAACAATCCTTTGTTCATAGAACAATCGTATTGTTTACTTTACACGCATTTCGTAAAGCAATAATTTGTTGCTTGCAACTTAATACTGGAGGGGGTTCGGATGATAACCTGAAGGTGGATTATTAGTCATAGATGCAGTTGGATGGCGGTCTATGTATAATGTTGTAATGCCCAATCAAGTCTCAAAGGAGTCAAGATGATTAGTATATGCATGTATTGCTTTCTCGATGTTTGTCAATTGCCCTGCTGTAATTTGTTCTCCCAGCATGTTATCTATCTAAGGAGAGCCACCTCTAGTGAACTATGGATCCCGGTCCTTTTCTTTTACATACAATCTACAAACTGTTATTGCTTTGTGTTTACTTTCTGTAAAATTTTACTTCTTTCCATTCGATACATTTAATACTTTGTTTTCAGCAAAACACGGTGAGATTGACAACCTCATCGCAAGTTGGGGACAAAGTTCTGTGGTTGTGTTGTGCAGGTCTCCATGTTGCTACTAGCACCGATAGTGCGCCCTGCCAAGGCTCAGCTAGCAACACCTTTGGGGTGTTTCCTTGCTCCTACTGGTTCAATTAAACATTGGTTTCATAACTGAGGGAATCTTGCTACTGTGCTCATCATACCTTCCTCTTGGGGTTCCCAACGAGTTCTACATCAATCACGAGCCATCAATATCCCATCAACATTTCTTGTGGCGTACCTGGGGGCAGAGGATTGCCTCGCAGGGCGTCTCAGCAGCGATCCCACTTAAGATCGTTGAGCTTGATCATGACACGTTCACCAGTGTGCTCGTTCACCATGGTTGGGGGTTCGACTGCCCCTCCATTGTTGGTGGTCACGCCGTTGCCACCGTTGGTGGGGCCACCGTTGGGAGGTCCGCTATTAGGGATGCCACCGTTAGGTGGATCAGAGCCGTTGCCACCATTTTCGCGATTAGCGGTGGATTCGCCAGTGTTAATTACGGCGCACATGAAGTGGCTGGGGAAGCTGTTGCTCCCGCAACTCTCGGATCCGGAGCCATAGACTCCATCTTCCGTTTCTAAGCCACCCAAATCGGATCCGCGACTGTTGTCGCTGTCCGTGCTCTCAACTGTTGCTGAGGTGTTGAGCTTGCTGAGGGTGCTGATTGGTGGTAGGAACCACGATGCTGGAGCAATCGTGGATGCCGTTGGCTGGTCAGGCATTCGAAGCATGCCCATCTGACCAACTTGGAAGATGAAGCTCCCTATCGTCAGGCTGATTCCGTCTCCCACGGACTCGAAAGCCGGGCGAGTAGCAGGCGTGTGGACGGTGAAGTCGAACGCGCCAAAGAGCTGGCGAATCTCCGCTATTGCAGAGTTGTAGATCATGGTTGATGAGGCCGAAGAAGCCAAAACATCAGCACTCCCAATTCCCACAGACGGCGCCAATTGACGAGGGTTTAACTCATCAATGCCCATTGTTATGGACTTGGGTTTTGGACAAGGAGGGAGAAATGGAAGCATCAATCGGCTAGCAAACAAGCACACAGGGTCGCAAGGTTTACCCAAGTTCAGGCCTCGTTTAGGTCCCTACTCCTGCTTGTCTGCTTTTGGAATTAACTAAGGAATCGAAGATTACAATGGTGCGCAGATGCAATTTGGCGAGGGTTGTGGAAACTAGGGTTCGTGTGTCCTCCTCGCTGCCCCCTCCTGGCCTTTATATAGATAGGCCAGGTCTCAGGTAGCAGGTCGAGTCGGTTACAGATTAGGGTTTGCCCTTCAAACTTTCTATCTTTAGATTTCTTCTTGTCTCGCAAGTTATTGAGAGTCTGTAGGCCACTCGAAATCTTCATTGGGCCATGGCAACGCCATGGGCTTCCATCGTATCTGGACCGTATATACCAATCTCGAGTACAGGTAGGGTATACCCATGTCAACATGTATCCACTAGAGTTCATTCAATGTGTGTTCTATTCATAAACCACATGGATCCACTAGATGCCATTGCATGTGTGTTCTTTTCATAAACTACATGGATCCACTAGATGTCATTGCATGTGTGTTCTATGCCTAAACCACATGGATCCACTAGATGCCATTGTATGTGTGTTCTTTTCATAAACCACATGGATCCACTAGAGTTCATTGCACGTGTGTTCTATTCATAAACCACATGGATCCACTAGATGCCATTGCATGTGTGTTCTTTTCATAAACCACATGGATCCACTAGAAGCCATTGCGTGTGTGTTCTTTTCATAAACCACATGGATCCACTAGAGTTCATTGCATGTGTGTTCTTTTCATAAACCACATGGATCTACTAGATGCCATTGCATGTGTGTTCTTTTCATAAATCACATGGATCCACTAGAGTTCATTGCATGTGTGTTCTTTTCATAAACCACATGGATCCACTAGATTCCATTCCATGTGTGCTCTTTTCATAAACCACATGGATCCACTAGAGTTCATTGCATGTGTGTTCTATTCCCAAACCACATGGATCAACTAGATGCTATTGGATGTGTGTTCTTTTCATGAACCACATGGATCCACTAGATGTTATTGCATGTGTGTTCTTTTCGTAAACCCCATGGATCCACTAGAGTTCATTGCATGTGTGTTCTTTTCATAAACCACATGGATCTACTAGAGTTCATTCCATGTGTGTTCTTTTCATAAACCGCATGGATCCACTAGATGCCATTGCATGTGTTTTCTTTTCATAAACCACATGGATCCACTAGATGTCATTGCATGCGTGTTATATTCCTAAACCACATGGATCCACTAGATGTTATTGCATGTGTGTTCTTTTCATAAACCACATGGATCCACTAGAGTTCATTGCATGTGTGTTTTATTCCTAAACCACATGGATCCACTAGATGCCATTGGATGTGTGTGTGTATCAGTGTGCATCATTGTGGTTTTAGGAAAAGAACACATCCAAATATGCCACTCCAACATGTGGTGTCCAACCATGTCCAGGAACCCTAGCAGCATGATGGGATTCAACTACAGCATGCATTCTACCACCAGCTTGAAAGTTGCTGCATCACCACATCCACTTGGATGTCTGTGTGTATTAGTGTGGTTTTGGAAAATAAGACATGCAGTAATGCCACTCCAGCATGTGTGTTCTGTTAATAAACCACATGGATCCACTAGATTCCATTGCATGTGTGTTCTATTCCTAAACCACATGGATCCAGTAGATGCCATTGCATGTGTGTTCTTTTCATAAACCAAATGGATCCACTAGATGTCATTGCATGTGTGTTCTATCCCTAAACCACATGGATCTACTAGATGCCATTGCATGTGTGTTCTTATCATAAACCACATGGATCCACTAGAGTTCATTGCATGTGTGTTCTTTTCATAAACCACATGGATACACTATAGTTCATAGCATGTGTGTTATTTTCATAAACCACATGGATCCACTAGAGTTCATTGCATGTGTGTTCTTTTCATAAACTACATGGATCCACTAGAGTTCATTGCATTTGTGCTGTTTTCATAAACCACATGGACCCACTAGAGTTCATTGCATGTTTGTTCTTTTCATAAACCACATGGATCCACTAGATGTCATTGCACATGTGTTATTTTCATAAACTACATTGATCCATTAGAGTTCATTGCAAGTGTCTTCTTTTCATAAACCACATGGATCCACTAGAGTTCATTGCGTCTGTTTTTTCATAAACCACATGGATCCACTAGATGCCATTGCATGTGTGTTCTTTTCATAAACCACAAGGATCCTATAGATGCCATTGGATGTGTGTTATAAACCACATGGATCCACCAGAGTTCATTGCATGTGTGTTCTTTTCATAAACCACATGGATCCACTAGATGCCATTGCATGTGTAATACCCCTACTTTTACTATTAGAAATTAGGGTTTGGTTTTGTGCATCATGAGCATAGCATGCATATCATGGCCTGACAAACATTGCATCAAGAGAAATAATAAACCCTAATATTTCCCCTCTTTCTTTGAAACTTATTCAAAAGGGTGGCTTTTATATTTTGAAAAACACAAAATATATGGAACCCAAATGGTTATAAAGGGTACCCACAGTATTTTACTATGTTTACAACAACCTCTGGTATTTGAAAATATTCAAAACACTTTGAAATCTGAAAATACAAGGAGAAAAGATATAAAAACTAAATAGTAAAAGATTTCTAAAATGAAAACTAACCCTAGCTCTAATTGGGCCGAGCCCATCTCCCTTATCTCCTTCCCCCTCTGCTAACCGCCGGTCAGCGCGCAGCCAGTAGCCGCTTTGCAAGCTTTGCCGCTGATACGTCCAAAACGTATCTACTTTCCCGAACACTTTTGCTATTGTTTCTCCTCTAAACTTGTGTGATTTGGATGCAACTAATGCGGACTAACACTGTTTTCAGCAGAATTGCCTTGGTGTCTACTTTTTGTGCAGAAAATCAACTATCAAGAAAAATTCCGGAAAATATGCCAAAAATCCTATTTCACCCGAAGATTCTAGGAGCCAGAATACGAGACGGAGAAGAGCCAGGGGGTGGCCACACCACCTGGTGGCGTGGGCTAGGCCAGGCCGCGCCAGGGGGTGGTGTGGGCCCCGCAGGCACCCCCTCGGTCTCCCTCTTCGCCTATAAGGAGCCTTCTGACCTAAAAACTTCGGGGGGTTTGACGTTTTTCTAGAAGGAGTTCCGCTCCGCTGCCACCACCAGATTCCACGAAACAGCACCAGAAACTCCGTTCTGGCACCCTGCCGGGACGGGGAATTGGAGGAGATCATCGCCATCACCATCACCATCGCTTCTCCATCGACCATCCATGTTTCCCCCATCTATGAGTGAGTAATCCCCCGCTGTAGGCTATGGGGATGGTAGGGATTGGATGAGATCGTTCATGTAATGGCATCAGATTGTTAAGGCATGGTGCCTAGTATCTTTTATTAGTTCTTTATGACTTTGTTGCGACTTGTTGTGCTTAATGCTTGTCACTAGGGCCCGAGTGCCATGATTTCAGATCTGAACATGTTATTGATTCATTATGATAGTATTGTTTATGGTCTTATCTACAAGTTGTATACACACGTTGTTGTCCGGAACCAATGGCCCCGAAGTGACAGAAATCGGGATAACCGGAGGGAATGGCTTTGATGTGAGGATCACATGTGTTCACGGAGTGTTAATGCTTTGCTCCGGTGCTCTATTAAAAGTAGCACTTTAATTGCCAGTAGTTCCCTTGAGGCCCCGCTGCAAATGGGCTGGCAGTACAAAAGATGTTGTGCAAGTTCTCATTGCGAGCACGTATCACTATATATGGAACACATGCCTAGGATTATCTAGTACTTGGATGCTTTATCTTATTTATCTACAATTGCCCTATGCTCTGATTGCTATGTGGATTGTCTTGTCCATGCAACGCCCGTCCATCCATCCCAATGCCTATCGCACTCGAATCCCACTGTTTACTGCTTTTGTTACTACTGTCTTTACTTTACTACAGTTGGTACTTTGCTATTTCTACTACAAAACTATTGCTACTGATAAACTGCTGTGAGCAAGATTGTTTCCAGGTGCAGCTGAATTGACAATTCAGTAGTTAAGGCTTATAAATATTCTTTGGCTCCCCTTGTGTCGAATCAATAAATTGGGTTTCACTTCCCTCGAAAATACTGCTATACACCCCCTATACTTGTGGGTCATCAAGACTATTTTCTGGCGCCATTGCCGAGGAGCAAAGCTTTATTTATCAAGTTCACTTGGATTCTCTATTGTTCGCTGCTATCCATCCATCATGGGTAAGTCTCGTGATGGCAAGGTTCCTATTTTACCATCCACTACAAGAAGAGGTACGGTTCTGAACACCTCTATTGCTCTTGATTCACCGTCTATTATAAGTAAGCTCGTTACACCACCACATACACATGCTACACACACTGCTACTACTGCTGAATCTGAAACTTCTGATGCTTATGATGCTGCTTCTACTGTGCTTGATAAGAGTGGTTCATTAGGTCCTTTCCTAGATGCTACGATTGCTAGAACTATAGCTGGAAATACCGAAACTCCTAATGAAGACACTACCACACCTGTTAGTTCACCTGAGTCTAGTGAAAGTTATGATATTGAAGATGGTTATGTTGAGATGACCGATGAATTTATTAAAGAATGTAAAAACACCCATGATAGGAGCGCTACTAAGAGTCTCCTTGAGAGGCGTACTATTAGACCCAAATTATCTCATGTTGCTAAGTTTGCTGCTTCTCCCATAAACATTATAGATGAAGATTATGATTTCTCTCTCGATCTATCTTACATAGCTATTGTCGAGAAAGAACCTTTTTGTGGGACTAAGAATGAAAGTGCGGTAGCACATATGAATGAACTTTCTACTATGAGTGGCTTGTTTTCTGATGATATTAAGATGTGTACTTACTTTGTTGCCAAGATCTTCCCCTTTTCACTGAAAGGAGAAGCTAAAACTTGGTTTAGTAATTTACCTCCTAGATCTATTGATAGCCCTGAGTGTTTGATTAGTACTTTCCTGCAGAAATATTTTCCTCCTAGTGCTAGATATGCTATTTTGCAGGAACTTTTTGATTTTAAACAGGGAGAAAAAGAGGTATTGCCTGAATCTTGGGCAAGGTTTTGTGCTTTGATTCATGCACAGGCTGGAAGCCCATTACCTAAGAATGAGCTTCTTGATATATTTTATAATGGACTAACTGAAGAATCTAGGACATACCTAGATAGTTGTGCTGATTGTGTTTTTAGGAATAGGACTCCAAAGGAAGCTGAGGAATTGATGGCTAAAATAAGCAAGAATTATGAAGATTGGACTCCTCCTAAACAAGCTATACCTGAAGTAAATGTACCTGAACCATCTATTCTGGTGCCTATTCCAACATCAAAGAAGAGGGGAGTTATTGAATTAAATGATGAAGTGATGAAGGAAGCCAAGAAATGTCTTAAAGAGAAGGGAATTAAAGCTGCAGATGTCAAGAATTTACCTCCTATAGAAGAATTATGTAAGCATATTCCCTACTCATCCACTATTGAGGTACACTCTCTCCAACACTTTGATGAAGGTGATATCCCTTACTCTAAACCTCCTAATTAATGCTTAGAAGAATTCGATATCTTTATTGTTAAGGAAGATAACTTTAATAAAAGGGTACAAAATCATCTAATGGAAAACACTAGAGCTATTGTTGAGTTGAAAGATATTGTGGAAAGAACCTCTAATGATGTTAAAATGATTGTTAAACACTTTCAAATGGTTCAAACTCAAATAGATCAACTCATTAAAGTACAAAACGACTTGCTAGTTAATGCTGCTAAAGAAAAACATGCTTATGAAATTAGAACTAGAAGTGGAGCTGCTACCCAGGATCCTCTATATCCTGAGGGGCATCCCAAAAGAATTGAGCAAGATTCTCAACAAGCTTAAAATAGTGGTTCTACTCGTAAGAAAAGGAAAAAGAAGCATAAAACTGTTGTACAACCCTCTGAACCTGCTATAGATCCTAATAGTATATCTATCTCTGATGCTGAAAATGAAAGTGGTAATGAAGAAAATGAAGTTCCTAATGTAGAAAAAGTTGAAGAAGAACCTAAAAACCACACTAAGAATACTAAATACACCAAAGAAGATTTTATTGCTAAGAAACATGGTAGTGAAAGAGAACCTTGGGTCCAAAAACCTATGCCTTTCCCTGATAAGAAACACAAGTCAAAGGAAGATGAACACTATAATAAGTTTTGTGAGTGGATGAAACCTTTATTCTTGCAAATTCCTTTGACTGATGCTATTAAATTGCCTCCTTACTCAAAGTATATGAAGGATATTGTCTCGAATAAAAGGAAGATCCCTAATGAAGAAATTTCTACTTTCCTTGCTAATTATTCTTTCAATGGTAAGGTTCCTAAGAAACTTGGAGACCCAGGGATTCCAACTATCCCTTGCTCTATTAAGAACAGTTATGTTAGACATGCTTTGTGTGATTTGGGAGCTAGAGTTAGTGTTATGCCTTTCTCTCTCTATAAGAGGCTTCGACTAGAAAAATTAATACCAACTGATATATCTTTGCAAATGGCTGATAAATCTACCACTATTCATGTTGGTATATGTGAGGATGTACCTGTTCAAGTGGCTCATAATTGCTTGATATTAACTGATTTTGTTGTGCTTGAAATGCCTGAAGATGATAATATGTCTATTATTCTTGGGAGACCTTTTCTTAATAATGCAGGAGCTGTTATCAATTGTTATCAAGGAAAGGTGGCCTTCAATGTTAATGACAAGGAACATACTGTCTATTTCCCCAAGAAGGTTGAAAGAACTTATGGTTTGAATTCAATTGAACATGTTGAGGGCATTCAAGTTGGAGAAATATATTGTCCCATACCAAGAGAAAAATTTGAAACTATTATGATTGGGACCATTGCTATCAAGGTTGAGGTAACATAATCATTAGTGGAATACAAAGTTTTGTCTCATATGGAATTGTTTTGGTAGCAAGACCTGATCAACTTTGTTAACAAAAGGATTTCATTGAACAAAACAATGTTTTCACTATGATTATCTTCATCTACTTCTATCCTATGCATTTTAGTTTTTGTTTTCGTTTAGTTCTCTTTTTGTTGTTAGTTGCTTGCATGTTAGAGTGTCTTAGAACTTCTGTAGTTCTAGCTTTGTTTTGTCCTTGCATCATGTTTCCAAAAAAAATTTGTTTTTAGAAAATCATTCTTCTATGCCTGAAAATGCCCAAAAATAAAGTGTCTCGAAAAATTCCAGAAAATTCATATTAATTTTTTACATGAAAAAAGGGGCAGAGGAGTACCTGGGAGGTACCAGGGGGGCCCACCAGGCAGGCACACCACATGGTGGCACGGCCAGCCCTGGGTGGCGCCATGCCCTGGTGTGGCCACCCCTGGCCCCCCACTAACTCTCTCACCTGCCACTTTCTTCTCTCTCCCGGGTAAGCTCCAGTTCATTGCTCAAAGTCGCGTTCTTGCTGTGCTTGCTCTCAATTTTTTCGATCTCCTTGCTCAGGCCATCTTTCTTGCTGAAATTTGGAGCATTTGTTCCCTGGTATGTGACTCCTCCCCTTGACCAAGTAGATTTGTGTTTAGTGGATTATATCTTGAGTATTTGCTGCTATAGGTGACAAGTTTTGAGAGCTTGTAAGCTTGTTTGATGCTTAGAGATATAGTTTTGATGCATGTTTAGGCCTCTTGCAAGTCCCTATGAGTAGAATCCTTCATTATATTTACTTTGCAATCACTTGTTTAATAGGTGTTTAAATTTCAGAATACCAAGCATGAACAACCATACTTTTGGAGAGATATTTGAGAGTGATGCACCTAGGAGGTCGAGGCCCTCAAGATCAGCCTCTCAGGCTAGGCCATCATACAACGAAGATCTCATTGCAACTCGTATTGGTAGTGAAAGGGTTGATAGGGATGCTCACCCATCCTCTTTTCCTTGTTTTACTTTCTTACAAGCTGTAGGTATTCTTGATGATTTCTTGCTACTGATTGAGAGAGTTGGTTTGACCTCATATATGCAAGATGAGAGTGTGCAATACGCTATGCTCACCAAAACTTTTGTTGAGAGCTTCACATTTACTAACACATCCTATCAGTCGACTATCTCTTTTAAAATCTATAATCTGCCCTTCACCATGCCTTTGGAGAGATTTTGCAGTTTTGTAGGTGTACGCATGACAGGGACCGTGAAGAAAATTCAAGGGCGACCCGCTGATTTGTTGGAGCTTTACCGAGGGGTGACTAATGATGATGACCGCGTGGCGCAACGCGGAAAGATAAGAAATATCCAACTCCCTGCTCTTAGATACTTTGCATATTATCTTGCTACTAGTGTACTGGGTAGGGAGAACACAAGTAATATCTCCAACTATCATTTAGCATTCCTTGCTACTACGCTTAACATTGATACTCGGTACAATCTTGGCTCGCTTATTGCTCGCCGCCTAGCTGCTAGGGGGCCTATCTATGGGGGCATCATTGCCTCGCGTATAGTCAATGCATTAGGTCTTTTAGTGGATCCCAATGATGCTATGCTGGCACCACAGAGGCTTGACCTTGTTGCTATGAAAACTCATCACTTTGTCACTGCTACTTCTGATTTGGACAGTCTAGTATATAGGATGCTTTTCACTGACGGGGATGAAAGGGAGATCCTTTTGCCACAACCTTCTTTGCTTAGTGTTCACAGGAGACCGTGGTCACGCTCCAAGGAGGAGGTGGACGAGCAGCTTCGCTTGCTGGGTTTCCATGAGCAGCACCAGGAGGATGTGCCCTCCTATGATTACTCCGCGCATTATGGAGGGACGTACTCGAGCTCGCACCAGGACGAGGGGACCTCTTCGTCGTACCAGGGTGACACTTCATCCTGGCCAGCTTGGGATTGATACCCACTTAGGCCAAAAGCCTAAGCTTGGGGGGAGGTATGCCGACACCGCACTCATCTCCATATCATGTTGCGTCGGTACTTTGTATAGTCATGTTTTCGTTCTCTTTTTAGTTTTCATTCTTCTTTGCTTTTGCTTTCTAAAACACAAAAAGACCAAAAATATTTCTGTTGTTTCTCTTTGGTTTGCTTCTTATTTTTGCCTTGGTTTGTTTTTCCCTTTTTGTTGTTTGAACTATTTGAAAAACCCAAAAAGATTTTGCTTTGCTTGTTTTTCCTCTTTGATCCTTGTTTTAAAAATCAAAAACAACAAAAATATTTATCGTTCTTCTTTGGTTTTTATGAGTTTGTTATAGGGTTCAGCAGTCCTCAGTGGATATTGGTTTCATATTATTATTCAAGCCACACAAGTGAACAACAATAATGAGGATTAATGACAACTTGGGGCATAGTAAGAGGCTGGTAACGAACTCTATTTGTTTTCATTTTTGTACAAATACTCATCACTATGGGCATGCTTAGTCCATTCATGTAGAGTGTATGTTATCTTTGGATGCTTAGTAGTTCTTTCTTTCTTATGATTAGCTCTAGCTCGCTAATAGTTTCTAGCATGTCTTATGAATGTTTGCTTGCATTGCTCTATTCATAACTTGGTATGACACCGTGGTATCCTCCTCTGAATGTTTTATTTGAATTGACTTGGCACATGCTCACGCATGCACATGACTGTAATAATCAGTTAAGCCTTGATGAATTATTTTGCCTTGAGGATCTTGAATCACTTTCATGCCATGATTAGTCTTATTTTGTAGCAAGTATGATTATGACAGCTATTGCTCTCTCGTTGGTCGCTCCCTCACTATTGCTAGCCTTCACTTCCACTGAGTGTTTTACTCATGTTTCCAACTCCCTTAAACCAAATATTGCCAAAGTGTCCACCATACCTACCTATTAGAATCATTTGCTACTTCCATGCATATTCAATATGCCTTGTTTTCTTCCGAATAAAATGTTTGCTTGTTATGAGAAAGTTAGTTAGTAAAGCTCTCACGAACTTGATGGCACAATTTATTTTCTTGCACTTAATAAACCTGAACCATTGCGTCCTTCTTTGTTGCGTATATGCTTGCGCTTTATGAGTTGAAGTTAGCAGAACCATGTATCATGGGGACCGCTTTCAACACTTCATTGCTACTTTGCACCTTGTTGATATCATGTTCTTTTGCTTATGGATCCCGGCGGTGTGAAATAAAAGTGGAACTTGTAAGATCATGGAGTTTGTAGTATGTTAGAGAAACGCCTAGGCCGCTAGCCTAAGCCATGCCTAATCATGGTGGAAACTTGCAGCATAACCATAATGAGCATTCTATGAAGCATCCTCAATAAAAATCTATGCACATAGTAAATAAAAAGATCGCCGAGATGCTCATTATCTGCTTGCCTTGTTATTTTGATTATGGGACAACTCCCGTGTCATGTGCAAGGGGTACCCCGTTGGTGGTTCTCTATGATACGTATATACTTACAATGACAAGAGCTTACTTGTGACTGAAGTTGAGTAGCATGAGGATTGGTCTTCGTAAGTAAGGGGCATGAGACTTCGATTTATAACTTGTCAAGCATATCCTCTTAGTTGTGTCACTTTAACCTTAACCATTTAAAGATGCTTATGATAGGGGCAATGAGAGCTCAAAGCTAACGAGTACCATACTTTCAGCATTTGGAAGCCTTTCAAATTATTTAAAACCTTTTCATGTTGAGTCTCCATACATTCCCTGAGCACCTTCTTGAGAGCATAGTTGTCATTCTTTGTGCTTGTCCCATTACTTGATTATTTGTGTTATGACTTTGATGCTTGTATCTTTGATATCTTTACTTCTAGTCATCACTTGAACTTTAGAGGTGCCTTGACATTCATAATCAAAAGCAAGCGAGATACCACTCTATCATACCTTTTTATGAGCATTGTAATGTTGCTTATGTTTATGCTTCATGCTACTTATTATTTTTGAGTTGGAATCTCTTCATAGCTTGATATGCCTATTAAGTAAACTTAGTTGCATACTCTTTATTATGAACTGTCTAAGTAGTTGATCACATTGCTGAGAATATTTACATCATATGAAGCAAATGTGTTCGTGAAAGTTCTTTTATCGCACTCAGTTTTCAACTGAATTGCTTGAGGACAAGCAATAAGCTAAGCTTGGGGGAGTTGATACGTCCAAAACGTATCTACTTTCCCGAACACTTTTGCTATTGTTTCTCCTCTAAACTTGTGTGATTTGGATTCATCTGATGCGGACTGACACTGTTTTCAGCAGAATTGCCTTGGTGTCTACTTTTTGTGCAGAAAATCAACTATCAGGAAAAATCCCAGAAAATATGCCAAAAATCCTATTTCACCCGAAGACTCCAGGAGCCAGAATACGAGACGGAGAAGAGCGAGGGGGTGGCCACACCACCTGGTGGTGCGGGCTAGGCCAGGCCGCGCCAGGGGGTGGTGTGGGCCCCCCAGGCACCCCCTCGGTCTCCCTCTTCGCCTATAAGGAGCCTTCTAACCTAAAAACTTTGGGGGGTTCGATGTTTTTCTAGAAGGAGTTCCGCTCCGCCGCCACCACCAGATTCCACGAAATAGCACCAGAAACTCCGTTCTGGCACCCTGCCGGGACGAGGAATTGGAGGAGATCATCGCCATCATCATCAACATCGCTTCTCCATCGACCATCCATGTTTCTCTCATCTATGAGTGAGTAATCCCCCGCTGTAGGCTATGGGGATGGTAGGGATTGGATGAGATCGTTCATGTAATGGCATCAGATTGTTAGGGCATGGTGCCTAGTATCTTTTATTAGTGCTTTATGACTTTGTTGCGACTTGTTGTGCTTAATGCTTGTCACTAGGGCCCGAGTGCCATGAGTTCAGATCTGAACATGTTATTGATTCATTATGATAGTATTGTTTATGGTCTTATCTACAAGTTGTATACACACGTTGTTGTCCGGAACCAATGGACCCGAAGTGACAGAAATCGGGATAATCGGAGGGAATGGCTTTGATGTGAGGATCACATGTGTTCACGGAGTGTTAATGCTTTGCTCCGGTGCTCTATTAAAAGGAGCACCTTAATTGCCAGTAGTTCCCTTGAGGCCCCGCTGCAAACGGGCTGGCAGGACAAAAGATGTTGTGCAAGTTCTCATTGCGAGCACGTATGACTATATATGGAACACATGCTTAGGATTATCTAGTACTTGGATTCTTTATCTTATTTATCTACAATTGCCCTATGTTCTGATTGCTATGTGGATTGTCTTGTCCATACAACGCCCGTCCATCCATCCCTATGCCTACCGCACTCGAATCCCACTGTTTACTGCTTTTGTTACTACTGTCTTTACTTTACTACTGCTGCTACTTTGCTATTCCTACTACAAAACTGTTGTTATTGATAAACTGCTGTGAGCAAGATTGTTTCTAGGTGCAGCTGAATTGATAACTCAGTTGTTAAGGCTTATAAATATTCTTTGGCTCCCTTTGTGTCGAATCAATAAATTGGGTTTCACTTCCCTCGAAAATACTGCGATACACCCCCTATACTTGTGGGTCATCAGCCGTAGCCCAGCCTGGCCCAAGTGTAGCCCACCGGCGGCCCAAAAACCGGTTCACTCGTCTGTTTGTTGTCTTATTTGTTCCCGATGAAGAAGGGGCTTCCTATAACCGTCGCCACCGTCCGTTGCCATCGGCATGCGCCAAGATGCGCGTCGCCGCCCCCGGTCGTCTATAAAGTCACCTCCGCCGCCGCTGGATGAACCCTAGCCCGCGTTCCTATCTCTCCTCCCCTGTGTGCTAAAACCCTAACCCTAGGGCTTGCAGGTGCCGCTCGCCGTCGTCGCCTTGGACCGCCCCAAGCCAGGCTATCTGTCCCGGGAGCTCCGCCTCAACGCCCTCATCGTCCTCGTGCAGCCACACAAGCCGGGGAGCTTCATGCTCGTTGGAATCAAGTTCAACACATCGTCGCCCACCGTAGTCACCGCCGCCTATTCCCGCCGATACCCACCTCCTCCGGCCAAATCGACCTCACCGTGGATCTCCTGGTGAGCTTATGGTCCTCGTGGACCCTCTCCTTTTTCCCCTCTTGCTCTGTAGGTCACTCTCAACGATCAACTGCCATCCCTGCCGCTGCTCGCCGTCGTCGTCCAAGCTCCGGTGACCTCTAGGAAGCGGCATCGCCACTTTCTGGCTCGCCGCGATGAGCCTGTTCCAACGCGACCAAGCACGCAACTAGGCGCGCACGGGATCGACGGATCCATGCTCGACCTGGAGCTTTGCCATTGCTAACACCAACATGACGTCATGCTGGCGCAGTAAAGCCTTTTCTTTTTATTTTTAAATGTTTTCTGTAATTTTTTTATTAAATAAAAATGCTGATAGGTGGGTCTAGTTTGTCAGGGTTTTATTCATTTTGGAATTAATTTCTAAAATTAGTAAAAGTCTGACATGTGGGTCCAAGTTGGAAAATAATTTATTATATTCCAAAAATGTTTAATCGTTTTAAAATGATTTAAAATGGATTAAAATTGGGAAAAAGCATAACTAATTTATTTTAAAATCAGAAAAATACAAATAATATATCAAAATGTTCAGAAAAATAAGATCTACACAATAACATCATAATCATGCATTGATCAACAACTTCAATTGCAAGTTTAATTAGAAGAACCAAATGAACCCCATAGGTGACTTCGAGGTTCCCCCTATATTAGGGTTTGTACCCCTCAGACCCTGTTTAAAATGGCGAAGCATGCCTTAGGGTTTCATTACAATTCAATTTAACTTGTCATATCATCATCCTTGCTTGAGAACTTCATCGATGCCATGTGTTGATTGCTGTTTTTCTTTCCGGTGTTTCTGCTTCTTCTCAGTAGACCTCGGAGTTGATGTGAGTAACGAGAGCGAGTCAAGATTGAAGATCGAGATAAATACCATCGAAGGTGATCGACAAACAAGACCAAGCAGATGAACCTGAAGTTCTATATCTGAGTATCAACAGGCAAAGGCAAGCAAAACCCCACACATGATAGAACCCTATGATTTCAAAGTATTTCATTCTTGCCATGTGCATACGACTCCAAAGTATTTTAATCGATAGTTAGTTTAATCTTATCTGATGCATGTTTCCTTTATAGCCTATATTTCCCTGATCCACTACTCCTAGCATAACTAGGGTTTGGCTTATGAGCTTCGCTAGAGCTATTTATATCTGTTGTGCTTAGCCATGCTTAGATGTTACCTCTGGTCCATCCAGGTGATGAATCAGAGCTGCGAATGAACCTCGTTGGACAGGATGACGTGGTATGATCAGAGATGAAAGTTAAACATGCTAAGGCTTGTATGGGAGGCCACGTCGGGTTATAATTTTTGCAGTCCCATACTTGCCACCACTAGGATCCGAGTTCTTGCCTATTGAACCAAGACGAGCGTACGGCCACACGGGGGCCTGGAAACCCCCTCGACCAACTAACTTGCCTAGTAGATTCCATGAGTCACATAGTTCGAGCGTTCCATTCGACATATGCATTCTGGTTGTTCTCGAAGGCGGTGAAGGAGGTGCATTCAGATAGGCAGGTAAGCGTGGCCAGGAACAAGAGAGGCATGACCTCCTTAGTCTTGAACCCTGCGCACATCTCTAGGGACCGACTTTGGGACTTGACCCATTATGACGATATCTCCTTAGGGCGTGACTCTTGGTCCCGTTGAAAGCAAGGTAAAGGTCGTGTCCAACCACTCTCTGCTGGCCTTCCAAGGAAGAGGGTGAATCTTAAGTGGCATTAAAAATCGGTTGGTACGTGTGGGTAAAGTTGTACACCCTTCCAGGGTATTAATATTTTCGAAGAGCCGCGTCCGTTGTTATGGACGACTTGGGAACGGACGTGATGATCATAGAGAACTATAACCTAATCGTAAAATTGGGCAAGTAAGTAAAGTGTTCTTAAGGATGCTTCCTCAAGGATCGAGGGGGTGATCCTAGTTGTTAGGTTCATCTGATAAAGATTTGGTGGATATCAAAGATGATCAAAGCTAGAGATATCATTCTCTTATCCCCTTTTAAAAGGTTCTGTTTAGTCGAGCTTCTTCTCCCTCTTTTACAAACAAAGTTAGCTTTATGCAAATTAACCCCACCAGCCATAAGTCTTGCGGAGTGCACCTTGTACTCAGCCTTGCTTTGTTGATATTTTTGCAGCAGGTAAGTGTTACCGGTGAAGGAGAGTTTGTTACAGCATCGACATCAACAAGTAGCTTGGGGTTCCTAGTCGGCAGCCTAGAATCTATGGATTGGGACGCATCATTATGCTTCAGGCCTCTTAGGCCATTTGTTAAGTTTTCTATACTTAATGGCATAATTTTCCTTTCGTTGTTTGATGTTTGTGGTCAGTGACCTCTTCTTGCAATATTTTGGTTCTCTGCTGAGATATGAGCTTGTTGTAATAATATTTGTGTCATAGGGCACTGTAATGTTACCGATTCTTTATCTGTATGCTTCTGAGATTTAGGTTAGGCTTATATCAGATAGAGGTTTGGTATTTGTCTAGCCCTAATCCCGGGGGTGTCACAGGTTTTGGTATCAGAGTAGTACCGACTGTAGGAAAACCTTTCTACATGTCGATGTTGAGTCTAGTGTTTGAGAAAACTATTTGAAAGTTGAAAAGTATTTGCGAAAACTCTAGTATGCTTATTTTTCTCCTTTTCCAGTTTCGCTCTAACTCTGGGTCATCTTATCTTATGTTGACTTTGAAAAGTTTTGTTACCTCCTCTTGTCTTTCAAAGCTTAGGTGCCTTTTTGGCATGTCGTTTCTCAACCAGCTGACCTAGTGTTGAGTTCTCCTGCGTCAATTGTGTGTGTGTGTTCCTTGTTTACCTTTACTCTTATTCAGCTAAGAGATTCCTTTCC
Source organism: Avena sativa (assembly GCA_916181665.1). Lineage (NCBI taxonomy): Eukaryota > Viridiplantae > Streptophyta > Magnoliopsida > Poales > Poaceae > Avena > Avena sativa. The sequence goes on along the minus strand of OV702290.1, from coordinate 360,912,623 downwards.
ATCATGATGTCTCTATCTTATGGGCCCACAACATTATGTTGATGGTTCCACAGTGATATGTTCTAGGCCTCGAAGTTTCCTTTCGCCTCGTGTGCCTACTTTTCATTTGTTTGGATACTTCAAAAGTTGTTTCTTCTCTTGGAAGCTACCTCGTGGTTACTACCTCGTAGTATCCTCTGTACTACTAAGTAGTAATTACTTCTTTCTCGGGTTTTAACCCTTGGACTTGAACCGAAGATCCCTTATTGTGCTGGATTCTGGTGTTGTGAATCTTGTACATGAAGCTGACCTTTAACCCAAGATCCATGTAGTTGATCCCTGTTGTTAATGTTCAAACATTATCTTAGGATGGCTAGTACCTTGTAGTATAGCCTTCAAGCTTGTGGTATTTGTGGCGATTGCATTGTGATAATTAAGGACTTCCCCTACCACATGCTATGACAGATGTTCTTTAATGGAACCAATTAGATCATGACAAGAGTACTCCTCGTGAGTCTCACTTCTATACTCGTGACTCCGCCACACCTCCCTTTCCTACATCGGTCCTCGGAAGATTGTTGACTTATGCATCCACATCTCGGGATTCTATCCTAAGCACGTCCCTTTTTCTCTTATTGTTTCCGACCATTGTCTACCAGTTGGTAGCCAAGTAGTAAAGGGGCATTAGTGTCTTTTGATGCAAGATACTCTTCTGGTCCATCAAGACAAACCATTTCGAGATGGTAGGAGAAACAAATTCTAGTACCTCATCATTTCTAGGACTAGGTCAAAGTGTTGTAATTCACAGATCAATAAGCGTTGATTAGCTTCTGTTCTGTTCCACCTCAAAGTATCACACTCTTATATACTAAGAGGTCGTGCTGAGTTCCACGACCTCCTAATGAAGTGATACTCTTATACATCTTTACCCACCCTTCCTCCGAGCTTTCAAGCTCGTGAATGATGCGTGTGCGTAATAATGTGGCCATCTGAGATTCTTAGTAATTCTTATCGCTTTGAATTTCAAGGACATTGTGTCATTCTTAGCATGATGGTTAATCTATCACTAAGCAAAGTTTGACTATGCTACCACGTCTATTATTCTGGTACACTCTCTTCGGTCAAAGAGTTAGGCTCATGCCGAAGCTCTAATACTATGTCTCCTTGCCTTACTAAGCAAGTTTCCTCTCAAACTATGTGACATATCGGTGGTTCATGATTTTCTATACGTCTTTCTAGAAGTATTCCCATGTTGCCACGCGATCGTGCTTGTCAAGTTCTTGAGCATGCTAGTTCTTTGAACAGCTTATTCTCCCAGTATCCGTACTAGATACCCCTGAACTAGCTGATTGAGCTTAAATAACAACTTGGAGAGTTGTAAGACAAAATTTCTATCAGACTTGTTCCTCCTAAAGGGATGTCTAGTTTTGTTCGTGCTGAAGAAAGATAGTGTTTTCCTCATGGAAATGTTATTGTCCCCACCTTTGATTTGATTCGGGCTATCATCAAATCAAACTCAGTTCTAAAGAACTATCTTGATTGTGTATCTATTCGTGATGTTTCACCTGGGTACATCATCATGTTCTTTGGTCTGACCAATATTTTTGTTTGTTCATATCACATATGAGTTCATCTTCTTGGAATGTCTTGATAAGTTTGTTATCGAGCCTGTCGATGACATCCTTATCTTCTCCATGCTAGATTGGATTCATGTGGAATAGTTGGCATTAATGTTGGAAACTTTTTGAGAACCGACTTCGTGTTATCTCGAAGCATGTGTTCTGGATGTTAGAAGTAACCTTTCCCGGTTCACGTGTAATGGTTGAAATATGTTGTTGTGGATTAGAGTAGAGTTATTTTTATCTCCTCAGGAATCATTTCAAGTCAGTCATGCATGTGCGAAGTATTCTTGATATGGTAGGTTGATACCTTCACATCTCGAGAAAGATTCTTTAAGCACTCAAAGCCACTGATGATTTGTTGGAAGAGAACAAGTCTTACAAACTTTAATATCTTCCTAAATCTTTCCCAAAAAGGATGCATTTGTGTTCTGTTGCAATCAATTCATATAGTAGCAATTATTTTTTGATAACTTGCTAATACATGGGTTTTGCAATCTAGCTCATCTTTTGGAGCTTGACAATGTAGTCCATGTCTTGAGAATCTAGTAACTTTACCTCTGTGGTAAATGTTGCAAACTTTCTATTCAAACATGCTGAGTCTAAAGTATCATCCCACCTAACCAAATCTGGATCTCAAGAAGATATGATGGTTGGTGTTCCTCAAGGTTTTGACGTAGGTCCCTTTGAAAATCTCGCAAGGTTGATGTAGTGGTTGACATAACCAGCTAGAAGACTTATTGCCATATCTTCTTGAATTAGCAATAACAACCACTCTTCATAAGGCTTCTTCTATGACTTGTTATAGGAGTTGTGGTTATGGTTTCCTTTGTATCCGAAGTCCAACCTTTACTTGATGTCCGTTTTCTCGAACATCAAGGAGAACATTTAAACTAGAGTAACTAAATGTCTCTCGGTCGATCCTCCAGACACTTCTATGTTGGTAAGTATCTTGTTGTGCCAAGTAACTAAAGTCTGAGAATGAAGTTTATTTTCCTCATGTCATCAGGAATCCTCTTACATATTCATCTTAGTGGTGTAAAGTTATATCATGATCGCTGGCAAAGATTTTGATAGACCTGGATGAATAAAGACTTTCCTTTGGTCTCTCTAACATGTTCGAAGAGCAGCTATGGTTTTGGTAACCAACAGTTTCTCTTGTTACATGTCCCTTGTGACTCTAATGAGTCCTCTCCACAAAACAACCTTCCTGTCTTGACCTTCTGTTGAACAAAGAGTGATCCTTCTGTATCAAAAGTGGTTCAATAGCTCGGCTATCCGTATCTCTGTACCATAGAAACTCTACTTAAGCCGTTAGTAGAGGTTCATCTCTCGAAGTCCATGGTCATGTTCTTTCCGTTGTAAGCTCTCCTTATTAGAAGCTTAAACTCTTCTAAAGCTCCATGGTCTCAATCCTTATGAAGACCAGCTATCTAACAACTTGAAACCATCTCCTTTTCTTTCCTCCATTACTTTGATGTGTTTCGTGCTCGTTGGCTCTAGAGATGTCATGAAACATCTACCCATGAGTTGACCATGAGATACTCTATTTTTGGTTCTATGTCATTCCCTCTCTCCCTTAGTGTGTGCAGCTATCTAGACGAAATGAAGCGCTTCATTCATTCAATGATGGTGGCAAGTATTGTCCTCTTCGAGAAGATCGTCGAAGTTTAGTGTAACCCTATTCCTTCTATCTTTCTACCTAGGAATCTCGGGACAAGATTCTGTTAAGGGGATAGAACTGTAACACCCCTAGTTTTACTAATAGCAATTAGGGTTTGGTTTTGTGCATCATGAGCATAGCATGCATATCATGGCTTGACAAACATTGCATCAAGAGAAATAAGAAACCCTAAACCCTAATATTTCCCCTCTTTTTTTGAAACTTATTCAAAAGGGTGGCTTTTATATTTTGAAAAACACAAAATATATGGAACCCAAATGGTTATAAAGGGTCCCCACAGTATTTTACTATGTATGCAACAACCTCTTGTATTTGAAAATATTCAAAACAGTTTGAAATCTGAAAATACAAAGAGAAAAGAGATAAAAACTAAATAGAAAAAGATTTCTGAAATAAAAACTAACCCTAGCTCTAACTTGGCCGAGCCCATCTCCCGTCTCTCCTTTCCCCTTTGCTAACCACCGCTCAACGCGCAACCAGCAGCTGCTTCGCAAGCTTTGCCGCAACCCAGCCTGGCTCAAGTGCAGCCCACCAGCGGCCCAAATACCGGTTCACTCGTCTGCCCATTATCGTCTTCATTCCCGACGAAGGAGCTGCCTGTCACCACCACCGCCGTCCGTCATCATCGGCGTGCGCCAAGATGCACGCCGCCACCCCCAATCGTCTATAAAGTCGCCTCCGCCACCCCTGGATGAACCCTAGCCCATGTTCCTCTCTCTCCTCCCCTCTGTGCCAAAACACTAACCCTAGGGCTTGCAGGTGCCGCTCGCCGTTGTCGCCTTAGACCGCCCCAAGCCACGCCGTCTGTCCTGGGAGCTCCGCCTCAATGCCCTCATTGTCCGCGTGCAGCCATGCAAGCTATGGAGCTTCGTTCTTGACAGAATCGAGTTCGACACCTCGCTGGCCACCGTAGTCACCGCCACCGATTCCCGCCGATACCGACCTCCTCCGGCCAAATCAACCTCACCGTGGAGCTCCTGGTGAGCTTCTGATCCTCGTGGACCCTCTCCTTTTCCCCCTCTTGCTTTGTAGCTCACCCTCGACGACCACCTGCCGTCCCCGCCGCTGCTCGCCATCGTCGGCCAAGCTCAGGTGACCTCCAGGAAGCGAAGCGCCACTTTCTGGCTCCCCGCGACGAGCCCCTTCCAACACGACCAAGCATGCAACTAGGCGCGCACGGGATCAACGGATCCATGCTCGACCTGGAGCTTCACCATTGATGATGTCAGCATGACGTCATGCAGGCGCAGTAAAGCCTTTTCTTTTTATTTTTAAATGTTTTTTGTAATTGTTTTATTAAATAAAAATGCTGGCAGGTGGGTCCAGTCTGTCAGGGTTTTATTCATTTTGGAATTAATTTCTAAAATTAGTAAAAGTCTAACATGTGGATCAGGGTTGGGAAATAATTTATTATGTTCCAAAAATGTTTAATTGTTTTAAAATGATTTAAATGGATTAAAATTGGGAAAAATCATAACTAATTCATTTTAAATCAGAAAATACAAAGAATATATCAAAATGTTCAGAACAATAAGATCTACATGATAGCATCACAATCATGCATTGATCAAGAACTTCAATCGCAAGTTTAATTAGAAGATCCAAATGAACCCTGTAGGTGACTCCGAGGTTCCCCCTATATTAGGGTTTGTACCCCTCGGATCCTGTTTAAAATGGCGAAGCATGCCTTAGGGTTTCATTACAATTCAATTTAACTTGTCATATCATCATCTTGCTTGAGCACTACATCGATGCCATGTGTTGATTATTATTTTCCTTTTCGGTGTTTCTGCTTCTTCTCGGTAGACCTCGGAGTTCAAGATTGAAGATCGAGATCAACACCATCGAAGGTGATCGAGGAACAAGACCAAGCAGATGAACCTGAAGTTCTATATTTGAGTATCAACAGGCAAAGGCAAGCAAAACCCCACACATGATACAATCCTATGATTTCAAAGTATTTCATTCTTGCCATGTGCATACGATTCCAAAGTCTTTTAATCGATAGTTAGTTTAATCCTATTTCATGCATGTTTCCTTTGTAGCCTATATTTCCCTGATCCACTACTCCTAGCATAACTAGGGTTTGGCTTATGAGCTTCACTAGAGATATTTATATATGTTGTGCTTAGCCATGCTTAGATGTTACCGCTGGTCCATCAGGTTGATGAATCAAAGCTACGAATGAACCTAGTTGGACAGAATGACATGGTATGATGAGAGATGAAAGTTAAACTTTCTAAGGCTTGTACAGGAGGCCACGTCGGGTTGTGGTTTTTGCAGTACCATACTTGCCACCACTAGGATCCAACTTCTTGCCTCTTGAACCAAGACGAGCGTACAACCACACGGGGGCCTGGAAACCCCCTCGACCAACTAACTTGCCTAGTAGATTCCATGAGTCACATAGTTCGGGCGTTCCATTCGACATATGCATTCTGGTTGTTCTCGAAGGCGGTGAAGGAGGTGCATTCATACATGTAGGTAAGCGTTTCCAGGAACAAGAGAGACACGGCCTCTGTAATCTTGAACCCTGCGCACATCTCTAGGGACCGACTTCGAGACTTGACCCGTTACGGTGTCATCTCCTTAGGGCGTGACTCATGGTCTCGATGAAAGCCAGGTAAAGGTCGTTTCCAACCATTCTCTGTCGGCCTTCCAAGGAAGAGGACTAATCTTAAGTGGCATTAAGAATCAGTTGGTACGTGTGGGTAAAGTTTTACACCCTTCTAGGGTATTAATATTTTGAAAAGCCGCATCCGCGGTTATGGACGACTTGGGAACGGACGTGATGATCATAGAGAACTATAACCTAATCGTAAAATTGGGCAAGTAAGTAAAGTATGCTTAAGGATGCTTCCTCAGGGATCGAGCGGGTGATCCTAGTTGTTAGGTTCAGCTGATAAAGATTCAGTAGATATCAAAGATGATCAAAGCTAGAGATATCATTCTCTTATCCCCCTTTTAAAGGTTCTATTTAGTCGAGCTTCTTCTCCCTATTTTACAAACAAAGTTAGATTTATGCAAAGTAACCTCGCCAGCCATAAGTCTTGCGGAGTACACCCTATACTCGGCCTTTCTTTCTTGATACTTTTTGCAGCAGGTAAGTGTTACCGGTGAAGGAGAGTTTGTTACAGCATCGACATTGACGATTAGCTTGGGGTTCCTGGTCGACAGCCTGGTGATACGTTGCTAACGTATCTATAATTTTTGATGTTCCATGCTTGTTTTATATCTACTTTATTATGTTTTGTCCACACTTTGGATTACTTTTATACACTTTATTGGACTAACCTATTAACAAGATGCCATAGTGCCAGCTGCCTGTTTTCTGCTATTTTTGGTTCTAGGAAAGTCAGAAAATGAATATTCCTGAAATTGGACGGGACAAAAGCCAAAGTCAATATTTCACCGAGGGGGACACGGAGCCAGAATACGAGACGGAGAGGGGCCAGAGGCCGGCCACACCACATGGCCACGCGGCCAGGCCTGGCCCACGCCAGGGGTGGTGTGGCCGCCTAGGGAACCCCCTCGGACTCCCCTTTCTCCTATAAGATGCCTCCGATACAGAAACCCTAAGGACCCGATCAAAATTCCACGAAAGATTCTATAGCCACTGTCATCTCCATCCCTAGATCGGGAGGGATCTGAAGCTCTTCCTGGCACACTGCCGGAAGGGAGAATTCACCCTAGAGGCCTTCTTCATCACCATGCCAGCCTCCGGTGTGATGCGTGAGTAGTTCATCCTTGGACTACAGGTCCATGTAGTAGCTAGATGGTTGGTTCTTCTCCTTTGTGCTACCATGTTTATATCTTGTGAGCTCCGTTCATGATCAAGATCATCTATTTGTAATCCTACATGTTGTGTTTGCGGGGATCCGATGGATATTGAGATGCTATTTCAGATTGATTATTGATTATATCATGTCTTTGTTATTTGTGATTCTTGCATGCTCTCCGTTGTTAGTAGCTATCTTGGCTGAGTAGATGCTAGCAACTCCAAGAGGGAGTATTTATGCTCGATAGTTGTAACATCCCAATTTCAGCAACCCTGATTAGTTGTCCAGAATGTAAAAATCAGGGGGAACAAAAACTTTTTCTTGTACATTGGTGCAGTGTTTGCTTGTTGTTTGTTTATGATTGTGCATGTGAGTGTATACCATATGATACTCCTTACCTCACCATTAGTTGACAAAAGCTATTTACCAAAACTATCCTGGCTCATTTTACATATTCTCAAATGTTCTGGCATTTCAAAACATGAGCCAAGATGCTTATGTAACCAAAACTATTTTAGTAGCTTATATTGACAAAACTATGGAGAGATATATAATATAATCTCCTTATGTTTTCAAGACAGAACCTTCAACTACTCCTACCTCTAGGATTCTCAAAACCTTGTATAAAAGTTTTGAATTCTACTCTTGGTAGGGATACCAAGGACTCTTACCTTACTCAAACTCCAACCTTTCAAAATTGCCCATCCTTACCTCGAGCTAGGCTTGATGGTAACCCTAGTAGTAGTTGATTTGTTTGTAAGATGAGTTGTCTTGATCTGTTGTTTGACTTGATTGCTCAGAAGTAGTATGAGCTACTCTAGGAGCTCATCCTCTAGGATCAAGATACTTTAAGATCACCAAATCCTAAGAAGGAATACAAGATGGATATGATCTCTAGCTACTAGGTGATCATCTAAAACCCTTAACTAGATCAATTCTGAAGTGATCCCTCCTAGAAGTTTCCAATTCAGTGAAGACCAATATCAAGCATGGATCTATTATACCCAATTCCTATAAGTTTCCACTTGATGATGCTTTGATACCTTGCAACCCATAAAAAACATCTCCTCTCACACTCTAGTCAAAATCCACAAATCTGCTAAATCTGGCTAAGTCTACAAATCTATTTCCAACATCATCTTTTTGGATGTCCCCCTTTCTCAACCCTTGTGCATTATTGGTAATGCACTTGAACCATATTTTTAACCATCCTAAGTAATACCAAGGACCACTCTTGCCCTTGGTTATATCAACCTCCTAACCACTTGTTCTTGATGGTTTCGCGGGCAAGAAAATAACTATTCCTGCAAATCTAGTCAACATGCCTACTTTGGTAGAAGCTCACACCACCATCCAACTTTCTATGGACAAACTATTTGCATGGTTGTGTTCTACTCATATAGGTCCATAAATATCTACTTCACTTGTTCCAAGTGGATCTTTGTGCTTCTTAAACCCACAAGGTTTTGAAGGCTAGTTGATAATCTGCTTTGGCAAGCTTATTTTATTCAAAGTTTGAAAGAATATCTTGGTGAACTCAAGCAAAATCAAGATCAAACATCTATACCATGTTGATGTACATCACTTGGTCTATCCATACATATACCCCATGCCCCAAGGGGAGATCTGAGCTCTCAGATCCAACAAGGTTTTGGTGGCATGAAAACAATCTCACCCAAGATCCTTAAATCTCTAGTTTTCACCAAGATCAACTTGGATTCTCCAATACCAAGGTTTCAAATGCTTGCTACACCTTGTCTACATCATCTACCTTGATCATCAAGATTTATAAAATATTACCAATAATTATTATGGCTCCAAATCTAATTAATCTCTTTAATAGTCAAAATCTCCAAAACTCCTTTCCCAAAGGAAAGTTTGGTTTTTGCCAAAACACTTCCCCAACTTTTGGCTCATTTGAGATACATGTTTCATACTCTACCTTCCCAACTCAAAAATAAATATTTTTGAGAAGATTTATTATTTCTTTTTGCCTATTCTCTTAAATGGCAGAAATGGAATAATAATAGTTTAAAATACTTTTAGACCTCCATAAATCTTGGGAAAATTCCCCTAAGTGTGTATTCACATTTGGTACCATCTAAAACCAAAAACCAACCTTGTACAATGTAAAATTATCAAATAACCTTCTAGAAACTACTTATGTACTTTTTGAATAAATGGTTTTAAGTGGACTCAAAGTCCTCTGAAAAATCCCAAATAATTCCTAGGGTTATGCATTGACCCTATCTACCCACCAGTAGCATTTCCTCCTCTTGACAAAGACAAGTTTCTAAACTTCCTACACAACCACATATTCACTCAATATGGCAAACTTAACTAAGTTTGAGCTAAACCAAGATCAAACCTTCCTCAAACTTGTCCAAGGCAGCACCACAGCACCACTACATCATCTATGGTCGACTCTCTACTATAGCACTCACCTCCCACTTGTCCCTTTCTTTTGGAAGTAAAAGGGAGAGAGAGAGACTAGGCCTAGAGAAATTAAATCTTGGTCTTAAAGCCACAGCAGCTGCAGCACGCCCCACCCCTCCTAATGGTTGTATCGCTAGCCCCACATCACCTCTCCACCACCCCCTCCTGCCCTATCCCTGGCCACCACCTACCCTCCAAACCCCTCCATGCACCAAGCTCACGATGGACCTTTCCATTCGGTTTAAAGGACTAGAGGCCATCACAACTCTCCCCTCTGTTCTCAAACCACTCCGACCCTATCCCCTCACCCCTCTCGAGCCCTAGATCCAGATCCCGGTCTCCCCATTGCCATGGAGGAGAATAAGCTCTCCTCTCGGTCTCCTTCGAGTAGTGGAGTCCTTGGTCGACTACGACCTTCCCTATCCCCTCATTCCACCCCCAAACCTTCTTTGTGCCACTTCAGATCCCCCTCTACCTTTCCCTTGCTTCCCCTGCCCAGGAACCCGAAGCTTAGACCCATGGAGCTATGAGGAAGAAGAAGGTCGTAGCAGGGCTACACTACTCCGTTTCCTCCCATTCTTTCTCTGACAAGATCCCCTTGTCAAGCTCAAGCTAAACCAACCATTTTCTCCAACATGCAGGTGCCCCTGAGTGTGCTCCGGTGAGTTTCCAAACTCCTCCGATGGCGTTGATGCGCGGGGCCCCTTCTGGCGATGGACCACGTCATGCCGCCCATCCCTGAGGTCGTCTCCGTCGGCCGCCTCACCCCGTGGCCTCCTCGTCTCCCCTCCGACGCTAGGTAAGCTTCCTTGCCACCTCCCAGAGCCACCTAGGGTTCCAGCGAGCCCTCTCCGCGGCGGAGGTGGACGATGCACTAGCACCGTCGGATCGTTTTTAGCCCAACGGCCTGGATCTGCCCATACCCCCCTCAGTCGCCCTCTCCCACTAACCGTTGGGTCCCACCTATCAGGCTCGAAAGCTCCTTCCCACACGTGGCTCTCCCCTGGGTGGGCCAAATTCTCTCTGCACGGCCCATTGTGGTGAAGAAATCGGCCCGATTGTGCCCCTTTTTCTTTTTCTTTTATTCAAATCCTTCTATCCATAGTATTACCAATATGTTTAATTCAAAATGAAAATGAAAAATACCTCATTTTGCCCAGATTCAATTTTTGACATGTTCCTGTATGTTTTCTCTAACATGCAGAACCAACCCTGGTACAAAAAGGTCTGTCAATAATTTCTAGAAATAAATATACAAACAGATATCTATTCTAGTAAATAAATTCCCTAGAGAACCATCCTTATCTAATTGTAGTGAAACAAACCTTCCCTGGTAGGTTTCCACCATACTTATTTTTGAGCAGTGGTCCCTTGCCTTTTGGAGCTATGGAGTATCCTTTACAAAAATAACAAAAACTAGACCAATCTGACTTTAGAAATTTCCCTAGACCAAACCATGAGTTGTTTTGACCTCATTCCAACTCCTTGGAATGTGGTACACTCCATACTATCAAAATCCAGGAGCTCAAGAATTATTGAGCCTCTAAGGTTTTTAAATGAATTAAACACTTTTGTATATGGTTTTATCACTAGATAAATCACTATAGTAGCTTTGCCACTCCAAAAAGAGTGATTCCAGTTGGTACTGCGAGGTATTTGCAATACCTATCCATTACCCCTTACCTCCTATCAAAAGCCTCTGTAGATTAAATCTGGTGAAAAAGACAAGTTGTCTACAGAACTACCTTTGGGAATTTCCTAAGGGCATTCTGGTAATTATTTTGGCATGATTCCAACTCTCAGTGAACAAGTACATCAATCCCTACCTAAACATCCAAGGAAATAATGTTTGGAGCTCTAGAACTCCTCTAGTGAATTATTTCCTAAAACTACAGTCTTATTCACTATAAAAATCACTATAAATCTTTGGTAAGTGATATAATAGTGAAACCACTTTTGTTGGTTTCATTTTATCAATACCTATCTGTTGGTATCATGTTTTCACAATGGTACCTTATAGGATAAGTATTTGGTCCAAAACCCTCTCATCCCTAGTTTCTAGACTTTGAAACCCATATGGTTTCCTTCAAATGTTCCAAGACATGCTCCCAATCCTTCTAATCCATTTTCTCAACACCACTACTAATTTGTAAACTTTTTTTGCTCATTGCTTGTTGTATGTATTGTTGCTTGTATACCTTGTGTTGATTGTGCTCTTGCTTGTTCGCATGTGTGCTCCCTGACGACGATAGTTGCGATTATCTCGGAGATCAGAAGAAGATGGTTATTATTGTATATTCTTGGGTATTCTAAGAAGAAGACCAGGGACAATTATGCCATATTGCTGATCTCAGGCAAGCCACCTTCTTGCTCATAAGACTTGTCCTACTGTTTTACTTATGCATGTTTTATCTACGGTTTATCAAAATTGCATTGTTTTACTATATGTTGATGTATATATATATATGGTAGTGGTTTGGCCCCTCCGAACTATTACACTTTTGTACTATTAAGTACAACCCCCTTGATGACACCTACTTGTCCCTAGTGTGGTAGATGGTGTAACACACCATACCCCTTTGGAGACCCCGATTTAGCCGAAGCAAAACTATAGGATGGGAAGACCCCGGAAAAAGTTTTACCAAATGTGTTATGATAAAACCTTAGTGTGGTGGGACCTCCCAAGAGATGTTGAGAAAGAAAAAGGTTTTGTTTTACAAAATACTAAAGAAACGATGGAGGAAAAAGGTTTACGAAAACACACCCGGTTCTTTGCAGTTTTGCTAGAACAATTAACCCTGTGCAACCACATTACTCTGGAATGGGACAAGGCTGGATTTGATGGTTGTTTATTCTGGTATAAGCTGCCTCGTAAATACTACAGGGGATCGCGATCCCTGGAGGGTGGGCCTTCTCTAGACAAACGGTCCATGTGGGACATCGACCGGGAGAAGGAACGAAGGGTCAACGGACCTCCACGCGTTACTATGAGCCCCTCATTGAAAGCGCCCACTGTGTAAAGTGCAAAATGCGCTCCGGTTGGTCCTCGATACCCGACGTCTCGGTTTTGAGGGGAATAACACTCATAGGGTAGGCACTTATATTGGAGTGGGCATCCAGAGAGTCTTGACCGGTTACTCGACCCACGATCGGTGAAGATCAGGGTAGTGTACCCGGATGGTGTGGGTAAAGTGTACAACCTCTGCAAAGTGTAAATCTATTCGAATAGCCATGTCCGCGGTCATGGACGGTTGGGAAGGTTGCTATAGAGCGGTGCTGGTTTTGTTTTCAAAAAGGATTTCAAAAAAGAAATGGCTTTGGAAATGTTTTGACCATGGGATGGTCGGAAAGGATACCTGTTTTGACCATGGGATGGTCGGAAAGGAATGAAAGGAGTTTGGTCATGGGATGACCGGAAGGAGGAACAAATGGGTGACCCAGTCCTAATGTTTATAAAACTTTTAAAAAGGTTTCCAAAATGTTTACAAAAGTGTTCAACAAAGATATGTAGATGCTATATCTACAAGATAAACTATTTGAGAAAAGAACCCCTCTTGAAGCCCTCCTACTACCACAGCCATAATGCATATTCCCTTGTTATTACTGTTATCTTAAGGTGGTTTGCGAGTACACTCAAAGTACTCACTAGCATTGTCCCTGGCTATTAACTTGGTCAGATATCAAGAAGAGGATGAAGTTGACGGCTAAGCGAGCTAGGCCGTTCTCCTAGTTAGTTGCCTGTAGGTTAAGGCATGGATCAGGCTCTACGCTTGATGAAGTTCCGCTGATGATTATTGATGTAGCCATAACGGCATTCATGTAAGTCTTGTAATTTGATATGTCTCGGATGTTGTAATGATACTTGTCGGTTATGTTCCACGGCTCACTAATCATGGGAACATGGAGTATGCATAACAGGGATTTCTCGGATGGTTAATCCGGGGGCCTCACAATAGTGGGTTCATGCCTCTAGGAATCTGGGGAAGTGACAGAAATCTCTAAGGTACTAGATGTGATGTTGCTACTAGGGAGAAAACAACAATCCTTTGTTCATAGAACAATCGTATTGTTTACTTTACACGCAATGCTTAATGCAATTATCTGTTGCTTGCAACTTAATACTAGAGGGGGTTCGGATGATAACCTGAAGGTGGATTATTAGTCATAGATGCAGTTGGATTACGGTCTATGTATAATGTTGTAATGCCCAATCAAAACTCATAGGAGTCAAGATGATTAGTATATGCATGTATGCTTTCTTGATGTTTGTCAATTGCCCCGCTGTAATTTGTTCACCCAACATGTCATCTATCTTAAGGAGAATCACCACTAGTGAACTATGGACCCCGGTCCTTTCTTTTACTATCAATCTACAACTATTTACTGTTTTCTGTTTACTTTCTGCAAGCTATTGCGATCTTCCACATAATACGTTTAATCCTTTGTTTTTAGCAAAACCGGTGAGATTGACAACCTCACTATAAGTTGGGGGCAAAGTTCTGTGGTTGTGTTGTGCATGATTCCAAGTTGGAAACAACACCTTGGAGGTGTTTCCTTGCTCCTACTGGTTCAATAACCTTGGTTTCATAACTGAGGGAAAACTTGCTACTGTGCTCATCATACCTTCCTCTTGGGGTTCCCCAACAAGCTCGATATATTTTGGGCCATCAAGCTATTTTTCTAGCACCGTTGCTGGGGAGTCAAGGACATCTTCACAAGGGCAGTCCCTCATAACCAATCTCTTTACTTTGTTTGTTTTTTGCTTAGTTTATTTCTACTTTGTTTGCTTGTTTCTTTATCAAAAACACATAAAAAATAGTTGTACTAGTTTGTTTTCTTTATTAAAAACACAATTTTTTTAAGTCTTTCTATAGTTGCTCCCTCTTTCTTAGTTCACCATGTTGATCCCTAAGTTCACCCTGAAAGACCTTTCAATAGGTAGTGGCTCTATAATTGGAAAAGATAATATTGAAGAATTCTTTAATCATGTTAGTAAGCATGAGGATATTGAGGGTAGATCCCTTGCAGAACTTGCTCCAAATTATGAAATTGCTGCAGCTTCTTTAGTTCACATGTTGGAAGCTAGGTTTGTTAACCTTAACCCCTTAATGCAAGTAATGTTTCTTAAACTTAAAGAAATTGAGGACCCTGAAAAAGAGATTTTATTCTGGAAACTTTGCTTAAAGAATTTTATGATGTTGCCAAGGAAGCTAGAAAAGTCTTTGAACATTTTAATATGCTAGGCTCATGTGTAGTGTTATTGGTACGCGAGAAAAGATGAACAAAACCGAACCTAATGGGGAGGAAATTAAGATACCAATACCTTTTAAACTTGTAGCAATGCATGAAGCCATATAAAAGAATCTTGATTGGATTGTTCCTGAAAACCCATTTGATGAAAATAGTGGACCCAAGAGCATTGAGAGAGAATCCTCTAGAACTTATTTGGATGAGATACCTTGCCTTGTTGAAGATATTTCTGGTATCAATCTTAATGTTTCTTCATTTGAGAATACTTGATTCTTTTCTTGCTTCTTATGCCTAACTTAAAGGCGTTAAAGAAAAGTACTTATTGGGAGATAACTCAAAAGTTTTAGATGAGTCTTGGAAGTTATTACCTCTGTAATAACCGCTCCTTATCCTTTTTATTTGCTTTTTTGCCAAGAGTAACCTCTAATGAGAGAGAAGTAATGCTTGGGAAAGTTGCTGTCCTGAAACAGATTTTTGTGCTTCGCTGTAAAAATTGGTGTAAAATCTCTGTACGTCGGTTTGAGCTGTGATTTTTTGTGCTTCTGCCCCTGGTTATTATCCAACTTTTGTTAGTTCAACACTTTTCGATTTGAGAAAAATAAGGTCTTGGAAAAAATTGGTTTTTACCTGCTGGTATGTTTTAACAGATTTCTTCCATTATTTGCATTTGCTTCTTGTTGATTCCTTTTTGGGTTCTTTTTGGGGAATTGAGCTTTTTGAGGGAAGTGCTACAATAGCTTGTGTTTTAATGGAAGTTTTATTGGTGTTGAAACTGAACCCAAAGACTTATTATCTTGAGTACACTAATGTTGCCAATAAAGATTGTGTGAACTTTTGTATGAAGGAAAATTTTCAGGTGTAAGGAAAGAATGATGTAATGAGATGAAGAATGGACTAAAGCTCAAGCTTGGGGATGCCACCCGTGTCACCCAAAGAAATATCCAAGAAGTACAAGCATCAAAGCTTGGGGATGCCCAAGGCATCCCCTCCTTCATCAATAAAAATCTCAGGTTCTTCTAAACACTTCATTTTTATTGTTTCATGCACAATTGTGTTATTCTTGGAGCGTCTTTGTTTTTGTTTTTATTTTTATTTTTCGTTTGCTTGGTTTGCTTAGTTTTCTTGAATAAAATTGGTTGGACCCCCTGATTCATACATTAGTTTTCAAATAGGTTGGTTTGGATTGGAAAAGAGTAGGAAAAGTTCATGCTTAAGTGGTAAAAAGGAGCTTGTTTTTGACTGTGGCCTATGATTTGTCATGTCATGCTTGATATTGTTTTGGCTTTATGCTTAGTGATTTTTTCTGTAGCATTACATGTTATAAAAAATTGAGATTGCTTAATGTGCCTTGAAAGAATCATGCGTTGTTTTAGCATATTAAAGCATAGTATTGTGGTATTCTCCTTTGATGCTTTATTTGGGTTGACTTGGCACATGCTCACACCATGTTAAGACCATCCCAAGTCACCATCGCCTCTATGATCCTTTAGTTTTTGACTAGTAATATAACTTTATGCTTTAATTAATGATGTTTTGTCGCTTTGCATGATTATGGCCATTATTGCTCTCTTAGTTGGTCGCTCCCAGTCTTTTGCTAGCCTCCATAACCAAGTATGAGTTCCACTCATGCATCCAAATCCAAATAAAACCAAGTTATTCCAAAGAGTCCACCATACCTATCTATTAGCATTTGTTATTCCAGGTATATTCATGTTTTTATCTACCTTCCGAATTAAACTTGTTATGAGAAAACTAGTGATTAAAGCTCTCACAAACTTGATGGCACACTTTACTTTTCTTGCCCCTAATAAACTTGAACCATTGTGTCATATATGTTGTGTATGCTTGCACTTATATGTTGGGGATTAGCAGAATCATGCTCTTTTGTCTATGGATGTCGTCGGTGTGAAATTAAAGAGGAGCTTGTAAGTCCATGGAGATATGTATGTGTGTTAGAGAAACGCCTGGGCCGCTAGTATATTCCATGCCTAATCATGGTGGAAACCTGCAGCGTAACCATAATGAGCAATCTATGAAGCATTCTTCTTATGAAAAAAAGAGATAGAGATTGAGAAAAAGAGAAAAAGAGAAAAAAAGAAAAAAAGATGAGAAAAGAGGAAAGAGAGGAAAGAGAGAAAAAAGCACTATTTTCCCATGGTAAATAAGAAGATTGCTGAGATGCTCGTTGTCTGCTTGCCTTGTCATTTTGATATGGAGATTCTTCCGTATCATCGGGCAAGGGGTACCCCGTTGGCGGTTCTCTATGATATACATGTACTTACTATGACAAGAACTTACTGGTAACTAAACTTGAGTAGCATGAGGAGCGGCCCTCGTATTCAAGGGACATGAGATTTCCAACTTATAATTTGTTAAGCATATACTCCATGGTTTGTTCACTTTAACCTTAATCACTTCAAGATGCTTATGATAGGGGAAATGAGAGCTGAAAGCTAATAAGTACCATAATTTTTTGGAAGCTCTTTATGAGACTTGAATTCCTGCTTCCTTCTATGAAGGCCTTTCTTTTACTTTTATATTGAGTCTCCATCTTCTATCTTTATGTACCTATTGAGAGAGCATAGTGGCCATTCTTAGTTTAATGTGAATTGTCCCAAGACTTGTTGATTGATGCATAACTTTGATATTGCTTGTTCTTAAACTATTTGTATCTAGTCACGCTTATGAACTTTGAAGGTGTCCTATGCATTTATGTTTTGCTACTCTATGAGGGATAGGCTGAATACCATTCTCATTATGTTCTCTTTATGTGAAACAAACAAACGTGTTTCAAAGCATTGTTATTCATGAATCTTTTGTTTGTGCTTTTTCATGTTACAACATAGTTGCTATGTCTTATTGTTAGAACTATATCTTTCATGCTATGTGTGTTCTATTCCTAAACCACATGGATCCAGTAGATGCCATTGCATGTGTGTTCTTTTCATAAACCACATGGATCCACTAGATTTCATTGCATGTGTGTTCTTTTCATAAACCACATGGATCCACTAGATGTCATTGCATGTGTGTTCTATTCCTAAACCACATGGATCCACTAGATGCCATTGCCTGTGTGTTCTTTTTATAAACCACATGGATCCACTAGATTTCATTGCATGTGTGTTCTTTTCATAAACCACATGGATCCACTAGATGCCATTGCATGTGTGTTCTTTTCATAAACCACATGGATCCACTAGATGCCATTGCATGTGTGTTCTTTTCATAAACCACATGGATCCACTAGAGTTCATTGCATGTGTGTTCTTTTCATAAACCACATGGATCCACTAGAGTTCATAGCATGTGTGTTCTTTTCATAAACCACATGGATCCACTAGATGCCATTGCATGTGTGTTCTATTGCTAAACCACATGGATCCACTAGATGCCATTGCATGTGTGTTCTTTTCATAAACCACATGGATCCACTAGAGTTCATTGCATGTGTGTTCTATTCCTAAACCACATGGATCCACTAGATGCCATTGGATGTGTGTGTATCAGTGTGCATCATTGTGGTTTTAGAAAAAGAACACATGCAATGATGCCACTCTGGCATGTGGTGTCCAAACATGTCCAGGAACCCCAGCAACATGATGGGATTCAACAGCACCATGCATTCTACCACTAGCTTGAAAGTTGCTTCATCACCACACCCACTTGGATGTCTGTGTGTATTAGTGTGGTTTTGGAAATGAACACATGTAGTGATGCCACTCCAGCATGTGTGTTCTTTTCATAAACCACATGGATCCACTAGATGCCATTGCATATGTGTTCTTTTCATAAACCACATGGATCCGCTAGAGTTCATTGCATGTGTGTTCTTTTCATAAACCACATGGATCCACTAGAGTTCATTGCATGTGTGTTCTATTACTAAACCACATGGATCTACTAAATGCCATTGCATGCGTGTTCTTTTCATAAACCACATGGATCCACTAGATGTCATTGCATGTGTGTTCTTTTCATAAACCACATAGATCCACTAGATTCCATTGTGTGTGTGCTCTTTTCATAAACCATATGGATCCACTAGAGTTCATTACATGTGTGTTCTTTTCATAAACCAAATGGATCCACTAGAGTTCATTGGATGTGTGTTATTTTCATAAACCACATGGATCCACTAATGGTGGCCATTAGATCGAGTCTTCTAGAAGCACGCCCCAACACACTTGTTCTGCATGACGATTGTTACATACCGTTTGATCGGGGCACTTGGACAATTGGGATGGTTCTTCGTAAGAGCGATCCACTGGATGCCATTGCATGTGTATTCTTTTCATAAACCACATGGATCCACTAGAGTTCATTGCATGCGTGTTGTATTCCTAAACCACATGGATCCACTAGATGCCATTGCATGTGGTTTCTTATCATAAACCACATTGATCCACTAGAGTTCATTGCATATGTGTTCTTTTCCTAAACCACGTGGATCCACTAGATGTCATTGGATGTGTGTTCTTTTCATAATCACACGGATCCACTAGAGTTCATTGCATGTGTGTCCTTTTCCTAAACCACATGGATCCACTAGAGTTCATTGGATGTGTGTTATTTTCATAAAACACATGATCCACTAATGGTGGACATTAGATCGAGTCTTCTAGAAGGCACGCCCCAACACACTTTTTCTGCATGACGATTGTTACATACCGTTCGATCGGGGCGCTTGGACAATTGGGATGGTTCTTCGTAAGAGCGATCCGTGAGTAGGTTGTCCTGCAACATGATTGGCCATTCTTACTATCCGCTTGCTCTAGACAAACTAGCAACACCGCATGCTCCCCTTTTGCCAGTGTCACGTGTTCCGTGGGCCACCTGCCAGTGTCACGTCCCCTTCAGTTCTCTTCCTCCCCATACTTCTCTTCCTTCCCCTCGAAGCCACTTTCCCCACTTCTCTCCCATCCTTCCGTAGCCGCAAGCCGACGGCGCCTCCAGCGATCTCTCCCACAACCACCCTAGTCCCCCACCCCCCTTTCACCATGTGTTCAAGGGGAGACGGTGAGGAAACACGTCGTGACGACAGGGACGGTGATTTCGATGTGAGTCGTCTCGTCTCTAACATATTTGGCCATTTATCTATTTTGAGATAGATCTACTCTGATTACTCATGCACGTATGATGTGTTAGGCCAACCAGACGCTGTACGACTCCGGCTATCACGGTTTAGCAGAGGAACACAGTCCTCTGTTATGTCAACATGGATATGTTCCTGCTAAATTTGTAGCGTTCGAAGGACAAAACACATGCAGGAGGTTTTTAGGGTGTCAAGGACATGGTGCAATGTTGCCATGCAGAAGTTGTGGTGTTGTCAAATGGGTAGATCCAGAGTGACCCAAATCGATGTAGAAAATGCTGGACAAACTATGGGATATGACAATTGAGTTGAAAGAATCCATCGTCAGCTCACTACTTGAGAGTGCTGAGATGAAGTTATTTGACCATGTTGACACAACCAAGCTTAACCGAGATCTCAAGAGGGTGCAAGACAAGGTTAGCAAAGTCGAAAAGGAGAGGGACGTGGCATTGGCCTTGAAGGCTAAAGCAAAGCAAGAATTGACTCAAGCAAAGAATGAACATCACCAGGCCAAAGTCCTGCAGTTCACAACTACGGGTATTTACAAGTGCATGAGAATAAATACAGAGAAACAATTAAAGTTGTACAAGGAATATGAAAGGACGGTGCAGATGATTTGATCCTTGCTCTCGCAGGAAGATGCGCATCGGGCTAAGATTAGGAAGATCAATGAGATGTGTGATAACTAGTTCTATTTAGCTTGAGCACCGTACTTTTTTAAGTTGTAATAGTAGTACCTATTGACCTAGCGGTCTGAACTAGTGGTCTCAGAGTCTTGGGAGAAAAATATTTGTTGCCCGTTAATCTGTCTTAGCCCTCCATTATTTCCTCTTGTCTGATGATGGTGGTATTATGAATTTGGTGGATTGTTTAAATATAATCTACGTGGATTGTGCCACATGCAAATGGCACATCCACAATTTATAAAGTGGAAGCACGTACACCCTGTTACTGGAGATCCGGGAGCTTCACCAGACGGGCTCAAGATTAGGCCAGAAGGTGGTGCCGATTTCCTCATTATCTGGGCATTATCGGTTACCATTGCTACTTATGTTGCAACGTTGTTATGCAGCAGCTGAAATAAGTTGTTGCTTCGTGGAGTGTAGCAGTTTAAATAATTTATTTCCGTGTCACTAGCATTTCATCGAATTTGGAGACCTCATGCCCCTCAGCAATCGTGGAACCGGTGCTGCGTGTTTTCAGATATTAGTGGCACAATCACAATTTCGGATTCAAGTAGTGACTCGGCCATTTCCAAACCTAAAGTCGCGATGCATTTTACTACGAGAACATGCGTAGATTGTTTCGCCCGACAAGTTCCACACATAGAGCTCCAAAATTTAACCGAATTACATATATAGGTTCAAGTTCAACACATTATTATGCATCTTCATTGCCAACAGCCTTCTTTCCTTGCATGGGTGCCAAGCCTTCATGTCCACTGGCTTCATCATTTCCTGCCTTCTTTCTCTTCCTCAGTGCCAATTTTCTTAGCTTCACGTACTCTGCATCGCCGGGATAATCAGCACCAGAATCGTGTCCGGCATCATCACTCCACTCGATTTTATTTTCTTCCGGCAGCAAAATGACTGACACGGCAGTTATGTTTCTAACCTTGCGACACTTCCTGCCAAAGAAACAGGATTGTTGCATAACTGCCTAATGTCTACAGAGTAAACAAAATAAAAATTACAACTCGGCACAAACATGCGAAGCCCAAGAGACTTTTGCTTACCAGGAGCTAATTGGGTTCGAGCTACCACCCTGTCCAAGAATAGCAGGACGACTCCCAGTTGCAGCAGTTTCCACATCTAGTACATCACAATTAAATGTAAACATGCAAGCTGAAGCTTACCTTTTCATCAACCCAATTAGCTGACTGTCACATATTAGAGGAACCATGATGCTTCGTTCATCCATGAAGCTGAACTTTGCAGTCTGCTTTGGCCCTATTTCAACATGTTTACACAAAGCATCAATCATACTAGGGATAGTGCAGAGCTGCGCAGACGCTTCTTCCATTGTGAGATAATGGTGTCCAGACCACTTGCCCTTCACCCCTTCTGATTTAGAGTCGTAGCTGAAGAGGGCTACCGTAACCAGGTAAGAGTGGTCCGCGGAGATCCCACTTGACAGAAAACTATGGACAAAAAATGTCTGTCAGCGTTGGGCTAGCTAAACAAATCTAGGTTTAATAGCCAGCTAGCAGTTATAGTTAGTGCGAATAGCAAAGAGAAGAGTAGTTCACCCGCATGTAGCTAGAACTTCTTCCTCCTTGGTAGTAGGATCTGCCATCCACGGTGTTGCTCAGCTCGTCAGCGGTGAAGGCGGGCTAGAGCCTCGAAACGGCGGCTACAGCATGCGACA
Organism: Avena sativa; assembly: GCA_916181665.1. Classification (NCBI taxonomy): domain Eukaryota; kingdom Viridiplantae; phylum Streptophyta; class Magnoliopsida; order Poales; family Poaceae; genus Avena; species Avena sativa. Next base: position 360,890,414 of record OV702290.1, on the reverse strand, counting down.
TTGGAGCTTGGGATCAACAAATAGACGCATCCACTTGGCACCGGAACTCAAATGTCCGAAAGAATCATTCTGCTTGGAGGATGGATTTTGACACCGCCGGTGCAGGGGGAAAGGAGGGAGTGGATTTGTGACATTGGTCAACGCACCTAGCCACTTAGTTCGTCGATTTTCCTAAGAGGTTGCCATCTTGACGCTCACGTCACGAACATATCAACGACATGTGGGTCCCGACCGTCTACTTCATGGGGCAGTTTAACGAAATGTTTGAATTTGGTAGAGGTGAGATGAGTTTGCCTCGAAATGCCCCATCTCGGTAGTTGGCAGCCCAACTTTGTGAAACACGGCAATTACAGGCAACTTGGGTACCACGATGCACTTGCCCGGGAACTTTCGAGCCATAAACCAACAAGCCCCTTGTAGGTACCCAAGATCCCAAGGATTGCTAAAGACTTGAGGTGAGATGAGTTGTGAACGGCGATTTCACGCGAAACCCAGTGACAAAAAGGGGAGTACGGTCTTCGTTTAGGGATTCATTTGGGAGTAACAGCAACATTACTTCTTAAGGCCTTGATCTGTATTTTACTTAATAATCGTTATTAAGTAAAAAATTCTGACGGGGGATTTCCTAAACCGGTCGACGGGCTGCTTGAGGTAGCCATGGCGGTAGGGCGTGCTAATTTGATTCACGGGTATATGGGCGGCATCGGTGGTGGTGGAGATTGATGGCAGCGGTGACGACGTTTGGGGATGGTGAGTAGGGTTGTTTTGTTGGATCCGCGATCAGGTAGATGCAATGGAGAGGCCAACACTCGATACCATGTCCATGTCAGAACAACGATAAAGGTGTCTATTCAGACACATCCCGAGCATCGGATTGCGTGTTTATATATGGCACATTGTCGTGCTAGCGGTTACAAGAAGACCGGAATACAGAGGAGAGGCACATTGCGGTGCTAGCGATTACAAGGTCAGAATATAGAGGAGACCAGGATAGGTACACACATGCACGTCCGACCCCTATATAAAACGTGCCGCTAACACTCCGAATATATAGACTAAAATATATACGACCGAGACCGTCACTTTGGAGCACGGTCTTCATGGTGGATTTTTTTTTAAAAGTTTAAATTTAAAGATTCAAAAAAATCTAATAAATATCAGGATGTATACGCGTGTGCAATAAATCATGTGAAATTTTTTTGTATTCTAGCCTCGGCAAAAAAAGATAAATTTCCAGATATAGGTGTTAACAATGCAGCTTTTAATGGGCCTCCATTTCCAAAAAATGGCATATTTGTCTACTTATTGTGCCTGAAATGCAAATTATTTTCTATTGAAAATTTACATACATGCATTTCGTATTATTGGCTACACGAGGATATTTGTTTAGAAAAGATTTGATGCTTTTTGAAAAATTCAGTCCCCCATGGAGCCCGTGCTCCAAAGTGAACTTCGTGTGTGTATGTATGTATGTATATAAATATATATATAGGAAAAATCCTTCTTACTCCCAGGTGTAACTATACCCACGTCTCATATACTACCTTACGGAAGCATTTGTAATACTTTATCTATTTGAGTATGTTCATATATTATATATAAGATACTTCCAAACAAGTTTGGTGAAAAATTGCAAGTGCACTCATAGTTTGCACTATATATGTAAAATACTGATATATTTTAAGTAAAAAAAGAGTATGTGAAGAAAAATTACATACTACCAAAAAAATAGTAGATATACTGCCTAAATATTCTTATATACTCCATACTACACGTACATACTCTCCGGTATGATAGATACTGTCTAGATAGTGTGAACCACACGTGGGTGTAACTATATATATATATATATATATATATATATATATATATATATATATAAACCCTATTCAGCACCCAGGACAGAATAGTTATTTTGCAGCGCACATATTTTTATGTTCTCATGTTCAAAAATTTATGTTTTGTATACTAATAATTATGTTCATATTTATGAGAAACACACAAAAAATAAAAATACAATTTATGAGTCATTATAGTGTAAAAAACATAGAAAATACGTATTTTACGTCATATTTTATACGGCATATAAACATTTTTTTTACCACATGTCTAAATTTTTTTATGTTCTTCTTGACTTCCAAGGTAAGAGAAAATTTACGTGACATAAACATCATGTGCGGTTTGAAAGATAGAGGGTGAATGAAGAATAACTATTCTACACCCTGGGTATATATATATATATATATATATATGTATATATATATGTATATATATATATAATAATTTTAAAAAAAGGCTAAATTATCTTATATTTTGGAACCGAGAGTAGCAGTTAGATGGAGGCCACGGCCGACAGAGCACGGGATTTTGCTAGTATAGCACCATTTTCTATCGGCTGTAGCATGATAAATTTGCATCGGAAGGTGGACACACTTTCTGTTAGCGCAACGAAAATTTGTGAATTAAAGGATCTGCTAGTAAAATTTTCACTCTCCATTAAGCTATGATGAATCACGGGTGTCCAATTTTGCTTGTTGTTACATGTTTAAGCACTTGGTTCTGTCATAAACAAGACTATAAAGCGAAAGAACCCCCAATTTCTCAAAGAATCGTACATGATGGACAACCGCCACCGCCGTTGGAGTGATCTGATCCGCCGTGATCACCACCTTTATGATCTTCTCCCATGTTTGCCCGCCGTCTGCGTGACGAGATTAATAGTGTTGTCAGATTCAGGTAAAAAATATCTTTAACTTTCGAGTTTAATTTAGTTACTTCCTCAGATCCAAATTAATATTCTCGGATTTGTCTAGATTTGAATATATCTAGCATGACATCCGAATCTAGTGACAACACTAATCTGGATCGGAGGGAGTAAAAAATACCTTATGGCTACACTGTTCATTTTATTGCATAAGGAATTTATCGATGCATTGTCCCTTAACATGACATCATAGATAGTTGACAATTCTAAGAGACGACTGGATAAATTTAGTAATTTTTGAAGGGTCCATCTAAGTGAGTTTATATTTAAAGAATTTAGGCTCATGCTTCCGTGGGGTTGGGGGGCAATGTTATTTACCATGATCTCCTACAAGAGCCGTATGCTAGCTAAGATATAACATTGTTCTCTTTTCTAGTTAACTAGAGTGTCACACCAATAGTTTACTTATGTTAATTTGCTAAGAAACAAGCATTGAGAAAGACTTAATGAGACCAACTAGAAAACACCATTACGATTAAAAAGATTGCTATTTTATTTAAAAGTGGACAGATGTATATTTTAAAACCTTGTTCAAACTTAAGTATAGAAATATGCAAGTGGACGCACTTAAAAGTGCAAACAATTGTTTTGTGGAGCTTTACACTTCATGACGTGTAGGTACATCTTGAAACAACAATTTTATAAGCAACTAAAAATATATAAATTTAGTTAGTTTAATATGTTATATTTCGGAGTAAATTTCAGTTTTTATCCCATAGTTTCATATTTTTGACACCAGTTACCCCACTTGACAAATTTTCATCCATATTACCCTATTTAGAGAAAGAAATGTCAAGTTTTACCCCATTTAAAAATCTGACAGACATCTACTAGGTGGGTCCGTTTGTCAGGTAATGTCATTCATTTTTTTGCGAATCGATGTCTTCGTTTTCTACTAGCAAATTTTTCCACGCCCAAATCGATCTGATAGCTGAGTTGTTTGATTTTGACACCCGGCCGTTGGTGTACGTAGGCATTGATCTGATGCAGCAGTCCATGATAGGGACTTGTCAAGGTGGTCGCTAGTGATTTCAGAGCCAGAGGCGGTGACCCGAGGCAAGTGAATTTCTTTTTAAGAGCATGGACAATAGGATGACATCAGCTGGCTATAAGAGGTAAAGTACTATATTTTGGCTGAGTTGGAAGAGAAAGAAGAGGAGAGAGAAGAAGAGCTGGCTGTAAGTTAAGAGCCAGCTACAACACGTGCTCCTAGGCACTTTATGAGATTGACATGTGGACCATATATTAGTAAAATAGTACATGTTTATAGTTAGCTATTATACTTGTTGGCTATAGTGGTGACTACAGATGACATGGCAGTGGCTTATAGTCAATAATGGACTATACTATTAAACTTGCTCTAAAGGTTGGGGCGGTGCGTTCAGCCAATGATAACAACACGTACAAACTTGCTCGCTCAATTAATTGGCCACGTATATAAACGTGTGTGCCTCTTACTTCGTATCACTTGCGGGGTATCAAGATTATGTGACTGGTATATGTGATTATATACATGCACGGCAATGCCAATGTACAGTACTATTGGTGACGAAATAAAACTCAACTCAGACACACGTAGGTTGACACGCCTTGCGTCATAACCGGTGTGGTGATTATTTTCACAAGATGGTGGTTATGGACATAATTTTTTGGGGTTCAAGGTTTCTTCAAGTACAGGAAAAAAATGGAGGAAAATTGCCGACAACACCCACATGATAAATCACGTGTAAAAATATTAGGTAAGATAAAAATTGGCAAAACTTTCACTAAATGGGTAATACGAATGAAAAAATGTTAAATGAGGTTATTAGTGTCAAAATTATCAAACTAGGGGATAAAATCTGGAATTTACTCTACATTTTGTGATAGAATAAAATCATGATCAAACAATGGTTTGCTGGTAGTGCATCGTCCTCTCCCTTGCTTTTTTGAGGAAAATGGACTGATATCACGTTCGAAAAAACGAGAGCTAGATATGCCGCTAGTGTTGAAGTTTCGTAAACGATTCTAGCGTGATCAGGGAGAAATTAACTAACGACTTAGTAGATATCAAATTGCAATAATCCTAGAACCCTAATATTAACTCGCAATAATCCTAGAACGCTAATATTAACTCGAGAATGTGATGAAACGGAATGTAATGGAATATTAGCGTGCAGCTGGTTCATGGTTGAGATATTGTCGCGGGGTACTAGGGACTCACTTTGCCATCATGACCTTGGCGAACTCCTTGTAGTTGATCTGCCCGTCCCCGTCGACGTCGGCCTCCTTGAGCATCTCGTTGAGCTCGTCCTCGGAGAGCTTCTCGCCGAGGTTCTTCATGACGGTGCGGAGCTCGTCGAGGGAGATGAAGCCGTTGTTGTCCTTGTCGAAGACGCGGAAGGCCTCGTGGAGCTCGTCCTCGGCGTCGGCGTCCCCGCGCATCTGCTTCGCCACCAGGCCCAGGAACTCGTTGAAGTCGATGGAGCCGCTCCCGTCGGCGTCCACCTCCTCCAGCATGTCCTGCAGCTCCTGCTGCGTCGGGTGCTGCCCCAGCGACTTCATCACCGTCCCCAGCTCCTTGGTCGTGATCGTCCCTGCGTTCATCCAAATCGGTCCATCACAAATTAAATCGAAAACGAATTTGATTAATCGGATCAAGAACAAGAGGGTTGAATTGAATTTGATTGATGGTCGTATCTACCATCGCCGTCTTTGTCGAAGAGGTGGAAGGCCTGCCGGAACTCCTCGATCTGCTCCTTGGAAAGCTCGTCCATGGTTCTAGCTTGAACGTGATCGCTTCCACCGGAGACGGAGAAGATGGCCGACGGAGACGACGATCGGAAGGATTCAGCGGCTGATTATTCTTCTTCTGTTGCCGCCAAATCCATCATTATTCCCCTTCGGCTGATCGCCTCCTTGTTTCTTCGTGTTCGTCGCGTTGCCTAAAATAAGGAGAGGGCGGCAGGAGCCCGCCATTTATACTTACGTGTATAGTATAACGCACGTCGAGACCAACATAAAAGAAGAAACAGCTGCCAGTGTTTATTTTGTGCGAAACTAACAGCTAGTACTGCTTATTTATTTAATTATTATTTACTTATTTCCAAAGAAACCGATGCTTCTTCAGCTCGCTAGCTGATGCGATTAAATCAGGGTAACATTTACTTAATTGTTTTTTTTTCGATGGAACTTAATTGTTCTTCCCTTTTTTTTTAGAGCAACACGTAATTCATTAATAGAAAATTAAGTTACATGACGCAACATACTGAAAACTAAAAAACAGACCGGGATAAACTGATTATCCTGAATTTGCAGATAAAATCCTAAGAAATCGAAAACAAGACGATCTCTAGAATTTCTCGCAACCACCATAGCCAGCGGTCGCCGCCCAACACCAGCGCCGCCAAGGCGGACGCCAGTAGAGACGCCGAACCTCCACCATTGCAAGATCCAAAACCGCACCATCGCCAACGAGGCTTTGTGAGTCGATGGACAGGCCTGCTGCACGCAGCGAGGCACATGTCGCTGTGGCACATCGACCGGGGGACGTCCCCGTGCTGTCTTGGACCAAGATCCATCGCCTCCCATCGACGAGGTCGGAGAAGAACGACAAATCCACCACCTCCGGACCAACATCCTCACTCCAGAAGAACCAGCTCGCCCCGGCCGCCAGCGCCGTCGTAGATAAGAACGAACGTCGGCGACACACCGAGAAACTGTTCTCGCCAGATCTGAAGAACGACGAGAAGACCAAGCTGTCGATCTGAAGGACCGATCAGCACACGTTGCCATCAACTCCGAGACGCCGCCTCGAAGATCGTCGCCGTGTGGGAGTAGAGTTGAGGCAGATTTATTCGCCTGGACGCCGCTCCCACCACCCCAACGACGCACCAAAGAAGATAAAACCTAACCCTAACTACTAGACCAGAACGGAGGAACGAGGCCCCCCTCCCTCCCGCCGCCGCCAGAGCAGCAGGCGGAGGGAGAGGGGACCAAGGCCAACGCCCTAGCCGGATGAGATCGGGAGGACTTTTTTCGCGCCGCCGCCGCCTGGGAGAGGAAAACTTTTCGTGCACTACGGCAACTTTCTAATTGTTCTTCCCTTTAGGCCGCTCACAATGTATCGTCTCTTAGCACGTTTTTATAAAACACCGTAGCATCTTAGAAGCGGCATTGTCTCGTAGATATATTTGGTACTCCTTCCGTCTCGAATTAGACGTCGGAGATTCGTCTAGATTTTTTTACATGTATCTATACAATAAAACGTGCCTAAATACATATAAATCTAAACAAATCTGAGACATCTAATTTGAGACGAAGAAAGTATATAAATTATAGTAGATCATTTTTGATTTAAGACTAGCAAAAGCCCGTGCGTTGCACGGGAATGACAAATAATAATTATTTATGCGATAAATAAAACTGTTTGTTTATTTTTCTAGATAATTTATTTTTTCATCAGGAGTTGTCGTTGCGCCGGTAGTTAGTTTTGTTGGGAAGAAAAAACAAAACGAGCCTTTGGCACAGCCAAACCCGCCTCCCTCTTCCTCTTATCCTCTCCCCAGCTTGGCAACCCCTCTAGCGGGAGTGCTGTTTTTTTGGTGAGCTCCAGCGTCGACGCCACAAGTCCAGTGTAGCGGCGCATCAATTAGAGAGCAGATTGAATCGAGTATGCATCTGATAGAACATGTGATGCGTAATCTACTAATCCTCTTCTTTATGGGAATCCTGCAACTCCGACGTGCATGTACAACATCAGCAGTAACCAAATTCAGTTGACCACTGAATTGGCGCTTGGTCCGTGCTGCTTTCTTTGAGATGGATGCAGTCCCAAATCACAAGAGTGTTGTCGCGCCACGCAGACGTCCGACACCGCCCGACCGGAGGTCGGCTCCGCGCAGACGTCCGACACCGCTGCAGCTCAAGAGCGTCGTGAGCCGTGATGAGCCGTGTCGGGAGGAAGATCTCGCAGGCGCCTTTATTCCGCGATGCCTTAGCGCCGGGCGCCGCTGTCTGCAACCGGCGTTGGAGGCCACGATTGCTTCCGGTTCAGGGTTGGGGATATGGTTGCTAGCCACGTCGTAGCCTCTCATTGCCTCTAGTCAGGAGGGCTTCGCCGTGGCGGAGGCGGGCTTTGGGATTGGGGATGTCAGCATGAGGAGAAGCGGTTTCAGGTTCCAGAGTTAGGTGTGTGCCCTCGTTGTTACAGACGAGACGACAGATCCCCCTCAAAACAAACAAAGCAATAACTTCTGGGTGTCATAGATTATTTTTCAAAATCCAGCCAAAAAATTGTTCAAAAATGGACCAAACCAAAGAAATATTTCTTGTTTTATTAGTAGGTATAGGAAACATGCCCATGCGTAGCTATGGATATTTTTTACCGAACTTCCTATGACATTTGGGATTTTTTATAGGTATAATCTTGATCTATGGACTATCATGACTTGAATTGCTATTTTTAAGTCGTCTTAGTTATGGCAGGATAAATAAAATTACAATTAGAAAATACACTAAAAATAAACATGCCAAGCTTACCAAGTCCATTATGACGTCAATGCTTATATTTCTCAAGTAAACATAGATATGGCGCCCAACAATTTTTTTTCCAAAATAACCCAACAATTTATTTTGAGTGATAAATACACCCGCCGCCTCACAATAAAAAGTACCGCATCTTTCTAAAAAAACAAACTACCGCATCGAGGAAAATCCCCAATCGCTAGTTGATCTGGGCAAGACCTCTTTTTCTTCGGTAGATGCAGAGCTCTACCAGTCCTCGACCACCTAGGTGCAGCGAGGCCTTGTTTCTTTGGCGCTGCTCCATTCGTCTTCTGTCGCTCCGGCCAGCCACCAGCGCCTCCAAACTCCGGCACAACCCACGACCACGACCGAGCAACTGCGGCCACGGACGTCAGACGGCGATGGCTGGGACGTGCTGGAAGGTGGCCGTGTCGGTCTTGGCGGCAGACCACACAGACGCGACGTCGAGCGCAACGCTGCCACGGGGAAGCACACACGGGCATGGGCGGACCCAGCGGGTGTGCCGGGTGTGCACCCAGAAATTTTGAAGATTTCTTTTTACCTACTATAGTATACCGTCTCTAGAATAGGCCCAATACTTCTAGCTAGCTAGCCAAGAAAAAATGTACTCTTCGTCCGAAAATAAATGACTTGGATTTGTCTAAATTCACATGTATATGGACATATTTTAGTGTGTAGGTACATCCGAATCTAGAAAAACACAAGTCACTTATTTTTGGACGGAGGGAGTACTAAAAAAACAATGATCCAAGCGATCAAACCAGGCAGTTTGTCTATTGATCGATCCCCAAGTCATCACTCAACCTCCAGCTCCAGCGGCCACCGTCTCCGGACACACACTGTCTCAGCGTCCACTCACTCGCGTCCCCCCGCAGGTTGCGGTCCTGCCTGCCCTTGCCAACATCCCGTCGGCGGTCGCTCGACGCTTGCCCGTCGCTCTGGTCGCTACTCGACCGGATCGAATCGGAATGAACAGGAACAACCAGCCGGAGCAGGTGAAAATCTCCAACCTATCTCTATTTTTTCCTACAAATTTGAGTTGGAGAAGAGGGAGCCTACCCACGAAATCCTCCCCAGTTTGTGCCTTGACCGCTCGATGCCCTGTCCGTTTATTGTGGCTGGATGTAGCATGTAGTTCTCTATATATTTGCAAAATTCGCTCAAATTTATCCTTATGTTTGTTATAACTATAGGAACATGGTTGATTATGAAGTGAAAGAGTGATAGTTACATCGTGTCTCTTTTCCGGAATCATGAAGCAAGGATTGGATCTTCCTTGACCCCCTTGATTACAACCGACGAGAAAACCGAAACAATGGGGTTTTGTTGGATTATCTTCATTTAGCACCTCCCTCTCAATCTGATACCGAGAGTAAGACTAAAACTGAAGATGCAACACCACATCCACCATCACCCCAATGGTCATGTGACCGTCATACGATGCTCACTTTGCACCATATGATCTAGGATTCCTATTTCAGCATATGGTGTTAATGATCAAGATGTTGTTCGGAGAGGATATATCGGAAAGGCCCACGCAAACCATTTGTACATGCCTTCCCAACCAGAAAAATATATGGTAAAAACCGACACCCCAACTTTATTTGGTTAGAGCGATACAAATGGCCAGAATATAGCATCACAAACGATGCCACGTTTTTCTTTGTATTGGAATCATGCACACTTGAAACATATATATTGAAGTACAATGTTGTGAATCAATTAGCTATATATATTACTCATTCAACATATTTGTATCGCATATATGCTAGTGTCAAAACAAAACAAAAAGTGTGCACACCCTTCAGTTTTTTCCTGGGTCCGCCACTGCACACGGGCGACGATTTGTGGCTAAAGAGGCGGAGCAGAGGGCGACGGTCGAGGTCGTTGCCAGCGGGGAGACAAATGGCGACAGAGGAGCTCGAAGGGGACCGCTTGGAGCTTGCGTGCGAGGCGCGGCAGGAGGCACGCGGTCGGTGTCACGGACACCGCGCTTGCGACAGGAGCGAGCGAGCGCTGGGGCGGAGCTGGCTGTTCGCCTGTGGGCAGAGGACCCCAAGGCGTAGGACAGCTTGGGGCTGAGGCGGGTATGGCGGACGAAACGTTTTTTCACTTAATAGGGGCATTGGTGAATAATTTAATGTTTTGTGAAAGGGTAAAATGGTCATAAAAAAGGCTGGTTGGCAGAAGCATTTCGTACTTTATTATTACTAGCAAACGTGCCCGTGAGTTGCACTGGATCGATAATTTATAAAAAAAGAAATAAAATAAATATCCATATATAATACATTTATACTTTAATATAAAAGTCGCATTAAAGTTTTACCTTTGCATTTGCATGCTGGCAACAGCTCGAACTCACCCATATGAACTTCTCCCGTCCAAGCTCTACAGCCAAGCCGGCTTGGCTGGCCATGCGAGACCCTCTCTAGCTTAACTAACGCATCTCAAGGTCGACTGGGCATCTTCCATAAATTAGCTCACACGCACCGCACATATATTTAGCCCTTTCCTAATCGCCACATCGCCATCCTCCAATCTTCCCCCTCCTCAGTCTAAAGAGGCGAGGTGGTACTATTGAACATAAAATCCGTTTTTACCGACAGACGTTGGCACCAATTACAGTTTCAAGCTCATCTAAAGGCCCAGCTAGAGCTCGAGCCTGATTTGCCCAGGCACCAAGTCTCGTTGCTACTCTTAAAAAAAGCAAGTCTCGTTGCTACTCTTAAAAAAAAGCAAGTCTCGTCACGGACACGCAAGGAAAGAATCGAACCGGCAAATTTGACTCAGGGTGGCATTCCTTTAATATAAACGGGCTGGTAGGGCTAAAATCGTCTAAAAAAGTGTTGGACCGGAAGAAACAATCCGCCGTTTATTATTATTATTATTATTATTATTATTATTATTATTATTATTATTATTATTATTAGGTACTAGTTGAGTGCCCGTGCGTTGCAACGGTCCAGCTAATTTCGTTTATGGGTGCATGTGTGGATGTGAAAAACCACTTGTATAGAAAATATAGCTGTATAATATTTAAAAAACTTTAAGATACCACTTTTCTTGAATTATATTTTGGTAAAAGCTAAATGGATGTGGTACGCATGGACAACAAGTATCCAATTACTACATATTTGTTATTAGCAAGGACCCAACTCTACTTATTTTTTATTGGTTGAGATATATGCCTAGACGTGCGAGCTAGCTGTTGAAGCTTTGTCGATGTTGGTTTCAATTATAGCTCATATAGTCTATTTCTGTGATTGGTTTTTGCATGTTTCATGCCACCACTAAATTCTATGTTACCATGGAAAAAGAATAAGAACCTTGCCTATATAGTATGGTGCTCACTCCATCAAAAAGGCATGGGAATAGCAATGATCAACTTACCCATGTGTGAACTTGTTTCTTTTTGCTCTCCTTCGCCTCCCTTATCCTAAAAAATATACCCTATGGGCACGCTGATTGTTATTTTCAATATTTGTCGCCATAAAAAGCTGGTCACATTTTTTTGTCTCCCTACCATGCCTTCCCTCAAACCTCCCTGCATTCGCAATCAGAAAACACGGCCACATTTGACAATTGGAAACACCTGAATTGCAATGGGAGTGATAGTCGGCTTCATTTCTATGTTCACTTTGCCTCCAGCAAGGATTTAACATCAACTTGATTAGAGACAATAAAATCAGAAACAAAAGCATTCAGTATGTCTCGCATTAGCTCCTTGAGTATTGGCTCCACCGAAAACACATTACCTGCAAACAAAAAGGAATAGAAAAACGCAATGGTTGAACAGGTTTCTTCATACTTTCATCTTGATTAACGTACACCATACACTATGTCACTAATGAGTCAAAACTGCAGTAAACGAAATCCATGTCCGAGAGTAGTAGTTTGTTTGAAGGAGGACGTACCATCAGCACGCCATCATTTTCTGCCAAAAGCTAATAGTAGTAGTAGTAACACGGAGAAAAGTAGTTTACAATCCACTATCCCAAAATACAAATCAATCGAGAAGGTAAAATCTTCAAATATATACATAATCTATAAGAAGATGAATGTTAATTATTCGTTCCAAGATCTTTAACATCACCCAGGAATCCTTTCAAATTATGCTTCTTATTTACCTTTCCAAGCCTGCAGTTGCTACTGAATACCTCGGACGGAGAGGTTTTCTTACAACATTTCTGAAGCTTGCCGGGATCATGTTTCTTGTGCTCAACTCCTCTTCTCCCAAGAGTTGGCCCTATAGTGGTGTAGCTCTCATTCTTCCTAATAAAGATTTCTTCAGCTCAGCTGAGAATAAAAAATAATATGATGCCAAGCATTTGATGTAAAAATGGCAATATCACAATTTATCAACCTAAAGATGGAATTTATTTCTCTGTATCTTTCAATTTAGTAAAATTCTGCAATAAGGAAGTACTACCATATATAAAGTTTGATTATTTAACCATGAACCAAAAAAAACAGTGCACCTTGTAGCAAAGTACAAATTTCCATCTTTCAAGAACTCATGTGTCCCTTGTTTCGACTCCGGTGCTAGAAACTTGATGGCTACTTTCTGGACATTCTTTGGATTTCCTTGCATCATTTAGATCGGAGTTTCAGCACTCATGAAGATGGCTCATACAAGTGTTAGAGTGACAATAATCACTTCGGTTGGAGAGCTTAAACTATTTCTTTCCAATAATGCATGACCCTGAAGTAAATGGTTGGTGCATATGATATGTTGTAGGGGCAAGGCTGCGGTGTTTGGACTTCAAAATTTACAAGGTTTTAGGGTACAAAGTGGAAAATGATCCAACAAGGTAGAAACAGCCAAAAAAAAGAACTGTCCAAGTTTGTTTCGTGAGAAGAAATTTCTTGTGGCTTTTCTAACTCTTTGGAGGAGTAGATCTTAACGTTCTATAGACTGGTATTTCTTTGAATGGAATAGTGTGAATTTAGACGGTCTACGGATGCTTCAAAAGAACAAAAGCTAATTACATATGCATGTTTATCTATACCTGTTGCATAATCAGGCTTCTGATTTTTTCTTCCTCCTAAACGCTGGAACAATTTGGCTTCTGTAAAAAAATTCCACGGAAACAAAGGAAACAAGCCATTGCTAGAGTATGGAAATCTGCCTCTGTACAGAAGTAAAGATAGAGTTTACAAATAAAGAATGATGCATATAGTTATGATGTTGCCTGTGGTTACTGATAGTTACATAATAATGATTAGAATTTCTGAATGCATTCATCAGTGTGGTCATATGGAGTAGTAAACTACTGACCAGGACCTAGATAGTGAGTCCTCACCAAAGGGGTTATGTGCGGTTCCTGGTATAATCTTTAGAACTTGGTCCCAACAAAGTGAAACATTAGGCATGGATATATATCAAAAGTAAGTACTTCTCCATGTAGATTGTCTCATGAATTGCTTTCCTAATTTTGGTCCCATGAGCAAATGAGCATAATCCTGGGCAACATGCAGAATCATCTCAATCCAAGAAATTGGTTCCATGGCTGTGTAAATCATCGGATGGGAACTTTCCTAGCCACTGCTGCATGAAATCCTCAGTGCCATTAGTGTTGCTATACCTACGACTATGTTTGCACATGCCAATTTTTTCTTAAGTGCATATATTTGTAAACTCGATTAAAATGGCCACGGAAAAACTTTGCGTGATTCACCAATTCATAAAGTCTTGCTTAATCATTGAAACAAACGGAAACCACTGGCACACAGGTTAAAAATTACATAGGCATCAATCAAATTGGATCGGCTAGGTCAACTCATGGATCAGATCGGGTAGTCAGAATGAAGATGCTATTTACCTTGATCAGATCGGGTAGGTCAACTCATGGATCCACCGCCATCCAACAGGGAGAGGATACCTCCTCCACTCCTGTGGCAATAATCTTTAGAACTTGGTCCCAACAAAGTGAAACATTAGGCATGTGTATATATCAAAAGTAAGTACTTCTCCATGTAGATTGTCTCATGAATTTATTTCCTAATTTTGGTCCCATGAGCAATTGAGCATAATCCTGGGCAACATGCAGAATCATCTCAATCCAAGAAATTGGTTCCATGGCTGTGTAAATCATCGGATGGGAACTTTCATGGCCACAACTGCATGAAGCCCTCAATGCCATTAGTGTTGCTATACCTACGACTATGTTTGCACATGCCAATTTTTTCTTAAGTGCATATATTTGTAAACTCGATTAAAATGGCCACGGTAAAACTTTGCCGTGATTCACCAATTCATAAAGTCTTGCTTAATCATTGGAACAAACGAAAACCACTGGCATGCAGGTTAAAAATTACACAGGCATCAATCAAATTGGATCGGCTAGGTCAACTCATGGATCAGATCGAGTAGTCAGAATGAAGATGCTATTTACCTTGATCAGATCGGGTAGGTCAACTCATGGATCCACCGACATCCAACAGGGAGAGGATACCTCCTCCACTCCTGTGGCAACTTGCGAAGGTCCTGCTATGGCAGATCCTCCCCAACAGGCTAGGAAAGGTTGGCGGCGGCGATCTTGGACCATGTCGGGCTGGAGGCGGTCTAGAAGGAGGAGGGCGTCTGCTTTCGAGGTGCTCGGGCTGTTAGTGGCGGCGGGAGGGCGGGGGCGAGACGGGATGGGCGGCGGCGGATGCAGCACCATGTTCTAGCGAGGAGAGGTCGGGGGAGGACGGGTCAGGGAGTTTGCTTGTTTTTTCTATTTGGGTGGTTTGAACCAGTTCCACTTATCGGTGGCAGAAAAATGTAATTAGCTAACCCCTGTGCTAGGATGTCTCATGTTACGGTCGGATGTAGAGTGTACGATCCAAATATGTTTAATGTTTGATATCAAACACGTTTGACGACCTACGATCACCAACTCCCTTTTAATAGTAAAGATAAAAGTGTTTGTATCTACGATTAGGTAGTTTTTGAGCTTTGAAGGCGGCTTTTGCGGCTGCGGACCTTGAGGCTGAAGTAGTAGCAGTTGGAGAGATATAATCATTGGGTACGCAACCAAAGTAAAATGTTTTCCTCCAGCAATTAAGAAGAGGGTGACGATCTAGTTCCACGCTAGCCACTGCCACCATCTTCCCCGTCTCCAACAAGGAATCGGCGGGTCCCCGCCTCCTCTTTGTGTCACTTCGGCGGCAAGAGGGGGTCGGGACCTACGACATTCGCTCGACGCTAGCTTAATCCCTTAATTTATAGTCTGGTCAACCGATAGTGACATCATGGTTGCTATAGTGGCACTATGTGGGATAAAAATAAGGTATATCCGCCTCCCCCACCTTGGTGATCTCGCCCGTGGCATCGAGGAGGGCGAGGAATTGTTTGCTTGCCCACCTTGGTGTCAGAATATTCAGGGTTTAATGAAGACCCACTACTTGTAAACCTGGTGTTAGAAGTGTATATGCATGCGTCATGACAAAATTAGTGATGTCATAGAGATTTTTTAGAACTCAACTATCTTTAAAAATAAGCTCTCAAACTGCCGATCTGGTTTACAATGAGTTTTTGCTGAAGGTTTTATTTCGACACGAGCTTTAAAAACTAACCATATGTGATATGCTTCAATGACTTTTCTTTTCCTTTTAAATTTATCACTAAACTATACCCTAAGTCGACAACATATTTATAGTAAAGTGATCACGAGGTAACTTATACAAAGTAGGTGGTAGCAAATGTGTTATTATCTGATAATGACAGAGTTAAAAAAAGTTAGTTCAAACATACTCACGTGAGATCTAGTTTAGAAACTCTCGTTGATATGAACCTAACAATGAAAACATAAGACGAACAAATTATTCTACAAAACAATTTTTATTATGAAAACCAACTTTTTAGATATGTTGTTGTCACCTTTCTTTTTTTCCTTTCCCATGTGTACAACTAGCAGTTCTACTCTTTCTCTATGTGTTTACTTGATAATATTTTGCGTATGAGATCAAGTGTTGCACGAGTAATGCATTACCCATATATCCGCAGGTAAAAACTCTATAAGAGTATGGGTATGGGAAAAAAATGTCCACAAATACGTAAACGATGGGAAGAAATCATACCCACGGGTAGAGTGGGTATATGTATCAGATCGTATAAGCCATCTGAAATATACCCATCTGAAATATTAACAAGTGGTCTGGCCAAAATACTACTCCCTCTGACCCATATTAGTTGTCTCAAACTTGTCTAGTATGGGTCGGAGGGAGTACTATACTTTATCTTGAGTTTCTGAACTTAAAGTGTATAACTGTGTGTTGATATTTACGAATATTGATGATGTTTATTATTTATTATGTGTTGCTTTTGATGGGGAAGTCATGTGTTTTATGAGAATGTGTTGTTGTTTACAATATGATATTGTTCATAAGTATGTGTCATTGTGTACAATGTGTTCTTGTTTATAAATTGTGCTAGTTTACGACTATATTGTAATCAATTTGATGTGTTGTAAATGTGGCCATGTTTACGTACGGCTTATCCTGTCGGGTGATGGGTACGGGACAAATTGTACCCATTGGCCGGTATGACTGGTACGAGTCCTGATGACGGGTAAGAGTATCGAGTGGCTCCACCTATACTCATACCCTTCGGGTGCCATGGATAAATCAGATGGACCAACAAGTGGCATCGCTACACGATGAGAACAATTTCTACACGAGGAAGTCGTGACTTACTACAGTAAATCACCTCGGAGAAACATTGGAGAACAAGTTCTACACGAGGAAGTTGCATCGCTTGAGCGAAGGCTCTACACATTGGCGCAATTGAATCCTATAAGAAGAACTCTACATATATCATGATCATAATATTACCAACCGGGCAAAACGTTCAAATGGTAAGTAGTACTAGTAGTATTTAATTCCAACTGAACTCTGTTCACCAACAAAGATTACCATGGACTCAACCTCGGGGCCAAAGACCATATGTTGAGCACTTAGCCAAGGTAGCTGTGTCCTTAGATTCCCGAGGTCTGATGTAATGTGATGTATCTCACCAAGGAGGATTATCCCATGAGCAGATTATATCTCCTTCCAATAGTAGATGACGTACTCCGCAATAGCTAGGTGCTAGTGCTCAGCGATATATCGATCCCTCCGGTATTGGCATAGTCTTGGCATTTTGCAACCGCATACATTTGATTGTGGGGGTTTGAGAATAATTGCAACCTTGGTGTGATGCACCGAGCTCCCATGATTCCTCTATTATGAGAGGAAAGCCAAGAAAGAGGATTGCAATGTTGGTCCATGCTCAAAGGGCTAGTGCTACAGATTCTAAATGGCTTTGCCCTGGACATGGTGGATGTATCTCGGATAAATTATGGTATCCTATCTCTTATCTCCAAAGTGGTTGGGGCAGAGTTCATTCACCAGTACCACCCTATTACCCTGATCGACGTGATCTTCAAGTTTATCTCCAAAGCTTTCACAACCATATTGTCCACTGTAGCTCACAAGATTATCACCCCGTCACAGACTGCCTTCACTAAATGAAGACTCGTCACCGATGGTGTACTGGGCCTCCATGATATTATTCATGAGACCAAAACCCGCCGTCAGGAGGCCATTCTGTTAAAATTAAACTTCGAAAAGGCTTATGACAGAGTCAACTGGGATTTTCTCCAAGAGGTCTTGATTAGGAAAGGCTTTGCTTCTAGTCTGGTCCATAGATATATGCAGCTTGTTACCAAGGGGCTAGATAGCGATTGTGATAAATGGTGAAATTGGACCTTTCTTCACAAACAAGTGTGGTGTGCGTTAGGGTGACCCACTCTCACCTTTACTCTTCGACTTCGCTAGGGACGCGCTGGCGGCGATCCTCTCTAAAGCTAACCAAGCGGGCCACATTAAGGGTATGGTGCCCAACTTGATTCTGGAGATATCACCCATATCTCCAATATGCTGACGACACTATGATTATGATGCATAATGATGATCTGGGTATTGCCAATCTTAAGTTTCTCCTGATCTGCTTTTAACTGCTATCTGGTCTCTATATCAACTTCCACAAAAGTGAAGTTATTATTGTGGGAGTGTCTAGCAGTGAACATACTAGGGTAACCAATCTTCTGAATTGTAAACATGGGCCCTTTCTGTTCTGGTATCTTGGTTTCCAAATGAGTGACAAGAAGCTTACTATGGCAGACATGGAGCCCCTGGTGGCTAAGGTGGGAAAACATGTAGAACCTTGGCAGGGAAGGTTCATGTCTTCAGCAGCAAGCCTGATCCTTACTAATGCATGTCTGTCTAGCCTACCATGTTCACCATGGGCCCTATTCCTGCTTGCGGATGGGACCCACCTTCAGTGTGATTCACATAGGGATAGGTTCTTCTGGGAAGGACCGATCGAAAAAAGGAAGCACCATTGGGTTAGCTGGCCTGAGGTGTGCAAGCCCACAGATCAGGGTGGTCTCGGCATTATGAATACCAGATTGACGAACATTGCTCTCATGACAAAATGGATCTGGTGTCCCTTTGTGGAATCTGCTCACGACAACATCTGGCTTGAAACTATTAGAGCCAAGTACCCTGGAGCAAGAAATATTTTCAACTCTAATCCTGCTAGGGATCCCCCTTCTCGCATAGCCTCCACAAAATCAAGGATTATTTCAAGCTGGGAGCCCGTTTCTCCCTGGGTGACGGATTCCTTATCAAGTTCTCGTCTGACTGCTGGCTCAGAGACAGTCCTCTCTGCGCACGCTTCCCTAGGTTGTTTGAGATCTCAACCAACCCTGAGATGTGGGTATCCTAGGCTTTCCAGAGTGGAACCTGGAAGATCAGTTTTCGCCGCTCTTTTCGGCCGAAGGAATCTCAATTGTTTGGTTCTCTCCTGGCGTAGTTGTCAGCTTGTGCCCCCTCTGCTGAGGACGATAAGGTGATTTGGGCCTTAGATCCATCTGGTGTGTTCTCATCGCACTTCCTTTACAACAAGTTGCAGTAGGGCACGGTGGTGGCGCATGCTAGAGACTGTTGGAAGCTCCCGATTCCTCTTAAGATCAGGATCTTTATTTGGCACCTTGCGAAAGGTTGCCTTCCCTCTAACGATCAGATCAAGAAGCGCCCCATCAAATGGGCAGTGTGGGTATGTGGGATCGAGGAAAACATTAACCATATCTTCTTTGAATGCGCGCTGGCTCGATTTCTGTGGAGCGTGTTACGTTCTTCCCTTAGTGTTTCCTGAAATCCTTCTTGCTTTGCGGATTGCTTTGCGATCCTTCAAAAATTCTCTGGCAAAACTAGCATGGCGCTTTGGATTTTGTTTGCTGCCCTAAGCTGGGTGCTTTGGACAATTAGGAACACAATTTCCATTGAATCAAAGTTTCCTAGGCAACCAATGGCCTGTACTTACCGTGTTCTGATCTTACTGCAGCAGTGGTGATCCCTAATTAAGCATGACGCCCTTTCCCTGTTGGACGAGCTGATCCGGTTGCTGAAGGCATCCTTCGCGGAGACGTTGATCCCCCATCTCGCCAGATAGCCCCGCACCAATTTCTTCGTCTTCCCAGATCAGCTTTCATGTGGTTGCCTCTAGTTTGTTGAAACTATGTGTTCTCCGTCTCACCCTTGTGTCCCCATTGTTACTTTTTCTGCTGGTTTTATTAATGTCCGTGTTGGTGCCATCCGTCTAAAAAAAAAAGATGACTGAAATCTCATTACTGGTACTTTTGTATCTCAAGGGCATCTGATACAGATGACGGTGCACCAAACTAGCTAAGGTCCCAACTCCCAAGACTTCACTCTAGCGATTTGGCATACGAAAAGAAGAATATTTTATTCTCCAAAGCAGAAGAATACACGGTGCATTTGGGCGGCTGCCAAACTTCCCTTGTATCGAATAAAATTAGCATCGGATCACCGACAAAGCTTTACAAAACCTGCCGGAAGTTGGTGCCAGCGAGCCAGTCACTGGATATGCTACTACCTGAGCTGCCAAAATTTCCACTCGAACCGGATTCCTAAAAATTTTCCACGAGGATACAACTGAAAATTTCTTCTCTAGCAAGTACAATCAACCAGCTCAAAATTCGATGCACGCTAGGCAAAGGGTGGCACAAACATAAGCAAAGCATGCACTTTTAGCTCAGCTCCATCACGAAGATGAATTATTCCTTTGGGAATAAAATCTTTTGATCGAGGCCAATATTCTCTTACAATAAGTAATCTAACTGTAGTTGCAACAACGATGGTTTTTCTTTCGTATTCTTGATTGAAATTACACGCAGAATCGCTGAGAAAAGAGATCATTAAGGACACTATTATACCTTCTATATAGCACATCACTGCTGTCAGTAAACGATGCCGATTATCTTGAATCAAAAGGGCATATCGTATCATTTACAAACATACAACTAGAGTACTACTCCGTCCGTTTCGTAATATAAGATGTTTTAGTTTTGTGAAAGAAGTATATCTAATCCTTTTTAGTGTATAGTTTCATTTCAAACCAACATGAATCTACATATTAAAAGTGGTCTAGATACACTCTTATACATAGCTAAAACATCTTATATTTTGAAACGGAAGGAGTACTAGAGTACTTTGGCCATAATTCTCTCGTAGTTGTCGATCTAGTTCACGAATTTATTCGCACGGAGTCTGAACGCTGCTCACATGGACATAAGGTATCGATACCCCAGCAGATAGAATGGTTGTCTGAATGTTGCTAGGCATCAATATATCGTCGAAAGATTCGGTGGCCACTTTCTGCACAAGGCTTTCTTTCTAGCTAGGAAAATGGAAGGTTTCTTCAATATATCGTCGAAAGATTCGGTGGCCACTTTCTGCACAAGGCTTTCTTTCTAGCTAGGAAAATGGAAGGTTTCTTGATGACGATGATTCTCTGCTCACTTCCAGTTTTTTTGTTTTGATATGGTCATGTAGCCAGGATCTGATTCAAATTTTGAATCTCAGAGAGGGGATGTCGCCGGCGCCGGTTCCCCGTTGGACGGCGAGCCGCCGCGACACGCCGTAACTGACCTTCCCATCCGGCCCTCCGCGGGGCTGCCACGGGTCGCTGGCCGGCGCGAGATACCCTGCCGCCGCTGCGGTGGCATGCGCTGGCAACCTCGGTCTTCCCTGGAAGCCGGCCGGGGGAAGTCGCTGCCTTTCTCCTGCTCTGACCGCTCGCATGCCGCCTCATCTTGCTGGACCACCGGGAGGTGGTGGTCGACGCCAAGTCGCTCCGTCGAGGGGAGCTCGGCGCGACGGCATCGAGCTCCTGATGCCGGCGCATCGGGTTTGGGTGGGCGCTGCCATCCGGCCGCCTGCGACGCTGCTGCCTCTAGCCCCCGCGCCCGGCTGCCTCTCGCGCCACGGGTCTCCCACTCTGCCTCCTGTCACCGGGCCCTGTGCCCCGGTGCTGCCGCCGCTATCGACAAAGGAGGTGGGCAGGTGGCTGTGCTCACTGACCTGCAGGGAAGTAGGTGGGGCGACGTCGAGGAGGAAGCGACTACGATGCAGTACAATAATTCTACACCTACGGACTAAACCTACGGAACTGACTTACAGACTAAACGTGGTCTGATTTAGTTGGATAAATATTTGAATTGTTTGTTTTTCTGGCAAACCGGTACACAACGCACTTCACCATATCAACCCGTAAGCTCGTTCCGTAAGCAAACTGCCCGTACGTATAGCATTACTTTAGTACAATAATTCTACACCTAAGGACTAAACCTACGGAACTGACTTACGGACTAAACATGGCCTGATTTAGTTGAAGAATATTTACATTGGTTGTTTTTCTGGCAAATCGGTACACAACACACTTCACCACGTCAGCCAGCCCGTAACCTCGTTCCGTAAGCAAACTGTCCGTACGTATAGCATTACTCCAGTATAATAATCCTACATCTACGGACTAAACCCACGAAACTGACTTAAAGACTAAACATGACCTGATTTAGTCGTAGAAATATTTGGATTGGTTGTTTTTCTAACAAATCGGTACATAGCACACTTCATCACGTCAGCCTGTAAGCTCGTTTCGTAAGCAAACTGCCCATACGTATAGCATTACTCCAGTACAATAATTTTATACCTACGAACTAAACCTACGGAACGACTTACGGACTAAACGTGGCCTGATTTGTTGGAAAAATATTTGAATTATTAGTTTTTCTAGCAAATCGGTACACAGTGTACTGCACCACATCAGCCCGTAAGCTCGTTCCGTAAGCAAACTGCCCGTACGTATAGTATTATTCCAATACAATAATACTACACCTACGGACTAAACCTATGAAACTGAATTACGGACTAAACGTAGCCTGATTTAGTTAGAGAAATATTTGGATTGGTTATTTTTCAGGCAAACATAAGCAAATTGCTCGTACGTATGTCATTACTTCACTACAATAATTCTACACATACGGACTAAATCTACGGAACTGACTTACGGACTAAACGTGGCCTAATTTAGTTGAAAAAATATTTAGATTGTTTGTTTTTTCTGATAATAAACTTTCGGAACTGACTTACGGACTAAACGTGGCCTGATTTAGTTGTAAAAATATTTGGATTGATTTTTTTCTGTTAAATCGGTACATAGCGCACTTCACCACGTCAGTTCGTAAGCTCGTTACGTAAACTACGTATAGCATTACTCCAGTATAATAATTCTACCTGATTTAGTTAAAGAAATATTTAGATTTGTTATTTTTCTAGTAAATTGGTACACATCGCACTTCACCACGTTAGCCCATAAGCTCGTTTCATAAGCAAAATGCCCGTACGTATAGCATTACTCCAATAAAATAATCCTACATCTAAAGACTAAACCTATGAAAGTGACTTACGGAATAAACGTGATCTAATTTAGTTGGATAAATATTTGAATTGGTTGTTTTTCTAATAAATCGGTACACAGCGCTTCACCACGTCAGCCTGTAAGCTTATTTTGTAAAAAAACTGCCCGTAAGCATTACGACAGTACAATAATCCTACACCTACGGAACTGACTTACGGACTAAAATGGCCTGATTTAGTTGGAGAAATATTTGGATTGGTTCTTTTTCTAGTAAATTGGTACACAGCGCACTTCACCACGTCAGCCTGTAAGCTTATTTTGTAAAAAAACTGCCCGTAAGCATTACTACAGTACAATAATTCTACACCTACGAAATTGACTTACGGACTAAACGTGGCCTGATTTAGTTGGAGAAATATTTGGATTGATTGTTTTTCTGGCAAATCGGTACACAACGTATTTCACCACGTTAGCCCGTAAGCTCGTTCCGTAAGAAACTGTATGTATGTATATATCATTACTCCAGTACAATAATCCTATACTTACGGACTAAACCTACGAAACTGACTTACGGACTGAACGTGGCCTGATTTAGTTGGAGAAAAATATTTAGATTGATTGTTTTTCTGACAAATTGGTACACATCATACTTCACCATGTCAGCCCGTAAGCTCGTTCCGTCAGCAAACTGTCCGTACGTATAGCATTACTCCAGTACAATAATTCTACACTTATGGACTAAACCTATGGAACTGACTTACGGACTAAACATGGCCTGATTTAGTTGGAGAAATATTTGGATTAGTTATTTTTCTGGCTAATTGGTACACAGCGCACTTCATCACGTCAGCACGTAAGCTCATTCCGTAAGCAAACTGCCCGTACGTATATCATTACTTCAGTACAATAATCCTATACCTACGGATTAAACATACGGAACTGACTTACGGACTAAACGTGACCTAATTTAGTTGGAGAAATATTTAGATTTGTTGTTTGTCTGGCAAATTGTTGCACAGCGCACTTCACCACGTCAGCACGTAAGCTCATTCCGTAAGCAAACTGCCCGTACGTATATCATTACTTCAGTACAATAATCCTATACCTACGGACTAAACATACGGAACTGACTTACGGACTAAACGTGACCTAATTTAGTTGGAGAAATATTTAGATTTGTTGTTTGTCTGGCAAATTGTTGCACAGCGCACTTCACCACGTCAGTCCGTAAACTTGTTCCGTAAGCAAACTGTCTGTATGTATAGCATTAATCCAGTACAATAATTTTATACCTACGGACTAAACCTACGGAACCCACTTACGGACTAAACGTGGCAGGATTTAATTGGAGAAATATTTGGATTGTTGTTTTTCTGGTAAATCGGTACACGGCGCACTTCACCACGTAAGCCCGTAAGCTCGTTTCGTAAGCAAACTGACCGTACGTATAGTATTACTCCAGTACAATAATCCTACACCTACGGACTAAACCTACGGAACTGACTTACGGACTAAACATGGCCTGATTTAGTTAGAGAAATATTTGTATTGATTATTTTTTGCTAATCGGTACACAACACACTTCACCACGTCAGCCCGTAAGCTCGTTCCGTAAGCAAACTGCCCGTACGTATAGTATTACTCCAGTACAATGTTGTCGGATTTATGAGAAGTACGCCATGAGGGGGTCCTCGAGGTCTGTGAAAGAGAGGGGTGTGAGACGTACGGTGTTTCGGGACGGTGAGCACACAAGTTTACCCAGGTTCGAATTCGTCGGCTTTGAACGGATCCTACTCCTGCTAGCAATTCAGTAATACGGCAGAGCCGGAATATGGGTTACAAGGGTTCGCCTGTGCGATGTGAGATTGTAGACTATTGAGGTTGCCCTAAAGGCTCTCCCTATGACGGCTTATATAGATATCCGACATAGGGTTTACAGAAGAGATCTATCCGGCTACGACTAAGAGTTGGTTAAAGAGTACATCTTGAACTACAAGTAACGCTACGGGCCTATGTCGGTAAGTCTTCTGGGCCTTCCCGTAGCCGGACTGGACTCCGTCTCTTCTCCCTGACTGGGCCGCCTGTGAAGCAAAGCTTTAACCCGAAGTGGGCCACCCTGGTTAGTGAGGAACTGTGAGGATACCCGGAAAGTATATCCCCAACAGCAGCCCCCGGAAGTCTCCAATCCAAGGTCGGATTCATCATCGTCTAGCTTGATCTTCGGCTTGCAGAGTCTTGAAGGGTTCCTGAAACTTCAAAACAAAAGATACGATCCGGGTCTCAAAAATAAGTCGGACCTATCAGTACGTTATTCGGGTTTCCAGCTTGATATTCAAACTAAGCCGGAACTTGGTCTCTGACGTCACCTGACACTGGTCATGGTCAAGTCACGTCACTGACAGACATCTCCTGTCAGCACGACCATTGGTGGGCCCCACGTTTGTGGAACCGAGGCGCCGTTTCAATGCGCGCGTGGAGATCGAGGCGGCGTAATCATCGCATGGAGGCTTCCCAGTTGTTTCCATGACGCGTGGCGTGTGTACTGTGTCATTTGCACGAACCTTGGCGCAGTTCGGCGGTTATAAGGGGTGAGGATTCCCTCTTCTCATCTTCTTCACCTATTCCCGTGCCGTTTCCTTCTCCTCTACTTCTCCCACGCGCACAGAGCTCCCTTGCCTCCAGAAATTCCCAGCGCCGCCCATCCAAGGTCACCAGCGCACCGGAAAAATGGCTTTCACTTCAACTTCCGGCGCAGCAGCGACAACAGCGACGACAGCGGTGGCGGAAAAGGAGAGCAATCGCGGGGTTTGGATCCCGTGCGTCCTCGACGACGAGAAACTCCGCGGCGTCGAAGAAGAAGGGCTCCTCCACGCCGACGATTGGCGGAGCGGCTTCGGCGAAGCCGTCCCCAACCCTCGCAATGGCGAGCGAGTGCACTTCGGCACCCACCTCGATAGAGGTTTCTCCTTTCCTCCCTCAGATTTCTTTTCTGAGGTGATTTATCATTACAGTGTTCAACTTCACCATCTCCCCCCAAACTCTATCTTAGAGATGAGTGCCTATGCGGCTTTGTGTGAGGGGTATCTCGGCATTAGGCCGAGTCTCACTCTCTTCCGGTACTATTTCCATGTCCGGAGAAACTCCATCACCGCCGGTAATCCCTACATTACCGGTACTATTAGTCTTTTGGTTAGGCGTGAGCGCGTCTATCCTCGGATTTTAGCTAGTGAGTCGGTCAAACAATGGCCGGCTACCTTTTTCTATCACAAGTATATTCCCACTCCTGGCAAAGCTAGTGCTTTGCCGGCTTTCGTCGATGGAGCCGTCACGCCTCAACCATCTTGGGACGAGGCCGCTCCGGCTCTCAGTGACGATCTGCTTCTCGCCAAGAGGCGGATTGAATATCTGATGAAGCACAAGGGCCTGAGAGGGTCCGACTTGGTCTAGAGCTGGGTGGCACGCCGGATCCAGCCTCTCCAGCACCACGGCGACCGACTGATGCATTCCATCACGGCGTCGAAAAAGGACTCCTTCCGCATCAGCTCCAAGGCCTTAAAGCCACAAAATTACATAAGCCAAATCAAATGGCTAATAAAGGAGCGGGTCGAGAGAAAGATTCCGGATTTATCTCTAGACATGCATACAGCGGAAGACCCTGTAGTGCCGGTAAGCTTTAGCAGTAAACCCTTTTTATGTGTTTCACCTTTAAGTTATTTCGCAACACTGAGATATTATCTTCTTTTCAGCTTGCCGACCTCCCCGAGTCGGAATTGGCTCCTATCGAGGGATATCCTCCCGAGTTTTCTCAGGAGGAGGAATCGGTCCCACTGTCGGACGTTGTGCCCAGGAAGCGCAAAGCTCAGACAGTGGCCATCGGCACAAAGGAAGTGCCAGTTGTGAAGAGGTAACTTTCCGTACAACTTCCGCCTTTATACATTACTTATGATTTCTTCCGAGATATAATGTTCTTCATTCTATTACTTTCTCAGAGCTAAGTAGCTCATCAAGGGCAAGGGCAAGAGGACTAAATCGAAGCCCCTGCGTCAGACGAAGCTAACTATGGCTTCTCCTGCCGTGGCTCCTCCGACTCCTGCCCCTCAACCTTCTGCAGTGCCGGTGATTACCCCCTCCCCGGTCGTCGCAGAAGATCCGGCTCCCTCAACAGGGCCAGCGACCCTTGAGTCGCAGACTGACGTCACCATGGGTGACTCAGGTTTTGATAAGGGTGAACCCTCTTCGGGTAATGATCCCTTGGCAAAAACCTTCACTGAAAATCTCCTGAATAATCCGGGACTTGCCAAATTTGGCTTATCTCGGAAATCTACGGAGGAAATCCAGTGGCTGGCCCGACAATGCCTAGAAAGCCAAAATCTTTCTGCCGAAGAAGAAGCACAAGAAGTGGAGCACATCAAGTACTCTGATCTTCTCAAACAAGTCCGCCTTCGCGACGAGGGTTTAAGAGCTGGTGTGCTTCCACCACCTCCGGTTATTCCACTCACCCTCGCCGAGAAGGTTACTACTGAAGTGAACATGTGCCTGAGCAAGCTCACACATGAACATCATGTAAGTCGGGATTCCAACTCACGTTTTTCCTTTATTGTATTTTATATCATATCCTCTAGCCCCCAAGCATGAAGTTAGATAAACAATCCGAGTTTATGCTTCCTTAGGATGCCAAAGATTGAACTAGTGTAGCCCCCAAGACTCGTGCTGATATTAGCTACAATATTAGCCCGAGTCTTTAGTAGACTTCTGACTCTGGGTATTCTGACTTATAGAAAGTTAATTCATATAACCAGGATTTGTTGAAGAATGTCTGCAATAAGCGGAGAGAGATTAAAGCTCTCCGACTTAAAAATGTCGAGCTTAAAGTTTCCAAGGATGAGGCCGAAGGTAAACATTCCAAGACTCAAACCTTGTCTTGCGTTTTCATAGTCGAATATTTTTGCTGAACTGTTGTTGTTTTTAACTTATAGCACTGATAAAGCAATCCTGTGCTATGATCGAAGAGGCCGAGAATCTGAAGATCCTGGTGGTGGAAAACAAGGATCTCCGCCGAGAGCTAGACCAGCTTAAGGCGGATCATGAGAAGAGCATTGCTCAAGTTCTCGAATCCTCCTCCATGGCCACCGTGGAGCGTGATCGCAAGATTGCACTCCACGAGCAGAAAATCTCGGATCTCAACGACGAGCTTTTCAGAGAGAAGGACCTTTTCGAGGCGCTTCGAGCTGAACTCCGGAGTCTTCGTGAGGAGAAAACCAAAGTTGATGACGTCATCTTTGGTATGTTTCCATCTTTATGACTTGTCTATATTCTTTGACTCTTTCGATGTCGGAATTATTTAACCGTTTTGCGTTATATGTATAGGTCATCTGAACTTGACGGACTCCACCTCTGCCGAGCCTCGCACCCACTGGCTTACCCTAGTCGGTGATTTGCTTCATGACTTCCGCCAATCCATTGAGTATATTGGCGAAGCTCTCAAGGTTCCGGACATGCATAGCATGTCCGACTTTCAGGTGCGGGACCATAATTCTACACCTACGAACTAAACCTACGGAACTGACTTACGGACTAAACATGGCCTGATTTAGTTGGAGAAATATTTGGATTGGTTGTTTTTCTGGCAAATCGGTACACAACGCACTTCACCACGTTAGCCCGTAAGCTCGTTCCGTAAGCAAACTGTCCGTACGTATAGCATTACTCCAGTATAATAATCCTACACCTACGGACTAAACTTACGGAACTGACTTACGGACTAAACGTGGACTAATTTAGTTGGAGAAATATTTGGATTGATTGTTTTTCTGGTAAATCGGTACACAACGCACTTCACCACGTCAGCCCCTAAGCTCGTTCCGTAAGGAAACTACCCGTACGTATAGTATTACTCCAGTACAATAATTCTACACCTACGGACTAAACCTACGGAACTGACTTACGAACTAAACGTGGCCTGATT
The DNA here is from genome assembly GCA_916181665.1 of Avena sativa. Taxonomy (NCBI): domain Eukaryota; kingdom Viridiplantae; phylum Streptophyta; class Magnoliopsida; order Poales; family Poaceae; genus Avena; species Avena sativa. The sequence goes on along the minus strand of OV702290.1, from coordinate 360,861,410 downwards.
TAGTTGGAGAAATATTTGGATTGGTTGTTTTTCTGGCAAATTGGTACACAGCGCATTTCACCAGTCAGTCTGCAAGCTCGTTCCGTAAGCAAACTGCCCGTACGTATAGCATTACTCGGTGCAATAACCTACGCATGGTGTGGACCGGATGGTGATCGTTTCTAGCGAGCTGGAGGGGGATTTCCTTCGCCCAGCGAGGCCTGGACGGCACCAGGGACACTCAAGTCATCTCGATTCCCCTTCCTCCGCACCTCCATGGCTGCAAGCTTGGCGCGACGGAGCTGGACCCCGGTGGTTCAAGCCCCTACACAGGCGTCCCCTTCCGCAGACACTCGTGTGTTCCTGCCACACAGGAGCGAAGTCAGCACCGGAGTTCCTGCTCAACCAGAGCGACGACATGGCGCGGCAACGGGCGATGGATCATCGCGGTCAGTGGAGCTTGCAAGTCGGCTGGTGGGTACGTGGGCTGTTCCAGCCGCTAACGGCATCAGTGAGAGGGACCAACGGCTGCGGGCTACTAATGGGCCCTTGCGTAGCTTTTGCAGGGCCCACGCAGCCCAAGGCCGACCCACTTTGGCCTGTCACGACACGTGGACAAAACCATATCCACACCATCGCGCATCGCTCTTTTTCAATCCTAGCTACCTGACCCCGACCTGCCGCCCCTCGCATCGACGTGCCCTACCCAATCACCCAGTCATCGGCGAGGTCGTATCGTGACGTGCTCATGATGAAGAGGGCGCACATCCCTCTCGCACCATCACCCCAGATCCCCACCCTGCCAGCCTCCCTTGCCTCTCCGTTAGCCACATGTATGCGGCCAGCAGGGGACATACCGACACCTAGTGCATCCTACACGTTGCTTGCCCCTGTCGTCGCGCCACCACGGGCAATGGCATGCATCCCGCTCCCCTCCACGGGCCATTCACCGCTCTGACCCACCCCACATTGTTGGTCGCCGGTCCGTCCCTCCTCCTCCTTGGATGCTAATCGGAGGGAGGCTAGACTGCGCTAGGAAGCCTAAGAGACCCATGGCCAGGCTGCTGGCCCGAGGGGGAGTGCTGGCAGGGCCGAGGTGACCTTGTGGAGGAAGGATCTGACACAGGCTAGCCAGGCACATGTGCCATCTGACCACCGCACTAACATGGTGGAGTCCCAGGCAGCCATCCAGAAGAAGAAGAAAGTTAAGAAGAAGAAGAAGAAGACGATGGCTCACATTGTTGTCCTAGGTGCCACCACTGCGGTGCTGCTCGACACATACGGGGGCATGATTGGGGCTTGGGGTGGCCCTCTTCCGCCTCTGGCTCCATGTCATGGGAGAGAGTGCCTCGAGTAGTATGGACATGTCATGGATGGAATTTTCTACTATATCGACATGGGAGGAGTCTAGATGACTTTGCCGGAGACCCTGGTGATGGTGATGGTTTTTATGGACCAGGACCGGCCTCTCTCGGTCGAGGTCACGGAGGAGATGATCCACTCCGAGATCTGCGAGGTGCTGCCAGACCACGAGTGGCCGGTGCGGTGAGTCTCAGCCTTGGAGTTTGTAGTGACGTTCCCCTCGGTGGCGATTCTATGCATGTGTGCATGTGGCTCCTCCTTCACTCTTCCCATCCACCGGCTCAAGGTATCGATCAAGCCTTCCTCTGCTGTCCAGGGGTCCACGTCCTCCCTCTCCGAGGTAGGGGTTTGCATGTTGGTGGTCCCAACCGAGGCCAATACAGAGGAGATTGTGGACCTCATCTCCTAGACGGTGGGAAAGTTCTTGGAGGTCGACCCGTGCTTCCTCTTGGGGTATGGGGCGGTACATATGTGGATCATGTACCCGGACCCCGCGGTGTTCCCTATCTTGCTCCCATGCTTCTTCTTCGACCGCGTGGGAAGGGACCTGCTGGTGGAGCTCGACGATCCTGAGGGGTCCAGTGCTCGGTCTCCCTCGCTGTCCATACCCCTCCCCGTCCGAGGATGCCCCAGGGAAGGGACGTGGGCCATTTGAGAAGGAGTCTTCGAAGGACAAGTCGGATGGCATGGATAGGTCCCTAGTGGCGGCCAAGCCCACCCCGCCTCTGACTCAGCCTTCACAGCTATCGGGAGGGGGGCAACTCACATGGCCACTCTTCTAGCATCCATGATACCTGGGTCGTTCTTCCCTGAGCAAAGACCACTCTCGTGGAGTGCGCCTGCCAAGCTGGCCTAGTGGATTTCCCGCGGTTCTACCTGAAGGAGATATGCCCTAGTGGCAAATAATAAAGATGTTTATTATCATATCCCACTAGTTAATAATAGTTTTATATCATTCTACAAGTATATACATCAGAAATATTGGTACATGTGTGATATATAAACAAACCAAAGGTCCCTAGTAGCTGATGGCTCAATAAATGGTGCCCATAAAAGTGTTGATGGCTCGTGGTTGATGTAGAGCTTGTTGGGAACCCCAAGAGGAAGGTATGATGAGCACAGCAGCAAGTTTCCCTCAGTTATGAAACCAAGGTTTAATCGAACCAGTAGGAGCAAGGAAACACCTCAAAGGTGTTACTAGCTGAGCTTTGGCAGGGCGCACTACCGGTGCTAGTAGCAACGTGGAGACCTGCACAACACAACCACAGAACTTTGTCCCCAACTTGCGATGAGGTTGTCAATCTCACCGTGGTTTGCGGAAAACAAAGGATTAAACGTATCGAATGGAAAGAAGTAAAAGTTTGCAGAAAGTAAACACAAAGCAGTAAAAGATTGTAGATTATATGTAAAGACAAGGACCAGGATCCATAGTTCACTAGAGGTGGCTCTGCTTAGATAGATAACATGCTAGGTGAACAAATTATAGCGGGGTAATTGACAAACACCGAGAAAGCAATACATGCATATACTAATCATCTTGACTCCTCTGAGACTTGCTTGGGCATTACATCATAATACATAGACCGCCATCCAACTGCATCTATGAATAATAATCCACCTTCAGGTTATCATCCGAACCCCCTCCAGTATTAAGTTGCAAGCAACATATTATTGCTTTACGAACTGCGTGTAAAGTAAACAATACGATTGTTCTATGAACAAAGGATTGTTGTTTTCTCCCTAGTAGCAACAGCACATCTAGTAGCTTAGAGATTTCTGTCACTTCCCCAGATTACCAGAGGCATGAACCCACTATCGAGCATAAATACTAACTCTTGGAGTTGCTAGCATCTACTTGGCCAAGATAGCTACTAACAACGGAAAGCATGCAAGATCTCAAATAACAAAGACATGATAGAATCAATAATCAATCTGAAATAGCATCTCAATATCCATCGGATCCCCGCAAACACAACATGCAGAATTACAAATAGATGATCTTGATCATGAACGGAGCTCACAAGATTTAAACATGAAAGCACAAAGGAGGAGAACCAGCCATCTAGCTACTACATGGATCCGTAGTCCAAGGATGAACTACTCACGCATCACACCAGAGGCTTGCATGGTGATGAAGAAGGCCTCCAGGGTGAATTCCCCTCTCCGGCAGGGTGCCGGGAAGAGCTTCAGATCCCTCCCGATCTAGGGATGGAGATGACGGCGGCTATAGACTCTTTCGTGGATTTTTGATCGGGCACTTAGGGTTTTCGTCCCGAGGGCAATATATAGGCGGAAGGAGAGGCCGAGGGGGTGCCAGGGCTGGCCTCACCACCCCCTGGCGCGGGCCAGGCTAGGCCATGCGGCCAGGTGGTGTGGTGGCTCCCTAGCCCTTCTCCATCTCGTATTCTGGCACTTGATCCCTTCCGAAAAAATAGGCACTTTGTCTTTTGTCCCGTCCAATTCCGAGAATATTCATTTTCTGACTTTCGTGGAACCAAAAATAGCAGAAAACAGGCAGCTGGCACTGTGGCTCTTGTTAATAGGTTAGTCCAAGAAATCATATGAAAAGTACTCCAAAGTTGGAAAAAAACACAAGAAAGTGGATAAAACCAAGCATGGAACATCAAAAATTATAGATACATTTGCAATGTATCAGTAGCCTCTATTTAATTAGTTCATTGCACAACTGATGATCAAGGTTTCATGATCATTGTGCATTTATGCCAGCATACAATCAAGTCATATCATTTGGAAAATGATGTGATGAACATCACCCGCCGATAATTGTTGCAACACCATCATGTCACAAAGTTCACAATTGCAATAGTTAGAAACAAAGTATCCTAATCCTTAGACCACGAGATCATATTTAATCACTGCCACCCAAGGATGCTTTGACTGCATCAACCATCATGCCAATAACTGGGTGACCATAAAGGTATATGTTGGGTATTCTAGAGGGACAGGTTGATGCGTATGTATCGAGATTGGGATTTTTTCTCCTGTGTGACGGGAGGATACTGAAAGGGTAATTGCCCCTATGTGTGGTTTTGGTGATTAATGACAATCCCTATGGACTAATGTTTTCATTGAGTTTTATATGAAGGAATATTCCGTAGATCATGCTTGTAGTTCATGTGTTGGATTCAAGTATGGATGCCATGAAGATAAAGATATACCTTTAGTATCGGCATCAAGATCATCGAGCTGAAGAAGAATATGATATGATCAAGATCTTGAGAGTGTGATCTCAATAGAAGAATTCAAGATATGGCTCTAAGTCGGTGTCATGATAGCCTCATTAGTTGAGCTATGATTGACTAAGATTTAGAGCATGTAATCAAATTAAGAGTTCTTTATGTACCTCATGATATTGATATGAAGCACGAGAAGATACTTGGTTGACTAATACAAAGAGTGAAGAGTGATTTCAAGTTGGTTAACACATGAAGCATAAAGAATGTATCACATGGATCTTGTGGTATGGTAAGCCTTGTTAATTATGCATCTTGAACTAACCCATTATATATGTGCCTTTGTGTTTTCTATATAGGATAGGTATCTTTCAATGGGCATGCTTCAAAAGTGAAGATTTCATATAGCCCATGAGAGGATGACATCAAGTGGTGATCTTCATCAAGGTTGAGAAGGGAAAGTTCAACATAAGCATATCGAGAAGATCATTTTCTTGAAGCTTTCCATCCATATTGGTGATAATGGACATGTAAAGACGTGTCTTAATGAAGCTATCCCATACTAGTGTATGGGAGAGCAAATTATGTGTCTTCACGAAGCAACAATGATCAAGTGATGCATTCCGGCTTGGATGGAGCTTGAAGTGTTATCATCAAGATCAAGCGGGATGCGACAAGGAAAATGCATGGCCTTTCTAGGTTTTCCTTTTACTGGTCTCAAAGTGGTTGTTGGGAGACCGGGTTATAGGATAGATAGCCGCACTATCACAAGGGGCTTTCGATTGGGTAACTTGATCACATTATCTTAGGGAGCTCAATCATTTGCATACTTTGCATCTTCCTATTTTGTTGCTTCTTGGTGTTTCTCCATGTTAGGTTCTTGAGCTTGTTTCTAGCTCTTCAACAAGACCAAGTTCATCGAAAATGGAATTTGTATGCATCTTCTATGGCATTTTCGAGTTTGAAGGTTTTACCGGTTCTTCTCATAGGGAGGCTTCATACCTTTGTTCATTTGGTTCTATCCTCTGTTGTTGGACTATTATGTTTTATGCACCATTTTGTATACCTTGTTGTCCTCGTCAAAACAAGCCCAATATCATCGAAATCAGAGTCCGGATGCAAAAGTTATTGCGTTTTTCATGAAGTCTATTTCAACCGGGTTCAAGGGATTCAACTGGGTTCAACCGGGATTCCTGGTTTCACAACCGAGTCTATCCGGAATTCATTCAATAACCTTTCCTGGTTTAGATCCAGTTCAACTGGGATTCAACCGGGTTCAACCGGGATTTAACCGGGTTCAACCGAGATTAAACCGAACTTGAAACTGGGTTATCCGGTCTATGAGCCGGTTCAACCGAACTTCAAACTGGGTTCGTGCAGATTTCTCCCAACGGCCATATTTGCTTTCCCATATAAAGGGGGGTTCTTCCCCCAACATATTTTGAGTGTTCTTGACCATGAAATTGACCTCCATGGTTGAACCTCTTGAGCTTGCTTCCTCTCCCTTCCCTCCTATGATTCTTGCATCCTTTTGAGGGCTTTGGAAGAGGAGATCTAGATCTACAATCCCCACCAATCAATTTCTCCTCTAAGTGAGGGGAACCCTTTGGATCTAGTTTTTGGAGTCATTGGTTGACTTCCACCATTGTTCTTCCTCTCTAATTCATCCCTAACACTTGTTGCTTTGGTGGGATTTGAGAGTGAAGGATTTGAGAACCCTTGGTGTTCTTACTTTGCATTCTTGCATAAGTGTTGAGGTCTCCACTACGATTTGTTCGAGTGAGAGATCGTGACCCTGTTACTCTTGGAGGGTGACCTCCTAGTTAGCTTGGCGGTTGGTTTCGTGGTGTCCTCTTCGTGGAAGATTGTGAAGAGACCCAGGCTTCTCCCTCATGGGTCTTGTGAAGTGGTTGTGGAGCTTCCCATCTCTGGAGTGGAGGAAAAGCTATCCATAAGGAAAGGGCCTATTCCTTCGTGGGATAGACTCGGAGAAGAACATGAGCCTTTGTGGTGTTGGGAAATTCTTCGTGGAATCCCACACCTCTCCAACATGACGTACCTTCTTGTAAGGCAACACGGGAATACATCTTCGTCTCTGCATGCCTCGGTTACTCTATACTCGTGCTTACTTTCCTTGTGATAGCCATCATGCTTTAAGTACTTATATATTGCTTATCCCTTGTGGTATATTTATCTTGTGCTATCTTGCTTATCTTAACTTGTTGTTGGTGCACTTAGTTGAGCCTAGTGTATTTAGGTTTTTGTGCTTGTAAAATAAACGTTAGTTTAATTCTGCATTCTATCAAGCCAAAACCGTAATAATTTTGAAATTGCCTATTCACCCCCCTCTAGGCGAAACCTCTATCCTTTCAATTGGTATCAGAGCAAGGTGTCTCCTTGTTTAGGCTTCACCACCTAGAGTGTAAAGATGTCGGCTAGTAGTATAGTGCACAATTACACGATTATCTGTGATGGCACAAATTATGCTTTGTGGAGAAATTGCTTGCTTTGTAATCTTCAGACCTTGTGTCCAAATATTGATCGGTTTCTAGATGTAGGTTTTTCTCCTCTGATGGATCCTCAAAATCTATCTTTAGAGGATGAGAAAAAAATTACATCTTGAAGCTCAAGTATCTAATGAGCTTATTTTCTCTTTGAGCCCCACAGTTAATTTGTTCTTGAGGATTGTAAAACGCAAGTCATCTCATGAGAAGTGTACCAAGCTTAAAGAAATATTTGGTGGTTCCATTTCTTATATTGTTGGTGGTTTCTCCGAGGAGATCTATTCTCCTTCACATCATAAAGAGCTCCAAGTTGCTTCCACCTCCAGCCGCGATGAGTTCTCATCTTCATCCACTTCACCAACGTGTGGCAAGACACAAGAGGAAATCAAACATTCTATGGAGCAAGACACGATCATGAATGAAGATTCAAGAATATCCTCATGTTCATCCTCCCATGCTCGCATGTGCCTTATGGCAAGAGGATCAAAGGTATCTCCTACTTTGGATCCCAACATATCTTCTAAAGATAATAGAAATGATAATGATGATAATGATGATAGTGATGATGGCATTGATGAGGATACTAGTGCTCTCATGCTTGAGTTGAATTTTTTTGTACCTCTCTTCACGGTAATAATACGTCCGTTACTTGTCTCAAACACGTTATGGACACCATAACAAAAAAATTGGAACCATAGAGGAGTTGGATTTCCAACTTGATGATGGGAGTCGGATATTCAATCTCCTTAAGCAAGAGCTTGCTGAGGAGAAGCACAGTAATTGTCTCCTCACAAAAAATTTGAATCTTATGAGCTTGAAAAGGAAAATGCCATTAATTATGCTTCTGCTACCTACTCTACTTATTGTGAAGCATCTACCCTAAAGGAGAATGTTGAGCTAAGGTCTCAACTTGAGTTGATAACTAGCAAGTATAGGAAATTGGAAGAAAATCATGAAAAGCTCTTGGGGTCTCATAATGATCTTATAATCTCCCATGATGGGCTAAAGTTAGCTCATGAGGCATGTATCACTAAGGTAACATCTTCTGAGCCTCATTTGGACATTAGCACAACTTCTCCTCAAAATGTTATTTTGCCATGTGCTAGTCCTAGTGATCCTTCTTGTCATACTATTGATAAACCTTGTGTTGGATTACTTGCTTTGCCTTGTTTCTCTAACAATGAAGCTTCTACTTCCTCTAGTACCTATATTTCTACTAACCATGTAGAGGAAATAAAAGAGCTCAAGGCCCAAGTCATTTCTTTGAAGAATGACTTGGAAAAGAGTCATGAAGGGAAATTCACACTCGATAATATTTTTAGTGTGCAAAAATCCCCTAATGATAAAAGTGGACTTGTATTCAACTCCAATAACAATAACAAGTCCAATAGAAACAATAATAAGGGCCAAGACCAAGTCAAGAATTCGGCCAAGATTATTTGCTTCAAGTGCAAGGTTGAAGGACATCATGTAAGATCTTGTCCATTGAAGAAAAAGCACTTGAGTGAGAAGCAACAAGGGAGCAACCACAAGTTCAAGGTCAAGCCCAATCTCAACCTCAAGTTTAAGCTAGGCCACTTCCCATGGAGAATCAAGATAAGGCTCCCCAAGCCAAGAAATTAATGAAGAAGAGAAAGGGGAGCACTTGTTTCTACATATGTCGTGAGAAGGGGCACTTTGCCTCTTCATGTTCAAACGGTACCTCATCTAACCCTATCATTGTTGATGATGATTATTCTCTTGGGAAGGATAAGGATGGCAATGTGTTTGCCAAGTTTGTTGGAACTCAAAGTGGTGTCAAGAAAAGAACCATTTGGGTTGCCAAGACTATTGTGACTAACCTCTTAGGACACAACTTGGTTGGGGACCAACAAGCTCAAACTTGATCAATAGGTGTTTTTGGAGGGCATTGGAGACTTGGCTAACTCATGAAGAATTAAGGGATCTTCATATATTATATTTGATCAAGCCAAGTTATAAGGATTATCATCTCCCTACCATATACCCAATGTGCCTCTTTGTGGTAACTCGAACTCAACTCTTTTATAGTGTAAGTTACTTGCCCCTTTACATATTTTGGTTTTGTACCAAGTATGTGTTTGTATTTGGTGTGCCTCATGCTTGATTATTTTGTGTATTCAAGTATGTCTAGGTGTTTGGCATATCATTTACTCGTGTGTTTTGCTTTGAGCCTCTAATGCATCTTGATGATATCTTATTTGGCTCTTTTTGAGTGGTTAATGGAACATCCCATTTTGGGGGAGTGATATGCATCGCGCATCTCTCAAACCTTAAAATGTGTGTACATGAGTACTACCACTTAGTATTGATATTGCAAGCTTATCTAGTCACTATGTGGTGTGTCATACTCATGAGAAATTCAAATTCTAAATGTCCATTAATTATCTCTAGTTGAGGTTTCTTTGCCTCTTATTAAGAAAAATTGAATATCACATTATGGGGGAGTAATATACTTCTTTTGCATATCACAATCCTAGGAAATGTGAACATATGAGGTAGTGCCACTTAGAGTTGATATTGTTGATTATCTTGTTTCTAGGTGGCATGTTTGCTCAAACAAGGTCCTTTTTTGTTAGAAGCTTTTATTGCTCATTTTTTCGGTCTTTGTTAGAGAAAGAAATTCTTGGTGCAACCTTGCTCAAATACATATCTCTATATATTATTTGGGAGACCATTTTCTTGAAGTTATTCCAATCATTGCTTTGCATGATTGTGTGACTAGTTGAAGCTATCAAGAGTCTCTATCTTTGCATAGTGCTTAATCTTTTTATTCCTATCCTATGCTTTTTATTGTGAAGATTTATCTTTAATATCCGTGCAATATACCACCAGAAATCAATTACAATACACTCATTGTCTTTGAAAATTGATATACTTGTGTGTGGTAGCATTTGTGGATCATATTCACCTTGTATTTCACCTCTTATTGCCTTATCTTCTTGATGACCCACAAGTATAGGGGTGTATCGCAGTATTTTCGAGGGAAGTGAAACCCAATTTATTGATTCGACACAAGGGGAGCCAAAGAATATTTATAAGCCTTAACAACTGAGTTGTCAATTTAGCTGCACCTGGAAACAATCTTGCTCACAGCAGTTTATCAGTAGCAACAGTTTTATAGTAGGAATAGCAAAGTAACAGCAGTAGTAAAGCAAAGACAGTAGTAACAAAAGCAGTAACAGTGGGATTCGAGTGCGGTAGGCATAGGGATGGATGGACGGGTGTTGCATGGACAAGACAATTCACATAGCAATCAGAACATAGGGCAATTGCAGATAAATAAGATAAAGCATCCAAGTACTAGACAATCCTAGGCATGTGTTCCATATATAGTCATACGTGCTCGCAATGAGAACTTGCACAACATATTTTGTCCTGCCAGCCCATTTGCAGCGGGGCTTCTAGGGAACTACTGGCAATTAAGGTGCTCCTTTTAATAGAGCACCGGAGCAAAGCATTAACACTCCATGAACATATGTGATTCTCACATCAAAGCCATTCCCTTTCGGTTATCCCGATTTCTGTCACTTCGGGGCCATAGGTTCCGGACAACAACGTGTGTATACAACTTGCAGATAAGACCAAGAACAATACTATCATAATGGATCAATAACATGTTCAGATCTGAGATCATGGCACTCGGGCCCTAGTGACAAGCATTAAGCACAACAAGTCGCAACAAAGTCATAAAGCACTAATAAAAGATACTAGGCACCATGCCCTAACAATCTGATGCCATTACATGAACGATCTCATCCAATCCCTACCATCCCCATAACCTACAGCGGGGGATTACTCACTCATAGATGGGGGAAACATGGATGGTCAATGGAGAAGCGATGGTGATGATGATGGCGATGATCTCCTCCAATTCCCCGTCCCGGCAGGGTGCCAGAACGGAGTTTCTGGTGGCGTTTCGTGGAATCTGGTGGTGGCGGCGGAGCGGAACTCCTTTTGGAAAAACGTCGAACCCCTCGAAGTTTTTAGGTCAGAAGGCTCCTTATAGGCGAAGAGAGAGGCCGAGGGGGGTGCCTGGGAGGGCCACACCACCCCCTGGCGTGGCCTGGCCTGGCCCGCGCCACCAGGTGGTGTGGCCACCCCCTGGCTCTTCTCCGTCTCGTATCCTGGCTCCTGGAGTCTTCGGGTGAAATAGGATTTTTGGCATATTTTCCGGGATTTTTCCTGATAGTTGGTTTTCTGCATAAAAAGTAGACACCAAGGCAATTCTGCTGAAAACAGCGTCAGTCCACATTAGTTGCATCCAAATCACACAAGTATAGAGGAAAAACAATAGCAAAAGTGTTCGGGAAAGTAGATACATTTTGGACGTATCAACTCCCCCCAAGCTTAGCTTATTGCTTGTCCTCAAGCAATTCAGTTGAAAACTGAGTGCGATAAAAGAACTTTCACGAACACATTTGCTTCATATGATGTAAATATTCTTAGCAATGTGATCAACTACTTGGACAATTCATAATAAAGAGTATGCAACTGAGTCTACTTAATAGTCATTGCAAGCTATGAAGAGATTCCAACTCAAGAATAATAAGTAGCATGAAGCACGAACATAAGCAACATTACAATGCTCATAAAAAGGTATGATAGAGTGGTATCTTGCTTGCCTTTGATTATAAATGCCAAGGCACCTCTGAAGTTCAAGTGATGACTAGAAGTAAAGATATCGAAGATACAAGCATCAAAGTCATAACACAAATAATCAAGTAATGGAACAAACATAAAGAATGACAACTATGCTCTCAAGGAGGTGCTCAAAGAATATGTGGAGACTCAACAAGTAGAAGAAAAAGGTTTTGAATAATTTTGAAAAGCTTCCAAATGCTGAAAGTATGGTACTCATTAGCTTTGAGCTCTCATTGCCCCTATCATAAGCATCTTTAATGTAGTTAAGGTGAAAGTGAGGTCCAATCTGAGTTATATGCTTAACAGACTATAAACTGAAAATCCCAAGTCCCTTGAGTACGAGGGCCGCTCCTCATGCTACTCAACTTTAGTTACCGGTAAGTTCTTGTCATCGTAAGTATGTGCGTATCATTGAGAACCGCCAACGGGTTACCCCTTGCTCGATGATACGGAAGAATCCCCATATCAAAATGACAAGGCAAGCAGACAATGAGTATCTCAGCAATCTTCTTATTTACCATGGGAAATGGTGCTTCTTTCTCTCTTTCCTCTTTCATAAATCTTTTTTTTCTTTTTCTCAATAGCTATCTCTCTCTTTTTTTATAAGAAGAATGCTTCATAGATATCATTATGGTTACGCTGCAGGTTTCCACCATGTCAGCATGGATTAGACCAGCGGCCCAGGCATTTCTCTAACACACATACATAACTCCATGGACTTACAAGCTCCCCTTTTATTTCACACCGAACTTACAAGTTCCTCCTTGGAGCGCGACCACGGTCTCCTGTGAACACTGAACAAAGCAGGCTGTGGCAAAAGGATCTCCCTTTCATCCCCGTCAGTGAAAAGCATCCTATATACTAGATTGTTCAAATCAGAGGTAGCCGTGACAAAGTGATGCGTTTTCATGGCAACAAGGTCAAGCCTCTGTGGTGCTAGCATAGCATCATCGGGATCCACTAAAAGACCTAATGCATTGACTATGCGCGATGCAATGATGCCCCCATAGATAGGCCCCCTAGCAGCTAGGCGGCGAGCAATAAGCGAACCAAGATTGTACCGAGTATCATTGTTGAGCGCAGCAGCAATGAAAGCTAAATGATAGTTGGAGATATTGCTAGTGTTCTCCCTACCCAATACACTAGTGGCAAGATAGTATGCAAAGTATCTAAGAGCAGGGAGTTGGATATTTCTTATGTTCCCGCGCTACGCTACGCGGTCATCATCATTGGTCACCCCTCGGTAAAGCTCCAACAAATCAGCGGGTCACCCTTGAATTTTCTTCACGGTCCCTGTCATGCGTACACCTACAAAACTGCAAAATCTCTCCAAAGGCATGGTGAAGGGCAGATTATAGATTTTAAAAGAGATAGTCGACTGATAGGATGTGTTAGTAAATGTGAAGCTCTCAACAAAAGTTTTGGTGAGCATAGCGTATTGCGCACTCTCATCTTGCATATATGAGGTCAAACCAAATCTCTCAATCAGTAGCAAGAAATCATCAAGAATACCTGCAGCTTGTAAGAAAGTAAAACAAGGAAAAGAGGATGGGTGAGCATCCCCATCAACCCTTTCACTACCAATACGAGTTGCAATGAGATCTTCGTTGTATGATGGCCTAGCCTGAGAGGCTGATCTTGAGGGCCTCGACCTCCTAGGTGCATCACTCTCAAATATCTCTCCAAAAGTATGGTTGTTCATGCTTGGTATTCTGAAATTTAAACACCTATTAAACAAGTGATTGCAAAGTAAATATAATGAAGGATTCTACTCATAGGGACTTGCAAGAGGCCTAAACATGCATCAAAACTATATCTCTAAGCATCAAACAAGCTTACAAGCTCTCATAACTAGTCACCTACAGCAGCAAAATACTCAACATATAATCCACTAAACACAAATCTACTTGGACAAGGGGAGGAGTCACATACCAGGGAACAAATGCTCCAAATTTCAGCAAGAAAGATGGGCTGAGCAAAGAGATTGAAAAAATCGAGAGCAAGCACAGCAAGAACGCGATTTTGAGCTATGAACTGGATCTTACTCGGGAGAGAGAAGAAAATGGCAGGTGAGAGAGTAAGTGGGGGGCCAGGGGTGGCCCACACTAGGGCATGGCGCCACCCAGGGCTGGCCGCGCCACCACATGGTGTGCCTGCCTGGTGGGCCCCCCTGGTACCTACCAGGTACTCCTATGCCCCTTTTTTCACGTAAAAATTTAATATGAATTTTCTGAAATTTTTCGAGACACTTTATTTTTGGGCATTTTTCAGAAATAGAAGAATGATTTTTCTGACAGACAGATTTTTTTCTTTTGGAAACATGATGCAAGGACAAAACAAGGCTAGAACTACAGAAGTTCTAGCATGCAAGCAACTAACAACACAAAGAAAACTAAACGAAAGCAAAAACTAAAATGTAAAGGATAGAAATAAACGGAGATAATCATAATGAAAACATTGTTTTGTTCAATGGAATCCTTTTGTTAGCAAGGTTGATCAAGTCTTGCTACCAAAACAATTGCATATGATACAAAACTTTGTACTCCACTAATGATTATGTTACCTTAACCTTGATAGCAATAGTCCCAATCATAATAGTTTCAATTTTTTCTCTTGGTATGGGACAATATATTTCTCCAACTTGAATGCCTTCAACATGTTCAATTGAATTTAAACCATAAGTCCTTTCAATCTTCTTGGGGAAATAGATAGTATGTTCCTTTTCATTAACATTGAAGGTCACCTTTCCTTGATTACAATTAATAACAACTCCTGCAGTATTAAGAAAAGTTCTCCCAAGAATAATAGACATATTATCATCTTCAGGCATTTCAAGCACAACAAAGTCAGTTAATATCAAGCAATTGTGAGCCACCTGAACAGGTACATCCTCACATATACCCACATGAATGGTGGTAGATTTATCAGCCATTTGCAAAGATATATCAGTTGGAATCATTTTTTCAAGATGAAGCCTCTTATAGAGAGAGAAAGGCATAACACTAACTCCAGCTCCCAAATCACACAAAGCAGTTCTAACATAACTGTTCTTAATAGAGCAAGGGATAGGTTGAATCCCTGGGTCTCCAAGTTTCTTAGGAACCTTACCATTGAAGGAATAATTAGCAAGCAAAGTAGAAATTTCTTCATTAGGGATCTTCCTTTTATTCGAGACAATGTCCTTCATATAATTTGAGTAAGGAGGCAATTTAATAGCATCAGTCAAAGGAATTTGCAAGAATAAAGGCTTCATCCACTCACAAAACTTATTATAGTGTTCATCTTCCTTTGACTTGTGTTTCTTATCAGGGAATGGCATAGGTTTTTGGACCCAAGGCTCTCTTTCACTACCATGTTTCTTAGCCATAAAATCTTCTTTGGTGTATTTAGTAATCTTAGTGTGGTTTTCAGGTTCTTCTTCAACTTTTTCTTCATTAGGAACTTCATTTTCTTCATTACCACTTTCAGTTTCAGCATCAGAGATAGATATACTATTAGGATCTATAGCAGGTTCAGAGGGTTCTACAATAGTTTTATGTTTCTTTTTCCTTTTCTTACGAGCAGAACCACTATTTTCAGCTTGTTGAGAATCCTGCTCAATTCTTTTGGGATGCCCCTCAGGATATAGAGGATCCTGGGTAGCAGAACCACTTCTAGTTCTAATTTCATAAGCATGTTTTTCTTTAGCAGCATTAACTAGCAAGTCGTTTTGCACTTTAACGAGTTGATCTATTTGAGTTTGAACCATTTGAAAGTGTTTAACAATCATTTTAACATCATTAGAGGTTCTTTCCACAATATCTTTCAACTCTACAATAGCTCTAGTGTTTTCCATTAGATGATTTTGCACCCTTTTATTAAAGTTATCTTTCTTAACAATAAAGATATCAAATTCTTCTAAGCATTGATCAGGAGGTTTAGAGTAAGGGATATCACCTTCATCAAAGTGTTGGAGAGAGTGTACCTCAATAGTGGGTGAGTAGGGAATAGGCTTACATAATTCTTCTATAGGAGGTAAATTCTTGACATCTACAACTTTAATTCCCTTCTCCTTAAGACATTTCTTAGCTTCCTTCATCACTTCATCATTTAATTCAATAACTCCCCTCTTCTTTGATGTTGGAATAGGCACAGGAATAGATGGTTCAGGTACAATTACTTCGGGTATAGCTTGTTTAGGAGGAGTCCAATCTTCATAATTCTTGCTTATTTTAGCCATTAATTCCTCAGCTTCCTTAGGAGTCCTATCCTAAAAACACAATCAGCACAACTATCTAGGTATGTCCTAGATTCCTCGGTTAGTCCATTATAAAATATATCAAGAAGCTCATTCTTAGGTAATGGACTTCCAGCCTGTGCATGAATCAAAGCACAAAACCTTGCCCAAGATTCGGGCAATACCTCTTTTTCTCCCTGTTTAAAATCAAAAAGTTCCTGCAAAATAGCATGTGTAGCACTGGGAGGAAAATATTTCTACAGGAAAGTACTAATCAAGCACTCAGGGCTATCAATAGATCCAGGAGATAAATTACTAAACCAAGTTTTAGCTTCTCCTTTCAGTGAAAAGGGAAAAATCTTAGCAACAAAGTAAGTACGCATCTTAATATCATCAGAAAACAAGCCACTCATGGTAGAAAGTTCATTCATATGTGCTACCGCACTTTCATTCTTAGTCCCACAAAAAGGTTCTTTCTCGACAATAGCTATGTAAGATAGTTTGAGAGAGAAATCATAATCTTCATCTATAATGTTTATGGGAGAAGCAGCAATCTTAGCAGCAGGATATAATTTGGGTCTAAAAGTACGCCTCTCAAGGAGACTCTTAGCAGCGCTCCTATCATGGGTGTTTTTACATTCTTTAATAAATTCATCAGTCATCTCAACATAACCATCTTCAATATCATAACTCTCACTAGACTCAGGTGAGCTAACAGGTGTGGTAGTGTCTTCATTAGGAGTTTCGGTATTTCTAGCTATAGCTCTAGCAATCGTAGCATCTAGGAAAGGACCTAATGAACCACTCTTATCAAGCACAGTAGAAGCAGCATCATAAGCATCAGAAGTTTCAGATTCAGCAGTAGTAGCAGTGTGTGTAGCATGTGTATGTGGTGGTGTAAGGAACTTACTCATAACAGACGGTGAATCAAGAGCAGCAGAGGTGTTTAGAACCGTACCTCTTCTTGTAGTGGATGGTAAAATAGGAACCTTGCCATCACGAGACTTACCCATGATGGATGGATAGCAGCAAACAGTAGAGAATCCAAGTGAACTTGATAAATAAAGCTATGCTCCCCGGCAACGGCGCCAGAAAATAGTCTTGATGACCCACAAGTATAGGGGGTGTATCGCAATATTTTCGAGGGAAGTGAAACCCAATTTATTGATTCGACACAAGGGGAGCCAAAGAATATTTATAAGCCTTAACAATTGAGTTGTCAATTCAGCTGCACCTGGAAACAATCTTGCTCACAGCAGTTTATTAGTAGCAACCGTTTTCTAGTAGGAATAGCAAAGTAACAGCAGTAGTAAAGCAAAGACAGTAGTAACAAAAGCAGTAACAGTGGGATTCGAGTGTGGTAGGAATGGGGATGGATGAACGGGCGTTGCATGGACAAGACAATTCACATAGCAATCAGAACATAGGGCAATTGCAGATAAATAAGATAAAGCATCCAAGTACTAGACAATCCTAGGCATGTGTTCCATATATAGTTATACGTGCTCGCAATGAGAACTTGCACAACATCTTTTGTCCTGCCAGCCCGTTTGCAGCGAGGCCTGTAGGGAACTACTGGCAATTAAGGTGCTCCTTTTAATAGAGCACCGGAGCAAAGCATTAACACTCCGTGAACACATGTGATCCTCACATCAAAGCCATTCCCTTCCGGTTATCCTGAGTTCTGTCAATTCGGGGCCATAGGTTCCGGACAACAACGTGTGTATACAACTTGCAGATAAGACCAAGAACAATACTATCATAATGGATCAATAACATGTTCAGATCTAAGATCATGGCACTCGGGCCCTAGTGACAAGCATTAAGCACAACAAGTCGCAACAAAGTCATAAAGCACTAATAAAAGATACTAGGCACCATGCCCTAACAATCTGATGCCATTACATGAACGATCTCATCCAATCCCTACCATCCCCATAGCCTACAGCCGGGGATTACTCACTCATAGATGGGGGAAACATGGATGGTCGATGGAGAAGCGATGGAGATGATGATGGCAATGTTCTCCTCCAATTCCCCGTCCCGACAGGGTGCTAGAGCGGAGTTTCTGGTGCTGTTTCGTGGAATCTGGTGGTGGCGGCGGAGCGGAACTCCTTCTGGAAAAACGTCGAACCCCCCGAAGTTTTTTAGGTCAGAAGGCTCCTTATAGGCGAAGAGAGAGGCCGAGGGGGTGCCTGGGGGGCCCACACCACCCCCTGGCGCGGCCTGGCCTGGCC
The DNA here is from genome assembly GCA_916181665.1 of Avena sativa. Taxonomy (NCBI): domain Eukaryota; kingdom Viridiplantae; phylum Streptophyta; class Magnoliopsida; order Poales; family Poaceae; genus Avena; species Avena sativa. Next base: position 360,843,256 of record OV702290.1, on the reverse strand, counting down.
CGCGCCACCAGGTGGTGTGGCCACCCCCTGGCTCTTCTCCGTCTCGTATTCTGGCTCCTGGAGTCTTCGGGTGAAATAGGATTTTTGGCATATTTTCCGGGATTTTTCCTGATAGTTGGTTTTCTGCACAAAAAGTAGACACCAAGGCAATTCTGCTGAAAACAGCGTCAGTCCGCATTAGTTGCATCCAAATCACACAAGTATAGAGGAAAAACAATAGCAAAAGTGTTCGGGAAAGTAGATACGTTTTGGACGTATCACTTCTTTCCAAGAAAGTTGTTGTGGCTCCCATTTTCTTCCTTGGCTTTTCAACATCTCTTTGATGATGTTTTTGATTATTATCAAATGTGTTTTCGTGGAAGACCAAACTTTTCTTCTCGAAACCTTGTGCCATTGTGAAAAGTGTTATGGGTTTGGTTTATTTGTTGAAACCTTGCTATTTTGGGAGTTTGTTATCTCATTCTTTCTTCTCTATTTTATTTTCTCGAATGAGATAAATCTTTGAGCATTTTTTATTTCATCTTTTTTGCTCAATAGTTTTTGCTTGGTTCATTTGTTGAACTTCGTTAAAAAATCTTGTGTTTATTTGATTCTTTGATATAGTTTGGACAACAAATGTGTTTTGTCACACCTTGTATGCCTTCTTGAACTTTTGGTGTTTTGTCCAAATTATATCTTTGTTGGATCTTGAAAGTCTCGTACATGCATGTTTACTAAATGTATATCTTATATCATGGTTTTCTTTCTTTTATCCAATATATAGCGTATACTCCATCAAATCCTTAAACGGCTAAGATATGCATGAAATTCAAATTTCATCTCTAAATATGCACATATTTTATGGAGTGTGTCCTATGTGTTGTGGTTAGTCTAACCACTTTGGACCCAATAAGTTTGGGGACCAAGATGTACTTGAATGTTGTTTTGGGTACATTGGAGATGCAATGCATGCTTGTCTCATCTATAAGGAAGGTGTTGTCACCACATGATAATTGGAGCCAATCTAGGATGATCCAAGAATTCTTATCTACTACATCATACCATTGCTATCTCGGTAACAAGTATCTTATTCATGCATACTATTCTTCCATCCAATCTCTTGTAGGTTACATCTTGGCATGAATTTATTTGTTTGTAAATGTTGCGTTTCTTGCAAGGATCTTTGAAAGAATTCTCTATCATTATTGCTTATGTGACTAATTTGAGATGATGCATATAATGGGGATTATATAAAATCATGTTCATGATTCACTAATTCCAAATATGCCTTCTAGCAATTTATTGCATATCAATTCCTCGAGGTACTCTCATGTGCAATATTTTTGAAATTGTATTGAATCCTTCCTTTGATACTTTTTTCCTTTCAGAAAATATCCCAACTAGCATTAGTTCCCTTAGTGTTAGTTGTGATTTTTGAGGTTTTTCTTTTTCTTTGGTGAAGTTCATTAAAATAGAGCCATGGGCTATATATGCACTTAAGAAAAAATATCATGTTTGGTATATCTTATGAATTCCTCTTGGATATCATGTATTCTTATTTTTATTAACCTCTTATGTGTGGATGTTTCTTTGTGGACTATTCTCATGTTTTGTCCACTTAGAAACTTATATACACGAGAGTGTTAATCTCTCGCATTTATATCCTCGCTCTTTCCCGGCCATCTCTCTTATCCTCTTGGTTTTTAATGGTATTAGTAAGGTCTTGATTTATGAGTGCTCGGTTTACTTCTATTGCATCTTCACACACTCATATCTCATATTTGTTTCTTTTGTACTCAAGCTTATCTTGACAAGTGTAGTGATTTATATCTATACTCCTTGTATCTTGGTTGTGTTCTAAATGATATACAGGGAGTGAGGATTCCATGTTTGTGCACATTGTATTCAAATGAAACAGCTAATTTATGCATGAACCTTGGGGAGCTTCCTTATTTCATTTAGATCACTATTTGTCTATTTGATTTTTTTGGATCTTTCGATTGCTTGCTTCATCCATTGAAGTTTCTTCACCTTGTTGTACTTTTATCAATCTTTGATGCTCAATATAGTTTGATTTCCTCCAAGTATTCGTCATTGGATATGTGCATGTGATTTCACTCATATTACGAGTAATGCACACCTTGGGTAGGAACACATACTATATTGTCCTTCTAACCTTGTCATCCATTTTGGCACTTGTTGTCAATGGGGGAGAAGTTTAGAGGGTTTAAGGGAAATGGTTTTATACTTAAGATTGGTTTGTTCTTAAGTGTTTACCTTTCATGCATTTCATCTTTATTATGTTTTGCATGGTTGAATATATAGTGGAAACTCTCCCAAAGGTTGTACTTGACAATGTATGCAACGAAATTCAAGTTCATCACACGTGCATATATTGTGGGGGAGTTTGCTCTATATATGTTGGTTCTACTCACATATCATGCATTAGTTGTAGTTTGTGTGAGTAGAATCGGTTTTGATATGGGCTAGTATCTTTGTGTTACTTAATGATACCTTCGATCCGGATTACGGATGTAGTGTAGCTTCTTTTTCCCTAGGAGACCTAGGTTATCGAATCCTCGGGAAGCGAATGCGTAGTGAAGTTACTTTAAGGGACCTTCAGGAGTTTTAGAATTCTTTTTGTGTTCTTACTGGACCAATAGTTTGCATCGTTTTGTTGTTGTCGATGATGGAGAGAGAGGTCCTAAGGCGTTATGTTTCACCTGTAGCTGTGCAAAACATCTGATGGGAATAAAAGATAGAAATAAAGTATGCATGTACTTGTTAGAGCAAGATAAATTATATGTGGGAAGTGCATCCATAATTTATATTGCCTCCACAACCGCTTATAGCAATAACCTACTAGTATCATCCATAGAATAAAGAGAACTAATGATATACATAGTGATGTCACTGTTAATCCCAAGTAAATCCCTCACATACAGCCGTACTACCCCTTCTGTCACTAGGGTTCCCATCCTGTAGATCAGTCATTACTCATACTCCCTATACGTGGCTCAACCCTCAGGGTCTTGGGTATCTGACAAGTCCTTAAATTGAGGCAAGAGAGGATACAATAATCATCGTGTCATACAAACTAATACATGATCCCATCTATGATAAATAACATGCACAAACGCTACATGGCTAGGCCGAAGCCCTTAGCCCAAGGATAATTACCCACGCATAGAGATGAGATCAACAATCACAAACATTGTAATGAAAATCATAAGATTGATAGCAGTAGTCTTACAATGTTGCCAATCGAAGAAGAGATCTACTATTACAAGTGGTGGAATATGGCTATGGAGATGCAGAAGGGTTTTGAGATCTGGAGGCGGCTGATGATCTGTGTCAGGGACTTTTGGGAAAGGGTGGACAGTTTTCTCGTCGCTCGAGGCTTCTTTATATAGGGTTCCCTTCACAAAAGTTGTTCTGTTTGACCTAACAGTGGCGGCACCAACTATACGACCGGAGCTATACGGCTGGAATTTTGCTCCGATCGTATAGTTGGTCGTTAAAGCGTCTTCCTCCGCTTCACGGCTCCTGGTTTCTTCTGGTTGTTGGAAATCTCGTATCTTTGACTTTAATGTAGTGATTCCCATCTTCAAACGACATTATCTGCATAGGAAAAATATAAAAGAAAGGATTGCATACCCCTCTGAATATTAGGCATTAGTGGCAGGGTTTAGAGAGATATTTCATAAAAAATATGAATAATATCCAGTTTAAATGTGGACGTAGATGTCTATATTTTAGAGCCATCAACCTCCCCTAGCTTAAACTTTATCGTCCCCGAGCAAGAAAACCAAAATCAAAAAGGAACTCAACATTTAAACTGAAATAACGAGATGGTGATCTTACTCATGGTTGGTAGTCTCATGTTTCCCCACTTCATAAATCTGAAAAACTTCAGCATAGATAGAGTAGCAAGCATATCATACGGGTTTTATGCATCCTTATAGTTCAACAAAATTATTGTTAACATGGATGATTCAAATGAGTAAACTTTATTCCATGTCATGTAATCAACTCATAGGCTTGCCTTTGAACAATTAAGTATAATCATGTAAATTGAGAGTGTGAGAGTTGTCATGAAAATCATATACACTAGAGTATCTCAATTCTCCCACATCAATAAATCAAGACTTTTCAAGCACTACTTTTCTATTCATTGCCCTTCAAGAATTTCAGTTTTTGAGTAATTGAGAGCATGCCAAAGATTTTTATTAGTTTATCGGGCTGTGATGGACACTCGTGGCATCACTAAGGTTTTTCCTTTTGCATAATGATTTCTCATAACAGCCAAAGGAGTGATTCCATCATGATTATAGCTACCCGGGAGTGCCAAGAATCTTACCCACTATAACATTGCTGCTACAAGTGTTTAATCAACTCATAGCCGAAATCTAGGAGTTTCCTCCATGAAGATCGTTCGTAGGCCAGCGGAGTTGTTGGCATCCCATGAATTTTGACACGCATAAAGCTATATCATTCTTATGATTAACAAGTCAAACTTTGGCATGCTCACAAAAACCACTAAACATTAATTCAATCGGACAAATACTTTTAAAGAGTGCTATCAAGTTAATCAACATTTTCAGTGGTGTTGAGTGTCTCTAGAAATAAGCCTTGAAGACTAAGCACTACAACACCAAGCCTTCAATTGTGAGACTTTTTCTTATTACAATTATTTAGCAATTTTTTAGGCAAGACTTGGTTAATTAAGAGAGCTGGAACAAAACGTACCCAACTAAATAACCATGAAAACAAAAATCTTACTACAATACAAAGACTCTCTCCACCAATATAATATCTCAACATTTACTACTAACTAGCATGGGTTTCTCAAACTTCAAAAGTGGGGAGTCATAAGGCATAACTCTCATGTTTGGTTCCACTTCTCTCCTCCTTTTTATTTGCTTCTTGGAAACTCGAAGTCAATCACTCTCCTGCAAACATATGAACCTCGAGGCGGAAAGAAAAGAAAGAGGGAAAATAAGGAAAAATGGATAAATCTTTTTGTGGTTTTTTAAGAGAGGGAGTTTAGAGAATAGAAAATTGGCGGCAAAGCTCGGCTAGAAAATATCGAAAGCAAATAGAAAGAACTAGAAAATAAAGTGTTGGGGAAACCAACACGAGTGCTTATAAACTCGAATTAAAAACATAACCTCAAAATAAATAAAAGCAAATGAATGCCAAATAAAGATACATGGGGAAACTTCCCCAAGCTTAGGCTTTTGCAAGCCCTTCAAATCATTGTGGTGGTGGGAAAAGTCGTTACTCTAGTTCGTGAATTGAGTTGAGAGGTTACTATTTGTTTCTTGGAGGTTCAAAGATAGGCTATGCATCCTCTCCATAGTCCCTCCAAGTTCTTGGAAGTCTTCGTATGTAGCAAAGCGGGTTTGTGGATGCTCCTCTTGGTAAGGAACTTCTTGCTCCCCCTCTTGGTCCTCATCCTCCTCCGGAACCTCCTCCTCGGGTTGGTGTTGCTCAACCTACAAGTCATATAGAAAACATCCTTCCTCGATAGAGAAAAAACCAATAGGCATAGGAGTGGGGTAGAGATGCTAAGCTCCAGCAATATGCAGGTAATAAACACCACCTCTCCTAGTGATCATTCCACAAGCTTTCAAAGTGGAGAAACCAACACGTCGCTCACCTAGCACGGGTTGCAACTCACCTAGGTCGATGCCTACTGCAGTGGAAAGCACGGTGATGCCGCCTCCACCTGTGATTGGTCCTTGGCTTTGGGAGGCTTGGTGCTCCAAGTAGCACACAAGGATGGCGCCCAAGTTGAGTGACAAGTCGCAGTTGATGTAAGCAGCCTTTGCACGGACTAAGATGTCCTCCTCATTGAGTCTCTTGAACTCATTACGTGCCTGCAAGGTGTTAGCAATAACATAGAACAAATAGCGAATTGCAGGATGTTGAATATTCTTCCCCTTGTTTACTCTAGTAGTGAAACTCATTCCATTGTAATATTGTTCAGGGGTAGGTTCTAAGCCAGTAAAGGATGCGCGTAAGGCAAAAGCATCATTGTTTGTCAAATTAAAGCATGCACGCCATTCATCTAATGTTAAAGTGTAATTGTTGTTCATAAGCCAGAAAGAAATAGTGGCATCTCCTTGCCATTGTTTAACGGTGCTTTGCAACAAAGTTATAAATTCAATTGTTAAGCGGCGATAAGTAGGCACATCATTGTACACAAAGTTTTGCAGGCCAGGTCTATTGCAAAGTAAATTGAAGTCATCAGAAATACCTAGTTGGTTCAATATAATGGGGCAAGCCCACTTGGTGGCCTTCACTTCGCGGTTCTTGATCTTGTTGAAGCAATCATGTTGGGGCTCATCCCTAAACCACATCCCCATGCGTTCTTGAGCGACAGCCCGAGAACCGCTAGCGGTGGCACGAGCACGAGTTTGGCTCCTTGTGTTAATCATCTAAAACATTGAAGAAAGACAAAAATAAAACTTTTTTGATCCAATAACAGTAAGTACAACATATTCCTCAATATAGCACACTAAAGAATCTCCTCAAAATAATAATCTAGGCAAGAGAATCATGGCAATTAGTTCATAGTAGGTCTCACCCTATATTGAGAATGACAACAGATCGAAGATGAATTTGCAAAAGGTAATTGGAGGATCGAAGGAGAAACATACCGTAGATCACTTGTGTGCGAGGAAATCGAATGAAATTAAGTAGAGATGAAGATCTCTTGAGGTTTTGAGAGAGTTTAAACATAGAAGAGAGAAAAAAGGATTGAAGTTTTGGAGTTGGAGGTACCTTCCCGTGCGATTTTGTGGCCGGACAGAACTATACGGGCGCAACTATACGGCCAGAACAATGCGTTCCCACCGTATAGTTGGTCTTCTGTCAAAATTGTAGGGTTTGCTCCTGGCGGCGCAGCTATACGGCCGGAACTATATGGCCGAAACAATATGTTCCCGCCGTATAGTTGGTCGTTAAACTGTCTATCCCTGGGAAAAGAAAATATACAAAGGCATCAATATCTATACGACCGGAACTGTACGACCAGAATTTTTATTCCCTCTGTATAGTTGGTCGTTAAACTCTCAGTACATTAGACAAGAATTTGTATGGAGGCACCGATATCTATACGACCGGAGCTATACGGCCGGAATTTTAATTCCCACCGTATAGTTGGTCATTAAACTCTCAGTACATATGAAAGAAAAATTGTCGATGGCAAAGATATCTATACGATCGGAACTATATGGATGGAATTTTTATTCCTGCCGTATAGTTGGTCGTTAAACTCTCTGTATGCATCAAAAAAATTCTGTTTCTTAAAAAAATATTTATTTTCTTATAACTTAGTGATATACCTTGTTTTTGGTAGAAAATTGACAGAAAATATTGTTGACCAACAACAGCATGAATAAAGCAGGATTTTTAGTACTACCGAACTTCTTCTCCTCAATTGGAGTTTTCTAGCACTCTTTATTAAACATAAACTTAAAGTAAAACTTAAAAACTTTACTCAAACCTTTATTTCACATGGTTTGCTTCCCATGAAGCGCTCTTTTATGGTCAATAGCTTGACCTTAATGTTGCTCACTTAGGCCAAATGAGTGGAACACCCACTCCAAAGTAATTGGCATTCAAAGTGATGACCTCCTTTTCATCATGCTTGGATTTCTTCTTCCTGGGAAAATGAATAACAAAAGAATCCCACGAAGGCAATTGAAGCTTCACGTTCCCTTCATGTAGATTAATCAAAGCCTTAATAGTTCTTAAGAAAGGACGGCCTAATATAATAGGAGCAGTAGTATCTTCAGGCATGTCAACAATAACAAAATCAATAAGAGCAGGACAACCTTTAATGTATACTAAAGTGTTCTCCTTAATTCCTATAACTTGTTTGTAGGTAGAATCTGCTAGATTCAATTTTAACTCAGTGATTTCAAAGGAGCCAAGATTTAACTTGTTAAAAATATTCTTCAGAATTGTCGAGACGCTTACACCTAGATCACAAAGTGCAGCTATCTCATTGGTTCCAATTTTAATCTTAATTGTAGGCTCAAATATGTCATCTAACTTTACATGTAATTTTTCACCAATTTGCTTATATTGTTCCTCAAGCTCACGTACCTTAATTGCTACCTGATTGACGAAGTGTTGGTACATAGCTTCCTCACTACCTTCACTTATCGGAATGTTGATGTTGATCCTTTTTACGAGATCTTCAATGGTGTAGCTTGGTGAAGGAGCATTACTATAATCAAGTTCTTCAGGTTCCTCCCTTTGGATTCTCATCATCTTGAGGTCTTCAACGGGATTTGGCTCAGCTTTACCTGCAAATTTAGCTAGAATGAGAGTTTGACTCTCGGTTATCTTACCTAGTTGTGCCTCAATGATCCTCGTTCTTTCTTGGAGGGCCGGCAAATCATTTCTCAAACTAACAACTTAGTTAGATAATTTACCAAGCATAGCATCATGGTTCTTCGTTATTTTAACAAGAATATTGTTTTGTTCATTTTGTGAGTCTATAAAAGACTTAAGTGTTTCTTGGAGACTACCATTACTAGTTCCCATATTATTATTAGAGTTACCTACAGGACTAGAATAATGTTTTTGAAAATTGGGATTATAATTCTTCTTCCAAGCAAGGTTATAATCATTACAAGCTACGAAGTCTATTTCTTCAATATTTGTTTCAGGGGTAGCTCTTACCTGGGTTTCCTTACCTTTTACGGCTAGTATGAGCTCATCCAACTTAGCATTGAGTTCTTCATTTTCTTGTGGCGAGACAGAGTTCACCTTCTTCGTGTTTGATCTATCCACATGCCATTGGGCATGGTTGTCTTGCATATTGTCTAGCAGCTGCTTTACTTCGGTAATATGTTTACCCATAAATGTTCCTCCAGCTGCAGTATCAACCGAAGACTTAGACATAGGGTTAATAGCATTATAAAATAGATGGAGAATTAACCAGTCTTCCATCCCATGACTAGGACAGTTTCTCATGCATTCTTTCATCCTCTCCCATGCAAGCAATAGTGGCAAACGCTCTTCCTGTCTAAAGCCAGTAATATTAGATCTGAGTTGCATAGTCTTTGTAGGTGGGAAAAAATAGTCATAAACAAAGAAGTACATTCCACCCATGATGTAATAGTATTTCTAGGCAAAGGTAGCAACCATTCTTTTGCTCTTCATCTAAGAGAGAAAGGAAATAGACGCAATTTGACCGCATTGGGGTCAACATCTTTTATACGCATCATATCACATATTTCAGTGAAAGTATTCAAGTGCATACCTACGTATTCAACAGGAAAGCCTCCAAATTGTTTCTATTGAACCAAACTTAAATAATGGGGCTTAATTTCATAGTCATCAGCAGCGATTGCTGGCTGAGTAATAGGAGTACACAAATAATCATTGTTGGGAGTAGCAAACTCCCCAAGCTTCTTTTCAGCCATATTTCCTATGTTTTTGGGTTTTCCTAAATAGAGAATTATAATAGTAAAAGCAAGAATTTAAAGGTTAACTATTTTTTTAGTTTATCAAATAAATACTGAAAGCAAACTAACAAAATTAAAAACAAGAATAGAAACTAGCAAGGTTCCTAATAACCTCACTAGGTAGCTATTGCTTCCCCGTCAATGGCGCGAGAAAAAGGGTTGATACCTTCGTTCCGGATTACTGATGTAGTGTAGCTTCTTTTTCCCTAGTAGACCTAGGTTATCAAATCCTCGGGAAGCGAATGCATAGTGAAGTTACTTTAACGGACCTTCGGGAGTTTTAGAATTCCTTTTGTGTTCTTATCAGAGAAATAGTTTGCGTCTTTTTTTTGTTGTCGATGATGGAGACAGAGGGCCTAGGGTGTTCGGTTTCACCTATAGCTCTGCAAAACATCTGATGGGAATAAAAGATAGAAATAAAGTATGCATGTACTTGTTGGAGCAAGATAAATTATATGTGGGCAGTGCATTCATAATTGCTATTGCATCCGCAACCGCTTATAGCAATAACCTACTGGTCTCATCCATAGAAGAAATAGAACTAATGATATGCATAGTGATGTCACCGTTAATCCCAAGTAAATTCCTCACATACAGCCGTACTACCCCTTCTGTCACTAGGGTTCCCATTCTATAGATCAGTCATTACCCATAGTCCCTATACCTGGCTCAGAGCTCGGGGTCTTGGGTACCTGACAAGTCCTTAGATTGAGGCAAGAGAGGATACAATAATCATCATGTCATACAAACTAATACATGATCCCACATATGATAAATAACATGCACAAACGCTACATGGCTAGGCCGAAGCCCTTAGCCCAAGGAGAATTACTCACACATAGAGATGAGATCAAAAATCACAAATATTGTAATGAAAATCATAAGATTGATATCAATACTCTTACAATGTCGCCAATCGAAGAAGAGATCTACTATTATAAGTGGTGGAATATGGCAATGGAGATGGAGAAGGGTTTTGAGATCTGGAGGCGGCTGATGATCTGTGGCATGTACTTTTGGGCGAGGGTGGACAGTTTTCTTGTCGCCCGAGGCTTCTTTATATAGGGGTCCCTTCATGAAAGTTGTTCTGTTTGACCTAACAGTGGCGGCGCCAACTATACGACTAGAGCTATACGGCCGGAATTTTGCTCCAATCGTATAGTTGGTCATTAAAGCGTCTGCCTCCGCTTCATGGCTCCTAGTTTCTTCTGGTTGTTGGAAATCTTGTACCTTTGACTTTAATATAGTGATTCCCATCTTCCGACGACATTATCTGCGCAGGAAAAATATAAAAGAAAGGATTCCATACCCCTCTGAATATTAGGCATTAGTGGTAGGGTTTAGAGAAATATTTCATAAAAAATATGAATAATATCCAGTTTAAATGTGGACGTAGATGGCTATATTTCAGAGCCATCACTTAACCATATCAAATACAACCTCTTGTATACAACTTATTCTCAGATAAGCTGCATACTTGTTTCTAATATTCATTATATAAACCCTCTTGTTGTGATTGTCATCAATTATCAAAATGGGGGAGATTGAAAGGGTAATTGCCCCATGTGTGGTTTTGGTGATTAATGACAATCCCTATGGACTAATGTTTTCATTGAGTTTTATATGAAGGAATATTCCATAGGTCATGCTTGTAGTTCATGTGTTGGATTCAAGTATGGATGCCATGAAGATAAAGATATACCTTGAGTATTGGCATCAAGATCATCAAGTTGAAGAATAATATGATATGATCAAGATCTTGAGAGTGTGATCTCAATAGAAGAATTCAAGATATGGCCCTAAGTCGATGTCATGATAGCCTCATTAGTTGAGCTATGGTTAACTATGATTTAGAGCATGTAATCAAATGAAGAGTTCTTTATGTACCTCAAGATATTGAGATGAAGCATAAGAAGATACTTGGCTGACCAATACAAAGAGTGAAGAGTGATTTCAAGTTGGTTAACACATGAAGCATAAAGAATGTATCACATGGATCTTGTGGTATGGTAAGCCTTATCAATTATGCATCATGAACTAACCCATTATATATGTTCCTTTGCATTTTCTATATGGGATAGGTATCTTTCCATGGGCATGCTTCAAAAGTGAAGATTTCATATAGCCCATGAGAGGATGACATCAAGTGGTGATCTTCATCAAGGTTGAGAAGGGCAAGTTCAAGATAAGAATCTGAAGAAGATCATTTGCTTGAAGCTTGCCATCCATATTGGTGATAATGGACGTGTCTTAATGAAGCTATCCCATAGTGGTGTATGGGGAGCAAATTATGAGTCTTCATGAAGCAATAATGATCAAGTGATCGATTTCGGCTCGAATGGAGCTTAAATCATTGTCATCAAGATCAAGTAGTATGAGACAAGTAAAAGGTATGGCCTTGCTAGGTTTTCCTTTTACCGGTCTCAAGGTGGTTGTTGGGAGACCGGGTTATAGGATAGATAGTCGCACTATCACGAGGGGCTTTCGATTGGGTAACCTGATCACATTGTCTTAGGGAGCTCAATCCTTTGCATACTTTGCATCTTCCTATTTTGTTTATTCTTGGTGTTTCTCCATGTTAGGATCTTGAGCTTGTTGCTAGCTCTTCAACAAGACCAAGTTCATCAAAAACAGAATTCGTATGCATCTTCTATGGAATTTTCGAGTTTGAAGGTTTTACTGGTTCTTCATTTGGTTCTATCCTCCTTTCTTGGACTATGCTGTTTTTATGCACCATATTGTAGAGCTTGTTGTCCTCGTCAAAGCAAGCCCAAGATCATTGAAATCGTAGTCCGGATGCAAAAGTTATTACTTTTTTCGTGAAGTTTGTTTCAACCAGGATTCAACCGGGATTCCTCATTTCGCAACCAAGTTTATCTGGAATTGCATTCAGTAACCTTTCCTGGTTTAGATCTGGTTTAACCGGGATTCAACCGGGTTCAACCGAGATTCAACCAAACTTGAAACCCGGTCGTCCAGTCTGTGAGCCAGTTCAACCGAACTTCAAACTGGGTTCGTGCAGATTTGTCCCAATGGCTATATTTGCTTTCCCCTATAAAATGGGGTTCTTCCCCAACGCGTTTTGAGTTTTCTTGACCACAAAATTAACCTCCATTATTGAACCTCTTGATCTTGCTTCCTCTCCCTTCCCTCCTATGATTCTTGCATCCTTTTGAGGGCTTTGGAAGAGGAGATCTAGATCTACAATCCCCCACCAATAAATCTCTCCTCGAAGTGAGGGGAACCCTTTGGATCTAGTTTTTGGAGTCATTGGTTGACTTCCACCATTGTTCTTCCTCTCTAATTCCTCCCTAACACTTGTTGCTTTGGTGGGATTTGAGAGTGAAGGATTTGAGAACCCTTAGTGTTCTTGCTTTGCATTCTTGCATAAGTGTTGAGCTCTCCACTACGATTTGTTCGAGTGAGAGACCGTGAGCTTGTTACTCTTGGAGGGTGACCTCCTAGTTGGCTTGGCGTTTGGTTCCGTGGTGTCCTCTTCATGGAAGATTGTGAAGAGACCCGGGCTTCTCCTTCGTGGAGCTTGTGAAGTGGTTGTGGAGCTTGCCATCTCCAGAGTGGAGGAAAGCTATCCATAAGGAAAGGGCCTATTATTTCATGGGATAGATTCGAAGAAGAATGTGAGCCTTCATGGTGTTGGGAAATCCTTCATGGAATCCCACACCTCTCTAATGTGACGTACATTCTTGTAAGGGAACACGCGAATACATCTTTGTCTCCGCGTGCCTTGGTTATCTCTATACCCGAGCTTAATTTCCTTGTGATAGCAATCATGCTTGAAGTACTTATATATTTCTTATCACTTGTGGTATATTTATCTTGTGATATCTTGATTTGCTTAACTTGTTGTTGGTGCAATTAGTTGAGCATAGTGTATTTAGGTTTTGTTCTTGTAAAATAAACGTTAGTTTAATTCTGCATTCTATCAAGACAAAACCATAATAGTTTTGAAATTGCGTATTCACCCCCCTCTAGGCGACATCTCTATCCTTTGAGATACACTTGGCCCACTCGATGAATTACATCCATAAGCTACACAGCGTATGACTAGGTCATGGGGATGGAATATCACTAGAATGAGTAAAGCAGTACTTGTCATAAATGAGACTGAACAAGGTATCATGATATCGATGATCAGATCTCGGACAAGTTAGGTATCAAAGTAACAATGGAATTGAATTCGATGTTTATGGTTCAATTGATGTTGAAATTGTGGAATGAACATGGGTCATTATGGACATCCCGTTCCCTCTATTGATCTTTGATTCGAGATCGTCTCAATCATGTCTGTGTCATTCCCGAACCATAGGGAAACACACTTACGAGCTTTATGATGCCTCGAGTTTGTTATGGAATTGATGGAATCATATAAAGAAGAGAAAGGAACACTCGAAGTGTTCCCCAGGAGAACTAGAATCATTCCGAGAGGATCCAAAGTTGCTTTGAATGAACCGAAAGGTGGTTTGGGTCAAAAGGAATTCAATAATATGTATTTCATATTAATTATTGGTATTAATATTAAATAAATATTTAAATTAAATTTATTTGGGCAAATTTCCCTAATGGGCCAAGTCCTAGAGGGGACAAGGCCCAAGGGGGTAAACCACCCAAGCAGGGGGGCCAAGCCGCCACCTCCCAAGGGGACCCACCCGGCTGGCCTAGTGCCACACGCGGGGGGTGGGGCCCAATCGGCCAGCTGCCCATGGCGCCTCTGTTGGGTTCGCAGCATAGAAATCATAAAATTTCCTATGAAGTGAACAACTAAGCACCAAGATCTATCTACCTAGATACAATCAACGGGTGGATATACATCCATAGAGAACATACCCTTGAAGAGCGACAAAGCATTGCTAACGAAATCTGTTTTTGTGGATGATGTAGTCGTACACTTGCCGATCTCAAGATCATGATGAAGTCCAGCAGGTCCAGCTCTAGCAAGTCCAACTCTAGCAATTCCAGCAGGTCCAGCACCTGCAAGTCCAGTAGGTCCAGCACCAGTAAGTCCATCACCACAAAGCAGTGGTGCATCCGTGATCGCACACACGTCTGATACCCCGACAACCTCCGCATACTCACTCCAGCAATGTAGTGGAAGCAACAACTCTTTTCTATATAAAACCACTAGGAACATGTATATCGCCAGTCCTAGACCATGGGGAATAATTTCTAGAGGGGGAGAGAGATCCTTCACGAGGAGGTATGAGAGTGGAGGAGGAGGTTCTCCTTTTATAGGGGAGGGGGCTGCCCAAGGGGCATGGCCGCCGACCATTGTGGGTGCCCCAACCTCTCCCTCATTCATTTGGGTGGAGCTCCCACTCACATAAACACACCTCCACTCATATGTCCACTCACCTGCATTAAATTTCCACCAAATTAAATGCAACTCTCATTTAACAAAACTCTTTTATTTATTTTATTCAGAATTTTGTTAATTACTTTTGAAAGGGCATGTATTCCCCCAGGTGTGGTTTTGATAATTAATGACAATCTCTATGGACTACGTGTAAATTGAGTTTCACTTGTAGGTGTGTCCATTGGCATCGCTTGGACCATGTGTTGGTTTCAAGGTTGAAAAACAAGAATAAATGTCCAAGGGCTTTGTGCCTATTGGAATCTTGTTGAAGAAGAAGAAGATGAAGAATATGGAGTTCCTTATGGCCATCTTCAAGACATCATCAAGAAATGAAGTGCAATCTAAAGATGCACCATCTCTAGAAGATCTCATGCTTGGAGCTTGCCATCCTCGAGGATCATGGTGTGACGAAGACAAGTTCAATGAGGAGGTTTCCTCATGGAGTATGTGGGAGCATTTCACAAGTCTTCATCAAACAAGAGCAATCAAGAAAGGCGATCCATCTTGAGAAGGACAAGATGGTCTACATCAAGCTCAAGTGGAATGCTCAAGGAAAAGGTATGATCTTGATAGGCTTTCTATTTTACCGGTCTCTTGTAGTGTTGGGAGACCGGGTTTAGGGATATATAGCCATACTATCGAGAGGGGCTCTCGAGCGAGTGCTCGATCATATATTTTGGAGAGAGCTCAAACCTTTGCATCATAGCATCATATTTCTTGGTTGTTGTTTGGTTCTTGTCCATTTGAGGATCTAGAGCTTGTGGTTATCTTCATAACAAGCTCTAGTTCGTCAAAAACGGATTTCCCTTGCATATCTATTTGCGTTTTTGATCTTGCAGGTATTTTGGCTCCACACCTTGGGAGATATCTCACATATATATTTATGGTATTTTATCCCTTTTTGTTGGATTCTACACATCATTATCTTTCCAACAAAATTGGTTTCGTCTCATTTGGAGTTCGGATGCGAAAGTTATTGTGTTTCTGGTTTCTGAAGTTTTCGTGACCGGTAGTTCCGGCGGGCCACCGGTAGTACCGCTAGGGCATTTTTGCCACCGGTAGTACTAGTGTAAATTCCGGACCAACTTCCGATAACCCCAATTTTGGTTCAGTACCCTCTCTGTTTTGGTATGCGCTATTTGACGGAACTTCAGTCGGATTTTCTGGCGGTAGTACTGGCCCCGCCAGAAGTTCCGGTGGTCAGCGGTAGTACCAGCCAGGCTCGCTTATCTGCCTCTCGCTTTTCTGTTTTCTGACCGTTGAAAGGGTGCCGGCGGTAGTTCCGCCCACCCAGCGATACTACTGGTCGTGCATGAAAATGTGCATAATGGCCAGATCGGGGAGCCCTTTAGAAGGAGCTCCCCTTCCCCTTCTTGGGGTTAGCTCTTTTGGACAGTTTTTCACTCTCTCTCTCCTCCATTGTTGACCTTGAAGAGCTTGCCCTCTCCTGTTACCCCTCCTATGATTCTTGCATCTTTTTGAGGGATTTGAGAGAGCAGATATCGATCTACAACCCCCACCAAACCAAATCCCTTCTTTGTGAAGGAATCATTGGGATCTAGATCTTGGGGAGTTTTGTGTTCTCCTCCTATGTTCTTCCTCTCTTATTCCCCCAATAGCTTTTGTAGCTTTGGTGGAATTTGAGAGAGAAGGACTTTCCTCTTGCATGTGGTACATAGATTTGAGTTTTCTTTGGAGATTCGGTGAGTTCAATCTCTTGGGCTTGTTTCTCTTGGGTTCTTGGAACCCTAGACAGTTGTGTGGAGTTGTGGTGTGTTCTTGAGGCCTCCAATTGAGTTGTGGAGATTCCTCAGGCTTGTGGCCTATTGTGGCCTTGTGGAGCCTTTGTGGTGTTTCTTGGGAGCCCTCCAATTGAGTTGTGGAGATTGCCCCAAGCCTTGTACGGGTTTGGTGACCACCCTCAAGTGTCCCATAGTGGAACGTGAGTAGGCCTTTGTGGCGAGCTCACGGGAGAATAGGATAAGCCTTTTGTGGCGTCCGTGTGTTGCATGCCTTCACATCTTGGGGTGAGGCCTTGTGTGGCGTTGGGTGAGCATCAACCCACCACACCTCAAGGTGAGCCATTAGTGGCGTTCGAAGTACATTGCGCCATCGCACCTCTCCAACAGAGATGTAGCTTCTTTGGAAGTGAACTTTGGGAAACAAATCACCGTCTCCGCGTCCATCGGTTATCTCTCAACCGAGCCCTTTCACTACAAGAAAATTTTCCTTCCGCAATGACTTGGCCTGATGGTCATCGTAGAAGGCGCGTCTTCAGCGACAAAATTCTCGTCTTGGCCATGGCCGATGGAAAACTTTTTTTTTCCGGTTTCGCGGCCCTCTACTACGACGGATCTGCTAAAAACATGGAGGAAGCTCAGCTTGCGTGTGGTAGAAGGAAGATTTTTGTTTCCACGCGCGATGTTGACTCGCCGAAGTCTTTTGAGGCGTGTGGGTCCTGGATGTCAGTGTCTCTAGCGGACCCTACTTTTCGGTCGCGCCTCCCTGATTTGAACTCGATAATGTTGCTCGATGCATCTGCCATTTAGTCAGGCTGCTAGGTCCCACATGCCAGCCTCTCATTAGAAGGACCGTGTGTATGATGGAATTTTTTTCCTACGCTCGTGCTACCCTGTTCTGAAGTTGATAGTGTTGCTCGATGCATCTACCGTTTAATCAACCTCCTGGGACCCACATGTCATCCTCTCATTAGAAGAAACATGTGTATAATGGAATTTTTTCCCTTGGCTATTGCCTCCCTGATTTCAACTCGATTACGTTGCTCGATCTATCTGCCGTCTAGTCACGCTGCTGTGTCCTCCATGTCAGTCTCACATTGCTGGGTCCTCCATGTCAGCCTCACATTATAAGAATCGTGCGTATGATGGAATTTTTTTCTTCGCTCGCGCTACCCTGTTCCAAACTTGATAGCGCTGCTTGATGCATCTACCATTTAATCAAACTCCTGGACTCCACATGTCATCCTCTCATTATAAGAAACGTGTGTATGATAGAATTTCTCTCGGTCGTGCCTCCGTGTTCCGAACTTGATAGCGTTGCTCGCTGCATCTACCGTTTAATCATGATGTAGGGCCCCACTCCCACATGTCATCCACTCATTAGAAGAAACGTGTGTATGATGGAATTTTTGCTCTTGGTCGCGCCTTCGTGTTTTGAACTTGATAGCGTTGCTCGATGCATTAGCCGTTTTTCCAGGCTGCTGAGTCCCCCATGTGAGCCTCTCATTAGAAGAAACGTGTGCATGATGGACTTTTTTCTCGCTCGCGCCTCCCTGTTTCGAACTTGGCAACATCGCTCGAGGCAGAACCTGTATAAGGTCATGCTACTGGGTCCCACAAGACGGTCTCTCTGTAAATCAAACCTGCGTATGATGGACTTTTTTTTTCGGTCGCGCCCGCTGTTTTGACCTTGGAAACGTTGCTCGATGTGGCAGCGGTGTATGGTCTTGCTGCTGAGGCCCCCATGTCAGCCTCTCTGGTATGTTCTGGCTTGTGGGTCCCAGATGTAGCCTCGTATGTTCTGGCAGGTGGGTTCCCGATGCCAGCCTCTCTATACAAGTATTTTTTTTTCAAACCCGACCTTTAAACTCGTGGGATGCTGCAGGCTGGTGGGTCCATGATGTCAGCCTCTCCATAAAGCAATCTAGCTAGAAGAAAAATATAAACCAAAGATAATTTTATGTCAAGCACAGAGAATCAAACTCAAGACTTCAAAACACATATAAACCATGTGCGTTGCCACAACGACAAACAAATAGATGAACATTCACATTAAAAAGCTTTATAGTACCTATAACTTATATATTAGCCTTCTTAAAAAGATTTTATGTGTCCATGTTATCTCTCTCATTAAAGGGAAGCGATCCTGGCATCTGAATTTATTAAATGCTAGATAATGGAGTAGTTTCTTAAAAACATGGGTAGGTGGGTTTTTTGTTTTTGTTTTAAAGGGAAATTCCAAAAACACCGAATTAAACATTTTGGGCTATTCTACATCTACTATACTCAATGGGCTATACTCCATGCGCTATTCTCCATGGGCTCCTTGATAAATATTTAAATGGGCTGTCGTCAGCAAGTCCCCTGACCCCTACATGGCTGAATTAAATTGTTCTGGGCTAAAGAGGGGCTGAATGGGCTAGATTTTACCTCCTCTTTAGTAAAATTTGCATTATGCTGTGGCTCGGCCGGATTAGGAACACAGACCTCACTACCGGAGGGGAATTTGACATATATTTGTGTAAAAATATCTAAAGAACAAGGGACACAAACCGCATGTGCCAAAACTGGACTAGTATCCAATGACTTCACTTGGTACCCTCTCATTTCTGTCCAAAACACATCCAATGGTTCCGATGACACACAGGCAAAAGCTCTAGTGCAAGTAGCCCATCAGCAGCGACATAACTTTTTTACAAATTCAATAGCATTTGAAAGATCCAGTAGTACAAAATAAGACAGAAAAAATATCGATAGATTCCTACTTTATATTCAGCAGCACTTGACCGATTCTGCAGCATTCCAAAGTTACTGTTTTAGCTATACAGACACTGAAACTCAATAGCAGTACAGAGAGAACCCATTCATGTTTCAGCTCTAAAAACCTTGTCGCACGATCAATTTTCCCTTTTCTCCAAACACACTCGATCATTGGAGCAAGCATAACTAACGATCAAGTATGCTTTTGTGTGCATACCTCCTCTTCACATTAATACCAGTGTGACCCCCATTTATATGCATCCCAAAATGCCCAAGCCTCATCTAGATTGTGACAAAGCTAAGTTTAAAAAGGAAAGCAAGACCATCTACTGCACTTGATCTAAACAAGTACCAGTACATCAGTATTAGTTCTAGAAAATACCTTAGTAATAGTAACGACATAACACTTGACAAATTGAGGCTTGAGAAGTACCGAATAAGACAAAAAATATTTACAGATTCCCAGTTCATATTCAGCACCACTTGATAGAGTCAGTAGCATTTCAAAGTGACCGATTCAGCAGTACAGAAAATGGCCAAAAGAAATGACAGATTCAGCAATGCAGACATTGAAATTCAATAGTTGTAGCAAGGCCATGACTCAAAAGGAAAGAGAGTCCATATTCAACACTCGATTGGTCGATCTGAACAAGTACCAGTACATATGTATTACTACAAAATAGATTAGCAGTAGCAAGTTAAGACCTCCATGCAAAATACTCGGCATAATGCAACAGCGTGTCAAGTGCTGACCGTGTAGCGCTTTCTTTCCTGCCTGTTATACTTTCCTTGTCACACTGTTGCCTGTGGGCCCACTATGTCAGCAGTGTACATTGGAAATAGGTATACATTGCCGCAAACTTGTTCCACCTCTCCCCATACAAGTTGAATCTGTCACCAACATAAAGTAGTAATTAATTAGTACGATGTTACATATCTTAACATTGAGATCATCACAAAGAATATTTAGATGTTTTATCTCACTTTTGAAACTTGTTGATGCAATACTCCTAATCCACAGGGAATTCCGACAAACGGTTTAGAAGCTTCCAGGTAACACCGCGGCTGCGACAGGTACGACCTGAGCCCTTCTAGGGCGACTTTGGCCGATGATGGCCTGCTCGTCAGCTCAGATGTCGCCACCATTTCGACCGCATGGAGCTCATGCCACAGAGACAGCGACCAAAGCTTCACCTTGTACCGTGGTGATTCGCACACCCGTGAACTGACGAACCTAGGGGATATGATGATGTCCGTGGTGTGTCCATCAATTTGGGCGACGAACACGGTGCCCTCTTTCCCATTCCTATGATATCTGCTCTCCGTGAGCCTCCTTTGGGCACCAGCTTAGACGACTCCCAATGTTTGTGGCTATAGGGCATTATGGGTGCAGTCCTCGAGTGGGCAACTCTGAGGTGGCGGACGAGCTCTATCATAGGTGTTAGCTCTACCGACGAGGTGATGAACTCGCATCCAGGCTCCATGCAGACTTGCTGGACGTGAAAGCACCAGATTATGTGGTCATAGATGTCGTTGTACAGGACGAATGTCCCGCAGTGGTCGTTGGGGCATCTGCTACCTTTTCCGCCCACGACTTGGCGGTACAGCTCCTTGGAGCATGCGGTCAGCCGGGCGGCGCTGGTAGTGTCCAGACGCATAGAAATTTCGTTGAAAACATCATCGCCGACTTTGCTCCAGACGCCGTGTAGTGGGTTGTGCGTCCATTGCGACATCGGGATGGATTGGGGGGAAGAGGTCGGACCAGAGTATGACTATCGGGGGACTTTTGGAGAGGGGTGGTGTGGCCTGCAAGATCCGATGCAGCAGGCGAGATGACGAGGAAAATGTGTGAAGCGTGCACTAGAGACAATCTCAAATGCGGGGCCAGGCGGCGTTGGTGAGTGGGGATAAAAACAGCCAAAATAGGGAAGATGGGATGGCTCTTTGAACGAGTTTTGTTTGCAAGGCCTCTGGAGCTGCATCCAGGATGCCGATTAGCTTGGCTGGCACGCTGCAGTGCACTAAATTAACCATCTGAAATCCTGGCGCATTTTATAGCTAGACCGGCACGCTGCCATGCGCTAAATTAACCATGTCACAACCTGGGCCATTACAACTAGGTCGGCACACTGCCGTGTACGCCGACTAGAGTTACTACTGATGTCATGTTTGACCAGATGATGCTTATTTACAACTTCTATTTTCCTAAAAAATAGTACTCCTACCTAGTAGTAATACACGTGTACCAGTACAGTATGTATTACTACTAGCAGTAGAGTATAACGAACAATCATCTCGTTAGTTCTGTTGCATACATGAGTTATACTACACCTACCTACTTGATTGTTAGGTACACCAACATGGCACAACTCTTTTATGCGGCGGAACTAACAAGATGATTGTTTAGTTTGCTAAAAAGGATTATACTATGGAACAGGAGGCAGTACAATACTAGCAGTAGTACACTAGATGTTTGTTTTGCAGTTTTGCTGCAAACATAGTACAGTAAATACCTCCACATTGGGGCCTAGCGCGATCAAGTACCACGGTGTTCCAACATGATGCATGATAACGGAAGGTGTTCAGGCACCTCTTTACAGAATATTTATAAATTAGAAGCAAATAGTCACTATATTAATACACCTACGATATAGTAAATTGTCCATCAAATGATGGGTGATAACCTGCACATCTGATCACCTTTTCGCAGTTATCATGATAAAATACTATCACCTTAAAGGAAGTGGTAGCAAGCTTCTTGAATACCAGAAAGTATCATACCTTCAAGTCATGTGCTTTGACAAAATCTAGCCATCCTTCGTCAAGGATTACCTTGCCATCTTGCTTCTTCAGCTCGACGTCCCAGCTGCAGGCTTTGCATATCTTTAGCTTGATGGCCTCCGGATACTCTAAACGTTGGCAAAAAGGAGCTGGGTATGCTCCGCACGTCTAACCCTCTGGGTATTAACAATATCTTGCAGAACTCGTCATAGGTGTTCTCCACGTGGGTGTTCCTGGCTCACCCCTCCATCCAGACTGCACAGGGCTCTCTTGTCTTCTTTGATGATGAGTCTATCCAAGCTTGAGCTTCTTGCCCGAACACTGCAAACAAAATCCTGTGGACAGATAATGTCTCTACCAGATGTCAATAATTGTGAAATAGTACAGTATTAGCTGATAGAGTACAATACAAGATCAGCTAAGAAAGTAAGGTGGAGCAATTTTCTTATCGAAGTACACACATTAAAGTCTTAACTGTAGCTAGCATGAACGCTGGTTATATTAGTACTACTTCCAAGGTCTAGGCATCACATTAGTGCAGTTCTTTATCGAGCATTACAGATACCGAACACCTAGGAACAAACAAACGGACGAATAGGATGGGCTCTATCTGCTGCCGATGCTAGAGATGCATGCATATACTAAAATTTTTGGCAAAAATCAGGGTAGGGCAGTAGCCACCCTAACCTGCCCAAATTAAAGGGATCTCCGCCCCTGAGACCAATCTAAAGCAAAACATACCGAGTGGCCTCCCAAATCATCATCAGCCGTGGATCAATCAACACAAAATTTGAACTTATTATTACAGTTCACCGTAGATCTAGCCCTGGATCTAGCTTGTATGTGTAAAACTAAACTGTAGTATACAAACGGGTTAACTACACTAGATGAGAACTATACTCAACACCAAGCTTGACCACATCTCATCATCAAGATCAAGGGTTTCGGGGATTATGTACATACCGCACTGCCACCGCGATGTCTGAGGGATGCGACGGCTCTATAGATGAGGTTGCAGGGCCCTTCGCCCACAGCTGACCCGCCTAAGACGAGTAAGTTGCAGTGGCGGCGGTCGTCAATGGAGGGAAGCGCAATGGCAATTAAGGAGTGCTGTGTGAGAGAGGGTTGGGGCTAGGGCTGAGGCTGATGAGGGAATAAATACGGCGAGGTTACACGAATGATGTGGACAAAGCAAACCTTCCACCAATACCGTACTACTAATTTTCATGCAAAAATTAATAGCCTAGAAAATTGGGCACGACAGCTTGAGTGCTTGAATAGGGAAACATCAAACACATACTATGAAAGTATATTATTACGTACATGGTGCCTAGTACAAGCAATAGTGGAAATGATGTTGCAAGTACTGATACTACAATACAGTATGAAAGTACTACGTACATGGTACTGTACATTGACAAGTACTAGCTACAAAAATGATGTTGTGAGTGCTCATAATCACCTTTTCGGTATTTTGGTCAAACTTCACATAGTTCTAACGAGGCAAGGTTGGCACGAACAACATTGGCGCCTCAAACATTTGCTCTCTATGTTCCGCTCCAGTGTAGTTAAGTGATGAACCTATGGCAGCCCCCGCATTGACGTGCATGCGTCTCCAATCTGGAACTGGCTGTGGGCGATGTTGGCAGCGCACGTGTGTAGCAAACACACAGTCTCCTCTGAACACTAGCAGAGCTTCGTCAACATCGGTAGCACCACGTTCGGAGTTTGTAGGGGGCTCGAGGATGAATGGATGGTTGATTTCCACAAACACTGACCTCCCGTCAAGATTATCCCTTCTGATCTAGTCCGGTTCTACAGGGTCATCCAAATTAAGGGCCCTCTGGAAAACGTGGCAGCGGAGAAAGGGGTAAGAGAGCAGTTCTCTACCCATGTATGATACAGGATTACCATGGCTGCTGGTTCGTGCACCCCTGGTGTGAATCCACAGGATATCCCAGCCAAGCTCTGCCAAGTACCAGCTGCGTAATGCAATATCTTCAGCCTCGGCATCGTCACCGGCTCTTCAATTACTGGAGCATGTATGACATGCGGGCCTGCAAGTATACCTATGTGTGCATTTCAGTTAGCAAAAGTATCATGAACAATGAAGTTGTAAGTAATTTATAAATTTTACTTTTAGATAATATGACTCACTCCACTTGTTTGGTTCCTAGACAAGAACATCTCCTCACGGTTCTGTCACCGCGTATATGCGATCAATAGAACCACTGATTAGACACTTGGAAATGGCATCGACATACGTTGCTGGTGCAAGATAGTAGTTTTGAAGGATAATCCAGTCCCTGTCACAAGGAAAATCTATGGTATCAATGAATTTGTTAAACACCACCATTACGCTGTAGTGCTATTGGTTGTCAAATCTGTATGGTTTCTTTGCTATTTGTATCTTTAGCAGCTCGATATTTGCGTGCTTGTAGAGGTAAGTGCTTGGGGGGCCGGGGAAATACTGGTTACCCGATGGATAAATATCAACACGCTGCACATGTAGCAGCTCGATACGTGCCATATTGTAGACGTTTTGGAGGTACCAGCGCCCCGGGTGCTTGCAATCGCAATCCATTCTCCGTTGGCACCAACCCAGCGACCCTTGTTTTCAAATCCTTCATCATCCCATGTTCCGGGTATGTCATCATCAACTGGTACAAATGCTTCTACTGTTGGATTGTCTAGTGGCATCAGCAACACGTCAATGCCCTGCAACAGATTTTCTTCATATCTAGGGGCATGCAAGGTGTTTGACAAAGGGGGGAGTGCTAGCTAGCTTTGTGGAAAAACTACTATCTAAAAGATGCAGAAATGTGATGAATAAATCATGAATGCATGTAGACAAACACACCAAGGAATAAGGTCTTGTTTGTATTAAAGAAAAAGTGTAGGAATAGTTAAGTTTCCTATGCGGGCACTGTTCAGAGGAATGGACCAGAGGGAAAAACGCAAGCAATTTTCCTATGATTGATTAACAAGATTAGGGGCCTCTTTCGATCAATGGTTTAAAAAAACGTAGGAATAGGAAAAACACAGGATTGACATGGTAGGTATAATAAATTCATATTAGGAATTAAAAATGCAGGAATTTTGTAACAGGTGTCTTTGGATGGTGAATAGGAAACAAACACAGGAGTTTTGCAGGAATATAGTGTAAGCGCATTGGACTTCTCAAAGGAGAAATAGAATGAGATTGGAGCTCATGTTTAGATTCTTATGGAATGGTGGGCATAGGAACTAAGAAGTGACTCCATAGGAATTTGATATCTTCCAAAATCCTATGGGTTAGAATCCTCCAAAACTCAATTCTTCATATCCAACTTGGACCTCATTTTCAAATTCCTACAAGCGCAAAGAACAAGAATGAGGTCCCAAGAAACACGATAACATCATAAATATACTCTCCCGTGAGGTTTGACTTTGGTTTTACCATGTTTTAAAGTAATCCTATGTTTTTGTATTCATGTAAACCAAACATCCAACTTTTTACAGAAATCTTGTGTTTGTAAAACACATGAAACTTAAAATATAACGCCAGCCTTGATTGACCAATACACCTTCCGTTACGGGTATCAACAATCCTGGTCGTTCTTGTGTTTTGAGATTAGTATGTTTGGAGGAGAGGGGGGACACTGAAGCAAAAGTCTTGGGCCACTTTTGATGGTAGGATTGAGAACACAGGAATTTCACAGGTTTGCTAGTGAAAAATAGGAGATTATAAAACGTAGGAAATCTACCTACGTGATTGGCACGATGAGAGTTGAGCCTCAAGTAGATGTTCCAATTCCTACGGGATTTAAGCATGGGTGGGGGGTTGCAGTTCAAAAGAATTTGCGTACCACGATTCCTTTGATCCAAATTGAATCCATAGGAAAGAATCTAAGGATTCGAGTCCTACAAAAATCATGCAAAACTGATTTTTACCTGCTCACCACGGTCCAGTGGCCATGTCTGTGGGTCAGAGTGAAGTAGGCAGGGCAAACCAAACGGGAGACCAGGATCTTCCGCAATCCCTCCACGCATGCCAACCATGCCGCAAGCTAGGCGAGCGGTGCTCAAAAGATCGGTGCGACCGGTGATGTTGCTCAGCGGTCCGTAGTGGAGGTTGCCAAATCCGATTGCCTGGCTGTAGCGCTCAGATATCTTATGCTTCATAGCTCCAGATGTCATTCTGGGGAAGAGTACTGCGGAAGATTAGTCAGGATGGGTTGGCGGTTTATACTTTTCTGCTAGGGTGGAGAGGGGCTACGATGGTGCACAAGCGGCCGGAGCGGCAGAGGAAGACGATGAGGGGCGAGGGGCGGTTCTCCTTTGGTTGTCGGATCGACTACTCCGACCATGTATATTAGGGGAAAACTAACGCGGGACGTTAACATAGACGCTTATGCGAAAAAAAGGAATAATAATAGAAAATTAGATATAATAGTATTTCTTAAACGCTCCAGCCCACAACACTGGCCCCCAGTTTGAGGCGCTACTATTTTTTCCGGTAGGTAGCTAGGGATAGCAAATCACACCGTGCCGAAGAAAAAAAGTTCGAAATGTCCTCAAATTTTCTTTGCGTGTGGGGGTGGTGATGACGCACTGAAGGAGAGAGCAAACATAATTTGTTTTGAATACATATATACTACTCCCTCCGATCCATATAATGTTCTCAGATTTATCTAGATTAGAATGTATATATTCATGTTTTCGTGCTAGATTTATCTAATGGTTGGAAACTCCGAGTGGCAACATTGTTACCATGACATAATTCATCGATTTACTCCCAAATATGGTAACATCACAAATGGTGGGAGTACAATTTACATCAAGGGACTAAAAATGGAGAAAATTACATAGAGATCCTTACATTTAGCACGAAGCACCCTAAAAATAAGCAAGGGAAATAGTCGGGTTCGGCTCCTTCTCGAGAGAGCAGAGCCATACTCTTCATACTACTTTCTCTTTGTTTGTTTTCAAAATATATGGCCAAATTTGGCGGCATGAAAATTCCTAGACATGGGATCATCATCACCATAAAGTATGATGTAGATATGGCCATGACCTTGGTCATTCGGCTTGAAATCCAAGAATGTTCATACTCATCGACAACTAATAAAATTAAATACGTTTAAATTTTACCACTTGCTTTTAGGTTCAAATTTTACACGTAAGGACGAAGGGATTACATTTTAAATCAAGGACCTAAAAAGGTAAAATGTTATCGAGGTCCATACATTTAACACGAAGCACCGTAAAATTAAGCAGGGAAAACAATCATGTTTTGCTCCTTCTCGAGAGAAAAGCCAATCGAGCCATACTCTTCATACTACTTCCTCTTGGTTTGTTTTCAAAATATGGCCAAATTTGGCGGCTTGTAAATTCTTGGATATGGGATCATGAATCATCAGCATAAAGTATGATGTAGATATGGCCATGAGGCCCATGACCTTGGTCGTTCTTCTTGAAATTCAAGATTTTTCATACTTATCGACAACTAATAATCTTAAATACATTTAAATTTTTACAGTTGCTTTTAGGTTTGAATTTTACACGTATGGATGGTGGGAGTAAATTTTACATCAAGGACCTAAAAAGGTAAAATTACATCGAGGTCCATACATTTAGCATGAAGCACCCTAAAATTAAGCAGGGAAAACAATCATGTTTTGCTCCTTCTCGAGAGAAAAGCTGATCGAGCCATACTCTTCATACCTCTTACTCTTCATTTGTTTTCAAAATATGGCCAAATTTGGCCGCATGCAAATTCTTGGATATGGGATCAGGAACCATCACCATAAAGTATGATGTAGATATGTCCATGACCTTGGTCATTTGTCTTGAAATCCAAGAATGTTCATACTCGTCGACAACTGATAATCTTAAATACGTTTAAATTTTACCACTTGCTTTTAGGTTCGAATTTTACACATGCGGACGGTGGGAGTACATTTTACACCAAGGACCTAAAAAAGGTAAAATTACATCAAGGTCCATACATTTAGCATGAAGCACCCTAAAATTAAGCAGGGAAAATAGTCATGTTTTGCTCCTTCTCGTGACAGAAGCTGATCGAGCCATACTCTTCATACTACTTCCTCTTTGTTTGTTTTCAAAATATGGCCAAATTTGGGGGCATGCAAATTCTTGGATATGGGATCACAAATCATCGACATAAAGTATGATGTAGATATGGCCATGACCTTGGTCATTCGTCTTCAAATCCAAGAATGTTCATACTCATCGACATATAATAATCTTAAATATGTTTAAATTTTACAACTTGCTTTTAGGTTCGAATTTTGCACGGACGGTCGGAGTGCATTTTATATCAAGGACCTAAAAAAGGTGAAATTACATCGAGGTCCATACATTTAGCACGAAGCACCCTAAAATTAAGCAGGGAAAACCGTCATGTTTTGCTCCTTCTAGAGAGGGAAACTGACCGAGCCACTCTTTATACTACTTCCTCTTCGTTTGTTTTCAAAATATGGCCAAATTTGGCGGCATGCAAATTCTTCGCTATGGGATCATAAATCATCAGCATATAAAGTATGATGTAGATATGTTTGTCCCTAGTCATTCGGCTTGAAATGCAAGAATTTTCATATTCATTGATAGCTAATAAGCTTAATTACGTTTAAATTTTACCACTTGCTTTTATGTTCAAATTTTACACGGACGGTGGGAGTACATTTTACAGCAAGGACCTAAAAAAAAGGTAAAATTATATCGAGGTCTATACATTCAATTACCACGGAGCACCCTAAAATTAAGCAGGGAAAACAGTCGGGTTTGGCACCTTCTCGAAACAGCAGCTGGTCGAGCCATACTCTTCATACTACTTCCCTCTTTGTTTGTTTTCAAAATATGGCCCAATTTGGCGGCATGAAATTCTTGGATATGAGACCGTGAATCATCGATGTAAAGTATGATGTAGATATGGCCATGACCTTGGCTGTCCGGCTTGAAATCCAAGATTGTTCATACTCATTCACAACTAACCTTAAATTCGTTTAACTTTTACCACTAACTTGTAGGTTTGAATTTTACATGGACGGTAGGAGTACATTTTACATCAAGGACCTAAAAAGGGGGAAATTACATCGAGGTCCATACATTTAGCATGAAGTACCCTAAAATTAAGCAAATAAAACAGTCTGGTTTGGCTCCTTCGCGAGAGAGCAGCTGATCGAGCCATACTCTTCATAGTACTTCTTCCTCTTTGTTTGTTTTCATCAAGGACCTAAAAGGGGAAAATTACATCAAGGTACAAAAATTTAGCATGAAGCACACCTTAAAATGAAGTAAAGGAAAATAGTCGGGTTCAACTCCTTCTCGAGAAAGAACCTGACCAAGCCATACTCTTCGTACTACTTCCTCTTTGTTTGTGTTCAAGATACATGGCCAAATTTTGCGTCATGCAAATTCTTCGATATGGGATAATGAATCATCAGCATAAAGTACGATGTACATATGTCCATGACCCTGGTCGTTCGGCTTGAAATGCAAGAATGTTCCTACTCATTGATAACTAATAATCATAAATACGTTTAAATTTTACCACTTGCTTTTGTGTTCGAATTTTACACGGACAGTGGGAGTACATTTTAGAGCAAGGACCTAAAAAGGGGTAAAATTACATCGAGGTCCATACATTTAGCACGAAGCACCCTAAAATTAAGCAGGAAAAACAGTCATGTTTGGCTCCTTCTCGAGAGAGAACCTCATCTAGCCATACTCTTCATACTACTTTCTCTTTGTTTGTTTTCAAAATATATGGCCAGAGTTGGTGGCATGAAAATTCGTGGACATGGGATCATCATCAGCATAAAGTATGATGTAGATATGGCCATGACCTTGGTCACTTGGCTTGAAATCCAAGAACATTCATACTCATCGACAACTAATAATCTTAAATATGTTTAAATGGTACCACTTGCTTTTAGGTTTGAATTTTACAAGGACGGTGCGAGTACATTTTGACATCAAGGACCTAAAAAAGGTAAAATTACATCGACGTCCATACATTTATGTCTGAAAACTTGCCTTGTGGTATTAAGATCCATATTCTTTGGTGTTTCTTTACTAAAAGAACAATCTTGTCATCACTCGAAAATTTGAGAATTAAATGTTCTTTCGTGATAGTTGGAAACTAACACTGACGACATTGTTTACTACATGAAGATGCACCCATCTACCTCTGAATATACATTTAATTCAATAGCAATCAATTGCCCTTACTTGTGTAGATGCTAAGGCTGGTCATAGTGGGGAATAACTTCAACTAGCTAGTGTCATGCACCTAACACTAGTCTAAGTTACCACCTTCATAGTACATAGTAACTAATAGGTAGTGTCATAGAAGACTATATTAATTATCTTGTAGACTCATTTTCACTTGATAAGTGTGATGTTATGGTAACTTAGCTAGTTACTACATCCATCTCTTTCCTCATTTAATAGCACGCCATGTCATCACTCGGAAAACTGAGAATTTTATTTCTTGATAGTTGGAAACTCACACTGACGACATTGTTTACGACAAGAAGATGAACCCATCTACCTCCAAAAATACATTTAATTCAAGAGCAATCTATCGCGCTTACTTGTAGCTCAAGTTTGACCTAATTTCATTAAATAGTCAAGATGCAAAATCTTAGCAAGAAGTTGAACCTATCATCACAACTCTCGGTGTTTTATGATATATTAATTGTGACCCGTCGATGGGTACCTCCAAAAGATTTTTCATAAAACTTTCAAAACAACCTACAATTTACTTGTAGTTTCAAATTTGACCTATTTTGATAAATCGACATAAAGTCATTCGGTCAAATGGGTAGACTTAGCTAGGAAGTTTGAAAACTCATAAATAAAACAGGGGAATCGTTGGTACAACATGTTGGTAAACTTGGCTTCTGGCATTCAGATCCAATATTCTTCGGACATTTCTTTACGGAAAAGAACAACCTCACTCATCAGCACTCCGAAAATTGAGAATAATTGAATGTTCTTTCCTAATATAGTTGGAAAATCACACCGATGACACTGTTTACTACAAGAAAATGCACCCATCTACCTCTCTGAAAAGTCAAACTCCCTGCGTTCCTTAATATAAGGTGTATTGTTTTCTTGCACGGATATTAGCGCATGGGCTGGGAGGGCAAATTTCGTTGCTTTTGGACGTGAATACCTAGGTGATTGACGTGATATAGAGGGAACATACATAATCTGGGTATCCTCTCTCTCCTGATCAGATTAATTGCCTCCTAAATAAGAGGAACACATCCCAGAATTCTCGATACACCTTATATTATGGATTTTTTCACAAAAAACTATACACCTTATATTAAGGAACGGAGGCAGTATCTTTCAACAGCAATCTATCATGCTTACTTGTAGCTCAAGTTCAACCCAATTTCGTTAAATAGTGTCATGCGATGCAAAATCTTAGCGCCAAGTCAAACATGTTGTCAAAACTCTCGGTTGTTTCTCATATATTGATTGTGACCCCCCGATCGGTACAATACCTCCAAAAGATTTTTCGTAAAACTTTTAGAGCAACCTACAATTTAGTTATAGTTCAAGTTTGACCTAATTTCGATAAATCGGCATGTAGTCATTCAAGTGGGCAGAGTTAATTAGCTAGGGAGTTTGAAAACTCAAAAAATATATGGGAATCGTAAGTAAAACATGTTGGTCCACTTAATATGTCTAGAAGCTTGGCTTATGGCATTGAGATCCACATTCTTCGAGCTTTCTTTACAGAAAAGAACCATCTCGTCATCACTCGAAAAACTAAGAATTTTATTTCCTGATAGTTGGAAACTCACACTAATGACATTGTTTACTACAAGAAGATGCACCCATCTACCTCCGAAAATAGATTTAATTCAAGAGAAATCTATCGCGCTTACTTGTAGCTCAATGATACATTGCAAATGTATCTATAATTTTTGTTGTTCCATGCTTGGTTTTATCCACTTTCTTGTGTTTTGTTCACACTTTGGAGTACTTTTCATATGATTTCTTGGACTAACCTATTAACAAGAGCCACGGTGCCAGCTGCCTATTTTCTGCTGTTTTTGGTTCCAGGAAAGTCAGAAAATGAATATTCTCGGAATTGGACGGGACAAAAGCCAAAGTGCCTATTTTTCCGAAAGTCATCAGATGCCAAAATACGAGACAGAGAAGGGCTGGGGCCGTCCACACCACCTGGCCGCGCAGCCAGGCCTGGCCCGTGCCAGGGGGTGGTCTGGCCGACCCCAGCACCCCCTCGGCCTCTCCTTCCGCCTATAAGATGCCCTTGGGACGAAAACCCTAAGTACCTAATCAAAAATCCACGAAAGAGTCTGTAGCCGCCATTATCTCCATCCCTAGATCGGGAGGGATCTGAAGCTCTTCCCGGCACCCTGCCGGAGAGGGGAATTCACCCTGGAGGCCTTCTTCATCACCATGCAAGCCTCCGGTGTGATGCGTGAGTAGTTCATTCTTGGACTACCATGTAGTAGCTAGATGGCTGGTTCTCCTCCTTTGTGCTTTCATGTTTAGATCTTGTGAGCTCCATTCATCATCAAGATCATCTATTTGTAATTCTGCATGTTGTGTTTGCGGGGATCCGATGGATATTGAGATGCTATTTCAGATTGATTATTGATTCTATCATGTCTTTGTTATTTGTGATCTTGCATGCTTTCCGTTGTTAGTAGCTATCTTGTCCAAGTAGATGCTAGCAACTCCAAGAGTTAGTATTTATGCTCGATAGTGGGTTCATGCCTCTGGTAATCTGGGGAAGTGACAGAAATCTCTAAGGTACTAGATGTGCTGTTGCTACTAGGGAGAAAACAACAATACTTTGTTCATAGAACAATCATATTGTTTACTTTACACGCGGTTCGTAAAGCAATAATCTGGTGCTTGCAACTTAATACTGGAGGGAGTTCGGATGATAACATGAAGGTGGATTATTAGTCATAGATGTAGTTGGATGACGGTCTATGTATAATGTTGTAATGCCCAATCAAGTTCCAAAGGAGTCAAGATGATTAGTATATGCATGTATTGCTTTCTCGGTGTTTGTCAACTGCCCCGCTGTAATTTGTTCACCCAACATGTTATCTATCTTAAGGAGAGCCACCTCTAGTGACTATGGATCCCGGTCCTTTTCTTTTACATACAATCTATAAATTGTTTACTGCTTTGTGTTTACTTTCTGCAAACTATTACTTCCTTCCATTCGATACGTTTAATCCTTTGTTTTTAGCAAAACCAGTGAGATTGACAACCTCATCGCAAGTTGGGGACAAAGTTATGTGGTTGTGTTGTCCAGGTCTCCACGTTGCTACTAGCACCGGTAGTGAGCCCTCCCGAGGCTCAGCTAGCAACACCTTTGGGGTGTTTCCTTGCTCCTACCGGTTCGATTAAACCTTGGTTTCATAACTGAGGGAAACTTGCTGCTGTGCTCATCATACCTTCCCCTTGGGGTTCCCCAACGAGCTTGTTAATACACGAGCCATCAAGCATTTTTCTGGCGCTGTTGCCGGGGAGTCAAGGACATCTTCACAAGGGGAGTCCCTCATAACCAATCTCTTTACTTTGTTATTTTTGTTTTTCTTAGTTTACTTTTGCTTTGTTTGCTTGCTTTGTTTTCAAAAACACACAAAAAAAATAGTTTTACAAGTTTGTTTCTTTATCAAAAACACAAAAAAATTAGTTCCTACTATAGTTGTTGGTCTATTATTGCCTTGCTTTGTCATGCTTTCTATCAATGGTTGGTTTCTTTGAAACTAGTTCTTATTGCCAACGTAGGTTCACGGAAGAACAAAAATATTATTATAAGGAACACTGCTTGTCACAAAAAGGGAAACACTTATGGGAACAAATTGATAAATTGTATACCATTGCTATAAACGTGTGCTCTAATAATAATGTTACTTATTGCTTTGATAAATGTTGTTGCTGTAGGAGGTATAAACACCTCCCTTTTTAATGTGAGTATAATGATAATGTTACCATATTGATGGCTCGGTGTTGATGTAGAGCTTGTTGGGAACCCCAAGAGGAAGGTATGATGAGCACAACAGCAAGTTTCCCTCAGTTATGAAAGCAAGGTTTAATTGAACCAGTAGGAGCAAGGAAACACCCCAAAGGTGTTACTAGCTGAGCCTTGGCAGGGCGCACTACCGGTGCTAGTAGCAACGTGGAGACCTGCACAACACAACCACAGAACTCTATCCCCAACTTGCGATGAGGTTGTCAATCTCACCGTGTTTTGCTAAAACAAAGGATTAAACGTATCGAATGGAAGGAAGTAATAGTTTGCAGAAAATAAACACAAAGCAGTAAACAGTTTGTAGATTATATGTAAAAGAAAAGGATCGGGATCCATAGTTCACTAGAGGTGGCTCTCCTTAGATAGATAACATGCTGGGTGAACAAATTACAGCGGGGCAATTGACAAACATCGAGAAAGCAATACATGCATATACTAATCATCTTGTCTCCTTTGAGACTTGATTGGGCATTACAACATTATACATAGACCGCCATCCAACTGCATCTATGACTAATAATCCACCTTCAGGTTATCATCTGAACCACGTCCAGTATTAAGTTGCAAGCAACAAATTATTGCTTTACGAATTGCGTGTAAAGTAAACAATACGATTGTTCTATGAACAAAGGATTGTTGTTTTCTCCCTAGTAGCAACAACACATCTAGTACTTTAGAGATTTCTGTCACTTCCCCAGATTACCAGAGGCATGAACCCACTATCGAGCATAAATACTAACTCTTGGAGTTGCTAGCATCTACTTGGCCAAGATAGCTACTAACAACAGAAAGCATGCAAGACCTCAAATAACAAAGACATGATAGAAGCAATAATCAATCTGAAATAGCATCTCATTATCCATCGGATCCCCGCAAACACAACATGCAGAATTACAAATAGATGATCTTGATCATGAACGGAGCTCACAAGATCTAGACATGAAAGCACAAAGGAGGAGAACCAGCCATCTAGCTACTACATGGATCCGTAGTCCAAGGATGAACTATTCACGCATCACACTAGAGGCTTGCATGGCGATGAAGAAGGCCTCCAGGGTGAATTCCCCTCTCCGGCAGGGTGCCGGGAAGAGCTTCAGATCCCTCCCGATCTAG
The DNA here is from genome assembly GCA_916181665.1 of Avena sativa. NCBI lineage: Eukaryota > Viridiplantae > Streptophyta > Magnoliopsida > Poales > Poaceae > Avena > Avena sativa. The sequence goes on along the minus strand of OV702290.1, from coordinate 360,807,982 downwards.
GGATAGAGATGATGGCGGCTATAGACTCTTTCATGGATTTTTGATCGGGTACTTAGGGTTTTCATCCTGAGGGCATCTTATAGGCGGAAGGAGAGGCCGAGGGGGTGCTAGGGTCAGCCAGAACACCCCCTGGCGTGGGCCAGGCCTTGCCGCACGTCCAGGTGGTGTGGCTGGTGATGACCCACAAGTATAGGGGTGTATCGCAGTATTTTCGATAAGTAAGAGTGTCGAACCCAACGAGGAGCAGAAGGTGCTGGCTAGTGGTATGTATCAGGAATTCTCTGCAAATACTTAGCAAACGGATTTTTAGGGGTTTTCGATAAAGCAAGTAAACAAAGTACGAGTAAATAAAAGACAGTAGGAATGAATGCAGCAAGTGGCCCAATCCTTTATGTAGCAAAGGACAAGCCGGTTGTATTACTTAAGATGACCAAACATTCTCAAGGACACATGGGAAGACTGTCAAGTGCTTTCGCTTCATATAGTTGATTAATCTTCTTTATCTTGCTAAGTGTTGTGTGGGTGAACCTGTGCTAATGTACCGCCCCATCCAAGACTAATACATACTTGTGATTACACCCCTTGCAAACATCCGTAAGTACAAGAAAGTAATTAAGGTAGAAACCTAACCACAACTTTAAACTCTAAGACCCTTACGTCCCTTATGCAATGGTTTCCTAACGGGGGTTCAGGTTTCTGTCACTTCGGCAACCCCTACGATTAGTAGCCAAATACACAATGCATTCCCCTACGCCCATATAGGTGAAGTGTCATGTAGTCGACATTCACGTGATACCACTAGAAGAAGTACACCACAACTTAAATAACAATCTATTGAATCTTTCTCAACACAACTCCACTACTAACAACAAGACTTCTCCCATGTCCTCAAGAACAAAACGAACTACTCCCAAGACATCATATGGATCATGATCAGAGATGGAATAATGATGTATAACGATCTGAACATAAATAATAATTCAATGGTTCACTCAATAGCATCAACTACAAAGAGTAATCAACACCGGGAAAGTTTCCCCTATGAACTATAGCAAGATTCAACCAATTGTTACAGCAATATGGAGATGGTGATGAGGGTGCTGATGGTGATGATGGTGGTGATGATGATGATGATCCCGATGAAGTCCAGCTTGATGGTGGTGTTGATGGCGATGATCTCCCCTCTCCGGGAAGGAATTCCCCCGGCAGAAATCTGTCTGCCGGAGAGATCTTTCTCTCTCGGTGTTTTCCGCCTCGCAGAGGCGGCATAATCTTTTTGTGGTCTCTCCCCGAGTCTTAGGGTTTCGGGAGGATGATATACGCCAGAGGGGAGAGGCTGGAGTGGCCAGGGTGGCCACACAACCTCCTGGCGCGGCCTAGGCCTGCCCGCGCCATGGGGTGGTGTGGGCCCCCTGTGGCCCATCTCCACTCCATCTTCTGGCATCCTTAGTCTTCTGGAAAAATAGGATTTTCCGTATATTTTCCCGTATTTTCTGATCTTCGTGAATTTTGCCTCCAAACAGCACCTTTTCCATCAGAATCCTGACTGCAGCAGTCCATGCTCCAAAAGTGATCAAAAATGAGGATATGCATTGACAAGTTGTAAGTTGAGAATCTCATGTCCCTTGAATACGAGGGCCGCTCCTCATGCTACTCAAGTTTAGTCACCGGTAAGTTCTTGTCATCGTAAGCATATGTGTATCATAGAGAACCACCAACGGGGTACCCCTTGCCCGATGATACGGAAGAATCCCCATATCAAAATGACAAGGCAAGCAGACAACAAGTATCTCAGCAATCTTCTTATTTACCATGGGAATATGGTGCTTTTTTCTCTCTTTCCTCTTTTCATAATATCTTTTTTTCCTTTTCTCTTTTTTCTCAATATCGGACTCCTTTTTTTATAAGAAGAATGCTTCATAGATACTCGTTATGGTTACGCTGCAGGTTTCCACCATGTCAGCATGGATTACACCAGCAGCCCAGGCGTTTCTCTAACACACATGCATAACTCCATGGACTTACAAGCTCCCCTTTCATTTCACACCGACGACATCCATAGACAAAAGAACATGATATCAACTTGGTACAAAGTACCAGTGCAATGTTGAAAGCGTTCCCCATGACAGCATGGTTCTGCTAATTCACAACTTACAAAGCGCAAGCATATACGCAACATAGGTGAGCACAATGGTTCAAGTTTATTAAGTGAAAGAAGGTAAAGTGTGCCATCAAGTTCGTGAGAGCCTTAATCACTAATTTTCACATAACAAGTTTAATTTGGGAGGTAGATAAAACAAGAATTTACTTGGAATAGCAATAATGCTAATAGGTAGGTATGGTGGACACAAATGGCAAAGGTTTTGGTTTAAAGGAGGTGGATGCACGAGAAGAATACCCTCTCAGTACAGGTTTTGGCTAGAAAGGCTGGGTAGCAAGTACAAGAGTTGAAGGAAACAAACAAACATACAAGTGATAAAGACAAACATGCAATCCTCCTTGGAAGCACAAAAGATCTTAACTAGAGAATACTAGACTTATGAGCAAATCAAGAAAGAAAGATGATGAAATTATTTTTCTCTAGGGTACTTCTGTCTTTTCTTTCAACTCTCAAAAATAGTGATGCTACTGACCGAGCCAGGTTTGCCAAAACCAACTAAATTAACTCAATGATCCCAAAGTGATACCAATACTAACAACAAGATCAATCATATAACCACGAATTGAAAACTAATATAAGCTATTGCAAAAGAGTGAATGATAGAACTTCTCATTAATATTCCATAATGGCAACTCACACCAAGGGATACATATCTAACGAGAGAGGGGACACTTCCATAATGCAAACCATACTACATAAAAACTCCTCTATTCATGATATGACTCTACTGAAAAGGTAAAAAGATAGAAGATAGTGATGTGATACCGCGGCACTCCCCCAAGCTTGGAACAAACCAAGGGGATGCCAAACCTGATGATGAATTACTCTTTAGGTGGTGGTGGTATCCTCTCATATTCGTCCGTCTTCCAAGGTAAAGGCTTCCCGTCAACAAAGGACATCGTGGTTTCCAACATCCTGAAACTTGCAGCAGCACTTATGAGTTTAAATCTAGCCTCATACTCACAGTTTTGATTTTGAACGTCATAGAACTGTGCTTGCAGTTCATTGGTTGTTTGGCGGAATGCGAGGACTTCGTCTTTGAGTTCAGCAGTCTCCTTTTGGTGCTCGGTGATTAGTTTAGGACAAATCTTATGGATGATATCCACTTCGCGCTCCGCCATCTTCTTGTACCTAAAGACTTCTTGTTCCAATGCTTCCATCCTGTCCTCCAGACTTCCTTCACCTTTAGGGCCTTGAACCTCTTTAATCCGAACCTCCCCACCTTCGAGCAATAACTCCTTGGGATGAATCTTCAATTCTCTCATGTATGGGTTGATGATATCTTCCAAGGAATCTCCCTTAACTGATCCAGTGGAAGACATTGAGGCTACACACCTGAGATTTTACCTGGCAGAAACAGATCGAAATAAAAACACGACGAAAACACGATATACGGACCTCGCAAGATCCGGGGGTTATATATTACGAAGTTTCGTATCAAAAGGAAGGTACTGGGAGAAAACGAGTCGAAGGCGGAGTCCTGGGTGCCCTCACCACCTGGTGGCGCGGCCAGGGGTGGGCCCGCGCCATGGGGTGGTGTGGGCCACCCTAGCTCCGGTTCCGTCCCTCTTTCGCTTCGTAACTTTCCTTATTGACTGAAAACTGCAAAAATAAAGTTGGATTGTATTTTCGCGGAACTTTTCTTACAAGAACTTTTACCTAGTTGGAAACGGACTCTGCAGGTCTCTGAATTTGGTCCTCAATGAATTTCTCTGGAGTTATAACTTGAAAGGCATCAACATCTTCATTGTAAGGATCTCCAGCAATATAGTGTTTGAGTCGCTGTCCATTCACTACTTGTGTAGTATTATCTTTTAGAGAAGAAATTTTTATTGCTCCTGAACGGTATACTTCTTCAATGATGAAAGGTCCTTCCCATTTTGATAGTAAACTTACCTGCAAAAAATCTGAGATGAGACCTATACAATAGAACTTTCTCACCAACATGAAATTCTCTCTTAAGTATTCGCTTATCATGCCATCTTTTAACTTTTTCCTTAAAGAGCCTAGCATTCTCATAGGCTTCACTCCTCCATTCATCTAAAGAACTTAAGTCAAATAACCTTTTCTCACCCGCGAGCTTACAATCTCTATTTAGTTCTTTCACTGCCCAGTAAGCTTTGTGTTCTAATTCTAAGGGTAGTTTACAAGCTTTCCCATAAACCATTTTATAAGGAGACATTCCCATAGGATTTTGGTAAGCAGTTCTATAAGCCCATAAAGCATCATTCAACTTCTTAGCCCAGTTTTTCCTAGACCTATTAACAGTCTTTTGCAAGATAGATTTAATCTCTCTATTTGATAACTCTACTTGCCCGCTAGTTTGCGGGTGATAAGCTGAAGCAATTCTATGATTAACATCGTATTTAGCAAGGGTCTTCCTAAAACCACCATGAATGAAATGAGAACCCCCATCGGTCATGAGATACCTAGGCACCCCAAACCTAGGAAAGATAACATCCTTAAGCATTTTTAGAGAAGTCTCTCCGTCAGCACTCTTTGTAGGAATAGCTTCTACCCACTTAGTAACATAATCAACGACAACAAGAATATGAGTGTAGCCTTTCGAAGGAGGGAAATGACCCATAAAGTCAAATCCCCAACAATAAAAAGGTTCAATAACTAGAGAGTAGTTCATATGCATTTCATTGCGTCTAGAAATATTACCAACACGCTGACATTAATCACAAGATAGGACAAATTTTCTTGCATCTTTAAAAAGGGTAGGCCAGTAGAAACCTGATTGCAGTACCTTTTGTGCAGTTCTATCTCCTGCATGATGTCCTCCATAGGCACTACCATGACATTTACGCAATATCTCCTTTTGTTCATATTCTGGAACACATCTTCGCATAATACCATCAACTCCTTCTTTGTATAAGTGTGGGTCATCCCAAAAATAATGCCTCAAATCATAGAAGAACTTTCTTCTTTGCTGAGCTGTAAAAGTTGGAGGCAAATACTTGGAGACAATAAAGTTAGCATAATCAACATACCAAGGGCTTCCTCGCCAGCTCACCCCTACTGCAGCTAGCTGTTCATTTGGGTAACTATCATTAACAAGCATAGGGTCAAAAGAGATGTTTTCCAAACAAGATAAATTATCAGCTACAGGGTTTTCAGCGCCCTTCCTATCTACTATATGTAGATCAAATTCTTGTAAAAGCAGTACCCATCTAATAAGCCTAGGCTTAGCGTCATTTTTTGTCATAAGATATTTAATAGCAGCATGGTCAGTATGAATGGTTACTTTTGAGTCCACAATATAGGGCCTAAACTTATCACAGGCAAAAACAACAGCTAGAAATTCCTTTGCAATAGCGGCATAATTCCTTTGAGCAGCGTCTAGGGTCTTACTAGCATAATGGATAACATTTAACTTTTTATCAATACGTTTCCCAAGGACAGCCCCTACAGAAAAATCACTAGCATCACACATTATTTCAAAGGGTAAACCCCAATCAGGTGGTTGAACAATAGGGGTTGTAGTTAAAGCCTTCTTAAGAGTTTCAAAAGCCTCCCTACAATCATCATCAAAAACGAAGGGTACATCTTTTTGAAGAAGATTAGTGAGAGGTTTTGATATCCTAGAGAAGTCTTTAACAAACCTCCTATAGAAACCAACATGACCAAGGATACTACGAATACCTTTGATGTCTCTTAGACATGGCATCTTCTCAATTGCTTCAACCTTAGCTCTATCAACTTCAATGCCTCTTTCAGAAACATTATGCCCAAGAACAATCCCTTCATTAACCATGAAGTGGCATTTCTCCCAATTAAGAACAAGATTAGTTTCCTCACATCTCTGCAAAACTTTATCAAGGTTGTGTAGACAATTATCAAAAGAAGTTCCATAGACAGAAAAGTCATCCATGAACACTTCTACAATTTCCTCACAAAAACCATGAAAGATAGCAGACATGCATCTTTGGAAAGTAGCAGGAGCATTATGTAAACCAAAAGGCATACGTCTATAAGCATAAGTTCCATAAGGGCAAGTAAAAGTAGTCTTTTCTTGATCTTGTTGTTTAACAGCAATTTGAGAGAAACCAGAATAACCATCAAGAAAACAAAATGGGTCTTTTTAGACAACCTTTCCAACATTTGATCAATAAAAGGAAGCGGGTAGTGATCTTTCTTAGTATCTTTATTGACTTTCCTAAAATCGATGCACATCCTATAGCCTACCACTATTATTTGAGGAATAAGCTCATCATTATCATTAGGGACAACGGTAATACCTCCCTTTTTAGGAACACAATGAATAGGACTAGCCCATTCACTATCAGCAATAGGGTAAATAATACCAGCATCAAGGAGTTTCAATACCTCATTCCTTACCACTTCCTTCATCTTAGGATTTAAATGTCTTTGGTGTTCCACTACTGGCTTCGCATCTGGTTCTATGTTGATAGAGTGTTTACATATAGTAGGTGAAATTCCTTTTAAATCATCCAGAGTGTAGCCCATAGCTCCTTGGTGTTTCTTCAAAACCTCCAACAGCCTTTCTTCTTCCTTTCCTGAAAGTTTAGAGCTGATAATAACAGGATATATCTTTTTATCATCAATATAAGCATATTTAAGATCATCAGGGAGAGGTTTTAGATCGAAGACCGGATCCTTTTTAGGTGGCATTATGGTACCCAAGTCTTCTATAGGCAAGTCGTGCTTAAGCATCATAGGTTGATCACGGAGAATCCTGTCAATCTCATTCCTTTCTTCCATGAAGATTTCACTTTCATGATCTTCCATAAATTGCTGCAAAGCATTGTTAGGAGCAAGAGAAATAGAAGCAAGTTTTTCAACCCTAAAATGCTCATTATGGGTTTCCTCTTCGCAAGGTTCTTTAGCAAATTTAGAAAAATTAAACTCATAAGATTCCCCATCAAACTTAGTTAAGATTTTCTCCCTCTTGCAATCAATAATAGCTCCACAAGTACTCAAGAAAGGTCTACCAAAAATGATAGGGTAGGTTTTACTAGCAGCCGAACCAAGTACTAGAAAATCAGCAGGGTACTTAATCTTACCACAAAGAACTTCCATGTCTCATACAATACCAATTGGAGAGATGGTCTCTCTATTAGCAAGGTGAATAACCACATCAATCTCTTCCAACTCGCAAGGACTGATTTCATGCATAATTTCTCTATAAAGCTCATAAGGAATAACACTGGAACTTGCACCAATATCACATAAACCATAATAGCAATGATCACCAATTCTAACAGAAAGCACAGGAACACTAGCCTTTTTAGTTCTATTGGGATGTGAAACAATATTAGAAGCATCCTCACAAAAGACTATGTGCCCATCTTCTACGCTTTTAGTGACAAGGTCTTTCACAATTGCTACCACCGGTTCAATGTTTATTTGTTCATCAGGTTTTACAGTTCTTTTTTCACTTTTGGTGATTACATTAGTTATCATAGGATGGTCCTTTACCTTTTCAGGGAAGGGAATCTTCTCGATATAAGGTTCGGGTAAGATGGGGTCAATAATGCAATACTCAGCACTTCCAATAGGAGCATAGTCAACAATATCTTTGTAAGGTGCATGGTATTTGTTCCATCCCATTTTTGGAATTTCGATATAGGAAGCAAAATCTCTAAAGAAATTCGTAATAACTTGCAAATCAAGACCATAAATATTACTAATATTTTGAAAGTCATCAGTTCCCATAAAAGATTCAATGCATTCATAATCATAATTTATACCTGACTTTCTACCTTTGTCATTCTCCCAAGCTTCAGCATTATCTTGAATACGGTCCAGAAGATCCCATTTAGCTTCTTCTTCCATGCGAGTGAATGATCCAGCACAAGAAGCATCCAATAAATCTTTATCATGTAGAGGGAGCCTTGCATAAAAGTTATTGATAATAATATTGTTGGGGAGCTCATGAATGGGACATTTGAGCATTAGTAACATCAATCTCCCCCAAGCTTGAGCTATACTCTCTCCATCAAGAGGCCAAAAGTTGTATATTTGATTCCGATCTTTATGAATCTCACTAGGAGGATAAAACTTTGAATAAAAGAGAGGCACTATTTCCTCCCATTCCAGAGCTTGACCATTCTTCAGCAGCTTATACCATTCCTCAGCTCTTCCTTTTAGTGATAATGAGAATAACTTCTTCTTAACTTGATCTATAGTAATACCTGCACACTTGAACAACCCGCATAATTCGTGTATAAAGAGTAAATGATCACCGGGATGGACAGTTCCATCCCCAACATAGTAGTTATCCATAACACGATCAATAATTCTTGTAGGTATTTTAAAAACATCATTCTCAGCAGGTGGTGGCTTATCTACTACCTTAGCAGTGGTAGTAGCATTACCAAATAAGAAACTCAGCGAATTATCTATAACAAAAATAAAGCAACTAACAAAACTAAACAATACTCACAGTAGAAGTTTCCTTTACCACTTCCACTCTCCAATAGCGCTTCACTCCCCGGCAACGGCGCCAGAAAATAGTCTTGATGACCCACAAGTATAGGGGGTGTATCGCAGTATTTTTGATAAGTAAGAGTGTCGAACCCAACGAGGAGCAGAAGGTGCTGGCTAGTGGTATGGATCAGGAATTCTCTGCATATACTTAGCAAACGGATTTTTAGGGGTTTTCGATAAAGCAAGTAAACAAAGTACGAGTAAATAAAAGATAGTAGGAATGAATGTAGAAAGTGGCCCAATCCTTTATGCAGCAAAGGACAAGCCGGTTGTATTACTTAAGATGACCAAACGTTCTCGAGGACACATGGGAAGACTGCCAAGTGCTTTCGCTTCATATAGTTGATTAATCTTCTTTAGCTTGCTAAGTGTTGTGTGGGTGAACCTTCGTACCGCCCCATCCAAGACTAATACATACTTGTGATTACACCCCTTGCAAACATCCATAAGTACAAGAAAGTAATTAAGGTAGAAACCTAATCACAGCTTTAAACTCTAAGACCCTTACGTGCCTTGTGCAATGGTTTCCTAACGGGGGTTCAGGTTTCTGTCACTCTGGCAACCCCTACGATTAGTAGCCAAATACACAATGCATTCCCCTAGGCCCATATAGGTGAAGTGTCATGTAGTCGATGTTCACATGCCACCACTAGAAGAAGTACACCACAACTTAAATAACAATCTATTGAATCTTTCTCAACACAACTCCACTACTAACAACATGACTTCTCCCATGTCCTCAAGAACAAAACGAACTACTCCCAAGACATCATATGGATCATGATCAGAGATGGAATAATGATGTATAACAATCTGAACATAAACAATAATTCAATGGTTCACTCAATAGCATCAACTACAAAGAGTAATCAACACTGTTTTGTTGAAAGTTTCCCCTATGAACTATAGCAAGATTCAACCAATTGTTACAGCAATATGGAGATGGTGATGAGGGTGCTGATGGTGATGATGATGATGATCCCGATGAAGTCCAGCTTGATGGTGGTGTTGATGGCGACGATCTCCCCTCTCCAGGAAGGAATTCCCCTGGCAGAAATCTGTCTGCCGGAGAGATCTTTCTCTCTCGGTGTTTTCCGCCCCGCAGAGGTGGTGGAATCTTTCTATGGTCGCTCCCCGAGTCTTAGGGTTTTGGGAGGATGATATACGCCAGAGGAGAGAGGCTGGAGTGGGCCAGGGTGGCCACACCACCTCCTGGCACGGCCTAGGCCTGCCCGCGCCATGGGGTGGTGTGGGCCCCCTGTGGCCCATCTCCACTCCATCTTCTGGCATCCTTAGTCTTCTGGAAAAATAGGATTTTCCGTATATTTTCCCGGATTTTCTAATCTTCGCGAATTTTGCCTCCAAACAGTACCTTTTCCATCAGAATCCTTACTACAGCGGTCCATGCTCCAAAAGTCATCAACCATGCAAAAATAGATGAAATAACATAAGTATCACCTCTCAGTATGAAATATATCAATGAATAATAGTGAATTAAGACATAGAATAGTGATGCAAAATGGACGTATCAGCTGGCCCCCAGCCCTTGTCTGTCTCGTATTCTGGCATCTGATGACTTCTAGAAAAATAGGCACTTTGGCTTTTGTCCCGTCCAATTCCGAAAATATTCATTTTCTGACTTTCCTGGAACCAAAAATAGCAGAAAACAGGCAGCTGGCACTGTGGCTCTTGTTAATAGGTTAGTCCAAGAAATCATATGAAAAGTACTCCAAAGTTGGAACAAAACACAAGAAAGTGGATAAAACGAAGCATGGAACATCAAAAATTATAGATACATTTGCAATGTATCAACATCCCCAAGCTTAACTCCTGCTCGTCCTCGAGTAGGTAAGTGATAAAAAGAAATAATAATTTTTGAGGTGACATGAACCATCAAAGACTTGATCAAAGTATTTGTAAAACATTCAAAGCTAGGATCATAGTACTTCAATCATAACATGAAAGGCAAAGTTCTAGCAATAAGACAAAGAAAATATGATGCAACATGAAAAGGCACAAACGAAAGATTCATGAATAATAATGCTTTGCAAGACGTTTTTTTGTTTCACATAAAGAAAACATAGAATAATAGTATTCAGCTTGTCCCTCATAGAGTAGCAAATATAAATGCATAGGACACCTTCAAAGTTCATAAGAGTGACTAGATACAAATAGTTTAAAACAAGCAATATCAAGATATGCATCAATCAACTAGTCTTGGGACAATGCACATCGAACTAAGAATGTCCACTATGCTCTCAAAGTAGGTGCATAAAGATAGAAGGTGGAGACTCAATATAATGGTGGAAGAAAGGCCTTTATAAAAGGAAGTAGGGATTCAAGTCTCATAAAGAGCTTCCAAAAAATATGGTACTTAATAGCTTTCAGCTCTCATTGCCCCTATCATAAGCATCTTGAAGTGATTAAGGTTAAAGTGAACAAACTATGGTGTACATGCTTGACAAAGTATAAGTTAGGAATCTCATGTCCCTTGTATACGAGGGCCGCTCCTCATGCTACTCAAGTTTAGTCACCGGTAAGTTCTTGTCATCGTAAGTACATGTGTATCATAGAGAACCGCCAACGGGGTACCCCTTGCCCGATGATACGGAAGAATCCCCATATCAAAATGACAAGGAAAGCAAACAACAAGCATCTCAACAATCTTCTTATTTACCATGGGAATATGATGCTTTTTTCTCTCTTTCCTCTTTTCATAATATCTTTTTTTTTCTTTTTTTCTTTTTTCTCAATATAGGACTCTTTTTTAATAAGAAGAATGCTTCATAGACATCTCATTATGGTTACGCTGCAGGTTTCCACCATGTCAGCATGGATTAGACCAGTGGCCCAGGCGTTTCTCTAACACATATACATAACTCCATGGACTTACAAGCTCCCCTTTCATTTCACACCGACGACATCCATATACAAAAGAGCATGATATCAACTAGGTACAAGTACCAAGTGCAATGTTGAAAGTGTTCCCCATTAAAGCATGGTTCTGCTAATCCCCAACAAATAAGTGCAAGCATATACAAAATAGAAGACGCAATGGTTCAAGTTTATTAAGGGCAAGAAAAGTAAAGTGTGCCATCAAGTTCGTGAGAGCTTTAATCACTAGTTTTTTCATAACAAGTTTAATTTGGAAGGTAAACAAAAGCATGAATATACTTGGAATAGCATAAGCTAGTAGGTAGGTATGGTGGACTCTTTGGAATAACTTGGTTTAGGGAGTTGGATGCATGAGTGGAACTCATACTTGGTTGTGGAGGCTAGCAAAAGACTGGGAGCGACAAACTAAGAGAGCAATAATGACCATAATCATGCAGAGCGACAAAACATCATTGATCAAAGCATAAAGTGATACTACAAGTTGAAAACTAAAGGATCATAAAGTCTATGGTGACTTTTGGATAGTCATAACATGGTGTGAGCATGCGCCAAGTCAACCCAAATAAAGCATCAAAGGAGAATACCACTATATTATGCTTTAATATGCTAAAAGAACGCATGATTCATCCAAGGCACATTAAGCAATCTCAATTGTTTATAACAATTCATGCTACAACAAAGAATAAGCATAAAGCCAAAACAATATCAAGCATGGCATGACAAAGCATAGGCCACCGTCAAAAACGAGCTCTTTTTACCACATAAGCATGAACTTTCCTACTCTTTTCCAAACCAAACCAAACTATTTGAAAACCAATGTATGAAAGAGGGGGTCCAACCAATTTATTCATAAAACTAAGAAAACCAAGCAAACGAAAAACCAAAACGAAAATGAAAAAGAAGACGCTCCAAGAACAACACAACTGTGCATGAAACAATAAAAATGAAGCGTTTGGAAGAAACCTAGGATTTTTATTGATGAAGAAGGGGATGCCTTGGGCATCCCCAAGCTTTGATGCTTGTACTTCTTGGATATTTCTTGGGGTGACACGCGTGGCATCCCCAAGATTGAGCTTTAGTCCATCCTTCATCTCATTGCTCATTCCTTCCATACACCTGAAATTTTTCCTTCATACAAAACTTCACACAATCTTTATTAGCAACATTAGTGCACTCAAGATAAATAAGTCTTAAGGTTCAGTTCTAACACAAAATAAACTTCCATTAGAGCACTAGATACTGTAGCACTTCCCTCAAAAAGCTCAATTCCCCAAAAGAACTCAAAAAGGAACCAACAAGAAGCAAATGCAGAAAATGGCAGAAATCTGTCAAAACAGACCAGCAGGTATAGACGAATTTTTTCGAATACCTTCTGTTGCTCAAATCAAAAAGTGTTGAACTAACAAAAGTTAGATAAAAACCTGGGTCAGAAGCACAAAAGTTCACGCCTCAAAAAGACATTCAGAGATTTTACACGAATTTTTACGGTGAAGCACAGAAATCTGTTTCGGGACAGCAACTTTCCCAATCATTACTTCTCTCTCGTTAGAGGTTACTCTTGGCACAAAAAGCAAATAAAAAGGATAAGGAGAGGTTATTACTGAAGTAATAACTTTCAAGACTCATCTAAATCTTTTGGGTTATCTCCCAATAAGTACTTTTCTTTAACGCCTTTAAGTTAGGCATAAGAAGCAAGAAAGAATCAAGTGTTCTCAAATGAAGAAGCATTAAGACCAAATTTTGTTTTCATAGGAGAGGCAAAAGAAATATTTTCTCTCTTCTTAGGGAAGTATTCTATACCTTTCTTGAGTGGGAGTTGATATTTAATGGTGCCTTCTTTCATATCAATAATGGCACCAACAGTTCTAAGAAAAGGTCTTCCCAAAGTAATAGGACAAGAAGCATTGTATTCAACATGCAAAACATAGAAATCAACGGGGACATAGGCATTGTTAACCATAATAAGAACATCATTAAGACTCCCCATGAGTTTCTTTCTAGCATTATCATCAAGTGGGACATCCAAATAACAATCTTCAAGTGGAGGCAAATTAAGCATATCATAAATCCTTCTAGGCATAATAGAAACACTACTATCAAGATCACATAAAGCTTTGAAATCAAAGTCATTCACTTTCATATTAATGATGGGTTCCCAACCATCTTCTTGTTTTATAGGAATAGAAGCTTTGGGTTTCGTCTTTTCTTCTTTTCTTCTTTAATCTTTATGAGAGCATCAGTAATGTGTTTTTGTAAAGGCCATGTTCATAGCACTAGCATTAGGAATTTTAGCAAGCTTTTGTAGGAACTTGATAACTTCAGAGATATTGCAACCATCAAGATCAAAATCAAATTTATCATCTAGAGTAGTAGAACTATTACTAGCCTCAACACTAGTGGTGGTGATAGTAGAAACACTTATGTTTCTAGCAATTTCATCTTCTCTTTCCCACTTAGCATGTAATTCAGCTAATAGTCTAACATTTTCATCAATTCTTACTTGTATAGCATTAGTAGCTGCAAAGGGATTCTCATTAGTTTCAGGTTTAGCAGCCATTTTATTCAAAGAAGATTGGGCTTGAGCCAAAGATGCTATATTTCTTTCAGCATTAGAGAGTTTTTCCTCAATAGTTTTATTGAAAACAGTTTGCTTACTAATAAAGTCCTTAAGCATAACTTCAAGTTCAGAGGATGCACTCCTATTATTGTTGTAGGAATTTCCATAAGCATTACCATTGTTAGGAGGATATGGCTTATAATTGTTGTTACCAAAATTACTCCTATAAGCATTATTGCCAAAATTATTATTTCTTATGAAGGTCACATCAACTTGCTCTTCTTGAGCAACCAAAGAAGCCAAAGGAACATTATTTGGATCAATATGGGCTTTCCCATTAATAAGCATAGTCATAATAATATCAATCTTATCACTCAAGGAGGAGGTTTCCTCAACAGAATTTACCTTCCTACCTTGTGGAGCTCTCTCAGTATGCCATTCAGAATAATTAACCATCATATTGTCCAGAAGCTTTGTTGTAGCACCCAAAGTAATGGTCATAAAGGTACCTCCAGCAGCATAATCCAATAGGTTCCTTGAAGGATAGTTCAATCTTGCATAAAAGGTTTGGATGATCATCCAAACAGTCAGTCCATGAGTGGGACAATTCTTTACCAAAGATTTCATTCTTTCCCAAGCTTGAGCAACATGTTCATTATCAAATTGTTTAAACTTCATTATTTCACTTCTCATAGATATAATCTTAGTAGGAGGATAGTATTTTCCAATGAAAGCATCTTTGCACTTAGTCCAAGAATCAATACTATTCCTAGTTAAGGAATTCAACCATTCTTTAGCTTTTCCTCTCAAAGAGAAATTAAACAATTTCAGCTTAATAATATCACCATCTACATCCCTATGATTTTGCATCTCACAAAGTTCAACAAAGTTATTTAGATGGGCAGCAGCATCTTCATTACCAATACTAGAAAATTGTTCTCTCATAACAAGATTGAGTAAAGCAGGTTTTATCTCAAAGAAAGTATCTTCAGGCACAGGTGGAGCAATAGGTGTGCTCGTAAAATCATTGTTGTTGGTTCTAGTGAAGTCACACAACTTAGTGTTTTCAAGAGTAGTCATTTTTTTTGGGTTTTCAAATAAGAAAGCAAACTAGTAAAACTAATTTTTTTGTGTTTTTGATAAAGAAACAAGCAAACTAAGCAAAACAAAAATAACAAAGTAAAGAGATTGGTTATGAGGGACTCCCCTTGTGAAGATGTCCTTGACTCCCGGCAACGGCGCCAGAAAAATGCTGGTGCGGTGTTGACGTGGGAGTTTCTTCTTCTTCGTTCCCCGGCAACGGTGCTAGAAAAATGCTTGATGGCTCGGTGTTGATGTAGAGCTCGTTGGAACCCCAAGGGGAAGGTATGATGATCACAGCAGCAAGTTTCCCTCAGTTATGAAACCAAGGTTTAATTGAACCAGTAGGATCAAGGAAACACCCCAAAGGTGTTACTAACTGAGCCTTGGCAAGGCGCACTAACGGTGTTAGTAGCAACATGGAGACCTGCACAACACAACCCCAGAACTCTGTCCCCAGCTTGCGATGAGGTTGTCAATCTCACCGTGTTTTGCTGAAAACAAAGGATTAAACGTATCGAATGGAAGGAAGTAATAGTTTGCAGAAAATAAAAACAAAGCAGTAAACAGTTTGTAGATTGTATGTAAAAGAAAAGGACCGGGATCCATAGTTCACTAGAGGTGGCTCTCCATAGATAGATAACATGCTGGATGAACAAATTACAATGGAGCAATTGACAAACATCGAGAAAGCAATACATGCATCTTGACTCCTTTGAGACTTGATTGGGAATTACAACATTATACATAGACCGCCATCCAACTGCATCTATGACTAATAATCCACCTTCAGGTTATCATCTGAACCCCCTCCAGTATTAAGTTGCAAGCAACAGATTATTGCTTTACAAATTGCGTGTAAAGTAAACAATACGATTGTTCTATGAACAAGGATTGTTGTTTTCTCCCTAGTAGCAACAGCACATCTAGTACCTTAGAGATTTCTGTTAGTTCCCTAGATTACCAGAGGCATGAACCCACTATCGAGCATAAATACTAACTCTTGGAGTTGCTAGCATCTACTTGGCCAAGATAGCTACTAACAACGGAAAGCATGCAAGATCCCAAATAACAAAGACATGATAGAATCAATAATCAATCTGAAATAGCATCTCAATATCCATCGGATCCCCGCAAACACAACATGTAGAATTACAAATAGATGATCTCGATCATGAACGGAGCTCACAAGATCTAGACATGAAAGCACAAAGGAGGAGAACTAGCCATCTAGCTACTACATAGATCCGTAGTCCAAGGATGAACTACTCACGCATCACACCGGAGGCTTGCATGGTGATGAAGAAGGCCTCCAGGGTGAATTCCCCTCTCCGGCAGGGTGCTGGGAAGAGCTTCAGATCCCTCCCGATCTAGGGATGGAGATGACGGCAGATACAGACTCTTTCGTGGATTTTTGATCGGGTACTTATGGTTTTTATCCTGAGGGCATCTTAGAGGCGGAAGGAGAGGCCGAGGGGGTGCTGGGGTCGGCCAGACCACCCCCTGGCGTGGGCCAGGCCTGGTCACACGGCCAGGTGGTGTGGCTGGCCCCCAGCCCTTCTCCGTCTCATATTTTGGCATCTGATGTCTTCTAGAAAAATAGGCACTTTGGCTTTTGTCCCATCCAATTCCGAGAATATTCATTTGCTGCGTGTTTTCTGCTGTTTTTGGTTCCAGGAAAGTCAGAAAATGAATATTCTCGGAATTGGATGGGACAAAAGCCAAAGTGCCTATTTTTCTGGAAGACATCAGATGCCAGAATACGAGACGGAGAAGGGCTAGGGGCCGGCCACACCACCTGGCCACGTGGCCAGGCCTGGCCCATGCCAGGGGGTGGTCTGGCTGACAACAACACCCCCTCGGCCTCTCCTTCCGCCTATAAGATTCCCTCGGGACAAAAACCCTAAGTACCCGATCAAAAATCCATGAAAGAGTCTGTAGCCGCTGTCATCTCCATCCCTAGATCGGGAGGGATCTGAAGCTCTTCCCGGCACCCTGCCAGAGAGGGGAATTCACCCTGGAGGCCTTCTTCCTCACCATGCAAGCCTCCGATGTGATGCGTGAGTAGTTCATCCTTGGACTACGGATCCATGTAGTAGCTAGATGGCTGGTTCTCCTCCTTTGTGCTTTCATGTTAGATCTTGTGAGCTCCGTTCATGATCAAGATCATCTATTTGTAATTCTGCATGTTGTGTTTGTGGGGATCCGATGGATATTGAGATGCTATTTCAGATTGATTATTGATTCTATCATGTCTTTGTTATTTGTGGTCTTGCATGCTTTCCGTTGTTAGTAGCTATCTTGGTCAAGTAGATGCTAGCAACTCCAAGAGCTAGTATTTATGCTCGATAGTGGGTTTATGCCTCTGGTAATCTGGGGAAGTGACAGAAATCTCTAAGGGACTAGATGTGTTGTTGCTACTAGGGAGAAAACAACAATCCTTTGTTCATAGAACAATCGTATTGTTTACTTTACATGCAATTCGTAAAGCAATCATATGTTGCTTGCAACTTAATACTGGAAGGGGTTCAGATGATAATCTGAAGGTGGATTATTAGTCATAGATGCAGTTGGATGACGGTCTATGTATAATGTTGTAATGCCCAATCAAGTTCCAAAGGAGTCAAGATGATTAGTATATGCATGTATTGCTTTCTCAATGTTTGTCAATTACCCCGCTGTAATTTGTTCACCCAGCATGTTATCTATCTTAAGGAGAGCCACCTCTAGTGAACTATGGATCCCGGTTCTTTTCTTTTACATACAATCTATAAATTGTTTACTGCTTTGTGTTTACTTTCTGCAAACTATTACTTCCTTCCATCCGATACGTTTAATCCTTTGCTTTCAGCAAAACCGGTGAGATTGACAACCTTATCGCAAGTTGGGGACAAAGTTCTGTGGTTGTGTTGTGCAGGTCTCCACGTTGCTACTAGCACCGGTAGTGCGCCCTACCAAGGCTCAGCTAGCAACACCTTTGGGGTGTTTCCTTGCTCCTACTGGTTCGATTAAACCTTGGTTTCATAACTGAGGGAAACTTGCTGTTGTGCTCATCATACCTTCCTCTTGGGGTTCCCCAACGAGCTTGTTAATACACGAGCCATCACACAAGTTTGACCTAATTTCATTAATCGACAAGAAGTCACTGAAGTGTGCGAAGTTAGCTAGGAAGCTTGAAAAATCCTAGTACTAAAAACTTGGGTATTACGTAGAAGAAATTGTGGTCTAGTTTGTTTGATAATTGGGGCGGTTGCATTTTCTTTTAACTGTGGTAGGTCTCGTGGGAGCTAGGTGCTTGAGAGTTAACACGGTTGGTGGAAGTACAAGTTACATCAAGGACCTCATAAAAATGAAAATTGCACCCAAGTCCATGCATTTAGCACAAGGACCCTGAAACTGAGCAATGAAGTGTGTGTTTTGAGGTTTGCGCATACTAATAGTGTTCGCCGTGCTAAAGACTATCAGTAGAATCTTTGTAGATGTTAAGAAAGTAAAAGAAGATCCAATAGTTAGCAATGTTTGGATTTGCCGGTCTTGATCCAAAAATCAATTTTCGAAGTTATCCGTCCACTATATAGTGGTATGGTATGGTATTGTAAGAGATAAGAAAAGATAAAGATAAGATAAGAAGTACTATGAATGGCCGATCTTCTGAGTAACCTTCCCTCTGGATGTTTGGGAAGCAAGTGAAAATTTTGAAAACCGGAAAAGTTTGAATTTTTTTGCCGCCAAGGACCAAAGCGGTTTCCTTCCTATGTACTCCTCGTCCCTACTCCACACCAACGCGGCTGCCGAACACGCTAGAGACACAGAGCCGCCATACCAAGGCACATGTGCACAACACCATGCTATGGACGAGGGAGAGATCAAGCGGGCTGGTGCGCGAGGGGAAAGGGTAGGAGAGAGGGAGGATGGATGGTGAGAGGCAGCGAAGGAGAGAAAAACACACAATTTGTTTTGCATGCATAGGTCCTGAAATTTACTACTAGTAGAGTGGCCGCAGGAGTACCTCATGTCAGGAACCCATCATAACTTTCCTCTGACATCGAACCGCCTTCAACTCCTCTTCGCTGCTGCCCTCTTTTACCCCGCCTATGTTTTATTCTCTCAGCGTGTACAACGCGTGGACAGAGGTGATCATATGTCTAAGCAAAGAAATGAATACTACTATACTAGTGTACTAGTACTAATATACTACTCCCTAAAACATGACTAGATACATCTGAAATCTAGACAAATGTGAGAACACTAATTTGGATCGAGGGAGTACTATTTGCTTTTTCCCTAATAAGGGCATCATACTACTCCCTAAAACATGACTAGATACATCCGAATCTAGACAAATGTGAGAACACTAATTTGGATCGAGGGAGTACTATTTGCTTTTTCCCTAATAAGGGCATCAACAATGTGTACAAAAGCACACCTTAAGGCCTAGTATGTGGCATCCGCTAAGGTCCACCATATACATTATGGAGAAAATAGAGTTTGTATTTTTAAGCCTAATAAGGTGCACCTCAAGCTTGTGGGTTGCCCATAGAGAATAGAAAAATCATTTCCCCTCTATCCTATTCCATGTGATCGTTTTCAAAAGGTGTTCAAAATTTTCATGATGCAAAATCTTAGCTAGAAGTCGAACCACAAGTCAAAACTTTGTGGTTTCTGATATATTATTTAACCGCTCGATAGGGACCCCCAAAAGCTTTTTTCATAAAACTTTCAAAGCAACCTACAATTTATTACTTGTAGTTCAAGTTTGACCTAATTTCATTAAATTCAAGAGCAATGTATCGCACTTAGTTGTAGCTCAAGTTTGACCTTATTTCATTAAACTGTCAAGATGTAAAATCTTAGCAAGAAAGATGAACCTGCCATCAGAACTCTCTGTGGTTTCTGATAGTATATTAATTGACCCCCCCCCCCCGCGCCCCTCCGATGGGTACCTCTAAGAGCTTTTTTGTAAAACTTTCAAAGCAACCTACACATTTTACTTGTAGTAGTTCAAATTTTACCTATTATATTGTTTCTACTTTACCTATTATAATTTTATATAGTGATGATATGCCAGATGTCTATTATCTGAGTCTCACGTGCAGGGCACGTGCAATTTACTAGTACTTGTAGTTTCAAATTTGACCTAATTTCGATAAATTGACATAAAGTCATTCTAATGGGTAGAGTTAGCTGGGAAGTTTGAAAACTCATAAAACATGGGAATCGTTGGTACAACATGTTGGTCCAATATATATGTATGTAAACTTGGCTTGTGGCATTCAGATCCAATATTCTTCGAACTTTTCTTTAGAAAAAAGAACAACCTCGCTCGTATTCTTCACTCGGAAAATGTAGAATTGAATGTTCTTTCTTGATAGTTGGAAAATCACACTGACAACACTGTTTACTACAAGAAGATGCACCGATGATCTACCTATGAAAAAACATTTAATTCAAGAGTAATCTATGGCGTTTACTTGTAGCTACCTCAAGTTTGACCTAATTTCGTAACTGTCAAGATGCAAAGTCTTAGCAAGAAGTTGAACCTATCGTCGAAACTCTCGTTGGTTTCTGATATATTAATTTTGACTCCTCGATGGGTACCTCCAAAAGCTTTTTCGTAAATCTATCAAAGCAAAACCTACAATTTACTTGTAGTTTCAAATTTAACCTAATTCCGAGATATCGACATAAAGTCATTCAAATGTGCGGGGTTAGCTAGGAAGCTTGAAAACTCATAAAACATGGGAAACGCAAGTACAACATGTTGTCTATCCACTATATATGTTTGTAAACTTGGCTTGTGGTATCCACATCCAATATTCTTTGGACTTGTCTTTATAGAAAATTAAAGAACAACTAACCTCGCTCGTCTTCACTTGGAAAATGTAGAATTGAATGTTCTTTTCTGATAGTTGGAAACTCACACCGACGACATTGTTTACTACAAGAAGATGAACCCATCTACCTCCGAAAATACATTTAATTCAAGAGTAATCTATCGCGCTTACTTGTAGCTCAAGTTGACCTAATTTCGTTAAATTGTCAAGATGCAAAATCTTAGCAAGAAGTTGAACCTATCGTCAAAACTCTCGGTGTTTTATGATATATTAATTGTGACCCCTCGATGGGTACCTCCAAAAGATTTTTCATAAAACTTTCAAAGCAACCTACAATTTACTTGTAGTTTCAAATTTGACCTAATTTCGATAAATTAACATAAAGTCATTCGGTCAAATGGGTAGAGTTAGCTAGGAAGTTTGAAAACTCATAAATAAAACAGGGGAATCGTCGGTACAACATGTTGGTAAACTTGGCTTCTAGCATTCAGATCCAATATTCTTCGGACATTTCTTTACGAAAAAGAACAACCTCGCTCGTCAGCACTCGGAAAATTGAGAATGAATGTTCTTTCCTGATATAGTTGGAAAATCACACCGATGACACTGTATACTACAAGAAAATGCACCCATCTACCTCTTTGAAATGTCATATCTTTCAACAGCAATCTACCGTGCTTACTTGTAGCTCAAGTTTGACCCAATTTCGTTAAATAGTGTCATGCGATGCAAAATCTTAGCAAGAAGTCAAACCTGTTGTCAAAACTCTCGGTTGTTTCTCATATATTGATTATGACCCCCCAATCGGTACGGTACCTCCAAAAGCTTTTTCGTAAAACTTTCAGAGCAACCTACAATTTAGTTATAGTTCAAGTTTGACCTAATTTCGATAAATCGGCATGTAGTCATTCAAGTGGACAGAGTTAATTAGCTAGGGAGTTTGAAAACTCAAAAGACATATGGGAATCGTAAGTAAAACATGTTGATCCACTTAATATGTCTAGAAGCTTGGCTTATGGCATTGAGATCCATATTCTTCGATCTTTCTTTATGGAAAAGAACCATCTCGTCATCACTCGAAAATCTGAGAATTTTATTTCCTGATAGTTGGAAACTCACACTGACGACATTGTTTACTACAAGAAGATGCACCCATCTACCTCTGAAAATACATTTAATTCAAGAGCAATCTATCACGCTTACTTGTAGCTCAAGTCTGACCTAATTTCATTAATCGACAAGAAGTCACTGAAGTGTGCAAAGTTAGCTAGGAAGCTTGAAAAATACTAGTACTAAAAACTTGGGTATTATGTATAAGAAACTGTGGTCCAGTTTGTTTGATAATTGGGGTGTTACATTTTCTTTTAACTGTGGTAGGTCTCGTAGGAGCGAGGTGCTTGAGAGTTAACACGGTCGGTGGAAGTACAAGTTACATCAAGGACCTCATAAAAATGAAAATTGCACCCAAGTCCATGCATTTAGCACAAGGATCCTGAAACTGAGAAATGAAGTGTGTGTTTTGACGTTTACACATAATAATAGTGTTCATCGTGCTAAAGACTATCAGTAGAATCTTTGTAGATTCTAAGAATGGAAAAGAAGATCCAATGGTTAGCAATGTTTGGATTTACCGGTCTTGATCCAACAGTCAATGTTCAAAGTTATCCATACACTATACAGTGGTATGGTATGGTATTGTAAGAAATAAGAAAAGATAAAGATAAGATAAGAAGTACTGTGAATGGCCGATCTTTTGAGTAACCTTCCCTCCGGATGTTTGGGAAGCAAGTGAAAATTTCGAAAACCAGAAAAGTTTGAATTTTTTGCCGCCAAGGACCAAAGTGGTTTCCTTCCTATGTACCCCTCGTCCCTACTCCACACCAACGCGGCTGCCGAACACGCCAGAGACACAGAGTCGCCATACCAAGGCACATGTGCACAGCACCACGCTGTGGACGAGGGAGAGATCAGTCGGACCGGTGCGCAAGGGGAAAGGGTAGGAGAGAGGGAGGATGGATGGTGAGAGGCAGCGAAGGAGAGAGAAAACACACAATTTGTTTTGCGTGCATAGGTCTTGAAATTTACTACTATTAGAGTGGCCGTAGGAGTACCTCGTGTCAGGAACCCATCATAACTTTCCTCTGACATCGAACCGCCTTCAACTCCTCTTCGTTGTTGCCCTCTTTTACCCTGCCTACGTTTTATTCTCTCAGCGTGTACAGCGTGTGGACAGAGGTGAGCATATGTCTAACCAAAGAAATGAGTACTACTATACTAGTGTACTAGTACTAATATACTACTCCCTAAAACATGACTAGATACATCCGAATCTAGACAAATGTGAGAACACTAATTTGGATCAAGGGAGTACTATTTGCTTTTTCCCTAATAAGGGCATCAACGATGTATACAAAAGCACACCTTAAGTCCTAGTATGTGGCATCCGCTAAGGTTCACCATATACATTGTGGAGAAAATAGAGTTTGTATCTTTAAGCCTAATAAGGTGCACCTCAAACTTGTGGGTTGCCCATAGATAATAGAAAAATCATTTTCCCTCTCTCCCTATTCCATGTGATCGTTTTCAAAAGGTGTTCAAAATTTTCATGATGCAAAATCTTAGCTAGAAATCGAACCACTCGTCAAAACTCTCTGTAGTTTCTGATATATTAATTAACCTCCAAAAGCTTTTTTCATAAAACTTTCAAAGAAACCTACAATTTATTACTTGTAGTTCAAGTTTGACCTAATTTCATTAACATAAAGTATTATCGAAACCAAAAAATAATTAATAATGTTTGTATTATACTTTTATAACACGTGTGTCTGAATATACATAACATGATGCCACAAAAAGTATTGTACTTCTTATTCTTTTTTTTGAAATGTTATGAACACTATGTCAACTTTTTCGGGATGCGGATGCATACCAAGAACATGAATTTTTCAGAACTTTCGGTGGTTTTTCGATGTACCAAATTCTTGCTTAGCTTCAAAAGATTTTTGGAAAATTTTAAGAGAAACCCATCGCACTTACGTTTAGTTAAAATTTGAGAAGGTCGATGGGAGTACAGTTTACATCGAAGACTTCAAAAAATAGAAAATTGCATAGAGGTCCATACATTTAGCACAAAGGGCGCTAAAATGAAGCAATGAAAAATAGTCGGGTGAGGGTACTTCTTGAGCGAGCGGCCGAGCTATACCCTTCGTACTACTCCTACTACTGTACTTTCGATCCAGCGTGCTGTGGGTGTGCTTGGTGGCTTGCTCTTTGCAGGTTGTGAAATGGAAGGACAATGGAGTACTACGGAGTAGTGGTAAAGCTAGTCAGATCATAATGAAGTGCATCGAATGCGATGGGACGTACTGTAGACAGTATAAACAATCCCTTGTGCACCACTATATTTTGAATCTTTTGAATAACCTTCCCTCCGGATATTTGGGAAGGAAGTGAAATTTTCGAAACTATGAAAGTTTGAACTCCGACTCTAATAATAGTATGAGTACTTTCCCTTTTGTCGCCAAGTCCCAAAATAGTTCCTTCTATGCAGCACGCCTGACACGGAGCTGACGACAAGGCAGGTCGACACACGTGCATAGCACCACGTTTTGGACGAGGGAGAGATCACCTAGCCGGGGTGTGGGGATGGTGAGGCAGTGAAGGAGAGAGAAAACATATTTTTTTTGCATGCATATAGTATATAGTAAAGGTCCTGAAATTTACTAGTACTAGTTCCGTACTACTAGTACTACTAGGTGACTGTACCCTGTACCTCGTGTCAGGAAGCCATCACAGCTTTGCTCTCATATCACACCACCTTCAACTCCTCCTCTTTGTTGCTCTCTCGAGATGCTTCCTCTATGCCCAAAGTTTCTCTTCTTTCTTTTTGTTTATTTTTTACAGAAATACATATTCTTCCTACTTTCTTTACAGAAAATACACTCCTCTTACTTGAAAAATTGATTTTGTTTCCTTTCCTCATGGTTGGAAACTCCGAGTGGCAACATTGTTACCATGCCATTATTCACACCCATTTTACGCCCAAATATGGGACCATCACGTATGGTGGGAGTACAATTTACATCAAGGATCTAAAAATGAAAAAAATATTATATAAAGGTCCTTACATTTAGCACGAAGCCCCCTAAAATTAAGCAATGGAAATAGTCGGGTGCGGCTCCTTCTCGAGAGAGCAGCTGATCGAGCCATACTCTTCATACTACTTTCTCATCGTTTGTTTTCGAAATATATGGCCAAATTTGGCGGCATGAAAATTCTTTGATATGGGATCATGAATCATCGGCATAAAGTATGATGTAGATATGTCCATGACCCTGGTTGTTCATCTTAAAATGCAAGAATGTTCATATTCATTAGCAACTAATAAGCTTAAATACGTTTAAATTTTACCACTTGCTTTTAGGTACGAATTTTACATGTACAAACGGTGGAGGTACATTTTACATCAAGGACCTAAAAAGGTAAAATTACATTGAGGTCCATACATTTAGCATGAAGCACCCTAAAATTAAGCAGGGAAAAGTCATGTTTTGCTCCTTCTCGAGAGAAAAGCTGATCCAGCCATACTCTTCATACTACTCCCTCTTTGTTTGTTTTCCAAATATGGCCCAATTTGGTGCCATGCAAATTCTTGGACTAGTAAATTGCACGTGCCATGCACGTGAGACTCAGATAATAGACATATGACATATCATCATTATATAAAATTATAATAGGTAAAGCACAAAAAATTATAAATTTGATCAACATATATAAAGTATGGGTGTATATTTGGTTCTTGTACTTTATATCATCATGTAGAAGTCAAAGATTATTAGCTACCTAACACTTGAAATTTTTGGTGACATGGTCTAGAGAAACGAGGGAGAGGATTCTTGGAGTATGATGGAGAAGTATGTTTTGAGGTTTATGCATAGCATTCATTATGCTGAAGACTATCTATAGAATCTTCTAAATGTTGGAATGGAAAAGAAGATCCAACGGTTGGAAATATTGGGATTCACGAGTATTGATCCAACGGTCAGCATTCAAAGTTGTTCGTATCTTACCACTATTAGTAAATTGCACATGCCCTACACGTGAGACTCAGATAATAGACGCCTGCTCATATCATCATTATATAAAATTATCTCTACTACTATAATTGAGCAGTTTTGAATTGGATCCATAGCACCAATCCTGACCGTTGGGCTGTTAGATCCAATGGTTCAGAGCATCTAGATTTGTGTTAAATAGTACCTAGAGCAAACTCCACCATGTTCTAGAACCATCATTTCACCACCCCCAAAATTTCATAGCACAACAGGTTGTATTCTCAATATGTGTAGATAGTTATTATTAATAGACTTAATTTATGCATTTTGGGGGTGGTGACATGATGGTTCTAGAGCATGATGGAGTTTTCTCTAGGTCTGTACTATTCAACACGAAACCAGTTGCTCTGAACCATTGGATCTAACAGCCCAACGGTCAGGATTGGTGCTATGGATCCAATTCAAAACTGCTCCACTACAGTAGTTGAGAGAATACAGCCTACTATGCTATGAAATTTTGGGGTGGTGGCATGATGGTTCTAGAACATGCATGGTGGAATTTGCTCTAGGTACTATTCAACACGAATCCAACTTCTCTAAACCATTGGATCTAACAGCCCAACGGTTAGGATCGGTGCTATGGATCCGATTCAAAACTTCTCCATTATAGTAGTAGAGATATGGGATCATGAATCATCGATATAAAGTATGATGTAGATATGGCCATGACCTTGGTCGTTCGGCTTGAAATCCAAGATTGTTCATATTCATTCACAACTAAGCCTAAATACGTTTAAATTTTACCACTTGCTTTTATCTTCAAATTTTACATAGACGGTGGGAGTACATTTTACAGCAAGGACCTAAAAAGGGGTAAAATTACATCGAGGTCCATACTTTTACCACAAAGCACTCTAAAATTAAGCAGGGAAAATAGTCATGTGTGGCTC
The DNA here is from genome assembly GCA_916181665.1 of Avena sativa. NCBI lineage: Eukaryota > Viridiplantae > Streptophyta > Magnoliopsida > Poales > Poaceae > Avena > Avena sativa. Next base: position 360,780,995 of record OV702290.1, on the reverse strand, counting down.
CTTCTCGAGAGAGAAGCTAATCGAGCCATACTCTTCATACTATTTCCTCTTTGTTTATTTTCAAAATATGGCCAAATTTGGTGGCATGAAAATTCTAGGATATGTGATCATCATCAACATAAAGTATGATGTAGATATGGCCATGACCTTGGTCGTTCGTCTTGAACTCCAAGAATGTTCATACCCATGGACGACAAATAATCTTAAATACGTTTAAAAAAGGTAAAATTACAATGAGGTCCATACATTTAGCACGAAGCACCCTAAAATTAAGCAGGGAAACAGTCATGTTTTGCTCCTTCTCGTGAGAGAAGCTTATCGAGCCATAATCTTCATACTACTTCCTCTTCTTTTGTTTTCAAAATATGGCCAAATTTGGCGGCATGCAAATTCTTGGATATGGGATCACGGATCATCAACATAAAGTACGATGTATATATGTCCATGACCTTGGTCGTTCGTCTTGAAACCCAAGAATATTCATACTCATCGTCAACTAATAATCTTAAATATGTTTAAAAATTTACCACTTGCTTTTAGGTTCGAATTTTACACGGACGATGGGAGTATAATTTACATCAAGTACCTTAAAAGGGGGAATTACATCAAGATCCTTACATTTAGCATTAAGTACCCCAAAATTAAGCAAAGAAATAAAACAATCGGGTTCGGCTCATTCTCGAGAGAGCACCTGATCGAGCCATACTCTTCATACTGCTACTTTCTATTCATTTGTTTTCAAAATATATTGCCAAATTTGGTGGCATGCAAATTTTGGATATGGGATCATCATCAGCATAAAGTGTGATGTTGATATGGCCATGACCTTGGTCGTTCGGCTTGAAACTCCAATAATGTGCATACTCATTGACAACTAATAATCTTAAATACGTTTAAATTTTACCACTTGCTTCTAGGTTCGAATTTTACACGGACGGTGGAAGTACATTTTACATCAAGGACCTAAAAAAGGTAAAATTACATCGATGTCCATACATTTAGCACAAAGCACCCAAAAATTAAGCGAGGAAATCAGTTGGCTGGGAAGCTTGAGAACACATAAAACTTGGTAATCAATTGTAAGTGTATCAAGGTCCATGCTTTGTTTGAAAACTAGGGTTGTTGTTGTGGTACTCTGAGCCATTTTTTTTGTACTTGATTACAGTAAAATCTTGTCGCTTTCAGTTTTATTGTTCCTATAAGTTGGAAACTGTGGTTGCCACCATTTTTCACCTTGCCAAGATGCACACATCTACCAAATATGGGAACATTACAATACAATATGATGTGCATATGGTTATTACCTTTGTTGTTCGGCTTGAAACCCAAGAGTGTTTATACACCGTGGGCCATATATATTGTGTAACTATTTTTTTTGTAATTTATGATGACTCACGGTTATTAATTATTTTTTAGTGCAAATAGTAGTATACGTAAGAGGACGCCATGAAGAAGGCTACGTTTTTAGGGTTTTCATTATTTTTGTTCATAGCTAGTGTGGATCAAATTGTCAACATGCATATTTCGTAGCAAGAATTTTAATCCTACAGAAATCTCGTTGGTTTTTGAAGTATTGATCGCCTCGGTACCATAAAGACTCAAAAGATGTTTGTAAATTTTTAAGAGCATTCTATCATGTTTACTTGTAGTTCAAATTTGAAAATGATTTTTTATTCCTAAATTTTGGAAACTCCCAGTGCTGGTAGTATTATTGTTCGCCATGCCAAGATGCACTCATCTACCAAATATGGGAACATTACCATAAAGTATGTTGTACATATATAAGGCCATTTAGCTTGCCTTTCAGCCCGAAGCCTAAGGATATGTTCATACATGGCAGGCCATATTTTCAATTACATTGTTTTTTATATGCGAACTCTCTTGATAATAATCATTTTTGACAGCAAGTAGGACAAGTCAGAGGTCACCGTGCAATGTTTTTATTGTTTTCAAATGAAAGACAAATTTTGTACATGCAAATGCTTAGCAAGAAGTTGAATTCAACAAATTCATTGGTTTGCGATATATTGACAGTCTGGGTGTGAGTACCTTCAAAAGATACTTGTATAACTTTAAGAGCAATCTACTACTTACTCATAGTTCAAATTTTATCTAACATTGATAAATCAGCTTAAATTAGTTTAATAATGTGAAGTTCGCTAGGAAACCTCGAGAACTCAAAAAAGTTTGTAATCGTAAGTGAAACATGTATAAACTTTGTCTGGAAACTGGGCTTATGGCATTCTGAGGCATATTTACCATGCTTGCTCTCAGGAAATAAATCCCGAGAAAATAATAATCTGCTTAAAGTTTATGATAAATCAGGGTGTTTTTCTAAGTGAGGTGTAATAAACCGACATATATCGTTCATCCGGCACTTTAAAAGAAACTCTTCGATGGACATTTGGATATGTGAATGAAACGTCAAATCTTATGTACAAACAAGTTATGTTCAAAAACAAGTTTATTACGACCAAATAAAGCCTTCACAAATTCAATGTGCAACAGACTATTATGTTGGTACCTTTGTGTAAACATTGAAGTTTCATATGAAATAAGTCTCTTACATACCAGCTACATGCATCCAAAAAGTATCGTGGGTGATAAATATCGTTAGTATCCAGTTTTTAGCATCATTCAAATCTTTGCGTGTGAATGGGAGCAATGGCATTCAGGGACCACTTGTCAGTCTTGCTACCAATGAGGTTTAATCGGTCATTACAGGACTAACTGGGCAAAAATAAAACCTTACTAACTTTGACCAAATATTTAGAAAAAAATATATACATCTACAATATTGAATGGACATATTAAGAAAATATACTTTATGGTGAATCTACTTATATTAATTTAGTATCATAAATTATATATTTTTTGTGTATAATCATGGTCAAACTTTAAAAATGTTGACTTTTGACTAATCCTTAGGCACCTTATATTTTGGGATGGAGGGTAATACAAAGTATTGTATTGTACTTACTACTAGCAAAACAGGTACCAGATGGAAGTTTGAACCCTAAAGGGTACCCACTATTTTAGTCGGTTCAAAGAAATGTACTAGTTCGTCAAAAAGTGATGATATGTGAAATGTAGTTTTTTTTGTAGTACGCTACTACTAAAGCGGATAGAGGGTTACCCACTCCCACTCCTCCCCCACCATTCCCTCTCTTGCTATCACATTCCTGCACTCACATCACAACTCTCAGTCGTTAACCCAGCCGTTGCCTCGATGAAACTAATTGTCGTGGTGGTGTCACGGCAGATGCCATGGATAGGCTAAAGGTGGGGACTAATATGCGCTAGGGAAATCCAGGGAGGGATAGTAGAGTGATTCTCCACAAAGAAGTTTGTATTGCTATATCTTCAAGATTACAAGTGCTCCTTGAGCTGTATTGGCGAGAGGAGGAAGAAGGAGCTCTCTTACTCTTGCCTAGATCTACTTGCCCTAAGGAATCACCAAACCAACTAGTGCTCAACCAGCTAGAATTCTGCCAACCCCCTCTACCAGAACCCTAACCCCCCTTATATAGAGGTGGTTCGGTCCTGGCCTAGGGCATACGTGGAGGCATATTCCTAAGAATATGCCCCCTCCCAAAGTGGTAACCCGACCGGGGTGCTTTTCCCCTGCGTCACACATGCTTTAGCGACGTAGCCTCTACGGCGCCCGCGTCAGCCGACATGAGCGTCGTCACCCTTGTCAGCCATGACCCGGTGGTCCTGCCCTTGCTTTATTCGCTCATCCAGTATGTACCGGACCTTCTTTTTTGACCAGAGAGATTCCTTCCTTCTCCTAGAAGCTAAGCATGGATCCGGATCGTAGTAGATCCAGGTACACCTGTTCCTGCATATAAGTTAGACAAGCATTTCCGACTTACTCCTTAAGTCGGATGAGACAACGTTAGACGACCCCCTGGTCCGGGTTACTCCGTGATCCGGCCTGCCTTGAGGTGACTCGGCTAGCATCCGCTTTGACCTTGCCGAACCTCGGCTAACTCGGCCCTTATACCCCGGAGTGACCCTACCCGGGGGTATCCTCCCAACATTAGTCCCCGAAGCTGGTGCGGTCTTAGATGCCTCGGCCGCTAAGGCCACATCAGGTTCATTTATGTTCGAGCCTCGGACGTTTAATTCCGAGTTAGCTCCTTATCTCGGATTATATGGATTTACGTTCCCTTTGCACGTTCCAAGTTTTCACTTGCCGGCCGGTCACCACTTTGGCTCGGATCCCATGGTTATCATGGTTTGATCCGGGCCCCGTTTCCTTCTCTCATACGCCAAACCACGCTGAGGCTAATCATTGCCTTGTCTTATTTTAAGGGCCTGCACAGTAACCGCCGCACTAATTGTCAGTTTCACTGTGCGCGGGTTACGTCATGCCTGTCTCCTCGTTTACCGCAACAGCACGTCGCGTCATGGGATCACATCTACTATGTGGCCCCCCGTGTGGCTTTTCTCTGATTGGCTGATGCCGGTGATACATGGCCACATCGTGTGGCTCGCCGGCGCAGCGCGATCCCACTCATCGATCACTAGGGGTGATTAAATAGGGGAGGGCGCGTCCCTTAGCATTTTTCCACCTCCGCGCCCCTTTGCCCGTTGCGTTTTCCCCTTCGTCTTCCCTGCGACCACGCTGCCGCCGGTGCTTTCCAGCAGCAACGCCGCCACCGCACCTCCCCGTGCCTCCGCACCGCAGCCACCGCTGCGTAGCTTCTTCGCCACGGGTCCACGCCAATCTAGGCCTCAGATCCCCGCCACCGCTAGCTCCAGCGAGGACAGCGGATACGAGATGACGGAGGAGGAGCTCGTCGTCGCCGAACAGGAGATGGAGGAGGACGCCGGCGTGGCGGACCGCGGCACGTGGGCCGGTTCCTGGGTCTGTCAAGACGACATCAACTGGCTCTACCGGACCAGGCGTATTCCTGCCGGCGTTGCTGCTCGTCTCCCCTCCTTGAAACTGGCTCCCTCACCCAATCCGGGTGAGTTCGTCGTATTCCTATCCCACTTCCAATGGGGATTTGGTCTCCCGGTGAGCGACTTCTTCCGGGATTGGGTCAGGACGTATCACCTGCAGCCACACCATCTCCTAGCAAACGCCATCACCTCTCTTTCCGCCTTTGCCTCTACGATCGAGGGCTACACCGGAATCTGGCCCACGAAGGAGTTGTGGATCCGGTTCTTCGGCCTTCGTCGCAACGTTGTCCCCAATATCCACGTTGAGTCGGAGGACAAGCAGCTCACCCAGTTTGGAGCTGCCTCCATCTTGCCCCGGATATTTTCAATCTTTCCCTGGGTCACCGGGCTTGACTCCTGTAAAGGATGGGCCCGGACCTTCTTCTACGTCCGGAACGAGGGTACCGAAGATTTGATTCGGTTGCTGCCCTACGCTCCGGGCCTACCTGACACGGATTTCTGGGAGGAGGTCCCCAAGAAGCCTACCGCTCTGGCCAACCAAGTTAACAACAGGTTCGTGGAGCTGAAGAAGCTCGGATTGCGCAACGAGGATGCTATGATCACGTTCGTGCGCAACCGAATCTCTCCCCTCTAGCAGTGCTCCCACAAGTTGTGCCATATGAGCTTCGGACGCGACCCCAACCGAACCTCCTCCTTCGAATTGAGCAACACAGAGATCTTCCGCCGGGTCAAGGCTCTGTTCACCACTCACAAGGATTGCCGAATGGACGTGGGGAATCGAGCATTACTGCCGTGACAGGCTCCCTCCCGCGGTAAGCTTCGCGGGGTAAACTTATTTCGGATCAAGTATGTGTCGGTTTTTGTCATATTTTTGACTCTGCTCTTTGTGCTTTTTCTCAGCTGTTTCTCCAGCAAACTCTCAAGGATGGCACGGATCCGACCCTTAAGTGGGCGCCGGACCGAGAGATCCCGGATGAGGAGGAGCCGGACCAGGAGATGTTCCTCCCTATGACCGACGCCACCAAATGTCCCAGCGGTAAATTCTCTTCTCTTAGAGATTGGCCCGATGATGAGGATGACTCGGATATCAACGTGATTAAACCCGTTGAGGTTGTCCCTCTTTCTTTTGCCTTTCCGGTATCAGCTAACCTCGGTGGGCATATCCACGAGGATCCTCCACTTGCCACGGGCGAGCCGGTTCCGGTGGCGTCGAAGAAGAAGCGCGGGTCCGCATCAAGTTCTTCCTCTGAACCTTCTCAGCCCACAAAAAGGCAAAAGAAGGCCGGAGACAAGACTGCCTCCAAGCGGGCAGGCAAAGCCCCGGCACAGAGGGCCCGGAAACCCAAGGAGGCCGAGACCTCGGATGCGCAAGTCGTTTTTCACTGCGCAGCTCACTTTTCCTTGCATCGCGGTAATTTCACACCTGACCTTATTCTCTTTTTCAGGCCGCCTGTGGAGGTCCCTCAGAGCGGATCGAGCATCTCTTCTCCCCTTCGGTCCGATCCTTCCCCTCCTCGTGACGACAAGTCACGCCCGCTGAGCCCTATTCCGGAGGGCTCTGCGGCTGCTCCGGGTTCCGCAGTACCTCATCAAGAGGGACGTGACCTCGGAGCGGGAGGGGTCGGTTCGGCCAAGGCAACGGCGTCCACCACTTCGGCATTGCCGCAACCAGCAACCACCAAGTCTACCGCAACACCAGCACTAGCAGCAGCTCCAGTACCAGCTTCCGAGCCAGCACCTGTCCCGACAGCTAGGAAACCCACAGCAGCTCTAGTTCCAAGTTCTTCTGCCTCATCTGAGTCATCTCAGCCTCGGCGAGGAACTATTCCAGCAGCTTCCAAAGGGAAATCCATCGTGGTTACTTCTTCCCAACAAGCTAAAGGCAAGAAGGCTCCGGATACTGCCAAGTCTACATCCGTCGAGGCCGGGCAGCGAACCTTGTCGTCGATGCTTCCGAAGAAATCACCAGCAGCGACGGATGTTCCTGCCGAGCCAACAGATGCACAGCAGATGGTTCTGCACACCAGCCCCGCTCTTGCTCTAATTGAGAGGAAGGAAGCTCATGCGAAGGGCTTGGTGGCACCCCACATGCCCACTGGCGAACGGTACCCTCCGAGCCTTATCGAGTTCGTCATGAACTGGAACAAGGCGGAGTTCGTCTACAACGACGATCTCCCAGAAAAGTTCGGCCCCGCAGAATTTTCTGCCCAGATGAATACTGCCGCCAAGGCAATTAACCTCGCGGGGCGAATGATGGAGGTATGTCGTTTCTCCTTTACATGTTGTAGATAATAACCATTAGTCCCCGAGCCTCCGGTGGAGTAGCTTGTTACTCGGCCGGATGCTCATTAGAAAATCAACGTAGCTGCATGTAAACTTCAAATATGCACACACCTAGAGCCGGGTTAAGTTCCACTTGGCCCGGGTCTTGCACACTTCGAATATGCACACACCTAGAGCCGGGTTAAGTTCCACTTGGCCCGGATCTTGTACACTTCGAATATGCACACACCTAGAGCCGGGTTAAGTTCCGCTTGGCCCGGATCTTGTACACTTCGAATATGCACACACCTAGAGCCGGGTTAAGTTCCACTTGGCCCGGATCTTGCACACTTCGAATATGCACACACCTAGAGCCGGGTTAAGTTCCACTTGGCCCGAATCTTGTACACTTCGAATATGCACACACCTAGAGCCGGGTTAAGTTCCACTTGGCCCGGATCTTGTACACATTGAATATGCACACACCTAGAGCCGGGTTAAGTTCCACTTGGCCCGGATCTTGCACACTTCGAATATGCACACACCTAGAGCCGGGTTAAGTTCCACTTGGCCCGGATCTTGCACACTTCGAATATGCACCAAGCTAATTTTACACTTCTGTACTTCTTTCAGGTAACCACCAATCGCCGGAGCGCCGAATTTCAACGCCTGCTTGATACCCACAAGATCCTGCGTGCAAAACATGTTGCACTTGGTGCAGAACATGAAAAGAGGGGTAAGTTGCTCCCTCAGCACCTCTCCGTTTTTCTTCACTTTCTTCCGCCGAACTAATCTCCTCATTCGGTTTTTGCAGCTGGGGTGGAGGCTGAGAACAAAATTATGCGGAAGAACTTGGAGGAAATCCAGGGTATGTCCTCCTTCGTTCTACCTTGTTGTGTTTTCCATTTCTTCTTTTCCTTGGCTTGGCAAACATTCACTCCTCGGCTTTGCCGGGTCAACATATTATTTTCAGCATCGCTTGAGGATAGTGTGCCCGTGCCTGATATGATGCTGCATTTTCTCGAACAAGCAGGGTAGCATCAAGCTGAGCTGAAGAAGAAGAATGATGAACTTGCTCTCCTCCGGACTAAAAACGACGAGATTGCCAAACTTAAAGATGAGATGGAGAAGATGAAGGCCCAACACCGAACTGAGCTCCAAAAGGTTGGCCAGGACTTCACCGAAGAACGTGAGCGCCTTACTCTCCAGATCTCTAAGGGCCAGGACCTACTCAGAGAATCCGACGTCCAGCTTGGGTCGGCTAACGCTGAGCTTGAGCAACTGCGCAAAAGACGTGATGCCTGCATCAAGGAGTTGACCGGATCCATAGCCATATTTCTCGTAAGTTCCTTTTCCTTGTACGACATAACTCTCCGGGTTACCTCGTATGTCTTTCCTTTACCTTCTTCTTTTGCCTTGTTTCCAGACCACTTTCTAGAGGGTACTGCGATTGCCAGCGCTGCTATGGCCAAGTTTCGCCGAGAGAGGGGTACCCCCATTGCTCCTGATGGTGAGAACATTCCCTTGGACATGGAGGACCTATTGGTCAGCTTGTCCTCTCGCGTGGAAACCATCAAGAATTATGGCAAGGATATCCTCGATGTTGCAGTGCGCATCTTCAATACGTTCTGGCCCGGAGAGAGTAGCCCGGAGACCATCGCAAATCGTCGAGAAATTAATGGAAGTTGAGACCCAGCTTGACCTCTGGAGAGAATCTGCTAGTCGCGCTGCAGCTGGCACCATCCTTTATCATATTCTCACATGGTACGAGAAGATCGACCTCAGCCTCCTCACATGCCGGTGCACCGGATCCAGATGGACCGATGATCCGGAGTGGGTAGCTCGGTGCCAGGCTTGCGCCTACAGCCTCATTGAATACTCTCCTATTCATGACTGGATTGAAGGGCCGAGCTTCCTGGAATCCACTGGGGACGAGCAGGATGAGAATGTTGAAGATGGGTCGGATGAGGCCGGGGAAGATGATGCTTCAGATATTGAAGACATTGACAACGACGCCGAACCTGCTCCTCCTGCTGATCCTTAGTGCTAAAAAACTCGAAAATTTATCAGATCCCCGGTATGCCGGGTGCAATTGTATGCTGGATATGTGATATTTTGTTACTACGTTTTTATGCCGGATTAACTTGGGCGTAGTCCCCGGGTTTCATTTTCTTGTTCGTCCAATTCTTTGGCTCGGTCCGTGTCTACCTTGATTCGGTTTTACGACTTACGAATCCGAGCTTCAAAAAATTGTCTTAACAATACTTAGAAACTTGGAGGCTTGGCTCAAAATAATTCAGCATAATAGCTTGAAAATAAATACAGGGTTAGTCTGAAAAAACAAACGTTAGCTCGAATAAATTCGTTTCCTTAGTCGTTTTTCATGTGCTATGCAATTCCAAACTTGTTCCCTTGCTTGCCATGAAGCCAATTCTTGTTGGACAGCAGCAAGTCGAAGGGTTGGGTTTTTGGTGCTCACACATTACTAATCCGGGTTAAGTAAAATGACTCATTCCAGCTACCGCACAAGAAATTACGACAAATATTATTAAGGCAGTCCCCGAGTTACTGCTCGAGACGCTGCTATTTCATTGATAAGCTCATTGCCGACATACATACCGACATATGAGATGACTCAGATACATACACTTCTTAGCTAAGTGTAGAAGGGACGAAGTAGTGCTACATTCCACGGTCGCTTGGATTCCTCTCCAGACCTGTCCGCCTTGTTCTTTTCATGTGGCTTTGCATCTATAAGATAGTAAGAATCATTGTGCAATGCTTTGCTCACAATGAATGGCCCTTCCCATGGGGGGGATAGTTTATGCATGCCAGTAGTACGTTGTACCAACCAGAGCACCAGATCGCCTTCCCGGAAGACTCGGGGGCACACTTTCCGGCTATGATAGCGTCGGAGATTTTGCTGATATATGGCGGATCTGGACAGTGCCAGTTCTCTCGCTTCTTCCGGCAGATCAACATCATTTTGCCGGGCTTCTTGCACTTCGGCTTCTGTGTATTGGGTGACCCTAGGAGAATCATGCTCTATGTCGGCTGGTAATACAGCTTCTGCCCCATATACCAGAAAGAATGGCGTATAGCCTGTTGATCGATTCGGAGTTGTTCTTAAGCTCCATAGTACCGCTGGTAGTTCTTCTATCCAGCACCCCGCTGATCTTTGCAGCGGCTCAATGAGCCGGGGTTTTATCCTGGATAATACTAATCCGTTGGATCTTTCCACTTGTCCGTTCGATGCGGGGTGGGCTACCGAGGCGACGTCGAGTCGGATCTTCTTATCTCGGCAGAAGCACGCAAATGCTCCTTCCGCAAAATTTGTTCCATTATCGGTTATAATACTGTGTGGATAACCGTATCTCAAGATGATATCTTTGAGAAATGTCACGGCCGTAGCTCCATCACATTTTCTTATAGGTTTCACTTCAATCCATTTTGTAAACTTGTCCACCATGACCAAAATGTGTGTCATGTTTCCTCTCGCCGGTTTGAACGGGCCAACCATATCCAAGCACCATACAGCAAATGGCCACGTAATTGGTATGGTCTTGAGTTCCGACATAGGCATATGTGTCTTGGTGGCGTACCTCTGACAACCATTGCATTTTCTCACCAGATCTTCTGCTTGTTCCAAGGCACTTGGCCAGTAGAATCCATGCCGGAACGCCTTTGCCACCAAGGCTCGGGATGAGGCATGATGCCCGCATTCTCCTTGGTGTATATCTCGGAGGATGTCAAGCCCTTCTTCCGGGTCAACGCACCTTTGGAGAACATTGGTTACACTCCGTTTGTATAACTCGGAATTGATGATTGTGTAAGCTTTTGCTCTCCTCTGAGTTTGCCTGGCTAACACCTCCTCAGCGGGTAACGGTCCATCTTTCAGGAATTGGAATATGGGCAGTGCCCAAGCTGGTATGGCTCGTGGAGGGAATATCTCCTCATCAATTTTCATCTGATCCACCGGCATAACTTCAGCCGGATCACGCTGAGCAGTCCTTGGGTCTAGTGAGGTAGTCCCCGGGTTTGCCGAGGCAGTCCCCGGGTTTGCTGACGCAGTCCCCGGGTCTCGCATACCACCTCCCATGTCAATGTCCATGGGCTCAGCTCCGGATTCCATATTTTCCGGGACATAGATCGAGTCGGTTCCTGGGGACGGCCTGATAGATGGTTTTCTGAGGTGTTCCAATGCTACACCCGGTGGAATTGCCTGTCTGGTCGATCCGAGCTTTGACAACATGTCGGCAGCCTCGTTTTCCGCCCGGGGTACATGGTGAAATCCACACCCCTCGAAGTAACCAGATATCTTCTGCACGTGAAATTTGTATAGTGCCATGTTTGGATCCAGGGCGTCCCACACTCCGGACACCTGCTGCACCACCAGGTCCAAGTCACCGAAGCATATTATCCGACGTATACCAATCTCCTTTGCCACTTTGAGCCCATGCACAAGAGCCTCATACTCAGCGACATTGTTCGATGCCGCGAAATGGATCTGCAATACGTACTTGAGATGGTCCTTCTTTGGCGAGGTAAGCACGACCCCGGCGCCTAATCCGGTTTTGGTTTTCGACCCGTCAAAGTGCATCCTCCAGTAATTCGGATCTGGTGGTGGTGGTTCGTATTGTACCTCGGCCCAATCCACGAAAAAGTCCGCCACAGCCTGAGACTTGATCGCTTCTCTTCTGTCGTATTGGGGCGCATAAGGAGCTAGCTCAATTGCCCATTTTGTGATCCTGCCACTCGCATCCTTGTTACCCATTATCTCGGATATGGGAGCTTCACATATTACTTTGATGGGGTGCTCCTCAAAGTAATGCTTTAACTTCTTCGCCGCCATATAGACACCGTATGCCACCTTTTGAAAGTGCGGGTAGTTATGTTTTGAGGCAGACAATACCTCGCTCAGGTAATATACTGGACTCTGCACCGACTTACCCTCCTCATTGCGCTCCACTACGATTACTGCACTTACAACTCGGTTAGTTGCGGCTACGTAGAGCAACATTGGCTCCTTTGACAGTGGAGAGGCTAACACTGGCGCGCTGACCAACATCTTTTTCAAGTGGGCAAAGGCTTCATCGGCCTGTGGCATCCAAACAAATTTATCCGACTTTTTCATGAGTTGGTAGAGAGGCAGTGCCTTTTCTCCCAACCGACATACAAACCGACTCAACGATGCTAGGCATCCAGTGAACTTCTGGACATCGTTAAGACACTTCGGCAGCTCCATTCGTTTGATGGCTCGGATCTTTGTTGGATTAACCTCGATACCTCGGCTAGAGACGAGAAATCCGAGTAACTTTCCAGCCGGGACACCGAAGGTACATTTTTCCGGGTTAAGCTTCATCCGGAACCTTCTCAAGTTTGCGAATGTTTGCCTTATGTCGTCAAGGAGCGTTGCGCTTTCCTTGGTCTTGATAACCAGATCATCCACGTATGCTTGTACGTTTTGACCTATTTGGTCGTGCAAACATTTTTGCATACATCTTTGGTACGTTGCACCTGCATTGCGTAAACCGAACTGCATAGTGCGATAGTAGTAAGCCCCGTACGGGGTAATAAACGCCGTTTTTATTTGATCATCCGGGTTCAGAGGTATCTGGTGGAAGCCAGAATATGCATCAATGAATGACAACAGTTCGCATCCCGCGGTTGAGTCTATGACCGGATCTATCCTCGGCAGGGGAAATGGATCTTTTGGACACGCCTAGTTCAGGTTCGTGTAGTCGATACACATACGCCAGACCACTGCCACGTTCGGCTCGTCCTTCTTCTTTTCCACTAGCACCGGATTAGAGAGCCAATCCAGATATAGTACCTCCATGATAAATCCTGCTGCTAGTAACCGAGCTATCTCGTCTCCAATGACTCTTCTCCTATCCTCGGCGAACCGACGGAGAGGTTGTTTCACCGGCCTTGCTCCGGGTCTTACGTTCAAAGAGTGCTCGGCCAACTCCCTCGGAACACCTTGCAAGTCCTGTGTAGACCAAGCAAAGATATCCCGATTCTCACGGAGGAAGTTGACGAGCTCGCTTTCCTATTTGTCAGTTAACCCGGCACCAATTGTCACGGTGCGCTCCGGAAACATGTTATCAACTGGAATCTTCTTGGTGTCCTTTGTGGCTTGAAATGAAACGCTTCCATGCGGGTTACTTAATGCCGGCATATATTGCTGCGTGGACTGAGCCAATGCCGCTACCTCTTGGATTTTTATTTTCTCTTGCGCAATCACGAGTGACTCGGCTAGGTTAGACCCGGCTGAAGCACACTCCATGGAACGTCGGAAATCTCCAGCAATGGTAATCACTCCATTTGGCCCGGGCAACTTCATCTTCAGATAACTGATATGACAGCTTGCCATGAATTTGTTTAATGCTGGTCTTCTGAGTAACGCATGATATGCACTTTCCAAGTTTACCACTTCAAACTCCAGATTTTCAGTTCGGCAGTTATCCCTTGTTCCGAATAGCACGTCGACCCAGATTTTGCCTATGGGCTCACAAGAAATGCCTGGTACTATGCCATGGAAAGTTGTTCTTGTAGCCTGGAGCATGTTCTCCGAGATGCCCAACTTGCACATCGTATCCGCATACATGATGTTATTGCTACTGCCATTATCAATCAGAACCTTGGAGAACCTCACATTGATGTTCGGTCCGATGAACGTCGGATCTAGCACTAGCGCATACGAACCTGGGCTCGGCATAAGTTTAGGATGATCTTTGATGTTCCAGGTGATTTCCTGGTCTGACCAAGGCATGTACCTCGTCACTGCTGGCATGACCGCATTGACCTCCATATGTCGGTGCTGCAAGCTCTTTCTATCTGTTTCCTCAGTCGTGAACACACAATAACTCAAGTGATGTTCCCTGTATTCATTCCTTCCCTCGTTTCTGGGGTACCTCTGATCCGGTTGTTGCTGATTTTCCACCTGATGCACTGCATCCCTTCTTTCATTGTTGTCATACCTCGGTGGAGGGGGAGGCAACATTAGCTGCTGCGTGTTCGCTCCGGAGAGCAGTTGCTGCCGGGGTAACTCCTGCCGAGGTTGATCATTCCGGGGTGCCTGAGCATTCCCCGAACCACCTTGCTCTATCTTTCGCATCCACTCACATTGCCTCGTCCTGTGACCCACCGGGCTATTCGGATTTGGCCTGTGAAACTTACACGGCTGGTCCAGCATCGACTCGTAGGTATACCTCGGACGGTCTTTCTTTTCCTGCCACTGTTTCTTCTGCTCCGGAGTCCATGTTTTCTTGCCATCATTTCTTGGAGTCCACTGCCCTCCAGTTCTCTGGCGTTGGTTACTCCCTGCTCCGGGTTGATCTTGATTCACAGCTGCAACTTGTTGCGAACCATAGCGATGGTCCAGTCTATCATCTCTCCTTTTCCCTCTGTAATCATTCCTCCGGGATGACCCAGCTCCATCCCTCTGATAGTATTCCTCGTTTGACTCGTTTGAGACGAGCCTAGGTTGAGTCGGATCGCCCAAAGCATACGAATCAGCAATCCGGATCATCTCTGCCAGTGTAACTGGCATTTTCCTTTGCAACTTCATCCACAGCTCGCTGCCGTATCTGCACCCTTGTGCAAACCACGCTATGGCATGTGACTCTATGACGCCCTCACACGAGTTTCTCACGGTACACCACCGGGTCAAGAATTCACGATCCGTCTCGTTAGGTCTTTGCTTGCACATTGCTAGGGTCTGCGGTCTATTCGGCCTCTGGTACGTACTTGAGAAGTTGCTGATAAACATTTCTTCAAAATCTATCCAGCAGCTGATGCTTCCAGGTGGTAAATTGTTCAGCCATACTCTGGCCGGGCCTTCCAACATCTGGGGCACGTAACGCACAGCCCATCTCAAGTTGCCAGTTGCAATTTTCACCGCCGTAGCGTAGTTTATCAGCCAATCCTCCGGCTTGGTACTGTCGTCATATGTCTTCGTGCCTCTGGGTAACTGGAAGTTCGGTACCAGTGGCTCCTTCATGATCCGGGGTCCAAAGCACGCTGGGCCCGGAGGACCTTGACATTCAATCTGTTCCGACCTATACAGGCGATCCAGTTTTAACCTGGCGTCATCCGGTATCAAATCCCTGCTTCCCAACCTAGACCCTATCATATGATAGTCCGGTCTGGGGTACCCTGCGTTCACCATCTCCGGATCACCGTCGTTGTATCGGTTTTGCTCTTGTCGCGCACCTTTCTGCTGCATACCTCGGTCGGCGCTTTGCTCTTGCCTCGGTATATTCCGCTGCTGCGGTTGTCCTGCTCCTGCGGAGTTGCGCTGTCCGGCATTGCCGTTGGTAGCGTTCCCTTGACCGGCATTGCCTTGGTCGTGATTACCTCGGCCAGCTTCACCTCGGCTCACACTCCGTCGATCATCATTTTTCCGCATCTCTTTTTCTTTTCCCGCACGCATTGGGTCGTACGGGACGATCTGTTTGTTCCGTCTGGCCGAGGTTACTACCTCTTCTCTCCTTGGACCGCCATGAGGCGATGATGCGGCTCCAGCGGATTTCTCCGGGTTACCCATCACCGAATGGACGATCTTGGAAGCCCCAGCTCTCTCCGGGTTAGCTCTCAGCAGCTCCTCATTCTGCCTGTTCACGATCCGAACCAGCTCGTTAACCCTGTCTTGCTGTGTTTGACGGGCCTCACCCGTCAGACCCTCTAGCTCGGATGTAGCCGCATCTGCTGCTCTGAGGTTTTTCGTTGGGGTACTATACTTCGGCAACCCCACAGACAGATAGTTTTCCGACCCTTCTGCTCCATCATCACCTTCTCTGTTCATCTCACTTATGAGATTTTTCCCTTTTACCCTTACTGCATCAACCTTGTTTGCCTTTGCATACTCACGCAGTGTCATGTTCAGCGACTGCTGAGCCGTGGCTATTTTCTTTGCGCCCTCCAGTATCTTTTGCCGAGTTTCCTATAGCTCGGCCTGTGCCTGAGCCGGATCTACCACCGCTGCTACCGGGTTAGCCAAGCTATCCATAGCTTCCCTCAGTACGTTCTCAGGCCTCTCTAGTGGAGGTCCTCTACCTTTCCTCGGTTCATTAGGTGTTACCTCCGGGTCTGGCGCTGGATCCTTGCTTGCGCATGCACCTGGCGCAGTCATCATCACCTCCGCATGGTCCGGGGAGCAAGCGATACGCACCCCACGAACCACAGTGAGGGGTGGTTCCCCCGCATCGACGACACGACACGGGTGAACGCACGAGACGTCCACAGCAACGTAGACCTTATGCACGCCGAGCTTGACGAAGAGGCCGTTGCACGGAAGCGGGCGCGTGCCGAAGCAGCCAGCGTTGTCGCTGACGAAATCCAACGCTCCAAAGCGCTGAACAAGCCCGGAGACGATGCGTTCGCCGGTGCCGATGAAGTTTCCCGTCCGGATCTTCACCCCTGCTAGCACCGCTAGCCCCACGGTGGGCGCCAACTGTCGTGGTGGTGTCATGGCAGATGCCATGGATAGGCTAAAGGTGGGGACTAATATGCGCTAGGGGAATCCAGGGAGGGATAGTAGAGCGATTCTCCACACAGAAGTTTGTATTGCTATATCTTCAAGATTACAAGTGCTCCTTGAGCTGTATTGGCGAGAGGAGGAAGAAGGAGCTCTCTTACTCTTGCCTAGATCTACTTGCCCTAAGGAATCACCAAACCAACTAGTGCTCAACCAGCTAGAATTCTGCCAACCCCCTCTACCAGAACCCTAACCCCCCTTATATAGAGGTGGTTCGGTCCTGGCCTAGGGCATACGTGGAGGCATATTCCTAAGAATATGCCCCCTCCCAAAGTGGTAACCCGACCGGGGTGCTTTTCCCCCGCGTCACACATGCTTTAGCGACGTAGCCTCTACGGCGCCCGCGTCAGCCGACATGAGCGTCGTCACCCTTGTCGGCCATGACCCGGTGGTCCTGCCCTTGTTTTATTCGCTCATCCAATACGTACCGGACCTTCTTTTTTGACCAGAGAGATTCCTTCCTTCTCCTAGAAGCTAAGCGAGGATCCAGATCGTAGTAGATCCGGGTACACCTGTTCCTGCATATAAGTTAGACAAGCATTTCCTACTTACTCCTTAAGTCGGATGAGACAACGTTAGACGACCCCCCTGGTCCGGGTTACTCCGTGATCCGGCCTGCCTTGAGGTGACTCGGCCAGCATCCGCTTTGACCTTGCCGAACCTCGGCTAACTCGGCCCTTATACCCCGGAGTGACCCTACCCGGGGGTATCCCCCCAACACTAATGCCAAAACCTTTGTCTATGGTTGAGTTGGGGTCCTCATCAAGCTCTGCTTTGGAGCTGCATGTGGCTTGTTCAATTCCGACGGCCTCAGCACCCTCTTTGAAGCGTCCTTCGCCTTTCACGTGTGTGCGGGTCGTGCCCAAGGTGAGGCGTCTGTCGCCCTTAGGGTTTCGGTCGATCGCGCCGAAACCCTCGTCGCCCGCCGAGCGGTCGTCCAAGCCTCCGACGCCGCGTGCATTCGGACCGAATGCTCGTGCAGCGGCGGACGCATCCTTTTCTTCTGCAGGTTGGACTCTCATTCCCAATATGCCAAATTTCAGAGTGTACGCGGTCAAACCCCTATCGGTGGCCCCCTTCATCAGCGATTGTTTGTGCTTCTTCGGTGTATGTGGCTGGTTCTTCGTTAGTGGCGCCTTGTTCATCTGCTCAACCCATCGACCCCTGTGCAAGTTCGTTCCCCCACAAATGCAACGAGGTTCGATCTGGAGGATTGGGTCTTTAACCCAAATACGACGTGCATCTAGTCAGATTTTTACAACGTGTACTATAGGTCCTTTGTTGAACTGCTTAGTTGTGTGTCATATTCTTGATAATTGTCTTTTCTGCTGTTCTTTATACTCCCTCCATCCAGAAATAACTGACTTGACTTTGCCTATATTCGAATGTATCTATATTTGTCTTTTGTGCTATTCTGCTTATTTATGGAATATTCTTGATGACGATGATGCAGGGTTCTGTCTTGGTACTTAGATGATGCATTGTGCTGTTTAGGAATTTTCCATGATGCGTTGTGCTGTTTCGGTTATTTTTTATGATGCATTGTGTCCTGCTCCTCATTGTGTTGTTTCATCCATTTTGATCTGCGTTCTGCTGTTTAGGATTAAATGATATGCCTTCTAGTTGTTCAGATTATTTCAATGACCCATCAGTTTAGGTAATTTTGATTGTGCACACACTATTTATTAAATTTAATTACATGATACCTTTTGCTGTTTTGGTATTTTTGATGATGCACTGCATATATGCTGTTTTGTCTATCTAGATAATGTATTGTACTATTTTAGCCATTCAGATTATGCATTGTGCTGTTTAATCAATCTAATTAAATGTTATGCCTTCTAGTAGATGTTCAGATAATTTTGAGGACCCATCGGGTTAGGTCATTCTGATGATGCATTGTGCTGTGTAGGCAATTTAATTTACCTGATACCTTGTGCTGTTTAGGTAATTTTGATGGTGCAATGACTCATTGTGATCTTTAGTCAATTTATACAATGCATTGTGGTGTTTTGGTAATTCCAAAGGACCGACACATGGTAATTTTCATGTAGGACGGCTCAGTTGTAATGCCGAACTTAGACTACATTCTTGACCGGACTACTCCACCTCCAGGTGGCTATGAAGATGCTCTCCCCATCATACCAAGGTAGTTGAAGCTACCGGGCAGGAGAGTGGAGGCCTCGGCAAGGGCAAGTGCTACCAGGTCGGTCGCTAGTTCCACCAAACCGAGGAGACACCCTAGGTCGGTTGCACACCATGTCGCGGAGCATCATCCTAGGCGCTTCTACATCCTGTTAGTCCAGTATGACTTGTATATGCTTATCATCCCGACATACTTCAATCCTTACTTGAAGGGACGCCCCTACCAACAACTAGTGGTGGTCCAAGCATGCGAGGAACGCGAGTGCGTTGTCCATGCCAACCGCAACAAAGATCAGATCGTCCTGGACAAAGAGTGGGCTACCTTTGCTGCTTTCCATGAGTTGAAGGAGGGTGACTGCCTTATGTTCAAGGTCACCGCAGACGGGTTCAAGATGAAAATCTACGACCACATCACCTCCTGCCGGAAGGTGTTCGACTGTCGTGAGCACGCACATCTTATTTAAGTGCCAATTTGGATCGAAGGATTTTCAAAGGAATTTTGGAGGAATTCGACCCATAGGATTTTTTTCCTAAGGAAGCCCTTTGGATGAAAGGAATCATACCTCCAAAATTCATATAGATTGCATTTCTACACCCCAATCCCATAGGAATTTCAACATCCACTTTTATACTCATTCGCGTAGGATTGAGGCAATTTTCTTTCGTGTTTACTCTATTTCATTGAAATGACTTTAAGCCAGTAGATTTCCTCTGTTTTGTACCTCCGACCTTGTTATCCTGTGTTTTGAAATTCTGTGATCCAAAGAAAGCTATTTCCTCTGTTTTGCAATCCGTTGTTTTGTAGCTATGACCGAGTCAAATTCCTGTGTTTTTAAATCCTATTATCCAAAGAATCCCTAAGTTATCTTTAAGTTTTTCATTCGATCTTTTGGCGACCATTTGTGATGCTTATGCGTCAAGCCCTAAGTATATTCAATGTGACTACTACTACTACTACTCCCTCCGATTCAGCGACGAGTAAATATGGATCAGAGGTAGTACTACTACTACGAGCAACCACAGCGTGAGCCATTCCTAACGTGGCTAAGAAATGTACGTACTAGACTTTTTTTCCGAATCTACTAGAAATTTACTAGACTGGCCGACAAAAACCAGTCCTAAAGATGGGACCCACATAGTACAACATAAGTCAGTTGATTGCACCACTATGTATCTAGCCAAATTTCTCCATAAACTTTGGGTGGGTCGTAAATATTTGCACCTACTAGCTCGATCACTTGATGGACCATGAGATTGCTCGAAGGTCGACGACGAGACCAAGTACTTTTTTTTGAACAAGGGAGACCTAGTACTTGACGTTTTGCTTCCACTATTCACTCTCCTCTCTCCTCCTACTAGTACTACGTCGCTCCGCCTTCGCAGAAACCATTTTCTTCCACTGCTCCTTGATACGTCGTAAACGTATCTATAATTTTTGATGCTCCATGCTTGTTTTATATAAACTTTCTTATGTTTTGTTTACACTTTGAGGTATTTTTATACATTTTCTGGAACTAACATATTAATAAGATGCGGAAGTGCCAGTTGCCTATTTTCTACTGTTTTTGGTTTCAAAAAAGCTAGTAAGGAAATATTCTCGGAATTGGACGGGACAAAAGACAAAGTCAATATTTTACCAGAACGAACACGGAGTCGGAAAGGCAGCCGAAGTGGGGCCATGAGGCGGCCACACCATAAGGTGGCGCGCCCCCTAGGGCGCGCAAGGCCCTGGTGTGGGCCCCTCGAGCGGCCATCGACCTTGCCCCTTCACCTATAAAAGTACCCTGATGCAGGAACCCTAAGGACCCGATCAAAAATCCACGAAAGAGTCTGTAGCCGCTGCCATCTCCATCCCTAGATCAGGAGGGATCCGAAGCTCTTCCCGGCACCCTGCCAGAGGGGAGATATCATCCTGGAGGCCTTATTCATCACCATGCCAGCCTCTAGAGTGATGTGTGAGTAGTTCACCCTTGGACTATGGGTCCATACAGTAGCTAGATGGTTAGTTCTCCTCCTTTGTGCTATCATGTTTAGATCTTGTGAGCTTCGTTCATGATCAAGATCATCTATTTGTAATCATATATGTTGTGTTTGCGGGAATCCAATGGATACTAAGATACTATGTCAGATTGATTATTCATTCTATCATGTCTATGTTATTTGTGATCTTGCATGCTCTCCGTTGTTAGTATCTATCTTGTCCAAGTAGATGCTTGCAACTCCAAGAGGGAGTATTTATGCTCGATAGTAGGTTCATGCCTCTAGTAATCTGGGGAAGTGACA
Organism: Avena sativa; assembly: GCA_916181665.1. NCBI lineage: Eukaryota > Viridiplantae > Streptophyta > Magnoliopsida > Poales > Poaceae > Avena > Avena sativa. Next base: position 360,759,853 of record OV702290.1, on the reverse strand, counting down.
GAAATCTCTAAAGTACTAGATGTGTTGTTGCTACTAGGGAGAAAACAACAATCCTTTGTCCATGGGGCAATTGTATTGTTTAATTTACACACTTTCCTTAATGCAACTATCTGTTGCTTGCAACTTAATACTGGAAGGGGTTCGGATGATAACCTGAAGGTGGATTATTAGTCATAGATGCAGTTGGATTATAGTCTATGTATTATGTTGTAATGCCCAATCAAATCTCGTAGGAGTCAAGATGTCTAGTATATGCATTCTTATGCTTTCTCAATCTGTCAATTGCCCCGTTGTAATTTGTTCACCCAACATGCTATTTATCTTAAGGAGAAACACCTCTAGTGAACTATGGACCCTAGTCCATTCCTTTGCCATTGATATACCATCTACTGTATACCATTTATTGTTTATTCTGCAAGCAATTACTATCTTCCACACTATACGTTTAATCCTTTGTTTTCAGCAAAACTAGTGAGATTAACAACCTCACTATAAGTTGGGGTAAAGTTCTATGGTTGTGTTGTGCAGGATTCCAAGTTGCTAGCAACACCTTGGAGTTGTTTCCTTACTCCTACTGGTTTGATAACCTTGGTTTCATAACTAAGGGAAACTTGCTTTTGTGCTCATCATACCTTCCTCTTGGGGTTACCAACGAGCTCTACATATCTTGAGCCATCAAGCACTTTTCTGGCGCTGTTGTCGGGGAGTTAAGGACAGCTTCAATCTCTTCCTCCTCGTCAATCACTTTTCAGGGAGAAAGAAGATTATTGCAAGGGGGGTCTCTCACAACCAATCTCTTTACTTTGTTTTTGTTTTGCTTAGTTTATTTTTGCTTTCTTTTCTTGTTTCTTTTTATAAAAATACAAAAAATAGTTCCTACTATAGTTTTTATTTTGTTTGGTCTGTTATTGTCTTGCTTTATCATGCTTTCTATCAATGGTTGGTTTCTTTGAAACTAGATCTTATTGGCAAGGTGGGTTCACGGAAGAACAAAAATATTATGAGGAACACCGCTTTCCACAAAAAGGGAAACACTTATGGGAACAAATTAATAAATTGTATACCATTGCTAGAAACATGTGCTCTACTTATAATGTTACTTATTGCTTTGATAAATCTTGTTGCTGTAGGTCGTATAAACACCTCCCTTTTCAATGTGAGTATGATGATAATGTTACCATATCTTCTTATGTTAAGGGAAATTATGAATTTTATGATGTGAAACAAATTGAAGAATTTATTGCTTGGAAGGGTGCATTTGAACTTGATTATTTTCTTGAAAATACTGATGATGCACCTTATAAATATGAGGTTTATGATATACTTAAATTTTTCTTTGATAATTACAAGGAAGAAAATGGCTATATTCTTAAATATCTTAATAGATGCTCTCCACCAACGAAAGAGACTAATGCCTTGCAGGAGCCTATGGAAGAAGAAATTGCTAAAACTGGAAGCTCATTGGATGAAAAAGAGGAGTAGAGTGATGATCAAGAGGAGGAAGAATGTAGCAGCTACCCATGTCTACCTCCCAATAAGAGTAACTCTTTAACTAATACATTATTTGATCGCCCTCCATGCTTACCAAAGGAGGATGAGTGTGATATTTATATTGTTGAGTTTGTTCATGATGCTACTGAAAATCATTATGAGAGAGGAAAATATGGTTGTTGGAATTCTCATGTTACTAAAACACCTCTCTTTATATTGAAAGTTCCAAAGTTGCTCTTGTTTTATCTACCCATTCTTGTTACTATGTGCTTCTTTGATTTATTTTCTTACAAGATTCCTGTGCATAGGAAGTGGGTTAGACTTAAATGTGTATCATATTTGCTCCTTGATGCTCTCTTTTTCTTCAATTCATATTTATTATGTGAGCATCTTCTCAAATTACTGAGCCTAGCTCAAAGGCATTAAAGGAAAGCACTCTTGGGAGATAACCCAATGTTTTATTTTCAGTACTTTTTCTTTTTGTTGAGTCTTGCAAGTTATTGCCTCAGTAATAACCTCTCCTTATCCTTTTTGTGTGGTTTTTGTGCCAATAATAAGCTCTAATGAGAGAGAAGTAAGACTTGGAAAAGTTGTTGTCCCGAAACAGATTTTTGTGCTTCACTGTAAAATAAATCGTGAAAAATCCCTGTATGTCGGATTGATCTGTAATTTTCTGTGCTTATGCCCCAGGTTATTATCTAACTTTCGTTAGTTTAGCAGTTTTCTATTTGAGCAACAGAAGGTCTTAAAAAAATCGGTTTTTACCTGCTGGTCTGTTTTGACAGATTTCTGCCATTATTTGCATTTGCCTCTTAATCTCTTTATCTTTGAGTTCTCTTTGATCACTTGAGCTTTTAGAAGGAATTTCTACAATAGCTTCTGTTTTAATGGAAGTTTTACTTGTGTTGAAACTAAACCCAAAGACTTATTATCTTGAATACACTAATGTTGCTAATGAAGATTGTGTGAAGTTTTGTATGAAGGAAATTTTCAAGTTTAAGGAAGAATAATGTGATGAGATGAAGTAAGGACAAAATCTCAAGCTTGGGGATGCCACCCGTGTAACCCCAAGAAATATTCAAGAGGTACAAGCGTCAAAGCTTGGGGATGCCCAAGGAATCCCCTTCTTCATCAATAAAAATCTCAGGTTTTCCTCCAAAACACTTCATTTTTATTGTTTCATGCACGATTGTGTTGTTCTTGGAGCATCTTTGTTTTTGTTTTTAGTTTTCTTTTGTTTGGTTTGCTTAAATAAATTGGTTGGACCCCCACATTCATATGTTGTTTCAAATAAGTTTATTGGTGATGGAAAAGAGTAGGAAGCTTCATGCTTATAAGTGGTACAAAAGGAGCATGTTTTGACTGTAGCCTAGACTCTATCATGTCATGTTTGATATTGCTTTGAGCTTATGCTTAGTGATTATTGTTGTAGCATGACTTTTTCCGAACAATTTAGATTGCTTAACGTGCCTTGAAAGGATAATGCGTTGTTTTAGCATACAAAAGCATAATATTGTGGTATTCTCCTTTGATGCTTTATTTGGGTTGACTTGGCACATGCTTACACCATGTTAAGACTATGAACCAGTCACCTTAGCCTCTATGATCATTTAGTTTTTGACCTGTAATATCACTTTATCCTTTAATTAATAATATTTTGTCACTTTGCATGATTATGGCCATTATTGCTCTCTTAGTTGGTCGCTCCCGGTCTTTTGCTAGCCTCCACCCGTACCAAGTATGAGTTCTACTGATGCATCCAACCTCCAAGAAAACCAAGTTATTCCAAAGAGTCCACTATAAATTCCTGTGCATGGTGTGTTACACCATTCCAAGTATATTCATGCTTTTATCTACCTTCCAAATTAAACCTGTTATGTGAAAATTAGTGATTGAAGCTCTCACAAACTTGATGGCACACTTTATTTTCTTGCACCTAATAAACTTGAACCATTGTGTCCATCTATGTTGCTTATATGCTTGCACTTTATAAGTTGTGAATTAGCAGAACCATGATACCATGGGGAACGCTTTCAACATTGCACTTATTATTCAGTTGATATCATGTTCTTTTGTTTATGGATCCCGACGGTGTGAAATAAAAGGGGAGCTTGTAAGCTCATGGAGTTTGTATGTGTGTTAGAGAAACGCCTGGGCAGCTAGCCTAAGCCATGCCTAATCATGGTGGAAACTGATACATTGTAAATGTATCTATAATTTTTGATGTTCCATGCTTGTTTTATATCTACTTGCTTATGTTTTGTCCACACTTTGGAGTATTTTTATACACTTTCTTGGACTAACCTATTAACAAGATGCCATAGTGCTAGTCGCCTGTTTTCTTCTGTTTTTGGTTCCAAGAAATTCAGAAAATGAATATACTCGGAATTGGAAGGGACAAAAGCCAAAGTCAATATTTTACCGGGAGACACATGGAGTCCGAAGGAGAGACGAAGGGGGGCCACAGGGCGGCCACACCACCCCTTGGCGCGGGCATCCCTAGGCCGCGCCAGGGCATGGTGTAGGCCCCCTGGCCGGCCATCGACCTTGCCCCTTCACCTATAAGAAGCCCCCGGGACAAAAACCCTAAATCCGGGAGCCTCCAGCCACAAAAAGTTCCGCAGCGCCACCGCCACTGAAGGGGAGATTTGGGGGACAGAAAGTCTCTGTTCCGGCACCCTGCCGGGATGGGAAAATGCCCCCGGAGCCATCTCCATCGATATCCACCACCATCTCCATCGTCGTTGCTGATTCCCATGATGAGGAGGGAGTAGTTCTCTCTCGAGGCTAAGGGTTCTACCGGTAGCTATTTGTTCATCTCTCTCTCTATGCATGATCATATTGTGATCATGAGCTTTGTAATCAAGTAGATCTACCTTGCTACTCAAGTGCTTTAATAGATCTCTGATCTCCTCATGTGTGTGAAAGTGACAACATGCACACCATGGTGGCACTTAGGCTAGAGATTACAAATATTTGTTATGAGTTATATTTGGAGTTGGATGTCTCTATGAAATTGTGGTGTTTGTTGGATCCATCTAGAGCTCAAGGTGACAGTGTGGGGTTATCTAGATGGGGAAAGCAAACTTTGAGGTGTGCTGTTATAGCCCTACCATGGATTATAGTGTCCAACCGGAGAGTAGTTCAGAGTAGTATCATAAAGAGAAGATATTTATATGAGAGTGTTCACTACTGAAAGTATGATCCCTAGGCCTTGTTTCTAAGCATTGAAACACCGTTTGCAACTAGATCTGTTACATGTTTGCTTGCTTCCATCTTTATTTCAGTTTGCCTTTAGTCTCTTCCACGCCATCAAGCTATTTTCTGGCACCATTACCACTTATAATTATCCATACCAGTTGTATTTCACTATCTCTTCGCCAATAGTGCACCTATACACCTGACAAGTGTATTGGGTGTGTTGGGGACACAAGAGACTTCTTGTATATTGATTGTAGGGTTGCTTGATAGGGATACCTTTGACCACTTCCTCCCTGAATTCGATAAACCTTGGGTGATCCACTTAAGGGAAACTTGGTGTTGTTCTACAAACCTCTGCACTTGGAGGCCCAACAACCGTGTACAAGAATAGAAGTGCGTAGACATCAAGCTATTTTCTGGCGCTGTTGCCGGGGAGGTAAGGTAAAAGGTACTCACATCCTTCGGTGTGAGTGCTCGAAGTTATTTCTTTTAGATTCTGGAATTTTGTCTTTTTGTTTCTTGTTTTCACTAGTTAGGCTTAATGGAATAACAAAAAAATTAGAGAGATTTATAGTATTTATCTTGAGTTAGGACATGAAGTGTTTGAAGAGAAAATTAAAAAACCCATGGAACTTTATTTGCATGCTAATAGCAATGTTTTTAGTATGAATTCTTTGGACACGATTGTTGATAATGCTATGGAAAAGTCTAAGCTTGGGGAAGCTAGTTTTTATGAAAATGATCTTTTTAGTTCCCCAGCTTTGGAAGATAGCTATTCTATTGCTTATGATGATACAAAACGTCCAATATATGATGATTGCAATGATAAATATGATATTTTCAGTCCACCTACTATTGAGGAGGAAATTAATTATGATTACAATATGCCTCCTATATTTTATGATTATGGTGATGAGAATAATAATGATAGCTATTTTGTTGAATTTACTCCCACTATAATTAATAAAAATGACTATGTTTATGTGGGGAGTATTGATTCTTTTATGCATGTGGCTCATGATAAGAATGTTTCATGTGATTTTTATATTGTTAATTTTATTCATGATGCTACTGAAAGTTATTATGAGAGAGGGAAACATGGTTTTATGCATCTCAACAATATTAAGTTTCCCCTCTTTATGTTGAAAATTTTGAAGTTGCACTTGTTTTGCTTTCCTATGCTTGTTGCTTTGTTCTTTCATGAATTGTTTCTTTACAAGATTATTTTTCATATGAAGTGGGTTAGACTTAAATTTGTTCCGTATTTGCTTCTTGATGCTCTCTTTTACTTCAATTCATATTTTTTATTTGAGCATCTTCTCAAACTATCATGCCTAACTTAAAGGCGTTAAAGAAAAGTACTTATTGGGAGATAACCCAAAAGTTTTAGATGAGTCTTGGAAGTTATTACCTCTGTAATAACCGCTCCTTATCCTTTTTATTTGCTTTTTGTGCCAAGAGTAACCTCTAACGAGAGAGAAGTAATGCTTGGGAAAGTTGCTGTCCCGAAACTGATTTTTGTGCTTCGCTGTAAAAATTCATGTAAAATCTCTGTACGTCGGTTTGAGCTGTGATTTTTTGTGCTTCTTCCCCAGGTTGTTATCCAACTTTCGTTAGTTCAAGACGTTTCGATTTGAGTAGAAGAAGGTCTTCGAAAATATTGGTTTTTTCCTCCTGGTCTGTTTTGACAGATTTCTGCCATTATTTGCATTTGCTTCTTGTTGATTCCTTTTTGGGTCGTTTTTGGGGAACTGAGCTTTTTAGGGGAAGTGCTACAGTAGCTTGTGTTTTAATAGAAGTTTTATTGGTGTTGAAACTGAACCCAAAGACTTATTACCTTGAGTACACTAATGTTGCTAATAAAGATTGTGTAAAGTTTTGTATGAAGGAAAAATTTCAGGTGTAAGGAAAGAATGATGTAATGAGATGAAGAATGGACTAAAGCTCAAGCTTGGGGATTCCACCCGTGTCACCCCAAGAATTATCCAAGAAGTACAAGCGTCAAAGCTTGGGGATGCCCAAGGCATCCCCTTCTTCATCAATAAAAATCTCAGGTTTCTTCCAAACACTTCATTTTTATTGTTTCATGCACAGTTGCGTTGTTCTTGGAGCGTTCGTTTTTGTTTTTGGTTTTCCTTTTCTTGGTTTGCTTATTTTGCTTGAATAAATTGGTTGGACCCCCTCTTTCATACATTAGTTTTCAAATAAGGTTGGTTTGGATTGGAAAAGAGTAGGAAAAGTTCATGCTTAAGTGGTAGAAGGAGCTTGTTTTTGACTATGACTTATACTTTATCATGTCATGCTTGATATTGTTTTGGCTTTATGCTTATTGATTTTTGCTGTAGCATGACATTTTACAAATAATTGAGATTTCTTAATGTGCCTTGAAATAATCATGTGTTGTTTTAGCATATTAAAGCATAGTATTGTGGTATTCTCCTTTGATGCTTTATTTGGGTTGACTTGGCGCATGCTCACACCATGTTAAGACTATACCAAGTCACGATAGCCTCTATGATCCTTTAGTTTCTGACTTGTAATATCACTTTATGCTTTAATTAATGATGTTTTGTCGCTTTGCATGATTATGGCCATTATTTCTCTCTTAGTTGGTCGCTCCCAGTCTTTTGCTAGCCTCCATACCAAGTATGAGTTCCACTCATGCATCCAACTCCAAATAAAACCAAGTTATTCCAAAGTGTCCACCATACCTACCTATTAGCATTTTCTATTCCAAGTATATTCATGTTTTTATCTACCTTCCGAATTAAACTTGTTATGAGAAAACTAGTGATTAAAGCTCTCACGAACTTGATGGCACACTTTACTTTTCCTGCCCCTAATAAACTTGAACCATTGTGTCATCTATGTTGTATATGCTTGCACTTATATGTTGGGGATTAGCAGAACCATGATATCATGGGGAACGCTTTCAACATTGCACTTGTACATTGTACCCAGTTGATATCATGCTCTTTTGTCTATGGATGTCGTCGGTGTGAAATGAAAGGGGAGCTTGTAAGTCCATGGAGTTATGTATGTGTGTTAGACAAACGCCTGGGTCGCCGGTCTAATCCATGCCTAATCATGGTGGAAACCTGTAGCGTAACCATAATGAGAAATCTATGAAGCATTCTTCTGATAAAAAAAGAGATAGAGATTGAGAAAAAGAAAAAGAAAAAAATAGATATGAGAAAAGAGGAAAGAGAGAAAAAAGCACCATTTCCCATGGTAAATGAGAAGATTGCTGAGATGCGCATTGTCTGCTTGCCTTGTCATTTTGATATGGGGATTCTTCCATATCATCGGGCAAGGGGTACCCCGTTGGCGGTTCTCTATGATACACATGTACTTACTATGACAAGAACTTACCGGTAACTAAACTTGAGTAGCATGAGGAGCGGCCCTCGTATTCAAGGGACATGAGATTTCCAACTTATACTTTGTCAAGCATATACTCCATAGTTTGTTCACTTTAACCTTAATCACTTCAAGATGCTTATGATAGGGGCAATGAGAGCTAAAAGCTAATAAGTACCATAATTTTTGGAAGCTCTTTATGAGACTTGAATCCCTGCTTCCTTCTATGAAGGCCTTTCTTTTACTTTTATGTTGAGTCTCCATCTTCTATCTTTATGAACCTACTAAGAGAGCATAGTGGCCATTCTTAGTTTAATGTGCATTGTCCCAAGACTTCTTGATTGATTCATAACTTTGATATTGCTTGTTCTTAAACTATTTGTATCTAGTCACCCTAATGAACTTTGAAGGTGTCCTATGCATTTATGTTTTGCTACTCCATGAGGGACAAGCTGAATGCCACTATGCTATGTCTCTCAATGCATTGTTATTCATGAATATTTTGTTTGTACCTTTTCATGTTACAACATAGTTGCTAGGTCTTATTGTTAGAACTATATCTTTCATGTCTATGTTAGAGTACTTTGATCCTAGCTTTCAATGCTTGCAAATGGTTTGATCTTGATTGTGATGGTGCATGTGACCTAAAAAATTATTCTTTTTATCACTTACCTACTCGAGGACGAGCAGGAGTTAAGCTTGGGGATGCTGATACGTTGTAAACGTATCTATAATTTTTGATGTTCCATGCTTTTTTTATATCTACTTTCTTATGTTGTGTCCACACTTTGGAGTATTTTTATACACTTTCTTGGACTAACCTATTAACAAGATGTCACAGTGCCAGTTGCCTGTTTTCTGCTATTTTTGGTTCCAAGAAAGTCAGAAAATGAATATTCTCGGAATTGGACAGGACAAAAGCCAAAGTCAATATTTTACCGAGAGATACATGGAGTCCGAAGGAGAGACGAAGGGGGGCCACAGGGTGGCCACACCACCCCTTGGCACGGGCAGCCCTAGGCCGCGCCAGGGCATGGTGTGGGCCCCCTGGCCAGCCACCGACCTTGCCCCTTCGCCTATAAGAAGCCCACGAGACGAAAACCCTAAATCCGGGAGCCTCCAGCCACGAAAAGTTCCGCATTGCCACCGCCACTGAAGGGGAGATTCAGCGGGACAGAAAGTCTCTATTCCGGCACCCTGCCAGGACGGGGAAATGCCCCCGGAGCCATCTCCATCGATCTCCACTACCATCTCCATCGTCGTTGTTGATTCCCATGATAAGGAGGGAGTAGTTCTCTCTCGAGGCTAAGGGTTCTACCGGTAGCTATTTGTTCATCTCTCTCTATGCATGATCATATTGTGATCATGAGCTTTGTAATCAAGTAGATCTACCTTGCTACTCAAGTGCTTTAATAGATCTCTGCTCTCCTCATGTGTGTGAAAGTGACAGTGTGCACACCATGGTGGCACTTAGGCTAGAGATTACAAATACTTGTTATGAGTTATATTTGGAGTTGGATGTCTCTATGAAATTGTGGTGTTTGTTGGATCCATCTAGAGCTCAAGGTGATAGCGTGGGGTTATCTAGATGGGGAAAGCAAACTTTGAGGTGTGCTGTTATAGACCTACCATGGATTAGAGTGTCCAACCGGAGAGTAGTTCAGAGTAGTATTATAAAGAGAAGATATTTATATGAGAGTGTTCACTAGTGAAAGTATGATCCCTAGGCCTTGTTTCTTAGTATTGAAACACCGTTTGCAACTAGATTTGTTACATGTTTGCTTGTTGCCATCTTTATTTCAGTTTGCCTTTAGTCTCTTCCACGCCATCAAGCTATTTTCTAGCACCGTTACCACTTATAATTATCCATACCACATGTATTTCACTATCTCTTCGCCGAACTAGTGCACCTATACACCTGACAAGTGTATTGGGTGTGTTGGGGACACAAGAGACTTCTTGTATCTTGATTGTAGGGTTGCTTGAGAGTGATACCTTTGACCACTTCCTCCCTGAGTTCGATAAACCTTGGGTGATCCACTTAAGGGAAACTTGCTGCTGTTCTGCAAACCTCTACACTTGGAGGCCCAACAACTGTCTACAAGAATAGAAGTGCGTAGACATCAGAAACTTGCAGCATAATCATAGTGAGCATTCTGTGAAGCATCCTCAATAAAAACCTATGCAAATAGCAAATAAAAAGATCGCTGAGATGCTCATTATCTATTGCCTTGTCATTTTGATATGGGAAAGCTCCTGTGTCATGGGGCAAGGGGTACCCCGTTGACGGTTCTCCATGATACACATATACTTACAATGACAAGAACTTACTTGTGACTAAAGTTGAGTAGCATGAGGTTCGGTACTCATAAGCAAGGGGCATGAGATTTTCAAGTTATAACTTGTCAAGCATATCCTCAAATTTGTGTCACTTTATCCTTAATCACCTCATGATGCTTATGATAGGGGCAATGAGAGATGAAAGCTAATAAGTACCATAATTTTTGGAAGCTCTTTATGAAACTTGAAATCCCTGCTTTCCTCTGTGAAGGGCCTTTCTTTTTTACTTTTATGTTGAGTCATCATCTTCTATCTTTATGCACCAATTGAGAGAGCATAGTGGTCATTCTTAGTTTAATGTGCATTTTCCCAAAACTTGTTGATTGATTCATAACTTTGATATTGCTTGTTTTTAAATTATTTGTATCTAGTCACCCTTATGAACTTTGAAGGTGTCCTATGCATTTATGTTTTGCTACACCATGAGGGACAAGCTTAATACCACTCTTATTATTATTTTTATATGTGAAACAAACAAACTTCTTTCAAAGCATTGTTATTCATGATCTTTTGTTTGTACCTTTTCATGTTACAACATAGTTACTATGTCTTATAGTTATAACTCTATCTTTCATGCTTATGTTTAGAGTACTTTGATCCCAGCTATCAATGCTTTACGAATACCTTTATCAAGATTGTGATGGTGCATGTCACCTCAAAAATTATTCTTTTTATCACTTACCTACTCGAGGACGAGCAGGAGTTAATCTTGGGGATGATTGATACGTCGTAAATGTATCTATAATTTTTGATGCTCCATGCTTATTTTATATCAACTTTCTTATGTTTTGTTTACACTTTGAGGTATTTTTATAGATTTTTTGGAACTAACCTATTAACAAGATACTACAGTGCCAGTTGCCTATTTTCTGCTGTTTTTGGTTTTCAGAAAAGCTAGTAAGGAAATATTCTCGGAATTGGACGGGAGAAAAGCCAAAGTCAATATTTTACCAGAAGGAACACGGAGTCCGAAGGGCAGCCGAAGTGGGGCCACGAGGCGGACACACCATAGGGTGGCGCCCCCCCTAGGGCGCGCCAGGCCCTGGTGTGGGCCCCTCGGGCGGCTACCGACCTCGCCCCTTCGCCTATAAAAGTACGCCGGTGCAGAAACCCTAAGGACCCGATTAAAATCCACAAAAGAGTCTGTAGCCGCCACCATCTCCATCCCTAAATCGGCAGGGATCCGAAGCTCTTCCTGGCACCCTGCCGGAGGGAGAGATCATCCCGGAGGCCTTCTTCATCACCATGCCAGCCTCCGAAGTGATGCGTGAGTAGTTCACCCTTGGACTATGGGTCCATATAGTAGCTAGATGCTTGGTTCTCCTCCTTTGTGCTATCATGTTTAGATCTTGTGAGCTCCGTTCATGATCAAGATCATCTATTTGTAATCCTATATGTTGTATTTGTGGGGATCCGATGGATATTGAGATACTATGTCAGATTGATTATTGATTCTATCATGTCTATGTTATTTGTGATCTTGCATGATCTCTATTGTTAGTAGCTATATTGGCCAAGTAGATGCTTGCAACTCCAAGAGGGAGTATTTATGCTCGATAGTAGGTTCATGCCTCTAGTAATCTGGGGAAGTGGCAGAAATCTCTAAGGTTGTATATGTGTTGTTGCTACTAGGGAGAAAACAAAAATCCTTTGTCCATGGGGCAATTGTATTGTTTACTTTACACACTTTTCTTAATGCAATTATCTATTGCTTGCAACTTAATACTGGAAGGGGTTCGGATGATAACCTGAAGGTGGATTATTAGTCATAGATGCAGTTGGATTACGGTCTATGTATTATGTTGTAATGCCCAATCAAATCTTGTAGGAGCCAAGATGTCTAGTATATGCATTGTTATGCTTTCTCAATCTGTCAATTTCCCCGCTGTAATTTGTTCACCCAACATGCTATTTATCTTAAGGAGAAACACCTCTAGTGAACTGTGGACCCCAGTCCATTCCTTTACCATTGATATATCATCTACTGTTTACCGTTTACTGTTTACTTTCCACAAGCAATTACTATCTTCCACACTATACATTTAATCCTTTGTTTTCAGCAAAACCAGTGAGATTGACAACCTCACTATAAGTTGGGGCAAAGTTCTGTGGTTGTGCTATGCAGGATTCCAAGTTGCTAGCAACACCTTGGAGTTGTTTCCTTACTCCTATTGGTTCGATAACCTTGATTTCATAACTGAGGGAAACTTGTTGTTGTGCTCATCATACCTTCCTCTTGGGGTTCCCAACGAGCTCTACATATCTTGAGCCATCACTCCTCCCTTTCTTCTCTACTTATTCATCCAGCAATGTCACAAAATATCCCGTCTCGTCGGAAGAATAGCAAGATGGCGGTGGTTAGAGCCGTGGAGAAATCCCACCGATAGGGTGACCTGCAGGCTCGGACCGAGAAAGGAGACTAGCCATGGGGCGAGGGCTCGTCTTCGCGCATGTATCCAAAGAGCGTATATCATGGGGACCAAGAGTCCAGGTAGGTTTGTACTTCCATTGGTTCCTGGGCTGTCTGCTCCGACTATTGAACCGTCTCTATACATCTTCTAGGGCAGGCGGCTTGAGCATCAAATTTTCCACCCCATGGGTCGATAGCACGATGGATATCTCTGACGCGTACGATGCCCTCATGCCCGCTCTCGGTCAAAGAAGGGAGGTACTGTAGTCACTATACATGTATTGACATTTTATGTTCTTCTCTACATGCATTCCATGCTCTCTTACTGATGATGAATTTTCCATGCAGGAAGTCAAGACGAGAATCTCGGCCAAAGTGAAATCTACAGCCATAACATCAACATTCTTCAGAAAAACTTTGAGCTCAACCTAGAGTGTGATCTCCTCCGAGCCGATTTGGCTTTTCAAATGAAGCTCGCACGATATTACGAGCGTGACTCCTCCACGCTTCGCACTGAGTGCAAAAATTTGAAGAAAGAAGTCACGGTGCTCCGTAGCCAACAGCTACCATTGCGGAGATCGTCTAGGTCACGCTCCGCTAAGTAGGAAGATAGAAGCCATCTCATGTTGGCCGTCGAGGTCGCGTCCATTGTAGAGGTCATCGAGGCACTGCCTCCGTAGGGCGGCCATAGTGTTGTAATCACCGAATATTGGAGTAGGAACTAGCAAGGGGGAGGACTTGCCTACGTGGCCCTCTCTTTTCTTTCTTTTGGGGTGCATGGATCATTTTTTTTCTCATCCGTCTTCGCATAATTATATTGCACTCTTTAACGTTTGAATGCGCTCTGTGGAGCTTTTGTAACGATATACTTGTCGTATAGTAGTCACTGATTAGTGTACATATACATTCAAATTTACACAAATATGTGACATCCTTTTTAATTAGGTTGGAGGGCATTTTCAGAAAAGTTAGGATGGAGGAAGAGTATGTCTGATAAATCAAAATAATTAAATCGTCAAACAGTGATCTTTAAATTTGGTCATACTTTCTACTTTGTCAGATGTGTAGGGATCCGGATCTAGTGTCTAGAAAAGAAAATGCATCGTCAGCTTCAGGGACACCCAGCTATTGTCTGGACTTGGAGTACTTTGGGTCACAAGCACAACTACCCCTATAGTCTACCCACGGACACCCAACGATTCCTTGCATTGGCATTCCCGCCAGAGCCTTCGTAGGGAAGGTATCCGCTTTGACCCGTTGATTTCGGATTGAACGGACAAGATTGCTAGATGCTAAACTCTGTCTCCCTGGATGATGTTCCTACTACTCTACTACTCCCTCCGTTCCAAAATATAAGATGTTTTAGTTTTTGTGAAGCGAATGTATCTAGACATATTTTAGTATGTAGGTTCGGAGTGAATCTACACATAAAAAGCGTCTACATACATTCGTTTCACAAAAGCTAAAACATCTTATATTTTGGAATGGAGGGAGTATGTAAAAATACACTTATGTGTGATTTGCGTTGATTAGTGAGGGTCATCAGCGGACGGGGGCCTCGACCGCACAAAAAAAGGTTTGTCACTCAATCAATTGTGCTCCCATCCATGCAACTCAGTAACTAGACTGTGATCAACGTATATACGGAGAGAGAATACGAGTAATACAATGATCAACCCAATATAATCCTCTCATTACTACACGATGTATGCAACTCAGTATCCTAATAATATCTTACATGTAATCACGTAAGTACCTTTTTTTGATCTGCATGCATTCACTCCTGAACATCATAAGTAAAAGTTTGAACTCGTGGAGCACCAAAATGACATCGCGCCAGCTAGCCCGATTAATGGTCTGCTACTACAGTAACCTACACATCTACCCCTATAGTCTACTCTGGGACATCCAGCGATTGCTTGCATAGGCGTCCGCGCCAGAGCCTTCGAAGGGAAGGTATCCCCTATGGCCTGTTGATTTGGGATGGACGGACAAGATTGCTAGACGTCCAAAATCACGTGGTCCCCACTCCCTCGCGCCGCTCCATTTCAAACACTGTGAAATATCTGGTGCCCCTCCGTTTCAAATGATACCAAAATCACGTGGTCCCCACTCCCTCGCACCCCTCCATCTCAAACACTACAAAATTTATCGCGCCGCTCTATTTCAAACAATACCAAAATCACGTGGTCCCCACTCCCTCGCGCCCTTCTATTTCAAACACTGTGAAATTTCTCGCGCCCCTCCGTTTCAAACGATACCAAAATCACGTGGTCCCACTCCCTCACGCCCTTCCATTTCAAACACTGCGAAATTTCTTGCACCCCTCCGTTTCAAACGATACCAAAATCACGTGGTCCCCACTCCCTCACACCCCTCCATTTCAAACACTGCGAAATTTCTCGTGCTGCTTCGTTTCAAATGATACCAAAATCACATGGTCCCCACTCCCTCGCGCCCCTCCGTTTCAAACACTGAAAAATTTCTCGCGCCCCTCCGTTTCAAACGATACCAAAATCACGTGGTCCCCACTCAATCACGCCCTTCCATTTCAAACACTATGAAATTACTCGCGCCCCTCCATTTCAAACGATACCAAAATCACGTGGTCCCCACTTCCTCGCGCCCCTCCATTTCAAACACTATGAAATTTCTCGCGCCGCTCCATTTCAAACGATACCAAAATCACGTGGTCCCCACTCCCTCGCGCCCCTCCATTTCAAACACTTTGAAATTTCTCGTGCCCCTCTGTTTCAAACGATACCAAAATCACGTGGTCTCCACTGCCTCACGCCCTTCCATTTCAAACACTGCGAAATTTCTCGCGCCCCTCCATTTCAAACAATACAGAAATCACGTGGTCCCTACTCCCTCACGCCCCTCCATTTCAAACACTGCGAAATTTCTCGCGCCCGGAACCTCCCGCAACACTTCTTCGGCTGGCTTTGCCCGCCGGAACTCGACACCATGCACTCCTCAGCCAACAGTATACCGGAGTTGCATCAGCTACGGTCTCATCCAAAGTATCATTGTCGCTTCACCGACGTCCACCGCACCTGACCTTGGTCCTGTCGTCATCCATCACACCTGATTTCCTTTTCCCACTTTCCCCTCCATGGGGCCGAATCTGTCAACGACTGCCCAAGATCTGCATCAACACCACCGGCATCCTCCCCACCCGTACCTTACCTGAACCGCCGTGTAGTGCACCGATTCAACCTTGTCCACCGTGCTCAAGCCGGCATCAAGCACCCAAGATCTGCTTCACCGACGCAAACAGCCGGTGCAACCGAAGCACCCTGGGTGACAAAGATGTCACCCACGCCGGTATGGATGATGCTTAGAAGCCTATCCGACCATGGTAACCAAATCACCAACTCTTTTTTTGTTTTGTCAGCAGGTTCAAGCCTATCGAAGTGAACTGCATTTTTCTAATCGTCCTATACACCCAGTCAAAGCACACACCTGTTCTTCGTGCTAGATACTACGGAGTAGGTCACTAGAAATGTTGGTTTGCATTCGCTGCTCTACAAATTTTGAAGTCATGCACATGTTCTTAGATACTCCGAACAACAGTAATTGCCTGCTATCGTGTAGTTCTTGCAAAATGTAAAATCAGTGGAAAATATTAGTTTGGATTCCCTGATCCACTGTTATTGAATCTACCTGGTTCATCCTGAGATAAGTTCCTGTTATTGTTTCCTCCTTGGCATCGTTATGATGTCCTGTAGTACCCGTTTACACTCTTCATACTAATTCGATTATAATTTTGTTGTTGCCATCTGGTTCTTCAAAAGCTGCAACACTAAGTATTTTCTTTTTCTTGCATAGAGCCCAGAATGGAACAATGAACATGATGGTTTGCATAGCCTCTTCTACAGGTTCACAAGCGACGCTATTATTTCCTCATCTGGTGTTGCTTCATCCTAAGAAATGACATAATTGTCGTCTACTATGTAGTTCACTTGTGGTTTGCATTCATGCTCTAGAAGTTCTCTTATGATGCCATATTTCTACCTGGTTGATTCTTAGCTATGACAGAAACTGCATAACATTGTGTAGATCACCATAAATTCAGAGTCACGGTACGTCTCTTGCATTCCAGGAAATACCACTGCTTCCATATATATTTGTTTATATGACCTGCCTAGTTTATATTTGCTGAAATTCTAAAAAACACTTTGTTTGATTGCTCATTTCATCGTAGGCACACTTGTCTAATGATTGTTTGTCTTGTTCTACAGGTTCACGTGCAATGCTACTATATCTCGCATCCCGTTCTGGTTTGTCCTAAGCAATAACATAATTATCCTCTACAATATATAGTTCATTCCTCGTTTTCATTCCTGCTATACAAGTTTTCGTATGATGCAATTATAATTTATATTTGGTTCATTCTTAGCTATGAGTAGTTTGTCATATTTGTTGTATTAACTTGTTGTTACTTAGTTTCAGACTGTAATTATTGCTATTTCCACCAAAGAGGGGGCTGCAAGATCATGTCTCAAGGTGGTTTTCCAATGTAGCTGTCACACTCAAAGGGAGATGCAGTTGATGGATTGAGAAAGCAAATTGAGGACAATGCAATCAACTTGATTTTTAATTAAAATGCTGAATTTTCTTTCCCGAGCGTTGATATTATGTATATTTTTAAGAAGTTTGCAGCTGATATAATATCTAGATAACTCGCATAGGCCATGTAGGCATTTTTTGAGCTGGGCCATGTAGGCATTTAGTTAACGCCGTCCACGCATGGTGGTAGGCGGTATCATAACTGCGCCAGCCAGGTCGATTAGGTAAGAGTTTAGGTCTCTGTTATTTGTCCTTATTGTATTAGGCCTACCATGAACAGTAAAAGATGCTCGCTAATTCTACTCCTTTTATGATATTTTCCTGGGATTCAGAAAGGCCGAAACTGTAGGTGTCCGCGACCGTAACAGGCCTACTGTTAGGTGGCAACCAGTAACAGGCTAGAACAGTAAGAGGCCAAACAGTAACATGCCAAAATAGTAACAGGCCAAAACAGTACCAGGCCAAAGCAGTAACAGGCCAGAACAGAGGCAACCAAGCTCAGTAACGGGCTAGATTAGTAACAGACCAAAAAAGTGGCATGCCAGAACAGTAAAGGACCACAACAGTAACAGACCTGAACAGTAGATGGCCAGAATAGTAATGAGGTAGAACAATAGCATGCCAAACATATTGGTAGGCCAGAACAGTACCAGATCTGAATAGTTCCAGGCCGCCAGTGGGCCCGATTAGTTGACGGACGGTATGGTAAAAGGCCAGAACAGTATCAGACCTTTTCAAAAGTGGGTCATTCGTACGCTGCCTAGAACGAGCTGTGAGAACAGTGACGGGCTGACCGTGAGACTTAACCATAACGGGCCTACTTGATGCAGCATGTTAACGGGCCACACAGTATTCGAACAATGTGGGCTTCTGTAGGCCGAAACAGTAACGAGCCTGACATTTGCGGGCTGCTGCTGGCCACATCTTTGGGCCCATTTCAAACAGTGCTGGACGAAATAGTAACGAGCCATAATCTTATTGTGTTCTCCTAATGGGCTAGCTCACTTAATTATTAGCAGGCCTTGGCTGGGCCTGGTTTCTACCACGGTTTATGTGGTCGTTAACAGCGGTAACTGGGTGTTAACAGTGTTTGCCATGTAGCATTTTGCATGACGTCAGTAGTCAACACGGCTGGCAAACAGATCTATGACGGAACAAGTTTCCGTGGATGAAGGGTGCAATCTGCCACGGTCAGAAAAAACCGTGGTAGATTCTTTTGTGACGAGGCTTTTACCACGAAGGGCACCCGTCGTAGAAGACTTTTTAGCCACGAAAAACAGGCCTTCAACCACAAAAATTGTCCGTTGTAATAGCCAACTTTTCTTGTAGTGTTTACTTATGCAATTTACTTTGTGATAGCCATTGTGCTTGAAGTATTATATCTTTCTATCACCTTGTTATTTTTCTTGCTTAGCATAGGTTGTTGGTGCACTTAGTGAACCTAGTAAATATAGGTTTTGGCTTGATAAATTAAATGTTAAGTTTTATTCTGCATTTATTAGAGCCTAAATCGTAATAATTTTAAAACGCCTATTCACCCTCCTCTAGGCGACGTACATTTACCTTTCAACTTTAGTTAACAAACATTAGATAAAACCCCTGCAACATTTCAATATCACATGCAACACCAGTTTCTACAATTTCACCTGAAACAATTCCGGTTTCCATCAAAATGATTCCAGCGTGTTCTTAATCTTTATCTAAAACACATTTGCTCCTAAATGGTGTTGGTATCCCTTAAGTGTGTCACCCTACGGTTCACGAATAATGTAGACATGATTGAGACCCCTCTCCGATCAATAATCAGCAGCGGGACCTGGAGATCCGTACTGACTCCCACACATTCAATGATGACTCTAGTGATTGTGTGAACCTTTAATGTCGTAACTAAATCCCTTTGTCTTGCGATATATTACATGTCCGAGATTTGATCATTGGTATCTCCATACCTAGTTTGATCTCGTTACTGACATACACTCTTTTCTCGTTCTTGTGATATAACATTCTAGTGATCACATCACTTACTTGCAAGCTATCTCAATGTGATATCACCGAGAGGGCCCAGAGTATATCTATCCATCATCGGGATGGACAAATCCCACTCTTGATCCATGAGCCTCTACATAACACCTTTGGAGTATTTTAACCCACATTTATTGTCACCTTGTTATGGTGTGACATTTGATGTTATCAAGTTACTCTTTTAGTGTTAGTGATTGACATGATCTCATGGTCTAAGGACTATAATTACTTCATATGATGTTATAGCAATTTAAACACAATGATTTGATCGTATTGCTATACTTTGGATGAATGTTCATCACATCATTTCACTAATGATGTGACCTTGTTATTAACAACATCCAATGTCCATGATCAGGAAACCTTGATCATCTTGTTAATCAACGAGCTAGTTTATATGAGAGGCATAACTAGGAACTCTTGATTTTTTTATTAAAGACACTTGTATTAACGTTTCCAATTAATACAATTATAGCATACAAAATAAACATTTGTCATAAACATGGAATAAGATAATAACCACTTTATTATTGCCTCTCGGGCATATTCCCTTCAGCCTCCCCCACCTCCTCCTTTAGTCCCACCTCGAGACTTGGGAGAAAAGGGTATCACCTTTTTCCCTATATAAGGAGGCACATAGGGGAGGGAAAAACAACACCAGTTGACACCCAATATTCTCAAAGGCATTGTTCCTTAGACGATTCTCTCTCTCTCCTCTTGCGACTGTGGCCCCAAAGTAAGGTCTGCACAAGCACGAGACTGCTTCGCTACAGCAAGCCGTTGTGTTGTGGTGATTCTGGCCAGGAGATTTACTTCCACAATCTTGGTAGGGATCAGAGATACGTGAGTCATCATCTTGCACCGTATGTGCACGATACCTCAGGGGTATTTCCACTTGTGGCACCGGACCATCGTACGAGGACCAGGACAAGGGATGACTTGCGAGGAGCTTCGTGACATTGAGGTCGAACGATACAACTACACCATCCACGTTCTACATGAGCGTTAAACGCTTATGGTCTACAAGGGTATGTTACCATGTCTCTCTCTATTACAATATTACTCCTAGATAGATCATGTCTAGGTGTGTACTACCATAGGATTTTTTTATTTTCTGCCACAGAACCCCTTCAGTGGTATCTGAGCCGATCTATGCGTAGTATGCTTATACAGATAGAACCCATGCTGAATGTGTACATTGATCCTCTAGTTGCTACCCTCCTACAAGTATTTTTTTATATCATGACACTGTTTGATGAAGTGGTCTGTACCAACCTTACACATAATCTTACGCAAGACTGGTTCCACGCTCATCATATGGCTTGTAACGTATAAGTGGCTAGCGGGTGTTTGTATCTCTCACTGTAGTTGATATAGCATCTACAATGGAGGTCCCCTAAAGGGGTGTAGTATAGACAACTACTGGATCCATGTTGTAGTTGGAAGTTCGTAGGTAGAAACAAGTCTATTGCGAAAGCCTAACAGCCATATAAAACTTGCAATAGATAAAGTAGATGCGTCTAACTTTATGTTGCAAGGAAGGCTTGTGATGTCATATGGTTATAGTTGTGATAAAAGTAAAGTAGTTTACTTTCCTGTTACTAAGTTGTATGTAGTAGTCATCGCTATGAATCATGTGATCGACAGGTTTTTATTCCACGTTGGCAGCTATATCAAAGGTCTTGACAGCTATATCAAAGGTCTTGACGATCGGGGATGATACCATGTATAGGGATAGTGTTATCACTAAACTGTCTTAGGGATGATCGTTTTAGTGGGAGCTCATTTGTTAATATGATTACAAATTTAAACTCGTATTATAAACTTAGTCTAAGTCTTTGCAAATGTCTTATAGATAATGTCCATTCCCAAAGTTCAGGACATCTTTGGTCCATTTATGAACATGGAGAAACTTAATCTACATGGGTCAAACTTTATCGACTGGTACCAACGCCTCAGGGACGTCCTCATAGAAAACCATCTTCTCTATGTCCTACAGGAACCACTGGAAGACTTTCTCGAGAACTTTGTCGACGGATAAGATGCGATTCTTCATGGCCACCGTGACACATTCATGGTCGTCAAGTACACCATGATCCATCATATGAATCTGGACTGTGGGGAGAATATCATTTTGCGTCCCGAAAGTTGGGACGGCCAGGCAACACGGTACCCAAGTTGCCTGTAATCAGCCGCGATGACTACAGTTGGTGTGCCAAATACTCAGAGGGTCTTTTTCGGCACGAATTCAACTTTACGTTTCAATACAAAATATCAAGCTAACGGCCATCAAGTTGGCCCCCCCTGTCAGTTCTCGCTGTTATGTCGCTCCTGTCGCTTAGGCGGGGTGGCTGTCACGTAGGCTTGCAGCGCTGGCACAGTGGATAGGACAACACGACCGGCCCAGTGTATTGACATGACAAAACATGGCACATATATCATTGTTATAATTATTTTTTTGTTTACTCAGAAGCTGGAAGGGCCAGCGCCATGCGTCTCTCCTTTGGACTTCCGTCCTTGTTGTTAACCACTACCTTAAAAGCGCATTGACGGTTCCACCGTTTCCCTGCCTCACAGAAACCACTATTCTTCTTCTTGTCATCTGTCTTCTTCGCGTCTTCTCCTTGCCGCCATGGAAGGTCGTCGCACTCTAGAGACAAGCTTCACTACCCATGACAATAAGAAGATAGATGTCGTCTACACCAATGAGGAGGAGACAGTGGTGCGAGTCCTGAGGATGTACGAGGGTTGGCTTGAGAAAGACGAGGACAAGTTTGTGGGATTGGACCTCGAGTACACCCCGGAGGACCGATATGAAGGGAGTGAAGTCGTCGTCATTCAAATGTCCATGAGGAAACACGTCCTCATCTACCACCTCTCCCAGTTTGTAGATCTGCTCTCTATAGCTAACTGCTTTTAGGGTTTTCTCCTCTTGTTCTTTATCCATTTTCTTATCTTAAAACTACTAGATTTTATTTAGGACCAAATAAATTATGACAAGACAATGTTCAGAGTCTTGATCTTGCATTTACTAAACTTTTCAAAATTATATTCAGATGATGATCTTGCATTGACAAAATATTTGTAGTTACAAATTTTGGTGATGAAAAACTACATACTTTTAGGACTGACAGGAATTATCCGGCACTGCGCCAGTTCCTTGTAGAAAAGGGAATTGTTTTCTGCACTGTCGATAATACAATTGATTTTTCGAAATTTCATCGAGAGGGAATTACAATTCCTGCGCACAACTGGATCGATATTCAGAGTCTTGTCAAGATCCTAGGGGGCTTGAGGAAGGATGGAATGGCATCACTCGCAACTAGAATCCTCAATGAGTCGTACGACAGAATGAAGGCAGATTTCCCTACAGATAGGCACGATTTCTGGGACGAGTGGTCATTGTCTGATATAAACCTGAAGTATGCAGCCATAGATGCTTACGTGACCTACCAGCTGTACAAGAAGATCCATTTTTTTCTATGTTACCTCGTGTCTTGCCCTATTCGCAAGAGGGAAGACGAGCTTAGGGGATCCCTTTGAAGAAAATGCGAATAGCTACGTTTGAAGCTGCATATGCAAAGGAAATGGCTGCATCTGAAGCAGCTGACAGAGAGGCTATAGAAGCAGCTAAAAGAGAGCTTGCAGCTCAAGCAGAAGAAGCTGACAGAGACGATGCAGCTGAAGCAGCAAACAGAGAGGCAGCATCTTCTAGCAGCAATAATCAGGTCTGTGATGTACCGCTAATTGTGTCGTGGGATGCTGTATATAGGAAAGGCAAGTCAGATCCCAGGTGGGACAAAGCATTTCGTGAGCTGTGGAGTGCCAATAATATAAGATCCACCTGGAATGATCGCAGTTGGTCGCCTAGGAACGATGGAAAGCGCCTCAAGTGGGCTGATGAGAAGTGAATTAAATTTTACTCCTTTGTGTTATGTTTCTATTTTGTGGAACTCATTTATCTTATCAAGATGTCTAGCGCCTCAAGTGAGAGTAGTAAAATAAATTTAACCCTCTTTGTGTTATGTTTCTGTATGTGTCTTGTAGCTTGTCAAGATGGTAGCTCGTTAACTGGCAGTTTGAAAGAGTACTTTTTCCTCTCTCGCTAAACATGTATGTTTCATTTTGACCAAATTGGTAGCAAATCTAGAGAAGATTCTCTCTTTGATAATTTGTTCCCTTTTGGACCTCTTTTTGCCTCCGATCTGGTAGCAAATCTAGAGCAGCAAATCACATCAGGAAGAATACATTCACTCAGAAAACAAAACAAATGTAGATATAGCTATGCGCGGATAAATAGGATATAGCATAGAAAGTAGGTTGCTTAAATAGGTTCGATGCATTCAACCGGAAATAGGATGCAAGCAAAATATAGAAAATCAAAAGAAGCTGCTTAGCAGCAGCAGCAGACACATTCAACCCCTCCTTGCATGCGCCTGTGCCTCTGCCTCCTCCCTCCGGCGCTTCCTCCAGTTCTTGCTGCCCAGTCCCTTGATATTGGGGGCCTTGGGCTTGATTGGAGGCATGCGACCCTCTTTGATGGCCACCCGCTGGAGGTTTCGGAGGTGAATGCCGAGAGCCTGGTGTTCAGCGATGTAGGCATTAACGTTCGCGGTCTGGCCGCCTTTGTGGATGCTGGAGCCCGGGCCCTCTGCATGCTTCAGTAAGGAGTTGAAGTCGGTGCCAGCGAGACTCACCTAGCAGAAGGTGATCCCCTTGTAGAAGGGGCAGCTGTAGTCGCCGCTAGCAAAGAAGGAGTCGTACTGGCCGACCTGCAGCCTCCTCAGCACCTGATGAGTCTTGGTGTGCCTGGACTCATCATCGCTATAGACGTCACTGCCGTAAACCTATTGGAAGAAAAGGAAAATGGGGGAGTAGATTATGTAAGAAGATCGAGCAATCGAAATGCGAACAAGCGAATCCTAATAAACCAAGATCTAGCATCCAATGATGGGAACGGTAGAAGAACCAGGGAAGGGGAGCAAACCCTAGTTACCTCCGACCATGGGTCATTGATGCCGGTGTCGTAGGGGTTCAGCGGAGCGATGTACTCATCTGGATTGTAGGTGCCCCTGAAGTGGTGGATCCGCTCGTGACCGGCGGGAGCCTCCTCGTCGGTGGCTACGTTGGTAGCGGGGACGGGGTCCTGGACAGGAACGGTGGCTGCCATCGATGCCTCGACTGGGGCCTGGACGGGGACGGCGGCTGCTTTCAATGTGTCAAGGGGGACCAGCGAGGCGACGGGGGCCTCGTCGGCGGCTACATCGATAGCGGGGACGGGGGCCTGGACGGGAACAGCGGCTGCCATCAATGGCTCGACTGGGGCCTGGACGGGGACGGCGGCTGCTTTCAACGCATCGAGGGGGACCGACAAGGAGACGGGAGCCTCCTCGTCGGCGGCCTCGGAGGCGACGATGGTCACCGTATCCTCCTCCACCATCGCCGGCGCGGACGGGGTATTCTAGGGAGTTTGCAGATGCTGGTGGGACAGTGGAGAGGGTTGCGTGGGGAGAGTGAGAGAGAGTGAGAGTGGGTGTGCGGAGAGTGGCTCTATAGTTAAGGTGGATGGAAGCAAGGCACGTTTCATTGCACCACCGTGCAATGCGCCACGCAGTCTACTGCACCGTGCACCGCGACACGCGCACGGTACGTCACGTTTTTTCCCGGGCCATGCAAGGCAGTTCTGTATTGAGCCACATGTAAAGGGCGCATACACAATTTCTATGTACGAAGTTTGACACGGCCCTAAAATTGGCGATAATTAAAAGTGGAAATGTAGAGGGGAAGGTAGGTGGCTGTACGGCGAGATTTGTGGGGTTATGCTAGATCAGGTAGAGGGATGTGTTGATGACTGCGAGTGACTCGATGAAGACGGAGACGTTAGGTCTCGTCGAGCTCAGCTCTTCGGCCTCCGGCTAGCGCGTGCAAGTTTCTTACGGTGGGGCCTAGTTGGAAGTGAGATTGAGAGCCGCTGCGTAAAAAATGGGATATTAGGGACATTAAAACTGGACCAAAAGGAAGCTCTCTCACGACTCAACAATTTCAGCCATTCGATTCTTCCATCTGATCATTTTTGGCCATCAGATTTGCTTCACTTCTCGCACTGGACCAATTGTCCCTAGGGGAAGCTACTCTGCGTGTCAAAATAGCTTCATGCGATCAATTGGGCCTAAAACTATGCACTAAAGCCTAACTAAGCGGTACTCTACGGCAGCGCTGCGAATTGATATAGCCGTCTCATGCCCTAAAAAAAGGATCACCTCTCCTCTCCCCTCCCCATGGTGACGACCCCCATCCTATCAAATCAAAGCCCCCTCCTCCTCGAAGATCCACTGCCGCTCTGCGAGCCTCAGGCGCAGGAACCCAACAAGGCATGTGCTGGATCCTCCGGCGGTGCGAACCCCCCTCCCCCCCGGAGACGCCACCGGAGCCGGCGGTACGAGATCCCGAGAGGTAGGAGCAGGAGCAGAACTTGAAGCCGCCCCTCCCACCTGATGCAGTTGAGCCCTCTCCCTCCGGCGCATAGGACATCAACGACTCTGCCACAATTTATTCCGCCCCCACTTCACAAACCGGCCCTAATGAAGATGGTGGTGGTCAATAATCTTCGGAGGCATGTAGCTAATTTTGACATGATGGACCTTGCTCTTATCTGCAATATCTGATTTTATTTTTACTTATTGATGTCTATAATTTCCGTACTGAAAGGCATGATAATCACGGGAATGGACATCTAGAAATAAACGAAGTGATTTTCTCGCTTGAAAATTCTTTGATTTTCTATTGCCAAGGTTTTGCCTTCTGCTGTTAATTAATTGTGGTACCTTTCCATGCGCATTCAATTTTCATGTTTGCAGGCTTTGTAGCATAGAACTTGTGAATAACAACTGCTATTCCTCGTGGAGTTACATTCATTTACTTGTGAATAACAAACGATGAATGGAGGTTGCTCAGAACCATGTAGACTTCACAGTGTGCTTATTTAGGTCGCATCAATTCATATTCAGTCTAGCCTGCAGGTCATATGACAACCAAATTTGTATGGAAATCCAATACATATGCCCAATTAATAAGGATCTAATTTTTCTATTATTTTTTTCATCTTAGGTTGGGACCTTTAACTACTGTCGTGAGATTCTGCAGTTATGGCTCAACAAGGTATGCAGGTAACTGCTAGCTACTAATCGTAGAATTCTCATGTGTTTCATCTCCATTACATTACTGAGATTTCAGTGGCGATTTCTAATGATGTGTCAATGGTGGATTCCAAATGGTAGGTTTAAGTATTTATTTCCTTGCAGTTTCAGTTATCATGATTTTTCCTTGTGTTTGGACTCATTGCTACCACTAAATCGGAAAAGGGGTAAAAGCCAGGAAAAATGGAGCCTGGTTAGTTAATTATCCTTGTTTGAGCCAAGACCTGAAGTTAAAAAAATTCTACTAATCGTAGTGCTAGCAAGAACATTCTTCTAATATTCTTGCTATTAAATGGCAACAACAAGAAAATAGTACTGCCAATGCTAAGCTTGATCTATTTCTTATTGTTTTCACATCCGGTCACATTGCAGAGCTTCTCTTTCTAGATAGACCGGTGCCAACTTTGATGATGTGTTGCTGGTGGATGTCAAATAGTAGGACGAAGATGTAGCTCAGTCTGCCAAAACATTATTTATGACAACTTGTAAGTATAGTTGTGGAAGATTTGTTGATGGCATTGGCATAATTGCACATGATAGAAACAATGTGCAAAGCAGTAATAGTTGAAGCAGGAGAATTATGAACAATTTGATCAAATCAAACCTAATATTTGAAGGGCACTCATGCAAATAATTTGCATTGCTAAAACTTAATGTCAAAATGAAGTTGCAACATTGGAACTATTGATGTCCCTAGACGAGCAACTATCATCTTAGAATTGTAACCATTATATGAGAAATACGAGAACATATAGGTCTATAAGTAAACCACAGAACTATTGATTTATCCATATTTAATCTAGCCTTTATATATGTCCTTCATTAGAGGAGAAACAAAAAATCATTGCAATTAAAAGATTAGGGTATTGTGTCTTTATTCATGACTTTTATTTCAATGCACCGGAAGAAACAGTTGGTGAGAGAACAATTATAAGATTGCTGGCTTCTCAGAAGTTATATAAAGAGTAAATTCCGGTTTTTACCCTCTACTTTGACAATTTTGACACTAATTACCCTATTTAAAAAGTTTTCATCCGAGTTACCCCATTTAACAAAAGTTGTGTCAAATTTTACCCCTTCTAAAATTTTGTGAGCATTTTTATCCGCAGGTCCCTAGGTCCCTAGTGTCAGGTACACATCACGCACCAATTGGTTTAATTTGTAATTATTATATGAAAAAAATAAAATCAAGCAATGACCACGCTGCTGTGCCATGTTCAAGTGCTTAAGAATAATTTACTACAATCAAGTGCTCTTTCCCATAGTGTACACCTACAGCCTCTCCCATGATTTATCCTAACATGAAGGACAGATTGTGTCTACCCACAATAAAAAGAACAGATGGTGTCTTGCTTAAGCCGGTCAAAACATATATATGTCAAACTGAACACCACTACTGACCTATTGATCTTTTAAGCGAAAGCAAATAACTGAGTTCTTCTTCGAACAACGGACTTGCTCCACACCCATATAGACTGGTAGACATATGTGCGACGCTTCGATCGGCCGGATCACATGGATTTCCATATGCACTGTAGCAGCTTCGTGGACAAGATCTACATTGCAGTCTTCCCGTGATTAGCATTCCATCGTGGTCGTTTCTTGCGTTTATCTTGTTGGTAGGATAGCAGGGAATGCTCTTTGCACTCAGTAGTTTGACGTCATGGGGTAAGAAAAATTTGAAGGGGTAAAAATTGGCAAAACTTTTGCTAAATAGGGTAATTAGAAAGAAAATTTGCTAAATGGGGTAACTAGTGTCAAAAGTATCAAACTAAGGGGTAAAAATTGGAATTTACTCTTATATAAATCCAGCACATACAGAACCTGTTGTCAATTCCCATCTGTGCGGTTGCAGACAACAATTGATTGAGAAGTCGAAACTGATATTTTTTATGCTTCAACATATTTCTGTCAATTTGATACCAGATACAAACCAAGCAGAAAGACCAAACATATAGCCATCAACAAATTAAGAAAACAGAGGATCGGAGCAATTCATTTTCCTCAGGAAGGTGGGTGCTAGGTAGAAGGGCAAGAAACTGCTGCCGCCCAACATATTTTTTGCTCATCTCAATGTCTTCTTCAGCGTTGTCTACGGCTGACAGTGTTCTTCAGCCTGACACCAAGATCGACCATGGCTGAAGAACACAGCGTGATTGAGCCACATGTGTAACTGTAAGATATGTTAACCGTAGGCGTGGGGCAGGAAGTGAACATATGACAGATCATGTAGTCACGGCTCGTTACACTATTACATCACAGATGTTTAAAAAGTTATTTCTGAGTGTGACTATGCGCGCAACCAAGTGTAAGATGTGTATGTACGAACCATATTCTCTTGTTCCTTGGACCCAGGGGCACAACGAGATGAGCCGGAGAGATTCGAGCATGCCAGACGATCTGATCTCCTCCGCATCAACTTTCTCTTTCCACCGACGAGGACGCCAACGCGTCCTCCTGCACCGGCGAGTAGTGCGTCCTCGAGTCGCGAACTCTGCCGCCACCACCTCCCCCTCATCGCTCATCATTGACCGTCATATCTCTCTCGCCTGTCGTCCATAATCGCTGGGGTAATCAAACAAAGAGATTACTGGATTAGCACCTATGGTCCAATATAGGGCGAGGAATAAATCAAATTCCTGCAAACAAGAAGAGGGAGCCTAGGAATCGAGCATACGGCATGCCCCAGGGGAGAGGAGGTGAGCAGGGCATAAATACCCGTCCACTACAACCGGAAGGGAAGGAAACAGAAAGAGCGGTGGCGGCACACCTTCTACGCCATTAATTGCACGAAGAAACGGCGGCCACATAGTGGCTTCCCCCTGCGCCGTCCAAGTCAATGTACACGAAGGAAGAGATAAGAACCGCATGGTGCACGGTGCGCCTGCCTCCCCTACTGAATGAAGGCCCAGTTAATACAGGACGCGTTGGCAACATGTTGGCCCGATTCACGGCAAAGCACCTAGTTCAGTTTCCAGAGCAGCTGCCCCTAAACGTTTCGCGGGCCGTCAGGCTCGGGAGGCGAGTAAAAACCGCCTTTGACGCACCGTGGGACGACCACAAGATCTCGAGCGTTAGATGGCCACATCCGATGGTTCAAGCTACCAAATCATTGTGGAGGCTTCCAGGTAGGCAAGTTATACTGTTTCTTAATTGTGGTTTTCTGTTATACTTCCACTTTTGGTGATAATGTTTGAATACACCCCTTTGATAGTTTGGAGCGGTGGCATATTGAATGGTGACATTTCAGTGTATTTTTTTTTGCAGTTCTATATTTAGAATTTTAGATAGATATTCCTACATGGAGGCACTATATTCCTATGTGTTCACAATTTACTAGATATCTTCACTTCTCAAATTCTCATATATTCCTATCATTCTTTTTTCAAATGGTACGGATGCGGGAACACATGCTTTTCTTTGGTTGCTGATCAGTTGTTGACCAACATATGACAACTATAGGCTAACTTATATAGAAATTTAACTTCCATGTTTCATGTGCATATATTTATAGGAATATTCAACTATTACATCAAAATAATTGACGGGCGCGGCAACACGCGCCATCATGATCTAGTGTCTTATTAAAATCAAGTGACAATAAATTGCAGCTGTCCATCGACAACCGTGCACTCGATGACGCATGTGTTATGGCGTAGTAGTAGCAGTAGTAGGCTTTTCAGACTTGATTAAACATGACATGACCAGTCGACGACTTTTTCCATGGACGGCTTCGTGTTCCTTCTTGTAGAAGTCTCACTGAGGGAGACGTCCGTTGTCGTGGAAATGGCCACGGCAGTCGCTGCAGTAGGCAGCGATTGATAGAATCGGGGGCGAGAGGTGGCGGCCATCTGCGGTACGAGATAGGGGTGGATGCACATGGGTTTACCCAGGTTCGGCCCCCCGGAGGGTAAAGACCTACTCCTGCTAGATTAGATTGATGGAGAGCGAGTTACAGGGATGGCGAGCTCGGCGTCTAAGCAGCGAGTCGCTTGAAGGGGTGTATGATGGAACGTAAGTCCTCAGAGTACCCTAGGGAGGTTTATATAGGAGGCACCATGCTAGGGTTTACAATTTAGAACTGAACAAGATATGGATTCGGAGGCTTTGACCTAATCTGACTGGGCTTCGAATATCCATCTGGGCCTCCAGTCTCCAATTGCCAGGCCTTCTCCTCAGTCGCATTCCAGTCGCCATCCCGCAGGCCCACTCGCTAAGCCTTTGACCCAATCGGAACGACCTGCTGGGCATACCCCATTCGGCATATCCCCATTAGTAGTCCCCGAGGCCATCGTTGATTCAAACGCAGGTGTTCATTTGGCAGTCAGAGTAGGGGAGTCCAATTTGGCCGCCCAGTCGAATCGGCGATGGACTCTGCCAAAACCAAGGAAATTCTCCACCGGGTTTCTAGTCGCTGCTTCGGCGAATGCAACTGCTTCCAAGTCACTGCCCCGCCGACTGGACATGGCACAGTTGTAGGCGAGTCGAGTGAAGGAGTTGGACCATCAACTTGGTCAAAACTATCCGTTGGGTAGTCCAACGGTAACTTCGGCGCAATTACCGCGGGTAACAGCTACTCCGAGATTGGCGGGTAGCACTCCTTTATAAGGGGAGTGACAGATCAGTCTTGCAGATACTTCCTCACATTCTTCATCCTCGCGCATCCATTCCTTCTGTCTTCCCTCGATCCAGATTTTCCAGACCAAGCGATCCGGCTTTCTTCCTGATGGTTCCTCCGAAAGGTTCGTGGGGGGGAATCCAAGTGCACCGCGGCGCATCTCAGGTCCTTTGAGGATGCCGGGGTCCTCCGCAAGGGGGATTGGCGAATCCACGCGTCTTCCAAGATCGAGCCGAAGCCGCGCGCTGGCGAGTTCATCTGCTTCCCAAGCCATTTAGAGAGGGGCTTGGGGTTCCCTACTTTGTTATTCTTCCGGCGGTTCTGCGCATATTATGCGATCAAACCGTTGGATCTCGGACCGCATAGCATCAAGCAGCTGGCGATCTTCGTCACCTTCTGCGAATGCTACCTCGGATGCAGGCCGTACTTCCCGCTGTGGCTGGAGCTTTTCCACGGCCGCATTGGGCGCGAAGGGTCCGGCAGCCCAATCTTGGCGGCCGTAGGCGTCACCTTTCAGTTCAAGACGAAGGTCAATTTTGTCAAGCTCATGCTGCCGAAGAAGGCCACGAGTGAGTGGAAGAAGAGCTGGTTCTACGTGAAGGAGTTCACCCCCTCCAGCGAAGTGGCATTGCCGGAATTCGTCACGGAGAGAGGCGAGCCCCATCGGCTGGCAACGGACAGGCTCCCCGACGATCAAAGGATGGCCATTGCGGAAATGATGGACCAGATCTAGAAGCTGAAGGGCCAAGGGCTGTCTTTGATCAACCTGTACAACTGCTAGCTCGGGCGGCGCCTGGTTCCATTGGTGGCCCAGCTGCACTGGATGTACGAGTATAGCAGGAAGAACAATCCTTCCCGGACCAGCAAGGAGTCATGGGATGCTGAAGACTACAAGGCCGCCCTAAATAAGATTACTGACGTGGAATTTACAACCACGTCGGCCGGGCTCGCTCCGTATGTGCCTGTGAAGAACGAAGCCCCCACGGTAAGTCTTTTTCTCCGAATTTATCTTAAGTCGTGATTCCTTCGGTGCAATTTGTAGCCGCATCATCTGAAACTTATTTGTGTCCACTCTCAGTTGTTCCAAGTTCTGGAAGGCTGGCTTCCCCCACTCGACGAAGAGGTCCCCCAAGAGTTCAAGGAGGGTGCCGAAGGAGAATCCTCTGACAACAAAGAGGAGGAGGTGGAGGTTCCTCCCCTAGCGCCCGCGTCCTGCAAGACTCGCATGCAGAAGGAGCGCGAGTTCGAGGCAAGCCGTAGTCTTGAAGAGCGTGAAGACGACGATGAGATCTTGCAAGAGCATAGTTCTCGGCGAACAGCCACGCCGGTGAAGCCCGCGTGCAAGCCGAAGTCGCCAGCAAAGAAGCCGACGTCACCGTCCAGGTCTGCGGTGGTGTTTGAGTCGGATGGCGAGTCCGACGATGACACGTCCAAGACCTCACGCAAGATCCCGAAGGGCGGGGTTCCGATGATGGGATCAGAGGCTGAGGGCACCGAAGCGATGGTGGAAGTTCCCCTTGCAGTGATCACGCCAACAGCTTCGATGGCGCCAGAGCAGGAGGTAGCTGAAGCTGCAGCGTCAAAGTCACCGCGACCTTCGGGGATGACAGCATCTTCTAAGTCGGAGATTCCTGCGACCATGGCTTCATCGTCGAAGAGGCCTGCAGTGTCGTGGGCTTCGGATGTCTTCGAGAAAGGCCTCACGTGCAAGCTAGGACCGGAGCTAGATAAGCCCGCCCACATCAGCACGGGGTTGCGTGTTCTTCCAGTCGCCAAGTAAGTCTCGGGTTTCCTTTCCGATTGTTGGACGACTTTGTGTGATTTCTTTGCTGACTTTGGAGGTTTTTGTAGATCCGGCGCTAAGAAGATATGCCGCCCTTCGGTAGCTAAAATTCCATCGACCGTCACCATGGGGGAAGGCGAACTCCCTAGGAAGAGGAAACCTGCTGTGGATGTTGTGCCTGCTGAAGACGCGAAGAAGCAGAAGGGTGAGCCCGATGAGGCTGCAGCACAAGATAGCGCCAGAGGGAGTGGTGCCACCACTGGTGGCGAGGAGGTGGCAGCCACTCAATCGGAGCCAGCTGAGGGGGCTCCAACGGCAGTACCACCAGCTCCAGCGACCAGTGCCTCGGCGAGGGCGTCCGCGTCGTTCCCACGCTTCATGGCGAGGGGTTTTCTGATCGTGGCGGAAACCCAATCTCTGCAGATGCTGGAGATCATCGATGAGGACGTCAGACCACGCCGCGGGCGTACCTCCTTCGTGGTCCCTACGACGGACGCCAGAGAACTTCACAATATGCTTGGCGCTACCATTCAGGTATGTCCAGTCCCGAGTGTCTAGTCGCTGAATTTCAGCGACTAGGCACTAAGTTTCTTCTAGTCGCTAGTCCCCGAGTGTCTAGTCCTTGAATTTCAGCGGCTAGGCACTGAGTTTCTTATAATCGCCAGTCCCCAAGTGTCTAGTCACTGAATTTCAGCGACTGGACACTGAATTTGTGTTTTTGCATTTGCTTATTTTTCATTCTGCTTGCAGGGCTTGCAAAGGGAGTTGGCTGATCGGCAGGCCGCAAAAGACCGTCTAGAGCGTGATCTGCACGTGGCACAAGAGGCAAACCGGCGACTCCAGGAGACTGCCGGTGAGTACTTGTTTTAGTTGGCGATTGCGAGTTGCTGATGTTGACGGAGTTCTGACTGTTGTTTCTATTCCGTGCAGATAGTCTTCCGACCGCCATTGCCAAAGCCCGAGAAAGGTATGTTCCAGCTGCCGAGCTGGACGTGGCGAATGGGCGTATCGACTCGCTGGTGAGGGAGTTGGAGGAGGCAAAAGAGGCCGTGATCTCCTCTAAGGATAGGGCGAAGGCCGCAGTCGCCGCGGCTGAGGAAGAGGGGAAGGCTGCAGACTCCATCATCCTTGGCCTGCAGGGCAATCTCGCTGCCTTGGAGAAGCACGTCACCGAACACTGCCGGAAGGTCCTTGGTGAGTCGTTGCTCTTGACTTGTGCAATGAGTCCCCGAGTAGGTGAATTCGTGGTGGCACTAACGTCTGATGTTGCAGCTGTGATAGGTCAAAGCGATCCAGTGGTGCAAACCTTCAATGCTTCGCAGTGTGTGACCGCGGTGGTGAATGCAGCCACCGCCTCGGTATTGCGCGTCCAAGCGGTTCTCCAAGGAATGTCCCCCACCGAGGTTATACCTGGGGGACTGACTGAAGTGTGGCGCTACATGGAGGAGGTACCCAACATCGTAGAGTGGATGGCACGTTCGGCTTTCAGGCGCAGGGCCACCACGGCGTTAAGCCTGGGGCTCGCGCACTTCCCTGACGACTTTGACCTTGACGACGTCACCAGCGGCTACCCTTCGGTGACTGGTGCAGTGGAGATGTCAGAGGTGTTGAGGCTAACCGCCAAAGCTGCCCCCTTTGCTGACCGGGTGTTGGCGATGGGGGACCTGCTGCCATACCAGGAGACAGTGGTGGCGCCGGGCGACCCCGAGCCGGAACATCGCGACCTGAAGTCGGAGCAACCCTTCCGGTCGGCGCTGTCGAAGTCGCTGACAACCTACCCGACGAACCCATGACAGTCGTTTGTCCGTGTCAAGGGTGGTGGCGATGCTTCTTCATCAGGCCTGCAAACTAGATAACTTCTCTGGGAAGTTTGTAAGATATGCCAAGTGACGACTTTTGTAATATGAACAATATTTGTGTATGGGAGTAAGAGGAGTCAATCGACTCGCAATGCAAGCTTAATTGTGTGGTGTATTTAACTTTTGTTTGAGCGAGTCCCCGAGCGCGTCTGCCCTTTGGTGTAACTCGTTTTTGTACATATGTGTTCGCTTTGGATTTTTGTGTTGGTTGTCCCTTGCGACTCTAGAGGGGCGAGTCCCCGAGTGTGAGTGGGGTTATTTTAGGCGAGTCCCCGAGCGTGTGCCTATTACAGGTTATTTGTGCGTTGTTTGTAACGCGTCTCTCCCCCTGGCTCGGAGAGCCAGTTGCGTGGCGAGTCCAAGGCAGCTCTCTTACTTGGTGTGTTGCCAAGCCGCGTGAGGGTTTCTGTTTGCGAAGTCCCTGTGCGTGGTACTTAACCATTCGAGTCGCTTTGCTCGAGGATGGGAAGGACAGGTCGCTGTGGGAAGCGAGCATCGGTCGTCTTGGCCCGGTGGGCCAGTCGAGCGTGGCGACTCCGATGGTGGCTCTGGGTTGGCGTGTTCGTGGACGGCACAAAGCCCGAATACCTTCGGTGCCCCTGTGTCGCACTACTTAGCTGTTCCGGTCGCTCGACCAAGGGTTGACTTCCGTAGGTAGTGTATTTCTTAATGTACAAGTGCGAGTGGCACAAGAGTATGGCGAGTGAACACAATTTCTGCGATCCAAATGAATTTCATTATATATCATCTGGGTACAAGTTTGAGTTCTATGTATAGAACTTTCGGAGAAGGTTTACATTCCATGGCCTCCCAACCTCAAGTTGGCCATTGCCTCGTATGTCGATGAGGTAGTAGGCATCGTTGCCGAGGACACGTCCTATGGCGAATGGCCCCTCCCATGGAGGGGAGAGATTGTGCATGCCTTTCTTGTCCTGGGCAAATCGTAGGACCAAGTCGCCCTCCTGGAAGGTGCGGGTCCAGACTCGGCGGCTGTGGTAGCAGCAGAGTCCTTGCTGGTAGATGGCGGTGCAGGAGCGAGCCAGGTCGCGTGCCTCATCGAGCTGGTCGATGATGTCTTGGCGGGCAGTCTCATTTGTCGCCTTGACGTAGTTGGCGACTCGAGGTGAATCGTGTTCCACGTCCATCGGCATCACGGCTTCGGTGCCATATACCATGAAGAAGGGCGTGAACCCCGTGGAGCGGTTGACGGAGGTGCGGATCCCCCATATTACGGAGGGGAGCTCTTCAACCCAGTATCCTGGGGTTCACTCGAGGGCACTTGGAGTCGTGTCTTGAGTCCATGGAGGACACTCCGATTGGCGCGTTCTGCTTGGCCGTTTGACTTTGGGTGGGTGACTGAGGCGAGGTCAAGTCGTATGCTATGCTCCTCGCAGAATTCCGCCATGGCGCCCTTGGCGAAGTTGGTGCCATTGTCCGTTATGATGCTATGCGGGTAGCCGTACCGGTAGATGAGCTTGCGGAGGAACTTGGTGGCCATCTTGCCGTCGAACTTTTTGATCGGCTTGGCTTCGACCCATTTGGTGAATTTGTCGACCGCGACCAGGAGGTCGGTGAAGCCGGATGGGGCCTTCTTGAACGGACCGACCATGTCCATGCCCCATATGGCGAATGGCCAGGTGATGGGGATGTTCTTGAGTGCCAAACCTGGGAGATGCATCGGCGTACTTCTGGCATCCAACGCATTGTTGGATGATGTCGGTGGCATCGGCGTGTGCGGTTAGCCAGTAGAAACCGTGCCACATGGCCTTGGTGACCAGCGACTTGGCGCCGACATGATGGCCGCAGTCGCCGGCGTGGATGTCCTGGAGGATCTTACATCCTTCTTTTGGCTATACACAGCGAACACGCCGGTCATGCTGCATTTTTGGAGCTCGCCGTTGATGATGACGAAGGACTTGCATCAGTGCACGATCATTCACGCTTCCGTCTCGTTGCTTGGGAGGATCTTGTGCTCGATGAAGGCGACATATGGTGTCGTCCAGTCGCTGGGCTCCACGATCATGGCGACTAGGGCTGGCTCAGGTTGTAGTGGTATCCCGACGTCGATCTCCTTCGGCGGGAAGACCGAAGGCTTGTGGATGATGTCGAGGAAGACGCCTGCGGGTGGTGTTTTCCAAGCCGACCTGATGCGGGAGAGGGCGTCTGCTTCCTCGTTCTTTCGCCTGTCGATCCACTCGACTGAATAACCATCGAAATGTCCTCCCAGTTGGTCTACCGCTTGGTGGTATGCTATCATTGTCGGGGAGACGGAGTTGCAGGTCCCGGCGACTTGGCCGGCGACTAGATCGGAGTCGCCGTAACACCGTAGGCGGTTGATGTTCATCTCCTTGGTAGCCCGTACTCTGCCATGTTGTTGGTGCAGGGCCTCGTACTCTGCCATGTTGTTGGTGCAGGGCTTGAAGTTGAGGTGGAGCACATAGCGGAGCTTGTCTCCCTTGGGGAGGTCAGTGTGACCCCAGCCCCGGCGCCGTCGGTGTTCTTGGACCCGTCGAAGTGGAGCGACTTGTAGTGGAGGTATGGGAGCTTCTCCGGCTACTGTGCTTCTTCCCAGTCTGCGAGGAAATCAGCCAGGGCTTGCGACTTGATCGCTTTGTGGGGCTCGTACTTGATGTTGTGGACACCGATTTTGACGGCCCACTTGGCGACTCTCCCAGTTGCCTAGCGATTGCGTATTATGTCCTGCAGTGGCGCGGAGGATATGATCATGATTGGGTGTTCCTGGAAGTAGTGTGGGAGTCGTCGTTGAGCTTGGAATACCGCGTATACCAGTTTCTGATACTGCGGATAGCGCTGTCTTGAGTCTGCCAGGACTTCGCTGATGTAGTAGACGGGGCGCTGCACGGGGTGCTCCTTGCCCTCCTCTGGCCGTTCGACGACCATCACGACGCTGACGACTCGAGTGGAAGCTGCCACATAGACGAGCATTGGCTCTTTGTCGATTGGGGCAGCTAGGAGTGGAGCCGCAAGTAGCACCTCCTTGAGTTCTTTGAGTGTGTTGTCCGCCTCCGCGTCCCATTGGAACGTGGGATTCTTGCGCATCAGGCAGTAGAGGGGCATTGCCTTCTCACCGAGCAGAGGGATGAAACGACTGAGAGCCGCGACTCGCCCGGCCAACTTCTGGACATGTATCCCAGGAGTTGTCCAGTGGGGACACCAAAGGTGCATTTTCCTGGGTTGAGCTTGATGTTGTTCTCCACAGGTTTGCGAAGGTTTCAGCCAAGTCGGCGAGCAGGTCGTCCTGGCATGTGGATTTTACCACCACGTCGTCGATATAGACGTGTATGTTGTGGCCAATTTGGCTCGCGAGGCACTCTTGCATGCACCTTTGGTAGGTTGTGCCGGCGTTCTTGAGGCCGAACGTCATGGCCGTGTAGCAGAAGGCACCAAATGGAGTGATGAACGTCGTCTTCTCCTCATCCTTGACCGCCATTTTGATCTAGTTGTAGCCAGAATACGCGTCAAGGAAGCATAGCGACTCTGATCCCGCGGTCGAGTCAATGATCTGATCGATGCGCGGTAGGACGAACTCCTCCTTCGGGCAGGCGCTATTGAGGTTGGTGTAATCGATACACATTCTCCATGTGTTGTTCTTTTTCAGGACCAGGACTAGGTTTGCCAGCCACTTGGAGTATTTGATTGGCCGAATGAATCCTGGGGCTAGCAGGCACTGTACTTCTTCGGCGATTGCTCGGCGGCGCTCTTCATTGAAGGGCCGTAGTGACTGCTTTACTGGTCGCACTTTGGGGTCGGTGTTGAGTTTGTGCTCAGCGAGTTCCCTCGGGACACCAGGCATGTCAGATGGTTTCCATGCGAAGATGTCACGATTCTCATGGAGGAACCCGATGAGCGCGCTTTCCTATGCAGGGCTCATGTGTGCCCCAATGGTGACCGTCTGGCTGGAGTCGCCCGGGACGAGCTCGACGGTGCAGATGTGCATGGTCGCCTCGAATGTGGAGCTCGCGGCGGTTGGCTTCTTCAGGATGGTAGGGTCGTCCTTGTTGATGTTGCCCGCGTATTTCGCGAGCTCCTTCGCATTGTCAGTCTCCGCGACGATGACGACGTCAGCGAATTCAGCGCCTTTGTCTTTGCATTCCACGGCCATATCGGGGTCGCCGTGGACGGTGATGATGTCGCTTTGCCCTGGAAGCTTCATCATATTGTAGGCGTAGTGGGGGGCCGCCATGAATTTGGCGAATGTTTGGCGTCCTAGGACGCAGTGGTAGGGGCTGTGGAAGTTCACCAGCTCGAACTTGATCCGCTCGGTGTGGTAGTTTCCTGGTGTGCCGAAGGTGACTAGCAGGGTTACTTTTCCGATCGGGTATGCCTCCCGACCAGGGACGATGCCGTGGAAGGTTGTCAGGGTCGGCTTGATTGCTGATTCTAGGACCTGGAGCCTCTTGAACGTGTCCAGGTACATGATGTTCATGGAGCTCCCATCGGCCATCAGTGTCTTGGGCAGCCAGTAGTCGGCCACTTTGGGCCTGACCACCAGGGCGACTCGCCCTGGGTACTCGATCTTTGGTGCATGGTATTGGCGACTCCAGGTGATGCTTTGCTCAGACCAGTTGAGGAAGTGGGTAATATCGACCTGTGTCACCATGTTAACGGAGACTGCGTGGGCGAGGACCTTCCTCTCGCGCTTGGTACGGAGCCTGGTGAAGGTGTGGAGTGATCCGACAGCGTTGCCGAAGCCACCGACGTTTCTGTTATCCCATGGCGGGTTATTGTTGGGGTCGTCTCGTGCCCGCCTTGTTTTTTCGATCTCCTTGAGGGAGTGGCAGTCGGCGGTAGTGTGGGTGGCAGGTTTTCCCTCCCTGCTATGGCAGACGCAGGGTTGGTTGAGTAGGGCGGCGGGGTCGAATTTCGGCCTCGCCGTGTTGTTGGCGCGGTAGTTTCCGCTGTCGCGGTAGTTTCCTCCGTCACGGCAGAAGATCTTCGGGTCGCGTTGGCCGTAGCCGCCATTGGCGACAAAGTCGACTTGCCCGTCACCGCGGCACTTGCTGGTGATACGAGTGTTGCTATAGCGCATGTCACGCTGTCGCGCGCTATCGTGGGTGCTGACGCAGCGTCTTCCCCCCGACTCGTCGTCAGAGTCCTGGTTGGGGACTTCCTCCGCGTAGCGCTTGGCAATCTCGAGGAGGTCGGGGATGTTGTCGAGTGTCCGGTAGACCCTCTTGATCTTGGCGACCAGGGGTTCATACCGGCACGCGTTCTTGAAGCAATGTATTGTCGTGTCCGGGTGGATGCCGGAGGCGTTGATCCATAGCTCCTGCCACCTTTGGATCTAGTGGTGGGTCGACTCGCGTTGTCCCTAGATGCATCATTCCAGGTCCTCGATGGTGGTGGCATGGGTGTAGGAGCCTTCAAAGTGCCTGACGAAGGTGTCCCGCATCTCCTCCCACGAGTCAATGCTGTCGGCAGGGAGGGTGTTGATCCATTGCTGGGTAGCATCCTTCATCATCAGGGGGAGGTAGCGAGCGGCTAGCAGGTCGGTGTGGCCGGCGATTCCCATTGCCATGAGGTATTGTCTAGCCAGACCGCTGGATCGTACGTTGGATCGTACTTTTCGATCTCCTTGGGTGCCTTGAAGTTGGCAGGGTACTTCTCGCCTTGAATCATAGGTCCGAAGCACTGGGGACCGACTCGGCTGAGGGAGCCCCTGGGTTCGGGGTCGCCGCGGTTGGTGAGGGTGTGCTTCAAGTTGTTGGGCTAGCACGCCCGCCAAGCTTGATTGTTGATGATGTGCGTTCGGTCATTGATGGGCTGCCCGTTGGCGACGACCGTGTTGTTCACCGGTCGTGGTTCGTTGGTGGAGAGCGCGGGGTTGGCGGCCCGTGGCTGGTTCGCCAGGGGCTGCGGTGGTGGGAAGGTCACGGCGTTGGCGATGGTTGGGTGGCCCCTTGAGGATGCCCTGCTTGCCGAGGAGCGGGAATACATCCGCCCCCGCGGGTCGACTCCCGCGGCTTCCTACTCGACGGCCCTGGCGAGTAGGGCCTTGGCGTACTGGATATGCAGCGCGACTTCTCCCTGGACATCGAGGTTGGCGACTGTGGCATCAGCCGTGATGACATTGTCCATCCAGGTGGAGTACAGTGGGAGTCCGTTGGTGTCGCGGGCCTGTGGCGAGATTATGATCCGCAGCTGGTCCGGTGGGGGCGCACGACCAATGGGTGGTGGCGGGGCCCCAGTCGCTAACGCACCGGGTGGTGGTCGATTGCTGCCACCTAGAGGGGCGTTCTCGCAGTACTCGTGCTCGGCCACGCGTGCGGGGTCGCTTTCGTCATTGAAGTTTAGGACGCAGCCCTAAACGTTGGGGTTCAGGCGGGTCCTGATGCGACGCTGGTGGTAGAGCGACAGCTCCTGCGCCGTTGCCCGCTCGAGGTGGAATTTCTCGTGCTTGGCTAGCTCCTTGTGCTGCGCCTCCTCCAGTCACAGGAGGGCTTCCTCCACCTCCGTGGCCGTCGCGGTTGGAGGGATTGGTGTGGAGAATGGATCTAGCGGGGCAACCGTGCTGCCCGCCATGTAGATCGTGTTGAAGAGGATTGGATCTAGCGCGGAAGTCCTCGGGGGACTCCGAGCCAGAGTCAGAATCGAATATCCCGAGGATTGAGGAGTCCTCGAAGTCCTAGGATTGGAGACCCGCGTGATGGAGTCCTCCCATGATGCTGCGGTGATGGATCCGTGACCGAGGCAGGGGTCGTGGAGTCGGCGTCGTCATGGAGGGCTGCGTCGTCCACAGTGGTGTTGGTCTCGACCGCGTTGCTAGCGCTGAGTCGTACTCGGAGGCAAGGATCCTGATGGATCGGACCTGCTCCTCCGAGAGCAAATCGCGGCATGGCGGTGATCCGCCGACGATCATCGTCGATGTCGGGTCGACTGCGCCAGTGAAGCCGACGAACAGGTTGATGGAGCCAACCGGCATTATCATGCTGTGGGTGACCGGGCGAGACGCCGGTATGTAGCTGCTGGGAAGGATCTGTAAGATCTTGCTGATGGCGATCATGCGGCCGGTGGCGATCGACCGGTCGATCAGCAAGTAGGGTCTCGCCGCAGAACTTAGGCCAGTCCGGCTAGGCCCCACGGTGGGCGCCACTGTCGTGGAAATGGCCACGACAGTCGCTGCAGTAGGCAACAATTGATAGAATCGGGGCGAGAGCTAGCGGCCATCTGTGGTGCGAGATGGGGGTGGATGCACATGGGTTTACCTTGATGGAGAGCGAGTTACAGGGGTGGCGAGCTCAGCGTCTAAGCAGCAAGTCGCTCGAAGGGGTGTATGATGGAACGTAAGTCCTCAGAGTACCCTAGGAAGATATATATAGGAGGCACCTCGCTAGGGTTTACAGTTTACAACCGAACAAGATATGGATTCGGAGGCTTTGACCTAATCCGAATAGGCTTCGAGTACGCGTCTAGGCCTCCAGTCTCCAATTGCTAGGCCTTCTCCTCAGTCACATTCCAGTCGCTGTCCTGCAGGCCCACTCGCTAAGCCTTTGACCCAATCAGAACATCCTGCTGGGCATACACCATTCGGCATATCCCCATCACCGCTGTTGTCTCACGATGTACTCTGAAGGGCACGATGTGTGCAATGATCATCGTTGGATCACACAAAATCAACGATTGGTGCGCACGATCCGCGTGACAATTGTGATAACCAATCAGGGAGTAGCAGACAGAGTGAGCACATGTTTGGGCTTCTACAAAAGATAGAGAGAGGGGGCAAAACTGAGTAGTATCAAAAAACCAAGGGCAAAACTGAGTAGTATAAAAATGGAAAGTGAGTGTCCTGTACAATGAAATACATCGTGGCATACATCAAATTATGCCAAGATAGATCCACTAGAGTTCATTGGATGTGTGTTCTTCTCATAAACCACATGGACCCACTAGAGTTCGTTGCATGTGTGTTATTGTCATAAACCACATGGATCAACCGGTGTCATTGCATGTGTGTTCTTTTCATAAACCACATGTTGATCCACCAATGTCATTGAATGTGTGTTCTTTTCATGAACCACATATGGATCCACTAGTGTCATTGAATGTGTGTTCTTTTCATGAACCAGATATGGATCCACCAGAGTCATTGCATGTGTGTTCTTTCAATAAACCACACATGGATCCACCGGTGTCATTGCATGTGTGTTCTTTTCATGAACCACAACTAGAGTCATTGCATGTGTGTTCTTTTTCACAAACCACATAAGGATCCACCAGTGTCATTGGATGTGTGTTCTTTTCATGAACCACACCCAGTGTCATTGCATGTGTTTTCTTTTCACAAACCACATAAGGATACACCAGTGTCATTGGATGTGTTTTCTTTTCATAAATCACACCCAGTGTGATTGCATGTCTTTTCTTTTCACAAACCACATATGGATCCACCAGTGTCATTGGATGTGTGTTCCTTTCATGAACCACACCCAGTGTCATTACATGTGTGTTCTTCTCACAGAACACATATGGATCCACCAGTGTCATTACATGTGTTTTCTTCTCATGAACCACAACTAGAGTCATTGCATGTCTGTTCTTCCCACAAACCACACATGGATCCACCAATGTCATTGCATGTCTGTTCCTTTCATAAACCACACATGGATCCACCAGTGTCATTGCATGTGTGCTATTTTCATGAACCACACCCAGTGTCATTGCATGTGTGTTGTTCTCACAAACCACATATGGATCCACCAGTGTCATTGCATGTGTTTTCTTCTCATGAACCACAACTAGAGTCATTGCATGTCTGTTCTTCCCACAAACCACACATGGATCCACCAGTGTGATTGCATGTCTATTCTTTTCACAAACCACAGCTAGTGTCATTGCATGTATGTTCTTTCCACAAACCACATATGGATCCATCGGTGTCACTGGATGTGTGTTCTTTTCATGAACCACAGCCAGAGTCATTTGCATGTGTGTTCTTTTCATGAACCACAGCTAGAGGCATTTGCATGTGTGTTCTTTTTCACAAACCACACATGGATCCACCAGTGTCATTGCATGTCTGTTCTTTTCATGAAACACAACTAGAGTCATTGCATGTCTATTCTTCTCAGAAACCACATAAGGATCCACCAGTGTCATTGGATGTGTGTACTTTTTATGAACCACACCCAGTGTCATTGCATGTGTGTTCTTCTCACAAACCATACATGGATCCACTAGTGTCATTGCATGGTTGTTCTTCTCACAAACCACATATGGATCCACCAGAGTTGATTGCATGTCTGTTCTTTTCACAAACCACATATGGATCCACCAGTGTCATTGGATGTGTGTTCTTTTCATGAACAACACCCAGTGTCAATGCATGTTTGTTCCTTTCATAAACCACACATGGATCCACCAGTGTCATTCCATGTGTGTTCTGTTCATGAACCACAGGTAGAGTAATTGCATGTATGTTCTTCTCACAAACCACATGAGGATAAACCAGTGCCATTGCATGTATGTTCTTTTCATGAACCACAGCTAGAGTCAATGCATGTCTGTTCTGCTCACAAACCACATAAGGATCCACTAGTGTCAATGGATGTGT
Source organism: Avena sativa (assembly GCA_916181665.1). Lineage (NCBI taxonomy): Eukaryota > Viridiplantae > Streptophyta > Magnoliopsida > Poales > Poaceae > Avena > Avena sativa. The sequence continues at coordinate 360,715,430 of OV702290.1, read as the reverse complement.
GTTCTTTTCATGAACCACACCCAGTGTCATTGCATGTGTGTTCTTCTCACAAACCACACATGGATCCACCAGTGTCATTGCATGTGTGTTCTCACAAACCACATATGGATCCAGCAGAGTTCATTGCATGTATGTTCTCCTCACAAACCACACATGGATCCACCAGTGTCATTGCATGTCACACCTAGTGTCATTGCATGTCTGTTCCTTTCATAAACCACACATGGATCCACCATTGTCATTGCATGTGTGTTCTTTTCATGAACCACGCCCAGTGTCATTCCATGTGTGTTCTTTTCATTAAACCACAAATGTATCCACGAGTGCCATTGGATGTCTGTTCTTTTCAAGAACCACATATGGATCCACCAGAGTTCATTGCATGTCTGTTCTATTCACAAATGACATATGGATCCACCAGTGTCATTGGATGTGTGTTATTTTCATGAACCACACCCAGTGTCATTGCATGTCTGTTCCTTTCATAAACCACACATGGATCCACCAGTGTCATTGCATGTGTGTTCTTTTCATGAACCACACCCAGTGTCATTGCATGTGTGTTCTTCTCACAAACCACATACGGATCAACCAGTGTCATTGCATGTGTTTTCTTCTCATGAACCACAGCTAGAGTCATTGCATGTCTGTTCTTCCCACAAACCACACATGGATCCACGAATGTGATTACATGTCTATTCTTTTCACAAACCACAGCCAGTTTCATTGCATGTGTGTTCTTCACACAAACCACACATGGATCCACCAGTGTCATTGCATGTGTGTTCTTATCACAAACCACATATGGATCCACCAGAGTTCATTGCATGTATGTTCTCCTCACAAACCACACATGGATCCACCAGTATCATTGCATGTCTGTTCTTTTCATGAACCACACCCAGTGTCATTGCATGTCTGTTCCTTTCATAAACCACACATGGATCCACCAGTGTCATTGCATGTGTGTTCTTTTCATGAACCACACCCAGTGTCATTGCATGTGTGTTCTTCTCACAAACCACATATGGATCAACCAGTGTCATTGCATGTGTTTTCTTCTCATGAACCACAGCTAGAGTCATTGCATGTCTGTTCTTCCCACAAACCACACATGGATCCACCAATGTGATTACATGTCTATTCTTTTCACAAACCACAACCAGTTTCATTGCATGTATGTTCTTTCCACAAACCACATATGGATCCATCGGTGTCACTAGATGTGTGTTCTTTTCATGAACCACATCTAGAGTCATTTGCATGTGTGTTCTTTTCATGAACCACGGCTAGAGTCATTTGCATGTGTGTTCTTTTTCACAAACCACACATGGATCCACCAGTGTCATTGCATGTCAGTTCTTTTCAAGAACCACAACTAGAGTCATTGCATGTCTGTTCTTCTCAGAAACCACATCAGGATCCACCAGTGTCATTGGATGTGTGTACTTTTCATGAACCACACACAGTGTCATTGCATGTGTGTTCTTCTCACAAACCACACATGGATCCACCAGTGTCATTGCATGTCTGTTCTTCTCACAAACTACATATGGATCCACCAGAGTTCATTGCATGTCTGTTCTTTTCACAAACCACATATGGATCCACCAGTGTCATTGGATGTGTGTTCTTTTCATGAACCACACCCAGTGTCATTGCATGTGTGTTCCTTTCATAAACCACACATGGATCCACCAGTTTCATTGCATGTGTGTTCTTTTCATGCACCACAGCTAGAGTTATTGCATGTCTGTTCTTCTCACAAACCACATAAGGATACACCAGTGTCATTGCATGTCTCTGCTTTTCATGAACCACAGCTAGAGTCATTGCATGTCTGTTCTTCTCACAAACTACATAAGGATCCACAAGTGTCATTGGATGTGTGTTCTTTTCATCAACCTCACCCACTGTCATTGCATGTGTGTTCTTCTCACAAACCACACATGGATCCACCAGTGTCATTGCATGTGTGTTCTTCTCACAAACCACATATGGATCAACCAGAGTTCATTGCATGTCTGTACCTCTCACAAACCACACATGGAACCACCAGTGTCATTGCATGTCTGTTCTTTTCATGAACCACACCGAGTGTCATTGCATGTCTGTTCCTTTCATAAATCACACGTGGATCCACCAGTGTCATTGCATGTGTGTTCTTTTCATGAACCACACCCAGTGTCATTGCATGTGTATCTTTTCATTAAACCACACATGGATCCACTAGTGTCATTGGATGTCTGTTCTTTTCACGAACCACATATGGATCCACCAGAGGTCATTGCAGGTCTGTTCTTTTCACAAACCACATATGGATCCACTAGTGTAATTGGATGTGTGTTCTTTTCATGAACCACACCCAGTGTCATTGCATGTCTGTTCCTTTCATAAACCACACATGGATCCACCAATGTCATTGCATGTGTGTTGTTTTCATTAACCACAGCTAGCGTCATTGCATGTCTATTCCTCTCACAAACCACATAAGGATACACCAGTGTCATTGCATATCTGTTCTTTTCATGAACCACAGCTAGAGTCATTGCGTGTCTGTTCCTTTCACAAACCACACATGGATCCACCAGTGTCATTGGATGTGTGTTCTTTTCATGAACCACACCCAGTGTGGTTGCATGTGTGTTCTTCTCACAAACCACACAAGGATCCACCAGTGTCATTGCATGTGTGCTCTTCTCACAAACCACATATAGATCCACTAGAGTTCATTGCATGTATGTTCTCCTCACAAACCACACATGGATCCACCAGTGTCATTGCATGTCTGTTCTTTTCATGAACCACACCCAGTGTCATTGCATGTCTATTCCTTTCATAAACCACACATGGATCCACCAGTGTCATTGCATGTGTGTTCTTTTCAGGAACCACACCCAGTGTCATTCAATGCGTGTTCTTTTCATTAAACCACACATGGATCCACCAGTGCCATTGGATGTTTGTTCTTTTCACGAACCACATATGGATCCACCAGAGTTCATTGCATGTGTGTTCTTTTCACAAACGACATATGGATCCACCAGTGTCATTGGATGTGTGTTCTTTTCATGAACCACACCCAGTGTCATTGCATGTCTGTTCCTTTCATAAACCACACACGGATCCACCAGTGTCATTGCATGTGTGTTATTTTCATTAACCACAGATAGATTCATTGCATGTCTGTTCTTCTCACAAACCACATAAGGATACACCAGTGTCATTGCATGTCTGTTCTTTTCATGATCCACAGCTAGAGTCATTGCATGTATGTTCCTTTCAGAAACCACACATGGATCCACCAGTGTCATTGGATGTGTGTTCTTTTCATGAACCACACCCAGTGTCATTGCATGTGTGTTCTTCTCACAAACCACACATGGATCCACAAGTGTCATTGCATGTCTGTTCTTTTCACATACCACATATGGATCCACCAGAGTTCATTGCATGTCTGTTATTTTCACAAACGACATATGGATCCAGTAGTGTCATTGGATGTGTGTTCTTTCCATGAACCACACCCAGTGTCATTGCATGTCTGTTCCTTTCATAAACCACACATGGATCCACCAGTATCATTGCATGTGCGTTATTTTCATTAACCACAGATAGATTCATTGCATGTATGTTCTTCTCACAAACCACATAAGGATACACCAGTGTCATTGCATGTCTGTTCTTTTCATGATCCACAGCTAGAGTCATTGCATGTATGTTCCTTTCACAAACCACACATGGATCCACCAGTGTCATTGCATGTGTGTTCTTCTCACAAACCACATATGGATCCACCAGAGTTCATTGCATGTCTGTACCTCTCACAAACCACACATGGAACCACCAGTGTCATTGCATGTCTGTTCTTTTCATGAACCACACCGAGTGTCATTGCATGTCTGTTCCTTTCATAAACCACACGTGGATCCACCAGTGTCATTGCATGTGTGTTCTTTTCATGAACCACACCCAGTGTCATTGCATGTGTATCTTTTCATTAAACCACACATGGATCCACTAGTGTCATTGGATGTCTGTTCTTTTCACGAACCACATATGGATCCACCAGAGGTCATTGCAGGTCTGTTCTTTTCACAAACCACATATGGATCCACTAGTGTAATTGGATGTGTGTTCTTTTCATGAACCACACCCAGTGTCATTGCATGTCTGTTCCTTTCATAAACCACACATGGATCCACCAATGTCATTGCATGTGTGTTGTTTTCATTAACCACAGCTAGCGTCATTGCATGTCTATTCTTCTCACAAACCACATAAGGATACACCAGTGTCATTGCATATCTGTTCTTTTCATGAACCACAGCTAGAGTCATTGCGTGTCTGTTCCTTTCACAAACCACACATGGATCCACCAGTGTCATTGGATGTGTGTTCTTTTCATGAACCACACCCAGTGTGGTTGCATGTGTGTTCTTCTCACAAACCACACAAGGATCCACCAGTGTCATTGCATGTGTGCTCTTCTCACAAACCACATATAGATCCACTAGAGTTCATTGCATGTATGTTCTCCACACAAACCACACATGGATCCACCAGTGTCATTGCATGTCTGTTCTTTTCATGAACCACACCCAGTGTCATTGCATGTCTATTCCTTTCATAAACCACACATGGATCCACCAGTGTCATTGCATGTGTGTTCTTTTCAGGAACCACACCCAGTGTCATTCAATGCGTGTTCTTTTCATTAAACCACACATGGATCCACCAGTGCCATTGGATGTTTGTTCTTTTCACGAACCACATATGGATCCACCAGAGTTCATTGCATGTGTGTTCTTTTCACAAACGACATATGGATCCACCAGTGTCATTGGATGTGTGTTCTTTTCATGAACCACACCCAGTGTCATTGCATGTCTGTTCCTTTCATAAACCACACACGGATCCACCAGTGTCATTGCATGTGTGTTATTTTCATTAACCACAGATAGATTCATTGCATGTCTGTTCTTCTCACAAACCACATAAGGATACACCAGTGTCATTGCATGTCTGTTCTTTTCATGATCCACAGCTAGAGTCATTGCATGTATGTTCCTTTCAGAAACCACACATGGATCCACCAGTGTCATTGGATGTGTGTTCTTTTCATGAACCACACCCAGTGTCATTGCATGTGTGTTCTTCTCACAAACCACACATGGATCCACAAGTGTCATTGCATGTCTGTTCTTTTCACATACCACATATGGATCCACCAGAGTTCATTGCATGTCTGTTATTTTCACAAACGACATATGGATCCAGTAGTGTCATTGGATGTGTGTTCTTTCCATGAACCACACCAAGTGTCATTGCATGTCTGTTACTTTCATAAACCACACATGGATCCACCAGTATCATTGCATGTGCGTTATTTTCATTAACCACAGATAGATTCATTGCATGTCTGTTCTTCTCACAAACCACATAAGGATACACCAGTGTCATTGCATGTCTGTTCTTTTCATGATCCACAACTAGAGTCATTGCATGTATGTTCCTTTTACAAACCACACATGGATCCACCAGTGTCATTGGATGTGTGTTCTTTTCATGAACCACACCCAGTGTCATTGCATGTGTGTTCTTCTCACAAACCACACATGGATCCACCAGTGTCATTGCATGTGTGTTCTTCTCACAAACCACATATGGATGCACCAGAGTTCATTGCATGTCTGTTCTTTTCACAAACCACATATGGATCCACTAGTTTCATTGGATGTGTGTTCTTTTCATGAACCACACCTAGTTTCATTGCATGTATGTTCCTTTCATAAACCACACATGGATCCACCAGTGCCATTGCATGTGTGTTCTTTTCATTAACCACACCTAGTGTCATTGCATGTGTGTTCTTCTCACAAACCACACATGGATCCACCAGTGTGATTGCATGTGTGTTCTTTTTAATGAACCACAGCCATAGTTCATTGCATGTCTGTACCTCTCACAAACCACATTTGGATCCACCAGTGTCATTGGATGTGTGTATTTTTCATGAACCACACCCAGTGTCATTGCATGTGTGTTCTTCTCACGAACCACACATGGATCCACCGGTGTCATTGGATGTGTGTTCTTCTCACAAACCACATATGGATCCACTAGAGTTCATTGCATGTCTGTTCTTTTCACAAACCACATATGGATCCTCTAGTGTCATTGGATGTGTGTTCTTTTCATGAACCACACCTAGTGTCATTACATGTCTGTTCCTTTCATAAACCACACACGGATCCACCAGTGTCATTGCATGTGTGTTGTTTTCATTAACCACAGCTAGATTCATTGCATGTCTGTTCTTCTCACATAAGGATACACCAGTGTCATTGCATGTCTATTCTTTTCGTGAATCATAACTAGAGTCATTGCATGTCTGTTCTTCTCAGAAACCACATAAGGATCCACTAGTGTCATTGGATTTGTGTACTTTTCATGAACCACACCCAGTGTCTTTGCTTGTGTGTTCTTCTCACAAACCACACATGGATCCACCAGTGTCATTGCATGTCTGTTCTTTTCACGAACCTCATATGGATCCACCAGAGTTCATTGCATGTCTGTTCTTTTCACAAACGACATATGGATCCACCAGTGTCATTGGATGTGTGTTCTTTTCATGAACCACACCCAGTGTCATTGCATGTGTGTTCCTTTCATAAACCACACATGGATCCACCAATTTCATTGCATGTGTGTTCTTTTCATGCACCACAGCTAGAGTCATTGCATGTCTGTTCTTCTCACAAACCACATAAGGATACACCAGTGTCATTGCATGTCTCTGATTTTCATGAACCACAGCTAGAGTCATTGCATGTCTGTTCTTCTCACAAACTACATAAGGATGCACAAGTGTCATTGGATATGTGTTCTTTTCATGAACCACACCCACTGTCATTGCATGTGTGTTCTTCTCACAAACCACACATGAATCCACCAGTGTCATTGCATGTGTGTTCTTCTCACAAACCACATATGGATCCACCAGAGTTCATTGCATGTCTGTACCTCTCACAAACCACACATGGAACCACTAGTGTCATTGCATGTCTGTTCTTTTCATGAACCACACCGAGTGTCATTGCAGGTCTGTTCCTTTCATAAACCACACGTGGATCCACCAGTGTCATTGCATGTGTATTCTTTTCATGAACCACACCCAGTGTCATTGCATGTGTATCTTTTCATTAAACCACACATGGATCCACTAGTGTCATTGGATGTCTGTTCTTTTCACGAACCACATATGGATCCACCAGAGGTCATTGTAGGTCTGTTCTTTTCACAAACCACATATGGATCCACTAGTGTAATTGGATGTGTGTTCTTTTCATGAACCACACCCAGTGTCATTGCATGTCTGTTCCTTTCATAAACCACACATGGATCCACCAATGTCATTGCATGTGTGTTGTTTTCATTAACCACAGCTAGCGTCATTGCATGTCTATTATTCTCACAAACCACATAAGGATACACCAGTGTCATTGCATATCTGTTCTTTTCATGAACCACAGCTAGAGTCATTGCATGTATGTTCCTTTCACAAACCACACATGGATCCACCAGTGTCATTGGATGTGTGTTCTTTTCATGAACCACACCTAGTGTCATTGCATGTGTGTTCTTCTCACAAACCACACATGGATCCACCAGTGTCATTTCATGTGTGTTCTTCTCACAAACCACATATGGATCCATCAGAGTTCATTGCATGTCTGTTCTTTTCACAAACCACATATGGATCCACTAGTGTCATTGGATGTGTGTTCTTTTCATGAACCACACCTACTGTCATTGCATGTCTGTTCCTTTCATAAACCACACATGGATCCACCAGTGTCATTGCATGTGTGTTATTTTCATTAACCACACCCAGTGTCATTGCATGTGTGTTCTTCTCACAAACCACACATGGATCCACCAGTGTGATTGCATGTGTGTTCTTTTTAATGAACCACAACCAGAGTTCATTGCATGTCTGTACCTCTCATAAACCACATATGGATCCACCAGTGTCATTGGATGTGTGTTATTTTCATAAACCACACCCAGTGTCATTGCATGTGTGTTCTTCTCACAAACCACACATGGATCCACTAGTGTCATTGGATGTGTGTTCTTCTCACAAACCACATATGGATCCACCAGATTCATTGCATGTCTGTTCTTTTCACAAACCACATATGGATCCTCTAGTGTCATTGGATGTGTGTTCTTTTCATGAACCATGCCCAGTGTCATTGCATGTCTGTTCCTTTCATAAACCACACATGAATCCACCAGTGTCATTGCATGTGTGTTCTTTTCATGAACCACAGCTAGACTCATTGCATGCATGTTCTTCTCGCAAACCACATAAGGATACACCAGTGTCATTGCATGTCTGTTCTTTCCATGAACCACAGCTAGAGTCATTGCATGTCTGTTCTTCTCATAAACCACATAAGGATCCATTAGTGTCATTGGATGTGTGTTCTTTTCATGAACCACACTAAAAGGATATAGATGCTGCCTAGAGGGGGGAGAATAGGCGGTTTAAAAACTTTTCCGAGAGTGGCTCAACAAAGGCGGAAATAAACTAGCATTTACTTTGTTAAGCACAAAACCTAGAACAACTAGGGTTCACCTATTTTCACAAACAACTTATGCCAAGCAAGACAAGCAACTATGTGATAGCTAGATATGTACTTCAAGCACGAAGGCTATCACAAAGTAAAGTGCATAAGTAAGAGCTCGGATATAGAGATAACCGAGGCACGCGGAGACGACGATATTTTACCGAGTTCCTCCCAACATGGAGTACGTCTCGTTTGGAGAGGGGGTGGTATCAAACCACCAACGCCACAAAAGGCCTCCCTTGTTCTTCTATGAATCTCACCCCAACAGGATCGATCCACACTTCCACTATCGATGCACTTGTCGGTGGCAATCCGGAACCTCTCACAAGGTTGGGGCACTTCTCCACAACTCAATTGGAGGCTCCCAACAAACAAGCTTGGGGAAAGCTCCACAACTTAATTGGACGCCCCAAGAAATCCACAAACCTGCAAAACCACCAAACCGTCTAGGGTTCCAATGAACCCAAGAGTAAAAAGCTTCTCACCTTTCACCCAATCGAATCCTCACCGAGAACTTAAACCGATGCACCAAATGCAATGGCAAGAACACACGAAGTGCTCAAGTCCTTCTCTCCCAAATTCCACCAAAGCTACAAAAGCTTATGGGGGAATAAGAGAGGAAGAACAATGGAGGAAATCCACAAAAGACTCCAAGATCTAGATCCCAAGATGTTCCCCTCACTTAGAGGAGAGATTGATTGGTGGGGTTGTAGATCTAGATCTCCTCTTTCAAATCCCTCAAGAATATGCAAGAATCAATGGAGGGATTGAGGGATAGCAAGCTCAAGAAGGTCAGCAATGGAGGAGAGAACTTGCAAGAAAGGTTAGGGAACCATTGGGGAAGAAGGGCCCCTTAAATAGGTCCCTAGAAATCCAACCGTTAGGCCCAGGAATCGCCCGGTCCGGAGTCTCCGGACTGGAACCGGAGTCTCCGGTGTATCCAGGCCAAACGGGGTCAAACTGGGGGACAATCAGTACGCGGTCCGGAGATGGACCGGAGATTTAGTCCGGAATCTCCGGTCTTACAAAAACTAGCAGAAAGACCAATATGAAAACAACCATAACTTTTGCATCCGGACTCCGATTTTGATCTGCCGTGACACCACCACGACATCTATCCATGGCATCTGCGGTGACACCACCACGACAATGATGCCAAGTATGCAAAGGTTTGAGCTCTCTCCGAAGGATATGATCAAGTTACTCACTCGAGAGCCCCTCTTGATAGTACGGCTATCTATCCTATAAACCGGTCCCCCCAACTAACACCACAAGACCGGTAAGAAAGAAACCCTATCAAGAACATACCTTTGCCTTGAACATATTCCACTTGAGCTTGATGGTAGCGATCTTGTCCACCTCAAGATGGAACACCTTTCTTGATTGCGCTAGTTTGGTGAAGACTTGCAAATTTCTCCCCATACCCCACTATGGTAGAGCTTCTCTTTTGGGCATACCATCTTCTCATATCCATGATCACCATAGGATGGCAATCTTCAAGCAAATGATCTCTTCGAGATGGCTCATCTTGAACTTGCACATCATTTCTTCTTTATTTATTATGTTGGTGTCTTGAAGGTACATAAGAGATATCACTCAAACTTTAGTCTTCAAGACACACTTTCTATAGGATCAACTCTCACTTGACCAATCTCCAGATCACACATTGAGACCTTGGTCAACACTTAATTTTCTTTACTTTCTTCTTCTCCCAACCTTGAAGTCAACATATGGTTCAAGCATTGCATATGGACAAACCCTATAGGTAAAACTCAATGCAAACATAAGTCCAAAAAGATTGTCATTAATTACCAAAACCACACATGGGGGCACACATGCACTTTCAATCTCCCCCATTTTGGTAATTGATGACAATCCCTTTGAGAGGGTTTATATTAGGAATTAACTAAACAAAACTTTGTGCTAACATCAAATACTACATATGTATGTGATGTTAGTATAACCACAATATCAGGCAAACTCCCCCACAATCTATGCACGTGTGGATGAACTTGAATTTCATTGCATATATTGCCAACCATTACCGGTGGTGGAGTTTCCTCGATATATTCAAAATGCAAAGCAACACGCTAAGATGCAAAGCACACGAGGTAAATGTTTAAGTATAAAACTCAAAACACAAAACCAAATTCCCTTAAAACCCTCTAAAACTTCTCCCCATTGGCATCGATTGCCGAAATGGGTGAAAAACTTTAGAAGGCCAATTTAGCGAGAGTTCCTCCATATGGTGTGCATTTCTCATAATATGAGTGGAATAAAATGCACGTATCCAATGACAAATACCATGAGGAAATAAAACTAAATTGGGGATACAAAGATTGCAAAGAAATAAAATGGTGAAGAAGCATCAACGAATGAAGCAAGCAATCAAAAGATCGAAAGAAGCACTTCACAAAAGGAAGATACCAAAAAAAAGATAGATATTATGACAAGGTTGAAAAGAGAGTGATCTAAATAATATGAGGAGACTCCCCAAGGTTTGTGCACAACTTATAATTTGCATTTGAATACAATATGCACAGACATGGCATCCTCATTCCCTCTATATCATTTAAACCACGAGCATAAGCAAGTGAGTAGATATTATGATGAGAGCAAATGAGTGTTTAGATGAAAATAAGAAGCTCCCCAAGGTTCATGCGCAACAAAGTGCATAATTATGGAATACTAACTCCCCATAATCAAACAAAATACCAAACAAGAACAAGAAAGCAAATGTGTGTTCTTAGGTAGATTAGGAAAGCTCCCCAAGGTTTATGCCCCAAATGTAATAATTGCTTTGAATGCAAAGTGCATAAACATGGTATCCTTGCTCCCCCAAACTTACATAACAACACAAAGGCATGAGAGATCAACTTTCTTAACACCAATGAGTGCCAAAAGATGCAAATGAAAAGGTTAAGCACTCAAAGCAAAACATTTGGAGCCACCAAAGAATAAAAAGGAGCACAAGGTGTAGACTCCAAAGCAAAAGGATATCAACTAGAGATTCAGCCATAATTATGTGTATAAGTTTCTAGGTAGACAACAATCACCAAGATATACATCCACAAAGAAACATGTACACACAAAAGGGATACTCAACAATGAACAAGATATCCAAAATAAAGTCATAGATAATACCAGTAAGATTTTTGCTAGAAAGCATGGACAAAGGCTCAAATTTATCTTATTGATCATCAATGACCTTCAAACACCAACGAATACATCACACCTATCACAAGGGAACAAGAGATAGTTGGAATGCATTGGAAAAAGCAACAAGTATCATAAAGAAGAAATAAACCTTGCAAATTCATCCATATTGCACATGAGAGAAATTGAGGAAATGATTGGCAATAGAATTGCTAGATTGGCATATGTGGGATTCGTGAATCATAAACATGAATTTTATATACTCCCCAAAATATGCATTCATCTCAACTTACTCATATAACAATAAGGATGATACAATAAAATCTTGCAAGAACCACAATAAAAGCAACTGAAGGAAATCATGCCATGATGCAACCACAAAGGTTGGATGCTAGAAAAGTATGCATTAGAGGGATACTTGTTACCGAGATACCATTGGTAGGATGAAGTAGATATGAGTTTGTTGATTATCCTAGCTTGACTCCAATTATCATTTAGTCCCCACATCCTCTTATTATTGAGACAAGCATCCAATGTATCTCAAGTGTACCTAAAACACATTCAAGTACACAATGGTCCCAAAACTCATTGGGTCCAAAGTAGTTAGATACACTACAATACATAGGAGAGACTCCACATAAATATGTGCATATTGATATGAAATTGAATTTCATGCACATCTTAGCCGATAGGATTTGGTGGAGAATCCCCTATATATTGGATCAAGAAAGAAAGCATGCCATAATATAGAACATGAAGTAAATATGCATGCACAAGATTTCAAGAACCAAAAAAAAGGAGATACAATTTGAACAAAAACACCAAGTAAACCAAGAAGTCGCACACAAGAGTGTGACACGACAAAAGGGTGTCCAAATTGTATCAAAGAGCCAAATCAACACATGAAAGGACACAAATTCAAGAAATGAACAAGGCAACAGCCAAAGAGCAAAAGATAGACAAAAACACCAATGCTCAAGGATTTATCTCATCCAAAGGGATCAAACAAGTAATAAGGAATGAGACACAACCAACTCCCAAAAAGCGAGGTTCCAACACACAAACCAAACTCTCTACACTTTTCATGATGGCAAAAAGTACCAAAATAAAAGATCAAACTTCCAAGCACATAAAACATGATATGGAACAAAACAAGAAGCATACATATGGGTGTTCTAGATAATATAGGAGAGCTCCCCCATGGATAGTGCATTATGTAGTTTTCCTTTTGAATGCAAAATGCACACAAGTGGGATCATCGCTAGTACCTACATTAAATAAAACACACGAGGATACAAAAAATAAGAAGATCAACAAGAGGCAAGGAAAGCTTGGGAGAAAACACAAAACATTTTGTTGGCAAGAGGTAGAACAAAATTTAAGCAAAGGCCAAAATGAATATGATCAATAAATTCTACCATATATGGAGTACAACTTGTCCAACGACAAGAATTATGGGGAAACATTTACCAAGGTAGTTTTCAAGGATATCATGATCATATTCACAACAATAAGCATATGACGAAATATAAAAATTAAGCTTGATGCTTAGATAGAGATTCTTGATAGCTCCAAATAGTCACACAATCATAAAAGATTAAAGTAACTTGAAGCAAATGGTTTCCATGGAGGATATGGAGGTCCAAATATGGGGAAACACATACCAATAAAACTCTCACAAACAAGATCCAAAAGATGAGCAATAAAATCAATCCAAGGGAATTGGAACTTGTTTGAGATAAATGTGCCACTTAGGAGCTAGATAATTTTCAATATCAATTCTAAGTGACACTACCTCAAATGTCCATATTTTCTAGGTTTGTAATATGCACAAAGCGTATGACTCCCCCATAATGTGATAAACCAAGAATACTCAACAAGAGGTAAAAACATCCAAATAGAGATGATTAATGAACATTATGGAACTTGAATTTCTCATGAGAAAGACATACCACATAGAGACTAGATAAACTTGCAATATACATACTAAGTGGTATTCCTCATGTACACACATTTTAGGATTGTGGAATGCCCAAGCATAACACTCCCCCAAAATGGGATAGTCCATTAATCTCTCACAAGAGCCAAGAAAGATACCAAATAAATTCAACAAAGGCTCCAACCCAAGAGACACAAATACATGGTGTGACAACCAACATACACAAGTATACTTGATAACTCAATATAAGTACGAGGGAAGCACAATATGTACAAACACATACAAAGGTACAGAACCAACACATGCATAAGGGAGCAAGTAACTTTCAATATAAATGAGTTAAGTGCATGTTACCGCAAGGAGGGACATTGGATATATGATAGAAGCATGATAGTCCAAATGGATTGACTTGAGAAGAATAAATGATGAAGATCCCTCAATTCTTCATAATGTAACCAAGTATCCAATGCCCTCCAACAATACCTATTGATCAAGTTTTAGCTTGTTGGTCCCCAACCAAGTTGGGTCCTAAGAGGTTAGTCACAATAGGCTTGGAAACCCAAATGGTTCTTTTCATGAACCCACATTGAGCACCAACAAATTTGGCAAACACATTGCCAACCTCATCCTTACAAAGAGAATAAGCATGATCAATAATGATAGGGTTGGATGAGGAGATACCAATAATGCATGAGGAAGAAATGTGCCCCTTCTCACGACATATGTAGCAAGTTCTTATCTTGCCATCTTTCTTCTTAGGTGAAGCCACAACTCGAGGAAGAGCTTGAGTAGTCCTCTTAGAAAGAGGCCCATCACTATCTTGAGGTAGAGCTTGAGGCGGCTTCCCTTGTTGCTTCACACTAAGAGGCTTCTTCTTCAATGGGAAAGATCTAACATGATGCCCTTCTTCCTTGCACTTGAAGCAAACAATGTTGGCCGGATTATTGACTTGATATTGGCCATTATTCTTGTTTCCCTTGTGCTTCAGCTTGATAGTGGACTTGTTCTTGACATTGGAGTTGTATCCAAGCCCACTCTTGTCATTGGGAAATTTTTGCATACTCAAGATATTGTCGAGTGTGGCCTTCCCTTTATGACCGTTTTTCAAGTAATTCTTCAAAGAAGTGACTTAAGCCTTGAGCTCTTTAATTTCCTCAACATGGTTAGTGTGAACAAAAATACTAGAGGAAGTGGATGCTACATTGTTAGAGCAACAAGGGATGGAAAGTAATTCATCACAAGATGTATCAATGGCATGAGTGGATGAATTACAAGGACTAGCACATGGCAATATGACATTTTGAGTAGAAGTAGTGCTAATGTCCACATGAGGCTCATTATATGTTACCTTTGACATAATAGCCTCATGAGCTAATTTTAGCCTATCATGGGAGGCTAGAAGATCCCCATGAGAGATTGATAGATTACCATGACTTTCTTCCAAGATCCCATACTTGCTAGTTAGCAAAGCAACTTGAGTCTTTATCTCAACATTCTCCTTCAAAATAGATGCTTCACAAGAAATAGAGTTAGTAGCACAAGCATCATAATTAATTGCAAGAGGCGAGGGCAACTTCGAAAGCTCTTTTGAGTAAGAGGCTTTAAGTTGCTCATGTGACTCGGTGAGTTTGATGAGCTCACCCTTGATGACCCTAGAGCCATTTTTGAGGTTCTCAAAATCCTCAAGAAGTTTAGCATAAGCAACTTGAAGCTCATCATTTTTACTTTTGAGACCACTAGCCACCTTAGGACCTATATCATGAGATTCCTTTACTCTAGACAACTCTAGAGCGAAAGTCTCCTCAAGAGATTCCTTAGTGGTTTGTTCCTCTTCAAGAGCTTCATTTAGATGTGCAATATGATTAGCATACTCACGCTCAAGGCTACTCATTTTATCAATGGTGTTCTCATGCTCCTCAATTTGTGCTTCTAACTTATCAATATGTTCTTTGCTCTTAATAGCAAAGTCCAAGATTTCAAC
Organism: Avena sativa; assembly: GCA_916181665.1. Taxonomy (NCBI): domain Eukaryota; kingdom Viridiplantae; phylum Streptophyta; class Magnoliopsida; order Poales; family Poaceae; genus Avena; species Avena sativa. The sequence continues at coordinate 360,699,712 of OV702290.1, read as the reverse complement.
GAAGTTAGAGCAAGAAATATTATCCTTAATAAGAGTACGATAAACCATCTCACCCTTTTCATATAAATCATCAACATTAATATCTTTTTCCTCATTATCCTCATCCTCATCATCACAAGAGGTATTGGGTTCCAAAGTAGGAGTTACCTTTGAATCCCAAGCCATAAGGCATAGGTGGGAACCGTGATATGATGATTGATGAAGAATTACTTGAAGCTCCATTCAAATTCATGTCTTTACCAATATAATATTTGGTTTCCTCTACATTGTTAGACACACAACAACTAGAGGAAATATAAGCATTTATATTATGACAACAAGGTAAAGAGAGCATATCATCATGTGATCTATTGAGGCAATTTATACATGATATGCAAGGACTATCAACACTAGCATGTAAATCATATATAGTGCTAGACGTGTTTAAGTCCAAAGATGAAGCATTGCAATGAGATAGAGATGAAGGATCATCAAGAGTAAGCTTACTATCACCATTGCAATATTCATCACCACTCACCATATCATTACCTTGTGTCTTGCCACACTTTGGTGAAGTGGAAGAAGATGAGAACTCATCATGGCCGGAAGTGGAAGCAATACAATCATCCTCAATAATGTTGGACACATCATATTTATCTTGAAGTTTTGTTCATAACTCATGAACGCTCCAAAACGGTATGATTGAAGAAGTAACTACAAAGCTCAAAGCATTAATAAGTACATTAGAAGCTTGAGCATCGAGATATAAGTTTTTCTCATCCTCACAAGATAGATTTTCGAAATCCATAGGAGGAGAAAAACCTATATCTAAAATACGCTCCAAATTTGGGTCCATGTCCCGAAAATGAATAAGCATGCGAGTTTTCCAGATATCATAATTTGTGCCATCAAATATAAACATTTCATTGTGCACAAATCCCCTAGCCGACATCTTTACTCTCAAGGCGGTAAAGCCTAAAATGAGAGACCAGGCTCTGATACCAATTGAAAGGATATAGATGCCGCCTAGAGGGTGGTGAATAGGCGGTTTAAAAACTTTTCCGAGAGTGACTCAACAAAGGCGGAAATAAACTAGCGTTTACTTTGTTAAGCACAAAACCTAGAACAACTAGGGTTCACCTATTTACACCAAAAACTTATGATAAGCACAAAAAGCAACTATGTGATAGCTGGATATGTACTTCAAGCACGAAGGCTATCACAAAGTAAAGTGCATAAGTAAGAGCTCGGATATAAAGATAACCGAGCCACGTGGAGACGATGATATTTTACCGAGTTCCTCCCAACATGGAGTATGTCTCGTTTGGAGAGGGGTGGTATCAAACCACCAACGCCATAAAAAGGCCTCCCTTCTTCTCCTATGAATCTCACCCCAACGGGATCGATCCACACTTCCACTATCGGTGCACTTGTCGGTGGCAATCCGGAACCTCTCACAAGGTTGGGGCACTTCTCCACAACTCAATTGGAGGCTCCCAACAAACAAGCTTGGGGAAAGCTCCACAACTTAATTGGAGGCCCCAAGAAATCCACAAACCTGCAAAACCACCAAACCGTCTAGGGTCCAATGAACCCAAGAGTAAAAAGTTTCTCACCTTTCACCCAATCGAATCCTCACCGAGAACTCAAACCGATGCACCAAATGCAATGGCAAGAACACACGAAGTGCTCAAGTCCTTCTCTCCCAAATTCCACCAAAGCTACAAAAGCTTATGGGGAATAAGAGAGGAAGAACAATGGAGGAAATCCACAAAATACTCCAAGATCTGGATCCCAAGATGTTCCCCTCACTTAGAGGAGAGATTGATTGGTGGGGTTGTAGATCTAGATATCCTCTTTCAAATCCCTCAAGAATATGCAAGAATCAATGGAGGGATTGAGGGATAGCAAGCTCAAGAAGGTCAGCAATGGAGGAGAGAACTTGCAAGAAAAAGGTTAGGGAACCATTGGGGAAGAAGGGCCCCTTAAATAGGTCCCTAGAAATCCAACCATTAGGCCTAGGAATCGCCCGGTCCAGAGTCTCCGGACTAGGATCAGAGTCTCCGGTGTACCCAGGCCAAACGGGGTCAAACTGGGGGACAATCAGTACGCGGTCCGGAGATGGACCGGAGATTTAGTCCGGAATCTCCGGTCTTACAAAAACTAGCAGAAAGACCAATACGAAAACAACCATAACTTTTGCATCCGGACTCCGATTTTGATGATCTTGGGCTTGTTTTAAAGAGGACAACAAACTCTACAATATCATGCAGAGAACCATCATAGTCTAGTAAGAGAGGATAGAACAAAATGACGAAAGGTTTGACCTCTCTCAAAAAGAAGAACCAGTAAAACCTTCAACATCGAAAACACAATAGAGAATGCATATAAAATCCGTTTTCGATGAACTTGGACTTGTCATGAAGATTAAAACAAGCTATAAATCCTCTCATGGATAAGAACCAAATAAAGTAAGGTTTTACTAATCTCTAAAAGACAAACCGGTAAAACCTCCAATATCGAAAACGCAATAGAGAATGCATATGAAATCTGTTTTCGATGAACTAGAGCTTGTTATGAATATTACCACAAGCTCAAGAAGCTCACATGGATAAGATCCAAATAACAACCAACAAAGATGATTGTTGGGGGGATACCCCCGGGTAGGGTCACGCCGCGGTATAAAGGCCGAGTTAGCCGAGGTATGGCAAGGTCAAAGCAAGTGCTGGCCGAGTCACCTCAAGGCAGGCCGAATCACGGAGCAACCCGGACCTGAGGATGTCCGCCTAACTGAGTCTCGGCCGACATATGTCGTATGCCGGCAGGATTTATCTAACTTGTATGTAGGAACCAGTGTGGCCGGATTAACCAGGCATGATCCGGGTTATATCAGGCTGGCAAGAGAAGGAAGGTATCTCGCTGGTCGAAAGGTGGCCACTGTATGCTGGAGCATGAGCGAAGCGGATAGAGAGAAGGACCACCGAGGTGTGGCCGACAAGGGTGACGTTGCCTGTGTCGGATGACGCTGGTGCCACAAAGGCTCACGTAGCCTCTTCATGGCTTACAATGGGGAAAAGTGACCCGGTCGGTTTGCTATTTTGGGAGGAGGCATATTCCCTGGAATATGCCTCCACATATGCCCTAATTGGAGACCTAGCCACCCCTATATAAGGAGGGCTAGGGCATCTGTAGAAGGGGTTGGTTTTTGACTGGGTTGGGTTTTACTTGGTTGATCTCTAGTTGGTCCATGGGAGCTAGCTAGTGGAGAGAGAGAGTTCCTTTGTTCTCCTCTCCCCAACACAGCTCAAGGAGCACTTGTAAACCTTGGATACCCACTGAATACAAAACATCTGTGTGTGGAATCACCACACTATCCCTCCCTGGATTCCTCTAGTGCATATTGTCCCCACCTTTAGCCTATCCATGGCATCTGTTGTGACACCACCACGACGGTTGGCGCCCACCGTGGGGCTAGCGGCGCTAGTAGGAGTGAAGATCCGGACGGGAAACCTCATCGGCACCGGCGAGCTCATCGTTTCCGGGCTTGTTCAGCGCTTTGGAGCGCTAGACTTTGTCAGCGACAATGCTGGCTGCTTCGGCAAGCGACCCCTTCCGTGCAACAGCCTCTTCATCAAGCTTGGCGTGCCCAAGATCTACGTCGTTGTTGATGTGTCGTGCATTCACCCGCGGTACGTTGTCGAGGGAGGCGAGCCACCCCTTAGCGCGGTTCACGGGGCGCGTATCACTCGCTCCCCTGACCGCGCTGAGGTGATGATGACAGCTCCTGGCGCTGGCGTGTGCAAGGATCCGGCACCGGATCCGGAGGTAACACCCAAGGCACCAAGGAAAAGTAGAGGTCCTCCACTAGAGAGGCCAGAGAACGTGCTGCAGCAGGCGATAGATAGCCTAGAGAGCCCCATAGCACCTGCAGTAGATCCGGCTCAGGCACATGCCGAGTTAGAGGAAACTAGGCAGAAAATACTAGAGGGTGCGAAAAAGATTGCCGCGGCTCAGCAGTCGTTGAACATGACACTGCGCGAGTACGCAAGAGCAAATAAGGTAGATGCTGTAAAAGTAAAGGGGAAAACCTCATCAGTGAAATGAACAAAGAGGGTGATACTAGAATTGAGGAGTCAGAGAACTTTCTATCCGCGGGGCTGCCGAAGTACAGTACCCCGACAAAGAACCTCAGAGCAGCGGATGCAACTGCATCCAAGTTAGAGGGTTTGACGGGTGAGGCCCGGCAAAGACAGCAGGAAAGGGTCAATGAGTTAGTTCAGATCGCTAATGGACAAAATGAAGAGTTGCTCAGGGCTAACCCGACAAGAGCTAGGGCATCCAAAGTTGTTCATTCAGCTGTAGGTAACCCGAAGAAATCAGCTGGAGCTGCATCATCCCCTCATGGAAACCCAAGAAGAGAGGAGGTGGTAACCTCGGCGAGGAGAAACAAACAGATAGTCCCATATGACCCGGCAAGGGAGGGGAAAGGAAAAGCAGTGCAAGAAAATGATGATCGACAAAGTGTCAGCCGAGGTGAGGCTGGTCGAGGTAACCGCGACCAAGGCAATGCCGGTCAGGGAAGAACTGTAAACAGCAATGCCCGACAGCGCAACTCGGCGGGAGCAGGGCAACCGCAGCGGTGGACTATACCACGGCAAGAGAAAAGTGCCGGCCGAGGTATGCAACAGAGAGGCGCTCCACGAGAGCAAGACAGATACAATGACGGTGATTCAGAAATGGTGAACGCAGGATACCCTAGGCCGGACTATCACGTGATAGGGTCGAGATTGGGAAGCAGGGACTTGATGCCTGATGACGCTAGGTTAAAACTGGATCGACTTTATAGGTCGGAGCAAATTGAGTGTCAAGGTCCTCCGGGTCCGACGTGTTTTGGGCCCCGGATCATGAAGGAGCCTCCGGTACTGAACTTCCAGTTACCCAGAGGCACGAAAACATATGACAGTAGCACCAAGCCATATGATTTGGTTGATCAACTACGCTACGACAGTGAAAATTGCTACAGGCAACTTGAGGTGGGCTGTGAGATATGTACCACAGATGCTGGAGGGGCCAGCAAGGGTATGGCTAAACAATTTGCCACCCGGAAGTATCAACTGTTGGATTGATTTTGAGGAAATGTTTGTCAGTAACTTCTTGAGCACGTATCAGAGGCCGAATAGGCCATATACCCTAGAAATGTGCAAGCAGAGACCGGATGAGACGGACTGGGAGTTCTTAACCTGGTGGTGCACAGTGCGAAACTCGTGTGAGGGCGTGATTGAGTCATAGGCAATAGCTTGGTTTGCACAAGGGTGTAGATATGCAAGCATGCTGTGGCAAAGGCTACAAAGGGATATGCCAACTACACTGGCAGAGACGATCCGGATTGCTGATTCATATGCCTTAGGTGATCCGGCTCAACCTAGGCTTGTGTCGAACGAGTCAAATGAGGAGTACTACCAGTGAGATGGAGCCGGATCATCCCGGAGGAATGATTACCAAGGTAAGAGAAGAGACGATAGACCGGATTACAGGTACAGTTCGCAACAAGTTGCAGCTGTAAATCAGGATCAACCAGGAGCAGGGAGTAATCAGCGTCAGAAAACTGGAGGGCAACAATGGACTCCGAGAAACGATGGCAAGAAAACTTGGATGCCAGAGCAAAAGAAACAGTGGCAAGAAAAGAAGGACCGTCCGAGGTATACATACGAGGCAATGCTGGATCAGCCGTGTAAGTTTCACACGCCAAATCCGAGTAACCCGGCGGGTCACATGACTCGGCAATTCGAGTGGATGAGGAAGATAGAACAAAGTGGTTCGGGGAATTCTCAGGCACCTCGGAACGATCAACCTCGGCAGGAGTTACCCTGGCAGCAATTGCTCTCCGGAGCGAACACGCAACAGTTAATGTTGCCACCACCTCCGCCGAGGTATGAAAATCATGAGAGAAGGGATGCAGTGCATCAGGTGGAGAACTAGCATCAGCCAGATCAGAGGTATCCCGGAAATGAGGGGAGAAATGAATATAGAGAGCATCACCAGAGTTCCTGTGTGTTTACCATAGAGGAAACAGATAGAAAGAGTTTGCAGCGCCGACATATGGAGGTGAATGCGGTAATGCCGGCAGTGACGAGGTATATGCCTTGGCCGGATCAGGAAATTACTTGGAATATCAAGGACCACCCCAAGCTTATGCCAAGCCCTGGTTCGTATGCGTTAGTGCTGGACCCAACGTTCATCGGCCCCAATATCAATGTGAGATTCTCCAAGGTGCTGATTGATAATGGCAGCAGCATCAATATCATGTATGTGGATACCATGCGCAAGTTGGGTATCTCGGAAAACATGCTCCAGACCACGAGGACAACTTTCCATGGCATTGTGCCAGGCATTTCCTGTGAACCTATTGGCAAGGTCCGGGTTGACGTATTGTTCGGCACACGAGATAACTACCGAACTGAAAATTTGGAGTTTGAAGTTGTGAACTTGGAAAGTGCGTATCACGCGTTACTCGGTAGGCTAGCACTGAACAAGTTCATAGCAAGTTGTCACATCAGTTACTTGAAGATGAAGTTGCCTGGCCCAAATAGAGTAATTACAATGGCTGGAGATTTCCGACATTCCATTGAGTGTGCGTCAGCCGGGTCTAACCTGGTCGAGTCACTCGTGATTGCGCAAGAGAAAAGAAAGATACAGGAAGTGGCGGCATTGGCTCAATCCTCTCAGCAGTATATGCCGGTGTTGAGTAACCCGCATGGAAGTGTCTCATTTCAAGCAACAAAGGATACGAAGAAAGTGCCTATTGACGATCTGTTCCCAGAGCGCACCGTAACAATTGGTGCCAGGTTAAATGACAAATAGGAAAGCGAGCTCGTCAACTTCCTCTGTGAGAATCGGGATATCTTTGCTTGGTCCACACAGGACTTGCAAGGTGTTCCGAGGGAGTTGGCCGAGCACTCTTTGAATGTGAGACCCGGAGCAAAGCCTGTGAAGCAACCTCTCCGCCGCTTCGCCGAAGATAGGATAAAAGTCATTGGAGATGAGATAGCTCGGCTCCTAGCGGCTGGGTTTATCATGGAAGTGCTTTACCCGGATTGGCTATCTAATCCGGTGCTGGTGGAAAAGAAGAAAGACGATCCGAATGTGGCAGTGGTTTGGCGTATGTGTATCGATTACACAAACCTGAATAAGGCGTGTCCAAAAGATCCATTTCCACTGCCAAGGATAGATCAGATCATAGATTCCACTGCTGGGTGTGAACTGTTGTCATTCATAGATGCATATTCTGGTTTCCACCAGATACCTCTGAATCCTAGCGATCAAATAAAGACTGCGTTTATCACCCCGTATGGGGCTTATTGCTATTGCACCATGCCTTTTGGTTTACGTAATGCAGGGGCAACGTACCAAAGATGTATGCAAAAATGTTTGAATGATCAAATTGGTGGAAATGTGCAAGTATATGTGGATGATGTGGTTATAAAAACCAAGGAAATCAAAACGCTCCTTGACGATATCAGGAAAACGTTCGCGAACCTAAGAAGATGCTGAATGAAGCTTAACCCGGAGAAATGTACCTTTAGAGTCCCGGCTGGAAAATTGCTTGGATTTCTCGTCTCCAGCCGAGGTATCAAAGTTAACCCGACGAAAATCCGAGCCATAGAGAGAATGGAATTGCCGAAGTGTCTCAATGATGTCCAGAAGTTCACTGGTTGCCTGGCATCTTTAAGTCGGTTTATATGTCGGATGGGAGAAAAGGCATTGCCTCTCTATCAACTAATGAAAAAAGCGGACAGGTTCGTATGGACGCTGCAGCCAATGAAGCCTTCATCCAATTAAAGAAAATGTTAGCCACTACACCGGTGTTAGACTCTCCACTATCAAAAGAGCCAATGTTGCTCTATATAGCTGCAACCAACCGAGTTGTAAGTGCAGTGGTGGTGGTAGAGCGTGATGAAGAGGGTAAGTCAGTGCAAAGGCCAGTCTATTACCTAAGCGAGGTATTATCCGCATCGAAGCAAAATTATCCTCACTATCAGAAAATGGCATATGGTGTGTACATGTCGGCAAAGAAGCTAAATCACTACTTTGAAGGACACCCAATCAAAGTGATATGTGAAGCCCCTATATCTGAGATAATGAGTAACAAGGATGCAAGCGGCCGAATCGCAAAATGGGCTATTGAGCTAGCCCCTTATGCTCCGCAATACGACAGGAGAGATGCGATCAAGTCTCAGGCTGTGGCTGACTTTTTCGTGGATTGGGCCGAGATGCAATACGAACCATCGTTACCGACCCGAACTACTGGAGAATGCACTTTGATGGATCAAAAACAAAAACCGGGTTAGGCGCCGGAGTTGTACTTACCTCGCCAAAGAACATCCAGCTGAAGTATGTGCCGCAGATCCATTTCGCAGCATCAAACAATGTCGCGAATATGAAGCACTTGTTCATGGGCTCAAAGTGGCAAAAGAAATTGGAATACGTCGAATCCAATGTTTTGGCGACTCGGATTTGGTAGTTCAGCAAGTCTCGGGGCAGTGGGACGCTCTTGATCCAAACATGGCATTGTACAGATTCAATGTGCAAAAGATATCTGGTACTTTGAGGGGTGCGAGTTTCACCATGTACCCCGGCTGGAAAACAAGGCTGCCGACGTATTGTCGAAGCTTAGGTCAACACCTTAGAAAACCATCTATCAGGCCGTCCCCAGAAACCGACTCAATCTACATCCCGGCAGATCCGGAGTCCGGAGCTGTACCCATGGACATTGACGTGGGAAGTGGTTCAGGAAACCCGGGAACTGCTTCGCAGAACCCGGGGACTGCGCAACACGATCCGGCCGAGGTTATGCCGGTGGAGCAAATGTAAATAGATGAGGATGTGTTTCTAGTGCGAGCTATACCAGCTTGGGCGCTGCCCATATTTCAATTCTTGAAGGATGGAACTTTGCCCAGTGAAGAGGTGCTTTCTAGGGAAATTTAGAGGCGAGCAAAGGCGTACACAATCATCAATGCCGAACTATACAAGAGAAGTGTCACAAATGTACTACAGCGATGTGTTGACCCCGAAGAAGGGCTTGACATCCTCCGGGATATACATCAAGGGGAATGTGGGCATCACGCCTCATCCAGAGCTTTAGTGGCAAAAGCTTTCCGACATGGGTTCTACTGGCCAAGTGCCCTAGAACAAGCAGAAGATCTAGTAAGAAATGCAATGGTTGTCAGAGGTATGCTACCAAGACACATATGCCAATGTCGGAACTCAAGACTATACCAATTACCTGGCCATTTGCTGTATGGTGTTTGGACATGGTTGGCCCGTTTAAACCTGCGAGGGGGAACATGACCCACATCTTAGTCATGGTTGATAAGTTTACAAAATAGATTGAAGTAAAGCCAATAAGAAAATGTGATGGAGCTACGGCCGTGACATTCCTCAAAGATATCATCTTGAGATACGGCTATCCTCACAGTATCATAATAGATAATGGCACAAATTTTGCTGAAGGAGCATTTGCGCGATTCTGCCGAGATAAGAAGATCCGGCCGGACGTTGCCTCGGTAGCCCACCCCGCATCGAACGGACAAGTGGAGAGATCCAACGGATTAGTATTATCCGGGATAAAACCCCGGCTCATTGAGCCGCTGCAAAGATCAGCGGGGTGCTGGATAGAAGAACTACCAGCAGTACTGTGGAGTTTAAGAACAACTCTGAATCGATCAACAGGCTATACGCCATTCTTTCTGGTATATGGGGCAGAAGCTGTATTACCAGCCGACATAGAGCATGACTCGCCTAGGGTCACCCAATACACAGAAGACGAAGTGCGAGAAGCCCGGCAAAATGATGTTGATCTGCTGGAAGAAGCGAGAGAATTGGCATTATCCAGATCCGCCATATATCAGCAAAATCTCCGACGCTATCATAGCTAGAAAGTAAACCCCTGAGTCTTCTGAGAAGGTGATTTGGTACTCCGGTTGGTACAATGTACTGCTGGCATGCATAAGTTATCCCCCCCATGGGAAGGGCCATTCATTGTGAGAAAAGCATTGCACAATGACTCGTATTATCTCATCGATGCAAAACCACAGGAGAAGAACAAGGCGGACAGGTCCGGCGAGGAATCTAAGCGTCCATGGAATGTAGCTCTACTTCGCCCGTTCTACACTTAGCAAAGAAGTGTGTGTATCCGAGTCTCTCATACGTTGGTATGTATGCCGACAATGAGTTTATCAATGAAATCGTGGCACCTCGAGCAGTAACTCGGGGACTGCCTTAATAATATTCGTTGTCTTCTATACTTGTTATTTATTTGTATGTCAGCTGGTTTAAGTTGCTTCTGCCTAAGCCGGATTAGTAGTGTGTGAGCACCAAAAACTCAACTCTTCGATTTGCTGCTGTCCAACAAGATTTGGCTTCATGGCAAGCAAGACAACAAGTTTGGAATTGCGTAGCACACAAAAAACGACTAAGGAAAAGAACTTAATCAAGCCGGCATTTGTTATTCATACTAACTTTATGTTTACCTTGTTTTTACTTTGCTGAATTATTTTGAGCTAGTCCCAAAGTTTCCAAGTATTGTTAAGTCAATTTTTGAAACTTAGACTAGTAAGTCATAAAACCGAACCAAGGTAGACACGAGCCGAGCCAAGAAATTGGAGAAACAAGAAAATGAAACTCGGGGACTACGCCCAAGTTAATCCGGCGCGAGCAACTTAGTAGAAAAACATAATTGGTGTGCTTAATACATTTGCACCCGGCATACCGGGGATCTGATAAACTGCAAAGTGTTTGATCAAGAAGCAGCAGGGGGAGGTAACTCGGCGCTAGCAGGGGGAACTCTGGCCTCGGCTTCAGCATCATCTTCATCTTCTTCGATGTCCGAGGCTTCGTCCTCTTCCTCCTCACTCGAACCATCTTCGACATATTCGTCGTTGATAGCGCCAAGGAAGCTTGGTCCCTCATTGCATTGATGGATGGGGGCATACTGAATGAGGCTATGGGTGCAAGACTTGCACCGAGCTATCCAATCCGGATCATTGGACCACCTTGATCCGGTGCGCATACACTCAAGAAGATTGAGATTGATTTTCTCATACCATGTGAGCACGTAGTGGAGGACGGTCTCAGCTCCGGCGCGTCCGGCGGATTCCCTCCAGAGGTTAAGCTGGGTCTCGCACTCCATTAACTTGTTAATCAGAGCGGTGGACCCCTCCAGAGTATCTTCATCAGGCCAAAAGGCACTGAAAATCCGGACTGCCACATCTAGGATATCCTTACCATAGTTTTTCACAATCTCAACGCGAGAAGATAAGCTGACCAGCAGATCCTCCATGTCATAGGGAATAATATCAATGCTAGAACTAGTTGGGGTGCCCCTCTTCTGGCGGAACTTGGCAATGGCAATGGCTGCAATGGCATCACCCTCCGGAATTTTTTCTGAAAACAAGACAAGTGAAATAGGTGAGGGAGGTTGACCCGGAGAGATTCATGCCGGCTGAAGGAAAAGAACTTATGAGAAATATGGCTGTGGATCCGGGTCAGCTCCTTGGTGCAGTTGCCACGCCTCTTCCGAAGTTGCACAAGTTCAGCTTTCGCCGACTCAAGATTAGCGTCGGACTCCTTCAACAGTTCTTGATCTTTGGAAATTTGGAGGTTGAGACGTTCTTGCTCCTCAGTAAAATCTTGGCAAGCTTTATCCGTCTCGGATTTGTGGAGCGCCTTGAGTTTTTTCATTTCTGCCTTAAGTTTGGCAATCTCATCATCTTTGGCTCGGAGGAGGGCGAGCTCATCATCCTTCTTCTTGAGTTCGGCCTGATGCTGCCGTGCTTGTTCGAGAAAATGCAGCATCATATCAGGCACGGGCACACTATCTTCAAGAGATGCTGAAACAGTTTGTTGACCTGGCAAAGCCGAGGTATGAATATTTGCCGAGCTCAGGAGAAGGGAAAGAGAGAATAGAAGTTAAGTAACCGAAGTGACTTACCTTTTATCTGGTCCAAGCTCTTCCTCATGAGGATGTTCTCGGCCTCCACTATGGCCGCCCAATCCGAATAACAGATTAGTTCGGCGGGAAAAGACAAAGAAAGATGGAAAAAAGCCAAGGAAAAAACTTACCCCGTTTCTCAAACTCAGCGAGAAGCGTAGAATGTTTCGAACGCAGCGCTTTATGTGTGTCCAAGAGGCGCTGAAACTCAGCGCTCCGGCGGTTGGTAGTCACTTGAAAAAGAGCAAGGATAGCTTAGTCAGGTGCATATTCGAAGTGTACAAAATCCGGGCCTAGTGGAACTTAACCCGGCTCTAGGTGTGTGCATATTCGAAGTGTACAAGATCCGGGCCAAGTGGAACTTAACCTGGCTCTAGGTGTGTGCATATTCGAAGTGTCCAAAATCCGGGCCAAGTGGAACTTAACCCGGCTCTAGGTGTGTGCATATTCGAAGTGTACAAGATCCGGGCCAAGTGGAACTTAACCCGGCTCTAGGTGTGTGCATATTCGAAGTGTACAAGATCCGGGCCAAGTGTAACTTAACCAGGCTCTAGGTGTGTGCATATTCGAAGTGTACAAAATCCGGGCCAAGTGGAACTTAACCTGGCTCTAGGTGTGTGCATATTCGAAGTGTACAAGATCCGGGCCAAGTGGAACTTAACCCGGCTCTAGGTGTGTGCATATTCGAAGTGTACAAGATCCGGGCCAAGTGGAACTTAACCCGGCTCTAGGTGTGTGCATATTCGAAGTTACTAGGGAGCTACGCTAATTCTCTAAGGAGCATCCGGCCGAGTGACAAGTTACTCCCCCGGAGGCTCGGGGACTAATGGTTATATGACTAAGCACTAGTACATGTTAAAGAAAAGACGAAGTAGCGTACCTCCATCATCTGGCTGGCAAGGTTGATAGCCTTGGCAGCTGTGTTCATCTACACCACAAACTCGGCAGGCCCAAATTTCTCCGGGAGATCGTTGTTATTGACGAACTCCGCCTTGTTCCAGTTATTGATGAACTCAATTAAGGCCGGAGGATAGCGTTCTCCGCTAAGCATGTGGGCGCGATCAAACCCTTGCCGTGGGCCTCTTTCCTCTCAACTTATGTAGCAGCGGGGCTGGTGTGCAGAACAAGCTGCGCATCAGCTAACCCGGCAGAGGTGTATTTCTTCGGTGGGGTCTTCTTTGGAAGCATGGATGCAAGTGTACGCTGTCCAGCCTCGATAGATGCTGCCCTGGCGGCGTCAAAAGCCTTCTTGCCCTTAGGCTGCTGCTGAGAGATTGAAGTTTGTGCTGCGGATTTGCCCTTGGGCACAGCCTTGGTGCTAGCCTTGGTGCTGGTTGTTTCTTCTCACCGAGCCTTGGTAGACTCGGAAGAGGCGGAGGGAGTTGGTGCTGCTGCTGATGCGTGTGCTGCTGTTGTTGGTGCTGGCACTGGTGCTTGTGCTGGTGCTTGTCTTGGCGAGGGTGCTGTTGGTACCTCAGAGGTAGCTGGTTGCGGCTGAGCCGAGGTGGAGCTGGGAGCATCTACTGCTCCGGCAGAGCCACTTCCCCTTGCACCGAGGTCGCCCTCCTCTAGACGAGGTGGGCTAGAACCTAGAGCAGCCACTGAACCCTCCAGAATGGGGCTCAGCGGGCGAGATTCGTCGCCACGAGGGGCAGAGGGGCTATGCCGGAGGGGCGAAGCAATACTGGATCCGGTCTGAGGTACCTCCACCGCAGCCCTGCCGAATCAAATGATGAATGATAAGAAACTATAACAAAGGAAAAACAAATGAATAGCAAAACACAAAGCAGAAAATTGGATAAGGGAGAGGTGACTTACTCGTCAGAAGTCAATGGCTCCTTGGGTTTCCGAGCTCTCCGAGCTGTGGCCTTAGTCGTAGGCTTGGTGGCGGCTTTGTCTGCGGAATTCTTTCGCCTCTTGGTTGGCTTAGAAGGTCCGGAGGAAGAAGCAGAAGTGGCTCCCCTTTTCTTTGACGCGGCCGGGACAGGCTTGCTCATAGCGAGGGGAGGATCTTCATGGATCTGCCCACCCGGGTTAGCTGATACCGGAAAGGCGTAAGAAAGGGGGACATCATCAAATGCATCCATCACCTCAACGTCAGAATCATCTTCATCATCAGGCCAATCTCTTAAGGAAGAGAAGTTACCGGTGGGTCGCTTGGTGGCATCGGGGAATGGTAGGAACATCTCCTGATCTGGCTCCTCCTCGTCCAGGGCATCTCGATCATTCGCCCACTTAAGAGAAGGCTCGGTGCCATCCTCGAGGGTTTGCTGAAGATACAACTAAGAAGAAAATGCAAAGGAATCAAACAAACAACAAATTCCGACCTATGATATAACTCGGAAAAAGAGTGGATCACGAGATTTACCATAGGAGGAAGCCTATCTCGGCAGAAGTGCTCGATCCCCCACTCCCAATCGGCGGAGAATTTCTTGTCAGTGGTGAAGAGGGCCTTGACCCGGCGGAAAATCTCGGTGTTGCTAAACTCGAATGAGGAAGTCCGGTTGGGGTCAAGGCGCCAGCTCATGTGGCAAAGTTTATGTGTGCGTTTCTGGAGAGGGGAGATCCGGTTGCGGACGAAAGTGATCATCGCATCCTCATTGCGCATCCCAGTATCCTTCAACTCCTGGAACCGTTTGTTGACTTGGTTCGCCTGGACAGTGGGTTTCTTGGAGATCCGGTCACATAGATCCGGATTAGGAGGACCTGGAGCATAGGGGCGCAGCCGGATCAGATCTTCAGTCGTGCCATTTCTGACATAAAAGAAGGTTCGGGCCTAGCCCTTGCAAGAATCAAGCCCCGTGACTCGGGGAAAGACGAACTATTTCCGAGGAGAAATGGAAGCCGCACCGAACTGCGTGAGTTGTTTGTCCTCCGGGTCAAGCTCCTTATTCGGAATCACGTTCCGACGGAGACCGAAAAACCGGATCCAAAGCTCCTTAGTGGGCCACAGTCCGACATAGCCCTCTATGGTGGAGGCAAAGGAATAAAGGGAAGTGATGGCATTTGCCGGAAGGTGATGCGGTTGAAGCTCATAGATGTTGAGCCAATCATGGAAGAAATTGCTAACGGGGAGGCCGAACCCGTGCTGGAAGTGGGAAAGGAACACCACGAACTCACCCGGATTGGGTGAGGGTGCGAGCTCCTCGGAGGCGAGCCGGAATGACGCCCTCTAGGATGCGGCGCGTGTGGTAGAACCAGTCGAGATCATCCTGGCACACCCAGGAGCCGGCCCAGGCGCCGTGTTCGGCGTTCTCCACCTCCTACTCTATCTCCGCCTCCACGACAGCGAGCTCTTCCTCTATCATATCTAGGTCGCTGTCCTCACTGGCCCTATCGGCGGTGGGGGGCAGTGCCTTGGACTGGCGCGGACCCATGGCGGTGGAGATGCGCGGGAGTGGTGGCGATGTTGGTGCGCGAGGAACGGTGCGGCGGCGGTGCTGCTAAGCAGGTGCGGCGGCGGCGCTGTCGCTGGGAGGAAGAAGAAGAAGAAGAAGAAGAGGCAGAGGGGTGCGAGAATGGGGAAAAACACAAAGGGGCGCGCCCCTCACCTATTTAACCACGCCCGGGCTGGGTTAGTGGGATCGTGCGGTGCGAAAGGGCCACATGTTGTGGCCGTGTATAATCCGGATCAGCCAATTAGAGACGAGCCACAGGAAGGACCACAGGGCACAGGAGATCCCACAACACGACGTGGTGATATAGTTAACAAGGAGACAGACACGATGTGACGTGTGCAACAGTAACACCTGACATTAACTGCAGCAGTAACTGGCACAAGCCCTTAAAATGAGGCAAGATAATGATTACCCTCCACGTGGGGAAGCGTACGAGAGAAGGAAGAATAACCCGAATAACAATGGGATGACCCGGCCAGCAAGTGAAAACTCGGAATGTGCCAAGGGAAAAGCTAGCCAATGAAATCCGGGCTATGAAGTAACTCGGAAAAGGAAGCAAAAGGCTCGGTAAAAATGAACCTGTTGTGGCCTTAGCGGCTGAGGCTGCTAAGACCCACCAGCTTCGGGGACTAATGTTGGGGGGATACCCCCGGGTAGGGTCACGCCGGGGTATAAAGGCCGAGTTAGCCGAGGTACGGCAAGGCCAAAGCAAGTGCTGGCCGAGTCACCTCAAGGCAGGCCGAATCACGGAGTAACCCGGACCTAAGGATGTCCGCCTAATTGAGTCCCGACCGACATATGTCGTATGCCGGCAGGATTTATCTAACTTGTATGCAGGAACCAGTGTGGCCGGATTAACCAGGCATGATCCGGGTTATATCAGGCTTGCAAGAGAAGGAAGGTATCTCGCTGGTCGAAAGGTGGCCACTGTACGCTGGAGCGTGAGCGAAGCGGACAGAGAGAAGGACCACTGAGGCATGGCCGACAAGGGTGACGTTGCCTGTGTCGGATGACGCAGGCGCCGCAGAGGCTCACGTAGCCTCTGCATGGCTTACGATGGGGAAAAGTGACCCGACCAGGTTGCTATTTTGGGAGGAGGCATATTCCAATATGCCTCCACGTATGCCCTAATTGGAGACCTAGCCACCCCTATATAAGGAGGGCCAGGGCATCTGTAGAAGGGTTTGATTTTTGACTGGGTTAGGTTTTACTTGGTTGATCTCTAGTTGGTCCATGGGAGCTAGCTAGTGGAGAGAGAGAGATAGAGAGTTCCTTTGTTCTCCTCTCCCCAACACAGCTCAAGGAGCACTTGTAAACCTTGGATACCCACTGAATACAAAACATCTATGTGTGGAATCACCACACTATCCCTCCCTGGATTCCTCTAGTGCATATTGTCCCCACCTTTAGCCTATCGATGGCATCTGCCGTGACACCACCACGACAATGATGCCAAGTATGCAAAGGTTTGAGCTCTCTCCGAAGGATATGATCAAGTTACTCACTCGAGAGCCCCTCTTGATAGTACGGCTATCTATCCTATAAGCCGGTCCCCCCAACTAACACCACGAGACCGGTAAGAAAGAAACCCTATCAAGAACATACCTTTGCCTTGAACATATTCCACTTTAGCTTGATGGTAGCCATCTTGTCCACCTCAAGATGGAACACCTTTCTTGATTGCACTAGTTTGGCGAAGACTTGCAAATTGCTCCCCATACCCCACTATGGTAGAGCTTCTCTTTTGGGCATACCATCTTCTCATATCCATGATCACCATAGGATGGCAATCTTCAAGCAAATGATCTCTTCGAGATGGCTCATCTTGAACTTGCACATCATTTCTTCTTTCTTTATTATGTTGGTGTCTTGAAGGTACATAAGAGATATCACTCCAACTTTAGTCTTCAAGACACACTTACTATAGGATCAACTCTCACTTGACCAATCTCCGGATCACTCATTGAGACCTTGGTCAACACTTAATTTTCTTTACTATCTTCTTCTCCTAACCTTGAAGTCAACATATGGTTCAAGCATTGCCTATGGACAATCCTACAGGTAAAACTCAATACAGACATAAGTCCATAAAGATTGTCATTAATTACCAAAACCACACATGGGGGCACACATGCACTTTCACACACCAAGTGTCATTCCATGTGTGTTCTTCTCACAAACCACACATGGATCCACCAGTGTCATTGCATGTGTGTTCTTCTCACAAACCACATATGGGTTCGCCAGAATTCATTGCATGTATGTTCTCCTCACAAACCACACATGGATCCACCAGTGTCATTGCATGTCTGTTCTTTTCATGAACCACACCCAGTGTCATTGCATGTCTGTTTCTTTCATAAACCACACATGGATCCACCAGTGTCATTGCATGTGTGTTCTTTTCATGAACCACACCCAGTGTCATTGCATGTGTGTTCTTTTCGTTAAACCACACATGGATCCACTAGTGTCATTGGATGTCTGTTCTTTTCACGAACCACATATGGATCCTCTAGAGTTCATTGCATGTCTGTTCTTTTCATAAACCACATATGGATCCACCAGTGTCATTGGATGTGTGTTCTTTTCATGAACCACACCCAGTGTCATTGCATGTTTGTTCCTTTCATAAACCACACATGGATCCACCAGTGTCATTGCATGTGTGTTCTTGTCATGAACCACAGCTGGAGTCATTGCATGTCTGTTCTTCTCACAAACCAAATAAGGATACACCAGTGTCATTGCATGTGTGTTCTTTTCATGAACAACATCTACAATCATTGCATGTGTGTTCTTTTTCACAAACCACATAAGGATCCACCAGTGTCATTGGATGTGTGTTCTTTCCATGAACAACACCCAGTGTCATTGCATGTGTGTTCTTTTCACAAACTACATAAGGATACGCCAGTGTCATTGGATCTGTTTTCTTTTGATGAACCACACCCAGTGTGATTACATGTCTTTTCTTTTCACAAACCACATAAGGATCCACCAGTGTCATTGGATGTGTGTTCTATTCATGAACCACACCCAGTGTCATTGCATGTCTGTTCCTTTCATAAACCACACATGGATCCACCAGTGTCATTGCATGTGTGTTCTTTTCATGAACCATATCTAGAGTCATTGCATGTATGTTCTTCTCACAAACTATATAAGGATACACCAGTGTCATTGCATGTCTATTCTTTTCATGAACCACAGCTAGAGTCATTGCATGTCTGTTCTTCTCACAAACCACATAAGGATACACCAGTGTCATTGCATGTCTGTTCTTTTCATGAACCACAGCTAGAGTCATTGCATGTCTCTTCTTGTCACAAACCACATAAGGATCCACCAGTGTCATTGGATGTGTGTTCTTTTCTTGAACCACACCCAGTGTCATTGCATGTGTGTTCTTCTCACAAACCACACATGGATCCACCAGTGTCATTGCATGTGTGTTCTTCTTACAAACCACATATGGATCCACCAGAGTTCATTGCATGTCTGTTCTTTTCACAAACCACATATGGATCCACTAGTGTCATTGGATGTGTGTTCTTTTCATGAACCAAACCTAGTGTAATTGCATGTCTGTTCCTTTCATAAACAACACATGGATCCACAAGTGTCATTGCATGTGTGTTCTTTTCATTAACCACACCTAGTGTCATTGCATGTGTGTTCTTCTCACAAACCACACATGGATCCACCAGTGTGATTGCATGTCTGTTCTTTTTAATTAACCACAACCAGAGTTCATTGCATGTCTGTACCTCTCACAAACCACATATGGATCCACCCGTGTCATTGGAGGTGTGTTCTTTTCATGAACCACACCCAGTGTCATTGCATGTGTGTTCTTCTCACAAACCACATAAGGATACGCCAGTGTCATTGGATGTGTTTTCTTTTCATGAACCACACCCAGTGTGATTACATGTCTTTTCTTTTCACAAACCACATAAGGATCCACCAGTGTCATTGGATGTGTGTTCTTTTCATGAACCACACCTAGTGTCATTGCATGTCTGTTCCTTTCATAAACTACACATGGATCCACCAGTGTCATTGCATGTGTGTTCTTTTCATGAACCACAGCTAGAGTCATTGCATGTCTGTTCTTCTCACAAACTACATAAGGATACACCAGTGTCATTGCATATCTATTCTTTTCATGAACCACAGCTAGAGTCATTGCATGTCTGTTCTTCTCACAAACCACATAAGGATACACCAGTGTCATTGCATGTCTGTTCTTTTTATGAACCACAGCTAGAGTCATTGCATGTCTGTTCTTGTCACAAACCATATAAGGATCCACCAGTGTCATTGGATGTGTGTTATTTTCATGAACCACACCAGTGTCATTGCATGTGTGTTCTTCTCACAAACCACACATGGATCCACCAGTGTCATTGCATGTGTGTTCTTCTCACAAACCACATATGGATCCACCAGAGTTCATTGCATGTCTGTTCTCCTCACAAACAACACATGGATCCACCAGTGTCATTGCATGTCTGTTCTTTTCATGAACCACACCCAGTGTCATTGCATGCTTGTTCCTTTCATAAACCACACATGGATCCACCAATGTTATTGCATATGTGTTCTTTTCATTAAACCACAGATGGATCCACTAGTGTTATTGGATGTGTGTTCTTTTCACGAACCACATATGGATCCACCAGAGTTCATTGCATGTATGTTCTTTTCATAAACCACATATGGATCCACCAGTGTCATTGGATGTGTGTTCTTTTCATGAAACACACCTAGTGTCATTGAATGTATGTTCCTTTCATAAACCACACATGGATCCACTAGTGTCATTGCATGTGTGTACTTTTCATGAACCACAACTGGAGTCATTCATGTCTCTGTTCTTCTCACAAACCAAATAAGGATACACCAGTGTCATTGCATGTGTGTTCTTTTCATGAACAGCATCTACAGTCATTGCATGTGTGTTCTTTTTCACAAACCACATAAGGATCCACCAGTGTCATTGGATGTGTGTTCTTTTCATGAACCACACCCAGTGTCATTGCATGTGTGTTCTTTTCACAAACCACATAAGGATACGCCATTGTCATTGGGTGTGTTTTCTTTTCATGAACCACACCCAGTGTGATTACATGTCTTTTCTTTTCACAAACCACATAAGGATCCACCAGTGTCATTGGATGTGTGTTCTTTTCATGGACCACACCCAGTGTCATTGCATGTCTGTTCCTTTCATAAACCACATAAGGATCCACCAGTGTCATTGGATGTGTGTTCTTTTCATGAACCACACCCAGTGTCATTGCATGTCTGTTCCTTTCATAAACCACACATGGATCCACCAGTGTCATTGCATGTGTGTTATTTTCATGAACCACAGCTAGAGTCATTGCATGTGTGTTCTTCTCACAAACCACATAAGGATACACCAGTGTCATTGCATGTTTGTTCTTTTCATGAACCACAGCTAGAGTCATTGCATGGCTGTTCTTGTCACAAACCACATAAGGATCCACCAGTGTCATTGGATGTGTGTTCTTTTCATGAACCACACCCAGTGCCATTGCATGTGTGTTCTTCTCACAAACCACACATGGATCCACCAGTGTCATTGCATGTGTGTTCTTCTCACAAACCACATATGGATCCACCAGAGTTCATTGCATGTCTGTTCTCCTCACAAACAATACATGGATCCACCAGTGTCATTGCATGTCTGTTCTTTTCATGAACCACACCAAGTGTCTTTGCATGTCTGTTCCTTTCATAAACCACACATGGATCCACCAGTGTTATTGCATGTGTGTTCTTTTCATGAACCACACCCAATGTCATTGCATGTGTGTTCTTTTCATTAAAGCACACATGGATCCACCAGTGTCATTGGATGTATGTTATTTTCACGAACCACATATGGATCCACTAGAGTTCATTGCATGTCTATTCTTTTCACAAACCACATTTGGATCCACCAGTTTCATTGGATGTTTGTTCTTTTCATGGACCACACCCAGTCTCATTGCATGTCTGTTCCTTTTATAAACCACACATGGATCCACCAGTGTCATTGCATATGTGTTCTTTTCATTAACCACAGCTAGAGTCATTACATGTCTGTTCTTCTCACAAACCACATAAGGGTACACCAGTGTCATTGCATGTCTGTTCTTTTCATGAACCAAAGCTAGAGTTATTACATGTCTGTTCCTTTCACAAACCACACATGGATCACAACCAGTGTCATTGCATGTCTGTTCTTCTCACAAACCAAATAAGGATACACCAGTGTCATTGCATGTGTGTTCTTTTCATGAACCACAGGTAGAATCATTGCATGTGTGTTCTTTTTCACAAACCACATAAGGATCCCCCAGTGTCATTGGATGTGTGTTATTGTCATGAACCACACCTAGTGTCATTGCATGTGTGTTCTTTTCACAAACCACATAAGGATACACCAGTTTCATTGGATGTGTTTTCTTTTCATGAACCACACCCAGTGTGATTGCATGTCTTTTCTTTTCACAAACCACATAAGGATCCACCAGTGTCATTGGATGTGTGTTCTTTTCATGAACCCCACCAAGTGTCATTGCATGTCTGTTCCTTTCATAAACCACACATGGATCCACCTGTGTCATTTAATGTGTGTTCTTTTTAGGAACCACAGCTAGAGTCATTGCATGTTTGTTCTTCTCAAAAACCACATAAGAATACACCAGTGTCATTGCATGTTTGTTCTTTTCATGAACCACAGCTGGAGTCATTGCATGTCTGTTCTTCTCACAAACCACATCAGAATCCACTAGTGTCATTGGATGTGTGTTCTTTTCATGAACCACACCCAATGTCATTGCATGTGTGTTCTTCTCACAAAGCACACATGGATCCACAAGTGTCATTGCATGTGTGTTCTTCTCACAAACCACATATGGATCCACCAGAGTTCATTGCATGTCTTTTCTTCTCACAATCCACACATGGATCCACTAGTGTCATTGCGTGTGTGTTCTTTTCATGAACCACAGCTAGAGTCATTGCATGTTTTTTCTTCTCACAAACTACATAAGGATACACCAGTGTCATTGCATGTCTGTTCTTTTCATGAACCACAGCTAGAGTCATTGCATGTCTGTTCTTCTCACAAACCACATAAGGATACACCAGTGTCATTGCATGTCTGTTCTTTTCATGAACCACAGCTAGAGTCATTGCATGTCTGTTCTTGTTACAAATCATATAAGGATCCACCAGTGTCATTGGATGTGTGTTCTTTTCATGAACCACACCAGTGTCATTGCATGTGTGTTCTTCTCACAAACCACACATTGATCCACCAGTGTCATTGCATGTGTGTTCTTCTCACAAACCACATATGGATCCACCAGAGTTCATTGCATGTCTGTTCTCCTCACAAACAACACATGGATCCACTAGTGTCATTGCATGTCTGTTCTTTTCATGAACCACACCCAGTGTCATTGCATGCCTGTTCCTTTCATAAACCACACATGGATCCACCAGTGTTATTGCATGTGTGTTCTTTTCATTAAACCACACATGGATCCACCAGTGTCATTGGATGTGTGTTCTTTTCACGAACCACATATGGATCCACCAGAGTTCATTGCATGTTTGTTCTTTTCACAAACCACATATGGATTCACCAGTGTTATTGGATGTGTGTTCATTTCATGAACCACACCCAGTGTCATTGCATGTCTGTTCCTTTCATAAACCACACATGGATCCACCAGTGTCATTGCATGTGTGTTCTTTTCATGAACCACGGCTGGAGTCATTGCATGTGTCTGTTCTTCTCACAAAACAAATAAGGATACACCGGTGTCATTGCATGTGTGTTCTTTTCATGAACAACATCTACAGTCATTGCATGTGTGTTCTTTTTCACAAACCACATAAGGATCCACCAGTGTCATTGGATGTGTGTTCTTTTCATGAACCACACTTAGTGGCATTGCATGTGTGTTCTTTTCACAAACCACATAAGGATACGCTAGTGTCATTGGATGTGTTTTATTTTCATGAACCACACCCAGTGTGATTACATGTCTTTTCTTTTCACAAACCACATAAGGATCCACCAGTGTCATTGGATGTGTGTTCTTTTCATGAACCACACCCAGTGTCATTGCATGTCTGTTCCTTTCATAAACCACACATGGATCCACCAGTGTCATTGCATGTGTGTTATTTTCATGAACCACAACTAGAGTCATTGCATGTCTGTTCTTCTCACAAACTACATAAGGATACACCAGTGTCATTGCATGTCTGTTCTTTTCATGAACCACAGCTAGAGTAATTGCATGTCTGTTCTTCTCACAAACCACATAAGGATACACCAGTGTCATTGCATGTCTGTTCTTTTCATCTACCACAGCTAGAGTCATTGCATGTCTGTTCTTGTCACAAACCACATAAGGATCCACCAGTGTCATTGGATGTGTGTTCTTTTCATGAACCACACCCAGTGTCATTGCATGTGTGTTCTTCTCACAAACCACACATGGATCCACCAGTGTCATTGCATGTGTGTTCTTCTCACAAACCACATATGGATCCACCAGAGTTGATTGCATGTCTGTTCTCCTCACAAACAACACATGGATCCACCAGTGTCATTGCATGTCTGTTCTTTTCATGAACCACACCCAGTGTCATTGCATGTCTGTTCCTTTCATAAACCACACATGGATCCACCAGTGTTATTGCATGTGTGTTCTTTTCATGAACCACACCCAATGTCATTGCATGTGTGTTATTTTCATTAAACCACACATGGATCCATCAGTGTCATTGGATGTCTGTTCTTTCCACGAACCACATATGGATCCACTAGGGTTCATTGCATGTCTATTCTTTTCACAAACCACATATGGATCCACCAGTTTCATTGGATGTTTGTTCTTTTCATGAACCACACCTAGTGTCATTGCATGTCTGTTCCTTTCATAAACCACACATGGATCCACCAGTGTCATTGCATATGTGTTCTTTTCATTAACCACAGCTAGAGTCATTACATGGAGAAAAGCTGAATAGCAGGAGTCAGACTTGGAGAATAGACTATATGGCCTTCAGGAATTTTCAGAGAAACCGAGCGTTCAGCACAATCAATCACAGCTGCATTTGCTGTTAGCCAATCCATGCCCAAGATAACATCAATGTCAGAGTTTCCCAGAATAATTAAGGAAGCCGGGAACGAAGAACCACCAATCTCAATTTGATTGCCATGGATGATTTTAGAAGCCCTCATGCTTGAACCAGGAGATTGCACCATGAGGCGAGTTGGTAAAGCATCAGAAGGTAACCCATTACTCTCCGCAAACTTGTATGACACGAAAGAATGTGATGCACCAGAATCAAATAAAACTCTTACAGGGACTGAGTTAACAGGAAGCATACCCATCACAACTCCAGGTGCATGCTCAGCTTGAGCGACGTTGACACAGTTGGCACGAGCAACAGTAGACCCGGGCTTGGTGTTGATGTTGAGAGCCCGAGGTGGAGGTGCACGAACCATAGAAGAGCTTGTCGCAGGTCTTGGAGGTGGTGGAGGAAGAGCTTTGTTGTTCATTGGACAGTTCCAATGTTGATGCCCAGTGTTTCCACAAGTGTAACAAGCACCAGGTGGACATGGAGCAACGTAGTCAGGGACTCCGCCAGGCGCTCCAGGGTAGTTGTGGTTGTAGCCCCTGGGAGTAGCAGTGAAGGAGTTTGGTGGCCTTGCCGTGTAGCTTGAAGATCTTGGTGGAGCCGGGAGCGACGGTGGGGTGTTAGGAACCCAGACACGACGCTTAGAAGGAGCTGACATAGCTGAAGAGCTTGCTGCATCGCGGTTGTGTTTCATTGACTCCTCAAACACTTGCCTACTTGCTTCTTCCTGCAGAGCTGTATGTTGGAGTTCTAGAAAAGACACTGGCCTTGCATGTGTGATTGCATATTTAATCGATGCATTAAGCCCTTGTCTGAATCTCTTTTGCTTCTTCTTGTCATCAGAGATCTCATCGCCACCATACGGAGAAAGATTCATGAAGTTTGTGATGTAGGTATTGACATTGTCATTGCCCTGCTTGAGGTTGAGAAACACTTCCTTCATCCTCTCCATGACAATTTCTGACAGATATTGCTCTTTGAAAGCTCCAGTGAACTGTTCCCAAGTAGGCTAAAAACCAGTGTAGTTTGCCTTGAGGAAATTCTCCCACCACAGAGTTGCATCTCCCTTCAGAAGGTGAGTGGCACATTTTACCCATTCTTGCTCAGGAACATCAGCAGTCACCAGTAACCTTGACATCTCACGCAACCAATCATCCGCATCAAGTGGCTGATCAGACACCTCAAAGTGGCGCGGGTTGAACTTCAGGAAGCTTTTGATGTCTCCTCGCTTGGGAGGTGGAGGTAGCGGAACAAACTCATTCCTCCTGACACTTTCTTCAAAACGTTGTTGGTTCTGCTATATTGTACCCAAGGCATTAGCAATACTTGTCAACGCAGCCCCCAGTTCAGGTGGTATGTCCTCCTCAGAACGGCGTGGTGGTGCCATCCTATGATTGATATAAAACACAAGTTAGTACCATAATGGAGAATAATAATAATCCAAAATAGTACCAAGATGGAATTAAATAAGATTAAAGGATACAATTCACTAAGATGATATTAAAATATCAACAAAGTTCAAAGCACCTAGAAGATATTAAGTATATCGCACACGACTGAACAAGGAGTGTGGTACACAAGCTAACAAAGAAAAAATTTCCGCAATTTTCGGCATTAAAATACCACTATATGCGCAAAACCACTTAACGAATTAAGATTAGTAACTCTACCAATTCAATATACAAGAGCGAATGAGAAAAGTAGTGGTATGGTCGCGACTCCATCCCGCACTCAAATCATTACTCCGCACATGAATAAGTAAAACACATATCCCAATACCTTCTTTTTAAGATGAACCTAAAGATTAGTAACTACGGAAACGAACACCCCAAACAAGATAACGTCGAATAACAAAGAGTAAGACAGATTGCACCGGTATACAACGAATCAGATAGATCGCGTCGGTTTACAAAGGCCTGTCGGTATGGAATGTACCAACAGTTGATAACCAAAAGGCAGATAGTGATAACATGTTGGATGCAACAGATAGACAAGGAATCCACACACACACACACTTTCTATGGTACTACGGAAACCCAGAACACGTGAATCCTAATTTAAATTTTTAGAACAGGATTGAAAACGTTACACTTCCTTACCAGAAAAAGGGTGGCTGGGTGGGTAAGAAGAAAAATGGAAGCAGTCCTACTCTCACGTTTTTGTTTTTCCCTAGTATACATAGCTACCAAAAATATTTGCTAAACTGACAAAGACCATTTTGGCTGAGACCCTGAAGGGCGGGATGGCTCTGATACCAATTGTAACTACCTCGGTGAATTACGCTCTTAGTTACATGCCTGGATGAGCGAAAATGGTTAAAATAGTACGGTGGGGCCAAGGGCCATTCACAGGTAGACCTTTCGGCCGTCCTAACCATTTTCAGAACATCAGGACAGGAACGAGCGGCGTAATCGGCAGGCAAAGGGATCAACTACATACACAAATGAGTATGTATGCAAGCCACATACAACAGTCCTCAGAGCCATTCCATCTAAAAGAAATAGAAATATTGCAACGCCATACGGCAAGATCCAAATATCCTAGATAGAGATAATATTTTAGGATAGCTCCTCATACATCAAACATCAAAGTATCAGGCGGATGCGGAAAACACGATCCGAGTACGGATAAGAAGCAAATCGGCATAAGATGCCACATAAATAAACACATCCCGCCCACAGATCTCACGGATCCCTGTTCCCGGAATCTCTACACCGAGTGATCGTTGCCAACACCGTCCGTCTCCTCCACCCAGTATCCATCTTGCGAGTATACCTATTCATCGGAATCAAACAATTTATCGTGTGAGACCCTAGGGGTACTCAGCAAGTCTTTATGCCTCTAAAGGGGACATAACCTGGGGTGACGCAATTGCAGCAAAAGATAATAACTAACAAGTCTATAGATACTCGCTAACCATCCGCCTAACCAAAGATAGACGAATGTCCGTTAATTAAGAACCACAGTTATAACAGTAATATTAACAGATCCATCCTCCTTCTCGCTTACCAACGAGAAAGCGGACAAACAACCCCCCCATCTGTTGGCAGTTTTATTAGCCATTCCATGAGTGTTGCACTATTTACTAGTCGGGTACTTAGTCAAATTAAAAGCGGTACTTTAGTTATACTTGTCTATGATCGAGAAACTGTGCTCCAAGTCGTCCATAACCGCGGACACGGCTTTCAGAAAGATTTACCCTGCAGGGGTGCACAAATAGCAACACACACTCGATCAACCTCGGAAAAACCAAATCAAAACCCAACGAGGCATTCACGACAAAGCGATCACAGAATTCAGAAATATTTCAGGGGGCCACCCCAATAAGCTACCCGCAACGAAGTTGGCCGGCTCCGAGACGGACCCAGGGTTTGCAACGACGGCTGTAAACGACTAGGAACCCAAAAGTGTGACTGGGCTTGTCGATACCGCGAAAACGTGGCGCGATCCAAAACAGTACATGTGCTCCACGCACAATCTTAAATAAAGCAGTAAAGCATGGCATAAGTACATGATAGTAATAAAGCCCCAAACTACTTTGTGGCCCCAAGAAATAAGAATGAATCAAGCTCTGGCTCAGGGGGGTCCATAAGGCCTCCCGGATGTGGATAGTGCGAATAGTCAAGGAACAGGAATCAAGTACTCGGGGTCCTACGGGACACAAGTGAGCATGAAAAACCAAATAGCAGATATTGCTCACCGGTGCCACTTTCATTAGTTATCCCATTACTACTCCGATTAAGTTGTTTAGGTACCTCTTTATCCATCAGACACTCACATACCCTACACATGCTGTTCTACGACCCGCATGGCTCAAACAACTCCTGTAGTAACGGCTCATGGGATGGAGGAACAAGTTTCGGTGGGGTTTAAAAGTAAAGGCTATGCAGTACTTGGGATTCAATTTAATGCAATCGCGACTCAATGATGCAAGAATAAGAAAGAGGAAATAGGTACTATATGTATGCAAGCATGTGGTAGTGCTTGCCTGGCAGCTCAGTTGAAGCGAGAGTCGGATCTGGGTAGTGCTCCTGGGATTCCTGATATATCCCCTGCTCAGCGTCTATTCGAAGAAGAACCAAACAAACAAGGGACAACATAAATAAAGTGCACAAGCATATGAATTAAAATGCGACAATCAATCAAGCATGCCATGATGAATGATGCATAATTTACATGGCAATATAGTAGCATGGCATGGGTGAGGTGTGGGGTACAAGATTAAATCATTTTATTGAGTTTTTAGTCCGGTTTGCTCTCATAACACTTGCTGTATACTTAATATTTATATGATGCATGCTGCAATTCAAAACATGGAATGCATAGTTAGAACAGGCTCGTCGCGCTGATCGATTTAGACATATTATTTGTTAGATTTGGAGTTATAAAACTAAAGTTATTAAAGAATTAAGAAAAGGCATTTTATTGTAATTTTAATTAGCTCGAAAATTTTAAAATGCTCAAATAATATTTTGAATGGCATATATGAAATCCTCACATTTTTCTGATTCAAAAACATATATCATATGTATTATTTGGATTTATAATTTAAAAGTTATTGAAAAATCTGATTTGAATTTGAATTTAACCAATTTCTGGAAAGTTTAACTAAAAACAGAAAAGCCGAAAACATTTTATACTCAGTCAAACCCAGCCCTAGTCGCTGACGGGTGGGCCAGCTGCTGACTGGGCCACACGCACACAGGAAAAGGTTTTTCTCACGCGGTCTGACCTAGCCTCTGCGATTGACAGGTGGGCCAGCGGCTAGAGGCCCACGTGACAGCGGCTGAGCACGCAGAGGCTGACCGGTGGGGACGTGCAGGAGTGCGGGTTGGTTGTGCAAAACTGCAGGGGCGATTTTGTAAAAAGTACGCAGCGGCTGACAGGTGTGGCAACGCGTACCGCGGGTTGAGGCGGCAGAAGAAGCAGGGGGTAAATGCAAAAAGGGGGGCCGCGTACTGTGGATCTTCTCCACGGTCTGACGGATCTGTCTGGCGCGCGCGGTGCACGGCGCGGCGACGCGGGGACTCGATCCCACGACCTGGGGCTCGCGTTCGGAGGCGGTAACCGGTACGACTGGGTGTGGGCTGGTGACGGAAAAGCGGACGGGGCCTAGCTAAGCCTCTGCGAGGCGCGTCGACACGCAGACGGCAACGGCTGCCGTGCACGGAGGCCGTTCGGTGAAATCTCCGGCGAGCACAGCCCGCGACATCGACAACGGAGATGTCCGTTAGGATGAGGAACTCACCGAGGGGAGGTTGATGGAGGTGGGTCGGCCTAAGGTTCGTCGGAACGGCGAGGAAGCAGACGCTCCTAGAACTAGGGTTTGCGTCAGGGCGGCGGTGGTTCTGGCGGTTCTGGTGCTCCTCCTCCTCGCTGGTGCATCCAGGGTGAAGTAGGGGAACCTCCTTGGTCTCCTCGACCACCTCCACGATGCGCTTGCTGGTTTGAACAAGGAGAAGGCGGTGGTTCTGGTGGTGACCGGCGAGAGGAGATGGCGTCGGTAAAGAAGAAGGAGGGGAGAGGCAGGGCCCTGGGGTGGATCTGGGCAAGGCCAGAAAGCGTGATAAAGGAGGCAAAAGCGAGAGGGAGGAAGGAGAGGCGGTGGGGCTCGGGGTAGAGATAAAGTGGCTTCGACCACTTTTCCTCCTCCTCGCTCACGTGCTCGACGTGAGCAGCCAGGGCAGGGGCAGGTAAGGTGCCTGGCAGGTGGGGACGGCGTGGCGGTGGGACCTGCTAGCAGGAAGGGAGAAAGGAAGAGGGAGAAGGAGAGGGGAGGCTCGGGGTAGCTAGCCTCGGCTAGGGTTAGGTTAGAGGGGAAGGCTCGGGTTAGGGCTGGGGTAGATGGGGTAGCTAGGATGTGGGGCCAGCATGGTAGAGAGAGGGAGAAAAAGAGAGAGAGGTGAGGTGAAGGTGAACCCCAGAAAAGAGAGAGGAATGGGGTTTAAAGAAAAGGCCTCATTTGATCATGCATGAAGAAAAATGGTGTTGATGAGAACATGGGGATGGTGGAGAGAGATGGAGATGATCCCACAAAGAAAGAACCACTTAAACCAAGAGAAAAGCAAATGGGCTAAAGGCGGTGGTTCTCTTACATGGCCCATGCATAATAATTAATGGCCATGTTTATGCTTGTGAAAACAATAATAATAACATGGCATTATTCTTATGCATTCCCAAAATGTGGAATAAAGGCCAAGCAAAAGGAATTAGAATTAGATCCACCCCAACCCACATGAGCTAGAATAAATATCAAAAGAAAAAGAAATACAAGCTCATGGGTAAATGGAATGGTGGAATTATAAGGTGGTGAAAAGAAAGGTGATGGAGTTGAATAAAAGATATGCCCCCAACTCAACTTGGGCATTAAACAATATAACAATAGCCAAAAACAATATCAAGAGGCAAATACAATTAATAATGCATATGAGAGAAGAACCAAAGAAAAAGGGTTTTATATGATGCTCAAATGCAAGGTGGCATGATGACATGAGCATGATATAATTATGATGCAACAATCATATGTAGGAAGTAGCCATTATATTAATAGACCATGTAGCATTACATATGTTAGACAGATGGGATGCTACAATGTTCTTTTCATGAACCACACCCATTGTCATTGCATGTTTGTTCCTTTCATAAACCACACATGGATCCACCAGTGTCATTGCATGTGTGTTCTTTTCATGAACCACAGCTAGAGTCATTGCATGTCTGTTCTTCTCACAAACCACATAAGGATACACCGGCGTCATTGCATGTCTCTTCTTTTCATGAACCACAGCTAGAGTCATTGCATGTTTGTTCATCCCACAAACCACATAAGGATCCACCGGTGTCATTGGATGTGTGTTCTTTTCATGAACCACACCAAGTGTCATTGCATGTGTGTTCTTCTCACAAACCACACATGGATCCACCAGTGTCATTGCATAAGTGTTCTTCTCACAAACCACATATAGATCACCCAGAGTTCATTGGATGTATGTTCTCCTCACAAACCACACAAGGATCCACCAGTGTCATTGCATGTCTGTTCTTTTCATGAACCACGCCCAGTGTCATTGCATGTCTGTTCCTTTACTAAACCACACATGGATCCACCAGTGTCATTGCATGTGTGTTCTTTTCATGAACCACACCCAGTGTCATTGCATGTGTGTTCTTTTCATTAAACCACACATGGATCCACTAGTATCATTGGATGTCTGTTCTTTTCATGAACCACATATGGATCCACCAGAGTTCATTGCATGTCTGTTCTTTTCACAAACCACATATGGATCCACCAGTGTCATTGGATGTGTGCTCTTTTCATGAACCACACCCAGTGTCATTGCATGTTTGTTCCTTTCATAAACCACACATGGATCCACCAGTGTCATTGCATGTCTGTTCCTTTCATAAACCACACATGGATCCACCAGTGTCATTGCATGTGTTTTCTTTTCATGAACCACAGCTAGAGTCATTGCATGTCTCTGTTCTTCTCACAAACCAAATAACGATACACTAGTGTCATTGCACGTGTGTTATTTTCATGAACAACATCTATAGTCATTACATGTGTGTTCTTTTTCACAGACCACATAAGGATCCACTAGTATCATTGGATGTGTGTTCTTTTCATGAACCACACCTAGTGTCATTGCATGTGTGTTCTTTTCACAAACCACATAAGGATACGCAAGTGTCATTGGATGTGTTTTCTTTTCATGAACCACAACTAGTGTGAATACATGTCTTTTCTTTTCACAAACCACATAAGGATCCACCAGTGTCATTGGATGTGTGTTCTTTTCATGAACCACACCCAGTGTCATTGCATGTCTATTCCTTTCATAAACCACACATGGATCCACTAGTGTCATTGCATGTGTGTTCTTTTCACAAACCACATAAGGATACGCAAGTGTCATTGGATGTGTTTTCTTTTCATGAACCACAACTAGTGTGAATACATGTCTTTTCTTTTCACAAACCACATAAGGATCCACCAGTGTCATTGGATGTGTGTTCTTTTCATGAACCACACCTAGTGTCATTGCATGTCTGTTCCTT
The DNA here is from genome assembly GCA_916181665.1 of Avena sativa. Taxonomy (NCBI): domain Eukaryota; kingdom Viridiplantae; phylum Streptophyta; class Magnoliopsida; order Poales; family Poaceae; genus Avena; species Avena sativa. The sequence continues at coordinate 360,667,099 of OV702290.1, read as the reverse complement.
TCATAAACCACACATGGATCCACTAGTGTCATTGCATGTGTTTTTTTATGAACCACGGCTAGAGTCATTGCATGTCTGTTCTTCTCACAAACTACATAAGGATACACTAGTGTCATTGCATGTCTGTTCTTTTCATGAACCACAGCTAGAATCATTGCATGTCTGTTCTTCTCACAAACCACATAAGGATACACCAGTGTCATTGCATGTCTGTTCTTTGCATGAACCACAGCTAGAGTCATTGCATGTCTGTTCTTGTCACAAACCACATAAGGATCCACCTGTGTAATTGGATGTGTGTTCTTTTCATGAACCACACCCAGTGTCATTGCATGCGCGTTCTTCTCACAAACCACACATGGATCCACCAGTCTCATTGCAGGTGTGTTCTTCTCACAAACCACATATGGATCCACCAGAGTTCATTGCATGTTTGTTCTCCTCACAAACAACACATGGATCCATCAGTGTCATTGCATGTCTGTTCTTTTCATGAACCACACCCAGTGTCATTGCATGTCTGTTCCTTTCATAAACCACACATGGATCCACCAGTGTTATTGCATGTGTGTTCTTTTCATGAACCACACCCAATGTCATTGCATGTGTGTTCTTTTCATTAAACCACACATGGATCCATTAGTGTCATTGGATGTCTGTTCTTTTCATGAACCACATATGGATCCACCAGAGTTCATTGCAGGTTTGTTCTTTTCACAAACCACATATGGATCCACCAGTTTCATTGGATGTGTGTTCTTTTCATGAACCACACCTAGTGTCATTGCATGTCTGTTCCTTTCATAAACCACACATGGATCCACCAGTGTCATTGCATGTGTGTTCTTTTCATTAACCACAGCTAGAGTCATTACATGTCTATTCTTCTCACAAACCACATAAGGGTACACAAGTGTCATTGTATGTCTGTTCTTTTCATGAACCACAGCTAGAGTCATTGCATGTCTGTTCCTTTCACAAACCACACATGGATCCACTAGTGTCATTGGATGTGTGTTCTTTTCATGAACCACACCCAGTGTCATTGCATGTCTGTTCTTCTCACAAACCACACATGGATCCACCAGTGTCATTGCATGTGTGTTCTTCTCACAAACAACATATGGATCCACCAGAGTTCATTGCATGTATGTTCTTTTCACAAACCACATATGGATCCACCAGTGTCATTGGATGTGTGTTCTTTTCATGGACCACACCCATTGTCATTGCATGTTTGTTCCTTTCATAAACCACACATGGATCCACCAGTGTCATTGCATGTGTGTTCTTTTCATGAACCACAGCTACAGTCATTGCATGTCTATTCTTATCACAAACCACATAAGGATACACCAGTGTCATTGCATGTGTGTTCTTTTCATGAACCACAAGTAGAGTCATTGCATGTGTGTTCTTTTTCACAAACCACATAAGGATCCACCAGTATCATTGGGTGTGTATTCTTTTCATGAACCACACCCAGTGTCATTGCATGTGTGTTCTTTTCACAAACTACATAAGGATACACCAGTGTCATTGGATGTGTTTTCTTTTCATGATCCACACCCAGTCTGATTGCATGTCTTTTCTTTTCACAAACCACATAAGGATCCACCAGTATCATTGGATGTGTGTTCTTTTCATGAACCCCACCCAGTGTCATTGCATGTCTGTTCCTTTCATAAACCACACATGGATCCACCAGTGTCATTGCATGTGTGTTCTTTCCAGGAACCACTTTAGATTCATTACATGTGTGTTCTTCTCACAAACCACATAAGGATACACCATTGTCATTGCATGTCAGTTCTTTTCATGAACCACAACTAGACTCATTGCATGTCTGTTCTTCTCACAAACCACATAAGGATCCACCAGTGTCATTGGATGTGTGTTCTTTTCATGAACCACACCCAGTGTCATTGCATGTGTGTTTTTCTCACAAAGCACACATGGATCCACAAGTGTCATTGCATGTGTGTTCTTTTCACAAACCACATAAGGATACGCAAGTGCCATTGGATGTGTTTTCTTTTCATGAACCACAACTAGTGTGATTACATGTCTTTTCTTTTCACAAACCACATAAGGATCCACCAGTGTCATTGGATGTGTGTTCTTTTCATGAACCACACCCAGTGTCATTGCATGTCTGTTCCTTTCATAAACCACACATGGATCCACTAGTGTCATTGCATGTGTTTTTTTATGAACCACGGCTAGAGTCATTGCATGTCTGTTCTTCTCACAAACTACATAAGGATACACTAGTGTCATTGCATGTCTGTTCTTTTCATGAACCACAGCTAGAGTCGTTGCATGTCTATCTTCTCACAAACCACATAAGGATACACCAGTGTCATTGCATGTCTGTTCTTTGCATGAACCACAGCTAGAGTCATTGCATGTCTGTTCTTGTCACAAACCACATAAGGATCCACCAGTGTAATTGGATGTGTGTTCTTTTCATGAACCACACCCAGTGTCATTGCATGCGCGTTCTTCTCACAAACCACACATGGATCCACCAGTGTCATTGCAGGTGTGTTCTTCTCACAAACCACATATGGATCCACCAGAGTTCATTGCATGTTTGTTCTCCTCACAAACAACACATGGATCCATCAGTGTCATTGCATGTCTGTTCTTTTGATGAACCACACCCAGTGTCATTGCATGTCTGTTCCTTTCATAAACCACACATGGATCCACCAGTGTTATTGCATGTGTGTTCTTTTCATGAACCACACCCAATGTCATTGCATGTGTGTTCTTTTCATTAAACCACACATGGATCCATTAGTGTCATTGGATGTCTGTTCTTTTCATGAACCACATATGGATCCACCAGAGTTCATTGCAGGTTTGTTCTTTTCACGAACCACATATGGATCCACCAGTTTCATTGGATGTGTGTTCTTTTCATGAACCACACCTAGTGTCATTGCATGTCTGTTCCTTTCATAAACCACACATGGATCCACCAGTGTCATTGCATGTGTGTTCTTTTCATTAACCACAGCTAGAGTCATTATATGTCTATTCTTCTCACAAACCACATAAGGGTACACAAGTGTCATTGTATGTGTGTTCTTTTCATGAACCACAGCTAGAGTCATTGCATGTCTGTTCCTTTCACAAACCACACATGGATCCACTAGTGTCATTGGATGTGTGTTCTTTTCATGAACCACACCCAGTGTCATTGCATGTCTATTCCTTTCATAAACCACACATGGATCCACTAGTGTCATTGCATGTGTTTTTTTATGAACCACGGCTAGAGTCATTGCATGTCTGTTCTTCTCACAAACTACATAAGGATACACTAGTGTCATTGCATGTCTGTTCTTTTCATGAACCACAGCTAGAGTCGTTGCATGTCTATTCTTCTCACAAACCACATAAGGATACACAACTGTCATTGCATGTCTGTTCTTTTCATGAACCACAGCTAGAGTCATTGCATGTCTATTCTTGTCACAAACCACATAAGGATCCACCAGTGTCATTGAATGTGTGTTCTTTTCATGAACCACACCCAGTGTCATTGCATGTGTGTTCTTCTCACCAACCACACATGGATCCACCAGTGTCATTGCATGTGTGTTCTTCTCACAAACCACATATGGATCCACTAGAGTTCATTGCATGTATGTTCTCCTCACAAACAACACATGGATCCACCAGTGTGATTGCATGTCTGTTCTTTTCATGAACCACACCCAGTGTCATTGCATGTCTGTTCCTTTCATAAACCACACATGGATCCACCAGTGTTATTGCATATGTGATCTTTTCATTAAACCACACATGGTTCCACCAGTGTCATTGGATGTCTGTTCTTTTCACAAACCACATATGGATCCACCAGAGTTCATTGCATGTCTGTTCTTTTCACAAACCACATATGGATCCACCAGTGTCATTGGATGTGTGTTCTTTTCATGAACCACACCTAGTGTCATTGCATGTCTGTTCCTTTCATAAACCACACATGGATCCACCAGTGTCATTGCATGTGTGTTCTTTTCATGAACCACAACTGGAGTCATTGCATGTCTCTGTTCTTCTCAATAACGAAATAAGGATACACCAGTGTCATTGCATGTGTGTTCTTTTCATGAAAAACATCTACAGTCATTGCATGTGTGTTCTTTTTCACAAACCACATAAGGATCCACTAGTGTCATTGGATGTGTGTTCTTTTCATGAACCACACCTAGTGTCATTGCATGTGTGTTCTTTTCACAAACCACATAACGATACGCCAATGTCATTGGAATAGTTTTCTTTTCATGAACCACACCGAGTGTGATTACATGTCTTTTATTTTCACAAACCACACATGGATCCACCAGTGTCATTGCATGTGTGTTCTTTTCATGAACCACAGCTAGAGTCATTGCATGTCTGTTCTTCTCACAAACTACATAAGGATACACTAGTGTCATTGCATGTCTGTTCTTTTCAAGAACCACAGCTAGAGTCATTGCATGTCTGTTCTTCTCACAAAACACATAAGGATACACCAGTGTCATTGCATGTCTGTTCTTTTCATGAACCATAGCCTGAGTCATTGCATGTCTGTTCTTGTCACAAACCACATAAGGATCCACCAGTGTCATTGGATGTGTTTTTTTTTCATGAACCACACCCAGTGTCATTGCATGTCTGTTCCTTTCATAAACCACACATGGATCCACCAGTGTTATTGCATGTGTGTTCTTTTCATTAAACCACACATGGATCCACCAGTGTCATTGGATGTCTGTTCTTTTCACGAACCACATATGGATCCACCAGAGTTCATTGATGTCTGTTCTTTTCACAAACCACGTATGGATCCACCAGTGTCATTGGATGTGTGTTCTTTTCATGAACCACACCCAGTGTCATTGCATGTCTGTTCCTTTCATAAACCACACATGGATCCACCAGTGTCATTGCATGTGTGTTCTTTTCATGAACCACAACGGGAGTCATTGCATGTCTTTGTTCTTCTCACAAACAAAATAAGGATACACCAGTGTCATTGTATGTGTGCTCTTTTCATGAACAACATCTACAGTCATTGCATGTGTGTTCTTTTTCACAAACCACATAAGGATCCACTAGTGTCATTGGATGTGTGTTCTTTTCATGAACCACACCCAGTGTCATTGCATGTGTGTTCTTTTTACAAACCAAATAAGGATACACCAGTGTCATTGAATGTGTTTTCTTTTCATGAACCACACCCAGTGTGATTACATGTCTTTTCTTTTCACAAACCACATAAGGATCCACCAGTGTCATTGGATGTGTGTTCTTTTCATGAACCACACCCAGTGTCGTTGCATGTTTGTTCCTTTCATAAACCAAACATGGATCCACCAGTGTCATTGCATGTGTGTTCTTTTCATGAACCACAGCTAGAGTCATTGCATGTCTGTTCTTTTCACAAACCACATAAGGATACACCAGTGTCATTGCATGTCTGTTCTTTGCATTTACCACAGCTAGAGTCATTGCATGTCTGTTCTTGTCACAAACCACATAAGGATCCACCAGTGTAATTGGATGTGTGTTCTTTTCATGAATCACACCCAGTGTCATTGCATGCGCGTTCTTCTCACAAACCACACATGGATCCACCGGTGTCATTGCATGTGTGTTATTCTCACAAACCACATATGGATCCACAGAGTTCATTGCATGTCTGTTCTCCTCACAAACAACACATGGATCCACCAGTGTCATTGCATGTCTGTTCTTTTCATGAACCACACCCAGTGTCATTGCATGTCTGTTCCTTTCATAAACCACACATGGATCCACTAGTGTTATTGCATGTGTGTTCTTTTCATGAGCCACACCCAATGTCATTAAATGTGTGTTCTTTTCATTAAACCACACATGGATCCATTAGTGTCATTGGATGTCTGTTCTTTTCATGAACCATATATGGATCCACCAGAGTTCATTGCAGGTTTGTTCTTTTCACAAACCACATATGGATCCACCAGTTTCATTGGATGTGTGTTCTTTTCATGAACCACACCTAGTGTCATTGCATGTCTGTTCCTTTCATAAACCACACATGGATCCACCAGTGTCATTGCATGTGTGTTCTTTTCATTAACAACAGCTAGAGTCATTACATGTCTGTTCTTCTCACAAACCACATAAGGGTACACAAGTGTCATTGTATGTCTGTTCTTTTCATGAACCACAGCTAGAGTCATTGCATGTCTGTTCCTTTCACAAACCACACATGGATCCACTAGTGTCATTGGATGTGTGTTCTTTTCATGAACCACACCCAGTGTCATTGCATGTCTGTTCTTCTCACAAACCACACATGGATCCACCAGTGTCATTGCGTGTGTGTTCTTCTCACAAACAACATATGGATCCACCAGAGTTCATTACATGTATGTTCTTTTCACAAACCACATATGGATCCACCAGTGTCATTGAATGTGTGTTCTTTTCATGAACCACACCCATTGTCATTGCATGTTTGTTCCTTTCATAAACCACACATGATCCACCAGTGTCATTGCATGTGTGTTCTTTTCATGAACCACAGCTAGAGTCATTGCATGTCTATTCTTATCACAAATCACATAAGGATACACCAGTGTCATTCCATGTGTGTTCTTTTCATGAACCACAGGTAGAGTCATTGCATGTGTGTTCTTTTTCACAAACCACATAAGGATCCACCAGTGACATTGGATGTGTGTTCTTTTCATGAACCCCACCCAGTGTCATTGCATGTCTGTTCCTTTCATAAACCACACATGGATCCACCAGTGTCATTGCATGTGTGTTCTTTCCAGGAACCACAACTAGATTCATTACATGTGTGTTCTTCTCACAAACCACATAAGGATACACCATTGTCATTGTATGTCTGTTCTTTTCATGAACCACAACTAGACTGATTGCATGTCTGTTCTTCTCACATACCACATAAGGATCCACCAGTGTCATTGGATGTGTGTTCTTTTCATGAACCACACCCAGTGTCATTGCATGTGTGTTTTTCTCACAAAGCACACATGGATCCACAAGTGTCATTGCATGTGTGTTCTTCTCACAAACCACATATTGTCCACGAGAGTTCATTGCATGTCTATTCTTCTCACAAACCACACATGGATACACCAGTGTCATTGCATGTCTATTCTTTTCATGAACCACAGCTAGAGTCATTGCATGTCTGTTCTTCTCACAAACCACATAAGGATACACCAGTGTCATTGCATGTCTGTTCTTTTCATGAACCACAGCTAGAGTCATTGCATGTCTGTTCTTCTCACAAACCACATAAGGATACACCAGTGTCATTGCATGTCTGTTCTTTTCATGAACCACAGCTAGAGTCATTGCATGTCTGTTCTTGTCACAAACCACAAAGGATCCACCAGTGTCATTGGATGTGCGTTCTTTTCATGAACCACACCCTGTGTCATTGCATGTGTGTTCTTCTCACAAACAACACATGGATCCACCAGTGTCATTGCATGTGTGTTCTTCTCACAAACCACATATGGATCCACTAGAGTTCATTGCATGTCTGTTCTCTTCACAAACAACACATGGATCCACCAGTGTCATTGCATGTCTGTTCTTTTCATGAACCACACCCAGTGTCATTGCATGTCTGTTCCTTTCATAAACCACACATGGATCCACCAGTGTTATTGCATGTGCGTTCTTTTCATGAACCACACCCAGTGTCATTGCATGTGTGTTCTTTTCATTAAACCACACATGGATCCACCAGTGTCATTGGATGTTTGTTCTTTTCACGAACCACATATGGATCCACCAGAGTTCATTGCATGTTTGTTCTTTTCACAAACCACATATAGATCCACCAGTGTCATTGGATGTGTGTTATTTTCATGAACCACACCCAGTGTCATTGCTTGTCTGTTCCTTTCATAAACCACACATGGATCCACCAGTGTCATTGCATGTGTGTTCTTTTCATTAACCATAGCTAGAGTCATTGCATGTATGACTTCTCACAAACCACATAAGGGTACACCAGTGTCATTGCATGTCTGTTCTTTTCATGGACCACAGCTAGAGTCATTGCATGTCTATTCCTTTCACAAACCACACATGGACCCACTAGTGTCATTGGATGTGTGTTCTTTTCATGAACCACACCCAGTGTCGTTGCATGTGTGTTCTTCTCACAAACCACATATGGATCCACCAGTGTCATTGCATGTGTGTTCTTCTCACAAACAACATATGGATCCACCAGAGTTCATTGCATGTATGTTCTTTTCACAAACCACATATGGATCCACCAGTGTCATTGGATGTGTGTTCTTTTCATGAACCACACCCATTGTCATTACATGTCTGTTCCTTTCATAAACACCACATGGATCCACCAGTGTCATTGCATGTGTCTTCTTTTCTTGAACCACAGCTAGAGTCATTGCATGTCTGTTCTTATCACAAACCACATAAGGATACACCAGTGTCATTGCTGTGTATTCTTTCCATGAACCACAGGTAGAGTCATTGCATGTGTGTTCTATTTCACAAACCACATAAGGATCCACCAGTGTCATTGGATGTGTGTTCTTTTCATGAACCACACCCAGTGTCATCGCATGTGTGTTCTTTTCACAAACCACATAAGGATACACTAGTGTCATTGGATGTGTTTTCTTTTCATGAACCACACCCAGTGTGATTGTATGTCTTTTCTTTTCACAAACCACATAAGGATCCACCAGTGTCATTGGATGTGTGTTCTTTTCATGAACCCCACCCAGTGTCATTGCATGTCTGTTCCTTTCATAAACCACACATGGATCCACCAGTGTCATTGCATGTGTGTTCTTTTCAGGAACCACAGCTAGAGTCATTGCATGTCTGTTCTTCTCACAAACCACATAAGGATACACCAGTGTCATTGCATGTCTGTTCTTTTCATGAAACACAGATAGAGTCATTGCATGTATGTTCTTCTCCCAAACCACATAAGGATCCACCAGTGTCATTGGGTGTGTGTTCTTTTCATGAACCACACCCAGTGTCATTGCATGTGTGTTCTTGTCACAAAGCACACATGGATCCACTAGTGTCATTGCATGTGTGTTCTTCTCACAAACCACATATGGATCCACCAGAGTTCATTGCATGTGTGTTTTTCTCACAAACAACACATGGATACACTAGTGTCATTGCATGTCTATTCTTTTCATGAACCACAGCTAGAGTCATTGCATGCCTGTTCTTCTCACAAGCCACATAAGGATACACCAGTGTCATTGCATGTCTGTTCTTTTCATGAACCACAGCTCGAGTCATTGCATGTATGTTCTTCTCACAAACCACAAAAGGATACACCAGTGTCATTGCATGTCTATTCTTTTCATGAACCACAGCTAGAGTCATTGCATGTCTGTTCTAGTCACAAACAACATAAGGATCCACCAGTGTCATTGGATGTGTGTTCTTTTCATGAACCACACCCAGTGTCATTGCATGTGTGTTATTTCGACAAACCACATAAGGATACACCAGTGTCATTCGATGTGTTTTCTTTTCATGAACCACACCCAGTGTGAATGCATGTCTTTTCTTTTCACAAACCACATAAGGATACACCAGTGTCATTGGATGTGTTTTCTTTTCATGAACCACACCTAGAGTCATTGCATGTCTGTTATTCTCTCAAACCATACATGGATCCACAAGTGTCATTGCATGTCTGTCCTTTTCATGAACCACAGCTAGAGTCATTGCATGTCTGTTCCTTCACAAACCACACATGGATCCACCAGTGTCATTGGATGTGTGTTCTTTTCATGAACCACACCCAGTGTTGTTGCATGTGTGTTCTTCTCAGAAATCACACATGGATGCACCAGTGTCATTGCATGTGTGTTCTTCTCACAAACTACATATGGATCCACCAGAGTTCATTGTATGTTTGTTCTTTTCACAAAGCACATATGGATCCACCAGTGTCATTGGACGTGTTCTTTTCATGAACCACACCCATTGTCATTGCATGTGTGTTCTTCTCAAAAACCACACATGGATCCACCAGTGTCATTGCATGTGTGTTCTTCTCACAAACAACACCTAGTGTCATTGGATGTGTGTTCTTTTCATAAACCACACATAGATCCACCAGAGTTCATTGCATGTCTGTTCTTCTCACCAACCACAAATGGATACACCAGTGTCATTGCATGTATGTTCTTTTCATGAACCACAGCTAGAGTCATTGCATGTCTGTTCTTCTCACAAACCACATAAGGATCCACCGGTGTCATTGGATGTGTGTTCTTTTCATGAACCACACCCAGTGCCATCGCATTTGTGTTGTGCTCACGAATCACACATGGATCCACCAGTGTCATTGCATGTCTGTTCTTTTCACAAACCACATATGGATCCACCAGTGTCATTGGTTGTGTGTTCTTTTCAAGAACCACACCCAGTGTCATTGCATGTATGTTCCATTCATAAACCACACATGGATCCACCAGTGTCATTGCATGTGTGTTCTTTTCATGAACCATAGCTAGAGTCATTGCATGTCTGTTCTTCTCACAAACCACATAAGGATACACCAGTGTCATTGCATGTGTGTTCTTTTCATGAACCACACCCAGTGTCATTGCATATGTGTTCTTTTCACAAACCACATAAGGATACACCAGTGTCATTGGATGTGTTTTCTTTTCATGAACCACACCCAGTGTGAGTGCATGTCTTTTCTTTTCACAAACCACTTATGGATCCACCAGTGTCATTGGATGTGTGTTCTTTTCATGAACCACACCCAGAGTCATTGCATGTCTGTTCTTCTCACAAACCACACATGGATCCACCAGTGTCATTGCATGTCTGTTCTTCTCACCAACCACACATGGATACACTAGTGTCATTGCATGTCTGTTCTTTTCATGAACCAGAGCTAGAGTCATTGCATGTCTGTTCTTCTCACAAACCACATAAGGATCCACCAGTGTCATTGGATGTGTGTTCTTTTCATGAACCACACCAAGTGTCATTGCATGTGTGTTCTTCTCACAAACCACACATGGATCCACCAGTGTCATTGCATGTGTGTTCTTCTCACAAACCACATATGGATCCACCAGAGTTCATTGCATGTATGTTCTTTTCACAAACCACATATGGATCCACCAGTGTCACTGGATGTGTGTTCTTTTCATGAACCACACCCTGTGTCATTGCATGTCTGTTCCTTTCATAAACCACACATGGATCCACCAGTGTCATTGCATGTGTGTTCTTTTCATGAACCACAGGTAGAGTCATTGCATGTCTGTTCTTCTCACAAACCACATAAGGATACGCCAGTATCATTGCATGTGTGTTCTTTTCATGAACCACAGCTAGAGTCATTGCATGTCTGTTCTTCTCACAAACCACATAAGGATCCACCAGTGTCATTGCATGTGTGTTCTTTTCATGAACCACACCCAGTGTCATTGCATATGTGTTCTTTTCACAAACCACATAAGGATACACCAGTGTCATTGGATGTGTGTTCTTTTCATGAACCACACCCAGGGTCATTGCATGTCTGTTATTCCCACAAACCGCACATGGATCCACAAGTGTCATTGCATGTCTGTTCTTTTCATGAACCATAGCTAGAGTCATTGCATGTCTGTTCCTTTCACGAACCACACATGGATCCACCAGTGTCATTAGATGTGTGTTCTTTTCATGAACCACACCCAGTGTTGTTGCATGTGTGTTCTTATCACAAACCAAACATGGTTCCACCAGTGTTGTTGCATGTGTGTTCTTCTCACAAACCACATGTGGATCCACCAGAGTTCATTGAATGTCTGTTCTTTTCACAAAGCACATATGGATCCACCAGTGTCATTGGATGTGTGTTCTTTTCATGAACCAAACCCAATGCCATTGCATGTCTGTTCCTTTCATAAACCACACATGGATACACCAGTGTCATTGCATGTGTGTTCTTTTCATTAACCACACCTAGTGTCATTGCATGTGTGTTCTTCTCAAAAACCACACATGGATCCACCAGTCTGATTGCATGTGTGTTCTTTTTCATGAACCATAGACAGAGTTCATTGCATGTTTATTCCTCTCAAAAAAGACATATGGATCCAGTAGTGTCATTGGATGTGTGTTCTTTTCATGAACCACACCTAGTGTCATTGCATGTGTGTTCTTCTCACAAATCACACATGGACCCACCAGTGTCATTGCATGTGTGTTCTTCTCACAAACCACACCCAGTGTCATTGGATGTGTGTTCTTCTCAGAAACCACACATGGATCCACCAGAGTTCATTGCATGTCTGTTCTTATCACAAACCACACATGGATACACTAGTGTCATTGCATGTCTATTCTTTTCGTGAACCATAGCTAGAGTCATTGCATGTCTGTTCTTGTCACAAACCACATAAGGATAGACCAGTGTCATTGGATGTGTTTTGTTTTCACGAACCACACCCAGTATGATTGCATGTCTTTACTTTTCACAAACTACATATGGATCCACCAGTGTCATTGGATGTGTGTTCTTTTCATGAACCACACCCAGAGTCATTGCATGTCTGTTCTTCTCACAAACCACACATGGATCCACCAGTGTCATTGCATGTGTGTTCTTTTGATGAACCATAGCTAGAGTCATTGCATGTCTGTTCTTCTCACAAACCACATAAGGATACACCAGTGTCATTGCATGTGTGTTCTTTTCATGAACCACACCCAGTGTCATTGCATATGTGTTCTTTTCACAAACCACATAAGGATACACCAGTGTCATTGGATGTGTTTTCTTTTCATGAACCACACCCAGTGTGAGTGCATGTCTTTTCTTTTCACAAACCACATATGGATCCACCAGTGTCATTGGATGTGTGTTCTTTTCATGAACCACACCCATAGTCATTGCATGTCTGTTCTTCTCACAAACCACACATGGATCCACCAGTGTCATTGCATGTCTGTTCTTCTCACCAACCACACATGGATACACTAGTGTCATTGCATGTCTGTTCTTTTCATGAACCACAGCTAGAGTCATTGCATGTCTGTTCTTCTCACAAACCACATAAGGATCCACCAGTGTCATTGGATGTGTGTTCTTTTCATGAACCACACCCATTGTCATTGCATGTGTGTTCTTCTCACAAACCACACATGGATCCACCAGTGTCATTGCATGTGTGTTCTTCTCACAAACAACACCTAGTGTCATTGGATGTGTGTTCTTTTCACAAACCACACATAGATCCACCAGAGTTCATTGCATGTCTGTTCTTCTCACCAACCACAAATGGATACACCAGTGTCATTGCATGTCTGTTCTTTTCATGAACCACAACTAGAGTCATTGCATACTGTTCTTCTCACAAACCACATAAGGATCCACCGGTGTCATTGGATGTGTGTTCTTTTCATGAACCACACCCAGTGTCATTGCATTTGTGTTGTTCTCACGAATCACACATGGATCCACCAGTGTCATTGCATGTCTGTTCTTTTCACAAACCACATATGGATCCACCAGTGTCATTGGTTGTGTGTTCTTTTCAAGAACCACACCTAGTGTCATTGCATGTATGTTCCATTCATAAACCACACATGGATCCACCAGTGTCATTGCATGTGTGTTCTTTTCATGAACCATAGCTAGAGTCATTGCATGTCTGTTCTTCTCACAAACCACATAAGGATACACCAGTGTCATTGCATGTGTGTTCTTTTCATGAACCACACCCAGTGTCATTGCATATGTGTTCTTTTCACAAACCACATAAGGATACACCAGTGTCATTGGATGTGTTTTCTTTTCATGAACCACACCCAGTGTGAGTGCATGTCTTTTCTTTTCACAAACCACATATGGATCCACCAGTGTCATTGGATGTGTGTTCTTTTCATGAACCACACCCAGAGTCATTGCATGTCTGTTCTTCTCACAAATCACACATGGATCCACCAGTGTCATTGCATGTCTGTTCTTCTCACCAACCACACATGGATACACTAGTGTCATTGCATGTCTGTTCTTTTCATGAACCACAGGTAGAGTCATTGCATGTCTGTTCTTCTCACAAACCACATAAGGATCCACCAGTGTCATTGGATGTGTGTTCTTTTCATGAACCACACCTAGTGTCATTGCATGTGTGTTCTTCTCACAAACAACACATGGATCCACCAGTGTCATTGCATGTGTGTTCTTCTCACAAACCACATATGGATCCACCAGAGTTCATTGCATGTCTATTCTTTTCACAAACCACATATGGATCCACCAGTGTCACTGGATGTGTGTTCTTTTCATGAACCACACCCAGTGTCATTGCATGTCTGTTCCTTTCATAAACCACACATGGATCCACCAGTGTCATTGCATGTGTGTTCTTTTCATGAACCACAACTAGAGTCATTGCATGTCTGTTCTTCTCACAAACCACATAAGGATACACCAGTGTCATTGCATGCGTGTTCTTTTCATGAACCACACCCAGTGTCATTGCATGTGTGTTATTTTCACAAGCCACATAAGGATACACCAGTGTCATTGGATGTGTTTTTTTTTATGAACCACACCCAGTGTGATTGCATGTCTTTTCTTTTCACAAACCACATATGGATCCACCAGTGTCATTGGATGTGTGTTCTTTTCATGAACCACACCCAGGGTCATTGCATGTCTGTTATTCTCACAAACCGCACATGGATCCACAAGTGTCATTGCATGTCTGTTATTTTCATGAACCATAGCTAGAGTGATTGCATGTCTGTTCCTTTCACAAACCACACATGGATCCACTAGTGTCATTAGATGTGTGTTCTTTTCATGAACCACACCCAGTGTAGTTGCATGTGTGTTCTTATCACAAACTACACATGGGTCCACCAGTGTCGTTGCATGTGTGTTCTTCTCACAAACCACATATGGATCCACCAGAGTTCATTGCATGTCTGTTCTTTTCACAAAGCACATATGGATCCACCAGTGTCATTGGATGTGTGTTCTTTTCATGAACCAAACCCAATGTCATTGCATGTCTGTTCCTTTCATAAACCACACATGGATACACCAGTGTCATTGCATGTGTGTTCTTTTCATTAACCACACCTAGTGTCATTGCATGTGTGTTCTTCTCAAAAACCACACATGGATCCACCAGTCTGATTGCATGTGTGTTCTTTTTCATGAACCATAGACAGAGTTCATTGCATGTTTATTCCTCTCAAAAAACACATATGGATCCAGCAGTGTCATTGGATGTGTGTTCTTTTCATGAACCACACCTAGTGTCATTGCATGTGTGTTCTTCTCACAAATAACACATGGACCCACCAGTGTCATTGCATGTGTGTTCTTCTCACAAACCACACCCAATGTCATTGGATGTGTGTTCTTCTCACAAACCACACATGGATCCACCAGAGTTCATTGCATGTCTGTTCTTCTCACAAACCACATAAGGATCCACCAGTGTCATTGGATGTGTGTTCTTTTCATGAACCACACCCATTGTCATTGCATGTGTGTTCTTCTCACAAACCACACATGGATCCACCAGTGTCATTGCATGTGTGTTCTTCTCACAAACAACACCTAGTGTCATTGGATGTGTGTTCTTTTCACAAACCACACATAGATCCACCAGAGTTCATTGCATGTCTGTTCTTCTCACCAACCACAAATGGATACACCAGTGTCATTGCATGTCTGTTCTTTTCATGAACCACAACTAGAGTCATTGCATACTGTTCTTCTCACAAACCACATAAGGATCCACCGGTGTCATTGGATGTGTGTTCTTTTCATGAACCACACCCAGTGTCATTGCATTTGTGTTGTTCTCACGAATCACACATGGATCCACCAGTGTCATTGCATGTCTGTTCTTTTCACAAACCACATATGGATCCACCAGTGTCATTGGTTGTGTGTTCTTTTCAAGAACCACACCTAGTGTCATTGCATGTATGTTCCATTCATAAACCACACATGGATCCACCAGTGTCATTGCATGTGTGTTCTTTTCATGAACCATAGCTAGAGTCATTGCATGTCTGTTCTTCTCACAAACCACATAAGGATACACCAGTGTCATTGCATGTGTGTTCTTTTCATGAACCACACCCAGTGTCATTGCATATGTGTTCTTTTCACAAACCACATAAGGATACACCAGTGTCATTGGATGTGTTTTCTTTTCATGAACCACACCCAGTGTGAGTGCATGTCTTTTCTTTTCACAAACCACATATGGATCCACCAGTGTCATTGGATGTGTGTTCTCTTCATGAACCACACCCAGAGTCATTGCATGTCTGTTCTTCTCACAAATCACACATGGATCCACCAGTGTCATTGCATGTCTGTTCTTCTCACCAACCACACATGGATACACTAGTGTCATTGCATGTCTGTTCTTTTCATGAACCACAGGTAGAGTCATTGCATGTCTGTTCTTCTCACAAACCACATAAGGATCCACCAGTGTCATTGGATGTGTGTTCTTTTCATGAACCACACCTAGTGTCATTGCATGTGTGTTCTTCTCACAAACCACACATGGATCCACCAGTGTCATTGCATGTGTGTTCTTCTCACAAACCACATATGGATCCACCAGAGTTCATTGCATGTCTGTTCTTTTCACAAACCACATATGGATCCACCAGTGTCACTGGATGTGTGTTCTTTTCATGAACCACACCCAGTGTCATTGCATGTCTGTTCCTTTCATAAACCACACATGGATCCACCAGTGTCATTGCATGTGTGTTCTTTTCATGAACCACAACTAGAGTCATTGCATGTCTGTTCTTCTCACAAACCACATAAGGATACACCAGTGTCATTGCATGCGTGTTCTTTTCATGAACCACACCCAGTGTCATTGCATGTGTGTTATTTTCACAAGCCACATAAGGATACACCAGTGTCATTGGATGTGTTTTCTTTTTATGAACCACACCCAGTGTGATTGCATGTCTTTTCTTTTCACAAACCACATATGGATCCACCAGTGTCATTGGATGTGTGTTCTTTTCATGAACCACACCCAGGGTCATTGCATGTCTGTTATTCTCACAAACCGCACATGGATCCACAAGTGTCATTGCATGTCTGTTATTTTCATGAACCATAGCTAGAGTGATTGCATGTCTGTTCCTTTCACAAACCACACATGGATCCACTAGTGTCATTAGATGTGTGTTCTTTTCATGAACCACACCCAGTGTTGTTGCATGTGTGTTCTTATCACAAACTACACATGGGTCCACCAGTGTCGTTGCATGTGTGTTCTTCTCACAAACCACATATGGATCCACCAGAGTTCATTGCATGTCTGTTCTTTTCACAAAGCACATATGGATCCACTAGTGTCATTGGATGTGTGTTCTTTTCATGAACCAAACCCAATGTCATTGCATGTCTGTTCCTTTCATAAACCACACATGGATACACCAGTGTCATTGCATGTGTGTTCTTTTCATTAACCACACCTAGTGTCATTGCATGTGTGTTCTTCTCAAAAACCACACATGGATCCACCAGTCTGATTGCATGTGTGTTCTTTTTCATGAACCAGAGACAGAGTTCATTGCATGTTTATTCCTCTCAAAAAACACATATGGATCCAGCAGTGTCATTGGATGTGTGTTCTTTTCATGAACCACACCTAGTGTCATTGCATGTGTGTTCTTCTCACAAATAACACATGGACCCACCAGTGTCATTGCATGTGTGTTCTTCTCACAAACCACACCCAATGTCATTGGATGTGTGTTCTTCTCACAAACCACACATGGATCCACCAGAGTTCATTGCATGTCTGTTCTTATCACAAACCACACATGGATACACTAGTGTCATTGCATGTCTATTCTTTTCGTGAACCATAGATAGAGTCATTGCATGTCTGTTCTTGTCACAAACCACATAAGGATAGACTAGTGTCATTGGATGTGTTTTGTTTTCACGATCCACACCCAGTATGATTGCATGTCTTTACTTTTCACAAACTACATATGGATCCACCAGTGCCATTGGATGTGTGTTCTTTTCATGAACCACACCCAGAGTCATTGCATGTCTGTTCTTCTCACAAACCACACATGGATCCACCAGTGTCATTGCATGTCTGTTCTTCTCACCAACCACACATGGATACACTAGTGTCATTGCATGTCTGTTCTTTTCATGAACCACAGCTAGAGTCATTGCATGTCTGTTGTTCTCACAAACCACATAAGGATCCACCAGTGTCATTGGATGTGTGTTCTTTTCATGAACCACACCCAGTGTCATTGCATGTGTGTTCTTCTCACAAACCACACATGGATCCACCCGTGTCATTGCATGTGTGTTCTTCTCACAAACCACATATGGATCCACCAGAGTTCATTGCATGTCTGTTCTTTTCACAAACCACATATGGATCCACCAGTGTCATTGGATGTGTGTTCTTTTCATGAACCACACCCAGTGTCATTGCATGTCTGTTCCTTTCATAAACCACACATGGATCCACCAGTGTCATTGCATGTGTGTTCTTTTCATGAACCACAGATAGAGTCATTGCATGTCTGTTCTTCTCACAAACCACATAAGGATACACCAGTGTCATTTCATGTGTGTTCTTTTCATGAACCACACCCAGTGTAATTGCATGTGTGTTATTTTCACAAACCACATAAGGATACAGTAGTGTCATTGGATGTGTTTTATTTTCATGAACCACACCCAGTGTGATTACATGTATTTTATTTTCACAAACCACATATGGACCCACTAGTGTCATTGGATGTGTGTTCTTTTCATGAATGACACCCAGAGTCATTGCATGTCTGTTATTCTCACAAACCACACATGGATCCACAAGTGTCATTGCATGTCTGTTCTTTTCATGAACCATAGGAAGAGTCATTGCATGTCTGTTCCTTTCACAAACCACACATGGATCCACCAGTGTTATTGGATGTGTGTTCTTTTCATGAACCACACCCAGTGTTGTTGCATGCGTGTTCTTCTCACAAACCACACATGGGTCCACCAGTGTCATTGCATGTGTGTTCTTCTCACAAACCACATATGGATCCACCAGAGTTCATTGCATGTCTGTTCTTTTCACAAAGCATATATGGATCCACAAGTGTCATTAGATGTGTGTTCTTTTCATGAACCACACCCAATGTCATTGCATGTCTGTTCCTTTCAAAAACCACACATGGATCCCCTAGTGTCATTACATGTGTGTTCTTTTCATTAACCACACCTAGTGTCATTACATGTGTGTCCTTCTCAAAAACCATAAATGGATCCACCATTGTGACTGCATGTGTGTTCTTTTTCATGAACCACAGCTAGAGTTCATTGCATGTCTGTTCCTCTCAAAAAACACATATGGATCCACCAGTGTCATTGGATGTGTGTTCTTTTCATGAACCACACCTAGTGTCATTGCATGTGTGTTCTTCTCACAAATCACACATGGATGCACAAGTGTCATTGCATGTGTGTTCTTCTCACAAACCACACCCAGTGTCATTGGATGTGTGTTCTTCTCACAAACCACACATGGATCCACCAGAGTTCATTGCATGTCTGTTCTTATCGCAAACCACACATGGATACACCAGTGTCATTGCATGTCTGTTCTTCTCGCAAACGACATAAGGATACACCAGTGTCGTTGCATGTGTGTTCTTCTCTCAAACCACACATGGATCCACCACTGTCATTGCATGTGTGTTCTTCTCACAAACCACATATGGATCCACCAGAGTTCATTGCATGTTTGTTCTTTTCACAAACCACATATGGATACACCAGTGTCATTGGATGTGTGTTCTTTGAATGAACCACACCCAGTGTCATTGCATGTCGGTTCTTTTCACAAACCACACATGGATCCACCAGTGTCATTGCATGTGTGTTCTTTTAATGAACCACAGCTAGAGTCACTGCATGTCTGTTCTTCTCACAAACCACATAAGGATACACCAGTGTCATTGCATGTGTGTTCTTTTCATGAACCACACCCAGTGTTGTTGCATGTGTGTTCTTTTCACAAACCACATAAGGATACACGAGTTTCATTGGATGTGTTTTCTTTTCATGAACCACACCCAGTGTGATTGCATTTTTTTTCTTTTCACAAACCACATATGGATCCACCAGTGTCATTGGATGTGTGTTCATTTCATGAACCACACCAAGAGTCATTGCATGTCTCTTCTTCTCACAAACCACACATGGATCCACCAGTGTCATTGCATGTCTGTTCTTTTCATGAACCATAGCTAGAGTCATTGCATGTCTGTTCCTTTCACAAACCACACATGGATCCACCAGTGTCATTGGATGTGTGTTCTTTTCATGAACCACACCCAGTATCGTTGCATGTGTGTTCTTCTCACAAACCACACATGGATCCACCAGTGTCATTACATGTGTGTTCTCCTCACAAACAACACATGGATCCACCAGAGTTCATTGCATGTCTATTCTTTTCACAAAGCACATATGGATCCACCAGTGGCATTGGATGTGTGTTCTTTTCATGAACCAGACCCAGTGTCATTGCATGTGTGTTCTTCTCACAAACAACACATGGATCCACCAGTGTCATTTCATGTGTGTTCTTCTCACAAACCACATATGGATCCACCAGAGTTCATTGCATGTCTGTTCTTTTCACAAACCACATATGGATCCACTAGTGTCATTGGATGTGTGTTCTTTTAATGAACCACACCCAGTGTCATTGCATGTCTGTTCCTTTCATAAACCACATAAGGATACACCAGTGTCATTGCATGTGTGTTCTTTTCATGAACCACACCTAGTGTCATTGCATGTGTGTTATTTTCACAAACCACATAAGGATACACGAGTGTCATTGCATGTGTGTTCTTTTCATGAACCACACCTAGTGTCATTGCATGTGTGTTATTTTCACAAACCACATACGGATACAACAGTGTCATTGGATGTGTTTTCTTTTCATGAACCACACCCAGTGTGACTGCATGTCTTTTCTTTTCACAAACCACATATGGATCCACCAGTGTCATTGGATGTGGGTTCTTTTCATGAACCACACCCAGAGTCATTGCATGTCTGTTATTCTCACAAACCACACATGGATCCACAAGTGTCAATGCATGTCTGTTCTTTTCATGAACCATAGCTAGAGTCATTGCATGTCTGTTCCTTTCACAAACCACACATGAATCCACCAGTGTCATTGGATGTGTGTTCTTTTCATGAACCACACCCAGTGTTGTTGCATGTGTGTTCTTCTCAGAAACCACACATGGGTCCACTAGTGTCATTGCATGTGTGTTCTTCTCACAAGCCACATATGGATCCACCATAGTTCATTGTATGTCTGTTCTTTTCACAAAGCACATATGGATCCACCAGTGTCATTGGATGTGTGTTCTTTTCATGAACCACACCCAATGTCATTTCATGTCTGTTCCTTTCATAAACTACACATGGATCCACCAGTGTCATTGCATGTGTTTTTTCATTAACCACACCTAGTGGCATTGCATGTGTGTTCTTCTCAAAAACCACACATGGATCCACCAGTGTGATTGCATGTGTGTTCTTTTTCATGGACCACAGCCAGAGTTCATTGCAAGTCTTTTCCTCTCAAAAAACACATATGGATCCACCAGTGTCATTGGATGTGTGTTCTTTTCATGAACCACACCTAGTGTCATTGCATATGTGTTCTTCTCACAAATCACACATGGATCCACTAGTGTCATTGCATGTGTGTTCTTCTCACAAACCACACCCAGTGTCATTGGATGTGTGTTATTCTCACAAATCACACATGGATCCACCAGAGTTCATTGCATGTCTGTTCTTATCACAAACCACACATGGATACACCAGTGTTATTGCATGTCTGTTCTTTTCGTGAACCACACCTAGAGTCATTGCATGTATGTTCTTCTCACAAACCACATAAGGATACACCAGTGTCGTTGCATGTGTGTTCTTCTCTCAAACCACACATGGATCCACCACTGTCATTGCATGTGTGTTCTTCTCACAAACCACATATGGATCCACCAGAGTTCATTGCATGTTTGTTCTGTTCACAAATCACACATGTATCCACAAGTGTCATTACATGTGTGTTGTTCTCACAAACCACACCCAGTGTCATTGGATGTGTGTTCTTCTCACAAACCACACATGGATCCAACAGATTTCATTGCATGTTTGTTCTTATCGCAAACCACACATGGATACACCAGTGTCATTGCATGTCTGTTCTTTTCGTGAACCACAGCTAGAGTCATTGCATGTCTGTTCTTCTCACAAATCACATAAGGATACACCAGTGTCGTTGCATGTCTGTTCTTCTCTCAAACCACACATGGATCCACCACTGTCATTGCATGTGTGTTCTTCTCACAAACCACATATGGATCTACCAGAGTTGATTGCATGTTTGTTCTTTTCACAAACCACATATGGATCCACCAGTGTCATTGGATGTGTGTTCTTTTCATGAACCACACCCAGTGTCATTGCATGTCTATTCCTTTCATAAACCACACATGGATCCACCAGTGTCATTGCATGTGTGTTCTTTTCATGAACCACAGCTAGAGTCATTGCATGTCTGTTCTTCTCACAAACCACATAAGGATACACCAGTGTCATTGCATGGGTGTTCTTTTCATGAACCACACCCAGTGTCATTGCATGTGTGTTCTTTTCACAAACCACATAAGGATACACGAGTTTCATTGGATGTGTTTTCTTTTCATGAACCACACCCAGTGTGATTGCATGTCATTTCTTTTCACAAACCACATATGGATCCACCAGTGTCATTGGATGTGTGTTCATTTCATGAACCACACCCAGAGTCATTGCATGTCTGTTCTTCTCACAAACCACACATGGATCCACCAGTGTCATTGCACGTCTGTTCATTTCATGAACCATAGCTAGAGTCATTGCATGTCTGTTCCTTTCACAAACCACACATGGATCCACCAGTGTCATTGAATGTGTGTTCTTTTCATGAACCACCCAGCGTCGTTGCATGTGTGTTCTTCTCACAAACCACACATGGATCCACCAGTGTCACTGCATGTGTGTCCTTCTCACAAACCAGATATGGATCCACCAGAGTTCATTGCATGTCTGTTCTTTTCACAAAGCACATATGGATCCAGCAGTGGCATTGGATGTGTGTTCTTTTCATGAACCACACCCAATGTCATTGCATGTCTGTTCCTTTCATAAACCACACATGGATCCACCAGTGTCATTGTATGTGTGTTCTTTTCATTAACCACACCTAGTGTCATTGCATGTGTGTTCTTTTCAAAAACCACACATGGATCCACCAGTGTGATTGCATGTGTGTTCTTTTTCATGAACCACAGCCAGAGTTCATTGCATGTCTATTCCTCTCAAAAAACACACATGGATCCACCAGTGTCATTGGATGTGTGTTCTTCTCATGAACCACACCTAGTGTCATTGGATGTGTGTTCTTCTCACAAATCACACATGGATCCACAAGTGTCATTGCATGTATGTTCTTCTCACAAACCACACCCAGTGTCATTGGATGCGTGTTCTTCTCACAAAACACACATAGATCCAGCAGGGTTCATTGCATGTCTGTTCTTTTCACAAAGCACATATGGATCCACTAGTGTCATTGGATGTGTGTTCTTTTCATGAACCACACCCAATGTCATTGCATGTCTGTTCCTTTCATAAACCACACATGGATCCACCAGTGTCATTGCATGTGTGTTCTTTTCATTGTCCACACCTAGTGTCATTCCATGTGTGTTCTTCTCACAAACCACACATGGATACACCAGTGTCATTGCATGTCTGTTCTTTTCGTGAACCATAGCTAGAGTCATTGCATGTCTGTTCTTCTCACAAACCACATAAGGATACACCAGTGTCATTGGATGTGTTTTCTTTTCATGAACCACACCCAGTGTGATTGCGTATATTTTGTTTTCACAAACCACATATGGATCCACCAGTGTCATTTGATGTGTGTTCTTTTCATGAACCACACCCAGAGTCATTGCATGTCTGTTCTGCTCACAAACCACACATGGATCCACCAGTGTCATTGCATGTCTGTTCTTCTCACCAACCACACATGGATACACTAGTGTCATTGCATGTCTGTTCTTTTCATGAACCACAGCTAGAGTCATTGCATGTCTGTTCTTCTCACAACCCAAATAAGGATCCACCAGTGTCATTGGATGTGTGTTCTTTTTCATGAACCACACCCAGTGTCATTGCATGTGTGTTCTTCTCACAAACAACACATGGATCCACCAGTGTCATTCCATGTGTGTTCTTCTCACAAACCACATATGGATCCACCAGAGTTCATTGCATGTGTGTTCTTTTTACAAACCACATATGGATCCACCAGTGTCATTGGATGTGTGTTCTTTTGATGAACCACACCTAGTGTCATTGCATGTCTGTTCCTTTCATAAACCACACATGGATCCACTAGTGTCATTGCATGTGTGTTCTTTTCATGAACCACAGCTAGAGTCATTGCATGTCTGTTCTTCTCACAAACCACATAAGGATACACCAGTGTCATTGCATGTGTGTTCTTTTCATGAACCACACCCAGTGTCATTGCATGTGTGTTATTTTCACAAACCACATAAGGATACACCAGTGTCATTGGATGTGTTTTCTTTTCATGAACCACACCCAGTGTGATTGCATGTCTTTTCTTTTCACAAACCACATATGGATCCACCAGTGTTATTGGATGTGTGTTATTTTCATGAACCACACCCAGCGTCATTGCATGTCTGTTATTCTCACAAACCACACATGGATCCACAAGTGTCATTGCATGTCTGTTCTTTTCATGAACCATAGCTAGAGTCATTACATGTCTGTTCCTTTCACAAACCACACATGAATCCACCAGTGTCAGTGGATGTGTGTTCTTTTCATGAACCACACCCCGTGTCATTACATGTGTGTTCTTCTCACAAACAACACATGGGTCCACCAGTGTCATCGCATGTGTGTTATTCTCACAAACCACATATGGATCCACCAGAGTTCATTGCATGTCTGTTCTTTTCACAAAGCACATATGGATCCACTAGTGTCATTGGATGTGTGTTCTTTTCATCAACCACACCCAATGTCATTGCATGTCTGTTCCTTTCATAAACCACACATGGATCCACCAGTGTCATTGCATGTGTTTTTTTTTCATTAACCACACCTAGTGTCATTGCATGTGTGTTCTTCTCAAAAACCACACATGGATCCACCAGTGTGATTGCATGTGTGTTCTTTTTCATGAACCACAGCCAGAGTTCATTGCATGTCTGTTCCTCTCAAAAAACACATATGGATCCACCAGTGTCATTGGATGTGTGTTCTTTTCATGAACCACACCTAGTGTCATTGCATGTGTGTTCTTCTCACAAATCACACATGGATCCACCAGTGTCATTGCATGTGTGTTCTTCTCACAAACCACACCCAGTGTCATTGGATGTATGTTCTTCTCACAAATCACACATGGATCCACCAGAGTTCATTGCATGTCTGTTCTTATCACAAACCACACATGGATACACCAGTGTCATTGCATGTCTGTTCTTTTCGTGAACCACAGCTAGAGTCATTGCATGTCTGTTCTTCTCACAAACCACATAAGGATACACCAGTGTCGTTGCATGTGTGTTGTTCTCTCAAACCACACATGGATACACCACTGTCATTGCATGTGTGTTCTTCTCACAAACCACATATGGATCCACCAGAGTTCATTGCATGTTTGTTCTTTTCACAAACCACATATGAATCCACCAGTGTCATTGGATGTGTGTTCTTTTCATGAACCACACCCAGTGTCATTGCATGTCTATTCCTTTCATAAACCACACATGGATCCACCAGTGTCATTGCATGTAAGTTCTTTTCATGAACCATAGCTAGAGTCATTGCATGTCTGTTCTTCTCACAAACCATATAAGGATACACCAGTGTCATTGCATGTGTGTTCTTTTCATGAACCACACCAAGTGTCATTGCACGTGTGTTCTTTTCACAAACCACATAAGGATACACGAGTTTCATTGGATGTGTTGTCTTTTCATGAACCACAACCAATGTGATTGCATGTCTTTTCTTTTCACAAACCACATAT
Organism: Avena sativa; assembly: GCA_916181665.1. Classification (NCBI taxonomy): domain Eukaryota; kingdom Viridiplantae; phylum Streptophyta; class Magnoliopsida; order Poales; family Poaceae; genus Avena; species Avena sativa. The sequence goes on along the minus strand of OV702290.1, from coordinate 360,640,844 downwards.
GGATCCACCAGTGTCCTTGGATGTGTGTTCTTTTCATGAACCACACCCAGAGTCATTGCATGTCTGTTCTTCTCACAAACCACACATGGATCCACCAGTGTCATTGCATGTCTGTTCTTTTCATGAACCATAGCTAGAGTCATTGCATGTTTGTTCCTTTCACAAACCACACATGGATCCACCAGTGTCATTGGATGTGTGTTCTTTTCAAGAACCACACCCAGTGTCGTTGCATGTGTGTTCTTCTCACAAACCACACATGGATCCACCAGTGTCATTGCATGTGTGTTCTTCTCACAAACCACATATGGATCCACCAGAGTTCATTGCATGTCTGTTCTTTTCACAAAGAACATATGGATCCACCAGTGGCATTGGATGTGTGTTCTTTTCATGAACCACACCCAATGTCATTGCATGTCTGTTCCTTTCATAAACCACATATGGATCCACCAATGTCATTGGATGTGTGTTCTTTTCATGAACCACACCCAGTGTCATTGCATGTTTGTTCCTTTCATAAACCACACATGGATCCACCAGTGTCATTGCATTTGTGTTCTTTTCATGAACCACAGCTAGAGTCATTGCATGTCTGTTCTTCTCACAAACCACATAAGGATACACCAGTGTCATTGCATGTGTGTTCTTTTCATGAACCACACCCAGTGTCATTGCATGTGTGTTATTTTCACAAACCACATAAGGATACACCAGTGTCATTGGATGTGTTTTCTTTTCATGAACCACACCCAGTGTGATTGCATGTCTTTTCTTTTCACAAACCACATATGGATCCACCAGTGTCATTGGATGTGTGTTCTTTTCATGAACCACACCTAGAGTCATTGCATGTCTGTTATTCTCACAAACCACACATGGATCCACAAGTGTAATTGCATGTCTGTTCTTTTCATGAACCATAGCTAGAGTCATTGCATGTCTGTTCCTTTCACAAACCACACATGAATCCACCAGTGTCAGTGGATGTGTGTTCTTTTCATGAACCACACCCAGTGTTGTTGCATGTGTGTTCTTCTCACAAACCACACATGGGTCCACCAGTGTCATTGCATGTGTGTTCTTCTGACAAACCACATATGGATCCACCAGAGTTCATTGCATGTCTGTTCTTTTCACAAAGCACATATGGATCCACCAGTGTCATTGGATGTGTGTTCTTTTCATCAACTACACCGAATGTCATTGCATGTCTGTTCCTTTCATAAACCACACATGGATCCACCAGTGTCATTGCATGTGTTTTTTTCATTAACCAGACCTAGTGTCATTGCATGTGTGTTCTTCTCGAAAACCACACATGGATCCACCAGTGTGATTGCATGTGTGTTCTTTTTCATGAACCATAGCCAAAGTTCATTGCATGTCTGTTCCTCTCAAAAAAACATATGGATCCACCAGTGTCATTGGATGTGTGTTCTTTTCATGAACCACACCTAGTGTCATTGCATGTGTGTTCTTCTCACAAACCACACCCAGTGTTATTGGATGTGTGTTCTTCTCACAAATCACACATGGATCCACTAGAGTTCATTGCATGTCTGTTCTTATCACAAACCACACATGGATACACCAGTGTCATTGCATGTCTGTTCTTTTCGTGAACCACAGCTAGAGTCATTGCATGTCTGTTCTTCTCACAAACCACATAAGGATACACCAGTGTCGTTGCATGTGTGTTCTTCTCTCAAACCACACATGGATCCACCACTGTCATTGCTTGTGTCTTCTTCTCACAAACCACATATGGATCCACCAGAGTTCATTGCATGTTTGTTCTTTTCACAAACCGCATATGAATCCACAAGTGTCATTGGATGTGTGTTCTTTTCATGAACCACACCCAGTGTCATTGCATGTCTATTCCTTTCATAAACCACACATGGATCCACCAGTGTCATTGCAAGTGTGTTCTTTTCATGAACCACAACTAGAGTCATGGCATGTCTGTTCTTCTCACAAACCACATAACGATACACCAGTGTCATTGCATGTGTTGTCTTTTCATGAACCACACCCAGTGGCATTGCATGTGTGTTCTTTTCACAAACCACATAAGGATACACGAGTTTCATTGGATGTGTTTTCTTTTCATGAACCACACCTAGTGTGATTGCATGTCTTTTATTTTCACAAACCACATATGGATCCACCAGTGTCATTGGATGTGTGTTCTTTTCATGAACCACACCCAGTGTCATTGCATGTCTATTCTTCTGACAAAGCACACATGGATCCACCAGTGTCATTGCATGTCTGTTCTTTTCATGAACCATAGCTAGAGTCATTGCATGTTTGTTCCTTTCACAAAGCACACAAGGATCCGCCAGTGTCATTGGATGTGTGTTCTTTTCATGAACCACACCCAGTGTCGTTGCATGTGTGTTCTTCTCACAAACCACACATGGATCCACCAGTGTCATTGCATGTGTGTTCTTCTCACAAACCACATATGGATCCACCAGAGTTCATTGCATGTCGGTTCTTTTCACAAAGCACATATGGATCCACCAGTGGCATTGGATGTGTGTTCTTTTCATGAACCACACCCAATGTCATTGCATGTCTGTTCCTTTCATAAACCACACATGGATCCACCGGTGTCATTGCATGTGTGTTCTTTTCATTAACCACACCTAGTGTCATTGCATGTGTGTTCTTTTCAAAAACCACACATGGATCCACTAGTGTGATTGCATGTGTGTTCGTTTTCATGAACCACAGCCAGAGTTCATTGCATGTCTATTCCTCTCAAAGAACACATATGGATCCACCAGTGTCATTGGATGTGTGTTGTTTTCATGAACCACACCTAGTGTCATTGGATGTGTGTTCTTCTCAAAAATCACACATGGATCCACAAGTGTCATTGCATGTGTGTTCTTCTCACAAACCACACCCAGTGTCATTGGATGTGTGTTCTTCTCACAAACCACACATGGATCCACCAGAGTTCATTGCATGTATGTTCATATCACAAACCACACATGGATACACCAGTGTCATTGCATGTTTGTTCTTTTCGTGAACTACAGCTAGAGTCATTGCATGTCTGTTCTTCTCACAAACCACATAAGGATACACCAGTGTCATTGGATGTCTTTTCTTTTCATGAACCACACCCAGTGTGATTGCATATCTTTTCTTTTCGCAAACCACATATGGATCCACCAGTGTCATTTGATGTGTGTTCTTTTCATTAAGCACACCCAGAGTCATTATATGTCTGTTCTGCTCACAAACCACACATGGATCCACCAGTGTCATTGCATGTCTGTTCTTCTCACCAACCACACATGGATACACTAGTGTCATTGCATGTCTGTTCTTTTCATGAACCACAGCTAGAGTCATTGCATGTCTGTTCTTCTCACAAACTACATAAGGATCCACCAGTGTCATTGGATGTGTGTTCTTTTCATGAACCACACCCAGTGTCATTGCATGTGTGTTCTTCTCACAAACAACACATGGATCCACCAGTGTCATTCCATGTGTGTTCTTCTCATAAACCACATATGGATCCACCAGAGTTCATTGCATGTCTGTTCTTTTCACAAAGAACATATGGATCCACCAGTGGCATTGGATGTGTGTTCTTTTCATGAACCACACCCAATGTCATTGCATGTATGTTCCTTTCATAAACCACATATGGATCCACCAGTGTCATTGGATGTGTGTTCTTTTCATGAACCACACCCAGTGTCATTGCATGTCTGTTCCTTTCATAAACCACACATGGATCCACCAGTGTCATTGCATGTGTGTTCTTTTCATGAACCACAGCTAGAGTCATTGCATGTCTGTTCTTCTCACAAACCACATAAGGATACACCAGTGTCATTGCATGTGTGTTCTTTTCATCAACCACACCCAGTTTCATTGCATGTGTGTTTTTTTCACAAACCACATAAGGACACACCAGTGTCATTGGATGTGTTTTCTTTTCATGAACCACACCCAGTGTGATTGCATGTCTTTTCTTTTCACAAACCACATATGGATCCACCAGTGTCATTGGATGTGTGTTCATTTCATGAACCACACCCAGAGTCATTGCATGTCTGTTCTTCTCACAAACCACACATGGATCCACCAGTGTCATTGCATGTCTGTTCATTTCATGAACCATAGCTAGAGTCATTGCATGTCTGTTCCTTTCACAAACCACACATGGATCCACCAGTGTCATTGAATGTGTGTTCTTTTCATGAACCACCCAGCGTCGTTGCATGTGTGTTCTTCTCACAAACCACACATGGATCCACCAGTGTCACTGCATGTGTGTCCTTCTCACAAACCAGATATGGATCCACCAGAGTTCATTGCATGTCTGTTCTTTTCACAAAGCACATATGGATCCAGCAGTGGCATTGGATGTGTGTTCTTTTCATGAACCACACCCAATGTCATTGCATGTCTGTTCCTTTCATAAACCACACATGGATCCACCAGTGTCATTGTATGTGTGTTCTTTTCATTAACCACACCTAGTGTCATTGCATGTGTGTTCTTTTCAAAAACCACACATGGATCCACCAGTGTGATTGCATGTGTGTTCTTTTTCATGAACCACAGCCAGAGTTCATTGCATGTCTATTCCTCTCAAAAAACACACATGGATCCACCAGTGTCATTGGATGTGTGTTCTTCTCATGAACCACACCTAGTGTCATTGGATGTGTGTTCTTCTCACAAATCACACATGGATCCACAAGTGTCATTGCATGTATGTTCTTCTCACAAACCACACCCAGTGTCATTGGATGCGTGTTCTTCTCACAAAACACACATAGATCCAGCAGAGTTCATTGCATGTCTGTTCTTTTCACAAAGCACATATGGATCCACTAGTGTCATTGGATGTGTGTTCGTTTCATGAACCACACCCAATGTCATTGCATGTCTATTCCTTTCATAAACCACACATGGATCCACCAGTGTCATTGCATGTGTGTTCTTTTCATAGTCCACACCTAGTGTCATTCCATGTGTGTTCTTCTCACAAACCACACATGGATACACCAGTGTCATTGCATGTCTACTCTTTTCGTGAACCACAGCTAGAGTCATTGCATGTCTGTTCTTCTCACAAACCACATAAGGATACACTAGTGTCATTGCATGTGTGTTCTTTTCATGAACCACACCCAGTGTCATTGCATGTGTGTTATTTTCACAAACCACATAAGGATACACCAGTGTCATTGGATGTGTTTTTTTTTCATGAACCACACCCAGTGTGATTGCATGTCTTTTCTTTTCACAAACCACATATGGATCCACCAGTGTTATTGGATGTGTGTTATTTTCATGAACCACACCCAGCGTCATTGCATGTCTATTATTCTCACAAACCACACATGGATCCACAAGTGTCATTGCATGTCTGTTCTTTTCATGAACCATAGCTAGAGTCATTACATGTCTGTTCCTTTCACAAACCACACATGAATCCACCAGTGTCAGTGGATGTGTGTTCTTTTCATGAACCACACCCCGTGTCATTACATGTGTGTTCTTCTCACAAACAACACATGGGTCCACCAGTGTCATCGCATGTGTGTTATTCTCACAAACCACATATGGATCCACCAGAGTTCATTGCATGTCTGTTCTTTTCACAAAGCACATATGGATCCACTAGTGTCATTGGATGTGTGTTCTTTTCATCAACCACACCCAATGTCATTGCATGTCTGTTCCTTTCATAAACCACACATGGATCCACCAGTGTCATTGCATGTGTTTTTTTTCATTAACCACACCTAGTGTCATTGCATGTGTGTTCTTCTCAAAAACCACACATGGATCCACCAGTGTGATTGCATGTGTGTTCTTTTTCATGAACCACAGCCAGAGTTCATTGCATGTCTGTTCCTCTCAAAAAACACATATGGATCCACCAGTGTCATTGGATGTGTGTTCTTTTCATGAACCACACCTAGTGTCATTGCATGTGTGTTCTTCTCACAAATCACACATGGATCCACCAGTGTCATTGCATGTGTGTTCTTCTCACAAACCACACCCAGTGTCATTGGATGTGTGTTCTTCTCACAAATCACACATGGATCCACCAGAGTTCATTGCATGTATGTTCTTATCACAAACCACACATGGATACACCAGTGTCATTGCATGTCTGTTCTTTTCGTGAACCACAGCTAGAGTCATTGCATGTCTGTTCTTCTCACAAACCACATAAGGATACACCAGTGTCGTTGCATGTGTGTTGTTCTCTCAAACCACACATGGATACACCACTGTCATTGCATGTGTGTTCTTCTCACAAACCACATATGGATCCACCAGAGTTCATTGCATGTTTGTTCTTTTCACAAACCACATATGAATCCACCAGTGTCATTGGATGTGTGTTCTTTTCATGAACCACACCCAGTGTCATTGCATGTCTATTCCTTTCATAAACCACACATGGATCCACCAGTGTCATTGCATGTAAGTTCTTTTCATGAACCACAGCTAGAGTCATTGCATGTCTGTTCTTCTCACAAACCATATAAGGATACACCAGTGTCATTGCATGTGTGTTCTTTTCATGAACCACACCAAGTGTCATTGCACGTGTGTTCTTTTCACAAACCACATAAGGATACACGAGTTTCATTGGATGTGTTGTCTTTTCATGAACCACAACCAATGTGATTGCATGTCTTTTCTTTTCACAAACCACATATGGATCCACCAGTGTCATTGGATGTGTGTTCTTTTCATGAACCACACCCAGAGTCATTGCATGTCTGTTCTTCTCACAAACCACACATGGATCCACCAGTGTCATTGCATGTCTGTTCTTTTCATGAACCATAGCTAGAGTCATTGCATGTTTGTTCCTTTCACAAACCACACATGGATCCACCAGTGTCATTGGATGTGTGTTCTTTTCAAGAACCACACCCAGTGTCGTTGCATGTGTGTTCTTCTCACAAACCACACATGGATCCACCAGTGTCATTGCATGTGTGTTCTTCTCACAAACCACATATGGATCCACCAGAGTTCATTGCATGTCTGTTCTTTTCACAAAGAACATATGGATCCACCAGTGGCATTGGATGTGTGTTCTTTTCATGAACCACACCCAATGTCATTGCATGTCTGTTCCTTTCATAAACCACATATGGATCCACCAATGTCATTGGATGTGTGTTCTTTTCATGAACCACACCCAGTGTCATTGCATGTTTGTTCCTTTCATAAACCACACATGGATCCACCAGTGTCATTGCATTTGTGTTCTTTTCATGAACCACAGCTAGAGTCATTGCATGTCTGTTCTTCTCACAAACCACATAAGGATACACCAGTGTCATTGCATGTGTGTTCTTTTCATGAACCACACCCAGTGTCATTGCATGTGTGTTATTTTCACAAACCACATAAGGATACACCAGTGTCATTGGATGTGTTTTCTTTTCATGAACCACACCCAGTGTGATTGCATGTCTTTTCTTTTCACAAACCACATATGGATCCACCAGTGTCATTGGATGTGTGTTCTTTTCATGAACCACACCTAGAGTCATTGCATGTCTGTTATTCTCACAAACCACACATGGATCCACAAGTGTAATTGCATGTCTGTTCTTTTCATGAACCATAGCTAGAGTCATTGCATGTCTGTTCCTTTCACAAACCACACATGAATCCACCAGTGTCAGTGGATGTGTGTTCTTTTCATGAACCACACCCAGTGTTGTTGCATGTGTGTTCTTCTCACAAACCACACATGGGTCCACCAGTGTCATTGCATGTGTGTTCTTCTGACAAACCACATATGGATCCACCAGAGTTCATTGCATGTCTGTTCTTTTCACAAAGCACATATGGATCCACCAGTGTCATTGGATGTGTGTTCTTTTCATCAACTACACCGAATGTCATTGCATGTCTGTTCCTTTCATAAACCACACATGGATCCACTAGTGTCATTGCATGTGTTTTTTTTCATTAACCACACCTAGTGTCATTGCATGTGTGTTCTTCTCGAAAACCACACATGGATCCACCAGTGTGATTGCATGTGTGTTCTTTTTCATGAACCATAGCCAAAGTTCATTGCATGTCTGTTCCTCTCAAAAAAACATATGGATCCACCAGTGTCATTGGATGTGTGTTCTTTTCATGAACCACACCTAGTGTCATTGCATGTGTGTTCTTCTCACAAACCACACCCAGTGTTATTGGATGTGTGTTCTTCTCACAAATCACACATGGATCCACCAGAGTTCATTGCATGTCTGTTCTTATCACAAACCACACATGGATACACCAGTGTCATTGCATGTCTGTTCTTTTCGTGAACCACAGCTAGAGTCATTGCATGTCTGTTCTTCTCACAAACCACATAAGGATACACCAGTGTCGTTGCATGTGTGTTCTTCTCTCAAACCACACATGGATCCACCACTGTCATTGCTTGTGTCTTCTTCTCACAAACCACATATGGATCCACCAGAGTTCATTGCATGTTTGTTCTTTTCACAAACCGCATATGAATCCACAAGTGTCATTGGATGTGTGTTCTTTTCATGAACCACACCCAGTGTCATTGCATGTCTATTCCTTTCATAAACCACACATGGATCCACCAGTGTCATTGCAAGTGTGTTCTTTTCATGAACCACAACTAGAGTCATGGCATGTCTGTTCTTCTCACAAACCACATAACGATACACCAGTTTCATTGCATGTGTTGTCTTTTCATGAACCACACCCAGTGGCATTGCATGTGTGTTCTTTTCACAAACCACATAAGGATACACGAGTTTCATTGGATGTGTTTTCTTTTCATGAACCACACCTAGTGTGATTGCATGTCTTTTATTTTCACAAACCACATATGGATCCACCAGTGTCATTGGATGTGTGTTCTTTTCATGAACCACACCCAGTGTCATTGCATGTCTATTCTTCTGACAAAGCACACATGGATCCACCAGTGTCATTGCATGTCTGTTCTTTTCATGAACCATAGCTAGAGTCATTGCATGTTTGTTCCTTTCACAAATCACACAAGGATCCGCCAGTGTCATTGGATGTGTGTTCTTTTCATGAACCACACCCAGTGTCATTGCATGTGTGTTCTTCTCACAAACCACACATGGATCCACCAGTGTCATTGCATGTGTGTTCTTCTCACAAACCACATATGGATCCACCAGAGTTCATTGCATGTCGGTTCTTTTCACAAAGCACATATGGATCCACCAGTGGCATTGGATGTGTGTTCTTTTCATGAACCACACCCAATGTCATTGCATGTCTGTTCCTTTCATAAACCACACATGGATCCACCGGTGTCATTGCATGTGTGTTCTTTTCATTAACCACACCTAGTGTCATTGCATGTGTGTTCTTTTCAAAAACCACACATGGATCCACTAGTGTGATTGCATGTGTGTTCGTTTTCATGAACCACAGCCAGAGTTCATTGCATGTCTATTCCTCTCAAAAAACACATATGGATCCACCAGTGTCATTGGATGTGTGTTCTTTTCATGAACCACACCTAGTGTCATTGGATGTGTGTTCTTCTCAAAAATCACACATGGATCCACAAGTGTCATTGCATGTGTGTTCTTCTCACAAACCACACCCAGTGTCATTGGATGTGTGTTCTTCTCACAAACCACACATGGATCCACCAGAGTTCATTGCATGTATGTTCATATCACAAACCACACATGGATACACCAGTGTCATTGCATGTTTGTTCTTTTCGTGAACTACAGCTAGAGTCATTGCATGTCTGTTCTTCTCACAAACCACATAAGGATACACCAGTGTCATTGGATGTCTTTTCTTTTCATGAACCACACCCAGTGTGATTGCATATCTTTTCTTTTCGCAAACCACATATGGATCCACCAGTGTCATTTGATGTGTGTTCTTTTCATTAAGCACACCCAGAGTCATTATATGTCTGTTCTGCTCACAAACCACACATGGATCCACCAGTGTCATTGCATGTCTGTTCTTCTCACCAACCACACATGGATACACTAGTGTCATTGCATGTCTGTTCTTTTCATGAACCACAGCTAGAGTCATTGCATGTCTGTTCTTCTCACAAACCACATAAGGATCAACCAGTGTCATTGGATGTGTGTTCTTTTCATGAACCACACCCAGTGTCATTGCATGTGTGTTCTTCTCACAAACAACACATGGATCCACCAGTGTCATTCCATGTGTGTTCTTCTCATAAACCACATATGGATCCACCAGAGTTCATTGCATGTCTGTTCTTTTCACAAAGAACATATGGATCCACCAGTGGCATTGGATGTGTGTTCTTTTCATGAACCACACCCAATGTCATTGCATGTATGTTCCTTTCATAAACCACATATGGATCCACCAGTGTCATTGGATGTGTGTTCTTTTCATGAACCACACCCAGTGTCATTGCATGTCTGTTCCTTTCATAAACCACACATGGATCCACCAGTGTCATTGCATGTGTGTTCTTTTCATGAACCACAGCTAGAGTCATTGCATGTCTGTTCTTCTCACAAACCACATAAGGATACACCAGTGTCATTGCATGTGTGTTCTTTTCATCAACCACACCCAGTTTCATTGCATGTGTGTTTTTTTCACAAACCACATAAGGACACACCAGTGTCATTGGATGTGTTTTCTTTTCATGAACCACACCCAGTGTGATTGCATGTCTTTTCTTTTCACAAACCACATATGGATCCACCAGTGTCATTGGATGTGTGTTCTTTTCATGAACCACACCTAGAGTCATTGCATGTCTGTTATTCTCACAAACCACACATGGATCCACAAGTGTCAGTGCATGTCTGTTCTTTTCATGAACCATAGCTAGAGTCATTGCATGTCTGTTCCTTTCACAAACCACACATGAATCCACCAGTGTCAGTGGATGTGTGTTCTTTTCATGAACCACACCAGTGTTGTTGCATGTGTGTTCTTCTCACAAACCACACATGGGTCCACCAGTGTCATTGCATGTGTGTTCTTCTCACAAACCACATATGGATCCACCAGAGTTCATTGCATGTCTGTTCTTTTCACAAAGCACATATGGATCCACCAGTGTCATTGGATGTGTGTTCTTTTCATCAACCACACCCAATGTCATTGCATGTCTGTTACTTTCATAAACCACACATGGATCCACCAGTGTCATTGCATGTGTTTTTTTCATTAACCACACCTAGTGTCATTGCATGTGTGTTCTTCTCAAAAACCACACATGGATCCACCAGTGTGATTGCATGTGTGTTCTTTTTCATGAACCACAGCCAGAGTTCATTGCATGTCTGTTCCTCTCAAAAAAACATATGGATCCACCAGTGTCATTGGATGTGTGTTCTTTTCATGAACCACACCTAGTGTCATTGCATGTGTCTTCTTCTCACAAATCACACATGGATCCACCAGTGTCATTGCATGTGTGTTCTTCTCACAAACCACACCCAGTGTCATTGGATGTGTGTTCTTCTCACAAATCACACATGGATCCACCAGAGTTCATTGCATGTCTGTTCTTATCACAAACCACACATGGATACACCAGTGTCATTGCATGTCTATTCTTTTCGTGAACCACAGCTAGAGTCATTGCATGTCTGTTCTTCTCACAAACCACATAAGGATACACCAGTGTCGTTGCATGTGTGTTCTTCTCTCAAACCACACATGGATCCACCACTGTCATTGCTTGTGTCTTCTTCTCACAAACCACATATGGATCCACCAGAGTTCATTGCATGTTTGTTCTTTTCACAAACCGCATATGAATCCACCAGTGTCATTGGATGTGTGTTCTTTTCATGAACCACACCCAGTGTCATTGCATGTCTATTCCTTTCATAAACCACACATGGATCCACCAGTGTCATTGCATGTGTGTTCTTTTCATGAACCACAACTAGAGTCATGGCATGTCTGTTCTTCTCACAAACCACATAAGGATACACCAGTGTCATTGCATGTGTTGTCTTTTCATGAACCACACCCAGTGTCATTGCATGTGTGTTCTTTTCACAAACCACATAAGGATACACGAGTTTCATTGGATGTGTTTTCTTTTCATGAACCACACCTAGTGTGATAGCATGTCTTTTCTTTTCACAAACCACATATGGATCCACCAGTGTCATTGGATGTGTGTTCTTTTCATGAACCACACCCAGAGTCATTGCATGTCTATTCTTCTGACAAAGCACACATGGATCCACCAGTGTCATTGCATGTCTGTTCTTTTCATGAACCATAGCTAGAGTCATTGCATGTCTGTTCCTTTCACAAACCACACATGAATCCACCGGTGTCATTGGATGTGTGTTCTTTTCATGAACCACACCCAGTGTCGTTGCATGTGTGTTCTTCTCACAAACCACACATGGATCCACCAGTGTCATATCATGTGTGTTCTTCTCACAAACCACATATGGATCCACCAGAGTTCATTGCATGTCGGTTCTTTTCACAAAGCACATATGGATCCACCAGTGGCATTGGATGTGTGTTCTTTTCATGAACTACACCCAATGTCATTGTATGTCTGTTCCTTTCATAAACCACACATGGATCCACCGGTGTCATTGCATGTGTGTTCTTTTCATTAACCACACCTAGTGTCATTGCATGTGTGTTCTTTTCAAAAACCACACATGGATCCACCAGTGTGATTGCATGTGTGTTTGTTTTCATGAACCACAGCCAGAGTTCATTGCATGTCTATTCCTCTCAAAAAACACATATGGATCCACCAGTGTCATTGGATGTGTGTTCTTTTCATGAACCACACCTAGTGTCATTGGATGTGTGTTCTTCTCAAAAATCACACATGGATCCACAAGTGTCATTGCATGTATGTTCTTCTCACAAACCACACCCAGTGTCATTGGATGCGTGTTCTTCTCACAAAACACACATAGATCCACCAGAGTTCATTGCATGTATGTTCATATCACAAACAACACATGGATACACCAGTGTCATTGGATGTGTGTTCTTATCATGAACCACACCCAGTGTTGTTGCATGTGTGTTCTTCTCACAAACCACACATGGGTCCACCAGTGTCATTGCATGTATGTTTTTCTCACAAACCACATAAGGATCCACCAGAGTTCATTGCATGTCTATTCTTTTCACAAAGCACATATGGATCCACCAGTGTCATTGGATGTGTGTTCTTTTCATGAACCACACCCAATATCATTGCATGTCTGTTCCTTTAATAAACCACACATGGATCCACCAGTGTCATTGCATGTGTTTTTTTCATTCACCACACCTAGTGTATTTGCATGTGTGTTCTTCTCAAAAACCACACATGGATCCACCAGTCTGATTGCATATGTGTTCTTTTTCATGAACCACAGCCAGAGTTCATTGCATGTCTGTTCCTCTCAAAAAACACACATGGATCCACCAGTGTCATTGGATGTGTGTTCTTTTCATGAACCACACCCAGTGTCATTGCATGTGTGTTCTTCTCACAAACCACACATGGATCCACCAGTGTCATTGCATGTGTGTTCTTCTCACAAACCACATATGGATCCACCAGAGTTCATTGCATGTCTCTTCTTTTCACAAAGCACATATGGATCCACCAGTGGCATTGGATGTGTGTTCTTTTCATGAACCACACCCAATGTCATTGCATGTCTGTTCCTTTCATAAACCACACATGGATCAACCGGTGTCATTGCATGTGTGTTCTTTTCATTAACCACACCTAGTGTCATTGCATGTGTGTTCTTTTCAAAAACCACACATGGATCCACTAGTGTGATTGCATGTGTGTTCTTTTACATGAACCACAGCCAGAGTTCATTGCATGTCTATTCCTCTCAAAAAACACATATGGATCCACCAGTGTCATTGGATGTGTGTTCTTTTCATGAACAACACCTAGTGTCATTGGATGTTTGTTCTTCTCACAAATCACACATGGATCCACAAGTGTCATTGCATGTGTGTTCTTCTCACAAACCACACCCAGTGTCATTAGATGTGTGTTCTTCTCACAAACCACACATGGATCCACCAGAGTTCATTGCATGTCTGTTCTTATCACAAACAACACATGGATACACCAGTGTCATTGCATGTCTGTTCTTTTCGTGAACTATAGCTAGAGTCATTGCATGTCTGTTCTTCTCACAAACCACATAAGGATACACCAGTGTCATTGGATGTCTTTTCTTTTCATGAACCACACCCAGTGTGATTGCATATCTTTTCTTTTCACAAACCACATATGGATCCACCAGTGTCATTTGATGTGTGTTATTTTCATGAACCACACCCAGAGTCATTGTATGTCTGTTCTGCTCACAAACCACACATGGATCCACCAGTGTCATTGCATGTCTGTTCTTCTCACCAACCACACATGGATACACTAGTGTCATTGCATGTCTGTTCTTTTCATGAACCACAGCTAGAGTCCTTGCATGTCTGTTCTTCTCACAAACCACATAAGGATCCACCAGTGTCATTGGATGTGTGTTCTTTTCATGAACCACACCCAGTGTCATCGCATGTGTGTCTCTTCTCACAAACAACACATGGATCCACCAGTGTCATTCCATGTGTGTGCTTCTCACAAACCACATATGGATCCACCAGAGTTCATTTCATGTCTGTTCTTTTAACAAACCACATATGGATCCACCAGTGTCATTGGATGTGTGTTCTTTTAATGAAGCACACCCAGTGTCATTGCATGTCTGTTCCTTTCATAAACCACACATGGATCCACCAGTGTCATTGCATGTGTGTTCTTTTCATGAACCACAGCTAGAGTCATTGCATGTCTGTTCTTCTCACAAACCACATAAGGATACACCAGTGTCATTGCATGTGTGTTCTTTTCATGAACCACACCCAGTGTCATTGCATGTGTGTAATTTTCACAAACCATATAAGGATACACCAGTGTCATTGGATGTGTTTTCTTTTCATTAACCACACCCAGTGTGATTGCATGTCTTTTCTTTTCACAAACCACATATGGATCCACCAGTGTCATTGGATGTGTGTTCTTTTCATGAACCACACCCAGAGTCATTGCATGTCTGTTATTCTCACAAACCACACATGGATCCACAAGTGTCATTGCATGTCTTTTCTTTTCATGAACCATAGCTAGAGTCATTGCATGTCTGTTCCTTTCACAAACCACACATGAATCCACCAGTGTCATTGGATGTGTGTTCTTTTCATGAACCTCACCCAGTGTTGTTGCATGTGTGTTCTTATCACAAACCACACATGGGTCCACCAGTGTCATTGCATGTATGTTTTTCTCACAAACCACATAAGGATCCACCAGAGTTCATTGCATGTCTATTCTTTTCACAAAGCACATATGGATCCACCGGTGTCATTGGATGTGTGTTCTTTTCATGAACCACACCCAATGTCATTGCATGTCTGTTCCTTTAATAAACCACACATGGATCCACCAGTGTCATTGCATGTGTTTTTTTTCATTAACCACACTTAGTGTCATTGCATGTGTGTTCTTCTCAAAAACCACACACGGATCCACCAGTCTGATTGCATATGTGTTCTTTTTCATGAACCACAGCCAGAGTTCATTGCATGTCTGTTCCTCTCAAAAAACACACATGGATCCACCAGTGTCATTGGATGTGTGTTCTTTTCATGAATCACACCCAGTGTCGTTGCATGTGTGTTCTTCTCACAAACCACACATGGATCCACCAGTGTCATTGCATGTGTGTTGTTCTCACAAACCACATATGGATCCACCAGAGTTCATTGCATGTCTGTTCTTTTCACAAAGCACATATGGATCCACCAGTGGCATTGGATGTGTGTTCTTTTCATAAACCACACCCAATGTCATTGCATGTCTGTTCCTTTCATAAACCACACATGGATCAACCGGTGTCATTGCATGTGTGTTCTTTTCATTAACCACACCTAGTGTCATTGCATGTGTGTTCTTTTCAAAAACCACACATGGATCCACCAATGTGATTGCATGTGTGTTCTTTTACATGAACCACAGCCAGAGTTCATTGCATGTCTATTCCTCTCAAAAAACACATATGGATCCACCAGTGTCATTGGATGTGTGTTCTTTTCATGAACAACACCTAGTGTCATTGGATGTTTGTTCTTCTCACAAATCACACATGGATCCACAAGTGTCATTGCATGTGTGTTCTTCTCACAAACCACACCCAGTGTCATTGGATGTGTGTTCTTCTCACAAACCACACATGGATCCACCAGAGTTCATTGCATGTCTGTTCTTATCACAAACAACACATGGATACACCAGTGTCATTGCATGTCTGTTCTTTTCGTGAACTACAGCTAGAGTCATTGCATGTCTGTTCTTCTCACAAACCACATAAGGATACACCAGTGTCATTGGATGTCTTTTCTTTTCATGAACCACACCCAATGTGATTGCATATCTTTTCTTTTCACAAACCACATATGGATCCACCAGTGTCATTTGATATGTGTTATTTTCATGAACCACACCCAGAGTCATTGTATGTCTGTTCTGCTCACAAACCACACATGGATCCACCAGTGTCATTGCATGTCTGTTCTTCTCACCAACCACACATGGATACACTAGTGTCATTGCATGTCTGTTCTTTTCATGAACCACAACTAGAGTCCTTGCATGTCTGTTCTTCTCACAAACCACATAAGGATCCACCAGTGTCATTGGATGTGTGTTCTTTTCATGAACCACACCCAGTGTCATCGCATGTGTGTTCTTCTTACAAACAACACATGGATCCACCAGTGTCATTCCATGTGTGTTCTTCTCAAAAACCACATATGGATCCACCAGAGTTCATTTCATGTCTGTTCTTTTAACAAACCACATATGGATCCACCAGTGTCATTGGATTTGTGTTCTTTTAATGAACCACACCCAGTGTCATTGCATGTCTGTTCCTTTCAGAAACCACACATGGATCCACCAGTGTCATTGCATGTGTGTTCTTTTCATGAACCACAGCTAGAGTCATTGCATGTCTGTTCTTCTCACAAACCACATAAGGATACACCAGTGTCATTGCATGTGTGTTCTTTGCATGAACCACACCCAGTGTCATTGCATGTGTGTAATTTTCACAAACCACATAAGGATACACCAGTGTCATTGGATGTGTTTTCTTTTCATTAACCACACCCAGTGTGATTGCATGTCTTTTCTTTTCACAAACCACATATGGATCCACCAGTGTCATTGGATGTGTGTTCTTTTCATGAACCACACCCAGAGTCATTGCATGTCTGTTATTCTCACAAACCACACATGGATCCACAAGTGTCATTGCATGTCTGTTCTTTTCATGAACCATAGCTAGAGTCATTGCATGTCTGTTCCTTTCACAAACCACACATGAATCCACCAGTGTCATTGGATGTGTGTTCTTTTCATGAACCACACCCAGTGTTGTTGCATGTGTGTTCTTATCACAAACCACACATGGGTCCACCAGTGTCATTGCATGTATGTTTTTCTCACAAACCACATAAGGATCCACCAGAGTTCATTGCATGTCTATTCTTTTCACAAAGCACATATGGATCCACCAGTGTCATTGGATGTGTGTTCTTTTCATGAACCACACCCAATGTCATTGCATGTCTGTTCCTTTAATAAACCACACATGGATCCACCAGTGTCATTGCATGTGTTTTTTTCATTAACCACACTTAGTGTCATTGCATGTGTGTTCTTCTCAAAAACCACACACGGATCCACCAGTCTGATTGCATATGTGTTCTTTTTCATGAACCACAGCCAGAGTTCATTGCATGTCTGTTCCTCTCAAAAAACACACATGGATCCACCAGTGTCATTGGATGTGTGTTCTTTTCATGAACCACACCCAGAGTCATTGCATGTCTGTTATTCTCACAAACCACACATGGATCCACAAGTGTCATTGCATGTCTGTTCTTTTCATGAACCATAGCTAGAGTCATTGCATGTTTGTTCCTTTCACAAACCACACATGAATCCACCAGTGTCATTGGATGTGTGTTCTTTTCATGAACCACACCCAGTGTTGTTGCATGTGTGTTCTTATCACAAGCCACACATGGGTCCACCAGTGTCATTGCATGTATGTTTTTCTCACAAACCACATAAGGATCCACTAGAGTTCATTGCATGTCTATTCTTTTCACAAAGCACATATGGATCCACCAGTGTCATTGGATGTGTGTTCTTTTCATTAACCACACCCAATGTCATTGCATGTCTGTTCCTTTAATAAACCACACATGGATCCACCAGTGTCATTGCATGTGTTTTTTTCATTAACCACACTTAGTGTCATTGCATGTGTGTTCTTCTCAAAAACCACACACGGATCCACCAGTCTGATTGCATATGTGTTCTTTTTCATGAACCACAGCCAGAGTTCATTGCATGTCTGTTCCTCTCAAAAAACACACATGGATCCACCAGTGTCATTGAATGTGTGTTCTTTTCATGAACCACACCCAGTGTCGTTGCATGTGTGTTCTTCTCACAAACCACACATGGATCCACCAGTGTCATTGCATGTGTGTTGTTCTCACAAACCACATATGGATCCACCAGAGTTCATTGCATGTCTGTTCTTTTCACAAAGCACATATGGATCCACCAGTGGCATTGGATGTGTGTTCTTTTCATAAACCACACCCAATGTCAT
This sequence comes from Avena sativa, assembly GCA_916181665.1. NCBI lineage: Eukaryota > Viridiplantae > Streptophyta > Magnoliopsida > Poales > Poaceae > Avena > Avena sativa. The sequence continues at coordinate 360,622,089 of OV702290.1, read as the reverse complement.
TGCATGTCTGTTCCTTTCATAAACCACACATGGATCAACCGGTGTCATTGCATGTGTGTTCTTTTCATTAACCACACCTAGTGTCATTGCATGTGTGTTCTTTTCAAAAACCACACATGGATCCACCAGTGTGATTGCATGTGTGTTCTTTTACATGAACCACAGCCAGAGTTCATTGCATGTCTATTCCTCTCAATAAACACATATGGATCCACCAGTGTCATTGGATGTGTGTTCTTTTCATGAACAACACCTAGTGTCATTGGATGTTTGTTCTTCTCACAAATCACACATGGATCCACAAGTGTCATTGCATGTGTGTTCTTCTCACAAACCACACCCAGTGTCATTGGATGTGTGTTCTTCTCACAAACCACACATGGATCCACCAGAGTTCATTGCATGTCTGTTCTTATCACAAACAACACATGGATACACCAGTGTCATTGCATGTCTGTTCTTTTCGTGAACTACAGCTAGAGTCATTGCATGTCTGTTCTTCTCACAAACCACATAAGGATATACCAGTGTCATTGGATGTCTTTCTTTTCATGAACCACACCCAATGTGATTGCATATCTTTTCTTTTCACAAACCACATATGGATCCACCAGTGTCATTTGATGTGTGTTATTTTCATTAACCACACCCAGAGTCATTGTATGTCTGTTCTGCTCACAAACCACACATGGATCCACCAGTGTCATTGCATGTCTGTTCTTCTCACCAACCACACATGGATACACTAGTGTCATTGCATGTCTGTTCTTTTCATGAACCACAGCTAGAGTCATTGCATGTCTGTTCTTCTCACAAACCACATAAGGATCCACCAGTGTCATTGGATGTGTGTTCTTTTCATGAACCACACCCAGTGTCAATGCATGTGTGTTCTTCTCACAAACAACACATGGATCAACCAGTGTCATTCCATGTGTGTTCTTCTCACAAACCACATATGGATCCACCAGAGTTCATTTCATGTCTGTTCTTTTCACAAACCACATATGGATCCACCAGTGTCATTGGATGTGTGTTCTTTTCATGAACCACACCCAGTGTCATTGCATGCCTGTTCCTTTCATAAACCACACATGGATCCACCAGTGTCATTGCATGTGTGTTCTTTTCATGAACCACAGCTAGAGTCATTGCATGTTTGTTCTTCTCACAAACCACATAAGGATACACCAGTGTCATTGCAAGTGTGTTCTTTTCATGAACCACACCCAGTGTCATTGCATGTGTGTTATTTTCACAAACCACATAAGGATACACCAGTGTCATTGGATGTGTTTTCTTTTCATGAACCACACCCAGTGTGATTGGATGTCTTTTCTTTTCACAAACCACATATGGATCCACCAGTGTCATTGGATGTTTGTTCTTTTCATGAACCACACCCAGAGTCATTGCATGTCTGTTATTCTCACAAACCACACATGGATCCACAAGTGTCATTGCATGTCTGTTCTTTTCATGAACCATAGCTAGAGTCATTGCATGTCTGTTCCTTTCACAAACCACACAAGAATCCACCAGTGTCATTGGATGTGTGTTCTTTTCATGAACCACACCCAGTGTTGTTGCATGTGTGTTCTTCTCACAAACCACACATGGATCCACCAGTGTCATTGCATGTGTGTTCTTCTCACAAACCACATAAGGATCCACCAGAGTTCATTGCATGTCTGTTCTTTTCACAAAGCACATATGGATCCACCAGTGTCATTGGATGTGTGTTCTTTTCATGAACCACATCCAATGTCATTGCATGTCTGTTCCTTTAATAAACCACACATGGATCCACCAGTGTCATTGCATGTGTTTTTTCATTAACCACACCTAGTGTCATTGCATGTGTGTTCTCAAAAACCACACATGGATCCACCAGTCTGATTGCATGTGTGTTCTTTTTCATGAACCACAGCCAGAGTGCATTGCATGTCTGTTCCTCTCAAAAAACACACATGGATCCACCAGTGTCATTGGATGTGTGTTCTTTTCATGAACCACACCCAGTGTCGTTGCATGTGTCTTCTTCTCACAAACCACACATGGATCCACCAGTGTCATTGCATGTTTGTTCTTCTCACAAACCACATATGGATCCACCAAAGTTCATTGCATGTCTGTTCTTTTCACAAAGCACATATGGATCCACCAGTGGCATTGGATGTGTGTTCTTTGCATGAACCACACCCAATGTCATTGCATGTCTGTTCCTTTCATAAACCACACATGGATCCACCGGTGTCATTGCATGTGTGTTCTTTTCATTAACCACACCTAGTGTCATTGCATGTGTGTTCTTTTCAAAAACCACACATGTATCCACCAGTGTCATTGCAAGTGTGTTCTTTTTCATGAACCACAACCAGAGTTCATTGCATGTCTATTCCTCTCAAAAAACACATATGGATCCACCAGTGTCATTGGATGTGTGTTGTTTTCATGAACCACACCTAGTGTCATTGGATGTGTGTTCTTCTCACAAATCACACATGGATCCACAAGTGTCATTGCATGTGTGTTATTCTCACAAACCACACCCAGTGTCATTGGATGTGTGTTCTTCTCACAAACCACACATGGATCCACCAGAGTTCATTGCATGTCTGTTCTTATCACAAACCACACATGGATACACCAGTGTCATTGCATGTCTGTTCTTTTTGTGAACTACAGCTCGAGTCATTGCATGTCTGTTCTTCTCACAAACCACATAAGGATACACTAGTGTCATTGGATGTCTTTTCTTTTCATGAACCACACCCAGTGTGATTGCATATCTTTTCTTTTCACAAAACACATATGGATCCACCAGTGTCATTTGATGTGTGTTCTTTTCATGAACCACACCTAGAGTCATTGTATGTCTGTTCTGCTCACAAACCACACATGGATCCACCAGTGTCATTGCATGTCTGTACTTCTCACCATCCACACATGGATACACTAGTGTCATTGCATGTCTGTTCTTTTCATGAACCACAGCTAGAGTCATTGCATGTCTGTTCTTCTCACAAACCACATAAGGATCCACCAGTGTCATTGGATGTGTGTTCTTTTCATGAACGACACCCAGTGTCATTGCATGTGTGTTCTTCTCACAAACAACACATGGATCCACCAGTGTCATTCCATGTGTGTTCTTCTCACAAACCACATATGGATCCACCAGAGTTCATTTCATGTTTGTTCTTTTCACAAACCACATATGGATCCACCAGTGTCATTGGATGTGTGTTCTTTTCATGAACCACACCCAGTGTCATTGCATGTCTGTTCCTTTCATAAACCACACATGGATCCACCAGTGTCATTGCATGTGTGTTCTTTTCATGAACCACAGCTAGAGTCATTGCATGTCTGTTCTTCTCACAAACCACATAAGGATACACCAGTGTCATTGCATGTGTGTTCTTTTCATCAACCACACCCAGTGTCATTGCATGTGTGTTATTTTCACAAACCACATAAGGATACACCAGTGTCATTGGATGTGTTTTCTTTTCATGAACCACACCCAGTGTGATTGCATGCCTTTTCTTTTCACAAACCACATATGGATCCACCAGTGTCATTGGATGTGTGTTCTTTTCATGAACCACACCCAGAGTGATTGCATGTCTGTTATTCTCACAAACCACACATGGATCCACAAGTGTCATTGCATGTCTGTTCTTTTCATGAACCATAGCTAGAGTCATTGCATGTCTGTTCCTTTCACAAACCACACATGAATCCACCAGTGTCATTGGATGTGTGTTCTTTTCATGAACCACACCCAGTGTTGTTGCGTGTGTGTTCTTCTCACAAACCACACATGGGTCCACCAGTGTCATTGCATGTGTGTTCTTCTCACAAACCACATAAGGATCCACCAGAGTTCATTGCATGTCTGTTCTTTTCACAAAGCACATATGGATCCACCAGTGTCATTGGATGTGTGTTCTTTTCATGAACCACACCCAATGTCATTGCATGTCTGTTCCTTTAATAAACCACACATGGATCCACCAGTGTCATTGCATGTGTTTTTTTTCATTAACCACACCTAGTGTCTTTGCATGTGTGTTCTTCTCAAAAACCACACATGGATCCACCAGTCTGATTGCATGTGTGTTCTTTTTCATGAACCACAGCCAGAGTTCATTGCATGTATGTTCCTCTCAAAAAACACACATGGATCCACCAGTGTCATTGGATGTGTGTTCTTTTCATGAACCACACCTAGTGTCGTTGCATGTGTCTTCTTATCACAAACCACACATGGATCCACCAGTGTCATTGCATGTGTGTTCTTCTCACAAACCACATATGGATCCACCAAAGTTCATTGCATTTCTGTTCTTGTCACAAAGCACATATGGATCCACCAGTGGCATTGGATGTGTGTTCTTTTCATGAACCACACCCAATGTCATTGCATGTCTGTTCCTTTCATAAACCACACATGGATCCACCGGTGTCATTGCATGTGTGTTCTTTTCATTAACCACACCTAGTGTCATTGCATGTGTGTTGTTTTCAAAAACCACACATGGATCCACCAGTGTCATTGCATGTGTGTTCTATTTCATGAACCACAGCCAGAGTACATTGCATGTCTATTCCTCTCAAAAAACACATATGGATCCACCAGTGTCATTGGATGTGTGTTGTTTTCATGAACCACACCTAGTGTCATTGGATGTGTGTTCTTCTCACAAATCACACATGGATCCACAACTGTCATTGCATGTGTGTTCTTCTCACAAACCAGACCCAGTGTCATTGGATGTGTGTTCTTCTCACAAACCACACATGGATCCACCAGAGTTCATTGCATGTCTGTTCTTATCACAAACCACACATGGATAGACCAGTGTCATTGCATGTCTGTTCTTTTCGTGAACTACAGCTAGAGTCATTGCATGTCTGTTCTTCTCACAAACCACATAAGGATACACTAGTGTCATTGGATGTCTTTTCTTTTCATGAACCACACCCAGTGTGAATGCATATCTTTTCTTTTCACAAAACACATATGGATCCACCAGTGTCATTTGATGTGTGTTCTTTTCATGAACCACACCTAGAGTCATTGTATGTCTGTTCTGCTCACAAACCACACATGGATCCACCAGTGTCATTGCATGTCTGTTCTTCTCACCAACCACACATGGATACACTAGTGTCATTGCATGTCTGTTCTTTTCATGAACCACAGCTAGAGTCATTGCATGTCTGTTCTTCTGACAAACCACATAAGGATCCACCAGTGTCATTGGATGTGTGTTCTTTTCATGAACGACACCCAGTGTCATTGCATGTGTGTTCTTCTCACAAACAACACATGGATCCACCAGTGTCATTCCATGTGTGTTCTTCTCACAAACCACATATGGATCCACCAGAGTTCATTTCATGTCTGTTCTTTTCACAAACCACATATGGATCCACCAGTGTCATTGGATGTGTGTTATTTTCATGAACCACACCCAGTGCCATTGCATGTCTGTTCCTTTCATAAACCACACATGGATCCACGAGTGTCATTGCATGTGTATTCTTTTCATGAACCACAGCTAGAGTCATTGCATGTCTATTCTTCTCATAAACCACATAACGATACACCAGTGTCATTGCATGTGTGTTCTTTTCATGAACCACACCCAGTGTCATTGCATGTGTGTTATTTTCACAAACCACATAAGGATACACCAGTGTCATTGGATGTGTTTTCTTTTCATGAACCACACCCAGTGTGATTGCATGCCTTTTCTTTTCACAAACCACATATGGATCCACCAGTGTCATTGGATGTGTGTTCTTTTCATGTACCACACCCAGAGTCATTGCATGTCTGTTATTCTCACAAACCACACATGGATCCACAAGTGTCATTGCATGTCTGTTCTTTTCATGAACCATAGCTAGAGTCATTGCATGTCTGTTCCTTTCACAAACCACACAAGAATCCACCAGTATCATTGGATGTGTGTTCTTTTCATGAACCACACCCAGTGTTGTTGCGTGTGTGTTCTTCTCACAAACCACACATGGGTCCACCAGTGTCATTGCATGTGTGTTCTTCTCACAAACCACATAAGGATCCACCAGAGTTCATTGCATGTCTGTTCTTTTCACAAAGCACATATGGATCCACCAGTGTCATTGGATGTGTGTTCTTTTCATGAACCACACCCAATGTCATTGCATGTCTGTTCCTTTAATAAACCACACATGGATCCACCATTCTCATTGCATGTGTTTTTTTTCATTAACCACACCTAGTGTCATTGCATGTGTGTTCTTCTCAAAAACCACACATGGATCCACCAGTCTGATTGCATGTGTGTTCTTTTTCATGAACCACAGCCAGAGTTCATTGCATGTATGTTCCTCTCAAAAAACACACATGGATCCACCAGTGTTATTGGATGTGTGTTCTTTTCATGAACGACACCTAGTGTCATTGCATGTGTGTTCTTCACACAAATCACACATGGATCCACTAGTGTCATTGCATGTGTGTTCCTCTCACAAACCACACCCAGTGTCATTAGATGTGTGTTCTTCTCACAAATCACACATGGATCCACTAGAGTTCATTGCATGTCTATTCTTATCACAAACCACACATGGATACACCAGTGTCATTGCATGTCTGTTCTTTTCATGAACCACAACTAGAGTCATTGCATGTCTGTTCTTCTCACAAACCACATAAGGATACACCAGTGTCGTTGCATGTGTGTTCTTCTCTCAAGCCACACCTGGATCCACCACAGTCATTGCATGTGTGTTCTTCTCACAAACCACATATGGATCCACCAGAGTTCATTGCCTGTTTGTTCTTTTCACAAACCACATATGAATCCACCAGTGTCATTGGATGTGTGTTCTTTTCATGAACCACACCCAGTGTCATTGCATGTCTATTCCTTTCATAAACCACACATGGATCCACCAGTGTCATTGCATGTGTGTTCTTTTCATGAAGCACGGCTAGAGTCATTGCATGTCTGTTCTTCTCACAAACCACATAAGGATACACCAGTGTCATTGCATGTGTGTTCTTTTCATGAACCACACCAAGTGTCATTGCATGTGTGTTCTTTTCACAAACCACATAAGGATACACAAGTTTCATTGGATGTGTTTTCTTTTCATGAACCACACCCAGTGTGATTGCATGTCTTTTCTTTTCACAAACCACATATGGATCCACCAGTGTCATTGGATGTGTGTTCTTTTCATGAATCACACCCAGAGTCATTGCATGTCTGTTCTTCTCACAAACCACACATGGATCAACCAGTGTCATTGCATGTCTTTTCTTTTCATGAACCATAGCTGGAGTCATTGCATGTCTGTTCCTTTCACAAACCACACATGGATCCACCAGTGTCATTAGATGTGTGTTCTTTTCATGAACCACACCCAGTGTCGTTGCATGTGTGTTCTTCTCACAAACGACACATGGATCCACGGTGTCATTGCATGTGTGTTCTTTTTCATGAACCACAGCCAGAGTTCATTGCATGTCCGTTCCTCTCACAAACCACATATGTATCCACCAGTGTCATTGGATGTGTGTTCTTTTCATGAACCACACCTAGTGTCATTGCATGTGTGTTCTTCTCACAAACCACACCTAGTGTCATTGGATGTGTGTTCTTCTCACAAACCACACATGGATCTACCAGAGTTCATTGCATGTCTATTCTTCTCACAAGCCACACATGGATACACCAGTGTCATTGCATGTTTGTTCTTTTCATGAACCACAGCTAGAGTCATTGCATGTCTGTTCTTCTCACAAACCACATGAGGATCCACAAGTGTCATTGGATGTGTGTTCTTTTCATGAACGACACCCAGTGTCATTTCATGTGTATTCTTCTCACAAACCACACATGGATCCACCAGTATCATTGCATGTGTGTTCTTCTCACAAACCACATATGGATCCACCAGAGTTCATTGCATGTCTATTCTTTTCATAAATCACATATGGACCCACCAGTGTCATTGGATGTGTGTTCTTTTCATGAACCACACCTAGTGTCATTGCATGTCTGTTCCTTTCACAAACCACATATGGATCCACCAATGTCATTGGATGCGTGTTCTTTTGATGAACCACACCCAGAGTCATTGCATGTCTGTTATTCTCACAAACCACACATGGATCCACAAGTGTCATTGCATGTCTACTCTATTCATGAACCACAACTAGAGTCATTGCATGTCTGTTCCTTTCACAAACAACACATGGATCCACCAGTGTCACTGGATGTGTGTTCTTTTCATGAACCACACCCAGTGTTGTTGCATGTGTGTTCTTCTCACAAACCACACATGGGTCCACCAGTGTCATTGCATGTCTGTTCTTCTCACAAACCACATAAGGATACACCAGTGTCATTGCATGGGTGTTCTTTTCATGAACCACACCCAGTGTCATTGCATGTGTGTTATTTTCACAAACCACATAATGATACACGAGTTTCATTGCATGTCTTTTCTTTTCACAAACCACATATGGATCCACTAGTGTCATTGGATGTGTGTTCTTTTCATGAACCACACCTAGAGTCATTGCATGTATGTTCTTCTCACAAACCACACATGGATCCACCAGAGTCATTGCATGTCTGTTCTTTTCATGAACCATAGCTAGAGTCATTGCATGCCTGTTCCTTTCACAAACCATACATGGATCCACCAGTGTCATTGGATGTGTGTTCTTTTCATGAACCACACCCAGTGTCGTTGCATGTGTGTTCTTCTCACAAACCACACATGGATCCACCAGTGTCATTGCATGTGTGTTCTTCTCACAAACCACATATGGATCCACCAGAGTTCATTGCATATCTGTTCTTTTCACAAAGCACATATGGATCCACTAGTGTCATTGGATGTGTGTTCTTTTCATGAACCACACCCAATGTCATTGCATGTTTGTTCCTTTCATAAACCACACATGGATCCACTAGTGCCATTGCATGTGTGTTCTTTTCATTGTCCACACCTAGTGTCATTGCATATGTGTTCTTCTCACAAATCACACATGGATCCACCAGTGTGATTGCATGTGTGTTATTTTTCATGAACCACAGCCAGAGTTCATTGCATGTCTGTTCCTCTCACAAACCACAAATGGATCCACCTGTGTCATTGGATGTGTGTTCTTTTCATGAACCACACCTGGTGTCATTGCATGTGTGTTCTTCTCACACACCACACATGGATCCACTAGTGTCATTGCATGTGTGTTATTCTCACAAACCACACCTAGTGTCAATGGATGTGTGTTCTTCTCACAAACCACACATGGATCCACCAGAGTTCATTGCATGTCTGTTCTCACAAACCACACATGGATACACCAGTTTCATTGCATGTCTGTTCTTTTCGTGAACCACAGCTAGAGTCATTGCATGTCTGTTCTTCTCACAAACCACATGTGGATCCACCAGTGTCATTGGATGTGTGTTGTTTTCATGAACCACACCCAGTGTCATTGCATGTGTGTTCTTCTCACAAACCACACATGTATCCACCAGTATCATTGCATGTGTGTTCTTCTCACAAACCACATATGGCTGGCTCCCCCGCGAGCCCAACATGGGCGGGGGTCGAGCCAGGCCGGCCGCCACGGCTGGTAGCTGGCGCCCGCCCCTATGCACCGCGGAGTATGCGCCACCCACATGCGGTCTAGCAGTGGCGGTCGCTACGTGGTGCTGCCCCCATGCGGCGACAACTTATCTGCCGCCCACATGGGCTGTTCCTTTTTCTCATTTTCTGCAGATTTACTCATAGGCCTTTTCCCTCCGGGATTTGGCCTAATATAAAATTTGCCTTTATAAATATTAATCTAAATATTATTTAGAATATATTAATTCAAAATTAACATATAATAAATATATATTCAAATTCCCATTTATCCGAAAACATTTTTCCGGGTCTTTTCCTTTATTCTTTCTTCGAACAACTTCGGATCTCTCTATGGAACATTTCCAGCTTTCTCTTTCTCTACTGTGATTCCGTATTACGAATGATCACTCTCATCGTACCCTTAAGTGTATCCTCTCACGGCTCGGGAATGCTCTAGACATGATCTGTATCAATGATCAACAGAGGGACCATGGATATCCATGTAACCCCTATGCATTCCTGATAACAATGTTGTTTGAACCGCTAAATGTAGCATCCTCTTCCTTTTGTTTCTCGATACAACTTGTCCGAGATCCGATCATTGGTATCACATACCTTGTTCAATCTCGTTCACAACAAGTTCTGTTTTCTTGTTACCGTGATATTACATCCCCGTGACCGAGTCACATGTTGCAACATTTATGGATGTAATCTCACCAAGCCGGCCGTATGTATCTTTACCCGTCATGTGGGCGAACAAATCCTGGTCTTGCAGTCACATGTCATCTACTGTTCCTTCGAAATACTCAACGTAGACCTTTATAACCACTATATTACTAAGTGGCGCTTGATGCAGTCTAAGCAGCCTCGGGAAACAATGAGTAATATGAGCTCACGGTCTAAGGAAAAGGAGTCTAGGTATAGTTGTTGCAACAATGAACTATATGACTTGATCATGTTGCAATCCTTCGAGGAATGTCCAATCACATCATTCTCCAATGATATGATCCCGTTGTCAATTGGCATAAATGCCCATGATCTTGAAACCCAAATCATCCTCATGACCAACGAACTAGTATGAATAGAGGCTATTAGGGACTTGGTTGTTTCATACCACACCTATACAAATGTTTCTATTTGGCACAGTTATAGCACAATATGAAACTATTATAATCTAATTGAGATATGACAATAAAAACCTATTTATTATTTGCCTCTAGAGCATATCTCCTTCAGCTCCCACTTGCACTAGAGTAAAAATAATCCAGCTCGCATTTTGCTCATATAAACCATATACCATATGCGTTTACAGATCATGCATGCTCATGGGAAATGTCATGTCCATGTTCTGTTTTACCAGATCATTATGTCTTTTGCAAATCGTTAATGTCTTCCTAATTTTGACATTCACACCATTATCGTATAATGGGTCGAAGCATTTGTTTGGCGACAAAGTGAGAGTTTTGTTTCTAGTGTTTATGATGACGATCGTTTTCATCGTTGTCATCTAAACTTCGAAACACACGTTGCTATCCTTTGTGTATATACTATAGTCATGGCAGCAGAACAAGGCCGGATTCCAGGAGCTTATAGTGACTTTAGATCAACCTCGAGGGCTTTCTCATGGGCACTGGGCCCTGGGACACATCATTATACGTTAAAAGCAAACTAGCCCCGCCATAACATTATATATCACATCAGATGTAGCCTTTATACTTCTATATCTATGTAGATCCTAGTGCATGAAATGCAACTATGCCACTTACATTGCTTCTTGCTATTTAAGTACAAACTTAATTCTAGTTTAGTGATCAACTCAGGAATCACTTAAAGACATGTTCTTACAGTTAAGACTTTGTCCTACCAACCAGAACTCCGGGTCACTTTATGTCGAGTATACAACATGGTTATATGGAAGAGCCTGTGACTGAGGCATAGGAGATGCAACGCTTCTCTTTCTTTCAACCATAGTTACAATACTAACTCAATGCTTCACACAACAAGAACTTCTTTCTTACCTTGTTCCATTCTGAGCTTCTTTAGAATCTTGTCTTTGGACAATCTGAACATCTTTCAGAATCAAGTCCAGGAAGCATTCAACAATTAGTATTTATTAAACTCACCAATCTATCATGATAGATCTTATTGTTTAATAACTTCAACTCCATTCTTATTTATCTAACTTAAATATTATTAACACCAATCACATCATTCACATATGTCGTCCACATATCCCAGAATGATTTCACGCTCCCACTCAAATATGACATTCATGTTTGAGATCTAGGGATTTCACTTAGCTCCCACTCAAATATGACATTCAAGTTTGAGATCTAGGGATTTCACTTAGATCTCACTCAAAATATGTCAGCTACATTTAATGAATTAGCCAAGCTGATTTGCTCCCACTCAAATCTAGGTCCTCTCGATAATCTTGGACTTTCCAAAATTCTTTGATCATCATCAAATCGAGAATTCCACTAACGAGATTTCAATGACTATTCATTTCTCGTACTTAGGTCCATCACGCTTCTTTGTAATTCGTAGGTATGTCTTGTTCAAAACATGACAAGTGAATCAACAATATAATTCTACAAACTTGTAGAATATATAGTTGAATCCTACTTCTTTTAGTAAAAGTATTCACTAAAACTTTATGATCAATATAATTGGTTTCTCCTCTATTTGTAGAGTTTGGTTTCACGAAACAAATTCCGCTGCGCCACTCAACAGTCCAGAGGTAAGGTCAAATACCTTGTTTTGATCTTTTACTTTCTTCTACCTATATCTTCATCAAGACACGTCAGCTTTGGACAACAACTGGTTTGCCCATTGTGGACGATGCATTCATAGCTTCCTAAGAATGCTCTATAAAGATTGTTTATTCGCCATGACTTAGACTTATCGAAATCTCCAGAAACTCAAACATGCCATAACACTTATGGTGTTGTTTCCATGAATCTTTTAGATGTTCCTTTGTATTTCAAATGAGTGTTTGCTTATTTTGATCTTTAACTCTAAACGACAACTATAACCCTGATAAGAGATAATATTATACCACATGTATCTAATACATAATGATTATGATGTTTAGACATTTCAACATAGTTTGAATTTGTCCAATTATCATAATTTGTGAAACATCTTTCACAAGTCCCTTTTATGCTAAACTTAACTTGAATATTTCAGTCATGTCGATCAAATCGAAGACACTTTGTATTCTCGTTAATTTCAATATCCTTCTTTGTTCTGAACTCATTTGAACAATTCAAATCATTTTGAACTTCATGTTTCATCAAGAAAATATGCTTATTCACTTAAGTCCACAATAAATGATTTCCATTACTTGTTGAAAATACGATACATCACTATGTATAAGATTCAACATTTCTTCGCATATCACCGTTTTACCATAATGCGGAGTTTTAGTCATTCTGCCCAAGCGGCATGGTTTTGCAAAGTCTCTAGATTGAGCATCTAGGACCCCGATCTTCATAAAGAACATGCAATAACCAAAATGACTTAAACTATAGTGTCATTTCATTATTAAACTTTGGATATCTTTTAGCATTCTAATCCTTTAATAAATGTTTAAACCATTATCATTAACATAGTGATGAGAATAACTTGTTTGTAATCGTAATGTGACCATAACAGTATTGTTCATAAGAATAGTACAAACTGGCTTGTAACTTGTTCATATGAATAATCGTCTCGCCTAAAGCAAGACACACAAATAGGGATTAAAAATTTATATTCAAGTCCTCTAATCCAAATGACAAACTTTGAGGAAAGAGGTGATCTCGGCCATCAACAGTTTTGCTTGCCGTCATCATGTCATGTTGCCTCAAAAATAGCAATTTTCAAGCAGATTCCCCTATTTTCATGTGACACCCCGGTTCTGAAAAGACCGTGGCCTCTACGTGACATGCCAATCCCTGGATCGGTTCATTGGCCCACAATAGAGTAAGATAGATAACATAGCAAAATATCCGTGTATCATAGATAACGAAGATCCAGATCACCATTATTACAATAAAAGCTTAGCACAAAGCTAGCTCAAATTATTCAGGTAGCAACATAAACGAGATAAATCCTCCATTCTTCAAATTGCCCACAAGTGAACAAGTGCCGAGTGGAGTACCGTGGCCTATAACGATCAATCAGAATCGGAATAACCTGTAGCATAAAACGCAACAGCCCCGAAGGGTCAATACATGGAATGTATGGCAAGTAGAGCTAGTAAATGGAGACAATAATACTAACATCTACATGCATATTTGGCAAGTGGAGCTGTGTCTGGCTTGCATTTGCAAATAACTTTGTCCTACTTTCATAAACAGTTTTGAATTTTCTTTGAAAAGATCCCAATTAAGTTAACCCAACAAGATTAAAGCAATTATGAAATTAGAATGAGCGAGAAACATGTCATGGAATCAATATCAAGCAACTCAGTTGTCCATAACCGGGGACACGGCTAATCGATTAGATTATACACTCTGCAGAGGTTAGTACACTTTACCCATGCGACTTGGCCAGCCCAGCTCGTACCACCACTCTCATTTAGGGTGATGATAGGGAGAAGACCAAGAAGAGACTGTTCGGGAAGTAGCTCCTCAATCCCAACGCGCACCGGTCCAACCTACCAAAATTCTACATCTCTGGATACGCGGGTTCGAGTTACCACAACCTACTAAGTCCAACCAACCGCCCATTTCATTATTGGCACATGGTTGTACACGTAAGCTACACAATAAAGAAGCCAATCATTCTCTCTTGATACCTGGGTGCCTTTCCGCAATGAAACCACCAAAACTTATCAATACCATCACACCCAGGGGATTCATTGATTAAGTTGTTTTAGTTTTCACAAACCAATACTTTGAGAAAACAAGTATCAATGATGTAACCCAGCCCTCGTTCAACATAGCCTGGCTAAGCACATCTACGACGGTGGTTCATCTACAAGGAAAGCCCTACCACAATAATAGGACATAGCATAGCGATAGTATCATCCTACTCATACAACTACAAAATACACAACAATGTATTGAAAATAGTAGGACGATATCATGAACAAAGTAGCATCTATTTGCCTTGATTGAAGCGGTCGGAGGAACAATCCAAACACGAGCAAGGGTTGCACTCCACACAATCTACACGACACAATTGCATTCATAAACAAACAATTCACAAACATATGCAACAAAGATGATGCATGAATGCAAGAATGGCAAGTGAATTGGTGCTACAGCTGCACCACATAATACTAATACATATTACTACCGAATACATGCATGGAAAATAGATTTGGCGCTAGGAAAACTATTAACCAAAAGTAGAGATCTCTACTAGAGCTAGAACTTAAATAATTCACTACCGGTAGTATACTGTTTGTAAAATCTTGGAAAAATTCTACCGCATAGGAATCGCCGATAAGAAACAGTACCAATTGGAATTACTCAAAAAGGAGTTATAAAACATCCCGAGTAATTAAAACACTGCAGAAAGCCATTAGACAAATACTGCAGAAGTTTTTACTGTAAGCCTATCTTTTTAATTCACGATGACATTCCCCTCGTTCATACGAGTTCAGGGACATATCATACACGATTTTTGGAGCTACGAAACTTTTACTACGAATTTATTACTCCGAAAAGGCCACTAACTACTTTGATTAAACTGTACTAAACCTGAAAGTAAAAGTCTGAACCAAAGGTACAGCGAGATTCTACACGACTCACTGAACTCGTGCATATTTTATTTGCAATTTTTGGCCAAGCGGTTTAATTTCTACGCAATTTACAAAATTTTACCGAAATCTGCCAACTAATAGGATTAACGAAATTGACCCGGTCAACTGTGTCTGATGACTGGGCGCTGACTGGGCGTCTGACCAGTCAACGTCTGGGGCCTCTGACTAGTCAACGTCTGGAGTGCTGACCAGTCAACGAACAATCTAAGCCGCTGATCTGAGATCTGACGGTGGCTGCTGTCTTACCGGAAACGGACGGCGAATCGAACTCCGGCGAGCTCCGGACGGCGGCGACGGTCGGTTCCGGCGGCGTGGTTCTACCTGCACGTACACACACGGTCAACTACGGCTCCCGTAAAAATAAACGCGTGCGCGTACGTGGCGATCTGCAGGGCGCAGATGGCGGCGGCGGATGGAGACGCGGAGCACGGGAACGGAAAGAGGGCGGCGAGACGAACCCGGCAACAGACGCGGCGATGGCCGACGACGACCGGAGGCGGCGGCGCGCGGCGCGGAAGGCGGCGACGGCGGACGTGCTCGCGCCTGGGAGCGCGCACGCAGGGAGATGGCGGCGGCCGGGTTGGGTTGCGTGCACGAGAACCGAGGCCAGGGGTGGGGCCCTCCTTAAAAAGTCCCTCGCGCGCAGAAAAAAAACAGTCCTAAACTGAAAACGGTCCAGATTTGACTCCGATTCGGAAATCGGTCCGGATTTTCGGACCGTTTTCCGGCGGTTTACTAAAACGTCCGAGTCTTTTGCATACGAACTCCGATTGGAGCGATTTTCGCGCCTACGGGTTCGTATCGTCGAGGGGAACAACCTTCAGTCGAAGTTTGTGCGAAAACTCGAACCTACAGGGGTGGTTGTTGCAAGTCCCTCTAAAGCTCCCCGCAGGATCCTCGAAGCGAAACAAAAAAGGGTTTTGACGATGGCGTTTCGCCGAACCTTTCTACTCGACGATTTTGCATGGAAAAGCATGATGCAATGATATGAATGATATGCAAGACCAAATCAAAAATTTGGGATGTGACAAGACTAACCCCCTTAAGATGAATCTCGTCCTCGAGATTCGGCGCGGCTAGCAAATAGGTGTGGGTAGTCCTCTCGGATGTCATCTTCACGCTCCCAAGTGGCTTCCTCTTCGGTGTGGTGGCTCCACTGTACTTTGCAAAACTTGATTGTCTTGGTTCGGGTAGTCCGTTCTGCTGTCTCCAGAATCTTGACCGGTTTCTCCTCATAGGTCAAATCATTCTCAAGCTTAACCTCCTCTAGCGGTACAGTGTCTCTCAATGGTGTATCCACCATCTCCGGATGGCACTTCTTCAGCTGGGATACGTGGAACACGTTGTGAACAGCAGACAGAGCCTCTGGCAACTCCAAATGATAAGCAACTTCTCCTTTGCGTGCTAAGACCCGATACGGTCCAATAAATCGAGGTGCCAGCTTACCCTTAATACCAAATCTCTTGATTCCACGAAGTGGCGATACTCTGAGGTATGCTCTATCACCTATCTCATATACCACTTCCTTGCGCTTGGCGTCAGCGTAGCTCTTCTGCCTTGATTGTGCTACCTTCAGCCTGTCCCTAATCAAGGCGACCTTCTCCTCAGCGTCCTTGATCAAATCAGGTCCAAACAACTGACGTTCTCCTACTCCATCCCATAGCAATGGTGTTCGGCACCGTTTCCCATATAGCACATCGAACGGTGACGTCTTGATGCTGGTTTGATAACTGTTGTTGTAGGAAAACTCAGCATACGGCAAGTTGTCATCCCAACTAGAACCATGAGCCAATGCGCAAGCTCTTAGCATGTCCTCCAAAATCCGATTCACCCTCTCGGTCTGTCCATCAGTCTGCGGGTGAAACGTTGTGCTAAACTCCAATCTAGTACCAAGTGACTCGTGCAGCTGGCGCCAGAAGTGTGAGGTAAATTGGGTACCTCTATCAGATACGATACTCTTGGGAACTCCATGTAGGCACACAATCTTGTCCATGTAAATCTTGGCCAACCTTGCACTTGTATAGGTCGTCTTCACTGGTATAAAGTGGGCTACCTTGGTCAAATGATCGACCACTACCCAAATAGAGTCATATCCAGACCTGGTCCTGGGCAGTCTTGTGATAAAGTCCATTCCCACTCTATCCCATTTCCAATCCGGCACGGGCAAAGGCTGTAGCAGTCCTGCTGGTTTATGGTGTTCCGCCTTCACTCGGCTACATACATCACATAGGGCGATATGCTCTGCGATGTCTCCCTTCATGTTGTTCCACCAGAATCTGTCCTTTAGGTCCATATACATCTTCGTATTGCCCGGATGTATGGAATACGGCGAGTCATGAGCTTCCTGCATAATCAACTTCCTTAACTCCGGATCGTTGGGCACGCACAAACAATCTCCATACCACAAGGTACCTTGCTCATCCTCGCGGAATTCCCTTGCTCGACCTTCCTTCATCTTCTCCTTAACTTCATCTATCTCTTTGTCTCCCACTTGAGCCTTCCTGATTCTGTCCTGAAGCGTTGGTTGGACTTCCATTGTAGCCAAATATCCTTCAGATACTACCTCCAGTCTAAGGTCCTTGAATTGCTTGCACAAATCCTCAGGCAATTCACCAATTGTCAATCCATTGGCATAAACCTTTTGGCTCAGAGCATCTGCTACTACATTGGCCTTTCCTGGGTGGTATTGTAGATTCATATCATAGTCCTTGATAAGTTCCAACCATCTCCTTTGTCTCATGTTCAGCTCCTTCTGTGTAAATATGTATTTCAGGCTCTTGTGGTCGGTGTACACATCACAGTGTTTTCCCATTAAGTAATGTCTCCATACCTTGAGCGCATGAACCACTGACGCTAATTCCAAGTCATGTGTGGGGTAATTCCGCTCATGGTGCTTGAGTTGTCGCGAGGCATATGACACCACTCTCCCATCTTGCATCAGCACACTCCCAAGTCCCTGTCGAGAAGCATCACAGTACACTTGGAAATCCTTCTGAAGATCTGGTAAGCACAGAACAAGTGCAGTCACTAGTCGATGCTTCAGTTCCTGAAAGCTAGCTTCACACACATCCGTCCATTCAAACTTTCTCTCCTTCTTCAGAAGTTCAGTCATCGGCTTAGCAATCTTGGAAAAGTTTTCAATGAACCTCCTATAATATCCAGCAAGTCCCAGAAAGCTTCGAATCTCTCCCGCATTCTTGGGTGCTTCCCACTCAATTACTGCAGTCACTTTGCTTGGATCAACAGCGACTCCTTCTCCTGACACTACGTGTCCAAGAAACCCAACAGTGTTAAGCCAGAATTCACACTTGCTGAATTTGGCATACAACTGGTGTTCCCTCAGTTTCTCCATAATCAGTCGCAGATGTTTCTCATGCTCAGCATCATCCTTGGAATATATCAGTATGTCATCAATAAACACCACCACAAACTTGTCCAAGTACTCCATAAATACCTTGTTCATCATGATCATGAAATATGCTGGGGCATTCGTTAGTCCAAATGACATAACTGTATACTCATATAAACCATACCTAGTGGTGAAGGCGGTTTTTGGTACATCCTCCTTCCGGATCTTCAATTGAAAGTAGCCAGATCGCAGATCAATCTTGCTGAACACCTTTGCTCCTTCCAGTTGATCAAACAAATCATTTATATTCGGCAGAGGGTACTTGTTCTTGATGGTTACCTCATTCAGCGAACGATAGTTCACCACTAATATCTTGGTGCTGTCTTTCTTCTCCACAAACAGAACAGGTGCACCCCATGACGACGCACTAGGCTGAATGAATCCCTTTTCCAGCTGCTCCTTCAACTGTTTCTTCAATTCCTTCAGCTCATCCACATCCATCTTATATGGTTTCTTTGCTATTGGTCCTGTTCCCGGCATCAGGTCGATAAGAAACTCTACTTCCCTGTCAGGTGGCATTCCTGGCAGTTCTTCCGGAAACACGTCGGGGTAATCCCTAATCACTGGCACAGTATCCATGCTAACCCCCTTAAGAGAATTCAGCTTACACCTTCCTGGTCGTGCGGCTGACTTGAATCTAATCCTCTTACCATCCTGGGTTTTGAGTGAAACAGCTCGCTGTGCACAATCTATGTGTCCCCCATGCATAGACATCCAATCCATACCCAGAATGACATCTAACCCTTGTGAATCCAACACTACCAAATGTGCAATGAAGTTGTGTGTTCCAATCCTCACAGTTAAATTGCGGCATCCCGCACTAGCTATCATATCTCCTCCAGGTGAACTCACTCTAAAAGACCTCTTCATAGACTCAGTAGGTAACTTATACTTATCCACAAATGCCCTTGATATGAATGAATGCGATGCACCAGTATCGAAAAGTATAAGTGCAGGGTGAGTGTTGATTGGGAACTTACCAATCACAAGGTCAGGCTCGTTTGGAATCTCCTCCACATTCATGTGGTTCACTGTGGCCTTCTCATTGTTGGTTGGCTTGAGTCCCTTCCTCTCCGGACAGTTGTCAGCATAGTGTCCCTTCTGCTTACACTTGAAGCATGTCACCTCACTCAGATCCTTCTTCACAAAATTGCGATCACGGTTGCGGTCATGTCCTCCGTGTCCTCCAGAGTGGTGAGAGTGTCCTCCCTTGTGGCTGTGGTGACTGCTCCTATGGTTGTCATGACGATGTCCATCGCCTCCGTGGTGGTGGCGGTCATGGCTCCCATGGTCATTCCCTCCATGCTTGGAGTACCCATCATATGAAATGCGAGACTTGTGGTGTGAGCCAGAGTGGTGATTGTTGTTCTTTCTCTTGCGGCTTTCCACCTGCTTGTGCTTCCCTTCCAGGATCCTGGCCTTGTCCATAAGCTCCTGGAAAGTGGGGCAATAAACCACCAATAGATGTACTGAAAGCTCGTCACTGAGGCCATCCAGGAATCTCTCCCTCCTTTTTGCATCAGTGTCAACATCCTCAGGTGCATAACGGGACAGGTTGTTGAACTCCTCAATGTACTCGGCCACGGTGCGGTTGGTTTGGCGCAAGTTGCGGAACTCCTTCCTCTTCAGGCTCAGAACTCCCGAAGACACGTGGTCGGTCCTGAAACCTTCCTCAAACATTGCCCAAGTCACAGTATTCAGAGGGTGGGTGATCTGAAATGTATCCCACCAAGAAGCGGCTGGTCCCTCCAGTAGGTGAGCGGCAAACCTCACCTTCTCAGCATCAGTGCATCCAACAGTTACTAGATCCTTGTTAACTGAACACAACCAGTCGAGAGCAACCATTGGTTCCGTTGCAGCAGAGAACTTAGCTGGCCTCAACCTCAGAAACCTGGTGAGAGCATCTCCCTGCTGGTTGTTCCCATTGTTGTTGTTGTTCTGGTTTGCCATGAACTGAGTCATCACTTGGGCCAGCTGTGCTTGAGCTGCCATGAGCTGTTCCAACTCAGTGGGTTGACGGCGGGGAGGCATCTGCGGTTCAGCACAGGTAAGTTTAGAAAGAATCAACTACGGTAATAGGATTCTACCCATGCATATGATCAATCAACAACAAACAATAGCAGACAATCACAAGCAAGCAACACATCATCAAACAAGCGGTCCAGCAACATCCCAGGTGCTATCCTAGCAGTATATACCTACTGAAATAGTTTTGCAAGAGTTGGCAATGGTTAACTAAACAGTTGAGCATCAAAACGACAAAACAGCAATTCTGACAGAACAGTTCTGCTGTGTTCGTGAATTTTTCCGCCTGACTTAAACTCGTCAGAAAATTTAGCCAATTTTTGTGCATATGTTACAGGAAGTTCCGCATCAGCCCAATTTTTTTCAGATTTTTCCGAGTTACCAGAAAAATATGAAAAATCGTGCAGTACTGCTGTATCAGCAGAAAAACTGCAGCGAAAACAACACAGATAGTAACCAAATTGCCATAACTCTTTCATATAATTTTGCACAAATAATTCCTGGGATATTGGAGTACACAAATAAGCATCTAAACACTCTTACACTAACACGAACTAAGTATCACAACGATCGAGAATAATTCTAACGATTTCGCCTAACGAGGACTAATTGGTGGACTTCTATCTATTGCTTGAAGAGTTTGAGGTAGGCCCTTGCGGTCATGCGTTGGCGCTTCGGCTCGCGGTACAACCATGGCGGCAGAGTGTACACCTCTCCTGAACCATCACTTGAAACGTCAAACTCCACCTCTTCTGGATCCTCCTCTTCTTCTTCATCCTCAGCTGCAACTGCAACAGCTTCATCTCCTCCACCATCATCGTCTCCATCATCATCATCCTCGTCCTCATCATCATCTCCACTGTCATCATCATCCCCATTGTTGCCATCATCTCCATTGTCATCATCAGAGGGTGGATTCAGCTGTGCTTGGAGAGCGGCAATCTGGGCTGTCATAGCTTCAATAGTTTGATCCCTTTCCTGGACTGTCCCTTGCAGTTGCTGTATGTTCTGGGTGTTCTCCTGCACAGTACCATGAAGATGTGCTATGGTTGCATCTCTGGCTATCAGGGCATTCTCCAGAACTCCCACAGCTTGATGCAAAGTGTCAATCTTCTGTCCTTGGACCACCATACCATTGCTAGTAAAATCTACAATCTCCTTTATCATCCTCACCTTCTCTGCTAGAGCTCCATTCTCCCTTTCCATGTCCTCTATGTGCCTCCGATGGGGCGGCATGTTGTTCCTGTCGCCCGGGGTAACCACAATGTTCCCATCTTCATCACGCCTTCCATAGTCACGGTAGGGTGAATCTGCCGGTAGTAGGTGTCGGACTTGATGGCACTGGCGAGATAGGGCTTCATGTATGGCCAAGTTAATTCCAAGTCCCCAGTTGCAGTATGTCTTGGTGTAGATCAAGTGCACGGGGTTTGGCAAGGCGGCATCTCTGAATATGAAGGTAGTGATCTCCCATGCATCCTCTCCATATCCATAGGTGTACAGCCTTCTTCCCTTGAACATGGGCAGTGGCAAACCCAATGACTGCGAGAGCTGAGCTAACTGCCTTGCAAAGGGCCTTGGTGACTCCATGGTGGCATACTCAGTCCTGACTTCTCCCATCTATCAAGTAAAAGAGGAAAGTGTAAGAATAGCATATGGTAAGAATTTTACGAGAGTGAAGGGCATAAGATGAAAGACAGAGTTAATATAGGCTTTAATAAATCTATGGCTTCCTAATCCAATTCTAGGTCACGATCCTACAGTCGACACACGGGCTCTGATACCATCCTGTGACACCCCGGTTCTGAAAAGACCATGGCCTCTATGTGACATGCCAATCCCTGGATCGGTTCATTGGCCCACAATAGAGTAAGATAGATAACATAGCAAAATATCCGTGTATCATAGATAACGAAGATCCAGAGTACCATTATTACAATAAAAGCTTAGCACAAAGCTAGCTCAAATTATTCAGGTAGCAACATAAACGAGATAAATCCTCCATTCTTCAAATTGCCCACAAGTGAACAAGTGCCGAGTGGAGTACCGTGGCCTATAACGATCAATCAGAATCGGAATAACCTGCAGCATAAAACGCAACAGCCCCGAAGGGTCAATACATGGAATGTATGGCAAGTAGAACTAGTAAATGGAGACAATAATACTAACATCTACATGCATATTTGGCAAGTGGAGCTGTGTCTGGCTTGCATTTGCAAATAACTTTGTCCTACTTTCATAAACAGTTTTGAATTTTCTTTGAAAAGATCCCAATTAAGTTAACCCAACAAGATTAAAGCAATTATGAAATTAGAATGAGCGAGAAACATGTCATGGAATCAATATCAAGCAACTCAGTTGTCCATAACCGGGGACACGGCTAATCGATTAGATTATACACTCTGCAGAGGTTAGTACACTTTACCCATGCGACTTGGCCAGCCCAGCTCGTACCACCACTCTCATTTAGGGTGATGATAGGGAGAAGACCAAGAAGAGACTGTTCGGGAAGTAGCTCCTCAATCCCAACGCGCACCGGTCCAACCTACCAAAATTCTACATCTCTGGATACGCGGGTTCGAGTTACCACAACCTACTAAGTCCAACCAACCGCCCATTTCATTATTGGCACATGGTTGTACACGTAAGCTACACAATAAAGAAGCCAATCATTCTCTCTTGATACCTGGGTGCCTTTCCGCAATGAAACCACCAAAACTTATCAATACCATCACACCCAGGGGATTCATTGATTAAGTTGTTTTAGTTTTCACAAACCAATACTTTGAGAAAACAAGTATCAATGATGTAACCCAGCCCTTGTTCAACATAGCATGGCTAAGCACATCTATGACGGTGGTTCATCTACAAGGAAAACCCTACCACAATAATAGGACATAGCATAGCGATAGTATCATCCTACTCATGCAACTACAAAATACACGACAATGCATTGAAAATAGTAGGACGATATCATGAACAAAGTAGCATCTACTTGCCTTGATTGAAGCGGTCGGAGGAACAATCCAAACACGAGCAAGGGTTGCACTCCACACAATCTACACGACACAATTGCATTCATAAACAAACAATTCACAAACATATGCAACAAAGATGATGCATGAATGCAAGAACGGCAAGTGAATTGGTGCTACAGCTGCACCACCTAATACTAATACATATTACTACCGAATACATGCATGGAAAATAGATTTGGCGCTAGGAAAACTATTAACCAAAAGTAGAGATCTCTACTAGAGCTAGAACTTAAATAATTCACTACCGGTAGTATACTATTTGTAAAATCTTGGAAAAATTCTACCGCATAGGCATCGCCGATAAGAAACAGTACCAATTGGAATTACTCAAAAAGGAGTTATAAAACATCCCGAGTAATTAAAACACTGCAGAAAGCCATTAGACAAATACTGCAGAAGTTTTTACTGTAAGCCTATCTTTTTAATTCACGATGAGATTCCCCTCGTTCATACGAGTTCAGGGACATATCATACGCGATTTTTGGAGCTACGAAACTTTTACTACGAATTTATTACTCCGAAAAGGCCACTAACTAGTTTGATTAAACTGTACTAAACCTGACAGTAAAAGTCTGAACCAAAGGTACAGGGAGATTCTACACGACTCACTGAACTCGTGCATATTTTATTTGCAATTTTTGGCCAAGCGTTTTAATTTCTACGCAATTTACAAGATTTTACCGAAATCTGCCAACTAATAGGATTAACGAAATTGACCCGGTCAACTGTGTCTGATGACTGGGCGCTGACTGGGCGTCTGACCAGTCAACGTCTGGGGCCTCTGACTAGTCCAAGTCTGGAGTGCTGACCAGTCAACGAACAATCTAAGCCGCTGATCTGAGATCTGACGGTGGCTGCTGTCTTACAGGAAACGGACGGCGAATCGAACTCCGGCGAGCTCCGGACGGCGGCGACGGTCGGTTCCGGCGGCGTGGTTCTACCTGCACGTACACACACGGTCAACTACGGCTCCCGGAATAATAAACGCATGCGCGTACGTGGCGATCTGCAGGGCGCAGATGGCGGCGGCGGATGGAGACGCAGAGCACGGGAACGGAAAGAGGGCGCCGAGACGAACCCGGCAACAGACGCGGTGATGGCCGACGACAACCAGAGGCGGCGGCGCGCGGCGCGGAAGCCGGCGACGGCGGACATGCTCGCGCCTGGCAGCGCGCACGCAGGGAGATGGCGGCGGCGGGGTTGGGTTGCGTGCACGGGAACCGAGGCCAGGGGTGGGGCCCTCCTTAAAAAGTCCCTCGCGCGTAGAAAAAAAACAGTCCTAAACTGAAAACGGTCCAGATTTGACTCCGATTCGGAAATCGGTCCGGTTTTTCGGACCGTTTTCCGGCGGTTTACTAAAACGTCCGAGTCTTTTGCATACGAACTCCGATTGGAGCGATTTTCGCGCCTACGGGTTCGTATCGTCGAGGGGAACAACCTTCAGTCAAAGTTTGTGCGAAAACTCGAACCTACAGGGGTGGTTGTTGCAAGTCCCTCTAAAGCTCCCCGCAGGATCCTCGAAGCGAAACAAAAAAGGGTTTTGACGATGGCGTTTCGCCGAACCTTTCTACTCGACGATTTTGCATGGAAAAGCATGATACAATGATATGAATGATATGCAAGACCAAATCAAAAATTTGGGATGTGACATTTCACAAAATGGGACAAGTATCAAATACTTTGCAAACTGCAACGAGTTTTGCAAGAACCACATTTATAATTCGTATATCTTACATATACATTTCCATCCATGACTCCATTTGCAATCAAGCCTTTCTAAGAGTTCTCAACTCTAATGTAAGATCGCTAAGTGTTTTTCCAAACATTCTGGAGTCATCAAATAACTCCTAATGGTTATTGTATCAAGAAGAGAAGATCACCTTTTACGAGGATATCCCTCAGGCGTGGGTATTAATCTATGAAGTTGGACTCTTTTGCTAAGTTTCAAATTAAGCAATATATTCCCATGGTCGCAAAGGACCTCAATGGGATAGGCTACGATTTACTAAGATATTTGCAAACAGACATCTAGACTAAGTTTATAATAAGAGATCAATTTATAATTGGTCTCCACTAAAATTGTCATCCCCTGGACAATTTTAGTGATCACATGATCCCTATCCTCTACACCTCCCCCGATCATCACAGCCATCGGTGAAGCCTCAAAGGTAGACATTCAACAATGCCAATCACATCATCCATGTGACTCATGATCGATCTTTCGATCTCTTGTGTTTCGAGGCCATGTCTGTACATGCTAGGCTCGCCAAATCTAACTTGTGTGTATTCGCTGTGCAACATGGCTTACACCCACTATATGCGAACGTAGATATGTCTGACCCCCGATCATCATGGCCGACCTCATAATGAAGAACTTTCTTGGTGGTGCACACACAAGGGGAACACGGAACATTGGAATTAAATAGGGATTATCTTATTTGCTACCGTTGAGTATCTAAATACTAGCACACAATAAGATGTAAAAATAGGTATCAACATCATATGTATAATGTGATATGATATGGTCCTTCTTGCGCCTTGATCTCCATCGAGCGCTCCGGCATGATCTCCGTCTTGCCCTTGGTTCGACGCCAAGTCCACGACGCCACCACCAGGTCGTCCATCGGAACAATGACTATTACTATACTACTCAGTAACAGAAAAGTAAACTACATTACTTTTGCAACGACCAATGCCATATCATAATCACATGCCCCCTGCAAAATAAAGTTAGACGCATCTACTTTATCTATTGCAAGTTTTACATGGTTGTTAGGGCTTTTGCAATAGAACCGTTTCTAAACTACGAACTTTCCAACCACAACATGGATCCAACAATTGTCTCTATTACACCCCTTTCGGGGCCCTGCATTGTAAATGCTATATCAGCTATCGAATGAGAGACAGACACCCGCTAGCCACTTATACGGTACAAGCAGTATGTTGAGCGTGGAACCAGTCTCGCGTACGAATACATGTAAGGTCGGTCCGAGCCGCTTCATCAAACAATACCGCGATATAAACAAGTACACGTTAGAGGGTCACAACTAAGGGATCAATGCCCGCACAATACTTGTGCGTACTGGCCGTACATCACTCCTACGCATAGATCGGCTCTGATACCACTAAAGGGGATTCGCAGTAGAAAACAAAAATTTTCCTACGTTGGAACCCCAAAACTGCCTAGGATCTATCTATGTAGTAATGCAGTAACGGCCAATGCGTATAGAATACATACCCTTGTAGACCGTACGCGGTTAACGTTCCGCGGGGAACGTGGTTGAGGTAGTCGTACTCGTAGCCGGCCTCAAGGTCACGAAGCTCCTCGCAGGTCACCCCTTGCTCCTTCTTCATCTTCATCGTGCAGTTGCTCCGGCTCACGACATTTAAGAGGCCCAAGTGTTGTACCTCGTGTCTTCATACATATCTGGTGCACGATGAGACCTCTGGCTCCCCAATCCCGCCAGGAGTACAGATGTTGAAATCTGGCTAGGAATCTCTGCAGCGCAACGGCGTGCTGCAGGTGTGCTTTGATCGCACAGCCCAGACTTGGGGCCATGGTCACAAGGTATAGAGAGAGGGAGGGAGAAATTCAACCAAAGGACTTCTCAAATTGTGTGTTTTAATCCCACCCATGGGCACCCCTTTATATAGGCGGAGGGGGTGTGCCCTCCCCATTAGGTTAGCCATGTGGGACTATTAGTAAAAGAAAAATACCAGGTATTTTCGTCCTGGCCAGTTGGGCCAAAAACCAGCCCAATAGCCAAAACATAAAATAGCTAATAAAAAGGAAAAGGGGCAGCCAGCCGGGTGGGCCAGCGAGCCGCACCACGACCTAGCAGCAAGCGGCGACAGCTAGCGACTGGGTGGGTTGGTGCTGCCCCCTGTGGCCCAGCTTGCCAGCGCCCTGTGCAGCGGCCAGCAGCCAGCGCCCGGGTGGGCCGCCTGCCCTACTGGCCTGGCTCCCCCACGAGCCCCGCATGGGCCTGGGTCAAGCCAGGTCAGCTTCCACGGCTGGTAGATGGCACCCGTCCTTGTGCGGCACGGAGTATCCGCCGTCCACAGGCGGTCTGGCAGTGGCGGTCGCTACATGCTGCTGCCCCCGTGCAGCGACAACTTATCTATCGCCCACGTGGGCTGTTCCTTTTTCTCATTTTCTGTAGATTTACTCTTAGGCCTTTTCCCTCCGGGATTTGGCCTAATATAAAAGTTTCCTTTATAAATCTTAATCTAAATATTATTGG
Source organism: Avena sativa (assembly GCA_916181665.1). NCBI lineage: Eukaryota > Viridiplantae > Streptophyta > Magnoliopsida > Poales > Poaceae > Avena > Avena sativa. The sequence goes on along the minus strand of OV702290.1, from coordinate 360,593,967 downwards.
GAATATATTAATTCACAATTAACATACAATAAATATATATTCAAATTCCCATTTATCCAAAAACACTTTTCCGGGTCTTTTACTTTATTCTTTCTTCGAACAACTTCGGATCTCCCTATGAAACATTTCCATCTTTCTCTTTCTCTACTGTGATTCTGTCTTACAAATGATCGCTCTCATCGTACCCTTAAGTGTATCCTCTCACGGCTCGGGAATGCTCTAGACATGATCTGTATCAATGATCAACAGAGGGACCAGGGATATCCATGTGACCCCTATGCATTCCTGATGAAAATGTCGTTTGAACTGCTAAATGTAGCATCCTCTTCCTTTTGTTTCTCGATACAACTTGTCCGAGATCCGATCATTGGTATCCCATACCTTGTTCAATCTCGTTCATAGCAAGTTATGTTTTCTTGTTACCGTGATATTACATCCCCGTGACAGAGTCACATGCTGCAACGTTTATGGATGTAATCTCACCAAGCCGGCCGTATGTATCTTTACCCGTCATGTGGGCAAACAAATCCCAGTCTTGTAGTCACATGTCATCTACTGTTCCTTCGGAATACCCAACGTACACCTTTATAACCACTGTATTACCAAGTGGCGCTTGATGCAGTCTAAGCAGCCTCGGGAAACAGTGAGTAATATGATCTCATGGTCTAAGGAAAAGAAGTCTAGGTATAGTTGTTGCAACAATGGACTATATGACTTGATCGTGTTGCAATCCTTCGAGGAATGTCCAATCACATCATTCTCCAATGATATGATGCCATTGTCAATTGGCATAAATGCCCATGATCTTAATACCCAGATCAACCTCATGACCAACGAACTAGTATGAATAGAGGCTACTAGGGACTTGGTTGTTTCATACCAATGTTTGTATTTGGCACAATTATAGCACAATATGAAACTATTATAAACTAATTAAGATATGACAATAAAAACCTATTTATTATTTGCCTCTAGAGCATATCTCCTTCAATAAGGATCCACCAGTGTCATTGGATGTGTGTTCTTTTCATGAACCACACCTAGTGTCATTGCATGCGTGTTCTTTTTACAAACCACATAAGGATACACCAATGTCATTGGATGTGTTTTCTTTTCATGAACCACACCCATTGTGATTGCATGTCTTTTCTTTTCACAAACCACATAAGGATCCACCAGTGTCATTGGATGTGTGTTCTTTTCATGAACCACACCCACTATCATTGCATGTCTGTTCCTTTAATAAACCACACATGGATCCACCAGTGTCATTGCATGTGTGTACTTTTCATGAACCACAAATAGAGTCATTGCATGTGTGTTCTTCTCACAAACCACATAAGGATACACCAGTGGCAGTGGATGTGTGTTCTTTTCATGAACCACACCCAGTGTCATTGCATGTGTGTTCTTTTCACAAACCACATAAGGATCCACCAGTGTCATTGGATGTGTGTTCTTTTCATCAACCACACCTAGTGTCATTGCACGTGTGTTCTTTTCACAAACCACATAGGGATACACTAGTGTCATTGGATGTGTTTTCTTTTGATGAACCACACCCAGTGTGATTGCATGTCTTTTCTTTTCACAAACCACATATGGATCCACCAGTGTCATTGGATGTGTGTTCTTTTCATGAACCACACCCAAAGTCATTCCATGTCTGTTCTTCTCACAAACCACACATGGATCCACCAGTGTCATTGCATGTCTGTTCTTTTCATAAACCACAGCTAAAGTCATTGCATGTCTTTTCTTCTCACAAACCATATAAGGATCCACCAATGTCATTGGATGTGTGTTCTTTTCATGAACCACACCCAGTGTCATTGCATGTGTGTTCTTCTCACAAACCACACATGGATCCACCAGTGTCATTGCATGTGTGTTCTTCTCACAAACCACATATGGATCCACCAGAGTTCATTGCATGTTTGTTCTCCTCACAAACCACACACAGATCCACCAGTGTCATTGTATGTCCGTTCTTTTCATGAACCACACCCAGTGTCATTGCATGTTTGTTCCTTTCATAAACCACACATGGATCAACCAGTGACATTGCATGTGTGTTCTTTTCATGAAACGCACCCAGTGTCATTGCATGTGTGTTCTTTTCATTAAACCACACATGGATCCACCAGTGTCATTGGATTTCTGTTCTTTTCACGAACCACATATGGATCCACCAGAGTTCATTGCATGTCTGTTATTTTCACAAACCACATATGGATCCACCAGTGTCATTGGATGTGTTTTCTTTTCATGAACCACACCCAGTGTCATTGCATGTCTGTTCCTTTCATAAACCACACATGGATCCACCAGTGTCATTGCATGTGTGTTCTTTTCATGAACCACAGCTAGAGTCATTGCATGTATGTTCTTCTCACAAACCACATAAGGATACACCAGTGTCATTGCATGTGTGTTCTTTTCATGAACCACAGCTAGAGTCATTGCATGTGTGTTCTTTTTCACAAACCACATAAGGATCCACCAGTGTCATTAGATGTGTGTTCTTTTCATGAACCACATGCAGTGTCATTGCATGTGTGTCCTTTTCACAAACCACATAAGGATACACCAGTGTCATTGGATGTGTTTTCTTTTCATGAACCACACCCAGTGTGATTGCATGTCTTTTCTTTTCACAAACCACATAAGGATCCACCAATGTCATTGGATGTGTGTTCTTTTCATGAACCACACCTAGTGTCATTGCATGTTTGTTCCTTTCATAAACCACACATGGATCCACCAGTGTTATTGCATGTTTGTTCTTTTCACGAACCATAGCTAGAGTCATTGTATGTCTTTTCTTCTCACAAACCACATAAGGATACACCAATGTCATTGCATGTTTGTTCTTTTAATGAACCACAACTAGAGTCATTGCATGTCTGTTCTTCTCACAAACCACATAAGGATCCACCAGTGTCATTGGATGTGTGTTCTTTTCATGAACCACACCCAGTGTCATTGCATGTGTGTTCTTTTCACAAACCACGTAAGGATCGACCAATGTCATTGAATGTGTGTTCTTTTCATCAACCACACCCAGTGTCATTGCATGTGTGTTCTTTTCACAAACCACATAAGGATACAGTAGTGTCATTGGATGCGTTTTCTTTTCATGAACCACACCCAGTGTGATTGCATGTCTTTTCTTTTCACAAACCACATATGGATCCACCAGTGTCATTAGATGTGTGTTCTTTTCATGAACCCCACCCAGAGTCATTCCATGTCTGTTCTTCTCACAAACCACACATGGATCCACCAGTGTCATTGCATGTCTGTTCTTTTCATGAACCACAACTAAAGTCATTGCATGTCTTTTCTTCTCACAAACCACATAAGGATCCAACAGTGTCAATGGATGTGTGTTCTTTTCATGAACCACACCCAGTGTCATTGCATGTGTGTTCTTCTCACAAACTACACATGGATCCACTAGTGTCATTGCATGTGCGTTCTTCTCACAAACCACATATGGATCCACCAGAGTTCATTGCATGTCTGTTCTCCTCACAGACCACACTCGGATCCACCACTATCATTGCATGTCCGTTCTTTTCATGAACCACACCCAGTGTCATTGCATGTCTATTCCTTTCATAAACCACACATGGATCAACAAGTGTCATTGCATGTGTGTTCTTTTCATGAACCACACCCAGTGTCATTGCATGTGTGTTCTTTTCATTAAACCACACATGGATCCACCAGTGTCATTGGATGTCTGTTCTTTTCACGAACCACATATGGATCCACGAGAGTTCATTGCATGTCTGTTCTTTTCACAAACCACATATGGATCAACCAGTGTCATTGGATGTGTGCTCTTTTCATGAACCACACCCAGTGTCATTACATGCCTGTTCATTTCATAAACCACACATGGATCCACCAGTGTCATTGCATGTGTGTTCTTTTCATGAACCACAGCTAGAGTCATTGCATGTCTGTTCTTCTCACAAACCACATAAGCATACACCAGTGTCATTGCATGTGTGTTCTTTTCATGAACCATAGCTAGAGTCATTGCATGTGGGTTCTTTTTCACAAACCACATAAGGATCCACCAGTGTCATTAGATGTGTGTTCTTTTCATGAAGCAGACCCAGTGTCATTGCATGTGTGTTCTTTTCACAAACCACATAAGGATACACCAGTGTCATTGGATGTATTTTCTTTTCATGAACCACACCCAGTGTGATTGCATGTCTTTTCTTTTCACAAACCACATAAGGATCCACCAGTGTCATTGGATGTGTGTTCTTTTCATGAACCACACCTAGTGTCAATGCATGTTTGTTCCTTTCATAAACCACACATGGATCCACCAGTGTCATTGCATGTGTGTTCTTTTCATGAGCCACAGCTAGAGTCATTGTATGTCTGTTCTTTTCACAAACCACATAAGGACACACCAATGTCATTGCATGTTTGTTCTTTTCATGAACCACAGCTAGAGTCATTGCATGTCTATTCTTCTCACAAACCACATAAGGATCCACCAGTGTCATTGGATGTGTGTTCTTTTCATGAACCACACCCAGTGTCATTACATGTATGTTTTCTCACAAACCACACATGGATCCACCAGTGTAATTGCATGTGTGTTATTCAATCAAACCATATATGGATCCACTAGAGTTCATAGCATGTCACTTCTCCTCACAAACCACACATGGATCCACCAGTGTCATTGCATGTTTGTTCTTTTCATGAACCACACCTAGTGTCATTGCATGTGTGTTCCTTTCATAAACCACACATTGATCCACTGGTGTCATTGCATGTGTGTTCTTTTCGTTAAACCACACATGAATCCACCAGTGTCATTGGATGTCTGTTCTTTTCACGAACCACATATGGATCCACCGGAGTTCATTGCATGTCTGTTCTTGTCACAAACCACATATGGATCCACTAGTGTCATTGCATGTGTGTTCTTTTCATGAACTACACCTAGTGTCATTGCATGTTTGTTCCTTTCATAAACCACACATGGATCAACTAGTGTCATTGCATGTGTGTTATTTTCATTAACCACAGCTAGAGTCATTGCATGTCTGTTCTTCTCACAAACCACATAAGGGTACACAAGTGTCATTGCATGTCTATTCTTTTAATGAACCACAACTAGAGTCATTGCATGTCTGTTCCTTTCACAAACCACACATGGATCCACCAGTGTCATTGGATGTGTGCTTTTTTCATGAACCACACCCAGTATCGTTGCATGTGTGTTCTTCTCACAAACCACACATGGATTTACCAGTTTCATTGCATGTGTGTTCTTCTCACAAACCGCATATGGATCCACCAGAGTTCATTGCATGTCTGTTCTTTCCACAAACCACATATGGATCCACCAGTGTCATTGGATGTGTGTTCTTTTCATGAACCACACCCACTGTCATTGCATGTCTGTTCCTTTCATAAACCACAGATGGATCTACCAGTGTCATTGCATGTGTGTTCTTTTGATGAACCACAGCTAGAGTCATTGCATGTCTGTTCTTCTCACAAACCACATAAGGATACACTAGTGTCATTGCATGTGTGTTCTTTTCATGAACCACAGCTAGAGTCATTGCATGTGTGTTCTTTTTCACAAAACACATAAGGATCCACCAGTGTCATTGGATGTGTGTTCTTTTCATGAACCACACCCAGTGTCATTGCATGTGTGTTCTTTTCATAAACCACATAAGGATACGCAAGTGTCATTGGATGTGTGTTCTTTTCATGAACCACAGCTAGAGTCATTGTATGTCTGTTCTTCTCACAAACCACATAATGATACACCAATGTCATTGCATGTTTGTTCTTTTCATGAACCACAGCTAGAGTCATTGCATGTCTGTTCTTCTCACAAACCACATAAGGATCCACCAGTGTCATTGGATGTGTGTTCTTTTCATGAACCACACCTAGTGTCATTGGATGTGCGTTCTTCTCACAAACCACACATGGATCCACCAGTGTAATTGCATGTGTATTCTTCAATCAAACCACAAATGGATCCACCCGAGTTCATGGCATGTCAGTTCTCCTCACAAACCATACATGGATCCACCCGTGTGATTGCATGTTTGTTGTTTCCATGAACCACACCTAGTGTCATTGCATGTCTGTTCCTTTCATTAACCACACATGGATCCACCAGTGTCATTGCATGTGTGTTCTTTTCATTAAACCACAGATGGATCCACCAGTGTCATTGGATGTCTGTTCTTTTCACGAACCACATATGGATCCACCAGAGTTCATTGCATGTCTGTTCTTTTCACAAACCACATATGGATCCACGAGTGTCATTGGATGTGTGTTCTTTTCATGAACGACACCCAGTTTCATTGCATGTATGTTCCTTTCATAAATCACACATGGATCAACCAGTGTCATTGCATGTGTGTTCTTTTCATTAACCACAGCTAGAGTCATTGCATGTCTGTTCTTCTCACAAACAACATAAGGGTACACCAGTGTCATTGCATGTCTGTTCTTTTCATGAACCACAACTAGAGTCATTGCATGTCTGTTCCTTTCAGAAACCACACATGGATCCACCAGTGTCATTGGATGTGTTCTCTTTTCATGAACCACACCCAGTGTCGTTGCATGTCTGCTGTTCTCACAAACCACAAATGGATCCACCAGTGTCGTGCAGGTGTGTTCTTCTCACAAACCACATATGGATCCACCAGAGTTCATTGCATATCTGTTCTTTTCACAAACCACATATGGATCCACCAGTGTCATTGGATGTGTGTTCTTTTCATGAACCACAGCTAGAGTCATTGCATATCTGTTCTTCTCACAAACCACGTAAGCATACACTAGTGTCATAGCATGTGTGTTCTTTTCATGAACCACAGCTAGAGTCATTGCATCTGTGTTCTTTTTCACAAACCACATAAGGATCCACCAGTGTCATTGGATGTGTGTTCTTTTCATGAACCACAACCAGTGTCATTGCATGTGTGTTCTTTTCATAAACTACATAAGAATACACCAGTGTCATTGGATGTGTTTTCTTTTCATGAACCACACCTAGTGTGATTGCATGTATTTTCTTTTCACAAACCACATAACGATCCACCAGTGTCATTGGATGTGTGTTATTTTCATGAACCACATCCACTGTCATTGCATGTCTGTTCCTTTCATAAACCACACATGGATCCACCAGTGCCAGTGCATGTGTGTTATTTTCATGAACCACAGCTAGAGTCATTGCATGTCTCTTCTTCTCACAAACCACATAAGGATACACCAGTGTCATTGCATGTCTGTTCTTTTCATGAACCACAACTAGAGTCATTGCATGTCTGTTCTTTTCACAAACCACATCAGGATCCACCAGTGTCATTGGATGTGTGTTCTTTTCATGAACCACACCCAGTGTCATTGCATGCGTGTTCTTCTCACAAACCACACATGGATCCACCAGTGTCATTGCATGTGTGTTCTTCTCATAAACCACACATGGATCCACCATAGTTCATTGCATGTCTGTTCTCCTCACAAACCACACATGGATCCACTAGTGTCATTGCATGTCTGTTCTTTTCATGAACTACACCTAGTGTCATTGCATGTCTGGTCCTTTCATAAACCAAACATGGATCAACCAGTGCCATTGCATGTGTGTCCTTTTCATGAACCACACCCAGTGTCATTGCATGTGTGTTCTTTTCATTAAACCACACATGGATCCACCAGTGTCATTGGATGTCTGTTCTTTTCACGAACCACATATGGATCCACCAGAGTTCATTGCATGTATGTTCTTTTCACAAACCACATATGGATCCACCATTGTCATTGGATGTGTGTTCTTTTCATGAACCACACAAAGTGTCATTGCATGTCTGTTCCTTTTATAAACCACACATGGATCCACTAGTGTTATTGCATGTGTGTTCTTTTCATTAACCAGAGCTAGAGTCATTGCATGTCTGTTCTTCTCACAAACCACATAAGGGTACACCAGTTTCATTGCATGTCTGTTCTTTTCATGAACCACGGCTAGAGTCATTGCATGTGTGTTCCTTTCACAAACCACACATGGATCCACCCGTGTCATTGGATGTGTATTCTTTTCATGAACCACACCCAGTGTCGTTGCATGTGTGTTCTTATCACAAACCACACATGGATCCGCCAGTGTCATTGCATGTGTGTCCTTCTCACAAACCACATATGGATCCACTAGAGTTCATTGCATGTTTGTTCTTCTCACAAACCACATATGGATCCACCAGTGTCATTGGATGTGTGTTCTTCTCATGAACCACAGCTAGTGTCATTGGATGTCTGTTCCTTTCATAAACCACACATGGGTCCACCAGTGTCATTGCATGTGTGTTATTTTCATTAACCACAGTTAGAGTTCATTGCCTGTCTGTTCCTGTCACAAACCACATATGGATCCACTAGGGTCATTGGATGTGTGTTCTTTTCATGAACCACAACCAGTGTCATTGCATGTGTGTTATTCACACAAACCACACATGGATCCACCAGTGTCATTGCATGTGTGTTCTTCTCACAAACCACACCCAGTGTCATTGGATGTGTGTTCTTCTCACAAACCACACATAGATCCACCAGAGTTCATTGCATGTCTATTCTTCTCACCAACCACACATGGATACACCAGTGTCATTGCATGTCTGTTGTTTTCATGAACCACATCTAGAGTCATTGCATGTCTGTTCTTCTCACAAACCACATAAGGATCCACTTGTGTCATTGGATGTGTGTTCTTTTCATGAACCACACCCAGTGTCATTGCATGTGTGTTCTTATCACAAACCACATATGGATCCACCAGAGTTCATTGCATGTCTGTTCTTTTCACAAACCACATATGGAACCACAAGTGTCATTGGACGTGTGTTCTTTTCATGAACCACACCCAGTGTCATTGCATGTCTGTTCCTTTCATAAACCACACATGGATCCACCAGTGTCATTGCATGTGTGTTCTTTTCATGAACCACCGCTAGAGTCATTGCATGTCTGTTCTTCTAACAAACCACATAAGGATACACTAGTGGCATTGCATGTGTGTTCTTTTCATGAACCACGGTTAGAGTCATTGCAAGTGTGTTCTTTTTCACAAACCACATAAGGATCCAACAGTGTCATTGGATGTGTGTTCTTTTCATGAACCACACCCAGGGTCATTGCATGTGTGTTCTTTTCACAAACCACATAAGGATACACCAGTGTCATTGGATGTGTTTTCTTTTCATGAACCACACCCAGTGTGATTGCATGTCTTTTATTTTCACAAACCACATATGGATCCACCAGTGTCATTCGGTGTGTGGTCTTTTCATGAACCACACCTAGAGTCATTGCATGTCTGTTTTTCTCACAAACCACACATGGACCCACGAGTGTTATTGCATGTCTGTTCTTTTCATGAACCACATTTAGAGTCATTTCATGTCTTTTCTTCTGATAAACCACATAAGGATCCACCAGTGATATTGGATGTGTGTTCTTTTCATGAACCACACCCAGTGTCATTGCATGTGTGTTCTTCTCACAAACCACACATGGATCCACCAATGTCATTGCATGTGTGTTCTTATCACAAACCACATATGGATCCACCAGAGTTCATTGCATGTCTGTTCTCCTCAGAAACCACTTATTGATCCACCAATGTCATTTGATGTGTGTTCTTTTCATGAACCACACCTAGTGTGATTGCATGTCTATTCCTTTCATAAACCAGACATGGATCCACCAGTATCATTGCATGTGTGTTCTTTTCATGAACCACACCCAGTGTCATTGCATGTGTGTTCTTTTCATTAAACCACACATGGATCCACCAGTGTCATTGGATGTCTGTTCTTTTCAGGAACCACATATGGATCCACCAGAGTTCATTGCATGTATGTTCTTTGCACAAACCACATATGGATCCACCAGTGTCATTGCACCAGTGTCATTGCATGTCTGTTCTTTTCACAAACCACATAAGGATACACCAGTGTCATTGCATGTCTGTTCTTTTCATGAACCACAACTAGAGTCATTGCATGTCTGTTCTTCTCACAAACCACATAAGGATCCACCAGTGTCATTGGATGTGTGTTCTTTTCATGAACCACACCAGTGTCATTACATGTGTGTTCTTCTCACAAACCACACAAGGACCCACCAGTGTCATTGCATGTGTGGTCTTCTCACAAACCACATATGGATCCACCAGAGTTCATTGCATGTCTGTTCTTTTCATGAACCACACCTAGTGTCATTGCATGTCTGTTCCTTTCATCAACCACACATGGATCAACCAGTGTTATTGCATGTTTGTTCTTTTCATGAACCACACCCAGTGTCATTGCATGTGTGTTCTTTTCATTAAACCACACATGGATCCACCAGTGTTATTGGATGTCTGTTCTTTTCACGAACCACATATGGATCCACAAGATTTCATTGCATGTTTGTTCTTTTCACAAACCACATATGGATCCACCATTCTCATTGGATGTGTGCTCTTTTCATGAACCACACACAGTGTCATTGCATGTCCATTCCTTTCATAAACCACACATGGATCCACTAGTATCATTGCATGTGTGTTCTTTTCATTAACCACAGCTAGAGTCATTGCATGTCTTTTCTTCTCACAAACCACATAAGGGTACACTAGTTTCATTGCATGTCTATTCTTTTGATGAACCACAGCTAGAGTCATTGCATGTCTGTTCCTTTCACAAACCACACATGGATCCACGAGTGTCATTGGATGTGTGTTCTTTTCATGAACCACACCCAGTGTCGTTGCATGTGTGTTCTTCTCACAAACCACACATGGATCCACCAGTGTCATTGCATGTGTATTCTTCTCAGAAACCACATATGGATCCACCAGAGTTCATTGCATGTCTGTTCTTTTCACAAACCACATATGGATCCACCAGTGTCATTGGATGTGTGTTCTTCTCATTAACCACACCTAGTGTCATTGCATGTCTGTTCCTTTCATAAACCACATATGGATCCACCAGTGTCATTGCATGTGTGTTCTTTTCATGAACCACACCCAGTGTCATTGCATGTGTGTTATTCACATAAACCACACATGGATCCACCAGTGTCATTGCATGTGTGTTCTTCTCACACCCCACACCCAGTGTCATTGGATGTGTGTTCTTCTCACAAACCACACATAGATCCACCAGAGTTCATTGCATGTCTGTTCTTCTCACCAACCACATATGGATACACCAGTGTCATTGCATGTCTGTTCTTTTCATGAACCACAGCTAGAGTCATTGCATGTCTGTTCTTCTCACAAACCACATAAGGATCCACCGGTGTCATTGGATATGTGTTCTTTTCATGAACCACACCCAGTGTCATTGCATGTGTGTTCTTCTCACAAACCACATTTGGATCCACCAGAGTTCATTGCATGTCTGTTCTTTTCACAAACCACATATGGATCCACAAGTATCATTGGACGTGTGTTCTTTTCATGAACCACACCCAGTGCCATTGCATGTCTGTTCCTTTCATAAAGCACACATGGATCCACCAGTGTCATTGCATGTGTGTTCTTTTCATGAACCACAGCTAGAGTCATTGCATGTCTGTTCTTCTCACAAACCACATAAGGATACACTAGTGTCATTGCATGTGTGTTCTTTTCATGAACCACGGTTAGAGTCATTGCATGTGTGTTCTTTTTCACAAACCACATAAGGATCCACCAGTGTCATTGGATGTGTGCTCTTGTCATGAACCACACCTAGTGTCATTGCATGTGTGTTCGTTTTACAAACCACATAAGGATACACCAGTGTCATTGGACGTGTTTTATTTTCATGAACCACACCCGGTGTGATTGCATGTCTTTTCTTTTCACAAACCACATATGGATCCACCAGTGTCATTGGATGTGTGTTCTTTTCATGAACCACACCTAGAGTCATTGCATGTCTGTTCTTCTCACAAACAACACATGGATCCACCAGTGTCATTGCATGTCTGTTCTTTTCATGAACCATAGCTAGAGTCATCTCATGTCTTTTCTTTTGACAAACCACATAAGGATCCACCAGTGTTATTGGATGTGTGTTCTTTTCATGAACCACACCCAGTGTCATTGCATGTGTGTTCTTCTCACAAACCACACATGGATCCACCAATGTCATTGCATGTGTGTTCTTCTCACAAACTACATATGGATCCACCAGTTCATTGCATGTCTGTTCTCCTCAGAAACTACTTATGGATCCACCAGTGTCATTTGATGTGTGTTCTTTTCATGAACCACACCCACTGTCATTGCATGTCTATTCCTTTCATAAACCACACATGGATCCACCAGTGTCATTGCATGTGTGTTCTTTTCATGAACCACACCAGTGTCATTGCATGTGTGTTCTTTTCATTAAACCACACATGGATCCACCAGTGTCATTGGATGTCTGTTCTTTTCACGAACCACATATGGATCCACCAGAGTTCATTGCCGGTCTGTTCTTTTCACAAACCACATATGGATCCACTAGTGTCATTGCACCAGTGTCATTGCATATCTGTTCGTTTCACAATCCACATAAGGATACACCAGTATCATTGCATGTTTGTTCTTTTCATGAACCACAACTAGAGTCATTGCATGTCTGTTCTTCTCACAAACCACATAAGGATCCACCAGTGTCATTGGATGTGTGTTCTTTTCATGAACCACACCCAGTGTCATTGCATGTTCTCACAAACCACATATGGATCCACCAGAGATCATTGCATGTCTATTCTCCTCACAAACCACACATGTATCCACCAGTGTCATTGCATGTCTATTCTTTTCATGAACCACACTCAGTGTCATTGCACGTCTGTTCCTTTCATAAACCACACATGGATCCACCAATGTCATTGCATGTGTGTTCTTTTCATGCACCACACCCAGTGCCATTGCATGTGTGTTCTTTTCATTAAACCACACATGGATCCACTAGTGTCATTGGATGTCTGTTCTTTTCACGAACCACATATGGATCCACCAGAGTTCATTGCATGTCTGTTCCTTTCATAAACCACACATGGATCCACCAGTGTCATTGCATGTGTGTCCTTTTCACTAACCACGGGTAGAGTCATTGCATGTCTGTTCTTCTCACAAACCACATAAGGGTACACCAGTTTCATTGCATGTTTGCTCTTTTCATGAACCACAACTAGAGTCATTGCATATCTGTTCCTGTCACAAACCACACATGGATCCACCAGTGTCATTGGATGCGTGTTCTTTTCATGAACCACACCCAGTGTTGTTGCATGTGTGTTCTCCTCACAAACCACACATGGATCCACCAGTGTCATTGCATGTGTGTTATTCTCACAAACCACATATGGATCCACGAGAGTTCACTACTTGTCTGTTCTTTTCACAAACCACATATGGATCCACCAGTGTCATTGGATGTGTGTTCTTCTCATGAACCACACACCCAGTGTCATTGCATGTCTGTTCCTTTCATAAACCACAAATGGATCCACCAATGTCATTGCATGTGTGTTCTTTTCATGAACCACACCCAGTGTCATTGCATGTGTGTTCTTCTCACAAACCACACATGGATCCACTAGTGTGATTGGATGTGTGTTCTTTTCATGAACCACAGTCAGAGTTCATTGCATGTCTGTTCCTCTCACAAACCACATATGGATCCACCAGTGTCATTGGATGTGTGTTCTTTTCATGAACCACACCCAGTGTCATTGCATGTGTGTTATTCTGACAAACCACACATGGATCCACCAGTGTCATTGCATGTGTGTTCTTCTCACAAACCACACCCAGTGTCATTGGATGTGTGTTCTTCTCACAAACCACACATAGATCCACCAGAGTTCATTGCATGTCTGTTCTTCTTACCAACCACACATGGATACACCAGTGTCATTGCATGTCTGTTCTTTTCATGAACCACAGCTAGAGTCATTGCATGTCTGTTCTTCTCACAAACCACATAAGGATCCACCAGTGTCATTGGATGTATGTTCTTTTCATGAACCACACCCAGTGTCATTGCATGTGTGTTCTTCTCACAAACCACATATGGATCCACCAGAGTTCATTGCATGTCTATTCTTTTCACAAACCACATATGGATCCACCAGTGTCATTCGATGTGTGTTCTTTTCATGAACCACACCTAGTGCCATTGCATGTGTGTTCCTTTCATAAACCACACATGGATCCACCAGTGTCATTGCATGTGTGTTCTTTTCATGAACCACAGCTAGAGTCATTGCATGTCTGTTGTTCTCACAAACCACATAAGGATACACTAGTGTCATTGGATGTGTGTTCTTTTCATGAACCACACCTAGGGTCATTGCATGTGTGCTCTTTTCACAAACCACATAAGGATACACCAGTGTCAATGGATGTGTTTTCTTTTCATGAACCACACCCAGTGTGATTGCATGTCTTTTATTTTCACAAACCACATATGGATCCACCAGTGTCATTGGATGTGTGCTCTTTTCATGAACCACGCCTAGAGTCATTGCATGTCTGTTTTTCTCACAAACCACACAGGGATCCACCGCTGTTATTGCATGTCTGTTCTTTTCATAAACTACAGCTAGAGTCATTTCATGTCTTTTCTTCTGACAAACCACATAAGGATCCACCAGTGTCATTGGATGTGTTTTCTTTTCATGAACCACCCCCAGTGTCATTGCATGTGTGTTCTTCTCACAAACCACACATCGATCCACCAGTGTCATTGCACGTGTGTTCTTCTCACAAACCACATATGGATCCACCAGAGTTCATTGCATGTCTATTCTCCTCAGAAACCACTTATGGATCCACCAGTGTCATTTGATGTCTGTTCTTTTCATGAAGCACACCCAGTGTCATTGCATTTCTATTCTTTTCATAAACCACACATGGATCCACTAGTGTCATTGCATGTGTGTTCTTTTCATGAACCACAACCAGTGTCATTGCATGTGTGTTCTTTTCATTAAACCACACATGGATCCACCAGTGTCATTGGATGTCTGTTCTTTTCACGAACCACATATGGATCCACCAGATTTCATTGCATGTCTGTTCTTCTCATAAACCACATATGGATCCACCATTGTCATTGGATGTGTGTTCTTTTCATGAACCACACACAGTATCATTGCATGTCTGTTCCTTTCATAAACCACACATGGATCTACTAGTATCATTGCATGTGTGTTCTTTTCATTAACCACAGCTACAGTCATTGCATGTCTTTTCTTTTCACAAACCACATAAGGGTACACTAGTTTCATTGCATGCCTATTCTTTTCATGAACCATAGCTAGAGTCATTGCATGTCTGTTCCTTTCACAAACCACACCTGGATCCACTAGTGTCATTGGATGTGTGTTCTTTTCATGAGACACACCCAGTGTCGTTGCATGTGTGTTCTTCTCACAAACCACACATGGATCCACCAGTGTCATTGCATGTGTATTCTTCTCAGAAAACACATATGGATCCACCAGAGTTCATTGCATGTCTGTTCTTTTCACAAACCACATATGGATCCACTAGTGTCATTGGATGTGTGTTCTTCTCATGAACCACAACCAGTGTCATTGCATGTCTGTTCCTTTCATAAACCACAGATGGATCCACCAGTGTCATTGCATGTGTGTTGTTTTCATGAACCACACCAAGTGTCATTGCATGTGTGTTCTTCTCACAAACCACACATGGATCCACCAGTGTAATTGCATGTGTGTTCTTCTCACAAACCACACCCAGTGTCATTGGATGTGTGTTCTTCTCACAAACCACACATAGATCCACCAGAGTTCATTGCATGTCTGTTCTTCTCACCAACCACACATGGATACACCAGTGTCATTGCATATCTGTTCTTTTCATGAACCATAGCTAGAGTCCTTGCATGTCTGTTCTTCTCACAAACCACATAAGGATCCACCAGTGTCATTGGTTGTGTGTTCTTTTCATGAACCACACCTAGTGTCATTGCATGTGTGTTCTTCTCACAAACCACACATGGATCCACTAGTGTGATTGGATGTGTGTTCTTTTCATGAACCACAGTCAGAGTTCATTGCATGTCTGTTCCTCTCACAAACCACATATGGATCCACCAGTGTCATTGGATGTGTGTTCTTTTCATGAACCACACCCAGTGTCATTGCATGTGTGTTATTCTCACAAACCACACATGGATCCACCAGTGTCATTGCATGTGTGTTCTTCTCACAAACCACACCCAGTGTCATTGGATGTGTGTTCTTCTCACAAACCACACATAGATCCACCAGAGTTCATTGCATGTCTGTTCTTCTTACCAACCACACATGGATACACCAGTGTCATTGCATGTCTGTTCTTTTCATGAACCACAGCTAGAGTCATTGCATGTCAGTTCTTCTCACAAACCACATAAGGATCCACCAGTGTCATTGGATGTATGTTCTTTTCATGAACCACACCCAGTGTCATTGCATGTGTGTTCTTCTCACAAACCACATATGGATCCACCAGAGTTCATTGCATGTCTATTCTTTTCACAAACCACATATGGATCCACCAGTGTCATTCGATGTGTGTTCTTTTCATGAACCACACCTAGTGCCATTGCATGTCTGTTCCTTTCATAAACCACACATGGATCCACCAGTGTCATTGCATGTGTGTTCTTTTCATGAACCACAGCTAGAGTCATTGCATGTCTGTTGTTCTCACAAACCACATAAGGATACACCAGTGTCAATGGATGTGTTTTCTTTTCATGAACCACACCCAGTGTGATTGCATGTCTTTTATTTTCACAAACCACATATGGATCCACCAGTGTCATTGGATGTGTGCTCTTTTCATGAACCATGCCTAGAGTCATTGCATGTCTGTTTTTCTCACAAACCACACAGGGATCCACCGCTGTTATTGCATGTCTGTTCTTTTCATAAACTACAGCTAGAGTCATTTCATGTCTTTTCTTCTGACAAACCACATAAGGATCCACCAGTGTCATTGGATGTGTTTTCTTTTCATGAACCACACCCAGTGTCATTGCATGTGTGTTCTCCTCACAAACCACACATCGATCCACCAGTGTCATTGCACGTGTGTTCTTCTCACAAACCACATATGGATCCACCAGAGTTCATTACATGTCTATTCTCCTCAGAAACCACTTATGGATCCACCAGTGTCATTTGATGTCTGTTCTTTTCATGAAGCACACCCAGTGTCATTGCATTTCTATTCTTTTCATAAACCACACATGGATCCACTAGTGTCATTGCATGTGTGTTCTTTTCATGAACCACAACCAGTGTCATTGCATGTGTGTTCTTTTCATTAAACCACACATGGATCCACCAGTGTCATTGGATGTCTGTTCTTTTCACGAACCACATATGGATCCACCAGATTTCATTGCATGTCTGTTCTTCTCATAAACCACATATGGATCCACCATTGTCATTGGATGTGTGTTCTTTTCATGAACCACACACAGTATCATTGCATGTCTGTTCCTTTCATAAACCACACATGGATCTACTAGTATCATTGCATGTGTGTTCTTTTCATTAACCACAGCTAGAGTCATTGCATGTCTTTTCTTTTCACAAACCACATAAGGGTACACTAGTTTCATTGCATGCCTATTCTTTTCATGAACCATAGCTAGAGTCATTGCATGTCTGTTCCTTTCACAAACCACACCTGGATCCACTAGTGTCATTGGATGTGTGTTCTTTTCATGAGCCACACCCCGTGTCGTTGCATGTGTGTTCTTCTCACAAACCACACATGGATCCACCAGTGTCATTGCATGTGTATTCTTCTCAGAAAACACATATGGATCCACCAGAGTTCATTGCATGTCTGTTCTTTTCACAAACCACATATGGATCCACTAGTGTCATTGGATGTGTGTTCTTCTCATGAACCACAACCAGTGTCATTGCATGTCTGTTCCTTTCATAAACCACAGATGGATCCACCAGTGTCATTGCATGTGTGTTGTTTTCATGAACCACACCAAGTGTCATTGCATGTGTGTTCTTCTCACAAACCACACATGGATCCACCAGTGTAATTGCATGTGTGTTCTTCTCACAAACCACACCCAGTGTCATTGGATGTGTGTTCTTCTCACAAACCACACATAGATCCACCAGAGTTCATTGCATGTCTGTTCTTCTCACCAACCACACATGGATACACCAGTGTCATTGCATATCTGTTCTTTTCATGAACCATAGCTAGAGTCCTTGCATGTCTGTTCTTCTCACAAACCACATAAGGATCCACCAGTGTCATTGGTTGTGTGTTCTTTTCATGAACCACACCTAGTGTCATTGCATGTGTGTTCTTCTCACAAACCACACATGGATCCACTAGTGTGATTGGATGTGTGTTCTTTTCATGAACCACAGTCAGAGTTCATTGCATGTCTGTTCCTCTCACAAACCACATATGGATCCACCAGTGTCATTGGATGTGTGTTCTTTTCATGAACCACACCCAGTGTCATTGCATGTGTGTTATTCTCACAAACCACACATGGATCCACCAGTGTCATTGCATGTGTGTTCTTCTCACAAACCACACCCAGTGTCATTGGATGTGTGTTCTTCTCACAAACCACACATAGATCCACCAGAGTTCATTGCATGTCTGTTCTTCTTACCAACCACACATGGATACACCAGTGTCATTGCATGTCTGTTCTTTTCATGAACCACAGCTAGAGTCATTGCATGTCTGTTCTTCTCACAAACCACATAAGGATCCACCAGTGTCATTGGATGTATGTTCTTTTCATGAACCACACCCAGTGTCATTGCATGTGTGTTCTTCTCACAAACCACATATGGATCCACCAGAGTTCATTGCATGTCTATTCTTTTCACAAACCACATATGGATCCACCAGTGTCATTAGATGTGTGTTCTTTTCATGAACCACACCTAGTGCCATTGCATGTCTGTTCCTTTCATAAACCACACATGGATCCACCAGTGTCCTTGCATGTGTGTTCTTTTCATGAACCACAGCTAGAGTCATTGCATGTCTGTTGTTCTCACAAACCACATAAGGATACACTAGTGTCATTGGATGTGTGTTCTTTTCATGAACCACACCTAGGGTCATTGCATGTGTGCTCTTTTCACAAACCACATAAGGATACACCAGTGTCATTGGATGTGTTTTCTTTTCATGAACCACACCTAGTGTGATTGCATGTCTTTTATTTTCACAAACCACATATGGATCCACCAGTGTCATTGGATGTGTGCTCTTTTCATGAACCACGCCTAGAGTCATTGCATGTCTGTTTTTCTCACAAACCACACATGGATCAAACGCTGTTATTGCATGTCTGTTCTTTTCATAAACTACAGCTAGAGTCATTTCATGTCTTTTCTTCTGACAAACCACATAAGGATCCACCAGTGTCATTGGATGTGTTTTCTTTTCATGAACCACACACAGTGTCATTGCATGTGTGTTCTTCTCACAAACCACACATCGATCCACCAGTGTCATTGCATGTGTGTTCTTCTCACAAACCACATATGGATCCACCAGAGTTCATTGCATGTCTATTCTCCTCAGAAACCACTTATGGATCCACCAGTGTCATTTGATGTCTGTTCTTTTCATGAAGCACACCCAGTGTCATTGCATTTCTATTATTTTCATAAACCACACATGGATCCACCAGTGTCATTGCATGTGTGTTCTTTTCATGAACCACAACCAGTGTCATTGCATGTGTGTTCTTTTCATTAAACCACACATGGATCCACCAGTGTCATTGGATGTCTGTTCTTTTCACGAACCACATATGGATCCACCAGATTTCATTGCATGTCTGTTCTTCTCATAAACCACATATGGATCCACCATTGTCATTGGATGTGTGTTCTTTTCATGAACCACACACAGTATCATTGCATGTCTGTTCCTTTCATAAACCACACATGGAGCTACTAGTATCATTGCATGTGTGTTCTTTTCATTAACCACAGCTAGAGTCATTGCATGTCTTTTCTTTTCACAAACCACATAAGGGTACACTAGTTTCATTGCATGCCTATTCTTTTCATGAACCATAGCTAGAGTCATTGCATGTCTGTTCCTTTCACAAACCACACCTGGATCCACTAGTGTCATTGGATGTGTGTTCTTTTCATGAGCCACACCCAGTGTCGTTGCATGTGTGTTCTTCTCACAAACCACACATGGATCCACCAGTGTCATTGCATGTGTATTCTTCTCAGAAAACACATATGGATCCACCAGAGTTCATTGCATGTCTGTTCTTTTCACAAACCACATATGGATCCACTAGTGTCATTGGATGTGTGTTCTTCTCATGAACCACAACCAGTGTCATTGCATGTCTGTTCCTTTCATAAACCACAGATGGATCCACCAGTGTCATTGCATGTGTGTTGTTTTCATGAACCACACCAAGTGTCATTGCATGTGTGTTCTTCTCACAAACCACACATGGATCCACAAGTGTAATTGCATGTGTGTTCTGCTCACAAACCACACCCAGTGTCATTGGATGTGTGTTCTTCTCACAAACCACACATAGATCCACCAGAGTTCATTGCATGTCTGTTCTTCTCACCAACCACACATGGATACACCAGTGTCATTGCATATCTGTTCTTTTCATGAACCATAGCTAGAGTCCTTGCATGTCTGTTCTTCTCACAAACCACATAAGGATCCACCAGTGTCATTGGTTGTGTGTTCTTTTCATGAACCACACCCAGTGTCATTGCATGTGTGTTCTTCTCACAAACCACACATGGATCCACCAGTGTCATTACATGTGTGTTCTTCTCACAAACCACATATGGATCCACCAGAGTTCATTGCATGTCTGTTCTCCTCAGAAACCACTTATGGATCCACCAGTGTCATTTGATGTGTGTTCTTTTAATGAACCACACCCAGTGTCATTGCATGTCTATTCCTTTCATAAACCACACATGGATCCACTAGTGTCACTGCATGGGTGTTCTTTTCATGAACCACACCCAGTGTCATTACATGTGTGTTCTTTTCATTAAACCACACATGGATCCACCAGTGTCATTGGATGTCTGTTCTTTTCACGAACCACATATGGATCCACCAGAGTTCATTGCATGTCTGTTCTTTTCACAAACCACATATGGATCCACCAGTGTCATTGCACCAGTGTCATTGCATGTCTGTTCTTTTCACAAACCACATAAGGATACACCAGTGTCATTGCATGTTTGTTCTTTTCATGAACCACAACTAGAGTCATTGCATGTCTGTTCTTCTTACAAACCACATAAGGATCCACCAGTGTCATTGGATGTGTGTTCTTTTCATGAACCACACCAGTGTCATTACATGTGTGTTCTTCTCACAAACCACACAAGGACCCACCAGTGTCATTGCATGTGTGTTCTTCTCATAAACCACATATGGATCCACCAGAGTTCATTGTATGTCTATTCTCCTCACGAACCACACATGGATCCACCAGTGTCATTGCATGTTTGTTCTTTTCATGAACCACACCCAATGTCATTGCATGTCTGTTCCTTTCATAAACCACACAAGGATCAACCAGTGTCATTGCATGTGTGTTCTTCTCATGAACCACACCCAGTGTCATTGCATGTGTGTTCTTTTCATTAAACCACACATGGATCCACTAGTGTCATTGGATGTCTGTTCTTTCACGAACCACATATGGATCCACCAGATTTCATTGCATGTTTGTTCTTTTCACAAACCACATATGGATCCACCATTGTCATTGGATGTGTGTTCTTTTTATAAACCACACATAGTGTCATTGCATGTCTGTTCCTTTCATAAACCACACATGGATCCACTAGTATCATTGCATGTGTGTTCTTTTCATTAACCACAACTAGAGTCATTGCATGTCTTTTCTTCTCAGAAACCACATAAGGCTACACTAGTTTCATTGCATGTCTATTCTTCTCATGAACCACAGCTAGAGTCATTGCATGTCTGTTCCTTTCACAAACCACACATGGATCCACCAGTGTCATTGGATGTGTGTTCTTTTCATGAACCACACCCAGTGTCGTTGCATGTGTGTTCTTCTCACAAACCACACATGGATCCACCAGTGTCATTTCATGTGTATTCTTCTCACAAACCACATATGGATCCACCAGAGTTCATTGCATGTCTGTTCTTTTCACAAACCACATATGGATCCACCAGTGTCATTGGATGTGTGTTCTTCTCATGAACCACACCCAGTGTCATTGCATGTCTGTTCCTTTCATAAACCACAGATGGATCCACTAGTGTCATTGCATGTGTGTTCTTTTCATTAACCACACCGAGTGTCATTGCATGTGTGTTCTTCTCACAAACCACACATGGATCCACCAGTGTGATTGCATGTGTGTTCTTTTTCATGAACCATAGTCAGAGTTCATTGCATGTCTGTTCCTCTCACAAACCACATATGGATCCACCAGTGTCATTGGATGTGTGTTCTTTTCATGAATCACACCCAGTGTCATTACATGTGTGTTGTTCTCACAAACCACACATGGATCCACCAGTGTCATTGCATGTGTGTTCTTCTCACAAACCACAACCAGTGTCATTGGATGTGTGTTCTTCTCACAAACCACACATAGATCCACCAGAGTTCATTGCATGTCTGTCCTTCTCACCAACCACACATGGATACACCAGTGTCATTGCATGTCTGTTCTTTTCATGAACCACAGCTAGAGTCATTGCATGTCTGTTCTTCTCACAAACCACATAAGGATCCACTAGTGTCATTGGTTGTGTGTTCTTTTCATGAACCACACCTAGTGTCATTGCATGTGTGTTCTTCTCACAAAACACACATGGATCCACCAGTTTCATTGCATGTGTGTTCTTCTCACAAACCACATATGGATCCACCAGAGTTCATTGCATGTTTGTTCTTTTCACAAACCACATATGGATCCACCAGTGTCATTGGATGTGTGTTCTTTTCATGAACCACACCCAGTGTCATTGTATGTCTGTTCCTTTCATAAACCACACATGGATCCACCAGTGTCATTGCATGTGTGTTCTTTACATGAACCATAGCTAGAGTCATTGCGTGTGTGTTCTTCTCACAAACCACATAAGGATACACCAGTGTCATTGCATGTGTGTTCTTTTCATGAACCACGGTTAGAGTCATTGCATGTGTGTTATTTTTCACAAACCACATAAGGATCCACCAGTGTCATTGGATGTTTGTTCTTTTCATGAACCACACGCAGTGTCATTGCATGTGTGTTCTTTTCACAAACTACTACTAGGAAAACGGCTATAGGTAATCCGCACATCCGTGGCTCACATGGTTGAAGTGCCCCACGGCTAAAACAGGCGTGGCTCACCCGTGGGCTGTGCCCTACTAATAACTAGAACAATTATGGCGCACATGACTATAGTGCGCCACAGATGTGTGTGGGCCAGGGCCCTGTTGGCCGCACGCCAAACATCTGTAGCGCACTATAGTCATGTGCGCCACGGTTGTTAGGGTCATCTGTGGCGCACATGGGGCTGGTGCGCTACGCCTAAGCGCATACCCCCCTTTGCTCTGAAACGGCCACAAACTTCTGTGGCGCACTCGGCCTAGTGCGCCACGGTTGTTAGGGTCATCCGTGGCGCACTAGGGCCGTGTGCGCCACGGATGTGTCGATTTCTTTAGGACAGCACTTTATGCATGTGCACATGTGAGACCACATCCACCACCCCACACTTCACTTTCCCCTTCTTCTTCCTCCTTAGATCTAGTCGGAATCTTCTCCTTCCCACCTCAATTTCTCCACACATTCACCATTTTTAGCATGTAAAACTTGCTTTGGATGTTACATAAGTAATAGAGGAGGGTCTCCGGTCTCTCATCTATCCTTCTCCGGTCGACGCGCGCACCTCTCCTTTCCATCTTTCTCGCGATCGGTAAGTTGTCCATGTAAGGATGTGTTCATGTGTATATGGATGATGTTGTGCTCATATGTATGTAGATGATCGATGCTCATGATGTGTGTATGTGGAAAGGATCGATGGTCATATGTGTGTGTATATGGAGAGTATCGATGATGCTCATGCATGTGTGTATGGAGAGGATAATGATATGTTCATGTGTGTATGGATCGGTCTCTCTCTCTCTCTCTTGTGTTTGTATGTGAACAAGTTGCCATTTGTTTTGCCAAAATGTTGATTCATTTCTATTTTGGCAAGACTTTGGCATTTCGCAAAGGTCCTAATTTTAGGATAGGTCATGCCGAAATTTTCTATCGACCATTGCATGCATGCATTCATTATGTGGTTCTAATAGACTTCAAAATTGTACCGTGTACATCATGCAGGCAAAAATGGTCCGCATAATGAGCGAAGGCATTGTGGCTAGATTTTTGAAATGTGCGACGGCCGACATGATACGAAATAACAAGACAGATATAAGATGTCCGTGTAGAAGATGCAAACTCAACTGGGTGATCGACCCAGATTCCGGGAATCTGCAGGGGCACCTGCTCCGCCATGGTTTCATGGATGGATACACTCGTTGGATAAGCGATGACGTAGATGATGGAGACGGTGAAGAAGGTGGCCAACATGACGATGATCATTATCACGGCGAGAACGGGCGAGATGATGAAGAGTCTCCTGGAGATGGTGAAGGTGCGGAAGCAGACCGGGATGATGATGATCTAGATGCCGGAGGAGCAGACGACGATGGAACAACGTCAGGCTGGGTGCGGGACCCTTATGTGCAAGAGCTGCTTCTCAAGCAGACGAGTAACGCCAGGGCTGCCGCTAGAGAGAAAGCCAAGCTTGCGCAACTTGAGAAAGACGCGGTTACTCCATTGTATGAAGGATGCAGGCCCGATGATACCCGGTTGAATGTAACGCTCAAGGCTATGGAGATGAAGGCAAAGCACAAATTGAGTGACGCAAACTTTGGCGATATGATGGCATTCTGGCACGATCGTCTCCCGGAGGGGAACACATGTCCAACTAGTATCGAGGATGCCAAGAAAATCGTCTGTCCTCTCGATCTACCGCACGTTAGATATCACGTATGCATCAACGATTGCATCATTTATCGGGGCGAGGACACGGAGAAAACCACATGTCCGGTGTGCGGCGTGAGTCGATACAAGAAAGGGAAGAAAGCACCTCGAAAAGTGGTATGGTACTTTCCTATCACTCCTCGTCTGCAGCGCTATTTCGCGGACCCTAAGGAAGCGAAGCTCATGCGATGGCATGCAGAAAGGAAGAAGCCAGGAGATGATGATGACCCCGAAAAGGACGAGCTGCTGACGCACCCTTCAGATGCTAGCCAGTGGAAAGCATTGGACCTCGAATTCCCAGAATTCGGTGGAGATTCGAGGAACATCAGGCTTGGTGCGAGCACTGATGGACTCAATCCGTTCGGTAGCCAGAGCAGCACGCACAACACTTGGCCCGTGTTTGTATGGATGTACAACCTCCCTCCATGGTTGTACATTCTACACGGAGGAAAAGGACAACAAGTGTGATTATCAGAACTCAGGCGTAACGTCGGAATTCTACACCGATGACAACGTGAAGGAAAGATTCTACGGAAGAATCGAGGAGATCTGGGAGCTCGACTACTATGGAGAAAAGGTGCCGATGTTCCGTGTCAGATGGGCAAAGAGCGTGGAAAGAGAAGACCGGTATTTCACAACCATGGTTATACCCGAAGCAGCCAAATCCAAGGCCGCCGGTGCAAACGTGGCCACGGAAAATGAACCGTGGGTACTGGCTACCAAAGTGGACCAATGTTTTTTCATTACCGACCCGACAAAGCCTAGCCGTGTTGTCGTGAGGAGAGGAAAAAGAAACATCATCGGAATGGATGGAGTCGCCAACGAGCAAGAC
This sequence comes from Avena sativa, assembly GCA_916181665.1. NCBI lineage: Eukaryota > Viridiplantae > Streptophyta > Magnoliopsida > Poales > Poaceae > Avena > Avena sativa. Next base: position 360,567,974 of record OV702290.1, on the reverse strand, counting down.
TTCGACCAGTACGGCGATCCAAAGATTGAAGATGACAACGACTACGATGCAGCAACATACATCACAAGAAGAAAAAGGACAACCCTACCCAAAAAAGGTAGCCCGTTCGAAAGAAGAAACATTAAAGTGCCGGGGCTAAATTATTCAACCGCGACAAAGAAGGGAAAAAAGATTGTAAAACGCTCAAAAAATATTGTAAAACGTGTGGTCGAAAAAGATTGTAAAGTGCGGGTGGTCGAGTAGGGCCGTGCCCGATTCATATTATTATGGACAAATTATTATAAAATTTAGTTATACTTTAAATCATATTATTTGTACCACTTTTATGACATATATTATCACTTTTGGGAATTTTTGGAACATTTAGAAGTATTTATAAAATAAAAACAAAACAAATATGACATATATTACCACTTTTGGGCATTTTGGAACATTTAAAAATATTTTTAAAATAAAAACAAAAAAAGGGGGCACCAGGATTCGAACCTGGATGCTCTGAAGTTTAGAATAGAGAAGTGGGCAGAACCAGTGGGATAGGATAGTGATTCTGTTAGATAGTGGGACGCTCCTTTCTTATACAATTGCTGGGGGAGATAGGCGTAGCGCACTCTGGCATAGTGCGCTACGGATATCTGTAGCGCACTATGCCAGAGTGCGCTACGCGTATCTGTGCCTTATCCACTTTCACGCAGGCACACGTCGGCCTCATCCCCATTCTCAACCACCGCCGTTGTCGATCCCGACCCCGAGCCCCCGCCGCCGCTCTCTCCATCCACCGCCGCTGTCGCTCGAGGAGGAGGCCGTGGAGCAGGAGCAGGAGGAGGCCCGCCGCCGCTCGAGGAGGAGGCCCGCCGCCATCGTCGTCCGCCCGCTTGCCCGCCATCGTCGTCCTCATCTCAGAGGTCAGCGTCGCCCCTCCCCTCTCTCCCTCTCTCTCCCTCTCTCCCTCTCTCCCTCTCTCTCCCCTCTCTCCCTCTCTCTCTCCCTCTCTCCCCTCTCTCCCTCATCTCTGTGTTGGTAATGGTTTCTGTTAGATGCAATTTCATTAGCCAAACAACTCAGAGATGTGTGTTACCACAAATTGAAGTTAAAAACGAGCTTACCCTCAGGATAAACTCGGATGAAGAAGTGCTCAAAATGAAATTCGTTGTCTTTTTAGGAAGAACAATATTTTTTGGGAGTGTTGTTTATGATTTGAAAAAGGTATATAGAAAGAAAGAACTCCATGAGGACTCAAAGTGCTGATGCTGCTGCATGATAACCCCAGCTGGTACTGATATGTTTGAATCAACATGGTTTTCCTGATTATAAATTCCCTATATGATGGTTAATTGTTGGCAGCTGCATTAGAAAAACATCAAGGTTAGAAAAGTGTAGGAATCATCATCATATAAATCAGTCGATGATCACCTTGGCCAGCGCATAGAAAAATGTACATCAACATTCTTATAAATCCATCAAAGATGAGGTGGGTACTTCACATGTAAATGTCTCAGAATTACATTATAGATGCACCTAGGAGAGCAGCCATGGAAAAACGAAAGCAGGTAGTATAGCTCCAGATTCAAGAAATTTCCCTCCAGGTAAGCAAACAAGAAAATTAAAACAGAAAAAAATTGTACTTGCCTCTACAGCTCTACATCTATCATGTGGCTGCTGGTTAATGGTGATGAATGTCCAAGGTTACTCCCACTTGTTCAGGCAGATAGACATAAGATACAACAATTGCATTTACATTACAAAAATTGTGCTTGCAGTTAGCTTGTAGTTGCTGTAGTAGGTTAGTGTCATCAACATGCTCTTGGTTTAAAATGCTCCTGGTGATGGTCTAGTAGTTGCTGTAGTTGCTGTAGTAGCTTCTAAAATGCTCCTGGTGATGGTCTAGTAGTTGCTGTAGTAGCTGTAGTAGCTTCTAGTAGTTGCTGTAGTTGCTGTAGTAGCTTATAAAATTCACATATGTAGTTGCTGTAGTAGCTTCTAAAATGCTCCTGGTGATGGTCTAGTAGTTGCTGTAGTTGCTGTAGTAGCTTCTAAAATGCTCCTGGTGATGGTCTAGTAGTTGCTGTAGTAGCTGTAGTAGCTTCTAGTAGTTGTTGTAGTTGCTGTAGTAGCTTATAAAATTCACATATGTAGTTGCTGTAGTAGCTTCTAAAATGCTCCTGGTGATGGTCTAGTAGTTGCTGTAGTAGCTGTAGTAGCTTCTAGTAGTTGCTGTAGTTGCTGTAGTAGCTTATAAAATTCACATATGTAGTTGCTGTAGTAGCTTCTAAAATGCTCCTGGTGATGGTCTAGTAGTGCTGAAATGGTGACCATATAATCTGACCATATTTGCTAGTGCTGATCTAAAATGCTCTTGGTTTAAAATGCTCCTGGTTTGAAAATACATGGTGAAAACTTGCTGTCATATAATCTGACCATATTTGCTGTCATATTTGATGTCATATAAGTTATTTGTTGTCATATAAGTTACTTGTTGTCATATAAACTTGTATTTGCTTGCTGTCATATAATGACAGGTGCTATAATCTGCATGTATTTGCTTGCTATCATCAATGACAGGTGATATAATCTGTGGTGATATAATTGTAGCACTTGAAATTGTGATTGTGCTTGTATGAGGCACTTTATTATGTCGTGTATGCAGGTTCTTGCATGAAATGAGTCCCGATTTTTGCCGGAATGTTGATTAACTTCCGTTTCGGCAGAAATCGGGCACTCCTAGTTTAAGAAAATTAGCAAAGGTCATGCCGGATTTTTCCGTGCATTTAACCAATTATTTGTTTTTTATTAGTGCAAAGATGTGTGACAACGACGAGGCTGGATGTTCTAAGCGCATCAGCGCTGAAGGAGAACTCAGACCTCCGAATAAACAATTGACATTCTGGGAGGCGGCCCAGCGGCTAGAAGACGATGAAGAATACCATCCTTCGGAGAGCGAGGATGATGAGATGGAAGACGCGGAGGAAGAAGCCGAAGGAATGGCAGGCGATGAAACCACTGATGGCGGCGAGGGCACAGGGAGTGGTAGCAACCCTCCTAAGAAGAAGAAGAAGCCGAAGGACCGGCGCCCGAACACGATCGACACGGTCAGGGAGGAAATTAGCGAAGTGAGCCCATCAGGGGTTCCTTTGGAGCCCTCCCTTGTCGTCAAAGGGTACGGTGGGCAAGTGGCGGCGATCACCCGGACAACCATCTCGATCAACACCGAGAATCTCCGGCATAAAGATAATGGCCACTTGCGCACACTCCTCTTCGAGAAGCTGCACGCCAGATACAAGTTCCCCGCTAAGTATCAGAACACAAATTATCATGGGAACGAAGTAAACAAATCCGCCCTCACAAAGATGAGCACCGCCCTGGCCAGCTGGAGAACCCGAATAAAGAATAAGATCTATAAAGAAGGCAAAAGTCTCGAGGAGATCCAGAAGATTGACCCGCAGATCACCGAAGATCAGTTCCGGGAGTTCAAGGAGAGGTGTGAATCCGAAAGAGCCCTGGCCAATAGTAATCGGGGAAAGGCGCTGCAGGCGATGAATATAGGTCATCACCATCTCGGATCTGGTGGATACAGAACCGCGGAGGCCAAATGGAATAAGGAGGACGAAGAGTATAGATCCAAGGGGATAGAAAACCCCTTTGCTAAATTCGATCCCGGGCAGGTTCGAAACTTCATCAGGGCCCGTTACCATGTGGACCCAAAAACCAAACAACTCACCGCGGATCCTGCGGTGAAGGAATTCGAGGAAATTGTGGTAAGTATAATCTAATTACCGCGGATCAACACGATTGCAATCTAATCGATGATCTAAATGATTCACTGTTACTTCTTCTGCAGGAGGAGGAAATTGTTGCTAGTCATGGATCCCAGGGTTCCTCATCCCAGGGGTCGACGGCGGCCACCCGGTGGGATAACCCTTTTAACCGGGCGATGAACCGGGCCAAGAAAATAGAGCCGGTTACGAAGAAGCCGTCGTCGGCTGGCCGTCTGGCCGGCCTCGGGGGTAAGAATTGGGTGGATCATTTTGGTCCACCGCCGAGGACGCATGTGGCACCGTCGGGAAGGAGCGAGGAGGAAAACCGAGAGGTTCAAGAACTTAAGGCACAAGTGGCGCGGATCCCGCAGATCGTCCAAGACAACGTGGCAATCACCCTCACGTCCTTCCTGCCTACCTTGTGGAGTCAATAGCGAACTGGAGTGCGGGTGGTCGAGTAGGGCCGTGCCCGATTCCAAGCATGGTCAGCAGCCACTCGAACAACGCGGCGCCGACGAATCAGGCGAACTACGTGTTCGTGACTCCGCCAGCTAGCACCGCGGCGCCGCAAGTGTTGGTGACTCCCCCTGCCATCACCGCGGCGCCGGAGTACATGTTGGTGCCCCCCTGCCATCGTCGCGGCGACACCGGAGCTCCAAGCACCCGTCGGTAGGGAGAATACACCGGCGGCCAGCACCGCGCCATCAAGTAGCCCTTCCGTCTCTTGCACGCCCGTCGCCGTATGCGGTGCGTTGACATTAGCCGATCTCGACGCCATCACGGTAAACAAATTGCTTTAATTACCGCCTTTCATGCCATCTATTACTCTTATGGCATCTCGCTCTGACGACGCCGTACATGTTTTCCGCAGACGAATGTTCCTTGCACTCTCTTATGCTACGTGAACAACGAGCTGAGGGATGTTGCCAAGGGTACCATCGTGCAACCCTTGCAGCGCACGTTCCACTCAAAGCCGATGCCAGATAGCGTGCACAGGGTTAAAATTAGTCGGGTGCTAAGGGGCTGCGACGACCTGGAACCTCCCATTCAACCCCCAGGAGCGGATGAAGAAGAGTCGTCTGTCCTCAGAAGTTGCTTCGGCTTATTCTTGCTATGGCCAAAGAGCATGATCCGTTTGGGGACGGCGGGGGCCATCACGCCACAGACAACAGCACCGCCTGTCGTGCCAGCGACAAGCGGTGGCAAGGCCCCCTTACCGCCCTCGCCGTCACCTCCACGCGGTGGGTCGGATGATCATGTTGATGATATGCACATGGCGCAGGATCCGACCGAGGACGACGAAGACTGGAATGATCACTTCTTCAGCACTTAGTTTGGCAATGAAGAAGGCCTAGCTGGTGGCCCCACAGAGAAAGCCACTATCACCAAGCGTCTGTTTGGTTCTCAGGAGACGCCTCCAGCTTGCGCCTTTACAGAGCCAGCTGATACAACCAAGCGGCCCTTTATTCTAAGCCCTGACACACTAGATAGGGCGGCCAGTGCTCAGATTGCGGTGCCTGCTCGCTCTCCAAAAGAAAAAAAGGGCAGGAAAAGAAAATCTAGCAGCTCGAGCCAGCCGGTGGCGTCAACAACTGCGAATCCGATCAGGTTTCGGGACGGGCCACCAAGACCCGAGGGTATTATGTGGAGGATTCATGTGGCGGGTGAGCCCATGCTACCTAAGAATTTGCGGAAGCTCGCCAGTTCGGAACTGCAGAGTGTGCATGACAGCGTGCTGACGATAGAGATACGCCTTCTATCGGAGAAAGATCCCTCGCACCCGGTATTCGTGGTTAAGGTGCCACCAGGCTTGGGCTTCGTCGACACTGCCCCCGTGGATCTGTTCTTCCTGCGGTTCAAGGACATCTTCAATATGTTCCACCTATACCCGCTGCACTATACCATGGTCCGTCTGTTTTCTCTCAGCCTGGCCACGCAGATCATTAGAGAGAAGACACCGGGCATCGCTATAGTGGACCCCTACTACATGCGTGACGGCTGCTTGGGTTCCCCCGCCGAACGACGTATCGTGGCCTCGTACCTAAAAAGAATCCTCGTGGCGAACAAGACAAAGGAATACATTCTCGTGCCTTACTTTCCCGAGTAAGTCGTTATTCACTCGCCACCGTCGATTGGCTTTATTAGATCATCATCATTCTTTTTCCAACACATTCCATTTGAATTTTTTGCGCAGAGATGAACACTGCACGCTCATCTCCTTATCGCCGAAGCATTCCCACGCCACGTATTTCGACTCGAGGAGTCTAGAAAATAAGAAAAACTACGACAAGATCAAGGAAGTTCTGGATGATGCTCTCACTGGCTTTGCCTCGACGGAAGGCACCAGCTTCGTGCGTAAGAAGGTCAAGTTCGGCAGGCACGTCTTCAACCACGTAACGGAGTTCCCCTGCATGAAGCAGCCGGAAAACAGTAAGAAGGAAGCCTACTACGCACTCCATCACATGAGGGCGTTCCTACTTGACCAGCAGAATTCTACGCTGCCAGATCATCTCAAACAGTGGGCCGAAGCAAAGGCCAAGATCAATGATTCGGATATTAGACAAGAGATGTATCGCATCCAGCAGCAGTTTGGGGTAATCATCTTTCGTGATGTCATGACTTCGGGGGGGATCTTCTACGGAGGAAATATCCTGAATAACCGTGACATAGAAGATCGCCTAGAGATGCAGGGTGACTATAGGAAGTTCATGATGAGACAGGGCGTCCTCCCGTTCCCTAAGCCGAGCCAGAAGGCTTGATGTTGGCCTAGTTGTAGTTACAAAATATAGATGACCTTTGAGTGTGTGTGTGGACGACAAGTGAACTTATTTTGCTTATTATTATTATTATATATCAATCAATGCTTGGTTTTTTTGCTTACTCTTTGGTCCTTTGCTCAATTTGGTCCTTCTTTTTTTCCTTACTCTTTTTTCGAGAATAATGCCGATGATTGAAAGTCGTGGCACACTATATATGTGAATGTGCTACGATGGGACTGTGAGCCTTGTGATATGCACAAGTCCAGGTCTTGTGCATCCTACTTGGCTCACCGTTCCATCGTAGCATATTCCTGTGTCCAACGACCTATGTATATATATGAGGCATTCTTTTCGAGTTATTTTTGTCTTTTTCGAGAATATGCCGATGATTGAAATGTCATGGCACAATATATATGTGAATGTGCTATGACGGGATAGTTAGCCTTGTGATATGCACAAGTCCAGGAATTGTGCATCCTACTTGGCTGACTGTTCCGTCATAGCATATTCCTGTGTCCAACGACCTAGCTAGTTATATATGAGGCATTCTTTTCGAGCTACTTTGGTCTTTTTCGAGAATAATGCCGATGATTGAAATGTCGTGGCACACTATATATGTGAATGTGCTACGATGGGATTGTTCGCCTTGTGCTATGCACAGGTCCAGGTGTTGTGCATCCTACTTGGCGAACACTTCCATCGTAGCATATTCCTATGTCCAACGACCTAGCTAGTTATATATGAGGCATTCTTTTTGAGTTACTTTGGTCTTTTTTGAGAATAATGTCGATGATTGAAATGTCGTGGCACACTATATATGTGAATGTGCTGCGATGGGATTGTACGCCTTGTGCTATGCACAAGTCCAGGTGTTGTGCATCCTACTTGGCGTACGGTTCCATCGTAGCATATTCCTGTGTCGAACGACCTATGTATATATATGAGGCATGCTTTTTGAGTTACTTTGGTCTTTTTCGAGAATAATGCCGATGATTGAAATGTCGTGGCACACTATATATGTGAATGTGCTACGATGGGATTGTACGCCTTGTGCTATGCACAAGTCCAGGTGTTGTGCATCCTACTTGGTGTACCGTTCCGTCGTAGCATATTCCTGTGTCGAACGACCTATGTATATATATGAGGCATGCTTTTTGAGTTACTTTGGTCTTTTTCGAGAATAATGCCGATGATTGAAATGTCGTGGCACACTATATGTGAATGTGCTGCGATGGGATTGTCCGCCTTGTGCTATGCATAGGTCCAGGTGTTGTGCATCCTACTTGGCGGACAGTTCCATCGTAGCATATTCCTGTGTCGAACAACCTAGTTATATATGAGGCATGCTTTTTGAGTTTGGTCTTTTTAATTTAGGAGTACTTTCTATAAGTGTATCTTCATATGCAACTTTAATTATATATGTTTTTTTCAATAGTCGGTTAATTATTATTGTCAACTTATAGATGACGTGGTACGTCGTGTACAAGGGACGGGTTCCCGGAGTCTACGATGATTGGGAAGACTGCCGGAGACAGGTGTACCGTTTCAGCGGCAATAGCTACAAAGGGTACAACACTATGGCGGAGGCGAAAGCTAGATACACGCGCTATCTAGCGGGAGTTAGGACAAGGAACCGGATGAAGACCTACACCTTCGTCACGGCGGTGATCATGCTTATCTTCTTTGGTTATTTATCCCGCGTTTGTGTCTAGCTAGCTAGTTTAGATGTCTAGGCGAGCTTCCGAGCTCTAACTTGTTCGATCGACACATGTATTCGCATGTCACCAACTACTACTTTGTAACATGATCGAAACAATGTAATTAACTTAGACTATGTATTCATGTATGAGACTTATCTATATGTATTTGTTTCAATCTTGTTTTCATATTGAGTATTTATATATATAATTGTATATATTGTATCTGTGTGTGTATATCTGCTATAATATTGTATATAATCTGTATTGCATATAATCTGGCTCGGAAATTAAAAAAAAACAAAAAATACATATGTGGCGCACATGGTCTACCTTCTGTGGCGCACTACACCTAAAGCGCACTATGGAAGTTTAGTGGCGCACATGGTAGTGCGCCACAGAAGATCCCAGGGGTAGCGCACCTGCCCAAACATCTGTGGCGCACTATCAGGTGCGCTACGCCTGTCTCTACACAACCGTGGCGCACTAGGCAGTGCGCCACGGCTAAGAGATAGCCGTAGCGCAAGGCCCGTGGCGCACTGCTAGTGCGCCACGGATGATGATTCCAGGTGCGCCACTAAAGGCCAATTTCCTAGTAGTGAACCACATAAGGATACACCAGTGTCATTGGATGTGTTTTCTTTTCATGAACCACACCCAGTATGATTGCATGTATTTTCTTTTCACAAACCACATATAGATCCACCAGTGTCATTGGATGTGTGTTCTTTTCATGAACCACACCCAGAGTCATTGTTTGTCTATTCTTCTCACAAACCACACATGGATCCACCAGTGTCATTGCATGTCTATTCTTTTCAAGAACCACAGCTAGAGTCATTTCATGTCTTTTCTTCTAATAAACCACATAAGGATCCACTAGTGTCATTGGATGTGTGTTCTTTTCATGAACCACACATAGTGTCATTGCATGTGTGTTCTTCTCACAAACCACACATGGATCCACGAGTGTCCTTGCATGTGTTTTCTTCTCACAAACCACATATGGATCCACCAGAGTTCATTGCATGTCTATTCTTTTCACAAACCACAGATGGATCCACCAGTGTCATTGCACCAGTGACATTGCATGTCTGTTATTTTCACAAACCACATAAGGATACACTAGTGTCATTGCATGTATGTTCTTTTCATGAACCACAACTAGAGTCATTGCATGTCTATTCTTCTCACAAACCACATAAGGATCCACCAGTGTCATTGGATGTGTGTTCTTATCATGAACCACACCGGTATCATTACATGTGTGTTCTTCTCACAAACCACACAAGGACCCACCAGTGTCATTGCATGTGTGTTCTTCTCATAAACCACATATAGATCCACCAGAGTTCATTGCATGCCTGTTCTCCTCACAAACCACACATGGATCCACCAGTGTCATTGCATGTTTGTTCTTTTCATGAACCACACCCAGTGTCATTGCATGACTGTTCCTTTCATAAACCACACATGGATCAACCAGTGTCATTGCATGTGTGTTCTTTTCATGAACCACACCCAGTGTCATTGCATGTGTGTTCTTTTCATTAAACCACACATGGATCCACCAGATTTTATTGCATGTCTGTTCTTTTCACGAACCACATATGGATCCACCAGATTTTATTGCATGTCTGTTCTTTTCACAAACCACATATGGATCCACCATTGTCATTGGATGTGTGTTCTTTTCATTAAACCACACATGGATCCACTAGTGTCATTGGATGTCTGTTCTTTTCAAGAACCACATATGGATCCACCAGATTTTATTGCATGTCTGTTCTTTTCACAAACCACATATGGATCCACCATTGTCATTGGATGTGTGTTCTTTTCATGAACCACACACAGTGTCATTGCATGTCTATTCCTTTCATAAACCACACATGGATACACTAGTATCATTGCATGTGTGTTCTTTTCATTAAGCATAGCTAGAGTCATTGCATGTCTTTTCTTCTCACAAACCACATAAGGGTACACTAGTTTCATTGCATGTCTATTCTTCTCATGAACCACAGCTAGAGTCATTGCATGTCTGTTCCTTTCACAAACCACACATGGATCCACCAGTGTCATTGGATGTGTGTTCTTTTCATGAACCACACCCAGTGTCGTTGCATGTGTGTTCTTCTCACAAACCACATATGGATCCACCAGAGTTCATTGCATGTCTATTCTTTTCACAAACCACAGATGGATCCACCAGTGTCATTGCACCAATGTCATTGCATGTCTGTTCTTTTCACAAACCACATAAGGATACACTAGTGTCATTGCATGTATGTTCTTTTCATGAACCACAACTAGAGTCATTGCATGTCTATTCTTCTCACAAACCACATAAGGATCCACCAGTGTCATTGGATGTGTGTTCTTATCATGAACCACACCAGTGTCATTACATGTGTGTTCTTCTCACAAACCACACAAGGACCCACCAGTGTCATTGCATGTGTGTTCTTCTCATAAACCACATATAGATCCACCAGAGTTCATTGCATGCCTGTTCTCCTCATAAACCACACATGGATCCACCAGTGTCATTGCATGTTTGTTCTTTTCATGAACCACACCCAGTGTCATTGCATGACTGTTCCTTTCATAAACCACACATGGATCAACCAGTGTCATTGCATGTGTGTTCTTTTCATGAACCACACCCAGTGTCATTGCATGTGTGTTCTTTTCATTAAACCACACATGGATCCACCAGATTTTATTGCATGTCTGTTCTTTTCACGAACCACATATGGATCCACCAGATTTTATTGCATGTCTGTTCTTTTCACAAACCACATATGGATCCACCATTGTCATTGGATGTGTGTTCTTTTCATTAAACCACACATGGATCCACTAGTGTCATTGGATGTCTGTTCTTTTCAAGAACCACATATGGATCCACCAGATTTTATTGCATGTCTGTTCTTTTCACAAACCACATATGGATCCACCATTGTCATTGGATGTGTGTTCTTTTCATGAACCACACACAGTGTCATTGCATGTCTATTCCTTTCATAAACCACACATGGATACACTAGTATCATTGCATGTGTGTTCTTTTCATTAAGCACAGCTAGAGTCATTGCATGTCTTTTCTTCTCACAAACCACATAAGGGTACACTAGTTTCATTGCATGTCTATTATTCTCATGAACCACAGCTAGAGTCATTGCATGTCTGTTCCTTTCACAAACCACACATGGATCCACCAGTGTCATTGGATGTGTGTTCTTTTCATGAACCACACCCAGTGTCGTTGCATGTGTGTTCTTCTCACAAACCACATATGGATCCACCAGAGTTCATTGCATGTATATTCTTTTCACAAACCACAGATGGATCCACCAGTGTCATTGCACCAGTGTCATTGCATGTCTGTTCTTTTCACAAACCACATAAGGATACACTAGTGTCATTGCATGTATGTTCTTTTCATGAACCACAACTAGAGTCATTGCATGTCTATTCTTCTCACAAACCACATAAGGATCCACCAGTGTCATTGGATGTGTGTTCTTATCATGAACCACACCAGTGTCATTACATGTGTGTTCTTCTCACAAACCACACAAGGACCCACCAGTGTCATTGCATGTGTGTTCTTCTCATAAACCACATATAGATCCACCAGAGTTCATTGCATGCCTGTTCTCCTCACAAACCACACATGGATCCACCAGTGTCATTGCATGTTTGTTCTTTTCATGAACCACACCCAGTGTCATTGCATGACTGTTCCTTTCATAAACCACACATGGATCAACCAGTGTCATTGCATGTGTGTTCTTTTCATGAACCACACCCAGTGTCATTGCATGTGTGTTCTTTTCAGTAAACCACACATGGATCCACCAGATTTTATTGCATGTCTGTTCTTTTCACGAACCACATATGGATCCACCAGATTTTATTGCATGTCTGTTCTTTTCACAAACCACATATGGATCCACCATTGTCATTGGATGTGTGTTCTTTTCATTAAACCACACATGGATCCACTAGTGTCATTGGATGTCTGTTCTTTTCAAGAACCACATATGGATCCACCATTGTCATTGGATGTGTGTTCTTTTCATGAACCACACACAGTGTCATTGCATGTCTATTCCTTTCATAAACCACACATGGATACACTAGTATCATTGCATGTGTGTTCTTTTCATTAAGCACAGCTAGAGTCATTGCATGTCTTTTCTTCTCACAAACCACATAAGGGTACACTAGTTTCATTGCATGTCTATTCTTCTCATGAACCACAGCTAGAGTCATTGCATGTCTGTTCCTTTCACAAACCACACATGGATCCACCAGTGTCATTGGATGTGTGTTCTTTTCATGAACCACACCCAGTGTCGTTGCATGTGTGTTCTTCTCACAAACCACATATGGATCCACCAGAGTTCATTGCATGTCTATTCTTTTCACAAACCACAGATGGATCCACCAGTGTCATTGCACCAGTGTCATTGCATGTCTGTTCTTTTCACAAACCACATAAGGATACACTAGTGTCATTGCATGTATGTTCTTTTCATGAACCACAACTAGAGTCATTGCATGTCTATTCTTCTCACAAACCACATAAGGATCCACCAGTGTCATTGGATGTGTGTTCTTATCATGAACCACACCAGTGTCATTACATGTGTGTTCTTCTCACAAACCACACAAGGACCCACCAGTGTCATTGCATGTGTGTTCTTCTCATAAACCACATATAGATCCACCAGAGTTCATTGCATGCCTGTTCTCCTCACAAACCACACATGGATCCACCAGTGTCATTGCATGTTTGTTCTTTTCATGAACCACACCCAGTGTCATTGCATGACTGTTCCTTTCATAAACCACACATGGATCAACCAGTGTCATTGCATGTGTGTTCTTTTCATGAACCACACCCAGTGTCATTGCATGTGTGTTCTTTTCATTAAACCACACATGGATCCACCAGATTTTATTGCATGTCTGTTCTTTTCACGAACCACATATGGATCCACCAGATTTTATTGCATGTCTGTTCTTTTCACAAACCACATATGGATCCACCATTGTCATTGGATGTGTGTTCTTTTCATTAAACCACACATGGATCCACTAGTGTCATTGGATGTCTGTTCTTTTCAAGAACCACATATGGATCCACCAGATTTTATTGCATGTCTGTTCTTTTCACAAACCACATATGGATCCACCATTGTCATTGGATGTGTGTTCTTTTCATGAACCACACACAGTGTCATTGCATGTCTATTCCTTTCATAAACCACACATGGATACACTAGTATCATTGCATGTGTGTTCTTTTCATTAAGCACAGCTAGAGTCATTGCATGTCTTTTCTTCTCACAAACCACATAAGGGTACACTAGTTTCATTGCATGTCTATTCTTCTCATGAACCACAGCTAGAGTCATTGCATGTCTGTTCCTTTCACAAACCACACATGGATCCACCAGTGTCATTAGATGTGTGTTCTTTTCATGAACCACACCCAGTGTCGTTGCATGTGTGTTCTTCTCACAAACCACACATGGATCCACCAGTGTCATTGCATGTGTATTCTTCTCACAAACCACATATGGATCCACCAGAGTTCATTGCATGTCTGTTCTTTTCACAAACCACATATGGATCCACCAGTGTCATTGGATGTGTGTTCTTCTCATGAACCACACCTAGTGTCATTGCATGTCTGTTCCTTTCATAAACCATAGATGGATCCACTAGTGTCATTGCATGTGTGTTCTTTTCATTCACCACACCCAGTGTCATTGCATGTGTGTTCTTCTCACAAACCACACATGGATCCACCAGTGTGATTGCATGTGTGTTCTTTTTCATGAACCATAGTCAGAGTTCATTGCATGTTTGTTCCTCTCACAAACCACATATGGATCCACCAGTGTCATTGGATGTGTGTTCTTTTCATGAACCACAACTAGAGTCATTGCATGTCTGTTCTTCTCACAAACCACATAAGGATACTCTAGTGTCATTGCATGTGTCTTCTTTTCACAAACCACACATGGATTCACCAGTGTCATTGCATGTGTGTTCTTCTCACAAACCACACCTAGTGTCATTGGATTTGTGTTCTTCTCAAAAACCACACATAGATCCACCAGAGTTCATTGCATGTCTGTTCTTCTCACCAACCACACATGGATACACCAGTGTCATTGCATGTCTGTTCTTTTCATGAACCACACCCAGTGTCATTGCATGTCTGTTCTTCTCACAAACCACATAAGGATCCCCTAGTGTCATTGGTTGTGTGTTCTTTTCATGAACCACACCTAGTGTCATTGCATGTGTGTTCTTTTCACAAACCACACATGGATCCACCAGTGTCATTGCATGTGTGTTTTTCTCACAAACCACATATGGATCCACCAGAGTTCATTGCATGTCTGTTCTTTTCACAAACCACATATGGATCCACCCGTGTCATTGGATGTGTGTTCTTTTCATGAACCACACCCAGTGTCATTGCATGTCTGTTCCTTTCATAAACCACACATGGATCCACCAGTGTCATTGCATGTGTGTTCTTTTCATGAACCACAGCTAGAGTCATTGCATGTCTGTTCTTCTCACAAACCACATAAGGATACACCAGTGTCATTGCATGTGTGTTCTTTTCATGAACCACGGTCAGAGTCATTGGATGTTTGTTATTTTTCACAAACCACATAAGGATCCACCAGTGTCATTGGATGTGTGTTCTTTTCATGAACCACACCTAGTGTCATGGCATGTGTGTTCTTTTCACAAACCACATAAGGATACACAAGTGTCATTGGATGTGTTTTCTTTTCATGAACCACACCCAGTATGATTGCATGTATTTTCTTTTCACAAACCACATATGGATCCAACAGTGTCATTGGATGTGTGTTCTTTTCATGAAACACACCCAGAGTCATTGCTTGTCTATTCTTCTCTCAAACCACACATGGATCCACTAGTGTCATTGCATGTGTGTTCTTTTCAAGAACCACAGCTAGAGTCATTTCATGTATTTTCTTATAATAAACCACATAAGGATCCACCAGTGTCATTGGATGTGTGTTCTTTTCATGAACCACACCTAGTGTCATTGCATGTGTGTTCTTCTCGCAAACCACACATGGATCCACGAGTGTCCTTGCATGTGCGTTCTTCTCACAAACCTCATATGGATCCACCAGAGTTCATTGCATGTCTATTCTTTTCACAAACCACATATGGATCCACCAGTGTCATTGCACCAGTGTCATTGCATGTCTGTTCTTTTCACAAACCAAATAGGGATACACTAGTGTCATTGCATGTATGTTCTTTTCATGAACCATGACTAGAGTCATTGCATGTCTGTTCTTCTCACAAACCACATAAGGATCCACCAGTGTCATTGGATGTGTGTTCTTATCATGAACCACACCAGTGTCATTACATGTGTGTTCTTCTCAGAAACCACACAAGGACCCACCAGTGTCATTGCATGTGTGTTCTTCTCATAAACCACATATGGATCCATCAGAGTTCATTGCATGTCTGTTCTCCTCACAAACCACACATGGATCCACCAGTGTCATTGCATGTTTGTTCTTTTCATGAACCACACCCAGTGTCATTGCATGACTGTTCCTTTCATAAACCACACATGGATCAACCAGTGTCATTGCATGTGTGATCTTTTCATGAACCACACCCAGTGTCATTGCATGTGTGTTCTTTTCATTAAACCACACATGGATCCACTAGTGTCATTGGATGTCTGTTCTTTTCACGAACCACATATGGATCCACCAGATTTTATTGCATGTCTGTTCTTTTCACAAACCACATATGGATCCACCATTGTCATTGGATGTGTGTTCTTTTCATGAACCACACACAGTGTCATTGCATGTCTATTCCTTTCATAAACCACACATGGATCCACTAGTATCATTGCATGTGTGTTCTTTTCATTAACCACAGCTAGAGTCATTGCATGTATTTTCTTCTCACAAACCACATAAGGGTACACTAGTTTCATTGCATGTCTATTCTTCTCATAAACCATAGCTAGAGTCATTGCATGTCTGTTCCTTTCACAAACCACACATGGATCCACCAGTGTCATTGGATGTGTGTTCTTTTCATGAACCACACCTAGTGTCGTTGCATGTGTGTTCTTCTCACAAACCACACATGGATCCACCAGTGTCATTGCATGTGTATTCTTCTCACAAACCACATATGGATCCACCAGAGTTCATTGCATGCTTGTTCTTTTCACAAACCACATATGGATCCAACATTGTCATTGGATGTGTGTTCTTCTCATGAACCACACCCAGTCTCATTGCATGTCCGTTCCTTTCATAAACCATAGATGGATCCACTAGTGTCATTGCATGTGTGTTCTTTTCATTAACCACACCTAGTGTCATTGCATGTGTGTTCTTCTCACAAACCACACATGGATCCACCAGTGTGATTGCATGTGTGTTCTTTTTCATGAACCATAGTCAGAGTTCATTGCATGTCTGTTCCTCTCACAAACCACATCTGGATCCATCAGTGTCATTGGATGTGTGTTCTTTTCATGAACCACACCCAGTGTCATTGCATGTGTGTTCTTCTCACAAACCACACATGGATCCACCAGTGTCATTGCATGTGTGTTCTTCTCACAAACCACACCCAGTGTCATTGGATGTGTGTTCTTCTAAAAAACCACACATAGATCCACCAGAGTTCATTGCATGTCTATTCTTCTCACCAACCACACATGGATACACCAGTGTCATTGCATGTCTGTTCTTTTCATGAACCACACCCAGTGTCATTGCATGTCTGTTCTTCTCACAAACCACATAAGGATCCACTAGTGTCATTGGTTGTGTGTTCTTTTCATGAAGCACACCTAGTGTCATTGCATGTGTGTTCTTCTCACAAACCACACATGGATCCACCAATGTCATTGCATGTGTGTTCTTCTCACAAACCACATATGGATCCACTAGAGTTCATTGCATGTCTGTTCTTTTCACAAACCACATATGGATCCACCCGTGTCATTGGATGTGTGTTCTTTTCATGACCACACCCAGTGTCATTGCATGCCTGTTCCTTTCATAAACCACACATGGATCCACCAGTGTCATTGCATGTGTGTTCTTTTCATGAACCACAGCTAGAGTCAATGCAGGTCTGTTCTTCTCAGAAACCACATAAGGATACACCAGTGTCATTGCATGTGTGTTCTTTTCATGAACCACGGTGAGAGTCATTGGATGTTTGTTATTTTTGACAAACCACATAAGGATCCACCAGTGTCATTGGATGTGTGTTCTTTTCATGAAACACACCCAGTGTCATTGCATGTGTGTTCTTTTCACAAACCACATAAGGATACACCAGTGTCATTGGATGTGTTTTCTTTTCATGAACCACACCCAGTATGATTGCATGTCTTTTCTTTTCACAATCCACATATGGATCCACCAGTGTCATTGGATGTGTTATCTTTTCATGAACCACTCCCAGAGTCATTGCTTGTCTATTCTTCTCACAAACCACACATGGATCCACCAGTGTCATTGCATGTCTGTTCTTTTAAAAAACCATAGCTAGAATCATTTCATGTCTTTTCTTCTAACAAACCACATAAGGATCCACCAGTGTCATTGGATGTGTGTTCTTTTCATGAACCACACCCAGTGTCATTCCATGTGTGTTCTTCTCACAAACTACACATGGATCCACGAGTGTCATTGCATGTGTGTTCTTCTCACAAACCTCATATGGATCCACCAGAGTTCATTGCATGTCTATTCTTTTCACAAACCACATATGGATCCACCAGTGTCATTAGATGTGTGTTCTTTTCATGAACCACACCCAGTGTCATTGCATGTTTGTTCCTTTCATAAACCACACATGGATCCACCAATGTCATTGCATGAGTGTTCTTCTCATTAACCATAGCTAGAGTCATTGCATGTCTGTTCTTCTCACAAACCACATAAGGGTACACCAGTTTCATTGCATGTCTGTTCTTTTCATGAACCACAACTAGAGTCATTGCATGTCTGTTCCTTTCACAAACCACACCAAGTGTCATTGGATGTGTGTTCTTTTCATGAACCACACCAAGTGTCGTTGCATGCGTGTTCTTGTCATAAACCACACACGGATCAACCAGTGTCATTGTACGTGTGTTCTTTTTCACAAACGACATAAGGATCCACCAGTGTCATTGGATGTGTGTTCTTTTCATGAACCACACCCAGTGTCATTGCATGTGTGTTCTTTTCACAAACCACATAAGGATACACCAGTGTCATTGGATGTGTTTTCTTTTCATGAACCACACCCAGTGTGATTTCATGTCTTTTCTTTTCACAAACCACATAAGGATCCACCAGTGTCATTGGATGTGTGTTCTTTTCATGAACCACACCCAGTGTCATTACATGTGTGTTCTTCTCACAAACCACACATGGATCCACCAGTGTCATTGCATGTGTGTTCTTCTCACAAACCACATATGGATCCATCAGACTTCTTTGCATGTCTGTTCTCCTCACAAACCACACATGGATCCACCAGTGTCATTGCATGTCTATTCTTTTCATTAACCACACCCAGTGTCATTGCATGTCTGTTCCTTTCATAAACCAAACATGGATCAACCAGTGTCATCGCATGTGTGTTCTTTTCATGAACCACACCCAGTGTCATTGCATGTGTGTTCTTTTCATTAAACCACATAAGGATACACCAGTGTCACTGGATGTTTGTTGTTTTAACGAACCACATATGGATCCACCAGAGTTCATTGCATGTCTGTTCTTTTCACAAACCACATATGGATCCACTAGTGTCATTGGATGTGTGTTCTTTTCATGAACCACACCCAGTGTCATTGCATGTCTGTTCCTTTCATAAACCACATTTGGATCCACTAGTGTCATTGCATGTGTGTTCTTTTCATTAACCACAGCTAGATTCATTGCATGTCTGTTCTTCTCACAAACCACATAAGGGTACACCAGTGTCATTGCATGTCTGATCTTTTCATGAACCACAGCTAGAGTCATTGCATGTCTGTTCCTTTCACAAACCACACATGGATCCACCAGTGTCATTGGATGTGTGTTATTTTCATGAACCACACCAGTGTCGTTGCATGTGTGTTCTTCTCACAAACCACAGATGGATCCACCAGTGTCATTGCATGTGTGTTCTTCTCACAAAAAACATATGGATCCACCAGAGTTCATTACATGTCTGTTCTTTTCACAAACCACATATGGATCCACCTGTGTCATTAGATGTGTGTTCTTTTCATGAACCACACCCAGTGTCATTGCATGTCTGTTCCTTTCATAAACCACACATGGCTCCACCAGTGTCATTGCATGTGTGTTCTTTTCATTAACCACACCAGTGTCATTGCATGTGTGTTCTTCTCACAAACCACACATGGATCCACCAGTGTGATTGCATGTGTGTTCTTTTTCATGAACCATAGTCAGAGTTCATTGCATGTCTGTTCCTCTCCTTTGTGGATCCACCAGTGTCATTGGATGTGTGTTCTTTTCATGAACCACATGCAGTGTCATTGCATGTGTGTTCTTCTCACAAACCACACATGGATCCACCAGTGTCATTGCATGTGTGTTCTTCTCACAAACCACACCCAGTGTCATTGGATATGTGTTCTTCTCACAAACCACACATAGATCCACCAGAGTTCATTGCATGTCTGTTCTTCTCACCAACCACACATGGATACACCAGTGTCATTGCATGTCTGTTCTTTTCATGAACCACATCTAGAGTCATTGCATATCTGTTCTTCTCACAAACCACATAAGGATCCACCAGTGTCATTGGATGTGTGTTCTTTTCATGAACCACACCCAGTGTCATTGCATGTGTGTTCTTCTCACTAACCACACATGGATCCACCAGTGTCATGACATGTGTGTTTCTTCTCACAAACCACATATGGATCCACCAGAGTTCATTGCATGTCTGTTCTTTTCACAAACCACATATGGATCCACCAGTGTCATTGGATGTGTGTTCTTTTCATGAACCACACCCTGTGTCATTGCATGTCTGTTCCATTCATAAACCACACATGGATCCACCAGTGTCATTGCATATGTGTTCTTTTCATGAACCACAGCTAGAGTCATTGCATGTCTGTTCTTCTCATAAACCACATAAGGATACACCAGTGTTATTGCATGTGTGTTCTTTTCATGAACCACAGATAGAGTCATTGCATGTGTGTTCTTTTTCACAAACCACATAAGGATCCACCAGTGTCATTGGATGTGTGTTCTTTTCGTGAACCACACCCAGTGTCATTGCGTGTCTGTTCCTTTCATAAACCACACATGGATCCACCAGGGGCTTGTTCGTCTGCGGTACTAAAGTTGGCAGGCCAGCGCATGGCGGTACCTAAGTTGCCTGAAATCACCGCGTTTCGAAAAGTTGGGCCACCAACTACTAAGAGGGGCCATTTCGAGGCAAACTCATCTCACCCCGCCAAATACAAACATTCCGTTAAACCGCCCCGTGAAGTAGACGGTCGGGACCCAGATGTCGGTTATCTGTCCGTGACGTGGGCGCCAATGCGGCAACCTCTTAGGCAAATCGAGAAGCTAAGTGGATCGGATACGTTGACCAATTTCAAAAATCCATTCCCAGCTTTCCCCTAGCACCGGCGGCGTCGGAATCCACCCTCCAGGCAGGACGATCCCTTCGGACATTTGACTTCCGGCGCCAAGTTGCTGTGGCCAGTTGCTGCGCCCAGTCGCTGATCCCGAGCTCCAATGGCGCATGACGTAGCTGCCGCTGCGAGGATCTAGCCCGCCTCCGCCGCCGACGAGCCGAGCAGCTCGGAGGATGGCAGATCCTACTATCAAGAAAGAAGAAGTTCTGTCTACAAGTGGGTGAGCTACCCTTCTCTTTGCTATTCGCACTAATTACAACTGCTAGCTGGCTACTGAACCTCAAATTGTTTGTTAGCCCAACGCTGATAAACATATTTTGTCCACAGTTTTTTGTCAAGTGGGATCTGCGCGGACCCCCCTTACCTAGTTACGGTAGTCCTCTACAGGTACGACTCTAATGGAAAGTGGTATGGAAGCCATTGTTTCACGATGGAAGAAGCGCCTGCATAGATCTGCACTATATCTAGTATGGTTTCTGCTCTGCGTAATGATGTTGAATTATGGCCGAAGCAGACAACAAAGTTCAGCTTCATGGATGAACGTGGCATCATGGTTCCTATAACGTGTGACAGTCAGCTAATTGTGTTGATGAAAAGGTATGCTTCGGCTACCATGTTTGACCTGAAGTGTCATGTACTGGATGTGGAAGCTGCTGCAACTGGGAGTCGCCCTTCTATTCTTGGACATGGTGGTTGCTCGAACCCAATTAGCTCATGGTAAGCAAAGGTCGCTTGGGGTTCGCATGTTTGTGCTGAATTGTAATTTTTGTTTTATTTACTCTGTAGATATTAGGCAGTTATGCAACAGTCTTGTTTCTTTGACAGGAAGCGCCGCAAGGTTAGAAACATGACTGCCGGGTCAGTGATTTTGCTGCCCGAAGAAATTAAAAATGAGTGGAAAGATGATGCTAGACACGATTCTGGTGCCCATTGTCCTGGCGATGCAGAGTACGTGAAGCTAAGAAAATTGGCACCAAGGAAGAGGAAGAAGGCAGGAAATGAAGAAGCCAGCGGACGTGAAGGCTTGGCACCCAGGCTGCAGAAGAAGGCTGCTGGCAATGAAGATGCATAGTAATGTGTTGAACTTGAACCTATATAAGTAATTCTATTAAATTCTGATCGCTCTGTGTGTGGCACGTTGCTGGGCAAAACAATCTATCCACGTTCTCTAAGTAAAATGTACCGCGACTTAGGGTTTGGAAATGCCCGAGTCAGTAGTTGAATCCGAAATTGTGATTGTGCCACTGCTATCTGAAAACAATGATCCACCGGTTCCACGATTGCTGAGGGGCAGGAGGTCTCCATACGACGGAATGTAAGTGGCACATAAATAAATTATTTAAGCTGCCACACTCCACAAAGCAGCAACTTATTTCAGATGCTGCACAACGACGTGGCAATATAAATAGCAATGTTCTCACCGATAAGCCCGTCTATCTCACCGCCTCTCTGCTCCTGCATCGCCTGCATCTGGCGAAGCTCCCGGATCTCCAGTCACCGGGTGTACATGCTTCCACTTTATAAATTGTGGTTGTGCCATTTGCATGCGACACAATCCACGTAGATTACGTTTAAACAAACCACCAGTGTCAGAATACACTAGGAGAAAAGGTGTCTTTGGTCCATGGTTACGTTCCCAATACGGGACAGAGATCTAAATCGAGGCAGAAATTGATCTAAATCACAAATTCTTCCACAAATTAATGCGGGGTCAGAGCAATTTTTTTCCTCCCTAGAATCCGGGACCAATAGTTCAGACCACTAGGTCAACAAGTACAAATATTACAACTTAAAAAGGCACGGAGCTTAAGCTAAATAGAACTAGTTATCACACATCTCCTTGATCTTCCTAATCTTGGCCCGATGCGCATCTTCCTGCGAGAGCAAGGATCGAATTGTCTGCTCCTTCTTTTTAGCATCTTCCTTGCACAACTTCAATTGTTTCTCTGCATCTTTCCTCATGCACTTGTCAATACTCGTAGTTGTGAACTGCAGGACTTTGGCCTGGTGAAGATCCTTCCTTGCCTGAGTCAGTTCTTTCTCTACTTTAGCCTTCAGGGCCAACGTCGCTTCCCTCTCCTTATCGACTTTGCTAACCTTGTCTTCCACCCCCATGAGATCTTGCTTATGCTTGGTCGTGTCAACTGGTTCCCATAGCTTCATCTCAACACTGTCAAGAAGTGAGCTGAATGCGGATTCTTTCAACTCAACAGTCACTTCCCATAGTTTGTCCAGCGTTTTCTGAATCGATTTGGGCCACTATGGATGTACCCATTTGACAACACCGCAACTTCCCCCTCGCATCATTGCATGATGTCTTTGACACCGTAGAAACCTCCTGCCTGCGTTTCGTCCTTCGAACGCTACAAATTTAGCGGGCACATATCCATGTTTACATAGCAGAGGACTGTCTTCATCCGCTAAACCGTGATAGTCGGCGTCATACATCGTCTGGTTGGCCTAACACATCATACACGCATGAGTAAACGGAGTAGATCTGGCTCAAAAAATAGATAACTGGCCACAGATGATAGAGATAGATATGAGATGACTCACATCTAAATCACCGTCCCTGTCGTCATGACACGTTTCCTCGTCGTCTCCCCTTGAACCCATGGCGAGAGGGGAGGGGGGTGGTGGCTGCCGGAGAGGGGATTGGGATGGAGGCGGCGTCGGCTTGCGGCGACGGCAGGATGGGAGTGAAGTGGGGAATGTGGCTTCGAGGGGAAGGAAGAGAAGTACGGGGAGGAAGAGAAGTAATGGGGACGTGACACTGGGATATGGCCCGCTCAACTGGTGAGTCGTGACACTCCCAACAGGGGAGCCCCCGGTGTTGCCAGTTTGTCCAGAGCAAGCGTGGCCAATCATGCCGTGGAACAGACTACTCGCGGATCGATCTCACGAAAACCATCCCAATCGTCCAAGCGCCCCGATCGGACGGTATGTAACAATCGACAAAGAGAACAACTGTGTTAGGGCGTGCCTTCTAGAAGACTCGGTCTAACTCTAAGGTTAATTAGTATCCATATGTGGTTTATGAAAAGAACATGCATCCAATGACACAGGTGGATCTAGCTGTGGTTAATGAGAAGAGCAGACATGCAATGACACCGGTGATATGTGGTTTGTGGGAAGAACACACATGCAATGACTCTGGTGATATGTGGTTTGTGATAAGAACACACATGCAATGACTCTAGCCGTGGTTAATGAAAAGAGCAGACATGCGATGACACCGGTGGATCCATGTGTGGTTCATGGGAAGAACACAGATGCAATGACATTGGGTGTGGTTCATGATATGGTCTGTGAGAAGAACACACATGGAATGACACTGGATGTGGTTCATGATATGGTTTGTGAGAAGAACACGCATGCAATGACACTGGTGGATCCATGTGTGGTCTTTGGGAAGAACACACATGCAATGACACTGGTGATATGTGGTCTGTGAGAAGAACACACATGCAATGACACTGGTGGATCCATGTGTGGTCTGTGAGAAGAACACACATGCAATGGCACCGGGTGTGGTTCATGATATGGTTTGTGAGAAGAACACACATGCAATGACACTGGTGGATCCATGTGTGGTCTTTGGGAAGAACACACATGCAATGACACTGGATCCATGTGTGGTCTGTGAGAAGAACACACATCCAATGACTAGCCGTGGTTCATGAAAAGAGCATACATGCAATGACACTGGGTGGATCCATGTGTGGTTCATGAGAAAAGCAGACATGCGATGACACTGGGTGTGGTTCATGATATGGTTCATGAGAAGAACACACATGCAATGACACGGTGGATCCATGTGTGGTTCATGGGAAGAACACACATGCAATGACTCTAGTGATATGTGGTTTGTGAAAAGAACAGACATGCAATGACTCTAGCTGTGGTCTGTGAGAAGAACACACATACAATGACACTGGGTGTGGTTCATGATATGGTTTGTGAGAAGAACACACATGCAATGACACTGGTGGATCCATGTGTGGTCTTTGGTATGAACACACATGCAATGACACTGGATCCATGTGTGGTCTGTGAGAAGAACACACATCCAATGACTCTAGCTGTGGTTCATGAAAAGAGCACACATGCAATGACACTGGTCGATCCATGTGTGGTCTGTGAGAAGAGCACACATGCAATGACACTGGGTGTGGTTCATGATATGGTTTGTGAGAAGAATACACATGCAATGACACTGGTGGAGTTATGTGTGGTCTTTGGGAAGAACACACATGCAATGACACTGGATCCATGTGTGGTATGTGAGAAGAACACACATCCAACGACTCTAGCTGTGGTTCATGAAAAGAGCAGACATGCAATGACATTGGTGGATCCATGTGTGGTTCATGGGAAGAACACACATGCAATGACACTGGGTGAGGTTCATGATATTGTTTGTGAGAAGAACACACATGCAATGACACTGGTGGATCCATGTGTGGTCTGTGAGAAGAACATACATGCAATGACACTAGGTGTGGGTCATGATATGGTTTGTGAGAAGAACACACATGCAATGACACTGGTTGATCCATGTGTGGTCTTTGGGAAGAACATAGATGCAATGACATTGGATCGATGTGTGGTCTGTGAGAAGAACACACATCCAATGACTCTAGTTGTGGTTCATGAAAAGAGCAGACATGCAATGCCACTGGTGGATCCATGTGTGGTTAATGAAAAGAGCAGACATGCGATGACACTGGGTGGATCCATGTGTTGTTCATGAGAAGAGCAAACATGCGATGACACTGGGTGTGGTTCATGATACGGTTCATGAGAAGAACACACATGCAATGACACCGGTGGATCCATGTGTGGTTCATTGGAAGAACACACATGCAATGACTCTGGTGATATGTGGTTTGTGAAAAGAACAGACATGCAATGACTCTAGATGTGGTCTGTGAGAAGAACACACATGCAATGACACTGGGTGTGGTTCATGATATGGTTTGTGAGAAGAACACACATGCAATGACACTGGTGGATCCATGTGTGGTCATTGGGAAGAACACACATGCAATGACACTGTTGATATGTGGTCTGTGAGAAGAACACACATCCATTGACTCTAGCTGTGGTTCATGAAAAGAGCAGACGTGCAATGACACTGGTGGATCCATGTGTGGTTCATGGGAAGAACACACATGCAATGACACTGGGTGTGGTTCATGATATGGTCTATGAGAATAACACACATGCAATGACACTGGTGGATCCATGTGTGGTCTTTGGGAAGAACACACATGCAATGACACTGGTTCTGGTTCATGATATTGTTTGTGAGAGAACACACATGCAATGACACTGGTGGATCCATGTGTGGTCTTTGGTAAGAACACACATGCAATGACACTGGAACCATGTGTGGTCTGTGAGAAGAACACACATCCAACGACTCTAGCTGTGGTTCATGAAAAGAGCAGACATGCAATGACACTGGTGTATCCATGTGTGGTTCATGGGAAGAACACACATCCGATGACTCTAGTGATATGTGGTTTGTGAAAAGAACAGACATGCAATGACTCTAGCTGTGGTTAGTGAGAAGAACACACATGCAATGACACTGGGTGTGGTTCATGATATGGTTTGTGAGACAAACACAAATGCAATGACTCCAGTGGATCCATGTGTGGTTCATGGAAAGAACACACATGCAATAACACTGGGTGAGGTTCATGATATGGTTTGTGAGAAGAACACACATGCAATGACACTGGTGGATCCATGTGTGGTCTGTGAGAAGAACACACATGCAATGACACTGGGTGTGGTTCATGATATGGTTTGTGAGAAGAACACACATGCAATGACACTGGTGGATCCCTATGTGGTCTTTGGGAAGAACAAACATGCAATGACACTGGATCCATGTGTGGTCTGTGAGAAGAACACACATCCAATGACTCTAGCTGTGGTTCATGAAAAGAGCAGACATGCAATGACACTGGTGGATCCATGTGTGGTTCATGGGAAGAGCAGACATGCGATGACACTAGGTGGATCCATGTGTGGTTCATGAGAAGAGCAGACATGCGATGACACTGGGTGTGGTTCATGATATGGTTCATGAGAAGAACACACATGGAATGACACCGGTGGATCCATGTGTGGTTCATGGGAAGAACACACATGCAATGACTCTGGTGATATGTGGTTTGTGAAAAGAACAGACATGCAATGACTCTAGCTGTGGTCTGTGAGAAGAACACACATGCAATGACACTGGGTGTGGTTCATGATATGGTTTGTGAGAAGAACACACATGCAATGACACTGGTGGATCCATGTGTGGTCTTTGGGAAGAACACACATGCAATGACACTGTTGATATGTGGTCTATGAGAAGAACACACATTCAATGACTCTAGATGTGGTTCATGAAAAGAGTAGACATGGAATGACACTGGTGGATCCATGTGTACTTCATGGGAAGAACACACATGCAATGACACTAGGTGTGGTTCATGATATGGTTAGTGAGAGGAACACACATGCAATGACACTGGTGGATCCATGTGTGGTCTTTGGGAAGAACACACATGCAATGACACTGGTGATGTGTGGTATGTGGGAAGAGCAGACATGCAATGACACTGGTGGATCCACGTGTGGTTCATGGGAAGAACACACATGCAATGACACTGGGTGTGGTTCATGATATGGTCTGTGAGAAGAACACACATGCAATGACACTGGTGGATCCATGTGTGGTCTGTGAGAAGAACACACATGCAATGACACTGGGTGTGGTTCATGATATGGTTTGTGAGAAGAACACACATGCAATGACACTGGTGGATCCATGTGTGGTCTTTGGGAAGAACACACATGCAATGACACTGGATCCATGAGTGGTCTGTGAGAAGAACACACATCCAATGACTCTAGCTGTGGTTCATGAATAGAGCAGACATGCAATGACACTGGTGGATCCATGTGTGGTTCATGGGAAGAGCAGACATGCGATGACACTGGGTGGATCCATGTGTGGTTCATGAGAAGAGCAGACATGCGATGACACTGGGTGTGGTTTATGATATGGTTCATAAGAAGAACACACATGCAATGACAGTGGTGGATCCATGTGTGGTTCATGGGAAGAGCACACATGCAATGACACTGGGTGTGGTTCATGATATGGTCTGTGAGAAGAACACACGTGCAATGACACTGGTGGATCCATGTGTGGTCTGTGAGAAGAACACATATGCAATGACACTGGGTGTGGTTCATGATATGGTTTGTGAGAAGAACACACATGCAATGACACTGGTGGATCCATGTGTGGTCTTTGGGAAGAACACACATGCAATGACACTGGATCCATGTGTGGTCTGTGAGAAGAACACACATCCAATGACTCTAGCTGTGGTTCATGAAAAGAGCAGACATGCAATGACACTGGTGGATCCATGTGTGGTTCATGGGAAGAGCAGACATGCGATGACACTGGGTGGATCCATGTGTGGTTCATGAGAAGAGCAGACATGCGATGACACTGGGTGTGGTTTATGATATGGTTCATGATAAGAACACACATGCAATGACACCGGTGGATCCATGTGTGGTTCATGGGAAGAACACACATGCAATGACTCTGGTGATATGTGGTTTGTGAAAAGAACAGACATATAATGACTCTAGCTGTGGTCTGTGAGAAGAACACACATGCAATGACACTGGGTGTGGTTCATGATATGGTTTGTGAGCACACATGCAATGACACTGGTGGATCCATGTGTGGTCTTTGGGAAGAACACACATGCAATGACACTGGATCCATGTGTGGTTTGTGAGAAGAACACACGTCCAATGACTCCAGCTATGGTTCATGAAAAGAGCAGACATGCAATGACACTGGTGGATCCATGTGTGGTTCATGGGAAGAACACACATGCGATGACTCTGGTGATATGTGGTTTGTGAAAAGAACAGACATGCAATGACTCTAGCTGTGGTTAGTGAGAAGAACACACATGCAATGCCCCTGGTTTGGTTCATGATATGGTTTGTGAGAAGAACACACATGCAATGACTCGAGTGGATCCATGTGTGGTTCATGGGAAGAACACATATGCAATGACATTGGGTGAGGTTCATGATATGGTTTGTGAGAAGAACACACATGCAATGACACTGGTGGGTCCATGTGTGGTCTGTGAGAAGAACACACATGCAATGACACTGGGTGTGGTTCATGATATGGTTTGTGAGAAGAACACACATGCAATGACACTGGTGGATCCATGTGTGGTCTTTGGGAAGAACACACATGCAATGACACTAGATCCATGTGTGGTCTGTGAGAAGAACACACATCCAATGAATCTAGCTGTGGTTCATGAAAAGAGCAGACATGCAATGAGACTGGTGGATCCATGTGTGGTTCATGGGAAGAGCAGACATGCGATGACACTGGGTGGATCCATGTGTGGTTCATGAGAAGAGCAGACATGCGATGACACTGGGTGAGGTTCATGATATGGTTTGTGAGAAGAACACACATGCAATGACACTGGTGGATCCATGTGTGGTCTGTGAGAAGAACACACATGCAATGACACTGGGTGTGGTTCATGATATGGTTTGTGAGAAGAACACACATGCAATGACACTGGTGGATCCATGTGTGGTCTTTGGGAAGAACACACATGCAATGACACTAGATCCATGTGTGGTCTGTGAGAAGAACACACATCCAATGACTCTAGCTGTGGTTCATGAAAAGAGCAGACATGCAATGAGACTGGTGGATCCATGTGTGGTTCATGGGAAGAGCAGACATGCGATGACACTGGGTGGATCCATGTGTGGTTCATGAGAAGAGCAGACATGCGATGACACTGGGTGTGGTTCATGGTATGGTTCATGAGAAGAACACACATGCAATGACACCGGTGGATCCATGTGTGGTTCATGGGAAGAACACACATGCAATGACTCTGGTTATATGTGGTTTGTGAAAAGAACAGACATGTAATGACTCTAGCTGTGGTCTGTGAGAAGAACACACATGCAATGACACTGGGTGTGGTTCATGATATGGTTTGTGAGAAGAACACACATGCAATGAAACTGGTGGATCCATGTGTGGTCTTTGGGAAGAACACACATGCAATGACACTGTTGATATGTGGTCTATGAGAAGAACACACATCCAATGACTCTAGCTGTGGTTCATGAAAAGAGCAGACATACAATGACACTAGTGGATCCATGTGTGGTTCATGGGAAGAACACACATGCAATGACACTGGGTGTGGTTCATGATATGGTTAGTGAGAAGAACACACATGCAATGACACTGGTGGATCCATGTGTGGTCTTTGGGAAGAACACACATGCAATGACACTGGTGATGTGTGGTACGTGGGAAGAGCAGACATGCAATGACAGTGGTGGATCCATGTGTCGTTCATGGGAAGAGCACACATGCAATGACACTAGGTGTGGTTCATGATATGGTATGTGGGAAGAACACACATGCAATGACACTGGTGGATCCATTTGTGGTATGTGAGAAGAACACACATGCAATGACACTGGGTGTGGTTCATGATATGGTTTGTGAGAAGAACACACATGCAATGACACTGGTGGATCCACGTGTGGTCTTTGGGAAGAACACACATGCAATGACACTGGATCCATGTGTGGTCTGTGAGAAGAACACACATCCAATGACTCTAGCTATGGTTCATGAAAAGAGCGGACATGCAATGACACTGGTGGATCCATGTGTGGTTCATGGGAAGAGCAGACATGCGATGTCACTGGGTGGATCCATGTGTGGTTCATGAGAAGAGCAGACATGCGATGACACTGGGTGGATCCACGTGTGGTTCATGAGAAGAGCAGACATGCAATGACACTGGGTGTGGTTCATGATATGGTTCATGAGAAGAACACACATGCAATGACATCGGTGGATCCATTTGTGGTTCATGGGAAGAACACACATGCAATGACTCTGGTGATTTGTGGTTTGTGAAAAGAACAGACATGCAATGACTCTAGCTGTGGTCTGTGAGAAGAACACACATGCAATGACACTGAGTGTGGTTCATGATATGGTTTGTGAGTAGAACACACATGCAATGACACTGGTGGATCCATGTGTGGTCTTTGGGAAGAACACACATGCAATGACACTGGATCCATATGTGGTTTGTGAGAAGAACACACGTCCAATGACTCTAGCTATGGTTCATGAAAAGAGCAGACATGCAATGACACTGGTGGATCCATGTGTGGTTCATGGGAAGAACACACATGCGATGACTCTGGTGATATGTGGTTTGTGAAAAGAACAGACATGCAATGACTCTAGCTATGGTTAGTGAGAAGAACACACATGCAATGCCACTGGTGTGGTTCATGATACGGTTTGTGAGAAGAACACACATGCAATGACTCCAGTGGATCCATGTGTGGTTCATGGGAAGAACACATATGCAATGACACTGGGTGAGGTTCATGATATGGTTTGTGAGAAGAACACACATGCAATGACACTGGTGCATCCATGTGTGGTCTGTGAGAAGAACACACATGCAATGACACTGGGTGTGGTTCATGATATGGTTTGTGAGAAGAACACACATGCAATGACACTGGTGGATCCATGTGTGGTCTTTGGGAAGAACACACATGCAATGACACTAGATCCATGTGTGGTCTGTGAGAAGAACACACATCCAATGACTCTAGCTGTGGTTCATGAAAAGAGCAGACATGCAATGAGACTGGTGGATCCATGTGTGGTTCATGGGAAGAGCAGACATGCGATGACACTGGGTGGATCCATGTGTGGTTCATGAGAAGAGCAGACATGCGATGACACTGGGTGTGGTTCATGGTATGGTTCATGAGAAGAACACACATGCAATGACACCGGTGGATCCATGTGTGGTTCATGGGAAGAACACACATGCAATGACTCTGGTTATATGTGGTTTGTGAAAAGAACAGACATGCAATGACTCTAGTTGTGGTCTGTGAGAAGAACACACATGCAATGACACTGGGTGTGGTTCATGATATGGTTTGTGAGAAGAACACACATGCAATGAAACTGGTGGATCCATGTGTGGTCTTTGGGAAGAACACACATGCAATGACACTGTTGATATGTGGTCTATGAGAAGAACACACATCCAATGACTCTAGCTATGGTTCATGAAAAGAGCAGACATACAATGACACTAGTGGATCCATGTGTGGTTCATGGGAAGAACACACATGCAATGACACTGGGTGTGGTTCATGATATGGTTAGTGAGAAGAACACACATGCAATGACACTGGTGGATCCATGTGTGGTCTTTGGGGATAACACACATGCAATGACACTTGTGATGTGTGGTACGTGGGAAGAGCAGACATGCAATGACAGTGGTGGATCCATGTGTGGTTCATGGGAAGAGCACACATGCAATGACACTGGGTGTGGTTCATGATATGGTATGTGGGAAGAACACACATGCAATGACACTGGTGGATCCATTTGTGGTATGTGAGAAGAACACACATGCAATGACACTGGGTGTGGTTCATGATATGGTTTTTGAGAAGAACACACATGCAATGACACTGGTGGATCCACGTGTGGTCTTTGGGAAGAACACACATGCAATGACACTGGATCCATGTGTGGTATGTGAGAAGAACACACATCCAATGACTCTAGCTATGGTTCATGAAAAGAGCAGACATGCAATGACACTGGTGGATCCATGTGTGGTTCATGGGAAGAGCAGACATGCGATGTCACTGGGTGGATCCATGTGTGGTTCATGAGAAGAGCAGACATGCGATGACACTGGGTGGATCCATGTGTGGTTCATGAGAAGAGCAGACATGCAATGACACTGGGTGTGGTTCATGATATGGTTCATGAGAAGAACACACATGCAATGACACTGGTGGATCCATGTGTGGTTCATGGGAAGAACACACATGCAATGACTCTGGTGATTTGTGGTTTGTGAAAAGAACAGACATGCAATGACTCTAGCTATGGTCTGTGAGAAGAACACATATGCAATGACACTGGGTGTGGTTCATGATATGGTTTGTGAGAAGAACACACATGCAATGACACTGGTGGATCCATGTGTGGTCTTTGGGAATAACACACATGCAATGACACTGGATCCATGTGTGGTTTGTGAGAAGAACACACGTCCAATGACTCTAGCTATGGTTCATGAAAAGAGCAGACATGCAATGACACTGGTGGATCCATGTGTGGTTCATGGGAAGAACACACATGCGATGACTCTGGTGATATGTGGTTTGTGAAAAGAACAGACATGCAATGACTCTAGCTGTGGTTAGTGAGAAGAACACACATGCAATGCCACTGGTGTGGTTCATGATATGGTTTGTGAGAAGAACACACATGCAATGACACCAGTGGATCCATGTGTGGTTCATGGGAAGAACACATATGCAATGACACTGGGTGAGGTTCATGATATGGTTTGTGAGAAGAACACACATGCAATGACACTGGTGGATCCATGTGTGGTCTGTGAGAAGAACACACATGCAATGACACTGGGTGTGGTTCATGATATGGTTTGTGAGAAGAACACACATGCAATGACACTAGTGGATCCATGTGTGGTCTTTGGGAAGAACACACATGCAATGACACTAGATCCATGTGTGGTCTGTGAGAAGAACACACATCCAATGACTCTAGCTGTGGTTCA
Organism: Avena sativa; assembly: GCA_916181665.1. NCBI lineage: Eukaryota > Viridiplantae > Streptophyta > Magnoliopsida > Poales > Poaceae > Avena > Avena sativa. Next base: position 360,534,272 of record OV702290.1, on the reverse strand, counting down.
TGAAAAGAGCAGACATGCAATGAGACTGGTGGATCCATGTGTGGTTCATGGGAAGAGCAGACATGCGATGACACTGGGTGGATCCATGTGTGGTTCATGAGAAGAGCAGACATGCGATGACACTGGGTGTGGTTCATGGTATGGTTCATGAGAAGAACACACATGCAATGACACCGGTGGATCCATGTGTGGTTCATGGGAAGAACACACATGCAATGACTCTGGTTATATGTGGTTTGTGAAAAGAACAGACATGCAATGACTCTAGCTGTGGTCTGTGAGAAGAACACACATGCAATGACACTGGGTGTGGTTCATGATATGGTTTGTGAGAAGAACACACATGCAATGAAACTGGTGGATCCATGTGTGGTCTTTGGGAAGAACACACATGCAATGACACTGTTGATATGTGGTCTATGAGAAGAACACACATCCAATGACTCTAGCTGTGGTTCATGAAAAGAGCAGACATACAATGACACTAGTGGATCCATCTGTGGTTCATGGGAAGAACACACATGCAATGCCACTGGGTGTGGTTCATGATATGGTTAGTGAGAAGAACACACATGCAATGACACTGGTGGATCCATGTGTGGTCTTTGGGAAGAACACACATGCAATGACACTGGTGATGTGTGGTACGTGGGAAGAGCAGACATGCAATGACAGTGGTGGATCCATGTGTGGTTCATGGGAAGAGCACACATGCAATGACACTGGGTGTGGTTCATGATATGGTATGTGGGAAGAACACACATGCAATGACACTGGTGGATCCATTTGTGGTATGTGAGAAGAACACACATGCAATGACACTGGGTGTGGTTCATGATATGGTTTGTGAGAAGAACACACATGCAATGACACTGGTGGATCCACGTGTGGTCTTTGGGAAGAACACACATGCAATGACACTGGATCCATGTGTGGTATGTGAGAAGAACACACATCCAATGACTCTAGCTATGGTTCATGAAAAGAGCAGACATGCAATGACACTGGTGGATCCATGTGTGGTTCATGGGAAGAGCAGACATGCGATGTCACTGGGTGGATCCATGTGTGGTTCATGAGAAGAGCAGACATGCGATGACACTGGGTGGATCCATGTGTGGTTCATGAGAAGAGCAGACATGCAATGACACTGGGTGTGGTTCATGATATGGTTCATGAGAAGAACACACATGCAATGACACTGGTGGATCCATGTGTGGTTCATGGGAAGAACACACATGCAATGACTCTGGTGATTTGTGGTTTGTGAAAAGAACAGACATGCAATGACTCTAGCTATGGTCTGTGAGAAGAACACATATGCAATGACACTGGGTGTGGTTCATGATATGGTTTGTGAGAAGAACACACATGCAATGACACTGGTGGATCCATGTGTGGTCTTTGGGAATAACACACATGCAATGACACTGGATCCATGTGTGGTTTGTGAGAAGAACACACGTCCAATGACTCTAGCTATGGTTCATGAAAAGAGCAGACATGCAATGACACTGGTGGATCCATGTGTGGTTCATGGGAAGAACACACATGCGATGACTCTGGTGATATGTGGTTTGTGAAAAGAACAGACATGCAATGACTCTAGCTGTGGTTAGTGAGAAGAACACACATGCAATGCCACTGGTGTGGTTCATGATATGGTTTGTGAGAAGAACACACATGCAATGACTCCAGTGGATCCATGTGTGGTTCATGGGAAGAACACATATGCAATGACACTGGGTGAGGTTCATGATATGGTTTGTGAGAAGAACACACATGCAATGACTCTGGTGGATCCATGTGTGGTCTGTGAGAAGAACACACATGCAATGACACTAGTGGATCCATGTGTGGTCTTTGGGAAGAACACACATGCAATGACACTAGATCCATGTGTGGTATGTGAGAAGAACACACATCCAATGACTCTAGCTGTGGTTCATGAAAAGAGCAGACATGCAATGAGACTGGTGGATCCATGTGTGGTTCATGGGAAGAGCAGACATGCGATGACACTGGGTGGATCCATGTGTGGTTCATGAGAAGAGCAGACATGCGATGACACTGGGTGTGGTTCATGGTATGGTTCATGAGAAGAACACACATGCAATGACACCGGTGGATCCATGTGTGGTTCATGGGAAGAACACACATGCAATGACTCTGGTTATATGTGGTTTGTGAAAAGAACAGACATGCAATGACTCTAGCTGTGGTCTGTGAGAAGAACACACATGCAATGACACTGGGTGTGGTTCATGATATGGTTTGTGAGAAGAACACACATGCAATGAAACTGGTGGATCCATGTGTGGTCTTTGGGAAGAACACACATGCAATGACACTGTTGATATGTGGTCTATGAGAAGAACACACATCCAATGACTCTAGCTGTGGTTCATGAAAAGAGCAGACATACAATGACACTAGTGGATCCATCTGTGGTTCATGGGAAGAACACACATGCAATGACACTGGGTGTGGTTCATGATATGGTTAGTGAGAAGAACACACATGCAATGACACTGGTGGATCCATGTGTGGTCTTTGGGAAGAACACACATGCAATGACACTGGTGATGTGTGGTACGTGGGAAGAGCAGACATGCAATGACAGTGGTGGATCCATGTGTGGTTCATGGGAAGAGCACACATGCAATGACACTGGGTGTGGTTCATGATATGGTATGTGGGAAGAACACACATACAATGACACTGGTGGATCCATTTGTGGTATGTGAGAAGAACACACATGCAATGACACTGGGTGTGGTTCATGATATGGTTTGTGAGAAGAACACACATGCAATGACACTGGTGGATCCACGTGTGGTCTTTGGGAAGAACACACATGCAATGACACTGGATCCATGTGTGGTCTGTGAGAAGAACACACATCCAATGACTCTAGCTATGGTTCATGAAAAGAGCGGACATGCAATGACACTGGTGGATCCATGTGTGGTTCATGGGAAGAGCAGACATGCGATGTCACTGGGTGGATCCATGTGTGGTTCATGAGAAGAGTAGACATGCGATGACACTGGGTGGATCCATGTGTGGTTCATGAGAAGAGCAGACATGCAATGACACTGGGTGTGGTTCATGATATGGTTCATGAGAAGAACACACATGCAATGACACTGGTGGATCCATGTGTGGTTCATGGGAAGAACACACATGCAATGACTCTGGTGATTTGTGGTTTGTGAAAAGAACAGACATGCAATGACTCTAGCTATGGTCTGTGAGAAGAACACATATGCAATGACACTGGGTGTGGTTCATGATATGGTTTGTGAGAAGAACACACATGCAATGACACTGGTGGATCCATGTGTGCTCTTTGGGAATAACACACATGCAATGACACTGGATCCATGTGTGGTTTGTGAGAAGAACACACGTCCAATGACTCTAGCTATGGTTCATGAAAAGAGCAGACATGCAATGACACTGGTGGATCCATGTGTGGTTCATGGGAAGAACACACATGCGATGACTCTGGTGATATGTGGTTTGTGAAAAGAACAGACATGCAATGACTCTAGCTGTGGTTAGTGAGAAGAACACACATGCAATGCCACTGGTGTGGTTCATGATATGGTTTGTGAGAAGAACACACATGCAATGACTCCAGTGGATCCATGTGTGGTTCATGGGAAGAACACATATGCAATGACACTGGGTGAGGTTCATGATATGGTTTGTGAGAAGAACACACATGCAATGACACTGGTGGATCCATGTGTGGTCTGTGAGAAGAACACACATGCAATGACACTGGGTGTGGTTCATGATATGGTTTGTGAGAAGAACACACATGCAATGACACTGGTGGATCCATGTGTGGTATTTGGGAAGAACACACATGCAATGACACTAGATCCATGTGTGGTCTGTGAGAAGAACACACATCCAATGACTCTAGCTGTGGTTCATGAAAAGAGCAGACATGCAATGAGACTGGTGGATCCATGTGTGGTTCATGGGAAGAGCAGACATGCGATGACACTGGGTGGATCCATGTGTGGTTCATGAGAAGAGCAGACATGCGATGACACTGGGTGTGGTTCATGGTATGGTTCATGAGAAGAACACACATGCAATGACACCGGTGGATCCATGTGTGGTTCATGGGAAGAACACACATGCAATGACTCTGGTTATATGTGGTTTGTGAAAAGAACAGACATGCAATGACTCTAGCTGTGGTCTGTGAGAAGAACACACATGCAATGAAACTGGTGGATCCATGTGTGGTCTTTGGAAAGAACACACATGCAATGACACTGTTGATATGTGGTCTATGAGAAGAACACACATCCAATGACTCTAGCTGTGGTTCATGAAAAGAGCAGACATACAATGACACTAGTGGATCCATGTGTGGTTCATGGGAAGAACACACATGCAATGACACTGGGTGTGGTTCATGATATGGTTAGTGAGAAGAACACACATGCAATGACACTGGTGGATCCATGTGTGGTCTTTGGGAAGAACACACATGCAATGACACTGGTGATGTGTGGTACGTGGGAAGAGCAGACATGCAATGACAGTGGTGGATCCATGTGTCGTTCATGGGAAGAGCACACATGCAATGACACTGGGTGTGGTTCATGATATGGTATGTGGGAAGAACACACATGCAATGACACTGGTGGATCCATTTGTGGTATGTGAGAAGAACACACATGCAATGACACTGGGTGTGGTTCATGATATGGTTTGTGAGAAGAACACACATGCAATGACACTGGTGGATCCACGTGTGGTCTTTGGGAAGAACACACATGCAATGACACTGGATCCATGTGTGGTCTGTGAGAAGAACACACATCCAATGACTCTAGCTATGGTTCATGAAAAGAGCGGACATGCAATGACACTGGTGGATCCATGTGTGGTTCATGGGAAGAGCAGACATGCGATGTCACTGGGTGGATCCATGTGTGGTTCATGAGAAGAGCAGACATGCGATGACACTGGGTGGATCCACGTGTGGTTCATGAGAAGAGCAGAAATGCAATGACACTGGGTGTGGTTCATGATATGGTTCATGAGAAGAACACACATGCAATGACACCGGTGGATCCATTTGTGGTTCATGGGAAGAACACACATGCAATGACTCTGGTGATTTGTGGTTTGTGAAAAGAACATACATGCAATGACTCTAGCTGTGGTCTGTGAGAAGAACACATATGCAATGACACTGGGTGTGGTTCATGATATGGTTTGTGAGAAGAACACACATGCAATGACACTGGTGGATCCATGTGTGTTCTTTGGGAATAACACACATGCAATGACACTGGATCCATGTGTGGTTTGTGAGAAGAACACACGTCCAATGACTCTAGCTATGGTTCATGAAAAGAGCAGACATGCAATGACACTGGTGGATCCATGTGTGGTTCATGGGAAGAACACACATGCGATGACTCTGGTGATATGTGGTTTGTGAAAAGAACAGACATGCAATGACTCTAGCTGTGGTTAGTGAGAAGAACACACATGCAATGCCACTGGTGTGGTTCATGATATGGTTTGTGAGAAGAACACACATGCAATGACTCCAGTGGATCCATGTGTGGTTCATGGGAAGAACACATATGCAATGACACTGGGTGAGGTTCATGATATGGTTTGTGAGAAGAACACACATGCAATGACACTGGTGGATCCATGTGTGGTCTGTGAGAAGAACACACATGCAATGACACTGGGTGTGGTTCATGATATGGTTTGTGAGAAGAACACACATGCAATGACACTAGATCCATGTGTGGTCTGTGAGAAGAACACACATCCAATGACTCTAGCTGTGGTTCATGAAAAGAGCAGACATGCAATGAGACTGGTGGATCCATGTGTGGTTCATGGGAAGAGCAGACATGCGATGACACTGGGTGGATCCATGTGTGGTTCATGAGAAGAGCAGACATGCGATGACACTGGGTGTGGTTCATGGTATGGTTCATGAGAAGAAAACACATGCAATGACACCAGTGGATCCATGTGTGGTTCATGGGAAGAACACACATGCAATGACTCTGGTTATATGTGGTTTGTGAAAAGAACAGACATGCAATGACTCTAGCTGTGGTCTGTGAGAAGAACAGACATGCAATGACACTGGGTGTGGTTCATGATATGGTTTGTGAGAAGAACACACATCCAATGAAACTGGTGGATCCATGTGTGGTCTTTGGGAAGAACACACATGCAATGACACTGTTGATATGTGGTCTATGAGAAGAACACACATCCAATGACTCTAGCTGTGGTTCATGAAAAGAGAAGACATACAATGACACTAGTGGATCCATGTGTGGTTCATGGGAAGAACACACATGCAATGACACTGGGTGTGGTTCATGATATGGTTAGTGAGAAGAACACACATGCAATGACACTGGTGGATCCATGTGTGGTCTTTGGGAAGAACACACATGCAATGACACTGGTGATGTGTGGTACGTGGGAAGAGCAGACATGCAATGACAGTGGTGGATCCATGTGTCGTTCATGGGAAGAGCACACATGCAATGACACTGGGTGTGGTTCATGATATGGTATGTGGGAAGAACACACATGCAATGACACTGGTGGATCCATTTGTGGTATGTGAGAAGAACACACATGCAATGACACTGGGTGTGGTTCATGATATGGTTTGTGAGAAGAACACACATGCAATGACACTGGTGGATCCACGTGTGGTCTTTGGGAAGAACACACATGCAATGACACTGGATCCATGTGTGGTCTGTGAGAAGAACACGACTCTAGCTATGGTTCATGAAAAGAGCAGACATGCAATGACACTGGTGGATCCATGTGTGGTTCATGGGAAGAGCAGACATGCGATGTCACTGGGTGGATCCATGTGTGGTTCATGAGAAGAGAAGACATGCGATGACACTGGGTGGATCCATGTGTGGTTCATGAGAAGAGCAGACATGCAATGACACTGGGTGTGGTTCATGATATGTTTCATGAGAAGAACACACATGCAATGACACTGGTGGATCCATGTGTGGTTCATGGGAAGAAAACACATGCAATGACTCTGGTGATTTGTGGTTTGTGAAAAGAACAGACATGCAATGACTCTAGCTGTGGTCTGTGAGAAGAACACATATGCAATGACACTGGGTGTGGTTCATGATATGGTTTGTGAGAAGAACACACATGCAATGACACTGGTGGATCCATGTGTGGTCTTTGGGAATAACACACATGCAATGACACTGGATCCATGTGTGGTTTGTGATAAGAACACACGTCCAATGACTCTAGCTATGGTTCATGAAAAGAGCAGACATGCAATGACACTGGTGGATCCATGTGTGGTTCATGGGAAGAACACACATGCGATGACTCTGGTGATATGTGGTTTGTGAAAAGAACAGACATGCAATGACTCTAGCTGTGGTTAGTGAGAAGAACACACATGCAATGCCACTGGTGTGGTTCATGATATGGTTTGTGAGAAGAACACACATGCAATGACTCCAGTGGATCCATGTGTGGTTCATGGGAAGAACACATATGCAATGACACTGGGTGAGGTTCATGATATGGTTTGTGAGAAGAACACACATGCAATGACACTGGTGGATCCATGTGTGGTCTATGAGAAGAACACACATGCAATGACACTGGGTGTGGTTCATGATATGGTTTGTGAGAAGAACACACATGCAATGACACTGGTGGATCCATGTGTGGTCTTTGGGAAGAACACACATGCAATGACACTAGATCCATGTGTGTTCTGTGAGAAGAACACACATCCAATGACTCTAGCTGTGGTTCATGAAAAGAGCAGACATGCAATGAGACTGGTGGATCCATGTGTGGTTCATGGGAAGAGCAGACATGCGATGACACTGGGTGGATCCATGTGTGGTGCATGAGAAGAGCAGACATGCGATGACACTGGGTGTGGTTCATGATATAGTTCATGAGAAGAACACACATGCAATGACACCGGTGGATCCATGTGTGGTTCATGGGAAGAACACACATGCAATGACTCTGGTTATATGTGGTTTGTGAAAAGAACAGACATGCAATGACTCTAGCTGTGGTCTGTGAGAAGAACACACATGCAATGACACTGGGTGTGGTTCATGATATGGTTTGTGAGAAGAACACACATGCAATGAAACTGGTGGATCCATGTGTGGTCTTTGGGAAGAACACACATGCAATGACACTGTTGATATGTGGTCTATGAGAAGAACACACATCCAATGACTCTAGCTGTGGTTCATGAAAAGAGAAGACATACAATGACACTAGTGGATCCATGTGTGGTTCATGGGAAGAACACACATGCAATGACACTGGGTGTGGTTCATGATATGGTTAGTGAGAAGAACACACATGCTATGACACTGGTGGATCCATGTGTGGTCTTTGGGAAGAACACACATGCAATGACACTGGTGATGTGTGGTACGTGGGAAGAGCAGACATGCAATGACAGTGGTGGATCCATGTGTGGTTCATGGGAAGAGCACACATGCAATGACACTGGGTGTGGTTCATGATATGGTATGTGGGAAGAACACACATGCAATGACACTGGTGGATCCATTTGTGGTATGTGAGAAGAACACACATGCAATGACACTGGGTGTGGTTCATGATATGGTTTGTGAGAAGAACACACATGCAATGACACTGGTTGATCCACGAGTGGTCTTTGGAAAGAACACACATGCAATGACACTGGATCCATGTGTGGTCTATGAGAAGAACACACATCCAATGACTCTAGCTATGGTTCATGAAAAGAGCAGACATGCAATGACACTGGTGGATCCATGTGTGGTTCATGGGAAGAGCAGACATGCGATGTCACTGGGTGGATCCATGTGTGGTTCATGAGAAGAGCAGACATGCGATGACACTTGGTGGATCCATGTGTGGTTCATGAGAAGAGCAGACATGCAATGACACTGGGTGTGGTTCATGATATGGTTCATGAGAAGAACACACATGCAATGACACTGGTGGATCCATGTGTGGTTCATGGGAAGAACACACATGCAATGACTCTGGTGATTTGTGGTTTGTGAAAAGAACAGACATGCAATGACTCTAGCTGTGGTCTGTGAGAAGAACACATATGCAATGACACTGGGTGTGGTTCATGATATGGTTTGTGAGAAGAACACACATGCAATGACACTGGAGGATCCATGTGTGGTCTTTGGGAATAACACACATGCAATGACACTGGATCCATGTGTGGTTTGTGAGAAGAACACACGTCCAATGACTCTAGCTATGGTTCATGAAAAGAGCAGACATGCAATGACACTGGTGGATCCATGTGTGGTTCATGGGAAGAACACACATGCGATGACTCTGGTGATATGTGGTTTGTGAAAAGAACAGACATGCAATGAATCTAGCTGTGGTTACTGAGAAGAACACACATGCAATGCCACTGGTGTGGTTCATGATATGGTTTGTGAGAAGAACACACATGCAATGACTCCAGTGGATCCATGTGTGGTTCATGGGAAGAACACATATGCAATGACACTGGGTGAGGTTCATGATATGGTTTGTGAGAAGAACACACATGCAATGACACTGGTGGATCCATGTGTGGTCTGTGAGAAGAACACACATGCAATGACACTGGGTGTGGTTCATGATATGGTTTGTGAGAAGAACACACATGCAATGACACTGGTGGATCCATGTGTGGTATTTGGGAAGAACACACATGCAATGACACTAGATCCATGTGTGGTCTGTGAGAAGAACACACATCCAATGACTCTAGCTGTGGTTCATGAAAAGAGCAGACATGCAATGAGACTGGTGGATCCATGTGTGGTTCATGGGAAGAGCAGACATGCGATGACACTGGGTGGATCCATGTGTGGTGCATGAGAAGAGCAGACATGCGATGACACTGGGTGTGGTTCATGATATGGTTCATGAGAAGAACACACATGCAATGACACCGGTGGATCCATGTGTGGTTCATGGGAAGAACACACATGCAATGACTCTGGTTATATGTGGTTTGTGAAAAGAACAGACATGCAATGACTCTAGCTGTGGTATGTGAGAAGAACACACATGCAATGACACTGGGTGTGGTTCATGATATGGTTTGTGAGAAGAACACACATGCAATGAAACTGGTGGATCCATGTGTGGTCTTTGGGAAGAACCCACATGCAATGACACTGTTGATATGTGGTCTATGAGAAGAACACACATCCAATGACTCTAGCTGTGGTTCATGAAAAGAGAAGACATACAATGACACTAGTGGATCCATGTGTGGTTCATGGGAAGAACACACATGCAATGACACTGGGTGTGGTTCATGATATGGTTAGTGAGAAGAACACACATGCTATGACACTGGTGGATCCATGTGTGGTCTTTGGGAAGAACACACATGCAATGACACTGGTGATGTGTGGTACGTGGGAAGAGCAGACATGCAATGACAGTGGTGGATCCATGTGTGGTTCATGGGAAGAGCACACATGCAATGACACTGGGTGTGGTTCATGATATGGTATGTGGGAAGAACACACATGCAATGACACTGGTGGATCCATTTGTGGTATGTGAGAAGAACACACATGCAATGACATTGGGTGTGGTTCATGATATGGTTTGTGAGAAGAACACACATGCAATGACACTGGTGGATCCACGTGTGGTCTTTGGGAAGAACACACATGCAATGACACTGGATCCATGTGTGGTCTATGAGAAGAACACACATCCAATGACTCTAGCTATGGTTCATGAAAAGAGCAGACATGCAATTACACTGGTGGATCCATGTGTGGTTCATGGGAAGAGCAGACATGCGATGTCACTGGGTGGATCCATGTGTGGTTCATGAGAAGAGCAGACATGCGATGACACTGGGTGGATCCATGTGTGGTTCATGAGAAGAGCAGCCATGCAATGACACTGGGTGTGGTTCATGATATGGTTCATGAGAAGAACACACATGCAATGACACCGGTGGATCCATGTGTGGTTCATGGGAAGAACACACATGCAATGACTCTGGTGATTTGTGGTTTGTGAAAAGAACAGACATGCAATGACTCTAGCTGTGGTCTGTGAGAAGAACACATATGCAATGACACTGGGTGTGGTTCATGATATAGTTTGTGAGAAGAACACACATGCAATGACACTGGTGGATCCATGTGTGGTCTTTGGGAATAACACACATGCAATGACACTGGATCCATGTGTGGTTTGTGAGAAGAACACACGTCCAATGACTCTAGCTATGGTTCATGAAAAGAGCAGACATGCAATGACACTGGTGGATCCATGTGTGGTTCATGGGAAGAACACACATGCGATGACTCTGGTGATATGTGGTTTGTGAAAAGAACAGACATGCAATGACTCTAGCTGTGGTTAGTGAGAAGAACACACATGCAATGCCACTGGTGTGGTTCATGATATGGTTTGTGAGAAGAACACACATGCAATGACTCCAGTGGATCCATGTGTGGTTCATGGGAAGAACACATATGCAATGACACTGGGTGAGGTTCATGATATGGTTTGTGAGAAGAACACACATGCAATGACACTGGTGGATCCATGTGTGGTCTGTGAGAAGAACACACATGCAATGACACTGGGTGTGGTTCATGATATGGTTTGTGAGAAAAACACACATGCAATGACACTGGTGGATCCCTGTGTGGTCTTTGGGAAGAACACACATGCAATGACACTGGATCCATGTGTGGTCTGTGAGAAGAACACACATCCAATGACTCTAGCTGTGGTTCATGAAAAGAGCAGACATGCAATGAGACTGGTGGATCCATGTGTTGTTTATGGGAAGAGCAGACATGCGATGACACTAGGTGGATCCATGTGTGGTTCATGAGAAGAGCAGACATGCGATGACACTGGGTGTGGTTCATGATATGGTTCATGAGAAGAACACACATGCAATGACACCGGTGGATCCATGTGTGGTTCATGGGAAGAACACACATGCAATGACTCTGGTTATATGTGGTTTGTGAAAAGAACAGACATGCAATGACTCTAGCTGTGGTCTGTGAGAAGAACACACATGCAATGACACTGGGTGTGGTTCATGATATGGTTTGTGAGAAGAACACACATGCAATGAAACTGGTGGATCCATGTGTGGTCTTTGGGAAGAACACACATGCAATGACACTGTTGATATGTGGTCTATGAGAAGAACACACATCCAATGACTCTAGCTGTGGTTCATGAAAAGAGCAGACATACAATGACACTAGTGGATCCATGTGTGGTTCATGGGAAGAACACACATGCAATGACACTGGGTGTGGTTCATGATATGGTTAGTGAGAAGAACACACATGCCATAACACTGGTGGATCCATGTGTGGTCTTTGGGAAGAACACACATGCAATGACACTGGTGATGTGTGGTACGTGGGAAGAGCAGACATGCAATGACAGTGGTGGATCCATGTGTGGTTCATGGGAAGAGCACACATGCAATGACACTGGGTGTGGTTCATGATATGGTATGTGGGAAGAACACACATGCAATGACACTGGTGGATCCATTTGTGGTATGTGAGAAGAACACACATGCAATGACACTGGGTGTGGTTCATGATATGGTTTGTGAGAAGAACACACATGCAATGACACTGGTGGATCCACGTGTGGTCTTTGGGAAGAACACACATGCAATGACACTGGATCCATGTGTGGTCTGTGAGAAGAACACACATCCAATGACTCTAGCTATGGTTCATGAAAAGAGCAGACATGCAATGACACTGGTGGATCCATGTGTGGTTCATTGGAAGAGCAGACATTGGATGTCACTGGGTGGATCCATGTGTGGTTCATGAGAAGAGCAGACATGCGATGACACTAGGTGGATCCATGTGTGGTTCATGAGAAGAGCAGACATGCGATGACACTGGGTGTGGTTCATGAGAAGAACACACATGCAATGACACCGGTGGATCCATGTGTGGTTCATGGGAAGAACACACATGCAATGACTCTAGTGATTTGTGGTTTGTGAAAAGAACAGACATGCAATGACTCTAGCTGTGGTCTGTGAGAAGAACACACATGCAATGACACTGGGTGTTGTTCATGATATGGTTTGTGAGAAGAACACACATGCAATGAAACTGGTGGATCCATGTGTGGTCTTTGGGAAGAACACACATGCAATGACACTGTTGATATGTGGTCTATGAGAAGAACACACATCCAATGACTCTAGCTGTGGTTCATGAAAAGAGAAGACATACAATGACACTAGTGGATCCATGTGTGGTTCATGGGAAGAACACACATGCAATGACACTGGGTGTGGTTCATGATATGGTTAGTGAGAAGAACACACATGCTATGACACTGGTGGATCCATGTGTGGTCTTTGGGAAGAACACACATGCAATGACACTGGTGATGTGTGGTACGTGGGAAGAGCAGACATGCAATGACAGTGGTGGATCCATGTGTGGTTCATGGGAAGAGCACACATGCAATGACACTGGGTGTGGTTCATGATATGGTATGTGGGAAGAACACACATGCAATGACACTGGTGGATCCATTTGTGGTATGTGAGAAGAACACACATGCAATGACACTGCGTGTGGTTCATGATATGGTTTGTGAGAAGAACACACATGCAATGACACTGGTGGATCCACGTGTGGTCTTTGGGAAGAACACACATGCAATGACACTGGATCCATGTGTGGTCTGTGAGAAGAACACACATCCAATGACTCTAGCTATGGTTCATGAAAAGAGCAGACATGCAATGACACTGGTGGATCCATGTGTGGTTCATGGGAAGAGTAGACATGCGATGTCACTGGGTGGATCCATGTGTGGTTCATGAGAAGAGCAGACATGCGATGACACTGGGTGGATCCATGTGTGGTTCATGAGAAGAGCAGACATGCGATGACACTGGGTGTGGTTCATGATATGGTTCATGAGAAGAACACACATGCAATGACACCGGTGGATCCATGTGTGGTTCATGGGAAGAACACACATGCAATGACTCTGGTGATTTGTGGTTTGTGAAAAGAACAGACATGCAATGACTCTAGCTGTGGTCTGTGAGAAGAACACATATGCAATGACACTGGGTGTGGTTCATGATATAGTTTGTGAGAAGAACACACATGCAATGACACTGGTGGATCCATGTGTGGTCTTTGGGAATAACACACATGCAATGACACTGGATCCATGTGTGGTTTGTGAGAAGAACACACGTCCAATGACTCTAGCTATGGTTCATGAAAAGAGCAGACATGCAATGACACTGGTGGATCCATGTGTGGTTCATGGGAAGAACACACATGCGATGACTCTGGTGATATGTGGTTTGTGAAAAGAACAGACATGCAATGACTCTAGCTGTGGTTAGTGAGAAGAACACACATGCAATGCCACTGGTGTGGTTCATGATATGGTTTGTGAGAAGAACACACATGCAATGACTCCAGTGGATCCATCTGTGGTTCATGGGAAGAACACATATGCAATGACACTGGGTGAGGTTCATGATATGGTTTGTGAGAAGAACACACATGCAATGACACTGGTGGATCCATGTGTGGTCTGTGAGAAGAACACACATGCAATGACACTGGGTGTGGTTCATGATATGGTTTGTGAGAAGAACACACATGCAATGACACTGGTGGATCCCTGTGTGGTCTTTGGGAAGAACACACATGCAATGACACTGGATCCATGTGTGGTCTGTGAGAAGAACACACATCCAATGACTCTAGCTGTGGTTCATGAAAAGAGTAGACATGCAATGAGACTGGTGGATCCATGTGTTATTTATGGGAAGAGCAGACATGCGATGACACTAGGTGGATCCATGTGTGGTTCATGAGAAGAGCAGACATGCGATGACACTGGGTGTGGTTCATGAGAAGAACACACATGCAATGACACCGGTGGATCCATGTGTGGTTCATGGGAAGAACACACATGCAATGACTCTGGTTATATGTGGTTTGTGAAAAGAACAGACATGCAATGACTCTAGCTGTGGTCTATGAGAAGAACACACATGCAATGACACTGGGTGTGGTTCATGATATGGTTTGTGAGAAGAACACACATGCAATGAAACTGGTGGATCCATGTGTGGTCTTTGGGAAGAACACACATGCAATGACACTGTTGATATGTGGTCTATGAGAAGAACACACATCCAATGACTCTAGCTGTGGTTCATGAAAAGAGCAGACATACAATGACACTAGTGGATCCATGTGTGGTTCATGGGAAGAACACACATGCAATGACACTGGGTGTGGTTCATGATATGGTTAGTGAGAAGAACACACATGCAATGACACTGGTGGATCCATGTGTGGTCTTTGGGAAGAACACACATGCAATGACACTGGTGATGTGTGGTACGTGGGAAGAGCAGACATGCAATGACAGTGGTGGATCCATGTGTGGTTCATGGGAAGAGCACACATGCAATGACACTGGGTGTGGTTCATGATATGGTATGTGGGAAGAACACACATGCAATGACACTGGTGGATCCATTTGTGGTATGTGAGAAGAACACACATGCAATGACACTGGGTGTGGTTCATGATATGGTTTGTGAGAAGAACACACATGCAATGACACTGGATCCATGTGTGGTCTGTGAGAAGAACACACATCCAATGACTCTAGCTATGGTTCATGAAAAGAGCAGACATGCAATGACACTGGTGGATCCATGTGTGGTTCATTGGAAGAGCAGACATGCGATGTCCCTGGGTGGATCCATGTGTGGTTCATGAGAAGAGCAGACATGCGATGACACTGGGTGGATCCATGTCTAGGCCCCAGTGGAGCCATCGATGGCAGCCGCCGTTCCCGTCCAGCCCCTCGTCCCAGCTACCGACGGAGACGCCGAAGAGGAGCCCCCCGCCGGCGAGGAGGCCCCCGTCGGTCACAAGCAGATCATGCACTTCTTGGGAACCTACAATCCAGATAAGTACATCGCTCTGCTGAACCCCTACGACACCGACATCGACGACCTATGGTCGGAGGTAACTTGGGTTTGCTCCCCTCCCCTGGTTCTTCTACCGTTTGTTAGAAATAATGGTCTAATCTATTTAAAATTTAGCTGGTATTGTCATGTTTAATATTCTGGAATTAATCATGGAAATTGTGCCTAATTATCCAACACCGTTCCCATCGTTGGATGCTAGATCTTGGTTTATTAGGATCCGCTTGTTCACATTTCGATTGCTCGATCTTCTTACACCATCTACTCCCCCATTTTCCCTTTCTTCCAATAGGTTTCCGGCAGCGACGTCTGCAGCGATGACGAGTCCATTCACACCAAGGCTCGTCAGGTGCTAAGGAGGCTGCGGGCCGGCAAGTACGACGGCTTCCTCAGGGACCCCTACAGCTGCCCCTTCCGCAAGGAGGGTGTCTACTGCTTGACGAGTCGTGCCGCCGGCGGCACTGTCTTGAACACCTTACTGAAGCATGCAGAGGCCGCGGGCTCCGGCATCCACAAAAGCGGCAAGCCCGAGCCCGCGAACATCAACGCCTACATCGCTGAACACCGTGCAGTCTGCATTCACCTCCGAAACCTCCAGCGGGTGGCCATCAAAGAGGGTCGCATGCCTCCAATCAGGCCCAAGGCCCCCAAGTCCAAGAAACTAGGCAGCAAGAAGTGGCAGAAGCACCAGAGGGAGATGGCGGAGGCGCGGGCGCTTGCAGGATGTGCCTGCAGCTGCGGCGACTGCCTCTGCTGCCCAGCAGCTCCTTTCTAGCTATATCCTATTTCTGGCTAAATGCATCGAACCTCATTAAGCAACCTACTTTCTATCGCTATATCCTATTTAGCTGCGCACAGCTATATCTACATTTGTTTTGTTTTCTGAATGAATGTATTCTGCTTGGTGTGGTTTGCTGCTCTAGATTTGCTACCTGTTCGGAGGCAAAAAGAGGTCCAAAAGGGAACGAAATATCAAAGTGAGAATCTTCTCTAGATTTGCTACCAATTTGGGAAAAATGAAACATATATGTTTAGCGAGAGAGGAAAAGGGCACTGCTCCAAACTGCCAGTTAAGAAGCTACCATCTTGATAAGCTACAAGACACATACATAAACATAACACAACGAGGGTTAAATTTATTTTACTAGTATCACTTGATGCATTAGACATCTTGGCAAGCTAACTGAGTTCCACAAAACAGAAACATAACACTGACAAGTAAAATTTAATTCACTCCTCATCAGACCACTTGACGCGCTTGCCATCATTACAGGTACTCCACATCCGACGAACTTCTTTGTCCCAAATGGCATCTGACTTGGCTTTCCTATCTTCAGCGTCCTGCAGAACAATTAGTGGTGCATCACATGCCTGATTATTGTCGCTAGAAGATGCCGCCTCTCTGTTTGCCGCTTCAGCTGCAGCCTCTCCGTCAGTTACTTCTTCAGCTGCAAGCTCTCTTTCAGCTGCTTCTGCAGCCTCTCTGTCAGCTACTTCTTTAGCTGCAAGCTCTCTTTCAGCTGCTTCTGCAGCCTCTCTGTCAGTTGCTTCAGATGAATTTCTTTGCATATTCAACTTCAAACTCAGCTATTCGGCATTTTCTACAAAGGGCTCCCCTAAGCTCGTCTTCTTGTACAACTGGTAGGTCACGTAAGCATCTATGGCTGCATACTTCAGGTTTATATCAGACAACGGCCACTCGTTCCAGAAATTGTGCCTATCCGTAGAGAAATCTTCCTTCATTGTGACATACGACTCATCGAGGATTCTAGTTGCGAGTGATGCCATTCCATCCTTCTTCCTGCCCCTAGGATCTTGACAAGATGCTGAATATCGATCCAGTTGTGCGCAGGAATTATAATTTCCTCTTGATACAATTTCGAAAAATCAGTTGTTGTGTCGACAGTGCAGAAAACAATTCCCCTTTTTTCAAGGAATTGGCGCAGCGCCGGACATCTCCTGTCAGTCCTGAAAGTATGTAGTTTGTCATCACCAAAATTTGTAACTACAAATATTTTGTCAATGCAAGATCATCATCTCAATATAATTTTGAAAAGTTTAGTAAATGCAAGATCAAGACTCTCAACATTGTGTTGTCATAATTTATTTGGTTTTGCTATTTCTCAGTCGACTGAACGAGTTGCACATTTCTTTTAACTACGGTTGCACTTTTCTTAGGTGATTGAGACTTAAGAAAATCTCAGTCGATTGAGACATAGGCAAACCCTAATTTATTTGGTCCTAAGTAAAATCCAGTAGTTGCAAGATGAGCAAGTGGATAAAGAACAAGAGGAGAAAACCCTAAAAGCGGTTAGCTACAGAGAGCAGATCTACAAACCGGGAGAGGTGGTAGATGAGGACGTGTTTCCGCATGGCAAGTTGAACGACGGCGACTTCATTCACTTCATATGGGTGCTCTGGGGTGTACTCCAGATCCAATCCCACAAACTTGTCCTCGTCTATCCCAAGCCGACCCTCTTATATCCTCAGGACACGCACCACTGTCTCCTCCTCGTTGGTGTAGACAACGTCTATCTTCTTGTTGTCATGGGTAGTGAAGCTTGTCTCTAGCACTTGGTAGAAAGAGGGTCTTTGGTCCAGCGCCCAAATTCCATCGGTCCCGGTTCGTTTCCATAATCGGGACCATGGCACGAACCGGGACCAAAAACCCCACGACGGTCAGCAGTCCAGGACAATTAATGTAAATTAATTCGGGGCAGAAATTAATTCGAGGCAGAAATTAATTCGAGGTAGAAATTGAATTGATCAGTATTTTTGAAAAAATCTTTCACAAATTAATCGAGACAAAGATCTAAATTGAGACATTTTATTATTCGACCATAAATTTTTCCATACAAAGATGCGACTTTACAAATTTTCCTAGTCAACAACACTTCCGCTGCCGCTATCCTCCGAGCCGCCAGCTTCCTCGTCGTCGTCGGACGAAATCTCCATGATTTCGGTGTTGTTCGGGAGACGGAGCTCCTCTGCGCGGCTAGCGGCGTCAATGGCGGTGTAGATGGTCCATCCAGGGACGGACCAGAACATCTCCCGCCCTTCTTGGTTGCGGTGATCCGGGTGCACCAGGCGCCCATCCACGATACGGTTGCCAAGCTGGGCCTTCCGCTCCTTCTTGAACAGCCGGGGCCAGTACTCGCTGGCCGCCGCGTACCGGGGCAACACCCTCATGCACGCGGGCAGCTGGCGGCGACGCTCCGCGATGACGCACTCCATCTCGTATCCGCGAGGGTTGAGGAGCGGAGCCACCAGCACACCCGCCTCACTGATGTGAAATCCTGCATGCAAGGTCGCGCGCGGCGGTGCGAGGATGCCGTAGTACGCAAACATCACCGACTCGTAGTGTTGAGCATGGGCACCTCCATGGCGGCGCAGTGGAGATTGGAGAGGGAGGGGAGGCGAGACGGCGGTGCGGTGGAGAGGCGATGGCTAAAGGGGTGGGGTGGAGATGGACCGCAGAGAGGCCGAGGCGATGGCGAAAGCGAGTGCTGTGGCCTCATATTTATAGAGTGCATAGACCTTCCATGGCGGCAAGGAGAAGACGGGAAGAAGATAGTAGATGACAGGAAGAAGAAGAGTGGTTTCTGCGAGGCAGGGGAACGGTGGAACAGTCAATGTGCTTTTATGGTAGGGGTTAACGATTGGGACGGAAGTCCAAGGAGAGACACGTGGCGGTGGCTGTTCCAGCTTCTGAGTAAACAAAAAATAATTATAACGCCGATACATGGGCCCTGTTTTGTCACGTCAATACACTGGGTAAGGGCGGGTTGTCCTATCCACTGTGTCAACGCTGCAAGCCTACGTGACAGCCACCCCGCCTAAGCGACGGGAGCGACATAACAGGGAGAACTGACAGGGGGGGCCCAACTTGACGCCCGTTAGCCTGATTTTTTTATTGAAATGTAAAGTTGAATTCGTGCCAAAAAAGACCCTCTGAGTATTTGGCACATCAACTGTAGTCATCCCAGCTAATTTCAGGGAACTTGGGTACCGTGTTGCCTATACACCCCAACTTTCGGGCCGCCAAATGATATTCTCATCCACTAGTGTCATTATATGTGTGTTCTTTTCATTAACCACAGCTAGAGTCATTGCATGTCTGTTCTTCTCACAAACCACATAAGGGTACACCAGTGTCATTGCATGTTTGTTCTTTTCATGAACCACAGTTAGAGTCATTGCCTGTCTGTTCCTTTCACAAACCACACATGGATCCACCAGTGTCATTGGATGTGTGTTATTTTCATGAACCACACCCAGTGTCATTGCATGTGGGTTCTTCTCACAAACCACACATGGATCCACCAGTGTCATTGCATGTGTGTTCTTTTCATGAACCACACCCAGTGTCATTGCATGTCTGTTCTTCTCACAAACCACACATGGATCCACCAGTGTCATTGCATGTGTGTTCTTCTCACAAACCACATATGGATCCACTAGAGTTCATTGCATGTCTGTTCTCCTCACAAACCACATATGGATCCACCAGTGTCATTGCATGTCTATTCTTTTCATGAACCACATCCAGTGTCATTGCATGTATGTTCCTTTCATAAACCACACATGGATCAACTAGTGTCATTGCATGTGTGTTCTTTTACTGAACCACACCCAGTGTCATTGCATGTGTGTTCTTTTCATTAAACCACATAAGGATACACCAGTGTCATTGGATGTCTGTTCTTTTCACGAACCACATATGGATCCACCAGAGTTCATTGCATGTCTGTTCTTTTCACAAACAACATATGGATCCACTAGTGTCATTGGATGTGTGTTCTTTTCATGAACCACACCCAGTGTTATTGCATGTTTGTTCCTTTCATAAACCACACATGGATCCACCAGTGTCATTGGATGTGTGTTCTTTTCATGAACCACACCTAGTGTCATTGCATGTGTGTTCTTCTCACAAACCACACATGGATCCACTAGTGTCATTGCATGTGTGTTCTTTTAATGAACCACACCAAGTGTCATTGAATGTCTGTTCTTCTCACAAATCACACATGGATCCACCAGTGTCATTGCATGTGTGTTCTTCTCACAAACCACATATGGATCCACCAGAGTTCATTGCATGTCTGTTCTCCTCACAAACCACATATGGATCCACCAGTGTCATTGCATGTCTGTTCTTTTCATGAACCACACCCAGTGTCATTGCATGTATGTTCCTTTCATAAACCACACATGGATCAACCAGTGTCATTGCATGTGTGTTCTTTTCATGAACCACACCCAGTGTCATTGCATGTGTGTTCTTTTCATGAACCACACCCAGTGTCATTGCATGTGTGTTCTTTTCATTAAACCACATAAGGATACACCACTGTCATTGGATGTCTGTTCTTTTCACGAACCACATATGGATCCACCAGAGTTCATTGCATGTCTGTTCTTTTCACAAACAACATATGGATCCACTAGTGTCATTGGATGTGTGTTCTTTTCATGAACCACACCCAGTGTTATTGCATGTTTGTTCCTTTCATAAACCACACATGGATCCACCAGTGTCATTGGATGTGTGTTCTTTTCATGAACCACACCTAGTGTCATTGCATGTGTGTTCTTCTCACAAACCACACATGGATCCACTAGTGTCATTGCATGTGTGTTCTTTTAATGAACCACACCAAGTGTCATTGAATGTCTGTTCTTCTCACAAATCACACATGGATCCACCAGTGTCATTGCATGTGTGTTCTTCTCACAAACCACATATGGATCCACCAGAGTTCATTGCATGTCTGTTCTCCTCACAAACCACATATGGATCCACCAGTGTCATTGCATGTCTGTTCTTTTCATGAACCACACCCAGTGTCATTGCATGTATGTTCCTTTCATAAACCACACATGGATCAACCAGTGTCATTGCATGTGTGTTCTTTTCATGAACCACACCCAGTGTCATTGCATGTGTGTTCTTTTCATTAAACCACATAAGGATACACCACTGTCATTGGATGTCTGTTCTTTTCACGAACCACATATGGATCCACCAGAGTTCATTGCATGTCTATTCTTTTTCACAAACAACATATGGATCCACTAGTGTAATTGGATGTGTGTTCTTTTCATGAACCACACCCAGTGTTATTGCAGGTTTGTTCCTTTCATAAACCACACATGGATCCACCAGTGTCATTGCATGTGTGTTCATTTCATTAACCATACCTAGAGTCATTCCATGTCTGTTCTTCTCACAAACCACATAAGGATACACCAGTGTCATTGCATGTCTGATCTTTTCATGAACCACAGCTAGAGTCATTGCATGTCTGTTCCTTTCACAAACCACACATGGATCCACCAGTGTCATTGGATGTGTGTTATTTCCATGAACCACACCCAGTGTTGTTGCATGTGTGTTCTTCTCATAAACCACACATGGATCCAACAGTGTCATTGCATGTGTGTTCTTCTCACAAACCACATATGGATCCACCAGAGTTCATTGCATGTCTGTTCTTTTCACAAACCACATATGGATCAACGAGTGTCATTGGATGTGTGTTCTTTTCATGAACCACACCTAGTGTCATTGCATGTCTGTTCCTTTCATAAACCACACATGGATCCACCAGTGTCATTGCATGTGTGTTCTTTTGATTAACCACACCCAGTGTCATTGCGTGTGTTCTTCTCACAAACCACACATGGAACCACAGTCAGAGTTCATTGCATGTCTCTTCCTCTCACAAACCACATATGGATCCACCAGTGTCATTGGATGTGTGTTCTTTTCATGAACCACACCCAGTGTCATTGCATGTGTGTTCTTCTCACAAACCACACATGGATCCACCAGTGTCATTGCATGTGTGTTCTTCTCACAAACCACACCCAGTGTCATTGGATATGTGTTCTTCTAACAAACCACACATAGATCCACCAGAGTTCATTGCATGTCTGTTCTTCTCACCAACGAAACATGGATACACCAGTGTCATTGGATGTCTGTTCTTTTCATGAACCACAGCTAGAGTCATTGCATGTATGTTCTTCTTACAAACCACATAAGGATCCACCAGTGTCATTGGATGTGTGTTCTTTTCATGAACGACACCTAGTGTCATTGCATGTGTGTTCTTCTCACAAACCACACATGGATCCACCAGTGTCATTGCATGTGTGTTCTTCTCACCAACCACATATGGATCCACCAGAGTTCATTGCATGTTTGTTCTTTTGACAAACCACATATGGATCAACCAGTGTCATTGGATGTGTGTTCTTTTCATGAACCACACCCAGTGGCATTGCATGTCTGTTCCTTTCATAAACCAGACATGGATCCACCAGTGTCATTGCATGTGTGTTCTTTTCATGAACCAAAGCTAGAGTCATTGCATGTCTGTTCTTCTCATAAACCACATAAGGATACACCAGTGTCATTGCATGTGTGTTCTTTTCATGAACCATAGCTAGAGTCATTGCATGTGTGTTCTTTTTCACAAACCACATAAGGATCCACCAGTGTCATTGGATGTGTGTTCTTTTCATGAACCACACCCACTGTCATTGCATGTCTATTCCTTTCATAAACCACACATGGATCCACCAGTGTCATTGCATGTGTGTTCTTTTCATTAACTACAACTAGAGTCATTGCATGTCTGTTCTTCTCACAAACAACATAAGGGTACACTAGTGTCATTACATGTCTATTCTTTTCATGAACCACAGATAGATTCATTGCATGTCTGTTCCTTTCACAAACCACACATGGATCCACCAGTGTCATTAGATGTGTTCTCTTTTCATGGACCACACCCAGTGTCGTTGCAAGTGTGTTCTTCTCACAAACCACACATGGATCCAGCGGTGTCATTGCATGTGTGTTCTTTCATGAACCACACCCAGTGTCATTGCATGTATGTTCTTCTCACAAACTACACATGGATCCACCAGTGTCATTGCATGTGTGTTCTTCTCACAAACCACATATGGAATCACCAGAGTTCATTGCATGTCCGTTCTTTTCACAAACAATATATGGATCCACCAGTGTCATTGGATCTGTGTTCTTTTCATGAACCACACCCAGTGTCATTGCATGTCTATTCCTTTCATAAACAACACATGGATCCACCAGTGTCATTGCATGTGTGTTCTTTTCATTAACCACAGCTAGAGTCATTGCATGTATGTTCTTCTCACAAACACATAAGGATACACTAGTGTCATTGCATGTCTGTTCTTTTCATGAACCATTGCTAGAGTCATTGCATGTAAGTTCCTTTCACAAACCACACATGGATCCACCAGTGTCACTGGATGTGTGTTTTTTCATGAATGACACCCAGTGTCATTGCATGTGTGTTCTTCTCACAAACCACACATGGATCCACCAGTGTCATTGCATGTGTGTTCTTCTCACAAACCGCATATGGATCCACCAGAGTTCATTGCATGTCTTTGTCCTCACAAACCACATATGGATCAACCAGTGTCATTGGATTTGTGTTCTTTTCATGAACCACACCCAGTGTCATTGCATGTATGTTCCCTTCATAAACCACGCATGGATCCACTAGTGTCATTGCATGTGTGTTCTTTTCATTAACCACACCTAGTGTCATTGCATGTGTGTTCTTCTCACAAACCACACATGGACCCACCAGTTTCATTGCATGTGTGTTCTTCTCACAAACCACACCAAGGGGCATTGCATGTGTGTTCTTCTCACAAACCACACATATATCCACCAGTGTCATTGCATGTGTGTTCTTCTCACAAACCACAGATGGATCCACTAGAGTTCATTGCATGTCCGTTCTTTTCACAAACCACATATGGATCCACTAGTGTCATTGGATGTGTGTTCTTTTCATGAACCACACCCAGTGTCATTGCATGTTTGTTCTATTCATAAAGCACACATGGATCCACCAGTGTCATTGCATGTGTGTTCTTTTCATGAACCACAGCTAGAATCATTGCATGTTTGTTCTTCTCATAAACCACATAAGGATACACCAGTGTCATTGCATGTGTGTTCTTTTATGAACCACAACTAGAGTCATTGCATGTGTGTTCTTTTTCACAAACCACATAAGGATCCACCAGTGTCATTGGATGTGTGTCCTTTTCATGAACCACACCCAGTGTCATTGCATGTCTGTTCCTTTCAAAAACCACACATGGATCCACCAGTGTCATTGCATGTGTGTTCTTTTCATTAACCACAACTAGAGTCATCGCATGTCTATTCTTCTCACAAACCACATAAGGGTACACTAGTGTCATTGCATGTCCGTTCTTTTCATGAACCACAACTAGGGTCATTGCATATCTATTCCTTCGCAAACCACACATGCATCCACCAGTGTCATTGGATGTGTGTTCTTTTCATGAACCACACCCAGTGTCGTTGCATGTGTGTTCTTCTCACAAACCACACATGGATCCACAAGTGTCATTGCATGTGTGTTCTTTTCATGAACCACACCAGTGTCATTGCATGTATGTTCTTCTCACAAACCACACATAGATCCACCAGTGTCATTTCATGTGTGTTCTTCTCACAAACTACATATGGATCCACCGGAGTTCATTTCATGTCTGTTCTTTTCACAAACCACATATGGATCCACAAGTGTCATTGGATGTGTGTTATTTTCATGAACCACACCCAATGTCATTGCATGTCTGTTCCTTTCATAAACCACACATGGATCCACCACTGTCATTGCATGTGTGTTATTTTCATTAACCACAGCTAGAGTCATTGCATGTCTGTTCTTCTCACAAACCACATAAGGATACACCAGTGTCATTGCATGTCTGTTCTTTTCATAAACCATAGCTAGAGTCATTGTATGTATGTTCCTTTCACAAACCACACATGGATCCATCAGTGTCACTGGATGTGTGTTCTTTTCATGAATGACACCCAGTGTCATTGCATGTGTGTTCTTCTCACAACCACACGTGGATCCACCAGTGTCATTGCATGTGTGTTCTTCTCACAAACCACATATGGATCCACCAGAGTTCATTGCATGTCTTTCTCCTCACAAACCACATATGGATCAACCAGTGTCATTGGATTTGTGTTCTTTTCATGAACCACACCCATTGTCATTGCATGTATGTTCCTTTCATAAACCACACATGGATCCACCAGTGTCATTGCATGTGTGTTTTTTCATTAACCATACCTAGTGTCATTGCATGTGTGTTCTTCTCACAAACCACACATGGATCCACCAGTGTCATTGCATGTGTGTTCTTCTCACAAACCACACACCCAGTGTCATTGGATGTGTGTTCTTCTCACAAACCACACATAGATCCACCAGAGTTCATTGCATGTCTGTTATTCTCACCAACCACACATGGATCCACCAGTGTCATTGCATGTCTGTTCTTTTCATGAACCAGAGCTAGAGTCATTGCATGTCCGTTCTTCTCACAAACCACATAAGGATCCACCAGTGTCATTGGATGTGTGTTCTTTTCATGAACCACACCCAGTGTCATTGCATGTGTGTTCTTCTCATAAACCACACATGGATCCACCAGTGTCATTGCATGTGTGTTCTTCTCGCAAACCACAGATGGATCAACCAGAGTTCATTGCATGTTTGTTCTTTTCACAAACCACATATGGATCCACCGGTGTCATTGGATGTGTGTTCTTTTCATGATGCACACCAAGTGTCATTGCGTGTCTGTTCCTTTCATAAACCACACATGGATCCACTAGTGTCATTGCATGTGTGTTCTTTTCATGCACCACATCTAGAGTCATTGCATGTCTGTTCTTCTCACAAACCACATAAGGATACACTAGTGTCATTGCATGTGTGTTCTTTTCATGAACCACAGTTAGAGTCATTGCATGTGTGTTCTTTTTCACAAACCACATAAGGATCCACCAGTGTCATTGGATGTGTGTTCTTTTCACAAACCACATAAGGATACACAAGTCTCATTGGATGTGTTTTCTTTTCATGAACCACACCCAGTGTGATTGCATGTTTGTTCTTTTCACAAACCACATATGGATCCACCAGAGTCATTGGATGTGTGTTCTTTTCATGAACCACACCAAGTGTTATTGCATGTCTGTTCCTTTCATAAACCACACATAGATCCGCCCTTGTCATTGCATGTGTGTTCTTTTCATGAACCACAGCTAGAGTCATTGAATGTCTGTTCTTCGCACAAACCACATAAGGATACACCAGTGTCATTGCATGGAGAATATCATTTTGCGGCCCGAAAGTTGGGGTGGCCAGGCAACGCGGTACCCAAGTTGATTTTTATCACCGTGATTAGAAAAGTTGGGGCGCCAATTGCTGAGAGGGGTCTTTCGAGTGAATGATGGCCAAACCCAATATTTTCAAATCGCGCCCATTAAGTCAGGATATTCCGTTACACTAGTTCCTGTTGTGCCCCTTCTTCGTCGGTCACTCTTCTTAGACACCCTGCACGTGTCTTTCCTAACTCTCGACACTGAATCTTGCTGTGGCGGCGGCGGTGGTCCCTTTTCTTCCCTTCCCCGACCCTAAATCTGTCGGCGACGGAGGACCTTTTTTCTCCCTCCCCTGACACTGAATCCGGCGGTGGCGGCCCAGCATGTCTTGCAAGGAGAAGGTTGTAGCTACATCGCTGACTGAAAAGGGTCCGTCGGGGCCCAAGTCTGGGGCTCAACGCGTAGCAACGGCGAGGTCTTCAGCCCCGGTTAGCAAGGAGGCCAGCAAGGTTTCTGCTCCCAAGGTACCTACGAGCAGCGGGTTGAAGAGAAAAACAAGGCTGGCGGCGGATTGTTTGGCTCCGGTGGGCGGATGCAGCACTCAGATCTCGGAAAAAAACCCAGGAGAAGAGAGAGAGGTGATTTTTTTCTTATCTGTGCCTTATCTTGCAAGTAGATTAGTTACGACATAATAGAATCGAATGAACTAAAATGTTCCCCTTTTTAATCAAATTAGGCACAGCTTTGATACAAGGGACCTATATGAGTTCATAGTTCATGTTCGGCAGTACACTGCAAAGCTTGATTTTGGTTGCGAGAGGGTTGTGTTTGGGCAAGATGTGCATCTGCTTGTTAATTGCAAAGAGGTTGTGTATGTTTCGTAGCTGGTAGATATGCTTGCCGCTAGAATTCCCTGGGGTTCTAGACAGAGGAGAAAATTGGTGTGGCGCAACATGAATGATACCTATTAGCAAATTGAGCACTCCCATGAGCTTCAGATGATTTGGGAGTGTTGTGCAGCTAATCGTAAGGTGAAAGTTGAAGCGATGATTGATGATATGTATGCTGATGCTGGAGATCTTGCTGCCAGAGCTTCCGCTCCTAAAGAATACGGACCAATAGATGCTGATCTAGATAAGTTCAGTATATGCATAGAGGTGGATTCATACATGGCAAAACTTGATGAGGGAGTTAATAAGCCAGGTTTGTCATGTACTATGGAGATCACTGTCGATTCCAAAAACATAACTCCTGATGAAATGAGAGAGATGATCGGTAAGGAAATCAGTATTGGCCCTAAGCAGATGGCAAAAATCCGGTGGTGGCATCATAAGAAGCAGCAATTCATAGATGTTTTGGATACTAAAGATCTTATGCAGATTATGCGGCGAAAGAAGCGAACCAGGAAGGTGTTCTTCCTTGGTACCATTTCTGATGTTGTTGAACAGGTTATAGTGGATGTAGATGCCCCTGTAGTGGCTAAACAGAATGAGGTGGTCGACGTTGATGAGATATGATGAGAGCTGCTACCCTGGGCTTGTCATATGGACCGCGGGGTTCCCCTGCCTGTATTTGTAATATTGACTACTGTTGCCTTTAGAGCGTGCTTCTGTGATTATGTTTGTTGAGAGATTGCGATATAATGTTGTGCGAGCTTTTGAGATTTTCGGACATGTCACTCACTGAAACCATCGTTGTTGTAATAAGACATAAGTACATTGTAGTTGACACGATTATGTCTCTTAAGATGACGTACCGTATTTGTTTCTGTTATTATGTTTGTTGGGACATTGTAATGTAATGTTTTGTGAAACCATGACTGGACTAGTGATGCATAAATACATTGTAGTTGACATGATTATGTTTCTTGAGATGATGTACTGTACTTGTTTCTATTATTTTGTTTGTTGAGAGACTGTAATGTAATGTTTTGCGAAACCATGACAGGACAAGTGATGTGTAAGTACCTTGTAGTCGACATGATTTTGTTTCTTGAGTTGATGTAATATACTTGTTTTTGTGATTACGTTTGTTGAGAGATTGTAATGTGATGTTTTGTGAAACCATGTTGTGGTTATGTTTGTTGGGAGATTATAATGTAATATTTTGTGAAACCATGACTAAAGAAGTGATGCATAAGTACCTTGTAGTTGACATGATTTTGTTTCTTTGGATGATGTAATATACTGGTATGTTTTCGTTAGGCAATGAAATTGGGATGGAGGGAGTGCAGGATTAATATTTGAAATGAGAATGTGTGAAGAGAATCCATATCAGGCAAGAGACAGTAATCCAGGGAAAGGGCATGGTATTCATTAAACTATTGTAACATGCCAATTTAGTCATCGTTGCAGCGGTAGAAGGGATGCTCTCTCTCTCTCTCTCTCTCTCTCTCTCTCTCTCTCTCTCTCTCTCTCCGATGCCGACGCCATCGTCGTCGCCGTCGCCTGCAACAACGCATTCGCCATGCTGTCCTTGAACGGCAAGGACGACCAGTCGAGCAGCGACAGCCTTCTCTCCGACATCGAGTATTCCTTCCATGATGTGAGTTCCTCTCTTTTCTCAGGCTAGGGTTAGGCAATGGTAAATCTCTCGATCTGAGATCCATATGTGCATGCAATCATGTTCGATTTCAGCTTTGCGTTTACCTATAGGTACCAAGGAGGATCTACGACTCTGAATGGGAGGGCCTAGATCTCGATGGAGAAGTGCCATGTAACCATGGGCTAAAACTAAGGAGATATGTTGCATTCGAAGGCAGTAACACTGGGAGAAGGTTTTTGGGCTATACAAATCAGGTTTGTTTACATTATGTGCAACTGTGACATGAAGTAAAATGTATCGTCCATGTTCATAACACTATAGTGTGTGTGTTTTTAGGTTGGCCCGGTGTGTAAAGCAGTAGAGTGGGTGGATCTTGAGTGTAACTACCTCGGTGAATTACGCTCTTGGTTACAAGCCTGGATGAGCGTAAATGGTTAAAATAGTACGGTGGGGCCAAATGCCACTCACAGGTAGACCTTTCGGCCGTCCTAACCATTTCCAAACATCGGGACAAGAACGAGCGACGTAATCGGCAGGCGAAGGGATCAACTACATACACAATGAGTGTGTATGCAAGGCACCATACAATAGTCCTCAGAGCCATTCCATCTAAAAGAAATAGAAATATTGCAACGCCATACGGCAAGATCCAAATATCCTAGATAGATATAATAGTTTAGGATATCTCCTCATACATCAAACATCAGAGTATCAGGTGGAAGCGGAAAACAAGATCCGAGTACGGATAAGAAGCAAATCGGCATAAGATGCCCTATAAATAAACACATCCCGCCCACATATCTCACGGATCCCCGTTCCCGGAATCTCTACACCGAGTGATCGTTGCCAACATCGTCCGTCTCCTCCACCCAGTATCCATCTTGCGAGTTCACCGGTTCATCTGAATCAAACAATTTATCGTGTGAGACCCTAGGGGTACTCAGCAAGTCTTTATGCCTCTAAAGGGGACACAACCTGGGGTGACGCAATTGCAGCAAAAGGTAATGCCTAACAATTCTATAGATACTCGCTAACCATCCGCCTAACCAAAGATAGACGGATGTCCATGAATTAATATCAACAGTTATAACAGTACGATCAACAGATCCATCCTCCCCCTCGCTTACCAACGAGGAAGCGGACGAACAACCCCCATCCGTTGGAAGTTTTATTATCCATTCCATGAGTGTTGCACTATTTACTAGTCAGATACTTAGTCAAATTAAAAGCGGTACTTTAGTTATACTTGTCTATGATCGAGAAACTGTGCTCCAAGTCGTCCATAACCGTGGACATGGCTTTCAGAAAGTTTTACCCTGCAGGGGTGCACAAATAGCAACATACACTCGATCAACCTCGGAAAAACCAAATCAAAACCCAACGAGGCATTCACGACAAAGCGATCACAGGATTCAGAAATATTTTAGGGGGCCACCCCATTAAGCTACCCGCAATGAAGTTGGCCGGCTCCGAGACGGACTCAAGGTTTGCGTCAATGGCTGTAAACGACTGGGAACCCGAAAATGTGACTGGGCTTGTCGATACCGCGAAAACACTCCGCTTACCTAAACAGTACAGGTGCTCCTCGCACAATCTTAAATAAAGCAGTAAAGCATGGCATAAGTACATGATAGTAATAAAGCCTCAAACTACTTTGTGGCCCCAAGAAATAAGAATGAATCAAGCTCTGGCTCAGGGGGGTTCATAAGCCTCCCGGATGTGGATAGCACGAATATTCAAGGAACAGGAATCAAGTACTCGGGGTCCTACGGGACACAAGTGAGCAGGAAAAACCAAATAGCAGATATTGCTCACCGGTGCCACTTTCATTAGTTATCCCATTACTACTCAGGTTAAGTTGTTTAGGTACCTCGTTATCCATCAGACACTCACATACCCTACACATGCTGTTCTACGACCCGCATGGCTCAAACAACTCCTGTAGTAATGGCTCATGGGATGGAGGAACAAGCTTCGGTGGGGTTTAAAAGTAAAGGCTATACAGTACTTGGGATTCAGTTTAATGCAATCGCGACTCAATGATGCAAGAATAAGATAGAGGCAATAGGTACTATATGTATGCAAGCATGTGGTAGTGCTTGCCTGGCAGCTCAGTTGAAGCGAGAGAAGGATCTGGGTAGTGCTCCTGGGTTTCTTGATATATCCCCTGCTCGGCGTCTATTCGAAGAAGAACCAAACAAACAAGGGCCAACATAAATAAAGTGCACAATCATATGAATAAAATGCGACAAGCAAACAATCATGCCATGATGAATGATGCACAATTTGCATGGCAAAAATGTAGCATGGCATGGGTGAGGTGTGGAATACAAGAATAAAGCCTTTTTATTGAGTTTTAGTCACATTTTAACCTCATATAAGTTGCTGTATACTTTATATTTATATGATGCATGCTGCAATTCAGAACATGGAATGCATATATAGAACGGGCTCGTCGCGCTGATCGATTTAGACATATTATTTGTCAAATTCGGAGTTATAAAACAAAAGTTATTAATAAATTAAGAAAAAGGGCATTTTATGTAATTTTAATCAACTCAAAAATTAAAGTGTTCAAAATATATTTTGAAGGGCATATTTGAAATCCTCACATTTTTCTGATTTCAAAACATATATTATTTGTATTATTTGGAATTAGCAATTTAAAGTGATTAAAAACAGGATTTATAATCATATTAAACATTTTCTGAAATCATTTTTATTAAACAGAAAAAGAACAGACACTTTTTATACTCAGAGGGACTTAGCCCAGGTCACAGACAAGTGGGGCCAGCGCTGACTCAGCCACAGGTGGGGCGCAACGGCCTACAGGGGTTTTTCTTACCCGAACCGCGGCTAGCCAAAGCCACCGACAAGCGGGGCCAGGACCCGTGGGACCACGCGCGCGCGTCGCCCAGCCAGGACGTGACACATGGGCGATCCCAGGCAGGCGCAGCCAAAACAGAAAAGCACGGGGCCCTATTTGTAGAACGGCAGGGGAGTATGACAGGTGGGCCTCTAGGGACCGCGGGTTGAGGCGGGAAAAAGGGCAGGGGTCTTTCTGCGAAAAACGTCGGCGTTGACGAACTGCTGCTGCGCGCCGTCAGCAGAGATCAGGGGATCGGCCTGGGTTCTGATGACGATGGCGACTAAAAGGCGGCGAATTTCACCGTGCTGTAAAAAGGAAAGATGGAGAGGGATCTACGATCTACAACTCTTATTCAGGTGGCGTCGCTGGAGGAGGTCTACGGCACGAGGAGGAATAGAGGCGGACCAAGCGGCGGTGGTGACGCGAGCGGCAAGGACAGGCAGCGTCTGCGCGCGCGCCGGCTGTTCGACGGATGGCGGCAGCGCTACGGGGCACCAGAGAGGGGGCGGGCAAGTCCGGCGAGTAGAGGGGCTCACCAGGAGTTCGGCGGTGTGGGCAAAGGAGCTCGGGGCGGTCGCGATCTGGCGCGGGGCTTGCTGGCCGGAGCTCCGGGTCCATGGCATCTACGGCGGCATGACGGCAACCCGGCGGCTCCTAGCAGCGTTGCATGTACAGGCGACGAGGAGGAAGCAGGGGAACCCGCTGATGCCCTTGGTCCGTCTCGAGTAGCTTCAGAACATCGGAAGGAGGGATGGGCGAGCTAGGCTAGGTTTTTGGAGCGCCATGGCAAGGCTTGGAAGGTAGAGAGGAATAGAGGGAGA
This sequence comes from Avena sativa, assembly GCA_916181665.1. Taxonomy (NCBI): domain Eukaryota; kingdom Viridiplantae; phylum Streptophyta; class Magnoliopsida; order Poales; family Poaceae; genus Avena; species Avena sativa. The sequence continues at coordinate 360,500,724 of OV702290.1, read as the reverse complement.
AAGCACATGGGGTGGTCTCCACTTTTTGCAAAAGCAAGAGAAGGCTCAGTGTGTGGCTTCTTCCTCTCTTCTCTTTGTCTTGAAGCCAAAGAAAGGAGTGGAGAGGACAGATGAGGGGTGAGACGTGGTAGGGGCTGGCTTTGCAGAGAGAGAGAGAGAGAGAGGGAGAGCTCGGGTAGGAGCTAGGGTTGGAGGGAGGGTGGTAGCTCGGGTTGGATAGGAGGGGTAGCTCGGGTTGGATAGGAGGGGTAGCTCGGGTTGGATAGAAGGGGTAGCTCGGGTTGGATAGAATGGGTAGCTCGCCGGCTAGGGTTAGAGAGGGGCTAGGGTTAGAGAGAGGAATAAAGAGAGGGGGTTTAGGGTAGGGCTTAGCTATGATCACCCTTGATCATGCATGTATGGAGGGTGAAAAGGAGAGGAAGGTGAGGGTTTAAGGTAAAAGCAAAAGAATAGAGCCAACATGAATGGACTCTCGAAGATCCATGCTCCACTTCCAAAAATACAAGAAAAACCAAAGGAGGGGATGATGGTGAGATTTGCATGGCCCATGCATGAATAGTAGATGCCACATTTAATTTTGTGAGAACAAAATTAAATCCCCTGGCATTTATTTCCATGCATTCCCAAATATGGAATAAAGGTCAAGCAAAAGGAATTAAAGTAGGTCCCATGTGGAGTAGATGGAGATGATCATATTTGAACATAATTGGGACTTGCTAGTGTGTATATTCCACTAGATGTTTAATAGTCTCAAAAATATTTCCAACATGAGCATACATTCATAATAATCCATATGGAAACTAGAAAAAGGGGTTCCACTCACAAAGCATGCAAAGGTGGCTTCACATATTAATAATGTGGAAACAACATGATGCTAGTGTGAGGGCATGTGGAAAGAGGATTGGATCCATTCCAACCCACATGAGCTAGAGGTATAACCAAATAAGTTGCAATGCTCATATATGGTGGAATGGTGGAATTATGGGGTGGTGACAAGAAAGGTGGTGGAGTTAATAAAAGATATGCCCCCAACTCAACTTGGGCATCAAGCATTTATCAAGAACCAAATACAATATATCAAGAAGCAAAAATAATTAATAATGCATATGAGAGAAGATCCAAAATGAAAAGGGTTTTCTATGATGCTCAAATGCAAGGTGGAATGATGACATGAGCATGATATAATTATGATGCAACAATTATATGTAGGAAGTAGCATTTATATAGACTAGGCTAGTAGCATTGCAATTGTTAGACAATTGGGATGCTACATTGAGTGGCCAGATGCACTTAAGAAATGTTTGGCACTGTTATGGGAGATGTATGAGTTGGAAAGGTCGGGGAGATTTACTAATGTAAGTGATGCAGCTGAAAAAAATTACAAGCTGTTGGTACGAAATAAGGAGCTAGAACAAGAAATCGAGAATTTGCAGTCAGGTCTAACTGACAGAATCGATGGGAGCTTGGTTGTTGGAACTGCAAAGAAGCTTCAGGATAGTCACAGGTTGCTGATTCATAATGCAGAAAAGGAGAGGGATCAGCTCAGGGAAGACAAGGAGAAGGTAGATTACTACATTGCGGATCTGTTGAAGGAACTGAAGAAGGCGCGCGAGGGTGAACAAGGATAGACTATAGAGGATAAAGGAAATTCGAGATGAATAAGTTATGTTGTACCAATTCCTAAAACTAGTTAATTGTAAGACATGCAGTTGTGCTTTCCGAACTAAGCCAAACCCAATCCTCGAGCAAACTAATTTCAGACGAACACACATATCGTGCATAGAGTTAAGTTCACCCTTACAAAATCACCACTGCAGAGGATAAACCAGGCAGTTCAGTACTAAATAGACATATGTTGTGTTCAAGCGAGCCTGGCCCGGAGCTGCCTGTTTTCCTCCCTAAGATTGGCTAGCTCCTTCAGTACTATGTCGTGCTTCAGCTGTAGGTTCTAGCGCTCCGTCACGGATTGGAGAATTTTGTCCGTAGCCATACCATTTTCCTTCAAGATCCCTTTCATGATCTCCGTCTGCTTCCTAGCCGAGGCGCGACCTTCATTGTGTAGCTTCGCCCATTCAGCGTTTAACTCCTTCAGTTTCTGGCACTTGTCAGAAAGGACCGCGACTTCAGCGCGCAGTTGGTCAAAGGCCAGTTTCTGGGAATTCTGCTTCTCCCTTTGGATTGCTATCTTGTCATTTAGCCAGGTCGCTAGGTCCCGGTCGATCTTTCGCCTCGTTCCCTGCAACAAAAATACATAGTATGCTTTGTTCAGTTCACCAGGACAAGCTTGTTAGTTTCCATAATTAATTGAATCGACTAGTGGCGCTGTCATAATTTCAAGGAAGAAGCAATCTAGGACTAATCAACATTTTATGAATCGACTAGTGGCACTGTCATAATTTCAATTTCGAAGACAAATAAGATTTATCAGCAGTTTAGTGTGCTGTGGGTTTTTCCCAATATCACCAAATAGTAGTGGGAGAGTGGCAAACTCATAATACAGAAACCCATATCCAGATACATAATGGAAAGAGAACATGGTGTCCATTCATGAACATGAACACCAACACATGTCCAGATAGATAAGGAGTTGACCTAGGATCCTTATTGCACCCTATAACGGGAAGCAGACATGGGCATTGCTCCCTGAACCCTAAACATTACAAAAGGAGAGGAGGACGAACTGGTATTCGTGTCCCCGCTAACGGGAATCAGACTTGGGCATTGCTCCGATACGCCTCCAGACATGCCCTTAGCTCCTCGTTCTCTTTCCGAACACTCTCGAGTACGGTGATCCCTCTGCTCATGTCCGCCTTCATCTCCTTGACCGCATCTAGGCAACAGTTCCTGTCATGGTAGGCTTGGATGGTAGCCTTGGTTTCCTCGACGTGTCCTCTGAGTGCCTCGCTGACTTCGTCCTGCAGGAGAATGCACCTTTCCACGAGATTCTTCTTCTCCTCCGTGAGCTCGTTGATTATCTTGATGGCCTGTTCTTGCCTGATCAAGTTACGGTCGAGCACTTTCTGCAGCCTAACGACGTCACGTGCAAAATCTAGCGAGATCTCCTTTTGCACACATAATTGCTTGCGTAGGCTCTCATTAGCTTGAGTGAGGGAGCGTGCAAGTTCATGTTGGTTGGGATTCTTGGAACTGATCGCGGCCACCTTCTCATGGTACTTGGCCTTCGATTACCGCATCGTTCATGTTAATTGAAATAGGAATTCTACAATTACACTCCAGGTCCCAGGTGAATACTAATACAGATAAAAAAATCCCTGTTGAATCTATTGGCCGCAGTGTTAAAAAATGGACCTGGAGATCTATTCATGACCACGATAAACTAATCCTAATCACAAAAAATCCATAGTGAATCTATGAACAGCGGTATTAAGGAAAGACCAAGAGATCCAGTCATATTCATGAAAACTAATACAACTCGCAAAAGAAGAAGAAAAACCAACGCGGGGAGGACAACATCTAAGAAATCCACATCATAACTTGGATAAATAACAACGTGGATATTTGCTACCTCGCTGAGACATGGAATGGGGCCAAACGGGTCCTGCAACGCCTCTGTCGTGGTGGATTCGGGCTCCACGGCTGGCCTATAATACGTAGAAGAGGAAGAGCTAGAAGAAGAAGAAAAACAAGAAGAAGATGATTAAGATCATGATGGAGAGGGAGATGGAGAAGAAGTAGAACAAGGAGACCGTACCGGGAGGAGCCCTCGCCTGCTAGAACATTCGGTGCCATTGTCAGGGGAGATTGGGCCTCGATGAGAGGGTGGGCTTGAGCGGCTGGTAGAGCAAGAAGTGCCTCGCGACGATTTCTCTCCCTTTCTCCGTGAGGATCGTCGACCGGCCTCTCCCCCTCCTCAGTGGAGCCATGGCTTGTAGGGTGAGTGCGGCGGCGGTAGGAGGAAGGAGATAGTGATTAGTGTGGGAGAAGAGTCAAAGAGTACAGGCCGTGGTCCAGTAGTACTAGTACTATTATACAAGACCACCATGTACGGTCTACCTTGTCAAAGAAGCCAGGGAGGCAGGGGTAGGGAATCGATGGGACTTGTCTTTATTGCGATGGACCCTTCAATGGTCTTCGGCGCCGCCCAAAATCCAGTATATAATAAGGGGAGTGCGAGCCGAGTGGTTGTCACGGGAATCAGCGCGCACATCCCGCGTGCGTGCGTCACGTGTTGATGGGGCAATGACGCGCGCAACTGCTACACGATCACGTCGGCACATCCAACTCCGTCGAACTCCATGTGACAGGCACTCACGGGATATTTACGAGTCTAGAATACGCTGTGCCACTTTTGTTGTGATCAAATTATGTTCAGTACGCGAGATATTAATTTTTTTTTGATAATCGACAAATGCATGCGTGGACACGATGCACGAAACCGCTGCTCGTCCTTGATCAGATCGGCACCCCACTTTGTGTACCCGCCATCGACCATTCAGAGCAACTACGTCGAGCACGATGCCCCCTCCCCGTGGCAATGGCAGGTCCAAGCCATCCACTGACCGTCCTGCGTCCCCGGCTCTTCGCTGCATCGTCCGCGCTCACGAGTCGCCTGCTGAGGCAGCACGTCGTGTCCGACCGCGCCAGGATCCATCGACATCGGCACTCGAGGACACAACAACGTCAAAGCTCGTACCGGCCGCGCAGGAGGAGCGTGGGGTACCTGCAGCGTTGGACGAGCGCAAAGTAGCAGCCAGGACGGGGGCGCGTGTTGCACCGGCGAGTACGGACAAGAAGAGGAACGAGAAGAAGACCAGGAAGAAGAGAGGAGATAGCTATTTGGACGAGTCCGACTCGACCAACGAGGAGGCATTCATCGATCAGTTGGAGGCAGAAGCGGAGGAGAGTGACATGGACCCGTGGGACTACGAAGAGGAGGAGGAGGACTCCGACGAGGAGATAGCGCGCTTATTCGAGGAAGGGGGCGGTGTCGAGTCGTCAGAGGAGGGCACCGATGACGGTAATGGCAGGGACCATGGCGTTGACAAAGACGAGGACAAACCGGAAGACGAAGACGATGGCTTCTTCAAAATATGATCATTTATTTTATTTATTTTAGTTAGATAGATGGATTTTCACTTGTATATGGGGGTAAAGGATCGATGGCACGGATAGAGAGGTGGCACGGATTGACCATGCATAAAAAAGTGGAGAAGGGAGGTGTTATCCTGCCCGTTGGATCACATGGGATCAACGGTAGGCGGAGACGATCCGCGTGACATCTGTGTCAGCCAATCAGGGCATAACACCCAGAGTGAGCACATGTTTGGGATCCCACATGTTTGGGCTTTTGTGAGATTTGTAACAGAGAGAGAGAGGGAAAATCTCTTTTCACAATTCGCCTATGGATCCACCAGTACCATTCAAATGTCATTGCATGTGTGATCTTTTCACAATCCACCTATGGATCCACCAGTGTCATTGCATGTGTGTTCTTTTTACTAACAACAACCAGTGTCATTGCAGGTGTGTTCTTTTCACTAAGAACAACTGGAGTCATTACATGTGTGCTCTCTTCAGAGACCACCTATGGATCCACCCGTGTCATTGCATGTGTGTTCTTTTTACTAACAACAACCAGAGTCATTGAAATGTGTGCTCTCTTCAGAGACCACACATGGATCCACCGGTGTCATTGCATGTATGTTCTTTTCACTAACAACAACTGGAGTCATTGCATGTGTGTTCTTTTCACTAACAACAACTGGAGTCATTGCATGTGTGTTCTTTTCACTAACAACAACTGGAGTCATTGCATGTGTGTTCTTTTTACCAACAATAAACAGAGTCATTTCATGGATGTTCTTCTCACATACCACCTATGGATCCACTAGTGTCATTGCATGTGTGTTCTTTTTAGTAACAACAACCGGAGTCACTGAAATGTGTGCTCTCTTCAGAGACCACACATGGATCCACCAGTGGCATTTCATGTGTGTTCTTTTCACTAACAACAACTGGAGTCATTGCATGTGTGTTCTTTTCACATACCACATATGGATCCACCGGTGTCATTGCATGTGTGCTCTTTTCACAATCCACCCATGGATCCACCAGTGTCATTGCATGTGTGTTCTTTTTAGTAACAACAACCAGAGTCATTGAAATGTGTGTTATTCTCACATACCACCTATGGATCCACCAGTGTCATTCCATGTGTGTTCTTTTCACTAACAACAACCAGAGTCATTGCATGTGTGTTCTTTTCACATACCACATATGGATCCACCAGTGTCATTGAAATGTGTGTTCTCTACAGAGACCACCCATGGATCCACCAGTGTCATTGCATGTATGTTCTTTTCACTAACAACAACTGGAGTCATTGCATGTGTGCTCTTTTCACAATCCACACATGGATCCACCAGTGTCATTGCATGTGTGTTCTTTTTAGTAACAACAACCAGTGTCATTGCATGTGTGTTCTTTTCACTAACAACAACTGGAGTCATTGCATGTGTGCCCTTTTCACAATCCACCTATGGATCCACCAGTGTCATTGCATGTGTGTTCTTTTTACTAACAACAACCAGAGTCATTTCATGGCTATTCTTCTCACATACCACCTATGGATCCACTAGTGTCATTGCATGTGTGTTTCTCTTCACAATCCACACATGGATCCACCAGTGTCATTGCATGTGTGTTCTTTTTACTAACAACAACAAGTGTCATTGCATGTGTGTTCTCTTTAGAGACCACACATGGATTCACCAGTGTGATTGCATGTGTGTTCTTTTTACTAACAACAACCAGAGTCATTGAAATGTGTGCTCTCTTCAGAGACCACACATGGATCCACCGGTGTCAATGCATGTATGTTCTTTTCACTAACAACAACTGGAGTCATTGCATGTGTGTTCTTTTCACAATCCACCCATGGATCCACTAGTGTCATTGCATGTGTGTTCTTTTCACTAACAACAACCAAAGTCATTGAAATGTGTGTTCTTTTCACATACCACCTATGGATCCACCAGTGTCATTGCATGTGTGTTCTTTTCACAATCCACCCATGGATCCACCAGTGTAATTGCATGTGTGTTCTTTTTAGTAACAACAACCAGAGTCATTGAAATGTGTGTTCTTCTCACATACCACCTATGGATCCACCAGTGTCATTTCATGTGTGTTCATTTCACTAACAACAACCAGAGTCATTGCATTTGTGTTCTTTTCACATACCACATATGGATCCACCAGTGTCATGGAAATGTGTGTTCTCTACAGAGACCACACATGGATCCACCAGTGTCATTGCATGTATGTTATTTTCACTAACAACAACTGGAGTCATTACATGTGTGCTATTTTCACAATCCACATATGGATCCACTAGTGTCATTGCATGTGAGTTCTTTTTAGTAACAACAACCAGTGTCATTGGAGGTATGTTCTTTTCACTAACAACAACTAGAGTCATTGCATGTGTTCTCTCTTCAGAGACCACCTATGGATCCACCAGTGTCATTGCATGTGTGTTCTTTTCACATACCACATATGGATCCACCGGTGTCATTGCATGTGTGCTCTTTTCACAATCCACACATGGATCCACCAGTGTCATTGCATGTGTGTTCTTTTTAGTAACAACAACCAGTGTCATTGCATGTGTGTTCTCTTTAGAGACCACACATGGATCCACTAGTGTCATTGCATGTGTGTTCTTTTCACTAACAACAACCAGAGTCATTGAAATGTGTGCTCTCTTCAGAGACCACACATGGATCCACCAGTGTCATTGCATGTATGTTCTTTTCACTAACAACAACTGGAGTCATTGCATGTGTGTTCTTTTCACATACCACATATGGATCCACCGGTGTCATTGCATGTGTGCTCTTTTCACAATCCACCAATGGATCCACCAGTGTCATTGCATGTGTGTTTCTTTTAGTAACAACAACCAGAGTCATTGAAATGTGTGCTCTTCTCACATACCACCTATGGGTCCAACAGTTTCATTGCATGTGTGTTCATTTCACTAACAACAACCAGAGTCATTGCATGTGTGTTCTTTTCACATACCACATATGGACCTACCAGTGTCATTGAAATGTGTGTTTTCTACAGAGACCACCTATGGATCCACCGGTGTCATTGCATGTGTGTTCTTTTCACTAACAACAACTAGAGTCATTGCATGTGTGTTCTTTTCAGTAGCAACAACTGGAGTCATTGCATGTTTGTTCTTTTTACTAACAACAACTAGAGTCATTTCATGGCTGTTCTTCTCACATACCACCTATGGATCCACCAGTGTCATTGCATGTGTGTTCTTTTTAGTAACAACAACCAGTGTCATTGCATGTGTGTTCTCTTCAGAGACCACACATGGATCCACCAGTGTCATTGCATGTGTGTTCTTTTCACTAACAACAACCAGAGTCATTGAAATGTGTGCTCTCTTTAGAGACCACACATGGATCCACCGGTGTCATTGCATGTATGTTCTTTTCACTAACAACAACTGGAGTCATTGCATGTGTGTTCTTTTCACTAACAACAACTAGAGTCATTGCATGTGTGTTCTTTTTACTAACAACAACCAGAGTCATTTCATGGCTGTTCTTTTCACTAACAACAACTAGAGTCATTGAATGTGTGTTCTTTTCACATACCACATATGGATCCACCAGTGTCATTGCATGTGTGCTCTTTTCACAATCCACCCATGGATCCACCAGTGTCATTGCATGTGTGTTCTTTTTAGTAACAACAACCGGAGTCATTGAAATGTGTGTTCTTCTCACATACCACCTATGGATCCAGCAGTGTCATTGCATGTGTGTTCTTTTCACTAACAACAACTGGAGTCATTGCATGTGTGTTCTTTTCACTAACAACAACTGGAGTCATTGCATGTGTGTTCTTTTTACTAACAACAACCAAAGTCACTTCATGTATGTTCTTTTCACTAACAACAACTGGAGTCATTGAATGTGTGTTCTTTTCATATACCACATATTGATTGACCAGTGTCATTGCATGTGTGCTCTTTTCACAATCCACCCATGGATCCACCAGTGTCATTGCATGTGTGTTCTTTTTAGTAACAACAACCGGAGTCATTGAAATGTGTGTTCTTCTCACATACCACCTATGGATCCAGTAGTGTCATTGCATGTGTGTTCTTTTCACTAACAACAACTGGAGTCATTGCATGTGTGTTCTTTTGACTAACAACAACTGGAGTCATTGCATGTGTGTTCTTTTTACTAACAACAACCAAAGTCTCTTCATGTATGTTCTTTTCACTAACAACAACTGGAGTCATTGAATGTGTGTTCTTTTCACATACCACATATGGATCCACCAGTGTCATTGCATATGTGCTCTTTTCACAATCCACCCATGGATCCACCAGTGTCATTGCATGTGTGTTCTTTTTAGTAACAACAACCGGAGTCATTGAAATGTGTGTTCTTCTCACATACCACCTATGGATCCAGCAGTGTCATTGCATGTGTGTTCATTTCACTAACAACAACCAGAGTCATTGCATGTGTGTTCTTTTCACATACCACATATGGATCCACCAGTGTCATTGAAATGTGTGTTCTCTATAGAGACCACACATGGATCCACCAGTGTCATTGCATGTATGTTCTTTTCACTAACAACAACTAGAGTCATTGCATGTGTGTTCTTTTTACTAACAACAACCAGAGTCATTTCATGGCTTTTCTTTTCACTAACAACAACTGGAGTCATTGAATGTGTGTTCTTTTCACATACCACATATGGATCCACCAGTGTCATTGCATGTGTGCTCTTTTCACAATCCACCCATGGATCCACCAGTGTCATTGCATGTGTGTTCTTTTTAGTAACAACAACCGGAGTCATTGAAATGTGTGTTCTTCTCACATACCACCTATGGATCCAGTAGTGTCATTGCATGTGTGTTCTTTTCACTAACAACAACTGGAGTCATTGCATGTGTGTTCTTTTGACTAACAACAACTGGAGTCATTGCATGTGTGTTCTTTTTACTAACAACAACCAAAGTCACTTCATGTATGTTCTTTTCACTAACAACAACTGGAGTCATTGAATGTGTGTTCTTTTCACATACCACATATGGATCCACCAGTGTCATTGCATATGTGCTCTTTTCACAATCCACCCATGGATCCACCAGTGTCATTGCATGTGTGTTCTTTTTAGTAACAACAACCGGAGTCATTGAAATGTGTGTTCTTCTCACATACCACCTATGGATCCAGCAGTGTCATTGCATGTGTGTTCATTTCACTAACAACAACCAGAGTCATTGCATGTGTGTTCTTTTCACATACCACATATGGATCCACCAGTGTCATTGAAATGTGTGTTCTCTATAGAGACCCCACATGGATCCACCAGTGTCATTGCATGTATGTTCTTTTCACTAACAACAACTGGAGTCATTGCATGTGTGTTCTTTTTACTAACAACAACCAGAGTCATTTCATGGCTTTTCTTTTCACTAACAACAACTGGAGTCATTGAATGTGTGTTCTTTTCACATACCACATATGGATCCACCAGTGTCATTGCATGTGTGCTCTTTTCACAATCCACCCATGGATCCACCAGTGTCATTGCATGTGTGTTCTTTTTAGTAACAACAACCGGAGTCATTGAAATGTGTGTTCTTCTCACATACCACCTATGGATCCAGCAGTGTCATTGCATGTGTGTTCTTTTCACTAACAACAACTGGAGTCATTGCATGTGTGTTCTGTTCACTAAATACAACTGGAGTCATTGCATGTGTGTTCTTTTTACTAACAACAACCAAAGTCACTTCATGTATGTTCTTTTCACTAACAACAACTAGAGTCATTGAATGTGTGTTCTTTTCACATACCACATATGGATTGACCAGTGTCATTGCATGTGTGCTCTTTTCACAATACCACCCATGGATCCACCAGTGTCATTGCATGTGTGTTCTTTTTAGTAACAACAACCGGAGTCATTGAAATGTGTGTTCTTCTCACGTACCACCTATGGATCCAGCAGTGTCATTGCATGTGTGTTCATTTCAATAACAACAACCAGAGTCATTGCATGTGTGTTCTTTTCATATACCACATATGGATCCACCAGTGTCATTGAAATGTGTGTTCTCTATAGAGACCACACATGGATCCACCAGTGTCATTGCATGTATGTTCTTTTCACTAACAACAACTGGAGTCATTGCATGTGAGCTCTTTTCACAATCCACATATGGATCCACCAGTGTCATTGCATGTGTGTTCTTTTTAGTAACAACAACTGATGGCTCAATGCACGACGCCCAGAAAAATGCTTGATGGCGGTGTTGATGTAGAGCTCGTTGGGAACCCCAAGAGGAAGGTATGATGAGCACAGCAACAAGTTTCCCTCAGTTATGAAACCAAGGTTTAATCGAACCAGTAGGAGCAAGGAAACACCCCAAAGGTGTTACTAGCTGAGCTTTGGCAGGGCGCATTACCGGTGCTAGTAGCAACATGGAGACCTGCACAACACAACCACAGAACTTTGTCCCCAACTTGCGATGAGGTTGTCAATCTCACCGTGTTTTGCAGAAAACAAAGGATTAAACGTATCGAATGGAAAGAAGTAAAAGTTTGCAGAAAGTAAACACAAAGAAGTAAACAGTTTGTAGATTGTATGTAAAGAAAAAAGGACCGGGATGCATAGTTCACTAGAGGTGGCTCTCCTTAGATAGATAACATGCTGGGTGAACAAATTACAGCGGGGCAATTGACTTCCCCAGATTTCTGTCACTTCCCCAAATTACAGAGGTGGTTCTCCTTAGAGATTTCTGTCACTTCCCCAGATTACCAGAGGCATGAACCCACTATCGAGCATAAATACTAACTCTTGGAGTTGCTAGCATCTACTTGGCCAAGATAGCTACTAACAACAGAAAGCATGCAAGATCACAAATAACAAAGACATGATAGAATCAATAATCAATATGAAATAGCATCTCAATATCCATCGGATCCCCGCAAACACAACGTGCAGAATTACAAATAGATGATCTTGATCATGAACGGAGCTCACAAGATCTAGACATGAAAGCACAAAGGAGAACCAGCCATCTAGCTACTACATGGATCTGTAGTCCAAGGATGAACTACTCACGCATCACACCAGGCGCTTCCATGGTGATGAAGAAGGCCTCCAGGGTTAATTCCCCTCTCCGACAGGGTGCCGGGAAGAGCTTCAGATCCCTCCTGATGTAGGGATGGAGATGACGGTGGCTATAGACTCTTTCGTGGATTACTTAGGGTTTTTGTCCCGAGGGCATCTTATAGTCGGAAGGGGAGGCCGAGGGGGTGCCTAGGGCCACCACACCACCCCCTGGCGTGGGCTAAGCCTGGCCACGCGGCCAGGTGGTGTGGCCGGCCTCTGGCCCCTCTCCATCTCGTATTCTGGCATCTGATGACTTCCGGAAAAATAGGCACTTTGGCTTTTGTCCCGTCCAATTCCGAGAATATTCATTTTCTGACTTTCCTGGAACCAAAATCAGCAGAAAACAGGCAGCTTGCATTGTGGCTCTTGTTAATAGGTTAGTCCAAGGAATCATATGAAAAGTACTCCAAAGTTGGAACAAAACACAAGAAAGTGGATAAAACCAAGCATGGAACATCAAAAATTATAGATACATTTGCAATGTATCAACATCCCCAAGCTTAACTCCTGCTCGTCCTCGAGTAGGTAAGTGATAAAAAGAAAGAATAATTTTTGAGGTGACATGCACCATCAAAGACTTGATCAAAGTATTTGCAAAACATTCAAAGCTAGGATCATAGTACTTCAATCATAACATGAAAGACAAAGTTCTAGCAATAAGACAAAGAAACTATGATGCAACATGAAAAGGCACAAACAAAAGATTCATGAATAACAATGCTTTGCAAGACGTTTGTTTGTTTCACATAAAGAAAACATAGCATAATAGTATTCAGCTTGTCCCTCAATAGAGTAGCAAATATAAATGCATAGGACACCTTCAAAGTTCATAAGAGTGACTAGATACAATAGTTTAAAACAAGCAATATCAAAGTATGCATCAATCAACTAGTCTTGGGACAATGCACATAGAACTAAGAATGGCCACTATGCTCTCAAAGTAGGTGCATAAAGATAGAAGCTGGAGACTCAATATAATGGTGGAAGAAAGGCCTTTTTATAAAAGGAAGTAGGGATTCAAGTCTCATAAAGAGCTTCCAAAAATTATGGTACTTATAGCTTTCAGCTCTCATTGCCCCTATCATAAGCATCTTGAAGGTGATTAAGGTTAAAGTGACACAACAAAGAGGATATGCTTGACAAGTTATAAATCGAAATCTCATGCCCCTTACTTACGAAGACGGATCCTCATGCTACTCAACTTCAGTCACGAGTAAGCTCTTGTCATTGTAAGTACATGTGTATCATTAAGAACCGCCAACGGGGTACCCCTTGCACATGATACAGGAGCTTTCCCATAATCAAAATGACAAGGCAAGCAGACAATGAGCATCTCAACGATCTTTTTATTTGCTATTTGCATAGGTTTTTATTGAGGATGCTTCATAGAGTGCTCATTATGGTGATGCTGCAAGTTTCCACCATGATTAGGCATGGATTAGGCTAGCGGCCCAGGCATTTCTCTAACACACATACAAACTCCATGATCTTACAAGTTCCACTTTTATTTCACACCGCCGGGATCTGTAAGCAAAAGAACATGATATCAACGGGGTACCAAGTACAAGTGCAATGTTGAAAGCGTTCCCCATGATACATGGTTCTGCTAATTTCAACTTATAAAGCGCAAGCATATACGCAACAAAGAAGGACCCAATGGTTTAAGTTTATTAGAGGCAAGAAAGTAAAGTGTGCCATCAAGTTCGTGAGAGCTTTAATCACTAGTTTTCTTATAACAAGTTTAATTTGGAAGGTAAACAAAAGCATGAATATACTTGGAATACCATAAGCTAGTAGGTAGGTATGGTGGACTCTTTGGAATAACTTGGTTTAGGGAGTTGGATGCATTAGTGGAACTCATACGTGGTTGTGGAGGCTAGACAAACTAAGAGAGCAATAATGACCATAATCATGCAGAGCGACAAAACATCATTGATCAAAGCATAAAGTGATACTACAAGTTGAAAAATAAAGTATCATAAAGGCTATGGTGACTTTGGATAGTCATAACATGGTGTGAGCATTCGCCAAGTCAACCCAAATAAAGCATCAAAGGAGAATACCACTATATTATGCTTTAATATGCTAAAACAACGCATGATTCATCCAAGGCACATTAAGTAATCTCAATTGTTTATAACAAGTCATGCTACATCAAAGAATACTAAGCATAAAGCCAAAACAATATCAAGCATGGCATGACAAAGCATAGACCACAGTCAAAAACGAGCTCTTTTTACCACATAAGCATGAAATTTCCTACTCTTTTCCAAACCAAACCAAACTATTTGCAAACCAATGTAAGAAAGAGGGGGTCCAACCAATTTATTTAGAAAACTAAGCAAACCAAGCAAACTAAAAACCAAAACAAAAACGAAAAAAAAGAAGACGCTCCAAGAAAAACACAACTGTGCATGAAACAATAAAAATGAAGCGTTTGGAAGAAACCTAGGAATTTTATTAATGAAGAAGGGGGATGCCTTGGGCAACCCCAAGCTTTGACGCTTGTACTTCTTGGATATTTCTTGGGGTGACACGCGTGGCATCCCCAAGCTTGAGCTTTAGTCCATCCTTCATCTCATTACTCATTCCTTCCATACAACTGAAAATTTTCCTTCATACAAAACTTCACACAATCTTTATTAGCAACATTAGTGCACTTAAGATAAATAAGTCTTAAGGTTTAGTTCTAACACCAAATAAACTTCCATTAGAACACTAGCTACTGTAGCACTTCCCTCAAAAAGCTCAATTCCCCAAAAGAACTCAAAAAGGAACCAACAAGAAGCAAATGCAGAAAATGGCAGAAATCTGTCAAAACAGACCAATAGGTAAAGACGAATTTTTCCTCTCTTGCTAAAATCAAAAAGTGTTGAACTAACAAAAGTTAGATAACAACCTGGGGTAGAATCACAAAAAATTACAGCTCAATCCGACATACAGAGATCTCTCACTAATTTTTACGGTGAAGCACATAAATCTGTTTCGGGACAGCAACTTTCCCAATCATTACTTCACTCTCATTAGAGGTTACTCTTGGCACAAAAAGCAAATAAAAGGATAAGGAGCGGTTATTAATGAAGTAATAACTTCCAAGACTCATCTAAAACTTTTGGGTTATCTCCCAATAAGTACTTTTCTTTAACGCCTTTAAGTTAGGCAAAAGAAGCAAGAAAAAGTATCAAGTGTTCTCAAATGAAGAAGCATTAAGACAAAATTTTGTTTTCATAGGAGAAGCAAAAGAAATATTTTCTCTCTTTTTAGGTAAGTGTTCTATACCTTTCTTGAGTGGGAGTTGATATTTAATGGTGCCTTCTTTCATATCAATGATGGCACCAATAGTTCTAAGAAAAGGTCTTCCCAAAGTAATAGGACAAGAAGCATTGTATTCAACATCCAAAACATAGAAATCAACGGGGACATAGGAATTGTTAACCACAATAAGAACATCATTAAGACTCCCCATGAGTTTCTTTTTAGCATTATCATCAAGTGGGACATTCAAATAACAATCTTCAAGAGGAGGTAAATCAAGCATATCATAAATCCTTCTAGGCATAATAGAAACACTACTATCAAGATCACATAAAGCTTTGAAATCAAAGTCATTCACTTTCATATTAATGATGGGTTCCCAACCATCTTCTTGTTTTATAGGAATATAAGCTTTATGTTTCATCTTTTCTTCTTTAATCTTTATGAGAGCATCAGTAATGTGTTTTGTAAAAGCCATGTTCATAGCACTAGCATTAGGACTTTTAGCAAGCTTTTGTAGGAACTTAATAACTTCAGAGATGTTGCAACCATCAAGATCAAAATCAAATTTATCATCTAAAGTAGTAGAACTATTACTATCCTCAACACTAGTGGTGGTGATAGTAGAAACACTAATGTTTCTAGCAATTTCATCTTCTCTTTCCCACTTAGCATGTAATTCAGCTAATAGTCTAACATTTTCATCAACTCTTACTTGTATAGCATTGGTAGCTGCAAAGGGATTCTCATTAGTTTCAGGTTTAGTAGCCATTTTATTCAAAGTAGATTGAGCTTCAGCTAAAGATGCTATATTTCTTTCAGCATTAGAGAGTTTTTCCTCAATAGTTTTATTGAAAGCAGTTTGCTTACTAATAAAGTCTTTAAGCATAACTTCAAGTTCAGAGGGTGCACTCCTATTATTGTTGTAGGAACTTCCATAAGCATTACCATTGTTGGGAGGATATGGCTTATAATTGTTGTTACCAAAATTACTCCTATAAGCATTATTGCCAAAATTATTATTTCTTATGAAGTTCACATCAACTTGCTCTTCTTGAGCAACCAAAGAAGCCAAAGGAACATTATTTGGATCAATATGGGCTTTCCCAGTAACAAGCATAGACATAATAATATCAATCTTATCACTCAAGGAAGAGGTTTCCTCAACAGAATTTACCTTCTTACCTTGTGGAGCTCTCTCAGTATGCCATTCAGAATAATTAACCATCATATTGTCCAAAAGTTTTGTTGCAGCACCCAAAGTGATGGTCATAAAGGTACCTCCAGTAGCAGAATCCAATAGGTTCCTTGAAGAATAGTTCAATATTGCATAAAAAGTTTGGATGATCATCCAAGCAGTCAGTCCATGAGTGGGACAATTCTTTACCAAAGATTTCATTCTTTCCCAATCTTGAGCAACATGCTCATTATCAAGTTGTTTAAACTTCATTATTTCACTTCTCATGGATATAATCTTAGTAGGAGGATAGTATTTTCCAATAAAAGCATCTTTGCACTTAGTCCAAGAATCAATACTATTCCTAGTTAAGGAATTCAACCTTTCTTTAGCTTTTCCTCTCAAAGAGAAAGGAAACAGTTTTAGCTTAATAATATCACCATCTACATCCCTATGCTTTTGCATCTCACAAAGTTCAACAAAGTTATTTAGATGGGAAGCAGCATCTTCATTACCAATACCAGAAAATTGTTCTCTCATAACAAGATTGAGTAAAGCAGGTTTTATCTCAAAGAAAGTATTTTCAGGCACAGGTGGAGCAATAGGTGTGCTCATAAAATCATTGTTGTTGGTGCTACTGAAGTCACACAACTTAGTGTTTTCAAGAGTAGTCATTTTTTTGGATTTTCAAAATAAGAAAGCAAACTAATAAAACAAATTTTTTTTGTGTTTTTGAATAACAAAACAAGCAAACAAACCAAAAAGAAACTAAGCAAAACAAAAATAACAAAGTAAAGAGATTGGTTATGAGGGACTCCCCTTGTGAAGATGTCCTTGACTCCCCGGCAGCGGCGCCAGAAAAATGTACTTTTGATGGCTCGTGGTTGACGTGGGAGTTTCTTCTTCTTCGATCCCCAGCAACGGCACCAGAAAAATGCTTGATGGCTCAATGCACGGCGCCCAGAAAAATGCTTGATGGCGGTGTTGATGTAGAGCTCGTTGGGAACCCCAAGAGGAAGGTATGATGAGAACAGCAGCAAGTTTCCCTCAGTTATGAAACCAAGGTTTAATCGAACCAGTAGGATCAAGGAAACACCCCAAAGGTGTTACTAGCTGTGCTTTGGCAGGGCGCACTACCGGTGCTAGTAGCAACG
Organism: Avena sativa; assembly: GCA_916181665.1. Lineage (NCBI taxonomy): Eukaryota > Viridiplantae > Streptophyta > Magnoliopsida > Poales > Poaceae > Avena > Avena sativa. The sequence continues at coordinate 360,482,943 of OV702290.1, read as the reverse complement.
TGGAGACCTGCACAACACAACCATAGAACTTTCTCCCCAACTTGCGATGAGGTTGTCAATCTCACCGTGTTTTGCGGAAAACAAAGGATTAAACGTATCGAATGGAAAGAAGTAAAAGTTTGCAGAAAGTAAACACAAAGAAGTAAACAGTTTGTAGATTGTATATAAAGAAAAGGACCGGGATCCATAGTTCACTAGAGGTGGCTCTCCTTAGATAGATAACATGTTGGGTGAACAAATTACAGGGGGGCAATTGACAAACACCGAAAAAGCAATACATGCATATACTAATCATCTTGACTCCTTTGAGACTTGATTGGGCATTACAACATTATACATAGACCGCCATCCAACTGCATCTATGACTAATAATCCACCTTCAGGTTATCATCCGAACCCCCTTCAGGAAGTAGGGAGTCATTGCATGTGTTCTCTTTTCACAATCCACCTATGGATCCACCAGTGTCATTGCATGTGTGTTCTTTTTACTAACAACAACCATAGTCATTTCATGGTTGTTCTTCTCACATACGACCTATGGATCCACCAGTGTCATTGCATGTCTGTTCTCTTCAGAATCCACACATGGATCCACGAGTGTCATTGCATGTGTGTTCTTTTTACTAACAACAACCAATGTCATTGCATGTGTGTTCTCTTCAGAGACCACACATGGATCCACCAGTGTCATTGCATGTGTGTTCTTTTTACTAACAACAACCAGAGTCATTGAAATGTGTGCTCTCTTCACAGACCACACATGGATCCACCGGTGTCAGTGCATATATGTTCTTTTCACTAACAACAACTGGAGTCATTGCATGTGTGTTCTTTTCACATACCACATATGGATCCACCAGTGTCATTGCATGTGTGCTCTTTTCACAATCCACCCATGGATCCACCAGTGTCATTGCATGTGTGTTCTTTTTAGTAACAACAACCAGAGTCATTGAAATGTGTGTTCTTCTCACATACCACATATGGATCCACCAGTGTCATTGCATGTGAGTTCTTTTCACTAACAACAACCAGAGTCATTGCATGTGTGTTCTTTTCACATACCACATATGAATCCACCAGTGTCATTGCATGTATGTTCTTTTCACTACCAACAACTGGAGTCATTGCATGTGTGCTCTTTTCACAATCCACACATGGATCCACCAGTGTCATTGCATCTGTGTTCTTTTTAGGAACAACAATCAGTGTCATTGCATGTGTGTTCTTTTCACTAACAACAACTGGAGTCATTGCATCTGTGCTCTTTTCACAATCCACCTTTGGATCCACTAGTATCATTGCATGTGTGTTCTTTTTACTAACAACAACCAGAGTCATTTCATGGCTGTTCTTCTCACATACCACCTATGGATCCACCAGTGTCATTGCATGTGTGTTCTCTTCACAATCCACACATGGATCCACCAGTGTCATTGCATGTGTGTTCTCTTCAGAGACCACACATGGATCCACCAGTGTCATTGCATGTGTGTTCTTTTTACTAACAACAACCAGAGTCATTGAAATGTGTGCTCTCTTCAGAGACCACACATGGATCCACCGGTGTCATTGCATGTATGTTCTTTTCACTAACAACAACTGGAGTCATTACATGTGTGTTCTTTTCACATACCACATATGGATCCACCAGTGTCATCGCATGTGTGCTCTTTTCACAATCCACCCATGGATCCACCAGTATCATTGCATGTGTGTTCTTTTTAGTAACAACAACCAGAGTCATTGAAATGTGTGTTCTTCTCACATACCACCTATGGATCCACCAGTGTCATTGCATGTGTGTTCTTTTCACTAACAACAACCAGAGTCATTGCATGTGTGTTCTTTTCACATGCCACATATGGATCCACCAGTGTCATTCAAATGTGTGTTATCTATAGAGACCACACATGGATCCACCAGTGTCATTGCATGTGTTTTCTTTTCACTAACAACAACTAGAGTCATTGAAATGTGTGTTCTTTTCACATACCACCTATGGATCCACCAGTGTCATTGAATGTGTGTTTTTTTCATAATCCACCCATGGATCCACCAGTGTCATTGCATTTGTGTTCTTTTTAGAAACAACAACCAGAGTCATTGAAATGTGTGTTCTTCTCACAAACCACCTATGGATCCACCAGTGTCATTGCATGTGTGTTCATTTCACTAACATCAACCAGAGTCATTACATGTGTCTTCTTTTCACATACCACATATGGATCCACCAGTGTCATTGAAATGTGTGTTCTCTATAGAGACCACACATGGATCCACCAGTGTCATTGCATGTATGTTCTTTTCACTAACAACAACTGGAGTCATTGCATGTGTTCTCTTTTCACAATCCACATATGGATCCACTAGTGTCATTGCATGTGTGTTCTTTTTAGTAACAACAACCAGTGTCATTGCAGGTGTGTTCTTTTCACTAATAACAACTAGAGTCATTGCATGTGGGCTCTCTTCAGAGACCACCAATGGATCCCCCAGTGTCATTGTGTCACATCCCAATATTTTCCAAATCTTGTAATGTGAAAAATAAATAAACAAAATAAATTTGTGTTGAAAATCAGGGTGAAAAGAAACTTTTGTTTCTAAAAGGAAACTTAAAATCCCATCTTGAACAAACTTTGGCTAAAGTTTGAATTCAACAAAAATCCAAATCAAGAGAAATGCATTCCTCAATGAATGTATCTGGAAATTTAAACATTTGGAAAATAAATCCAAAACCCTAAACCCTAATGGAAGAAAATCATTTTCCAAAGTTATCTCCAAATCCATGGATTTGATCCATACCAAAATTGATCAACAAATATTCACAAAGGATCAAGAAAGACCATAGAAGTTGGTTTCACTCAAATTGGAACCATAAATAAAATCTTATGAATATAATAAGATAAGGAAATTGAATTTCCAAAGCTAATAAAGCCCTTACCAAAAACCCATACCAATTGGTGAACAAATAATCCTAAAGGGATTTAAAAAGATAAAGAAAGTTTTTATAATTGGAATTACTAATTTGGAATCTTTTAATAAAAGATTTTGTTTTCAAATGAAAAGGTGGATTTATAAATAAAGATTATTTTATAAAGCCAAATTAAACCTTGGCCAAGTCTTTGAAACAAAAGGTTTTGCTTTGATTAAAATAGTAGAGGTTTATTTAAAATAAAATAAAAAGGATTTAAATATCCAAGTTTTATTAATAAAGGTTTTACTATTTCCAAAACATCAAAACTTATTTATTTATTTAAAATAAGTTTTCCAAATATTTTATATTCTCAAATAAAACCCACTGAAGTGTTTTGGTTTTATTTTAGATTTTCAAAATAAAGATTTAATAAAACAAATCCTATATGGATTATTAACTAAGGTCTATTTATTTAATTATTAATAGATCTTAAAAGAATAAAAAAATTATTTTGTTTTGGACTTTGTTTTGTGTTATTAAACAAAACTAAAATTTTTACAAAGTTTGGTGGTGGTTTTGATTTGAATTGTTGTTTGAAATTATTATTAAAACTTATTTGGTTTAAAACTAGGGCCTTTTGATTTATTTAAAAGACCCCAAAAAGAATAAAGTTTTATTCAAAAATTAATTTCAGAATGTGCTACTAATCAGTATTTAAATCCACACAAATTTTGACAAAGATTTGAAATCAAATGAGTGCTTGAAATAATTAAAGGAATTCAAAACAGAATTAAAGAAACAGAAATGGAAAAACAGAAACAGTACAAAAAAAAAGAGTCAAACCGACCCAGCCCAACCAGCCCAGTCCAGCCCATCTGCCCCTCTCCCCCGAACCGTTTTTCCTCACCGCTGAAACAGCCCGCAAAGCCACTGACCGGTGGACCTCCCTCTCGTTTCTTTTCCCACTGACCGGTAGACCCCACCTCTACTGTTCATCGTCCTCACCCGCACGACCCCTTCTCCCTCCCTCGACGCCGTTACCTGCTGTGATTCCGCGGATTCAATACGCCTTAATGCCGCGCCTTTACCTCGCCTTGACCATGCTCGATAAAACGCCAGCGTCCCTTCTTCATTTCTCCTCTGACTCCTCCCTCAAGCACGCCACCAGGCCGCCCCAATTCCTCCTCGAGCTCCTCTGTTCCGACCAACGTCTCCGACCAATTCAGGCCAGTACACACCACCCCCTGCCTTTCCGAGCACACGAGCACGTTCACCACTCCCAGACGCATCTGCTGGTACCCTCCGTTCACTCGCGGGCGTTCCTGAACGTCGACTTCGACCAAGCTCTGAGCGCCGCCGTCTGTCTCTTCTCCGACGACGGCTCCCAGGTAAACCAGGTCGCCCCTCTTCTTCTCATTCACGCACACAGCACCTCTGTGTTCTCCTGTGTCTAACCCTACCCTCAGTTGATCTTCTCGTGACTTGTAGCGACGTCTCCGACCACGACTGAGACCACCCGACGTTGTCCTCCACTCCGGCGAGCAATCCTGGTAAGACCAGACCACCCCGACCCCTCTCGTTCATGCACACATCATCCCCGAGGTCTCCTGCATCTGATCATGTCCTTTGTTTGCCTCCTGGTGATCGACAGCTTCGTCTTCGACCTCGACCAGAGCCAGCCGCCGTCAGACGCAGCTCCGGCGAGCAATCCCTGACAGCACCGTGTGCCCCTTGGACTATCACGACCACGTTGAGCACCAGCATTCCACGGCGATCACTGTGAGCATCTCCCCTACTCCTCTCGCTTCCTGTTTCACCAGCGCCACCGCCGTCCACACCTGACCGCACGCCAGTCGCCGCCGCGTTAGCGCCGCCAGCTTCTGGTCAAACACGCGCGAGCCGTTCGATCTAGATCGGGCGAGCGAGATAGAATCACTTAGTCGCGAAGAGGTACGCACTCTGGACCACACGATCGATTAGATCCAACGCATCGCAACGCTGATCCGCGCGAAGCGGTACTGTCCAATGAAATCACGCCGCGTATCACCTATTCTGTTTAAAAACAGATTTGAAAACAGAATTATTTGCAAACTTCAAACCCTTGTATCTTTGGATCCACACGTCCAAAAATTGCAAATTTTATGTCGTTGGATTCAGGAGAGCAAGACCTAACCAACCCTGCCCTTAGTTTAGCAAATAGTATCTGTTAGTTTGTTTGTTTTTGCAGTTTCTTTTGTGTGCTTGTTTAGATTAGAAAAATTGTTTAAAAAATGATTTTAAGGTTAAAACCTTTGCAAAATGGTTTGTTGTGACCTTACTGACCCTAGGAACCAACCCATGGTTTGGAAAATGAATTTGGAAAAGTTTAGAATGGATTAATTAGTTTAGTCCATTTCTAGCCAAATAAAGCTATTGTTTTGTTTATGAAAAATGGTTTTGAGTAAAAACTTTGGAGAAAATGTTTTGGACCAAACCTACTAACATTGGGAAACACTTTGTGGATTCAAAAATGAATTTGGTGAAACAAAATAATGATTCTTTAATTTAAAACCATTTCTAGTCAAATAGAAATGTGGTTTATTTATTAAAAACGGTTTTGGAAGAAAACCTTTGGAAAATGTTTTATTTTAAACTCCCTAAACCCAAACACCAAGTGTTATGGTTTGAAACATATTTGTTGAACCCTATAGGTTAATGCCTTAGTAAAAAATACTTTTACACCACATAAAATGATACTTTGTTTTGAAAATGGTTTATGAAATGAAACCTTTTGCAAATGACTTTGCCACTTTACAAAATGACCAATAGGTGTTTCCAAAATGTCTATGACCCATTAGGAACCACTTCTTCAAACAAAACAAAGCTTGGCATGCTTGCATGCATTACTTTGACTTTGTCATTTTATGTGTGTTGTTTCGCTTGATTGGTAGATTGAGTTTGTGCCTTGCTTGATTGATTTGTAGTGACTTGAAGAGTGTGATTGTTGCAAGGACAAGGAGTGAGCTTATACCCTCTACCAAAAAGGCAAGTGATGCTTCATACTTTTTGTCCCACTACTTTCTCTATGCATTAGTGATTTTGCTAAGTAAAACTTGCATGGAATTTTGCTAAGTATAAACCTTGCCATAGGAAAACCTAGTAGATGAATCCTTAGTAGGATTTTCCTAAGTTAAGGTTCCTATTACTATCAAGCTTAGCCTAGCTAATAGAAAACATGGGTGGAAAATATATTCACACTATGGAAAAATCTCTGAGTCTGAGGACTTATGTCTTTGTTTAATAAAACAACTAAGTTAATGAATCACCTGGGTGGAATGATAATTGCTTGGTGGTTTTTGGTTGAGTGGTTACACAAGGCCAGGGGACTGGTGAACCTTGTGTATCACACTTGTGGATTGCCACCCAGGAACAAAGAGATTTGAGATGTCAAATGTTCAGAAGCTTCAAGTGCAACCACTTGGCAATATGGGCTCTGCCATGATCATATAGGTTGCAAGAACTTAGCCATATGGACAGTTGGTGGTAGTGTTTGATAGGTTGGAACGCGTCCATTTTGGTCTAAGGGAAGGCTTCTGAAAGATCTTGTCTTGGGAAACCAAGTCTTGTGGGGAAAGTGCACCACCTCTGCAGAGTGTAAAATCTAAGTACTTAGCCATGTCCCTGGTAAAGGACAATTTGAGCATCAAGACATGGAAGCAATCAAGAATCTCATCACTCCAACTTCTGAGTAAAACTTGTGGGTTGAACAAGGGTTGTTTGAAATCTTCAATCTTTGATTGAGAGATGCCTTGTAAAGGATCTTCAATCTTTGATTGAGAAAAATGATTTTGTCAAAGCAAAAACTTAGTATTTTCAAATGTTAAGGAAAAATCTATTTTGAGCAATGCAAGCCTCAACTCCACTTAGCCAAATGCATATAGATGATAGACTCCACCATACTATTATAGTATCACTTGCCAATACAATTCAATTGTATTGACCCTTGTGGCTGTAACTTGTAATGTTGCAGGTTTGATTGATTTTAGAGAAGATTGATTGATTAGGATTACAAAGTCTACAACCAACATCTGCCTATGGCACTTTGAAGATGAAGGACCCATACTTATAGTTTTTCCGCTGCAATGTAATGTAATAGCCAAATGAGCTATGTATGATGTAATAAAATTATGTTATTCCTGGTTATAAAGTTATATTATGACCTTTGTTTCTTGATATTACATCTTAACTGTGGATGCTAGCTATTGATCCAGGGACTAGCATTGTAAACACAGGGGGCTCTATCTTATTAAAGATTGGAACCTCTACAGATGGTATCAGAGCATTGTGTTGCCTGTAGGATTTGTAAACCTAGGATTGGACAAAAACCCTTAGAAAAATAGGAGTTGGCTTATTCCAAAAACTTATTTACAAAAACACTTGTAAACTCTTTCCTCAACCATTTTGGTTTCAACTCTACATCTCTTCTATTTCAAACTTAATGGAAAAACCTACCCATGGCCCAAGACTACACCATGTGCAAAGGACTTCTTCAACATCTTCAACTCTAATGACTTCAACATCTTCAACATTTTCACCAAGGACTTCAACCTTGGATATCACTAAAGACTACAAGTGAGACAAGAAATGTTACTCAAGACTTGAAGACTAAGGAAAAACAACTTAGAAGGAACCATGACCGCCCTTGAAGTTTGTGACCAAGGAGTTTTTCCCAAGGAACCATGATCTCATGCAAGGAAGAATCAACCAAGAAGGATGGAAAGATCACAAGTGAACCATATAGGTGGACCACCATATTTAGTTAAGTCTAACACACCAACTTATGTGGTGTAACAAAAATATTTTTGATTGCCTAAAGATGTGCTCGAACTTGTTGTTTGAGTGAAATGTTGTTTGTGATTGCTTGCACATTGCATGTGTGAATTGTGATGTGTGTGATTAGAATTGATTCCTTAGAAATATTTTGCCTATTCTAATCCCTACTCAACCTAACCAGATGATCTCTCCAAGAAACTCCAACATCAAAGTTGATGACAACAACAATCAAGAGGACAACATGAGGGAACTTATAGCAACCCAAAACCAGTTGAGCCAAGAAACAACTCAGCTTTTAGCCAACAACAATGGACTAGACCCAGCCATACAAAGGATTTTGAAACTTCAATCCCAATTGTTGCAAGGATTGGTTACTCAAATGATCAACATGAGAGAAAACTTTTCCCAAAGAGCTAATGACAACAAGGATGACAAAGATGTTAATCTAGAAGGAACCCAAGCTAGCAATATTTTTAGAGACAAGGATCATGCATCCAAGGAACATGAAGATCAATGCCCCAAGAAGAGAGAAAGATCTCCCACCTATGAAGAACATGAACTAGAAGAACTCCTAGCTTTGGAGAGACCCAAAAAGAAGAAGAAGAAATGCCCCAACACTAGCAAGAAGGATATTACACAAGTGCAATGTTTCAAATGCAAAGAGATGGGACATTATGCCAACGAATGCCCAGAAAAGAAGAAGAACGAAACAAACAAACAAGAGGCAATGATATCAAAGAAAAAGAAAGATATTAGCCAAGTATGGTGCAACAACTGCAAAGAGCTAGGGCATTATGCAAGCAACTGCCTAGAGAAGATTCATCAAGAGCCCAAACAAGCCAAGATGTAATTTATGTTTGAAAATTTTTAAGGGTGGTAGTACCCTAGTTGTTTTGAGCCAACTTGTAACCCTAGCCTTCCCAAATCTCGGGACGAGATTTCTTTTAAGGGTGGTAGCCTGTCACATCCCAAGATTTTCCAAATCTTGTAATGTGAAAAATAAATAAACAAAATAAATTTTTGTTGAAAATCAGGGTGAAAAGAAACTTTTGTTTCTAAAAGGAAACTTAAAATCCCATCTTGAACAAACTTTGGCTAAAGTTTGAATTCAACAAAAATCCAAATCAAGAGAAATGCATTCCTCAATGAATGTATCTGGAAATTTAAACATTTGGAAAATAAATCCAAAACCCTAAACCCTAATGGAAGAAAATCATTTTCCAAAGTTATCTCCAAATCCATGGATTTGATCCATACCAAAATTGATCAACAAATATTCACAAAGGATCAAGAAAGACCATAGAAGTTGGTTTCACTCAAATTGGAACCATAAATAAAATCTTATGAATATAATAAGATAAGGAAATTGAATTTCCAAAGCTAATAAAGCCCTTACCAAAAACCCATACCAATTGGTGAACAAATAATCCTAAAGGGATTTAAAAAGATAAAGAAAGTTTTTATAATTGGAATTACTAATTTGGAATCTTTTAATAAAAGATTTTGTTTTCAAATGAAAAGGTGGATTTATAAATAAAGATTATTTTATAAAGCCAAATTAAACCTTGGCCAAGTCTTTGAAACAAAAGGTTTTGCTTTGACTAAAATAGTAGAGGTTTATTTAAAATAAAATAAAAAGGATTTAAATATCCAAGTTTTATTAATAAAGGTTTTACTATTTCCAAAACATCAAAACTTATTTATTTATTTAAAATAAGTTTTCCAAATATTTTATATTCTCAAATAAAACCCACTGAAGTGTTTTGGTTTTATTTTAGATTTTCAAAATAAAGATTTAATAAAACAAATCCTATATGGATTATTAACTAAGGTCTATTTATTTAATTATTAATAGATCTTAAAAGAATAAAAAAATTATTTTGTTTTGGACTTTGTTTTGTGTTATTAAACAAAACTAAAAAATTTACAAAGTTTGGTGGTGGTTTTGATTTGAATTGTTGTTTGAAATTATTATTAAAACTTATTTGGTTTAAAACTAGGGCCTTTTGATTTATTTAAAAGACCCCAAAAAGAATAAAGTTTTATTCAAAAATTAATTTCAGAATGTGCTACTAATCAGTATTTAAATCCACACAAATTTTGACAAAGATTTGAAATCAAATGAGTGCTTGAAATAATTAAAGGAATTCAAAACAGAATTAAAGAAACAGAAATGGAAAAACAGAAACAGTACAAAAAAAAGAGTCAAACCGACCCAGCCCAACCAGCCCAGTCCAGCCCATCTGCCCCTCTCCCCCGAACCGTTTTTCCTCACCGCTGAAACAGCCCGCAAAGCCACTGACCGGTGGACCTCCCTCTCGTTTCTTTTCCCACTGACCGGTAGACCCCACCTCTACTGTTCATCGTCCTCACCCGCACGACCCCTTCTCCCTCCCTCGACGCCGTTACCTGCTGTGATTCCGCGGATTCAATACGCCTTAATGCCGCAACTTTACCTCGCCTTGACCATGCTCGATAAAACGCCAGCGTCCCTTCTTCATTTCTCCTCTGACTCCTCCCTCAAGCACGCCACCAGGCCGCCCCAATTCCTCCTCGAGCTCCTCTGTTCCGACCAACGTCTCCGACCAATTCAGGCCAGTACACACCACCCCCTGCCTTTCCGAGCACACGAGCACGTTCACCACTCCCAGACGCATCTGCTGGTACCCTCCGTTCACTCGCGGGCGTTCCTGAACGTCGACTTCGACCAAGCTCTGAGCGCCGCCGTCTGTCTCTTCTCCGACGATGCCTTCCAGGTAAACCAGGTCGCCCCTCTTCTTCTCGTTCACGCACACAGCACCTCTATGATCTCCTGTGTCTAACCCTACCCTCGGTTGATCTTCTCGTGACCTGTAGCGACGTCTCCGACCATGACTGAGACCACCCGACGTTGTCCTCCACTCCGGCGAGCAATCCTGGTAAGACCAGACCACCCCGACCCCTCTCGTTCATGCACACATCATCCCCGAGGTCTCCTGCATCTGATCATGTCCTTTGTTTGCCTCCTGGTGATCGACAGCTTCGTCTTCGACCTCGACCAGAGCCAGCCATCGTCAGACGCAGCTCCGGCGAGCAATCCCTGACAGCACCATGCGCCCCTTGGACTATCACGACCACGTTGAGCACCAGCATTCCACGGCGATCACTGTGAGCATCTCCCCTACTCCTCTCGCTTCCTGTTTCACCAGCGCCACCGCCGTCCACACCTGACCACGCGCCAGTCGCCGCCGCGTCAGCGCCGCCAGCTTCTGGTCAAACACGCGCGAGCCGTTCGATCTAGATCGGGCGAGCGAGATAGAATCACTTAGTCGCGAAGAGGTACGCACTCTGGACCACACGATCGATTAGATCCAACGCACTGCAACGCTGATCCGCGCGAAGCGGTACCGTCCAATGAAATCACGCCGCGTGTCACCTATTCTGTTTAAAAACAGATTTGAAAACAGAATTATTTGCAAACTTCAAACCCTTGTATCTTTGAATCCACACGTCCAAAAATTGCAAATTTTATGTCGTTGGATTCAGGAGAGCAAGACCTAACCAACCCTGCCCTTAGTTTAGCAAATAGTATCTGTTAGTTTGTTTGTTTTTGCAGTTTCTTTTGTGTGCTTGTTTAGATTAGAAAAATTGTTTAAATAATGATTTTAAGGTTAAAACCTTTGCAAAATGGTTTGTTGTGACCTTACTGACCCTAGGAACCAACCCATGGTTTGGAAAATGAATTTGGAAAAGTTTAGAATGGATTAATTAGTTTAGTCCATTTCTAGCCAAATAAAGCTATTGTTTTGTTTATGAAAAATGGTTTTGAGTAAAAACTTTGGAGAAAATGTTTTGGACCAAACCTACTAACATTGGGAAACACTTTGTGGATTCAAAAATGAATTTGGTGAAACAAAATAATGATTCTTTAATTTAAAACCATTTCTAGTCAAATAGAAATGTGGTTTATTTATTAAAAACGGTTTTGGAAGAAAACCTTTGGAAAATGTTTTATTTTAAACTCCCTAAACCCAAACACCAAGTGTTATGGTTTGAAAACATATTTGGTGAACCCTATAGGTTAATGCCTTAGTAAAAAATATTTTTACACCACATAAAATGATACTTTGTTTTGAAAATGGTTTATGAAATGAAACCTTTTGCAAATGACTTTGCCACTTTACAAAATGACCAATAGGTGTTTCCAAAATGTCTATGACCCATTAGGAACCACTTCTTCAAACAAAACAAAGCTTGGCATGCTTGCATGCATTACTTTGACTTTGTCATTTTATGTGTGTTGTTTTGCTTGATTGGTAGATTGAGTTTGTGCCTTGCTTGATTGATTTGTAGTGACTTGAAGAGTGTGATTGTTGCAAGGACAAGGAGTGAGCTTATACCCTCTACCAAAAAGGCAAGTGATGCTTCATACTTTTTTTCCCACTACTTTCTCTATGCATTAGTGATTTTGCTAAGTAAAACTTGCATGGAATTTTGCTAAGTATAAACCTTGCCATAGGAAAACCTAGTAGATGAATCCTTAGTAGGATTTTCCTAAGTTAAGATTCCTATTACTATCAAGCTTAGCCTAGCTAATAGAAAACATGGGTGGAAAATATATTCACACTATGGAAAAATCTCTGAGTCTGAGGACTTATGTCTTTGTTTAATAAAACAACTAAGTTAATGAATCACCTGGGTGGAATGGTAATTGCTTGGTGGTTTTTGGTTGAGTGGTTACACACGGCCAGGGGACTGGTGAACCTTGTGTATCACACTTGTGGATTGCCACCCAGGAACAAAGAGATTTGAGATGTCAAATGTTGAGAAGCTTCAAGTGCAACCACTTGGCAATATGGGCTCTGCCATGATCATATAGGTTGCAAGAACTTAGCCATATGGACAGTTGGTGGTAGTGTTTGATAGGTTGGAACGCGTCCATTTTGGTCTAAGGGAAGGCTTCTGAAAGATCTTGTCTTGGGAAACCAAGTCTTGTGGGGAAAGTGCACCACCTCTGCAGAGTGTAAAATCTAAGTACTTAGCCATGTCCCTGGTAAAGGACAATTTGAGCATCAAGACATGGAAGCAATTAAGAATCTCATCACTCCATCTTCTGAGTAAAACTTGTGGGTTGAACAAGGGTTGTTTGAAATCTTCAATCTTTGATTGAGAGATGCCTTGTAAAGGATCTTCAATCTTTGATTGAGAAAAATGATTTTGTCAAAGCAAAAACTTATTATTTTCAAATGTTAAGGAAAAATCTATTTTGAGCAATGCAAGCCTCAACTCCACTTAGCCAAATGCATATAGATGATAGACTCCACCATACTATTATAGTATCACTTGCCAATACAATTCAATTGTATTGACCCTTGTGGCTGTAACTTGTAATGTTGCAGGTTTGATTGATTTTAGAGAAGATTGATTGATTAGGATTACAAAGTCTACAACCAACATCTGCCTGTGGCACTTTGAAGATGAAGGACCCATACTTATAGTTATTCCGCTGCAATGTAATGTAATAGCCAAATGAGCTATGTATGATGTAATAAAATTATGTTATTCCTGGTTATAAAGTTATATTATGACCTTTGTTTCTTGATATTACATCTTAACTGTGGATGCTAGCTATTGATCCAGGGACTAGCATTGTAAACACAGGGGGCTCTATCTTATTAAAGATTGGAACCTCTACACATTGCATGTGTGTTCTTTTCACATACCACATATGGATCCACCGGTGTCATTGCATGTGTGCTCTTTTCACAATCCACACATGGATCCACCAGAGTCATTGCATGTGTGTTCTTTTTAGAAACAACAACTAGTGTCACTGCATGTGTGTTCTCTTTAGAGACCACACATGGAGCCACCAGTGTCATTGCATGTGTGTTCTTTTCACTAACAACATCTACAGTCATTGAAATGTGTGCTCTCTTTAGAGACCACCTATGGATCCACCAGTGTCATTGCATGTGTGTTCTTTTCACATACCACATATGGATCCACCGGTGTCATTGCATGTGTGCTCTTTTCACAATCCACACATGGATCCACAAGTGTCATTGCATGTGTGTTCTTTTTAGTAACAACAACCAGTGTCATTGCATGTGTGTTCTTTTCACATACCACATATGGATCCACTAGTGTCATTGAAATGTGTGTTCTCTACAGAGACCACCCATGGATCCACCAGTGTCATTGCATGTGTGTTCATTTTAGTAATAACAACCAGCGTCATTGCATGTGTGTTCTTTTCACAAACAACAACTGGAGTCATTGCATGTGTGCTCTTTTCACAATCCACCTATGGATCCACCAGTGTCATTGCATGTGTGTTCTTTTTACTAAACACAACCAGAGTCATTTCATGGCTGTTCTTCTCACATACCACCTATAGAACCACCAGTGTCATTGCATGTGTGTTCTCTTCACAATCCACACATGGATCCACCAGTGTTATTGCATGTGTGTTCTTTTTACTAACAACAACCAGTGTCATTGCATGTGTGTTCTCTTCAGAGACCACACATGAATCACCTAGTGTCATTGCATGTGTGTTCTTTTTACTAACAACAACAAGAGTCATTGAAATGTGTGCTCCATTCAGAGACCACACATGGATCCACCGGTGTCATTGCATGTATGTTCTTTTAACTAACAACAACTTGAGTCATTGCATGTGTGTTCTTTTCACATACCACATATGGATCCACCGGTGTCATTGCATGTGTGCTCTTTTACAATCCACCCATGGATCCACCAGTGTCATTGCATGTGTGTTCTTTTTAGTAACAACAAACCAGAGTCATTGAAATGTGTGTTCTTATCACATACCACCTATGGATCCACCAGTGTCATTGCATGTGTGTTCTTTTCACTAACAACAACCAGAGTCATTGCATGTGTGTTTTTTTCACATACCACATATGGATCCACCAGTGTCATTGAAATGTGTGTTCTCTATAGAGACTACACATGGATCCACCAGTGTCATTGCATGTGTGTTCTTTTTAGTAACAACAACCAGAGTCACTGAAATGTGTGTTCTTTTCACATACCACCTATGGATCCACCAGTGTCATTACATGTGTGTTCTTTTCACAATCCACCAATGGATCCACCAGTGTCATTGCATGTGTGTTCTTTTTAATAACAACAACCAGAGTCATTGAAATGTGTGTTCTTTTCACATACCACCTATGGATCCACCAGTGTCATTGCATGTGTGTTCTTTTCACTAACAACAACCAGAGTCATTACATGTGTGTTCTTTTCACAATTCACATATGGATCCACCAGTGTCATTGCATGTATGTTCTTTTCACTAACATCAACTCGAGTCATTGCATGTGTGCTCTTTTCACAATCCACACATGGATCCACCAGTGTCATTGCATGTGTCTTATTTTTAGTAACAACAACCAGTGACATTGCATGTGTGTTCTTTTCACTAACAACAACTAGAGTCATTGCATGTGTGCTCTTTTCATAATCCACCTATGGATCCTCCAGTGTCATTGCATGTGTGTTATTTTTACTAACAGCAACTAGAGTCATTTCATGGCTGTTTTTCTCACATACCACCTATGGATCCACCAGTGTCATTGCATGTGTGTTCTCTTCACAATCCACACATGGATCCACCAGTGTCATTGCATGTGTGTTCTTTTTAGTAACAACAACCAGTGTCATTGTATGTGTGTTCTCTTCAGAGACCACACATGGATCCACCAGTGTCATTGCATGTGTGTTCTTTTTTCTAACAACCAGAGTCATTGAAATGTGTGCTCTCTTCAGACACCACACATGGATCCACCGGTGTCATTGCATGTATGTTCTTTTCACTAACAACAACTGGAGTCATTGCATGTGTGTTCTTTTCACATACAACATAAGGATCCACCGGTGTCATTGCATGTGTGCTCTTTTCACAATCCACCCATGGATCCACCAGTGTCATTGCATGTGTGTTCTTTTTAGTAACAACAACCAGAGTCATTGAAATGTGTGTTCTTCTCACATACCACCTATGGATGCACCAGTGTCATTGCATGTGTGTTCATTTCACTAACAACAACCAGAGTCATTGCATGCGTGTTCTTTTCACATACCACATATGGATCCACCAGTGTCATTGAAATGTGTGTTCTCTACAGAGACCACACATGGATCCACCAGTGTCATTGCATGTGTGTTCTTTTCACTAACAACAACTGGGGTCATTGCATGTGTGCTCTTTTCACAATCCACATATGGATCCACCAGTGTCATTGCATGTGTGTTCTTTTTAGTAACAACAACCAGTGTCATTGCAGGTGTGTTCTTTTCACTAACAACAACTGGAGTCATTGCATGTGTGCTCTTTTCACAATCCACCTATGGATCCACAAGTGTCATTGCATGTGTGTTCTTTTTAGTAAGAACAACCAGAGTCATTGAAATATGTGTTCTTTTCACATACCACCTATGGATCCACCAGTGTCATTGCATGTGTGTTCTTTTCACTAACAACAACGAGAGTCATTGCATGTGTGTTCTTTTCACTAACAACAACTAGAGTCATTTCATGTGTGTTCTTTTTACTAACAACAACCAGAGTCATTTCATGGATGTTCTTCTCACATACCACCTATTGATCCACCAGTGTCATTCCATGTGTGTTCTTTTTAGTAATAACAACCAGTGTCATTGCATGCGTGTTCTCTTCAGAGACCACACATGGATCCACCAGTGTCATGGCATGCCTGTTCTTTTTACTAACAACAACCAGAGTCATTGAAATGTGTGCTCTCTTCAGAGACCACACATGGATCCACCAGTGTCATTGCATGTATGTTCTTTTCACTAACAACAACTGGAGTCATTGCATGCGTGTTCTTTTCACATACCACATATGGTTCCACCAGTGTCATTGCATGTGTGCTCTTTTCACAATCCGCCCATGGATCAACCAGTGTCATTGCATGTGTGTTCTTTTTAGTAACAACAACCGGAGTCATTGAAATGTCTGTTCTACTCACATACCACCTATGGATCCTGTAACACCCTCGAATCGGTCCTATGCAAGTTTCAGCTCTTCCCGCCAAACCCGCATAGAAACGATTAAAGGACGCCCACCAGGCACTTTCGTGCGGGTGGAAAACAAAGTAATACCATTACACACTAGTCCACGATGGAACCCACAGAACATATATATATACAAGTGCGGGTGGAAAACAAAGTAATACCATTACACACTAGTCCACGATGGAACCCACAGAACATATATATATATACAACAACGACTCCATGAGTCAAGAATACAGATATACCATACAAAGATCCAAATCACCTTGAAAATGATAGAGCGTCCGACTACGGACAAGATGCAAATGGGGCTAAGAGACCTGAAGAATAACCAATGGCGTCCATAACCCTGCCCAGGCCAAGCCGGAAGGGTAACCCTGCTAACGACGTCGATCTCAAACCTGCTGAAACAAAAGGGGGTGCCGACAAAGGGCAAAGGAAAAAAGAGGTGCATCAGTACTGAGGCCAGTACACGGCAAGACTAGAATTTGGCAGTCCTTGCCTACATTGGTATGGTGGACTGAAGCGGCAGCGCAGCAGCACTAAACAACCTATAGAGACTCAGTACATCTATCGGCTATTAGAGAGAGATAAGAAAGACCTATTCGGATCCAACCTGAAGCGAACACCAAACAAACCCATCCTGGTATTTCACCCTCGAGACCAAACGAGGAAGTCGGACCGAGGAACTCACACAGTTGGCAATTTTACTCATTCCGTTATAGTTGCAACACTTACTAATCAGATATAGATAGCATGAGTCATCCTGAAGCATAAGTAGTGGGCAATTTTAATTAACCATTCTATGGTAGTTGGAACATTTACTAGTCAGATATAATTGTCCTGAGGAATCCCAATACCCAGCAGTTGTTGGCACTTTTATCACATTCCATTGGAGTTGCAATACTTACTAGGCAGGTATAGTATGACACAGATCACAACAGATCCACCAGTTGTTGGCATTTTTATTATCCATTCCATTGTAGTGAAGCTGAATTACTAGTCACATATTAAGTCAAATTTATAACACTACTTTAGTTATGCTTGTCTATGATCGAGATACTGTGCTCCAAGTCATCCATAACCGCAGACACGGCTTTCAGAAAGATTTACCCTGCAGGGGTGCACAAATAGCAACACACACATGATCAACCTCGGAAAAATCAAATCAAAACCCAACGAGGCTTGCACGACAAAGCAATCACAGGATTCATAAAATATTTCAGGGGGCCACCCCACTAAGCTACCCGCAACGAAGTTGGCCGGCTCCGAGACGGACCCAGGGTTTGTGTCAATGGCTGAGAACGACTGGGAACCCGAAAGTGTGACTGGGCTTGTCGATACAGCGAAAACATTCCATGATCCAAAATAGTACAGGTGCTCCACGCACAATCTTAAATAAAGCAGTAAAGCATGGCATAAGTACAGGATAGTAATAAAGCCCAAACTACTTTGTGGCCCCAAGAAATAAGAATGAATCAAGCTCTGGCTAAGGGGATTCATGGTCCCATATGCGGATAGTGCGATAGTCAAGGAACAGGTATCAAGTACTCGGGGTCCTACGGGACACAAGTGAGCGTGGAAGAACCAAATAACATCTATTGCCCAACGATGCCTCTGCATTAGTTATATCTAGCATTTCAATAGTTGTATTTAAAGTCATGATCCTCTCCACCATAAACATCTGCCAGCATTCCAACAACTGTGGTACTTGACAACACGAGATCGCACCTGAGCAAGCAACTACGACTCGCAAGGCCTGCTATCTACCAAGCATAGGTAATAGGAGGTGTCCAAGGCAATATAGAGGCTACACGGGATATAACTGGTGTACGGAAACTAAAGCATCACGACATGGATAGCAATAGATCAACAGGAGGAAATAAAGACTATAAATGCAAAATAGGTAGAAGGGGAAGGGATGCTCGCCTGGGAAAACACTGCCGACGGATCATATCCGGAGAACTTGTCGATACTCGCATCAACTCATCGGCCTAATCCACAAAGAAGCAAACACTAGAACAAACACCGGATGCACTATTTAATACTACGGCAGAAGATCCGACATGCTTATGTTATGATGCATGGCATGGCACAGATGAGGTGCAATTAGGCAATATTAAGCGGAACCGGGGTCCCGACAATTAAATATAAGGTTCATGTTGTTTAACTACCCCGCAAATTTAATGTGGAATTAACAAGGCAAAGCATGGCATCGGTTCGCTACACAAATTTAAATGGAGTCCGGAATAAGACTAGAATAACCCGCATATAGACTCCATATTTAATTATTAGGTCAATCGGCATAATACCCCCAAATCACAATATGTATGCGACATGAACAATTCAATATGCACAAATGATAATGTCATATTATAAAAATAGGGGTCTCAGATATAGGTCATTCATAGGGGACTCAGCGATCTTGGTCTCCGAGGTTATTTGGGTTCGGTCTCAGCAGGATCGGGATTGGGTTCGGTCTTCGGGTCCATTGTCGATGGCGATCTTGTTTTGATGTCAGGGAATTCAGGAAGATCTTGGCGTGGTTCTTGTACAACTTATCGCTTTGGTCGATCTTGTCCAGCAGGAGATCTTGCTCGCCGGAAGGGTCGCGGACAAAGACGTCAACAAGGGATCATCACCAAACAACAACACCATGTTCCTATGTCGCGAGACTGAAGTAGTCCGGGTAGCAACACCACGCTCTATCTTCACATAGTTGCAGTTGTAATACACCACACCCCATCTTCTCTTGATCAGTACCAATACATAACACATAGATACAACCCACTTGTACTAGCAAAACCAACATAAAAGATCTGAACCACATCGACAACATGCAGGTGTTGGATAGAACGGCTTGGTGCTACGCGCTGTGGGGAAGTGCGGGAAGGCGGAGGACGAAGGGGCCGAAGATGCTCAGGAGGAGGGCCTGGCAGCGGCGGCGCTAGACGCGGCGGAGGCAGGCACGGTTGGTGACCAGGCTTGCTGCCGGGCGGGGCGGCGCGCTCTGTGGAGCCAGAGAAGGGCCCGCAGGCGCATGCGCTACAGGGACGACGAGGAACCGAAGCTGCGTGACGGCGCGGCGAAGATCTCGCAGGGCATGCTCGCGTGACAGGGAGGAGGGCAGCCGCGGGGTCCTGGCAACGGGAATGACCGCGTTGCCAGGCGGCCGGAGCAGAGGCGAGAGGGGCGGCCCCGGCGGGATCGGCGTGGTGGCGTGGGCTCGAGGCGACCGTCGAGGTGGGGAAGGTCGGCGAGGCGGGAGCCCGCGACGGCGCTGCCGAACCGGAGAGACGGTGCCAGGGGAGGTGGCGACGGGGCCGCGCAGGGCCGTGCCCCGGCGAGACAAGGTGCCAGCCGCCGGGTGGGCTCGGCAGCGGGAGTAGGGCACCGGGGAAGCCGGTGGAGGCGCGGGGCACCCTGGTTGCAGATGGCGGCAGCGGGGCTCGCCGAGAGGTGGCTCGGACTCGGTGGAGGCGGCGACAGGAGATGCTCCCTGGGATGGGGCGACGCTGGCTCGGGATCGAGGGCACGCGGGGTTAGGTGGGGAGCGACGAGGCGATGGGGTGGGGATCACGTGGATCGAGGAGAGGAGGCGGGGTGCGGGACAACACGTGAGTGGGACCGGGCGGTTGGTGGCCCTGGGGCGACGCGGGAGTGCTTGTTGTGCGTGTGTTTGCGTGTGTGCCTGTGGGGGTTGGCGTGGGTGTGCGGGCAGGTGGCGGCAGATGGGGAGATGGAGTGGGGGACGCGCCCAGGTGGGGCTTGGACGGTAGCAGGTGGGAGGGAGAGCGCGCCCAGGAGGCGTTGGGCGGGAAACGAGAGGAGGGAGAGAGCGTGGCGGCGGACAGGAGGGAAAGGGTGGGGAGTGGGTCGGCTGGGTGAGAGGGATTAGGATTAGGGTTTGGGAGGTTAGTTTTTAGGTTTTGGGTAGTAGGATGGCTGGCTGGGCCTATGGGCCTAGCCGGCTGCCTCCCTGAAAAATATTGTAATTATTTATTTTAGTTTTAAAAGTCTTTCGTAAATAGTTTTTAGGGAAATAAAAGGTATCCGAAAACACCGAGGTTTGATTTGGATAAAGAGAGAGGATATTTAGAAAACAAAGATAGACTTTTGGAAAAATAGTTTTAGGCAAACATATGCATGATGACACGACGATGCTCAAATGCAATGTGGCATGATGACATGAGCATGCGGTCATGATGATGCAATGCACAAAAACATAGTGATTTTCTAGTAGTGGTTTTAGCGGGATGCCACAATTCGACATCACTAACAATGGATCTCGCCCTCGAGATCCGCCTCATGGTACGGGGAAGAAGATCGACGATCAGATTCTTCATGCTTCGTGTAGATCCTCACGACATCACTAACAAAGATTCTTTCTCCATCTTGAAATCAGCGGCACCACCAATAAGGGTCGTTTCTCACGTTCGTCGAGAGAACGCTCCGGATAAACAAAGGACGAAGTTAAAGTTAAGGCCACCCCTAACTTCCATGGAAGGAGTAAATTGCATCGGTCAACCATACAATGTACAAAACCGAATGCTAAGAGTAGTGGTATGGTCGCGACTCCATCGCACTCAAAGCATTACTCGGTACATGAATAGAAGAATCATGAGACCAACTCTCGGAATTTATACTAAAGATCTTGACAAGCGATATTCGGATAACAAAGGAATGATGCCGGCTCTTCATTAGATATGACGTAGATGATGTGGTCGTATTGGAAACATCGGAAGGCACAAGAAGGAACAAAGAGAAGTCCAACAGATGAAGGATTCCTCAGATAGGATGAAGACCGGATGTAGAAGCACCGTTACCAAAGGAGGAAGCAAAACCCTGAAGGTACGACGGAAACCCATCCACGAGAATTCCTATACTCGAAGAAAAGATGAGAGAGCAGATTTAAAACACGCAAAGGTAAGAGGAGAAGAGCATAGGGGTAAGAAGTAAAAGCAGACCTAATCAGATCTACCCAACCGATTTTGCAAAATAGCTTTGACACTCTACATCGGCCATTAGCTAGGTTATCCTACAGGCTAGACCAGTGGGGTATCGCAACTGCTGAGCTCTGATACCACTCTGTAACACCCTCGAATCGGCCCTATGCAAGTTTCAGCGCTTCCCGCCAAACCCGCATAGAAACGATTCAAGGACGCCCACCAGGCACTTTCGTGCGGGTGGAAAACGAAGTAATACCATTACACACTAGTCCACGATGGAACCCACAAAACATGTATATATAAAACAACGACTCCATGAGTCAAGAATACAGATATACTATACAAAGATCCAAATCACCTTGAAAATGAGAGAGCGTCCGACTACGGACAAGATGCAAATGGGGCTAAGAGCCCTGAAGAATAACCAATGGCGTCCATAACCCTGCCCAGGCCAAGCCGGAAGGGTAACCCTGCTAACGACATCGATCTCAAACCTGCTGAAACAAAAGGGAGTGCCGACAAAGGGCAAAGGAAAAAGAGGAGCGTCAGTACTGAGGCCAGTACACGGCGAGGCTAGAATTCGGCGGTCCTCGCGTACATAGGTATGGTGGACTGAAGCGGCAGCGCAGCAGCACTAAACAACCTATAGAGACTCATTACATCTGCCGGCTATTAGAGAGAGATAAGAAAGACCTATTCGGATCCAACCTGAAGCGAACACCAAACAAACCCATCCTGGTATTTCCCCCTCGAGACCAAACGAGTAAGTCGGACCGAGGAACTCACACAGTTGGCAATTTTACTCATTCCGTTATAGTTGCAGCACTTACTAATCAGATATAGATAGCATGAGTCATCCTGAAGCATAAGTAGTGGGCAATTTTAATTAACCATTCTGTTCTAGTTGGAACATTTACTAGTCAGATATAATTGTCCTAAGGAATCCCAATACCCAGCAGTTGTTGGCACTTTTATCACATTCCATTGGAGTTGCAATACTTACTAGGCAGGTATAGTATGACACAGATCACCACAGATCCACCAGTTGTTGGCATTTTTATTATCCATTCCATTATAGTGAAGCTGAATTACTAGTCACATATTAAGTCAAATTTATAACACTACTTTAGTTATGCTTGTCTATGATCGAGATACTGTGCTCCAAGTCATGCATAACCGCAGACACGGCTTTCAGAAAGATTTACCCTGCAGGGGTGCACAAATAGCAACACACACACGATCAACCTCGAAAAAATCAAATCAAAACCCAACGAGGCTTGCACGACAAAGCAATCACATGATTCATAAAATATTTCAGGGGGCCACCCCACTAAGCTACCCGCAACAAAGTTGGCTGGCTCCGAGACGGACCCAGGGTTTGTGTCAATGGCTATAAATGACTGGGAACCCGAAAGTGTGACTGGGCTTGTCGATACCGCGAAAACATTCCACGATCCAAAACAGTATAGGTGCTCCACGCACAATCTTAAATAAAGCAGTAAAGCATGGCATAAGTACAGGATAGTAATAAAGCCCAAACTACTTTGTGGCCCCAAGAAATAAGAATGAATCAAGCTCTGGCTAAGGGGATTCATGGTCCCATATGCGGATAGTTCGATAGTCAAGGAACAGGTATCAAGTACTCGGGGTCCTACAGGACACAAGTGAGCATGGAAGAACCAAATAACATCTATTGCCCACCGATGCCTCTGCATTAGTTATATCTAGCATTTTAATAGTTGTATTTAAAGTCATGATCCTCTCCACCATAAACATCTGCGAGCATTCCAACAACTGTGGTACTTGACAACACGAGATCGCACCTAAGCAAGCAACTACGACTCACAAGGCCAGCTATCTACCAAGCACATGTAATAGGAGGTGTCCAAGGCAATATAGAGGCTACACGGGATATAACTGGTGTACGGAAACTAAAGCATCACGACACGGATAGCAATAGATCAACATGAGGAAATAAAGACTATAAATGCAAAATAGGTAGAAGGGGAAGGGATGCTCGCCTGGGAAAACACTGCCGATGGATCATATCCGGAGAACTTGTCGATACTCGCATCAACTCATCGGCCTAATCCGCGAAGAAGCAAACACTAGAACAAACACCAGATGCACTATTTAATACTACGGCAGAAGATCCGTCATGCTTATGTTATGATGCATGGCATGGCACAGATGAGGTGCAATTAGGAAATATTAAGCGGAACCGGGGTCCCGACAATTAAATATAAGGTTCGTGTTGTTTAACTACCCCGCAAATTAAAGGTGGAATTAACAAGGCAAAGCATGGCATCGGTTCGCTACACAAATTTAAATGGAGTCCGGAATAAGACTAGAATAACCCGCATATAGACTCCATATTTAATTATTAGGTGAATCGGCATAATACCCCCAAATCACAATATGTATGCGACATGAATAATTCAATATGCACAAATGATAATGTCATATTATAAAAATAGGGGTCTCGGATATAGTTCATACATAGGGGACTCGGCGATCTTGGTCTCCGAGGTTGTTTGGGTTCGATCTCAGCGGGATCGGGATCGGGTTCGATCTTCGGGTCCATTATCGATGGCGACCTTGTTTTGATGTCAGGGCATTCAGGAAGATCTTGGCGTGGTTCTTGTACAACTTATCGCTTTGGTCGATCTTGTCTAGCAGGAGATCTTGCTCGCCGGAAGGGTTGCGGACAAAGACGTCAACAAGGGATCATCACCAAACAACAACACCATGTTCTTGTGTCACGAGACTGAAGTAGTCCGGGTAGCAACACCACGCTCTATCTTCACATGGTTGCAGCTATAATACACCACACCCCATCTTCTCTTGATCAGTACCAATACACAACACATAGATACAACCCACTTGTACTAGATAAACCAACATAAAAGATCCGAACCACATCGACAGCAGGCAGGTGTTGGACAGAACGGCTCGGTGCTACGTGCTGCGGGGAAGTGTGGGAAGGCGAAGGACGAAGGGGCCGAAGATGCTAGGGAGGAGGGCCTGGCAGTGGTGGAGCTAGACGTGGCGGAGGCTCGCTGAGAGGTGGCTCGGACTCGGTGGAGAGGGGCCGCGGGGCGCCGTGCTGCGAGGCGAGGTGGAGGCGGCGACGGGAGATGCTCCCTAGGATGGGGCGGCGCTGGATCGGGATCGAGGGCACGCGGGGTTAGGTAGGGAGCGACGAGGCGATGGGGTGGGGATCGCGTGGATCGAAGAGAGGAGGCGGGGTCCGGGACAGCACGGGAGTGGGACCGGGAGGTTGGTGGCCCTGGGACGACGCGGGAGTGCTTGGTGTGCGTGTGTTTGCGTGTGTGCCTGTGGGGGTTGGCGTGGGTGTGCGGGCAGGTGGCGGCAGATGGGGAGATGGAGTGGGGGACGCGCCCAGGTGGGGCTTGGACGGTAGCAGGTGGGAGGGAGAGCGTGCCCAGGAGGCGTTGGGCGGGAAACGAGAGGAGGGAGAGAGCGTGGCGGCGGATAGGAGGGAAAGGGTAGGGAGTGGGTCGGCTGGGTGAGAGGGATTAGGATTAGGATTTGGGAGGTTAGTTTTTAGGTTTTGGGTAGTAGGCTGGCTGGCTGGGCCTTTGGGCCTGGCCGGCTGCCTCCCTGAAAAATATTGTAATTATTTATTTTAGTTTTAAAAGTCTTTCGTAAATAGTTTTTAGGGAAATAAAAGGTATCCGAAAACACCGGGGTTTGATTTGGATAAAGAGAGAGGATATTTAGAAAACCAAGATAGACTTTTGGAAAAATAGTTTTAGGCAAACATATGCATGATGACACGATGATGCTCAAATGCAATGTGGCATGATGACATGAGCATGCGGCCATGATGATGCAATGCACAAAAACATAGTGATTTTCTAGTATGGTTTTAGCAGGATGCCACAGATCCACCAGTGTCATTGCATGTGTGTTCATTTCACTAACAACAACCAGAGTCATTGCATATGTGTTCTTTTCACATACCACATATGGATCCACCAGTGTCATTGAAATGTGTGTTCTCTACAGAGACCACACATGGATCCACCAGTGTCATTGCATGTATGTTCTTTTCACTAACAACAACTGGAGTCCTTGCATGTGTGCTCTTTTCACAATCCACATATGGATCCACCAGTGTCATTACATGTGTGTTCTTTTTAGTAACAACAACCAGTGTCATTGAAGGTGTGTTCTTTTCACTAACAACAACTGGAGTCATTTCATGTGTGCTCTCTTCAGAGACCACCTATGGATCCACCAGTGTAATTGCATGTGTGTTCTTTTCACATACCACATATGGATCCACCGGTGTCATTGGATGTGTGCTCTTTTCACAATCCACACATGGATCCACTAGTGTCATTGCATGTGTGTTCTTTTTAGTAACAACAACCAGTGTCATTGCATGTGTGTTCTCTTCAGAGACCACACATGGATCCACCAATGTCATTGCATGTGTGTTCTTTTCACTAACAACAACCAGTGTCATTGAAATGTGTGCTCTCTTCAGAGACCACACATGGATCCACCGGTGTCATTGCATGTATCTTCTTTTTAGTAACAACAACTGGAGTCATTGCATGTGTGTTCTTTTCACATACCACATATGGATCCACCGGTGTCATTGCATGTGTGCTCTTTTCACAATCCACCCATGGATCCACCAGTGTCATTGCATGTGTGTTCTTTTTAGTAACAACAACCAGAGTCATTGAAATGTGTGTTCTTCTCACATACCACCTATGGATCCACCAGTGTCATTGCATGTGTGTTCATTTCACTAACAACAACCAGAGTCATTGCATGTGTGTTCTTTTCACATACCACATATGGATCCACCAGTGTCATTGAAATGTGTGTTTTCTACAGAGACCACACATGGATCCACCAGTGTCATTGCATGTATATTCTTTTCACTAACAATAATTGGAGTCACTGCATGTGTGTTCTTTTCACTAACAACAACTGGAGTCATTGCATGTGTGTTATTTTCACTAACAACAACAAGAGTCATTTCATGGCTGTTCTTCTCACATACCACCTATGGATCCACCAGTGTCATTGCATGTGTGTTCTTTTTAGTGACAACAACCAGTGTCATTGCATGTGTGTTCTGTTCACAGACCACACATGGATCCACCAGTGTCATTGCATGTGTGTTCTTTTCACTAACAACAACTAGAGTCATTGAAATGTGTGCTCTCTTCCGAGACCACACATGGATCCACCAGTGTCTTCGAAAAAATTCGTCATTACCTGCTGGTCTGTTTTGACAGATTTCTGCCATTTTCTGCATTTGCTTCTTGTTGGTTCCTTTTTGAGTTCTTTTGGGGAATTGAGCTTTTTGAGGGAAGTGCTACAGTAGCTAGTGTTCTAATGGAAGTTTATTTGGTGTTAGAACTGAACCTTAAGACTTATTTATCTTGAGTGCACTAATATTGCTAATAAAGATTGTGTGAAGTTTTGTATGAAGGAAAAATTTCAGGTGTATGGAAGGAATGAGTAATGAGATGAAGGATGGACTAAATCTTAGCTTGGGGATGCCACGCGTGTCACCCCAAGAAATATCCAAGAAGTACAAGTGTCAAAGCTTGGGGATGCCCAAGGCATCCCCTTCTTCATCAATAAAAATCCCAGATTTCTTCCAAACGCTTCATTTTTATTGTTTCATGCACAGTTGTGTTGTTCTTGGAGCGTCTTCTTTTTCGTTTTTGTTTTGGTTTTTATTTTTCTTTGTTTCCTTAGTTTGCTGAATAAATTAGTTGGACCCCCCTCTTTCATACATTGGTTTGCAAATAGTTTGGTTTGATTTGGAAAAGAGTAGGAAAGTTCATTGCTTAAGTGGTAAAGAGAGCTTGTTTTTGACTGTGGCCTATGCTCTGTCATGCCATGCTTGATATTGTTTTGGCTTTATGCTTAGTATTCTTTGATGTAGCATGACTTGTTATAAACAATTGAGATTTCTTAATGTGCCTTGGATGAATCATGCGTTGTTTTAGCATATTAAAGCATAGTATAGTGGTATTCTCCTTTGATGCTTTATTTGGGTTGACTTGGCGCATGCTCACACCATGTTATGACTATCTCAAGTCACCATAGCCTTTATGATCCTTTAGTTTTCAACTTGTAGTATCACTTTATGATTTGATCAATGATGTTTTGTCGCTCTGCATGATTATGGCCATTATTGCTCTCTTAGTTTGTCGCTCCCAGTCTTTTCCTAGCCTCCCCAACCAAGTATGAGTTCCACTCATGCATCCAACTCCCTAAACCAAGTTATTACAAACAGTCCACCATACCTACCTACTAGCTTATGCTATTCCAAGTATATTCATGTTTTTTTTACCTTCCAAATTAAACTTGTTATGATAAAACTAGTGATTAAAGCTCTCATGAACTTGATGGCACACTTTAATTTTTTGCATCTAATAAACTTGAACCATTGGTCCTTCTTTTTTGCGTATATGCTTACGCTTTATAAGTTGAAATTAGCAGAACCATGTTTCATGGGGAACGCTTTCAACATTGCACTTGTACTTTGTACCCCATTAATATCATGTTCTTCTGCTTACGGTTCCCGGCGGTGTGAAATAAAAGTGGAACTTGTAAGATCATGGAGTTTGTATGTGTGTTAGAGAAATGCCTAGGCCGCTAGCCTAAGCCATGCCTAATCATGGTGGAAACTTGCAGCATCACCATAATGAGCACTCTATGAAGCATCCTCAATAAAAACCTATGCAAATAGCAAATAAAAAGATCGCTGCGATGCTCATTGTCTGCTTGCCTTGTCATTTTGATTATGGGAAAGCTCCCGTATCATGTGCAAGGGGTACCCCGTTGGCGGTTCTTAATGATACACATGTACTTACAAAGACAAGAGCTTACTCGTGACTGAAGTTGAGTAGCATGAGGATCGGTCTTCGTAAGTAAGGGGCATGAGATTTCAGTTTATAACTTGTCAAGCATATCCTCTTAGTTGTGTCACTTTAACCTTAATCACCTTAAAGGTGCTTATGATAGGGGCAATGAGAGCTGAAAGCTATAAGTACCATAATTTTTGGAAGCTCTTTATGAGACTTGAATCCCTACTTCCTTTTATAAAGGCCTTTCTTCCACCATTATATTGAGTCTCCACCTTCTATCTTTATGCACCTACTTTGAGAGCATAGTGGCCATTCTTAGTTCTATGTGCATTGTCCCAAGACTAGTTGATTGATGCATACCTTGATATTGCTTGTTTTAAACTATTGTATCTATTCACTCTTATGAACTTTGAAGGTGTCCTATGCATTTATATTTGCTACTCTATTGAGGGACAAGCTGAATACTATTATGCTATGTTTTCTTTATGTGAAACAGACAAACGTCTTGCAAAGCATTGTTATTCATGAATATTTTGTTTGTTCCTTTTCATGTTGCATCATAGTTTCTTTGTCTTATTGCTAGAACTTTGTCTTTCATGTTATGATTGAAGTACTATGATCCCAGCTTTGAATGTTTTGCAAATACTTTGATCAAGTCTTTGATGGTGCATGTCACCTCAAAAATTATTCTTTCTTTTTATCACTTACCTACTCGAGGACGAGAAGGAGTTAAGCTTGGGGATGTTGATACATTGCAAATGTATCTATAATTTTTGATGTTCCATGCTTGGTTTTATCCACTTTCTTGTGTTTTGTTCCAACTTTGGAGTACTTTTCATATGATTTCTTGGACTAACCTATTAACAAGACCCACAGTGCCAGCTGCCTGTTTTCTGCTGTTTTTGGTTCCAGGAAAGTCAGAAAATGAATATTCTCGGAATTGGACGGGACAAAAGCGAAAGTGCCTATTTTTCCA
Organism: Avena sativa; assembly: GCA_916181665.1. NCBI lineage: Eukaryota > Viridiplantae > Streptophyta > Magnoliopsida > Poales > Poaceae > Avena > Avena sativa. Next base: position 360,453,372 of record OV702290.1, on the reverse strand, counting down.
AAAGTCATCAAGTGCCAGAATACGAGACGGAGAGGGGCCAGGGGGCCACCACAATACCTGGACACGCGGCCAGGCCTGGCCCGCGCTAGGGGGTGGTGTGGCCGCTCCCGGCACCCCCTCGGCCTCCCCTTCTGCCTATAAGATGCCCTCGGGACGAAAACCCTAAGGGCCTGATCAAAAATCCATGAAAGAGTCTGTAGCCACCATCATCTCCATCCCTAGATCGGGAGGGATCTGAAGCTCTTCCCGGCACCCTGCTAGAGAGGGGAATTTACCCTGGAGGCCTTCTTCATCACCATGCAAGCCTTCGGTGTGATGCGTGAGTAGTTCATCCTTGGACTACGGATCCATGTAGTAGCTAGATGGCTGGTTCTCCTCCTTTGTGCTTTCATGTCTAGATCTTGTGAGCTCCGTTCATGATCAAGATCATCTATGTGTAATTCTTCATGTTGTGTTTGCGGGGATCCAGTGGATATTGAGATGCTATTTCAGATTGATTATTGACTCTATCATGTCTTTATTATTTGTGATCTTGCATGCTTTCCGTTGTTAGTAGCTATCTTGGCCAAGTAGATGCTAGCAACTCTAAGAGTTAGTATTTATGCTCGATAGTGGGTTCATGCCTCTGGTAATCTGGGGAAGTGACAGAAATCTCTAAGGTACTAGATGTGCTGTTGCTACTAGGGAAAAAACAACAATCCTTTGTTCATAGAACAATCGTATTGTTTACTTTACACGCAGTTCGTAAAGCAATAATCTGTTGCTTGCAACTTAATACTGGAGGGGGTTCGGATGATAACCTGAAGGTGGATTATTAGTCATAGATGAAGTTGGATGGCGGTCTATGTATAATGTTGTAATGCCCAATCGAATCTCAAAGGAGTCAAGATGATTAGTATATGCATGTATTGCTTTCTCGATGTTTGTCAATTTCCCCGCTGTAATTTGTTCACCCAGCATGTTATCTATCTTAAGGAGAGCCACCTCTAGTGAACTATGGATCCCGGTCCTTGTCTTTTACATACAATCTACAAACTGTTTACTTCTTTGTGTTTACTTTCTGCAAACTTTTACTTCTTTCCATTTGATACGTTTAATCATTTGTTTTCCGCAAAACACGGTGAGATTGACAACCTCATCGCAAGTTGGGGACAAAGTTCTGTGGTTGTGTTGTGCAGGTCTCCATGTTGCTGCTAGAACCGGTAGTGCGCCCTGCCAAAGCTCAGCTAGTAACACCTTTGGGGTGTTTCCTTGCTCCTACTAGTTCGATTAAACCTTGGTTTCTTAACTGAGGGAAACTTTCTGCTGTGCTCACCATACCTTCCTCTTGGGGTTCCCAACGAGCTCTACATCAACCACGCCCCAGCATTTTTCTGGCGCCGTACACAGAGCCATCAAGCATTTTTCTGGCGCCGTTGCCGGGGAGTCAAGGACATCTTCACAAGGGGAGTCCCTCATAACCAATCTCTTTACTTTTTATTTTTGTTTTGCTTAGTTTCTTTTTGCTTTGTTTGCTTGTTTCTTTATCAAAAACACACAAAAATTAGTTTTACTAGTTTGCTTTCTTATTTGAAAAACACAAAAAAATTAGTTCCTATCTTGAGTTGCCACTATGTCTAGGCTTGCTCCAGTCACTATGTCACCCGAGGAAATGATTTTCACTTTTAAACAAGGAATTGAGGAAAGTTTTAAATAAGCTTGGTCTAGAATCTCTGATCTACATGAAAAAACTGAGCCTAAAATGACTCAAAGCTTGTTCCTTAGAAGTTTTTCTCTTGGGATTGCTCTTTGATATAGATATGCTTTAGATGATGTTGTGGGAGGAGATTTCCTCCAATGTAATGAGGATGATGCTATTAATGCTATAAAGAAATTGATCCTCACTTACAACATGCCTAGCCAAACTGATATTTCTTTCGCAAAAATATTTGCTAGGTTGAACACTCTTGAGACTAGCACTACTATCTTAGAAAATTGCTATAATACGCTTAGGGAGCATCACAATTATGTTCCAATAAATTCTGAACCATCAAAGTGGCTCCCTACAGTAAAGATTGAGATAAACACTGAAACTTTTCAAGCTCGCTGTGATATCATGTCTGAATTTTGTCTTATGCCCAAAGATATTTATAAATCTCTGAATACTTGGGGGCTTACGGAAGGAGGAAAAGAAACATCTCTTGCTAATAATACTACCATATTACCTCTTGGAATAGCTGAAGGAGTGTTTACAAAGATCCTTGGGAAAATGATTTCTACTGATTATCTTGTTATTGAATGTGTAGGAAAAGGACAAATTACACTTGGAAGGTCCCTATTAGAACTCCTTGGAGCAATAATAGATGTGGGAAAAGGGACCATGTACCTTTCTTCTCCACCAAACAATCATATTTTCCCCAAGGTTAAGAATAAAAGTAAGAGAGGTAAGGGCAAGAAATTTGGTCTTGATGCTTCTTCATTTGAGAACACTTGATTCTTTTTCTTGCTTCTTATGCCTAACTTAAAGGCGTTAAAGAAAAGTACTTATTGGGAGATAACAAAGTTTTAGATGAGTCTTGGAAGTTATTACCTCTGTAATAACCGCTCCTTATCCTTTTTATTTGCTTTTTGTGCCAAGAGTAACCTCTAATGAGAGAGAAGTAATGATTGAGAAAGTTGCTGTCCCGAAACAGATTTTTGTGCTTCACCGTAAAAATTCGTGTAAAATCTCTGAACGTCTTTTTGAGGCGTGAATATTTGTGCTTATGACCCAGGTTGTTATATAACTTACGTTAGTTCAACACTTTTTGATTTGAGCAACAGAAGGTCTTCGAAAAAATTCGTCTTTACCTGCTGGTCTGTTTTGACAGATTTCTGCCATTTTCTGTATTTGCTTCTTGTTGGTTCCTTTTTGAGTTCTTTTGGGGAATTGAGATTTGTTAGGGAAGTGCTACAGTAGCTAGTGTTCTAATGGAAGTTTATTTGGTGTTAGAACTGAACCTTAAGACTTATTTATCTTGAGTGCACTAATGTTGCTAATAAAGATTGTGTGAAGTTTTGTATGAAGGAAAAATTTCAGGTGTATGGAAGGAATGAGTAATGAGATGAAGGATGGACTAAATCTTAGCTTGGGGATGCCACGCGTGTCACCCCAAGAAATATCCAAGAAGTACAAGTGTCAAAGCTTGGGGACGCCCAAGGCATCCCCTTCTTCATCAATAAAAATCCCAGGTTTCTTCCAAACGCTTCATTTTTATTGTTTCATGTACCGTTGTGTTGTTCTTGGAGCGTCTTCTTTTTCATTTTTGTTTTGGTTTTTATTTTTCTTTGTTTCCTTAGTTTTCTGAATAAATTGGTTGGACCCCCCTCTTTCATACATTGGTTTGCAAACAGTTTGGTTTGGTTTGGAAAAGAGTAGGGAAGTTCATTGCTTAAGTGGTAAAGAGAGCTTGTTTTTGACTGTGGCCTATGCTCTATCATGCCATGCTTGATATTTTTTTGGCTTTATGCTTAGTATTCTTTGTTGTAGCATGACTTGTTATAAACAATTGAGATTTCTTAATGTGCCTTGGATGAATCATGCGTTGTTTTAGCATATTAAAGCATAGTATAGTGGTATTCTCCTTTGATGCTTTATTTGGGTTGACTTGGCGCATGCTCACACCATGTTATGACTATCTCAAGTCACCATAGCCTTTATGATCCTTTAGTTTTCAACTTGTAGTATCACTTTATGCTTTGATCAATGATTTTTTGTCGCTCTACATGATTATGGCCATTATTGCTCTCTTAGTTTGTCGCTCCCAGTCTTTTGCTAGCCTCCACAACCAAGTATGAGTTCCACTCATGCATCCAACTCCCTAAACCAAGTTATTCCAAAGATTCCACCATACCTACCTACTAGCTTATGCTATTCCAAGTATATTCATGATTTTGTTTACCTTCCAAATTAAACTTGTTATGAGAAAACTAGTGATTAAAGCTCTCACGAACTTGATGGCACACTTTAATTTTTTGCATCTAATAAACTTGAACCATTGGTCCTTCTTTGTTGTGTATATGCTTGCGCTTTATAAGTTGAAATTAGCAGAACCATGTTTCATGGGGAACACTTTCAACATTGCACTTGTACTTTGTACCCCGTTGATATCTTGTTCTTTTGCTTACGGATCCCGGCGGTGTGAAATAAAAGTGGAACTTTTAAGATCATGGAGTTTGTATGTGTGTTAGAGAAACGCCTGGGCCGCTAGCCTAAGCCATGCCTAATCATGGTGGAAACTTGCAGCATCACCATAATGAGCACTCTATGAAGCATCTTCAATAAAAACCTATGCAAATAGCAAATAAAAAGATCGCTAAGATGCTTATTGTCATCTTGCCTTGTCATTTTTATTATGGGAAAGCTCCCGTATCATGTGCAAGGGGTACCCCATTGGCGGTTCTTAATGATACACATGTACTTACAATGACAAGAGCTTACTCGTGACTGAAGTTGAGTAGCATGAGGATCGGTCTTCGTAAGTAAGGGGAATGAGATTTCGGTTTATAACTTGTCAAGCATATCCTCTTAGTTGTGTCACTTTAACCTTAATCACCTTAAAGATGCTTATGATAGGGGCAATGAGAGCTGAAAGCTATAAGTACCATAATTTTTGGAAGCTCTTTATGAGACTTGAATCCCTACTTCCTTTTATAAAGGCCTTTCTTCCACCATTATATTGAGTCTCCACCTTCTATCTTTATGCACCTACTTTGAGAGCATAGTGGCCATTCTTAGTTCTATGTGCATTGTCCCAAGACTAGTTGATTGATGCATACCTTGATATTGCTTGTTTTAAACTATTGTATCTAGTCACTCTTATGAACTTTGAAGGTGTCCTATGCATTTATATTTGCTACTCTATTGAGGGACAAGCTGAATACTATTATGCTATGTTTTCTTTATGTGAAACAGACAAACGTCTTGCAAAGCATTGTTATTCATGAATCTTTTGTTTGTTCCTTTTCATGTTGCATCATAGTTTCTTTGTCTTATTGCTAGAACTTTGTCTTTCATGTTATGATTGAAGTACTATGATCCCAGCTTTGAATGTTTTGCAAATACTTTGATCAAGTCTTTGATGGTGCATGTCACCTCAAAAATTATTCTTTCTTTTTATCACTTACCTACTCGAGGACGAGAAGGAGTTAAGCTTGGGGATGTTGATACATTGCAAATGTATCTATAATTTTTGATGTTCCATGCTTGGTTTTATCCACTTTCTTGTGTTTTGTTCCAACTTTGGAGTACTTTTCATATGATTTCTTGGACTAACCTATTAACAAGACCCACAGTGCCAGCTGCCTGTTTTCTGCTGTTTTTGGTTCCAGGAAAGTCAGAAAATGAATATTCTCGGAATTGGACGGGACAAAAGCCAAAGTGCCTATTTTTCCGGAAGTCATCAAGTGCCATAATACGAGACAGAGAGGGGCCAGGGGGCCACCACACCACCTAGCCGCGCGGCCAGGCCTGGCCTGTGCCAGGGGGTGGTGTGGCCGCTCCCGACACCCCCTCGGCCTCCCCTTCCGCCTATAAGATGCCCTTGGGACGAAAACCCTAAGGGCCCGATCAAAAATCCACGAAAGAGCCTGTAGCCGCCGTCGTCTCCATCCCTAGATCGGGAGGGATCTGAAGCTCTTCCCGGCACCCTGCTAGAGAGGGGAATTCACCCTGGAGGCCTTCTTCATCACCATGCAAGCCTTCGGTGTGATGCGTGAGTAGTTCATCCTTGGACTACGGATCCATGTAGTAGCTAGATGGCTGGTTCTCCTCCTTTGTGCTTTCATGTCTAGATCTTGTCAGCTCCGTTCATGATCAAGATCATCTATGTGTAATTCTTCATGTTGTGTTTGCGGGGATCCGGTGGATATTGAGATGCTATTTCAGATTGATTATTGACTCTATCATGTCTTTGTTATTTGTGATCTTGCATGCTTTCCGTTGTTAGTAGCTATCTTGGCCAAGTAGATGCTAGGAACTCTAAGAGTTAGTATTTATGCTCGATAGTGGGTTCATGCCTCTGGTAATCTGGGGAAGTGACAGAAATCTCTAAGGTACTAGATGTGCTGTTTCTACTAGGGAAAAAACAACAATCCTTTGTTCATAGAACAATCGTATTGTTTACTTTACACGCAGTTCGTAAAGCAATAATCTGTTGCTTGCAACTTAATACTGGAGGGGGTTCGAATGATAACCTGAAGGTGGATTATTAGTCATAGATGAAGTTGGATGGCGGTCTATGTATAATGTTGTAATGCCCAATCGAATCTCAAAGGAGTCAAGATGATTAGTATATGCATGTATTGCTTTCTCGATGTTTGTCAATTTCCCCGCTGTAATTTGTTCACCCAGCATGTTATCTATCTTAAGGAGAGCCACCTCTAGTGAACTATGGATCCCGGTCCTTGTCTTTTACATACAATCTACAAACTGTTTACTTCTTTGTGTTTACTTTCTGCAAACTTTTACTTCTTTCCATTCGATACGTTTAATCCTTTGTTTTCTGCAAAACATGGTGAGATTGACAACCTCATCGCAAGTTGGAGACAAAGTTCTATGGTTGTGTTGTGCAGGTCTCCACGTTGCTACTAGAACCGGTAGTGCGCCCTGCCAAAGCTCAGCTAGTAACACCTTTGGGATGTTTCCTTGCTCCTACTGGTTCGATTAAACCTTGGTTTCTTAACTGAGGGAAACTTGCTGTTGTGCTCATCATACCTTCCTCTTTGGGTTCCCAACGAGCTCTACATCAACGACGCCCCAGCATTTTTCTGGCGCCGTACACAGAGCCATCAGACCTTTATCGGTGGAGGCTTTGATCCTTAGCTTTCTAGGCCTCCCAGGTGGCCTCCTAAGAACTGGTGGTTGAAGTTTGAACCCTGGATCGACAATCTCCCACTCATTTTCATCGGCCATAGGTGGTACGTTTTCTGCATAAGTTGCAGCAAACTTGTCCATGGAGAAATAGTTGTCGACATAGTTCTCTATTTCATCTCCGTTACCTCTAAGCTTTAAGATGAAGTAAATTGCATGGTGACATGGTAGACCAGTAATCTGCCACTGCCTGCATGAACAAGTCTTGTTTCCAATGTCTATAGTGTACCTCCGTTCACTTCCACGCTTGTATTCTGCATAAACCTCAGCCAATGTTCTGGAACTTCTGACCACACTCATCTTTATCGTTCTCATTGCCCTGGTTCTTACATTTAGTAACATAACCACCTTTGGAACTATTTTATGGCCTAAAAGTTTCCTTGCCTTAAATCTATCTTCACCATTATGCACTGTCTTATTGCATCCAACAAAATAACAATTCCAAGTGTCTTCATGCCCAAAATCTTATCATTGAAACTCTCTGCCAAATTATTGCATACAAAATCCACCTTGCTTAACTCACCAAACTTGCTTCTGGCCCATAGCTTGGTGTGATGTTCCTCAAGGTATTTTTTTCACCTTTGGCACTACATACATATTCTGCAAGTAAGTAGCATGCGTGCTTGGGATGTATGTGTATGCTGATCACCAAAAGTCCTCTTCAAAGAACTTTCCTTTGAACTTCTTCGTGAAGTTAGTAGCGAGGTGCCGCATGCATTTCCTTTGCTCAACCCCAGGAAACACAGCATCAACAACATTCTCAAGACCCTCGGATGCACCGGTGTGTATCACCAAGCCTTCAGGGTGACCAATTAATTCCCGTAGTCTCTGCATGAACCATGTCCAGCTTTCATTTGATTCACCCTCAAGAACAGCATAAGCTACGGGTAGAAGCCAATTATGCATGTCCAAAGCACAAGAAGAAGCAACATGTCCCCTGAACTTCCCTGTTAAAGAAGTTGCGCCTATTGCCAAGTATGGCCTGCAGCCGTCTAGGAACCCCTTCCACTATGCCTTCAGACAGACAAAACATCTCCTGAAGCATATCTTATCTGCCTGCTTATACTGACCCCCCTCGAGACCTTTTCTCTCCCTTTCACAACCTCGTAATCGATGTCAACAACACTACCAGGTGATGTTTTCTCTACCTGAGCTTTGAAACTATAAAACATATGAAAACTGTCATTCCACTTGCCTTGAATGAAGTCTAGAGCCATCTCCTTCCCATCAAAGACTATGTGATAAGGAATCAGAATGTTAAACTTTTTGCTAATCTTTGCTCTGAGTTTAGCAGGTCCAATGTTATGATCCTGCCTCACCCAGTCAAGTACAGTAGCAGCAATCCACTTGGTAGTCGCCGGTCTAATTTTACCACTTAAAGAAGTATTAGGGCAGTTGTGTTTCTTCGTGTTTACTTTGATCTGCATTTGATAAGAATCCAAATAATTCAGAGCTAGTTATCAGTAGAATAAATATGAGAAAGACTGAAACTAAATGTAGCTATTGCAACCTGAAATGGGTGTCCACCCCGCATTGGAGATGCATGTAATCTCCATTTACACACATTACTTTCCCTACAGTGCACCCTAAATCTCTTTTGGTCGCTCTTTTCAATGATAAATTCGAACCCAACTCTGATTGCATAGGTTGTAACTGCATATCTGCAGTCCTCCACATTATCAAAGACAATCCCCTCATCAATTGTAGGATTGTCCCTATCAAAGTGTATCACTGGCCTGTTCATGTCTTCGTCGTCGTATCTACATCCCATTTCCACATCTTCACATTCCTCTTCCTCATCAGTCCCATAGTCAGGCTCAAAGTTCGAATCAACAAAATATTCCCTACTCTCCATCCTATCAGGGTCAGCAGCCACGTCTAGATATGCTTTCTCATCATCATCTGCACCGCCACACGTTTCAGTGCCTTCATGCTCGCTTGACAAAGCATCATGCTCAAGGACAAGTTGTACGGACGTCCTGTGGTTACCAACACATATCCTTGCCATCACCACAGGACTAGAAGCGCTAATTGGGGTATGCAGATAAGGAATCACAGTTCTTACCCTTCAATGTGGACGCACGACACCTTCTCCGGGCTCCACACCTCCAAAGCTCTGCACCCCGCTTCCTCTCCTCCCGTTTCGTTGTCCTTTGTGCTCTCCAGACTTGAAGGAGATTCCGTGCTCTCCAGCCGCGCAGGACCCATATCCGTGCTCTCAAGCCTCACAGGATCCATCTCCGAGCGGGATCCGGATCACCAGCGTTGTTGGGCCCCTAACCCAACGGCTGACTCTCGGTTTTCGTTTCCCGACGCGCCTGGGCGGTGGGCGGCGGCAAGGAGACAGGGCAGGGAGGGGAGGGGAGGGGACGTGAGGGGATGGCAGGGAGGGGATGGCGGGAGGACGATGGCCCAAGGGGACGACAAGAGCGGTGCACGACTGAGCGGAGTGGCGGCGGCAGGAGCAGAGGAGAGGAGCGGAGCGGAGCTGGTTGCGACAAAGCATGGAAAATTGCACAATAATGTGTTGGTGGGCGGCACCAGCCCTCGAACCTAGGACGCGCGCCGTCGTAGGTGGAGGAGGAGGGCCCTCCTGTCAGAAAACAAGCCACCTGTCAGCGCACTATGCACTGGGAGCACTTCACGGAATTTTTTAGCAGGTCCCACATGTCAGTCTGTTTGATCAAAACTTGCATGAAGTGCATGGCTGGTTCACGCGCTAGTTCTGAAAAAAGACCGTTGATCCAAACTTGAATTGGCAGTTCCGCTTCTTCTCCCCCGTCTCATCGTCTCCTCGTAGTGGCAGCTCCGCTTCGTCTCCCTCGTCTGTTATCCTCTTCTTCTTCTCCTCACAGTGGTAGTTCTTCTTTCTTCCTCGATCAAAACATTCCCGCACGTAAGCCATGGCCAGTAGCCGGATGAAGAGGAACTGGGCCGATCTCCTGGCCGACCCACTTTGCAAGATCGCCGACTATTTGCTGGAGAAAGAGGAGTACATCGACACCTATGCTGCTTGTCAGGAAGTCTGTACCGATTGGCGCCGCACTTTAAAGGTCCCTGAATTCCATCTCAACAACTGGATCATGATAGATCACACACTTCAAGACTTTGGTGACTTCACCTTCCTCAACCTCGCCACTGGTCGTTGCTTCAGGACAAATCTAATGGACGTCCATCGCCGGTTCACATTCACATCCGATATTTATTGGTATTTTCCATTGTAAACATCTTAGTGCTAACTGATGCCCTCTTCTTCCAAAAGATTCTACTTCGTCGGTGTTTCTCGTGGCGTCATCGTGCTTGCTCAGAGGGTGGAGCCGTACTAGATTCGGCTTCTGAACCCAATCACTCATAAGTCTAACACTGAGTTTCAAGCACATATACCATCTGATCCTCTGCAATCTATCATTGTGACGAAGTCCCCGACGATGGTGTTCGTTTGCACCAATTATCCAGATCGTATTGCATGGGCCGATGAGAGCACCCCAACGGGGCAAGTCAATGAATCATTTGGAGAAGGATTGTATTCGCCACCTCCTGCTATGCTTCTGGACTGCATGACGACATTCCGAGGGGAAGTATATGCATTACTTGAGAATGGAGACATCTTGTCGACCAACATCAAGTTAGAGCAGTGCGCGAGCACTATCGCGATGGCCAAAATAATTTCGGCCCCAGTCTTTGAACAGGTACGCGGAACTTACAAATTTTATCTCGTGGAGTCAGATGGTGATCTGCTTCTTGTGTTGAAGGGGGATTTCGCCAAAGGGCAAGCGATGTTGTACCGGGTGGACACGGAGAACCGCTCTCTCGAGGCCGTCGGTGACATTGGAAGTCATGCCCTCTTTGTTGATTACAGTCGGTCTATCTCCATTGACACCAGGTTACACCCCATAGTCAAACCCGGTTGCATATACTACAGGAATTATATCAGAATGTATGATCATGATGTTCAAGCCTGGGAAGAGGAACCAACAATGACGTATGGCTTAAGTCTGGAACATACACCGAGGCCTTACCCTCTGGACGAGATACTGGCAGCACATTGTAGACGGAGAGAGTTCTCTGAATGTGTGTTGCAGCACGCGGGAGCCGTCGATGACGAAATATATAGGGGAGAATGAATCCTATATTCATCCTAGGTTATTTGCTAGCATTTTCAGGTCTATTTTTCGAAGTAGAAATTTGTACTGTATTTATATTATTTCGATGAGCAGTATGCGTATTAACTTTCAGACAAAATTGTAATGTATTTAAATTTAGTACTTCTAGAATTCAAACTATTTATTTTTAGTAGCTTCTTTCAGAATTCTCTGTGTTCGACATGGGCATCAGCTCAGCGCCGGAATTTAGGTCCCACATGGAAAATTGCACAATAATGTGTTGGTGGGCGGCACCACCCCTTGAACCTGGGATGCGTGCCGTCGAAGGTGGAGGGGGCGGGCCCGTCAGTCAGAAAACATGCCACGTCGGCATCCCCTGTTTCTGATGCCCTTTAAAAAATAAAACACGCCACATCGTTATCCCCTGTTTCTGATGGTGTTTCTACACTCGACGGTACATGGTGGCATATAAATAATATCGTATAAACATAAGGGCACAGTCGTCAACATCTCTAAAATGAAACCCGGTCCCGTCTCCTACCTGTCCTTGTACATTGCCTGATGAGGTGGATAGCCACGACCGATCTTTTTAATATGTTCGCACTCTTATGCTGAGAAGGGAAATAAAGATTGAGCTATTAATGCAACGAGTGTCGAATTATTACCCTCTAAGGAAATGGGAAATGGTTTTTTTCATGCGTACCCGTAGTCCAAACCTTACTGTCAGTCTTTCACTCCCCTTCTCCGACTAACCACAGTTCACCTTGCGCAGCTCCTCCGCGCCGCACCAACTAGGGTACCATGGCCCCTCCTAAGCCGCTGCCGCGACAGCCGCCGAAACTAGGGTATTTATCCCCTCTAAGGCAGGCCATGAAGCTCTACTTCAAGGCCGGTCTCCCATTGCCCTGCCAGGCGGATGATTTCCCTGAATGTGCCGAATCGGCCGCGGCGGCGACTGCGCCGTTGTCGGCGCCAGATGCGGCAAGCAAGGCCAAGAGAGCGATGTGGAGAAATCGCGCGGCGGCATTACGGCATGCTCTAGGCAGTGGGAACAAGGTACATATCAAATCATTCATGAGAGCATGCCGCCACCGAGGGTACACACCCTCGAACAGGGCAGCGCCAAGGTCTAGGAACTCTCGCGTCCATGCTTCGGCGCGGACTACCTTACCTCAGTGGGGTAGGCTAGGAGCATGCCGTCTACGGCAAAGACACTCCATACTATGCACCGTCGAAGGCCGTACTGTGGTGGCGACCAAGCGTCTACACTCAGCATGCTGGATTGTTCGACAGCCGGAGCCGGCGGCGGGCATCATCTCATCCCCGGAATTCAGGTTCGAGTTCACACGGATCTACGATCCCGAGAATGAGATGTCGAATTTCAGTTTCGAAGAAATCGATGCAGCGACGCGGATGGTCCAACTGAACCGGGACTGGCGCATGCAAATCGCTCGTGCATGAACGATGCAGATTTCTTGTAGTTTGGTGGGAAGGCAATAGATCAGTTTGGGTTAAATGATCAAAGAACTTATGTCCTCTCAAGGCAATTGGCTAGCCAACTTTTCTGGTGGAGATCTGTAGTTTCTTCAATGTAGAATAGTTAAGTCCAGACTGAAGAATGGCTTTTGTAGATGAAATGCTGACGAATTGTTCTATAAACTAGTAGGAAGTTTAGGCCACTTTTGTGCAGGTATAAGACCCTTTTGTATGGAAGTACTACTGTTGTAAGCAAATACTATCAAGTACCTATTTCCATCAATTACTAGTCGTGGTTCAATCCAGTTAACTGACATCTTTTTATCCCAGACTATAGATTTTGCGTCTGCTGTCTGTGTTGTAAACCATTTTTTCCTTTGTCTTGTGTTGCCTGCAAAATGGTCCTGCAGTTCAACGTGTTACAAATGTAGCTACCTTGTACTTGAAGAGGAGATGGACTACATTTTCCTGGCATCCATAGAATTGACATTGCTCATTGCCAGACCACCCTCTTTTCATGAAGTTGTCCTTGGTTATTCACAGAAATTATAAAGCACGGTGTTCAACTACATCGATTCAAACTATTACACACACTACACCAAATCCATTACCCACACATACGACATCGATTCAAACTATTACACACACATACTACTTCAAACTATTACACACACGTACTACATCCATTCAAACTATTACACATTTTTAGTCGATGCTAACTTCCTGCGACGCTCTCCATACTACAAATTCATTAGCCACACATACCACAGCAATTCACTAGAGCTCTGTCTTCACTCGAGGGAAATCAGAACCACCAGCTCGTCCAAGCCCGGTCCCCCCACCGAAACTGTGTGCCCTGTCGCAAAACGGTGGCGGTCCCGTGCCATCGATCCTTCTAGGCCAACACTTCAGGCGACAAGGGCGCTTTCTGGCAGCCTCTTCGGGGCCCTGAATGCCATGTACTGATTCCAGAACCTCCTCCAGGTGGATGATGACCGGGTGCTTCCAGCAAAGCTGTCGCCCTGCCCTGCTTGGAATAAGCACCTCGTACATCTTAGGAACAGCGTCAGGATCTTTTAGCCACGCCTTTACCTCGATGACCCATCTGTCGCTCAGTGGCACGATTTCCACCAACTCGCCGCCAAGGGCACTGACGACCTTCTTGAGGGCCTCCGGCTCCTAAGCATCCAATGGGAGGCCATCAAAGCCGAGTTTGGAGAAGAAACGAAGCTGCCCCAAGCGATTGTCCCACCCACATGCGTGATGCCAACGCATGAAGCTCATTTTCTCCCCGCAGCACTCGAAAGAACGGGAAGAATGCAGAACACGCTCGGTGTCTGAGCTATGCTCAAACCGGACGAAAAAATTGAATGGCGGCGCGCATACCTCAATGTTGACCTCATTTCGTCTGATCCCAAAACGAGACCTAAAAGCCGACAGCAACTCTGCCAGCGAAACGGCGGGACGGACGCCCAGCACGGTGGCCATGAGAGCGTGGTCGTCGAACTGCTGTGCCAGGGCTATCATGCCTAGGGTGCGCGGCAGCACGCAACTTCCCGAGGCCGGTCGCCGGCCTGGATCGCCCGACGGGACACGCTCCGCCATGCGAGAAGGACTAGCTAGAGGCAAGATATTACTCCGGGGACGCGAAGCTTTGATACGGCGGACAACGCAATGGCGACGACTACAAGCTTCGATTAGAGGCATGGGAGGATGATCAGACATGGCGGGGACGCAAATTAGAGCAAGTGCGAGCTCCGATCTGAGACGAGCAGCCGAAGATGAGCAAATGTTATGGGGAGGGGAGCAGGGGAGAAGACCAGAGCAGAGCAAAGAAATAGATCTGGTCCACTCAGGGATCTGGTCCACGCAGGGGTAAGCTAGTCCATGACCGCAAAAGATAAGGGGGAATACTGACATGGCGGGCCAAGAAGAGTTGACCTAACGGTGGTATTTGAGTTCAACTATTTTTCGTCTGGTTCAAACGACCGTTTGGCCGTTAGATTTGTATTCACCCCCATTTGGCCTTTCTGGACAATTGGCGTATCTACTATGGCCCCTTCGCGCGATTGATGGCAACTCGGGTACCGCGGTGTGCTCACCCACCAAGTTTGGTACCGCAAACAAACATTCCCCATTGCATATGTGTTCTAGTCATGAACCACGGCTAGAGTCATTGCATGTGTTCTTTTTCACAAACCACATAAGGATCCACCAGTGTCATTGGATGTGTGTTCTTTTCATGAACCACATCCATTGTCATTGCATGTGTGTTCTTTTCACAAACCACATAAGGATACAGCAATGTCATTGGATGTGTTTTCTTTTCATGAACCACACCTAGTGTGATTCCATGTCTCTTCTTTTCACAAACCACATATGGATCCACCAGTGTCATTGGATGTGTGTTCTTTTCATGAACCACACCTAGAGTCATTGCATGTCTGTTCTTCTCACAAACCACACATGGATCCACCAGTGTCATTGCATGTCTATTCTTTTCATGAACCACAACTAGAGTCATTGCATGCCTTTTCTTCTCACAAACCACATAAGGATCCACCAGTGTCATTGGATGTGTGTTCTTTTCATGAACCACACCCAGTGTCATTGCATGTGTGTTCTTCACGCAAACCACACATGGATCCACCAGTGTCATTGCATGTGTGTTCTTTTGATTAACCACACCTAGTGCCATTGCATGTGTGTTCTTCTCACAAACCACACATGGATCCACCAGTGTCATTGCATGTGTGTTCTTTTGATTAACCACACCTAGTGCCATTGCATGTGTGTTCTTCTCACAAACCACACATGGATCCACCAGTGTCATTGCATGTGTGTTCTTGTCACAAACCACACCCAGTGTCATTGGATGTGTGGTCTTCTCACAAACCACACATAGATCCACCAGAGTTCATTGCATGTCTGTTCTTCTCACCAACCACACATGGATACACCAGTGTCATTGCATGTCTGTTCTTTTCATGAACCATAGCTAGAGTTATTGCATGTCTGTTCTTCTCACAAACCACATAAGGATCCACCAGTGTCATTGGATGTGTGTTCTTTTCATGAACCACACCCAGTGTCATTGCATGTGTGTTCTTCTCGTAAACCACACATGGATCCACCAGTGTCATTGCATGTGTGTTCTTCTCACAAACCACATATGCATCAACCAGAATTCATTGCATGTTTGTTCTTTTCACAAACCACATATGGATCCACCAGTGTCAATGGATGTGTGTTCTTTTCATGAAGCACACCAAGTGTCATTGCATGTCTGTTCCTTTCATAAACCACACATGGATCCACCAGTGTCATTGCATGTGTGTTCTTTTCATGAACTACAATTAGAGTCATTGCATGTCTATTCTTCTCACAAACCACATAAGGATACACCAGTGTCATTGCATGTGTATTCTTTTCATGAACCACAGCTAGAGTCATTGCATGTGTGTTCTTTTTCACAAACCACATAAGGATCCACCAGTGTCATTGGATGTGTGTTCTTTTCACAAACCACATAAGGATACACAAGTGTCATTGGATGTGTTTTCTTTTCATGAACCACACCCACTGTGATTGCATGTCTGTTCTTTTCACAAACCACATATGGATCCACCAGTGTCATTAGATGTGTGTTCTTTTTAGGAACCACACCTAGTGTCATTGCATGTCTGTTCCTTTCATAAACCACACATGGATCCACCCGTGTCATTGCATGTGTGTTCTTTTCATGAACCACAGGTAGAGTCATTGCATGTTTGTTCTTCTCACAAACCACATAAGGATACACCAGTGTCATTTCATGTGTTTTCTTTTCATGAACCACAGCTAGAGTCATTGCATGTGTGTTCTTTTTCACAAACCACATAAGGATCCACCAGTGTCATTGAATGTGTGTTCTTTTCATGAACCACACCCAGTGTCATTGCATGTGTGTTCTTTTCACAAACCACATAAGGATACACCAGTGTCATTGGATGTGTTTTCTTTTCATGAACCACACCCAGTGTGATTCCATGTGTTTTCTTTTCACAAACCACATATGGATCCACCAGTGTCATTAGATGTGTGTTCTTTTCATAAACCACACCCAGATTCATTGCATTTCTATTCTTCTCACAAACCACACATGGATCCACCAGTGTCATTGCATGTCTATTCTTTTCATGAACCATAACTAGAGTCATTGGATGTCTTTTCTTCTCACAAACCACATAAGGATCCACCAGTGTCATTGGATGTGTGTTCTTTTCATGAACCACACCCAGTGTCATTGCATGTGTGCTCTTCTCACAAACCACACATGAATCCACCAGTGTCATTGCATGTATGTTCTTCTCACAAACCACATATGGATCCACCATAGTTCATTGCATGTCTATTCTCCTCACAAACCACTTATGGATCCAACAGTGTCATTGGATGTGTGTTCTTTTCATGAACCACACCCAGTATCATTCCATGCATGTTCCTTTCACAAACCACACATGGATCCACCAGTGTCATTGCATGTGTTTTCTTTTTATGGACCACACCCAGTTTCATTGCATGTGTGTTCTTTTCATTAAACCACACATGGATCCACCAGTGTCATTGGATGTCTGTTCTTTCCTCGAACCACATATGGTTCCACCAGAGTTCATTGCATGTCTGTTCTTTTCACAAACCACATATGGATCCACCGGTGTCATTGGATGTGTGTTCTTTTCATGAACCACACCCAGTGTCATTGCATGTTTGTTCCTTTCATAAACCACACATGGATCCACCAGTGTCATTGCATGTGTGTTCTTTTCATTAACCACAACTAGAGTCATTGCGTGTCTGTTGTGGGGCCCCCGGATTAATCATCCGAGAAATCCCTGTTATGCATACACCATGTTCCCAGGATCAGTGAGCCATGGAACATAACCGACAAGTATCATTACAACATCCGAGACATATCGAATTACAAGACTTACATAAATGCCATTATGGCAACATCAATAATCATCAGCAGAACTTCAACAAGCGTAGAGCCCGATCCATGCCTTAACCTACAGGCAACTGACTGGGAGAACGTCCTAGATCGCGTAGTCATACACTTCACCTCTTCTTGATATCTGACCAAGTTAATAGCCAGGGACAATGCCAGTGAGTACTTTGAATGTACTCGCAAACCACACTACTAGGAAACATGCTATAGGTGAACCCCTATTCTGTGGCGCACGGAAGGCCATGTGCCACAAAAACTAATTTTGTGGCGCACGAAAGGCCATGCGCCACAGAAAGCAGCAAATTCTGTGGCACACGGGCACAGATGCGCCACAGAAAGCGCCACTTCTGTGGCGCATCCGTGCCCGTGCGCCACAGAATTACAGAGGGCCCCACTCCAATCATTGTCGCTGGCCAGGCAGCCAACTTCTGTGGCGCATCTGGGCCAGTGCGCCACAGAAATGTGGCTTTTCTGTGGCGCATGTAACCACGTGTGCCACAGAAAAGTGCACTTCTGTGGCGCACTGGCCCATATGCGCCACAGAATTTGCGTACATGGCCCAATATCTGTGGCATCTCCCACCCACTCCATCCCCTTCTCCTACATACCTCTAGCTAGCTCGACCCTCTTCTCTCTCCTAGGCCATTTTGCTCATATTTTGCTTTATTTTGTGTGTTTAACCTAGATTTGTTGGTATATATTTGTGAGGGTGAGCCTCTCCATAATCTCCTCCTCTCCCACATCTCACTGACCGCGTTCTCGTCCGGGATCTACTAGGTGAGTAGCTTGGAGAGACATGCATATGCAAGTTTTGGCGTGGCGGTGTGTATGTATGTTTGTTGTAGGGGAAGAGCTTGTCGCGCGCGGGCGTTTTGCGCGACCGAATTCGTATGGTGAAACGATGCTGATGCTATGCAAGGAGCTTTTTGGCGTGGCGCATGCATATTTGGATATGTGCGAATATTCTTTTTGTTGTTGCTTGTGCCGGCGTGGTGCATGAATGTTTGCCAAAATGTTGATTCATTTCCGTTTCGGCAAATTTTTGCACCACCCATATGTCCTAGTTTTAGGGGAGGTCATGCCAAATTTTTCCGGCGACCATGCATATGCATGCGTGTGTGTGTGTCGTTCTATGGGTGTGTGTGCACACGCATGTTGTGGTATTAATAAACATACTTTCTCGCATGCAATAATTAACCATGGTTCTCGCGATGGACTCCGGTCAAATCGCTAGATACAAGAAAGACGCGAAGGCAGACATGATTCGGCGGAACATGCGCCAGATAAGATGCCCCTGTCGATCATGCAAACTCGATAGGTGGATCAACCCTGATTCCGGAATACTGGAGCAGCACCTGCTCAGACGTGGTTTCTTCGAGCCGACAGCAAATGGTGCGGGTGAAGACAAGGGCGGGCGGCGAGAAGACGAAGAGTCTCTCGGACAAGACCATAATAATGATGAAGGAGATGCCAATGGAGAAGATCATCATGACAAAGAAGATGGATCCGCGGACACGGAGATCCCTCGATGTTCAAGAACTGCTCTACAAGCAGACGAGCAACGCTAGGGCTGCTGAAAGGGAGAAAGCCAAGCTGGCGCAAATGAAGAAAGACGGGATGACTCCGTTGTTTCCTGGATGCCGGCCCCAGGATACAGCTTGCAAGTAACGCTTGATGCTCTGGAGCTGAAGTCGAATAACAAATGGACCGACACTAGCTTCAGCGAGAACATGGAATTCTGGCACGACCGTCTTCCGGAGGGGAACACATTGCCACGTAGTATCGAGGAGGCCAAGAAAGTCGTGTGCCCTCTTGACCTACCTCACAAGAGATACCACGCCTGCATCAACGATTGCATAATATATCGGGACGAGTATGAGAACAACACGACATGTCCGAAGTGCGGCCACAGGCGGTACAAGGTTGGGAAAAAGAAGGTTCCTCGAAAGGTGGTATGGTACTTTCCTATCACTCCCCGTCTGCAGCAGTATTACGTGAACCCTAAGGAAGCAAAGCTCATACAATGGCACGCGGAAAGGGAGAAGCCTGAAGAGGATCCGGAGAAGGGCTATATCCTGACACACCCTACAGACGCCACCCAGTGGCAAGCATTGGACCTCACCTTCCCGCAGAAGTTTGGGGACGACGCAAGGAATATCAGGCTGGGTATGAACACTGATGGACTCAATCCGTTTGGCAACTAGAGTAGCACGCATAGCACCTGGCGCGTGTTTGTATGGCCTTACAACCTCCCCCCGTGGTTGTGCACGAAGCAGAAGTACATACACATGTGTATTCTCATTCAGGGGCCGAAACAACCAGGTGTCGACATACATCTGTATCTCGGTCTACTGAAAGAGGAGTTAGAATTGTTGTGGAATAATCCACCCCGTACGTGGGACGCCTACAAGGAAGATTATTTTGATATGAGAGCCGCGTTGCTCACGACGGTGCACGACTATCTTGGTTATGCATATGTAGCTTGCCAGGTCGGCCACGGATTCTGCGGCTGTGTCAGGTGCATGGATAATACCCCGCATCTCCAGCTACCAAGGGATCCCGGGTCTTAGAAAACCGTGTTCCCAGGTGCTCGAAGGTGGCTTCGCTTGGATCACGCATGGAGGAAACGCGGTGATCTGTTCAATGGTAAAGAGGAGCCTGATAGAGCCCCGCTACCGAGGAGTGGCGTAGAAATCGACGAGCTTTTGAAAAATTGGGAGGAGTGCCCTTCGCCGGGAAAAATGAAGCGACCGAGGGCGGTAGAGCCGTTGCTAGGTGTATGGAAAGCCAGGTCTGTTTTCCATGACTTGGAGTACTAGAAGTACCTCCACACGCCACATTCCCTCGATGTCATGCACATTACGAAGAACATTACGAAGAGTCTGCTTGGCACTCTTTGCAATTCGGAAAAGGGCAAGGATGGGGCGAAAGCAAGATACAACCTGAAATATCTTGGCATTAGGAAAGAACTACAGGCCCCCAGTAGTGGTGATGAAGCCGACGATGATGATGATGATCAGACGGAAGGGACTCAACGTCTCCGCAAAAGGGATAAGAAGAACTCTGTGGTGCTTCCAGCTGCATGCTACACGCTTAGTCCGGAGAAGCTCGATCATTTTTTCAGGTGCCTCCTAGGAGTCAAAGTTCCTCACGGTTACTCATCGAAGATAAGCAGACATCTCGACACAGCGAAGAAGAGGTTCACCGGGATGAAGTCTCACGACTGTCACGTGCTGATGACGCAGATACTCCCCATCGCGATCCGAGGGATAATGGACGAGCACGTACATGATACGTTGTTTGGCCTGTGCAACTTTTTCGACGTCATCACCAGGAAGTCAATCGACGTGAGGCAGTTCCAAAGGCTACAGGAAGAGATCGTGGTGATACTATGCGAGCTCGAAATTTACTTCCCGCCCGCATTCTGTGATATTTGTGTGCATCTATGTCTCCATGTCGTTGATAACATCAATCATCTGGGCCCGACGTTCCTGCACAACATGATGCCGTTCGAAAGGCAGAACGGTGTCATGAAAGGATACGTTCGCAGCAGGTCTCGTCCAGACGCAAGCATGGCCAAGGGCTTCCTAACATACGAGTGCATCACCTTCTGCCAGAATTATATAAGGAGCGAGGACGAGGATGTTGGTCTGCCAACCAGGACACACCTCGGTAGGCTCGCTGGAGAGGGTCACCACGAGGGGTCCCGCTCACTCCATGTCGGCATCGAGAATCGACGCGACGACTTTGACAGGGCTCACCGGGTCGTGCTACAACACTTGACATTGATCGAACCTTGGGTGAATGAGCACAAACGCGTAGTCGAGCAGAGTAACATCGACCTAGGCCGAACGAGGAAGAATGGAGATGTAACCAGAGAGCACAACTCGAGCTTCGGCCGCTGGTTCAAGAAAACACAAGAGCTTCTCGCAAAGACCATAACACCGTCTACGGAAGAAGAAAAACTCATATTTGCCTTATCACGGGGCCCCGGGCAAAACGTAAAGACCTATCAAGCGTACGACATCAACGGTTACAGATTCGGCACCGAGGAAAAGGACAAGAATAGCGAATACCAAAACTCAGGAGTAACTATGCTATCTTTCGCCGATGACGAGGCTACTATCAAGGAACGGTACTTCGGAAGGATCGAGGAGATTTGGGAGCTCAACTACTGTGGAGAGACGGTGCCAATGTTCCGTGTGAGATGGGCCAAGAACGTTGAAAAAGAAGGCCGGTATTTCACCACCATGGTTATATCCGATGCCAAGTCAAAGAACGCATCCGCGAAAAATGAGCCATGGGTACTCGCCAGCCAAGTTGACCAATGCTTCTTCATCACCGACCCGTCAAGACCTAGCCGTGTTCTCGTGAGGAGGGGCAAGAGGAGCATCATCGGAATGCAAGGAGACGCCAACAAGGAAGACTTGGGTAAGAACGGTGATCCGAAGATCGAGGAGGAATTCGACAAGCACTTTGACATGCCTACTACTAGTAAAGTAAGAAGGAAGACCTCCCTACCCACCAAAGGTTGTCCGTTCACGCGAAGAAATCTCAAGGTGGTTGGCATAAAGTATTCAACCGCCAACAAGAAGGGCAAGAAGATTGCGAAGAGACGCTAAAGCTAGCTAGCTTGGAACCGGGACGAAGAAAGACTTTTTTGTGTATCACATGTGTGTCTATGTGAGAGAACAAGCATATATGTATGTGAGTGATATGTGTATGTGAGTGATATTTAAGGATATGGAAATATAAAATCCCTAGTGTTTTCTTTCATTAAATGTAATTAACTAAAATAATTTAAAAAAAGTTAAAAAAAATGTGGGGCAACTAGGATTCGAACCTTCGTAAAGTTGTTCTTGATGATGCTATGGAGGGATACTTCCAAAAGGGAGGCACCTTCGTAAAGAAAGGGGAATTTGTCAAGACGGATAAAAGACACGGCTTCAAGCACGTGACCGAGTTCCCCTGCATCAAGCAGCCGGCTGGCAGCGTGAGGGATAGCTTCTACGCCCTCCATCACCTTCACGGGTTGGTCCGGGATGCAAAGCAGATCAAGCGCCCAGACACTGTCCGAGAGTGGTCTGCAAGATATATAGGGGAAATCAGCGATGCTGATCTTAGAGAACACTTTCATCGCATCCAAAGGAAGTTATCGGAGATAATCAAGGAAGATGTCGAAACCATGGGGGGTGCTTAAACGTACGCTGGAAGCCGTCTAAGAGGGCGATCGAAAAACTCCTAGATGCGCAGGGTGATCGAAGGACGTGGACAACGAAAGACTGCTACAGACCGTTCCCGGCGCCGTCCGGCAAGTAGGCTCATTGATCATGGACACATGTGTGTATTGTGTCGTGTTCCCAGGTGTTGTGAACTATAATTGCTTTGTAATAATTTGTATCGACGGATGTGTGTGTGTGTTTTGTCGTATTTTATCGTTGAACTTGCTTCTGTGATATCGATGCAATATGTCTTATATGTTGCATTATGCATTAATATATGCCTTGTGTCTATAGAGATGACGTACTACGTGGTGTTCGAGGGTCGGGTTCCAGGGATCTACGAGGAGTGGGAGGACTGTAAGAAACAGGTGCACAAGTTCAGCGGCAACTGCTACAAAGGATACGCGACTAGAGAGGAGACGGAGGCCAAGTGGAGGAACTACTGGTCAAGGAAGAACAAGAACAAGATGAAGACCACGGTCGTGCGCATGCTCTTGCTCACCATCGTCGCGGCTCTACTATATTTCATCATAGTGTAGGCGGCGGTGACCACTTCATTTGTAACTTTAGATTATAAACTAATTTATACTTGTGTAAAAATGTGGCACTTATGACTATATGTATGCATGTATGTTGGGATCTAATATTTGATGACATAGTAATGTATATGTTTGCATCTACTGTTTGTCCAGATTATTATTTACTATCAATGTATAAATCCTGTATAAAACCTGTATATGCACTGTATTTTGGGCTGTGTTAGAAATTAAAAAAAATATCAAAAAAACATTTTGTGGCGCATCTTGTAACGTTTCTGTGGCGCACAGCATTCTGTGGCGCATGTGTGCATATGCGCCACAGAAAGCACACTTGGCACGGGACCACATGCGCCACAGAAAGCCCAAATTATGTGGCGCACGGCTCATGCGCCACAGAATTACCAATTTAGTGGCGCAAATTCTATGGCGCACAAGGCATGCGCCACAGAAACCAATTTACGTGCGCCACAAATAAGGGTTTCCCTAGTAGTGCCACCTTAAGATAACAGTAATAACAAGAGGATATGCATTATGGCTGTGGTAGTAGGACGGCTCCAAGAGAGTTTCTTTTCTCAATTAGTTTCTCTTATAGATATAGCATCTACATATCTTTGTTGAAAGCCTATGTAAACATTTTGGAAACCTTTTTGAATTTTTTTGGAAAACATCAGGACTGGGTCACCCATTTGTTCCCGTCTTCAGGTCGTCCCATGACCAAACTCCTTTCATAGCTTTCCGACCATCCCATGGTCAAAATAGGTATCCTTTCCGACCATCCCATGGTCAAAATATTTCCAAAGCCATTTCTCTTCCGAAATCCTTTTTGAAAACAAAAGCAGCACCACTCTACAACAACCTTCCCAACCGTCCATGACCGCGGACACAGCTATTCGAATAGATTTACACTCTGCAGAGGTTATACACTTTACCCACACCATCTGGGTACACTACCCGGATCTTCACCGATCATGGGTCGAGTAACCGATCAAGACTCTCCAGCTGCCCACTCCAATATAAGTGCCTACCCTATGAGTGTTGTTCCCCTCAAAACCGGGACGTCGGGTACCTAGGACCAACCAGAGCGCATTTTTCACTTCCCAAGTGTTGCGCTTTCAATGAGGGGCTCATAGTAACGCGTGGAGGTCCGTAAACCCTTTGTTCCTTCTCCAGGTCAATGTCTCACATGGACCCTTATGTGAGAAGGCCCACCCTCCAGGGATTTTTATCCCCTGTAGTTGTTGCGAGGCAGCTTAGACCAGAATAGACAAACATCAAATCCAGCCATGTACCATTCCAGAGTAATGTGGTTACACAGGGTTAATTGTTCTAGCAAAACTGCAAAGAACCAAGTGCGTTTTCGTAATCCTTTTTCCTCCATCTTTCCTTCAGCATTTTGTAAAACAAAACCTTTTTCTTTCTCAACATCTCTTGGGAGGTCCCATCTCACCAAGGTTTTATTAGAAAACATTTGGTAAACTTTTGCCGGGGTCTTCCCATCCTCTAGCTTTGCTTTGGCTAAAACAGGGTCTCTAGAGGCTTATGGTGATATACACCATCTAACATACTAGGGACAAGTAGGTGTCACCAAGGGGGTTGTACTTAATAGTACAAAAGTGTAATAGTTCATAGGAGCCAAACCACTACCATATATACATCAACATATAGTAAAACAATGCAATTTTAATAAACAATAGATAAAATATGCATAAGTAAAACAGTAGGACAAGGCTTACGAGCAAGAAGGTGGCTTTCCTGAGATCAGCAATATGGCATAATGTCCCTGGACTTCTTCTTTATATAACCAAGAATACCAATACCAATAATAAGATCTCTTCTTCTCGGCGTCAATACAAGCGCAACTATCGTCATCATCGAGTATACATGCAAACAAACGAGTCAAAAATCAAACAAGGCATTCAAGCAACAAAACCATACAGCAAGCAAACGTCAATACAAGTTTACAAATCAGTAGTGGTGTTGAGAGAATGGATTAGAAGGATTGGGAGCATGTCGTGGAACAGTGAAGGAAGCCATATGGGTTTCATAGTCTAGAAACTAGGGATGAGAGGGTTTTGGGCCAAAGACTTATTCTATGAGATACCATTGTAAAAATATGATACCAACTGATAGGTATTGATAAAATGAAACCAACAAAAGTGGTTTCACTATTATATCACTTACCAAATATTTATAGTGATTTTTATAGTGAATAAGACTCTAGTTTTAGGAAATAATTCATCAGAAAAGTTATGGAGCTCTAAACATTATTTCCTTGGGTGGTTAGTTATGGCTTGATGTACTTGTTCATTGAGAGATGGAAACATGCCAAAATATTTACCAGAATGCCCTTAGGAAAATCCCAAAGGAAGTTCTGTAGACAACTTGTCCTTTTCACCAGATTTAATCTAAAAAGGCTTTTTATACGAGGTAAGGGGCAATGGATAGGCATTGCAAATACCTCCCAGTACCAACTGGACTTACTATTTTTGGAGTTGCAGAGCTACTGTAGTGATTTATCTAGTGAAAGCACTACACATAGAATTGTTTAATTCACTAGAAACCCTCAGAAGCTCAATAATTCTGGAGCTCCTGTATTTTGGTGGAACTTAGTGTACCACATCACAGAGAGTTGGAATTAGGTCATTCCAACCTTTTTTTGACCTAGAGAAATTCCTAAAGGATGCAATGGCTTGTTTTTGTTATTTTTGTCAAACTACTACTACTGTTCCACTTGGCAGGGGACCAATGCCAAAAGATGGTGAAGTACCATACATACCAGAGGGAAGTTAATTTACTCCATTTGGGTTTCTAGGATTTGCAAGGGAATTTATTTAGTGCAGAGGATACTTTTCAGTAGATTAATTGCCAATAAATAATTAAAATTATTTTTGGCCAAAGACCAGTTCTGCATGTTGCACAAAACACACATGAACATGATAAATTTTTTATTTGGACGAAATACCCTATTTCCCATTTTCATATCTATTTAAAGCAACAAGCATTTCTGCAGATCTGTAGAAGACTTTAGTAAAAGAGAAAAAAAGGGGGAGGGGCGACGCGGGTCGGATCTGGCCAGACCTGAGCCCCATGGCGCCGAATCGGCCCACCCGGGGAGGATTCCAAGGCAGGAGCGGTTTTGAATCCTGCTGGGCGGGGCCCATCTGTCAAGGGGACGCCGGGGCTGAAGGGGTAAGGGGTGGCGGGAGCCGTCCGATTAGACTCAGATCGATGGCTCCAGGGCATCTTCTTTCCAGCGACAGGGCACCAGGGCAGAAACCCGAGGAAGGGTCGGGGAGGCGCGGGGAGGCTTACCGGCGGCTCTCCGGTGACCGGGGAACGGCGGAGGAGGAGGGACGGTCGACGACGGTCCTGGCGATGGGCGGTAGTGGCGGGTTCCGTGACTGGGACCGGCTCGCGCGAGGACACCCTAACAGAGCTTGCTGGAGCTTGCTGGCGGCGATGGTAGAGGCGTTCCTGGGCCAAAAGAAGACTAGGGTCAGGTAGAGGAGATCAAGGAGGTTGCAGCACAGTGACATGCAGAGGGAAAGAGTAGAGGAGGGAACACCATGCTCAGATCTTGAGGGAGGCCGAGATGGAGTTCTTCTCCTCTCCTGGCTAGTACAGAGAGAGGGAGGGGAAGTGGAGGTGTTGGGGTGGTAAGAGGGAGCAGAGGGGGTAAATGACGGGCAGGGGGAGGCACGGGGTGGCCTCTGGCCTTAAATACCGAGAGGGGAGGGTGCACCATGGGCATGGTCCATGAGGGCTTGGGGAGGGATGGCTGTCTATTGGACAAGGAGGGCGGTGGAGAGAGCACTAGGGTCGTGGAGGGGATAGAGAGAGGGAGGGGTGCTATTGTGGCAAGAGTTTTTGGCAATAGGTGGTTGTCCCACTTCAATCTCTACCTCCAAACACTAGAGGACAAGGGGAAGATGGTGCTACAGTGGTCGTGCTACAAGGCTGCTCGACCAGGAGGGTGATGAGGTGGTGGAGGCTTGTTGGGGAAGACTTGAGGAGGGTTTGGTTTGATGTTGATCAAGTTCTTTGGAAATAGACAAGATTTGCTATGTTGGTGATTTCCAAGCAAGTCTCAAAGTTTGGTCTTGGGAAGATGGGGTGAAGATGCTGGTAGTTAGATGTGGTTAAGAGGAACCTCCAAGAATTATCTGGGATTTATTAGATCATTTTAGATTCCTTTTATATCTCTTTTTCAAATAGTGCTGAAACTGTTTTCAGGATTTGATTGGATATTTTTGAATTGGACAAGGTGGGTTTTTGGTGTGAAATCGTCCTAGATACCATATTACACCTTGGGGAATTTTATTGGGATTTATTGAGGTGGGAAAGTATTTTTAAAGGATTATTTCTTGTTTTTGCCATTTAAGAAAAAGGGCAAAAAGAGATAATAAAGAATCTCAAAAATATTTATTCTTGAGATGGTAATGTAGGGTATGATATATGGATCTCAATTGAGCCAGAAGTTGGACAAGTGTTTTGGCAAAAACCAAACTTTCCTTTATGGAAGAAGTTTTTGGAGGTTTTGCATATTAAAGGAATTAAATAGTTTTGGTCCATAATAATTATGGAGAATATTTGATAAATCTTGGTGATCAAGGTAGATGATGTAGACAAGGTGTAGCAAACATTTTCAACCTTGGGATTGGAGAATCCATGTTGATTTTGGTGAAAACTAGAGGTTTAAGGATGTTGGGTAAGATTGTTTTCATGCCACCAAAACCTTCCTAGATCTTGGAGCTCAGGGCTCCCCTTGGGGCATGGGATATATGGATGGATAGACCAAGTGATGTAGATTTCAATGGTGTAGAGTTTTGAGATTGGTCCTGCTTGATCTCACCAAGACAGGCTTTCAAAATTTGAATAAAATAAGCCTGCCAAAGCATATTATCAACTAGCCTTCAAAACCTTGTGGGTTTAAGAAGCACAAGGATCCACTTGGAACAAGTGAAGTAGATATTTATAGAACTATATGAGTAGAACACAACCATTCAAATATTTGGTCGATAGAAGGTTGGATGATGGTGTGAGCTTCTGTCAAAGTAGGCATGTTGACTAGATTCGCAGGAATAGTTATTTTCTTGCCTGCAAGACCATCAAGAAATAGTAGGTTGGAGGATGATATAACCAAGGGCAATAGTGGGCCTTGGTAGTCCTTAGGATGGTTAAAAATATGGTTCAGCTTCATTTTCAAAAATGCACAAGTGTTGAGAAAGGGAGGCATTCGAAAAGGTGATGTTGGAAATAGTTTTCCAGACTTAGCCAAATTTGGCAGATTTAAGGTTTTTGACTAGAATGTGGGTGGTGATGATTTTGATGGCTTGCAAGGTACCAAAGCATCATCAAGCGGATGATGTTGAAGTGTAGATTGAGTAGGAAGGATCCTTTCTTGATACTGGTCTCCATTAACTTGGAAGCTTCTAGAATTAGATCACTTCAGAGCTGATCTGGTTAAGGGTTTTGGATGATCACCTAGTATCTAGAGATTAGATCCAGATTGTATTATTTCTTAGGGTTTGGTGATTTTTAAAGTATCTTGATCCTAGTGGATGAGCTCCTAGAGTAGCTCATACTACTTCTAAGCAATCAAGTCAAATAGCAGATCAAGGCAACTCATCTTACAAACAAATCAACTACTACTAGGGTTACCATCAAGGTTAGCTTGAGGTAAGTATGGGCACCTTTGAAAAGTTGGAGTTTGAAAAAGGTAAGCTCCTTGGTACATCTACCAAGAGTAGAGTTCAAATGATTTATAAAAGGTTTTGGGAATCCTAGAGGTAGGAGTAGTTGAAGGTTTTGTCTTGAGAACGTAAGGAGGTTATATTATATATCTCTCCATAGTTTTGTCAATAGAAGATACTAAAATAGTTTTGGTTACATAAGCATCTTGGCTCATGTTTTGAAATGCCAGACCATTTGAGAATATGTAAAATGAGCCAGGATAGTTTTGTTAAATAGCTTTTGTCAACAGATGGTGAGGTAAGGAGTATCGTATGGTATACACTCACATGCACAAGCACAACCAAACAACAAGCAAACACTGCACCAAAGTACAAGAAAAAGTTTTTGTTCCCCCTGATTTTTGCATTCTGGACAACTAATCAGAGTTGCTAAAATTGGGATGTTACATCTGTTCTTCTCAGAAACCACATAAGGATACACCAGTGTCATTGCATGTCTATTCTTTTCATGAACCATAGCTAGAGTCATCGCATGTATGTTCCTTTCACAAACCACACATGGATCCACCAGTGTCATTGGATGTGTGTTCTTTTCATGAACCATAGCCAGTGTCATTGCATGTGTGTTCTTCTCAGAAACCACACATGGATCCACCAGTGTCATTGCATGTGTGTTCCTCACAAGCCACATATGGATCCACCAGAGTTCATTGCATGTCTTTCTCCTCACACACCACATATGGATCAACCAGTGTCATTGGATGTGTGTACTTTTCATGAACCACACCCAGTGTCATTGCATGTATGTTCCTTTCATAAACCACACATGGCTCCAATAGTGTCATTGCATGTGTGTTCTTTTCATTAACCACACCCAGTGTCATTGCATGTGTGTTCTTCTCACAAACCACACATGGATCCACCAGTGTGATTACATGTGTGTTCTTTTTCATGAACCACAACCAGAGTTCATTGCATGTCTGTTCCTCTCACAAACCACATATGGATCCACCAGTGTCATTGGATGTGTGTTCTTTTCACAAACCTCATATGGATCCACTAGAGTTCATTGCATGTCTGTTCTCCTCACAAACCACATATGGATCCACCAGTGTCATTGGATGTGTGTTCTTTTCATGAACCACACCCAGTGTCACTGCATGTATGTTCCTGTCATAAACCACACATGGATCCACCAGTGTCATTGCATGTGTGCTCGTTTCATTAACCACACCCAGTGTCATTGCATGTGTGTTCTTCTCACAAACCACACATGGATCCACCAGTGTGATTGCATGTGTGTTCTTTTTCATGAACCACAGCTAGAGTAATTGGATGTGTGTTCCTCTCACAAACCACATAAGGATCCATCAGTGTCATTGGATGTGTGTTCTTTTCATGAACCACACCCAGTGTCATTGCATGTGTGTTCTTCTCACAAACCACACATGGATCCACTAGTATCATTGCATGTCTGTTCTTTTCACAAACCACACATGGATCCACCCAGTGTGATTGCATGTCTGTTCTTTTCACAAACCACATATGGATCCACCAGTGTCATTGCATGTCTGTTCTTTTCATGAACCACACCCAGTGTCATTGCATGTCTGTTCCTTTCATAAACCACACATGGATCCACCAGTGTCATCGCATGTGTGTTCTTTTCATGAACCATAGCTAGAGTCATTGCATATGTGTTCTTCTCACAAACCACATACGAATACACCAGTGTCATTGCATGCCTATTCTTTTCGCGAACCACACATGGATCCACAAGTGTCATTGCATGTCTATTATTCTCACAAACCACAGTTAGAGTCATTGCATGTGTGTTCTTTTCACAAACAACATATCACCTATGTCATTGAATGTGTGTTCTTCTCATAAAACACATATGGATCCTAACCTTGGGAGAGCCCTAACCTTAGCCCCCCAATGGTGGCCGTTAGACCGAGTCTTCTAGAAGGCACGCCCTAACATAGTTGTTCTGCTTGACGATTGTTACATACTGTTCGATCGGGGCGCTTGGACGATTGGGATGGTCTTCGTGAGAGCGATCCGCAAGTAGGCTGTTCTGTGGCATGATTGGCCACGCTTGCTCTGGACAAACTGGCAACACCGGGCGCTCCCCTGTTGCGAGTGTCATGACTCACGAGTTCAGTGGGCCATATTATAGTGTCCCGTACCCATTACTTCTCTTCCTCCCCGTACTTCTCTTCCTTCCCCTCCAAGCCACTTTCCCCACTTCACTCCCATCATGTTGTAGCCATAAGACGACGACGCATCCAGCTATCTCTCCGGCAGCCACCCCCCTCTCCCTCTCTCTCTCGCCATGGGTTCGAGGGGAGACTTTGAGGAAACGCGTCGTGACTACAGGGACGGTGATTTCGACGTGAGTTGTCTCATCTCTATCTTTATCATCTGTGGCCAGTTATCTATTTTGATCTAGATCTACTCTGTTTACTCATGCGTGTATGATGTGTTAGGGCAACCATATGTTGTATTACTCCGACTATGACGGTTTAGCGGATGAAGACAGTCCTCTGCTATGTAAACATGGATATGTGCCCGCTAAATTTGTAGCGTTCGAAGGACGAAACGCGGGAAGGAGGTTTCTAGGGTGTCAAGGACATCGTGCAATGATGCAAGGCGGAAGTTGAAGTGTTGTCAAATGGGTAGATCCAGAGTGGCCCAAATCGATGCAGAAAACGCTGGACAAACTATGGGATATGACTGTTGAGTTGAAAGAATCCGTAGTCAGCTCACTTCTTGATAGTGTTGAGATGAAGCTATGGGACCCAATTGACACGACCAAGCTTAACCGAGATCTCAAGAGGGTGCAAGACAAGGTTAGCAAAGATGAGAAGGAGAGGGACATGGCGTTGGCCCTGAAGGATAAAGTAGAGCAAGAACTGACTCAAGCAAGGAATGATCTTCACCAGGCCAAAGTCCTGCAGTTTACAACTACGAGTACTGACAAGTGCATGAGGAAAAATACAGAGAAACAATTGAAGCTGTGCAAGGAAGATGCTAAAAGGAAGGAGCAGACGAATCGATCCTTGCTCTCGCAGGAAGATGCACATCGACCTAAGATTAGGAAGATCAAGGAGATGTGTGATAACTAGTTCTATTTAGCTTGAGCTCCGTGCCTTTTTAAGTTGTAATAGTAGTACTTGTTGACCTAGCAGTCTGAACTAGTGGTCCCGGAGTCCTGGGAGGAAAAAAATTGGTCTCTCGTTAATCTGTCTTAACCCTGCATTACTTCCTTTTGTCTGATCATGGTGGTATTCTGACATTGGTGGTTTATTTAAACGTAGTCTACGTGGATTGTGCCGCATGCAAATTTCACATCCACAATTTATAAAGTGGAAACACGTACACCCGGTTAATGGAGATCCGGGAGCTTCGCCAGACGCAGGGGATGCAGGAGCAGGGAGGCGGTGAGATAGACGGGCTCAAGAATCTGGGCATTATTGATTGCCATTGTTGTTTATGTTGCCACGTCATTGTGCAGCATCTGAAATAAGTTGCTGCTTCATGGAGTGTGGTAGCTTAAATAATTTATTTCTGTGCCACTTACTTTCCATCGAATTTGGAGACCTCCCGCCCCTCAGCAATCGTGGAACCGGTGCTGCGTGTTTTCAGATAGTAGTGGCACAATCACAATTTCGGATTCAACTACTAATTCGGGCATTTCCAAACCCTAAGTCGCGGTACATTTTACTCAGAGAACGTCGGTAGATTGTTTCGCCCAGCAAAGTGCCACACACAGAGCTCTAGAATTTAACCGAATTACATATATAGGTTCAAGTTCAACACATTACTATCCTTCTTCATTGCTAGAAGCCTTCTTCCGTAGCCTGGGTGCCAAGCCTTCATGTCCACTAGCTTCTTCATTTTCTTCCTTCTTCCTCTTCCTCGGTGCCAATTTTCTTAACTTCACGTACTCTGCATCGCCGGGACAATCAGCACCAAAATCGTGTCCAGCATCATCTTTCCACTCATTTTTACCTTCTTCGGGCAGCAAAATGACTGACCCGGCAGTCATGTTTCTAACTTTGCGGCGCTTCCTGTCAAAGAAATAGGACTGTTGCATAACTGCCCGATATCTACAGAGTAAATGAAACAAAAATTACAATTCAGCACAAACATGTGAACCCCAAGAGACTTTTGCTTACCAGGAGCTAATTGGGTTCGAGCGACCACCCTGTCCAAGAATAGAAGGGCGACTCCCAGTTGCAGCAGCTGCCACATCCAGTACATCACAATTCAGCTCAAACATGCAAGCCGAAGCATACCATTTCATCAACCCAATTAGCTGACTGTCACATGTTAGAGGAACCATGATGCCATGTTCATCCATAAAGCTAAACTTTGCAGTATTCTTCGGCCATAATTCATCATGATTACGTAGAGCAGCAACCATATCAGATATAGTGCAGATCTGCGCAGGCGCTTCTTCCACTGTGATACAATGGTGTCCATACCACTTACCCTTCACCCTTGCTAATTTAGAGTCGTACCTGAAGAGGACTACCGTAACCAGGTAAGGGTGGTCCGCGGAGATCCCACTTGATAGAAAACTGTGGACAAAATATGTTTGTCAGCGTTGGGCTAACAAACAATGGTAGGTTCAGTAGCCAGCTAACAGTTATAATTAGTGCGAATAGAAAAGAGAAGGGTAGCTCACCCACATGTAGCCAGAACTTCTTCTTCCTTGGTAGTAGGATCTGCCATCCCCCGAGCTGCTCGGCTCGTCGGCGGCGGAGGCAGGCTAGAGCCTCGCAATGGCGGCTACGACATGTGCCAATGGAGCTCGGGACCAGCGACTGCGCGCAGCAACTTGGCGCCAGAAGTCAAATGTCCGAAGGGATCGTCCTGCTTGGAGGGTGGATTTCGACGCCGCCGATGCTAGGGGAAAGGAGGGAATGGATTTGTGAAATTGGTCAACGCATCCAATCCACTCAGTTCCTCGATTTGCCTAAGAGGTTTCCACGTTGGCGCTCGCATCACGGACAGATGACCGACATGTGGGTCCCGATCGTCTACTTCATGGGGCAGTTAACGGAATGTTTGTATTTGGCAGGGGTGAGATGAGTTTGTGTCGAAATGGCCCCTCTAAGTAGTTGGCAGCCCAACTTTACGAAACGCGGCAATTACAGGCAAGTTGGGTACCTCCATGCACTTGCCCATGAACTTTCGGGCCGCAAACAAAAAATCCTGACTGTGGGTACACTTTCATGAAATGGAAGCATACAATTTGCTTGATGGATTGAAGAGCATGTTCCTAGAACATGTCAGATGCATGCGATATGAGTACATGGATGAATTTCTTTCTATCAAGATGAAAGCAGACTCCTTCCTCGAGATCCACTTGGACATCATGGAGGAGATCCATGCACACCTTGTGGATGCTATGGGCAATAGGCTGGCTGATGACTTTGCGATAGATGGGGTGTTGCATTCGCTTCCTCCTAGATACAAGGACGTCATCACTAGCTATATCGTGAGAGGGATACCATATACCTTTCGCGAGTTCATAGCCAAGCTGAGAACCACCAAGGTCGAGCCCATTGCAGGGTATGGTTTCAACGGAGAAGGTATATGTTTGATATACAAGTAATAAATGTTTCCATGAAACACTTATGCAATTTTTTCAAGTATTACTCGGTTTTATGAAAAGAGGACCTTCTGCGTGAGAGTTAATGGATGCAACGAGGCGCTGATGGCGTGATGACGATAAACAATCTGGTTGATGGCCGATGACACTCCTTACCTCGACATTTATCATTAGGATTTGATGATCTTGAAGAAAATCTTTGTAAACGAATTTGTGAACCTTATTAGTGTGTCTTGGTTATTGCGAGAGGGTTATTCATGTAATTGAGAAACAAATTAGTTGTTCTTTTTCTATGAATGATTTCTTTTATGATTCACACTGTGGTTATAAACAAGTTATTTTGGTCTTTGTTTGTATGATAATAAAGCATCTATGAAACATATGAAAATTGCCAAAAGATATTCAAACTTATTAATGACATGACACTGACATTTAGTCAAATGGTTGGTTCATCTGATGAAACAGTAAGTCTAATGGATACTTGATCTTATGACTTATTGCAAACCATGCCTCACTTTCTGATATGACTAAAACTCCATGTTCTGATAAAACAGATTGTGGATTAAATTATTGAAAGTCATGCATGATAACTGTAATTCAACATCAGGTGGATATCATTATTTTGTAAGATATATTGTGAACTTAAATGAATATTTGTATTCACTTAATGAAGCATAATCATGAATCTATTTGAATTGTTCAAATAAGTTCAAATGAAGATGGATATTAAAATAACTAGAATATCAAAGTCTGTATGATTTGATAAATGTGACTGCGTATTCAAGTTAACATTTTTGGCATAAAGACTTGTGAAGAATTGTTTCACAAATTATGATGACCGGACAAATCAAATTGTATTGATATGTCTAAAACATCATAGTAATAGTGTATGAGATACATATGGCCTGAAATAATCTTCTACTGGATTAACGTTAGAAATTAGAGTAATAGATGAAAATAGTGGGCCTTGGATTTTTATACTCTCCAGGATAGCTTAGTTGTTGCGTAGAGGTGTTATTTTTTTTCTTTTTTTGCAGGCACATCAGAGTCCTGAATTATTCCTATCATTTGTTACCTCTTGACTAAATACTACAATACTCCATGCCATTTTTACAATGTTGCTCTTTGTTTGTATTGGCAATGGTACATAGAGTCCAACCTCCCAAATTTATACCTCTAATATTCTTAAGACTAAATCTTGAAAATTCTTACGACTTAAGTGGTTTGGCATGAAAAGAACTTGATCACTTCAGTTTTACTAGAATTCATGAATATATTACAATACAAATTGGTGGTCAAGGTTGTGTTCTCGAAATGTTGGCAATGCTTAAAGCGACCACTTTAAGTGGACAGGGAGTGGCGTGGGGGTGGGAGTTACTTGCAGAAAATTACTTATATCAGAAGAATTATTTGTCACTGTATCATCCTTACCATGCAACAGATTTCCTCTAGATTTGTTCTTAACTTGAACCATAAGATACTAACACTAACAAATATCTGAAGGAAAGACTTAAGATATTATTTTTTTGATGCATTCTACTAATGTTGGACCATGGACATTAATGTAGCTTTTATTTCTTTTTTACTGAGATGATATTAATTGATTTTTCAAATATAACTAATGTTTCCATGGTTGCAAACTTAGAATGTCCTTCAAGTTGATGAACATTCTGATTGAGTAACCAAGTCACTTTTGTAGGTTTGCTTTACTTATAACTATGATATTTCTCCATCCAATGTAAGTTCACACATGTACTTCAATTTATGGATAATGGTCAGATTCGTGGTGTTAAAGAACCAATATTTCTCTAAAAGATCTCCCAAGTAAGGGATGATCCAGTGATGGGGCTAGATAAAACTTGATGTGTGTGTGGGGGGGGGGTGTTGTTAAAATATGAAGGTTTGGGGACAGGGGTTGAACTACTAAACAAGTTCTATCTAAGCCCTTCCTAAAAAATCCATAGATTGGTACAAAATTGGCTCATGTTAATTGTTGCATACAGAGCATTTCTAGAGTAGTATTGTGCATTTCGGGAGATTTATTTTAAGTTTCGATTCTTACATTTTAACACATCCATGGTAGAAATAAGAAATTAAGTGAAGCTTGGGATTATATCAATTGATAACCTCCTTTAAGAAGACATCTTATTAATTACTAGGAAACATACCCGTGTGTTGCGGTAGAAAAAATCAATATCATAGAGACAAAAATTGTATTTTTGTTGGTATATAGAAAATAGACTGATCAAAACATCCATGACACGTCATGTGGTCAGACGCGTCGCCACTATCTCCTCTATACACCCATCCATGGTGCAGTCCTCTTTGTTGTACTCCCTCTGTCTTAAAATAGATGTCACAAACTTTTCTAAATTTGGATGTATCTAGAAACTATTTAGTATTTAGATTAATCCAAATTTAGACAAACTTTAGATATCTATTTTGAGACAGAGGTTGTACTTTTTAACATGTGTAACTATGGAAAGACTTTAAGGGCATGTATAATGGTCTTATCTTAGTCTTATCTTAGCAATGTCATGTACGATGATTGTTGAGTTGGAGGAGAGAGAAACAAAAATACTCTGCCTTCTCTTAGCTAGGAAAGAAGGCATGTGCGTTATAACGAGAGAGAAAAATATTTGTGTCAACATGTCTTCAATGCGTCGATGGTGCACTTTGCGGTTAGGGGCTGCCACTACCTCCGCTTGCCAATGCTTTACACTAGCTTTGTGAAGGCCTCCGCCTCCTTGGTGTAGCGTAGTAGAGGAAGTAGATAAAAAGCAGATATGTTGAAAGAGTTGGGATTTGGATTTGATTGACCCAAGTTTTCAAGTTATTACATTGTCTTTTTCGACCAATATCGTGAGCCTTGGCCATGGTATTTGAGGCAGCCCACGGTCCCCTTTAATTAACAGCCAACCGTAATAGTCATAAACCGACAATCCCTTCCATTTAATTAGCTCCATATGACTTTATATATTTCAACTTGGCTTGCTAATATCCTAAACAATTTGCAAACGCATATAAACTGCTAGGAAAGTGATCAACGTAGCAAGGTGGGACTAAACCTGAGTCCTAGCAGGTCTTACGAAGTATGTTTGCCATTTATTGCATCTGATGGTCCAAGTAAGTTAGGGCCTCGTTTGTCCTTTTTCTTTTGCGGTAGGGCCTCGTTTTTCCTTGGTTGAGTAGAGGTCGAGGAAGGGGAAGAACCTTCCTAAGGGGGATAATGGGTCCAAGACCCAGTGGGTTTGCTCCCCCGTAGCAACCGCCGCAATATGGATCCTTCCTTCCATATGGCTTTGCCCCTCCGCAATGGCAGCCATGGCACCAGCCGCCTGGCCAGTTTCCCCAGGTTTTCAAGGTCAATTTCCCTCCGCCCCTGGCAGCAATCGCCTGGTCCTCCCAGCTACTAACAAGGTCCTCTGATGCAGCAAGCTCCACCGGCTGGCCAACAACAACAACCCCCTCCTGTTTAGTCTATGCAACAGCCCCAGTCGAAGAGCACACACCAGAACAAGAATTAGGCAGCTGGGAAGAACAAGCAGAAGCAGGAAGCCAAACAAGATACTGTCACAGCTGCGCCAACTGTGAATGCTATTTTTTCTGATCAACCACTGTTTCCCCAAGTAGCACTCAAAGGGAAGGACAAGGCAGATTGTTATGCTAATGTTATCTGCTATAACTATGGTGAACCAACCTGGACATGAAGTTGAGCTCTATCCTATCAAGAGGAAACCATGTCATATCTCTGAGTTCTTTGGCACTGCTGCAGCTGGTTTTGGTTTCTTCAATATTGAATTTCCTGATAAGCCTATCAGGGATATGCCTATTGATAATGTGGGTGTACTGTATGTGGAATCTAGATCAATCACTAAAGAGGAGTTTACTAGTGATTTTACAAAGATCTATAGAACTAACTAGCCTTGGAAAGTAAGAGAACTAGATGAATGGACCTTCCTAGTCAAGTTCCCTTCCCACCTCAATGTGGAGGAGCTTGCTGGTTACCCTTGTTTTGGTCTGCCCAAAGAAGGTGTGATAGTTAATATAATAGCCTGGTACGGGGAGATAGACTATGTGGCTGATATGCAGGAAGTTTGGATTCAACTCAGAGGGATGCAACCTACCTAGTGTGACTGGAAGATGCTATATCAGTTCTCATCTGCCTTTGGGATCCTGCTAGAAGTTGACTGGCAAGGCATGTGGCAATCTTTCTTTGAGGTTGTCAGAGTCAATATTCAGTGCAGGGATCACTCAAAAATCCCAGACTCTAGGATCTTTAATGTCAATGGGAAGCTTTACCGGATTGGTGTCACTATGGAGGGCCCTGCACCTATCATTCAGCTAGAAAATGGGTCCTCTATTGAACCCCATCAGCCAAATGATAATTCTAGGGTTGCTGGCGGCAAGGGGAATGTCCAAGGTCCTCCAAGCTCTACTCCAGGTACAAGTCAATCTGCTCCTAGGAAATCTGCTTCTCAAGGACAAAATAAAACTTCATCTCTATCGGACAAGGTTCATGAAGTGTCTCGGGCTTATATCTAGAAAAGAAGCCTGCCCCCTCAGAAAGCCTGCTTTCTCTTGTCCCTGATTCATTGAAACATGATCAAGCTCGATATTGGCTGAGGGAAAAACCAGTTGCTAAAGAAAATTGCATTTCCTTGCTGAGAGATATAGAGCTGGTTCGAGATGAGGAGGATGAAATCTTCTTTAATGAATTGAGTGAGGAGGCTGTTGAAAGAGCATGTGGGCCCCCTTGTATGGTTTTGGTAATTAATGACAATCTTTATGGACTAATGTTTGTATTAAGTTGCACTTGTAGGAATTGTCCATTGGCATTGGTTGGAGCATGTGTTGGCTTCAAGGTAGATGATATGAAGAAGAATAAGAAGAAGTGTTATGCAAGATAAACATGCACCATCTCTAGAAGATCTCATGCTTGCCATTCTCGGTGGTCATGGATCGATGAACACAAGGTCAAATAAGAGACTTCCCCATGGTGTATGGGGGAGCATATGTCATGTTTTCATCAAGCGAGTGCATGCAAGAGAAATCAAGAAAGGTGTCCATCTTGAGAAGGACAAGATCGTCTACATCATGCTCAAGTGGTTTGCTCAAGGCAAAGGTAATCTTGATAAGTTTTCTGTTTTGTCGGTCTCATGTTGGTAGTTGGGAGACCAGGTTTAGGATAGATAACCGTACTATCAAGAGGGGCTCTCGAGTGAGTAGCTCAATCATATCTTTCAGAGAGAGCTCAAACCATTGCATTCTTAGCATCATCTTTCTTGGTTGTTTGCTGGTTCTTATCCATGCTTGGGGTCTAGAGTTTGTGTTCATTACAACCTCTAGTTCGTCAAAATCGGATCTCCCTTTTATATCTTGTTGCGGTTTTGATCTTGGAGGTTTTCCGGATCCTCACCAAGTGAGGTATCTCACATTATAATACTTGATACATTCTCATTTTTTGTTGGGTAGCTCTTATTGTCCTCTTTTCAACAAAATTGGTTTTGGGTCAATCAGAGTTTCCTAACTCTAGATATTGCTATTTGAAGTTTACCCTTTTATTCGTGTTTGATTTAAAAAGAATAGGGGAAATTGTTTTTGGGCTGGGCGGTACTACCGCTTGATGCTACCGGGCATTCTCGAACACTTTCGTCGCCCTCTGCCCCGCAGCGGTAGCAAGTAGGCCCAGGTCCGATACTGTCGGCCCAACCTGGTTGTATCACCCGGCCGGGCCAGTGATACCGGGTCGGCCCAACTCCTCTCCAGCTCGCTCACCCAGCGCTGCCGCTTCACCCGCTCGCTAGCCATGCCTTGCCCCGATCCCCTCTAGCGCGTGCTCGCCCGCTGGCCCGCAGCTCCCGCTCCCTCTCATCGCTGGTTGGCTGCTCTCCCCGATCCCCCTTTCTCGCCAGCGTCTCTCGCTTTCCTAGGTCACCAAGCCGCTCGCTAGTTCATGTGCGCTGCTGGGCTGCTGGGCGGTAGTACCGGCCCAAATTTTGATACTGCCAGCCCAAGCCAGAAAATATCCCCAATAGGCAGAAAACCTAGGCCCTTTATAAGCCCCCTTCTCTCTCCTTTTTATCTAGCTCTTCATCTCCTTTTTCATCAAGCTTTTGCCCTATTGTTCTAATCCTATTGAGCTTGATTTCTCTCTTCCCCTCCAATGATTCTTACCAATATTTGAGAGGAAGATAGAGGAGATCTAGATCTACATTTTGACCAAACCAAATCATCTCTTTGTGAGTGAATCTTTGTGATCTAATTCTTGGGGGATCATGTGTTCTCCATTTGTTCTTCCTATCTTATTCCCCCAATTGCTTTAATAGCTTTGTTGGAATTTGAGAGTGAAGGATTGGAGCATATTTGTGGTGTTCTTGCCATTTGCATTAGGTTCATCGATTTGTGTTCTCCCCGGAGGATTTTCTTGGTGAAATCAAGAAGCTTGTCCCAGTTGGGTTCTTGGAACCCTAGACAGTTGTGTGGCCTTTGTGGCGTGTTCTTGGGGCCTTGAATTAAGTTGTGAAGCTCTCACCAAGATTGTGGCCTTGGTGGAGATTATTGGGAGCCTCCAATTAAGTTGTGGAGATAGCCCCATTCTTGTATGGGTTTGGTGACCGCCCTCAAGTGTCCCATAGTGGAACGGGTGCTTGCCGCGTGGTGGGTGCTCGGGAGAATAGGGTGAGGCCTCTTGTGGCGTTGGTGATCTTAGTACTACCCAGCCCTCCAATGAGATGTACTCCCTTGTTGGGAGGAACTTGGCACAATATCATCATCCCCATGTGCCTCGGTTATCTGTATACCCAAGCTCTTGACTTATGCACTTTACCTTGTGATAGACTTCGTGCTTGAAGTAATATATATTGCTATCACATTGTTGCCTATCTTTCTTAGCATAAGTTGTTGGTGCACATAGGATAACCTTAGTATATCTCGGATTTGTACTCGATAAAACAAAATGCTAGTTTTATTCCACCATTGTTAAGCCCATCTCGTAAAAGTTTTAAACCGCCTATTCACCCCCCTCTAGGCGATATCCGTGATCTTTCAGCTATGATGGACCATAGCACTATGCTTCAAGACACTGAGGTATTCCCACCTTTGTCCAAATAAGTTTGGGGGCCAATCTATAACACAAGTCAAAGCACAAGAGTGATTGATAAAGGCATGACAATCCTACAACTGGCTCAACAAGCTAAGATAAA
Source organism: Avena sativa (assembly GCA_916181665.1). NCBI lineage: Eukaryota > Viridiplantae > Streptophyta > Magnoliopsida > Poales > Poaceae > Avena > Avena sativa. Next base: position 360,411,635 of record OV702290.1, on the reverse strand, counting down.
TAAAATTCTAGAAGCTGTCAAGCCAGCTACCTCAAAGCTCAAAGGTAATCAGAATCAAAATCCTTTCCAAGTTCTTTATCCTTCTAATTTTGATAAGATGGCCAACACCGTCGGTGTTGTTTTACCTAGTAGTGATTATTCGAATAGCTCTGTTTCCCTCAATTTAAATGCCTCTGTTTGTTCTGATACTTTTCCTGAAATAGTTAATAATTTACCTTCATCTGCACACATTCCTTCTAGTAATGTGCCTGCTCCTTTTGGTACTAGTAATAGTTTTTGTCCCCCCTCTTGCACCTAATGCTTCTTGCACTAGTCATGCTGCTACTTATATCATTGTTAGTTCTTCAGAGATTGTGTCTTGTAGCACACCCACTCATCTGCAGGAGGGTGTGGGATATGTGGGAGTAGATTTCTCTTTATGGACTAAAGTAGGAAAAAATAGACGGGGCCAGCACTCCAGGAAAAACCTTCTTTGTGATTAGTTCTTCCTGGAATATAAGAGGCATTCAGGCTAATGGCAGAAAGATTGCCATCATAGATATGTTTAATAAGTACTGTCCTAACTTCATTGGTTTTCAAGAAACCAAAAAAGAGGTTATATCTGATAACTATCTAAATTCCCTTGTAGGCAATAGAATGTTTGCCTGGAATTCTCTCCCAGCCAAAGGCTCTATGGGAGGCATTTTGGTTGGGGTGGACCTAGACATGTTTGATGTTATTAGCCGGGAGATTAAAAACTACTATGTATCTGTCATAGTTAGACATAAAGCAAAAACCTGATTTTCAGGTTTGTTAATGTGTATGGGTCTACCTATGAAGATCAAAAGGAGCTTTTTTATCTCTGAGCTACATAGTATATTTGTAGATTACCAGGGGCATAGTCTCATTTGTGGGGATTTTAACCTGGTAAGATATCAAAGTGACAAAAAGAATGGTATAATAGACCACGGATGGAGTGATAAGTTCAACTCTTGGATAGAAATATGGGCTCTACTTGAAGTCAAGCTTAGTAGCGGAAGATTTACTTGGGAAATAATCAGGAAAACCTGATTATGTCTACCATAGATAGTTTTTTCTGCAACCCTGAATTTGATAGCATATTCCCTCTAGCCAGCATTAGCTCCCTCCCTAGATTGGCTAGTGATCACACCTCTTCTATGGGATGCAGGTTTAGGTGTGATCCCTAGACAAAATTTATACAAGTTTGAGAAGTGGTGGCTCATGAGAGCTGATTTTCATGAGATTGTTAGGAGATCAAGGAACAAACCTGTTAGACAGGGGAGCTCCATTGACATCTGGCAGCAGAATATGAGGACTCTTAGGAATGACACTAAAGGTTGGAGTAGAAATATAGAGTCTGAGCTTAGGAACCTTAAGAGGAATCTCATGGAAGAGTGTGATTCCCTTGATGTCAAAGCTAAGACTGATGACCTTAGTGAGGATGGGCATGTGATAACCCCCAAGTGCAGTGGATCACCATAGTACCTCTCAATGTGGAAGTAGGGTATATGAGGACGCTTAGGAATGACACTAAAGGTTGGAGTAGAAATATAGAGTCTGAGCTTAGGAACCTTAAGAGGAATCTCATGGAAGAGTGTAATTCCCTTGATGTCAAAGCTAAGACTGATGACCTTAGTGAGGATGAGCATGTGATAACCCTCAAGTGCAGGGGATCACCATAGTACCTCTCAATGTGGAAGTAGGGTATCGATCCGCAGGAGCAAGAAGGAAAAGCTAACTATCCTTTACAACTAAAGTGTCACAAGTTTTAGTTGATTATGCACTAAACAAGTTATGGAACAAGATGGTTTATTTAATAGATGCAGATTTAATGTAACAAAACAAGAATGTAAAAGTGTCCCAATCCTCTTCAATGCAAGAGGACTTTCTTTTATAGGAACAATGGACATGGGTTCATGGGTTCACTTAATCCTCTCTTCTCCATCTATGGTGATTATCATGTTATAGATAGTAAAGGTACACACAATTGTCATGTTTTAATGGTACTTTTATGGTGGCTACATGTCATAAAACACATGGGTGAAAGAAGTACCCCTTTGTGTTACTAGGTCACCCTTGCAATAAGGCTAGCATTTGGTTTGTGTCACACCACACATCATACTTCTCCCTTTTTACCCCTAGATAAAGGATGTTCGGTTGCATTGCTATCACTTAATACATATGCTGTTGTCCCTCGGCCACACCCATTACCTACATACATCATACTTCTTAATAAAAAACATTCTAAACACTAGTGCAATGATTCATATGTTGTGATAAGTTGTGAGTATTATCACATCTCTCTTATCTACCCCCCACTTGGTGGTGTCAATCATCACATGATATGGATAAACAAGGCATTATGTATAGATCTAAACCATTACATGCATCATAGAATATTCCCAAAGTATGACAAACCATACAAGATCCAACACAAGGTAAATGAATAACAAGTACTATCTCATAACACATATCCATAATAGGGATTACATAGATAGATCCATACACTACTAGGAAAAACGTTATCAGTGGCGCACCAAAAACGCTTTCTATGGCGCATCTAGTAGTCGCCACTAAATTGTCGCCACTAAAATTATATTCCTGTGGCGCATATGCATATGCGCCACAAAATTCTCCAAATTATGTGGCGCATATGGCTATATGCGCCACAGAATGTACCATAGAATTCTGTGGCGCATATAGCCATATGCTCCATAGAATCCTTCTTTCAAAATTTCGAAATTTTTAGAATCTGGTACAAATACAGGTATAGTACAGGAAATACACAAAAATTAACAGAAATTCACAGAAAAGTTGCACGCAGCAGTACAAATGTTCCAGTTCACATATAATACATCAACAAGAACGAATGTTCACAAGTGTTCATCAATCACATCACTTAGAACCGAATAAGTGTACAAGTATATTTCACAAGTGTTCATCTCACTCACATAACTTACAACCGCACGATGTTGTCACCCCCTACCTTAGGATAGAATGTAGTACACCGTAACCATGATGCCGGTGAGGAGGAGCGGCACCAAGATCTTCATCCGGTTCTTCTTCCACACGTGTCTCCTCCACTTGGCCACCGCCTCCTCTCTAGTCACGTATCCTTTGTAGTTGTTGCCGCTGAACTTGTCCACTTGTTGGTGGCAGTCCACCCACTCCTCGTAGACACCTGGAACCCGACCCTTGTACACAACGTACGTCGGCATCTCTATTGACAAGGCATATTAGTACATCATGCACAACGTACTCATACAAGGCACATCATATGGACTTCAACAATGATCATACATAGAGGTATTAGATCAAGTTACCACCATAAACCCGAAGTCCAGGGGATGGACTACTCCCCTCTCATCATGGAGAGTGATGAGGAGGCGTTGGTGAAGGAGGAGACGCGGCCGGAGGCAATTCCAACAGAGGTTCACTACAAGAAAAGTTTCCTTCCGCAATGAATTGGCCCGACGATCATCGTAGAAGGCGTGTCTTCCGCGATGAAATTCTCAACTCGGCCGTGGCTGATGGAATTTTTTTTCCAGTTTCACGGCCCTCTACTACGATTGATCTACTAAAAACATGGAGGAAGCTTGGCCAGCACGTGGCAGAAGCAATATTTTTGTTTCCACGCGCGATGTTGACTCACCGAAGTTTTTTGAGGCGTGTGGGTCCCAGACATCAGTGTCTCTAGCGGACCATACTTTTTGGTCGTGCCTCCCAGATTTGAACCCAATAACGTAGCTTGAGGCATCTACGGTTTAGTCAGGCTGCTAGGTCCCACATGTCAGCCTCTCATTAGAAGGATCGTGAGCCTCTCATTAGAAGGATCGTGTGTATGATAGAATTTTTTTCCTTCGCTCGCGCTACCCTTTTCCGAAATTGATAGCGCTGCTCGATGCATCTACCGTCTAATCAATCTCCTAGGACCCACATGTCATCCTCTCATTAGAAGAAACGTGTGTATTATGGAAATTTTTCCTTCGCTGGTGCTACCCCGTTCCGAGTTGATAGCGCTGCTTGACGCATCTACCATTTAACCAACCTCCTGAGCTCCACATGTCATCCTCTCATTAGAAGAAACATGTGTATGATGGATTTTTTTCCTTGGCGTGCGCTATCCTGTTCCGAACTTGATAACGTTGTTCGATGCATCTACCGTTCAATCACGATGCTGGGCCCCACATGTCATCCTCTCATTACAAGAAATATGTGTATGATGGATTTTTTACCCTCTGTCGCGCCTTCGTGTTCCGAACTTGATAGCGTTGCTCGCTGCATCAGCCGTTTATTCAGGCTAGTGGGTCCCTTATGTCAGTCTCACATTAGAAGAATCATGGGTACGATGGAATTTATTTCTTCTCTAGTGCTACCCTGTTTCGAACTAGATAGCGTTGCTCGACGAATCTGCCGTTTGCTCATGCTCCTGGGTCCCCCATTTTAGCCTCTCATTAAAATAAACGTGTACATGCTGAACTTTTTTCTTGCTCGTGCCTCCCTGTTTCGAACTGGCTATGTTGCTCAATGTAGCATTTGTATAAGGTCGCGCTGCTGGGTCCCACATATCAGCCTCTCTATAAATGAAACGTGCATATGATGGACTTTTTTTGGCCATGTCCGCTGTTTTGACCTTGACAACTTGCTGGGTCCCAGATGTCAACCACCTCTGTGCAGGAAACGTGTCTATGATGGGTCCCAGCCGATAACCTCTATTTGAAAGAAACGTGTGTATGTTGGACTATTTTTTCAGGTCCCAGATGTCAGCCTCAGAGTACAAAAAATGCTCATAAAGGCCGAATTAAAAAGATTCTGGGCTAAACTCGAGGTGGATGCCCTATTCGTCATGACTTATAGTCCATGGGCTCACTCCTAAGTTGAATGGGCTATGGTCGGTGGCCACAAGACCACGAAAAGGCCAAATTAGAAGGTATTGGGCTATGCTTGTGGCTGATAGGCTAATTTCATGGGTTATGCTTGGGCCAGCTGGGTCCGACATGTCAGCTTCTCTGTAAGTGCAACGTGTGTATGATGGACTTTTTTCGGCCACATCGGCTGTTTTTACCGTGGCAGCCGTGTATGGTCTTACTGTTGGGGCCCTTATGTTAGCCTCTCTGGCATGTTCTGGCTTGTGGGTCCCCGATGCAGCCTTGTATGTTCTGACTGGTGGGTCCTTGATGCGAGCCTCTTTGTACAAGTATTTAAACTTTTGTTTCGAACCCACCCTCAAAACAAACTCCAGGGACGCTGCATGCTGGTGGGTCCGTGATGTCAGCCTCTCCGTCATGCGATATTGCTAGAAGAAAAAATGTAAATCCAAGATATGATTTGAACAAAAGACCTTCAAATTACATAAACGTAAACTGATTGTGTTGCCACTACAACAAAGATATTTATAGAATAAATATCATTAAACTTTTATTAGTACTACAATTTATGTATTAGTCTTCTTAAAAATATTTTGGGTGTCTATGTTTATCTCTTTTAAAATATAAAAGGACAGCGCTCCTGGCATCTCAGTTTATAAAATGCCACATAATGGAGTATTTTTTAAAAACATGGGTAGGCAGAGTTTTTTTTTAATTTTGAGAGGTGGGGGCAATTCCCAAAAGGCCGAATTAAAAAGAGTTTGGCTATTCTACATAGGTTGCTCTACGTGGGTTATACTCCGTAGGACAGGCTCCATGGGCTTCATTCTCAAATTTTAGTGGGTTGTGCTCAACAGTCCCCTGGCCCCTAAAAGGCCGAATTAATATGTTTTCGGCTATGCTCTATGGGGTCCTTTCTCAAATTTCACTGGGTTGTGGTCAGCAGTCCCCTGACCTCGAAAAGACCGAATAAAAATGTTCTGGGCTAAAGAGGGGCCGAATGAGCTACTAGATTTCTTCTCTTGGTTAATAAAAATTGCATTGTGATGTGCTCGGCCGGATTCGAAACAATGACCTTGGAGAGGGAGGGGGAAAGCGATAATTCTTTTTGGCAGCTATTCATGTAAAAATTTAGTAGTACAAAATAAGTTAGAAAAATTATCAAAAGATTCGAAGTTCATATTCATGAGCACTTGACCAATTCAGCAGCATTTCAAAAGTGACCAATTCAGCAATACAGACAAAGAAATACAATAGCAGTACAGAGAGAACCAGTTTTTGTTTCAGCTCTAAAAACCTTGTCGCGCGATCAGTTTGCCCTTTTCACCAAACACACTCGACCATTGGAGCAAGAAAAACTGACGATCAAGTATGCTTTGAGTACCTTCTTCTCATATCAATGCCTGTGTGACCCCCGTATGCAACCCAAAATACCCAAGTCTCATCTAGATTGTGACACGGCCATTTTCAAAAGAAAAACAAGTACCAGTACATCAGTATTAGTTCCACAAAATGCTTTAGTAATAGTAACGACAGAACATTTGAGAGATTCAGTAGCTTTCCTGCTTGAAATTCAATAGCAGTACAGAGATAATAAGTTCTTGTTCCATCTCTAAAAACCTTGGTGCATGATCAGTTTGCCCTATTCTCCGAATAGGCTCGATCATAGGATTCTCCCCCGCGATTGATGCATATTGAGTAATGCAGGCCGATAATATGAGATGGTTCACTACAGAACATAAAGGAATGCTTTTTCTTTCGGATGATGCCTGGCACCTCCTAGCTCCAGGCGTGGAGGAACTGCAGATTGTACGGGTCCAAAAACCTAGCTCTATTGTCGGGTAATAGGTAGTGATCACCACATTGTACAAGGGTGACGAGCATGCGTCTGGCCTGACGCACACGACGGATCCGCTGATGTCGCCCGACTCGCGCATGTCGAATAGCAGAGCAAACACCGTACCATCGTCCCCTAATCCGATCTTCTCTACTCTCGATGAGCGCGGTGCCAACAGCGGCTGAGACATGTACCTGGAGTTTCTAAAGGAAGTAAGATTCATCGGACTAAATTGCAGCATGCTAAATATTATAATAAAAATATGATAAAGTAAATATGAGTAACTCGACTTCGATAAAACATACGTAGTACTCCCTCCGTTGCAAATATAAGATATTTTAGCTTTTGTGAAACGAGTGTATCTAGACCCCTTTTAGTATATGGGTTCACTCTGAACTACACACTAAAAAGAGTCTAGATAAACTTGTTTCACAAAAGCTTTCCTTCTTGAAATTCAATAGCAGTACAGAGAGAATCAGTTCTTGTTCCAGCTCAAAAAACAAACTCGATCATTGGAGCAAGCAAAACTGACAATCAAGTGACAATCCCTGTGTGACCCCCCATATGCAACCCAAAATGCCCAAGACTCATCTAGATAATTGTGACAATGCTAACTTTCAAAAGAAAAGCAAGACAAATTGTTGCACTTGATCTGAACAAGTAACAATATATCACTACTAGTTAAACAAAATATTTCAGTAATAGCGATGACAGAATAAAGGCAAAGCAAGACCATCTCTTGTCCTTGGCCTAAACAAGTACTACCAGTACCGGTATATAGTAGTACAAAATATTCCAAAGTACAAGAACTAGTGCTATACTAGTACTACTCTACATCCAAAATCCAATCTCCAGTACACGTACGTCCGTGGTATGTAGTGAAAGTGGGATAAACAAAATCTGAGGTAGTAGAATGGTCAATTTGGAATTCTCCCTCGCAATGGATGCATATTGAGTAATACAGGACCTGGGTCTGAGAAGTTTGAAGGTACACCACCATGGAATGCTTTTCCTTCTGCATGATGCCAGGCACCACCCTGCTCCCAGCAGTGAAGGAATTGCGCACTGCACCCTCCCAAAACCTAGCCTCTAGTGACAGGTGATAGACGGTGAACTGCACATTGTACAAGGGCGATGAGCACCCTTCCGGCCTGATGCACACGACGGATACGATAATGTCGCCCCACTCGAGCATGTAAAATAGCACAACGAACACCGTACCATCGTCCCTAGATACGATGTTCTCTAGTCTTGATGAACCTGGGATTTCTAAAGGAAGTAAGAATCAGCGGACTAAATTGCAGCATGCTAAATATACATATAAGAAGTTCTCAAGCGCCTGAGATCTAGGAACTCCCAAGAAAAAATACAGAGCCATGTTTCAAAGGAAATGCTAGATCATCTCCAGCGTTTGATCGAAACAAACTTGAACGGCAGATCATCATCAGAATCATGATGGTCATATTTGCCATCTCCCACATTGTGGATGCAAAATGAGTAATCCAGTGTGAACCTATCATGTTTCTTAATCAGGAAATTAAGGTAATCTTCAGTAATCCTGACGGAGGCTGGCGACGCGCTGCTCTTCGGCTCGAAAAACAGGCTATCTTCGGCAAACTCCTCCAGGTCCTGCCCAATAATTGAAGGTTTATAAAAGTGCAACTCCACTACGTACCGTGGAAACAAGCACGCCACCGACCTAACGCACTGGACGGATACGGCGATGCCATAGTCGAGCATGCCAAATCACACGACGAACAATGTACCATTGTCCCCGGATAACACGGTCTCTACTCTCCATGAGCCAGGTGCCAGCAAAGGCTCAGAGATGTACCTGTGTTCCTCGCCGTAGTGGAAACTCTCCACTTCAATTGATTGGGCTTTTTCGAGGTGAGTGAGGAGCGCTGTCGGCGGGGCGGCGAACTCGCAGCCAGGCTCAGTGCAGTTGCACGGGCCGTGCGGGCATGCCATCTGCTACTGATGGAAGGTGAGTGAGGAAGTCGTGGAAGGCAACCAATGCCCCGCAACCGACATTGGGGCATCTGCTACTGATGTCTACGCACTTCTATTCTTGTATATAGTTCTTGGGCCTCCAAGTGCAGAGGTTTGTAGAATAGTAGCAAGTTTCCCTTAAGTGGATTACCCAAGATTTATCGAACTCAGGGAGGAAGTGGTCAAAGGTATCCCTCTCAAGCAACCTTGCAATCATGATACAAGAAGTCTCTTGTGTCCCCAACACACCCAATACACTTGTCAGGTGTATAGGTGCACTAGTTTGGCGAAGAGATAGTAAAATACAAGTGAGAAAATGGTGCCATAAAATAGCTTGATGGTGTGGAAGAGACTAAAGGAAAACTGAAATAAAGATGGCAGCAAGCAAACATGTAACAAATCTAGTTGCAAACGGTGTTTCAATGCTTAGAAATAGGGCCTAGGGATCATACTTTCGCTAGTGAATACTCTCATATAAATATCTTCTCTTTATGATACTACTCTGAACTACTCTCCGGTTGGACACTTTGATCCATGGTAGGGCTATAACAACACTCCTCAAAGTTCGCTTTCCCCATCTAGATAACCCCTACTATCACCTTGAGCACTAGATGGTTCCAAAAAATACCACAATTTCATAGAGACATCCAACTCCAAATATAACTCATAACAAGTATTTGTAATCTCTAGCCTAAGTGCCACACGGTGTGCACACTGTCAACTTCACACACGTGGGGATAAGCAGAGATTAATTAAAGCACTTGAATAGCAAGGTAGATCTACTTGCTTATAAAGCTCATGATCACAATATGATCATGCATAGAGAGAGAGATGAACACATAGCTACTGTTAGAACCCTTAGCCTCGAGGAAGAACTACTCCCTCATCATCATGGGAATCGGCAATGGCGATGGAGATGGTGGTGGAGATCTATGGAGATGGCTCCGGGGGCAATTCCCCGTCCCGGTAGGGTGCCGGAACAGAGACTTTCTGTTCCCCGAATTTCCCCTTTGGTGGCGGTGGCGCTGTAGAACTTTTCGTGGCTGGAGGCTCGATGATTTAGGGTTTTCTCATCGGGAGGCTTCTTATAGGCGAAGGGGCGATGTCAGAGGGTGGACCAGGGGCCCACACCACCTGGTGGCGCGGCCAGGGGGACCCGCGCCACCACATGGTGTGGCCAGCCCCTGGCCCCTCTCCGTCTCGTCTTCTGGCTCTATGCGTCTTCCAGTAAAATGTCGACTTTGGCTTTTGTCCCGTACAATTCTGAGAATATTCATTTTCTGGCTTTTCTGGAACCAAAAATAGAAGAAAACATGCAACTGGCACTGTGGCATCTTATTAATAGGTTAGTCCCAGAAAATGCATAAAAGTATCTCAAAGTATGAACAAAACATAAAAAAGTAGATATAAAACAAGCATGGAACATCAAAAATTATAGATACGTTTACAACGTATCCGCATCCCCAAGCTTAACTCCTGCTCGTCCTCGAGTAGGTAAGTGATAAAAAGAATAATTTTTGAGGTGACATGCACCATCACAATCAAGATCAAACCATTTGCAAGCATTGAAAGCTGGGATCAAAGTACTCTAAACATGAGGATGAAAGACATAGTTCTAACAATAAGTCATAGCAACTATGTTGTAACATGAAAAGGTACAAACAAAAGATTCATGAATAACAATGCTTTGAAAGATGTTTGTTTGTTTCACATATAGAAAACATAATGAGAATGGTATTCAGCTTGTCCCTCATAGTGTAGAAAAACATAAATGCATAACACACCTTTAAAGTTCATAAGGGTGACTAGATACAAGTAGTTTAAGAACAAGCAATATCAAAGTTATGAATCAATCAACAAGTTTTGGGACAATGCACATTAAACTAAGAATGGCCACTATGCTCTCTCAATAGGTGCATAAAGATAGAATATGGAGACTCAACATAAAAGTAAAAGAAAGACCTTCATAGAAGGAAGCATGGATTCAAGTCTCATAAAGAGCTTCCAAAAATTATGGTACTTATTAGCTTTCGGCTCTCATTGCCCCTATCATAAGCATCTTGAAGTGATTAAGGTTAAAGTGAACAAAATATGGAGTATATGCTTGACAAAGTATAAGTTGGTAATCTCATGTCCCTTGAATACGAGGGCCGCTCCTCATGCTACTCAAGTTTAGTTACCGATAAGTTCTTGTCATAGTAAGCACATGTGTATCATAGAGAACCGCCAACGGGGTACCCCTTGCACATGATACAGGAGCTATCCCATAATCAAAATGACAAGGCAAGCAGACAATGAGCATCTCAACAATCTCCTTATTTACCATGGGAAAATGGTGCTTTTTTATCTCTTTCCTCTTTTCTCATCTTTTTTTCGCAATCTCTATCTCTTTTTTTATAAGAAGAATGCTTCATAGATTTCTCACTATGGTGATGCTGCAAGTTTCCACCATGATTAAGCATGGCTCCTAGGCGTTTCTCTAACACACGTACATAACTCCATGGACTTACAAGCCCCCCTTTCATTTCACACCGACGACATCCATAAACAAAAGATCATGATATCAACTGGGTACAATGTACAAGTGCAATGTTGAAAGCGTTCCCCATGACAACATGGTTCTGATAATTCCCAACATATAAGTGCAAGCATATACAACATAGATGACACAATGGTTCAAGTTTATTAGGGGCAAGAAAAGTAAAGTGTGCCATCAAGTTCGTGAGAACTTTATTCACTAATTTTCACATAACAAGTTTGATTCGGAAGGTAGATAAAAACATGAATATACTTGGAATAGCAAATGCTAATAGGTAGGTATGGTGGACTCTTTGGAATAACTTGGTTTTATTTGGAGTTGGATGCATGAGCGGAACTCATACTTGGTATGGAGGCTAGCAAAAGACTGGGAGCGACCAAGTAAAAGAGCAATAGTGGCCATAATCATGCAAAGCGACAAAATATCATTAATTAAAGCATAAAGTGATATTACAAGTCGAAAACTAAAGGATCATAGAGGCTATGGTGACTTGGTATAGTCTTAACATGGTGTGAGCATGCGCCAAGTCAACCCAAATAAAGCATCAAAGGAGAATACCACAATACTATGCTTTAATATGCTAAAACAACGCATGATTCTTTCATGGCACATTAAGCAATCTAAATTATTTGTAACATGTCATGCTACATAAAAAATCACTAAGCATAAAGCCAAAACAATATCAAGCATGACATGACAAAGCATAGGCCACAGTCAAAAACAAGCTCTTTTTTACCACTTAAGCATGTACTTTTCCTACTCTTTTCCAATCCAAACCAATCTTATTTGAAAACTAATGTATGAATGAGGGGGTCCAATCAATTTATGCAAGAAAACTAAGCAAACCAAGCAAATGAAAACCAAAAACAAAAACGAAGACGCTCCAAGAACAACACAACTGTGCATGAAACAATAAAAATGAAGTGTTTGGAAGAAACCTGGAATTTTTACTGATGAAGAAGGGGATGCCTTGGGCATCCCCAAGCTTTGACGCTTGTACTTCTTGGATAATTCTTGGGGTGACACGGGTGGCATCCCCAAGCTTGAGCTTTTGTCCATACTTCCTCTTATCACATTACTCTTCCCTACACTTTAAAATTTTCCTTCATACAAAACTTCACACAATCTTCATTAGCAACATTAGTGTACTTAAGATAATAAATCTTTTGGTTAAGTTCCAACACAAATAAAACTTCCATTAAAAAAATCTACTGTAGCACTTCCTTTAAAAATTTCAAATGATCAAAGAGAACTCAAAGAGAAAGAGATTAAGAGGCAAATGCAAATAATGACAGAAATCTGTCAAAACAGACCAGCAGGTAAAAACCAATTTTTTCGAAGACTGTCTGTTGCTCAAATCGAAAAGTGTTGAACTAATGAAAGTTGGATAACAACCTGGGGCAGAAGCACAAAAAATTACATCTCAAACTGATGTACAAAGATTTTTCACGAATTTTTACAACGAAGCACAAAAATCTGCTTCGGGACAACAACTTTCCCAAGCTTTACTTCTCTCTCATTAGAGGTTACTCTTGGCACAAAAACCACACAAAAATGATAAGGAGAGGTTATTACTGATGCAATAACTTCCAAGACTCAACTAAAACTTCTAGGTTATCTCCCAATAAGTACTTTTCTTTAACGCCTTTAAGTTAGGCATGATAGTTTGAGAAGATGCTCACATAAGAAATATGAATTGAAGTAAAAGAGAGCATCAAGAAGCAAATTCAAAGCACATTTAAGTCTAACCCACTTCATATGCATAGGAATATTGTAAAGAAACAAGTCATGAAAGCACAAAGCAACAAGCATAGTAAAGCAAAACAAGTGCAACTTTAAGACTTTCAACATAAAGAGGGGAAACTTAATATTCTTAAGATGCATAAAACCATGTTTCCCTCGCTCATAATAACTTTCAGTAGCAACATGAATAAAATTAACAATATAACTATCACATAAAACATTCTTATTAATTATAGTGGGAGCAAATTCAACAAAATAACTATCATTATTATTCTCATCACCATAATCATCAAATATAGGAGGCATATTGTAATCATAATTAATTTTCTCCTCAATAGTAGATGGACTAAAAATATCATATTCATCATTGTAATCATCATATATTGGAGGCATAGTATCATCAAAGTAAATTTTGTCCTCCGTGCTTGGGGGACTAAAAATATCATGCTCATCAAAACCATCTTCCCCAATCTTAGACTTTTCCATAGCATTAGCAATAATGGTGTTCAAAGAATTCATAATAATAACATTGCTATTAGCATGCAAATAGAGTTCCATAGATTTTTTAATTTTCTCTTCAAACACTTCATGTCGTAACTCAAGATAAATACTATAAATCTCTCTAAATTTGTTGTTGTTTTCCATTAAGCCTAACTAGTGAAAATAAAAACAAGAAACAAAAAGATATAATTGCAGAATCTAAAGAAAATAACTTCGAGCACTCAAACAATAGCAACAGTGCTAAAAGATAGCTTAGTAGCCAGAGGATGTGAGTACCTTTTACCTTACCTCCCCGGCAACGGCGCCAGAAAATAGCTTGATGTCTACGCACTTCTATTCTTATAGAAAGTTGTTGGGCCTCCAAGTGTAGAGGTTTGTAGAACAGCAGCAAGTTTCCCTTAAGTGGATTACCCAAGGTTTATCGAACTCAGGGAGGAAGTGGTCAAAGGTATCCCTCTCAAGCAACCCTGCAATCACGATACAAGAAGTATCATGTGTCCCCAACACACCCAATACACTTGTCAGGTGTATAGGTGCACTAGTTCGGCGAAGAGATAGTAAAATACAAGTGAGAAAATGGTGCCAGAAAATAGCTTGATGGTGTGAAGAGACTAAAGGCAAACTGAAATAAATATGGCCGCAAGCAAACATGTAATAGATCTAGTTGCAAACGGTGTTTCAATGCTTAGAAAAAAGGCCTAGGGATCATACTTTCGCTAGTGAACACTCTCATATAAATATCTTCTCTTTATGATACTACTCTGAACTACTCTCCGGTTGGACACTTTAATCCATGGTAGGGCTATAACAGCACTCCTCAAAGTTCACTTTCCCCATCTAGATAACCCCACACTGTCACCTTGCGCGCTAGATGGTTCCAACAAACACCACAATTTCATAGAGACATCCAACTCCAAATATAACTCATAATAAGTATTTGTAATCTCTAGCCTAAGTGCCACACGGTGTGCACACTGTCAATTACATAGAGATTAATTAAAGAACTTGAGTAGCAAGGTATATCTACTTGAATACAAAGCTCATGATCACAATATGATCATGCATGGAGACAGAGATGAACACATAGCTACCGGTAGAACCCTTAGCCTTGAGGAAGAACTACTCCCTCATCATCATGGGAATCAGCAATGGCGACGGAGATGGTGGTGGAGATCGATGGAGATGGCTCCGGGGGCAATCCCCTGTCCCGGCAGGGTGCCAGAACAGAGACTTTCTGTCCCCTGAATCTCCCCTTTGGTGGCGACGGTGCTGTGGAACTTCTCGTGGCTGGAGGCTCGATGATTTAGGGTTTTCTCATCCGGAGGCTTCTTATAGGCGAAGGGGTGATGTCAGAGGGTGGACCAGGGGCCCACACCACCTGGTGGTGCGGCCAGGGGGACCCGCGCCACCACATGGTGTGGACAGCCCCTGGACCCTCTCCGTCTCGTCTTCTGGCTCCATGAGTCTTCCAGTAAAATATCGAATTTGGCTTTTGTCCCGTCCAATTCCAAGAATATTCATTTTCTAGATTTTCTGGAACCAAAAATAGAAGAAAACAGGCAATTGGCACTATGGCATCTTGTTAATAGGTTAGTCCTAGAAAATGCATAAAAGTATCTCAAAGTATGAACAAAACATAAGAAGTAGATATAAAACAAGCATGGAACATCAAAAATTATAGATACGTTTATGATGTAGCATCTACCTTTTCCATCGACGACTTGGCGGAGCAACTCCTTGGAGCATGCGGCCAGCCGGACGACGCTGGTAGTGTCCATATGCATAGCGATTTTGCCGAAGGCGTAGTCGCTGACCTTTCTCTAGCCACCTTACCGAATGTTGTGCATCGAATCCGCCATTGCGTTCGGATGGACTGGGGGCGAGGGCGGATTCAAATATGATTGTAGGGGTTTCTTGGAGGAGAGTGATGGAGGTCTGCAAGAACCGATGCAGCGGGCGAGAAATGGCTAGGAAAATTTAGGAAGTGCGACGCTCGAGAGGATCCAAAATGCGGCTAGCCAGCGTTAGCGAATGGGGATCGCTGGAGATGGGGAAGATGGGAGGCTCTTTGAACGAGGGGTATTAATTTTGCGTGTTCCCTCGTCGGTCTTCTACAGTGGATCGAGGACGCCTGCTGGAGTTATAGCTAGAGTGCTAGACTAGCAAGTTGTCACGTCCTGGCTCAGTATTGTACCGTCTCGTCACGTAGACTGTGTTTCAGGAAAGGACGTGAACCCACATTTCTCCCCTCCCGGCTAGATAGCGTGCACCGTAGAATCGCTTTTCTAGCACGCGAAGGATTTGAACCCACATGCCCAACTTTGATTATTAGGACTACTAAAAAATGTAATAATAGGTGAAGCTCAAAAATAAATTATAATTTTGAGCCACGTCCATAGAATATCCGTTGTATATTTGGTTCCTATACTTTATATCATGTACTCCCTCTGACCCATATTACTTGACTCAGATTTGTCTAGATATGGATGTATCTAGACATATTTTAGTATTAGATACATTTCTATCTAGACAAATCCAAGTTAACTTATATGGCTCGGAGGGAGTAGTAGTAATCAACCTATTAGCTACCTAATAGTACTCGCCATGCTCTAGAGAAATGACGAAGAACATTCTAGAATTATTAAGAAGTGTGTTTTGAGGTTTATGCATATCTTTTAGTGTGCTAAAGGCTATCAATAGTATCTTCTAGATGCTAGAATGGATAGAATTAATATCCAACGGTACTTTATGGACGTAGCTCGAAATTATAATTATTTTTGGGCTTCACCTATTATAATTTTATATAAACTAGTAGAAGGCATATGCCACACACGTATATACTGTATGAAATGTGATTAACAAACATTAAGTTTTTATAAACCAATAGTCTTGTTTGACAAAAATGCATATATTAAGTCTATTAATAACAACTATCTACACATATTGAGAATACAACCTACTATGCTATGAAATTTTGGGGGGGGGGTGACATGATGGTTCTAGAATATGGTGGAGTTTGCTCTAGGTAGTACTCAACATGAATCCACCTGCTATGAACCATTCGATCTAACATCCCAATAGTCAGGATTTGTACTATGGATCCAATTCAAAACTGCTCCTTTATAGTAGTAGAGAAAAAATGATATGACATATACTTCTACTATCTGATTCTCACGTGCAAGGCATGTGCAACTTACTAATAAGATATATAACACGGATATCTTTAAACATCGATCATTGGATATAGATTGATAGATTCTAACATTGCTAATTGTTGGATCTCTTGCAAATTCAAGAAAGAATCTATCGCGCTTACTTATAGTTCAAATTTGACCTACTTTCTTTAAATCGACATAAAGTTATTTGAGTGCATAGGCGTAGTTAGCTAATATATAGAAAAGCTTGAAATGTTCTAAGACTAGGGAATTGTAACAAAACATGTTCGTGTTTTCTAAAAATTGGGTGGCGGCACTTTATTTTTTGACTAGGGTATGTCCCGAAGGATTGAGATGCTTCAATAATTAACATAGCTAGTGCATGTGTACATGTTACACCAAGGACCTTAAAAAGGTGAAGATTGCATCCAAGTCCATACATTTAACACAAAGGACCCTACAATCAAGCAATTAAAATTAGTACTTGGGTCCTGCTCCTCCATCACGGAGCTGGGCCATGCTCTTCATAGTAGTACCAGTAAGCTGGACGTGCCTTGTACGTGAAACTCACATAATATATAGAAGCATGACATGCCATTAGTATATAACATTG
This sequence comes from Avena sativa, assembly GCA_916181665.1. Lineage (NCBI taxonomy): Eukaryota > Viridiplantae > Streptophyta > Magnoliopsida > Poales > Poaceae > Avena > Avena sativa. The sequence continues at coordinate 360,394,387 of OV702290.1, read as the reverse complement.
TAATAGGTAAATCTTGAAATATCTATAAATTTGAGCCATGTCGTTTCTAAAGTATGAGTGTATATTTGGTTATTGCACTTTGTATCATGTAGAAATAAATGTTTATTAGCTACCTAATAATTGAAAATTTTAGAACCATGGTCTAGAGAAACAACCGAGAAGATTCTAGAATGATGGATAAGTGTGTTTTGACGTTTTTCTACATATATATCTTATCTTATCTTATCTTACCACTATATAGTGTACGAATAACTTTGAATATTGACAGTTGGATCAAGACTCGTGAATCCCAACATTTTCAGCCGTTGGATATTCTTTTCCAATCTAGCATCTAGAAGATTTTATTGATAGTCTTCATCACAATGAATGGTATGCACACAACTCAAAACACACTTCTCCATCATTCTAGAATCTTCTTCCTTATTTCTCTAGAGCATGTTACCAGAATTTTTCTAGTTTTAGATAGCTAATAATCATTGACTTATAAATAATATACAAAGTACAAGAATCAAATATACACCCATACTTTATAGATATCGATCAAATTTATATTTTTGTATGCTTTACCTATTAAAATTGTATATAGTGATGATATGTCAGATGTCTATTATCCGAGTCTCACGTGTTAATCAAAAGGGACGTGCCACATACGTATATACTATATGAAATGTGATTTAACAAACGTTAAGTTGTTATTAACCAATATTCTTGTTAGAGAAAAAATGCATACGTTAAGTCTATTAGTAATAACTATCTACCCATATTGAGAATACATCCTACAGTGCTATGAAATTTTGGGGGTGGTGAAATAATGGTTCTAGAACATGTTGGAGTTTGCTCTAGGTACTATTCAACACGAATACAGCTGCTCTGAACCATTGGATCTAACAGCCCAACGGTCAGGATTGGTGCTACGGATCCAATTCAAAACTTCTCCATTGTAGTAGTAGAGAGAATACAGCCTACTATGCTATGATATTTTGGGGGTGGTGACATGATGGTTCTAGAACATGGTGGAGTTTGCTCTAGGTACTATTCGACACGAATCCAGTTACTCTGGACCATTGGATCTAACAGCCCAATGGTCAGGATTGGTGCTAAGGATCCAATTGGAAACTACTCCATTATCTTATCTTACCACTATATAGTGTAAGAATAACTTTGAATGTTGACTGTTGGATCAAGATTCGCGAATCCCAGCATTTCTAGCCATTGGATCTTATTTTCTATTCTAGCATCTTGAAGATTCTATTTGTAGTCTTCGACATAATGAATGCTATGCACAAACCTCAAAACACACTTCTCCATAATACTAGAATCTTCTCCTTTTTTTCTCTAGACCATGTTATCAAAAATTCATGTGTTAGCTAGCTAATAATTTTTGACTTCTACATGACATACAAAGTACAAGGATATACCCATACTTTATAGGTGTTGATCAAATTTATAATTTATTGTGCTTTAACAATTATAATTTTATATAGTGATGATATGTCATACGCCTACTATCTGAGTCTCACGTGCAAGGCACGTGCAACTTACTGGTAATAATACAGATAGAGATATGATGTCGATATGGTCATCCTTTGAATAACCTTCATTCCCGATGCTTGGAAAGGAAGAGAAAAGAATCGAAAGTTTGAATTCTACAAATTTTTGCCGCCAACGGCCGGTTCTTTCCTATGTACACCAACGCACACGCCAGAGACAAAGCTGAGCCGCCGTACCAAGGCACACATTCGTAGTGCTGTGGACGAGGGAGTGCTGAGATGGATGGTGATGCGGCGACTGAGAGCGAAAAAATAAATTTGTTTTGTTTTGAGTGCACGTAAGTCCTAAAATTTACTAGAGTGTGTACACTGTAAATGCTATAGTACCTCATGTCAGGAACCCATCATAATTCTTCTTTGACATCGCACCGCCTTCAAGTGCCCTATCACGCTGCCCTCCCGCCCTACCTCCCTTTTATTCTCTGAGCTCCTCTTGCTCTTTTATTTTTCCCTCATCTCACTAGTACCTCCGTCCCAAAGCTTAAGGCCCCGTTTGGAATGCAGGAATGCAAAACATAGGAATAGAAAAAACGCAGGAATTAAGATAGTATCATGTATGCTCAATTCCTACAGGAATCAATACCACAGGAAAAAAATTAGGGTGTCGTTTGGATGTCACACAGGAAAATCGCATGAATTGTAGACACAAGGAGATGAAACATGAGGTTAGACCTCATGTTTTTTTCCTAGAAAATTCCTATGAAATAGCCTATACCATAGGAATTTCAAAGGAATCTTAGATTCCTATTCCTTTGTCCCAAACGAACCCATAGGAATTTTTCCTATAGGAATCCTATCCTCCAAAAATCCTAATTTTCCTTTGTTCCAAACAGGGCCTAAGGCTTTTTTTTTGATAAGTGAAGCTACGAAAAGTTTGACCAAACTTCTAAAAAAATATCAAGAACTACTGTATGATATTAGTAGATACCATGTAAATATATGTTTCATGATGTATCAAAGGGTATGTATTTCATATTGTAAATATTAATATATTTTTATACAAACTTGGTCAAACTTTGCATAGTTTGATTTTTCAAAAAAATAGGCCTTGAGCCTTGGATACAGGTACTACTAGTGTTTAGTACTCCGTCCCGGAACTTAAGTTTTGATATATAGACATTGTGGGTCCCTTCAGATGGCGTTAGGAAAATTCAAGAGGAATCTACCATGCTTACTTGTAGTTCAAGTTTGACCTAATTTCTTTAAATCGACATAAAGTTATTTAAGTGGGCACGGTTCGCTAGGGAATCTTGAAATGTGCTAAGACTAGGGAATTGTAAGAAAACATGGTCCCCACTTTTTCTAAAAACCGGGTGGTGGTTAGGCCTGGAATTATAACTCGAAACTCGCGAGCTAAATGAGTGTAACTCCTGACTCGGCTTGACTCGGCTTGAATTCGGTGTTTAACGAGTCGAGCCTAGTTTCAGATTTGAACTCGTTTGTTCACCCAAGCTAAATGAACTACTAGTTTAGCTTGTTAAACTCGTTCAAATATAGAATTTGAAATTTTCCACTGATGAGTGCCATACTACGAATGTTTCTTGTACATGTAATGGTATAGAACTACTGTATTTTCCATTCGATCTTGCCTTTGTGTTATTATGAAAGTACTATCCTTATTCTAGTTCTTAATTAGTAGGATAATTACTAGTTTTTCTTATATATGCTCTTGTTCGTAACTGATAACGTGCTAAACGAGCTACTCGTGAGTTACTCGTGAGTTTACCGAGTCGAGCCGAGTTTCAAATATGAACTCGTTTTGTAAACGAGCCGAGCCAACCTAGGTCATTAGTTGAACGAGCTTTAGCGAGTCGAGCCGAGCTGATTCGGCTCGACTCGAATTCCAGCCCTAGTGGTGGTACTTTTTTGACTAAGGTATGTCCGGAGGGAGCGAGATTCTTCAATTAATTAACACGGTAAGTGGATGTGTACATGTTACATGAAGGACCTCAAAAAACAAAAAATACATCCAATTCCATACATTAAGCACAAAGGACACTAAAATCAAATGCTTGAAAATTTTGGTAACATGGTCTATAGAAACGGGGGGAAGATTCTAGAATGATGGAGAAGTGTGTTTTGAGGTTTGTGCATAGTATTTCATTGTGATGAAGATTATTAATAGAATCTTCTTGATGCTAGAATGGAAAAGAAGATCCAACGGCTGGAAATGTTGGGATTCATGTGTCTTGATCCAACAATTAATATTCAAAGTTTTTTGTACACCATATAGTGTTAACATAGTGGTAATGTTAAGACTAGTACTTGCTTAACAAAAGAAAACAACGCACTTCTCACTTTCAGCATATCTTGTTGAAGAAGATGCACGAATCTACCAGATGCAGGTACTGTATCATAAACTATATATGATGTCAATATGGTCATGACCATGGCTATTTGGGTCGAAACCAGGAATGTTCATACACCTTAGGTCAATATACATTGTGAAGCAGCAAGAGAATTTTTTGTATTCAAAGGTGTCAAAACACATATTTCTCATTTTTTTTCTTAGCACTATATAGTGTACGAATAACTTTGAATATTGACCGTTGGATCAAGACGCGAATCCCAACATTGTCAAACATTTGATCTTCATTATTTCCATTTAGCATCGAGAAGATACTATTGATAGTATTTCTTTTCTTATCTTACCACTACTAGTAAAAGGCACGTGCCACACATGTATATACTGTATGAAATGTGATTTAACAAACATTAAGTTGTTATTAACCAACAGTGTTGTTAGAGAAAAAATGGATACATTAAGTTTATTAATAATATATCTACACATATTGAGAATACAACCTACTGTGCTATAAAATTTTGGGGGTGGTAACATGATGGTTCTAGAACATGGTGGGGTTTGCTATAGGTACTATTCAACATCAATCGAGATGCTCTGAACCATTGGATCTAACAGCCCAATGGTCAGGATTTGTTTTATGGATCCAGTTCAAATAAAAACTGCTCCATTATAGTAGTAGAGATATGATGTCAATATGGTCATGACCTTAGCTGTTCAGCTCAAAGCCAGGAATGTACATACACCATAGGCCAATACACATTGTGAAGAAGCCATAGCATTTTTTTTGTATTCAAAGGTGTCAAAACACATGTTTCTCATTTTTTTTCTTAACACTATATAGTGTACGAATAACTTTGAATATTGACCGTTGGATCAAGATGCGAATCCCAACATTGTAAGATGTTGGATGTTCATTTCCATTTTAGCATCAAGAAGATACTATTGATAGTCTTTCTTTTCTTATCTTACCACTATTTTTTATATATAGTGTGCGGACAACTTTGAATATTACCCGCTGATTCATGACCCGCGAATCCCAACATTGCTGCTAGTTATTGGATCCTCTAATCCATTCCATCATCTAGAAGATACTATTAATAGTATTTGTTGTCTTATCTTACCACTATATAATGTACGAATAACTTTGAGTATTAACCTATTGATCAAGACTCGCGAATCACAACAATGCTAGCCGTTGTATCTTCTTTTTTCCATTCTACCAGGTGGTGGTACTTTTCTCTACTACTATAATGGAGAAGTTTTGAATTGGATCCATAGCACCAATCCTGACCGTTGGGCTGTTAGATCCAATGGTTAAGAGCAGCTGGATTCGTTTTGAATAGTACCTATAGCAAACTCCAACATGTTCTAGAACCATCATTTCACCACCCTAAAAATTTCATAGCACACTAGGATGTATTCTCAATATGGGTAGATAGTTATTACTAATAGACTTAATGTATGCATTTTTCTCTAACAAGAATATTGTCTAAAACAACTTAACGTTTGTTAAATCACATTTCATACCACTTTATCATTATCAATTTGTTTTCACCCATCAACTTAGTCATCCATGTAGGGCCCACAGATTGGGGAGGTCGCGGACTCCTTGGACGCACCACAAAATTATGACCGGGCCATCGAGTGCAGGAAGTAGAGTCAGCATTCCGTCCAATCGCTTACCCTAGTCATCGTCATTGATATTTGCCACATGCATCGGCTTCATCAGCGACATTGATTATCCCCTCGTTTCGGTAATCTGCCACATTAATCTTGGATCACCTCCTTACTATTTAATCTCTCCCTACCTTGCACCAAACCATCTCTAATCCCCCGCTTCCAGCAACCATCTCCGACCTCATCTATCATCCATGGCCACCTTCCGGCTGCCGCCCGCCGTACCAGAGCGCAAAACCCCGACATTGCTGCATAGGAGGACAATGCCCGGCGCATTTGGGCTTTCTTCCCACGGAGAACAAATAGGCAGCGGGCGTGTGCCTTCCTCGATGCTGGGTATGGTGACCACAAGTACCAGATGTACGGCATCTATGACAATCAGGACGGGACACTGAAGGTCAAGTTCGTCAACTTCAGGGACGCCTGTCTCCTCTACGGCTAGGCCTTCCACTGCGGTTGCGAGATGGTGGTGTTCACCGGCTCCAACATTTTCACCAACTACTGGAATCGGTTCCCAAACAACGGCAACTTCATCCACAGTGTTCTCCCGGAGCTGCCGATGGCTCCGGAAGTGCCGCCTCGTTTTTCGGCGGTGCCGCCGATGGCTTAGGAGGTACCGCCGCCTTCTCCGGAGGTGCCGATGAGTCAGGAGATGGCTCTGTCACTAGAGCTGTCGTTGGTGCCGATGTCACGAGCTGCCGCTAGTGGCGCGGACTAGGTGCAAGCAGGCATCGGACCTGCACTTGTTCAGCAGCGAGTCCTATATGAAGTTAATAGTTGTATGAAGTTTCTTCGGGTACTACTCGTCAAAAAACGTTTATTTTGGTACTACTCACTATACCCTATAGTACTAGTAGTAGTACTGCGAATGACGATCTATTGAATATCCTTCCCCCCGGATGTTTGTGAAGGAAGTGAAAATTTCGAAACCAGGAAAGTTTGAATTGCTACTCTATTGTAAGGACCAAAATGGTTCCCACCAACGCAGCTAACAAACACGCCAGACAAAGACACGGAGCCGCCGACAAAGAAACGGAGCCACCAATGGCAGGTTGTCGGTCGACACGCGTGCGCAGCGCCGCATTGTGGACGAGGGAGAGATCAGCCGGCCGGGGTGTGGGGGTGGTGATGGGGGAGTGAAGGAGAGAGAAAACATATTTTGTTTTGCGTGCATATATATTGTGGTCCTGAAATTTACTCTACTCATTGTACCCTGTACCTCGTGTCAGGAACCAATCCCAGCTTGGCTCTGACATCGCACCGCCTTCAAATCCTCTTCTTCGCAGCTCTCTCGCTGCCTCCTCTGTGCTCATAGTCTCTTCTCGCTCATTATTTTTTTAACAAAAAAAAGGAAATAAATTCTTCTTACTGGCCTTTCAGATAATAAATTTCTATCACTTGGAAAATTGAAATTGATTATTTTTTGTTTTTAATATCTTCAATTGTTCTAAAATGATGGCCAAATTTGTTGGCATGTAAATTCTTGGATATGGGATCATGAGCATAAAGTCTGATGTAGAGATATGGCCTTGACCTTGTCACTGTTCGCCTTGAAATCCAAGATTTTTTCATACTCATTGACAACTATGCTTAAATTCGTTGAAATTTCACCACTTACTTTTAGGTTAGCATTTTACACGGTCGATGGGAGTACATTCTACATCAAGGACCTAAAAAGGGAAAATTACATCGAGGTCCACACATTTAGCATAAAGGACCCTAAAATTGAGCAAGGAAAATAGTTGGGTTTGGCTCCTTCTCGAGAGAGTAGCTGATCAAGCCACACTCTTCATACTACTTCATCTTTGATTGTTTTCAAAATATGGCCAAATTTTTCGGCATGCAAATTCTTGGATATGGGATCATGAGCATAAAGTCTGATGTAGAGATATGGCCTTGACCTTGTGATCATTCGCCTTGAAATCCAAGATTTTTTCATACTCGTTGACAACTATGCTTAAATTCGTTGAAATTCACCACTTACTTTTAGGTTAGCATTTTACACGGTCAATGGGAGTACATTCTACATCAAGGACCTTAAAAAAGGAAAATTACATCGAGGTCCACACATTTATCACAAATGACCCTAAAATGGAGAAAAGAAAACAGTCGGGTTCAGCTCCTTCTCGAGAGAGTAGCTGATCGAGCCACACTCTTCATACTACTTTATCTTCGATTGTTTTCAAAATATGGCCAAATTTGTCGGCATGCAAATTCTTGGATATGGGATCATCAGCATAAAGTCTGATGTAGAGATATGGCCTTGACCTTTTAGTCGTACGGTTTGAAATCCAAGATTTTTTTCATACTTGTTGACAACTATGCTTAAATTCGTTGAAATTCACCACTTACTTTTAGGTTAGCATTTTACACGGTCAGTGGGAGTACATTCTACATCAAGGACCTAAAAAGGGAAAATTACATCGAGGTCCACACATTTAGCATAAATGACCCTAAAATTGAGCAAAGAAAACTGTCGGGTTCAGCTCCTTCTCGAGAGAGTAGCTGATCGAGCCACACTCTTCATACTACTTCATCTTCAATTGTTTTAAAAATATGGCCAAATTTGTCGGCATGCAAATTCTTGGATATGGGATCATGAGCATAAAGTCTGATGTAGAGATATGGCCTTGACCTTTTGGTCGTTCAGCTTGAAATCCAAGGATGTTCATACTCATTGACAACTATAAGCTGAAATTCGTTTAAATTTCACCACTTACTTTTAGGTTAGAATTTTACACGGTCGATGGGAGTACATTTTACAACAAGGACCTAAAAAGGGGAAAATTTACATTGAGGTCCATACATTTAGCACAAAGAACTCTAAAAACAAGCAAGTAAAACAGTCGGGTTCGGCTCCTTCTCGAGAGAGTAGCCGGTCGAGCCACACTCTTCATACTACTTCATCTTCAATTGTTATCAAAATATGGTCAAATTTGTAGGCTTGCAAATTCTTGGATATGGGATCATCATCATAAAGTATGGTGTAGATATGGCCTTGACCTTGGTCGTTCGTCTTGAAATACAAGAATGGTTCATACTCGTTGACAACGAAGCTTGAATTCGTTTAAATTTCACCACTTACTTTTAGGAGGTTAGAACTTTACACGATCGATTGGAGTAAATTTTACATCAGGGACCTCAAAAAAGCAAAAATTACATCGAGGTCCATAGATTTAGCATAAAGGACCCTAAAAGGAAAATTTTCTTGTTCGGCTCCTTCTCAAGAGATCAGCTGATCTGACCTAAACTCTTGATACTACTTTCATCTTTGATTGTTTTCAAAACATGGCCAGATCTATTGCCATGCAAATTCTCTGGCATGGGATCATCATCATCATATAAAGTATGATGTTGATATGGCCTTGACCATGGTCGTTCGACTTGAAATCCAAGAATGTTCATACTCGTTGATAAGTAAGCTTAAAATCATCTAAATTTCACCACTTACACTTTTAGACCTAAAAGGGGGGAAATTACATCGAGGTCCATACATTGAGCACAAAGGACCCTAAATTAAGCAAGGAAAATAGTCGGGTTCGTCTCCTTCTCGATAGAGTAGCTGATCGAGCCATACTCCTCTTCATACTACTTCATCTTTGATTGTGTTCAAAATATTGCCAAATTTGTCGACATGCAAATTCTTGGATATGGGATCATCAACATAAAGTATGATGTAGATATGGCCTTGACCTTGGTGGTTCATCTTGAAATACAAGAATAATGCTTCATACTCGTTGACAACTAAGCTTATATTCGTTTAAATTTCACCATAATACTTTTAGGTTAGAACTTTACACGATCGACCGAAGTACATTTTACATCACGAACCTCAAAAAGAAAAAATTACATCGAGGTCCATATGCATTTAGCATAAAGGACCCCAAAAGAAAAAAATCTGGTTTGGCTCATTCTCGATAGATCAGCTGATCTAAGCCAAACTCTTAATACTACTTCCTCTTTGATTGTTTTCAAAACATGGCCAAATCTGTTGCCATGCAAATTCTCTAACATGGGATCATCAGCACAAAGTAGAATGTTGATATGTCCTTGACCTTGGTCATTCGGCTTGAAATCCAAGAATGCTCATACTTATTGACAAGTAAGCTTAAAATCATCTAAATTTCACCACTTACACTTTTAGACCTAACAAAAGGGGGAAATTACATCGAGGTCCATACATTTAGCTCAAAAGACACTAAAATTAAGCAAGGAAAATAGTCGGATTCAGCTCCTTCTCTAGAGAGTAGCTGGTCGAGCCATACTCTTCATACTACTTCATCTTCGATTGTTTTCAAAATATGGCCAAATTTGTCGGCATGCAAATTCTTGGATATGGGATCATCAGCATAAAGTATGATGTAGATATGGCCTTGACCTTGGTGGTTCATCTTGAAATACAAGAATAATGCTTCATACTCGTTGACAACTAAGCTTATATTCGTTTAAATTTCACCACAATACTTTTAGGTTAGAACTTTACACGGTCGATCGAAGTACATTTTACATCACGAACCTCAAAAAGCAAAAATTACATCGAGGTCCATATGCATTTAGCATAAAGGACCCCAAAAGAAAAATCTAGTTTGGCTCATTCTCGAGAGATCAGCTGATCTGAGCCAAACTCTTAATACTACTTCCTCTTTGATTGTTTTCAAAACATGGCCAGATCTGTTGCCATGCAAATTCTCTAACATGGGATCATCAGCATAAAGTACGATGTTGATATGGCCTTACCTTGGTTGTTCGGATTTACACAGTCGGTGGGAGTACATTTTACATCAAGGACCTAAAAAGGGAAAATTATTACATCGAGGTCCATACATTTAGCATAAAGGACCCTAAAAGGAAAACTTTATAGTTTGGCTCCTTCTCGAGAGACCAGCCATAGGCCAATACACAATGTTGATATGGTCATGACCTTGGCTGTTCGGGTCAAAACCAGGAATGTTCGTACACCATAGGCCAATACACATTGTGAAGAAGCCAGAGAATTTTTTTGTATTCAAAGGTATCAAAATACATGTTTCTCATTTTTTTTCTTAGCATTGTATATACTATATGAATAACTTTGAATATTGACCGTTGGATCAAGACTTGAATCCCAATATTGTGAGATGTTGGATCTTTATTTCCATTTTAGCATCTCGTACCACTATTGATAGTTTTCTTTTCTTATCTTACCACTATTATATATAGTGTGCGGACAAAACTATGAAAATTAATTTATGCAAATTTGTTAAAATTATATGTCTGTATTTTTTTAATAAATATATGCATGTATTTGAACTATTAATGACTGGCAAAATGTTTTTATTGTCTAGTGTCTAAAAATTAAACATAGTTGAAAACTGGGGCGTAAGTGTGAGATGTTTTTTTTTCTACTTTGCTTTGGATCACTTTTGTCCATCAAATGAATATTGGGTGGTAGATACAGGGGGCATGTTGATCTGAGTCCCCCTAGCAGTGGGCACGTGGAGTAGTAGTTGAACAATTTTAGAAAACACTTAAAGTCCAAAATATAAACATTAACATCAAAGATAGTTTACAGCCAAAATACACCCTTCCTAGTGCCAAAAGAGACCCTGCCTCCGACAACTACTGCATTAACTAGTAAATGAGTGGTACTTTTCTACAACTAAATTAACTAGTAATACATCATTACCATCGCATTAGGATCACTTAGCCGAAGATTAAGATCAATTCATCCTGTCGATGCAAATGCAAAAAGACAACACCTTGATTGTCCCGTACTGTCCATCAGCCGTAGTAATGTACCGCGGCGACATCGTGAGGAACGTCAGATCTTCGAGGCCAACACTGTCGGGTGATGCGCAGCTCGTCGGCTCAATGTCCCCATTAAGGGTGTCCGTCGAGAAGTCCGCCGGCGACTGAGGGCCAGTCGCGCACAGCTTCACCCTGTACCGGGGCCACGAGCACGAGGCCGCCCTGACACACACCAAGGAAACAGCGGCGGCCTGGCTGTGCTCGCCGATGATGAGGCTGAACACGATAGCATCATCACCGTAGACGATGACCACGGATGGCGGAAAGGACGGTAATGGCATTGTTACTATACACTCCATGGGTTGGTCATACGATAGCTGATACATTGCAAATGTATCTATAATTTTTGATGTTCCATGCTTGGTTTTATCTACTTTCTTGTGTTTTGTCCACACTTTGGAGTACTTTTCATATGATTTCTTGGACTAACCTATTAACAAGAGGCCACAGTGCCATTTGCCTGTTTTCTGCTATTTTTGGTTTCAGAAAGTCAGAAAATGAATATTCTCAGAATTGGACGGGACAAAAGCCAAAGTTCCTATTTTACCGGAAGACTCACGGAGCCAGAATACGAGACGGAGGAGGGCCTGGCCACACCCCCCAGGCGCGGGCTAGCCCTACCCGCGCCACTACTTGGTGTGGGCCCCCTGGCACTCCATCGACCTTGCCTCCTTCGCCTATAAGAGCCTCCCGATACCAAAACCCTAAATCATCAAGCCTCCAGCCACGAAAAGTTCCGCAGCGCCGCCACCACCGAAGGGGAGATTCGGGGGACAGAAAATCTTTGTTTCGGCACCCTGCCGGGATGGGGAAGTGCCCTCGGAGCCATCTCCATCGATCTCCACCGCCATCTCCATCACCATTGTTGATTCCCATGATGAGGAGGGAGTAGTTCTCTCTCGAGGCTAAGGGTTCTACCGGTAGCTATGTGTTCATCTCTCTCTCTATGCATGATCTTATTGAGATCATGAGCTTGTAATCTATAGATCTACCTTGCTACTCAACTGCTTTATTAGATCTCTGCTCTCCCCATGTGTGTGAAAGTGACAGCGTGCACACCATGGTGGCACTTAGGCTAGAGATTACAAATACTTGTTATGAGTTATATTTGGAGTTGGATGTTTTCTATGAAATTGTGGTGTTTGTTGGACTCATCTAGTGCTCAAGGTGACAGTGTGGGGTTTTCTAGATGGGAAAGGCTTACTTTGAGGTGTGCTGTTATAGCCCTACCGTTGATTAGAGTGTCCAACCGAAGAGTAGTTCAGCGTAGTATCATGAAGATGATATATTTATATGAGAGAGTGTTCACTAGTGAAAGTATGATCCCTAGGCCTTATTTCTAAGCACTGAAACACCGTTTGCTATTAGATCTGTTACATGTTCGCTTGCTTCCATCTTTATCTCAGTTTGCCTTTAGTCTTTTACACGCCATCAAGCTATCTTCTATCACTGTTACCACTTATAATTATCCATACCACTTGTATTTCACTATCTCTTCGCCGAACTAGTGCACCTATACACCTGACAAGTGTATTGGGTGTGTTGGGGACACAAGAGACTTCTTGTATCTTGATTGCAGGGCTGCTTGAGAGGGGATACCTTTGACAACTTCCTCCCTGAGTTCGATAAACCTTGGGTGATCCACTTAAGGGAAGACTTGCTGCTGTTCTACAAACCTCTGCACTTGGAGGCCCAACAACTGTCTACAAGAATAGAAGTGCATAGACATCAAGCTATTTTCTGGCGTCATTGCCGGGGAGGTAAGGTAAAAGGTACTCACATCCTCCGGTGTGAGTGCTCGAAGTTATTTCCTTTAGATTCTGCAGTTTTGTCTTTTTGTTTCTTATTTTCACTAGTTAGGCTTAATGGAAAACAACAACAAAATAGAGAGCTTTTTAGTATTTTTCCTAAGTTAGAACTCGAATTCTTTGAAAAGAAAATTAAAAAACCCTTGGAACCTTCCTTGCATGCTAATAGCAATGTTATTAGTATGAATCTTTTGAACACCTTTGTTACTAATGCTATGGAAACATCTAAGCTTGGTGATGTTGGTTTTTATGAAAATGATCTTTTTGGTTCCCCAGCTTTAAAGAAGAAAATTTGCTCTGATGATACTTTATCTTCCATATGTGGTAATTCTAATGAAACTTGTGATATTTTAAAGCCACATACTGGAAGCATCACTTTTAAAATACCTATAAAAATTGTTGAACGTATTATGAATAACTGCTATTTTGGAGATGGAACTGTCCATCCTGGTGATCATTTACTCTTTATACATGAATTATGCGAGTTGTTCAAGTGTGTAGGTATTTCAATGAACCAAGTTAAGAGGAAGCTATTCCCTATTTCACTTAAGGGCAAAGCAAGGGAGTGGTATGAGCTACTAGATGATCCTCATCATTTGGGGTGGAAGGAACTTGAATCTCTCTTTTACTCTAAATTTTATCCTCCTCATGAAATTCATAAAGATAGGAATTACATTTATAATTTTCATCCTCATGATGGAGAAAGTACTGCCCAAGCATGGGGGAGATTGAAGTCACTAATGCTCAAATGTCCCATTCATGAGCTCCCCGGGAATATTGTTATTAATAATTTCTATGCAAGGCTTTCAGGACATTACAAGGACTATCTAGATACTTGTTTAGAGGGATCCTTCATGAGTAAGGAGGTCAAAGCTAAGTGGGATCTTCTTGAAACAATTCAAAGCAATACCAAAGATTGGGATAACAAAGGTAAAGAACAAGGTATAAACTATGAGTATGATTGCATTAAGTCTTTTGCTGAAACTGCTGATTTTCAAGAGCTTAGTGCTAAATATGGTATTGATCCTCAAATTCTTATTGATTGTTTTAAAACCTTTGCTTCTCATATTAATGCTCCTAAAGAAAAGTGGGACATGTATCATGAGCCTTTTAAAGACACTTGCATGGAAAATGAAATTGTTGTTCATGATAGCAATAAACATGCTCAAACCTCTGAAAGTACTATTTCTTATAAGCATGTTAATTTCTATGGGATACATAGACCTTGTGAGAGTAATCAAGTTGAAGAAGAATATTGTATCACCCACAGGAATGAAAAAACTACAATGTGGTATAGGGCTCTAAATGATCTTGGTAAAAAAGTGTGTGCCCTCTATCCTTTTATTTGTGAACTTTGCTTTGAAGTGGATCATTTCAATTCCCAATGCTCAGGCCATAATAATAGCCCTTCTAATCCAATGAGTACTGCAAGTTTGTATTGTGATGACATGATCACTCCTAATCAGCATGATGAACTTACATTATTTTTGGGGTGTGAAGAGTTATCAAGAAAAACCTCTTTGGTGGATATGGGTGCTTTTGATATGAATAGTGTCCTGCATGGTTGTCATCTTTATTGTGTCGATAATTGTCACACAAATACTTACATACAAAATATTATAGAATATGAGATTTTACCAAAATATGATAGGACTAATATGTGTTTTGATCTTATTAATGAAAAGAAGGAATCCTCCAAAGTTTCTTCTATTGTCTCTAATAATGAACCAGGGTATATGGAGAAGCTTCCTTTAAAGCCTATCCCTCCTAAAGAGAAGAAGATAAAGAAGAAAAGGAGGAGTAAAAGGAGGGAGGAAACGGTATTTTCCCCTAAGCATGTAGCTCCTATTATAGTTTTTGATGAGTCTGAACTTGATGATGTTCCTATGCCTATTACCTATAGTAGTGATCATGATTGGGAAAAGCACACTACTTTTGATATTGATAATCTCTTCGGTACCAATTCTGAAAATGATGATATTAATAATTGCTATACTATTAGTGCTATCCATGATCTTTCCAATGATGATATGTTTACAAATGAACACACTTTGGAGGATAACTATTCTATTGCTTATGAAGATACTATACCTCCAATTTATGATGATTGCAATGATGAATATGATATTTTCAGTCCACCTACTATTGAGGAGGAAATTAATTATGATTATAATATGCCTCCTATATTTGATGATTATGGTGATGAAAATAACAATGATAGCTATTTTGTTGAATTTGCTCCCACTACAATTAACAGGAATGACTATGTTTATGTGGGGAGTATTAATTCTTTTATGCATGTGGCTCATGATAAGAATGTTTTATGTGATAGTTATATTGTTAATTCTATTCATGTTGCTACTGAAAGTTATTATGAGAGAGGGAAACATGGTTCTATGCATCTCAATAATATTAAGTTTCCCCTCTTTATGTTGAAAATTTTGAAGTTGCACTTGTTTTGCTTTCCTATGATTGTTGCTTTGTGCTTTGAAAGCTTGTTCCTTTACAAGATTCCTATGCATAGGAAGTGGGTTAGACTTAAATGTGCTTTGAATTTTCTTCTTGATGCTCTCTTTTACTTCAATTCATATTTCTTATGTGAGCATCTTCTCAAACTATCATGCCTAACTTAAAGGCGTTAAAGAAAAGTACTTGTTGGTAGATAACCCAAGAGTTTTAGATGATTCTTGGAAGTTATTACCTCTGTAATAACCGCTCCTTATCCTTTTTATTTGCTTTTTGTGCCAAGAGTAACCTCTAATGAGAGTGAAGTAATGATTGGTAAAGTTGCTGTCCCGAAACAGATTTTTGTGCTTCACCGTAAAAATTCCTGAGAGATATCTATATGTCGGATTGAGCTGTAAATTGTTGTGATACTGCCCCCGGTTGTTATCTAACTTTCGTTAGTTCAAAACTTTTTGATTTGAGCAACATAAGGTCTTCGAAAAAATTCGTCTTTACCTGCTAGTCTGTTTTGACAGATTTCTGCCATTTTCTGCATTGCTTCTTGTTGGTTCCATTTTGAGTTCTTTTGGGGAATTGAGCTTTTTGAGGGAAGTGCTACAGTATCTAGTGTTTTAATGTAAGTTTATTTGGTGTTATAACTGAAACTTAAGACTTATTTATCTTAAGTGCACTAATGTTGCTAATGAGATTGTGTGAAGTTTTGTATGAAGGAAAATTTTGAGGTGTATGGAAGGAATGAGTAATGAGATGAAGGATGGACTAAATCTTAGCTTGGGGATGCCACACGTGTCACCCCAAGAAATATCCAAGAAGTACAAGTGTCAAAGCTTGGGGATGCCCAAGGCATCCCCTTCTTCATCAATAAAAATCCCAGGTTTTTTCCAAACGCTTCATTTTTATTGTTTCATGCACAGTTGTGTTTTTCTTGGAGCGTCTTTTTTTGTTTTGGTTTTGGTTTTTAGTTTGCTTGGTTTGCTTAGTTTTCTGAATAAGTTGGTTGGACCCCCTCTTTCTTACATTGGTTTGCAAATAGTTTGGTTTGGTTTGGAAAAGTGTAGGAATGTTCATGCTTATGTGGTAAAAAGAGCTCGTTCTTGACTGTGGCTATGCTTTGTCATGCCATGCTTGATATTGTTTTGGCTTTATGCTTAGTATTCTTTGCTGTAGAATGACTTGTTATAAACAATTGAGATGGCTTAATGTGCCTTGGATGAATCATGCGTTGTTTTAGCACATTAAAGCATAGTATAGTGGTATTCTCCTTTGATGCTTTATTTGGGTTGACTTGGCACATGCTCACACCATGTTATGACTGTCTCAAGTCACCATAGCCTTTATGATCCTTTAGTTTTAAACTTGTAGTATCACTTTATGCTTTGATCAATGATGTTTTGTTGCTCTGCATGATTATGGCCATTATTGCTCTCTTAGTTTGTCTCTCCCAGTCTTTTGCTAGCCTCCACCACCAAGTATGAGTTACACTCATGCATCCAACTCCCTAAACCAAGTTATTCCAAAGAGTCCACCATACCTACCTACTATCTTATGCTATTCCAAGTATATTCATGCTTTTGTTTACCTTCCACTTGTTATGAGAAAACTAGTGATTAAAGCTCTCACGAACTTGATGGCACACTTTACTTTTCTTGCCCTTAATAAACTTGAACCATTGTGTCTTCTATGTTGTATATGCTTGCACTTATTTGTTAGGAATTAGCAGAACCATGCTTTCATGGGGAACACTTTCAACATTGCACTTGGTACTTGTACCTAGTTGATATCATGCTCTTTTGTATATGTATGTCGTCGGTGTGAAATGAAAGGGGAGCTTGTAAGTCCATGGAGTTATGTATATGTGTTAGAGAAACGCCTAGGCCGCTGGTCTAATCCATGCTGACATGGTGGAACCCTGCAGCGTAACCATAATGAGCTGTCTATGAAGCATTCTTCTTATAAAAAAGAGTCCTATATTGAGAAAAAAGAGAAAAAGAAAAAAAGAGATACTATGAAAAGAGGAAAGAGATAAAAAGGCACCATATTCCCATGGTAAATAAGAAGATTGCTGAGATGCTCGTTGTCTGCTTGCCTTGTCATTTTGATATGGGGATTCTTTCGTATCATCGGGCAAGGGGTACCCCGTTGGCGGTTCTCTATGATACACATGTACTTACGATGACAAGAACTTACCGGTGACTAAACTTGAGTACCATGAGGAGCAGCCCTCGTATTCAAGGGACATGAGATTTCCAACTTATACTTCGTCAAGCATGTACACTATAGTTTGTTCACTTTAACCTTAATCACTTCAAGATGCTTATGATAGGGGCATTGAGAGCTGAAAGCTATTAAGTACCATAATTTTTGGAAGCTCTTTATGAAACTTGAATCCCTACTTCCTTTTACAAAGGCCTTTCTTTCACCATTATATTGAGTCTCCGCCTTCTATCTTTATGCACCTACTTTGAGAGCATAGTGGCCATTCTTAGTTCTATGTGCATTGTCCCAAGACTAGTTGATTGATGCATGACTTGATATTGTTTGTTTTAAACTATTGGATCTAACTTTGAAGGTGTCCTATGCATTTATATTTGCTACTCCATTAAGGGACAAGCTGAATACTATTATGCTATTTTTTCTTTATGTGAAACAAACAAACGTCTTGCAAAGCATTGTTATTCATGAACCTTTTGTTTGTGAGTTTTCATGTTGCATCTTAGTTTCTTTGCTTATTGCTAGAACTTTGTCTTTCATGTTATGATTGAAGTATTATGATCCTAGCTTTGAATGTTTTGCAAATACTTTGATCAAGTCTTTGATGGTGCATGTCACCTCAAAATTTATTCTTTCTTTTTATCACTTACCTACTCGAGGACGAGCAAGAGTTAAGCTTGGGGATGTTGATACATTGCAAATGTATCTATAATTTTTGATGTTCCATGCTTGGTTTTATCTACTTTCTTGTGTTTTGTTGTAACTACCTCGGTGAATTACGCTCCTAGTTACAAGCCTGGATGAGCAGAAATGGTTGAAATAGTATGGTGGGGCCCAAATGCCACTCACAGGTAGACCTTTTGGCCGTCCCAACCATTTCCAAACATCGGGACAAGAACGGGCGGCGTAATCGGCAGGCGAAGGGATCAACTACATACACAAATGAGTATGTATGCAAGCCACCATACAATAGTACATCAGAGCCATTCCATCTAAAAAGAAAGGAACTATAGCAACGCCATACGACAAGATCCAAATATCCTAGATAGATATAATAGTTTAGGATATCTCCTCATACATCAAACATCAGAGTATCAAGCGGAAGCGGAAGACAAAATCCAAGTACGGATAAGTGGCAAATTGGCATAAGATGCCCCATAAATAAACACATCCCGCCCACAGATCTCACGGATCCCCGTTCCCGGAATCTCTACACCGAATGATCGTTGCCCACATCGTCCGTCTCTTCCACCCAGTATCCACCTTGCGAGTGTACCTGTTCATCTGAACCAATAATTTATCGTGTGAGACCCTAGGGGTACTCAGCAAGTCTTTATGCCTCTAAAGGGGACACAACCTGGGGTGACGCAATTGCAGCAAAAGATAAACCCTAGCAATTCTATAGATACTCGCTAACCATCCGCCTAACTAGAGATAGACGGATGTCCGTGAATTAATAACAACAGTTATAACAGTTAAAACGGTAATATCCACAGATCCATCCTCCTCCTCGCTTACCGACGAGGAAGCGGACGAACAACCCCCCCCCCATCCGTTGGCAGTTTTATTATCCATTCCATGAGTGTTGCACTATTTACTAGTCAGGTGCCTAGTCTAGTCAATTTAAAAGCGGTACTTTAGTTATGCTTGTCTATGATCGAGAAACTGTGCTCCAAGTCGTCCATAACCGCGGACACGGCTTTCAGAAATTTTTACCCTGCAGGGGTGCACAAATAGCAACACACACTCGATATGCCTCGGAAAAACCAAATCAAAACCCAACGAGGCAGTCACGACAAAGCGATCACAGGATTCAGAAATATTTCAGGGGGCCACCCCATTGAGCTACCCGCAACGAAGTTAGCTGACTCCGAGACGGCCTCAAGGTTTGCGTCAGTGGCTGTGAACGACTGGGAACCCGAAAATGTGACTGGGCTTGTCGACACCGCGAAAACACTCCGCTTTCCTAAACAGTACAGCGTGCAGTGCCTCGCACAATTTAAATAAAGCAGTAAAGCATGGCATAAGTATAGGATAGTAAATAAAACCTCAAACTAGTTTGTGGCCCCAAGAAATAAGAATGAATCAAGCTCTGGCTCAGGGGGGTCCATAAGGCCTCCCGGATGTGGATAGCGCGAATATTCTTGGAACAGGAATCAAGTACTCGGGGTCTTACGGGACACAAGTGAGCATGAAAAACCAAATAACAGATATTGCTCACCGGTGCCACTTTCATTAGTTATCCCATTACTACTCAGGTTAAGTTGTTTAGGTACCTCGTTCTCCATCAGACACTCACATACCCTACACATGCTGTTCTACGACTCGCAGGGCTCAAACAACTCCTGTAGTAATGGCTCATGGGATGGAGGAACAAGCTTCGGTGGGGTTTAAAAGTAAAGGCTATGAAGTACTTGGGATTCAATTTAATGCAATCGCGACTCAATGATGCAAGAATAAGATAGAGGCAATAGGTACTATATGTATGCAAGCATGTGGTAGTGCTTGCCTGGCAGCTCAGTTGAAGCAAGGGATGGATCTGGGTAGTGCTCCTGGTTCTCTTGATATATCCCCTGCTCAGCGTCTATGCGAAGAAGAACCAAACAAACAAGGGCCAACATAAATAAAGTGCGCAAGCATATGAATAAATGCGACAAGCAAACAATCATGCCATGATGAATGATGCACAATTTGCATGGCAATAGGTAGCAAGGCATGGGTGAGGTGTGGAATACAAGAATAACCATTTTTATTGGGTTTTACTCACATTTTAACCTCAATTAAGTTGCTGTATACATTATATTTATATGATGCATGCTGCAAAACAGATGATGGAATGCATAAACAGAAAGGTCTCGTCGAGCTAATCATTTTAGACATATTATTTGTTAAATTTGGAGTTATAAAACAAAAGTTATTAATTAATTAGGGCAAAAGGGCATTTTATTTGTAATTTTAATCAACTTGAATTTTAAAGTGTGCAAAATATATTTTGAAGGGCATATTTGAATTCCTCATATTTTTCTGGTTTGAAAACATATATTATTTGTATTATTTGGGTTTATATTTTAAAGTTATTCAAAAACAGAATTTAGATTAGAATTTGAGTTAAATTTGAAAAAGATTTGAATTAAACAGATACAGGAAAATACTTTTTCTACTCAGGATTAGCTAGCCACAGCCACTTACAGGTAGGGCCATGCTGACTGGACGACCAGAGGCAGGACAGGGCTTTTCTCACTGCGCTGATGGCTAACCCAGGAGGCCGACAGGTGGGGCCATCGACCTCGCAGGCCCACGTGACAGCGGGCGACCCAGGGGGTGCCACGCGGCGCAGCGAGGGAGCGCGGGTTGAGGGCAGAGAAACGGGGGGGGCTCTTTTGCAAGATTGCTCGGCGGCTGACTGGTGGGCCAAAAAGTACCGCGGGCCGATGCAGAAAGAGGGGTAGGGGGTTATGCGCAAAAAGGGCACCCGTACTGTGCTTCTTCCCGGCGCTGACGACCGATCGGTGCACGACCGACGCAGCGCGGCGCGCGCGGGGCTCGAACACGCGACCTGGGCGTGCGCGCGGGGGCGGCCACCGCTGGGCTAGGGCGGGGTAGGTGTCAGGGAGGTGGGCGCGGCCTAGGTATGGTTCTGTGCGACGAGAGCGAGCAGACAGAAATGTGCGGCGGCGCGCAGAGGGCGTTCGACGTAAGGGCCGGCGGATCTAGGGCTTCACGGCGAAGGGGACCATGTCAGGGAGGTTGCGTGGCTCACCGAGGGTGTGTCGGCGTGGTCGGATCGGCTCGAGGCGCAGTGGAGCGGCGACGACGCAGACGGACCGAGGACTAGGGTTTCGCTTCGGCCTTGGCGTCGATCTGGTAGCTCTGGTCCTCCTCCTCCTCGACGGCGAGCACAGGACAATGCAGCGGACCCTCCTCGATCTCCCAGGTCACCCCACGGACGCGCGGCTCGACTGGATCAACGGGACGTGGAGGAGGCCGACGGAGGCCGGCGATGGTGTAGCCGGTGGCAGGGGTAGACGGAGAGGAAGGGGGCGGTCTGGGCTGGATTTGGGCGAGACAGAGAGGTGGTGGGGCGGAGGATAAAGCGAGGGAGAGGGAGGAGGTGCCGTGGGGGAGAGGTAGATGAAAAAGGTGGCTCGGGTGCCCCTTTTTCTCCTACCACCTCACGTGCTCGAGCTGGGACAGCGGCAGGGCAGGTAGCTGGCAGGTGGGAGGTTGAGGCCAAGGAGGCAGGGGCAGGCTCGGGCTGGAGGGGCCCTTAAGGCATAGAGAGAAAAGAGAGAGGGAGGAGTAGCCTCAGGTAGAGCTAGGTTTGGGTAGATGGGAGGCTCGGGTTAGGGTTTGCTTGGGTGGGGTAGCTAGGTGGCATGGTGGGGCCAGCTAGGTGGGACCAGGGAGAGAGGGTGGTCGGTGGGGCCATCTAGGGTTTGGTTTAGAGGGGTGGCTCGGCTAGAGAGGAGGAAAGAGGGGGTACTTAGGGTTTGGTTTAGATTAGGTATAGATTACGGTTTAGGAGAGAGGGGGGTATGGTGATGATGAGGTAGAAGATGGTCTAGGGCTTAGAGAGAGATGGATTGGTTCTTTTTGACTAGATCAAGGATGATCAACCAAGCTCAAGCAAGGTAGCCAAAGAGAGAAAAGGAGAAAAAGGGGTGATGGCATAGATGGACATGGTGATGGGGTTTTAAGCAAGATCAACTAGATCAAGCCAAAAGAGAGAGATAGAGAGAGTGAGATGATCCACTCAAAAACCAAATACTAGAAAAGGTTGCACTTGCATGGCCCATGCAAAATATTTATTGCCATGTTGATTCTTGTGAAAACAATATTGTTACATGGCATTATTATTTTGCATTCCCAAAAATTGGAATAAAAGCCAAGCAAAAGAAATGAAAGGATGCCCCATGTGGAGTAGTTGGAGATGGCCATGTTTGGAATAAAATGGGACATGCTAGTGTGTATGTCCCACTAGATGATTACTAGTCCCAAAAATATTCCCACATGAGCATAAATCCATATTAATCCATATGGAAGCTAGGAAAAAGGGTTCCACTCACAAGGCATGCAAAGGTGGCCATGTGGCTCTCATATATCAATAATGTGAAAACAACATGATGCTAAGATGAGAGCATGTGGAAATAGAATTGGATCCATCCCAACCCATATGAGCTAGAGGTAAAACCCAAATAAAATGCAAAGCTCATATTTAGTTGGATGGTGGAATTATAAGGTGGTGAAAGAAAGGTGGTGGAGTTAAATAAAAGATATGCCCCCAACTCAACTTGGGCATTTAAACAGTATATCAAGAACCAAATACAATATCAAGAGGCAATACAATTTACAATGCATATGAGAGAAGAACCAAAACATAAAAGGTTTTATATGATGCTCAAATGCAGGGTGGCATGATGACATGAGCATGATATAATGATGATGCAACAATTGTATATATGAAGTAGCCATTATATTACTAGACCAAGTAGCATTACAATTGTTAGACAATTGGGATGCTACAACTCTCCCCCACTAAACAAGAATCTCGCCCCGAGATTCCTAGGAAAAAGAAAACAACACAAGAAGAGGTGGGTGTTCGAACGAAGGTGACCCTCACGTTCCCAAGTTGATGAACAACGGAATGGTGCGACCACTACACCTTGCAAAACTTGCTAGACTTGTTGCGAGTCTTGCGTTTTGCTTGAGAAACAACGGGATAGAAGAATTGAAGGATTGTCGTGAGACAAGAAGGATAGGATGAACATAGCTCCGGTTTTCTCAAGAAACCTGATAAAAGAATAGAACCACTTGTGAAAGAAAGGACAGATGATGCATCACGGATAAAGAAAGGCACACCGTTAAGATTAAAGATTTACCGATACTAGAGAGGATGAATCTTTGTCTCGCCGGAAGGAAAAAGCCAGATTGGAGAGGTTTTGAACTACTATGACAATAGCATCGTATCTTCTCTCGGATTTGAGAAAGGAAGTACGGAAACCATATTGCCTTCCAACAATAGAGTCCCTTGATATCGACAGAAAGATTTAGCTAGACATCGTCGGATTAGCTTCTTGTTGCGCCGGTAAGAAACAAGGATCACGCAATTGAGGTGCGCGGATATAACTTCCAGAGACGGACGTGAAGCTAGATCATGGTGGAATCCTGAGAAGCAAAGAATATGGAGGATCTGGAGTTTATTGTAGAGATACTTATTGCTTTCTTTAGCCTTGAGGCTAACGCAATAGATTTGCGGCTGATGGCATCAACCATAATTGGCTTTACCACAGAAAAAGAATTGATGAAACAAAGAGAGAGATAGATTCCTTTCATCTTGTTTGGGGATGCCGAGCATCGGTAGAATGACGAGGACAGAAAAGACTTTGCGTTTGTTTCCACCAGATAATTGAAGATTTTGCTCCACCTAGAATAGACAGACCACCAACAAGAGATTATTGATTACCTCCTTCGAGAGAGCACTCCAGAAAAACAAGGACGGAAGTAAAAGTATCGAGGGATAAAGGCCACTTCTAACTTCCGTGGAATGAGTGAAATCACATTAGTTCACCAATTCAATGTACAAGAGCGAATGATAAGAGTAGTGGTATGGTAGCTACTCCATCCCGCACTCAAAGCATTACTCCGCACATGAATAAGAAAACCATGCAACCCAACTACTGAAACAGACTGAAGGTATTGATAAGAAGAGCTCATGGAACTCCGTAAGAAAACAAAGATTGATGCAACGATTCACCGGATCCAAGATAGATAAGGGTGATGATGTTGTTGTCATATCTGAAGTACCAAGCCACCGGAAAGATATGAGGGAAGATTACGGAGAAGAACTACAAGATTCAACAGCTACAGAAAAGATAACACCCACTTGAACAGAAGGATTACGAAAGATCTGAAAAGTCTTCATGGCCTCCGGTGGATTGAGCATAGATGATAGAACGAGAGGGTTCCAAGAGATTACTTAACGAGAGTGAGGTGACAGACTCCATGTTCTTCTTGAAAAGATTGAGAGAGATTTAGCAGCCTTGAGAAGAATCTTTAGCGAAACGACGATGATAACTCGCAACAAGGAAACTCCGGGTTGGATTGAAGATGGAAGAGGGAATTAACAATGGACTTGCTAATTCCAGAATTGAAGCGATCTATTTAGCAGAAGGACGTGGCCGAGATAGGTGACTTCAAGAAGCCAGAATTCACGCTTTGAGAACTTTGCACACGGCAGTGCTCACGAAGCTTGAGAAAAAGAGACACAGATGATCTTCCATGTCCTTCCATTGATATCGAATAGGCAAGCATATTATCAACATATACCACCATGGATTAACAAGATATTCCCAGAATATCAAGTTCGAGAGGCGGGAGAAACAAACAAATGCTCAAATACTTCCCGAGCTCAACGCTCTTAGAAAGATCAATATTAAGAGCACGGGTTCGTGTTGGAAGAGATGCACTGGCAGAATAGATTATCTGGTCCTCCGGAAGAGAAAGAGATGTCACCTGGTTCACATTGTCGATCGGATCACCGGTTACAAAGATAAAGAGATCTTGGATAAGAACCGATGATAGCTCATACCTTAAGCAAAGCTATCAGAAGCGAAAAGATGCAATCCCCTCGTATCCAGGAGAATTTTGCAGATATGGAGTTCAAAAAGATGTGCAGCATGATGTATAGACGATAGACCGCTGTAGTGCCTTGAGGAACTCCGGATTTCCAAAGATGCTTGAATATGCATAGATATGATCACGGTGTACTCAAAATCACAGGAGATAACCGTATCCTCCAGATGGTGACGGTTGATAGCATTTTTCCATATTCCAATCGACAGTTATCATGAGTGGAATATAGCTATGCCGAGAGCCAAATTACAATCATCAGCATCGGATCGACACATGTTATGTAATTAGCCCAAGAGAAAAGGAGATGAAAAGAAGCTCCAGGATTAAGCGCCGATGACAAAAGAATGAGTTAGCATGGACATGCTGATAAAAGGGAGATAGATAATGTTTCACACACAACTGAAAAGGAGTGTGGAAACACAGATGGATCAAAGAAAAATTTTCCGCATTTTTCGGCATTAAAATACCAATAGATGCACAAAATCACTTATCAGATAGAGGTTAGCAACAGATGCTTGCACAGAAAAGTGGAGTTGCTAGAAGGAAGGACACCCTTAAGAAGATGGCACCGGTTAACAAGGAGTCAGATAGATCGCGCCGGTTTTCAAAAGCCTGTCAGTATGGAATGTACCAACAGTTGATAACCAAAGGCAGATAAAGATAACATGTTGGATGCAACAGATAGACAAGGAATTACACACACACACACACTTTCTATGGTACTACGGAAACCCAGAACACGTGAATCCTAGTTTGAATTTTAAGAAGAGGATTGAAAACGTTACACTTCCTTACCAGAAAAGGGTGGGTGGGTGGATAAGAAGAAAAGTGGAAGCAGTCCTACTCTCGCGTTTTGTTTTTCCCTAGTATACATAGCTACCAAAAATATTTGCTAGACAGACAACGACCATTTGGCTGAGACCCTGAAGGGCGGGATGGCTCTGATACCAATTGTAACTACCTCGGTGAATTACGCTCCTAGTTACAAGCCTGGATGAGCAGAAATGGTTGAAATAGTACGGTGGGGCCCAAATGCCACTCACAGGTAGACCTTTCGGCCGTCCCAACCATTTCCAAACATCGGGACAAGAACGGGCGGCGTAATCGGCAGGCGAAGGGATCAACTACATACACAAATGAGTATGTATGCAAGCCACCATACAATAGTACATCAGAGCCATTCCATCTAAAAAGAAAGGAAATATAGCAACGCCATACGGCAAGATCCAAATATCCTAGATAGATATAATAGTTTAGGATATCTCCTCATACATCAAACATCAGAGTATCAAGCGGAAGCGGAAGATAAAATCCGAGTACGGATAAGAAGCAAATTGGCATAAGATGCCCCATAAATAAACACATCCCGCCCACAGATCTCACGGATCCCCGTTCCCGGAATCTCTACACCGAATGATCGTTGCCCACATCGTCCGTATCTTCCACCCAGTATCCACCTTGCGAGTGTACCTGTTCATCTGAACCAATAATTTATCGTGTGAGACCCTAGGGGTACTCAGCAAGTCTTTATGCCTCTAAAGGGGACACAACCTGGGGTGACGCAATTGCAGCAAAAGATAAACCCTAGCAATTCTATAGATACTCGCCAACCATCCGCCTAACCAGAGATAGACGGATGTCCGTGAATTAATAACAACAGTTATAACAGTTAAAACGGTAATATCCACAGATCCATCCTCCTCCTCGCTTACCGACGAGGAAGCGGACGAACAACCCCCCCATCCGTTGGCAGTTTTATTATCCATTCCATGAGTGTTGCACTATTTACTAGTCAGGTACCTAGTCTAGTCAATTTAAAAGCGGTACTTTAGTTATGCTTGTCTATGATCGAGAAACTGTGCTCCAAGTCGTCCATAACCGCGGACACGGCTTTCAGAAAGTTTTACCCTACAGGGGTGCACAAATAGCAACACACACTCGATATGCCTCGGAAAAACCAAATCAAAACCCAACGAGGCAGTCACGACAAAGCGATCACAGGATTCAGAAATATTTCAGGGGGCCACCCCATTGAGCTACCCGCAACGAAGTTAGCTGACTCCGAGACGGCCTCAAGGTTTGCGTCAGTGGCTGTGAACGACTGGGAACCTGAAAATGTGACTGGGCTTGTCGACACCGCGAAAACACTCCGCTTTCCTAAACAGTACAGTGTGCAGTACCTCGCACAATTTAAATAAAGCAGTAAAGCATGGCATAAGTACAGGATAGTAAATAAAACCTCAAACTAGTTTGTGGCCCCAAGAAATAAGAATGAATCAAGCTCTGGCTCAGGGGGGTCCATAAGGCCTCCCGGATGTGGATAGCGCGAATATTCTTGGAACAGGAATCAAGTACTCGGGGTCTTACGGGACACAAGTGAGCATGAAAAACCAAATAACAGATATTGCTCACCGGTGCCACTTTCATTAGTTATCCCATTACTACTCAGGTTAAGTTGTTTAGGTACCTCGTTCTCCATCAGACACTCACATACCCTACACATGCTGTTCTATGACTCGCAGGGCTCAAACAACTCCTGTAGTAATGGCTCATGGGATGGAGGAACAAGCTTCGGTGGGGTTTAAAAGTAAAGGCTATGCAGTACTTGGGATTCAATTTAATGCAATCGCGACCCAATGATGCAAGAATAAGATAGAGGCAATAGGTACTATATGTATGCAAGCATGTGGTAGTGCTTGCCTGGCAGCTCAGTTGAAGCAAGGGATGGATCTGGGTAGTGCTCCTGGTTCTCTTGATATATCCCCTGCTCAGCGTCTATGCGAAGAAGAACCAAACAAACAAGGGCCAACATAAATAAAGTGTGCAAGCATATGAATAAATGCGACAAGCAAACAATCATGCCATGATGAATGATGCACAATTTGCATGGCAATAGGTAGCAAGGCATGGGTGAGGTGTGGAATACAAGAATAACCATTTTTATTGGGTTTTACTCACATTTTAACCTCAATTAAGTTGCTGTATACATTACATTTATATGATGCATGCTGCAAAACAGATGATGGAATGCATAAACAGAAAGGTCTCATCGAGCTAATCATTTTAGACATATTATTTGTTAAATTTGGAGTTATAAAACAAAAGTTATTAATTAATTAGGGCAAAAGGGCATTTTATTTGTAATTTTAATCAACTTGAATTTTAAAGTGTGCAAAATATATTTTGAAGGGAATATTTGAATTCCTCATATTTTTCTGGTTTGAAAACATATATTATTTGTATTATTTGGGTTTATATTTTAAAGTTATTCAAAAACAGAATTTAGATTTAAATTTGAGTTAAATTTGAAAAAGATTTGAATTAAACAGATACAGGAAAATACTTTTTCTACTCAGGATTAGCTAGCCACAGCCACTTACAGGTAGGGCCATGCTGACTGGACGACCAGAGGCAGGACAGGGCTTTTCTCACTGCGCTGATGGCTAACCCAGGAGGCCGACAGGTGGGGCCATCGACCTCGCAGGCCCACGTGACAGTGGGCGACCCAGGGGGTGCCACGCGGCGCAGCGAGGGAGCACGGGTTGAGGGCAGAGAAACGGGGGGGCTCTTTTGCAAGATTGCTCGGTGGCTGACTGGAGGGCCAAAAAGTACCGCGGGCCGATGCAGAAAGAGGGGCAGGGGGTTATGCGCAAAAAGGGCGCCCGTACTGTGCTTCTTCCCGGCGCTGACGACCGATCGGTGCACGACTGACGCAGCGCGGCACGCGCGGGGCTCGAACACTCGACCTGGGCGTGCGCGTGGGGGCGGCCACCGCTGGGCTAGGGCGGGGTAGGTGTCAGGGAGGTGGGCGCGGCCTAGGTATGGTTCTGTGCGACGAGAGCGAGCAGACAGAAACGTGCGGCGGCGCGCAGAGGGCGTTCGACGTAAGGGCCGGCGGATCTAGGGCTTCACGGCGAAGGGGACCATGTCAGGGAGGTTGCGTGGCTCACCGAGGGTGTGTCGGCGTGGTCGGATCGGCTCGAGGCGCAGTGGAGCGGCGACGACACAGACGGACCGAGGACTAGGGTTTCGCTTCGGCCTTGGCGTCGATCTGGTAGCTCTGGTCCTCCTCCTCCTCGACGGCGAGCACAGGACGATGCAGGGGACCCTCCTCGATCTCCCAGGTCACCCCACGGACGCGCGGCTCGACTGGATCAACGGGACGTGGAGGAGGCCGACGGAGGCCGGCGATGGTGTAGCCGGTGGCAGGGGTAGACGGAGAGGAAGGGGGCGGTCTGGGCTGGATCTGGGCGAGACAGAGAGGTGGTGGGGCGGAGGATAAAGCGAGGGAGAGGGAGTAGGTGCCGTGGGGGAGAGGTAGATGAAAAAGGTGGCTCGGGTGCCCCTTTTTCTCCTACCACCTCACGTGCTCGAGCTGGGACAGCGGCAGGGCAGGTAGCTGGCAGGTGGGAGGTTGAGGCCAAGGAGGCAGGGGCAGGCTCGGGCTGGAGGGGCCCTTAAGGCATAGAGAGAAAAGAGAGAGGGAGGAGTAGCCTCGGGTAGAGCTAGGGTTGGGTAGATGGGAGGCTCGGGTTAGGGTTTGCTTGGGTGGGGTAGCTAGGTGGCATGGTGGGGCCAGCTAGGTGGGACCAGGGAGAGAGGGTGGCCGGTGGGGCCAGCTAGGGTTTGGTTTAGAGGGGTGGCTCGGCTAGAGAGGAGGAAAGAGGGGGTACTTAGGGTTTGGTTTAGATTAGGTATAGATTAGGGTTTAGGAGAGAGGGGGGGTATGGTGATGATGAGGTAGAAGATGGTCTAGGGCTTAGAGAGAGATGGATTGGTTCTTTTTGACTAGATCAAGGATGATCAACCAAGCTCAAGAAAGGTAGCCAAAGAGAGAAAAGGAGAAAAAGGGGTGATGGCATAGATGGACATGGTGATGGGGTTTTAAGCAAGATCAACTAGATCAAGCCAAAAGAGAGAGATAGAGAGAGTGAGATGATCCACTCAAAAACCAAATACTAGAAAAGGTTGCACTTGCATGGCCCATGCAAAATATTTATTGCCATGTTGATTCTTGTGAAAACAATATTATTACATGGCATTATTATTTTGCATTCCCAAAAATTGGAATAAAAGCCAAGCAAAAGAAATGAAAGGATGCCCCATGTGGAGTAGTTGGAGATGGCCATGTTTGGAATAAAATGGGACATGCTAGTGTGTATGTCCCACTAGATGATTACTAGTCCCAAAAATATTCCCACATGAGCATAAATCCATATTAATCCATATGGAAGCTAGGAAAAAGGGTTCCACTCACAAGGCATGCAAAGGTGGCCATGTGGCTCTCATATATCAATAATGTGAAAACAACATGATGCTAAGATGAGAGCATGTGGAAATAGAATTGGATCCATCCCAACCCATATGAGCTAGAGGTAAAACCCAAATAAAATGCAAAGCTCATATTTAGTTAGATGGTGGAATTATAAGGTGGTGAAAGAAAGGTGGTGGAGTTAAATAAAAGATATGCCCCCAACTCAACTTGGGCATTTAAACAGTATATCAAGAACCAAATACAATATCAAGAGGCAATACAATTTACAATGCATATGAGAGAAGAACCAAAACATAAAAGGTTTTATATGATGCTCAAATGCAGGGTGGCATGATGACATGAGCATGATATAATGATGATGCAACAATTGTATATATGAAGTAGCCATTATATTACTAGACCAAGTAGCATTACAATTGTTAGACAGTTGGGATGCTACATTTGTCCACACTTTGGAGTACTTTTCATATGATTTCTTGGACTAACCTATTAACAAGATGCCATAGTGCCAGTTGCCTGTTTTCTGCTGTTTTTGGTTTCAGGAAGTCAGAAAATGAATATTCTCGGAATTGGACGGGACAAAAGCCAAAGTTCCTATTTTACCGGAAGACTCACGGAGCCAGAATACGAGACGGAGGAGGGTCAGGGCCTGGCCACACCCCCCAGGCGTGGGCTAGCCCTACCCACGCCACTAGGTGGTGTGGCCCCCTGGCACTCCACCGACCTTGCCTCCTTCGCCTATAAGAGCCTCCCGATACCAAAACCCTAAATCATCAAGCCTCCAGCCACGAAAAGTTCCGCAGCGCCGCCGCCACCGAAGGGGAGATTCGGAGGACAAAAACTCTCTGTTCCGGTACCCTGCCGGGACGGGGAAGTGCCCCCGGAGCCATCTCCATCGATCTCCACCGCCATCTCCATCACCATTGCTGATTCCCATGATGAGGAGGGAGTAGTTCTCTCTCGAGGCTAAGGGTTTTACCGGTAGCTATATGTTCATCTCTCTCTATGCATGATCTTATTGAGATCATGAGCTTGTAATCTATAGATCTACCTTGCTACTCAAGTGCTTTATTAGATCTCTGCTCTCCCCATGTGTGTGAAAGTGACAGCGTGCACACCATGGTGGCACTTAGGCTAGAGATTACAAATACTTGTTATGAGTTATATTTGGAGTTGGATGTTTCTATGAAATTGTGGTGTTTGTTGGACTCATCTATTGCTCAAGGTGACAGTGTGGGGTTTTCTAGATGGGAAAGGCTTACTTTGAGGTGTGTTGTTATAGCCCTACCGTTGATTAGAGTGTCCAACCGGAGAGTAGTTCAGCGTAGTATCATGAAGATGATATATTTATATGAGAGAGTGTTCACTAGTGAAAGTATGATCCCTAGGCCTTATTTCTAAGCACTGAAACATCGTTTGCTATTAGATTTGTTACATGTTTGCTTGCTTCCATCTTTATTTCAGTTTTCCTTTAGTCTTTTCCACGCCATCAAGCTATCTTCTATCACCGTTACCACTTATAGTTATCCATACCACTTCTATTTCACTATCTCTTCGCTGAACTAGTGCACCTATACACCTGACAAGTGTATTGGGTGTGTTGGGGACACAAGAGACTTCTTGTATCTTGATTGCAGGGTTGCTTGAGAGGGGATACCTTTGACCACTTCCTCCCTGAGTTTGATAAACCTTGGGTGATCCACTTAAGGGAAAAGTTGCTGCTGTTCTACAAACCTCTACACTTGGAGGCCCAACATATGTCTACAAGAATAGAAGTGTGTAGACATCAATAGCCTATGCACTTGTACCTTGTGGACACCGTTGAGGTGCAAAAGGAACTCGACCAGCGAGGCGGTGAATATGCAGCTGACCTCCGTGCAGCCGCACGGGCTGTACGGGCACGCGGCCTTGTGGTTGTCGAGCTCGTGGTAGGCGACCATGGTGAGGCAGCCATCATGGGGGCATAGAACAGTTATCGGCGCTTGCTCGTCTTTGTCCATCATCGACTAGCTCTTGGTGGAATCCGCCGATGCGCCCAGCATTGGAGTGGTTCCCTGGAAGCTCGGCTTGCCGATGTAGTGCCTGCAGTCCTGAATTTTTATGCAGCATTGAGTTTTTTTTGAACGAAGGCTGCAGAAAGTTGACAGGTGAGAGTAAATCAGGCAATTAATACCCTATACACTATTGTACCAGACAAACAGATCCTACCCGCGTGAGTGGTAAGAAGGTCTACGCCTTTTTTTGGAAATGGAAAAGGTCTACACCAAGAGAGAGACGAATAAACCTAGGGCCTGGCGCAAAGTGTACAGTGCTGCAGGGGAGAGAACGAGGACTACATGCATGTCTTCAACACCATCTGCATTTTATTCTATCTTCTTGTCTCTTCTGGCTCTTTCTTTCTCGGCATGGCAGACTCATTTCTCTTCTCCATTTCTTTCTTGTGGTTAAAGCTTGTCCAGATATAGATACAGAGTACTAGTAGTAGTACGTAGTACATTTGAACTAGTACTCCAGTAATACAGAGTATATGTCTCTTGTACTACCAGTACTCCAACAGTAATACAGTACATATATCTTCTTTTTACTATACTACTACTAGTACTCCAGTAGGTAGGCATCTGCGGGTGGTGGGTGGCGGGCGGCGGTGGCTATTTGCGGCTTTTTACTACTCCTAGGGCGGCGGGCGGCGGGCAGTGGTGGCAGTAGGGTTCTAGTAGTACGGAGTAGTACTCGAGTACTCCTACTCACTAATTCATGAAGTAAGACTTTAGTAGGGTACTGCAGTCCTGTACTACTTAGATGCAGCTGTCATCATACCACGGTTTCTAGGGAGACACCAGAGACACAGGTGCTCAAATGCATGTCCTAGGTGGGCCTCGATGCCTAGTGATTGGATAAAGCCTTGCTGCTTGACCACACAGCCAAGGCAATTCATTTCGCTACTCTCAACTAGTATACTATTTCTCGGTGTGTTTCGAAATTAATTTCCTGCTAAGAATATGCATGCCTAGAAATTTGACCATGTTTTGAAAACGAACAAAGAGACTATGATTCACCGTGTTTTGAAATTTTGGCTATGTTTCGAAATTAACTTCACACCTTGCGATAATATTTTTAGTGGACCCACCAGGCAGTCAATGTATCGAGAATGAGTGAGAGTTGTTTGGCAAGATTCAACTTCTTGCTAAGAATATGCATGCCTCGAAAGTTTTACCATGTTTTGAAAACAATCAAAGAGACTATGACTCACCATTTTTTGAAAGTTTGGCTGTGTTTCAAAATTAACTTCACACCTTGCGATAATTTGTTCAGTGGACCTACCAGGTAGTCGATGTATCGAGAACGAGTGAGAGTTTGGAATGATTCAACTTATTGCTAAGAATATGCATGCCTAGAAATTTGACCATGTTTTGAAAACAATCAAAGTGGCTATGGCTCACCACGCTTTGAAATTTTGTGTGCGTTTCGAAATTAACATCACGCCTTGCAAAAATCTGTTCACTGGACCCACCAGGGAGTCAATGTATCGAGAACGAGTGAGAGTTTGGAATGATTCAACTTATTGCTAAGAATATGCATGCCTAGAAATTTGACTTTGTTTTGAAAACAATCAAAGTGGTTATGGCTCACCGTGTTTTGAAATTTTGCATGCGTTTAGAAATTAACTTCACACCTTGCGAAAATCTATTCACTGGACCCACCAGGCAGCCAATGTATCGAGTACGAGTGAGATTTTGGAATGGTTTAACTTATTGCTAAGAATATGCATGCCTAGAAATTTGACCATGTTTGGAAAACAATAAAAGAGGCTATGGCTCACCGTGTTTCAAAATTTTGGCTGTGTTTCGAAATTAACTTCATACCTTGCAAAAATCTGTCTAGTGGACCCACCAGGCAGTCAATGTATCAAGAACGAGTGAGAGTTTGGCAAGATTTAACTTCTTGCTAAGAATATGCATGCCTAGAAATTTGACCGTGTTTTGAAAACAAACAAAGAGACCATGACTCTCCATTTTTTAAAATTTTGGCGATGTTTCGAAATTTACTTCTACCCTTGCGATAATCTCTTCAGGCAGTCAATGTATCAAGAACGAGTAAGAGTTGTTTGGAAAGATTCAACTTCTTGCTAAGAATATGCATGCAGCGAAAGATTGACCGTGTTTTGCAAAACAATCAAAGTGGCTATGGCTCACCGTGTTTTGAAATTTGGCGTGCATTTCGAAATTAACTTCACACCTTGCGACTTTCTATTCACTAGACCCACCAGGCCGCAGTCAATGTATCAAGAACGAGTGAGAGTTTGGGAGATTTAACTTATTGCTAATAATATGCATGCCTAGAAATTTGACCGTGTTTTGATAACAATCAAAGTGGCTATGGCTCACCGCGTTGTGAATTTTTGCGTGCGTTTCAAAATTAACTCCACACATTGCGAAAATCTATTCACTAGACCCACTACCAGGAAGTCAATGTATCGAGATGAGTGATAGTTTGGAAAGATTCAACTTCTTGCTAAGAATATGCATGCCTAGAAATTTGACCATATTTTGAAAACAACCAAAGAGACTATGGCTCACCGTGTTTTGAAATTTTGTGAGCGTTTCGAAATTAACTTCACACCTTGCGAAAATCTGTTCACTGGACCCACCAGGCAGTCTATGTATCGAGAACGAGTGAGAGTTTGGAATGATTCAACTTATTACTAAGAATATTCATGCCTAGAAATTTGACCGTGTTTTGAAAACAATCAAAGATGCTATGACGCACCGTGTTTCAAAATTTTGGTTGTGTTTTGAAATTAACTTCACACCTTGCGAAATCTGTTCATAGGACCCACCACCAGGCAGTCAATGTATGGAGACGAGTGAGAGTTTGGAAAGATTCAAATTCTTGCTAAGAATATGCATGCCTAGAATTTTGACCATGTTTTCAAAACAAACAAAGAGACTATGACTCATCGTGTTTTGAAATTTTGGCTGTGTTTCGAAATTAACTTCACACCTTGCGGTAATATTTTCAATGGACCTACCAGGCAGTCAATGTATCGAGCACGATTGAGAGTTGTTTGGCAAGATTCAACTTCTTGCTAAGAATATGCATGCCTCGAAAGTTTGACCATGTTTTGAAAACAATCAAAGAGACTATGACTCCGTGTTTTGAAAGTTTGGTTGTGTTTCGAAATTAACTTCACACCTTGCGATAATCTGTTCAGTGGACCTACCAGGCAGTCAATGTATCGGAACGAGTGAGAGTTTGGAATGATTCAACTTATTGCTAAGAATATGCATGCCTAAAAATTTGACCGTGTTTTTAAAACAATCAAAGTGGGTATGGCTCACCGCGTTTTTAAATTTTAAGTGCGTTTCGAAATTAACTTCACACCTTGCGAAAATCTGTTCACTGGACCCACCAGGCCGTAGTAAATGTATCGAGAACGAGTGAGAGTTTGGAAAGATTCAACTTATTGCTAAGAATATGCATGCCTAGAAATTTGACCGTGTTTTGAAAACAATCAAAGTGCCTATGCCTCACCGTGTTTTGAAATTTTGCGTGTGTTTCGAAATTAACTCCACACCTTGCGAAAATCTATTCAGTGGACCCTCCAGGCAGTTAATGTATCGAGAATGAGTGAGAGTTTGGAATGATCCAACTTATTGCTAAGAATATGCATACCTAGAAATTTGACCATGTTTTGAAAACAATCAAAGAGGCCATGACTGACCGTGTTTTGAAATTTTGGTTGTGTTTTGAAATTAACTTCACACCTTGCGAAAATCAGTTTAGTGCACCCACTAGGCAGTCAATGTATCAAGAGCGAGTGAGAGTTTGGACTATGACTCACCGTGATTTGAAATTTTGCCCGTGTTTCGAAATTAACTTCACACCTTGCAAAAATCTGTTTAGTGGACCCACCACCAGGCAGTCAATGTATGGAGACGAGTGAGAGTTTAGAAAGATTCAACTTCTTGCTAATAATATGCATGCCTAGAAATTTGACCGTGTTTTGAAAACAAACAAAGAGACTATGACTCATCGTGTTTTGAAATTTTGGCTGTGGTTCGAAATTAACTTCACACCTTGCGATAATATTTTCAGTGGACCCACCAGGAAGTCAATGTATCGAGAACGAGTGAGAGTTGTTTGGCAAGATTCAAATTCTTGCTAAGAATAGGCATGCCTCGAAAGTTTGACCATGTTTTCAAAACAATCAAAGAGACTATGACTCACCATGTTTTGAAAGTTTGGCTGTGTTTCGAAATTAACTTCACACCTTGCGATAATCTGTTCAGTGGACCTACCAGGCAGTCAATGTATCGAGAATGAGTGAGAGTTTGGAATGATTCAACTTATTGCTAAGAATATGCATGCCTAGAAATTTGACCATGTTTTGAAAACAATCAAAGTGGCTATGGCTCACCGTGTTTTGAAATTTTGCATGCGTTTCGAAATTAACTTCACCCCTTGCAAAAATTTGTTCACTGGACCCACTAGGGAGTCAATGTGTCAAGAACGAGCGAGAGTTTGGAATGATTCAACTTATTTCTAAGAATATGCATGCCTAGAAATTTGACTTTGTTTTGAATACAATCAAAGTGGCTATGGCTCACCCCGTTTTGAAATTTTGCGTGCGTTTAGAAATTAACTTCACACCTTGCAAAAATCTGTTCACTGGACCCACTAGGCAGTCAATGTATCGAGAACGAGTGAGAGTTTGGAATGATTCAACTTATTCCTAAGATTATGCATGCCTAGAAATTTGACTGTGTTTTGAAAACAATAAAAGAGGCTATGACTCACCGTGTTTCGAAATTTTGGCTGTGTTTCGAAATTAACTTCATAGCTTGCAAAAATCTGTCCAATGGACCCACCAGGCAGTGAATGTATCAAGAATGAGTGAGAGTTTGGCAATATTCAACTTCTTGCTAAGAATATGCATGCCTAGAAATTTGACCGTGTTTTGAAACCAAACAAAGAGACCATGACTCTCCGGGTTTTGAAATTTTGGCGGTGTTTCAAAATTAACTTCACCCCTTGCGATAATCTTTTCAGTGGACCCACCAGGCATTCAATGTATCGACAACAAGTAAGAGTTGTTTGGCAAGATTCAACTTCTTGCTAAGAATATGCATGCCTCGAAAGATTGACCGTGTTTTGAAAACAATCAAATAGACTATAACTCTCCATTTTTTGAAAGTTTTGTTGTGTTTCGAAATTAACTTCACACCTTGCGATAATCTGTTCAGTGGACCTA
Source organism: Avena sativa (assembly GCA_916181665.1). Classification (NCBI taxonomy): domain Eukaryota; kingdom Viridiplantae; phylum Streptophyta; class Magnoliopsida; order Poales; family Poaceae; genus Avena; species Avena sativa. The sequence goes on along the minus strand of OV702290.1, from coordinate 360,356,424 downwards.
CTAGGCAGTCAATGTATCGAGAACGAGTGAGAGTTTGGAATGATTCAACTTATTGCTAAGAATATGCATGCCTAGAAATTTGACCGTGTTTTGAAAACAATCAAAGTGGCTATGGCTCACCATGTTTTGAAATTTTGTGTGCATTTCGAAATTAACTTCACACCTTGCGAAAATCTGTTCATTGGACCCACCAGGCAGTCAATGTATCGAGAATGAGTGAGAGTTTGGAATGATTCAACTTATTGCTAAGAATATGCATGCCTAAAAATTTTACCATGTTTTCAAAACAATCAAAGAGGCTATGACTAACCGTGTTTCGAAATTTTGGCTGTGTTTCGAAATTAACTTCACACATTGCAAAAATCTGTTCAGTGGACCCACCAGGCAATCAATGTATCAAGAACGAGTGAGAGTTTGTCAAGATTCAACTTCTTGCTAAGAATATGCATGCCTCGAAATTTGACCATGTTTTGAAAACAATTCTAGAAAGCAAAATGGATTCATAAACAACCTCACAAATTTCATATTACAAAAAGCAACACAAAGAGCCTCACGATTTTAAAAATATAAAATGGAAGAGAGAGGAGAGAGGGAAAATCAATTTTCTATTTCTTGAGGGAAATCCACAAGCTTGAGGTGCACCTTAATGCTGATGTAGTCACAGATGCCTCGCCGGTGAGCATCGATGGGACCGAGGCTAGCTAGGGCTATGATTCTGATGTTTGCGTGTCTGCTGGATTCTTCTGGCGTATATATACCGATGTTTCGTGCTTGCTTGATTTTGCAGGCGACGCAGCCTTTTTGACGTGCCGTGGTGATGGCTAGGGGATAGGGAGAGCGCGTGGCACGTTGGGCGCAGTTGAGTTTTCAAATCAATGTGACATTAAATGATTTCCAATCAATGCCCCGGAAATGCCGCCCAAGGAGATGATTTATGTGGACTGTACAAAAGTTATTTTTTATCCATGGACTTTGATATACTACTAATCAGTATTTCACTTATAATTATTGATATTGGTAATTAAAGAATAAGTGCATGCGGGTTCCCAGGCTTCTTCCTTTCAGTATTAATTACCTGAATTCACGTGAGTAATTAATGTGGGTTTCTTTGTATTGGCACCCTTCTTTCCTCGAACGCATGCAAAAATTAAGGGGAGGAAATAATTTCACCTTCCTCGGTAATACAAGAGGTTTTATTGCGTCGCAATGGAAGATGAAATGACAAACAGAGTACTTATGCTAGTACTAGATCGCAAACACCGTTCCAATTTGCACTTGATAATACTAATATTCAATCTCCAAACGTTATTACAGAAAGGAAGTAGAGGTGAAATTAAACAAAATTAATCCTAATACTTCTTCATCTTCTTGGACCTGGATCCTTCCACTGTCACCTTCGTGCTGGCGTCGTCCTTCCGCTTCCCGTGGCATCCCCCAGCTCTCGCCGTCTTCTTCTTCTTCAAGCCTCCCGCCTGCTTCTCCTTCCTCTTCTCATTGCGGATGAAGGCGGGATCGAGTGCACTCTTCTTGGAGACGAAGTCGAGAAATGGCCATAAATCTTCTGACCCCTGATCCTCCTACTCGTGCTCCCTCTTCTTCTTGCCGATGGAGGATGGATCAAGAGAATCTTCTTGAAGAAAACATCTCCTTCATAGATGAAAGACCAAGGATCCTCCTCCTCCTCTTTGCTCTCTGCCGGTGGTGTACCCTTCATCAGATGACGGTAAGCAGGGTCCTCGTCGGAAAAATTACCTTCCGGTGTGTCGGAATAGTACAGCCCATCAACAGACTCCCGCCATCACCATGCTAGGGACTGATTAAAGGAAATATGCCCTGAGAGGCAATAATAAAGTTGTTATTATGTATTCCTTGTATATGATAGATGTTTATTTTACATGCTATAATTGTATTGATAGGAAACATCAATACATGTGTGTTTAATAAACAAAAAGGGTTCCTAGTCATGCCTCACTTATAGACTAGCTTGTTGATTAACAAGATGATCAAGGTTTCCTGATCATGGACATTGGATGTTGTTAATAACAAGGTCACACCATTGGCGGAATGATGTGATGAACATTCATCCGAAGTATAGCATTACGATCAAGTCATTGTGTTTATATTGCTATAACATCATACGAAGTAATCTTTATCCTTAGACCATGAGATCATGTTAATTGCTAACACCGGAAGAGTATCTTGATAACATCAAACGTCACACCGTAACAGGGTGACTATAAAGATGGGTTCAGTGCTACGAAGGTGTTATGTTGAGGATCATGGATCAAGAGTGGAATTTGTCAATCCAGATGACGGATAGATATACTCTAGGCCCTCTCGGTGATATCACATTAGGATAGCTCGCAAGCAAGTGATGTGATCACTAGAATGTTATATCACGGGAACGAGAAAAGAGTGCATGTCGGTAACGAGATCAAACTAGGTATGGAGATACCGATGATCGAATCTCGGACATGTAATATATCGAGAGACAAAGGGATTTAGTTACAAGCGTTAAAGGTTCTCGCGATCACAGGAGTCATCGTTGAATGTGTAGGAGTTAGTACGGATCTCCAGGTCCCGCTGCTGATTATTGATCGGAGAAGGGTCTCGATCATGTCTACATTATTCGCGAACCGTAGGGTGGCACACTTAAGAGTTACATGACACCATTTTGGAGCACATATGTTTCAGACGAAAGAATTGCAAAGCGCAGGAATTGTTTCAATAGAAACCGGAAATTGTTTCGGGTGAAATTGCAGAAGGTGTTTCTGCATGTGATATTGAAATATTGCAAGGGGCTATATGTGAATGTTTGTTAATTAAAGTAATTAACAAAATTCTGAATAAATTTAATAAAAGAGTTTTATTAAATGAGAGAGCATTAAATTTGGAGAAACTTAATGCATTTAAAGTGGAGACTTTAAAAGGGAATGTGAAGAGGCATTTTAATGTGGAGGAGTTACCACCACATGAATGGGGGAGGTGAGGGGTCACCCCCCCCCCCATGCGCCGGCCATGGAGAGAGGGGACACCCCCCCTCCTCCTATAAAAGGCCACCCATTCCCTCCTTCATCCACACACCTCCTTGTGAAGGATCTCTCTCCCCCTCTAGAATTATTCCCCCATGGTCTCGGATTAGCGAGATACATGTTCCCGGTGGAATTTCGTCTGGAAGGAGTTGCTGCTTCCGCTGGATCGCTGGAGCGAGGAGGTGGAGGTTGTGTGGTGGCTTGAACGTGTGTGCGAGTGCGGATACGCTGCTGAGTTGTGGCGCTCGAACTTCCTCACGATCTTGAGATCGGCAAGTGTACGAATACATCAACCACGAGTTCCTACTCGTTAACAAAGCTCGTTGTCTTCGAGGGTAAGTTCTCTATGGATGTATGTCCACCCATTTGCTTTGTACCTAGTAGATAGATCTTGGCGTGTAGTTCACACCGTAGGAAATTTTTTGTTTTCTATGCTGCGGACCCAACACAGATATCCCCGTTCACCCGTGCGTTGGACTCGTCAATGGAGGTGCACCGATCGGAGTAGCTACGCGGCATTTTTGTGTGTGTGGTGGCTTGGCCGGCCTAAAGGGACATGAAGAGACAAAGAGAGTTCTTCGCTGTGTGCGTCGTGCCTGGATGGGAGAGGTGTTCGTTATTGATGGCCCCTTAAAAAGGCTTGCTCGGGACATCCAGGAGTTGCCACATGCCGTAGGAGCAGCCTGGCAGTTTCCTTCCATCATTTTTTATACTCCCTTAAATCATTTTTACAAAAGTTCCCTTCCATCGTTGAAACATGATCGAACGGTTGGTACTCCTTCGCCCTGAGAGCATCAGCAGCAAGGATATTGCAAGTACCACCACATGTTGGGGAGGTTTTTTCACATAACAACAACCATAGACCTTTTTTGTGCAAAATACAGACATTTTCTGTAATCGTTGTACATAATACATAACCAGTCATTGAATGTTTATTATTTTTTGGAAAATGTTTCACATTTAATTATATGATATAGTACTTAAATATAATTTTTATCTAAATTAATAATAGGTAAAGCTCAAAAAATAATTATAATTTTGAGCCACATCCATAAAGTATCTGGTGTATTTTTGGTTCTTGTAAGTTGTATCATTTAGAAATCAACCTATTAGTAGGTACATAATTCCCGACATGCTCTAGAGAAATGATATATAGATTCTATAATGATGGAAAATGTGTTTAGAGGTTTATGCATAGCGTTCATTGCGCTAAAGACTATATCAATAGAATCTTCTAAATGTTAGAGTGGAAGGAAAATCCATCGGTAAGCAATGTTGGGATTTCCAATCTTCATCCAATGGTTAAAGTTCAAAGTTATCCGTACACTATATACTGGGTATGATAAGATAATTAAATGTATAGCATGTCATTAGAATCTTTGTGGTTTTTGCATAACGTTCATTGTGCTAAGGACTATCGATAGAATCTTGATACATTGCAAATGTATCTATAATTTTTGATGTTCCATGCTTGGTTTTATCCACTTTCTTGTGTTTTGTCCACACTTTGCAGTACTTTTCATATGATTTCTTGGACTAGCCTATTAACAAGAGCCACAGTGCCAGCTGCCTGTTTTCTACTGTTTTTGGTTACAGGAAAGTCAGAAAATGAATATTCTCGGAATTGGACGGGACAAAAGCCAAAGTGCCTATTTTTCCGGAAGTCATCAAATGCCAGAATATGAGACGGAGAGGAGCCAGGGGGCCACCACACCACCAGGTCGCGTGGGCCAGGCCTGGCCGCGCCAGGGGGTGGTGTGGCCAGCCCAGGCACCCCCTCGGTCTCTCCTTCCGCCTATAAGATGCCCTCGGGATGAAAACCCTAAGTACCCGATCAAAAATCCACGAAAGAGTCTGTAGTCGCCGTCATCTCCATCCCTAGATCGGGAGGGATCTGAAGCTCTTCCCGGCACCCTGCCGGAGAGGGAAATTCACCCTGGAGGCCTTCTTCATCACCATGCAAGCCTCCGGTGTGATGCATGAGTAGTTCATCTCTGGACTACGGGTCCATATAGTAGCTAGATGGCTGGTTCTCCTCCTTTGTGCTTTCATGTTTATATCTTGTGAGATCCATTCATGATCAAGATCATCTATTTGTAATTCTGCATGTTGTGTTTGTGGGGATCCGATGGATATAGAGATGCTATTTCAGATTGATTATTGATTCTATCATGTCTTTGTTATTTGTGATCTTGCATGCTTTCTGTTCTTAGTAGCTATCTTGGCCAAGTAGATGCTAGCAACTCCAAGAGTTAGTATTTATGCTCGATAGTGGGTTCATGCCTCTGGTAATCTGGGGAAGTGACAGAAATCTCTAAGGTACTAGACGTGCTGTTGCTACTAGGGAGAAAACAACAATCCTTTATTCATAGAACAATCGTATTGTTTACTTTACACGCAATTCGTAAAGCAATAATTTGTTGCTTGCAACTTAATACTGGGGGGGGGGGTCGGATGATAACCTGAAGGTGGATTATTAGTCATAGATGCAGTTGGATGGCGGTCTATGTATAATGTTGTAATGCCCAATCAAGTCTCAAAGGAGTCAAGATGATTAGTATATGCATGTATTGCTTTCTCGATGTTTGTCAATTGCCCCGCTGTAATTTGTTCACCCAGCATGTTATCTCTCTAAGGAGAGCCACCTCTAGTGAACTATGGATCCCGGTCCTTTCTTTTACATACAATCTACAAACTATTTACTGCTTTGTGTTTACTCTTTGCAAACTATTACTTCCTTCCATTCGATATGTTTAATCCTTTGTTTTCAGCAAAACCGGTGAGACTGACAACCTCATCGCAAGTTGGGGACAAAGTTCTGTGGTTGTGTTGTGCAGGTCTCCATGTTGCTACTAGCACCGGTAGTGCGCCCTGCCAAGGCTAAGCTAGCAACACCTTTGGGGTGTTTCCTTGCTCCTACTGGTTCGATTAAACCTTGGTTTCATAACTAAGGGAAACTTGCTGCTGTGCTCATCATACCTTCCTCTTGGGGTTCCCAACGAGCTCGATATAATTTGGGCCATCAAGCACTTTTCTGGCGCTGTTGCCGGGGAGTCAAGGACATCTTTACAAGGGGAGTCCCTCATAACCAATCTCTTTACTTTGTTATTTTTGTTTTGCTTAGTTTCTTTTTGCTTTGTTTGCTTGTTTCTTTATCAAAAACAAAAAAATTAGTCTTACAAGTTTGCTTTCTTATTTGAAAACCTGAAAATGACTACTCTTGAAAACACTAAGTTGTGTGACTTCACTAGCACCAACAACAATGATTTTATGAGCACACCTATTGCTCCACCTGTGCCTAGAGATACTTTCTTTGAGATAAAACCTTCTTTGCTCAATCTTGTTATGAGAGAACAATTTTCCAGTATTGGTAATGAAGATGCTACTGCCCATCTAAATAACTTTGTTGAACTTTGTGAGATGCAAAAGCATAGGGATGTAGATGGTGATATTATTAAGCTGAAATTGTTTCCTTTCTCTTTGAGAGGAAAAGCTAAAGAATGGTTGAATTCCTTAACTAGGAATAGTATTGATTCTTGGACTAAGTGCAAAGATGCTTTCATTGGAAAATACTATCCTCCTGCTAAGATTATATCTATGAGAAGTGAAATAATGAAGTTTAAACAATTTGATAATGAACATGTTGCTCAAGCTTGGGAAAGAATGAAATCTTTGGTAAAGAATTGTCCCACTCATGGACTGACTGCTTGGATGATCATCCAAACTTTTTATGCAAGATTGAACTATTCTTCAAGGAACCTATTGGACTCTACTGCTGGAGGTACCTTTATGACCATTACTTTGGGTGCTGCAACAAAACTTCTGGACAATATGATGGTTAATTACTCTGAATGGCATACTAAGAGAGCTCCACAAGGTAGGAAGGTAAATTCTGTTGAAGAAACTTCCTCCTTGAGTGATAAGATTGATATTATTATGTCTATGCTTGTGAATGGGAAAGCCCATATTGATCCAAATAATGTCCCTTTAGCTCCTTTGGTGTCTCAAGAAGAGCAGGTTGATGTGAACTTCATAAGAAACAATAATTTTGGCAATAATGCTTATAGGAACAATTTTGGTAACAACAATTATAAGCCATATCCTCCCAACAATGGTAATTCTTATGGAAATTCCTACAACAATAATAGGAGTGCACCCTCTGAACTTGAAGTTATGCTTAAAGACTTTATTAGTAAACAAACTGCTTTCAATAAAACTATTGAGGAAAAACTCTCTAATGCTGAAAGAAATATAGCATCTTTGTCTGAAGCTCAATCTTCATTGATTAATAAAATGGCTGCTAAACCTGAAACTAATGATAATCCCTTTGCAGCTACTAATGCTATACAAGTAAGAATTGATGAAAATGTTAGACTATTAGCTGAATTACATGCTAAGTGGAAAGAGAAGATGAAATTGCTAGAAACATTAGTGTTTCTACTATTACCACCACTAGTGTTGAGGCTAGTAATAGTTCTACTACCCTAGATGATAAATTTGATTTTGATCTTGATAGTTGCAATATCTCTGAAGTTATTAAGTTTCTACAAAAGCTTGCTAAAAGTCCTAATGCTAGTGCTATGAACATGGCCTTTACAAAACACATTACTGATGCTCTCATAAAGATTGAAGAAGAAAAGATGAAACATAAAGCTTCTATTCCTATAAAACAAGAATATGGTTGGGAACCCATCATTAATATGAAAGTGAATGACTTTGATTTCAAAGCTTTATGTGATCTTGATAGTAGTGTTTCTATTGTGCCTAGAAGGATTTATGATATGCTTGATTTGCCTTCACTTGAAGATTGTTATTTGAATGTCCCACTTGATGATAATGCTAAAAAGAAACTCATGGGGAGTCTTAATGATGTTCTTATTATGGTCAACAATGCCTATGTCCCCGTTGATTTCTATGTTTTGGATGTTGAATGCAATGCTTCTTGTCCTATTACTTTGGGAAGACCTTTTCTTAGAATTGTTGGTGCCATTATTGATATGAAAGAAGGCACCATTAAATATCAACTCCCACTCAAGAAAGGTATAGAACACTTCCCTAAAAAGATAGAGAAGATTCCTTTTGCCTCTCCTATAAAAACAAAATTTGGTCTTAATGCTTCTTCATTTGAGAACACTTGATCCTTTCTTGCTTCTTATGCCAAACATAAAGGCGTTAAAGAAAAGTACTTATTGGGAGATAACCCAAAAGTTTTAGATGAGTCTTGGAAGTTATTAATACAGTAATAACCGCTCCTTATCATTTTTATTTGCTTTTTGTGCCAAGAGTAACTTCTAATGAGAGAGAAGTAATGATTGGGAAAGTTGCTGTCCCGAAACAGATTTCTGTGCTTCACCGTAAAAATTTGTGTAAAATCTCTGGACGTCTTTTTGAGGCGTGTATTTTTGTGATTCTGCCCCAGGTTGTTATCTAACTTTCGTTAGTTTAACACTTTTTGATTTGAGCAACAGAACATCTTCGAAACAATTCGTCTTTACCTGCTGGTCTGTTTTGATAGATTTCTGCCATTTTCTGCATTTGCTTCTTGTCGGTTCCTTTTTGAGTTCTTTTGGGGAATTGAGATTTTTGAGGGAAGTGCTACAGTATCTAGTGTTCTAATGGAAGTTTATTTGGTGTTAGAACTTAACCTTAAGACTTATTTATCTTGAGTGCACTAATGTTGCTAATAAAGATTGTGTGATGTTTTGTATGAAGGAAAAATTTCAGGTGTATGTAAGGAATGAGTAATGAGATGAAGGATGGACTAAAGCTCAAGCTTGGGGATGCCACACATGTCACCCCAAGAAATATCTAAGAAGTACAAGCGTCAAAGCTTGGGGATGCCCAAGGCATCCCCTTCTTCATCAATAAAAATCCCAGGTTTCTTCCAAACGCTTCATTTTTATTGTTTCATGCATAGTTGTGTTGTTCTTGGAGCGTCTTCTTTTTCGTTTTTGTTTTGGTTTTTCGTTTGCTTTTGTTTGCTTAGTTTTCTGCATAAATTGGTTGGACCCCCTCTTTCATACTTTGGTTTGCAAATAGTTTGGTTTGGTTTGGAAAAGAGTAGGAAAGTTCATACTTATGTGGTAAAAAGAGCTTGGTTTTGACTGTGGCCTATGCTTTGTCATGCCATGCTTGATCTTGTTTTGGCTTTATGCTTAGTATTCTTTTCTATAGCATGACTTGTTATAAACAATTGAGATTGCTTAATGTGTCTTGGATGAATCATGCGTTGTTTTAGCATATTAAAGCATAGTATAGTGGTATTCTCCTTTGATGCTTTATTTGGGTTGACTTGGCACATGCTCACACCATATTATGACTATATCAAGTCACCATATCCTTTATGATCCTTTAGTTTTCAACTTTTAGTATCACCCTATGCTTTGATCAATGATATTTTGTCGCTCTGCATGATTATGGCCATTATTGCTCTCTTAGTTTGTCGCTCCCAGTCTTTTGCTAGCCTCCACAACCAAGTATGAGTTCCACTCATGCATCCAACTCCCTAAACCAAGTTATTCCAAAGAGTCCACCATACCTACCTACTAGCTTATGCTATTCCAAGTATATTCATGCTTTTGTTTACCTTCCGAATTAAACTTGTTATGAGAAAACTAGTGATTAAAGCTCTCACGAACTTGATGGCACACTTTACTTTTCGTGCCCTTAATAAACTTGGACCATTGTATCGTCTATGTTGTATATGCTTGCACTTATTTGTTGGGAATTAGCAGAACCATGCTGCCATGGGGAACGCTTTCAACATTGCACTTGGTACTTGTACCTAGTTGATATCATGCTCTTCTATATATGGATGTCGTCGGTGTGAAATGAAAGGGGAGCTTGTAAGTCCATGGAGTTATGTATATGTGTTAGAGAAATGCCTGGGCCGCTGGTCTAATCCATGCTGACATGGTGGAAACCTGCAGCGTAACCATAATGAGCTGTCTATGAAGCATTCTTCTTATAAAAAAGAGTTTGATATTGAGAAAAAAGAGAAAAAAATATTATGAAAAGAAGAAAGAGAGAAAAAAGCACCATATTCCCATGGTAAATAAGAAGATTGCTGAGATGCTTGTTGTCTGCTTGCCTTGTCATTTTGATATGGGGATTCTTCCATATCATCGGGCAAGGGGTACCCCGTTGGCGGTTCTCTATGATACACATGTGCTTACGATGACAAGAACTTACAGGTGACTAAACTTGAGTAGCATCAGGAGCGGCCCTCGTATACAAGGGACATGAGATTTCTAACTTATACTTCGTCAAGCATGTACACCATAGTTTGTGCACTTTAACCTTAATCACTTCAAGATGCTTATGATAGGGGAATGAGAGCTGAAAGCTATAAGTACCATAATTTTTGGAAGCTCTTTATGAGACTTGAATCCCTGCTTCCTTTTATGAAGGCCTTTCTTCCACCATTATGTTGAGTCTCCACCTTCTACCTTTATGCACCTACTTTGAGAGCATAGTGGCAATTCTTAGTTCTATGTGCATTGTCCCAAGACTAGTTGATTGATGCATAACTTGATATTGCTTGTTTTAAACTATTTGTATCTAGTCACTCTTATGAACTTTGAAGGTGTCCTATGCATTTATATTTGCTACTCTATGAGGGACAAGCTGAATACTATTATGCTATGTTTTCTTTATGTGAGACAAACAAACGTTTTGCAAAGCATTGTTATTCATGAATCTTTTGTTTGTGCCTTTTCATGTTGCATCATAGTTTCTTTGTCTTATTGCTAGAACTTTGTATTTTATGTTATGATTAAAGTACTATGATCCCAGCTTTGAATGTTTTACAAATACTTTGATCAAGTCTTTGATGGTGCATGTCACCTCAAAAATTATTCTATCTTTTTATCACTTACCTACTCGAGGACGAGCAGGAGTTAAGCTTGGGGATGTTGATACATTGCAAATGTATCTATAATTTTTGATGTTACATGCTTGGTTTTATCCACTTTCTTGTGTTTTGATCACACTTTGGAGTACTTTTCATATGATTTCTTGGACTAACCTATTAACAAGAGCCATAATGCCAGCTGCCTATTTTCTACTCTTTTTGGTTCCAGGAATGTCAGGAAATGAATATTCTCGGAATTGGACGGGACAAAAGCCAAAGTGCCTATTTTTCCGGAAGTCATCAGATGCCAGAATACGAGACAGAGAGGAGCCAGGGGGCCACCACACCCCCTGGCCACGCAGGCCAGGCCTAGCCGCGCCAGGGGGTGGTGCGGCCAGCCCAGGCACCCCCTCGGCCTCTCCTTCCGCCTATAAGATGCCCTCAGGATGAAAACGCTAAGAACCCGATCAAAAATCCACGAAAGAGTCTGTAGCTGCCGTCATCTCCATCCCTAGATCGGGAGGGATCTGAAGATCTTCCCGGCATCCTGCCGGAGAGGGGAATTCACCCTAGAGGCCTTATTCATCACCATGCAAGCCTCCGGTGTGATGCGTGAGTAGTTCATCTCTGGACTATGGGTCCAGATAGTAGCTAGATGGCTGGTTCTCCTCCTTTGTGCTTTCATGTTTATATCTTGTGAGCTCCGTTCATGATCAAGATCATCTATTTGTAATTCTGCATGTTGTGTTTGTGGGGATCCGATGGATATTGAGATGCTATTTCAGATTGATTATTGATTCTATCATGTCTTTGTTATTTGTGATCTTGCATGCTTTCCGTTGTTAGTAGCTATCTTGGCCAAGTATATGCTAGCAACTCCAAGAGTTAGTATTTATGCTTGATAGTGGGTTCATGCCTCTGGTAATCTGGGGAAGTGACAGAATCTCTAAGGTACTAGATGTGCTGTTGGTACTAGGGAGAAAACAACAATCCTTTGTTCATAGAACAATCGTATTGTTTACTTTATACGCAATTCGTAAAGCAATAATCTGTTGCTTGCAACTTAATACTGGAGGGGGTTCAGATGATAACCTGAAGGTGGATTATTAGTCATAGATGCAGTTGGATGGCGGTCTATGTATAATGTTGTAATGCCAAATCAAGTCTCAAAGGAGTCAAGATGATTAGTATATGCATGTATTGCTTTCTCGATGTTTGTCAATTGCCCCGCTGTAATTTGTTCACCTAGCATGTTATCTATCTAAGAAGAGCCACCTCTAGTGAACTATGGATCTCGGTCCTTTCTTTTACATACAATCTACAAACTGTTTACTGCTTTGTGGTTACTTTCTGCAAACTATTACTTCTTTCCATTCAATACGTTTAATCCTTTGTTTTCAGCAAAATCGGTGAGACTGACAACCTCATCGCAAGTTGGGGACAAAGTTCTGTGGTTGTGTTGTGCAGGTCTCCACGTTGCTACTAGCACCGGTAGTGCGCCCTGCCAATGCTCAGCTAGCAACACCTTTGGGTGTTTTCTTGCTCCTACTAGTTCGATTAAACCTCGGTTTCATAACCGAGGGAAACTTGCTGCTGTGCTCATCATACCTTCCTCTTGGGGTTCCCAACAAGCTCAATATAATTTGGGCCATCAAATCTTCTATGTGCTAGAATGGAAAAAAAGATCCAAGAGTTAACATTGTTGGGATTTGCTAGTCTTGATTCAATTTTCATCGTTCAAAGTTACTCGTTCATTATATAGTGGCAAAGTTTGCAAGAAGTCATGCGCTACTTCCTACTAGTAGAAGGCACGTGCCACACTCGTATATACTATATGAAATGTAACATAATGAACATTACGTTGTTATTAACCAATAGTCTTGTCAGAGAAAAAAGGCATACATTAAGTATATTAATAATAACTATCTACACATATTAAGAATACAACCTACTATGCTATGAACTTTTTTTGCGGGGAGGGGAGTGACATGATGGTTTTAGAACATGGTGGAGTTTGCTCTAGGTACTACTCCTTCAACACGAATGCAGCTACTCTGAACCATTGGATCTAACAGACCAACAGTTAGGATTGGTGCTATGGATTTAATTCAAAACTGATCCATTATAGTAGTAGAGATAATTCAAAATCATTGGCGATGATGCTATATGTGCATGACCGAACAACTTTCAGATAATCTCAAGGAAAAATAAGGATGCATGTATCAATGAGCGTGAATGGACAATAAGAGTTGTGAGGACAGATTACTTGTGGGGCCTAGCAACCCCACATTTCTTCTTGTTTTTAATGAGCTTACCTCATGGGTGGCTTTGATGTCGTTGCTCAGGCGCACTATATTATTCACGTTAGCGGAATAGTGGGTTCCCAAAATTTCCTTTAAACATAAGGTTGAACACTCCTAGCCATAGTGATTCAAAATTTATCAATAAAGGGGGTTTATTTATTGGGTGGCCGAGTGGTTGACACCACACGTCATTGTCATGTACTTCCTCCGTTCAGAAATATAAGACATTTTAGCTTTGGGAATCGAATGTATCTAGATGCCATTTAGTGTATAGGTTCGTAGATGTTCGGAGTGAACCTTTACATTAAAAGGCGTCTAGATACATTTATTTCACAAAGCTAAAACGTCTTATATTTCGGAACGGAGAGAGTAGACATGATTTTTGCTAGGAAGGGCAAACACTAATGAATGCTTATAGGAAGGCTAGGAAATTGGAAATTGTGTTCCATTGATAAACATTCGTGCTCCTCTTCCTAGAGTCAAATTTTAGCAATTCAATACAAAAAGGTTGTTGGACATGCTCCAAAGCCCAATATTTTTTCTTTTTAAATAAGAACAATAGTGATTAGCCCGAATAATTAATTGTGGTCTATGTATGTTGTATTACTGTACTTCATATAATATGTTATGTGTGCATGACCGAACAACTTTCGAAAAACCTGAAGGAAAACGTGGCCGCATTAATGAATGAGCGCGAAGTAAGGCTGGCAATGGGTAGGGTGTGAGTAGGGTAGAACAATATCATACCCACTCCCATTTAGTCAATGGATAGAAAATTTTACCCATACCCGTACTCGCGGGTATAAAACTTTACCCATGCCCGTACCCATGAAAAATATCGAAGTTTAGAAGCCACAATATCATACTCTTCCCTAGGTTGCTTGGCCCCATAGGTTATAACTCTACAGGTAAGTTTCACTACTATGTCAGTTTAAATGGGTTGGGTATGGGTCTATCTACTCGTGCCTGTACCCATGACTTAATGGGTTAGGGTATGGGTATTACCCATGGGTATAAAATTGTGCCCGTACCCTACCAACACGGGTACAGTACTTGCGGGCACTCATGGGTAAAATTGTCATCATTAGCATGAAGGGACAATAAGAGTTGTGAGAACAAAGTACTTGTGGGGCCTAGAAACTTTCACATTTTTTTCAATGAGAACACCGTCGCTGCTTACCTTATGAATGGTTTGATATCATCCCTGAGGCGCTAGATTATTCACGTTAGCGAAATAGTGGGTTCCCATATTTTTGTTTAGAATAGAAGTATGAACACTGCCAACCATATTGATTGAAAAGTTATCGATAAATGGCGCTTTATTATTACACTCGATTCCCCATACCACCGGCCTACCATTCTACTATTATTAGTTGGACTATGGATAAACAAATTCACTCGAGTTGGTTGGGGCTTTAATCATAATTTTCGTGCTCACTACCTGTATCGGTGACAACATCTTCATACGCATCATCATTCGTGAATAGATATAATACGGAAATATATCAATGCCATAGTATTTTAGTGCCTACCAAAGTAATACTTCAGTTTTCTCTCTTCTCAGTTTCTTCAAAAAGGGGTCTGACCTCTTTCTCAATTATTTTAAAAAAACATAGTTTTGAAGAATACTACAGTTTAAACCCCTATTATTTGTTGGAAGAAAACACTAAAAGGTATTCAATAGTTCAGTTTATTCAGAAATCAAAATGTTTTCTAAATAATTTAAAAATACTTTGCTGCCAAACTCGTCCTTAATATCTGAACCGAGCCGATCTGGGCCATGGATGATCAATATTTAGATGCCAAATGGCCAAATGGGCCCTTAATTTCTGAACTGAGGCAGTATGGGCCATGGATGATCACCGATGTGCTTGTCGGGCTTTGATTCCAGGGAGTACAGCTTACCAATTTACTACTACTTGGACTATACATAAATCTGAATTTAGTCGAGCGGGAAAATCTCCCGCTATCCAATGTTTCTAACATCTTGGAATCCCCCTTCTACCCCTAGTGAAGTCGGATAGTTGGTGCTTCAATCGTAATTTCCCCGTTCAGTACCTCTATACCCCGCCCCTACCACCGACACCCCCCTCACCCACACACAATCCTGGCCCCCAGTTGCGCTAGCCCTGCGGAAAACCCTAGATCTACCTTCAGCACCTTAGATCTGATTCACCATCGTCGCCGTGCACTGCACCAGATCTGATTCACCGACCCACTCTCCTGGCGCGCCGAACACATTCCCACCGCCAGGAATCTGCTTCTTCGCCGCTGTCGATCAGCGCCCGGAGGAACCCTTGTCCTGCTTCACCTTCGCCCACAAGCACCGCAACTGTAGCACCCTCGACAACCTCGACGTCACCACCCAGGATTTGCATCATGCCTAAACACCATCGCGACCGAGTCAACCATATCTCCTTAGAGTTTTGTAAGATAAATATGTAGAAGCTAACTGTATTTTGTATTGGTGCTACTTTTGTAGTAACTTACAAGTACTATACTTGTTACCCGTATCTTTCTAAATAATTTTTTTGTAGTCAGGTTTAACCGTAAGGCATTCAAGTGAGATTTTGTATTTCATGGCGAAATATGAGTCAGCCAATGCTTAACATATTTGTTTCCATTATCTACTTTAGTAAGTGCCCATATGTGATGTGGTTATAATTTATCTATGGCTTGGCGTAGGCTATGGCACTAATTGTTATTTCTTGCTTGATGCTTTTGTCCTATGCATGCAGTACGCGTTTACATGCGTTATACTGCTTCCACTAAGATGTTTGTTTCATTTGCTTCTGCTTACCCCACTATTCCTAACTGTTTGTTGTTGTTACGCAATGAACAGGTGCAGTTTACACTAGAAATCATAAAATGAATGCCCCTATAATCTCATAAGTATCTATTGCTTTTGTATCACTTCATGCTAACATCTATGACACTGGAACCTTTTTGTGTTCACTATTCGCTGCACCATTATGCAGAGGACCGACACTGAATTATGGAGACCACCAGTCCAATTACTTGATGCAGCGGACATCGTCTACCTGTAACCATATCAGCAACCCTGAGACTCTATATAGAGCTACTGTAAGGACACCCCCTTTTTTAAGGTTTAAGTCCCTTGCTGTCATGCCATTGACTCTAGTTGAGTTGTTATTTTTGTTGGAGGCACTAGGGTGATTATAACAAGGCCAGAAATGCAACAGAATCCAATATAAAGAACTGCCTACTTCAAATCTGACTCTGGTATCTACACATGTATGGCTATTTTAATACGAGGCAGATGATAGGACACTTTGTCTTTGGGCAGACAATCAAAAAATTTAAACATTATAACTGTTCGATAGATTGTTTGACCATTTCTCTAAAATGATTTGTCTATTCTATTTGAGGCACCCGTCTGCATGAGTTCCTTGTGTCGAGTGCTTACATCGCTATAACAGACCAAATAATATTTTGAAAATCTTTGAGAATGAACATGGTAGTTTTGTTTCTTTGTATGATGTTGTAACTTCTTTTATCTTAGTTTCAGCCTTCATCAAGTAGAGTAGTCATTTTAGAGGGCAGAAGTGACAGTTGCACACTATCTCACCCCTCTATGAAGTCAATTGTTCTAGTTATTCTAGAAGAAAGAGATGTATGATGCCCTGCCATTACTAATTGCTTTCTTCCTTTTAGCAAAAGGATTGATTTGAAATTCGTTGGTTTTTGTTTTCCTTGGTAATTATGTTATATGACGTTTCTTTTTGTTTTAGGTTGCAAATATAAATATGAAGGCAGAATAGAAAACAACTACCTCAAGTGTAGATCTCTTTGGACAGAGCAGTAGTGACAGTGCGTATTGCTCACATAGGTACACAATCTCGACTGCTCCATACATTCCAGCAGAAAGAGTTTTTGGTGCTGCACTCCAAGATGCACTTGATGTAGTTGGACAGAAAGCCAATAGAACAGATGCAGTAGTCTCCATAGCAAGGAAGGAGTTATCTGAGTTAAAAAACATGCAAGCTTTAACGGAGAATCTACTTAATAATATCCTCAACAAGTCTCATGGTAATCCCGTTGTTACATGTGAGGCGGCGCGAGCTCCCTAAAAGAAACATTTTTGAAACTGAGATTATATTGTTTATCAGCTGTGTTGTACTCCGATGATTCTTTACGAGCTACGGAATTTTTCAGGACTGTAATAATTTACTAATTTTCCAGTTATAAGTTTTTTTCCACAGTTCCAGAATTTATTTAGCATTTTAGAGAACTTGTGTTCTTTGGTTATCCACGTTTATGTCCTCGAAATGGATCTAAGTTAGATAGCTTTAAACAGTAGCAGGCCCACAACATTTTATCAGTCCTTGATGGGCCACCAATCAATAGTGACGGGCCTACACCGAGGCCATTATACATAGAATCTAACCGGAAAAGAATAGAACAGTAAAAGGCCAGAACAGTGAAAGGCCAGAACAGTGAATGGCCGAAACAGTGAAAGGCCGGAACAGTGAAAGGCCGGAATAGTGAAAGGCTAGAATAGTAACAGACCCGAAACAGGAACAAGGCCAGAACTTTAGCAGGCCAGAATCTTCAGCCCGTTTATGGGACTGAATAGTAGAAGGCTACAACAATGAATGTCTAGAACAGTAAAGATCGTAACTGTAGAGGGCCATAACGGTCCATGATGGGTGCAAGAAAAGTGACACGCCGATAGAAGGCCTTAACAGTAACGAACAGACTTGGCCCATGCTGAAAATGGGCCACACAGTATTGGACCAAGGTGGACCTTCTGTAGGCTAAAACAGTGTCGGGCCTAAAAGTTCACGGTCCACTGATGTCTACACTAGTGGGCCCATTTCAAATAGTGCAGTAGGAAACGGTAACGGGCCATAATCTTATTGGGCTCCCCTTATGGGTCGGCCCACTTAATTATTAGCAGGTCTTGGCTAGGCCTGGCTTCTACCATGATTTCTGTGGCTGTTAACAGCGGTAACTGGGCGTTAACGATATTTGCCACGTGGCATTTTGCATGACGTCAGCAGTCAACGCGGCTGGCGAACAGATCTACGGCGGAACATGTTTTCGTGGCCGAAGGGTGCGATCCGCCACAGTCAGCAAAAAAACTATGGTAAATTCTTTTATGACGGGATTTTACCACGATGGGCATCCGTCGTAGAAGACTTTTTAGCCACGAAAAATGGGCCTTCAACCATGAAAATTGTCTGTTGTAAAATCCAACTTTTCTTGTAGTGGTTCCCCCTCCAATCTTCCACCGAGCGTCGGCCTGCTAGCTCTCTATTACTTGTTTTTCGATCTCCGCCTCCGTCCATCTCGAGAAAGGCCACCAGGGGGTATATATAAATGGTTTTAGGTCGAAACAAAGTGAATGGCGGTGGAATCAACGGCATCGGAGTATCGACGGCTGAGATAGCCCTAGTGGGGCGCCCTCCAGTAAATGTGCTCCCATTTTCATCTCATTGGGCCACTTGGGATCTACTTTAACCTGTTTGATTCATATGGAAATTATCTAACAGCTCCCGTTGACCTAGCTCTATTTCGAGTTCCGTAGCTCCTGGAAAGTCAAAAACACTAACATAAAGTTTTCCTGCTATAAAAAGTTAAAACCAAAAGAGAGCGGATTGTTTAGAAAATCCCCGAAATCAACGTAAAACATGGATCTAACATCATATATGTTTTAAATATGTGGGAAATCATGTCAACAAACTACAAAGTTTATGTATGCATTTTACATGCATCAGCATGCTAGGCTTAAAGTAATTTATGCTGAAATGCATGCTATGTGGTTCAAAGAAGAGGTTAAAGCTAAGCAAAGATCTAGGGATAGAGATATCAAAGAGGGGGATAGAAACACTGCCTATTTTCACACTGCGGCTAATCAGAGGAGGAGGAAAATGCACGTCCACTCCTTAGATGGCCTAGATGGGACAGTGTCTGAAACCCATGAGATGCTAGAAGTTGCTACTAACTTCTATAAAGATCTTTTTAGAAAAGAGGATAGCTCAGGTTTTGTCAGTAGAGATGATTTTTTCTCCCCTAATGAAAAGATCACTCAAGATGAATGAGGGGCTAGAAAATCCTTTTACTGAATCCGAGGTTTAAAAAGTTGTCTTTGAGTCATACTCAGATGGGTCCCCTGGTCCTGATGGTATGCCTTTTCTTTTTTATCAACATTTTTGGCACCTAGTTAAAAAAGATATCATGATTATGTTTCAGGATTTCCATGCAAGGAATCTAGACATCTATAGATTGAAGTTTTCTTTTCTCACTCTAATCCCCAAGGAGCCAGATGCTACATCCATGAAAAAATACATACCCATTAGTCTCCTTAACTGCATTTTAAAGATTTTTACTAAAGTTCTCACTAATAGGCTCTCTTTGATCATTAATGACATAACTGCTATTAACGAATTAGCATTCATCAAAGGTAGATTTATCCTAGAAAGTGTAGTAACTCCTCATGAAGTCCTTCATTCTGTTATTAAATCTCATGATAAAGGTGTGGTCCTTAAACTAGACTATGAAAAAGCTTATGATAAAGTAAATCTTGAGTTTCTTTTAGATCTTCTCGCTAAAAGAGGTTTTGGCAAATGCTGGATCTCCCTTATCAAAACTATTGTGTTTGGAGGCTCTATTGGAGTCAAGCTAAACAATGTAGTAGGCAATTTTTTCCTTACTAGGAGGGGGATCAGGCAAGTTAATCCCCTCCCACTTTACTTTTTGATCAAGTAGTTGATGTTCTGACTAGAATGATGTCCAAAGTTGATGATGCTAATTTGATTAGAGGTCTGTGCTCAAATATCTGTCCAAGGGGTGTCATTTGCTTGCAATACGCAGATGATACCATCCTCTTCTCTGACAGTGATCCTGAGCTGGCCACAAACCTTAAAAGTGTTCTCACCTATTTTGAGCAAGTCTCAGGTATGAGAATTAACTACATAAAAAGTGAGATGACCCCTCTTGGCTTATATGAGGCTGAAACTGACGGGCTCACTAATATCTTTGGTTGCTCTTTAGGTTCCTTCCCAATAAAATATTTAGGGTCCCTTTACATTATGATAAGTTGAGAAGGAATGATATTCAACCTCTGATAGATAAGATCCTCAAAAGAATAGCTGGTTGGAGGGGCAAGTTTCTATCATATGCAGCCAGGCTGACTTTGATGAAAGCCTGTCTTTCTAGTATTCCCATCTACCTGCTTTTGTTTTTCAAGTTCCCAAAATGGGCTCTTGATCTTATTAATACACAACTTGCTAACTGCCTCTGGAATGATTTTGAGGGTCACAAAAAGCTCCATCTTGCAAGTTGGAAATTAGTCTATAGGAAAAAAGATTTTTGTGGTCTTGGTATCCTAGACCTGTCCAATGTGAATCTATGTTTGTTAGGATCCTGTATTAAAATATATTCACAAGATGAAGGGAAACTTTGGAAAAGCCTGGTTGATAGCAAATATAACACTCATAATCCGAATCTTTTCTGTAGTGATGGAATTGGGGTTTCCCATTTTTGGAAGGGTGTTATGTGGGCTGCCTGGGCTGTCAAATTTGGGTATAGGTGGTAGGCTGGTGATGGAAAAACTATTAGGTTTTGGGAAGACACTTGGTTTGGTACCTCTCCCTTGGCTATGCAATTTTTCAATCTTTATATAATCTACAATGAGTCTGGTAAAACAATTATCCAGGTGTGGGATGGCTCCCAACTTATGCTAACTTTTAGACGAAACTTCTCTCCCCTTATGATGAGATGTTAGTGTTGTCGGATTGATGACAAGTACATCATGAGGGGGTCCTCGAGGCATGCGGAAGAGAGGGGTGTGAGACATACGGTGTTCCAGGACGGTGAGCAGACAAGTTTACCCAGGTTCGAATCCGCCGGGTTTGGACGGATCCTACTCCTGCTAGCAATCCAGTAATACGGCAGAGCCGGAATATGGGTTACAAGGGTTTGCCTGTGCGAGTTGAGATTGTAGACTATTGAGGGAGCCCTAAAGGCTCTCCCTAGGACGGCTTATATAGATATCCGGCCTAGGGTTTACAGGAGAGATCTATCCGGCTACGACTGAGAGTCGGTTACAGAGTACATCTTGAACTACAAGTAACACTATGGGCCTAAGTCAGTAAGTTTTCTGGGCCTTCCCGTAGCCGGATTGGACTCCGCCTCTTCTCCCTGACTAGGCCGCCCGTGAAGCAAAGATCTAACCCGAAGTGGGCCACCCTGGTCAGTGAGGACTGTGAGGATACCCGGAAAGTATATCCCCAACAGCAGCCCCCGGAAGTCTCCAAGATCCAAAGTCGGATTCATCATCATCTAGCATGATCTTCGGCTTGCAGAATCTTGAAGGGTTCCTGAAACTTCAAAACAAAATATATGATCTGGGTCTCAAAATAAGTCGGTCATATCAGTACATTATTCGGGTTTTCCAACTTGATATTCAAACTAAGCCAGAACTTGGTCCCTGACGTCATCTGACACTGGTCATGGTCAAGTCACGTCATCTGACAAACATCTTGTCAGCACGACCATTGGTGGGTCCGCCGTTCGCGGAACCGAGGCGTCGTTTTAATGCGTACGCGGAGATCGAGGCGACGTAATCATCACGTGGGTCCTTCCCAGTTCTTTCCACAATGCGTGGCGTTTAGACAGTGTCGTTTACATGAATCTTGGCGCAGTTAAGTGGTTATAAGGGGTGAGGATTCTCTTTCTCCCATCTTCACCTATTCCCTTGCCGTTCCTTCTCCTCCACATCTCCCTCGTGCACAAAGCTCTACTGCCTCCTAGATTCCCAATGCCGCCCATCCAAGGTCACCGGCGCATCAGAGAAATGGCTTCTTCTTCATCTTCTGGCTTGGTTGGCTTCATAGCGGCGGCGACGGTGGCGGCGGCAGCGGAGAAAGAGAGCAACCGTGGGGTTTGGATCTCGTGTCTCCTCGACGACGAGAAACTCCGTGGTGTGGAGAATGAAGGGCTCTTCCGTGCCAGCGACTGGCGGAGCGGTTTCAGCGAAACCATCCCCACCCGCAAGCCAGCAAGCGGGTACACTTCAGCACCCACCTCGACAGAGGCTTGTCTTTCCCTCCCTCGGATTTCTTTTCCGAGGTGATAGATTACTATGGCGTTCAGCTCCACCATCTTCCTCCCAACTCCATCTTAGAGATGAGCGCTTATGAGACATTGTGTGAGGGATATATCGGCATTAGGCCGAGGCTCACTTTGTTTCGTTTCTACTTTCATGTCCGTAGAAACTCCATCACCGCTGGTAATCCTTATATTACCGGCAGTATTAGCCTTTCTGTTAGACGCGAGCGTAGTTATCCTCGCATTTCTGCCAGTGAGTTGGTCAAACAATGGCCGGCCACTTTCTTTTACCATAACATTCCTGCTCCCGGCAAAGCTACTGCTTTGCCGGCTTTTAGTGACAGAGCCGCCACGACCCTTCCATCTTGGGACGAGGCTCCTCTGATTCTCAGTGACGATCTGATCCTCGCTAAGAGGCAGATCGAATACCTAATAAAACACAAAGGTTTGAAAGGATCCGACTTAGTCCAGTCTTGGGTTGCACGTCGGATCCAGCCCCTCTAGCACCACGGCGACTGTCTGATGCACTCCATCACGGCGTCGAAGAATGATTCCCTCCGCATCAGTCCTAAGGCTTTAAAGCCACATGATTACATAAGCCAAATCAAGTGGCTGATCAAGGAGCGGATTGAGAGAAAGATTCCAGACTTGTCTCTCGACATGCATACATCAAAAGACCCTGTAGTTCCAGTAAGCTTCAATAATAAACCCTTTTATGTGTTTCACCTTTTAAGTTATTTTGCAATACTGAGATATTTTCTTCTTTTCAGCTTGACGATCTCCCCAAGTCGGAGCTGGCTCCTATCGAGGGATATCCTCTAGAGTTTTCTCAGGAGGCGGAACGGGTCCCACTGCCGGACGTTGTGCCCAGGAAGCGCAAAGCTCCGACAGTGGCTGTCGGCACAAAGGAGGTGCCAGTCGTGAAGAGGTAACTTTCAACACAACTTCCACCTTTGTACCTTACTCGAATTTTCTTCCGAGATGTAACGTTTTCCATTCTATTACATTCTCAGAGCTAAGTAGCTCATCAAGGGCAAGGGGAAGGGAACTTCTTCAAAGCCCTTGTGGCAGACAAAGCTGACTATAGCTTCTCCTGCTGTGGCTCCTCCGACTCCTGCTCCTCAACCTTCCGCAACGCCGGTGATCATTCCTTCGCCAGTTGTCGCAGAAGATTCGGCTCCTCCTACGGGGCTAGCGACCCTTGAGTCGCAGACTGACACCACCATGGGTGGCTCAGGTTTAGATAAGGGTGAAACCTCTTCGGGTAATGATCCCTCGGCAGAGACCTTTGCCAAAAACCTCCTGAAAAATCCGGGACTTGCCAAATTTGGCTTGTCTCAGAAATCTGTAGAAGAAATCCAGCTTCTGGCCCGGTAATGCCTGGAGAGCCAAAATCTCTCTGCCGAAGAAGAAGCTCAAGAAGCGGAGCACATCAAGTACTCCGACCTTCTTGAACAAGTCCGCCTTCACGATGATGGACTTAGAGCTGGTGTGCTTCCACCACCTCCGGTTATTCCACTCACCCTCGCCGAGAAGGTTACCACCGAGGTGAACATGTGCCTGAGCAAGCTCACACATGAACATCAAGTAAGTCGGAATTCCAACTCACGATTTTCTTTATTGTACTTTATATCATATCCTCTAGCCCCCAAGCATGAAGTAGGATTTACAATCCGGGTTTATGCTTCCTTAGGATGCCAAAGAATGAACTAATGTAGCCCCCAAGCCTCGTGCTGATATTAGTAACAATATTAGCCCGAGTCTTCAGTAGACTTCTGACTCTTGGTATTCTGACTTAGAGAAAGTTAATTCATATAACTGGGATTTGTTGAAGAAAATCTATAACAAGCGGAGAGAGATCAAAGCTCTCCGACTTGAAAATGCTGAGCTGAAGGTTTCCAAGGATGAGGCCAAAGGTAAACATTCCAAAACTCAAACCTTGTCTTGTGTTTTCATAGTCGAATATTTTTGCTAAACTGTTGTTCTTTTGTCTTACAGCACTGGTAAAACAGTCCTGTGCTATGATCGAAGAGGCCGAGAACCTCAAAACCCTGGTGGTGGAGAATAAAGAACTTCACCAAGAGCTGGATAAGCTCAAGGCAGATCATGAGAAGAGCATCACTCAGATTCTCGAATCCTCCTCCATGGCTACTGATGAACGTGATCGTAAGATTGTTGTTCAAGATCAGAGAATCTCGGATCTCAACGATGAGCTTTGCAGGGAGAAGGATCTTTCTGAGGCGCTCCGGGCTGAACTCCGGAGTCTTTGAGAAGAGAAGACCAAAGTTGATGACGTCATCTTCAGTATGCTTCCATCTTTCTGACTTTTCTATATTCTTCGACTCTTTCGATGTCGGATTTTCTTAACCGTTTTGCGTTATGTGTATAGGTCCTCTGAACTTGACAGACTCCACCTCTACCGAGCCTCGCACCCACCGGCTTACCCAAGTCCGTGATCTGCTTCATGACTTCCACCAATCCATTGAGGATATTGGCGAAGCTCTCAAGGTTCCAGACATGCATCGCATGTCCGACTTTCAGGTGCGAGACCAGGCGAAAGAGATGCTGCAGCTTGTCCGGGACTAGAACATGTCCTACGCGTGATCTGCGGCGCAGAACGCTCTCACCATGGTCATGAGCCACCATGGAAACATGGAGATATGGCAAGTGACCAAAGGGTACTGCAAGGTGGATAAAGACGGCCAGGAGCAAGATATCAAGGCCATCATGGACTCCTGCGCTGGATATGGGTGTCACGTAGCTGACTTAACCAGCTACGACACTCCCTTCTTCACTTGCGTGGACACACCGCCTCCACCTCCGGAAGAAGCAGCTGAAGTTTCCGATGATGAACAGACCGTATCGGATCTGAACATCTCGGAGCGTTATCAAACCGAGGCCGATGCATCCAGCGAGCTGGCAGCTCCTACCTCCTCTCCTGCATCATAAATTACCAGAAACAAATGTATTATTCCGAGAAACATTATGGGTCTGTAAATATGCAGTACTATAATTTTGCTAGTGGTAAGCTTTTAATCTATTCAGCACTTTTGGCTTTAAATTTTTGTGTGTCTGAAATGTTTACATAAGCACTTATACTTTTTCATCTATACTTATCGTTTATCTGGCTTTCCGCCTCGTCCCTTTCATGAGCCGGCTAAACCTTATGCACGGAAACTTTGCCGAGCAACGGAGCTCAATTGCTAAACCAGTTTAAACTCGGAAACAAAGCCGGCTTCCAGTACCAACAATTCACTACTCGGAAAATGCCCCCATCTGGCAATCAGACAAATAACCATCGTATAGACTAGAAACTTTAGAGTTATACCCAAAGGTAGCATTTTTAGAATCGGAAATCTAAACCAGAACAAACATGAGTATAAAGTACTTTCAAGTATTCTGGGATTTTCGACTATGACATGATCATTAGGAAATAAAATGGTGAAAACTTCTCAGAAAAAACTTGAGGCAACCAAAACTTTTATTTCTCACAGAACATGTACATATGTATGATTACAAAGAAGGATAAACTAAGAATAAAAGGGATGTAGCTGAGCAATATTGCACGGTCTGTCTAACTCATCCGGATTTGTACTGCCTCCAGCTCTCTTTCTCTTCTTAGTAGCAGGTCTTTCTTTGACTGGCCTCATATCAGTTAAGTAGTACGAACCATTGTGCAATCTCGACTAACTAAAAAGGGCCCTTCCCATACTGGGGAAACTTTGTGCTTTCTTTGTTGCACAAGCCGGAGTACCAAATCGCCTTTATTGAAAGATCTGTTTCGGACTCTCTGGCTATGATACTTGCGTAACTTCTGCTGATACTCTGTTGATCTCATTTCAGCAACGACTCGAACTTCTTCACCTAAGTCGAGATCATTTT
Organism: Avena sativa; assembly: GCA_916181665.1. NCBI lineage: Eukaryota > Viridiplantae > Streptophyta > Magnoliopsida > Poales > Poaceae > Avena > Avena sativa. Next base: position 360,330,280 of record OV702290.1, on the reverse strand, counting down.
GTCGAGAAATCTTGGCATCTTCTTCGATATACGCGGCCACTCTAGGAGAAGTGTGAATCAAATCACTAGGAAGAACTGCTTTTGCGCCATAGACCAAGAAAAAAGGTGTGTATCCGGTTGACCTTTTCGGAGTTGTTCGTAAACTCCATATTACAGAGGGTAATTCCTCTTCCCAAGCCCCTGCAGCACGTCATAGTGGTGCTTCGAGTCTCGGTTTTAGGCCCTGTAGGATTAAACCATTTGCCCTTTTGACTTGTCCGTTAGCCTGTGGATGTGCGACTGATGCAATATCAAGCCGGATATTTTGTTCATTGCAGAATTCGGCCAATTCTCTCATAGAGAAATTACTCCTATTGTCCGTGATAATACTATGCGGATAACCATACCGGATTATAACATCCTCGACAAATCTTTTGGTTGTTGCTCCATCACAACTAGTGACGGGTTTAGCCTCAATCCATTTGGTGAATTTATCCACCATCACTAAGAGGTGAGTAAATCCACTTGGATCCCGTCTAAACGGTCCTACCATGTCAAGCCCCCAGACCGCGAAAGGCCATGTTATAGGTAATGTTCGTAGCTGATCAGCTGGAACATGAGCTTGTTTGGCATACTTTTGGCAACCTTTGCACGTCTTGGCTAGCCGTTCGGCATCTGCCTGAGCTGTAAGCCAGAAAAAACCGTGTCTGAAAGCTTTTGCCACTAAAGATTTGGCTGCAGCCTGGTGACCACACTCGCCTTCGTGGATTTCCCTTACTCCTTCTTCCGGAGATACGCAGTGCTCAAAAACCCCAGACACACTCCGCTTATAGAGCTCACCTTTAACTATAGTGTAGGCTTTCGCTCATCGGATAATCTGCCGGCTCAGAACCTCGTCTTCGGGTAATTCGCCATCTACCAGATAATCAAGGTAGGGTTGAGTCCAGCTAGGAATTATAGCCAGAACTGCTATTAGAGGTGAGTCGGATTTGGTCGGATATTCCTCATCCACTCCCTTTATTGAGGGAACTTTGAGGTGCTCTAAAAAAGCGCTATCCGGGACCTCTTCCCATGCAGAGCCTATTACAGATAATGCATCTGCTTCCTCGTTTTCTGCTCGAGGGATGTGTTGAACCTCAAACCCTGTAACACCCTCGAATCGGCCCTATGCTAGTTTTAGCCCTTTCCGCCAAACCCGCATAGAAACGATTCTAGAACGCCCACCAAGCACTTTCGTGCGGGTGGAAAAACGAAGTAATACCATTACACAACAGTCCTCGATGGGACCCACAGAACAGATATATATACAGCACGACTCCAAGAGTCAAGAATACAGATATACACTACAAAGATCCAAATCACCTTGAAAACGATACAGTGTCCGAGTACGGACAAGATGCAAATGGGGCTAAGAGCCTTGAAGAATAACCAATGGCGTCCATAACCCTGCCCAGGCCAAGCCGGAAGGGTAACCCTGCTAACGACGTCGATCTCAAACCTGCTAAAACAAAAGGGGTGCTAACAAAGGGCAAAGGAAAAAGAGGAGCGTCAGTACTGAGGCCAGTACACGGCGAGGCTAGAATTCGGCGGATCTCGCCTACATAGGTATGGTGGGCTGAAGCGGCAACACAGCGGCACTAACAACCTATAGAGACTCGATACAACTGGCGGTTATCAGAGAGGGATAAGAAAGACATATTCGGATCCAACCTGATACTAACACCAAACAAACCCATCCTGGTATTTCCCCCTCAAGACCAAACGAGGAAGTCGGACCGAGGAACTCACACATTTGGCAATTTTACTCATTCCGTTATAGTTGCAACACTTACTAATCAGATATAGATAGCATGAGTCATTCTGGTGGCATATGTAGTGGGCAGTTTTAATAAACCATTCTGTTGTAGTTGGAACATTTACTAGTCAGCTATAATTGTCCTGAGGAATCCCAAAACCCAGCAGTTGTTGGCACTTTTATCACATTCCATTGGAGTTTCAATACTTACTAGGCAAATATTACAAACATCCCAGATCCAGCAGTTGTTGGCATTTTTACTATCCATTCTGTTATAATTGAGCTGATTACTAGTCACATATTAAGTCAAATTTATGACACTACTTTAGTTATGCTTGTCTATGATCGAGATACTGTGCTCCAAGTCATCCATAACCGCGGACACGGATTTCAGAAAGTTTTACCCTGCAGGGGTGCACAAATATCAACACACACACGATCAACCTCAGAAAAACAAACTCAAAACCCAGCGAGGCTTTCACGACAAAGCAATCACAGGATTCATAAAATATTTCAGTGGGCCACCCCACTAAGCTACCCGCAATGAAGTTGGCCGGCTCCAGAACGGACCCAGGGTTTGTGACAATGGCTCTAAACGACTGGGAACCCGAAAGTGTGACTGGGCTTGTCGATACCGCGAAAACATTTCACGTTCCAAAACAGTACAGGTGCTCCACGCACAATCGTAAATAAAGCAGTAAAGCATGCATAAGTACAGGATAGTAATAATGCCCCAAACTACTTTGTGGCCCCAAGAAATAGAAATGAATCAAGCTCTGGCTCAGGGGGGTCCATAAGGCCTCCCGGATGTGGATAGTGCGAATAGTCAAGGAACATGTATCAAGTACTCGGGGTCCTACGGGACACAAGTGAGCGTGGAAGAACCAAATAACATCTATTGCCCACCGATGCCTCTGCATTAGTTATATCTAGCATTTTAATAGTTGTACTTAATGTCATGATCATCTCCACCAGTAAGCATCTCCACCATCAACATCTGCCAGCATACCAACAACTGTGGTACTCAACAACACAAGATCGCACTTGAGCAAGCAACTACGACGCACAAGGCCAGCTATCTACCAAACAATAGGTATTAGGAGGTGTCCAAGGCAATATAGAGGCTGCACGGGATATAACTGGTGTTCGGAAACTAAAGCATCGTGACACGGATAGCAATAGATCAATAGGAGGAAATAAAGACTATAAATGCAAAATAGGTAGAAGGGGGAGAGATGCTCGCCTGGGAAACACTGCCGAAGGTTCATATCCGGAGAACTTGTCGAATCTCACCACATCTCATCGGCCTAATCCGCGAAGAAGCAAACAATAGAAGAAACACCGGATGCAATATTTAATACTAGGGCAGAAGATCCGGCATGATTATGATATGATGCATGGCATGGCACAGATGCGGTGCAATTAGGCAATATTAAGCGGAACCGGGGTCCCGATAATTAATTACACGGTTCAAGTTATTTAGAACCCCCGCAATTTAAATGTTGAATCGATAAGGCAAAGCATGGCAGGGGTGATCTACATCAAAGTTAAATGGAGCAGGAAGATATTATGAGCATTTCCCAAATTGCTCCCTATGTTACTTAATAGGTGTTATGCAAACTATGACCAACCCCCATGATACTTGATGCAAACAAATATGCGGATGGAAAATTAATGTTCTATGCATTTTTCTAATAAACTTTCATATAAATTCTTTTTATTTCGAGTTACCAAAAGGAAGATATGATTTATAGAAGATATAGATATATTTCTGGAATTCCAGAAAAAAAACAGAGGCTGGGCCTGATCTGGGAGCTAGCTTGCTACCTACCGCACTGGGCGAAGGAAGCAGATGGGCCGGCCCGTCGGTGGCTGGTGGAGTCTTGGTGGCTGCTGGCCTGGCCGGAGTGGTCAATGACGGGCGGGACCCAGCTGTCAGAGGCTAGGGAAAACAAGAAAAAGGGTGGCTTATTAGCCTGAACGAGATTCGAACCAGAGATTTGCAGGGTTGGTGAAAGGGCACAAACTACTGCGCTAGCTTGCGGATGGCAATGATATGAGGGTGCACGACAACTTGAAGGAGGTCATGGGGAGGAGGCTAGCCCTGGCGCTCGCCGGCGATGCTCCTGGACGAGCAAGGACCTGTCGATTGTGGCTGAACTAGGGCGTGGAAGACAGCGCGTTTGATATGAAAGGCTCTAGAGAGTCATTAAGTGGAGTCCTTGGAGTCCCAGGGCACTGAAGCATCGGTACCGGCAACGAGAACCTACTGCACATGATGGTCACGTCGGCAGGACACCGGAGAGGGCGAGAGCAATAGAGGAGAGGTCTAGGAGGTGAGCCTTCTCACCTGGGTTCTGTTGGAGGTGACGAGGAGCTCAGGGAACAGCAGCACCACCTGAATCGGCGCCGGAACATGGCGGTCGGAATAAGGAAACGGCGACTGTGTTGTCGATTTCAGGCGCCCCAAGGTGAATTGGTCAGTCTAGGAGGACAAGGGCGTTGGGGCGCATCTCCCGGTGTGCTCGGCTCGGACGGGGATGGACGGAGGTGGTGGGTCCACGTGGAGGCAGAGCCGGCGGTGCTCGGTGTGCTTGCAGAAGAAGAAAGATGAAGGGGAAAAGATGTGGCGCTGGGATCTAGGGATGTTGGGGGCTCGAGGATAAGATCACGCGCGGTGGACGTGGTGGTGATGAGAGCAGACGGCGCGGGGATGGCTACCTGCCCTCTCCGTTTCCCTGCAGAGTGGAGAGGTCGGAACGAGGATGACGAACAGTAACGGGGTGTGCTCTCGCGTGAAGGGGTACATGGTCTGGGCCGAAAGAAGGAGGGAGGTGGACTCCGGGCAGGCTAGAAGCTGGGCTACGGCCAATGGGTCACACGGGGTGGAGAGGGTAGTTAGGCCCCCGCCGAGCTGTTGGGCTATAGGAGAGGTAGGCTGGGCTGCTGCTGGGGCTCTCTCTCTCTTGTTTTGTTTTCGTTTGATTTATTTATTTGTTTTTCTTTTGTTTTGCTTCAGATTCAATCAAGACAATAAAATAACCCTTTTGAAATTTTTGCAAGATTTTGAACAAAGGGGGTCTAACCAAGTGAGAGATGAGAGGGAAAAGGGAAAGAGGAAAAGGGGATGCCCACAATAAAATCCATTTCAGTATTTTACAAGTATTTGAGGTTTAGGGTTTTAGAAAAAGAAAAAATACATTTACAAATAGTGAATCCTATACTTGGATCCCAACTTTGTAGAAAACCAAATAAAGAGGTTATAAAAGGGGAAGGGAGTAATGTGATATCTAGGCACACAAGCAAGATTCCAACAAGTGTAAGTGCAATGCAATGCAACACAACCCATGTAACAATTTGTAACATGACCCATGGAAGGTGGCATGATGAACATGAGCATGCTAAATACAATGCAATGCACAAAACACAGCGATTTTCTAGTAGTGGTTTTTGCGGGGCGCCACAAACCCTTCGAACGATTTAGATAAATCATCCACGATAGCTTTATATGATGCCTTGTGTTTATTTGCATTACAAATATCCGACACTTGCTGAGCAACAAGATCCGAATCTCCATAACACATCAAATGTCGGATGCCGATATCCTTAGCAATCCGGATTCCATGCAGCAATGCTTCATACTCGGCAATATTATTTGTCGCTGTGAAGTGGATCTGCAACACGTATAGAAGTTTATCTCCTTGGGGTGATTTGAGCACCACGCCAGCCCCCGAGCCCCCTCGAGCCTTAGACCCATCAAAGTATAGGGTCCAATATTCCAACTCAGGGAGGGTCATATTTTCCTTCTTCTCTATCCAATCAGCAACAAAGTCGGCAAGGATTTGGGATTTGATTGCTGTCCGAGGTTTATACTCAATATCGAAAGCTGAAAGCTCTATGCCCTATTTGGCGACACGTCCTGTGGCGTCACTGTTGTTAATTATGTCTCTCATGGGAGCTATGCTCACCACGGTAATTGGATGCTCCTGAAAATAGTGTCGTAGCTTACGAGATGCTAGGAAAACACCATAAGCCAGCTTTTGATAGTGCGGATACCGCTATTTTGATTCTGTTCGGACCTTGCTGACAAAATAAGTCGGACGTTGCACCAAGTGTTCGTGATTTTCCTCTGGTCTCTCCACTACCATGATGATACTGACGACTTTATTTGTCACAGCAAGATAAAGCAACATCGGTTCCTATGGTTCCGGTGCAGCAAGGATAGGAGCAGATGAGAGTACTTTCTTCAGGTCTTGTAGTGCAGCTTCAGCTTCGTCGGTCCACACAAAATCCTTGGTCTTTTTTAGGAGTTTGTATAATGGTGCGGCTCTTTCACCGAGCCGGCTTACAAACCGACTGACTGCAGCGATGCAACCAGTTAGTCTTTGTACGTCCTTCAGGCGAGTTGGCCTGGAAATATTAAGTATAGCCTTGATTTTGTCCCGGTTCACCTCTATACCTCTTTGAGACACGATGAAACCTAACAATTTTCTGGCTGGAATTCCAAAGAAGCATTCCTTCGGATTAAGCATGATGTTGTATTTTCGTAGATTGGCGAACGTTTCCTCCAAGTCGGAAATCAGTGTTTCCTTCTTTTTGGACATCACCACAATATCATCCACATATGAATGTACATTGTGTCCGAGTTGGTCGTGGAGGCAACACTGCATCGTACGCTGGTACGTAGCTCCTACGTTCTTCAGCCCAAAGGGCATCGTAACAAAACAGAAGGTTCCGAAGGGTGTTATGAATGAAGTTTTGACTTTGTCAGATTCCTTCATCTGGATTTGGTGATAACCGGAATATGCGTCGAGAGAACAGAGGAGTTCCGAGCCTGTCGTAGAATCGATAACTTGATCAATCCTAGGCAGAGCGAACGGATCTTTTGGACAAGCCTTGTTCAAGGTAGTATAATCAACACACATCCTTAAATCAGTGGTGTCCTTTTTAGGGACCATTACAAGATTGGCCGACCACTCAGTGTGGATGACCTCTTCTATGAATCCGGCTAACTCGAGCCATGCTAGTACCTTAGCTATTGCCTTACGCTTTTCATCACCGAAACGTTGTAAGGACTGTTTGACGGGTTTAGCGTTTGGTTTTACATTTAAAGAGTGCTCGGCAAGTTCCCTAGGTACTCCGGTCATGTCAGATGGCTTCCATGCGAAGATATCTTGATTTGCTTTGAGGAACTTGACGAGCGCGCTTTCCTATGCGCTATCTAGGCCTACGCCTATCTGGGTCACCTTGGAGGGGTCATCATCCTTCAACGGCGTCTTCTTCGTCTCTTTTGATGCCTTGAACTCCAGATTCGGCTTTGTCACCTCCTTCTTCGTTGCGGGCATCTCGGAGGGATGCATGCTCTTCTTGATCTCCTGGTACTCCTAGGCGTGCAGCACGGCTTCAGCAAAGGCGGCATTTCCATCCTCGCACTCTCGCGCTTTCTTCGGGTCTCCCCTGATGGTGATTATGCCGTTGGGACCTGGAATTTTCATCATATTGTAAATGTAAGACAGACGAGCCATAAAAGCCCAATAAGCCGGACGTCCGAATATAGCGTGGTACGCGCTCTTGAATGGGACCACTTCGAAGGAAAGTGCCTCCGTCCGATAGTTCTTTGGAGTTCCAAAGGTAACATCCAAAGTGATTTCTCCCAGGGAATTAGCTTGTCTTCCGGGGACAAACCCGTGAAAGATCACAGAGCTGTGGTTCAGCTGGGTCTCCGAGATCTTCATCCGGCGTAGCATTTCGACATACAGAATATTAATACTACTGCCACCGTCCATGAGAGTCTTGGAGAAACCATAACCGTCAATAAGTGGGTTGACGATTAAGGCGTATTTTCCTCGCCTGTGCAACTTAGGCGGATGATCAGCGCGGTCAAATGTGATTGCCACTTCCGACCAGTTCAAGAATTGGGGGACAGTCGGAACTGTTGCATTGAGCTCATGTAGCACTACCTTTTTGACCTTTGCTGGTTGAGATCCGAGGAAGGTGACATAAGTGTCTTTTTTGGTCGGAAATTTTTTCTTTCCTTCCGGCTTGGGATTTGAAGCAGCAGCTTCCTCCATGTCGGAATCTTCCTTGATCTCTTTATCTTTTTCGGGATTCTTCTTTCCCTTCTTCCGCTTAGATTTGTAGCCAGCGGTATCATCTCTTTTAATGACGTCATTGAAACGACACTGGGCGTTGGTGTGGGACGAGCCCCCATTAGCGTCTAAGTGATGCACACATGGGTTATTGGCAATGTCGGCCCAAGAATAGGTTTTGCCTGGTTGCTGATCTCCTCTACCTTGAACTCTCGAAGTCCCACGGCCGCGTCCGCGGCCTCCGCCGCGTCCTCCTCGTCCTCCAGACCCGAAAGTAGCAGTGACCACTGTCGTTTCCGCATTGGTTTCTCTTCCGAGGTATTCTTGCGCTTCTGAGCTTGTTGCTTTGGTTGTTCTGCCGACTGTGGCACAGCTAGGGCGTTGAGTAATCCCTCTACATTGTTGTCAGCATCAGCATACTTGCTCGCTGTTTCTATCATCTCTCCCAAGTCAGTGACTTTGTCACACTTCAAGCGATGACGTAGTAAACTAATTGGGAGACCTGCAATGAAAGCTTCAATCGCAGTTTGATCATTTACTCCTTCACAAGAGTTCTTGGTGTTGATCCATCATCTGAGGTAATCCCGGCAAGTTTCTCCGGCTTTCTGGGTGCAATGTTGTAGGTCTCCAATCGTAGAGGGCCTCCGGTATGTGCCTTCGAAATTCTGAAAGAACACACTTTGCATGTCATACCAGTTATGGATGGTGTTCTCCGGAAGTTCATTAAGCCATGATCGTGTTGTCTTCCGCAACATGAGTGGGAGATATCGGGTTGCGACCAGGCTGTTTCCGCCTTTGGCAATGCAACAAGCTTGGAAGAAATCCTATAGCCAGGAATCTAGCCGAGCAATGTCGTCGTAGGCTTGGATATGTCGTGAGATAGCAAATCCTTCTGGGAATCTTGTAGCTCTTATGCGTGGTCCGAAGCACTTTGGGCCCACGTATATATCATCATTTTCGTAGCGCCGTGCCTCTATATTGGAGTTGATCTTGTGCCTTGTGTCATTCGGGGATAGAGATCATCCCGAGTGTCGGTTGTGGCTGCGGTGCCTTGGAGACGGACTTCGGCTTCTCCCACCACCCCTCCACCATGACGCCCTCCTTGGCCTCCTTAGGAGCCGTTGTGATGGCTACTTGGAGGAGAGGGTGGAGCAGCTGGGTTATTTCTGGCTGATCGCCGGCCTCCGTCCGGAGCGTCATTATTCAGGTTCCGAGGAGGGTCTTCATTGTGATGAGCCCCCTGCCGGCTTGTCTCGGCACGATGTCCGTCGTTCCTTCGCCCGTCATCCGGGCGGCTTGCATGTCTAAGAGGTGGCATTCTTTGTCGATCCTCCTCCCGACGTTTTTCTTTATCATCATCCCTGCAGTCTTTTGACTCTCGCCAGGGCGGGTTCCTCGGATTCAGTGCAGCAATCGCCTCTTGCTCCGCAACTGGGTTAACGTTACGCCAGTCACGGGCAGCTTTGTGGTGCTATCCCGAAGGTCTGGTTCTTGAATAATTGTCCTCCTGGCGATCGGAACGGTGCTGCTGCTCTGGAACGCGCTGGGGTCTTACGTCAGGCCATGCCGGATCTGTGCAACACTGGCCGGAATCAGAAACCAGCTTTTGACTTCCGGACATGGCGACCTTTTGCTGCTCCAGTCCCTTGTTGAGTAATTTGATGCCCAACCGGATCTGCTCCGGCCTGGATTAGCCGATAGAATTTCTCGGGCCGCAACGGTGTTCTGTATTGGGGTTGGATACACCCAATCCCCTTTGCTATTTTTCCGAGGCTTCCCCATTTCTTCTCCGAAAAGGACGGCGTGAATCTGCAGGAATTGGTTGTCATTAGTATGACGTTTCCTGGTCTTCTGGTATTGCCTGGAGTTGTACTTCTCTGCAGATGCCATGCGTTTATTTTCCTCCTCAATGTTTTTGGCTTCATAAAGGACTACTTGACGACGCGCTTCTAGGGCCTGTGCCCTCTCATCCAGTTCATCAGCAGTAAGTTCTGTAGCTGTAGGAATATGTGTGGTTAATGCAGCATCGATGAGTTTATGCGCACCTTCAGTGATCACGTGTCAATCCACCGATTCTTCTTTTTTGGGCTCGTCTGGGATAAGCGCTCCATCCAAGTCTTCTTCGTATTCCTCGGCAATTACCTCCTCTGCCGGAGGGTCTTTTGCCGTGGTCTTGTTCTTCTTGTTCTTCTCCTTTGCCTTCTTGGCAGCGCCGGTAGAAAAGACGGCTTTGGGTCCGTTTCCCGGAGTCAAGCTCTGATTGGTACTTTCGGACATCTGGATCTCGGGATTATCTCTGATTTCCATGTCATCCTGCGCTTTCGGAGAGTGTTCCCTGGATCCTTCATCCATGGCTTCTCCTTCCTCTGCAGCTTTGGAGTTATACTCCTCTTCAAATTCCGCGGAGAACTTTCGGAAATCTGCTGACATCATCGATACATCCGAGGATGCGGGTACGTCGGTGTTTGTTCCAATCACCTCCAGCATAGAGTCGGTGTTGTCTCTAGCATCGGCAGAGCCGGATCCGGATCCCACATATCCGACGAAGTGCGACGCGTGCTTCCTGAGGTACCTACGGCTCTCGTGATCGGCCTCGTCGAAACGTTAGATGGTCTCGAGGATTTCATCTACGCCAGAGTTTTGCATCATCATGCGTCTTAGCGTGTATCTTAGGAAAGGCTTGTCTGTCCCGGTGTCATCAGAGCCGGAATCAGTGTCGTTGCTATGCTCCTCCTGGATTTTGACTTCAGCGTGTGGGTCGATCTGGGATTCGGCTTCTCCAGGGAGATCCACTCCAGATTCGGCTTGGGCCACCAGGTCTGCCTTAGGCTCGGATTTCTCCACTATCTCCGCAACTGGTGCGGGCTGGGTAGGATTAGGGTTTTCTGAGATCCGGAATTCTGCCGCCTCCGCGGACAAAGGGGACCCAGAAATTTCCTCTGCCTCTATCATCACTGCTGGGGTGGTTGGGACAGGTTCAACAAAACTGATGCAAACATCGATCTCGGTAAAAGACATGATGGTGTAGGCATTCACAGCCTCCCTAGCTAGGATCCAGGTCTTGTCGAGAACAATGAGAGGGACGTCGCTGGCATAGAGGATGCGACCGACGGCGATAGTCTCGCCGATTAAGATTCTTGTAGATTCCACTCGGAACGTAGATCCGAAGCTCACTTGCCCCACGGTGGGCACCAACTGTCGTCGGATTGATGACAAGTATGCCATGAGGGGGTCCTCGAGGCGTGCGGAAGAGAGGGGTGTGAGACGTACAGTGTTCCGAGACGGTGAGCACACAAGTTTACCCAGGTTCGAATCCACCGGCTTTGGATGGATCCTACTGATGACCCACAAGTATAGGGGGTGTATCGCAGTATTTTCGATAAGTAAGAGTGTCGAATCCAACGAGGAGCAGAAGGTGCTGGCTAGTGGTATGGATCAGGAATTCTCTGCAAATACTTAGCAAACGGATTTTTAGGTGTTTTTGATAAAGCAAGTAAACGAAGTACAAGTAAATAAAACACAGTAGGAATAAATGCAGCAAGTGGCCCAATCCTTTATGCAACAAAGGACAAGCCGGTTGTATTACTTAAAATGACCAAACGTTCTCGAGGACACATGGGAAGACTGTCAAGTGCTTTCGCTTCATATAGTTGATTAATCTTCTTTAGCTTGCTAAGTGTTGTGTGGGTGAACCTGTGCTAATGTACCGACCTTCAAGGACTAATACATACTTGTGATTATACCCCTTGCAAACATCCGTAAGTACAAGAAAGTAATTAAGGTAAAAACCTAACCACAGCTTTAAACTCTAAGACCCTTACGTCCCTTGTGCAATGGTTTCCTAACGGGGGTTCAGGTTTCTGTCACTCCGGCAACCCCTACGATTAGTAGCCAAATACACAATGCATTCCCCTAGGCCCATATAGGTGAAGTGTCATGTAGTCGACGTTCACATGACACCACTAGAAGAAATACACCACAACTTAAATATCAAACTATTTAATCTTTCTCAACACAACTCTACTACTAACAACATGACTTCTCCCATGTCCTTAAGAAGAAAACAAACTACTCACAAGACATCATATGGATCATGATCAGTATACCAATCTAAACATAAACAATAATTCAATGGTTCACTCAATAGCATCAACTACAAAGAGTAATCAACACCGGGAAAGTTTCCCCTATGAACTATGCAAGATTCAACCTAATTGTTATAGCAATATGGAGATGGTGATGAGGGTGCTGATGGTGATGATGATGATGATACCGATGAAGTCCAGCTTGGTGGTGGTGTTGATGGCAATGATCTCCCCTCTCCGGGAAGGAATTCCCCCAGCAGAAATCTGTCTGCCTGAGAGATCTTTCTTTCTCGGTGTTTTCTGCCACACAGAGGCGGCGGAATCTTTCTGTGGTTGCTCCCCGAGTCTTAGGGTTTCGGGAGGATAATATACGCCAGAGGGGAGTGCCTGGGGTGGACCAAGGCGGCCACACCACGTGGTGGCGCGACCTAGGCTAGCCCGCGCCAGAGGGTGGTGTGGGCCCCTTGTGGCCCATCTCCAGCCCTCCTTCTGGCTTCCTTCGTCTTCTGGAAAAATAGGATTTTCCATATATTTTCCCAGCTTTCTGATTTTCGCGAATTTTGCCTCCAAACAGCACCTTTTCCATCAGAATCCTGACTGCAGCGGTCCATGCTCCAAAAGTCATCAACCATGCAAAAACAGATGAAATAACATAAGTATCACCTCTCAATACAAAATATATCAATGAATAACTATGAATTATGACATAGAATAGTGATGCAAAATGGACGTATCAACTCCCCCCAAGCTTAGACTTTGCTTGTCCCCAAGCGAAACTGAGCTCAATAAACATGGCCTTAGGTTTATGGAGTGAAGAGTCGATAAAAGAATACGGACAAGAAGCATCAGATTCATCTATACATAGATCATAATAGAATACAACTCACTATTATATAACTTACTTGCAATAATTAAAGGAAACACAATAGAGATACATGAAGTAAATCATAATTGGTAATGGCAAACTTATCTCTTGGTCGAAGAATAGTTGATAATTTGCTGGAGTTCACAAATAACTGGTTTTCAATGATAGCTTTCAAAGTAGTAAACATCAAGATAAGAGCAAAGTGCAAAACAAGGAACATAAGAAACATGATTGAATAAATCATCATATGAATGAATGAAACACAACAACTCAAAATACTTGCTGAGATAGAAGGGAGTAGGTTTACTGACTCAACTATAAAGTAAAAGAAAGGCCCTTCGCAGAGGAAGCAGGGATTGCAAGTCTCATAAAGAGCTCCCAAAAATTATGATACTTATTAGCTTTCATCTCTCATTGCCCCTATCATAAGCATCTTTAGGTGATTAAGGTTAAAGTGATCAAATATGAGGATATGCTTGACAAGTTGTAAATTGAGAATCTCATGTCCCTTGAATACGAGGGCCGCTCCTCATGCTACTCAAGTTTAGTCACCGGTAAGTTCTTGTCATCGTAAGCATATGTGTATCATAGAGAACCGCCAACGGGGTACCCCTTGCCCGATGATACGGAAGAATCCCCATATCAAAATGACAAGGCAAGCAGACAACAAGCATCTTAGCAATCTTATTATTTACCATGGGAATATGGTGCTTTTTTCTCTCTTTCCTCTTTTCATAATCTCTTTTTTCTTTTTCTCTTTTTTCTCAATATAGGACTCTTTTTTGTAAGAAGAATGCTTCATAGATAGTCGTTATGGTTACGCTGCAGGTTTCCACCATGTCAGCATGGATTATACCAGCGGCCCAGGCGTTTCTCTAACACACATGCATAACTCCATGGACTTACAAGCTCCCCTTTCATTTCACACCGACGACATCCATAGACAAAAGAACATGATATCAACTAGGTATAAAGTACCAGTGCAATGTTGAAAGCATTCCCCATGACAGCATGGTTCTGCTAATTCACAACATACAAAGTGCAAGCATATACGCAACATAGGTGAGCACAATGGTTCAAGTTAAGTCCAAGAAAGTAAAGTGTGCCATCAAGTTCGTGAGAGCTTTAATCACTAATTTTCACATAACAAGTTTAATTTGGAAGGTAGATAAAACAAGAATTTACTTGGAATAGCAATAATGCTAATAGGTAGGTATGGTGGACACAAATGGCATGGGTTTTGGTTTAAAGGAGTGGATGCACGAGAAGAATTCCCTCTCAGTATAGGTTTTTGGCTAGCAAGGCTGGGTAGCAAGTATAAGACTTGAAGGAAACAAACAAACATACAAGTGATAAAAACAAACATGCAATCTTCCTTGGAAGCACAAAAGATCTTAACTAGAGAATACTATACTTATGAGCAAATCAAGAAAGAAAGATGATGAGATTATTTTTCTTTAGAGTACTTTTATCTTTTCTTTCAACACTCAAAAATAGTGTTGCTACTGACCGAGCCAGGTTTTCCAAAACCAACTAAATTAACTCAATGATCCCAAAGTGATACCAATACTAACAACAAGATCAATCATATAACCACGAATTGAAAACTAATATAAGCTATGCAAAAGAGTAAATGATAGAACTTCTCATTAATATTCCATAACGGCAACTCACACCAAGGGATACATATCTAACGAGAGAGGGGACACTTCCATAATGCAAACCATCCTACATAATAACTTCTCTATTCATGATATGACTCTACTAAAAAGGTAAAAATATAGAAGATAATGTTGTGATACCATGGCACTCCCCCAAGCTTGGAACAAACCAAGGGGATGCCAAACTTGATGACGAATTACTCCTTCGGTGGTGGTGGTATCCTCTCGATGAGCTCTCTGATAAGTTTCCCTAAGTCCTCAATCTCGAAGGTGAGATTACGAATCAGCTGTGAGTTCTGCTCAATGCGGCTCATGATCATGTCAGGTTGAGAATTCCAGCTCTTGCTATTCTTTCCCCACTCTTCCTCCTTGAAGTCTTCTTTTCCTGCATGGCTAGAACGAGGAAAATCCCAATTGGAGGGTAATTTCCCCTTGGGCATATTCTGGTATTGATGCTCATGGATAAGGGTATGGAAAGGATTCTTGGTGCATGGAGGAAGTGACCATGGAGCCAAGCAGTGACGAGGAGCTTTTCCCCCAGTCTACATCCGTGCAGTCCTTCTAACCCTACCAGGTTTTGTTACCACTCCAATGCTTGCAATGGTAGTGCCGGTGTGTGGATGTTAGCGTTGCTCCTCTTCATCTTCACTCTTGATCTCCTTCTCCTGCTCGGGGTATTGGAGATATTCCTCCATAGGCTCCTTGCCGTTATCCTTGTCGGACACCATTGTGCTCCTAAGCTTTCAAAGATAGTTCCTGGTAGAAATAGATCGAAACAAAAACACGACGAAAACACGATACACGAACCTCGGGAGATCCGGGGGATTATATATTACGAAGTTTCATATCAAAAGGAAGGTACTAGGAGAAAACGAGTCAGAGGCGGAGTCCGGGGTGGACTCACCACCTGGTGGCGCGGCCTGGGTGGGCCCGCTCCACAGGGTGGTGTGAGCCACCCTGGCTCCGTTTCCGTCCCTTTTTTGCTTCATAACTTTCCTTATTGTCTAAAAATTACAAAAATATAGTTGGATAGTATTTTCGCGGAACTTTTCTTACCAATACTGTTACCTATTTGAAAACAGACTCTGCAGGTCTCTGAATTTCGTATCTAGTAGATTCTTCCGGAGTCACCACTTGAAAGACATCAGTATCTTCATCTTCATACACTTATTACTTGAGTCATAAAACCCTTCTCTTCCTTATTACACCATTATCTCCACTACCTAGAAATTTCTTTCACACAAAACTTCGCAAGTTCTCATTAGCAACATTAGTATAAGTGAAGTGATAAAACCTTTTGAGTCCTCTTTCAACTGAAAACCATCAAAACATAAGCTACTGAAGCAACTCCTTCCGAAAATCCAAAAACAATTCAAAGAGGAAATCGAATAAAGGAGCAAATGCAAGAGTGGCAAAATCTGTCAAAACAGACCAGCAGGTAAAGATCAATTTTTTCGAAAATCTTCTGTTGCTCAAATCAAAAAGTACAAAACTAACGAAAGTTAAATAACAACCTGGGGCATAAGCACAAAACATTACAGCTCAATCCGACAGACAGAGATCTCTCTCGAATTTTTACGGTAAAGCACAAAAATCTGTTTTGGGACAGCAACTTCCCCAAATCTTACTTCTCTCTCATTAGAGGTTGATCTTGACAAAAAAACCAAACAACAAGGGATAAGGAGAGTTTATTACCTAAGTAATAACTTCCAAGACTCAAATAAACAAAAACAAACCGAAAGCAAAAATAAACTGGGTTGTCTCCCAAAAAGCTCTTTCTTTATAGCCATTAAGATGGGCATGATAATTTTGAAGATGCTCACATAAGAATATGAATTGAAGTGAAAGGGAGCATTAAGAAGCAAAAATACACACATTTAATTCTAACCCACTTCCTATGCAAGGGAATTTTGTAAACAAACAAATTGTTAAAACCAGAGGCTACTTGCATAAGAAGGCAAAAGAAGTGCAACATAAAAACTTTCAGCATAAAACGAGGAAACTTGATATTATTGAGATACATAAGAACACTTTCCCTGTCTCATAATAACTTCCAGTATCATGCATAAACTTAACAATATAACTATCACAAGAACCATCATAGCAATGATTACTTATTCTAATAGAAAACACAGGAATACTAGCTCTCATAACACTACTTTGTGAAACAATATTAGAGGTATCCTTACAAAGGATAGTGTGTCCATCTTCTTCATACTTAGTGACAAAGTCTTTCACATTTGCTATTATAGGTTCATCATCCATTTGTTTATCAGGTTCAATAGCTTTATTTGTACTTTCATTAAACATACTAGCTATCATAGAGTGTTCCTTTATCTTAACTAGGAAAGGCATTTTCTCAATGTAAGCTTTAGGTAAAACATGATTAGCAGTATAAACTTCAGTATTTCTTGCAGGAACACTCTTAGCAATATATTTATAAGGTTCATGATACTTATTCCACTTCTTTTTAGGCACTTCAATGTAGGAAGCAAAAGCCTTAAAATAAGAAGCAATAGTTTGAGAGTCTAGACCATAAGCATTTCTAATATTTTGAAAGTCATCAGTTCCCATAAAAGATTCAATGCATTCATAATCATAATTTATACCTGACTTATGCCTTTGTCATTCTCCCAAGCTTCAACAATTGTCTTGAATACGGTCCAGAAGATCCCATTTAGCTTCTT
This sequence comes from Avena sativa, assembly GCA_916181665.1. Lineage (NCBI taxonomy): Eukaryota > Viridiplantae > Streptophyta > Magnoliopsida > Poales > Poaceae > Avena > Avena sativa. The sequence continues at coordinate 360,313,119 of OV702290.1, read as the reverse complement.
CTTCCATGCGAGTGAATGATCCAGCACAAGAAGCATCCAATAAATCCTTGTCATGCAGAGGGAGCCTTGCATAAAAGTTGTTGATAATAATATTGTTGGGGAGCTCATGAATGCGACATTTGAGCATTAGTAACTTCAACCTCCCACAAGCTTGAGTTGTACTCTCTCCATCAAGAGGCCAAAAGTTATATATTTGATTCCGATCTTTATGAATCTCACTAGGAGGATAAAACTTTGAATAAAAGAGAGGTACTATTTCCTCCCATTCCAGAGCTTGACCATTATTCAGCAGCTTATACCATTCCTCAGCTCTTCCTTTCAGCGATAATGAGAATAACTTCTTCTTAAATTGATCTGTAGTAATACCTGCACACTTGAACAACCCGCATAATTCGTGTATAAAGAGTAAATGATCACCAGGATGGATAGTTCCATCCCCAACATAGTAGTTATCCATAACACGATCAATAATCCTTGTAGGTATTTTAAAAACATCATTCTCAGTAGGTGGTGGCTCATCTACTACCTTAGCAGTGGTAGTAGCATTACCAAATAAGAAACTCAACGAATTATCCATAACGAAAATAAAGCAACTAGAAGAAGTAAACAATACTCACGGTAGAAGTTTCCTTTACCAGGTCCACTCTCCAATAGCGCTTCACTCCCCGACAACGGCGCCAGAAAATAGTCTTGATGACCCACAAGTATAGGGGGTGTATCACAGTATTTTCGATAAGTAAGAGTGTCGAACCCAACGAGGAGCAGAAGGTGCTGGCTAGTGGTATGGATCACGAATTCTCTGCAAATACTTAGCAAACGGATTTTTAGGGGGTTTTGATAAAGCAAGTAAACGAAGTACGAGTAAATAAAAGATAGTAGGAATAAGTGCAGCAAGTGGCCGAATCCTTTATGCAGCAAAGGACAAGCCGGTTGTATTACTTAAGATGACCAAACGTTCTCGAGGACACATGGGAAGACTGTCAAGTGCTTTCGCTTCATATAGTTGATTAATCTTCTTTAGCTTGCTAAGTGTTGTGTGGGTGAACCTGTGCTAATGTACCGACCTTCCTAGGACTAATACATACTTGTGATTATACCCCTTGCAAACATCCGTAAGTACAAGAAAGTAATTAAGGTAAAAACCTAACCACAGCTTTAAGCTCTAAGACCCTTACGTCCCTTGTGCAATGGTGTCCTAACGGGGGTTCAGGTTTCTGTCACTCCGGCAACCCCTACGATTAGTAGCCAAATACACAATGCATTCCCCTAGGCCCATATAGGTGAAGTGTCATGTAATCGACGTTCACATGACACCACTAGAAGAAATACACCACAACTTAAATATCAAACTATTGAATCTTTCTCAACACAACTCCACTACTAACAACATGACTTCTCCCATGTCCTCAAGAACAAAACGAACTACTCACAAGACATCATATGGATCATGATCAGAGATGGAATAATGATGTATAACAATCTGAACATAAACAATAATTCAATGGTTCACTCAATAGCATCAACTACAAAGAGTAATCAACACCGGGAAAGTTTCCCCTATGAACTATGCAAGATTCAACCCAATTGTTACAGCAATATGGAGATGGTGATGAGGGTGCTGATGGTGATGATGGTGGTGATGATGATCCCGATGAAGTCCAGCTTGATGGTGGTGTTGATGGTGATGATCTCCCCTCTCCGGGAAGGAATTCCCCTGGAAGAAATCTGTCTGCCGGAGAAATCTTTCTCTCTCGGTGTTTTCCGCCCCGCAGAGGCGGCGGAATCTTTCTGTGGTCGCTCCCCGAGTCTTAGGGTTTCGGGAGGATAATATACGCTAGAGGGGAGTGCCAGGGGTGGACCAGGGCGGCCACACCACCTGGTGGCGCGGCCTAGGCTGGCCCACGCTAGGGGGTGGTGTGGGCCCCCTGTGGCTCATCTCCAGCCCCCCTTCTGGCTTCCTTCGTCTTTTGGAAAAATAGGATTTTCCGTATATTTTCCCGGATTTTCTGATCTTCGCGAATTTTGCCTCCAAATAGCACCTTTTCCATCAGAATCCTGACGGTAGCGGTCCATGCTCCAAAAGTCATCAACCATGCAAAATAGATGAAATAACATAAGTATCACCTCTCAATACGAAATATATCAATGAATAATAGTGAATTATGACATAGAATAGTGATGCAAAATGGACGTATCACCTACTCCTGCTAGCAATCTAGTAATACAGCAGAACCGGAATATGGGTTACAAGGGTTTGCCTGTGCGAGTTGAGATTGTAGACTATTGAGGGTGCCCTAAAGGCTCTCCCTAGGACGGCTTATATAGATATCCGGCCTAGGGTTTACAGGAGAGATCTATCCGGCTACGACTGAGAGTTGGTTACAGAGTACATCTTGAACTACAAGTAACACTATGGGCCTAAGTCGGTAAGTCTTCTGGGCCTTCCCATAGCCGGATTGGACTCCGCCTCTTCTCCCTGACTGGGCCGTCCGTGAAGCAAAGCTCTAACCCGAAGTGGGCCACCCTGGTCAGTGAGGACTGTGAGGATACCCGGAAAGTATATCCCCAACAGTTAGCTTGAATTAGTGGAAATTGCATCTAGTGCTACTCTATCTGCAGATTGTGATGCTCTTATCTGGAAGCACAATGCTGATGGGGTTTACTCTACCACTTCTCTCTACAACATCATTAACTTTGGTGGAGTGGTTCCTGTCTTTATTCCCTCTGTTTGGAAGTTGCATATTTCTCCAAGGGTCCACATTTTCCTTTGGCTCCTTTCGCATAACAGAATTATGACCAGGGATAACTTGAAGAAACAAAATATGGATAAGCGTAAGGATTGTACTTTCTGCTCGGAATTAGAATCTGTGCATCACTTGTTCTTTGATTGCATAGTTGCCAAGAAGATCTTGCCACGTTTTTCTGCTTTCTTTGGTAAACTTGTTGGTGATTCCTATGAATCTATTGCTAGACTATGGGTTGCTAATAAGAACCATTCCCTGTTAAATTTAGTCTGCGTTGTTGTTCTATGGAGTATATGGAAAATAATAAATGATCAAATTTTCAATGGTCACCCTTGGATGGATGTTATGTAGGTGTGGAGAAGGATCATGTGCTCAATAGGAGATGGAGGTTAATCTTCAAGGATCACATGCTGGAGGGCGCGGACGCTTTCTGCCTGTTCGTGACTTTGATCCTGCGAGAGATGTCCTAGCTGGAAAATGGCTGAGAGATGCTCCCTCACTTTATGATGTGTCCATGAGATATTCGGCACAGAAGAAGATGGCTGGCCCGGGCACCTGGACAACCCCCACCTCCGTCCTGGACTCCGACTTCGTCCTTGTGTGAGAGAAAAAGGGAAGGACTGGGAGGTCGATGTGGTCTGAGACAACCTTCTTCCTCCCCTGTAGCTTTTTGTTTGTAAGCATCAAGCTGTTTGTCTTCGGTTTTTTGGGTTTGCTGAATTTGTGGTGTGCCAATCATCTGCTGTTATCTTTTGTTCTGAATCCTTCGCGCGCTTGCTGTAGGCAAAATGCTAAAAATCCTGACCCTTCGTTTCAATGAAATGGAGCCGGGGCGATGCCCTTGTTATTCTAAAAAATGATCGACCCATGGCACAGTGACAGCTATGTGTGAGCCCCACTCTCCGCTCGTACAGGCTATGCTCGCAAGTCGATTAGGCTGGAGTCCTATTTTCTTACGTTATCTATTGGTTATCTTGCCACGAGCTTATCACCCTGCCGGCTCGGCGTCGCGGGCATGCATACTTATTAATCGGGCGTTTCGTATCTGATCGGTGCCATTGTCAATTATGCACGTTGCATGCAGCAGTCAAGAACAATCCCGTTTATTTAGCTGGTCCAAGCCAAGTCCATCGTCTCCTTTAATCATGCACCGTGCAGCGCTGGCCCACAGTCACGGTCCGATTTATTCTCCAGTGGAAAAGGGTACATAATCAAATGTTTAACTGGTAGTATTGAACCATCTTCTCCAAAGTCAGTCCTCGTGCCCTCGTTCGCCCATGCTACGCGCGCGAGCTGCAGGCTGCCATAGTTTGTAGCCCCCAGGTTCGCGGCGCCTAAACCCTCGCCCTACAGGGTCGCCATGCCCCTCACCGACGTGCGCTGCACAACGCCTGCTTCCGACGTTGCATGTGCGCGACCTCCTAGTCCTACGCCACGAGTTCATCCTCGCCTCGGAACTCGGTGTCACCCTCAGTCACGCGAGCTCGACGACCGCGCTCCAAGCTCGACTTTGGCCTGAGCGTGGGTGCTTGTTGGCACGAGGAGAAAAAAATATGCCCCGAGTCCCGTGAGCTCGATCACCGCGCTCCAAGCTAGACTCTGGCCTGAGCGTGGGTGCTTGTTGGCACGAGGAGAAAAAAAAAACAAGAAGCCAACCGGTACGGTAGCATTTGCTTTGCTTGTAATATGTATTGTGCTTAATATGTATTTTTATGGAAGAATAAATCTGTCCAAAAAAATATTGGACTGCAAGAAACACTTCGTCATTTATTATTATAGCAAAATATGCCAGTGCATTGCTACGGGTTAAGTAAAATAAATAAATTATCGGTTAAAGACTTTGGAAGAGATATTTGCCATGCTTGATCAATGACGATGGCTCATGCATCTCTACTCTTTAGGTTCATCCATGAACAATGGCAATACAAATTCAAACACAAATAGCTAAATAATAATCTGAATATTGAATAGTCAAATACCACTATGAATATTGAATAGTGTATCTAATAGCAATATAAGGAGATGTAGTCAGTACCTTTTAAGCAAACAAGTGCACAGTGGCACAAGAACTGAACCTTCTTGTTGCATCCGGCACCACACTAAATTAATCGATGACTACTCCCAATCTAACAAATTATACTACAAATTTCAGTAGGGAATCAGGTATGTATGTGGACTCCTCTCCTCTAGATGGCACCTTTACGACATAGACCCGGATGACAACCGGAGCCATGCATGCTGTGCACAGTGAATCTAGTGGAGAATCTAGACATGCCGTGTAGTTCATCTTCATATGGATCACCTTTGCCGTGTGGTCATCGCCAACACACATCCTCGACTAGCATGCAACAGGGCACCAAGACAGACTCTTACGATCGGGCTGCATCGCCAAAACGATGTCGGTATATCCATTTTACAAACACAACCCAATCGCACACAAGCTCACCCAATCTAAAAGACCAATCAAAGTGCTCTGATTATTTACCCATTGTTTGTTTTCAAGAAAACAGTCTTAACCTGTTTACACGTATGCTTAGAGCTGGTCTCGGGAAGAGAAGGGCCACTGCCTGGAGGAGACCGAGAAGTCGTTCGCTTGAGAATTGAGCTCTCCGAAGCCAGATATTCACCTCAACCAAAAACATCAGCAAGCTAGCTCTGAGTTGGGTCATGGCTGGCTCGTACTGAATCGGTTTTATAGTACTGAACCTGTTTTATGAATTGAAGAACAAAGGCAGCATAAATACTGAAACTTGGCCTGGACTAGCGACCCAGGTACTCTGGTTCTCCTCCCCATGAAACAACAGCAAGGGCGCGCTGCGGGACGCCCCAGAATTGGTGATTCCTTTTTCCTTAACCCCTCTGGTGTCCTAGCTGTGAGAAGGCTGGGTTCCGACAAGGTCGGCAAGATGGCGGCAGACTTACTCTGAGACGACGGGGTTCCGTCAAGATCGGCAAGATGACCGCAGATCCACGGCAAGACGGCGGGTTTGCGCAAGGTCTACCGTCGCCGCCTTCTCCTGTCCATTGCGCGGCGCCGAAAGCTGGGCTTGAGACCTAATTAATCTATCTCCTCTCTAGATGCGATGCGACGAACTGAACTGCGCCGATTGAGCACATATATATACAGGTTTGGAGACCAATCCCTAGCTAGCTAGTATTGGTCCAGATTGGACTGCATTGGGAGACCTACTCACCTACGTATATGCGTATTTTTGCAGTTGTGGGATTGGACGTGGGAAGATCGATGTATGGATGAAGGAAACCGTCCTCGTGGAACGGATCAAGTGCGACGTTTGAAATTTTCGGGAGACGTAGCCGCGCTTGACATACAAAGAACGGACGATCCGATCGATTCTTTCTTTGAAACATTTTATTACTTGCGGAGGGTGGCATGGTGGGTGTTAAGTAATTTAGTGAAAGGATAAATCTGTCCAAAAAGGTGTTGGACTGCAAAAAATAGTCCGTCCTTTATTATTATTATATATATAGATATAGATTAGATATATAGATCATGTAGTTTTATTTAAAATTTGTATTAAGTATATTTTAAAAAATTGGTTCTAAAAAATAAGATTTTCACAATGGCACGATTTCTTGAGGTGTTTCTACAAGAATAGATACCTCTTTTAAGCACAAGAATTTTATCCTCTTCTTCCTTAGTTTTCAATCAAAACAAAATGTAATAAACTTGTACTAATGTAGAGGTAAGAAATAATCTATAACAAAGTTTATCAACTAAATACTGTTGGAACAATGAATGCTAAGTCCTCCTACATGGTCACGTATATGTATCAAGTGGAAATAGGTGAATCATTTTGGGAGTCCTGGTTGTTGTAAGCATATCAAGTGGAAATAGGTGAATCATATTCGGAGTCCTGGTTGTTGTAAGCATATTTTTTTACTGGAGATACCCATTGTAAATACAAAAGTATGGCCCTAGCTATGCTCCATTGTCTCCTGTATAGCTATGTTGTCTTTCATTTGTCTTCGTAAAATAGTTTTGTGCAGCGAAGTGCGGTACAAATAGAATACAGAAAATAATATTTGCCTCGCTCGGGTTTCACTTCATCATTTTCATTCATCTGTACCGTGTGGAGGCAAATAGGATAAAATTTCATGGATCCTACATAAGTTTTATCTTTGTCAATTTGGCATATTTTTGTTATGCATGGAAATAGGATCATCATGCAAGCTTTGAATAAAGTTGATGTTTTAAAGAGTCATAATGATTTTTAGGTGCACATTTTTTTTCACTTTACAGTTTGTTTTCCACTTTTCTCATATGATGTAATTGCTAGATATACCTGATAAATACTCGTCCAAACTTCTGACATAGTCTATGCAAAGACAACTCTACTAATGACACACTAGTCAAACTAGATCATTTTAAAGCTTGCTTCACATATGTACCCGTTAATCCTTTGAGAAATGTGACTAGTTACGCTGACATATATACCTATATGCATGAGCTGAGATGTTTGGTGAGATCGCTGTTACATTAGCGGCTAATGTTATATGCAAGTAGGTCAGAAACAATAATTTGGCATTATCTATGTTGACACATTATTGGAGTAATCTGAATGTGTATGCTCATTTTCTGATGGGTTTTAGAATTTTGACCACACTAATAAAAAATCATTCATTTTTGTTCCCTTAACCAAGCTCTAGCCGCAGTGTTATTTGAGGGAACATTGACTAAGTAGGATACATTTATCTAGGATTATATGAATTGTTTGGACATATCATGGATAGAACCTTGGATGTTCGCAAAACAACCCTATCTATGTAACTCTGTTATCTAGAACTGGCTCCAAGGAATGTGACTCTGTTATCTAGAACTGGCTCCAAGGAATGTGATCTGCTCTATATTTCCCTTGCTTTGCCGTTTGCTTTCTCCCTTCACATATGATTTTTCTCTTGCGGTCTTTCCACGCCGTGCTTTCATTCCTGTTTGCCCTTGAAATTGTTCCTCATAGTAATTTTAAGGCAGCCCGTCGTGTCATCTTATCTCAAAGAAGGTAATGTATGTTGTTGCATCGCCTGACATCGGCTGCATGGCACAAGGCAGGTTCTCTTTTGGTTTTCTGTTCCTAATATTTATTGTAGTGGTGTCGTCTCACTATTTTTCAGTTGTGCTTCTTTTTGCTTCACAAACTATATAGTGTAACGCTTCTTGACAGGATATGTCCTCTTCGTGCAAGTGCATGACAACATGTCATAAATTGATTTTCCCTTCTGTAAGAACATTGACTGCATGGGTATCCTTGGAGCCATAGTGTTTTAATCATTGTCCATTTAGTGCCTAAACTCCGTAATGTTATTAGATTTTGCAACATTCTTTTTGGAAAGTTTAGTAAATATAAAAATTGTACTAGAGAGGATACACATCTCTACTGCCATGAGACTACATGTCAGCAAGATTACTTGCATATCACCGGGGCCTAATAGATGAAAACTCATGCAAAAACTACCACATTGGCCACACTGTGCCAGGACCGATGCAAGCGGGGATGAAGCTTGCCTGTTCACCTAGTAATTCGTTAATTCCGAACGAGGCAAAACAATGTGTCTAGGCGGTGTATCGTGTAGTACCTATGTGGGCATTGCCGCATGCGGTGATCGATGGAAATGAGGCAACACAACTGCTGTGTATAGGCAGGCCTCACGTTCGTGTGCAGCTAGCGGCCTTGTCCCTCATGCACGACATCTGGCCCACCCTAATGCACTTGCCCATTTTTCATTTCAAGTATCGCTAAAAAAAAGTTTTGGACCGTGATGCGTGTTGACGTGGACATATCCTACGGGTACTCAAGTTTGGCATATATGGTCCAGATACGGCAGAAGCCCACGGCGTTGTCATGGCCCAATACAGGATTCGGGTAACTCACGGAACCTCTGATTGCTTGCAACACAAGACGAAGCTTAAGATAGAAAGTTTAAAGGGACGAACCCTAATCTGTAACCGACTTGACCTGCTACCTGAGACCTAGCCTATCTATATAAAGGCTAGGAGGGGGCGGCGAGGAGGACAAACACAACCCTAGTTTCCACAACCTCGCCAGATTGCATCTGCGCACTCCTATAACTTTTGACTCTCTCGATAATTCCATAAGCAGACAAGCAGGAGTAGGGACCTCTACGAGGCCTGAACCTGGGTAAACCTTGCGTCCCTATGTTCTTGTTTGCTAGCCGATTGATGCCTCCAGCGCTCCCTCCTTCTCCAAAACTCAAGTCCATAACAATGGGCATTGACGAGTTAAACCCTCGTCAATTGGCGCCGCCTGTGGGAACTAGGAGTGCTGATGTCGCGGCTTCTTCGGCCCCGTCAACCGCGATCTAGAACTCTGCAACAGTGGAGATTCGCTAGCTCTTCGGGGCTTTCGACTTCACCGTCCACACGCCGGCCACTCGCTCGGCTTTCGAGTCCGTGGGCGATGGGATCGGCCTGGTGATCGGGAACTTCTGCTTCTAGGTCGGTCAACTGGGCACACTTCGCCTGACCGACCAGCCGACAGCACCCGCGATTGCTCCAGCATCGTGGTTCCTACCACCAATCGGTACCCTCAGCGAACTCAACGCCCCAGCAATAGCTGGGAGCACAGACAGCGACAGCAGTCACGGATCCGATCTAGGTGGCTTGGCCACAGAAGATGGAGCTTACGGCTCCGGATCTGAAAGTTGCGGGAGCAACAGCTTCGCCAATCACTTCATGTGCGCCATCATCAACGCAGCCGACACCGACGTCAATCGCTAAAACACCGGTACCGACACTGGATCGACCAACTGCGGTATACCAGTCGCAAACGGTGGCCCCACTAACGGTGCGCCCACCAACAACGGGATGGGAGGAGAACCGCACCTCACGGCGAATGAGCGCACTGAAAAGCGCGTGCTGATCAAGCTCAACGACAATGAGTGGGCCCGGTGTCGAGAAGCTCTGCAGGGCAATCCTCTACCCCCTAACTCATCGCAAGACATGCTGATGGGCTACCGTTGGCTGCTGAAGGAAGAATTCAAGCACCAGCAGCAGGTAATCGCGCAACTCGACGTGCGCAGAAAGGCCGCGATCGAGCCTTCGGCGGGCTCATCTCTCCTCCCATGGAGGATCCTCCTCCAAAGGCAATGACTACGTGGCCGCCAAACGACGATCTCGAATGGCCCACCTCACTGACAAGGAACGTGAAGAGGCCGTGAGAGTCCTCGACTTCGGCTCCATGACGGTGGATACGCGGGGCAACGTGCTCCCGAAGACGCCCCAAGCAGCGGTGACAGCGGCCACCATGTACCTCCTCAACAACGAGCCATTGGCTGGAGACCCGCGATCTACCATGCACCGATCTACGATCGTGGGCCTGGGGCTAATCAAGGCTGCCCTCGTCAAACATCCAACACCGGAGCCGAAGAAAAGCAAGGCTCTGGCCAAATGCTACTCCTCACCCTCGTCCAGCGATGATAGCCACGACCTATCTTGACGTCGTCGCTCATGGCGGCATGATTAGGACTATGACGCGCGTGATGACATCACACGGTGTAAGGTCGAAAAAATGTGCGCAAGGCACGCTCTTTCGACTGACTCGAAAGATGATGAGGTGGAACTTTGCGGCGCCAGATGCTTCAGTAGAGCCATCAGGCAGAAGCGAATGCCTAAAGGGTTCAAACTCCCATCGGAGAACCCGAAATTTGATGGCCTACAGGACCTGAAGATTTGGCTGGAAGATCACATCTCCTCCGTCGGGCTACATGGCGGGAGCCGAAGCACGACCATGCAATGCGTACAACTACAGCTGTAGGGCGCCGCTCGCGCATGGCTCAACAACCTCCCACGCAGATCAATTCGTAGCTAGGAAGAGCTAGTCTATAGCTTTGTGCGCAACTTCAAGGGAACTTACAAAAGGCCCGCATCAATCGAAGAACTAAGAAGCTGCCATCAGAGATCTGGCGAGTCACTGTGCTAGTATATCCAGAGATGGTCTATCATCAAGAACTCCGCAGAAGACATCTCCGAGGACATTTCCGAGGATCGTGCAATCGATGTGTTCAATGGCGGCATACGCCGCAGAGAGCTCAGGAAGGAGCTAGGCCGCTCAAAGCCCAAAACAATCGACCACCTGATGGAAATCGTGAATCGGTGGGCCGATGGAGAGGACTCGGTGAAAAACCGTGCCTACTCCGACGACGACAACGACCTCGGGCGGAGACGCGACCGCCGAGGGAAACATCGAATGCGCGGATACGAGGACCATGATGAGGTCGACATGGTCTGAGCCAGCTACGCCGACAAACGCGACAACAACCGCAGTGGTGGATACCACGACAGCAGGAAAACCATGCAGGTGTGGCAACGCCGCATTCGCGAAGAGGCACCCGCAACATCCATCCAGGACAAAATGTCCAGACCATGCAACATGCACTTCTACATCGACAAGCACGACGGCAAGAAAAAGTCCAGCCACCTCCAAAAGGATTGCCGCGAGTTCCTCAAGCTCCACAAAGGCCTAGCCCAGATGAATCGCGACGCGATCAACCAAGGTTATGGAGCCGCCCCAGGCGCTATAGCACATGGAGCTCCTCCACCACCTCCCGGACCACCACCACCTATGGCTGCACCAGCTCACAACCATGGAGGCGAGGTGTACCCCCGGCCACTGGGGAACATGGGGATGATCCAAAAGGGTGGCCCCTTGATGACCCACAAGTATAGGGGGTGTATCGCAGTATTTTCGATAAGTAAGAGTGTCGAACCAAACGAGGAGAAGAAGGTGCTGGCTAGTGGTATGGATCAGGAATTCTCTGGAAATACTTAGCAAACGAATTTTTAGGGGTTTTTGATAAAGCAAGTAAACAAAGTACGGGCAAATAAAATACAGTAGGTATAAATGCAGTAGGTGGCCCAATCCTTTATGAGCAAAGGACTAGCCGGTTTTATTACTTAAGATGACCAAACGTTCTCGAGGACACATGGGAAGACTGTCAAGTACTTTCGCTTCATATAGTTGATTAATCTTCTTTAGCTTGCTAAGTGTTGTGTGGGTGAACCTGTGCTAATGTACTGCCCCATCCAAGACTAATACATACTTGTGATTATACCCCTTGCAAACATCCGTAAGTACAAGAAAGTAATTAAGGTAGAAACCTAACCACAGCTTTAAACTCTAAGACCCTAACGTCCCTTGTGCAATGGTTTCCTAACGGGGGTTCAGGTTTCTATCACTCCGGCAACCCCTACGATTAGTAGCCAAATACACAATGCATTCCCCTAGGCCCATATAGGTGAAGTGTCATGTAGTCGATGTTCACATGCCACCACTAGAAGAAGTACACCACAACTTAAATAACAATCTATTGAATGTTTCTCAACACAACTCCACTACTAACAACATGACTTCTCCGATGTCCTCAAGAACAAAACGAACTACTCACAAGACATCATATGGATCATGATCAGAGATGGAATAATGATGTATAACAATCTGAACATAAACAATAATTCAATGGTTCACTCAATAGCATCATCTACAAAGAGTAATCAACACCGGGAAAGTTTCCTCTATGAACTAATGCAAGATTCAACTCAATTGTTACAGCAATATGGAGATGGTGATGAGGGTGTTGATGGTGATGATGGTGGTGGTGATGATGATGATGATCCTGATGAAGTCCAGCTTGATGGTGGTGTTGATGGCGACGATCTCCCCTCTCAGGGAAGAAATTCCTCCGACAGAAATCTGTCTGCCGGAGAGATCTTTCTCTCTCGGTGTTTTCGGCCCCACAGAGCCGAAGGAATCTTTCTGTGGTCGCTCGTCGAGTCTTAGGGTTTCGGGCGGTTGATATACGCCAGAGGGGAGAGGCTGGAGTGGGCCAGGGTGGCCACACCACCTCCAGGCGCGGCCTAGGGCTGCCTGCGCCAGGGGGTGGTGTGGGCCCCCTGTGGCCCATCTCCACTCCGTCTTCTGGCATCCTTTGTCTTCTGTAAAAACAGGATTTTCCGTATATTTTCCCAGATTTTCTGATCTTCGTGAATTTTGCCTCCAAACAACACCTTTTCCATCAGAATCCTGACTGCAGCGGTCCATGCTCCAAAAGTCATCAACCTTGCAAAAACAGATGAAATAACATAAGTATCACCTCTCAATACGAAATATATCAATGAATAATAGTGAATTAAGACATAGAATAGTGATGCAAAATGGACGTATCAACTCCCCCCAACCTTAGACTTCGCTTGTCCCCAAGCGAAACTGATCTCAATAAACATGGCCTCAGATTTATGGAGTGAAGAGTCGATAAAAGAATACGGACAAGAAGCATCACATTCATCAAATGCATAGATCATAATAGAAGACAACTCACTATTATATAACTCAACTTGCAATGAGTAAAAGAAACACAATAAAGATACATAAAGTGAATCATAATTGGTAATGGCAAACTTAGCTCTTGGTCGAAGAATAGTTGAAAATTTGCTGGAGTTCATAAATAGCTGGTTTTAAATGATAGCTTTCAAAGTAGTAAACATCAAGATAAGAGCAATGTGCAAAACAAGGAACATAAGAAACATGAGTGAATAAATCATCATATGAATGAATGAAACACAACAACTCAAAGTACTTGCTGAGGTAGAAGGGAGTAGGTTTACTGACTCAACTACAAGGTAAAAGAAAGGCCCTTCAAAGAGGGAAGCAGGGATTGCAAGTCTCATAAAGAGCTCCCAAAAATTATGATACTTACTAGATTTCAGCTCTCATTGCCCCTATCATAGGCATATTTAGGTGATTAAGGTTAAAGTGATCAAATATGAGGATATGCATTGACAAGTTGTAAGTTGAGAATCTTATTTCCCTTGAATACGAGGGCCGCTCCTCATGCTACTCAAGTTTAGTCACCAGTAAGTTCTCGTTATCGTAAGCATATGTGTATCATTGAGAACCGCCAACGGGGTACCCATTGCCCGATGATACGGAAGAATCCCCATATCAAAATGACAAGGCAAGCAGACAACAAGCATCTCAGCAATCTTCTTATTTACCATGGGAATATGGTGCTTTTTTCTCTCTTTCCTCTTTTCATAATATCTCTTTTTTTCTTTTTTCTTTTCTCTTTTTCTCAATCTCTATCTCTTTTTTATAAGAAGAATGCTTCATAGATACTCGTTATGGTTACGCTGCAGGTTTCCACCATGTCAGCATGGATTAGACCAGCGGCTGAGGCGTTTCTCTAACACACATGCATAACTCCATGGACTTACAAGCTCCTCTTTCATTTCACACCGACGACATCCATAGACAAAAGAACATGATATCAACTTGGTACAAAGTACTAGTGCAATGTTGAAAGCGTTCCCCATGACAACATGGTTCTGCTAATTCACAACTTACAAAGCGCAAGCATATACGCAACATAGCTGAGCACAATGGTTCAAGTTTATTAAGTGAAAGAAAGTAAAGTGTGCCATCAAGTTCGTGAGAGCTTTAATCACTAATTTTCACATAACAAGTTTAATTTGGGAGGTAGATAAAACAAGAATTTACTTGGAATAGCAATAATGCTACTAGGTAGGTATGGTGGACACAAATGGCAAAGGTTTTGGTTTTAAAGGAGTGGATGCATGAGAAGAATACCCTCTCAGTACAGGTTTTTGGCTAGCAAGGCTAGGTAGCAAGTATAAGAGTTAAAGGAAACAACCAAACATACAAGTGATAAATACAAACATGCAATCTTCCTTGGAAGCACAAAAGATCTTAACTAGAGAATACTAAACTTATGAGCAAATCAAGAAAGAAAGATGATGAAATTATTTTTCTTTAGAGTACTTCTATCTTTTTCATTCAACTCTCAAAAATAGTGTTGCTACTGACCAAGACAGGTTTGCCAAAACCAACTAAATTAACTCAATGATCCCAAAGTGATACCAATACTAACAACAAGATCAATCATATAACCATGAATTGAAAACTAATAAAAGCTATGAAAAAAGAGTGAATGATAGAACTTCTCATTAGTATTCCATAACGGCAACTCACACCAAAGGATACATATCTAACGAGAGAGGGGACACTTCCATAATGTAAACCATACTACATAATAACTCCTCTATTCATGATATGACTCTACTAAAAAGGTAAAAAGATAGAAGATAGTGATGTGATACCGCGGCACTCCCCCAAGCTTGGAACAAGCCAAGGGGATGCCAAACCTGATGACGAATTACTCCTTTGGTGGTGGTGGTATCCTCTCGATGAGCTCTCTGATGAGTTTCCCCAAGTCCTCAATCTCGAAGGTGAGAGTATGAATCAACTCCGAGTTGTGCTCAATACGGCTCATGATCATTTCAGTTTGTGGATCCCAGCTCTTGTGATTCTTTTTACGTTCTTCCCTCTTGGAGTCTTCTTTTCCTGCCTGGTTATGGATAAAGGTATGGAAGGGATTCTTGGTGTGTGGAGGAAGTGACCGTGGAGCCAAACCGTGACGGGGAGCTTTCCCCCCAGTCTGCATCCGTGCAGTCCTTCTAACCCTGGCAGGTTTCGTCACCACTCCAATGCTTGCAATGGTAGTGTCGGTGTGCTTTGCCTCCTCTTCATCTTCACTTTTTTATCTCCTTCTCCTTCCCGGGGTCTTGGAGGTCTTCCTCCATAGGCTCCTTCCCTTTGTCCTTGGCGGACACCATTGTGCTTCTAAGCCTTCAAAGAGTATGTCCTAGTAGAAACAGATCGAAACAAAAACACGACGAAAACACGATATACGAACCTCGGGGGATCTGTGGGGTTATATATTACGAAGTTTCATATCAAAAGGAAGGTACTGGGAGAAAATGAGTCGGAGGCGGAGTCCGGGGTGGACTCACCACCTGGTGGCGCGGCCAGGGGTGGGCCCGCGCCACAGGGTGGTGTGGGCCACCCTGGCTCCGGTTCTGTCTCTTTTTCGCTTCGTAACTTTCCTTATTGACTGAAAACTGCAAAAATATAGTTGGATAGTATTTTCGCGAAACTTTTCTTACCAGAACTGTTACCTATTTGAAAACAGACTCTGCAGGTCTCTGAATTTGGTATCTAGTAGATTCTTTTGGAGTCACCACTTGAATAACATCAATATCTTCATCTTCATACACTTAATACTTGAGTCATAAAACCCTTCTCTTCCTTATTACACCATTATCTCCACTTCCTGGAAATTTCTCTCACACAAAACTTCACACAGTTCTCATTAGCAACATTAGTATAAGTGAAGTGACAAAACCTTTTGAGTCCAACTTCAACTGAAAACCATCAAAACATAAGCTACTGTAGCAACTCCTTCCAAAAACCCAAAAATATTTCAAAAAGGAAATCGAAAAAAGAAGCAAATGCAAGATTGGCAAAATCTGTCAAAACAGACCAGCAGGTAAAGATCAATTTTTTGAAAATCTTCTGTTGCTCAAATAAAAAAGTGCAAAACTAACGAAAGTTAAATAACAACCTGGGGCAGAAGCACAAAAAATTACAGCTCAATCCGACATACAGAGATCTCTCACGAAATTTTATGGTGAAGCACAAAAATCTGTTTCAGGACAGCAACTTCCCCAAATATTACTTCTCTCTCATTAGAGGTTGATCTTGACACAAAAACCAAACAAAACGGATAAGGAGCGGTTATTACTGAAGTAATAACTTCCAAGACTCAAAGAAACAAAAAAATAAACTGAAAGCAAAAACAAATTGGGTTGTCTCCCAAAAAGCTCTTTCTTTAAAGCCATTAAGATGGGCATTATAATTTTGAAGAAGCTCACAGGAATATGAATTGAAGTGAAAGAGAGCATTAAGAAGCAAAAACACACACACATTTAAGTCTAACCCACTTCCTATGCAAGGGGATTTTGTAAACAAACAAGTTGTTGAAACCAGAGGCTACTTGCATAAGAAGGCAAAAGAAGTGCAACATAAAAACTTTCAGCATGAAACGAGGAAACTTGATATTATTGAGATGCATACGAACACTTTTCCCTCTCTCATAGTAACTTTCAGTATCATGCATAAACTTAACAATATAGATATCACAAGTACCATCATAGCAATGGTCACTTATTCTAATAGAAAACACAGGAATACTAGCTCTCATAACACTACTATGTGAAACAATATTAGAGGTATCCTTACAAAGGATAGTGTGTCCCTCTACTTCATATTTTGTAACAAAGTCTTTCACATTTGCTATTATAGGTTCATCAACCATTTGTTTATTAGGTTCAACAGCTTCATTCATACTTTCATTAACCATACTAGCTATCATAGAATGCTCCTTTAGCTTAACTAGAAAAGGCATTTTCTCAATATAAGGATCAGGTAAAACATGATTAGCAGTATAAACTTCAGTATTTCTTGCAGGAACACTCTTAGCAATATCTTTATAAGGTTCATGATAATTATTCCACTTCTTTTTAGGCACTTCAATGTAGGAAGCAAAAGCCTTAAAATAAGAAGCAATAGCTTGAGAGTCTAGACCATAAGCATTTTTAATGTTCTGAAAGTCATCAGTTCCCATAAAAGATTCAATGCATTCATAATCATAATTTATACCTGACTTTCTACCTTTGTCATTCTCCCAAGCTTCAGCATTATCTTGAATACGGTCCAGAAGATCCCATTTAGCTTCTTCTTCCATGTGAGTGAATGATCCAGCACAAGAAGCATCCAATAAATCTTTATCATGTAGAGGGAGCCTTGCATAAAAGTTATTGATAATAATATTGTTGGGGGGCTCATGAATGGGACATTTGAGCATTAGTAACTTCAATCTCCCCCAAACTTGAGCTGTACTCTCTCCATCAAGAGGCCAAAAGTTGTATATTTGATTCCGATCTTTATGAATCTCACTAGGAGGATAAAATTTTGAATAAAAGAGAGACACTATTTCCTCCCATTCCAGAGCTTGACCATTCTTCAGCAGCTTATACCATTTCTCAGCTCTTCCTTTTAGTGATAATGAGAATAACTTCTTCTTAACTTGATCTATAGTAATACCTGCACACTTGAACAACCCGCATAATTCGTGTATAAAGAGCAAATGATCACCGAGATGGATAGTTCCATCCCCAGCATAGTAATTATCCATAACACGATCAATAATTCTTGTAGGTATTTTGAAAACATCATTCTCAGCAGGTGGTGGCTTATCTACTACCTAAGCAGTGGTAGTAGCATTACCAAATAAGAAACTCAGCGAATTATCCATAATGAAAATAAAGCAACTAGCAGGACTAAACAATACTCACAGTAGAAGTTTCCTTTACTAGTTCCACTCTCCAGTAGCGCTTCACTCCCCGGCAACAGCGCCAGAAAATAGTCTTGATGACCCACAAGTATAGGGGGTGTATCGCAATATTTCCGATAAGTAAGAGTGTCGAACCCAACGAGGAGCAGAAGGTGCTGGCTAGTGGTATGGATCAGAAATTCTCTGCAAATACTTAGTAAACGGATTTTTAGGGGTTTTTGATAAAGCAAGTAAACAAAGTACGAGCAAATAAAAGACTGTAGGAATAAATGCGGCAAGTGGCCCAATCCTTTATGAGCAAAGGACAAGCCGGTTGTATTACTTAAGATGACCAAACATTCTCGAGGACACATGGGAAGACTCTCAAGTGCTTTCGCTTCATATAGTTGATTAATCTTCTTTAACTTGCTAAGTGTTGTGTGGGTGAACCTGTGCTAATGTACCGCCCCATCCAAGACTAATACATACTTGTGATTATACCCCTTGCAAACATTCGTAAGTATAAGAAAGTAATTAAGGTAGAAACCTAACCACAACTTTAAACTCTAAGACCCTTACGTCCCTTGTGCAATGGTTTCCTAACGGGGGTTCAGGTTTCTGTCACTCCGGCAACCCCTACGATTAGTAGCCAAATACACAATGCATTCCCCTAGGCCCATATAGGTGAAGTGTCATGTAGTCGACGTTCACATGACACCACTAGAAGAAGTATACCACAACTTAAATAATAATCTATTGAATCTTTCTCAACACAACTCCAATACTACCAACATGACTTCTCCCATGTCCTCAAGAACAAAATGAACTACTCACAAGAAATCATATGGATCATGATCAGAGATGGAATAATGATGTATAACAATCTGAACATAAACAATAATTCAATGGTTCACTCAATAGCATCAACTACAAAGAGTAATCAACACCGGGAAAGTTTCCCCTATGAACTAATGCAAGATTCAACTCAATTGTTACAGCAATATGGAGATGGTGATGAGGGTGCTGATGGTGATGATGGTGGTGATGATGATGATGATCCCGATGAAGTCCAGCTTGATGGTGGTGTTGATGGTGACGATATCCCCTCTCCGGGAAGGAATTCCCTCGGCAGAAATCTGTCTGCCGGAGAGATCTTTCTCTCTCGGTGATTTCCGCCCCGCAGAGGCGGCGGAATCTTTCTGTGGTCGCTCCTCGAGTCTTAGGGTTTGGGGAGGTTGATATACGCCAGAGGGGAGAGGCTAGAGTGGGCCAGGGTGGCCACACCACCTCCAGGCGCGGCCTAGGGCTGCCCGCGCCAGGGGGTGGTGTGGGCCCCATGTGGCCCATCTCCACTCCGTTTTCTGGCATCCTTAGTCTTCTGGAAAAATAGGATTTTCCGTATATTTTTCCGATTTTCTGATCTTCGCGAATTTTGCCTTCAAACAACACCTTTTCCATCAGAATCCTGACTGCAGCGGTCCATGCTCCAAAAGTCATCAACCATGCAAAAACAGATGAAATAACATAAGTATCGCCTCTCAATACGAAATATATCAATGAATAATAGTGAATTAAGACATAGAATAGTGATGCAAAATGGACATATCACCCCTCAAATCGAACGCAGAAGGCAATCACTTGCCAAGTCAATCTGGCGACGAACTCTCCGCCATCCACCACTGAGTACCTCAGTGGCAGCGAGTCCTGCATCACCTTCAAAAAAGTGACCACCCGCGCCAAGTACCCCGCCCAGGACACTGTCCCCTGGTACTCGAGGCACAGATCGACAGGTTCAAGGTGAGTCGTGTCTTTATGGACGGCGGAAGTGGCATTAACCTCATGTTCGTGAGTACCTTGCGAGCAATGCGGATAACGCTGACATGTCTGGAAGTGTCAAACACGACATTCCACGACATCGCCCCAAGGAAGGGCGTATACCCCTGGGCAAAATGAACTTCGACATCATATTCGGCACGCTGCAAAACTTTCAGTGAGAGCGCATTGACTTTGAAGTCGTTGACTGGCCCTCACAGTACCACTGCATCCTCGGACGTGTCGCGTTCGCAAGGTTCATGGCAGTGCCACATTACGCCTACCTGCAGATGAAAATGCCAGGCCCAAACAGGGTCATCACAATCAATGGAAGCTTGGAGATATCCGACAACTATGACAGGGAATTCAACAGAATCTCCTAGTCCTTCAGCATGGAAGAGGAACTCGCAAGATTGAAGGAGTCGATATACAACAGTCTGCCTCCTATGAGCAAGCCAAGCTCACCTGACCTCTCCTTCGACTCGTCGGTGCACACCAAGAAATTCCAGGTCCACCCAATGGACCCAGCCAAGACGGACCTCATCACCAACAACTTGAGTTCCGCATAGGAACTCGTGCTCATCGAATTCCTCCATGAGCACTGGGAAATCTTCGCCTGGTGTCCAGCGGACATGCCAGGATTTCCTAGGGAATTTGCCAAGCATTCACTCAATATGAATCCAGACGCAAGGCCAGTCAAGCAGACGATACGGCGACTGTCTGAACCAAGAGCAAAAGCAGTCTGTATGGAGATCAATAGACTCCTCGACGCAAATATCATACGCGAGATCAAGGAAAGCACCTTGCTCGCCAATACAGTGCTTGTGCCTAAAAATACATGGATATCCTACGGATGTGCATGGACTTCACCTCCTTGAATAAGCACTGCGCAAAGGATCACTTCCCATTGCCACGGATCGATCAAATAATCGACTCCGCTGCGGGATGTGAGCGCCTCTGCTTCCTCGACGCATACTTAGGCTAAAACAGATTCGAATGAAGGAGGAAGACCAAGAGAAGACGGCATTCATGACACCCTTCGGTGTGTTCTGCTACAACACGATGCCCTTTGGGCTAAAAAACGCGGGAGCCACCTATCAGCGGTGCATGCAGGCTTGCCTCAAGAACCAACTTGGTCGTAATATTCAAGTCTACGTCGACGACGTCGTTATCAAAACCAAAGAGGAGGCCATGTTAATCGATGATCTCCGCGAGACCTTCGATGAACTCAACCGCTACCGGATCAAGCTCAATCCGAAGAAATGCGCCTTCGGCATACCATTTGGGCAACTGCTCGGGTATCTCATCTCTGCGAGAGGGATCGAAGCAAACCTGAAGAAAATAAAGGCCATACTGGCCATGGAGAAGCCAAAGAACGTAAAAGGCGTCCAACAACTGGCTGGGCGAATCGCAACGCTCAGTCGATTCATCAGTTGAATGGGTGAAAAGGCGCTGCCCTTCTACCAACTTCTCCACAAGGCTAACAAGTTCGAGTGGACAGACGAAGCACAAGAAGCATTTGAAGACCTCAAGTGTCTACTGTCCACCTCGCCAGTACTGGTGACGCCTCGCGAAAAGGAACCGTTGATGATGTACATCTCCGCCACCAACTAGGTGGTCAGCATTGTGCTCGTGGTGGAGCGAGCCGAAGAAAATAAAGTCCATGGGGTGCAGCGCCCAGTATACTACCTCAGCGAGGGGGTTGTTCGTTTGTGGTACCAAAGTTCCCGGACGAGTGCACCGCGGTACCTAAGTTGCCTGAAATTGCCACGTTTCGAAATTTTGGGACGCCAACTACCGAGAGGGGCCATTTCGAGGCAAACTCATCTCACCCTACCAAATCCAAACATTCCGTGAAACTACCCTGTGAAGTAGACGGTCGGGACCCCCATATCAGTAATATTTCCGTGCGCGAGCGCCAGCGCGGCGACCACATAGGCAAAACGAGGGACCAAAAGGAGCATGGTGTGTTGACCAAATTCACAAATCCACTTCCTCCCTCCTTTCACATGAACCCTAGAACCGGCGGCATCGAAATCCCCTCTCCAACCAGAATGATCTCTTCGGGCATTTGAATTCCGGCGCCAAGTTGCTGCACCTACTCGCTGGTACCGAGATCTAATGTTGAATGTCGTGCTAGCCGTTGTGACGATCTAGCCCGCCTCTACCACCGACAAGCTGAGAAGCACGAAGGATGGCAGATCCTATTACCGAGGAAGAAGTACCTTTGGCTAATTGCGGGTGAGCTACTCTTCTCTTTGCTATTCGCACTACCTATAACTGCTAGCTGGCTATTGGCATTACAGGGATAGACCGAACCTAGAATTGTTTGCTAGCACGAGCTGACAAACAATTCTTATCTTTTGTCCCCAATTTTCTGTTAAGTAGTATCTCCGCTGAACCCAAATACACGGTTATGATCACCCTCTGTGGCTACCACACTAAATTAGCAGATGGGAAGAGCAAGTGGAATCAAGCTTGCTGTCTGAAGATGGAAGTAGCGCCTGTGCAGTTATGCACTATCCTTGGTATGGTTGCTGCTGTGCGTGAACTTGCTTAAATGGGGCCGGAGCAGACTGCACGGTTCAACTTCATTGATGAACGAGGCTTCACGGTTCCTATAGCGTGTGACAGTCAGCTAATTGGGTTGATGAAACATTTTGCTAGGCTTCGCATGGTTATGCTGATTTGTAACATACTGGATGTGGAAGCTCCTGCTACTGGGAGTCGCCCAGCTATTATTGGACAGGGTGGTCTAACTCGAACCCCTGCTGTTATTGAGCAAAATGTGGTTCCTCGTCCGTGACATGCTTCTGTCAGGCAACCTCCTCGTAGGAGTCCCCATATTGCCATTGTGGAAAACTCTACTCTGGAATCTGTTGGTACTGGTCGTCCCCGTGGTGTTGTTGCTCCGGCAGCTGCTAACCCAATTCATGCCGCTGTTGAGCAAAATAAGGCTTCCGGAGGCTGCCCCGCTGTTGTTGCCAAGACCGATGCCTTGTGTGCTGCTCCTCCTTGACACCGTGCTCAAGTTGTGCGAACCCGTGCTCTGGAATCTGCTGGTACTGGTCATCCCCGTGTTCTTGTTGATCTAGCTGCTGTTGACCCAATCCCTGCCGTTGTTGAGCAAACTAAGGCTTCCAGAGGCTGCCCCACTGTTGTTGCAAAGACTGCTGCCTTGTGTCCTCCTTGAACCCATGCTCAGGTTCAGCGAGCTATTGGTCTGGAGCTAGCTCATGGTCTGGACTCTGCTAGCGCTCGAAACACTGTTGTTGTGGGAACTGCTCCTGATCGTCGATGTGGCATGACAACAGCTGATCATATTGTGGCTGCCGTTAGCCGGGGCCCTGCCTGTCCACCATGTATTGTAGCTCCCGCTGCTAAGGGCCCTCGCCTTGCTCTTGGTCCTGGTACTTCCACCAAGGTTGATCCAGCTAACGATGACGCTGGTGATGGCGACGGTGGCATTGTGGCTGGGTCTGATTGTGCCGCTCCACCTCTCGAACTTCTCGGAGGTTTCTATCCTACAGAACCTGATGATGGCAAAGTAATTGTTCGTATCGGTGTCGCGGATTATACTGCAAAATTAGATGATGGCACAGAAAAATTCTATGATGAGTTTGATGTAATCCTTGGCAGATACGATCCTGAAGTGGTAGAGTTATCTGACCTGATGGCATCGTTATGTGTGAAGGTGTTGTGGGGGTCCTCCCAGGAAGCACGTTTGTTATATTTTGGTTACAGGAGCAAAAAGGCTATCGAAGTGAAAGATACTAGGGATTTAGGCGTACCGTTTACAAGGAAACATTATAGAGGTGAAGTGTACTTCCACTTGATAGTGCAAATGGTTGGAGAGGAATTGGATCTCGACAATAGAGATGATGGACTTTTAGAAGGCATGCGTGACCTGATCCATGGCATCACTGGGGCTGGTGCAACTAAGGGTAGCTTCGAACAGAGGACAGTCTTATAGAGGAGCGTCATAAAGAGGAGCAGGAAGAGCATCCCCAGAAAGGGAACCCCGAAGAAGAACATCACCAAGGAGACCACGCCAGAGAAGAGGACGCCCAAGAGTCGCACAAAAAAAGGCACCACACCGCAGAGTACACCCCTGAGATCCAGTCAAAATGCCACACCAAAAGGTAGCAGCCAAAACGCTAAGAGGGCTAGCATGATTGTGAACACTCCCAGGAGTGGTAGCAAAGAGGCGAAGATGGCCAACACGGAGGCTACCACACCCAGTGGGAGCAGAAGAAATACTAATTTGGAGCGGAACACGCCGCTGAGGTCAGGCAATAATGCTAGCATGAAGGAGAACACGCCCAATAGTAGATGCAAAAGGGCTAATTTGGAGCGGAACACGCCGCTGAATAATGTCAGCACGAAGGAGAACACGCCCAATAGTAGAAGCAAAAGGGCTAATTCAAGGAAGAACACGCCATAGAGGTCAGGCAATAATGCCAGCACCCTGGAGCCAACACCCGTGAGGGGAGGCAGGCAGGAGATCACACCCAAGAGCGGCAGCAAAAAGCCTAGTTCGATGCGGAATGGAACGCAAATGTCAAGCCCTACTGATACCATCAGGAAAGATTACATCAGGAAGGAGGATGTACACATGAAGAGCAACAGGGTTCTATACAGTCAAGATGAAATTGATTCTGACTGTTGTTTGTCTACTGAAGTACCTGGTGTAGGGGTTCGTAGCATGGAAAACAAAAAATTTCTATCGCATACAAACAAACAAGCCAAGATCTATCTACTAGATTGCAGCAACGAGTCGATAGAGGAACTCACCCTCGAAGATTCCAAAGCGGTTAACGAGAGCAGATTCTCGTGGGTGATGTAGTCGTACTCTTTCCGATCTCAAGATCGCGTAGACGATCCTTCCAGCGCCACGTTCCGGCAGCGCTCCCGCAGTCGGTCACACGTTCGGTACTCGACGAAGACCTTCCTCTCCCTTGTTCCAGCAGGCAGCGGAGGTTGTAGCACTCTCCTCGCGATTCCGGCAGCACAACGGCGTGGTACCGGAAGTAGAGGGGAAATCCCGCAGGGCTTCGCCTTAAGCCGGTGCGAGTATGGTGGAGCTTATGAGAGAGGCTATTAGTGGTCTAGTAATTAGACACACCAATTAGAAGGCTCTAAATCAATTAGAAGGCTCTAAACCGAAATAGCTCTAAACCGGGGTTTAGGTCTAGGGTTTAGTTTAGAGGATAGGAACTAGTGTGTGCTAGGAGGGGAGGCCCTGCCCCTCCCTTTATAGGTGGGAGGGCCGGCGGCCAAGGGGAGGAGTCCCTCCCCAAGTCGGCCTTGGGAGGCGCGCCGGCCAAGGGGACTCCTCCCCCAAGTCGGTTTCCTCTTCTCCTCCTCTTTCCACTTTCCAAAACTTGTCGTTTGACTTTCAAACTAGCCGTTTGACTTTTCAATTTAGGATTTAAATAAACCCTTTATTTTGGACAGCGAGAACACTTAGTACATGATGCAATCATTCCAATATGTAATGACACATTCATGTACCCTTCCCCCTCCGGAGTGCCGGACATTCCAGGACCTTCTAGAATGTTCCCGATGAAACCACCAGAACCATTCCCGAACTCCGAAACGGAACTTTCCTTATATGAATCTTATTCTCCGGACCATTCCGGATCACCTCGTGATATCCCGGATCCCATCCGAGACTCCGAACAACATTCGGTCTCTTTCTCATAATACCATAACTACTCAAACAACGTCGAATCCTTAAGTGTGTCTCCCTACGGTTCGTGAATTATGCGGACATGATCGAGACACTTCTCCGAACAATAACCAATAGAGGAATCTGGAAATTCATATGGCTCCCACATATTTCTACGATTACTTTGCGATCGAATGAACCACTTACATACGATACCAATTTCCCTTGTTTCACGATATGTTACTTATCCGAGGTTATGATCGTCAGTATCTCTGCATACCTAGTTCATCCTCGTTACTGATAAGTACTCTTTTCTCGTTCCCGTGATATGTGATCCCTTGTGACCAAGTCACATGCTTGCAAGCTAATTGGATGACATTTCACCGAGAGGGCCCAGAGAATATCTATCCGTCATGTGGATGGACAAATCCCACTCTTGATCCATGTGTTTCAACCAATACTTTCCGAACACTCAATACCACCTTTATAGCCACCCTGTTACGGTGTGGTGTTTGATGACATCAAAGCATCCATCCAGTAAAGGTGATATGCATGATCTCATGGTCGAAGGAATTAGGTTACTATGTATCAGAAAGCATATAGCAATTGAACTATTGAAATGACTTGATCTTTATGCTACGCTTGTCTATAGGAGTATGTCCACCATATCATTCTCCTAACGATATGATCTTGTTGTTTGATAACATCTCAATGTTCATGATAGGGAAACCACAATCATCAATCAACCAACAAGCTAGTGAAGTATAGAGGCTATACTAGGGACTTCAATTTAAGTTTACAATTCACACAAGTATTAATGTTTCCTTGTTAATACTATTATAGCATGAATATAAACATTTATCATAAACACAAAGATATAATAATAACTATATTTATTATTGCCTCTAGGGCATATCTCCAACAGTCTCCCACTTGCACTAGAGTCATCTAATCTAGATTTACATGGTAATATACCGAACACCCATGGCAGTTTGGTGTTGGTCATGTTTTGCCCTCGGGAGAGGTTTAGTCAACGGATCCGCCACATTCAGATCTGTGTGTACTTTGCAAATCTTTATATCCCCATCCTGGATATGTTCTCGAATAGCATGGAAACGCAGCTTGATATGCTTCAGCTTCTTGTGTGACCTTGGTTCTTGCGCATTGGCTATGGCGCCTATGTTATCACAGTAGATAGACATTGGGTCCAGCGCACTTGGAACCACACCCAGCTCTGTAATGAACTCTTTCATCCATATCGCTTCTTGTGAAGCCTCTGAAGCAGCCATGTATTCCGATTCAGTTGAAGATCTCGCCACAACGCTTTGCTTTGCACTCCTCCAGCTAACTGCTGCACCATTCAAAATAAATACGTATCCAGATTGTGATTTAGAATCATCCGGATCGGTGTTCCAACTAGCATCGGTGTAACCATTAACAACGAGCTGTTCATCACCTCCATAAGAAAGAACCATATCCTTAGTTCTTCTCAAGTACTTAAGGATGTTTTTGACCGCTGTCCAATGATCCACTCCTGGATCACTTTGATATCTGCTAGTTAAACTAACAGCATATGCAATGTCGGGTCTAGTACATAGCATGGCATACATTAGAGATCCTATGGCTGATGCATAGGGAGTCTTACTCATCCTTTCTCTATCTTCTGCCGATGTCGGACTTTGAGTTTTACTCAAGGTCGTATTGGGCAACATGGGCAAGAACCCTTTCTTGCTATCTTCCATTCCAAACCTCTTTAGAACTTTGTCCAAATATGTACTTTGTGACAATGATATTTGGCGTTTCGATCTATCTCTATAAATCTTTATGCCTAATATGTAAGCTGCTTCGCCAAGATCCTTCATTGAAAAACTATTATTCAAGTACTCTTTGACACTATTAAGAAGGTCTACATCATTCCCAATCAACAATATGTCATCCACATATAGTATTAAGAATGCTATAGAGCTCCCACTCACTTTCTTGTAAATACAAGCTTCTCCATAAGTTTGTATAAAACCAAAACTTTTGATTACCTTATCAAAACGTTGATTCCAACTTCGGGATGCTTGCTTCAATCCATAGATGGACCGTTGAAGTTTGCATACCTTGTTAGCATCTTTAGGATCGACAAAACCTTTGGGTTGCATCATATACAACTCTTCATCAATGTCTCCATTGAGGAATGCTGTTTTGACATCCATCTGCCATATCTCATAATCATAATATGCAGCGATTGCTAACATAATCCTCACAGACTTTAGCTTCGCTACCGGTGAGAAAGTCTCATCGTAGTCAACTCCTTGAATTTGTCGAAACCCTTTTGCGACAAGTCGAGCTTTATAGACAGTAACATTACCATCAGCATCTGTTTTCTTCTTGAAAATCCATTTGTTCTCGACAGCCTTCCGGCCATCCGGTAAGTCCACCAAAGTCCATACTTGGTTTTCGTACATGGATCCAATCTCGGATTTCATGGCTTCTTGCCATTTATTGGAATCTGGGCTCATCATCGCTTCCTCATATGTCTCGGGGTCATCGGTGTTGTCCACCAACATGACATTCATAACGGAATCATACCAATCTGGAGTGGTACGAGTTCTCGTTGACCTCCGAGGTTCTGTAGCAACTTCAACCGAAGTTTCATGATCACCATCATTAGCTTCCTCTCTTATTGGTGCAGGCACCACAGGAACTTCTTCCGGTGTTGCGCTACTCGCAATTTCGAGAGAAGGTTCGACAACCTCGTCGAGTTCTACTTTCCTTCCAGTCACTTCTTTCGAGAGAAATTCCTTCTCTAGAAAGGATCCATTCTTAGCAACGAAGATTTTGCCTTCGGATCTATGATAGAAGGTATACCCAATAGTTTCCTTCGGGTATCCTATGAAGACGCATTTTTCCGCTTTGGGTTCAAGCTTGTCCGGCTGTAACTTCTTTACATAGGCTTCGCATCCCCAAACTTTAAGGAACGACAATTTAGGTTTCTTCCCAAACCATAATTCATATGGTGTCGTTTCAACGGATTTAGACGGTGCCCTATTTAAAGTAAATGCGGCTGTTTCTAATGCATAACCCCAAAATGATAGTGGTAAATCTGTAAGTGACATCATAGAACGAACCATATCTAAGAGAGTTCGATTACGACGTTCAGACACACCATTACGCTGTGGTGTTCCCGGCGGTGTCAACTGCGAAAGTATTCCACATTTCTTCAAATGCTCGCCAAACTCGTAACTTAGATATTCACCTCCACGATCAGAACGTAGAAATTTAATCTTCTTGTTACGTTGATTCTCTACTTCACTTTGAAACTCCTTAAACTTCTCGAAAGTTTCGGACTTATGTTTCATGAAATAGATATACCCATATCTACTCAAGTCATCCGTGAAGGTAAGAACATAACGATAACCACTGCGCGATGCTACACTCATTGGACCACACACATCGGTATGTATGATTTCCAATAAGTCTGTAGCTCGCTCCATTATACCAGAAAATGGAGTCTTAGTCATTTTACCCATCAGACATGCCTCGCATCTTTCAAGTGATTCAAAATCAAGTGATTCAAGAAGTCCATCGGAATGGAGTTTCTTCATACGCTTCACTCCAATGTGACCAAGACGACAGTGCCACATATAGGTCGAATTATCGCTTGATTTCAAACGTTTAGCTTCAATGTTATTGATATGTGTATTTCCACTATCGAGATTCAATATGAATAGACCATCTATCAAAGGTGCATGTGCATAAAACATATTACTCATATAAATCGAACAACCATTATTCTCGGATTTAAACAAGTAACCGTCTCGCAATAAACAAGATCCTGATATAATGTTCATGCTTTAACGCAGGCACCAAATAACAATTATTTAAGTATAAAACTAATCCCGATGGTAGATGAAGAGGTAGCGTGCCGACCGCGATCACATCAACCTTTGATCCGTTTCCTACGCGCATCGTCACCTCGTTCTTCACTAGCTTCCGTTTATTCTGCAGCTCCTGTTTCGAGTTACAAATATGAGCAACCGAACCAGTATCAAATACCCAGGCACTACTACGAATACTAGTGAGATACACATCAATAACATGTATATCAGATATACCTTTCTTCTTGATGTTGCCGTTCTTCAAATCCGCCAAGTACTTTGGGCAATTCCGCTTCCAGTGACCTTCTCCCTTGCAGTAAAAGCACTCAGTATCAGGCTTGGGTCCAGCCTTGGTCTTCTTCGTCGGTATGGTAACTTTCTTACCACCCTTCTTGAAGTGTCCCTTCTGCTTAGACTTGCCTTTCTTGAATTTGGTGGTCTTATTGACCATCAACACTTGGTGCTCTTTCTTGATCTCCACTTCTGCAGATTTTAACATAGCAAATAGTTCTGGCAACTCTTTGTTCATGTTCTGCATGTTGTAGTTCATCACAAAGTTCTTGTAACTTGGTGGTAGTGATTGGAGGATGCGGTAAACCCCCAAAGTATTAGGAATCACTATACCCAAACTTTGAAGTTTATTTGCGTGCCCAGACATCTTAAGCACATGCTCACTGACGGAGCTACCCTCTTCCATCTTGCAGTTAAAGAACTTTTCAGAAGCTTCATAACTTTCAATTGCCGCATGAGTCTCAAAAATTAATTTGAGATCCTCGACAATATCATATGGGTCTGACTCTTCAAACCTTTTCTGAAGCTCCGATTCTAAACCATACAAGATAGCACACTGAACTATGGAGTACTGATTCTTCCGAGCAAGGTAAACATTCTTTACTTCATCGGTAGCATCAGCTGCAGGTGGGTCACCTAGCGGTGCATCCAGCACATAGGTCAAATTACCAGCTGTGAGGACAATCCTCAAATTGCGGAACCAATCCGCGAAGTTGCTTCCATTGTTTTTCAACTTTTCTTTCTCTAGGAACGCATTAAAATTGATGGTAGGGGCTGCCATTGATCTACAACATATTTGCAATAGTTTGGACTAAGTTTATGACAAATTGAGTTCAAATTAATTAATGAAATTAAACTAGGTGAACTCCCACTCAAAACAACATCCCTCACATTGTTTTAGTGATCACACGAACCAAATCCACTACATCAACACCGATCATCACGAGAGTTGATATAGTTTCAATGGCGAACAATCATCATGTTCATCATATCTACTATATGATTCATGCTTTACCTTTCGGCGATCCGTGTTCCTGAGTCCATGTCTGTACATGCTAGGCTCGTCAAGATCAAACCTTAGCTACCACATAAGCAAATCTGGCTTGCTTACGTTGTATTCACCCGCGGAATCAAAGACACCCGATCATCACGTGGTGCTTCGAAGCAGCAAGCTTTGGCAACGGTGCATACTAAGGGTGAACACTTTAGAACTTGAAATTTATGTGCATGAGGGATCATCTTATAATGCTACCGTCGTCTACTAAGCAATACAAGATGCATAAAGGATTAACATCACATGCAATTCATAATATGTGATATGATATGGCCTTTCTTCTTTGTGCTTCCGATCTCCATCTTCAAGCACGAACATGATCTCCATCATCACCGGCATAGCATCAAGGTCAATGACGCTTCTTCATGGTTGTCGTCCACCAGCTTCAACTATTACAACTATTTTGAATAGACACGCAGGTCTTAACAGAAATTAAAGACAACCATATGGCTCCTGCCGGTTGCCAACTTACAATAAGGAACATTGCATACATCAAATATAATCACAATCATGGCCATATCACATCACTGCACACCCCTGCAAAACAAAGTTAGACGCTTCTACTTTCTTTGCATATTTTACGTGGTTTGGGGCTTTCAATAAGTGTCGTTCTAACTTACGAACAAGAACCACAACATTGATACTAGCATTGTTGATTACCCGTTGTAAATTGGATCTTTACTATGCTAGGAGAAACAGGCACCCGCAAAGCCACTTATGCAATACAAGTTGCATGTCAAGCGTGGAGCAAGTCTCATGAACGATGTCATGTAAGGTTAGCCCGGGCCGCTTCATCCCAACATACCGCAAGATGCAAAGTACACAAAAAGCAATCTACAATAAAAGCATCAACGCCCACAATGACCATTGTGTTCTACTCGTGCAACAGATCTACATATAGACACGGCTCTGATACCACTGTAGGGGTTCGTAGCATGGAAAACAAAAATTTTCTATCGCATACAAACAAACAAGCCAAGATCTATCTACTAGATTGCAGCAACGAGTCGATAGAGGAACTCACCCTCGAAGATTCCAAAGCGGTTAACGAGAGCAGATTCTCGTGGGTGATGTAGTCGTACTCTTTCCGATCTCAAGATCGCGTAGACGATCCTTCCAGCGCCACGTTCCGGCAGCACTCCCGTAGTCGGTCACACGTTCGGTACTCGACGAAGACCTTCCTCTCCCTTGTTCCAGCAGGCAGCGGAGGTTGTAGCACTCTCCTCGCGATTCCGGCAGCACAACGGCGTGGTACCGGAAGTAGAGGGGAAATCCCGCAGGGCTTCGCCTTAAGCCGGTGCGAGTATGGTGGAGCTTATGAGAGAGGCTATTAGTGGTCTAGTAATTAGACACACCAATTAGAAGGCTCTAAATCAATTAGAAGGCTCTAAACCGAAATAGCTCTAAACCGGGGTTTAGGTCTAGGGTTTAGTTTAGAGGATAGGAACTAGTGTGTGCTAGGAGGGGAGGCCCTGCCCCTCCCTTTATAGGTGGGAGGGCCGGCGGCCAAGGGGAGGAGTCCCTCCCCAAGTCGGCCTTGGGAGGCGCGCCGGCCAAGGGGACTCCTCCCCCAAGTCGGTTTCCTCTTCTCCTCCTCTTTCCACTTTCCAAAACTTGCCGTTTGACTTTCAAACTAGCCGTTTGACTTTTCAATTTAGGATTTAAATAAACCCTTTATTTTGGACAGCGAGAACACTTAGTACATGATGCAATCATTCCAATATGTAATGACACATTCATGTACCCTTCCCCCTCCGGAGTGCCGGACATTCCGGGACCTTCTAGAATGTTCCCGATGAAACCACCAGAACCATTCCCGAACTCCGAAACGGAACTTTCCTTATATGAATCTTATTCTCCGGACCATTCCGGATCACCTCGTGATATCCCGGATCCCATCCGAGACTCCGAACAACATTCGGTCTCTTTCTCATAATACCATAACTACTCAAACAACGTCGAATCCTTAAGTGTGTCTCCCTACGGTTCGTGAATTATGCGGACATGATCGAGACACTTCTCCGAACAATAACCAATAGAGGAATCTGGAAATTCATATGGCTCCCACATATTTCTACGATTACTTTGCGATCGAATGAACCACTTACATACGATACCAATTTCCCTTGTTTCACGATATGTTACTTATCCGAGGTTATGATCGTCGGTATCTCTGCATACCTAGTTCATCCTCGTTACTGATAAGTACTCTTTTCTCGTTCCCGTGATATGTGATCCCTTGTGACCAAGTCACATGCTTGCAAGCTAATTGGATGACATTTCACCGAGAGGGCCCAGAGAATATCTATCCGTCATGTGGATGGACAAATCCCACTCTTGATCCATGTGTTTCAACCAATACTTTCCGAACACTCAATACCACCTTTATAGCCACCCTGTTACGGTGTGGTGTTTGATGACATCAAAGCATCCATCCAGTAAAGGTGATATGCATGATCTCATGGTCGAAGGAATTAGGTTACTATGTATCAGAAAGCATATAGCAATTGAACTATTGAAATGACTTGATCTTTATGCTACGCTTGTCTATAGGAGTATGTCCACCATATCATTCTCCTAACGATATGATCTTGTTGTTTGATAACATCTCAATGTTCATGATAGGGAAACCACAATCATCAATCAACCAACAAGCTAGTGAAGTATAGAGGCTATACTAGGGACTTCAATTTAAGTTTACAATTCACACAAGTATTAATGTTTCCTTGTTAATACTATTATAGCATGAATATAAACATTTATCATAAACACAAAGATATAATAATAACTATATTTATTATTGCCTCTAGGGCATATCTCCAACACCTGGGATGCGTGCAAACGTAAGACCACCCCATGTGGTTGCAGCAGAACCAACCGAGTGTCTTGGAGAAAATAGAGTTGCCGGTGAGGTGGATTGGGGCAATGTTCTGGTCCATCCGGGTGGAGACGATGGTGCAGCCCCACCCATGGGAGTCAATATGATGTGTGCAGTACTAGGCATTAGGGACGATGGCCAGGATTCTGAATCAGATGAAGAAGAAGGCACTATAGAGGATCAAGAATCTGGTGATGATGAAATAGACGAGGAACTTAATGATGAGGCTGGTATTCCAGTCGATGATTTGGGTGTTGAAGTAGAAGAAATGAAACATGACCACGAGTATCCTATAATTTAGGTCGGCACCAAGTTCAGGAGCATGCATGAGTTCAGGATGTCATTCCGGCATTTTTGTATCAAGGGGGAGTTCGACGTTTATCGACTGAAGAACACTGCCAGAGGTATGAGGCTGTTTGCAAGTTAACGTGGATGAATGGACGGGCCGAGGTACATTATACATGGAGGATCACAGCAAGAGCCTTACCTGCGTCGAAGCCAATTAGGGTACTGGGGCAATGAATGCAGAAGACCATTAGAACTTTCTCTCTTTTCACTCTATAACTACAATTGTTGTGCGATATCTTTCTGGCAACTAGTCGACTCCGCTTATCTTTTAAATGAATCTATGTTGCAGGTGAACAAAATGGGCCCTCCACACATGTGTTTGATAAGCAGCAAACTGAAATCCTCAATGGATGATACGGAGTGGGTGGCTATACAATCTATGTCCATACTAAAGGATAACCCTAAGGAGACCGTGAATAATATTCAGACTAGGCTCGGTTCTAAATACCACATTGTCCTACCGTATTACACGGTTTGGAAAGGTAAAGAGAAAGCTCTGGGGGTCTTGCACGGGGATTGGACCAATAGCTTCAGGATGCTGTACAACTTCAAGGCGGAGGTACAAGCTAGGTGTCCGGGGAGTGTTGTGGAGATTGACACCGAATCAGTACATGGTAAAATATATTTCAAAAGATTTTTCATGGTGCTTAAACCTTGCATCCAAGGATTCAAGGACAGCTGTAGGTCATATCTGAGTGTAGACAACACTGTCCTAACTAGCAAATGGAAAGGCTGCCTGCCATCTACCACAACACATGATGGTCACAACTGGATGTTCCCAGTGGCATTCGGGCTGTTTGAAACAGAAACAGAGGAAAACTGGGCCTGGTATATGAGGCAGCTCAGGAGATCAATAGGCCACATGGATCCATTGGCTATATCCATGGATGCATGCAAAGGGTTGACGAATGCAGTGAAGGAGGTGTTCCCGTGAGCTGAAGGTAGAGAATGTCATGCCCATATGATGCTCAACTTGTACTCACACTATGTAGGCAGCGTATTTCGTTACATGTTTCCTGCTGCTAGAGTTTACAAACCTAGTAGCAGCGAATATTTCATGAGCAAGATTTTTGCGGAAGCCCCTAAACTTCCAGAGTACTTAGCCATCCATCATTCGCAGCTATGGAAGAGGAGTAAATTCAACCCTAACATCAAAGTTGATTACATAAACAACAACCTTGCAGAATGCCTGAATAACTGGGTGAAGGACATAAAGTGCATCCTGTTCATATCTTGATGGACAGCATAAGTGGTATGATCATGAAGCTATTAAATATAAGGAGAGAGATCGGTAGGAGACTTCGAGGACATATGCTACCGCCAGTTGTACAGCAACTTCACAAGAGAAGCCGAGGACTTGCTCATCTTAAGGTTCTCCCGTCAACCATCAGCAGCTGTGAGGTGGTCGATATGTCCAAGAGCGGAAAAAGGGATGTTGTGAACATCCAGCTGCGAGAATGCACCTGCTTAGAGTGGCAACATACCGGGAAACCTTGTGACCACGCCTTGGACTTCTTGGCAAAGAAAAGAACTCTACCACATTTGGATCAGTATTTGTCAGACTACTACTCTATGGAAAAGTTCAGAGCTGCATACGCTGGATCGATCGAGCCATGTATAGACCCATCTTAGTGGCCTCAAGTCCAATTGTCTTTCGAGCTTTGCTAGCCAGTTACAAAAAGGGGCAGAGGAAGACCTCAGGTGAATAGGTTTAAGAATTTTCTCGAGAAGAAGGGTTCAGCTTTCTGTGCTACCAAGAAGGGCAGAAATAGATGCAAGACCTGCCATCTTGTAGGCCATAGAGCAGCGGGTTATCCCCTTAATGCTCCCAAAGCTAGGTATGAGATGGTACATTCACAAAAAAATTGTTTATAGTCTGTAGATATAAGGTAGTAATCCATGTACTGTTGTTTTTACATGAAGCACAAGGTAAGAAACAAGACAGCCGACTCAGTGATTTTGCTGCGGGAAGAAAACCAAAACGAGTGGAGTGGTGATGCTAGACAAGATTCTGGTGTTGATTGGCCTGACTTCCCTCGACCTGAAGATGCAGGGTACATGAAGGTAAGAAAATTGGCACCTAGGAAGAGGAAGAAGGCAGGAGATGAAGAAGCCACTGGACGTGAAGGCAAGAGGAATAAAGTTGGCACCCAAGCAGAGAAAGAAGGCTAGGAGTGTAGAAGCCTAATGATGTATTGAACTTGAACCTATATATGTAGTTCGGTTAAACTCTGGAGCTGTGTGCGTGCAACTTGTCGGGTGAAACAATCTGCCTCCCGTACTCAGAGTAAAATGTATCACAAAGTTAGGATTGGATACGACCAAGGACACTAGTTGAATCCAAAATTGTGACTGTGCCACTACTATCTGAACAATCGCGATAGCTGAGCGGTTAAGGGGTCTCCAAAATCGATGGGTGTTAGTGGCACAGACATGAATTATTTATAGGCGCTTAATAAATCCCTGCTATTGGCATTACACTTATGATAAGTTTCTAGGGTGAAAAACAAGTTCTAAGCTGGCTGCTACACTCCACGAAGCAACAGCTTATTTCAGCTGCTGGACAACGACATGGCAACATAAACTAAAATGCAATAGATAATGCCCAGATAATGAGGAAATTGTTTCCACTATCTGGCCTAATCTTGAGCCCGTCTGTCTCACCACCTCCCTGCCCCTGCCTCCCCTGCACCTGGCGAAGCTCCCGGATCTCTCGCTCCATTGCATGAATCTCCTCTTTCTTGTCCCACACAGCATCACGCAGATCCTGAACAAGCTCTTTGTGAAAACCTGTAAGTGGATTTTCGATCCAACTTGTCACAGCCAGTCCCCCTCCCTTCCTGCGAAGTAGATCGAAGGAAACAAAAAAAAGAATTACATTACGCTTTCCGGATCCGGGTTACCATTGTACCTACAGCAGGAACTTACCGCTCTGATGTTGCAGTTGCTGAATTTTCTTGCAGTATTTTCGTCGGTCCACGAAATCCATCTCGGCATCTTCTCACTGCACAAACACAGCATATCGGGGTAGTAATCGTAGGGCGCCCTCCGGTACCTGATGGGGGCACCCGACTGACGGCGTTGAGCCGACCCTGATTCCGCCCGAGACGAACTGCATGAGCTACGAGCTGAAGGGTTCGCAACATAGAAAACAAAAATTTCCTACGATGGGAACTATTATACGCCAAGATCTATCTATTAGATACAAGCAACGGGTGTATATACATCCATACAGAACATACCCTCGAAGATAACAAAGCTTTGTTAATGAGATGGAACTCGTGGATGATGTAGTCGTACACTTGCCGATCTCAAGATCATGATGAAGTCTGGCAGGTCCAGTAGGTCCAGCTCCAGCACGTCCATCAGATCCAGCTCCAGCAAGTCCAGCACCACCAAGTCCAGCACCGCAAAGCAGCGGTGCATCCGTGATCGCACACACGTCTGGTACCAAGACAACCTCTGTCCCTCGCTCCAGCAAAGCAGCGGAAGCAGCAACTCCTTTCCAAATAAAGCCACCGGGAACATGTATCTCGCTAATCCGAGACCATGGGGGAAAATACTAGAGGGGGAGAGAGATCCTTCACGAGGAGGTATGAGTGAGAAGTAAGGAGAGGGGAGCCTTTTATAGGAGGAGGGGAGGGTACCCCTCCCATGGCCGGCGCCCCATGGAGGTGACCCTTCACCTCCCCCATTCATGTGGTGGTAACCCCCTCCACATAAATTTGCCTCTTCACATTCTCCATTAAAGTCTCCACTTTAAATGCATTAAATTTCTCCAAATTTAATGCTCTCTCATTTAATAAAATTCTTTTATTAATTTTATTCAGAATTTTGTTAATTACTTTAATTAACAAACATTCACATAAAACCCCCTGCAACATTTCAATATTACATGCAGAACCAATTTCGGCAATTTCACCCAAAACAGTTTCGGTGTCTATTGAAATAATTCCAGCACTTTCTTAAATATTTATCTGAAACATATTTTCTCCAAATGGTGTCGGTATCCCTTAAGTGTGTCACCCTACGGTTCGCGAATAATGCAGACATGATCGAGACCCCTCTCAGATCAATAATCAGAAGCAGGACCTAGAGATCCATACTGACTCCTACACATTCAACGATGACTTCTGTGATCATGAGAACCTTTAACGCTAGTAACTAAATCCATTTGTCTCGCAATATATTACATGTCCGAGATTCGATCATCGGTATCTCTATACCTAGTTTGATCTCGTTACCGACATGTACCCTTTTCTTGTTCCCGTGATATAACATTCTAGTGATCACATCACTTGCTTGCAAGCTATTCTCAATGTGATATCACCGAGAGGGCCCAGAGTATATCTATCCGTCATCGGGATGGACAAATCCCACTCTTGATCCATGAGCCTCTACATAACACTTTCGTAGCACTTAACCCACCTTTATAATCACCCTTTCACGATGTGATGTTTGATGTTATCAAGATACTCTTCCAGTGTTAGTGATTGACATGATCTCATGGTCTAAGGACTAGGATTACTTCATATGATGTTATAGCAATATAAACACAATGACTTTGATCATAATGATATACTTTGGATGAATGTTCATCATATCATTCCACTAATGTTGTGACCTTGTTATTAACAACATCCAATGTCCATGATCAGGAAACCTTGATAATCTTGTTAATCAACGAGCTAGTTTATAAGAGAGGCATAACTAGGAACTTTCATTTTGTTTATTAAACACACATGTATTAACGTTTCCAAATTATACAATTATAGCATGCAAAATAAACATTTATCATAAACAAGGAATAAGATAATAACCATTTTATTATTGCCTCTCGAGCATATTCCCTTTACAAGCCATGAGCGAGGGGAGCGAGGGCAGAGGAAAGAGGAGCCTTTAGATGTCAGGGTAGTGGTGAAGCATGATTTATCCCCACTTAATAACTCGGGCAGAATCCTACCGTCCACATTCGGCTGATAGGTGGGGGACCTAGCGTGCGGACTTGTCAACCAAACCTCACACTTTCATGGTTCAAAGGCCCTCTCCCGTGCATTGGACGAATTTTTTTGGCACCTTGCCCACGTACATATCACTGGGAGGCCTTGCTCAGGAACCACACATTCCTGGTCCACAATCTTACTCCCTCCTAGGAACTTGTCATGGCTCGCGCCGGCAGATCCATCCGCTCCACCGCTTCCGGTAGGGCACGCCACGATGGATCCACCCCAAGATCCTATCGTCGCAATATCAAATGGCCATGGTTTCTTGAGAGGAGTGACGACGCTACGTCTCCGAGCTCAGCCCCTCCTACCTATAGAAGGGCTGATGCGGCATCGAGCTCGAGCAGGAGCCTCCAGGCGCGACGGCGCTCGGTCCATGCAAACCCCATCACCTTCGTCATTGTCGATTCTGATGTGGAGGACGATGGGGACGAAGCTGTGCAGAACACCATTGTTGCCTCCTTGGCGAAGGGCAAGCCACGGGCGGGAGTGGATGTCGCTGGGAAGGGCACGACGGTATCACCAATCGAGGTGGACTCCGACGACAGCCCTGTGATGTGGGTTTAGATGTTGTTTAGGATGGTTGCAGTTTCGATTGTGTTTAGTGCGAGTACAATTATTGTAATGGGTTTGTCGAGCTATATTGAGAAATATGTGCAATAGCAGCGTGTGAGTGCTTCCACTTTAGAAATTGTGTCTGTGCCATTTGCATGTTGCATTATCAACGTAGATTACATGTAAACAATCCAATGAAAATCAGATTACAACCATAAGACGGGAGTGGTAGGATGGAAGAGAAGTGGGGACAGTGGCTTCGAGGGGAAGGAAGAGAAGTAAGGGGGGCGTGACACTGGCATGTGGGCCCACGGAACACGTGATACTGACATGCGAGAGCGGGAGCACGCGGTATTGCCAGTCTGTCTAGAGGAAGCGGACTTTGCAACATGACAATAGCAAGTTAATTGGACCAATAAATCGTCGAATTATTAAGGAGTACTAAAAAAACTACAACTGGGGTACATTCGCACAACATGTATGCTCTACGCACCTGAGAAGCATCGCTTAAATCTAACAGTAACGACATCATAAGTACTACATTTCCCTGTCGGTCTTCTCGATACAAATGTAGAAATGCATCTGCCTGTTCGGTCCAGCACCGACAAGGTACTGAGATGGCACACATAGGATCGACCTTAGGTCCGCATACTACACCTCCCGCGGCATCAGGCAGCTCGGCGCCTCGGTTATCACAAGAATGCTATCGGACAACGACGGCTGGGCATTCACCCACATGCGCATCGTGTATAGGGGCCAAGAGCACGAGACCGATCTGACACATACCACACACACGAAGGTGGGCCCAGCTCTGGTTCCCAGAACACCGGCGATGATGGTCAGGACGAAAACAGAGCCGTCCCCCTTGGAAAATTAGCCGGCGGCGTGCCGAGTCAGTGAACGGCACCTGCTCTTGGAGAAGTTGGGCTTGCCTGTACGAGATCCTAATCACTTCGATCAAGTGCTCCTCTGCAAGGTGGACGACGAGCTCTGCTGGCGGGCCTGTGTAGTTGCAGCCCGGCTCCGTGCAGGAGCACGCGCCGTGCGGGCACACGAGCGGGAACATTGATGCGAAGTTGTGCGCGAGGATCTCCAGATTCTTAGGCTGCAGCATCTGCCACATCTGAAGTTCGTCAAGAAATCGGAAAAAAAGATCACCAGTTAGATCGGCGAATAGCAGGAATATGTAGGATAAATTCAAAAGATTGTAAAATGATTTCTTAGCATGAAGGTAGCAACCGAGAATCAGCGGATGTCATCTGGGCATGGCGCATGAAAGCCGGTGGCGTCGTCCGGGTGCACAGTGACGTGTGGTGGATGAGGGGAGAGGGGGCTGTGGAGTAGACGTGCCCACTCACGAGCTCTATGATATTACTAGTAGGCTATAGGGGAGTGGAAATAATAGTAATATAAGCGAAAATGTAAGCGCGGCCAATCATCTCGCAGAACATCCTACTCGAGGATCGCTCTTATGAAGAACCATCTTATTCGTCCACCCGCCCCAATCGAACGGTCTGCCACAATCGGATCGGACAACTAGTTCTTCAGGGGGGCTTCTAGAAGACACGATCTTATGTGGTTTGTGAAAATAACAAATATGCAATGACTCTGGTCGATCCATATTTGGTTTGTGAAAAGAACAAACATGTATTGACTCTAGCTGTGGTTAATGAAAAGAACATACATGCAATTACTCTAGTTGTGGTTTAT
The DNA here is from genome assembly GCA_916181665.1 of Avena sativa. Classification (NCBI taxonomy): domain Eukaryota; kingdom Viridiplantae; phylum Streptophyta; class Magnoliopsida; order Poales; family Poaceae; genus Avena; species Avena sativa. The sequence goes on along the minus strand of OV702290.1, from coordinate 360,271,965 downwards.
TAAAAGAACACACATGCAATGACACTACGGGATCCATGTGGTTTATGAAAAGAACACACATGCAATGACTCCCATGGATCCATATGTGGTTTGTGAAAAGAAGAAACATGTAATGACTCTCGTTGATCCATATGTGGTTCATGAAAAGAACACACATGCAATGACACTGGTTGATCCATATGTGGTTTGTCATTACAAGAACACACATGCAATGATTCTGGTGGATCCACATGTGGTTTGTGGAAAGAACACACATGCAATGACATTGGTTGATCCATTTGTGGTTTGTGAAAAGAACAAACATGCAATGACTCCAGTTGTGGTTAATGAAAAGAACAGACAAGCAATGACTCTAGTTGTGGTTTATTAAAAGAACACACATGCAATGACACTAGGGGATCCATGTGGTTTATGAAAAGAACATACATACAATGACACTGGTGGATCCATATGTGGTTTCTCATTACAAGAACACACATGCAATGACTCTAGTGGATCCATATGTGGTTTGTGGAAAATAACACACATGCAATGACACTAGTTCATCCATATGGGGTTTGTCATTACAAGAACACACATGCAATGACACTGGTGGATCCATATGTGGTTTGTGGAAAAAACACACATGCAATGACATTGGTTGATCCATATGTGGTTTGTGAAAGGAACAAACATGTAATGACTCCAGTTGTGGTTAATGAAAAGAACATACATGCAATGACTCTAGCTGTGGTTTATTAAAAGAACACACATGAAGTGACCCTAGGGGATCCATGTGGTTTATGAAAAGAACACACATGCAATGACTCTGGTGGATCCATATGTGGTTTGTGAAAAGAAGAAACATGCAATGACTCTGGTGGATCCATATGTGGTTCATGAAAAGAACACGCATGCAAGACATTGGTTGATCTATATGTGGTTTGTCATTACAAGAACACACATGCAATGACTCTGGTGGATCCATTTGTGGTTTGTAGGAAGAACACACATGCAATGACACTGGTGGATCCATATGTGGTTTGTGAAAAAAACAGACATGCAATGACTCTGGTTGATCCATATGTGGTTTATTAAAAGAACACACATGCAATGACTCTGGTGGATCCACATGTGGTTTGTGGAAAGAACACACGTGCAATGACATTGGTTGATCCATATGTGGTTTGTGAAAAGAACAAACATGCAATGACTCCAGCTATGGTTAATGAAAAGAATAGACATTCAATGACTCTAGTTGTGGTTTATTAAAAGAACACACATGCAATGACACTGGGGGATCCATGTGGTTTATGAAAAGAACACAGATGTAATGACACTAGAGGATCCATATGTGGTTTGTCATTACAAGAACACACATGCAATGACTCTGGTGGATCCATATGTGGTTTGTGGAAAAGAACACACATGCAATGACACTGGTTGATCCATATGTGGTTTGTCATTACAAGAACACACATGCAATGACACTGGTGGATCCATATGTGGTTTGTGGAAAGAACACACATGCAATGACACTGGTTGATCCATATGTGGTTTGTCATTACAAGAACACACATGCAATGACACTAGTGGATACATATGTGGTTTGTGGAAAGAACACACATGCAATGACATTGGTAGATCCATATTTGGTTTGTGAAAAGAACAAACATGCAATGACACTGGTGGATCCATATGTGGTTTGTTATTACATGAACACACATGCAATGACTCTGGGGGATCCATATGTGGTTTGTGAAAAAAACAGAGATGCAATGACTCTGGTTGATCCATATGTGGTTTATTAAAAGAACAGACATGCAATGATTCTGGTGGATCCACATGTGGTTTGTGGAAAGAACACACGTGCAATGACATTGGTTGATCCATATGTGGTTTGTGAAAAGAACAAACATGCAATGACTCAAACTGTGGTTAATGAAAAGAATAGACATTCAATGACTCTAGCTGTGGTTTATTAAAAGAACACACATGCAATGACACTAGGGGATCCATGTGGTTTATGAAAAGAACACAGATGCAATGACACTGGTGGATCCATATGTGGTTTGTCATTACAAGAACACACATGCAATGACTCTCGTGGATCCATATGTGGTTTGTGGAAAAGAACACACATGCAATGACACTGGTTGATCCATATGTGGTTTGTCATTACAAGAACACACATGCAATGACACTGGTGGATCCATATGTGGTTTGTGGAAAGAACACACATGCAATGACACTGGTTGATCCATATGTGGTTTGTCATTACAATAACACACATGCAATGACACTGGTGGATACATATTTGGTTTGTGGAAAGAACACACATGCAATGACATTGGTAGATCCATATTTGGTTTGTGAAAAGAACAAACATGCAATGACACTGGTGGATCCATATGTGGTTTGTTATTACAAGAACACACATGCAATGACTCTGGGGGATCCATATGTGGTTTGTGGAAAAGAACACACATGGCATGACAGTGGTTGATCCATATGTGGTTTGTCATTACAAGAACACACATGCAATGACACTAGTGGATCCATATATGGTTTGTGAAAAGAACACACATGCAATGTCATTGGTTGATCCATATCTGGGTTGTCATTACAAGAACACACATGCAATGACTCTGGTGGATCCATATGTGGTTTGTGGAAATAACACACATGCAATGACACTAGTGGATCCATATGTGGTTTGTGAAAAGAACACACATACGATGACTCTGGTGGATCCATATGTGTTCTATGGAAAGAACACACATGCAATGAAACTGGTGGATCCATATGTGGTTTGTTAAAAGAACACACATGCAATGACACTGGTGGATCCATATGTGGTTCATGAAAACAACACACATGCAATGACTCTAGCTGTGGTTAATGAAGAGAACATGCATGCAATGACTCTAGCTATGGTTTGTGAAAAGAACACACATGCAATGACTCTGGTGGATCCATATGTGGTTTATGGAAAGAACACACATGCAATGACTCTGGTGGATCCATATGTGGTTTGTCGAAAAAAAACACATGCAATGTCTCTGGGGGATCCATATGTGGTTTGTGAAAAAAACAGAGATGCAATGACTCTGGTTGATCCATATGTGGTTTATTAAAAGAACTGACATGCAATGATTCTGGTGGATCCAAATGCGGTTTGTGGAAAGAACACACGTGCAATGACATTGGTTGATCCATATGTGGTTTGTGAAAAGAACAAACATGCAATGACTCCAACGGTATTTAATGAAAAGAATAAACATTCAATGACTCTAGCTGTGGTTTATTAAAAGAACACACATGCAATGACACAGGGGGATCCATGTGGTTTATGAAAAGAACATAGATGCAATGACACTGGTGGATCCATATGTGGTTTTTCATTACAAGAACACACATGCAATGACTCTGGTGGATCCATATGTGGTTTGTGGAAAAGAACACACATGCAATGACACTGGTTGATCCATATGTGGTTTGTCATTACAAGAACACACATGCAATGACACTGGTGGATCCATATGTGGTTTGTGGAAAGAACACACATGCAATGACACTAGTTGATCCATATGTGGTTTGTCATTACAAGAACACACATGCAATGACACTGGTGGATACATATTTGGTTTGTGGAAAGAACACACATGCAATGACATTGGTAGTTCCATATTTGGTTTGTGAAACGAACAAACATGCAATGACACTGGTGGATCCATATGTGGTTTGTTATTACAAGAACACACATGCAATGACTCTAGGGGATCCATATGTGGTTTGTGGAAAAGAACACACATGGAATGACAGTGGTTGATCCATATGTGGTTTGTCATTACAAGAACACACATGCAATGACACTAGTGGATCCATATGTGGTTTGTGAAAAGAACACACATGCAATGTCATTGGTTGATCCATATCTGGTTTGTCATTACAAGAACACACATGCAATGACTCTGGTGGATCCATATGTGGTTTGTGGAAATAACACACATGCAATGACACTGGTGGATCCATATGTGGTTTGTGAAAAGAACACACATACAATGACTCTGGTGGATCCATATGTGTTCTATGGAAAGAACACACATGCAATGACACTGGTGGGTCCATATGTGGTTTGTTAAAAGAACACACATGCAATGACACTGGTGGATCCATATGTGGTTCATGAAAAGAACACACATGCAATGACTCTAGCTGTGGTTAATGAAGAGAACATGCATGCAATGACTCTAGCTATGGTTTGTGAAAAGAACACACATGCAATGACTCTGGTGGATCCATATGTGGTTTATGGCAAGAACACACATGCAATGACTCTGGTGGATCCATATGTGGTTTGTGGAAAGAACACACATGCAATGTCTCTGGTGGATCCATATGTGGTTTGTGAAAAGAAGAAACATGCAATGATTCTGGTTGATCCATCTGTGGTTCATGAAAAGAACACACATGCAATGACATTGGTTGATCCATATGTGGTTTGACATTACAAGAACACACATGCAATGACTCTGGTGGATCCATATGTGGTTTGTGAAAAGAAGAAACATGCAATGACTCTGGTGGATCCATATGTGGTTCATGAAAAGAACACACATGCAAGACATTGGTTGATCTATATGTGGTTTGTCATTACAAGAACACACATGCAATGACTCTGGTGGATCCATATGTGGTTTTTAGGAACAACACACATGAAATGACACTGGTGGATCCATATGTGGTTTGTGAAAAAAACAGACATGCAATGACTCTGGTTGATCCATATGTGGTTTATTAAAAAACACACATGCAATGACTCTGGTGGATCCACCTGTGGTTTGTGGAAAGAACACACGTGCAATGACATTGGTTGATCCATATGTGGTTTGTGAAAAGAACAAACATGCAATGACTCCAGCTATGGTTAATGAAAAGAATAGACATTCAATGACTCTAGCTGTGGTTTATTAAAAGAACACACATGCAATGACACTTGGGGATCCATGTGGTTTATGAAAAGAACACAGATGCAATGACACTAGAGGATCCATATGTGGTTTGTCATTACAAGAACACACATGCAATGACTCTGGTGGATCCATATGTGGTTTGTGGAAAAGAACACACATGCAATGACTCTGGTTGATCCATATGTGGTTTGTCATTACAAGAACACACATTCAATGACACTGGTGGATCCATATGTGGTTTGTGGAAAGAACACACATGCAATGACACTGGTTGATCCATATGTGGTTTGTAATTACAAGAACACACATGCAATGACACTAGTGGATACATATGTGGTTTGTGGAAAGAACACACATGCAATGACATTGGTAGATCCATATTTGGTTTGTGAAAAGAACAAACATGCAATGACACTGGTGGATCCATATGTGGTTTGTTATTACAAGAACACACGTGCAATGACTCTGGGGGATCCATATGTGGTTTGTGAAAAAAAAGAGATGCAATGACTCTGGTTGATCCATATGTGGTTTATTAAAAGAACAGGCATGCAATGATTCTGGTGGATCCACATGTGGTTTGTGGAAAGACCACACGTGCAATGACTCCAACTGTGGTTAATGAAAAGAATAGACATTCAATGACTCTAGCTGTGGTTTATTAAAAGAACACACATGCAATGACACTGGGGGATCCATGTGGTTTATGAAAAGAACACAGATGCAATGACACTGGTGGATCCATATGTGGTTTATCATTACAAGAACACACATGCAATGACTCTGGTGGATCCATATGTGGTTTGTGGAAAAGAACACACATGCAATGACACTGGTTGATCCATATGTGGTTTGTCATTACAAGAACACACATGCAATGACACTGGTTGATCCATATGTGGTTTGTCATTACAAGAACACACATGCAATGACACTGGTGGATACATATTTGGTTTGTGGAAAGAACACACATGTAATGACATTGGTAGATCCATATTTGGTTTGTGAAAAGAACAAACATACAATGACACTGGTGGATCCATATGTGGTTTGTTATTACAAGAACACACATGCAATGACTCTGGGGATCCATATGTGGTTTGTGGAAAAGAACACACATGGAATGAAACTGGTTGATCCATATGTGGTTTGTCATTACAAGAACACACATACAATGACACTAGTGGATCCATATGTGGTTTGTGAAAAGAACACACATGCAATGTCATTGGTTGATCCATATCTGGTTTGTCATTACAAGAAAACACATGCAATGACTCTGGTGGATCCATATGTGGTTTGTGGAAATAACACACATGCAATGACACTGGTGGATCCATATGTGGTTTGTGAAAAGAACACACATACAATGACTCTGGTGGATCCATATGTGTTCTATGGAAAGAACACACATGCAATGACACTGGTGGATCCATATGTGGTTTGTTAAAAGAACACACATGCAATGACACTGGTGGATCCATATGTGGTTCATGAAAAGAACACACATGCAATGATTCTAGCTGTGGTTAATGAAGAGAACATGCATGCAATGACTCTAGCTATGGTTTGTGAAAAGAACACACATGCAATGACTCTGGTGGATCCATATGTGGTTTATGGAAAGAACACACATGCAATGACTCTGGTGGATCCATATGTGGTTTGTGCAAAGAACACACATGCAATGTCTCTGGTGGATCCATATGTGGTTTGTGAAAAGAAAAACATGCAATGATTCTGGTTGATCCATATGTGTTTAATGAAAAGAACACACTTGCAATGACATTGGTTGATCCATATGTGGTTTGACATTACAAGAACACACATGCAATGACTCTGGTGGATCCATATGTGGTTTGTGAAAAGAAGAAACATGCAATGACTATGGTGGATCCATATGTGGTTCATGAAAAGACCACACATGCAAGACATTGGTTGATCTATATGTGGTTTGTCATTACAATAATACACATGCAATGACTCTGGTGGATCCATATGCGGTTTGTAGGAAGAACACACATGCAATGACACTGGTGAATCCATATGTGGTTTGTGAAAAAAACAGACATGCAATGACTCTGGTTGATCCATATGTGGTTTATTAAAAGAACACACATGCAATGACTCTGGTGGATCCACATGTGGTTTGTGGAAAGAACACATGTGCAATGACATTGGTTGATCCATATGTGGTTTGTCAAAAGAACAAACATGCAATGACTCCAGCTATGGTTAATGAAAAGAATAGCCATTCAATGACTCTAGCTGTGGTTTATTAAAAGAACACACATGCAATGACACTTGGGGATCCATGTGGTTTATGAAAAGAACACAGATGCAATGACACTAGAGGATCCATATGTGGTTTGTCATTACAAGAACACACATGCAATGACTCTGGTGGATCCATATGTGGTTTGTGGAAAAGAACACACATGCAATGACACTGGTTGATCCATATGTGGTTTGTCATTACAAGAACACACATGCAATGACACTGGTGGATCCATATGTGGTTTATGGAAAGAACACACATGCAATGACACTGGTTGATCCATATGTGGTTTGTCATTACAAGAACACACATGCAATGACACTAGTGGATACATATGTGGTTTGTGGAAAGAACACACATGCAATGACATTGGTAGATCCATATTTGGTTTCTGAAAAGAACAAACATGCAATGACACTGGTGGATCCATATGTGGTTTGTTATTAACAGAACACACATGCAATGACTCTGGGGGATCCATATGTGGTTTGTGAAAAAAACAGAGATTCAATGACTCTGGTCGATCCATATGTGGTTTATTAAAAGAACAGACATGCAATGATTCTGGTGGATCCACATGTGGTTTGTGGAAAGAACACACGTGCAATGACATTGGTTGATCCATATGTGGTTTGTGAAAAGAACAAACAAGCAATGACTCCAACTGTGGTTAATGAAAAGAATAGACATTCAAAGACTCTAGCTGTGGTTTATTAAAAGAACACACATGCAATGACACTAGGGGATCCATGTGGTTTATGAAAAGAACACAGATGCAATGACACTGGTGGATCCATATGTGGTTTGTCATTACAAGAACACACATGCAATGACTCTCGTGGATCCATATGTGGTTTGTGGAAAAGAACACACATGCAATGACACTGGTTGATCCATATGTGGTTTGTCATTACAAGAACACACATGCAATGACACTGGTGGATCCATATGTGGTTTGTGGAAAGAACACACATGCAATGACACTGGTTGATCCATATGTGGTTTGTCATTACAAGAACACACATGCAAGAACACACATGGAATGACAGTGGTTGATCCATATGTGGTTTGTCATTAAAAGAACACACATGCAATGACACTAGTGGATCCATATGTGGTTTGTGAAAAGAACACACATGCAATGTCATTGGTTGATCCATATCTGGTTTGTCATTACAAGAACACACATGCAATGACTCTGGTGGATCCATATGTGGTTTGTGGAAATAACACACATGCAATGACACTGGTGGATCCATATGTGGTTTGTGAAAAGAACACACATACAATGACTCTGGTGGATCCATATGTGTTCTATGGAAAGAACACACATGCAATGACACTGGTGGATCCATATGTGGTTTGTTAAAAGAACACACATGCAATAACACTGGTGGATCCATATGTGGTTCATGAAAAGAACACACATGCAATGACTCTAGCTGTGGTTAATGAAGAGAACATGCATGCAATGACTCTAGCTATGGTTTGTGAAAAGAACACACATGCAATGACTCTGGTGGATCCATATGTGGTTTATGGAAAGAACACACATGCAATGACACTGGTTGATCCATATGTGGTTTGTCATTACAAGAACACACATGCAAGAACACACATGGAATGACAGTGGTTGATCCATATGTGGTTTGTCATTACAAGAACACACATGCAATGACACTAGTGGATCCATATGTGGTTTGTGAAAAGAACACACATGCAATGACACTGGTTGATCCATATGTGGTTTGTCATTACAAGAACACACATGCAATGACACTGGTGGATCCATATGTGGTTTGTGGAAAGAACACACATGCAATGACACTGGTTGATCCATATGTGGTTTGTCATTACAAGAACACACATGCAAGAACACACATGGAATGACAGTGGTTGATCCATATGTGGTTTGTCATTACAAGAACACACATGCAATGACACTAGTGGATCCATATGTGGTTTGTGAAAAGAACACACATGCAATGTCATTGGTTGATCCATATCTGGTTTGTCATTACAAGAACACACATGCAATGACTCTGGTGGATCCATATGTGGTTTGTGGAAATAACACACATGCAATGACACTGGTGGATCCATATGTGGTTTGTGAAAAGAACACACATACAATGACTCTGGTGGATCCATATGTGTTCTATGGAAAGAACACACATGCAATGACACTGGTGGATCCATATGTGGTTTGTTAAAAGAACACACATGCAATAACACTGGTGGATCCATATGTGGTTCATGAAAAGAACACACATGCAATGACTCTAGCTGTGGTTAATGAAGAGAACATGCATGCAATGACTCTAGCTATGGTTTGTGAAAAGAACACACATGCAATGACTCTGGTGGATCCATATGTGGTTTATGGAAAGAACACACATGCAATGACTCTGGTGGATCCATATGTGGTTTGTGGAAAGAACACACATGCAATGTCTCTGGTGGATCCATATGTGGTTTGTGAAAAGAAGAAACATGCAATGATTCTGGTTGATCCATATGTGGTTCATGAAAAGAACACACATGCAATGACATTCGTTGATCCATATGTGGTTTGACATTACAAGAACACACATGCAATGACTCTGGTGGATCCATGTGTGGTTTGTGAAAAGAAGAAACATGCAATGACTCTGGTGGATCCATATGTAGTTCCTGAAAAGAACACACATGCAAGACATTGGTTGATCTATATGTGGTTTGTCATTACAAGAACACACATGCAATGACTCTGGTGGATCCATATGTGGTTTGTAGGAAGAACACACATGCAATGACACTGGTGGATCCATATGTGGTTTGTGAAAAAAACAGACATGCAATGACTCTGGTTGATCCATATGTGGTTTATTAAAAGAACACACATGCAATGACTCTGGTGGATCCACATGTGGTTTGTGGAAAGAACTCACGTGCAATGACATTGGTTGATCCATATGTGGTTTGTGAAAAGAACAAACATGCAATGACTCCAGCTATGGTTAATGAAAAGAATAGACATTCAATGACTCTAGCTGTGGTTTATTAAAAGAACACACATGCAATGACACTTGGGGATCCATGTGGTTTATGAAAAGAACACAGATGCAATGACACTAGAGGATCCATATGTGGTTTGTCATTACAAGAACACACATGCAATGACTCTGGTGGATCCATATGTGGTTTGTGGAAAAGAACACACATGCAATGACACTGGTTGATCCATATGTGGTTTGTCATTACAAGAACACACATGCAATGACACCGGTGGATCCATATGTGGTTTGTGGAAAGAACACACATGCAATGACACTGGTTGATCCATATGTGGTTTGTCATTACAAGAACACACATGCAATGACACTAGTGGATACATATGTGGTTTGTGGAAAGAACACACATGCAATGACATTGGTAGATCCATATTTGGTTTGTGAAAAGAACAAACATGCAATGACACTGGTGGATCCATATGTGGTTTGTTATTACAAGAACACACGTGCAATGACTCTGGGGGATCCATATGTGGTTTCTGAAAAAACAGAGATGCAATGACTCTGGTTGATCCATATGTGGTTTATTAAAAGAACAGACATGCAATGATTCTGGTGGATCCACATGTCGTTTGTGGAAACAACACATGTGCAATGACATTGGTTGATCCATATGTGGTTTGTGAAAAAAAACATGCAATGACTCCAACTGTGGTTAATGAAACGAATAGACATTCAGTGACTCTAGCTGTGGTTTATTAAAAGAACACACATGCAATGACACTGGGGGATCCATGTGGTTTATGAAAAGAACACAGATGCAATGACACTGGTGGATCCATATGTGGTTTGTCATTACAAGAACACACATGCAATGACTCTGGTGGATCCATATGTGGTTTGTGGAAAAGAACACACATGCAATGACACTGGTTGATCCATATGTGGTTTGTCATTACAAGAACACACATGCAATGACACTGGTGGATCCATATGTGGTTTGTGGAAAGAACACACATGGAATGACAGTGGTTGATCCATATGTGGTTTGTCATTACAAGTACAGACATGCAATGACACTGGTGGATACATATTTGGTTTGTGGAAAGAACACACATGCAATGACATTGGTAGATCCATATTTGGTTTGTGAAAAGAACAAACATGCAATGACACTAGTGGATCCATATGTGGTTTGTTATTACATGAACACACATGTAATGACTCTGGGGGATCCATATGTGGTTTGTGGAAAAGAACACACATGGAATGACACTGGTTGATCCATATGTGGTTTGTCATTACAAGAACACACATGCAATGACACTAGTGGATCCATATGTGGTTTGTGAAAAGAACACACATGCAATGTCATTGGTTGATCCATATATGGTTTGTCATTACAAGAACACACATGCAATGACTCTGGTGGAACCATATGTGGTTTGTGGAAATAACACACATGCAATGGCACTGGTGGATCCATATGTGGTTTGTGAAAAGAACAGACATACAATGACTCTGGTGGATCCATATGTGTTCTATGGAAAGAACACACATGCAATGACACTGGTGGATCCATATGTGGTTTGTTAAAAGAACACACATGCAATGACACTGGTGGATCCATATGTGGTTCATGAAAAGAACACACATGCAATGACTCTAGCTGTGGTTAATGAAGAGAACATGTATGCAATGACTCTAGCTATGGTTTGGGAAAAGGACACACATGCAATGACTCTGGTGGATCCATATGTGGTTTATGGAAAGAACACACATGCAATGACTCTGGTGGATCCATATGTGGTTTGTGGAAAGAACACACATGCAATGTCTCTGGTGGATCCATATGTGGTTTGTGAAAAGAAGAAACATGCAATGATTCTGGTTGATCCATATGTGGTTCACGAAAAGAACACACATGCAATGACATTGGTTGATCCATATGTGGTTTGACATTACAAGAACACACATGCAATGACTCTGGTGGATCCATATGTTGTTTGTGGAAAGAACACACATGCAATGACACTGGTGGATCCATATGTGGTTTGTGAAAAGAACACACATGCAATGACTCTGGTGGATCCATATGTGTTCTATGGAAATTACACACATGCAATGACACTGGTGGATCCATATGTGATTTGTTAAAAGAACACACATGCAATGACATTGGTGGATCCATATGTGGTTCATGAAAAGAACACACATGAAATGACATTCTTTGATCCATATGTGGTTTGTCATTACAAGAACACACATGCAATGACTCTGGTGGATCCACATGTGGTTTGTGGAAAGAACACACATGCAATGACATTGGTTGATCCATATGTGGTTTGTGAAAAGAACAAACATGCAGTGACTCCAGCTATGGTTATTGAAAAGAACAGACATGCAATGACTCTAGATGTGGTTTATTAAAAGAACACATATGCAATGACACTGGGTGATCCATGTGGTTTCTGAAAAGAACACACATGCAATGACACTGGTGGATCCATATGTGGTTTGTCATTACAAGAACACACATGCAATTACTCTGGTAGATCCATATGTGGTTTGTGGAAAAGAACACACATGCAATGACACTGGTTGATCCATATGTGGTTTGTCATTACAAGAACACACATGCAATGACACTGGTGGATCCATATGTGGTTTGTGGAAAGAACACACATGTAATGACACTGGTTGATCCATATGTGGTTTGTTAATACAAGAACTTACATGCAATGGGACTTGTTCGTCTGCGGTACAAAAGTTCATAGGCCAGCGCATGGCAGTACCTAAGTTGCCTGAAATTTCCGCGTTTCGAAAAGCTGGGCCGCCAACTACTGAGAGGGGCCATTTCGAGGCAAACTCATCTCACCCCTGCCAAATTCAAACATTCTGTTAAACCGCCCCGTGAAGTAGACGGTCGGAACCCACATGTCGGTCATTTGTCCGTGACGCGGGCGCCAACGCGGCAACCGCTTAGGCAAATCGAGCAGCTAAGTGGATCGGATGTGTTGACCAATTTCACAAATCCATTCCCAGCTTTCCCCTAACACCGGCGGCGTCGGAATCCACCCTCCAGGCAGGACGATCCCTTCGGACATTTGACTTCCGGCGCCAAGTTGCTGCGGCTAATTGTTGCGCCCAGTCGCTGATCCCGAGCTCCAATGGCGCATGCCGTAGCCGCCGTTGCGAGGCTCTAGCCCGCCTCCGCCGCCGACGAGCCGAGCAGCTCGGAGGATGGCAGATCCTACTATCAAGAAATAAGAAGTTCTGTCTACAAGCGGGTGAGCTACCCTTCTCTTTGCTATTCGCACTAATTACAACTGCTAGCTGGCTACTGAACCTCAAATTGTTTGTTAGCCCAACGCTGACAAACATATTTTGTCCACAGTTTTCTGTCAGGTGGGATCTACGTGGACCCTCCTTACCTGGTTACGGTAGTCCTCTACAGGTACGACTCTAATGGCAAGTGGTATGGAAGCCATTGTTTCACGATGGAAGAAGCGCCTGCACAGATCTGCACTATATCTAGTATGGTTTCTGCTCTGCGTAATCATGTTGAATTATGGCCGAAGCAGACAGCAAAGTTCAGCTTCATGGATGAACGTGGCATCATGGTTCCTATAACGTGTGACAGTCAGCTAATTGGGTTGATGAAAAGGTATGCTTAGGCTGCCATGTTTGACCTGAAATGTCATGTACTAGATGTGGAAGCTGCTGCAACTGGGATTCGCCCTTCTATTCTTGGACATGATGGTTGCTCGAACCCAATTAGCTCGTGGTAAGCAAAGGTTGCTTGGGGTTCGCATGTTTGTGCTGAATTGTAATTTTTGTTTTATTTACTCTATAGATATTAGGCAGTTATGCAATAGTCTTGTTTCTTTGACAGGAAGCGCCGCAAGGTTAGAAACATGACTGACGGGTCAGTGATTTTGCTGCCCGAAGAAATAAAAAATGAGTGGAAAGATGACATGATTCTGGTGCCCATTGTCCCGGCGATGCAGAGTACGTGAAGCTAAGAAAATTGGCACCGAGGAAGAGGAAGAAGGTAGGAAATGAATAAGCTAGTGGACGTGAAGGCTTGGCACCCAGGCTGTGGAAGAAGGCTGCTGGCAATGAAGATGCATAGTAATGTGTTGAACTTGAACCTATATATGTAATTCTGTTAAATTCTGATCGCTCTGTGTGTGGCACGTTGCTGGGCGAAACAATCTACCCACGTTCTCTGAGTAAAATGTACCGCGACTTAGGGTTTGGAAACGCCCGAGTCAGTAGTTGAATCCAAAATTGTGATTGTGCCACTACTATCTGAAAACAATGATCCACTGGTTCCATGATTGCTGAGGGGCAGGAGGTCTCCAAATATGACAGAATGTAAGTGGCACATAAATAAATTATTTAAGTTGCCACACTCCATGAAGCAGCAACTTATTTCTGATGCTGCACAACAACGTGGCAACATAAACAGCAAAGTTCTCACCTATAATGCCCAGGTGAGGAGGAAATGGGTACCACTTTCTGGCCTAATCTTGAGCCCGTCTATCTCACCGCCTCTCTGCTCCTACATCCCCTGCATCTGGCGAAGCTCCCGGATCTCCAGTAACCGGGTGTACGTGCTTCCACTTTATAAATTGTGGTTGTGCCATTTGCATGTGGCACAATCCACATAGATTACGTTTAAACAAACCACCAGTGTCAGAATACACTAGTAGAAAAGGTGTCTTTGGTCCACGGTTATATTCCCAATCCGGGACAGAGATCTAAATCGAGGCAAAAATTGATCTAAATCACAAATTCTTCCACAAATTAATCGAGACAGAGATCTAAATCGAGGCATTTCATTAATTCAACCACAAATTCTTCTAAACAAAGGTGCGATTTCACATCCTACATTAATTCAACCAACTAGTCAACAAGTTCACTTCCGTTGCCGCTGTCCTCCGAGCCGCCGGCTTCCTCGTCTTCGTCGGACGGAACCTCCACGATTTCCGCATTGTACGCGAGACAGAGCACCTCTTCGCGGTGAGCAGTGGCGATGCCGGTGAACTTGGTCCGTCTAGGGACGGACTAGAACCTCTCCCGCCCTTCTCGGTTGTGGATCTCCGAGTGCACCACGCACCCGTAAACGATGTGGTTGCCAATCTTGGCCTTCCGCTCCTTCTTGAACAGCGCCGGCCAGTATGGGCTGGCCGCCGCGTACCGGGGCAGCGCCCTCTTCCATGCGGGCATCTGTAGGTGGCGCACCGCGATTTTTCTCTCCATCACGGCTCCGCCGGGGAAGAGGAGCGGAGCCACCGGCACCCCCGCATAGCTTATGCGCCATCCGTGGGGCACCGTTGCGGCCAGCGGCGCGAGGATGTCGAAGTGCGAGAACATCACCGCCTCGTAGAAGTTCAGCGAGGGCATCTCCATGGAGGCGTGGTGGAGATTGGAGAGGGAGCGAGGGGGTGGACGACACGGTGGATATTGGAGAGGGCGAGGGGATGGGCGACGAAGCGATGAGCTGTGGCGCCTCCTATTTGTACACGTGGACGACGAAGCGACGGGCGGACTATCCAAGGGGCATTGGTCAGACAAAAGGAAGTAATGCAGCGTTAAGACATTAACGGGCGACCAATTTTTTTACTCCCAGGACTCCGGGGCCAATAGTTCAGACCGCTAGGTCAACAAGTACAACTATTACAACTTAAAAAAGGCACGGGGCTTTAAGCTAAATAGAACTAGTTAACACACATCTCCTTGATCTTCCTAATATTAGCCTTATGCGCATCTTCCTGCGAGAGCAAGGATCGAATCGTCTGCTCCTTCCTTTTAGCATCTTCCTTGCACAACTTCAATTGTTCCTCTGCATCTTTCCTCGTGCACTTGTCAATACTCGTAGTTGTGAACTGCAGGACTTTGGCCTGGTGAAGATCCTTCCTTGCTTGAGTCAGTTCTTGCTCTGCTTTGTGCAAGACCCTAATGACACCAGTGGATCCATGTGTGGTTTGTGAGAAGAACACACATGCAATGACACTGGGTGTGGTTCATGATATGGTTTGTAAGAAGAACACACATGCAATGACTCTAGCTGTGGTTTGTGAAAAGAGCATGCATGCGATGACTCTAGCTGTGGTTCATGGGAAGAGCAAACATACAATGACACTGGTGGATCCATGTGTGGTTCATGGGAAGAACACACATGCAACGACACCGGTGGATCCATGTGTGGTCTGTGGGAAGAGCAGACATACAATGACACTGGTGGATCCATGTGTGGTTCATGGGAAGAACACACATGCAATGACACTGGTGGATCCATGTGTGGTATGTGGGAAGAACAGACATGCAATGACTCTATCTATGGTTAATGAGAAGAGAAGACATGCAATGACACCGGTGGATCCATGTGTGGTTTGTGAGAAGAACACACATGCAATGACACTGGGTGTGGTTCATGATATGGTTTGTAAGAAGAACACACATCCAATGACTAGCTGTGGTTCATGAAAAGAGCATGCATGCGATGACTGTAGCTGTGGTTCATGAGAAGAGCAGACATACAATGACACCGCTGATATGTGGTCTGTGAGAAGAACACACATGTAATGACTCTAGCCGTGGTTCATGAAAAGAGAAGACATGCGATGACACTGGTGGATCCATGTGTGGTTTGTGAGAAGAACACACATGCAATGACACCGGTGGATCCATGTGTGGTCTGTGGGAAGAACACACATGCAATGACACCGGTGGATCCATGTGTGGTCTGTGGGAAGAACACACATGCAATGACACTGGTGATATGTGGTTTGTGAGAAGAACACACATCCAATGACTCTAGTGGATCCTTACGTGGTTTATGAGAAGAACACACATCCAATGAACTCTTGTGGATCTATCTTGGCATAATTTGATGTATGACACGATGTATTTCATTGTGCAAGACGCTCACTTTCCATTTTTATACTACTCTGTATCGTCCTTGGTTTTATGTGGTACTACTCAGTTTTGCCCCCCCGCACTATCTTTCGTAGAAGCACAAATTTGTGCTCACCCTGTCTGCTACTCCCTGATTGGTTATCATAGTTGTCACGCGGATCGTGCGCACCAGCCGTTGATTCTATGTGATCCAACGATGATCGTTGCACACGTCGTGCCCTTCAAAGTACAACGCGAGACAGCACGGACGTCTCCCTCAGCGAGACTTCTACAAGAAGGAACACGATGCCGTCCATGGAAAAAGTCGTCGAGCAGTCATGTCATGTTTAATCAAGTCTGAAAAGCCTACTACTGCTACTACTATGCCACAACGCATGCATCATCGAGTGCACGGTCGTCGATGGACAGCTGCAATTTATTGCCACTTGATTTTAATAAGACATATCCCATTTTTTACGCAGCGGCTCTCAATCGCCAATTTTAGGGCCGTGTCAAACTTCGTACATAGAAATTGTGTGTGCGCCCTTTGCATGCGGCTCAATACAGAACTGCCATGCATGGCCTGGGAAAAACGTGACGTACCGTGCGCGTGTCACGGTGCACGGTGCAGTCGACTGCGCGGCGTGTTGCACGGTGGTGCAACGAAATGTGCCTTGCTTCTATCCACCCACTCTCGCTCACTATCCCCACGCAACCCTCTCCACTGTCCAACCAGCATCCGCAAACTCCCGAGAATACCCCGTCCGCGCTAGCGATGGCCGAGGAGGACAAGGTGGCCATTGTCACCTCCATGGCCGCCGGTGAGGAGGCCCCGTCTCCTCGCCGGTCCCCCTCGACGCATTGAAAGCAGCCGCTGTCCCTGTCCAGGCCCTAGTGGAGGCATCGATGGCAGCCGCCGTTCCCATCCAGGCCCCTGTCCCAGCTACCGACGGAGCCGCCGAAGAGGAGCCCCCCGCCGGCGAGGAGGCCCCCGCCGGTCACAAGCAGATCACGCACTTCTTGGGCACCTACGATCCAGATAAGTACATCGCTCCGCTGAACCCCTACGACACTGGCATCGACGACCTATGGTCGGAGGTAACTAGGGTTTGCTCCCCTCCCCTGGTTCTTCTACCGTTTGTTAGAAATAATGGGCTAATCTATTTAAAATTTAGCTGGTATTGTCATGTTTAATATTCTGGAATTAATCATGAAAATTGTGCCTAATTATCCAACACCGTTCCCATTGTTGGATGCTAGATCTTGGTTTATTAGGATTTACTTGTTTGCATTTCGATTGCTTGATCTTCTTACACCATCTACTCCCCCATTTCCCCTTTCTTCCAATAGGTTTCCGGCAGCGACGTCTGCAGCGATGACGAGTCCATTCACACCAAGGCTCGTCAGGTGCTGAGGAGGTTGCGGGCCGGCAAGTACGACGGCTTCCTCATGCCCCCCTACTACAGGTGCCCCTTCCGCAAGGGGGGCATCTACTGCTTGACGAGTCGCGCCGCCGGCGGCACCGTCTTGAACACCTTACTAAAGCATGCAGAGGCCGCGGGCTCCGGCATCCACAAAAGCGGCAAGCCCGAGCCCGCGAACATCAATGCCTACATCACTGAACACCGTGCTCTCAGCATTCACCTCCGAATCCTCCAGCGGGTGGCCATCAAAGAGGGTCGCATGCCTCCAATCAGGCCCAAGGCCCCCAAGTCCAAGAAACTGGGCAGCAAGAAGTGGCGGAGGCACCAGAGGGAGATGGAGGCGCTGGCGAATGAACGGGTTGGATGTCTCCTTGAATGTATCTGCACCTGCCACAGCTGCTGCTGCTAAGCAGCTTCTTTTGATTTTCTATATTTTGCTTGCATTCTATTTCTGGCTGAATGCATCGAACCCCGTTAAGCAACCTACTACTTTCTATCGCTATATCCTATTTAGATGTGCACAGCTATATCTACATTTGTTTTGTTTTCTGAATGAATGTATTCTGCCTGGTGTGATTTGCTGCTCTAGATTTGCTACCTGATCGGAGGCAAAAAGAGGTCCAAAAGGGAACGAATTATCGAAGTGAGAATCTTCTCTACATTTGCTACCAATTTGGGAAAAATGAAACATACCTGTTTAGCGAGAGAGGAAAAGGGCACTGTTTCAAACTGCCAGTTAAGAAGCTACCAACTTGACAAGCTACAAGACACATACATAAACATAACACAATGAGGGTTAAATTTATTTTACTAGTATCACTTGATGCGCTAGACATCTTGGCAAGCTAACTGAGTTCCACAAAACAGAAACAGAAACATAACACTGACAAGTAAAATTTAATTCACTCCTCATCAGACCACTTGACGCGCTTGCTATCATTCCAGGTACTCCATGTCCGACGAACTGCTTTGTCCCAAATGGCATCTGACTTGGCTTTCCTATCTTTAGTGTCCTGTGGCACAATTAGCGGTGCATCACAAGCCTGATTATTGCCGCTAGAAGATGCTGCCTCTTTGTTTGCCGCTTCAGCTGCAGCCTCTCTGTCAGCTGCTTCTTCAGCTGCAAGCTCTCTTTCAGCTGCTTCTGCAGCCTCTCTGTCAGCTGCTTCAGATGCAGCCAATTTCTTTGCATATTCAACTTCCAACTCAGCTATTCGGCATTTTCTACAAAGGGCTCCCCTAAGCTTGTCTTCCCTCTTGCAAATAGGGTAAAACACGAGGTAACGTTGAAAAAAATGGATCTTCTTGTATAGCTGGTAGGTCACGTAAGCATCTATGGCTGCATACTTCAGGTTTATATCAGACAACGGCCACTCGTTCCAGAAATCGTGCCTATCCTTAGAGAAATCTTCCTTCATTGTGACGTACGACTCATCGAGGATTCTAGTTGCGAGTGATGCCATTCCATCCTTCTTCCTGCCCCCTAGGATCTTGAGAAGATGCTGAATATCGATCCAGTTGTGCGCAGGAATTATAATTTCCTCTTGATACAATTTCGAAAAATCAGTTGTTGTGTCGACAGTGCAGAAAACAATTCCCCTTTTTTCAAGGAACTGGTGCAGCGCCGGACATTTCCTGTCAGTCCTGAAAGTATGTAGTTTGTCATCACCAAAATTTGTAACTACAAATATTTTGTCAATGCAAGATCATCATCTCAATATAATTTTGAAAAGTTTAGTAAATGCAAGATCAAGACTCCCAGCATTGTATTGTCATAATTTATTCGGTTTTGCTATTTCTCAGTCGACTAAACGAGTTGCACATTTCTTTTAACTATGGTTGCACTTTTCTTAGGTGATTGAGACTAAAGAAAATCTCAGTCGATTGAGACATAGGCAAACCCTAATTTATTTGGTCCTAAGTAAAATCGAGTAGTTGCAAGATGAGCAAGTGGATAAAGAACAAGAGGAGAAAACCCTAAAAGCGGTTAGCTACAGAGAGCAGATCTACAAACCGGGAGAGGTGGTAGACGAGGACGTGTTTCCGCATGGCAAGTTGAACGACGACGACTTCACTCCCTTCATATGGGTGCTCCGGGGTGTACTCGAGGTCCAATCCCACAAACTTGTCCTCGTCTATCCCAAGCCAACCCTCGTACATCCTCAGGACACGCACCACTGTCTCCTCCTCGTTGGTGTAGACAACGTCTATCTTCTTGTTGTCATGGGTAGTGAAGCTTGTCTCTAGAGTGCGTAGATCTTCCATGGCGGCAAGGAGAAGACGGGAAGAAGATAGTAGATGACAGGAAGAAGAAGAGTGGTTTTTGCGAGGCAGGGGAACGGTGGAACCGTCAATGCGCTTTTATGGTAGGGGTTAACGATTGGGACGGAAGTCCAAGGAGAGACATGTGGCGGTGGACGTTCCAGCTTCTGAGTAAAGAAAAAATAATTATAACACCGATACATGGGCCCTGTTTTGTCACGTCAATACACTGGGTACGGAGTGTTGTCCTATCCACTGTGCCAACGCTGCAAGCCTACGTGACAGCCACCCTGCCTAAGCGACGAGAGCGACATAACGGCGAACTGACAGGGGGGCCCAACTTGACGCCCGTTAGCCCGATTTTTTGTATTGAAACGTAAAGTTGAATTCGTGCCGAAAAAGACCCTCTGAGTATTTGGCACACCAACTGTAGTCATCCCGACTGATTTCAGGGAACTTGGGTACCGTGTTGCCTGTACACCCCAACTTTCGGGCCGCAAAATGATATTCTCCATGCAATGACACTGGTGGATCCATATGTGGTTTGTGGAAAGAACACACATGCAATGACATTGGTAGATCCATATTTGGTTTGTGAAAATAACAAACATGCAATGACACTGGTGGATCCATATGTGGTTTGTTATTACAAGAACACACAAGCAATGACTCTGGTGGATCCATATGTGGTTTGTGGAAAAGAACACACATGCAATGACACTGGTTGATCCATATGTGGTTTGTCATTACAAGAACACACATGCAATGACACTAGTGGATCCATATGTGGTTTGTGGAAAGAATACACATGCAATGACATTGGTTGATCCATATCTGGTTTGTCACTACAAGAACACACATGCAATGACTCTGGTGGATCCATATGTGGTTTGTGGAAAGAACACACATGCAATGACTCTGGTGGATCCATATGTGGTTTGTGAAAAGAAGAAACATGCAATGACTCTAGTTGATCCATATGTGGTTCATGAAAAGAACACACATGCAATGACTCTAGCTGTGGTTAATGAAAAAACATACATGCAATAACTCTAGCTATGGTTTGTGAAAAGAACACACATGCAATGACTCTGGTGGATCCATATGTGGTTTCTGGAAAGAACACACATGCAATGACTCTGGTGGATCCATATGTGGTTTTTGGAAAAGAACACACATGCAATGACTCTGGTGGATCCATATGTGGTTTGTGGAAAGAACACACATGCAATGACTCTGGTGGATCCATATGTGGTTTGTGAAAAGAAGAAACATGCAATGACTCTAGTTGATCCATATGTGGTTCATGAAAAGAACACACATGCAATGACTCTAGCTGTGGTTAATGAAAAAACATACATGCAATAACTCTAGCTATGGTTTGTGAAAAGAACACACATGCAATGACTCTGGTGGATCCATATGTGGTTTCTGGAAAGAACACACATGCAATGACTCTGGTGGATCCATATGTGGTTTTTGGAAAAGAACACACATGCAATGACACTGGTTGATCCATATGTGGTTTGTCATTACAAGAATACACATGCAATGACACTGGTGGATCCATATGTGGTTTGTGGAAAGAACACACATGCAATGACATTGGTTGATCCATATGTGGTTTGTCATTACAAGAACACACATGCAATGACTCTGGTGGATCCATATGTGTTTTGTGGAAAGAACACACAAGCCATGACACTGGTGGATCCATATGTGGTTTGTGAAAATAACACACATGCAATGACATTGGTTGATCCATATGTGGTTCATGAAAATAACACACATGCAATGGCATTGGTTGATCCATATGTGGTTTGTCATTACAAGAACACACATGCAATGACACTTATGGATCCATATGTGGTTTGTCATTACAAGAACACTAATGCAATGACACTGGTGGATCCATATGTGGTTTGTGAAAAGAACAAACATGCAATTACTCTGGTTGATCCATATGTGGTTCATGAAAAGAACACACATGCAATGACTCTGGTTGATCCATATGTGGTTTGTCATTACAAAAACACACATGCAATGACACTAGTGGATCCATGTGTGGTTTGTTATTACAAGAACACACATGCAATGTCATTGGTAGGTCCACATGTGGTTTGTGGAAAGAATACACATGCAATGACTCTAGTGGATCCATATGTGGTTTGTGAAAAGAACATACATGCAATGTCACTAGTGGATCCATATGTGGTTTGTGAAAAGAACACACATGCAATGAAACTGGTGGATCCATATGCGGTTTAGGAAAACAACACACATGCAATGGATCTGGTGGATCCATATGTGGTTTGTGAAAGAACACACATGCAATGACACTAGTGGACCCATATGTCGTTTGTGGAAAGAACACACATGCAATGACTCTGGTGGATCCATATGTGGTTCATGAAAAGAACAAACATACAATGACTCTAGCTGTGGTTAATAAAAAGAACATACATGCAATGACTCTAGCTATGGTTTGTGAAAAGAACACACATGCAATGACTCTGGTGGATCCATATGTGGTTTGTGAAAAGAAGAAACATGCAATGACTCTGGTTGATCCATATGTGGTTCATGAAAAGAACACACATGCAATGA
Source organism: Avena sativa (assembly GCA_916181665.1). Taxonomy (NCBI): domain Eukaryota; kingdom Viridiplantae; phylum Streptophyta; class Magnoliopsida; order Poales; family Poaceae; genus Avena; species Avena sativa. Next base: position 360,248,540 of record OV702290.1, on the reverse strand, counting down.
CATTGGTTAATCCATATGTGGTTTTTCATTACAAGAACACACATGCAATGACTCTGGTGGATCCACATGTGGTTTGTGGAAAGAACACACATGAAATGACATTGGTTGATCCATATGTGGTTTGTGAAAAGAACAAACATGCAATGACTCTAGCTGTGGTTAATGAAAAGAACAGACATGCAATGACTCTAGTTGTGGTTTATTAAAAGAACACACATGCAATGACATTGGGGGATCCATGTGGTTTATGAAAAGAACACACATGCAATGACACTGGTGGATCCATATGTGGTTTGTCATTACAAGAACACACATGCAATGACTCTAGTGGATCCATATGTGGTTTGTGGAAAAGAAGACACATGCAATGACTCTGGCGGATCCATATGTGGTTTGTCATTACAAGAACAAACATGCAATGACTCTAGATGTGGATCCATATGTGGTTTGTGGAAAGAAAACACATGCAATGACACTGGTTGATCAATATGTGGTTTGTCATTACAAAAACACACATGCAATTACACTGGTGGATCCATATGTGGTCTGTGGAAAGAACACACATGCAATGACATTGGTTGATCCATATTTGGTTTGTGAAAAGAACAAACTTGCAATGACACTGGTGGATCCATATGTGGTTTGTTAAAAGAAGAAACATGCAATGACTCTTGTTGATCCATATGTGGTTCATGAAAAGAGGACACGTGCAATGACATTGGTTGATCTATATGTGGTTTGTCATTACAAGAACACACATGCAATGACTCTGGTGGATCCATGTGTGGTTTGTGGAAAGAACAAACATGACAATGACACTAGTGGATCCATATGTGGTTTCTGAAAAGAACAGACATGCAATGACCCTAGCTGTGGTTTATTAAAAGAACACACATGCAATGACACTGGGGGATCCATGTGGTTTATGAAAAGAACACACATGCAATGACTCTGGTGGATCCATATGTGGTTTGTGAAAAGAACAAACATACAATGACTCTGGTTGATCCCTATGTGGTTCATGAAAAGAACACACATGCAATGACATCGATTGATCCATATGTGGTTTGCCATTACAAGAACACACATGCAATGACACTGGTGGATCCATATGTGGTTTGTCATTACAATAACACACATGCAATGACTCTGGTGGATCCATATGTGGTTTGTCATTACAAGAACATACATGCAAGGACTCTGGTGGATCCATATGTGATTTGTGGAAAGAACACACATGCAATGACATTGGTTGATCCATATGTGGTTTGTGGAAAGAACACACATGCAATGACACTGGTGGATCTCCATATGTGGTTTTTCATTACAAGAACACACATGCAATGACTTTGGTGGATCCATATGTGGTTTAGGACAAGAACACACATGTAATGACATTGGTGGATCCATGTGTGGTTTGTGGAAAGAACATACGTGCAATGAACTCTAGTGGATCCATATGTGGTTTGTGACAATAACACACATGCAATGAGTCCAGTGTATCCATATGTGGTTTATGAGAAGAACACACATCCAATGAACTCTAGTGGATCTGTCTTGGCATAATTTGATGTATGCCATGATGTATTTCATTGTAAAAGACACTCACCTTCCATTTTTATACTACTCAGCTCTGCCCTTGGTTTTTGAACACTACTCAGTTTTGCTCCCCTCTCTCTCTTTCATAGAAGCCCAAACATATGCCCATTCTGTCTGCTACGCCTTGATTGGTTGTCATAGTTGTGACGCGGATCGTGCACACCAACCGTTGATCCTGTGTGATTAAACGAGGCTCGTTGCACACGTCGTGCCCTTCACAGTACAGCGTGAGATAGCACGGGCGTCTCCCTCAGCGAGACTTCTACAAGAAGGAACACGATGCCATCCATGGAAAAAGTCATCAAGTGGTCATATCACGTTTAATCTAGTCTACAAAGGCTACAAGTCTACTACACGGCAACTGGTCATCCATGGCCCACGGGCTATACCATTTTTACTATGCAGTGCGCCTGCACTCTCACTTCCGATAGGCCCCCATCACACGAACCTTCCACACGGCAGCCGCAGCCAGAAGAGCTGCCTACCGGGGCCCTCGAGGAGGCCTAAACGTCCCCGCATTTAAAACCCAGCCTATCGGGTCCTCCATTCGCACTCATCCGCTCCTCTCTCTTCCCTATCTAGCAAAACCCCACAATCTTCAACGTACAGGCACGAACCTTCTCCATGAAACCAGTGTGTGGGGGTGAGTGTGCGAGCATTGCCGCCGGGGTGGTGCTTCACACGGCAAATCTGGAGGAGCATCACCCAGCACAAGGTGAGGAGGACGTGGAGTTCAACCCCTTGGGGGACCATGTCCTTACCGGTGCTGACGACTTCGGAGGCCTCGATGAGGACGTGGAGTTCGACGAACACGCTCCGCTCGTGTACCTAGAGGTACATCTATTTCTACACGTTTCATATTTTCTCCTCGAGCTTAATCTATTCTGGCTTCATAAAAAAAATCTAGTCCTAATGATTAGATGCACCGTACCAACCGGTACATGGAGAGATCTAGTCTGTTCTGAATGAATCCATATTATTTATTTATTAATAAGTTATCAAGAACACAAACCACATTAATTTAGGAGCGAGCTGGGGAGACAGCCGTAATGAACTGCTGAACCTGTATAGATATGTTATTGTATCGAAAGTAAGTCGGAATGGTGGGAGGAATATATATTTATTATTTTGCTCATTTCGGTTTGAATTTCATACATTACAGGTAGATTCAAGTGAGACGGACTCTGAAAAGGAAAACAGGGACAACAAGAGCCGCCATGTCATGAAGAAGCTCAAGAGCGGGATAATCCCTTTCCGCACTCGAATTGGGGAGCTCTGGTACCCTTTCTGTAAGAAAGGAGTCAACCCGAGGATTTCTAGCTTGATTTCGCATGCGGTTGGCATTGGTAAAAGCCCGGCTAGTAAATACAAGTCGGCGACCAAGGCTAAGCACGCTGCTTATGGCAAATTCCTGAGGGAGCATGTCAAGACCGGCCTATTGTCCTCTTACTTAGGAATCAGCATCTTATAGCCGACCAACCCGTCACTGTGTTGGCACGGCCACTAATAATATTTAATTCTCTTACCGTTTCTAGACCCTTAAACTATGGAGATTTCTATTTCCGTGCCCTCGGTTCGTTAATTGTAATCAGTTTTCCCTAGCCGCTTAGTTTTTCCTCACTTTTGCCCATCTCCATGTCGGAAACTCTCACATGGTCTGAAACTGGCCGTCCGTCAGCCTTGCTGTTACGTTCTGACAAGTGGGGCCGCGTCATGATAATGTTGTGCTAATAAAATCCTAATCATTTATCATTTCCGTGGAGTGGAATGTAATGCATAAACTTGTGTATACGAAAATCATACACATTCCAACTCTTTGAAATCGCACTTAATACGTGATAATATTGTTCTAAGAAAATCTTGAGAGATTATCATATTCATAGAGTGGAATGTAATGCACAAATTATACACCTTAGAACACGTTCCCTTCAAATTATATTCAAGTTCATCTATTTATGGAGTTTAAGTTCCGGTGGCATACTCGTTATTTTGCATGGATAGAGGGGTGCCCCCGATAGTTATAAGGGTTATCCTGTCCGCTAGATCACAGAGGATCAACGGTTGGTGGGCACGATCCGTGTGACAACTGTCTCGACCAATTAGAGCGTAGCACTTAAGAACCAAGGGCAAAACTGAGTAGAACTTATAAACCAAGGGCAAGACTGACAAAGGGATTCAAATAGAAAATAGAAAATGATTTAAAAAATGGAACCAAACTGCCAGTGTTACGCTCGAGGGCAAAACTAAGTACAACTGAATCGCCAGGGTTAGACACGAGGGAAAAAACGCGACTCATGGTACGCGTGTGCGGTGCACGGGGCGGTAGCGGACATGTGTGGCCGTGCACGGTGCAGTAGCATACGCGGTACACGGTAGTGCAACCAAACGTCGCTTCCCTTCTCCTTTAATACAGGCCTCCCACTCCCACTCATCAGGCACTCGCTCACTCAACCATCTCCATTGTCCCATCACCTTGTGTAAACCCCCAAGAAAACCCCAACCACGCCGGTGATGGAGAAGAACAGCGTGGTGGCCATCGGCGCCTCCAATGCCGCCGGCGAGGAGCCCCACATCCCCGTATAGGCCCTCGTCCCTATAAATGCCCCTGTCCCCATCCCCGCATCCGCCGTAGCCGCCGGTGAGGAGGCCCCCACCGGTCTTGGACAGATCCCGCTCGGCTGGGACCCCTACGAGGAGGTTGTCTACATAAGGCCGGAGAACGCCTACGACACCAGCATCGCCGACCCATGGTCGAAGGTAACCAGGGTTTTCTCCCCTTCCCTTGTTCTTCCCCGTTCCCTTGCCTGGATGCTAGATCGTATGTTACTAGGGCTCGACTATTCTTATTTTTACAGTAACTAATCCTCTTGTGTTAGATCTTGAATTTCGATGAATCCCCATGTTCATAGTTGGGATCAGTATTCGATTTGGTTTGAGATTTGGGGAATAATCAAGAGATCTCAATCGGTTAATTTATGCAAATAATCAATCCTGTTAATCAAAGTATCTCAATCATGTGCTTATTGCAGTCTACTGTTTTTCCAACAGGAGGATAGCAGCAACGACGAGTCCAAGGACACCAAGACTCGTCATGTGCTGAGGAGGCTAAAGTCCGGCCAGTACAACAACTTCTTCGCAGGCGACGTGTACATGTGCCCTTTCTGCCCCACCAGGAGGCTCCGTGCCACGGAATTCAACTCCCTCGTGAAGCACGTCGAGGACGTGAGGACCTGCGGCGAGTCTGTGAATGTCCCTGGCTTCATTGCCAAGCACCAGGCGCTCGGTCTTCACCTCCGCAACCTCCATAAGGTGGCTATCAAGGAGGGTCGCATGCCCCCGATCAAACCCAAGGCGCCCAAGGTCAAGGGACTAGGCATCAAGAAGTGGAGGAGGCGGAGGCCCTCCTGGCAGAGGCCACGAGGGGCCACTAATCTGCTGCTGCTGCTGTAAAGCAGTTTTTTTTGTCTTGTCTGTGTTGAACTTGTCAGCTGTTGCTGCTGAGTAGCCTAATTGTCGAACCTCGTTAAGTTCCGTACTATATAACCTATATTAGCTGCTTTATCTACATCTGCCCTATTTACTGAATTTATTTATGGTGTCAGTTAGATTTGCTGCTCTAGATTTGTTACCAGATTCGGGAAAAACAAGGGCAAAAGGAACAATGAATGAAGAGAGAAGCTACTCTAGATTCGCTACCTTTTTGGGTAAAAAAACACAACTGTTAGCGAGAGAGGGGAAAAGACGCTCTTAAAAAGGCCAAATAATAAAAAAAACTACCAATTTAGGCGTCAGGGCGCACGTAACGATCAAGCCTTTGACCAGACGACACCCCCCTCTGAGCACATGTGAGGGCTTCAGAATGGAGGGAGGGAAAAAGCAAGGACAAGCTAAATCTGATAAAAAGCTAAATTTGGCTTTACCATGCAATTTGGCTAGAGCTTCACAATATAGCTATTCTAAATTCCTGCACCATGCGGTCCCACCGCTGACAAGAATAGCCTTATTTTTTGTCTAAAGATATGAGAGCAGAGGACACATGTCACACACAGGTTGGCTAATCAATTTGGAACCACATTTGGCATCGGAGCACCCTCTTTCTCTGGTTCCCTCTTTTGCTCAATTTGGAACCACCTCCACAGTGTAGGGAACTAGTTCCAAAAGCCAAAAAGTACATATGGAACCACTTTTTCTGGGGGAAATAGAAATCCCTAAACTATGTGGTGCGTTGAAACCTCATGCTTTTCCACCGACACGTGTGTTGCAAAGTTGCTTGATTGTGCATGCTTACACAAGTGGCCTACACAGAAACTTATAGAAGCATGGGCAAACGAGCTTCAATTTGGCAAATTCTAGACAAAATCACCAAATTAAAGGAAGGAAATTGCAAGCTTTGCGCAAACGGTAGGCCTGAGCGGCTGCCCCGGGGTGCAGGGATGCTAGGTCCCTATCTATGCTTACACTTCTTAAACTTGTTGGGAATAATAGTTGTATACTTCCTTCTGTCCTATCACGTTACGTCGTGTTAGCACCACGCACCCGCTGCGGATCGGCAATGGGACGGTGGTCTACGTGATCGGTCTCTGCCACGCCAAAGCCACATCGCACACCCGTCCCATCGCCTATCGGGACGATCGTCGAATTTAATTGCTAGGATTGGAAACCAACGGTGCTTGCCCGGTCAAACTTGCTTCCACTTGGGTATGACCGAAATATTGGTAAACGCAATTTAAGCATCGCCTTCCATCTCCACAGCACATCACTTGGAAAAATCCCCAACTCCTTCCTTATGCCGCCGCCGCAGCCACCATAAGAACCATCGACGCTGCCGCAGGCACCACCTCCGCTGGGCCATACCACCGCAACAGATCACTCCACCGCCACGCCTAGTCCCAGCCACCGCTACCGACCCTAGGCCACCGCTGCCGCATTAGCTGCTGCCATGGACGCATAGTACCGCTGCCGCCGGGCCCATTAGGGAAAGGAGAGAGGGAGAAGGGGCCAAGGGGGTGGCCAGCGCCCTAGTGGGCCAGCCCCCCGTGTGGGTCCCATGGGGGTGGCCGGTGGTGCCACCCCTCCCTCCTCCTCTCCTTTAGTCCCACCCCTGGACTTTGAGGGAGGTAGTACCTCCCCTCCCCCTATATATAGTGGGGGTATTTGGCCAAATAAAATACACCAATAATAAATAATGGTCTTCTCACTTTTGGGAGGACCTCTAATTGATATTTTCTCCCTCCCCCTGTCTCTCATGATCATGGTCCCAAGTCTAGACTGCGCGAACGAGAGACATCTTCACCATGGAGCGCCGTCGCGCTATGGGATTCGGATCCGGGAGCTCTACTTCCGCAACTACTGCTGGCTCGAGGAAGCGGGAGTCATCGTCAGGCACCGGACATGTGTTACTCCCCGCGAGGTGTCGCACTTGAGGAACTCAAGTCGTTAGAGCCAAGGGAGCGCAAGGACTTCATCACGACCTTGAGGTCGGCTTCGGCTCGTCTACATCAACCACGCTCTCCTGAGCGTTGACAACGGTTTTCGGTCTTCAAGGGTAAGTTCGCGAAAAGCCCCTCCCGTTACTATATTACTAATAGATAGGTCCTGGCAGCTTCAGGGGTTCAGGGGCGTAGGATAAAATTTATTGATTTCATACGCGAAAACCCAACAGTGGTATTAGAGCTAGATCTATGTGTAGTAATGCTAGTAAGGGTAGAACACACGAGATGTAGCATGTGGGTGTTGATCTTTTAGTTGTTACCATCCCACGGGTACTTGTGTATACCGCAGTAATGCTTGATGAAGCGACCCCCAACCGACTTTACGCATTCATTCGTGAGACTGGTCCACACTTGACATACAGCTTGTACCGTATAAAGTGGATTAAGGGGGTGTCTGTCTCTCTCGCATTAGTTGGTATACCATTTGCAACAGAGGGCCCCAAAAGGGGTGTAGTAGAGACAACTAGTTGATCATCATTGTGCTGAAAGTTCATAGGTAAGAACGGTTCTTGTGCGAAAGCCCATTCAGCCACGTAAAACATGCAAAGATAAAGTAGAGGCGTCTAACTTTGTTTTGCAGGGGGGCATTGCTTTGTGATATGGTTGTGGCAAAGGTAAAGTGATTACCTTTTGTTACGTAGTAGTAGATAGTCATGGAGGTGACGGACTACCACGCCGGAATAACACTGGTACCCTAGTGTCTACGGTGCCAGAACCCTGGCGCTGGAATCCGGTGATGACGGATGGAGATCACCACGTGAAGGACCATATCACATCGCATTTACATTCAATGTTATTGTTTGTATATCTTATTGTGTGCTAGTATTAGATACTCGACGGTAGCCTAATAAGATGATCCCTGTTAAAATTACCAACGATTGTGTTCCCCCTTAGTGTGCACCACCAAGAAAGTTCTTCGGTATGAGGCGACCCAGGGTGACTAGGTGTCAAACATATGTACATTCGCATACAGTGGGTGTAAGCCATGTTGCGCATCGAATACACTAAGGTTGAGTTGGCGAGCCTAGAACTCCATAGAAGAGTGGCCTCGGAATACGAATGGTCGAAAGATCGAGCATGAGTCGCATGAATGATGTGACCGACGTTTAGCGTCCACCTTTGAAACCACATCGATGGCCGTGTCAATCGGGGGAGATGTGGCTGATAGGGGTCGTGTTATCACTAGGAACCCTTGTGGGGATAGGTGTTTCTGAGTGGAGTTATCATTAACTCATTTAATTATAAACTTAGTCTAAATTCCTTTTGCAATTATAAATGTAGAAAATGGTTCTCCTCAAGATTACCTTCCCTATTGACGATTGGTTAAAAGGAGAAAAGCTCAAGTTAGATGGATCCAACTTCTCTGCATGGGTCATGCACCTTTTCGATCTTGTTAGTGAGAACAAAGTGGCTGACTACATGATCTACGAGATGTACTTGGAGCCACCCTATTCTCATGAGACCCATGAGCAGCGGGATCTCCGCAGCCGTCGTCGTGTGATGGCCACATTCATATCAGTGACGATGCGCCTCGGGATGGAGGATGGGCTTTGGCAAATGGTGGGGAGTCTTAATCCCCGAATGGTCATGGCACATCTGAGATCGCATTTCATGGAACATGTGCGCATGTGGGAGTATGAGCTGATGGGGGACTTCCTCTCCATAAAGATGGAGGAGGGCTCCTCACTAGACGAGCACTTATTGAGCATGTACGATGCATACATGAGTCTGGCATACTACCTGGACAACTGGTTCGCAAGCTCTTTTGCAATGGGAGTTGTGATGCGGTCGCTACCACCAAGCTTCCAAGCACAAGTCAGGATTTGCATTATGAGAGGCGACACGGAAACACTGGATTTCCACGAGTTCATCAATGACAAAGGTATATATTTGATATACAGTTTTATAAATGTTATAATCTTGCAAACACATTTGCAGTGTTAATTATATCTGATACTTGTTCTGTTTTGCTAAAAACAGGTCCTTCTGCATGAGAGGTGCTTGTTGAAGAGGAGGTGATGTTGCGTGTTGATGGCGAGCATGATGATGATGGCCGACGACACTCTCCCTCAACATTTATCATTTAGTTTGTGTTTAGGATGATTATTGTAATCAAGAGATTGTGAACTTCTTTAGTGTGTCTCACACTTTGTGAGACGGTTATTCATATGAGTTTGTAACAAACAGTTGTTCTACTTTTATGAATGATTTCTATTCGTGTTCATATCTTGTTTGATCACTTGTGAATTATCCTTGTTGTTTGAAACTAATTGATAATGTGTGAACATTTGTAAAACATTGAAATGCCTCTAAATACCCAACTTAAATGATATTTCATTAATGAATGAAAACCATTGTTTAAATTCAAAGTTATGTGATAATATGTGAAAGTCATTCGATTTCTTATCACATATAAATCATGCCTAAGTTCGGCAAAATAACTTGAACACCATGTATTACTTGAATACAAAGTGTTTAATGAATTGTTAAAAGTTAATACATATTCGATGTATTGTGTTTTAACAAAAATGGTAATTATCATTATATGATTGTTTAAATGTGTAAAGAAGTTTACCAAAGGAAACATTAATATGAAACTATTTGATTTGATCAAAATGTTTCATCAACAAAGGGTATAAAGATAAAAGAGAATCTAATTACTATGATTTGATCAATAGTAATGAAATTCGATTTTATAAGAATGGCATAAAAGGAAATTGTGGAATGCAAAGGGTTTTGAAACGTCAAAATGCAAAGCATCACAATGTGATATTAGATATCAAAGTGGGTAAATAGATGGCACCAAATAAATCATTGTAGTGTAGATGTAGAGACCATTAGTTAAGAAATAGTTAGCACTCAATTAGAATGTAGTGAACCATTTGAATTCGTGAAAGTTTTGGGGTTATTCGATATAACCAAAACAATAGAGAATAAGTCCTTGTAGAGTATTCATTGGAAACTTTGAATACAAAATCCATAGCTGAAACCAAAAGGAAAGCAAAATTAGTATTGCTTGGATTTTGATACATTCTTGAGAAAGCTCACTTTTAGTGATATTTCTCAATTATGGAGAAAATGGAAAATAGTGTAAAACACAATGAGGATTCAAAACCCCGCATCAGAGTGTTGAGAAGCGCAACAGACAACGTTCCTGAACGATTCTCTTTGCAGAAGGAAAGAATCAATGATATTGATCATTGTGTTTTCGCCATTAGTATTTTCACTACATGAAGTAGGATTCAAAATGTAATCCATATCTAGTATGGAGACATTTGTGAATCATTTGTCATGATTCTTGGAATATGACATACCTACGAACTACTAAGGAAATAATGGTAAACTAAATTATGAGGAATCCTAAAAGCAAAATTCCCTTGAGATTAGAAAGCAGTTCGTTGCTGAATCTCACAAGTAAAAGGGGTTGCTTGAATTTTCCCAAAAGACTGCAAAGTCGTAGTGGAAAAGGGGGTGAATGACAAAAGCACAATTTGTCAAGTATTGAACAAATTCAAATGAATTTGATTCATGTGTGCTAAATGTCTAGAGGATTTAAAACTAGTAACAATACTAGTATCTCATGATAAAACTCCAAGTTTGATATTTGATCAAAGGATTTTGAAGTTGTTCAAAATAGTGAGTGGATATGCAATTTGCATAAAATTGAGTGGGAGCTATGAAAGTCTTCCTGAAACAATATGTGATTGACATATTTTTGAGTGGGAGCAATATAAGTCTCAAATTCAGATGTAGAAGTTGATAATAGGTGTATTATGATATTATGTAGTATTCCTTGAGGGATTATGAAAGGGGTTTCAGAATATAAGTTAATTAAGGAGCTGGTCCTTAATAACTCAAATTAGGAATAGTATTAAGTTGAACATTAATGGTTGAAAGAAAGAAAAGGATGATCGTCATCCACTATGTTGAGACGTAGGTTCTATCTTAGTAAACCATGATGATAACTTAGCATAATATGTGATCCAAGAAGGAACGTTTGAAAGTGATTAAGTTTGAATCACAGAACGTTGAGCTGAGTTTGTCCGCAGTGTCTAATAGAGAACTATAGACATGTTTTCCAAATCCATAAAGGATGACATATCTTAAAACATAAAGGGTTATGTTGGAAACTCCTGTAAATACCGATTAAAGTCAAGTAGGAAGCAAGGTGAACAAAACATCGAAAGTTGCACAGAGTGCACTAGTGTTTCGATGAATACATTTATAATAATAGATAAGGGTACCATCTAAAGTGTTGTATAATGTTATGGTGGGGCTAGTTCGCTTTTAACGTAGAATGATGTGTCCCAGGGCATAGTGCCCATGAGAAAGCCCTCGAGGTTGATCTAAAGTAACTATAGGCTCCTGGAATCAGGCGTCGTTCTGCTGCCATAGCAACGATGCATACACACAGATGATGTCATGTGATGATAAAGTATTAATGTCAATCAAGGTGACATTAGTGAGTTGCAAAGGATTTGGGACTGTAAAGTACAGACCCAAGACTCAACCTCTTCCATGAGCAAGCATGTTCAGGGTACTGGTTATGGTGCCAATGATTAAGGACAAATGCGGCTAGTGTATTTGTACTCTAGTGCAAGTGGGAGACTGTTGGAAATATGCCCTAGAGAGAAATAGTAGTAAGGACTATTGTCATATTTCATATACTTTATGATTAAGTTTTGTAGCATGCTATAACTGTATTGAGTGGAAACATCAATACACGTGTGATATATAAACAACTAGGGGTTCCCAGTGAAACTCTAGTCACTGGTTCATTGGTCAACAGATGATCATGTTTCCTCATCATGTGGCATTTATGCCAGTTGGAAATGAAGTCATCTCATTCCGAGAATGAGATGATGAACCAATACCCAACCTAAACATCATGACCCGATCATGTCACGAAGTTTAAGTTATGATGATTAGAAATGGATCCTTGTAGACTATTCCTTAGACCGTGAGGCTATATCAATCACTGTCTCCCGAGAGTGGTTTGATAGAATCAAGCGCCACTTGGTAATACAGTGGTTATAAAGGTGTGTTCAGGTACTCGGAGGAAACCGTTGAGGCAATATATGTCAAGAGCGGGATTTTTCCGTCCATGTGACGGGAAGATACTCGAAGGGCCCACTCGGAGAGGTTATATCCAATAGCTGCACAGCATGTGATTTGATCACGGGGATATCACTTGTCAGAACGAGTCAAGTAGCATTGTTCGGTAGCGAGATTGAACACGACATGGTGATGTCATTGATCAGATCTCGGGCAATGCAAGTATCGAGTGACAAAGGGAATAAGACACGACTATCCCGGTTCAAACGACAAAAGATCTTCGTGGAACGCACAGGGGTCACATGGCCATCCAGGTCCCTCTGTCAATCATTGGTGCGGGAGAGTCCAGACCATGTCTGGAGTGTTCCTGAACCGTGGGGTATCTCGCTTAAGGGCTTGATGATTATTAGAGAGTGTTTATAGGATCAGTAGAATCGCCGAAGAATAGTAGAGAGAAAACCAGAAGTGTTTCGGTAAGTCTAGAGGATGTCCGGAGTGGAGGTGGAAGTGTTCCATAGCCATGGAGGTTGAATAATATGTGAATGAATGTTAAATAATGATTTAATCATTTATTCATAATTATTTAATAAAGAGAAAATCAATTTAAAATGGTGAAAAGCTTAATGGGCCAATTCCCGGAGGGGAGAGGGCCCATTAGGGAAAGGAGAGAGGGAGAAGGGCCCAAGGGGGTGGCCGGCGCCCTAGTGGGCCAGCCCCCTGCACGGGGCCACCCCCCTCCCCCCTCCTCCCCTTTAGTCCCACCTTAGGACTTTGAGGGAGGTAGTACCTCCCCTCCCCCTATATATAGTGGGGGTATTTGGCCAAATAAAATACACCAATAATCAATAAAGGTCTTCTCACTTTTGGGAGGACCTCTAATTGATATTTTCTCCCTCCCCCCTCTCTCTCTCGTGACCGTGGTCCCAAGTCTGGAATGCGCGAATGAGAGACATCTTCACCGCAGAGCGCCGTCATGCTGCGAGATTCGGATCCGGGAGCTCTACTTCCGCAACTGCTGCTGGATCGGGGAAGCGGGAGTCATCGTCAGGCACCGGACGTGTGTAACTCCCCGTGAGGTGTCGCACTTGAGGCACTCAAGTCGTTGGAGCCAAGGGAGCGCAAGGACTTCATCACGACCTTGAGGTCGGCTTCGGCTCGTCTACATCAACCACGCTCTCCTGAGCATTGACAACGCTTTTCGGTCTTCAAGGGTAAGTTCGTGAAAATCCCCTCCCGTTACTGTATTACTAATAGATAGGTCCTGGTAGCTTCAGGGGTTCAGGGGCGTAGGATAAAAATTATTGTTTTCATACGCGGAACCCCAACAGAGTCATGGTGTCATATAGCATGTAAAATCCCATTCAAAATTCTGCTTACTGACTATAAGTAACACACAGGTACCCACGCAGCCCCGCACATCATTCTAGATCCGGTGATCGAAGATGCAGTAGTAGATGCTGAACTTGGGACATGGCGCTGGTTCCTGGCACCTCTCGGAGGCGACACGAAACAGGATGTTGAACTCATGTGGATTCATATCAGGGGAGCACTAAACAGCGTTGGTGATACAATAGAACATATGGGGACACAACTTTCTTCATACCCATCGTTGCGGTGTCATGTTTTCTCGAGGTCCGCATGCCCATCCAAAGACCCAGTAGAGCAAGTCTGGAGCAGAGTCGACAATCTGAAGGGACAATCTGTGTTTCTTGGGATCAACTACCCTTTATTTGTCAGATCCTCTGGAGCTGTTGAACCTGTAATTGCTCAGGCAACCCTGGCTCCTGATGCTTCTACTACTGGTGGTGTTGCTGACGAAGAACTAGCTGTTGCTGCTCCTAGTGAAGCTGACGAAATACTTGGTGATGCTGCTGCTGGTGAAGCTGACGAAATACTTGCTAATGCTGATGCTGGTGAAGCTGGCGAAATACCTGCTGAGGTTGCTGCTGGTGAAGCTGACGAAATACCTGCTGAGGCTACTGCCGAAGTCTAGGAAGAACATGCTGGTGTTGTTGCTGAGGTGCCAGCACTTCTAGTATTGATAGCAGACTGTGTGTTTGTTGCACACTCACGCGCCTATCATGTTGACACTCCAGATCCGACCTGGAGCCGAATCCAGGTCGGGGGGAGGGGGCCTATAATTGGCTCATCAGTGGGGTCGTACCACCAGCTCCAGGGACCTAGTGCTCATACTGGCAGATCCGATGAACCATTTGTCTTTATCTTTATCTTTAGTTATGCTTATTTGTGTAAAGACTAAGATGTGCTTATTTGTGTAAGACTAAGTTAGGCCTAACTGTGTAATATTCAGTGAAGCCCAGCTTTTCTTTCCATGCCCATAACAGCAGAATTGCAGCATAGAACAGACAAAGGTAATGTGCATACTAGGCACTTTTGCTTAGGATAACAACCACTTCAAGTAAATGATACATGGTGTACGCATTTGAACGCATCACTAGAATGTGCCACCTATTGATGATTGATGACATGGATCTAGATTTTTTGCATGTATTTTCATTGAATCGCTCATTGATTTGTTCACATATTTTTTGGCAATGGCTGATGAACTCCACTCTCTTGGTAACATGCTTTGTCAGCGAGCACTTGTTGATGCAATGCAAAGTACAGAACATGGTCTTCATCGTTGTTCCATTTAGGTTCCCTATGTTTTGTCATCACGGAGCTACTAATTTCAAATGAAAATTTCGTAACCAACATATGTGTACATTGTTAGAGTATGCTACGGACACGGTACATACATGTTTTTCTACAATCACAAGAAGAAAACTTGATGCATTTTCACCTTGTTGGCGTTGTGCCGAACTGGGTGGATGTGGCTTTGGGGTTCGGAGAGGAAGGCGTCGTGGTTGTGCGTGTCTGACCACGGTGACAACGAGCTCGGATTCTGGAGGAGGCCAACAGGACCGAGCATGGTCATCATGGTGACAGATCTCACCTGGGAATGAATTCCCGTCCCCGCGTCGTGCCATGGGTGTTGTTGTATTGGGAACGGCAGTACCTAAGTAGGTTAGCTAGATGTGTGGGGACTAGCAAGGAAGCTATCGACAGCGTCCACAGGCGGGATTGGATACAAGCAAGTGTAGCTGGACACATGAAGTACCCAGGTTCAGAGCCCTCGTGATGAGGTAAAGCTCCTACTCCTGCCGATCTGACTATGAGTGATATACGGGCTACAAGCGCTCCTCGGGATGTATTCTCTAGCTACTGCCTTCTACTGAGGCCTTGCCTCTCCTTATATAGGCAGAGACGCAACAGTCTCACTGGCCAGTCCGGCTAGCGGGTCCCAGCTGGCTGGTCATCTACAGTACTCGGTACACTTACGTCTCATTAGAGTACGAGCGGTATGGTCGTCGTGGGTACAGTGAACGCCGTGCGAGCCTATCGTCAGCATCTGGCCACTATTCCCGCATCACCCCACAAAGTCTTCGGTATGGCCGAGTAGTTGCGAGTCTTGTCATCGTACCAGGGCGTATCGTGCACTATGTTGCACGTCGCTCTGTGCTCCTGATTGGTTCCGGCTACGCTGATGTAACCGGCTGCTCTTCGTTGTTCCGGCTACCGTGAGGTAGCTGGCTTGACTTGATCCTGTCCGGCTGCGCTCAGCCAGCCAGACACGATCTGACTGCAATGGTTCTTGTCTGGTTGGGGTATCCAGAGGTCATCCTCCCGACACTAGCCCTCGAGCGTGTGTAGATTTCGCCCTTAGGTGAAATGTGCGCGCGCTCCTTCTTCATTTTGAATTTTCTGGATGGCTAGGCTTGGCGGTTGCGCTACCCTTGATGTCAGTGCTGACGCCGGCCACGCGCGCACGTGCCATCATTACTCTGTGGCGGGCAGCATAACGTCCCGTCGCACATCTCCTCGGGAACCGCCGTCTGCCTCTTCGGTTTCTGCTCCGAGATCGTCTACGCGTCTTTTGCCTGTGCAAAGGATCCTGCACTTTGCGGAGAGCGAGGAGCATCTGGGTGGGCGCCACGTGGCACCACAGACAGTTCCGCTTCCGGGTCTTTAAAGGGGCGCCTGGGGGGAGCCGTTTGTCCCTTCGTTCGCTGCTTCCTCATTCTTCTCCTGCGCCCTTGCCTTCCTCACATCGCCTCGCTCGCCGGTGTTACTGTAGTCCGCCGCGCCGCCCGTTTAGCGTCGGCGGTGGTACGGGCCACCGCCACTCCTCAACCAGAGCGGCTCCTAGCGAACCGGCGATGGAAGCCGAACGTGGAGCCTGGTGTGGCTCCTCCGTCACGGAGGAGCACATCGAGAAGTACCGCGTGACCCGGGTGCTGCCGCCGGAGACGGAGGTGGAGGTGCGGCTCGCACCGGTGGGAGAGGAGTCACCGCACCCGGCAGAGGGGGAGCAGGTTATCTTATTGTCACATCTTGCCGATGACTTCGTGCTACCGGTGTATCCTTTCTTCCTCACGTTTCTCGCGTTCTTCGATCTCCGCCTCCACCACCTAGGCGCCAACGCCATCGGGTCGCTGGCGCACTTCGTGGCTTTCTGCGAGAGCTACCTCGGGATCTAGCCGGATCTCGGGCTCTTTTGCCGGCTCTTCCGAGTCCGGCCGCAGGTTCAGTTCACCAAGGGGCTGCTGGTGACGTGCGGCGGCGCCTCCATCTACTCCCGCACGCAGGCCGGTTACTCCAAATTCCGGCTGCAGGACACGGTACGGTTGTGGCAGCAGTCGTACTTCTATGTCCGCAACCTCACCGCCGAGGACTGGATCAACCTGCTGGCTTTCCAGGACGTGGAATCTAGCCGGCAGCAGTGGGATCTGAAGATCTACGGCGAGAAGATGGAGTTGGATGCGATGATGCAGCGCATGCACGCCCTCGTCACCGTCGGTCTGACCGGCCTGGACATCACCCTCAGCTGGATGTCCAGGCTGATGATGCCGCTGCAGCAGCGGGCACACAAGATGTGCTTCTACTCCGGCCGGGTGGACCCGACCCGGCTGTCCCGTCGTGATCCCCGCTACCACAAACTGAAGGAGTGGGTGTGGACCATCACGAAGGAGCGGCTGTCGGAAGGCTGGAAGTCCGGGCTGGTCCCTTACAGCCGCGACAACCGCGTGCCCCGAGTAAGTCTTGCCAATCAGATTTTCTCTTGTGTTTCTTGCCGTTTTTGCCTTCCGACTAATCTCTTCGCTTCTTTTTTCCTTGGCAGATCTTCCCTTGCATCCTCCGGGAGGAGGGCGAGACCCCCCTTCAAAACTTCACGCCCGACTTGCACGAGCCACGCGCTCGTCGGTCCGGCGAGGAGTCTGATGGGGACGGCGACGTCTTCCCTAGCCGGAATGACGAGCCGGCCACCGACCCTCACGCGGAGGTCGACGAAGAGGAGGAGACTGCACCGGCTCCCAAGCCGTCTCGGCGCCGTGCGGTGGATGGCGACTCTAGCTGGTCCGGCACCGGCGGGAGCGGCTCCAGCCGGTCTGGTGCCGGCGGGGGTGGCTCTAGCCGGTCCGACGGGGGAGGGAGCGGGGCTAGCCGGCCCGCCATGGAGGATCCGGCCCCCAAGAGGAGCCGGACCAGCACTCTTCCTTCGAGCCGCCTCGGTTGCAAGAAGTGGCCGCCCCCGGTGGTGCAGGGGTAAGCTTTCTTCTCTGAGTGTTTTTACTTTCTTCTGCTCTTTGTGCTCTCCTTGTCTGTCTTTGGCTTACTTGCTTTTTGCCTCTTTTCTGCCTTCTGTTGCTCAACACACTGGTTTCCTTCAGCGCTGCGAGCCCGGCGCGGGCGCCGACTGGCTCGCCGCCCCGCGGCGCTGGACACTGCGCCGCCCGCATCTGCCTCCACTCCTCCTCCTTCTTCCAGGGCACCGCCTCCGCCACCGCCTCGAGCTGATCCGGCTGCCGCAGCCAGAGCGGGGGGCGCTCCGCCGACCATGGTGGTGCAGCCAGAAACGGTTGTGACCACCTCACAAAGTGGAGGTAGTTCCTCTGCAGGGGCACGGAGGGCCGCCACCGGCAAGGAGCTCGTGGTTGTTGGCAACGACAACTCCGACGATGAGCCGGGGGAGGAGTGGCGGCCGGTGGTGGCCGCGGTGAAGGAACCGTTGGTTGCCAACACCGTCGACGACGACGCCTCTTCTATCGCCTCGCTGACGGACCTTGCCGCCACTCTTGAGCTGCCAGTGAAGGAGATCCGGCTGCTCGAGGCTTCAGCCGGCGGCAACCGGACCCTGGAGCAGAAGCTTGCTGCTACCAACGGGACCTCGCAGAGTAAGTTCCCTCAGCCGGAATCCTTTTTTTTTGCTGATAGTCGGCTTTTTGCAGCCATCATGGTGTGCGCTCAGCAGGAGATCGATTGCCTGAAGAAGGCGAACGACCGGCTGAGCAAGTCGAATTCTATGCTTCGGCTGCAGAATAAAGACTGGCACGCCAAGGTGGATGCTCTGGAAGCCACCGTCAAGGAGCGCGACGCCACCCTCGCCAGCCGGGCTCAAGCTTTTGACCTTCTCGAGGCCCAAAACAAGGACCAACAGAAGGAAGTCAAACGGCTGTCGGTCCGGGAGAAGGCCCTGGTGGAGGAGCTGATGCAGGTCAGGGACACGGCCAAGGGTAAGTTCCTTTCCGAATCCCCTCGTTTTTTCGGATCCGGTAGCCAGATCTGACGTTCTTTTTCTGACAGCTTTTTATCCCGGCGTAGACCTGTTGGCATATAACCGGCTGCAGGAGAACTGACCGAGGGAGCAGCCAACGGCTCAGGAGCTGGTTGTCCTTCTTAGCGAGGAGGCTGCCAAACTTCGCTAGGCGGCGCAGGCCATCTTCACCTTTCTGTGGCTGAATGCTCCAGTTCTAGAGACGATGGCGTAGCTGGCGGCCAAGGTGGCGGAGGTGCTGGCTACCGTCGACCGCCTGAGGGATCTGGCGGCGGGAGCTGAGGCGGAGATGGCTTTGGCCCTTATGTTTTCCTGGTACAAGGACACCCATGTCGAGAAAATCGACGGGGGTTTCCGCGCTGGTGCCGACCTTGCCGCCATCCGCTAGGCCCATCCGGAGCTCCGGGCCTCCGCCATCAAGATTGCCGATTACACGGACATCGATGAGGTACTCACCGACTCGGAGTCCGCCGGCACTCCGGATGCGTAAGCCTCGTCGCAGCCGACCGGTGGGGACTCCAGAACCAGATCAGCCGCCGTGCCTCCTCCTCCCGAGACTGCCGCCAGCCAGGATGCTCCGCACGGCAAGGGCCCTGCCGCTTAGTTATGATCCCCGGGATGCCGGGTGTATTTGTCACCTTGTTTTGTTCGAACCATGTTATCTGTGCGGGTTGCTTCTGATGCCAGGTGAACTCATGGGAGCATCGTCTCCCTCTCCTTTTTTATA
Source organism: Avena sativa (assembly GCA_916181665.1). Taxonomy (NCBI): domain Eukaryota; kingdom Viridiplantae; phylum Streptophyta; class Magnoliopsida; order Poales; family Poaceae; genus Avena; species Avena sativa. The sequence goes on along the minus strand of OV702290.1, from coordinate 360,229,051 downwards.
TCGGTCTGAATTATTTTGGCTTGCTTCCAACTTGTGCTTTTTGTGTGTCTCTTCAATATTTCGTCGATTGAATTTATCCGGCTGACTTCACTCGGCTGAACGCCTTTAGCCGGGGGAACTCCAATTCCAGTGGGGGTGTGCCAGCGCACCCACTGGGTGTAGCGCCCGAGATTCGGAGTGGCTGGCGTAGCTAGGCGCTTCGAATCTTCTTTCTTTCCTCAAGTCTTTAGTTTCATCCGACTAGACACCTCTTAGCCGGTTACTTTCGCTGGCTGGACACCTGCAGTCGGGGGAACTTCCATTCCAGTGGGGGTGCGCCAGTGCACCCACTGGGTGTAGCCCCCGAGATTCGGAGTAGCTGGCGTAGCCAGGTACTTCGAATCTTCTTCCTTTCGTTTTGCCCTTGCCCTCACCTGGGCTCCAAATATCCGGCTAACTCCTTTAGCCGGTCGGAAACTACAAGATTCCACTGGGGGAACGTGAGCGCACCTAGTGGGTGTAGCCCCTGAGATTCAGAGCGCTTGATGAAGTCAAGGACTTCGAATCTTCTTATTTTCTTCCTGTCCTTTCCCTCACCTGGGCTCCAAATATCCGGCTAACTCCTTTAGCCGGTCGGAAACTACAAGATTCCACTTGGGGCGTGCGAGCGCACCCAGTGGGTGTATCCCCCGAGATTCGGAGCGCTTGATAAAGGCAAGGACTTCGAATCTTCTTTCTTCCTGAATTCTAACTTGAAGTAGTCGTACAAATAATAGACATACATACATACATTCTCACCCGTCAATAGGTTAGTCTGTTAAACTTTAGCCGGAAGGCGGATTTGTTTTTTGAAAACTAGCTTGTGCTTCTCTGGACACTTAGTCATTTTCCCGTGTGCTCTGGTGTTTCCGCTGCATCCTTGCCGGGCAGCCAAGTTGCGGTTTGCAGCCAGAATCGAAGGGAGCTGACAGTACATTGCGCACGGTACTGATGGCTTAGTAGCCGGATCGTCTCAAACTAGTTGCGAGGCCAGGACGCCCGACCTGTCGCATCTCCTCCCTGTTTTTCATGTGGGATGCATCGGGCTTTTTCTCTTGCTAGCCGGACAGCCGGGTTGCGGTCTGTAGCTGAGACAAAGAGTGGGCCTCCGACATCATCGCACACTACTTAGCCGGTTTGTTGATTTAGCAGGCCGGGCCAGCCGGCGAGCCCCCGGGTAGGGATTGTCGGAGCCGGAAAATAGATACACACAAATTTCTAGCAAGGAGCCCCCGAGTATTTCGTAGGGGTCTACATTTTCATTCATAAGGTTTGCGGGATACATACACTGTCCGGTGACTAGGTGTAAAACGGGCGGAGCAGGGCCGCGTACCAGGGGCGCTCTGTCTCCTCATCCGACTTTTCCATCTTGTTCTTGCACGGCTGCTGCACGTCGATGAGGTAGTAGGAGTCATTGGGCAGCGCCCGACTGATGATGAAGGGACCTTCCCAGGGTGGCAAATAGCTTGTGCATGCCCTTCGTGTCTTGCACCATTCGGAGAACCAGGTCACCCTCACGGAATGCGACAGGGCGGATCCGGCTCGAATGGTAGTGGCGTAGGCGTTGCTGGTACAGGGCCGATCTAGACAACGCCAGCTCACGGGCCTCCTCGAGGAGGTCCATGCCATCCTCCCATGCCTCCTGATTGGCCTGTTCATCATAGAGGAGCTTGCGTGGAGAGTCGAACTCGATGTCCGTGGAGAGGACGGCTTCCGAGCCGTAGACGAGGAAGAACGGGGTGTAGCCGGTTGACCTATTCGGCGTGGTGCGGAGGCTCCACAGCACAGCCGATAGTTCTTCGATCTAGCATCCGGGCGACCGCTCCAAGGGCTCAATGAGGCGCGGCTTGATGTCGCCTAGCACTAGGCCGTTTGCCCTTTCAACTTGCCCGTTGGATTGCGGGTGCACGACGGAAGCAAGGTCCAACCGGATGCCCTTGTTGCTGCAGAACCGGGCGAAGGCCCCCTTGGCAAAGTTCGTGTCGTTGCCGGTGATGATGCTGTTGGGGTAGCCGAACCGATTGATGATGTCGGTGAAGAAGGTGACGACTGTCACCCCGTCCAGCTTCCGGATAGGTTTGACCACTATCCACTTTGTAAACTTGTCCACTACACACAGCAGGTGGGTCATGCCTGCGCGCGCTCGCTTGAAGGGACCGAATTTGTCGAGGCCCCAGACTGCGAAGGGCCAGGTGATCGGTATGGTCTTGAGCACCAAAGCCGGCATGTGCCTGAGCTACCCAAAGCGTTGGCATCCGTTGCACGTGCGGACTAGCTGTTCGGCGTCCTTGAGGGCGGTGGGCCAATAGAAGCCGTGGCGGAATGCCTTGGCGACTATTGCCCTAGATGAGGCATGATGTCCACACTCGCCCTGGTGGATATCCTTGAGCAGCCGGTAGCCTGTGTCCACGTTGACACATCTTTGGAAGATGTCGGATACGCTGCGCTTGTACAGTTCTTTCTTGATGATGGTGTATGTGTGCGTGCGGTGCCGGATTTGCCTGGCCTCCACCTCATCATCCGAAATCTCTCCATTGGCGATGTAGTCCATGAAGGGCTGCACCCAGGATGGTATCTCCCGGATGGTGAGGATGCTTCCGCACTACGGTTGATGATCATCGGGGGGTCGTCCAGATGAGGTACCCAGAACGGCAGCCCCTGAGCCGCTTGACGAGTTGGCAGCCCCCGGGCCTTGCGAGACGGAGGGTACGGTCTTGCCAGAGTTGGTGCGGGCCTTCTTCTTTGGGGGTTCCGTTGGCTCTACGTCTTCCATGTCGTCAACCGGAGCACTCCCTGCCCAGATGATGGAATCCGACTCAGGGGACGGGTTGATGGAGGGCTTGCGCAGGTGTTCCAAGGAGACCCTAGGTGGGATCGCCTGCCTGGTGGATCCGATTCGCGCGAGCGAATCAGCTGCCTCGTTGTTGACGCGAGGGACGTGATGAAACTCGCATCCGTCGAAGCAGGCACCGAGCTTCTGTATGTGGAACCGATAGAGGGCCATGTTTGCGTCGCGGGCGTCCCATTCTCCGGATACCTGCTGCACCACCAGATCCGAATCGCCAACGCAAAGGATCCGGTTGACACCGATCTCTCTGGCTAGCCGGAGGCCATGCGCCAGCGCCTCGTATTTGTCCATGTTGTTGGAGGCCTTGAAGTGGATCTACAGGACGTATTCCAGCTGGTCTCCTTTGGGCGAGGTGAGCACGATGCCGGCTCCCAAGCCCCCGAGCATCTTCGACCCATCGAAGTGCATCCTCCAATGGTCCGAATCTTGAACAGGTGGGAGGTACTAGGTCTCAGCCCAGTCGACGAGGAAGTCCGCTAGAGCTTGCGACTTGATCGTGAGCCGGGGCTCGTACTGGATGGAGTAGGCGGCGAGCTCGATGGCCCATTTGGCGACTCGGCCGGTGGCGTCCTTGTTGCCGATGATTTACGAGAGGTGTGCGGTGGACACGATCTTAATCGGATGCTCCTGGAAGTGGTGCTTGAGCTTCTTATATGCCACGTACACGCCATAACACATATTCTGGTAGTGGGGGTAGTTCTGCCTGGAGAGGGAGAACCTCGTTGAGGTAGTAGACGGGTCGATGAACCAGATGAGCCTTGCCTTCCTCGGGGCGCTCCACCACTAGGACGATGCTGACGACCCGGCTGATGGCCGCTATATAGAGCAACATCGGCTCCTTGCTAGCCGGCGTGGCTAGAACCGGCGCTGTGTATAGCATGCGCTTGAGGTCATGAAAAGCGGCGTCGGCTGATGGCTCAGTGTTGATGTAGAGCTCGTTGGGAACCCCAAGAGGAAGGTATAATGAGCACAGCAGCAAGTTTCCCTCAGTTATGAAACCAAGGTTTAATCGAACCAGTAGGAGCAAGGAAACACCCCAAAGGTGTTGCTAGTTGAGCCTTGGCAGGGCGCACTACCGGTGCTAGTAGCAACGTGGAGACCTACACAACACAACCACAGAACTCTGTCCCCAACTTGCGATGAGGTTGTCAATCTCACCGTGTTTTGGTGAAAACAAAGGATTAAACGTATCGAATGGAAGGAAGTAATAGTTTGCAGAAAGTAAACACAAAGCAGTAAACAGTTTGTAGATTGTATGTAAAAGAAAGGACTGGGATCCATAGTTCACTAGAGGTGGCTCTCCTTAAGATAGATAACATGCTGGGTGAACAAATTATAGTGGGGCAAAAGCAATACATGCATATACTTATCATCTTGACTCCTTTGGAACTTGATTGGGCATTACAACATTATACATAGACCGCCATCCAACTACATCTATGACTAATAATCCACCTTCAGGTTATCATCCGAACCCCCTCTAGTATTAAGTTGCAAGCAACAGATTATTGCTTTACGAATTGCGTGTAATGTAAACAATACGATTGTTATATGAACAAAGGATTGTTGTTTTCTCCCTAGTAGCAACAGCACATCTATTACCTTAGAGATTTCTGTCACTTCCCCAGATTACCAGAGGCATGAACCTACTATCGAGCATAAATACTAACTCTTGGAGTTGCTAGCATCTACTTGGCCAAGATAGCTGCTAACAACGGAAAGCATGCAAGATCACAAATAGCAAAGACATGATAGAATCAATAATCAATCTGAAATAGCATCTCAATTTCCATCGGATCCCCGCAAACACAACATGCAGAATTACAAATAGATGATCTTGATCATGAACGGAGCTCACAAGATCTAGACATGAAAGCACAAAGGAGGAGAACCAGCCATCTAGCTACTACATGGATCCGTAGTCCAAGGATGAACTACTCACGCATCACACCGGAGGCTTGCATGGTGATGAAGAAGGCCTCCAGGGTGAATTCCCCTCTCTGGCAGGGTGCCGAGAAGAGCTTCAGATCCCTCCCGATCTAGGGATGGAGATGACGGCGGCTACAGACTCTTTCGTGGATTTTTGATCGGGTTCTTAGGGTTTTCATCCTGAGGGCAATATATAGGCGGAAGGGGAGGCCGAGGGGGTGCCGGAGGCGGCCACACCATCCCCGGCGTGGGCTAGGCTGGGCCGCGCGGCCAGGTGGTGTGGTGGCCCCCTGGCCCCTCTCTGTCTCGTATTCTGGCATCTGATGACTTCTAGAAAAATAGGCACTTTGGCTTTTGTCCCGTCCAATTCCGAGAATATTCATTTTCTGACTTTCCTGGAACCAAAAACAGTAGAAAACAGGCAGCTGGCACTGTGGCTCTTGTTAATAGGTTAGTCCAAGAAATCATATGAAAAGTACTCCAAAGTGTGGACAAAACACAAGAAAGTGGATAAAACCAAGCATGGAACATCAAAAATTATAGATACATTTGCAATGTATCAAGATCCCCAAGCTTAACTCCTGCTCGTCCTCGAGTAGGTAAGTGATAAAAAGAAAGAATAATTTTTGAGGTGACATGCACCGTCAAAGACATGATCAAAGTATTTGTAAAACATTCAAAGTTGGGATCATAGTACTTCAATCATAACATGAAAGACAAAGATCTAGAAATAAGACAAAGAAACTATGATGCAACATGAAAAGGCACAAACAAAAGATTCATGAATAACAATGCTTTGCAAGACGTTTGTTTGTTTCACATAAAGAAAACATAGCATAATAGTATTCAGCTTGTCCCTCATAGAGTAGCAAATAAAAATGCATGTTACACCTTCATAAGAGTGACTAGATACAAATAGTTTAAAACAAGCAATATCAAGTTATGCATCAATCAACTAGTCTTGGGACAATGCACATAGAACTAAGAATGGCCACTATGCTCTCAAAGTAGGTGCATAAAGGTAGAAGGTGGAGACTCAATATAATGGTGGAAGAAAGGCCTTCATAAAAGGAAGTAGGGATTCAAGTCTCATAAAGAGCTTCCAAAAATTATGGTACTTAATAGCTTTCAGCTCTCATTGCCCCTATCATAAGCATCTTTAAGGTGATTAAGGTTAAAGTGACACAACTAAGAGGATATGCTTGACAAGTTATAAACCGAAATGTCATGCCCCTTACTTACGAAGACTGATCCTCATGCTACTCAACTTTAGTCACAAGTAAGCTCTTGTCATTGTAAGTACATATGTATCATAAAGAACCACCAACGGGGTACCCCTTGCACATGATACAGGAGCTTTCCCATAATCAAAATGACAAGGCAAGCAGACAATGAGCATCTCAGCGATCTTTTTATTTGCTATTTGCATAGGTTTTTATTGAGGATGCTTCATAGAGTGCTCATTATGGTGATGCTACAAGTTTCCACCATGATTAGGCATGGCTTAGGCTAGCGGCCCAGGCATTTCTCTAACACACATACAAACTCCATGATCTTACAAGTTCCACTTTTATTTCACACCGTCGGGATCCGTAAGCCAAAGAACATGATATCAACGGGGTACAAAGTACAAGTGCAATGTTGAAAGCGTTCCCCATGATACATGGTTCTGCTAATTTCAACTTATAAAGCGCAAGCATATACGCAACAAATAAGGACCCAGTGGTTCAAGTTTATTAGATGCAAAAATTAAAGTGTGTCATCAAGTTCGTGAGAGCTTTAATCACTAGTTTTATCATAACAAGTTTAATTTGGAAGGTAAACAAAAGCATGAATATACTTGGAATAGCATAAGCTAGTAGGTAGGTATGGTGGACTATTTGGAATAACTTGGTTTAGGGAGTTGGATGCATGAGTGGAACTCATACTTGGTTGTGGAGGCTAGCAAAAGACTGGGAGCGACAAACTAAGAGAGCAATAATGGCCATAATCATGCAGAGCGACAAACCATCATTCATCAAAGCATAAAGTGATACTACAAGTTGAAAACTAAAGGATCATAAAGGCTTATGGTGACTTGAGATAGTCATAACTTGGTGTGAGCATGCGCCAAGTCAACCCAAATAAAGCATCAAAGGAGAATACCACTATACTATGCTTTAATATGCTAAAACAACACATGATTCATACAAGGCACATTAAGCAATCTCAATTGTTTATAACAAGTCATGCTACAGCAAAGAATACTAAGCATAAAGCCAAAACAATATCAAGCATGGCATGACAAAGCATAGGCCACAGTCAAAAATGAGCTCTTTTTACCACAAAAGCATGAACTTTCCTACTCTTTTCCAAACCAATATATGAAAGAGGGGGTCCAACCAATTTATTCAGAAAACTAAGAAAAAAAAAGCAAATTAAAACCAAAATGAAAACGAAAACGAAAAAGAAGACGCTCCAAGAACAACACAACTGTGCATGAAACAATAAAAATGAAGCGTTTGGAAGAAACCTGGGATTTTTATTCATGAAGAAGGGGATGCCTTGGGCATCCCCAAGCTTTGACGCTTGTACTTCTTGGATATTTCTTGGGGTGACACGCGTGGCATCCCCAAGCTTGAGTTTTAGTCCATCCTTCATCTCATTACTCATTCCTTCCATACACCTGAAATTTTTCCCTCATAGAAAACTTCACACAATCTTTATTAGCAACATTAGTGCACTCAAGAAAAATAAGTCTTAAAGTTCAGTTCTAACACCAATAAACTTCCATTAGAACACTAGGTACTGTAGCACTTCCCTCAAAAATCTCAATTCCCCAAAAGAACTCAAAAAGGAACCAACAAGAAGCAAATGCAGAAAATGGCAGAAATCTATCAAAACAGACCAGCAGGTAAAGAAGAATTTTTTCGAAGACCTTATGTTGCTCAAATCAAAAAGTGTTGAACTAACGAAAGTTAGATAACAACCTGGGGCAGAAGCAAAAAAATTCACGCCTCAAAAAGACGTTCAGAGATTTTACACGAATTTGTATGGTGAAGCACAGAAATCTGTTTCGGGACAGCAACTTTCCCAATCATTACTTCTCTCTCATTAGAGGTTACTCTTGGCACAAAAAGCAAATAAAAAGGATAACTAGAGGTTATTACTGAAGTAATAACTTCCAAGAATCATCTAAAACTTTTGGGTTATCTCCCAATAAGTACTTTTCTTTAACGCCTTTAAGTTAGGCATAAGAAGCAAGAAAAAGAATCAAGTGTTCTCAAATGAAGAAGCATTAAGACCAAATTTTGTTTTCATAGGAGAAGCAAAAGAAATCTTATCTCTCTTTTTAGGGAAGTGTTCTATACCTTTCTTGAGTGGGAGTTGATATTTAATGGTGCCTTTTTTCATATCAATAATGGCACCAACAGTTCTAAGAAAAGGTCTTCCCAAAGTAATAGGACAAGAAGCATTGCATTCAACATCCAAAACATAGAAATCAACGGGGACATAGGCATTGTTAACTATAATAAGAACATAATTAAGACTCCCCATGAGTTTCTTTTTAGCATTATCATCAAGTGGGACATTCAAATAACAATCTTCAAGTGGAGGCAAATCAATCTTATCATATATCCTTCCAGGCATAATAGAAGCACTACTATCAAGATCACATAAAGCTTTGAAATCAAAGTCATTCACTTTCATATTAATGATGGGTTCCCAACCTTGTTTTATAGGAATAGAGGCTTTGTGTTTCATCTTTTCTTCTTTAATCTTTATGAGAGCATCAGTAATGTGTTTTTTCAAGGCCATGTTCATAGCACTAGCATTAGGACTTTTAGTAAGCTTTTGTAGGAATTTAATAACTTCAGAGATGTTGCAACCATCAAGATCAAAACCAAAATTATCATCTAAAGTAGTAGAACTATTACTAGCCTCAACACTAGTGGTGGTAATAGTAGAAACGCTAATGTTTCTAGCAATTTCATCTTCTCTTTCCCACTTAGCATGTAATTCATCTAATAGTCTAACATTTTCATCAATTCTTACTTGTATAGCATTAGTAGTTGCAAAGGGATTATCATTAGTTTCAGGTTTAGCAGCCATTTTATTGATCAAAGAGGATTGAGCTTTAGACAAAGATGATATATTTCTTTCAGCATTAGAGAGTTTCAGTTGTAAACTAGGAATTTCCCTATTTAGACTCTCAAGTTGATGGCTAATGTTCTTCAAAATGGTAGATTGTTCCTCCATAGTTTTAGTGAATAGTTTATTTTGCTCATATTGCATTTGCATGAAGTTTTTAGTGGCTCTTTCACTAGGTAATCTAGGTTTACCATTATAGCCATAAGTATTATTAGGAGGGTACGGCCTATAATTGTTATTACCATAAGCATTGTTGCCAAAATTGTTATTTCTTTTGAAGTTCACATCAACTTGCTCTTCTTGAGCAACCAAAGAGGCTAAAGGAAAATTATTTGGATCAATATGGGCTTTCCCATTAACAAGCATAGACATAATAATATCAATCTTATCACTCAAGGAGGAAGTTTCCTCAACAGAATTTACCTTCCTACCTTGTGGAGCTCTCTCAGTATGCCATTCAGAATAATTAACCATCATATTGTCCAGAAGTTTTGTTGCAGCACCCAAAGTGATTCTCATAAAGGTACCTCCAGCAGCAGAATCCAATAGGTTCCTTGAAGAGTAGTTCAATCCTGCATAAAAAGTTTGGATGATCATCCAAGCAGTTAGTCCATGAGTGGGACAATTCTTTACCAAAGATTTCATTCTTTCCCAAGCTTGAGCAACATGTTCATTATCAGATTGTTTAAACTTCATTATTTCACTTCTCATAGATATAATCTTAGCAGGAGGATAGTACTTTCCAATGAAAGCATCTTTGCACTTAGTCCAAGAATCAATACTATTCCTAGTTAAGGAATTCAACCATTCTTTAGCTTTTCCTCTCAAAGAGAAAGGAAACAATTTCAGCTTAATAATATCACCATCTACATCCCTATGCTTTTGCATCTCACAAAGTTCAACAAAGTTATTTAGATGGGCAGCAGCATCTTCATTACCAATACCAGAAAATTGTTCTCACATAACAAGATTGAGCAAAGCAGGTTTTATCTCAAATAAAGTATCTTCAGGCACAGGTGGAGCAATAGGTGTGCTCATAAAATCATTGTTGTTGGTGCTAGTGAAGTCACACAACTTAGTGTTTTCAAGAGTAGTCATTTTTTTGGGTTTTCAAATAAGAAAGCAAACTAGTAAAACTAATTTTTTTGTGTTTTTAATAACAAAACAAGCAAACAAAGCAAAAAGAAACTAAGAAAAACAAAAATAACAAAGTAAAGAGATTGGTTATGAGGGACTCCCCTTGTGAAGATGTCCTTGACTCCCCGGCAACGGCGCCAGAAAAATGCTTGATGGCTCAATGTTGATGTAGAGCTCGTTGGGAACCCCAAGAGGAAGGTATGATGAGCATAACAACAAGTTTACCTCAGTTATGAAACCAAGGTTTAATCGAACCAGTAGGAGCAAGGAAACACCCCAAAGGTGTTGCTAGCTGAGCCTTGGCAGGGTGCACTACTAGTGCTAGTAGAAACGTGGAGACCTGCACAACACAACCACAGAACTCTGTCCCCAACTTGCGATGAGGTTGTCAATCTCACCGTGTTTTGCTGAAAACAAAGGATTAAACGTATCGAATGGAAGGAAGTAATAGTTTGTAGAAAGTAAACACAAAGCAGTAAACAATTTGTAGATTGTATGTAAAAGTAAGGACCGGGATCCATAGTTCACTAGAGGTGGCTCTCCTTAAGATAGATAACATGCTGGGTGAACAAATTACAACGGGGCAATTGACAAACATCGAGAAAGCAATACATGCATATACTAATCATCTTGACTCCTTTGGAACTTGATTGGGCATTACAACATTATACATAGACCACCATCCAACTGCATCTATGACTAATAATCCACCTTCAGGTTATCATCTGAACCCCCTCCAGTATTAAGTTGCAAGCAAAAGATTATTGCTTTATGAATTGCGTGTAATGTAAACAATACGATTGTTCTATGAACAAAGGATTGTTGTTTTCTCCCTAGAAGCAACAGCACATCTAGTACCTTAGATATTTCTGTCACTTCCCCAGATTACTAGAGGCATGAACCCACTATCGAGCATAAATACTAACTCTTGGAGTTGCTAGCATCTACTTGGCCAAGATAGCTACCAACAACGGAAAGCATGCAAGATCACAAATAACAAAGACATGATAGAATCAATAATCAATCTGAAATAGCATCTCAATATCCATCGGATCCCCGCAAACACAACATGCAGAATTACAAATAGATGATCTTGATCATGAATGGAGCTCACAAGATCTAGACATGAAAGCACAAAGGAGGAGAACCAGCCATCTAGCTACTACGTGGATCTGTAGTCCAAGGATGAACTACTCACGCATCACACCGGAGGCTTGCATGGTGATGAAGAAGGCCTCCAGGGTGAATTCCCCTCTCCGGCAGGGTGCCGGGAAGAGCTTTAGATCCCTCCCGATCTAGGGATGGAGATGACGGCGGCTACAGACTCTTTCGTGGATTTTTGATCGGGTTCTTAGGGTTGTCATCCCGAGGGAAATATAGAGGCAGAAGGGGAGGCCGAGGGGGTGCCGGAGGCGGCCACACCACCCCCTGGCACGGGCCAGGCTGGGTCGCGTGGCCAGGTGGTGTGGTGGCCCCCTGGCCCCTCTCCGTCTCGTATTCTGGCATCTGATGACTTCCGGAAAATTAGGCACTTTGGATTTTGTCCCGTCCAATTCCGAGAATATTCATTTTCTGACTTTCCTGGAACCAAAAACAGCAGAAAACGGGCAGCTGGCACTGTGGCTCTTGTTAATAAGTTATTCCAAGAAATCATATGAAAAGTACTCTAAAGTGTGGACAAAACACAAGAAAGTGGATAAAACCAAGCATGGAACATCAAAAATTATAGATACATTTGCAATGTATCATCGGCCTGCGAGGTCCAGGAGAACTTGTCTGTCTTCTTCATCAGCTGGTACAATAGAAGTGCCTTCTCCCCCAATCGTCTGATGAAATGGCTGAGGGAGGCTAGGCATCCGGTGAACTTCTGGACTCTGAGCAGGCTCCTGGGTGGCTGCATCCTCTCAATGGCCGCAATCTTTTCCGGATTCGCCTTGATCCCTTGTTGCGAGATGAGGAAACCAAGTAGCTGGCCGGATGGGACTTCGAAGACGCATTTCTTCGAGTTCAGCTTCATCTGGTACTGCCGAAGGTTGCCGAATGTTTCCCCCAGGTCCTCGAGGAGGGTGCGCTTCTCCTTGGTCTTGATGACCACATCGTCCACATAGGCATGCATGTTTCGGCCGATCTACGAGTGCAAGCACTTCTGCATGCAGCGCTGATAGGTAGCGGATGCATTCTTCAGACCGAAAGGCATGGTTACATAGCAGAAAGCCCCGTACAGGGTGATAAACGATGTTTTTATCTAGTCAGCCGGGTTTAGCCGGATCTGATTGTAACCGGAATAACAATCCAAGAAAGACAACAAATCGTAGCCGGCCGTGGAATCGATGACTTGGTCGATATGGAGAAGGGCGAAGGGATCCTTCGGGCACGCCTTGTTCAGGCTTGTGTAGTCGATACACATGCGACAAGTCTTGTTCTTCTTCAGAACCAGGACTGGGTTGGCCAGCCAGTCTGGGCGGTACACCTCCATGATGAACCCGGCTGCAAGGAGTCCGGTGATCTCGTCACCAATAATCTTCCTCTTCTCCTCTGCGAACTGGCACAGAGGCTTCTTGACCGGCTTCGCATCCGGCCGCACATGAAGTGAGTGCTTGGTGAACTCCCTCGGTACACCTGGCATGTCCTTAGGTGACCATGCGAAGATGTCCCGATTCTCACGGAGGAATCAAGGAGCGCGCCTTCCTATTTGCTATCCAAGTTGGCACCAATGGTGACGAACTTGGTCGGGTCGGAGGGGTCGAGTAGGATCCTCTTTGTCTCTTTTGCCGGCTGGAAAGCTACTTCGCCAGCCAGCTTGCTGCTGGCCAGTATTTCTTGTTGGGCCATGGCCACATTGCACATGATCACGCGCTTTTCTTCGGCTATGATGAGGGCCTCTGCCAGCTTGGAGCCGGCTGAGGCGCACTCCATCGACCGCCTGAAGCAGCCGGCGACAGTGATCACGCCGTTTGGTCCCGGCATCTTCGTCTTGAGATACGCGTAGTTGGGGATGGCCATGAATTTAGCGAGGGCAGGGCGCCCGAGGTGAGCATGGTTGGAGCTCGTCAGGTTTACCACCTCGAACCAAATCGGCTCCCGGCGGAAGTTCTCCTCGGTCCCAAAGATGACGTCCAGCTGGATTTTCCCCAGCGGGGCGCAAGCCGGTCCCGGTAGTACGCCGTGGAACATTGTGGTAGTCGGGCGCAGGTCGCATTCGCGGATGCCCAGCTTCTCCAGCGAAGACCGGTAGAGGAGGTTGAGGCTGCTGCCTCCGTTGATGAGGATGCGCGAGAAGCGTTAGGTGCGCTCGTTGGAGACGATGAGGGGGTCGAGCACCATAGCGTAGCCCCCGGGAGTAGGAAGCTGCTCCGGCTGATCTTCTCGGCTCCAGGTGATGGGGGTTTCTGACCATTTTAGGTACTGGGAGACTGGGGAGACGATGGCGTTGACCTCCTTGGAGCATCGCCTGTGGCTGTGCTTGTCGTCTAGCTTCGTCTCCAAAATGTGGTAGGCGGCGTGCGGCTAGGGGTAGCCATTGTTGTTGTTGTTGCCGTTGTTGCCGTCGTTACCATCATTACTGGCTCCCCTAGCCGGTGGTGGTGGTCCACCAGGAGGGGGCGGGGGAAGATGTTGCTGGTTGCCCTGGTCCTTTAGCTGGTGGGTCCGGCTACAGTTCCGGGTGGTGTGCGTAGCCAGTTTGAAAGGACCGCTATGCCACTTGCACGGGCCATCAAACATCTAGTCGAAGGTGAGCCGCGGCTTCTGCCTTCTTGCATCGTTAGCCAGCGCGTCAGGCGCGCCCTCCACCGCATTGACTTGCTGTGCATGGTAGCGGGGCTTCTGCTATCCGGCTTGGCGGTCCCCATGGAACCGGTTGTCATTGCCGTGGCGCCTAGAGGATCTGGCTTCTCCAGCCAGATTGCTCGTACGGTCGTGGGTCAGCTCCATTGGATTCAAACGCCCGTCAGCACTTACTCAGAGGGGATTCTTCATGGCAGCATCCGCCGTGGCGTACTGGTCCGCAACCGTCATGAGCTCTGCTGTGGTTTTCGGCTCGTCACATAGTAGCCGGTGGCGAAGCATGGTGCCTTCTCGGTATCCCTCGATGAAGAAGCCGATGGCCTGGCTCTCCAGGATGCCCTCGCAAGTGTTGCGCAACTCCGTCCACTTGGCAAAGTACTCGCGGTCCATCTCGCGGTCGCCCTGGACACATAGGGCTAGGTCGCGCGGGCGGCCTGGACGCTTGTACGTGTCATTCAAGTTGCGGACGAACACCTTTTCAAAGTCTGGCCAGGCATTGATGCTGTTGGGCGCGAGGCTGTTGAGCCATGTCTTCGCTGACCCGGTTAGCATAAGGGGGACGTAGCACACGGCTGTGTGCTTGTTCCCATGGGCAATGCCGACTATCGTGGCATAGTCGGTCAACCAATCTTCTGGCTTCATGCTACTGTCGTACTTGGGGGTGTCCCTGGGCAGGGTGAACTTATCCGGAAACGGCTTGTTCCGGATGCAGGGTCCGAAGCAAACCGGTCTGGTGGAGTCTTCCTCTTCCGTGACGCGCGCTTGAGCAAGGAGCTCGATGTGGTCACGGGCATCCGGACGATCCGGGTTGGGCGCTCCTACTCGGCCCGAGAGACGGGAACCGGAAGGTCTTGGCGCTCCAGTTGGGGGAGGTGGAGGCGGTGGGTTGTTGTTCACCGTTTTCTCCTGGCACGACGAGCCCTTGCTGCCAGAACCACGATGGCTTGCTACGGGCCTTAGCCGGAGGAGAGGACGCCTGCTGGGTGTCGCGGGGCGCACCCTTACTGTTGGCGGGCGGCTTGCTCCCCTAGGAGCAGCTGGGGTCCTTCTGCATCTGCCGGTTGGCATCAGCCTGCTCGTCCATGATCCGGAGGAGCTCCTACACCCGAGCGTGCTGGCGGGCTCACTCCTCGCCCTCCAGGTTGGGCAGTTCGTCCACTGTGGCTCACGCTGTGCACAGGTTCTTGATAGGCATGTTGTAGGTGGGCCGGATGAGAGCGGGTGTTGGATCCGGCTCGCCATACTTCTCCATCCTACAGCCTATCTCGCCGCCCCGGCGTCACACTTGCCCGTGCCGGCTCGGCTCCACGGTAGCCGGAGTGAAGCCGTGTGCGCGGTCGTACTCGCGTCGGGTGATCTCGATATGTTTGCGGGTTGCGGCTATCTCCATGGCCTCCTGGAGGAGAAGCTGTCTCTCCATGGCGAAGTTGGCCTCCGCCTCCTCCGGGTTATCCTCGAGGTTAACCGGCATGAGGAGCTGATCGATGGCCTCCTCCACCGGGTTTCGGGGCTGCAGCGGCGCAGAAGTTCCGCCCTCGTCCGCACCGCGCTCCCGCTGCTGGCAGGGGTGAGAGCTGGAGCCGGCCATCATTACCTCGACGCCGTGGGAGGCGACAGAGGTGGTGCTACCCAGGTGTGGAAGCTCCGTGACGGAAACGATCCCCCGGGGGAAACGTTCCGGCACGGTGGCGACGTAGACGGGGAGGTCGCCAAAAAGCAGGATGGAGTCGTTCGCCGGAAACGAGGTTCCGGTGAAGCAGGAAGCGTTGTCGATGATGCAGTCGAATTTTCCGAGCGTGAGCACCAGGCCGGAGGCCACGCGCTCACCGGCTGAAGTGCGGGGTCCCGTGCAGAACGTGACTCCGGTTGAAGCCATCTTGCCCCATGGTGGGCGCCAACTGTCGTTGTATTGGGAATGGCAGTACCTAAGTAGGTTAGATAGAGGTGTGGAGACTAGATGGGAAGCTATCGACGGTGTCCATAGGCGGGATTGGATACAAGCAAGTGTAGCTGGACACAGGAAGTACCCAGGTTCAGAGCCCTCGTGATAAGGTAAAGCTCCTACTCCTGCCGATCTGACTATGAGTGATATACGGGCTACAAGCGCTCCTCGAGCTGTATTCTCTAGCTACTGCCTTAAATGCACTGAGACCAACCCCTTCTACTGAGGCCTTGCCTCTCCTTATATAGGCAAAGAGGCAATGGTCTCACTGGCTAGTCCGGCTGGCGGGCCCCACAGGCGGGTCCTAGTCAGCTGGTCATCTACAGTACTCGGTACACTTACGTCTCATCAGAGTACGAGCGGTATGGCCGTCGTGGGTACAGTGAACACCGTGCGAGCCTGTTGTCAGCATCTAGCCACTGTTCCCGCATCACCCTACAAAGTCTTCGGTATGGCCGAGTAGTTGCGAGTCTTGTCATCGTACCAGGGCGTACCATGCACTGTGTTGCACATCGCTCTGTCCTCCTGATTGGTTCCGGCTACGCTGGTGTAACCGGCTACTCCTCGCTGTTTCAGCTACCGTGAGGTAGCCGGCTTGACTTGATCCCGTCCGGCTGTGCTCAGCTAGCCGGACACGATCCGACTGCCATGGTTCTTGTCTGGTTGGGGTATCCGGAGGTCATCCCCCCAACAATGGGTGCGGCCATGGTGAGGGTGAGCTCCGATTTGGGATGGGGAGGAGAGCGGGGCCGAACAGGTGCATCCAAGTCCTAGCTCCGCGCCAAGGCCGCGACCACAGATTGCCACCCCGGAGGAAGAAGAAGACGCGTAAAGGATGCATGTGCCAACGCTGCAAGCCTACATGGCAGCCACGACGGCAGCGACATAACGGCGAAAGCTGACAGGGAGGCCCAACTTGACGGGCGTTAGCCTGATATTTTGAATTGAAATATAAAGTTGAATTCATGCCGAAAAAGACCCTCTGAGTATTTGGCATGCCAACTTTGGGCAACGCAGCTGATTGTATGCTACTTGGGTACCACGTTGCCTGGGCGCCCCAACTTTTGGGCAGAAAAATGATATTCTCCTCATCGAGGTGCTCATGCCAACAAAGCAGCGGTACCCGCACTACTAGAAGCTGGCGTATGGTGTCTTCATGACAGCCAGGCGACTGCATCAAAACTTCTAGGAGCACCCAATCGTGGTGGTAAACGACGCCCCACTCGGGCACATACTCAATAATCCTGATGCCACCGGACGAGTCACGCTCTGGGGAATCGAACTATCTCCACGAGACATCACATACGAGAAGCACAATGCAATAAAATCACAAGTTCTCCCAGATTTCCTTGTACACTGGATGGAGAACCAGCTCCCCGACAAGCCAGATATGTCCTACCTCTGGACATTGCATTTCGACGGGTCCAAGCTAAAATACTGAGCTGGTGTAGGTGTCATACTGACATCTCCCCAAGGAGACAAGATGAAGTATGTTCTGCGAATGCAGTTCACAGCCACCAACAATGAAGATGAGTACGAAGCCTTGATCCATGGAATGCGGATGGCGAAATTCTACGGTGCGAAGAGACTCGTCATCTATGGCGACTCCAAACTGGTGGTCAACAAAACAATGCACGAGTGTGATGCCCTGAACGACAACATGATCGCCTATCGCGACCTCTACGAGACACTCGAGGGAGACTTCGACGGCTGTGAGTTGCGGCACGTTGGCCGTGAAAGCAATGAAGAAGCGGATACACTCGCCAACATCGGCTCCACCTACGCCCCAATACCACCTAAGGTATTCCTCAAGCGCATCTACGAACGCTCCATCAAGCCCAAGGCTCCAGAGAAGAAAGCAAGCACGTCAACAGACTCACGGGCTACGCCACCCAATGAGCCAATGGAACTCGATGTCACAGAGCCTCACACAGGACTCGAAGGCCCAATGGAGGTTATGGTGATCGAGCCATCTTGGACACAGCCGTACATCACATACCTGCTCAGCAAGAGGCTGCCAGATGACCCGACTAATGCGCGACACATAGCGCGATGATCCAAGGCATTCGCCCTCATCAACGGTGAACTATACACGCACAGCATCACAAGGCTCCTTCAGCGGTGCGTCTCCAACAGGGATGGAAGAGCCATCCTCCTCGACATACATGAAGGCACTTGCGGACACCATTCTAGCAGTCGCGCTCTCGTCGCCAAAGCTCTGCAAGCTGGATTCGATTGGCCCACGGCCATGTGCGATGCCAAGGACATCGTCCAGCGCTGCAACGCTTGCCAGCGATTCGCGGACAAATCGCACGCACCTGGCATGGAACTCAGGCCAATACCATTGGCTTGGCCCTTTGCACAATGGGGACTCGACATGCTCGGCAAGCTCCCAAGGTCCTCGCGAGGAGGCTACGTCTACCTCCTAGTTGCAGTCGACAAATTCACCAAGTGGATCGAGGCCATGCCGGTGGCAAATCAGTCAGGAGCCAGCGTCGTCAATTTCTTAGAGTCCATCGTCTACCGTTTTGGGGTGCCACATAGCATCAACACGGACAACGGGACAAAATTCACCTCCAAGGAGTTTCAGGAATTCTGTGAAAACCTAGGAATAAACATCAGCTACGCCTCGGTGGCCCACCCTCAGACCAACGGTCAAGTCGAAAATGCCAATGGCCTCGTCTACGGTGGAATCAGGAAACGACTCCTTTGATCACTCGAACAAGCTTCCGGATGCTGGTCGGACGAGCTACACTCCGTACTTTGAAGCTTACGCACAACTCCAAACAGCACCACGGGCTACACTCCGTTCTTCATGGTGCACGGTGCTGAAGTGGTGCTACCCGCAGAAATACGCTTCAAAGCCCCGCGGGTGGTTGCATACAGCGAGAAGGAATCAACCCTCGCACTCGAAGATTCCGTTGACCTTCTTGTTGAGGCACACGAATTGCAGCAGAGAGATCCACGATCTACCAGCAGAGCCTTCACAACTACCATAGCAGAAGGCTACGCCCCAGATCCCTCGTCGAAGGAGACCTGGTCCTGCGACTGAAGCAGCGAGGACATCTCAAGTTCGAGTCCCCTTGGGAAGGACCTTATGTGATTACCGAAGTAATCCCAGGTGGCACCTATCACCTTAAAGATTTCAAGAGCGGAGTCGCATACTCCAACCCCTACAATGTCACGCAGCTCCACCCTTTCTACCCCTAGTCATTTTTACTTTACAAATAAGGCTATTCAGCCAGGCTACTTAGCCACACATTGTACCTCGTACTATCCTGCGAATAAATAAAGCTAAGTGCCCCAAAACTCTATGTCTTTTCTATTTTTTCAATTATTCACTCGGGGGCTGCGCCACCCTTTACACCTTCGTTCTACGAAAAAATCGCAATATCCTGAGTAGCTGACACACTACCAATCGAACCCTTGATAAACACCAACCTAGCTGCAACACACCTGACAGGTTGGCAAGGTGCTGAGATAAATACACTTCAGACTAACAAAAGGGAACTGCAGAGTATAATACACTCGAAAATCATACAAGCTAGCAAGCTTTTCACATATTAATGGGTATCAAATACACCCACCACAATCATATGAATTTTACAACACTTATACATATATGTGCAGGATACAAATTACGCTACTATTGCAAAAGAGGAACATTTGTCTGCTCTTCAAAGAAGTCGACGATAACCTCTGCTGGACGGTCAACCGCCTGATAGTGCGGTACCATGTTCCAAGTCATCCCTTCTAGCGGTGGCGGCGGTCCAGCAGCAACAGACGCTATGTCTACATCTAGTTGATGCAGCCGCACCAACGATAGGGCAGCCTTCGCACCTGTGACCAGCTATTGCCGCACGCACTCGCGGACCGCGCTTATATCCTGAAATTTTGCCAGAAGAGCCAACAGGCTTGAACTTACAATGTCTAGCGGAAACATCGTCTGGTAAATATACTTCAGGCAAGATTGCGCCTTCTTCAAGCATTGAAGCACCCGCAAAGCGCGATCCTGCAAAGTTGCCAACTCCACTGCACGGTCATGATCCACCCAGAAGTACCCACTAGCTTGTAGCTGCTCCTAGGTTAGATTATTCATCCGAATGGCCACCCGGTCCTTCTCATCCTGCGGATGGCGAGCGCTAACAACTACAAAAGCAAGACCAACAGCATAATCCAAGGCATCTCCACGAAGGGCTAAGGAAGGATAAGAAGACAGAGAGGTAACATTCAAAGTGCTCGTTCAACTGAGCAACTTCATCCAGAAGATACTTCTCGTGGGCGGTGGCCTTCTCCGCCTTCGACTTCCACACATCTGCATTACCACGAACAATGGGAAACTCCCGCTCCAACTGCTTAATACAGTCACGTAGTCACGAGAGAAGCGATAACTCCTCCACCTTTGAACTTGGTTGCGCTGAGTTTTCATCGGTGGGAGGAGAGTCACGAGGATCACTCGAAGGGCCCTATTACAATCAAGCAAGAAGCAAATAAGGGAACAAGAATACATTGATAAATGTGCGAATGCATTCAAACGTAGCAAAGTATTCATAGGGACACTCCCACAAAAGTATAGCCTAGTTAAAAGGAAGCTAGATCTATGGCAACTAAGGAGCAATCTGCTTCTTCGACTTGGACTTCGACTTCGGGGGCCTCATCGAATCCGTGGCAGCCTCCGACGCTACAGACTTTCTGGTGGTAGCCCTAGACGTCGCAGTCTTCACCGCCTTCGCTCGCTGTAGCTCCGCAGAATATCTCGCGACTGTATCAATGAGCTGAGGCCCATACTTACAGCAGCTAGTCGCGAAGGGAGCAAACAATACCTGTTGGCCATCCGTGTCGACAGGCATCGCCTTGGAGATCGTGATGGGTTCCAACTCCACGCCATGGGCTTGCGCCATCGCGAGTGCCATGGTGGCACCGATAGACCGTTGGGAGTTCTTGAAATCCATGGGAATACCTTTGGCGAAGGATTCCACCAGGTCATCGAGATTGTCGATTAGGCTGGCCTTGGGGTCAGGTCCTCCCAGAGGCGGCTCAACACACCTTTGGTTTTCCCCAGCGTCTCTTGGAGGGAGACACCGCGGTCCTCGACTGCGGCTACGGTGCCAACGAGAGCATCCTCACGACGCAAGACCTGGGCATCAAAGCTTAGACCAGCGACATCTGAAGAATACAAGGTGTTAGCATAAGAGCAAAAAAACCAAGATAGGGAAAATACAAGTGAAGTAGTGCAAGTACCTGAGAGTGCCTTTGCAGTTGAGAAAAGATGTTCTGCGAACACCTTCTTCCTCTCAGCAGCATAGGCGTGTAGGTCTTCCTCACGCTTCTACGACTCCTCCAGGGCTGCGATTGCCTTGTAGTGATTCTTCTCCGCCATAGCAAGCCCCTTCTCGAGGGAAGTAATGCGGCGGAGAAGTTCATTATGCTCACCTACAAAGGGCAGAGCACGGCAAATTACATGAGTCTACAAATTTCAATACAAAGGAGAGTAAAGAGATAAAGTTTAGAACAAACCTTCGACTGCATGATGGCGGTTGTCTAGCAAGGTGTGCTGTCGACCCAAGGCAAGGATCTGCTCCGCGTGGCGAGTGGAATCCTTCATGATAGGCTACATCAAAAAGAAGAAAAGAAATTTCAGCAAGGGAAAAAGATGCAAAAACTCAAGATTCGACTGCCAGTAGAAAAAACGACACTTACGTGCTCCTCCAGGGACTCCGAAGATTCCTATCGAGTGGGCATCCATGCAACCATCTGGTGACCCCCCCAGTGTGGGGGGAACTCGATGAATTGGCACCAGAGTGGGCCGCCACCAGAGGAGAAGGCGACTGAATGGCCACGTCCCTATTCTTTGAGTCTGTGACTCCGGATTCTTTCACAAATTGAATGTCGTCAGAAGACGATGACGCCGTTTGACTGCAAAACATGCCCGACGCCACTTCAGAAAAGAAACTTCGAAGAAAACAAGACCAACTCGCGGATATAAAAACTCACCAGTTAAATTTGTCGAGGTCAAAAGAGTCATCTAACGAATCCTTCGGCAACCGCAGCTTATTCCGAGTGGGAGGAGCCATGGCGCATACAGGCACGGTGGGAATCGGCTCCTCCGCAGCAGCAGGGGAACCTTCCGGCGTCAACAGCGAGGAAGCATCTGAATCCTTTCTACGGGAGCGTTTGTGAGTCCCGTGGTCACCGGACTAGGGGGCTTCCTCTTCTTCTTCCACGGGGACGGTGGAGCTCGACTCGTCCTCTTCCTCCGCCTCACGCGGGATAACCCCTTCAGGCTGAGGAGGCAAGCTGGCAGCCACTTTCTAGTCCTACAATAAGAAGAAACATCAGTATATATCAAGCACTTGGCAAACAATCGAAAATCTATACTACTTCACAAGAAAACTCTACCTTAGGTGGAGGGTTGTTGGCGTCGAAATGAGGCACGACTGATTCGCCTGGGATATCCTCCTTGGCAGTGTACTTGGTCACTAGCCGCAACCTCCTGTCTACCTCACCTACAGAAATGCCCTCCGCAGATATACGAGTAACATCGCCAGCACCAATCCAGCGGTACATCGGATGGGCTCTGGCCTGCAGAGGCTGAACACGGCGGCGCTCCTCGGACTCGCCGGGCATCACGATGTCCTTCTAGGAACGCCTCCTCTTGCAGGCCGCCACGGAATTGAAGGACACGAGTTTGTAGTGCTCTCCGTCGTCCTTCTGGTCGCGGATGTAGAACAACTTATCTCTCCACCCTTGGACAGACGTGGTGAGTTTGATATCAAAGTAAGTGGTGGAGGAGTCGACGTGGATCCCGCAGCCTCCTACGTCGTAGACTACCAAACCAGACGCCGACTGACGTTTGAGCTTTAAAAGCTTCTTGAAAAGACCAAAGTGTGGCTCGATTCCGAGCCATCACTCGCAAAGGGTGATGAAACAAGTGATGTGGAGAATCGAATTCGGGGACAGCTGGTGCAGCTGGAGCCCATAGAACAAAGAAGACCCCTAACAAAAGGATGCAGGGGAAGAGAGAGACCACGGATGATGAATGCAAGGAACATCACCTAGAAACCCGCGGGAGGACTAGGAATTATCTCCTCGCCAGGTATGCGAGAATCATCTTCTGCGGGAGGAAGTGCTCCATCTTGGCACAGATTGAACAACTCCGAAGACTTGATGGTGGATGGTAGCCAGGACCCATTGGTGACGCGAATCCCCGCGCCCTTCTTCTTCCCAGCGTCAGCGGCGCTAGTGGCCATGGTGGTGGAGCCTCCTTTCTTCTTGGCAGTGACAATGGTGGCCTCAGATCCAGCGGCGGAGCCTCCTTTCTTCTTGCCCATCTTGCAATGGCGATGTGAGCGAAGGAAGTAACTGGGGAAGACGCGAAGCTGGTCCAGTGCCACGGAGAGGATGCGCGCAAAGGAGCAGGGAGAATAGCAATGGCGGAGGAAGCGTGAACAAGAAGAGATATGTGGGGAAATACCGCATGGTGTGTCCCTACTTAACCTCTTAGAAGATAACATCCAACTCCTAGTAGAAAACCTACCAGGCGCGTGGCGTACATCAGCACTGATGCGTGGCAAGGGTAAAACACGAACTGACATGGGTATACCCTATAGGTACTCGAGCTTGGTATATACGGCCTGAATACATAGAAGCCCATGGTGTCGCCAAGGCCCAAATGAAGAACTCGAGTAACATACGGACTCTCGATTGCTTGAAGAACAAGAAGAAGCTAAAGATAGAAAGTTCAAAGGGGAAAACCCTAACTTGTAACCGACTCGACCTACTACCCGAGACCTAGCCTATCTATATAAAGGCTAGGAGGGGACGGCGAGGCAGACACACGTAACCCTAGTTTCCACAACCCTCGCCAGATTGCATCTGCACCATCGTAATCTTCGATTCCCTTGATAATTCCACGAGCAGACAAGCAGGAGTAGGGACCTCTACGAGGCCTGAACCTGGGTAAATCTTCAAGTCCCCTATGTGCTTGTTTGCTAGCCAATAGATGTCTCCAGCACTCCCTCCTTCTCCAAAACCCAAGTCCATAACAATGGGCATTGATGAGTTAAACCCTCGTCAATTGGCGCCATCTGTGGGAATTGGAAGTGCTGATGTTGCGGCTTTTTCGGCCCCATCAACCGCGATCTACAACTCCGCAACAGCGGAGATTTGCCAGCTCTTCGACGCGTTCGACTTCACAGTCCACACGCCGGCCACTCGCCCAGCTTTCGAGTCCGTGGACGACGGAATCAGCCTGGCAATCGGGAGCTTCCGCTTCCAAGTTGGTCAGATGGGCACGCTCTCCATGCCTGACCAGCCGACGATGCCGTCGATTGCCCCAGCATCGTGGTTCCCTCCATCGATCGGCACCTTCAGTGAGCTCAACTCCCCGACAACAGTCGAGAACACAGTCAGCGATAGCAATCGCGACTCTGATCTGAGCAATCTAGCAACTGAACATGGAGCCTATGGCTCTGGATCTGAGAGCTGCGGGAGCAGCAGCTTCCCCAATCACTTCATGTGCGCCGTCATCAACGCAGGCGACACCTCCTCCAACTGCGACAACACGGGTAATCGCGGTAACGAAACCGACCCGCCTCTCGGTGGCAATGGTGGCAACGGCGGCAACGGTGGCAATCGCATCCCCGTCAACAATGGAGGAGCAGCTGAGCCTCCGACCATAACAAATGAGCAAACTGGCGAACGCGTCGCGATCAGGCTCAACGAGCAGGAGTGGGCTCGCTGCTGCGAGGCCTTACGAGGCACCCCTCTACTCTTCGGATCTCCACAAGAACTGCTAATGGGCTACCACTGGCTCCTGAAGGAAGAATTTAAGCGCCAAGTGCAAACTATCGCGCAACTCGAGGCGCGCAAAAAGGCAACGGACGAGTCGAGCCTTCGACGTGCTGGGCTCTCCTCTCACGGAGGATCCTCCTCAAAGGGCAACGAGTACCTCGCAAACAAGAGGCGGTCTCGGATGGCCCATCTCACTAAGCAAGAACGCGTAGAAGCTGCAAAGGTCCTTGACTTCAGCTCTATGACAGTGGATACACGTGGCAACGTGGTCCCAAAGACGCCACAGGCCGCGGTGACAGCAGCCACCATGTACCTCCTCAACAACCAGACACCAGCTGGAGATCCCCGAGCCGCCATGCACCGATCTACGAGTGCGGGCTTGGGACTAATCGAGGCTGCTCTTGATAAGGAGCCAACACAAGAGCCAAAAAAAGGCAAAACGATAGCAAAGCGCTACTCCTTGCCCTCATCCAGCGACGACAGTCACGACCTATCTCGACGCCGCAGCTCACGGCGACATGATCACGAATATGATGCACGCGATGACCTCACGCAGCGCAAGATCGACAAATCAAGGGCGCGACGTGCCCGGTCGGCTGACTCGGAAGAGGAAGATGTGGAGCTCTGCGGCGCCAGATACTTCAGCAGGTCCGTTAGGCAAAAGCGAATTCCCAAAGGGTTCAAACTCCCATCGGAGAACCCAAAGTTTGATGGCCTACAGGACCCAAAAATCTGGCTGGAGGACCACATCTCCTCCGTCAGGCTCCACGGTGGCAGTCGAAGCATAGCCATGCAATGCTTACAGCTACAGCTGCAAGGCACCGCCCGAGCATGGCTCAACAACCTCCCACGTGGATCCATTCGCAGTTGGGATGAGCTGGTTTACAGCTTCGTGCGCAACTTCAAAGGCACGTATAAGCGGCCTGCATCAATCGAAGAGCTAAGATGCTGCCAGCAAAGATCGGGCGAATCGCTATGCTCCTACATCCAAAGGTGGTCCATCATCAAGAACTCCGCAGAGAACATCTCGGAGGATCACGCGATTGACGCATTCAACGGCGGCGTCTGCCGCATAGAGATCAGGGAGGAGCTGGGTCGCTCAAAGCCCAAGACCATCGACCACTTGATGGAAATCGCGAATCGGTGGGCCGATGGAGAAGATTCGGTGAAAAATCGCGCTCACTCCAATGAGGAGGCAGAACTCGAGCGCAGACGCGATCACCAAGGCAAATGTCGCATGCGCATCTATGATGATCGCGACGACGTCAGGATGGTCGCAGCTGGCTACACCGACAGACGTGATGACAACCGCAACAGTGGATACCGCAGCGGTGGATACCACGACTCCGAGAAGACCACGCAAGTGTGGCAACGCCGCAATCGGGATGAGGCACCCGCGACATCCATCAAAGACAAATTGTCCGGGCCATTCACGGTGCACTTCTACATCGACAAGCATGACGGAAAGAAGAAGTCTAGCCACCTCCTCAAGGATTGCCGCGAGTTCCTCAAACTGCATGAGGGATTGGTTCGGATGAATCACAACGCAGTCGAAAGAGGCTACGGAGCGGATCTAGGCGCCATAGCACATGGCGCTCCGCCACCGCCACCTGGAATGCCCCCAAACGCAGCTGCACCGGACCAGCACCAGGGAGGCGAACCCTACCCACGGGCCATGGGTACCATGATGATCCAAAAGGGACGCCCCTCCAACAGGGTGCAGAATGCCATCACTCGCCAAGTCAACTTGGCCACAAACTCGCCACCAGCTACCACTGAGTACCTCAGCGGAAGCGAGTCCTGCATCACCTTCGACAAACGCGATCATCTGCCTCAAGTACCTCGTCCAGGACATTGCCCCCTCATACTCGAGGCGCAAATCGGAGGCTTCAACATGAGCCGCATCTTCATGGATGGCGGAAGCGGCATCAACCTTATATTCGCGAGTACCTTGCGAGCAATGAGGATCCCTCTGACTTACCTAGAGGCCTCGGACATAACATTCCATGGCATCGTCCCAGGAAAAGGCGTATATCCCCTGGGCAAAATCAACCTCGACGTCATCTTCGGCACGCCAAAAACTTTCGGCGCGAGCGCATCGACTTTGAGGTCGTCGACTGGCCCTCACAGTACCACTGCATCCTCGGACGTGTCGTGTTTGCTAGGTTCATGGCGGTACCACACTACGCCTACTTGCAGATGAAAATGCCAGGTCCCAATGGCGTCATCATAGTCAACGGGAGCTTCGAGAGGTCCGACAGCTGCGATAGGGAATTCAGCAGAATTTCCTAGTCTTTCGGCATGCAGGAAGAACTCGCGAGACTAAAGGAGTCGACAGACAACAGTCTACCTCCCCTAAGCCGGCCAAGCTCGCCCGACCTATCTTTCGACTCATTAGTGCACACAAAGAAAGTGCAGGTCCGCCCATCGGATCCCACCAAAACAGCCCTCATCGCCAACAACTTGAGTCCCACATAGGAATTCGCGCTCGTCGAATTCCTCCGTGAGGACTGGGAAATCTTCGCCTGGTGTCCAGCGGACATGCCAGGAGTTCCCAGGGAATTCGCCAAGCACACACTCAACGTCAACCCAGACGCAAGGCCAGTCAAGCAAACAATCCGGCGATTATCTGAGCCACGGGCAAAGGCAGTCGGAATGGAGATCAACAGACTCCTTGACGCCAAATTCATATGCGAGAGCAAGGAAAGCACTTGGCTTGCCAACACGGTGCTGGTACCAAAAAAGGACACGGATATCCTGCGGATATGCGTGGACTTCACCTCTCTGAATAAGCACTACCCAAAGGATCACTTCCCGTTGCTGCGCATCGACCAGATCATCGACTCCACCGTGGGATGCGAGCGCCTCTGCTTCCTCGATGCCTACTCAGGCTATAACCAGATTGGAATGAAGGAGGAAGATCAAGAGAAAACAGCGTTTACAACGCCCTTCGATGTGTTCTGCTACAAAACAATGCCCTTCGGGCTAAAGAACACGGGAGCCACCTACCAGCGATGCATGCAGGCTTGCCTCAAGGAACAACTTGGTCGCAACATTCAAGTCTATGTCGACGACATAGTAATCAAGACCAAGGAGGAAGCCTCCCTAATCGACAATTTACGTGAAACCTTCGCCAACCTAGAACACTACCGGATCAAGCTCAATCCGTACAAATGCGCCTTTGGCGTACCATCTAGGCAATTACTCGGGTATCTCATCTCCGCAAGAGGGATCGAGGCAAACCCGAAGAAAATAAAAGCCATACTGGCCATGGAGAAGACAAAAAACATAAGGGGCGTCCAGCAGTTGGCTGGACGAATCGCGTCCCTCAGTCGATTCATCAGTCGGATGGGTGAAAAGGCACTGCCCTTCTACCAACTCCTCCGCAAAGCTGAAAAGTTCAAATGGACCGATGAAGCGCAGGAATCATTCAAAGACCTCAAGCGCCTGCTATCCACCTCGCCAGTACTAGTGACCCCACAAGAAAGGGAACCACTGCTGCTATATATCTCCGCCACCAACCAGGTGGTCAGCACAGTGCTCGTTGTCGAGTGAGCCGAGGAAAACAAGGTCCACGGGGTACAACGCCCAGTCTACTACCTCAGCGAGGTCCTCACGCCAACAAAACAGTGGTACCCGCACTACCAGAAGCTGGCATATGGTGTCTTCATGACCCCCCGGCGACTACGCCACTACTTCCAGGAACACCCAATCGTGGTGGTCAACGACGCCCCGTTGGGGCACATCCTCAATAACCCTGACGCCACGGGACGAGTCGTGCTTTGGGGGATAGAATTGTCTCCACGAGACATTACATACGAAAAGCGTGACGCAATCAAGTCGCAAGTTCTTCCTGACTTCCTCGTGCACTGGATGGAGAACCAGCTCCCTGACAAACCAGATATGTCCTACCTCTGGACAATGCACTTCGATGGGTCCAAGCGCAAGGACGGAGCAGGTGCAGGTGTCATATTGACATCGCCCCAAGGGGACAAGCTAAATTGCATCCTGCGGATGCAATTCACCGCCTCCAACAATGAAGCTGAATACGAGGCCCTGCTACACGGGATGAGGATGGCAAAAGCCTGCGCCGCCAAAAGGCTAATTATATACGGCGACTCCAAGTTGGTCGTCAACTAAACAATGCACGAGTGCGATGCACTAAACGACAACATGATCGCCTACCACGACCTCTACGACACAGTCGAAGGGGACTTCGACGGCTGCGAGCTGCGACATGTAGGCCGCGAAAGCAATGAAGAGGCAGATGCACTCGCCAACATAGGCTCTACCTGCGCCCCATACCACCTGGGGTATTTCTCCAGCGCATCTGCAAACGCTCCATCAAGCCAAAGGAAGTAGAGAAGAAAACAAGCACAGCAACGGACTCGGGGGCTACGCCACCCAATGAGCCAAAGGCACTCGACGACCTGGAGCTGGATATAGGACTCGAAGGACCAATGAGCATCATGATGATCGAATCATCCTGGACTCAGCCATACATCACGTACCTCCTCGGCAAAAGGCTACCAGACGACCCGACTGATGCACGGCACATCACACGACGATCCAAGGCATTCGCTGTTATCAACGGCGAACTATACAAGCACAACATCACAGGAGTACTTCAACGATGCGTCTCCACGGCTGATGGAAGAGCTGTTCTCCTTGACATCCATGAGGGAACATGCGGACACCACGCCGGCAGTCGCGCCCTCATGGCCAAAGCTCTGCGGGCTGGGTTCTACTGGCCTACGGCCATGCGCGACGCCAAGGACATCGTCTAGAAATGCAACGCGTGCCAACGATTCGCGGACAAGTCGCACGCACCTGGCGCTGAGCGCCGGCCAATTCCATTGGCCTGGCCCTTCACGCAATGGGGACTCGGCATGGTCGGCAAGCTCCCCAAGTCCTCACGAGGAGGTTACGTCTACCTCCTGGTGGCAGTCGACAAGTTCACCAAGTGGATAGAGGCCATGCCAGTGACCAATCAATCAGGGCACAGTGCAGTCAAATTCTTCGAGTCCATCGTCTTCCGCTTCAGAGTGCCACACAGCATCATCACAGACAATGGAACAAACTTCACATCCAAGGAGTTCCAAGAATTCTGTGAGAATCTGGGAATCAACATCAGCTACGCCTCGGTAGCACATCCACAGACCAACGGTCAGGTTGAAAAGGTGAACGGGCTCGTCTGCGGTGGCATCAAGAAGCGACGCCTCCGGCCACTCGAACAAGCCGCGGGTTGCTGTCCAGACAAACTGCAATCAGTACTCTGGAGCCTACGCACAACTCCAAATAGTGCTACGGGCTACACCCCGTTCTTTATGGTGCACGGAGCCGAAGCAGTGCTACCCGCCGAGGTACGGTACAAGGCGCCGCGTGTGGTCGCTTATAGCAAGCAAGAATCATCCCTTGCACTCAAAGACTCCGTCGACCTCCTTGACGAGTCAAGAGAAATTGCCACGGAAAGATCAACGATCTACCAGCAGAACCTGCGCAACTACCACAGTAGGAGGCTACGCCCCAGATCCTTCGTCGAAGGCGACCTGGTCCTGCGATGGAAGCAGCAAGGACATCTCAAGCTCGAGTCCCCCTGGGAAGGACCATACGTGATTACAGAAGTAATCCCAGGTGGCGCCTATCGCCTTCAAGATTTAGAGACAGGAGTCGCATACTCCAACCCCTGGAACATCGCGCAACTGTGACGCTTCTACCCTTAGTCGTTTTACTTTTACATCACGAATAAGGCACTCAGCCAAGGCTACTTAGACACACATTGTACTTCGTACTGTCTCAGGAATAAATAAAGCTAAGTGCCCCAAAACTCTGTGTTCTCCTTTATTCTTCCACAACTTATCCACTCGGGCGCTGCGCCACCCTATACACATCTGTTCTACGAACTAAAAACGCGATATCCTGAGTAGCTGGCACATCAATCGAAACCCTTGACACACATCAACCCAGTTGCAACGCACCTGACAGGTTGACAAGGGACCAAGATAAGCGCATGGTCAGGCTAACGAAAAGGAGTCGCATAGTGCAACACACTCACACGCTAATAAGCTCTTTATACATAATCGACAGTCAATTATACACAATGTATATACGAACTTTACAACATTGGTACACTTATGTGCAGGATACAAACTAAGCTACTACTGCAACAAAAGAACGTTGGTTTGCTCCTCGAAGAAATCGATGATCTCCTCTGTTGGGCGATCCACTGCCTGATATTGCGGCACCATATTCCAAGCAGAACATGCTAGTGGCGCAGGTGGCCCAGCTGCAATTGCCGCAACGTCTACGGCAGGCCTATGCAGTCGCACCAGCGATAGAGCAGCCTTGGCACCAGCCACTAACTGTTGCCTTACACACTTGCGAAAGGGCCAGCAGGCTTGATGGAGCAACATCCAGCGGAAACATCGTCCGATAAATGTTCTTCAAGCATGACTGCGACTTCTTCAGAAAATGCAGCACTCGTGATGTACGATCCTGTAGGGTCGCCAGCGCAATCGCACGATCATGATCCACCCAGAAGTATCCACTCTCCTGAAGTTGCTCTTGGGTCAGATCATGCATGCGAATAACAATCCTATCCTTCTCATCCTGCGGATGGCGCGCGTTGACAACTATACAAAACAACAGCGGAAGCATAAGGACAGCACACTACTGCGAGTGACTACAAGGAAACGATAAGAGTAAGCAAACTAACACTTAAGTTGGTCGCCCAACTGCATCATCTCCCCCAGCAGATACTGCTCTCGGGCGGTGGCCTTCTCTGCCTTTGACTTCCATACATCCGTGTTACCGTGGAGCACGGGCAATTCGCGCTCCAACTGCTTCACGCGATCACGCAGTCGCGAAAGCAGCGATAGCTCATCCACCCTGGAGCGCGGTGGTGCCAAAGTATCATCAAGAGGCGGCGAATCCTGAGGTTCCCTCAAAGGATCACTTGATATACCCTACCACAAGCCAAGCAAGAAGCAAATAAGAAGATCAAATTGACACACAGACAAAAGATCCGAGTGCATTCAAGATTGGCAAAAGTATCAGCAGATACACTCGCCAAAGGCATGTCCTTGACAAAAGGCATAAACTAATCAACTATTACAAAGCTACTGAGGAGCGATCGGCTTCTTCGACTTAGACGGCTTCGGGGGCCTCATCGAGTTCGTGGCGGTATCAGATGCCACTGACTTTCCACCAGCCCCTGACGCCGCAGCCTTTGCTGCCTTCTTGGCTCGCTGCATCTCCTCAGAGTACTTCGCAACTGTGTTAATCAGTTGCGGCCCATATTTGCTACAGGCAGTCGTGAAGGGAGCAAAGACTACCTGCTGGCCGTCCGTGCTAACGGGCATCGCCCTCAAAACCGCTGTAGGATCAACCTCGACTCCGTGGGCCTGCACCATGGCGAGTGACATTGACGCGCCAGCCGCACGGTGCGAGTTCTTGAAGCTTGCAGGAAGACCCCCAACGAGAGACTCCACCAGCTCGTTCATGTTCTCGATTAGCTCAGCCTTGGCCATCAACTCCTCCCGGAGGCGACTGAGCACATCCATTGACCTTGGAGAGCATATCTTGAACGGTGGCGCTGCGGTCCTCGACTGCTGAAAGTGCACCCGCCAAGGCATCATCACGATGGAGGGCCTGGGGGTCGAAGCTCAAATCGCCAGCATCTGTACATAAACCCACACAGGGACACGAAAATCAGCGCCAACGGCAAAAATCGAACAGAGAAGGATAATGATATCCAAGCAAGGTACCTAAGAGGGTCTTGGCAATCGAGAAAAGTTGTTCCTCGAACAACTTCTCCCTGGCGACGATGGAGGCACGCAGATCCTCTTCGCGCCTTTGTGCCTCGTCAGGCGCCGCGATTGCCTCATCGCAGCCCTTCACAGCTGCGGCGAGTGTCTTCTCCATGGCGGCGGTGTTACGCAGAAGAGCATCATGTTCATCTACAAAACAAAAGGGACTGACTATCATTCGACCACATAAAAACGATGCAGAAGAAGGAGAAGTAAAGAGCACTTACTTTCTACCACGCGATGGCGCGTCTCCAGCATTGCGTGTTGGCGGCCCATCGCAAGCACTTGCTCCGCCAAGTGAGCGGCTTCCTTCAAGGAGCTATTGCAAAAGGAAAAACAACAAAGGATCAGCAAAATCCATAGATAACATCGACTGCAACATCAAAAGAAGAAATCCTACACTTACATGATCCTCCAATGACTCCGAAGTCGATTGGTGTGCAGTCATCCGGGCAACCATTCGATGCTCCCCTTCATGCGGAGATCTGGAAGAGTTGTGCCTAGAGTGGGCCACCAATGGAGGGGAAGGAGCACGCTCGACCTCTTTCTTGGCCCTTGAGGTTACGACTCCTAATTCTTTCAAAAATTGGATGTCGCCAGAAGATGACGACGCCTCCTGACTACAAGACAAAACCAACATCAAGGACAAGGAAAATCCAGTGAAGAATCAAAAAGGACAAATCGAATACTTACCAATCAAACTTATCAAAGTCAAAGGTTGGCTCCCCCGACTCTAACGAGGACTCCTTTGGCAGTCCCATCTTCTTGCGAGAAGATGGCGCCACGGCGCTCACATGAATGGCAGGGATTAGCGACTCTGCACCAACGCCTGCACCTTCTAGAGTCGAGGAAGGTGACGCATCGGAATCCTCGCTGCGCGAACGCTTGTGAGTATCCGGACTACCTGACTCGGGGGCTTCCTCCTCCACATCAGATAGGACGGTCGACTCCGACTCATCCTCTTCCAAGGCTTCGCAAGGGATAACCCCCTCAGGAAGAGGGGGCATACAGGGTGACACCGCTCAATCCTGCATACAGACCATAATTCAGCACAAAGCAAAGAAACAGCAAAGAAGCAATCAACAAACTAAGCTACTACGTAGCACAAATGTACCTCAGGAGGAGGGTTAGAAGCGTCGAACGGAGGAACGATCGGTTCACTGGGGAGCACATCCTTGATGGTGTACTTGGTCACCAGTCGAACCCTCTTATCTACTTCACTCACGGACATGCCATCGGCAGACACGCGAGTGACATCGTCAGCGCCAGCCCACTGAAACATGGGGTGGACTCTGGCCTGCAAGGGCTGGACGTGACGGTGCAGCCACGTGCGAATGAGGGCGCAACCTCCTTCCTCTTTGCCTATGAGACTCTCGAGGTCGCAGACGCGCTTGTACAGCACATCTGTCTCCACGGACTCGCCGGGCATAACCACATTCTTCCAGGAGCTCCTCCTCTTGCATGGCGTCGAGGGGTCGAAGGGCGCGAGTCCGAAGTGGTCTTCGTCGGCCTTCTGGTCGCGAACGTAGAACCACTTGTACCTCCACCCTTGGACGGACATCATTAGCTTGATGTCAAAGTATGTGGCGGATGGATCGACATGTATTCCGCAGCCGCCTACATCGTAGACTACGGAACCAGATGACGATTGGCATTTCAATTTGAAGAGGCGCTTGAAGAGACCGAAATGCGGCTCAATCCCGAGCCAGCACTCACAGAGGGTGATGTAGCAAGCTACGTCGAGGATGGAATTGGGGGACAGCTGATGGAGCTAGAGCCCGTAAAAACAAAGAAGGCCCCTAAAGAAAGGATGCAGGGGCAAAGAGAGGCCGCGAATGATGAATGCTAGGAACATCACTCGAAAACCGGCAGGAGGAGAGGGGATTACCTCGCCGCCGGGGACGCGTGCATCGGCAACTGCGGCGGACAACACTCCGTCTTGGCGAAGAAGACGCAGATCAGAGGACTTGATGACGGATGGACGCCACGCGCCATTCGTGACGCGGGTGCCTGTGCCCTTCTTCTTCCCGCCGGCGGCGGTGCTAGTGCCTGCAGCGGCAGAGCCGCCCTTCTTCTTCACCGCAGCAGCGGTAGCCGCGGAATCAGCCGTAGCACCTCCTTTCTTCTTCCCCATTGCACGGCAACGATGCGACCGGAGGAAGTAGCTGGGAAACATGCGGAGCTGGTCCAGTGCCGCGGAGGAAAAAGACCGCAGAGAAAGCAGAGGAGCAGCGGCAATGGCGATGAAGGCAAAGGATGAATGAAAGCAGATGAGAAAAATTACCGTCGCAGCGTCACTACTTAACCCCTGGAAGATGCAATCCAACGGCTCGGAAAAACTCTACTGGACGCGTGGCGTTCATCGTGCTCGACACGTGGAGGATCTAAAACGCGAACCGTCCCCCCACTACTCCCATTACGCGTGGAAATTGAGGAGGCGTGGTTAAAATAAAGATTACGCACGCCCAGTCAAATCAGAGTCAGGGAGTGGGACCCACCGCTCGTCACGTCCCGTCAAACTCACTCACGCGGGAAACTGAGGTTAGGAAATCGTCAGCACTAACGTCATCAACAACTATGCAGCAGAAGACTTCTACTACTTTAGTCCTTGCTCGAGTCTTCAACTCCACCAAGCACTCGGGGGCTACTCCCATAGGGAGCGCTGGTCGTGCACCCTATGATTTTTCTCATTTACAAGAACATGAACAATCAAGGCAAAAACCCAATCACTCGAAGCACGGTTCAACTATGGACATGGGTTACTCCCATAGGGAACGCTGGAAGCAAATTCAACTGAAACAAGCAAGTAAAAAAACAATAGCAGTCGCAAAAGTTCTTTAGTACCTGCCTGAGTCTTCGACTCAACCAGGCACTCAGGGGCTACTCCCATAGGGAGCGCTGGTCACGCACCCTATGATTATTTGTACAAAGTACTGTGTTGATAACTGATGGGTTCGTAGCATGGAAAACAAAAATATTCTACCGCAAGAACGAACAAAACCTAGATCTAATCTAGATAAAAGCCAAGATCTAATCTATTAGACATGTGCAACGAGCTAGATCTGTACTAACCCTCGTAGAACCGAAAGCGTTACGAGATTAGATCTTGGGGTTGATGTAGTCGATCACTTGCCGATCTCAAGATCGTGTGGATGATCCTTCCGGCGCCACGTTCTGGCAGCGCTTCCGCAGTCGGTCACACGTGCGGAGTCGAAGCAGACCTTCCTCTCCCTGTTCCAGCGAGCAGCGGAGGTAGTAGATCTTCTCCACGGAATCCCAGCAGCACGACGGTGTGGTGGTGGTGGTGGAGTAGAGAATTCTGCAGGGCTTCGCCTAAGCCAGAGCAGAGCGAAGGTAGAGGAGAGAGGCGGCGGCTAGAGCTTGTTATGAAAGAGGGGTAGGAGGGGGCGCCCCCTCCCTTCTATTTAAAGGAGGGAGGCGCGCCTGGGGAGGGGGAGTCCTAGTAGGACTCCCCTCCTATGGCCGGCGGGTTGGGAAGGGGGGAGGAGTCCTCCCCCACGAATCCGTGTCTCGCCCCACAAGGTTTCCTTTGACCCTTTCTTGGTTTTCAAGCAAACACCAAGAACTCTTCTAGAACCTTCTAGAACATTCCGAAACCTTCTAGAATCTCCATACAAACACTCCGGAACATTTCCTAACTTAGAAAATGATCCCCAATATATGAATCTCATTCTCCGGACCATTTCGGATCTCCTCGTGATGTCCCGGATCCAATCCGAGACTCCGAACAACATTCGGTTTCTGTCGCATATTCTATATCTACTTAAAACAACTTCGAACCTTAAGTGTGTCACCCTACGGTTCGTGAATATACAGACATGATGAAGACACCTCTCCGATCAATAACCATCAGCGGGATCTGGAGATCCATAATGGCTCCCACATATTCAACGATGACTTCGTGATCGATAGAACCATTAACATACGAAACCAATTCCCTTTGTCACGCGATATTCTACTTATCCGAGGTTTGATCGTTGGTATCTCCATACCTAGTTCTACCTCGTTACTAATAAGTACTCTTTACTCGTTTCATGTTATGTCATCCCTTGTGACCTAGTCACATGCTTGCAAGCTAACTAGATGACATTCCACCGAGAGGGCCCAGAGTATATCTATCTGTCATATGGATGGACAAATCCCAATCTTGGTCCATGCGCTTCAACACATACTTTTAGAATACCCAATGACACCTTTATAACCACCCAGTTACGAAGCGGTGTTTGATGTCATCAAAGTATCCATCCGGTGATGGTGATTAACATAACCTCATGGTCGAAGGATTAGGTTACTATGCATGTGAAAGCTTACAACAATACGAACTTAATGACTTGATCTTATGCTACGCTTACTATGGGTGTGTGTCCATCACATCATTCTCCTAATGATATGATCTTGTTATTAACGACATCCAATGCCCATGATCAGGAAACCATGATCATCCATTAATCAACAAGCTAGTTTAACAAGAGGCTTACTAGGGACTCTTTTATGTTTACAAAACACACAAGTATTAATGTTTCCGGTTAATACAATTATAGCATGGGATGTAAACATTTATCATAAACATAAAGATATAATAATAACCACTTTATTATTGCCTCTTGGGCATATCTCCAACAATAACATCCACACTCAAAGTTTATGGCGACACCGCCTCATAATTTTACCCTACAAAGAGACCGCGTCTCCTGGGTCACCCGAATCGTCTCCGCGATGATAAAATTCGGATGCCGCGCTTACAGCGTGAAGATAAGACCTAAATAAGGCATGGCAACGCATTAAGCTACACACTACCAGAAATATATCCGTGCCTGCAGGTATGATGAACATGCCTTGACGAACGCGTCGAGTGCTCACACCCATATACTGGAATTCGACTCCTGTAAGACCTCCGTGGCTTGAGTCGAATTACACCAGCACTTTTTCGGATTCGAGTCCAGGGACTCGAGTTCGAGTAGGTGGCGTTGTTTTACCCTAAGGTAGTTAACTGATACCGATACATCGGTTAAAATCAGGCACGCACATCAACAATCCCTATGACATAAATAGAGCAGTCGAAAAATGTACTCAGTCAAGCACTCGAAAGGCTTCATAAAGTCTCCAGTCGAATCTACGATTCCATTGGACACTCGAGGGCTACTGACATGGGTATACCCTACAGGTACTTGAGCTTGGTATATACGGCCTGAATACATAGAAGCCCACGGTGTCGCCAAGGCCCAAATGAAGAACTCGAGTAACCTACGGACTCTCGATTGCTTGAAGAACAAGAAGAAGCTAAAGATAGAAAGTTCAAAGGGGAAAGCCCTAACTTCTAACCGACTCGACCTGCTACCCGAGACCTAGCCTATCTATATAAAGGCTAGGAGGGGACGGCGAGGGCGACACGTGTAACCCTAGTTTCCACAACCCTCGCCAGATTGCATCTATGCACCATTGTAATCTTCGATTCCCTTGATAATTCCACGAGCAGACAAGCAGGAGTAGGGACCTCTACGAGGCCTGAACCTGGGTAAATCTTCGAGTCCCCTGTGTGCTTGTTTGCTAGCCGATAGATGTCTCCAGCGCTCCCTCCTTCTCCAAAACCCAAGTCCATAACAATGGGCATTGATGAGTGAAACCCTCATCACGAACCATCCCCCACTACTCCCATTACACGTGGAAATCGAGGGGATGCAGTTAAAACAGAAGATTACGCACGCCCAGTCAAATCAAGGTCAGAAAGCAGGACCCACTACTCATCACGTTCTGTCAAAGCCGCTCACGCGAGCAACTGAGGTCACCTCATCGTCAACACTGATGTCATCAAGCTCCAGCAGGAGAACATTTTGACTACTTTAGTCCTTACTCGAGTCTTCGACTCAACCAACCACTCGGGGGCTACTCCTAACAGGAGCGCTGGCCGCGCACCTGAAGAATTTTTCTGCAGATATCCAAGCATCGTCAAAACACTTCACTCGAATCGATGATTCGATTGTGGAATACAGGTTACTCCCATAGGGAGCACTTAAATCACATTCGACTAAAACAAGCAACAAAAGACAACAGCAGTCGCAAAATATTTATAGTCCCCACTCGAGTCTACGACTCGAATAGGCACTCGGGGGCTACTCCCATAGGGAGCGCTGGCCGTGCACCCTATGATTATTTTTTCTTATACATTGCACTGTGTGTTGATAACATCCACACTCGAATACTATGGCGACACCGCCTCACATTTTTCCCTACAAAGAGATTGCATCTCCTGGGTCACTCGAATCATCTCCAAGATGGCAAAAATTTGGATGTCGCGCTTACATCATGAAGATAAGACCTGAATAAGGCCTGGCAACGCATCTGCTGTGCATTACCAGAAATATATCCGTACCTACAAGTGCGATGAACATGCCTTGACGGACGCGTCGAGTGCTCACATTTATACACTGGAATTCGACTCCTGTAAGACCTCCGCGACCCGAGTCGAATGACACATGCACTTTTCTGAATTCGAGTCCGGGGACTCGAGTTTGAGTAGATTGCATTGTTTTTCCCTAAGGCAGTTAACTGATACCGATACATCAGATAAATCAGACATGTATATGAACAATCCCTATGACACAAATAGAGCATTCAAAAATATGCTTAGCTATGCACTCAAAAGACTTCATAAAAGTCTCCACTCGAATCTGTGATTCGACTGGACACTCGGGGGCTACTGACATGGGCATACCCTACGGGTACTTGAGTTTTGCATATACCGTCCAGATACGGCAGAAGCCCACAGTGTTGCCAAGGCTCAATACAGGATTCGGGTGACTCACGGAACCTTCAATTGCTTGCAGCACAAGATGAAGCTTAAGATAGAAAGTTTAAAGGGACGAACCCTAATCTATAACTGACTCGACCTGCTACCTGAGACCTAGCCTATCTATATAAAGGCTAGGTGGGGGCGGCGAGGAGGACAAACACAACCCTAGTTTCCACAACCTCACCAGATTGCATCTGTGCACCCCTGTAACTTTCGACTTCCTCGATAATTCCAAGAGCAGACAAGCAGGAGTAGGGACCTCTATGAGGCCTGAACCTGGGTAAACCTTGCGTCCCTTTGTGCTTGTTTGCTAGTCGATTGATGCCTCCAGCGCTCCCTCCTTCTCCAAAATCTAAGTCCATAACAATGGGCATTGACTAGTTAAACCCTCGTCACGTGTGCATCACGGTATGGCTATTGTGATCCACCCCTATATGCCGTGACAGCACCACGACACTCCTAGTGCGTGGAGCACATCCGCGAGTTCACCACTGTCCTCGACAGCAGCAGCCTTCGGAAGGATTTCCTGATGGAAGGGCCTAGCACACCCTTGGCCTTCACTAGCGCATCCTTTAAGAAGATGTCACGATCCTGGAATGTTGCAACAGAAGCAGCTAGAGGATCCGCATCAGCTTGTGCAGAGTGATCTAGAGGAATCCCGACAGCATATGTGCACACACATACAAGCAGCAATATATTCAGCAAGGTTAAAAACTAAAGACAACGGAAGAAATTGATGATGGACACTCATCTGAAAAAGTTTGAGCGACAATCAAAAGATGATCACTCAACTTCTCTTCGTGCTCCTTGGACGCAGCCAAAAGATCAACTTCGCGATGCTCAGCTTCAGCTTTGAGCATGTCAAAGGCCTCCGAGCATGTTTTTCCTTGTTTTCTGCGTGACCCAGACTCTTCTCGAGCTCCTCCCCATGACGCAGGGCCTCATATATTTCTACTATTCAAAACATGGCAAGATCAGGAGAAGTAGAAGAAAAACGCATAAGCAAGAATGGCAGTAAAAACTTACACTTCATCTAGTTCTGCTCTGCCTCCATTTGGACGTACTTCTGACCCATCACCACCATGTTGCGCAGAACATGCTACGGGAAACCCGAGTAAGTTCAAGGGAACTCGAGGGCTTCAAGAGTGAGACTACCAAAAAATAAAAGGCATGGTAGTACACTTACATGGTTGTTAGTAGACTTTGACGGACTATACAGAGCGGCCTACACGATCACCCTCTTCCGCTTCCGAAGCTTGGTAGAACTAGAAGAACCATGTCTATTGTGGTCATCTACCAGGCTTTGGAATTTCCATGATAACTTCAGAAGTCATGGCTTTAGAGTCCATGAATCCTTCTTCCACTTCATCTCCAACATTCACAGGTATATGCCATTCGATGTTGTCGATACATGAATCTCAAGTAAAAAATAAAACAACAGTTTCAAGCAACAGCACAATGAATATAAGACACTTACGAGCACTACAAGAAAAGTTTCCTTCCGCAACAACCTGGTCCGATGGTCGTCGTAGAAGGCGCGTCTTTGGCGACGAAATTCTCGGCTCGGCCGTTGCCGATGGAAAACTTTTTTTCCGGTTTCGCGGCCCTCTACTACGACGGATCTGCTAAAAACATGGAGGAAGCTTAGCTGGTGCATGGCAAAAGCAAGATTTTCATTTCCTCGCGCGATGTTCACTCGCCAAAGTATTTTGAGGCGTGTGGGTCCTGGACGTCAGTGTCTCTAGCGGACCATGCTTTTCGATCGAGCCTCCCTGATTTGAACTCTATAATGTTGCTCGATGCGTCTTCCGTTTAGTCAGGCTGCTAGGTCCCACATGTCAGCCTCTCATTAGAAGGACCGTGTGTATGATGGAATTTTTTTTCCTTTGCTCGCGCTACCCTGTTCCGTAGTTGATAGAGCTGCTCGATGCATCTACCGTTTAATCAACCTCATGGGACCCACATGTCATCCTCTCATTAGAAGACACATGTGTATAATGGAATTTTTTCCCTTGGCTATTGCCTCCTTGATTTCAACTCGATAACACTGCTGGATCTATCTGCCGTCTAGTCACGCTGTTGGGTCCTCCATGTCAGCCTCACATTATAAGAATCGTGTGTATGATGGAATTTTTTTCTTCGCTCGCGCTACCATATTCCGAACTTGATAGTGATGCTCGATGCATCTACCATTTAATCAAACTCTTGGACCGCACATGTCATCCTCTCATTAGAAGAAATGGGTGTATGATAGAATTTTTTCCCTCGGTCGCGCCTCCGTGTTCCGAACTTGATAGCGTTGCTCGCTGCATCTACCGTTTAATCATGATGCAGGGCCCCACCCCCACATGTCATACACTCATTAGAAGAAACATGTGTATGATGGAATTTTTGCTCTTAGTCGTGCCTCCGTGTTTCGAACATGATAGCGTTGCTCGATGCATCAGCCATTTTTCCAGGCTGCTGAGTCCCCCATGTGATCCTCTCATTAGAAGAAATGTGTGCATGCTAGACTTTTTTCTCGCTCACGCCTCCCTGTTTTAAACTTGGCAACGTCGCTCGAGGCAGAACCTGTATAAGGCCGCACTACTGGTTCCCACATGCTGGTCTCTCTGTATATCAAACCTGCATATGATGGACTTTTTTCGGCCATTTCCGTTGTTTTGACCTTGGCAACGTTACTCGATGTGGCAGCCGTGTATGGTCTTGCTGCTGAGGCCCCCATGTCACCCTCTCTGGTATGTTCTGGCGTGTGGGTCCCTGATGCAAGCCTCTCTGTACAAGTATTTAACTTTTTTTTCAAACTCGGCCATTAAACTCGAGGGATGCTGTAGGCTGGTTGGTCCGTGATGTTAGCCTCTCTGTAATGCGATATTAAAAAGTAAACCCTTTCTCCAAAAAAAGTAAACCCAAGATATATATAAATATGTACACACATTAGATTCGAACTAAAGACCTTCAAATCAAATCAAATAGACATAAACTGAGTGTTTTGCCACAATACCAAAGATACTAATAGAAATTGAATCATTAAACATGTATTAGTACTACAACTTATGTATCAGTCTTCTAAAAAATATTGTTGTGTTTCCATGTTATCTCTCTTAAAATAAAAGAGCAGTGCTACTGGAACCTCGATTTATAAAAAGCCACATAATGGATTAGTTTCTTAAAAATATGGGTAGGTAGAGTTTTTTAGAGGTGGGGGGCAATGCTAAAAAGGCAAAATTAAAAAAAAATTGGGCTATGGTCAATGGGATCCTATCTCAAATTTCACTGGGTTGTGTCTCGCCAGATTCAAACACAAACCTCTTCGAGGGAGGAAAAAGCGATAATTCCTTTGACAGATATTCATGTAAAAATATCTAATGAACACACACCACATGCGCCAAAACAGGGTTGGTATCCAATGACTTCACTTGGTGAAATCACGCTTTATATCTTTACCCTCTCATCTTTGTCCAAAATGCATCCAACGGTTCCGATGACACAAAGGCAAAAGCTCTAGAGTAAGCAGCCAGCAGCAATGATAGAACTTTTACAAATTCAATACCATTTCAAAGATTAAGGAGTATAGAATAGTAAGACATAAAAAAATTGAAAAATTCCTAGTTCATATTCAGCAGCACTTGACCGATTCAGAAGCATTTCAAAGTGACTGATTCAGCAATACAAACACTAAAATTCAATATCACTACAGAGAGAGGCAGTTCTTGTTTCAGCTCTAAAAACCATGCCACGCGATCAGTTTGCCCTTTTCTCCAAACACACTCGATCACTGGAATACAATCATTGTCATAATATTTGGTCATATAGGGAACCGTCATATAGATACAGATATACCATACTAGTACGTACTAGTCAATACCTCCAATCTAGTAAAAGGTTATCATAGTTTTACCACCCATATATGATCAGTGGAGATAAGACAACCACATAATTAATTACAATAGCATGCGGCCAAAGAGCTAGATAGCTAGGAAGTTCATGAACAGCACGCCACATTCAGGGAAGCGAGATACATCGACCTTGACCGTTCTTCCAATAGTAAGTTTGGCTACTTTCCAGAACTTGATCCACCTAGAAGTAGCTTCCAAGCTCCCATCAGTCGAGTTAATGGCGTAGCATCCCTTGATTCGCAATCCTTCGCTCTGCATCGTGAAGACTATTGTGCCCTTTCGTCTGGCCTGGAGTTTCTTTATGGCACTCTTAGGCAAATTCTGAGTCAAAGAAAGAGATAGACGCATAATTACTAAGAGCGATGCACTGAATCATGTGAAACTTGAGAAGACATTCAGAACAGTTTATCTGCCGCCATATACTCACAAACATAATCCGGTGCGACCTTGTGATGACAAATGTGTAGGATATGGTCTGACAAGGTGCTGCCTGCGGTGATGGAGGAGCTTGTGCCGGTGTCTGTGTTGGGGCTGGTGTTGGTGCTTTTTTATTCGGCTCAATCTTTTTTAGAAAAAAGATTGAGCCGAGTTAACTTTAGAACTAACGAAAGATAAACCAATAAAGGAGAGTCGTACTGGAAGTAAGATTCTTATGAGTTGCATTCTTAATGAGTTGCACATGCGGTTCGATCAAGGTATGAGGAATCCCGAGGAGATGGTGCCACTAATTGTAGAGGGGCTGGTGCAGGAGCCAGAAGGCCAAGAACCGGTGCCGGCACCAGCAGCTTGATGCTAGATTCCTTCTGAGGGGTAGCTAAGCTGACTGCAGGGATGGTAGCAGTAGATGGGAAGTGTACAAGCAAAATGGTCTCTTATACAACAGTTACTCACAAGACAGTGATCAAAGGATATGATGAGTATACAAGAAAATTAAGTTACTACCTCCATTCTTTCTACTTAGGTCAATAGGTGTCGGAGCAAGAACTAGGGCCAGTGCCGTTGGGGGTGCCAGCAGCTTGGTGTTGGTTACCTTCTGAGGGGTAGGTAAGGGGACTGCAGGAGTGGTCAGAGAGGCATATGAGATGTGGACAAGTAAAATGGTTTCTTATACAATAGTAACTCCTAGACAGACATGAGAGTATAGAAGCGAATTAAGTTACTACCTCTATTCTTTCTCCTATTGAGGTCAATAGGTGCCATTGTAGGAACTGGGGCCGGTGCTGGTGCCGGTGCCAGCAGCTTGATGCTAGCACCCTTCGGGGTGGTACATAAGGGGAAGCGGACTACAGAAGTGGTCAGGGTCATATGATGAGTAAATACAATGGTGCAGAACAGTTAGTCGCAAGAAAATCATTAGAGGTTGTGATGAGTATAGAATCAAATTAATTAGTACTACCTCTGTTCTTCGTCCTTCGGTCAATAGGTGTACGATGGTGTGCAAGTAACTGCCTAGGCTTGCTAAAATCGAATGTTACCTCATCCCCCTGCTTCAGACCATCCTCACGGACATACTTGGACCAACCTCAGCCACCCAAATAGGTGGTGGCCATCGTCTGGGAGACATCCACATCATATAGTTGTCGCATGCCTTTAGGGCCCTCGCTATACAGAGTTAGAAACTTTTCATTTCCGAACATCTTGTTTATAATTAATGGGGTGAGAGACACAAGGGACAGTCTTCATGAGAAAATTGATAGAGAAGTAAGGCGACAACAAAAAAAGTGAGATAGAAGATCTTACATCAAGTCGGTCTAAACCACCTGGAATCCATACCTGATACCATGGGTACCCTTTGCGAAGGGTGGCCATGCACCATTTTTCATCCATC
This sequence comes from Avena sativa, assembly GCA_916181665.1. Classification (NCBI taxonomy): domain Eukaryota; kingdom Viridiplantae; phylum Streptophyta; class Magnoliopsida; order Poales; family Poaceae; genus Avena; species Avena sativa. The sequence continues at coordinate 360,184,121 of OV702290.1, read as the reverse complement.
TGCCTTTGGAATGGCATACAGGGGCCCCCTTTCAATCCACAAGCCTGACAAGAGGAGGGTAGCAGAAAGGGCTGAGAAGCTAGTGCGTGGTACTGATTGAAATTAAGTGGAAAGGTTAAATTATGTAAAGAGAAAGTAAATCTAATAATATAAGACAAAACCATTGCCTATAGAGCAAACAGATTTTATTTTTGTGAACTTCTAATGAGCGTAAATATATAGTACTAGCTGATAACAATAACAATAACATGGAAAATTATAACATGTGAAATTGTGGATTTTCAAATTATACCCACTTCTTAGAGAGGTCACTGCCCACCTGGGTACTATGTTGGCGCTTCCTCGTTGTGTAGAGGATGTCCTCTTTTGGTGCGGGCATCAGAAATCTACTAGCCTCTACAGCAGCCTCAGCCTCCGCAGTAGCACCTTCAATTTGCATAAATAACAGAGCTCAACAGTTCAATACTATGTAAAGTTTGGTCAAACTTTCCGTCGCTTGATTTTTCAAAAAATACAGTATATGCCTAAGCCTTGGGATGGAGGGAGTACAGTACGTAGTAGTCATATACTGACTGTATGAGACAGTCTGACAGATCTAGATCTAGATTCACATAAACACAGTGCCAAAATTAATAAAATCACACATATGTTTCTGAACATCTTATAAGCATGCATCACACCAAGCGGGTAATACTTAAATCTGTCTGCACCATGGTAATAAGGGTATTAAGAACAAATACCTTTCTCTTTAAACTAGGCCCTCCCAGCTGGTCGATGGCCTTGCACTTATTTTTTGGTGAATAGTGGTACTCGCCGGATCCTGCGGCATGTGGGGGTACCATCCTGTTTGCCGCACCTGGAGCACCGCACGTTCGCAGGTATGTACCACCATTCTACAGTAATGAAGAAGAGATGGTGTCACAGAGGCTTCCACAAAAACAGGATGCATACAGAGACAACTTTTAGCACAGGGATACATCCAGGTTGCAGCCAACCACTTTCAGCATTGGAAAGAACGGAAGAACGCAACGAATATACTGCTACATTACCTTTTTTAGAAAACTTTTAAGGGAACTGGCGGGACCATCTCTGTCCATAGTGGTCGTGCGCGCCACTGACCCATAGTACTCCATACAGAATCTGACGCAAAATCCATTGCACATTACGAGTAGCAACTAAAGGTTATAGAAGTGAAGAACACAGAAATCGAACCCGACCAAATGCCCCAATCAGAATAGCAGTGACCATGCCCTGATCTGGAATCCATACAAAATCAGTACCACCTCCCCCCACACCCACCCCCACCCCAGCCAAATGACCCAATCGATTAGAGAAGAGGAAAAATATCCTGATTAGGTGGTTCCGAGGTGAGCAATAAGCAAGAACTCCACAATCAAAGCATACCGAATACTACTACTCCTAGTACTAATAGTATCCCCAATGGCCCAATCGGAAGCAAATTAAGCAAACCCGGATTACGAGGTGAGAAAATACACCCATCTATTTTAACAAGAACTCTCCAATCGAAGGTTGCACTAGTTCCAATAGTTGCTTGCTAGATGTGAGCTAGCTAGTGATGGTTTCTTGTTTTCTCGTCGGTAGAAAGGCATGGGCAGGGGAGTAGTAGTACTAGTAGTAGTACGGCTGGGCGGTATACTTTTTTCTATAGTAAGTATTTTTAAGTGGCAGTGGTGGGAACATTTTGCCAGGAGAGAATCCCGGATTTTTGATCCCAGCTATCATGTGGTGGCCTACAGCTGTTTCAAGCGGGACCAACGTCAGGGGTGAGTTAAAGCAGGTCCCACATCAGGTGGGTGAGATAATTGACCGAGCCAACCTCCTCCTTCCCTTGGTACCAGTACTAGTTCTCCCGCTTCCTCTCCAAGGACAGAGAAAATCGTCCCTCTTCGAATCAAATTGATCCCAGCTTATTATCCTTTTGTTGATTCGTCTCATGGAGCAGTGGACAAGATGATGGTAGTTGCAGCATAGGGCACCAGTGTTGGGGCCTCAAAAATAGTTTAGGAACCGAAAAAAATAATAAGCTCGGACATCAGACTAGAAACACACACAAACACACATACTCCGTATATACTAATATACGGAATAGTTTCCAATTACAGTTCTGCTAACAAAGGCCTAGAAATCATAATAAGGTAGCTCCATATTATAGAACTACGACAGTGGTGAACCAATCATGGGATAGCTCTACACCCCAAGAGTTTTGCAGCTGGGCTAGTGGTCATGAACGGCACCAAAAGTACACCCCTGATGATCAGCAGCGCTGCATCAAATCCATCAAGAAGCAGTATACCCGATCCACAGCCTCAGGTATAGGCTCATCAATGAACTGTTCATCGTCATTACCATCAAAGTACTCTTCACTCGTCTGCTTCTTTGATTAGTAGATTAACAAATACGTTTATAGAAAAACATCAAAGACACACAACCTGAACATTTGTCATTTTACAGATATGCCTTGTCATATGGCATAGTGGTAGTACCAGAAATGAAACTTGTTTCATGCAGCTTGCGCTTTTTCTCTCCTCCCCCTTCTCCAAGTTGATATAGATCCTCAGGAGCTGCCTCTGTTAGTTGATCTAGTTGATCAACATCTGCTTCCCCTACTTGATCTTGATGATAAAGATGTGCTTCCCCTGGTTCATATGGAGGATCATATGGTTCACCATGAAATACCCATCTAACATATGTGCTTAGCATCCCAAATGTAAAAATATGGTCTTCCACTATACTTTGAGGCAGCACCCTATGATTCGCACACAACCGGCAGGAGAAATGTACTTTTGAGTTGTCACAATAAGCTCTAACAAATCCCATTAATCGTAGAACATCAAGGATACGTTTAGCGCTGCCTAATAGAGCAATCTCTATCCAAAATCTGCCCATCTGTTTAATTATGACATACAAGGTTGGTTATTATTAAAAGAAAAGCACGAAACATATAGATGGAGTACAAAAACTATATATACATATGCGTTTTAGCAAACATATTGATAGAAAAAATCGCCGAAGGTATTTAGGAACACAGATCTAGCGCAGAATAAACTATTACCATGCAGATTGAGGACAAATTCAACAACGTAGGAGTATTTGAAAGGGCAATAAAATGTCAACCAGATCGAGCTAGAGATAGAATGACTACCGTGGGATCGACGTGCCCACCGGTGCGTCTCAAGAAGACCGACGGGTAGGGAAAGCTTCTTCACGCATGTTGGTGATGAGGAGCGGCCGTAAGCGCGTTTGTTTTATGGGGAAGGGGGTGAGGCCTAGGCGGCGGAGGGTGGAAGTTAATACACAACACGAAGGGGTGCGGAGGGATAACTTTGGAAATTCTGACCTACCCTGCTTTGGGCACCACCATATACGTGGCCCACCTGCCAGTGTCCATAGATCAAAATTGATCCAAAACTTGTCAAAATACAAGTTTATGTTTTACCATGGAAACTAATGCACATAGCCTTGCACTTTGCGAACGAATGGCTTTATGTCAAAAAGTTATTTAATTTCAGCATCTTCAACTTGGAAGCTTGGAAACTCATGAAAGTATGCATTATCCATCAAATTTGGAATCTCCTTTGTAAACAATTGTTTGAAATGCCAAGATAAACCGATCTACCAAATATGGACAGGTTTATAAGCTTGGTTGGCAAAAATGCTTCAATATACGGAGTAGTAAAAAAATGAAAAAGGTACAGAAACTATGGTTGTGAACTTGCTCCTCTTGTTTGAAAGCCTTGAATTAATGTTCATTAATTTCGGCAGATGTCTATAAACTCATTAAATGCTGGAAAGCATACAAGCCTGTGGGTCTATCTGACGGGGACAGCATCTTAAGTGGGAGTAGCGTACCATAGAAGCTTCAACTTCAAAATTTTGGCAGAGCGCCGAAATATCCCGCCCACCCATTCAAACATCCCGCCCATCCATTCAAACATCCATCCCCAAAAAAAACATCCAGCCCCAAAAATTATTTTATTGCCATCATAAACTATTTCCATGACCTTGGTCACTTTTTTTTTGGATGATGGTCATCTTCTTGAAAGCCTTAAATTGTTCAAAAATTTCAGGAAATGCACAGAAACTCATTTAAATGTTGGGAAGCAACTCTCGCTGGCGTGTGGGCCTAGACGGTGATAGCGCGTCTGAGAGACCCCACGCCGGAGTAGCGTATGCTATAAGCTTCGACCTCAAAATTTGGTACGGCGCTCAAACATTGCACATATCCATTAAAATATCCCGCGCATCCATTCAAACATGCTTCACCCCTTTCTATAATGCAAAATTCCTCTTCTATCCCTACTCCAGAAACAAGAATCTGAGGGATCACTGCAATAACAGAGGGATATAGGTGGTAACTTTGCGTTCTCCCAAGTGCATCACCCCATCCACGTTTCCTAGCCCTTCTTCAATATTTACCTGCCCGCCCACTCCGACCTACACTGACTTTTTGGACCCACTATGCAAGTGACCCACAAGTTAGTGAGCAAGAATTACGGGAAGTAGAGATTCCCATCGCTTGTTCTTCAAAATTCGAACATTTTTCGCTAAACCGAGATAAAATCGTTAAAATCATCCAACCTGGCTTATACTATCATTCCACTATGTTAGAGTAAAAGCTAAAAAAACAAAGCCAAAAACACATTCGTAGCTTTATAAGCCAAAAATTAAAAGCCAGAATTAGAGCCCAACCAAACAGCGCCTAAATCTCAAGGAACTCTTCCTGTTTCTCCCTTGTTTTCGTACTTGGGTACCTTCAATTTTATTTAAAAAAATGACCAAGCAGGATATCATCGACTTGTAGATCAATTTTTGAGATACTTTCATTAAATTGCGGTAACAACATTCTGTTCCACGAATATATATAACCATAAAGTTTGAAAATATTATTGAGAATTTATAGAATCCTAAACCATAAAATCTAAACCCCTAAACCCTGACCAAGCAGGTATCGTGCAACTATAGATCAAAAATTGAGATACTTTCGTTAAATCAGGTAACGCCATTCTATTAGACGAATATAAGCATAAATCCTGAGCATTACCAAAAATTCTCTGAACCCTAAACCGGAAACAACCCATAAAACTAAATTGTAAAACCCTAAACTCTCGACCCATAAACCCTAATCAAGCAGGTATTATGCACTTATATATTAAAATTTGAGGTACTTTCATTAAATTGTGGTAACGCCATTCTATTCCACGAATATAAGCATAAAGCTTGAACATTATTTAAAATTCCCGAAACCGTAAAATCTAAACACTAAACCCCAAATCCTTACCAAACACGTAGCATGCACTTATCAATCAAAAATTGATATATTTTTATTAAACTTGTAACTCCATTCTATTTGATGAACATAAGCATAAATCTTGAGCATTATCGAAAATACCCTAAACCCTAAACAACCCCTAATAAAACCTAAACCTAAACTCCCAAACCCTCAACCCATAAACCTTAAAAGATCATGTATCATGCACTTTTAGATCAAATTTGGAGATACTTTCAATGAGTTAGGTAATGCCATATATATTCTATTCGACGAATATAAGCATAAAGCTTGAGTATTATTGAAAATTCAATAAGCCCCCTAAACCCTTTTCAGTCCATAAAACCTAAACCATAAAACCATAAAACCCTAAACCCTCGACCCATATAAACCCTAACCAAGCAGGTATCATGGACTTATAGATCAAAATCTGAGATTCGATCTTTCATTAAATTGTGGTAACGCCATTCTATTCCACGAATATAACAACAAAGTTTGAACATTATTGGAAATGCCCTATACCCTAAAACCCTAAATCCTCAACCCTACCTAAACAACATTGGAAAATGAGGTATCACATGCACTTGTAGATCAAAATTTCAGATAAACTTTCATCAAATTGTGCTAACGCAATTCAATTCCATGAAGATAAGCATATATAAAGCAGCTTGAACATTATCGAAAATTCCCAAAAAAAAACTAAACCCTAAACACCTAAACCCCAAAAACCATAAACCGTAAACCCTCATCCCCTCGACCCCTTACCAAGCAGGTATGATGCACTTGGAGATCAAAATCCGAGATACTTTCATTAAATTGCGATAAGACTAGTCTATTCCACGAATATAGATAAGCATATATATATATCAGCTTGAACATTATTATTGAAAAATCATAAACCCTAAAACCTAGAAAACCCTAAAACCCTAAACCCTAAATACCAACCTTAAACTCCTAATCCCTAAACCCTAAAATCCTAAATCATATACCATAAACCATAAACCCCTAAACCCTCAACCCAAAAAAACACGAACCCTAAACCCCAGGCTATATATATCTTGTGTGGAAACTAGGGTAATGGGATTTTGAGCCATACTTATTTCTAGTTTCTTCATGACAAAAGCCATTGTCATCACTTGAAAAATTGAAAATAACTTCAAATTCAAAATCTTCCTTTGTAAATAATATTTTAAATGCCAATAATACGGACCAATCTAACAAATACAAACAAGTTGTTATAAACTATAGCAAAGGTGTGGCCATGACCTTGGTCACCTGGTTTGAAAGCCATGCAAATTTATACATGGTATGCCATAAATCGTATGACAAAATTAAAGCCATTATTATCGATTGGAGCTTTTAAAATAACTCCAAATATGGAAGCTCTTTTTCTAAACAATGTTGAAATACCAATATGCACCAATCTACCAAACATGGTTACATTATCATGAAGTATGGTAACACATATGGCCTTGACGTTGGTCATCTAGTTTTTGAAAGCAATGAATGTTAACGAGTTTTTCAAGAGTTATCAGATTTTATATATTTTCATGGAAATTAGCCAATGCACACAGTGAGACAACAACGGAGAAACGAATGGTCGCATTTCATTTTATATTTTGTTTCTTTATTTTTTAAAAAAAACTGGCCCAAATTTGGTGTCATTACTATTCATATCAAAAAATTGAAATCTTGCAAAACTCTCGGTGGTTCTCCAATATTTGACTAATTCGGTACCTTTAAACTATTTTTAAAAAGTCAAGAGAAAGCTATATCACACACTTTGTAGTTCGTAAATAGACATACTTACTTTCAATCGTCAAAAAGTTATTTAACTTCAGCACCTTCAGCTAGGAAGCTTAGAAACTCATAAAAGTAGGCCATTATCCATCAAATCTGGAATCTCCTTCGTGAACAATTGCTTGAAATGCCAAGATGCACTGATATACCAAATATGGACAGGTTTGTAAGCTTGGTTGGCGAAGATGCTTCAATGTACGGAGTAGTACAAAACATGAAAAAGGTACAGAAAATATGGATGTGACCTTGCTCCTCTTGTTTGAAAGCCTGGAATTAATGTTCAATAATTTTGGCAGATGTCTATAAACTCATTAAATGCTGGAAAGCATACAGGCTTGTGGGTCTATCTGACAGGGATAGGATCCCAAGTGGGAGTAGCATACCTTAGAAGCTTCAACTTCAAAATTTCGACAGAGCGCCAAAATATCCCGCCCACCCATTCAAACATCCCGCCCATCCATTCAAACATCCAGTCCCAAAAAAATATCCAGCCCCAAAAATTCTTTTATTGCACAAATTTAGCCTGGAAGCTTGAAAGGGCGTTATACATTATGTGAAAAAAGGGGGCGGTGGCATTTTGAGCCATCATCTTTGTAGTTGCTTCATAACAAAACACATTGCTGTTACATGGAAATTCGAATACAAACTAGAAATTTGGAAGCAGACATATTGGTTGATTTGCAAAGATACACCGATCTACCAAATACGGACACGTCATCATAAACTATTTCCATGACCTTGGTCACCTTTTTTTGGATGATGGTCATCTTCTTGAAAGCCTTAAATTGTTCGAAAATTTCAGCAAATGCCTAGAAACTCGTTTAAATGCTGGGAAGCAACTCTCGCTAGCGTGTGGGCCTAGACGGTGACAACGCGTCTGAGAGGCCCCACGCCGGAGTAGCATATGCTAGAAGCTTCGAACTCAAAATTTGGTACGGCGCCCAAACATTGCACCCATCCATTAAAATATCCCGTGCATCCATTCAAACATTCTTCACCTCTTTCTAGAATGCAAAATTCCTCTTCTATCCCTGCTCCGGAAACAAGAATCCGAGGGAGCACTACAATAACAGAGGGATATGTGGTAAATTTGCGTTCTCCCAAGTCCATCACCCCATCCATGTTTCCCAGCCCTTCTTCAATATTTACCTGCCCGCCCACTCCGACCTACACTGACTTTTCGGACCCACTATGCAAGTGACCCACATGTCAGTGAGCCAGAAGTACAGGAAGTAGAGATTCCCATCGCTTGTTGTTCAAAATTTTCAAAAAAAATCACTAAACCAAGATAAAATCGTTAAAATCATCCAACCTGGCTTATACTATCATTCCACTATGTCAGAGTAAAAGCTAAAAACAAAGCCAAAAACATGTTCGTAGCTTTATAAGCAAAAAATCAAAAGCCAGAATTAGAGCCCAACCAAACAACGCCTAAATCTCAAGGAACTCTTCCTATTTCTCCCTTGTTTTAGTACTTGGGTACCTTCGATTTTATTTAACAAAAAATATGACCAAGCAGGATATCATCGACTTGTAGATCAATTTTTGAGATACTTTCATTAAATTGCGGTAACACCATTCTTCCACGAATATATATAACCATAAAGTTTGAAAATATAATTAAGAATTCACGGAATCCTAAACCATAAAATCTAAACCCCTAAACCCTGACCAAGCAGGTATCGTGCAACTATAGATAAAAAATTGAGATACTTTCGTTAAATCAGGTAACACCATTCTATTAGACGAATATAAGCATAAATCCTGAGCATTACCAAAAATTCTCTGAACCCTAAACCGGAAACAACCCATAAAACTAAACTATACAACCCTAAACCATCGACCCATAAACCCTAACCAAGCAGGTACCATGCACTTATATTTCAAAATTTGAGATACTTTCATTAAATTGCGGTAACGCCATTCTATTCCACGAATATAAGCATAAAGCCTGAACATTATTTAAAATTCCTGAAACCCTAAAATCTAAACACTAAACCCTATATCCTTACCAAACATGTAGCATGCACTTATCGATAAAAAATTGATATATTTTCATTAAACTGGTAACTCCATTCTATTCGATGAATATAAGCATAAATCTTGAGCATTATCGAAAATACCCTAAACCCTAAACAACCCCTAATAAAACCTAAACCTAAAACCCCAAACCCTCAACCCATAAACCCTAACAGATCGGGTATCATGCACTTATAGATCAAATTTGGAGATACGTTCAATGAGTTAGGTAACGCCATATATATTCTATTCGACAAATATAAGCATAAAGCTTGAGTATTATTGAAAATTCGATAAACCCCCTAAACCCTATTCAGTCCATAAAACCTAAACCGTAAAACCCTAAAACCCTAAAACCCTAAACCCTCGACCCATATAAACCCTAACCAACAGGTATCGTCGACTTATAGATCAAAATCTGAGATTTGATCTTTCATTAAATTATGGTAACGCCATTCTATTCCACGAATATAACAATAAAGTTTGAACATTATTGAAAATTCCCGAAAACCAAAAAAAAACCCAAATCCTAAACCCTATATCCCTAAACCCTAAACCCTCACCAAGCACGTAGCATGCACTTATAGATCAAAATTTAAGATAATTTTGTTAAATTGGGTAACGCCATTCTATTTGATGAATATAAGCATAAATCATGAGTAATATCAAAATTTCCCTAAACCCTAAACAACCCCTAAAACTTAAAGCCTAAACCCTAAAGCCCTAAACCCTCAGCCAGAAACCCTAACCAAGCACGTATCATGCACACGTTGATCCAAATTTGAGATACTTTCATTAAATCAGCAAACACCCATTCTATTCTACGAGTATAAGCATAAATCTTGAGCATTATTGAAACTTCGCTAAACCCTAAACCCTAAACAACCCATAAAACTAAACCATAAAAACCTATAACCCTAAACCCTCGACCCATAAACCCTATCCAAAGCAGGTATTGTGCACTTATACATCAAAATTTGAGATACTTTCAATAAATTGATGTAATGCCATTCTATTCAACGAATATAAGCATAAATAAACTTGAACATTATTGAAAATTCCTAAAACCCAAAACCCTTAAACCCATAAAACCCAAAACCCTAAACCCTTACCAAGCACGTAGCATGCACTTACAGATCAAAATTGGATATACTTTCATTTAATTTGGTAACGCCATTTTATTCGACGAATATAAGCATAAATCTTGAGCATTATCGAAAATTCCCTAAACCCTAAACAACCCTAAAACCTAAACCCTAAAACCCCAAACCCTCAACCCATAAACACTAACCAAGCAGGTATCATGCACTTTACAGATCAAAAATTGAGATACTTTCAATAAATTAGGTAACGTCATTCTATTCGACGAATATAACAATAAAGCTTGAGAATTATTCTAAATTTGCTAAACTCTAAACCCTATACAATGATAAAACATAAACTATAAAACCCTAACCAAGCATGTATCATGCACTTATAGATCAACATTTGTGATACTTTCATTAAAGCAGGTAACGCCATTCTATTCGACGAATATAAGCATAAATCTTTGAGCGTTATTGAAAAATCGCTAATCCCTAAACCCTAAACAACCCATAAAACCTAAACTGTAAAACCCTAAATCAACGACCCATAAACCCTAAACCAGCAGGTATCATGCACTTATGGATCAAATTTTGAGATACTTTCGTTAAATTGTGGTAACGCCATTCTATTACATGAATATAAGCATAAAGCTTGAACATTATTGAAAATCAAAAACCCTTAACCGTAAACCCTAACAACCTCCTAACCCTAGAACTCTAACTTCCTTACCGTAGAACCCTAAACCCTTACCAAGGAGGTATAATGCACTTATAGATCAAATTTTGAAATACTTTTATTAAATTGCAATAACGCCATTCTATTCCATGAATATAACCATATATATAAATCTTGAACATTATTATTGAAAATTCCCTAAACCCTAAAACCTAAACAATCATAAACCCTAAAACCTTTAACAACTCTAAACCCTAAATCATGAACCCTAAACCACTAAACCCTAAAAGCCTAAACCCTAAAATCCTAAACCATAAACCATGAACCTTTAAACCCTCAACCCAAAATAAAACCCCAAATCCTAAACTTAACCCTAGGCTATATATACTTTGAGTGAAAACCAGGGCAGTGGGATTTTAAGCCATGTTTTGTAGTAGCTTCATGACTAAAGCCATTGTTGTGCCTTAGAAAATTGAAATAACTTCCAATTCGGAAGCTTCCTTTGTAAATAATATTTTAAATGCCAATACACACCATAACAAATATGGATAGGTTATTATAAACTATAGAAAATATATGGCCATGACCTTGGTCATCTGGTTTGAAAGACATGCATATTTTTACATGGTACTCCATATATTGTGATACAATTTTTCTCAGAAATTATCAAATTTCAAGATTATATTTTTCCATGGAAACTAGCTAGTGCTCATAGTGAGACACGAAGAGAGAAAATAATGGATGCATTTCTTTTTATATTTTGTTTCTTTGTATTTTTTAAAAATGGCCGAAATTAGGTGTCATTACCATTCATATCAAAAAGTTGAATTTTCCGATACTCTCGGTGGTTCTCCAATATTTGACTACTTGATATCTTTGAATTATTTTAAAAAGTCAAGAGCAAGGTATATCACACACTTTCTAGTTCGAAATTAGACATATTTACTTCAGATTGTCAAAAAGTCATTGTATTGCATAGATTTAGCTAGAAAGTTTGGAAATTCATGGAAGTTGGGCATTGTCCATCAAATCTAGAATCTTCTTTTGAAATGCCAAGATGCAGCTATCTACCAGATATGGACACGCTATTATAAACTATAATAGAGATGTGGCCGTGACCTTGGTCATCTTGTATGAAAGCCTTCAAAATACATTGTTTATCAATTTCGGCAAATGTGTGGAAACTCATTTATATGTTGGTAAGCATACTATAGCTGGCGTGTGGGTCTAGACAGGGCCAAGACGTGAGAGTGGCCGCGTCGAAGTAGTGTACATCGGAAGCTACAACCTCAAAATTTCCACATGGCACTGAAACATCCCGTGCACATCTATTCAAATATCCCGCCCCGCTTTTTGCAAATGCAAAATTCCTCTTCTATCCCTGCTCCGGAAACAAGGACCGTGGGAGTACTGCAATAATAGAGGGGTATAGGTCGTAAATGTGCGTCATATCACCTATATCCCCCCATCATCTCTTCCTCGCTCACACCCCTCCAACCTCGACCTTCCTCTATCTGCTTCATCGCCGACCCTCTCTTCCACACCGGAGCTCTTCCACTGTAGGCGCTCTTCAACGGAACTATTTCACCGACTCCCTCGTAGCACCGGATCTGCTTCGCCAATGCCATCGTCTACCCTACCGTAACCGCTTCACTGAATCATTCGGTTCTGACCCCGAAATGCCGAGCCACCGCCCCCGCAGCCCCCGCCACCCACTTGCCCGTCCCACCCGTCCTCGCCGCGCAGTGGTAATTTCTCTTGCCCGTTTGCTATATTTTTGGTACTCGTAAGCTACGAAATCTTTAGGATGTTGCTCAATATCCTGGATGCTATTGCCATTTTGTTTGCACCCTTCATCTTGTAGGTACTATCCACCTCATTAGCTTCTTGCTTTTATTCCCTTTCTTTATTCTCACGCTATCGGTTTAATCCTCCAACACGAACTCATAGATTCTATTATTTCCGAGCGCTCGCACGGTCATGCAAACAGCTCATAGAGGATCCAACACTGACAATCTGACACCCAGCAAGGCTGAATCATGAGGTTTCCTTGTGTTACTTAGGCCAGTTTCGTGTCATGTTAATTAGTTGTATAACCTGCATGCCTAATAAGTTAATAAGTCATTCTACCTAAGAACTTTCCATCACATTTGCATTTATGTTCAATTGTGAATATATGTGTGAATGCTTAATTCAGAAAATGTCCATCTAGTTTGGATGATATATCTGGTCATTTTTAATGCTATATGTTGGTGTTCTCACCTACTTTCATCCTTCCAAACCAGCTATCTAGTTTGAAACATACATCTGGTAATTTTAATGCTATGTTTTTGGTGTTTTTCAAGAGTTTTCATCCTTCCAAACCAACCAACTTGGTTTCAAATGTCATGCAGAGAAATAATAATGGAGTGCAAGGACCAGAGTTCCAACTGCTCTGCTTAGATTCTTCTAGCAGATTGACCAGGAGTCGCACCCGCTCGAGAAGGATCTACTGTCAGCCTGAATGTGGTACTATAAGTTCATACTTACTTTAAATGATCTCTACTTTATATAATACTACTTGTTTTCCTTGTTGTTTGTTTTAACCTGTTTCACCATATTTTAGCAGACTGCAGTTAAATCCCAGCAGGGGTCCTTGGAAGGCAGGACTAAAAGTTATGATCCCTCATCCTATTCATCCTCCCATTGCATTGCCGAAGCAAACAACTTACTTAACAGTCCATCTAGAACAACTCATGTAGGTGATAAATATATAAATGTTGTATTGCACGCAGAACGAAAGGGTGTAGCTGCTCTTAGATCTGTAGCTGAAATGTTGAAGAAGAGGACATATGATACATTGAAGCGAATCGCCATGTACCGATCTCTTATTGATGGTACTAACACGTTGTAATCTGTCGGAATTATGATATTGTTGTATAACCTATTGTAACAAACTTTTATTGTTGTGTAATAAGTAATTTTAATTTTTGTGTGTTTATTAATTGATGTCTTGATATTCACCTATTCTGCGAAAAGTAGGCGCTAGTAAAAAAGTCTGAAATAGTAACAGGCCGGAGCAGTAGCATGCCGAACGTTGAAACAACATTCGCATGGATGGCCCAAAATGACCAGAATAATAAAAGGCCAGAATAGTAAAAGGCCAGAACAGTAAATGGCTAGTACAATAAAAAGCCAGTACAGTAAAAGGACAGAACAGTAAAAGGCGGTAGCAGTAAAATGACAGAACAGTAAAAGGCTAGAACAACAAAAGGCTAGAATAATAAAAGGCCAGAACCATAAAAGGCCAGAATAGTAAAAGGCCAGAACAGAGAAAAGGCCGGAACAGTGAAAGGCCAGAACCGTAAAAGGTATCAACAACAAAAGGCCAGTACAGTGGCAGGCTAGTACAGTAATAGGTCAAACAGTGTCGGCCTGAATAGGTAAAAGCCCAAACACTAAAGGGCCTAAATAGTAATGGGTCAAAATTCCTAAAAGGATGGAACAGTAACAGGACTGAACAGTAAAAGGCTAAATTGGCAACAGGCCTGAACAGTGTCGGGCCAGATTTGTGCATGCCTCAAGTGGTAGGACAATGTTGGAACAACATGGGCCTTCTGTAGGCTAAAATAGAATTGGGCCTGAAAGTTCGTGGGTCACTGCTGGCTGCATTTTTGGGCCCATTTCAAACAGTGCAGGACAAAATAGTAACGGGCCATCTTCTTGTTGGGCTCCCCTGCTGGGCCGACGCAGTTAGTATTTAGCAGGCCTTGGCTAGGCCTGGCTTCTGCCACAGTTTCTATGACCATTAACAGCGGTAACTGGCTGCTAACGGCGGCTGGCACGTGGCAGTTTGCATGATGTCAGCTGTCAGTGTGGCTGGCAAACAGATCTACGACGGAACAAATTTTCATGGCTGAAGGGTGCGATCTGCCACTGTCAAAAAAAACCCGTGGTTAATTCATTTGTGACAGGGCTTTTACCACGAAGTCCATCCGTTGTGCAAGACTCTTTGGCCACGAAAAACGGGCCTTCAACCACGAAAATTGTCTGTTGCAAAAGCCAACTTTTCTTGTAGTGGAGCTTAGGGCATCAATATCACAGCCAACCTTCGACTTTTTAGCCGCTGGAGTTGGTGGCACGGCTCGTATCGGCACCACAACGAATGTCTATGAGCCAACTGGCAACGTGTTAGTCGCCATCAGATCCTCCGGTGTCGAGGCATATAAATCTTCACTACGACCTTGCTTTTGAGATCCATCAACACTCTCTTCCTCCGTAGTCTCGATGGGTGGAAGGGTCGAGTCGAAACCATCTGGATCATCTCCCTTTGCCGTTTTGAACTGCTCAGGCAATGGAAGAATCATGTCATTTACCTTCAAATTCTACACTCGAGAAGAACGATGAAAGAAAGCACATTACAAAACTGGGATAACCATGTAACAACGAAGACAAGAAAGAAGTCATAGCTAACCTGAGGCGCCTCCTTTGTCGAGCTATAAGGAGTAGTCTATGTCTCCTTTGGCAGCTTGTCATCTACAGTAAGGCTGGTCAACAATTTTATCTTCTTCTCCAACCCACGGATGACAATCCTTCTTCCAAAGTACACGTCAAATTCGAAGAATCAATATACATCCACATAGAATGCATCCTGACTTGAAGCGGATGAACCTGACACTGAAGGAATGTTCGGATGATATCTATACCATCAACTTCATGGCCAGGAATAAGATGCAATTTCTTCACGCAATCATACAAGGCTTCAACTTCATCAGCTTCACCCGTGGGAACTAATGTCTATGCACGCTTCTATTCTTGTAGACAGTGTTGGGACTCCAAGTGCAAAAGTTTGTAGAACAACAACAAGTTTCCCTTAAGTGGATCACCCAAGGTTTATCAAACTCAGAGAGGAAGTAGTAAAAGGTATCCCTCTTAAGCAACCCTGCAATAAGATACAAGAAGTCTCTTGTGTCCCCAACACACCCAATACACTTGTCAGGTGTATAGGTGCACTAGTTCGGCGAAGAGATAGTGAAATATAAGTAATATGGATGATTATAAGTGGTAATTGCAATTTGAAATAAGATTGGTAGCAAGAAAAGATGTAACAGGACTGATTGTAAAGGGTGTTTCAATGCTTAGAAACAAGGCCTAGGGATCATACTTTCACTACTGGACACTCTCATATAAATATCTTCCCTTCATTATGCTACCCTGAACTACTCTCCGGTTGGACGATGTAGGGCTATAACAGCACACCTTAAAGTTCGCATTCCCCATCTAGATAACCCCTCACTATCACCTTGAGCGCTAGATGGTTCCAACAAACACCACAATCTCATAGAGACATCCAACTCAAATTATACTCATGATAAGTATTTCTGTAATCTTAGCCTAAGTGCCACACGGTGTGCACACTGTCAACTTCACACACGTGGGGATAAGCAGAGATTAATTAAAGCACTTGAGTAGCAGAATAGATCTATAGATGACAAATCTCATGATCTCATAAGATCGCGCATATAGAGAGAGATGAATACATAGCTACCGGTAGAGCCCTTAGCCTCAAGAGAGAACTACTCTCTCCTCATCATGGGAGTCAGCAACGACGATGGAGATGGCGGTGGAGTTGATGGAGATGGCTCCGGGGGCACTACCCCATCCCGGCAGGGTGCCGGAACAGAGACTTCTATCCCCCGAATCTTCTCTTCGGTGGCGGCGGCGCTGCGGAACTTTTCGTGGAATTCTGATATGGGTACTTAGCATTTTCGTCCCGGGGGGAATATATTGGCGAAGGGGCAATGCCAGAGGTGGGCCAGGGTGGCCACACCACCTGGTGGCGTGGCCAGGGATGACCCGTGCCACCCTAGGGTGTGCCTGCCCCTTGGCTCCCCTCCGTCTCCCCTTTAGACTTTGTGTCGTGTCGGGGAAAATAGGAACTTCAGCTTTTGTTTCGTCCAATTCCGAGAATATATATTTTTTGGCTTTTCTGAAACCCAAAACAGCAGAAAACAGGCAACTGGCACTGTGGCATCTTGTCAATAGGTTAGTTCCAGAAAATGTATAAAATTCCTCAAAGTGTGAACAAAACATAAGAAAGTAGATATAAAACAAGCATGGAACATCAAAAATTATAGATACGTTTACGACGTATCAAGCATCCCCAAGCTTAACTCCTGCTTGTCCTTGAGTAGGTAAGTGATAAAAAGAATAATTTTTGAGGTAACATGCACTATCATAATCTTGATCAAGGTATTTGTAAAATATTGATAGCTGGGATCATAGTACTCTAACATCGACATGAAAGATATAGTTCTAACAATAAGACATAGCAATTATGTTGTAACATGAAAAGGTACAAACAAAAGATCATGAATACCAATGCATTGAAAGACGTTTGTTTGTTTCACATATAGAAAACATAATAAGAATGGCATTCAGCTTGTCCCTCATGGTATAGCAAAACATAAATGCATAGGAAACCTTCAAAGTTCATAAGGGTGACTAGATAGAAATAATGTAAGAACAAGCAATATCAAAGTTATGAATCAATCAACAAGTTTTGGGACAATGCACATTAAACTAAGAATAACCACTATGATCTCTCAATTGGTGCCTAAAGATAGAATATGGAGACTCAACATAAAAGTAAAAAAGAAAGGCCCTTCATAGAAGGGAAGCAGGGATTTCAAGTTTCAAAAAGAGCTTCCAAAAATTATGGTACTTATTAGCTTTCAGCTCTCATTGCCCTATCATAAGCATCTTGAGGTGATTAAGGTTATAGTGACACAAATATGAGGATATGCTTGACAAGTTATAAGTTGAAAATCTCATGCCCTTGCTTACGAGTATCGAACCTCATGCTACTCAACACGAGTAAGTTCTTGTCATTGTAAGTACATGTGTATCATGGAGAACCGCCAACGGGGTACCCCTTGACCCATGACACAAGAGTTATCCCATATCAAAATGACAAGGCAACAGACATTAAGCATCTCAGTGATCTTTTTATTTTCTATTTGCATAGGTTTTTATTGAGGATGCTTCACAGAATGCTCACTATGATTGTGCTACAAGTTTCCACCATGATTAGGCATGGCTTAGGCTAGCCGCCCAGGCGTTTCACTAACACACATACAAACTCCATGAGCTTACAAGCTCCCCTTTTATTTCACACCGCTGGGATCCATAAACAAAAGAACATGATATCAACTGAATAGTAAGTGCAATGTTGAAAGCGTTCCCCATGGTACATGGTTCTACTAATTCACAACTTATAAAGTGCAAGCATATAAGCAACATAGATGGACACAATGGTTCAAGTTTATTAAGTGCAAGAAAATAAAGTGTGCCATCAAGTTTTTGAGAGCTTTAATCGCTAATTTTCACATAACAAGTTTAATTCAGAAGGTAGAAAAAAACATGAATATACTTGGAATGGTGTAACACACCATGCATAGGAATTTATAGTGGACTCTTTGGAATGACTTGGTTTTCTTGGGGGTTGTATGCATGAGTGGAACTCACACTTTCTACATGTGGAGTCTAGCAAAAGACTGGGAGCGACCAACTAAGAGAGCAATAATAGCCATAATCATGCAAAGCGACAAAACATTATTAATTAAAGCATAAAGTGATATTACAAGTCAAAAACTAAATTATCATGGAGGCTAAGGTGAATGGTTCATAGTCTTAACATGGTGTAAGCATGTGCCAAGTCAACCCAAATAAAGCATCAAAGGAGAATACCACAATATTATGCTTTTGTATGCTAAAACAACGCATGATTATTTCAAGGCACATTAAGCAATCTCAATGGTTTGAAACAAGTCATGATGCAACAATAATCACTAAGAATATGGTCAAAGCAACATCTAGCATGACATGATAAAGTCTAAGTCACAGTCAAAATAAGCTTCCTTTTGTACCACTATAAGCATGAAACTTCCTACTCTTTTCCAACACCAATCGACTTATTTCAAAATACTCTCAAATATAATAATCAATAAAGACCAGAGAGCATGTCTCACCCATCTACAAAGAAGAACTAAAAAGTTCTAAGCCAAAAGAATTAGAAAACTAAAGCTAAACGTAGTGCTAGCAAAGGAGAACACTCACAGAACAATAAGAGTGAAAACTAGAGTGTTCTAGGCAATGAATAACGGGGTGTGTCTCTCTCCAAAAGAAGTGTGTTGGGATCCAACCAACTTATTGCGGCAAACAAAGCAAAATAAAACTAAAAACAAAGACGCTCCAAGAACAACACAATTGTGCATGAAACAATAAAAATGAAGTTTTTTGGAAGAAAACCTGAGATTTTTATTGATGAAGAAGGGGATGTCTTGGGCATCCCAAAGCTTTGACGCTTGTACTTCTTGAATATTTCTTGGGGTGACACGGGTAGAATCCCCAAGCTTGAGATTTTGTCCATACTTCATCTCATCACATTACTCTTCCCTACACTTGAAAATTTCCTTCATTCAAAACTTCACACAATCTTCATTGGCAACATTAGTGTATTCAAGATAATAAGTATTTGGGTTTAGTTTCAACACAAGTAAACCTTCCATTAAAACACAAGCTACTTTAGCAATTCCTTCTTAAAGCTCAAGTGATCAAAGAGAACTCAAAGAGAAAGAGATTAAGAGGCAAATGCAAATAATGGCAGAAATCTATCAAAACAGACCAGCAGGTCAAAACCGATTTTTTCGAAAATCTTGTGTTGCTCAAATCGAAAATTGTGAAGCTAACGAAAGTTGGCTAATAACCTGGGGCATAAGTACAAAAATTTACAGCTCAATCCTACGTACTGAGATTTTTAACCATTTTTTACAGTGACGCACAGAAATCTTTTTGGGACAGCAACTCCCCATATCTTACTTCCCTATCATTAGAGGTTATTCTTGGCACAAAAACCAAACAAAAAGGATAAGGAGAGGTTATTACAGAGGCAATAACTTCCAAGACTCAACAAAAAATAAATAAACTAAAAGTAAAAATATAATGGGTTGTCTTCCAAAAGCTCTTTCTTTATAGCCATTAAGATAGGTATGATAATTTCGATGATGCTCACATAAGAAATATGAATTGAAGTAAAATAGAGCATAAAGAATCAAATATGGAACAAACTTAAGTTTAACCCACTTCCTATGAAAAATTAATCTTGTAAAGAAACAAGTCATGAAAGCACAAAGAAACAAGCATAGGAAAGCAAAACAAGTACAACTTCAAAATTTTCAACATAAAGAGGGGAAACTTAATATTGTTGAGATACATAAAACCATGTTTCCCTCTCTCATAATAACTTTCAGTACCATAATGAATAAAATTAACAATATAAATATCACATAAAACATTCTTATCATGAGCCACATGCATAAAATAATTATTACTCTCCCTATAAGCATATTCATTCTTATTAATCGTAGTGGGAACAAATTCAACAAAATAGCTATCATTATTATTCTCACCACCATAATCATCAAATATAGGAGGCATATTGTAATCAAAATTAATTTTCTCCTCAATAGTAGGTGGACTAATAATATCATACTCATCATTGTAATCATCATATATTGGAGGTATAGTATCATCAAAGTAAATTTTCTCCTCCGTGCTTGGGGGACTAAAAATATCAGGCTCATCAAAACCAGCTTCCCCAAGCTTAGACTTTTCCATAGCATTAGCAATAATGGTGTTCAAAGAATTCATACTAATAACATTGCTATTAGCATGCAAATAAAGTTCCATAGGTTTTTTAATTTTCTCTTCAAACACTTCATGTCCTAACTCAAGATAAATACTATAAAGCTCTCTATTTTTGTTGTTGTTTTCCATTAAGCCTAACTAGTGAAAATAAAAACAAGAAACAAAAAAATATAATTGCAGGATCTAAAGGAAATAACTTCGAGCACTCACACACCAACAACAGTACTAGAAGATAGCTTAGTAGCCAGAGGATATGAGTACCTTTTACCTTACCTCCCCGGCAACGGCGCCAAAAAATAGCTTGATGTCTATGCACGCTTCTATTCTTGTAGACAGTGTTGGGCCTCCAAGTGTAGAGGTTTGTAGAACAGCAGCAAGTTTCCCTTAAGTGGATCACCCAAGGTTTATCGAACTCAGGGAGGGAGTGGTCAAAGGTATCCCTCTCAAGCAACCCTGCAATCAAGATACAAGAAGTCTCTTGTGTCCCCAACACACCCAATACACTTGTCAGGTGTATAGGTGCACTAGTTTGGTGAAGAGATAGTGAAATACAAGTAATATGGATGATTATAAGTGGTAATTGCAATCTGAAATAAGATTGGCAGCAAGCAAACATGTAATAGGACTGATTGTAAATGGTGTTTCAATGCTTAGAAACAAGGCCTAGGGATCATACTTTCACTACTGGACACTCTCATATAAATATCTTCCCTTCATTATGCTACCCTGAACTACTCTCCGGTTGGACGATGTAGGGCTATAACAGCACACCTTAAAGTTCGCATTCCCCATCTAGATAACCCCTCACTATCACCTTGAGCGCTAGATGGTTCCAACAAACACCACAATCTCATAGAGACATCCAACTCAAATTATACTCATGATAAGTATTTCTGTAATCTTAGCCTAAGTGCCACACGGTGTGCACACTGTCAATTTCACACACGTGGGGATAAGCAGAGATTAATTAAAGCACTTGAGTAGCAGAATAGATCTATAGATGACAAATCTCATGATCTCATAAGATCGCGCATATAGAGAGAGAGATGAATACATAGCTACCGGTAGAGCCCTTAGCCTCAAGAGAGAACTACTCTCTCCTCATCATGGGAGTCAGCAACGACGATGGAGATGGCGGTGGAGTTTATGGAGATGGCTCCGGGGGCACTACCCCATCCCGGCAGGGTGCCGGAACAGAGACTTCTGTCCCCCGAATCTTCTCTCTAGTGGTGGCGGTGCTGCGGAACTTTTCGTGGAATTCTGATATGGGTACTTTGGGTTTTTGTCCCGGGGGAATATATAGGCGAAGGGGCGATGCTAGAGATGGGCTAGAGTGGCAACACCACCTGGTGGCGCGGACAGGGTGACCCGCGCCACCCTAGGGTGTTCCTACCCCCTGGCTCCCCTCCGTCTCCCATTTGGACTCCGTGTCGTGTCGGGAAAATAGGAACTTCAGCTTTTGTTTCGTCCAATTCCGAGAATATTTATTTTCTGGTTTTTTTGAAACCAAAAACGGGAGAAAACAGGCAACTGGCACTATGGCATCTTGTCAATAGGTTAGTTCCAGAAAATGTATAAAAATGCCTCAAAGTGTGAACAAAACAAAAGAAAGTAGATATAAAACAAGCATGGAACATCAAAAATTATAGATACGTTTATGACGTATCAGGCACATCGTTCCTACATGAGTGCTTCCTCTTCACTTTGGCACTCGCATTAAGGGGAGCCAACCCATACTTATGCTCGCCAACCTTCTGGTCACTGATATAGAACCACTTGGCCCTCCATCCCTGAGCAGAGTCGACTATCTTGAAAGAAAAGTATTGACGATTGGGGTGTATGGAGATGCCGTATCCACCAGCCTCGTATACTCGACTCCCAGAACCTGACTACCTCTTCAGACCATATAACTTCTTAAACAACCCAAAGTGTGGCGTGATTCCAAGCCAGCACTCCTAGAAGGTAATGAAGCAAGCAATATGAAGGATTGAATTTTTCGATAGTTGATGCAACTTAACACCATACAGAAAATTAGGTCGCAGACAAAATCATGGGCAGGGAGGGATTGCCCACAAAGAACGAACGCCATGAAAATCACCCTGAACCCATCTGGAGGATTGGGATTACCTCCGGTCCTAGAATGATGCAATCCTCTTCAGCAGTAGGAAGCAGGCCAGAGAGGCGCAGTTGGCGCAAATCCGACTTCTTCATTGTGGACCACTTCCATCTACCATCAGTAACCCTCGAAGCGGTGGCACTTTTCTTCTTCAGAGAAGCGGTGGAGCTGGAAGCTACGCCTCCGGTACCCTTGCCCTTTCTCTTCCCCATGGCGGCACCTCATCTATTCTTGGAGGCACGAAGGAATGCGCTCGGGAACACGCAGAACACGGTCAACGCAACATAAGAAGGACAATAGAGGAGGAATGGGGATGGAGAGGAAGAAGAAGGAGTGAGATTTTATTGTGAATTACCCTCTTCTTATAGTGTGGCCCAGTTAATCTGGGCTCTAGGCTCATAATCGTGGGCGCACAGCGCTCACCAAGCAGAGACACGTGGCAAACGAGAGCTAAATTGTTGCCACACTTTCCCTACTATGCATGCAAATCGAGGAAGCACAATTAATACCTATTTTCTATGCGTCGTGCAATCAAATATGATGAACCTATCACTAGGGCCCACTATTCCACGTCCCATCGGCCATTCCTACCGATGGTTGAGATCACAAATCATCATCCCTGACGTCATCATCCATTTAAACTGAACAAAGTTTATCAAGGAAATCAATGAAACATTCGACTACATTAATCCAGCAGGGTGCCCAAGTCGAGCAATTCTTTGGATGTCGTTATGCCAACAGACCGAGACTGAGTTGTTGGTCGAGTATACGACTCGGTCAGACACATGGGGTCTACTCCTATCAGGAGCACTAGTCACGCACCCGATGTACTTTCAGGTCCAGTGTTAGCCTACTAGACTATCAACTACAACCATCAAGTGGAAGACTCGAGTCTCTGCTTGAATCTATGATTTGACTAGACACTCAAGGGATACTCCAAACTAGAGTGTTGGTCGCACACACAAAAGATCTTCGAGTGGCACGCTCTGATTCCTCACTCGAATCTACAATCCGACTAAGGACTCAAGGGATACTCCCATAGGGAGCATTGTTCAAGCATTCAAAAATGTGTTGGCGTTGACGGCATTCGTGGGATCATCCGAAGCACTTCCGGAACATCATGGTCATGCAATCGACAACTTTCAGTTTCTACTCGAGTCTATGACTTGAACAGACACTCGGGGGCTATTCCCATAGGGAACATTGGCCGCGCACCCTATAGAAAATAAAATATTTGTATGATGCTACGTTGTGTTGACTACGTCCATAATGCTAACTCGCCCACGGCAATCGAAATCATTGGAGACTCCACCTACACATATTGTTCAGAGACAACGTATCCTTGGCCACCCTAAACACCTACATGGTGATAAATATTTGGATGCTACGTCTGCAATGTAAAGATAATACCTACAGATACAATCTGATGGACTGGCAATCGCACCCACTGCGCTATACTAGTTAAATACCGCACCAACATGTGTGATAAAAATCCCGACGGACATGTTGGGTACATATGCATTAAAAATTGGAGTTCATCTCAGTAATGCCTTCACATCATGAGTCAAACTACGCCAACAATTTCTGAATCCGGGTCCGGGGACTCGAGTTTGAGAGGTCATGATTTTTTGCCCAAGAGCGATTAATTGGTCCCGATCCGTCGAGTGAACCAAGCACATGTGCCGCAATTCCTATGAACTAATTGGATGCTTAAGCCAAGCCTGATAAACCTCTATGTCCATAAAGTTTGGCAAATGACTTTTGAGTCTCCACCCAAATCTTCGATTCGACTAGACACTCGGGGGCTACTGATATAGGTATGGCCTATGGATACCTACTATTGGCCTATATGGTCTGGCCCAGCAGGAGGCACATGTGACGATCCACCACCAATGGATGGGCCCATGATGATTCAGATGAGGCCAAGCCCATGAAGTGCGTGACTCCTTGGCGGATATGGCTGGATTAGATAGGATGCTCTAGGGTTTCGCCCTCAATATGTAACCGACTCGAATGTATCCTGAGACCTGGATCCTCCATATAAGGACCAGGAGGGAGCAACGAGAAGGGTAATTAACACCCTCACATACACACCCCTCTACATCTCATCTGCGCACCATTGTCATCTTGGCACCCCTATAACCTTCAGTTCATCATCAATCAAGAACATACAAGTAGGAGTAGGGTTTTCCCTCTGAGAGCGTGAACCTGAGTAAACCTCGTGCGCTTGTCTGTTAGCCAATGAAGTTTCCAGTGCTTCGCTCTTCCCTTAAACCCAAGTCCATCAAGTATGGGCATTGACATGATCACCCACGTCAGATAGAAAGTTGTGAGTACCCTGGAGAGGTGATACGTTGCTAACGTATACATAATTTTTGATGTTCCATGCTTGGTTTTATCTACTTTCTTATGTTTTGTCCACACTTTGGAGTACTTTATATACACTTCCTTGGACTAACCTATTAACAAGAGCCACAGTGCCAGCTGCCTGTTTTCTGCTGTTTTTTGTTCCAGGAAAGTCAGAAAATGGATATTCTCGGAATTGGACGAGGCAAAAGCCAAAGTCAGTTTTTCACCGAGGGACACACGGAGCCAGAATACGAGACGGAGAGGGGCCAGAGGGTGTCCACACCACCTGGCCGTGCGGCCAGGCGTGGCCCGTGCCAGGGGGTGGTGTGGCCAGCCCAGGCACCCCCTCGGCCTCCCCTTTCGCCTATAAGATGCCTCCGATACAGAAACCCTAAGTACCCGATCAAAATTCCACGAAAGAGTCTGTAGCCGCTGTCATCTCCATCCCTAGATCGGGAGGGATCTGAAGCTCTTCCCGGCACCCTGCCGGAGGGGAGAATTCACCCTTGAGGCCTTCTTCATCACCATGCAACCCTCCGGTGTGATGTGTGAGTAGTTCATCCTTGGACTACGGGTCCATGTAGTAGCTAGATGGCTGGTCCTTCTCCTTTGTGCTATCATGTTTAGATCTTGTGAGCTCCGTTCATGATCAAGATCATCTATTTGTAATTCTACATGTTGTGTTTGCGGGGATCCGATGGATATTGAGATGATATTTTAGATTGATTATTGATTCTATCATGTCTTTGTTATTTGTGATCTTGCATGCTTTCCGTTGTTAGTAGCTATCTTGGCCAAGTAGATGCTAGCAACTCCAAGAGTTAGTATTTATGCTCGATAGTGGGTTCATGCCTCTAGTAATCTGGGGAAGTGACAGAAATCTCTAAGGTACTAGATGTGTTGTTGCTACTAGGGAGAAAACAGCAATCCTTTGTTCATAGAAAAATCGTATTGTTTACTTTACACGCAATGTGTAATGCAATTATCTGTTGCTTGCAACTTAATACTGGAGGGGGTTCGGATGATAACCTGGAGGTGGATTATTAGTCATAGATGCAGTTGGATTACGGTCTATGTATAATGTTGTAATGCCCAATCGAATCTCAGAGGAGTCAAGATGAGTAGTATATGCTTGTATGCTTTCTCGATGTTTGTCAATTGCCCCGCTGTAATTTGTTCACCCAACATGTCATCTATCTTAAGGAGAACCACCACTAGTGAACTATGGACCCCGGTCCTTTCTTTTATCATCAATCTACAACTGTTTACTGCTTTCTGTTTACTTTCTGCAAACTATTACTTTCTTCCACACAATACATTTAATCCTTTGTTTTCAGCAAAACCGGTGAGATTGACAACCTCACTATAAGTTGGGGGCAAAGTTCTGTGGTTGTGTTGTGCAGGTTTCCACGTTGCTACTAGCACCGGTAGTGCGCCCTGCCAAAGGCCAGCTAGCAACACCTTGGAGGTGTTTCCTTGATCCTACTAGATTGATAACCTTGGTTTCATAACTGAGGGAAACTTACTGCTGTGCTCATCATACCTTCCTCTTGGGGTTCCCCAACGAGCTCGTTATTACACGAGTTAGCAAGTACTTTTCTAGCACCGTTGCCGGGGAGTCAAGGACATCTTCACAAGGGGAGTCCCTCATAACCAATCTCTTTACTCTGTTGTTTTTGTTTTGCTTAGTTTATTTTTTCTTTGTTTGCTTGTTAACTTATCAAAAACACACAAAAAATAGTTTTACTACTTTGCTTTCTTTATTAAAAACACAAAAAAAAATAGTTCCTAACTTAAAGTTGCCATTATGTCTAGCATTTCCCCAATCACTATGTCACCTAAGGAAATGATTTTCACTTTTAAACAAGGAATTGAATAGAGTTTCAAAGAAGCTTGGTCTAGAATCTCTGATCTATATGAAAAAACTGAACCTAAAATGACTCAAAGCTTGTTGCTTAGCAATTTTTACCTTGGAATTGCTCTTTGCTATAGATATGCTTTGGATGCTGTAGTGGGAGGAGATTTCCTCCAATGCAATGAGGATGATGCTTTTAATGCCATAAAGAAGTTGGTCTTTACTTACAACTTGCCTAGCAAATATGATTCTTCCTTCATAAACATATTTGCTAGATTGAATACTCTTGAGACCAGCACTGCTAGTTTAAAAGATTACTATAATACACTTAGAGAGCATCATGACTATGTTCCAATAAATTCTGAACCTTCAAAATGGCTTCCCACAGTAAAGATTGCTATAAATAATGAAACTTTTCATGCTCGCTGTGATATCATGTCTGAATTCTGTCTTATGCCTAAATATATCTATGAATCTTTGAATCTTTGGGGACTTTCTGAAGGAGGAGAAGAAATATTTCTTGCTAATAATGCCACAATATCACCAATTGGAATAGCTGAAGGAGTGTTTACGAAGATCCTAGGGAAAATGGTTTCTACTGATTATCTTGTTATTGAATGTGTAGGGAAAGGACAAATTACACTTGGAAGATCCCTATTGAAACTCCTTGGAGCAATAATAGATGTGGAAAAGGGAACCATGCACTTTGCTTCTACACCAAACAATCATATGTCCCCCAAGGTTAAGAATAAAAGTAAGAGAGGTAAGGGCAAGAAATTTGGTTTTAATGCTTCTTCTTTTGAGAACACTTGATTCCTTTTCTTGCTTCTTATGCCTAACTTAAAGGCGTTAAAGAAAAGTACTTATTAGGAGATAACCCAAAAGTTATAGATGAGTCTTGGAAGTTATTACCTCAGTAATAACCGCTCCTTATCCTTTTTATTTTCTTTTTGTGCCAAGAGTATCCACTAATGAGAAAGAAGTAATGATTGGAAAAGTTGCTGTCCCGAAACAGATTTCTGTGCTTCACCATAAACATTCGTGTAAAATCTCTGTATGTCGTTTTGAGGCGTGAATTTTTGTGCTTCTGCCCCTGGTTATTATCTAACTTTTGTTAGTTCAACACTTTTCGATTTGAGCAACAGAAGGTCTTCGAAAAAATTGGTTTTTACCTGCTGGTCTGTTTTGACAGATTTCTGCCATTATTTACATTTTGCTTCTTGTTGGTTCCTTTTTGAGTTCTTTTGGGGAATTGAGATTTTTGAGGGAAGTGCTACAGTAGCTTGAGTTTTAATGGAAGTTTTATAGGTGTTGGAACTGAACCTAAAGACTTATTATCTTGAGTGCACTAATGTTGCTAATAAAGATTGTGTGAAGTTTTGTATGAAGGAAAAATTTCAGGTGTATGGAAGGAATGAGTAATGAGATGAAGAATGGACTAAAGCTCATGCTTGGGGATGCCACCACGTGTCACCCCAAGAAATATCCAAGAAGTACAAGCGTCAAAGCTTGGGGATGCCCAAGGCATCCCCTTCTTCATCAATAAAAATCCTAGGTTCCTTCCAAACACTTCATTTTTATTGTTTCATGCACAGTTGTATTGTTCTTGGAGCGTCCTCTTTTTCGTTTTTGTTTTGGTTTTTCATTTGCTTGGTTTTCTTAGTTTGCTGAATAAAATTGGTTGGACCCCCTCTTTCATACATTGGTTTTCAAATAGTTTGGTTTGGATTGGAAAAGAGTAGGAAAAGTTCATGCTTAAGTGGTAGAAGGAGTTTGTTTTTGACTGTGGCCTATGCTTTGTCATGCCATGCTTGATATTGTTTTGGCTTTATACTTAGTGATCTTTGCTGTAGCATGACATGTTATAAACAATTGAGATTGCTTAATATGCCTTTGAAGAATCATGCGTTGTTTTAGCATATTAAAGCATAGTATTGTGGTATTCTCCTTTGATGCTTTATTTGGGTTGACTTGGCACATGCTCACACCATGTTATGACTATCCCAAGTCACCATAGCCTTTATGATCCTTTAGTTTTCGACTTGTAGTATCACTTTATGCTTTGATTAATGATGTTTTGTCGCTCTGCATGATTATGGCCATTATTGCTCTCTTAGTTAGTCGCTCCCAGTCTTTTGCTAGCCTCCGTAACCAAGTATGAGTTCCACTCATGCATCCAACTCCTAAAACCAAGTTATTCCAAAGAGTCCACCATATCTACCTATTAGCATATGCTATTCCAAGTATATTCATGTTTTTATCTACCTTCCGAATTAAACTTGTTATGTGAAAATTAGTGATTAAAGCTCTCACGAACTTGATGGCACACTTTACTTTCTTGCACTTAATAAACTTTAACCATTGCGTCCATCTTTGTTGCGTATATGCTTGCGCTTTATAAGTTGAAGTTAGCAGAACCATGTATCATGGGGAACGCTTTCAACATTGCACTTGTACATTGTACCTAGTTGATATCATGTTCTTTTGCTTATGGATCCCAGCGGTGTGAAATAAAAGGGGAACTTGTAAGATCATGGAGTTTGTATTTGTGTTAGAGAAACGCCTGGGCCACTAGCCTAAGCCATGCCTAATCATGGTGGAAACTTGCAGCATAACCATAATGAGCACTCTATGAAGCATCCTCAATAAAAACCTATGCAAATAGCAAATAAGAAGATCGTTGAGATGCTCATTGTCTACTTGCCTTCTCATTTTGATTATGGGATAGCTCCTGTATCATGTGCAAGGGGTACCCCGTTGGCGGTTCTCTATGATACATATGAACTTACAATGACAAGAGCTTACTTGTTGTAACTACCTCGGACCCTACGCTCTAAGTTCAAGCCTGGATGAACCAAAAGTGGTTAAGGAATTTACAGCGGGGGCCCAGGGCCACCCACGTGTAGGCCCGCCGGCCGCCCTAACCACTTCCAAGAACATCAGGACAAGAGCGAGCGGCGTAGGCAATAGGCGAAGAGATCAAATACATACACAAGTGAGTATGTATGCAAGCTACCTTACAACAGTTCTCAGAGCCATACCATCTAAAATAAATAGAAATATTACAACGCCATACGGCAAGATCCAAATATCCTAGATAGAGATAATAGTGTAGGATAGCTCCTCATACATCAAACAACAGAGTATCAAGCGGAAGCGGGAAACAAGATCCGAGTACGGATAAGAAGCAAATCGGCATAAGATGCCACATAAATAAGCACATTCCGCCCACAGATCTCACGGATCCCCATCCCCGGAATCTCTACACCGTGTGATCGTTGCCAACATCATCTGTCTCCTCCACCCAGTATCCATCTTGCGAATACACCTGTTCATCTGAATCAAACAATTTATCGTGTGAGACCCTAGGGGTACTCAGCAAGTCTTTATGCCTCTAAAGGGGACATATACCTGGGGTGACGCAATTGCAGCAAAAGGTAATAACTAACAAGTATATAGATACTCGCTAACCATCCGCCTAACCAAAGATAGACGGATGTCCGTTAATTAGAAACAACGATTATAACAGTATAAAGTAACAGATCCATCCTCCTTCTCGCTTACCAACAAGAAAGCGGACGAACAACCCATCCGTTGGCAGTTTTATTAACCATTCCATGAGTATTGCACTAATTACTAGTCAGATATTTAGTCAAATTAAAAGTGGTACTTTAGTTATGCTTGTCTATGATCGAGAAACTGTGCTCCAAGTCGTCCATAACCGCGGACACGGCTTTCAGAAAGATTTACCCTGCAGGGGTGCACAAATAGCAACACACACACGATCGACCTCGGAAAAACCAAATCAAAACCCAACGAGGCTTTCACGACAAAGCAATCACAGGATTCATAAAATATTTCAGGGGGCCACCCCACTAAGCTCCCGCAACGAAGTTGGCCGGCTCCAGAACATACCCAGGGTTTGTGTGGACGGCGGTAAACGACTGGGAACCTGAAAGTGTGACTGGGCTTGTCGATACAGCGAAAACGTGTCACGATCCAAAACAGTATAGGTACTCCACGCACAATCTTAAATAAAATAGTAAAGCATGGCATAAGTACAGGATAGTAATAAAGCCCCAAACTACTTTGTGGCCCCAAGAAATAAAGTACAATCAAGCTCATGCAAAGGGGGATTCATAGAGTCTCCCGTATGTGGATAGTGCGAATAGTCAAGGAACAGGTATCAAGTACTCGGGGTCCTACGGGACACAAGTGAGCATGAAAAACCAAATAACAGATATTGCCCACCGGTGCCTCTTTCATTAGTTATCCCATTACTACTCAGGTTAAGTTGTTTAGGTACCTCATTGTCCAGCAGACACTCACAAACCCTACACATGCAATTCTACGACTCGCATGGCTCAAACAACTCCTATAGTAATGGCTCATAGGATGGAGGAACAAGCTTCGGTGGGGTTTAAAAGTAAGGCTATGCACTACTTGGGATTCAGTTTAATGCAATCGCGACTCAATGATGCAAGAATAAGATAGAGGCAATAGGTACTATATGTATGCAAGCATGTGGTAGTGCTTGCCTGGCATCTCAGTTGAAGCGAGGGATGGATCTGGGTAGTACTCCTGGGATTCCTGATAATTCCCCTGCTCGGCGTCTATCCGAGAAGAACCAAACAAACAAGGCCAACATAAATATAATGCGCAATCATATAAATAAAATGCGACAAGAAAACAAGTATGCCATGATGAATGATGCACAAATTACATGGCAATAATGTAGCATGGCAAGGGTGAGGTGTGGGGACAAGAATAAATCATTTTATTATTTATTTGGTCAAGTTTTATTACCATAAACAGTTCTGATTATTTAATATTTATATGATGCATGCTTTAATTCATATCATGGAATGCATAGTTAGAACGGGCTCGTCGCGCTGATGTATTTAGACATATTATTTGTCAAATTTGGAATTATGGAATTAAAGTTATTAATTAATTGAGAAAAGGCATTTTATTGCAATTTAAACAACTTCGAAAATTTAAATTAGTCAAACATTATTTTGTATGGCATATTTGAAATCCTCACATTTTTATGATCCAAAAACATATATTATTTGTATTATTTGGAAAAGTCAATTAAAAGATATTATTTTCTAGATTTAAAAACATATTAACAAATTTCTGGAATTTTTATTGTTTAGAAAAAGATCACAGCTACTTTTTGCACCGAGACAGACCTAGCCAGGGAGACTAACAGGTGGGCCAGACGCTGAGTCAGCGCCAGCTGATGCAACGTATGCGCGGGAACTTTTCTCACCGCGGCTGTACTTAGCCACAAGGAAAGACAGGTGGGACCGGACGATTTGCAGGGCCACACGTGGGCGGGCGAGAGGAACAGCGACACGTGGCAAATCTAGGGACTAGTTTTTGATAGACTTAAAGCTTCAGGGGGCTGGTTGCATAAGATCCGGGGTGTCGATGTGATCTAAACTGAAACCGATCGCGCAAAATGACTAGCTGGCTGCGAGGTTCCGGAGATGTTTGCGAGAAAACCATTCGAGATTTCGTGAAGCCGCAAAAACCAAAAATGTACAGAAAAGTAAGGGCTACAGCTTTTGTTCAGACCGCGACTTAGGAGGTGGGCTGTACCGATCGGAAACCTACGTCGAACAGGAGGTCTCTAACTGTCTCGGGCTGACGGAGTTCTTCAGCGTCGACAGCGAAAACCAACTACTTCCGACGACGGTGGCGACGATTCCGCTGGGCAAAACGCGCTGCTCCAAAAACAAAACAAGTAGAGGGGACAACTGTCTATGTTTTTCGTGCAGGAAGTATCTCCGAAGAAGGGCTGTGTTGGCCGGGCTTCGGCGAGGAACAGGGGGTCTGCTGTGGAAACTGCTGTCGCTGGTTGTCGTGCACACGCGCGGGCGGCAGAGCAGCAAGGAACACCGGCGATCAAGATGTCGGGAACGAATTCCGGTGACGGCGGCGAGTGGCAGGGAGTAGGGTACACCAAGGCGGAGTGGTAGGGCATGATGAGAGCAAGCAACGATCAGGGGTTTATAGGGGAGGCTGCAGGTTGTTGCTGTCGACCGAGTGCGTGTGGGTGCTGCTGACTGCCGCACGCGGCGAGCGACTCCAGGACAGGAAGACGAGGTCGATGGGACTAGGAGATGCATCGGGGTCGAAACGATGCAGGGGTGCAGAGGATGCTCACCGCGGGGTGTTGCCGAGCGACACAACGACGATGTTGAGGACGCTTGCAGCGGGACGAAGAGCTTGGCGGTGAGCATGGCTGCTGCACGGTACGATCTCGGCGTCGCGTGCGGAGCCAGGCAGGGTGGTGCTCCGGGGCCTTCTCCTCCGTGCTGGTGACTCCATGACGAAGGGGAGAGGATTCCAGCACCTCCGCAAGCCGATGCCTCCGGCGGCTCCGCGGACCAGGAGACCAACGCGACGGATGGCAAGAGGGAGTAGCTAGGACATGGCTACGGTGGGGTTTTGCCTAGGAACAAAGAAGAAGGGATGGGGCTTCAGATCTAGATGGGGAGGAGTCTGGAGAGAGAGAGAGAGAGGGAGGCAGAGACACGAGGTGGACACAAGGGTGCAGGAGCACGTGAGGCCACGGGGAAGAGGAATAGGGATCGCACTCGGTCTGATCGGGACGCAGCTAGGGAGAGGACGCGCGCGAGAGGGTTAGCGTGCCTCTGCTGCTGCGGCTTGCAAGCCTCCGGTCACGTCAGAGAGGCCAGGGCGTCGCCACGCTAGGGCTAGGACTGCTAGGGTTCTGCCGGGCTGGGGTGGGCTTCAGTTTGGGTTAGCAGATGGTAGCTAGGTTCTTTTTTTTTCTTTTTCAAAATTTTGGATTAAATTCAAACAAAACCAAGAAGGATCAAAATAAGAGAGATAAAGTGTGAGAGGGAGCATGTGTGCATGGCCCATACATGCATGAATAATTGCACCACTATTAGTTGTAAAAACAACTATAATTTTCAAGGCCAATTACTCTAACTTGTTTCAAAGTTTGAATAAGAGCCACACACAAGATTTACAAGGGAAGATCACTAGCATAAAAGATATCAAAACCATTATAAGAGGAAGCAGATCATGGTGGGATGGAATACCTTGCATGGGACATGCAAAACATTTATTGCAACCCATGGAGGTGTATAGGATGGATGAGAGCAGAAAAAGACATGGGCTTGATTTAAGCTTTTAAATAGTGAAAAGATGACCCCACATGTAGATAAAAATAGAATAAGATCAAGGTTGATGTTACCATGTTAGAAGAAAGTTAAGAATAAAAGAGATGCCCTCAACTCAACTTGGGCATGAGCAATTCATCAAGAAGCAAATACATTTTATTAAGAACCAACTACAATTGATAAATGCATATGAGACAAAAACCAAAAGAAAAGGTTTTATATGATGCTCAAATGCAATGTGGCATGATGACATGAGCATGATATCATTATGATGCAACAATTATATGTAGGAAGGTAGCATTTTATTATTAGACCATGTAGCATTACAGATGTTAGACAGATGGGATGCTACAACTCTCCCCCACTAGACAGGAATCTCGCCCCGAGATTCTAGGAAGAAGAAGAAGACACGAAGAGGGTAGGGTACTTGGCACGGAGCTCATCCTCACGTTCCCAAGTGGCTTCATCAACGGAATGGTGCGACCACTGCACCTTGCAGAACTTGATAGACTTGTTGCGAGTCTTTCTTTCTGCGACTTCTAGGATTTTTGTGGGGTGTTCTTGATAAGACAGGTCTTCTTGGAGATTGATGAGCTCATGGTCCATGGTCCTGCCGGGATCCTTGAAGCACTTCTTGAGTTGAGAGATATGGAAAACATCATGGACCTTGAGTTTTTCAGGGAGTTCAAGAGCATAAGCAACTTATCCTCTTCTTCCACGAACTTTGAAAGGACCGATGTATCTAGGAGCCAGCTTTCCTTTGATACCAAACCGGTGCGTGCCTCTCATGGGAGTGACACGAAGGTAAACGAGATCACCAGGGACATACTCCATGTCCGTGTGCTTTCTATCATAGTTACTCTTCTGGCGACTTTGAGCAACCTTCAGGTTTTCGAGAATGATGTGAACCTTCTCCTCCGCTTGAGTTACAATGTCAGGGCCAAACAATGTTCTTTCACCTGCGCCCGACCAACCATTCGGAGTTCTGCATTTGTGTCCATAGAGAACCTCAAATGGTGCCATCTTTAGACTCTTCTGGAAGTTGTTGTTGTAAGAGAACTCAGCATAAGGAAGGCATTCTTCCCACTTCATGCCGAAAGAGATGACGCAAGCACGGAGCATATCTTCCAGAATCTGATTGATCCTTTCAACTTGTCCTTGCGACTGACGGTGATAGGCAGTGCTGAAGTTCAACTTTGTTCCCAAGGCATTTTGGAAACTTCCCCAGAACTTGGAAGTGAAGATGCTTCTACGGTCTGAGCTGATCTCATGAGGAACCCCATACAGAGAGACAATTCTGTTGATATAGAGCTCAGCCAACTGAATTGCAGAAATTGTTTCCTTGACGGGAAAGAAGTGAGCCACTTTAGAAAGCATGTCGATGACAACAAAGATTGCATTGTTGCCCTTCTGCGACCTTGGAAAACCAGTTATGAAGTCCATCTCTACTTTCTCCCATTTCCATTCCGGAGGCTTCAATGGCTGTAGAAGACCAGAAGGTTTCTGATGGACAGCTTTAACTCTGCGGCAGACATCACACTCGGAGACATACTTGGCACAATATCGTTTCAATCCAGGCCACCAATATTGTGTTTTCAAGTCCATGTACATCTTTGTGCTGCCGGGATGGATAGAAAGAACCGAATCATGAGCTTCTTTAAGAACTTGCTCTCTCAAACCCGGATACTTCGGAACGAACATCTGGTGCTCAAAGAATAGAGTGCATTGGTCGTCAAGGTGGAAAGGTTCATACTTCGGAAGCTGAATCTTGGAGATGATGTTTTTAGTGTAAGGGTCACCAAGTTGAATGGAGCGAACTTTTTCTTCCAAGAGAGGGGTTGCCAGAAGATTCAGAAGATACCCTTGATCCATAATTTCAAGGTTGAGCTGGCGGAATTCCTCGCACAAGAGAGGTTGT
The DNA here is from genome assembly GCA_916181665.1 of Avena sativa. NCBI lineage: Eukaryota > Viridiplantae > Streptophyta > Magnoliopsida > Poales > Poaceae > Avena > Avena sativa. Next base: position 360,148,166 of record OV702290.1, on the reverse strand, counting down.
TGTTCTTCCACCATGAGGTTGTTGACATACGCTTTTTGGCTGAGAGCATCGGCCATGACATTAGCTTTGCCAGGAGTGTAGTTGATGATCAGATCAAAGTCGTCAATTGCTTCAATCCACCTCCTCTGATGAAGGTTGAGATCCGGCTGAGTGAAGATATACTTCAGGCTTTTATGGTCAGAAAAGATCTCACAACGGTTCCCAAGCAAGTAGTGCCTCCATACTTTCAAAGCAAAGACAACTGCTGCGAGTTCGAGGTCATGTGTTGGGTAGTTGAGCTCATGAGTTTTCAACTGACGGGAAGCATAAGCAACGACTTGCTTTTCTTGCATGAGGACCGCACCCAATCCTTGCAAGGAGGCGTCACAGAATATCTGGAAAGGCTTTGATGTATCTGGAGGAATCAAGACTGGTGCGGAAGTGAGCTTCTCTTTGAGTGTTTCAAAGCTAACTTGACATGCAGGAGACCAAAGGTATTTCTTGCCTTTCTTGAGGAGATCGGTAAGAGGCCTCGCAATCTTCGAGAAGTTCTGAACGAAGCGACGGCAATAACTAGCCAAACCAAGGAAACTCCGGACTTGTTTGACATTTTTGGGTGGAAGCCACTCAACAATTGTCCGAACAGTTTCTGGGTTGACGGCAATGCCCTTAGCAGAGATGACGTAACCAAGATAGGTGACTTCGGGAAGCCAAAATTCACACTTGGAGAACTTTGCATACAGGCGGTTCTCACGAAGCTTGTTTAGAACACACCGAAGGTGTTCTTCATGTTCTTCCTTTGACTTGGAATAGACTAGAATGTCATCCAGATAAACCACGACGAACTTATCAAGATACTCCATGAAAACCGAGTTCATAAGCCTCGAGAAGGTGGCAGGTGCGCTGGTGAGACCAAAGGACATGACCGTGTACTCGTACAGGCCATAGCGGGTGGTGAAAGCTATTTTGGGAACATCTTCCTTGCGGATCTTGGTTTGATGATATCCACTTCTCAAGTCAAGATTAGAGAATACCACAGCTCCAGCTAGCTGATCGAAGAGATCATTAATCCGCGGAAGGGGATATTTATTCTTGATTGGTTTAGCATTGAGAGCCCGATAGTCAACACAAAGTCTATTAGTCCGGTCTCGCTTCTTCACAAAGATTGTTGGGCTGCCCCAAGAGGAAGTGCTATGCTGAATGAAACCCAGCTTCTCTTGTTCATCAAGCTGACGTTTGAGTTCAGCCAACTCAGCAGGACCCATTTTATAAGGCCGCTTGGAGATAGGAGCAATTCCAGGTTCAAGCTCAATCACAAACTCGACCTCTCGGCCAGGAGGCATACCTGGTAACTCTTCAGGAAAAACATCTGGGAACTCACGGACCACCGGAACACTCTGAATAGCCTCCATAGCATCATCATTCAGAGCAGACAAGGAGAAGAGCTGAATTGCAGGAGTCAGACTTGGAGAATAGACTATATGGCCTTCGGGAATTTTCAGAGAAACCGAGCGTTCAGCACAATCAATCACAGCTGCATTTGCTGTTAACCAATCCATGCCCAAGATAACATCAATGTCAGAATTACCCAGAATAATTAAGGAAGCTGGGAACGAAGAGCCACCAATCTCAATTTGATTGCCATGGCTGATATGAGCAGCCCTCATGTTTGACCTAGGAGATTGTACCACGAGACGATGCAATAGAGGACCCATAGCCAGATCATGCTCATGTGCAAACTTGTGAGAAACAAAAGAATGCGATGCACCAGAATCAAACAAAACTCGTGCAGCGACTGAGTTAACGGGGAGCGTACCCATCACAACTCCAGTTGCATGTTCATCTTGAGCGACGTTGACACAGTTGGCACGAGCAACAGTGGACCCAGGCTTGGTGTTGATGTTGAGAGCCCGAGGTGGAGGTGCACGAACCATAGAAGGACTTGATGCAGGTCTTGGAGGTGGTGGAGGAAGATCTTTGTTGTTCATGGGACAACTCCAGTGTTGATGCCCAGTGTTCCCACAAGTGTAACAAGCACCAGGTGGACATGGAGCAGCGTAGCCAGGGACTCCGATAGGCGCTCTAGGGTAGTTGTGGTTGTAGCCCCTAGGAGCAGCGGTGAAGGAGTTTGGTGGCCTTGCCATGTAGCTTGAAGGTCTTGGTGGAGCCGGGAGCGGCGGTGCGGTATTAGGAACCCACACGCGGCGCTTAGAAGGAGCTGTCATAGCTGAAGAGCTTGCTGCGTCACGACTATGTTTCTTGGACTCCTCGAACACTTGCCTACTGGCTTCTTCCTGCAGAGCTGTATGTTGGAGTTCCAGAAATGACCCTGGCCTTGCATGAGTGATTGCATATTTGATAGATGCATTGAGCCCTTGCCTGAACCTCTTTTGTTTCTTTTTGTCGTCAGAGATCTCATCGCCACCATACCGAGAAAGATTCATGAAGTTTCTGATATAGGTATTGACATTGTCATTGCCCTGCTTGAGGTTGAGAAACACTTCCTTCATCCTTTCCATGACAATTTCTGACAGGTATTGCTCTTTGAAAGCCCTAGTGAACTGCTCCCAAGTAGGCTGAACACCAGAGTGGTTTGCCTTCAAGTAATTCTCCCACCATAGAGCTGCATCTCCCTTCAGAAGGTGAGTGGCACATTTTACCCATTCTTGCTCAGGAACATCAGCAGTCATCAGCAACCTTGACACCTCACGCAGCCAATCATCAGCATCCAGTGGCTGATCAGACACCTCAAAGTGGCGCGGGTTAAACTTCAGAAAGCCCTTGATGTCTCCTCGCTTGGGAGGTGGAGGTAGCGGAACAAACTCATTCCTCCTCACACTTTCTTCAAAGCGCTGCTAGTTCTGCTGCATTGCTCCCAAGGCATTAGCAATACTTGCCAACGCAGCCCCCAGTTCAGGTGGTATGTCCTCCTCAGTGCGGCGTGGTGGTGCCATCCTGGGATTGATATAAAACTCAAGTCAGTACCATAATGGAGAATAATAATAATCCAAAATAGTACCAAAATGGAATTAACCAAGATTAAAGGATACAAATTACTAAGATGATATTAAAATATCAACAAAGTTCAAAGCACCTAGAAGATAGTAAGCATATCGCACACGACTAAACAAGGAGTGTGGTACACAAAGCTATCAAAAAAAAATCCGCAAATCTCGGCATTAAAATACCACTATATGCGCAAAACCACTTAACGAATCAAGATTAGTAACTCTACCAATTCAATATACAAGAGCGAATGATAAAAGTAGTGGTATGATCGCGACTCCATCCCGCACTCAAAGCATTACTCCGCACATGAATAAGTAAAACACATATCCCGACTCTCTTCCTTCTTAAGATGAACCTAAAGATTAGCAACTATGGAAAACAAACACCCCAAACAAGATAGCGTTGGATAACAAAGAGTAAGACAGATCGCGTCGGTTTACAAAAGCCTGTCGGTATGGAATGTACCAACAGTTGATAACCAAAAGGCAGATAGCGATAACAAGTTGGATGCAACAGATAGACAAGGAATTACACACACACTCACACAACCTATGGTACTACAGAACCCAGAACACGTGAATCCTAGTTTGAATTTTTAGAAGAGGATTGAAAATGTTACACTTCCTTACCATAAAAGGGTGGGTGGGTGGGTAAGAAGAAAAATGGAAGCAGTCCTACTCTCGTGTTTTTGTTTTTTCCTAGTATACATAGAATATTTGCTAGACCGACAACGACCATTTGGCTAAGACCCTGAAGGGCGGGATGGCTCTGATACCAATTGTAACTACCTCGAACCCTACGCTCTAAGTTCAAGCCTGGATGAACTAAAAGTGGTTAAGGAATTTATAGCGGGGGCCCAGGGCCACCCACGTGTAGGCCCGTCGGCCTCCCTAACCACTTCCAAGAACATCGGGACAAGAGCGAGCGGTGTAGGCAACAGGCGAAGAGATCAAATACATACACAAGTGAGTATGTATGCAAGCTACCTTACAACGGTTCTCAGAGCCATACCATCTAAAAGAAATAGAAATATTGCAACGCCATACGGCAAGATCCAAATATCCTAGATAGAGATAATAGTGTAGGATAGCTCCTCATACATCAAACAACAGAGTATCAAGCGGAAGCGGGAAACAAGATCCGAGTACGGATAAGAAGCAAATCAGCATAAGATGCCACATAAATAAGCATATTCTGCCCACAGATCTCACGGATCCCCATCCCCGGAATCTCTACACCGTGTGATCGTTGCCAACATCATCTGTCTCCTCCACCCAGTATCCATCTTGCGAATACACCTGTTCATCTGAATCAAACAATTTATCGTGTGAGACCCTAGGGGTACTCAGCAAGTCTTTATGCCTCTAAAGGGGACATATACCTGGGGTGACGCAATTGCAGCAAAAGGTAATAACTAACAAGTCTATAGATACTCGCTAACCATCCGCCTAACCAAAGATAGACGGATGTCCGTTAATTAGAAACAATGATTATAACAGTATAAAGTAACAGATCCATCCTCCTTCTCGCTTACCAACGAGAAAGCGGACGAACAATCCATCCGTTGGCAGTTTTAGTAACCATTCCATGAGTATTGCACTAATTACTAGTCAGATATTTAGTCAAATTAAAGCGGTACTTTAGTTATGCTTGTCTATGATCGAGAAACTGTGCTCCAAGTCGTCCATAACTACGGACACGGCTTTCAGAAAGATTTACCCTGCAGGGGTGCACAAATAGCAACACACACGCGATCGACCTCGGAAAAACCAAATCAAAACCCAACGAGGCTTTCACGATAAAGCAATCACAGGATTCATAAAATATTTTAGGGGGCCACCCCACTAAGCTACCCGCAACGAAGTTGGCCGGCTCCGGAACGGACCCAGGGTTTGTGTGGACGACGGTAAACGACTGGAAACCCGAAAGTGTGACTGGGCTTGTCGATACAGCGAAAACGTGTCATGATCCAAAACAGTACAGGTGCTCCACACACAATCTTAAATAAAACAGTAAAGCATGGCATAAGTATAGGATAGTAATAAAGCCCCAAACTACTTTGTGGCCCCAAGAAATAAATTACAAATCAAGCTCATGCAAAGGGGGATTCATAGAGTCTCCCGTATGTGGATAGTGCGAATAGTCAAGGAACAGGTATCAAGTACTCGAGGGTCCTACGGGACACAAGTGAGCATGAAAAACCAAATAACAGATATTGCCCACCGGTGCCTCTTTCATTAGTTATCCCATTACTACTCAGGTTAAGTTGTTTAGGTACCTCGTTATCCTGCAGACACTCACAAACCCTACACATGCAATTCTACGACTCGCATGGCTCAAACAACTCCTGTAGTAATGCCTCATAGGATGGAGGAACAAGCTTCAGTGGGGTTTAAAAGTAAGGCTATGCAATACTTGGAATTCAGTTTAATGCAATCGGGACTCAATGATGCAAGAATAAGATAGAGGCAATATGTACTATATGTATGCAAGCATGTGGTAGTGCTTGCCTGGCATCTCAGTTGAAGCGAGGGATGGATCTGGGTAGTACTCTGGGATTCCTGATAATTCCCCTGCTCGGCGTCTATCCGAGAAGAACCAAACAAACAAGACCAACATAAATATAATACGCAATCATATAAATAAAATGTGACAAGCAAACAAGCATGCCATGATGAATGATGCACAAATTACATGGCAATAATGTAGCATGGCAAGGGTGAGGTGTGGGGACAAGAATAAATTATTTTATTATTTATTTGGTCAAGTTTTATTACCATAAACAGTTCTGATTATTTAATATTTATATGATGCATGCTTCAATTCATATCATGGAATGCATAGTTAGAACAGGCTCGTGTCGCTGATCGATTTAGACATATTATTTGTCAAATTTGGAGTTATGGAATTAAAGTTATTAATTAATTGAGAAAAGGCATTTTATTGCAATTTAAACAACTTTGAAAATTTAAATTAGTCAAACATTATTTTGGATGGCATATTTGAAATTCTCACATTTTTCTGATCCAAAAACATATATTATTTGTATTATTTGGAAAAGTCAATTCAAAGATATTATTTTCTGGATTTAAAAACATATTAACAAATTTCTGGAATTTTTATTGTTTAGAAAAAGATCACAGCTACTTTTTGCACCAAGACAGACCTAGCCAGGGAGACCGACGGGTGGGCCAGACGCTGAGTCAGCACCAGCTGATGCAACGTATGCGCGAGAACTTTTCTCACAGCGGCTGTATTTAGCCACAGGGAAAGACAGGTGGGACCGGACGCTTTGCGGGGCCACACGCGGGCGGGCGAGAGGAACAGCGACACGTGGCAAATCTAGGGACTAGTTTTTGATAGACTTAAAGCTTCAGGGGGCTGGTTGCATAAGATCCGGGGTGTCGATGTGATCTAAATTGAAACCGATCGCGCAAAATGACTAGCTGGCTGCCAGGTTCCGGAGATGTTTGCGAGCAAACCATTCGAGATTTCGCGAAGCCGCAAAAACCAAAAATGGATAGAAAAGTAAGGGCTACATCTTTTGTTTAGACCACGACTTAGGAGGTGGGTTGTACCGATCGGAAACCTACGTCGAACAGGAGATCTCTAACTGTCCCGGACTGACGGAGTTCTTCGGCGTCGACAGCGAAAACCAGCTACTTCCGACAACGGTGGCGACTATTCCGCTGGGCAAAACACGTTGCTCCAAAAACAAAACAAGTAGAGGGGACAACGGTCTATGTTTTTCATGCAGGAAGTATCTCCAAAGAAGGGCTGTGTTGGCCGGGCTTCAACGAGGAACAGGGGGTCTGCTGTGGAAACTGCTGTCGCTGGTTGTCGTGCACGCGCGCGCGGGCGGCAGAGCAGCAAGGAACGCCGGCGAGCAAGATGCCGGGAACGAATTCCGGTGACGGCGGCGAGTGGTAGGGAGTAGGGTACACCGAGGCGGAGTGGTAGGGCACGATGAGAGCAAGCAACGATCAGGGGTTTATAGGGGAGGCTGCAGGTTGTTGCTGTCGACCGGGTGCGTGCGGGTGCGGCTGACTTCCGCACGCGGCGAGCGACTCTGGGACAGGAAGACGAGGTCGATGGGACTAGGAGATGCATCGGGGTGGAAAAGATGCAGGAGGGTGCAGAGGATGCTCACGATGTTGAGGACGCTTGCAGCGGGACAAAGAGCTTGGCGGTGAGCACGGCTGTTGCACGGTACGATCTCGGCGTCGTGTGCGCAGCCAGGCAGGGTGGTGCTCCGAGGCCTTCTCCTCCGTGCTGGTGACTCTGTGACGAAGGGGAGAGGATTCCAGCACCTCCGCAAGCCGATGCCTCCGGCGGTGCCGCGGACCAGGAGCCCAACGCGACGGATGGCAAGAGGGAGTAGCTAGGACATGGCTACGGTGGGGTTTTGCCTGGGAAAGAAGAAGAAGGGATGGGGCTTCAGATCTAGATGGGGAGGAGTCTGGAGAGAGAGAGAGAGGGAGGCAGAGACACGAGGTGGACACAAGGGTGCAGGAGCACGTGAGGCCACGGGGAAGAGGAATAGGGCTCGCACTCGGTCTGATCGGGACGCAGCTAGGGAAAGGACGCACGCGAGAGGGTTAGCGTGCCTCTGCTACTGCGGCTTGCAAGCCTCCGGTCACGTCAGAGAGGCCAGGGCGTCGCCACGCTAGGGCTAGGACTGCTAGGGTTCTGCCGGGCTGGGGTGGGCTTCAGTTTGGGTTAGCAGATGGTAGCTAGGTTCTTTTTTTTCTTTTTCAAAATTTTGGATTAAATTCAAACAAAACCAAGAAGGATCAAAATAAGAGAGATAAAGTGTGAGAGGGAGCATGTGTGCATGGCCCATACATGCATGAATAATTGCACCACTATTAGTTGTAAAAACAACTATAATTTTCAAGGCCAATTACTCTAACTTGTTTCAAAGTTTGAATAAGAGCCACACACAAGATTTACAAGGGAAGATCACTAGCATAAAATATATCAAAACCATTATAAGAGGAAGCAGATCATGGTGGGATGGAATACCTTGCATGGGACATGCAAAACATTTATTGCAACCCATGGAGGTGTATAGGATGGATGAGAGCAGAAAAAGACATGGGCTTGATTTAAGCTTTTAAATAGTGAAAAGATGACCCCACATGTAGATAAAAATAGAATAAGATCAAGGTTGATGTTACCATGTTAGAAGAAAGTTAAGAATAAAAGAGATGCCCTCAACTCAACTTGGGCATGAGCAATTCATCAAGAAGCAAATACATTTTATTAAGAACCAACTACAATTGATAAATGCATATGAGACAAAAACCAAAAGAAAAGGGTTTTATATGATTCTCAAATGCAATATGGCATGATGATATGAGCATGATATCATTATGATGCAACAATTATATGTAGGAAGGTGGCATTTTATTATTAGACCATGTAGCATTACAGATGTTAGACAGATAGGATGCTACACTTGTGACTAAAGTTGAGTAGCATGAGGTTCGGTCTTCGTAAGTAAGGGGCATGAGATTTCAGCTTATAACCTGTCAAGCATATCCTCTTAGTTGTGTCACTTTAACCTTAATCACCTAAAGGGGCAATGAGAGCTGAAAGCTAATAAGTACCATAATTTTTGGAAGCTCTTTATGAAACTTGAATCCCTACTTCCTTCTATGAAGGCCTTTCTTTTACTTTATGTTGAGTCTCCACCTTGTATCTTTATGCACCTACTTTGAGAGCATAGTGGCTATTCTTAGTTCTATGTGCATTGTCCCAAGACTTCTTGATTGATGCATAGCTTTGATATTGCTTGTTTTAAACTATTTGTATCAAGTCACTCTTATGAACTTTGAAGGTGTCCTATGCATTTATGTTTGCTACTCTATGAGGGACAAGCTGAATGCCACTATGCTTTGTTCTCTTTATGTGAAACAAACAAATGTCTTGCAAAGCATTGTTATTCATGAATCTTTTGTTTATGCATATTCATGTTGCAACAATAGTTGCTTTGTCTTATTGTTAGAACTTTGTCTTTCATGTTATGATTGAAGTACTATGATCCCAGCTATCAATGTTTTACAAATACTTTGATCAAGTTTATGATGGTGCATGTCAGCTCAAAAATTATTCTTTCTTTTTATCACTTACCTACTCGAGGAGAGCAGGAGTTAAGCTTGAGGATGTTGATACGTTGCTAACATATCCATAATTTTTTATGTTCCATGCTTGGTTTTATCTACTTTCTTATGTTTTGTCCACACTTTGGAGTACTTTATATACACTTTCTTGGACTAACCTATTAACAAGAGCCACAGTACCAGTTGCCTGTTTTCTGCTGTTTTTGGTTTCAGGAAAGTCAGAAAATGGATATTCTCGGACTTGGACGGGACAAAAGCCAAAGTCAGTTTTTCACCGAGGGACACACGGAGCCAGAATACGAGACGGAGAGGGGCCAGAGGGCGGCCACACCACCTGGCCACGTGGCCAGGCCTGGCCCGCGCTAGGGGGTGGTGTGTAAAGCCCAGGCATCCCCCACCCGGCCTCCCCTTTCGCCTATAAGATGCCTCCAATACAGAAACCCTAAGTACCCGATCAAAATTCCACGAAAGAGTCTGTAGCCGCCGTCATCTCCATCCCTAGATCGGGAGGGATCTGAAGCTCTTCCCGGCACCCTGCCGGAGGGGAGAATTCACCCTGGAGGCCTTCTTCATCACCATGGAAGCCTCCGGTGTGATGCGTGAGTAGTTCATCATTGGACTACGGGTCCATGTAGTAGCTAGATGGCTGGTTCTTCTCCTTTGTGATATCATGTTTAGATCTTGTGAGCTCCGTTCATGATCAAGATCATCTATTTGTAATTCTACATGTTGTGTTTGCGGGGATCTGATGGATATTGAGATGCTATTTCAGATTGATTATTGGTTCTATCATGTCTTTGTTATTTGTGATCTTGCATGTTTTCTGTTGTTAGTAGCTATCTTGGCCAAGTAGATGCTAGCAACTCCAAGAGTTAGTATTTATGCTCGATAGTGGATTCATGCCTCTAGTAATCTGGGGAAGTGACAGAAATCTCTAAGGTACTAGATGTATTGTTGCTACTAGGGAGAAAACAGGAATCTTTTGTTCATAGAACAATCGTATTGTTTATTTTACACGCAATGCGTAATGCAATTATCTGTTGCTTGCAACTTAATACTGGAGGGGATTTGGATGATAATCTGAAGGTGGATTATTAGTCATAGATGCAGTTGGATTACGGTCTATGTATAATGTTGTAATGCCCAATCGAATCTCAAAAGAGTCAAGATGAGTAGTATATGCTTGTATGCTTTCTCGATGTTTATCAATTGCCCCGCTGTAATTTGTTCACCCAACATGTCATCTATCTTAAGGAGAACCACCACTAGTGAACTATGGACCCAGGTCCTTTCTTTTACCATCAATCTATAATTGTTTGCTGCTTTCTGTTTACTTTCTGCAAACTATTACTTTCTTCCACACAATACGTTTAATACTTTGTTTTTAGCAAAACCGGTGAGATTGACAACCTCACTGTAAGTTGGGGACAAAGTTATGTGGTTGTGTTGTGCAGGTTTCCGCATTGCTGCTAGCACCGGTAGTGCGCCCTGCCAAAGGCTAGCTAGCAACTCCTTGGAGGTGTTTCCTTGCTCCTACTGGATTGATAACCTTGATTTCATAACTGAGGGAAACTTACTGCTGTGCTCATCATACCTTCCTTTTGGGGTTCCCAACGAGCTCGTTATTACATGAGTAAGCAAGAGGGCCGGGCCTGAGAGCATCTCCAACAGGCGCCAAAAAACGCAGTCGCGCGCTAAAATCTGTCTTTTTGGGTGAGGGAGGCATCCCGTGGCGCTCCAGCAAGCGCGGTAAAACAGCGCGGGTGGGAAAAAATTGCGCGCGTGGAAAAATACAGTATCACGCGCGGCATATTTTGGGCGTCGGCTCAAGCGCACGAAATACAGAGAGCACACGCACGCCGCTCTGAACTTTCTTCCCTCCATTTTCACTGCCCGGGTTCGCGCCGCGCCGCCCCGCCCCGCCCTGATTCCCGCCTCCAGCATCGCTCCCCTTCCATGCCCCGCCACCACCGAGCCCCGCGCCGTGCCGCCAAGCCGCACCGAGATCCATCGAGCCAAGTCGAGCGCCGCCGAGCCATCGAGATGCCTCTGTGCCGATGTGGCCCCTTGAGCTCCTCCGGCTTTCGCGGCATGCGCACCCAGCCAGCGTGCATTTTTTATGCAGAGATGCACGCTGCTGGCTACCGCCTTCCGTTGGGGACCTTCGATGTTGCGCACGAGGCCGTACGTGCGTATGGCGCAACGGAGTGGAGGATTGGTCGCCCGCTCCGTGACATGAACTTTGACGACGTTAACGTCTCGAAGAAGCGGAGATGGTGGCACCTCCACCTCTTCTCGTCAACCGATGAGAGTACTTCGGAAGAGGACGAAGAGTAGTTTAGGTTTACTTCACCGTTTTATGCACTATGTCTATCGTGCTATGTTCTATGTAATAAAATTTATTTTTAGTCTATTTTATTTGCTTTGTTTTATGTTTGTTTGATACACTTTTGTTGAAAAAAGTGTTTACGGCATCTTATTTTAACGCGTCTGGTGAAACCCTACTTGCCGTGCCCGGGTCCGCGCATGGTCTCACCTGCAGCGCGCTAAAACAGCAAAACTAACGTCCAAAAACGTTTTTAGCGTGTGGCGTTATTGCGCGAATGTTGGAGATGCTGCGAGTTAGGGCTTCGACCCGTAACGACGACTGAGGTGGATGATTCGCTATCACCATTAATTCGTCGGACTCTGTGTGTGAAGATCTCGACGAGCCGATTGCGAGTCATATTCGGCACCTCTAGTCGACCAATTATATAAAGCGCCTACCCGATCAATCGACGGGAGTATCCCTAATCTCGACCGAGAGTTGGTGCTATTGGTACGTCGCCGGATCGATCTGCTCGCCGTACGTGCAGGTGCCCCCGAATATGCTCATTCTTACCTTGGTTTGGTAGTGTTGTTTGCAAAGTCGTCTAAAAAGGAGTTCGAATAAGTCGTCGTGCACATCCTTGTCCAAGCCCATAGCGGCTCCACTGTTGGGCCATAGCTCCACCGCTCACCGCTCAGTGGCTGCCCGGTGCCCCCTCTTCTTCCTCTGGAGAGAAGAGACAGACAACAACAACAAGGGACAACAAACTCGTCTAGTGGTGTAGTCCCGGAGTCTCAGCTCAGCGCCCCCGTCTCCCTCACAGCGCTCCAGCCTCTAGGTCTCACACTCTGAATGTCTGTGTGTCTTCTGCCATCAGTCACGCTCTGAATTCTTCAGATGATCAAGTCATTTTAGTTTCGCACTGCACGCTTCGCTAGCCGTTTGTTCTTTTCCGTGTACTAGAATTTTTCTTAGAAGAGGCTTCCTTTTTTATTCATAGATTTATTTACCATTTACTTTTCATAGGGTCTAACAAGTGCATTGTTGATCATGTTCTTGTCTGCAGCTCAGCGGAACAAATCTCTACAGTAGAGGTTGGTGCTCACCTGGCGATGGCATCCCAATCGTCTGCGGAATTCGAGAAGGACTCAACAATGGATATTGGTGGCCTGCGAGAAAAGGATGAGTCATCGTGGATGTCCCAATTGTAAGTACAATATTTTCTTTCATGCTTCTATTTCCCTCATTTGACTACTTCATATCACGTTTCTGGTAACTGAGTAATGAAAATCGGACTAGTATATAATGATCAATATCATCTATGAAAATTTGAATGGTCTTATTTAGGTTCGGAAAACTGGATTTGGAGGTGGATGAGGAGGATATTTGTTCAACAGAGAAGATGACTAAAAATGACGCGCATTCTCTTAAAAAGGATGAACATTCCCAAAAGTGGGTTATTGGTTCTTCTGATAAGAAGCTTTCAGAACACATACATACTGCTGTTCGTGCTCTGACTCTTCTGCAAGAGGATTTAAAGAAGAAACACATGCATCCTCCTGTTTGTGCTCTTATTCTTCTGCACAAGGATGAAGAGAAACTACGAGAGGAGCCTATGACTGACCCACATGATTATTTATCATGCCATACTCACAACACTACTGGGACTGGTTTTGAAAACTCAACCTGTAGTCGGTAATATTCTATCCGCTTAAATTATTCATCTTTGGTAATAGATTGTGGTTATCATTTTATATAACAGTGCATGATCTGATACTTGATTAACTTAATAAAAAAATAGGCCCAACAGAACTCTTCCAGTCCCACATTCTCGCCCTCTAATTGGGGCGCGTTATCTTGCGTCCGATGAGGAAACAAAGGAGTACTATAATACGAAGAGGAGACTTACATATGGAGGAAGGCCTCAAAATGAGATGGACCAGATGACTGACGAATGCTTGCTGGCTTTCAAAAATTATGTTCAGGATATTAACCTTAAGGTTTGTGTATATAATACGTTGTGTATATTTTCTTTTTCAATTAAAATTATAGTTAAGTTTGATTCCTTATTCTGACTGTTTTGTAGGACACCAAGTACAGGTTTGGAGAACTCTGTTTTCGCTGTTACATATTCCAGGATCATGGCAACATATGTCAGCATTTCAATTTCACTATGCAGACAAAACTTAGAAATTCTGGTATTTGGACATCAAAACTTTATTTTGCTCAAGTGAAGGAGTTGTCTGGTGTCAAGTACTATTTCTGCTGCCCATTGGAGGCAACCGATGATGGTAACGCCTGTTTCTATTTTTCTTGGCCAAGTATTAAGGAATAACCGCAAATATTGATTGGCATAATTTGGAGTTGTGCAATTCAAACCATTATATTTTTGGGCAGTATCAACAAGCTGCATTTTTTAATTTTTTTTTAAAATTGTGAAGGTGATTGCTATGAATGTGAGCGTCAACAAATAGGTCGCCTGAAACATCCCTGTAGAGGTGGTTATGAGGAAGGATGTTGTGATAGACTTAACCTTCAAACGGTTGGCGATTCATCAGATTCGGATGAGGACCAGGGCAACTTACTTTGATCAGGTACAGTAAGTTTTTTCTGTTGAACATAAGTAATCCTAGTTTCTTGGCTCATGTCCAAAAAAATCTCATTGCAGCTAAAAGTTTAAATGTAGTTTTACATAATGTTGGAAGCTTATTGGCATGTGTTCATATATTGAATCAACTTGATTTCGGTGTGAATGTTGGTTCCATCTGTAGTTCTCTTGATGAGAAATGAGAATCTAGACATAATAACAAACCCTAAGCTAAGCAGAATTGATAGCAGATCTGAATTCATACCGTGGTTAACTCCTAAAGTTTCAGATAGCAGTTTCTGCTTAAGATAGGTACCTGATCAAGAAAAAGGGATTTTGGTGCTACAATCTTTCTATGTAAATATTTTACAAAATCCGCAAGCTGCATTGGTTCAAAGTTTCAAACAGGGTTTCTGGTGCAAGTTCAGAAATCGGCAGCTTCAGGCAATTAACATAGAGAGATAGATTAACTAACATAGATTATAAAAGATTAAGGAAACCCACTTTATTTTCAAGGTACAAATAGAATATTACATTGTAAATCAACTGCATTTTTACAAGGCACTCCTTATCAATGAAAAAAAACTCCAAGCTACTTCCATTTGTAATAGTTACCTGAAGAACAAGTTGAACTGGTGAGACGATTTAGAAAAATATAGTTAGTCCAATATGCTTTTCGCAATTCATACAGAATATAGTGCAAGAAAGTACATGCTAAGGTACACATTCAGCTTGATACTGTTTCTAGAATCTGTAAGTGTTGAAATATTTTTAAGTTAGTCCTAGTAATTTGAAAGTACACATTTGGGTCCATACAGTACAGTGAGTCAATCCTGGTCCTAAGTTGACCTACTCAGGTTTGACCAGCACGCATAATAGGTAATAAAAAATGAGCACTATACTTGAATGAACACATTCAGAATATCATGCCAATTTGGTGATCCTATAGACCAAATTTGCCTTCAGATTTTGTAGTAAGCAACCCCAACAAGTTCCATGTTCAGTGTTTCCATGTTTGGCCTACATGACATTCCGAGGCCCTAGCTTTCCCCGCAATTATGTTTGCAGTACTCACCATGCTGACTATTGTGATCACGCTGACACCAAGTCCAGCGTGGAGGTATTGGGATTATTGTGATCTTTGTGTGTCAAAACAGTTATGTGTGGTTCTCTGATGGATAATTTGAAAAGTCAGAGCTTTGATGCTTTTGATATAATCTCATTAGTTAACCTGTTCTGGAGGTCAGATAATTGTCAAAATACCATTGCTAGCATAATTTTGAAAAATCCCCAATTACCCTCAAGATTGAAAATGCCAATACTAGGTAATTCCAAGTGTTAAAAAAATTCTTGCAGAGGTTCTGATGTGCGTACTGCAGAATGAAGTATGAACCTGCAAGTTTTGGGTTAGTCAATGATGTAAACCCTCCATTCCGTATTATAAGTTCTAGCATTTTTATGAATCGCATGTATATAGAGTTATAGCCGCATTTAAGTGTGTCTATTCACTCATTTCATTCCGTATATAGTTCATATTGAAATATTCAAAACATCTTATATTTTGGAACGTAGGTAGTACAAAGGAGAACAAGGGATGAGGGCTAAACAAAACTGTTAGTGTGTACAGGTGCGACATTTTAGATAACATAATTAAAGACAGTTTGAACCCAAAATTCTTAGGTTCCCATATCATCCCGTGATGTTGACTTAGGAAAAAAAGAGTTCTTTTGCCAATGCTTTTGCACATTTTGTGCACTTATATATTCATTCTTCTTAAGGAAAATTTGCTACAGGACACCATTATTTTCCGTCATTTGCTGAAACACACTGTTCGATTGTGTCTTTGCCAGATACCGTTATAATTTTGTGGCACATTTGCTAGAACACACCACATGGTAAAAAGGAAAGTTTTGCCACTTTTGCTTGGGTGACCATGTTATGGCCAGGTTTGAAGAAAATGTGCCAAACTTTCCCTTTTTAGCTGTGCGGTGGTTCTGACAAATGTACCGCAAAATTGTAATGGTACCTGGCAAAAACACAATCAAACAGTGTGTTTCAGCAAATGACAGAAAATAACGGTGTCCTATAGCAAATTTTTCCTTCTTAGTACTGTTAAGTGTTAACTTAAGTCTTTCTGTGCTATTGATGGCCCATGGGCCATGGCTTATGCGTCCGTAATCTGCTTTTACTTGGCTTATGCGTGCCTTTCTTTTTATCTGCAGCTATCTGATGATGGCCAAATTTGGAAGCCTGCGAGTAGGTGAATCTATGAAGTCTTCAGCTCGCATGTCGAGTTCGACTTACTACTAGGGAACATAACATACTGCCAAGTCTTGTAACGGTTTATTTTCTAGACCATGTATTTAAACCAGTGAACTTATGTTAGGTCTTTGTGACAATCTGGTGACCTGTTGTCGCCCATGTTAGGTATTTGTATGTCTCAATCAATGTAATCCTTGGATCTGAGGTTGTTGCACAATTCAAGTTGTGGATCAGTCGACTTAGGTTCTGTCAAACGATGTTCTGTCATAGGCTAGTCATACATGTAAAGTTCAGGTCGGCTGAAAATCAAGCTGCATGATGTGTAAGTGAGATGGGATTTTACCCGTCCGACTGGAGAGATATTCTTTAATCCCTCTTAGGTGATATGATTCAGAAAGCATGGTCATGCGTTACTCGGTTAAGTGTTAACAGAGGAAACGACTGAGAGGAATCACATATCACGGATCAAGAAGAGAATTAAGCTATTAAAGAGATGACGATAATTCGCTAATAGCTCGACAAGATATATCGTGAGGTAAAAGGAACTTAGAAGTAAGTCACATTGAAAAAGGTATGTCATCATAAAATATGGCACCTGGAGTCAGCACGTTCTACTAGGAGCCACTACCGATTGATCGATTATGAGTCGGACTCAAAACGTGTCCAAGTCGCCATGAGTCTGCAGGGTCACACACTTAAGAGCGGAACCTAGTCAGATGTGAATCCGACTGAGAAGTATGTCGCTCGGGTTGGACCCAAATCAGACATGGGCTAGGTCAGTGAGTTGGACTCGCGGTGACTAGAATAGGCGTTTAGTCGATGGGGCCACAAGTGTTGTGTAGCCTACTGCCACTTCCTATATAGAGTGGGCGCAGGATGTCCAAGGGGCACGGTTAGACACTTCCATGTGTTGGAAACCCTACCTCATTCAGTTCAGTCGTCGTACCGGACCAAGTAGTCCACCGTCGGTGGGCCTCATCGCATGTGCGGATACCGGAAGAGGTGATGCATGTTCAGTACTTGGACGATTATGGGACTGCACTGCTTTGACGCGCTTCATCGATAATCCGCACCTACATGTCTAGTGGTAATCCTCATGGCCTTCTACCTCGGTTAGATCTTGGGAGTTCTGCGTAGATTTTTTTTTCTTTATCTCTATGCAACCCAACATCCGGAACCATATGGCCAACCACGAAGACTCGGGGCCCAGGCAGGGGCCCGAGTGTTATTGCCTTGGTGGCCAAGCCCGGGCGTATTGCCGAACGGATTTTTCGGGATATCAAGTTACTCCGGCAAGATCTGATCTAGATATTTTTAGTTAGGGTTTTCTATTGGCACCGCCACTTGTAAAACCATCTCGGCACTATATAACCCTAGCCCCCACTATGTACAGAAGGGGGATAGAGATGTTGAATGGGGGAGAATTATCGGAGTTAGAATGGGAGAATTCAATCGGGTCTCTTATACCTTATACCACCAACCACCATAGGAGATCGAGTTTTACCCCATGAACGCAATGATAATTCCATAAATCCACAAATAGGATTAGGGTTTTTACCGGACATTGTACGTCCGGGGCATGCACCTGTAAAAATCTCTGTATCAGTATGCTACCATCCTGATCTCCAAGCGTGACCCCTCCGAACAAAACTCTACCATCGTAAAATACCTCGACACCTTGGTTTGCAAGGTGATTACTCATGGCAGCGGACGAGGTTGAGGATGAGAGTACAAGGCACATTGGATATGATTTAGGAAGGGGTAGGATCTGATACCATACGGTGGTTTTGGTTTAAGTGATTGCCTTTGTCATGATATCACCTCTGCGTTATATAAGGGTCGAAGTCCAATAGATTACAATAGAATAACTTGCATGGGACATAAAGGAGGAGATCTATCTAGTCCTTATACTCTAGATAAGATCATACATGGTTACATAGGTAGGATGATAACAACTCTACTAACAACTATAACAGCCGAATTGCATGCCCTAGTCCTCTTTGAACTGGACATGTTCGCTTTTTTGGTTGCATGAGCCATGATTCATGAGAAGATGAGCACGAAAATCCACCAGCCGCAAAGGTCGATCGGGTGATGTCGTGTGGTTGTGGGATGTGTGTCCGGGGGAGATAGGGTGGTGGTCTTGTCGGTACAATGGCGTGGAGCGGTCCGGCGGGGAGGGAGAGGGAGGAGGGACCGGTGTGGTGGTGGCCGGAGTTCGAGAGGGCGGGGATTCGCTGTAAAACTTGCGAAGTCTTCACATACAAGGTTTTTACGGAACATCATTCGGTTAGTTGGGTCGGATTGTGAATCACGTGGACACATTGTTTTGGGCCATCCGAGCCAATCAAGCCTCATTACAACATTGGTCGAAATTGGACGTCAATCTTTTTTTGGAAAGACAGTCACAAATATGTACAAATACATCTTTTTATAGGGAAAGCCATTCGGCGAGCTTTATTGATGGTCAAAAATACTTACATCGTTTATGAGCTTAGGAATTAAAATGCTAGGGGGGTCATCGTCCCAAAAACAGTCTAAATGTTCAGAAAAACTATACCTAGCCAGCTCATGATATGCTTCATTGGCTTCCCTATTATAGTGCTCAAAACTAATGTCTCTATATGCCGACACTAGGATTCTGTAGTCCTCGAAGATCGCCGCCGAAGATGTTGCTAAGAAAGCACCATCCTTCATAGTTTGGTAACTTGCAGGTTGTCCGATTGAATGATGTATCTGCTAGCACCAATATATTGAGCTAAACTCAATCCGTCTCTCAATGCATAAGCTTCTGCCATAAAAGGATCAGCGATAAAGTGTATCTCTTTGCAGCTCACAGCTATGAATTTCCCTTTATTGTCCCTTGCAACTACACCCATAGCTCCTTTGCCTTGCTCGATATCAAACACGATGTCAACATTAATTTTTATGGTGCCCTCTGGTGGTGTCTATCAGGCCTCCTTCTTCCTCTCTATTGGCTTCTTCTTTGCTCTCCAATAATTAGTGGCAAGAACACCAATTGACAGAGCACTTCTATGAGTTGGTTGGATATCCTCACCATGTGTAAATTGACGCCTCTCCCACCAAATATACCACGAGCCAGTTAAGATGATTTCAACCAAACCAATACCTCCCATTGGATCCCAACTTCCCAGGTTTAAGATCAGATGTTCTAGAATCATAGACCCCGATCTGTCAAGCTGCATTGCATCACTTATAATGCTACCAATGCCTAGGTTCTCCCACACTTGTTTTGCTCTAGGATAGTTAAACAAAATGGGCAAAATATCCTCGCGTGCATTATTGAATATAGGGAACTAACTACTTGATCCAATATGTCTATTTGCCAGCACGCCAACACAGGGAATTAATCCATGCAAAACTCTCCATCTAAAGATTTTGATTTTCGTAGGGACTTGTAATTTCCAAAGCTTCTCCCAAACCTTGCTTCCTTCTGATCCACCAATGTCCATGACATGAGGGTTGTGCCGCCCGAACTGGTACTCCCATTAAGTGTGATAGCATGATCGGACTGAGAAGGTACCGTTCCTTGTCAAATGCCATGCCACAAAGTCCTCCATGCCTGACGGGGCAATTGGAATTTCCAGTATCCTCGTTGCATCCACGCTCTAGAAAATCTCCCTTACCAGTTCCTCATCCCACAGTCCCGTACTTGGACTGATTAAGTCAGATACTCTATTTAGGAGAATAGAGCCCTTAGGGGTATACACCATCCTAGTAGGACTGGTCAAGATCCACGCATCTTCCCAAATGTTTATTTGTTGTCCATCACCAACCCTCCAAATACAATTCCTGTTAAATGCTTCAACACCATAAATTACACTTTGCCATGTATATGAACTCCTATCTTTTAGTTTAGCTTTTAGTAGGTTACCATCATGATAGTATCTAGCTCTCACCACTCTAGCACATAAGGAATCTGGGTATTCCATAAGCCTCCAACATTGCTTTGCTAGCATTATTGTGTTGAAACTATGCAAATCTCTAAAACCCATACCTCCTCTCTCCTTGGATATACAAAGTTTCCACCAAGCTAACCAGTGCATATTCCTTTGGTCATCATCATCACCCCACCATAGTTGCGAAATAGCATCAGTAATACCCTTGCATATTTTCTTCGGTATATTGAATATTGTCATTGCAAACACCGGCATGGCTTGAGAAACCGCCTTAATTAGATTTTCTTTGCCACCCATAGAAAGCATCTTCTCCTTCCATCCACTAATAAGATCTTGTACCCTCTCAACAAGGTACTGAAAGTTATCAGACCTGTCCGCGACCACCATCGAGGGCAGACCAAGATATCACTTAAAGATTTAGTCCATATATCGAACTCTTCACACACCTTCACCCTATTATCAACTGTTGTATTTGGACTAAAGAATATAATGCACTCGCTAGCACTCACAAGCTGACCTGAACTCATACAATAAGAATCAATGATCTTTTTAAGTACCTTAGCATTCTCCTTATTCGCCTTTATTAGGATCAAAGAATCATCCGAAAAAGGAGATGTGATTTCATGGGTGCATCACGACATACCTTCACACCCGTCAAAGAATTGTTATTCTCAGCATCATTAATCATGCAAGACAATCCTTCTGCTACAATTAGGAATAAATATGGTGAAAGGGTATTGCCTTGATGGATTCCTCTTGTAGGCTCAAAGAAATCGGTCTTAAAGGAATTAAACCGAATTTTATATCTCACCGATGACACACAAGCCATGATTAACTTCACCCACCTCTGATCAAAACCAAGCTTGAGCATCATTTTCTCCAAAAAAACACCACTATACTCTATCATGCGCTTTGTGCATATCAAGTTTCAGTACACAAGCACCTCTCCTCCCTTGCTTATTTTTAATAGTGTGCAAACATTCATAAGAAATAAGAATGTTATCAGTGATCAACCATCCCGGGACAAATGCACTTTCTTGAGGGCCAATAATATCTGGTAACATAACCTTCAATCCATTGGCCAACATTTTATAAATCACTTTATACACCACATTGCATAAACTTGTAGGCCGGAATCGAGTAATTATTTAAGCACTTTCCACCTTTGGAATGAACACCACCACAGTATCATTCCAACCCTCTGGAAATATCCCAGTATTAACGGCCTGTAGTACTTCTCTTGTCAAATCATCTCCAAGAAGAGACCAATATCTCTTGTAGAAAACACCATGGAGCCCATCCGCACTCGGGGCTTTAAGATCTCCAGTATTGAAGAGGGCCTTTTGTAGGGGTTCCGCGTATGAAAACAATAAATTTTTACCCTACGCCCCTGAACCCCTGATGCTGCTAGGACCTATCTATTAGTAATACAGTAACAGGAGGGGCTTTTCACGAACTTACCCTTGAAGACCGAAAAGCGTTGCCAATGCTCAGGAGAGAGCGTGGTTGATGTAGACGAGCCGAAGCCGACCTCAAGGTCGTGATGAAGTCCTTGCGCTCCTTTGGCTCCAATGACTTGAGTGCCTCAAGTGCGACACCTCGCGAGGAGTTACACACGTCCGATGCCCGACGATGACTCCTGCTTCCCCGATCCAGCAGCAGTTGCGGAAGTAGAGCTCCTAGATCCGAATCCCGTAGCGCGACGACGCTCCGCGGTGAAGATGTCTCTCATTCGCGTAGTCTGAACTTGGGACCACGGTCACGAGAGAGAGAGAGAGAGAGAGAGAGAGAGAGAGAGAGAGAGAGAATATCAATTGGAGGTCTCCCTAAAAGTGAGAAGATCTTTATTGAATATTGTGTGTATTTATCTGGCCAAATACCCCCACTATATATAGGGGGAGGGAAGGTACTACCTCCCTCAAAGTCCCGGGGTGGGACTAGAGGAGAGGGAGAGGGGGGCAGCAGCCGGCCGGCCCTAGTGGGCCCCGCGCGAGGGGGCTTGGCCTAGACGGCCACCCCCTTGCCCCTTCTCCCCTCTTGCCTTTCCCTAATGGGCCCTCTTCCTTCCGGAATCGGCCCATTAAGCCTTTTGACCTTTAAATTGATTTTCTCTTTTATTAAATAAATATGAATAAATGATTAAATCAATATTTAACATTCATTCATATATAATTCAATCTCCGGGGCTATGGAACACCTTCCACCTCCACTCCGGACATCCTCCGGACTTACCGAAACCCTTCCGGTTTTCTCTCTACTATTCTTCGCCGATTCTTCCGATCCTATAAACACTCTCTAAGCATCATCAAACCCTTAAGTGTGATACCCTATGGTTCTGGAACACTCCAGACATGGTCGGGACACTCCCGGACCAATGATCAACAGAGGGACCTAGATGGCCATGTGACCCCTATGCGTTCCACGAAGATCTTTCGTCGTTTGAACCGGGACAGTCATGTCTTATTCCCTTTGTCTCTCGATAGTTGCATTGCCCGAGATCTGATCAATGACATCACCATGTCGTGTTCAATCTCGTTACCGAACAATGCTTCTTGACTCGTTCCGACAAGTGATATCCTTGTGATCAAATCACATGCTACATAGCTATTGGATATAACTTCTCTTGAGTGGGCCCTTGAGTATCTTTCCGTCACGTGGACGGACAAATCCCTCTCTAGACATATATTGCCTCTATGGTTTCCTCCGAGTACCTGAACACACCTTTATAACCACTGTATTACCAAGTGGCACTTGATGCTATCTAAGCACTCTTAGGAGACAGTGATTGATATAGCCTCACGATCTAAGGAATAGTCTACGAGGATCCATTTCTAATGATTGTAACTTGAACTTCGTGACATGATTGGGTCATGATGTTTAGGTTGGGTATTGGTTCATCATCTCATTCTCAGAATGAGTTGACTCAATTTCCAACTGGCATAAATGCCACATGATCAGGAAACATGATCATTTGTTAACCAATGAACCAGTGACTAGAGTTTCACTGGGAACCCCTGGTTGTTTATATATCACACGTGTATTGATGTTTCCACTCAATACAGTTATAGCATGATATAAAACTTAATCATAAACTTTATGAAATATGATAATAGTCCTTATTACTATTTTTCTCTAGGGCATATTTCCAACAGTCTCCCACTTGCATTAGAGTACAAATACACTAGCTGCATTTGTTCTTAATCATTGGCACCATATCCGGTACCCTGAACATGCTTGCTCATGGAAGAGGTTGAGTCTTGGGTCTATACTTTACAGTCCCAAATCCTTTGCAACTTACTAATGTCACCTTGATTGACATTAATACTTTATCATCACATGATAAGATATGTGTGTATGCATCGTCGCTATGGTAGCAGAACGAGGTCTAATTCCAGGAGCCTACAGTGACTTTAGATCAACCTCGAGGGCTTTCTCATGGGCACTGTGCCCTGGGACACATCATTCTATGTTAAAAGCGAACTAGCCCCGCCTTAACATTATACAACACTTTAGATTATACCTGACATGGGTATACCCTATAGGTACTCAAGTTTGGTATATAGGGTCCATATACGGTAGAAGCCCATGATGTTGCCAAGGCCCGGTGGAGAATTCAAGTGGCCCACGGACTCTCGATTGCTTGCGAGACAAGAAGAAGCTTAAGATAGAAAGTTAAAAGGGAAAACCCTAAATCTGTAACTGACTTGACCTGCTACCCGAGACCTAGCCTATCTATATAAAGGATAGGAGGGGGCGGCGAGGAGGACACGTGCAACCCTAGTTTCCACAACTCTCGGCAAATTGCATCTACGCACCCCTGTAATCTCGATTCCTTCATTAATTCCAAGAGCAGACAAGCAGGAGTAGGGACCTCTACGAGGCCTGAACCTGGGTAAAACTTGCGTCCCTGTGTGCTTGTTTGCTAGCCGACTGATGCCTCCAGCACTCCCTCCTTCTCCAAAACCCAAGCCCATAACAATGGGCATTGACGAGTTAAACCCTCGTCAATTGGCGCCATCTGTGGGAATTGGGAGTGCTGATGTCGCGGCTTCTTCGGCCCCATAAACCGTGATCTACAACTCTACAACAGTGGAGATTCGCCAGCTCTTCAGCGTGTTCGACTTCACCGTCCACACGCCGGCCACTCGCCCGACTTCCGAGTCCGTGGGCGATGGAAACAGTCTGGCGATTGGGAGCTTCCGCTTCCAGGTTGGTCAGATGGGCACGCTTCGCATGCCTGACCAGCCGACGGCACCCGTGATTGCTCCAACATCGTGGTTTCCGCCACCAATCGGCACCCTCAGCGAGCTTAACGCCTCAGCAACAGCTGGGGGCACGGACAACGACAACAGTCGTGGATCCGATCTGGGTGACCTGGCCACTGAAGACGGAGCCTACGGCTCTGGATGTGAAAGTTGCGGGAGCAACAGCTTCCCCAAACACTTCATGTGTGCAGTCATCAATGCAGGCGACACTACCACCAATCGCGAAAACTGTTGGAATTATGCCCTAGAGGCAATAATAAAGATGTTATTATTAATTCTTGTTCATGATAAAGTTTATATTCCATGCTAGAATTGTATTAAGCGGAAACTTTAATACTTGTGTGGTTTGTGAACAACACCGTATCCCTAGTACGCCTCTATGGACTAGCTCATTGATTAATGATGGTTAAGGTTTCCTAACCATAGACATGAGTTGTCAATTGATAATGAGATCATATCACTATAGAACGATGTGGTGGATAGACCCAAACTAAGCGAAGCAATTAGATCGTGTCATCGTGTTCGTCTTTGCGAAGCTTTTCTTATGTCAAATATTGTATTCCTTAGACCATGAGATAATGCAACTCCCTGGTATCGGAAGAAAGCTTTGAGGTCATCAAACGTCATCCTATGAGAGGGTGATCATAAAGGTGTCTCTCAGGTGATCGGAAAGTATCTGTTGGGTTGTATGTATCGAGATGGGATTTGTCCCTCCCAAGTCGGAGAGATATACTTCGGGCCCACTCAGTAATCGATATCAACACCGCTTGCAAGCATGTGGTTAAGGAGTTGATCACAAAGTGATATCGGATTACGGAACGAGTAAAGTACTTGCTGTGAACGAGATTGAACTAGGTATGACGATACCGACGATCGAATCTCGGGCAAGTAAAATATCGCGAGACGAAGGGAATATATATATATGGGATTGATTGAATCCTGGCATCGTGGTTCATCCGATATGATCATCGATGAATGTGTGGGAGTCAATATGGGTGCCCAGACCCCGCTGTTGATTATTGATAGAAGATCATGTCTGCATATTCTCGAACCCGCAGGGTCACACACTTAACGTGTCTCGACGCTAGGATAGATTGGATAATTGGTTTATGAATTTTTGTTCGGAGTCTCGGATGGGATCCGGGATATCACGAGAGGTTCCGGAATGGTCCGGAGAATAAGATTCATATAAGGCAGTGCAGTTTTTGGAGTTCGGAATAGTTCCGGGTTAATCGGTATTGTATCGGAAGCTTCTAGAACCTTCCGGAAGGGGGCCAACGTGGTCCCACCTTCCGGGAGGGGGCATGGGCCTATGAGGGAGTGTCATGGCCGCATTGGGCCAGGGGCACAAGGCCCCATAGGGCCCAGCCGATCCTAGAGAGTTTAAATCGTTTAAACTAGAGATAAGATAAGATAGGATTTCTAGATAAGGGAGAGTTTAAATTGTTTAAACTAGAGATAGGCTTGGAAGAGAGGCTAGGGCTGGCCGCACCCCCCTCTATATATAGAGGGCTGGTGCGCCCCCTCTCAGACACCCCTTACACCTTCCTCCAAACCCAGTTGCCCTGTTGCCCTTCCTCTCTCCCTCCCGACTGTTTGTAGGCGAAGCCCTGCGGCAGAAATTCTCTACCATATACACCACACCGTCGTGCTGTAGATCCAATCTATCTCTCCACCATACTTGCTGGTCCGAGGAAGGAGGAGACATCGAGGTGCCGCACGTGTGCATCTCACGGAGGCACCGCCACTTGTGGTGCTAGATCGGATCGGATCGCGAGGAGGAGAAGCGAGTACGACTACATCACCCACGTTCCGACGAACGTTCCGCTGTGCGAATCTTCAAGGGTATGAAGATCTAATCCAATCTCTCTCGTTGTTTGCATCTCCTAGATTAGATCTTGGCTTTCCCTCTGTTCGCTTCCGTAGAAAATTTTGATTTACTATGCTGCGAAACCCTTCAGTGGTATTAGAGCTAGATCTATGCGTAGATGTGATTCACGAGTAGAACGCAACATGGTTGTTGCGGGCGTTGATGTTTTCTGTTGCAAGCCTCTTGTTCGTGTTCTTCTTATGACGCGGGATAGTGAGATTGAAGCGGTCCAGGCCAACCTTACGCGACGTCGTTCGCGAGACCGGCTCCGCACTTGACGTGTGGCTTGTACCACACATGCGGCTGGTGGATGTCAGTTTCTCTCACTATAGTTGTCATGGGATTAACACCGGAGTTTGGCAACCATAATATCACCGTTGTGGCTTTCCGTAGGTAAGAATCGTTCTTAGCATCTACTCCCATGAGCCACGTAAAACATGCAACAACAAAGTAGAGGCGTCTAACTTGTTTTTGCAGGGAGTGTTTTCTGTGATATGGTATGGCCCAAGATGTGATGTGTATATTGTATGCGATGATCATGTTTTGTAATGTTTCACGACTTACATGTCGATGAGTACACAACCGGCAGGAGCCATATGGTTGTCTTTATAATTGTGTATGACCTGCGAGTCAACTTCTTATACGCCATGTAATAGCTTTACTTTATCGCTAAGTAGTTAGCAATAGTTGTAGTTGCTATTCGTGGTGGAGGCAATCATGGTGGAGTGATGGATATCATGCCGGAACGCACAAGATGGAGATCATTGCGCGAAGATTGGCTATACCATGTCACATAAAGTTATATGCATGTGATGTTTATCCTTTTATGTATCTTATTATGCTTAGATCACGACGGTAGCATTATAAGATGATTCCTCACTTAAAGATCAAGATAAAAACCGTGTTCTCCTCGAGTATGCACCGTTGCGAAAGTTCGTCGTGTCCAAGCATCACGTGATGATCGGGTGCTATAGACTCTACGCTCACATACAATGGGTGCAAGCCAGTTTTGCACACGCGGAAATACTTGGGTCTAACTTGACGAGCCTAGCATGTACAGACATGGCCTCGGAACACAAGAACCGAAAGGTTAAGCATGAGTCATATGAATGATATGATCGACACTTCGTTGTCCACCATTGAAACCACATCTCTTCTCGTGATGATCGGATTAGGTGTGGTGAATTTGGATCGTGTTCACTAAGCAACTTGAGGGATGTTGAATTTAGTGGGAGTTCATCTAGTAATTTGATTAAGTTGAACTATTTATCATGAACATAGTCTAAATTGTACTTGCAAATACTGTAGATCCAATGGCCAAGTCCAACTTCAACTTCAACGTTTTTGTTGAGAAAGAAAAGCTTAGAAACAATGGGTCTAACTTCACCAACTGGTTCTGCAATCTAAGAATCATTCTGTCTGGCGGACAAAAGGACTATGTCCTTGAGAAAGCGTTAGGTAACCCCCCCGCTGCAACTGCGCCAGCTGATGAGAAAGCTGTCTATCAGTCGCGCAAAGATGATTATGGTGTGATTAAGAGCACCATGTTGTTTGCTATGGAACCGGAACTTCAAAATCGTTTTGAAAACTATCCCGGGCCCTTTGAGATTCTCGAGGAGCTGAAAACCATGTTTCAGACTCAGGCCCGTTCTGAGAGATATGAGATCTCTGAGAAGTTCTTTAACTGCAAGATGGAGGAAGGGAGTTCCGTTAGTGAGCACGCCATTAAGATGTCGGGCTACACTCAACGCCTTGAGCAACTGGACTGCAAGATTCCAGAGGAGCTCAAGATTGACAGGGTTCTGCAATCACTCCCTCCCAGCTACAAAAGTTTTGTAGTGACTCACAATCAGATTGGTTCCACTGATACGATCACCGAGCTCTTCGCAAAGCTGAAGGCTGCGGAGGTGGACATCAAGAAGGATAATCATGTGTTGATGGTCAACAAGCCCTCCTTTAAGAAAGGTAAAGGTGCAAAGAAGCCCTTCAAGAAAGGCGGCGGCAAGCGCGTTGCCCCTGCTGAGAAGAAGCTCAAGTCTGGTCCCAAGCCGGACACTGAGTGCTTCTATTGCAAGGACAAGGGTCACTGGAAGCGCAACTGTCCGAAGTACTTAGCGGACAAGAAGGCTGGCACCATCAAAGGTATATTTGATATACATGTTATTGATGTTTTCCTTACTAGCCCTCGTTGTAGTGCCTGGGTATTTGATACTGGTTCAGTTGCTAATATTTGTAACTCGAAACAGGAGCTACGGAATAGACGGTGGCTTGCGAGGGATGAGGTGACGATGCGCGTTGGCAACGGATCAAGAGTTGATGTGATGGCCGTCGGCACGCTCTCCTTAGTTTTACCTTCGGGATTAGTTTTAAACCTTAATAAATGTTATTATGTGCCTGCGTTGAGCATGAACATTATTTCTGGATCGTGTTTATTGCAAGACGGTTATTCATTTAAATCGGAGAATAATGGTTGTTCTATTTATATGAGTAACATCTTTTATGGTCATGCACCTCTTGTGAATGGTTTATTTCTTCTAAATCTCGAAAGGGATGAAACACACATCCATAACATTGAGGCTAAGAGATGCAAAGTAGATAGTGATAATACTACTTATTTGTGGCACTGTCGTCTAGGTCATATTGGTGTAAAGCGCATGAAGAAACTCCATTCTGATGGACTTTTGGAGTCTCTTGATTTTGAATCATTTGACACATGCGAACCATGCCTCATGGGCAAGATGATCAAAACCCCGTTCTCCGGTATGATGGAGCGAGCAACGGACTTGTTGGAAATCATACATACCGATGTATGCGGACCGATGAGTGTTTCGACGCGCGGTGGATATCGCTATTTTATCACTTTTACAGATGACTTAAGTAGATATGGTTATATCTATTTAATGAAGCATAAATCTGAAACGTTTGAAAAGTTCAAGGAATTTCAGAATGAAGTGGAGAACCATCGTAACAGAAAGATTAAGTTTCTACGATCCGATCGTGGGGGCGAATATTTGAGTTATGATTTTCTCACGCATCTCAAAGCAAGTGGAATCGTTTCACAACTCACGCCACCCGGAACACCACAGCGCAATGGTGTGTCTGAACACCGGAATGGAACCCTATTAGATATGGTCCGATCGATGATGTCTCTTGCTGATTTGCCGTTATCATTTTGGGGTTATGCATTAGAAACCGCTGCATTCACTTTAAATAGGGCTCCATCTAAATCCGTTGAGACGACACCGTATGAACTGTGGTTTGGTGCTAAACCTAAGTTGTCGTTTCTTAAAGTTTGGGGATGCGAAGCTTACGTCAAGAAGTTGATGCCGGACAAGCTCGAACCCAAAGCGGAGAAATGCGTCTTCATAGGATACCCTAAGGAAACTATTGGGTATACCTTCTATCACAGAACCGAAGGCAAAGTGTTTGTCGCAAAGAACGGTTCCTTTCTTGAGAAGGAGTTTCTCTCGAAAGAAGTGAGTGGGAGGAAAGTAGAGCTAGACGAGGTTGTTGAACCTTCTCTTGAATTGGAGAGTAGCGCAGCACCTGAAATTGTTCCAGTGCCGCCTGCGCCAACAATAGAGGAAGCTAATGACAAGGATCATGAAGCTTCGGACGATGCTACTACTGAACGTCGCAGGTCGACAAGGTCGCGTGCCCCTCCTGAGTGGTACGGCAACCCTGTCTTGACTGTCTTGTTAGTAGAAGACAGCGAACCTACGAACTATGAGGAAGCGATGATGAGCCCAGACTCTGAGAAATGGCTAGAAGCCATGAAATCCGAATTGGGATCCATGAGTGAAAACCAAGTATGGACTTTGGTGGACCCTCCTAGCGACCGAAAGGCCGTTGAGTGCAAATGGATCTTCAAGAAGAAAACGGACGCGGATGGTAATGTTACCGTCTATAAAGCACGGCTTGTTGCGAAAGGTTTTCGACAAGTTCAAGGTGTTGACTACGATGAGACTTTCTCTCCCGTAGCGATGTTTAAGTTCATTCGGATTTTATTAGCAATTGTTGCGTTTCATGATTATGAAATATGGCAAATGGATGTCAAGACTGCTTTCCTCAATGGCAACATTGATGAAGAGTTGTATATGATGCAACCCGAAGGTTTTGTCGATCCTAAGGATGTTGATAAAGTATGCAAACTTCAGCGTTCCATTTATGGACTGAAGCAAGCATCTCGGAGTTGGAACCTTCATTTTGATCAAGTGATCAAGAGCTTTGGATTTGTTCCAAATTGCTACGAAGCTTGCATCTACAAGAAAGTGAGTGGGAGCTCGGTGACGTTTCTGGTACTATATGTGGATGACATATTGATTATTGGAAATGACATCAACATGCTTAACGATGTGAAGAGTTATTTGAACAAGTGTTTTTCAATGAAAGACCTAGGTGAAGCTGCTTATATATTGGGCATCAAGATCTATAGAGATAGACAAAGACGCCTGATAGCTTTAAGCCAGAGTACATACCTAGACAAAGTTCTGAAAAGGTTCAGAATGGATAAAGCATTGAAAGGTTCAGTGCCTATGTTGTCAGGTAAGATATTGAGCAAGGCTCAGTGTCCAGCTACGGTAAATGATAGGGAAGCTATGAGCAAGGTGCCTTATGCCTCGGCCATAGGTTCCATCATGTATGCCATGCTGTATACTAGACCGGATGTGTCCAATGCTCTTAGTTTGACGAGCAGATATCAAAGTGATCCAGGAGTGGAACACTGGACAGCCGTAAAGAACATCCTAAGGTACCTAAATAGGACTAAAGAAATGTTCTTAGTCTATGGGGGTGATGAACAACTCGTCGTAAAAGGTTACGTCGATGCTAGTTTCGACACCGACAAGGATGATGCTAAATCTCAGACAGGATACGTGTATATTTTGAATGGAGGAGCTGTGAGCTGGAGAAGCTGCAAGCAAAGCATGGTCGCGGGATCTACAGTAGAAGCGGAATACATGGCTGCTGCAGAAGCGTCAAGTGAAGGAGTTTGGATCAGAAACTTCATCACTGAGCTTGGCGTGGTTCCAAGTGCATTGGACCCACTGGAGATATTGTGTGACAACACTGGCGCCATAGCACTCGCTAAGAAACCAAGATATCATCCAAAGACCAAGCATATCAACCGCAAGTTTCATATAATCCGAGATTATATAGCAGATGGAGATCTGAAGATCAGCAAAGTACATACAGATCTGAATGTCGCAGATCCATTGACTAAACCTCTTCCACGTGTAAAACATGATCAGCACCTCAGTGCCATGGGTGTAAGATTGTTGCCAAATGTAAACTAGATTATTGACTCTAGTGCAAGTGGGAGACTATTGGAATTATGCCCTAGAGGCAATAATAAAGATGTTATTATTAATTCTTTTTCATGATAAAGTTTATATTCCATGCTAGAATTGTATTAAGCAGAAACTTTAATACTTGTGTGGTTTGTGAACAACACCGTATCCCTAGTACGCCTCTATGGACTAGCTCATTGATCAATGATGGTTAAGGTTTCCTAACCATAGACATGAGTTGTCAATTGATAATGAGATCATATCACTATAGAACGATGTGGTGGATAGACCCAAACTAAGCGAAGCAATTAGATCGTGTCATCGTGTTCGTCTTTGCGAAGCTTTTCTTATGTCAAATATTGTATTCCTTAGACCATGAGATAATGCAACTCCCTGGTATCGGAAGAAAGCTTTGAGGTCATCAAACGTCATCCTATGAGAGGGTGATCATAAAGGTGTCTCTCAGGTGATCGGAAAGTATCTGTTGGGTTGTATGTATCGAGATGGGATTTGTCCCTCCCAAGTCGGAGAGATATACTTCGGGCCCACTCGGTAATCGATATCAACACCGCTTGCAAGCATGTGGTTAAGGAGTTGATCACAAAGTGATATCGGATTACGGAACGAGTAAAGTACTTGCTGTGAACGAGATTGAACTAGGTATGACGATACCGACGATCGAATCTCGGGCAAGTAAAATATCGCGAGACGAAGGGAATATATATATATGGGATTGATTCAATCCTGGCATCATGGTTCATCCGATATGATCATCGATGAATGTGTGGGAGTCAATATGGGTGCCCAGACCCCGCTGTTGATTATTGATAGAAGATCATGTCTGCATATTCTCGAACCCGCAGGGTCACACACTTAACGTGTCTCGACGCTAGGATAGATTGGATAATTGGTTTATGAATTTTTGTTTGGAGTCTCGGATGGGATCCGGGATATCACGAGAGGTTCCAGAATGGTCCGGAGAATAAGATTCATATAAGGCAGTGCAGTTTTTGGAGTTCGGAATAGTTCCGGGTTAATCGGTATTGTACCGGAAGCTTCTAGAACCTTACGGAAGGGTGCCAACGTGGTCCCACCTTCCGGGAGGGGGAATGGGCCTATGAGGGAGTGTCCTGGCCGCATTGGGCCAGGGGCACAAGGCCCCATAGGGCCCAGCCGATCCTAGAGAGTTTAAATCGTTTAAACTAGAGATAAGATAAGATAGGATTTCTAGATAAGGGAGAGTTTAAATTGTTTAAACTAGAGATAGGCTTGGAGGAGAGGCTAGGGCTGGCTGCACCCCCTCTATATATAGAGGGCTGGTGCGCCCCCTCTCAGACACCCCTTACACCTTCCTCCAAACCCAGTTGCCCTGCTGCCCTTCCTCTCTCCCTCCCGACTGTTTGTAGGCGAAGCCCTGCGGCAGAAATTCTCCACCATATACACCACGCCGTCGTGCTGTAGATCCAATCTATATCTCCACCATACTTGCTGGTCCAAGGAAGGAGGAGACGTCGAGGTGCCGCACGTGTGCATCTCACGGAGGCACCGCCACTTGTGGTGCTAGATCGGATCGGATCGCGAGGAGGAGAAGCGAGTACGACTACATCACCCACATTCCGACGAACGTTCCGCTGTGCGAATCTTCAAGGGTATGAAGATCTAATCCAATCTCTCTCGTTGTTTGCATCTCCTAGATTAGATCTTGGCTTTCCCTCTGTTCACTTCCGTAGAAAATTTTGATTTACTATGCTGCGAAACCCTTCAAAAACATTGGCACCAGATCTGGCACCGGACCACCCAATGGCAGCACACCCAACGGCACCGGACCACCCAACGGCGGCCCCACCAATGGTGGCAACGGCGCACCCGTCAACAATGGAGCGGCAGGAGAACCGCCGACCATAGTGAATGAACACACTGGAGAGAGCGTGTGGTGATCAAGCTCAACGACAACGAGTGGACCCGCTGTCGAGAAGCTCTGCGAGGCAATCCTCTACCCCTCAATTCCTTGCAAGACATACTGATGGGCTACCATTGGCTACTGAAGGAGGAATACAGACGCCAGCTACATGCAATCGCGCAACTCGAAGCACGTAAAAAGGCGGCGGACGAATCAACCCTTCGGCGAGCCGGGCTCTCCTCCCATGGAGGATCCTCCTCCAAAGGCAAGGAGTACCTGGCCAACAAGAGAAGACCTCGACTGGCCCCCCTCACCGAGGAGGAACGCGTGGAAGCCGCGAAAGTCCTCGACTTCGGCTCCATGACGGTGGATACACGGGGCAACGTGCTCCCGAAGACGCTGCAAGCCGCGGTAACGGCAGCCACCATGTACCTCCTCAACAACCAGCCGCCAGCTGTAGATCCACGAGCTGCCATGCACCGATCTACGATCACGGGCTTGGGGCTAGTCGAGGCAGCCCTCGACAAAGAGCCCATACCAGAGCCAAATAAAAGAAAGGCTCTGACAAAATGCTACTCCTCGCCCTCGTCCAGTGACGATAGCCACGACCTATCTCGACGCCGCCGCTCACGGCGGCATGATCGTGACTATGATGCGCATGATGACCTCACACAGCGCAAAGTCGACAAGATGCGGGCAAGACGCGCTCGTTCGACTGACTCAGAAGAAGACGAGACTGAACTCTGTGGCGCCAGATGCTTCAGTAGGGCCATCAGGCAAAAGTGAATGCCTAAGGGGTTCAAACTCCCATCAGAGAACCCAAAGTTTGACGGTCTACAGGACCCGAAAATCTGGTTGGAAGACCACATTT
Organism: Avena sativa; assembly: GCA_916181665.1. Taxonomy (NCBI): domain Eukaryota; kingdom Viridiplantae; phylum Streptophyta; class Magnoliopsida; order Poales; family Poaceae; genus Avena; species Avena sativa. Next base: position 360,113,782 of record OV702290.1, on the reverse strand, counting down.
CTTCCATCAGATTACATGGCGGGAGTCGAAGCACAACCATGCAGTGCCTGCAGCTACAGCTGTAGGGCGCCGCTCGCACATGGCTCAACAACCTCCCGCGTGGATCCATTCACAGCTGGGAAGAGCTGGTCTACAGCTTTGTGCGCAATTTCAAGGGCACTTACAAAAGGCTCGCATCAATCGAAGAGCTGAGAAACTGCCAGCAAAGATCGGGCGAATCGCTACGCTCGTACATCCAGAGATGGTCCATCATCAAGAACTCCGCATAAAACATCTCGGAGGACCGTGCAATCGACGCGTTCAATGGCAGTGTTCGCCGTATAGAGCTCAGGGAGGATCTAGGCCGCTCGAAGCCCAAAACAATCGACCACCTGATGGAAATTGCGAATCGGTGGACTGACGGAGAAGACTCGGTGAAGAACCGCACCTACTCCGATGACGACGACGACCTTGGGCGCAGACGCGATCGTCGAAGCAAATGTCGAATGCGCGTGTACGATGACCGCGACGAGGTCAACATGGTCGCAGCCGGCTACGCCGACAAACGCGATGACAACCGCAACATCGGATGCCGCAGTGGTGGATACCATGACAGCAAAAAAACCACGCAGGTGTGGCAATGCCGCACTCGTGAAGAGGCACCCGCAACATTTATCGAGGACAAACTGTCCGGGCCCTGCAACGTTCACTTCTACATCGACAAGCACGACGGCAAGAATAAATCCAGCCACCTTCTCAAGGACTGCCGCAAGTTCCTCAAACTCCACGAAGGCCTGGCCCGGATGAATCGCGACGCAGTCAACAGGGACTATGGAGCCGCCCCAGGCGCTGTGGCACATGGAGCTCCTCCACCACCGCCTGGACCACCACCACCCGTGGTCGCACCGGTCCAGCATCACGGAGGTGAACCATACCCACGAGCCGTGGGCAGCATGGGGATGATCCAAAAAAGGCGTTCCTCAAATCGAGTGTAGAAGGCCATCACTCGCCAAGTTAACTTGGCGATAAACTCTCTACCTTCCACCACTGAGTACCTCAGTGGAAGCGACTCCTGCATCACCTTTGACAGGCGTGACCACCCGCGCCAAGTTCCTCGTCCAGGCCACTATCCCCTCATACTCGAGGCGCATATTGGGGGTTTCGACATGAGTCGCATCTTCATGGATGGCGACAGTGGCATTAACCTCATTTTCGCGAGTACCTTGCGGGCGATGAGGATCCCTCTGACGTGCCTGGAAGTTTCAGGCACGACATTCCACGGCATCGTCCCAGGGAAAGGCATATATCCCCTAGGCAAAATCAACCTTGACGTCATCTTCGACACGCCACAAAACTTTCGGCGAGAGCGCATCGACTTTGAGGTCGTCGACTGGCCTTCACAATATCACAACATCCTCGGACGTGTCGCGTTCGTGAGGTTCATGGTAGTGCCACACTACGCCTACCTGCAGATGAAGATGCCGGGTCCAAATGGCATAATCACAATCAATGGCAACTTCGAGAGGTCCGACAGCTACGATAGGGAATTCAACAGAATCTCCCAGTCCTTCGGCATGCAGGAGGAACTCGCAAGATTAAAGGAGTCGACAGACAATAGTCTGCCTCCCCTGAGCAGGCTAAGCTCACCCAACCTGTCCTTCGACTCGTCGGTGCACACGAACAAAGTCCAGGTCCATCCAATAGACCCGACCAAGACGGCCCTCATCGCCAACAACTTGAGTTCCGCATAGGAACTCGCGCTCGTCGAATTCCTCCGTGAGCACTGGGAAATCTTCACCTGGTGTCCAGCGGACATGCCAGGAGTTCCCAGGGAATTCGCCGAGCACTCACTCAATGTAAATCCAGACGCAAGGCCAGTCAAGCAAACAATTCGGCGACTGTCTGAACCAAGAGCAAAGGCATTCGGAATGGAGATCAACAGACTCCTCGACGCCAAATTCATACGCGAGATCAAGGAAAGCACTTGGCTCGCCAACACGGTGCTTGTGCCTAAAAAACACACAGATATCCCGCGAATGTGTGTGGACTTTACCTCCTTGAATAAGCACTAGCCAAAGGATCACTTCCCCTTGCCGCGAATCGACCAGATCATCGACTGCACCGCAAGATGTGACCATCTCTGCTTCCTCGATGCCTACTCAGGCTACAATCAGATTCGAATGAAGGAGGAAGACCAAGAGAAAACGGTGTTTACAACGCCCTTTGGTGTGTTCTGCTACAACACGATGCCTTTCGGGCTAAAAAACGCAGGAGCCACCTATCAGCGGTGCATGCAGGCTTGCCTCAAGAATCAACTTGGTCACAACATCCAAGTCTACGTTGATGACATTGTCATCAAAACAAAAGAGGAAGCCTCGCTAATCGACGATCTACGCGAGACCTTAGCCAACCTTGACCACTACCGGATCAAGCTCAGTCTGGACAAATGCGCCTTCGGCGTACCATCTGGGAAATTACTCGGGTATCTCATCTCCGCGAGAGGGATCGAAGCAAACCCGAAGAAAATAAAGGCCATACTGGCCATGGAGAAGCCAAAGAACGTAAGAGGTGTCCAGCAGCTGGCCGGGCGAATCGCGTCACTCAGTCGATTCATTAGCCGAATGGGCGAAAAGGCACTGCCCTTCTACCAACTTCTCCGCAAAACCGACAAGTTCGAGTGGACAGACGAGGCGCAAGAAGCATTCTAAGATCTCAAACGTCTACTATCCACCTCGCCAATACTAGTGACTCCATGAGAAAAAGAGTCGTTGTTGCTCTACATCTCCGCCACCAACCAAGTGGTCAGCACGGTGCTTGTGGTGGAACGAGCCGAAGAAAACAAGGTCCACGGGGTCCAGCGCCCAGTCTACTACCTCAGCGCGGTGCTCACGCCAACAAAACAGCAGTACCCACACTACCAGAAGTTGGCGTACGACGTCTTCATGACAACCAGGCGACTGCGCCACTACTTCCAGGAGCACCCAATCATGGTGGTCAACGACGCCCCGCTCGGTCACATCCTCAATAACCCTGATGCCACCGGGCGAGTCGCGCTTTGGGAAATCGAACTGTCTCCACGAGACATCACATACAAAAAGCGCGACACGATCAAGTCACAAGTCCTCCCTGATTTCCTTATGCACTGGATGGAGAACCAGCTCCCCGACAAGCCAGATATGTCCTACCTCTAGACAATGCACTTCGATGGGTCCAAACGAAAAGACAGAGCTAGCGTAGGTGTCATACTGACATCGCCCCAGGGAGACAAGCTGAAATACATTCTGTGAATGCAGTTCACCGCCTCGAATAATGAAGCTCAGTACAAAGCTCTGATCCATGGGATGCGGATGGCAAAAGCCTGCGGTGCCAAAAGGCTCATCATCTACGGCGACTCCAAACTGGTGGTCAACCAAACGATGCACGAGTGCGACGCACTGAACGACAACATGATCGCCTATAGCGACCTCTACAACACACTCGAAGGGGACTTCGACGGCTGTGAGCTGCGACATGTGGGTCGTGAAAGCAATGAAGAGGCAGATCTCCTCGCCAATATTGGCTCCACCTGCGCCCCTATACCACCTAGGGTATTTCTCGAGCGCATCTGTGAACGTTCCATCAAGCCAAAGGCTCCAGAGAAGAAAGCAAGCACGTCAACGGACTCGGGGGCTACGCCACCCAATGAGCCAATGGCACTCGACGACCTGGAGCTTGATACAGGACTCGAAGGACCAATGGGCGTCATGATGATCGAGCCATCTTGGACACAACCCTACATCACATATCTACTCAACAAGAGGCTGTCAGATGATCCGACTGACGCGCGACACATCGCGCGATGATCCAAGGCATTCGCCATCATCAACGGCAAACTGTACAAGCGCAACATTACAGGAGTGCTCCAACGGTGCGTATCCAACAGGGATGGAAGGGCCGTCCTCCTCGACATCCACGAAGGCACCCGCGGGCACCATGCAACGTTCATGACATGATCGGGTCACGATGTTTAGGTTGGGTATTGGTTCATCATCTCATTCTCAGAATGAGTTGACTCCATTTCCAACTGGCATAAATGTCACATGATCAGGAAACATGATCATCTGTTGACCAATAAACCAGTGACTAGAGTTTCACTGGGAACTCCTGGTTGTTTATATATCACACGTGTATTGGTATTTCCACTCAATACAGTTATAGCATAATATAAAACTTAATCATAAACTTTATGAAATATGATAATAGGCCTTATTACTATTTGTCTCTAGGGCATATTTCCAACACCTTCTTCACCTCCTCTTCACTAGACGGCCTCATAAGGTTACGGTTCATCTCCCCAGTAACCCTGTTCGGCACTTTCTCAAGAATCTCTTCATTCGGTTCCTATACTTCTGAAGAGAACAAATTTTCAAAGTAAAATTTAACAAGGTTACTCATGCCTTCAGGATCATCCCATTTGTTTCCCTCATCATCAAATAAATGTTTGATTGTATTCCTTTTCTTCCTAGCGCTTGCGAAGTTGTGAAAAAACTTCGTGTTACTGTCACCATGTGTAAGCCAATTTGCTCTTCCTCTTTGGACCTAATGCAACTCTTCTTGTTCCATTAAGAGTTCAATTTTCAGGAGGATCTCTTTTTGATCGGCAATGAATTCATCAGTCATCGGTGCTCTCTGAAGCTCTTCTAATTCCTTCTTCAACTGATCAGTCCGTCGTTTTGGGACTTTTAGCTCCTTTCGATCCCACTCGTGCAACTCAGCATGGACCTCAGAAGTTTTCTGTTTCAGAGATGGACCAATGCCTCTAGCCGAAGCTCTCTCCCAGACATTTTTTACTATAAGGTCCATCGTTTCCTCTTGTAGCCATCTAGCTTCAAATCTTTTTGGTAGACACGTTGTGGCATGAGTATCCACCAAGTATTTGGTGTCAACATAGACAGGCTTGTGATCACTTTTGGTCATACCTGCATTGATTGATTTACTCTGAGGGAATAGATTGTTCCAAGCTGCATTTCCTATAGCTCTATCAAGCCTCTCCCCGATTTCCCCCTCCTCCAAGTGAATATGTCACCAATGAACCCAAGATCTTCTAAACCACAATCAGAGAGGCAATCTTGAAAGGCCTTCATGTAACGACTTGCTCTCAGAGCCCCACCTTCCTTCTCCCATGAGAAGAGAATCTCATTAAAGTCCCCCACATAAGCTAAGGCATATCACAGTTCGAGTGCAAATCATGAATGTAGTCCCAAGATCTGTATTTATTATCCCAGCTCGGCTCATCATAAAAACAAGTTAAGCGTCACTCTTGGTCACCTTCAATAAAAACATCAATGAAGTTCTTCTCCACCCTTTTCCTTGTAATTCTTATTTCCTTCCTCCACATTAACACTGATCCACCGCTACGACCATCACTCTCATGAACTAATAATTTATCAAACTTTAACTTACGCATCAACCTTTCTGCCTTAATTTTATCCAGGTGTGATTCAAACAAAAACATCACATCTGGTTTTATTTGCCTATGGACATCCATAAGCGCAAGAACTTCCTGGGATGTACGCATCCCCTGGCAGTTCCATCCTGAGATAATCATTGCTCCCGGCAGTCCTCCTCGAAGGAGGCCGCCGATCCATCAATGTCAATTTGGTCATCATCCCTCCCATCCTTCCTTCTGCTTTTTGGATCCTGGTATTTCTGCGGTGTAGTAGTCACGGCCTTCTCACTACTTGTCGCGACTGTTCCAGCATCAGGACTACGCTCGCGACGCTGCCTGGGGGATTGCCCCCTGTGTTAGCAATATCAGATCCTTGCCCAGCCCTAGCAAATAATCTCTTCTTTGGGTCCTTGGCACACCCAAACTCATCCATCTCCTCTGCATTAAGATCCATATCCACATCCTCATCCTGCATTGGGTCGCCCTGGGCACCACGCCTCCATCCTCTACCCCCACGTCCTCCTCTACCATCATAGCCACGACCTCCACCATCCCTTGGTGGCATTGGTTCTAAAGGCCACAACAGCCAATCCCCCCATCCACAATCCTTCTTGTCATGCACGCCATCACCACATTCTTCAACCGCATGGCCCACCAGACCACAGTAGTGACAGAAGTCAGGTAGATTCTCATAAATAACAGGGTACTTCTTCTTCTCCCTTATCGTCATTGGCACGAATCTCACGAGAGGTTTGGCAATTTCAATGAACACACGGGCTCTCAAATATTTAGAGGGATTGATTCGACCCTCATTCACAATCACCTTAAACAGAGGGTTGCCAACCTTCTTGGCGACTTTCTCCGGCAACTCCTTCTTCCTCACCACCCCATCCGGCAAGCCTTGGATACGTGCCCAAACAGGAATTCTGTCCGGCTTATACTCTTCATAGTTAGTGAACCCATCATACTCTTCGAACAGGACAGGGGCCCTCCGAAACAGCCATGGCCCTCCTTCAGTAACTCGATTCTAGTCAGGCATTGGAATTGAACTAAAAACAGATTATGGTTTATTACCTTGAAGGTAACCTCTTGCGTTGGCGACCAGGCGTTGCACATCTGTTTAAACAGCGCCGTATGACTGAAGGGTTTCGTTGTGTGGACCTTGAAGATCCCCAACCAGCGGACATCCTTGAACAACCCTTCAAGTTTCTCCGAGAAGTCAAGATCTTCCTCTTCTTCCCCATGCAGATTCAATCCTTCGAATTTATCCTCAAAGTCAAATTCCTCTAATATCTCCTTGCTACCTCCTCCATCCCTCACTGATGGACCACCCTCCGCCATCTTCCCCTCCGCTGATCCGCCATGCAACACCACCACGTGTGCGTAAGAAAAACTCTAGGGAAAAAAAGTCGCCCATATGTACAAGGCAACTTTTACAGTACCTTTTACTACTCCTAAAATATGACTAGTATAATCTGATCTAACGGCGGAGATAAATTTGGCCCAATAAGCCCACTTAAAGATTTTTAGGTAAAAAAAAGGCCACGTTTGGACGAGCTGGAACATATTCTTATCCCGACGCCGCCGTTGTCACTGTCCTCGGACGCCGCCTCCGCCCTCCGCCTGCCGCCCGCCGTCGCTGTCCCCGGGACGCCCTCTGCCGCAGCTGTCCTCGGACGAGAGCCGTCGCTCTCCCTCATACGAGCGCCGCCTCTCTCCCCCAGACGTGCTCCGCTGACGCATCTCGATCCCTAGGTTTGCGCCGCCGCTCCTCTCCACTCTCTGCACCCCGCCGCCGCCGCCATAGGTTGTCTCCTCCCCTGATTGTTGCCCCGCCATGGCGCTACAGTCTAGATAGGCGTTGTTGTGTATTAGCCCGCGTTAGAATTCAGGGCTGTTTAGAGGAGTGCTGGTCTCTGAATCCAAATCTCTTGATGGTTAGGTTCTTTTAGTACTGGAGTATTAGCTATTGGAATGCCAATTTTTTGCTGGTGTAGAACAGCGACAAATTTCTTGCGCAAAAGAAAATGGAACTGCAAGCTGGTGTCTGTGATGTGTCCGACGAAACGAATCGGTTAATCTGACAGAGAAGTGCTCTGTTCTTGAAGGTATGCAGACAGTGAGTGGCATTTTTGTGGAGTCAGTCGACTAAATGAAGAACAGTATGAACTCTGAAATTTCTATGACAAGTTAGATGTTTAAATTTCTACGATCTGTTGATAATATGAAAAACGATCTGAACTCTGAATTTCTACAAGGAGTCAGTTGTCTAAATGAGCATACTGAAGGCAAGCATTTTTATTTAACGAGTCCTAGAGCGTATGTGTTCACCGAGGAGTTGTGGTATGAAGCTTTTACCTCGAATTGTTAAAGAATTCAGAAAATAATATTAACCTAGGCCAGTCTTCAGGATTAACACATTGTGCATGTTGCATCTATCTTGTCATTCTTGTTGTAGCGGTACCTACCATTCTGTACTAGGCTGCAGCATCTGATCATCAGAGGGAGTCATTGTAACTTCATCAATTCATAAGATTTTTGTGCATCTGTCCTAATTAATAGTATACTACACATTGCATTGGTGGCATATCTAACTTCGCGCATTAGACTGGTCCTAAATCTAACCAAGATTTTGTGGACTGTCTAAAGCTAGTTATATACTGTAGGCGTTGATGATTTTGGGCCATCACTGGTGGAGTATCCTGACGGAAATTTAGAAAAAATCAGATTAGTTATTAATTGATTTTTTTGCTTATCTTTATTGTGTACACTACAGCTTAGCAACTGATTTCGTTTTTATCTCTATTGACAATTCCAATTTTTTTTGTATAGTTCCTCGATTGTTGGGTGATATCTGCAGAGTAAGCCAAGAAGAGAAGCCTAGCATGCAGCCAGGCGCCCCAATCAGCTAGGACACTGTCATCTGGCTATCAATACTCTAGATAGTTCTCTCCATCACGTCCTCTACAATTCGAAGTCATTTTCCAATAAATTGTCGAGGAAGGGCTAAAATCAAAATCTAGTGTGTTATGAACTATTCCACTAGTTACAGAATTGTAGTCACTTGTGTACTATAGTGCCTTCAAGCCAACTGTTGTGTTTGTTCCCTGTTAGAAATCCTTAAAAGTGGTATCTACAATACTACTGCCATTACTTGCTTTCAGGTGGTCACAGAGAACTCAGAAGATAAACTTAAATTTCTATTAGAAGCCTTGGAAAGGATGAATGCATATCTGACAGCTGTAGTAGTTTCAAACGACCCAGTTCGTTCGTCTCTGTTGAGCGTTGACATTTATATTCATTATTACTTGCTTGGTTCTCATCTGGCTATCAATATAAAGCAGCTAAACAACCTTAGATTGTTGAATCATCACCGTTCGCATCCTGGTTTTCAGGAAGTACCTGGGAGGTCAGTTAACATGACAGTGGGCACTCAATCAAGGACTACTAGCGCTCTGCAGAACCACTGGTGAGCTTAGTCCCGGTTTGAATACGGATACGGATGACCATCGGTGTATGTTACTGAACAATCAAACACTTCTTCTGTGATGTGCTGCAATTACTAGCGACCCAAGATGCGCAGGGATTGGAACTTCAGAATTACTGCTGATCCAACAGGTGCATGGATTGGAACTTTAGAAGCTATTAAACTCGTCGTGAGTCTAAACAGCTGGCATTATTATTTCAATATATAGAAGCAAGCATGGAGATGAAAACTCATTGATCTCATGGATTTGAACTTTCATACAAATATTTCAATACCGTGAGTCTAAACAGCTGGCATTATTATTCGAGTTACATACAAGAATACCATTAACAATCATAAAATCAACATTAGAGCTCCGGCAGATCACAAAGAACCATCTACACATAATTTATAAATAATTCAACGATGACTGCCAGTTGCGAATGTTATCTGAAGAATCTCTTTGAATGACTCTTGCTTTCGGTATTTGTACCGTCACTGCCATCACTTTGTAACTTTACTCCTAGTACAATGTCGATAGTTATCATTGCTAAAAGTGATCATGATATTACCTAGCACAAGGAGACATAAAGTGAACGACAGATATTAGAAGTATAGCAGGCGTTTACAGATAAAATGCCATATGTGAAAGACCATAATTATGTGCCAACAACTGATCATAATGAGTGCTCTTACATCTTAATAAATCACTATATTATAGTACTCACTACAAATTTCTACAGCTTTGGTACTAGGAAAAGTTTAGAGTATCAGGTCTGGATGCCGATGTGGATTACACTCAGCTGCAGATACCTCCCATGCACGATTAATAGAACAGTTCACTAACATACAAGGAGCCCAACATATTTTTTCTAAAATTGACAAAGATCCTCATATTAATGTGAAGCCTACAATTGTACTGCATTCTTGTTTACTCCAGCCTTTGATGTGTGCATATCTTAAACAAAATTAGTCAAATGGGTAATTTTGCAATGTGAAGTAGAGATTTAGAACAAGAACTTGGGAGCGGGTACGATAGTCAGAATGGTGTGCTATGCTCACCAAGGGGTGCTTTTTACAAAGCATCAGGGATCTTACTTTCATTGATATTTGCTTGGGAAAAACTTGATCTGCTTGAACATTATTGTCCATAATACGATCATATACAAATGTTCTTCCATTTCAATTATGTAGCCCTCTCTTGGTACAAATGTTTTTAGCACTTGATATTTTATTTTGGTTGCAGATTCATTCATTCACAGATTAATTGGTTAACAAAAAAATATAAGTGCGAGAAGTATTGTTCGGGAAGTGTGTGGCACTACATAGAAGCACTTCAAATTTCTTCTTAGTTTTTTTACCACTGGCAGATCTTTCTTCCATTTATTGTACAGGTCTATTGAGGTACAAACTGAGAAAAATCTGAATATCTCATTCTTTTGTAGGCAGAGCTGGGAGATATGGCGAAGTGACCTGTGTAGATGCTAACGATCTCCCATTACTAGTGCTTGCTTAATTGAGTAGTATTAGCTGTATATACACTCTTTATTGTTGGGGGCAAAGTCAAAATGGTTTTAGATATATTCTAGTATCTGCATTCTGTAAAAGAGATAGGATTTAGTATTTGTTATGCAATGATGCCTAAAAATTGCCAATTCGACAGCAAGGATGTAACACACAACGCAACTAATCTAGTACAGTAAATCCACTACTGCCGCTTTAAGCAAGAACTTGACAGCTAGTATTCCACTTCGGAAGCCACAGAAAAGTGTCGAAAATAGGACAGAACTCACCACAACGCCCTTAGGGCACCTCCGCAAAGCTGGACACCTCATCATCGCCGTCAATGCCGCCCTCCATTACCCGCCTCCTTCGACAGCACCCTCATCCATTCCCACCTCGCCTACCGCCCCCTCCATTCTCCACCTTGCCGACATTGATGTCGTCTTCCCGGACCTGGAGGGTCAGACCTGTTGCAGTGGCACCCAAGACAACACCAGCGGCAGCATCAGACCGGACGCCCGTTGGTGGCACCTTCTTGCCACGAACGCCGCGTCGGTCACGGCACCCGAGAGGAGCGTGCACACAACGAAGCCGGAGCAGGCCAAGCCACCATCCGCACCTCTGGGCACGCGCGGCACGCCAAGCGGGCCATGAGATGCCGAGACTCTCTCCACCGCCGGTGCCCACCACACAGCCGCCGCAGACTCTCTCTGCTGCCGGCGCCCTCCCTGCTTCCGGCGCCCATCCTCCCTACTTCCGGCGCCCACCACACAGACGCCGTAGACTCTCTCCACCGCCTCGCCGCCCGCGCTGTCGGGATTCCATCGATGGAGGAGGGCGGCGACGTGGGATCCTAGATGGGAGGGTCCAGCGCCTCTCCACCACCGTCCCCACCCCATGCGCTTGCTCTCAACCAAGGTGCCCTCCCTCGACGGCGGTGGCCTGTCCAGCAAGGCTGTTGTTCCTCTGTCCCGCTCATCCTCCCGCCTCTCCACTGCTGCCCCACAACGCTAGATCGACGGCGGAGCTACGTGTCTGGGGAGGCGGCCGGCGGGGCGATCGGCGATGGGCAGGGGAGGCAGCCGGTGGGGCGATCGGGGATGGGCAGGGGAGGCGGCAGCCGCGAGGGGATCGGCGATGAGCAGAGTTAGTTTTTTTTCCCGAGAAACTGACGAGCTTAATCTGGGTCGATCGATATCACTACACCCGGCCAGTTGGGCTTTACTGGGCCGGGCCCATCTGTCGGCCTATTTCCAGTCCGGTGGGGAATTTGGGAGACACTAGTATAAATTGTACTAGTCTTGTTTTTGACACTAGTATAAAATGTTGTAGGCCATTAGATGGACGAAAATAAATGGCTATTATTCATTTTGGGGTACTGTAAAACACCTCAGGTACAAATACATCTACATGACTGCACATTCAATTGTTCACAATCGAGTTGGAAGTACTATATGTGAATAACAAATAGCAAGTCCGTGTGTATACCGTATTCGTAGTTTTGACTGTATATGCGTATAAAGTATACTGACGCACACAGAACAGTACAGCACGTGAGTACGCCCCTCGATGAATGATGAATCCGGCACGCGCGGGAACTGCAAAGCCAGCTCCCTGTACAATGTGAAACGTAGAAGGCACGTGACCTGAACCGGCGGAAATCACAGCGCCGACGATGACATGACCTGACTTGCCGTGCCCACCGCCTTCTCCTCCTGCGAAAGGAACGGCGCCTCGGCGTTTGCGTCGCTGCAGTAGAGGCAGGGGTGCTGCTCGAACCCCTGCTCGTCCAGCACGGCCCTGGCCCTCGCCACGAGCTCCCGGTTGCTCAGCGGCGCCGGGTGCGCCGCCAGCACGTTCTGCACCACGCTGCTGAATGCCCCGCACGCCTTGCCTCCGCCCTCCTCCTCGTCCTCCGCTGCGACGTCCGCGGAGGTCTCGTCCGTCTGGCACCCGCTCAGCAGGATGCCCTCGTCCGGGCGTGGCGCCGGCGCGGCGGCCGACAGGGTGCCGCCGTGGCCGTGGAACTTGGCGCTGGCGTCGGCGCCGAAGAGCGCGAGCAGGTGGTCGGCGGCGTGGTGGGATGACGGCATGCCCGAGACGCCGGAGAGGTGGTCGAGGAGCGCACCGTACGGAAGGAACCGGGCGGTGCGCACGGGCGCGGCCAGCGACGGCGCGTCCGCGGAGTCAGGGAGGACGGAGGGTCCGATCTGCTCCTTCTCCTGGTCAATGAGGCCGCCGCTGTGGCACGAGTCCGACACTATGGTGAAGCTCGCGCCCGGCGGCACCCGGTCCACCAGCTGCCGGAAGTCCACGTCCGTGACGAGGTTGAAGTCGCACGGCACGATCGCCTCCTCCTCCTTGTCGTCGCCGCCCTCGTGGCCGTGGCCGTGGCGCGGCGGGACGAGCGTGCCGTGGCCGCTGTAGTGGAAGAAGAGCACGTCGCCCGGCGCGGCGCGGGCGATCATGTCGGCCAGCGCGCGCTTGATGTTGGCCCCCGTCGGGAGCACCGCCGCGCCGCGTCCGTCGGTGAGCACGGAGACGTCGGCCGGCGCGAAGCCGAACCGGGCGACCAGGGTGTCCCGCACGGCCAGGACGTCGTTGATGCAGCCGCGGAGCTCGTTGCGCGTGCCGGCGTAGTTGCAGCCCACCAGCGTGGCCAGCATCTTCTTGCTCGTCATCGTCCGCGTCTCCCCCTCCATGTCCGTTCGATCTTGCTTCTCTTTTCCTACTCTCGCCTCTCGGAAGTCCGAATCAATGCTTCGCGTCTGCAATGGAGATATCAGTAGCTAGCCTACCTTGCACGTATAACAATGTCTCAGGCGACCGTTTATATAGATGCTCTCGATCGATCGATCTGTTGCTTAATCGTGGATGCAATGCACGAAACGTGTGTTTGGGTTAAGCAAACTATATTTCTATGATTTCTGCTATGTTTGCTGTGATTAACCAGGAAATTAGTTAGCTAGAGAGAGAATTTCTATTTCTACTAGTAGTACTAGTAGTAGTAAGTTTTTTCAGTTATTATGTCTCTGAAACGATGCTTCCAGCTAACAGCTACCGTAATGACAAACGGAGCCCAGTCAATTAAGAAGATTGCATTAAGTGAGCGTAGCTTGAGATTTTGCTTACGGTGAACACTGGACATGACGTCACAGTTCGAGTTCCCTTGGTAGTAGCTCGTTGCTTTGACACGGGGGAGAGGTCTTTCGCTTGCGTGCAAGGAATGTAGAGGCCACCTACACAAATAAATTGGCCACGTCTTGAAGCGTATATATAAACCTCCGACTTTACGTCTCTCTATCTCTCCCTACCTTAACCATCGGCAGCCCTGTTTTGCTTAACGTATCAGCCAATCTCAATTCGTGTCAAGTTAAGTGCATAGGTATCTATACCTAATAATAATAATAATAATAATAAAAAGACGGATTGTTTTTTTCGGCCCAACATTTTTTTAGACCCTTTTACCCTCTCACTAAACCACATAATTACCCACCAAAGCCACCCAACAAACGATCGCTCGGATGCACCTGATACGTCTTGTTCACGATGGCACGTTTGTGGGCTTTCTCTTATTTCTGTACGGCCCAACCCAATGGGCGAGTTCATCGGTGAACTCCCAATTCACGTCGCAGCCGCTGCTAAGTTTATTGAATATAGTCCCACATCGCTCCCGTGATCTGCGATCCACCAGTTTATATACTTCCTAGACTATCCGGAATCAACCAACACATCTGAAATCTGAAATTGGATGATGCTTGGGACAACGAGAGATTTACATACAGGCAGACGCAGAACGGGCCTGCTCTGCAGGGGACGCCAAGAAGATTGTGATGGGCCTGACACGGGAGAACGCCATCCACTGCCGTCGCCTTTGACCTCGGAGCCCCAAGCGCCCTGAGCATCCCGAATTGGCCGACGAGAGCATAGCTCCGCAGGGAGCACACGCGAGGTGGCCCGCGGTGACCGGAGGAAGGGCACGGCGGAGAGCCAGGCGGCGATACTGTGCTCGGGGACAGAGGGGAAGGAGACGGGTGGAGTGGAGGAGAGAGGTTTGATTGGGGATCGATCGTGTGCGTGCAACTCCTCCATCCTCCTGATGTAGATCCAATCCTTGGAATTGTTTATAGAAACGGATCAGAGGAAAGAATGAAATCGTGAAGGAGGAAGGAGTTAGAGGGAGTTAATAGCATAAAACCACCACTTTAGTAGCTAAATTTACTATTTGGTACCACTTTACGTTTTTGCTATCAAAATCTACCACTTTTATCGTCGGTTGTCTTCGAAAACACCAATTCGCGTCTAAACACGAATTGACGCTGGTGCTGACAGCCCGGGTCCACCGTCAGTGCTGACGTGGCACCCCGGTTAACGTCTCCCGGCACGCCCGTTACAGCCGTTAACGGCGCGCGGGCCCCACCGCTGCCCACCGTGGATAAGGTGCACGGTTCGTGACCCCGAAATACTGACTGACATTGTTCCTGTAGGGCGAACGGGCGGCGCAAACGGACGGAGAGACCGCGTTGTGGGGGTGGCGACAAGGGACGGCGGCGGCGGCGGCCTTCCGAGCGGCAGGGACAGCAGGGCGTGAGTGAGCTCGGGGTCACGAACCGTGCACCTTATCCACGGTGGGTGGCGGTGGGGCCCGCGCGCCGTTAACGGCTGTAACGGGCGTGCCGGGAGACGTCAACCGTGGTGCCACGTCAACACTGACGGTGGGCTCGGGCTGTCAGCACCAGCGTCATTTCGTGTTTAGACGCGAATTGGTGTTTTCGGAGACAACAGACGACAAAAGTGGTAGATTTTGGTAGAAAAAACGTAAAGTGGTACCAAATAGTAAATTTAGCTACTAAAGTGGTGGTTTTATACTATTAACTCAGTTAGAGGAGAGAGAGCACCATGGGCGACATCAGATTTATCGGACCGGTGGCAGAGTTAATATGGGGATGGCGACGAAAGGGGGCTAATCCAAAGACCGGCCGCTGAAGCCCTTTCGTGGTAACGTGGATATGCATTTTTCCTCTTTTTCGTGCATAATGGATTTCATTTAGTTCGGAAAGGTTTGTTTGGAAGTTTCTTTTGCAGCAGCCATGGTCTGTCGTGGATGAATCGGAGACCACCGGTGGTTGATGTGAACGTCTGTATGTGCCTATGTTATGTCCCCATTTTGTTCTTCGCATGGCATTGGTCTTTACTCTGGTCGGAGCAATCTCTAATCTCTAATTTGCAAGGCAAAAGCATGTGGCCTACTTGTGATTTTTGCAACTTCGTGGCATAACACAGACAGAAATTTTTTGAACGCTGGAAATTGTAGGTAAAACATCTATTTACAGCACTACAGAACATCTGTAAATATTAATGGTACATAACATGCGAGCAAGTTCTGATTCGAAAGAACACTCCAAAGGAGTATTTCCTTGCATAATGTACCACCCACGTGCATATCATAGCATTAACCTGGCCTAAAAATTCCTAAACCAAGGGCAAGCGTGTGTGTCAGTTAGTGGAATTACAACAGCTGCCAATGCTTGCCGAGACATGTAGAATTTTTATTTTTACGGCAAAAGCATGGTGAATCATCTTCAGTTAACTAATAATTTCCAGCTATTTGTTTCACCTGTTATTGTCTACGTTTTGTTCTGTGCATAAGAAGCATCATGGAAATGTTATGTTTCAGACGAGCAATGTATTTCTGAATCTTAAGGGGACAATCAAGTATTACTCCAGAGCTTTAATTTGCATTTTTGCAGTAATGCTCGACTTCCTAAAATATTTCCCATTAAATTTTATACGAGAAAGTTATAAACTGAGCTTAAGATATGTGTTTTGTTTGCATTGCAATCTACAGAGCACAAGAGGCTTGCCCATGTGTCCTACACTTGAGAGATTTTTTATCCCTACGATTATATCTTAATTGGCACAATTAAGCGAGCATTTAGGTTGTCATATAAAGTATGTTACTTTTTTGCATCGACAAGGTGCTTTTCATAGCAACGCGTGGACATTGTGCTAGTCTATCTTAAAGTATCGAATTACCATAGTAGTTAATTTGGATTATGTTTGCTTCCACGCCAGGATCAACTTTACGCGGTAAGGTTTTGCCCAGGGCCGGTGCGAGATTTTGGGGGCCCGGAGCTAGATAAAAACTTGGGCCTTTAACACATGCATCACACACACACACGTAAATATATGTTATCACTATAACACTTAAATGTATCTAAACGCAGTACGCATATTGAACAATTTATATATTATTATCTTAAAATTTTCTTCTAGCATTTCTCGATGCAAAGTCACTTATGATGGGGTCGATGTCATCCAATAGCTTCTTCTCAATTCATAATGTTGCCAAACCATTTAACCTGTGTTGACTCCTTATTGATCCCATATAGTTTTTCAATAATTTTAACTTTGAAAAGCTTCTTTCAGCCAATGCCCACCTCCACGGCCAGCCCTGTCGATGAGGAACACATGATAATAGACAATGCTGAAAAACAAGTCTGGTACAAATTATGCATTATGCATCATTTATGTGAAGGTAAATATTAAGTAATACTAATACTTTGTTCGATGCAAATTAATTTACTCGGATTTGTCTAGATTCAGATGTATCTAGACATTAATTTAGATCGGAGGGAGTACAATATTCAGTATACCTAGACTGGTATTCTCATGATCGGGGGCCCAGAAATTGAAAAAGCGGATACTACGATTCGATGGACTCGCGATTGAAAATCAGAATTAGAAAATATTTTGAAGTAAATAAGAACCCTAGATCGGCTGATACCTGCATCAACAAAAGACTGGATTCTTAATCTTACCGTGCGGCCGGAATCACCAATTGGCTAATCCTCTTCAAGGAAAGATAGAAGAACTCCCTGGACGGCCTGAGCACCAGGGTGCGGCCGTGTGGGTGAGGTAGTTCAGAAGTCTAAGACGTCGCCTCATTGTTGCGAATTGGTCGAGCGATGAGTGATCTGTTCGTTTCCTGGAACACGTAAAGCGTGCAGCTGCATGTCTCTCCTCTGCATGTCTCTCCTCTTACTCCATCGCTAAAGCCGATTAGGTTTTTTTTTAGCCGTTGTGTTCTCTAATGTACGTATTACATACCTACTAATAGTATAACATACCTGAGGTGGGGCTCCTGGATTTTGGGGGCCCTGGGCGGCCGCACACCCTGCCCACCCCAGGGCGGCCCTGGTTTTGCCTAGATTGTGATTCGTGGAGATGATGACGATGATTAGGACCACAAATATCGACACATTTGCGGGCAGGGGGTATCATTTAGCAACATTTATTTAGGGCAGGAGCGGATTAAAATTACAATGCCCACACGATAGGCTGTTGCCTGACCATAGTGGTAGTATCATGGGTAATAGTACTGTGCATGCCAAGTTGGCAAAAAGATGATTTGATATAGCAATTAATGAAGGAAGAAGTGATTCTACTATTATATTTTGATACCGTGTAGTAGAACGTAAAACTAGATTATTTAATTATAAGTTGATCTTATACACTAATTTGCATCGAAGATTCTAAAATTAATTAAATAGAAGACAACAATGATACACTATATGATACTATGATATATAGGTAATATAATACACCAGTACCATATACATGATACTAGGTATATGATACTAACACTATGATCAGTCTAATAATTTTGTCGTGTTGTCGATTACTTAGACCATGCCCAAAAAGACCATCCATGCGTGAACCCGGCTCCTTTCCACGCACGCCTCTCCTTCCCTTATCCCCTCCTCGTGCCTGTGCGTTGACCTAAGAGGATTGGGCCGATTTTGGAGCCTTCTCCGGCGGCTCGGCCGGCCGGAGTTGGCGGAGGGGAGGCGCCATAGTAGCCGCTAGGTCTAGATGTAGGGTAGTCGGCTATTTGCCAAAGTTTGGGAGTAGGGTGTCAGGCTTTGGCTAGACTTGGTGCAGATTGCGGCGGATCGACGACGGCGTCATGCTCCAGAGGGCGGAGAGGGCGGCGTGCTAGTTCAGATCCTCAATCTCCCTGAATAAGGTCATGTCAACCTCTCTGCTCGTCCGGTTGCTCAGCATCTCCACCTCCTCTCGGCCGGCCATGACGGTCGGGGAGAGGATGTTGGATGCGGGGCTTCTGGTGGGCAGCAGGGTGGTTGGAGTGCTGCTCCTGCTTCGGTGCTCCGGCGTGGCACCAAGTGGGCGCTGAAGGATAACTCCTTCGAGCTTCCCTGGGGGAACAAGACGGACTTCTGGAGGGTGTGCTCCCCAAATAACATCGCCGGTTTTCCTTCGGTGGTGCAGAGTTGCTGCGCGGCGGACGCCCTCCTGGCCGGCTGTGGTAGTGGGGGAGGGGGCCAGATGCGGACCTAGGATTTTACCGATGGGTATGCCCCCATAAAATTTTTATTGGCTATTCTGATAAAATATATTACTAAATAACTGTACAATTTGCATTGTAAAACGGTAAACAAACAATAAATAATAGCTAATTGAAAGATTAACTTAGAATGTTGCATAAATTACCCCATAAATACTTCAAAGACAACTAATAGTCTGAAATATACATAAAGAAACTTACAGTACTATTTGTTCGACTTGACTGCCCTATGATTTCTTAAGATCATGAAACTCTCGATTATATCATCTTCATCCACTTTAAAGAAAATATCCCGCTCTATGTATGTGACGATACAGTCATCCAAGAGACATCTTATTTCTTAACTTTGTTCTCACTAAAGTTATTGCAGAAAACACCCTTTCAACACTTGTCGTCGCCAGCGGTAGAACTAATACTAATTTGAGAAGCAAGTAAATCATACCATACACTCTATGTCTCTTTGTCTCAACAAGCTTAACCGAGAGGTCAACAAGAGTCTCTATGCCTTGGAAGCTATCTTCTCGTCTCATGTCAGCAATATAATTGTCAAGCTGCATTTCAAGATTTAGCAAATAATTTTCCCAAGATATCATTAGGGTAGAATTGAGCACCAAGATTTTGAAGCATCAAAAGAAGCAAATGGTTTTGAAGGATTTAATGCCGACATACAAGAGAGTAACTCCATATTTAACTCATCAAACCGATTATCAAGCTCTTGACTAATTTGATCGATGACACCAATATATACTTCTCTTCTAAATTGGTCATCATTGATTAGATTTCGAGCACGAGCACACCTTGTTGATTTTCCATAAGGCACATAATTACCATCCATAGAAGGAACATCAACACCATGTTCAACACAAAACAAAGTGACCCTCTCAAGAAACTAAACCCAACCATTAGACATCATTTGTTGTATTTTGTCCTTTTCCCTATTAACAAGTGAGATTGCATTAAGAATATCTTGTTCCCTTCTTTGCAAACACTCAGATAATTCATTTGTATATCCAAGAATAACAACCATAAAGTGTGCAAAGAAAACAAACTCGAAGGACTCAAATGCTCCAAGTACATAATGTATTCTTGTCCAATCATCCTTAAATGAGGTATCATCTCCAAGATCGGTGAGCACGTCATGAATCGTGGAAAACATAACAACGATTTTGTATATAGTTTTGAAATGAGATCCCCAACGAGTGTCACCAGGCCTAGGTAAACACATCTCTTGATTTAATCCACTCCCAGTTTCAAGTTCACCATAATCAAGTGCTTTCTTGATACTCTCAAGCCTAGCATTTCAAAGCATGTCATGACGCTTACAAGAAACTCCAACAATATTCAGCAATAGAGACACTTGGTCAAAAAAGCTCACACAATCAGCATTTCCCTTAGCAACAACAATAAGAACTAGCTAGAGTTGATGTGGAAAACAATGTATATAATAAGCAGAAGGTGACTCCTGCATGATCAATGTTTTTAGTCCTTTAATATCTCCTTTCATGTTGCTAGCCCCATCATAACCTTGACCACGAATTTGAGCCATAGTCAAGCCATGACTAGCAAGTAAATCTTCAATTGCATCCTTAAGTGACAAAGAGGTAGTATCGCCTACATGAACAACTCCAATAAAGTGCTCACATGGTCTTCCTGATTGATTGGCATAGCGCAAACAAAGAGCAAGTTGTTCTTTATGTGATATATCACTAGACTCATCATCCAAAATTGCATAGGGCTCATCACCAAGTTTTTCAATAATTTTCTTTCTAGTTTCTATAACACAACATTCAATAATATCCTTTTTGTATCTTTGGGCTAGTTAATATGTAATTACCCAGAGCGTTGTTCAAAACATACTTATGCACTTATTCACTGTTTTCTGCAAGAAACTCCAAAAGTTCAAGAAAGTTCCCTCTATTGCTAGACTCTTCACTTTCATCATGTCCAGGGAATGCCAATCCTTGGTGCAAAAGAAATTTGATACATCTAAGTGAATAAGTCAAACTTGTCTTATATAGATGAAGATCCTCATCAGTGCACTTCTCAATGTGATAATCAATTGCTACGTTGGGATTCCTGAAGCCAATGTATCTCTCTTGAGCCACATTATGTGCCTTAGAACCCATATGTTTGAAAATTGCTTTCTCTCCTATATTCCAGTTTCTCTAGCCATCAATTGTAAATGTATTTGAGCCAGTACCCTTCTTGAACAAGTAACATATAAAGCAAAACGCAGAATCCTTCTTGATACTATATTCAAGCCATTCATGATTATGCATCCACAAAATTGAATTGATGATCTTTTCTAGAAATCTTTCTTTTTGGAAAAACATGTATATAAGGTTTGAATGGCCCATTCATAACATATTCCCTTCAAACTGAATCTTGATCATTAACAGGATAGCTTTGAATGTGCTGCCTTTCACCTGGATCACGTGGAAGGTTGTTGATTTCATAAACCAACTTTGGCGGTGGTGACGGTGGCGGTGGCGGTGATGGTGGCATATCATTCACAACTTCTTCAACTACACTCTCTTGCTCTTGAGTTTCCTCTTCCTACCACAATTTCATCCTGAGAAGCTTTTGAAGCAACGGTAGCTGATACATTGCAAATGTATCTATGATTTTTGATGTTCCATGCTTGGTTTTATCCACTTTCTTGTGTTTTGTCCACACTTTGGAGTACTTTTCATATGCTTTATTGGACTAACCTATTAACAAGAGCCACAGTGCCAGCTTCTTGTTTTCTGCTGTTTTTGGTTCCAGGAAAGTCAAAAAATGAATATTCTCGGAATTGGACGGGACAAAAGCCAAAGTGCCTATTTTTCTAAAGTCATCAGATGCTAGAATACGAGACGGAGAAGGGCTAGAGGGCGGCCACACCACTTGGCCACACAGCCAGGCTTGGCCCGCGCCAGGGGGTGCTGTGGCCAGCCCAGGCACCCCCTCAGCCTCTCCTTCCGCCTATAAGATGCCCTCGGGACGAAAACCCTAAGTACCCGATCAAAAATCCACAAAAGAGTCTGTAGCCGCCGTCATCTCCATCCCTAGATCGGGAGGGATCTGAAGCTCTTCCTAGCACCCTACCGGAGAGGGGAATTCACCCTGGAGGCCTTCTTCATCACCATGCAAGCCTCCGGTGTGATGCGTGAGTAGTTCATCCTTGGACTACGGATCCATGTAGTAGCTAGATGGCTGGTTCTCCTCCTTTGTGCTTTTATGTTTAGATCTTGTGAGCTCCGTTCATGATCAAGATCATCTATTTGTAATTCTGCATGTTGTGTTTGCGAGGATCTGATGGATATTGAGATGCTATTTCAGATTGATTATTGATTCTATCATGTCTTTGTTATTTGTGATCTTGCATGCTTTCCGTTGTTAGTAGCTATATTGGCCAAGTAGATGCTAGCAACTCCAAGAGTTAGTATTTATGCTCGATAGTGGGTTCATGCCTCTGGTAATCTGGGGAAGTGACAGAAATCTCTAAGGTACTAGATGTGCTGTTGCTACTAGGGAGAAAACAACAATCCTTTGTTCATAGAACAATCGTATTGTTTACTTTACACGCAATTCGTAAAGCAATAATCTGTTGCTTGCAACTTAATTCTGGAGGGGGTTCAGATGATAACCTGAAGGTGGATTATGTTGGGTCCGCAGCATAGAAAACAAAAAAATTCCTACGATGAGAACTATACGCCAAGATCTATCTACTAGATACAGAGCAACGGGTGGACATACATCCATGGAGAACTTACCCTCGAAGACAACGAGTTTTGTTAACGAGTAGGAACTCGTGGTTGATGTAGTCGTACACTTGCCGATCTCAAGATCGTGAGGAAGTCCGAGCGCCGCAACTCAGCAGCGCATCCGCACTCGCACACACGTTCAAGCCACCGGACAACCTCCACCTCCTCGCTCCAGCGATCCAGCGGAAGCAGCAACTCCTTCCAGACGAAATTCCACCGGGAACATGTATCTCGCTAATTCGAGACCATGGGGGAATAATTCTAGAGGGGGAGAGAGATCCTTCACAAGGAGGTGTGTGGATGAAGGAGGGAATGGGTGGCCTTTTATAGGAGGAGGGGGGTGCCCCCTCTCTCCATGGCCGGCGCATGGGGGGGTGACCCCTCACCTCCCCCATTCATGTGGTGGTAACCCCTCCACATTAAAATGCCTCTTCACATTCCCTTTTAAAGTCTCCACTTTAAATGCATTAAATTTCTCCAAATTTAATGCTCTCTCATTTAATAAAACTCTTTTTATTAAATTTATTCAGAATTTTGTTAATTACTTTAATTAACAAACATTCACATATAGCCCCTTGCAATATTTCAATATCACATGCAGAACCACCTTCTGCAATTTCACCCGAAACAATTTCCGGTTTCTATTGAAACAATTCCTGCGCTTTGCAATTCTTTTGTCTGAAACATATGTGCTCCAAAATGGTGTCCGGTAACTCTTAAGTGTGCCACCCTACGGTTCACGAATAATGCAGACATGATCGAGACCCTTCTCCGATCAATAATCAGCAGCGGGACCTGGAGATCCGTACTGACTCCTACACATTCAACGGTGACTCCTGTGATCGTGAGAACCTTTAACGCTTGTAACTAAATCCCTTTGTCTCTCGATATATTACATGTCCGAGATTCGATCATCGGTATCTCCATACCTAGTTTGATCTCGTTACCGACATGCACTCTTTTCTCGTTCCCGTGATATAACATTCTAGTGATCACATCACTTGCTTGCAAGCTATCCTAATGTGATATCACCGAGAGGGCCCAGAGTATATCTATCCGTCATCTGGATTGACAAATTCCACTCTTGATCCATGAGCCTCAACATAACACCTTCGTAGTACTAAACCCATCTTTATAGTCACCCTGTTATGGTGTGACGTTTGATGTTATCAAGATACTCTTCCGGTGTTAGCAAT
This sequence comes from Avena sativa, assembly GCA_916181665.1. NCBI lineage: Eukaryota > Viridiplantae > Streptophyta > Magnoliopsida > Poales > Poaceae > Avena > Avena sativa. Next base: position 360,090,096 of record OV702290.1, on the reverse strand, counting down.
TAACATGATCTCATGGTCTAAGGATAAAGATTACTTCGTATGATGTTGTAGCAATATAAACATAATGACTTGATCGTAATGCTATACTTCGGATGAATGTTCATCACATCATTTCACAAATGCTGTGACCTTGTTATTAACAACATCCAATGTCCATGATCAGGAAACCTTGATCATCTTGTTAATCAACAAGCTAGTCTATAAGAGAGGCATAACTAGGAACCCTTTTTGTTTATTAAACACACATGTATTTATGTTTCCTATCAATACAATTATAGCATGCAAAATAAACATCTATCATATACAAGGAATACACAACTTTATTATTGCCTCTCAGGGCATATTTCCTTCAGATTATTAGTCATAGATGCAGTTGGATGGTGGTCTATGTATAATGTTGTAATGCCCAATCAAGTCTCAAAGGAGTCAAGATGATTAGTATATGCTTGTATTGCTTTCTCGATGTTTGTCAATTGCCCCGCTGTAATTTGTTCACCCAGCATGTTATCCATCTTAAGGAGAGCCACCTCTAGTGAACTATGGATCCCGGTCCTTTTTCTTTTACATACAATCTAGAAACTGTTTACTGCTTTGTGTTTACTTTCTGCAAACTATTACTTCCTTCCATTCGATACGTTTAATCCTTTGTTTTCAACAAAACACGGTGAGATTGACAACCTCATCGCAAGTTGGGGACAGAGTTCTGTGGTTATGTTGTGCAGGTCTCCACGTTGCTACTAGCACCGGTAGTGCGCCCTGCCAAGGCTTAGCTAGCAACACCTTTGGGGTGTTTCCTTGATCCTACTGGTTCGATTAAACCTTGGTTTCATAACTGAGGGAAACTTGCTGTTGTGCTCATCATACCTTCCTCTTGGGGTTCCCAACGAGCTCTACATCAACACTGAGCCATCAAGCATATTTTCTGGCGTCGTTGCCGGGGAGGTAAGGTAAAAGGTACTCACATCCTCCGGTGTGTGTGCTCGAAGTTATTTCCTTTAGATTCTGCAATTTTATCTTTTTGTTTCTTGTTTTAATTTTCACTAGTTAGGCTTAATGTAAAACAACAACAAAATTAGAGAGCTTTATAGTATTTATCTTGAGTTAGGACATGAAGTGTTTGAAGAGAAAATTAAAAAACCTATGGAACTTAATTTGCATGCTAATAGCAATGTTGTTAGTATGAATTCTTTGGACACCATTATTGCTAATGCTATGGAAAAGTCTAAGCTTGGGGAAGCTAGTTTTTATGAAAATGATCTTTTTAGCCCCCTAGGCATGGAGGAGAAAATTTACTTTGATGATACTATGCCTCCAATATATGATGATTACAATGATGAATATGATATTTTCAGTCCACCTACTATTGAGGAGAAAATTAATTATGACTACAATATGCCTCCTATATTTGATGATTATGGTGATGAGAATAATAATGATAGCTATTTTGTTGAAATTGCTCCCACTACACTTAATAAGAATGACTATGCTTATGTGGAGAGTAATAATTATTATATGCATGTGGCTCATGATAAGAATGTTTTATGTGATAGTTATATTGTTAATTTTATTCATGATGCTACTGAAAGTTATTATGAGAGAGGGAACATGGTTTTATGTGTCTCAACAATATTAAGTTTCCCCTCTTTATGTTGAAAGTCTTGAAGTTGCACTTGTTTTGCTTTACTATGCTTGTTGCTTTGCGCTTTCATGACTTGTTTCTTTACAAGATTATTTTGCATAGGAAGTGGTGTGTTTTGAATTTGCTTCTTGATGCTCTTTTTTACTTCAATTCATATTTCTTATGTGAGCATCTTCTCAAACTATCAAGTCTAACTTAAAGGCGTTAAAGAAAAGTACTTATTGGGAGATAACCCAAAAGTTTTAGATGAGTCTTGGAAGTTATTACCTCTGCAATAACCGCTCCTTATCTTTTTTATTTGCTTTTTGTGCTAAGAGTAACCTCTAATGAGACAAAAGTAATGCTTGGGAAAGTTGTTGTCCCGAAACAGATTTTTGTGCTTCACCGTAAAAAATCATGTAAAATCTTTGTATGTTCTTTTGAGGCGTGAATTTTTGTGCTTCTGCCCCAGGTTGTGATCTAACTTTCATTAGTTTAACACTTTTTAATTTGAGTAACAGAAGGTCTTAGAAAAAATTCGTCTTTACCTGCTGGTCTGTTTTGACAGATTTCTGCCATTATTTGCATTTGCTTCTTGTTGGTTCCTTTTTGAGTTCTTTTGGGGAATTGAGTTTTTTTAGGGAAGTGCTACAGTAGCTAGTGTTTTACTAGAAGTTTATTGGTGTTAGAACTGAACCTTAAAGACTTATTATCTTGAGTGCACTAATGTTGCTAATAAAGATTGTGTGAAGTTTTGTATGAAGGAAAAATTTCAGGTGTATGGAAGAAATGAGTAATGAGATGAAGGATGGACTAAAGCTCAAGCTTGGGGATGCCACGCGTGACACCCCAAGAAATATCCAAGAAGTACAAGCGTCAAAGCTTGGGGATGCCCAAGGCATTCCCTTCTTCATCAATAAAAATCTCAGGTTTGTTCCAAACACTTCATTTTTATTGTTTCATGCACAGTTGTGTTGTTCTTGGAGCGTCTTATTTTTCGTTTTTGTTTTTGATTTTTGATTTTCTTGGTTTTCTTAGTTTGCTTGAATAAATTGGTTGGACCCCCTCTTTCATGCATTGGTTTTCAAATAGTTTGGTTTGGTTTGGAAAAGAGTAGGAAAGTTCATACTTATATGGTAAAAAGAGCTCGTTTTTGACTATGGCCTATGCTTTGTCATGCCATGCTTGATATTGTTTTGGATTTATGCTTAGTATTCTTTGATGTAGCATGACTTGTTTTAAACAATTGAGATTGCTTAATGTGCCTTGGATGAATCATGCATTGTTTTAGCATATTAAAGCATAGTATAGTGGTATTCTCCTTTGATGCTTTATTTGGGTTGACTTGGCACATGCTCACACCATGTTATGACTATCTCAAGTCACCATAGCCTTTATGATCCTTTAGTTTTCAACTTGTAGTATCACTTTATGCTTTGATCAATGACGTTTTATCGCTCTGCATGATTATGGCCATTATTGCTCTCTTAGTTTGTCGCTCCCAGTCTTTTGCTAGCCTCCACAACCAAGTATGAGTTCCACTCATGCATCCAACTCCCTAAACCAAGTTATTCCAAAGAGTCCACCATACCTACCTACTATCTTAAGCTATTCCAAGTATATTCATGCTTTTATTTACCTTCCAAATTAAACTTGTTATGAGAAAACTAGTGATTAAAGCTCTCACGAACTTGATAGCACACTTTACTTTTCTTGCCCTTAATAAACTTGAACCATTGTGTCGTCTATGTTGTATATGTTTGCACTTATTTGTTGGTGATTAGCAGAACCATGATGTCATGGAGAATGCTTTCAACATTGCACTTGGTACTTGTACCTAGTTGATATCATGCTCTTTTGTTTATGGATGTCGTCGATGTGAAATGAAAGGGGAGCTTGTAAGTCCATGGAGTTATGTATATGTGTTAGAGAAACGCCTGGGCCGCTGGTCTAATCCATGCTGACATGGTGGAAACCTGTAGCATAACCATAATGAGCTGTCTATGAAGCATTCTTCTTATAAAAAAAGAGTCCTATATTGAGAAAAAAAGAAAAAAAAGAGATTATGAAAAGAGTAAAGAGAGAAAAAACACCATATTCCCATGGTAAATAAGAAGATTGCTGAGATGCTCGTTGTCTTCTTGCCTTGTCATTTTGATATGGGGATTCTTCTGTATCATCGGGCAAGGGGTACCCCCGTTGGCGGTTCTCTATGATACACATGTACTTACAATGACAAGAACTTACCGGTGACTAAACTTGAGTAGCATGAGGAGCGGCCCTCGTATACAAGGGACATGAGATTTCTAACTTATACTTCGTCAAGCATGTACACCATAGTTTGTTCACTTTAACCTTAATCACTTCAAGATTTTTATGATAGGGGCAATGAGAACTGAAAGCTATAAGTATCATAATTTTTGGAAGCTCTTTATGAAACTTGAATCCCTACTTCCTTCTATGAAGGCCTTTCTTCCACCATTATATTGAGTCTCCACCTTCTATCTTTATGCACCTACTTTGAGAGCATAGTGGCCATTCTTAGTTCTATGTGCATTGTCCCAAGACTAGTTGATTGATGCATAACTTGATATTGCTTGTTTTAAACTATTTGTATCTAGTCACTCTTATGAACTTTGAAGGTGTCCTATGCATTTATATTTGCTACTCTATGAGGGACAAGCTGAATACTATTATGCTATGTTTTCTTTATGTGAAACAAACAAACGTCTTGCAAAGCATTGTTATTCATGAATCTTTTGTTTGTGCCTTTTCATGTTGCATCATAGTTTCTTTGTCTTATTGCTAGAACTTTGTCTTTCATGTTATGATTGAAGTACTATGATCCCAGCTTTGAATGTTTTACAAATACTTTGACAAGTCTTTGATGGTGCATGTCACCTCAAAAATTATTCTTTCTTTTTATCACTTACCTACTCGAGGACGAGGAGGAGTTAAGCTTGGGGATGTTGATACATTGCAAATGTATCTATAATTTTTGATGTTCCATGCTTGGTTTTATCCACTTTCTTGTGTTTTGTCCACACTTTGGAGTACTTTTCATATGATTTCTTGGACTAACCTATTAACAAGAGCCACAGTGCCAGCTGCCTGTTTTCTGTTGTTTTTGGTTCCAAGAAAGTCAGAAAATGAATATTCTCGGAATTTGACGGGACAAAAGCCAAAGTGCCTATTTTTCTGGAAGTCATCAGATGCCAGAATACGAGACGGAGAAGGGCCAGAGGGCGGCCACACCACCTGGCCACGCGGCCAGGCTTGGCCCACGCCAGGGGGTGGTGTGGCCAGCCCAGGCACCCCCTCGGCCTCCCCTTCCGCCTATAAGATGCCCTCGGGGCGAAAACACTAAGTACCCGATCAAAAATCCACGAAAGAGTCTATAGCCACCGTCATCTCCATCCCTAGACCGGGAGGGATCTGAAGCTCTTCCCGGCACCCTGCCGGAGAGGGGAATTCTCCCTGGAGGCCTTCTTCATCACCATGCAAGCCTCCGGTGTGATGCGTGAGTAGTTCATCCTTGGACTACGGATCCATGTAGTAGCTAGATTGCTGGTTCTCCTCCTTTGTGCTTTCATGTTTAGATCTTGTGAGCTCCGTTCATGATCAAGATCATCTATTTGTAATTCTGCATGTTGTGTTTGCGGGGATCCGATGGATATTGAGATGCTATTTTAGATTGATTATTGATTCTATCATGTCTTTGTTATTTGTGATCTTGCATGCTTTCTGTTGTTAGTAGCTATCTTGGCCAAGTAGATGCTAGCAACTCCAAGAGTTAGTATTTATGCTCGATAGTGGGTTCATGCCTCTGGTAATCTGGGGAAGTGACAGAAATCTCTAAGGTACTAGATGTGTTGTTGCTACTAGGGAGAAAACAACAATCCTTTGTTCATAGAACAATCATATTGTTTACTTTACACGCAATTCGTAAAGCAATAATCTGTTGCTTGCAACTTAATACTAGAGGGGGTTCAGATGAGAACCTGAAGGTGGATTATTAGTCATAGATGCAGTTGGATGGCGGTCTATGTATAATGTTGTAATGCCCAATCAAGTCTCAAATGAGTCAAGATGATTAGTATATGCTTGTATTGCTTTCTCGATGTTTGTCAATTGCCCCGCTGTAATTTGTTCACCCAACATGTTATCTATCTTAAGGAGAGCGACCTCTAGTGAACTATGGATCCCGGTCCTTTTTCTTTTACATACAATCTACAAACTGTTTACTGCTTTGTGTTTACTTTCTGCAAACTATTATTTCCTTCCATTCGATATGTTTAATCCTTTGTTTTCAGCAAAACACGGTGAGATTGACAACCTCATCGCAAGTTGGGGACAGAGTTCTGTGGTTGTGTTGTGTAGGTCTCCACGTTGCTACTAGCACCGGTAGTGCGCCCTGCCAAGGCTCATCTAGCAACACCTTTGGGGTGTTTCCTTGCTCCTACTGGTTCGATTAAACCTTGGTTTCATAACTGAGGGAAAACAGCTGCTGTGCTCATTATACCTTCCTCTTGGGGTTCCCAACGAGCTCTACATCAACACTGAGCCATCAGTAGCCCTTCTTTTGCTGCGTGTTTTTGAAAAAGGGATGCAATGTTTCCACCTTTCTTCATAGCTGTAAGGGAACCGGATGTCACCTAGAGGGGGGAGGTGAATAGGCATTTTAAAAATATTATGGTTTATGCTCTAATAAATACGGAATAAAACTAACGTTTAATTTATAGATCACAAAACCTACAACCACTAGGTTTACTAAGTGCACCGACAACCTATGCTAAGCAACACAAGAAACAAGGAGATAGCAAGATATAATACTTCAAGCACGATGGCTATCACAATGTAAATTGCATACGTAACAGGCTCGGTTAAGAGATAACCGATGGACACAGAGACGATGATTTGTTATCCCGAAGTTCACTTCCAAAGAAGCTACATCTCTGTTGGAGAGGTGCGATGGTGCAATATACTCCGAACGCCACGAATGGCTCAGCTTGAGGTGTGGTGGCTCGATGCTCACCCAACGCCACACAAGGCCTCACCCCAAGATGTGAAGGCACGCAAACCACCGACGCCACAAAAGTCTCACCCTATTCTCCCGTGAGCTCGCCACAAAGGCGTACTCACGATCCACTATAGGACACTTGAAGGCGGTCACCGAACCCGTACAAGGGTTGGGGCAATCTCCACAATTCAATTGGAGGTCTCCCAAGAAATGCGACAAAGGATCCACAATGCCACAACAGGCCACAAGCTTGGGGAATCTCCACAACTTAATTGGAGCCCCCAAGAACACACCACAACTCCACACAACCGTCTAGAGTTCCAAGAACCCAACAGAAACAAGCCCAAGAGCTTGAACTCGTCGAATCTCCGAGGAGAACTTAAACCTATGCACCAAATGCAAGAGGCAAGTCCTTCACTCTCAAATTACACCAAAGCTACAAAAGCTATTGGGGGAATAAGAGAGGAAGAACACAAGAGGAGAACACAAAACTCTCCAAGATCTAGATCCCAAGGATTCCTTCACAAAGAAGGAATTTAGTTTGGTGGGGTTGTAGATATAGATCTCCTCTCTCAAAACCCTCAAAAAGATGCAAGAATCATAGGAGGGGGAAGGGGAGAGGGCAAGCTCTTCAAGGTCAACAATGAAGGAGATAGAGTGAAAAATGGACCAAAAGAACTCATGCCCACGAAGGGGAAGAGGATCCCCTTTTAAAGGGCTCCCAGATCTGCCCGTTATGCACAAATTCGTGATTGGCCGGTAGTACCGTTGGGTGGGCGGTACTACCGCTAGCACCCTTTCAACGGTCAGAAACAGCGACGCGGAAAGAGAAAAAAGTCATGGCCAGAACTACCGGCGACGAAGTGCCTGAGCGGTACTACCGCGGGAACTTCCGATTGAAGTTCCGCCAAATAGAACTCACCAAAATAGAGACCTTACTGAACCGAAACAAGGATGATCGAAAGTGACCCTGGTACATCCACCAGTACTACCTGCGGCAAGAATGCCCTAGCGGTACTACCGGTGGAGAGTTGGAACTTCCGGTCAGGGAAATTTTAGAAACCAAAAATGCAATAACTTTTGCACCCGAACTCCAAACAAGATAAAACCAATTTTGTTGGAAAGATAACGACCGCTAGACTCCCAAGGTGTGGAGCTAGAAAACCCGCAAGATAAAAAACGCAACAAGATATGCAAGGAAAATCCATTTTGGATGAATTAGAACTTGTTATGAAGATAACCACAAGCTCTAGATCCTCGCATGGACAAGAACCAAACAACAACCAAGGAAGTGAAGGGGTCTGTAGCAGAAAAAAAATTCCTACGTTGGAACCGCCTAATATGCCCAAGATCTATCTATGTAGTAATGCGGTAACGACCGGAGCATATAGAATAAATACCCTTGTAGACCGTATGCGGTTAACGTTCTGAGGGGAACGTAGTTGAAGTAGTCGAACCCGTAGCCGACCTCAAGGTCGCGATGCTCCTCGTAGGTCACCCATTGCTCCTTTTTCATCGTGCAGCAGCTCCGGCTCACGACATCCAAGGTGCCTCAAGTGAGGCCCCTCGTGGTTTCGTACACATACAGTGTACGACGATGACCTCCAGCTCCTTGATCCCTGCTGGGAGTGTGGAAGTAGATCTCCTGCTTGGAATCCCTGCAGCACAACATCGTGTTGCAGGTGCGGTGTCTCTTGCATGGATAATCCTTACTTGGGACCGTGCCAACGCATGGAGACGAGAGAGAGAGGGAAGGAGAAAGTCAACCAAAGGACTTCTCCAAATATTGGTGTGTCAAATCCCACCCATGGGCATCCCTTTATATAGGGGAGGGGGTGTGCCCTCCCCTTTGGGTTTCCCATGTGGGACTAAACAAGGGAGAGAGGGAGCTTTAAAAAAACAAGCGAGAGAGGGGGAAGGCGCATGGGCCCTTAGGGCACCATGGTCCGGCTGGCTAGGGGTGGGCCCATCCCACGCACAGCCCTAGGCTGGCTGGGTGGGCCCCCTTGAGGCGAATAGGCCTTGGCCCTTTGGCCATTGGCCCTTCCCTCCTTTGGTTTTCCCTCATGGGCCCCTTTTCCCTAGGAACTTTGGCCCATTAGTGGAATACCCCTTCAAATTAGATTTTAATATTATATTTAATATTAATTAACATGTAAATACATATTTCAAAATCTGACTTGACCCGAAACACCTATCGATTCCCTTTCGATTTTCTCCGAACGACTTCGGATCTTTCCCAGAACGATTTCGGTTCTCTCATGGAACTTTTCCGGATTCCTTTTATCTTTCATATGGTGATTCCAACTTACAGAGGATCTCTAGCACATCGTACCCTTAAGTGTATTTCCCCACGGCTCGGGATGGCATAGACATGATCTCCATCAATGATTAATTGCAGGACCGGGATGCCCATAATGACCCCTGTGCATTCCATGATGATAATGTTGTTTGAACCGTAAACAATCGTTTCCCATTCCCTTTGCCACTTGATACCTAGTTCACCTGAGATTTGATCTATGGTATCTCCATACCTATGTTCGATCTCGTTACCGATGAACTTGTTTTCTCGTTTCCGTGTCGTTGCATTCCGTGACTCAGTCACACGCTTGAAAGCTTCGTTAATGCAAGGTCACCGAGATGGCCACATATGTATCTATCCGTTACATGGATTGTCAAATCCTGGTCTTGATATGTACTCCTCTACGTGCCCCTTTGGGAAACCTGAGTAGCACCTTTTTGATCACCCAGTCACGATGTGATACTTGATAACCATCTAAGCTCCCTCTAGAACGGTGATTTGCATTATCTCACAGTCTAAGGATCAGGTTGTGGTTTCCTTAGTTTATCATTAATGGTGAACTTTGTAACTAGATCTCATTAAGATACAACTGGTTAGGTTGTTTTTCTATCACATCATTCAACTAATGACGTGACATCATTGTCAATTGGCATAAATGCCCATGATCTCGAAACCCTAGATCATCCCCATGACCAATGAACTAGTTCACTAGAGGTAACTAGAGACTTGGTTTGTTTACATACCACACGTGTATTAACGCTTCGTATTAATGCAGTTATAGCATAGTATGAAACTATTACGAACTAATTGAGATATGACAATAAAAACATGTTTATTATTTGCCTCTAGGACATATCTCCTTCAGAAAGATGATGCTATGTATGCAAATGTTTGAGCTCTCTTCGAAAGATATGATCGATCACTCACTCGAGAGCCCCTCTTGATAGTACAGCTATCTATCTTAAACCCGGTCTCCCAACACTACAAGAGACCGGTAAAATAGAAAACCTATCAAGATCATCCTTTGCCTTGAGCATTCCACTTGATCATTATGTAGACCGTCTTGTCCTTCTCAAGATGGAACGCCTTTATTGATTGCTCTTGCTTGATGAAGACTTGTGAATGCTCCCTCATACTCCATGGGGAAACCTCTTCTTTGAACTTGTCTTCATCACTCCCTGATCGCTGAGGATGGCAAGCTCCAAGCATGAGATCTTCTAGAGATGGCGCACCTTGAGCTTTCCCTTCATTTTTTTGAAGATGTCTTGAAGATTTCCATGTGGAAATCCATCTTCTTCTTCTTTAAGACATACTTGATCTTTTTCTTCTTCTACTTAACTCCAGTAGGCACAAAGTCCTTGGACATTGCTTCTTCTTTTTCAACCTTGAAGCCAACATATGGTCCAAGTGATGCCAATGGACAAACCTACAAGTAAAACTCAATTTACACATTAGTCCATAGAGATTGTCATTAATTACCAAAACCATACATGGGGCATACATGCCCTTTCAATAGCTGAATAATTAAATAAGAAGACAATATAAGTATGAAAATTGACTATTTACAACACGTGTAACGAAACTTACAATTGTTCATAGTCAAGAGAATATAGTATCTTTACATAAATAATAATACATATAATAATCTATGTATGTTTGTATTTTAATTTTATTGAATTATTATTTAATACCATGATAATGTATATGTGAATCTATAAGCTACCGATCGTTATGATGGGTTCGTAGTATGGAAAACAAAAATTTTCTACCGCAAGAACGAACAAAACCCAGATCTAATCTAGATAAAAGCCAAGATCTAATCTATTAGACAAGTGCAACGAGATAGATCTGTACTAACCCTTGTAGATCCGAAAGCCTTGTACGAGATCGGATCTCGTGGTTGATGTAGACGATCACTTGCCGATCTCAAGATCGAGTAGACGATCCTTCCGGCGCCGCGTTCCGGCAGCGCTACCGCAGTCGGTCACACGTGCGGAGTCGAAGCAGACCTTCCTCTCCCCGTTCCAGTGAGCAGCGGAGGTAGTAGATCTCTCCATGGAATCCCAGCAGCACGACAGCGTGGTGGTGGTGGTGGTGGAGTAGAGAATTTTGCAGGGCTTCGCCTAAGCCAGAGCAGAGGGAAGCAGGAGGAGAGAGGCGGCTAGGGTTTGGAGTGGAAGGGGGCCAAGGGGGGTGGCGCCTCCACCCCTCTATATATAGAGGGAGGGGTGCGGCCTAGGGTTCCCACCCCTAGGCCCACCTCCTAGGGTTGGCGCACAAAGGAGCTTGGGGGGAGAGTCCTTCCCCCCCAAGTTTCCCTTACTTACCCTCCAAGTTTCCCTTTATCCTTTCTTGGTTTTCAAGTAAACTCCAAAAAATCTTCTAGAACCTTCCGGAACATTCCGATACCTTCTAGAATCTCCATATAAACACTCCGGAACATTTCCTAACTTAAAAAAAACGACCCCATTATATGAATCTTATTCCCCGGACAATTTCGGATCTCCTCGTGATGTCCCGGATCCAATCCGAGACTCCGAAAAACATTCGGTCTCCAACGTACATTCCATATCTACTTAAAACAACTTCGAACCTTAAGTGTGTCACCCTACGGTTCGTGAATATGCAGACATGATGGAGACACCCCTCCAATCAATAACCATCAGCGGGATCTGGAGATCCATAACGGCTCCCACATAATCAACGATGACTTCGTGATCGATAGAACCATTAACATACGAAACCAATTCCCTTTGTCACGCGATACTCTACTTATCCGAGGTTTGATCGTCGGTATCTCCATACCTAGTTCTACCTCGTTACTGATAAGTACTCTTTACTCGTTCCATGTTATGTCATCCCTTGTGACCTAGTCACATGCTTGCAAGCTAACTAGATGACATTTCACCGAGAGGGCCCAGAGCATATCTATCCATCATATGGATGGACAAATCCCAATCTTGGTCCATGCGCTTCAACACACACTTCCAGAATACCCAATGACACCTTTATAACCACCCAGTTACGAAGCGGTGTTTGATGTCATCAAAGCACCCATCCAGTGATGGTGATTAACATAACCTCATGGTCGAAGGATTAGGTTACTATGCATTTGATAAGCTTGTAGCAATACGAACTAAATGACTTGATCTTATGCTACACTTACTTTGGGTGTGTGTCCATCACATCATTCTCCTAATGATATGATCTTGTTATTAATGACATCCAATGTCCATGATCAGGAAACCATGATCATCTATTAATCAACAAGCTAGTTCAACAAGAGGCTTACTAGGGACTCTTTTATGTTTACAAAACACACAAGTATTAGTGTTTCCTAATAATACAATTATAGCATGGGATGTAAACATTCATCATAAACACAAAGATATAATAATAACCACTTTTATTATTGCCTCTTGGGCATATCTCCAACAGTCTCCCACTTGCACTAGAGTCAATAATCTAGATTACATGGTAATATACCTAACACCCATGGCATTCTGGTGTTGGTCATGCTTTGCCCATAGGGAGAGGTTTAGTCAACGGATCTGCCACATTCAGATCAGTGTGTACTTTGCAAATCTTTATGTCACCATCTTGGACATACTCGCGAATAGCATGGAAACGTAGCTTGATATGCTTCAGCTTGCTATGTGACCTTGGCTCCTATGCATTAGCTATGGCACCTGTGTTGTCACAGTAGATGTCCATCAGGTCCAACGCACTAGGAACCACGCCAAGTTCAGTAATGAACTCCTTCATCCATATGGCTTCTTGTGCAGCCTCCGAAGCAGCTATGTATTCCGATTCAGTTGAAGATTTTGCCACAACGCTTTGCTTGGCACTCCTCCAGCTCACTGCAGCACCATTCAAAATAAATACGTATCCAGACTATGACTTCGAGTCATCTGGATCGATGTTCCAACTAGCATCAGTGTAACTGTTTACAACAAGTTGTTCATCACCTCCATAAGAAAGAACCATATCCTTAGTCCTATTTAGGTACTTTAGGATATTCTTGACCGTTGTCCAGTGCTCCATTCCAGGATCACTTTGATATCTGCTAGTCAAACTAACAGCATGTGCTATATCCGGTCTTGTACACAACATGGCATACATGATAGAACCTATGGCCGAGGCATAGGGAATATTATTCATCTTCTCTCTATCTTCTGCCGTAGCTGGACTTTGAGTCTTACTCAAGGTCTTACCTGACAACATGGGCACGAACCCTTTCTTGCTCTCTTCCATTCTAAACTTCTTTAGAACTTTGTCCAAGTATATACTTTGTGAAAGCGCTATTAGGTGTCTTGATCTATCTCTAAATCTTGATGCCTAGAATATATGCCGCTTCGCCAAGATCCTTCATTGAAAAACTATTATTCAAATAGGCTTTGACACTATTAAGAAGTTCTATATCATTCCCAATCAATAATATGTCATCTACATATAGTATTAGGAATGCTATAGAGCTCCCACTCACTTTCTTGTAAATACAAGCTTCTCCATAAGTTTGTATAAATCCAAAGTTTTTGATTACTTTATCAAAACGTTGATTCCAACTCTGGGATGCTTGCTTCAGTCCATAAATGGAGCGCTAAAGTTTGCATACCTTGTTAGCATATTTAGGATCGACAAAACCCTTGGGTTGTACCATATACAACTCTTCCTCAATGTCACCATTAAGGAACGCCGTTTTGACATCCATCTGCCAAATCTCATAATCGAAATATGCAGCAATTGCTAACAAAATCCTCACATACTTTAGCTTCGCTACTGGTGAGAATGTCTCATCGTAGTCAACTCCTTGAATTTGTCGGAACCTTTCGCGACAAGTCGAGCTTTATAGACGGTAACATTACCATCAGCATCTGTTTTTCTTTTGAAAATCCATTTGTTCTCGACAGCCTTATGGCCATCCGGTAAGTCCACCAAAGTCCACACTTGGTTTTCATACATGGATCCCATTTCAGATTTCATGGCTTCTAGCCATTTGTCGGAATCTGGGCTCACCATAGCTTCTTCATATGTCGCAGGGTCATCAGTGTTGTCTACCAACATGACGTTCAAGGCAGGGTCATACCAATCAGGCGTGGTATGAACCCTCGTTGACCTACGAGGTTCAGCAGCAACTTCGTTCGAAGTTTCATGATCACCATCATTAGCTTCCTCTCCAATTGGTGCAGGCGGCACAAAAACATCTTCCGGTGCTGCGCTACTCTCAACTCCGAGAGAAGGTTCAATAACCTCGTCAAGTTCTACTTTCCTTCCAGTCACTTCCTTCGAGAGAAACTCCTTCTCAAGAAAGGATCCATTCTTGGCAACGAAAACTTTGCCTTCGGATCTATGATAGAAGGTATACCCAATTGTTTCTTTAGGGTATCCTATGAAGACGCATTTCTCCGCTTTGGGTTCAAGCTTATCAGGTTGTAACTTCTTTACATACGCTTCGCAACCCCAAACTTTAAGGAACGACAACTTAGGTTTCGTTCCAAACCACAATTCATACGGTGTCGTTTCAACGGATTTAGATGGTGCCCTATTTAAAGTGAATGCGGCTGTCTCTAATGCATAGCCCCAAAACGATAGCGGTAAATCTATAAGAGACATCATAGACCGAACCATATCTAAGAGAGTTCGATTACGACGTTTGGACACACCATTACGCTGTGGTGTTCCCGGCGGTGTCAATTGTGAAAGTATTCCACATTTCTTTAAATGCATGCCAAACTCATAACTTAGATATTCACCTCCGTGGTCAGAATGCAGAAACTTAATCTTCTTGTTACGATGATTTTCCACTTCACTTTGAAATTCCTTAAACTTCTCGAAAGTTTCGGACTTATGTTTCATAAAGTAGACATACCCATATCTACTTAAGTCATCCGTGAAAGTGAGAACATAACGATATCCACCACGTGATGCTACACTCATTAGACCGCACACATCGGTATGTATTATTTCCAATAAGTCTGTAGCTCGCTCCATTATTCCAGAGAATGGAGTCTTAGTCATTTTTCCCATTAGACATGCTTCACATGTTTCAAGTGATTCAAAATCAAGTGATTCAAGAAGTCCATCAGAATGGAGCTTCTTCATACGCTTCACTCCAATGTGACGAAGACGACAGTGCCACATGTATGTAGAATT
This sequence comes from Avena sativa, assembly GCA_916181665.1. NCBI lineage: Eukaryota > Viridiplantae > Streptophyta > Magnoliopsida > Poales > Poaceae > Avena > Avena sativa. The sequence goes on along the minus strand of OV702290.1, from coordinate 360,075,003 downwards.
ATCATTCAATTTTGTTCGTTTAGCATATATGTTGTGAACATGTGTATCACTACTATCGATATTCAGTAAGAATAAACCATTCATCTCAGGTGCATTACCATAAAAGATATTAATCATATAAATTGAACAACCTTTATTCTCAGACTTAAAAGAGTAACCGTCTCGCAATAAACAAGATCTAGATATAATGTTCATGCTTAACGCAGGCACCAAATAACAATTATTCAAATTTAAAACTAACCCCGAAGGTAGATGCAGAGGGAGCGTGCCGACGGCGATCATATCAACCTTGGAGCCATTTCCAACGCGCATCGTCACCTCGTCTCTCGCCAGTCTTCGCTTATTCCACAGCTCCTGTTTTGAGTTACAAATATGAGCAACCGAACTAGTATCAAATACCTAGGCACTACTACGATTACTAGTAAGATACACATCAATAACATGTATATCGAATATACCTTTCTTCTTGATGTTGTCGTTCTTCAGATCCGCCAGGTACTTGGGGCAGTTACGCTTCCAGTGACCGGCACCCTTGCAGTAGAAGCATTCAGTTTCAGGCTTAGGACCAGCCTTGGGCTTCTTAGCAGGTGCGGCAGCTTTCTTGCCGTCCTTCTTGAAGTTGCCCTTGTGCTTAGGCTTGCCCTGTTTCTTGAAATTGGTGGTCTTATTGACCATCAACTCTTGGTGCTCCTTTTTGATCTCCACTTCAGCAGTTTTTAGCATGGACGATAGTTCAGGCAACGTCTTGTTCATGCAGTGCATATTGTAGTTCATCACAAAGTTCTTATAACTCGGTGGCAGTGTTTGGAGGACACGGTGAATCCCTAACTCATTAGGAATCGTTATCCCCAACTCTTGGAGCTTGTTTGCGTGCCCAGACATGGTGAGCACGTGCTCGCTAACGGAGCTACCCTCTTCCATCTTACAGTTAAAGAACTTTTCGGAGGCCTCATAGCTCTCCACGGCCGCGTGAGTCTCAAAAATGAGCTTGATCTCCTTAATGATCTCGAACGGGTCATGGTGCTCAAAGCGCTTCTGAAGCTCCGTTTCTAAACCGTACAGGATGGCACACTGAACTGTGGAGTAATGATTTTTCCGAGTGGCGTGAACATTCTTTACGTCATCGGTGGCATCTTCTGCAGGTGGGTCACCTAGCGGTGCTTCGAGCACATAGGTCAACTGACCAGCCCTGAGGACAATCTTCAGTCCATGGAGCCAGTCCGTGAAGTTGCTTCCATTGTTCTTAAGCTTTTCTTTCTCTAGGAATGCATTGAAATTGATGGAGAGGTTCGCCATAATCTATAACAAATTTGCAAGTAGTTTAGACTAAGTTTATGATAAAATAAGTTCAATTTTAATTCTTAAATTAACTAGGTGAACTCCCACTCAAAAAAACATCCCTCACATTGTCTTAGTGATTACACGAACCAAGTCCACTACACCAAGTCCGATCTTCACGAGAGAAGATGTAGTTTCATCGGCGAACAATCTTCATGTTCATCATATCATTTATATGATTCATGCTCTACCTTTCGGTATTCTGTGTTCCGAGACCATGTATGTACATGCTAGGCTCGTCAAGATTAACCTTAGTTTCCGCATGTGCAAATCTGGCTTGCACCGGTTGTATGCACACGTAGAATCTATCACACCCGATCATCACGAGATGCTTCGAAACGACGAGTCTTAGCAACGGTGCCAACTAAGGACGAACACTTTATTACTTGATATTTAGTGAGAGGGATCATCTTATAATGCTACCGTCGCGATCTAAGCAATACAAGATGCATAAAGGATTAACATCACAGGCAATTCATAATTAGTGTGATATGATATGGCCCTTTCTTCTTATGCCTTTGATCTCCATCTCCAAAGCACGGACATGATCTCCATCATCACCAGCATTGCGTCAAGGTCAGTGGCGCCGCTTCATGGTTGTCCATCATCACTAGAAACTATTACAACTACTTGGAATAATTACAAGATGAATAGACACGCAGGTCTTAACAGAATTAAAGACAACCATTAGGCTCCTGCCGGTTGCCATATTACAACAAGGATCATTGCATACATCAAATATAATCACAATCACATGATGTCCATATCACATCACAAAAACCCTGCAAAAACAAGTTAGACGCCTCTAATTTTCTTTGCATGTTTTACGTGGTTTGGGGCTTTCGAATAAGAACGGATCTTACCTACGAAACTGAACCACAACGTTGATACAAGTGCTATCAAGTACAAAGTGTAGATTGGATCTATACTATGGTGGGAGAGACAGACACCCGAAAAGCCACTTGTGCAAAGCAAGTTACACGTCAAGCGTGGAGCAAGTCTCATGTGCGATGACATGTAAGGTTAGCCCGAGCCGCTTCATCCCACCATACCGCAAGATGCAAAGTACACAAAGCAAAAGACGGCACGAGCACCAACGCCCACAAAACCATTGTGTTCTACTCGTGCAACAGATCTACACATAGACATGGCTCTGATACCACTGATGGGTTCGTAGCATGGAAAACAAAAAATTTCTACCGCAAGAACGAACAAAACCCAGATCTAATCTAGATAAAAGCCAAGATCTAATCTATTAGACAAGTGCAACGAGATAGATCTGTACTAACCCTTGTAGATCCGAAAGCCTTGTGCGAGATCGGATCTCGTGGTTGATATAGACGATCACTTGCCGATCTCAAGATCGAGTAGACGATCCTTCCGGGGCCGCGTTCCGGCAGCGCTACCGCAGTCGGTCACACGTGCGGAGTCGAAGCAGACCTTCCTCTCCCCGTTCCAGCTAGCAGCAGAGGTAGTAGATCTCTCCACGGAATCCCAGCAGCACGACGGCGTGATGGTGGTGGTGGAGTAGAGAATTTTGCAGGGCTTCGCCTAAGCCAGAGCAGAGGGAAGGAGGAGGAGAGAGGCGGCTAGGGTTTGGAGTGGAAGGGGGCCAAGGGGGGTGGCGCCTCCACCCCTCTATATATAGAGGGAGGGGTGCGGCCTAGGGTTCCCACCCCTAGGCCCACCTCCTAGGGCCGGCGCACAAAGGAGCTTGGGGGGAGAGTCCTTCCCCCCAAGTTTCCCTTACTTACCCTCCAAGTTTCCCTTTATCCTTTCTTGGTTTTCAAGTAAACTCCAAAAAATCTTCTAGAACCTTCCGGAACATTTAAAACCTTCTAGAATCCCCATATAAACACTCCGGAACATTTCCTAACTTAAAAAACGATCCCCATTATATGAATCTTATTCCCCGGACAATTCCGGATCTTCTCGTGATGTCCCGGATCCAATCCGAGACTCCGAACAACATTCGGTCTCCAACGTACATTCCATATCTACTTAAAACAACTTCGAACCTTAAGTGTGTCACCCTACGGTTCGTGAATATGCAGACATGATGGAGACACCTCTCCGATCAATAACCATCAACGGGATCTGGAGATCCATAACGGCTCCCACATACTCAACGATGACTTCGTGATCGATAGAACCATTAATATACGAAACCAATTCCCTTTGTCACGCGATACTCTACTTATCCGAGGTTTGATCGTCGGTATCTCCATACCTAGTTCTACCTCGTTACTGATAAGTACTCTTTACTCGTTCCATGTTATGTCACCCCTTGTGACCTAGTCACATGCTTGCAAGCTAACTAGATGACATTCCACCAAGAGGGCCCAGAGCATATCTATTCGTCATATGGATGGACAAATCTCAATCTTGGTCCATGCGCTTCAACACATACTTTCAGAATACCCAATGACACCTTTATAACCACCCAGTTACGAAGCGGTGTTTGATGTCATCAAAGCACCCATCCGATGATGGTGATTAACATAACCTCATGGTCGAAGGATTAGGTTACTATGCATTTGATAAGCTTGTAGCAATACGAACTAAATGACTTGATCTTATGCTACACTTACTTTGGGTGTGTGTCCATCACATCATTCTCCTAATGATATGACCTTGTTATTAATGACATCCAATGTCCATGATCAGGAAACCATGATCATCTATTAATCAACAAGCTAGTTCAATAAGAGGCTTACTAGGGACTCTTTTATGTTTACAAAACACACAAGTATTAGTGTTTCCTAATAATACAATTATAGCATGGGATATAAACATTCATCATAAACACAAAGATATAATAATAACCACTTTTATTATTGCCTCTTGGGCATATCTCCAACACGTTACCTCCACTCGGATGCCCAAATATCCAAATTTCCTAGGCTCAAGACGATTGTCGAAGTAGAAAACACCAAGCCACAAACTAATGTCATACCTCGCTGCAGCGGCGTGCCGACCTTCGGAAACCTCTCGGCATGTCGGGCTACCGGCGCCCGGCGTCCAGGTCGACAGATCACAACCAACAATCTGATCGGGTGTCTCCCCCCGAGTCCTAGCCTGGCTGTGCGAGGCCCGAGGCGGAGTGGCGGCGTAGTAAAAAACACAATAATCGGCAAGGTGGCATAGTCCACGGCTCCACGCACACAGGATGTGGGATTGGAATTGTGGATCGGTAGAGGAAAAGTACTCCTAGGGGCTGTTTGATTCGTAGGATTCTCAGAACATAGGAAAATGAAAATCCCAGGATTAGAATGTCATGTCCAGATGAATCCTATAGGATTTGGAACCTATAAGAATTTTGTTCAAGTAGCATTTGACTCACAGGAAAGACAAAAGAATTGTAACATGAGGTTTGAGTGGATGGAAATTTTCCTCCAAAACATAGTACAATGCAATTCTATAGGAAAAAATCCTATGATTTCTAAGGATTCCAATCCTACAAATCAAACGGTGCACATAGAAAAAATTCGTAAGGAAGAAAATCCTATAAAATTCCTATGGCATTCCTTTGAATTAAACAAGCCCCTAGAAACCAGTTCGGTTTTCTTTCAATCGATAGAGTAGCACAAAACGTAACTGATCAGATTTCTACTAGCTAGGCCGCACACACGTCTCTTTTAGCTGACCAGTTATGCAACAAATCAATCAACGCTATTTTTTCCAACTAATATACGTTAGAGTTTCTCGGCCACACGGTATGCCCGGCATACCGTGTAGGTCCGCTGCTCAGGGGAGGGGGCGGAGAGGAGGAGTAACGTGTTGCAAGTTTCTTGGTATCATGCGGTGGGTCAGCCGTGTCTTGCCTTCCTATTCTGGTGGTGGCGGGCGGTTGGACTTCCGTTCCCCTTCCTCGTGCGCGTGTTGTGATACAGGAAGTGGTAAGGGGCCCTAGCTCATGTCGTCCTGGGGCTCGGTGGGCATGTTTTTCTATGACGATGCTTCGACGCGATATCGAGTAGTCATCGGCTACGATTTCTGAGCACCTTTCATGGTGGAAGGGTAAGGGGTCGCTGTGGATGAGGCCCATGAATAAGCGTCTCGTCTAGGTTCTTCTCTGGTCCGTTCTTCTTCGCCTACCTCCACCCACCTGTGGCAGGAGTGGTGACTACGGCGGACCGGCTAGCAAAGATGGTGCCGACAAAGAACCCTATGCTGCAGGATTCTTGTGCTTCTCATTTCTTCTTTCTCCTCCAGTAGGCGTAGTGGTTGCAGTAAATGGAGGCGACGACTGGGTGAGTATCAGGGCCAAGCAGCAGTGGAGTTGAGAAGCAATTTTCTTGAGCACCACCTTGGCGTCGGGTTTCAGCCGTCCGACATCCAAGGCCACACTTTGTCTATCCAGAAGCCAGTAAAGGGCTCCGACATTTTTCAACCTCCTTGGTGAGGCCCCTCTCGAAGTTATCTACCGCAGTTCTCATCTGCACGGGAACAAGTGCTTTCTTCCCCGCTTCCGAGCACGACGACGGTGTGACTAACTTCCGGCTCGGTGGTGGAGAAAGAGATGGACCGGTTTGTCCTTTTCATCTTTCAGTGAGGTCTATTCTACTTTTATCATGGACCTATGTAGTTCTTCCTTTTTTATGAGGTCATTTGTAAATCTATGTACAACCCCTCTTAATGTGATGCTTCCAGCTAGGATGAAAGATCTTTGTGTCTATTTCACAGAAAAATAAAAAAAATGAAAGAAAGAGTACAAGCGGAGATAGAAAAAAGTAAGTGTGTCATTGTTGTAAATCTAGGAAAGGCTTCACTCAGAAGAACCTACTCCCTTCTTCCCAAATTTTTAATTGTTCCTAAGTCAGAGTTTCATAAACGATGAACCGACAGTAGCCAGGTGTCGGAAGCAACCAGCTAAACCCATCTACGGTTCTGTCCCCTCGTCGGTGGCACCGCCGGTCTGCTCCGCCTCCGATGGCCTTAGGGCCTTGGAGGTGTGGCGGACCACGGCCTCTCGCTAGCGAGAGGGTTTTCGTTTTTGTTTAGCATTTTTTCAGTTTCTTCTTCGGGATGTTGAGCCGGCGGCTGCGTCCTGAAGTCAGAATAAGGTTCTTCCCACTTTATCCTCGTTCCGGTGGTCCGTCTAGCGCCGACGGAGGGCGCGTGGAGTCGTGTGTCCGATGAATCCCTTGTGATCCGATCATTTTCCGTATTCGTCGGTGTGGTTTGAGGTTAGTCTCTTTCGATCTACGGTTGTCATCTTCGACGATGGTTGCTGCTCTGGTGCGCTGGTCCTATGGGTCCTTAGCACGACGACTTCTCGTCTGTCTACTACAACAAGCTTAACTACAACAAGCTTTGCCAGGCACCGGTGATGAAGGGACGGGGACGACGGCGCCTTCGGCTCGTGCTAGTATCTACAGTCGTCGCTAGGTGGTCTAGTGACTTATATGTAATTTCTATTACTTTTAAAACTCTTTGTACTACTGTTCATGATTATTAATAGATCGGTGGAATTTCATTAAAAAAAATAAAATCATAAACGATGGTCATTTCGGTTGAGAAAACTAAGCATGTGGTCTAAGCACGGCCGCATATTAAAATGGAATGTACTTTTCTCAACAACAAAAAATGGCATGTACCCATAACAGGCCAGGAAATAGCAGATCTTTTCCACCTCGCGACGGCATTTGGGCCTTCATGGTGGCCGAGCAAACAAGCCGCCGACGGCACTCGCGCTGCCATATGCCATTGGTGCTATCTGGAGTAGCAGCGAGGACGCCGATCCCGGAACCGACGCTGCGTCGTCCCGGGCGCCGGTACGAATCGCTCTCCTAACCATCTTATCCAATCTCCACTACCATGGCAAAATCCATAGTAGATTCTTGCTACCTCCGCTAGCTTTCTAAAAAGGCTTACACTTCGGAATGGAGGTAGTAAGTACATAACGACTCGCACAGGAATCGCAATCGGATCATATTGCCAAATTCTGCACAGGTTTTCTGAACTGTTTTCACAGTTCTTTGCTTTTCTATACCAGGGCAAGCAAGCCCCCCCAATTTTATCATGAAATCGAAAGATTCGGTACAGTTACAGAGTTCATCAGACTTATATTCCTACTTATTACACGTAGGTTAACAACTGGGAGAACACTAGAGCATGCCAAGATTGCGGTGGATTGCCCAACTGGCAGATTGATTGGTTAGATCACAGTGCGAGCAACAACTACTACAGCTAGTGGTAAAAAAAGAGACTCTTCAGTCTTCAGCATGACAGTACCACAGCATCACAAGCATGCTCTCTACCACTACCTAATCTATGTGTTTTACTTGTAATGTTCGGGAACCGCCAGGAAAGGTTTGAAGGTCAACAAGAGCCCAAGTACCTCTGTCAAATTCAGCAGAAGAAACACCATCTGATCACCTGAACATACATGCAACAATTTAAACACTTGTATTTTGAGAGGGGTTATGGAATGCTATGATAGGCATGATAACTTCCACCCAGTTTGAATTCTGCCTATTTTTTGCCTACCTTAGTTTAGCGGGTAGATCACCAAATTATACTTTAACAGTTAAAAATTGAAATACTATTGTAATGCTGCAATTTATATATTTCTCAGAAGTGCAAATTTACCTGGAAAGAATGCTGCATGCTGGCGCCTCTGTGCCCACGAGAATCTGCAATCGCAAAAAGGTATGCCCAGTAAGCTTATTTAGTTTTGTAAAAAAAATCTAAGGTCTTATTAGAATAGCTTCATGTTTTAGTCTTTAGCTTCACACAACATGAGATCACTAGACAATAATAAAATGAGATTAAATTTACCATCCGGTCAAAAAAGATTAAATTTACCATTGTTTCATGATAGTCTGATAATGTAGTAGCATGCATATTTGTTTATGTAAAATAGTATTTCCAATCTAGAAGTTTAGATCATGAAAAGCAAAAGAATTATTTTTATAGCTGTGCTCTTCTTCTTTGTCTTTCCAATAAATAGGAGACATTGAAAACAAGAGTATATTACACTAAGGCCCCGGCATGCCATCACCACCTGGATAGTTAGGATTTTGTGTTTTTACTTTGTTTTTTTTGTTGTTTCAGCCCCACTTTGTTGCACATGTTGATGTGTGTTGGAGAAAAAGAGAAAGCAAGGCTACTTACATAATACCTGCCCCAGCAGGAGCAGCCGACTTGAATAAGGACATGAGTGTTGTGGCTATTCCATTTGCTGCGCCTCTTTGACCTTGTGGCTGTAAAATGGGGAGTTTTTTTTCTACATCAGTAAACTGGAATATACTGTTTTCTTTTGTAGGATCTAGGGGAATATTCAAGTGAATTGAGATCAGTTGGTTACATACCACAGCATTGTTTTGTAGAAGAGAAGTGCCACTGACTCTAGTTATCTGATCAACATACCAAGGTTGAGCATTCGTCAAAGGTCGATATTTGAAATATAAATGCACCAAGTACCCATTATACGTTTGAATATCTATGATAAATTATCAGCACATGGATTAACCATTTTCTGGAAGTGATGAAGATGGTTAAATCTTGGAATTGTAAGCTCCTAAACTACTTACAGCAAGGGAGCTTTTAATCATTGCTGCAATGTAGAGAGCAACACCAAGTCTTACTCCTGACAAGTGTGTCATAAACGGATAAGCAGCAATAATTGGTATAGACAGTGCCTGCAATGCTAGTGGTCAATTGAGAAAAAGTAGGCAGTAGTGAATTATGAAGTAAACTTAAATTCTCATAAATAAAAGAGTGATAATTTTTTTTAGCTGATAAAAAAGAGCGACATCAGTTACTCACAGATGCGAAGCGGGTTGAGTTGATAGTCCCAAGGGTCTTATCGAGCCAACGATAAATAAATATTTGATATACAAGAAGAGTGGCACCTACATGGTAACAGATTGCATGTTTTATAGCGTAAACACGCAACATTATCTAATAGCTACCTAAGATTCTTCATAAAAAAATATCAGGAAAGGAATTGATTTAACTATACTTACCTGCCACTGTAAGAACTTGTCCGACCTCCTTAGATGAAAAGCTAAGTCCACCATATTTTCTATCACTTACAGTCCAGAGAGAAAATATCTGATGTTCAATTGTAGTGGATAATGATTACAAAAGTTATGCTTCCAAGTAGCAGATGTGATGTTTGCATGAAAAATATGTACAAACTTTTATAAAAAGGAGAATCTTACACATTGACATGAAGTTATGGACATATATATTGTACTGCACCTATATCTGTAGTATCTTTATGAGAAACTTCTATAGTAATTTAATCATATCGCCTATTACCTCACTATATGCAGTGTCATGGAGGGAGAAGACACAATATGTGATAATTGATGACATCAATGGCCAATTTTTCAGTAAGCTCTTCTTAGGCACCTCTGTATGTTCTTGGGTTGTAGAAGCGTCAGCTGTTTGAACTACCATTTCAAGGTTGGTGTGCTTGTGTAGAGTTTCCTGTTTAGTTGATCGTGCAGACAACGTAAACATTCAAACAGAACAGAATAGCACGTCTAGAAAGAAGAAGCAGAGTTCAGGAAATACATACAGGAAGCCATATACAACTTATTAGGGCCAATGTTGCCAAAATTGATATGCAGAGACAAGGAAGAAGGTATGGGAATCTGCATAAATGGGATCATGAACACAGATGATTAAATATTTATTTTACTTAGTATGAAAAAATACTTAGGAGAAGATTTTACCTCCCAAATATTGACTTGTCATGGAAAATGTGTGGATATTGTTTGGCGGGCTGGTGATGAATAGACAAGGTTAACAAAAATACTCTTAGTGAATATGAGTAATGTTTATGGGATATTTATGTCGTATTACCTGTGCAAGGCCCAATCCCCATGCCGTATTGACCTACATTTTGGTGAAGGTTATCAAATTGATTTCATGGTATGTAACAGAGTGCTACCGCGGACAAAACATTAGTAGTTAAGTGTTCAATGTGGAAATGGAATTTACAGTTGACATGCCCAAAGCTTGTTGGTCATTCCGACAAACTTCAATGCAGTAAGCCTGCATCCGCAAGTAACTATTACATTATTGAAATCAGCATTTGACATAATTATAAGAATATATATATAGCTGTTGATAGTGACATCATTCCTTTATTTGTTCGTCACATTTGTTTTCTATATATTTCAAAAATACCTTTATTGGTGCGAGAAATCCGTTTAAAGCACCAAGCAGCAGCCTTGTAGTAATAGCCATCCAATATTTCACACTTAATCCAAATAAAGTATTGAAAACAATGCTGAAATACAGAAATGGAAATCAGTAAAAATAAATCCCATGGATAAAGTTTCACGACTGAAAGATTAATAGGACTTACGTTGAAAGAATCGAAAATAATATTACAGGCTTTCGCCCAATGCGATCTGCCACCATTCCCCAAAAGATGGACGCGAAACCTCTACCGACCATATAAGATGCACCTGCAATAGAAGGATCAAGAGTCTGTTCCAAATATTGACATTTTGGTGGAACAAAGAAGCATGCATGAATTTTGGTTCTCACGGTGTGCCTGGTAAAGAAAAAAAGGATGCACATTTTTGTTGGATATCAATGGTTGGGATCTAATTAAGAAGATGGGCTTTGTTGTACTCGCTGAACAATTATGTGCGGCAGAATGTTACCAAGAAATCCAGCGTAGAATCCAATATCTTCTTCTCTTTTAGCAACACGCAAGTCTTGTATCTGTTTCAGAGAAGGGAAAGGCTTGAGTTCTCCTTTTTTTTTTGCAAAGCATAAATCTTTGAAAAATTCTAGACGGTAGTGGTGCACTATATATGCCGCAATGAATTATTACTGGATAAGAAATTATTGGTGAAACCGAACACAAGGGAAAGATTTCCCATTGTCTTTGGAAAAAGAGGGGGAAAGAGTCTCTTGACAGCGGCCTGCTTACAAACATGTCGGCTAATTAATAATTTGGTGATGATCGCTAGCTAGACTACGGCCGATATCATTTATGGTTATGGTTAGCAGCTAGAGTACATGAGGACTAAGCCACTCTGTTGACCCTTAGCTAGCAAAGAACCGAACATGTCTTGTCACTTTATTTAGCAGTAATCGATAGGCAGCCTAGACTACCGTGTGTGCTCGAAACAGAGAAGCAGACAAAAAGGAAAACTTGAAAAAAGAAAAACACGAACAAAAAGGGAAGTGGGCAGCCTACTAGGATCTATCTATAGTAGGAGTAGTAGAAATGAAGAAAAGACATGCTCTTATGATCGACTTACCATGAAGTAGAGAAACGGGAAGAGCGACGTGATCGGCAAAGCTGAGGAAGACCCAGATGGAGACGTTATGTACATGCGGAGGGAGATGAATATCGATTAATTATGTGGAGAATGATCGACGATACTGCCAAGAACTTAGGTAGCTAGGCAGAAGCATGCATTGAGGAAATTAAATACTAGTCAACTAACTGTGCGTGCAGTGGCAAATAAGATAAGACCGACAGAAGAAAGCAGTAGTAGTACAGGACAACAAGAGAAACATGGATCATGGCAGCAATTAATTTATTTAGCTACTACTAACATGATACAAAGGTGGTGATGCCGACGAAAGAGAGCTCCCTGTAGGGGATCCCCGTGCTGCTCTCCTTCCTCCGCTCTATGGCGCACCCGGGGCAGCCGTCGTAGTACGTCTTGGCTGGTGCCGGCGCCGGCGCCGAAGGCGACGCCTCGCCCATCTCGCCCTCTCAGCTAGCGAAGACCGCAGAGGTAGGTAGGTAGGTGGCGGCGGAGAGCCGGAGAAGGAATTGGAGGCAGCCCTGCCGACACGGCGAAACAAGGAAGGATAGAGGTGTAGCTAGACGGTGTGGAGAGAGGTCGACTCGAAAAAGGAAAGGCCGAGAAGAAGACGACGCAGCTAGCTGAGCTCACTCTCTGTCGCCGTCGTGTGTTGGTACGTGTGCCCCGGTGGCCGTGGCGTCCCGATCTCTTCCACACTGATGATCATTATGTATGAATGGGGCAGGCTTTAGTAGTACTGCGGTTGCCGCGCGCGCGAGTGACGCGCGTCAGCGAGTACAGCGGTGCTCACTGTGGTGGGCGGCAAGGCGACGGAGCCACCGCAGCTGACGATCGGTCGAGCCAAATAATTCAGGGTAGCGGCGTACGTCACGGAAATGCAATTTTTTTTTTCGAAATTCCACCGATCTATTAATAATTATCAGCGGCAACCTGTGGTTCGGTGGCTAGGAGGATGGTTGTATCCCAAGCCCACCAGAGTTCAAACCTCAGATTTGACACTGTGTGTTGCATAAAAAAGCGAAATATTCTTTTAGTGGGAGACGACGTTCCCGTCGACAGCGAGACGTCCGTGGTGACTTCGTCAATCTCAAGACCTGCTCTGTCGGCTCAGTCTATCGGAGGTGCTCATAGGGCTAGGGTGTGCGTGTGTGCGTTCATAGGGGTGGGTGCATGTACGTGTTGTGAGCGTCTACGATTGTACTGTGTTTCAGTACAAAAAATTTTAAAAGTAATAAAAATTACAAATAGGTCATTGGACCAACTAGCGACGACTACAAACACGGGCACGAGCCAAAGGCGCGCCGCCGTCCTTGCCCCTCCATCGCCGGAGCCAGACAAAGTTTGTCGTAGTAGAGCTTGTTGTAATAGATGGACGGGAAGTTGTCGTGCTAAGGTCCTAAAGGACCAGCGCACCAGAGCAGCAACCATCGTCGAAGATGAACAACGTAGATCGGAAGAGACTGACCTCAAAACACACGTACGGAAAACGACTAGATCCCAAGGAACCTGTCGGACACATGACTTCACGCGCTCTCCGCTGATGCTAGACGCACCACCAGAGCAAGGATAGAGCGGGAAGGACCTTATTTTGACCTCAGGACGTAGCCGTCGCCTCAACATCCTGAAGAAGACACTGAAAATAGTCTAAAGAAAACACTAAAACCTCCCGCCGGCGAGAGGCCGTGGTCCGCCACGCCTCCAAGGCTCTAAGGCCGCCGGAGACGGGACGGACCGGTGGCGTCGCCGACGGAGGGAAGGAAAACCCTAGATGGGTTTGCTGCCGCCGCCGCCTCCTGGAGAGCTCACGTAGCGTACCGGTTCCGAAAGATTTCACTGCTCTGGAACTTGTGGCGTGTTGGCGACTAAGTCGCGTGCCAGTTTCGGTTAAGGCAATAGAGACCCCCGGGTGAGTAAGAGCATTGTCCACCCTAAAGGCCCTCCTAAGTGTTATGGGGCACCGGCGTAAAAAATCACGTCCAACCACACCCCTTCGATTTGGTTTTGGCGTTGGCACGGTCAAACTAGTTATCCGCAGTCCTAGAACAAACTCAACCTGCGGTGGTCCAGCGGGGACGCTAGATGGACAAGAAGGCGATGAGGGCCAGAGCTAGCAGTGAGATAGACGGCTCGTCTACCGAGCGACATCGTGTCCCGTCGACGACCATGCGACAACGATATTGCTTGCCACTGAGTTCTCCCGCCATGCCCTACCCACCTTTTCCACCGCTTCCCGTCCGATCTTTCCGTCCTTTTCTCGCTATATGTAGACACGGCGGGCGTCACTATTGTAGATCTGCACTCACTCTCATACTATGGCATCTCCTCAACTCGCTCTCACCTACGTGGAGGCGTAGGCACTATGTGCTTTCGACTACCCCTGTCAGCTGAACTACCGGCATGCCTGCGCCATCACGAACCAGTACTACGGCAAGATCACGCCGATGCAGCGGATGGACTCCCGATGGGATCCTGACAACGACAACACTTGGGACGCCTTCTTTGTCAATCGATGAGAGAGGGAGCTCGCAAGGTATGAAGGGGACGGCCCGCCTCCTATGAACAACATTGAGGCCAGCCGGCGGCTATGGCATCACAGTGGGAGGTTACCCACGCCTGCTCTACCCGTACTTTCATCGATCAGGCGCGGGCGCAACGGTGTCACCATTCGAGAGCCCTCGCCCCGTGCGGTCATCTTTGCCTCAAGTAACCGAGGCCGGTCAATCGGTAGGTGCCTTCAGAATACGCCCTGGCCGCGCACCAGCTCAGGCTCACCAGCGACCCAGGGGACTATCCAGGCCAGCGCGCTGCCATTCGCGCCTCCTTGGAGCACATGCCCATGCCTGAGATGGACTCTGCCCATGCCTAGTGGGAGAAGGAGGAGCAGACCTACCTCGTGCGTCGTGGTGACTACGGCCAGGGCCGTAGCCAGCGATCGCTGATGCGCACGCCTCCCGGAGTACCAGGTAGGCTCCCGTTGCGGCGTGCGCCGAGCAACGATGAGGACGACTACGAAGACGCCTACTATAGGACTAGGTAGGAATATGACTAGTTATTTTAATGTATTTCGCATGTTATTCGAATTTATGTATTACAAAAACAAAAAATGACTTGTGTTATGGAGGGCACGGCTAGGAGTCGAAGCCCCCTATTCCTGTGATCTATCCGCCGACCCCCCCCCCCCCCACACGGGCCAAAAAACAGCCGCGCCGAACGCCATATGGGGGGCACGAGTGGAGATGCTCTAAGGACGAAACAGAGACGACCCAGCTCCCTCCCCTGTCTCGCCCCCACGCGGGAGAACAAGGGAAACCCTTTCTCAGCCACCTCTTCTCGCCGCCCTTCTTCTCCCTATCTCCACTTCAGTCGGGCGCTGCCTGTGTGGTGCTGACGCCGGTGGCGGCGGTCAGCTTCTCCCGGCGAGAAGTGGCGGCGGGGCGCATGGTGGACCACAACACTATACCTTAGACTAGCATCGGTCGAGCGAGTCCCGGGTGAGCACGGTGGAGGTGGTGTGACTGTTTTGGCGGAGGGGAGCTATGTCCTGTGGTAGGCTAATATCGCTGGCCAGAGCGTCCCAGATCTGGGCTCGGCGAGCCCCATTTGGGTCGACGTGGGCCATCTCAGGCATGGTTGTGGCTCTCCTGGTGGATGGAGGAGCAGGGACTAGTATTAGAGTCGACGATGACGGCAGCCATCCTTGCTGCTGTGCGGCGGCGAGGTTTCACGGGTCTATTCAGGCTCGACTAGGCAGTGAGGGCCTAGTTTGTCCCTGCTGCTACATCTGGTTGGCTACCGGCTTCTGGTCGTGGAGGTAGTTCTCTCTCATGTGCTACTGTATTCGCCGACCCTCGACAGAGTTTCTTCTTCTTGTTTTACCAGTGCGTTGACCCAGCATACCACAACATGATGTAGTATACTATAGTCGTTGATATACCACCAATGAAACACTGTTCCACTAGTATTACATCCCTTACAGTGGTACAACAGAAACATCACGGGTCTAAGACATGACTATATATTACAACTCGACTTTTTACAAAAGATCCAGAAAACATTCCTCAAAACAGTGAGGAAAACATTACATAGAGAAAACAAGAAATAGCAACTCGAAGCCTATTCTAGAAATAATACTACTATTAATATATATCTAAGAATTGCCATTGCTGCTATAGCAATACAATATAAAAGTAGATTCTATGGCTAGAGATTAAACTCCTATCTAATCAGGAAGTTTTCCTTCACTTCCGTTGAGGTATATCTTGACTCAGTTGACTTCATTGAAGAACTTGATCTTTCGATGCCGATTCCTTGATCATATGTTGGTGTTGACGACGTCTTCATCAGATTTAGAATCTAGCAAGGGTTAAAAAGGTACGGTTGAGTACTAGTGTACTCAACAAGTTCACTAAAAAGGACTATTTGATGCACTATCTACAACCATAGACCAAAGGTCGTAGGTTATACAGGTTTTCGTAAATATTTCTTTAAAGGTTGCGTTTATTCTAAAAAAGCTATGTCCGTCAGCCTTCATAGATTTACCAGAACTTCATGGAGTTCTTTTCCTGTCGCGTTCGTATATCCTTCCTAGAACAGGGAGTAACATGTCATAGTTTTGTACACTCTCCAGAGGTGTGTTGCTTTACCCATGAGAGATCCTTATCCATGTTGCACAACCGGGCGAATATTTCCCGTCCATACTTCCTTAGGTGTGAGACCCAGTATAAGAATCCAAGATGATCACTCTCCTACTTCATGACCCCACATGTTAACACGACCCCCTAATCAGAAATACCTCTATTAACCCCCATATAGGCAAATATAACTCTAGTAGACCCCTTGAGGACTCTAGTGAGCAGATCATGTCCCTGGCGGGCCCCCAACAAAGTGGCAGACCTACCTCTGATAGTGCCTCATAGATTTTCTAGATATCAAGATCGTGGGGAACTGAGAGGTCCCACCCATGTACTGGTCCTCGGAAGGAATTCTAGCGTCACGATATGGTCATCTGTTGACATGCAGAAGAAAGAAGATCTAGTTAACTTCTCCGTCTCATTCTAGATTTCATGGTTAACGTGTAATATATGGTGCAAGAATCACTAGCAACATTTATTATTAAGTCTTTTCGAAATGTAGGTGATAATAATAATAGATTGCGAATACTTGATAGAAAATAACCAGATGACATGAGGAAGTGTGAACTTGACTTTATGATTACAAGATTATGCAATCACGGTCTTCAAGACAATATAAACTCCAATATCTGAAAATACCATCATTGGTCCAGTAAGGACTAATGTTTAAAAAAACAAGATGCTATTATGCATAAGTAATGCTATGAATTTTATAAAACTTCCGAAATAATACCCAACATGGTAAGTGAGTTGAACATAGGTGATTTCTTTAAGATTTGGTTTATCTTCAAGTTTACTTCACAAGCAAATATATCTACAAGAAACTTAATACTAACATACAAGATATAAAAAATAAAGTATAATAGTAATACAAGATTAAGGTTGATTAGTACCATGTAACTATTATGAAAGTATATTTTTTAAGTTGTTAAGACTTAAAATATATAATATAATGTGTTTGTTTGAAGTGACAAAAAGAATAACTTTTGAAGAAAATATTTTTTATGTTAAGTTAATCAATTTTGAAGATTACAAGGATTTGGAATATGGGTATTGATATAGTACAAATGATCGTGAGTTATTATACTTCTAGTTTGTTGTATATTAGACCAAAGTTAACTATAGAATATAAATGGACTTAAGACATAATATTTATGGCATTGCCAAATTCTAAGATTTTCCTAAGCATAATCAAAGATACGAGATCATCCACCCTTAATGTGAGTGGATGACATGGTTTCACTTTTAAGTGAATACCTTAAATTTATGTGTAAGTATTAGAAATATTACATAAGCAAGTTCCATAACCTAAATTCTAAGTTGATATAACTATGGACTTAGATGTATGTTGTTTGAGTTTTTATTTGTAAAGAAATCAATATGATTCTTTGGAATAACATGTTTTAACTTGGATTATTGATAAAGGTGACTTCGTTGAATATAATGATTCCTACTATGACTTTATCTATGGTAGAATGGATACTTTAA
This sequence comes from Avena sativa, assembly GCA_916181665.1. Taxonomy (NCBI): domain Eukaryota; kingdom Viridiplantae; phylum Streptophyta; class Magnoliopsida; order Poales; family Poaceae; genus Avena; species Avena sativa. The sequence continues at coordinate 360,057,290 of OV702290.1, read as the reverse complement.
CATTCTTTGTATGTTTTACCCAAGTTATAAAGGTAAAAGTAATTTCAAAACATTAAACATCTTCTTTATAATTACTAAGGAAAGAATATCATTTATTCAAAGTAATAAATTCTAAAGACTCAAAGTAAAATAAAAAGGAATATATTTGAATCTATTGGTGATAAAATAAAATACTTTCTATTTATTTAAATGCAAGAAAAAGGATTTAACACTCTTTTACCTCATTTATTTTTAGAAATACAAAAATTACTTGGAATTTCGTATTTAGTATTTTTCTATGGTGGTGGATGAATTTTCATTTACAAAAGTAATTTTTATGATTTTTCCTTATTTTGTTCTTATCTGATTTGAGATATTTAATGGTTTTAATACTTAATTGTATTTTATTTCACTCAAACTAGTAATGTTATATTTTTTCAAGGTAGATATGATATAGCATATGTATTTTATCTGATTGAAACATTTTGATATAGCATATGCATTTTTAGAATTTTTCTAGAGCTAAATTAATCTTACGGACATTTTGATAATTTTCCATTTTACTTCTTTATTTATTTTAGTTTCTTTTTGGGGGCTTGAACCGTCAGCCCACCTGGCCCATAGGCCGACCCATCCCACCATGGGCCTAACTGGCCTGGCTTGGTTTCAGTACCTCAGCCCACCACACATGCCATACACGTACACAAGAGCACAAATACGCACTCGCACTGCCTCTCTGGCTCTACTCGATGCTGCCGCCCACTCGATTCCGGTGAGTACCGGTCGTTGCAGCCACCACCGCTAGTTGCAGAAGCTCCGTCGTGCCCTGTTGCTTAATCCCCTCATGTTCGATTTGGTTCCCGTGCCCTCACGTGCTCGCCCTTGTTTCATTTCTGACGCGGGTGTGACACCGCCACTGACAACTCCGGCTAGCTCCGCCACCATAGTCGTCGTTGTATGGCCTAAGCGATGCCTTGCAACACTCTACCCCTCCAACCATTTTGATTTGTGAGGCTCGTCTTCTCCTGGCCACCCCTCTCCAATTGGCGCTAGGGTTCCGGTTATGAGGTTGATGTGGTGCTCTGCCGCCATGCTCATGGCTGACCGGAGCTCAGGAGCTCTCTCCTCGACACCGCTCAGCTACTGGTCGTAGCTTGGTGCAGGGTCGGCACATTGTGCTCCCCGTGCCGCTGTGTCGTGGCCGCCGCCGCTTCTGTTCCGGGGCCACCCCTCCCCAGTGATACCGCTAGTCTGCTTCCTCTTCTATGCTGAGCGAGGACCACAGGTACGTGCCTTTCTCCCTCTTCTTGTTCCTCTTTCTATCTAATTTTCCTCACTGGCGCATAGTCAATTTCTCTAGCCAACATGTTGAGCACGGTTTGCTCACAACCATGCTCATTTCTGCGTTCTCTTATGATTCAAACTGTTCCTAGATGATGTTCATGCTACTTTATTTACAAGGTAATTTATTCTATGGCTAGTCTTGATGATTGTCTGATGTAGCTCTATTGCTAGTTGTGGTTCTTTTACTTGGATGATTAAGTGTCCTAGTGGTATAGATTTTGAGTTAGTGGTGTTGTTCAAGATTCAGTAAACTGAATTTTGGTGTGCATCTCTAGCAGTCATAAGGAATATATGTGTGGCTACAGTTGTTATTTAAATTCAAAGATTTAGTTTGAATTTGAAGGCAAATTAATGTCTTAGTAAACCTTTTGTTCAGTAGTTGGCCTGTAGATTGAAGCATGATATTGTAAAGCTTTATGCAGGGAATTTGGTGAACTTATTGTTGTAGGGATGTGATAGCTGTCTTGGTTTAATAAACTATGTTCAGTGATAATGGTTGAGCTTATATTTCTAAAATGGTATTAGATTCCTTTTGGATATGTTCTGTCCACTATGATAGATAACAAAAGATATGCAAGAATGATTCCTAGGAAATAAATTGATCTAGGAAAATGATTTGGAATTTATACTTCTTTATAATTGATGCCGGCTACAATGTAAATAGTGGCTTCTACTATTTTGAGATTTACCAATGTGGTGCCTCTTTTGAGTGTTCACAGTGTGTAACTAGAATAGCATGATTTGCTATTGTTGTGGATAAGACTATGAAAATCATTCACTAGAGGATTAAGTGTTTCAATTAAACAGGTTTGTTGCTTAATGCCCATGATGCAAAGGCTGAGTCTAAAATTCTCATAAGAATAGATACTATATTGTCTCTATAGTCTTTGTGATGATTTTCATAGCACCTATGCAATCTGAGAGCTAACTAATACTACTACCACACTATGCCATGCCTAGAATATCTAGGAAATTATTTAGTTGGATAACCAACCTGTGGTTCCCTCTTAATACGCTTGGTAATGTGGTGGAATGATTTGTTTCCCTACTCTTCTTATTGAGTTGGTGTTGATCTCCTCCTCCTAGTATTGGCTTAGCTTCAGTTACTCCATCATGTGCTCCTGTTACTTGTCTTATTCTACTCTTCTCTCCCAGGTCCTGCCTGATCTTGAAAAGTTACCTTTATTGGATCATACTAGCAATATAAGAAAAACTGATGGTGTGTTTGGGTGATGGAGGAAGAAGCAGTGTACTAGCAGCTCAGCTGCGACTACACCCTCTTTTTATATGTTTCCTGATGTTGCTCATGTGTTGACAACACATCAGGTGCATGTGGTGTGTAAGATGCTTGCAAGTGGGACCCTCCCAGGTTCAAGTTTCACTATTGAGATCTTTTGATGTGAAAGATTAGCTCGGCTGGATTGGTATTATCCTATCCTAGCTATTTCTTTCTACTAAAATGGCGAAACTTGCCCTTTTACTGCCAGTGATATTGTGCTGAGGAAAAAGATGTACTAATAAGAACAAATTCTCAAACTGACCCTTTTTTAATACTTAGTGATGACATATAGCTTAACACTACTAAGCTAATTCTGAGAGTATCACTAACCCCTCTTTTATTTTACTTTCTTTGTTTTCTTTTTGTTTTTGTTTTATAGGAACTAAGAATAAGAAGAATGGAAGAATAGAAGATAGAAGAATAGATTTAGGTTTTCTTTTCTTATTGTTGTAATTTCCTTTTTTACTTGGTTAATGTAAATGACTGTGTAATATTGTATCAGATTAATAAAGTTAAATTTTCTTTCTTTTTGTAATTTGAATCTTGTAAATATTTACATATTATTTATAAATAAGAATTTATTGTAATTCATATTCCATTTATAATTCAATTTCAATTTTTTTTGAATTCAAATAGATTATTTGAATATTCAAATTTTGCAATGATTCCCCTCAAACACAAAGATACAATAGAGGTCATATTGAAACATATCGTACTTGACTTGACGTTTCCATCAGAACAAGAGAGATCTCGATCCCTCTACACTATTTTAGTTTTGCGTAAAAATTCTCCAAAATTTCTTATGCATGGATGCAATGCACAAACATGTGTCCTCTCTATTTCTAGCCTCTAATCCTGGGATGTTACAACCAGCCTCGCTATGTGGGTCACGGTGAGACGATGGTGGTGATTCAATACCGTGGTGGCGTGTGTTGGTGGGTGTCAAGCATGGTGGAGCAATACAGAGCATCTGAGAACCTAGTTTTTTTGGGGTCTAGAGAAATACATGTCGTCTCGACACCGACATGGTGACGCCTGCGGGTGCCACCGTCCATCCTGGGCGGCATCAGGTGTACCTCTTCCCCACCTCCATAGTATACCAGGGAAACCCTCGACTAGTCCAGGCAGCAGTGTGTCGTCGTCGCTTCCCTTCATGGAGGTGTGATACGTCCATTTTGCATTACTATTCTATATCATAATTTACTGTTATTCATGATACATTTCATATTAAGAGATGATACTTATGTTATTTCATATATTTTTGCATGGTTGATGACTTTTGGAGGATGGACCACTAAAGCCAGGATTCTGATGAAAAAGGCACCGTTTGGAGGCAAAATTCGCGAAGATCAGAAAATCCCGGAAAATATATGGAAAATCCTATTTTTCCAGAAGACAAAGGAAGTCAGAAGGGGAAGTGGAGATGGGCCACAGGGGGCCCACACAACCCCCTGGCGCGGGCCAACCCTGGCCGCACCACCAGGTGGTGTGGCCACCCTGGCCCACCTCTGGCATCGCCCTCTGACGTATATAATCCCCTCGGAACCCCAAGACTCGGGGAGGGACCACAGAAAGGTTCCGCCGCCTCTGCGGGGGCGGAAAACTACAGAGAGAGAAAGAGCTCTCTGGCAGGCAGAAATCTGCGGGAGAAATTCCTTCCCGGAGAGGAGAGATCATCGCCATCCACACCGTCATCAAGCTGGACTTCATCGGGATCATCATCATCATCTTCATCATCATCTCCACCAGCACCATCATCACCACTCCATACCGCTGTAACAATTGGGTTGAATCTTGCATAGTTCTTAGGGAAAACTTTCTCGGTGTTGATTACTTATTGTAGTTGATGCTACTGAGTGGAACTATTGAATTATTGTTCATGTTCATATTGTTATTTATCATTATTTCATCTCTGATCTTGATCCATATAATGTCTCGTGAGTAGTTTGTTTAGTTCTTGAGGACATGGGAGAAGTCATATTGTTAGTAGTGGAATTGTGTTGAGAGAGATTCAATGGTTTGATAATTAAGTTGTGGTGTTATTCTTCTAGTGGTGTCATGTGAATGTCGACTATATGATACTTCACATTTATGGACTTAGGGGAATGCATTGTGTATTTGGCTACTAATCGTGTGGTTCTCGGAGTGACAGAAACCTGAACCCCCATTAGGAAACTTTTGCACAAGGGAGTGTAGGATCTCAAAGTTTAAGGCTGTGATTAGGTTTTTATCTTAATTACTTTCTTATAGTTGCGGATGCTTGCAAGAGGTATAATCACAAGTATGTATTAGTTCTAGGAAGGTCAGTACATTAGCATAGGTTCACGCACACAACACTTATCTAACCAAAGTAGATTAATCAACTATATGAAGCGAAAGTACTTGACAGTATTCCCATGTGTCCTCGAGAACGTTTGGTTATCTTAAGTAATACAACCGGCTTATCATTTGCTAAAGAAAGGATTGGGCCACTTGCTGCAATTATTATTATTGTCGTTTATTTACTCGCATTTTATTTATCTGCATTATTAAAAAAACCTAAAAATCTGTTTGCTAAGTATTTACAGAGAATTCCTGATCCAAGCCACTCGTCAACACCTTCTGCTCCTTGTTGGGTTCGACACTCTTACTTATCAAAAATACTACGATACACTCCCTATACTTGTGGGTCATCAAGGTGTTTCTTGTTACAATATACTTCGAAGTGCTAGGAGTGTGGTGGTACTTCTCCGAAGGGTCCAACCGTTGCAAGTCATCTCCGTTTCTGTCGAACAGACAATGTTAGCTTTGTTTTCTCTTGTTTCTTGTTTCTTTTGGACTTGACTTGTATTGCTTTCCCAACATTGTTCGCAAAGTTATATCGGTGGTTGCTATATTAAGTATAGAGGGACGAAAGCCTGTTCGACGAATAGTGACTATCCCGGATTTGGCTCTCTGGTACATGTTTGTAGATGACTAGCTTGTGCACCGTGCGTCTGTCTGCAAAGATTTCCGCCGGTGCTCTCGTGGTTTAGAGAACAGTCACCGTGTGCGTGAATGGGTATCTTCTCAGCTCGCTGTGCGCCTTGCCACGTCGCAAGTGTCCCGCATCGTTCATACTCTAGCTTCATATGTGGGTACCATGGACACCCTCCCTCCAAGGCGCTTTGGGCAGGTCTTGGGCGTTGATCATTTCTGCTTCCGCTGGCTTCGTACCCCCATTTGATGTCACTACACCACGACACTAAATCCTCAACGGGCTTGTTGGTCGAGAAAACATGTTTTAGTGACAGAAAGTCGGTCGGAAAATGATTTTTCCAACCAACCATGTCTGCCATTGTAAATCCGGTTGGCAAAGACCTTTCCCGACAACATATCTTTGTCGACTGACTGCCTGACAGCAATGTAAATGTTTCAGCATAATTTTTTCGCAACAACATTTACTGTCAACCAAGAGTCTAACATCGTTTGTTTTAGCGACCAACTTTCAAATGGCCCTACCATGAACCTTTTCTAACCAACGGTCGGACCATGTTACTTTTTCTGACCAACTTTTTGTACGGCCGCTGCAAATTTTTCCGGACCAACTGTCTGTTTTGCTACTATTTGCTGACCAACATATACCTATAACAGGCATATGTCCTCACATTAACATATTTCAGATATTTATCATTGTTATTACCAACCAATCATCAATTAGATTGTATATTTCACAATAAGCATACACTCAAATTATCAACACGCATAAACCACAGTCGAACAATAACTGCATGCATTAATTCTCGCACATATAGATTGTGTATGTGTTCATAGCATGATTACCACATACATCAAAGTCACAACATGATAACTCGAAGATGCATACAATGAGATAGAATTTACTCCATGACACAAAACACCCGGTTGATGTGAACCACGGGCCACTTAGTGGAGTACATGATGCTGTGTCACAAAATTCACTTGATAATTCATTCTCCAGATGGGGGACCTGCACACACCGACATGTCTAAACATATGAGATTTGTTGCTTGAGCAATGTTAGTGGTAACACCGTAAACAATGAAAAGACACAAGAAAGTTAGCAATGTGATTAATAACCAAGTTTGCAACAAACAAGATGCAAGATATATCGAACAACAAAAAACATGAAGAGTGAGAGGCGTTTGCCGCTGCACTAGCAGATGGCAAACACAAACAAATATCACCAAAGCAGCAACAACCTAGCATGCAATGGCCACATAACATAAGCAAGCACTACATCAACAGCCGTGGCAACAGTGACAATGGCAGTCACACACAGATCGAACAAGTATTAGGCAGTAGCAAGCAGCCGCGTGAAGCTCCATTTATATTTCACTTACATTTATATTTCATTAACTCCAGATATTCCAGTAACCCTTAATTTTACAGAGGACAGGGATGCTCTTCGGCGGTGGAGACGGAGATTTCATGGCACGGTTCAGCCAGTCTGGAGCAGATCATGGCACGATTATCCTCGACGGCTAAACTCCTTCACCACAATCCTTTCTGGCTTCGCTAGTGTTCCCTGCTCTGGTGGATGAGGATTTTGACGATCAAGCTGTGTGTCCTGCTTATTATTATTATTTTGCTTGTTTCTGTTTCTTGTCTTGTAAGTTTTTTTTTCCGACAATTTCTTGTTTGTAAGTTTTTTTTTTTGACAATCAATACCATGTTATATTCAAAGTAGCAAATAGTACATGGTAGAGATACATAAGCTGACTCCATCGATTACAACTCTAAAAGAAACTAGCAAATCTTCGAGGTCTTCAATCTCTTTCTTCTTTCAAGACATAATCTTGCATTTTTCTGAAGGCAGCCAAACACCGACAAATATCAAACCATAACCTATAAATACCAATGAAGGTTTTTTCATAATTTTTTAAGCCGCAGTGCCAAGGCTACGTGCACGCGCGCAACCATTAGGGTAATCAATCAACATCGGCAAGAGATCCAACACAAGTATTTCAGGGAAAATTAACCGAACAGTCTTGTAAGTTGATCTTTTAGCATTCAGTAGCTCTGAGTCGCGTGGGGATTTATTAATTTATAAACGTCATCTTTTTTTATCTTTAAAAAAAAAAGTTGCCAAACGGATGCGCGCGGATGGATGTACCAGCGCGGGAGCTAGCGTGAGCTATCAATTCTGCGCGAAAGCTTAAGCCGATAGAGATACATGGCCACCTCAGTCTCAGTGATGTCCAAATCCTAGGAGTCCTGCCACTTGAGCTCGCTCACAGTGCTCAGTGATAGTGCAGCGCTCTGCATTGATCCGTTCCAAAAGATGCAGTAGATTATTGCAGTACATACATTATATAGTGGCAAATTACTTGGCCATGGTGGATCCATGATGATGAATGCGTGACTGTACCGTCTGTACGAGTGAGTGCCTTGGCACTCCCATCCCACATGAAGCTCCTTTCTGGGAGACCAGCTTCGCGGAGATTTTCTCACAAATGGATGATGACTGATGGATGAGAGGGCCTACGTATTCTTGTGGAGGTGAGTGCGTTGCGATCATGGCTTTTATTACAAGAAAGGCAAGGTTCAGATCTGTTCGATTGCTGCTGATCTATCGACCGTTCGTTTTCACCCGGCGGCGGCGGCGGCGGCGGCGGCCTTGCGGTAGCTTTTCTCTCCACTAATCCGTGTCTTGCTTCAATAAAGAGGTGAAATCAAGTGCACGGCATATCCATCTCTGGAGGATAGGGACTAGTAGGCCGGCCGTCTTCTTCTTTTTCCTCTGTTTTTCTCCTTTCACGTTTGTCAATTTGCTTCTTGTCTTTAAGAAAAATATTTTTTTTCATCAAAATATATAAGGTAGAAATATAATATCCTATTTTTCCCCATAAAGTTGAGCAGTATCGTTTTCACAAGACAGACCAGCCAAGCAGTGCATAAGTGCATCGCACTGAAAAATTTGGGCTCCTCTCGCCACCATGATGAAAAACTGGACTTGGTTCCAAACAAAATGATGACAGGATCGGACATGCCATGCTCACTAAGAAGTGTGCCTTGGATTCTCTTCTACCTTGACGCCATCACCGAATTCGTTATGTTGAAATGTTGCTAAAATTGAGAATCAACCCGTGGTTGGATGGTTAGGAGGACAGTGGTATCCCCAGCCCACCAGAGTTTAAACCCTAGGTTTGACGCTTTGGTGTCTCATAAAGGCGGAATTTTCTTTCAGTGGGAGGCGACGTTCCCGTCGATAGCGAGACGCCTGCGGTGACTTCGTCAATCTCAAGACCCGCCGGCTCGGTCTCTCGGAGGTGCTCGTAGGGGTAGGGTGTGCGTGCGTGTGTTCATAGGGGTGAGTATATGTACGCATTGTGAGCGTTTGTACTGTGTTTCTCAAAAAAAGAAATGTTGCTAAAATTGGAAGAATTAATGTTCACTGTTATTCCATGTCGCCGTTACAAGAATTAAAATGAAATTTGACTAAGTTTCTGCTATTACAAAAAAAATTGACAGGTGACAATCCTCTCCGTTCTTGGTCCTATCTGCACTCTTCTCCCACCTTAGGTAATACGAGGAAAGGCTCGAAGAGAAATATGAGCCCAAGGAGCTGCACTGAATTCAGCGCCAAGAACACCACTTGATCACCTGCAGTCAGCACACTAAACTAGATCAACAAAAATACCTCTTCTGTGTAAATCTCTAACCCAGAAAGCATGATAGGAAGTTCTGAGATGCCACTCTATGATGAAAAGCAGAGTGCGGATTTGGTAGGTTACCTGGGAAGAAGGTGCTGTCCTGATGTTTCTGCGCCCACGAGAATCTGCATTGATTCAGGAAAACATTAGGCGATGGATAATTGGGTACCAAAATAAGAATGATTCAGCACCATATTTACTCTTTTTTATTTGTCAAAACAGAATTCAGCAACATAACTGTTCTCACTCATTGACTGTTTTTATTGGAACAGATGCGATGAAAAGAGATACTTACAGGATGCCTGCCCCTATTGGCGCAATTGCCTTGAAAAACGACATGGCGGTTGTTGCTATACCATTGGCAGTGCCTCTTTGTTCTTGACGCTAGTATTAAATTTCAGAAAAATCGATTTATCTGATTTGATAAATACTGCTGAAGAAAAAAAGTCTACTTGGTTATATATAAACATACCACAACATTGTTCTGGAGAAGGAAAATTCCTGTGCTGGCACTGATCTGTACAAGCAGGTAATAGACAAGGCTTAGATACACTGGGATAAATGTTCTGCAGCGTAACGGTTCTTGTCTCTCTCGAAACAGGCTTTCGCCCCGCTTTATAAATAAAGCACACAAGTGAGACCGCTGCTGGGCCAGACAGCACAACGCCTAAAGGACAAACCGGTACAACCACGAGACCACTGGTGGGGCAGACAGCACAACGAAAGCCCAAAAGTAAAATAAGAGAAAGAGAAAAGAAAGAAATGCCGACATGCGCCGGATTGACGAAAACGCTGGTGCCTCGCAACCGCTGTGCCCTCCGGAGAATTTCTACCACACACCTATGCCTTCGAGCCGCCGTGTACCAAGCAGCACCTTCAAGAAGGGATGCGACGACGACGACGCTGCTGCCCGGAATGGTCCTAGGATTTCTCCCGGTACACGGGGAGAGTGGAAGGGAGTACACCCGAAGCCCTGCACCAGGAAGGTGGCGCCCGCAGGCGTCACCGCGACGGTGCCGGCAACACCGGCAGAGGTTTCTCCCGACTCCCAGAACCCATGACCCCAGCAGACCGAAGTGCTCCCCCAATCTTGCCGTCCACCAACATGCACCACCACGGTCTTGAGGACACCATTGCCGTCTCCCCATGGCAAACATTGAGAGGCCGGCTGGACCAAAAGCAAAGACCCGTAGGCAAGGAGCGACCGTACCGCAGCCCCGTGGGAAGGAACAACCTCCACCGCCCTAGGCGGTAGCCGGCCGGACGCAGCGGCAAGAGCAGACCATGCCACTGGGGGCCGAAGGGGGGCAGCCGGAAAGCCATCTGGAGGGCATCCTCCACCGCTGTAAAGCGGGTGCCGGCCGGACGCGGCAGCAAGGGCACACCAGGCCGGAGGCCCAGCCAGACCCCAGAAGAGTCCGTAAAGCCCTCGCCACCACGCTGCAGCACGTAGGCCGTCGCCGCTACCCATGTTCAGCACCCTAGGCCGGGCCGGGCAGGCCCGTGAAGCTCTCGCCGCCTTGCTGCAGCAGACGCCGCGCCGACGCAGCCACCCTTGCCACGGACTCTACCTAGGTCCAACCAGAGCCGACACAGAGGGGAGCGATCCGGCCCGTCCAGGCCCAGATCGGGGGGAGCAACCACCAGGTGGAGCAACCTCCAGCCGTCCTTGATCTCCGCCGACCGCACCGACAAGGGCGGCGCCCGCCACCGTGCAGCCACCCAGCCTCCGCCGGAACGCCGCCGGCCGAGCCTGTCGGAGCGCCGGGACCGGCCCTGCCGTGGCCGCCAGGGCCTGCGCCAGCCGCACCCGACCCACGCGAGAATCCACGCCACCGCGCCGCGCCACCACCGCAACCGAAGCCAGCCGCCGCCAGGACGCCGCACCGCGCGCCGACGCGCTCCGCGAATAACGCGCCGCTGCCGCTCGTCTCGGCCGGCCCGCGCCGGGCCCCGAGAGCAGGGGGAAAGGGAAGCCCCGCCGCCACCGACGTCGGGCGGCTTTGCCGCCAGCGCTGTCCGGTGGTGGCGAGGGGAGGGGCACCGTAGAGGTGTGGGGAGGGGTGGCGGCGCAGGGAGCCCCTGGTTGCTCGCGGGAGCGACGCGAGGGCTAGGGCTTTTCCTTCTTACTGTCAATTAGTTAAGTCTCAGTCACCCTTTCAACGGTTCTTGTCTCTACCTTGACTATTGGAATAATTTGCTGAATCTTTACTGTAAAGCGACAAAAATCTTTACTGTGAAGGGACAAAAATCAGAACTGATATGTATAAACTCTTTTCCTTCCATATTCCATTGGCTTTAATTTTGTGTGATGAGATATTATAAATTAATTAAACCTTCTGAGTAAAAGATGCAGGGGAATGCTTACTGCAACAATACTTCTCATCATGACTGCAGAGTAGAGAGCGAAAGAAAGTTTGGCTCCAGATAAGTATGTCATAAAGGGATAAGTACTGACAATAACTATAGAAAGAGCCTACATCATCAATGTCAAATTATCAGTGTGATCATGAAACTTAATTTATTTGTTTACTTGAAAGGCACAATGGGAGATTACTCACAGAAGCAACCCGCGACGAAATGACTGGTCCCAGAAATTGATGGACCCAGTGATATATGACTACCTGGTATACAAGAAGGCTAGCACCTGAGAAAAATGAGTAAACAGCTCACCCAGTGATAAAAACAAGTGTCTATAAAGTTACATGAAAATTCAAAAGGTAAATACATTAGGTAAAGGCAGAATGATGCAATACCTGCCACAGAAAGAACCGCACCAATATCTTCAGATGAGAAGCTGAGACCACCATACTTTCTGTCACTGACAGCCCACAAGGAAAGTATCTAGTATTGAAAAAGATCCATGACAGATATAGAGTTATTCAATTATAAATATCAGTTCTGAAGTTAACTGGTAAATAAGATACTATGAGAAATAAAAATGACCTGCATTTACATGGATTTAGAAGTACAAAAACGAGAATAATTCAGAAATAAATGTACCTCATTATATGCAGTGTCGTATAGAGAAAAGAAACAATAGGACACCATCGTTGACATCCATGGCCAATTCTGGAGCAAGCTCTTCTTGCGAGGTGTGTCCAAGTCTGATTCCAAGCCTTTGACTATTCGGATATCCTTATTTGGATTTTTATGTTTGTGCATAGTCTCCTGTCAATTCCATTTGACAAATATAACCATATCAATGTTTCCACATTAGGGGATCCTAATTTTACTAACTTTACACAATTTATGCCTGTAAATATATAAGACATATACATGGCATTTCAGTATTGGTGAATGTGCAACAATAGGTACAAATAATTTCCACAAAATTGAATTTAACTTCTGTTGCACATTTTGTTGCATATGGAATATAAAATTTGTCAGACTATAGATAATGCCTAGTCATATTAATAGTTTCTGTTAGCACTAGCTAAAGAAACACTAGATGAAGAGAAGTGAAATATACATACCGGCATCCATATACAACTTATTAAAACTATAGCAGCAAACAATGACACGCCTAGACAAGGTAAGAGATATGGGAACCTGCAAAATCAATCCAATGAGTTAGCCATTACGCTGATGAGTATGCACTATGTGCAACCATAATCGCTAGTAGTTTGGTAAATAACTATATCTTGTTCTTGCAGTATGTACCTCCCAAAAACTGACTCCTTGGAAAATGTTTGTGTGTATTTTTCAGCTGGCTGGGAAAATGAGAGTGGAGTAAGAACATAAAAGCAGTCCATCTCTTCATTTTTGTCCAACTGGCAATTGTATGAGTGCAATGCACGTTCTTCATACAAACATTAGTACCTGAGCAAGGTATCCTCCAAGAGCTGGACGAACGACAAGACCAAGCCCCCACGCTGTGTTCATCTTTAATGAAAGAATATTATGTTATTGTAATGTTTGTACCGAATGGATTGTGTAATACAAGAAGAATAGGGGTAGGTTCGGGCCCCCGCGTCGCTCGCTTCGGGCGACACGGGCGGCGGAAAAAATCGCCAGGCCAGCAATCCTTCCACCCCGCGCCTCTTCCCTCGCCGCTGCCGGAGGAGGCCGGCGCCGGCAAAGCCGACACGGCGGACGGTAGCGGCGGGGCTGCGGTCCTTCTCCCTGGCGATAGGATCCTGTGAGCAATAGGCTAGAATCCTCTCGAACGCTCTCTAAAATTCACACGATTAGGAGAAATAGTCATCGGCAATGGCCGATCCGCCCAACCACCCTCACAGCCATCGTACGAGTAGTTCCGTCCTAATCCTTCCTAGCCAAATTCCCCAGCTACAAGCCAGCTGGTCTTATAGCTCATCTTTCCCATATGGGATCTGCCAAACGAGTAGGTAGGCGTCGGTCCCTCTTGGGCCTTCCTTGCGGCACATTCAGCCCAACTTCATCATCAGCGTGGCCTTGGTCTTCGGTAGTGCTGACAATCCCTCCCTCTTTGGAAGCGGCTTGCCCCCAAGCCGCAGCCCTTGGAAAACGTTGCTTCAATGCATCCATGTCTTCCCATGTCGCCAGGTCTGGTAGCGAATCACTCCATTGAACAAGCACCTGGGTGATTAAGTCATGTCCCTGGGGAACAACTCGCCGCTGCAAAACCTTTTCAGGAACCTGCAAGTTAGCATCAGAAGCCGGTAGCTGTTGTTGTACCTGATGAGCGGGTGGCAGGTAACGCTTGAGTTGCGACACATGGAAAACTGGATGTATTCGACTGGTGCCAGGCAGTTGCAAGCGATAGGCCACTAAACCCACACGGTCCAAGATTAAATAGGGGCCAAAGTAACGGAATGCCAGCTTATGAGAAGAACGCTGAATCACGGATGATTGAGCATACGGCTGGAGTTTGAGGAATACCAAGTCACCCACAGCAAATTGGCGTTCAGTTCTGCGCTTGTCTGCCTGGTTTTTCATTCTCTGTTTCACTCGAAGGAGATGTAGGCGGAGAGATTCAGAAATAATTGCTCTCTGATCCAACCATTGCTGAACATCAACCGGAGCCACTGTATCTTCAGCATAGATGCCAAAAGAACGAGGAGAAAAGCCATACAATACCTCAAAAGGTGACTTGCCCAAGGCTGAATGCCAATTGGTATTGTACCAAAATTCACAGAGAGGCAACCAACGACTCCACTTCTTCGGGTGTGCACTGATGAAGCAACGTAGATAGCATTCAATCTGTTGATTGCCACGCTCAGTCTGTCCGTCAGACTGCGGATGATAAGCAGTACTCATATCCAACCTTGTACCAGTACGTTTGAAAATTTCTTTCCAAAAAGTGCTAGTGAAGATCTTATCTCGATCTGAACTAATGAGACAGGCATGCTATGCAACTTGAACACCGTATCCATGAAAACATCAGCTATCTGAGGGGCAGTGAAAGGATGCTGAAGAGCAACGAAATGTGCATATTTGGTAAAGGGATCAACAAAGAAAATGATAGAGTTATAGGATCCAGAGGTGGGCAAACCTTCGATAAAATCCATGGTGACCACCTGCCAGGCTCCTTTGGGTACCTGAAGTGGCTGAAGCAACCCCGGATATGGCACCCTCTCGGCCTTAGCCTGTTGACAGATGGTACAAGTGGAAACAAACTCTTTGATGTATTGCCGCATACCCACCCATCTGAACAAGGACCGAATCCTGTTATAAGTGACAGGAAAACCTGAGTGGCCTCCAATGGGGCTGGTATGGAAAGCTGATACAATTCTATGATGTAACGTAGGTTGGTCGCCAATCCATAACTTGCCATGAACTCAAATCAATCCCTGAACTAATGAGTAAGGCCCATCAACATGATTAGGAGCAACTGCTAGCTTTTGCAGAATATCTTGTGCCTTGGTATCTTGCTGATAGGAAGAGATAACATCTTGAAGCCAAACCGGTTGAGCAGAAGAAAGCATCAGAAGATGAGCTTGAGTATGAGATCTGCGTGATAGAGCAACTGCAGCACCATTGTCAATGCCTTTGTTATAGACAATTTTGTATTGCAATCCCATAAGCTTGGTAAGAGCTTTATGTTGCCAATTGGTGTGTAAGCACTGTTCATTCAAATTTGTCAGACTTTTGTGGTCCGTTTTGATGACAAACTCCCGCATTTGCAAATAAGAACGACACTGCTCCACTGCTAAGAGAATAGCCAAGTACTCCTTTTCATACACTGACAAAGTACTAGTTTTAGGACCCAATGCTTTACTAACATATGCCAAAGGATGGCCCTCCTGCATAAGAACAGCCCCAATGCCTTTATCGCTTGCATCTGTCTCAAGAACAAACACTTTGGAGAAATTGGGAAGAGCCAAAACTGGGGCAGAAATCAAAGCTTGCTTGAGAGTTTGAAAAGCTTCCTCTTCATTGGGAGTCCAAACAAACAAGGCACCTTTCTTGAGAAGATTTGTCAAAGGTTTACTAATAATTCCATAGTGCCTAATGAACTTTCGGTAGTAACCTGTAATGCCAAGAAAACTTCGGATCTCCTTAACCGTTGTAGGTGCTGACCACTGCTTAATTGCCTCAATCTTACTATCATCCGTGGCAACACCAGAAGCACTAATTACATGCCCAAGGTAAGCAATACGCTCTTGTGCAAAGGCACACTTATATAGCTTTACCTGCCAGTGGTCTTGATGCAAGATTTGCAACACCTCACGCAAATGAACCAAGTGCTCTTTAAAGGACTTGCTATAAATCAAGATATCGTCAAAAAACACCAAAGCACTCTTACGCAAAACTGGTGTAAGGGACTTGTTCATTGCGCCTTGAAATGTACCAGGAGCTCCAGTTAAACCAAACGCCATCACTTTAAACTCATAATGTCCGTGATGAGTCTGAAAAGCTGTTTTGAACTCTTCTCCTGGAGCAAGTCGAATCTGATGATAACCAGCTTTTAGATCCAATTTTGAAAAGAAACAAGCCCCAGACAACTCATCAAGTAACTCATCAATGATGGGCAGGGGATATTTCCCTTTGATAGTCAGAGCATTAAGATGACGATAATCGACCACCATCCGCCAAGTAAAATCACTTTTCTTGACTAAGATAACCGGGGAGGAAAAAGGGCTAGTGCTACGTTGAATTAGTCCTTGAGCCAAGAGCTCAGCCACTTGCTTCTCGATTTCAGTCTTTAGTTCTGGTACCACCCTATAAGGCCTGACAGAAATCGGTTGAGCCCCCGACACCAGTGGTATAGTATGATCGCACGCCCTACGTGGAGGAAGGCCAGTTGGAGACTCAAAAACTGAAGCAAACTCCTGCAGGATAGATGCAACAGCAGGATGCACTGGACTCTGGTCCCCAGGAAGCAAGGCCGATAACTGATGCAGTGTAGAAGTTACTTGCCCATGGAAAAGACCAATTAGAGTAGCTCTTCCACCTAAATGAGGAACATTCATCCACTTTTGGGCCCAGTCGACTAACATAGGACTATGTTGCTCTAACCAATCAATGCCAATGATCCCGTCATAAGTGTTATATGTTGATCCAAATTCTACAAAGTATAGGCCAACTTCTGACGAGTGGAGCGAGGCCCGTCGCCGGGAGGCTTGGGCCGAGTGTAACGAGTCTGAAGTTGGCCCACACCGTGCCCAACGGGGACGCCTGTGGGGGGTACGGTACGGATCGTCAAAGACCTAGGTTTCCACCGATATATAAACCCCTTGTAAGCCGCCGGTTGGGATAAGTTGCATCTGTGAAATCTCCGGCGTTTGTAAACACTCCTCGATATAGTGAAGTTTCGCTGGCTGGCGTCCGTGGTTTTTTTCCTCTCTTTGTTGGAGAGGTTTTTCCACGTTAAATCTGTGTCCCCTTGCTGTGTTTTTCGTTTTCGTTCTTCGTTATCTTCTTGTCGCGATTGTAACAATAAGCTCCCAATGGAATAAACCGGAAATTGGTACTGAATGTGTTATTGTCAGCAGTCCAAGGGCACTGTGCCAGTTGAGCTGTACTCTGAATAATATCACCATTGGCAATTTTAACTGAAAGTGGCTTCACAGTACTGATTCCTTGCAATAAAGCTAGCAATTCTGTGTTCAAAAACGAATGAGTGCTCCCAGAGTCCACTAGCACTTTCAAAGGCATGCCCTGAATTACAATTTCTAGCTGTAATGTTTGATCCGCCACTTCTCTGCCCATAGCAGCTGCTGATACACACATAAGCTGGTTAGGAACAACACCGGCAGCATCTTCACACTCAAAATGATGCTGATCGTCCAACTGCATGAACTCCAACATCTCCTGCACCACGTGCAACTGAATAGAAGCTTTGCATTGATGATCACGTGCCCATTTTTCACCACAAATGAAGCAAAGGCCTTTAGCTTTGCGGAAGGTAGGCAATTGGCTCCATTTTTCTTCAGCAGACGACTGTTTGTAAGGTTCCTTGGCCACCACCTTCTCGTCAGGAAGTTTGACAGCTGCAAGCTTAGGAGTCTAGTGAAACTGATTAGGCCGACGAAAAGGTGTTGACTGATAAGATGGCGATGATGTAGTGGAGACAAATTCAGGCTCCTCTTGTAGTTCCTCAAACAACAGGACTAACTCCACAGCTTTGGCCTTGGTCTTCGGTAGTGCTGACAGACCAAATGTGAGCAATAGGCTAGAATCCTCTCGAACGCTCTCTAAAATTCAGACGATTAGGAGAAATAGTCATCGGCGATGGCCGATCCGCCCAACCACCCTCACAGCCATCGTACGAGTAGTTCCGTCCTAATCCTTCCTAGCCAAATTCCCCAGCTACAAGCCAGCTGGTCTTATAGCTCATCTTTCCCATATGGGATCTGCCAAACAAGTAGGTAGGCGTCGGTCCCTCTTGGGCCTTCCTTGCGGCACATTCAGCCCAACTTCATCATCAGCGTGGCCTTGGTCTTCGGTAGTGCTGACAGATCCCTCGCTCGGCTCCGGTGGATATGGACGGCGCGGTCCTGCAGGGGGCGGCGGTGGGCCGCTGCGGCGGCGTGGCTCTGCGGGCGGCGTCGAGGGGGCACGGCAGGAGGCCGCGGCGGGGGGCGGTGTGGCCGTGGCGCAGCCGCGGGGCGGCTGGCTGCGTGGGCCGTCCGGGCCCAATCTGGGCCGCGAGGGCCGGCTCTGGGCGCGATCGAGTTGGCGCGTGGGAGGAGCGTGCGGCGCCGGCATGGAGGTCCTCGGCGCGGCGGAGGTCCTGGGCGCGAAGGATGTGATGGGGTTGCGGACTGCTGGCTACAGGAGGTTGGCTGCTGTCATCCGACAGCGTGGAGGCCGGGGCGGCGGCGGCGTGTTTGTCGCGGATTGAGGCGCCGTGGCGGGCATGGCTGCGGAGGAGCTTGGTGGCTGGCGGCTTGAGCAGTCTACCTTTCCTGCTACTCTCGCTTCGTGGTCGGTTTGATCTCCGAGGGAAACCTTGCACGGACTTCGGTCGGTGCCGATGACGGCGGCGCCTTCGGACGTCGTTCACCTTCTTGTTGGCGTCGTTGTGGAGCTATCAATCCCGTCTGACATGTGTGGTCCTAAGATCTCCGGGTGAAAACCTATGCTCCATGGGGAGCGGACGGCGGCGGAGGACGCGTCGCTTCCTTGTTGGAGGCGTCGTCTTGGAGCTTTCTTAGCCATCATGGTGCGGTTGGTTCGTGGCGGAAAGGCGGAGTGTCTCGGCGGTCATTGGAGGCGAATGCTGGGGTGGCGGCCCCGGACGGTGGTTGGACGTCGAGGCGGTGACCTTGAACCTCTATGTGGCGATGGTGCTATGGGGCAGGATCATGGCCTTGCATGGTGTTGGGTGATGGCTTGGAGCTGCGCGGGTGGCAGGTCGTCGACCCGGCTGGTTCGTCTTCGGACAACGCGAAGTTCGAACTGGTTGCTACGTCGGGGCGGCGACCCCGGATTTGGTGCAGTGTTCGAGGCCTGCGGTTGGTCGCCTGGGTATTGAGGGCTGCCAGACGGCTGGGTCGCGTGGCGCTGCGGCTTTGGTGCCGAGTGGTGTATGTCGGGGTGGCGGCCCCGGAGCCAGAGGTGTGGGTTTGTGGCAGTTGGTTGCCTTGGGTCATGTGGACGGCGGGCTCCTCGCTTGTGCGGTTTTCGGCCCGGTTTTCCTTATAAATCAGGCATTGTATAGTTTGTGCGGTTTTTGGACACGGTTTTTCTTATAAACTGGGTCATCTCTTCTAATCGAGCGACAGATACGACTGCCTTGGCCTCAATTCAGGATTGAGATGCCTTCGTGCCAAAACTAGTAAATTTAGTGCTCCCTTCGATCCATAATAAGTGTCGCTGATTTAATACTGTACAACTTTATACTAAATCAGCAAACACTTATTATGAATCGGAGGGAGTATCTTTATTGGAGCAAACAAACCGTTTAGAGAGCCTAGAATAAATCTTGTAGCAATTGCCATCGAGTACT
Organism: Avena sativa; assembly: GCA_916181665.1. NCBI lineage: Eukaryota > Viridiplantae > Streptophyta > Magnoliopsida > Poales > Poaceae > Avena > Avena sativa. The sequence goes on along the minus strand of OV702290.1, from coordinate 360,037,657 downwards.
CCTTACTCAGCCCCAACAGTGTGCTAAATATGACCCTGCAATATAACAAAAGATCATTAAGTGATTAGTGAGTTACTGAATAGCAAGATAAAAATTGTTGCAGGTTTAATCAGAGTTCCTGTTGTAATATAATTAGAACTCGTGTTATACTTACACAGAGAACTCGTGTTATACTTACACAGAGAAGATGGAAAATACAATGAGAGGCTTCCGTCCAATACGGTCAGCTACAGTACCCCAAAAAATAGATGAAGTGGCTCTGCCGATCATGTATGAAGAAGCTACATTTGAAAACAGAAACATACACAATTCATTTCTATGTAGTTAAAGACGTCTAAAGTACAATGTCAGATGCGAGCAAAACTATGATGAATTATTTGAACAGAGGAGACAGAAACCATACCAAGAAACCCGGCATAAGATCCAATATCTTCCTCTGTTTTAGCAATGTGGAAGTCTCTAATCTGTAGAACGGGATACAACAAGATGAGATGATCTAGAAAAAAAAAAGAGATATTATTTGCATGAAGTAGGACATATTTTGATCGATACAAGCATGATTATGACTTGCATCTCCGTTCTCCGATGCCATCTCAATGAAACCTATCTTTTTTGGATGTGTGAAATTTAGAGCAAAGTAGTAGTAGTACTAACATCAGGTGGGGGCAAGTTGGCTTGAATCTAGTAGAAAATTAGTTGATGTATTTGAACTAATTTAAAATATTATCTGTACCTTAATTCAATTATAATTACATCCTTTATGTTGGCAAGGATTTGGCCCCACATAATGGTATCTACTTTAGGATCCGTGAACTTTCCTAGGCTGAGTAGGGAATTAAAATAACCTAATCTACTATGCAACTTGATCTAGGGACTAGGGATTAGTTGATGAGGTAGGCCGACAAGAAAATGCATACCATGAAATACATAAAGGGAAAGATTCACGTGATTGGCAGAGCTGAAAGAGACAAAGACGGAGCATATATTGTCAGAAGATGGGGGAAAATATTGTATGTTAGGTGAAAATGCAAGATGTATCATTTTTTTTTTGAAATGAGCATATATTAATATCATGAAAGATACGAATTATACTCGGTCTCTGCAATAACGCAACATCCTAAAAACATTACGGACGCACACAACCCTATTGCAAAATAACAAGAAGAACAGAAAAACAAAACTAAAAGATCCTGCTACGGTGATCAAGACATTGTAGCTGCAACAACAAACACCACCAAGACAACACCCAGAGTCCGCGCTCATAAAACAATGCCTTCAACAAGGACATTGCCAGGCACAACCAATTAAGGTCAGACCTTGGATTTTCACCCTAGAGCAAGTCCGCCTCTCTCAAAACAATGCCTACAAGACCATTGCCAGGCACACCAGTTAAGAATGGCACGCCAAGTACATGATGTTGTCCTTGGAGCCGTAGCCTCCATGAAGGGTTTATTGTGGTAAGACTCGAGCACACAAAGAATCTGGCGAGGTAATGAGCCTCCATTTTAAAGGACCATGATGGCGACCTTGCAGGTGGCGCTCCGCCATCGCCGGCTCACCCTGGCCCCAACCGCCTCTACCCTCCCCATCTCTCTGCCAAGCTTCCCGGGGTCTAGGTACTCATGCCTAGCGGTGAAGGATGAAGGGGAGGAGGGTATGGAGGAGCGGTCCTGTGAGTTGGCATCCTTGGTTGCCTCCCAAGTCCTAGAAGGGGAGGGTTGGGGGTTGCCGCTGGATGCCCAAGCTCGCCGGAAGTCTGAAGAGGAGCTGATCTAAGAGTTCTGGGTTGTCAACACCCGGATTTTTAATTCCAGATGCCCGTTATGCCATACCTCGCAATCCCAGGATTACCATTTTTGCGAGACATAATGGATTGGATATCACAGTACATCATCCATTACAAACCATACATAAGGTCTTACACAAATAAGGATCTCATGATCCAGTCTTTAATACAACAAGCAGCAGAAATAAAAGATAAGCGTAGCGGTGGGGTCCATCTTTAGGGGCACAGGCAATGCTGACGAAGGCAGATAGTCCTAGTTATCGTAGCCGTCCTGATGACCATCCTCTTGATAGTCTCCTTCATAGTCTGGCCATGAGAATAGCCAGGGACAAAAAGCCATGAGTACTCTTTAAGTACTCGCAAACTACTATTAATAGGTACTATAGTCCTAAGTTAAAGTGCTAAATCTAAGCTTAACTCTAAGGTTAAGTTTGAAACCTAAGCTGAGTTCAGAAGCAAAGAAAGATAAAGTAAAGTTCTAGAATCACTTAAGTTGGGAAGCTATTGTCATAAACACAACCCTGTTGTGGTCAAGTCAAAGTTCATCATTCATTTCAAGTTATTTGGAAAACATCTGACAACGAAATAGTATGGCCATTCCAACTGTCCATAACCGCGGACGCGGCTATTCGAATAGTTTGACACTCTGTAGAGGTGGTACACTTTCACCACAAGATTCGATACATTTGTTAGGGATAACCCTGAATCATCATATTTAGTATGCAGATAATCAAACATAACCTTCCCTTTACACACCCTAGTATAAGCACCTCTTCTATGAGCATGGCCTCCGAACCATGACCATCAGTCATCTTGGGCACTGCATAGGTGGACATCATGAGAGGTAGCCTCAGCTCAAACCTCTCCCATGAGGGAACTAATACTAATGCATATAAATTTCCAGCTAAGCCTTACCCAATTCAGGTAATGTGGTTGTACGGTAAATTTGGAATGGTATCGCATCTGAATCCAACCATCAGTTTTATAAAAGGGTTAAGGCTCATGCCTCATCATTTTCATCATCATAAACCAGTGGTGTTTCTCAACACATGTCAAAACATCTCAATAGAATGACTCATCATTCCAAGGTTTTCACAATTCATTTTCACCAATTGTTCCCATCTAAAGTGACTCAAGTTTTTGATCTACTCTAAATTACTAAGTTAAGAGTGTTCACTAAGGTGGAAGGATGGGATCAATCTCATGCCATAGAATGACATCTAAAGGTTTCTAAGTAGGTCAAGTTTTATACTTTTTATGCTACCTTCAAAACAAGTAAAGAACTTTGTCTAAACTAAGGGAGGTAAAACTTGTCAATAAGACTTGAGATACTAATAGGTAAAGGGGGTGTGATCAAAGCATACTTAAGGCATCTTTGCTAAACCATCTAGTTTGATTCTAGTTTGCTAAGTACTACACTTGCAAGGGTTAATCTTAGATATTTCTAGCTTGCTAATGGTAGCTTGCACTGTTAATGGTGGCTTGCCTTGGTTGGTGCAGTGGTTGAAGTTTTCTTCGTCTTCGTCTTCGTCTTGATAGCACTCCTCCTCCTCGTAAGCTTGGTCGGTACTATCTTCTATAAATACATACGGAGTAGACAATCACCAAACAATACTTAACTAGGCTAGATAGCATTCTAAGACACACAATTGATGATCTATTATCATCACAAGTATCACAAGTTTAATTCAATAGTTTCATCCTTTTTAATTTAGAAAAGTAATTTCTACTGATTGAAAATTTAACTAAGATTTAATATTCACCACTTAAAATATGGGATCATGTTGACACATGTCATCACCACATATTCTCACATGTGGGAATGAGATTTAAGGGTTGGATCAATATTACTTTGGTTTAAGTTCATTATTTAATGATTTAAAGTGACTAGAAATGCCTATATATCATTATTTTTGTACTAGTCCAAAGTCACTGCATGTAAACCTTAATATTATTTCATATTTGGATAGATATGATGAAATGTGATTTTTGAGAGTTGGAATCAACTCAAAATCTAACTTGGTTGATTTTATAAAAATGTTGCAAGTTGTAAAAGCTTCTATTTTGTTATTTTTATTAGGAGAGATCTATAACTCTAATTGAATTAAATCCAATGGTCTTGGATAGATCATCTCCATACCTTTCAGAAAAAATTGGTTTCATGCAATTTGGATTTATAAAACTCTTTGAATTGATTTTCAAACTAGGGGACAGAAACTAGATTCAATCTAAAAAGAAAAATCCAGATTTGAACGGGTGGGCTAGCGCGGGAAAAGACTTGGGCCGGCCCACTGGCGCTCCGCGACGTGAGGCTCAGCTGACAGGGGGGTCCCGCTTGTCAGCGGCACTTAACACGTGAAACGGTACGCGCGCTGTGGACCGTAGGATTAGAATGGGAATCTACGGGTGAGGGTCGTCGACGACGAACAGGTTGCCGGCAAGCTCAAACCCTAGCGGCTCGGTGGGGGTCTGCTGGGGACGTACCAGGGCTCCAGCAGGGTCGGTGAGGCGGGCAAATGAACTGGACGACGACAGCGAGGCGAGGCGCGGTTGCGGCGGAGATTGGGGTGGTCGCAATCAGCGGCGCCCTTCTCCTCCAGAGGCGGCTGCTCCGGCTCCAATTCCAGCGAGCTGCTGCTCCCTTTGCTCCGGCTAGAGGTGGGTGAGGTTCAGAGAGGTGAGGGGAGTGGAGTGGTGTGGAGATAAGAGGCTGGGGAGGGCTCCTTTTATAGGCTCGACAGTGAGACCGAGCGGGATGGGCAGGCGACGGTGGCGACATGGCTACGGCGGGGTAGAGGCATGGCTGAGGGTGGCGATCGACGGGAGGTCCCCTGGCGGTGCTCTAGGGATTGAATGCGGCCGTAGGGACGGTGGCATACGGTCTAGGCGAGGTGGCGCTCTGAGCGGCAGAGGCGGCGGTGTCCACGACGAGCGGTGGCTGTGGTGCTTTGGGCGGTGAACGGGGGTGTCTGGGGTGTTCTCCAGGTCGTGGCGGAGAGGCGGGCGCGGGCTGCGGCCAAGGAGCGGTCTGTGCGAGCGGGGACAGAGCGCGCTCTGGGGGTGGCACCGGCATGGTGCGGTGGCACTGGGCGCGTGGTATCCTCGGTGGTCCACTGCAGGGCTGGGCTCGGGCAGGGGACAGGGGGTGGCGGTGAGGTGTGAGCTACCTCCTAGACATGGAGAGAGATGCAAGAGAGGGCTGCTGCGGCGAGTGCACGGTCGGCTGGCGAGAGAGGGCTCGGCATGGCAGTGCAGTGCAGCTAGGAGGTAGGGGAGATGCTGGTGTGGGTCTGGTCAGGCTTGAGGGGGGACAAGATGATCAAGGCACCTCCAAATTGCTAGACAAAATCATCTCAAAACAGTATTAGTTAGGCCAATATGATCTTGCCAGCAAGGTGTTTGATGAAATGGCCGAAAGAGAAAAAGTTTTGAATTTTGGTTTCAAAATTTTTGAGTGATCTCCACTAGTGCTAGGTAGTCTCTAGTTGCAAGGGTTTTGAAAGTGGAGCTCAAATAGATAGGTTTTGAAATAGGGGTGATTTATGCATATGCATTAGATTCAATTTTCAAATGCCAATTAAAATAAGTAAAAGAATGTTTTTAGCAGATCAGAAGGTGGGCCTTGGTACCTCATTATGTGTACTAGAAAGGGGTACAAAGATCAAGAATTGTTTCTGTTAAGAAAAGAGTACTAGAAATAGCCAAAGTAGTGTAGTGGATTAAAATGGCCAAAATGACCATTCCTCCTTTTTAATTCTTTTTGATTTGATTTTCTTTAGGAAAAGTTTGGGGATGATGTAGATGATGTTTAAATCACCTAAGAAACATTTTACAAGCATTGGATCACACAATCATGGCAATTCAAACAACTCCTATTTTAAATGCACACATATATGAATGCTTTCATTTTAAACTTGGAAAAGTTTTTGTTAACCCTATTTTTGGTTGATTTGATCTTGATAAGCTTGGATTGAAGTTTTGGGATGTTACATGGGTGGATGCGGGGTTTCCTACACTAGCCTCAAGATTCTGGGAGAGGAAATCTAGATCGCCGCCATCATCGCCAGAAGGTGAGTCTGATCTTTCGTTCTGCAGGTCCATGTTGATCGCTGCTTCGAAAGAGATGGGCTCTACAGCGACAGAGGACGGCTCTGAACCGAGTCGGCTGACAGTTTGAGGGATTAGTGTCGCGTCGGCGTTGATGCCTCCGAAGGACAGACCGCGAACATGGAAAGGAACGAGAATCAAGAGGTGGTGCGGCCCTTTACCAAGACCGCGGTGCACGCTGCCGGCAGTCCTAGGCCAGTTCTTCCTGAAGGAGTTATGCCCTAGAGGCAAATAATAAAGTGTATTATTTGATATGACTCCTATATGTTCATAATATGTTTCATACGGTGCTATAACTTTGTTAATATGAAACATTAATACACGTGTGGTATGTAAACAAACCGTGTCTCTAGTTACCTTTAGCGAACTAGTTCATTGGTCATGAGGATGATCTAGGTTTCAAGATCATGGGCATTTATGCCAATTGACAATGGGGTCATGTTATTAGTTGAATAACATGATAGACAAATATCCGACCGTTATATATTGAATGAGATCTAGTTACAAAGTTCACCATTGATGATAAAACATAGAGAACCTCACAACCTGATCCTTTGACTATGAGGTAATGAAAATCACCATTCCGGAGGAATCTTAGATGGTTATCAAGAGTCATCTTGCAAAAGGGTGATCAAAAAGGTGCCACTCAGGTTTTCCGAAGGGATGCGTAGAGGAGTACATATCAAGACCAGGATTTGTCTAGTCCATGTAACAGACAGATACATGTGGCCATCTCGGTGACGTTGCATTAATGAAGCTTGCAAGCATGTGACTTGGTCACGGAATGCAACGACATGAGAACGAGTAAATAAGTTCATTGGTAACGAGACCGAACTAAGGTATAGGGATACCGAAGATCAAGTCTCAAATGAATTAGGTATCATATGACAAAGGGAATGGGAAACGACTATCTCACGGTTCGAGCGATTGTATTCGTGAAACACACGGGGGTCACATGGCCATCTAGGTCCCTCTGTTGATCATTGATGTGAGAGTAGTCTCAATCATGTTCGGAGTGTTTCTGAACCGAAGGATGTCACGCTTAAGGGTAGGGACGCTTAGGGTAGATGAGGTATCGTAGGAGAAATAGAGAAAGAGAAACCGGAATAGTTTCGGGTAACATCCGATGGAGATCGGAAGGGGTCCGGAAGGTGTTCTGGAATGAAGGAATATTACAATATGTGTATTTGAATATTAATTGGAGAATTAATATTAAATATATATTTTATTTTATTATTAAAGGCATCATAATGCTAATGGTGTTGGAAATATGCCCTAGAGACAAATAGTAGTAAGGACTATTATCATATTTCATACAATTTATGATTAAGTTTTATATCATGCTATAACTGTATTGAGCAATACACGTGTGATATACAAACAACCAGGGGTTCCTAGTGAAACTCTAGTCACTGGTTCATTGGTCAACAGATGATCATGTTTCCTGATCATGTGGCATTTATGCCAGTTGGAAATGGAGTCATCTCATTCCGAGAATGAGATGATGAACCAATACCCAACCTAAACATCATGACCCGATCATGTCACGAAGTTCAAGTTATGATGATTAGAAATGGATCCTCGTAGACTATTCCTTAGACCGTGAGGCTATATCAATCACTGTCTCCCAAGAGTGCTTAGATATCATCAAGCGCCACTTGGTAATACAGTGGTTATAAAGGTGTGTTCAGGTACTCGGAGGAAACCGTAGAGGCAATATATGTCAAGAGCGGGATTTGTCCGTCCATGTGACGGGAAGATACTGAAAGGGCCCACTCGGAGAGGTTATATCCAATAGCTACGCAGCGTGTGATTTGATCACAGGGATATCACTTGTCAGAACGAGTCAAGTAGCGTTGTTCAATAACGAGATTGAACATGACATGGTGATGTCATTGATCAGATCTCGGGCAATTCAAGTATCGAGAGACAAAGGGAATAAGACACGAATGTCCCGGTTCAAACGACGAAAGATCTTCATGGAACGCACAGGGGTCACATGGCCATCCAGGTCCCTCTGTCGATCATTGGTCCGGGAGTGTCCCGACCATGTCTGGAGTGTTCCCGAACTGTGGGTATCACGCTTAAGGGCTTGATGATTCTTAGAGAGTGTTTATAGGATCGGTAGAATCATCGAAGAATAGTAGAGAGAAAACCGGAAGGGTTTCGGTAAGTCCGGAGGATGTCTGGAGTGGAGGTGGAAGTGTTCCATAACCACGGAGGTTGAATAATATGTGAGTGAATGTTAAATATTTATTTAATCATTTATTCATAATTATTTAATAAAGAGAAAAATCAATTTAAATGGTTAAAGGCTTAATGGGCCAATTCCTGGAGGGGAGAGGGTGCATTAGGGAAAGGAGAGAGGGAGAAGGGGCCAAGGGGGTGGTCGGTGCCCTGGTGGGCCAACCCCCCGCACCCCCCCCGCGCGGGGCCCATGGGGGTGGCCGGCGGTGCCACCCCTCCCCCCTCCTCTCCTTTAGTCCCACCCCGGGACTTTGAGGGAGGTAGTACCTCCCCTCCCCCTATATATAGTGGGGGTATTTGGCCAAATAAAATACACCAATAATCAATAAAGGTCTTCTCACTTTTGGGAGGACCTCTAATTGATATTTTCTCTCTCCCCCTCTCTCTCTCTTGACCATGGTCCCAAGTCTGGACTGCGCGAACGAGAGACATCTTCACCGCGGAGCGTCGTCGCGCTGCAGGATTCGGATCCGAGAGCTCTACTTCCACAACTGCTGCTGGATCAGGGAAGCGGGAGTCATCGTCAGGCACCGGACGTGTGTAACTCCCCGCGAGGTGTCGCACTTGAGGCACTCAAGTCGTTGGAGCCACAGGAGCGCAAGGACTTCATCACGACCTTGAGGTCGGCTTCGGCTCGTCTACATCAACCACGCTCTCCTGAGTGTTGACAACGCTTTTCGATCTTCAAGGGTAAGTTCACGAAAAGCCCCTCCCGTTACTGTATTACTAATATATAGGTCCTGACAGTTTCAGGGGTTCAGGGGCGTAGAGTAAAATTTTATTGTTTTCATACGCGGAACCCCTACAAATGGGCCTCACCCGAAGGAAGGCCCAATAGGGCATGGCGCCTGGGGAGAGGGGGCCAGCCGGCCTAGGCTTGGTGGGCCACCCCAATGGGGCCCACCTAGGGCCGACGGCTTCCCCTAGGTGGCTGGCGGGTGTGGGGGTTAGTCCCACACCGCCTGGCCCTAGGGTGGTGCACCCTCCTCCCACTATATATAGGGGTCCCCCTCCCCCTTTGGAATCACCCCATTCCCTCTCATTCTCTCTCTATCATCCATTGAGGGCTTCTCCATAATATTGGGGAGGACCTCGTGGGTGAGTTCTTCACCTTCACACCACCATCGTGTGATCTGCGATCCGGCATCTACTTCTTCCACTGCTTGGCTGAATTGGAGTCCGGTTGACATCTCCTACACCGGACGTGTGACGAACTTCGGAGGCACCACACTTGGGGTGCTGCTCGTCTTCATCAATATACGCCCTCCTACGTAAGGCGTGCCTCGGTCTTCAAAGGTATGAATACCGTATCCCTTCTCCATTACTTATGTCTACATAGTATAGATCCTGGTATTAGTGTTCGAGTAGATAGAAGTTTTTTGTTTTCTGCTACGGAACCCTTAAGTGGTATCAGAGCAGGTCTATGGGTAGACATGTCGTACGAATAGAACACATAGCAATATGTGGGCATTGATTCTCTAGTTTCTACCCTCTTTTAATGTTTTTGTTCATATCACGGCACTATTTGATGAAGCGACCCCCAACCAACGTTATGTGCTGATTCATGAGACTGGTCCACGAATCAAAGTGGCTTAGGGGGGTGTTTGTCTCTGTACAATAGTTGATATGGCATTGACATTGGAGGGCCCTGAAAAGGGAAGAAGAATGGCAATCATTGAATCCATGTTGTAGCTCCACGTTCGTAGGTGGGAAGGGGTTCTTCTGCGAAAGCCCTAAAGCCGCGTAAAACTTGCAATAGATAATATAGAAGCATCTATTTTTATTATCACATAGGGGTAAGTATTATAACATGGCAATGACAAGTTTATGAAACTTTCATTGAAACTATTGATGATGATCAAAATGCTATAACCACGTCATAACACTTTACTTTTGAAGTATTACTTATTATGTTGGTATACTTATATTAGACGGTAGCATAATAAGATAATCCCTCATAGTATTCCAGTTATCGTATTCCCCTTGTGTGTGCACCACCAAGAAAGTTCTTCGGTATGAGGCGCCCTACGGTGAGTAGGGGTCAGACATATCTACGTTCACATACAATGGGTGTAAGCCATGTTGCACTACGCACACAAGTTAGAACTGGCAAGCCTAGCATGTTACAGAGACGTGGTCTCCGAATACAGGAGACAAAAAGGTCGAGCATGAATCACATAGTTGATGTGATCGACATTGGGGAATGTCCACCCTTGATACTGCACTGATGGCCGTGATGATCGGGGGAGGTGCAGGGGATTGGGATCATGTGATCACTAAATGAGTAGAGGGATGTTCGTTTAAGTGGGAGTTCTTTTAATTAAAACTTGAACTCATTATTCTGAACATGGTCTAAACACTTTGCAAATCCATTGTAGATGTCTCGCCCACCCACCTTCAACCTTAGCACTTTCCTCGAGAAGGACAAGCTGAAAACTGATGGAACCAACTTCACCGCATGGTTCCACAATCTTAGGATCCTCCTAGTCCCCTACAAGTTGACTTATGTCATCGAGGATGATCTTCTGGCTAAGCCTGCAGAATCTGCCTCCCAGGATGAAAAGAATGTCTGGCAGTCCAAGGCGAACGATTTCTCCCTCATCCAGAGTGGAATGCTCTATGCCATGGAGCCGGAGCTTCAAAAGCGTTTTGAGAAGATGAATGCTTTTGAGATCATTGAGGATCTCAAGGCCGTCTTTGCTCCACAGGCCTGTGCAGAGAGGTATGATGCTTCCGAGCTCTTCTTCTCTGCTAAAATGGAAGAGCACAGTAGTATAAGTGAGCACGTGGTAAAAATGTCTGGCTACATTAAGCGTTTGAATGCCCTGGATTGCAAAATCCCGAAGGAGCTCGCAATTGATAGGGTGATGCACTCGCTGCCCCTATCTATAAGAGCTTTGTGATGAACTACAACATGCAAGGGATGACTAAGACTCTTGCTGAGGTGTTCGCCATGCTCAAAACTGCTGAGGTTGAAATCAAGAAGGAGCACACGATGTTGATGGTCAATAAGACCACCAATTTTAAGAAGCCAGGGCAAAAGGGAAAGGGCAAGGGCAAGAAGTCCAAGAGGGATGGCAAGATTGTTGCCAGTACCCCAAAGACTGCCAAACCTGGCCCTAAGCCGGGCACAATGTGCTACTACTACAAAGGGGATGGGCACTGGAAACGCAACTACCCCAAGTACCTTGAAGACAAGCGAGCTGGCAAGATAGCCGCCAAGGACAAAGGTATATATGATATACATGTTATTAATGTATTCCTTACAAGCGCTAGGAGTAACACCTGGGTATTTGATACCGGGTCTGTTGCTCACATTTGTAACTCTCAGCAGGATCTGCAGAGTAGGAGGCTCCTGAGGAAGGACGAGGTGACGATGAACGTCGGCAATGGTTCGAGAGTCGAAGTGATGGCCGTCGGCACCCTGAATCTCCGTCTACCGTCAGGATTACTGTTGGTTTTGAATAAATGCTACTATGTACCCGCATTGAGTATGAATATTGTGAGTGGGTCTTGCTTGTTGCAAGACCGGTATTCGTTTAAATTAGGAACAAATGGTTGTTCAATTTATATAAATGATGTTTTCTATGTCCATGCTCCTGTGTGTGATGGTTTATTCTTACTTGATCTTGATTGTAATACACACATCCATAGTGTTGATGCTAAACATTGTAAGCATAGTGATGATAATTCCATGTTTATGTGGCATTGCCGTCTTGGTCACATTGGCATAAAACGCATGAAGAAGATTCATTCATAAGGGCTTCTTGGATCATTGGATTTCGAATCCCTTGATACATGTGAGCCGTGCCTCATGGGAAAGATGACTAGGAAACCATTCTATGGGAGAGTGGAGAGAGCTGTAGACCTACTAGGAATCATACATACGGATGTATGTGAACCAATGAGCATCTCAATGCGCAATGGTTATCGTTACTTTGTTACCTTTACTGACGACTTAAGCAGATATGGATATATCTACTTAATAAAGCATAAGTCTGAAACCTTTGAAAAGTTCAAGGAATTTCAGAAAGAAGTAGAGAATCAACTTAACAAGAGAATCAAGCATCTTCGATCGGATCGAGGAGGTGAGTATTTGAGTTATGAGTTTAACATGCACTTGAAGGACTGTGGGATTATCCCATAGCTTACGTCAGCCGGAACACCACAGCGTAATGGTGTGTCGGAACATCCTAAGCGAACCCTATTAGATAGTGTGCGGTCCATGATGTCTTTAACTTATTTGTCTGTGTCTTTTTGGGGATACGTGTTAGAAACCGCTGCTTTTATTTTAAACCGAGCACCATCGAAATCCGTGGAGACAACCCCATATGAGATATGGTATGGACAAAAGCGAAAGTTGTCATTTCTAAAAGTTTGGGGTTGTGAGGCTTATGTTAATAAACTGCAGCCTGACAAACTCGAACCCAAATCGGAAAAATGTATCTTTGTGGGATATCCAAGGGAAACCGTTGGGTATACTTTCTACAACCAAGCCAAGGGCAAAACGTTTGTCGCAAGAACCGGAACCTTTCTCGAGAAAGAGTTTCTTGCTAAAGGAGTGAGTGGAAGGAGAATTGAGTTACATTAATTGTTGACCCTTCTCTCCAAATTCCGAGGAGCGCAACGGAAGCTATTCCGAAACCGCTCTCTAGCATGGAGGAAGAGCCCATTGATGATGATCAAAACAACAACGTCGAGACTCCTGAGGTTCGCAGGTCTACGAGAATATGTGCCACTCCTGATTGGTACAGTAGCCTTGTAATGTCTATCATCCTAGATGAACAGGAAGAACCTACAAACTACAAAGAAGCTATGGATAGTGTTGACTCCGAGAAATGGCTGGAAGCCATAAAATCCAAAATAGGATCCATGCATGATAACCAAGTTTGGACCTTGGTGGATCTTCCAGAAGTCCGCAAGGCCGTGGAAAATAAATGGATCTTTAAGAAGAAGACATGTGCAAATGGTAATGTGACCGTTCACAAAGCTCAACTTGTCACAAAGGGTTTTCGACAAATTCAAGGAGTTGATTACGATGAGACTTACTCTCCCGTAGTGATGCTTAAGGCTGTCCTGATTTTAATAGCAATTGTTGCACATTTCGACTATGAAATTTGGCAGATGGATGTCAAGACAGCATTCATCAATGGTCACATTGATGAAGAGTTGTATATGATGCAACCGGAAGGTTTTGTTGATCCTAAGGATGCTAGAAAGGTATGCAAGCTTCAATGGTCCATTTATGGATTGAAGCAAGCATCTCGGAGCTGGAACCAACGTTTTGATCAAGTGATCAAGAGTTTTGGATTTGTCCAAAATCAACAAGAGTTCTGTGTTTACAAGAAAGCGAGTGGGAGCTCAGTTGTTTTCTTAGTAGTATATGTGGATGACATATTACTCATGGGAAACGATGTGGATCTTATGAAAAGCGTGAAAGCATATTTGAATAACCAATTTTCCATGAAGGATCTAGGTGAAGCAGCATACATATTAGGAATCAAGATCTATAGAGATAGATCAAGGCACCTAATTGCATTAAGTCAGAGTACTTACATCGAAAAGATTTTGAAGAGGTTTAAAATGGAAAACACCAAAAGGGGTTTCACACCCATGATGAAGAATTGCAAAATGAGTATGACTCAATGTCCTGTAACGGATGATGATAGAGAAAAGATGTCTTACATCTCCTATGCCTCAGCCATAGGATCTATCATGTATGAAATATTAAGTACACGACCTGATGTGGCATTGGCTCTTAGTTTGACGAGCCGATACCAAAGTAATCCAGGCCCGGATCACTGGAAAACTGTAAATAATATCCTAAAGTATCTGAGAAGAACAAAGGATATGTTCCTAATCTATGGAGGAAGTGATGAAGCTCTAAACTTAACGGGTTACGTGGATGCGAGCTAGAACTCAGATCATGATGACTCGAAGTCTCAAACAGGATTTGTGTTCCTAGTGAATGGTGGGGTGGTAAGCTAGAAGAGTAAGAAGCAGCCGGTGGTGGCACAATCTTCGATGGACTCTGAATACATTGTTGCGGCCGATGCAGCAAATGAAGTTGTTTGGCTAAGGAATTTCATCATCAAACTGGGAGTTTTTCCAAATGCGCAAGACCCCGTGACGATCTATTGTGATAACACGGGAGCTATTACAAACGCAAAGGAACCAAGGACTCATTCCACAGTCAAACACATCAAGCTTAGATTTCACGTCATCCGACATAATGTTGACGAAGGTGAAGTCAAGATTTGCAAAGTTGATACGGAACTGAATATGGAAGATCCTTTGACTAAAGCTCTCCATCAGGAAAAGCACGAACAACACTGAGATTCCTTGGTGTTAGGTTCCTGCCTATTGTAAACTAGTTTTGTTTGTACTCTAGTGCAAGTGGGAGACTGAAGGAGTTATGCCCTAGAGGCAAATAATAAAGTTTATTATTTGATATGACTCCTAGATGTTCATAATACGTTTCATATTGTGCTATAACCGTGTTAATACAAAACATTAATACACGTGTGGTATGTAAACAGACCATGTCTCTAGTTACCTTTAGCGAACTAGTTCATTGGTCATGAGGATGATCTAGGTTTCAAGATCATGGGCATTTATGCCAAGTGACAATGGGGTCATGTTATTAGTTGAATAACATGATAGACAAACATCCGACCGTTATATCTTGAATGAGATCTAGTTACAAAGTTCACCATTGATGATAAAACACAGAGAACCTCGCAACCTGATCCTTTGACTATGAGGTAATGTAAATCAACATTCCGGAGGAATCTTAGATGGTTATCAAGAGTCATCTCATAAAAGGGTGATCAAAAAGGTGCCACTCAGGTTTTCTGAAGGGATGCGTAGAGGAGTACATATCAAGACCAGGATTTGTCTAGTCCATGTAACGGACAAATACATGTGGCCATCTCGGTGACATTGCATTAATGAAGCTTGCAGGCATATGACTAGGTCATAGAATGCAACGACATGAGAACGAGTAAACAAGTTCATTGGTAACGAGACCGAACTAAGGTATAGGGATACCGAAGATCAAGTCTCGAATGAATTAGGTATCATATGACAAAGGGAATAGGAAACGACTATCTCACAGTTCGAGCGATTCTATTCGTGAAACGCACGGGGGTCACATGGCCATCCAGGTCCCTCTGTTGATCATTGATGTGAGAGTAGTCTCAATCATGTCCAGAGTGTTTCCGAACCAAAGGATGTCACGCTTAAGGGTAGGGACGCTTAGGGTAGATGAGGTATCGTAGGAGAAATAGAGAAAGAGAAACCAGAATAGTTCCGGGTTACATCCGATGGAGATCGGAAGGGGTCCGGAAGGTGTTCCGAAATGAAGGAATATTACAATATGTGTATTTGAATATTAATTGGAGAATTAATATTAAATATATATTTTATTTTATTATTAAAGGCATCATAATGCTAATGGGACTCACCCGAAGGGAGGCCCAATAGGGCATGGCGCCTGGGAGAGGGGGCCAGCCGGCCTAGACTTGGTGGGCCGCCCTAATGGGGCCCACCTAGGGCTGACGGCTGCCCCTAGGTGGCCGGCGGGTGTGGGGGTTAGTCCCACACCGCCTGGCCCTAGGGTGGTGCGCCCCCTCCCACTATATATAGGGGTCTCCCCTCCCCCTTTGGAATCACCCCATTCCCTCTCATTCTCTCTCTATCATCCATTGTGGGCTTCTCCGTAATATTGGGGAGGACCTCGTGGGTGAGTTCTCCACCTTCACACCACCGTCGTGTGATCTGCGATCCGGCATCTACTTCTTCCGCTGCTCGACTGGATCAGAGTCCGGTTGACGTCTCTTATATCGGATGTGTGACGAACTTTAGAGGCACCACACTTGGAGTGCTGCTCGTCTTCATTAATATATGCCTTCCTGTGTAAGGCGTGCCTCGGTCTTCAAAGGTATGAATACCGTATCCCTTCTCTGTTACTTATGTCTACATAGTATAGATCCTGGTATTAGTGTTCGAGTAGATAGAATTTTTTTGTTTTCTACAATGGAACCCTTCACTTCCCACCGGCGGAATTCATGTTGTCTGCCTCGACGGAATTGTCCTTGCCGGTGATCGAGCGGCCGCTTGCTCATTCGTCGGTGATTGATTTCCCACCGTTGCCGGGCGTAGTGGAGCAAGCGAATCGGTCCGCTGCGGTTACTGCCATTGATCACGGAAGAATTCAAGCGGTGGCCACGCTAGCTGGTGGGGCCCCTGTACGCGAGATCCCCGGTGAGCGTTCGAAGTAGGCGTACCTTCCCAGGTTGTCTTGTTTTTTTAGAACAAGACTGAAACTATCGGGGATCTTCCGCTCGTACGCGCAGGTGGTTTTGTCACCGACGCCATCTGGACCGGCATCTTCCATGGCAGGACCGCCACCGGGAATGCTCGGAATGCCAGGGGCGCCGTTTTCGCCGGGATTTAGGCCGCCACAGGGCCAGCTTCGTCCTCCTGTTCCACCCCTTCCTTGACAACTAGGGTGGGGCAGGGGATGTTCGGCCCTTTGTCCGGGCCTGTCTTTGGTGTCCAGCGGTAGCAACCGCCGATGTATGCTGCCGCAGGAGCCTCCGTCCCCTACTTCCCCATCCCAGCCGCCGCTAGCATCATCAGGTCCACAACAGACTAGTGCAGCGAGGAGGATAGCTAAGAAGAAGAATAAGAGGAAGACTGGAGCAGCTGGGAAGGGGTTGTCGACACAAGCTGAGACAACACAGGTGCTTCCGCCACTGGGTACTCAGCTTCCGACCATCAATTCTGCCCATGTTCCATCCCAAGGTACAGTGACGCACGAGACTACAGCTATTTCGGAGACAGTGGGGAAGACACAGTCATCACCAAGGTATGGTGTTCCAAATACCAGGTTAACTCACATTTGTCGAAGGATTGCACTGTTCAACGCTATTGCTGCATTTGTGACAAAGACAATCATGGCACATGGAGATGCCAAGTTCTAAAACAGCCGAAACCTGTTGCGACCTTGTATGGTTCAGGGAATGCTCAAACAATGTTCTATCAGTTTCCAGATGCCTTATTTAAAGACAACCTTGCACAAGGACCCTCGACTACTGCCCTTGTATCAGTAACATGTGAAGGAACTATTTCTGCAACCGAAGTACGTGATCAGGTTGCAAGGTTGTGCCCATCAAATAAATAGTGGATCTGGGATGCAGTGCCTGCTGGGGATAGGACATTCAACATTTCTCTTCCATCTCAGGAGGACATGGACCATTGTGACGACATGGAGTTCATGGTATTGTCTAATAAAGCCATGTTATCAATCACTGCCTAGAGGAGGGACCAAGTAACACCGGCTTTTGAGTTACACCAGGTATGGGTGCATGTCACCGGGTTTCTCATGAGCTGCGGCACTTCCTGTGACTTTGGGGAGTAGGGTCTCTCATCGGTCAGACTCTAGCCAGGTATGGGTGCATGTCACCGGGTTTCTCATGAGCTGCGGCACTTCCTGGGACTTTGGGGAGTAGGGTCTCTCATCGGTCAGACTCTAGATGTGGACATGTTCATCCTCAGGCGACGTGCGCAGGTCCGTATTCTCGTAGGCATGATTGATACAACGGCCGTCATAGATGACACCGGAGGGTACTCCATTTTTTCATCAAACCTGGTTGTCAAGTTGAAGGGATATGAGTTCACTTATGAGCTAGAAAAGGAGGATTTTTTGCCGGAACCGGACTTCAAGCCTTTTATGTGGAAGAAACCCGAGGATGAATCTGATGGCAGAGGCAATGGAAATTTGGGTGGTGATCTTTCAGGGGCTAACAAAAGATCAAAAAAGGCCAAAATGCGACATCATCATCTTTGCAACAGCAACACCAAGGTGGGCCGGTTCCTATGATGACGGCGACGGTTATTAGCAGTCGATCAACGTCTGGCATTCTAGCAAACGCCCAACCACCTCTCCACTGCGCCCGTCTGGGTCGGGCCAGACCATCATCTACTCGAGGAGGCTAGCCGGTGCACGCCAGCAGATGGCCAAGAACGTAGCGCCGCGTGCGACTACCCCAGATAGGAGCAGGGCCTTGACCTGGGCTGGTGCATCGCAGGGGAAGCAAGTTGTGGACCAACAGGTAATAGCACACGAGGCTCACCTACAGCATGACGTGCTAGCTAAAGCTACCAATGATCAGGATCTAGAGGCTGCTGGGTCCCGTGCCTTGCCAGTACATCATGCAGAGCAGGGAGGCAGGTCTACTACGACATCCCTGTCCACTATCACCGCATCGTTCATGCTGTCATCTTCACCGTAACCGCGTACTCCGCTCGGGAGTTTGTGGCGGCGAGTACCACCCCGCTAAGGCGTATCGGGTGACACCATCTAGCAGAGGACGGGCTACTCCTACAGATGAGGACTCCCTCAGGAAGGCTATGCGCCTTCAAGATAATCGGAACCTCGACTTCTCACAAGGTATATCGACAACTAAATCTTTCCTGACTTTCCCTACTGCATGTTTTTCTTCCAATATGAATGCGTTAGGAGTCAGTTTAGGATCTAGTGTCGATAAAGATCATATCTCGATTAATGCTTCGAAGCAGATAGAATTTGATAGAAGCAAAGTTACTCCGAAATACCCGACTGATACCGAACTTGATGATGAAGAGGATGATGTTACCTATGATGGTAAGCTCCTCTCACATTTAGTCGGTACGGTGTCGGAGGTGAGGATGGATGAGAAGAGGCTAGGGCCCTTTTGTGATCTAACGACATTCGCTCATAAATCCAAGTCTCACAGAATTAATAAAACTAAAATACCATCCAAAAGGGCAAGAAAGCCTAAATCTCCTATTATTTCCTTATGAGAGGTGATACGTCCATTTTGCATCACTATTCTATGTCTTAATTCACTATTATTCATTGATATATTTCGTATTGAGAGGTGATACTAGAAGACCCATTTTGCATCACTATTATGTCCATTTTGCATCACTATTCCATTTTTCATCTATTTTTGCATGGTTGATGACTTTTGGAGCATGGACCGCTGTAGTCAGGATTCTGATGGAAAAGGTGCTGTTTGGAGGCAAAATTCGCGAAGATCAGAAAATCCAGAAAAATATACGGAAAATCCTATTTTTCTAGAAGACTCATGATGCTAGAAGATGGAGTGGAGGTGGGCCACAGGGGGCCCACACCACCCCATGGCGCGGGCAGGCCTAGGCCGCGCCTAGGAGTGGTGTGGCCGCCCTGGCCTACTCCAGCCTCTCCCCTCTGGCGTATATCAACCTCCCAAAACCCTAAGACTCGGGGAGCGACCACAGAAAGATTCCGCCGCCTCTGCGGGGTGGAAAACACCGAGAGAGAAAGATCTCTCCGGCAGACAGATTTCTGTCGGGGGAATCCCTTCCCGGAGAGGGGAGATCGTCGCCATCAACACCATCATCAAGCTGGACTTCATCGGGATCATCATCATCATCATCACCACCATCATCACCATCAGCACCCTCATCACCATCTCCATATTGCTGTAACAATTGCGTTGAATCTTGCATAGTTCATAGGGGAAACTTTCCCGGTGTTGATTACTTTTTGTAGTTGATGCTATTGAGTGAACCGTTGAATTATTGTTTATGTTCAGATTGTTATACATCATTATTCCATCTCTGATCATGATCCATATGATGTCTCGTGAGTAGTTCGTTTTGTTCTTGAGGACATGGGAGAAGTCTTGTTGTTAGTAGTGGAGTTGTGTTGAGAAAGATTCAATAGATTGTTATTTAAGTTGTGGTGTACTTCTTCTAGTGGTGTCATGTGAACGTCGACTACATGACACTTCACCTATATGGGCCTAGGGGAATGCATTGTGTATTTGGCTACTAATCGTAGGGGTTGCCAGAGTGACAGAAACCTGAACCCCCGTTAGGAAACCATTGCACAAGGGACGTAAAGGTCTTAGAGTTTAAAGCTATGGTTAGGTTTCTACCTTAATTACTTTCTTGTACTTACGGATGTTTGCAAGGGGTTTAATCACAAGTATGTATTAGTCTTGGATGGGGCGGTACATTAGCACAGGTTCACCCACACAACACTTAGCAAGCTAGAGAAGATTAATCAGCTATATGAAGCGAAAGCACTTGACAGTCTTCCCATGTGTCCTCGAGAATGTTTGGTCATCTATAGAAATACAATCGGCTTGTCCTTTGCTGCATAAAGGATTGGGCCACTTGCTGTATTTATTCCTACTGTCTTTTACTTACTCGTACTTTGTTTACTTGCTTTATCAAAAAACCCTAAAAATCCGTTTGCTAAGTATTTACAGAGAATTCCTGATCCATACCACTAGCCAACACCTTCTGCTCCTCGTTGGGTTCGACACTCTTACTTATCGAAAATACTGCGATACACCCCTATACTTGTGGGTCATCAAGACTATTTTCTGGCGCCGTTGTCGGGGAGTGAAGCGCTATTGGAGAGTGGAACTGGTAAAGGAAACTTCTACTGTGAGTATTGTTTACTTCTGCTAGTTGCTTTATTTTCGTTATGGATAATTCGCTGAGTTTCTTATTTGGTAATGCTACTACCACTGCTAAGGTAGTAGATAAGCCACCACCTGCTGAGAAAGATGTTTTCAAAATACCTACAAGAATTATTGATCATGTTATGGATAACTATTATGTTGGGGATGGAACTATCCATCCCGGTGATCATTTACTCTTTATACACGAATTATGCGGGTTGTTCAAGTGTGCAGGTATTACTACAGATCAAGTTAAGAAGAAGTTATTCTCATTATCACTAAAAGGAAGAGCTGAGGAATGGTATAAGCTACTGAAGAATGGTCAAGCTCTGGAATGGGAGGAAATAGTGCCTCTCTTTTATTCAAAGTTTTATCCTCCTAGTGAGATTCATAAAGATCAGAATCAAATATACAACTTTTGGCCTCTTGATGTAGAGAGTACAGCTCAAGCTTGGGGGAGATTGAAGTTACTAATGCTCAAATGTCCCATTCATGAGCTCCCCAACAATATTATTATCAATAACTTCTATGCAAGGCTCCCTCTACATGATAAAGATCTATTGGATGCTTCTTGTGCTGGATCATTCACTCGCATGGAAGAAGAAGCTAAATGGGACCTTCTAGATCGTATTCATGACAATGCTGAAGCTTGGGAGAATGACAAAGGTAGAAAGTCAGGTATAAATTATGATTATGAATGCATTGAATCTTTTATGGGAACTGATGACTTTCAAAATATTAAAAATGCTTATGGTCTAGACTCTCAAGCTATTGCTTCTTATTTTAAGGCTTTTGCTTCCTATATTGAAGTGCCTAAAAAGAAGTGGAATAAGTATCATGAGCCTTATAAAGATATTGCTAAGAGTGTTCCTTCAAGAAATACTGAAGTTTATACTTCTAATCATGTTTTACCTGAACCTTATATTGAGAAAATGCCTTTTCCAGTTAAGGTAAAGGAACATTCTATGATAGCTAGTATGGTTAATGAAAGTACTAGTAAAGCTGTTGAACCTGATAAACAAATGGTTGATGAACCTATAGTAGCAAATGTGAAAGACTTTGTCACTAAGTATGAAAAAGAGGGACACACTATCCTTTGTAAGGATACCTCTAATATTGTTTCACAAAGTAGTGTTATGAGAGCTAATATTCCCGTGTTTTCTGTTAGAATAAGTTATCATTGCTATGATGGTCCTTGTGATAGCTATATTGTTAAGTTTATGCATGATACTGAAAGTTACTATGAGAGAGGGAACAGTGTTCTTATGTATCTCAATAATATCAAGTTTCCTCGTTTTACGCTGAAAGTTTTTATGTTACACTTCTTTTGCCTTCTTATGCAAGTTGCCTTTGGTTTCAATAACTTGTTTGTTTACAAAATTCCCTTGCATAGGAAGTGGGTTAGACTTAAATGTGTGTGTTTTTGCTTCTTAATGCTCTCTTTCACTTCAATTCATATCCCTATGAGAGCTTCTTCAAAATTATCATGCCCATCTTAATGGCTTTAAAGAAAGAGCTTTATGGGAGACAACCCAATTTGTTTTGGCTTTCAATTTTTTTTTGTTTCTTTGAGTCTTGAAAGTTATTAATTCGGTAATAACCGCTCCTTATCCGTTTTGTTTGGTTTTTGTGTCAAGATCAACCTCTAATGAGAGAGAAGTAAGATTTGGGGAAGTTGCTGTCCCGAAACAGATTTTTGTGCTTCACCGTAAAAATTCGTGAGAGATCTCTCTATGTCGGATTGAGCTGTACTTTTTTGTGCTTCTGCCCCAGGTTGTTATTTAACTTTCGTTAGTTTTGCACTTTTTGATTTGAGCAACAGAAGATTTTCGAAAAAATTGATCTTTACCTGCTGGTCTGTTTTGACAGATTTTGCCAATCTTGCATTTGCTTCTTTATTCGATTTCCTTCTTGAATTTTTTTTGGGTTTTCGGAAGGAGTTGCTACAGTAGCTTTTGTTTTGATGGTTTTCAGTTGAAGTTGGACTCAAAAAGTTTTATCACTTCACTTATACTAATGTTGCTAATAAGAACCGTGTGAAGTTTTGTGTGAAAGAAATTTCCAGGAAGTGGAGATAATGGTGTAATAAGGAAGAGAAGGGCTTTATGACTCAAGTAATAATTGTATGAAGATGAAGATATTTATATTCAAGAGATGACTCCGGAAGGATCCACTAAATACCAAATTCAGAGACCTGCAGAGTCTGTTTCCAACTAGGTAACAGTTCTGGTAAGAAAAGTTCCACGAAAATAAGATCCAACTATATTTTTGCAGTTTTCAGTCAATAAGGAAAGTTATGAAGTGAAAAAGGGACGGAAACGGAGCCGGGGTGGCTCACACCACCCCATGGCGCGGGCCCACCCCTGGCCGCACCACTAGGTGGTGAGGCCACCCAGGACTCCGCCTCCGACTCGTTTTCTTCCAGTACCTTCCTTTTGATGTGAAACTTCGTAATATATAACCCCCCGGATCCCCCGAGGTCCGTATATCGTGTTTTCATCGTGTTTTTGTTTCGATTTGTTTCTGTCAGGACATACTCTTTGAAAGCTTAGAAACACAATGGTGTCCGCCAAGGATAAAGGGAAGGAGCCTATGGAGGAAGGTCTCCAAGACCCCAAGCAGGGGCTGGTACCTTTAGTCTCTTGCCCTGCATCAACGGAAGACCTCCGAGTCACTAAGGAGTTCTGCGATAAGTATCGAGACTTGCGGAGGAAGGTGGACATGCTTCAATGGGAGAATAATAGGCTTCGCAAGATGCTGGAAGATTTCCTCACGTCAACTAAGGAAATAATACCACCATCACCTAAGGAGTAATTCGTCATCAGGTTTGGCATCCCCTTGGTTTGTTCCAAGCTTGGGGGAGTGCCGCGGTATCATATCACTATCTTCTATCTTTTTACCTTTTTAGTAGAGTCATATCATGAATAGAGGAGTTATTATGTAGTATGGTTTGCATCATGGAAGTGTCCCCTCTCTCGTTAGATATGTATCCCTTGGTGTGAGTTGCCGTTATGGAATATTAATGAGAAGTTCTATCATTCACTCTTTTGCATAGCTTATATTAGTTTTCAATTCGTGGTTATATGATTGATCTTGTTGTTAGTATTGGTATCACTTTGGGATCATCGAGTTAATTTAGTTGGTTTTGGCAAACCTGGCTCGGTCAGTAGCAACACCTTTTTGAGAGTTGAAAGAAAAAGATAGAAGCACTATAGAGAAGAAACATAATTTCATCATCTTTCTTTCTTGATTTGCTCATAAGTTTAGTATTCTCTAGTTAAGATCTTTTGTGCTTCCAAGGAAGATTGCATGGTTGTCTTTATCACTTGTATGTTTGGTTGTTTCCTTCAACTCTTATACTTGCTACCCAGCCTTGCTAGCCAAAAACCTGTACTGAGAGGGTATTCTTCTCGTGCATCCACCTCCTTTAAACCAAAACCTTTGCCATTTGTGTCCACCATACCTACCTAGTAGCATTATTGCTATTCCAAGTAAATTCTTGTTTTGTCTACCTCCCAAATTAAACTTGTTATGTGAAAATTAGTGATTGAACCTCTCACGAACTTGATGGCACACTTTATTTTCTTGCATTTAATAAACTTAAACCATTGGGTCCTTCTTTGTTGCGTATATGCTTGCGCTTTATGAGTTGAAGTTAGCCGAACCATCTATCATGGGGACTGCTTTCAACACTTCATTGGTACTTGTACCTAGTTGATATCATGTTCTTTTGCTTATGGATCCCGGCGGTGTGAAATAAAAGTGGAACTTGTAAGATCATGGAGTTTATATGTGTGTTAGAGAAATGCCTGGCCGCTAGCCTAAGCCATGCCTAATCATGGTGGAAACTTGCAGCATAACTATAGTGAGCATTCTATGAAGCATCCTCAATAAAAACCTATGCAAATAGCAAATAAAAAGATCGCTGAGATGCTCACTGTCTGCTTGCCTTGTCATTTTGATTATGGGATAGCTCCTGTGTTATGTGCAAGGGGTACCCCGTTGGCGGTTCTCAATGATACGCATGTATTTACAATGACAAGAGCTTGCTCGTGACTGAAGTTGAGTAGCATGAGGATCGGTACTCATAAGTAAGGGGCATGAGATTTCAACTTATAACTTGTCAAGCATATCCTCTTAGTTTTGTCACTTTAACGTTAATCACCTAAATATGCCTAGGATAGGGGCAATGAGAGCTGAAAGCTAGTAAGTATCATAATTTTTGGGAGCTCTTTATGAGACTTTCAATCCCTGCTTCCCTCTTTGAAGGGCCTTTCTTTTACTTTGTAGTTGAGTTAGTAAACCTACTCCCTTCTATCTCAGCAAGTATTTTGAGTTGTTGTGTTTCATTCATTCATATGATGATTTATTCAATCATGTCTTATGTTCCTTGCTTTGCACATTGCTCTTATCTTGATGTTTACTACTTTGAAAGCTATCATTGAAAAAGCCAGCTATTTGTGAACTCCAGCAAATTATCAACTATTCTTCGACCAAGAGCTAAGTTTGTCATTACCAATTATGATTCACTTTATGTATCTTTATTGTGTTTCCTTTACTTATTGCAAGTTGAGTTATATAATAGTGAGTTGTATTCTATTATGATCTATGTATTTGATGAATGTGATGCTTCTTGTCCGTATTCTTTTATCGACTCTTCACTTCATAAACCTGAGGTCATGTTTATTGAGCTCAGTTTCGCTTGGGGACAAGCGAAGTCTAAGCTTGGGAGGAGTTGATATGTCCATTTTGCATCACTATTCTATGTCTTAATTCACTATTATTCATTGATATATTTTGTATTGAGAGGTGATAGTTATGTTATTTCATCTATTTTTGCATGGTTGATGACTTTTGGAGCATGGACCGCTGCAGTCAGGATTTTGATGGAAAAGGTGCTGTTTGGAGGCAAAATTCACGAAGATCAGAAAATCCGGAAAAATATACGGAAAATCCTATTTTTCTAGAAGACTCAGGATGCCAGAAGATGGAGTGGAGGTGGTCCACAAGGGGCCCACACCACCCCATGGCGCGGGCAGGCCTAGGCCGCGCCTGGGAGTGGTGTGGCCACCCTGGCCCACTCCAGCCTCTCCCCTCTGGCGTATATCAACCTCCCGAAACCCTAAGACTCGAGGAGCGACCACAGAAAGATTCCACCGCCTCTGCGGGGCAGAAAACACCGAGAGAGAAAGATCTCTCCGGCAGACAGATTTCTATCGGGGGAATCCCTTCCCGGAGAGGGGAGATCGTCGCCATCAACACCATCATCAAGCTGGACTTCATCGGGATCATCATCATCATCACCACCACCATCATCACCATCAGCACCCTCATCACCATCTCCATATTGCTGTAACAATTGTGTTGAATCTTGCTATAGTTCATAGGGGAAACTTTCGCGGTGTTGATTACTCTTTGTAGTTGATGCTATTGAGTGAACCATTGAATTATTGTTTATGTTTAGATTGTTATACATCATTATTCCATCTCTGATCATGATCCATATGATGTCTTGTGAGTAGTTCGTTTTGTTCTTGAGGACATGGGAGAAGTATTGTTGTTAGTAGTGGAGTTGTGTTGAGAAAGATTCAATAGATTGTTATTTAAGTTGTGGTGTACTTCTTCTAGTGGTGTCATGTGAACATCGACTACATGACACTTCACCTATATGGGCCTAGGGGAATGCATTATGTATTTGGCTACTAATCGTAGGGGTTGCCGGAGTGACAGAAACCTGAACCCCCGTTAGGAAACCATTGCACAAGGGACGTAAGGGTCTTAGAGTTTAAAGCTGTGGTTAGGTTTTACCTTAATTACTTTCTTGTACTTACGGATGTTTGCAAGGGGGTTTAATCACAAGTATGTATTAAGTCTTGGATGGGACGGTACATTAGCACAGGTTCACCCACACAACACTTAGCAAGCTAAAGAAGATTAATCGACTATATAAAGCGAAAGCACTTGACAGTCTCCCATGTGTCCTCGAGAATGTTTGGTCATCTATAGAAATACAACCGGCTTGTCCTTTGCTGCATAAAGGATTGGGCCACTTGCTGAATTCATTCTTACTGTCTTTTGTTTACTCGTACTTTGTTTACTTTCTTTATCGAAAACCCCTAAAAATCTGTTTGCTAAGTATTTGTAGAGAATTCCTGATCCATACCACTAGCTAGCACCTTCTGCTCCTCGTTGGGTTCGACACTCTTACTTATCGAAAATACTGCGATACACCCCCTATACTTGTGGGTCATCAAGAGGCAATATATGAAATAGCAGAGGTCTATGTGACTTGGCTAAACATCTACATATCACCGATTATATTAAGGATCATGTGCTAGACTTTTTCGCAATCACGGAATCTGGTAAAGGAGATTTTCCAATGCATATTCTAGATCACCTCTCAAGTGGCATTGAATTCATATGGAAATGGATACCTCCGCGTGGTAGGTCTTGGTGGATTTTACTTGGTGTACATGCTTCTGCTTTGGAATTATTGGATTATTCGGTAGGGAATTTTATATTAAATTCCACCTCCGAAATAAATCCGATCATTTCATATGGAGCCTAGTTGCCGTGTATGGAGCGGCCCAGGATGAGCACAAAGCAGCTTTCCTCCGGGAATTGGTCAATCTTGCCAAAGACAACCCACACCCTATACTTATAGGATGGGATTTTAATATCCTAAGATTTCGGCAATATAAGAACAATGACCGGTTTGACGGGTACTAGCCTTTGTTGTTCAACGCCGTCATTGACAGCTTGAATCTTAGATAGGTCAGTATGATAGGAAGACAATACACTTGGGCTAATAATAGACCAGTGCCTACATACGAGAAATTGGATCGCGTACTGATGGATGCCGAATGGGTAACAAGGTACCCTATGGTGTCCATACATGCCATGGAACGTATTGAGAAGCTTTCTGATCATGTGCCATTACTTCTTGAAACTGGTTCCGATAAACTTCATGGAAATAAACCACCATTCAAATTTGAGTTGGGTTGGCTTTCTCGTGATGGTTTTGAGGATATGGTCAAAGAAGTTTGGAATAGGCCTGTCATTGGGAGCTCGCCTACCCTTAGGTGGAATAATAAAATCCGAGCACTTCAGAAACACCTAAGAGGATGGGCAAGGCACATATTGTGTCTATATAAAAAAGAAAAGAAAAGGCTCTCTAGGATAATTGATACACTTGAATCTCTCGCGGAATCTTGGGTGCTTTTACAACATGAGCTTGAATTAAAAAATCAAGGGAATGAAGAAATAGCACAACTATTACGAGAAGAAGAGATCAAGTGGTATCAAAGATACAAATCACAATTCATTTTGAAAGGAGATAGTAATACAAGATACTTTCATATGGTGGCTAATGGCCGTCATAGGAAGAAGTATATACATACGCTTCATCAAGATGAATACACAATTGAGGGCCAAAATAAATTGAAGAAATACATAACAAAATATTATAAAATCCTGTTCGGACCGCCAGAGGAAGAAAATATTTCTCTAGATGAGTCTCAAACATGAGACATCCCTCAAGTATCTAACAAAGAAAATGCATTCTTGACTGCTACCTTCACAGAAGAGGAAGTAAGAAATGCAATCTTTGAGATGGAACATAATAAAGCCCCTGGGCCAGATGGATTCCTAGCAGAGTTTTATCAAACTTTTTGGGATATTATCAAAGTTGATATGCTTGAGTTGTTCAATGAGCTCCATAAAGGACAACTCGAACTATTCAAACTAAACTTTGGTGAAATTATTTTATTGCCTAAGGTTAAGGATGCGGAACGGATTCAACAATATAGACCGATCTGTCTCCTCAATGTTAGCTTCAAAATTTTCACCAAGGTGGCGACCATTCGCCTAAACTCGGTAGCAGACAATGTGGTAAAGCCAATGCAGACTGCTTTTATGCAAGGGCGTTACATACTCGATGGAGTAGTGACCCTTCATGAAACAGTACATGAGCTGTACCAAAAAACATGAACAACGCGATTTTTAAGATTAACTTTGAGAAGGCATACGATAAAGGCAAATGACCTTTTCTTTTTCAAGTTCTTAAACTGAAAGGATTCTTTTCGAAGTGGCGTGCTTTAATCCGAAACTTTGTACAAGGAGGTAGTGTTGCCATAAAAGTCAACAATAAACTAGTCACTATTTCCAAACAAAGAAATGATTACGTCAAGGTGATCCACTTTCCCCGATGTTATTTAATATCGTGGTTGATATATTGGCCATTTTGATAGAGAGAGCCAAATGCGATGGGAAAATTGCTAGTATTGTACCACATCTAGTTGACGGTGGTCTTTCGATACTACAATATGCTGATGACACAATTTTTTTTATGAAACATGACCTCGAAAAGGCAAAGAACCTGAAATTAATAATATCAGCGTTTGAGCAACTATTGGGGCTAAAAATAAATTTTCATAAGAGTGAATTGTTTTGCTTTGGAGAAGCAAAAGAATCAATCGATCAGTATACCGAATTATTTGGATGTGAACAAGAAAAATTTCCAATTACGTACTTAGGAATCCCGATTCACTATCGGAGACTCACTAATGCATAATGGAAAGCGGTAGATGAACGACTACAGAAACGTCTAAGCAGCTGGAAAGGAAAATTCCTGTCAGTTGGTGGAAGACTAGTTCTGATTAATTCTGTCCTTACCAATATGGTCTTGTATATGTTATCCTTTTTCCAGGTGCCAAAAAGAGTTCTACAGCGGTTAGACTACTACCGCTCGAGATTCTTTTGGCAAGGAGATTCGGAAAAGAAGAAATATAGACTGACAAAATGGAATATAGTATCTCGTCCAAAAGACCAAGGGGGGCTTGGGATTCATGATCTCGAGGCCAAAAATACGGTACTACTAGGAAAATGGTTGTTTAAGCTATTAACCGAGGAGGGAGTATGACAAACCCTCTTGAGAAGGAAATACATAGACTCAAAAGCAGTATTCCAAATATACTGGAAACCAGGTGATTCACACTTTTGGGCTGGTCTAATGCATATGAAGAATTCCTTCTTCCATCTTGGATCTTTCTTTATTAAGGATGGTACGGAGATTAGATTCTGGGAGGACTCCTGGTTAGGAAATTTACCTCGCATAGAACAATGTCTGGCTTTATACAACATAGCACGTAACAAGAGTGATACAATCGCCGAGGTGTTAAGCACCTCTACTCCTAACGTGTATTTTAGACGGGACCTCGTTGGTGCATGTTTTGACTCTTGGCACGCTATACAAGAGCGGTTAGCAAGTATACAGCTGAGAGATGAGCACGATGAGTTCCGCTGGAATTTAATAGAAAATAAAATATTTTCAGTTGATTCCATGTATAGATCACTACTACATTCAACTACACCGTTTCATAAAAACAAACACATCTGGAAGATGAAGATCCCATTGAAGACTAAATTTTTCGCTTGGTATCTCCGTCGTGGTGTGATTTTGACGAAAGATAATCTAGATGCAACTAGCAAGGAAGTACAAAATGTTATTTCTGCCATCACGAAGAAACTATCAAACATTTGTTCTTTGAGTGTCAGTTTGCGTATTCTATATGGTCAGCCATTCAAGTAGACTTAAACTTGTATCCACCATGTTCAGTAGCCAATATTTTTGGAAACTGGTTGCATGGTATAGATAACAGGAATAGGATACATATAAGGGTGGGAGCGATTGCATTAATATGGTTGTTGTGGCTATGTAGAAATAATAAGGTTTTTGATGCTAAAATATCTTCACCCATACAGGTAATTTATCACTGTTGTCACTTACTCCGGGAGTGGTCTACTCTATAAAACCGGAACACCGCGCCCTTTATATGGAGGTGTGTTCACGCTTGGAGCAAGTGGCCAAAGAAGGTTTTACCCAACATGGGTGGCAGCATAATCTGCAGATTGAACCTCCTCCTACACCATAGGCACCTCCTATAGTTTCATGTATACTAGGATTTTCCTGTGAGATTGTTCTCCTCTACCCCCTATTCTTTTCTTTCGGCTGTGTGCATCTTAGTTATGCAGAGGCCGGGTGTGGCTCTCTTTGATTATATCATCTTGACGTAAACATTGGAGTCTAATAAAAAACGCCCTTTATCGAAAAAGTTAAGGATAGACGATAAGACCATGTACTCTTTCTGTGCTGCTGCCCCCGCTTTTCACTGTCGTTGCTATAAGTCAAGAAACAACAAGCAAGGTCCTCGTCACCACCAAGACATAGCCCACCATCACTAGCCTCATATCTCAGCCGACGGACATTCTCCGCCACTGTGTCCTCCATGCAAATCGAAGACCGACATGTCCGATGTTGGCAACAGTCAGCGCAGCTTCGTGTTGCTCCTTTGAAACAGGAACACACGACTGAATCCCACCCGATTCAGCAATCTGTATGCAACTTGTGCGCAAAGGAGATCGCCGACAGAGCCTTCCGGAACTCGTCACCAGCCAGAAAATGATAGCCGGCATCAAGCAGACCATCTTTCAAGCACGGGAAGCCCCGAAGGATCGCTCTAAAACACAGAAATCTAAGGCTAATACTGCTGCTATATGTTTCCCCTATCAACTGGTTGGTTTTGAGGTGATATTGTTATTAGACTCAGGCAGCTCCCATTCCTTTGTCAGTAACTGATTGGCATCACATTTACCAGCTCTGACCACATTGCCAAGACAACAGAGAGTCAGAATAGCAGGTGGAGGTTATCTAGAATGCAACTTAGAGCAAGTACAATAAGTCCTAGTCAGCTGGCTATAAGGATTAAAATATTATTTCCTTGCCTAGTTGGAAGAGAGAGAATTGGAGAGAGAAGAAGGGTGGGCTCTCATGCAAGAGCCAGCTCTAGCACGTGCTCCTAGGCACTTTGAAAGAGTGAAAGGTGAGCCATGTAGTGTTAAAATAGTATATTTTCATAACTCACTATTATACATGCTAGTTCTAAGTTAGCTATAGATGACATGACACTTGGCTTATAGTCAGCAGCTGGCTATACTATTGTCCTTACTCTTAGGTGGACATCAATTTCACACGGATTTCAAAGTACTGCCTCTCAGACATTATGATGGAATAATTGGTATGGATTGGTTATCCAATAGGGCACAATGCACATTAATTGGTAGCGCAAGTGGCTTTCCTTCGAGTACAATCAACATGCAGTGTTCTTGCAAGGTGAGCCACCACAACAATTCGAGTGTTTGCAAGGTGAGCCACCACAACAATTCGAGTGTACTGTTGTAGAGCTCCATTTGCCACAAAAGGAACAACACAAGGACCAAGTACCTCCAGAAATTGAACAAATACTGGCTCACCATGCTACTGTGTTTGAGGCTCCTACATCTCTACCACCACGACGAGCGTGTGATCACTACATTCCTCTGATGGTAGGCGCTCGTCCAGTCAAGACCAGGCCTTATAGATATTCACTTGAACTGAAAACTGAGATCGAGAAGCAAATTCAAGGAATGCTAGAATCAGGTGTGATTTCAGTGAGCACAAGCGAATTTGCCTCACCAATTATTGTGGTGCGCAAGAAGGATTTTGATTGGCGCCTTGTTGCCGATTATAGAAACTTGAACCTATTGACAATCAAGTCTAAATTTCCACTCCCAGTTATTGATGAGTTGCTCGATGAGCTGGATATCACTAGATACGGCTCGCGCCAGGTGAAGAATTCAAGACTGCACTTGACACCCACAATGGCCATTGCCAATTCAATGTCATGGAGTTCAATCTCACTTGTGCGCCAGCCACCTTCCAGGCAGTCATGAATGAAACCTTGGCGCATGTGCTTTGCAAGTGCACAATTGTGTTCTTTGATGACATATTAATCTAAAGGAAGACGTATGAGGATCATTTGGCGCATCTGAAGCAAGTGCTTCAATTGCTTGTCTGACATCAGTGGAAAGCCAAGAATTCTAAATGTCAACTTGCACAGCGCAACTTCTCTTATCTTGGCTATGTGATCAGCTCGGATGGTATGTCCACAGATCCAAAGAAAATCGTGGACGTGCAGAAATGGCCGGTGCCTATGACTATGAAAGAGTTGCGTGGCTTTCTAGGGTTACCCGGATACTACCGCAAATTTGTGCGTCAGTATGGCATGATTAGTCAACCTCTAACACACTTGTCGCGCAAAAATGTGTCATTCGTGTGGACAACCACACACAAAAAAAAAACCCACACAATTGGCATTTTACACCCTAAAGACAGCCCTGACAACCACGCTGGTACTGGCCCTGCCCAATTTCACTCTTCGCTTCGAAATTGAAACTGATGCGAGTGATACGTGGGTAGGAGCTATATTGATGCAAGTTGGACATCCACGGCCTTTGTCAGAAGGGGATTGGGATGTCGTACTCATGGTATTTCAACATACGAGAAAGAATACATGGCCATTCTTCTCGCAGTTGAACAATGGCGCGCGTACTTGTAGCACACGGAGTTTGAAATTCGTACTGATCACTGTAGTCTTGCCCACCTACAGGATTAACGCCTGCACACTACGTGGCAGCAGAAGGTATTCACCAAGCTCCTCGGACAGCAGTTCTCGATCAAGTACAAAAAATGAGTAGAGAATAGGGTGGCTGACGCCTTGTCGCGCCGCCCTAGCCACGAGTTATCTCTGTGCGCAATTCCTACTGCTATTCCAGTATGGCTGACTGATGTCCTGGAAGCGTATGGAACTGATGCCCAAGCTCAAGAGTTGTTACGTAACTAAATTGGCTGTTGACCCAACTGCAATTCCACATTACACTCTGTGTAACAGTCTGATTAGGTACAAGAATAGACTATGGCTTCCGCCTGATAGCACTTGTATTCTGAAGATTATGGAATCACTGCATAGCAGCCTAGTAGTTCATCACTCTGGATTCCATGTTACTTTGCAACGCATCAAGGATCTGTTTTATTGGAAGCATATGAAGCCACAGATTCGTCGGTTCGTGCAAGAATGTGTAATCTGTCAGCGTGCCAAGCCCGACAAAGCAAAGTATCCCGGATTGTTGGCTCTGCTTCCTATCCCTGATCAATTCTGGCAAGTTGTCACAATAGACTTCATCGAAGGGCTTCCTCGCTCTAGCCGCTTCAACTGTGTGCTTGTGGTGGTGGACAAATTGTTAAGGTGTGCTCATTTTATTGGCCTGACGCATCCTTTCACCGTTGCAACTATGGCACCCGCTTACATGAAAAACGTCCACAAGCTTCGTGAAATGCCAGAATCCATTGTATCCGATCGAGACAAGGTATTCACCAGTCGTTTCTAGCGAGAGCTGGCAGCACAAACTGGTACGAAACTGTGTATGAGCTCTTCACATCATCCCCAAATTGATGGCACTACCGAACGTGTCAATTAGTGTCTCGAGGCATTTTTGTGATGCTTTACTCATTCTTGTCCAGTCGCTGGTATAATACAAGTACACATGCAGCATTGGACGACAAATATCCATTCCAGGTATTATATGGCCATGCACCTCGCCATACTTTGGCATCTCAAGCGAGGATACATGTAGTGTTCCAGACCTGGATACATGGCTGCAGGATCGTGACTTAATGTTGAGACCGTTAAAAGCAGCATCTCGAGCAAGTACGAGCACAGATGAAATCACAGGCAGATAAGAAACAATCCGAGCGGGAATTCTCAGTTGGTGATTCTGTGTTCATGAAGTTACAACCGTATATTCAGTCTTCAGTGGCTCCGCGTGTACATCACAAGTTGTTGTTCAAGTATTATACTAGGTCATTCCTGATTACCGAGCGCATTGGATCCACTGCTTATCATCTGCAGCTTCCTCCTCACAGTCGCATACATCCATTTTTCACGTCTCCTAGCTCAAACATGCTCTGGGTCCCCTCTGTCAGGTACAAGATGAGCTTCCCTCTCCTGATGCTACTTTTGCAGTGCCTTTCAGAATCTTGTAGTGCCGGTTTCGTTGCAAAGGCGAAGTAGTAGTACCTCAGGCCCTCATCCAATGGTCTGGCCAAATGGAGGAGCTCGCTACCTGGGAAAATTTGGAAGAATGGAAGCAACGATTTCGTTGCAAAGAATGGCAGCAGCGCAACACCACAGACCTCCGCTGCTCCGCCCCCCAGCTTCCACCTCTTTCAAAATTCGTGCACATAGCGTCATCTTTAAATTACTAACTTCTTCCTCCTAGCGGGAATCGATTTTGGATTTCGTGTGCTCCATGTCGTCAGATGTGAGAGGTGGATTGGTTTGTGAGGAAATAGAGAGAAAGGTGGGATGATATTGAGGTTGAGGATGACAGGTCCGTGAGGGAGGTTAGATCAGAGAGAGTTTTTTTTTTAAACGAGGCAAAAGATGATATGGTAGAAAAAGAGCTGGCCCGTTTATAAGAAAAACTGGCCAAAAAACCGATACAACACAACATCACACACCAGCCCCGAGGCTGCGCTCCACATGGGTCGACGACCAAACAAGTCGACACCAGACCTCAACGCAACAGGCGGAGGCGAAATACCGGAGACACCGCTTCAAACTACCACGCTGGCCCCAGGGCCGCGCTCCTACCTGGCCGAAGACGAGCCCGTCTCCGCCAAACCACCAAAACGAACCACAGATCCCACAGTCCGGTAGACGTCCAAAGCGAGGCCCCAAGAGGCAAAACGATACAAGAGCGCCGCCCATGCCCGATCCTGTGAGGGATCTAGGGTTTCCCCAGAGAGCCCGGGCGGAGGAGCAAGAAACACCCGTTTCGACGACAACTTCAAGAAGGATGCGGCGCCCACGGACGTCACCGTCGTCGGACCCGGCCAGACGCCAGGACAAGGCTTTCGCCCAACGGAGAGTCCCAGACCACACGCCCGCACAAACAGGGACCGGCACAACCACCCCACCTCCTCTCCCACCTCACGCTCCCGATGATCAACAAGCGAAACCTCCCGCAGACACGCTTAGACTCCCCGTCGCCGCGATGAAAGCCGCCGTTCGGATCATCAACATTGCCCGCGAGATAGTTGTTGAAAACAACCAGAGCGAACCCGGGCAGCCGCCACCGCGAAAGGGCCAGAAGATCACCGCCACCATAGCACCTCCTTGGCGGCACAGATTGAGCCCCGGACGAGCCCGCGCCGTCACGACGAGCCCTCCATCCATGCGCCACGAGAGCCCATTTCGTTGACCAAGTGTTGTGTAGATTGATTGCAAATAACTTTCGGTTTAGTTCCAAATCTGACAGGATGTATTGATGTACTGTTCTTATTCTTAATGCTAGTAGAACTGAATAAAGGAGTACTTTGTTATTTATTGTCTTTGATTATCTTAGTTTTTCTAGATCTTTATAAATCTTTGGTGTTTGGATTTTGATAGAGGAGAGTTTGCTTACAGAAACGCCTTCAGTAAAGATAGGAATCACTGAGTAGACACGGACTTTTCTCTCTTTCACTGTGCCCCTTAACTTGGTAAAATAATTTACTGCAGAGGCACCAATGATAGACTTCAAGATGCTCAAAAGGTGCTGAAATGACCTCCGAAGTTAGAGGCGTGAACTTGGACTTGAGATCAATTAGTTGAAGCCAGAAGCATCATTGAAGAGTGGGTATGTAGTGTTCAGCAACTTCTAAATGACATGGAAATGTAGAGTTCAATCAAAAAAAACATCTGTAAACAAGGTACTCATATTGATAACTGCAAACAGTGTATTACATGGATTCTGTTTGTAGTATCTACATATCTTTCGTCCATGTCAACTCTTGATTAACCTACATTTGGGAACTGAATTTACATGTGTCCATCATGTCTAAGCACTTTTTCATGTCTTTTTTCGATAAAGGACATTTTTTAATAGACTTCTCCATATCTGGTCATGTATACTCCCGTATGCCATGTAGCAGTTGCTTGTTGACATGTTTCTGTATGTGGTTGTCCTATACTCCCGTCGACGTACGTAAATTCCCAACCCAGCCAACAGAAATTAATCAAAAGAACTACCCTCTCCCCTCTCCCTCTAAAATAAATAACTTAAGTTTATCTGGATTTCCAAGTACTCCTTCCGATTCTAAAATATAGAATGTTTTACCTTTTATGAAACGAATGTAACTAGATGTTTTTTATGTGTAGATTCACTCGAAACCTACACTGAAAAGATGTCTAGATCCATTTTATTCATAAAAGCTAAAACATCTTATATTTTAAAACAGAGGGAGTATCTATATACTAAAATATGTATAGATATATGCGAATTTAGGCAAACACATATTTTGGAACGTAGAGAGTGCTCCTTTCGTTATAATACTTCTTCCGTCTCGAAATAGCTGGGATTTGTCTAAATCAGGATGTATCTAATACTAAATAGTGTATAGATACATCTAAATTTTGATAACGACATCTATTTTAAGACGAAGAGAGTATAAGATGTTTCAACATGTTCGGAGCGAACTTACACACTAAAAGATGACTAAATATATTCTTTTGATAAAACTAAAATATCTTATACTCCCTCTTTTTTAAAATATAGAATATTTTAGCTTTTGTGAAAATAGTGTATCAAGACGTATTTAAGCGCGTAGATTCACTCCGAAACTACACACTAAATTCATATATATTTTTTTAACAAAACTAAAACATCTTATATTTTGAAACTGAGGAAGTATTTTATAACAGAGGGAGTACATGATGATGTACGATGATGTATACGTAGATGGTAAAGTACGCGCATTACAATGCATAGCGCATAAATACATATATATGTACGCCTCTCTAAACTAATCTAATCTGATCTGAGACGCATTGCATTGGTACAGAACAGTTCGTACATGAAGCGAGCGTGGTGATGCCGACGAAGAAGAGCTCCTTGTAGGGGATCCGGCCGCCGCTGCTCTCCTTCCTCTGGTCTTGCGCGCAGTCGGGGCACCCGGCCTCGTGGTAAGACTAGTTTTAATGAAGTATTATAGGTAGTATCATGCTGGCAAAATTTTGACGTGGCATGCTAATTAACGATAAAAGAGGTTGTGTTGGTATCATAGGTAGATACGGTATCATAGCACGTAGAATAAGAAAAACTAATCTCAAATTAATCTTGTACACAATTTTGTATTTAGATTTTACAAATCAATAAATATACTAAGACTATGATACTACTATATGATACTATACATTATAGAGATGGTAGGATATACTAATATGATATACATGATACTACTATACGATACTCCCCATTATGACTAGTCTAATAGCTCGCTGATCCCGCCGCCGCCGCTGACGGTGGAAGCGGCGCCGCCAACGCCGCGGCTCCCCTTTCCTCGTCCACCATCCCGATGATGCAGCTGGTAATGGATAGACTGAATGGCCGGCGACTATCGATCGGCCTCTTACCGTTGGGCCGCAGGCTAGCGTCCAGCACCTCAAACAAGCAAGCTGCAGGTGGTGTACGCTTCTTGATCTATCTGCGCCGTGCGTCACGTGTACACGTGAATCCCTACGTGCTATGTACACTTTTTGGTCTGCTCCGATTCAACAGTGTGTGATAGTTTTAGATTTTTTTCCCCGAGAGAATGATAGTTTTAGATTGGAGAGGGGCGCGCGGCTTAAACCGGCCGGAGGGGACTAGATCTGCATAAAAAGAAATTTTAAAAAAATACTATCATCTATTTTGAGCCGGCTTTGAACCAGGACAGTGAACGTATGCTTTCTAGGATAGGCTTGGCAAACACATTTTAGCCTTAAAGCCGGATCAGGATGAAATACGATGGACTTCTTCATCGCGAAATCAGCGGTTACATACTTGTTCGTGATGGCCATGGTATATGGCATGGTATGGGGCTCTGCCCGGTTTAAGTTGTGCTTCAACATCCTGCCATCTCGGCACCCGCTGGTAATGAAATTTATAGCCTGGTGTTCGCGCACCTCCTCGCAGGAGTTGTGCATGCCTGTCTACCGGGTGAGGTAGGCACAGCCAGATTCGTCCTTGCCCTAGACGTACATGGCGACCCGGCCGCTTGTACGTGTCGGTGAAGTTGCGGACGAACGTCTGCTCGAAGTCTAGCCAGGCGTTGATGCTACCCGCTGGGAGGCTGTTCAGCCACGGCCTGGCCGAGTCTAGGAACATGAGGGGGACGTAGCATATATCTGCGCTCTTGTTTCCATTGGCAATGCCCACCGCGGTGGTATAGTCCACCAGCCAATCCTTCGGCTTGGCGGCACCATTGTACTTGGGTGTCTCTTGGGAGCGAAAATCCTTTGGGAAATGGCTCATTACGGATGCGTGACCCGAAGCACTTCGGACTGGCCGGACTTTCTTCCCCCGCGATGCGTGACTGTACCAACAAATCGATGCGTCCGCGCGCATCCTGAGCCTCCGTCTCACGAGGATCGAAACATCCGGTTAGACGGGATATGGGGAGAATAGCCTTGGCCGGCTCCTCCAGCCGATTCTTGGCGCCGATAGCCCTGACCGGCTCCGCCAGCAGGAGCCTGGTAATGGCGACCTTGGCCAGCCCCGCCAGCCGGACTGCGCTGCTTGCTGATGACCGCAGTCGGGTCACGATGTTGCTGGTTCTTACTACCGGATGCGCCACGCGCTTGGCTGTTCTACCTCGGCCAGTGTGGCGAAAATGTCTGATGAGCCTGCTTGCCCCCATCGGGGTTTTGTGGATCCGCCACCCGGCGGGGGTCCGGGTTCTTGCTACCGGCTCCGCTTGGGCCAACATCCTCTGCTAGCCGGTTGGCAGTGGTGACGAGCTGCTTGACGCGCAGCTGCTGGCGACGCAACTCCTCCCCTCGAGGTTTTCCATTTCCGCCACCACGGCTTTCGCCGCTCTTATGTTCTTGACGGGCATGATGTAGACCAGCCGTCCTCGGGGGAAGGTAGTCCTGGTGAAGCACGACGCGGTTGTCGATGACATAGTCAAAGGTGCCGAGAGTGAGCACGAGGTCTGAGGCGACGCGCTCACCAGCGATGACCGGAAGTCCTATGCGGAAGATGATCCCAGCCGCAGCGTTGTGCTCCACGGTGTGGGGGCCAACTGTCGTGGTGTGGAACACGGAAGTACCATCAGGGATGGCTTAAGAGGAGACAATCAGGAGCTAGCGATGGCTTCCGCAGGTGGGATTGGACACAAGAACTGCAAACATAGTGATATACCTAGGTTCAGGGCCCTCTCGATGAGTAACACCCCTACTCCTGCAAGAACTCAATATGTGAGGGATAAGTGCCCAGTACAGAGGCTCCTTGAGTGGTATCCCAGATGACCTAGGGGAAACTAGAAGAGGAAGAGAGATCGATCCTCTCAACAGAGGTGATGCCCCCCTTATATACTGACTAGGGTGTAGACTACAAGACATGGTCGGTTGGTGGGGGCCAGCTGGTGGGACCCGGTGCAATAGTCAGCGCTACAGTGCTCCACCGTACCCGCTACTCCAACTTTATCCCGCGCTGGACAAACGTCCCATCACACAGTCTGGAGCCGCCGCTCCTTTATCTGACGTGTTGTCGGGGATCCAGAGGCGTGCTATAGTTTCATCATCATGGGCTTTGGATAACTGGTAATGATTCTGAGGTGACCGGTTGGAGCTGGCCACCCAGCCTGATCTTCTGGTTGACCGACTAGACAGGCCAGCCGGGATGCTCTTGAGGGTTGACCGGTTGGAGCGAGCCAACCGGCTTGGTCTTCATGCTTGTCGGTCATCGGGCCTGACTTTTTGGTTGAGGGTCATCCGGACTAGCTGAGCCTACCCGGAGGTAATCCCCCGACAATCGCCTGGGTGGATGGCGACGAAGAAGGGACGTTGTGTTGCCTCTCGAGGATGTGCAGGCTAGCGCTGTAAGATGGTGTCGCCATCCCCGCTATCGACGCCCCCGATAGCCCTCCCTTGGGTTAGGTTTGACCTGGGGGTGTCGGATGATTACACTACAAGAAAAGTTTCCTTCCGCAACGACTTGGCCCGACGGTCGTCGTAGAAGGCGCGTCTTCCGCGACGAAATTCTCGGCTCAGCCATGGCTGATGGAAAACTTTTTTTCCGGTTTCGTGGCCCTCTACTATGATGGATCTGCTAAAAACATGGAGGAAGCTCATCTGGCGCGTGGCAAAAGCAAGATTTTCGTTTCCTCGCGCGATGTTGACTCGCCGAAGTCTTTTGAGGTGTGTGGGTCCTGGACGTCAGTGTCTCTAGCGGACCATACTTTTCGATCGTGCCTCCCTGATTTGAACTCGATAACGTTGCTCGATGTGTCTGTCGTTTAGTCAGGCTGCTAGGTCTCACATGGCAGCCTCTCATTAGAAGGACTGTGTGTATGATGGAATTTTTTTCCTTCGCTCGCACTACCCTGTTCCGAAGTTGATAGCGCTGCTCGATGCATCTACCATTTAATCAACCTCCTCGGACCCACATGTCATCCTCTCATTTGAAGAAACATGTGTATAATGGAAATTTTCCCTTGGCTATTGCCTCCCTGATTTCAACTCGATAACGTTGCTCGATCTATCTGCCATCTAGTCACGCTGCTGGGTCCTCCATGTCAGCCTCATATTATATTATGGAATTTTTTTCTTTGCTTTACGCTACCCTGTTCTGAACTTGATAGTGCTGCTCGATGGATCTATCGTTTAATCAAACTCCTGGACCCCACATGTCATCCTCTCATTAGAAGAAACGTGTGTATGATAGAATTTTTTCCCTCGGTCGTGCCTCCATGTTCGAACTTGATAGCGTTGCTCGCTGCATCTACCGTTTAATCATGATGCAGGGCCCCACATGTCATCCACTCATTAGAAGAAACGTGTGTATGATGGAATTTTTGCTCTCGGTCGCGCCTCCGTGTTTCGAACTTGATAGTGTTTCTTGATGCATCAGCCATTTTTCCAGGCTACTGAGTCCCCCATGTGAGCCTCTCATTAGAAGAAACGTGTGCATACTAGACTTTTTTCTCGCTCGCGCCTCTCTGTTTCGAACTTGGCAACGTCGCTCGAGGCAGAACATGTATAAGGTCGCGCTACTGGGTCCCACATGCCGGTCTCTCTATATATCAAACCTACGTATGATGGACTTTTTTCGGCCATGTTCGCTGTTTTGACTTTGGCAACGTTGCTTGATGTGGCAGCCATATATAGTCTTGCTGATGAGGCCCCCATGTCACCCTCTCTGGTATGTTCTGGTGGGTGGGTCCCTGATGCCAGCCTCTGTGTATAAGTATTTAACTTTTTTTCAAACTTGACCATTAAACTCGAGGGATGTTGCAGGCTGGTGGGTCCGCGATGTCAGCCTCTCCGTAATGCGATATTAAAAAGTAAACCCTTTCACAAAAAAGAGTAAACCCAAGATATATATAAATATGTGTACACACTAGATTCGAACTAAAGACCTTCAAATCAAATCAAGTAGACATAAACTGAGTGTTTTGCCATAATACCAAAGATACTAATAGAAATTGAATCATTAAACATGTATTAGTACTACAACTTCTGTATCAGTCTTCTAAAAAATATTGTTGTGTTTCCATGTTATCTCTCTTAAAATAAAAGAGCGGTGCTACTGGAACCTCAATTTATAGAAAGCCACATCATAGATTAATTTCTTAAAAACATGGGTAGGCATAGTTTTTTTTAGAGGTGGGGGCAATGCCAAAAAGGCAAATTAAATTTTTTTTGTGCTATGGTCAATGGCTCCTATCTCAAATTTCACTGGATGTGTCTCGTCAGATTCAAACACAGACCTCTTCGATGGAGGAAAAAAGCGATAATTTCTTTGACAAATATTCATGTAAAAATATCTAATGAACACACACCACATGCGCCAAAATAGGGCTGGTATCCAATGACTTCATTTGGTGAAATCACGATGTATATCTTTACCCTCTCATCTCTGTCCAAAATGCATCCAACGGTTCCGATGACACAAAGACAAAAGATCTAGAGCAAGCAACCAGCAGCAACGATAGAACTTTTGACAAATTCAATACCATTTGAAAGATTAAGGAGTATAGAATAATAAGACATAAAAAATCGACAGATTCCTACTTCATATTCAGTAGCACTTGACCAATTCAGAAGCATTTCAAAGTGATTGATTCAGCAATACAAACACTGAAATTCAATATCACTACAGAGAGAGACAGTTCTTGTTTCAGCTCTTAAAACCATGCCACGCGATTAGTTTGCCCTTTTCTCGAAACACACTCGATCACTGTAACACAATCATTGTCATAATATTTGGCCATATAGGAAACCGTCATATAGATACAGATATACCATACTAGTACGTACTAGTCATAGCTCCAATCCAGCAAAATATTATCACAGTTTTACCACCCATATATGATTAGTGGAGATAAGACAACCACATAATTAATTACAATAGCATGCGGCCAAAGAGCTAGACAGCTAGGAAGTTCATGAACAACATGCCGCATTCAGGGCAGCGAGATACATCGACCTTGACCGTTCTTCCAATAGTAAGTTTGGCTGCTTTCCGGAACTTGATCCACCTAGAAGTAGCTATCAAGCGCTCATCATTCGAGTTAATGGTGTAACATCCCTCGATCCGCAATCCTTCGCTCTGCATCGTGAAGACTATTTGTGCCCTTTCATCTGTCCTGGAGTTGCTTTGTGGCACTCTTAGGCAAATTCTGAGTCAAAGCAAGAGATAGACGCATAATTACTAAGAGCAATGCACTGAATCATGTCAAACTTGAGAAGACATTCAGAACAGTTTATCTACCGCCATATACTCACAAACATAATCCGGTGCGACCTTGTGATGATACATGTGTAGGATATGGTCTGACAAGGTGCTGCCCGGGGTGATGAAGGAGCTTGTGCCAGTGCCTGTGTTGGGGCTAGTGCTAGTGCAGGAGATGGTGCCACTAATTGTAGAGGGGCTGGTGTAGGAGCCAGAAGGCCTAGAACTGGTGCCGGCGCCAGCAGCTTGATGCTAGATTCCTTTTGAAGGGTAGCTAAGCTGACTGTAGGGATGGTAGAGGCAGATGAGAAGTGTAGAAGCAAAATGGTCTCTTATACAACAGATACTCACAAGACAATGATCAGAGGATATGATGAGTATACAAGCAAATTAAGTTACTACCTCCATTCTTTCTACTTAGGTCAATAGGTGCCGGAGCAGGAACTAGGGCCAGTGTCGTTGGGGTGCCAGCAACTTGGTGCTGGTTACCTTCTGAGGGGTAGGTAAGGGGACTACAGGAGTGGTCAAAGAGGCATATGAGATGTGGAAAAGCAAAATGGTTTCTTATACAACAGTAACTCCTAGACAGAGATGAGAGTATACAAGCGAATTAAGTTACTACAGCTATTCTTTCTCCTACTGAGGTCAACAGGTGTTGTTGCAGGAACTAGGGCCGGTGCTGGTGCCGGTGCCAGCAGCTTGATGCTGGCACCCTTCTGGGTGGTACATAAGGGGAAGCAGTCT
This sequence comes from Avena sativa, assembly GCA_916181665.1. Lineage (NCBI taxonomy): Eukaryota > Viridiplantae > Streptophyta > Magnoliopsida > Poales > Poaceae > Avena > Avena sativa. Next base: position 359,993,638 of record OV702290.1, on the reverse strand, counting down.
GCAGAAGTGGTCAGGGTCATATGATGAGTAAAGACAATGGTGCAGAACAGTTAGTCGCAAGAAAATCATTAGAGGTTGTGATGAGTACAGAATCAATTTAATTAGTACTACCTCTGTTCTTGGTCCTTCGGTCAACAGGTGTACGATGGCGTGCAAGTATCTTCCTAGGCTTGCTAAAATCAAATGTTACCTTGTCCCCCTGCTTTAGACCATTCTCATGGACATACTTGGACCAACCTCGGCCACCCAAATAGGTGGTGGCCATCGTCTGGGAGACATCCGCAGCCTATAGTTACTGCATGCCTTTAGGGCCCTCGCTATACAGAGTTAGAAACTTGTCATTTCCGAACATCTTATTTATAATGGGGCGAGCGACACAAGGGACATCCTTCATGAGAAAAATGATAGAGAAGTAAGGCGATAGCAAAAAAAAGTGAGATACAAGATCTTACATCAAGTCGGTCTAAACCACTTGGAATCCATACCTGATACCATGGGTACCCTTTGCGAAGGGTGGACATGGACCATTTTTCATCCCTCTACCTTTGGAATGGCATACAGGGGCCCCCTTTCAATCCACAAGCTTGACAAGAGGAGGGTAGCAGAAAGGGCTGAGCAGCTAGTGCGTGGTACTGATTGAAATTAAGTGGAATAAATTATGTAAAGAGCAAGTAAATCTAATAATATAAGACAAAACCATTGCATGTAAAGCAAACAGATTTTATTTTTGTGCACTTCTAATGAGCGTAAACATATAGTACTAGCTGATAACAATAACATGGAAAATCATAAAATATGAAATTGTGGAATTCCAAATTATTCCCACTTCTTAGAGAGGTCACTGCCCACCTGGGTACTGTGTTGGCGCTTCCTTGTTGTGTAGAGGATGTCCTCTTTTAGTACGGGCATCAGAAATCTACTAGCCTCTACAGCAGCCTCAGCCTCCACAGCAGCATCTTCAATCTACATAAATAGCAACAGAGCTCAACAATTCAATACTATGTAAAGTTGGTCAAACTTTCCGTCGCTTGACTTTTCAAAAAAATACAGTATATGCCTAAGCTTTGGGACGGAGGGAGTACAGTACATAGTAGTCATATATTGATTGTATGAGGCAGTCTCACAGATTCAGATCTGGATTCACATAAACATAGTGCCAAAACTAATAAAATCACACATATGTTTGTAAAAATCTAATAAGCATGCATTACACCAAGCGGGTAATACTTAAATCTTACTGCACCATGGTAATAAGGGTATTAAGAACAAATACATTTCTCTTTAAGATGGGCCCTCCTAGCTGATCGGTGGCCTTGCACTTGTTTTTTGGTGAGTAGTGGTACTCGCCGGATCCTGCGGCATGTGGGGGTAGCATCCTGTTTGCCGCACCTGGAGCACCGCATGTTCGCAGGTATGTACCACCGTGCTACCGTAAATGAAGAAGAGATGGTGTGTCAACACCCGGATTTTTAATCCTAGATGCCTGTTATGCCATACATCGCAATCCTAGGATTACCATTTTTGCGAGACATAACAGATTGGATATCACAGTACATCATCCATTACAAACCATAATAAGGTCTTACACAAATAAAGGATCTCATGATCCAGTCTTAGTACAATCAAGTAGCAGAATAAATAGCATAGCGGTGGGGTCCATCTTCATAGTCACAGGCAATGCTGACGATGGGAAATGATCCTAGTTGTCATAGCCATCCTGCTGTCCTCCTTCAGGGTAGTCCTCCTCATAGTCTGGCCATAGGAATAGTCAGGGACAAAGCCATGAGTACTCTTTAAGTACTCACAAACTACCACTAACAAGTAAGATAGTTCTAGTAGGAATGCTAAGTTCTAAGTTTATTTGTAAAATTAAGTTTGAAACCTAAGCTGAGTTCAGAAACAAAGAAAGATAAAATAAAGTTTGAAATCACCTAAGTGGGAACTTAATTGTCATAGTCACAACTCTGTTGTGGTTAAGTCATGTCACAATTCATTTCATAAGTCATTTTGAAAACATCTGACAACGGAACAGTATGGCCACTCCAACTGTCCATAACCGCGGACACGTCTATTCGAATAGTTTGACACTCTGCAGAGGTGGTACACTTTCACCACAAGGTTCGATACATCTGTCAGGGATAACCCTAAATCATCATACTTAGTATGCAGATAATCAAACATAACCTTTCCTTTACACACTCTAGTATAAGCACCTCTCCTATGAGTATGGCCTCCCAGCCATGACCATTTGTCATCCTGGGAACTGCATAGGTGGACAACATTGAGAGGTAGCCTCAGCTGAAACCTCTCCCACGAGGGAACTAATACTAATGCATATAAACTTCCGGCTAAGCCTTACCCAATTCAGGTATTGTGGTTGTACCGTAAAATTGGAATGGTATCGCATCCGAACCAAACCATCAGTTTTTGTAAAAGGGCTAAGGCTCATGCCTTAACATTTTCATAATCATCATAAACCATTTGTGTTTCTCAACACATGTCAAAACATCTCAATAGAATGACTCATCATTCCAAGATTTTCACAAGTCATTTTCACCAAGTATTCCCATCTAAAGTGATTAAGTTTTTGATATAGCTCTAAGATACTAAGTTAAGAGTGTTCACTAATGTGGGATGCTAATATCCATCTCATGCCATAGAATGACATCTAAGTCTAACTAGATAGGCCAAGTTTTATACTATTTATGCTACCTATAAACAAGTAAAGAACTTTTGGTAAAGTAAAAGAAAGTAAGCGTATAAATAAAACTTGGAGTAGGTAATAGTCAAAAGTATAACCAAAGTATGCCTAGTGCATTTTGCTTAGGTTATCTTGCTTAATTATAGTTTGCTAACAATAGCTTGCAAGGGTGATCTTGCATTGTTAATGATGGCTTGCAAGTAATCACGTGCATGGTTAACTTGTATAATGCTAGCTTGCCTTGGTTGGTGCAGTGGTTGAAATTCTCTTCCTCCTCCTCTTGGTAGAACTCCTCCTTCTCGTAGACTTGGTCGGTACTATCGTCTATAAATACATACGGAATACACAATCACCAAACAGTACTTAACTAGTCTACTTAGCACACTAAGGCACACATTTGATGATCTTGTATCATCACAAACATCCCAAGGTTTAGTGAACTAGCTTCATTATTTTATTTGAGAAAAGTAATTTCTACTCATTGAAATTAACTAAGATTTAATATTCTCCATTCAAAATATGGTATCATGTGGACACATGTCATCACCAGATATTCTAACATGTAGGAATGTGATTTAAGGGTTGGGTCACTTTTTAAATAAGTTCAAGTTTAATAATTAATGATTTAAAGTGACTAGAAATGCCTATATAGCATTATTTTGGTACTAGTCCAAAGCCACTGCATGCAAACCTTAATATTAATACATATTCAGATAGGTATGGTTAAATGTGATTTTTGAGAGTTGGAAACAAGTCAAAAGCTATTATGGTTGATTTTAGAAAAATGTTTGAATGTGCAAAAGCTTCTGTCTTGTTATTTCTACTAGGAGAGATCTCTAACTCTAAATGATTTAAATCCAACGGGCTTGGATAGATATTTTCATTATCTTTCCAAAACAAATGGAATCACTCAATTTGGATTTGTAAAACTCTCTGAGTTGATTTTTAAACTAAGGGACAGATTCTAGTTTAAGTCTAAAAACAAAAAGAGTTATTTGAATTAAACGGGTCGCGCGGGAAATAAATGGGCCGGCCCAGTTTACTCCACACAGCGCCCGGGTTGGTTTTAAGTGAGGTCCCCACCTGTCAGTGGGACAGGCGTTGCCGAAACGATATGGGCGAACGGTGGCTGCAGGATTAGATCCTGGATCAACGGCTCACGGCCGTTGTCAACGACGGACTCGTCGCCGGCGAGACTGAACCCTAACGGCTCGGTGGGGGTGCAGTGCAGACGTACCGGGGCTCCATCTAGTGCGGTGAGGCAGGCAAACGAACGAGAAGACGACGACAATTCTCCTGGTACTGGCGGCGTCTCGGGAGATGGCCTGGATCAACGGCTCCCTTCTCCTCCTTCCGCGGCAGACTCTAGCGAAATTCCGGAGCTACGGGTTACGGCTTGCTCCGGTGGGGGTCTAGGAGTGTTTTGAGGGGGAGTGGATGAGAATGGTGTGACGAATTGGTGCTGGGGAGGCCTCCTTATATAGGCGCGGCTGGGCGGCAGTAAGGCATGGGTGGTGCTCGCCGGTGACGACGGCACAGCGGCCTAGAGGCATGGGAGGCGTAGGAGGATGGTGGCTTGCCTCCTGGCGGTCCTCTACGGCGTTATGGCGATTCTAGGGGCGGTGGCTAACGGTCGGGAGCGTCGCGCGCTCTGGGAGACAGAGGTGGTGCTCGACGCAATTCCCGGCGTGCTGGCGGTGATGGCGCTCTGGCGTGCTCTAGCGTGCGCAGAGAGGATAGTGCGGCGCGGCTCTGAGGTGGTCCAATGGCTATCTGTGGTCGTGGGGTGGACCGTGGATGGCGGTGAAGTGGCGCCTTGCTTCCTGGAGCATCGGAGAGGGGCTGGTGGTCTGCTGCGGCTTGGGCACGATCGGCCGGTGATCATGGCCTCGGTGCGGCGTTGCACTGGCACCAGGGACTAGGGGATGGGCTGGTTTTGGTCTGGTTGGGTCTGGGGATACCAAGAGGGTTAATGTGGCTCAAATGGTTCGACAATATTTTATCAACAACAGTAATAGTTAGGCCAGTTTGATTCTGCCCACCAAGTGTTCGATCAAATGGCCAAAAGAAGAAAACTTTTGAATTTTGAAATGAGATTTGGTGGAGTGATTTGTCACATGCTTAAACATCTGTGGTTGCTAGGATTTGTTAAATGGAATTCATTTTAGGGGTTTTTGAAAAAGGGTGATCTATACATATGAACTAGATTCCATTTTCAATTGTCCTTTAAAATTAGAGTTTGAATGTTTTTGGGAGATCACAAAGTGGGCCTTGGCACATCACTACTTGTACTAGCAAGGGGTGCAAAGATCCACAATTGCTTCTGTTGGAATTTGAGTGCTAGGAATAGCCAAAGTGGGCTAGTGGATTAAAATGGCAAAAGTGACCATTTCCTTTATTTAATTCTTTTTGATTTCTTTTTCTTTGGTTTTTGCTTGGGAATGATTTAAATGATGTGACATTCATCATAGAACCATTTTACAACCATTAGAACAAACAATAATGGCATTTGAAACAACTCCTATTTTAAATGCACACACATATGAATGCTTAAAGATTTTAAATGGAAAAAGGTTTTATTAACCCTAAATTGGGTAGATTTGATCTTGATTAACCTTGATTGAAGTTTTGGGATGTTACATGGTGTCACAGAGGCTTCCACAAAAACAGGATGCAGACAAAGACAACTTTTAGCACAGGAGTACATCCAGGTTGTAGCCAACCACTTTCAACATTGGAAAGAATGGAAGAATGCAACGAATATACTGCTACATTACCTTTTTTAGGCAACTTTTAAGGGAACTGACGGGACCATCCCTGTTCGTAGTGGTCGTGTGTGCCACTGACCCATAGTTCTCCATAGAGGATCTGACGCAAAATCCATTGCACATTATGAGTAGCAATAAAGGTTACAGAAGTGAAGAACACCGAAATTGAACCCGACCAAATGCCCCAATCAGAACAGCGATGACCATGCCCTGATCCGAAATCCATACGAAATCAGTACCACCTCCCCCTACCCCCACCCCCCATCCCCATCACCACCCCCACCCCACCCAAATGACCCAATCGATTAGAGAAGAGGAAAAATATCCTAATTAGGTGATTCCGAGGTGAGCAATAAGCAAGAACTCCACAATCAAAGCATATCGAATACTACTACTCCTAGTACTAATAGTACCCCAATGGCCCAATCAGAAGCAAATTAAACAAAGCCGGATTTCGAGGTGAGAAAATACTCCCACCTATTTCAACAAGAACTCTCCAATTGGAGGTTGCACCAGTTCCAACAGTTGCTTGCTGGATGTGAGCTAGCTAGTGATGGTTTCTTGTCTTGTCGTCGGTAGAAACGCATGGGCAGGGGAGTAGTGGTACTAGTAGTACTAGGGCTGGGCAGTACACTTTTTTTCTACAGTAAGTATTTTTAAGTGGCAGTAGTGGGAACATTTTGCTGGGAGAGAATCCCAAATTTTTGATCCCAGCTATCACGTCGTGGCCTACAACTGTTTCAAGCAGGACCCACATCAGGGGTGAGTTAAAGCAGGTCCCACATCAAGTGGGTGAGATAATTGACTAAGCCAACCTCTTCCTTCCCTTGGTACTAGTACTAGTTCTCCCGGGTTCCTCTCCAAGGACAGAGAAAATCGCCCCTCTTCGAATCAAATTGATCCCAGCTTATTATCCTTTTGCTGATTCGTCTCACAGAGTAGTGGACAAGACGGCGGTAGTTGCAGCATAGGGAACCAACACTGGGGCCTCAAAAATAGTTTAGGAACCGATAAAATGATAAGCTTGGATTCCAGACTAGAAACACACACAAACTCACATATACTCTGTATATACTAATATACGGAATAGTTTCCAATTACAGTTCTGCTAACAAAGGCCTAGAAATCATAATAAGGTAGCTCCATATTACAGAACTACGATAGTAGCGAACCAATCATGGGATAGCTCTACACCCCAAGAGTTTGGCAGCTAGGCTAGTGGTCATGAACGGCACCAAAAGTACACCCCGAATGATCAGCAACCCTGCATCAAATCCATCCAGAAGTAGTGTACCCGATCCACAACCTCATGTACAGGATCATCAATGAACAGGTCATCGTCATTACCATCAAAGTCCTCTTCGGTCGTCTTCTTCTGCGATTAGTAGATTAACAGATACGTTTATAGAGAAACATCAAAGACATACAACCTGAACATTTGTCGTTCTACAAATATACCTTGTCATCTGGCATAGCAGTAGTACCATAAATGAAACTTGTTTCATGCAGCTTGCGCCTTTTCTCTCCTCCCCCTTCTCCAAGTTGATCTAGATGCTCAAGAGTTGCCTCTATCAGTTGATCTAGTTGATCAATATCTGCTTCCCCTACTTGATCTTGATGATAAAGATGTGCTTCCCCCGGTTCATATGGAGGATCATATGGTTCACCATGAAATACCCATCTAACATATGTGCTTAGCATCCCAAATGTAAAAATATGGTCTTCCACTATACTTTGAGGAAGCACCCTACGATTCGCACACAACCAGCAGGGGCAATGTACTTTTCAGTTGTCACAATGAGCTCTAACAAATACCATAAATTGTAGAACATCAAGGATACATTTAGCGCTACCTAATGGAGCAATTTCTATCCAAAATCTGCCCATCTGTTTAATTATGACATACAAGGTTGGTTATTATTAAAAGAAAAGCAGGAAACATATAGATGGAGTACAAAACTATATATGCCTATGCGTTTCAGCAAACATATTGACAGCAAAAATCGCTGAAGGTATTTAGAAACACAGATCCAGTGCAGAATAAACTATGACCATATAGATTGAGGACAAATTAAACTATGTAGGAGTATTTGAAAGGGCAATAAAATGCCAACCAGATCAAGCTAGAGATAGAAGGACTACCGTGGGATCGACGTGCCCACCGGTGCGTCTCTAGAAGACCGATGGGTAGGGAAAGCTTCTTCACGCACGTTGGTGATGAGGAGCGGCCATAAGCGCGTCTGCTTTGTGGGGAAGGGGGTGAGGCCTAAGCAACGGAGGGTGGAAGTTAATACACAGCGTGAATGGGTGCAGAGGGATAACTTTGGAAATTCTGACCTGCCTTGCTTTGGGTGCCGCCATATACGTGGCCCACCTGCCAGTCACCATAGATCAAAATTGATCCAAAACTTGTCAAAATACAAGTTCATATTTTACCATGGAAACTAATGCACATAGCATTGCACTTTGCGAACGAATGGCTTTATGTCAAAAAGTTATTTAATTTCAGCATCTTCAGCTAGGAAGCTTGGAAACTCATGAAAGTAGGGCATTATCCATCAAGTCTAGAATCTCCTTTGTAAACAATTGCTTAAAATGCCAAGATGCACCGATCTACCAAATATGCAAAGGTTTGTAAGATTGGTTGGCGAAGATGCTTAAATGTATGGAGTAGTACAAAACATGATAAAGGTACAGAAACTATGGTTGTGATCTTGCTCCTCTTGTTTGAAAGCCTTGAATTAATGTTCATGAATTTCGCCAGATGTCCATAAACTCATTAAATGCTGGAAAGCATACATGCCTGTGGGTCTATCTGATAGGGACAACATTCCAAGTGGGAGTAGTGTACCTTAGAAGCTTCAACTTCAAAATTTCGGCAGAGCGCCGAAATATCCCGCCCACCCATTCAAACATCCCGCCCATCCATTCAAACATCCAGCCCCAAAAATTATTTTATTGCACAAATTTAGCCTGGAAGCTTGAAAGGGCGTTATACATTGTGTGAAAAAAGGGGGCGGTGGCATTTTGACCCATCATCTTTGTAGTTGCTTCACAGCAAAACACATTGTTGTTACTTGGAAATTCAAAAACAAACTTCAAATTTGGAGGCAGACATATTGGTTAATTTGCAAAGATGCACCGATCTACCAAATACGGACACGTCATCATAAACTATTTCCATGACCTTGGTCACCTTTTTTTTGGATGATGGTCATCTTCTTGAAAAGCCTTAAATTGTTCAAAAATTTCAGCAAATACCTAGAAACTCGTTTAAATGCTGGGAAGCAACTCTCGCTGGCGTGTGGGACTAGACGGTGACAACGCGTCTGAGAAGCCCCATGCCGGAGTAGCGTATGCTAGAAGCTTCGACCTCAAAATTTGGCACGGCGCCCAGACATCGCACCCATCCATTAAAATATCCCGCACATCCATTCCAACATGCTTCACCTCTATCTAGAATGCAAAATTCATCTTCTATCCCTGCTTCGGAAACAAGAATCCGAGGGAGCACTGCAATAACAGAGGGATATAGGTGGTAAATTGGCGTTCTCCCAAGTGCATCACCCCATCCATGTTTCCCATCCATTCTTCAATATTTACCCGCCCGCCCACTCCGACCTACACTGACTTTTTGGACCCACTATACAGGTGACCCACATGTCAGTGAGCCACAATTACGGGAAGTAGAGATTCCCATCGCTTGTTGTTCAAAATTCGAACATTTTTCGCTAAACCGAGATAAAATCGTTAAAACCACCCAACCTGGCTTATACTATCATTCCACTATGTCAGAGTAAAAGCTAAAAAAACAAAGCCAAAAACACGTTTGTAGCTTTATAGGCCAAAAATCAAAAGCCAGAATTAGAGCCCAGCCAAACAGCGCCTAAATCTCAAGGAACTCTTCCTGTTTCTCCCTTGTTTTAGTACTTGGGTACCTTCAATTTTATTTAAAAAAAATATGACCAAGCAGGATATCCTCGACTTGTAGATCAATTTTTGAGATACTTTCATTAAATTGCGGTAACACCATTCTGTTCCACAAATATATATAATCATAAAGTTTGAAAATATTATTGAGAATTCACGGAATCCTAAACCATAAAATCTAAACCCCTAAACCCTGACCAAGCAGGTATCATGCAACTATAGATCAAAAATTGAGATACTTTCATTAAATCAGGTAACGCCATTCTATTAGATGAATATAAGCATAAATCCTGAGCATTACCAAAAATTATCTGAACCTTAAACCGGAAACAATCCATAAAACTAAAATGTAAAACCCTAAACCCTTGACCCATAAACCCTAATCAAGCAGGTACCGTGCACTTATATATCAAAATTTGAGATACTTTTATTAAATTGCGGTAACACCATTCTATTCGACGAATATAAGCATAAAGCTTGAACAGTATTTAAAATGCCTGAAACCCTAAAATCTAAACACTAAACCCTAAATCGTTACCAAACACGTAGCATGCACTTATCGATCAAAAATTGATATATTTTTATTAAACTGGTAACTCCATTATATTCGATGAATATAAGCATAAATCTTGAGCATTATCGAAAATACCCTAAACAACCCCTAATAAAACCTAAACCTAAAACCCCAAACCCTCAACCCATAAACCCTAAAAAATCAGGTATCATGCACTTATAGATCAAATTTAGAGATACTTTCAATGACTTAGGTAACGCCATATATGTTCTATTCGACGAATATAAGCATAAAGCTTGAGTATTATTGAAAATTCGATAAACCCCCTAAACCCTATTCAGTCCATAAACCTAAACCGTAAAACCCTAAAACCCTAAACCCTCGACCCATATAAACCCTAACCAAGCAGGTACCATGGACTTATAGATCAAAATCGGAGATTCGATCTTTCATTAAATTGCGGTAACACCATTCTATTCCACGAACGAATATAACAATAAAGTTTGAACATTATTGGAAATGGCCTAAACCCTCAACCCCAAAACCTTAAACCCTCAACCCCGCACGTAGCATACACTTATACCTGGGCGTTTTTCGGACCGGGTCGGGCTCGGGCTAGGCCACAAAAAGCCCGCCCGCACATTTCCCTGGCCTGAGCCTGACTGTCGGGCCTAAAATCACTGCCTAGGCTTGGCCCGAACTGCACAAAAAACACCGGGCTGTCGGGTCGGGCCTTCCTTATTTCCTCGTATCTCCAGGCCCGAGCCTAGCCCGAGTAGTGCACGGGCCTCAAAACTGCTGCCCAGGCCCAGCTCGTGGGCTAGAAAAGCCTAGCCTGTTGGGCTTTTTTCGGGCCGCGCAGGCCGGGCTGCCCATGCCTAGCTATACATACACTTGTCGATTAAAATTTGATACATTTTCATTAAACGAGTAACTCCATTCTATTCGATGAACATAAGCATAAATCTTGAGCATTATCGAAAATACCCTAAACAACCCATAATAAAACCTAAACCTAAAACCCCAAACCCTCAACCTATAAACCCTAACCAATCAGGTATCATGCACTTATAGATGAAATTTTGAGATACTTTCAATGAGTTAGGTAACGCCATATTCTATTCGACGAATATAAGCATAAAGCTTGAGTATTATTGAAAATTCGATAAACCCCCTAAACCTTATTCAGTCCATAAAACCTAAACCGTAAAACATAAAACCCTAAACCATCGACCCATATAAACCCTAACCAAGCAGGTATATGGACTTATAGATCAAAATCTGAGATTCGATCTTTCATTAAATTGCGGTAACGCCATTCTATTACACGAATATAACAATAAAGTTTGAACATTATTGAAAATGCCCTAAAACCCTAAACCCTCAACCCCGCCTAAACGGCATTGGCAAATGAGGTATCACATGCACTTGTAGATCAAAATTTCAGATAAATTTTCCTCAAATTATGCTAACACCATTCAATTCCATGAATATAAGCATATATTAAGCAACTTGAACATTATCGAAAATTCCCAAAAAATCCAAACCCTAAACACCTAGACCCCCAAAACCATAAACCCTAAACCCTCAACCCCTTACCAAGCAGATATGATGCACTTATAGATCAAAATCCGAGATACTTCATTAAATTGCGATAACACCAGTCTATTTCATGAATATATAAGCTTGAACATTATTAATGAAAATTCATAAACCCTAAAACCTAGAAAACCCTAAACCCTAAATACAACCTTAAACTCCTAAGCCCTAAACCCTAAAATCCTAAATCATATACCATAAACCCTAAACCCCTAAATCCTCAACTCAAAAAACACGAACCCTAAACCCAGGCTATATATATCTTATGTGGAAACTAGGGCAATGGGATTTTGAGCCATACTTATTTGTAGTTTCTTCATGACAGAAGCCATTATCGTCGCTTGAAAACTTGAAAATAACTTCAAATTCAGAAGCTTCCTTTGTAAATAATATTTTAAATGCCAATAATACGAACCAATCTACCAAATACAAACATGTTGTTATAAACTATAGCAAAGGTGTGGCCATGACCGTGATCACCTGGTTTGAAATCCATGATGCAAATTCATACATGGTACGCCATATATCATATGACAAAATTAAAGCCGTTATTATCGATTGGAGGTTTTAAAATAACTCCAAATATGGAAGCTCTTTTTCTAAACAATGTTGAAATACCAATATGCACCAATCTACCAAACATGGTTACGTTATCATAAAGTATGGTAACACATATGGCCTTGACATTGGTCATCTAGTTTCTGAAAGCCATGAATGTTCAAACATGGTACGTCATATTGTGAAACGAGTTTTTCAAGAGTTATCAAATTTTATATTTTCATGGAAATTAGACAATGCATACAGTGACACACCAATGGAGAAACAAATGGTTGTATTTCGTTTTATATTTTGTTTCTTTATTTTTTTTAAAAACCTGGCCCAAATTTGGTGTCATTACTATTCATATCAAAAAATTGAAATCTTGCAAAACTCTCGGTGGTTCTCCAATATTTGACTAATTCGGTACCTTTAAACTATCTTTAAAAAGTCAAGAGCAATCTATATCATACACTTTGTAGTTCGTAAATAGACATACTTACTTTCAATCGTCAAAAAGTTATTTAATTTCAGCATCTTCAGCTAGGAAGCTTGGAAACTCATGAAAGTACGGCATTATCCATCAAATCTAGAATCTACTTTGTAAACAATTGCTTGAAATGCCAAGATGCACCGATCTACCAAATATGGACTGGTTTGTAAGCTTGGTTGGCGAAGATGCTTAAATGTATGGAGTAGTACAAAACATGATAAAGGTATAGAAACTATGGCTGTGACCTTGCTCCTCTTGTTTGAAAGTCTTGAATTAATATTCATTAATTTTGGCAGATGTCTATAAATTCATTAAATACTGGAAAGCATACAGGCATGTGGGTCTATCTGATGGGGACAACATCCCAAGTGGGAGTAGCGTACCTTAGAAGCTTCAACTTCAAAATTTCGGCAGAGCGCCGAAATATCCCGCCCACCCATTCAAACATCCCACACATCCATTCAAACATCTAGCCCCAAAAAAACATCCACCTCCAAAAATTATTTCATTGCACAAATTTAGCCTGAAAGCTTGAAAGGGTGTTATACATTGTGTGAAAAAAGGGAGCGGTGGCATTTTGAGCCATCATCTTTGTAGTTGCTTCACAACAAAACACATTATTGTTACTTGGAAATTCGAAAACAAACTTCAAATTTAGAAGCAAACATATTGGTTAATTTGCAAAGATGCACCGATCTACCAAATACGGACACATCATCATAAACTATTTCCATGACCTTGGTCACCTTTTTTTTGGACGATGGTCATCTTATTGAAAGCCTTAAATTGTTCAAAAAATTCAGCAAATACCTAGAAACTCGTTTAAATGCTGGGAAGCAACTCTCACTGTCGTGTGGGCCTAGACGGTGACAGAACGTCTGAGAGGCCCCACGCCGGAGTAGCGTATGCTAGAAGCTTCGACATCAAATTTTTCCACGGCGCACAAACATCGCACCCATCCATTAAAATATCTCGTGAATCCATTCAAACATGCTTCACCTCTATCTAGAATGCAAAATTCCTCTTCTATCCCTGCTTCGGAAACAAGAATCCGAGGGAGCACTGCAATAATAGAGGGATATAGGTGGTAAATTGGCGTTCTCCCAAGTGCATCACCCCATCCACGTTTCCCATCCCTTCTTCAATATTTACCTGCCCGCCCACTCCGACCTACACTGACTTTTTGGACCCACTATACAGGTGACCCACATAACAGTGAGCCACAATTACGGGAAGTAGAGATTCCCATCGCTTTTTGTTCAAAATTCGAACATTTTTCGCTAAACCGAGATAAAATCGTTAAAATCATCCAACCTGGCTTATACTATCATTCCACTATGTCAGAGTAAAAGCTAAAAAACAAAGCCAGAAACACGTTCGTAGCTTTATAAGCCAAAAATCAAAAGCCCAAATTAGAGCCCAACCAAACAACATCTAAATCTCAAGGAACTCTTCCTGTTTCTCCCTTGTTTTAGTACTTGGGTACCTTCAATTTTATTTAACAAAAAATATGACCAAGCATGATATCATTGACTTGTAGATCAACTTTTGAGATACTTTCATTAAACTGGGATAACACCATTCTTTTCCATGAATAGATATATAACCATAAATTGAGAATTCACGAAATCCTAAACCATAAAATCTAAACCCCTAAACCCTGACCAAGCAGGTATCATGCAACTATAGATCAAAAATTGAGATACTTTCGTTAAATCAGGTAACGTCATTCTATTAGACGAATATAAGCATAAAGCTTGAACATTATTGAAAATTCCCGAAAACCGAAATGCCTAAAACCAAAATCCTAAACCCTATAACCCTAAACCCTCACCAAGCATGTAGCATGCACTTATAGATCAAAATTTAAGATAATTTCGTTAAATTGGGTAACGCCATTCTATTTGACGAATATAAGCATAAATCCTAAGTAAAATCAGAATTTCCCTAAACCCTAAACAACCTCTAAAACTTAAACCCTAAAGCCTAAACCCTTAGCCATAAACCCTAACCAAGCAGGTGCCATGCACACATTGATCAAAATTTGAGATACTTTCATTAAATCAGCTAACACCCATTCCGTTCTACGAGTATAAGCATAAATCTTGAGCATTATTGAAAATTCGCTAAACCCTAAACCCTAAACAACCCATAAAACTAAACTGTAAAAACCTATAACCCTAAACCCTCGACCCATAAACCCTAACCAAAGCAGGTATTGTGCACTTATACATCAAAATTTGAGATACTTTCAATAAATTGATGTAATGCCATTCTATTCCACGAATATAAGCATAAAGTAACTTGAACATTATTGAAAATTCCTAAAACCCAAAATCCTAAACCCCTAAACCCGAAACCCTAAACCCTTACCAAGCACATAGCATGCACTTATAAATCAAAATTTGATATACTTTCGTTTAATTTGGTAACGCCATTTTATTCGACGAATATAAGCATAAATCTTGAGCATTATCAAAAATTCCCTAAACCCTAAACCCTAAACAACCCCTAAAACCTAAACCCTAAACCCCCAAACCCTTAACCCATAAACACTAACCAAGTAGGTACCATGCACTTTATAGATCAAAATTTGAGATACTTTCAATAAATTAGGTAACATCATTCTATTCGACGAATATAACAATAAAGCTTGAGCATTATTCTAAATTCGCTAAACTCTAAACACTATACAACCATAAAACCTAAATTGTAAAACCCTAACCAAGCAGGTATCATGCACTTATAGATCAATTTGTGATACTTTCATTAAAGCAGGTAACACCATTCTATTCGATGAATATAAGCATAAATCTTTGAGAATTATTGAAAAATCGCTAATCCCTAAACCCTAAACAACCCATAAAACCTAAACCGTAAAACCCTAAATAATCGACCCATAAACCCTAAACCAGTAGGTACCGTGCACTTATAGATCAAAATTTGAGATACTTTTAAATTGTGGTAACGCCATTCTTATACATGAATATAAGCATAAAGCTTGAACATTATTGAAAATCAAAAACCCTTAACCATAAACCCTAATAATCTTAGAACCCTAACTTCCTAACCCTAGAACCATAAACCCTTTCCAAGGAGGTATAATGCACTTATACATCAATTTTTGAAATACTTTTATTAAATTGCGATAACGCCATTCTATTCCATGAATATAACCATATATATAAATCTTGAACATTATTATTGAAAATTCCCTAAACCCTAATATCTAAACAATCATAAATCCTAAAACCCTGAACAACCCTAAACCCTAAATCATGAACCCTAAAGCACTAAACCCTAAAAGCCTAAATCCTAAAATCCTAAACCATAAACCATGAACCCTTAAACCCTCAACCCAAAATAAAACCCCGAACCCTAAACTTAACCCTAGGCTATATATATTTTGAGTGAAAACCAAGGCAATGGGATTTTAAGCCATGTTTTGTAGTGACTTCATGACTAAAGCCATTGTTGTGCCTTAGAAAATTGAAATAACTTCCAATTCAGAAGCTTCCTTTGTAAATAATATTTTAAATGCCAATACACACCATAACAAATATGGATAGGTTATTATAAACTATAGAAAAGATATGGCCATGACCTTGGTCATCTGGTTTGAAAGTCATGCATATTCTTACATGGTACTCCATATATTGTGATACAATTTTTTCTTAGAAATTATCAAATTTCAAGATTATATTTTTCCATGGAAACTAGCTAGTGCACATAGTGAGACACGGAGAGAGAAAATAATGGATGCATTTCTTTTTATATTTTGTTTCTTTGTATTTTTTAAAATGACCGAAATTAGCTGTCATTACCATTCATATCAAAAAGTTGAATTTTCCGAAACTCTTGATTGTTCTCCAATATTTGACTACTTGATATCTTTGAATTATTTTAAAAAGTCAAGAGCAAGGTATATCACACACTTTCTAGTTTGAAATTAGACATATTTACTTCAGATTGTCAAAGAGTCATTTTATGCATAGATTTAGCTAGAAAGTTTGGAAATTTATGAAAGTTAGGCATTGTCCATCAAATCTAGAATCTTCTTTTGAAATGCCAAGATGCAGCTATCTACTAGATATGGACACGCTATTATAAACTATAACAGAGATATGGCCGTGACCTTGGTCATCTTGTATGAAAGCCTTCAAAATATATTGTTTATCAATTTCGGCAAATATGTGGAAACTCATTTATATGTTGATAAGCATATTGTCGCTGGCATAGCATACGTCGAAAGCTTCAACCTCAAAATTTCCGCATGGCGGCAAAACATCCCGCGCACATCTATTCAAATATCCTGCACATCTAATCAAATATCCTGCACCGCTTTTTACAAATACAAAATTCCTCTTTTATCCCTGCTCTAGAAACAAGGACCGTGGGAGTACTACAATAATAAAGCGGTATAGGTTGTAAATGTGCATCATCCCACCTGTATCCCCCTCATCGTATCTTCCCCGCCCACACCCCTCCAACCTCGACCTTCCTCTAGATGCTTCACCGCCGGCCCTCTCTTCCACACCGAAGCTCTTCCACTGTAGGCGCTCTTCACCAAAACTACTGAGTCCCTCGCAGCATCAGATCTGCTTCGCCAACTCCGTCGTCTATCCTACCGGGGCCGCTTCACTGAATCATTCGTTGCTGACCCCAAAATGCCGAGTTGCCGCCCCTGCCGCCCACTTGCCCGTCCCACCCGTCCTTGCCGCGCAATGGTAATTTGTCTTGCCCGTTTGCTATATTTTTGGTACTCGTAAGCTACAAAATCTTTAGGATGTTGCTCAATATCCTGGATGATATTGCCATTTCATTTGCACCCTTCATCTCGTAGGTCCTATCCATCTCATTAGCTTCTCGCTTTTATTCTCTTTCTTTATTCTCACGCTATCGGTTTAATCCTCCAACACGAACTCATAGATTCTATTCTTTCCGAGCGCTCGCACAGGTCATGCAAACAACTCATAGAGGATCCAACACTGACAATTTAACGCCCAGCAAGGCTAAATCGTGAGGTTTCCTTGTGTTACTTAGGCTAGTTTCTTGTCATGTTAATTAGTTGTATAACTTGCATGCCTAATAAGTTAATAAGTTATTCTATCTAAGAACTTGCCATGACATTTGCAGTTATGTTTAATTGTAAATATATGTTCGAATGCTTAATTCGGAAAATATCCATCTAGTTTAGATGATATATCTGGTAATTTTTAATGCTATATGTTGGTGTTTTCACCTACTTTAATCCTTCCAAACCAGCTATCTAGTTTGAAACATACATCTGATAATTTTTAATGCTATGTTTTTGATGTTTTTCAAGAGTTTTCATCCTTCCAAACCAACCAACTTGGTTTCAAATGTTATGCAGAGAAATGACAATGGAGTAGAAGGACCAGAGTTCCAACTGCTCTGCTCAGATTCTTCTAGCAGATAGACAGGAGTTGCACCCGCTCGAGAAGGAGCTACTATCAGCCTGAACATGCTACTGTAAGTTCATACTTACTTTAAATGATCGCTACTTTATATAATACTACTTGTTTCCCTTGTTGTTTGTATTAACTTATTTCACCATATTTTAGCAGTCGACAGTTAAAACCCAGTAGGAGTCCTTGGAAGGAAGGGCTGAAAGTTGTGATCCCTCGTCCTATTCATCCTCCCATTGTATTTTCGAAGCAAACAACTTACTTAATAGTTCACCTAAAACAACTCCTGCAGGTGATAAATATATAAATGTTGTATTTCATGCAGAACGAAAGAGTGTAGCTGCTCTTAGATCTGTAGCTGAAATGATGAAGAAGAGGACGGATGATACATTGAACCGAATTCCCATGTACCGATCTCTTATTGATGGTACTGACAGTTTGTAATCTGTTGGAATTACGATCTTGTTGTATAACCTGTTGTAACAAACTTTTATTGTTGTGTAATAAGTAAATTTAATTTCTGTGTGTTTATTAATTGATGTCTTGACATTCACCTGTTCTGCGAAAAGTAGGCGCTAGCAAAAAAAGTCCGAAACAGTAACAGGCCGGAGTAGTAGCATGTCGAACATTGAAATAACATGCGCATGGACGACCCAAAAGGACAAGAACAGTAAAAAAAACCAGAACAGTAAAAGGCCAGTATAATAAAAGGCCAGTACAGTAAAAGGACAAAACAGTAAAAGGCCGTAGCAGGAAAATGACAGAATAGTAAAAGGCCAGAACAGCTAAAGACCAGAATAGTAAAAGTTCATAACAGTAAAAGAACAGAATAGTAAAAAGCCAGAACAGAGAAAAAGCCGGAACAGTGAAAGGCCGGAACCATAAAAGATATCAACAGCAAAAGGCCAGTACAGTGGCAGACCAGTACAGTAACAGGCCAATCAGTGCTGGCCTGAACAGGCAAAAGCCCAAACACTAAAGGGCCTAAACAGTAACGGGTCGAAATTCCTAAAAGGCTGGAACAGTAATAGGACTGAACAGAAAAAGCTAAATTGGCAACATGCCTGAATAATGCTGGGTTGGATTTGTGCACAGTGTTAGACCAACATGGGTCTTCTGTAGGCCGAAACAGAATCGGGCCTGAAAGTTCGCGGGCCACTGCTAGCTGCATTTTTGGGCCCATTTCAAACAGTGCAGGCCAAAAAAGTAACGGGCCATCTTCTTGTTGGGCTCACCTAGCGGGCCAGCCCAGTTAGTATTTAGCAGGCCTTGGTTGAGTCTGTTCTGCCACAATTTCTATGACCGTTAATGGCAGTAACCGGCCGTTAACGGCGGCTGCCACATGGCAGTTTGCATGACGTTAGCTGTCAGCGTGGCTGGCGAATAGATCTACGACGGAACAAGTTTTCATGGCTGAAGGGTGCGATCCACCACGGTCGAAAAAAAATCATGGTTAATTCATTTGTGACGGGGATTTTACCACGAAGGCCATCCGTCGCGCAAGACTCTTTGGCCATGAAAAATGGGCCTTCAACCACGAAAATCGTCCGTTGTAAAAGCCAACTTTTCTTGTAGTATTAGTTGGGACGCATTGGCGCTATTTCAGTTTTCGAGGGGAGGGACGGGGGGTAGACTGGGCGGGTTTTTGTGCGCCGACGCCCACATATCCCGCTTAGGGGGCCTTTGGGTTGGGGTGTGGGGGACATGTAGATGCTCTAAATGGCCGCTAAAGAAGACTTTCACTTCATGATACATTGGAGTCTGGAGAATAGTAACCCGTTGCATTGCTACATCACTGACAAACAAATCAGCACACGACCAGTATCTACTCCCACCGTTCTAAAATATAAAATGTTTTAACTTTTCTAAAACGAATGTATCTACCCGTCTTTTATGTATTGATTCACTCTGAATCTACATATAAAAAGACGTCTAGATACATTCTCTTCACATATGCTAATAAAACAGGGGAGTACCAATCAATGACAAGTACTAGCTGAGTCAATTGCACTCGCAGACCTAAAAACTAATTTTAGTCATGACGTGAATAAATATCCCCCAGATAACAGCTACCGACATAACAAGATGGCGTACTAGCGTTGGTCACCTGCATCTAACTGTCGCCCACATACGTTCTTTCGGCAACACATAGCTTTGTTCCACCATTTCATGGGCATTTCCTTTGGATATAGGAAACGCCATGCTCTTCATACCTGTTTGTGAGATACATGGCAGATATTTTTAGGTGTCCCAGACACAAGCAGGGGGAAACAGAATCTCAAGTAGTATATCAAACTTACTCTGCCTTGGAGAATTCCTAATATTTTGACGTATTGATTTGACCCTCGTGGAGGGTATATATAGAGTTACAAGGGGTAGGTAGACTTGAAGTATAAGATGATCTTAGAGTCATAGTCTATCTCATATACGTATATGTATTCGTATTCTAACATCCCCCTCAGTCGTAGCATGAGTGAAGCGGACGCTTGCGACTGGATTTGAAGTCTTGCGCTTCTGTCATCTTCACCTTCTTATCATCATCACCTGCGTGGATATGATCATGTTTGGCATCTAGGGGTGGTGACTGCTTCCCCTTCTGGTGCCTCTCTTCCCTCCCACAGTCACAGCGGAAGTGGCATGAATGCAAGTGATGACGCGGACACTGTTGACTGGAGTTCTTGAGTTGATGTAGACGTTGTTCTTGATGTTGATGTCGAGGTAGCCGATTGTGATGTAGCCATAGTCGAGGTGGGTGTGGTCGATGCCATAGTCGTGGTATGTTGTGTGGCCGCCATTGCCGGAGGCGCAAAAAATTGCGTGTTTTTGTTGTTGTTGTTGTTGTTGTTGACAGAGCTGCGGTTGCGGACTTTTTGCACCTTATAGAGGTGCTCTCGGGGCGTCTCTTGGACACGGTCATAAGTGAGACCACCAGTTTTGCCAGGACCGGAGGAACCCACCAAGCACACACGGTTTTGCTAGAACCGTATGCACGGTCGTAGGGGCATCATAATTATAATGCCGGTTTGTTGGTGTAGTCGTCGGGGCCGTGGACGCGGCCATGCCGTCGTCGTGCCTTGCAGTTGTACTGTTTGAGGGCGTCGTAGTTGTATGGCCATCATGTGGACGGGGTATAGCGGCGGCGGCATGTGTCGACGAGGATGTTGATGTAGACCTTGGCGATGATGTGTCAGCGATGTCATAGCAGGCGTGACGTAGTGCGTCGCTTGAATGCGTCCCTTGCGGCGACGATGTTGTCAATGCCTTAATGTCGGAGAAGTCGGCGAAAGAGTGTTCCACAACGGTCTTTTTTTGGAAATGGGCGCTTTATTACTTAATATAAGTGTTTACACCCAACCTCTGCATAATTAGGATGCACACAGCCGATTAACCACACAAGAAGTGACAAAAGGTACCGAAATTACAAAGAATGTTATGACGATAAACAAAGCCTCGAACTATGGGAACTCTATCCACAGGTCACGCTGTCATCCATGTCGGGAGAAAATATCTCTCGTCGTGTCCTCCAATTGCGTACACCCCTCCACAAACAAGTCACGAATCTCCATACATTGTAGAGTAGTCCAGGATCAAAGGATAGCCGTGGCTCGATATATAACCTGCAAAGAAGAAGACACAATGTTATTAAAAATCTTGTCATTTCTATATAGCCAAAGCGACCAAATAATAGCAAGCGCTCCCACCCTAAACAAAGTCCCATATTTATCTAGTATCCCATGCACCAAATACATTGGCAACTGAGTGTGGAGAAGATAAACCAGGGGCAATTTGGATGATTGACCATATAGCACGAGCAAATCTACACTGAAAGAATAAATGTTGAATTGTCTCATCATGATGACAAAAAACGCATTGTGTACTTCCATGCCAATTCTTCTTAACAAGATTATCTTTTGTAAGAATTACCTCTTTACGTAGATACCATGCGAATATCTTCGTTTTAAGAGGTATTTTCATCGTCCAAATTTTATTATTATCATCGACTGGGATATCACACAAGTGGAAAACGGGCCTCCAGTCCCGGCCCATAAGGGGCTTTAGTCCTGGTCCTGGTAACCGGGACTGGAGGGGCGGGACTAAAGGCCCACCCATTAGTCTCGGCCCTCTTACCAGCCGGGACCAATGGGCATCCACGTGGTTGTCTCTGCGGGCGCTGGGTGTCCCCCCCCATTAGTCCCGGTTCGTATTACGAACCGGGACAAATGGTTCTCTGCCGCGACAGCATTTTAGGCACTTTCTCTGCCACGGCAGAGAATTTAATTTGTATTTTTTTTTATTTCAAAATAGTTTTCTACGCTACCACATACCGTACATGTTCGTACATACATAAGATAACTTCTCTTAAGATCGAGCATACAAATATATACATGATAGTTACACATGGAGATCACAATTATCGGGACTAGAGCCCGTCTATTCAATTACACGGTCGGGGATCATCGGCGCCTATTCACACTAAATTCTCCGGCGTCATCTATCATCTCGTTCATCAAGAATCCTGCTAGTTCTTCAGCAATTGCTACTACGTGTTGCTGTGGTAGGAGCTGATCCCGCATTTTCTCGAACTATATAAGAAAAGGAGATCAATATGAATATCAATCATGATAACAAAAAGTGACGATAATAAAAATAATGTTATGAATGTATTGCTTACATCGACTCTATAATCATTCAGCTCACTGGTAAACGTGCGAATGAACTCACAAACGTAGAATCCACATAGATTCGTCTCCTGTGGCTGCCTCGCGCATTTTACGAGAATATAATTCAATCAAAATAATAACGCAGCATCATAATTGTATTGAAACTAGAAGTAAAGAGATGCGCCTACTACTTACCGAGACCGGCTTAAACGTCAGCTTCTCAGTAAAGTCACCCGTAACCGCACTCTTGAACTGGTTCCAAACCCTACCCGGTAAAGAAAATAAATCAGTTATTTATTACGTGATATCTCAGGAAATCAACGAAAGAGACCGCTGTAGCGCGAAAATTACCTCTGGAGCATGTCCTGCATGTCACTAAACTGTTCCAGGGGTCTCTTTAATGGGTCCATGACTTCAACTCTTCCCTTATCAAGTTGAATGTCCATGAGAATCCAGTGGAAACTGTACACGTTTATATATACATCAGTAACTCATCAATTACACTTAACATCGAGTAAGCAAAAGAGAATGTGTACAATAGAGTAAGACACTCACGCGAAATTGTAAGGAAACAGTATGTGGTCACAGAAATTTTGCTCCGTTAGAAACCTTAGAAGGTTTTCCTATGTGTCCTCGGGTTTTTCCTTTAGCGTCCGACAATGTATTTTATCTGGGTCAATGAACCCAACACTAAAGATTGACCTTCTTTTACATTCCATGATCTTCATTCTGCATAATAATAGAGTACAAAAGGATATAATTAGGATAATTACATGCAATGAACTGAACAACTGAAAAAATGAACAGCTTATATATAGACAATGAATTCAACAACTTACAGACAATAGCAACTCATGAGACTTTTGTCGAGGGCGTCGAAAGTGTATAACTGGAAGAGTTCGGGAAACTCAACATGGACCTCTTCTTCTCGGAAGTAGTAGTCATGTGGGACTTTCGCCACGATCATTATTCTCTCCTCCTTTACGACTTTCAAGTACCATTTATGTAAAGTCCGCATTTGTGTTGGCAGTTGTTGGAACTGCTCAAAGCTGACCAGAGGCTTCCCTTCTGAAGTGTGCGTCAATAGTCATCTGGCTTATGGTGCAAGTCATATTGCGATTTTGTGTTCAGAAAAGAAAGTGCATACGCTTTTTGCTTCTCGGTGTATACCGGGGCGGGCTCGGGTTTCTTCTTTTGAAGCTGCACAACGCATTCGGCCTTTACGATCATGTCGGTTTCCTCGTCAGTACGATCGTAAGGTCTAATAGAAAGATTCTTATGAGGTAGTCTTGGGAGGGGCGACATTTGTCGTTTTGGGCTCCTGCGTCGTTTAGTACTAATCGGAGGCTGCGGCGGAGATCGAGATGGACTCGGGATGTGGTGGTCGCAGTCATGGGGTGGGCTTCTTGGAGGTGATGGAGGTGAAGGTGACATGCGACCACTCGGAGGTGGTGTTGGCTTTGGCGTCCAGCCTGGAAGCTTGATGTTGTTCTTGTCCCATAGAATGATACCACCTAGTACTTCTCCGAGTGTCCTTTCACCTTCAGGTCCAGGGATGTCAAGCTCCATTGAGTCCCACCCCATTGCGATTTCATCCACACCAACTTTAGCATAGCCAGCTAGAATCTCACGGCCATGCCAGCGTGCACCAGGTGGACAAGGTAAAGCACATCCGACCGCCACCTTGATGGATAGGTTCTTCACCTTCTGATGGAGCTCACAAGATGCCTGCTCCTTGATTCCATCCACGGTGTAGCCGGGACCGCCATCTACCATGCGTGCATCGTCAAAAAGGACCTCCGATTCAGCCACGCTGCTTTTCCACTGAGATGGGATGGCGGTAATATTGAGTACAGGATCTTGCAGGCGCGCTGCTCCTCGAAGTTCGTTAATCTGTTGCTGATGCATTCGAAGTGTTCCTATCAACTTGGTGAACTTGTCTCCCTCCTCCTCCTACCGTCGCCTCTTTGCTCTCTCTCGGCTCCTATAAGTATCTCTGTCTTTGGGAAACCCCATCTCCCACGTATAACTAGGGCCAAGGCCTCGTACACGTCCTCCGCGTTCGTCATTCCCTAGGACCTTTGTCAGCAAGTCTTTCTCTCTATCGGGACGGAACTTTGTTGTCCCTGCTTTAATCTCCTTCACCACTTTCTGCCATGTATCCCGGGGTATCCTAATCCCGTCACTGCAAATAAGGTCCCCTGTACTTTGGTCATACTCACTCCCATGCCCAAGGAACCAATTCCTTGCCCTCAGATCCCATTCTTCGCATATTGGTTCTGGAGTGATCCCTTTAGCAAGCAGCTCATTCTCTTTAGCATCCCACTTTGGCATGGCAGCCGCGTAGCCCCTGGCCCCAAGTGATGGTGATATTTCTTCATCGCGGCATTTTTCTTTTTTTTCCGACATTTCCATAGCAGGTTGTGACTCCTTGTACTTCACAAATGCATCCCAGTTAGCCTGCTGCTTCGTTAGATAGCATTCAAATTTAGGAGTCTTCTTCGTCTTCTGATACTTTTGCCATAATGCTTTCTTCCAGTTCTTGAATAGTTCGGCCATCTTCGTAAGAGTCCACTACTTGACATTCTTCCTCAATGCAGCTGTGTCGGCATCATCCTCACATTCTGGCAGGGTGAAATGTGTCATGAGGTCATTCCAAAGACCCTCTTTGCACCTATCGGAGACATACTCACCCTCTTTCGCCCCTTTGGTCTTATTCCACTCTCGAACGGTGATCGGGATGCGATCCCTAACCATAACTCCGCATTGTTGTTTAAATATAGTTTTAGCCTTTTTGGGTTCCACCGGTTCACCCCGTGGTGATACCCGCGTAATTGTATAACGCGTAGATGCGTCCAACTTTTTGGCCGGGCCTCGTTTGGAATATTTTTTGCTCGATGTGGAGGCCTAAGAGAAGAAACATTCGTCAATTTATATATATATACAACTCAGTTAATGCATCTACTGATCACTAGACTTCATATATATACCCCATCGTCGGCTTCTCCACCACCGGAGCCGTCGGCTTCTCCTTGATCATTTCGGTCGACCTCCTCTCCCTCACCGGAGGGGTTCAGATAAATCGACGGAGATTCGGGTGGATCAACATGGGGGGTGTCGTTGATCATATCCTCGAGAATTTCTTCCTATGCTAGGTCTCTCTGGATTGGATCCATAGTTTTCTATAAAATGCACACAATAACATTTTTCATTCAATATTGCTGCATAAAATAACACTAAACAATAATATGAACACGCAATTTGCTACAATAATACTAAACAATAGCAAAATTCTAGTGATGCCCTAACCCTAAGTCCGGGCGGCCCGCAAGCACCACCACCCAAACCCTATCTCCGGGGGCCCACGAGCACCACCACTCTAACCCTAAGTCCGGGGGCCCGCAAGCACCACCACCCTAACCCTATCTCCGGGCGGCCTGTGGGCACTACCACCCTAAGTCCGGGGGCCCGCGAGCACCACCACCCTAACCCTATATCCGGGCGGCCCGCGAGCACTACCACCCTAACCCTAAGTCCGGGGGCCCGCGAGCACTACCACATTAACCCTAAGTCTGGGTGCCCACGAGCACTACCACCCTAACCCTAAGTCTGGGGGCCCGCGAGCACTATCACATTAACCCTAAGTCCGGGGGCCCGTGAGCACTACCACCCTAACCCTAAGTCTGGTGGTCCGCGAGCACCACCACCCTAACCCTAAGTCCGGGGGCCCGCGAGCACTATCGGACTTAGGGTAGTTATTTCTTTAGCTTAAGTCCGGGGGCCCGCGAGCACCACCACCCTAACCCTAAGTCCGGTGGCCCGCGAGCACTACCACCCTAACCTTAAGTCCGGGGGCCCACGAGAACTACCACCCTAACCCTATCTCCGGGCGGCCCACGAGCACTACCACCCTAACCCTAAGTCTGGGGGCCCGCGAGCACCACCACCCTAACCCTATCTCCGGGCGGCCCGCGAGCACTACCACCCTAACCCTAAGTCTGGGGGCCCGCGAGCACTACCACATTAACCCTAAGTCCGGATGCCCGCGAGCACTACCACCCTAACCCTAAGTCCGGGGGCCCGCGAGCACTATCACATTAACCCTAAATCCGGGGGCCCATGAGCACTACCACCCTAACCCTAAGTCCGGTGGTCCGCGAGCACCACCACCCTAACCCTAAGTCCAGTGGCTCGCGAGCACCACCACCCTAACCCTAAGTCCGGGGGCCCGCGAGCACTATCGGATTTAGGGTAGTTATTTCTTTAGCTTAAGTCTGGGGGCCCGTGAGCACCACCACCCTAACCCTAAGTCCGGTGGCCTGCGAGCACTACCACCCTAACCCTAAGTCCGGGGGCCCGCGAGCACTACCACCCTAACCCTAAGTCCGGGGGCCCGCGAGCACTACCACCCTAACCCTAAGTCTGGTGGCCCGCGAGCACCACCACCCTAACCCTAAGTCCAGGGGCCCACGAGCACTACCGGACTTAGGGTAGTTATTTCTTTAGCTTATCTTTATTTAGCACTGATGCTTGTCTGTCTCAATCGACACTATAATACTACATACTATATAATATACTACCATATATATTATTACTAGTAATAAATATATATACACAAACATATATATACTATATTTATATACTAGTAATAAATATTACAATATAAAAAAGATACAAGAAATAAAAAAACATACACTAGAAATTAATATATACTATACTAGAAATTAATATATACTATACTAGAAATTAATAAAAAAACATACACTAGAAATATAAAAAAGATACAAAAAATACTAGTAATAATTCTATCTATCTATTACAAAAAAACATACTAGTAATACAAGTAATAATTATATCTATCTATTACAAAAAAGATACTAGTAATACAAAAAACATACACTAGAAATACTAGTAATACAAAAAATATACAAAAAAACAAAAATATGGCCGGCGGGGTGCTGCCCGGGCTCGCCGGTCGCGGGGCACCGCCCGGGCTCGCTGGGGGGATGGAGGCAGCGCGCAGCCGGTCGCGGGGCGCCGCCCGGGCTCGCTGGGGCCAGGGACGGAGAGGAGGCAGCAGATAGCGCGCGGTGGGGGAGGGATTACCTCCCACAACAGCGGGGCGGACGAGCGCGCGTCTCGAGAGGCGGCGGTGCGGCGCGGCAACACGGCGGGGTACGCGGACGGGCGGAGAGGCGTGGCGAGGTATTTCGGCAGCCTGGCGGCGTAGTGCTACTCCTCGCTCCGGTCGATGGATTCGACCAGGGAAGAAGGCGGCGCCTTAAATACGCCCAACCCTTTAGTCCTGGTGCGTGGCTAGAACCGGGACTAAAGGGGGGGTCTTTAGTCCCGGTTCCAGCCACGCACTGGGACTAAAGGCTTTGGATGCCTTTTCGCCTGCAGAGCCTTTAGTCCCGGATGGTGTTCTGGGCCGGGACTAAAGGCCTAAATTTGCGCGCGCTGGGCCTAAGTTGATGTCTGTTTTTTCAAATATTATAGTTTGTAACTATTAGATTTTTTAAACATTTGAATTATACAGTTTTTGCATACTTATGAATTTGAGAAAAAATTCAACATGAAAAGTTTTTGAATTTGAATAAGTAATCCAAATCTATTTTCTGTTTTATAAAATAATTATTCTAACTAGTGAAACTAATAACCATTTTGCCATTTTCAATTTAAAAATGCATTAAATATTATATTTTGCATATTTTTAAATAAGTGATTCAAATCAATTTTCTGTTTTATAAAATAATTATTCTAACTAGTCAAACTATTAACCATTTTGCCATTTTCATGTAATTCCGCCGCTCCAGTGGTCTTCCTCCGGCGAAACCCTAGACCGAGGGCCCCAGATCGTCTACCCCGCCTTATTTTTTCCCGCCCGTCCTCTTCCGGATCGTAGCACCTCTAGGGTTTAGGGTTTTTGGTTTAGGGTTTAGGGTTTTGGGTTTAGGGTTTAGGGTTTTTGGTTTAGGGTTTAGGGTTTTTAGTTTAGGGTTTAGGGTTTAGGGTTCCCTCCTCTGACTTAGGGTTTAGGGTTTACGATTTAGGGTTCCCTTCTCTGACTTAGGGTTTAGGGTTTAGGGTTTAGGGTTCCCTCCTCTGACTTAGGGTTTAGGGTTTAGGGTTTTTAGTTTAGGGTTTAGGGTTTAGGGTTCCCTCCTCTGACTTAGGGTTTAGGGTTCCCTCCTCCGACTTAGGGTTTAGGGTTTAGACTCATATCTGCCGCCTCTCTCCACTCTATCCCATGGCTTCCACCATACCTCTAACCCCAGGGAGGCAGAGATGGAGTCTTTCACGGGCTAGCAGGAAAATATTTTTCGAGGCGGAACTTCCGAAGATGCCATAGGGCGTGTGCACCAAGGGCATCTTCGAGAAGTTCCACCACGGGAGATTTCCCAACCCTTTCCTCCATCCATGGGGATGAAACTCTCCATCCATGTTGGCTTGGTTGTTGCCATAGCACATCTAGACTCATATCTGCCGCCTCTCCACTCTATCCCATGGCTTCCACCATACCTCTAACCCTAGAGAAGCGGAGATGGAGTCTTTCACGGGCTAGCAGGAAAATATTTTCCGAGGTGGAACTTCCGAAGATGCCATAGGGCGTGTGCACCAAGGGCATCTTCGAGAAGTTCCGCCACGGGAGATTTCCCAACCCTTTCCTCCATCCATGGGGATGAAACTCTCCATCCATGTTGGCTTGTTGAGTTGCTTGCCATGGTGTATCGATGCTCCTTTTATAGGCACGACGCCGCTTCTACTTTGTCTTCTTCCTCCGACAGGGCGTCGTGCGCTACATGCTTTATCTCATCGAGCAGTGGGTCCACCCACGCGTCCTTATCCTACTGACAGCTTTAGTCCCGGTTTGAGCCCCCACCCGGTACTAAAGGTTACCCACGCGTCCTTATCCCACCGACAGTTTTGTTAGATGACACAGAAACCACCTTTAGTCCCGGTTGCACCCACCAGCCGGTACTAAAGGTTAGCCACCCCCCAGATAAGGCCCTCCCAGATAAGCCTCCCCCAGATAAGGCCCCCCATCTTTTGTCCCGGTTTGAGCCCCCACCCGGGATGAAAGTTTCCCACGCCACTGCGTTCCCGCGCTTTCCACCAGTTCCCACCTCTGTCTTCCCGCCATTTTTTCAGTATATATATGTACGCTTGGCCTCCATTTACATATCACATCTAGACTCATCATTCTCTTCCCATGGCTTCCATCGTATCTCTAACCACCCGGGAGGCGGAGGCGCTTTGCGCCTCGAACTACCCCTGCCCACCGGGCTACCGCGTCCCCACCAGCTGGATGCTGAGCGCTGGAGGCGTACCGGTCCCTCCTGTCCCTCTAGGTGTGGAGCGCCGGATGGCCATCACGAACCACTACTACCTCGAGCTCACGCCAGAGCAGCGGAGGAATCCCAACTGGCATCCCGACTATTTCCTGACTTGGGAAGCCTTCTTCATCAATCGGCATGAGAGGGCGCTCGCCAGGCACGAGGAGGACGGCCCACCTCCTTCGAACTTCAACGAGGTCGGCCGTCGGCTGTGGTGGCGCGGCCGGACTCTCCAGAGTGTCGTGGCCTACAACACGACTGGCAATAACCCCCGCATGCGGTACCCTCAAATCCAGCCCACGCGTGCCCAACCTTTAAGGTTCGACTACGGCGACCCCAACGACGACAGCGATGACGGCGTCGGCGACTACGACGACTACAGTGGCGCGTATTACAGGGCTAGGCAGGAGCATGAATGAATCACTCCAACCATTAGGCATGTTTCTTAATTTTCAGTTGTGCTATGTATCCTTAGTGTTTGTGGGTTCCTTCTCTTGTGATGGTTCCTTCTCTTTGTGTGATCACCTACCGCAGCTCAGAACGTCTAGGTTGATTGAGCAAGATGTATTACATGAAAGGGGACCTTTATGTCTCAAATAAAAGGTTTAATACATTACATAGATTTATGTCTCTAATAAAAGGTTTAATTACATAGATTTATGTCTCAAATAAAAGGTTTAATACATTATTACACATCACCAACATCTAGTGTTGTGGTTTTCTTCTGCACCATAGCCATGGAGAATCTTCATCATTTAGCAGGATGCTTGGGTCAGTTTTCACTTTGAAGGGCAGAATTTCATGAAACTTATTATAATCTTCTAACATGTCTGTCTTGTCATCCACTCCCACGTTGTTTCTTTTCCCTGAAAGAACTATGTGGCGCTTTGGCTCATCGTATTCTGTACTCTTTTGCTTATCTTTCCTTTTTCTCGGTTTGGTAGACATGTCCTTCACATAGAAAACCTGAGCCACATCGTTGGCTAGGACAAATGGTTCATCCATGTACGCAAGATTGTTGAGATCCACTGTTGTCATGCCGTACTTTTCGTCTACATCTACCCTGTCTCCTGTCAGCTTGACCCATTTGCATCGAAACAAAGGGACCTTAAAAGTAGGTCCATAGTCAAGTTCCCATATCTCCTCTATGTACCCATAATATGTGTCAATCTGCCCATTGTCATCTGTTGCATCAAAGCGGACACCACTATTTTGGTTGGTGCTCTTTTTATCTTGGGCGATCGTGTAAAATGTATTCCCATTTATCTCGTACCCTTGGAAAGTACATATAGTCGAAGATGGTAACCTGGCCAACGAGTACAACTCATCTCCAACAGTGGTGTTATTCATGAGATGTGTCTGCAACCAATTACCAAAATTCTTCTTGTGTTCCCCTTTAATCAAGGTTTCAGGCTTTCCCGGGTTTTCGGAGCGTAGAATATTCTTGTGTTTCTCAATATACGGAGCCACCACGGTGGAATTGTGTAGAACTGTGTAGTGTGCTTGAGTGAAAGAATGCCCGTCCCTACATACCATTGATTTCCTTCCTAGTGTGCCTTTTCCAGTCATCCTCCCCTCATACCGAGATTCAGGAACACCAATCGGCTTAAGGTCAGGAAGAAAGTCAACACAAAACTCAATGACCTCCTCTGTTCCATAGCCCTTGGAGATGCTTCCTTCTGGCCTAGCACGGTTATGAACATATTTCTTTAAGACTCCCATGAACCTCTCGAAGGGGAACATATTGTGTAGAAACACAGGACCGAGAATTCTAATCTCTTCGACTAGGTGAACTAGGAGGTGCGTCATAATATTGAAGAAGGATGGCGGGAACAACAACTCGAAGCTGACCAGACATTGGACCACATCAATCTGTAACCCTGATAGACTTTCTCGATCGATTACCTTCTGAGAAATTGCATTGAGGAATGCACATACCTTCACAATGGCTAGTAGAACATTTTCTGGTAGAATTCCCCTCAATGCAACCGGAAGCAATTGCGTCATAAGCACATGGCAGTCATGAGACTTTAGGTTTTGAAATTTTTTCTCTTTCATATTTACTATTCCCTTTATATTCGACGAGAAGCCAGACGGGACCTTGATACTGAAAAGGACTTCAAAAAAGATTTCCTTCTCTTCTTTGGTAAGAGCGTAGCTGGCAAGCCCTTGAAACTGCCCTGGATGCTTGCCGTCTCGTCCTTTATGATGTTGCTGGTCCTCCCGTGCTGCCGGGGTATCTTTTGACTTCCCATACAAGCTCAGGAAGCCTAGAATATTCACGCAAAGATTCTTCGTCAGGTGCATCACGTCGATTGCAGAGCGGACCTCATGCACTTTCCAATAGGGTAGCTCCCAAAATATAGATTTCTTCTTCCACATGGGTGCGTGTCCGGTAATGGGGTCTTTTGGAACAGGTTGTCCTCCAGGACCCTTTCCAAAGATTACATCCAAATCCTTGACCATACCAAATACATCAGCACCACTACGGGGGACAGGCTTCGTCCGGGTTTCTGCCTTACCATTGAAATGCTTGCCTTTCTTCTTTAAGGGATGACTGGGCGAAAGAAAACGACGATTGTACGGGTACACATTCTTTCTACATTTATCCAAATATATACTTTCAGTCTCATCTAAACAGTGCGTGCATGCATTGTATCATTTGTTCGTCTGTCCTAAAATGTTACTAAGAGCAGGCCAATCATTAATGGTTACGAACAGCAACGCTTGTAGGTCAAATTCCTGCTGTTTGTGCTCATCCCACACACGTACACCTGGTTTGGCCCACAACTGTAGAAGTTCATCAACTGATGGCCTTAGGTACACATCAATGTCGTTGCCGGGTTGCTTCGGGCCTTGGATGAGCACTGGCATCATAATGAACTTCCGCTTCATGCACAACCAAGGAGGAAGGTTGTAGATACATAGAGTCACGGGCCAAGTGTTGTGACTGCAGTTCTGCTCCCCAAAAGGATTCATGCCATCGGTACTTAGACCAAACCATAAGTTCCTTGCGTCACCGGCAAAGTACGGGAAGTCTCTCTCGATTTTTCTCCACTGCCGACCATCAGCAGGGTGTCTCAACATCCCGTCTTTCTTACGGTCTTCCATGTGCCATCGCAACAACTTGGCATGCTCTTTATTTCTGAACAAACGTTTCAACCGTGGTATTATAGGAGCATACCACATCACCTTGGCAGGAACCCTCTTCCTGGGTTGCTCGCCCTCAACATCACCAGGGTCATCTTTTCTGATCTTAGCAATGCAGTGCATACCGGGCATTTATCCATATTCTCGTACTTCTCATCGCGGTAGAGGATGCAGTCATTAGGGCATGCATGTATCTTCTGCACGTCTAATCCTAGAGGGCAGACAAGTTTCTTTGCTTCGTACGTACTGGAGGGCAATTGGTTATTTCTTGGAAGCAGCTTCTTCATTATTACCAGCAACTTTTCAAATCCCGAGTCAGTCATACCGGTCTCTGCCTTCCACTTCAACAATTTCAATGTGCTACCCAGCTTCTTCTGGCCATCTTCACAAGTTAGATACAGCAATGTGTTGTGGTCCTGTAGCATCTGCTCGAACTGCAACCTCTCCTTTTCTGTGTCGCAGTCTCGCCTTGCATCACTAATGACCCGACCAAAATCATCAACGGGCTCATCTGGTTCCCATTCTTCACCCTCTTCTTTTTCATTATCTTCAACTGCGGTATCATCGTATTCAGGGAACATAGATCGGTAGTTGTCATCATCATTCTCTTTTTCATCGCCGTCTTCCATCATAACCCCTCTTTCTCCGTGCTTGGTCCAAACATTATAGCTGGACATGAAACCGGACCGAAGCAGGTGGCTCTGAATGACTCTTGAGGAAGTGTGAGCCTGCTCATTCCGACATTCAACACATGGACAACACATAAAATCATCCCGCCGCTTGTCCGCCTCGGCCACAAGGCGAAAAGAACGCACGCCTTCTCTGTAAGCGTCAGAGCGTCGGTCACCGTACATCCATGGGTGGCTCATCTGCATCATATAACCATGCATATATATCAAACGCAATCACGATGCTTAAATTAGTACCGTGCAGTCAAAACGAGAAAATAGTTGCTAACCTTTTAGGACACTTCAAAACAAAGAGGAGAAACCTTAAGTGTCGCTCTGATACCTCATATCATATTTTGTCTTGTGTGAACTCAAGTGGCATCGCTCTAATAGGCATTTCACCGAACACCTCTAGTGCATATGAAGAAAAAAAGTTAGCACAAAGTTATACCCATCTCTCACATAGGAAAAAAACAGGAGAGAGTGGAGGGCTGGGTACATATATATAGGGTCAGGCCATTAGTCCCGGTTTGAGATACAAACCGGGACTAAAGGTTCTGCCAGGAGCTCGCGCGCCGGCCCAGACCCATTTGTCCCGGTTTGTATCTCAAACCGGGACTAATGGTTCCTTACGGACCGGGACATAATGCCTCGGCCTCCTCGAGCCGTCTGGTTCGGACCATTAGTCCCGGCCCCAGCCACCGCCGGGACTAATGGCCCGAACCAAAGGCCCATTTTCTACTAGTGTCAGGTTGGATCAGAGTGCTATACATAGAGTCAACAGAAAATTTACCACTCTTATGTAATTTCTATTTGAACTCATCCATACCCTCCGACAGTTGTATAATGGACAATCGTGCTAAGAGATTATTCCAAGATACCAGTCTAGGGCCTATGAGACTTCTAGGGCCTAAGAGATTATTCCGCACCGAGCGTGTGGATGATGTTGACGTCGCTTCTCTGTGGATATGCTCGACGATGATCTTGACTTGTCGTACAGCTTGGCGAAGTGATCGGTGGTGAATCTGGTTGACTAGGTGCTGATCAGAGGCGTGATGGTGCGCTTGTAACTGGGTGATACGGCGGCCGGATGCAGACATAGACGGTTGATGGAGTTAAGAGTCTGCGCCTTGAATATGCGATGCATGCATCTGCATGTTGCTCATCTCCTTGGCGTAGGTCACCAGCACGTATGCATAGCTAGCTCTGTTCACGTGCATCTGGTGTAGGGGCGCTTCAGCCGGACGTCGCGCGAAGATGTGGCCACCGCCAGATCGGATCGGGACGCGGCGGCGTTGATTTTTTTTTAACGAGAAGAGCCCCAAAGGGCCCGAAAGCTTTATATTAAACATAAACAGTGGAGGTGTACAATATTATAGAATACCCCAGAAAAAGAAGAAATAAAAACATAGGTCCCCTTTATAAGTGGATAAGGACCTGCTAAAAAAATTGATTTGCAATCAGGTCCCTCCCTATCTCCACTGCCGAACCGAAGGTCAGCTGCACCGCCGCCGAGAATCGCCGCGGGGACAAAACCACTTGCTTCAGAGCCGACGTTGAACGCGGTCGCTGACCTGAAAAGGGGCCTCCGAAGGAGGTTGAAAAGATGTCGGAGCTCACCGACAGTAACGGACGGCACGCAACCGTCAAGATGAAGCTCGCCGATGTCGCTTCCAAGCTCCGGTAATCCCCGACGGAAGAAACCACACGAGCTCCGCCGATGTTGAATGACCTGCACTCCAGCACAACACTCCTGCCACGGGAGGGGTGGGTGAAAGTGGGCAGAGATGGTCGGAGAAGCGGGGAGAAATCCGCCGGAAGGGGAAATACCGAAAACTCCCCCAAGCGCCTTAGCCACGCCTTTCGCTCACTGCTACCAGCATCCTCTTCCTCGCCTCCACGGCCGGCCAAGAGGAATAGAGTAAAACAGAAAGCATCCAGGCTGGATCTAGCACCAAACTTGCGCTTATTCTTCGGGAGGCTCTCCGCCGAGCAACCATCCGTCGTCCTCCCCCATGGAGGCACAACCGATAGGCTCAAAGGAGACCTGCTGGTGCCGCGCCAAAGCACCCACGCAGGAAGACCTTCCCAGCTCCCTCCCCACCAGCACCCCAACCACCTCCCAACCCCCTGCCCCTCGCTGCCACAGTCGGCCAGCAGAGAGGGAGGAAGGAGAGGGGAAACGCGTGACGAGGAGGAGGCCCTGGCCTTATTGACGGAGAAAACAGAAGAGTACTGCTCAGCTACCGCCTCCGTCCGCCGGAGCTCGTCGCCGCCGCAGGACCATCTTCTGGAGCACCAAGACCGGCCAGATCCCGGCGCCCAACTCCAAAACCACGACATCTCGCCGAAAATCCTAAACCTAAGCCTAAGATCTACCCCGGCGCCGCCCCTCCGCCATCCCCGGCCGGCAAAGCCGCCGGAGATAGCTCGGGTTTGGCCCGGATCTTGGCGGTCAACTCTCGGAAGCAGGAGGTGGGGGAGGGGAGAGGGGAACGGTTGGGTGTCTCTGTCCGCCCGCTCCACCTACCGGCTTGTCGTGAATGCCAAGCTCCGGCGGCGTTGATGTAGAGCCACAGACGGAAACGATCTCGACGCTGATAGGACTGCCTTTTTTAAACCTGATTTCTCGCCGGGATTTTTAGGTCGTGGAGACGTACGGTTTTATTTGACTATAGAACTAAGAGAATCTAAAATTGATACGGAATTATTTGGCTAATTGGAAATCTAATCTACTCCATAGAACTAAGAGAATCTGAAATTGATCTAATCTAAACTATAGAACCAATCCGATCTTTGATCGAGACCGGGTGCCGCGCCTCCGAGGAGTAATCTTCTCGGGAGCGGCGCGTTGCGGAAGTGGTGGAAGACCTAGGATCAGCGCCATGAGGCTAACCGCTCTGATACCATGTAAAAAATATTGAATCTCTAATATTTCGGTGTATTGATTTGACCCTCGTGGGGGTATATATAGAGTTATAAGGGGTAGGTAGACTTGAAATACAGTATAATCTTAGCGTCCTAGTCTATCGTATCCGTATTCTAACAGCTGGAATCGACCCAAGAGATGCAAGAATGCTCCCTCCAATCCAAACACTACATTCAATTATCAGTCATGTCAATGAACATCTCAGCACTGGCACCCACATAGCATGCATTTTTCTGTGGTGGACCTTCCCTATCTGTGGTCACAATAAGTTCTATTGGCAAGGCGATCAACATGCTTTCAGGCGGTCAGCATGTTTTCAGCCAATTTTAAACCGATTTCAGGTCCACAACAATTTCTTGCGTTCAGCTACTCATGTAATTAAAACAGAAAAAATCAGTTTAGCTTTCCAGCCGCGCAACATAGCAATCATTCAACCTGCCCTGCTTCTAACGGTGTCCATTGAGCATAGACGGTACAATTTGGCAAGCAGATACAAAGACAAGCAAATACAGTAGTCTGACCTGAATCGCCTCTCTATTGAATTTCTACAGCTTTCGTCGCTACATTGTAATTATTATTCACTAACTAGCAAAATCAAGACTAAGGAAACATTATCTTTTTTTTTTGCGGGGGAGACTAAGGAAACATTATCAACAGCCTTTACCATAGATATTCTTCTTTTTATGAACTATCCTGTAATCACTAGTCACTAGCCAAAACAATAAATGATATCCATTTTATACTTCTATTTGCAAGGACTGTCAGTGGTGGTCGTTTCTTGCTCAACGTTGCTGCAAGGCTTAGCAGGTCGTTTTTCTATTTTTCTTTTGTTCTCGTGGTCGTCGGTTTAAGTTATTGCTTCTGTCTCAAACTGAACATGTGTTCTGTTTGTAGCCTGTCGATGGCTTTCTTTCTTCTTAATACATGACATGCAGTTCTGCTGCATTGTTCAAAAAAAATACTACAATAAAATTGGAAGAATGTTTACAGTTTTTAAAACAATTGAAATGAAACTTGACTAAGTTTCTGCTGTTACAAAAAAAAATGACAGGTGACAATCCTCTCCACTCTTGGTCCTATCTGCACTCTTCTCCCACCTTAGGTAATACCAGGAAAGGCTCGAAGAGAAATATGAGCCCAAGAAGCTGCACTAAATTCATCACTAGGAACACTACTTGATCACCTGCAGTCAGCACAAAAAAATAGATCAGCAAATACCTCTTCTATGTCTATCGCACAAATCTCTCACCAAAATAACATGAATTGGTACACCATAGACGGTACGAGTTGTCTGGTGACAAAACTGAGATACTACTTACGACGAAGGTACAGTACATATTGATAGGTTACCTGGGAAGAATGTGCTGTCTTGATGTTTCTGCGCCCACGAGAATCTGCATTGTTTCAGAAAAAACATTAGGTGATATATAATTGGGTACCCATGTCAGCATGGTTTAATTACAGTTTTTTTTATCAAAACATAAATCAGGAACATAATTCTTTTACTCGTTTCACCGTGTTTATGGAAAATATGTGATGACTAGAGGTACTTACAGAATGCCTGCCCCTATTGGAGCAATTGCCTTGAAAAACGACGTGGCTGTTGTTGATATACCATTGGCAGTGCCTCTTTGTTCTTGAAGCTGGTATCAAATTTCAGAAACATTATTTGATTTGATTTGATTGATGCAAACGCTGCTAAGAAAAAATATTTCTTGGATTTTTTTTTTACATACCACAGCATTGTTCTGGAGAAGGCAAATTCCTGTACTAGCAGTGATCTGTACAAGTATGCAGTATACAAGTATTAGATACAATGAATACATGTTTTGCAGGCTAAGCAATTCATGTCTCTACCTTGAATATAGGTAAGCACATGAATTAAAAATTGAGCAGAAAAGTAGTGAATCGTTATGGTAAAGGGAGATATGTATGAACTCCTTTCTATCCATTGGCTTTCATGTGGTGTGCAGAGATAATATAAAGTACTCCCTCCGACCCAAATTAATTGACTTTGATTTGTCTAGATTCGGATGTATGTAGACATGTTTTAGTGCTAGATACATCTGTGTAGGCAAAGTCAAGTCAATTAATTTGGGTCGGAGGGAGTAACTTATCTTTTATAGAAAGGAAGTACAGAGGAATACTTACTCCAACAATACTTATCATCATGGCTGCAGAGCAGAGAGCGAAAGAAAGCTTGGCTCCAGATAAGTATGTCATGAAGGGAAACGTACTGACAATAAGTATAGACAGAGCCTACATCATCAATGTCAAATTATCAGTTATGACCATGAAACTTGATTTATTTGTTTATTTGAACCGCCACAATAGGAGATTACTCACAGAAGCAACACGCGACGAAATGACTGGTCCCAGAAATTTATGGACCCAGTGATATATGAGTAGCTGATATACAAGAAGACTAGCACCTGCGCAAAAAGAGAAAACAGCTCACCCAGTAATACAAGCATGGGCATTTATAGTTACATGAAAATTCAAAAGGTAAAAACATTAGGTAAATGAGAGGGATGCAAATACCTGCCACAGCAAGAACCGCACCAATATCTTCAGATGAGAAGCTAAGACCACCATACTTTCTGTCACTGACAGCCCACAAGGAAAGTATCTAGTATTGAAAGAGATCAATGCCAGATATATTGTTATTCAATTATAATTATCAAAGCTGAACTTAAGTGGTAATAAGATACTATCAGAAGAATAGCATTTAGATGGGTTTAGAAGATCTGCCGTTTAGCAGCAGAGTGCAAAAAGGACAAGAATTCATAAACAGATGATACCTCGCTATATGCAGTGTCATGAAGAGCAAAGAAACAACAGGATACCATTGTTGACATCCATTGCCAATTCTGAAGCAAGCTCTTCTTGCGAGGTGAACCCCAATCTGATGGCAAGCCTTTGACTGTTCGCCTATCCATTTGTGGATTTTTGTGTTTGTGCATAGTTTCCTGTCAGTTCCATTTGACAAATATAACCATATTAACATTTTTACCTTAGGGTATCTTAACTTACCAAAACATATGCCTACAAATATGAATTTATTAAAGGCATATATACATGGCATTTTCAGTAGAAAATTTTCCGCAAAATGAATTGTAACTTCTATAACATATTTTGTTGCATATGGATTTTTTTTCAGACTTCAGTGAATGCAAGTAATATTAATAGTTTAGTTTCTCTTAGAATCAGCTAAAGAAAAATTAGATGAAGAGAGTGAAACTATACATACCGGCATCCATATGCAACTTATTAAAACTAGAGTAGCAAACAATGACACGCCTAGACAAGGTAAGAGATATGGGAACCTGCAAAATCAATCCAATGAATTAGCCATGACGCCTATGAGTATGTACTAGGTCCAAAATAAATCTCTAGCAGTTTGGTATATAACTATATCTTGTTCTTGCAGGATCTACCTCCCGAAAATTGACTCCTTGGAAAACGTTTCTGGGTATTTTTCAGCTGGCTGCCAAAAGGAGAGGGGAGTAAGAAAACGAAAGCAGCTCATCTCTTCATTTTATCTTTTTTTCTTTCATTTTGTCGAACAAGCAATCGTACAAGTGGAACACAGGTTCATTTACACACACACACACACACTAGTACCTGAGCAAGGTAGCCTCCAAGAGCTGGACCAATAACAAGGCCAAAACCCCAAGCTGTGTTTATCTTTAATGAAAGAAAATTGTATTATATAATCTTTGTACTGAAAGGATTATGTAATACAAGAACAATAAGAACATGAGCAAATAACTGCAGGGTTGCTCGAAAGATTACAATTGATAGCCCAAGAGCTTGATGTTCAGTTCGACAGACTTCAACAGCATAAGCCTGCATGGTGAATAAATATTTTGTAATTAGGCTTGAGATTCCTTCGTGTTAAAAATGGTAAATTTTAGTACCTTTATTGGAGCAAGTAAACCATTTAGAGAGCCTAGAACGAGTCTTGTAGCAATTGCCATCCAGTACTCCGTACATAGCCCCAACAGTGTGTTAAACACGACGCTGCAACAGAGATAAAAAATTCAAGTTTAATCAGAGTTCCTGAAATAATAGAATTACAAATCATGTTATACTTACACAGAGAAGATGGAAAATACAATGACAGGCTTCCGTCCAATACGGTCCGCAACAGTACCCCAAAAAATCGCAGAAAAGGCTCTGCCGATCATGTATGAAGAAGCTACATTTGAAAACAGCAACATACAAATTTCATTTCTATGCAATTAAATACATTTGATGTATCGAGTAAAATAATGTCTGTCACAACTATATATATAAAAAAATAACAGAGGAGCTAGAAACCATACCAAGGAAACCAGCATAAGATCCAATATCTTCCTCTGTTTTAGCAATGTGGAAGTCTCTAATCTGTAGAACGGGATACACCAAGACGATGTTGTAAAAAAATTATAAACATATTATTTGCATGACGTAAGCCAGATCATGATACGACGACTTGTGCCTTGCATCCCCGATGCCCTCTCGGAAAACCAATCTTTAATAGAAGTGTGGATTATAGAGCAAAGTAGTAACATGAGGTGGGAAAAGTTGGCGCGAATCTAGGGGAAAGGGATGCATTGAACTAATTTCTAATTCTTTATTTACATATAAACTTCAATTATTTATTCTGTATGTTCGTAAGGATTTGCCTGCACATAACATTAACTACCTTTTTTTTATTGCGAAAACGCAAAGCTTACATTTCGATGCTATTGATAGAATAAAGAGTTCGTACAAATATTTACACGCTCATTACAAGCGGACACCTTATGCAATTCAACCCACTAGACCTGAGCGGCCGGAATCAGGGCACGTAGTCACCTCGTCCCGGCATCAGCCAAAGATCAACTACCGCTGCTTTAAGATGCATAAGCTTTCCTAGACCGAGTAGGGAACCCAAATCACCTAATCTTCTATGCAACTTGATCTAGAGATTAGTTGATGAGGTGGGCCGACAATAAAATGCATACCATGAAATACATAAAGGGGAAGATGCAAGTGATTGGCAGAGCTGAAAAAGACAAAGAAAGAGCATGAATTGTCAGAATGTGGAAAAATCATTGTGTTAGGTGAAAATGGAGGATGTGTCATGTCTGCAAAAGGAACAATCTGACAGTAGAAACAAGCAAGTACTCCGTATTTAAATACATGATCATGAAACAACCAGCATGTGGGCATGTGGTGTCCCATGTTGCTCTTGGTAGTTTTTTTAGATGATCATTGTGACTTCTCAGAACAATCATGCGTGATGTCATGGTATAAGAATTTTTCTTTCAATTTTGGTGCAAAATTCTGACCATATGCGTTAGGCAAATTAAATAATGAATCGGTGCAGCTAACATCCCCATTGGACTTACATGTGTCAATTGGTGGCCAGTTTGGACATGCTCTATAGTTTTCCCTGTCACCAGAAAGTAATTACAGCGTATCTACTCGTATTTGAATCTTGGTCTTGTGCGGGTGATTCATCCATAATTCAAGGAGCGTGGCAGTATATCAGAGAAAAATGCTCAATGAAATCTGGGCCACGAACCCACTTTTAGATACTTATGGAAATCCTAAATATGAGTTGTGAAGAATTAAAAAATAATAATGCATGTAGGTTTTGGGTAGAATTTTTTTTGAATTTTTTTTATAACAAAATATGCCCATTTGTGACCCGTGTGTAAATATGCCCATCTGTCACGTATTCTTCTGTATGCCATGTAATAGCCTGTCGTCCAATGACATTTCTCTGTACGTGTGGTTGTCCTCCTATACTCCTGTGGACGTACGTACGTCAATTTCCACCCCGCCAACAGAAATTAACCAAAGAACCGAACTACACGATGATGTATACGTAGATCGTAAAGTACTATACGTTGCAATGCAAGATCGTATATATGTATATACGTACGCCTCTCTAAACTAATCTAATCTGATCTGATCTGAGACGCATCGCATTGGGTACAGTTACGTACATGAGGCGAGCGTGGTGATGCCGACGAAGAAGAGCTCCTTGTAGGGGATCCGCCCGCCGCTGCTCTCCTTTCTCCGGTCCTGCGCGCAGCCGGGGCACCCGGCCTCGTGGTAATAGCTCGACTTCGACGACGACGCCGCCGGCAGTAGCGGCGCCACCAGCGCCGCCGCTCCTCTTTCCTCGTCCCCCATACCGATGCAGCTGGTAATGGATGGACTGAATGCCGACTATCGATCTCTTGCTTCCGATCGTTCTTTCTCCGGCTGGCCGGGGAGGGGTTTATACCGGTGGCTGGCTAGCGTCCGTCCAGCACCTCAAACACGCAGGGCGCTGGCAAGCAAGCTGCATGCGGTGTACTCTTCTTGATCTTGATCCATCTGCGCCGTGCGTGACGTGTACTGTACACGTGAATCCCTACGTGCTATGTACGCTTTTTGGTCCGCTCCGATTCAACGATGTGTGTTGGTTTTATTACTACAGTAGATTGGAAAGGGGCGGCGCGGCGCGGCTTAAACCGGCCGGAGGGGACTCGATCTGCATAAAAAGAAATTTCAGCCGGTTTTGAACCAGCACACAGTGAACGCGTGCTTTCTAGGATAGGTTTGGCGAACGCATTTCAGCCTTAAAACCGGATCAGGATAAAATCAAGGAACAAGTCAATCAGGAGCAGAGGAAAGAGCCAGACGGATCCAGAAGATGTTCTAGAAAACCATCGAAGGGCAGCAATTACAGCTATACGAGGCCAGATCGGTATCTTGCCGGTTTAGATATATGAAAACAGTGCTCCGTGTCACGGATCAATAGTCAAGACGGCTTAACTGGTGCCGGTTTGTGCCTGCAAACCTGTGAATTAACACCTAGGACGACGTGAAACAAAGGAAAGTTATACTCCAACATGGAAGGATCACGGGCGTCTAGACGCGGAAGACAACCAACGGACACCTGGGTCCAAATCCAGTACGAAGCTCGAGACAGAAGCTACCTAGTTTAGGCCTAGAGTTACGAGTTCAAGTCCTACTTGTAAACGTGTATAAGACATCTTAGTTTGCACGGAAAGACCAGCCGCCTCATATACACGTGAGAGGTGACAGCCGATTGAGTCTTAGACGCAAACAACCGAAAATCAATACCTTCCCTTTTGTCTCATCAACCCTTGTCCCTGATCTTCGTTTTTTCGGCGACTTCACACTTAGACCGTCCGTTGAATCGACAACGGAGCTAAGAGCGGCAAAGACCCGCTTAGTTAAGCCCATAGTTACCGGAATCTCCTATAGGGTCCGTCGTGAGGATTTGGGACTTCGGGTTAGAAAAGCGCCGGCTAGACTGCCTTGTGTATCGTGCTTCTAGTAGGCCTCCTCCGGCATGAGCTACGGTGTGCATCACCCTCGACGTTGGAGGTACACATAATGTGTGCACTGTCAGAAGCCGGAACCATTTTGACGCAACAGGGAGCGACTACGCCGAGGTTGACCTTGTTTTGGGGGAAATCGAGGTTGGTCGGACTAGAAGTTTTTGTAGAAAATCGGGAACCTTTCCTAAAATAGATGGTCGATGGGACACACGCGGGAAATAACGGTGACATGCGCGCATGCGGTCCATCATGTGGCCCAGCTTGCTTTTAGCTGCCCCTCCCCAGCAAAAGCCAGAACATGGAGGTGTGTTGGCAGCCCAACATCAGCCCGTGAAGTCCAACACGTTTCAACCGTTGATCGATGTTCGTATCCAACGGCTGAGGTGCTCCTTGAGAGAGGAGTAGAAAAGAAAACCCTAGGTGGCTATGTGGGTGTCTCAATCAGAGTGTGAGCAAGTGAGAGAAGCAAGCCATCGTGGCTGCTGCTGGGAGAGGGTGAGAGAACACACAAGAACACCACAACCTAGTGAGAAGAGAGTAAGAAGAAGGAGAGGTGATTTCTGTCCAGATTTCTGAGATCTGACCGGTCTGTCTTCAAGCTAGTGTTTGGAGGCTCAAAGGTGCTTGGATTGACTCCAAACTTGGTGAGCTCGTTCCTTGCTTTGAGTACTTCGATATGGTTAGTTAGTTTGAGGTTTGGGTCAGTATAGCTTCAGATTTGGAAGCGGTTTATTCAGTTCGGACTGCTGCAGTTTCAGCACGGAGCAGTTTTGGTAGATG
Source organism: Avena sativa (assembly GCA_916181665.1). Lineage (NCBI taxonomy): Eukaryota > Viridiplantae > Streptophyta > Magnoliopsida > Poales > Poaceae > Avena > Avena sativa. The sequence goes on along the minus strand of OV702290.1, from coordinate 359,948,811 downwards.
AACAGTTTGGGCAGGCAAACAGTGTCCGATTGACCTGAAATTTGGTGTGTATGTTGGGTACTCGTATGTTAGCTTGTCTACCAAGTTTGGTGCTGATTGGATCTGCGGTTTAAGAGTAGTTTACTGATTACCGAAGGGGACAGAAACTGAGATACTCTGCTTTGCTGTAATCTTTCTCTCAAGTGGTTGTTGTTGTTGCTGGTTGGCAACGTGCTGAGTGTGTTGTATATCTCTAGATGTTCTAGAGAAGACTCTGTACCCAGGTTGCTCATAGTGAAGCTCGCGTGGACCGATTGGTCCACACCCGTGGTTTTTTCCTCCTCACCTTGAGGAGCTTTTTCCACGTAAATCCGTGTGTCACCTGTGCATGTGCTCGTTGTTTTATTTTCGCTGCATATCTTTTGATTGAAATTATTCTCAAGGTTCACCGCAGGAAGGAGCGAGGAGGTTGTGTGTCTCTCCTCCCCCCAACAAAGTGGTACCAGAGCTGAGGTTCAGTTTTGTACGCAGTTTCAGAGCAAGGTTTGTTTTTTGGGCTGATTGCATTTGCTTGTGGTGAAAGATGGAAGTGAATACCAACAGAATGATTTCTTTGAATGGTACAAATTATCAATCTTGGAAGTGCAAGATGAAGGACTTGTTATATGTGAAGGATTACTAGATGCCAGTATTTTCCACTGAGGTGCCCAGTGATATGAAAGAAGATCAATGGGAGGTACTTCATCTCCAAGCTTGTGGGTTCATCCGTCAATGGATGGATGATAATATTTTGAACCATATCATTGAGGAGAAACATGCACGTACCTTATGGCAAAAATTGGAGGAGTTGTACGCTCGCAAAGAATGTACCAACAAGATGTTCTTGATCAAGAAATTGATGCGTTTGAGGTACAAAGAGGGCGCTCCAATTGCAGATCATGTAAATGAGTTTCAGGGCATTATAAATCAGCTATCTTCAATGGGAATTACATTTAAAGATGAAGTGCGAGCCTTGCTGCTACTTGGCTCATTACCGGACACTTGGGAGACCTTTAAGGTCACCATGTGCAATTTAGCACCTAATGGAGTTGTCACTTGGAACCTTGTGAGGACCAAGGTACTAAATGAAGAGTCCAGAAAAATTGCTGGTAAGGACGGTTCTTCCTCACATTCTGAAATGTTAGTGACCGGGTCACGGGGGAGAAGCAAGAGTAAAGGTCCGAGTAAGGGAGGAGAAAGAAGTAGAAGCAAATCAAGAGGCAATGACAAGTATGCTGGTGTTATATGCCATCACTACCATGAGAAGGGCCACATCAAGTGGCATTGTGAACAATGGAAGAAAGACAAAAAGAAAAAGAAGAAAGTTCAGAAACAGACCGACAATGACAGTGATAGTGAGGGAGGCTGGATTGCTGCGGTGGAGGAGATCATGTTTCTCATGCATGAAGAACATGATGGTAGCAGTGTTTCCACCATTGAGGAGAGGATCACTGTAGTTTCTGATGATACCATCAGCCTTGCGGATGGTGATGAGATGACTTGGATTCCAGACAGCGGTGCTACCATACATGCTACATCTCGTAGAGAGCTCTTCACCAACTACACAGCGGGTGATTTTGGTGTTGTGAAGATGGAAAACAATGATAGAGCAAAAATCATTGGAAGAGAAGATGTACACTTGGAGACTGAAAATGGTATGACACTAGTCCTCAAGTCGGTGAGGCATGTTGAGGCCTTTCGGCTCAACATTATCTCAATTGGATTGCTTGATAGAGATGGATACTTGAGCAGTTTTGGAAATACACAGTACAAGCTCACCAAAGGAAATCTGATTGTTGCTAAAGGTAACATGGTTTCAATTTTGTATCATGTTCATGCTAAGATTTCCGCTGCTTGTATCAATGCATTGCAGAAAGAGGATTCTTGTGCTTTATGGCACAAGAGACTTGGACACATGAGTGAGAAAGGGATGAGGGTGCTAGTGAAGAAAAATCTGTTGAAAGGTGTGAAGGGTGTTCACATCAAGAAATGTTCAGATTATCTAGCGGGGAAGCAACACAGAGTTGCATTCAAGAGTCAACCTCCTCACAAGAAGCCCAAGGTGCTGGACTTGATACATTCCGATGTTTGCAAAATGTCGGTGAGGTCAATGGGTGGAGCAAAGTACTTTGTCACATTTATTGATGACTTTTCTAGAAAAGTTTGGGTCTATGTTTTGAAGAACAAATATCAAGTACTAAGTATGTTCAAGCAATTCCAAGTCTCAATTGAGAGAGAAACTGAGAAGAAGATCAAGTGCATTCGCACTGATAATGGGGAGAGTATATTGGCCCATTTGATGCCTATTGCAAGGAGCAGGGAATTAGGCACCAATTTACTCCTCCGAAGACAGCACAGCTGAATGGTCTTGCTGAGAGGATGAACATGACAATTGTTGAGAGGGTTAGATGCTTTCTGCCTAAACATTATTGGGGTGAGGCTTTGTCGACTGCAGTTGATCTTATTAATCTCTCACCAAGTTATCTATTGCAGGGAGATGTTCCAAACAGGGTCTTTTATGACAAGGACGTCTTGTATGAGCACCTGAAGGTTTTTGGGTGCAAGGCCTTTGTTCATATCCCTCAAGATGAAAGGTCAAAGCTTGATTCAAAGACACGACAGTGCATATTTTTGGCTATGGAGGTGATCAGTTCGGCTATAAGTTGTATGATCCAATAGCAAGAAAGGTTGTGAGAAGCCGTGATGTTGTGTTTGTTGAAGACCAAACAATTGAGGATATTGTGAAGACAAAGGTGCAGGCTCCGGTGCAAGTTCCGGTGCATGTTCCTCCTCGAAATCAGCAGCAAGACAGATCTGATTCTGACCCAGTTCCTGCAGATTCATCTGAAGATGATGATGCAGAAGATGTGCAAGGTGATGCACATAGTGGTACAGGTGAGGAAGCTCCCTAGCAGCAAGAGTATGATGCTGAAGAAGATGATCATGATTAGCAAGCACCTGAACCAGATAGTCCACCAGCTGCTCCACTCAGACGGTCAAGCTGAGGCCGTGTTCCTTCCACCAGGTACGATTTAGACCAATATGTGGTGTTATTGTCTGATGGTTCAGAACCTGAGTGCTTTCAAGATGCAATGAAAGATGAGAACAAGAAGGAGTGGAATAAGGCTATGCAAGAAGAGATGGATTCCTTGCATAAGAATCATACTTATGAGCTGGTGAAGTTGCCCAAGGGCAAGAAAGTTCTAAAGAACAAGTGGGTCTACAGAATCAAGGAAGAAGAGCACACGTCACATCCAAGGTACAAGGCTAGGCTAGTTGTAAAAGAATTCAGCCAGAGAAAAAGTATTGACTTTGATGAAATATTTTCTCCGGTGGTGAAGATGACATCAATCTAAATGATCCTTGGCATGGCAGCAAGTCTCAACTTGGAGGTTGAGCAAATGGATGTGAAGTCAGCTTTCCTTCATGGACAGTTGGAGGAAGAAATCTACGTGGAGCATCCTGAGGGGTTTCTTGTTAAAGGCAAAGAAGACTATGTGTGCAAATTGAAGAAAAGTCTCTATGGCCTGAAACAAGCACCAAGACAATGGTACATGAAGTTTGAATCTGTCGTGGGGGAGCAAGGCTACAAGAGGTGTAGCTCAGACCATTGTGTATTCATCCAGAGGTTCTCAAGTGATGATTTTATAATGTTATTGCTCTATGTGGATGATATCTTGATTGTTGGCAAGAATGTCTCTAGAATTGCTAGGCTAAAGAAAGAGTTGAGCAAAAGTTTTGCCATGAAAGACTTGGGTCTAGCAAAGTGTATTCTCGGCATGAGAATTGAGAGAGACAGAAAATCCAACAAGCTATACTTGTCTCAAGAGAAATATATTGAGAAGGTACTTTGCAAGTTCAAGATGGACAAGGCAAAGGAAGTGAGCTATCCACTTGCAGCTCATTTTAAGTTGAGTAAAAAGCAATGTCCCTCCAATGAAGAGATGGAAAAGGAAATGCATAAGGTTCCTTATGCTTTAGCGGTTGGGAGTTTGATGTATGCTATGGTGTACACACGGCCTGACATTGCTCAAGCGGTTAGTACTATGAGAAGATTTATGTCCAATCCAGGAAAACCACATTGGGAAGCCGTGAAGTGGATTTTGAGGTATCTCCGGGGCAACACTAATATGAAGCTTTGCTTTGGTGGTAGTGAGCCCAAGCTGATTGCATATTCAGATTCAGACTTGGCTGGAGATATCGACGGAAGGAAGTCTACTTCAAGTTATTTGATTACCCATTCAGGGGGAGCAGTGGCATGGCAAAGCAGGTTGCAAAAGTGTGTGGCGTTGAACACAACTGAGGCCGAGTTCATCGCAGTAACTGAGGCGAGCAAGGAGCTATTGTGGCTGAAACGATTAGCTTGTGAGCTTGGTTTTGAGCAAGACAAGTATGTGTTGTTTTGTGACAACCAAAGTGCCATTCACCTAAGTAAGAATGCAAGTTTTCATTCGAGGTCGAAGCATATTGATGTTTGAGATCATTGGATTCGAGATGTGCTAAATTCCAAGCAAATGCAAATTCAGAAGGTGCACACATATGACAATGGGGCTGATATGTTGACCAAGGTGGTGACAAGGGGAAAGCTCGAGGTATGCCGTCGGCTCGCCGGCATGACTCTCGGTTGGCAGTGAGACCCTCCATGATGTCGGGAGGGGATTTTGTTGGGCCAGGTCCCTCCACATGGAGGTGTGTTGGCATCCCAACATCAGCCCATGAAGTCCAACACGTTTCAACCATTGATCGATGCTCGTATCCAACGGTTGAGGTGCTCCTCGAGAGAGGAGTAGAAAAGAAAACCCTAGCCACCCTTGGTGGCTGTGTGGGTGTCTCAATCAGAGTGTGATCAAGTGAGAGAAGCAAGCCATCGTGGCTGCTGCTGAGAGAGGGTGAGAGAACACATAAGAACACCACAACCTAGTGAGAAGAGAGGAAGAAGGAGAGGTGATTTCTGTCCAGATTTCTGAGATCTGACCGGTCTGTCTTCAAGCTGGTGTTTGGAGGCTCAAAGGTTCTTGGATTGACTCCAAACTTGGTGAGCTCGTTCCTTGCTTTGATTACTTCGATCTGGTTATCTGGTTTGAGGTTTGGGTTAGTATAGCTTCAGATTTGGAAGCGGTTTATTCAGTTCGGACTGCTGCAGTTTCAGCACAGAGCAGTTTTGGTAGATGAACAGTTTGGCCAGGCAAACCGTGTCCGATTGACCTAAAATTTGGTGTGTATGTTGGGTACTCGTATGTCAGCTTGTCTACCAAGTTTGGTGCTGATTGGATCTATGGTTTAAGAGCAGTTTGCTGATTACCGAAGGGGACAGAAACTAAGATACTCTGCTTTTCTGTAATCTTTCTCTCAAGTGGTTATTGTTGTTGTTGCCGGTTGGCAACGTGCTGAGTGTGTTGTATATCTCTAGATGTTTTAGAGAAGACTCTGTACCTAGGTTGCTCATAGTGAAGCTCGCGTGGAGCGGTTGGTCCACACCCGTGGTTTTTTCCTCCTCACCTTGAGGAGCTTTTTCCACGTAAATCCTTGTGCCACATGTACATGTGCTCGTTGTTTTAGTTCCGTTGCATATCTGTTGATTGAAACTATCCTCAAGATTCACCGCAGGCAGGAGCGGGGAGGTTGTGTGTCTCTCCTCCCCCCAACACATGGAAGTAGTGAAAACAGTAGTAGACAATGCTCATACTAGATTTGAGCAATGTAATAGCTAAAGCATGAAGAGTTCAAAATATTGTTCTTAATAAAAAAGGTAAAAACTGGTGATACGTCCATTTTGCATCACTATTCTATGTCATAATTCACTGTTATTCATTGATATATTTCATATTAAGAGATGATACTTATGTTATTTCATCTGTTTTTGCATGGTTGATGACTTTTGGAGCATGGACCGCTGCAGTCAGGATTCTGATGGAAAAGGTGATGTTTGGAGGCAAAATTCACGATGATCAGAAAATCCGGGAAAATATACGGAAAATCCTATTTTTCCAAAAGACGAAGGAATCCAGAAGAGGGAGTGGAGATGGGCCACAGGGGGCCCACACCACCCCCTGGCACGGGCCACACTAGGTCATGCCACCAGGTGGTGTGGCCGCCCTGGCCCACCTCTGGCTCTCCCCTCTGGCGTATATATTCCTCCCGAAACCCTAAGCCTCGAGGAGCAACCACAGAAAGATTTCGCCGCCTCTACAGGGCGGAAAACATCGAGAGAGAAAGATCTCTCCGGCAGACAGATTTCTGCCAAGGGAATTCCTTCCCGGAGAGGGGAGATCGTCGCCATCAACACCACCATCAAGCTATACTTCATCGGGATCATCATCAGCAGCATCACCCTCATCACCATCTCCATATTGCTGTAACAATTGAGTTGAATCTTGCATAGTTCTTAGGGGAAACTTTCCCGGTGTTGATTACTCTTTGTAGTTGATGCTATTGAGTGAACCGTTGAATTATTGTTTATGTTCAGATTGTTATACATCATTATTCCATCTCTGATCATGATCCATATGATATCTTGTGAGTAGTTCGTTTTGTTCTTGAGGACATGAGAGAAGTCATGTTGTTATTAGTGGAATTATGTTGAGAAAGATTCAATAGTTTGATATTTAAGTTGTGGTGTACTTCTTCTAGTGGTGTCATGTGAACGTCGACTACATAACATTTCACCTATATGGGCCTAGGGGAATGCATTGTGTATTTGGCTACTAATCATAGGGGTTGCCGGAGTGACAGAAACCTGAACCCCCGTTAGGAAACCATTGCACAAGGGACGTAAGGGTCTTAGAGTTTAAAGCTGTGGTTAGGTTTTTACCTTAATTACTTTCTTGTACTTATGTATGTTTGCAAGGGGTATAATCACAAGTATGTATTAGTCCTAGGAAGGTCGGTACATCAGCACAGGTTCTCCCACACAACACTTAGCAAGCTAAAGAAGATTAATCAACTATATGAAGCGAAAGCACTTGACAGTCTTCCCATGTGTCCTCGAGAACGTTTGGTCATCTTAAGTAATACAACCGGCTTGTCCTTTGCTGCATAAAGAATTAGGCCACTTGCTGCATTTATTCCTACTGTCTTTTATTTACTCGTACTTTGTTTACTTGTTTTATCAAAAAACCCTAAAAAATCCGTTTGCTAAGTATTTGCAGAGAATTCCTGATCCATACCACTAGCCAGCACCTTCTTCTCCTTGTTGGGTTCGACACTCTTACTTATCGAAAATACTGCGATACACCCCTATACTTGTGGGTCATCAAGACTATTTTCTAGCGCCGCTGCCGGGGAGTGAAGCGCTATTGGAGAGTGGAACTGATAAAGGAAACTTCTACTGTGAGTATTGTTTATTTCTGTTAGTTGCTTTGTTTTTGTTATGGATAATTCGCTGAGTTTCTTATTTGGTAATGCTAGTACCACTGCTAAGGTAGTAGATGAACCACCACCTGCTGAGAATGAAGTTTTTAAAATACCTACAAGAATTATTGATCGTGTTATGGATAACTACTATGTTGGGGATGGAACTGTCCATCCCGGTGATCATTTACTCTTTATACACGAATTATGCGGGTTGTTCAAATGTGCAGGCATTACTATAGATCAAGTTAAGAAGAAGTTATTCTCATTATCACTAAAAGGAAGAGCTGAGGAATGGTATAAGCTGCTGAAGAATGGTCAAGCTCTAGAATGGGAGGAAATAGTGCCTCTCTTTTATTCAAAATTTTATCCTCCTAGTGAGATTCATAAAGATCGGAATCAAATATACAACTTTTGGCCTCTGGATGGAGAGAGTACAGCTCAAGCTTGGGGGAGATTGAAGGTACTTATGCTCAAATGTCCCATTCATGAGCTCCCCAATAATATCATTATCAATAACCTTTATGCAAGGCTCCCTCTACATGACAAGGATTTATTGGATGCTTCTTGTGTTGGATCATTCACTCGCATGGAAGAAGAAGCTAAATGGGATCTTCTGGACCATATTAAAGACAATGCTGAAGCTTGGGAGAATGACAAAGGTAGAAAGTCAGGTATAAATTATGATTATGAATGCATTGAATCTTTTATGGGAACCGATGACTTTCAAAATATTAAAAATGCTTATGGTCTAGACTCTCAAGCTATTGCTTCTTATTTTAAGGCTTTTGCTTCCTATATTGAAGTGCCTAAAAAGAAGTGGAATAAGTATCATGGACCTTATAAAGATGTTGCTAAGAGTGTTCCTGCAAGAAATACTGAAGTTTATACTGCTAATCATGTTTTACCTGAACCTTACATTGAGAAAATTCCTTTCCCAGTTAAGATAAAGGAACATTCTATGATAGCTAGTATGGTTAGTGAAAGTACGAATGAAGCTGTTGAACCTGATAAACAAATGGTTAATGAACCTATTATAGTAAATGTGAAAGACTTTGTTACTAAATATGAAGAAGAAGGACACACTATCCTTTGTAAGGATACCTCTAATATTGTTTCACATATTAGTGTTATGAGAGCTAGTATTCCTGTGTTTTCTCTTAGAATAAGTGATCATTGCTATGATGGTTCTTGTGATAGTTATATTGTTAAGTTTATGCATGATACTGAAAGTTATTATGAGAGAGCGAAAAGTGTTCTTATGTATCTCAATAATATCAAGTTTCCTTGTTTTATGCTGAAAGTTTTTATATTGCACTTGTTTTGCCTTCTTATGCAAATAGCCTCTGGTTTCAACAACTTGTTTGTTTACAAAATTCCCTTGCATAAGAAGTGGGTTAGACTTAAATGTGTGTATTTTTGCTTCTTAATGCTCTCTTTCACTTCAATTCATATTCCTATGTGAGCATCTTCAAAATTATCATGGCCATCTTAATGGCCATAAAGAAAGAGCTTTTTGGGAGACAACCCAGTTTATTTTTGCTTTCAGTTTGTTTTTGTTTCTTTGAATCTTGAAAGTTATTACTTCGGTAATAACCTCTCCTTATCCTTTTTGTTTGGTTTTTGTGTCAAGATCAACCTCTAATGAGAGAGAAGTAAGATTTGGGGAAGTTGCTATCCTGAAACAGATTTTTGTGCTTCACCATAAAAATTCGTGAGAGATCTCTGTATGTCGGATTGAGCTATAATTTTTTGTGCTTCTACCCCAGGTTGTTATTTAACTTTCGTTAGTTTTGCACTTTTGATGTGAGAAGCAGAAGATTTTCGAAAAAATTGATCTTTACCTGCTGGTCTGTTTTGACAGATTTTGCCACTCTTGCATTTGCTTCTTTATTCAATTTCCTTTTTGAATTCTTTTTGGGTTTTCGAAAGGAGTTGCTACAGTAGCTTATGTTTTGATGGTTTTCAGTTGAAGTTTAACTCAAAAGGTTTTATCACTTCACTTATACTAATGTTGCTAACGAGAACTGTGTGAAGTTTTGTGTGAAAGAAATTTCCAGGTAGTGGAGATAATGGTGTAATAAGGAAGTGAAAGGTTGCATGACTCACAATAAGTGTATGAAGATGAAGATATTGATGTTATTCAAGTGGTGACTCTGGAATAATCCACTAAATACCAAATTCAGAGACCTACAGAGTCCGTTTTCAAATAGGTAACAGTTCTGGTAAGAAAAGTTCCACGAAAATACTATCCAACTATATTTTTGCAGTTTTTAGCCAATAAGGAAAGTTATGAAGCGAAAGAGGGAAGGAAACGGAGCCAGGGTGGCTCACACCACCCTGTGTCGCGGACCCACCCCTGGCCGCGCCACCAGGTGGTGTGGCCACTCTGGACTCCGTCTCCGACCCGTTTTCTCCCAGTACCTTCCTTTTGTTGTGAAACTTCGTAATATATAATCCCCCAGATCTCCCGAGGTTCGTATATCATGTTCTCGTCGTGTTTTCGTTTCGATATGTTTCTTTCAGGAACTATCTTTGAAAGCTTAGAAGCACAATGGTGTCCGCCAAGGATAAAGGAAAGGAGCCTATGGAGGAAGATCTCCAAGACCCCGGGAAGGAGAAGGTGATCAAGAGTGAAGATGAAGAGGAGGCAAAGCACACCGGCACTACCATTGCAAGCATTGGAGTGGTGGCAAACCCTGCCAGGACTATGTCAATTGGAGGGAAGCCTCCTCACCACCGTTCAGATCCTTGGTCACTTCCCCCACGTGCCAAGAATCCTTTCCATACCCTTATCCATGAGCATCAATACCAGAATATGCCCAAGGAGAAATTACCCTCCAATTGGGATTTGCTTCGTTCTAGCCATGCAGAAAAAGAAGACTTCAAGGAGGAAGAGTGGGGAAAGAATCACAAGAGCTGGAATTCGCAACCTGACATGATCATGAGCCGCATTGAGCAAAACTCGCAGCTTATTCGCAATCTCACCTTTGAGATCGAGGACTTGGGGAAACTGATCAAAGAGCTCATCAAGAGGATACCACCACCACCGAAGGAGTAATTCGTCATCAGGTTTGGCATCCCCTTGGCTTGTTCCAAGCTTGGGGGAGTGTCGCGGTATCATATCACTATCTTCTATCTTTTTACCTTTTTAGTAGAGTCATATCATGAATAGAGAAGTTATCATGTAGGATGGTTTGCATTATGGAAGTGTCCCTTCTCTCGTTAGATATGTATCCCTTGGTGTGAGTTGCCGTTATAGAATATTAATGAGAAGTTCTATCATTTACTCTTTTGCATAGCTTATATTAGTTTTCAATTTGTGGTTATATGATTGGTCTTGTTGTTAGTATTGGTATCACTCTGGGATCATTGAGTTAATTTAGTTGGTTTTGGCAAACCTAGCTCGGTCAGTAGCAACACTATTTTTGAGAGTTGAATGAAAAGATAAAAGTACTCTAAAGAAAAATAATTTCATCATCTTTCTTTCTTGATTTTCTCATAAGTTTAGTATTCTCTAGTTAAGATTTATTGTGCTTCCAAGGAAGATTGCATGTTTGTTTTTATCATTTGTATGTTTGTTTGTTTCCTTCAACTCTTATACTTGCTACCCAGCCTTGCTAGCCAAAAACCTGTACTGAGAGGGAATACTTCTCGTGCATCCACTTCCCTAAACCAAAGCCCATGCCATTTGTGTCCACCATACCTACCTATTAGCATTATTGCTATTCCAAGTAAATTCTTGTTTTTATCTACCTTCCAAATTAAACTTGTTATGTGAAAATTAGTGATTAAAGCTCTCACGAACTTGATGGCACACTTTACTTTTGTGCACTTAATAAACTTGAACCATTGGGTCCTTCTTTGTTGCGTATATGCTTGCGCTTTATGAGTTGAAGTTAGCAGAACCATGTATCATGGGGAATGCTTTCAACACTGACATGGTACTTTGTACCTAGTTGATATCATGATTCTTTTGCCTATGGATCCTGGCGGTGTGAAATAAAAGGGGAACTTGTAAGATCATGGAGTTCATATGTGTGTTAGAGAAACGCCTGGGCCGCTAGCTTAAGCCATGCCTAATCATGGTGAAAACTTGCAGCATAACTATAGTGAGCATTCTATGAAGCATCCTCAATAAAAAACTATGCAAATAGCAAATAAAAAGATCGCTGAGATGCTCATTGTCTGCTTGCCTTGTCATTTTGATTATGGGATAGCTCCTGTATCATGTGCAAGGGGTACCCCGTTGGCGGTTCTCAATGATACACATGTATTTACAATGACAAGAGCTTACTTATGACTGAAGTTGAGTAGCATGAGGTTCGGTACTCGTAAGTAAGGGGCATGAGATTTCAACTTATAACTTGTCAAGCATATCCTCTTAGTTGTGTCACTTTAACCTTAATCACCTAAATATGCCTATGATAGGGGCAATGAGAGCTGAAAGCTAATAAGTATCATAATTTTTGGGAGCTATTTATGGAACTTGCAATCCCTGCTTCCCTCTGTGAAGGGCCTTTCTTTTACCTTTTAGTTGAGTCAATAAACCTATTCCTTTCTATCTCAGCAAGTATTTTGAGTTGTTGTGTTTCATTCATTCATATGATGATTTATTCGATCATGTTTCTTATGTTCCTTGTTTTGCACATTGCTCTTATCTTGGTGATTACTATTTTGAAAGCTATCATTCAAAACCAGTTATTTGTGAACTCCAGCAAATTATCAACTATTCTTCGACCAAGAGCTAAGTTTGCCATTACCAATTATGATTTACTTTATGTATCTTTATTGTGTTTCCTTTACTTATTGCAAGTTAAGTTATATAATAGTGAGTTGTCTTCTATTATGATCTATGTATTGATGAATGTGATGCTTCTTGTCTGTATTCTTTTATCGACCATTCACTCCATAAACCTAAGGTCATGTTTATTGAGCTCAGTTTCGCTTGGGGACAAGCGAAGTCTAAGCTTGAGGGGAGTTGATACGTCCATTTTGCATCACTATTCTATGTCATAATTCACTGTTATTCATTGATATATTTCATATTAAGAGATGATACTTATGTTATTTCATCTGTTTTTGCATGGTTGATGACTTTTGGAGCATGGATCGCTGCAGTCAGGATTCTGATGGAAAAGGTGCTGTTTGGAGGCAAAATTCGCGAAGATCAGAAAATCCGGAAAAATATACGGAAAATCCTATTTTTCTAAAAGACGAAGGAAGCCATAAGAGGGAGTGGAGATGGGCCACAGGGGGCCCACACCACCCTAGGCCGCGCCACCAGGTGGTGTGGCCGCCCTGGCCCACCTCTAGCTCTCCCCTCTGGCGTATATATTCCTCCCGAAACCCTAAGACTCGGGGAGCGACCACAGAAAGATTTCGCCGCCTCTGTGGGGCGGAAAACACCGAGAGAGAAAGATCTCTCCGGCACACAGATTTCTGTCGGGGAAATTCCTTTCCGGGGAGGGGAGATCGTCGCCATCAACACCACCATCAAGCTGGACTTCATCGGGATCATCATCATCAGCAGCACCCTCATCACCATCTTCATATTGCTGTAACAATTGAGTTGAATCTTGCATAGTTCTTAGGGGAAACTTTCCCGGTGTTGATTACTCTTTGTAGTTGATGCTATTGAGTGAACCATTGAATTATTATTTATGTTCAGATTGTTATACGTCATTATTCCATCTCTGATCATGATCCATATGATGTCTTGTGAGTAGTTCGTTTTGTTCTTGAGGACATGGGAGAAGTCATGTTGTTAATAGTGGAATTGTGTTGAAAAAGATTCAATAGTTTGATATTTAAGTTGTGGTGTACTTCTTCTAGTGGTGTCATGTGAACATCGACTACATGACACTTCACCTATATGGGCCTAGGGGAATACATTGTGTATTTGGCTACTAATCGTAGGGGTTGCCGGAGTGACAGAAACCTGAACCCCCGCTAGGAAACCACTGCACAAGGGACGTAAGGGTCTTAGAGTTTAAAGTTGTGGTTAGGTTTCTACCTTAATTACTTTCTTATACTTACGGATGTTTGCAAGGGGTATAATCACAAGTATGTATTAATCCTAGGAAGGTCGGTACATTAGCACAGGTCCACCCACACAATACTTAGCAAGCTAAAGAATATTAATCAACTATATGAAGCGAAAGCACTTGACAGTCTTCCCATGTGTCCTCGAGAACGTTTGGTCATCTTAAGTAATACAACCGGCTTGTCCTTTGCTGCATAAAGGATTGGGCCACCTGCTACATTTATTCCTACTGTCTTTTATTTACTCATACTTTGTTTACTTGCTTTATCAAAAACCTCTAAAAATCCGTTTGCTAAGTATTTGCAGAGAATTCCTAATCCATACCACTAGCCAGCACCTTCTGCTCCTCGTTGGGTTCGACACTCTTACTTATCGAAAATACTGCGATACACCCCCTATACTTGTGGGTCATCAACTGGTACTTAATGTAACCGGTAGATAACAAGTTTGTCCTTAGGGGCACAGTTGTGTGTGGCTGTCAGTTCCTATGAGGTTTATTGGCTGGTCTTCATCCTCCTGATGTAAATTTTTCACCATGTAACAATTGCACCATCTTTATGCTTGATTTGAAATCTGCGCTGAAAAATATAGAATTGTGTAAGACACAAATAACCGCATTGGTTCATTTATATTTTGCATGAAACAAAACAAGGAGAGCTAACACAAAAAAGGGAGTAACTTTATCTTCTTTGTTTTCGGGAACTATATCCAACAAAAAGGCAAAAATGCCGAGGGGGTTTGGGTTGTGATTTGGAGGGATCGATCTTAACCAGCCAGTGGATCAAACAGAACAAGCAAACAGTGTTGGTTTCCAGGATGATGGAGCTGGAACTTCGTCTGGCCGTACTGCTGATGAAGCTGGAACTTCGGCTAGGCCTACTATTGATGTAGCAATAGATTTAATAGGGGCTTCGGCAAGTCCATCAGAGACGGTACATGATGCACGTTCAGGTGTGCATACAAGTGTCACACTCTCTAGTGAAGAGATCAGCAGTGATGATGAGGTTCAGTCAACTCCCGAAGGGTTTCTTCCCAAAACTCCTTTTGTGGGGATGATGTTCGAATCGCTAGAAGCATCGCTGATTCAGATATGCCAAGCATGTTGGGTTTTTCAGTTAAAAACGAGTCATCGAGGAATACTGCCAAAGATGGTGAGAAGGACAAGAGTGTTTTTATTTGCAATAAATTAGAAAAAAAAGTTAGAAGTGAGGGTGACACCGGTCAAACAATGAAACCGCACACTCACCAAGTAGCGCGACTACAAGATAAATATGTTTGTTAAGGGACTCGAGGATGTAGCAGGAGGGGCACGAGGATGTAGCTGGTGTTTGGAGCGCAAAAGGTGTGGTCAGGGGAGGGGGCTCGCGGAAATGTAGCAGTGGTTCGAGGACATCGATCGAGACTATAGGGTGTTTCCGGCGACGCGATGATGTAGCCAGCGATGCAACGATGTGTCTGTGGCGTGAGGATGTAGCCTACGACACACCGATGTGACATGTAACCACCTAAGATGTACCCGGCGACAAGCGGATGTGTCGCCGGATCCGCCACGATGTAGCCCTCGAAGCCATGGATGTAGCCCGTCGGTGCAGCGAATCGCCTCTCTGTCCTACCCCCGACGACTCGACGATGAGCACGAGATGTAGCCGAAAGACCTCGCGGTGAGGGACGACGACAACCGCCCCGTCCCGCTAAAAGGATGTAGCCGTCGATGATATCCCCCTTGACGATGGCCTGGATCTATGCAACAAAGAATCGCCAGAGGTTCTCTCGATTTGGGCCAGAGTGCAGGGAATTGGTGAGGAGGGTATTTCTCTCTCGGAATAGCCGAACAGGTGAACCAGCGCACGACTCACGAAAATTGAAAAGAAACCGCTGCGGGAACCCAGCTCCGCCCTGCCGTAACTGGGCCAAGGTGTACCGATACTCAAGGGGCGTTCGATGGATATCAGACAGTGTGGGAAGGTGACCCTGTTTTCCGCCAGAATGAGATCAGATGTTTATTAGATTATACGAAAATGTAATTATCAGTAAATAGTACAATGGGCACAAAATTACTAATAACATAAACGAGAAATCTAATAATTGCCTGGGCACTGTCTCGCCTTACGTGGTGCGCACATCCTGGCGTCGTCCGATCTTCATCTTGCGGTCGAACAGAAGCGGCGTGTGAGATGGGAAGCGGGGTGAGGCGGACAGGAGAGAGAAAACGGCATCAATTTCCCCATTTCATCTCGTCTTCTCGCAATCCCTTTTACCCCCATTCACCGTGCGATTTCTGGTCCGCGGCGACTGCTGCAATGGGGCGATGTGAGCTATGGAAACGGTCTCGGCAGATCAAGGCTAGCGGCGGAGCCTCCCGCGCCGCACCGTAGTGAGTCACAGTCGTTCCCTCCCGCGCCGCGCCGTTCTGATCCGCCGCCGTTTCTCCTGCGCCAGCTTCTTTCCCTATGTGATGCATTTATTTGTGTAGGTTTTGCGCTTACGCTGTTCGTCCCATAGTAGCCATGTTTCCGGTACGGCCGGGACGAGGGACGGAAACAAGGGTCGGGAATCGTGGCTTCCAAAAAACAGGAAACAGCGAGGGTATACATCTCTCGATCGTACGATTCGGTAGCGGGTACGCGTACCAGACAATTTGGGGACGATGAATCCGGGAAGATACAATGGATTGAATTAGATAGGCCACGTCTTAATAGCCCATGGCAATAGAAGGCCACTTGTCCTTAGGAAAGCAGCGATTTTTGCTCGCTTGCCTGCCAATCCTTCAACCTTTGACCTAAGAAACCTGCCATCCAAGAGTCCGCTCCTGCGACAATCCTGGTACGCGTTCCCCCAACCGAATCGCACCGTCCCCCACCTCGTTCCCGTACCCGATTCCGGGTCGACGAATCCGGATCGAGGGACGGCATACTGTTCCCCGTTTCTGGCTACTATGGTTCGTCCTTCGTCGACCCGTCGGAGGGAATTTTGTGTTGCTATGGTTCCTCTGTTCTTCATATTTTGTCTACACACAAGATTAGTAGCGCATCACATCTCGACCCCCTTTTTTTGAGCCACATGTATGCTGATTCGATGCTCTGATTTGTGTATGCTATTCCCCTACCACGAGGCTACCTGGTGCCCTGCTACCGATTAGTCTAACTAGCAAGCGAATATGACCTCATCATTCTTCCCATCCAACTAGATGAAAATTACATTTATCATTTGTTTGTAAGACAGATATGTACTAGCTTAGCTCCTCTAATAACTAGTATACTACTGTATTCTTCTCTAACTCATCTCATAAATGTACTATATACTTCAGGTTTTTCTTGATCAAAATAATTCTTTTTTTGAGAGATCTAGAGCTTTTACTTAGCAAATAAATGAATCAAATCTCTCTTCTTCTCTTTTGTTAGGATTAGGATTTATGTTCCTTAAGTACACATGCAGTTACCACCACTACCCCCTCCGTCCCAAAAAGATGTCGTAGATTTGTCAAAATTCACATATCTATGCACTAAAACGTGTCTAGATATAGAATCTAGATAAATTGGGGACATACTTTTTTAGGATGGAGGAAGTACATTACTACTCAATGTAGGATACTGAATACTGATGACTTGACTTTTTAGTCTTTGCTTACAAACTTGACTAGGGTCTGACTGCCTGCTGCCTTGCTTGCTTTTAACAATACAATGCTCGATTTGAGCCCGTGAGTATCTTAGATCCTAATCTCTCCCTCTCTCTTATGTGGTACTATGAGGTCGATGAGCTTAAGCCCGATTTTCGTTTCATCCCCATCACAGGTAGGGGTTTCCAGGTTGTGTTGCAGGCGATTTGGATGGCCTCACCGCGCTCCTACGTATCGAGTCTGTTGCAGTAGTTTTTGGGTCTGATTTCGGTCATCAATCTTGAACCCCGCACCTAATAGTGGTGGATTTAATGATTTGAACCTTTGAAAATCCATGGCTTGTTCATCTGTTTTTTGTTTTTGCCAGGTTGTAATTTGAAAGGGGCTTCATAAATTCTATCTGTCATAACCTTGTAGGGAAACTACATCTCTAAGTTGAGGTGATAGCATTATTTGTGTTAGTACTTAGTACATCCATGATTGTTATGCTCGTTTTGAGTATCTGCATGTGTTAGCTTGTCCTTTTTGGTAGTGGGGAACTATGGATGTATATTGGGAATTTTGCTCAACTTTATGTATGTACTAGGATGTATTTTATTATGTGTAGGACTTAGATGTTTATCTTCTCCTTTTTGTGTTTCAGGATGCAACTTCTGTGTAATAGCATGTAGTAATTGTCATCACTTTTTATTTCGTGACAACATGTAGCTCTGATCCATGTTGTTTTTTATTTTGCTAGTTTCTCACATGTAGTGATTCGTGCAATGCTCATCAGGTTGTAGGTTATAACAGGGAATAGTACTGTATTATTTCCCCCCATATACATAGAATGTACTTTTTGTAGCAATTTTACATATTCTTACATGCCAACTTGTTAGTCTGAAGGACAGTCTGTATTATGTCCATCCTATGTATACATAGGATGTAACTTTTGTATCAATTTTACATCCTCTTACATTACAACATGTTATTCTGAAGGACGGGACGGTCTGTATTATGTCCATCCTGTGTATACATAGGATGTAACTTTTGTAGTAATTTTACATTTTGTTACATGCCAACATGTTAGTCTGTAGGTATGTCTGTTATTATGTCCATTCTATATGTACATAGGATGTAAGTTTTATACTAATTTTACATTTTCTTACATGCCAGACTAAGCATGTTGTCTGTAGGGCAGTAAGTATTATGTCCATCCTATGTATACATAGGATATAAGTTTTGTTGTAATTTTACATTTTCTTACATGCCAGCATGTTAGTTTGTATTATTTCCCCCATTATATGATGTAACTTTTTGTTTTTAGTATGTATTTTTCTCTTATATAGGTTGTAACTTCATTAATGTACTAGTGATTTTCTTACATGCCAGCACTTTAGCGCTATTTTATATACAGTACGAGGCATCTTCTTTTCATCAATTTGTTACATGCCACCACTTTAGTGCTATTTAGCGATGTCAAGTTTGCTATTAACTATAGTCGTGAGGCACAAATTATTATTCACTGCACCGAACTATTAGAGGTTGAGAAAATGGATGCAAACAAAGTTGCACTCAAATTTGATGACTAGAAACATGCTCCACCGATGTAACTTGTTCGTCCTGGGCTGCATAATCTGCTACTTTCTTGTTTGCCACCTTTTGCTCATCTTCATGCTCTAGGACTAGAACATTTTAGATCCAAACCACCAGTATGATAGTTAAGTCCATACCTGTGAAAACACAGAACATATTTCTGCTGGAATTTGTATACAAAAGCAAGTATAACCTCCGATCCGATTTCATTGTTGCCGGTTTAGGCAAAGTTTTAACCGGCGACAATGAGAGCAGATTGGAGAGAGTTTTTTTTGTAGTAGCTAATTTACATGATTCAGAAGCAAGTACACTATACATCAGTTTTTGTAAGCAAATAGCATGAAGTTTTTTGATGTTTTTTAAGTCTGCAGACATACATATATGTTACTGATTGTGTTTCTCAATAAGACCAAGAGTGCCTAATTTCTTTTGTCATCCTTTTACAGTTGATGCTTTTGTATTCAAACCAGCCGAAGAAGAAGTCATGCCGCCCTGCACTTTTTTGAGTGAGAAAAAACTTGGAGAATGTGCATGTTGTTTTTGGTTCGTGGAGTTGCTACACTATTTCCTTTTGCACCTTTGTGTGGTTGGAGGTTGTAGTACAAAGTTTTGGTTTTCATCTCAAAAACCTGCTAAAATATTATTTGTTACATGTAAATGTGATTCTGATGCTATGTGGGTTTTGGTGTGAATAGAAGCATGCTTCTCCGGCAATGAAATTGGCATCTACCTTTGCTTTGTGAATAGAAGCTATGTTTTCCTATGCAGAAGAAGCCTTGCCTTTTTTTTCTTCAGAATCTTGCACACCAGATCTAGTGGATCCTGCTGATTTTTTTCTTTGTTGGTCTAGTTGCATATAATTTCTATTCTAAGAACTACTATATCTGTGGAGTTTTCTACGCTGGAGTAAAGAAGAAAGCAGGTAGGGTTCTTTTGGGGCAAATTTTGTGCCTGGTCCTAGCGATGGGGCGTGCTCCCCCGCGCCAAAAACTAACCGGGAGTTGGTCCTAGGACCGGTTTCTAATTTTGGAATGTGTCCCTATCAGGTCCTAGGGCCAGCTTCTGTTTTCGGAAATATTTTAATTCGGACGGGAGGGGCACTGTGTAGAGCTAACTGGTAACCGCACACCGTGTATCTACGTCCTAACATAAAATCTAGCCGTGCAAACGTCCGGTGCCATCTCACTAGTTTATATATCCAGATGCCTGGAATTCTATTTCGGTTTCGGTTGTCCAATTGAAGGACCAACACTGGGAGTAGGGATGTAATCGAATCCGCGAATTTGGACCGTATCGGATAATGATCGGTTACGGATCGAATGCTTATACTACATCGCAGATTCGGAATGGAAACAGAGCGAACTCGGGACAGAAAAAGAAGTAATCAGATTGGTACATGCATAAGTAGATCGACAACAAAAATTGATTGACAAAACAAGTTCAATAAAATACTCATGGATTCAATAATTATAACGTGATTGAATGAGTAAATATAAATTGACCACGTGAACAAAATAAGTCGATGCATATAGAATAACACAAACACAAGGGCTAAAATAACATTTATGCATGCTTCAGTAACCCAATATCCTAACAAGTTTGGATTATATTCGGTAAAATTACTATGTGAGTCAGTGAGTGTGTCGATGTTTAACGAATGAACTCACCGACTCACTAACTATTGTTAATGCTCTATTACCTCTGATGTTTCGGATGAAAAATCGGATTAGTCGGTGTAAATCCATAAGATAATCCTAAATAATTTTCGGATACGGATATCCGGATGATATTACGCATATCATATCCTTTTTCCTATCCGAGTGTCTAAGTTCGGATTCGGATATCTTTATTCGTCGAATTCACTGAAACCGGATATGGAGTGTCTAAAACAGGTTCGGAAATGAATTCTGTGTGGAAATTAACCTAACTAGGAGCTACGGCCATAAGAAGAAATAACTTTGTGCTTGTATATAAGACTGGAAAATATATCGCACTGTTCATACAGTGCAAAATCCTTTTTTTTGAGAAACACAGTACAAACGTAGACGCTCACAATGCGTACATACACTCACCCCTATGAACACACGCATGCACACCCTACTCCTATGAGCACCTCCGAGAGATTGAGCCGGCGGGTCTTGAGATTGGCGAAGTCACCGCAAGCGCCTCGCTATCGACTGGAAAGTCGCCTCCCACTGAAAGAATATTCCGCCTTTATGAGACACCAAAGCGTCAAACCTAGAATTTGAACTCTGGTGGACTAAGGGTACCACTGCCCTCCTAATCATCCAACCACGGATTAGTTCTCGCCAAATCCATTTTTCGACATTGCTTCCTGCTACTACTGCGATAAATCCACTGTACAGGAGTTCTCTATGAGGAACAACTGCTCCAACTTCGGTGGTGGCACCGAAGGCTCTGGTTCCACTGACAGAAACGTCGATGTACCCGGACACCACCCGGATACCTGTGCACGCAGACGTTGGCGTTCCTTGTGGCAGCAGCTCCAGCTCTTGCAGCGTTTCTTGTCCGATCTGCTCGTAGTGCTCCGAGTACCTCTGTGGCATAAGATGGGGAGTGATATGACATGCCAATCTCAGAGGCAGGCCGCCTGCCGTGGCAGGCATGTCCGACGAGTCCTTCTGCGGCATGGTGTCGGTGAAGTACACGGCGTCGACTCGAATGATCGGCAACGGCAGCCGCGGCCTACCGCTACTGGCGGCATCGCATCCTCTGTCCATGGAGTTACGGTGACACTTCCATGCCGTGGAGATGCACCGCATCGACACAGACGATGCACTGGAATAGCTCGTCTCCAGCGTCGGCAGCACCTCCCGGACTAATTCCCTTGTGGTCACACAGGCAGCACCGAATTGGGGAGGCAAGAGCTGCAAGGCAGACATGACCATGTCCAAGACGTCGATATTCTCAAGCAGCTGGAACACCACGAAGAGCTTCACATTCTTCACCCACACGGCGGTGTCGTCGTAGGAGAGGAACATAGCAATCTCCCTCGGGCCGCCGGCTTCGCCTTCGCCACCATCGCACGGATGAAGCACGAGGATGGCATCCCGGCTGCCCATCCGGAGGGAGAACTCGAGCGTCTTCCCTGCAAGCATCGGCTCCATCGGAACTCTCAAGGACACCATTTTCAGAGTCCTCGGACGGCCTCCGAGCTGGACATACCGGAAGAACTCGTCGGCGATGGTCGCGAGCCTCTCGAACCTCCGCACCGTCGCTTCGCTCGGACTCGGGTCATCTTCCTCCTTGCCACGGCGGAAAGGCAAGAAGCGCGTCGCCGCTCGGGTGATCCGGTTACGGACAGAAGTACTCTGCCTCGCGGCGGCTCCCTCGCTCTGGCTGCGCTCCTCCGTGGATCTCCTCCTGTGAGCGCGCAAGATCTCGTCGCCTTCCTTGGCCACACGCTTTAATCTCGACCTCCAGCTGATCAAGGGTTGGTGGAGTATCAGCCAATCTTCGGAGATAGCAACGACGCTGTGGATCTTTAGCACTGCGAATTCCAATCTCTCGGCGTTGTCTTCCGCGCTCTCGTGCTCGCTTTTGTTGCCTGGTGATAGGATCGAGAAAATCCTGCTTACGGACTCGCTTGCAACCGCGGATCCGAAAATTTCGGCCATGGGTCTTCCTCTGGTAATAAATCGATCCAAGTCCGGGGAATATCTGTGATGCTGTGATAGACGCAGAATTTGCTCAGCGTCTTGAACGAACTAGTGAGGAGAACTAGGAAATGTCTACCTGAAAGTCTTCACGCCTCTGTTCGGTTGGAGAAAATTATCAGACTTGAGGCTTACAAAACTATTTCTTTTAACATGATCTGACTATTTCATACAAGAATAATTGCTAGTAAATATACGAAACTAGTGTGAATATCAAACATGATATTTAAAACAAAAGGCAATTTAGGGGGGGGGGGATGAGGTAATTTCATGTGAAAAAAGTTTAAGTGCAAAAAACAAAAAAAAACATGGAAACATTGGCATGTTATAAATTGGACAAGATCAAAATACACAACACAAAAGATCAGGAGAGCAATAAATATGTAATGTTAAGTTTGATGAAAGTTCAATATTTCGCCTTCACGTTGATTTCTTTGTACACATTCATTCGTTTTCAGAATTTGTTTTAAGGATTTAATTTGTTGTGTTTTTATCCTATATGTGTGGATCAACATCCATATATAAATCAAACAATACACGTGAAACCATTTTTACATTCACATAAGGGATAAATATGTTGTTCACATGCATTAGCCACATCAAACAATATTTCAGTTTTCGCTACATTTGTGAATATTATTTTTGGTTTTTGAAGTTTCTCTTTTCCTAAACACTTAGATCTCTTTAGACAAACCAAACCGTGGAAATGGCAGATACAGTATGTTGCTATCTCCGAAGATTGGTTGATACTCCACCAACCATTGATCGGCTGGAGGTCGAGGTTAATGCGTGTGGCCAAGGAAGGCGGCGACATCTTGCGCGCTCTCAGGAGGAGATCCACGGAGCGCGGACGGAACAAGGGAGCCGCGAGGCAGAATGCTTCTGTTCGTAACCGGATCACCCAGGCGGTGTCCAGTAACGTGAACGGATTTGGGATACAGTGATGCTTGTGGTAACACCGGACCTGAAGATAGGAGAAGAACAAAGGCTGAGGAGATAGACTAGAGGAGAGTTCAAACTTGTTCAGTTTTCTGTTCTGTTCGATGCCTCCTCGTGTTGACCAACGATGTCTCTTTATCCCCTCCTCTCCACACCTTCGTAGGCAGGTCATCATTCGATTGCAGCCCAAAGGGTACATGGGGTGTTACACTACCATCCCAGATTTCTTTGATTTTCGTCAATTAAATAGTCTTCTAAAAGTATTTGGAAGGGTTTCTTTTCAAATTGGCAACGGACAAATATTTCTTTTAACACGGTCTGACTATTTCATACAAGAATAATTGCTAGTAAATATATTAAGCCCTACATCCCAGACGGCTGCCTGTTCACGGCCGTTTGTCCTACACCGCTACCGCTTGCCACGTCAGCCTGACAAGCAGGCCCCACCAGTCAGTTTTGCTGTCAACCGAGGGTCAAAACTGAATCAGTGCTTTTTGTTACGTGTTAGCGCCGAAGTGGTGGTTTTTTTGAAACCCTGGCGAATAGTGGTGGTTTTTTGAAACCCTAGCCATAAACGTGGTGTTTTTTTGTAATTTTCTCTCATCCGTGTGACGGCGAAGAAGCCAGCGGGCCGAGGGAGATTGATCTCTTCCTCTCCTACTACGGCACCGTCGTGTGGGAGAAGAATGTGAAACTCTTGGTGGTGTTCCGGCTGCTTGATGAGGATGTCGACGTCTCTCTCATCCGTGTGACGGTGAAGAAGCCAGCGCGCCGAATGAGAAGCATCCATGATAATTTCCACTATGTGAGAAGCATGGCGAGGAAGTTCCACAAATCAAAAAAGGCCATGCTCCTTTTCAAGCTTGACATTAAAAAGGCGTTTGAATCTGTTCGATGGGACTATTTGATGGAGTTGCTACAACACTTGGGCTTCCCTACCAAGTTTCATGATTGGATTGTTGCACTTCTATCTACCTCCTCGTCAAGAGTGCTCCTCAATGGCATTGTCGGTGACCCAATCAAGCATGGAAGAGGGCTTAGGCAAGGAGACCCCCTCTCTCCGCTTCTATTTGTGCTTGCCATTGACCCGATACACCACATTCTCCGCAAGGCCACTAGCCAAGGGCACCTTCACAAGCTCCGTGGGAGGGCTCCCACGCTTCGGACGTCTCTTTATGCCGACAATGTCGCCATATTTATAGCTCCAATCAAAGACGACATCAACTTCCTTGCTTCCACTTTGCACCACTTCGGTGACGCCACCGGGCTTGTCACAAATTGTGCCAAAAGTCAAGTCGCCCCCATTAGATGTGTTGACATTGATCTTGACAACATCCTTCAAGCCTTCTCGGCCTCCCACACATCATTCCCAATGAAATATCTTGGATTGCCTCTGTCAGTCACAAGACTAAAGAGAATCCACTTCCAACCGTTATAATACAAGGTAGCCAACAAACTTGTGTCGTGGCTTGGGAAGCATATCACTATCGACGGTCGCGCAAAGCTTGTGAAGTCGGTACTTACTAGCACTGTTATTTACTTCATCACCGTGCTTCAAATCCCAACTAAAGTCCTTTTAAAGATCGATAGTATCCGAAGAGCTTTCCTTTGGGCAGCTTGTGAGAAAGCAACCGGAGGAAAGTGCAAAGTCAATTGGGAGACTATGTGCAAGCCTAAAGTTTTTGGAGGGCTCGGAATCCTCAACCTCCCCAAGTTTGCCTCCGCTCTTCGCATGAGATGGTTATGGAAGGAATGGAGCGAGGAGGATAAGCCGTGGCTCGGGTTCGGAACGCCTTGCACTTCTCAAGACGCTAACCTCTTCGCGGCGGCTACAAATGTAAGCATTGGGGACGGAAAAAAAGCTCTTTTTTGGCATGCTTCATGGCTCAACGGTGCAAGACCAAAAGACATCGCCCCTCTCATCTTCGATTGCTCAAAACAAAAAAGATGCACTGTTAACAAAGCTTTGGGGGACAACTCGTGGGTGACCCAAATCAATACCCAAGGTGTTCTTTCCGTTGACCATATTGTGCAATTCTCAAACCTTTGGGAAATGCTACAATCGGTGCATTTGGATGCAAGCACTCCAGACTCTATTATTTGGAAGCTCAAAAGCGATGGCTGCTATTCATCCAAGTCGGCCTACGAAATACAATTTTTGGGACAAACTAGCTCCACCATGTCTTACTTGGTGTGGAAACCTTGGGCGCCTCCGAAATGTAAAATCTTTGCTTGGTTGATCCTACAAAATAGAGTTTGGACGGCAGATAGGCTAGAAAAGAGAAGATGGCCTAATTGTGGGCGATGCAAGCTTTGCAACCAAGTGCAAGAGACTGCGGCGCATCTTCTTCTTTTCAAGTGACCCTCAAAAAAAAATCTTCTTTTCAAGTGTCGCTTCACTATCAGAATTTGGTCTACCGTCAAGTCTTGGCAGGGGCTTTATGACGTTGATCCAAATAATTGGCACACCATGCAAAGTGTTGAAGAATGGTGGAAAGAGATGGTGCACAAGAGAGGACAATCTAGGAAGGCCATGACCTCCCTGGCAATGTTGGTGTCTTGGGAAATATGGAAAGAAAGAAACGCCCGTGTCTTCCGGAACAACGCCTCTTCTTACAACATGCTTGTAACCAAAATTAAAGAAGAAGTGGCATTGTGGAGCTCAGCCGGTGCTAAGGCCTTGAGTATTTCCATACCGCGAGAGTAGTCTATCTTGTTTTGTCTTGACCTTGGTCAAGAATGTCGGTTTGTAAGACCTCTTAAACATCCCTTTTTTAATAAAATGGCAAGTCTTTTGCCTTGTTTCAAAAAAATAAAATGTCGACGTCTTGGACACGGTCATGTCTGCCTTGCATCTCTTGCCTCCCCAGTTCGGTGCTGCCTGCGTGACCACGAGGGAGTTGGTCAGGGAGGTGCTGCCAATGCAGGAGACGAGCTATTCCAGTGCATCTTCTGTGTTGATACGGGTATTTTTTGCCAAATCTGCCCAATTTTGAAAAGTTCAACCAAGTCTGACCCTTTCTCGAAACTAATTCGGAATCTGACCCCTAGGGTCGGCGCCGTTTAAAATGGCGCCGACGTTGTACAGTTCGGCGCACACAAAACAGAAAACCGACTTGAAGGAGGTCGGCTCCGTTTAAAATGGCGCCGACGTCGGCTCCGTTTAAAACGGCGCCGACCTCCCTAGTTTGCCTCCCAGCTGCTTCATCTTGGCGCCGACCTGTACAACTTCGGCGCCATTTAAAATGGCGCCGACCCTAGGGGTCAGATTCCAAATTAGTTTCGGTGAAGGGTCAGACTTGGTTGAACTTTCCAAATTTGGGCAGATTTGGCAAAAAATACTCGATGCGGTGCATCTCCACGGCATGGAATTGTCACCGTAACTCCATGGACAAAGGATGTGATCCTGCCAGTAGCGGGCCGTGTACTTCATCAGCAGCATTCCGCAGAAGGATTCGTCAGACAGACCTGCGACGGCCGACCTCTCAGATTGGCATGTCATATCACTTCCCATCTAATGCCAGAGATACTCCGAGCACTATGAACAGATCGGACCAGAAACACTGCAAGAGCTGGAGCTGTGGCCAGAAGTAGCGGACGAAGGAACGCCGGCGTGCACAGGGAACTGGTGGTGTCCTGGTAGGTACATCCACGTTTCTGTCAGTGGAACCAGAGCCTTCGCTGCCACCGCCCAAGCTGGAGCAGCTGTTCCTCATACAGAAATCCTCTACAGCGGAGTTCTCGCAGGAAGGAATGTGCGATATATTTTCCAGTCTTGTACTATATGCACAAAGTTATTCTACGTATAAAAACTCCCAGGGCCGGTCCTTCAGTATTGGACAACCAAAACGAAAATATGAATTCCAGGCTTCTTGATATAAACTAGCAAGATGTCAAGGGATGGCTTGAGAGTAGGGATGCCTAATGTGTACACTGATGAAGGGATGGCTTTGTTAGTGCTTGTATCACTATTAGTTTGAAGAAGCTCACTCTTATCAGCGTAAATCCATAAAACGTCTGACATGACTTAACTTAGATATAGTCGATCAGTTACAGCTTCAGGTACCAGCTGCCACTACACTCCGGGATACACTCGAGTCTGGAGAATAGTAACTCGTTGCATTTCTACATCACTGACGAACAAAATCAGCACACCAACTAGTATCTGCCATTAATGACAAGTACTAGCCGAGTCAGTTGCACTCGCAGACCTAAAAACTAATTTTAGTCGTGACATGAATAAATATCCCCAACTAACAGATGCCGACAATAACAAGGTGGCGTTGGTCGCCTGCATCTAACTGTCGCCCACATACATTCTTTCGGCAACACATACAGTAGCTTTGTTCCACCATTTCATGGGCATTTCCTTTGGATATAGGAAACACCATGCTCTTCGTACCTGTTTGTGAGATAAATGGCAGATATTATTTAGGCATCCGAGAGGAGCAGCGGAAACAGAATCTCAAGTAGTATATCAAACTTACTCTGCCTTGGAGAACCACATTTGCTGGAACGACCCAAGAGATGCAAGAATGCTCCCTCCAATCCAAACACTACATTCAATTATCAGTCATGTCAATGAACATCGAACAGCACTGGCGCCCACACATCATGCATTTTTCTGTGGTGGACCTTCCCTATCTATGGTCACAATAAGTTCTATTGGCAACGCGGTCAACATGCTTTCAGGCGGTCACAGCATGCTTTCAGCCAATTTTAAACCAATTTCGGGTCCACAACAATTTCTTGCGTTCAAGCTACTCATTTAATTAAAACAGAAAAAATCAGTTTAACTTTCCAGCCACAACATAGCAATCATTCAACCTTCCCTGCTGCTAGCGGTGTCCATTGAGCATAGGCGGTACAATTTGGCAAGCAGATACAAAAACAAGCAAATATAGTAGTCTAACCTGAATCGCCTCTCTATTGAATTTCCACTTGCCAAAACCTTTACACGAGCATTTTGAGGGGACGCCTGCAACCATTGGGTTAAAAATAAGAATGAGACTTGCAGATATTCAGGAAACATTCTCAACAGCTTTCGCCGCTACATTGTAATTACTATTCACGAACCAGCAAAATCAAGACTAAGGAAACATTATCAACAGCCTTTACCATAGATATTCTTCTTTTTATGAACTATCCTGTAATCACTAGTCACTAACCAAAACAATAAATGGGATCCATTTTATTCTTCTATTTTCAAGGAAGATCGCAGAAATAAGGTGGAAAGCATGTCTAAAGCATGAATTGAGTTCATACAAAGCAAATAAGCTACTCAATTGAATTAATACATAGCAAAGCTTCAAAAAAAAGTACAGGCCTAACTCTAATACATGTCATTATATAGAAAGAATAGTGTACAAATCCTTTTGATTATAAACCTCCTATCATTTCAGTGTGATAAGTCTAAATGCTTTTGTGTATGCTGGTGGTTAAAGGTTGAATGCTCATATTCTAAAATGAAATATACGTGGAAGCGGTGAGAATATAAAATAATGCGACATTTATCCTAACTTGTTCAGTTAATTACCTCCATTGTTTCTTTTTCTAGGCGCTCCTTTAACTGCAGAATTGAAGATGAGCCACCAGAAAGCTATAATACAAGTTTGCAGACGTTAGAATTGCATTAACAAAACATAACAGGAGAATTGAAGATTATGTCATACAAGTTATTTCACAAAGCTCATGCATGGGGACATGAGAGAGAAGTGGCACAATGCAGCTCTGGAATCAATGTCTTACCAAGATGCTGCTGAGTAGCTCCTTGCGAATGTCAACATCACACCTATTTACACTGTCAAGGACCTGATGAAAAACAATGGTGGCAACAACTTCATTAACATGAAGAACTGTCCAAGTTGCACAACAGCATAGCACCCATAACTCACCATCCATGGAAGTCCACGAATTGAAGTGGAATCTCCAAATCCATCGACGCCAGGAATGGTCTGTTGATCACAATGTTAGTGTGCGTGAGGGAGGGTGCAGACAAGTAAGCTAGGTCCAAAAGAACTTCTCAAATATTAATAGCATATACTCAAGGAGAAAGCAATGAACTTGTCCTGTTAAAGTGTGATCTACCACTATCACCAACTAACATACATGGACACAGCAAATTATACTTATCCCACTCACCTGAGAAAGATATGGATTGAACAAAATGTCAGGAATCTTGAATCTATCTGCACCAACTTCAATAGTTCTGCTCAGATATAACATAGATAAGTCACAAGCTCTCAAACGGTATAAGCACAAACAACATATTTACCACAAAATTGCAGTAACAGCAACAGAGATAGTGGAGACATCAGCAACCCAACATCTTATAGGTCCATTGTGCATCCGAAATCGAAATACCATGTCTAGGCATGAAAAGAATCTACAATTACTGTAGTAGCTGAATAATGGTATGGTCTACCAGGCTGCAAAATTACACCACTAAAGTGTGGCACATGAGCAGGTCCCAGTAAACTGTGACTTGTAGATTCCCCATTCTATTTGTGGGCTTCCATTTCATCGGATTTTGGGTTGAAACTTTGTGGTTGCCGAACTGCAATTTTTCAGTGGTGCGATATATTGGTTTTATCTCAATTGGTAAACAACGAAATTTTTCATGACCATTTGTATGGTGAACTGAAGAGGCATGAACGATGAGAGTAAGAGGGCAAGATGCATTGGATATACTCCTCCAGAAACATGGCTACAACTAGCCCATATACTTTATCTAATTGGTAATAACTGACTGGAAACAAATATGTGTCTACATAGTATTGATAACTTACTGCCCATCTGGGAGCTCGTATGAAGTTGTAGGAACATTTGTATATGCCACTTCTGCATGAAAATAAAACAGGGAAAGTAAACAGCAGAACCTAAAAGGGGAACATAAAGCAAGACATGCTTAAAGCACACAAAGAGATGTGTCAAATCAGTCAAATGAATGCAAGTAATGATGACGGACATACAACATGCATAAAAAGTAGCAAGCTATGGTTATGCATATATAAGATTCATTGATGGATCATCTGAGCTGGCATATTCTTTCGATTGGCATACAGGTTAATATGGTGGAAACAGTATTATCCAAACTTGCACATTAATATATGAGAGCTAAGCAATCTCAGAAATAATGTATTTTCTAAATGTTATACCATCAAAGGGGGTATCTGGAACTCTGCAAACTGATTCCTTGATGTCGCTAGCAATAGCTCTCTGTGATATAAAGTAAGGATCAGCATTAAAAGCATCCAGACAGTAATCAATAAAGCAAAACAAGATTTACAGATTTGCCAATAAACATACCATGCAGTACAACCTGTAACTATCAGTCGTGTTTGGAAAATCCAGCTCTACGACCTGAAAAGACAAACATGGG
Source organism: Avena sativa (assembly GCA_916181665.1). Lineage (NCBI taxonomy): Eukaryota > Viridiplantae > Streptophyta > Magnoliopsida > Poales > Poaceae > Avena > Avena sativa. The sequence goes on along the minus strand of OV702290.1, from coordinate 359,918,209 downwards.
TTAAACATATACACCACACAGTTTCCCTTATACTATTTGTCTAGTGTACTGTTTCAGGCTTTCAACTGTATAAGAATGTCAGTAATCGGTTGCATAATGCATATTAATTTAGAATATAACCATCATTAACTGATTAACACGGCGAACTCAGAACCTTAGCTAAACCACATAAATACGAAGAAAAATACAGTAAAGAATTTCAGAAGGGGCAGATATATAGTCGGAGGACCACCCAGTGCTCATGTATCTATGAATATTGATATGGACAGGAAGGCATTACTTCATGATATTCGAAATGCCAAAACCGTATTCTGATATTCAGGGTCCATCCAGAGACCAATGCCATGTGGCAAAACTTAATTGGGTGCCAGCGAAGAATTTGGCAAGGGGAAGGTAGTGATACCACCTCGCAGTTCAACCAAAAGACTGATCTGATGGAATGGAAGAGACTAGGCACGTATATTTCAACACAGATACCACCTGGCAACGTCTTTTCATGGTCAGATAAATATATTGCATATTTTGTCCCTCTTTTCTTTAATGGTGTGTTGATTTCAAACCAATGGCTCAGCTCACATTCAGTGTTACCAGGAGTTTCAACAAAGGGGCACTTCAAATGGTATAAAGAGTTAACTTTTGGTCCAAACAAATCATAAGCAGACAAGAAAAGAATCAATGTCAAACATAATGTTACAGAAACTACACCTTGTAATCTCCAGGGCTCACTTCTTTCTTCTTAAACGAATATCTGGGCCTAATCTGAGAAGTGAACAAACGGGATATGAGAACACAGCTAGGACTAGTATGCTATGTCAAGAAAGATAGATGCTTACCACAACGCCCTTGCTCTCCAAGCTTTTCATCATACAGTCAGTTAAAAATTCACCACCAATTGGAGAAGTTGTAACAGACTGCCACAAGAAACCAAGTTAGCGGATGATAGGAGAAAAGGCTTCAGAAGAGGCAAGGCAAATGTGGTGTCAGCGTATGCCAGAGACCATATAATACAACTTGACATCTTAATTTATCAAATGTTGAGGCAGCTTAGACTAAACACATTCTCTAGTGAAGTGTCCAAAGTAAAAATGGGCAAATCACTATTAGATACAGGCAGGTACACCTCGCCTTAAAATGAGTGTATTAATAGCATAACATACCTTTTGCAAAACATAACCATCATGCACAGCAGAAACCACAGTAGAGCCTCCACCACTGCACCAAACATGATCAAACTGTCATATTCCAGCAATTTCTCTCACGACATAAGACCCAAAGAGGTGAAATTAAGATAAAGTAAATTATCGGTAGACGTTTGACAGCAGCTTGTTAAAGTCTAATAACATAGCTTATAAAATGCTCGAGGAAGTGACATGGTCACCTAAGCACCAAACGTCACCTAGAACCAAAAAAGGATTGGTGTAACATTATGATTCTCAAATTTGACAGGTCTTAACTTCATTAAATGACCTTTGGGCTTCCCAGAAAGACATGTTTCACAAGTTCAGAAATAAACTGTTCACATCAGGCAAGAAAATGGGAAATTTAAGCATTAACAGTTAGAACCAACTTCTTCATGAGTATATTTTTCTTGACACTGATGGATTGTTACACAATATTTGTGTGCTATGTGCAAGTGCAACTTGTTGGTGAAAAACAATATACTTCAGGCATGAAGTAGGAGATTAAGAACCAAGCAGACACCACAAGTCCACAACATGGTGCACTTGTTCATAAACTGCTCAGGTTAACATGGCAAAAAGGGAACTTCAATAATCTATAAGAAAAATAGCAGGTTTTGCAGACAAGACGTCATCAAGAAAATTTTGACCTGTCAACCACCAGAGATGTAGCACGTCCAGATGCAAAAGATGTGAGAACCTGACAACCAAATCATGAACAATTAAAAATAATAAACTGATTGCATCAAGGATTACTTCTGAGAGAGACATACTGCATTTTTTGCTAGGAACAGCGCTGGCACTTTGTACTTCTCAAACATAAGTTCTGCTGCTCTACGAAATATGGAAAATAAGAGTCAGGCTTGAAGGTAACTTTTTCCATAGAACCATGCATCAGTGATATACATATTTTAAACACAAAACATATACACATACTTCTCTCTTTGTTGTCCACTGTTTGTAGATGGTTCTGCTATCAGCATAGGATGCTCTTCAGGATTGATCAATAGCCGAGATCTGAAATATAGAACAAGCCAGTGTGATAGTACAGTGGAAGAAAGCAATAGTAACTCCAATATATTACATAGTATCATAACGACAAAATCCTTGATCAACGTTAGCCGTTACAGAAGTCATAACATCCCAACGAATTAAATAAAAAAAAGAGGGGAAACAATGAATCATGTCTCATGAACACACAAACTAAGAGAAAATCATAATCAGTATACTGAGCAAATTATGTGAAATAAACACAGAATGCTACTTTTTGTTAAGCTTAAAGTGGCAACTTTATTCTAGTTCAAATAATGGCATTGCTGATTATCGATGAACCATGTTAAAGAGGAGAAATTTATCAGAGCTGCACCAAGTAGATAAAAAAATTACCTAAAAGCATGATTCCATATGTTGTCAACAACATCCCAATCAGTAACTGTTCCATCTTTCATTGGCGGGATAAGCTGTTTAGTGGGGAGGGAAGAGAAGCAATAAGAAATAGTTAACAGAATCATGAGCAAAAATTACCCTAGAATGTGCAGTTACTAACCTCCATATGATCCCTCCTGAATTCTAATTCTTGACCGACAAAATATTTGCGATTTGTCTTGGCTTTGTCCACATCCACAGGCTTGGATCCATTCTTAGGATCAGAGTCAGCCTCCTTTTCTGGCTTAGCTTCATCAGTATCTCCAGTTTGTTCAATTGAACCAACAACCTTAACAAATCAAAACCAGATACTGAGTGCAATAAGTTGTACTGTCTAAAACGTCCCAAATTAGGTAGCTCACATACTCTTGAACCAACAAAAGAACATAATTTCCAAGAACTGTTCAGGAAAAGGAGAAGAAAAGGTGCTAAACCCAAACAAATGGTTAGGTGGCCAAATTCAAACCATCTTCTTAGTGCTAATCACCCAGTATTTCTAGTTTACTCTGATTGTTATTACATGAGTAGTTTGCTTATTTCATCAGAAACATAGTGAAAATAGCAATTTACTGCCACGCTGCAAAAATTGGCCCAATAATCCTACTTAATAAAGAGGAAAAATATTCACACAAGAAAAATAAAACATTGACTGTAGAGCATAAGGGAGACAGGAAAAGTTAACAGCTTGTAGAAAAACTGAACTTCCAAATTTCAACACGGCAGTACCGTTTACCGTGAGATCTAAAGTTAACCTCCTGAACTAATAGCAAACTTTCAACACTTGAAATTCAGTTTTTCAAACAACACCTGGCTGCTAGACCTGACAAACAAAATTACAGGCGAGGTGGCTCGACAGTGCATGCAGCTATGGCTAGAAATACAAAGAGAGGACAGGAGGCCAGAAGAAGAGGATCATTTCAGCTGGCCATGGGATCCCTCCAACCAATACACGGCCAGCTCGGTGTACAAGCTGCTATGTCAGGAGAATGTTGAGTTTGAACAAGCAGAACAAAATCTGGAAATGCAAGGCACCTTTCAAATGCAAGATTTTCTGCTGGCTAGCCCTACAATACAGAACCTGGACTTCCGATCACCGTCATCAACATGGTTTGCAAGCTAGCTCAGCACCATGCTATGTCTGCTTACAGAAGACAATGCAGACCACATCCTGGTGCAATGCAGCTATGCCCGACAAGTCTGGTTCGTATGCTATGACAGTCTGCAGATGCAAGACACGCTTCCAGAGATCACGAACACGCTCCAGGGCTGGTGGACAGAACAACGTGCAGGACTGCAGAAAGACAGGAGGCGTATGGATGTCCTCATAGTTCAAACGGCATGGTCCATTTGGAAGCATCGCAACGCCTGGGTCTTCGGCAATCGGAAGCAGCAAATGACACCTGACCGCCTAGCGCACAGAATTGGAGAGGAGTTCACACTTTGGGAGAGAGTAGGTGTAGGAGGAGGTGTTAACATTCATAACGAGAGTGTAGGTTTTTGCTAGTTTTGGAGTGGTGTCTCTTTTCTCTGCCAGATCTTGTAAAACTTCTTGCTGCCTTCTATAAAAATACGGTTCGCCATTGACCTACTCTCGAAAAAAAAACAGTTTTTGCATTCAACTCACAGTACATGTAAGATATGCTCACACTAGCTAACACTGACAACTAGTGGCAAATCTGGGCCATTGGACAGGCCAGAATCACGAACTAACTTCGTCGTCAATAGATTAAAAAGATTGCACACGCTGCACTGAAACCAACAGGTAAGTGCAGGTCCCTTATCACGGTCTATTCACTGCCTGAATTCAACTTAGTACTGAAGTGGCTATGTCTATGTGGCTACAAAATTTGTTTATAACTTGGCCCGACATAGCATGGACTGATACACTAGCACACTATGTTAGAACCAGAATCTGAAGCCATCGTCCTAAAATAGCTGGAAATGACACTAGTTCGTCCGTCACCAGCACAAACTTCCGCAGATGTAACGCACACGTATCTAGCTCAAGTTGTCGATTCCACTCCCAGTTAAGGAACTGATTCGTCCATCATCACTCCCAATTCAACGAACCAAAACAGCCTTTCACAGAGAGATTCTCGGCAAACTCTGAAGAAATACCCAGCATAATTAGAACAGTTTCAGAAGGAGCATTTTCTCGCACCGAGGCAAAGACGGATTTGGGGGTGTCGTCGCCGGCGTAGCCCGCCTTGCAGCTGTACGACCCCACGTCGATGACGATGGCCGAGACCTCGTCTGCGGGGGAGAGCGAGCGAAACTGAGCGTGAGATCTCCAGCAAGGGTTTAGGGTTTAGCGGGGGCAGGGGCGAGAGATCTTACCTCCGCCGTACATGGCTGGAGATCCGGAGAGTGAGAGCTCGGCGAGCAGTGGGGCGGGCACGGGAGCGGCGCGCGGTGGCGGACCTGGATGGTGCGCCGGGTGTGCGGGCGGCGGGGCGGGGCGGGGGCCTCGGAAGGTCGACGCTACAATTTGTTGGACAACATTGATGCAGCGTTTTGATCAAGAATAATGAAAGGTCACTGGACTTTTTAGGCCATTATTACTGGCTGGCAACGGTATGCTGCAGTATTTGCTGACTTGGCGCTCCTGAACCCCAGCATCGTATGCACTTTGTTTAGACAGGTGGTGTCTGTAACACTAACTACACACAACTTATACAACAGCCTCTATGTAACATATCTATTTTTAGCATAGCTATATGTGAGTACAAGTCACAGACATCACTCATACAAGAATAAAATTATCGTCTGTAAGTTATCTCTAAGATTCCTAAATATTGTTTAGAACTTTATAGACAGCCTCATTCACTCTCCTCTCCACATCATCAAAACTATCTATAACCTCCCATAGTTGACTCAGCACTCTTACATGCCTCGGCCATTACTTGCTGCAAGGTTGTCCATGTGGTGTTTCATTCTTGCGAAATCCCCCCCCCCCAACGAAGGCCACCCGGTTAGGGCTCATTTGGTAGCAAGGGGCAAAAGACCCATGGGAGATTTTCGCGCACAAGCAGGGATCCACTCCCATCGTGGAGAAAACACAACCCTCCCCTATTGCCATTTGGTAGCAAGGGGGAGAGGAGGAAGCAACCCTAGAATCCCGGATCTAAGGAAACAATGGGAGTAGAAAGAAGGACATGAGAGGTGTAGTAGATGGATGAAATCAAGTAGAGGATGCTCACCAATTGAAACGGAAGAAATGTTGTATGATGTAGCATAAGAAGACGAGGACACCGGTGGGAGGTGGACCGTTAGCGGGCATTGGCCGACGAAGGAAGAGGTGGAGGAGACAATGATGCAGAGTGCACCCGAGGCGGCCGAGGTTGCAAGGAAGTGGCGGAGTACGACGAGTGGATAGGATGAGCTAGCTAAGCTCATGCCATCACGAGTGTCGCAAGAGAGACGGGGAGATTTTGCCCGACCTGAGGAGTCGATGATTTCCTTCTCGGGGAATCGTCGTGGGTCAGACAGAAATTCTTCTCGGCTCTTGCACTAAACGGGACTCTAGAAAAAACTAGGCTGATTTTTACTCGTGGGTCTCCAACCTAGGGAATGACCAGGATCCCCTCTGGATCCCTTGCTACCAAACGAGCCCTTGGTTGTAGGGTGTCAAAAACACAGGTAAACAGCCCCCCACAAGGAATTTTACGTGCGCAAGGGATTGATACGTCTATTTTGCATCACTATTCTATGTCTTAATTCACTATTATTCATTGATATATTTCATATTGAGAGGTGATACTTATGTTATTTCATCTATTTTTGCATGGTTGATGACTTTTGGAGCATGGACCGCTGCAGTCAGGATTCTAATAGAAAATGTGCTGTTTGGAGGCAGAATTCGTGAAGATCAGAAAATCTGGGAAAATATATGGAAAATCCTATTTTTCCAGAAGACTAAGGATGCCAGAAGATGGAGTGGAGATGGGCCACAGGAGGCCCACACCACCCCCATGGCGCGGGCAGCCCTAGGCCGCGCCAGGAGGTGGTGTGGCCACCCTGGCCCACTCCAGCCTCTCCCCTCTGGCGTATATCATCCTACCGAAACCCTAAGACTCGGGGAACGACCACAGAAAGATCCCGCCGCCTCTGCGGGGCGGAAAACACCGAGAGAGAAAGATCTCTCCGGTAGACAGATTTCTGCCGGGGGAATTCCTTCCCGGAGAAGGGAGATCGCCGCCATCAAAACCACCATCAAGCTGGACTTCATCGGGATCATCATCATCATCATCATCACCACCATCATCACCATCAGCACCCTCATCACCATCTCCATATTGCTGTAACAATTGGTTGAATCTTGCATAGTTCATAGGGGAAACTTTCCCGGTGTTGATTACTCTTTGTAGTTGATGCTATTGAGTGAACCATTGAATTATTATTTATGTTCAGATTGTTATACATCATTATTCCATCTCTGATCATGATCCATATGATGTCTTGTGAGTAGTTCATTTTGTTCTTGAGGACATGGGAGAAGTCTTGTTGTTAGTAGTGGAGTTGTGTTGAGAAAGATTCAATAGATTGTTATTTAAGTTGTGGTGTACTTCTTCTAGTGGTGTCATGTGAACGTCAACTACATGACACTTCACCTATATGGGCCTAGGGGAATGCATTGTGTATTTGGCTACTAATCGTAGGGGTTGCCGGAGTGACAGAAACCTGAACCCCCGTTAGGAAACCATTGCACAAGGGATGTAAGGGTCTTAGAGTTTAAAGTTGTGGTTAGGTTTCTACCTTAATTACTTTCTTGTACTTACGGATGTTTGCAAGGGGTATAACCACAAGTATGTATTAGTCTTGGATGGGGTGGTACATTAGCACAGGTTCACCCACACAACACTTAGCAAGCTAAAGAAGGTTAATCAACTATATGAAGCGAAAGCACTTGACAGTATTCCCATGTGTCCTCGAGAACGTTTGGTCATCTTAAGTAATACAACCGGCTTGTCCTTTGCTGCATAAAGGATTGGGCCACTTGCTGCATTTATTCCTACTGCCTTTTATTTACTCGTACTTTGTTTGCTTGCTTTATCAAAAAACCCTAAAAATCCGTTTGCTAAGTATTTGCAGAGAATTCCTGATCCATACCACTAGCCAGCACCTTCTGCTCCTCGTTGGGTTCCACAGTCTTACTTATCGAAAATACTGCGATACACCCCCTATACTTGTGGGTCATCAAGACTATTTTCTAGCGTCGTTGTCGGGGAGTGAAGCGCTATTGGAGAGTGGAACTGGTAAAGGAAACTTCTACTGTGAGTATTGTTTACTTCTGTTAGTTGCTTTATTTTCGTTATGGATAATTCGCTGAGTTTCTTATTTGGTAATGCTACTACCACTGCTAAGGTAGTAGATAAACCACCACCTGCTGAGAATGATGTTTTCAATATACCTACAAGAATTATTGATCGTGTTATGGATAACTACTATGTTGGGGATGGAATTGTCCATCCCGGTGATCATTTATTCTTTATACACGAATTATGCGGGTTGTTCAAGTGTGCAGGTATTACTACAGATCAAGTTAAGAAGAAGTTATTCTCATTATCACTGAAAGGAAGAGCTGAGGACTGGTATAAGCTGCTGAAGAATGGTCAAGCTCTAGAATGGGAGGAAATAGTGCCTCTCTTTTATTCAAAGTTTTATCCTCCTAGTGAGATTCATAAAGATCAGAATCAAATATACAACTTTTGGCCTCTTGATGTAGAGAGTACAGCTCAAGCTTGGGGGAGATTGAAGTTACTAATGCTCAAATGTCCCATTCATGAGCTCCCCAACAATATTATTATCAATAACTTCTATGCAAGGCTCCCTCTACATGATAAAGATTTATTGGATGCTTCTTGTGCTGGATCATTCACTCGCATGGAAGAAGAAGCTAAATGGGATCTTCTGGACCGTATTCAAGACAATGCTAAAGCTTGGGAGAATGACAAAGGTAGAAAGTCAGGTATAAATTATGATTATGAATGCATTGAATCTTTTATGGGAACTGATGACTTTCAAAATATTAAAAATGCTTATGGTCTAGACTCTCAAGCTATTGCTTCTTATTTTAAGGCTTTTGCTTCCTATATTGAAGTGCCTAAAAAGAAGTAGGATAAGTATCATGAACCTTATAAAGATATTGCTAAGAGTGTTCCTTCAAGAAATACTGAAGTTTATACTGCTAATCATGTTTTACCTAAACCTTATATTGAGAAAATGCCTTTCCCAGTTAGGATTAAGGAACATTCTATGATAGCTAGTATGGTTAATGAAAGTACAAGAAAAGCTGCTGAACCTGATAAACAAATGGTTGAAGAACCTATAATAGCAAATGTGAAAGACTTTGTTACTAAATATGAAAAAGAGGGACACCCTATCCTTTGTAAGGATACCTCTAATATTGTTTCACATAGTAGTGTTATGAGAGCTAGTATTCCTGTGTTTTCTGTTAGAATAAGTGATCATTGCTATGATGGTCCTTGTGATAGCTATATTGTTAAGTTTATGCATGATACTGAAAGTTACTATAAGAGAGGGAAAAGTGTTCTTATGCATCTCAACAATATCAAGTTTCCTCGTTTTATGCTGAAAGTTTTTATGTTGCACTTCGTTTGCCTTCTTATGCAAGTAGCCTCTGGTTTCAACAACTTGTTTGTTTACAAAATTCCCTTGCATAGGAAGTGGGTTAGACTTAAATGTGTGTGTTTTTGCTTCTTAATGCTCTCTTTTACTTCAATTCATATCCCTATGAGAGCTTCTTCAAAATTATCATGCCCATCTTAATGGCTATAAAGAAAGAGCTTTATGGGAGACAACCCAATTTGTTTTTGCTTTTAGTTTGTTTTTGTTTCTTTGAGTCTTGGAAGTTATTACTTCGGTAATAACCGCTCCTTATCTGTTTTGTTTGGTTTTTGTGTCAAGATCAACCCCTAATGAGAGAGAAGTAAGATTTAGGGAAGTTGATGTCCCGAAACAGATTTTTGTGCTTCACCGTAAAAATTCGTGAGAGAGCTCTGTCTGTCGGATTGAGCTGTAATTTTTTGTGCTTCTGCCCTAGGTTGTTATTTAACTTTCGTTAGTTTTGCACTTTTTGATTTGAGCAACAGAAGATTTTCGAAAAAAATTGATTTTTACCTGCTGGTCTGTTTTGACATATTTTGCCACTCTTGCATCTGCTTCTTTATTCGATTTCCTTTTTGAATTCTTTTTGGGTTTTCAGAAGGAGTTGTTTCAGTAGCTATTGTTTTGATGGTTTTCAGTTGAAGTTGGACTCAAAAGGTTTTATCACTTCACTTATACTAATGTTGCTAATGAGAACTGTGTGAAGTTTTGTGTGAAAGAAATTTCCAGGAAGTGGAGATAATGGTGTAATAAGGAAAAGAATGGTTTTATGACTCAAGTAATAAGTGTATGAAGATGAATATATTGATGATTCAAGTGGTGACTCCGGAAGGATCCACTAAATAGAAAATTCAGAGACCTGCAGAGTCCGTTTCCAACTAGGTAATAGTTCTGGAACTCTCTTTGAAAGTTTAGGAGCACAATGGTGTCCGCCAAGGATAAATGGAAGGAGCCTATGGAGGAGGATCTCCAAGACCCCAAGCAGGGGCTGGTACCTTTAGTCTCTTGCCTTGCATCAATAGAAGCCCTACGAGTCACTAAGGAGTTCTGCGATAAGTACCGAGACTTGCAGAGGAAGGTGGACATGCTTCAATGGGAGAATAATAGGCTTCGCAAGATGCTGGAAGATTTCCTCACGTCAACTAAGAAAATATTACCACCACCATCGAAGGAGTAATTCATCATCAGGTTTGGCATCCCCTTGGTTTGTTCCAAGCTTGGGGGAGTGCTGCGGTATCATATCACTATCTTCTTTCTTTTTACCTTATTAGTAGAGTCATATCATGAATAGAGAAATTATTATGTAGGATGGTTTGCATTATGGAAGTGTCCCCTCTCTCGTTAGATATTTATCCCTTGGTGTGAGTTGCCGTTATGAAATATTAATGAGAAGTTCTATCATCCACTCTTTTGCATAGCTTATATTAGTTTTCAATTCGTTGTTATATGATTGATCTTGTTGTTAGTATTGGTATCACTTTGGGATCATTGAGTTAATTTAGTTGGTTTTGGCAAACCTGGCTCGGTCAGTAGCAACACTATTTTTGAGAGTTGAAAGAAAAGATAAAAGTACCTTTAAAGGAAAATAATTTCATCATCTTTCTTTCTTGATTTTCTCATAAGTTTAGTATTCTCTAGTTAAGATCTTTTGTGCTTCCGAGGAAGATTGCATGTTTGTCTTTATCACTTGTATGTTTGTTTGTTTCCTTCAACTCTTATACTTGCTACCCATCTTTGCTAGCCAAAAACCTATACTGAGAGGGTATTCTTCTCGTGCATCCACCTCCTTTAAACCAAAACCTTTGCCATTTGTGTCCACCATACCTACCTATTAGCATTATTGCTATTCCAAGTAAATTCTTGTTTTATCTACCTCCCAAATCAAACTTGTTATGTGAAAATTAGTGATTAAAGCTCTCACGAACTTGATGGCACACTTTACTTTCTTGCATTTAATAAACTTGAACCACTGGGTCCTTTGTTGCGTATATGCTTGCGCTTTATGAGTTGAAGTTAGCCGAACCATGTATCATGGGGACCGCTTTCAACACTTCATTTGGTACTTTGTACCTAGTTGATATCATGTTATTTTGCTTATGGATCCCGGCGGTGTGAAATAAAAGTGGAACTTGTAAGATCATGGAGTTTATATGTGTGTTAGAGAAACGCCTGGGCCGCTAGCCTAAGACATGCCTAATCATGGTGGAAACTTGCAGCATAACTATAGTGAGCATTCTATGAAGCATCCTCAATAAAAACCTCTGCAAATAGCAAATAAAAAGATCGCTGAGATGCTCACTGTCCGCTTGCCTTGTCATTTTGATTATGGGATAACTCCTGTGTCATGTGCAAGGGGTACCCCGTTGGCGGTTCTCAATGATACGCATGTATTTACAATGACAAGAGCTTGCTCGTGACTGAAGTTGAGTAGCATGAGGATCGGTACTCATAAGTAAGGGGCATGAGATTTTAACTTATAACTTGTCAAGCATATCCTCTTAGTTGTGTCACTTTAACCTTAATCACCTAAAGATGCCTATGATAGGGGCAATGATAGCTGAAAGCTAGTAAGTATCATAATTTTTGGGAGCTCTTTCTGAGACTTGCAATCCCTGCTTCCCTCTTTGAAGGGCCTTTCTTTTACTTTGTAGTTGAGTCAGTAAACCTACTCCCTTCTATCTCAGCAAGTATTTTGAGTTGTTGTATTTCATTCATTCATATGATGATTTATTCAATCATGTCTTATGTTCCTTGTTTTGCACATTGCTCTTATCTTGATGTTTACTACTTTGAAAGCTATCATTGAAAAACCAGTTATTTGTGAACTACAACAAATTATCAACTATTCTTCGACCAAGAGCTAAGTTTGCCATTACCAATTATGATTCACTTTATGTATCTTTATTGTGTTTCCTTTACTTATTACAAGTTGAGTTATATAATAGTGAGTTGTCTTCTATTATGATCTATGTATTTGATGAATATGATGCTTCTTGTCCGTATTCTTTTATCGACTCTTCACTCCATAAACCTGAGGCCATGTTTATTGAGCTCAGTTTCGCTTGGGGACAAGCGAAGTCTAAGCTTGGGGGGAGTTAATACGTCCATTTTGCATCACTATTCTATGTCTTAATTCACTATTATTCATTGATATATTTCATATTGAGAGGTGATACTTATGTTATTTCATCTATTTTGCATGGTTGATGACTTTTGGAGCATGGACCGCTGTAGTCAGGATTTTGATGGAAAATGTGTTGTTTGGAGGTAGAATTCGTGAAGATCAGAAAATCCGGGAAAATATATGGAAAATCCTATTTTTCTAGAAGACTAAGGATGCCAGAAGACAGAGTGGAGATGGGCCATAGGGGGCCCACACCACCCCATGGCGCGGGCAGCCCTAGGCCGTGTCAGGAGGTGGTGTGGCCACCCTGGCCCACTCCAGCCTCTCCCCTCTAGCGTATATGATCCTCCCGAAACCCTAAGACTCGGGGAGCGACCACAGAAAGATTCCGCCGCCTCTGCGGGGCGGAAAACACCGAGAGAGAAAGATCTCTCCCGCAGACAGATTTCTACCGGGGGAATTCCTTCCCGGAGAGGGGAGATCATCGCCATCAACACCACCATCAATCTGGACTTCATCGGGATCATCATCATCATCACCACCATCATCACCATCAGCACCCTCATCACCATCTCCATATTGCTGTAACAATTGGTTGAATCTTGCATAGTTCATAGGGGAAACTTTCCCGGTGTTGATTACTCTTTGTAGTTGATGCTATTTAGTGAACCATTGAATTATTGTTTATGTTCAGATTGTGATACATCATTATTCCATCTCTGATCATGATCCATATGATTTCTTGTGAGTAGTTCGTTTTGTTCTTGAGGACATGGGAGAAGTCTTGTTGTTAGTAGTGGAGTTGTGTTGAGAAAGATTCAATAGATTGTTATTTAAGTTGTGGTGTACTTCTTCTAGCGGTGTCATGTGAACGTCGACTACATGACACTTCACCTATATGGGCCTAGGGGAATGCATTGTGTATTTGGCTACTAATCGTAGGGGTTGCCGGAGTGACAGAAACCTGAACCCCCGTTAGGAAACCATTGCATAAGGGACGTAAGGGTCTTAGAGTTTAAAGTTGTGGTTAGGTTTCTACCTTAATTACTTTCTTGTACTTATGGATGTTTGCAAGGGTTATAATCACAAGTATGTATTAGTCTTGGATGGGGCGGTACATTAGCACAGGTTCACCCACACAACACTTAGCAAGCTAAAGAAGATTAATTAACTATATGAAGCGAAAGCACTTGACAGGCTTCCCATGTGTCCTCGAGAACGTTTGGTCATCTTAAGTAATACAACCGGCTTGTCCTTTGCTGCATAAAGGATTGGGCCACTTGCTGCATTTATTCCTACTATCTTTTATTTACTCGTACTTTGTTTGCTTGCTTTATCAAAAAACCCTAAAAATCCGTTTGCTAAGTATTTGCAGAGAATTCCTGATCCATACCACTAGCCAGCACCTTCTGCTCCTCGTTGGGTTCGACACTCTTACTTATCGAAAATACTGCGATACACCCCCTATACTTGTGGGTCATCAGGGATCCCCTCCCATCTAGTGGAAAATATGTCCATTCCATGTTGCCATTTGGTAGAACGGGGAGGAGATATACCCTAGAGGCAAACAATAAAGTGTATTATTTGATATATCTCTTATATGTTCATAATACGTTTCATAATATGCTATAACTGTGTTAATACAAAACGTTAATACACGTGTGGTATGTAAACAAACTGTGTCTCTAGTTACCTCTAGCGAACTAGCTCATTGGTCATGAGGATGATCTAGGGTTTCGATATCATGGGAATTTATGCCAATTGACAATTAGGTCATGTCATTAGTTGAATGATATGATAGACAAACATCTGACAGTTTTATCATAACGATATCTAGTTACAAAGTTCACCATTGTTAATAAATAAAGGAAACCCTTTCGACCTAATCCTTAGACTGTGAGATAATGCAAATCACCGTTCTGGAGGGAGCTTAGATGTATCAAGTATCACCACGTGATAGGGTGATCAAAAAGGTGCTACTCAGGTTTCCCAAAGGGGCATGTAGAGGAGTACATATCAAGACCAGGATTTGCCAATCCATGTAATGGATAGATACATGTGGCTATCTCGATGACGTTGCATTAACGAAGCTTGCAAGTGTGTGACTTGATCACAGAATGCAACGACATGGGAACGAGTAAACAAATTCATCGGTAACGAGACCGAACGAAGGTATGGAGATACTATAGATCAAGTCTCGGGTGAACTAGGTATCAAGTGGCAAAAGGAATGGGAAACAACATTTACGGTTCGAGCGATAAGATTCGTGAAATGCACGGGGGTCAACATGGGCATCCAGGTCCCTCTGATGATCATTGATATGAGACAGGTCTCAATCATGTCCGTAGTGTTTCTAAACCAAAGGATGTCATGCTTAAGGGTGGGGACGCATAGGGATAGATGTGGCACCGTAGGAGAAATAAAGAAAGAGAAACCAGAATAGTTTCGGGTAACATCCGATGTTGATCGGGGGGTCCGGAAGGAGTTCTGGAGTGAAGGAATGTATAATAATATGTGTATTTTATACTAATTGTTGAATTAATATTAAAATATATATTTTATTTTATTTATAGGCAGCCCATTGCTATTGGGCCTCCCCTGAGGCCCAAAGGGGCAAGGCGCCTAGGGAGGAGGGCTAGCCGGCCAGGGTTTGGTGGGCCGCCAAAGTGGGGCCCACTGATACGTCCAAAACGTATCTACTTTCCTGAACACTTTTGCTATTGTTTCTCCTCTATACTTGTGTGATTTGGTTGCAACTAATGCGAACTGACGCTGTTTTCAGCACAATTGCCTTGGTGTCTACTTTTTGTGCAGAAAATCAACTATCAGGAAAAATCCCGGAAAATATGCCAAAAATCCTATTTCACCTGAAGACTCCAGGAGCCAGAATACGAGACGGAGAAGATCCCTGGGTGGCCACACCACCTACTGGCGCGGGCCAGGCCAGGCCACGCCAGGGGGTGGTGTGGGCCCCCCGGGCACCCCCTCGGCCTCTCTCTTCGCCTATAAGGATCCTTCTGACCTAAAAACTTCGGGGGGGTCACCGTTTTTCTAGAAGGAGTTCCGCTCCACCGCCACCACCAGATTCCACGAAACAGCATCAGAAACTCCGTTCTGGCACCCTGCCGGGACGGGGAATTGGAGGAGATCATCGCCATCATCATCACCATCGCTTCTCCACCGACCATCCATGTTTCTCCCATCTATGAGTGAGTAATCCCCCGCTGTAGGCTATGGGGATGGTAGGGATTGGATGAGATCGTTCATGTAATGGCATCAGATTGTTAGGGCATAGTGCCTAGTATCTCTATTAGTGCTTTATGACTTTGTTGCAACTTTGTTGTGCTTAATGCTTGTCACTAGGGCCCGAGTGCCATGATCTCGGATCTGAGCTTATTATTGATTCATTATGATAGTATTGTTCTTGGTCTTATCTACAAGTTGTATACACACGTCGTTGTCCGGAACCTATGGTCCTGAAGTGACAGAAATCGGGGTAGCCGAAAGGGAAAGGCTTTGATGTGAGGATCACATGTGTTCATGGAGTGTTAATGCTTTGCTCCGGTGCTCTATTAAAAGGAGCACCTTAATTGCCAGTAGTTCCCTAGAGGCGCCGCTGCAAACGGGCTGGCAGGACAAAAGATGTTGTGCAAGTTGTCATTGCGAGCACGTATGACTATATATGGAACACATGCCTAGGATTGTCTAGTACTTGGGGTGCTTTATCTTATTTATCTGCAATTGCCCTATGTTCTGATTGCTATGTGAATTGTCTTGTCCATGCAATGCCTATCCATCCATCCCTATGCCTACCGCACTCGAATCCCACTGTTTACTATTTTTGTTACTACTGTCTTTGTTTTGCTGCTACTGTTACTTTACTATTCCTACTACAAAACTGTTGCTACTGATAAACTGTTGTGAGCAAGATTGTTTCCAGGTGCAGCTGAATTGACAACTCAGTTGTTAAGGCTGATAAGTATTCTTTGGCTCCCCTTGTGTCGAATCAATAAATTGGGTTTCACTTCCCTCAAAAATACTGCGATACACCCCCTATACTTGTGGGTCATCAAGACTATTTTCTGGCGCCGTTGCCGGGGAGCATAGCTTTATTTATCAAGTTCACTTGGATTCTCTATTGTTCGCTACTTTCCATCCATCATGGGTAAGTCTCGTGATGGAAAGGTTCCTATTTTACCATCCACTACAAGAAGAGGTACGGTTCTGAACACCTCTACTGCTCTTGATTCACCGTCTGTTTTGAGTAAGTTCCTTACACCACCACATACACATGCTACACACACTGCTACTACTGCTGAATCTGAAACTTCTGATGCTTATGATGCTGCTTCTAATGTGCTTGATAAGAGTGGTTCATTAGGTCCTTTCCTAGATGTTACGATTGCTAGAACTATAGTTGGAAATACCGAAACTCCTAATGAATACACTGCCACACCTGTTAGCTCACCTGAGTCTAGTGAGAGTTATGATATTGAAGAAGATTATGTTGAGATGACTGATGAGTTTATTAAAGAATGTAAGAACACCCATGATAGGAGCGCTGCTAAGAGTCTCCTTGAGAGGCGTACTATTAGACCCAAATTATATCCTGCTGCTAAGTTTGTTGCTTCTCCCATAAACATTATAGATGAAGATTATGATTTCTCTCTCGATCTATCCTACATAGCTATTGTTGAGAAAGAACCTTTTTGTGGGACTAAGAATGAAAGTGCGGTAGCACATATGAATGAACTTTCTACCATGAGTGGCTTGTTTTCTGATGATATTAAAATGCGTACTTACTTTGTTGCTAAGATTTCCCTTTTTCACTGAAAGAAGAAGCTAAAACTTGGTTTGGTAATTTACCTCCTGGATCTATTGATAACCCTGAGTGCTTGTTTAATACTTTCCTGCAGAAATATTTTCCTCCTTGTGCTAGACATGCTATTTTGTAGAAACTTTTTGATTTTAAACAGGGAGAAAAAGAGGTATTGCCCGAATCTTGGGAAAGGTTTTGTGCTTTGATTCATACACAGGCTGGAAGTCCATTACCTAAGAATGAACTACTTGATATATTTTATAATGGACTAACCAAAGAATCTAGGACATACCTAGATAGTTGTGCTGATTGTGTTTTCAGGAATAGGACTCCCAAGGAAGCTGAGGAATTAATGGCTAAAATAAGTAAGAATTATGAAGATTGGACTCCTCCTAAACAAGTTATTCCTGAAGTAATTGTACCTGAACCATCTATTCCTGTGCCTATTCCAACATCAAAGAAGAGGGGAGTTATTGAATTAAATGATGAAGTGATGAAGGAAGCTAAGAAATGTCTTAAGGAGAAGGGAATTAAAGCTGCAGATGTCAAGAATTTACCTCCTATAGAAGAATTATGTAAGCCCATTCCCTATTCACCCACTATTGAGGTACACTCTCTCCAACACTTTGATGAAGGTGATATCCCTTACTCTAAACCTCCTGGTCAATGCCTAGAAGAATTTGATATCTTTATTGTTAAGCAAGATAACTTTAATAAAAGGGTGCAAAATCATCTAATGGAAAACACTAGAGCTATTGTTGAGTTGAAAGATATTGTGGAAAGAACCTCCAATGATGTTAAAATGATTGTTAAACACTTTCAAATGGTTCAAACTCAAATAGATCAACTTGTTAAAGTGCAAAACGGCTTGCTAGTTAATGCTGCTAAAGAAAAACATGCTTATGAAATTAGAACTAGAAGTGGTGCTGCTACCCAGGATCCTCTATATCCTGAGGGGCATCCCAAAAGAATTGAGCAGGATTCTCAACAAGCTGAAAATAGTGGTTCTACTCGTAAGAAAAGGAAAAAGAAACATAAAACTGTTGTAGAACCCTCTGAACCTGCTATAGATCCTAATAGTATATCTATCTCTGATGCTGAAACTGAAAGTGGTAATGAAGAAAATGAAGTGCCTAATGAAGAAAAAGTTGAAGAAGAACCTGAAAACCACACTAAGAATACTAAATACACTAAAGAAGATTTTATTGCTAAGAAACATGGTAGTGAAAGAGAACCTTGGGTCCAAAAACCTATGCCTTTCCCTGATAAGAAACACAAGTCAAAGGAAGATGAACACTATAATAAGTTTTGTGAGTGGATGAAACCTTTATTCTTGCAAATTCCTTTGACTGATGCTATTAAATTGCCTCCTTACTCAAAGTATATGAAGGACATTGTCTCGAATAAAAGGAAGATCCCTAATGAAGAAATATCTACTTTGCTGGCTAATTATTCCTTCAATGGTAAGGTTCCTATGAAACTTGGAGACCCAGGGATTCCAACTATCCCTTGCTCTATTAAGAACAGTTATGTTAGAACTGCTTTGTGTGATTTGGGAGCTAGAGTTAGTGTTATGCCTTTCTCTCTCTATAAGAGGCTTCAGCTTGAAAAATTGATACCAACTGATATATCTTTGCAAATGGTTGATAAGTCTACCACTATTCCTGTGGGTATATGTGAGGATGTACCTGTCCAGGTGGCTCATAATTGCTTGATATTAACTGATTTTGTTGTGCTTGAAATGCCTGAAGATGATAATATGTCTATTATTCTTGGGAGACCTTTTCTTAATACTACAGGAGCTATTATTAATTGTAATCAAGGAAAGGTGACCTTCAATGTTAATGACAAGAAACATACTGTCTATTTCCCTAAGAAGATTGAAAGGACTTATGGTTTAAATTCAATTGAACATGTTGAAGGCATTCAAGTTGGAGAAATATATTGTCCATACCAAAAGAAAAATTTGAAACTATTATGATTGGGACCATTGCTATCAAGGTTGAGGTAACATAATCATTAGTGGAATACAAAGTTTTGTCTCATATGCAATTGTTTTGGTAGCAATACTTGATCAACCTTGCTAACAAAAGGATTCCATTGAACAAAACATTGTTTTCATTATGATTATCCCCGTTTATTTCTATCCTTTGCATTTTAGTTTTTGCTTTCGTTTAGTTTTCTTTGTGTTGTTAGTTGTTTGCATGCTAGAACTTCTGTAGTTCTAGCCTTGTTTTTGTCCTTGCATCATGTTTCCAAAAAGAAAAAAATCTGACTGTCAGAAAAATCATTCTTCTATTTCTGAAAAATGCCTAAAAGTAAAGTGTCTCGAAAAATTCCAGAAAATTCATATTAAATTTTTACGTGAAAAAAGGGGCAGAGGAGTACCTGGTAGGTACCAGGGGGCCCACCAGGCAGGCACACCACATGGTGGCACGGCCAGACCTGGGTGGCGCCATGCCCTGGTGTGGGCCACCCCTGGCCCCCCACTACCTCTCTCTCCTGCCACTTTCTTCTCTCTCCCGAGTAAGCTCCAGTTCATAGCTCGAAATCGCGTTCTCTCTGTGCTTGACCTCGATTTCTTTGATCTCTTTGCTCAGCCCATCTTTCTTGCTGAAATTTGGAGCAATTGTTCCTTAGTATGTGACTCCTCCCCTTGTCCAAGTAGATTTGTGTTTAGTGGATTGTATGCTGGGTATTTTGTTGTTGTAGGTGACTGGTTTTGAGGGCTTGTAAGCTTGTTTGATGCTTAGAGATATAGTTTTGATGCATGTTTAGGCCTCTTGCTAGTCCATGTGAGTAGAATCCTTCATTATATTTACTTTGCAATCACTTGTTTAATAGGTGTTTAAATTTCAGAATAGAAGATGAGTGAACACCACCTAAACCAACATGAGCTTTGGGTGCCTGATGTCATGAAGGTCCACCACAAGGAGGAAGTTTTTCCCTCCATTTATCCATGTTCTGAGTTCATGAGAGCTGCAGGAATTCTATAAGATTTCCACACTTTGGTTTCTAATGCGGGGTTAGAGCACTTTTTGGAAGACGAACCTTGTCAATTTGTGAAGCTAACCATGTCTGTGGTGCAGGATTTCAAATTTAGTCACTCTTTGCCTAACCCCATGGTCCATTACAAAATTTACAATATAACTGTCAACCTTTCTCTTGATGATTTTTGTGCAGCTATTAAGGTACCTCAATGGGGATCATGTAAGAAGATTAAAGAGAGACCGGAACCACTCATGGATTTGTACGCGGAAATTTGTCAAGGGAGTAGCTTCTCGAAGGAGAATGGAAAAATCCGTAACATTCATCTTCCCTCCATTCGCTACTTTGCCTACTTTATTACCAAGTGCGTTCTTGCTAGGAAAACTGCCAATAAGTTATCTTTGTTTGATTTAGCATTTATCTCTGCTGCTCTTAGACGAGATAGGTCCTACAACTTGGGCGCTTTGATAGCTTTCCGTCTTGCTGCTAACCGTGAGAAGGGTGGAATTTGTGGAGGCCTCATTGCTTCTCGTTTGCTAGCATTGCATGGTTTAGTGCCTCATCCTCTAGACCTACAGTTTCCCATAGAAAGGCTTGATTTTAATTCCATGGTACAACATAAATTTATTTCCTCGTGGGCTAGCTTGAGTGAGTTGTCTTATGAAATAACCTTTCTCAAAGCTGGCTGGAGAAAGAGCAAGTCCGAGCGTGTTGTTCTTTTGCCTACACCTGTTTTGTTTAACCTTGATAACAGGGAAGGATGGTCCCTCACTGAGGAGGAGCTTGACACGTACTTGGGAGAGCTCTCCCAACAGGAGCAGGACACTAGAAGGGAGGTCACGGATGATTCGGTCCAGCCCTCGAATGAGGGAGAGTCTTCATATCAGCAGCCCACTTATGATTGGGGAGCTTCTTCTTCCTCTCATGGGCCCGGTTACGACCATTCTTACCAAGATCCGCCCGCTTGGAACCCCTATTCTTACATGGATTGATACCCACTTAGGCCAAAAGCCTAAGCTTGGGGGAGGTACGCCGACACCGCACTCATCTCCATATCATGTTGCGTCGGTTCTTTGTATATTCATGTTTTCGTTCTCTTTCTAGTTTTCGTTCTTCTTTGCTTTTGCTTTCTAAAAACACAAAAAGACCAAAAATATTTTTGTTGTTTCTCTTTGGTTTGCTTCTTCTTTTTGCTTTGGTTTGCCTTTTCCTTTTTGCTTTGTTTGAACTATTTGAAAAAACCCAAAAAGATTTTGCTTTGCTTGTTTTTCTCTTTTGGTTCTTGTTTAAAAATCGAAAACACCAAAAATATTTGTCGTTCTTCTTTGGTTTTTGCGAGTTGGCTACAGGGTTCGGCAGTTCTCAGTGGATTATTGGTTTCATATTATTATTCAAGCCACACAAGTGAAGAGCAATAATGAGGATCAATGACAACTTGAGGCGTGGTAAGAGGCTGGTAACGAACTCTATTTGTCTTCATTTTTGTACATATACTCATCATTGTGAGCTTGCTTAGTCCGTTCATGTAGAGTGTATGTTTTCTTTGGATGCTTAGTAGTTCTTGCTTTCTTGTGATTAGCTCAAGCTCGCTAATAGTTTGTAGCATGTCTCATGAATGTTTACTTCTATTACTCTATTCATAAATTGGTATGACACTGTGGTATCCTCCTCTGAATGTTTCATTTGATTGACTTGGCACATGCTCACGCATGCACATGACTGTAATAATCAGTTAAGCCTTGATGAATTATTTTGCCTTGAAGATCTTGAATCATTTTCATGCCATGAGTAGTCTTGTTTTGTTGTAAGCATGATAATGACAGCTATTGCTCTCTCGTTTGTCGCTCCCTTACTTTTGCTAGCCTTCACTTCCACTGAGTGTCTTACTCATGTTTCCAATTCCCTAAGCCAAATATTTCCAAAGTGTCCACCATACCTACCCATTAGCATCACTTGCTACTTCCGTGCATATTCAATATGCCTTGTTTTCTTCCGAATAAAATGTTTGCTTGTTATGAGAAAGTTAGTTAGTAAAGCTCTCACGAACTTGATGGCACACTTTATTTTCTTGCACTTAATAAACCTGAACCATTGCGTCCTTCTTTGTTGCGCATATGCTTGCGCTTTATGAGTTGAAGTTAGCAGAACCATGTATCATGGGGACTGCTTTCAGCGCTTCATAGGTACTTCAGGGGGTTCGACGTTTTTCTAGAAGGAGTTCCGCTCCGCCGCCACCACCAGATTCCACGAAACAGCACCAAAAACTCCGTTCTGGCACCCTGCCGGGACGGGGGATTGGAGGAGATCATCGCCATCATCATCACCATTGCTTCTCCATCGACCATCCATGTTTCTCCCATCTATGAGTGAGTAATCCCCCGCTATAGGCTATGGGGATGGTAGGGATTGGATGAGATCGTTCATGTAATGGCATCAGATTGTTAGGGCATAGTGCCTAGTATCTCTATTAGTGCTTTATGACTTTGTTGCAACTTTGTTGTGCTTAATGCTTGTCACTAGGGCCCGAGTGCCATGATCTCAGATCTGATCTTATTATTGATTCATTATGATAGTATTGTTCTTGGTCTTATCTACAAGTTGTATACACACGTCGTTGTCCGAAACCTATGGTCCCGAAGTGACAGAAATCAGGGTAGCCGGAAGGGAAAGGCTTTGATGTGAGGATCACATGTGTTCACGGAGTGTTAATGCTTTGCTCCGGTGCTCTATTAAAAGGAGCACCTTAATTGCTAGTAGTTCCCTAGAGGCCCCGCTGCAAACGGGCTGGCAGGACAAAAGATGTTGTGCAAGTTCTCACCGCGAGCACGTATGACTATATATGGAACACATGCCTAGGATTGTCTAGTACTTGGGGTGCTTTATCTTATTTATCTGCAATTGCCCTATGTTCTGATTGCTATGTGAATTGTCTTGTCCATGCAATGCCTATCCATCCATCCCTATGCCTACCGCACTCGAATCCCACTGTTTACTGTTTTTGTTACTACTGTCTTTGTTTTGCCGCTACTGTTACTTTACTATTCCTACTACAAAACTGTTGCTACTGATAAACTGCTGTGAGCAAGATTGTTTTCAGGTGCAGCTGAATTGACAACTCAGTTGTTAAGGCTGATAAGTATTCTTTGGCTCCCCTTGTGTCGAATCAATAAATTTGGTTTCACTTCCCTCGAAAATACTGCGATACACCCCCTATACTTGTGGGTCATCACCCACCTAGGGTCGGTGGCTCCCCTTGGTGGTCGGCGGCTATGGGGATTAGTCCCACACCGCCTGCCCCTTGGGTGGTGCCTCTCCCCACCCACTATATATAGGGGTCTCCCCCCTCCCCTTGGAATCATCCTCTCTCTCTCATTTCTATTGGAGCGCTTCTTCCTCTTCCACTGCTCGGCATGATCAGAGCCTGGGAGGTGCCGCCTACATCGTACGTGTGTAGTACTTCGGAGGCACCACACTCGGGGTGCTTGGAGCTGCTCGTATTCATCAACATACGCCTTCCTGCTAAGGCGTTCCTAGGTCTTCAATGGTATGAATACCGTCTTCCTTTTCCGTTACTTATGTCTACATAGTATAAATCCTGGTATTGGTGTTCGCATAGTTAGAATTTTTTTGTTTTCTGCTACGGAACCCTACAGCATTAGCGTGATGATCCATGCTCATTCACCCTTGCCACTGCTAGAACTTCTACAATCACCTTGTTGGGAACATCTTCATGAGCTTTCCATGGTCTTCTTCTACTCATCCCCTAGTGGACCACCCCTGTCTTCACAATAAGAACCCCCATGCTTGGGGGCAGGGGGAAGTCCTGTCCAATTTGGAAGGGGGGTGAGGGGAAGGCCCATAGGCCGAGCCTCATGGGGGAAACCTTTTCCCCCTCATAATCTTAAATCTAAAAAATTCAGTATACGCCTTTGTTAAAATAATCATCAATTCAAGTGTGGATCTATGGATAAACTTTAGTTTTACAGTAAAGTGACAGCTATAGAAAACTTGTTGCAGTGAGTTCATAGACAAGTGTCGAACATGGAAAATATGGAAGAGGAAACATATTAATGTATAATTGGTGCAGAAATAGGCACCAGAATCACCATGCTGAAACATCAGAGGCACGGTGGTAACGTTGCAAGAGCTTAATGTGCATTCAAACAAGTGCATGAACAACAAACATTTATACAACGAAACTGAATTATTACCTGCAAGAAAATTTATCACCAAATAGTTCTTTCTCGCCATACATATGTATCTAAAATGAAATTTTATTGTGGCATGTCTACATACAGTAGGCTTCAGGTTTACTCTAAAACTCAAACCATTTTTGGAACTAGACAGAAAAAGGGGGAAATATTTGTTGTTTCACACTTTAAAATAGCAGTGCAGTGCGAGAAATATAGAAGCTGTAGCATTAGCTAGCACTGAATCACAATGCAGTTTAGTGCAAGCATTTTTTATGACATCAACCTCCACATCTATATTATCTACAGTCGGTGATGCATTACCATACTCCAGTACCTAGC
Organism: Avena sativa; assembly: GCA_916181665.1. NCBI lineage: Eukaryota > Viridiplantae > Streptophyta > Magnoliopsida > Poales > Poaceae > Avena > Avena sativa. Next base: position 359,893,516 of record OV702290.1, on the reverse strand, counting down.
CCATGTTACCTAGAACTATTGAGTAAACCAAGAAGAAAGGGAGCTTGCCTCACCAAGCTAAAAAAGAGGTTGCTAAATGCCAATGGAAACTAATCCAGTAATGTATCAGCAATGCCAATGGCAAGAATGAATATGCTGCGGTCTGATTCTAGAATACAACTTACTCAAACCATAACAGGAGGACAATATATACACGAGGACAATATATTGCTTTCGCTTGCATATTATTTATCAGACTGAGTACCTTCCTCTCTTCTATGGACTTCCTACACGAACCGGACCAATGTCGTGTTATTTGTTGATGACTGTCCTTTTTGCCTGAATAAAGGTTCATTTGACCAACATGCAAGGATTTTAGTAATTGAAACAACAATAACATAACAGTATATATAATAGTGAATCACAAGTGACTCAAGCTGATTGTAAAAGAAAAAACAGCACATACGACTCAAGTTGAACCTAAAATGCAGCAGCAGACTAGAATTTATGACCAAAACCATGTCATGTTGTTTTGATCCCAAAAGGCTATCAAACAACACGATCCACAATGCATTTGCACAACTAGTGCAGGAAACGATAGATTGACATAAAACAACTAGATATGATTACTGAAACATCAAGTTGTAAGTCATAAATTAAGCGAACAAATACTAATTTAAGGTGGTCAGGAAAGCAACCAAATTCTTCAGTTATTATGCAAAGACAACATATTAGCTCTAGATCTCGTGTAACACAAATCATATACACGAAGCTATACTAAGAAACATAACAGTGCTCACATTCCTAGATTCTGAGCAATAACTCATTAGTTTAAGGACTAAGATATGAACTAAAGAAAGCAAAACAAGGAGATGACAAGAATTAGGGGACTCACCTTCATCGACAGAGGAGACAATGGTGACCGCCGGCCGTCATTGTCGCCAGAGGGGACAGGAGATTTGCGTCTGGGAAGACCTTGGGAGGAGAGATTTCAGGAAGAGAAGGACGACCGCCTGCCATCGTCATCGCCAGAAGGGGTAGGAGATTGCGGTTGTGCAGATCTCGGGAGGAGAAGGACGACCGCCTGCTCGAGATCTTGGGAGGAGACGGACTAGCGGTCTTATCGTCGGTGGAAGAAGAATTGTAGGTTAGGGGCGCCGCCTCTCTACCCGTCGCGAGACGAGAGCACCTCAACGGTTTCCTCCCCAACGTCCAGACTAGCGGATCGTTCTCCCGGGGAAGGGCGTGGAAAGGTCAGGATCAATTTGGCCCGACGACAACCAAATGGTTACGTGGGCTCACCCAGGGAAATTCAAACCCGCGGTTTCCTCGGCCCAGGAAAAGCCACGGATCCCTCGGGGAAACTGTAACATCCCAGCATTAGGATCTAATGAAGGGTAGAAATAGGATTATAAGTTTGTGCATGCATGCATTTGTAAAATCTGGGTAAATTTTTCGCCAAACAAAACACTAAAGGGATCAGAGTTTCTTTCACTAACTAGAGGTAGTTATAGCTCTTGTTAGTGATTGCTATGAATTTTGACATGATCTTTAGGCAGTATGAAGAATTTGGGGAGATTACTTGGAATTTAAATTTGAAATTCAAATCAAATTGAAAGTATTTAAATGTTTAGAGTTATTTATATTTAAGTGTTTTCAAAAAGAAAAACTATTAACATTGTTTGGTTTTAATAAAGAAATAGTAATCCACAATGAGATTTAATGTCAAGGAAAAAGAATTAAATAAGAAATAATGCTCATTTCTCTATTTTTAGAATGAGGTCACAAATGATGACAAATACATCAAAGGTATAAGATTACACAGAACAGAAATTAAACTTTATTAAACCTGTAATAACATCTTTACAAGATCCTTTACAAAAGAATTACAAAGAAGGTTACAAGTAGAACCTATACTAACTATCTATCCTACACTAATCTTGTGAGTCCAGATCTTGTTCCTGCAAATAAGAAAAACAACTAGAAGGGAAAAATTAGGGATTAGTAAGGGAATTTTACTCTCAATGTTGAATAGTGAAGTGCACTATTCATGGTACATCATTGAGTACACAGAAGGGTAAGTTTCACCAACAGTGAACTATTTGTTCTTCTCAGTTAATAGCAGAAGTTACACTAAAAGTCAAGTGGATAAACAAATAGGCTTCACCAGGCTGACAATTAGTAAATAGGTAAGAGTAATAACCAAGTTACTTGAGCTGAGCCACATGCACAGCACACACACACACAACTTAGTCGACTGACTGCATGGGGTGTGCTGTCAAGCTACCAGTAGTAGTACAAGGTACCACATAGAGCACCAGACGAAGGGAAAACACATAAGCTTAGTTCTTCTTCTCAAGCATACACTTGCAGTAATAGAAAATGCTGAAACCATAGCTTATTTCTCCACCAAAATTACCAAATCAATCATCAGATCTCTACCTGATGGTGACATAAGGAGGGGGTGGAGCAGGTGGAAAGAGAGGTCAAGCATCAAGTTACAGGAGCAACACCAGGTGGTATAGAGCAAGATCAAGTAGCAAGCTACATCACAACATCATCAGTCAACAAGCAATCTGGTGAGTTCAAATAACATCACCACATGATCAGATCATCATAGAATCACATGAGCATATGATGTTTTACATAATCTTCTCAGAAAAACACCCAAGTGGGGTGTAGATTCATCCCAGAAGCATTTAAAAGAAAAGCCAATAACAAACCCTTACAAACAAATCCAAGATCTCAGCCTTTGCATCATAGATCCTGGATATATATTCAAATCTCCACATTTATAAATAAACAACAGTCTTAGACCTAGATTCAGGGCACATCTCCTATGGAGTAGCACCTCTGTAATCTCAGGATCTTAAGGATCAATATTTGACAATGAGGAGATCAATCATTTTCTTAAAAGGATTCAAGAATCATTAGCCGATACATGCACCAGAGCATATTTTTGAGAAACAGCTAGAAACACCTTAGTATTTCCTAGTCATGCCTCAGACCAATATCATAGGCTAATAGGCTATAGAGGATTAGGATAATAAAGCCAGCAGAAGCTTCTCAGTCACTTAACCAGCCAAACTTGGAGACAGGAAGATTTAGGCAATAGAAGTATGGGCAATTGTGTACCATTCTAAAGAAGGTGTCACAAATGTCACATCTAAAACCAAGCCAATGCTTTACTGATATTTGATTAGTTAGCTTACATAAAGATAACTAATCACTTTCCTGGAATAAATATTCAGGAATCATACTCATGGTTTCATTTCTATAATCAGGGAAGCATAGGAGTATCATTCTCACTCCAATGTAAAAGATCAACATAAACTATTGTATAAAGATCAACTGCACATTACTGACAAAACCATTGTCAGTAGTAGGATCATGAAACCAAAGTGAAATTCACATCACTAGCATAAGGGGGTAAACACCCAGGACAATATAACCACTACAATCAGTCCTGATAGAATCATCATGCTCAGGCCAGAGGGATGAACCCTAAACGAACCATAAAATCAATTAGGGATTTACCACTAAAGGCACATAGAGGGTATCGAGCAAGGCAGAGTGGAGCACAGAAGAGGAGTAGCCAATCTTACTCAAGGACCTCGCAAAATGAACCGAAGAGGAAGCAGAGGTTGACTGGCGGCGAAGCAGGAACGACGGCACGGGGAGCACCCTGAAGGGACGCTGCAACCCGCACCCAACCGCGCGTTAAATCCACCGGAAAAGAGCGGTGAACACGGTGAAGAACCGGCACACCATTGCCAATGCTCTAGAACGGCAAACCCTAACCCTAGCCTAGGGCAGAGGTCAGCACGGCCAGGAGAAAGCACCAACCACGGATCTGCTTGGACAAGATGAAGCATCATCATCGACTGAGTCACCCTGCACCGTGGCGGCAGCAATAGCGGCCGGATTTGACCGGAATCGTGCACGGCGGCGGCAGACGGAGGAGATGGTCGTGTGCGCGAGAGAGTGAGAGAGGGGAGAAGAGTGTGCGTGCGAGGGGGTACTGGGCCCTGTGGGCAGCCCAGTACCACTCTGGTGAGTGTAACCATTCCAGGTGGGCCGGGTTAAGTTGGGCCGGGCCAGCCCAGTGGGCCAGGCCCGTATTTTAATAGGGTTATTTAAAAAGAGAGTAATTACAAATATACCCCTAAGATAAAAAGAACTCTAGATAAATAAATAAAAATCTTAAAAATACAAATAATATATCTATAAATTCACAAAAATGTTTTCTATTGAATAAAAATAATCAATAGAATTTTTGGCAATTAAAAATTTAGAGCTATTAATAATAGGATGTTAATTATTTTTGAATTTTACAAAATATGGGAAACATCAAAAATTGAATAAAATTCACTTTTAAGATCCTAAATGGATATACTATTGTAGAAAAATACTAATTTGTATTTTTGCAAAGTGAATATGGTGAGATGAAAATAAATCCTATTTCCTTAAAGGAATTTCATAAAATATTCAAAGGAAATAAATTCATAGAATGATATTGGCTTTTATTGATTAAATAAAATAGTAAGCTTTTACTAAAAGGGTAAGACATGCAGGGAAGCAAATAATCCATCATTGCATGACATTACTATGCATGGCATATTGCTTCTTTAAATATTGTCCTTATCGAGCAATAATGGTTCTTTGTAGAAACCGGAGCTCAAGGTCAGGTGGAAGCATCCGACTTCACTACCTTGCAGTGACAAGGCAAGTTCATAACTTGCTCATGTCCTTTGAAGAGTCTTTACGAAAGATATTGCAAATTGTGTGTTATCATCTATGATTTGGAAACAGAAAATGATATCTTCTCTAATAAATATGATGTAGTATCATCCTAAGTGATGATAAAGATCAGCGATGGAACTTAGGGTTCCAATTGCGTAAGTCACATAGGCTTAACAACCCATGACATCAGTGATTCTAGCACCGTATAATACGCGTTAACCATGAGATTTGGAATGGGACAAAGAAGTCAGCTTTATCTTCTTCCTTCAATATGGAGGCAAGATGACCTTATCGTGACGTTGGGATTCCTGGTATGGATCCAACATATGGGTGGGCACCCTTAGGCCCCACGATTTTGGTGTCTAGATTATTTATGAGTGGCTGCCGGAGGTATAGTCGGGCCTTTTATGGAGCTTACCAGGGGCATCACCACTTCATAGAGTCTTCGGAAACTCACCAGGGTTATAGCTTGCCCTAGTTAGAGGCTTAACAAAGGTGTAGTCAGCCCCGAAGGATCGTGCAGACATATGGGGTCGCGGAGAGGGTAGTGATTGGCTTGGATCACCTACTGGGCCCCACATCATGGAATTGTGGACGGGAAAGTACGCCCGGTTGTGCAACAAGGAGTTGGTCTCTCATGGGTAAAGCAACGCACCTCTGCAGAGTGTAAGAATTGAGACATGTTACTCTCTATTCCGGAAAGGAGCTATGAACACGGCAGGAAAGGAACTCCATGAAGTTCTGGTCAACCTGTGAAGGCTGATGGATATAGTTTTTGATAATAAAATCAATCTTTGAAGAAATGTTTATGAAAAATGCATAGTACCAAGGACGTATCGTCCGAGGTGGTAGATAGAGCATCAAACTTCCCACATTGCATATAATGAACTTGCTGGGTAACGCTATTACTCACTCTTTCCTTTAAACCCCTGCTTAGACTCTGAGAATCTAGAAGACAATTCGATGTACGTAGCTGATAGACAAGAGGACATTTGCTACGAGGAACCCGACCTGTCCAGAGGAGTTGAAGGGGTGGACTACGAGATACGCTGTGGAGTGGAGGGCGACGAGTCCAAGTAGTTGCCTGATACGTGCATTTTGCATCACTATTCTATGTCTTAATTCACTATTATTCATTGGTATATTTCGTATTGAGAGGTGATACTTATGTTATTTCATCTCTTTTGCATGGTTGATGACTTTTGGAGCATGGACCGCTGTAGTCAGGATTCGGATGGAAAAGGTGTTGTTTGGAACCAAAATTCGCGAAGATCAGAAAATCCGGGAAAATATACGGAAAATCCTATTTTTCCAGAAGACTCGCGATGCCAGAAGATGGAGTGGAGGTGGGCCACAGGGGGCCCACACCACCCCATGGCGCGGGCAGGCATAGGCCGTGCCTGGGAGTGGTGTGGCCGCCCTGGCCCACTCCAGCCTCTCCCCTTTGGCGTATATCATCCCCAGAAAACCCTAAGACTCGGAGAGCGACCACGGAAAGATTCCGCTGCCTCTGCGGGGCGGAAAACACCAAGAGAGAAAGATCTCTCCGGTAGACAGATTTCTGCCAGGGGAATTCCTTCCCGGAGAGGGGAGATCATCGCCATCAACACCACCATCAAGCTGGACTTCATCGGGATCATCATCAACATCATCACCACCATCATGACCATCAGCACCCTCATCACCATCTCCATATTGCTGTAACAATTGCGTTGAATCTTGCATTAGTTCATAGGGGAAACTTTCCCGGTGTTGATTACTCTTTGTAGTTGATGCTATTCAGTGAACCATTGAATTATTGTTTATGTTCAGATTGTTATACATCATTATTCCATCTTTGATCATGATCCATATGATGTCTTGTGAGTAGTTCGTTTTGTTCTTGAGGACATGGGAGAAGTCTTGTTGTTAGTAGTGGAGTTGCGTTGAGAAAGATGCAATAGATTGTTATTTAAGTTGTGGTGTACTTCTTCTAGTGGTGTCATGTGAACGTCGACTACATGACACTTCACCTATATGGGTCTAGGGGAATGCATTGTGTATTTGGCTACTAATCGTAGGGGTTGCCGGAGTGACAGAAACCTGAACCCCCGTTAGGAAACCATTGCACAAGGGACGTAAGGGTCTTAGAGTTTAAAGCTGTGGTTAGGTTTCTACCTTAATTACTTTCTTGTACTTACGGATGTTTGCAAGGGGTATAATCACAAGTATGTCTTAGTCTTGGATGGGGCGGTACATTAGCACAGGTTCACCCACACAACACTTAGCAAGCTAAAGAAGGTTAATCAACTATATGAAGCGAAAGCACTTGACAGTCTTCCCATGTGTCCTCGAGAACGTTTGGTCATCTTAAGTAATACAACCGGCTTGTCCTTTGCTGCATAAATGATTGGGCCACTTGCTGCATTTATTCCTTCTGTCTTTTATTTAGTCGTACTTTGTTTACTTGTTTTATCGAAAACCCCTAAAAATCCGTTTGCTAAGTATTTGCAGAGAATTCCTGATCCATACCACTAGCCAGCACCTTCTGCTCCTCGTTGGGTTCGACACTCTTACTTATCAAAATACTGCGATACACCCCTAATACTTGTGGGTCATCATTGCATTAGTTATTAGTAAACCAATTGAGCCGAGCAGCAGGAACTATATAGAATAAGTTGTTGAGCTCAATTCGGAGTATGAGTTTAGTTTTTAATATCTTCCGCTGAAACTGCTTAAGTTTGGTTTGTACTTTCATAATATTTGAAGTGTGAGAACTCTCGATTTGTAATAATAAAGTGTGTATGTTTGTAATATGGACCCACAATGTTTCTGTTGTACCACTCTGAGGGGTGTGATATTTACGGAACGGTGTTCTGTGAGTGTCATATCAACGACTATAGTGTACTACACATGCAGTGGTATGCTGGGTCACCGCAGCTGGTATCAGAGCAATTGCTTTGACCTTAGGTTGGAAACCTAGTAAAGGGAAATTACTGTAGGAGTCTAGGAGCAACGGTAAAGAGTTCTCTAGATTATATGATGAATATTCAATTGGGAATATTTCGTTATATTTTTTAGTGCGATAATTCTTTATTATGATGCATCATTATAATTAATGGATACTAATTATATTTATATCTATACAGTGAAATGGCACCAAAGTTTCCAAAACAGACCTTGGCAAGGAAAGAAGAGACTCTCGATGATTATCAGGGGGCTTTAACTGAACAGTTTCGAGAACTTCTGAGGGTTTTTGGTTGCACAACTAATATCCCAGTCAATACCATTACCTATCATGATGGGTGAATGCTAGCCAAATATCGTGTTCGTCGTCGGATTGATGACAAGTACGCCATGAGGGGGTCCTCGAGGCGTGCGGAAGAGAGGGGTGTGAGACGTACGGTGTTCCGGGACGGTGAGCACACAAGTTTACCCAGGTTCAAATCCGCCGGCTTTGGACGGATCCTACTCCTGCTAGCAATCCAGTAATACGGCAGAGCCGGAAAATATGGGTTACAAGGGTTTCGCATGTGCTGCTTGAGATTGTAGACTATTAAGGTGTGCCCTAAAAGCTCTCCCTAGGACGGCTTATATAGATATCTGGCCTAGGGTTTACAGGAGAGATCTATCCGGCTACGACTAAGAGTCGGTTACAGAGTACATCTTGAACTACAAGTAACACTATGGGCCTAAGTCGGTAAGTCTTCTGGGCCTTCCCGTAGCCGGATTGGACTCCGTCTTTCTCCCTGACTGGGCCGCCCATGAAGCAATGCTCTAACCTGAAGTGGGCCACCCTGGTCAGTGAGGAACTGTGAGGATACCCGGAAAGTATATCCCCAACAGCAGCCCCTAGAGGCCTCCAAGATCCAAAGTTGGATTTATCATCGTCTAGCTTGATCTTCGGCTTGCAGAATCTTGAAGGGTTCCTGAAACTTCACAACAAAAATACGACCCGGGTCTTAAAAATAAGTCGGACCTATCAACAGGTTACTCGGATTTTCCAGCTTGATTTTAAACTAAGCCAGAACTTGGTTCCCAATGCCACCTGACACAAGTCATGGTCAAGTCATGTCATCTGACAGGCATTCCGTCAGCACGACCGTTGGTGGGTCCGCGGTTCGCGGAACCGAGGCGCCGTTTAAATGCGTGCGTGGAGATCGAGGCGACGTAATCATCACGTGGGTCCTTCCCAGTTCCTTCCACGACGCGTGGCGGTTACACTGTAGCATTTGCACGAATCTTGGTGCAGTTAGGTGGATATAAGGGGTTAGGATTTTCTCCTTCTCCTTCCACCAGTCCTTTGCGTTTTCTTCTCCTCCCAATCTTCCTATGCACATAGAGCTCCCCGTTCCTCCCCCAAAAACTCCCAGCGCCACCCCTTTTAGGTCAACCACTCACCGGAGAAATGGCTTCATCTTCCTCTTCCGGCTTAGCGACAGCGGCGGCAGTGGCGACGGAAGCGGTGACGGAGAAAGAGAGCTTCCGTGGGCTCTGGATTCCCTGCGCGCTCAACGAGGAGGGCCTCAAGAATGTGGAGAAGGAGGGGCTTCTCGCCGCCAGCGACTGGCGGAGCGGCTTCGAGGAAACCGTCCCCAACCCGCGCGACGGCGAGCGGGTCCACTTCGACACCCACCTCGATAGAGGTTTGTCGTTTCCTCCCTCGGAGTTCTTCTCCGAGGTGATTGATCATTACGGAGTTCAACTCCATCATCTTCCTCCCAAATCTCTCTTAGAGATGAGCGCGTACGCTTCGCTGTGTGAGGGCTTTCTCGGCATTAGGCCGAGTTTGACTCTTTTCCGGTACTATTTTCATGTCCAGAGAAACTCCATTATTGCCGGTGTTCCTTACATCACCGGCACTATTAGCTTTTCGCTTAGACGCGAGCGCGCGTATCCCAAAATTCTAGCTAGTGACTCGGTCAAACAATGGCCAGCCACGTTCTTCTATCATAGGGATGTTCCGGCTCCCGGCAAAGCCACTGCTTTGCCGGCTTTCATCGACGAAGCCGCCACGGCCCAACCATCCTGGGACGAGGCCGCTTCGGCTCTCACCGACGATCTGATCCTCGCTAAGAGGCAGATCGAATATTTGATCAAACACAAGGATCTGAAGGGATCTGACTTGGTCCAGTGCTGGGTCTCACGTCGGATCCAGCCCCTCCAATATCACGGAACCTGACTAATGCATTCCATCACGTCGTCTCTGAAAGACTCCCTCCGCATCAGCTCCAAAGCCTACACCACACAGGGCTACATAAGCCAGATCAAGTGGCTGATTAGGGAGCAGATCGAGAGGAGAATCCCGGAGGTTTCTCTGGACATGCACACGGCGGATAACCCCGTAGTGCCGGTAAGCTTCCAATAGTACACCTTTTTATGTGTTCCAATCTTTGAGTTATATCGCAATACTGATATGTTTTCTTCTTTTCAGCTTGTTGACCTCCCCGAGTCGGAATTTTCTCCGCTCGAAGGATATCCTCCACAATTCTCTCAGGAGGTAGAAGTGGTCCCATTGCCAGATCTTGCGCTCAAGAAGCGCAAAGCTCCGACAGTGGCTATCGACACAAAGGAGGTGCCTGTCGTGAAGAGGTAACTTTCAATCACAATTTTCCGCCTTTGTACTTTACTCGAATTTCTTTCCGAGATGTAATGTTTCCGACTTTACTACATTCTCAGAGCAAAACCGCTCCTCAAGGGCAAAGGGAAAGGGATTCCTTCGAAGCCGCTGTGGAACGAAGCTTACCATAGCTTCTCCTGCCGTGGCTCCTCCGACTCCTGCCCCTCAACCTTCTGCAACGCCGGTGATCTCTCCAGATGCCACAGAAGATCCGGCTCCTTCAACGGAGCCTGCGAACCTTGGGTCGCAAACTGACGTCACCATGGGTGCGTCAGATCTAGATAAGGGTGAACCCTCTTTGGGTAATGATCCCTCGGCAGAGACCTTCGCCAAAAACCTCATGATCAATCCGGGTCTCGCCAAGTTTGGCTTGTCCCGGAAATCTGCAGAAGAAATCCAGCGGCTAGCCAGGCAATGCCTGGAGAAAAGAATCTTATCTGCTAAAGAAGAAGCGCAAGAACCAGAGGACATCAAGTTCTCCGATCTTCTCGCCCAGGTGCGCCTTCGCGACGAGACGATCAGGACTGGTGAGCTTCCAACAGCCCCAGTGATTCCTCTGACTCTCGCCGAGAAGGTCGCCGTTGATTTAAACGCGAGTTTGGATAAACTCACTCGCGAACAATATGTAAGTCGGAATTCCAACTCCTGTTTTTTCCTTTATTTGTATTTTATATCATATCCTCTAGCCCCCAAGCATGAAGTAGGATAAACAATCCAGGTTTATGCTTTATTAGGATGCCAAAGAATGAATTAGTGTAGCCCCCAAGGCTCGTGCTGATATTTAGCAAAAATATTAGCCCGAGTCTTAAGTAGCTTTCTGACTTTGGGTATTCTGACTTACAGAAAGTATGTTCCTATAATCAGGATTTATTGAAGAATGTCTGTGATAAGTGGAGAGAGATCAAGGCTCTCTGGCTTAAGAATGCTAAGCTTAAAGTTGCCAAGAATGAGGTCGAAGGTAAACATTCCGAGACTCAAACCTTGTCTTTGTATTTTCAATGCCGAATTTTTTCTGAACTGTTGTTCTTTTTGACTTACAGCGCTGGTGAACATCGCCATGATTGAAGAGGCCGAGAACCTCAAGACCTTGGTGGTGGAGAACAAGGAGCTTCGCTAAGAGCTGGACCAGCTCAAGGCAAATCATGAAAAAAGCATAGCTCAAGTCCTTGAATCCTCCTCCATGGCTACTGAAGAGCGTGATCACAAGATCACTGCTTAGGATAAAATAATCTCGGACCTTAAGAATGAGCTTAGAAGAGAGAAGGACATGTCCCAGGCGCTCCAGGCTGAACTCCAGAGTCTCCGGGAGGAGAAGACCAAAATTGACGACGTCATTTTTGGTACGTTCCATCTATCTGACTTGTCTCTTTCTTCGACTTTTATCAATGTCGGATTTTTCTTAACTTGTTTTGTGTATAGGTCCTCTGAACTTGACGGACTCTTCCTCCTCCGAGCCTCGCACCCACCGGCTACCCAAGTCGGTGACCTGCTTCATGACTTCCGCTAGTCCCTTGAGGACATCGGCGAAGCTCTCAAGATTCCGGACATGCCAAGCATGTAGGATTTTTAGGTGCGGGACAAGGCAAAGGAGATGCCGCAACTTGTTCGGGACTGGAACATGTCCTACACGCGGACTGTTGCGCAGAACGCTCTCACCATGGTCATGAGCCACCATGGAAACATGGAAATATGGCAAGTGACCAGAGGGTACTGCAAGGTAGATGAAGACGGCCAGGAGCAGGACCTTCAAGCCATCATGCACTCCTGCGCCGGATATGGGTGTCATGTGGCTGACCTGACCAGCTACGAGATCCCCTTTTCACTTGCGTAGATACTCCGCCTCCTTCTCCGGAAGAACCAACAGAAGTTTCTGATGATGAACGCACCACCTCGAATGCGGACATCTCAGAACGATATCAAGTTGGAATCTCCAGTGAGCCAGCAGCTCCTTCATCTCCTCCTACATCATAGATCAGAATTTTTTGTATTATTCCAGAAAAACATGATGCATCTGTAAATATGCAGTACTTTAACTTTGCTAGTGCTAAGCTTTTTATCTATTCAGCACTTTTTGCTTTTAGTTTTTTTTGTGTGCCTGAAATGTTTACATAAGCACTTGTATTTTTTCGTCTCTACTTATCGTTTATCTGGCTTTCCGCCTCGTCCCTTTCGTGAGTCGGCTAAACCTTCTACCGGAAACTTTGCCGAGCAACAGAGCTCAATTGCTAAACCAATTTAAACTCGGAAACAAAGCCGGCTTCTAGTACCAACAATTCACTACTCGGAAAATGCCCACATCCAGCAATCAGACAAATAACCAAAGTAAAGACTAGAAACTTTAGAGTTATACCCGAGGGTAGCAATTTTAGAATCGGAAATCTAAACCAGAACGAACATGAGCATAAAGTACTTTCAAGCATTCTGAGATTTTCGACTATGACATGATCATTCGGAAATAAGATGGTAAAAACTTCTCAGAAAAACTTGAGGCAACCAAAACTTTTATTTCTCACAGAATCATGTACATATATATGTTTACAAAGAAAGATAAACTAAGAATAAAAGGGACGTAGCTGAGCAATATTCCATGGTCTGTCTATCTCATCCGAATTTGTACTGCCTCCAGCTCTCTATCTCTTCTTAGTAGCAGGTGTTTCTTTGACTGGCCTCATGTCAGTTAAGTAGTACGATCCATTGTGCAATACTCGAGTAACTAAAAAGGGCCCTTCCCATACTGGGGAAAGTTTGTGCTTTCTTTGTTGCACAAGCCGGAGAACCAAATCACCTTTATTGAAAGATCTATTTCGGACTCTCTGGCTATGATACTTGCGTAACTTTTGCTGATAGGCTGTAGATCTCATTTCAGCAACGACGCGAACTTCTTCGACTAAGTCGAGATTATTTTGTCGAGAAATCTCGGCATCCTCTTCAATATACGTGGCCACTCTAGGAGAAGTATGAATCAAATCACTAGGAAGAACTGCTTCTGCGCCATAGACCAAGAAGAAAGGTGTGTATCCTGTTGACCTGTTTGGAGTTCTTCATAAACTCCAAATTACAGAGGGTAGTTCCTCTGCCCAGGCCCCCGCAACACGTCGTAGTGGTGCTTCGAGTCTCGGTTTTAGGCCTTGTAGAATTAAACCATTTGCTCTTTCAACTTGTCCGTTAGCCTGTGGATGTGCGACTGATGCAATATCAAGCCGGATATTTTGCTCGTTGCAGAATTCAGCCAATTCTCCCATAGAAAAGTTACTCCCGTTGTTCGTGATAATGCTATGCGGATAATCATACTGGATTATAACATCCTCGACAAATCTTTTGGTTGTTGCTCCATCACAACTAGTGACAGGTTTAGCCTCAATCCATTTGGTGAATTTATCCACCATCACTAAGAGATGAGTAAATCCACTTGGAGCTCGTTTAAATGGTCCTACCATATCAAGCCCCCAGACCGCAAAAGACCATGTTATAGGTATTGTTCGCAGCTAATCAGTCAGAACATGAGCTTGCTTGGCGTACTTTTGGCAGCCTTTGCACGTCTTGACTAATCGTTCGGCATCTGCCTGAGCTGTAAGCCAGAAAAATCCGTGTCTAAAAGCTTTCGCCACTAAAGATTTGGCTGCAGCGTGGTGACCACACTCGCCTTCGTGGATCTCTCTTAAGATTTCCACTCCTTCTTCCGGAGATACACATCGCTGAAAAACCCGAGAAACACTCCGTTTATGGAGCTCACCTTTAACAATAGTATAGGCTTTTGCTTGTCGGATAATCTGCCGGCTTAGCACCTCGTCTTCGAGTAATTTGCCATCTACCAAATAATCGAGGTAGGGTTGAGCCCAGCTGGGAATTACAGCCAGGACTGCTATCAAAGGTGAGTCGGATTTGGTCGGATATTCCTCATCTACTCCCTTTATTGAGGGAACTTTGAGGTGCTATAAAAAAGCGCCATCCGGGACCTCTTTCCACGCAGAACCTATCCGAGATAGTGCATCTGCTTCCTCATTTTCTGCTCGAGGGATGTGTTGAACTTCAAACCCTTCGAACGATTTAGATAGATCATCCACGACGGCTTTATATGCTACCATGTGTTTATTTGCATTACAAATATCCGACACTTGTTGAGCAACAAGATCCGAATATCCGTAACACATCAAATGTCGGATGCCAATATCCTTAGCAATCCGGATTCCATGCAGCAGTGCTTCATACTCAGCAATATTGTTTGTCGCTGTGAAGTGTATCTGCAACACGTATAAAAGTTTATCTCATTGGGGTGATTTGAGCACCACGCCAGCCCCCGAGCCCCCTCGAGCCTTAGACCCATTGAAAAAGAGGGTCCAATATTCCGACTCAGGGAGGATCATGTTCTCCTTCGTCTCTGTCCAATCAGCGACAAAGTCAGCAAGGATCTGGGATTTGATTGCTGTCCGAGGTTTGTACTCAATATCGAAAGCTGAAAGCTCTATGCCCCATTTGGCGACGCGTCTTGTGGCGTCACTGTTGTTGATTATATCTCTCATGGGAGTTGTGCTCACCACGGTAATTGGATGCTCCTGAAAGTTGTGTCGTAACTTACGAGATGCTAGAAAAACACTGTAAGCCAACTTTTGATAGTGCGGATACCGCTGTTTTGATTCTGTTAGGACTTCGCTGACGAAATAAGTCAGACGCTGCACCAGGTGTTCCTGATTTTCCTCATGTCTCTCCACCACCATGACGATACTAACGACCTTATTTGTTGCAGCAAGATAGAGCAACATCAGTTCCTTAGGTTCCGGCGCTGCAAGGATAGGAACAGATGAGAGTACTTTCTTTAGGTCTTGTAGTGCAGCTTCAGCTTCATCAGTCCAAACAAAATCTTTGGTCTTTTTCAAGAGTTTGTATAATGGTGCGGCTCTTTCTCCAAGCCGGCTTACAAATCGACTGACCACAGCGAAGCTACAAGTTAGTCTTTGTACGTCCTTCAGGCGAGTTGGCCTAGAAATATTGAGTATAGCCTTGATTTTGTCTCGGTTCACCTCTATGCCTCTTTGAGACACGATAAAACCTAAAAAAAATCCGGCTGGTATTCCAAAGAAGCATTTCTTTGGATTAAGCATGATGTTGTATTTTCGTAGATTGGCAAATGTTTCCTCCAAGTCGGAAATCAGCGTTTCCTTCTTTTTGGACATTACCGCGATATCATTGTAACATCCCAAAACTTCAATCCAAGTTTATCAAAGATCCAATCATCCAAAAATAGGGTTAACAAAAACTTTTCCATTTTTTTATGAAAGCATTCATATTGTGTGCATTTAAATAGGAGTTGTTTGAATTGCCATGATTAAGTGATCCAATGCTTGTAAAATGTTTCTTAGGTGATTTAAACATCATCTACATCATTCCCAAACTTTTTCTAAAGAAAATCAAATCAAAAAGATTTAAAATGGAGAAATGGTCATTTTGCCAAAATTAACTCGCATGTCTACTTTGGCTATTCCTAGTACTCAAAAATTAACAGAAACAATTCTTGATCTTTGCACCCCTTGCTAGTACACATAATGAGGTACCAAGGCCCACCTTTTGATCTTCTAAAAACCTTCTGTAAACTATTTTAAATAACAGTTCAAAATTGAATCTTTATCATATGGGAAGATCCCACTTTTTCAAAAACCACTCAAACAAGCTCAACTTTCAAAACCCAAGCATCTGCAGACTCACCAGCACCAACTTAGCACACCCACCAAAAATCTTTTCAAAATTCAAAACTTGAGTTCTTGCGGCCATTTCATCGAACAGGTGGCAGACCCAAATCAAACAAAAACCAAACACTATTATGAGCAGTGATTGAAGCCTAACTTGTTCCCTCTCTAGCTCACAACCATCTCAGTAGATCAGCTAGCAAGTTAAACCAAGCACTAGACTCACTGTAAGCTGGGCAATGACATCAATGGTGAACAACCGAAGCTCACCATGCCACCCTAGTGGAGACAGCAAGCTAGGAGGAGATTTAGCCGTGCCAACCTTGTCTAGGAGGCAGCCTACCGTCCACCGCCACTCCCTGTCCAGCGCCCGAACCTTGCCAACCCCTGGACCACACGCACGGACCGCGCCCAGCCCGCCAGCAACCATGCCGAGCATGCGCTAGAGCGCCACCCTCGACCGACGCCCACAGACCGCGCGCCGCCCTCGCCGCTTGCATACATGATCGCTACCGACCCAGGAGACCGCCAGACATCCCCGTTCGCCGCCCCATGACGCACAGCCACCGCTCGTCGTCGAAGATGCCACCTCTGCCGTGCAGAGCATCGCGTGTTCCAGACCAAACCGCACCGCCCCACGTCTCGCCACTGTGTCGTTGAGCATCGCCAGGGAGCACCGCACCGCCCCCTACCGTCGCCCATGCCGATAGCCGTCTGTACCATCGACCACGACGAGCTCACCGTGCGCCCCGTCGGTCCCCTCTCGCCACTATAAATAGAGGCCACCCCTAGCCGATTTGAGCACACCATCTCACTCAACACCTCTCACACTCACTCCCCACCGCCAGCCGGAGCCGCTCGAGCACCAGAGCGCCGGAATTGCAGCCGGAGCCGCCGCCTCGGGAGGAGAAGGGCGCCGTTGATCCAGGCCGCCCCAGGAGAAGCTGCCGGTACCAGGAGGTTCGCCGTCGTCGACTTCGTCGTTCGCCCGCCTCGCCGACCTTCGCCTAAACCCGGTGAGCCCCCAATGACCCCCACTGGCCGCGCTAGGGTTTTGTCTCGCCGGCGTTGCCCAACGTCGACGATGACCCTCAGCCGTTGGATTAGAACCAGATCGCACGACCACCGTTCGCCCATACCGCTTTGCACCCCCCTGTGCCACTGACGGGTGGGGTCCTCGCTTAAGTCAGCCCGCGACGCCGCGCAAGAGTGCAATGGGCCGGCCCATTTCGTTCCCGCGCGCGTTGGAAATTCAAATTAGGATTTTTCTTTTTAGTTAGAATATAGTTTCTGTCCTGTGTTTCAAAAATCAATTCTGTGAGTTTGACAAATCCAAATTGCATGAAACTAATTTTGTTTGAAAGGTATTGAAATGCTCTATCCAAGCCCGTTGGATTTAATTCAATTAGATTTATAGATCTCTCCTAATAAAAATGAGAAGACAGAAGCTTGTACAACTTGCAACATTTTTATAAAATCAACCAAGTAAGCTTTTGAGTTGATTCCTACTCTCAAAAATCACATTTCATCATATCTATCGAAATATGTAATAATATTAAGGTTTACATGCAGTGACTTTGGACTAGTACCAAAATAATGCTATATAGGCATTTCTAGTCACTTTAACTCATTAAATAATAAACTTAAACTAAAGTAATATTGATCCAACCTTTAAATCTCATTCCCACCTGTGGAATATGTGCTGAGGACATGTGTCCACATGATCTCATATTTTGGTGGTGAATATTAAATTTTAGTTAACATTTCAATGAGTAGAAATTACTTTTCTAAAATAAAAAGATTAAAACTATTGAATTAAAACTTGTAATGTTTGTGATGATAATAGATCATCAATTGTGTGCTTTAGAATGCTACTTAGCATAGTTAAGTATTGTTTGGTGATTGTGCACTCCCTATGTATTTCTAGATGATAGCACCGAGCAAAATCTCGAGGAGGAGGAGTTCTACCAGGAAGAAGAAGAAGACAACTTCAACCACTGCACCAACCAAGGCAAGCCACTATTAGCAGGGCAAGCTAACCCTTGCAAACTTACCTTAGCAAGCTATGGTTAGCAAGCTAGAATAAACTAGATGGTTTAGCAAAGATGCCTTAAGCATGCTTTAATCACACCCCTTTTCACTATTAATGCCCCAAGTCTCATGGACAAGTTTTACCCCACCTTAGATTATACAAAGTTCTCTACTTAAAATTGAAGGTAGCATAAAAAGTATAAAACTTGACCTACTTAGAAACCTTTAGATATCATTCTATGGCATGAGATTGATCCCATCTTTCCACCTTAGTGAACACTCTTAACTTAGTAGTTTAGAGTAGATCAAAAACTTGAGTCACTTTAGATGGGAATACTTGGTGAAAATGAGTTATGAAAACCTTGGAATGATGAGTCATTCTATTGAGATGTTTTGACATGTGTTACGAAACACAACTGGTTTATGATGTGGAAAATGATAAGGCATGAGCCTTAACCCCCTTTATAAAACTGATGGTTGGATTTGGATGCGATACCATTCCAAATTTTATCGTACAACCACATTACCTGAATTGGGTAAGGCTTAGCTGGAAATTTATATGCATTAGTATTAGTTCCCTCACGGGAGAGGTTTGAGCTGAGGCTACCTCGTAATGTTGTCCACCTATGCAGTGCCCAAGATGACTGATGGTCATGGTTGGGAGGCCATGCTCATAGGAGAGGTGCTTATACTAGGGTGTGTAAAGGGAAGGTTATGTTTGATTATCTGCATACTAAGTATGATGATTCAGGGTTATCCCTGACAGATGTATCGAATCTTGTGGTGAAAGTGTACCACCACAGAGTGTCAAACTATTCGAATAGCCGCGTCCGCGGTTATGGACAGTTGGAATGGCCATACTGTTTTCGTTGTCAGATGTTTTCCAAATAACTTGAAATGAATGATGATCTTTGACTTGACCACAACAGGGTTGTGTTGATGATAATAGCTTCCCAACTTAAGTGACTCTGGAATTTTATTTTATCTTTCTTCGCTTCTAAACTTAGCTTAGGCTTCAAACTTAACTTGATAGTTAACTTAGATTCAGTATTTTAAATTTAGGATATTACTACTTGTTAGTAGTAGTTTGCGAGTACTTAAAGAGTACTCGTGGCTTTTGTCCCTGGCTATTATCATGGCCAGACTATGAAGGAGATTATCAGGATGATGGTCAGCAGGACGGCTATGATAACTAGGACTATCGGCCTTCGTCAGCATTGCCTGTGCCCCTGAAGATGGACCCCACTGCTATGCTATCTTTTATTTCCGCTGCTTGTTGTATTAAGACCTGGATCATGAGATCCATATTTGTGTAAGACCTTATGTATGGTTTGTAATGGATGATGTACTATGAGATCCAATCCGTTATGTCTCGCAAAAATGGTAATCCTGGGATTGCGAGGTATGGCATAACGGGCACCTGGGAGTAAAAATCCGGGTGTTGACAAGTTGGTATCAGAGCCATCCTGACCATAGGAGACCCTAGTTAGAATGGACGTCAAACCCAAAAACTTAGCTTCAAAACCAAAGTGAGTATTTATGAAAAACTATCTCCTCCCTTACCTTTGGAATTTTCTTCCTCTCAAAAAAATTCATGTTACTCAAAATTCTTACACTACTACTTAAAATTTTGACACACTTGATCACTTCACTAACTTCCTCATCCCAAATTCTTGTAGATGGAGACTCAGTTCAGCAAGTTTTACCAGTTGGGAAACGGAGGCCAGTTGATCTTCGAGAGGGATCTCGATTCACTGTCAGAGTTGCTGGGACGCCCGCACCCGGAGTTTCTTGGAGCTCAACTTCCAGGACCCCCAGGAGGAGACCTACAGTGGCTAGTCACCGCAGACCTTCGAGGAAGCATCGAGGCACCAACTTCCGGGAGAATTCAGTTCTCTATGAGAGAGAACAACTGGCTAGATGGATTAGCCAGGGCAATGCATGAAGCTCTCGCACGTCTATGTGCCCTCAGCGTCAACAAGACCCAAGGAACCCGTTTTTCCCACTATGCGAGACGTGACTTCATGGGAATGCCAATGGAGATGCCAGGTCACCCTGAGTTGAGGCGTCAAGTGGAGAACCTTGACTTCTTGCTTCATGACCGACAGCAGGAACTGGACAATGCCCGAGAGTTAGCCAACCAGAACCGTGCCATTGCCGACCAGAAGGCCCAGACTTTCACACTGCTTGTCCAAGACCGCCAGTCTCTTTGTCGCCAGCGTGCCAAGAAGGATCGCACCATCGCCCGTCTTCGCAATAAGGTGGCAGACCTCGAGAAGACCGTCAAGGAGCAGGAAGCTCAGCTTGTAGCAAAAGAAGAAGAAGATGAGGGTGAAGACATCCAAGGAGATATGGAATCTTACCTCAGCAACGATGATGACTTTCTGGAGGAGGATACTGTGGACTTCTACACTGAAGATGAAGACTCCGACTTCATCGACGGTGAGTAGATGCACTAGAGCACTGTCGTAGCATGGGATGTATCATCTCATTGTATCGTAGCTTGCAGAATGGTTCTTCAAACCATCTGTTTTCCCTTTTATTACTGTGGTGTGTGTTGTATCGTGTGCTTGTTTGCATGAATGAAAAAGCAGTTAGTTGAGAAACCTGAGTTTAACTCAAAGTTTTAGCTTTGAAAACCTCAAAACCATGAACCTTAGAATTTCCCTCTTACCCCTATATCTATCTAAATCTCCAGATGCCTCGTGGAAACCAAGGAGGAAGCAGCTCGTCGCAGGACCCAATGCTGCAGATCTTGCAGAATCTCATAGCGGATCGGGAAGCAAGCATGGCCGAACGTCAAGCCAACTTAGCAACACTGCAGCAGATCGCCCAGATGGCTCTCAACAACCAAGGGCATGGAAATCAGGATCACCAAGGATCCAAACTCAAAAACTTTCAGAACACAAATCCCCCAATCTTCAACCAATCTGAGAACCCACTAGATGCTGATGACTGGTTGCAGACCATAGAAAACAACTTAGAGGTTGCAGGAGTGGATGCAAATGAGAAAGTTCTATTCGCCACCCACTATCTGGCAGAAGATGCAAGAGCTTGGTGGAATAGCATCCGCACTATGAACCAAGGTCAAGTGATGACCTGGGAAGCATTCAAGGTCAAGTTCAGCCGCACCCACGTGCCGCAAGGTCTTGTCAACAGGATGAGAGATGAATTCTGTGAGTTGAAGCAAGGAAGAATGACGGTGGTAGAGTACCGTGACAAATTCCTGTCACTTGCCAGATATGCACCCGATGAGATCAACACGGAGGCCAAGAAGAAGGAGAGATTCTTGAACGGACTGCATGATGAGATGCAGACTGTCCTTGTCAACATCCGTTTCGATGATCTCGAAGAGCTAGTTGACTCTGCCATTCAGATGGAAGGGAAGATTAACCAGGCAAACGACAACCGCAAGCGTAGTATGATGCAGCAGTCTGGATCCAACAGTCACCAGAAGTACCGTCCCAACCCTTCAGCAGGATATGCACCAAGGAACAACCGACCCTCGAATTCTCGCCCAAGCTACCCCAACCGTAGCGGAGGCAATGTGAAGTCCAGAGGAAACAATCACAACTCCGGTAATGCCAATCATTTCAACCGTGCACCTCCCAAGAGCAACAACAACAACAACAACACTGCACCCAGAACTGGCAGCAATGCTATACCGGTCGCAGCCAAAGACAAGTCCCAGATCACCTGTTTCGAGTGTGGAGTGAAAGGTCACTACTCCAATGAGTGTCCCAAGAAGGCTGCCGCTAATGCCAATGTGAATGCCCCAGCTCAGCAGCAGCGTCATGTTCAGCCAGGAAGGAGGTTTGCCCTAGGGAACCCGCACAACCGCAACGGTCGTCTCTTCCACATGAACGCAGAAGAAGCCCAAGAAGCGCCAGATGTAGTGCTGGGTATGTTTTCTGTCAACTCAGTTTTAGCAAGAGTATTGTTTGATTCTGGAGCATCGCATTCCTTTGTCACCGAAGAATTTGTATGCACTAGTAAGATTCGCCCAACCAACTTGAAGCATGTCATGATAGTTCAAATCCCCGGCTCAACTACCAAAGCTAGAAAAATTTGCAAAGCTGTACCTATCAGAATACATGGGATAGATTTTTATGCCAACCTAATTGTACTTGGAACCAAAGGATTGGAAGTAGTACTAGGCATGGACTAGATGTCAAGGCATCAAGGACTGATAGACTGTGCTAAGAAAGCCATCACCATGACCAGTAGTTCTGGAGTAACAGTAGAACATATCTCTGAAACCTTGCCCCGTCAATTCAAGTGCAACAAGAGTGTAGCCCTGCCTACCATTGACCAAGTCAGAGTAGTCTATGAATACCCCGACGTATTCCCAGATGAATTGCCAGGTATGCCCCCGGATAGGGATATTGAGTTCATTATCGAACTAATCCCCAGAACCGGACCTATAGCCCAGAGACCTTATACCATGAACCCCTCAGAGTTAGTGGAACTGAAGAAGCAGTTGGATGCCATGTTAGCAACAGGCTTGATTCAGCCAAGCGCATCACCTTGGAGATCACCAGTGTTATTCGTCGACAAGAAAGATGTAGGCAACCGTCTGTGCACAGATTACCGAAAATTGAATGATGTCACCATCAAGAACAAGTACCCCTTGCCAAAGATAGAGGATCTATTTGATCAGTTGACTAGAGCTCAGGTATTCTCAAAGATTGATCTTAGGACTGGTTATCACCAACTTAAGATTCGTGCAACGGATATTCCGAAGACCGCCTTTACTACTCGCTATGGTTTATACGAGTATACGGTTATGTCTTTTGGATTTACCAATGCCCCTGCTTATTTCATGAATCTCATGAATAAGATCTTTATGAATTTCCTAGATAAGTTTGTAGTTGTGTTTATCGACGACATCCTTATCTACTCCAAGTCCGAAGAAGAGCATGAGCAACATCTGAGAATCATCCTAGGAACCCTGAGAGAGCATCAGTTATATGCCAAGTTCAGCAAGTGTGAGTTTTGGCTGAAAGAAGTAGGATTCCTAGGTCATGTTGTGTCTGCCGGAGGAGTCTCTGTTGATCCTACCAAGATCAAAGATGTAGAAGAATGGGAAGCCCCAACCAATCAAACCCAAGTTCGTTCATTCCTTGGATTAGCGGGATATTATCGCAAGTTTGTAGAAGGATTCTCGAGCATAGCCCGACCAATGACCCAATTGTTGAAGAAGAACAAGAAGTTTGAATGGACGGACAAGTGTGAAGCCAGTTTCCGGGAGCTGAAGAAGAGATTGATATCAGCCCCAATTTTGATCATGCCGGACATCAAGAAGCCGTTTGATGTGTATTGTGACGCATCCAAGATTGGCCTAGGATGTGTATTGATGCAAGAAGGCAAAGTCATCGCGTATCTGTCGCGACAACTGAAGCAGCATGACCAGAACTATCCGACCCATGATCTTGAGCTAGCAGCCGTGGTTCTGGCGTTGAAGACATGGCGTCACTATTTGATGGGTAATCGCTGTGAGATTTACTCAGATCATAAAAGCTTGAAGTATATCTTCACCCAGAAGGAGCTAAATATGAGGCAAAGAAGATGGATAGAGTTAATCAAGGATTATGACCTTGACATTCACTATCACCCCGGCAAAGCCAATGTGGTAGCAGATGCTCTTAGCAGATTGCCGTGTAGGCTTAACACCATGATCAAAGAGAAGCAACCAAGTTTGTATGAGGAGCTGGAGCAGTTCAGGACTGAAGTAGCTAGCAAAGGATTCCTAGATAGCATTGAACTTCAACCCACTTTGTTTAGCCAGATCAAGGAAGCCCAGAAGGGAAATGAGAGTATCAATGGGATCAAACATCGTATTGGTACAAGCAAAGTATCTGGATTCACCGAAGACGAAGAAGGAGTACTGTGGTACAAAGGACGTATCTGTGTTCCAGCAGATTCAGAACTGAAAGAAGTTATCATGAAGGAAGCTCATGATACCCTTTATTCTATCCACCCCAGAGGAACAAAGATGTATCAAGATTTGAAGGAGCAATTTTGGTGGCACAAGATGAAGCGAGAGATCGGAAGCTACATCGCCAAGTGTGACATTTGTCAAAGAGTCAAAGCAGAGCATCAGAGACCTGCAGGATTGTTGCAACCATTGCAGATTCTGGAATGGAAATGGGATTCCGTCGGGATGGACTTTATCACAGGTTTACCTACTTCTAGTAGGGGAAATGACTCAATCTGGGTCATAGTTGATAGACTATCTAAGGTAGCCCACTTCATACCTGTCAAGACAACCTACCAAAGTGCAAAACTAGCAGAGCTGTACATTGCTAGAATTGTTAGTCTGCATGGAACCCCCAAGACCATTGTATCAGATCGAGGAACCCAGTTTACTTCAAGATTTTGGCAGAAAGTCCAGAAAGGTTTAGGAACCAAGTTAAATTTCAGTACCGCCTATCACCCGCAAATAGATGGACAGACTGAGAGAGTCAACCAGATTCTTGAGGATATGCTTAGAGCCTGTGTGTTGGAATATGGATCAAAATGGGAAGACTGCCTACCATTCGCAGAGTTGTCATATAACAACAGTTATCAGGCTAGTTTGCAGATGGCACCATTTGAATTTCTATACGGAAGAAAATGTTGTACCCCCTTAAATTGGTCGCAAGTAGGAGAGAGTCAAATCTTTGGACCCGACATTCTCCGAGAAGCCGAAGAGAAAGTTCACAAAGTCCGTGAGCACCTCAAGACCGCCCAAACCAGACAGAAGATCTATGCTGACAAGAGAAGGAGAGACCTGACTTTCAATGTCGGAGATTTCGTATATCTCAAGGTTTCACCCTTGAAGGGAACTCAACGCTTTAGTCTGAAGGGAAAGTTAGCCCCCAGATATATCGGACCTTTCAAGATTCTGAACCGTCGAGGAGAAGTATCGTATCAGCTGGAATTGCCTGAAGAGTTGTCAGCCATCCACAATGTGTTCCATATCTCGTTACTCCGCAAATGCCTAGAAGTGCCGGAGAAGACTGAAGTTTTCAAGAACATCGATCACAGAGTTGTGGAAATCAACAACGACCTGACCTATCGGGAAGTGCCCATCCGTATCTTAGAAGAGGCCTACAGGACCACCAGGACCAGGAGTATCAAGTTTCTCAAGATTCAGTGGAGCAACCATACCGAGGAGGAAGCCACTTGGGAACGCGAAGATTACATTAGGACAGAGTTCCCAGATCTTTTTAGTTCCTACTTTTCTTTGTAAATCTCAGGACGAGATTTTTGTTTAAGGGGGGAAGGTTTGTAACATCCCAAAACTTCAATCCAAGTTTATCAAAGATCCAATCATCCAAAAATAGGGTTAACAAAAACTTTTCCATTTTTTTTATGAAAGCATTCATATTGTGTGCATTTAAATAGGAGTTGTTTGAATTGCCATGATTAAGTTATCCAATGCTTGTAAAATGTTTCTTAGGTGATTTAAACATCATCTACATCATTCCCAAACTTTTTCTAAAGAAAATCAAATCAAAAAGATTTAAAATGGAGAAATGGTCATTTTGCCAAAATTAACTCCCATGTCTACTTTGGCTATTCCTAGTACTCAAAAATTAATAGAAACAATTCTTGATCTTTGCACCCCTTGCTAGTACACATAATGAGGTACCAAGGCCCACCTTTTTATCTTCTAAAAACCTTCTGTAAACTATTTTAAATAACAGTTCAAAATTGAATCTTTATCATATGGGAAGATCCCACTTTTTCAAAAACCACTCAAACAAGCTCAACTTTCAAAACCCAAGCATCTGCAGACTCACCAGCACCAACTTAGCACACCCACCAAAAATCTTTTCAAAATTCAAAACTTGAGTTCTTGCGGCCATTTCATCGAACAGGTGGCAGACCCAAATCAAACAAAAACCAAACACTATTATGAGC
Source organism: Avena sativa (assembly GCA_916181665.1). Classification (NCBI taxonomy): domain Eukaryota; kingdom Viridiplantae; phylum Streptophyta; class Magnoliopsida; order Poales; family Poaceae; genus Avena; species Avena sativa. The sequence continues at coordinate 359,867,575 of OV702290.1, read as the reverse complement.
AGTGATTGAAGCCTAACTTGTTCCCTCTCTAGCTCACAACCATCTCAGTAGATCAGTTAGCAAGTTAAACCAAGCACTAGACTCACTGTAAGCTGGGCAATGACATCAATGGTGAACAGCCGAAGCTCACCATGCCACCCCAGTGGAGACAGCAAGCTAGGAGGAGATTTAGCCATGCCAACCTTGTCTAGGAGGCAGCCCACCGTCCACCGCCACTCCCTGTCCAGCGCCCGAACCTTGCCAACCCCTGGACCACATGCACGGACCGCGCCCAGCCCGCCAGCAACCATGCCGAGCATGCGCTAGAGCGCCACCCTCGACCGACGCCCACAGACCGCGCGCCGCCCTCGCCGCTTGCATACATGATCTCCACCGACCTAGGAGACCGCCAGACATCCCCGTTTGCCGCCCCATGACGCACAACCACCGCTCGTCGTCGAAGACGCCACCTCTGCCGCGCAGAGCATCGCGTGTTCCAGACCAAACCGCACTGCCCCACGTCTCGCCATCGTGTCGTTGAGCATCGCCAGGGAGCACCGCACCGCCCCCTACCGTCGCCCATGCCGATAGCCGTCTGTACCATCGACCACGATGAGCTCACCGTGCGCCCCGTCGGTCCCCTCTCGCCACTATAAATAGAGGCCACCCCCAGCCGATTTGAGCACACCATCTCACTCAACACCTCTCACACTCACTCCCCACCGCCAGCCGGAGCCGCTCGAGCACCAGAGCACCGGAATTGCAGCCGGAGCCGCCGCCTCGGGAGGAGAAGGGAGCCGTTGATCCAGGCCGCCCCAGGAGAAGCTGCCGGTACCAGGAGGTTCGTCGTCGTCGACTTCGTCGTTCGCCCGCCTCGCCGACCCTCGCCTAAACCCCGGTGAGCCCCCAACGACCCCCACTGGCCGCGCTAGGGTTCTGTGTCGCCGGCGTTTCCCAACGTCGACGATGACCCTCAGCCGTTGGATTAGAGCCAGATCGCACGACCACCGTTCGCCCATACCGCTTCGCACCCCCCTGTGCCACTGACGGGTGGGGTCCTCGCTTAAGTCAGCCCGCGACGCCGCGCGGAGCGCAGTGGGCCGGCCCATTTCGTTCCCGCGCGCGTTGGAAATTCAAGTTAGGATTTTTCTTTTTAGTTAGAATATAGTTTCTGTCTTGTGTTTCAAAAATCAATTCTGTGAGTTTGACAAATCCAAATTGCATGAAACTAATCTTGTCTGAAAGGTAATGAAATGCTCTATCCAAGCCCGTTGGATTTAATTCAATTAGATTTATAGATCTCTCCTAATAAAAATGAGAAGACAGAAGCTTCTACAACTTGCAACATTTTTATAAAATCAACCAAGTCAGCTTTTGAGTTGATTCCTACTCTCAAAAATCACATTTCATCATATCTATCGAAATATGTAATAATATTAAGGTTTACATGCAGTGACTTTGGACTAGTACCAAAATAATGCTATATAGGCATTTCTAGTCACTTTAACTCATTAAATAATAAACTTAAACTAAAGTAATATTGATCCAACCTTTAAATCTCATTCCCACCTGTGGAATATGTGCTGAGGACATGTGTCCACATGATCTCATATTTTGGTGGTGAATATTAAATTTTAGTTAACATTTCAATGAGTAGAAATTACTTTTCTAAAATAAAAAGATTAAAACTATTGAATTAAAACTTGTAATGTTTGTGATGATAATAGATCATCAATTGTGTGCTTTAGAATGCTACTTAGCCTAGTTAAGTATTGTTTGGTGATTGTGCACTCCCTATGTATTTCTAGACGATAGCACCGAGCAAAATCTCGAGGAGGAGGAGTTCTACCAGGAAGAAGAAGAAGACAACTTCAACCACTGCACCAACCAAGGCAAGCCACTATTAGCAGGGCAAGCTAACCCTTGCAAACTTACCTTAGCAAGCTATGGTTAGCAAGCTAGAATAAACTAGATGGTTGAGCAAAGATGCCTTAAGCATGCTTTAATCACACCCCTTTTCACTATTAATGCCCCAAGTCTCATGGACAAGTTTTACCCCACCTTAGATTATACAAAGTTCTCTACTTAAAATTGAAGGTAGCATAAAAAGTATAAAACTTGACCTACTTAGAAACCTTTAGATATCATTCTATGGCATGAGATTGATCCCATCTTTCCACCTTAGTGAACACTCTGAACTTAGTAGTTTAGAGTAGATCAAAAACTTGAGTCACTTTAGATGGGAATACTTGGTGAAAATGAGTTATGAAAACCTTGGAATGATGAGTCATTCTATTGAGATGTTTTGACATGTGTTACGAAACACAACTGGTTTATGATGTGGAAAATGATAAGGCATGAGCCTTAACCCCCTTTATAAAACTGATGGTTGGATTCGGATGCGATACCATTCCAAATTTTATCGTACAACCACATTACCTGAATTGGGTAAGGCTTAGCTGGAAATTTATATGCATTAGTATTAGTTCCCTCACGGGAGAGGTTTGAGCTGAGGCTACCTCGTAATGTTGTCCACCTATGCAGTGCCCAAGATGACTGATGGTCATGGTTGGGAGGCCATGCTCATAGGAGAGGTGCTTATACTAGGGTGTGTAAAGGGAAGGTTATGTTTGATTATCTGCATACTAAGTATGATGATTCAAGGTTATCCCTGACAGATGTATCGAATCTTGTGGTGAAAGTGTACCACCACAGAGTGTCAAACTATTCGAATAGCCGCGTCCGCGGTTATGGACAGTTGGAATGGCCATACTGTTTTCGTTGTCAGATGTTTTCCAAATAACTTGAAATGAATGGTGATCTTTGACTTGACCACAACAGGGTTGTGTTGATGATAATAGCTTCCCAACTTAAGTGACTCTGGAATTTTATTTTATCTTTCTTCGCTTCTAAACTTAGCTTAGGCTTCAAACTTAACTTGATATTTAACTTAGATTCAGTATTTTAAATTTAGGATATTACTACTTGTTAGTAGTAGTTTGCGAGTACTTAAAGAGTACTCATGGCTTTTGTCCCTGGTTATTATCATGGCTAGACTATGAAGGAGATTATCAGGATGATGGTCAGCAGGACGGCTATGATAACTAGGACTATCGGCCTTCGTCAGCATTGCCTGTGCCCCTGAAGATGGACCCCACTGCTACGCTATCTTTTATTTCTGCTGCTTGTTGTATTAAGACCTGGATCATGAGATCCATATTTGTGTAAGACCTTATGTATGGTTTGTAATGGATGATGTACTATGAGATCCAATCCGTTATGTCTCGCAAAAATGGTAATCCTGGGATTGCGAGGTATGGCATAATGGGCACCTGGGAGTAAAAATACGGGTGTTGACAATCATCCACGTATGCATGTACATTGCGTCCGAGTTGGTCATGAAGGCAACGCTGCATCGTGCGCTGGTATGTAGCTCTTGCGTTCTTCAGCCCAAAGGGCATCGTAACAAAACAGAAGGTTCCGAAAGGGGTTATGAATGAAGTTTGACTTTGTCAGATTCCTTCATCCAAATTTGGTGATAACCGGAATATGCGTCGAGAAAACAGAGGAGTTCCGAGCCTGCCGTAGAATCAATAACTTGATCAATTCTAGGCAGAGCGAACGGATCTTTTGGACATGCCTTGTTCAAGGCAGTATAATCAACACAAATCCTTAAATCAGTGGTGTCCTATTTAGGGACCATTACAGGATTGGCCGACCACTCAGTGTGGATGACCTCTTCTATGAATCCGGCTAACTCGAGCCGTGCTAGTTCCTTTGCTATTGCCTTATGCTTTTCGTCGCCAAACCACCGTAAGGACTGTTTGACGGGTTTAGCGTTCGGGTTTACATTTAGAGAGTGCTCGACAAGTTCCCTAGGTACTCCGATCATGTCAGATGGCTGCCATGCGAAGATATCTTGATTTGCTTGGAGGAACTTGACGAGCACGCTTTCCTATGCGCTATCGAGGCCTACGCCTATTTGGGTCACCTTGGAGGGGTCGTCATCCTTCAACGATGCTTTCTTCGTCTCTTCTGATGCCTTGAACTCCGGGTTTGGCTTTGTCACCTCCTTCTTCGTTGCGGGCATCTCGGATGGATATATGCTCTTCTTGATCTCCTGGTACTCCTGGGCGTGCAACATGGCTTTGACAAAGGCGACATTTCCATCCTTGCACTCTCGTGCTTTCTTCGGGTCTCCCCTGATGGTGATCACGTCGTTGGGCCCTAGAATTTTCATCATATTGTAAATGTAACACGGATGATCCATAAAAGCCCAGTAAGCCGGACGTCCTAATATAGCATGGTATGCGCTCTTGAACGGGACCACTTCGAAGGAAAGTGCTTCCGCCCGATAGTTCTTTGGAGTTCCAAAGGTAACATCCAAAGTAATGTCTCCCAGGGAATTAGCTTGTCTTCCTGGGACAACTCCGTGAAAAATCACAGAGCTATGGTTCAGCTAGGTCTCCGAGATCTTCATCCGGCATAGCGTTTCGACATAGAGAATATTGATGCTGCTACCACCGTCCATGAGGGTCTTGGAGAAACCATAACCGTCAATAAGTGGGTTGACGATTAAGGCGTATTTTCCTCGCCTATGTAACTTAGGCGGATGATCATCGCCGTCAAATGTGATTGCCACTTCCGACCAGTCCAGATATTGGGGGACAGCCGGAATTGTTGCATTGAGCTCATGGAGAACTGCTTTCTTGACCTTTGCTGGTTGAGATCTGAGGAAAGTGACGTAAGTGTCCTTTTTGGTGGAAAAAGTCTTCTTCCCTTCCGGCTTGGGATTTGAAGCATCAGCTTCCTCCATGTCGGAATCTTCCTTGGTCTCCTTGTCCTTTTCGGGATTTTTCTTTCCCTTCTTCTGCTTAGCTTTGTAGCCTGCGGTGTCATCTATTTTGATGTCATCATTGAAACGGCATTCAGCGTTGGTGTGGGACGAGCCCCCATTGGCGTCTAGGTGATGCACACATGGGTTATTGGCAATGTCGGCCCAAGAGTAGGTTTTGCCTGGTTGTTGTTCTCCTCTACCTTGGACCCTTGAAGTCCCACGGCCACGCCCGCGGCCTCCGCCACGTCCTCCTCGTCCTCCAGATCCGAAAACAGTAGTAACCACCGCTGTTTCCATGTTGGGTTTTTCTTCCGAGGTATTTTTGTGCTTCTGAGCTTGTTGCTTTGGTTGCCTTGCCGACTGAGGCACAGCTAGGGCATTGAGCAATCCCTCTGCATCGTCGTCAGCATCTGCATACTTGCTCGCTGTTTCTATCATCTCTCCCAAATCAGTGACCTTCTCACACTTCAAGTAATGACGCAGCAGACCAATTGGGAGACTTGCAATGAAAGCTTCAATCGCAGTTTGATCATTTACTCCTTCACAGGAGTTCTTGGTGTCAATCCATCATCCGAGGTAGTCCCGGCAAGTTTCTCCGGCTTTCTGGGTGCAACGCTGTAGGTCTCTGACCGTACAGGGCCTCCGGTATGTGCCTTCGAAATTCCGAAAGAACGCACTTTGCATGTCATACCAGTTATGGATGGTGTTCTCCGGAAGTTCATTGAGCCATGATCGTGCCGTCTTCCACAACATAAGTGGGAGATATCGGGTTGTGACCAGGCTGTTTTCGCCTTTGGCGATGCAACAAGCTTGGAATAAATCCTGTAGCCAGGTATCTGGCCGAGCAATGCCATCGTAGGCTTGGATATGTCTTGAGATAGCAAATCCTTCCAGGAATTTTGTAGCTCTGATGCGTGGTCTGAAGCACTTTGGGCCCACATAGATATCATCGTTTTCGTAGCACCGAGCCTCTATGTTGGAGTTGATCCCGTGCCTTGCGTCGTTCGGGGATAAAGATCCTCTAGCAATGCAACCTCCAGGAAGAGAGTATAATTGGGAGGAATTTAAACAAAGATTCCGTGAATATCACGTTCCGGAGAGTATCATAGAGTTGAAGCATAGGGAGTTTGAAGAACTGCAACAGGGATACTCCAGTGTCATGAAGTATATTCGGGAGTTTAGTGATTTGTCTCATTATGCTGCTGAAGAAGTTAGCACGGAGGCGAGTAGGAAGAAGAGGTTCATGCGTGGATTAAATCCATTTGTGAAGATGTAGTTGAGGCTTGCCAACACTCAAACTTTTCAATAGTTGCTTGATGCAGCTATCACCTTGGAAGATGATTACAAAAATGTCCAAGAGGACCATAGGAAGAGAGCAAAGAAGGAAACGAAGAGGATTCAGGCAAGTAAACCCAAAACTAATCTGGAGTTTCAACCTAGAAACATACCCTACAACAACAACAACAATAGGAGTAGCAATAACACTAGCGGACAGTTCAATCCTAGAAGGAATGTTATATGTCATAATTGCAAACTTCCGGGACATATCATCAAGGATTGCCAAAAACCAGTGATTATTTGTTATGGATGTGGATTAAAGGGTCATAGTAAGCCTGATTGCCCAAACAAACCACCCGGTGGTTGGCCCACAAAGGGTGGAGGACAAGCCAGTGGAGGCGGAGGTGGACAGTCTAACAGAGGTGGAAGCTATGCCAAAAACAATAATGGCAAGAGGGGTAGACCTACGGGAAAGCTGAATTGTGCAACCCTAGAGGAGGTGGATAACTCAAATCAGATGGTGATAGGTACGCTCAATATTCTCACAAATCCCGGAAAAGTTTTATTTGATACTGGTGCAACTACTTCTTTCATATCTGAAGAGTTTTGTGATAAATTCGAGATTAGAAGGGCACCGTTAGAAAAACCTATGACCGTAGTTACCGCCGGAGGGATTGTGGTAGTTAGACATATTAAACTAAACCAAGTCATCTCAATCTGTGGTCAAACCTACTATGCGGATCTTTATGTGATCCCATTAAAAGGAATAGCAGTAGTGCTGGGAATGGATTGGATGACAGACTATGGAGCTCAGATCAATTGTCAAGAGAAAACCGTTTCAATCAGATTTCCAAGTGGAGGAAGGATAGCTTATTAGGCGGATAAACATAGTCATATCATGGTAGATCTGTAGTTGAACTCAATGAAGGAGGCCAAATTAGAAGATATTCTAGTGGTGAAGGAGTTTCAAGATGTTTTTCTAGCAGAATTACCAGGAATGCCACCAGATCGGGAGATAGAATTCACTATTGACTTGATACCCGGTACAACACCAATAGCTCAAGCACCATATAAGACGGGGCCCAAGGAATTAAAAGAGCTTAAAGAGCAAATTGATGAATTAGCCCGGAAAGGATTCATATAGGAAAGTGTATCTCCATGGGGAACTCCGGTGATCTTTGTGGATAAACGAGATGGTGGACGGAGAAGGTGTGGGGATTACAGAAATCTCAACAATGTCATTATCAAGAACAAGTATCCATTACCAAGAATACAAGATTTATTTGACCAAGTCAAGGGAGCAAGAGTATTCTCCAAAATTGATCTAAGATCAGGATACCACCAGATAAAAATTAAACCTGAAGATGTTCCTAAAACAACATTTGTGTCAAGGTATGGATATCATGAGTATTTAGTCGTACCTTTTGGTTTGACTAATGCACCAGCAATATTCATGAATTTGATGAACAAAATCTTCATGCCGTATTTGGACAAGTTTTTCATAGTATTCATCGATGATATTCTGATATACTCCAAAGATACAGAAGAGCATGCAAAACATTTGAGAGTAGCATTACAAATCTTAAGAGAACATAAGCTTTATGCTAAGTTCAGTAAGTGTGAATTTTGGTTGGATGAAGTAGAGTTTCTTGGTCATGTGATCAGTAAGGATGGAATTGCTGTAAATATGTCCAAAGTTCAATTAGTACTGGATTAGAAGGCACCAACCAATGTGAAGCAAATCCGAGGGTTTTTAGGTAGGACGGTTATTATCGAAGATTCATAGAAGGTTTTTCCAAGATAGCCGGACCAATGACCAAATTATTAAGAAATAATACACCTTTCATATGGGATGAGAAGTGCGAGGCAAGTTTTCAGGAGTTGAAAACCAGATTGACTACCGCACCAATCCTAGCAATTCCAGAACCAGGAAAAGATTACACAGTATATTGTGATGCATGCAAGGAAGGATTAGGTTGTGTGCTTATGCAAGATCGTAAGGTAATTGCTTATGGATCTAGGCAATTGAAACCACATGAAGTGAACTATCCAACCCATGATTTAGAATTAGCACCAGTAGTGTTTGCTTTAAAAGGATGGAGACATTTTATCTATGGGGCAAGATGTGAGTTATATACTGACCACAAAAGTCTCAAATATTTCTTCACTCAAAAGGAATTGAATATGAGACATAAGCGTTGGCTGGAGTTGATTAAAGATTATGATCTAACAATCCACAATAGTCTCAAATATTTCTTCACTCAAAAGGAATTGAATATGAGACAAAAGCGTTGGCTGGAGTTGATTAAAGATTATGATCTAACAATCAACTACACTCCTGGAAAAGCAAATGTTGTGGTAGGTGCTTTAAGTCGGAAAAGCACAGATATACAACCTTTGAATAAAGAACTGCCAAAAGAACTATAGATGGATTTGGAAAGGATGGAATTACAATTTATAAGTACAGCAGTTCTTGGAGGATTAACAACCATGCGAGTGATTGAAGAACATAGTAGTGATCTTCAACATGAAATTTATAGACATCAAGGTGAAGATCCTTTCATTACTGAAGAAGTTCGAAGAATCTCTCAAGGTCAAACCTCGGTTTTTCACCTAGGAGATTATGGATCTTTATGGTTTCAAAACTGTCTCTATGTACTAGATGTGACAGAGATTCGAGAAGTGATACTTCGGGAAGCTCATGAAACACCATATTCCATACATTCGAGTAGTACAAAGATGTACATGGATTTAAAAGAGTTGTTCTGGTGGAATAATATGAAGAGGGATATTGCAAAATATGTATCGGAATGCCATACTTGCCAAAGGGTTAAAGCAGAACATCAAAGTCCAGCAGGACCATTACAACCTTTGGAAATTCCAGAATGGAAGTGGGAAGAAATTGGTATGGATTTCATCACACGGCTACCCATGACATCGAAACGGAAGGATATGATATGGGTGATTGTTGATAGACTCACAAAAATTTCTCATTTTATTCTAGTGAATCAAAAGGATAATGCTGAGAAATTAGTGGAAATTTATGTCAAAGAGATTATGAGTAAACACGGGGTACCCAAGAAAATTGTGTCTGATAGAGGATCTGTGTTTACATCATCATTTTGGAAACAATTACATGAAGCACTGGGTTCAAAGTTGGATTTTAGCACAGCTTATCATCCAGAAACTGGAGGCCAAACAGAGAGGACCAATCAAATCTTAGAAGACATGCTTAGAGCTTATGCATTAGATTTTGGAGGTTCATGGGAAGATCATTTACCATTGGCAGAATTTTCTTACAACAATAGCTACCAGAGTAGTCTGAAGGCAGCACCTTACCAAGTACTATATGGAAGAAGGTGTAGATCACCTATATGCTGGTATGAACCTGGTAGTAGCAAAGAATCTGCACCAGATTATATCAAGGAAAGGCAAGATATCATAGATATCATTAGAGATCGGTTGAAGATAGCTCAGAGTCGACAAAAGAGTTATGCTGTTCAAAGTTGTAGATCATGGCATCCAGAAGTAGGAGATATGGTATATCTCAAAGTAAGTCCGATGAAGGGAGTAAAGCAATTTGGAGTCAAAGGAAAATTAAGTCCCAGGTACATTGGGCCATTCAAGATATTAAGCCAGAACAGAACAATAGCTTATGCTCTAGAGTTACCAAAGAGGTTAGCTTAGGTTCACAATGTGTTCCATGTTTCACAACTTCGGAAATGTCTTAAAGTTCCAGATGATGCCATCACTCATCAAGAGATTGAGTTACACGCAGATTTGACTTATGTAGAAAAACCTTGTAAGATATTGGAAGAAAACTGGAAAAAGTTGAGAAACAGGGCAATCAAGTATTGCAAGGTACAGTGGGAACATCACCTAGAACGAGAAGCTACCTCGGAGAAGGAAAATGACTTGAGAGAAGCATATCCAGAGTTGTTCAGGTACCATCCGTAAACTTCGGGACGAAGTTTAATCTAAGGGGGGAAGTCTGTAACATCCCAGCATTAGGATCCAACGAAGGGTAGAAATAGGATTATAAGTTTGTGCATGCATGCATCTGTAAAATCTGTGTAAATTTTTCGCCAAACAAAACACTAAAGGGATCAGTTTCTTTCACTAACTAGAGGTAGTTATAGCTCTTGTTAGTGATTGCTATGAATTTTGACATGATCTTTAGGTAGTATTAAGAATCTGGGGAGATTACTTGGAATTTAAATTTGAAATTCAAACCAAATTGAAAGTATTTAAATGTTTGGAGTTATTTATATTTAAGTGTTTTCAAAAACAAAACCTATTAACATTATTTGGTTTTAATAAAGAAATAGTAATCCACAATAAGATTTAATGTCAAGGAAAAAGAATTAAATAAGAAATAATGCTCATTTCTCTATTTTTAGAATGAGGTCACAAATGATGACAAATACATCAAAGGTATAGGATTACACAGAACGGAAATTAAACTTTATTAAACCTGTAATAACATCTTTACAAGATCCTTTACAAAAGAATTACAAAGAAGGTTACAAGTAGAACCTATACTAACTATCTATCCTACACTAATCTTGTGAGTCCAGATCTTGTTCCTGCAAATAAGAAAAACAACTAGAAAGGAAAAATTAGGGATTAGTAAGGGAATTTTACTCTCAATGTTGAATAGTGAAGTGCACTATTCATGGTACATCATTGAGTACACAGAAGGGTAAGTTTCACCAACAGTGAAGTATTTGTTCTTCTCAGTTAATAGCAAAAGTTATAGTAAAAGTCAAGTGGATAAACAAATAGGCTTCACCGGGCTGACAATTAGTAAACAGGTAAGAGTAACAACCAAGTTACTTGGGCTGATCCACATGCACAGCACACACACACACACAACTTAGTCGACTGACTGCATGGGGTGTGCTGTCAAGCTAGAAGTAGCAGTACAAGGTACCACACAGAGCACCAGTCGAAGGGGAAACACATAAGCTTAGTTCTTCTTCTCAAGCATACACTCGCAGTAATAGAAACTACTGAAACCATAGCTCATTTCTCCACCAAAATTACCAAATCAATCATCAGATCTCTACCTGATGGTAACATAAGGAGGGGGTGGAGCAGGTGGAAAGAGAGGCCAAGCATCAAGTTACAGGAGCAGCACCAGGTGGTGCAGAGCAAGATCAAGTAGCAAGCTACATCACAACATCATTAGTCAACAAGCAATCTGGTTGTGGCGCCCCGCAAAAACCACTACTAGAAAATCGCGTTGTTTTCGTGCATTGCATCATCATGACCGCATGTTCATGTCATCATGCCACCTTGCATTTGAGCATCGTCATGTCATCTTACATTTGTTTGCATAAAACTATTTTTCGAAAAGCCTGGTTTTGTTTTCTAAACGCCTCGTCCTTCATTCAAAGTAAAACCCGGGTCTCCGGAATATTTTGTTTCGTCTACCAACGGTTTGCAAAAGCCTCGTTTTAAATAAATAAAATATTTTAAATTATTTTTAGGAGGCAGCCCGCCAGGCCCGAAAGCCTAGCCGGCCACCTCCAGATAAAATCCTACCTACCCCAGAATCTACCCTAACCTTTTCTACCAAAAACCCTACCATATTTTCCTACCCAGCCCCTCCACCTCACCCCCTCCAATCCCATGTCGCCACCTCACCCTGGCCCAACCCTCCAGCCAACCACCACGCGCCACCTCACCCCTGGTCCCTGCCCCGCCACCCACTCCACCTGCCGCCAGCCACCCGCTGGCCCCACCCACACCCCATGCCTCCACACCAACCGCCCGGGAGGGAGCCCCCTCCTCCCGACAGGCTCCTGCCGCTAGGCCCCACCCCGGGATTCCCTCCCCACCTCGCGGGCCCACCTTCCCCATCCGCCACCAACCTCTCCCGCAGGCGCGCCTCCACCTTGCCACCATCCTCCCGTCGCCTCTCCTCTGTCCGCCGCCGCCCAGGGTGCTTCCCCCCACCGCCACCAGGCCGGCCTCTCCCTGTTCCCTCCCCGTCCGCTCCAGTCACCAACTTCCGCGCCTTCTCGGGCCGTAGCCCCGCCGCGGGCTGAACCCCCGAGCTCCCGCGCCGTCTCCGCCGCCTCGGGCCCAGGTCCTCCCGCGTCCTCCTCTACCGGCCGCCGGAGCCCCGCCTTCTGCTGCTCTGGTTTTCCCTCCTCGCGCGAGCCCGCTCGCGGAACCCGAGCTCGCCGTCCTCCGCCTCCAATCCGCCCGCCGCCGTGCGCACGTTCCGCCCCGCAGGCCTCTCCGGCCGCCTGCTGGCTCCATCTCGCCGGCCTCCACCGTGGCCCTGCCCTCTGCCTTGGTCGTCGTCCCGAACCTCCCCCTCGCCACCGCTCGGCCCGGCGAGCCGCCCTCTACCGCCTCTGCGCGCAGCCAGCGCCGAGCCCCGCGCACCCGTGGGCCCTGCTGCCCTGCCTCCGCGGCCGCCCTCTCTGCTCGCCTGGGCCACAGAGTCCGCCCCCTGGCCGCAACCTCGAGCTCGGCCACACGCCGATGTTGGCTCGGTCGTTGGCGCAGGTCCCCGTCGTCGCCACCTCTTCCCTTGGTCGGCCGTACACATTCCCTGTCCAGCCGCCGCCTGAGCCGGGTGCCTCTACGCTGCTGTGTGTCCTCCCCGTCTTTGTCTAGTGCCGCTGCGCACGGATCCGATGACAGAAGGTCTTCTACATACATACCAAGATCGCCCACATGGAAATTGAAGGCCCCGCTCCCGGAGTCCAAAGACCGATACCGAACCCGGCGCCGCTCCAAGATCTCCTTCCCGGAGTTGATGACCCGATGACGCCAAGATCTACATCACGGATCCGCCGGGCGAGACCTCAAAGGCTGTCGACGCGTGAAGATGTACCCTCGGAATTCCGAGGAGGTCGGCAAGAACGCCTACACGGACGCCAAGACCCGGATCCGAAGACCGCTAAGATCGCCACGGAACGGCAAGCTCTCCATCCCGGATACGCCAAGTTCTTCATCCCGCACGCCAAGACCGATCCCGCCGAACCTCGCCATTCCCGTCAAACCCTGTCGAACCCTGGACCCCCGGAACCCAAGATCTGCCGAACACAGTTGGGTGACCCTAAGCCCCTATTTTTTTTATAATATGACATTCATCTGTTGCATATTAAATTGTTCACACATGCATACATTTTTGTGGTCCGGGTTATTTTATCGATTCACCTATAATTAAATATGGAGTCGATATGCGGGATACCTTTGTCTTATTCCGGACTCCATTTAAATTGGCGTAGCAAATCGATGCCATGTTTCGCCCTGTTAATACAACATTTAAATTGCGGGGGTTCTAAACAACTCGAACCATATAATTAATTGTCGGGACCCCAGTGCCGCTTAATATTGCCTAATTGCACCGCATCTGCATCATATCATAAGCATGCCGGATCTTCTACCGTAGTATTAAATATTGCATCCGGTGTTTCTTCTAGTGTTTGCCTCTTCACGGATTAGGCCGATGAGTTGATGCGAGTATCGACAAGTTCTCCAGCTATGATCCGTCGGCAGTGTTTCCCAGGCGAGCATCTCTCCCCCTTCTACCTATTTTGCATTTATAGTCTTTATTCCCTCCTATTGATCTATTGCTATCCGTGTCGCGATGCTTTAGTGTTCCGTACCAGATATATTTCGTGCAACCTTTATATTGCCTGGGACACATCCTATTGCCTGTTGTTTGATAGATAGTCGGACTTGCGAGTCGTAGTTGCTTGCTCCACCGCCGAATTTGCTGTATGCGCGTCATCATCCACCAGATTCGCCACCTCCCACCCTTCCTCGTCGTTTCCCCACCATTCACTGCCACCAAATCAACCGAATCGGCCGAATCGACCACTATGCCGACATCGGCGCCACCGCCACAAGATGCCACCATGCCGCCACCCGAGGAGCAGCGCCGACTTCTGCGGTGTGAGGCTACGCCCTTCCGTTTGCTAGCCGCACTACCGAAATCATGTTGACGGCATCCGTTGGTGGCTCGGGACGTTCGACATGACCGAGCATGCCGCACGCGTGGGACGTGGCGTCTTGGAGGTTCGATTGCCCACGTGGCGAGCGTAACTTCCCGGAGATCCAAACACAAGCCGAAGCGTAGTTCCTTGCACCGCCGCTGCAGTACATCGACCTTGGCGTGTGTTGGCAGCGCCGCCGTGCCGTGATGAACCAACATGCCGACCACTTCGACGAGATGAACATGGCTAGGCTCCGCCGCGACCACCCCGAGTTCATGTAGGCGGAGCTAGACTTCTATGTAGCAAGGAAGAAGGAGGAAGCTGGCCCCTCCATTGTTGGTACACCCTCCTGTACTGTGGCGGTCTTGTCGGGTTCCTCGTCGGAGTTAGACTCCAACTTTTGGAACTAATTTGGCTCTAATAATGACACCGACCAGGATTAGGTTCAGTTTGGGTTGAATTAGTGTTGGTTTAGGTTTACATTTCAAAAATTATGTTTAAATTCAAATGTTTATGTTGAATTGTCAAAGTTTATGTCCAAATTTGCATGTTTAATTGAAGGAAATATGTCCAATAGACAATAATAAAATGGTTATTATTTTATTCTATATTTATGATAAATGTTTATTTCTCATGCTAGAATTATATTAATCGGAAACGTTAATACATGTGTGTTTAATAAACGAACCAGAGTTCCTAGTTTTGCCTCTCATTTAACAAGCTCGTTGATTAACAGATGATCAGGGTTTGCTGATCATTTATATTGGATGTTGTTAAGAATGAGATCATATCATTAGAAGAATGTTATGATGAACATACATCCAAAATAGATATAGCAATACAATCTAGTTATTAAGTTTACATTGCTACATCAAACACATACGAAGTAACCCTAGTCCTTAGACCATGAGATCATGTCAATCACTAACATCGGAAGAGTACTTAGATAAAAACGTCACACCATAACAGGGTGACTATAAAGGTGGGTTCAGGTATTCCGAAAGTGTTATATAGCTCATGGATCAAGAGTAAGATTTTTCTATCCTAATGATGGAGAGATATACTATGAACCATCTCGGTGATATCACGTCAACACCGCTTGCAAGCATGTGACTAGATCATAAGGATGTTGTATCACGAAACAAGTAAAGAGTACTTGTCGGGAACAGGATCGAACTAGGGTATGGTGGATACCTGTGATCGGATCTCGGACAAGTAAAATATCGCAAGACAAAAGGAATTGGGTATGACGTTGATGGTTCACACGATCACAAGAGTTATCGTTGAATGCGCAGGAGTCAGTACGAATCTCTAGGTCCCGCTGTTGATTATTGATAAGAGAAATGTCGCTATCATGTTTGAATTATTCACGAACTGTGGTTGACACACTTAAGGTACTCTGACACTAAGTGGTAGATAAAACATATCCGAGAATAATTTTGTTAGAGCTGAAATTGTTCCGATGATCACCCGAATTATTTCGGGTCAAATTGCTGAAATTGGTTTCAAATATGATATCGAAATAATGCAAGGGGTTTTATGCAAATGTTTGTTAATTAAACTAATTAATAAAATTCTAAATAAAATAAATAAAAATGTTTTTTAAAAGAGAAGGTACATTTAATTCATTAAATGCAAGTGAGTATAGAGAGTTTTTATGTGAGTGGAGTGTCCACCCACATGAGTGAGGGAGAGGTGGGGGCACCCACCTTGGCCAGCCAGCCATGGCCTTGGGGCTGCGCCCCTACCCCATAAAAGGAGCTCCATCTCTCCTCTCCTCTTGCACCACCTCCTCATGAAGGTTCTCTTCCCCTCTAGCATTTCCTCATGGCTT
This sequence comes from Avena sativa, assembly GCA_916181665.1. Classification (NCBI taxonomy): domain Eukaryota; kingdom Viridiplantae; phylum Streptophyta; class Magnoliopsida; order Poales; family Poaceae; genus Avena; species Avena sativa. The sequence continues at coordinate 359,851,686 of OV702290.1, read as the reverse complement.
CGGATTAGAAAAGTACATATTCTGTTGGATTCTCTAGAGTAAGATTTATCTACTCCTTCCACTGCTCTGCTGGAGTGGAGGCATGGAGGTTGTCGGGAGTCGGACGTGTGCCCGATAATGGATATGTTGTTGGGTTGCGGTGTTCTTCAACTCAATCTTGAGATCGGCAAGTGATCGACCACATCACCAATAAAATAGTTTTTGTAAAAAGATTTCTGTCTTCTAGGGTAAGTTATTCTGGTTACCCCTTACTCATTACTAGCATCTACTAGATTAGATATTTGTCGTGGTATTGCCGACAAGTACGCCATGGAGGGGGTCCTCACAGAGCGTGTTTATAGAGGTGGGAGAAGGCGGTGAGTTGGCAGGTACGAAGTAACACAACTTACCCAGGTTCAAGTCCCACAACGGTGGCAGAACTCTACTCCTGCTATAAATCACTATAATGGCAATACGCCAAGTTATAGGGATTAGTTCGCTATGCGAGGGTATTATGAATCGTGCCCTAAAGTCTCCCACAGGCCCGGCTTATAAAGGCGCCAAAACCTAGGGTTACAGGGAAGGACAGGTCATAGAGTCCTGCACTAATACTAACTAGTCTTCGTGTCTTGTACTCCAAGGCTCCAAGTAGGTCGATGACTTCAACGTAGCCTTCCTTTATCCGACATGGGCCTCCCTTCTGGATCCATCTAACTGGGCCACCCAATAGGCCATGGGCCATGCTACCAACTGTGGGCCACCCGGGTTAGCCGGATTAGAGACATGCAATGGTGATACCCATTTAGCATATCTCCAACAGTAGCCCCAGAGGACTTTGAGATCTTGTGCATCTTGCTTTCAATCTTGAATGCTCTGTCTAGGTGATGTCAGAAATTCATCAAGCAATATCCCGAAGGTCTCCCAAAGAACCTTGCAATCCTCTCCGTCTTCATCGTGTAAGCTAAAGATTCTTCAAGTCTTTCTTCTAGAGTCGGGTAGTTGACGCCTTCCATGGAATCTTTGGATGTGACTCTTCCACAGCAACAGTCAGTAGGATGACATAGGCTATAACCTATTCTACCTCTAAACTCACAGATAGAAGTGAATTAATCATTAGCTATTTTCGCGTGCGCAAAATCTGAAACGTTAAGCGGAAAATCGGGGGACGTGGCGAAGTTACCGCGCACATTCATCCAAACATTGTCAATGCTGTATCCGTTAGATTTTTCTTGCACGAATCTTGACGCTGGGGTCTATAAATATTTACCGTGGCTAGACATTTTCTTTTACCCGCATTCTTCCCTGCGTCTTCTTCTTCCTCCCATCGCATGACCATTCGAGCTCTCCGGCGGAAAACCCTACCTAGATTCCTCTTTTTCTACCAACCTTCCTCCATCAACACAATGGCTTCTAACAGCAACACTCCTTCAATGATGGTGGCTCCCGAGGCTACGGTTGAGCCATCGTGGGGAGTTTCTGTCCCACCGGAAGGTGTGGTGATCCTAGTCTCCGCTGTGGTGGAATCCACCGACGGTGACCAGAAACAGGCGGCGCCTGACGATGCGGAGGATGTTGCTGACTCCCACAAGGGAATGTGGAGGGGTTCTGACCTCTCCGCTGAGGAGCTTCAAGAACTCGTCGTGGAAGGCTATCTTCCTATGGCGGAGGGCTTGGTCTAGCGGCCAGCACTGGCCGGCAAGGTGGTCCCTTCTCCCCAAGCCGGAGAGAAGGTCCACCTCAAGTCCCAGCTGGTGCATGTCGTTAGTCTGCCAGTCTCCGACTTCTTCCTCGAAATCCTTCAACACTTCCGGGTACTTCCCCACAACCTCTCTCCCAACAACATCCTGGTACTTAGCAATTTCATAGCTTTGTGCGAAGGATACCTAGGAATCAATCCTAGGTTAGATCTGTTTATCTACGTTTTCACCATCAAGAGAGAGTCCGTAGAATCCAAGGATGATCTGCGGATTTGCGGAACAATTAGTTTTAAGATCCGTCCTCACCGGCGATTCCCCGACATCATCGGTCATGAGTCCTACAAGAACTGGCAGCGAATGTATTTTTACGGCCCAAATATCCCTCTAGCTGGCCGCCAAGACTCATACCCCAATTTTGTCGATGGATCTGCTGCCGAGGCCCCCTCCTATCCGACGACGAGGCCTCTCGCATCGTAACGCAGATCGAGTAGCTGGTAGACGGGGGGATAACCGGCTTGGACCTAACCATGTGCTGGTTCACGAGGCAGATCCAACCTCTACAGCACTACGCCGAGATGATGCATATGTACTCCAGGAATAGAAAAAATCCTATGCAGATTTCGCAGGACAACTTCTCCAATCACTCCATCAAGCTCCGGCTAAAAGACATTGTCAAGGTGAAAGATAGGAAGCATGGCTTCAAGATCATATTTGACATGTTCGAATGCGGAAAATGCATAGAGGTAACCGTGCTTCCTTTGTTGCTCGTTATATATACTCTAAGGCTTTCCATCTTGAATGCATAACTCATCCGACTCATTATTTGATCTATCAGCTGGCGACCATGGCGGCGAATCAGATGGCCTCCCAAGTTTATGATCCAAAGCTGAAGGATATCCACGTTGTGTGTGATGATGACGCTCCCAAGGATCTTCCAACTCCAGCAGCGCGAAAGCGGAAGAGCTCCACCTCTGAAGCTATTGCCGAGGGCAAGAAGAAGAAAATGGAGAGTGGAGGCTCCAAAAAATCCATTGCCGCCCTAGAGGCAGAGAAGAAGAAATCCACCGGCATCCCCTTAGCTAAGGCATCTGCCGTAGTGTAAGTATATTCATTCTGGATTTTTTTGCTTTGCACCTATTCAATTCCTGTACTTATACGGTGTATGTTTTGGGAAGAAATCCAGTGTTGGTTTGAGGTGGACCTCCAAAGATGTTGGAGGTTCCAAGAATATTCACGATATGTTCTCCAAGTTGTCTCCCGCTGCTGCTCCCCCGACCCCTGTCGACAAGCCTACAACAGGCTTGACTAGAGCCTCGTCCCCCGTCAACACTAAGACCTCCACCATAGAGAGAGACATCAACCCCACTCCGGATGTCTCAGGCTCTACCGGCATGGATCCTGCTCCTGGTGGCCACACGATGCAGGAAAGTACTGATGGCCCAAGATATCTTGAGCTCGTTGGGGAACCCCAAGAGAAAGGTATGATGAGCACAGTGAACGAAATATGCCCTGAGAGGCAATAATAAAGTTGTTATTATGTATTCCTTGTATATGATATATGTTTATTTTGCATGCTATAATTGTATTGATAGGAAACGTCAATACATGTGTATTTAATAAACAGAAAGGGTTCCTAGTTATGCCTCTCTTATAGACTAGCTCGTTGATTAACAAGATGATCAAAGTTTCCTGATCATGGACATTGGATGTTGTTAATAACGAGGTCACAACATTTGTGAAATGATGTGATGAACATTCATCCGAAGTATAGCATTACGATCAAAGTCATTATGTTTATATTGCTATAACATCATACGAAGTAATCTTAGTCCTTAAACCATGAGATCATGTTAATTGCTAACACCGGAAGAGTATATTGATAACATCAAACGTCACACCGTAACAAGGTGACTATAAAGGTGGGTTTAGTGCTACGAAGGTGTTATGTTGAGGCTCATGGATCAAGAGTGGAATTTGTCAATCCTGATGATGGATAGATATACTCTGGGCCCTCTCGGTGATATCACATTAAGATAGCTTGCAAGCAAGTGATGTGATCACTAGAATGTTATATCACGGGAACGAGAAAAGAGTGCATGTCGGTAACAAGATCAAACTAGGTATTTGGATACCGATGATCGAATCTCGGACATGTATTATATCATGAGACAAAGGGATTAAATTACTAGCGTTAAAGGTTCTCACGATCACAGAAGTCATCGTTGAATGTGCAGGAGTCAGTATGGATCTCCAGGTCCCGCTTCTGATTATTGATCTGAGAGGAGTCTCAATCATGTCTGCATTATTCGCGAACCGTAGGGTGAGACACACGTCCCCGTGAAGGATCTCTCTCCCCCTCTAGATATATTCCCCCATAGTCTCGGATTAGCGAGATACATGTTCCCGATGGCCTTGCGTCTGGAAGGAGTTGCTGCTTCCACTGATTCGCTGGAGCGAGGAGGTGGAGGTTGTCCGGTGGCTTGAACGTGTGTGCGAGGACGGATGCGCTGCTGATTTGCGGCGCTCGGACTTCCACACGATCTTGAGATCGGCAAGCGTACGACTACATCATCCATGAGTTCCAACTTGTTAACAAAACTCTGTTGTCTTCGAGGGTAAGTTCTCCATGGGTGTATATCCACCCGTTGCTCTGTATCTAGTAGATAGATCTTGGCGTATAGTTCTCTTCGTAGGAATTTTTTTTGTTTTCTATGTTGCGAACCCAATAGTGGTATCAGAGCCTGATCTATGCGTAGGTGTTTTGCACGGGTAGTACACATATGTTTATATGTGGGCGATGATGATCATGTTATTGCATCTTCTATGTATTTTTGATATTGGTGGCATAGTGAGATGAAGCGGCCCGGACCAACCTTACATGTCATCGCACATGAGACCGGTTCCACGACTGACATGCAACTAGTTTTGCATTAGTGGCTAGCGGGTGTCTGTCTCTCCTACTATAGTCAATATCTGATTTACAACGAGTTGCTAATAACTTGGTTATCCTCGTTGTGGTTCATGTTCATAGGTAAGACCGGTTCTATCTCTGAAAGCCCTAAGCCACGTAAAACTTGCAATTGATAAATTAGAGGCGTCTAGTTTAGATCGTTGCTAGGCTAGTGTCTTGATATGGTATTGTTGTAAGTAGATGTATGATAGATACTCTTACAACACACTTAACGTGTAAGTTCCATAGACCTTGTCCTTACACACAAAGGAATGATAGAGATCATACCAAGATGCAAATGATAGAGATCAAATGCATGGACCATATCATCTCAATTTACACATTAGATGTTTGCATCTTATATTGCTAGTTTGGCGCTTTTAGTAGCATTGTAAGATGATCCCTCATTTAGATATCAAGATAAAATATGTTCTTCCTTAAGTATGCACCGTTCTATGGATCGTGTTTTGAGACATCACGTGATGATCGGGTGTACTCGACTCTACGCTTTCATACAACGGGTGTAAGACAGTTTTACACACGCAAATACTAAGGTTCTTACTTGGCGAGCCTAGCATGTACAAACATGGCCTCGGAACACGGACCGAAAGGTTAAGCATGAGTCATATAGTTGATATGATGCCCATATAGATGCTCGCCTTTGAAGCTACACCGACTCACATGATGATCGGACTTGGTGTAGTGGATTTGGTTCATGTAATCACCAAAAGGACACGAGGGATGTCGTTTTTGAGTGGGAGTTCATTAGTAATTTGGATTAGTTTTACTCAATCTATCATAAACTTAGTCTAAATATACTTTACAAATTTTGTTGTAGAGGGAAACACCTGCTTTTAATTTCAATGTGTTCATGGAGAAAGAGAAACTTGCTGCGAATGGTAGCAACTTCACCAACTGGGCTATGAATTTGAGGATTCTCCTCACTGCTGCACAAAAGCAATATGTGCTAGAGGCGCCGCTAGGCCCCCCACCAGCTCCTGATGCCCCTAACAAGGAAAAGAATGTCTATATAACTTGTCAGGAGGACCACAACTTAGTTCATTGCGGCATAATGTATGGGCTAGAGCCAGAACTTCGAAAGCATTTCGAAAATGGCAATGCCTTTATACCATGGGAGAATTGAAAATGATTTTCGATACCCATGCTGCCGTAGAGAGTTATAATGCTTCTGAAAAGTTCTTTAGCTGCATGATGGAGGAGAACAGCTCCATTAGTGAGCATGTACTCAAAATGTCTGGGTACGCCGATAAGGTTGTGTCCTTTGGAATAACGATTCCCATTGACTTAGGCATACATCGTGTTCTCCAATCTCTGCCACCTAGCTACAAGAGCTTCGTGATGAACTATAATATGCAGGGCATGAAGAAGTCTCTTCTCGAGCTTCTGTCAATGCTTAAGACTACAGAAGTGGAGATTAGGAAAGAACATCAAGTGTTGATGATCAATAAGACTACCGGTTTCAAGAAGGACAAGAAATGCAAGCAGAAGGGAAAGAAGGACAACAAATCTATTGCCACACCTGAAAAGAAATCCTGAGCTAGCCCTAAGTCTGATACCGAGTGCTACTATTGCAAGGGAACTGGCCATTGGAAGCGCAACTGCCCCAAGTATTTGGCGGACAGGAAGGCCGGCAAGGCAAACAAAGATATATGTGATATACATGTTATTGATGTTTACTTGACTAGTACTCGCAGTAGCACCTGGGTATTTGATACGGGATCAGTTGCTAATATATGTAACTCGATTCAGGGGCTGCGGAACAAGCGACATCTAGCAAAGGATGAGGTCACGATGCGGGTCGGCAATGGATCAAGAGTTGATGTGATCGCCGTCGGAACACCGCCTCTCCATATGCCATCGGGATTAGTTATAAATCTGAATAATTGTTATTTGGTGCCTGCACTGAGCATGAACATTGTATCCGGATCGTGTTTGATGCAAAGTAGTTATTCCTTTAAATCTGAAAACAATGGTTGTTCGATTTATATGAATGATATCTTTTATGGTCATGCACCTGTGTTGAATGGTTTGTTTCTGTTGGATCTCGATAGTAGTATTACGCATATTCATAATGTTGATGCTAAAAGGATTAAACTTGAAAATGATATATCTGCATATATGTGGCACTACCGTCTAGGTCATATTGGCGTTAAACAAATGAAGAAACTCCATTCTGATGGACTTTTGGAATCACTTGATTTTGAATCATTTGATACATGTGAGCCATGCCTTATGGGCAAGATGAATAGAACGCCGTTTTCCGGTTCAATGGAACAGGTGACAAATTTATTGGAAATCATACATACTGATGTGTGTGGACCAATGAGTGTGTCGGGCGAGGTGGATATCGATATTTTGTTACTTTCACGGATGATTTGAGTAGATACGGTTATATCTATTTGATGAAACACAAGTCTGAAACCTTTGAAAAGTTCAAGGAATTTCAGAATGAAGTGAAAACCATCGTAACAGAAAGATCAAATTTCTGCGGTCCAATCATGGATGAGAGTATCTTAGTTACAAGTTTAGCACACATATGAAAGACTGTGGAATAGTTTCACAACTCACGCCTGCCGGAACACCACAACGTAATGGTGTGTCAGAACGTCGTAATCATACTTTATTGGATATGGTTCGATCTATGATGTCTCTGACTGACTTACCACTGTCATTTTGGGGTTATGCATTGGAAACAGCTGCATTCACTTTAAATCGGGCACCATCTAAATCCGTTGAAACGACACCATATGAATTATGGTTTGGAAACAAACCTAAGCTATCATTTCTTAAAGTTTGGGGATGCGATGTTTATGTGAAGAAACTTCATCCGGATAAACTCGAACCCAAAGCGGAAAAATGCATCTTCATAGGATACCCTAAGGAAACGATTGGGTATACATTCTATCACAGATCCGAGGGCAAGGTTTTTGTTGCCAAGAATGGATCCTTTCTTGAGAAGGAGTTTCTCGCGAAAGGAGTGAGTAGTCGGAAGGTAGAACTCAAAGAGGTTATTGAACCTTCTCTTCATGAATTGGCGAGTGGCGCAGCACCGGAAGTTGTTTCGGAGTTTACTTCACCTGATGAAGAGAGAGCTAATGATAATGATCATGAAACTCCGAAAGAGGATATTGCCGAACCTCGCAGGTTAAGCAGGACACGTGCAGCTCCTGAACTGTACGGCAATCCTATTATGAATTTCATGATTGATGAAATAGATGACCCTGCAACGTATGAAGAAGCGACGATGAGCCCTGATTCCAACAAATGGCTAGAAGCCATGAAATCCGAGATGGAATCCATGTACGAAAATCAGGTTTGGACCTTGGTGGACTTACCTCACGATCGAAAGGCCATTGAGAATAAATGGATTTTCAAAAAAAAAACTGATGCTGATGGTAATGTGACCATCTATAAAGCTTGACTTGTCGCAAAGGGGTTTCGACAAATTCAAGAGTTGACTATGATGAGACATTCTCTCCCGTAGCGATGCTAAAGTCGGTTAGGATTATGTTAGCAATTGCTGCATATTTCGATTATGAAATATGGCAGATGGATATCAAAACTGCGTTCCTCAATGGTAATATTGAAGAAGAGTTGTATATGATACAACCTAAGGGTTTTGTCGATCCTAAGGATGCTGATAAGGTATGCAAGCTTCAGCGATCCATCTATGGACTGAAGCAAGCACCCCGGAGTTGGAATCTCTGCTTTGATGAGGTGATCAAAGAGTTTGGATTTGTCCAAACTTATGGAGAGGCTTGTATTTACAAGAAAGTGAGTAGGAGCAATGTGGCATTTCTGATATTATATGTGGATGACATATTATTGATTGGAAATGATATAGATCTTTTAATCAGTGTTAAAAGTTATCTAAACAGCAATTTTTTTATGAAGGACCTTGGTGAAGCTTCATATATATTAGGAATTAAAATCTATAGAGATAGATCAAGACGCCTAATTGGGCTATCGTAGAGTACATACCTTGATAAGATATTAAAGAAGTTTAATATGGACGGAAGTAAGAAGGGGTTCTTACCTATGTTGCAAGGCAAGACATTGAGTAAGACTCAAAGTCCGGCTACGGCAGAAGAAAGAGAGATAATGGATAAGATCCCCTATGCCTCAGCCATAGGCTCTATAATGTATGCCATGCTATGTACAAGACCGGATGTGGCACATGCTATTAGTTTGACTAGTAGGTACCAATCTGATCCAGGTTCGGAACACTGGATAGCGGTCAAGAATATCCTTAAGTACTTAAGAAGAACTGAGGATATGTTTCTTGTATACGAAGGTGAAGAAGAGCTAGTCGCTAAGTGTTATGTCGATGCTAGCTTTGACACCGATCCGGATGACTCTAAGTCTCAATCTGGATACGTATTTCTCTTGAACGGAGCAGCAGTTAGTTGGAGGAGTTCCAAACAACCTGTGGTGGCTGGATCAACGACGGAGGCGGAATATGTTGCTGCTTTAGAAGCGGCGCAGGAAGCGGTTTGGATGAAGGAGTTCATAACGGAACTAGGTGTGGTTCCTAGTGCATTGGACCCAATGGTGATCTATTGTGACAACAATGGAGCCATAGCCAACACCAAGGAACCAAGATCTCACAAGAATTCCAAGCATATTAAACGCCGGTTTCACTCCATCCGCGAGCATGTCAAGGATGGAGATATAAAGATTTGTAAAGTACACACAGACCTAAATGTAGCAGATCCCTTGACTAAAGTTTTCCCTAGGGCAAAACATGATCAACACCAGAACTCCATGGGTGTTAGATTTATCACTATGTAAACTAGATTATTGTCTCTAGTGCAAGTGGGAGACTGAAGGAAATATGCCCTAAGAGGCAATAATAAAGTTGTTATTATGTATTCCTTGTATATGATAGATGTTTATTTTGCATGCTATAATTGTATTGATAGGAAATGGAAATACATGTGTGTTTAATAAACAAAAAGGGTTCCTAGTTATGCCTCTCTTATAGACTAGCTCGTTGATTAATAAGATGATCAAAGTTTCCTGATCATGGACATTGGATGTTGTTAATAACAAGGTCACAACATTTGTGAAATGATGTGATGAACATTCATCTGAAGTATAGCATTACGATCAAAGTCATATAACATCATACGAAGTAATCTTAGTCCTTAGACCATGAGATCATGTTAATTGCTAACACCGAAAGAGTATCTTGATAACATAAAACGTCACACCGTAACAGGGTGACTATAAAGGTGGGTTCAGTGCTACCAAGGTGTTATGTTGAGGCTCATGGATCAAGAGTGGAATTTGTCAATCCCGATGATGGATAGATATACTCTGGGCCCTCTCGGTGATATCACATTAAGATAGCTTGCAAGCAAGTGATGTGATCACTAGAATGTTATATCACGGGAACGAGAAAAGAGTGCATGTCGATAACGAGATCAAACTAGGTATTTGGATACCGATGATCGAATCTCGGACATGTATTATATCATGAGACAAAGGGATTAAATTACTAGCGTTAAAGGTTCTCATGATCAGAGAAGTCATCGTAGAATGTGCAGGAGTCCGTGTAGATCTCTAGGTCCCGCTTCTGATTATTGATCTGAGAGGAGTCTCAATCATGTCTGCATTATAGGCGAAAGGGGAGGCCGAGGGGGTGCCCTAGGCGGCCACACCACCCCTGGCGCGGGCCAGGCCTGGCCACGCGGCCAGGTGGTGTGGTGGCCCTCTGGCCCCTCTCCGTCTCGTATTCTGGATCCGTGTCCCCCTCGGTGAAAAACTGACTTTGGCTTTTGTCCCGTCCAATTCCGAGAATATTCATTTTCTGACTTTTCTGGAACCAAAAACAGCAGAAAACAGGCAGCTGGCACTGTGACATCTTGTTAATAGAGAAAGTGTATAAAAAGTACTCCAAAGTGTGGACAAGACATAAGAAAGTAGATAAAAACCAAGCATGGCACATCAAAAATTATGGATATGTTAGCAACGTATCAACATCCCCAAGCTTAACTCCAGCTCGTCCTCGAGTAGGTAAGTGATAAAAAGAAAGAATAATTTTTGAGGTGACATGTGATGCATTGCAAATGTATCTATAATTTTTGATGTTCCATGCTTGGTTTTATCCACTTTCTTGTGTTTTGTTCCAACTTTGGAGTACTTTTCATATGATTTCTTGGACTAACCTATTAACAAGAGACACAGTGCCAGCTGCCTGTTTTCTGCTGTTTTTGGTTCCAGGAAAGTCAGAAAATGAATATTCTCGGAATTGGACGGGACAAAAGCCAAAGTGCCTATTTTTCCAGAAGGGATCAAGTGCCAGAATACGAGACGGAGAGGGGCCAGGGGCCGGCCACACCACCTGGCCGCGTGGCAATGCTTGGCCTGCGCCAGGGGGTGGTCTGGCCGACCCCAGCACCCCCTCGGCCTCTCCTTCCGCCTATAAGTTGCCCTTAGGACAAAAACCCTAGGTACCCAATCAAAAATCCACGAAAGAGTCTGTAGCCGCCGTCATCTCCATCCCTAGATCGGGAGGGATCTGGAGCTCTTCCCGGCACCCTGCCGGAGAGGGGAATTCACCCTGGAGGCTTTCTTCATCACCATGCAAGCCTCCGGTGTGATGCGTGAGTAGTTCATCCTTGGACTACGGATCCATGTAGTAGCTAGATGGCTGGTTTCTCCTTCTTTGTGCTTTCATGTTTAGATCTTGTGAGCTCCATTCATGATCAAGATCATCTATTTGTAATTCATACATGTTGTGTTTGCGGGGATCCGATGGATATTGAGATGCTATTTCAGATTGATTATTGATTCTATCATGTCTTTGTTATTTGAGATCTTGCATGCTTTCAGTTGTTAGTAGCTATCTTGGCCAAGTAGATGCTAGCAACTCCAAGAGTTAGTATTTATGCTCAATAGTGGGTTCATGCCTCTGGTAATCTGGGGAAGTGATAGAAATCTCTAAGGTACTAGATGTGCTGTTGCTACTAGGGAGAAAACAACAATCCTTTGTTCATAGAACAATCGTATTATTTACCTTACACGCAGTTCGTAAAGCAATAATCTGTTGCTTGCAACTTAATACTGGAGGGGGTTCGGATGATAACCTGAAGGTGGATTATTAGTCATAGATGCAGTTGGATGGCGGTCTATGTATTATGTTGTATTGCCCAATCAAGTCTCAAAGGAGTCAAGATGATTAGTGTATGCATGTATTGCTTTCTCGGTGTTTGTCAATTGCCCCACTGTAATTTGTTCACCCAACATGTTATCTATCTAAGGAGAGCCACCTCTAGTGAACTATGGATCCTGGTCCTTTTTCTTTACATATAATCTATAAACTGTTTCTGCTTTGTGTTTACTTTCTGCAAACTATTACTTCCTTCCATTCGATACGTTTAATCCTTTGTTTTCCGCAAAACACGGTGAGATTGACAACCTCATCGCAAGTTGGGGACAAAGTTCTGTGGTTGTGTTGTGCAGGTCTCCACATTGCTACTAGCACCGGTAGTGCGCCCTGCCAAAGATCAGCTAGTAACACCTTTGGGGTGTTTCCTTGCTCCTACTGGTTTGATTAAACCTTGGTTTCACAACTGAGGGAAAACTTACTGCTGTGCTCATCATACCTTCCTCTTGGGGTTCCCAACGAGCTCTACGTTGAAAGTCGAGCACATCAAGATCTTTTCTGGCGCCGTTGCCAGGGAGTCAAGGACATCTTCACAAGGGGAGTCCCTCATAACCAATCTCTTTACTTTGTTGTTTTTGTTTTGCTTAGTTTCTTTTATCTTTGTTTGCTTGTTTTGTTCTTCAAAAACACAAAAAAATTAGTTTTACTTGTTTTGCTTTCTTATTTGAAAACCCAAAAAATGACTACTCTTGAAAACACTAAGTTGTGTGACTTCACTAGCACCAACAACAATGATTTTATGAGCACTCCCATTGCTCCACCTGTGGCTGAAAATACTTTCTTTGAGATAAAACCTGCTTTGCTCAATCTTGTTATGAGAGAACAATTTTCTGGTATTGGTAATGAAGATGCTGCTTCCCATCCAAATAACTTTGTTGAACTTTGTGATATGCAAAAGCATAGGGATATAAATGGTGATATTATTAAGCTGAAATTGTTTCCTTTCTCTTTGAGAGGAAAAGCTAAAGAATGGTTGAATTCCTTAACTAGGAATAGTATTGATTCTTGGACTAAGTGCAAAGATGCTTTTATTGGAAAATACTATCCTCCTGCTAAGATTATATCCATGAGAAGTGAAATAATGAAATTTAAACAACTTGATAATGAGCATGTTGCTCAAGCTTGGGAAAGAATGAAATCTTTGGTAAAGAATTGTCCCACTCATGGACTGACTGCTTGGATGATCATCCAAACTTTTTATGCAGGATTGAACTATTCTTCAAGGAACCTATTGGATTCAGCTGCTGGAGGTACCTTTATGACCATCACTTTGGGTGCTGCAACAAAACTATTGGATAATATGATGGTTAATTATTCTGAATGGCATACTGAGAGAGCTCCACAAGGTAAGAAGGTAAATTCTGTTTAAGAAACCTCCTCCTTGAGTGATAAGATTGATATTATTATGTCTATGCTTGTAAATGGGAAAGCCCATATTGATCCAAATAATGTTCCTTTAGCCTCTTTGGTTGCTCAAGAAGAGCAAGTTGATGTGAACTTCATAAGAAATAACAACTTTGGCAACAATGCTTATGGTAACAATGCTTATAGGAACAATTTTGGTAACAACAATTATAAACCTTATCCTCCCAACAATGGTAATGCTTATGGAAATTCTTACAACAATAATAAGAGTGCTCCCTCTAAACTTGAAGTTATGCTTAAAGAGTTTATTAGTAAACAACTGCTTTCAATAAAACTATTGAGGAAAAACTCTCTAATGCTGAAAGAAATATAGCATCTTTGGCAGAAGCTCAATCTACTTTGAATAAAATGGCTGCTAAACCTGAAACTAATGATAATCCCTTTGTAGCTACTAATGCCATACAAGTAATAATTGATGAAAATGTTAGACTATTAGCTGAATTACATGCTAAGTGGGAAAGAGAAGATGAAATTGCTAGAAACATTAGTGTTTCTACTATTACCACCACTAGTGTTGAGGCTAGTAACTGTCCTACTACTTTAGATGATAAAGTTGATTTTGATCTTGATGATTGCAATATATTTGAAGTTATTAAGTTCCTACAAAAGCTTGCTAAAAGTCCTAATGCTAGTGCTATGAACATGGCTTTTACAAAACACATTACTGATGCTCTCATAAAAATTAAAGAAGAAAAGATGAAACATAAAGCTTCTATTCCTATAAAGCAAGAAGATGGTGGGGAACCCATCATTAATATGAAAGTGAATGACTTTGATTTCAAAGCTTTGTGTGATCTTGATAGTAGTGTTTCTAGTATGCCTAGAAGGATTTATGATATGCTTGATTTGCCTCCTCTTGAAGATTGCTATTTGAATGTCCCACTTGATGATAATGCTAAAAAGAAACTCATGGGGAGTCTTAATGATGTTCTTATTATGGTTAATGATTCCTATGTCCCCATTGATTTCTATGTTTTGGATGTTGAATGCAATACTTCTTGTCCTATTACTTTGGGAAGACCTTTTCTTAGAACTGTTGGTGCCATCATTGATATGGAAGAAGGCACCATTAAATATCAACTCCCACTCAATAAAGGTATAGAACACTTCCCTAAAAAGAGAGAAAAGATTTCTTTTGCCTCTCCTATGAAATTTTTTTTGGTCTTAATGCTTCTTCATTTGAGAACACTTGATTCTTTCTTTGGTTCTTATGCCTAACTTAAAGGCGTTAAAGAAAAGTACTTGTTGGGAGATAACCCAAGAGTTTTAGATGAGTCTTGGAAGTTATTACTTCTGTAATAACAGCTCCTCATCCTTTTTATTTGCTTTTTGTGCCATTTGTAACCTCTAATGAGAGAGAAGTAATGATTGGGAAAGTTGCTGTCCCGAAACAGATTTCTGTGCTTCACCGTAAAAATTCCTAAGAGAGTTCTATACGTCGGATTGAGCTGTAATGTTTTGTGATTCTGCCCCAGGTTGTTATCTAACTTTAGTTAGTTCAACACTTTTTTATTTGATCAACAAAAGGTCTTCCAAAAAATTCGTCTTTACCTGCTGGTCTGTTTTGACAGATTTCTGCCATTTTCTGCATTTGCTTCTTGTTAGTTCCTTCTTGAGTTCCTTTGGGGAATTGAGATTTTTGAGGGAAGTGCTACAGTAGCTAGTGTTCTAATGGAAGTTTATTTGGTGTTAGAACTGAACCTTGAGACTTATTTATCTTGAGTGCACTAATATTGCTAATAAAGATTGTGTGAAGTTTTGTATGAAGGAAAATTTTCAGATGTATGGAAGGAATGAGTAATGAGATGAAGGATGGACTAAAGCTCAAGCTTGGGGATGCCACATGTGTCACCCCAAGAAATATCCAAGAAGTACAAGCATCAAAGCTTGGGGGTGCCCAAGGCATCCCCTTCTTCATCAATAAAAATCTCAGGTTTCTTCCAAACGCTTCATTTTTATTGTTTCATGCATAGTTGTGTTTTTCTTGGAGCGTCTTCTTTTTCGTTTTTGTTTTGGTTTTTAGTTTTCTTGGTTTGATTAGTTTTCTGAATAAATTGGTTGGAACCCCTCTTTCATACGTTGGTTTGCAATTAGTTTGGTTTGGTTTGGAAAAGAGTAGGAAAGTTCATACTTATGTGGTAAAAAGAGCTCGTTTTTGACTGTGGCTATGCTTTGTCATGCCATGCTTGATATTGTTTTGGCTTTATTCTTAGTATTCTTTGTTGTAGTATGACTTGTTATAAACAATTGAGATTTCTTAATGTGCCTTGGATGAATCATGCGTTGTTTTAGCATATTAAAGCATAGTATAGTGGTATTCTCCTTTGATGCTTTATTTGGGTTGACTTGGCACATGGTCACACCATGTTAAGACTTTCACAAGTCACCTTAGCATTTATGATCCTTTAGTTTTCAACTTGTAGTATCACTTTTATGCTTTGATCAATGATGTTTTGTCACTCTACATGATTATGGCCATTATTGCTCTCTTAGTTTGTCGCTCCCAGTCTTTTGCTAGCCTCCACCACAAAGTATGCGTTCCACTCATGCATCAAACTCCCTAAACCAAGTTATCCCAAAGAGTCCACCATACCTACCTACTAGCTTATGCTATTCCAAGTATATTCATGCTTTTGTCTACCTTTCACTTGTTATGAGAAAACTAGTGATTAAAGCTCTCACGAACCTGATGGAACACTTTACTTTATTGCCTCTAATAAACTTGAACCATTGGGTCCTTCTTTGTTGCGTATATGCTTGCGCTTTATAAGTTGAAGTTAGCAGAACCATGTTTCATGGGGAACGCTTTCAACATTGCACTTGTACTTTGTACCCCGTTGATATCATGTTCTTTTGCTTACGGATCCCGGCGGTGTGAAATAAAAGTGGAACTTGTAAGATCATGGAGTTTGTATGTGTGTTAGAGAAACGCCTGGGCCGCTAGCCTAAGCCATGCCTAATCATGGTGGAAACTTGCAGCATCACCATAATGATCACTCTATGAAGCATCCTCAATAAAAACCTATGCAAATAGCAAATAAAAAGATCGCTGAGATGCTCATTGTCTGCTTGCCTTGTCATTTTGATTATGGGAAAGCTCCCGTATCATGTGCAAGGGGTACCCCATTGGCGGTTCTTAATAATACACATATACTTACAATGACAAGAGCTTACTCGTGACTGAAGTTGAGTAGCATGAGGATCGGTCTTCGTAAGTAAGGGGCATGAGATTTCGGTTTATAACTTGTCAAGCACATCCTCTTAGTTGTGTCACTTTAACCTTAACCACCTTCAAGATGCTTATGATAGGGGCAATGAGAGCTGAAAGATACATGTACCATAATTCTTGTAAGCTCTTTATGAGACTTGAATCCCTACTTCCTTTTACAAAAGGCCTTTCTTCCACCATTATATTGAGTCTCCACCTTCTATCTTTATGCACCTACTTTGAGAGCATAGTGGCCATTCTTAGTTCTATGTGCATTGTCCCAAGACTAGTTGATTGATGCATAACTTGTTATTGCTTGTTTGAAACTATTGTATCTAGTCACTCTTATGAACTTTGAAGGTGTCCTATGCATTTATATTTGCTACTCTATTGAGGGACAAGCTGGATACTTTTATGCTATGTTTTCTTTATGTGAAACAAATAAACGTCTTGCAAAGCATGTTATTCATGAATCTCTTGTTTGTGCCTTTTCATATTGCATCATACTCTCTTTGCTTATTGCTAGAACTTTGTCTTTCATGTTATGATTGAAGTACTTTGATCCCAGCTTTGAATGTTTTGCATATACTTTGATCAAGTCTTTCATGGTGCATGTCACCTCAAAAATTATTTCTTTTTTATCACTTACCTACTCGAGGACGAGCAGGAGTTAAGCTTGGGGATGTTGATACATTGCAAATGTATCTATAATTTTTGATGTTCCATGCTTGGTTTTATCCACTTTCTTGTGTTTTGTTCCAACTTTGGAGTACTTTTCATATGATTTCTTGGACTAACCTATTAACAAGAGCCACAGTGCCAGCTGCCTGTTTTCTGCTGTTTTTGGTTCCAGGAAAGTCAGAAAATGAATATTCTTGGAATTGGACGGGACAAAAGCCAAAGTGCCTATTTTTCCAGAAGGGATCAAGTGCGAGAATACGAGACGGAGAGGGGCCAGGGGCCGTCCACACCACCTGGCCGCACGACTAGGCTTGGCCCGCGCCAGGGGGTGGTCTGGCCGACCCCAGCACCCCCTCGGCCTCTCCTTCCGCCTATAAGTTGCCCTCGGGTCGAAAACCCTAGGTACCCGATCAAAAATCCATGAAAGAGTCTATAGCCGCCGTCATCTCCATCCCTAGACCGGGAGGGATCTGAAGCTCTTCCCGGCACCCTGCCGGAGAGGGGAATTCACCCTGGAGGCTTTCTTCATCACCATGCAAGCCTCCGGTGTGATGTGTGAGTAGTTCATCCTTGGACTACGGATCCATGTAGTAGCTAGATGGCTGGTTTCTCCTCCTTTGTGCTTTCATGTTTAGATCATGTGAGCTCCGTTTATGATCAAGATCATCTATTTGTAATTCATACATGTTGTGTTTGCAGGGATCCATGGATATTGAGATGCTATTTCAGATTGATTATGGATTCTATCATGTCTTTCTTATTTGAGATCTTGCATGCTTTCTGTTGTTAGTAGCTATCTTGGCCAAGTAGATGCTAGCAACTAGAGTTAGTATTTATGCTCGATAGTGGGTTCATGCCTCTGGTAATCTGGGGAAGTGACAGGAATCTCTAAGGTACTAGATGTGCTGTTGCTACTAGGGAGAAAACAACAATCCTTTGTTCATAGAACAATCGTATTGTTTACCTTACACGCAGTTCGTAAAGCAATTATCCATTGCTTGCAACTTAATACTGGAGGGGGTTCGGATGATAACCTGAAGGTGGATTATTAGTCATAGATGCAGTTGGATGGCGGTCTATGTATTATGTTGTATTGCCCAATCAAGTCTCAAAGGAGTCAAGATGATTAGTATATGCATGTATTGCTTTCTCGGTGTTTGTCAATTGCCCCGCTGTAATTTGTTCACCCAGCATGTTATCTATCTAAGGAGAGCCACCTATCTAAGGAGAGCCACCTCTAGTGAACTATGGATCCTGGTCCTTTTTCTTTACATACAATCTATAAACTGTTTCTGCTTTGTGTTTACTTTCTGCAAACTATTACTTCCTTCCATTCGATACGTTTAATCCTTTATTTTCCGCAAAACACGGTGAGATTGACAACCTCATCGCAAGTTGGGGACAAAGTTCTGTGGTTGTGTTATGCAGGTCTCCACGTTGCTACTAGCACCGGTAGTGCGCCCTGCCAAAGCTCAGCTAGTAACACCTTTGGGGTGTTTCCTTGCTCCTACTGGTTCGATTAAACCTTGGTTTCATAACTGAGGGAAAACTTACTGCTGTGCTCATCATACCCTTCCTCTTGGGGTTCCCAACGAGCACTACGTTGAAATTCGAGCGCATCAACATGCACCATCATAAACTTGATCAAAGTATTTGTAAAACATTGATAGCTGAGATCATAGTACTCCAACATAACATGAAAGATAAAGTTCTAACAATAAGACATAGCAACTATGTTGCAACATGAAAAGGCACAAACAAAAGATTCATGAATAACAATGCTTTGCAAGATGTTTGTTTGTTTCACATAAAGAAAACATAGCATAGTGGAATTCAGCTTGTCCCTTAGAGTAGCAAACATAAATGCATAGGACACCTTCAAAGCTCATAAGAGTGACTAGATACAAGTAGTTTAAGAACAAGCTATATCAAAGTTATGCATCAATCAACAAGTCTTGGGCCAATGCACATAGAACTAAGAATGGCCACTATGCTCTCAAAATAGGTGCATAAAGATAGAAGGTGGAGACTCAACATAAAAGTAAAAGAAAGGCCTTCATAGAAGGAAGTAGAGATTCAAGTTTCATAAAGAGCTTCCAAAAATTATGGTACTTATTAGCTTTTAGCTCTCATTGCCCCTGTCATAAGCATCTTTAGGTGATTAAGGTTAAAGTGACACAACTAAGAGGATATGCTTGACAAGTTATAAGCTGAAATCTCATGCCCCTTACTTACGAAGTCCGAACCTCATGCTACTCAACTCCATTCACAAGTAAGCTCTTGTCATTGTAAGTACATATGTATCATAGAGAACCACCAACGGGGTACCCCTTGCACATGATACAGGAGCTATCCCATAAACAAAATGACAAGGCAAGCAGACAGTGAGCATCTCAGCGATCTTTTTATTTGCTATTTGCATATGTTTTTATTGAGGATGCTTCATAGAGTGCTCATTATGGTTATGCTGCAAGTTTCCACCATGATTAGGCATGGCTTAGGCTAGCGGCCCAGGCGTTTCTCTAACACACATACAAACTCCATGATCTTACAAGTTCCCCTTTTATTTCACACCGCCGGGATCCATAAGCAAAAGAACATGATATTAACGGGGTACAATGTACAAGTGCAATGTTGAAAGCGTTCCCCATGATACATGGTTCTGGTAACTTCAACTTAAAATCACAAGCATATACGCAACAAAGATGGATGCAATGGTTCAAGTTTATTAAATGCAAGAAAGTAAAGTGTGCCATCAAGTTCGTGAGAGCTTTAATCACTAATTTCACATAACAAGTTTAATTCGGAAGATAGATAAAAACATGAATATACTTGGAATAGCAAATGATAATAGGTAGGTATGGTGGACTCTTTGGAATAACTTGGTTTTAGGAGTTGGATGCATGAGTGGAACTCATACTTGGTTATGGATGCTAGCAAAAGACTGGGAGCGACCAACTAAGAGAGCAATAATGGCCATAATCATGCAAAGCGATAAAACATCATTAATCAAAGCATAAAGTGATACTACAAGTCAAAAACTAAAGGATCATAAAGGCTTATGGTGACTTGGGATAGTCATAACATGGTGTGAGCATGCGCCAAGTCAACCCAAATAAAGCATCAAAGGAGAATACCATAATACTATGCTTTAATATGCTAAAACAACGCATGATTCTCCAAGGCACATTAAGCAATCTCAATTGTTTATAACATGTCATGCTACAACAAAGATCACTAAGCATAAATCCAAAACAATATCAAGCATGTCATGACAAAGCATAAGCCATAGTCAAAAATAAGCTCTCTTTACCACTTAAGCACGAACTTTCTTACTCTTTTCCAATCCAAACCAAACTATTTGAAAACCAAGGCATTAAAGAGGGGGTCCAAACAATTTATTCAGCAAACTAATAAAACCAAGCAAACGAAAACCAAAACCAAAACCAAAGACGCTCCAAGAACAACACAACTGTGCATGAAACAATAAAAATGAAGTGTTTGGAAGAAACCTGGGATTTTTATTGATGAAGAAGGGGATGCCTTGGGCATCCCCAAGCTTTGACGCTTTTACCTATTGAATATTTCTTGGAGTGACATGGGGTGGCATCCCCAAGCTTGAGCTTTAGTCCATTCTTCATCTCATTACATCATTTTCTCCATACACCTGAAAATTTTCCTTCATACAAAACTTCTCACGATCTTTATTAGCAACATTAGTGCACTCAAGATAATAAGTCTTTGGGTTCAGTTTCAACACCAATAAAACTTCCATTAAAACACAAGCAACTGAAGCACTTCCCTCAAAAAGCTCAATTCCCCAAAGAGAACTCAAAAAGGAACCAACAAGAAGCAAATACAAATAATGGCAGAAATCTGTCAAAACAGACCAGCAGGTAAAAACCAATTTTTTCGAAGACTTTATGTTGATCAAATCAAAAAGTGTTGAACTAACTAAAGTTAGATAACAACCTGGGGCAGAAGCACAAAAATTCACGCCTCAAAATAAAGTACAAAGATTTTACACGAATTTTTACGGTGAAGCATAAAAATCTGTTTCGGGACAGCAACTTTCCCAATCATTACTTCTCTCTCATTAGAGGTTACTCTTGGCACAAAAAGCAAATAAAAAGGATAAGGAGCGGTTATTACTGAAGTAATAACTTCCAAGATTCATCTAAAACTTTTGGGTTATCTCCCAATAAGTAGTTTTCTTTAACGCCTTTAAGTTAGGTATAAGAAGCAAGAAAAAGAATCAAGTGTTCTCAAATGAAGAAGCATTAAGAGCAAATTTTGTTTTCATAGGAGAGGCAAAAGAAATCTTCTCTCTCTTCTTAGGAAAGTGTTCTATACCTTTCTTGAGCGGGAGTTGATATTTAATGGTGCCTTCTTTCATGTCAATAATGGCACCAAAAGTTCTAGGAAAAGGTCTTCCCAAAGTAATAGGACAAGAAGCATTGCATTCAACATCCAAAACATAGAAATCAACAGGGACATAAGCATTGTTAGCTATAATAAGAACATCATTAATACTCCCCATGAGTTTATTTTTAGCATTATCATCAAGTGTGACATTCAAATAACAATCTTCCAAAGGTGGCAAATCAAGCATATCATAAATCTTTCTAGGAATAATAGAAACACTACTATCAAGATCACATAAAGCTTTAAAATCAAAATCATTCACTTTCATATTAATGATGGGTTCCCAACCATCTTCTTGTTTCATAGGGATATAAGCTTTATGTTTCATATTTTCTTCTTTAATTTTTATGAGAGCATCAATAATGTGTTTTGTAAAGGCCATATTCATAGCACTAGCATTAGGACTTTTAGCAAGATTTTGTAGGAACTTAATTACTTCAGAGATGTTGCAACCATCAAGATCAAAATCATAATTATCATCTAAAGTAGTAGAGCTATTACTAGCTTCAACACTAGTGGTAGTGATAGTAGAAACACTAATGTTTCTAGCAATTTCATCTTTTCTCTCCCACTTAGCATGCAATTCAGCTAATAATCTAACATTTTCATCAATTCTAACTTGTATGGCATTAGTAGCAGCAAAGGGATTATCAATAGTTTCGGGTTTAGCATCCATTTTATTAATCAAAAAGGATTGTGCTTCAGACAAATATGATATATTTCTTTCAGCATTAGAAAGTTTCAATTGCAAACTAGGAATTTCCCTATTTAAACTCTCAAGTTGATGACTAATATTCTTCAAAATGGTAGATTGTTCATCCATAGTTTTAGTAAATAGTTTATTTTGTTCATATTGCATTTGCATGAAGTTTTTAGTGGCTCTTTCAACTTCTAAAATTCTTCCTTCACTAGGTATTCCAGGTTTGCCATTATAACCATAAGTATTATTAGGAGGGTAAGGCCTATAACTGTTATTACCATAAGCATTGTTGCCAAAATTATTATTTCTTATAAAGTTCACATCAACTTGCTCTTATTGAGCAACCAAAGAGGCTAAGGGAACATGATTTGTATCAATATGAGCTTTCCCATTAACAAGCATATACATAATAACATCAATTTTATCACTCAAGGAGGAGGTTTCTTCAACAGAATTTACCTTCTTACCTTGTGGAGCTCTTCTAGTGTGCCATTCAGAATAGCTAACCATCATATTATCCAGGAGCTTCCTTGCAGCACCCAAAGTAATGGTCATAAAGGTACCTCCAGCGGCAAAATCCAATAGATTTCTTGAAGAATAGTTCAATCCTGCATAAAAGGTTTGGATAATCATCCAAGCAGTCAGTCCATGAGTGGGAGAATTCTTTATCAAAGATTTCATTCTTTCTCAAGCTTGAGCAACATGTTCATTATCAGATTGTTTAAACTTCATTATTTCACTTCTCATAGATATAATCTTAGCAGGAGGATAGTATTTTCCAATGAAAGCATCTTTGCATTTAGTCCAAGAATCAATACTATTTCTAGTTAGGGATTACAACCATTCTTTAGCTTTTCCTCTCAAAGAGAAAGCAAACAATTTAAGCTTAATAATATCTCCATCTATATCCCTATGCTTTTGCATCTCACAAAGTTCAACAAAGTTATTTAGATGAGCAACAACAACTTCATTACCAATACCAGAAAATTGTTCTCTCATAACAAGATTGAGTAAAGCAGGTTTAATTTCAAAGAAAGTAGCTTCAGGAACAGGTGGAGCAATAGGTGTGCACATGAAATCATTGTTGTTGGTGCTAGTGAAGTCACACAACTTAGTATTTTCAAGAGTAGTCATTTTTTGTGTTTTTAATAAAGAAAGCAAACTAGTAAAACTATTTTTTTTGTGTTTTTGATAAACAAACAAGCAAACAAAGAAATAATAAACTAAGAAAAACAAATAAAACAAAGTAAAGAGATTGGTTATGAGGGACTCCCCTTGTGAAGATGTCCTTGACTCCCCGACAACGGCGCCAGAAATGAGCTTGATGGCCCAAGATATCTCGAGCTCGTTGGGGAACCCCAAGGTGTTGTTGCCAACTTGGAATCCTACACAACAGAACCATAGAACTTTGCCCCCAACTTACAGTGAGGTTATCAATCTCACCGGTTTTGCTGAAAACAAAGGATTAAACGTATTGTGTGGAAGAAAGTAAAAGCTTGCAGAAAGTAAATAGAAAACAGTAAACAGTTGTAGATTGATGGTAAAAGAAAGGACCGGGGTCCATAGTTCACTAGTGGTGGCTCTCCTTAAGATAGATGACATGTTGGGTGAACAAATTATAGCGGGGCAATTGACAAACATCTAGAAAGCATACATGCATATACTAATCATCTTGACTCCTATGAGATTTGATTGGGAATTACAACATTATACATAGACCGTAATCCAACTGCATCTATGACTTATAATCCACCTTCAGGTTATCATCCGAACCCCCTCTAGTATTAAGTTGCAAGCAACAGATAATTGCTTTACGCATTGCATGTAAAGTAAACAATACGATTGTTTTATGAACAAAGGATTACTGTTTTCTCCCTAGTAGCAACAACACATCTAGTACCTTAGAGATTTCTGTCACTTCCCTAGATTACTAGAGGCATGAACCCACTATCGAGCATAAATACTCGCTCTTGGAGTTGCTAGCATCTACTCGGCCAAGATATCTACTAACAACGGAGAGCATGCAAGATCACAAATAACAAAGACATGATAGAATCAATAATCAATCTGAAATAGCATCTCAATATCCATCGGATCCCTGCAAACACAACATGTAGGATTACAAATAGATGATCTTGATCATGAACGGAGCTCACAAGATCTAGACATGATAGGACAAAGGAGAAGAACCAACCATCGAGCTACTACATGGACCCGTAGTCCAAGGATGAACTACTCACGCAGCACACCGGAGGCTTACATGGTGATGAAGAAGGCCTCTAGGGTGAATTCTCCCCTCCGGCAGGGTGCCGGGAAGAGCTTCAGATCCCTCCCGATCTAGGAATGGAGATGACGGTGGCTACACACTCTTTCATGGAATTTTGATCGGGTACTTAGGGTTTATGTATCGGAGGCATCTTATACGCGAAAGGGGAGGCCGAGGGGGTGCCCTAGGCGGCCACACCACCCCTTGGCGCGGGCCAGGCCTGGCCGCACGGCCAGGTGGTGTGGCGGCCCTCTGGCCCCTCATCGTCTCATATTCTGGCTCCATGTCCCCCTCGGTGAAAAACTGACTTTGTTTTTTTTCCCATCCAATTCCGAGAATATTCATTTTCTGACTTTTCTGGAACCAAAAACAGTAGAAAACAGGCAGCTGGTACTGTGGCATCTTGTTAATAGGTTAGTCCAAGAAAGTGTATAAAAAGTACTCCAAAGTGTGGACAAGACATAAGAAAGTAGATAAAAACCAAGCATGGAGCATCAAAAATTATGGATACGTTAGCAACATATCAAGTACCTCCTCCAAAGGGGCTGAAGCTTCGACTAAGGATGCCACTGAGAAAGGGAAGCATCCAGCAGACAGAGAAGAAGAAGCAGTGACAACAACAGACAAGCCGGGAGGCACTGTGCCTTGAACTGTTATTATTGTGTAGGAGGCAACCGGGGCTTCATCCATGCCTCCAGCTTCCACGACTCCTCTGCCTTCGACTCCCCCGACATTAAACTTGGACGATCTTATCAAGCAGGCATATGCTGTTTATAACAATGCCCGTACTTTTCATAATGCATATGCTCACTTGGCCAACAATCTGAAGATTATTTCCATTGTAAGTCTCTGAAGTTTTGTTCTTTTACTTTGTAATATATCCCACTGTAGCCCCCGAGCTCTTAGGCGGAAACCCAACAGTTTTTGGCCTGAGTGCTCCAAAGAACTAAGTGTAGAACTTGATAGTGTGGCCCCCAAGTCTCTAGTTAGAATAATTCCGACTAGATACTCTAAGAGAGAACATATGTGATTTAAAATCTGGTACGATAGCCCCCGAGCGTTTAGTTGAAACTGAGAAGTTTCGACTAGATGCTCTAGTGAAATTAAGCACTTTATCTCTTTGCAGAATGAGAATGCCCGGAGACAGGCCGCCAACGAGAAATATGCCAAGCTACAGGAAGCGTTGGACATTGAAAACGGTAAAACATCCTTTCTGAAGGAACGGATCAAAAATAGCAAGCATCTATTTGCCTCTGGCATCTCCCAATTTTCTGTTTGGAACCATTGCATCCAAACTCTCATAATGTTGTCTTTGTTCCATCTTACAGAGACCATCGCCAAAGCTAAGATCATCGTCGAGCAATCCAAGCATATTTAGGAGCTCGATAATGAGAACTTTTTTTTAAGAAAGACCTGGCTGAAGCTATCAAGGGCCATGAAGAGACAATTAAGGTGATGAAAGAATCTGCTGACACCGAGATTCAGCGCCTGAAGAAGGATATTGAGCAACTCAAGGAACAAAACCAAGCTACTAAAGAGCATAATACTCGGGGCCTTGAGATGTACAAGAAACTTTAGAAGGAGCATGATGTCTTGGCGGAGATTTGCAATCAAGCTGAGACGAGCATCTTTGGTAACTTTCCTCTGGATTTTATCAATTATGTAAGTCGGTTGCTTGTATTGTTATACTCATGACTCTTGTTCTAATGAAAACATAACTCCCATTGGTTTAATCAACATGGGTGAAGGTTGTAACTACCTCGGTGAATTACGCTCTTAGTTACAGGCCTGGATGAGCGAAAGTGGTTAAAATAGTACGGTGGGGCCCAGGGGCCACTCATAGGTAGACCTTTCGGCCGTCCTAACCACTTACAGAACATCGGGACAAGAACGAGCGGCGTAATCGGCAGGCGAAGGGATCAACTACATACACAAGTGAGTATGTATGCAAGCCACCATACAACTGTTCACAGAGCCATTCCATCTAAAAGAAATAGAAATATTGCAACGCCATACGGCAAGATCCAAATATCCTAGATAGAGATAATATTTTAGGATAGCTCCTCATACATCAAACATCAGAGTATCAGGCGGAAGCGGAAAACAAGATCCAAGTACGGATAAGAAGCAAATCGGCATAAGATGCCCCATAAATAAACACATCCCGCCCACAGATCACATGGATCCCCGTTCCCGGAATCTCTACACCGAGTGATCGTTGCCAACATCATCCGTCTCCTCCACCCAGTATCCATCTTGCGAGTACACCTGTTCATCTGAATCAAACAATTTATCGTGTGAGACCCTAGGGGTACTCAGCAAGTCTTTATGCCTCTAAAGGGGACATATACCTGGGGTGACGCAATTGCAGCAAAAGATAATAACAAATCCATCCGCCTTCTCGCTTACCAACGAGAAAGCGGACGAACAACCCACCCGTTGACAGTTTTATTAACCATTCCATGAGTATTGCACTATTTACTAGTCAAGTACTTAGTCAAATTAAAAGCGGTACTTTAGTTATACTTGTCTATGATCGAGAAACTGTGCTCCAAGTCATCCATAACCGCAGACACGGCTTTCAGAAAGATTTACCCTGCAGGGGTGCATAAATAGCAACACACACTCGATCAACCTCGGAAAAACCAACTCAAAACCCAACGAGGCATTCACGACAAAGCGATCACAGGATTCAGAAATATTTCAGGGGGCCACCCCATTAAGCTACCCGCAACGAAGTTGGCCGACTCCAAGACAAACCCAAGGTTTGCGCCAATGGCTGTAAACGACTAGGAACCCGAAAGTGTGACTGGGCTTGTCGATACCGCAAAAACACTCCGCAATCCCTAAACAGTACAGGTGCTCCTCGCACAATCTTAAATAAAACAGTAAACATGGCATAAGTACAGGATAGTAATAAAGCCCCAAACTACTTTGTGGCCCCAAGAAATAAGAATGAATCAAGCTCTGGCTCAGGGGGGTCCATAAGGCCTCCCGGATGTGGATAGTGCGAATAGTCAAGGAACAGGAATGAAGTACTAGAGGTCCTACGGGACACAAGTGAGCATAAAAACCAAATAACAGATATTGCCCACCGGTGCCACTTTCATTAGTTATCCCATTACTACTCAGGTTAAGTTGTTTAGGTACCTCGTTATCCATCAGACGCTCACATACCCTACACATGCTGTTCTACGACTCGCATGGCTCAAACAACTCCTGTAGTAATGGCTCATGGGATGGAGGAACAAGCTTCGGTGGGGTTTAAAAGTAAAGGCTATGCAATACTTGGGATTCAATTTAATGCAACCGCGACTCAATGATGCAAGAATAAGATAGAGGCAATAGGTACTATATGTATGCAAGCATGTGGTAGTGCTTGCCTGGCAGCTCAGTTGAAGCGAGAGACGGATCTGGGTAGTGCTCCTGGGATTCCTGATATATCCCCTGCTCGGCGTCTATTCGAAGAAGAACCAAACAAATAAGGGCCAACAAAAATAAAGTGCACAAGCATATGAATTAAAATGCGACAAGCAAACAAGCATGCCATGATGAATGATGCACAATTTACATGGCAATAATGTAGCATGGCATGGGTGAGGTGTGGGGTACAAGAATAAAGCAATTTATTAAGTTTTAGTCATGTTTTGCTCTCATAACACCTGCTGTATACTTTATATTTATATGATGCATGCTGCAATTCAGAACATGGAATGCATAGATAGAACGGGCTCGTCGCGCTGATTATTTAGACATATTATTTGTCGAATTTGGAGTTGTAGATTTAAAGTTATTAATTAATTAAGAAAAGGCCTTTTTATTGTAATTTTAATCATCTCAAAAATTTAAAGTGTTCAAACATTATTTTGAAAGGCATATTTGAAAACCTCACATTTTTCTGATTCAAAAACATATATCATTTGTATTATATGGATTTATAATTTAAAAGTTATTTAAAAAAAGATTTGAATTTATATTTAAACATTTTCTGAAATTGTTTTTAAAATAGAGAAACAGATGGACTTTTTACACCCAGACAGCACTAGCCCCAGCCACAGACAGGTGGGCCAGCGCTGACTGTGCGGGAACGACGCGCAAAACCTTTTTACACCGGCATAGAGGCTAGCCCAGGAGACCAACAGGTGGGTCCAATGGGGCCGCGGGTCCACTGCGCGCGCGGCCAGCTGGTGGGGGACACATGGTGGATCCGGGACTGCGGGTTAGGGTTTTCGGAACCTGGGGGGCTTTTCTGCTAAAGAGTTAGAGGGGCTGTCTGGTGGGACCCGATGGATTGTGGGTTAAGCAGCCAAAAAGCGCAGGGGGTAGGTGCAAAAGGGGCGACGTCTACTGTGGATCTTCTCGCGCTGTCTGTCGAACTGACGGACGCGCGGCACGGTGCAGCACAGCGGGGGCCCGAACCGGGGACCTAGGGCACGCGCGCGGAGGCGGTAGCCACTGCGGCTAAGGGGGGTTGATGCTGTGCTTTTGCTGCGCGGCCAGGTGTAGCATCTACAGCGCACCGTCGGGGTGACGAGCGCGAGCGCGGTGCACCGAGAGTGTTCGGCGATTCGCGCGGCACGACTAGGGAGCAGATCGGCGAGGGGAGATATCTAGGAGGACCGGGCGCTCACCGTGGGGGCGTCGGTGGTGGTGGAACGGAGAGAGGCGCGGCCGATCACCGGAGAAGCAGAAGCACCACCAGATTAGGGTTTGTCTCGGGCGTCGGCGTGTGCGGCCGGGACAGGGCGTCTCCTCCTCGCTGGCGTGTACGGGGCGACGCAGGGGTGCATGCTGGTCCTCCTCGACACCCGAGATCGCCACGCCACCGGCGGTAACGGCGAGGGGGAGGTGAGGCCGACGGCGGTCGGAGTTGGAGAAGAGCGAGGCAGGGGAGAAGGGGAGGCAGAGGCGAGGCCCTGGAGATCTGGGGCTGCTACCAGACGAGGGAGAGGGGGTAGATAGGGACGGGAGAGAAAGAGGGGTTACCGTGGGGGATCGGGGTGGAGAACAAGAAAAGGTGGCTCGGGTGTCACCTTCCCTCCTTCCTCACGTGCCGAGCATGGGGAGGCCAGGCAGGCAGCTGCAGGTGGGCCAGGGCGAGGTTGAGGAGGGGCAGCAGGCTCGGGTGTGGGGCCAGCATGGCAGGGAGAGAGAAAGAAAAGAGAGGCTCGGGTGGTGGGGTAGCTTGGCATGGAGCTAGTGTTAGCCTCGGCCAGGTTTAGGAGGGCTCGGGTTAGGGTTGGTGAGCTAGGTTAGGGAGGGTTAGCTAGGCCAGGTTAGGGGGGTGCTTCAGCATGGAGGTAGCTCATAGGATGGTGGTGTGGTGATGGTTAGAGTAAGGTTGGGGTTAGGGTTTAGGGTAGGGAGGAGGTTAGGCCTAGATTAAAGTGGGGTGAGGTGGTGATTAGGGTTTGAACATGCACAAGACAAGATCAAGCAAGTAGAAGTGGTGAGATGAAGAGGTAGGGTAGGGCTAGGGTTTTGGCATGGTTCCACATGATCATGCATGGAGGCATACACACATGAGGGGTGATGAGGGTGGAAGGTGGAAAGGAAAAGGTGGTGAGGATCTCGATGAAGAAAAAGGGCTCCACTCAAAATTCCAAGTAAAACACAAAGGATAGAAGGGTGGTGATTTGCATGGCTCATGCATGGGCATTAAATGCCATGTTTTATTCTTGTGAAAACAATAATAATGTATCATGGCATTATTCCTATGCATTACCAAAATGTGGAGTAAAGGCCAAGCAAAAGAATTTAAATGAAAGTTCCAAGTGGAGTAGATGGAGATGATCATATTGATTATAATTGGGACTTGCTAGTGTGTATATTCCACTAGATGTTTAATAGTCCCAAAAATATCCCAACATGAGCATAAATCCATAATAATCCATATGAAAGCTAGGAAAAGGAGCACTACTCATAATGCATGCAAAGGTGGCTCCACATATCAATAATGTGAAACAACATGATGCTAATATGAGAGCATGTGGAAATAGAATTGGATCCATCCCAACCCACATGAGCTAGAGGTAAAACCCAATAAAGTGCAAAGCTCATATTTAGTTGGATGGTGGAATTATAAGGTGGTGACAGAGAAAGGTGATGGAGTTGAATAAAAGATATGCCCCCAACTCAACTTGGGCATCAAGCATTTATCAAGAACCAAAAACAATATATCAAGAGCCAAATACAATTAATCATGCATATGAGAGAAGAACCAAATGGAAAAGGGTTTTATATGATGCTCAAATGCAAGGTGGCATGATGACATGAGCATGATATAATTATGATGCAACAATTATATGTAGGAAGTAGCCATTATATAGATTAGGCTAGTAGCATTGCAATTGTTAGACAATTGGGATGCTACAACTCTCCCCCACTAAACAAGAATCTCGCCCCGAGATTCCTAGGAAAACGAAAACAACACAAGGAGAGGCGGGTGTTCGGAACGAAGGTGACCCTCATGTTCCCAAGTTGATGAACCACGGAATGGTGCGACCACTACACCTTGCAAAACTTGCTAGACTTGTTGCGAGTCTTGCGTTTTGCTTGAGAAACAACGGGTTAGAAGAGTTGAAGGATTGTCGTGAGACAAGAAGGATAGGATGAACGTAGCTTCGGTTTTTCGAGAAACAAGATAAAATAATAGAAACCCTTGTTGAAGGAATTAGAAGGAACGATGTATCATGTAGAAGAAAGACACATCGTTAGGATTAGAGATCAACAGATGCAAGCTAAGATGAATCTTTCTCTCACCGGAAGGAAGAGCTACTTTGGAGGGGATATCAACCACTATGAAAAATAGCATTGTATCTTCTCTCGGATTAAAGGAATGGAGATTGGGAAACATTATTGCCTTGAAACAACAACGTTCCTTGATATCAATAGAAGTATTGAGTTAGACATTATCGGATTGGATTCTTGTTACGCCGGTAAGAACCAAAGGATCACGCAATTGAGGTGCGCGAATATATCTTCAAGATAAGGAGGTGATGCTAGATTATGGTGGGATCCCGAGAAGAAAAGAATATAGAGGATCTGGAGTTTATTGTAGGGATACTTGTTGCTTTCTATCACCTTGAGGCTAATGCAATAGATTTGCGGCTGATGGCATCAACCATAATTGGCTTTACCACAGAAAAAGAATTGATGAGACAAAGAGATAGATAGTTTCCTTCCATCTAGTTTGGGAATGTCGAGCACCGGTAGAAAGACGAGGACAGAAAAGAGTTTGCGTTTGTTCCCATCGGATAATTGATGATTTGCTCCCTCTAAAATAGACAAGACCACCAACAAGAGATTATTGCTTATGTTCTCCGAGAGAGCACTCTGGAAAACAAGGACGAAAGTAGAAGTATCAACGGATAAAGGCCACTTCTAACTTCCGTGGAATGAGTTGAATCACATTAATTCACCAATTCAATGTACAAGAGTGAATGCTAAAAGTAGTGGTATGGTAGCTACTCCATCCCGCACTCAAAGCATTACTCTGCACATGAATAAGAAAATCATGCACCCAACTACTAAACAGACTGAAGGTATTGACAATAACTCATGGAACTCCATCAGAAAACAAGGATAGATGGAGACGATTCGCCAGATTAAAATATAGATAAAGATGATGATGTTGTCGTCATGTCAGAAGTACCAAGCCACCGGAAAGATGTGAAGGAAGATTATGAAGAACAACTGCAAGATTCAACAGATAAAGGAAAAGATAGCACCAACTTGAAGAGAAGGATTACAAAAGATCTGAAAAGTCTTCAT
Source organism: Avena sativa (assembly GCA_916181665.1). Classification (NCBI taxonomy): domain Eukaryota; kingdom Viridiplantae; phylum Streptophyta; class Magnoliopsida; order Poales; family Poaceae; genus Avena; species Avena sativa. The sequence continues at coordinate 359,819,390 of OV702290.1, read as the reverse complement.
GGCCTCCGGTGGATTGAGCATAGACGATAGAACGAGATGGTTCCAAATATTACTTAACGAGATAGAGGTGAAAAGACAACTCCATGTTCTTATTGAAATGATTGAGAGAGATTTAGCAGTCTTGAGGAAATCTTCAGCGGAACGACGATGATAACTCGCCAACAAGGAAAACTTCGGGTTTGATTGAAGATGGAAGATGGAATTAACAATGGACTTGCTGATTCCAGAATTGAAGCGATCTATTTAGCAGAATGACGTGGTCGAGATAGGTGACTTCAAGAAGCCAGAATTCACACTTTGAGAACTTTGCACACAAGCGGTGTTCTCGAAGCTTGAGAGAAAGAGACACAGATGATCTTCCATGTTCTTCCATTAATATCGAATAGGCAAGCATATTATCAACATATACCACCATGGATTAACAAGATATTCCCCGAATACCAAGTTCAAGAGGCGAGAGAAACGAACAAATGCTCGAAACACTTCCTGAGCTCAACGCTCTTTGAAAGATCAATATTAAGACCTGGTTCACATCATCGATCGGGGCACCGGTTACAAAGATAAAGAGATCTTGGATAAAGAAACGATGATAGCTCATACCTTAAGCAAAGATATCAAAGACGAAAAAGATGCAATTCCCTCGTGTCGAAGAGAATTTTCAGATATGGAGTTCAAAAAGATGTGGAGCATGATAACAGATGATAGACCACCGTAGAGCCTCAAGAAAAACTCCGGATTGGCAAGGATACTTGAATATGATAAAGATATGATCACGGTATAACTCAAAATCACAGGAGATAACCGCCATCATTTGGAGGATAGGGTTGATAGCATTGTCCATATTCCACTCATGATAAGTGTCATATAGCTATGCCGCGAACTAAATTACAAAACAAGCATCGGATCGACACACGTTATGTATTTTAGCCCAAAAGAATTGAAGATGACGTAAAACTCCAGGATTAAGCACCGGTGACAAAAGAATGGGTTAGCATGAACATGCCGATAAAAGGAAGATAGATAATGTTTCACACACGACTGAAGAGGAGTGTGGAAACACAGATGTATCAAAGAATTTTTTCTGCATTTTTCGGCATTAAAATACCAATAGATGTGCAAAACCACTTATCAGATAGAGATTAGCAACTCCACATTCTGTGAAACATGCTAAAGAATGAACACCCTTAACAAGATGGAACTAGTTAACAAAGAGTAAGACGGATCGCGTCGGTTACAACGAATCAGATAGATCGCGTCGGTTTACAAAAGCCTGTCGGTATGGAATGTACCAATAGTTGATAACCAAAAGGCAGATAGTGATAACATGTTGGATGCAACAGATAGACAAGGAATTCACACACACACACAACCTATGGTACTACGAAACCCAGAACACGTGAATCCTTGTTTGAATTTTAGAAGAGGATTGAAAACGTTACACTTCCTTACCAGAAAAGGGTGGGTGGGTGGTTAAGAAGAAAAATGGAAGCAGTCCTACTCTCACATTTTGTTTTTCCCTAGTATACATAGCTACCAAAATATTTGCTAGACTGACAACGACCATTTGGCTGAGACCCTGAAGGGTGGGATGGCTCTGATACCAATTGTAACTACCTCGGTGAATTACGCTCTTAGTTACAGGCCTGGATGAGCGAAAGTGGTTAAAATAGTACAGTGGGGCCCAGGGGCCACTCATAGGTAGACCTTTCGGACGTCCTAACCACTTACAGAACATCGGGACAAGAACGAGCGGCGTAATCGGCAGGCGAAGGGATCAACTACATACACAAGTGAGTATGTATGCAAGCCACCATACAACTGTTCACAGAGCCATTCCATCTAAAAGAAATAGAAATATTGCAACGCCATACGGCAAGATCCAAATATCCTAGATAGAGATAATATTTTAGGATAGCTCCTCATACATCAAACATCAGAGTATCAGGCGGAAGCGGAAAACAAGATCCGAGTACGGATAAGAAGCAAATCAGCATAAGATGCCCCATAAATAAACACATCCCGCCCACAGATCACACGGATCCCCGTTCCCGGAATCTCTACACCGAGTGATCGTTGCCAACATCATCCGTCTCCTCCACCCAGTATCCATCTTGCGAGTACACCTGTTCATCTGAATCAAACAATTTATCGTGTGAGACCCTAGGGGTACTCAGCAAGTCTTTATGCCTCTGAAGGGGACATATACCTGGGGTGACGCAATTGCAGCAAAAGATAATAACTACAAGTCTATAGATACTCGCTAACCATCCGCCTAACCAATGATAGACGGATGTCCGTTAATTAGTAACAACAGTTATAACAGTATAATTAACAGATCCATCCTCCTTCTCGCTTACCAACGAGAAAGCGGACGAATAACCCATCCGTTGGCAGTTTTATTAACCATTCCATGAGTATTGCACTATTTACTAGTCAAGTACTTAGTCAAATTAAAAGCGGCACTTTAGTTATACTTGTCTATGATCGAGAAACTGTGCTCCAAGTCGTCCATAACCGCGGACACGGCTTTCAGAAAGATTTACCCTGCAGGGGTGCACAAATAGCAACACACACTCGATCAACCTCGGAAAAACCAACTCAAAACCCAATGAGGCATTCACAACAAAGCGATCACAGGATTTAGAAATATTTCAGTGGGCCACCCCATTAAGCTACCTGCAACGAAGTTGGCCGACTCCGAGACGGTCCCAATGTTTGCGCTAATGGCTGTAAACGACTGGGAACCCGAAAGTGTGACTGGGCTTGTCGATACCGCGAAAACACTCCGCAATCCCTAAACAGTACAGGTGCTCCTCGCACAATCTTAAATGAAACAGTAAACATGGCATAAGTACAGGATAGTAATAAAGCCCCAAACTACTTTGTGGCCCCAAGAAATAAGAATGAATCAAGCTCTGGCTCAGGGGGGTCCATAAGGCCTCCCGGATGTGGATAGTGCGAATAGTCAAGGAACAGGAATCAAGTACTCGAGGTCCTACGGGACACAAGTGAGCATAAAAACCAAATAACAGATATTGCCCACCGGTGCCACTTTCATTAGTTATCCCATTACTACTCAGGTTAAGTTGTTTAGGTACCTCGTTATCCATCAGATGCTCACATACCCTACACATGCTGTTCTACGACTCGCATGGCTCAAACAACTCCTATAGTAATGGCTCATGGGATGGAGGAACAAGCTTCGGTGGGGTTTAAAAGTAAAGGCTATGCAGTACTTGGGATTCAATTTAATGCAATCGCGACTCAATGATGCAAGAATAAGATAGAGGCAATAGGTACTATATGTATGCAAGCATGTGGTAGTGCTTGCCTGGCAGCTCAGTTGAAGCGAGAGACGGATCTGGGTAGTGCTCCTGGGATTCCTGATATATCCCCTGCTCGGCGTCTATTCGAAGAAGAACCAAACAAACAAGGGCCAACATAAATAAAGTGCACAAGCATATGAATTAAAATGCGACAAGCAAACAAGCATGCCATGATGAATGATGCATAATTTACATGGCAATAATGTACTATGGCATGGGTGAGGTGTGGGGTACAAGAATAAAGCAATTTATTAAGTTTTAGTCATGTTTTGCTCTCATAACACCTGCTGTATACTTTATATTTATATGATGCATGCTGCAATTCAGAACATGGAATGCATAGATAGAACGGGCTCGTCGCGCTGATCGATTTAGACATCTTATTTGTCGAATTTGGAGTTGTAGATTTAAAGTTATTAATTAATTAAGAAAAGGCCTTTTTATTGTAATTTTAATCATCTCGAAAATTTAAAGTGTTCAAACATTATTTTGAAAGGCATATTTGAAAACCTCACATTTTTCTGATTCAAAAACATATATCATTTGTATTATATGGATTTATAATTTAAAAGTTATTTTAAAAAAAGATTTGAATTTATATTTAAACATTTTCTGAAATTGTTTTTAAAATAGAGAAACAGATGGACTTTTTACACCCAGACAGCACTAGTCCCAGCCACAGACAGGTGGGCCAGCGCTGACTGTGCGGGAACGACGTGCAAAACCTTTTTACACCGGCATAGAGGCTAGCCCAGGAGACCGACAGGTGGGTCCAACGGGGCCGCGGGTCCACTTCGCGCGTGGCCAGCCGGTGGGCAACACGTGGTGGATCCGGGACTGTGGGTTAGGGTTTTCGGAACCTGGGGGCTTTTGTGCTAAAGAGTTAGAGGGGCTGTCTGGTGGGACCCGATGGATTGCGGGTTAAGCAGCCAAAAAGCACAGGGGGGTAGGTGCAAAAGGGGCGATGTCTACTGTGGATCTTCTCGCGCTGTCTGTCGAACTGACGGACGCGTGGCGCGGTGCAGCGCAGTGGGGGCTCAAACCGGGGACCTAGGGCACGCGCGCGGAGGCGGTAGCCACTGCGGCTAAGGGGGGTTGATGTTGTGCTTTTGCTGCGCGGCCAAGTGTAGCATCTGCAGCGCAACGTCGGGGTGACGAGCGCGAGCGCGGTGCATCAAGAGTGTTTGGCGATTTGCGCGGCACGACTAGGGAGCAGATCGGTGAGGGGAGATGTCTGGGAGGACCGGGCGCTCACCGTGGGGCATCGGTGGTGGTGGAACGGAGAGAGGCGCGGCCGATCGCCGGAGAAGCAGAAGCACCACCAGATTAGGGTTTGTCTCGGGCGTCGGCGTGTGCGGCCGGAACAGGGCATCTCCTCGCTGGCGTGTACGGGGCGACGCAGGGGTGCATGCTGGTCCTCCTTGACACCCGAGATCGCCACGCCACCGGCGGTGACGGCGAGGGGAGGTGAGGTCGACGGCGGTCAGAGTTGGAGAAGAGCGAGGCAGGGGAGAAGGGGAGGCAGAGGCGAGGCCCTGGAGATCTGGGGCTGCTACCAGACGAGGGAGAGGGGGTAGATAGGGACGGGAGAGAAAGAGAGGTTGCCGTGGGGGATCGGGGTGGAGAACAAGAAAAGGTGGCTCGGGTGTCACCTTCCCTCCTTCCTCACATGCTGAGCATGGGGAGGCCAGGCAGGCAGCTGCAGGTGGGCCAGGGCGAGGTTGAGGAGGGGCAGCAGGCTCGGGTGTGGGGCCAGCATGGCAGGGAGAGAGAAAGAAAAGAGAGGCTCGGGTGGTGGGGTAGCTTGGCATGGAGCTAGGGTTAGCCTCGACCAGGTTTAGGAGGGCTCGGGTTAGGGTTGGTGAGCTAGGTTAGGGAGGGTTAGCTAGGCCAGGTTAGGGGGGGTGCTTCAGCATGGAGGTAGCTCATAGGGTGGTGGTGTGGTGATGGTTAGAGTAAGGTTGGGGTTAGGGTTTAGGGTAGGGAGGAGGTTAGGCCTAGATTAAAGTGGGGTGAGGTGGTGATTAGCGTTTGAACATGCACAAGACAAGATCAAGCAAGTAGAAGTGGTGAGATGAAGAGGTAGGGTAGGGCTAGGGTTTTGGCATGGTTCCACATGATCATGCATGGAGGCATACACACATGAGGGGTGATGAGGGTGGAAGGTGGAAAGGAAAAGGTGGTGAGGATCTCGATGAAGAAAAAGGGCTGCACTCAAAATTCCAAGTAAAACACAAAGGATAGAAGGGTGGTGATTTGCATGGCTCATGCATGGGCATTAAATGCCATGTTTTATTCTTGTGAAAACAATAATAATGTATCATGGCATTATTCCTATGCATTACCAAAATGTGGAGTAAAGGCCAAGCAAAAGAATTTAAATGAAAGTTCCAAGTGGAGTAGATGGAGATGATCATATTTGATTATAATTGGGACTTGCTAGTGTATATATTCCACTAGATGTTCAATAGTCCCAAAAATATCCCAACATGAGCATAAATCCATAATAATCCATATGAAAGCTAGGAAAAGGAGCACTACTCATAATGCATGCAAAGGTGGCTCCACATATCAATAATGTGAAACAACATGATGCTAATATGAGAGCATGTGGAAATAGAATTGGATCCATCCCAACCCACATGAGCTAGAGGTAAAACCCAATAAAGTGCAAAGCTCATATTTAGTTGGATGGTGGAATTATAAGGTGGTGACAGAGAAAGGTGATGGAGTTGAATAAATATATGCCCCCAACTCAACTTGGGCATCAAGCATTTATCAAGAACCAAAAACAATATATGAAGAACCAAAAACAATATATCAAGAGCCAAATACAATTAATCATGCATATGAGAGAAGAACCAAATGGAGAAGGGTTTTATATGATGCTCAAATGCAAGGTGGCATGATGACATGAGCATGATATAATTATGATGCAACAATTATATGTAGGAAGTAGCCATTATATAGATTAGGCTAGTAGCATTGCAATTGTTAGACAATTGGGATGCTACAAAGGTGATTCGGATCCAGAGGAGTGCATGATTCTTGCTGGCAACTTCATCAACACTACCATCACCTAGGCCAAGGAGATAGCCCAACCCCTAGACATCACTATCAAGGCAGCAGACTCTGCAGCCAAATACTCGGAAATCCTGCACCGAGCCCTCGAGAAAGTCAAGAGCTAGAAATCTTCTTGCGTCCAAGATGGTGCAAGGATGGCCTTGTCTTTGGTCAAGGCACACTACAATGATGCTAACAAGGGCCTGATAACCTCTGGCATGCCAAAGTTTTACGAGGAAGGGAATGAAATTGATAGCGATGCTATATGGAACTCCCTCACCGGCTACGACACCAAGGTTGCCAATATGGTCAAGGTGGACGTCTACATGCATGCGGAGGAGATGGACAATGAGCCGACATCTTCAGAGTCTAGCCCACACGCCTCCGAGTTTGATGAACTTTCCAGGCCCGGTTTTCTTGCAACTGATGATGTAGTTGCAAAGTCCCCTACAGCGGAGCCATAAAAACGTTGTTGTATTAAATGTATCTCTACAATGTTTATGCGGAAAAACTTATGTAAGTAAAGCAGAAAACTTAGCTGCAAGCCTCCTTCTACTTTACTAGATCCAGGATGTATATATTTTTTAAGCAAGTGCTGACTTATCCATTATTCTGGTTCGTATACTTGACCTTTCGTAAGACGGAAGATTCGCAACACATAACCATGCTCTCAGGCAATGAGGCTTAATAGGACCATCAAGAACCTAAGAGCAAAATCGTCAGCTTTGAGTGCCGAAAAGTCACTACTCCAGAATCCACATAAAAACATCAGAAAACATGTATACCAGAAAACTTAAGCTAACACCCATAGGTGGAATTTTCACAAGTGCAAAAGCAAACTTGCGCATAAAAGGTTTATACTCCCTCCGTTCCTTAAAATAAGGTGTATAGTTTTTGTGAAAAAAATCCATAATACAAGGTGTATAGAGAATTTTGGGATTTGTTCCTCTTATATAGGAGGCAATTAATCCGATCAGGAGAGAGAGGATACCCAGATTTCATATGTTCTCTCTATATCACGTCAATCACCTGGGGTATTCACGTCCTAAACCAACGAAATTTTCCCTCCCATGTTGTGCGCTAATATTCGTGCAAGAAAACTATATACCTTATATTAAGGAATAGAGGGAGTATGATCCAAAAATGAACAACTAAAGGAGCTAAAAGACTCAGAAAATATGAGTGAACCAAATGCTTTATTTCATCAATCATATAAGGTACTTATTACATAATATAAAAGATGCTAAGTGTAAAAGGGGCGTAGCTATGTTATGTTCCATGGCCGATCTGTCTCTGGGAAATCATCATCAGAGTCATGTTGCTTGCGCTTGAGCTTTTTGTCCTATCTTTCAACTTGCGAATATCGACGAGGGAATAGGAACTATTGAGCAATGTTTTGCTTATGACGAACGGTCCTTCCCAAGGCAAGGATAATTTGTGTGATTTTTCTTGCTTGAGTCGAAGAACCAAATCCCCTTCTTTAAATGAGTGATGCCTGATGTGGCGACTATAATAGACACATAGCTTCTGCTGGTAGATGGCGGATCTCTGGCATGCCAGCACATGTTCCTCTTCGAGCAGGTCCACAGATAAGCGTCTAGATTCTTCAGCGTCATCTTCATCGTAAGCGGCGAGTCTTGGTGCATCATGGAGGATGTCAGATGGTAGGACAGCTTCTGCTCCATAAACCATGAAGAAAGGGGTCAAGCCGGTAGATCTGTTGGGTGTTGTTCGTAAACTCCACAATACAGATGGCAATTCCTCCGCCCAGGCTCTAGCTGCTCTATGTAGCGGTGCTTCTAAGCGTGGCTTGATTCCTTGCATAATTAGTCCATTGGCCCGTTCAACTTACCCATTAGACTATGGATGTGCCATAGATGCCAGGTCAAGACGTATGTCTTTGTCATGATAATACTCCTCAACTTCTCCGAGAGACAAGTTTCTGCCATTGTCAGTGATGATGCTATGTGGGAGACCGAATCTCACCACTAGATCCCGGAAAAATTTCAGGGTTGTTGCCCCATCGATATTTCTAATGGGTTTAGCTTCAATACATTTAGTGAACTTATCCACTGCTACTAGCAGATGCGTAAATCCACAAGGTGTTGTTTGCAAAGGTCCAACCATGTCAAGCCCCCAGACTGCAAATGGCCAAGTAATTGGTATTGTTCGTAGTTCTTCAGCTGGTACATTTGGTTGCCATGCATAAAACTGACACCCCATATAGGTCAGCAGAAGCTTGTCGGCGTCCGTCTTGGCAGTCAGCTAGTAGAATCCTTGTCGGAAGGATTTTTCCACCAACGACCGGGGAGCGGCATGATGCCTGCAATCTCCGAGATGTATTTCTCTAAGGATATCCATACCTTGTTGCTGGGAGACGCACCGTAGGAAAACTCCCGTGGTACTTCTTTTGTATAGTTGGCCGTCAATGACGACGTAGCCATCTGATCTGTGTACTATCTGCCGGCTTTCGACTTCATCGGCAGGCAATGTTCCGTCTTGAAGGTAGTCCATGAACGGTTTCGTCCAAGTTGGAGAGGTCGCTGTTACTGCATTAACAAATGAGTCTACTCTATCCGGGTTGTCGGGGTCCGCTCCTTTCACGGATGGGGTCCGCAAATGCTCTAGGAAAACACCTGGCGGAATTGGTCGGTGAGCTGATCCAAGCTTAGACAGCAGATCTGCCGCCTCATTGTCCTCCCTTTTTACATACTTGACTTTGTAGCCGTTGAAGCACTTGGCTATCTCGTCTACTTTGTCTCAATATGTCGCAATCATAGGGTTCCACGCATTCCAGGTGCCAGCCACCTGCTGGGCAACCAAGTCGAAATCTCCACAGCAAACTATGCGCTTGATGCCAATATCCTTGGCTATGCAAAGTCCGTGAATGAGGGCCTCATACTCCGCCATGTTGTTGGTAGCGTTGAAGTGGATCTACAGGGAGTATTGCAACTTCTCTCCTGTTGGTGACTATAGTAATACACCAGCCCCCGAGTCATTGAGCAGCTTGGATCCATCAAAGTGCATGACCCAGTACTCTAGCTCCGGTACAGGAGTGTTTTTTGGTAGTTCTGTCCAATCTGCGATGAAATCCTCCAATGCTTGAGATTTGACAGCATTGCGCCTCTTGTAGGTGATTTCAAAGGCGGTCAGTTTAATGCCCCACTTTGCCACCCTTACTGTGGCGTCACTGTTGTTGATAATGTCGGACAGTGGAGCCTTGCTCACTACTGTGATGGGGTGCTCCTGAAAATAATGCCTTAGATTTCATGAAGCAAGGAAAACTCCATAAGCTAGCTTCTGGTAGTGTGGGTAATGCTGCTTGGATTCCGTTAAGACCTCACTTACATAGTAAACATGTCACTGAACTCCATGCTCGTGCGTTGGCTCCTTGCACTCCACCACGATGCCGATGCTTATAACCCGGTTGGTTACCGCCATGTATACTAACATAGGCTCCATTGACTTTGGTGATGCAAGTATTGGTGCGGAGGAGAGTATTCTCTTCAACTCCTGCAGTGCTACATCTGCTTCGTCCGTCCATATGAATTTTTCCACCTTATTGAGAAACTTGTAGAGCGGTATAGCCTTCTATCCAAGTCGGATGATGAGCCGGCTTACTGCTGCCATGCATCCTGTGAGCCTCTGTATGTCCTTCAAGCACGTCGGACGTTTGATGTCGAGGATGGCCTTGATCTTCTCTGGGTTGACCTCAAATCCATGATGCGAAACGATGAAGCCTAACAATTTGCCTGATGGCACCCCGAAGACACACATCTTAGGGTTAAGCATCATGTTGTACATCTGAAGATTGTCAAAGGTCTCCTGCAAGTCGACGATGAGACCGTTTGATTTCTTTGACATCACTGCAATGTCGTCCACGTAAGCATCTACGTTGCGACCTATTTGGTCGTGTATGCAACACTGCATCGTCCACTGGTATGTAGCACCAGCGTTTTTCAACCCAAAGAGCATCGTGGCATAGCAGTATGTGCTATAAGGTATGATGAATGCAGTGGCCAATTGGTCCGACTTTCGCATCTTGATTTGGTGGTACCTTGAGTATAAATGGAGAAAACATAGAAGTTTCAAGCCAGCTGTTGAGTCAATAACTTGGTCAATGCGAGGCAAAGCAAATGGATCCTTCGGGCACGCTTTGTTCAAGCTGGTGTAATCAACACACATTCTTAATTCTTTGGTTCCCTTTTTGGGAACAAGTACAAAATTTGCCACCCATTGGGTGTGAACGACTTCTCGGATAAAACTAGCCTTAAGTAACCTAGCTATCTCTTTGCCTATAGCCCGTCGTCTTTCATCACCGAAGCGTCGTAGAGGTTGTTTCCTGGTTTTGCCTTAGGATCGATGTTTAAGCTATGCTCGGCAAGTTCCCTAGGTACACCCTTCATGTCGGCAGGTTGCCAGGCAAAGATGTCCCTATTCTCACGGAGGAACTCGATGTGCGTGCTTTTGTATTTGGAATCTAAGTTCGTGCCAATGGCGGTGGTTGATGGCTCGGTGTTGATGTAGAGCTCGTTGGGAACCCCAAGAGGAAGGTATGATGAGCACATCAGCAAGTTTCCCTCAGTTATGAAACCAAGGTGGTGTGGCCGGCCCCCGGCCCTTTTCCGTCTCGTATTCTGGTATATGATGACTTCCGGAAAAATAGGCACTTTGGCTTTTGTCCCGTCCAATTCCGAGAATATTCATTTTTTGACTTTCCTGGAACCAAAAATAGCAGAAAACAGGCAGCTGGCATTGTGTCTCTTGTTAATAGGTTAGTCCAAGAAATCATATGAAAAGTACTCCAAAGTGTGGACAAAACACAAGAAAGTGGATAAAACTAAGCATGGAACATCAAAAATTATAGATACATTTGCAATGTATCAACATCCCCAAGCTTAACTCATGCTCTTCCTCGAGTAGGTAAGTGATAAAAAGAAAGAATAATTTTTGAGGTGACATGCACCATCAAAGACTTGATCAAAGTATTTGTAAAACATTCAAAGCCGGGATCATAGTACTTCAATCATAACATGAAAGACAAAGTTCTAGCAATAAGACAAAGAAACTATGATGCAACATGAAAAGGCACAAACAAAAGATTCATGAATAACAATGCTTTGCAAGACGTTTGTTTGTTTCACATAAAGAAAACATAGCATAATAGTATTCAGCTTGTCCCTCACAGAGTAGCAAATATAAATTCATAGGACACCTTCAAAGTTCATAAGAGTGACTAGATACAAATAGTTTAAAACAAGAAATATCAAGATATGCATCAATCAACTAGTCTTGGGACAATGCACATAGAACTAAGAATGGCCACTATGCTCTCAAAGTACGTGCATAAAGATAGAAGGTGGAGACTCAATATAATGGTGGAAGAAAGGCCTTCATAGAAGGAAGTAGGGATTCAAGTCTCATAAAGAGCTTCCAAAAATTATGGTACTTATAGCTTCGAGCTCTCATTGCCCCTATCACAAGCATCTTGAAGTGATTAAGGTTAAAGTGAACAAACTATGGTGTATATGCTTGACGAAGTATAAGTCAGAAATCTCATGTCCCTTGTATACGAGGGCTGCTCCTCATGCTACTCAAGTTTAGTCACCAGTAAGTTCTTGTCATCGTAAGTACATGTGTATCATAGAGAACCGCCAACGGGGTACCCCTTGCCCAATGATATGGAAGAATCCCCATATCAAAATGACAAGGCAAGTAGACAACGAGCATCTCAGCAATCTTCTTATTTACCATGGGAATATGGTGCTTTTTTCTCTCTTTCCTCTTTTCATAATATTTTTTTTCTTGTTCTCTTTTTTCTCAATATAGGACTCTTTTTTATAAGAAGAATGCTTCATAGACAGCTCATTATGGTTACGCTGCAGGTTTCCACCATGTCAGCATGGATTAGACCTGCGGCCAAGGCGTTTCTCTAACACATATACATAACTCCATGGACTTACAAGCTCCCCTTTCATTTCACACCGATGACATCCATATACAAAAGAGCATGAAATCAACTAGGTATAAGTACCAAGTGCAATGTTGAAAGCGTTCCCCATGAAAGCATGGTTTTGCTAATTCCCAACAAATAAGTGCAAGCATATACAACATAGACGACACAATGGTTCAAGTTTATTAAGAGCAAGAAAAGTAAAGTGTGCCATCAAGTTCGTGAGAGCTTTAATCAATAGTTTTCTCATAACAAGTTTAATTCGGAAGGTAAACAAAAACATGAATATACTTGGAATAGCATAAGCTAGTAGGTAGGTATGGTGGACTCTTTGGAATAACTTGGTTTAGGGAGTTGGATGCATGAGCGGAACTCATACTTGGTTGTGGAGGCTAGCAAAAGACTGGGAGCGACAAACTAAGAGAGCAATAATGGCCATAATCATGCAGAGCGACAAAACATCAATGATAAAAGCATAAAGTGATACTACAAGTTGAAAACTAAAGGATCATAAAGGCTTATGGTGACTTGAGATAGTCATAACATGGTGTGAGCATGCGCCAAGTCAACCCAAATAAAGCATCAAAGGATAATACCACTATACTATGCTTTAATATGCTAAAACAACGCATGATTCATCCAAGGCACATTAATCAATCTCAATTGTTTATAACAAGTCATGCTACAGCAAAGAATACTAAGCATAAAGCCAAAACAATATCAAGCATGGCATGACAAAGCATAGGCCACAGTCAAAAACGAGCTCTTTTTACCACATAAGCATGAACTTTCCTACTCTTTTCCAAACCAAACTATTTGAAAACCAATGTATGAAAGAGGGGGTCCAACCAATTTATTCAGCAAACTAAGCAAACCAAGCAAACGAAAAACCAAAACGAAAATGAAAAAAAAGATGACGCTCCAAGAACAACACAACTGTGCATGAAACAATAAAAATGAAGCGTCTGGAAGAAACCTAGAATTTTATTGATGAAGAGGGGGATGCCTTGGGCATCCCCAAGCTTTGACGCTTGTACTTATTGGATATTTCTTGGGTTGACACGCGTGGCATCCCCAAGATTGATCTTTAGTCCATCCTTCATCTCATTACTCATTCCTTCCATACACCTGAAATTTTTCCTTCATACAAAACTTCACACAATCTTTATTAGCAACATTAGTGCACTCAAGATAATAGGTCTTAAGGTTCAGTTCTAACACCAATAAACTTCCATTAGAACACTAGCTACTGAAGCACTTCTATCAAAAAGCTCAATTCCCCAAAAGAACTCAAAAAAGGAACCAACAAGAAGCAAATGCATAAAATGGCAGAAATCTATCAAAACAGACCAGCAGGTAAAGACGAATTTTTTCGATGACCTTCTGTTGCTCAAATCAAAAATTGTTGAACTAATGAAAGTTAGATAACAACTTGGGGCAGAAACACAATTCACGCCTCAAAAAGACGTTCAGAGATTTTACACGATTTTTTACGGTGAAGCATAGAAATCTGTTTCAGGACAGCAACTTTCCCAATCATTACTTCTCTCTCATTAGAGGTTACCCTTGGTACAAAAAGCAAATAAAAAGAATAAGGAGCGGTTATTACTGAAGTAATAACTTCCAAGACTCATCTAAAACTTTTGGGTTATCTCCCAATAAGTACTTTTCTTTAACGCCTTTAAGTTAGGCGTGATAGTTTGAGGAGATGCTCACATAAGAAATATGAATTGAAGTAAAAGAGAGCATCAAGAAGCAAATTCAAAACACATTTAAGTCTTACCCACTTCCTATGCATAGGAATCTTGTGAGAATATAAATCAAATAAGCACATAGTAATAAGAATGGGTGGATAAAACAAGAGCAACTTCAAAACTTTCAGCACATAGAGAGGTGTTTCATTACCATGAAAACTTCTACAACCATACTTTCCTCTCTCATAATAATTTTCAGTAGCCTCATGAATAAACTCAACAATATAACTATCACATAAAGCATGCTTTTCATGATCTACAAACACTAGAGCTTTATTATAAACATTTTCAAAAGAATCCTCAGGAACATGGCATTCGTCCATCTTTGGTAATAATGGGGGACAATCAAATAATGTAAGGGGTAAAGAGATACTCTCATTAGAAGGTAGGGATGGGTAGATCCATTCTTCCTCCTCTTGATCATCACTCTCCTCCTCTTTTTCATCCAATGAGCTTCCAGTTTCAGCAATTTCTTCTTCCATAGGCTCCTGCAAGGCATTAGTCTGTTCCATTGGTGGAGAGCATCTATTAAGATATTCAAGAATATAGCCATTTTCTTCCTTGTAATTATCAAAGCAAAATTGAAGTATATCATAAACCTCATATTTATAAGGTGAATCATCAGTATTTTCAAGCAAACTAGCAAGTTCAAATGCACCCTTCCAAGCAATAAATTCTTCAATTTGTTCCACATCATAAAAGTCACAATTCCCTTTAACATAAGAAAATATGGTAACATTATCATTATACTCACACTGAAAAGGGAGGTGTGTATACCTCCTACAGCAACAAGATTTATCAAAGCAATACGTAACATTATAAGTAGAGCACACGTTTATAGCAATGGTATACAATTTATCAATTTGTTCCCAAAATTGTTTCCCTTTTTGTGACAAGCGGTGTTCCTTATAATAATATTTTTGTTCTTCTGTGAAACCACCTTGCCAATAAGATTCAGTTTCAAAGAAACCAACCATTGATAGAAAGCATGATAAAGCAAGACAATAACAGACCAATGAAAATAACAACTATAGAAGGAACTATTTTTTGTGTGTTTTTGATAAAGAAATAAGCAAACAAAGCAAAAAAGAAACTAAGCAAAACAAAAACAACAAAGTAAAGAGATTGGTTACGAGGGACTCCCCTTGTGAAGATGTCCTTGACTCCCCGGCAACGGTGCCAGAAAAATGCTTGATGGCTCGGTGTTGATGTAGAGCTCGTTGGGAACCCCAAGAGGAAGGTATGATGAGCACAGCAGCAAGTTTCCCTCAGTTATGAAACCAAGGTTTAATCGAACCAGTAGGAGCAAGGAAACACCCCAAAGGTGTTGCTAGCTGAGCCTTGGCAGGGCGCACTACCGGTGCTAGTAGCAACGTGGAGACCTACACAACACAACCATAGAACTCTGTCCCCAACTTACGATGAGGTTGTCAATCTCACCGGTTTTGCTGAAAACAAAGGATTAAACATATCGAATGGAAGGAAGTAGTAGTTTGTAGAAAGTAAACACAAAGCAGTAAACAGTTTATAGATTGTATGTAAAAGAAAAGGACCGGGATCCATAGTTCACTAGAGGTGGCTCTCCTTAAGATAGATAACATGCTGGGTGAACAAATTACAGCGGGGCAATTGACAAAGATCGAGAAAGCAATACATGCATAATGACTCCTTTGGAACTTGATTGGGCATTACAACATTATACATAGACCGCCATCCAACTGCATCTATGACTAATAATCCACCTTCGGGTTATCATCTGAACCCCCTCTAGTATTAAGTTGCAAGCAACAGATTATTGCTTTATGAATTGCGTGTAAAGTAAACAATATGATTGTTCTATGAACAAAGGATTGTTGTTTTCTCCCTAGTAGCAACAACACATCTAGTACCTTAGAGATTTCTGTCACTTCCCCAGATTACCAGAGGCATGAACCCACTATCGAGCATAAATACTAACTCTTGGAGTTGCTAGCATCTACTTGGCCAAGATAGCTACTAACAACGGAAAGCATGCAAGATCACAAATAACAAATACATGATAGAATCAATAATCAATCTGAAATAGCATCTCAATATCCATCGGATCCCCGCAAACACAACATGCAGAATTACAAATAGATGATCTTGATCATGAATGGAGCTCACAAGATCTAAACATGAAAGCACAAAGGAGGAGAACCAGCCATCTAGCTACTACATGGATCTGTAGTCCAAGGATGAACTACTCACGCATTACACCGGAGGCTTGCATGGTGATGAAGAAGGCCTCCAGGGTGAATTCCCCTCTCCGGCAGGGTGCCAGGAAGAGCTTCAGATCCCTCCCGATCTAGGGATGGAGATGACGGCGGCTACAGACTCTTTCGTGGATTTTTGATTGGGTACTTAGGGTTTTCGTCCCGAGGGCATCTTATAGGCGGAAGGAGAGGCCAAGGGGGTGCTGGGGTCGGCCAGACCACCCCCTGGCGCGGGCCAGGCTTGGCCACACGGCCAGGTGGTGTGGCCGGCCCCTAGCCCTTCTTTGTCTCGTATTCTGGCATCTGATGACTTCCGGAAAAATAGGTACTTTGGCTTTTGTTCCGTCCAATTCCAAGAATATTCATTTTTTGACTTTCCTGGAACCAAAAACAGCAGAAAACAGGCAGCTGGCACTGTGGCTCTTGTTAATAGGTTAGTCCAAGAAATCATATGAAAAGTACTCCAAAGGGTGGACAAAACACAAGAAAGTGGATAAAACCAAGCATGGAACATACAAAATTATAGATACATTTGCAATGTATCAGTCGTCTTGGAGGAATCTCCTTTGACATGCTCCACCTGCTTGGTCTTGATGGCGGCCATGGCAGCGGGTTCGGAGTCAGAAATCTGCTTCTTCGAAGCCGGTGATGACTGCAAGTGCACAAATCGTTTGTAGCAAGTTTCGAAATTAAGATATCGATCCCACAGGGAGAAGTAGGCGAAAGACTAAAATGCTTTTAACTAAAACTAAATGAAGTACTTAAGGAATAATTTTGAGATGCAAGAAAAGTAGAATTATTTTTGGGTTTTTGATTGAATGAAGCAATTAAAGTAAAGTAAAACTTAATGCAAAAAGTAAGAATCGCGTGTGTAAAAGGCTTGGAACTACAATAGGGAAAACACGTTCTCCGGTAGTGGTGGATACACCGCTAGAAATTTAGACTAAGCAATCAAGATTATTATAACAAATATTCTCATGATATGTATGTATGTGGGAGGAGCTCCATATATGGACAAATAGGCAGCAACCACTGCTCACATCATCCTTCATAACCACAACTAACAGATAAACGACATCAATCGTATTATCCCGCTATTAAGGGATTTCTCCCATGGCATGGACATGACTTTATGAGTTCTCCTTGTTTCCCCAAGTTAGTACATAAATAATGACAACAGTTTTATAGTCACAGTAAGTGCTATCATCCCTCCGTCTACCAACAAGTAATCCCCTTCATCATGTCCCCATAAGAGGAAAATATTAAGGAGGTGCACAACTCCCAACATCAAGATGAAGACAATGAACACATACACATAACGATGTACAACATAATAATCTCTATCTTGTCTCAATCATATGCTAGGGTTTGTCCATCTCTCCAAGAACTAATGATCTACTCAGACATGGAGGCAATCAACATCATGGCAATGGTAATGGAAACAATTGTAAACGAATAGTTCTTGTATAAAGTCACAACAAGTACAAAAATTACAACAAGATATAGATGGAGTGAAGATGGGATGGATGGAGATGATGGTGGTGGAGCGGTTGCTGAAGATGAAGATCAATGCTTTGGCCTCCCAGATCTATGTAGGGCAAAGATGGATCGCTTGGGCAAGTTCTCCTCCAAATTCCTTCCGAAGGTGAGGTTTTTAGCGATTTCTGGGTTTTCTGTATGTCGTCTCACCGATCCAGTTGCACGGGGTTAAACTATTTGTGGAGGCGGTGGCGGCGACAACTACACGACCGGAAAATTATTCCCGCTGTATAGTTGGTTGTCAAACCTTCTGGATGCCTTGATCGCTTCGGGTTTTCTTCAGGTGTAATTGATATTTCCCAATTAAGCAATTTACGTAGTTTTTGAATCCTTTTATCCCTAATACAACTGCTCCAAGAATTGTGTCCATTGTATCCATCATCTGTCCTGATCCTGGTGAAAATAGACATAAAATGTGCGCACGAACACCGTAAAATACCAAGATCCTACCACTATAATGCAAAACAACAATATAAAACATGATGCAAATATGCACTCATCAACTTCCCCAAGCTTAGACTCTTGCTCGTCCCGAGCAAGGATATCTTAGTGAATGTGATCCTCATATTCATGAAGCTGAGTCAATAAAATAAATGAGGCAATTGCAGCATGTGTTTATCCTATAAGATACATAGGAATGAGTTCATGAATAGTACCTTACTCAAACCATCTAAATAATATTAGCAGGCTTCCACACCTTAATGATCAATAGTTCACAAAAGATGAATCTCAATCATGATGTAAAAGTATTCAGTTCGACCGAATGAGTTAGCGAGGTAGTCCCAATTGTTTTAGGATTAGCATATTCACTTGGGATTCAAAATCTCAAAACATCTCTTTGTCTTACTATAGTATAGTGGTATATGCCTATTTTCTCTTTGCACATTCGCTCTTTTTATCCTTATATATATATATATGCCCACACTTTTGTTTAAGTGATGTGCAAAGAAGCTAGCATACATTCCACTTCATGTAGGAATTCAAAGTTTATTGATCTCAATTACCAAATTCCAATTGTATATGAAGCATCGTTATGACTTGAAGACTCTACCTCGACTTATTCTCACTCTATTTTGATAGCACTTTTAATTTTTTCTCTATTCGAGGTTTCTTTCTCAACTTGACTAATCAGATTATTTTTACTTTCGTAAATCAAACCATGAACTTAAAACATATCGATTTAAATCATATTTTTATGTTCCATTAATACCAATGGTGTGGAAGACTCCTATTGCTATCATCAACTACAAGTAAAATTATACTCAAGCCATTCATATATCCAATAAGACAAGCACAAACTCAATAATGCTCCGTGTATGATAATAAACTCGGAATTTCACAAATGGGATTGGCTATTCCTTAAGGGAATTCAAATGATGCAAGCTTTATTTCTAAGCTCGAACTAATGCAAAACTAAAATAGTAATATATAATTTATAAGATAGATTACAAGGTCTTAAAGATCTCCCCAAGCTTGGAATCAAGCTAGGTGGGATCAAATAACCCCTTGTTGGGACCTATTCCTCCTCCTGGGTGGCAAGAGTATTACCTTCTTCCCCTGTGTTGCAAAATTTAGCCATGCTTTCAAGGCGGATGCTGAGCTCGGCCATGTTGTATTGAAGCTTCAAAATTTTCTTCTAGAGGAATTTCTTCTCATCTGTCAACTCAAAAAATAGTTTTAATCAAGAAACCAACTCTACCATCGATGTCATTGACCTTTTTCTCAAGGTCCTTGCTCATCATCCAGTAGGAGTCAATTCCTTCTCCAATTGTTTCAACACATGCTTTCGAGGCCTTTTCCAACTGATAGATCTTATCATGAATCTCATCTTGCCGCACCTTCTTAGATTTAGAGGAGGTTTATAATAAGATCATATGTTGTGACGATAGGGATTAGGGATATACTCATCCTTGTTCTTTCCCTGTTCTGCTTGCCTCATCATCTCCATCCTTCATGGGAACATGTCCTCCCAGTTTGGGAGAGGCTTGATCTCCGGGCTAGATGATGATGATTATCCTTTAGGTTCTTCTTCTTCGATTCTCTTCACAGGCTTCTCTTATTTCTTCCTCCAAATCTTGTTGACATGGAAGGCCTACACGGATATTGTTAGAAGGGGCTTCTATAGGGATGGCAAGGATTTTTGAGGCTGGAGGCTGTAGCTCTATGAAAACTTAATGAAAAAGGTTAGATGCGATCAACTTTAAAAGGGGTGGTCGAAAACCCTAACTGCAGTCTGTAACGAGTGACCATACAAGCGCGGCCCGTATAGGTCCCGCCGTATAGTTATGAACCAACTATAGATTTTTATTCTATGGTGGAACCAACTATACGGCCGGAACTATACGGGCAGGAATTTTTATTCCCGCTGTATAGTTGGTCGTTAAACCTTCTGTACTCCGAATAATTTTTTTGGAGATGGGTTGATATCTATACGACGGTAACTATACGGGCGGAACTTTTATTCCCACCGTATAGTTGGTCGTTAAACTATCAATACCTAGAAAAGGATTCTGACGAAGCCATCGTTATCTATACGACGGCAACTACACGGCCGAAATTTTTATTGTTGCCGTATAGTTGGTCGTTAAACCTCCAATACCTTTTGTAAACGAAAGGGCTGATGTTGAAACAACTATACGACCGCGACTATACAGCTGGAATTTTTATTCCTGCCGTATAGTTGGTCGTTAAACCTTCTGGATCCACCAAAAAATTACCTGCTTCTCTGAGAATTCTTTATTAATCTAAAACTTAATGGAATATCAAGTTTTGATAGAAAAAGGATAGCTTAAATTTTTGAGCAATATTAACATCCCTTGAAAGGGATTTTAGCATTATCAATCTTCTTTTTCTTCGCTAGAGCTTTAGATGTTCCTTA
The DNA here is from genome assembly GCA_916181665.1 of Avena sativa. Taxonomy (NCBI): domain Eukaryota; kingdom Viridiplantae; phylum Streptophyta; class Magnoliopsida; order Poales; family Poaceae; genus Avena; species Avena sativa. Next base: position 359,798,643 of record OV702290.1, on the reverse strand, counting down.
TTTAACATAAGATCAACTAAAACTTAATTGAAATTTTAGAAACTTACTCAAACCTTTATTTCGCATGGGTTGCCTCCCATGAAGCGCTCTTTTATGGTCAATATCTTAACCATAGTGTTTCTCATTTTGTCTCAATTCCATCCTTCTTGCAGTTGCCATTTCTTGTATATCTTTGCTTAATCACCTCTTATGGGGTGATCACTTGTATGGTGACTGCACTTATATCTTATTTTGCTCGATAATGCTTCAAGCATTGTCCATTTACCACCCACGAAAGAGAGGGTGTTTTTCCCTGGAGCTTCACTTCTCTCGATGAATAAGCTTCTTCAACTATATAGGGGCCTTCCCACTTTGATCTGAGCTTACCTGGAAACAACTTAAGACGAGAAATATAGAGCAACACCTTGTCTCCACTTTTAAAGGTCTTATTTTCTATTTTTCTATCATGCCATCTTTTCACTTTTTCTTTAAACAATCTAGCATTCTCATAAGCCTCACTTCTAAACTCATCTAAAGCAGGAATATCTAATACACATTTTCTCCCGTTGCTTTAAGATCATAGTTTAGGTTCTTGATCGCCCAAAAAGCTTTGTGTTCCAATTCTAAAGGTAAATGGCATGCCTTACCGTATACCATCTTATAAGGTGTCATACCCATTGGATTTTTAAACGCAGTACAGTATGCCCATAGAGTGACATTTAACTTGTATGACTAATCTTTTCTTGATTTGTCCATAGTCTTCTCGAGTATGGTCTTTCATTCTCTCTTGGAGAGTTCCACTTGACCACTCGTTTGAGGATGATATGGTGAAACAACGCGGTGAGCTACTCCATATTTGCTAAGGATTTTCCTGAAAGTTCCTTTCATAAAATGAGAACCACCGTCAGTGATTAAAAATCTAGGAACTCCAAACCTGGGGAATATAAAATCCTTGATCATCTTCACTGAGGCAGCTGCATCTGCATGGCTTGTTGGAATAGCTTCAACCCATTTAGTAACATAATCGACAACAACAAGAATATGAGTGTAACCATTTGATTCTATAAAAGGTCCCATGTAATCCATTCCCCATACATCAAAGGGTTCGATTATAAGAATATAATTCATTGCCATCTCTTGTCTCCTACCTATATTACCCCTTCTTTGGCAAGCATCACAATGTTCTACATACTTGTGTGCGTCCTTGAGCAAGGTAGGCCAATATAATCTGGATTGAAGTACCTTTGCTGCAGTTCGCTTGCTTGCATGATGTCCTCCATATGAACTGTCATGACAAGCTTGCAAAATTGCATTCATTTCATGGTTAGGAACACACTTCCGAATCATTCCGTCAGGTCCATGACGATATAGATACGGATCATCCCGAAAATAATATTTAAGATCATTAAAGAATTTCATTATTTGATTTCTTGTCATACCAGGAGGTACAAATTTTACTTCGAGATAGTTAGCATAATCCGCAAACCAAGGATCAGCAATTTCAACGTTTGCTAAACATTCTCCTGAAAATGACTCATTTATAGATACGGGGTTAGTAATTATTCCCTCCGTCCTAGAGAGATGATCTGCTATTGGATTATCCTTACCCCTCCTATCTACTATTTGCAATCATATTCTTGTAGTAATAAAACCCACCTAATCAACCTGGGTTTCGCATCCTTTTTCACAAGGAGGTGACGCAAAGCTTGGTGATCCGTATGAACTATTACCTTAGAATTAATGATGTAAGATCTAAATTTGTCACAAGCAAAAATTATAGCTAGGAACTCTTTTTTTGTAGTAGCATAATTTTTCTGAATCTTATTAAGAGTTCTACTAGCATAATAAATAACATTTAAATTCTTTCCGTCTCGCTGTCCTAACACAACCCCTAAAGAATAATCACTAGAATCACACATGATTTCGAAAGGTTCATCCCAATTTGGAGATTGCATGATGGGTGCTGAAACTAATTTGTTTTTAAGGTTCTCAAAGGCTGCAATGCAGTCATGACCTAAGTAGAATGGAGTTTATTTCTCAAGAAGGTAGGTGAGAGGCATAGAAGCAAAATCTTTTATAAAACACTTATAAAAACCTGCATGTCCTAGAAACATTTTTAAGTTTTTTATGTCCTGAGGTATTGGAAGATTTTCTATAACATTTATATTAGTTTTATCTATTTCTATACCCTTCTCCGAAACCTTATGCCCAAAAACTTTACCTTGTCTTTCCATGAAACGACATTGTTCCCAATGCAAAACCAAATTTGATTGTCTACATCTCTGCAAAACTTTGGTTAAATTGCAGAGGAAATTATCAAATGTTGTTCCACAAACAACGAAATCATTTGTTAGAACTTCCATAGTCTTTTCAACAAGATCATCAAAGATTTTTAAAACACATTCTTGAAAAGTCACAGCTACATTACATAAGCCAAATAGAATTAATCTATAAGCATATGTGCCATAAGGTCAAGTGAAAGTTGTTTTCTCTCGATCTTTCAGTTGTATAGAAATTTGAGAATATCCATAATAACTGTCAAGAAAACAGAAATAAGAATTATTACTAAGTCTTTCTAAAATTTTATCCATGAAAGGTATAGGTTTATGATTTTTCCTGTCTCACGGTTTAGTTTCCTAAAATCAATGCAAATGCGATATCCAACAATAGGTTTTACAGAAACTAGCTCACCATCCTCATGCATAGCAGCATCAAGACCCCCTTGTCTTGGTATGCAATGAGCTGGGATAACCCACTTACTGTCAGAAATAGGATATATTATGCCAGCATCTAATAAGCATATAACCTCTTTTCTTACTACTTCCTTCATTATCGGATTAAGCCTTCTTTGTTTATCAACTACAGGTTCAGCATCATCAAGCATGGAAATCTTATGTGTTACAATAGATGGATCTATTCCTTTAATATCACTTAGAGTATATCCAAAAACTTCACGATGCTTAATTAAGACCAAAATGAGTTTATTTGTTTCATTTTCTGATAGATTTTTACTAATAATAACAGGACATTTATTTTCATGATCTAAAAACTGATACCTCATATCGTTTGGAAGTTGTTTCAATTCAATTGGTGGAGGTTCTTCATCTCCTTTTCTTACCAGTTCTTCATAGTCATGTGGATTTTGTGCTTTTGGAACTGAATCAAGGTAATCATCCATGTCTTCTCTCTCCTTATCATCTGGTGCTTCCTCCAAATTAATTAGGCTCCTCTCTAATTTATCTTGTGGAGTACTGAAATGAATTGCGGCTAGCTCGGAAGTCACTTTCTCTTCCTTGATATCTTCCACTTCATATGGCCTCTTCTTTAGTTTGGCAAAGTGGAATGTCGTTTCCTCTTCTCCAAACATCATTGAAATAGTCTCCTTCTTACTATCAATTCGATCTTTGGTTATGGAAACAAAAGGCCTGCCTAAAAGAATAAGACAAAAATAATATTGAGGCATATCAACAATATGAAAATCAAGGGGGTACATGGGTGATCCAATAAAGACATAGATATTTTTGATAACACCTTCCGGTTTTGTATTAGTTCTATTAGACAATTTAATAGTAGTGTCTACCGGTTCTACATCTAGATTATTTAAATTGTAGCGAAGTTCCTCATAAAGTGATGAAGGCATAATGTTTATAGTGGAAATCGGCTTACAAATTCCGTATAAGAAAGTTTCTCCACAATATATAGGAGTCATAGGTTTAGAAGTTTCATTACCTCGTACCTTACCTTCGATGAATTCTGATGTTTCAAAGTCTAGCATAACCACTTCATTATCCATTGTTCATGCTTCAATAAGATCCTTCAACATAACATTATTTATATTGGTAGCTTCGGGGTTCTTTTCTGGTTTCTTTAATATTCTCTTTATTTTTTCTTCCTCTTTTTGCTTTTTCTTGATATTCTCTTGAATAGGTGCAGAGGAGAACTCTTCCATTAGCGCACTTTCTCTTGCATGCTTCTTTTCTTCAAGGGGTTTATGGGGTTCCCATTCTGTAGGTACCTGTAAATGCCTTGCATAATTCTCAATATTTTTCTTTATTAAGTAAGAATCAATACCAAGGGTTTTAATCATTGCACAAGTCCTTTCATCTGCAAGAAAATCGTTAACACAAGCATATTTCAGAAAAACTATTCGTAATGTTCTCCTCATTTTTAAGATTTTCTGTTGCCTCCCTCATTTTCATTATTAATTTCCAGGCTTCATCATAGGTATAAGATAGAAAACTACCATTAGAAACGGTGTCTAGGTTCGTTCTATTTTTATTATTAAGCCCTCCATAAAAAGTGTGAGTGATTAACAATTCAGGCAAACGATGATAGGGGTAATTATCTAGATAGCTCTTGTACCTTAGATACCCTTCATACAAACTCTCATCGGGACTATTTTTAAAACTAATAATAATACCTCTCATCCCGTGAGCTTTGCTTTCTGAATAATATTTTGATAGGAAATTGGTTGTCAATTCCATCCAAAGTCCTTGGTGCTTCTACACAAAAAGATCTATACCAGTCGCAAAAATTATTAGAGAGAGTTTGTCTAAACAACTAGGTTTTAACCATATCAAGATTACAGTTGTCGAATATAAAGGAACCAAGAACATATTCAAAGAATTTTAAGTGTCCATATGGACTCTCTTCATCGGTTCCTGCAAATTTCTTAGAGTGTAGTAGTTCAAATAATAAAGGGTGGATCTCAATTCCATCCGGATTTATGATTTTACTAACAGTTATAAACGCATCCATGGGCGGACCCATTTTCTTTACTGCCTCAAGCTAGATTAAATGCTAAGTGTTCTCCATTGTTGCGGTCCTGCAACTTAAATTAAAAATTAGTACAATGAAAGCAAATAACTAAAAGTAAAGTGACTTATAGCGCTAAGCTCCCCGACAATGGTGCCAGAAAATAGCTTGATGACTCCAAGTGCACAGATCATTTGTAGCTAGTTTCGAAATAAAGATATCGATTCCACATGGAGCAGTAAGCGAAAGACTAAAATGCTTTAACTAAAATTAAACGAAGTACTTAAGGAATTATTTTGAGATGCAAGAAAAGTAGAAATATTTTTGGGTTTTTGATTGAATGAAGCAATTAAAGTAAAGTAAAACTTCATGCAAAAAGTAAGAATCGCATGTGTAAAAGAGCTTGGAACTGCAATAGGGAAAAAGCATTCTCAGGGAGTGGTGGATACACCGCTAGCAATTTATACTAAGCAATCTAGATTATTATAACAAATATTCTCATGATATGTATGTATGTGGGAGGAGCTCCATATATGGACAAATAGGCAGCAACCACTGCTCACATCATCCTTCATAACCACAGCTGACAGATAAACAACATCAATCATATTATCCCGCTATTAAGGGATTTCTCCCGTGGCATAGACATGACTTTATGAGTTCTCCTTGTTTCCCCAAGTTAGTACGTAAAGAATAATAACAGTTTTATAGTCACAGTAAGTGCTATCATCCCTCCATCTACCAACAAGTAATCCCCTTCATCGTGTCCCCATAAGAGGCAAATATTAAGGAGGTGCACAACTCCCAACATCAAGATGAAGACAATTAACACATGCACATAATGATGTATAACATAATAATCTCTATCTTGTCTCAATCATATGCTAGGGTTTCTCCATCTCCCTAAGAACTAATGATCTACTCAGTCATGGAGGCAATCAACATCATGGCAATGGTAATGGAAACAATTGTAAATGAATAGTTCTTGTATAAATCCACAACGAGTATGGAAATTACAACAAGATCTAGATGGAGTGAAGATGGGATGGATGGAGATGATGGTGGTGGAGCGGTTGATAAAGATGAAGATCGATGCCTTGGCCTCCCAGATCTGTTTAGGGTGAAGATGGATCCCTTGGGCAAGTTCCCCCTCCAGATTCCTTCCGGAGGTGAGGTTTTTGGCGATTTATGGGTGTTCCGTATGTCATCTCACCGATCCAGTTGCACGGGGTGAAACTATTTGAGGAGGTGGTGGTGGCGCTAACTATACAATCAGAACTATACGGCCAAAAAATAATTCCTGCCGTATAGTTGGTCGTCAAACCTTCTGGATGCCTCGATCACGTCTTTTTTTGGTGTTATTGATATTTCCCAAATAAGAGATTTACGTTGTTTTTGACTCCTTTTCTCCCCAATACAAATGCTCCAAGAATTGTCCATTATATTCATCGTCTGTCCTGATCCTGATGAAAATAGACATAAAATGTGCGCGCGAACACCATAAAATACCAATATCCTACCACTATAATGCAAAACAATAATATTAAACATGATGCAAATATGCACTCATTAGCCGGCATCTCCGAGGCATCCACCTGGTGTTGGATCTCCTGGAATTGTTCACCGTAGAGGACCGCTTCGGCGAAGGCGGCTTCACTCAACTCGCACTCCCTTTCCTTTGTGAAGCTTCCGGCAGCAGTGATGATGCCTTTTGGTCTGGGTATCATGAGCTTGTTGTAAACGAAGCATGGCCTAGTGAGGAAAGAGTGGAAGATGTCGTGTCCAAATATGACGTGGTACACAATCTTGAAGGGCACCACTTTGAAGGTCATGCGCTCTTGGCGTTAATTGTTAACATCACCAAAGGCGACCGGAAGGGTGATGCAGCTAAGGGAATTATCTTGCTGGCCAGGAACGACGCCATGGAACACGGTGTTGATTTTCCTTAGCTGGGTCTTTGTCAAGTTCATCTTGTGTAGTGTATCCAGGTACATGATGTTGATGCTGCTTCCACTGTCCACGAGGAACTTGGTGAACTCACTGCCGTCAATCAAAGGGTTGATGACCATGTCATATTGGTTCTCTATTGGGATGAGTTCTGGGTGATCTTATCTGTCCCAAGTGAATGGAATCTACGACCACCTGACGTATTGGGGAACTGGGGGAGGGTAGACATCAGTATCTTGAGTGAGGTTTTCTGAGCTCGGACGGTGGGAGTACCAAGGAACATGTGGTAGATTGGAGCCTTCTTTTTGAAGGGGTTCTTACCATTTCCATCGCCCTTGTCAGCGGGTTTGGGGTCTGCATCCTCATCCATGTCATGTGAATCCTTGGACTCTTCCTCCTTCTTCTTCCCTTTGCATTTTCTGCGGGGTCTGTTCTTCCGAATTTGCTTGTAGCCGGACTCAGGATCCTCCTTGAGGTTATTGACAAACTTGCATTGGCGGTTGGTGTGAGTGGCCTTACCATTTGTGTCGAGATGAACGAAACATGACATATCACGGTACTATTCGTACATCTGGGGAACGCGGGGCGTTGTGGGTGTAGAGTCACTCTGCTGATTCCCATGACTAGCCCTGGCCACGACCACGTTGTCTGCCATCACCTCTACCAGCGAACGTCGTGGTGACCATGTCGGCTCCTTGCTTTTCTTATGGTGGATTATTCCACTTGTTGTTATTGTTCTTCTTGCCCTAGGTAGGGATGGCCAGGGTCGGCAACGAACCGCGAGCATCGTCATCGGTGGCGGCGAATTTGCTAGCCATGGCAATCATCGAGTTGAGGTCGAGCTTGCCTTTGTCCTGCTGGCGCTTCAGCGTATGTCGGAGAAGTTTTCCCTTTTCTAGGCCATTGATGAAGGCGGCCATAGTGGTTTGATCGTGTACTCCCACGCATGAATTTTTCATATCAAGCCAATGGGAGAGGTAGACACGAGAGGATTCGTCCGTTTCTTGCACACACCGCTGTAGGTCACCAACAGCACAGGGACGTTTGTACGTACCCTCGAAGTTCTTGGTGAACGCTTCATGCATGTCCAATCAATTGCAGATTGATTTCTCCGGCATGTCGTCGATCTATTGTCGGGCGGTGTCAGTGAGCATGAGTGGGACGTATTTGACGGTGACATTGGGATTTCCCCCGATGATGTGAATCGATTTGATGTAGTCCTGCAACCACGTGGCTGGTCTGACAATGTCGTCGTAGGGTTTGATAGTCTTATCGATCTAGAGACCCTTGGGGTAAGTTGTGGGATGGATAACCAGTCCGAAACAATGTGGCCCCAAGTATGGGAGCTCTCGGGCCTCCTGAATCTTGTCAAGCTACGAACGTGCATTGTACGGCTCCGGTTGCTTCCCCTTTTCACCATGGGGAGGAGAGTTGTGGTGGGATCCATGGGACCCACCAGGTCCTCTGCCATGGTGGCTACTGGGTGGCGACGGTGGCGGTGGCGATGGTGGGTTAGCCTTCTTGCTTCTCTCTCCATGCGAATCCTCACGTCTATCGCGGTTTCTTGTCAGACGTGTTGCTTCCTTATGGTATCTGCTCCTGTGTCTTTTGTTTCTGCTGCGTTCTCCATCATGCTAGGGTTGTTCCCCCTGGTCGCGTATAACGATACTAACCTAGGGGCGCTTGGGAGGTGGCATGCTTGTATGATGGCACGGCTGTGTCTCCTCATGATGTCGGGACCGCGGGGGTGGTGGCGAGCGACGAGGGTGAGCCTTGTCTCCATTGCTGGAGGATACTGGGATGCCGTCAGTCTTGTTGCGTGCGTCCCTCCGTCTTTGTTCCATGGAGCCCGTGTGGGATCCTTCATCACAGGGAGATCTTAGCCTTTGGCAATTGTGCGTGCTTGACTAGCAGTGGTGGTAAGTTTGTTGTATTCACACCGCTTGGTCCAGCGGTGAGTTCCTGCGGCTGCTACGGAGGAATAGTCGGAGATGGCATGGCCTTAGCCGGACCCATAGGATCGACAACTTTTTTGCCTTTTGCTGCTGCGGCTCCCCCCTCCGCCACTACTAGCGGAGCTTTATGGGCAACCTGGTTCTGCTAGTCTTCTTCTGTCACACTCCCGATGGCCACCAGTATCTGGCGGGAAGTGATCGCCTTCTCGGTGCGCTCCTCCCTCTCTATCTCCTTCTCGATCTCCCTCATATCAGCGTCATATTCCTCCGAGTTAGCATCAGAGCCGCCGCCATCCATGTTGACGTCGGTGTAGAGGGCGTCAAGCACTGAGTCAGAGTTGGCTTTGATGTTTTCGATGGCGGAGTGGAGGGGGATGGTGGAGGGCCGTTGTTGTTGTTGCCTCCTCCAGTTGCAGCGGCGATGTCGAACTCAACTTCCTCGTTGGCGTCAGTGAAACTATTAACAGTTGCAATCATGTCATTGAGGGTGAGCAAGCTGGCGGCCTGTCGCCTCCGAAGCCTATGTCGGAGGAGTGTTTCGAGCGTGAGCCATTCCACGAAGTGGTAGACGAGTTCATCACTGCGGTCACCTTACAAGGTTTCTCTTACCCGTAACCACCTAGCGAGGTATTCATGAGGGGATTCTCCGTCCCTCTGAACACATCTGGCCAGATCGAAGATGGTGACGACACCAACAAAGTGTGACCTCCGCATCTCTAACACTCGGTGAAGCCAAGCGGATCTGCGGTTCCTTCCATCGTTATATCCTACACATGGGCGGTTTGGATGGGCCTTGATTTTTTTATGATCTGAGCCGGCAAACTCCGGAGAGAGATCTGGGCCAGATCCTTCTGCGAATGTATCCTTCCTGTAGGCGGCCCGTGTGGGTCTTGACAAGTTTCCGATGTCCCCGGAGCAAGGATCCGAGTCGGTTTCACCGATAAAGATGTGGATGTCCCCGACTGGGACAACGGAACAGCGGGTGGGTTCGTCTTCACCGGGACCCAGAATTCATTCGGAGTAACGACCAGAACATTGCTGGAGAAGAGAATGCGCCCAATGGCTATGCTATCGTCGATTCCCGCAAAGAGATTGGACCTCGCCCGGTGTAGAGCTCGAAGCGCCTCTTGCCCCATGGTGGGCGCCAACTGCCATGGTATTGTCGACGAGTACGCCATGGAGGGGTCCTCACAGAGCGTGTTTAGAGAGGTGGGGGAAGGCGGTGAGTTGGCGGGTACAAGACAACACAACTTACACAGGTTCAAGTCCCACAACGGTGGCGAAACTCTACTCCTGCTATAAATCACTATACTGACAATATGCCGAGTTACATGGATTGGTTCGCTATGAGAGAGTATTACGAATAGTGCCCTAAAGGCTCCCACATGCCCAGCTTATAAAGACGCCAGAACCTAGGGTTACAGGGAAAGACCATGCCGGACAGGTTACAGAGTCCTACACTAATACTAACTAGTCTTCGTGTCTTATACTCCAAGGCTCCGAGTAGGTCGTGAATTCAACGTAGCCTTCCTTTATCCAGCATGGGCCTCCCTTCTGGATCCGTCTAGCTGGGCCGCCCAACAGGCCAAGGGCCATGCTACCAACTGTGGGCCACCCGGGTTAGCTATTTAGCATATCCCCAACAATCTTGGCATAATTAGGTGTTTCTAGCATAGGAAATTTATTGTTTTCTATGTTGCGAACCATTTATTAATTATGTTTAAACTTTGTATCATGCCCTAAAATGCATCGCGGCAGTGCCCTTTTTAGGACAGTTGGTAAAGCAGCAGTCATTTTGGTGTTCTATATGTAAAAAACAGCTTCCCTATAATCAAAATGAGGTGCCCTATTATAGGGCAGCTGTTTTGAGATGCTCTTATGCCCTTCCTCCACTCCAACAAAAGCAACAAGTGAGTTGTTATCTTCGTATCCTACGCGATTGTTTTGAGGTGGGAGAGGGAGAGACGAACGTTTAGTGGTTGTGCGGCGAGAGTGTCGTGGAGGCAGTGGTGGTCATCGGCATGCTGGTGGCGAGTTCTTGGTGCAACATCTCTCTAGTGGGTTGACAAGTCGACGATGTCTTCGTGGCGGCGGCCTAAAGGAGACCATCCTCCCATCTAACGTTAGCTCCCCAAAAATTGGCCCTCGACCTCCGGTAAAAAATCATATTTTTATCATTAGGTCAAGGGATTTCCCATCCAATGCGGCTTCTTGTGGTTGACTTGTTAGTTAGATGTTGTTTCATGTAGATTTTGTTCAGTTTGCGTGAGGGCTTTGGGTAAGGTTTAGGAAGCACTTATTCTGCACTAGAAATCATGCAGATGAATATGACGATTGCTTGTGTATATTATTTCGGACGGGTCTTGTACCAATTATTTCTCAGTAGAAATCAACCATATGGGTACTTCATTGGCCATAGACCGTGGTTGTAATGTAAGCTATGTATCTAGAAGCTATATATTGTACCTGGAAAATGAAGAGCCTCCTGTTAGGCGATTAGAGTTCTGGGGGTTTTGGCGGCGCACGTTGATCTTCTCTGATGGGGCGCGTGGGTCTCATGAGGTTTTAGATGAGTTCTCCAGCCGACTGTGATAAGAGTAAGGAGAGCGAGTGTAATATCCTGAAGAATAGGATACGATTAGGGATATATTTTAGGTTTGGGCATTTTAAAAATAAGGGGAATTTTGATTTGAAGTGATCAAGGGATTGAAATTGAATTCTAGTGTGGTCAACACTAGGATTTGAATTTAGAACTCAAAATGACCTATGTAATTCAAATTGGGTAATTCAATATTTGAACAAAACAAAAATAAGAGTCTTTGACTCATATACACTTACACATAAGAATAAGGATTATAGAAAAAAATACAATCTCATTTGAATTCAAAATTAAGATTTTATTAAATATAAATAAAATCAGAATAATATGAAATGAACTTTATATTTATCACAAAGATATTCTTTATAAGAGGACTATTTTTACAAGATTTAATACAAGATGAAATATGAGTAGATAAACATTAGGCAGTAGCAACAACACCCAATCCAAAGAACTAGTGCAAACATCAAATTAAGAAATCACAGCAAAAAACACACCTTAAACTATTGGATTCTTTCAAGAACCAGATGAAATAACTTCATGACACTTGGCAGTAATTAGGTTATCATTGGTCAAACTCAAGTAAATAGGTAAAATAATAACTCACAGGAATAATTTATAATAGAAATATCACTTGTCATTGTCTAAATTGTCTAGAGACAGAAAGATAGTTAGCAAACCGACATGCCATTTTAGGTAGCAACATTTAGTTAACCACCACACACTATGAACTTACACATAAAACCAAACTGGAGAGACAGTTTCAAATAGTGAAGGAGCTTAGTCAAGCATGCAAAAGTGTGTGCTATCAACACAAGAGCAACTCACAAATCCTATAAAAAGAAGCCAAAACCAAGGGGTACAAATCACACAAACCTCATAGCAGGAACTCTAAGAATCACACCAAGACCAGAGGTTGAGTGAGAGGTACAAGCTCTTAGAGCAAGATCTAAAACCAACAGTTGGAGGAGAAGGCAAGCTAGGAGAAGGCCATTGTCATCAAGCACATCTATATTCACATATATCTACACACTAAAACGGTTTAGATACATGCGAATTTACAAATCAAAGTCACTTATTTTCGAATAGAGGAAGTATAATGAAAGCCATATCACAATGCTGCTTCTATAAGGAAATGAAATAGGTTATGCGTTGGGATTGGAGAAGTTGTAGTTTTGTAATAGTAATAGATTGACACTACAATGTACAACTCACTAAATGAACTGGTACGCGCGCGATCCAGGATAGGAGAAGAGGCGGCGACATTGTAAAATCCATCTGGGTTTTGCCCTTCTCGTTGACGACGTCGCCGGTCTGCTTCCCCTCCGGTGGCCTTGGTGCCTTGGAGGTGTGGCGGACCACGATCTCTCGATGGGAAAGTTCACGTTCCTTGTTTAGACTATTTTCAGTGTTTTCTTCAGAATTTTGATGCGATGGCTACGTCCTGAAGTCATGATAAGATCCTCCCCGTCCTAACCTCACTCCGGTGGTGCGTCTAGCGTCGACTGAGGGTGCGTGGAGTCGTGTGTCCGACGGATCTCTTGGGATCTGGTCGTTTTTCGTATTCTTTGATGTGTTTTGAGGTTAGTATCTTCCGATCTACGATTGTCATCTTTGACGATGGTTGCTACTCTGGTGCGTTGGTCCGTCGAGGCCTTAGCACGACGACTTTTCGTCCGTCTACTTCAACAAGCTTTGCCCGGTTACGGTGATGGAGGGGCGAGGACGTCGGCGTGCCTTTGGCTCGTGCTAGTGTTTGTAGTCGTCGCTAGGTGGTCCAGCGACATATTTATATTTTTTATTACTTTTAGGATCCTTTGTACTCTTGTCGATGATTATTAATTGATCGGTAGAATTTCGAAAACATATATACATGCTCACTAAATACAAATATGTATAGACTTGGCGTGTGTCATACATCCTGGAAATGGTACAATTGGGTCACGCTTCGAACAGCCTTTGTGTCCTGTATAAGATCTCAGGTGGTTGTGCATTTTGAACCTTGGACTCTTCGAACAGCTTTGGCGTGGAAAATATCATTTGCCACATACGGAACCGTTGATGTCTCAAATAGTATTATCCACATTGGACACACTAGTAACCGACTCGCAAGTAACCCATGAAAAGGTTGGCCTGATAGAGGATAATCGCCAGCCTTCGGCTTCCATCTAACTAGGCCTCCTCACTGAATTTACTGCCCAATGTTGAATATTATTTTACATGTATTACATAAGTAACTGTTGACTGAACAATCTAACTAGAACTCCTCACATGTGCATGAACTTGTACCATGGTAGCCAAGAAAGTTCTCCGCTGATCTGGTTAACGTTAACTACATCCGTCAACTGGAGGCAACACCAGAAATGGCTCGAAGGTTGATACAAGTCCACAAAGCTGCACCAAAATTAGCATCAAGAACACCACTTGGTCACCTGCAGATTTTGAATGAAAACTGAGTTTGATCAACTTGATAACCACAAATTCAATCTCTAAATTTCCCCTCCATTAATCAGCCAAATTTACGGAAGAGGTTGGATTTAAGAGTGTACTGTGCAAACTGATAGCTTAAGTAATCACCTGGGAAGAAGGTGGCATCCTGACGTTTTTGGGCCCATGAGAATCTACATTGATTAGTAGTAACATCAGCTAGAGGTTCATGAAACCCTTCCACTATCAGGATAACATTGATAAGTGGACAAAGAAATGTGAATCATATAAGGTTGCTACTTTAGTAGCACATGTTTCTCTTGTTAATGAAACTTTTTGATAAAATGGGGCATACTCACACAAGACCTGCCCCTACGGGAGAAATTGCCTTGAAAAAGGACATGACGCTTGTCGATGTACCATTTGCGGTGCCTCTTTGGTCTTGACGCTGTTATGCATGAATTTTAGAAACATTGTATAAATCTTTTGTTTGCATAAATATGGTATGATAGAAACTCTACTTTATTGAGTTATATATATGCATACCACAACATTATTCTGAAGAAGGCACGTTCCTGTGCTAATAGTAATCTACACGAATTTGCAAGAGGCAAAGATTAGATAGACATAAATACAATATACGTAGTTCTGAGCCATCTTTTCTGCTACAAGCCTCGAGGCTCCGGCAGTTTAGACTCTGTACTTCAAGGTTTCAAATAAAGCAAAGAACAGGAACGCTTACTCCAAGTACACTCTTCACCATAGCTGCGGAATAAAGAACGAAAGAAAGTTTTGCTCCAGACAGGTATGTCATAAAGGGGAATGTAGCGAGGACAATAATAGACAGAGACTGCAATGTCATTAACAGCATATTAGTGATAACCATAATATAAACCTTCCTATATGTTTATTTGGAATTAAGGCACAATGAGAGACAACTCACTGAAGCAATACGTGATGAAATGAGTGGCCCGAGAGCTTTATTAACCCGATTATAAAGGAAAAGCTGATACACAAGAAGACTGGCACCTGTAGTCAAAGGAGAAAGCCCTATCATTTCTCCGTATATGCACTGAAAGTTCGTGTGGAAACTTGTATGAGGAAACCTAAATGTTAGCAAGAAAATGTCAAGGTTATATACCTGCCATAGAAAGAACCTCACCAATATCACCAGATGAGAAGCTAAGACCACCGTACTTTCTGTCACTCACGGCCCATATGGAAAGTATCTAGTGTTGCAAGATAATTCAAATTTGCAGAATTAGCAGGTAGAAGTATTAAACGTTAATAAAAATAGTTGATTTTTAAGAGAAATTAATTGAGTAACATTGAATGGATTTACCCGGAAAATTATTTAAATGGACTTGCAAGACCGGTAACATGCAAAATACGAAGCACAAGAATTCAAAAACAGCATGATAATTACCTCACTATATGCTGTTTCATGAAGACCAAACAAACAAGATGATGCCATAGTTGATATCCATGGCAAATTATGGAGTAAACTCTTCTTACGAGGCTCCCAGTGAGACTTCCGTGATGACAAGGCTTTGACTATTCTGCTATGATTTTCAGTAACTTTATGTCTATGTATAGTCTCCTGTTAGTTCCATTTAAATATAACCATATTAGTAGTAACTCTAGGGGATATTCGCCTATCAGCATATGATTAAGTTACTGAAACCCTATGAATGGTAATTTTGTACATTAATATATGTGAAAAAGAAATTCTTGAATAATTCCAAAAACATATGTGCCTAGATTTTTAAATATTGTTTAAATTTATTGTAAATAGACTTTTCCCTCGAAAGACTATACACCTGCACTTTTAGGAAGCTACAATTCATTTATATCACGATTCTATAAAAGTGGACCTTAAATGATTCAACAAAACCGATACTTGTTGCCTAACAGGTAAGTAACCAAACAATGAAATGCTTGGTATGAAGTTGATTCAGTCATTACTTTGTGACTGCAAAATGGGCGGTGCCTACCATGTCCATTCAAATCTCAAAGCTTATGGTTATTTGGCACATTGAAATGTAAGAAATTTGCTTTCATAAAACTAGTCCTTAAAAGTGTAATTTTATGGTACCTCGTCACTTGTACTTTAGTGATATTTAGACCTATTATTTGCTTTATGAATTACATCTTACATAGCATTTTTTGCATTAGGAATATAAAACTGGCCGGACTACAGAAAATGTCAAGTTAATTAACTTATGTTAGCATTAGCTAAAAAATATCACAAGAACGGGGATTATATAGTGCAGAACTAAACATACCAGAAGCCATATACAACTTATCAAAACAATAGCCGCGAATAATGACATAGCCAGACAAGGTAAGAGATAAGGGAACCTGTAAAATCCAGTTAGTTGTATATGAGTAATGTTGTTGTTGCAAGCAATTTGATAACTAAATATATCATGTGCTTGCAGGATGCAGGATCTACCTCCCAAATACCGATTCTTTGGAGAATATTTGTGGATATTTTTCAGCAGGCTGACA
This sequence comes from Avena sativa, assembly GCA_916181665.1. Taxonomy (NCBI): domain Eukaryota; kingdom Viridiplantae; phylum Streptophyta; class Magnoliopsida; order Poales; family Poaceae; genus Avena; species Avena sativa. Next base: position 359,782,470 of record OV702290.1, on the reverse strand, counting down.
AAAAGAGAATGAAGTGATTAGGAAATTAAATCAGCTAATCTCTTAGTTTTTGTCGAATAGAAATCATATACGGGAATCCATGCCAAACAGATTTTTTTGGAATGTAGTGGGTCATCCAAAATTTGAAACTATATCAATTATGTTACAATCCAAGAAAATCTAATGAATTATATATTGCCTAAAGCTTTTAATTTTGGCTATAGTGTCCGGATGTATATGGAGACATATGGTGTGATAGATTGAACATGCATAGAGTAAAGAGGATGATAGCCGAAGCGGTAGGTCTGGTGACAGTGGAATGGAGAATGTAGAGGTGAGCATCCCCTTGTTGGTGCAAGTGGCTTCATGTTGCTCACCTCATCCATCACATGGTGACCTCATGCCTCCATTGATATGTAGCATGGTGTTCAATTTGTCGATATCCCTTATGCAAAGGATGTGTGGATCTCATGTATCTTCAGTTCGTATTGTTTTTACACATTAGTCTGGGTGATATAGATATGGATCAGGTTCCTAGCCACGTTAATGTTACCCTTAATGATGGGTTGGCACTAAAGGTTGTACAAGTTCATATTTATTCCTGTTGGTGCAAATGGTTTGATGTTGCTAGGCAGGGATTCTATGGCCTGTGTTAATTGTCTAGCTTATCGTGCAGTCATAACAACACCAAGATGCAACATAGTTAATAAGAAGAAAGATGATCAAATGAGCATGTATTTGGATAATTTCCACTTGATCTTCTTAATTTTCTATTTATTTTTTTCATCAAGTTCTTGGGTATATAAACATGAACTATATATAACAATCATTTTATAATTTGCTTACTAACTCAATATTTAGACAAAGCAATTGAACTCCACACATAGTTTTAGCACTTCATTGCTTATGATAGGACCAGATGATCTTTATTTTGATATGTCCAAGTGTCTACATGTGCCAATCACGAAGTTATAGAGGCACCAACAGTTTCAGGACTTGACCATAAATGTTTGCATCCTTGAACAATTAAGTTGTACTTGTCTAGTTTAACTTATTTTATGTGCCTTCTTAGTATTTTTCATAGTACTACCATTTTGTTGACTACGCCTAATGGGAAAGTCTCTTAGTAGATTACAACAATGCAAGCACCTTATAATTAGAATAACAACTTTATTTTATGAAACTTATATTAATGATATGTTCGTTAATGCAACCTACATAATTCCAATAAAATTAAGTAGCTAATATTTGACCATCATGTGAGTATTTACTTTAATACTTAAACTTCACATGCATGTTGATCATCCTGAAATTAACAACCCACACATAAATAATTTGGAAGTTACTTTTAAATGGATTGCATTTAAACATAACCTTTTGATTAACATTTCATATCCCCTTAACTATGTAGGAACTAAAGAAAATCTTTAGATCACGAGGCCTCACTTAATTAACCCAACCTTCTAGCACATAACATAATCGAAGAGCTTGAACGTTGGTTTAGAATTTAATGAAGTCGCAAAAGGTCCCAAGTATTATGTGTACTTCGCTTGGACTGCTTTAGATAATAATAAAATCATGTGTAATGCAAAAATAATGTGAAGATCTAATTTTATCTTTTTGTAAATATCTATTTAACATCTAAATGATCTTTGAAATGTAGAGCTCATGTGAAAATCATAAAATTAAAGAGGCCAAGTTGTGTTACACCAATAGGATTTCAGGGCAATACGGAGTGCATGTGAAACAATAAATTCATGTGAACTTGTTTGTGTGATGATGCATAAACTATAACCAACACTGAGACCTAATTGACATTAGGTCGTGGGAGCAGTGATAAACGACCATAATCACAAGCACTCATTTTCATTGTTCTGTGTTGGGTGTAACCAACGTTTTGGTGTATACACAATAGCTACTCCCTCTATTCCAAAATATAAGATGTTTTAGCTTTTTCCTGAAACACATGCATCTAGACGCCTTTTAGTATATAGATTAACTCATTTTGCTTCAAACCTACACATTATAAGGCATCTAGATATATGTGTTTTTAGAAAAAAGCTAAAACTTCTTATATTTTGAAACGGAGGGAGTAACTTTTTGTATAAAATTCAAACACATTTGTGTTGCTTTAGAAGAAAAACTAACTCACATTTCCCAAAGGAGCTTACAGAGATCTAGTAAGGTTTGAGCATGAACACTTATGAGTGCCCATGTGCAACAAAGAGACGGTGGAATTAATGGATGTCCTATCAGCCAACCCACGAAGTCATTTCTAGCAATCAAAGGCTAGACAAACAACTCAATATTCCTGATAAGAATTTGCAAAACTGATTTAAGAGGCTAGAGACAAAGAGTGGATGACTCATTCCAAGCTAGCTAGTTAGCTAGTAAAGAACTACATGTGCACATGAACAAAAGTATGTAAACATAGTTTTATGTTTTCTATATATATAATATTTCCCATTTTAGGGATGACACTTTCATTTCTTACATTTATTACAATGACATTATATATTTTTAATTTAAAAGAAGGAGAACATTTATTGATGTTATCCGTGCAATTGCACAAGCCACTCTGCTAGTTAGTACATAACTGTACCTGGGAAAGGTAGCCTCCAAGACCTGGACCAATAACTAGACCAAAGCCCCACATGGTGCTCACCTGTAATTATATATTTTTTCCAGAAGAATAATTAAATAAAAGTAAATTCTTCCTTCATATATAGAAATTAGATTCTTCTAATGGTTATATTAAAAGGATTATGTCATATACGAATAGTAATATTATTTTTGGATAGGAAGTACGTAGAGTTGCTCAAGATATTACAATTGAGATCCCAAGAGCTTGGTGTTCAGTTGGACAAACTTCAATAGCATAAGCCTGCAATGGTCACAAATTATGTTATCACAGACCCTCAAGAGACATATAAATCACAACTGAGATGCCTACACGTATATGCTGAATGAAACGCTAGCGACAAATTAAGTACCTTAATTGGTCCAAGTAAACCATTTAGAGAACCTAGAAGAAGTCTAGACGCAATGGCCATCCAATACTTTGTACTTAGCCCGAAGAATGTCTGAAGTATGACGCTGCAATATACAAGTCACACTTACGGCTAAGTGACTATATATGTACTTACCCACAGGAATGATGTTGAATGCACTTTGACTTCATAATATCATACTTACACAGATAACATTGCAAAGACAATTATAGGCTTTCGTCCAAGGCGATCTGAGGCGATACCCCAAAAAATCGAGGTAATGGCTCTGCCAATCATGTATGAAGCAGCTACATTGGGAAAGACGAATACATTGGTCTAAATATGTGTGACAATTTGGCATCTAAAGTACAATCTACGAAAATCAGTAGCTCAATTGTGATGAACTACTTTTTAACAGAGGAGGCAGAAACCATACCAAGAAAACCAGCATAGGCTCCAATATCTTCCTCTGATTTAGCAATGCTGAAGTCTCTAACCTGTAGAAAAGGGATGTAATAAGTAACGGAGATCGTATAAGCCATAAACCCTCCGTTGTGACCTTTATGTCTTATATTATCGCATGGAGATTACTCGTTTGTGGATTTTATTGTAAACTTAAAACTAGAGCATGTTATATTTGGTGGAGGCAATTTTGTATTACAGGGACAAAGTTTGTAAGATTCATAAGCTCCTGTACACTAACCAAGTATATTTTGCGATGAGATACATACCATGAAATACATGAATGGGAAGAGGCACGTGATTGGCAGAGCTGAAAAGGACAAAGCAGGAGCATATTTTGTCAAATTTTGAAATATAAATATCAGAAATTAGACCAGTCTTATGGTGGTGCCTTTTTGGTTTTGCACACGTGACAATCTAGTCTGCTCATTCAGATGAACAGAATAAAATAGACTTACACGCTGCGAGAGAGGTGGCACCGACGAAGAAAAGCTCCTTGGAAGGGATCCTCCCGCAGAGGCTGGCCTTCCTCCGGTCCATCACGCAACCGGGGCAACCATCGTGGTGGCATGCCTCCGCCGACGGTGGCGGCTTCAGCAACAGCGCTTCTTCCAAACTGCCCATTTCGTTCGGCGGTGACCTAAATAAACTGGTCGAACTAGCTACTCTTTCTTTTGACTTGATTCGATCAGCTGTGGACTGAACCGGGAGCTAGCTGGAGGTCCTACTTATACATGTACTCCGCCTAGCTAGTGTCCAAACACACCGCTAGCTAGTTAGCTGTTCCCGGACTAATCTGGAACACAAGGTCGGGCAGGTTTCATGCCTGCATGGAAAGGTCCATCGAATGCATCCATGGAGGCTGAGGTAGACTTGCTTAATTAAGGTCTAGTCCGCTCAAGAAGTGATGTGGAATTTGTCAGCTACCGGACCTAAATATCTGTTGCAGCTCACCGTAGGTATCCTAAACTAGGTACTTAATACTGCTAGAAGTTCGCCAAAGTGATGTGGGAATTGGAAGCTAGCGGCTCTAAATATCTGTTGCAGTTCACCAAAATATCCTTATTATTTAGGCGCCCTTAATACTTGTATTCGCAAGATTTCAATAATGTTGGGAGGTAGTACACATTGGATGAAATTTATACCAAGGGGATAGCTTCGCCCCTCTTTGTGTGGGAGCAGCCACGCAGCTGCTGCTCACTTCTGTATTTATTGAACATCTTTTTTTTTTTTGAAAGGAGCATATATTAATATTAACAAGATACCAATTAAACCTAGCCTTTGCAACAACGCAATATCTTAGCAGCATTACGGATGCACACAACCAAAAAAAAAAAGAAGAGAAATTACAAAAAAGGAAAGCCCCGTTGTAGCAATCTATTCCTTGTAACAGCGGTACTAACATCACCAGAACAGCACCAGAAGTCCATGTTCTCCAAAAGCGACGCCTCCAATAAGCGAACAGTGCACAAGCGGCGTCGTCGCCCGATCATAGATCTTAGGTTTTTACCCTGAAGAAAGTCCTTGCTCGCAAAACAATGCCTTCAACAAGGTCATTGTCAGACACAACCAATTAAAGTCAGACCTTGGATTTTCACCCTACAAGATTAAACATTGAACATCTCCTGTGCTGCCGCCCCCACTAACAAGCCGCTGCTACAAATCACGAATCACCAAGCCAGTTACTCAGCGCCGAAGACTCGAAACAACTGTGCTAGGCTTCAAATCTCTGCTTTCATGACATTCTCCACCACTGGCTTCACCATGGACCGACAAAAAAAGTCCAATAATGGTAACAGGCAGCAGAGCTTCGCAACGCTCCTTATGAAACCAAACGGTCAGAAAATGCACGGGTGCGCATGATAGAATCCCATCTGACCAACATTCTCCAGGCATGAGCGCCCATGGGAGATCGCCAACGGAGCATTCCGGAACCTGACAATCCTCACAAATCAGTAACTGAAGAAAATATGCCCTGAGAGGCAATAATAAAGTTGTTATTATGTATTCCTTGTATATGATAGATGTTTATTTTGCATGCTATAATTGTATTGATAGGAAACGTCAATACATGTGTGTTTAATAAACAAAAAGGGTTCCTAGTTATGCCTCTCTTATAGACTAGCTCGTTGATTAACAAGATGATCAAAGTTTTCTGGTCATGGACATTGAATGTTGTTAATAACGAGGTCACAGCATTTGTGAAATCATGTGATGAACATTCATCCGAAGTATAGCATTACGATCAAAGTCATTATTTTTATATTGCTATAACATCATACGAAGTAATCTTAGTCCTTAGACCATGAGATCATGTTAATTGCTAACACCGGAAGAGTATCTTGATAACATCAAACGTCACACCGTAACAGGGTGACTATAAAGGTGGGTTCAGTGCTACGAAGGTGTTATGTTGAGGCTCATGGATTAAGAGTGGAATTTGTCAATTCCGATGATGGATATATATACTCTGGGCCCTCTCGGTGATATCACATTAAGATAGCTTGCAAGCAAGTGATGTGATTAATAGAATGTTATAACACGGGAACGAGAAAAGAGTGCATGTCGATAACGAGATCAAACTAGGTATTTGGATACCGATGATCGAATCTCAGACATGTATTATATCATGAGACAAAGGGATTAAGTTACTAGCATTAAAGGTTCTCACAATCACAGAAGTCATCGTTGAATGTGCAGGAGTCAGTATGGATCTCCAGGTCCCGCTTCTGATTATTGATCTGAGAGAAGTCTCAATCATGCCTGCATTATTCGCGAACCATAGGGTGACACACTTAAGGGTTGCCGAACACCATTTTGGAGCACATATGTTTCAGACGGAAGAATTGCAAAGCACAGGAATTGTTTCGATAGAAATCGGAATTGTTTCGGGTGAAATTGCAGAAAGTGGTTCTGCATATGATATTGAAATGTTGCAATGGGTTTTATGTTAATGTTTGTTAATTATAGTAATTAACAAAATTCTGAATAAAATAAATAAAAGAGTTTTATTAATTGAGAGTTGCATTAAATTTGGTGGAAATTTAATGCATGTGAGTGGAATTTTGGGTGGAGCTTGAATTGATGTGACTGGAGCTTCCACCACATGAATGAGGAAGAGGTGGGGGCACCCCCCTTGGCCGCCGGCCATGGGTAGGGAGGAGCCCCCCTCTCCTCCCTCACAAAGCACACCTTCTCGTGAAGGATCTCTCTTCCCTCTAGATATTCCCCCATGGTCTCGGATTAGCGAGATACATGTTCCCGGTGGCCTTGCGTTTGGAAGGAGTTGTTGCTTCCGCTGATTCGCTGGAGCGAGGAGGTGGAGGTTGTCCGGTGGCTTGAACGTGTGTGCGAGGACGGATGCGCTGCTGATTTGCGGCGCTAGGACTTCCACACGATCTTGAGATCGTCAAGCGTACGACTACATCATCCACGAGTTCCAACTCATTAACAAAACTCTGTTGTCTTCGAGGGTAAGTTCTCCATGGATGTATATCCACCTGTTGCTCTGTATCTAGCAGATAAATCTTGGCATATAGTTCTCATCGTAGGATTTTTTTTGTTTTCTATGCTGCGGACCCAATAGTGGTATCAGAGCCTGATCTATGTGTAGGTGCTTTGCACGGGTAGTACACATATGTTTATATGTGGGCGATGATGATCATGTTATTGCATCTTTTAGGTATTTTGGATATTGGTGGGCATAGTGGGATGAAGCAACCCGGACCAACCTTACATGTCATCGTACATGAGACCGGTTCCACGACTGACATGCAACTAGTTTTGCATAAGTGGCTAGCGGGTGTCTGTCTCTCCTACTATAGTCAATATCTGATTTACAACAAGTTGCTAATAACTTGGTTATCCTCGTTGTGGTTCGTGTTCGTAGGTAAGACTGGTTCTATCTCCGAAAGCCCTAAGCCACGTAAAACTTGCAATTGATAAATTAGAGGCGTCTAGTTTAGATCGTTGCTGGGCTAGTGTCTTGATATGATATTGTTGTAAGTAGATGTATGGTAGATACTCTTACAACACACTTAACGTGTAAGTTCCATAGACCTTGGCCTTACACACAAAGGAATGATAGAGATCATACCACGATGCAAATGATAGAGATCAAATGCATGGACCATATCATCTCACTTTACACATTAGATGTTTATATCTTATACTGCTAGTTTGGCGCTTTTGGTAGCATTATAAGATGATCCCTCATTTAGATATCAAGATAAAATGTGTTCTTTCTTAAGTATGCACCTTTTATGGATCGTGTTTCGAGACATCACGTGATGATCGGGTGTACTCGACTCCGTGCTTTCATACAACGGGAAGACAGTTTTACACACGCGAATACTAAGGTTCTTACTTGGCTAGCCTGGCATGTACAGACATGGCCTCGTAACACGGACCAAAAGGTTAAGCATGAGTCATATAGTTGATATGATGCCCATATAGATGCTCGCCTTTGAAAGTACACCGACTCACGTGATGATCGGACTTGGTGTAGTGGATTTGGTTCATGTAATCACCAAAAAGACATGAGGGATGTCGTTTTTGAGTGGGAGTTCATGAGTAATTTGGATTAGTTGAACTCAATCTATCATAAACTTAGTCTAAATAAACTTTACAAATTTGGATTAGTAAGTATACTGCCAGAACTTCGAAGGCGTTTTGAAAATGGCAATGCCTTTGATACCATGGGAGAACTGAAAATTATTTTTGATACCTATGCTGCCGTAGAGAGTTATAATGCTTCTAAAAAGTTCTTTAGCTGCATGATGGAGGAGAACAACTCCGTTAGTGAGCACGTACTCAAAATGTCTGGGTACACCTTGTGTCCTTGGGAATAACGATTCCCATTGACTTGGGCATATGCCACCTAGCTACAAGAGCTGCGTGATGAACTATAACATGCAGGGCATGAAGAAGTCTCTTCCCGAGCTTCTGTCAATGCTTAAGACTGCAGAAGTGGAGATTAGGAAATAACATCAACTGTTGATGATCAATAAGACCACCAGTTTCAAGAAGGACAAGAAAGGCAAGCAGAAGGGAAAGAAGGGCGGCAAATATGTTGTCGCACCTGAAAAGAAACCCCGAGCTGGCCCTAAGTCTGACACCGAGTGCTACTATTGCAAGGGGACTGGCCATTGGAAGCGCAACTGCCCCAAGTATTTGGCGGACAAGAAGGCCGGCAAGGCAAACAAAGGTAAATGTGATATACATGTTATTGATGTGTACTTGACTAGTACTCGCAGTAGCACTTGGGTATTTGATATGGGATCGATTGCTAATATATGTAACTCGATTCAGGGGCTATGGAACAAGCGACAGCTAGCAAGGGATGAGGTCACGATGCGGGTACTTCGCTAAGGTTCAACCGTTTCGCTACGGTTTTCTTCCAATTTCTTCTAAGGAATCCTGATCAAATAAAAGAAAATAAAGGCCTTATAAGCGAAGGCACCTTTCTCTGTATGGAAAAAGGAAGAAGATGCTGCTTCGGCTTCCGTTTCTAGCTCTACTTGAGCTGCTTCGTCTGTTTCTCTTGATGTGGATGTCGGTGAGTCAGATCTCTTCTCTCACTTTCGGAGCACAGTTGGTCCTCAATTTGAAAACCGACAAAGGTGACTTCTTCCTTATTCACGCCTCGATGCACCTTTTTCGTGTTCAATCTCGCCTGAGAGCAGTGCATCGATACCATTCGTCTTGAAGAGCCGCCCTGACCGAAGAGAATCCTTTGATATCCGTCTTGCCTTCTCAGTCCTCCTTAGAATCTCATCCCATAGGTCTCAGGGTCCCCTCCACCGACCCTTGTACTATCGGTTTCCGGGCGTGAGCCTGCACTGAGCATGAACATTGTATCCGGATCGTGTTTGATGCGAAGTGGTTAGTCCTTTAAATCTGAAAACAATGGTTGTTCGATTTATATGAATGATATCTTTTATGGTCATGCACCTGTGTTGAATGGTTTATTTCTATTGGATCTCGATAGTAGTATTATGCATATTCATTATGTTGATGCTAAAAGCGTTAAACTTGATAATGATATATCTGCATATATGTGGCACTGCTGTCTAGGTCATATTAGCGTTAAACGCATGAAGAAACTCCATTCTGATGGACTTTGGAATCACTTGATTTTGAATCATTTGATACATGTGAGCCATGCCTTATGGGCAAGATGACTAGAACGCCGTTTTCCGGTTCAATGGAACGAGCGACAGATTTATTGGAAATCATACATACTGATGTGTGTGGACCAATGAGTGTGTCGGCGTGAGGTGGATATCGTTATTTTGTTACTTTCACAGATGATTTGAGTAGATACAGGTATATCTATTTGATGAAACATAAGTCTGAAACTTTTGAAAAGTTCAAGGAATTTCAGAATAAAGTGGAAAATCATCGTAACAGAAAGATCAAATTTTTGCGGTCCGACCGTGGAGGAGAGTATCTTAGTTACGAGTTTAGCACACATATGAAAGACTGTGGAATATTTTCACAACTCACGTCTGCCGGAACACCACAATGTAATAGTGTGTCGGAACGTCGTAATCATACTTTATTAGATATGGTTCGATCTATGATGTCTCTGACTAACTTACCACTGCCATTTTGGGGTTATGCACTGGAAACCGCTGCATTCACTTTAAATCGGGCACCATCTAAATCCGTTGAAATGACACCGTATGAATTATGGTTTGGAGACAAACCTAAGCTGTCATTTCTTAAAGTTTGGGGATGCGATGTTTATGTGAAGAAACTTCAGCCAGATAAAGTCGAACCCAAAGCGAAAAAATGTTTCTTCATAGGATACTCTAAGGAAACGATTGGGTATACCTTCTATCACAGATCCGAGGGCAAGGTTTTTGTTGCCAAGAATGGATCATTTCTTGAGAAGGAGTTTCTCACGAAAGGTGTGAGTAGTCGGAAGGTAGAACTCGAAGAGGTTATTGAACCTTCTCTTCATGAAATGGCGAGTAGCACAACACCGGAAGTTGTTTCGGAGTTGACTTCACCTAATGAAGAGAGAGCTAATGATATTGATCATGAAACTCCAAAAGAGGACACTACCGAACCTCACAGGTTAAGCAGGACATGTGCAACTTCTGAACTATACGGCAATCCTGTTATGAATTTTATGATTGATGATATGGATGACCCTGTGACATATGAAGAAGCGATGATGAGCCTGGATTCCAACAAATGGCTAGAAGCCATGAAATCCGAGATGGAATCCATGTACGAAAACCAGGTTTGGACCTTGGTGGACTTACCTCACGATCGAAAGGCCGTTGAGAATAAATGGATTTTCAAAAGAAAAACTGATGTTGATGGTAATGTGACCATCTATAAAGCTCGACTTGTCGCTAAGGCGTTTCGACAAATTCAAGGAGTTGACTACGATGAGACATTCTCTCCCGTAGCGATGCTTAAGTCGGTTAGGATTATGTTAGCAATTGCTGCATACTTCGATTATGAAATATGGCAGATGGATGTCAAAACTGCATTCCTCAATGGTAATATTGAAGAAGAGTTGTATATGATACAACCTAAGGGTTTTGTCGATCCTAAGGATGCTGATAAGGTATGCAAACTTCAGTGATCCATCTATGGACTAAAGCAAGCATCCCGGAGTTGGAATCTCCGCTTTGATGAGGTGATCAAAGAGTTTGCATTTTTCCAAACTTATGGAGAGGCTTGCATTTACAAGAAAGTGATTGGGGGCAATGTGGCATTTCTAATATTATGTGGATGACATATTATTGATTGGAAATGATATAGATCATTTAAATAGTGTTAAAAGTTATCTAAACAGCAAATTTTCGATGAAAGACCTTGGTGAAGCTTCATATATATTAGGCATTAAAATCTGTAGAGATAGATCAAGGCGCCTAATTGGGCTATCACAGAGTACATAGCTCGATAAGATATTAAAGAATTTTAATATGGACGGAAGTAAGAAGGGGTTCTTACCTATGTTGCAAGGCAAGACATTGAGTAAGACTCAAAGTCTGGCTACGGCGGAAGAAAGAGAGGTACTGGATAAGATCCTCTATGCCTCAGCCATAGGCTCTATAATGTACGCCATAATATGTACAAGACCGGATGTGGCACACACTATTAGTTTGACTAGTAGGTACCAATCTGATCCAGGTTCGGAACACAAGATAGCGGTCAAGAATATCCTTAAGTACTTGAGAATAACTAAGGATATGTTTCTTGTATACGGAGGTGAAGAAGAGCTAGTCGCTAAGTGTTATGTAGATGCTAGCTTTGACACCGATCCGGATGACTCTAAGTCTCAATCCGGATATGTATTTCTCTTGAACGGGGCAGCAGTTAGTTGGAGGAGTTGCAAAAAACCTGTGGTGGCTGGATCAACGACGGAGGCAGAATATGTTGCTACTTCACAAGCGGCGCAGGAAGCGGTTTGGATGAAGGAGTTCATAACGGAACTAGGTGTGGTTCCTAGTGCATTGGACCCAATGGTGATCTATTGTGACAACAATGGAGCCATAGCCAATGCCAAGGTCTCACAAGAATTCCAAGCATATTAAGCGCCGGTTTCACTCCATCCGTGAACATGTCAAGGATGAAGATATAAAGATTTGTAAAGTACACTCGAACATGAATGTAGCAGATACGTTGACTAAAGTTCTCCCTAGGGCAAAACATGATTGATGACCCACAAGTATAGGGGGTGTATCGCAGTATTTTCGATAAGTAAGAGTGTCGAACCCAACGAGGAGCAGAAGGTGCTGGCTAGTGGCTTGGAGCAGGAATTCTCTGTAAATACTTAGCAAACGGATTTTTAGGGGTTTTTGATAATGCAGGAAAATAAAGTACGAGTAAATAAAAGACAATAAGAATGAATGCAGAAAGTGGCCCAATCCTTTAGTCAGCAAAGGACAAGCCGGTTATATTACTTAAGATTACCAAACGTTCTCGAGGACACATGGGAAGACTCTCAAGTGCTTTCGCTTCATATAGTTGATTAATCTTCTTTAGCTTGCTAAGTGTTGTGTGGGTGAACCTGTGCTAATGTACCGAACTTCCTAGGACTAATACATACTTGTGATTATACCCCTTGCAAATATCCGTAAGTACAAGAAAGTAATTAAGGTAGAAACCTAACCACAACTTTAAACTCTAAGACCCTAACGTCCCTTGTGCAATGGTTTCCTAATGGGGGTTCAGGTTTCTGTCACTCCGGCAACCCCTACGATTAGTAGCCAAATACACAATGCATTCCCCTAGGCCCATATAGGTGAAGTGTCATGTAGTCGACGTTCACATGACACCACTAGAAGAAGTACACCACAACTTAAATATCAAACTATTGAATCTTTCTCAACACAACTCCACTACTAACAACATGACTTCTTGATGACCCGCAAGTATAGGGGGTGTATCGCAGTATTTTCGAGGGAAGTGAAACCCAATTTATTGATTCGACACAAGGGGAGCCAAAGAGTATTTATAAGCCTTAACAACTGAGTTGTCAATTCAGCTGCACCTGGAAACAATCTTGATCACAGCAGTTTATTAGTAGCAACAGTTTTGTAGTAGGAATAGTAAAGTAGCAGCAGTAGTAAAGCAAAGACAGCAGTAACAAAAACAGTAAACAGTGGGATTCAAGTGCGGTAGGCATAAGGATGGATGGACGGGCGTTGCATGGACAAGATAATTCACATAGCAATCAGAACATAGGGAAATTGCAGGTAAATAAGATAAAGCATCCAAGTACTAGACAATCCTAGGCATGTGTTCCATATATAGTCATACGTGCTCGCAATGAGAACTTGCACAACATCTTTTGTCCTGCCAGCCCGTTTGCAGCGGGGCCTCTAGGGAACTACTGGCAATTAAGGTGCTCCTTTTAATAGAGCACCGGAGCAAAGCATTAACACTCCGTGAACACATGTGATCCTCACATCAAAGCCTTTCCCTTCCGGTTATCCCGATTTCTGTCACTTCAGGGCCATAGGTTTCGGACAACAACATGTGTATACAACTTGCAGATAAGACCAAGAACAATACTATCATAATGAATCAATAACATGTTCCGATCTGAAATCATGGCACTCGGGCCCTAGTGACAAGCATTAAGCACAAAAAGTCGCAACAAAGTCATAAAGCACTAATAAAAGATACTAGGCACCATGCCCTAACAATCTGATGCCATTACATGAACGATCTCATCCAATCCCTACCATCCCCATAGCCTACAGCAGGGGATTACTCACTCATAGATGGGGGAAACATGGATGGTCGATGGAGAAGCGATGGTGATGATGATGGCGATGATCTCCTCCAATTCCCCGTCCCGGCAGGGTGCCAGAACGGAGTTTGTGGTGCTGTTTCGTGGAATCTAGTGGTGGCGGCGGAGCGGAACTCCTTCTGGAAAAATGTCGAACCCCCCGAAGTTTTTAGGTTAGAAGGATCCTTATAGGAGAAGAGAGAGGCCAAGGGGGTGCCTGGGGGGCCCACACCACCCCTTGGCGCGGCCTGGCCTGGCCCGCGCCACCAGGTGGTGTGGCCACCCCCCGGCTCTTCTCCGTCTCGTATTCTGGCTCCTGGAGTTTTCGGGTGAAATATGATTTTTGGCATATTTTCCGGGATTTTTCCTGATAGTTGGTTTTCTACACAAAAAGTAGACACCAAGGCAATTCTGCTGAAAATAGCGTCAGTCCGCACTAGTTGCATCCAAATCACACAAGTTTAGAGGAGAAACAATAGCAAAAGTGTTCGGGAAAGTAGATACATTTTGGACGTATCAACTCCCCCCAATCTTAGCTTATTGCTTGTCCTCAAGCAATTCAGTTGAAAACTGAGTGTGATAAAAGAACTTTCACGAACACATTTGCTTCATATGATGTAAATATTCTCAGCAGTGTGATCAACTACTTGGACATTCATAATAAAGAGTATGCAACCAAGTCTACTTAATAGTCATTGCAAGATATGAAGAGATTCCAACTCAAGAATAATAAGTAGCATGAGGCACAAACATAAGCAACATTATAATGCTCATAGAAAGGTATGATAGAGTGGTATCTCGCTTGCCTTTGATTATGAATATCAAGGCACCTCTGAAGTTCAAGTGATGACTAGAAGTGAAGATATCAAGGATACAAGCATCAAAGTCATAACACAAATAATCAAATAATGGAACAAACACAAAGAATGACAACTATGCTCTCAGGAAGGTGCTCAGAGAATAAATGGAGACTCAACAAGAAAAAGTTTTTAATAATTAGGCTTCCAAATGCTGAAAGTATGGTACTCGTTAGCTTTGAGCTCTCATTGCCCCTATCATAAGCATCTTTAATGTGGTTAAGGTGAAAGTGACACAACTAAGAGGATATGCTTGACAAGTTATAAATCGAAGTCTCAAGCCCCTTACTTACGAAGACCGATCCTCATGCTACTCAACTTCAGTCACAAGTAAGCTCTTGTCATTGTAAGTATATACGTATCATAGAGAACCGCCAACAGGGTACCACTTGCACATGACACGGGAGCTATCCCATAATCAAAATAACAAGACAAGCAGACAATGAGCATCTCGGCGATCTTTTTATTTACTATGTGCATAGATTTTTATTGAGGATGCTTCATAGAATGCTCATTATGGTTATGCTGCAAGTTTCCACCATGATTAGGCATGGTTTAGGCTAGCGGCCCAGCCGTTTATCTAACATACATACAAACTCCATGATCTTACAAGTTCCACTTTTATTTCACACCGCTGGGATCCATAAGCAAAAGAACATGATATCAACTAGGTACAAAGTACCTATGAAGCGTTGAAAGCGGTCTCCATGATACATGGTTCTGCTAACTTCAACTCATAAAGCGCAAGCATATGCGCAACAAAGAAGGACGCAATGGTTCAGGTTTATTAAGTGCAAGAAAATAAAGTGTGCCATCAAGTTCGTGAGAGCTTTACTAACTAACTTTCTCATAACAAGCAAACATTTTATTCGGAAGAAAACAAGGCATATTGAATATGCACGGAGGTAGCAAATAATGCTAATGGGTAGGTATGGTGGACACTTTGCAAATATTTGGTTTAGGGAGTTGGGAACTTGAGTAAAACATACTCAGTGAAAGTGAAGGCTAGCAATAGTAAGGGAGCAACAAACGAGAGAGCAATAGATGTCATTATCATGCTTGCAACAAAACATGACTACTCATGGCATGAAAGTGATTCAAGATCCTCAAGGCAAAATAATTCATCAAGGCTTAACTAATTTTCACTGTCATGTGCATGCATGAGCATGTGCCAAGTCAATTCAAATGAAACATTCAGAGGAGGATACCATGGTGTCATACCAATTTATGAATAGAGTAATGCAAGCAAACATTCATAAGACATGCTACAAACTATTAGCGAGCTGGAGCTAATCATAAGAAAGCAAGAACTATTAAGCATCCAAAGAAAACATACACTCTACATGAACGAACTAAGCATGCCCACAGTGATGAGTATATGTACAAAAATGAAAACAAATAGAGTTCGTTACCAGCCTCTTACCATGCCTCAAGTTGTCATTGATCCTCATTATTGTTCTTCACTTGTGTGGCTTGAATAATAATATGAAACCAATATCCACTGAGGACTGCCGAACCCTGAAGCAAACTCGCAAAAACCAAAGAAGAGCGACAAATATTTTTGGTGTTTTCGATTTTTAAACAAGAACCAAAAGGGAAAAACAAACAAAGCAAACTCTTTTTGGGTTTTTCGAATAATTCAAACAAAGCAAAAAGGGAAAAGCAAACCAAGGCAAAAAGAAGAAGCAAACCAAAGAGAAACAACATAAATATTTTTGGTCTTTTTGTGTTTTTAGAAAGCAAAAGCAAAGAAGAACGAAAACTAAAAAGAGAACGAAAACATGAATATACAAAGTACCGACGCAATATGATATGAAGATGAGTGCGGTGTGGGCGTACCTCCCCCCAAGCTTAGGCTTTTGGCCTAAGTGGGTATCAATCCCAAGCTGGCCAGGATGAAGTGTCACCCTGGTACGACGAAGAGGTCCCCTCATCCTGGTGCGAGCTCGAGTACGTCCCTCCGTAATGTGCGGAGTAATCATAGGAGGGCACATCCTCCTGGTGCTGCTCGTGGAAACCCAACAAGCGAAGCTGCTCGTCCACCTCCTCCTTGGAGCGTGACCACGGTCTCCTATGAACAC
Source organism: Avena sativa (assembly GCA_916181665.1). NCBI lineage: Eukaryota > Viridiplantae > Streptophyta > Magnoliopsida > Poales > Poaceae > Avena > Avena sativa. The sequence continues at coordinate 359,765,840 of OV702290.1, read as the reverse complement.
TAAACAAAGTAGGCTATGGCAAAAGGATCTCCCTTTCATCCCCGTCAGTGAAAAGCATCATATACACTAGATTGTTCAAATCAGAGGTAGCAGTGACAAAGTGATGAGTTTTCATGGCAACAAGGTCAAGCCACTGTGGTGCCAGCATAGCATCATAGGGATCCACTGAAAGACCTAATGCATTGACTATGCACAATGCAATGATGCCCCCATAGATAGGCCCCCTAGCAGCTAGGAGGTGAGCAATAAGCGAGCCAAGATTGTATCGAGTATCATTGTTAAGTGCAGCAGCAAGGAATGCTAAATGATAGTTGGAGATATTACTAGTGTTCTCCCTACCCAATACACTAGTGGCAAGATAATATGCAAAGTATCTAAGAGCAGGGAGTTGGATATTTCTTATCTTTCCGCGCTGTGCTATGTGGTCATCATCATTGGTCACCCCTCGGTAAATCTCCAACAAATCAGCGGGTCGCCCTTGAATTTCCTTCACGGTCCCTATCATACGCACACCTATAATACTGCAAAATCTTTCCAAAGGCATGGTGAAGGGCAGATCATAGATTTTAAAAGAGACAGTAGATTGATAGGGTGTGTTAGTAAACATGAAGCTCTCAACAAAAGTTTTGGTGAGCATAGCGTATTGTGCACTCTCATCTTGCATATATGAGGTCAAACCAACCCTCTCAATCAGTAGCAAGAAATCATCAAGAATACCTGCAGCTTGCAAGAAAGTAAAACAAGGAAAAGAGGATGGGTGAGCATCCCCATCATCCCTTTCACTGCCAATACGGGTTGCAATGAGGTCTTCATTGTATGATGGCCTAGCTTGAGAGGCTGTTCTTGAGGGCCTCGACCTCCTAGGTGCATCACTCTCAAATATCTCTCCAAAAGTATGGTTGTTCATGCTTGGTATTCTGAAATTTAACCACCTATTAAACAAGTGATTGCAAAGTAAATATAATGAAGGATTCTACTCATAGGGACTTGCAAGAGTCCTAAACATGCATCAAAACTATATCTCTAAGCATTAAACAAGCTTACAAGCTCTCATAACTAGTCACCTACAGCAGCAAAATACTCAACATATAATCCACTAAACACAAATCTACTTGGACAAGGGGAGGAGTCACATACCAGGGAACAAATGCTCCAAATTTCAGCAAGAAAGATGGGATGAGCAAGGAGATCAAAAAAATCGAGAGCAAGCACAGCAAGAACGCGATTTTGAGCTATGAAGTGGAGCTTACTCGGGAGAGAGAAGAAAGTGGCAGGTGAGAGAGTTAGTGGGGGGCCAGGGTGGCCCACACCAGGGCATGGCGCCACCCAAGGCTGGCCGCACCACCATGTGGTGTGCCTGCCTGGTGGGCCCCTCCTGGTGCCTACCAGGTACTCCTCTACCCCTTTTTTCACATAAAAATTTAATATGAATTTTCTGGAATTTTTCGAGACACTTTATTTTTGGGCATTTTTCAGAAATAGAAGAATGATTTTTCTGACAGACAGATTTTTTTCTTTTTGAAACATGATGCAAAGACAAAACATGGCTAGAACTACAGAAGTTCTAGCATGCAAGCAACTAACAACACAAAGAAAACTAAACGAAAGCAAAAACTAAAATGCAAAGGATAGAAATAAACGGAGATAATCATAATGAAAACATTGTTTTGTTCAATGGAATCCTTTTGTTAGCAAGGTTGATCAAGTCTTGCTACCAAAAAAATTGCATATGAGACAAAACTTTGTACTCCACTAATGATTATGTTACCTTAACCTTGATAGCAATGGTCCCAATCATAATAGTTTCAAATTTTTCTCTTGGTATGGGACAATATATTTCTCCAACTTGAATGCCTTCAACATGTTCAATTGAATTCAAACCATAAGTCCTTTCAATATTCTTGGGGAAATAGACAGTATGTTCCTTGTCATTAACATTGAAGGTCACCTTTCCTTGATTACAATTAATACCAGCTCCTGCAGTATTAAGAAAAGGTCTTCCAAGAATAATAGACATATTATCATCTTCAGGCATTTCAAGCACAACAAAATCAGTTAATATCAAGCAATTGTGAGCCACCTGAACAGGTACATCCTCACATATACCCACATGAATGGTGGTAGATTTATCAGCCATTTGCAAAGATATATCAGTTGGTATCAATTTTTCAAGATGAAGCCTCTTATAGAGAGAGAAAGGCATAACACTAACTCCAGCTCCCAGATCACACAAAGCAGTTCTAACATAACTGTTCTTAATAGAGCAAGGGATAGTTGGAATCCCTGGGTCTCCAAGTTTCTTAGGAACCTTACCATTTAAGGAATAATTAGCAAGCAAAGTAGAAATTTCTTCATTAGGGATCTTCCTTTTATTCAAGACAATGTCGTTCATATACTTTGAGTAAGGAGGCAATTTAATAGCATCAGTCAAAGGAATTTGCAAGAATAAAGGCTTCATCCACTCACAAAACTTATTATAGTGTTCATCTTCCTTTGACTTGTGTTTCTTATCAGGGAATGGCGTAGGTTTTTGGACCCAAGGCTCTCTTTCACTACCATGTTTCTTAGCAATAAAATCTTCTTTGGTGTATTTAGTATTCTTAGTGTGGTTTTCAGGTTCTTCAACTTTTTCTTCATTAGGAACAACATTTTCTTCATTACCACTTTTAGTTTCAGCATCAGAGATAGATATACTATTAGGATCTATAGCAGGTTCAGAAGGTTCTACAACAGTTTTATGTTTCTTTTTTCCTTTTCTTACGAGTAGAACCACCATTTTCAGCTTGTTGAGAATCCTGCTCAATTCTTTTGGGATGCCCCTCGGGATATAGAGGATCCTGGGTAGCAGCTCCACTTCTAGTTCTAATTTCATAAGCATGTTTTTCTTTAGCAGCATTAACTAGCAAGTCGTTTTGCACTTCAACGAGTTGATCTATTTGAGTTTGAACCATTTTAAAATGTTTAACAATCATTTTAACATCATTAGAGGTTCTTTCTACAATATCTTTCAACTCAACAATAGCTCTAGTGTTTTCCATTAGATGATTTTGCACCCTTTTATTAAAGTTATCTTGCTTAACAATAAAGATATCAAATTTTTCTAAGCATTGATCAGGAGGTTTCGAGTAAGGGATATCACCTTCATCAAAGTGTTGGAGAGAGTGTACCTCAATAGTGGATGAGTAGGGAATAGGCTTACATAATTCTTCTAAAGGAGGTAAATTCTTGACATCTGCAGCTTTAATTCCCTTCTCCTTAAGACATTTCTTAGCTTCCTTCATCACTTCATCATTTAATTCAATAACTCCCCTCTTCTTTGATGTTGGAATAGGCACAGGAATAGATGGTTCAGGTACAATTACTTCAGGTATATCTTGTTTAGGAGGAGTCCAATCTTCATAATTCTTGCTTATTTTAGCCATTAATTCCTCAGCTTCCTTTGGAGTCCTATTCCTGAAAACATAATCAGCACAACTATCTAGGTATGTCCTAGATTCCTTGGTTATTCCATTATAAAATATATCAAGAAGCTCATTCTTAGGTAATGGACTTCCAACCTGTGCATGAATCAAAGCACAAAACCTTGCCCAAGATTCGGGCAATACCTCCTTTTCTCCCTGTTTAAAATCAAAAAGTTCCTGCAAAATAGCCTGTCTAGCACTGGGAGGAAAATATTTCTGTAGGAAAGTACTAATCAAGCACTCAGGGCTATCAATAGATCCAGGAGGTAAATTACTAAACCAAGTTTTAGCTTCTCCTTTCAGTGAAAATGGAAAAATCTTAGCAACAAAGTAAGTACGCATCTTAATATCATCAGAAAACAAGCCACTCATGGTAGAAAGTTCATTCATATGTGCTACCGCACTTTCATTCTTAGTCCCACAAAAGGTTCTTTCTCGACAATAGCTATGTAAGATAGATCGAGAGAGAAATCATAATCTTCATCTATAATGTTTATGGGAGAAGCAACAAACTTAGCAGCGGGATATAATTTCGGTCTAATAGTACACCTCTCAAGGAGACTCTTAGCAGCGCTCCTATCATGGGTGTTCTTACATTCTTTAATAAACTCATCGGTCATCTCAACATAACCATCTTCAATATCATAACTCTCACTAGACTCAGGTGAGCTAACAGGTGTGGTAGTGTATTCATTAGGAGTTTCGGTATTTCCAGCTATAGTTCTAGCAATCGTAGCATCTAGGAAAGGACCTAATGAACCACTCTTATCGAGCACAATAGAAGCAGCATCATAAGCATCAGAAGTTTCAGATTCAGCAGTAGTATCAGTGTGTGTATCATGTGTATGTGGTGGTGTAAGGAACTTACTCAAAACAGACGGTGAATCAAGAGCAGAAGAGGTGTTCAGAACCGTACCTCTTCTTGTAGTGGATAGTAAAATAGGAACCTTGCCATCACGAGACTTACCCATGATGGATGGATAGCAATGAACAATAGAGAATCCAAGTGAACTTGATAAATAATGCTATGCTCCCCGACAACGGCGCCAGAAAATAGTCTTGATGACCCACAAGTATAGGGGGTGTATCGCAGTATTTTCGAGGGAAGTGAAACCCAATTTATTGATTCGACACAAGGGGAGCCAAAGAATATTTATAAGCCTTAACAACTGAGTTGTTAATTCAGCTGCACCTGGAAACAATCTTGCTCAGAGCAGTTTATCAGTAGCAACAGTTTTGTAGTAGGAATAGTAAAGTAGCAGCAGTAGTAAAGCAAAGACAACAGTAACAAAAACAGTAAACAGTGGGATTCTAGTGCGATAGGCATAGGGATGGATGGACGGGCGTTGCATGGACAAGATAATTCACATAGCAATCAGAACATAGGGCAATTGCAGATAAATAAGATAAAGCATCCAAGTACTAGACAATCCTAGGCATGTGTTCCATATATAGTCATACGTGCTCGCAATGAGAACTTGCACAACATCTTTTGTCCTGCCAGCCCGTTTGCAGCGGGGCCTCTAGGGAACTACTGGCAATTAAGGTGCTCCTTTTAATAGAGCACCGGAGCAAAGCATTAACACTCCGTGAACACATGTGATCCTCACATCAAAGCCTTTCCCTTCCGGTTATCCCAATTTCTGTCACTTCGGGGCCATAGGTTCCGGACAACAACGTGTGTATACAACTTGCAGATAAGACCAAGAACAATACTATCATAATGAATCAATAACATGTTCAGATCTAAAATCATGGCACTCGGGCCCTAGTGACAAGCATTAAGCACAACAAGTCGCAACAAAGTCATAAAGCACTAATAAAAGATACTAGGCACCATGCCCTAACAATCTGATGCCATTACATGAACGATCTCATCCAATCCCTACCATCCCCATAGCCTACAGTGGGGGATTACTCACTCATAGATGGGGGAAACATGGATGGTCGATGGAGAAGCGATGGTGATGATGATGGCGATGATCTCCTCCAATTCCCCGTCCCGGCAGGGTGCTAGAACGGAGTTTGTGGTGCTGTTTCGTGGAATCTGGTGGTGGCGGCAGAGCGGAACTCCTTCTAGAAAAACGTCGACCCCCCCGAAGTTTTTAGGTTAGAAGGCTTCTTATAGGCGAAGAGAGAGGCCGAGGGGGTGCCTGGGGGGCCCACACCACCCCCTGGCGTGGCCTGGCCTAGCCCGCGCCACCAGGTGGTGTGGCCACCCCCCGACTCTTCTCCGTCTCGTATTCTGGCTCCTGGAGTCTTCGGGTGAAATAGGATTTTTGGCATATTTTCTGGGATTTTTCCTGATCGTTGGTTTTCTGCACAAAAAGTAGACACCAAGGCAATTCTGCTGAAAACAGCGTCAGTCCGCACTAGTTGCATCCAAATCACACAAGTTTAGAGGAGAAATAATAGCAAAAGTGTTCGGGAAAGTAGATACGTTTTGGATGTATCACTTCTCCCATGTCCTCAAGAACAAACCAAACTACTCACAAGACTTCATATGGATCATGATCAGAGATGGAATAATGATGTATAACAATCTGAACATAAACAATAATTCAATGGTTCCACTCAATAGCATCAACTACAAGGAGTAATCAACACCGGGAAAGTTTCCCCTAAGAACTATGCAAGATTCAACCCAATTGTTACAGCAATATGGAGATGGTGATGAGGGTGCTGATGGTGGTGGTGATGATGATGATGATCCCGATGAAGTCCAGCTTGATGGTGGTGTTGATGGCGACGATCTCCCCTCTCCGGAAAGGAATTCCCCAGGCAGAATTCTGTCTACCGGAGAGATCTTTTTCTCTATGTAGTTTTCCGCCCCGCAGAGGCGGTGGAATATTTCTGTGGTTGCTCCCTAGGTATTAGGGTTTCATGGGGATAATATATCCCAAAGGGGAGAGCCAGGAGTGGGCCAGGGTGGCCACACCACCTGGTGGCGCGGCCTAGGGTAGCCCGCGCCAAGGGGTGGTGTGGGCCCCTTATGGCCCATCTCCACTCCCCTTTCTAGCATCCTTCGTCTTCTAGAAAAATAGGATTTTCCATGTATTTTCCCGGATTTTCTAATCTTCGCGAATTTTGCCTCCAAACAGCACCTTTTCCATTAGAATCCTGACTGCAGCGGATTTTCTGATCTTCCCCCGGCAGAATTCTGTCTGCCGGAGAGATCTTTCTCTCTTGGTGTTTTCCGCCCCGCAGAGGCGGCGGAATCTTTCTGTGGTTGCTCCCTGAGTATTAGGGTTTCAGGAGGATTATATACGCCAGAGGGGAGAGCCAGAGGTGGGCCAGGGCGGCCACACCACCTGGTGGCGTGGCCTAGGGTGGCCCGCGCCAGGGGTGGTGTGGGCCCCCTGTGTTCCATCTCCACTCCTCCTTCTAGCATCCTTCGTCTTCTGGAAAAAATAGGATTTTCCGTATATTTTCCCGTATTTTCTGATCTTCGTGAATTTTGCCTCCAAACAACACCTTTTCCATCAGAATCCTAACTGCAGCGGTTCTCCAAAAGTCATCAACCATACAAAAATAGATGAAATAACATAAGTATCATCTCTTAATATGAAATATATCAATGAATAACAGTGAATTATGATATAGAATAGTGATGCAAAATGGACGTATCAACTCCCCCCAAGCTTAGACTTCGCTTGTCCCCAAGCGAATCTGAGCTCAATAAACATGACCTCGGGTTTATGGAGTGAAGAGTCGATAAAAGAATACGGACAAGAAGCATCACATTCATCAATATATAGATAATAATAGAAGACAACTCACTATTATATAACTTAACTTGCAATAAGTAAAGGAAACACAATAAAGATACATAAAGTGAATCATAATTGGTAATGGCAAACTTAGCTCTTGGTCAAAGAATAGTTGATAATTTGCTGGAGTTCACAAATAACTGATTTTCAATGATAGCTTTCAAAGTAGTAGACACCAAGTTGAGAACAATGTGCAAATCAAGGAACATAAGAAACATGATTGAATAAATCATCATATGAATGAATGAAACACAACAACTTAAAATACTTGCTGAGATAGAAGGGAATAGGTTTACTGACTCAACTAAAAAGTAAAAGAAAAGCCCTTCGCAGAGGGAAGCAGGGATTTCAAGTTTCATAAAGAGCTCCCAAAAATTATGATACTTATTAGCTTTCAGCTCTCATTGCCCTATCATAAGAATCTTTAGGTGGTTAAGGTTAAAGTGATCCAATACAAGGATATGCTTGACAAGTTGTAAATTGAGAATCTCATGTCCCTTGAATACGAGGGCAGCTCCTCATGCTACTCAAGTTTAATCACCGGTAAGTTATTGTCATCGTAAGCACATGTGTATCATAGAGAAACGCCAATGGGGTACCCCTTGCCCGATGATACGGAAGAATCCCCATATCAAAATGACAAGTCAAGTAGACAACAAGCATCTCAGCAATCTTCTTATTTACCATGGGAATATGGTTCTTTTTTCTCTCTTTCCTCTTTTCATAATATCTCTTTTTTTCTTTTTCTCTTTTTCTCGATCTCTATCTCTTTTTTTATAAGAAGAATGCTTCATAGATGCTCATTATGGTTATGATGTAGGTTTCCACCATGACAGCATGGATTAGACCAGCGGCCCAGGCGTTTCTCTAACACACATTCATAACTCCATGGACTTACAAGCTCCCCTTTCATTTCACACCGACGACATCCGTAGACAAAAGAACATGATATCAACTAGGTACAAAGTACCAGAGCAATGTTGAAAGCGTTCCTCATGACATCATGGTTCTGCTAATTCACAACTCACAAAGCTCAAGCATATACGCAACATAGGTGAGCACAATGGTTCAAGTTTATTAAATGCAAGAAAGTAAAGTGTGCCATCAAGTTCGTGAGAGCTTTAATCACTAATTTTCACATAACAAGTTTAATTTGGAAGGTAGATAAAAACATGAATTTACTTGGAATAGCAATAATGCTAATAGGTAGGTATGGTGGACTCAAATGGCATGGGTTTGGGTTTAAGGGATGGATGCATGAGAAGAAATCCCTCTCAGTACAGGTTTTAGGCTAGCAAGGCTGGGTAGCAAGTATAAGAGTTGAAGGAAACAAACAAACAAATGATAAAGACAAACATGCAATCTTCCTTGGAAGCACAACATATCTTAACTAGAGAATACTAAACTTATGAGCAAATCAAGAAAGAAAGATGATGAAATTATATTTCTTTAGAGTACTTTTATCTTTTTCATTCAACTCTCAAAAATAGTGTTGCTACTAACCGAGCCAGGTTTGCCAAAACCAACTAAATTAACTCAATGATCCCAAAGTGATACCAATACTAACAACAAGATCAATCATATAACCACGAATTGAAAACTAATATAAGATATGCAAAAGAGTAAATGATAGACTTCTCATTAATATTCCATAACGACAACACACACCAAGGGATACATATCTAACGAGAGAGGGGACACTTCCATAATGCAAACCATCCTACATAATAACTTCTCTATTCATGATATGACTCTACTAAAAAGGTAAAAAGATAGAAGATAGTGATGTGATACCGCGGCACTCCCCCAAGCTTGGAACAAACCAAGGGGATGCCAAACCTGATGACGAATTACTCCTTCGGTGGTGGTGGTATCCTCTTGATGAGCTCTTTGATCAGGTTCCCCAAGTCCTCGATCTCGAAGGAGAGATTGCGAATAAGCTGCGAGTCTTGCTCAATGGGGCTCATGATCATGTCGGGTTGCGAATTCCAGCTCTTGCGATTCTTTCCCCACCCTACCTCCTTGAAGTCTTCTTTTCCTGCATGGCTAGAACGAGGCAAATCCAAATTGGAGGGTAATTTCTCCTTGGGCATATTCTGGTATTGATGCTCATGGATAAGGGTATGGAAAGGATTCTTGGCGCGTGAGGGAAGTGACCAGGGATCTGAACGGTGATGAGGGGGCTTCCCTCCAATTGACATAGTTTTGGCAGGGTTTGCCACCACTCCAATGCTTGCAATGGTAGTGCCAGTGTGCTTTGCCTCCTCTTCATCTTCACTCTTGATCTCCTTCTCCTTCCCGAGGTCTTGGAGATCTTCCTCCATAGGCTCCTTTCCTTTATCCTTGGCGGACACCATTGTGCTTCTAAGCTTTCAAAGATAGTTCCTGGCAGAAACAGATCGAAACGAAAACACGACGAGAACACGATATACGAACCTCAGGGGATCCGGGGGTATTATATATTACGAAGTTTCACAACAAAAGGAAGGTACTGGGAGAAAACGGGTCGGAGACGGAGTCCAGAGTGGCCACACCACTTGGTGGCATGGCCAGGGGTGGGCCCGCGCCACAGGGTGGTGTGAGCCACCCTGGCTCCGCTTCCGTCCCTCTTTCTCTTCATAACTTTCCTTATTGGCTAAAAACTGCAAAAAATATAGTTGGATAGTATTTTTGCGGAACTTTTCTTATCAGAACTGTTACCTATTTGAAAACGGACTCTGCAGGTCTCTGAATTTGGTATCTAGTAGATTCTTCCCGAGTCACCACTTGAGTAACATCAATATCTTCATCTTCATACACTTATTGCTCGAGTCATAAAACCTTTCACTTTCTCATTACACCATTTTCTCCACTAACCTGGAAATTTCTTTCACACAAAACTTCACATAGTTCTCATTAGCAACATTAGTATAAGTGAAGTGGTAAAACCTTTTGAACCCAACTTCAACTGAAAACCATCAAAACATAAGCTACTGTAGCAACTCCTTCCGAAAACCCAAAAATAATTCAAAAAGGAAATCGAATAAAGAAGCAAATGCAAGAGTGGCAAAATCTGTCAAAACAGACCAGCAGGTAAAGATCAATTTTTTAGAAACTCTTATGTTGCTCAAATCAAAAAGTGCAAAACTAACGAAAGTTAAATAACTAGCTGGGGCAGAAGCAAAAAAAATTACAGCTCAATCCTACATACAGATATCTCTCACAAATTTTTACGGTGAAGCACAAAAATCTGTTTCGGGACAGCAACTTTCCCAAATCTTACTTCTCTCTCATTAGAGGTTGATCTTTACACAAAAACCAAACAAAAAGGATAAGGAGAGGTTATTACTGAAGTAATAACTTCCAAGACTCAAAGAAACAAAAACAAACTGAAAGCAAAAATAAACTGGGTTGTCTCCCAAAAAGCTCTTTTTTTATAGCCATTAAGATGGGCATGATAATTTTGAAGTTGCTCATATAAGAATATGAATTAAAGTGAAAGAGAGCATTAAGAAGCAAAAATACACACGTTTAAGTCTAACCCACTTCCTATGCAAGGGAATTTTGTAAACAAACAAGTTGTTTAAACCAGAAACTGCTAGCATAGGAAGGCAAAAAAGTGCAACATAAAAACTTTCAGCATAAAACGAGGAAACTTGATATTATTGAGATACATAAGAACACTTTTCCCTCTCTTATAGTAACTTTCAGTATCATGCATAAACTTAACAATATAACTATCATAAGGACCATCGTAGCAATGATCACTTATTCTAACAGAAAAGACAGGAATACTAGCTCTCATAACACTACTATGTGAAACAATATTAGAGGTATCCTCACAAAGGATAGTGTGTCCCTCTTCTACATATTTAGTGACAAAGTCTTTCACATTTGCTATTATATGTTCATCAACCATTTGTTTATCAGGTTCAACAGCTTTATTTGTACTTTCATTAACCATACTAGCTATCATAGAATGATCCTTTATCTTAACTGGGAAAGGCATTTTCTCAATGTAAGGTTCAGGTAAAACATGATTAGCAGTATAAACTTCAGTATTTCTTGCAGGAACACTCTTAGAAATATCTTTATAAGGTTCATGACACTTATTCCACTTATTTTTAGGCACTTCAATGTAGGAAGCAAAATCCTTAAAATAAGTTGCAATAGCTTGAGAGTCTAGACCATAAGCATTTTTAATATTTTGAAAGTCATCAGTTCCCATAAAAGATTCAATGCATTCATAATCATAATTTATACCTGACTTTCTACCTTTGTCATTCTCCCATGCTTCAGCATTATCTTGAATACGGTCCAGAAGATTCCATTTAGCTTCTTCTTCCATGCGAGTGAATGATCCAGCACAAGAAGCATCCAATAAATCCTTATCATGAAGAGAAAGCCTTGCATAAAAGTTATTGATAATAATATTGTTGGGGAGCTCATGAATGGGACATTTGAGAATTAGTAACTTCAGTCTCCCCCAAGCTTGAGCTGTACTCTCTCCATCAAGAGGCCAAAAGTTCTATATTTGATTCCGATCTTTATGAATCTCACTAGGAGGATAAAACTTTGAATAAAAGAGAGGCACTATTTCCTCCCATTCCAGAGCTTGACCATTCTTTAGCAGCTTATACCATTCCTTAGCTCTTTCTTTCAGTGACAATGAGAACAACTTCTTATTCACTTGATATGTAGTAATACCTGCACACTTAAACAACCCGCATAATTCGTGTATAAAGAGCAAATGATCACCGGGATGGACAGTTCCATCCCCAACATAGTAGTTATCCATAACACGATCAATAATTCTTGTAGATATTTTAAAAGCATCATTCTCAGAAGGTGGTGGTTCATCTACTACCTTAGCAGTGGTAGTAGCATTACCAAATAAAAAACTCAGTGAATTATCCATAACGAAAATAAAGCATCTAATAGAAGTAAACAATACTCACAGTAGAAGTTTCCTTTACCAGTTCCACTCTCCAATAGCGCTTCACTCCCCGGCAACAGCTCCAGAAAATAGTCTTGATGACCCACAAGTATAGGGGGTGTATCGCAGTATTTTCGATAAGTAAGAGTGTCGAACCCAACAAGGAGCAGAAGGTGCTGGCTAGTGGCTTGGAGCAGGAATTCTCATTAAATACTTAGCAAATGGATTTTTAGGGGTTTTTGATAATGCAGGAAAATAAAATACGAGTAAGTAAAAGACAATAAGAATGAATGCAGCAAGTGGCCCAATCATTTATTCAGCAAAGGACAAGCCGGTTGTATTACTTAAGATGATCAAATGTTCTCGAGGACACATGGGAAGACTGTCAAGTGCTTTCGCTTCATATAGTTGATTAATCTTTTTTAGCTTGCTAAGTGTTGTGTGGGTGAACCTGTGCTATGTACCGACCTTCCTAGGACTAATACATACTTGTGATTATACCCCTTGCAAACATCCGTAAGTACAAGAAAGTAATTAAGGTAGAAACCTAACCACAACTTTAAACTCTAAGACCCCGACGTCCCTTGTGCAATGGTTTCCTAACGGGGGTTCAGGTTTCTGTCACTCCGGCAACCCCTACGATTAGTAGCCAAATACACAATGCATTCCCCTAGGCCCATATAGGTGAAGTGTCATGTAGTCGACGTTCACATGACACCACTAGAAGAAGTACACCACAACTTAAATATCAAACTATTGAATCTTTCTCAACACAACTCCACTACTAACAACATGACTTCTCCCATGTCCTCAAGAACAAAACGAACTACTCACAAGACATCATATGGATCATGATCAGAGATGGAATAATGATGTATAACAATCTGAACATAAACAATAATTCAATGGTTCCACTCAAGAGCATCAACTACAAGGAGTAATCAACACCGGGAAAGTTTCCCCTAAGAACTATGCAAGATTCAACCCAATTGTTACAGCAATATGGAGATGGTGATGAGGGTGCTGATGGTGATGATGGTGGTGGTGATGATGATAATGATCCCGATGAAGTCCAGCTTGATGGTGGTGTTGATGGCGAAATCTCCCCTCTCCGAGAAGGAATTCCCCTAGCAGAATTCTGTCTGCCGGAGAGATCTTTCTCTCTCGGTGTTGTCTGCCCCGCAGAGACGGTGGAATCTTTCTGTGGTCGCTCCCCAAGTATTAGGGTTTTGGGAGGATTATATACGCCAGAGGGGAGAGCTAGAGGTGGACCAGGGCATCCACACCACCTGGTGGCGCGGCCTAGGGTGGCCCGCGCCAGGGGGTGGTGTGGGCCCCATGTGGCCCATCTCCACTCCTCCTTCTGGCATCCTTCGTCTTCTGGAAAAATAGGATTTTCCGTATATTTTCCCGGATTTTTTGATCTTCGTGAATTTTGCCTCCAAACCTCACCTTTTCCATCAGAATCCTGACTGCATCGGTCCATGCTCCAAAAGTCATCAACCATGCAAAAACAGATGAAATAACATAAGTATCATCTCTTAATATGAAATATATCAATGAATAATAGTGAATTGTGATATAGAATAGTGATGCAAAATGGACGCATCAATTATCAACACCAGAACTTCATTGGTGTTAGATTTATCACTATGTAAACTAGATTATTGTCTCTAGTGCAAGTGGGAGACTGAAGGAAATATGTCCTGAGAGGCAATAATAAAGTTGTTATTATGTATTCCTAGTATATGATAGATGTTTATTTTGCATGTTATAATTATATTGATAGGAAATGTCAATACATATGTGTTTAATAAACAAAACGGATTCCTAGTTATGCCTCTCCTATAGACTAGCTCGTTGGTTAACAAGATGATCAAAGTTTGCTGGTCATGGACATTGGATGTTGTTAATAACAAGGTCACACCATTGGTGGAATGATGTGATGAACATTCATCCGAAGTATAGCATTACGATCAAGTCATTATGTTTATATTGCTATAACATCATACGAAGTAAACTTTATCCTTAGCCCATGAGATCATGTTAATTGCTAACACCGGAAGAGTATCTTGATAACATCAAACGTCACACCGTAACAGGGTGACTATAAAGATGGGTTCAGTGCTATGAAGGTGTTATGTTGAGGCTCATGGATCAAGAGTGGAATTTGTCAATCCCGATGATGGATAGATATACTCTGGGCCCTCTCGGTGATATCACATTGAGATAGCTTGCAAGCAAGTGATGTGATCACTAGAATGTTATATCACGGGAACGAGAAAAGAGTGCATGTCGGTAACGAGATCAAACTAGGTATGGAGATACCGATGATTGAATCTCGGACATGTAATATATCGCGAGACAAAGGGATTTAGTTACTAGCGTTAAAGGTTCTCATGATCACAGAAGTCATTGTTGAATGTGCAAGAGTCAGTATGGATCTCCAGGTCCCGCTTCTGATTATTGATCTGAGAGGAGTCTCAATCATGTTTGCATTATTCGCGTACCATAGGGTGACACACTTAAGGGTTGCCGGACACCATTTTGGAGCACATATGTTTCAGACGAAAGAATTGCAAAGCAAAGAAATTGTTTCGATAGAAACCAGAATTGTTTTGGGTGAAATTGCAGAAAGTAGTTTTGCATATGATATTGAAATTTGCAAGGGGTTTTATGTGAATGTTTGTTAATTAAAGTAATTAACAAAATTCTGAATAAAATAAATAAAAGAGTTTTATTAATTGAGAGTTGCATTAAATTTGGTGGAAATTTAATGCATGTGAGTGGAATTTTGGGTGGAGCTTGAATCGATGTAAGTGGAGCTTCCACCACATGAATGAGGATGAGGTGGGGGCACCCCCCTTGGCCACCGGCCATGGGAGGGGAGGAGCCCCCTCTCCTCCCTCACAAAGCACACCTCCTCGTGAAGGATCTCTCTCCCCCTCTAGATATTCCCCCATGGTCTCGGATTAGCGAGATACATGTTCCCGGTGGCCTTGCGTCTGGAAGGAGTTGCTGCTTCCGCTGATACGCTGGAGAAAGGAGGTGGAGGTTGTCTGGTGGCTTAAACGTGTGTGCGAGGACGGATGCGCTGCTGATTTGCGGCGCTAGGACTTCCACACGATCTTGAGATCGGCAAGCGTACGACTACATCATCCACGAGTTCCAACTTGTTAACAAAACTCTGTTGTCTTCGAGGGTAAGTTCTCCATGGATGTATATCCACCCGTTGCTCTGTATCTAGGAGATATATCTTATCGTATAGTTCTCATCGTAGGAATTTTTTGTTTTCTATGCTGCAGACCCAACAACAACGGCCCGCAACAACCAGTTCTTTGTCTTTGCGCATGAGAAACCAAGGGCCACCGCCATTATTCTCGAGACTCGCAAGCCCCCATGCCGCCAGCTTTCTCCAGCACGACGGCAACACAAAGAAGCAACAAGAAAGTTGAGTCGAAGGGGACGAACCCCCCGCAACAGCAGCCCTACTGGGATCCAACAACGTTGAACATGACCTAAGGCCTAGATCTCAGTCTGCCAGAAACCCAGATCACCGCCGCCAGTGACCATCACCGCTACTGGCAGCTACCATGGCGGCGCCTTGCCACCTCTACGCTGTCGCCTCGCCGGAGAACTCAAGCCCTTGCCGACAAGCCGCGTTGCGCAGTGCACTCCGCCGCCGCCACGTAACCCCCCACACGACGTGGCCGAGGCCACCTCTCCAGCCTACCGTCATTTGATGGGGTGGGCACCGCCACCACCGCCGTTGCTGGCGGCAGCGGCGGCCGCTGCATGCAGATCAGCGTCGAGAGGAGTGATTGGAGGGAGGGTCCTCCGGAGCCGCCAGGCAGGGAGGCGGCCCGGGAGGAGGGTTTCCGTGAGGGTTTCCATAAGAAGCACACACGCAGTTACTATATTGAACATCTTCTAAGTTACTACTCCCTCCGTTTCAAAATATAAGATGTTTCAGCTTTGTAAAAGGAGTGTATCTAGACGTCTTTAGTGTCTAGGTTCACTCCAAACCTAGATGAACCTAGACAATAAAAGAGACCTAGATACACTTCATTCACAAAACTAAAACACCTTATATTTTGAAACGGAGGAGTATATGTTTTCTGCATGCAACGCTCCATTTCATTAATTAGATAAGCACACACGCAGTTGAAATAAACTCGATCTACTGAAATATTTCCATCTGAAAATAGACCTACTGAAAGAAACAACTTGTGGAACTGATTCTGTTTATTTCGGGGAAAAAACATAACTGATAAGCCTAGCTATGTGCTTTATTTTTATGAAAAGAGCATTGTTTTTCATTGATGAATTAGGATGAACACACCCTTAAACAAACAAGGTCAAAATAATTTCTACTACAATTTCATCTCCGATGCTTGATATATACAACCAGATGAAAATGTTAGAACACCCATAGAGACTAAAATAGTCTTGCAACGGGTTGTAGGCCGTGTTACTACAGGGAAAACCCTAGATCTGGTTCGAGCTCATCGGACGGTAGCAGCACGCGGGGCATCGCTTTTCGGAGCAGGTACTGACTAGAGGGGTTCTAAGGTGGAGCGGCTTGGTTTCTTTCGCGTCGAAGATGGCGAGTCTCGGACGCGTGCCGATGGACGCGCGCAAGGCAGTAGCGCCGTCTTGTGTCGTGGTGGCGTTGATGACAAGCCTGGCAACGTTAATGTGTTGATCCCTTTTCTAAATATGGGTTCTCGAAATACGGTGGAGGCGGCTTCTATAGCATGCGCACGCGGTGCATACTAAGGGTCTACTGAACCGGTTTTGCTCCGGGTTTAGAGGATGTGTGTAGGTGTGAGGTTAAGCCACATGGCTCCAATCATGGCCAACATCATTATCAAACTTCTAGGTGTAGCAAGACATGTCACAAGAAGGTGGCTTCGGGTTTATCAATGTATTATCTTGTAAGGCTTTGTTAAATAGAATACTAAAAAAGTCATATGCATTATTTTGATTCAGTGGCCGAGGGGTTTTAACCTGTTTTTTGAAAAATGGGCTCCAATCCGACCGCTTTCTTGCGGAGGCGCGAAGTCATGATTTTTACTGCTCGACCTAAGATGTTGTGGACACCGACTAAAAGCAAGGTGGTATGGGACATTCCTGGCTTTCCTAGTATCTTCCAGCGGTATCTAGCTAGCCAAGTGCCGATCAAGTGATGATGGTTGAAGTGGCTTCAGTCACAATTATGCACACTCCAGTGGACACACAAGATCTTAGATAAGACAATGTTGATGCACGCATGTGTCTTGACCTCATCGGGGGTGGTGGCTCGAATCTTGCCTTTGGGGATGAAAATCCCCAGATCACGGTATGGTTGGACCCGTCATCATCGTCACATGCGTGGTGATACCTTCTTGAAGGCTTAGAGTAGGAGTTGTGTACTTTTCATTTGTTTCGATCTTTTACTATAGGCTAGTGGTAGCCCGATGGAGTTACTATGGCAAGTCATACTACCTCGGGGTTTTTATTTCTCTTTTGGGTCGACTTGTATGGTTTCGATGGCTGGATTTTGAATAATTATTATTGTAATGATCTGAGCATCACTGATGCAGAATTGGGGTTTATGCTCCTTTTCAAGAAAAAAGTGACCCCTCTTTAGTTGGGTGCTTTGACGATGATCCGTCTGAAAACCTATGGGAGTGCTACTTGGAGATTGAAGATACTTGAATTGTGCTCCTTCCACAACTTTCATATCATGAGATGGAAGGTCGTCCTCCAGGTAGGTTGATCAATCAGAGGCACGAGGGCCAGGTGCTCTCTTAGTCCATCTTGTAAGGCCATCCCTAATGGTGGGGAGCAAATGGACATTGGGTGTCCGTTTGGGCGTCCGTGGACAAGACGGCCTAAAAACGAGCCCCCAACAAGGCACCACAAACTATCCGCAGGCCCCGGACTAACGCATTCGTGGCCCGATCACTCGCGTCCATGAGGACAACACAAGTGTTCTCCTCCCATCCACACGACCCCACAAGTCAGTGACCCGAGGGAAAAGCTGGCCGCTGGCCTCCCTGCACCTGCACTCATGGTGGCCGTTGAACCATCCCGAGGCCACGTTCTGGCCGGAGTTCCTTCGGTGGGAGGAGGAGGCGCGGCGGCGGACCACCTTCCTCTAGGACTTCCACCAGGAGGTCCAATACGACGATACCGACGATGAGGACATGGACTGGGAGGATGATACGTCCATTTTGCATCACTATTGTATATCATAATTTACTATTATTCATTGATACATTTCATATTAAGAGATGATACTTATGTTATTTCATCTGTTTTTGCATGGTTGATAACTTTTGGAGCATGGACCGCTGCAGTCAGGATTCTAATGGAAAAGGTGCTGTTTGGAGGCAAAATTCGCGAAGATCAGAAAATCCGGGAAAATACATGGAAAATCCTATTTTTCTAGAAGACGAAGGATGCTAGAAAGGGGAGTGGAGATGGGCCATAAGGGGCCCACACCACCCCCTGGCGCGGGCTACCCTAGGCCGCGCCACCAAGAGGTGTGGCCACCCTGGCCCACTCCTGGATCTCCCCTTTGGGATATATTATCCCCACGAAACCCTAATACCTAGGGAGCAACCACAGAAATATTCCACCGCCTCTGCGGGGCGGAAAAATACATAGAGAAAAAGATCTCTCCGGTAGACAGAATTCTGCCTGGGGAATTCCTTCCCGGAGAGGGGAGATCGTCGCCATCAACACCACCATCAAGCTGGACTTCATCGGGATCATCATCATCATCATCTCCATCATCATCTGCATCAGCACCATCATCACCACTTCATACTGCTGTAACAATTGGGTTGAATCTTGCATAGTTCTTAGGGGAAACTTTCCCGGTGTTGATTACTTGTTGTAGTTGATGCTATTGAGTGGAACCGTTGTTGTAGTTGATGCTATTGAGTGGAACCATTGAATTATTGTTATGTTCAGATTGTTACTTATCATTATATCATCTCTGATCTTGATCCATATGATGTCTTGTGAGTAGTTCGTTTAGTTCTTGAGGACATGGGAGAAGTCATGTTGTTAGTAGTGGAATTGTGTTGAGAAAGATTCAATAGTTTGTTATTTAAGTTGTGGTGTTATTCTTCTAGTGGTGTCATGTGAACGTCGACTACATGACACTTCACCTTTATGGGCCTAGGGGAATGCATTGTGTATTTGGCTACTAATCGTAGGGGTTGCCGGAGTGACAGAAACTTGAACCCCCGTTAGGAAACCATTGCACAAGGGACGTCAGGGTCTTAGAGTTTAAAGCTGTGGTTAGGTTTCTACCTTAATTACTTTCTTGTACTTGCGGATGCTTGGAAGGGGTTTAATCACAAGTATGTATTAGTACTAGGAAGGTCGGTACATTAGCACAGGTTCACCCACACAACACTTAGCAAACTAAAGAAGATTAATCAATTATATGAAGCGAAAGCACTTGACGATATTCCCATGTGTCCTCGAGAATGTTTGGTCATCTTAAGTAATACAACCGGCTTGTCCTTTGCCACTGAAAGGATTGGGCCACTTGTTGCATTTATTCTTATTGTCTTTTATTTACTCGTACTTTATTTACCTGCATTATCAAAAACCCCTAAAAATCCGTTTGCTAAGTATTTACAGAGAATTCATGCTCCTAGCCACTAGCCAACAACTTCTGCTCCTCGTTGGGTTCGACATTCTTACTTATCGAAAATACTGCGATACACCCTCCTATACTTGTGGGTCATCAAGACTATTTTGTGGCGCCGTTGCCGGGGAGTGAAGCGCTATTGGAGAGTGGAACTGGTAAAGAAAACTTCTACTGTGAGTATTGTTTACTTCTGTTAGTTACTTTATTTCGATATGGATAATTCACTTAGTTTCTTATTTCGTAATGCTACTACCACTGCTAAGGTAGTAGATGAACCGCCACCTGCTGAGAACGATACTTTTAAGATACCTACAAGAATTATTGATCGTGTTATGGATAACTATTATGTTGGAGATGGAACTGTCCATCCCGGTGATCATTTGCTCTTTATACACGAATTATGCGGGTTGTTTAAGTGTGCAGATATTACATCAGATCAAGTCAAGAAGAAGTTATTCTCATTATCACTAAACGGAAGAGCTGAGGAATGGTATAAGCTACTGAAGAATAGTCAAGGTCTTGAATGGGAGGAAGTAGTACCTCTCTTTTATTCAAAATTTTATCCTCCTAGTGAGATTCATAAAGATCGGAATCAAATATACAACTTTTGGCCTCTTGATGGAGAGAGTACAACTCAAGCTTGGGGGATATTGAAGTTACTAATGCTCAAATGTCCTATTCATGAGCTCCCCAACAATATTATTATCAATAACTTTTATGCAAGGCTTTCTCTTCATGATAAGGATTTATTAGATGCCTCTTGTGCTGGATCATTTACACGCATGGAAGGAGCTAAATGGGATCTTCTAGACCATATTCAAGACAATGCTGAAGCATGGGAGAATGATAAAGGAAGAAAGTCAGGTATAAATTATGATTATGAATGCATTGAATCTTTTATGGGAACTGATGACTTTCAAAATATTAGTAATGTTTATGGTCTTGATTATCAAGTTATTGCAAATTGTTTTAAGGCTTTTGCCTCATATATTGAAATTCCGAAAAAGGAATGGAACAAGTATCATGCACCATATAAATATATTGTTGATTGTGTTCCTGCTAGAAGTACTGAATTTTGCACTGTTGATCACATCTTACCTGAACCTTATATCGAGGAATTACCTTTCCCGGATAAGTTAAAAGAGCATCCTATGATAACTAGCATAATTAATAAAAGTACAAAGAGAACTGCAAAATCTGATGAACAAATAAACATTGAACCCGCAATAGCAATTGTGAAAGACCTTGTCAATAAAAGTTTAGAAGATGGACACATGGTCTTCTATGAGGATGCTTCTAATATTGTCTCACATCCAAATAGAACTAAAAAGGCTAGTGTCCTTGTGCTTTCTGTTAGAATTGGTGATCATTGCTATTATGGTTTATGCGATATTGGTGCAAGTTCAAGTGCTATTCCTTACGAGCTTTACAAAGAAATTATGCATGAAATTAGTCCTTGCGAACTAGAAGAGATTGATGTGGTTATTCACCTTGCTAATAGAGAGACCATCTCTCCAATTGGTATTGTAAGGGATGTGGAAGTTCTTTGTGGTAAGATTAAACATCCTACTGATTTTCTAGTACTTGGTTCAGCTGCTAGTAAAACCTATCCTATAATTTTTGGTAGACCTTTCTTGAACATGTGTGGAGCCATTATAGACTGCAAAAGGGAGAAAATTTTAACTAAATTTGATGGGGAATCTAATGAGTTTAATTTTTCAAAATTTACTAAAGTTCCTTGTGAAAATGAAACCCCTAATGAGGATTTTAGAGTTGAACAACTTGCTTCTATTTCTCTTGCTCCTAACAATGCTTTGCAGCAATTTATGGAAGACCACGAAAGTGAAATCTTCATGGAAGAAAGAAATGAGATTGACGAGATTCTCCGTCGTCAACCTAAGATGCTTAAGCATAACTTGCCTGTGGAAGATTTGGGTACCACATTGCCACCTAAAAAGGATCCGGTTTTTGATCTAAAACCTTTACCTGGCGATCTTAAATATGCTTACATTGATGATAATAAAATATATCCTGTTATTATTAGTTCTAAACTTTCAGGGAAGGAAGAGGAAAGATTATTTGAGGTATTGAAGAAACACTGAGAAGCTATGGGTTATACTCTGGATGATTTAAAGGGGATTTCTCCTACTATATGTTAGCATGCTATGAATATAGAACCAGATGCAAAGCCAGTGGTAGAACACCAACGTCGTTTAAATCCTAAGATGAAGGAAGTGGTAAGAAACGAGGTATAAAAACTCCTTGATGCTGGTATTATTTATCCTATTGCTGATAGTGAATGGGTTAGTCCTGTTCATTGTGTCCCTAAAAAAGGGGAATTACTGTTGTGCCTAATGATAATGATGAGCTTATTCCCCAAAGAATAGTAGTGGGTTATAGGATGTGCATTGATTTTAGAAAGGTTAACAAAGTTACTAAGAAAGATCATTACCCACTTCCTTTTATTGATCAAATGTTAGAAAGGTTGTCTAAAAAGACCCATTTTTGTTTTCTTGATGGATATTCTGGGTTTTCTCAAATTGCTGTTAAACAACAAGATCAAGAAAAAACTAATTTTACATGCCCTTATGGAACATATGCTTATAGGCATATGCCTTTTGGTTTGTGTAATGCTCCTACTACTTTTCAAAGATGCATGTCTGCTATCTTTCATGGTTTTAGTGAGGAAATTGTGGAAGTATTCATGGATGAGTTTTCTGTCTATGGAACTTCTTTTGATAATTGTCTACACAACCTTGATAAAGTTTTGCAGAGATGTGAAGAAACTAATCTTGTTCTTAATTGGGAGAAATGCCACTTCATGGTCAATGAAGGGATTGTCCTCTGACATAAGATTTCCGAAAGAGGCATAGAAGTTGATAGAGCTAAAGTTGAAGCAATTGAGAAAACGCCCTGCCTAAGAGACGTCAAAGGTATTCGTAGTATCCTTGGTCATGCTGGTTTCTATAGAAGGTTTATTAAAGATTTCTCTAAGATATCAAAACTCCTCACTAATCTTCTTCAAAAAGATGTACCCTTTATTTTTATGATGATTGTAAGGAAGCTTTTGAAACTCTAAAGAAGGCTTTAACTACTGCTCCTATTGTCCAACCACCTTATTGGAACTTACCCTTTGAAATCATGTGTGACACTAGTGAATTTGCTGTAGGCGCTGTCCTTGGGCAACAAATAGATAAAAAGTTAAATCTTATGCATTATGATAGGACTCTTGACACTGCTCAAAAGAATTATGCTACTACAGAAAAATAATTCTTAGCTGTTGTCTTTGCTTGTGATAAGTTTAAACCTTATATTGTTGATTCAAAAGTTACCATTCATACTAATCATGCTGCTATTAAGTACCTTATGACGAAGAAAGATGCTAAGCCTAGGCTTATTAGATGGGTATTGCTTTTACAAGAGTTCGACCTACATATTGTAGATAGGAAAGGTGCTGAAAATCCTATTGCTGATAATTTATCTCGATTAGAAAACATCTCTTTTGATCCTATGCCTGTTAATGATAGTTTCCCAAATGAACAGTTGGCTGCAGTAGGGGTAAGCTCGCGAGGGATCCCTTGGTATGTTGATTATGCTAACTTTATTTTCCCCAAGTATTTGCCTCCAACTTCTACAGCCTAGCAAAGAAGGAAGTTCTTTTACGATTTGAGGCATTATTTTTGGGATGACCCACATTTATATAAGGAGGGAGTAGATGGTATTATGCGAAGATGTGTTCTAGAATTTGAACAAAAGGAGATATTGCGGAAATGTCATGGTAGTGCCTATGGAGGACATCATGCAGGAGATAGAACCGCACAAAAGGTTCTACAATCAGGTTTTTACCCGCCTACCCTTTTCGAAGATGCAAGAAGATTTGTCTTATCATGTGATGAGTGTCAACGAGTTGGTAATATTTCTAGACGCAATAAAATGCCTATGAACTACTCTCTTGTTATTGAACCATTTGATTGTTGGGCATTTGACTTTAGGGATCCTTTCCCCCTTCAAAAGGTTATACTCATATTCTTGTTGCTGTTGACTATGTTACTAAGTGGGTAGAAGCCATACCCACAAAAAGTGCTGATGGTGAGACCTCTTTGAAAAGGCTTAAGGATATTATCTTCCCTAGGTTTGGAGTTCCTAAATATCTTATGACTGATGGAGGTTCTCATTTCATTCATGGTGGTTTCAGAAAGACCCTTGCTAAATATGATGTTAATCATAGAATTGATTCATCTTATCATCCCCAAACTAGTGGGCAGGTAGAACTATCAAATAGAGGAATTAAATCCATCTTGCAAAAGACTGTTAATAGATCTAGAAAAAATTGGGCTAAAAAATTGAATGATGCTTTATGGGCTTATAGAACTGCCTATAAAAATCCTATGGGGATGTCTTTTTACAAAATGGTTTATGGGAAAGCTTCCCACCTGCCTTTAGAATTAGAACACAAAGCTTATTGGGCAGTGAAAGAACTTAATAGAGACTTCAAACTTGCTGGTGAGAAAAGATTATTTGACTTAAGTTCATTAGACGAATGGAGGAGTGAAGCATACGAAAATGCTAGACTATTCAAAGAAAAAGTTAAAAAATGGCATGATAAGAGAATTCTTAAGAGAGAGTTCCATGTTGGTGAGAAGGTTCTATTGTATAGGTCTCGTGTCAGATTTTTTGCAGGAAAACTACTCTCAAAATGGGAAGGACCATTTGTATTGAAGAGGTGTATCGTTCAGGTGCAATAAAAATTTCTTCCTTAAAGGATAACACTACACAAGTGGTGAATGGTTAGAGGCTCAAGCACTATATTTCTGGAGATTCTTACAATGAAGGCATTGATGCTATTCAAATGGTAACTCTGGAAAATTTCATCAAAAGACCAACTTCAGAGACCTGCAGAGTCTGTCTTCGAATAGGTAACAGTTCTGGTAAGGAAAAGTCCACGAAAAATCTGTCCAGTTATATTTTTGCAGTTTTTATCCAACAAGGAAAGCAACGAAGCGAAAGAGGAACGGAAACGAAGCCAGGGTGGCTCACACCACCCCCTGGCGCGGGCCCCCTAGTTGTGCCAGCAGGTGGTGTGGCCACCTCGGACTCCGTCTCTGACCCATTTTCTCCCAGTACCTTCCTTATGTTGTAAAAATTCGTAATATATAATCCCCCGGATCCCCCGAGGTTTGTATATCGTGTTCTCGTCGTGTTTTCGTTTCGATCTGTTTCTGACAGGTAGAATCTCAGTTTTGGAGCCACAATGTCCTCCTCTGGATCAGCCAAGGAAGATCCCTCCACGGATATCATCAACTCATACATGCGTGAGTTGTAGATTCATCCCAAGGAGTTGTTGCTCGATATGGGGAGGTACAGATAAAAGAGGTTCATGGCCCTAAAGGTGAAGGAAGTCTGGAGGACAGGATGGAAGCACTGGAGCAAGAAGTTTTTAGGTACAAGAAGATGGTAGAACACGAAGTGGATATCATCCATAAGATTAGTTCAGAACTCATCGCCACCTTAAGGATGAAATTCTCTCACTCCACCGAACAACCAACTAGCTACAAGCACAACTCTACGACGTGCAAAATCAAAACTTTGGATGATGATGAAGAACACCACCACCACAGAAGGAGTAATTCGTCATCAGGTCTTGGCATCCCCTTGGTTTGTTCCAAGCTTGGGGGAGTGCCGCGGTATCACATCACTATCTTCTATCTTTTTACCTTTTTAGTAGAGTCATATCATCAATAGAGAAGTTATCATGTAGGATGGTTTGCATTATGGAAGTGTCCCCCCTCTCGTTAGATATATATGTATCCCTTGGTGTGAGTTGCCGTTATGGAATATTAATGAGAAGTTCTATCATTTACTCTTTTGCATATCTTATATTAGTTTTCAATTCATGTTATATGATTTATCTTGTTGTTAGTATTGGTATCACTTTGGGGTCATTGAGTTAATTTAGTTGGTTTTGGCAAACCTGGCTCGGTCAGTAGCAACACTATTATGAGAATTGAATGAAAAAGATAAAAGTACTCTTAAATAATATAATTTCATCATCATCTTTCTTGATTTGCTCATAAGCTTAGTATTCTTTAGTTAAGATCTTTAGTGCTTCCAAGGAAGATTGCATGTTTGTTTTTATCACTTGTATGTTTGTTTGTTTGTTTCCTTCAACTCTTATGCTTGCTACCTAGCCTTGCTAGCCTAAAACCTGTACTGAGAGGGAATGCTTCTCGTGCATCCAATCCTTAAACCAAAGCTATGCCATTTGTGTCCACCATACCTAACTATTAGCACTATTGTTATCCCAAGTAAATTCATGTTTGTATCTACCTTCCGAATTAAACTTGTTATGTGAAAATTAGTGATTAAAGCTCTCACGAACTTGAAGGCACACTTTACTTTCTTGCATTTAATAAACTTGAACCATTGTGCCCATATATGTTGCGTATATGCTTGCACTTTATAAGTTGAGAGTTAGCAGAACCATGTTACCATGGGGAACGCTTTCAACATTGCACTTATTTAGTTGATATCATGATTCTTTTGCTTATGGATCCCGGCGGTGTGAAATAAAAGGGGAGCTTGTAAGATCATGGAGTTTGTATGTGTGTTAGAGAAACGCCTGGGCGGCTAGCCTAAGCCATGCCTAATCATGGTGGAAACTTGTAGCATAACCATAGTGAGCATTCTATGAAGCATCCTTAATAAAAACCTATGCAAATAGCAAATAGAAAGATCGCTGAGATGCTCATTGTCTGTTGCCTTGTAATTTTTATATGGGATAGCTCCTGTATCATGAGGCAAGGGGTACCCCGTTGGCGGTTCTCCATGATACACATGTATTTACAATGACAAGAACTTACTCGTGACTAAAGTTGAGTAGCATGAGGTTCGGTACTCGTAAGAACGGGGCATGAGATTTTCAACTTATAACTTGTCAAGCATATCCTCATATTTGTTCACTTTAACCTTAATCACCTCTAGATGCTTATGATAGGGGCAATGAGAGCTGAAATCTAGTAAGTACCACAATTTTTGGAAGCTCTTTATGAAACTTGAAATCCCTGCTTCCCTCTGCGAAGGGCCTATCTTTTATGTTTTAGTTGAGTCAGTAAACCTATTCCCTTCTACCTCAGCAAGTATTTTGAGTTGTTGTGTTTCATCCATCCATATGATGATTTATTCAATCATGTTTCTTATGTTCCTTGTTTTGCACATTGCTCTTATCTTAGAGAGTATTACTTTGAAAGCTATCATTGAAAACCCCTGTATGATTGAACTCCTGCAAAATTGTTAACTATTTCTTTGACCAAGAGCTAAGTTTGCCATTACCAATTATGATTTACTTTATGTATCTTTATTGTGTTTCCTTTACTTATTGCAAGTTAAGTTATATAATAGTGAGTTGTCTTCTATTATGATTTGTGTATTGATGAATGTGATGCTTCTTGTCCGTATTCTTTTATCGACTCTCCACTCCATAAACCAGAGGTCATGTTTATTGAGCTCAGTTTTTGCTTGGGGACAAGCGAAGTCTAAGCTTGGGGGAGTTGATACGTCCATTTTGCATCACTCTTCTAAATCATAATTTATTGTTATTCATTGATATATTTCATATTAAGAGATGATACTTATGTTATTTCATCTATTTTCGCATGGTTGATGACTTTTGGAGCATGGACCGCTGTGATGGACTAAAATATATCGAGCTCGTTGGGGAACCCCAAGAGGAAGGTATGATGAGCACAGCAGCAAGTTTTCCCTCAGTACGAAACCAAGGTTTAATCGAACCAGTAGGAGCAAGGAAACACCCCAAAGGTGTTGCTAGCTGAGCCTTGGCAGGGCGCACTACCGGTGCTAGTAGCAACGTGGAGACCTGCACAACACAACCATAGAACTTTGCCCCCAACTTACGATGAGGTCGTCAATCTCACCGGTTTTACTGAAAACAAAGGATTAAACGTATTGAATGGAAGGAAGTAATAGTTTGCAGAAAGTAAACACAAAGCAGTAAACAATTTGTAGATTGTATGTAAAATAAAGGACCGGGTCCATAGTTCACTAGAGGTGGCTCTCCTTAAGATAGATAACATGCTGGGTGAACAAATTACAGCGGGGCAATTGACAAACATCGACAAAGAATACAATCATATACTAATCATCTTGACTCCTTTTAGACTTGATTGGGCATTACAACATTATACATATACCACCATCCAACTGCATCTATGACTAATAATCCACCTTCAGGTTATCATCTGAACCCCCTCCAGTATTAAGTTGCAAGCAATAGATTATTGCTTTACGAATTGCGTGTAAAGTAAACAATACGATTGTTCTATGAACAAAGGATTGTTGTTTTCTCCCTAGTAGCAACATCACATACCTTAGAGATTTCTGTCACTTCCCCAGATTACCAGAGGCATGAACCCACTATCGAGCATAAATACTAACTCTTGGAGTTGCTAGCATCTACTTGGCCAAGATAGCTACTAACAACAAAAAGCATGCAAGATCACAAATAACAAAGACATGATAGAATCAATAATCAATCTGAAATAGCATCTCAATATCCATCGGATCCCCGCAAACACAACATGCAGAATTACAAATAGATGATCTTGATCATGAACGGAGCTCACAATATCTAGACATGAAAGAACAAAGGAGGAGAACCAGCCATCTAGCTACTACATGGACCCGTAGTCCAGAGATGAACTACTCACGCATCACACCGGAGGCTTGCATGATGATGAAGAAGGCCTCCAGGGTGAATTCCCCTGTCTGGCAGGGTGCCAGGAAGAGCTTCAGATCCCTCCCGGTCTAGGGATGGAGATGACGGTGGCTACAGACTCTTTCGTGGATTTTTGATCGGGTACTTTGGGTTTTGGTATCGGAGGCAATATATAGGCGGAAGGAGAGGCCGAGGGGGTGCCTAGGGCGACCAGACCACCCTTGGCATGGGCCAGGCCTGGCCGTGCGGTAGGTGGTGTGGCTAGGCCCCAGCCACTCTCTGTCTCGTATTCTGGCTCCAAGTGTCCCCCGGTAAAATAGTGAATTTGGCTTTTGTCCCGTCCAATTCCGAGAATATTCATTTTCTAACTTCTTGAAACCAAAAACAACAGAAAACAGGCAGCTGGCACTATGGCTCTTGTTAATAGGTTAGTCCAAGAAATCATATGAAAAATACTCCAAAGTGTGGACAAAACACAAGAAAGTAGATAAACCAAGCATGGAGCATCAAAAACTATAGATACATTTGCAATGTATCATGTTGCAGTCAGGATTCTGATGGAAAAGGTGCTATTTGGAGGTGAAATTCGCGAAGATCAGAAAATCCGGGAAAATACATGGAAAATCCTATTTTTCCAGAAGACGAAGGATGCCAGAAGGGGGAGTGGAGATGTGCCACAGGGGCCCACACCACCCCCTGGCGTGGGCTACCCTAGGCCGTGCCACCAGGTGGTGTGGCCACCCTGGCCCACTCCTGGCTCTCCCCTTTGGCGTATATTATCCCCACGAAACCCTAATACCTAGGGAGCAACCACAGAAAGATTCCTCCGCCTCTGCGGGGCGGAAAACACAGAGAGAAAAAGATCTCTCCGGTAGACAGAATTCTGCCGGGGGAATTCCTACCTGGAGAGGGGAGATTGTCACCATCAACACCACCATCAAGCTGGACTTCATCGGGATCATCATCATCATCATATCCATCATCATCTCCATCAGCACCATCATCACCACTTCATACCGCTGTAACAATTGGGTTGAATCTTGCATAGTTCTTAGGGGAAACTTTCCCGATGTTGATTACTTGTTGTAGTTGATGATATTGAGTGGAACCGTTGAATTATTGTTGAGTTCAGATTGTTACTTATCATTATATCATCTCTTATCTTGATCCATATGATGTCTTGTGAGTAGTTCGTTTAGTCCTTGAGGACATGGGACAAGTCATGTTGTTAGTAGTGGAATTGTGTTGAGAAAGATTCAATAGTTTGTTATTTAAGTTGTGGTGTTATTCTTCTAGTGGTGTCATGTGAACGTCGACTACATGACACTTCAACTTTATGGGCCAGGGGAATGCATTGTGTATTTGGCTACTAATCGTAGGGGTTGCCGGAGTGACAGAAACCTGAACCCCCGTTAGAAAATCTTTGCACAAGGGATGTCAGGATCTTAGAGTTTAAAGCTGTGGTTAGGTTTCTATCTTAATTACTTTCTTGTACTTGTGGATGCTTGCAAGGGATATAATCACAAGTATGTATTAGTCCTAGGAAGGTCGGAACATTAGCACAGGTTCACCCACACAACACTTGTGAAACTAAAGAAGATTAATCAACTATATGAAGCGAAAGCACTTGACGATATTTCCATGTATCCTCAAGAACGTTTGGTCATCTTAAGTAATACAACCGGCTTGTCCTTTGCTAAAGAAAGAATTGGGCCACTTGCTACATTTATTATTTTTATCTTTTATTTACTCGCACTTTATTTATCTGCATTATCAAAAAACCCTAAAAATCTGTTTGCTAAGTACTTACAAAGAACTCCTGCTCCAAGCCACTCATCAATACCTTCTGCTCCTCGTTAGGTTCGACACTCTTACTTATCAAAAATACTGCGATACACCCCCTATACTTGTGGGTCATCAGAGGACGACGCCAAGGTCGAAGTCAAGTAGGAGGCGAGGCCGAGTAGCCACTGCCGGTGTACCAGCTCATGCCGCCAGGCCTGGGCGAGGAGAGGGCCTTCCTCCTAGCCCTGTGCGAGTTGGAGGAGGAGGCGGCGCTCGCGGAGGAGATGCGCTGGGCCGGCATGTTCCAGGACCTGTAAGAGTCAACGATGGCGGCCCAGGCCACTGCGCAGATGCCGCCGCCGCCGCCTCCACAGATGCCTCCACCTCCACCACCATAGCAGTTGCCACCACCGCACCAGGAATTGTCATGACCACCTCTGGTGTGGATAAACCTCACCGCCGCCGACGAGTAGGCCGCCGTTTCCACGCCCCATGGATATCTAGTTTAAGTTTTTTTAGTATTTCTATTTTCCCTATTTTCTAGGCTTGTGTAAATTACTTTATTTTAAATGCAATTTTAACATTAAAAATGTTCCCCGGTTGGGGGCACCTGCGGACAGGGGAGGACAACACACCCCTTCTTGTCCTTCCCGCGTCCCAAACAGACAAAATCAGACACATTGGGTGTTCGATTTGCTCCCCATCATTAGGAGGCCGAACAAGTGCATTGGAGGGTCCACCAGGACGATGATGGGGTTGTCCATGGACATGTGCACTTTCTCCTGACCTGAAGAGGCAAGGCAACAATTGGTGAGAATATGCCTCGCGATCTTGATCTCTGTGACGTAGAGATGCCTTAGAAGGGGTCGTGTATCATTGATGGTGGAAAGCCAGACAAGATAAGAGCAGGTACAATAAGATCCCTATAGCTTTCATCAAGAAACTACAATAAACTGACCTAATCAGCCTATAGGAGATTAAATAATATGTTCTTGCCGAGTTGAAGGAGAGAAAATGAGAGAAGAGAAGTGAGCTCTAGATTAAGAGCCACCGGTACATGAGACAGTACGTGAGTGTTAGTTATGGCATATATTAATAAAGTTGTATATTCATATGGCTATCTATTATACATATTGCCTATTGAGTTGACTATAAATAACATGGCAATGACTTGTAGCTACTAGTTAGCTCTACTATTGTCCTTTGCCTTACATGTCACCTTTTCTTTTTTCCGATAAAAGGCGATTTATTACCTAAAGTTTAAGTATTACATCCAGCCTTTGCATATCCGGGATGCACACAGCCGAAAGAGGTCCAAAGTTCCAAACCGAAATAAAAAGACACATTACATATCACACTGAGAAAATTTGAAACCGCCTAAGACGATGACGGAGGACTGATCTGAAGATTACGTTGCCACCCATGACATGTAAATAAATCCGGCGCCGTATCATTCAGTCGAGTACACACCTACGTAAAAAGGTCGCGAGATTCCTCGTGATGTAGGGCCGACCATGGATCTATGGTGTTGGTACACTGGTATAAAACCTGCAAAAGAGAACAATTCTTATTATTAAATACTTTATCATTTCTACATAGTCATAGTGACCATATAATGGCAATCTCCACAACTATACTTGTGATGTATATCATGTAGTCAATTCCTAAAAATATTGAAAATGCTACGTGGTGGATATAAGGCTGAAATTGCTTGGATTACTGACCATATAGATCTAGCGAAATTGCACCGGAAAAACGAGTGTTTAATTGTCTCGTTGTGATCACACATGTGGAATTTTCATGCCATTTCCGCTTAAGTAAATTATCTTTCGTTAAGATGATCCCCCGACCAAGATATCAGAAAAATATTTTGTTTTTGAGGGGTATTTTCATCCTCCAGGTCTTCCTATTGTCTAAAATAGGTATGACTGGATGGATTAGCGTATTGTATAAGAAACTAACTGAGAAAGTGTCTTTCTCAGTTAAGTTTCAATGGAATTTATCAGAGCCAGGTGACAATTGGACATCTTCTAAACGATGTAGCTATGTAATGCAAGAGTCAAGTCTGGATCCATTAAAATCTCGTTTGAATGTTACATTTGGAAAAAATGTTTCCAACACAGTAGAAATCGTTTCATTCTTGTGACGAATAATTGAATACAATGCAGGATATTGTTTTCAGGGTGTCTTTTTTCTTACATGGAGGAGAGACATGAAAAAAATGAGTAAGCACCCGTATGACATGCTCTTAGTCAAATGTAATAAATGTGAAAAGGAGACCAAGAATAATAATCTATAACAACTTATTACTATGGGTGACTATAAATGAAGGCTCTATGATTCCCATATAAGTTACCGGTTTATTACTCCTCCTGTTTTTAGATAGTTCGTGTTTTGGATTAAGTCAATGTCAAAGTGTGTCAAGTTGACCAAGAATATAGAAAAATTTATCAACATTCATAATACCAAAAGAATATAATATAAAATATACTTTATGATGATTTTAATATAAATTTGATATTGTAGATACTAATATTTTTTCTAAACATTTCGTCAAACTTTAAAAGGTTTGATATTAACTAATTCCGAACACGAAATATTTGTGAAAGGAGGGAGCGTAATAGTAGCCATGCTCCAAAACCTTCCGGTGGTTGTGGGCCATGTACTTAGATATCTAAGAAGAAACTGTGACCGCCCTCGGTAAGGTGGTGACTAGAATTGTGTGGAAGCTCCTGTTAGTGCCCAATACTATTTACACAATTATACGAAGGTAGTTTTAATAGAAATTTTGTTAGGTTTGTAGAACTATGCTCTATTTCTTCGTATTAGAGTGCGTGACTAAAGAATACCTTCAAGTGGTTCGGAGGATGTGGAGTGTCCCCGTGGCGTGTTTGTCTCCACTTTTAATTGTTATCGAAGTGATAAAACTTTGTTTGTGTCCTTGCAGCCTAGCATTTGTTATACGATTGATGATCATTTTGTGTTATCTCTAACATTTAATATTGTACTAGATGGTGCGCTGTTTTGAACTATTATGATGATATGATATGTTGAATATGTTTTTGCATGGTAATATGATTCACTAGTTGCAATCTTTTTGTCTAAAATGTTAGTTATAGATGTGAACCGCGAACTAATATTTCCTTATATGAGAAAATTATCGGTCAGATACAAAGATTGTCTAAAGCAAACATATGATCTTGAATACATATGAGCAAACTGGAAGCAACGTTAATGTGAATGAGCAATAAGCTATAGGATACCAATAATCAAAACACTAAGCTTTACCTTCTTCTGAACACGAAGTATATGCAGTTCATACTTCACTTACTCTGTCAAGAGGCAATTATATATGATTGATATGATTGCCTAATATATTCGGGAGTAACCATGGTGATTGATTGGTTATTGTTGGGGATCGGCGCGGAAAACAAAAAATTTCCCTACGAAGGATCCCCGGAAACTTAGCCTAGGATCTATCTATGTAGTAATGCGGTAACGGCCAATGCATAGAGAATACATACCCTTGTAGACCGAACGCGGACAACGTTCCGCAGGGAACGTGGTTGAAGTAGTCGTACTCGTAGCCGACCTCAAGGTCGCGAAGCTCCTCGCAGGTCACCCCTTGCTCCTTCTTGATCTTCATCATCTTCATCGTGCAACAGCTCCGGCTCACGATATTTAAGCGCCCCAAGTGTTGCGCCTCGTGTCTTCGTACACATCCGGTGCACGATGAGACCTCCGGCTCCCCGATCCCGCCGGGAGTGCGGAAGTTGATATCCGGCTAGAAATCCCTATAGCGCAATGGCGTACTGCAGGTGTGCCTTGATCGCACAACCCAGACTTGGGGCCATGGTCACAAGGTATAGAGAGAGAGAGAGAGAAGGAGAAAGTCAACCAAAGGACTTCTCCAAATATTGGTGTGTTTAATCCCACCCATGGGCACCCCTTTATATAGGGGGAGGGGGTGTGCCCTCCCCTTTAGGTTTCCCGTGTGGGACTAAACAGGAGAGAGGGGAGAGGCGCATGGGTCTTAATGGGCCAGCCGGCCTGGGGTGGGCCCCACCCCGTGCACAGCCCTAGGCTGGCCGGGTGGGCCCCCTCAAGGCGCCTGGGCCTTGGCCCCTTGGCCCTTGGCCCTTCCCTCCTTCCGTTTTCCCTCATGGGCCCTATTTCCCTAGGAAGTTTGGCCCATTAGTGGAATAACCCTTCAAATTAGTTTTTAATATTATATTTAATATTAATTACACTAATTAATATGTAAATACATATTACAAAATCTATCTTGACCCGAAACACTTTCGATTTCCTTTCGATTTCCTCCGAATGACTTCGGATATTTCCCGGAATGATCCCGGTCCTTTGTTCTTTCTCCTAACAACTTCGGATCTCTCTGCGGAACGATTCCGACTTTCTCTCTTTCTCTACTATGATTCCGTATTACGAATGATCACTCTCATCGTACCCTTAAGTGTATCCTCTCACGGCTCGGGAATGCTCTAGACATGATCTGTATCAATGATCAACAGAGGGACCAGGGATATCCATGTGACCCCTATGCATTCCTGATGACAATATCGTTTGAACCGTCTAAATATAGCATCCTCTTCCTTTTGTTTCTCGATACAACTTGTCCGAGATCCGATCAATGGTATCTTATACCTTGTTCAATCTCGTTCACAACAAGTTATGTTTACTTGTTACCGTGATATTACATCCCCGTGACCTAGTCACATGTTGCAACATTTATAGATGTAATCTCACCAAGTCGGCCGTATGTATCTTTACATGTCATGTGGGTGAACAAATCTCGGTCTTGCAGTCACATGTCATCTACTGTTCCTTCGGAATACCCAACATACACCTTTATAGTCACCATATTACCAGATGACGTTTTATGCAGTCAAAGCAGCCTAGGGAAACAGTGAGTAATATGAGCTCACGGTCTAAGGAGAAGGAGTCTAGGTATAGCTGTTGCAACAATGAACTATATGCCTTGATCGTGTTGCAATCCTTCGAGGAATGTCCAACCACATCATTCTCCAATGATATGATCTCATTGTCAGTCGGCATAAATGCCCATGATCTTGAAACCCAGATCATCTTCGTGACCAACGAACTAGTATGAATAGAGGCTACTAGGGACTTGATTGTTTCATACCACACCTGTACCAATGTTTCTACTTGGCACAGTTATAGCACAATATGAAACTATTATAAACTAATTAAGATATGACAATAAAAACCTATTTATTATTTGCCTCTAGGGCATATCTCCTTCAGTCTCCCACTTGCACTAGAGTACAAATAATCTAGCTTCCATTTTACTCATATAAACCATATACCATATGCGTTTACAGATCATGCATGCTCATGGAAAACGTCATGTCCATGTTCTGTTTTACCAGACCAATATGTCTTTTGCAAATCGTTAATGTCTTCCTAATTTGACATTCACACCATTATCTTATAATGGGTTGAAGTATTTGTTTGCAACAAAGCGAGACTTTTGTTTCTAGTGTTTATGATGATGGTCGTTATTCACTGTTGTCATCTAAACTTCGAAACACACTTTGCTATCCTTTGTGTATATACTATAGTCATGGCAGCAGAACAAGGCCGGATTCCAGGAGTTTACAGTGACATTAGATCAACCTCGAGGGCTTTCTTATGGGCACTGGGCCCTGGGACACATCATTCTACGTTAAAAGCGAACTAGCCCCGCCATAACATTATACATCACATCAGATGTAGCCTTCATACTTCTATATCTATGTCGATCCTAGTGCATGAAATGCATCTATGCCATTTACATTGCTTCTAGCCACTTAAGTACAAACTTAATTCTGGTTCAGTGATCAACTCAGGAATCACTTAAAGACATGTTCTTACAGTTAAGAGCTAGTCCTTCCAACCAGAACCTTGGGTCACATTATGTTGAGTATACAACATGGTTTTATGGAAGAACCTATGACCGAGGCATAGGAGATGCAGCGCATCTTTTTCTTTCAACCATAGTTGCAATACTAACTCAATGCTTCATACAGCAAGAACTTCCTTCTTACCTTGTTCCATTCTGAATTTCTTCAGAATCTTGCTTAGGACATTCTGAACAACTTTCAGAATCAAGTCCATGAAGCATTCAACATTTAGTGTTTATTAAACTCACCAATCTATCTTGATAGATCTTATTGTTTAATAACTTCAACTTCACCCTTATTTATCTAACTTCAATTTTATTAATACCAATCATATCATTCACATATGTCGTTCACATATCACAGAATGATTTCATGCTCCCACTCAAATATCACATTCATGTTTGAGATCCAGGGATTTCACTTAGCTCCCACTCAAAATATGTTAGCTACATATTATGAATTAGCCAAGCTGATTTTCTCCCACTCAAATCTAGGTCCTCTCGATAATCCACATTCCAAGATTCTTTGATCATCATCAATTTGAGAATTCCAATTTCGAGACTTTAATATCCACATATTTCTAGTGTAAATCCAAAAGACTTAAGCATCACTACTGTTGTAGTCAACTCCTTGAATTTGTCCAAACTTTTGACAAATCGAGCTTTTTGTCATTCATTAAGTTTCATTTCCTTCTTATGACTTTGTAGTCATTCATAAATATCAAGTAAACTTCTTTACTTTAATAAGATCAAGTAACATGTTACTTTGCAATCTTAAATGTAACTTAATATAGGATTTTATGACTCCTAGTCATTTCTTGCACTCAGGTCCATCACGCTTCTTTGTAATTCGTAGGTATGTCTTGTTCAAAACATGACAAGTGAATCAATAATATAATTCCACAAACTTGTAGAATATATAGTTGAATCCTACTTACTTTAGTAAAAGTATTCCCTTGAAACTGTATTATCATTATCAACAGTTTCTCCTCTATTTGCAGAGTTTGGTTTCACGAAACAAATTCCGCTGCGCCACTCAACAATTCGGAGGTAAGGTCAAATACCTTGTTTTGATCTTTTACTTTCTTCCACCTGTATCTTCATCAAGACACATCAACTTAGGACAATAGCAGGTTTGCCCCTTGTGGATGATGCATTCATAGCTTCCTCAGAATGCTCTACAAAGACTTGTTTATTCGCCACGATTTCGACTTATCGAAATCTCCAGAAACTCGAACGTGCCATAACACTTATGGTGTTGTTTCCACGAATCTTTAGATGTTCCTTTGTATTTCAAATGAGTGTTTTCTTATTTTGATCTTTAACTCTAAACAACAACTATAACCCCTATAAGAGATGATATTATACCATATGTATCTTAATACATAATGATTATGATGTTTAGATATTTCAACACAATTTGAATTCATCCAATTATCATAATTTGTGAATCATCTTTCACAAGTTCCTTTTATGCTAAACTTAACTTGAATACTTTAGTCAGTTCGATCAAATCGAAGAGACTTCGTATTCCCATTTAGTTATGAACTCATTTGAACAATTCAAATCATTTCAAACTTCATGTTTCATTAAGTAAATACACTTATTCACTTAAGTCCACAATAAATGATTTCCACTACTTGTTGAAAATATGATACATCACTATGTATAAGATTCAACATTTCTTCGCATATCACCGTTTTACCAGAATGCGGAGTTTTAGTCATTCTGCCCAAGAGGCATGGTTTTGCAAAGTCTCTAGATTAAGCATCTAGGACCCCGATCTTTCATAAAGAACCTGCAATAACCAAAATGACTTAAACTGTAGTGTCTTTTCATTATTAAGCTTTGGTAATCTTTTAGCATTCTAATCCTTTATAAATGTTTAAACTATTATCATTAACATAGTGATGAGAATAACTTGTTTGTAATCTTAATGTGACCATAAGGTATTGTTCATAAGAATAGTACAAACTGGTTTATAACTTATTCATATGAATAATCGTCTTGCCAAAAGCAAGACACACAAACAGGGATTACAAATTTATTTTCAAGTCCACTAATCCAAATGATAAACTTTGAGGGAAGAGGTGATGTTGGCCATCAACTGTTTTGCTTGCCATCATCAAGTCACGTTGCCTCAAAACCAGCAATTCTCAAGTAGATCATCCTGTTTTCACAAAACGGGACAAGTATCAAATACTTTGCAAACTGCAACGAGTTTTGCAAGAACCACATTTATAATATGTATATCTAACATATACCTTTTTATCCATGACCTCCTTTTGCAATCAAGCCCTTCTAAGAGTTCTCAACTCTAATGCAAGATCGTTAAGTGTTTTTCCAAACATTCTCCTTTTTCATACATGATGGAGGAAAACCCATCCAATGGCTCATACTCTATGTGCCTTATTCTGCAGAATACAAAATGTAGCCCAACTCTCCATCGAATGGAGAATGGCTTATTGGATGATTATGGAGAAAACACAAACATTTCGGAGTCATTGAATTATCTCCTAATGGTTATCGTATCAAGAAGAGAAGATCACCTTTTACGAGGATATCCCTCAGGCATGGGTATTAATCTATGAAGTTGGACCCTTTTGATAAGTTCCAAATTAAGCAATATATTCCCATGGTCGCAAAGGACCTCAATGGGATAGGCTAAGATCTACTAAGATATTTGCAAACAGACATCTAGACTAAGTTTATAATAAGAGATCATTTTATAATTGGTCTCCACTAAAACGGTCATCCCCTGGACGATTTTAGTGATCACATGATCCCTATCCTCTGCACCTCCCCCGATCATCATGGCCATCAGTGCATTATCAAAGGTAGACATTCAATAATGCCAATCACATCATCCATGTGACTCATGCTCGATCTTTCGATCTCTTGTGTTCCAAGGCCATGTCTGTACATGCTAGGCTCGCCAAATCTAACTTGTGTGTATTCGTTGTGCAACATGGCTTACACCCACTATATGCGAACGTAGATATGTCTGACACCCAGGCCTGTAACCCTGGATCGCCTCATACCGAAGAACTTTCTTGGTGGTGCACACACAAGGGGAACACGGAACATTGGAATTAAATAGAGATTATCTTATTTGCTACCGTTGAGTATCTAAATACTAGCACACAATAAGATGTAAAACAGGTATCAACATCATATGTATAATGTGATATGATATGGTCTTTCTTGCGCCTTGATCTCCATCGAGCGCTCCGGCATGATCTCCATCTTGCCCTTGGTTTGACGCCAAGTCCACGACGCCTCCACCAGGTCATTTATCGGAACGATGACTATCACTATACTACTTAGCAACAGAAAAAGTAAACTACTTTACCTTTGTAACGACCAATACCATATCATATTCACATGCCCCCTGCAAAATAAAGTTAGACGCCTCTACTTTATGTATTGCAAGTTTTACGTGGTTGTTAGGGCTTTCGCACTAGAACCGTTTCTAAACTACGAACTTTCCAACCACAACATGGATCCGACAGTTGTCTCTGTTACACCCCTTTCGGGGCCCTCCGTTGTAAATGCTATATCAACTATCGAATGAGAGACATACACCCGCTAGCCACTTATACGGTGCAAGCCGTATGTTGAGCGTGGAACCAGTCTCGTGTACGAATACGCGTAAGGTCGGTCCGAGCCGCTTCATCAAACAATATCGCGATATAAACAAGTAAACGTTAGAGGGTAACAACTAAAGGATCAATGCCCGCACAATACTTGTGCGTACTGGCCGTATAACACTCCTATGCATAGATCGGCTTTGATACCACTGTTGGGGATCGGCGCGGAAAACAAAAAATTTCCCTACGAAGGATCCCCGGAAAATTAGCCTAGGATCTATCTATGTAGTAATGCGGTAACAGCCAATGCATAGAGAATACATACCCTTGTATACCGTACGCGGTCAACGTTCCGTGGGGAATGTGGTTGAAGTAGTCGTACTCGTAGCCGACCTCAAGGTCGCGAAGCTCCTCGCAGGTCACCCCTTGCTCCTTCTTGATCTTCATCATCTTCATCGTGCAACAACTCCGGCTCACGATATTTAAGCGCCCCAAGTGTTGCGCCTCGTGTCTTCGTACACATCCGGTGCACGATGAGACCTCCGGCTCCCCGATCCTGTCGGGAGTGCAAAAGTTGATATCCGGCTAGGAATCCTTGCAGCGCAACGGCGTACTACAGGTGTGCCTTGATCGCACAGCCCAGACTTGGGGCCATGGTCACAAGGTATAGAGAGAGAGAAGGAGAAAGTCAACCAAAGGACTTCTCCAAATATTGGTGTGTTTAATCCCACCCATGGGCACCCCTTTATATAGGGGGAGGGGG
This sequence comes from Avena sativa, assembly GCA_916181665.1. Taxonomy (NCBI): domain Eukaryota; kingdom Viridiplantae; phylum Streptophyta; class Magnoliopsida; order Poales; family Poaceae; genus Avena; species Avena sativa. The sequence continues at coordinate 359,725,251 of OV702290.1, read as the reverse complement.
TGTGCCCTCCCCTTTGGGTTTTCCATGTGGGACTAAACAGGGGAGAGGGGGGAGGCGCATGGGCCTTAATGGGCCAGCCGGCCTGGGGTGGGCCCCACCCCGCGCACAGCCCTAGGCTGGTCGGGTGGGCCTCCTCAAGGCGCCTGGGCCTTGGCCCCTTGGCCCTTCCCTCCTCCGGTTTTCCCTCATGAGCCCTATTTCCCTAGGAAGTTTGGCCCATTAGTGGAATAACCCTTCAAATTATATTTTAATATTATATTTAATATTAATTACACTAATTAATATGTAAATACATATTACAAAATCCATCTTGACCAGAAAGACCTTTCGGTTCCCTTTCGATTTCCTTCGAATGACTTCGGATCTTTCCCGGAATGATCCCGGTCCTTTATCCTTTCTCCGAACAACTTCGGATCTCCCTGCGGAATGATTCCGACTTCCTCTCTTTCTCTACCATGATTCCGTCTTACGAATGATCACTCTCATCGTACCCTTAAGTGTATCCTCTCACGGCTCGGGAATGCTCTAGACATGATCTGTATCAATGATCAACAGAGGGACCTGGGATATCCATGTGACCCCTATGCATTCCTGATGACAATGTCGTTTGAACCATCTAAATGTAGCATCCTCTTCCTTTTGTTTCTCGATACAACTTGTACGAGATCCGATCAATGGTATCTTATACCTTGTTCAATCTCATTCACAACAAGTTATGTTTACTTGTTACCGTGATATTACATCCCCGTGACCTAGTCACATGTTGCAACATTTATAGATGTAATCTCACCAAGTAAACCGTATGTATCTTTACCTGTCATGTGGGTGAACAAATCCCGGTCTTGCAGTCACATATCATCTACTGTTCCTTCGGAATACCCAACATACACCTTTATAGTCACCGTATTACCATATGACGTTTGATGCAGTCAAAGCAGCCTAGGGAAACAGTGAGTAATATGAGCTCACGGTCTAAGGAGAAGGAGTCTAGGTATAGATGTTGCAACAATGAACTATATGACTTGATCGTGTTGCAATCCTTCGAGGAATTTCCAACCACATCATTCTCCAATGATATGATCTCGTTGTCAGTCGGCATAAATGCCCATGATCTTGAAATCCAGATCATCTTCGTGACCAACGAACTAGTATGAATAGAGGCTACTAGGGACTTGGTTGTTTCATACCACACTTGTACCAATGTTTCTACTTGGCACAGTTATAGCACAATATGAAACTATTATAAACTAATTAAGATATGACAATAAAAACCTATTTATTATTTGCTTCTAGGGCATATCTCCTTCAGTTATGTAGGCCTAACAGCCTAGAGAGCACGATGGTTTCCCATACAGAATACAATGGGCACGCCTTATTTATATAAGTGATTAGAGAATCAACTAAGTTTATGCACACAAAAATACCGTAAAATTCCCTTTAATCTCTAAAGCATTACTCATCTAGAGTTACGAAAGATATTAGCACATGAACTATAATCTAATTTTGTCCCATTTGTCCATAGCACTACCTAAAACATGCTAAAAATGAGTTGATGGTAAAAGCATGAGTGGTTCATCGTAGTTCTAACTTAAGCCAAAATGGATCAAGAAAATAATCCTAGAATTTCAGAGTGCAAATACTGGTTTTCTTTTCATTTTATTACATCTCATGACAGTTCTGTAGACCCCGACCTCAAGACCAACGACAACTCAATATGGTAGAGTACGCATGGTAGTGCAAACTAAAGCTCACAACATCTGCGCTGATCTAAATTTGCAATTTTAGTTGCAGACTTGCAGTACAATTCAAATACAGAGTATAAGTTTGCGCAGACACTTTTTACCAAAGCACCTCACGAAGTTTTGTTATTACCTACTATAATACTAATTTGTTGGTGGTGAAAACTACAATTGAAGTGTTGTTATCAGTAAGGCGAAGGTTGAAAAGTATACAGTAGGAGAAGACATTAATAACGAAGAAAAACTCGAAGTAGACAGAAAAATAAGTGAATAATTTGTAGATACAAAGTGTGAGTAAATATAATCTATTTTTAGGGAAGGAGGTAGGCAGGCTGCAGACAATCTCAGATATTGTTGTTGCTTAGAATTTTTTAGGAAACAAACATTTGAACTTGGATTATAGTTCAGGTAAAACTATATCTAATAGAGTATTCTCACGTTGGTATATATACAATATAATTTTCAGTGTTTAGGAATATCACAATTAAAGGACCATTTGGTTTCACAGTTTCGGCTCAAGGTGTTCTTTTCTTATGGGATTGGAGAATCCTCTAAATCTACCTGATTTGCCTAAGGGCTTACACAAAGGTACAAAAAAGTTTGTCAATTTCTCATTTCCTTTGGAACCAGAAAGTAAGAAACCCAAGTAAAAAAAAAGAAGGTATCATCCATGTAACGTATAGCTAGTAAGTAGTTATGCAAGATTTCTTGATAGTTGTTCATGTATCCACCTCAACAACCTTAGAAAACTACAACACAATCTATTCTGACAAAATTCTTGGAACTGCAAGCCAGAAACAAGTTGTTAGTACTTTGCCTATGATGGCATCACTCATAAGTAACAACACACATTAGAGCTTACATTATATGTGAATATTACTTACTGAACAATATGTGAATATTAGTTCAAATAGAATAATTAGATGCACATGAATCATATGAATTATTTAAATCAAAGAAATAAGCAAAGCCTTGGTAGATAATGTAAATCGACATAAGTATCTTGTTCAACTCAGCTTTTAGAAGATGTTTTAATCAGGGCCAGCTCTATATTTTGTGAGGCCCTAGGGAGAAGTTGACAAGAGGGCCCCTAAGGTTAATATACATGTATGCACTAGATATATAGACATATATGTGCTTATTTTCACATGCATAATATCTAACCACCGTTTATACTCCGAGACGTCTATAAATATTCTGAGCAATGTCACATTACGGTAGAAAGAATATGGTAGCAAAATATAATAAGTATTCTCTCATAGTTTGATTACCTCAAATAAAAACCCAAACTCCATCGACATCAACATTATTTTGTTGTCGGAAATATTCCTTCGGTCTCAAAATAGATGTCGAAAATTTATTAAAATTTGAATGTATCTATATACCAAATAGTAGAAGCATCTAATTTTGACAAATCTGCGACATCTATTGTGAGGCGGAGGTACTTCCTCCGTTTCAAAATATAAGATTTTTTAGCTTTCTGAAGAAAATATATCTAGACTTTTTTTAGGTTCATCCTAAACCTGAGTGAACCTAGACACTAAAACAAGTCTAGATACAATTGCTTCACAAAGCTAAAACATCTTATATTTTAAAACAGATGGAGTAGTACTTATTTAAAGCACCTCTCTGCGATTCAATCAGTTGATTCTCTCGCTTTCTTTTCTTCTTTCTCGAAGCAATGGACAATTGTTTTAGTGGAGTTGTAACAGAAGAATGGATTAATGGTGATGGAATTTACAATCCTAAAAATTAAAACCATAATTGAAGAATTACGTCATGGATTTGATGAAGGATTATAAAAGGGCTGCCAAGAGAAGACTTACAAGGCAGGGGCTAGGGGCGACCGGGCGAGCATGAGAGAGCATGGGCCGAAGCGTGTAGGCTTAAGTCGTCAGGAACAGGGGAACTCGAGCAATCGATCGTCTGAAGACGAACAAACAAAGTCGAAGATAGGGGGCTGATCGCTCCTTAGAAGTCCCAACAAATCCTGTTCTTTTCTTATTTTCTTCCGTCTACCAACTACTGACCTGTTTCGTTTGGCCCATTAGAAAATAAATACCGTATTGTCAGCTGAGAAGGGTATAGCCTATTCAATCATGGGCCCCCCTCTGGCCTGGGCCTGGGCGTCGCCCAAGGTGGCCTAGGGTCAGAGCCAGGCCTGGTTTTAATCGTCGGGCTCTTCCTAATACGTTTAACTTCAATCTCCTGGATCTCTTGAGTAATAAGTTAATTCGTATAATCATATATACAATCCGAGTGTTGTACATAGTTTTAAAGCAGTTAACGCCTTAGGTTAATCATAAAAAATCTTTATTCAAATTTCTCTCCATGGATTTTCTCTTCAAGCTTTTTTAAGAACTGAAATAAGGAACGGGTATGCATGTTCAGTATAATGACAAACAAACATGCTCTCTTAATTTACACAATGCCTATGCGGAGATTAATATGTATCTATGCTTCTGAAGACACTCTGCCAACCATAAACTAAAACCCTATGTAGTACTCCCTCTGATTCATATTACTTGTCGCTAAATTGGATGTACCTAGCACTAAAATATGTTTAGATACATTCATTTGAGCGACAAGTAATATGAATCGGAGGGAGTAGTATTCTTTTGCCGAGTACAGGTCCTGGAACACAACACCAAATGACAAAATCAGTATTTATACCATAGGACAACGTGTAAAAAACACAATAGGAAAAAAAATATTTGAGCAGCAATTATTAAACGGTAAAGGTTCTACGATGTGGCTAAGGGCACATCATCCTCTAATATTGCTGGAAGTAACTGCCTGAAAGTTTAGTACGGAGTAGTATTATTCTTATTTGAACTGTTCAGCAATAGCAAACAATTTCAGCCTGAAAACAACAGTTTCGGGAAAAAATATTTTTCTTTGTTTGAAAATTAATGAATGACCACACCGACTTAACTAAAGCATCTATTCTAATAACCCAAATTGCTTCACAACAGCAAGGACTCATCTTGCTGAATTGGGAAGACTTGGGAATGAACATTTGCACAAATTTAACTTCCTTATACACGAATAAGAATACATGTAGCTAATCCAAACGATTTGGACAACGTAAACCTAAAGAACTCAAATCTATCTCCAAATTCTACAAATAAGAAATTCAACTCACCTCATGACATAAGTCTGGATAAGAACAAGTGGAATTTGACAGAATACACAGAACAAAAAAGATCACATGGAAGGAGCAAGTAGCTATCCTGAACAGTAGGTAGGAAATTGTGTGTTGCATCTCTCCAGGGAAGGTGTGAGAAGTTGGAGCTCGCAGGAGAGGCGTCCAACGAACTTATCCCTGTTAGAGACCGGGGATGGGTTGCGCCCTCCTGAACTACATTAGCTCCGTCTCACCTGACGACATCGAAGAGCACGTAGGTTGTGAACTTGTAGTCAGTAAGGGAAAAATCACTACAATATTTTACACAAAAACATGAGTAGTATGAAATTTCTCTCTTATGCAATATCTTATGAACTCACAATCATATTAGTATCTATAAATGAACCAGACCAGAACAGTGTAATAATCAGGTAACACAAATGTAGCACAAAACAAGTTGACAACTGAATAATCCAGTGATCCAAGTCTGAAGCCAGCGGTTCAATAGATAACGTGAGGTAATCTAACATATAGTGGAGTGGATTATTAGGATTTAGTCACACAGGTCATAGGCAAATTACTAATGTATGAATAGGGTTTTGAATCAATTGCGTGAGTTAAACTGTTAATTAGATCAGAGTAATAGAAGAAATATTGCCCCATATCTATGCACTCAATGATTTGACCACAAAATCATCACTGCAAATGCAACCTGACCCTAAGCATCGAATGCAAGTTATCAAAGACTACACTATGCTCATACTGAAAACTGGAACTCTAGAGCTAAGGGCGGAAGACGGGGTTAACATGTGGTCCGTGTGTCGGTGACCACGACAGGTCTGAGGTTCAGAGAGACTACTCGGTGATGAGGAAGGTGGCGTTGGCAGTGAACGTGACACTATCGTGGGTGCCGCAGGAGGTAGGGCACATTGCTTTGATGACTGCCACCGTAGGTGGACTGGTCACCATCGCTTCAGGCGCATCTTGAAGCAAAAAAAGAAATAGTTAGTCACATATCTCCTCACCAGAGGCCATATGTGTAGTTGTTTGTTTGTGCAAATGCTGCATCATTCTACAGCAACGATGGACTTTATGAAAACAATGCACTACCATTTAGTTTCCTTCTATAGGACATAGGTTGCAATCAACCAAAACACAGAGCGATGATGTTATACCAATATTAAGAACATCACATCGATCAAATCTTTAAAGCCACTACTTAATGTTATAGCGAATGCAATCATTTGTAACTTATTATGTGAACTCCCTTAGCTTACAAATTGTCCACTGATAAATTATTAACAAAGAATGGAGCAAAGTTTACAAAAATAGATTAACTGAAGCACAACTTTATGTTTGTTCATTCTCACCTGCAATCTGCTTGAAGTTTCACCAACAACTTGACAGAAAAATAGCAAACTTGCACAAATAAAACTGCATTATCACAGATTGTTCAATCAAAATCTGAGATGCACTTATGCAAGATCAAGTGGAATTCCATTCAGTAAATAGCCCGTGCACTTCCTTACGCACCTGCAGGTGGTGTCACCTGAAGAATGTGCACTGCTAGTGCTAGGGGTTGGTAACTCATGACCAACAAGTATAGGGGGTGTATCGCAGTATTTTCGACAAGTAAGAGTGTCGAATCCAACGAGGAGCAGAAGGTGTTGACGAGTGGCTTGGAGCAGGAATTCTCTGTAAATACTTAGCAAACAGATTTTAGGGTTTTTTGATAATGCAGATAAATAAAGTACGAGTAAATAAAAGACAGTAATAACAATTGCAGCAAGTGGCCCAATCCTTTCTTTAGCAAAGGACAAGCCGGTTGTATTACTTAAGATGACCAAACGTTCTCGAGGACACATAGAAATATCGTCAAGTGCTTTCGCTTTATTTAGTTGATTAATCTTCTTTAGTTTGATAAGTGTTAGGTGAGTGAACCTGTGCTAATGTACTGGCCTTCTTAGGACTAATACATACTTGTGATTATACCCCCTGCAAGCATCCGCAACTATAAGAAAGTAATTAACATAAAAACCTAACCACAGTCTTAAACTTTGAGATCCTACACTCCCTTGTGCAAAGGTTTCCTAACGGGGATTCAGGTTTCTGTCACTCCGGTAACCCCTACGATTAGTAGCCAAATACACAATGCATTCCCCTAGGCCCATAAAGGTAAAGTGTCATGTAGTCGACGTTCACATGACACCACTAGAAGAATAACACTACAACTTAATTATCAAACCATTAAATTTTTCTCAACACAATTTTACTACTAACAACATGACTTCTCCCATGTCCTCAAGAACTAAACAAACTACTCACGAGACATCATATGGATCAAGATTAGAGATGGAATAATGATATGTAACAATCTGAACATGAACGATAATTCAATGGTTCCACTTGTTATAGTATTAGGTATATACGGTTGTTATGGTAGTTTAGATAGAGTTATGATCTGTTTACGTACAGTCCTAACTTGACTCGTACTCCAAGATAATCCTCTGTATATCTATATATACTCGCCCATAAGGCTCAATAATATATCCATCATATTTCGCCAAACTCATACTCTTTCATGGTATCAGCCTAATCGGTCCAAACCCTAGCCGCACGCTTCCGCCGTGCCGCCCCTGGGGGATCGATCTCCATGATCTCCGCAGGGGTCCACGCGATCCGTCGCAGGGTTCGCCCGCCGATCTGTGATCGGCTGCCCTGGTGAATCTTTTCCGATCTTTAGATCGGTTTTTCTCTCCGCTGGTCGCTTGGCCGGCCTTCTTTTTTGGTTTACCGATCATAGATCAGATTGAGTCGCCCATCGCTGTCATCATCGCCGCACCTCTACTCTGACCATCGGCATTGAGGATCTACATCGAGCCCGTGCGCCTGCCTCCTTCGTTGTTGCGCCTGCCTCGGCAGGCTGTCGCGGCCTTAGGGCAGGCTGCCGCGCACCACGGATGGCTGCTACGCCTTCCATTGGAAGGCTGCCGCGGCCGCCCCCCTCGGATCGTCTTCATCGTCGTCGTCCGAGAATTCACCGACAACGCCGCCATTGACTCCGATCTACGCGCCGTCCATGCCATGGCGCATACGGTGCACCGTTGGTCTGATCAACCGATCCTGCGCCTGTCTACGCCAGGCACGTCCCTGAGCACGAGCCTACCACCGATCGAGCTACGGGCAGCCGCTGCACCGACTTGCGCCCTGCAGCTATGCCGCCCCTCGGGTCGTAGCGTGGCTGCACGCAGTCTACTTCGCCGTCCTCGTGCATCGATGGCCTCGGCTTTCACCACGCCATCTCCTATGGCACAGATTGTCGCCGTCTGCATATGGTCTTCGTCACGTCGCCGGGTCTTCCTCGCCTACTTCGAGCACCGCCGCCGCGCTTCACAAGGTAACCTACAGGGCGCCCTCTCGCTGTCGCAGGTCTCGCCGACTACCCCATCTCCACTCCAGGCATCCAACATGACTACCCTAGGTCGTCGTTGTTTTCGCCGCCTTCTACGTCTTTGTCCACTACAACTTCGCCGCCAACGTCATCGCCTCATCCCCGACTACACCACCTGCTACTCTACTCCGACAACCGCAGACAGCACCGACATCTCTCCCTTTGCTGCTCTGCGCGTCACAACCGCTCTGGAGGCTTCCTCTGCTAGTCTTTCTGACATGGCGACAAGTTCATGATGGTCCTGCCCCCGCACGCCTAGTACTAGCAACACCGGGAGTGCCTTCGTCCCTGACATGTTCCCGAGTCGGGCAAACTCGGATCGACACCTTGTCTTCATCGGCTTCGACAATGTCTTCTTCAACATCAACCCCTCTACAACTGCCTCGACCGCGTCACCGACGAGTTCTTCTTTGCATACTCAGTTCTGGCAAAACTGGAGTGGGGTTCGTCCCCGACGTGCGCCTAGTTCTGGCAAAACTATGGCTGCACCTCGTCCTCAACGGCTCAGAATGCATTGACTTCGGCATCGACACCCTCAACGACTGCCTTGACGCGTCTTTGTCATCCTCCTCGCACACTATGCGCATGCGGCTTCATGTGCGTCTACCTCGACACCAACATCCCCGACCACAACATCGACCACGGCGACCCATCGCATGGCTACCTCGACCATGGCACCGCCTCACGCTCTCGGCTCGCTCGACATCGGCACAAGGGCTACCACCTCACTTGAGAATCACCAGCTTCCTCTACTGTCTAAGCAACTGCGACACGACACCGTCCATGATGTTCCCGCTATGACTGCGGGGGGACGTCAGCCTATTGGATGCTACTTCGGTTTATCTCCAGTCTGAACGTCCGTGACGTTCTAGTTGTTCACGACACTACCGCTACGACTGCGAGGGGGATGTTAGAGTATTAGGTATATACGGTTGTTATGGTTGTTATGGTAGTTTAGATAGAGTTAGGATTTGTTTACGTACAGTCCTAACTTGACTCGTACTCCAAGATAATCCTCTGTACGCCTATATATACTCACCCATAAGGATCAATAATATATCCATCATATTCCGCCAAACTCATACTCTTACACCACTCAATAGCATCAACTACAACAAGCAATCAATACCGGGAAAGTTTCTCCTCGGAACTATGCAAGATTCAACCCAATTGTTACAGTGGTACGGAGTGGTGATGATGGTGCTGGTGGAGATGATGATGGAGATGATGATGATGATCCCGTTGAAGTCCAACTTGATGATGGTGTTGATGACGACGATCTCCCCTCTCCGGGAAGGAATTTCCTCGGCAAATTTCTGCCTGTCGGTGAGCTCTTTCTCTCTCTGCAGTTTTCCGACCCACAGAGGCGACGGAATCTTTCTGTGGTTGCTCCCTGAGTCTTAGGGTTTCGGGAGGATTATATACGCCAAAGGGAAGAGCCAGAGGTGGGCCAGGGTGGCCACACCACCTGGTGGCGCGGCCTAGGGTGGCCCCTGCCAGGGGGTGGTGTGGGCCCCTATGGCCCTTCACCGCTCCCCCTTCTGGCTTTCTTCATCTTCTGGAAAAATAGGATTTTCTGATCTTCGTGAATTTTGCCTCCAAGCAGTGCCTTTTCCATCAGAATCCTAACTTCGGCGGTCCATCCTCCAAAAGTCATCAACCATGCAAAAACAGATGTAATAACATAAGTATCATCTCTTAATATGAAATATATCAATGAATAACAGTAAATTATGATATAGAATAGTGATGCAAAATAGACGTATCAACTCCCCCAAGCTTATACTTCGCTTGTGCCCAAGCGAAAACTGAGCTCAATAAACATGACCTCAGGTTTATGGAGTGAAGTGTCGATAAAAGAATACGGAAAAGAAGCATCACATTCATCAATACATAAATCATAATATAAGACAACTCACTATTATATGACTTAACTTGCAATAAGTAAAGGAAACACAATAAAGATACACAAAGTAAATCATAATTGGTAATGGAAAAATTTGTTCTTGGTCAGAGAATGGTTAACAATTTGCAGGAGTTCAAACATAATGGGGTTTTCAAGGATAGCTTTCAAAGTAATATCCACTAAGATAAGAGCAGTGTGCAAAACAAAGAACATAAGAAACATGATTGAATATATCACCATATCAATGAATGAAACACACAACTCAAATACTTGCTTGAGATAGAAAGGAATAGGTTTACTGACTCAACTAAAAAGTAAAAGATAGGCCCTTCACAGAGGGAAGCAGGGATTTCAAGTTTCATAAAGAGCTTCCAAAAATTATGGTACTTACTAGCTTTCAGTTCTCATTGCCCCTATCATAAGCATCTTGAGGTGATTAAGGTTAAAGTGAACAGATATGAGGATATGCTTGACAAGTTATAAGTTGAAAATCTCATGCCCCGTTCTTACGAGTACCAGACCTCATGCTACTCAACTTTAGTCATGAGTAAGTTCTTGTCATTGTAAATACATGTGTATCAGGGAGAACCGCCAACGGGGTATCCCTTGCCCCATGATACAGGAGCTATCCCATATCAAAATGACAAGGCAACAGACAATGAGCATCTCAGCGATCTTTTTATTTGCTATTTGCATAGATTTTTATTAAGGATGCTTCACAGATTGCTCACTATAGGTATGCTGCAAGTTTCCACCATGATTAGGCATGGCTTAGGCTAGCCGCCCAGGCGTTTCTCTAACACATATACAAACTCCATGAGCTTACAAGCTCCCCTTTTATTTCACACCGCCGGGATCCATAAGCAAAAGAACATGATATCAACTAAATAAGTGCAATGTTATAAAGCGTTCCCCATGGTAACATGGTTCTGCTAATTCACAACTTATAAAGCGCAAGCATATACGCAACATAGATGGGCACAATGGTTCAAGTTTATTAAGTGCAAGAAAGTAAAGTGTAGCATCAAGTTTGTGAGAGCTTTAATCACTAATTTTCACATAACAAGTTTAATTCGGAAGGTAGATAAAAATGTGAATTTACTTGGAATAGCAATAATGCTAATAGGTAGGTATGGTGGACACAAATGGCATAGGTTTTGGTTTAAGGATTGGATGCACGAGAAGCATTCCCTCTCAGTAGAGGTTTTTGGCTAGCAAGGCTAGGTAGCAAGCATAAGAGTTGAAGTAAACAAACAAACATACAAGTGATAAAAACAAACATGCAATCTTCCTTGAAAGCACAAAAGATATTAACTAGAGAATACTAAGCTTATGAGCCAATCAAGAAAAAAGATGATGAAATTATATTTCTTAATAAACAAAAAAGGATTCCTAGTCATGCCTCTCTTATAGACTAGCTTGTTGATTAACAGGATGATCAAGGTTTCCTGATCATGGACATTGGATGTTGTTAATAACAAGGTCACACCATTGGTGGAATGATGTGATGAACGTTCATCCGAAGTATAGAATTACGATCAAGTCATTATGTTTATATTGCTATAACATCATACGAAGTAATCTTTATCCTTAGACCATGAGATCATGTTAATTGCTAACACCGGAAGAGTATCTTGATAACATCAAACGTCACACCGTAACAGGGTGACTATAAAGATAGGTTCAGTACTACGAAGGTGTTATGTTGAGGCTCATGGATCAAGAGTGGAATTTGTCAATCCAGATGACGGATATATATACTCTGGGCCCTCTCGGTGATATCACATTAGGATACCTTGCAAGCAAGTGATGTGATCACTAGAATGTTATATCACGGGAACGAGAAAAGAGTGCATGTCGGTAAAGAGATCAAACTAGGTATGGAGATACCGATGATCGAATCTCGGACATGTAATATATCAAGAGACAAAGGGATTTAGTTACAAGAGTTAAAGGTTCTCACGATCACAGGAGTCATCGTTGAATGTGTAGGAGTCAGTACGGATCTCCAGGTCTCGCTGCTGATTATTGATCGGAGAAGGGTCTCGATCATGTCTGCATTATTCGCGAACCATAGGGTGGCACACTTAAGAGTTACCGGACACCATTTTTGAGCACATATGTTTCAGACGAAAGAATTGCAAAGCGCAGGAATTGTTTCAATAGAAACCAGAAATTGTTTCGGGTGAAATTGCAGAAGGTGGTTCTGCATGTGATATTGAAATATTACAAGGGGCTATATGTGAATGTTTGTTAATTAAAGTAATTAACAAAATTCTGAATAAATTTAATAAAAAGATTTTTATTAAATGGAGAGCATTAAATTTGGAGAAATTTAATGCATTTAAAGTGGAGACTTTAAAAGGGAATGTGAAGAGGCATTTTAATGTGGGGGGGTTACCACCACATGAATGGGGGAGGTGAGGGGTCACCCCCCCATGCGCCGGCCATGGAGAGAGGGGGCACCCCCCTCCTCCTATAAAAGGCCACCCATTCCCTCCTTCATCCTTACACCTCCTTGTGAAGGATCTCTCTCCCCCTCTAGAATTATTCCCCATGGTCTCGGATTAGCGAGATACATGTTCCCGGTGGCATTTCGTCTGGAAGGAGTTGCTGCTTCCGTTGGATCGCTGGAGCAAGGAGGTGGAGGTTGTCCGGTGGCTTGAACGTGTGTGCGAGTGCGGATGCGCTGCTGAGTTGCGGCGCTCGGACTTCCTCACGATCTTGAGATCGGCAAGTGTACGACTACATCAACCACGAGTTCCTACTTGTTAACAAAGCCCATTGTCTACGAGGGTAAGTTCTCGTTGGATGTATGTCCACCCGTTGCTTTGTACCTAGTACATAGATCTTGGCGTGTAGTTCACACCGTAGGAAAATTTTTGTTTTCTATGCTGCGGACCCAACAAAACCAACTAAATTTACTTCATGATCCCAAAGTTATACCAATACTAACAACAAGATCAATCATATAACAAAAATTGCAGACTAAAATAAGGTATTGAAAAATTAAATGATAGAACTTCTCATTAATATTCCATAACGGCAACTCACACCAAGGGATACATAGATATCTAACGAGAGGGGAGATACTTCCATAATGCAAACCATCCTATGTGATAACTTCTCTATTCATGATATGGCTCTACTTAAAAAGGTAAAAATATAAAAGATGTGATACCACGGCACTCCCCCAAGCTTGGAACAAACCAAGGGGATGCCAAAACCTGATGACAAATTACTCCTTCGGTGGTGGTGGTGTTATCTCGATCGGAGTGAGAAAATCTTCCAGGATCTTGTGAAGGCATTTATTCTCTTCTTGCAGTATATCCACCTTTCTCCTCAGGACTCGGTACTTATCGTAAAACTCATCAGTGGCCCGTAGAGCTTCCACTGCTGCAGGGCAGGAACTGAGGTTTAGAACTGGAGGTATCAGCCCTTGTCCTTTCATGCCTGCTGACATGCCCTTCACTTCCTCCTCGTTGCTCCGATCCATGTCTTCGCGCCTAGCTATGATCTTTTCTTCTTCCACCCATCCTACGAAGGTCCTCTGCTCAAGGTTGCGATGGAGCTCGCGCCGGTGCCACAACTCATAGTCCTCCGAAAACTGGAACAACATCTAAACAGAACAGATCGAAATGAAAACACGATGAAAACACGATATACGAACCTCGGGGGATCCAGGGGATTATATATTACGAAGTTTGACAACAAAAGGAAAGTACTGGGAGAAAACGGGTCGGAGACGGGCTCCGGGGTGGCCACACCTCTTGGTGGCGCGGCCAGGTGGGCCCACGCCACGGGGTGGTGTGAGCCACCCGGGCTCCGTTTCCATCCCTCTTTCTTCTCATTGCTTTCCATGTTAGATAAAAACTGCAAAAATATAAATTGACAGATTTTTCGTGGACCTTTTCTTACCAGAACTATTACCTATTCGAAAACAGACTCTATAGGTCTCTGAATTTGGTCTTTAATAAATTTTTCCGGAGTCACCATTTGTATAAAATAAATATCTTCATCCTCATAAACTTATTTCTTGAGTCTTTTAACCATTCACTATCGTATTACACCATTTTCTCCTACAACCTGGAAATTTCTTTCACACAATTCTCATTAGCAACATTAGTGCATGCAAGGTAATAAACCTTTTAAGTTCAATTTCAACTGAAATCCATCAAAACATAAGCTACTGAAACAACTCCTCTTGAAATCCCAAAAGGAATTCAAAAAGGAAATCTATTTAAGAGGCAAATGCAGAAATGGCAGAAATCTGTCAAAACTGACCAGCAGGTAAAGATCAATTTTTTTGAAAATCTTCTGTCGCTCAAATCAAAAAGTGCAAAACTAACGAAAGTTAAATAATAACCTGGGGCATGCACACAAAACATTACAGATCGGTACGATGTTCTGAGATTTTTCATGATTTTTTATAGTGAAGCACAAAAATCTGTTTTGGGACAACAACTTCCATAAATATTACTTCTCTCTCATTAGAGGTTGATCTTGACACAAAAACCAAACAAAAGGATAAGGATAGGTTATTGAAGAAGCAATAACTTCCAAGACTTAAATAAACAAAAACAAACTGAAAGCAAAAATATATTGGGTTGTCTCCCAAAAAGCTCTTTCTTTATAGCCATTAAGATGGGCATGATAATTTCAATGATGCTCACATAAGAATATGAATTGAAGTAAAAGAGAGCATCAAGAAGCAAAAATACACACGTTTACGTTTAACCCACTTTCTATGCAAGAGAATTTTGTAAGAAAATAAATTGTTGAAACTAGAGGCTACTAACATAGGAAGGCAAAACAAGTGCAACATAAAGACTTTCAGCATAAAGCGTGGAAACTTAATATTATTGAGATGCATAAGAACAAATTTTCCTCTCTCATAATAACTTTCCGTATCATGCATAAATTTAACGATATAACTATCAGACGAACCATTGTATCAATGTTCACTTATTCTAGCAGAAAAAACATGGACACTAGCTCTCCTAACTCTACTTTGTGAAACAATATTAGAAATATCCTTATAGAGGATAGTGTGTCCATCTTCTACATGTTTAGTGACAAAGTCTTTCACATTTGCTATTATAGGTTCAACAACTATTTGTTCATCAGGTTCAACAGCTTTATTTGTACTTTCATTAACCATACTAGATGTCATAGAATGTTCCTTTATCTGAACTGGGAAAGGCATTTTCCCAATGTAAGGTTCAGGTAAAATATGATTAGCAGTATAAACTTCGGTATCTCTTGCAGGAACACAATTAGCAATATCTTTATATGGCTCATAATACTTATTCCATTTCTTTTTAGGAATTTCATCATAAGAAGCAAAAGCCTTGAAATAATTTGTAATACTTTGAGAGTCTATACCATAAGCATTACTAATATTATGAAAGTCATCAGTTTCCATAAAAGATTTAATGCATTTATAATCATAATTTATACATAATTTTATTCCTTTCTCATTCTCCCATGCTTCAGCATTGTCTTGAATACAGTCTAGAAGATCCCATTTAGCTTCTTCTTCCATGCGTGTAAATGATCCAGCACAAGAAGCATTGATACATTGCAAATGTATCTATAATTTTTGATGTTCCATGCTTTGTTTTATCCACTTTTTTGTGTTTTGTCCACACTTTGGAGTACTTTTCATATGATTTCTTGGACTAACCTATTAACAAGAGCCACAGTGCCAGCTGCCTATTTTCTGCTGTTTTTGGTTCCAGGAAAGTCAGAAAATGAATATTCTCGGAATTGGACGGGACAAAAGCCAAAGTGCCTATTTTTCTAGAAGTCATCAGATGCCAGAATACGATACAGAGAGGGGCCAGGGGGCCACCACACCACCTGGCCATGCGGCCTAGCCTGGCCCGCGCCAGGGGGTGGTCTGGCCGCCTTCGGCACCCCCTCGGCCTCTCCTTCCGCCTATAAGATGCCCTCGGGATGAAAACCCTAAGAAACCGATCAAAAATCCACGAAAGAGTCTATAGCCACTGTCATCTCCATCCCGATATTGGGAGGGATCTGAAGCTCTTCCTGGCACCCTACCGGAGAGGGGAATTCACCCTGGAGGCCTTCTTCATCACCATGCAAGCCTCCGATGTGATGCGTGAGTAGTTCATCCTTGGACTACGGATCCATGTAGTATCTAGATGGCTGGTTCTCCTCCTTTGTGCTTTCATGTCTAGATCTTGTGAGCTCCGTTCATGATCAAGATCATCTATTTGTAATTCTGCATGTTGTGTTTACGGGGATCCGATGGATATTGAGATGATATTTCAGATTAATTATTGATTCTATCATGTCTTTGTTATTTGTGATCTTGCATGCTTTTCGTTGTTAGTAGCTATCTTGGCCAAGTAGATGCTAGCAACTCCAAGAGTTAGTATTTATGCTCGATAGTGGGTTCATGCCTCTAGTAATCTGGGGAAGTGACAGAAATCTCTAAGGTACTAGATGTGTTGTTGCTACTAGGGAGAAAACAACAATCCTTTGTTCATAGAACAATCGTATTGTTTACATTACACGCAATTCATAAAGCAATAATCTGTTTCTTGCAACTTAATACTGGAGGGGGTTCGGATGATAACCTGAAGGTGGATTATTAGTCATAGATGCAGTTGGATGGCGGTCTATGTATAATGTTGTAATGCCCAATCAAGTTCCAGAGGAGTCAAGATGTTTAGTATATGCATGTATTGCTTTCTCGATGTTTGTCAATTGCCTCGCTATAATTTGTTCACCCATCATGTTATCTATCAAGGAGAACCACCTCTAGTGAACTATGGATCCCGGTCCTTTCTTTTACATACAATCTACAAACTGTTTTCTGCTTTGTGTTTACTTTCTACAAACTATTACTTCTTTCCATTCGATACGTTTAATCCTTTGTTTTCAACAAAACACGGTGAGATTGACAACCTCATTGCAAGTTGGGGACAAAGTTTGGTGGTTGTGTTGTGCAGGTCTCCATGTTGCTACTAGCACCAGTAGTGCGCCCTGCCAAGGCTCAGCTAGTAACACCTTTGGGGTGTTTCCTTGCTCCTACTGGTTCGATTAAACCTTGGTTTCATAACTGAGGGAAACTTGCTGCTGTGCTCATCATACCTTCCTCTTGGGGTTCCCAACGAGCTCTTCATCAACCACGAGCCATCAAGCATTTTTCTGGCACCGTTGCCGGGGAGTCAAGGACATCTTCACAAGGGGAGTCCCTCATAACCAATCTCTTTACTTTGTTATTTTTGTTTTGCTTAGTTTCTTTTTGTTTTGTTTGCTTGTTTCTTTATCAAAAACACACAAAAAATATTTTTACAAGTTTGCTTTCTTATTTGAAAACCCCAAAAAATGACTACTCTTGAAAACACTAAGTTGTGTGACTTCACTAGCACCAACAACAATGATTTCATGAGCACACCTATTGCTCCACCTTTGCCTAAAGATACTTTCTTTGAGATAAAACCTATTTTGCTCAATCTTGTTATGAGAGAACAATTTTCTGGTATTGGTAATGAAGATGCTGCGGCCCATCTAAATAACTTTGTTAAACTTTGTGAGATGCAAAAGCATAGGGATGTAGATGGTGATATTATTAAGCTGAAATTGTTTCCTTTCTCTTTGAGAGGAAAAGCTAAAGAATGGTTGAATTCCTTAACTAGGAATAGTATTGATTCTTGGACTAAGTGCAAAGATGCTTTCATTGGAAAATACTATCCTCCTCCTAAGATTATATCTATGAGAAGTGAAATAATGAAGTTTAAACAATCTGATAATGAACATGTTGCTCAAGCTTGGGAAAGAATGAAATCTTTGGTAAAGAATTGTCCCACTCATGGACTGACTGCTTGGATGATCATCCAAACTTTTTATGCAAGATTGAACTATTCTTCAAGGAACCTATCGGACTTTGCTGCTGGAGGTATCTTTATGACCATCACTTTGGGTGCTGCAACAAAACTTCTGGACAATATGATGGTTAATTATTCTGAATGGCATACTGATAGAGCTCCACAAGGTAGGAAGGTAAATTCTGTTGAGGAAACTTCCTCCTTGAGTGATAAGATTGATATTATTATGTCTATGCTTGTTAATGGGAAAGCCCATATTGATCCAAATAATGTCCCTTTAGCTTCTTTGGGTGCTCAAGAAGAGCAAGTTGATGTGAACTTCATAAGAAATAATAATTTTGGCAATAATGCTTATAGGAATAATTTTGGTAACAAAAATTATAAGCCATATCCTCCCAATAATGGTAATGCTTATGGAAATTCTTACAACAATAATAAGAGTGCTCCCTCTGAACTTGAAGTTATGCTTAAAGACTTTATTAGTAAGCAAACTGCTTTCAATAAAACTATTGAGGAAAAACTCTCTAATGCTGAAAGAAATATAGCATCTTTGGCTGAAGCTCAATCTTCTTTGAATAAAATGGCTGCTAAACCTAAAACTAATGAGAATCCCTTTGCATCTACTAATGCTATACAAGTAAGAATTGATGAAAATGTTAGACTATTTGCTGAATTCGTGCTAAGTGGGAAAGAGAAGATGAAATTGCTAGAAACATTAGTGTTTCTACTATTACCACCACTAGTGTTGAGGCTAGTAATAGTTCTACTACTCTAGATGATAAATTTGATTTTGATCTTCATGGTTGCAACATCTCTGAAGTTATTAAGTTCCTACAAAAGTTTGCTAAAATTCGTAATGCTAGTGCTATGAGCATGGACTTTACAAAACACATTACTGATGCTCTCATAAAGATTAAAGAAGAAAAGATGAAACATAAAGCTTCTATTCCTATTAAACAAGAAGATTGTTGGGAACCCATCATTAATATGAAATTGAATGACTTTGATTTCAAAGCTTTATGTGATCTTGATAGTAGTATTTCTATTATGCCTAGAAGGATTTATGATATGCTTGATTTTCCTCCACTTGAAGATTGTTATTTGAATGTCCCACTTGATGATAATGCTAAAAAGAAACTCATGGGGAGTCTTAATAATGTTCTTATTATGGTTAACAATGCCTATGTCCCCGTTGATTTCTATGTTTTGGATGTTGAATGCAATGCTTCTTGTCCTATTACTTTGGGAAGACCTTTTCTTAGAACTGTTGGTGCCATTATTGATATGAAAGAAGGCACCATTAAATATCAACTCACACTCAAGAAAGGTATTGAACACTTCCCTAAGAAGAGAGAGAAGATTTCTTTTGCCTCTCCTATGAAAACAAAATTTGGTTTTAATGCTTCTTCATTTGAGAACACTTGATTCTTTCTTTGCTTCTTATGCCTAACTTAAAGGCGTTAAAGAAAAGTACTTATTGGGAGATAATCCAAAAGTTTTAGATGAGTCTTGGAAGTTATTACTTCAGTAATAACCGCTCCTTATCCTTTTTATTTGCTTTTTTGTGCCAAGAGTAACCTCTAATGAGAGAGAAGTAATGATTGGGAAAGTTGCTGTCCCGAAACAGATTTCTGTGCTTCACCGTAAATATTCGTGTAAAATCTCTGAATGTCCTTTTGAGGCGTGAATTTTTTTTCTTGTTCCCCAGGTTGTTATATAACTTTCATTAGTTCAAAACTTTTTTATTTGAGCAACAGAAGGTCTTCGAAAAAATTCTTCTTTACCTGCTGGTCTGTTTTGACAGATTTCTGTCATTTTCTGCATTTGCTTCTTGTTGGTTCCTTTTTGAGTTCTTTTGGGGAATTGAGCTTTTTGAGGGAAGTTCTACAGTAGCTAGTGTTCTAATGGAAGTTTATTTGGTGTTATAACTGAACCTTAAGACTTATTTTTCTTGAGTGCACTAATGTTGCTAATAAAGATTGTGTGAAGTTTTGTATGAAGGAAAAATTTCAGGTGTATGGAAGGAATGAGTAATGAGATGAAGGATGGACTAAATCTCAAGCTTGGGGATGCCACGCGTGTCACCCCAAGAAATATCCAAGAAGTACAAGCGTCAAAGATTGGGGATGCCCAAGGCATCCCCTTCTTCATCAATAAAAATTCCAGGTTTCTTCCAAACGCTTCATTTTTATTGTTTCATGCACAGTTGTGTTGTTCTTGGAGCATCTTCTTTTTTGTTTTCGTTTTGGTTTTTCATTTGCTTTTGTTTGCTTAGTTTTTTGAATAAATTGGTTGGACCCCCTCTTTCATACATTGGTTTGCAAATAGTTTGGTTTTGTTTGGAAAAGAGTAGGAAAGTTCATTCTTATGTGGTAAAAAAAGCTTGTTTTTGACTGTGGCCTATGCTCTGTCATGCCATGCTTGATATTGTTTTGGCTTTATGATTAGTATTATTTGCTGTAGCATGAATTGTTATAAACAATTGAGATTGCTTAATGTGCCTTGGATGAATCAGGCGTTGTTTTAGCATATTAAAGCATAGTATAGTGGTATTCTCCTTTGATGCTTTATTTGGGTTGACTTGGCACATGCTCACACCATGTTATGACTATCTCAAGTCACCATAGCCTTTATTATCCTTTAGTTTTCAACTTGTAGTATCACCTTATGCTTTGATCAATGATGTTTTGTCGCTCTGCATGATTATGGCCATTATTTCTCTCTGAGTTTGTCGCTCCCAGTCTTTTGTTAGCCTCCACAACAAAGTATGAGTTCCACTCATGCATCCAACCCCCTAAACCAAGTTATTCCAAAGAGTCCACCATACCTACCTACTAGCTTATTCTATTCCAAGTATATTCATGCTTTTTTTTACCTTCCAAATTAAACTTGTTATGAGAAAACTAGTGATTAAAGCTCTCACGAACTTGATGGCACACTTTACTTTTCTTGCCCTTAATAAACTTGAACCATTGTGTCGTCTATGTTGTATATGCTTGCACTTATTTGTTGGGGATTAGCAGAACCATGCTTTCATGGGGAACGC
The DNA here is from genome assembly GCA_916181665.1 of Avena sativa. NCBI lineage: Eukaryota > Viridiplantae > Streptophyta > Magnoliopsida > Poales > Poaceae > Avena > Avena sativa. The sequence continues at coordinate 359,704,123 of OV702290.1, read as the reverse complement.
TTTCAACATTGCACTTGGTACTTGTACCTAGTTGATATCATGCTCTTTTGTATATGGATGTCGTGGGTGTGAAATGAAAGGGGAGCTTGTAACTCCATGGAGTTATGTATATGTGTTAGAGAAACGCCTAGGCCGCTGGTCTAATCCATGCTGACATGGTGGAAACCTGCACGTAACCATAATGAGATGTCTATGAAGCATTCTTCTTATAAAAAAAGAGTCCTATATTGAGAAAAAGAGAAAAAGAAAAAAAAGAGATATTATGAAAAGAGGAAAGAGAGAAAAAAGCACCATATTCCCATGGTAAATAAGAAGATTGCTGAGATGCTCGTTGTCTGCTTGCCTTGTCATTTTGATATGGGGATTCTTCCGTATCATCGGGCAAGGGGTACCCAGTTGGCGGTTCTCTATGATACACATGTACTTACGATGACAAGAACTTACCGGTGACTAAACTTGAGTAGCATGAGGAGCGACCCTCGTATACAAGGGACATGAGATTTCTAACTTATACTTCGTCAAGCATGTACACCATAGTTTATTCACTTTAACCTTAATCACTTCAAGATGCTTATGATAGGGGCAATGAGAGCTGAAAGCTATAAGTACCATAATTTTTGGAAGCTCTTTATGAGACTTGAATCCCTACTTCCTTCTATGAAGGCCTTTCTTCCACCATTATATTGAGTGTCCACCTTCTATCTTTATGCACCTACTTTGAGAGCATAGTGGCCATTCTTAGTTCTATGTGCATTGTCCCAAGACTAGTTGATTGATGCATAACTTAATATTGCTTGTTTTAAACTATTTGTATCTAGTCACTCTTATGAACTTTGAAGGTGTCCTATGCATTTATATTTGCTACTCTATGAGGGACAAGCTGAATACTATTATGCTATGTTTTCTTTATGTGAAACAAACAAACGTCTTGCAAAGCATTGTTATTCATGAATCTTTTGTTTGTGCCTTTTCATGTTGCATCATAGTTTCTTTGTCTTATTGCTAGAACTTTGTCTTTCATGTTATGATTGAAGTACTATGATCCCATCTTTGAATGTTTTACAAATACTTTGATCAAGTCTTTGATGGTGCATGTCACCTCAAAAAATTATTCTTTCTTTTTATCACTTACCTACTCTAGGACGAGCAGGAGTTAAGCTTGAGGATGTTGATACATTGAAAATGTATCTATAATTTTTGATGTTCCATGCTTGGTTTTATCCACTTTCTTGTGTTCTGTCCACACTTTGGAGTACTTTTCATATGATTTCTTGGACTAACCTATTAACAAGAGCCACAGTGCCAGCTGCCTATTTTCTGCTGTTTTTGGTTCCAGGAAAGTTAGAAAATAAATATTCTCGGAATTGGACGGGACAAAAGCCAAAGTGCCTATTTTTCCGGAAGTCATCAGATGCCAGAATATGAGACAGAGAGGGGCCAAGGGGCCACCACACCACCTGGCCGTGTGGCCCAGCCTGGCCCGCGCCAGGGGCTGGTCTGGCCGCCTCCGGCACCCCCTCGGCCTCCCCTTCCGCCTATAAGATGTCCTCAGGACGAAAACCCTAAGGACCCGATCAAAAATCCACGAAAGAGTCTGTAGACGCCGTCATCTCCATCCCTAGATCGGGAGGGATCTGAAGCTCTTCCCGGCACCCTGCCGAAGAGGGGAATTCACCCTGGAGGCCTTCTTCATCACCATGCAAGCCTCCGGTGTGGTGCGTGAGTAGTTCATCCTTGGACTACGGATCCATGTAGTAGCTAGATGGCTGGTTCTCCTCCTTTGTGCTTTCATGTCTAGATCTTGTGAGCTCCGTTCATGATCAAGATCATCTATTTGTAATTCTACATGTTGTGTTTGCGGGGATCCGATGGATATTGAGATGCTATTTCAGATTGATTATTGATTCTATCATGTCTTTGTTATTTGTGATTTTGCATGCTTTCCGTTGTTAGTAGCTATCTTGGCCAAGTAGATGCTAGCAACTCCAAGAGTTAGTATTTATGCTCGATAGTGGGTTCATGCCTCTGGTAATCTGGGGAAGTGACAGAAATCTCTAAGGTACTAGATGTGATGTTGCTACTAGGGAGAAAACAACAATCCTTTGTTCATAGAACAATCGTATTGTTTACATTACATGCAATTCGTAAAGCAATAATCTGTTGCTTGCAACTTAATACTGGAGGGGGTTCGGATGATAAGCTGAAGGTGGATTATTAGTCATAGATGTAGTTGGATGGCGGTCTATGTATAATGTTGTAATTCCCAATCAAGTTCCAAAGGAGTCAAGATGTTTAGTATATGCATGTATTGCTTTCTCGATGTTTGTCAATTCCCCGCTGTAATTTGTTCACCCAGCATGTTATCTATCAAGGAGAGCCACCTCTAGTGAACTATGGATCCTGGTCCTTTCTTTTACATACAATCTACAAACTGTTTTCTGCTTTGTGTTTACTTTCTACAAACTATTACTTCTTTCCATTCGATACGTTTAATCCTTTGTTTTCAGCAAAACACAGTGAGATTGGCAACCTCATCGCAAGTTGGGGACAAAGTTCTATGGTTGTGTTGTGGAGGTCTCCATGTTGCTACTAGCACGGGTAGTGCGCCCTGCCAAGGCTCAGCTAGTAACACCTTTGGGATGTTTACTTGCTCCTACTGGTTCGATTAAACCTTGGTTTCATAACTGAGGGAAACATGCTGCTGTGCTCATCATACCTTCCTCTTGGGGTTCCCAATGAGCTCTACATCAACCACGAGCCATCAAGCATCTAATAGATCCTTATCATGAAGAGAAAGTCTTGCATAAAGTTATTGATAATAATATTGATAGGGAGCTCATGAATAGGACATTTGAGCATTAGTAACTTCAGTCTCCCCCAAGCTTGAGCTGTACTCTCTCCATCACGAGGCCAAAAGTTAAATATTTGATTCCGATCTTTATGAATCTCACTAGGAGGATAAAACTTTGAATAAAAGAGAGGTACAATTTCCTCCCATTCAAGAGCTTGACCATTCTTCAGTAGCTTGTACCATTCCTTAGCTCTTCCTTTCAGTGATAATGAGAATAACTTATTCTTAACTTGATCTGTTGTAATACCTGCACACTTGAACAACCCGCATAATTCGTGTATAAAGAGCAAATGATCACCGGGATGGATAGTTCCATCTCCAAAATAGTAGTTATCCATAACACGATCAATAATTCTTGTAGGTATTTTAAAAGTATCATTTTCAGCAGGTGGTGGTTCATCTACTACCTTAGCAGTGGTAGTAGCATTACGAAATAAGAAACTAAGTGAATTATCCATATTGAAATAAAGTAACTAACAGAAATAAACAATACTCACAATAGAAGTTTCCTTTACCAGTTCCACTCTTCAATAGCGCTTCACTCCCCGGCAACGGCGCCAGAAAATAGTCTTGATGACCCACAAGTACAGGGGGTGTATCGTAGTATTTTCGATAAGTAAGAGTGTCGAATCCAACGAGGAGCAGAAGGTGTTGACGAGTGGCTTGGAGTAGGAATTCAATGTAAATACTTAGCAAACGGATTTTTAGGGGTTTTTGATAATGCACATAAATAAAGTACGAGTAAATAAAAGACAATAATAACAATTGGAGCAAGTGGCCCAATCCTTTCTTTAGCAAAGGACAAGCCGGTTGTATTACTTAAGATTACCAAACGTTCTCGAGGACACATGGAAATATCATCAAGTGCTTTCGCTTCATTTAGTTGATTAAGCTTATTTAGTTTGATAAGTGTTGTGTGGGTGAACCTGTGCTAATGTACTAACCTTCCTAGGACTAATACATACTTGTGATTATACCCCTTGCAAGCATCCGCAACTACAAGAAACTAATTAAGATAAAAACCTAACCACAACCTTAAACTCTGAGATCCTACACTCCCTTGTGCAATGGTTTCCTAACATGGGTTCATGTTTCTGTCACTCCGGCAACCCCTACGATTAGTAGCCAAATACACAATGCATCCCCCTAGTCCCATAAATGTGAAGTGTCATGTAGTCGATGTTCACATGACACCACTAGAAGAATAACACCACAACTTAATTATCAAACCATTGAATCTTTCTCAACACAATTCCACTACTAACAACATGACTTCTCCCATGTCCTCAAGAACTAAACAAACTACTCACGAGACATCATATGGATCAAGATCAGAGATGAAATAATGATATGTAACAATATGAACATGAACGATAATTCAATGGTTCCATTCAATAGCATCAACTATAACAAGTAATCAATACCGAGAAAGTTTCCCCTATGAACTATGCAAGATTCAACCCAATTGTTACAGCGGTACGGAGTGGTGACGATGGTGCTAGTGGAGATGATGATGATGATGATCCCGATGAAGTCCAGCTTGATGACGGTGTTGATGGTGACGATCTCCCCTCTTCGGGAAGGAATTTCCCTGGCAGATTTCTGCCTGCCGGAGAGCTCTTTCTCTCTCTACAGTTTTCCGCCCCGCAAAGATGGAGGAATCTTTATGTGGTCACTCCCCAAGTCTTAGGGTTTCGGGAGGATTATATACGCCAAAGGGCAGAGCTAGAGGTGGTCCAGGGTGGCCACACCACCTGGTGGCGCGGCCTAGGATGGCCCGCACCAGGGGTGGTGTGGGCCCCCTGTGGCCCATCTCCGCTCCCCCTTCTGGCGTCCTTCGTCTTCTGGAAAAATAGGATTTTCCATATATTTTCTAGGATTTTTCGATCTTCGCGAATTTTGCCTCCAAACAGTGCCTTTTCCATCAGAATCCTAACTTCAGCGGTCCATCCTCCAAAATTCATCAACCATGCAAAAACAGATGAAATAACATAAGTATCATCTCTTAATATGAAATATATCAATGAATAACAGTAAATTATGATATAGAATAGTGATGCAAAATGGACGTATCAGTAACCCTAGCGTGACCGTCGTATCGAGCACGCTGAGTAGGGGGTCGGTGCTTGAGTTCTTGCAGGGCGGTGATAGAGACCAACTCAGTGAAGGTGCACACGCGTGGGTTTCTAGCATTGGCAGTGGCAAAAGGGACGGACTATGCTCTACCTGTTTAGTGTTGAGCAAGAGAGAGAAGGAGCGCCACTGCAGCTCAAGATCGTCAATGGGGAAAGCGGGGAGAAAGGGGCGCCGCGACATCAGCGGAGGCAGCACCAAGGCTGCTGCACCCCACATGGAAAATCGAAGGCGGCTTACCTCGGATTGAAGCACCCTACACCCACCCATTGTGCGGCCTGGGCTTCACCCTCTTTCGTGCTTGGGTACGACACTAGCTGCACTCGTCTTGCCAAGCACCGCTGAGGAGGATGAAACCAATGGGGAGGGATGGGGGCTTAGTGGTGGAGTAGTGCGTCCGTGGGGTGGGGACTCGAGGTATGGAGGAGACGACAAAAGAGTGTGAGCTACTACCAGTGGCCTAGATGAGGGGAGGAAAATAACCGTGCGGGACAGGAGAACGAATTGGAGCGATTCTTTTACCGCCTACTGAACCGACCTATGCGCATAACTAAAGGAGCTGACACGCACTGACACATTGGCCCCAAAAATAAGACGACCGCTTGGAGCAACCATAGGTGTCCAATTCTAGGGAGCTTAGAGCTCCTTAGGGATGCTCCTAAAATTATGTCATGATTAATACAAAACGTGTGATCAAGAGATGAGTGTCAAACACAATGATAGGAACCCGTACTTTGTCTCGTGCGGGGTTATGTGTTAATATAGCCACAAAGGGTGAGCATAGTACATGGTTCAGTTTAGGTTACATTATACGAGTCAGACTCACGTATATGTATGGGTCGGGCTAGGTACAAGAAATATAAACCTATTACAATGTCTAATAGCCTCCCTTAATCGAAACATGTGGACAGGTTGAGATTATGCTTGAACTCATCTAGTTTCTTAACTGGAAGTGCATTTGTAAAACCATCTGCAACTTGATCACCACTGGATATAAACCGAATGGCGAGCTAGTTATTTGCAACTCGTGCTCTGACAAAGTGAAAATCAATTTCAATGTGTTTAGTTTGAGCATGAAACACAGAATTGACAGACATATAGGTAGCACCCAAATTGTCACACCAAAGACTTGGTTTTTCGTTCACCTTTACTCCAAGTTCTTTAAGTAGAGCTTCAACCCAAACCAACTCAGCTGTGGCATTTGCAAGGGACTTGTACTCGGCTTCAGTGCTAGAACGAGATATTGTAGCCTGTTTCCTGGCACTCCAGGAGACCAAATTTGGTCCAATAAAGATAGCAAAGCCACCTGTAGAGCATCTGTCATCAAGGCAACCTGCCCAATCTTCATCATAGAATGCACTGAGGAATGTAGAACAAGATTGAATGATAGAGATTTCAATCTTCAATGTGTTCTTGACATATATGAGAATATGCTTGACAACTGTCCAGTGCTCCGTAGTTGGAGCATGAAGATACTGACAAACCTTGTTTACTGAGAAAGATAAATCTAGTCGAGTCAGGGTTAGATACTACAAAGCTCCAACCATGCTTCGGAATTGGGTACTATCATCACCACCAAGTGGTGTACCAGCCAAAAGTGACAGTGATTCTGAGGAAGACAAGGGAGTAGGAGCAGCCTTGTAGTTGTGCATACCAGCCTTGTCAAGTATATCTGTAGCATATTTTTCCTATGTTAGAAGTATACCATTGTTTGTCTTCTTCACCTCAATGCCAAGAAAATAGTGGAGATCACCTAAATCTTTGATAGCAAAATTCTTGTTCAAGTCACGTACTGGAGCAGTGATAACATGATCTGAAGAACTTGTAACTATGATATCATCAACATATACTAGAACAAACATAGTAACATCTCACTTATGAAAGAGGAACAATGAAGTGTCAGCCTTTGATGATGTAAAGTCAAGATCATGCAATTTTGAACAGAGCCTAGAAAACCAAGCTCTAGGTGCTTGCTTCAAACCATATAAGGCTTTATAAAGTCTGCAAATATGGTGTGGAGCATGAGGATGTCCAAAACCTGGGGGTTGCTTCATGTAGACCTCCTCTTCCAGAACACCATGAAGAAACGCGTTCTTGACATCTAGCTGCCGTAGACTCCAACCTCGAGAGACAGATAGTGCCAAAATAGTCCTAATGGTAGCAATTTTAACCACTGGACTAAAGGTATCCTCATAATCAATGCCATACCTTTGCTTGAAGCATTTTGCAACCAATCTAGCCTTATATCTGTCAATAGAACCATCTGCTCTTTTATTAACACGATATACCCACTTATAGTCAATAATATTCTTGTTGTTCCTTGGAGGAACGAGATGCCATGTCTTATTCTGAATCAATGCACTATATTCTTCCTTCATTGCATCATGCCACTTAGAGTCATTTAGAGCCTCTGTCAGTGTGAGAGGTTCACCTGTCAAGGAGAACATACCATAGCGAATTTACCATCAGTATATTTCTTAGGATGACGTATACCTTTTTGAAGACGAGTGCGAACACCAGAGGGTTGCACAGAAGGTTGAGCCACAGGAGAAGATGGTGCAAAATTTTCATTAGAGTCATTTTCTTGGTTTTCTGAACTAGTAGCAGAGTGCTCTCCACCGGAGTCTTCCACAGAAGATCCAGCCGGCCATGCAGCGGGAGATAGCGACGACCCGCCAGATGGCGAGGTGGGGCTGGCCGGAGGCATGTGGCCAGCACGCGTGTGCTGGGGACCGCTTGGCGGGGTCGAGGCAGGGCCACCACGCGTGCGGCGAGGCAGGGCTGGCCGGGGGCGTGTGGCCACCACGCGCATGTTGGGGACCGTGTGACGGCAACGCAGGATGCTCCTATACATGATCGTCCTTGGGATCAGAGGCAGAGGAATGTTCCTCACCATGAGAATCAGTGCCTGTTTCCTCATCTTGTATAGAATTTTCATCTTCAAGTTTGGAGTCATTTTCTTCAGAGTTTTCAGTGGGATTTTCCTCAGGAGCTTCATATACCTACTGCAAATCAGTAATTGGCACAGTAGGATGCATATGATCATTGAAATTTTGTGGACCTTCATAAGAATTGGATGTGGGTGTGGGAAGCAACAGGATTTATTTTTGAAGGAGAGGGCCAACATTAGGATTAAGAGATGCAAAAGGAAATACATTCTCATCAAAAACAACATCACGAGATATGTATATGCATCCTGTAGACAAATCAAGACATTTTACACCTTTATGACGAGGACTATAACCCATGAATACACAACATGTGGAGCGGAAAGTGAGTTTTCGTGTGTTATAAGGATGAATATTGGGCCAACAGGCACAACCAAAGGTTCTAAGTGCATCATAATTAGGTGCAACATGAAGGAGTTGTTCACTAGGAGTTTCAAGATTTATGACTTTGCTAGGAAGCAAGTTTATGAGGAAGGTGGCTGTGAGGAAGGCTTCATCCAAATATTTTAGAGGCATAGATGCATTTGCCAACAAGGCAAGACCCACTTCAACTATGGGACAATGTTTTCTCTCAGCTAAACCATTTTACTAATGTGCATGAGGACAAGAGACATGGTGAGTGATGCCAACTTTTTGAAAGAAGGCGTTAAGTTTTTCATACTCACCTCCCAGTCAGTTTGCATAGTAAAAAAATTTCTATCAAACTTGTGCTCAACATATTGCTGATAATTCAAGAATACTTGATAGACATAAGAATGATTTTTAAGCAAATAAATCCAAGTAAACTTGCTAAAGTCATCAATAAAGCTTACATAGTATGCATGTTTCCTAGAAGAGAGGGGAGCAGGACCCCATACATCAGAAAACAGTTGTTCCAAAGGAATAGTTGTAGCACCCCGGTAAAACCACTACTAGAAAATCGTTATGTTTTTGTGCATTGCATCATCATGACCACATGCTCATGTCACCATGCCACATTGCATTTGAGCATCGTCATCATCATGCATGGTTTGTTTGAAAACTATTTTCAAAAAGTCTGGTTTTGTTTTCTAAATGCCTCGTCTTTATTTCAAATTAAAACCCGACATCTTCCGGATATTTTGTTTTGTCTACAAAATATTTACCAGAGTCTATTCGGACAAAATAAAAATAATTAAAGCTATTTTTTTAGGGGGAGGCAGCCGGCCGGGCCAAAAGGCCCAGCTAGCCAGCCTACTACCCCATATACCCAAACCTAGCCTAACCCTAATCCTACCAACCATCCCCACTCTACTCCCTCCACTCCGCCGCCAGACCCCAGCCCACACCTAACCAACACGACGCGTGCACGCCGCACACACGCACGCAGCGGCAGCGTTGCGACGTTGTCCCCCACCAAACCTCGACCCAAACCCAGTATACCGACCGACCCGGACAACACCGCCCCGTGCCTGGCCCCACCTTCCCACGATCGATCCCCACCCCAGCGAGACTGACAACGCCACCCCGCGATTCTCGTCCCTTTCCTCTACGCTTGACCGCCTCCCTCTTCCAACCCGTAGCACCACCGCCGCTCCAGGGGTCGTCCTCCTTCCGCACGTGCCCGCCGCCGCGGCCGGCCTGCACCGTCGTCTTCCTCTGGCCCCTCGCGCCGGCCTTGCCGCCTCCTCGAGATTCCCTCGCAGAGCTCGCCTCTGCCCTGCTGTCGCCCGACCCGAGCAGCGCCCCTCCATGTCCGGCTGTCGCATGCCGCTCCCCCTCCGGCCGCGCCCGACGTCCATCGTCGGCCTCCCCTTCTCGTGCGTCTCCTACCGCCTCCTCCCCGAGCCTCTTCGTCTGTGAGCCATGCACGCCTGATGCTAGTCTCCTCTGCGGCCATCCTCCTGCGAGTAGCTCCGGCGTCGGCCTTGTCTCTGGCCTCCACGTGATCCACCCCGACCAGAGACCGCGCCCTCCAGTTCGACCCCGTCTACCGCGGCCTACCTCGCAAGCCCGCGAGCTCCTGCGACCCTCTGTCGTTGTCCGCTCTGCCCGCGACCTCAGCCTTCCTCCGTGGCCGCCCGACAAGCCTCTGCACCACCGCGCGCCGTCCGTCCTCTGCACGGCTCCTCGCCGGCCCAGCCATCGCCCTCACCACGTCACCGAGCTCCCCCCGTCCTGCGCGCGGCCTCCTTCACTCGCCGTCTATCGTCTCCGTGCCGGCGCCTCCTCTGCTGCCGCAGCACCGCCATGGCCGTCCCAGCGCTGGTTTTGCTGCTGTGAAGGACGTTGTCGCTCGCTGCACGATTCTGCAAGTGGTGCGTGTCCACTGCTTCAGGACACGTGCTTGGCTCTTGTTTGTTGCTCCTGGTTTGCCAGTGTGGGTTTTTGGTTAGTTGCTATACCTGCTAACGGCTCGAGGTGTTCGTTCCTGTGCGCCTCCATCTATGTACCGAAGCCTCCTACCCATAGTCAAGGCCAACAGAGAGGAGTCCATGCCCACATCGACAAGATCTTCTCGAAGCTGCTGTCCGTTTGTCCAAGCTTACACCTTGTCAAGTCCGAATCCGGAGTACCATCATGATGCCCTGGAGACACCGAGGTAAGTTCACCACCGATCCCAACGCCGGAACCCTGAAGACCCCGTTCCCGAGGATCCGAAGCCCTAAACCAAGTGTAACACCCTCGAATCGGCCCTATGCAAGTTTTAGCCCTTTCCGCCAAACCCGCATAGAAACGATTCAAGGACGCCCACCAGGCACTTTCGCGCGGGTGGAAAACGAAGTAATACCATTACAGAACAGTCCTCGATGAGACCCACAGAACATATATATACAACAACGACTCCATGAGTCAAGAATAAAGATATACTATACAAAGATTCAAATCACCTTGAAAACGATAGAGCGTCCGACTACGGACAAGATGCAAATGGGGCTAAGAGCCCTGAAGAATAACCAATGGCGTCCATAACCCTGCCTAGGCCAAGCCGGAAGGGTAACCCTGCTAACAACGTTGATCTCAAACCTGCTAAAACAAAAGGGGTGCCGACAAAGGGCAAAGGAAAAAGAGGAGCGTCAGTACTGAGGCCAGTACACGGCGAGGCTAGAATTTGGCAGCTCTCGCCTACATAGGTATGGTGGACTGAAGCGGCAGCGCAGCAGCACTAAACAACCTATAGAGACTCAGTAAAACTGACGGCTATAAGAGGGGGATAAGAAAGACCTATTCAGATCCAACCTGATACTAACACCAATCATACCCATCCTGGCATTTCCCCCACGAGACCAAACGAGGAAGCCAAACCGAGGAACTCACACAGTTGGCAGTTTTATTCATTCCATTATAGTTGAAGCACTTACTAGTCAAATATAGATAACATGAGTCATCCTGAAGCATAAGTAGTGGGCAGTTTTAATTAACCATTCCGTGGTAGTTGGAACATTTACTAGTCAGATATAATTGTCCTGAGGAATCCCAAAACCCAGCAGTTGTTGGCACTTTTATCACATTCCATTAGAGTTGCAATACTTACTAGGTAGGTATAGTATGAAACAGATCACCATAGATCCACCAGTTGTTGGCATTTTTAATTTACATTCCGTTGTATTTGAGTCTGATTACTTGTCACATATTAAGTCAAATTTATAGCACTACTTTAGTTATGCTTGTCTATGATCAAGATACTGTGCTCCAAGTCGTCCATAACCGCGGACACGGCTTTCAGAAAGTTTTACCCTGTAGGGGTGCACAAATAGCAACACACACTCGATCAACCTCGGAAAAACCAACTCCAAACCCAACGAGGCTTTCACGACAAAGCAATCACAGGATTCATAAATATTTCAGGGGGCCACCCCATTAAGCTACCTGCAACGAAGTTGGCCGGCTCCGAGACGGACCCAAGGTTTGCGCCAATGGCTGTAAACGACTGGGAATCTGAAAGTGTGACTGGGCTTGTCGATACCGCGAAAACACTCCACATCCTAAACAGTACAGGTGCTCCACGCACAATCGTAAATAAAGCAGTAAAGCATGGCATAAGTACAGGATAGTAATAAAGCCCCAAACTAGTTTGTGGCCCCAATAAATAGAAATGAATCAAGCTCTGGCTCAGGGGGATCCCATAGGGTCTCCCGGATGTGGATAGAGCGAATAGTCAAGGAACAGGTATCAAGTACTCGGGGCCTACGGGACACAAGTGGGCATGAAAAACCAAATAACGCATATAGCCCACCGGTGCCACTTTCATTAGTTATCATAGCAATTTAATAGTTGTAATTAAAGACATGATCATCTCCACCATAAACATCTGCCAGCATTCCAACAACTGTGGTACTCGACAACACGAGATCGCACCTGAACAAGCAGCTACGACTCGCAAGGCCAGCTATCTAACAAAACAATAGGTATTAGGAGGTGTCCATGACAATATAGAGGCTACACGGGATATAACTGGTGCACGGAACTATAGCATCGCAACACGGATAGCAATAGATCAACAGGAGGAAATAAAGACTATAAATGCAAAATAGGTAGAAGGGGGAGAGATGCTCGCCTGGGAAACACTGCCAACGGATCGTATCCGGAGAACTTTTCGATACTCGCATCAACTCATCGTCCTAATCCGCGAAGAAGCAAACACTAGAACAAAACACCGGATGCACTATTTAATACTACGGCAAAAGATCCGGCATGATTATGATATGATGCATGGCATGGCACAGATGCGGTGCGACTAGGCAATATTAAGCGGAACCGGGGTCCTGACAATTAATTAGGTGGTTCATGTTGTTTAGACCCCTGCAATTTAAATGTTGTCTTAACAAGACAAAACATGGCATCGGTTCGCTACACAATTAAATGGAGTCCGGAATAAGACAAAGATATCCCGCATATAGACTCCATATTTAATTATGAGGTGAATCGGCATAATGCCCCCAAACCATAGACAGATATGCATGCATCAACAATTTATATGCAACAAGTTTTATATATAGCATTTAGAAAATAGGGGCTCAGGAAAAGGTTCACACATCTGGGTTCGGAAGATCTTGGGTTCCGGGGGTTCGGGGTTCGATAGGGTTCGACGGGGGAACGGTTCGACGGAAACGGTCTCAGACAACGGAAGGAGAGCTTGGCATTCCGGGAAGAAGGACTTGGTTTGGCGTCGGGGGCACATCGGATTCGCCCTGGTCGGTGTCGATCTTGTCGTCACGAAGATCTTGTTGCGTCCTCGTATCGGGTCGGTCTTGATGTTCGGGATGAAGAACTTGACGTCCTTTGGTTCCATGTCGACGTGCTCGACATCCTCGATGGAGAACTCGGTGTTCCGTGTCGGCGACCTTGGCGTCTGGGTTCAAGTGCCGAAGATCTTGGAGTTATAGCTTCATCGGCGATGGTGAACATGTGTTGGTGTCGGTGATTTCTCAAATTCGTACAAGTCATTGTAGATCTTGTTGTAGCACCACATCGTCATCTCGGCACATTCATCACTACCTCATAAAAGGGAACAAAGGAGAGGCCTGGGGGTTGGGGCAGCAGCATCGCACGCGCTCGCGAGTGTCATGTGCACTTGCCTAACCAGGAACGCTTCCTGGGGCATGTCCCACTTGGACATCACCTCAAACAGATTTTGGGCAACAACAGGAGGGCCACGATTTGGGGCAGCGACTTCACTCGGGGGAGATCAGAGAGAGACAGGTGGAGTGTCTGCATCAGGTGGCGAGGCGGTGCTTTGTAACTACCTCGGTGAATTACGCTCCTAGTTACAAGCCTGGATGAGCAGAAATGGTTGAAATAGTACGGTGGGGCCCAAATGCCACTCACAGGTAGACCTTTCGGCCATCCCAACCATTTCCAAACATCGGGACAAGAACGGACGGCGTAATCGGCAGGGCGAAGGGATCAACTACATACACAAATGAGTATGTATGCAAGCCACCATACAATAGTACATCAGAGCCATTCCATCTAAAAAGAAAGGAAATATAGCAACGCCATACGGCAAGATCCAAATATCCTAGATAGATATAATAGTTTAGGATATCTCCTCATACATCAAACATCAGAGTATCAAGCGGAAGCAGAAGACAAAATCCGAGTACGGATAAGAAGCAAATCGGCATAAGATGCCCCATAAATAAGCACATTCCGCCCACAGATCTCACGGATCCCCGTTCCCGGAATCTCTACACCGAATGATCGTTGCCCACATCGCCTGTCTCCTCCACCCAGTATCCATCCTGTGAGGGTACCTGTTCATCTGAACCAATAATTTATCGTGTGAGACCCTAGGGGTACTCAGCAAGTCTTTATGCCTCTAAAGGGGACACAACCTGGGGTGACGCAATTGCAGCAAAAGATAAACCCTAGCAATTCTATAGATACTCGCTAACCATCCGCCTAACCAGAGATAGACGGATGTCCGTGAATTAATAACAGCAGTTATGACAGTAATAACGGTAATATCCACAGATCCATCCTCCTCCTCGCTTACCGACGAGGAAGCGGACGAACAACCCCCCATCCGTTGGCAGTTTTATTAAACTTTCCATGAGTGTTGTACTATTTACTAGTCAGGTACCTAGTCTAGTCAAATTAAAAGCGGTACTTTAGTTATGCTTGTCTATGATCGAGAAACTGTGCTCCAAGTCGTCCATAACCGCGGACACGGCTTTTAGAAAGTTTTACCCTGCAGGGGTGCACAAATAGCAACACACACTCGATATGCCTCGGAAAAACCAAATCAAAACCCAATGAGGCAGTCACGACAAAGCGATCACAGGATTCAGAAATATTTCAGGGGGCCACCCCATTGAGCTACCTGCAACGAAGTTAGCTGACTCCGAGACGGCCTCAAGGTTTGCGTCAATGGCTGTGAACGACTGGGAACCCGAAAATGTGAGTGGGCTTGTCGACACCGCGAAAACACTCCGCTTTCCTAAACAGTACAGTGTGCAGTACCTCGCACAATTTAAATAAAGCAGTAAAGCATGGCATAAGTACAGGATAGTAAATAAAACCTCAAACTAGTTTGTGGCCCTCAAGAAATAAGAATGAATCAAGCTCTGGCTCAGGGGGGTTCATAAGCCTCCCGGATGTGGATAGCGCGAATATTCAAGGAACAGGAATCAAGTACTCGGGGTCCTACGGGACACAAGTGAGCCTGAAAAACCAAATAACAGATATGGCTCACCGGTGCCACTTTCATTAGTTATCCCATTACTACTCAGGTTAAGTTGTTTAGGTACCTCATTATCCATCAGACACTCACATACCCTACACATGCTGTTCTACGACTCGCATGGCTCAAACAACTTCTATAGTAAGGGCTCATGGGATGGAGGAACAAGCTTCGGTGGGGTTTAAAAGTAAAGGTTATGCAATACTTGGGATTCAATTTAATGCAATCGCGACTCAATGATGCAAGAATAAGATAGAGGCAATAGGTACTATATGTATGCAAGCATGTGGTAGTGCTTGCCTGGCAGCTCAGTTGAAGCGAGTGAAGGATCTGGGTAGTGCTCCTGGTTCTCCCGATATATCCCCTGCTCAGCGTCTATTCGAAGAAGAACCAAACAAACAAGGGCCAACATAAATAAAGTGCACAAGCATATGAATAGATGCATCAAGCAAACAATCATGCCATGATGAATGATGCACAATTTGCATGGCATTAAAGTAGCATGGCAAGGGTGAGGTGTGGAACACAAGAATAAACCATTTTATTTAGTTTTGGCCCCATTTTATTCACAATTAAGTTGCTGTACACATTATATTTATATGATGCATGCTTCAAAACAAACCATGGAATGCATAAACAGAAAGGTCTCGTCGAGCTAATCATTTTAGACATATTATTTGTTAAATTTGGAGTTATAAAACAAAAGTTATTAATTAAATAAGTGAAAGGGCAATTTATTATAATTTTAATCAACTTGAATTTTAAAGTGTGCAAAATATATTTTGAAGGGCATATTTGAATTCCTCACATTTTTCTGATTTGAAAACATATATTGTTTGTATTATTTGGATTTATATTTCAAAAGATATTTAAAAACAGAATTAAATTTGAATTTGAATTAGTTTTGAAAAAGATTTGTAATTAAAACAGAAAACAGACAGACTTTTCTCACTCAGACAGATCTAGCCGCAGACAGTGACATGTGGGCCTTCTGCTGACTGGGCGACACCGTGGCAGAAAGGGGTTTCCCCACCGCGGTTGCGGCCAGCCACAGAGAACGACAGGTGGGGCCTGGGGTCTCGCAGGCCCACGCGTCAGCGGGCGGGTGCGGGGCTGCCACGCGGCATGGCGGGGGACCGCGGGTTGAGGGCAAGGTCTTACGTGTGTTCTTTTGTAAAAACACTACCGCGGATGACAGGTGGGACCGGCTGGACTACGGGTTGAGCGCGCAAAAGGCAGGGGGGAATGCGCAAAAGAGCCACGGCTACTGTTTTTCTTCTCGCGTCGCTGGCGACCGATCGGTGCGCGGCGCGAGGCGGGGATCGAACGTGGGTCGCGAGGGTGCGCGCGGAGGGCCGGAACCAGTGCGGCGGGGTGGGGTTTGGTGACCGCAAGGTGGGTGGGGGCTGGACATGCCGTCTGCGAGGCGCTACGCCGCGTGAGCGCAGCGACCGCCGGCGCGCAGAGAGTGCTCGGAGAAAGGACCGGCAAGGCTAGGGCAGCACGGCGAAGCGGACCATGTCAGGGAGGTCAGGGAGCTCACCGTGGGGATGTTGGTGGCGTCGGATCGGGCAGGGGAGTGGTCGATCGGCGACGAGGTAGACGTCCAGAGGATCTAGGGTTCCGACGGAGCGCGTCGGTGAACCTCGGCTCCGGTCCTTCTCTTCCTCCGCGACAGGTACCGTCGGCCTCCTGGGGATCTCCTCGATCTTCCTCGTCACCCAGAGCGGCACGCCAACGGCTGGTGCTAGGATGCGACGGTGGACACAGACGGTGGCCGGAGATAGGGTAGACGATGGTGGAGAGAGAGAGGGGAAGAGAGCAGGCGCTGGGGCAGATCTGGGGATGCAGGGGAGGCGAGAGAGGGGGTAGATAGGGACGGGAGAGGAGAGGGGGTGCCGTGGGGGAGTGGGGCAGAGAAAAGGTGGCCTCGGCCGCTTTTCTCCCTCCTTCCTCACGTGCTCGGTCGGGGCAGGGGCAGGGTGGTGATGGGCAGGTAGCTGGCAGGTGGGGACGGTAGGGCCAGGGAGGTGGTGCTCGGGCTGGGGTCCTCTTGGCAGAGAGAGAGCTAGAGAGAGAGGGGAGGCTCGGGCTAGCTAGGGTTGGAGCTAGGGTAGGAGGGTATGGCTCGGGTTAGGCTTGGTTTTAGGGTTGGGGTAGCTAGGTGGGCCAGGGTGAGGAACCGGGTAGGGCCAGCTAGAGGAGAGAGGGGGTAAGGCCGAGAGAGAGGGGAACATGGTAGCTAGGGTTTGGTTTAGATTAGGTATAGATTAGGGTTTAGGAGAGGGGGTATGGTGATGATGAGGTAGGTGATGGTCTAGGCTTAGAGAGATAGAGGGAGAGGTTTGTAGCTAGGGTTTGCCTTGGACAAGATCAAGCCAAGAACAACCAAGATCAAACAAGATCAAGACAAGAAAAAGAGAGGGATGGAATGTTAGGGTTTGAGCAAAATCAACATAGATCAAGCCAAAAGAAAAGATAGAGGTAGAGAGAGAGGGATGATCCACTCAAAAATCAAATAAAATCCAAATGACAAGCTAAAGGGGTACTTGCATGGCCCATGCAAAATATTTATTGCCATGTGGGTTCTTGTGAAAACAATATTATTACCTGGCATTAATATTATGCATTCCCAAAATTGGAATATAGCCAAGCAAAAAGGATTAAGAGGATGCCCCATGTGGAGTAGATGGAGATGACCATGTTTGAATAGAAATGAGACTTGCTAGTGTGTATGTGCCACTAGATGCTCAATAGTCCCAAAAATATCCCAACATGGCATAATCCATAATAATCCATGTGGAAGCTAGGAAAAAGGGTTCCACTCACAAGGCATGCAAAGGTGGCCATGTGGCTCTCATATATCACTAATGTGAGAACATCATGATGCCAAGATGAGAGCAGGTGGAAAAGAATAGAATTGGATCCATCCCAACCCACATGAGCTAGAGGTAAAACCAATAAATTGCAATGCTCATATATGGTGGAATGGTGGAATGATGGGGTGATGACAAGAAAGGTGGTGGAGTTAAATAAGAGATATGCCCCCAACTCAACTTGGGCATTTAAACAATATATCAACAACCAAATACAATATCAAGAGGCAAATACAATTAATAATGCATATGAGAGAAGAACCAAATGAAAAAGGGTTTTATATGATGCTCAAATGCAAGGTGGCATGATGACATGAGCATGATATAATGATGATGCAACAATTATATATATGAAGTAGCATCTATATAGACTAGGCTAGTAACATTGCAATTGTTAGACAATTGGGATGCTACATGCTTGGCACCGGCGGTAGAGGAAACCATCACAGGAGGGCGGCGGCCGGAGGTCAAGGTCGCAGGCATCGGGTCAGGGTTGAGGGCGGAGAGGCGCTAGTGGCAGCACGGAGAAGACACACGGGCAACAACGACCATGTCAGACTTGGTCTAGAGGAGACGCGGGCAAGCGCGTGGCTCGACGGAGAGGCGGCCTTGGTGGCGACGGCCCGGACGGGGTTGCGCGGGAAGAGGCGTCGCAAGGAAGGCGACACAGGGGAGGGTCGGATGAGAGCTCGAGCGGCAGCAGTCCCTATGGCCGAGGCCGACGACGACGACTGCGGCTCAGAGAGGAGGGCGGCCGGGCGCGGCCGGAGAGGCGAGGAAGGCTAGTGGTGGCCGAGCTTGCTGGCGACAGAGGGCGGAGGTGGAAACTGCTCGCCACGGCAGCGACGGTCACGGGTGGCCGCACGCGAAGAGAGAGCGGGGGGAAGCGGCGAGGGGCCTCGCGAGGCGGCGGGACTTGGCTCTGGCCCTGGCGGCGGTGGAGGAAGGACGAGCGGATCGGAGCTCGCGGCGCAGGGGAAAAGCGGCAGGGATGGAGGAGATCGAGGCGTGGGGCTAGGAAGAAACGCGGGGGAGAGACGGGTTCGTGGCAGGAGAAGAGCGTGCGAGGGGATTACGGTCGGTGTGGCGTAGGTGGTGGGCCAGGCGGGCGCGGAAAGCGGGTGCGGGGATCGCGAGACTGTCGCGAGAGGCACCATGATGGGAGAGGCAAAACGTGAGCGAGGCGCGCGGTATGCAGTAGCTGCGGTATGGGTGGGACCAGCGTGCAGGTGGGTAGGGCGTGGTATGCGGCAGCGAGCACGAGTGTGCGTTGCGTGCAGCGCGCGTCGTTTTGCGTGCATCGCGGTAGGTGCATAGTGTGTGTGGGCTGCTGCGTGCGAGTTGCACCGCGTGCGTGCAACGGCAGAGAGGTGGCGACCAGGTGGTGCGATGGTGGGTGGCAATGGAGATCAGGTGGCGGCGGGGTGGAGGCTGGTTGAGGTGGCGGCTGGGTCTAGGTTAGGGTCTAGGGTTTCCAGGGGGTTTTGGTTTGGGTTGGGCTAGATTAGGTGGGGTTGTAGACCGGCTGGCTGGGCCTTTGGCCTGGCCGGCTGCCTCCCCTAATAAAAACATATTTGTTTTATTTTTATTTTATAAAACCTTTCGCAAACAGTTTTTAGACAAAACAAAATATCCGGAAGAGACCGGGTTTTAATTTGAAATAAAGACGGGGCGTTTAGAAATAAAACCAGACTTTTCGAAAATAGTTTACAAAAAAACCATGCATGATGATGACGATGCTCAAATGCAATGTGGCATGATGACATGAACATGTTGTCATGACGATGCAATGCATAAAAACACAGCGATTTTCTAGTAGTGGTTTTAGCGGGATGCCACAATTCGACACCACTAACAAGGGATCTCGCCCTCGAGATCTGCCTCGTGGTACGGGGAAGAAGGTCGGCGATCTGAATCTTCTCGCTTCGTGTAGATCCTCGCGACACCACTAACAGGAGGTCGTTGTCCGCGATCGTCGAGAGAACACTCCGGGAACAAAGAGCGAAGGTAGAGGTATCGACAATAAGCCACCTCTAAATTCCGTGGAAGGAGTAGATTGATGGGTCCACCAATTCGATGTACAAGAGCGAATGATAAGAGTAGTCGGATGGTGATCAGTCCATCGTGCACCCAAACCATTACTCTGCACACAAATCGGAGAATTATGCAACCAACCCTTAGAATTAGACTGAAGATCTCGACAAACGAGGTTCAGAACAAAGGAGTGATGCAGGGTTTCATCGGATCTGGCGTAGATGATGTCATCACGCCGGAAACCACCGGAAGGCACAAAGGAGGAACAACGGGAAGTCCAACAAATGAAGGATTCCTCAGATAGCATGAAGACCGGAGGTAGAAACACCGTTACCAAAGGAGGAGGCGAGACCCTGAAGGTACGACGGAAACCCAACCACGAGAATTCCTGGACTCGAAGAGAAGATAACAGAGCAGATTCAAAACACGCAGAGGTAAGAGGAGAATAGCAGAGGGTAAGGAGTAAAAGCAGACCTAATCAGATCTATCCAACCGATTTTTGCAAAAATAGTTTTGACGCACTACTTCGACCGTTAGCTAGGTTATCCTACAGGCTAGACTTGTGGGGTATAGCAACTGCTGAGCTCTGATACCACTCTGTAACACCCTCGAATCGGCCCTATGCAAGTTTTAGCCCTTTCCGCCAAACCCACATAGAAACAATTCAAGGACGTCCACCAGGCACTTTCGTGTGGGTGGAAAACGAAGTAATACCATTACACAACAGTCCTCGATGGGACCCACAGAACATATATATACAACAACGACTCCATGAGTCAAGAATACAGATATACTATACAAGATTCAAATCACCTTGAAAACGATAGAGTGTCCGACTACAGACAAGATGCAAATGGGGCTAAGAGCCTTGAAGAATAACCAATGGCGTCCATAACCCTGCCTAGGACAAGCCGAAAGGGTAACCCTGCTAACGACGTCGATCTCAAACCTACTAAAACAAAAGGGGTGCCGACAAAGGGCAAAGGAAAAAGAGGAGCGTCAGTACTGAGGCCAGTACATGGTGAGGCTAGAATTCGGCGGCTCTCGCCTACATAGGTATGGTGGACTGAAGCGGCAGCGCATCAGCACTAAACAACCTATAGAGACTCAGTAAAACTAGCGGCTATTAGAGAGGGATAAGAAAGACCTATTCGGATCCAACCTGATACTAACACCAATCATACCCATCCTGGCATTTCCCCCTCGAGACCAAACGAGGAAGCCAAACCGAGGAACTCACACAGTTGGCAGTTTTATTCATTCCATTATAGTTGAAGCACTTACTAGTCAGATATAGATAACATGAGTCATCCTGAAGCATAAGTAGTGGGCAGTTTTAATTAACCATTCCGTGGTAGTTGGAACATTTACTAGTCAGATATAATTCTCCAGAGGAATCCCAAAACCCAGCAGTTGTTGGCACTTTTATCACATTCCATTGGAGTTGCAATACTTACTAGGTAGGTATAGTATGACACAGATCACCACAGATCCACCAGTTGTTGCCATTTTTAGTTTACATTCCGTTGTATTTGAATCTGATTACTAGTCACATATTAAGTCAAATTTATAGCACTACTTTAGTTATGCTTGTCTATGATCAAGATACTGTGCTCCAAGTCGTCCATAACCGTGGACACGGCTTTCAGAAAGTTTTACCCTGCAGGGGTGCACAAATAGCAACACACACTCGATCAACCTCGGAAAAACCAACTCAAAACCCAACGAGGCTTTCACGACAAAGCAATCACAGGATTCATAGATATTTCAGGGGGCCACCCCATTAATCTACCCTCAACGAAGTTGGCCGGCTCCGAGACGGACCCAAGGTTTGCGCCAATGGCTGTAAACGACTGGGAACCCGAAAGTGTGACTAGGCTTGTCGATACCGCGAAAACACTCCGCATCCTAAACAGTACAGGTGCCCCACGCACAATCGTAAATAAAGCAGTAAGGCATGGCATAAGTACAGGATAGTAATAAAGCCCCAAACTAGTTTGTGGCCCCAAGAAATAGAAATGAATCAAGCTCTGGCTCAGGGGGATCCATAGGGTCTCCCGGATGTGGATAGTGCGAATAGTCAAGGAACAGGTATCAAGTACTCGGGGCCTACAGGACACAAGTGGGCATGAAAAACCAAATAGCGCATATTGCCCACCGGTGCCACTTTCATTAGTTATCACAACAATTTAATAGTTGTAATTAAAGACATGATCATCTTCACCATAAACATATGCCAGCATTCCAACAACTGTGGTACTCGACAACACAAGATCGCACCTAAACAAGCAGCTACGACTCGTAAGGCCAGTTATCTACCAAACAATAGGTATTAGGAGGTGTCCATGGCAATATAGAGGTTGCACGGGATATAGCTGGTGCACGGAACTATAGCATCGCGACACGGATAGCAATAGATCAACAGGAGGAAATAAAGACTATAAATGCAAAATAGGTAGAAGGGGGAGAGATGCTCGTCTGGGAAGCACTGTCAGCTGATCATATCCGGAGAACTTGTTGATACTCGCATCAACTCATCGGCCTAATCCGCGAAGAAGCAAACACTAGAACAAACACCGGATACACTATTTAATACTACGGCAAAAGATCCGGCATGATTATGATATGATGCATGGCATGGCACAGATGCGGTGCGACTAGGCAATATTAAGCGGAACCGGGGTCCCGACAATTAATTAGGTGGTTCATGTTGTTTAGACCCCTGCAATTTAAATATTGTCTTAACAAGACAAAACATGGCATCGGTTCGCTACACAATTTAAATGGAGTCCGGAATAAGACAAAGATATCCCGCATATAGACTCCATATTTAATTATGAGGTGAATCGGCATAATGCCCCCAAACCACAGACAGATATGCATGCATCAACAGTTAATATGCAACAAGTTTTATATATAGCATTTATAAAATAGGGGCTCGGGAAAAGGTTCACACATCTGGGTTCGGAAGATCTTGGGTTCCGGGGGTTCGGGGTTCGACAGGGTTCGACGGGAGAACGGTTCGACGGAAACGGTCTCGGACAACGGAAGGAGAGCTTGGCGTTCCGGGAAGAAGGACTTGGTTTGGCGTCGGGGGCACATCGGATTCGCCCTGGTCGGTGTCGATCTTGTCGTCACGAAGATCTTGTCGCGTCCTCGTATCGGGTCGATCTTGACGTTTGGGATGAAGAACTTGACGTCCTTCGGTTCCATGTTGACGTGCTCGACATCCTCGATGGAGAACTCGGTGTTCCGTGTCGGCGACCTTGGCGTCTGGGTTCAAGTGCCGAAGATCTTGGAGTTATAGCTTCATCGGCAATGGTGAACATGTGTTGGTGTCGGTGATTTCTCGAATTCGTACAAGTCATTGTAGATCTTGTTGTAGCACCACATCGTCATCTCGGCACATCCATCACTACCTCATCAAAGGGAACAAAGGAGAGGCCTGGGGGTTGGGGCAGCAGCATCGCACGCGCTTGCGAGTGTCATGTGCACTGGCCTAACCATGAACGCTTCCCGGGGCATGTCCCACTTGGACATTACCTCAAATAGATTTTGGGCAACAACAGGAGGGACACGATTTGGGGCAGCGACTTCACTCAGGGGAGATTAGAGAGAGACAGGTGGAGTGTCTGCATCAGGTGGCGACCGAGCTCGTCGGCGAGGCAGTGCTTGGCACCGACGGTAGAGGAAACCATCACAGGAGGACGGCAGCTGGAGGTCAAGGTCGTAGGCATTGGGTCGGGGTTGAGGGCGGAGAGGCGCTAGTGGTAGCACGGAGAAGACACACGGGCGACAGCGACCATGTCAGACTTGGTCTGGAGGAGACGCGGGCGAGCGAGTGGCTCGACGGAGAGGCGGACCTTGGTGGCAACGGCCCGGACAAGGTTGCGCGGGAAGAGGCGTCGCGAGGAAGGCGACACAGGGGGGGGGGGGGGGGGTCGGATGAGAGCTCGAGCGGCAGCAGTCCCTACGGCCGAGGCCGACGACGGCGACTGCGGCTCGGAGAGGAGGGTAGCCGGGCGCGGCCGGAGAGGCGAGGAAGGCCAGTGGTGGCCGAGCTTGCTGGCGGCAGAGGGCGGAGGTGGAAACTGCTCGCCACGGCAGCGACGGTCATGGGTGGCCACGCGCGAAGAGAGAGCGGGGGGAAGCGGCGAGGGGCCTCGCGAGGCGGTGGGACTTGGCTCTGGCCCTGGCGGCGGTGGAGGAAGGACGAGCGGATAGGAGCTCACGGCGCAGGGGAAAAGCGGCGGGGATGGAGGAGATCGAGGCGTGGGGCCAGGAAGAAACGCGGGGGAGAGACAGGTTCGTGGCAGGAGAAGAGCGTGCGAGGGGACTGCGGTCGGTGTGGCGCAGGTGGTGGGCCAGGCGGGCGCGGAAAGCGGGTACGGGAATCGCGAGATTGTCGCGAGAGGCACCACGATGGGAGAGGCAAAACATGAGCGAGGCGCGCGGTGTGCATCAGCTGCGGTATGGGTGGGACCAGCGTGCAGTCGGGTAGGGCATGGTATGGGGCAGCGAGCACGAGTGTGCGTTGTGTGCAGCGTGCGCTGTTTTGCGTGCATCGCGGTGGGTACATAGTGTGTGTGTGTGGGCTGCTACATGCGAGTTGCACCGCGTGCGTGCAGCGGCAGAGAGGTGGCGACCAGGTGGTGCGATGGTGGGTGGCGATGGAGATCAGTGGCGGCGGGGTGGAGGCTGGTTGAGGTGGCAGCTGGGTCTAGGTTAGGGTCTAGGGTTTCCAGGTGGTTTTGGTTTGGGCTGGGCTAGATTAGGTGGGGTTGTAGGCCGGCTGCCTAGGCCTTTGGCCTGGCCGGCTGCCTCCCCTAATAAAAAAATATTTGTTTTATTTTTATTTTATAAAACCTTTCGCAAACAGTTTTTAGACAAAACAAAATATCTGGAAGAGGCCGGTTTTTAATTTGAAATAAAGACGGGGCGTTTAGAAAACAAAACCAGACTTTTCGAAAATAGTTTTAAAACAAACCATGCATGATGATGACGATGCTCAAATACAATGTGACATGATGACATGAACATGTTGTCATGACGATGCAATGCACAAAAACACAGTGATTTTCTAGTACTGGTTTTAGCGGGATGCCACACCAAGATCGACTCCCCGAACGCCATGACCATCTACACGGATTCGAAGACCGATCCCGGTGACCGAACCGAACCCTCGGAACCAAGTTCACCGAAGCCCCCTAAGTGTAATCCCCTATTCGAGACCCTATTTTATAATATGATATTATCATTTGTTGCTTATAAATTATTCATGCATGCATACATATGTTGTGGGTTAGGGGCATTATGCCGATTCACCCCATAATTAAATATGGAGGCCATATGCGGGCTAATCTAGTCTTATATCGGCCCCATTTAAATTTGTGTAGCGAACCGATACCATATTTTGCATTGTTAAGTGAACATTTAAATTGCGGGGTATCTAAATAACACGAACTATTAATTAATTGTCGGGGCCCCGGTTCCGCTTAATATGGACTAATTGCACCGCATCTTTGCCATGTCATGCATCATATCTTAAACATGCCGATTCTTTTGCCGTAGTATTAAACAGTACATCCGGTTTTTCTTTTAGTGTTTGCTTCTTCACGGATTAGACCGTTGAGTGGATGCGAGTATTGACAAGTTCTTCGGATAATGAATCTTCGGCTATGTTTCCCAGGCGAGCATCTCCCCCTTTCTACCTATTTTGCTTTTATAGTCTTTATTTCTTCCCGTTGATCTATTGCTATCCGTGTTGCGATGCTTTAGTTTCCGTGCACCATTTTACTCCTTGCAGCCTCTATATTACCATGGATACATCCTATTGCCTGTTGCTTGATAGATAGTCGGTCTTGCGAGTCGTAGTTGCTTGCTCAGGTGCTGCTTCGCGTCGTGTCGTTCCACCGTTGATAGAAGATTGGCACATGCTTAATGGTGGAGATGCTTAACGGTGGAGATGATCATGGCTTACATTATAACTTATTAATTAAAATGCTAGAAATAGATATAATGCAGAGGCACCGGTGGGTAATAGTCAATATTTGGTTTTTAACTGCCCACTTTGTCCACCTAGGACCCGAGTTCTTGACACCTGTTCCGAGATCGAGCGCGCTAACCACATGTGGGTGTGTGGGCACCCCATCGGCTTACTACCTGATTTCAAAGTACTGTGCTGGGGGCCACAAAGTAGTTTGGGGCTTTATTATTATCCTGTACTTATGCCATGCTTTACTGCTTTACTTATGATTGTGCGTGGAGCACCTCTACTGTTTAGGAACAAATGTGGAATGTTTTCGCGGTATCGACAAGCCCAGTCACACTTTCGGGTTCCCAGTCGTTTACAGCCATTGACACAAACCCTGGGTCCTCCTGGAGCCGGCCGACTTTGTTGCGGGTAGCTTAGTGGGGTGGCCCCCATGTACTTACTTTGGGTCTGGGAAACGTCATGTCCGAGGCCCCGACGCATACCGTTGGGTGTATGTTCAGGATCTTGCTCCTATTCGGATCTGACAACAAGGGTTGAAGTGCGTGTGGATACTTTGGTGCACCCCTGCAGGGTTAAATCTTTTCGAAAAGCCGTGTCCGCGGTTATGGACGACTTGGAGCACAGTTTCTCGATCATAGACAACTATAACTAAAGAATTGTTGTTATAATTTGACTTGTATCTGATATGACTAGTAAGTGGACAACCACCATGGAATGAATGAATAAAGCTGCCAACCGTGTGAGTTCCTCGGTTTGACTTCCTCGTTTGGTCTCGAGGGGGAAATGCCAGGATGGGTATGATTGGTGTTAGTATCAGGTTGGATCCGAATAGGTCTTTATTATCCCCCTCTAATAGCCGACAGTTGTACCGAGTCTCTATAGGTTGTTTAGTGCATGTGGCGCTGCCGCTTCAGTCCACCATACCTATGTAGGCAAGAGCCGCCGAATTCTAGCCTCGCCATGTACTGGCCTTAGTACTGACGCTCCTCTTTTTCTTTTGCCCTTTGTCGGCACCCCTTTTGTTTTAGCAGGTTCAAGATCGACGTCGTTAGCAGGGTTACCCTTCCAGCTTGGCCTGGGCAGGGTTATGGACGCCATTGGTTATTCTTCAGGGCTCTTAACCCCATTTGCATCTTGTGCGTACTCGGACGTTGTATTGTTTTCAAGATGATTTGAATCTTTATACTGTATATCTGTATTCTTGACTCGTTGAGTCGTTGTTGTATATATATGTTCTGTGGGTTCCATCGTAGACTAATGTGCAATGATATTACTTCGTTTTCCACCCGCACGCAAGTGCCTGGTGAGCGTCCTTGAATCGTTTCTATGCGGGTTTGGCGGGAATCTCTAAAACTTGCATAGGGCCGATTCGAGGGTGTTACAACAGTAGACCTACTGGTAGAACTAGGATATGGCAACTGATGGCTCTTGGCCAACTGACAAGTGTCACAAATTTATGGAGTAATCTCTGGGGTGTAAGCTAATTTATTTCTTCAAAGAACTTGTTGAACCACAAACGAAGAAGGATGTCCTAAACAGCGACGCCATGTAGAGGATGACGGCTTTATTGTGATGAATGCATGCTTGGAGGACTTATTGGAGATGAGCATCAAGGGATAGAGACCTCCATGGCAAGGGCCTCTAAACATGATTCGATGTGTTGCTTGGTCCTTGATCAAAAAGAAAAAAGGGTGGAATTCAATATAAACATGATTATCAAGAGTAAATTGATGAATAGATAGAAGATTCTTAGATGCATTAGGGACATTAATATGGAATTGAGTTGGAAATCATTATGAAGGATGCGCAAAAATGAATGACCAATATGACTAATGTGCATACCTGTTCCTTCAGCAGTGTGGACACGATCTTGTCCATGGTATGTATCATGTGTGGAGAACTTGTTCAGCTCACTAGCGACGTGATTAGTAGCACCAGTATCATAGTATCAATTTGTGTCAACTCCAGCATAGTTGACACCCTTGTTTCCACGGTCACCATTGTCACCACGGTCACCACGGTCATCTCCATAGCGCCACCAATAGTCTTTGGCAGGGCGCCCATGAATATTGCAGATCTGACAAGTCGTGTCCACAAAAGGTGTGGGCTGCCGGTCGCGCCGACCACGCCCACCATCATCACGCCGATCCCTGCGGTCATCGTCACGGCGGCTAGCTGGATAGCCGCCATCACGCCTATCCTGGCCGCGGTAGTCCTCATGACCATGGTAGTCCTGCTACTGTCGGCCACAGTCATACCGACCACGGTCATCATCTCTGTGGCGAGGGCGATCATCACGCCATCCACCACGGTCCTCCTGTCGGCGGTCCTGACCACGCGACGGAGCGCCACCTCCACGACGAGCAAGACTAGCAGACGAGGAGAAGCTGGTGTCGTCACTCTTATTCATGCGATCAAAGGCTTGAACCTGCTGAAAGAGATCTCCCAGCATGGTGCCGGGGTTGGCACGAACAACAGTAATCAAGGAGTTGTAAGAGCTCCCAAGTCCATTAAGGACATACCAAATAATCTCATCATCATCACATGGTTTTTCAGCAGCAGGGCGGGCTCTATATTTTGTGAGGCCCTAGGGCGAAGTCGACAAGAGGGCCCCTAAGGCTGATATACATGTATGCACTAGATATATAGACATATATGTGCTTATTTTCACATGCATAATATCTAACCATCGTTTATACTCTGAGACGTCTATAAATATTCTGAGCAATGTCACATTACCATAGAAACAATATGGTAGCAAAATATAATAAGTATTCTCTCATAGTTTGATTACCTCAAATAAAAACCCAAACTCCATCGACATCAACATTATTTTGTTGTTGGAAATACTCCTTCGGTCTCAAAATAGATGTCGAAAATTTGTCAAAATTTGAATGTATCTATATACCAAATAGTAGAAGCATCTAAATTTTGGCAAATCTACGACATCTATTGTGAGGCGGAGGTACTCCCTCCGTTTCAAAATATAAGATGTTTTAGCTTTTTGAAGAAAATATATCTAGACTTCTTTTAGTATGTAGGTTCATCCTAAACCTGAGTGAACCTAGACACTAAAACAAGTCTAGATACAATTGCTTCACAAAGCTAAAACATCTTATATTTTAAAACAGATGGAGTAGTACTTATTTAAAGCACCTCTTTGCGATTCGATCAGTTGATTCTCTCACTTTCTTTTCTTCTTTCTCGAAGAATCGGACAATTGTTTTAGTGGAGTTGTAACAGAAGAATGGATTAATGGTGATGGAATTTACAATCCTAAAAATTAAAACCATAATTGAAGAATTACGTCATGGATTTGATGAAGGATTATAAAAGGGCTGCCAAGAGAAGACTTACAAGGCAGGGGCTAGGGGCGACCGGGCGAGCACGAGCGAGCATGGGCCGAAGCGTGTAGGCTTAAGTCATCAGGAACAGGGGAACTCGAGCAATCGATCGTCTGAAGACGAACAAACAAAGTCGAAGATAGGGGGCTGATCGCTCCTTAGAAGTCCCAACAGATCCTGTTCTTTTCTTCTTTTCTTCCGTCTACCGACTACTGACCTGTTTCGTTCAGCCCATTAGAAAATAAATATTGTATTGTCAGCTGAGAAGGGTATAGCCTATTCAATCATGGCCCCCCCTCTGGCCAGGGCCCTAGGCATCGCCCAAGGTGGCCTAGGGTCAGAGCCAGGCCTGTCCAGCAGCAACAAGTTCTTGAGAAATAGTATTCATCTTGGCAAATATTTTTCAGCAGACATATCATTCTTCTTGGTCTCCACCAGAGCAGTCCTCAGATGCTGAACCCGGGACTTGGATGAGGCAGAGGCATGAACATTGATGGCCGCCCAGGTTTCAGCAGAGGTCTCGAGACCAATGACATGAGTCAACACATCAGTGGAGAGCGCGTTCAATAGCTAACGAAGCACCTGTTAATCACGAGCAATCCAAGTAGCATAGTTAGGGTTTGCTATCGTAACCTTCTTCTTCTCAGTATCTTCTGTCTCAAGAAGTTTGTCAGGGGCTGCATCGGTTCCTTCAACAAGCTCCAGTACACACGCACCACGAAGAGCGGGTACGACCAGGGCCTTCCACACCAGGGCGTTCTCTTGGGTCAGCAGCTGCGTAGGAGGAGTGCCAAGTGCAGCAGCAAGAGCGGTTGCAGAGGACGAAGAAGCCATCAAAGGACTGCTCTCCGCCACGGCAGAAAAACAGTGAGAAAATCTGCCACAGCAGACGACGGCAGCTGCGGAAGAAAAGAGACCGAAATCTCTGCCACGGTAGAGACCGATCTAGGGTTTTGAGAACTTTGGTTTTGATCTGTTTGACGTGAGCGGCGGCGGCAAGTTTCTTTGCTTGGTTTGGTTCGTGATTGGTGGCGGCGGCTAGGGTAGCGGCGGCGGTAGATCGTGTTTTGGTTTTGGATTTGTGTGTGTATAGGTTTAGGTTTGGTCGTGGATCTTGAAGGGCAGCGGCGGCAGTCGAGCTGCGGTGGTGGTGGTCTTGAGTGTGCGGCGGTGGCGACGGCTGAGGACCAGCGGCGACAGGTTTGGTTTTCAGCGGCTTGGTCTGGGAAGAGACAGGCTCTGATACCATGTCAAACGCAATGGTAGGAACCCGTACTGTCTCGTGCGACGTGTTAATATATCCACAAAGAGCGAGCATAGTACATGGTTCGGTTTAGGTTACATGATACGAGTCAGACTTACGTATATGTACGGGTCGGACTAGGTACGAGAAATATAAAGATATTACAGTGTCTAACAATGAGCTCCTATAGAGTGAAAAGAGTTTATCATTCTTATTAAGGGCTTATGTTTTAGGTAAGAGAAGACAAATGTCTTTGTTCTCTTCCTCTCTCCTCTAACTCAGCAATTGCTAAATAACCTCATGTCTCCGTGCGTTGTCGCACCCAATCCATTAGCAAAGGCTGGAAGCAACATGGATGTGTTACATATTTTAGATTCCATGGTTAACTGCGCACGCTTAGCGCAATGGCCCATATGAGTATTACACATACCTCTTTTAGATTCATTGAGATATAATGGGTTTGATAGGGGTGGCCGTGATAGTGCATTTAAGGTGTGCGCTATGAAGGTGGAAAAACATAACTTAATATATTCCAAGCACGAAGATAGGACTACTTTTAGGTTTAGATATTTATAATCTTAAGGAGTAGAATAAAAAGATACGCCATATGGCCGTATGATTTCTTCAGCGAAATCTTTCCTTAATAGGTTGGCTAGTGGTAGAACCAGGAAGGCCATTGTAATATGAAAACTAGACATCAGCCCTTGCGCTTCCAACAGATATCATTGGTTGTTCTATGTAAACCTGTTAATAGGTAATGTAAGTAAAGCTCAAGTATTATTCTTGAAAAGTAAAAATTTATTCTGTCCCTTGCTTATTGCGTTTCTTGTTATTATCAACATTATATACTGTAATTTTGTAGTAACCGCATAAACAGATGAATTGGTACCAAAGAACATAGGAGTATATTTATTAACATATCATGTCCAAAAACTGGGAGGAAACTATGTGAGCTACGATGCATTATTAAAAATGAATCGCGACTTCTTAGTTTGAAATAGATACCAATGGGCGGAAGTTCCAAATCGTACATTCAAATATTCAAACTCAAATATCGAACAACAAATATCTTTAGCAGAAACTTATTACAAAAACGCCGGAATGTTCTGTTGAACCTAAAAAAGACAATTAAGTCTATCTGTCTAGGGTTGGCTCTGGCGATGGGCGACTCCGCTTCGCCGCTACCGCCTCCCCTATACGAGAGTCCGTCCGAGCGCCGGAAGGCGTTGCGGGAGTCTTTGAGGTCTACGAGACGGGGTCAGATGGGAGTTCCGGCAAGAGTCTGTGGTCTACACGCACGGCGAAAGGCGGCGGGGGATCCTTAAATCCCGGCCCGAGGGAAACCCTTGAGCACCCAATCGGCGAGAATCGGTCGTGCTGTTCCGTAGCCGGTCCTAGTCGAGGCATAGATCGTGAGGTCGCGGAGGTGTTGATGTCGAGACCAGGACGGAAGATGGAGGCGGATACGGGATCAAATCGGGAGGGGCATATCAATGGCGGAGGTGTAGATGGCCCAAGGCGCAGACCCGTGGAAGCCCCTGTTCCGCGTCCGATGGGGAGAGGCCAAGCGGCTATCCGGCGACCTGCTCTACTGATGGCGAAGCTAGAGGGTGGGGGCGACTATGGGGGGCTCGATGAGAGGCCTACCTGTCCGAAACCCAATGGTGTTCGTGCGTTGGTGACAGTACCCCGCAGCTAGGCGCTCCTTGATTCAGCTAGGTTCATGGAGGAGGATGACAACTGGGATGATCGTCAGGAAGAGGAGGAGGATGTAGGATTCAAGCAGGGGGCGTCAGCACAACTTGGAGGAGAGGTAGACATGGAGGATGCTGTGTACCTGGAATTCGATGAGGAGGATGAGGAGGCAGCAACAGAGGAAGCTCCAGAACCCAATACATGGAGGATCTTGGCGAGGTATAGAGGCGAATTTCTGGCTAAACACCAAGACCATGTTCGATAAATTCATTGACGAGGTGTGGAAGCTGAGAGGAGGCATCAGATACTCAGAACAGGGAGGGAACTACTACATGATTATGCTCTTCTCCAAAGGGGATTTTGATTTTGTCGTATGTGCGGGTCCATGGATCTATCAGCAGAAAGCAGAACGCCCTGCTAGTGAAGGAGTTTAACACTAAAGTACAACCATCAGAGATTGCCCTAGACTCCGTCCGGTTTGGGTGTGTATGTATAATGTGCCAGGTGAAACACAAAATAAAGTTTGGGGTATGAGATATGGCAATAGACTGGGCAGGGCAATGGAGGTGAATGTCCCTTCCCCGGAGCAGGATATGAATGTGTTCCTGCGTGTCCGAGTGGATCTATCATATGATAGACGCTTACAAACGCAGATAACTCATGGTGTAAAGGGGAAACCAGAGGAGAAGATGGTGTTCAAACTCAAGTATGAACGAGTGTCGTACTACTGCTATCATTGTGGCTTCATGGGGCACCGAGAGGAGGAATGTGAGAAGAAGCGTCGAGGAACTCCTTCTCTGGACTATGATGCCTATAAGTTGAGATGCAACCCATATAAGAAATATGTGTTCCGCTCCTACTATATTCCTCCAGCTGCTGATCAGGGAGGGACACGACACAACCTGAGCTTTGCAAGTTTTGGCACAGTGGAGTCACACAATTCTTCTCGCTCACGTGGCTTCACGGGATAGTATGATCAGCGCCAGGGGGTATCTCCAGTTGTTGGTTCGCGGGATAATGACTCTAGTGATAACGATATGCCGCCCCTAAGAGCATCTCCACTCGGGTTCCCAGGACGCCATTCCAGGGCCTTTTTTTGTCCGGACGGCGAGTTTTCGCCCACTCGCGTTCCCAGGACGCCGGTTTCGCCCGGATTTGGCCCAACTTTCGTCCAGCGTTTCCAGACCGATCCCGTGGCGCCGGGAACGACCTGGGAATGCCGGATGGAGCGAAAACGAGGGTGGGCCAGCCCTGTCAGCAAGTAGAAGCTGAGTTCCCGCCCTTTTTCTCTTCCCCCTCTTGCCTTCCCTCCCCAATCCCCCACATCTCCTGCCAGTTCGCTGAGCTCCCGACCGCCATGCCGCCCAAGGCTTTCACCAAACCCCGATCCGCCACCGGCGAACCAAAGGAGAAAAAGGTGAGGAACCCGAGAGCACTCGCTCAGAGACCTAAAGGCATGAGCGCTCCCGCGTGGCTGGCCCTATCCACGAAGAGAAAGTTCGAATCGGACAGCCGTAGGAAGAGGGAGGCAAGGGCCAAGCAGACGAAGGGGCTCGCCAAGGCTCACGTGGCGGCCGAGGCCCAGGCGAAGAAGGAAGTGGTGGCGTATCATATGCAGTATGGCGGTGTTTGGGGGAGTCAGCCAAGCGTTGCCTTGCTGGACGGATTCTCGCTGGCCGGCTTCTCGCCGGTTTCGCCGTCCATGTTCTAGGCTAGCCAGGCGAACGCACGACAGAGGTACTCCTCCTCCGCCGAGTTCGACGGTGGGTTCAACCCGAACACGCTGTTCCCCTTCCCCGCGCCTCGCCCTCCTCCTCTAGCCTTCAACCTCACGTCAACGTTCCCTACTCCAGCTCTCCGGTGTACGACGCATCTTCGACATCCATGCGCCACGGTCCTCTACCTTTCGCCGGAACTTCGTCGCACGTAGCCTACGGCGAGGCAGATGCACGGAACATGTTCGGTGGAATGTCGACCGACGCCTACATGCATGGCATGATCTGCGAAGGGTTGGCGGCGGCGGCCGTCAATGCCTCTTTCTTCACTCAAGAACACTCCCGGGCCAACGCCGAACACGACATCAAGTCTCAGGATTTCGCCGAGCAGACCTAGGCCAAGGAGGAAGAGGAAGGCGACGGCCTGGTGATGAGTGCATATTTGCATCATGTTTTACATTATTATTTTGCATTGCAGATGTAGGATCTTGATATTTTACGGCGCTCGCACCAGGATCAGGACATATGATAGATCCAATGGATACAATTCTTGGAGCAGTTGTATTGAGAAGAAAAGGAGTCAAAAATAACGTAAATCGCTTATTTGGGAAATATTAATAATACCAGAAGAAAACCCGAAGCAAACAAATGAGACAGAGGGTTCAACAATCAACTATACGACCGGAATAAATTTTCCGGCCGTATAGCTTGTGCCGCCTCCGCCTCCTCAAATAGTTTCACCCTGTGCAACTGGATTTGAGAGACGACATACAAAATACCCAGAAATTTCCAAAACCTCACCTTCGAAAGGCATCTGATGGGGGTAACTCATCCATCGGGGATCCATCTTCGTCCTGCGCAGATCCAGGAGGCTAAGGCATCGATCTTCATCATCCACCGCTGCATCACTACCATCTCCATCCATCCCATCTACATCTTATCTAGATTTTGTTATAATTTCCGTACTTGTTGTGGATTTATACAAGTACTATTCATCTATGATAGATTCCATTGTTATTGCCATGATGTTGATTGCCTTCATGTCTGAGTAGATCATTAGTTCTTGGAGAGATGGAGAACCCTAGTATGATAAGATAATGTCTATTATGATATTCATCGCTGTGACCATGTGTTAGGTTGTCTTCATCTTGATATTGAGAGAAGTCGACCTCTCAATATTTTCCTCTCATGGAGACTTGATGGAGGGAACTACTTGTTGGTAGACGGAGGCATGCTAGCATTTACAGTGACTATAAAGTTGTTGGCACTCCTTACATATCAACTTGGGAAACCGAGGAAACTCACGGAACACTATCCATGTCATGGAATACGTCCTACGGGATTACGTCCCTTAATAGCGCAGTAATTCAATTGATGTTGATTGCTGACTGCTGTGGTTATGAGGATGATGTGAGCAGTGGTTGCTGCCTATTTGTCCAAATACGGAGTTCCTCCCACACAGACATACTTGAGAATGTTCATGATGATAATCTTTATCTTAGCTCCTTATAATGCTAGTGGTGTATCCGCTACTCCTTGAGAATGTTTTTTCCCTATTGTTGTTCCAATCTCTCTTACATACGCGATACTTACTTTCTGCATTCAGTTGTTTTACTTTACTTTATTGTTGCTCTTATACCTAAAACCCCAAAACACCCTTTTACACAATACTCGCATTTTATCTTATTACTTAGAATGTTATTTAGCATTTCTATCGTAATATTTATTTCAAGAGTTATTAGACTTCAGACTCCTGCTCCCTGTGGGATCGATATCTTTATTTCGAAACTAGCTACAAATGATCTGTGCACTTGCAGTCATCACATGGCTCCGGTGAAGGGCAAAGACAAAGGCAAGAGGAAGGCGGGCACCTCGGCGCCGGAGTCCCGGATCAAGTGGACGATGCTTGAGGACCTTTGCCTCGCCGACGCCTGGAAAGCGCTGAGCATGGATCCCATCACTGGCGCTAACCAAAATTCTGACAATTACTGGAAGCGCGTGAAGCTAGCGTTCGATGAACGCATCCTTTGTGACCCGAGATACAACAAAGTCCACATGGAGCGCGGCGACAAAGCCATGACCAACCACTAGGGGCTCATCCAGCAGGCGTGCAGCAAGTGGCAAAACCTTCTCGAGGAGGTCAACCGCACACCCGTCAGCGGTGAGAGCATGAATGGCAAGGTACTTCGCCAAACTCTAGCCGACGGTACTTGTTCATGCCTATCCTGACACACTTTGCCTTTCCTTTGCAGCTCCTCCATGCACTCGGCATGTACCGGGAAAACACCAAGAAGGAGTTCAAGTTCCATCACATGTTTTCTGCGATAGAGAAATGCCAGAAATGGGTGGACACTTGGCTGACACTCTACAAGACCAAGGACGGCGTGTACAACCCGACGGCTCCTCCCCCTGCTGCCGGCGAAAGAAGGCCAGAGCTCGGCCAGGAGAAGGCGAAGATGCTCAAAGCCGCAGGGCCTCCCGCCGAGCGCCTCAAGGATTCCATGGAGAAGTGCATCGCCAACACGAAGGTCCATACCAAGAAGAGGGAGGAGAAGGCCGACGAGAGATGGGCGCAGCTGCTACAGAACCAAGCCGCAAGCTCGACCTCCTCAAAGCGAACTACGCCGCCAAGAAGAGGAACACAGATCTGCAGTTTCTCATGGGCGGCGAAGACACCTCGGCGATGAGCACGCCGGTCAAGGCCTGGTATATGGCACGGTGCAACTCCATCCTCTAGGAGGACATCGCCGCCAGCACGCCAAGCTCTATGCCGAACACCTTCGCCGCCGTGCCTTCGTCGAGCTCCGCTTCGACCTCCTCCAACCAGTCGGCTGGCCACGACGCCGACAAACCTATCCCCATCACACCGGACAAGCCGGAGGAGACCATCCCCATCGACGACTGATCACCGAACAATTTTATCTTGTTTTGTAATAATTTGATGGCCGAAATTTTTGGGTGTACTTCTGTCGAACACCTTTGGCCAAGATTTCACCGGCGGGAACGAGAAAACTCGAATATGTTGACGTTTTTTGCTTCCCCTGGGAACTCGACCCAGGAACGCGAGAGGGAAACTGGACATTCCCAGGCCGAAAACTAGCTTCGTCCGGCGCTAAATAGCGCCGTATTTCGGTCTGGGAACGCCCAACGAGTGGAGATGCTCTAATGGATGCCACACCTCCACGTGAGTATGAGGCTGGACATGTTGGTCTGTATGATGGTTTTGAGGGGGAGGAACAGCCGGTGCGAGGAGAGGTGGAACTGAACCTTGTAGAGAAGGTGGGGGCTATGCAGGTTGAGCCAACTATACAAGGTGGACCATCTTCACAAGTTGTCAGGGATGCGACAACCTAGCCCATCATCCAATTTCCAGAAGACGAGGTGGCCTCTATGGCACCTGCGCAGGCTGGAAACACAACGTACTACCTCGCACATGGTATCGCAGCCTATGTACAACAGACACGGTCGGCATCAGGCAGTGGCAGCCTCGGGCAAGGGCCGACATCCAGTGGTATGATACCGTCGATCAAGGACCTATCCAACTTGATGGTTTCCTTTGGTTCGGCAACTGACATGGAAATGACTCCGGCCGATACGATCCTGGGGAAGCATGCAGCAGAGGAAAATGAGGTGCAGGGAGGACATCTAGAGCTACATATTGGGTTGGGCAACAACACCCAACAGGAGAAAGGTAGGCGGCTTGGTGGCAAGACGCAAACGATGGGAAAGGGGCCAACTGACAAAGGAAAAGCCGAGACAGTCTACAAGAGGAACAAGAAGACAATGGCGGTGACCAGACATAAGCCTACGAGACCCCATGTAATCTCGTGAGGAGCAATGAACTGTGTGGCGCTCAACTATCGGGGTGCCGGGAACACCTCGAAAGTGTGTGAGCTTGAGGATATTTCCCAGAGTTTGAGTCCGAGTCTGTTCTTTCTTTGTGAAACTAGGCAACATAAGAATAAGATGCGTCGCCTCCGTCATAGGTTAGTTCTTAAAGGTTTTGTCGGTTTTAGTAGTGATGGTTTTAGTGGAGGTCTTGCTCTTTATTGGCACGAGAGTCTTCTTGTATAAATCAAAGATATAAATGCTAGATATATTGATGCTTATATTCGTATAAAGGCCACTGATCCAATGTGGCACCTTACTTGTGTTTATGGAGAGCCCCAAACGGAGAACCGTCAGCGTATGTGGGATGCACTACTATGCTTAAATAATAGTAGTAATCTTCCCTGGCTAGTTGTAGGTGCTTTTAATGAAACGAAGAACACTTGTCTACCACGCCAAGGCCAGAGGGATAGATGAGGGCCTTCCGGGAAGCCTTAGCTGGTTGAAATGTGCACGATTTGGGATTTAGTGGGGTTCCTTTTACCTATGATAATAAAAGAACTGGCACTGCTAATGTGAGGTGTAGAATGGACAGAGCAGTCGCAAACCCTGCCTGGCGTGACATGTTTAACGATACACGAGTTTCGCACCTTGCTACACCTTGTTCTGACCACTGTCTAGTTTTGGTGAATCTTATGCTGGACAATGCACCGAGAATTAAGCAGCCAAGGAGACATTATGAAATTTTATGGGAGAGAGCACCTGAGCTTATTGAAAAGATTAACCAAGCATGGGAGAGAACTGGCCATAAAGAGGACCTGGGGGATATTATCGTGGGACTCAACCATGTGATGAAAGACTTCCAGAATTGGGGCAAACCCAAATTCCGGAACACAATTAAGGAACTGGAGCGAGCTAGGAAGAAGTTTGAAGTGCTACGGCAAGCCAATGCCGATCAGCGAGAGATAAGAGCTGTAACAGATTATATGAATGAGCTGCTTTATAGGGAAGAAATGCTTTGGCTACAACAATCTAGAATTACCTGTCTTAAAGAGAGTGACCGAAATACAAAGTATTTCCATCAACGTGCGGTCTGAAGAGCGAGGAAAAACAGAATTAAAAAGCTCAAAGATGAAGAGGGAGTTTGGCGCGACGCTCCTACTGATATGGAGCGTATGGCTACGTCATACTTTAAAGAGCTTTTTATCAGGGATCCCTCCCTGAACTCGGCTGGCCTAGTGAACTTGTTTCAAGAAAAAGTTACGCCTCAAATGAATGATGACATGTGCCGGGATTTTACTGATGAAGAAATCGGAGATGCACTCTTTCAGATTGGGCCCTTGAAAGCCCCGGGAGTGGACGGCTTTCCTGCAAGATTTTACCAATGGAACTGGGGCACTCTCAAGGCTGAAGTGGTTAATGCAGTTAAATATTTTTTGTTACAGGGAAGATGCGGAGGGAGTGAACGATACTGACATAGTGCTCATACCCAAGATTGATCAGCCGGAGACACTAAAGGATTTTAGGCCAATAAGCCTGTGCACTGTCCTCTACAAGGTGGTGGCAAAATGTACGGTAAACAGGCTTCGACCCAGCCTTGGCAACCTAATTTCCATGAATCAGAGCGCTTTCGTCCTAGGAAGGCTCATAACCGACAATACATTTGTGGCCTTTGAGTGTGTACATTCCATGGAAAGGAACCAGAACCAAGAAAATCTACTGTGCATACAAGATGGACCTCTCTAAAGCATACGACAGAGTGGATTGGGTATTCTTAAGAGATGCGATGAAGGGAATTGCTCACAGATGGGTAGGATTTGATAATGGAGTGTGTCACCACTGTGAGATATAAAGTGAAATTTAATGGAGCCCTTCTGTATTCGTTCTCGCCTTCTCGTGGCCTACGGCAAGGTGATCCCCTTTTGCCATTCTTGTTTTTGATTGTTGTTGATGGCTTGTCTGTACTGATCCAGCGGGAGGTGCAAAACGACTTGATTGAGCCGGTGAAGGTGTGTCGTCGGGCGCCCGGAGTGTCACACCTTCTATTCGCAGATGATAGCCTCATGTTCTTTAAAGCTACCCCCAGCAAGCGGTGAGAGTAAAGTGTATCATTGATGAATATGCGGGGAGTACAAGCCAATTACTAAACCCTCACAAATGCTCCATTTACTTTGATTCGGCCTGCGACATGGCGAACCGAGCTGAGATTAAGCAGATTCTACAAGTCACCTAAGAGGCCTTTGATGCCAAGTATTTAGAACTCCCCACACCTGAAGGTCGCATGAGCAAGGAAAGATTTGTAAACATCAAGGCTAGCCTAGCAAAGAAACTAGTAGAGTGGGATGATAATTACATGACCCAACCAGCCAAAGAAATCCTAATTAAGGCTATTGCGCAGGCCTTACCAGTCTACATAATGGGGGGGGTTTTAAGATCTCATTCTGGTTGTGTGATGAGTTGGAGAAAATGATCCGTAAATATTGGTGGGGCAAGGAGGATGGGAAGAGGAAAATGCACTGGTTGTCATGGGACAAGCTACTTCAACCAAAATGTCATGGCGGGGTAGGGTTCAAAGACCTCCATATTTTCAACCAAGCGATGCTGGCCAGGCAGGCTTGGCGTCTGATACAATTCCCAAACACTCTCTATGCCCAAGTCCTCAAAGCAAGATACTACCCCAATGGGTCTCTGATCGATACGGTGTTCACAGGGAATAAGTCAGCAAAGTGGAGTGCAATTGAGTATGGACTAGAGCTGTTTAAAAAAGGTGCTATTTGACGTGTGGGCAATGGCGCACAATGAAAGAGTATGAGTTTGGAGGAATATGATGGATATATTATTGATCCTTATGGGTGAGTATATATAGGCGTACAGAGGATTATCTTGGAGTACGAGTCAAGTTAGGACTATACGTAAACAGATCCTAACTCTATCTAAACTACCATAACAACCGTATATACCTAATACTCTAACATCCCCCCGCAGTCGTAGCATTAGCGTTGTGAACAACTGGAACATCACGGACGTTCAGACTGGAGATAAACCGAAGTAGCATCCAATAGGCTAACGTCCTCCCGCAGTCGAGAATATCATTTTGCGGCCCGAAAGTTGGGGTGGCCAGGCAACGCGGTACCCAAGTTGATTTTTATCACCGCGATTCGAAAAGTTGGGGCGTCAATTGCTGAGAGGGGTCTTTCGAGTGAATGATGGCCAAACCAAATATTTTCAAATCGCGCCCGTTAAGTCAGGATATTCCATTACACTAGTTCCTGCTGTGCCCCTCCTTCGCCGGTCACTCTTCTTAGCCACCCTGCACGTGTCGTAGGGGAAAATCCATTACTGTACTTTCCTAACTCTCGACACTGAATCTTGCTACAGCGGCGGTGGCGGTCCCTTTTCTTCCCTTCCCTGACCCTAAATTTGCCGGCGGTGGAGGACCTTTTTTCTCCCTCCCCCGACACTGAATCTGGCGGCGGCGGCCCAGCATGTCTTGCAAGGGGAAGGTTGTAGCTACGTCGCCGACTGAAAAGGGTCCATCGGGGCCCAAGTCTGGGGCTCAACGCGTAGCTACGGCGAGGTCTTTAGCCCCGGTTAGCGAGGAGGCCAGCAAGGATTCTGCTCCCAAGGTACCCACGAGCAGCGGGTTGAAGAGAAAAGCAAGGCCGGCGGCGGATTGTTCGGCTCCGGTGGGCGGATGCAGCACTCAGATCTCGAAGAAAGAAACCCGGAAGAAGAGCGAGAGGTGAATTTTTCTTATCTGTGCCTTATCTTGCAAGTAGATTAGTTATGGCATAATAGAATCGAATGAACTGAAATGTTCCCCTTTTTAATCAAATTAGGCACAACTTTGATACAAGGGACCTATATGAGTTCACAGTTCATGTTCGGCAGTACACTGCAAAGCTTGATTTTGGTTGCGAGAGGGTTGTGTTCGGGCAAGATGTGCATCTTCTTGTGAATTGCAAAGAGGTTGTGTCTGTTTCGCAACTGGTAGATACGCTTGCCGCTAGAATTTCCTAGGGTTCTAGACAGAGGACAAAATTGGTGTGGCGCAACATGAATGATACCTATCAGCAAATTGAGCACTCCCATGAGCTTCAGATGGTTTGGGAGTGTTGTTCAGCTGATCGTAAGGTGAAAGTTGAAGCGATGATTGATGATATGTATGCAGATGCTGGAGATCTTGCTTCCAGAGCTTCTGCTCCTAGAGAATACGGACCAATAGATGTTGATCTAGATAAGTTCAGTATACGCATAGAGGTGGATTCATACATGGAAAAACTTGATGAGGGAGTTAATAAGCCAGTTTCGTCATGTACTGTGGAGATCATTGTTGATTCTAAAAACATAACTCTTGATGAAATGAGAGAGATGATCGGTAAGGAAATCAGTTTGGCCCTAAGCAGATGGCAAAAATCCGGTGGTGGCATCATAAGAAGCAGCAATTCGTAGATGTTTTGGATACTGAAGATCTTATGCAGATTATACGGCGAAAGAAGCGAACCAGGAAGGTGTTCTTCCTTGGTACCATTTCTGATGTTGTTGAACATGTTATAGTGGATGTAGATGCCCCTGTAGTGGCTGAACAGAATGAGGTGGTCGACGTTGATGAGATCTGATGAGAGCTGCTACCCTGGGCTTGTCATATGGACCGCGAGGTTCCCCTGCTTGTATTTGTAAGATTGACTGTTGTTGCATTTAGAGCGTGCTTCTGTGATTATGTTTGTTGAGAGATTGCGATATAATGCTGTGCGAGCTGTTGAGATTTTCAGACATGTCACTCACT
This sequence comes from Avena sativa, assembly GCA_916181665.1. Classification (NCBI taxonomy): domain Eukaryota; kingdom Viridiplantae; phylum Streptophyta; class Magnoliopsida; order Poales; family Poaceae; genus Avena; species Avena sativa. The sequence continues at coordinate 359,661,531 of OV702290.1, read as the reverse complement.
GAAACCATCGTTGTTATAATAAGACATAAGTACATTGTAGTTGACATGATTATGTTTCTTAAGATGACGTACCGTACTTGTTTCAGTTATTATGTTTGTTGGGATATTGTAATGTAATGTTTTGTGAAACCATGATTGGACTAGTGATGCATAAATACATTGTAGTTGACATGATTATGTTTCTTGAGATGATGTACTGTACTTGTTTCTGTTATTTTGTTTGTTGAGAGACTGTAATGTAATGTTTTGCGAAACCATGACAGGACAAGTGATGTGTAAGTACCTTGTAGTCGACATGATTTTGTTTCTTGAGTTGATGTAATATACTTGTTTCTGTGATTATGTTTGTTGAGAGATTGTAATGTGATGTTTTGTGAAACCATGTTGTGGTTATGTTTGTTGGGAAATTATAATGTAATGTTTTGTGAAACCATGACTGAAGAAGTGATGCATAAGTACCTTGTAGTTGACATGATTTTGTTTCTTTGGATGATATAATATACTGGTATGTTTTTGTTAGGCAATGAAATTGGGATGGAGGGAGTGCAGGTTTAATATTTGAAATGAGAATGTGTGAAGAGAATCCATATCAGGCAGGAGACAATAATCCAGGGAAAGGGCATGGTATCCATTAAACTATTGTAACATGCCAATTTAGTCATCATTGCAGCGGTAGAAGGGATGCTCTCTCTCTCTCACCGATGCCGTCGCAGTCGTATTCGTCATGCCGTCCTTGAACGGTGAGGACGACCAGTCGAGCAGCGACAACCTTCTCTCCGACATCGAGTATTGCTTCCACGATGTGAGTTCCTCTGTTTTCACGGGCTAGGGTTAGGCAATGGTAAATCACTCGATCTGAGCTCCATATGTGCATGCAATCGTGTTCGATTTCAGCTTTGCGTTTAGCTATAGGTACCAAGGATGATCTACAACTTCGAATGGGAGGGCCTAGATCTCGATGGAGAAGTGCCATGTGACCATGGGCTAAAACTGAGGAGATATGTTGCATTCGAAGGCAGTAACACTGGAAGAAGGTTTTTGGGCTGTACAAATTAGGTTTGTTTACATTATGTGCAACTATGACATGAAGTAAAATGTATCGTGCATGTTCATAACACTATAGTGTGTGTGTTTTTAGGTTGGCCCGGTGTGTAAAGCAGTAGAGTGGGTGGATCTTGAGTGGCCAAATGCACTTAAGAAATGTTTGGCACAGTTATGAGAGATGTATGAGTTGGAAAGGTCGAGGAGATTTACTGATGTAAGTGATGCAGCTGAAAAAAATTATAAGCTGTCGGTACGAAATAAGGAGCTGGAACAAGAAATCGAGAATTTGCAGTCAAAGCTAACTGACGGAATCGATGGGAGCTTGGTTGTTGGAACTGCAAAAAAGCTTCAGGATAGTCACAGGTTGCTGATTCATAATGCATAAAAGGAGAGGGATCAGCTCAGGAAAGACAAGAAGAAGCTAGAGTGCTGCATTGCGGATATGTTGAAGGAACTGAAGAAGGCACGCGAGGGTGAACAAGGACAGACTATAGAGTATAAAGGAAATTCGAGATGAATAATTTATGTTGTACGAATGCCTGAAACTAGTTAATTGTAATACTTGCAGTTGTGCTTTCCGAACTAAGCCAAACTCAATCCTCGAGCAAACTAATTTCAGATGAACACACATATCATGCATAGAGTTAAGTTCACGCTTACAAAATCACCACTGCAGAGGATAAACCAGGCAGTTCAGTACTAAATAGACATATGTTGTGTTCAAGCAAGCCTGGCCCGGAGCTGCCTGTTTTCCTCCCTAAGATTGGCCAGCTCCTTTAGTACTGTGTCGTGCTTCAGCTGTAGGTTCCAGCGCTCCGTCACGGATTGGAGAATTTTGTCCGTAGCCATACGATTTTATTTCAAGATCCCTTTCATGATCTCTGTCTGCTTCCTAGCCGAGGCGCGACCTTCATTGTGTAGCTTCGCCCAGTCGGCGTTTAACTCCTTTAGTTTCTGGCACTTGTCAGAAAGGACCATGAATTCAGCGCGCAGTTGGTCAAAGGCCAGTTTCTGGGAATTCCGCTTCTCCCTTTGGATTGCTATCTTGTCATTTAGCCAGGTCGCCAGGTCCTGGTCGATCTTTCGCCTCTTTCCCTGCATCAAAAATACATAGTATGGTTTGTTCAGTTCACTAGGACAAGCTGGTTAGTTTCCATAATTAACTGAATCGACTAGTGGCACTGTCATAATTTCAAGGAAGAAGCAATCTAGGACTAATCAACATTTTATAAATCGACTAGTGGCATTGTCATAATTTTAATTTCGAAGACAAATAAGATTTATCAGCAGTTTAGCGTGTTGTGGGTTTTTCCCAATATCACCAAATAGTAGTGGGAGAGTGGCAAACTCATAATGCAGAAACCCATGTCCAGATACATATGGAAAGAGAACATGGTGTCCATTCATGAACATGAACAGCAACACATGTCCAGATAGATAAGGAGTTGCCCTAGGATTCTTATTGCACCCTATAATGGGAAGCAGACATGGGCATTGCTCCCTGAACCCTAAACATTACAAAAGGAGAGGAGGACGAACTGGTATTCGTGTCCCCGCTAACGGGAATCAGACTTGGGCATTGCTCCGGTACGCCTCCAGACATGCCCTTAGCTCATCGTTCTCTTTTCGAACACCCTAGAGTACGGTGATCCCTCTGCTCATGTCCGCCTTCATCTCCTTGACTGCATCCAAGCAACGGTTCCTATCATGATAGGCTTGGATGGTAGCCTTGGTTTCCTCGACGCGTCCTCTGAGTGCCTCGTTGACTTCGTCCTGCAGGAGAATGCACCTTTCCACGAGATTCTTCTTATCCTCCGTGAGCTCGTTGATTATCTTGATGGCCTGTTCTTGCCTGATCAAGTTACGGTCGAGCACTTTCTGCAGCGTAACGACATCATGTGCAAAATCTAGCGAGATCTCCTTCTGCACAGATAATTTCTTGCGTAGGCTCTCATTAGCTTGGGTGAGGGAGCGTGCAAGCTCATGTTGGTTGGCAATCTTGGAACTGATCGCGGCCACCTTCTCACGGTACTCGGCCTTTGATCGCTGCATCATTCATGTTAATTGAAATAGGAATTCTACAATTACACTCCAGGTCCCAGGTGAATACTAATACAGATCAAAAAAAATCCCCGTGAATCTATTGGCCACAGTGTTAAAAAATGGACCTGGAGATCTATTCATGACCACGATAAACTAACCCTAATCACAAAAAATCCATAGTGAATCTATGAACAGCGGTATTAGGAAAGACCAAGAGATCCAGTCATATTCATGAAAACAAATACAACTCGCAAAAGAAGAAGAAAAACCAATGCGGGGCGGACATCATCTAAGAAATCCACATCATAACTCGGAGAAATAACAGCGTGGAGATTTGCTACCTCGCTGAGACATGGAACGGGACCGAACGGGTCCTGCAACGCCTCCGTCGTGGTGGATTCGGGCTCCACGGCCGACCTGTAATACGTAGAAGAGGAAGAGCCGGAAGAAGAAGAAAAACAAGAAGAAGCTGATTAAGATCATGATGGAGAGGGAGATGGAGAAGAAGTAGAATAAGGAGACCGTACCAGGAGGAGCCCTCGCCTGCTAGAACATTCAGCGCCATTGTCGGGGGAGATTGGGCCTCGATGAGAGGGTGGGCTTGAGCGGCTGGTAGATCAAGAAGTGCCTCGCGGTGATTTCTCTCCCTTTTCTCCACGAGGATCGTCGACCGGCCTCTCCCCCTCCTCAGTGGAGCCATGGCTTGCAGGGTGAGTGTGGCGGAGGCAGGAGGAAGGAGATAGTGATTATTAGTGTGGGAGAAGAGTAAGAGTACAGGCCGTGGTCCAGTAGTACTAGTACTAATATACAAGACCACCGTGTACGGTCTACCTTCTCAAAGAAGCCAGGGAGGCAGAGGTAGGGAATCGATAGGACTTGTCTTTATTGCGATGGACACTTCAATGGTCTTTGGCGCCGCCCAAAATCCAGTATATAATAAGGGGAGTGCGAGCCGGGTGGTCGTCACGGGAATCGGCGCGCACATCCCGCGTGCGTGTGTCACGTGTTGATGGGGCAATGACGCGCGCAACTGCTGCACGATCACGTCGACACGTCCAACTCCGTCGAACTCCACGTGACAGGCACGCACGGGATATTTACGAGTCTAGAATACGCTGTGCCACTTTAGTTGTGATCAAATTATGTTCAGTACGCGAGATATTACTTTTTTTTTGATAATCGACAAATGCACGCGTGGACACGACGCACGAAACCGCTGCTCGTCCTTGATTAGATCGGCACCCCACTCTGTGTACCCGCCATCGACCATTCGGAGCAACTACCTCGAGCACGATGCCCCCTCGCCATGGCAATGGCAGGTCCAAGCCGTCCACTGAACGTCCTGCGTCCCCGGCTCTTCGCTGCATCGTCCGCACTCGCGAGTCGCCTGCTGAGGCAGCACGTCGTGGCCGACCGTGCCAGGATCCATCGACATCGGCACTCGAGGACACTGCGACATCGAAGCTCATACCGGCCGCGCAGGAGGAGCGTGGGGTACTTGCAGCGTCGGACGAGCGCAAAGTAGCAGCCAGGACGGGGGTGCGTGTTGCACCGGCAATTACGGACAAGAAGAGGAATGAGAAGAAGACCAGGAAGAAGAGAGGAGATAGCTATTTGGACGAGTCCGACTCGGCCAACGAGGAGGCGTTCATCGATCAGTTGGAGGCAGAAGCGGAGGAGAGTGACGTGGACCCATGGGACTACGAAGAGCAGGAGCAGGAGGAGGACTCCGACGAGGAGATAGCACGCTTATTTGAGGAAGGGGGCGGTGTCGAGTCGTCAGAGGAGGGCACCGACGGCGGCGATGGCGGGGACCATGGCATTGACGAAGACGAGGACGAATCGGAAGACGAAGATGATGGCTTCTTCTAAATATGCTCATTTATTTTATTTATTTTAGTTAGGTAGATGGATTTTCACTTGTTTATGGGGGTTCAGTATCGGTGGCACTGATAGAGAGGTGGCACGGATTGACCATGCATAAAAAAAGTGGAGAAGGGAGGGGTTATCCTGCCCGTTGGATCACATGGGATCAACGGTTGGTGGAGACGATCCGCGTGACATCTGTGTCAGCCAATCAGGGCATAGCACCCAGAGTGAGCACATGTTTGGGATCTCCACATGTTTGGACTTTTATGAGATTTGTGACACACACAGAGAGAGGGAAAATATCTTTTCACAATCCGCCTATGGATCCACCCGTACCATTCAAATGTCATTGCATTTGTGCTCTTTTCACAATCCACCTATGGATCCACCAGTGTCATTGCATGTGTGTTCTTTTTACTCACAACAACCAGAGTCATTCCATGTGTGTTCTTTTCACATACCACATATGGATCCACCAGTGTCATTGCATGTGCGCACTTTTCACAATCCACCTATGGATCCACCAGTGTCATTACAGGTGTGTTCTTTTCACTAACAACAACTGGAGTCATTGCATGTGTGCTCTTTTCACAATCCACCTATGGATCCACCACTGTCATTGCAGGTGTGCTCTTTTCACTAACAACAACTGGAGTCATTCCATGTGTGTTCTTTTCACATACCACATATGGATCCACCAGTGTCATTGCATGTATGTTCTTTTCACAATCCACCCATGGATCGACCGGTGTCATTGCACGTGTGTTCTTTTCACTAACAACAACTGGAGTCATTGAATGTGTGTTCTTTTTACTAACAACAACCAGAGTCATTGAAATGTGTGCTCTCTTCAAAGACCACACATGGATCCACCAGTGTCATTGCATGTGTGTTCTTTTCACTAACAACAACCAGAGTTATTGCATGTGTGTTATTTTCACTAACAACAACCAGAGTCATTGCATGTGTGTTCTTTTCACATACCACATATGGATCCACCAATGTCATTGAAATGTGTGTTCTCTATAGAGACCACACATGGATCCACCAGCGTCATTGCATGTGTGTTCTTTTTAGTAACAACAACCAGAGTCATTTTGCATGTGTGTTCTTCTCACATACCACCTATGGATCCACCAGTGTCATTGCATGTGTGTTCATTTCATATTCCACCTATGGATCCACCAGTGTCATTGCATGTGTGTTATTTTTAGTAACAACAACCAGAGTCATTTTGCATGTGTGTTCTCTTCACATACCACCTATGGATCCACCAGTGTCATTGCATGTGTGTTCTTTTTAGTAACAACAACCAGAGTCATTTTGCATGTGTGTTCTTTTCACATACCACCTATGGATCCACCAGTGTCATTGCATGTGTGTTCTTTTCACAATCCACCCGTGGATCCACCAGTATCATTGCATATGTGTTCTTTTTAGTAACAACAACCAGAGTCATTTTGCATGTGTGTTCTTTTCACATACCACCTATGGATCCACCAGTGTCATTGCATGTGTGTTCTTTTCACTAACAACAACCAGAGTCATTGCATGTGTGTTCTTTTCACATACCACCTATGGATCCACCCGTGTCATTGAAATGTGTGTTCTCTACAGAGACCACACATGGATCCACCAGTGTCATTGCATGCGTGTTCTTTTTAGTAACAACCACCAGAGTCCTTTTGCATGTGTGTTCTTCTCACATACCACCTATGGATCCACCAGTGTCATTGCATGTGTGTTCATTTCATATTCCACCTATGGATCCACCAGTGTCATTACATGTGTGTTCTTTTTAGTAACAACAACCAGAGTCATTTTGCATGTGTGTTCTTTTCACATACCACCAATGGTTCCACCAGTGTCATTGCATGTGTGTTCTTTTCACTAACAATAACCAGAGTCATTGCATGTGTGTTATTTTCACATACCACCTATGGATCCATCAGTGTCATTGAAACGTGTGTACTCTACAGAGACCACACATGGATCCACCAGTGTCATTGCATGTGTGTTCTTTTTAGTAACAACAACCAGAGTCATTTTGCATGTGTGTTCTTCTCACATACCACCTATGGATCCACCAGTGTCATTGCATTTGTGTTCATTTCATATTCCACCTATGGATCCACCAGTGTCATTGCATGTGTGTTCTTTTTAGTAACAACAACCAGAGTCATTTTGCATGTGTGTTCTTTTCACATACCACCAATGGATCCACCAGTGTCATTGCATGTGTGTTCTTTTCACTAACAACAACCAGAGTCATTGCATGTGTGTTATTTTCACATGCCACCTATGGATCCATCAGTGTCATTGAAATGTGTGTACTCTACAGAAACCACACATGGATCCACCAGTGTCATTGCATGTGTGTTCTTTTTAGTAACAACAACCAGAGTCATTTTGCATGTGTGTTCTTTTCACATACCACCTATGGATCCACCAGTGTCATTGAATGTGTGCTCTTTTCACAATCCACCTATGGATCCACTAGTGTCATTGCATGTCTGTTCTTTTTAGTAACAACAACCAGAGTCATTGAAATGTGTGTTCTTCTCACATACCACCTATGGATCCACCAGTGTCATTGCATATGTGTTCTTTTTACAATCCACCCATGGATCCACCGGTGTCATTGCATGTGTGTTTTTTCACTAACAACAACTGGAGTCATTGAATGTGTGTTCTTTTTACTAACAACAACCAGAGTCATTGAAATGTGTGCTCTCTACAGAGACCACACATGGATCCACCAGTGTCATTGCATGTGTGTTCTTTTTAGTAACAACAACCAGAGTCATTTTGCATGTGTGTTCTTTTCACATACCACCTATGGATCCACCAGTGTCATTGCATGTGTGTTCTTTTCACAATGCACCCATGGATCCACCAATGTCATTACATGTGTGTTCTTTTTAGTAACAACAACCAGAGTCATTTTGCATGTGTGTTCTCTTCACATACCACCTATGGATCCACCAGTGTCATTGCATGTGTGTTATTTTTAGTAACAACAACCAGAGTCATTTTGCATGTGTGTTCTTTTCACATACCACCTATGGATCCACCAGTGTCATTGCATGTGTGTTCTTTTCACAATCCACCCGTGGATCCACCAGTATCATTGCATATGTGTTCTTTTTAGTAACAACAACCAGAGTCATTTTGCATGTGTGTTCTTTTCACATACCACCTATGGATCCACCAGTGTCATTGCATGTGTGTTCTTTTCACTAACAACAACCAGAGTCATTGCATGTGTGTTCTTTTCACATACCACCTATGGATCCACCCGTGTCATTGAAATGTGTGTTCTCTATAGAGACCACACATGGATCCACCAGTGTCATTGCATGCGTGTTCTTTTTAGTAACAACCACCAGAGTCATTTTGCATGTGTGTTCTTCTCACATACCACCTATGGATCCACCAGTGTCATTGCATGTGTGTTCATTTCATATTCCACCTATGGATCCACCAGTGTCATTGCATGTGTGTTCTTTTTAGTAACAACAACCAGAGTCATTTTGCATGTGTGTTCTTTTCACATACCACCAATGGATCCACCAGTGTCATTGCATGTGTGTTCTTTTCACTAACAACAACCAGAGTCATTGCATGTGTGTTATTTTCACATACCACTTATGGATCCATCAGTGTCATTGAAACGTGTGTACTCTACAGAGACCACACATGGATCCACCAGTGTCATTGCATGTGTGTTCTTTTTAGTAACAACAACGAGAGTCATTTTGCATGTGTGTTCTTTTCACATACCACCTATGGATCCACCAGTGTATTTGATTGTGTGCTCTTTTAACAATCCACCTATGGATCCACTAGTGTCATTGCATGTCTGTTCTTTTTAGTAACAACAACCAGAGTCATTGAAATGTGTGTTCTTCTCACATACCACCTATGGATCCACCAGTGTCATTGCATATGTGTTCTTTTTACAATCCACCCATGTATCCACCGGTGTCATTGCATGTGTGTTTTTTCACTAACAACAACTGGAGTCATTGAATGTGTGTTCTTTTTACTAACAACAACCAGAGTCATTGAAATGTGTGCTCTCTACAGAGACCACACATGGATCCACCAGTGTCATTGCATGTGTGTTCTTTTTAGTAACAACAACCAGAGTCATTTTGCATGTGTGTTCTTTTCACATACCACCTATGGATCCACCAGTGTCATTGAATGTGTGCTCTTTTCACAATCCACCTATGGATCCACTAGTGTCATTGCATGTCTGTTCTTTTTAGTAACAACAACCAGAGTCATTGAAATGTGTGTTCTTCTCACATACCACCTATGGATCCACCAGTGTCATTGCATATGTGTTCTTTTTACAATCCACCCATGGATCCACCGGTGTCATTGCATGTGTGTTTTTTCACTAACAACAACTGGAGTTATTGAATGTGTGTTCTTTTTACTAACAACAACCAAAGTCATTGAAATGTGTGCTCTCTACAGAGACCACCCATGGATCCACCAGTGTCATTGCATGTGTGTTCTTTTTAGTAATAACAACCAGAGTCATTTTGCATGTGTGTTCTTTTCACATACCACGTATGGATCCACCAGTGTCATTGCATGTGTGTTCTTTTCACAATCCGCCCATGGATCCACCAATGTCATTACATGTGTGTTCTTTTTAGTAACAACAACCAGAGTCATTTTGCATGTGTGTTCTCTTCACATACCACCTATGGATCCACCAGTGTCATTGCATGTGTGTTCTTTTTAGTAACAACAACCAGAGTCATTTTGCATGTGTGTTCTTTTCACATACCACCTATGGATCCACCAGTGTCATTGCATGTGTGTTCTTTTCACAATCCACTCGTGGATCCACCAGTATCATTGCATATGTGTTCTTTTTAGTAACAACAACCAGAGTCATTTTGCATGTGTGTTCTTTTCACATACCACCTATGGATCCACCAGTGTCATTGCATGTGTGTTCTTTTCACTAACAACAACCAGAGTCATTGCATGTGTGTTCTTTTCACATACCACCTATGGATCCCCCAGTGTCATTGAAATGTGTGTTCTCTACAGAGACCACACATGGATCCACCAGTGTCATTGCATGTGTGTTCTTTTTAGTAACAACCACCAGAGTCATTTTGTATGTGTGTTCTTTTCACATACCACCTATGGATCCACCAGTGTCATTACATGTGTGCTCTTTTCACAATCCACCTATGGATCCACCAGTGTCATTGCATGTGTGTTCTTTTTAGTAACAACAACCAGAGTCATTGAAATGTGTGTTCTTCTCACATACCAACTATGGATCCACCAGTGTCATTGCATGTGTGTTCTTTTCACAATCCACCCATGGATCCACCGGTGTCATTGCATGTGTGTTCTTTTCACTAACAACAACTGGAGTCATTGAATGTGTGTTCTTTTTACTAACAACAACCAGAGTCATTCAAATGTGTGCTCTCTACAGAGACCACACATGGATCCACCAGTGTCATTGCATGTGTGTTATTTTTAGTAACAACAACCAGAGTCATTTTGCATGTTTGTTCTTTTCACATACCACCTATGGATCCACCAATGTCATTGCATGTGTGTTCTTTTCACAATCCACCCATGGATCCACCAGTGTCATTACATATGTGTTCTTTTTAGTAACAACAACCAGAGTCATTTTACATGTGTGTTCTCTTCACATACCACCAATGGATCCACCAGTGTCATTGCATGTGTGTTCTTTTCACTAACAACAACTGGAGTCATTGCATGTGTGTTATTTTCACATACCACCTATGGATCCATCAGTGTCATTGAAATGTGTGTTCTCTACAGAGACCACACATGGATCCACCAGTGTCATTGCATGTGTGTTCTTTTTACTAACAACAACCAGAGTCATTTTGCATGTGTGTTCTTTTCACATACCACCTATGGATCCACTAGTGTCATTGAATGTGTGCTCTTTTCACAATCCACCTATGGATCCACTATTGTCATTGCATGTCTGTTCTTTTCAGTAACAACAACCAGAGTCATTGAAATGTGTGTTCTTCTCACATACCACATATGGATCCACCAGCGTCATTGCATATGTGTTCCTTTTACAATCCACCCATGGATCCACCGGTGTCATTGCATGTGTGTTCTTTTCACTAACAACAACTGGAGTCGTTGAATGTGTGTTCTTTTTACTAACAACAACCAGAGTCATTGAAATGTGTGCTCTCTACAGAGACCACACAAGGATCCACCAGTGTCATTGCATGTGTGTTCTTTTTAGTAACAACAACCAGAGTCATTTTGCATGTTTGTTCTTTTCACATACCACCTATGGATCCACCAATGTCATTGAAATGTGTGTTCTCTACAGAGACCACACATGGATCCACCAGCGTCATTGCATGTGTGTTCTTTTTAGTAACAACAAGCAGAGTCATTTTGCATGTGTGTTCTTTTCACATACCACCTATGGATCCACCAGTGTCATTGCATGTGTGTTCTTTTCACAATCCACCCATGGATCCACCAGTGTCATTGCATATGTGTTCTTTTTAGTAACAACAAGCAGAGTCATTTTGCATGTGTGTTCTTTTCACATACCACCTATGGATCCACCAGTGTCATTGCATGTGTGTTCTTTTCACATACAACAACCAGAGTCATTGCATGTGTGTTCTTTTCACATACCACCTATGGATCCACCAGTGTCATTGAAATGTGTGTTCTCTACAGAGACCACACATGGATCCACAAGTGTCATTGCATGTGTGTTCTTTTTAGTAACAACAACCAGAGTCATTTTGCATGTGTGTTCTTTTCACATACCACCTATGGATCCACCAGTGTCATTGCATGTGTGTTCTTTTTAGTAACAACAACCAGAGTCATTGAAATGTGTGTTCTTCTCACATACCACCTATGGATCCACCAGTGTCATTGCATATGTGTTCTTTTTACAATCCACCCATGGATCCACCGGTGTCATTGCATGTGTGTTTTTTCACTAACAACAACTGGAGTCATTGAATGTGTGTTCTTTTTACTAACAACAACCAGAGTCATTGAAATGTGTGCTCTCTACAGAGACCACACATGGATCCACCAGTGTCATTGCATGTGTGTTCTTTTTAGTAACAACAACCAGAGTCATTTTGCATGTGTGTTCTTTTCACATACCACCTATGGATCCACCAGTGTCATTGCATGTGTGTTCTTTTCACAATCCACCCATGGATCCACCAATGTCATTACATGTGTGTTCTTTTTAGTAACAACAACCAGAGTCATTTTGCATGTGTGTTCTCTTCACATACCACCTATGGATCCACCAGTGTCATTGCATGTGTGTTATTTTTAGTAACAACAACCAGAGTCATTTTGCATGTGTGTTCTTTTCACATACCACCTATGGATCCACCAGTGTCATTGCATGTGTGTTCTTTTCACAATCCACCCGTGGATCCACCAGTATCATTGCATATGTGTTCTTTTTAGTAACAACAACCAGAGTCATTTTGCATGTGTGTTCTTTTCACATACCACCTATGGATCCACCAGTGTCATTGCATGTGTGTTCTTTTCACTAACAACAACCAGAGTCATTGCATGTGTGTTCTTTTCACATACCACCTATGGATCCACCCGTGTCATTGAAATGTGTGTTCTCTACAGAGACCACACATGGATCCACCAGTGTCATTGCATGCGTGTTCTTTTTAGTAACAACCACCAGAGTCATTTTGCATGTGTGTTCTTCTCACATACCACCTATGGATCCACCAGTGTCATTGCATGTGGGTTCATTTCATATTCCACCTATGGATCCACCAGTGTCATTGCATGTGTGTTCTTTTTAGTAACAACAACCAGAGTCATTTTGCATGTGTGTTCTTTTCACATACCACCAATGGATCCACCAGTGTCATTGCATGTGTGTTCTTTTCACTAACAACCAGAGTCATTGCATGTGTGTTATTTTCACAAACCACTTATGGATCCATCAGTGTCATTGAAACGTGTGTACTCTACAGAGACCACACATGGATCCACCAGTGTCATTGCATGTGTGTTCTTTTTAGTAACAACAACGAGAGTCATTTTGCATGTGTGTTCTTTTCACATACCACCTATGGATCCACCAGTGTCATTGAATGTGTGCTCTTTTCACAATCCACCTATGGATCCACTAGTGTCATTGCATGTCTGTTCTTTTTAGTAACAACAACCAGAGTCATTGAAATGTGTGTTCTTCTCACATACCACCTATGGATCCACCAGTGTCATTGCATATGTGTTCTTTTTACAATCCACCCATGTATCCACCGGTGTCATTGCATGTGTGTTTTTTCACTAACAACAACTGGAGTCATTGAATGTGTGTTATTTTTACTAACAACAACCAGAGTCATTGAAATGTGTGCTCTCTACAGAGACCACACATGGATCCACCAGTGTCATTGCATGTGTGTTCTTTTTAGTAACAACAACCAGAGTCATTTTGCATGTGTGTTCTTTTCACATACCACCTATGGATCCACCAGTGTCATTGAATGTGTGCTCTTTTCACAATCCACCTATGGATCCACTAGTGTCATTGCATGTCTGTTCTTTTTAGTAACAACAACCAGAGTCATTGAAATGTGTGTTCTTCTCACATACCACCTATGGATCCACTAGTGTCATTGCATATGTGTTCTTTTTACAATCCACCCATGGATCCACCGGTGTCATTGCATGTGTGTTTTTTCACTAACAACAACTGGAGTCATTGAATGTGTGTTCTTTTTACTAACAACAACCAGAGTCACTGAAATGTGTGCTCTCTACAGAGACCACCCATGGATCCACCAGTGTCATTGCATGTGTGTTCTTTTTAGTAATAACAACCAGAGTCATTTTGCATGTGTGTTCTTTTCACATACCACCTATGGATCCACCAGTGTCATTGCATGTGTGTTCTTTTCACAATCCACCCATGGATCCACCAATGTCATTACAGGTGTGTTCTTTTTAGTAACAACAACCAGAGTCATTTTGCATGTGTGTTCTCTTCACATACCACCTATGGATCCACCAGTGTCATTGCATGTGTGTTCTTTTTAGTAACAACAACCAGAGTCATTTTGCATGTGTGTTCTTTTCACATACCACCTATGGATCCACCAGTGTCATTGCATGTGTGTTCTTTTCACAATCCACTCGTGGATCCACCAGTATCATTGCATATGTGTTCTTTTTAGTAACAACAACCAGAGTCATTTTGCATGTGTGTTCTTTTCACATACCACCTATGGATCCACCAGTGTCATTGCATGTGTGTTCTTTTCACTAACAACAACTAGAGTCATTGCATGTGTGTTCTTTTCACATACCACCTATGGATCCCCCAGTGTCATTGAAATGTGTGTTCTCTACAGAGACCACACATGGATCCACCAGTGTCATTGCATGTGTGTTCTTTTTAGTAACAACCACCAGAGTCATTTTGCATGTGTGTTCTTTTCACATACCACCTATTGATCCACCAGTGTCATTACATGTGTGCTCTTTTCACAATCCACCTATGGATCCACCAGTGTCATTGCATGTGTGTTCTTTTTAGTAACAACAACCAGAGTCATTGAAATGTGTGTTCTTCTCACATACCAACTATGGATCCACCAGTGTCATTGCATGTGTGTTCTTTTCACAATCCACCCATGGATCCACCGGTGCCATTGCATGTGTGTTCTTTTCAGTAACAACAACTGGAGTCATTGAATGTGTGTTCTTTTTACTAACAACAACCAGAGTCATTCAAATGTGTGCTCTCTACAGAGACCACACATGGATCCACCAGTGTCATTGCATGTGTGTTCTTTTTAGTAACAACAACCAGAGTCATTTTGCATGTTTGTTCTTTTCACATACCACCTATGGATCCACCACTGTCATTGCATGTGTGTTCTTTTCACAATCCACCCATGGATCCACCAGTGTCATTACATATGTGTTCTTTTTAGTAACAACAACCAGAGTCATTTTGCATGTGTGTTCTCTTCACATACCACCAATGGATCCACCAATGTCATTGCATGTGTGTTCTTTTCACTAACAACAACTGGAGTCATTGCATGTGTGTTATTTTCACATACCACCTATGGATCCATCAGTGTCATTGAAATGTGTGTTCTCTACAGAGACCACACATGGATCCACCAGTGTCATTGCATGTGTGTTCTTTTTAGTAACAACAACCAGAGTCATTTTGCATGTGTGTTCTTTTCACATACCACCTATGGATCCACTAGTGTCATTGAATGTGTGCTCTTTTCACAATCCACCTATGGATCCACTATTGTCATTGCATGTCTGTTCTTTTCAGTAACAACAACCAGAGTCATTGAAATGTGTGTTCTTCTCACATACCACATATGGATCCACCAGCGTCATTGCATATGTGTTCCTTTTACAATCCACCCATGGATCCACCGGTGTCATTGCATGTGTGTTCTTTTCACTAACAACAACTGGAGTCATTGAATGTGTGTTCTTTTTACTAACAACAACCAGAGTCATTGAAATGTGTGCTCTGTACAGAGACCACACAAGGATCCACTAGTGTCATTGCATGTGTGTTCTTTTTAGTAACAACAACCAGAGTCATTTTGCATGTTTGTTCTTTTCACATACCACCTATGGATCCACCAATGTCATTGAAATGTGTGTTCTCTACAGAGACCACACATGGATCCACCAGCGTCATTGCATGTGTGTTCTTTTTAGTAACAACAAGCAGAGTCATTTTGCATGTGTGTTCTTTTCACATACCACCTATGGATCCACCAGTGTCATTGCATGTGTGTTCTTTTCACAATCCACCCATGGATCCACCAGTGTCATTGCATATGTGTTCTTTTTAGTAACAACAAGCAGAGTCATTTTGCATGTGTGTTCTTTTCACATACCACCTATGGATCCACCAGTGTCATTGCATGTGTGTTCTTTTCACATACAACAACCAGAGTCATTGCATGTGTGTTCTTTTCACATACCACCTATGGATCCACCAGTGTCATTGAAATGTGTGTTCTCTACAGAGACCACACATGGATCCACAAGTGTCATTGCATGTGTGTTCTTTTTAGTAACAACAACCAGAGTCATTTTGCCTGTGTGTTCTTTTCACATACCACCTATGGATCCACCAGTGTCATTGCATGTGTGTTCTTTTTAGTAACAACAACCAGAGTCATTGAAATGTGTGTTCTTCTCACATACCACCTATGGATCCACCAGTGTCATTGCATATGTGTTCTTTTTACAATCCACCCATGGATCCACCGGTGTCATTGCATGTGTGTTTTTTCACTAACAACAACTGGAGTCATTGAATGTGTGTTCTTTTTACTAACAACAACCAGAGTCATTGAAATGTGTGCTCTCTACAGAGACCACACATTGATCCACCAGTGTCATTGCATGTGTGTTCTTTTTAGTAACAACAACCAGAGTCATTTTGCATGTGTGTTCTTTTCACATACCACCTATGGATCCACCAGTGTCATTGCATGTGTGTTCTTTTCACAATCCACCCATGGATCCACCAATGTCATTACATGTGTGTTCTTTTTAGTAACAACAACCAGAGTCATTTTGCATGTGTGTTCTCTTCACATACCACCTATGGATCCACCAGTGTCATTGCATGTGTGTTATTTTTAGTAACAACAACCAGAGTCATTTTGCATGTTTGTTCTTTTCACATACCACCTATGGATCCACCAGTGTCATTGCATGTGTGTTCTTTTCACAATCCACCCATGGATCCACCAGTGTCATTACATATGTGTTCTTTTTAGTAACAACAACCAGAGTCATTTTGCATGTGTGTTCTCTTCACATACCACCAATGGATCCACCAGTGTCATTGCATGTGTGTTCTTTTCACTAACAACAACTGGAGTCATTGCATGTGTGTTATTTTCACATACCACCTATGGATCCATCAGTGTCATTGAAATGTGTGTTCTCTACAGAGACCACACATGGATCCACCAGTGTCATTGCATGCGTGTTCTTTTTAGTAACAACCACCAGAGTCATTTTGCATGTGTGTTCTTCTCACATACCACCTATGGATCCACCAGTGTCATTGCATGTGTGTTCATTTCATATTCCACCTATGGATCCACCAGTGTCATTGCATGTGTGTTCTTTTTAGTAACAACAACCAGAGTCATTTTGCATGTGTGTTCTTTTCACATACCACCAATGGATCCACCAGTGTCATTGCATGTGTGTTCTTTTCACTTAACAACAACCAGAGTCATTGCATGTGTGTTATTTTCACAAACCACTTATGGATCCATCAGTGTCATTGAAACGTGTGTACTCTACAGAGACCACACATGGATCCACCAGTGTCATTGCATGTGTGTTCTTTTTAGTAACAACAACGAGAGTCATTTTGCATGTGTGTTCTTTTCACATACCACCTATGGATCCACCAGTGTCATTGAATGTGTGCTCTTTTCACAATCCACCTATGGATCCACTAGTGTCATTGCATGTCTGTTCTTTTTAGTAACAACAACCAGAGTCATTGAAATGTGTGTTCTTCTCACATACCACCTATGGATCCACCAGTGTCATTGCATATGTGTTCTTTTTACAATCCACCCATGTATCCACCGGTGTCATTGCATGTGTGTTTTTTCACTAACAACAACTGGAGTCATTGAATGTGTGTTCTTTTTACTAACAACAACCAGAGTCATTGAAATGTGTGCTCTCTACAGAGACCACACATGGATCCACCAGTGTCATTGCATGTGTGTTCTTTTTAGTAACAACAACCAGAGTCATTTTGCATGTGTGTTCTTTTCACATACCACCTATGGATCCACCAGTGTCATTGAATGTGTGCTCTTTTCACAATCCACCTATGGATCCACTAGTGTCATTGCATGTCTGTTCTTTTTAGTAACAACAACCAGAGTCATTGAAATGTGTGTTCTTCTCACATACCACCTATGGATCCACCAGTGTCATTGCATATGTGTTCTTTTTACAATCCACCCATGGATCCACCGGTGTCATTGCATGTGTGTTTTTTCACTAACAACAACTGGAGTCATTGAATGTGTGTTCTTTTTACTGACAACAACCGGAGTCACTGAAATGTGTGCTCTCTACAGAGAGCACCCATGGATCCACCAGTGTCATTGCATGTGTGTTCTTTTTAGTAATAACAACCAGAGTCATTTTGCATGTGTGTTCTTTTCACATACCACCTATGGATCCACCAGTGTCATTGCATGTGTGTTCTTTTCACAATCCACCCATGGATCCACCAATGTCATTACATGTGTGTTCTTTTTAGTAACAACAACCAGAGTCATTTTGCATGTGTGTTCTCTTCACATACCACCTATGGATCCACCAGTGTCATTGCATGTGTGTTCTTTTTAGTAACAACAACCAGAGTCATTTTGCATGTGTGTTCTTTTCACATACCACCTATGGATCCACCAGTGTCATTGCATGTGTGTTCTTTTCACAATCCACTCGTGGATCCACCAGTATCATTGCATATGTGTTCTTTTTAGTAACAACAACCAGAGTCATTTTGCATGTGTGTTCTTTTCACATACCACCTATGGATCCACCAGTGTCATTGCATGTGTGTTCTTTTCACTAACAACAACCAGAGTCATTGCATGTGTGTTCTTTTCACATACCACCTATGGATCCCCCAGTGTCATTGAAATGTGTGTTCTCTACAGAGACCACACATGGATCCACCAGTGTCATTGCATGTGTGTTCTTTTTAGTAACAACCACCAGAGTCATTTTGCATGTGTGTTCTTTTCACATACCACCTATGGATCCACCAGTGTCATTACATGTGTGCTCTTTTCACAATCCACCTATGGATCCACCAGTGTCATTGCATGTGTGTTCTTTTTAGTAACAACAACCAGAGTCATTGAAATGTGTGTTCTTCTCACATACCAACTATGGATCCACCAGTGTCATTGCATGTGTGTTCTTTTCACAATCCACCCATGGATCCACCGGTGCCATTGCATGTGTGTTCTTTTCAGTAACAACAACTGGAGTCATTGAATGTGTGTTCTTTTTACTAACAACAACCAGAGTCATTCAAATGTGTGCTCTCTACAGAGACCACACATGGATCCACCAGTGTCATTGCATGTGTGTTCTTTTTAGTAACAACAACCAGAGTCATTTTGCATGTTTGTTCTTTTCACATACCACCTATGGATCCACCACTGTCATTGCATGTGTGTTCTTTTCACAATCCACCCATGGATCCACCAGTGTCATTACATATGTGTTCTTTTTAGTAACAACAACCAGAGTCATTTTGCATGTGTGTTCTCTTCACATACCACCAATGGATCCACCAATGTCATTGCATGTGTGTTCTTTTCACTAACAACAACTGGAGTCATTGCATGTGTGTTATTTTCACATACCACCTATGGATCCATCAGTGTCATTGAAATGTGTGTTCTCTACAGAGACCACACATGGATCCACCAGTGTCATTGCATGTGTGTTCTTTTTAGTAACAACAACCAGAGTCATTTTGCATGTGTGTTCTTTTCACATACCACCTATGGATCCACTAGTGTCATTGAATGTGTGCTCTTTTCACAATCCACCTATGGATCCACTATTGTCATTGCATGTCTGTTCTTTTCAGTAACAACAACCAGAGTCATTGAAATGTGTGTTCTTCTCACATACCACATATGGATCCACCAGCGTCATTGCATATGTGTTCCTTTTACAATCCACCCATGGATCCACCGGTGTCATTGCATGTGTGTTCTTTTCACTAACAACAACTGGAGTCATTGAATGTGTGTTCTTTTTACTAACAACAACCAGAGTCATTGAAATATGTGCTCTCTACAGAGACCACACAAGGATCCACCAGTGTCATTGCATGTGTGTTCTTTTTAGTAACAACAACCAGAGTCATTTTGCATGTGTGTTCTTTTCACATACCACCTATGGATCCACCAGTGTCATTGCATGTGTGTTCTTTTCACAATCCACCCATGGATCCACCAATGTCATTACATGTGTGTTCTTTTTAGTAACAACAACCAGAGTCATTTTGCATGTGTGTTCTCTTCACGTACCACCTATGGATCCACCACCGTCATTGCATGTGTGTTCTTTTTAGTAACAACAACCAGAGTCATTTTGCATGTGTGTTCTTCTCACATACCACCTATGGATCCACCAGTGTCATTGCATGTGTGTTCTCTTCACATACCACCCATGGATCCACCAGTGTCATTGCTTATGTGTTCTTTTTAGTAGCAACAACCAGAGTCATTTTGCATGTGTGTTCTTTTCACATACCACCTATGGATCCACCAGTGTCATCGCATGTGTTTTCTTTTCACTAACAACAACCAGAGTCATTGCATGTGTGTTCTTTTCACATACCACCTATGGATCCGCCACTGTCATTGAAATGTGTGTTCTCTACAGAGACCACACATGGATCCACCAGTGTCATTGCATGTGTGTTCTTTTTAGTAACAACAACGAGAGGCATTTTGCATGTGTGTTCTTTTCACATACCACCTATGGATCCCCCAGTGTCATTGAATGTGTGCTCTTTTCACAATCCACCTATGGATCCACTAGTGTCATTGCATGTCTGTTCTTTTTAGTAACAACCACCAGTGTCATTGCATGTGTGTTCTTTTTAGTAACAACAACCAGAGTCATTTTGCATGTGTGTTCTTTTCACATACCACCTATGGATCCACCAGTGTCATTGCATGTGTGCTCTTTTCACAATCCACCTATGGATCCACCTGTGTCATTGCATGTGTGTTCTTTTTAGTAACAACAACGAGAGTCATTGAAATGTGTGTTCTTCTCACATACCACCTATGGATCCACTAGTGTCATTGCATATGTGTTCTTTTTACAATCCACCCATGGATCCACCGGTGTCATTGCATGTGTGTACTTTTCACTAACAACAACTGGAGTCGTTGAATGTGTGTTCTTTTTACTAACAACAACCAGAGTCATTGAAATGTGTGCTCTCTACAGAGACCACACACGGATCCACCAGTGTCATTGCATGTGTGTTCTTTTTAGTAACAACAACCAGGGTCATTTTGCATGTGTGTTCTTTTCGATACCACCTATGGATCCACCAGTGTCATTGCATGTGTGTTCTTTTCACAATCCACCCATGGATCCACCAATGTCATTACATGTGTGTTTTTTTAGTAACAACAACCAGAGTCATTTTGCATGTGTGTTCTCTTCACATACCACCTATGGATCCACCAGTGTCATTGCATGTGTGTTCTTTCTAGTAACAACAACCATAGTCATTTTGCATGTGTGTTCTTTTCACATACCACCTATGGATCCACTAGTGTCATTGCATGTGTGTTCTTTTCACAATCCACCCATGGATCCACCAATGTCATTACATGTGTGTTCTTTTTAGTAACAACAACCAGAGTCATTTTGCATGTGTGTTCTCTTCACATACCACCTATGGATCCACCAGTGTCATTGCATGTGTGTTCTTTTTAGTAACAACAACCAGAGTCATTTTGCATGTGTGTTCTTTTCACATACCACCTATGGATCCACCAGTGTCATTGCATGTGTGTTCTTTTCACAATCCACCCATGGATCCACCAATGTCATTACATGTGTGTTCTTTTTAGTAACAACAAGCAGAGTCATTTTGCATGTGTGTTCTCTTCACATACCACCTATGGATCCACCAGTGTCATTGCATGTGTGTTCTTTTTAGTAACAACAACCAGAGTCATTTTGCATGTGTGTTCTTTTCACATACCACCTATGGATCCACCAGTGTCATTGCATGTGTGTTCTTTTCACAATCCACCCATGGATCCACCAGTGTCATTGCATATGTGTTCTTTTTAGTAACAACAACTAGAGTCATTTGGCATGTGTGTTCTTTTCACATACCACCTATGGATCCACCAGTGTCATTGCATGTGTGTTCTTTTCACATACAACAACCAGAGTCATTGCATGTGTGTTCTTTTCACATACCACCTATGGATCCACCAGTGTCATTGAAATGTGTGTTCTCTACAGAGACCACACATGGATCCACTAGTGTCATTGCATGTGTGTTCTTTTTAGTAACA
This sequence comes from Avena sativa, assembly GCA_916181665.1. Lineage (NCBI taxonomy): Eukaryota > Viridiplantae > Streptophyta > Magnoliopsida > Poales > Poaceae > Avena > Avena sativa. Next base: position 359,639,386 of record OV702290.1, on the reverse strand, counting down.
ACAACCAGAGTCATTTTGCATGTGTGTTCTTTTCACATACCACCTATGGATCCACCAGTGTCATTGCATGTGTGCTCTTTTCATAATCCACCTATGGATCCACCAGTGTCATTGCATGTGTGTTCTTTTTAGTAACAACAACCAGAGTCATTGAAATGTGTGTTCTTCTCACATACCACCTATGGATCCACCAGTGTCATTGCATATGTGTTCTTTTTACAATCCACCCATGTATCCACCGGTGTCATTGCATGTGTGTTTTTTCACTAACAACAACTGGAGTCATTGAATGTGTGTTCTTTTTACTAACAACAACCAGAGTCATTGAAATGTGTGCTCTCTACAGAGACCACACATGGATCCACCAGTGTCATTGCATGTGTGTTCTTTTTAGTAACAACAACCAGAGTCATTGAAATGTGTGTTCTTCTCACATACCACCTATGGATCCACCAGTGTCATTGCATATGTGTTCTTTTTACAATCCACCCATGGATCCACCGGTGTCATTGCATGTGTGTTTTTTCACTAACATCAACTGGAGTCATTGAATGTGTGTTCTTTTTACTAACAACAACCAGAGTCATTGAAATGTGTGCTCTCTACAGAGACCACCCATGGATCCACCAGTGTCATTGCATGTGTGTTCTTTTTAGTAATAACAACCAGAGTCATTTTGCATGTGTGTTCTTTTCACATACCACCTATGGATCCACCAGTGTCATTGCATGTGTGTTCTTTTCACAATCCACCCATGGATCCACCAATGTCATTACATGTGTGTTCTTTTTAGTAACAACAACCAGAGTCATTTTGGATGTGTGTTCTCTTCACATACCACCTATGGATCTACCAGTGTCATTGCATGTGTGTTCTTTTTAGTAACAACAACCAGAGTCATTTTGCATGTGTGTTCTTTTCACATACCACCTATGGATCCACCAGTGTCATTGCATGTGTGTTCTTTTCACAATCCACTCGTGGATCCACCAGTATCATTGCATATGTGTTCTTTTTAGTAACAACAACCAGAGTCATTTTGCATGTGTGTTCTTTTCACATACCACCTATGGATCCACCAGTGTCATTGCATGTGTGTTCTTTTCACTAACAACAACCAGAGTCATTGCATGTGTGTTCTTTTCACATACCACCTATGGATCCCCCAGTGTCATTGAAATGTGTGTTCTCTACAGAGACCACACATGGATCCACCAGTGTCATTGCATGTGTGTTCTTTTTAGTAACAACCACCAGAGTCATTTTGCATGTGTGTTCTTTTCACATACCACCTATGGATCCACCAGTGTCATTACATGTGTGCTCTTTTCACAATCCACCTATGGATCCACCAGTGTCATTGCATGTGTGTTCTTTTTAGTAACAATAACCAGAGTCATTGAAATGTGTGTTCTTCTCACATACCAACTATGGATCCACCAGTGTCATTGCATGTGTGTTCTTTTCACAATCCACCCATGGATCCACCGGTGTCATTGCATGTGTGTTCTTTTCACTAACAACAACTGGAGTCATTGAATGTGTGTTCTTTTTACTAACAACAACAGAGTCATTCAAATGTGTGCTCTCTACAGAGACCACAAATGGATCCACCAGTGTCATTGCATGTGCGTTCTTTTTAGTAACAACAACCAGAGTCATTTTGCATGTTTGTTCTTTTCACATACCACCTATGGATCCACCAGTGTCATTGCATGTGTGTTCTTTTCACAATCCACCCATGGATCCACCAGTGTCATTACATATGTGTTCTTTTTAGTAACAACAACCAGAGTCATTTTGCATGTGTGTTCTCTTCACATACCACCAATGGATCCACCAGTGTCATTGCATGTGTGTTCTTTTCACTAACAACAACTGGAGTCATTGCATGTGTGTTATTTTCACATACCACCTATGGATCCATCAGTGTCATTGAAATGTGTGTTCTCTACAGAGACCACACATGGATCCACCAGTGTCATTGCATGTGTGTTCTTTTTAGTAACAACAACCAGAGTCATTTTGCATGTGTGTTCTTTTCACATACCACCTATGGATCCACTAGTGTCATTGAATGTGTGCTCTTTTCACAATCCACCTATGGATCCACTAGTGTCATTGCATGTCTGTTCTTTTTAGTAACAACAACCAGAGTCATTGAAATGTGTGTTCTTCTCACATACCACCTATGGATCCACCAGTGTCATTGCATATGTGTTCTTTTTACAATCCACCCATGGATCCACCGGTGTCATTGCATGTGTGTACTTTTCACTAACAACAACTGGAGTCATTGAATGTGTGTTCTTTTTACTAACAACAACCAGAGTCATTGAAATGTGTGCTCTCTACAGAGACCACACAAGGATCCACCAGTGTCATTGCATGCGTGTTCTTTTTAGTAACAACAACCAGAGTCATTTTGCATGTGTGTTCTTTTCACATACCACCTATGGATCCACCAGTGTCATTGCATGTGTGTTCTTTTCACAATCCACCCATGGATCCACCAATGCCATTACATGTGTGTTCTTTTTAGTAACAACAACCAGAGTCATTTTGCATGTGTGTTCTCTTCACATACCACCTATGGATCCACCAGCGTCATTGCATGTGTGTTCTTTTTAGTAACAACAACCAGAGTCATTTTGCATGTGTGTTCTTCTCACATACCACCTATGGATCCACCAGTGTCATTGCATGTGTGTTCTTTTCACAATCCACCCATGGATCCACCAGTGTCATTGCATATGTGTTCTTTTTAGTAGCAACAACCAGAGTCGTTTTGCATGTGTGTTCTTTTCACATACCACCTATGGATCCACCAGTGTCATCGCATGTGTTTTCTTTTCACTAACAACAACCAGAGTCATTGAATGTGTGTTCTTTTCACATACCACCTATGGATCCGCCAGTGTCATTGAAATGTGTGTTCTCTACAGAGACCTCACATGGATCCACCAGTGTCATTGCATGTGTGTTCTTTTTAGTAACAACAACCAGAGGCATTTTGCATGTGTGTTCTTTTCACATACCACCTATGGATCCCCCAGTGTCATTGAATGTGTGCTCTTTTCACAATCCACCTATGGATCCACTAGTGTCATTGCATGTCTGTTCTTTTTAGTAACAACAACCAGAGTCATTGAATGTGTTCTTCTCACATACCACCTATGGATCCACCAGTGTCATTGCATATGTGTTCTTTTTACAATCCACCCATGGATCCACCGGTGTCATTGCATGTGTGTACTTTTCACTAACAACAACTGGAGTCGTTGAATGTGTGTTCTTTTTACTAACAACAACCAGAGTCATTGAAATGTGTGCTCTCTACAGAGACCACACACGGATCCACCAGTGTCATTGCATGTGTGTTCTTTTTAGTAATAACAACCAGAGTCATTTTGCATGTGTGTTCTTTTCACATACCACCTATGGATCCACCAGTGTCATTGCATGTGTGTTCTTTTCACAATCCACCCATGGATCCACCAATGTCATTACATGTGTGTTCTTTTTAGTAACAACAACCAGAGTCATTTTGCATGTGTGTTCTCTTCACATACCACCTATGGATCCACCAGTGTCATTGCATGTGTGTTCTTTCTAGTAACAACAACCAGAGTCATTTTGCATGTGTGTTCTTTTCACATACCACCTATGGATCCACTAGTGTCATTGCATGTGTGTTCTTTTCACAATCCACCCATGGATCCACCAATGTCATTACATGTGTGTTCTTTTTAGTAACAACAACCAGAGTCATTTTGCATGTGTGTTCTCTTCACATACCACCTATGGATCCACCAGTGTCATTGCATGTGTGTTCTTTTTAGTAACAACAACCAGAGTCATTTTGCATGTGTGTTCTTTTCACATACCACCTATGGATCCACCAGTGTCATTGCATGTGTGTTCTTTTCACAATCCATCCATGGATCCACCAATGTCATTACATGTGTGTTCTTTTTAGTAACAACAACCAGAGTCATTTTGCATGTGTGTTCTCTTCACATACCACCTATGGATCCACCAGTGTCATTGCATATGTGTTCTTTTTAGTAACAACAACCAGAGTCATTTTGCATGTGTGTTCTTTTCACATACCACCTATGGATCCACCAGTGTCATTGCATGTGTGTTCTTTTCACAATCCACCCATGGATCCACCAGTGTCATTGCATATGTGTTCTTTTTAGTAACAACAACCAGAGTCATTTGGCATGTGTGTTCTTTTCACATACCACCTATGGATCCACCAGTGTCATTGCATGTGTGTTCTTTTCACATACAACAACCAGAGTCATTGCATGTGTGTTCTTTTCACATACCACCTATGGATCCACCAGTGTCATTGAAATGTGTGTTCTCTACAGAGACCACACATGGATCCACTAGTGTCATTGCATGTGTGTTCTTTTTAGTAACAACAACCAGAGTCATTTTGCATGTGTGTTCTTTTCACAAACCACCTATGGATCCACCAGTGTCATTGCATGTGTGTTCTTTTCACAATCCACCCATGGATCCACCAATGTCATTACATGTGTGTTATTTTTAGTAACAACAACCAGAGTCATTTTGCATGTGTGTTCTCTTCACATACCACCTATGGATCCATCAGTGTCATTGAAATGTGTGTTCTCTACAGAGACCACACATGGATCCACCAGTGTCATTGCATGTGTGTTCTTTTTAGTAACAACAACCAGAGTCATTTTGCATGTGTGTTCTTTTCACATACCACCTATGGATCCCCCAGTGTCATTGAATGTGTGCTCTTTTCACAATCCACCTATGGATCCACTAGTGTCATTGCATGTCTGTTCTTTTTAGTAACAACAACCAGAGTCATTGAAATGTGTGTTCTTCTCACATACCACCTATGGATCCACCAGTGTCATTGCATATGTGTTCTTTTTACAATCCACCCATGGATCCACCGGTGTCATTGCATGTGTGTTCTTTTCACTAACAACAACTGGAGTCATTGAATGTGTGTTATTTTTACTAACAACAACAACCAGAGTCATTGAAATGTGTGCTGTCTACAGAGACCACACATGGATCCACCAGTGTCATTACATGTGTGTTCTTTTTAGTAACAACAATCAGAGTCATTTTGCATGTGTGTTCTTTCCACATACCACCTATGGATCCACCAGTGTCATTGCATGTGTGTTCTTTTCACAATCCACCCATGGATCCACCAATGTCATTACATGTGTGTTCTTTTTAGTAACAACAACCAGAGTCATTTTGCATGTGTGTTCTCTTCACATACCACCTATGGATCCACCAGTGTCATTGCATGTGTGTTCTTTTTAGTAACAACAACCAGAGTCATTTTGCATGTGTGTTCTTTTCACATACCACCTATGGATCCACCAGTGTCATTGCACGTGTGTTCTTTTCACAATCCACCCATGGATCCACCAGTGTCATTGCATATGTGTTCTTTTTAGTAGCAACAACCAGAGTCATTTTGCATGTGTGTTCTTTTCACATACCACCTATGGATCCACCAGTGTCATTGCATGTGTGTTCTTTTCACAATCCACCCATGGATCCACCAATGTCATTACATGTGTGTTATTTTTAGTAACAACAACCAGAGTCATTTTGCATGTGTGTTCTCTTCACATACCACCTATGGATCCACCAGCGTCATTGCATGTGTGTTCTTTTTAGTAACAACAACCAGAGTCATTTTGCATGTGTGTTCTTCTCACATACCACCTATGGATCCACCAGTGTTATTGCATGTGTGTTCTTTTCACAATCCACCCATGGATCCACCAGTGTCATTGCATATGTGTTCTTTTTAGTAACAACAACCAGAGTCATTTTGCATGTGTGTTCTTTTCACATACCACCTATGGATCCACCAGTGTCATCGCATGTGTTTTCTTTTCACTAACAACAACCAGAGTCATTGCATGTGTGTTCTTTTCACATACCACCTATGGATCCACCAGTGTCATTGAAATGTGTGTTCTCTACAGAGACCACACATGGATCCACCAGTGTCATTGCATGTGTGTTCTTTTTAGTAACAACAACCAGAGTCATTTTGCATGTGTGTTCTTTTCACATACCACCTATGGATCCACCAGTGTCATTGCATGTGTGCTCTTTTCACAATCCACCTATGGATCCACCAGTGTCATTGCATGTGTGTTCTTTTTAGTAACAACAACCAGAGTCATTGAAATGTGTGTTCTTCTCACATACCACCTATGGATCCACCAGTGTCATTGCATATGTGTTCTTTTTACAATCCACCCATGGATCCACCGGTGTCATTGCATGTGTGTTCTTTTCACTAACAACAACTAGAGTCATTGAATGTGTGTTCTTTTTACTAAGAACAACCAGAGTCATTGAAATGTGTGCTCTCTACAGAGACCACACATGGATCACCAGTGTCATTGCATGTGTGTTCTTTTTAGTAACAACAACCAGAGTCATTTTGCATGTGTGTTCTTTTCACATACCACCTATGGATCCACCAGTGTCATTGCATGTGTGTTCTTTTCACAATCCACCCATGGATCCACCAATGTCATTACATGTGTGTTCTTTTTAGTAACAACAACCAGAGTCATTTTGCATGTGTGTTCTCTTCACATACCACCTATGGATCCACCAGTGTCATTGCATGTGTGTTCTTTTTAGTAACAACAACCAGAGTCATTTTGCATGTGTGTTCTTTTCACATACCACCTATGGATCCACCAGTGTCATTGCATGTGTGTTCTTTTCACAATCCACCCATGGATCCACAAGTGTCATTGCATATGTGTTCTTTTTAGTAACAACAAGCAGAGTCATTTTGCATGTGTGTTCTTTTCACATACCACCTATGGATCCACCAGTGTCATTGCATGTGTGTTCTTTTCACATACAACAACCAGAGTCATTGCATGTGTGTTCTTTTCACATACCACCTATGGATCCACCAGTGTCATTGAAATGTGTGTTCTCTACAAAGACCACACATGGATCCACCAGTGTCATTGCATGTGTGTTCTTTTTAGTAACAACAACCAGAGTCATTTTGCATGTGTGTTCTTTTCACATACCACCTATGGATCCACCAGTGTCATTGCATGTGTGCTCTTTTCACAATCCACCTATGGATCCACCAGTGTCATTGCATGTGTGTTCTTTTTAGTAACAACAACCAGAGTCATTGAAATGTGTGTTCTTCTCACATACCAACTATGGATCCACCAGTGTCATTGCATGTGTGTTCTTTTCACAATCCACCCATGGATCCACCGGTGTCATTGCATGTGTGTTCTTTTCACTAACAACAACTGGAGTCATTGAATGTGTGTTCTTTTTACTAACAACAACCAGAGTCATTGAAATATTTGCTCTCTACAGAGACCACACATGGATCCACCAGTGTCATTGCATGTGTGTTCTTTTTAGTAACAACAACCAGAGTCATTTTGCATGTGTGTTCTTTTCACATACCACCTATGGATCCACCAGTGTCATTGCATGTGTGTTCTTTTCACAATCCACCCATGGATCCACCAGTGTCATTACATATGTGTTCTTTTTAGTAACAACAACCAGAGTCATTTTGCATGTGTGTTCTCTTCACATACCACCAATGGATCCACCAATGTCATTGCATGTGTTCTTTTCACTAACAACAGCCAGAGTCATTGCATGTGTGTTATTTTCACATACCACCTATGGATCCATCAGTGTCATTGAAATGTGTGTTCTCTACAGAGACCACACATGGATCCACCAGTGTCATTGCATGTGTGTTCTTTTTAGTAACAACAACCAGAGTCATTTTGCATGTGTGTTCTTTTCACATACCACCTATGGATCCCCCAGTGTCATTGAATGTGTGCTCTTTTCACAATCCACATATGGATCCACTAGTGTCATTGCATGTCTGTTCTTTTTAGTAACAACAACCAGAGTCATTGAAATGTGTGTTCTTCTCACATACCACCTATGGATCCACCAGTGTCATTGCATATGTGTTCTTTTTACAATCCACCCATGGATCCACCGGTGTCATTGCATGTGTGTTCTTTTCAGTAACAACAACTGGAGTCATTGAATGTGTGTTCTTTTTACTAACAACAACCAGAGTCATTGAAATTTGTGCTCTCTACAGAGACCACACATGGATCCACCAGTCTCATTGCATGTGTGTTCTTTTTAGTAACAACAACCAGAGTCATTGAAATGTGTGTTCTTCTCACATACCACCTATGGATCCACCAGTGTCATTGCATATGTGTTCTTTTTACAATCCACCCATGGATCCACCGGTGTCATTGCATGTGTGTTCTTTTCACTAACAACAACTGGAGTCATTGAATGTGTGTTCTTTTTACTAACAACAACTAGAGTCATTGAAATGTGTTCTCTCTACAGAGACCACACATGGATCCACCAGTGTCATTTCATGTGTGTTCTTTTTAGTAACAACAACCAGAGTCATTTTGCATGTGTGTTCTTTTCACATACCACCTATGGATCCACCAGTGTCATTGCATGTGTGTTCTTTTCACAATCCACCCATGGATCCACCAATGTCATTACATGTGTGTTCTTTTTAGTAACAACAACCAGAGTCATTTTGCATGTGTGTTCTCTTCACATACCACCTATGGATCCACCAGTGTCATTGCATGTGTGTTCTTTTTAGTAACAACAACCAGAGTCATTTTGCATGTGTGTTCTTTTCACATACCACCTATGGATCCACCAGTGTCATTGCATGTGTGTTCTTTTCACAATCCACCCATGGATCCACCAGTGTCATTGCATGTGTGTTATTTTTAGTAACAACAACCAGAGTCATTTTGCATGTGTGTTCTTTTCACATACCACCTATGGATCCACCAGTGTCATTGCATGTGTGTTCTTTTTACATACAACAACCAGAGTCATTGCATGTGTGTTCTTTTCACATACCACCTATGGATCCACCAGTGTCATTGAAATGTGTGTTCTCTACAGAGACCACACATGGATCCACCAGTGTCATTGCATGTGTGTTCTTTTTAGTAACAACAACCAGAGTCATTGCATGTGTGTTCTTTTCACATACCACCTATGGATCCACCAGTGTCATTGAAATGTGTGTTCTCTACAGAGACCACACATGGATCCACCAGTGTCATTGCATGTGTGTTCTTTTTAGTAACAACAACCAGAGTCATTTTGCATGTGTGTTCTTTTCACATACCACCTATGGATCCACCAGTGTCATTGCATGTGTGCTCTTTTCACAATCCACCTATGGATCCACTAGTGTCATTGCATGTGTGTTCTTTTTAGTAACAACAACCAGAGTCATTGAAATGTGTGTTCTTCTCACATACCACCTATGGATCCACCAGTGTCATTGCATATGTGTTCTTTTTACAATCCACCCATGGATCCACCGGTGTCATTGCATGTGTGTTCTTTTCACTAACAACAACTGGAGTCATTGAATGTGTGTTCTTTTTACTAACAACAACCAGAGTCATTGAAATGTGTGCTCTCTACAGAGACCACACATGGATCACCAGTGTCATTGCATGTGTGTTCTTTTTAGTAACAACAACCAGAGTCATTTTGCATGTGTGTTCTTTTCACATACCACCTATGGATCCACCAGTGTCATTGCATGTGTGTTCTTTTCACAATCCACCCATGGATCCACCAATGTCATTACATGTATGTTCTTTTTAGTAACAACAACCAGAGTCATTTTGCATGTGTGTTCTCTTCACATACCACCTATGGATCCACCAGTGTCATTGCATGTGTGTTCTTTTTAGTAACAACAACCAGAGTCATTTTGCATGTGTGTTCTTTTCACATACCACCTATGGATCCACCAGTGTCATTGCATGTGTGTTCTTTTCACAATCCACCCATGGATCCACCAGTGTCATTGCATATGTGTTCTTTTTAGTAACAACAAGCAGAGACATTTTGCATGTGTGTTCTTTACACATACCACCTATGGTTCCACCAGTGTCATTGCATGTGTGTTCTTTTCACATACAACAACCAGAGTCATTGCATGTGTGTTCTTTTCACATACCACCTATGGATCCACCAGTGTCATTGAAATGTGTGTTCTCTACAGAGACCACACATGGATCCACCAGTGTCATTGCATGTGTGTTCTTTTTAGTAACAACAACCAGAGTCATTTTGCATGTGTGTTCTTTTCACATACCACCTATGGATCCACCAGTGTCATTGCATGTGTGCTCTTTTCACAATCCACCTATGGATCCACCAGTGTCATTGCATGTGTGTTCTTTTTAGTAACAACAACCAGAGTCATTGAAATGTGTGTTCTTCTCACATACCAACTATGGATCCACCAGTGTCATTGCATGTGTGTTCTTTTCACAATCCACCCATGGATCCACCGGTGTCATTGCATGTGTGTTCTTTCCACTAACAACAACTGGAGTCATTGAATGTGTGTTCTTTTTACTAACAACAACCAGAGTCATTGAAATGTGTGCTCTCTACAGAGACCACACATGGATCCACCAGTGTCATTGCATGTGTGTTCTTTTTAGTAACAACAACCAGAGTCATTTTGCATGTGTGTTCTTTTCACATACCACCTATGGATCCACCAGTGTCATTGCATGTGTGTTCTTTTCACAATCCACCCATGGATCCACCAGTGTCATTACATATGTGTTCTTTTTAGTAACAACAACCAGAGTCATTTTGCATGTGTGTTCTCTTCACATACCACCAATGGATCCACCAATGTCATTGCATGTGTGTTCTTTTCACTAACAACAACCAGAGTCATTGCATGTGTGTTATTTTCACATACCACCTATGGATCCATCAGTGTCATTGAAATGTGTGTTCTCTACAGAGACCACACATGGATCCACCAGTGTCATTGCATGTGTGTTCTTTTTAGTAACAACAACCAGAGTCATTTTGCATGTGTGTTCTTTTCACATACCACCTATGGATCCACCAGTGTCATTGCATGTGTGTTCTTTTCACAATCCACCCATGGATCCACCAATGTCATTACATGTGTGTTCTTTTTAGTAACAACAACCAGAGTCATTTTGCATGTGTGTTCTCTTCACATACCACCTATGGATCCACCAGTGTCATTGCATGTGTGTTCTTTTTAGTAACAACATCCAGAGTCATTTTGCATGTGTGTTCTTTTCACATACCACCTATGGATCCACCAGTGTCATTGCATCTGTGTTCTTTTCACATACAACAACCAGAGTCATTGCATGTGTGTTCTTTTCACATACCACCTATGGATCCACCAGTGTCATTGAAATGTGTGTTCTCTACAGAGACCACACATGGATCCACCAGTGTCATTGCATGAGTGTTCTTTTTAGTAACAACAACCAGAGTCATTTTGCATGTGTGTTCTTTTCACAATCCACCTATGGATCCACCAGTGTCATTGCATGTGTGCTCTTTTCACAATCCACCTATGGATCCACCTGTGTCATTGCATGTGTGTTCTTTTTAGTAACAACAACCAGAGTCATTGAAATGTGTATTCTTCTCACATACCAACTATGGATCCACCAGTGTCATTGCATGTGTGTTCTTTTCACAATCCACCCATGGATCCACCGGTGTCATTGCATGTGTGTTCTTTTCACTAACAACAACTGGAGTCATTGAATGTGTGTTCTTTTTACTAACAACAACCAGAGTCATTGAAATGTGTGCTCTATACAGAGACCACACATGGATCCACCAGTGTCATTGCATGTGTGTTCTTTTTAGTAACAACAACCAGAGTCATTTTGCATGTGTGTTCTTTTCACATACCACCTATGGATCCACCAGTGTCATTGCATGTGTGTTCTTTTCACAATCCACCCATGGATCCACCAGTGTCATTACATATGTGTTCTTTTTAGTAACAACAACCAGAGTCATTTTGCATGTGTGTTCTCTTCACATGCCACCAATGGATCCACCAGTGTCATTGCATGTGTGTTCTTTTCACTAACAACAACCAGAGTCATTGCATGTGTGTTATTTTCACATACCACCTATGGATCCATCAGTGTCATTGAAATGTGTGTTCTCTACAGAGACCACACATGGATCCACCAGTGTCATTGCATGTGTGTTCTTTTTAGTAACAACAACCAGAGTCATTTTGCATGTGTGTTCTTTTCACATACCACCTATGGATCCCCCAGTGTCATTGAATGTGTGCTCTTTTCACAATCCACATATGGATCCACTAGTGTCATTGCATGTCTGTTCTTTTTAGTAACAACAACCAGAGTCATTGAAATATGTGTTCTTCTCACATACCACCTATGGATCCACCAGTGTCATTGCATATGTGTTCTTTTTACAATCCACCCATGGATCCACCGGTGTCATTGCATGTGTGTTCTTTTCACTAACAACAACTGGAGTCATTGAATGTGTGTTCTTTTGACTAACAACAACCAGAGTCATTGAAATTTGTGCTCTCTACAGAGACCACACATGGATCCACCAGTGTCATTGCATGTGTGTTCTTTTTAGTAACAACAAACCAGAGTCATTTTGCATGTGTGTTCTTTTCACATACCACCTATGGATCCACCAGTGTCATTGCATGTGTGTTCTTTTGACAATCCACCCATGGATCCACCAATGTCATTACATGTGTGTTCTTTTTAGTAACAACAACCAGAGTCATTTTGCATGTGTGTTCTCTTCACATACCACCTATGGATCCACCAGTGTTATTGCATCTGTGTTCTTTTTAGTAACAACAACCAGAGTCATTTTGCATGTGTGTTCTTTTCACATACCACCTATGGATCCACCAGTGTCATTGCATGTGTGTTCTTTTCACAATCCACCCATGGATCCACCAGTGTCATTGCATGTGTGTTCTTTTTAGTAACAACAACCAGAGTCATTTTGCATGTGTGTTCTTTTCACATACCACCTATGGATCCACCAGTGTCATTGCATGTGTGTTCTTTTTACATACAACAACCAGAGTCATTGCATGTGTGTTCTTTTCACATACCACCTATGGATCCACCAGTGTCATTGAAATGTGTGTTCTCTACAGAGACCACACATGGATCCACCAGTGTCATTGCATGTGTGTTCTTTTTAGTAACAACAACCAGAGTCATTGCATGTGTGTTCTTTTCACATACCAACTATGGATCCACCAGTGTCATTGAAATGTGTGTTCTCTACAGAGACCACACATGGATCCACCAGTGTCATTGCATGTGTGTTCTTTTTAGTAACAACAACCAGAGTCATTTTGCATGTGTGTTCTTTTCACATACCACCTATGGATCCACCAGTGTCATTGCATGTGTGCTCTTTTCACAATCCACCTATGGATCCACCAGTGTCATTGCATGTGTGTTCTTTTTAGTAACAACAACCAGAGTCATTGAAATGTGTGTTCTTCTCACATACCACCTATGGATCCAACAGTGTCATTGCATATGTGTTCTTTTTACAATCCACCCATGGATCCACCGGTGTCATTGCATGTGTGTTCTTTTCACTAACAACAACTGGAGTCATTGAATGTGTGTTCTTTTTACTAACAACAACCAAAGTCATTGAAATGTGTGCTCTCTACAGAGACCACACATGGATCACCAGTGTCATTGCATGTGTGTTCTTTTTAGTAACAACAACCAGAGTCATTTTTCATGTGTGTTCTTTTCACATACCACCTATGGATCCACCAGTGTCATTGCATGTGTGTTCTTTTCATAATCCACCCATGGATCCACCAATGTCATTACATGTGTGTTCTTTTTAGTAACAACAACCAGAGTCATTTTGCATGTGTGTTCTCTTCACATACCACCTATGGATCGACCAGTGTCATTGCATGTGTGTTCTTTTTAGTAACAACAACCAGAGTCATTTTGCATGTGTGTTCTTTTCACATACCACCTATGGATCCACCAGTGTCATTGCATGTGTGTTCTTTTCACAATCCACCCATGGATCCACCAGTGTCATTGCATATGTGTTCTTTTTAGTAACAACAAGCAGAGTCATTTTGCATGTGTGTTCTTTTCACATACCACCTATGGATCCACCAGTGTCATTGCATGTGTGTTCTTTTCACATACAACAACCAGAGTCATTGCATGTGTGTTCTTTTCACATACCACCTATGGATCCACCAGTGTCATTGAAATGTGTGTTCTCTACAGAGACCACACATGGATCCACCAGTGTCATTGCATGTGTGTTCTTTTTAGTAACAACAACCAGAGTCATTTTGCATGTGTGTTCTTTTCACATACCACCTATGGATCCACCAGTGTCATTGCATGTGTGCTCTTTTCACAATCCACCTATGGATCCACCAGTGTCATTGCATGTGTGTTCTTTTTAGTAACAACAACCAGAGTCATTGAAATGTGTGTTCTTCTCACATACCAACTATGGATCCACCAGTGTCATTGCATGTGTGTTCTTTTCACAATCCACCCATGGATCCACCGGTGTCATTGCATGTGTGTTCTTTTCACTAACAACAACTGGAGTCATTAAATGTGTGTTCTTTTTACTAACAACAACCAGAGTCATTGAAATGTGTGCTCTCTACAGAGACCACACATGGATCCACCAGTGTCATTGCATGTGTGTTCTTTTTAGTAACAACAACCAGAGTCATTTTGCATGTGTGTTCTTTTCACATACCACCTATGGATCCACCAGTGTCATTGCATGTGTGTTCTTTTCACAATCCACCCATGGATCCACCAGTGTCATTACATATGTGTTCTTTTTAGTAACAACAACCAGAGTCATTTTGCATGTGTGTTCTCTTCATATACCACCAATGGATCCACCAATGTCATTGCATGTGTGTTCTTTTCACTAACAACAACCAGAGTCATTGCATGTGTGTTATTTTCACATACCACCTATGGATCCATCAGTGTCATTGAAATGTGTGTTCTCTACAGAGACCACACATGGATCCACCAGTGTCATTGCATGTGTGTTCTTTTTAGTAACAACAACCAGAGTCATTTTGCATGTGTGTTCTTTTTAGTAACAACAACCAGAGTCATTGAAATGTGTGTTCTTCTCACATACCACCTATATCCACCAGTGTCATTGCATATGTGTTCTTTTTACAATCCACCCATGGATCCACCGGTGTCATTGCATGTGTGTTCTTTTCACTAACAACAACTGGAGTCATTGAATGTGTGTTCTTTTGACTAACAACAACCAGAGTCATTGAAATTTGTGCTCTCTACAGAGACCACACATGGATCCACCACTGTCATTGCATGTGTGTTCTTTTTAGTAACAACAACCAGAGTCATTGAAATGTGTGTTCTTCTCACATACCACCTATGGATCCACCAGTGTCATTGCATATGTGTTCTTTTTACAATCCACCCATGGATCCACCGGTGTCATTGCATGTGTGTTCTTTTCACTAACAACAACTGGAGTCATTGAATGTGTGTTCTTTTTACTAACAACAACTAGAGTCATTGAAATGTGTTCTCTCTACAGAGACCACACATGGATCCACCAGTGTCATTACATGTGTGTTCTTTTTAGTAACAACAACCAGAGTCATTTTGCATGTGTGTTCTTTTCACATACCACCTATGGATCCACCAGTGTCATTGCATGTGTGTTCTTTTCACAATCCACCCATGGATCCACCAATGTCATTACATGTGTGTTCTTTTTAGTAACAACAACCAGAGTCATTTTGCATGTGTGTTCTCTTCACATACCACCTATGGATCCACCAGTGTCATTGCATGTGTGTTCTTTTTACTAACAACAACCAGAGTCATTTTGCATGTGTGTTCTTTTCACATACCACCTATGGATCCACCAGTGTCATTGCATGTGTGTTCTTTTCACAATCCACCCATGGATCCACCAGTGTCATTGCATGTGTGTTCTTTTTAGTAACAACAACCAGAGTCATTTTGCATGTGTGTTCTTTTCACATACCACCTATGGATCCACCAGTGTCATTGCATGTGTGTTCTTTTCACATACAACAACCAGAGTCATTGTATGTGTGTTCTTTTCACATACCACCTATGGATCCACCAGTGTCATTGAAATGTGTGTTCTCTACAGAGACCACACATGGATCCACCAGTGTCATTGCATGTGTGTTCTTTTTAGTAACAACCAGAGTCATTTTGCATGTGTGTTCTTTTCACATACCACCTATGGATCCACCAGTGTCATTGCATGTGTGCTCTTTTCACAATCCACCTATGGATCCACCAGTGTCATTGCATGTGTGTTCTTTTTAGTAACAACAACCAGAGTCATTGAAATGTGTGTTCTTCTCACATACCAACTATGGATCCACCAGTGTCATTGCATGTGTGTTCTTTTCACAATCCACCCATGGATCCATCGGTGTCATTGCATGTGTGTTCTTTTCACTAACAACAACTGGAGTCATTGAATGTGTGTTCTTTTTACTAACAACAACCAGAGTCATTGAAATGTGCGCTCTCTACAGAGACCACACATGGATCCACCAGTGTCATTGCATGTGTGTTCTTTTTAGTAACAACAACCAGAGTCATTTTGCATGTGTGTTCTTTTCACATACCACCTATGGATCCACCAGTGTCATTGCATGTGTGTTCTTTTCACAATCCACCCATGGATCCACCAGTGTCATTACATATGTGTTCTTTTTAGTAACAACAACCAGAGTCATTTTGCATGTGTGTTCTCTTCACATACCACCAATGGATCCACCAATGTCATTGCATGTGTGTTCTTTTCACTAACAACAATCAGAGTCATTGCATGTGTGTTATTTTCACATACCACCTATGGATCCATCAGTGTCATTGAAATGTGTGTTCTCTACAGAGACCACACATGGATCCACCAGTGTCATTGCATGTGTGTTCTTTTTAGTAACAACTACCAGAGTCATTTTGCATGTGTGTTCTTTTCACATACCACCTATGGATCCACCAGTGTCATTGCATGTGTGCTCTTTTCACAATCCACCTATGGATACACCAGTGTCATTGCATGTGTGTTCTTTTTAGTAACAACAACCAGAGTCATTGAAATGTGTGTTCTTCTCACATACCACCTATGGATCCACCAGTGTCATTCCATATGTGTTCTTTTTACAATCCACCCATGGATCCACCGGTGTCATTGCATGTGTGTTCTTTTCTCTAACAACAACTGGAGTCATTGAAAGTGTGTTCTTTTTACTAACAACAACCAGAGTCATTGAAATGTGTGCTCTCTACAGAGACCACACATGGATTCACCAGTGTCATTGCATGTGTGTTCTTTTTAGTAACAACAACTAGAGTCATTTTGCATGTGTGTTCTTTTCACATACCACCTATGGATCCACCAGTGTCATTGCATGTGTGTTCTTTTCACAATCCACCCATGGATCCACCAATGTCATTACATGTGTGTTCTTTTTAGTAACAACAACCAGAGTCATTTTGCATGTGTGTTCTCTTCACATACCACCTATGGATCCACCGGTGTCATTGCATGTGTGTTCTTTTTAGTAACAACAACCAGAGTCATTTTGCATGTGTGTTCTTTTCACATACCACCTATGGATCCACCAGTGTCATTGCATGTGTGTTCTTTTCACATACAACTACCAGAGTCATTGCATGTGTGTTCTTTTCACATACCACCTATGGATCCACCAGTGTCATTGAAATGTGTGTTCTCTACAGAGACCACACATGGATCCACCAGTGTCATTGCATGAGTGTTCTTTTTAGTAACAACAACCAGAGTCATTTTGCATGTGTGTTCTTTTCACATACCACCTCTGGATCCACCAGTGTCATTGCATGTGTGCTCTTTTCACAATCCACCTATGGATCCACCTGTGTCATTAGATGTGTGTTCTTTTTAGTAACAACAACCAGAGTCATTGAAATGTGTGTTCTTCTCACATACCAACTATGGATCCACCAGTGTCATTGCATGTGTGTTCTTTTCACAATCCACCCATGGATCCACCGGTGTCATTGCATGTGTGTTCTTTTCACTAACAACAACTGGAGTCATTGAATGTGTGTTCTTTTTACTAACAACAACCAGAGTCATTGAAATGTGTGCTCTCTACAGAGACCACACATGGATCCACCAGTGTCATTGCATGTGTGTTCTTTTTAGTAACAACAACCAGAGTCATTTTGCATGTGTGTTCTTTTCACATACCACCTATGGATCCACCAGTGTCATTGCATATGTGTTCTTTTCACAATCCACCCATGGATCCACCAGTGTCATTACATATGTGTTCTTTTTAGTAACAACAACCAGAGTCATTTTGCATGTGTGTTCTCTTCACATACCACCAATGGATCCACCAGTGTCATTGCATGTGTGTTCTTTTCACTAACAACAACTAGAGTCATTGCATGTGTGTTATTTTCACATACCACCTATGGATCCATCAGTGTCATTGAAATGTGTGTTCTCTACAGAGACCACACATGGATCCACCAGTGTCATTGCATGTGTGTTCTTTTTAGTAACAACAACCAGAGTCATTTTGCATGTGTGTTCTTTTCACATACCACCTATGGATCCACCAGTGTCATTGCATGTGTGCTCTTTTCACAATCCACCTATGGATCCACCAGTGTCATTGCATGTGTGTTCTTTTTAGTAACAACAACCAGAGTCATTGAAATGTGTGTTCTTCTCACATACCACCTATGGATCCACCAGTGTCATTGCATATGTGTTCTTTTTACAATCCACCCATGGATCCACTGGTGTCATTGCATGTGTGTTCTTTTCACTAACAACAACTGGAGTCATTGAATGTGTGTTCTTTTTACTAACAAGAACCAGAGTCATTGAAATGTGTGCTCTCTACAGAGACCACACATGGATCCACCAGTGTCATTGCATGTGTGTTCTTTTTAGTAACAACAACCAGAGTCATTTTGCATGTGTGTTCTTTTCACAATCCACCCATGGATCCACCAGTGTCATTACATGTGTGTTCTTTTTAGTAACAACAACCTGTGTGTTCTTTTTAGTAACAACAACCAGAGTCATTTTGCATGTGTGTTCTCTTCACATACCACCTATGGATCCACCAGTGTCATTGCATGTGTGTTCTTTTTAGTAACAACAACCAGAGTCATTTTGCATGTGTGTTCTTTTCACATACCACCTATGGATCCACCAGTGTCATTGCATGTGTGTTCTTTTCACATACAACAACCAGAGTCATTGCATGTGTGTTCTTTTCACATACCACCTATGGATCCACCAGTGTCATTGAAATGTGTGTTCTCTACAGAGACCACACATGGATCCACCAGTGTCATTGCATGTGTGTTCTTTTTAGTAACAACAACCAGAGTCATTTTGCATGTGTGTTATTTTCACATACCACCTATGGATCCACCAGTGTCATTGCATGTGTGCTCTTTTCACAATCCACCTATGGATCCACCAGTGTCATTGCATGTGTGTTCTTTTTAGTAACAACAACCAGAGTCATTGAAATGTGTGTTCTTCTCACATACCAACTATGGATCCACTAGTGTCTTTGCATGTGTGTTCTTTTCACAATCCACCCATGGATCCACCGGTGTCATTGCATGTGTGTTCTTTTCACTAACAACAACTGGAGTCATTGAATGTGTGTTCTTTTTACTAACAACAACCAGAGTCATTGAAATGTGTGCTCTCTACAGAGACCACACATGGATCCACCAGTGTCATTGCATGTGTGTTCTTTTTAGTAACAACAACCAGAGTCATTTTGCATGTGTGTTCTTTTCACATACCACCTATGAATCCACCAGTGTCATTGCATGTGTGTTCTTTTCACAATCCACCCATGGATCCACCAATGTCATTACATGTGTGTTCTTTTTAGTAACAACAACCAGAGTCATTTTGCATGTGTGTTCTCTTCACATACCACCTATGGATCCACCAGTGTCATTGCATGTGTGTTCTTTTCACTAACAACAACTAGAGTCATTGCATGTGTGTTATTTTCACATACCGCCTATGGATCCATCAGTCTCATTGAAATGTGTGTTCTCTATAGAGACCACACATGGATCCACGAGTGTCATTGCATGTGTGTTCTTTTTAGTAACAACAACCAGAGTCATTTTGCATGTGTGTTCTTTTCACATACCACCTATGGATCCACCAGTGTCATTGAATGTGTGCTCTTTTCACAATCCACCTATGGATCCACTAGTGTCATTGCATGTCTGTTCTTTTTAGTAACAACAACCAGAGTCATTGAAATGTGTTTTCTTCTCACATACCACCTATGGATCCACCAGTGTCATTGCATATGTGTTCTTTTTACAATCCACCCATGGATCCACCGGTGTCATTGCATGTGTGTTCTTTTCACTAACAACAACTGGAGTCATTGAATGTGTGTTCTTTTTACTAACAACAACCAGAGCCATTGAAATTTGTGCTCTCTACAGAGACCACACATGGATCCACCAGTGTCATTGCATGTGTGTTCTTTTTAGTAACAACAACCATAGTCATTTTGCATGTGTGTTCTTTTCACATACCACCTATGGATCCACCAGTGTCATTGAATGTGTGCTCTTTTCACAATCCACCTATGGATCCACTAGTGTCATTGCATGTCTGTTCTTTTTAGTAACAACAACCAAAGTCATTGAAATGTGTGTTCTTCTCACATACCACCTATGGATCCACCAGTGTCATTGCATATGTGTTCTTTTTACAATCCACCCATGGATCCACCGGTGTCATTGCATGTGTGTTCTTTTCACTAACAACAACTGGAGTCATTGAATGTGTGTTCTTTTTACTGATAACAACCAGAGTCATTGAAATTTGTGCTCTCTACAGAGACCACACATGGATCCACCAGTGTCATTGCATGTGTGTTCTTTTTAGTAACAACAACCAGAGTCATTTTGCATGTGTGTTCTTTTCACATACCACCTATGGATCCACCAGTGTCATTGCATGTGTGCTCTTTTCACAATCCACCTATGGATCCACCAGTGTCATTGCATGTGTGTTCTTTTTAGTAACAACAACCAGAGTCATTGAAATGTGTGTTCTTCTCACATACCAACTATGGATCCACCAGTGTCATTGCATGTGTGTTCTTTTCACAATCCACCCATGGATCCATCGGTGTCATTGTATGTGTGTTCTTTTCACTAACAACAACTGGAGTCATTGAATGTGTGTTCTTTTTACTAACAACAACCAGAGTCATTGAAATGTGCGCTCTCTACAGAGACCACACATGGATCCACCAGTGTCATTGCATGTGTGTTCTTTTTAGTAACAACAACCAGAGTCATTTTGCATGTGTGTTCTTTTCACATACCACCTATGGATCCACCAGTGTCATTGCATGTGTGTTCTTTTCACAATCCACCCATGGATCCACCAGTGTCATTACATATGTGTTCTTTTTAGTAACAACAACCAGAGTCATTTTGCATGTGTGTTCTCTTCACATACCACCAATGGATCCACCAATGTCATTGCATGTGTGTTCTTTTCACTAACAACAATCAGAGTCATTGCATGTGTGTTATTTTCACATACCACCTATGGATCCATCAGTGTCATTGAAATGTGTGTTCTCTACAGAGACCACACATGGATCCACCAGTGTCATTGCATGTGTGTTCTTTTTAGTAACAACTACCAGAGTCATTTTGCATGTGTGTTCTTTTCACATACCACCTATGGATCCACCAGTGTCATTGCATGTGTGCTCTTTTCACAATCCACCTATGGATACACCAGTGTCATTGCATGTGTGTTCTTTTTAGTAACAACAACCAGAGTCATTGAAATGTGTGTTCTTCTCACATACCACCTATGGATCCACCAGTGTCATTCCATATGTGTTCTTTTTACAATCCACCCATGGATCCACCGGTGTCATTGCATGTGTGTTCTTTTCTCTATCAACAACTGGAGTCATTGAATGTGTGTTCTTTTTACTAACAACAACCAGAGTCATTGAAATGTGTGCTCTCTACAGAGACCACACATGGATTCACCAGTGTCATTGCATGTGTGTTCTTTTTAGTAACAACAACTAGAGTCATTTTGCATGTGTGTTCTTTTCACATACCACCTATGGATCCACCAGTGTGATTGCATGTGTGTTCTTTTCACAATCCACCCATGGATCCACCAATGTCATTACATGTGTGTTCTTTTTAGTAACAACAACCAGAGTCATTTTGCATGTGTGTTCTCTTCACATACCACCTATGGATCCACCAGTGTCATTGCATGTGTGTTCTTTTTAGTAACAACAACCAGAGTCATTTTGCATGTGTGTTCTTTTCACATACCACCTATGGATCCACCAGTGTCATTGCATGTGTGTTCTTTTCACATACAACAACCAGAGTCATTGCATGTGTGTTCTTTTCACATACCACCTATGGATCCACCAGTGTCATTGAAATGTGTGTTCTCTACAGAGACCACACATGGATCCACCAGTGTCATTGCATGAGTGTTCTTTTTAGTAACAACAACCAGAGTCATTTTGCATGTGTGTTCTTTTCACATACCACCTATGGATCCACCAGTGTCATTGCATGTGTGCTCTTTTCACAATCCACCTATGGATCCACCTGTGTCATTAGATGTGTGTTCTTTTTAGTAACAACAACCAGAGTCATTGAAATGTGTGTTCTTCTCACATACCAACTATGGATCCACCAGTGTCATTGCATGTGTGTTCTTTTCACAATCCACCCATGGATCCACCGGTGTCATTGCATGTGTGTTCTTTTCACTAACAACAACTGGAGTCATTGAATGTGTGTTCTTTTTACTAACAACAACCAGAGTCATTGAAATGTGTGCTCTCTACAGAGACCACACATGGATCCACCAGTGTCATTGCATGTGTGTTCTTTTTAGTAACAACAACCAGAGTCATTTTGCATGTGTGTTCTTTTCACATACCACCTATGGATCCACCAGTGTCATTGCATATGTGTTCTTTTCACAATCCACCCATGGATCCACCAGTGTCATTACATATGTGTTCTTTTTAGTAACAACAACCAGAGTCATTTTGCATGTGTGTTCTCTTCACATACCACCAATGGATCCACCAGTGTCATTGCATGTGTGTTCTTTTCACTAACAACAACTAGAGTCATTGCATGTGTGTTATTTTCACATACCACCTATGGATCCATCAGTGTCATTGAAATGTGTGTTCTCTACAGAGACCACACATGGATCCACCAGTGTCATTGCATGTGTGTTCTTTTTAGTAACAACAACCAGAGTCATTTTGCATGTGTGTTCTTTTCACATACCACCTATGGATCCACCAGTGTCATTGCATGTGTGCTCTTTTCACAATCCACCTATGGATCCACCAGTGTCATTGCATGTGTGTTCTTTTTAGTAACAACAACCAGAGTCATTGAAATGTGTGTTCTTCTCACATACCACCTATGGATCCACCAGTGTCATTGCATATGTGTTCTTTTTACAATCCACCCATGGATCCACCGGTGTCATTGCATGTGTGTTCTTTTCACTAACAACAACTGGAGTCATTGAATGTGTGTTCTTTTTACTAACAAGAACCAGAGTCATTGAAATGTGTGCTCTCTACAGAGACCACACATGGATCCACCAGTGTCATTGCATGTGTGTTCTTTTTAGTAACAACAACCAGAGTCATTTTGCATGTGTGTTCTTTTCACAATCCACCCATGGATCCACCAGTGTCATTACATGTGTGTTCTTTTTAGTAACAACAACCTGTGTGTTCTTTTTAGTAACAACAACCAGAGTCATTTTGCATGTGTGTTCTCTTCACATACCACCTATGGATCCACCAGTGTCATTGCATGTGTGTTCTTTTTAGTAACAACAACCAGAGTCATTTTGCATGTGTGTTCTTTTCACATACCACCTATGGATCCACCAGTGTCATTGCATGTGTGTTCTTTTCACATACAACAACCAGAGTCATTGCATGTGTGTTCTTTTCACATACCACCTATGGATCCACCAGTGTCATTGAAATGTGTGTTCTCTAAAGAGACCACACATGGATCCACCAGTGTCATTGCATGTGTGTTCTTTTTAGTAACAACAACCAGAGTCATTTTGCATGTGTGTTATTTTCACATACCACCTATGGATCCACCAGTGTCATTGCATGTGTGCTCTTTTCACAATCCACCTATGGATCCACCAGTGTCATTGCATGTGTGTTCTTTTTAGTAACAACAACCAGAGTCATTGAAATGTGTGTTCTTCTCACATACCAACTATGGATCCACTAGTGTCTTTGCATGTGTGTTCTTTTCACAATCCACCCATGGATCCACCGGTGTCATTGCATGTGTGTTCTTTTCACTAACAACAACTGGAGTCATTGAATGTGTGTTCTTTTTACTAACAACAACCAGAGTCATTGAAATGTGTGCTCTCTACAGAGACCACACATGGATCCACCAGTGTCATTGCATGTGTGTTCTTTTTAGTAACAACAACCAGAGTCATTTTGCATGTGTGTTCTTTTCACATACCACCTATGAATCCACCAGTGTCATTGCATGTGTGTTCTTTTCACAATCCACCCATGGATCCACCAATGTCATTACATGTGTGTTCTTTTTAGTAACAACAACCAGAGTCATTTTGCATGTGTGTTCTCTTCACATACCACCTATGGATCCACCAGTGTCATTGCATGTGTGTTCTTTTCACTAACAACAACTAGAGTCATTGCATGTGTGTTATTTTCACATACCGCCTATGGATCCATCAGTCTCATTGAAATGTGTGTTCTCTATAGAGACCACACATGGATCCACGAGTGTCATTGCATGTGTGTTCTTTTTAGTAACAACAACCAGAGTCATTTTGCATGTGTGTTCTTTTCACATACCACCTATGGATCCACCAGTGTCATTGAATGTGTGCTCTTTTCACAATCCACCTATGGATCCACTAGTGTCATTGCATGTCTGTTCTTTTTAGTAACAACAACCAGAGTCATTGAAATGTGTTTTCTTCTCACATACCACCTATGGATCCACCAGTGTCATTGCATATGTGTTCTTTTTACAATCCACCCATGGATCCACCGGTGTCATTGCATGTGTGTTCTTTTCACTAACAACAACTGGAGTCATTGAATGTGTGTTCTTTTTACTAACAACAACCAGAGCCATTGAAATTTGTGCTCTCTACAGAGACCACACATGGATCCACCAGTGTCATTGCATGTGTGTTCTTTTTAGTAACAACAACCATAGTCATTTTGCATGTGTGTTCTTTTCACATACCACCTATGGATCCACCAGTGTCATTGAATGTGTGCTCTTTTCACAATCCACCTATGGATCCACTAGTGTCATTGCATGTCTGTTCTTTTTAGTAACAACAACCAGAGTCATTGAAATGTGTGTTCTTCTCACATACCACCTATGGATCCACCAGTGTCATTGCATATGTGTTCTTTTTACAATCCACCCATGGATCCACCGGTGTCATTGCATGTGTGTTCTTTTCACTAACAACAACTGGAGTCATTGAATGTGTGTTCTTTTTACTGACAACAACCAGAGTCATTGAAATTTGTGCTCTCTACAGAGACCACACATGGATCCACCAGTGTCATTGCATGTGTGTTCTTTTTAGTAACAACAACCAGAGTCATTTTGCATGTGTGTTGGATCCACCAGTGTCATTGCATGTGTGCTCTTTTCACAATCCACCTATGGATCCACCAGTGTCATTGCATGTGTGTTCTTTTTAGTAACAACAACCAGAGTCATTGAAATGTGTGTTCTTCTCACATACCAACTATGGATCCACCAGTGTCATTGCATGTGTGTTCTTTTCACAATCCACCCATGGATCCACCGGTGTCATTGCATGTGTGTTCTTTTCACTAACAACAACTGGAGTCATTGAATGTGTGTTCTTTTTACTAACAACAACCAGAGTCATTGAAATGTGTGCTCTCTACAGAGACCACACATGGATCCACCAGTGTCATTGCATGTGTGTTCTTTTTAGTAACAACAACCAGAGTCATTTTGCATGTGTGTTCTTTTCACATACCACCTATGGATCCACCAGTGTCATTGCATGTGTGTTCTTTTCACAATCCACCCATGGATCCACCAATGTCATTACATGTGTGTTCTTTTTAGTAACAACAACCAGAGTCATTTTGCATGTGTGTTCTCTTCACATACCACCTATGGATCCACCAGTGTCATTGCATGTGTGTTCTTTTTAGTAACAACAACCAGAGTCATTTTGCATGTGTGTTCTTTTCACATACCACCTATGGATCCACCAGTGTCATTGCATGTGTGTTCTTTTCACATACAACAACCAGAGTCATTGCATGTGTGTTCTTTTCACATACCACCTATGCATCCACCAGTGTCATTGAAATGTGTGTTCTCTACAGAGACCACACATGGATCCACCAGTGTCATTGCATGAGTGTTCTTTTTAGTAACAACAACCAGAGTCATTTTGCATGTGTGTTCTTTTCACATACCACCTATGGATCCACCAGTGTCATTGCATGTGTGCTCTTTTCACAATCCACCTATGGATCCACCTCTGTCATTAGATGTGTGTTCTTTTTAGTAACAACAACCAGAGTCATTGAAATGTGTGTTCTTCTCACATACCAACTATGGATCCACCAGTGTCATTGCATGTGTGTTCTTTTCACAATCCACCCATGGATCCACCGGTGTCATTGCATGTGTGTTCTTTTCACTAACAACAACTGGAGTCATTGAATGTGTGTTCTTTTTAGTAACAACAACCAGAGTCATTGAAATGTGTGCTCTCTACAGAGACCACACATGGATCCACCAGTGTCATTGCATGTGTGTTCTTTTTAGTAACAACAACCAGAGTCATTTTGCATGTGTGTTCTTTTCACATACCACCTATGGATCCACCAGTGTCATTGCATATGTGTTCTTTTCACAATCCACCCATGGATCCACCAGTGTCATTACATATGTGTTCTTTTTAGTAACAACAACCAGAGTCATTTTGCATGTGTGTTCTCTTCACATACCACCAATGGATCCACCAGTGTCATTGCATGTGTGTTCTTTTCACTAACAACAACTAGAGTCATTGCATGTGTGTTATTTTCACATACCACCTATGGATCCATCAGTGTCATTGAAATGTGTGTTCTCTACAGAGACCACACATGGATCCACCAGTGTCATTGCATGTGTGTTCTTTTTAGTAACAACAACCAGAGTCATTTTGCATGTGTGTTCTTTTCACATACCACCTATGGATCCACCAGTGTCATTGCATGTGTGCTCTTTTCACAATCCACCTATGGATCCACCAGTGTCGTTGCATGTGTGTTCTTTTTAGTAACAACAACCAGAGTCATTGAAATGTGTGTTCTTCTCACATACCACCTATGGATCCACCAGTGTCATTGCATATGTGTTCTTTTTACAATCCACCCATGGATCCACCGGTGTCATTGCATGTGTGTTCTTTTCACTAACAACAACTGGAGTCATTGAATGTGTGTTCTTTTTACTAACAAGAACCAGAGTCATTGAAATGTGTGCTCTCTACAGAGACCACACATGGATCCACCAGTGTCATTGCATGTGTGTTCTTTTTAGTAACAACAACCAGAGTCATTTTGCATGTGTGTTCTTTTCACAATCCACCCATGGATCCACCAGTGTCATTACATGTGTGTTCTTTTTAGTAACAACAACCTGTGTGTTCTTTTTAGTAACAACAACCAGAGTCATTTTGCATGTGTGTTCTCTTCACATACCACCTATGGATCCACCAGTGTCATTGCATGTGTGTTCTTTTTAGTAACAACAACCAGAGTCATTTTGCATGTGTGTTCTTTTCACATACCACCTATGGATCCACCAGTGTCATTGCATGTGTGTTCTTTTCACATACAACAACCAGAGTCATTGCATGTGTGTTCTTTTCACATACCACCTATGGATCCACCAGTGTCATTGAAATGTGTGTTCTCTACAGAGACCACACATGGATCCACCAGTGTCATTGCATGTGTGTTCTTTTTAGTAACAACAACCAGAGTCATTTTGCATGTGTGTTCTTTTCACATACCACCTATGGATCCACCAGTGTCATTGCATGTGTGTTCTTTTCACATACAACAACCAGAGTCATTGCATGTGTGTTCTTTTCACATACCACCTATGGATCCACCAGTGTCATTGAAATGTGTGTTCTCTACAGAGACCACACATGGATCCACCAGTGTCATTGCATGAGTGTTCTTTTTAGTAACAACAACCAGAGTCATTTTGCATGTGTGTTCTTTTCACATACCACCTATGGATCCACCAGTGTCATTGCATGTGTGCTCTTTTCACAATCCACCTATGGATCCACCTATGTCATTAGATGTGTGTTCTTTTTAGTAACAACAACCAGAGTCATTGAAATGTGTGTTCTTCTCACATACCAACTATGGATCCACCATTGTCATTGCATGTGTGTTCTTTTCACAATCCACCCATGGATCCACCGGTGTCATTGCATGTGTGTTCTTTTCACTAACAACAACTGGAGTCATTGAATGTGTGTTCTTTTTACTAACAACAACCAGAGTCATTGAAATGTGTGCTCTCTACAGAGACCACACATGGATCCACCAGTGTCATTGCATGTGTGTTCTTTTTAGTAACAACAACCAGAGTCATTTTGCATGTGTGTTCTTTTCACATACCACCTATGGATCCACCAGTGTCATTGCATATGTGTTCTTTTCACAATCCACCCATGGATCCACCAGTGTCATTACATATGTGTTCTTTTTAGTAACAACAACCAGAGTCATTTTGCATGTGTGTTCTCTTCACATACCACCAATGGATCCACCAGTGTCATTGCATGTGTGTTCTTTTCACTAACAACAACTAGAGTCATTGCATGTGTGTTATTTTCACATACCACCTATGGATCCATCAGTGTCATTGAAATGTGTGTTCTCTACAGAGACCACACATGGATCCACCAGTGTCATTGCATGTGTGTTCTTTTTAGTAACAACAACCAGAGTCATTTTGCATGTGTGTTCTTTTCACATACCACCTATGGATCCACCAGTGTCATTGCATGTGTGCTCTTTTCACAATCCACCTATGGATCCACCAGTGTCATTGCATGTGTGTTCTTTTTAGTAACAACAACCAGAGTCATTGAAATGTGTGTTCTTCTCACATACCACCTATGGATCCACCAGTGTCATTGCATATGTGTTCTTTTTACAATCCACCCATGGATCCACTGGTGTCATTGCATGTGTGTTCTTTTCACTAACAACAACTGGAGTCATTGAATGTGTGTTCTTTTTACTAACAAGAACCAGAGTCATTGAAATGTGTGCTCTCTACAGAGACCACACATGGATCCACCAGTGTCATTGCATGTGTGTTCTTTTTAGTAACAACAACCAGAGTCATTTTGCATGTGTGTTCTTTTCACAATCCACCCATGGATCCACCAGTGTCATTACATGTGTGTTCTTTTTAGTAACAACAACCTGTGTGTTCTTTTTAGTAACAACAACCAGAGTCATTTTGCATGTGTGTTCTCTTCACATACCACCTATGGATCCACCAGTGTCATTGCATGTGTGTTCTTTTTAGTAACAACAACCAGAGTCATTTTGCATGTGTGTTCTTTTCACATACCACCTATGGATCCACCAGTGTCATTGCATGTGTGTTCTTTTCACATACAACAACCAGAGTCATTGCATGTGTGTTCTTTTCACATACCACCTATGGATCCACCAGTGTCATTGAAATGTGTGTTCTCTACAGAGACCACACATGGATCCACCAGTGTCATTGCATGTGTGTTCTTTTTAGTAACAACAACCAGAGTCATTTTGCATGTGTGTTATTTTCACATACCACCTATGGATCCACCAGTGTCATTGCATGTGTGCTCTTTTCACAATCCACCTATGGATCCACCAGTGTCATTGCATGTGTGTTCTTTTTAGTAACAACAACCAGAGTCATTGAAATGTGTGTTCTTCTCACATACCAACTATGGATCCACCAGTGTCATTGCATGTGTGTTCTTTTCACAATCCACCCATGGATCCACCGGTGTCATTGCATGTGTGTTCTTTTCACTAACAACAACTGGAGTCATTGAATGTGTGTTCTTTTTACTAACAACAACCAGAGTCATTGAAATGTGTGCTCTCTACAGAGACCACACATGGATCCACCAGTGTCATTGCATGTGTGTTCTTTTTAGTAACAACAACCAGAGTCATTTTGCATGTGTGTTCTTTTCACATACCACCTATGAATCCACCAGTGTCATTGCATGTGTGTTCTTTTCACAATCCACCCATGGATCCACCAATGTCATTACATGTGTGTTCTTTTTAGTAACAACAACCAGAGTCATTTTGCATGTGTGTTCTCTTCACATACCACCTATGGATCCACCAGTGTCATTGCATGTGTGTTCTTTTCACTAACAACAACAAGAGTCATTGCATGTGTGTTATTTTCACATACCGCCTATGGATCCATCAGTCTCATTGAAATGTGTGTTCTCTATAGAGACCACACATGGATCCACGATTGTCATTGCATGTGTGTTCTTTTTAGTAACAACAACCAGAGTCATTTTGCATGTGTGTTCTTTTCACATACCACCTATGGATCCACCAGTGTCATTGAATGTGTGCTCTTTTCACAATCCACCTATGGATCCACTAGTGTCATTGCATGTCTGTTCTTTTTAGTAACAACAACCAGAGTCATTGAAATGTGTTTTCTTCTCACATACCACCTATGGATCCACCAGTGTCATTGCATATGTGTTCTTTTTACAATCCACCCATGGATCCACCGGTGTCATTGCATGTGTGTTCTTTTCACTAACAACAACTGGAGTCATTGAATGTGTGTTCTTTTTACTAACAACAACCAGAGCCATTGAAATTTGTGCTCTCTACAGAGACCACACATGGATCCACCAGTGTCATTGCATGTGTGTTCTTTTTAGTAACAACAACCATAGTCATTTTGCATGTGTGTTCTTTTCACATACCACCTATGGATCCACCAGTGTCATTGAATGTGTGCTCTTTTCACAATCCACCTATGGATCCACTAGTGTCATTGCATGTCTGTTCTTTTTAGTAACAACAACCAGAGTCATTGAAATGTGTGTTCTTCTCACATACCACCTATGGATCCACCAGTGTCATTGCATATGTGTTCTTTTTACAATCCACCCATGGATCCACCGGTGTCATTGCATGTGTGTTCTTTTCACTAACAACAACTGGAGTCATTGAATGTGTGTTCTTTTTACTGACAACAACCAGAGTCATTGAAATTTGTGCTCTCTACAGAGACCACACATGGATCCACCAGTGTCATTGCATGTGTGTTCTTTTTAGTAACAACAACCAGAGTCATTTTGCATGTGTGTTCTTTTCACATACCACCTATGGATCCACCAGTGTCATTGCATGTGTGCTCTTTTCACAATCCACCTATGGATCCACCAGTGTCATTGCATGTGTGTTCTTTTTAGTAACAACAACCAGAGTCATTGAAATGTGTGTTCTTCTCACATACCAACTATGGATCCACCAGTGTCATTGCATGTGTGTTCTTTTCACAATCCACCCATGGATCCACCGGTGTCATTGCATGTGTGTTCTTTTCACTAACAACAACTGGAGTCTTTGAATGTGTGTTCTTTTTACTAACAACAACCAGAGTCATTGAAATGTGTGCTCTCTACAGAGACCACACATGGATCCACCAGTGTCATTGCATGTTTGTTCTTTTTAGTAACAACAACCAGAGTCATTTTGCATGTGTGTTCTTTTCACATACCACCTATGGATCCACCAGTGTCATTGCATGTGTGTTCTTTTCACAATCCACCCATGGATCCACCAGTGTCATTACATATGTGTTCTTTTTAGTAACAACAACCAGAGTCATTTTGCATGTGTGTTCTCTTCACATACCACCAATGGATCCACCAGTGTCATTGCATGTGTGTTCTTTTCACTAACAACAACCAGAGTCATTGCATGTGTGTTATTTTCACATACCACCTATGGATCCATCAGTGTCATTGAAATGTGTGTTCTCTACAGAGACCACACATGGATCCACCAGTGTCATTGCATGTGTGTTCTTTTTAGTAACAACAACCAGAGTCATTTTGCATGTGTGTTCTCTTCACATACCACCTATGGATCCACCAGTGTCATTGCATGTGTGTTATTTTTAGTAACAACAACCAGAGTCATTTTGCATGTGTGTTCTTTTCACATACCACCTATGGATCCACCAGTGTCATTGCATGTGTGTTCTTTTCACTAACAACAACCAGAGTCATTGCATGTGTGTTATTTTCACATACCACCTATGGATCCATCAGTGTCATTGAAATGTGTGTTCTCTACAGAGACCACACATGGATCCACCAGTGTCATTGCATGTGTGTTCTTTTTAGTAACAACAACCAGAGTCATTTTGCATGTGTGTTCTCTTCACATACCACCTATGGATCCACCAGTGTCATTGCATGTGTGTTCTTTTTAGTAACAACAACCAGAGTCATTTTGCATCTGTGTTCTTTTCACATACCACCTATGGATCCACCAGTGTCATTGAATGTGTGCTCTTTTCACAATCCACCTATGGATCCACTAGTGTCATTGCATGTCTGTTCTTTTTAGTAACAACAACCAGAGTCATTGAAATGTGTGTTCTTCTCACATACCACCTATGGATCCACCAGTGTCATTGCATATGTGTTATTTTTACAATCCACCCATGGATCCACCGGTGTCATTGCATGTGTGTTCTTTTCACTAACAACAACTGGAGTCATTGAATGTGTGTTCTTTTTACTGACAACAACCAGAGTCATTGAAATTTGTGCTCTCTACAGAGACCACACATGGATCCACCAGTGTCATTGCATGTGTGTTCTTTTTAGTAACAACAACCAGAGTCATTTTGCATGTGTGTTCTTTTCACATACCACCTATGGATCCACCAGTGTCATTGCATGTGTGCTCTTTTCACAATCCACCTATGGATCCACCAGTGTCATTGCATGTGTGTTCTTTTTAGTAACAACAACCAGAGTCATTGAAATGTGTGTTCTTCTCACATACCAACTATGGATCCACCAGTGTCATTGCATGTGTGTTCTTTTCACAATCCACCCATGGATCCACCGGTGTCATTGCATGTGTGTTCTTTTCACTAACAACAACTGGAGTCTTTGAATGTGTGTTCTTTTTACTAACAACAACCAGAGTCATTGAAATGTGTGCTCTCTACAGAGACCACACATGGATCCACCAGTGTCATTGCATGTTTGTTCTTTTTAGTAACAACAACCAGAGTCATTTTGCATGTGTGTTCTTTTCACATACCACCTATGGATCCACCAGTGTCATTGCATGTGTGTTCTTTTCACAATCCACCCATGGATCCACCAGTGTCATTACATATGTGTTCTTTTTAGTAACAACAACCAGAGTCATTTTGCATGTGTGTTCTCTTCACATACCACCAATGGATCCACCAGTGTCATTGCATGTGTGTTCTTTTCACTAACAACAACCAGAGTCATTGCATGTGTGTTATTTTCACATACCACCTATGGATCCATCAGTGTCATTGAAATGTGTGTTCTCTACAGAGACCACACATGGATCCACCAGTGTCATTGCATGTGTGTTCTTTTTAGTAACAACAACCAGAGTCATTTTGCATGTGTGTTCTCTTCACATACCACCTATGGATCCACCAGTGTCATTGCATGTGTGTTATTTTTAGTAACAACAACCAGAGTCATTTTGCATGTGTGTTCTTTTCACATACCACCTATGGATCCACCAGTGTCATTGCATGTGTGTTCTTTTCACTAACAACAACCAGAGTCATTGCATGTGTGTTATTTTCACATACCACCTATGGATCCATCAGTGTCATTGAAATGTGTGTTCTCTACAGAGACCACACATGGATCCACCAGTGTCATTGCATGTGTGTTCTTTTTAGTAACAACAACCAGAGTCATTTTGCATGTGTGTTCTCTTCACATACCACCTATGGATCCACCAGTGTCATTGCATGTGTGTTCTTTTTAGTAACAACAACCAGAGTCATTTTGCATTTGTGTTCTTTTCACATACCACCTATGGATCCACCAGTGTCATTGAATGTGTGCTCTTTTCACAATCCACCTATGGATCCACTAGTGTCATTGCATGTCTGTTCTTTTTAGTAACAACAACCAGAGTCATTGAAATGTGTGTTCTTCTCACATACCACCTATGGATCCACCAGTGTCATTGCATATGTGTTCTTTTTACAATCCACCCATGGATCCACCGGTGTCATTGCATGTGTGTTCTTTTCACTAACAACAACTGGAGTCATTGAATGTGTGTTCTTTTTACTGACAACAACCAGAGTCATTGAAATTTGTGCTCTCTACAGAGACCACACATGGATCCACCAGTGTCATTGCATGTGTGTTCTTTTTAGTAACAACAACCAGAGTCATTTTGCATGTGTGTTCTTTTCACATACCACCTATGGATCCACCAGTGTCATTGCATGTGTGCTCTTTTCACAATCCACCTATGGATCCACCAGTGTCATTGCATGTGTGTTCTTTTTAGTAACAACAACCAGAGTCATTGAAATGTGTGTTCTTCTCACATACCAACTATGGATCCACCAGTGTTATTGCATGTGTGTTCTTTTCACAATCCACCCATGGATCCACCGGTGTCATTGCATGTGTGTTCTTTTCACTAACAACAATTGGAGTCATTGAATGTGTGTTCTTTTTACTAACAACAACCAGAGTCATTGAAATGTGTGCTCTCTACAGAGACCACACATGGATCCACCAGTGTCATTGCATGTTTGTTCTTTTTAGTAACAACAACCAGAGTCATTTTGCATGTGTGTTCTTTTCACATACCACCTATGGATCCACCAGTGTCATTGCATGTGTGTTCTTTTCACAATCCACCCATGGATCCACCAGTGTCATTACATATGTGTTCTTTTTAGTAACAACAACCAGAGTCATTTTGCATGTGTGTTCTCTTCACATACCACCAATGGATCCACCAGTGTCATTGCATGTGTGTTCTTTTCACTAACAACAACCAGAGTCATTGCATGTGTGTTATTTTCACATACCACCTATGGATCCATCAGTGTCATTGAAATGTGTGTTCTCTACAGAGACCACACATGGATCCACCAGTGTCATTGCATGTGTGTTCTTTTTAGTAACAACAACCAGAGTCATTTTGCATGTGTGTTCTCTTCACATACCACCTATGGATCCACCAGTGTCATTGCATGTGTGTTCTTTTTAGTAACAACAACCAGAGTCATTTTGCATGTGTGTTCTTTTCACATACCACCTATGGATCCACCAGTGTCATTGCATGTGTGTTCTTTTCACTAACAACAACCAGAGTCATTGCATGTGTGTTATTTTCACATACCACCTATGGATCCATCAATGTCATTGAAATGTGTGTTCTCTACAGAGACCACACATGGATCCACCAGTGTCATTGCATGTGTGTTCTTTTTAGTAACAACAACCAGAGTCATTGAAATGTGTGTTCTTCTCACATACCAACTATGGATCCACCAGTGTTATTGCATGTGTGTTCTTTTCACAATCCACCCATGGATCCACCGGTGTCATTGCATGTGTGTTCTTTTCACTAACAACAACTGGAGTCATTGAATGTGTGTTCTTTTTACTAACAACAACCAGAGTCATTGAAATGTGTGCTCTCTACAGAGACCACACATGGATCCACCAGTGTCATTGCATGTTTGTTCTTTTTAGTAACAACAACCAGAGTCATTTTGCATGTGTGTTCTTTTCACATACCACCTATGGATCCACCAGTGTCATTGCATGTGTGTTCTTTTCACAATCCACCCATGGATCCACCAGTGTCATTACATATGTGTTCTTTTTAGTAACAACAACCAGAGTCATTTTGCATGTGTGTTCTCTTCACATACCACCAATGGATCCACCAGTGTCATTGCATGTGTGTTCTTTTCACTAACAACAACCAGAGTCATTGCATGTGTGTTATTTTCACATACCACCTATGGATCCATCAGTGTCATTGAAATGTGTGTTCTCTACAGAGACCACACATGGATCCACCAGTGTCATTGCATGTGTGTTCTTTTTAGTAACAACAACCAGAGTCATTTTGCATGTGTGTTCTCTTCACATACCACCTATGGATCCACCAGTGTCATTGCATGTGTGTTATTTTTAGTAACAACAACCAGAGTCATTTTGCATGTGTGTTCTTTTCACATACCACCTATGGATCCACCAGTGTTATTGCATGTGTGTTCTTTTCACTAACAACAACCAGAGTCATTGCATGTGTGTTATTTTCACATACCACCTATGGATCCATCAGTGTCATTGAAATGTGTGTTCTCTACAGAGACCACACATGGATCCACCAGTGTCATTGCATGTGTGTTCTTTTTAGTAACAACAACCAGAGTCATTTTGCATGTGTGTTCTCTTCACATACCACCTATGGATCCACCAGTGTCATTGCATGTGTGTTCTTTTTAGTAACAACAACCAGAGTCATTTTGCATCTGTGTTCTTTTCACATACCACCTATGGATCCACCAGTGTCATTGAATGTGTGCTCTTTTCACAATCCACCTATGGATCCACTAGTGTCATTGCATGTCTGTTCTTTTTAGTAACAACAACCAGAGTCATTGAAATGTGTGTTCTTCTCACATACCACCTATGGATCCACCAGTGTCATTGCATATGTGTTCTTTTTACAATCCACCCATGGATCCACCGGTGTCATTGCATGTGTGTTCTTTTCACTAACAACAACTGGAGTCATTGAATGTGTGTTCTTTTTACTGACAACAACCAGAGTCATTGAAATTTGTGCTCTCTACAGAGACCACACATGGATCCACCAGTGTCATTGCATGTGTGTTCTTTTTAGTAACAACAACCAGAGTCATTTTGCATGTGTGTTCTTTTCACATACCACCTATGGATCCACCAGTGTCATTGCATGTGTGCTCTTTTCACAATCCACCTATGGATCCACCAGTGTCATTGCATGTGTGTTCTTTTTAGTAACAACAACCAGAGTCATTGAAATGTGTGTTCTTCTCACATACCAACTATGGATCCACCAGTGTCATTGCATGTGTGTTCTTTTCACAATCCACCCATGGATCCACCGGTGTCATTGCATGTGTGTTCTTTTCACTAACAACAACTGGAGTCTTTGAATGTGTGTTCTTTTTACTAACAACAACCAGAGTCATTGAAATGTGTGCTCTCTACAGAGACCACACATGGATCCACCAGTGTCATTGCATGTTTGTTCTTTTTAGTAACAACAACCAGAGTCATTTTGCATGTGTGTTCTTTTCACATACCACCTATGGATCCACCAGTGTCATTGCATGTGTGTTCTTTTCACAATCCACCCATGGATCCACCAGTGTCATTACATATGTGTTCTTTTTAGTAACAACAACCAGAGTCATTTTGCATGTGTGTTCTCTTCACATACCACCAATGGATCCACCAGTGTCATTGCATGTGTGTTCTTTTCACTAACAACAACCAGAGTCATTGCATGTGTGTTATTTTCACATACCACCTATGGATCCATCAGTGTCATTGAAATGTGTGTTCTCTACAGAGACCACACATGGATCCACCAGTGTCATTGCATGTGTGTTCTTTTTAGTAACAACAACCAGAGTCATTTTGCATGTGTGTTCTCTTCACATACCACCTATGGATCCACCAGTGTCATTGCATGTGTGTTATTTTTAGTAACAACAACCAGAGTCATTTTGCATGTGTGTTCTTTTCACATACCACCTATGGATCCACCAGTGTCATTGCATGTGTGTTCTTTTCACTAACAACAACCAGAGTCATTGCATGTGTGTTATTTTCACATACCACCTATGGATCCATCAGTGTCATTGAAATGTGTGTTCTCTACAGAGACCACACATGGATCCACCAGTGTCATTGCATGTGTGTTCTTTTTAGTAACAACAACCAGAGTCATTTTGCATGTGTGTTCTCTTCACATACCACCTATGGATCCACCAGTGTCATTGCATGTGTGTTCTTTTTAGTAACAACAACCAGAGTCATTTTGCATTTGTGTTCTTTTCACATACCACCTATGGATCCACCAGTGTCATTGAATGTGTGCTCTTTTCACAATCCACCTATGGATCCACTAGTGTCATTGCATGTCTGTTCTTTTTAGTAACAACAACCAGAGTCATTGAAATGTGTGTTCTTCTCACATACCACCTATGGATCCACCAGTGTCATTGCATATGTGTTCTTTTTACAATCCACCCATGGATCCACCGGTGTCATTGCATGTGTGTTCTTTTCACTAACAACAACTGGAGTCATTGAATGTGTGTTCTTTTTACTGACAACAACCAGAGTCATTGAAATTTGTGCTCTCTACAGAGACCACACATGGATCCACCAGTGTCATTGCATGTGTGTTCTTTTTAGTAACAACAACCAGAGTCATTTTGCATGTGTGTTCTTTTCACATACCACCTATGGATCCACCAGTGTCATTGCATGTGTGCTCTTTTCACAATCCACCTATGGATCCACCAGTGTCATTGCATGTGTGTTCTTTTTAGTAACAACAACCAGAGTCATTGAAATGTGTGTTCTTCTCACATACCAACTATGGATCCACCAGTGTTATTGCATGTGTGTTCTTTTCACAATCCACCCATGGATCCACCGGTGTCATTGCATGTGTGTTCTTTTCACTAACAACAATTGGAGTCATTGAATGTGTGTTCTTTTTACTAACAACAACCAGAGTCATTGAAATGTGTGCTCTCTACAGAGACCACACATGGATCCACCAGTGTCATTGCATGTTTGTTCTTTTTAGTAACAACAACCAGAGTCATTTTGCATGTGTGTTCTTTTCACATACCACCTATGGATCCACCAGTGTCATTGCATGTGTGTTCTTTTCACAATCCACCCATGGATCCACCAGTGTCATTACATATGTGTTCTTTTTAGTAACAACAACCAGAGTCATTTTGCATGTGTGTTCTCTTCACATACCACCAATGGATCCACCAGTGTCATTGCATGTGTGTTCTTTTCACTAACAACAACCAGAGTCATTGCATGTGTGTTATTTTCACATACCACCTATGGATCCATCAGTGTCATTGAAATGTGTGTTCTCTACAGAGACCACACATGGATCCACCAGTGTCATTGCATGTGTGTTCTTTTTAGTAACAACAACCAGAGTCATTTTGCATGTGTGTTCTCTTCACATACCACCTATGGATCCACCAGTGTCATTGCATGTGTGTTCTTTTTAGTAACAACAACCAGAGTCATTTTGCATGTGTGTTCTTTTCACATACCACCTATGGATCCACCAGTGTCATTGCATGTGTGTTCTTTTCACTAACAACAACCAGAGTCATTGCATGTGTGTTATTTTCACATACCACCTATGGATCCATCAATGTCATTGAAATGTGTGTTCTCTACAGAGACCACACATGGATCCACCAGTGTCATTGCATGTGTGTTCTTTTTAGTAACAACAACCAGAGTCATTGAAATGTGTGTTCTTCTCACATACCAACTATGGATCCACCAGTGTTATTGCATGTGTGTTCTTTTCACAATCCACCCATGGATCCACCGGTGTCATTGCATGTGTGTTCTTTTCACTAACAACAACTGGAGTCATTGAATGTGTGTTCTTTTTACTAACAACAACCAGAGTCATTGAAATGTGTGCTCTCTACAGAGACCACACATGGATCCACCAGTGTCATTGCATGTTTGTTCTTTTTAGTAACAACAACCAGAGTCATTTTGCATGTGTGTTCTTTTCACATACCACCTATGGATCCACCAGTGTCATTGCATGTGTGTTCTTTTCACAATCCACCCATGGATCCACCAGTGTCATTACATATGTGTTCTTTTTAGTAACAACAACCAGAGTCATTTTGCATGTGTGTTCTCTTCACATACCACCAATGGATCCACCAGTGTCATTGCATGTGTGTTCTTTTCACTAACAACAACCAGAGTCATTGCATGTGTGTTATTTTCACATACCACCTATGGATCCATCAGTGTCATTGAAATGTGTGTTCTCTACAGAGACCACACATGGATCCACCAGTGTCATTGCATGTGTGTTCTTTTTAGTAACAACAACCAGAGTCATTTTGCATGTGTGTTCTCTTCACATACCACCTATGGATCCACCAGTGTCATTGCATGTGTGTTCTTTTTAGTAACAACAACCAGAGTCATTTTGCATGTGTGTTCTTTTCACATACCACCTATGGATCCACCAGTGTCATTGCATGTGTGTTCTTTTCACTAACAACAACCAGAGTCATTGCATGTGTGTTATTTTCACATACCACCTATGGATCCATCAATGTCATTGAAATGTGTGTTCTCTACAGAGACCACACATGGATCCACCAGTGTCATTGCATGTGTGTTCTTTTTAGTAACAACAACCAGAGTCATTTTGCATGTGTGTTCTTTTCACATACCACCTATGGATCCACCAGTGTCATTGCATGTGTGTTCTTTTTAGTAACAACAACCAGAGTCATTTTGCATGTGTGTTCTTTTCACATACCACCTATGGATCCACCAGTGTCATTGCATGTGTGTTCTTTTCACATACAACAACCAGAGTCATTGCATGTGTGTTCTTTTCACATACCACCTATGGATCCACCAGTGTCATTGAAATGTGTGTTCTCTACAGAGACCAGACATGGATCGACCAGTGTCATTGCATGTGTGTTCTTTTTAGTAACAACAACCAGAGTCATTTTGCATGTGTGTTCTTTTCACATACCACCTATGGATCCACCAGTGTCATTGCATGTGTGCTCTTTTCACAATCCACCTATGGATCCACCAGTGTCATTGCATGTGTGTTCTTTTTAGTAACAACAACCAGAGTCATTGAAATGTGTGTTCTTCTCACATACCAACTATGGATCCACCAGTGTCATTGCATGTGTGTTCTTTTCACAATCCACCCATGGATCCACCGGTGTCATTGCATGTGTGTTCTTTTCACTAACAACAACTGGAGTCATTGAATGTGTGTTCTTTTTACTAACAACAACCAGAGTCATTGAAATGTGTGCTCTCTACAGAGACCACACATGGATCCACCAGTGTCATTGCATGTTTGTTCTTTTTAGTAACAACAACCAGAGTCATTTTGCATGTGTGTTCTTTTCACATACCACCTATGGATCCACCAGTGTCATTGCATGTGTGTTCTTTTCACAATCCACCCATGGATCCACCAGTATCATTACATATGTGTTCTTTTTAGTAACAACAACCAGAGTCATTTTGCATGTGTGTTCTCTTCACATACCACCAATGGATCCACCAGTGTCATTGCATGTGTGTTCTTTTCACTAACAACAACCAGAGTCATTGCATGTGTGTTATTTTCACATACCACCTATGGATCCATCAGTGTCATTGAAATGTGTGTTCTCTATAGAGACCACACATGGATCCACCAGTGTCATTGCATGTGTGTTCTTTTTAGTAACAACAACCAGAGTCATTTTGCATGTGTGTTCTCTTCACATACCACCTATGGATCCACCAGTGTCATTGCATGTGTGTTCTTTTTAGTAACAACAACCAGAGTCATTTTGCATGTGTGTTCTTTTCACATACCACCTATGGATCCACCAGTGCCATTGCATGTGTGTTCTTTTCACTAACAACAACCAGAGTCATTGCATGTGTGTTATTTTCACATACCACCTATGGATCCATCAATGTCATTGAAATGTGTGTTCTCTACAGAGACCACACATGGATCCACCAGTGTCATTGCATGTGTGTTCTTTTTAGTAACAACAACTAGAGTCATTTTGCATGTGTGTTCTTTTCACATACCACCTATGGATCCACCAGTGTCATTGCATGTGTGTTCTTTTTAGTAACAACAACCAGAGTCATTTTGCATGTGTGTTCTTTTCACATACCACCTATGGATCCACCAGTGTCATTGCATGTGTGTTCTTTTCACATACAACAACCAGAGTCATTGCATGTGTGTTCTTTTCACATACCACCTATGGATCCACCAGTGTCATTGAAATGTGTGTTCTCTACAGAGACCACACATGGATCCACCAGTGTCATTGCATGTGTGTTCTTTTTAGTAACAACAACCAGAGTCATTTTGCATGTGTGTTCTTTTCACATACCACCTATGGATCCACCAGTGTAATTGCATGTGTGCTCTTTTCACAATCCACCTATGGATCCACCAGTGTCATTGCATGTGTGTTCTTTTTAGTAACAACAACCAGAGTCATTGAAATGTGTGTTCTTCTCACATACCAACTATGGATCCACCAGTGTTATTGCATGTGTGTTCTTTTCACAATCCACCCATGGATCCACCGGTGTCATTGCATGTGTGTTCTTTTCACTAACAACAACTGGAGTCATTGAATGTGTGTTCTTTTTACTAACAACAACCAGAGTCATTGAAATGTGTGCTCTCTACAGAGACCACACATGGATCCACCAGTGTCATTGCATGTTTGTTCTTTTTAGTAACAACAACCAGAGTCATTTTGCATGTGTGTTCTTTTCACATACCACCTATGGATCCACCAGTGTCATTGCATGTGTGTTCTTTTCACAATCCACCCATGGATCCACCAGTGTCATTACATATGTGTTCTTTTTAGTAACAACAACCAGAGTCATTTTGCATGTGTGTTCTCTTCACATACCACCAATGGATCCACCAGTGTCATTGCATGTGTGTTCTTTTCACTAACAACAACCAGAGTCATTGCATGTGTGTTATTTTCACATACCACCTATGGATCCATCAGTGTCATTGAAATGTGTGTTCTCTACAGAGACCACACATGGATCCACCAGTGTCATTGCATGTGTGTTCTTTTTAGTAACAACAACCAGAGTCATTTTGCATGTGTGTTCTCTTCACATACCACCTATGGATCCACCAGTGTCATTGCATGTGTGTTCTTTTTAGTAACAACAACCAGAGTCATTTTGCATGTGTGTTCTTTTCACATACCACCTATGGATCCACCAGTGTCATTGCATGTGTGTTCTTTTCACTAACAACAACCAGAGTCATTGCATGTGTGTTATTTTCACATACCACCTATGGATCCATCAATGTCATTGAAATGTGTGTTCTCTACAGAGACCACACATGGATCCACCAGTGTCATTGCATGTGTGTTCTTTTTAGTAACAACAACCAGAGTCATTTTGCATGTGTGTTCTTTTCACATACCACCTATGGATCCACCAGTGTCATTGCATGTGTGTTCTTTTTAGTAACAACAACCAGAGTCATTTTGCATGTGTGTTCTTTTCACATACCACCTATGGATCCACCAGTGTCATTGCATGTGTGTTCTTTTCACATACAACAACCAGAGTCATTGCATGTGTGTTCTTTTCACATACCACCTATGGATCCACCAGTGTCATTGAAATGTGTGTTCTCTACAGAGACCAGACATGGATCGACCAGTGTCATTGTATGTGTGTTCTTTTTAGTAACAACAACCAGAGTCATTTTGCATGTGTGTTCTTTTCACATACCACCTATGGATCCACCAGTGTCATTGCATGTGTGCTCTTTTCACAATCCACCTATGGATCCACCAGTGTCATTGCATGTGTGTTCTTTTTAGTAACAACAACCAGAGTCATTGAAATGTGTGTTCTTCTCACATACCAACTATGGATCCACCAGTGTCATTGCATGTGTGTTCTTTTCACAATCCACCCATGGATCCACCGGTGTCATTGCATGTGTGTTCTTTTCACTAACAACAACTGGAGTCATTGAATGTGTGTTCTTTTTACTAACAACAACCAGAGTCATTGAAATGTGTGCTCTCTACAGAGACCACACATGGATCCACCAGTGTCATTGCATGTTTGTTCTTTTTAGTAACAACAACCAGAGTCATTTTGCATGTGTGTTCTTTTCACATACCACCTATGGATCCACCAGTGTCATTGCATGTGTGTTCTTTTCACAATCCACCCATGGATCCACCAGTATCATTACATATGTGTTCTTTTTAGTAACAACAACCAGAGTCATTTTGCATGTGTGTTCTCTTCACATACCACCAATGGATCCACCAGTGTCATTGCATGTGTGTTCTTTTCACTAACAACAACCAGAGTCATTGCATGTGTGTTATTTTCACATACCACCTATGGATCCATCAGTGTCATTGAAATGTGTGTTCTCTATAGAGACCACACATGGATCCACCAGTGTCATTGCATGTGTGTTCTTTTTAGTAACAACAACCAGAGTCATTTTGCATGTGTGTTCTCTTCACATACCACCTATGGATCCACCAGTGTCATTGCATGTGTGTTCTTTTTAGTAACAACAACCAGAGTCATTTTGCATGTGTGTTCTTTTCACATACCACCTATGGATCCACCAGTGCCATTGCATGTGTGTTCTTTTCACTAACAACAACCAGAGTCATTGCATGTGTGTT
The DNA here is from genome assembly GCA_916181665.1 of Avena sativa. NCBI lineage: Eukaryota > Viridiplantae > Streptophyta > Magnoliopsida > Poales > Poaceae > Avena > Avena sativa. Next base: position 359,594,591 of record OV702290.1, on the reverse strand, counting down.
ATTTTCACATACCACCTATGGATCCATCAATGTCATTGAAATGTGTGTTCTCTACAGAGACCACACATGGATCCACCAGTGTCATTGCATGTGTGTTCTTTTTAGTAACAACAACTAGAGTCATTTTGCATGTGTGTTCTTTTCACATACCACCTATGGATCCACCAGTGTCATTGCATGTGTGTTCTTTTTAGTAACAACAACCAGAGTCATTTTGCATGTGTGTTCTTTTCACATACCACCTATGGATCCACCAGTGTCATTGCATGTGTGTTCTTTTCACATACAACAACCAGAGTCATTGCATGTGTGTTCTTTTCACATACCACCTATGGATCCACCAGTGTCATTGAAATGTGTGTTCTCTACAGAGACCACACATGGATCCACCAGTGTCATTGCATGTGTGTTCTTTTTAGTAACAACAACCAGAGTCATTTTGCATGTGTGTTCTTTTCACATACCACCTATGGATCCACCAGTGTAATTGCATGTGTGCTCTTTTCACAATCCACCTATGGATCCACCAGTGTCATTGCATGTGTGTTCTTTTTAGTAACAACAACCAGAGTCATTGAAATGTGTGTTCTTCTCACATTCCAACTATGGATCCACCAGTGTCATTGCATGTGTGTTCTTTTCACAATCCACCCATGGATCCACCGGTGTCATTGCATGTGTGTTCTTTTCACTAACAACAACTGGAGTCATTGAATGTGTGTTCTTTTTACTAACAACAACCAGAGTCATTGAAATGTGTGCTCTCGACAGAGACCACACATGGATCCGCCAGTGTCATTGCATGTGTGTTCTTTTTAGTAACAACAACCAGAGTCATTTTGCATGTGTGTTCTTTTCACATACCACCTATGGATCCACCAGTGTCATTGCATGTGTGTTCTTTTCACAATCCACCCATGGATCCACCAATGTCATTACATGTGTGTTCTTTTTAGTAACAACAACCAGAGTCATTTTGCATGTGTGTTCTCTTCACATACCACCTATGGATCCACCAGTGTCATTGCATGTGTGTTCTTTTCACTAACAACAACTAGAGTCATTGCATGTGTGTTATTTTCACATACCACCTATGGATCCATCAGTGTCATTGAAATGTGTGTTCTCTACAGAGACCACACATGGATCCACGAGTGTCATTGCATGTGTGTTCTTTTTAGTAACAACAACCAGAGTCATTTTGCATGTGTGTTCTTTTCACATACCACCTATGGATCCACCAGTGTCATTGAATGTGTGCTCTTTTCACAATCCACCTATGGATCCACTAGTGTCATTGCATGTCTGTTCTTTTTAGTAACAACAACCAGAGTCATTGAAATGTGTTTTCTTCTAAAATACCACCTATGGATCCACTAGTGTCATTGCATATGTGTTCTTTTTACAATCCACCCATGGATCCACCGGTGTCATTGCATGTGTGTTCTTTTCACTAAGAACAACTGGAGTCATTGAATGTGTGTTCTTTTTACTAACAACAACCAGAGTCATTGAAATTTGTGCTCTCTACAGAGACCACACATGGATCCACCAGTGTCATTGCATGTGTGTTCTTTTTAGTAACAACAATCAGAGTCATTTTGCATGTGTGTTCTTTTCACATACCACCTATGGATCCACCAGTGTCATTGAATGTGTGCTCTTTTCACAATCCACCTATGGATCCACTAGTGTCATTGCATGTCTGTTCTTTTTAGTAACAACAACCAGAGTCATTGAAATGTGTGTTCTTCTCACATACCACCTATGGATCCACCAGTGTCATTGCGTATGTGTTCTTTTTACAATCCACCCATGGATCCACCGGTGTCATTGCATGTGTGTTCTTTTCACTAACAACAACTGGAGTCATTGAATGTGTGTTCTATTTACTGACAACAACCAGAGTCATTGAAATTTGTGCTCTCTATAGAGACCACACATGGATCCACCAGTGTCATTGCATGTGTGTTCTTTTTAGTAACAACAACCAGAGTCATTTTGCATGTGTGTTCTTTTCACATACCACCTATGGATCCACCAGTGTCATTGCATGTGTGCTCTTTTCACAATCCACCTATGGATCCACCAGTGTCATTGCATGTGTGTTCTTTTTAGTTACAACAACCAGAGTCATTGAAATGTGTGTTCTTCTCACATGCCAACTATGGATCCACCAGTGTCATTGCATGTGTGTTCTTTTCACAATCCACCCATGGATCCACCGGTGTCATTGCATGTGTGTTCTTTTCACTAACAACAACTGGAGTCATTGAATGTGTGTTCTTTTTACTAACAACAACCAGAGTCATTGAAATGTGTGCTCTCTACAGAGACCACACATGGATCCACCAGTGTCATTGCATGTTTGTTCTTTTTAGTAACAACAACTAGAGTCATTTTGCATGTGTGTTCTTTTCACATACCACCTATGGATCCACCAGTGTCATTGCATGTGTGTTCTTTTCACAATCCACCCATGGATCCACCAGTGTCATTACATATGTGTTCTTTTTAGTAACAACAACCAGAGTCATTTTGCATGTGTGTTCTCTTCACATACCACCTATGGATCCACCAGTGTCATTGCATGTGTGTTCTTTTCACTAACAACAACTAGAGTCATTGCATGTGTGTTATTTTCACATACCACCTATGGATCCATCAGTGTCATTGAAATGTGTGTTCTCTACAGAGACCACACATGGATCCACGAGTGTCATTGCATGTGTGTTCTTTTTAGTAACAACAACCAGAGTCATTTTGCATGTGTGTTCTTTTCACATACCACCTATGGATCCACCAGTGTCATTGAATGTGTGCTCTTTTCACAATCCACCTATGGATCCACTAGTGTCATTGCATGTCTGTTCTTTTTAGTAACAACAACCAGAGTCATTGAAATGTGTTTTCTTCTAAAATACCACCTATGGATCCACTAGTGTCATTGCATATGTGTTCTTTTTACAATCCACCCATGGATCCACCGGTGTCATTGCATGTGTGTTCTTTTCACTAAGAACAACTGGAGTCATTGAATGTGTGTTCTTTTTACTAACAACAACCAGAGTCATTGAAATTTGTGCTCTCTACAGAGACCACAAATGGATCCACCAGTGTCATTGCATGTGTGTTCTTTTTAGTAACAACAATCAGAGTCATTTTGCATGTGTGTTCTTTTCACATACCACCTATGGATCCACCAGTGTCATTGAATGTGTGCTCTTTTCACAATCCACCTATGGATCCACTAGTGTCATTGCATGTCTGTTCTTTTTAGTAACAACAACCAGAGTCATTGAAATGTGTGTTCTTCTCACATACCACCTATGGATCCACCAGTGTCATTGCGTATGTGTTCTTTTTACAATCCACCCATGGATCCACCGGTGTCATTGCATGTGTGTTCTTTTCACTAACAACAACTGGAGTCATTGAATGTGTGTTCTATTTACTGACAACAACCAGAGTCATTGAAATTTGTGCTCTCTACAGAGACCACACATGGATCCACCAGTGTCATTGCATGTGTGTTCTTTTTAGTAACAACAACCAGAGTCATTTTGCATGTGTGTTCTTTTCACATACCACCTATGGATCCACCAGTGTCATTGCATGTGTGCTCTTTTCACAATCCACCTATGGATCCACCAGTGTCATTGCATGTGTGTTCTTTTTAGTTACAACAACCAGAGTCATTGAAATGTGTGTTCTTCTCACATACCAACTATGGATCCACCAGTGTCATTGCATGTGTGTTCTTTTCACAATCCACCCATGGATCCACCGGTGTCATTGCATGTGTGTTCTTTTCACTAACAACAACTGGAGTCATTGAATGTGTGTTCTTTTTACTAACAACAACCAGAGTCATTGAAATGTGTGCTCTCTACAGAGACCACACATGGATCCACCAGTGTCATTGCATGTTTGTTCTTTTTAGTAACAACAACTAGAGTCATTTTGCATGTGTGTTCTTTTCACATACCACCTATGGATCCACCAGTGTCATTGCATGTGTGTTCTTTTCACAATCCACCCATGGATCCACCAGTGTCATTACATATGTGTTCTTTTTAGTAACAACAACCAGAGTCATTTTGCATGTGTGTTCTCTTCACATACCACCAATGGATCCACCAGTGTCATTGCATGTGTGTTCTTTTCACTAACAACAACCAGAGTCATTGCATGTGTGATATTTTCACATACCACCTATGGATCCATCAATGTCATTGAAATGTGTGTTCTCTATAGAGACCACACATGGATCCACCAGTGTCATTGCATGTGTGTTCTTTTTAGTAACAACAACCAGAGTCATTTTGCATGTGTGTTCTCTTCACATACCACCTATGGATCCACCAGTGTCATTGCATGTGTGTTCTTTTTAGTAACAACAACCAGAGTCATTTTGCATGTGTGTTCTTTTCACATACCACCTATGGATCCACCAGTGTCATTGCATGTGTGTTCTTTTCACATACAACAACCAGAGTCATTGCATGTGTGTTCTTTTCACATACCACCTATGGATCCACCAGTGTCATTGAAATGTGTGTTCTCTAAAGAGACCACACATGGATCCACCTGTGTCATTGCATGTGTGTTCTTTTTAGTAACAACAACCAGAGTCATTTTGCATGTGTGTTCTTTTCACATACCACCTATGGATCCACCAGTGTCATTGCATGTGTGCTCTTTTCACAATCCACCTATGGATCCACCAGTGTCATTGCATGTGTGTTCTTTTTAGTAACAACAACCAGAGTCATTGAAATGTGTGTTCTTCTCACATACCAACTATGGATCCACCAGTGTCATTGCATGTGTGTTCTTTTCACAATCCACCCATGGATCCACCGGTGTCATTGCATGTGTGTTCTTTTCACTAACAACAACTGGAGTCATTGAATGTGTGTTCTTTTTACTAACAACAACCAGAGTCATTGAAATGTGTGCTCTCTACAGAGACCACACATGGATCCACCAGTGTCATTGCATGTGTGTTCTTTTTAGTAACAACAACCAGAGTCATTTTGCATGTGTGTTCTTTTCACATACCACCTATGGATCCACCAGTGTCATTGCATGTGTGTTCTTTTCACAATCCACCCATGGATCCACCAATGTCATTACATGTGTGTTCTTTTTAGTAACAACAACCAGAGTCATTTTGCATGTGTGTTCTCTTCACATAGCACCTATGGATCCACCAGTGTCATTGCATGTGTGTTCTTTTCACTAACAACAACTAGAGTCATTGCATGTGTGTTATTTTCACATACCACCTATGGATCCATCAGTGTCATTGAAATGTGTGTTCTCTACAGAGACCACACATGGATCCACGAGTGTCATTGCATGTGTGTTCTTTTTAGTAACAACAACCAGAGTCATTTTGCATATGTGTTCTTTTCACATACCACCTATGGATCCACCAGTGTCATTGAATGTGTGCTCTTTTCACAATCCACCTATGGATCCACTAGTGTCATTGCATGTCTGTTCTTTTTAGTAACAACAACCAGAGTCATTGAAATGTGTTTTCTTCTCACATACCACCTATGGATCCACCGGTGTCATTGCATGTGTGTTCTTTTCACTAACAACAACTGGAGTCATTGAATGTGTGTTCTTTTTACTAACAACAACCAGAGTCATTGAAATTTGTGCTCTCTACAGAGACCACACATGGATCCACCAGTGTCATTGCATGTGTGTTCTTTTTAGTAACAACAACCAGAGTCATTTTGCATGTGTGTTCTTTTCACATACCACCTATGGATCCACCAGTGTCATTGCATGTGTGCTCTTTTCACAATCCACCTATGGATCCACCAGTGTCATTGCATGTGTGTTCTTTTTAGTAACAACAACCAGAGTCATTGAAATGTGTGTTCTTCTCACATACCAACTATGGATCCACCAGTGTCATTGCATGTGTGTTCTTTTCACAATCCACCCATGGATCCACCGGTGTCATTGCATGTGTGTTCTTTTCACTAACAACAACTGGAGTCATTGAATGTGTGTTCTTTTTACTAACAACAACCAGAGTCATTGAAATGTGTGCTCTCTACAGAGACCACACATGGATCCACCAGTGTCATTGCATGTGTGTTCTTTTTAGTAACAACAACCAGAGTCATTTTACATGTGTGTTGTTTTCACATACCACCTATGGATCCACCAGTGTCCTTGCATGTGTGTTCTTTTCACAATCCAACCATGGATCCACCAATGTCATTACATGTGTGTTCTTTTTAGTAACAACAACCAGAGTCATTTTGCATGTGTGTTCTCTTCACATACCACCTATGGATCCACCAGTGTCATTGCATGTGTGTTCTTTTCACTAACAACAACTAGAGTCATTGCATGTGTGTTATTTTCACATACCACCTATGGATCCATCAGTGTCATTGAAATGTGTGTTCTCTACAGAGACCACACATGGATCCACGAGTGTCATTGCATGTGTGTTATTTTTAGTAACAACAACCAGAGTCATTTTGCATGTGTGTTCTTTTCACATACCACCTATGGATCCACCAGTGTCATTGAATGTGTGCTCTTTTCACAATCCACCTATGGATCCACTAGTGTCATTGCATGTCTGTTCTTTTTAGTAACAACAACCAGAGTCATTGAATTGTGTTTTCTTCTCACATACCACCTATGGATCCACCAGTGTCATTGCATATGTGTTCTTTTTACAATCCACCCATGGATCCACCGGTGTCATTGCATGTGTGTTCTTTTCACTAACAACAACTGGAGTCATCGAATGTGTGTTCTTTTTACTAACAACAACTAGAGTCATTGAGTTTTGTGCTCTCTACAGAGACCACACATGGATACACCAGTGTCATTGCATGTGTGTTCTTTTTAGTAACAACAACCAGAGTCATTTTGCATGTGTGTTCTTTTCACATACCACCTATGGATCCACCAGTGTCATTTTGAATGTGTGCTCTTTTCACAATCCACCTATGGATCCACCAGTGTCATTTCATGTGTGTTCTTTTTAGTAACAACAACCAGAGTCATTGAAATGTGTGTTCTTCTCACATACCAACTATGGATCCACCAGTGTCATTGCATGTGTGTTCTTTTCACAATCCACCCATGGATCCACCGGTGTCATTGCATGTGTGTTCTTTTCACTAACAACAACTGGAGTCATTGAATGTGTGTTCTTTTTACTAACAACAACCAGAGTCATTGAAATGTGTGCTCTCTACAGAGACCACACATGGATCCACCAGTGTCATTGCATGTTTGTTCCTTTTAGTAACAACAACCAGAGTCATTTTGCATGTGTGTTCTTTTCACATACCACCTATGGATCCACCAGTGTCATTGCATGTGTGTTCTTTTCACAATCCACCCATGGATCCACCAGTGTCATTACATATGTGTTCTTTTTAGTAACAACAACCAGATTCATTTTGCATGTGTGTTCTCTTCACATACCACCAATGGATCCACCAGTGTCATTGCATGTGTGTTCTTTTCACTAACAACAACCAGAGTCATTGCATGTGTGTTATTTTCACATACCACCTATGGATCCATCAGTGTCATTGAAATGTGTGTTCTCTACAGAGACCACACATGGATCCACCAGTGTCATTGCATGTGTGTTCTTTTTAGTAACAACCAGAGTCATTTTGCATGTGTGTTCTTTTCACATACCACCTATGGATCCCCCAGTGTCATTGAATGTGTGCTCTTTTCACAATCCACATATGGATCCACTAGTGTCATTGCATGTCTGTTCTTTTTAGTAACAACAACCAGAGTCATTGAAATGTGTGTTCTTCTCACATACCACCTATGGATCCACCAGTGTCATTGCATATGTGTTCTTTTTACAATCCACCCATGGATCCACAAGTGTCATTGCATGTGTGTTCTTTTCACTAACAACAACTGGAGTCATTGAATGTGTGTTCTTTTTACTAACAACAACCAGAGTCATTGAAATTTGTGCTCTCTACAGAGACCACACATGGATCCACCAGTGTCATTGCATGTGTGTTCTTTTTAGTAACAACAACCAGAGTCATTGAAATGTGTGTTCTTCTCACATACCACCTATGGATCCACCAGTGTCATTGCATATGTGTTCTTTTTACAATCCACCCATGGATCCACCGGTGTCATTGCATGTCTGTTCTTTTTAGTAACAACAACCAGAGTCATTGAAATGTGTTTTCTTCTCACATACCACCTATGGATCCACCAGATTCATTGCATATGTGTTCTTTTTACAATCCACCCATGGATCCACCGGTGTCATTGCATGTGTGTTCTTTTCACTAACAACAACTGGAGTCATTGAATGTGTGTTCTTCTTACTGACAACAACCAGAGTCATTGAAATTTGTGCTCTCTACAGAGACCACACATGGATCCACCAGTGTCATTGCATGTGTGTTCTTTTTAGTAACAACAACCAGAGTCATTTTGCATGTGTGTTCTTTTCACATACCACCTATGGATCCACCAGTGTCATTGCATGTGTGCTCTTTTCACAATCCACCTATGGATCCACCAGTGTCATTGCATGTGTGTTCTTTTTAGTAACAACAACCATAGTCATTGAAATGTGTGTTCTTCTCACATACCAACTATGGATCCACCAGTGTCATTGCATGTGTGTTCTTTTCACAATCCACCCATGGATCCACCGGTGTCATTGCATGTGTGTTCTTTTCACTAACAACAACTGGAGTCATTGAATGTGTGTTCTTTTTACTAACAACAACCAGAGTCATTGACATGTGTGCTCTCTACAGAGACCACACATGGATCCACCACTGTCATTGCATGTTTGTTCTTTTTAGTAACAACAACCAGAGTCATTTTGCATGTGTGTTCTTTTCACATACCACCTATGGATCCACCAGTGTCATTGCATGTGTGTTCTTTTCACAATCCACCCATGGATCCACCAGTGTCATTACATATGTGTTCTTTTTAGTAACAACAACCAGAGTCATTTTGCATGTGTGTTCTCTTCACATACCACCAATGGATCCACCAGTGTCATTGCATGTGTGTTCTTTTCACTAACAACAACCAGAGTCATTGCATGTGTGTTATTTTCACATACCACCTATGGATCCATCAGTGTCATTGAAATGTGTGTTCTCTACAGAGACCACACATGGATCCACCAGTGTCATTGCATGTGTGTTCTTTTTAGTAACAACAACCAGAGTCATTTTGCATGTGTGTTCTTTTCACATACCACCTATGGATCCCCTAGTGTCATTGAATGTGTGCTCTTTTCACAATCCACATATGGATCCACTAGTGTCATTGCATGTCTGTTCTTTTTAGTAACAACAACCAGAGTCATTGAAATGTGTGTTCTTCTCACATACCACCTATGGATCCACCAGTGTCATTGCATATGTGTTCTTTTTACAATCCACCCATGGATCCACCGGTGTCATTGCATGTGTGTTCTTTTCACTAACAACAACTGGAGTCATTGAATGTGTGTTCTTTTTACTAACAACAACCAGAGTCATTGAAATTTGTGCTCTCTACAAAGATCACACATGGATCCACCAGTGTCATTGCATGTGTGTTCTTTTTAGTAACAACAACCAGAGTCATTGAAATGTGTGTTCTTCTCACATACCACCTATGGATCCACCAGTGTCATTGCATATGTGTTCTTTTTACAATCCACCCATGGATCCACCGGTGTCATTGCATGTGTGTTCTTTTCACTAACAACAACTAGAGTCATTGAATGTGCGTTCTTTTTACTAACAACAACCAGAGTCATTGAAATGTGTTCTCTCTACAGAGACCACACATGGATCCACCAGAGTCATTGCATGTGTGTTCTTTTTGTAACAACAACCAGAGTCATTTTGCATGTGTGTTCTTTTCACATACCACCTATGGATCCACCAGTGTCATTGCATGTGTGTTCTTTTCACAATCCACCCATGGATCCACCAATGTCATTACATGTGTGTTCTTTCTAGTAACAACAACCAGAGTCATTTTGCATGTGTGTTCTCTTCACATACCACCTATGGATCCACCAGTGTCATTTCATGTGTGTTCTTTTTAGTAACAACAACTAGAGTCATTTTGCATGTGTGTTCTTTTCACATACCACTTATGGATCCACCAGTGTCATTGCATGTGTGTTCTTTTCACAATCCACCCATGGATCCACAAGTGTCATTGCATATGTGTCCTTTTAGTAACAACAACCAGAGTCATTTTGCATTGTGTGTTCTTTTCACATACCACCTATGGATCCACCAGTGTCATTGCATGTGTGTTCTTTTCACATACAACAACCAGAGTCATTGCATGTGTGTTCTTTTCACATACCACCTATGGATCCACCGGTGTCATTGAAATGTGTGTTCTCTACAGAGACCACACATGGATCCACCAATGTCATTGCATGTGTGTTCTTTTTAGTAACAACAACCAGAGTCATTTTGCATGTGTGTTCTTTTCACATACCACCTATGGATCCACCAGTGTCATTGCATGTGTGCTCTTTTCATAATCCACCTATGGATCCACCAGTGTCATTGCATGTGTGTTCTTTTTAGTAACAACAAGCAGAGTCATTGAAATGTGTGTTCTTCTCACATACCAACTATGGATCCACCAGTGTCATTGCATGTGTGTTCTTTTCACAATCCACCCATGGATCCATCGGTGTCATTGCATGTGTGTTCTTTTCACTAACAACAACTGGAGTCATTGAATGTGTGTTCTTTTTACTAACAACAACCAGAGTCATTGAAATGTGTGCTCTCTACAGAGACCACACATGGATCCACTAGTGTCATTGCATGTGTGTTCTTTTTAGTAACAACAACCAGAGTCATTTTGCATGTGTGTTCTTTTCACATACCACCTATGGATCCACCAGTGTCATTGCATGTGTGTTCTTTTCACATACAACAACCAGAGTCATTGCATGTGTGTTCTTTTCACATACCACCTATGGATCCACCAGTGTCATTGAAATGTGTGTTCTCTACAGAGACCACACATGGATCCACCAGTGTCATTGCATGTGTGTTCTTTTTAGTAACAACAACCAGAGTCATTTTGCACGTGTGTTCTTTTCACATACCACCTATGGATCCCCAAGTGTCATTGAATGTGTGCTCTTTTCACAATCCACCTATGGATCCACTAGTGTCATTGCATGTCTGTTCTTTTTAGTAACAACAACCAGAGTCATTGAAATGTGTGTTCTTCTCACATACCACCTATGGATCCACCAGTGTCATTGCATATGTGTTCTTTTTACAATCCACCCATGGATCCACCGGTGTCGTTGCATGTGTGTTCTTTTCACTAACAACAACTGGAGTCATTGAATGTGTGTTCTTTTTACTAACAACAACCAGAGTCATTGAAATTTGTGCTCTCTACAGAGACCACACATGGATCCACCAGTGTCATTGCATGTGTGTTCTTTTTAGTAACAACAACCAGAGTCATTTTGCATGTGTGTTCTTTTCACATACCACCTATGGATCCACCAGTGTCATTGCATGTGTGTTCTTTTCACAATCCACCCATGGATCCACCAGTGTCATTACATATGTGTTCTTTTAGTAGCAACAACCAGAGTCATTTTGCATGTGTGTTCTCTTCACATACCACCAATGGATCCACCAGTGTCATCGCATCTGTGTTCTTTTCACTAACAACAACCAGAGTCATTGCATGTGTGTTATTTTCACATACCACCTATGGATCCACTAGTGTCATTGAAATGTGTGTTCTCTACACAGACCACACATGGATCCACCAGTGTCATTGCATGTGTGTTCTTTTTAGTAACAACAACCAGAGTCATTTTTCATGTGTGTTCTTTTCACATACCACCTATGGATCCACCAGTGTCATTGCATGTGTGCTCTTTTCACAATCCACCTATGGATCCACCAGTGTCATTGCATGTGTGTTCTTTTTAGTAACAACAATCAGAGTCATTGAAATGTGTGTTCTTCTGACATACCACCTATGGATCCACCAGTGTCATTGCATATGTGTTCTTTTTAAAATCCACCCATGGATCCACCGGTGTCATTGCATGTGTGTTCTTTTCACTAACAACAACTGGAGTCATTGAATGTGTGTTCTTTTTACTAACAATAACCAGAGTCATTGAAATGTGTGCTCTCTACAGAGACCACACATGGATCCACCAGTGTCATTGCATGTGTGTTCTTTTTAGTAACAACAACCAGAGTCATTTTGCATGTGTGTTATTTTCACATACCACCTATGGATCCACCAGTGTCATTGCATGTGTGTTCTTTTCACAATCCACCCATGGATCCACCAATGTCATTACATGTGTGTTCTTTTTAGTAACAACAACCAGAGTCATTTTGCATGTGTGTTCTCTTCACATACCACCTATGGATCCACCAGTGTCATTGCATGTGTGTTCTTTTTACTAACAACAACCAGAGTCATTTTGCATGTGTGTTCTTTTCACATACCACCTATGGATCCACCAGTGTCATTGCATGTGTGTTCTTTTCACAATCCACCCATCGATCCACCAGTGTCATTGCATATGTGTTCTTTTTAGTAACAACAACCAGAGTCATTTTGCATCTGTGTTCTTTTCACATACCACCTATGGATCCACCAGTGTCCTTGCATGTGTGTTCTTTTCACATACAACAACCAGAGTCATTGCATGTGTGTTCTTTTCACATACCACCTATGGATCCACCAGTGTCATTGAAATGTGTGTTCTCTACAGAGACCACACATGGATCCACCAGTGTCATTGCATGTGTGTTCTTTTTAGTAACAACAACCAGAGTCATTTTGCATGTGTGTTCTTTTCACATACCACCTATGGATCCACCAGTGTCATTGCATGTGTGCTCTTTTCACAATCCACCTATGGATCCACCTGTGTCATTGCATGTGTGTTCTTTTTAGTAACAACAACTAGAGTCATTGAAATGTGTGTTCTTCTCACATACCAACTATGGATCCACCAGTGTCATTGCATATGTGTTCTTTTTACAATCCACCCATGGATCCACCGGGGTCATTGCATGTGTGTTCTTTTCACTAACAACAACTGGAGTCATTGAATGTGTGTTCTTTTTACTAACAACAACCAGAGTCATTGAAATGTGTGCTCTCTACAGAGACCACACATGGATTCACCAGTGTCATTGCATGTGTGTTCTTTTTAGTAACAACAACCAGAGTCATTTTGCATGTGTGTTCTTTTCACATACCACCTATGGATCCACCAGTGTCATTGCATGTGTGTTCTTTTCACAATCCACCCATGGATCCACCAGTGTCATTACATATGTGTTCTTTTTAGTAACAACAACCAGAGTCATTTTGCATGTGTGTTCTCTTCACATACCACCAATGGATCCACCAGTGTCATTGCATGTGTGTTCTTTTCACTAACAACAACTAGCGTCATTGCATGTGTGTTATTTTCACATACCACCCATGGATCCATTAGTGTCATTGAAATGTGTGTTCTCTACAGAGACCACACATGGATCCACCAGTGTCATTGCATGTGTGTTCTTTTTAGTAACAACAACCAGAGTCATTTTGCATGTGTGTTCTTTTTCACATACCACCTATGGATCCACCAGTGTCATTGAATGTGTGCTCTTTTCACAATACACCTATGGATCCACTAGTGTCATTGCATGTGTGTTCTTTTTAGTAACAACAACCAGAGTCATTGAAATGTGTGTTCTTCTCACATACCACCTCTGGATCCACCTGTGTCATTGCATATGTGTTCTTTTTACAATCCACCGATGGATCCACCGGTGTCATTGCATGTGTGTTCTTTTCACTAACAACAACTGGAGTCATTGAATGTGTGTTCTTTTTACTAACAACAACCAGAGTCATTGAAATGTGTGCTCTCTATAGAGACCACACATGGATCCACCAGTGTCATTGCATGTGTGTTCTTTTTAGTAACAACAACCAGAGTCATTTTGCATGTGTGTTCTTTTCACATACCACCTATGGATCCACCAGTGTCATTGCATGTGTGTTCTTTTCACAATCCACCCATGGATCCACCAATGTCATTACATGTGTGTTCTTTTTAGTAACAACAACCAGAGTCATTTTGCATGTGTGTTCTCTTGACATACCACCTATGGATCCACCAGTGTCATTGCATGTGTGTTCTTTTTAGTAACAGAAACCAGAGTCATTTTGCATGTGTGTTCTTTTCACATACCACCTATGTATCCACCAATGTCATTGCATGTGTGTTCTTTTCACAATCCACCCATGGATCCACCAGTGTCATTGCATATGTGTTCTTTTTAGTAACAACAACCAGAGTCATTTTGCATGTGTCTTCTTTTCACATACCACCTATGGATCCACCAGTGTCATTGCATGTGTGTTCTTTTCACTAACAACAACCAGAGTCTTTGCATGTGTGTTCTTTTCACATACCACCTATGGATCCACCAGTGTCATTGAAATGTGTGTTTTCTACAGAGACCACACATGGATCCACTAGTGTCATTGCATGTGTGTTCTTTTTAGTAACAACCAGAGTCATTTTGCATGTGTTATCTTTTCACATACCACCTATGGATCCACCAGTGTCATTGCATGTGTGCTCTTTTCACAATCCACCTATGGATCCACCAGTGTCATTGGATGTGTGTTCTTTTTAGTAACAACAACCAGAGTCATTTTGCACGTGTGTTCTTTTCACATACCACCTATGGATCCACCAGTGTCATTGAATGTGTGCTCTTTTCACAATCCACCTATGGATCCACCAGTGTCATTGCATGTTTGTTCTTTTTAGTAACAACAACCAGAGTCATTGAAATGTGTGTTCTTCTCACATACCACCTATGGATCCACCAGTGTCATTGCATATGTGTTCTTTTTACAATCCACCCATGGATCCACCGGTGTCATTGCATGTGTGTTCTTTTCACTAACAACAACTGGAGTCATTGAGTGTGTGTTCTTTTTACTAACAACAACCAGAGTCATTGAAATGTGTGCTCTCTACAGAGACCACACATGGATCCACCAGTGTCATTGCATGTGTGTTCTATTTAGTAACAACAACCAGAGTCATTTTGCATGTGTGTTCTTTTCACATACCACCTATGGATCCACCAGTGTCATTGCATGTGTGTTCTTTTCACAATCCACCCATGCATCCACCAATGTCATTACATGTGTGTTCTTTTTAGTAACAACAGCAGAGTCATTTTGCATGTGTGTTCTCTTCACATACCACCTATGGATCCACCAGTGTCATTGCATGTGTGTTCTTTTTACTAACAACCAGATTCATTTTGCATGTGTGTTCTTTTCACATACCACCTATGGATCCACTAGTGTCATTGCATGTGTGTTCTTTTCACAATCCACCCATGGATCCACCAGTGTCATTCCATATGTGTTCTTTTTAGTAACAACAACCAGAGTCATTTTGCATGTGTGTTATTTTCACATACCACCTATGGATCCATCAGTGTCATTGAAATGTGTGTTCTCTACAGAGACCACACATGGATCCACCAGTGTCATTGCATGTGTGTTCTTTTTAGTAACAACAACCAGAGTCATTTTGCATGTGTGTTCTTTTCACATACCACCTATGGATCCACCAGTGTCATTGAATGTGTGCTCTTTTCACAATCCACCTATGGATCCACTAGTGTCATTGCATGTCTGTTCTTTTTAGTAACAACAACCAGAGTCATTGAAATGTGTGTTCTTCTCACAGACCACCTATGGATCCACCAGTGTCATTGCATGTCTGTTATTTTTAGTAGCAACAACCAGAGTCATTGAAATGTGTGTTCTTCTCACATACCACCTATGGATCCGCCAGTGTCATTGCATATGTGTTCATTTCGTAATCCACCTATGGATCCACCAGTGTCATTGCATGTGTGTTCTTTTTAGTAACAACAACCAGAGTCATTTTGCCTGTGTGTTCTTCTCACATACCACCTATGGATTCACCAGTGTCATTGCATGTGTATTCTTTTCACTAGCAACAACCAGAGTCATTGCATGTGTGTTCTTTTCACATACCACCTATGAATCCACCAGTGTCATTGAATGTTTGTTCTTTTCATTAACAACAACCAGAGTCATTGCATGTGTGTTCTTCTCACATACCACATATGGATACACCAGTGTCATTGAATGTGTGTTATTTTTAGTAACAACAACCAGAGTCATTTTGCATGTGTGTTCTTTTCACATACCACCTATGGATCCACCAGTGTCATTGCATGTGTGTTCTTTTCACAATCCACCCATCGATCCACCAGTGTCATTGCATGTGTGTTCTTTTTAGTAACAACAACCAGAGTCATTTTGCATGTGTGTTCTGTTCACATACCACCTATGGATCCACCAGTGTCATTGCATGTGTGTTCTTTTTAGTAACAACCACCAGAGTCATCGAAATTGAAGGAAATTTGCCCTGAGAGGCAATAATAAAGTTGTTATTATATATTCCCTATACATGATAGATGTTTATTTTACATGCTAGAAATGTATTGATTCGGAAACATCAATACATGTGTGTTTAATAAACAAAAAGGGTTCCTAGTCATGCCTCTCTTATAGACTAGCTTGTTGATTAACAGGATGATCAAGGTTTCCTGATCATGGACATTGGATGTTGTTAATAACAAGGTCACACCATTGGTGGAATGATGTGATGAACATTCATCCGAAGTATAGCATTACGATCAAGTCATTATGTTTATATTGCTATAACATCATACGAAGTAATCTTTATCCTTAGACCATGAGATCATGTTAATTGCTGACACCGGAAGAGTATCTTGATAACATCAAACGTCACACCGTAACAGGGTGACTATAAAGATGGGTTCAATACTACGAAGGTGTTATGTTGAGGCTCATGGATCAAGAGTGGAATTTGTCAATCCAGATGACGGATAGATATACTCTGGGCCCTCTCGGTGATATCACATTAGGATAGCTTGCAAACAAGTGATGTGATCACTAGAATGTTATATCACGGGAACGAGAAAAGAGTGCATGTCGGTAACGAGATCAAACTAGGTATGGAGATACCGATGATCGAATCTCGGACATGTAATATATCGAGAGACAAAGGGATTTAGTTACAAGCGTTAAAGGTTCTCACGATCACAGGAGTCATCGTTGAATGTGTAGGAGTCAGTACGGATCTCCAGGTCCCGCTGCTGATTATTAAGCGGAGAAGGGTCTCGATCATGTCTGCATTATTCGTGAACCGTAGGGTGGCACACTTAAGAGTTACCGGACACCATTTTGGAGCACATATGTTTCAGATGAAAGAATTGCAAAGCGCAGGAATTGTTTCAATAGAAACCGGAAATTGTTTCGGGTGAAATTGCAGAAGGTGGTTCTGCATGTGATATTGAAATATTGCAAGGGGCTATATGTGAATGTTTGTTAATTAAAGTAATTAACAAAATTCTGAATAAATTTAATAAAAAGAGTTTTATTAAATGAGAGAGCATTAAATTTGGAGAAATTTAATGCATTTAAAGTGGAGACTTTAAAAGGGAATGTGAAGAGGCATTTTAATGTGGGGGGGTTACCACCACATGAATGGGGGAGGTGAGGGGTCACCCCCCCATGCGCCGGCCATAGAGAGAGGGGGAACCCCCCTCCTCCTATAAAAGGCCACCCATTCCCTCCTTCATCCTCACACCTCCTTGTGAAGGATCTCTCTCCCCCTCTAGAACTATTCCCCCATGGTCTCGGATTAGCGAGATACATGTTCCCGGTGGCATTTCGTCTGGAAGGAGTTGCTGCTTCCGCTGGATCGCTGGAGCGAGGAGGTGGAGGTTGTCTGGTGGCTAGAACGTGTGTGCGAGTGCGGATGCGCTGCTGAGTTACGGCGCTCGGACTTCCTCACGATCTTGAGATCGGCAAGTGTACGACTACATCAACCACGAGTTCCTACTCGTTAACAAAGCTCGTTGTCTATGAGGGTAAGTTCTGTTGGATGTATGTCCACCCATTGCTTTGTACCTAGTAGATAGATCTTGCTGTGTAGTTCACACCATAGGAAATATTTTGTTTTCTATGTTGCGGACCCAACAGTGGTATCAGAGCCTGATCTATGCGTAGGTGCTTAGCACGGGTAGTACACATATGGTTGATATGTGGGCGATGATGATCATGTTATTGCATCTTCTATGTATTTTGGATATTGGTGGCATAGTGGGATGAAGCGGCCCAGACCAACCTTACATGTCATCGTACATGAGACCGGTTCCACGACTGACATGCAACTTGTTTTGCATAAGTGGCTGGTGGGTGTCTGTCTCTCCTACTATAGTCAATATCTGATTTACAACGAGTTGCTAATAACTTAGTTATCCTCGTTGTGGTTCATGTTCGTAGGTGAGAACGGTTCTATCTCCGAAAGCCCTAAGCCACGTAAAACTTGCAATTGATAAATTAGAGGCGTCTAGTTTAGATCGTTGCTGGGCTAGTGTATTGATATGGTATTGTTGTAAGTAGATGTATGGTAGATACTCTTACAACACAGTCAATGTGTAAGTTCCATAGACCTTGGCCTTACACACAAAGGAATGATAGAGATCATACCATGATGCAAGTGATAGAGATCAAATGCATGGACCATATCATCTCACTTTACACATTAGATGTTAGCATCTTATACTGCTAGTTTGGCACGTTTGGTAGCATTATAAGATCATCCCTCATTTAGATATCAAGATAAAAATGTGTTCTTCCTTGAGTATGCACCATTCTATGGATCGTGTTTTGAGACATCACGTGATGATTGGGTGTACTCGAATCTACGCTTTCATAGGAACGGGTGTAAGACAGTTTTACACACGCGAATACTAAGGTTCTTACTTGGCGAGCCTAGCATGTACAGACATGGCCTCGGAACACGGACCGAAAGGTTAAGCATGAGTCATATGGTTGATATGATGCCCATATAGATGCTCTCCTTTGAAGCTATATCAACTCACGTGATGATCGGACTTGATATAGTGGATTTGGTTCATGTAATCACCAAAAGGACACGAGGGATGTCGTTTTTGAGTGGGAGTTCATTAGTAATTTGGATTAGTTGAACTCAATCTATCATAAACTTAGTCTAAATAAACTTTACAAATTCTGTTGTAGATGGCACCACCTGCTTTTAATTTCAATGTGTTCATGGAGAAAGAGAAACTTGCTGCGAATGGTAGCAACTTCACCAACTAGGCTATGAATTTGAGGATTCTCCTCACTGCTGCACAAAAGCAATATGTGCTAGATGCGCCGCTAGGCCCCCCACCAGCTCCTGATGCCCCTGACGAGGAAAAGAATGTCTATGTGACTTGTCAGGAGGACCACAACTTAGTTCATTGCGACATACTGTATGGGCTAGAGCCAGAACTTCGAAAGCGTTTCGAAAATGGTAATGCCTTTGATACCATGGGAGAATTGAAAATGATTTTCGATACCCATGCTGCCGTAGAGAGTTATAATGCTACAGAAAAGTTCTTTAGCTGCATGATGGAGGAAAACAGCTTCGTTAGTGAGCACGTACTCAAAATGTCTGGGTACGCCAATAAGCTTGTGTCCTTGGGAATAACAATGCTTACGCATACATCGTGTTCTCCAATCTCTACCACCTAGCTACAAGAGCTTCGTGATGAACTATAATATGCAGGGCATGAAGAAGTCTCTTCCCGAGCTTCTGTCAATGCTTAAGACTGCAGAAGTGGAGATTAGGAAAGAACATCAAGTGTTGATGATCAATAGGACCATCGGTTTCAAGAAGGATAAGAAAGGCAAGCACAAGGGAAAGAAGGGTGGCAAGTCTGTTGCCACGCCTAAAAAGAAACCCCGGGCTGGTCCTAAGTCTGACACCGAGTGGTACTATTGCAAGGGGACTGGCCATTGGAAGCACAACTGCCCCAAGTATTTGGCGGACAAGAAGTCTAGCAAGGCAAACAAAGGTATATGTGATATACATGTTATTGATGTGTACTTGACTAGTACTCGCAGTAGCACCTGGGTATTTGATACCGGATCGGTTGCTAATATATGTAACTCGGTTCAGGGGCTACAGAACAAGCGACAACTAGCAAGGGATGAGGTTAGGATACGGGTCGGCAATGGATCAAGAGTTGATGTGATCGCCGTCGGGACGATACCTCTCCATTTGCCATCGGGATTAGTTATAAACCTAAATAATTGTTATTTGGTGCCTGCACTGAGCATGAACATTGTATCTGGATCGTGTTTGATGCAAAGTGGTCATTCCTTTAAATCTGAAAACAATGGTTGTTCGATTTATAAGAATGATATCTTTTATGGTCATGCACCTATGTTGAATGGTTTATTTCTATTGGATCTCGATAGTAATATTACGCACATTCATAATGTTAATGCTAAAATGATTAAACTTGATGATGATATGTCTACATATATGTGGTACTGCCGTCTAGGTCATATTGGCGTTAAACGCATGAAGAAACTCCATTCTGATGGAATTTTGGAATCACTTGATTTTGAATCATTTGATACATGTGAGCCATGCCTTATGGGCAAGATGACTAGAATGCCGTTTTCTGGTTCAATGGAACGGGCGACAGATCTATTGGAAATCATACATACTGATGTGTGTGGACCAATGAGTGTGTCAGCGCGACGTGGATATCGTTATTTTGTTACTTTCACGGATGATTTGAGTAGATATGGGTATATCTATTTGATGAAACACAAGTCTGAATCTTTTGAAAAGTTCAAGGAATTTCAGAATGAAGTGGAAAATCATCGTAATAGAAAGATCAAATTTCTACGGTCTGACCGTGGAGGAGAGTATCTAAGTTACAAGTTTAGCACACACATGAAAGAGTGTGGAATAGTTTCACAACTCACGCCTGCCAGAAGACCACAACGTAATGGTGTGTCGGAGCGTCGTAATCGTACCTTATTGGATATGGTTCGATCTATGATGTCTCTGACTGACTTACCTCTGTCATTTTGGGGTTATGTACTAGAAACAGCTGCATTCACTTTAAATTGGGCACCATCTAAATCCGTTGAAATGACACCGTATGAATTATGGTTTGGAAACAAACCTAAGCTGTCATTTCTTAAGGTTTGGGGATGCGATGTTTATGTGAAGAAACTTCAACAAGATAAACTCGAACCCAAAGCGGAAAAATGCGTCTTCATAGGATACCCTAAGGAAACAATTGGGTATACCTTCTATCATAGATCCGAGGGCAAGGTTTTTGTTGCCAAGAATGGATCCTTTCTTAAGAAGGAGTTTCTCGCGAAAGGTGTGAGTAGTCGGAAGGTAGAACTCGAAGAGGTTATTGAACCTTCTCTTCATGGAATGGCGAGTGGCGCAGCACCGGAAGTTGTTTCGGAGTTGACTTCACCTGATGAAGAGAGAGCTAATGATAATGATCATGAAACTCCTAAAGAGGACACTACCAAACCTCGCAGGTCAAGCAGGACACGTGCAGCTCCTGAACTGTACGGCAATCCTGTTGTGAATTTCATGGTTGATGAAATGGATGACCCTACGACGTATGAAGAAGCGATGATGAGCCCGGATTCCAACAAATGGCTAGAAGCCATGAAATCGAGATGGAATCCATGTACGAGAACCAAGTTTGGAACTTGGTGGACTTACCTCACGATCGAAAGGCTGTAGAGAATGAATGGATTTTCAAAAGGAAAACTAATGCTGATGGTAATGTGACCATCTATAAGGCTCGACTTGTCGCAAAGGGGTTTCGAAAAATTCAATGAGTTGACTACGATGAGACATTCTCTCCCGTAGCGATGCTTAAGTCAGTTAGGATTATGTTAGCAATTACTGCATATTTCGATTATGAAATATGGCAGATGGATGTCAAAACTGCGTTCCTCAATGGTAAGATTGAAGAAGAGTTATATATGATACAACCTAAGGGTTTTGTTGATCCTAAGGATGTTAATAAGGTGTGCAAACTTCAGCGATCCATCTATGGACTGAAGCAAGCATCACGAAGTTGGAATCTCCGCTTTGATGAGGTGATCAAAGAGTTTGGATTTGTCCAAACTTATGGAGAGGCTTGTATTTACAAGAAAGTGAGTGGGAGCAATGTGGCATTTCTGATATTATATGTGGATGACATATTATTGATTGGAAATGATATAGATCTTTTAAACAGTGTTAAAAGTTATCTAAACAGCAAATTTTCGATGAAAGACCTTGGTGAAGCATCATATATATTAGGCATTAAAATCTATAGAGATAGATCAAGGCGCCTAATTGGGTTATCACAGAGTACATACCTTGATAAGATATTAAAGAAGTTTAATATGGACGAAAGTAAGAAGGGGTTCTTACCTATGTTGCAAGGTAAGACATTGAGTAAGACTCAAAGTCCGGCTACGGCGGAAGAAAGAGAGATGATGGATAAGATCCCCTATGCCTCGGCCATAGGCTCTATTATGTATGCCATGCTATGTACAAGACCGGATGTGGCACATGCTATTAGTTTGACTAGTAGGTACCAATCTGATCCAGGTTCGGAACACTGGATAGCGGTAAAGAACATCCTCAAGTACTTAAGAAGAACTAAGGATATGTTTCTTATATACGGAGGTGAAGAAGAGCTAGTCGCTAAGTGTTATGTCGATGCTAGCTTTGGCACCGATCCGGATGACTCTAAGTCTCAATCTGAATACGTATTTCTCTTAAACGGAGCAGCAATTAGTTGGAGGAGTTCCAAACAACCTGTGGTGGCTGGATCAACAACGGAGGCGGAATATGTTGCTGCTTTAGAAGCGGCAGGAAGCAGTTTGGATGAAAGAGTTCATTACAGAATTGGGTGTGGTTCCCAGTGCGTTGGACCCGATGATGATCTATTGTGACAACAATGGAGCCATAGCCAACGCAAAGGAACCAAGGTCTCACAAGAATTCCAAGCATATTAAGTGCCGGTTTCACTCCATCCGCGAGCATGTCAAGGATGGAGATATAAAGATTTGTAAAGTACACACGGACCTAAATGTAGCAGATCCGTTGACTAAAGTTCTCCCTAGGGCAAAACATGATCAACCCCAGAACTCCATGGGTGTTAGATTTATCACTATGTGAACTAGATTATTGTCTCTAGTGCAAGTGGGAGACTGAAGGAAATATGCCCTGAGAGGCAATAATAAAGTTGTTATTATATATTCCTTATACATGATAGATGTTTATTTTACATGCTAGAAATGTATTGTTTCGGAAACATCAATACATGTGTGTTTAATAAACAAAAAGGGTTCCTAGTCATGCCTCTCTTATAGACTAGCTTGTTGATTAACAGGATGATCAAGGTTTCCTGATCATGGACATTGGATGTTGTTAATAACAAGGTCACACCATTGGTGGAATGATGTGATGAACATTCATCCGAAGTATAGCATTACGATCAAGTCATTATGTTTATATTGCTATAACATCATACGAAGTAATCTTTATCCTTAGACCATGAGATCATGTTAATTGCTGACACCGGAAGAGTATCTTGATAACATCAAATGTCACACCGTAACAGGGTGACTATAAAGATGGGTTCAGTACTACGAAGGTGTTATGTTGAGTCTCATGGATCAAGAGTGGAATTTGTCAATCCAGATGACGGATAGATATACTCTGGGCCCTCTCGATGATATCACATTAGGATAACTTACAAGCAAGTGATGTGATCACTAGAATGTTATATCACGGCAACGAGAAAAGAGTGCATGTCGGTAACGAGATCAAACTAGGTATGGAGATACCGATGATCGAATCTCGGACATGTAATATATCGAGAGACAAAGGGATTTAGTTACAAGCGTTAAAGGTTCTCACGATCACAGGAGTCATCGTTGAATGTGTAGGAGTCAGTACAGATCTCCAGGTCCCGCTGCTGATTATTAAGCGGAGAAGGGTCTCGATCATGTCTGCATTATTCATGAACCGTAGGGTGGCACACTTAAGAGTTACCGGACACCATTTTGGAGAACATATGTTTCAGACGAAAGAATTGCAAAGCGCAGTAATTGTTTCAATAGAAACCGGAAATTGTTTCGGGTGAAATTGCAGAAGGTGGTTCTGCATGTGATATTGAAATATTGCAAGGGGCTATATGTGAATGTTTGTTAATTAAATTAATTAACAAAATTCTGAATAAATTTAATAAAAAGAGTTTTATTAAATGAGAGAGCATTAAATTTGGAGAAATTTAATGCATTTAAAGTGGAGACTTTAAAAGTGAATGTGAAGAGGCATTTTAATGTGGGGGTGTTACCACCACATGAATGGGGGAGGTGAGGGGTCACCCCCCATGCGCCGGCCATGGAGAGAGGGGGCACCCCCTCCTCCTATAAAAGGCCACCCATTCCCTCCTTCATCCTCACACCTCCTTGTGAAGGATCTCTCCCCCCCTCTAGAATTATTCCCCCATGGTCTCGGATTAGCGAGATACATGTTCCCGGTGGCATTTCGTCTGGAAGGAGCTGCTCCTTCCGCTGGATCGCTGGAGCGAGGAGGTGGAGGTTGTCCGGTGGCTTGAACGTGTGTGCGAGTGCGGATGCGCTGCTGAGCTGCGGCGCTCGGACTTCCTCACGATCTTGAGATCGGCAAGTGTACGACTACATCAACCACAAGTTCCTACTCGTTAACAAAGCTCGTTGTCTACGAGGGTAAGTTCTCGTTGGATGTATGTCCACCCGTTGCTTTGTACCTAGTAGATTGATCTTGGCATGTAGTTCACACCATAGGAAATTTTTTGTTTTCTATGCTGCGGACCCAACAAAAATGTGTGTTCTTCTCACATACCACCTATGGATCCAGCAGTGTCATTGCATGTGTGTTCATTTCATAATCAACCTATGAATCCACCAGTGTCATTGCATGTGTGTTCTTTTCACTAACAACAACCAGAGTCATTGCATGTGTGTTCTTTTCACATACCACATATGGATCCACCAGTGTCATTGAAATGTGTGTTCTCTACAGAGACCAGACATGGATCCACCAGTGTCATTGCATATGTGTTCTTTTTAGTAACAACAACTAGAGTCATTTTGCATGTGTGTTCTTTTCACATACCACCTATGGATCCACCAGTGTCATTGCATGTGTGTTCTTTTCACAATCCACCCATGGATCCACCAGAGTCATTGCATGTGTGTTCTTTTTAGTAACAACAACCAGAGTCATTTTGCATGTGTGTTCTTTTCACATACCACCTATAGATCCACCAGTGTCATTGCATGTGTGTTATTTTCACTAACAACAATCAGAGTCATTTTGCATGTGTGTTCTTTTCACATACCACATATGGATGCACCAGTGTCATTGAAATGTGTGTTCTCTACACAGACCACACATGGATCCACCAGTGTCATTGCAGGTATGTTCTTTTCTAACAACAACTAGAGTCATTGCATGTGAGTTCTCTTCACAATCCATAGATGGATCCACCAGTGTCATTGCATGTGTGTTCTTTTTAGTAACAACAACCAGTGTCATTGCATGTGTGTTCTCTTCAGAGACCACACATGGATCCACCAGTGTGATTGTATGTGTGCTCTTTTCACAATCCACCCATGGATCCACCAGTGTCATTGAATGTGTGTTCTTTTTAGTAACAACAACCAGAGTCATCTTGCATGTGTGTTCTTTTCACATACCACCTATGGATCCACCAGTGTCATTGAAATGTGTGTTCTCTACAGAGACCACACATGGATCCACCAGTGTCATTGCATGTGTGTTCTTTTTAGTAACAACAACCAGAGTCATTTTGCATGTGTCTTCTTTTCACATACCACCTATGGATCCACCAGTATCATTGCATGTGTGTTCTTTTCATTAACAACAACCAGAGTCATTGCATGTGTGTTCTTTTCACTAACAACAACCAGAGTCATTGCATGTGTGTTCTTTTCACATACCACATATGGATCCACCAGTGTCATTGAAATGTGTGTTCTCTACAGACACCACACATGGATCCACCAGTGTCATTGCATGTGTGTTCTTTTTAGTAACAATAACCAGTCATTTTGCATGTGTGTTCTTTTCACATACGACCTATGGATCCACCACTGTCATTGCATGTGTGTTCTTTTCACAATCCACCCATGGATCCACCATAATCATTGCATGTGTGTTATTTTTAGTAACAACAACCAGAGTCATTTTGCATGTGTGTTCTCTTCAGAGACCAAATATGGATCCACTAGTGTCATTGCATGTGTGCTCTTTTCATAATCCACACATGGATCCACCAGTGTCATTGCATGTGTGTTCTTTTTTGTAACAACAACCAGAGTCATTTTGCATGTGTGTTCTTCTCACATACCACCTATGGATCCACCAGTGTCATTGCACGTGTGTTCTTTTCACTAACAACAACCAGAGTCATTGCATGTGTGTTCTTTTCACATACCACATATGAATCTACCAGTGTCATTGAAATGCGTGTTCTCTCCAGAGACCACACATGGATCCACCAGTGTCGTTGCATGTGTGTTCTTTTTAGTAACAACAACCAGTCATTTTGCATGTGTGTTCTCTTTAGAGACCACACATGGATCCACCAGTGTCATTGCATGTGTGCTCTTTTCACAATCCACCCATGGATCCACCAGTGTCATTGGATGTGTGTTCTTTTTAGTAACAACAACCAGATTCATCTTGCATGTGTGTTCTTTTCACATACCACATATGGATCCACCAGTGTCATTGAAATGTGTGTTCTCTACAGAGACCACACATGGATCCACCAGTGTCATTGCATGTGTGTTCTTTTTAGTAACAACAACCAGTCATTTTGCATGTCTATTCTCTTCAGAGACCACACATGGATCCACCAGTGTCATTACATGTGTGCTCTTTTCACAATCCACCCATGGATCCACCAGTGTCATTGCATGTGTGTTCTTTTTAGTAACAACAACCAGAGTCATTTTGCCTGTGTGTTCTTTTCACATACCACCTATGGATCCACCAGTGTCATTGCATGTGTGTTCTTTTCACAATCCACCCATGGATCCACCAGTGTCATTGCATATGTGTTCTTTTTAGTAACAACAACCAGAGTCATTTTGCATGTGTGTTCTTTTCACATACCACCTATGGATCCATCAGTGTCATTGCAAATGTGTTCTTTTCACTAACAACACCAGAGTCATTGCATGTGTGTTGTTTTCACATACCACCTATGGATCCACCAGTGTCATTAAAATGTGTGTTCTCTACAGAGACCACACATGGATCCACCAGTGTCATTGCATGTGTGCTCTTTTCACAATCCACCCATGGATCCACCAGTGTCATTGCATGTGTGTTATTTTTAGTAACAACAACCAGAGTCATTTTGCCTGTGTGTTCTTTTCACATACCACATATGGATGTACCAGTGTCATTGAAATGTGTGTTCTCTACAGAGACCACACATGGATCCACCGGTGTCATTGCATGTATGTTCTTTTCTAACAACAACTAGAGTCATTGCATGTGTGTTCTCTTCACAATCCACACATGGATCCACCAGTGTCATTGCATGTGTGTTCTTTTTAGTAACAACAACCAGTGTAATTGCATGTGTGTTCTCTTCAGAGACCACACATGGATCCACCAGTGTCATTGCATGTGTGCTCTTTTCACAATCCACCCATGGATCCACCAGTGTCATTGCATGTGTGTTCTTTTTAGTAACAACAACAAGAGTCATCTTGCATGTGTGTTATTTTCACATACCACCTATGGATCCACCAGTGTCATTGAAATGTGTGTTCTCTACAGAGACCACACATGGATCCACCAGAGTCATTGCTTGTGTGTTCTTTTTAGTAACAACAACTAGAGTCATTTTGCATGTGTGTTCTTTTCACATACCACCTATGGATCGACCAGTATCATTGCATGTGTGTTCTTTTCATTAACAACAACCAGAGTCATTGCATGTGTGTTCTTTTCACATACCACATATGGATCCACCAGGGTCATTGAAATGTGTGTTCTCTACAGAGACCACACATGGATCCACCAGTGTCATTGCATGTGTGTTCTTTTTAGTAACAACCACCAAAGTCATTTTGCATGTGTGTTCTTTTCACATACCACCTATGGATCCACCAGTGTCATTACATGTGTGCTCTTTTCACAATCCACCTATGGATCCACCAGTGTCATTGCATGTGTGTTCTTTTTAGTAACAACAACCAGAGTCATTGAAATGTGTGTTCTTCTCACCAACTATGGATCCACCAGTGTCATTGCATGTGTGTTATTTTCACAATCCACCCATGGATCCACCAGAGTCATTGCATGTGTGTTCTTTTTAGTAACAACAACCAGAGTCATTTTGCATGTGTGTTCTTTTCACATACCACCTATAGATCCACCAGTGTCATTGCATGTGTGTTATTTTCACTAACAACAATCAGAGTCATTTTGCATGTGTGTTCTTTTCACATACCGCATATGGATGCACCAGTGTCATTGAAATGTGTATTCTCTACACAGACCACACATGGATCCACCAGTGTCATTGCAGGTATGTTCTTTTCTAACAACAACTAGAGTCATTGCATGTGTGTTCTCTTCACAATCCATAGATGGATCCACCAGTGTCATTGCATGTGTGTTCTTTTTAGTAACAACAACCAGTGTCATTGCATGTGTGTTCTCTTCAGAGACCACACATGGATCCACCAGTGTGATTGTATGTGTGCTCTTTTCACAATCCACCCATGGATCCACCAGTGTCATTGCATGTGTGTTCTTTTTAGTAACAACAACCAGAGTCATCTTGCATGTGTGTTCTTTTCACATACCACCTATGGATCCACCAGTGTCATTGAAATGTGTGTTCTCTACAGAGACCACACATGGATCCACCAGTGTCATTGCATGTGTGTTCTTTTTAGTAACAACAACCAGAGTCATTTTGCATGTGTCTTCTTTTCACATACCACCTATGGATCCACCAGTATCATTGCATGTGTGTTCTTTTCATTAACAACAACCAGAGTCATTGCATGTGTGTTCTTTTCACTAACAACAACCAGAGTCATTGCATGTGTGTTCTTTTCACATACCACATATGGATCCACCAGTGTCATTGAAATGTGTGTTCTCTATAGACACCACACATGGATCCACCAGTGTCATTGCATGTGTGTTCTTTTTAGTAACAATAACCAGTCATTTTGCATGTGTGTTCTTTTCACATACGACCTATGGATCCACCACTGTCATTGCATGTGTGTTCTTTTCACAATACACCCATGGATCCACCAGAATCATTGCATATGTGTTATTTTTAGTAACAACAACCAGAGTCATTTTGCATGTGTGTTCTCTTCAGAGACCACATATGGATCCACTAGTGTCATTGCATGTGTGCTCTTTTCATAATCCACACATGGATCCACCAGTGTCATTGCATGTGTGTTCTTTTTTGTAACAACAACCAGAGTCATTTTGCATGTGTGTTCTTCTCACATACCACCTATGGATCCACCAGTGTCATTGCACGTGTGTTCTTTTCACTAACAACAACCAGAGTCGTTGCATGTGTGTTCTTTTCACATACCACATATGAATCTACCAGTGTCATTGAAATGCGTGTTCTCTCCAGAGACCACACATGGATCCACCAGTGTCGTTGCATGTGTGTTCTTTTTAGTAACAACAACCAGTCATTTTGCATGTGTGTTCTCTTTAGAGACCACACATGGATCCACTAGTGTCATTGCATGTGTGCTCTTTTCACAATCCACCCATGGATCCACCAGTGTCATTGGATGTGTGTTCTTTTTAGTAACAACAACCAGATTCATCTTGCATGTGTGTTCTTTTCACATACCACATATGGATCCACCAGTGTCATTGAAATGTGTGTTCTCTACAGAGACCACACATGGATCCACCAGTGTCATTGCATGTGTGTTCTTTTTAGTAACAACAACCAGAGTCATTGAAATGTGTGTTCTTCTCACATACCAACTATGGATCCACCAGTGTCATTGCATGTGTGTTCTTTTCACAATCCACCCATGGATCCACCGGTGTCATTGCATGTGTGTTCTTTTTAGTAACAACAACCAGAGTCATCTTGCATGTGTGTTCTTTTCACATACCACCTATGGATCCACCAGTGTCATTGAAATGTGTGTTCTCTACAGAGACCACACATGGATCCACCAGTGTCATTGCATGTGTGTTCTTTTTAGTAACAACAACCAGAGTTATTTTGCATGTGTCTTCTTTTCACATACCACCTATGGATCCACCAGTATCATTGCATGTGTGTTCTTTTCATTAACAACAACCAAAGTCATTGCATGTGTGTTCTTTTCACTAACAACAACCAGAGTCATTGCATGTGTGTTCTTTTCACATACCACATATGGATCCACCAGTGTCATTGAAATGTGTGTTCTCTACAGACACCACACATGGATCCACCAGTGTCATTGCATGTGTGTTCTTTTTAGTAACAATAACCAGTCATTTTGCATGTGTGTTCTTTTCACATACGACCTATGGATCCACCACTGTCATTGCATGTGTGTTCTTTTCACAATCCACCCATGGATCCACCAGAATCATTGCATGTGTGTTATTTTTAGTAACAACAACCAGAGTCATTTTGCATGTGTGTTCTCTTCAGAGACCACATATGGATCCACTAGTGTCATTGCATGTGTGCTCCTTTCATAATCCACACATGGATCCACCAGTGTCATTGCATGTGTGTTCTTTTTTGTAACAACAACCAGAGTCATTTTGCATGTGTGTTCTTCTCACATACCACCTATGGATCCACCAGTGTCATTGCACGTGTGTTCTTTTCACTAACAACAACCAGAGTCGTTGCATGTGTGTTCTTTTCACATACCACATATGAATCTACCAGTGTCATTGAAATGCGTGTTCTCCAGAGACCACACATGGATCCACCAGTGTCGTTGCATGTGTGTTCTTTTTAGTAACAACAACCAGTCATTTTGCATGTGTGTTCTCTTTAGAGACCACACATGGATCCACCAGTGTCATTGCATGTGTGCTCTTTTCACAATCCACCCATGGATCCACCAGTGTCATTGGATGTGTGTTCTTTTTAGTAACAACAACCAGATTCATCTTGCATGTGTGTTCTTTTCACATACCACATATGGATCCACCAGTGTCATTGAAATGTGTGTTCTCTACAGAGACCACACATGGATCCACCAGTGTCATTGCATGTGTGTTCTTTTTAGTAACAACAACCAGTCATTTTGCATGTCTGTTCTCTTCAGAGACCACACATGGATCCACCAGTGTCATTACATGTGTGCTCTTTTCACAATCCACCCATGGATCCACCAGTGTCATTGCATGTGTGTTCTTTTTAGTAACAACAACCAGAGTCATTTTGCCTGTGTGTTCTTTTCACATACCACCTATGTATCCACCAGTGTCATTGCATGTGTGTTCTTTTCACAATCCACCCATGGATCCACCAGTGTCATTGCATATGTGTTCTTTTTAGTAACAACAACCAGAGTCATTTTGCATGTGTGTTCTTTTCACATACCACCTATGGATCCACCAGTGTCATTGCATGTGTGTTCTTTTCACTAACAACACCAGAGTCATTGCATGTGTGTTGTTTTCACATACCACCTATGGATCCACCAGTGTCATTAAAATGTGTGTTCTCTACAGAGACCTCACATGGATCCACCAGTGTCATTGCATGTGTGCTCTTTTCACAATCCACCCATGGATCCACCAGTGTCATTGCATGTGTGTTCTTTTTAGTAACAACAACCAGAGTCATTTTTCCTATGTGTTCTTTTCACATACCACATATGGATGTACCAGTGTCATTGAAATGTGTGTTCTCTACAGAGACCACACATGGATCCACCGGTGTCATTGCATGTATGTTCTTTTCTAACAACAACTAGAGTCATTGCATGTGTGTTCTCTTCACAATCCACACATGGATCCACCAGTGTCATTGCATGTGTGTTCTTTTTAGTAACAACAACCAGTGTAATTGCATGTGTGTTCTCTTCAGAGACCACACATGGATCCACCAGTGTCATTGCATGTGTGCTCTTTTCACAATCCACCCATGGATCCACCAGTGTCATTGCATGTGTGTTCTTTTTAGTAACAACAACAAGAGTCATCTTGCATGTGTGTTATTTTCACATACCACCTATGGATCCACCAGTGTCATTGAAATGTGTGTTCTCTACAGAGACCACACATGGATCCACCAGAGTCATTGCATCTGTGTTCTTTTTAGTAACAACAACTAGAGTCATTTTGCATGTGTGTTCTTTTTAGTAACAACAACTAGAGTCATTTTGCATGTGTGTTCTTTTCACATACCACCTATGGATCGACCAGTATCATTGCATGTGTGTTCTTTTCATTAACAACAACCAGAGTCATTGCATGTGTGTTCTTTTCACATACCACATATGGATCCACCAGTGTCATTGAAATGTGTGTTCTCTACAGAGACCACACATGGATCCACCAGTGTCATTGCATGTGTGTTCTTTTTAGTAGCAACAACCAGTCATTTTGCATGTCTGTTCTCTTCAGAGACCACACATGGATCCACCAGTGTGATTGCATGTGTGCTCTTTTCACAATCCACCCATGGATCCACCAGTGTCATTGCATGTGTGTTCTTTTTAGTAACAACAACCAGAGTCATTTTGCTTGTGTGTTCTTTTCACATACCACCTATGGATCCACCAGTGTCATTGCATGTGTGTTCTTTTCACAATCCACCCATGGATCCACCAGTGTCATTCATATGTGTTCTTTTTAGTAACAACAACCAGAGTCATTTTGCATGTGTGTTCTTTTCACATACCACCTATGGATCCACCAGTGTCATTGCATGTGTGTTCTTTTCACTAACAACACCAGAGTCAATGCATGTGTGTTGTTTTCACATACCACCTATGGATCCACCAGTGTCATTAAAATGTGTGTTCTCTACAGAGACCTCACATGGATCCACCAGTGCCATTGCATGTGTGCTCTTTTCACAATCCACCCATGGATCCACCAGTGTCATTGCATGTGTGTTCTTTTTAGTAACAACAACCAGAGTCATTTTGCCTATGTGTTCTTTTCACATACCACATATGGATGTACCAGTGTCATTGAAATGTGTGTTCTCTACAGAGACCACACATGGATCCACCGGTGTCATTGCATGTATGTTCTTTTCTAACAACAACTAGAGTCATTGCATGTGTGTTCTCTTCACAATCCACACATGGATCCACCAGTGTCATTGCATGTGTGTTCTTTTTAGTAACAACAACAAGTGTAATTGCATGTGTGTTCTCTTCAGAGACCACACATGGATCCACCAGTGTCTTTGCATGTGTGCTCTTTTCACAATCCACCCATGGATCCACCAGTGTCATTGCATGTGTGTTCTTTTTAGTAACAACAACAAGAGTCATCTTGCATGTGTGTTATTTTCACATACCACCTATGGATCCACCAGTGTCATTGAAATGTGTGTTCTCTACAGAGACCACACATGGATCCACCAGAGTCATTGCATGTGTGTTCCTTTTAGTAACAACAACCAGAGTCATTTTGCATGTGTGTTCTTTTCACATACCACCTATGGATCGACCAGTATCATTGCATGTGTGTTCTTTTCATTAACAACAACCAGAGTCATTGCATGTGTGTTCTTTTCACATACCACATATGGATCCACCAGTGTCATTGAAATGTGTGTTCTCTACAGAGACCACAAATGGATCCACCAGTGTCATTGCATGTGTGTTCTTTTCACTAACAACACCAGAGTCATTGCATGTGTGTTGTTTTCACATACCACCTATGGATCCACCAGTGTCATTAAAATGTGTGTTCTCTACAGAGACCTCACATGGATCCACCAGTGTCATTGCATGTGTGCTCTTTTCACAATCCACCCATGGATCCACCAGTGTCATTGCATGTGTGTTCTTTTTAGTAACAACAACCAGAGTCATTTTTCCTATGTGTTCTTTTCACATACCACATATGGATGTACCAGTGTCATTGAAATGTGTGTTCTCTACAGAGACCACACATGGATCCACCGGTGTCATTGCATGTATGTTCTTTTCTAACAACAACTAGAGTCATTGCATGTGTGTTCTCTTCACAATCCACACATGGATCCACCAGTGTCATTGCATGTGTGTTCTTTTTAGTAACAACAACCAGTGTAATTGCATGTGTGTTCTCTTCAGAGACCACACATGGATCCACCAGTGTCATTGCATGTGTGCTCTTTTCACAATCCACCCATGGATCCACCAGTGTCATTGCATGTGTGTTCTTTTTAGTAACAACAACAAGAGTCATCTTGCATGTGTGTTATTTTCACATACCACCTATGGATCCACCAGTGTCATTGAAATGTGTGTTCTCTACAGAGACCACACATGGATCCACCAGAGTCATTGCATCTGTGTTCTTTTTAGTAACAACAACTAGAGTCATTTTGCATGTGTGTTCTTTTTAGTAACAACAACTAGAGTCATTTTGCATGTGTGTTCTTTTCACATACCACCTATGGATCGACCAGTATCATTGCATGTGTGTTCTTTTCATTAACAACAACCAGAGTCATTGCATGTGTGTTCTTTTCACATACCACATATGGATCCACCAGTGTCATTGAAATGTGTGTTCTCTACAGAGACCACACATGGATCCACCAGTGTCATTGCATGTGTGTTCTTTTTAGTAGCAACAACCAGTCATTTTGCATGTCTGTTCTCTTCAGAGACCACACATGGATCCACCAGTGTGATTGCATGTGTGCTCTTTTCACAATCCACCCATGGATCCACCAGTGTCATTGCATGTGTGTTCTTTTTAGTAACAACAACTAGAGTCATCTTGCATGTGTGTTCTTTTCACATACCACCTATGGATCCACCAGTGTCATTGAATTGTGTGTTCTCTACAGAGACCACACATGGATCCACCAGTGTCATTGCATGTGTGTTCTTTTTAGTAACAACAACCAGAGTCATTTTGCATGTGTCTTCTTTTCACATACCACCTATGGATCCACCAGTATCATTGCATGTGTGTTCTTTTCATTAACAACAACCAAAGTCATTGCATGTGTGTTCTTTTCACTAACAACAACCAGAGTCATTGCATGTGTGTTCTTTTCACATACCACATATGGATCCACCAGTGTCATTGAAATGTGTGTTCTCTACAGACACCACACATGGATCCACCAGTGTCATTGCATGTGTGTTCTTTTTAGTAACAACAACTAGAGTCATTTTGCATGTGTGTTCTTTTCACATACGACCTATGGATCCACCACTGTCATTGCATGTGTGTTCTTTTCACAATCCACCCATGGATCCACCAGAGTCATTGCATGTGTGTTATTTTTAGTAACAACAACCAGAGTCATTTTGCATGTGTGTTCTCTTCAGAGACCACATATGGATCCACTAGTGTCATTGCATGTGTGCTCTTTTCATAATCCACACATGGATCCACCAGTGTCATTGCATGTGTGTTCTTTTTTGTAACAACAACCAGAGTCATTTTGCATGTGTGTTCTTCTCACATACCACCTATGGATCCACCAGTGTCATTGCACGTGTGTTCTTTTCACTAACAACAACCAGAGTCATTGCATGTGTGTTCTTTTCACATACCATATATGAATCTACCAGTGTCATTGAAATGCGTGTTCTCTCCAGAGACCACACATGGATCCACCAGTGTCGTTGCATGTGTGTTCTTTTTAGTAACAACAACCAGTCATTTTGCATGTGTGTTCTCTTTAGAGACCACACATGGATCCACCAGTGTCATTGCATGTGTGCTCTTTTCACAATCCACCCATGGATCCACCAGTGTCATTGGATGTGTGTTCTTTTTAGTAACAACAACCAGATTCATCTTGCATGTGTGTTCTTTTCACATACCACATATGGATCCACCAGTGTCATTGAAATGTGTGTTCTCTACAGAGACCACACATGGATCCACCAGTGTCATTGCATGTGTGTTCTTTTTAGTAACAACAACCAGTCATTTTGCATGTCTGTTCTCTTCAGAGACCACACATGGATCCACCAGTGTCATTACATGTGTGCTCTTTTCACAATCCACCCATGGATCCACCAGTGTCATTGCATGTGTGTTCTTTTTAGTAACAACAACCAGAGTCATTTTGCTTGTGTGTTCTTTTCACATACCACCTATGGATCCACCAGTGTCATTGCATGTGTGTTCTTTTCACAATCCACCCATGGATCCACCAGTGTCATTGCATATGTGTTCTTTTTAGTAACAACAACCAGAGTCATTTTGCATGTGTGTTCTTTTCACATACCACCTATGGATCCACCAGTGTCATTGCATGTGTGTTCTTTTCACTAACAACACCAGAGTCAATGCATGTGTGTTGTTTTCACATACCACCTATGGATCCACCAGTGTCATTAAAATGTGTGTTCTCTACAGAGACCTCACATGGATCCACCAGTGTCATTGCATGTGTGCTCTTTTCACAATCCACCCATGGATCCACCAGTGTCATTGCATGTGTGTTCTTTTTAGTAACAACAACCAGAGTCATTTTGCCTATGTGTTCTTTTCACATACCACATATGGATGTACCAGTGTCATTGAAATGTGTGTTCTCTACAGAGACCACACATGGATCCACCGGTGTCATTGCATGTATGTTCTTTTCTAACAACAACTAGAGTCATTGCATGTGTGTTCTCTTCACAATCCACACATGGATCCACCAGTGTCATTGCATGTGTGTTCTTTTTAGTAACAACAACCAGTGTAATTGCATGTGTGTTCTCTTCAGAGACCACACATGGATCCACCAGTGTCTTTGCATGTGTGCTCTTTTCACAATCCACCCATGGATCCACCAGTGTCATTGCATGTGTGTTCTTTTTAGTAACAACAACAAGAGTCATCTTGCATGTGTGTTATTTTCACATACCACCTATGGATCCACCAGTGTCATTGAAATGTGTGTTCTCTATAGAGACCACACATGGATCCACCAGAGTCATTGCATGTGTGTTCCTTTTAGTAACAACAACCAGAGTCATTTTGCATGTGTGTTCTTTTCACATACCACCTATGGATCGACCAGTATCATTGCATGTGTGTTCTTTTCATTAACAACAACCAGAGTCATTGCATGTGTGTTCTTTTCACATACCACATATGGATCCACCAGTGTCATTGAAATGTGTGTTCTCTATAGAGACCACAAATGGATCCACCAGTGTCATTGCATGTGTGTTCTTTTTAGTAACAACAACCAGTCATTTTGCATGTGTGTTCTTTTCACATACGACCTATGGATCCACCAGTGTAATTGCATGTGTGTTCTTTTCACAATCCACCCATGGATCCACCAGAGTCATTGCATGTGTGTTATTTTTAGTAACAACAACCAGAGTTATTTTGCATGTGTGTTCTCTTCAGGGACCACACATGGATCCACTAGTGTCATTGCATGTGTGCTCTTTTCACAATCCACCCATGGATCCACA
Organism: Avena sativa; assembly: GCA_916181665.1. Taxonomy (NCBI): domain Eukaryota; kingdom Viridiplantae; phylum Streptophyta; class Magnoliopsida; order Poales; family Poaceae; genus Avena; species Avena sativa. Next base: position 359,556,917 of record OV702290.1, on the reverse strand, counting down.
AGTGTCATTGCATGTGTGTTCTTTTTAGTAACAACAACCAGAGTCATTTTGCATGTGTGTTCATCTCACATACCACCTATGGATCCACCAGTGTCATTGCACGTGTGTTCTGTTCACTAACAACAACCAGAGTCATTGCATGCGTGTTCTTTTCACATACCACATATGGATCCACCAGTGTCATTGAAATGTGTGTTCTCTACAGAGACCACACATGGATCCACCAGTGTCATTGCATGTGTGTTCTTTTTAGTAACAACAACTAGTCATTTTGCATGTGTGTTCTTTTGACATACCACCTATGGATCCACCAATGTCATTGCATGTGTGTTCTTTTCACAATCCACCCATGGATCCACCAGAGTAATTGCATGTGTGTTCTTTTTAGTAACAACAACCAGTGTAATTGCATGTGTGTTCTCTTCAGAGACCACACATGGATCCACCAGTGTCATTGCATGTGTGCTCTTTTCACAATCCACCCATGGATCCACCAGTGTCATTGCATGTGTGCTCTTTTCACATACCACCTATGGATCCACCAGTGTCATTGCATGTGTGTTATTTTCACTAACAACAACCAGAGTCATTTGATGTCTGTTCTTTTCACATACCACGTATGGATCCACCAGTGTCATTGCATGTGTGCTCTTTTCACAATCCTCACATGGATCCACCAGTGTCATTGGACGTGTGTTCTTTTTAGTAACAACAACCAGTGTTATTGAATGTGTGTTCTCTTCAGAGACCACACATGGATCCACCCGTGTCATTGCATGTGTGTTCTTTTTACTAACAACAACAAGAGTCATTGAAATGTATGCTCTCTTTAGAGACCACACATGGATCCACCAGTGTCATCGCATGTGTGTTCTTTTCACTAACAACAACCAGAGTCATTGCATGTGTGTTCTTTTCACATACCACATATGGATCCACCAGTGTGATTGAAATGTGTGTTCTCTACAGAGACCACACATGGATCCACCAGGGTCATTGCATGGGTGTTCTTTTTTGTAACAACAACAAGAGTCATTGAAATGTGTGTTCTTCTCATATACCACCTATGGATCCACCAGTGTCATTGCATGTGTGTTCTTTTCATTAACAACAACCAGAGTCATTACATGTGTGTTCTTTTCACATACCACATATGGATCCACCAGTGTCATTGAAATGTGTGTTCTCTACAGAGACCACACATGGATCCACCAGTGTCATTGCATGTGTGTTCTTTTTAGTAACAACCACCAAAGTCATTTTGCATGTGTGTTCTTTTCACATACCACCTATGGATCCACCAGTGTCATTACATGTGTGCTCTTTTCACTAACAACAACAAGAGTCATTGAATGTGTGTTCTTTTCACATACCACATATGGATCCACCAGTGTCATTGAAATGTGTGTTCTCTACAGAGACCACACATGGATCCACCAATGTCATTGCATGTGTGTTCTTTTTAGTAACAACAACTAGAGTCATTTTGCATGTGTGTTCTTCTCACATACCAACTATGGATCCACCAGTGTCATTGCATGTGCATTCTTTTCACTAACAACAACCAGAGTCATTGCATGTGTGTTCTTTTCATATACCACATATGGATCCACCAGTGTCATTGAAATGTGTGTTCTCTACAGAGACCACACATGGATCCACCGGTGTCATTGCATGTGTGTTCTTTTTAGTAACAACAACCAGAGTCATTTTGCATGTGTGTTCTTCTCACATACCACCTATGGTTCCACCAGTGTCATTGCATGTGTGTTCTTTTCACTAACAACAACCAGAGTCATTGCATGTGTGTTCTTTTCACATACCACATATGGATCCACCAATGTCATTGAAATGTGTGTTCTCTACAGAGACCACACATGGATCCACCAATGTCATTGCATGTGTGTTCTTTTTAGTAACAACAACTAGAGTCATTTTGCATGTGTGTTCTTCTCACATACCAACTATGGATCCACCAGTGTCATTGCATGTGCATTCTTTTCACTAACAACAACCAGAGTCATTGCATGTGTGTTCTTTTCACATACCACATATGGATCCACCAGTGTCATTGAAATGTGTGTTCTCTACAGAGACCACACATGGATCCACCGGTGTCATTGCATGTGTGTTCTTTTTAGTAACAACAACCAGAGTCATTTTGCATGTGTGTTCTTTTCACATACCACCTATGGATCCACCAGTGTCATTGCATGTGCGTTCTTTTCACAATCCACCCATGGATCCACTAGTGTTATTCCATGTGTGTTCTTTTTATTAACAACAATCAGAGTCATTTTGCATGTGTGTTCTCTTCACATACCACCTATGGATCCACCAGTGTCATTGCATGTCAGTTCTTTTTAGTAACCACAACTAGAGTCATTGAAATGTGTGTTCTTCTCACATACAACCTATGGATCCACCAGTGTCATTGCATGTGTGTTCTTTTTAGTAACAACAACCAGCATCATTTTTCATGTGTGTTCTTCTCACATACCACCTATGGGTCCACCAATGTCATTGCATGTGTGTTCTTTTCACTAACAACAACCAGAGTCATTGCATGTGTGTTCTTTTCACATACCACCTATGGATCCACCAGTGTCATTGCATGTGTGTTCTTTTCATTAACAACAACCAGAGTCATTGCACGTGTGTTCTTTTTACATACCACATATTGATCCACCAGTGTCATTGAAATGTGTGTTCTCTACAGAGACCACACATGGATCCACCAGTGTCATTGCATGTGTGTTCTTTTTAGTAACAACAACTAGAGTCATTTTGCATGTGTGTTCTTTTCACATACCACCTATGGATCCACCAGTGTCATTGCATGTGTGTTCTCTTCACAATCCACCCATGGATCCACGAGTGTCATTGCATGTGTGTTCTTTTTAGTAACAACAACCAGAGTCATTTTGCATGTGTGTTCTGTTCACATACCACCTATGGATCCACCAGTGTCATTGCATGTGTGTTCTTTTTAGTAACAACAACTAGAGTCATCGAAATGTGTGTTCTTCTCACATACCACCTATGGATCCAGCAGTGTCATTGCATGTGTGTTCATTTCATAATCCACCTATGGATCCACCAGTGTCATTGCATGTGTGGTCTTTTTAGTAACAACAACCAGAGTCATTTTGCATGTGTGTTCTTCTCACATACCACCTATGGATCCACCAGTGTCATTGCATGCGTGTTCTTTTCAATAACAACAACCAGAGTCATTGCATGTATGTTCTTTTGCCATACCACATATGGATCCACCAGTGTCATTGAAATGTGTGTTCTTTTCATTAACAACAACCAGAGTCATTGCATGTGTGTTCTTTTCACATACCACATATGGATCCACCAGTTTCATTGAAATGTGTGTTCTCTATAGAGACCACACATGGATCCACCAGTGTCATTGCAGGTGTGTTCTTTTTAGTAACAACAACTAGAGTCATTCTGCATGTGTGTTCTTTTCACATACCACCTATGGATCCACCAGTGTCATTGCATGTTTGTTCTCTTCACAATCCACCCATGGATCCACCAGTGTCATTGCATGTGTGTTCTTTTTAGTAACAACAACCAGAGTCATTTTGCATGTGTGTTATGTTCACATACCACCTATGGATCCACCAGTGTCATTGCATGTGTGTTCTTTTTAGTAACAACAACCAGAGTCATCGAAATGTGTGTTTTTCTCACATACCACCTATGGATCCAGCAGTGTCATTGCATCTGTGTTCATTTCATAATCCACCTATGGATCCACCAGTGTCATTGCATGTGTGTTCTTTTTAGTAACAACAACTAGAGTCATTTTGCATGTGTGTTCTTCTCACATACCACCTATGGATCCACCAATGTCATTGCATGTGTGTTCTTTTCACTAACAACAACCAGAGTCATTGGATGTGTGTTCTTTTCACGTACCACATATGGATCCACCAGTTTCATTGAAATGTGTGTTCTCTACAGAGACCACACATGGATCCACCAGTGTCATTGCATGTCTGTTGTTTTTAGTAACAACAACCAGAGTCATTTTGCATGTGTGTTCTTTTCACATACCATCTATGGATCCACCAGTGTCATTGCATGTGGTATCTTTTCACAATCCACCCATGGATCCACCAGAGTCATTGCATGTGTGTTCTTTTTAGTAACAACAACCGGAGTCATTTTGCATGTGTGTTCTTTTCACATACCACCTATGGATCCACCAGTGTCATTGCATGTGTGTTCTTTTCACTAACAACAACCAGAGTCATTTTGCATGTGTGTTCTTTTCACATACCACATATGGATGCACCAGTGTCATTGAAATGTGTGTTCTGTACGGAGACCACACATGGATCCACCGGTGTCATTGAAATGTGTGTTCTGTACGGAGACCACACATGGATCCACCGGTGTCATTGCATGTATGTTCTTTTCTAACAACAACTGGATTCATTGCATGTGTGTTCTCTTCACAATCCACACATGGATCCACCAGTGCCATTGCATGTGTGTTCTTTTTAGTAACAACAACCAGTGTCATTGCATGTGTGTTCTCTTCAGAGACCACACATGGATCCACCAGTGTCATTGCATGTGTGCTCTTTTCACAATCCACCCATGGATCCACCTGTGTCATTGCATGTGTGTTATTTTTAGTAACAACAACCAGATTCATCTTGCATGTGTGCTCTTTTCACATACCACCTATGTATCCACCAATGTCATTGCATGTGTGTTCTTTTCATTAACAACAACCAGAGTCATTGCATGTGTGTTCTTTTCACATACCACATATGGATCCACCAGTGTCATTGAAATGTGTGTTCTCTATAGAGACCACACATGGATCCACCAGTGTCATTGCATGTGTGTTCTTTTTAGTAACAACAACTAGAGTCATTTTGCATGTGTGTTATTTTCACATACCACCTATGGATCCACCAGTGTCATTGCATGTTTGTTCTCTTCACAATCCACCCATGGATCCACCAGTGTCATTGCATGTGTGTTCTTTTCAGTAACAACCAGAGTCATCTTGCATGTGTGTTCTTTTCAAATACCACCTATGGATCCACCAGTGTCATTGAAATTTGTGTTCTCTACAGAGACCACACATGGATCCACCAGTGTCATTGCATGTGTGTTCTTTTTAGTAACAACAACCAGAGTCATTTGGCATGTGTGTTCTTTTCACATACCACCTATGGATCCACCAGTATCATTGCATGTGTGTTCTTTTCACAATCCACCCATGGATCCACCAGAGTCATTGCATGTGTGTTCTTTTTAGTAACAACAACCAGAGTCATTTTGCATGTGTGTTCTTTTCACATACCACCTATGGATCCACCAGTGTCATTGCATGTGTGTTCTTTTCACTAACAACAACCAGAGTCATTTTGCATGTGTGTTCTTTCCACATACCACATATGGAGCCACTAGTGTCATTGAAATGTGTGTTCTCTATAGAGACCACACATGCATCCACCAGTGTCAATGCATGTATGTTCTTTTCACTAACAACAACTGGAGTCATTGCATGTGTGTTCTCTTCACAATCCACACATGGATCCACCGGTGTCATTGCATGTGTGTTCTTTTTAGTAACAACAACCAGTGTCATTGCATGTGTGTTCTCTTCAGAGACCACACATGGATCCACTAGTGTCATTGCATGTGTGCTCTTTTCACAATCCACCCATGGATCCACCTGTGTAATTGCATGTGTGTTCTTTTTAGTAACAACAACCAGAGTCATCTTGCATGTGTGCTCTTTTCACATACCACCTATGGATCCACCAATGTCATTGCATGTGTGTTCTTTTTACAATCCACCCATGGATCCACCAGTGTCATTGCATGTGTGTTCTTTTCACTAACAACAACTGGAGTCATTGCATGCGTGTTCTTTTCACATACCACATATGGATCCACTAGTGTCATTGCATGTGTGTTCTTTATAGTAACAACAACCAGAGTCATTGGATGTGTGTTCTCTTTAGAGACCACACATGGATCCACCAGTGTCATTGAAATGTGTATTATTTACAACTACCGCCATTTGCCACAAACAATCGGGACGCAGAACTAACCAGCAACCGCTCTGGGCTTCTAGAAGACCCGATCCCCGATTGTTAGGCGCTGTTGGATCGGGGTGCATGGACGATAATGATGTCCTTCACGAGGGCGATCCGTGATAACTCTGTTCTGCGAACTGATTGGCCGTGGCAACTGCGCTGGGCCTACATCCTTGCCTTTATCCCCTTAACCTCGGGGCTGAAAATCAGATCGTGTTCCTTCATCGCCATGGATAGGGAGAGGCCCAAACTCATCTTGCACGAGGCTCAGATGTTAGCCCACTATGACATACTCGCGCCGCTGTTAGTGAGGCTTCCGGCCGGCTTCGAGCTCAGCTACGCCGGGGTTCCTGTCGCGCCGCTCTTGCACGACAACGCGTTGGCGAGGCAGATCGAGGAGCGCTGCCGCCAGCTGTCGGAGCGGAAGAGGGCAATGGCGCGGTACTCGCGTACGAGCGCGTACTGGCGAAAGTTGTTCAAGAAGGAGCAGGTTGCGTTGATTGCGTTGTGCGGAACCCACCAGCGGGAGATCCACCCGCTTCTGCGCAACCCCGAAGGGAGGCAGCGCTTCTGGGCAGTGCCTGGGCATACGACCTCCACCGTTATCGATGCAACGCGCCGTGAAGAATCCATGGGGAGGAGGAATACTGCCGGGAACGTCGGAATCGATTCCGACGTGGAGGAGGTTGGCGGCGACGCGGACAACGTCGTCAATGATGGAGACTGCGGGAGCGTCATAGTCGATTAGGGACACTTAAGCATAAATTAAATGGGAAAATTTGCTGCAAGACATCGTTATTTTCTATCATTTGCTGCAACCCACTGTCCGATTGTGTCTTTGCCAGGTACCATTACAATTGAGCGGTGTGTTTTAGCAAACGCCAGAAAATAACGGTGTCTTGTAGCAAATTTTCCCAAATTAAATCTATATACGGTATCTTAATGCGCTCTTTGGATCTGGGTCACCTGAGTCATGGTCGATTATCGTCATAATCTATATATGTTGGCCATGTTTTAGTTGTCTTTGTCTTTGAAACTAGTCGATCGAAACTCGTCCGATTCTGAAAATAAAGTTCGCGTATTCCTTGGCATATCTGATGGGACAATACGTTGACTCTGCTCCTAGCACTTGATGGCACAACCATAATTTGGAGTGCGCCTGAGGAGAAGGGATCGAGCGTGTTATAATAGTGTACTACTCCTGTCCAGATATAACTGACTTAGTTTTTTTAGATATTTAATAAATGTGTCTATACCCAAAACATGTCTAGATACATGTTTTAGGTTTCTCTGTCTTTCAAACTAATCAAGTCGTCAAATTCTGAACAAACAAAGTCATTGCATTCACAGCTGATGGGACAATACGCTGACTCTGCTACTTGATGGCACAGCCATAATTCTGGAGTGCGCCAGAGGAGATGGGAATGCAAGGGAGATGGGAACTAGTAGCCGCGTCCAATCGTAGGTAAAAAATTAATGTAATAATATTTTTTTAAAATGTAATCTGGTCCACATGACCCCATCACAGACACGTTGCACGCGCCAGATATAAATAAAGACGACACGGCTAGTTTAGTTTCAATGATACAATTCAACATAGGACGTTACTGTGCCCGCATCTTTCTGCTCCTCTTATTAGTCTGCTAGCCCATGCTGCATTAAGCATCAGTTGATGAGGATAAAAAAATGATAAAATGGCAAATAAAACAATTTTTAAGCTTACCTTTCATCCGGAGAATCGTACAAAGATGAAATTGGCAGGGATTTATTATTTCTCCTGCACTTAGCCGAAAGATCCTCAAGAACATCCTCAATCACCCCTGCAACTTCTTCATATTCTAATACACCTCCATTATTTGCCCTTTCCTTCCCGTTCCGCTTACCCTTTTGTTTCTTTTCACACCCTTTTCTCGCCGGCACCTCTAGTTCTTCATAAATTGGCTGCTTACGTATATTTTCCTTCGAGTGCTCATCACCGTCTTCGCATTGCTCTTTCGCCAGTTCTGGCTGAGAAGCCTCATTTTCTGCCACCGAGGTGTGAACAGGGACAATACATGTGTAACTAGGTTTTTACACAACCTCTTGATATGGACGAATCCGCCACAACGTTCGCATTTCCTTTTCCTAGCACCAAGCCTTGGACCTTTATCGGTGGAGGCTACGATCCTTAGCTTTCTAGGCCTCCCAGGTGGCCTCCTAAGAACTGGTGGCTGAAGTTTGAACCCTGGATCAACAATCTCCCAATCATTTTCATCAGCCATAGGTGGTATGTTTTCTGCATAAGTTGCAGCAAACTTGTCCACGGAGAAATAGTTGTCGACATAGTTCTCTATTTCAGCTCTGTTACCTCTAAGCTTTAAGATAAATTAAATTGCATGGTGACATGGCAGACCAGTAATCTGCCACTGCCTGCATGAACAAGTCTTGTTTCCAATGTCTACAGTGTACCTCCGTTCACTTCCACGCTTGTATTCTGCATAAACCTCAGCCAATGTTCTAGAACTTCTGACCACCCTCATCTTTATCGTTCTCATTACCCTGGCTCTTGCATTTAGTAACATAACCACCTTTGGAACTATTTTATGGCCTAAAAAAATTCTTGCACAAATTCTTTGCCTTAAATCTATCTTCACCATTATGCACTGTCTTATTGCAACCAACAAAATAACAATTCGAAGTGTCTTCATGCCCGAAATCTTATCATTGAAACTCTCTGCCAAATTATTGCATACAAAATCCACCTTGCTTAACTCACCAAACTTGCTTCTGGCCCATAGCTTGGTGTGATGTTCCTCAAGGTATTTTTTCACCTTTGGAACTACATACATGTTCTGCAAGTAAGTAGCATGCGTGCTTGGGATGTATGTGTATGCTGATTGCCACAAGTCCTCTTCAAAGATCTTTCCTTCAAACTTCTTCGTGAAGTTAGTAGCGAGGTGCCGCATGCATTCCCTATGCTCAACCCTAGGAAACACAGCATCAACAGCATTCTCAAGACCCTCGGATGCACCGGTGTGTATCACCAAGCCTTCAGGGTGACCAATTACTTCCCGTAGTCTCTGCATGAACCATGTCCAGCTTTCATTTGATTCACCCTCAAGAACAGCATAAGCTACGGGTAGAAGCCAATTATGCGCGTCCAAAGCACAAGCAGAAGCAACATGTCCCCTGAACTTCCTTGTTAAAGAAGTTGCGCCTATTGCCAAGTATGGCCTGCAGCCGTCTAGGAACCCCTTCCAGCATGCCTTAGGCAGACAAAACATCTCCTGAAGCATATCTTATCTTCCTGCTTATACCTGACCCCCCTCGAGACCTTTTCTCTCCCTTTAACAACCTCGTAATCGATGTCAACAACACTACCAGGTGATGTTTTCTCTACCTGAGCTTTGAAACTATACAACATATGAAAACTGTCATTCCACTTGCCTTGAATGAAGTCTAGAGCCATCTCCTTCCCATCAAAGACTCTGTGATAAGGAATCTGAACGTTAAACTTTTTGCTAATCTTTGCTCTGAGTTCAGTTGGTCCAATGTTATGATCCTGCCTCACCCAGTCAAGTACAGTAGCAGCAATCCACTTGGTAGTCGTCGGTCTAATTTTACCACTTAAAGAAGTATTAGGGCAGTTGTGTTCCTTCATGTTAACTTTGATCTGCATTCGATAAGAATCCAAATAATTCAGAGCTAGTTATCAGCAGAATAAATATGAGAAAGACTGAAACTAAATGTAGCTATTGCAACCTGAAATGGGTGTCCACCCCGCATTGGAGATGCATGTAATCTCCATTTACACACATTACTTTCCCTACAGTGCACCCTAAATCTCTTTTGGTCGCCATTTTCAATGATAAATTTGAACCCAACTCTGATTGCATAGGTTGCAACTGCATATCTGCAGTCCTCTACATTATCAAAGACAGTCCCCTCATTAATTTTAGGATTGTCCTTGTCAAAGTGTATCACTGGCCTGTCCACGTCTTCGTCGTCGTATCTACATCCCATTTCCACATCTTCACATTCCTCTTCCTCATCAGTCCCATAGTCAGGCTCAAAGTTCGAATCAACCAAATATTCCCTACTCTCCATCCTATCAGGGTCAGCAGCCACGTCTGGATATGCTTTCTCATCATCATCCGCACCACCACACGTTTCAATGCCTTCATGCTCGCTTGACAAAGCATCATGCTCAAGGACAAGATGTACAAACGTCCTGCGGTTACCAACCCATATCCTTGGCATCACCACGGGACTAGAAACGCTAATTGGGGTATGCAGATAAGGAATCACAGTTCTTACCTTTCAATGTGGATGCACGACACCTTCTCCGAGCTCCATACCTCCAAATCTCTGCACCCCGCTACCTCTCCCCCCGTTTCGTTGTCCTCTGTGCTCTCCAGACTTGAAGGAGATTCCGTGCTCTCTAGCCGCGCAGGACCCATATCCGTGCTCTCAAGCCTCATAGGATCCATCTCCGAGCGGGATCCGGATCACTAGCCTCGTTGGGCCCCTAACCTAACGGTCGACTCTTGGTTTTCGTTTCCAGACGCGCCTGGGCGGTGGGCGGCGGCTAGGAGACAGGGCAGGGAGGGGAGGGGAGGGGACGTGAGGGGATGGGAGGGAGGGGAGGGCAGGAGGACGACGACCCAAGGGGACGACGAGAGCGGTGCACGACTGAGCGGAGTGGCGGCGGCAGGAGAAGAGGAGAGGAGCGAAGCGGAGCTGGTTGCGACAAAGCATGGAAAATTGCACAATAATGTGTTGGTGGGTGGCACCAGCCCTCGAACATGGGACGCGCGCCGTCGTAGGTGGAGGAGGCGGGCCCGCCTGTCAGAAAACATGCCACCTGTCAGCACACTATGCACGGGGAGCACTTCACGGAATTTTTAGCAGGTCCCACATGTCAGTTTGTTTGATCAAAACTTGCATGCAGTGCATGGCTGGTCCACGCGCTAGTTTCGGAAAAAAGCCCGTTGATCCAAACTTGAATTGGTAGTTACGCTTCTTCTCCCCCGTCTCATCGTCTCCTCGCAGTGGCAATTCCGCTTCGTCTCCCTCGTCTGTTATCCTCTTCTTCTTCTCCTCGCAGTGGTAGTTCTTCTTTCTTCCTCGATCAAAACATTCCCGCACGTAAGCCATGGCTAGTAGCCGGATGAAGAGGAACTGGGCCGATCTCCTGGCCGACCAACTTCGCAAGATCGCCGACTATTTGCTGGAGAAAGAGGAGTATGTCGACACCTATGCTGCTTGTCGGGATGTCTGCACCGATTGACGCCGCACTTTAAAGGTGCCCGAATTCCATCTCAACAACTAGATCATGACACACTTCCAGACGTTGGCGACTTCACCTTCCTCAACCTCGCCACTGGTCGTTGCTTCAGGACAAATCTAATGGATGTCCATCACAGGTTCACATTCACATCCGATATTTATTGGCATTTTCCATTGTAAACATCTTAGTGCTAACTGATGCCCTCTTCTTCCAAAAGATTCTACTTCGTCGGTGTTTCTCATGGTGTCATCGTGCTTGCTCAGAGGGTGGAGCCGTACCAGATTCGGCTTCTGAACCCAATCACTCGTAAGTCTAACACTGAGTTTCAAGCACACATACCATCTGATCTTCTGGAATCTGTCGTCGTGACGAAGTCCCCGACGATGGTGTTCGTTTGCACTGATTATCCAGATCATATTGCATGGGCCGATGAGAGCACCCCAATAGGGCAAATCAATGGATCATTTGGAGAAGGATTGTATTCGCCACCTCCTGATATGCTTCTGGTCTGCATGACGGCATTCCGAGGGGAAGTATATGCATTACTTGAGAATGGAGACATCCAGTTAGAGCAGCGCGCGAGCACTGTCACAATGGCCAAAATAATTTCGGCCCCAGTCTTTGAACAGGTACGCGGAACCTACAATTTTTACCTTGTGGAGACAGATGGTGATCTACTTCTTATGTTGAACGGGGATTTCGCCAAAGGGCAACCAGTGTTGTACCGGGTGGACACGGAGAACCGATCTCTCGAGGCGATCGGCGACATTGGAAGTCGTGCCCTCTTTGTTGGTTACAATCGGTCTATCTCCATTGACACCAGGTTACACCCCACAGTCAAACCCGGTTGCATATACTACAGGAATTTACATTAGACTGTACGATCATGAGGTTCAAGCCTGGGAAGAGGAACCAACAATTGTAATGTATGTCTTAAGTTTGGAACATACACCAAGGCTTTACCCTCTGTACGAGATACTGGCAGCACACTACAGACGGAGAGAGTTCTCTGAACATGTGTTGTAGCACGCGGGAGCCGCCGACGACGAAATATATAGGGGAGAATGAATCATATATTCATCCTAGGTTATTTGCTAGCATTTTCAGGTCTATTTTTTGAAGTAGAAATTTGTACTGTATTTATATTATTTCGATGATCAGAATGCGTATTACCTTTCAGACAAAATTGTAATGTATTTAAATTTAGTACTTCCAAAATTCAAAGTATTTATTTTTAGTAGCTTCTTTCAGAATTCTCTGTGTTCGACACGGGCATAAGCTCAGCGCCGGAATTCAGGTCCCACATGGAAAATTGCACAATAATGTGTTGGTGGGCGGCACCACCCCTCGAACCTAGGATGCACGCCGTCGAAGGTGGAGGGGGCAGGCCCGCTAGTCAGAAAACATGCCACATCGGCATCCCCTGTTTCTGATGCCCTTTAAAAAAATAAAACACGCCACGTCGTTATCCCTTGTTTCTGATGGTGTTGTTACACTCGACGGTACATGGTGGCATATAGATAATATCGTATAAACATAAGGGCACAGTCATCAACATTTCTAAAATGAAACCCGGTCCCGTCTCCTACCTGTCCTGGTACATTGCTCGATGAGGTGGATAGCTACGACCGATCTTTTTAATACATTCACACTCTTATGCTGAGAAGGGAAATAAAGATTGAGTTGTTAATGCAACGAGTGTCGAATTATTATCCTCTAAGGAAATGGGAAATGGTTATTTTCACGCGTGCCCGTAGTCCATACCTACTATCAGCCTTTCACTCCCCTTCTCCGACTAACCACAGTTCACCTTGCGCAGCTCCTCCGCGCCGCACCAACTAGGGTAACATGGCCCCGCCTAAGCCGCGGCCGCCGCCGCCACGACAACTGCCGAAACTTTGGTATTTAGCCCCTCTAAGGCAGGCCATGAAGCTCTACTTCAAGGCCGGTCTCCCATTGCCCTGCCAGGCGGATGATTTCCCCGAATGTGCCGAATCGGCCCCGGCGGCGACTGGACCATCGTCGACGCCAGATGCGGCAAGCAGGGCAAGAGAGCGATGTGGAGAAATCGCGCGGCGGCATTACGACATGCTCTAGGCAATGGGAACAAGGTACGTATCAAATCGTTCATGAGAGCATGCTGCCGCCAAGGGTACACACCCTCGAACAGGGCAGCGCCAAGGTCTAGGAACTCTCGCGTCCAAGCTTCGGCGCGTACTACCTACCTCAGTAGGGTAGGCAGGGAGAACGCCGTCTACGGCAAAGATGCTCCATCCTACGCACCGTCGAAGGCCGTACCGTGGCGGTGACCAAGTGTCTACACTCAGCATGTTGGATTGTTCGACAGCCAAAGCCGGCGGCGGGCATCAACTCAGCCCCGAAATTCAGGTTCGAGTTCACATGGACCTACGATCCCGAGAAGGAGATGTCGAATTTTAGTTTCAAATAAATTGTTGCGGCCGCGCGGATGGTCCAACTGAACCGGGACTGGCGCACGCAAATCGCTCATGCATGAACGATGCAGATTTCTTGTAGTTTGGCGGGAAGGCAATAGATCAGTTTGGGTTAAATGATCAAAGAACTTATGTCCTCTCAAGGCAATTGGTCAGCCAACTTTTCTGGTGGAGATCTGTAGTTTCTTCAGTGTAGAATAGTTAAGTTTAGACTGAAGAATGGATTTTGTAGATGAAATGCTGACGAATTATTCTATAAACTAGTAGGAAGTTTAGCCCACTTTTGTGCAGGTATAAGACCCTTTTGTATGGAAGTACTACTGTTGTAAGCAAATACTATCAAGTACCTATTTCCTTCAATTACTAGTCGTGGTTCAATCCAGTTAACTGGCATCTTTTTATCCCAGACTACAGATTTTGCGTCTGCTGTCTGTGCTGTAAACCATTTTTTCCTTTGTCTTGTGTTGCCTGCAAAATGGTCCTGCAGTTCAACGTTTTACAAATGTAGCTACCTTGTACTCCCTCCGTTTCAAAATATAATATGTTTTAGCTTTGTGAATGAAGTGTATCTAGTCCCCTTTTAGTATGTAGGTTCATCTAGGTTTAGAAAGCACCATCACTAAAAGATGTCTAGATACGCTCCATTCACAAAGCTAAAACATCTTATATTTTGAAACGGAGGGAGTACTTGAAGAGGAGATGGACTATATTTTCCTGGCATCCACAGAATTGACATTGCTCATTGCCAGACCACTCTCTTTTCATGAGGTTGTCCTTGGTTATTCACAGAAATTATGAAGCACGGTGTTCAACTACATCGATTCAAACTATTACATGCACACAAACTACATCAAATTCATTACCCACACATACTACATCGATTCAAACTATTACACACACATACTACTTCAAACTATTACACACACGTACTACATCGATTCAAACTATTACACATTTTTAGTCGATGCTAACTTCCTGCTACGCTGTCCATACTATAAATTCATTAGCCACACATACCACGGCAATTCACTAGAGCTCTGTCTTCACTCGAGGGAAATCAGACCACCAGCTCGTCCAAGCCCGTCCCCCCCCACCGAAACTGTGTGCCCCGTCATGAAACGGTGGTGGTCCTGTGCCATCGATCCGTCCAGGCCAACACTGCAGGCGACGAGGGCGCTTTCTGGCAGCCTCTTCGGGGCCCTAAATGCCATGTACCGAGTCCAGAACCTCCTCCAGGTGGATGATGACCGGTGCTTCCAGCAAAGCTGTCGCCCTGCCCTGCTTGGAATCTACACCTCGTACATCTTAGGAACGACGTCAGGATCTTTCAACCACGCCTTTACCTCGATTACCCATCTGTCGCTCGGTGGCCTTATTTCCACCAGCTCGCCGCCAAGGCTACTAAGGACCTGCTTGAGGGCCTCCGGCTCCCAAGCATCCAATGGGAGGCTGTCAAAGCCGAGTTTGGAGAAGAAACGAAGCTGCCCCAAGCGATCGTCGCACCCACAGGCACGATGCCAACGCATGAAGCTCATTTTCTCCCCGCAGCACTCGAAATAATGGGAAGAATGCAGAACGCGCTCGGTGTCTGAGCTGTGCTCGAACCGGACGAAAAAATCGAATGACGGCGCGCATACCTCAATGTTGACCTCATTTCGTCTGATCCCAAAACGAGACCTGAAAGCCGACATCAACTCTGCCGTCGACACGGCGGGACGGACGCCCAGCACGGTGGCCATGAGAGCGTGGTCGTCGAACTGCTGTGCCAGGGCTACCATGCCTGGGGTGCGCGGCATCACGCAACCTCCCGAGGCCGGTCGCCGGCTTGGATCGCCCGACGGGACACGCTCCGCCATGCGAGAAGGACTAGCCAGAGGCGAGATATTAGTCCGGGGACGCGAATCTCCAATACGGCAGACGATGCAACGGTGACAGCTGCGAGCTTCGATTAGAGGCGTGGGAGGTTGACCGGACATGGCGAAGACGCAAATTAGAGCAAGTGCGAGATCCGATCTGAGATGAGCAGCCGGAGCTGAGCAAATGTTATGGGGAGGGGAGCAGGGGAGAAGACCAGAGCAGAGCAAAGAAATAGATCTCGTCCACTCAGGGATCTGGTCCATGCAGGGGTAAGCTAGTCCACGACCGCAAAAGATAACAGGGAATACTGACATGGCGGACCAAGAATAGTTGACCTACTCGCCGGCCTTGATGATCAGTACAATCCCCTCTTCGTCGCCATCGGGGTCAACGGCGGCAAGAACCTCTCCACCAACGACCTCTACGCCCATGTCATGGCCTATGATCATCGCATGGAGCTTCTCATGGATGTGGGAGGCGGCAGCTCCTCCATCAATGCTGCCTTCCGTGGCCGTGGTGGTTCATATGGGCGTGGCTACCGTGGCGGTGGACGACGTGGCGGCGGCGGCCGCGGCAACTGCCACGGCAATGGATGACACCAGCAACGCGGCAACGGCAATGCACGTCGCAAAGGAGGGCGTGCCAGGGGTGGCGGCAAGGATCGTGACTACACCACTTGCCAAATCTGCGGGAAGCCCGGGCATGAAGCCTGGCAATGCTGGCATCGCTACTCCAATGACGAAGAAGAGGAGGAGGAAAAGGGCGCCAATGCGGTGTCCTATGGCGTGGACACCAACTGGTATGGAGATACCGGTGCCACCGACCACATCACCGGTGAGCTCAACAAGCTCACCATGAAGGAGAAGTACCACGGTCGTGACCAGATTCACACGGCCAATGGACAAGGTATTCATGCAATTGTGAATACCCCCTCTCAACAACTTCATCTAAAAAATGTTCTACATGTTCCAAATGCCACTAAAAATCTTTTTTCCATTCACCGTTTTACCCTTGACAACAATGTTTTTCTTGAATTTCACCCATGGTGTTTTTATGTCAAGGATCAGGCAACGAAGAAAGTACTCCTTAAAGGTAGATGTGTGCAAGGTCTCTACCCTCTGATATCCTCGTCGCCAACCAAGAATAAACAAGTTTTTAGTGTCACCAAGCCTTCAGCTTCACGGTGGCATGATCGTTTAGGCCATCCTTCCTTTCGAGTTGTTCAACAAATTCTTAGCAAGCATGATTTACCATGTTCAAATAAATCTAGTATTGAGTCTATTTGTGATTCTTGCCAACGTGCAAAAATTCATCAACTACCCTATATGAGATCTACTAGTGTATCTACTTCCCCCTTCAATTGGTGTTCTCAGATGTCTGGGGACCTGCGCCTAATTCAGTAGGAAGATACACATACTATGTAAGTGATACATTGCAAATGTATCTATAATTTTTGATGTTCCATGCTTGGTTTTATCTACTTTCTTATGTTTTGTCCACACTTTGGAGTACTTTCTATACACTTTCTTGGACTAACCTATTAACAAGTGCCATAGTGCCAGTTGCCTGTTTTCTGCTGTTTTTGGTTCCAGAAAAGTCAGAAAATCAATATTCTCGGAATTGGACGGGACAAAAGCCAAAGTTGATATTTTCCAGGAAGATTCACAGAGCCAAAAGGAGACACGAAGGGGGGCCACAGGGTGGCCACACCACCCCTAGGCGCGGTCCCCCCAGGCCACGCCAGGGCATGGTGTGGGCCCCCTGGCTGGCCACTGACCTCGACCCTTCGCCTATATATTCCTCCCGATACAGAAACCCTAAATCGTCACGCCTCCAGCCACGAAAAGTTCCGCAGCGCCGCCGCCACCGAAGGGGAGATTCGGGGGACATAAAGTCTCTGTTCCGGCACCCTGCTGGGACAGGGAAGTGCCCCCGGAGCCATCTCCATCGATCTCCACCACCATCTCCAACGTCGTTGCTGATTCCCATGATGAGGAGGGAGTAGTTCTCTCTCGAGGCTAAGGCTTCTATCGGTAGCTATGTGTTCATCTCTCTCTCTATGCATGATCATATTGTGATCATGAGATTTGTAATCAAGTAGATCTACCTTGCTACTCAAGTGCTTTAATAGATCTCTGCTCTCCCCATGTGTGTGAAAGTGACAGCATGCACACCATGGTGGCATTAGGCTAGAGATTACAAATACTTGTTATGCGTTATATTTGGAGTTGGATGTCTTTATGAAATTGTGGTGTTTGTTTGAACCATCTAGTGCTCAAAGTGATAGTGTGGGGTTACCTAGATGTGGAAAGATGAACTTTGAGGTGTGCTTTTATAGCCCTAACATGGATTAGAGTGTCCAACCGGAGAGTAGTTCGGTGTAGTATCATAAAGAGAAAATATTTATACGAGAGTGTTCACTAGTGAAAGTATGATCCCTAGGCATTGTTTCTAGGCATTGATACACCGTTTGCAATTAGATCTGTTACATGTTTGCTTGCTTCTTTCTTTATTTCAGTTTGCCTTTAGTCTTTTCCCACGTCAACCACACGCCAGCAAGCTATTTTCTATCATCGTTACCATTTATAATTATTCATACCACTTATATTTCACTACCTCTTCGCCGAACTAGTGCACCTATACACCTGACAAGTGTATTGGGTGTGTTGGGGACACAAGAGACTTCTTGTATCTTGATTGCAGGGTTGCTTGAGAGGGGATACCTTTGACCACTTCCTCCCTGAGTTCGATAAACCTTGGGTGATCCATTTAAGGGAAAACTTGCTGCTGTTCTACAAACCTCTGCACTTGGAGGCCCAACAACTGTCTACAATGGTCCTATAACTTAAACCTTATGCTTCACTCTCCTGCTTCACTCTTCTATATAAACATCTTGCTGCGTCTCTTCTTTGACATTCTGTCAGATATTTATTTTCCATAGCATGCTTCTAATGGCTCGGCTTCTTGTGCTTTGCTTCTTTCATAGTCGCCGGTCGCTCTAGTTCAGCTCCGAGCGGAGCAGGGCATGGTTGTTTGACCTTGTGATGTATCACACCTCGCCAGCCTCTCTTTGGCGTTAGACGCCCTGACGCCATTGCTCAAAACAGTCTTTCATGCGTTTTCGGTGTTAGGATTCTTACCAACCGTCCACGACGATGTGGTTCGACAATCCTCCATCCAGTGTCCTTCTTACCAGATGTCGACACCTCACCGCGGTGGCAATGTAGATTCGATGCGGACAAGAAGGCATATGCCTACGGAGTAGGAAGTCTCGCCCCGGAGATATTGTAAGTGCATGACGTTTCTTACCCTCTCCTTTTGTTTTTATTGTTCTCGCTTTTTTGTACTAATTTATTTCCTGCTTGCCTTGCAGTCTTTGGTACCTACTTCGTGCCGCAAAAGTTTCATTCTGAAACGCCTTCTCCCTTTGATCCAGACGCGAGGTCTCAAACTGCACGGTGAGTTCTGTCGATGCTTATTCCTTAACATTTGATTTTTCCTGTTTAATCACCGACGACCTACTTTACTTTCCTGTTTTCTAGGTTACACTGTTCATAACACGCCACAGATCAAGTTACGAAAAAAGTTACAATTTTGTTTGTCAGCCTCGAATTTAGAAGTGATTTGTTGATATGATTTTTTAAAGATTTGGACACGATTAAACGGATTTTATTTTGAAAACTTGAAGTACACTATTGAAAAGACACGATGCATTATTCAGAAGACACTACAAGAAATGTGTTGACTAGTGACCTTTTCTTAACGACCATGGTTTTTTTGGTCATAGTTCTGTGACCATTTGGTTCGAAATGGTCGTAGACCATTTGGGAGGGTCCAAAGCCATACATTTTATGACCAATTTAGCAATAAAGGTCATAATATTCTTACATGAATTGGTCATAGCCTAAACAGTAGTGGTCCACGACCTTTTTTAGCAAATTAGGACCAATTTATATGGTCATAACATCTATGACCAGACTATAACGTCCTTAACTAGGATGTATTGACATGACTGGGTCGCCACATCAGCAGTTGCGTCTACATGGCAGTATCTAGGTGTCATTTGAACCATCTAACAAGTGGGAACCAATGATTTTGACTATTCTAACAGGTGGGACAGGTGCATTTAGCATGTTGGGCCATATTTTCTCTGCAGACCATTTAGCTTGCTTTGCTGGACTGGACCAGCCCGCTCGACCATTTAGCATATTGGGCCCGATTAAACCTGCTACACCGGATGGTGGACCAGTTAGGCCCATACTATGGGTAGAACCCACGCCCAGTTAATTGGCAAAAAATAGCGCACCGGGGACTCGAACCCACGACCGGGCGTTGTTTCAGATAGCCCCCTACCACTGAACCAGGCAAGTGTTGTTGATACTATGGCCTTTGTTATGTATATGAATAGACTTTATTTGTATCCACCGGTTGCCCCTCGTTGGACATCTCGCGGGAGTTTCCCAACGACACGTCTAGAACTTCTCCAATAAGTGTTATCACATGCGCGTGAACTGAAGACGGTGACACTCGTGAGCTAGCCATTGCATCTATGGACCATCTAACACACTTGTGTACACATGGCATGGCCACATGCAAGTTTTGGTTGGATTCCGGTGCTCTGGCGGCCATCTCCCATCGAAACCCTAGTCTCGGTGGGCCCGGGGGATCTACCCCCTAGCTATCTCTGTACGAGGTTCCACCAATGTAGTTTTTCTTGTTTAGGAATCTTTAGGCCATATCTACATAGAAAACCAAAGTTGGGCCCAATATTCCACCAGTTGCCCCACGTTGGACGTCTCGCGGGAGTTTCCCAACGACACGTCTAGAACTTCTCCAATAATAAGTGTTATCGCATGCGCGTGAATTCAAGACGGTGACACCCGAGATCTATATTCATTGCATATATGGACCATCTACCCCATTTGTGTACACATGTGATGACCCACAAGTATAGGGGGTGTATCGCAGTATTTTCGAAACCCAATTTATTGATTCGACACAAGGGGAGCCAAAGAATAATTATCAGCCTTAACAACTGAGTTGTCAATTCAGCTTCACCTGGAAACAATCTTGCTCACAGCAGTTTATCAGTAGCAACAGTTTTGTAGTAGGAATAGTAAAGTAACAGCAGTAGTAAAGCAAAGACAGTAGCAACAATAGCAGTAAACAGTAGGATTCGAGTGCGGTAGGCATAGGGATGGATGGACGGGCGTTGCATGGACAAGACAATTCACATAGCAATCAAGTACTAGATAATCCTAGGCATGTGTCCCATATATAGTCATACGTGCTCGCAATGAGAACTTGCACAACATCTTTTGTCCTGCCAGCCCGTTTGCAGCGGGGCCTCAAGGGAACTACTGGCAATTAAGGTGCTCCTTTTAATAGAGCACCGGAGCAAAGCATTAACACTCCATGAACACATGTGATCCTCACATCAAAGCCATTCCCTCCGGTTATCCCGATTTCTGTCACTTCGGGGCCATTGGTTCCGGACAACAACGTGTGTATACAACTTGCAGATAAGACCAAAAACAATACTATCATAATGAATCAATAACATGTTCAGATCTGAAATCATGGCACTCGGGCCCTAGTGACAAGCATTAAGCACAATAAGTCGCAACAAAGTCATAAAGCACTAATAAAAGATACTAGGCACCATGCCCTAACAATCTGATGCTATTACATGAACGATCTCATCCAATCCCTACCATCCCCATATCCTACAGCAGGGGATTACTCACTCATAGATGGGGGAAACACGGATGGTCGATGGAGAAGCGATGGTGATGATGATGGCAATGATCTCCTCCAATTCCCCGTCCCGGCAGGGTGCCAGAACGGAGTTTCTGGTGCTGTTTCGTGGAATCTGGTGGTGGCGGCGGAGCAGAACTCCTTCTGGAAAAACGTTGAACCCCCCAGAGTTTTTAGGTCAGAAGGCTTCTTATAGGCGAAGAGGGAGACCGAGGGGGTGCCTGGGGGCCCACACCATGCCTTGGTGCGGCCAGGCCTAGCCCGCGCCTGGGGGGGTGTGGCTAGCCCCTACCCTCCTCCGTCTCGTATTCTGGCTCCTGGAGTCTTCTGGAAAAATAGGCACTTTGGCTTTTGTCCCGTCCAATTCCGAGAATATTCATTTTTTGACTTTCCTGGAACCAAAAACAGCAGAAAACATGGCATGTCCACATGCAAGTTTTGGTTGGATTCCGGTGCTCTGGCGGCCATCTCCCATCGAAACCCTAGTCTCGGTGGGCCCGGGGGATCTACCCCCTAGCTATCTCTATACGAGGTTCCACATTGTAGTTTTTTGTTTGTTTAGGCATGTTTAGGCCATAGCTACATAGAAAACCAAAGTTGGGCCCAATATTCCACCGGTTACCCCTCGTTGGACGTCTTGCGGGAGTTTCCCAGCGATACGTCCAGAACTTCTCCTATAAGTGTTACCGCATGCGCGTGAACTGAAGACGGTGACACCCGTGAGCTAGCCATTGCATCTATGGACTATCTACCACACTTTTGTACACATGTCATGGACACATGCAAGTTTTTGTTGGATTTCGGCGCTCTGGTGGCCATTTCCCATCGAAACCATAGTCTCGGTGGGCCCGGGGGATCTACCCCCTAGCTATCTCTGTACAAGGTTCCACCAATGTAGTTTTTTGTTTGTTTAGGCATGTTTAGGCCATAGATACATAGAAAAACAAAGTTGGGCCCAATATTCCACCGGTTGCCCCTCGTTGGACGTCTCACGGGAGTTTCCCAGCGACACGTCTAGAACTTCTCTCCAATAAGTGTTATCGCATGCGCGTGAATTGAAGACAGTGACACCCAAGATCTATATCCATTGCATATATGAACCATCTACCCCATTTGTGTACACATGGCATGGCCACATGCAAGTTTTGGTTGGATTCCGGCGCTCTGGCGGCCATCTCCTATCGGAACCCTAGTCTCGGTGGGCCCGAGGGATCTATCCCCTAGATATCTCTGTACGAGGTTCCACCAATGTAGTTTTTTGTTTGTTTAGGCATGTTTAGTCCATAGCTACATATAAAACCAAAGTTGGGCCCAATATTCCACTGGTTACCCCTCGTTGGACGTCTCGTAGGGGTTTCCCAGCGACACGTCCAGAACTTCTCCTATAAGTGTTATCGCATGCGCGTGAACTGAAGACAGTGACACCTGTGAGCTATCCATTGCATCTATGGACAATCTACCACACTTGTGTACACATGGCATGGACACATGCAAGTTTTTGTTGAATTTCGGAGCACTGGCGGCCATTTCCCATCGAAACCATAGTCTCGGTGGGCCCGGGGGATCTACCCCCTAGCTATCTTTGTACAAGGTTCCACCAATGTAGTTTTTTGTTTGTTTGGGCATGTTTAGGCCATAGCTACATAGAAAACCAAAGTTGGGCCCAATATTCCACCGGTTGCCCCTCGTTGGACGTCTCGCGGGAGTTTCCCAATGGCACGTCCAGAACTTCTCCAATAAGTGTTATCGCATGCGCGTGAATTGAAGACGGTGACACCCGAGATCTATATCCATTGCGTATATGAACCATCTACCCCATTTGTGTACACATGGCATGTCCACATGCATGTCTCGGTTAAATTCTGGCGCTCTGCGGCCATCTCCCATCGAAACCCTAGTCTCGGTGGGCCTGGGGGATCTACCCCCTAGCTATCTCTGTACGAGGTTCCACCAATGTAGTTTTTTGTTTGTTTAGGAATGTTTAGGCCATAGCAACATAGAAAACCAAAGTTGGGCCCAATATTCCACCGGTTACCGCTCGTTGGACGTCTTGTGGGAGTTTCCCTGCGACACGTGCAGAACTTCTCCTATAAGTGTTATCGCATGCGCGTGAATTGAAGACGGTGACACCCGTGAGCTAGCCATTGCATCTATGGACTATCTACCACACTTGTGTACACATGGCATGGACACATGCAAGTTTTTGTTGGATTTCGGTGCTCTGGCGACCATTTCCCATCGAAACCATAGTCTCGATGGGCCCAGGGGATCTACCCCCTAGCTATCTCTGTACAAGGTTCCACCAATGTAGTTTTTTGTTAGTTTAGGCATGTTTAGGCCATAGATACATAGAAAACCAAAGTTGGGCCCAATATTCCACCGGTTGACCCTCGTTGGACGTCTCGCGACAGTTTCTCAGCGACACGTCCAGAACTTCTCCAATAAGTGTTATCGCATGCGCGTGAATTGAAGATGGTGATACTTGAGATCTATATCCATTGCATATATGTACCATCTACCACACTTGTGTACACATGGTATGGCCACATGCAAGTTTTGGTTGGAGTCCGGTGCTCCGACGGCCATCTCCCATATTGTGAACCTCTATGGGGCCCCGAGGATCTACCCCTAGCTATCTCCGTACGAGGATGGACCAATGTACTTTTTGTTTGTTTATTAGGCATGATTAGGAAATATTTGAATCACTCCCGGTTCAAATGTGTGAGAGTTCGTGCTGAATCGACGCGAATTTGTCTTTTTTCTCGAGGAGTGTCTAAAAAGGATGAGTTGCGAACAATTGATCAATTGTACATCTAGGGTCTAATATTTTATAAAAATGCGTCGGCCCCATTTTGCAACATATTCCCAGTAGCTGCTTCACAAAACACCCGTTTCGTGATGCATGGAAAATAAAAAATAGGTGTTTTTTACAATAAAGTTGGAAACCTACTCCTGTAACATTGTTGTGTGCCATGCCGGCATAATTTGAATGAATTTTAGTTTATGGTCTATTGTTTAAAGTTTAAAACCGATTGTATTTATTTTACAAAGGAAACAACTCATAAAAAATATTGCCAAAATTTCCCTCACTTTTCTCCCTGGAATTTTTCCCGCCCCCGCTCTTCCCGCCTCCCTGGAATTTTTCATGCCCCCGAAATAATATTCCCGCCGCTTTTCCCGCCTCCCAGGTTTGGACAAACCCCACCCCATCGGCATGATATTTTGGACAAACCTCACCCCACCGGCGCGCCCACCGCACCGCACACAACCAAGCCCCACCCACCCCACCCCACCGCACACACCCATCCCCACCCCACCCACCCATCCGCAGATCTCCAATCCCCACCCCCAAACCACGCCACCGAGCCAAACTTCACCGACGGCCACGCGAGAGGGAGGAGACGCTCGGCAGCGACGGCCACGCAGGAGGGAGGAGATGCTCGGCAGCGACAGCCATGCCGGGAGGGAGGAGACGCTCGGCGAGGATACGCTCGGCGACAATGGCCTAGTGGGAGGCAGGAGACGCTCGACAACGACGGCAACAACTTCGCGACGACGCACGACGGTCTCAGATCGGCTCAGGAAAGTTATTTTCGTTCATCCCCTCCTCTTCAATTTCTTTCGGATCTTGCCCTCCAGTTTGAGTTCTTCCGCACGATTGTCCTGCTAGGTCGCGCGCCATGGCTAGGGTTAGGGTTTGCTTGACATGGCTAGGGTTAGGGCTTGCTTGCCATGGCTAGGGATAGGGCTTGGGGTTAGGGATTGCACGCCATGCTAGGGTTAGGGTTTGCGTTAAAGTTTGTCCTCCTGCGCCATGCTAGATTAGCCAGGGTTGGAACCGTGCTCGCTCTGGATGATGTGTTGGTGTTTTGATGATGATTAGATTAGGCTAATACCTTCTGTTAGGCTAGGCCTCCTGCTGTATTAGGGAATAGTTGTTCATGTTGCAAACAGGGGATTCTATACAAGTCTGGTTTGTGTGTATGATATTCTGATATGCTTTGCTGATATCTGTTGTTCATGTTCCCATGTTAGGACTGCTTAGATGTGATGTTGTTCATGATATCCAAATATGCAACTTAATAAATTGTTTTAGTGAATTTAGGTGGAGATGATGTGTGATCCGTGCCAACCTAAAATTGAGTAGTCAACTGTATAAATGATTAATCAGTGTGGAGTTGGATTTTCCTTCTCTATTCAGATACCTTTAATGGTTTCTTTGGTAACTGCATGAAGATTTTTGGTGAAATTTTTATTAAGGGTGAACTATAAGCATCAATTACTAATCCTTTGCAAGAACACTGAAGTATTATCTTGTCCCCCTTAGTGATATTTACCTCTTATTATGTGTGCTTTAGTTTTTCTTTTTCTTGTTTCTTAAACATCATTTATGTTCCTTGCTTATGTGATATGTAATTTTTATTACAGTTATTGGATATGGTTCAGCTAGGTATCCATCATTGCAGTAGAACTAGTATGGTTGAACTCTATGCTTTGATCTTGATTTATTTAATATGCATGATGGATAAGTAGTGGTAAATTATATAGAAGCTAGTTTATTTGTTTAGTTATAAGATGGTACTGCTATCTTATTTTATATATGCTCCAGTTCTGTGTGTATTTGGTATTGCTATCTAACCACAAGTTCATCACAGGAAAGTGGCAAGGGATTTTGCAAGTTAGACTGAGCGAAACGAAGTTCAACAACCAAGGAAAAGCAGTGAGATAGAAAGGTGGGTTGCTGTAGTGAAGATGGGCAGTTTGCTACTACCTCTAATGTATGGATTTCATGTTGTTCATCAAGGCAGATATTAAGTGATGCTTGCTTGTTCCTACCACATGCTTGCTGTTCATTACTAGGCATATTCTTTTTGTTCATTACTACCTCCTGATTAATCTAGTGAAGATATCAAGGCATATCAAGGCATGCTTGCTCATTACTACCTTTTACTAGGCAGCCATTCATATTTACTTGTGTATTTATATCCTAAGTACATCCATGCTTTATAATGGACTAGCCATTCATGCTTACTTGTGTCCAGGCAAGTTTGTTCCCATGCATCATCACCACTATGTGCATGCATCATTGCCTCTTTGTGTGTGCTTAGTGTACCACTGCATTTTTTATTGCTCATACATGAACAGCCATTGGCATGTCTATTATCAACATAGCTTCTTCATTCTATTTTGCAAGAAACATTCTTCTTTATCCCTGTTTTATCTAATTAATCTTTATTCTTTTTTGCAAGCACATAGGGCAAGTTTACATCAGCTACCCAGCAGCACTAGTTCCACCACCTCGAGATCAGCAATGGCAGGTAAGATGCAGCCGGCTGGTATGAAAATTGTCCTCATGTGTATGCTGCTTGCTTGTCTTTTGTGTGTATGTTCTTAGTATAGAACTATGCCCGGCTTATGCTTGTAATCTGCTTATTGAACTGTGCCTTTCCTACTATTCTGACAACATTCCACGGGAATTTAAACATCTGGTCTGATCTCTTGTTTTTGTGGATGCCCGAGGCGTGGAGATATGTTAGCCTATTAAAATACTCATCTATGTGTTTTGTAGTCGAATAAAATATGCTAATTATTCATCTGCCATGGCACTGCTGTGTGCAGCGGAGTTAAAAAAACCTGGACGTGTACTGTTTCCTATGTTTTTATATTGCTCGTCCAAATGCCTATGCATGCACCTTTCCTAGGGTTCTAAATCCTGTAGTTTTGCATCAACAATGATTTCCTGTTCCTACACGGTTTTCTGTTCCTATGTTTTTCATACCCATGCTCTGAACGGAGCCATAATTTACTCTATAATCTGCCTAGCTCCTCATGTGTAATCTGCCTAGCTCATGGTTATCCTGCTAGTTAATCTACTTGCATTAAATGAAGTATTAACCTTAGCTGTTTGAGTTGTCTTGCTCCCCCATGCATTTCAACCATTCATCTAATGGTTGTGTTTTTTTATTCATGTAATGAAGCGCCCCTCACCGAAATCGAGAAGATTAGGGCTAGGACAATGCTGAGGAATAATCGTGTGTTCCAGTCTCTTGGGATTTCTCCAATAGTGTCGATGATTAGAAAGTCGAATGCTGGTAAAGAACGTACACTACAAGGAATATGCTAACTAGTGACCCCAAATATTGGTCATAGAAAGGTCATAGTAATTCATCTATGACCTTTCTATGACCAAAAACAGTAGGTCACATAGCGAGGGTCACTATAGACAGCTAACGACCTTTTTTTTGAATTAGTCATGGACAACTATGACCAAAATAGATGGTCATAGTGTCTATGACCAAACAATTTGGTCATAGGCTATCTGCCTAGTCCACGTCAGCCAATCCTACGTGGAACCTGACATGGCAGCAAATTCAGCCCAGTCTAGTTTGACAGTTTACATGGGCCACGCCCAACAATTTTAGCCTTTTGTTTTCTAAGCCTGGCTTTTACTGTCCATTTATTTTGTGGGCCAAGCCAAAAACTTTAGCCCATATATTTTTGGTCCGTTGTAATTTGTTTGGCCCAATATTTTTGTTATACCATTTATTAAATTTACAGTAGGTCCCACTTGTCAAACAGGTCCTACCTGTCTGTATTAGTTTCCAACTACTGGTCCCACATGTCAGGTATATTTTATATACATGCTCCACACATCATATTTCAATTCCACACAGATACATTCAATTCCACACAAATACAGTGTCCACACAGATTTCAATTCCAGACATATATTTTAGCTGCCCAAGATTTGACAATGAACAACAATTATTTACAATAAACAACTATTTGCAATAGATACACACATTGAACATTTCAAATAACAGCAGAACAATCTCTATTACAATCATCACATAGTTCTTATGAATCATATAGGACTACTTATATCTATAAACTAGCTCGAAAAACACAATACATCCTGGAGCGTATGGGCTTTTCTTCTAACTTCATCCTGGAGCTCTTGTAAGAGAGGAACACCACTCTTTAGCTGGTAAAAACAAAAAACAAGCAAGCTATGAATAAGCACAGATTACATGTACAGGTAGAATGGTACATAATATTGAAGTTCACAATGAAACATGGCTGAGTAACATCATATATTAAACCAGATCCTACTACAATGATGCAACTATAGTCATAGTATAGAACAAGAAAGCTAGCATTGGACATCAACCAAGTAACAAAGGGAGGAGAATGGGATAGACCGACCACTTATCTAATCAGGAGAAGGCGCCATTGCTTCAGTTGAAGCACAGTGGGCTCGAACATGAGAATCCGGTGACATGTCCGAAGTTTATGCACTCCATCACACACTCCTAGGGTGCTGAGCTTGATCTTCTCCTGGTTCTCTAGGTCCAAGTTGTTCCGCTGCAGCCCATCCTACAACACACACAAACAAAAAGCCCAGATCAGATAACCTGGGACAAAAACTACTTCAGCATCTTACACTATACAGATTCCAGGCCTGGATTAAAGTTAGAACAGAAATGATATAGTGCATTCATTGATGGAATGAAACCAAATGATATATAGGACAATATACATCTAGATGTAAAGTTATTTACAGTTAGTTAGATAGGGACTAAAAACATATCCACATATATGCTAGTATATATCCACCTATATTCTAGTATACATCTAGATACTGCTAATATACATCTAGAGGTGAGCAAAAAATGTAAGCTAGATAGAAAGTACTAAATTATCCAGGATATGAGCAACTAATAAACATCTAACTAGAAATATACCACCTATACATGAACTAAAAAATCATCTAGTACTAGCAAATGATAAATAGGAACATGTGATGTAGTTGCAAGGAAAAATACCAAACTTGGTATATTGTAAGTTTCCTGAAAAAATCTTCACAGAAATGACCTGTCATGTTCGAGGTTTCATGGATTTTAGGCTAAATGACCAATGTTGTGGCTAGAATCACGGCATAGTTTGTGATAATGTGTCCATATTGTGCACCCGTGTGCATCTTGTGACGGAGGAGGAAGTTTTCCATTTTGCCACACGGAAAAAGCATTTTCCATTTTTCGAGTGCCCAAATCGGGGCGTTTTGTGAAACAACCACCAAATAATAGTTTCAAAATGGTACCACCCTATTTTTCAAAAATAATAGACCCACCTTATATGAACAATGTCCTAACTGGGGTATCTAAAACCTTTCCATCTACCCCTGGCGAAAAAGACAAATTCCTGCCGAATCGGTAGGAAGTGGGTCCGGTTTGAACTACATGTACATGATCTAATGCTCATGATTTTTTGCAAAAATCATTTTTAGACTCACAATATGATGTTTTATCAGATATCCAGTGCAATTGTAGCGAGGCTCATCCGCTATCTTCATGCCTGCCATTTTGACCATAGTTTTAAACGGAAAAAAATTGAAACGGGCATAAGAAATTTAAAAATGGTCCGAACAATGTAAATCCTTTGCGTGGCGTCATATTCTGTGACATAGTTGCAAGAAAAAATACCAAACTTGGTATATTGCAAGTTTCTCGAAAAAATCTTACAGAAATGACCTATCATGTTCAAGGTTTCATGGCTTTTAGGCTAAATGACCAATGTTATGGCTAGAATCACGGCATAGTTTGTGATAATGTGTCCATATTGTGCATCCATGTGCATCTTGTGACGGAGAACAATATTGCAGGAGGAAGTTTTCCATTTCGCCATACGGAAAAAGCATTTTCCATTTTCCGAGTGCCAAAATCGAGGCGTTTTGTGAAACAACCACCAAATAATAGTTTCAACATGGTACCACCCTATTTTTCAAAAATAATAGACTCACCTTATATGAACAATGTCCTAACTGGGGTATCTAAAACCTTTCCATCTACCCCTGGCAAAAAAGACAAATTCCTACCGAATCGGTAGGAAGTGGGTCCGGTTTGAACTACAGATACATGATCTAATGCTCATGATTTTTTGCAAAAATCATTTTTAGACTCACAATATGATTTTTTATCAGAGATCCAGTGCAATTGTAGCGAGGCTCAACTCATAGACGAAAAATTTCAATTTTAAACCCCCTATTTTCAAAACCATAATTCAAAATCTCCATTTACATTTATGACGGTGTTATATGAAAATATATTCTTGTAGTTTTCCAGAAACTAAAAGTGTTACATAATGTACTAAAAACATTCTCTAAATTTTACAATTTCTCTGAATTTTATTTGACTCAATTTGGAATTATGATTAAAAAGATACAAAAATTGCAAAAAAGAAAAAAGAAAAAAACTGGAGGTGGCCGGCCTGGCTTACCCGGGGAGCGGAGCAAGCCTTGCATGCTCAGGGAGCATCCCAAGTCGAGCCCAGGGAGCAGCCCAATACGACTCCGGGAGCAGCCCAAAAGGTGGAGGTGGAGGCGGAGGCCTATGCAGGTCTGACCCCGGCCCACGATAGATGGTTAAGAGGGCGCGATCCTGCCTTCCATACAAGGTGGTATCGGTGGCCAGGTGGTAGACCACCTTGCGCCAAAGGCGAGGCCGCGAGGAGGTCGTGGGTTCGACCCGGCCCACGAATTTTTTGTCAAGTAATTTGGTTCGTTGGTTTCTATAGGTCCCACATGTCATAGTTGCCTCTCTTGGTCAACAGGTCAACACCAACATGGCAAGAAGGTCCCACATGTCATTGGGTAGGAGTATAATTGGTAGTCAACAGGTTAACATCATATGGACATGACATGTAAATGTAAATGTAAATGTAAACTGACACGTGGATATGCCACATATGCAGACACGTCAGCGAAACTTGACACGTGGACGCGACACCTAGATCAACCTGCCGATGTGGCCATCGGTCTTTCTTAAGTTATCATGAATAGCACCCACGACCATTTAAATTGGTCGTAGTCGCCTAAAATTAAGGTCATGGACCAGTGATGTCTATGTTATGACCAACTGGTGTAAGCAAGCTATGACCTTCCTGACAAAAAAGGTCATAGTTTTTCAGGGTTTGTACCCTCCCAAATGACCTACGACCAGTTGGTTCGAAATGGTCATAGATGTATGACCAAAAAACTCAGGGTCGTTAAGAAAAGGTCACTAGTCAACACATTTCTTGTAGTGGTAGGGCAGTTACCGTGGAATCCCCTTTCCTATCTGGCATAACACAAGGGGATAGCTCGGACTACAATCCTAGAGATGAAGAAGTTGATGACAGTGTAGTAGTGGAGAAGAATGTTAAGGTGCATGCTTTTAACAGTCTTGTTTGCTATTTTTTTCCTTCATTCTGTTCTTGCATAGTTTTCTTGTGATCTAATGCCATTGTCCTTGCTGTTTTTACGAACACCTGAAGGTTTCTAGGAGGAGAAAGAAGTCTGCTGTTAAGAAGAAGAGCATGAATTTGAGTAGCCCAGAAGCATCTACGCAAATGGCTCCAGGAAGGGTGATGGCGGTAGCTCCAGAAGCATCAAAGAGATTGCTGGAACTTGATGAAGTTCCTGTTAGAGTCACCAGGAAGAAAGCGAAGGCGGTTGCTGTAGCCAACCATGAAGAAAACCCGCTTCACAACGATCAACAAAGCTCACCGCACAGGGATGACGATGGGTCTGTGTTCCTTGATGAAGAAAGCACTTTCCACACATACCTCCGCCATGTTTGCATGGACCTCAGCCCCGTTCGCATGGACCTTGGCCATGTTGTACCTTTGGTGGACAGAAATGGTGTCTTTCCTGAAGAAATTGAGCAAGGGAGTGAGCAAGCTACATGTGATGAAGGCAAGTTCATCTTGTACTATTTTTCTTACTCTTGCATTTGCTTCTATTGGATTAAATGCCACATGAATGCCATGTCATTGCCACAGTAGTGGTTTTTGATGATATATCTACATCTTCATACCCATCTTGTTTGGTCCTAATCAATGTTTGTGTCCTATTCAGGCAATGCAATTGTGGCTGTCAAGCGTACAAGAAAAGGTGTAGGGCTGGAGAGGATTACTAAGTCGCTAGGTACTAAGGTGACAATCGAAATTGCTGAAGGGATGAAGGGTCCTAAGAAGCCTTTGCTAGCTGCAAAGTTTGCTTCAGAGTGTGGATTCACTGCAAGAACTCATGCACCAGTTCTTCCCCACTTCAAAGAATACAAAAAAGATGCCAACCTGATCAAGGACTTTGTTGGCAAAGTTGTTGTAAGTTAACTTGCTGTTTGTTGAATTTTTCTTTCTTTCTGACACAACTTTCATATGATCGCTAATCATGTCTCTTTCCTTGCTTGCTTTCTTTGTAGTCAAATTTTGATATGGACACCAACTCGTGGACCATTCAAGAAGCATAGCCTCTAAGCTGTAGAGAATAACAAAGAATAGGTGGCACCAGATCAAGAAGCTTTTTTTGACAATGTAAATGTTAATGAAGTTAGCATCAAGTGTCATGTGAAAGGCATGCCGGATGATGAATGTCAATCGCTGGTGAAGTTGTGGTCCACAGGACGACACAAGGTATGTCTCTACATTGGTATATCTTGGTCTCATTACATGTACCGTCTTTGATGTATTTGCTACTGTTTGCATGTATCTGCTGCTCTTTGCATGGTATCTCCTGCTATTTGCATGTTCATGCTCTCGCTTTTGTTTACATGTATGCGACCATCTGTTCTTCATTGATGTATATGTGTGGCATATTTTTAACATGTAGTTGCTGGTCTATATTGGTAGTGCTAGCCCATGATAACAGTCTATGTTTTTTGTAGAAAACCTGTGAATCAAACAAAGAGAACAGAATGAAGGTGAAGTTTCAACAGAAGACCGGTTCGAGGTCCTACGCGGCTCATATCTATGCCACTGTAAGAACAAAGCATGTTTTCTCTTTATTAGGCCCAAATAACTTTTGTCTCGAAAGCTTGTAGTTTGATTCTCGATTGAATGACATTTTAGAAGGAGGAGCGCAATGGTGAGGAACTGAACGCGGTTGACTTGTTCAAGGCCACACACAACAGCTCAAAGAATGGCTTTTCAGAGTCAGCTAAGAACGCTATTGTAAGTCATTCGAACTGTTGTGTTCTCTTCTCATAGAATACCTTTGCTGTTTGATTCATCTTATTTGCATCTTATATCCATTCATGGCAGGCTAAGATGGAGAAGAGGATGGATTCCGAAGTACCTGATGGTGAAGAACCAATATGCGATGTCCAAATTGTTGCTGAAGTGCTCAGAAAGGAATGCCCGTCAAGCACATTCTTGATCAATGCTGGGCTGTAGTCAAAGTCCTCTGGTACTAAGTCTGCTGTTGTAGCTGCCCATGTTCGTGACCTCAAGGAGCAGCTGGCAAGGTCCGTACTGAAAGGTGAAGCTATGCGAGAAGTTGCTGCATTGAGGAAGAAGTCCGAAGAAGTTGAAGCCTTACAAGCTGCACGAGACGAGAAGTATGAACTGCTTCTGAAGAAGCATCAAGAACAGGATGAGAAGTTCTCCCACTTGATGGCACTGCTTGGAGCTAAGGCTACTGAGAGCTCATCTTTGGTATGATGACTAGTTCTGTGAGCTAGTTCTGTTTTTTGCTTAGACTAGTTATGAACTATGAACAACTTCTGTGTTGGCTGTCATTTTTGATGCCATGTGTGGCTGTATGTTGGTCATTTTTTGGCTGTCATTTTCGATGCCATGTGTGGCTGCACTTTGGTCATTTTTGGCTGTCATTTTGGATGCCGTGTGTGGCTGTCATTTTAGATGATGTTGGCTGACTATGCCATTGTGAGTCAAGTGAATGATATTTATTATGTGCTGAAAAGATATGTGTTGTGCTGAAATATTATCTGCTGAAATAATATCTGCTTTTATTATTATTGTTGTTATGTGAAGGAAAATAATTATATAAATGTACATTCTTCTACTGTAGAATTGAAACAGCCCAAATACTAGACAAATAAGTGGGCTGCAAAAAGGCCATGGCCCAAGAAATAATGGACATGTTTTGAAAACCAATTCATATAAATTCGAAAACTATTAATCAACTGGACAATAAAAGGGCCAAGATTCAAAATACCACTAGGCTGTAAAATGGCCAAGGCCCAAACATGTACAAAGGCTGCGGCCCAAAAGGAAATGCACTGTAAAATGGCCACAGCTTAGAGAATTAAAATAGTCAGGTAAAAAAAAACAATTACACAAGCTGAATTATTGGGCTCGGCCCATTTAGAAGGTTGAGTTGGACTGGGCTAAATCTGATCCACTACCAATTGATTTGGTCATAGAAATCTGCCACGTAGAATTGGCTGACATGGACTAGGCAGATAGCTTATGACCAAATTGTTTGGTCATAGACACCATGACCATCTATTTTGGTCATAGTTTCCCATGACCAATTCAAAAAAAGGTCGTTAGCTGTCTATAGTGACCCTCTCTATGTGACCTACTGCTTTTGGTCATAGAAAGGTCATAGATGAATTACTATGACCTTTCTATGAACAATATTTGGGGTCACTAGTTAGCACATTCCTTGTAGTGAGATGATATGGATGTTATATTTTGATACCTCTCATTTTTTATCGATTTATACATATTATTTGTCGAATTTCGATTTACGGACTTATAGATATGAATTATTCCATATTAAATAGAAAAGGTGAAAAAGTAATATTCATTTTATTGTTATTTGAATTCAAGATTATTATTACTTATTCATTTTTTTACTCATATAATTTTTTATAATTCAAAAAAAGGCGTATGACATCATAGACCAAGGGTTAATAGGATTGATAGGATAATATTATCAACAAAGTATAACTTCTTTCTCGAAAACTCATTCAGAAGGAACGAAAAAGTTAAACATGTTAGGGCTAGAGTAGTTTATGGATGGGTGATCGAACGGGAAGTGAGACCATGAGTGAGAAATTTGATATGTGAGTAAGCATACTTAGAGTTAACTGTGTGATTAATCGGTCAAATAAAAATTTGGGAAAACATTCTGACATTTATCGTCGGTGCACCAAGGTGGTGTGCACGGGCGCTATTCGAAATACCCTGTGTGGAGGGCTGCTTGCCGGCGCTAAGCCATTACCTCCATCGTGAGCATCGCAGGCGCGGCCCCGTGCGCCAGCGGTAATCTATTTTGGCACGCCGAGGGTAGCCTTTTCCTAGTAGCGTAATATTACTAGCACTATTTCTCTTTTTGGACGGGCTATTTTCCTATTAGTGGAGGATCAAACGTGTAAGACATAACTGAAGGACTCATATGGTTATGAAAAGAGAGAAACAAAAGAGACACAAAATAATCTGAATTCTTTTGCCTTAGGTGTCAATGTATGCAAAAAAAACACCTAGAATAGCTTGATACTAAGAGACTTCACTGGTTAATGCAATAGACGGGGCACATAATCCAACAATTATAATAAGATCAGCTTAAGCAAATGCAGCAAAATAATCAAACAACTATAATAAAATCGGCTCAAGCAAATTGAGAAAATAGACTATATCATTTTGATGTGAAAAAACTTGTGACAAAATAGATTAGAGTAATGTATCTATGAAAAGAATTCCAAATGCTATGTAACTTGCAAACAATGATGTTAAATTTGTGGTTCTGTATTATTAATATAAGACAGACAATATAGGGAGCTCAGAAAGTACCCATGTATTAAGGCACTCAATATCCAAACATCTCAAGATCCGAAACAATACTTCTAATTACTCAGAAGTTGGCATTTTAAGCCCTATTGATAGCACCCTGAGATTTTCAAAAAAGGCCTTACAACTACAAAAGGGTATGCACAAGTTGATATCTAATATTTTTTTAAATGTTACTTACTTTGTTGACCATTTTAATTAATTTTTTATTTACCTAAATTTTATAATAAGGCTAAAGGAAGTATCCAATTTCCTCTAGTTCTCGACTGTCAACGCCCGGATTTTTAATCCCAGATGTCTGTTATACCATACATCGCAATCTCAGGATTAATATTTTTGCGAGACATAACAGATTGGATATCACAGTACATCATCCATTACAAACGATAATAAGGTCTTACACAAATAAAGGATCTCATAATCCAGTCTTAATACAAACAAGCAGCGGAATAATAAGCATAGCAGTGGGCTCCATCTTCAGTATCACAGGCAATGCTGACGATGGGTGATGATCCTAGTTGTCGTAGCCGTCCTGCTATCCATCTTCCTGACAGTCCTCCTCATAGTCTGGCCACGGGAATAGCCAGGTACAAAGC
Source organism: Avena sativa (assembly GCA_916181665.1). Taxonomy (NCBI): domain Eukaryota; kingdom Viridiplantae; phylum Streptophyta; class Magnoliopsida; order Poales; family Poaceae; genus Avena; species Avena sativa. Next base: position 359,520,328 of record OV702290.1, on the reverse strand, counting down.
CATGAGTACTCTTTAAGTACTCACAAACTATCACTAACAAGTAAGGTAGTTCTAGTAGGAATCCTAAGCTCTAAGTTTATTTGCTAAAAGCCAGATTTATCTAAACTGAGTTCAGAAGTAAAGAAAACTAAGTAAAAGTTCTAAATCACTTTAAGTTGGGAACCTAGTTTTCATATTCACAACCCTGTTGTGGTCAAGTCAAAATCATAGTTCAGTTCACAAATCATTTTGAAAACATCTGACGATGGAACAGTATGGCCACTCCAACTGTCCATGACCGCGGACACGGCTATTCGAATAGTTTGACACTTTGCAGAGGTGGTACACTTTCACCACAAAATTCGATACATCCGTCAGGGATAACCCTGAATCATCATACTTAGTATGCGGATAAATCAATCATAACCTTTCAATTACACACTCTAGTATAGGCACCTCCCCTATGAGCTTGGCCTCCCAGTCATGGCCATCTGCCATCCTGGACACTGCATATGTGGAAATCATCAAGAGGTAGCCTCGGCTCAAACCTCTCCCGTGAGGGAACCCATACTAATGCATATAAACGTCCCGCTAAGCCTTACCCAATTTAGGTATTGTGGTTGTACGGTAAAATTAGAATGATATCGCATTCGAACCCAACCATCAGTTTTTATAAAGGACTAAGGCTCATTCCTCAACATTTTCATCATCAAATCCATTTGTGTTTCTCAACACATGTCAAAACATTTCAATAGAATGACTCATCATTCCAAGCTTTTCATCATCATTTTCACCAAGTATTCCTGACATGGGTATATCCTACAGGTACTCGAGCTTGGTATATACGGCCTAAATATGTAAAGGCCCACGGTGTCGCCAAGGCCCAAATGAAGGACTCGAGTAACCTACGAACTCTCGATTGCTTGAAGAACAAGAAGAAGCTAAAGCTAGAAAGTTTAAAGGGGAAAACCCTAATCTGTAACCGACTTGACCTGCTACCCGAGACCTAGCCTGTCTATATAAAGGCTAGGAGGGGGCAGCGAGGAGGACACACACAACCCTAGTTTCCACAACCCTCGCTAGATTGCATCTGCGCACCATTGTAATCTTCGATTCCCTTGATAATTCCACGAGCAGACAAGCAGGAGTAGGGACCTCTACGAGGCCTGAACCTGGGTAAATCTTCGAGTCCCCTGTGTGCTTGTTTGCTAGCCGATAGATGTCTCCAGCACTCCCTCCTTCTCCAAAACCCAAGTCCATAACAATGGGCATTGATGAGTTAAACCCTCGTCATTTGGCGCCGTCTGTGGGAATTGGGAGTGCTGATGTTGCGGCTTCTTCGGCCCCATCAACCGCGATCTACAACTCCACAACAGCGGAGATTCGCCAGCTCTTCAGCGCGTTTGACTTCACCGTCCACACGCCAGCCATTCGCCCGGCTTTCGAGTCTATGGGCGACGGGATCCGCCTGGCAATAGGGAGCTTCCGCTTCCAAGTTGGTCAGATGGGCACGCTTCGCATGCCTGACCAGCCGACGGTGCCATCGATTACCCCAGCATCATGGTTCCCTCCATCGATCGGCACCCTTAGTGAACTCAACGCCTCGACAACAGTCGAGAACACGGTCAGCGACAGCAGTCGCAACTCCGATCTGAGCGATCTGGCCACTGAAGATGGATCCTATGGCTCCGGATCTGAGAGTTGTGGAAGCAGCAGCTTCCCCAATCACTTCATGTGCACCGTCATCAACGCAGGCGATACCTCCGCCAACCGTGATAACACTGGCAATCGTGGTAATGGAACCGAGCCACCTCTTGTTGGCAATGGCGGCAACGGTGCTAACGGCGGTAACGGTGGCGATCGCACCAACGCCAACAACGGAGGAGTAGTCGAACCTCCAACCATAATAAACGAGAAAACCAGCGAACGCGTCATGATCAGGCTCAATGAGCAAGAATGGGCTCGCTGCCGCGAGGCCCTACGAGGCACTCCTCTACCCTTCGAATCTCCGCAAGAACTGCTAATGGACTACCATTGGCTCCTGAAGGAAGAATTCAAGCGCCAAGTACAAACAATCGCGGAACTCGAGGCGCGCAAAAAAGCAGCAGATGAGTCGAGCCTTCGTCGTGCTGGGCTCTCCTCCCGTGGAGGATCCTCCTCAAGAGGTAACGAGTACATCGCCAAAAAGAGGCAATCTCGGATGGCCCATCTCACCGAGCAAGAACGCATAGAAGCTGGAAAGGTCCTCGACTTCATCTCTATGACAGTCGATACACGGGGCAATGTGGTCCCCAAGACGCCGCAGGCTGCGGTGACAGCGGCCACCATGTACCTCCTTAACAACCAGCCGCCAACTGGAGACCCCCGAGCCGCCATGCACCGATCTATGATCACGGGCTTGGGATTAATCGAGGCCACCCTCGACAAGGACCCAACACCAGAGCCAAAGAAAGGCAAGGCGCTAGCAAAGCGCTACTCCTCACCCTCATCCAGTGATGATAGTCATGACCTGTCTCGACGTCGCCGCTCACGGCGGCATGACCACGACTACGACGTGTGTGATGACATCACGCAGCACAAGATCGACAAATCAAGGGCGCTATGTGCTCGGTCGACTGACTCAGAAGAGGAAGATGTGGAGCTCTGCGGCGCTAGATGCTTCAGCAGATCCATTAGGCAGAAGCGAATGCGGTTCAAACTCCCGTCGGAGAACCCAAAGTTTGACGGCCTACAGGACCCAAAAATATGGCTAGAGGACAACATCTCCTCTGTCAGGCTCCACGGAGGCAGTCGAAGCACGACCATGCAATGGTTACAGCTACAGCTGTAGGGCGCCGCCCGAGCATGGCTCAACAACCTCCCACGCAGATCCATTCGCAGTTGGGATGAGCTGGTTTACAGCTTCGTGTGCAACTTTAAGGGCACATACAAGCGGCCCGCGTCAATCGAAGAGTTGAGATGCTGCCAGCAAAGATCTGGCGAATCACTGCGCTCCTGCATCCAAAGGTGGTCCATCATCAAGAACTCCGCAGAAAACATCTCGGAGGATCGCGCAATTGATGCATTCAGCGGTGGCGTCCGCCACATAGAGCTCAGGGAGGAGCTGGGCCGCTCAAAGCCCAAGACCATTGACCACCTGATGGAAATCGCGAATCGGTGGGCCGATGGAGAAGATTTGGTGAAAAATCGCGTTCACTCCAACGAGGAGGCAGAGCTCGAGCGCAGACGTGACCACCGAGGCAAACACCGTATGCGCATCTACGATGACCCCGACGACATCAACATGGTCGCAGCCGGCTACGCCGACAGACGCAACGACAACCGCAACAGCGGATACCGCAGCAGTGGATACCGCGACTCCGGGAAAACCACGCAAGTGTGGCAACACCGCGATCGTGATGAAGCACCCGCAACATCCATTGAAGACAAACTATCCGGGCCATGTACGGTGCACTTCTACATCGACAAGCATGATGGAAAGAAGAAGTCCAGCCACCTCCTCAAGGACTGCCGCGAGTTCCTCAAACTACATGAGGGATTAGCTCGGATGAACCACAACGCAGTCGAAAGAGGCTACGGAGCCGCCCCATGCGCCGTAGCACATGGCGCTCTGCCACCACCACCTGGAATGCCCCCAAACGCAGCTGCACCGGACCAGCACCAGGGAGGCGAACCCTACCCAAGGGCCATGGGTACCATGATGATCCAAAAAGTACGCCCCTCCAATTAGGTGCAGAAGGCCATCACTCGCCAAGTTAACTTGGCCACACACTCGCCACCATCTACCACTGAGTACCGCAGCGGAAGCGAGTCCTGCATCACCTTCGACAAACGCGATGATCTGCCTCAAGTACCTCGACCAGGCCACTGTCCCCTCGTACTCGAGGCACAAATTGGAGGCTTCGATATGAGCCGCGTCTTCATGGACGGTGGAAGCGGCATCAAACTTATATTCGCGAGTACCTTGCGAGCCATGAGGATCCCCTTGACTTGCCTAGAAGCCTCAGACACAACATTCCACGACATAATCCCAGGCAAGGGCATGTACCCCTGGGCAAAATCAACCTCGACGTCATCTTCGGCACGCCAAAAAACTTTCGGTGCGAGCGCATTGACTTTGAGGTCATCTACTGGCCCTCACAATATCACTGCATCCTCGGACGTGTCACGTTCGCTAGGTGCATGGCAGTGCCACACTACGCCAGGTCCAAATGGCGTCATCACAGTCAACGGGAGCTTCGAGAGGTCCGACAATTGCGACAGGGAATTTGACAGAATTTCCTAGTCCTTCGGCATGCAGGAAGAACTCGCGAGACTAAAGGAGTCGACAGACAACAGTCTGCCTCCCCCAAGCCGGCCAAGCTCGCCTGATTTATCTTTCGACTCATCAGTGCACACAAAGAAAGTGCAGGTTCACCCCTCGGATCCCGCCCAAACGGCTCTCATCGCCAACAACTTGAGTCCCGCATAGGAACACGCGCTCGTCGAATTCCTCCGTGAGCACTAGGAAATTTTCGCCTGGTGTCCTGCGGACATGCCAGGAGTTCCTAGGGAATTCGCGGAGCACGCACTCAACGTTAACCCCGACGCAAGGCCAGTCAAGCAAACAATTCGGCGATTATCTGAGCCACGGGCGCAGGCAGTTGGAATGGAGATCAGCAGACTCCTCGACGCCAAATTCATACGCGAGATCAAGGAAAGAACTTGGCTCGCCAACACGGTGCTGGTACCCAAAAAGGACACGGATATCCGGCGGATGTGCGTGGACTTCACCTCTCTGAATAATCACTGCCCAAAGGATCACTTCCTGTTGCCGCGCATCGACTAGATCATCGACTCCACCACGGGATGTGAGCGCCTCTGCTTCCTTGACGCCTACTCAGGCTATAATCAGATTCGAATGAAGGAGGAAGATCAAGAGAAAACAATGTTTACAACGCCCTTTGGTGTGTTCTTCTACAACACAATGCCCTTTGGGCTAAAGAACGCGGGAGCCACCTACCAGCGGTGCATGCAGCCTTGCCTTAAGGAACAACTCGGTCGCAACATCCAAGTCTACATAGTAATCAAGACAAAGGAGTAAGCCTCCCTAATCTACGATTTGCGCGAAACATTCGCCAACCTCGACCACTACCGGATCAATCTCAATCCGGACAAATGTGCCTTTGGCATGCCATCCGGGCAACTACTCGGGTACCTCATCTCCGCAAGAGGAATCAAGGCAAACCCAAAGAAAATAAAAGCCATACTGGCCATGGAGAAGCCGAAAAACATAAGGGGCATTCAGCAGCTAGCTGGGCGAATCGCGGCCCTCAGTCGATTCATTAGTCGGATGGGTGAAAAGGCGTTGCCCTTCTACCAACTCCTCCGCAAAACTGAAAAGTTCGAGTGGACCAACGAAGCGCAGGAAGCATTCGAGGACCTCAAGCGCCTGCTCTCCACCTTGCCAGTACTAGTAACCCCGCGAGAAAGGGAACCACTGTTGCTATATATCTCCGCCACCAACCAGGTGGTCAGCATAGTGCTCGTCGTCGAGCGAGCCGAGGAAAACAAGGTCCACGGAGTACAACGCCTAGTATACTACCTCAACGAGGTCCTCACGCCAACAAAACAGCAGTACCCAATCGTGGTGGTCAATCGTGGTGTACGGCGTCTTCATGACCGCCCGGCGACTGTGCCATTACTTTCAGGAACACCCAATCGTGGTGGTCAACGACGCCCCGTTGGGACACATCCTCAACAACCCCGACGCCACGGGACGAGTCGCTCTTTGGGGAATAAAATTGTCTCCACGAGACATTTCATATGAAAAGCGCGACGCAATCAAGTCGCAAGTTCTTCCTGACTTCCTCGTGCACTGGATGGAGAACCAGCTCCCTGAAAAACCAGATATGTCCTACCTCTAGACAATGCACTTCGATGGATCCAAGCGAAAGGACAGAGCAGGTGCAGGTGTCATATTGACATCACCTCAAGGAGACAAGTTGAAATACATCCTGCGAATGCAGTTCACCGCCTCCAACAATGAAGCTGAATACGAGGCCCTGCTACACAGGATGAGGATGGCAAAAGCCTGCGGCGCCAAGCGACTCATTATTTACGACGACTCCAAGTTGGTCGTCAACCAAACAATGCATGAGTGCAACGCACTGAACAACAACATGATCGCCTACCGTGACCTCTGCGACACACTCGAAGGGGACTTTGATGGCTACGAGCTGCGACACGTAGGCGCGAAAGCAATGAAGAGGCGGATGCACTCGCCAACATAGGCTCTACCTGCACCCCCATACCACCTGGAGTATTTCTCGAGCGCATCTGCGAACGCTCCACCAAGCCAAAGGCCGTAGAGAAGAAAACAAGCGCAGCAATGGACTCGGGGGCTACACCCCCCAATGAGCCAATGGCACTCGACGACCTGGAGCTGGACACAGGACTCGAAGGACCAATGAGCGTCATGATGATTAAATCATCCTGGACATAGCCGTACATCACATACCTCCTCAGCAAAAGGCTACCGGACGACCCGACTGATGCACGGCACATCGCGCGGCGATCCAAGGCATTCGGTGTTATCAACGGCGAACTATACAAGCGCAGTATCACAGGAGTGCTCTAGCGATGCGTCTCCACGGCTGATGGACGAGCTGTCCTACTCGACATCCATGAGGGAACCTGTGGACACCATGCGGGCAGTCGTGCCCTCGTGGCCAAAGCTCTGCGAGTTGGGTTCTACTGGCCTACGGCCATGCGCGACGCCAAGGACATCGTCCAGAAATGCAACGCATGTCAACGATTCGCGGACAAACCGCACGCACCTGGCACGGAACTCCGGCCAATCCCATTGGCCTGGCCCTTCGTGCAATGGGGACTCGACATGGTCGGCAAGCTCCCCAAGTCCTCACGAGGAGGTTACGTCTACCTCCTGGTGGCAGTCGACAAGTTCACCAAGTGGATAGAAGTCATGCCAGTGACCAATCAATCGGGGAATAACATAGTCAAGTTCTTCAAGTCCATCGTCTTCTGCTTTGGAGTGCCACACAGCATCATCACGGACAATGGAACGAACTTCACATCCAAGGAGTTCCAAGAATTCTGTGAGAATCTGGGAATCAACATCAGCTATGCCTCAGTAGCACATCCACAGACCAACGGTCAGGTTGAAAAGGCGAACGGGCTCGTCTGCGGCGGCATCAAGAAGCGACTCCTCCGGCCACTCGAACAAGCCGCGGGTTGCTGGCCAGACGAACTGCAATTAGTACTCTGGAGCCTACGCACAACCCCAAACAGTGCTACAGGCTACACCCCGTTCTTCATGGTCCACGGGGCCGAAGTGGTGCTGCACGCCAAAGTACGGTACAGAGCGCCACGCGTGGTCGCCTACAGCGAGCAAGAGTCCTCCCTCGCACTCGAAGACTCCATCGACCTCCTCGACGAGGCGAGAGAAATCGCCGCGGAAAGATCAACGATCTACCAGCAGAACCTGCGCAACTACCATAGTAGGAGGCTACGCCCCCGATCCTTCGTCGAAGGCGACCTGGTCCTGCGACTAAAGCATCAAGGACATCTCAATCTCGAATCTCCCTGGGAAGGACCATACGTGATTACAAAAGTAATCCCAGGTGGTGCCTATCGCCTTCAAGATCTAGAGACAGGAGTCGCATACTCCAATCCCTGGAACGTCGCACAGCTGCGACGCTTCTATTCTTAGTCATTATTACTTTTGCATCGCAAATAAGGCACTCAGCCAAGGCTACTTATCCACACATTGTACTTCATATTGTCTCACGAATAAATAAAGCTAATTACCCCAAAACTCTGTGTCTTCCTTTATTTTTCTGCAACTTATCGACTCGGGGCCTACGCCACCCTTTACACATCTATTCTACGAACTAAAACACGACATCCTGAGTAGCTAGAACATCAATCGAAACCCTTGACACAACATCAACCCAGTTGCAACGCACCTGACAGGTTGACAAGGAACTGAGATAAACGCATGGCCAGGCTAACGAAAAGGAGTCGCATAGTGCAACACACTTACACGCTAACAAGATCTTTATACATATTCGACAATCAATTATACACAACATTCATACGAACTTTACAACATGGGTACACTTATGTGCAGGATACAAATTAAGCTACTACTGCAACAAGAGAACGTTGGTTTGTTCCTCAAACAAGTCGACGATCTCTTCTGCTGGGCGATCCACCGCCTAGTAGTGCGGCACCATATTCTAGGCAGAACCTGCTGGTGGCACAGGTGGCCCAGCCGCAATTGCCGCAACATCTACGTCAGGCCTATGCAGTCGCACCAGCGACAAAGCGGCCTTGGCACCAGCCACCAACTGTTGCCTCACACACTCGCGAACCGCAGCCAGGTCTTGAAACTTGGCGAGGAGGGCCAGCAGGCTTGATGGAGTAACATCCAACGGAAACATCATCCGATAAATATTCTTCAAGCATGATTGCGACTTATTCAGAAAGTGCAGCACTCGTGACGAACGATCCTGCAGGGTCGCCAGCGCAATCGCACGATCATGATCTACCCAGAAGTATCCACTCTCTTGAATTTGCTCCTGGGTCAGATCATGCATACTAATAGCAATTCTCTCCTTCTCATCTTGCGGATGACGCGCGCTAACAACTATATGAAGCAACAGCAGAAGCATAAGGACAGCGCACCATCGCGAATGACTACAAGGAAAAGACAAGAGCAAGCAAACTAACACTTGAATTGGTCGCCCAGCTGCGTCACCTCGCCAAGCAGATAATGTTCTCGGGCGGCGGCCTTCTCTGCCTTTGACTTCCATACATCCGCGTTACCACGGAGCACGGGCAATTCACGCTCTAACTGCTTCACGCGGTCACGCAGTCGCGAAAGCAGCGACAACTCATCCACCCTGGAGTGCGACGGTGCCAAGGTATCATCAAGGGGCAACGACTCCTGAGGTTCCCTCAAAGGATCACTTGATGTACCCTACCACAAGCCAAGCAAGAAGCGAATAAGAAGATCAAATCGACACGCAGACAAAAGATTCGAGTGCATTCAAGAATGGCAAAAAGTATCAGCAGATACACCTGCCAAAAGGCATGTTCTAGACAAAAAGCATAAACTAGTGAACTATTACAAAACTACTGAGGAGCGATTGGCTTCTTCGACTTCGACGGCTTCGGGGGCTTCATCGAGTCCGTGGTAGTGTCAGATGCCACTGACTTTCCGCCAGCCCCTGATACCGCAGCCTTTGCCGCCTTCTTGGCTCGCTGTAGCTCCTCAGAGTACTTCGCAACCGTGCTAATCAGCTGCGGCCCATATTTGCCACAAGCAGTCACGAAGGGAGCAAAGACTACCTGCTGGCCATCCATGCTAATGGGCATCGCCTTCGAAACTGCCGCAGGGTCAACCTCGACTCCGTGGGCCTGCACCATGGCGAGTGACATTGACGCCCCAGCGCACGGTGCGAGTTCTTGAAGCTTGCAGGAACACCCCCGGCGAGAGACTCCACCAGCTCGTTCATGTTCTCGATTAGCTCAGCCTTGGGCATCAACTCCTCCCGAAGGCGACTGAGCACGCCCTTGGCTTTGGTAAGCATATCCTGAATGGTGGTGTTGTGGTCCTCGATGGCTGAAAGTGCACCCGCCAAGGCATCATCGTGATGGAGGGCCTGAGAGTCAAAGCTCAAATCACTAGCATCTATACATAAACCCATACATGGACAAAACATCAGCGCCAACGGCAAAAATCGAACAGAGAAAGATGATGATATCCAAACATAGTACCTGAGAGGGCCTTGGCAACCGAGAAAAGCTGTTCTTCGAACAACTTCTCCCTGGCCGCGATGCAGGCTTGCAGATCCTCTTCACGCCTCTGAGCCTCGTCATGCGCCGCGATTGCCTCATCGCGGCCCTTCATAGCCACGGCGAGTGTTTTTTCCATGGTGGCAGCGTCGCGCAGGAGGGCGTTATGTTCAGCTACAAAACAAAAGGGATTGACTATCAGTTGACCATATAAAAAGGAGAAGAAGAGGAAGTGAAGCACTTACTTTCGACCACGCGATGATGCGTCTCCAGCATTGCATGCTGGCGACCCATCGCAACCACTTGCTCCGCCAAGTGAGCGGCTTCCTTCACAAGGGGCTATCGCACAACAAGGGATCAGTAGATGGCATAGATAACATCGACTGCAACATCAAAGGAAGAAATCCTACACTTACATGATCCTCCAATGACTCCGAAGTCGATTGGTGTGCAGTCATCTGGGCAACCATTCCATGCTCCCCTTCATGCGGAGAGCTGGAAGAGTTGTGCCCGGAGTGGGCCGCTAATGGAGGGGAAGGAGCACGCTTGACCTCTTTCTTGGCTGTTGAGGTTGCGACTCCTAACTCTTTCAAAAACTGGACGTCGCCAGAAGATGACGACGCCTCTTGACTGCAAAAACAAAACCAACATCAAGGACAAGGCAAAGCCAATGAAGAATCTGAAAAGACAAACCAAATACTTATCAATCAAATTTATCAAAGTCAAAGGTTGGTTCCCCCGACTCTGACGAAGACTCCTTTGGCAGTCGCATCTTCTTGCAAGAAGATGGCACCACGGCGCTCACAGGAATGGCAGGGATTGGCGACCCCGCACCAATGCCTGCACCTTCCGGAGTCGAAGGAGACGACGCATCGGAAACCTTGCTGCGCGAACGCTTGCGAGTATCCGGACTACCCGACTCGGGGTCTTCCTCTTCCACATCGGATAGGACGGTCGATTCTGACTCGTCCTCTTCCAAGTCCTTGCGAGGGATAACCCCCTCAGGAAGAGGTGGCGTACAGGGTGACACCGCCCAATCATGTATATAGACAACAAATTCAGCACAAAAGCAAAGAAATAGCAAAGAATCAATCAACAAACTAAGCTACGACGTAGCACAATTGTACCTCAGGAGGAGGTTTAGAAGCGTTGAATGGGGGAACAACTGGCTCACTAGGGAGCACATCCTTGACGGTGTATGTGATCACCAGTCGAACCCTTTTATCCACCTCACTCGCGGACATGCCATCGGCAGACACGCGAGTGACATCGTCAGCGCTAGCCCACTGAAACATGGGGTGGACTCTGGCCTGTAGGGACTGGACACGACGGCGCAACCACGTGCGGATGAGGGCGTAGCCTCCCTCTTCTTTGCCTATGTGACTCTCGAGGTCGCAGACGCGCTCGTACAACACATCTGTCTCCGCGGACTCGCCAGGCATGACTACATTCTTCCAGGAGCGCCTCCTCTTGCACGGCGTCGCGAGATCGAAAGGTGCGAGTCTGAAGTGGTCTCCGTCGGCCTTCTGGTCGCGAACGTAGAACCACTTGTCCCTCCACCCTTGGACGGACTTCATCAGCTTGATGTCAAAATAGGCGGCGGATGGATCGACGTGAATTCCACAGCCGCCTACATCGTAGACTAAGGAGCTAGAAGCAGATTGGCGCTTCAACTTGAAGAGGCGCTTGAAGAGGCCGAAGTGCGGCTCGATTCCGAGCCAACACTCGCAGAGGGTGATGAAGCAAGAGATGTGGAGGATAGAGTTCGGGGACAGCTGATGGAGCTGGAGCCCGTAAAAGCAAAGGAGGCCCCTGAAGAAGGGATGCAGGGCAACGAGAGGCCACGAATGATGAATGCCAAGAACATCACTCGAAAACCAGCGGGAGGAGAGGGAATTATCTCACCACTGGGGACGCGCGTGTCGGTGACTGCGACAGACAACACTCCATCTTGGCGAAGAAGACAGAGATCATAGGATTTGATGATGGAGGGACGCCACGCACCATTCATGACGCGGGTGCCCGGGCCCTTCTTCTTCCCGCCGATGGTGGTGCTGGTACCCACAGCGGCGGAGCCGCCTTTCTTCTTCACCGCGGCAGCGGTAGCCGCGGAATCGGCCGCAGCACCTCCCTTCTTTTTCCCCATTGCACGGTGGCGATGCGACCGGATAAAGTAGCTAGGAAATGTGCGGAGCTAGTCCAGCGTCGTGGAGGAAAAGAGAGTAGAAAAAGCAGGGGAGCAGCGGCAATGGCGAAGAATGCAAATGATGAGCGAAAGCAGATGTGGATTTTACCGTCGCAGCACTACTACTTAATCCCTGGAAGATGCAATCCAACGGCTCAGAAAAACCCTACTGAACGCGTGGCGATCATCGTGCTAGACACGTGGAGGGGCTGAAACACAAACCGTCCCCCCACTACTCCCATTATGTGCGGAAATCGAGAAGGCGCGGTTAAAATAAAGATTACGCACGCCCAGTCAAATCAAAGTCAGATAGTAGGGCCCACCGCTCATCATGTCCCGTCAAACTCGCTCAGGCGGGCAACTGAGGTCATGAAATCGTCAGCACTGACGTTATCAAAAGCTATGCAGCAGTAGACTTCGACTACTTTAGTCCTTGCTCGAGTCTTCGACTCCACCAAACAATCGGGGGCTACTCCCATGGGGAACGCTGGTCGCGCACCCTACGATTTTTTCTTTTTCTTTTCTGCAGGAATATGGACAATAAGAACAAACCCAACCACTCGAATTCGTGATTCGAGTATGGACGTGGGTTACTCCCATAGGGAGCGCTGGAAATAAATTCGACTGAAACAAGCAAACAAAAGACGACAGTAGTCACAAAAGTTCTTTAGTTCCTGCCTGAGACTTCAACTCAACCAGGCACTCGGGGGCTACTCCCATAGGGAGCATTGGTAGCGCACCCTATGATTATTTGTACTAAGTACTATGTGTTGATAACATCCACACTCGAAGTTTATGGCGACACCGCCTCATAATTTTTTCCCTACAAAGAGACTCAATCTCCTGGGTCACCCGAATCGTCTCCGCGATGATAAAATTCGGATGCCGCGCTTACAGCGTGAAGGTAAGACCTGAATAAGGCCTGGCAACGCATTTGCTGCGCACTACCATAAATATATCTCTGCCTACAGGTACGATGAATATGCCTTGACGGACGCGTCGAGTGCTCACACCCATATACTGGAATTCGACTCCAGTAAGACCTCCGCGGTTTGAGTCGAATTACATCAGCACTTTTCCGGATTCGAGTACGGGGACTCGAGTTTGAGTAGGTGGCGTTGTTTTACCCTAAGGTAGTTAACTGATACCGATACATCGGTTAAAATCAGGCATGCACTCCAAAAATCCCTATGACACGGATAAAGCAGTCGAAAAATGTACTCAGTCATCCACTCGAAAGATTTCATGAAGTCCCCAGTCGAATCTGCGATTCCACTGGACACTCAGGGGCTACTGACATGGGTATACCCTACAGGTACTCGATCTTGGTATATACGGCCTAAATATGTAAAGGCCCATGGTGTCGCCAAGGCCCAAATGAAGGACTCGAGTAACCTACGAACTCTTGATTGCTTGAAGAACAAGAAGAAGCTAAAGCTAGAAAGTTTAAAGGGGAAAACCCTAATCTGTAACCGACTCGACCTGCTACCCGAGACCTAGCCTATCTATATAAATGCTAGGAGGGGGCAGCGAGAAGGACACATGCAACCCTAGTTTCCACAACCCTCGCCAGATTGCATCTGCGCACCATTGTAATCTTCGATTCCCTTGATAATTCCACGAGCAGACAAGCAGGAGTAGGGACCTCTACGAGGCATGAACCTGGGTAAATCTTCGAGTCCCCTGTGTGCTTGTTTGCTAGCCGATAGATGTCTCCAGCGCTCCCTCCTTCTCCAAAACCCAAGTCCATAACAATGGGCATTGATGAGTTAAACCCTCGTCAATTCCCATCTAAAGTGATCAAGTTTTATGCTTAGCACTAGCCACTAAGTTAAGAGTGTTCACTAAGGAGGGTGCTAGTCTTCAATCTCATGCCATAGAATGGCATCTAGTATAGGCCTAGTTTTATACTCTGTATGCTATCTATACTACTTTCCAATACTCACCAAGCACTAGCAAAAAGTAAAGAACTTTGGTAAAGTAAAAGAGTAAAGCTTGCAAGTAAAACTTGTGATGGGAATAAATCAAAGGTATATAACCAAAGCATGCCTAATGCATCTTTCTTAGGTTAAATCTTGCAAGTATTAGCTTGCCAATAATAGCTTGCATAGATCTAGCTTGCCTTGATTGGTGCAGCGATTGAAGTTTTCCTCCTCTTCTTCGGGGTAGAACTCCTCCTCCTCGTATCCTTGGTCGATACTATTGTCTATAAAGGAATACGGGGTACACAATCACCAAACAATACTTAACTACTTCTATTTAGCAAACTAAGGTCCACACTTGATGATCTAGCATCATCACAATCATCACATGAATTAACGAACTAGTTTTATTTAGTTTATTTGAGAAAAGTAATTTCTACTCATTGAAATTAATTAAGATTTAATATTTCGAGTTAAAATATGGGATCATGTGTACACATGTCATCACCACATATTCTAATACATGAGAATGTGATTTAAAAGGTTGATCACATTTTATAAAGTTTGAGATTACCATTTAATAAATTTAAAGTGACTAGAAATGCTCTAATAGCATTCTTTTGGTACTAGACCAATGTCCCTGCATGCAAACCTAGATATTTTTACACATTCAGATAGATATTGTCAAATGTGATTTTTGAGAGTTGGAATCAACTCAAAAGCTATTATGGTTGATTTTTGAAAAATGTTTAAAGTTGCAAAAGTCTCTGTCTTGTTATTTTTACTAAAGATTATCTCTAACTCCAAATAATTTAAATCCAATGGTCTTGGATAGATATTTTAAATACCTTTCTAGCAAAATTTGAATCATGCAATTTTGTTAAGTGAAACTCTCTGAATTGATTTTTGAATATGTGGGTAGAATAGGATTTCATCTAAAAAGGAAAATCAATATTTCAATCTCCTGGGCTGCATGGGAAAGCTAAACGGGCCGGCCCAGCTGCACTACGCGGCACAGCGGGCTGCTGACAGATGGGGCCCACCAGTCAGCGAATCTGTTCAACCGAAACGGTATCTAAGCATCTGGATCGTGCGATCCTATTCTAATCCAACGGCCGAGCGTCGTCGTCGATGACGAACAGCTCCGACGAGGAATGTGACCTAGCACGGTGGTGGGGGTCTCGCGGGGCTCACCTGGGCTCCAGCTAGGGTTAGCCACAGGGTCAATCGACGTGGTAGATGATGGCGAGGCGAGGCACGATCACGGCAAGGCTTGGGGAGGTCGGAATCGTCGGCACCCTTCTCCTCTAGCAGCGGCGGGCTCCGGTGAAATTCTAGCACGGTGGTGCTCGCCTTGCTCTAGGGCGAGGTAGGGAGTGGCTGTGAGGAGTGGGGAGTGCAGTGGTGTGGAGAATGGAGGCGAGGCTCGCCTCCTTTTATAGCGCGGCAAGGGGACCGAGCGGTGCGGCGGTGAGCTCAACGGTGGCGTCGCTACAGGAGGCTAACGGCATGGGCGAGGGCGTAGGACGGTGTGATGTCTCCTGGCGGTTCTCTCGGACTTAAAGGCACGGCGAGGGGTGGCGTGGTTCGGTCAAGAGCGTGCGTTGTTCTAAGCGGCGGCAGAAGTGTTTGCAGCGGCGTGTGACAGTTGCGGGTCACGCGGCGGCGAACAGGGGTGTCTGTCGGGTTGGCATGATCATGGCGAGGCTGCGCGTGCGCGGTAAGGGCAAGGCGCGAGCTGGGCGAGCTAGTCGGGCACGACGCACTGGCGCGCTCTAGACATGGCGCAAAGAGGCGGGGTGTGGCGTAGCTAGGGTGGTCCATGGCTCGGCTGGGGTTGTGGCCTGGACAAGGGGGCGATAGAGTGCGGCGCACCTCCCGGACATCCTGGATGGGCACAGGGCGGTCTGCTACGAGCTGGCTGTGGTCGGCCGACAATGACCACATTCGGGCGGTGCTCCACTATGCTCAACGGCGAAGGAGGGAGCTGGTCTGGGCTGGGTTAGACTTAGGGGAGACAGAGGAGTAAAGAGGGGACCATTTGGTCGATTATTACTGTGGCAAACAGTGAAGTTAGGCTAGAGGTTTATCTGTGTAGACAAGGTGTTTGTGTTAATGGCCGCATGAAACAAAGTTTGGAAATTTTGATTCAAATTTTTTGAGTGACCTTAGATTAAACTTGAGAGTCTATGTTTGCTTGGAGAGGTCAAGGGGAATTGATTTGGTAGGTTTTTGAAGAAGTGTGATCTTAACATATGAACTAGATTTAATTTTCAACTGTCCATTAAATTAATTTGCAGGATGTTTTTGTAAGTTTGTAAAGTGGGCCTTGATACACTTTTACTTGGTCCAGCAAGGGGTGAAAAGAAGTAGAAATGTTTCTGTTGGAAATCTTCTTCTAGGAACACACCAAGTGGCCTAGTTGTTGATTTTTGTCAAAATGACCATTTGCTTTATTTATTCATATTTGATTTCTTTCTCTTTGGATTTTGTTTGTAATTGGTCTAGATCATGTGGCATTCATCTTTAAACCATTTCACAACATTTAGAACAATCAATCATGGCATATACACTCAAATCTATACTAATGCAAACACACATGCATTCATATTCATTTTCTTAATAAAAGTTTTTGTTAACCCTAAATTGGGTGATTAGAACTTGATAACCTTGATTAAAGTTTTGGGATGTTACAAACCTTCCCTCCTTAAACAAAATCCCGTCCCGAGATTTAAGGAAAACTAGGAACTAAAGATATCTGGAAACTCAGTCCTAATGTAATCTTCTCGCTCCCAAGTAGCTTCTTCTTCTGTATGGTTGCTCCATTGGATCTTGAGAAATTTGATATCCGGGTCCTAGTGGTTGTGAAGGATTCTTCCAAGATACGAATGGGCACTTCATGATATGTCAGATCCTTGTTGATATCAATGGCTCGGTGATTGATGTTCTTGAACACTTCGGTATTCTTCGGAACTTCTAGGCATTTGCAAAGTAACGAGATATGGAACACATTATGGATGGCTGACATCTCCTCTGGCTGTTCCAGTTGATAAGATACTTCTCCTCGGTGATTCAAAATCTTGAAGGGTCTAATATATCTGGGGGCTAACTTCCCTTTCAGCTGAAAACGTTGCATTTCCTTCAAAGGCGACACCTTGAGATACACAAAATCTCCGACATTGAAGGTCGGGTCTCTACATCTCTTATCGGCATAACTCTTCTGTATAGATTGGGCAGTCTTGAGGTTCTCACGGACTTTGTGAACTTTCTCTTCGGCTTCTCATAGTATGTCGGGCCCAACAATCTGACTCTCTCCTACTTGCGACCAAGTCAAGGGGGTACGACACTTACTTCCATATAGAAATTCAAATGGGTCCATTTGCAAACTGGCTTGATAACTATTGTTGTATGAGAATTCTACGAAAGGCAGACAATCTTCCCATTTTGATCCATACTCTAACACACAAGCTCTCAACATATCTTCTAAGATTTGGTTGACTCTTTCAGTCTATCCATCGGTTTGCGGGTGATAAGCTATGCTGAAATTCAACTTGGTTCCTAATCCTTCTTGGACTTCCTGCCAAAATCTTGAGGTAAATTGGGTTCCTCGATCCGACACTATGGTCTTGGGGGTTCCATGCAAACTGACGATTCTAGCAATGTACAACTCTACTAGCTTCGAACTCTGGTAGGTAGTCTTGATAGGTATGAAATGGGCTACCTTAGACAGTCTATCAACTATGACCCAGATAGAGTCATTTCCCCTACTAGAAGTAGGTAAACCGGTGATAAAGTCCATTCCGACGGAATCCCATTTCCATTCTGGAATCTGCAATGGTTGCAACAGTCCTGCGGGTCTCTGATGTTCCGCTTTGACTCTCTGACAGATATCACACTTGGTTATGTAGCTTCCGATTTCTCTCTTCATCCTGTGCCACCAAAATTGCTCCTTCAAATCCTGATACATCTTCGTTCCTCTGGGTGGATAGAATAAAGAGTATCAGGAGCTTCTTGCATGATAACTTGCTTCAGCTCCGAATCTCCTGGCACACAGATACGTCCTTTGTACCACAAAACTCCTTCTTCATATTCGGTGAATCTAGGTACCTTTCCTTTACCAATACGACTTTTGATTCTGCCGATACTTGCATTTCCCTTCTGTGCTTCCTTGATTTGGCTATTCAAAGTGGGTTGAAGTTCAATGCTAGCTAAAAATCCTTTGCTAACTAGCTTAGTCCTAAACTGCTCCAACTCTTCATGCAAACTTGGCTGGGATTCTTTGATCATGGTATTTAATCTACACAATAATCTGCTAAGAGCATCCGCTACCACATTGGCTTTGCCGGGGTGATAGTGAATGTCAAGGTCATAATCCTTGATTAGCTCTATCCATCTCCTTTGCCTCATATTCAGCTCCTTCTGAGTGAAAATATACTTCAGACTCTTGTCATCCGAATAAATCTCACAGCGGTTACCCATAAGGTAATGACGCCATGTCTTCAAGGCTAAAACTACAGCTGCTAGTTCAAGATCATGGGTAGGGTAGTTTTGCTCATGCTGCTTCAGTTGTGTTGAAAAATATGCTATGACTTTGCCTTCTTGCATCAACACACATCCGAGACCAATCTTGGATGCATCACAATATACATCAAAAGGCTTCTTGATATCTGGCATAATCAATATTGGGGCTGAAATCAATCTCTTCTTGAGCTCTTGAAAACTTGCTTCACATTTATCGGTCCATTCAAACTTCTTATCTTTCTTCAACAATTGGGTCATTGGTCTTGCGATGCTCGAAAATCCTTCAACGAACTTGCGGTAGTATCCCGCTAATCCGAGAAATGCATGGACTTGGGTTTGAGTGGTCGGGACTTCCCATTCTTCAACATCTTTGATCTTGGCGGGATCAACAGCGACTCCTCCTTCCGACACAATATGTCCGAGGAATCCTACTTCTTTCAGCCAGAACTCACATTTGCTAAACTTGGCATACAACCGATGCTCTCTAAGGGTTTCAAGGATGGTCCTCAGGTGTTGCTCATGGTATTCTTCTGACTTGGAATAGATTAGAATATCGTCGATAAAAACAACGGCAACCTTATCCAGGAAGTTCATAAAAAATGTATTCATGAGGTTCATGAAATAAGCGGGGGCATTGGTTAATCTAAAATACATGACCGTATACTCATACAATCCATATCTGGTGGTAAAGGCGGTCTTTGGAATATCCGTTGCATGAATTTTGAGTTGATGATAACTAGTTCTAAGATCAACCTTAGAAAATACTCTGGCACCAGTCAACCGATCAAACATATCCTCAATCTTGGGCAGTGGGTACTTGTTCTTGATGGTGACATCATTCAGCTTCCGGTAATCCGTGCACAAACGGTTACCTCCATCTTTCTTATCCACAAACAGAACAGGCGATCTCCATGGTGATGTGCTTGGTTGAATCAAACCTTTCTCCAGCATAGCATCAAGTTGCTTCTTCAGCTCCACTAATTCAGATGGGTTCATACTATAAGGTCTCTAAGCTATGGGTCCGGTTCCAGGAATTAGTTCAATAATGAACTCAATATCCTGATCTGGGGGCATACCGGGCAATTCATCTGGGAATACGTCGTGGTATTCACAGACTACTCTGACTTGGTCTATGGTTGGTTGGGCTAGACTCTTGTTGCATTTGAAGTGATGGGGCAAGGTTTCAGATACATGCTCTACTGATACTCCAGAGCTACTGGTCATGGTTATAGCTTTCTTGGCACACTCGATCAATCCTTTATGTTTCGACATCCAATCCATTATAGTACTACTTCCAAACCTTTGGTTCCATGTACTTCCAAATCATAAAAATCTATCCCATGGATTCTGATAGGTACAGCCTTGCAAATTTTTCTAGCTTTGGTGGTTGAACCAGGAATTTGAACTATCATAACATGCTTCAATTTTGTTGGTTGAATCTTACTAGTGCATGCAAATTCTTCTGTAACAAACAAGTGCGATGCTCCAGAATCAAACAACACTCTTGCAAATACTAAGTTAATAGAAAACATACCCAGCACGACATCTGGCGCTTCCTGAGCTTCTTCGGCATTCATGTGGAACAGACGGCCGTTGCGGTTTAGAGAGTTCCCTGGGGAAAATCTCCTTCCAGGATGAACACGGCGCTGCTGCTGAGCAGGGGCATTCACATTGGTGGTGGCTGCAAGTTTCTTGGGACACTCGTTGGAGTAGTGACCCTTGACTCCACATTCAAAGCAAGTAATATGGGACTTGTCGTTGGCTGCAACAGGCACGACATTGCTTCCAGTCCTTGGGGTAGTATTGTTGTTGTTGTTGTTGTTGGACTTGGGCGGTGCACGGTTGAAGTTGTTGGAGCTGCCGGGGTTGTTGTTGTGGTTTCCTCCAGACTTCAAGTTTCCTCCGCTACGATTGGGGTAGCTTGGACGAGACATCGGGGGTCTATTGTTTCTTGGGGCATATCCTGCAGATGGGTTGGGGCGATACTTTTGGGTATTGTGGGACCTAGTCTGGTGCATCATTCTGCGCTTGCGGTTGTCATTGTCTTGGTTGATCTTCCCTTCCATCTGGATGGCAGAGTCTACTAGTTCTTCTAGGTCTTCAAAACGGATGTTGACTAACACAGTTTGCATCTCATCATGCAATCCATTCAGGAACTTTTCCTTCTTCTTGGCTTCGTGTTGATCTCATCAGGGGCATATCTAGCTAGGGACAGAAATTTGTCACGGTATTCAACTACCGTCATCCTTCCTTGCTTCAGTTCCCTGAATTCATCTCTCATTCTGGTGACTAAACCTTGTGGCACATGGGTGCGGCTGAACTTGATCTTGAATGCTTCCCAAGTCATGACTTGACCGTTGTTCATGGTACGGGCTATTCCACCAGGCTCTTGCATCTCCTGCTAGATAATGGGTGGAAAATAGTACTTTCTCATTAGCGTCAACTCCTGCGACCTCCAGATTATTCTCCATGGTTTGCAGCCAGTCATCAGCATCTAAGGGATCCTCAGATTTGTTGAAGATAGGGGGATTGGTATTCTGAAAGTCCTTGAGCTTGGATCCATGATGATCCTGATTTCCATGGCCTTGATTATTGTGGGCCATCTGAGCTATCTGTTGTAGGGTGGCTAGATTGGCTTGGCACTCGGCTCTACTAGCTTCACGGTCGGAAACTAGCATTTGCAGAATATGCAACATTGGATCCTGCGATGAGTTGCTTCCTCCTTGGTTTCCACGAGTCATCTAGAGATTGAGGTAGATAATGAGATAAGAGGGAAATTTCTAAGGTTCATGGTTTGTTTCAAAAGCTTTAAACTTTGAGTTTGACTCAGATTTTAAAAACTAACTTCTTCTTCTCATTCATTCAAGCACACAATACAAACACACACCACAACACAATGGAAAACAGATGGTTTTAAGAACCATTCTGTGCACTAAGATACAGTGGGACTGATACGTTGCAAACGTATCTATAATTTTTGATGTTCCATGCTTGTTTTATATCTACTTTCTTATGTTTTGTCCACACTTTGGAGTATTTTTATACACTTCCTTGGACTAACCTATTAACAAGATATCACAGTGCCAGTTGCCTATTTTCTGCTGTTTTTGGTTCTAGGAAAGTCAGAAAAATGAATATTCTCGGAATTGGACCGGACAAAATCCAAAGTCAATATTTTACCAGAAGACTCACGGAGCCAGAAGACGAGATAGAGAGGGGCCACAGGGCGGCCACACCCCCCTTGGCACGGGCAGCCCTAGGTCGCGCCAGGGCATGGTGTGGGCCCCTGGCCGCCCACCGACCTTGCCTCTTCGCCTATAAGAAGCCTCCCGATGCATAAACCCTAGATCAAACAGCCTCTAGCCACGAAAAGTTCCACAGCACCGTCACCACCGAAGGGGAGATTCGGGGGATAGAAAGTCTCTGTTTCGGCACCCTGCTGGGGCGGGGAAGTGCCCCCAGAGCCATCTCCATCGATCTCCACCACCATCTCCATCATCGTTGCTGATTCCCATGATGAGGGGGGAGTAGTTCTTCCTCGAGGCTAAGGGTTCTACCGGTACCTATGTGTTCATCTCTCTCTCTATGCGTGATCTTATTGAGATCATGAGCTTTGTAATATAGACCTACTTTGCTACTCAAGTGCTTTAATAGATCTCTGCTCTCCCCATGTGTGTGTGAAAGAGACAACATCCACACCATGGTGGCACTTAGGCTAGAGATTACAAATACTTGTTATGCGTTATATTTGGAGTTGGATGTTTCTATGAAATTGTGGTGTTTGTTGGAACCATCTAGCGCTCAAGGTGATAGTGTGGGGTTACCTAGATGGGAAAAGCGAACTTTGAGGAGTGTTGTTATAACCCTACCATGGATTAGAGTGTCCAACCAGAGAGTAGTTTAGAGTAGTATCATGAAGAGAATATATTTATATGAGAGTGTTCACTAGTGAAAGTATGATCCCTAGGCCTTGTTTCTAAGCATTGAAACTTTGTTTGCAACTAGATATGTTACATGTTTGCTTGCTTCCATCTTTATTTCAGTTACCTTTAGTCTCTTCAACGCCATCAAGCTATTTTCTGGCATCGTTACCACTTATAATTATCAATACCACTTGTATTTCACTATCTCTTCGCTGAATTAGTGCACCTATACACCTGACAAGTGTATTGGGTGTGTTGGGGACACAAGAGACTTCTTGTATCCTAATTGCAGGGTTGCTTGAGAGGGGTTACCTTTGACCACTTCCTCCCTGAGTTCGATAAACCTTGGGTGATCCACTTAAGGGAAAACTTGCTGCTGTTCTACAAACCTCTACACCTAGAGGCCCAACAACTGTCTACAAGAATAGAAGTGCGTAGACATCAGGGACCGATACAACTCATTGCTACGGTAGTGATCAAGTGCATCTACTCATCATCAATGAAGTCGGAATCATCATCATCGGTGTAGAAATCCATGGCATCATCCTCCAAGTAGTCATTGTCATCACTGAGGTACGAGTGAGGATCTCCCTAGATGTCTTCACCTTCTTCCTCTTCCTTTGCTTCAAGCTGGACTTCCTGCTCATGGATGGTCTTCTCGAGAGCGGCCACCTTCTTGCGAAGACACCCGGATTTTGTCAACACCCGGATTTTTAATCCTAGATGCCTTTTATGCCATACATTGCAATCCCAGGATTACCATTTTTGTGAGACATAATAGATTGGATATCACAGTACATCATCCATTACAAACCATAATAAGGTCTTACACAAATAAAGGATCTCATGATCCAGTCTTAATACAAACAAGCAGCGGAATAATAAGCGTAGCAGTGGGCTCCATCTTCAGTGTCATAGGCAATGTCGACGATGGGAGATGATCCTAGTTGTCGTAGCCGTCCTGCTGTCCATCTTCCTGATATTTCTCCTCATAGTCTGGCCACGGGAATAGCCAGGGACAAAGCCATGAGTACTCTTTAAGTACTCACAAACTATCACTAACAAGTAAGGTAGTTCTAGTAGGAATCCTAAGCTCTAAGTTTATTTGCTAAAAGCCAGATTTATCTAAACTGAGTTCAGAAGTAAAGAAAACTAAGTAAAAGTTCTAAATCACTTTAAGTTGGGAACCTAGTTTTCATATTCACAACCCTGTTGTGGTCAAGTCAAAATCATAGTTCACTTCACAAATCATTTTGAAAACATCTGACGATGGAACAGTATGGCCACTCCAACTGTCCATGACCGCGGACGCGGCTATTCAAATAGTTTGACACTCTGCAGAGGTGGTACACTTTCACCACAAAATTCGATAGATCCGTCAGGGATAACCCTAAATCATCATACTTAGTATGCGGATAAATCAATCATAACCTTTCAATTACACACTCTAGTATAGGCACCTCCCCTATGAGCTTGGCCTCCCAGCCATGGCCATCTGCCATCCTGGGCACTGCATAGGTGGACATCATCAAGAGGTAGCCTCAGCTCAAACCTCTCCCATGAGGGAACCCATACTAATGCATATAAACATTCAGCTAAGCCTTACCCAATTCAGGTATTGTGGTTGTACGGTAAAATTGGAAGGGTATCGCATCCGAACCCAACCATCAGTTTTTATAAAGGGCTAAGGCTCATGCCTCAACATTTTCATCATCAAATCCATTTGTGTTTCTCAACACATGTCAAAACATTTCAATAGAATGACTCATCATTCCAAGGTTTTCATAATCATTTTCACCAAGTATTCCCATCTAAAGTGATCAAGTTTTATGCTCAGCACTAGCCACTAAGTTAAGAGTGTTCACTAAGGAGGGTGCTAGTCTTCAATCTCATGCCATAGAATGACATATAGTATAGGCCTAGTTTTATACTCTTTATGCTATCTATACTACTTTCCAATACTCACCAAGCACTAGCTAAAAGTAAAGAACTTTGGTAAAGTAAAAGAGTAAAACTTGGGATGGGTATAAATCAAAGGTATATAACCAAAGCTTGCAAGTATTAGCTTGCCAATAATAGCTTGCATAGATCTAGCTTGCCTTGATTGGTGCAGTGATTGAAGTTTACCTCCTCTTCTTCGGTGTAGAACTCCTCCTCCTTGTATCCTTGGTTGGTACTATCATCTATAAAGGAATACGGGGTACACAATCACCAAACAATACTTAACTACTTCTATTTAACAAACTAAGGTCCACACTTCATGATCTAGCATCATCACAATCATCACATGAATTAAAGAGCTAGTTTTATTTTGTTTATTTGAGAAAAGTAATTTCTACTCATTAAAATTATTTAAGATTTAATATTATCCAATTAAAATATGGGATCATGTGGACACATGTCATCACCACATATTCTAATACATGGGAATGTGATTTAAAAGGTTGATCACATTTTATAAAGTTGGAGATTACCATTTAATAAATTTAAAGTGACTAGAAATGCCCTAATAGCATTCTTTTGGTACTAGTCCAATGTCACTGCATCCAAACCTAGATATTTTTATACATTCAGATAGATATTGTCAAATGTGATTTTTGAGAGTTGGAATCAACTCAAAAGCTATCATGGTTGATATTTGAAAAATGTGTGAAGTTGCAAAGGTCCCTGTCTTGTTATTTTTACTAAAGATTATCTCTAACTCCAAATGATTTAAATCCAACGGGCTTGGATAGATATTTTAATTACCTTTCTAGCACAATTTGAATCATGCAATTTGGTTAAGTGAAACTCTCTTAATTGATTTTTGAATATGTGGACAGAATAGGATTTCATCTAAAAAGGAAAATCAATATTTGAATTTCATGGGCTGCGCGGGAAAGCTAAACGGGCCGGCCCAGCTGCATGATACATTGCAAATGTATCTATAATTTTTAATGTTCCATGCTTGGTTTTATCCACTTTCTTGTGTTTTGTCCATACTTTGGAGTACTTTTCATATGATTTCTTGGACTAACCTATTAACAAGAGCCAAAGTGCCAGCTGCCTATTTTCTGCTGTTTTTGGTTCCAGGAAAGTCAGAAAATGAATATTCTCGGAATTGGACGGGACAAAAGCCAAAGTGCCTATTTTTCCGGAAGTCATCAGATGCTAGAATACGAGACGAAGAAGGGCTGGGGGGAGGCCACACCACCTAGCCACGCGGCCAGGCCTGGCCTACGCCAGGGGTGGTCTGGCTGACCCCAGCACCCCCTCGGCCTCTCCTTCCGCCTATAAGATGCCCTCGGGACGAAAACCCTAAGGACCCGATCAAAAATTCACGAAAGAGTCTGTAGCCACCGTCATCTCCATCCCTAGATCGGGACGGATCTGAAGCTCTTCCCGGCACCCTGCCGGAGAGGGGAATTCACCCTCGAGGCCTTCTTCATCATCATGCCAGCCTCCGGTGTGATGCGTGAGTAGTTCATCCTTGTACTACGGGTCCATGTAATAGCTAGATGGCTGGTTCTCCTCCTTTGTGCTTTCATGTCTAGATCTTGTGAGCTCCGTTCATGATCAAGATCATCTATTTGTAATTCTGCATGTTGTGTTTGCGGGGATCCGATGGATATTGAGATGCTATTTCAGATTTATTATTGATTCTATCATGTCTTTGTTATTTGTGATCTTGCATGCTTTCCGTTGTTAGTAGCTATCTTGGCCAAGTACTCCCTCCGTTTCCAATTATAAGATGTTTTAGCTTTCTAAAACGAGTGTATCTAGACCCCTTTTACTGTCTAAGTTCACTCTAAATCTAGATGAACCTAGGCACTAAAAGAGGTCTAGATTCACTTTATTCACAAAGCTAAAACATCTTATATTTTGAAACGGAGGGAGTAGATGCTAACAACTCCAAGAGTTAGTATTTATGCTTGATAGTGGGTTCATGCCTCTGGTAATCTGGGGAAGTGACAGAAATCTCTAAGGTACTATATGTGATGTTTCTACTAGGGAGAAAACAACAATTGTTTGTTCATAGACAATCGTATTGTTTACATTACACGCAATTCGTAAAGCAATACTCCGTTGCTTGCAACTTAATACTGGAGGGGGTTCGGATGATAACCTGAAGGTGGATTATTAGTCATAGATGTAGTTGGATGGCGGTCTATGTATAATGTTGTAATGCCCAATCAAGTTCCAAAGGAGTCAAGATGATTAGTATATGCATGTATTGCTTTCTCGATGTTTGTCAATTGCCCTGCTGTAATTTATTCACCCAGCATGTTATCTATCTTAAGGAGAGCCACCTCTAGTGAACTATGGATCCCGGTCCTTTTCTTTTACATACAATCTATAAATTGTTTACTGCTTTGTGTTTACTTTCTGCAAACTATTACTTCCTTCCATTCGATACGTTTAATCCTTTGTTTTCAGCAAAACCGGTGAGATTGACAACCTCATCGCAAGTTGGGGACAGAGTTCTGTGGTTGTGTCGTGTAGGTCTCCACGTTGCTGCTGGCACCGGTAGTGCGCCCTGCCATCGTTCATCTAGCTACACCTTTGGGGTGTTTTCTTGCTCCTACTGGATTGATAACCTTGGTTTCGTACTGAGGGAAAACTTGTTGCTGTGCTCATCATACCTTCCTCTTGGGGTTCCCCAACGAGCTCGATATATTTTGGGCCATCAAGCATATTTTTTGGCGCCATTGCAGGGGAGTTAAGGACATCTTCACAAGGGGAGTCCCTCATAACCAATCTCTTTACTTTGTTATTTTTGTTTTGCTTAGTTTCTTTTTGCTTTGTTTGCTTGTTCTTTATCAAAAACACAAAAAAAAATTAGTTTTACTAGTTTGCTTGGGAGCGACTAGCGGGAGCGCGCTCTTCAGGAAGCACGCGTTTCAGCCACATGGCAGCCTGACACGTGGAGTGTGGAATCACCCGTGCGTATTTCCGGCCTGCCGACAGCGCGTGTATTTCCGGCCGCACGGCAGCGCTTCCGGCCACACGGCAACCCGACACGTGGCTAACTGCTCATGCAGTGCACGCGATGAAAGGCAGTTCCACGTAGTGCAATAAGGCAGTGCACGAGCAGTGCAACGCAGTACACCGTGCACTCCAAGAACATCGCGCAGTGCACTACGACCTTAGACAGTGCAACGCAGTACAACAAGGAAGTGCATGGATTGTGCACTGCCTGAACACCGTGCAGTGTACTACGACCGAAGGCAGTGCAAGGCAGTACAACGAGGCAGTACACTGCCTGGACACCGTGCAGTACACTATGAACTAAGGCAGTGCAACACAGAACAACAAGACAGTGCATGGACGGTGCACTGCCTGGACAGTGCGTAGTACACTGCCTGAACACCGCGCAGTGCACTGCAAACTAAGGCAGTGCAACACAGAACAACAAGGCAGTGCATGGACAGTGCACTGCCTAGAAAGTGCATAGTACACTGCTTGGATACCGCGCAGTGCACTACAAACTAAGGCAGTGCAACATAGAACAACTAGGCAGTGCATGGACGGTGCACTGCCTGGACAGTGCGTAGTACACTGCCTGGACACCGTGCAGTGCACTGTGAACTAAGACAGTGCAACACAGAACAACAAGGCAGTGCATGGACGGTGCACTGCCTGGAAAGTGCGTAGTACACTGCCTGCACACCACGCAGTACACTGCGAACTAAGGCAGTGCAACACAGAACAACCAGGCAGTGCATGGACGGTGCACTGCCTGGATAGTGCATAGTACACTGCTTGGACACCACGCAGTGCATCGCAACCGAAGGCACCGTGTACTAGACCAAAAGGCAGTGCAACCTACGCACCAAAGGCAGTACGAGAAAAAAGTTCGTCGAAACATATCAACAATGGATCTAGTTTTGAAGATCTGGACATAACTATCAAGGCTGTGAAAACGGATATCGATTTGGACTCTCTGTTTGAAAGATATCGCAGTTTTTATGTTCAACTCTACAAAAAGAAAAGGAAAAAGGACCCGCGACCCTATCCGCATCCACCACGTGTCGCACGGGAGAAGGCTGGTACAACGCGTGAGACACTCCGCGCCCGCCACGTGCAGGCAGCAGCAGCGACGCGGAGCGTACTCCCATGAGGGCGCCCTTTTTCTAGCCTTTTCGAGTTTGCTTTCTTATTTGAAAACAAAAAAATGACTACCCTTGAAAACACTAAGTTGTGTGACTTCACTAGCACCAACAACAATGATTTTATGAGCACACCTATTGCTCCACCTGTGCCTGAAGATACTTTCTTTGACTAAAACCTGCTTTACTCAATCTTGTTATGAGAGAACAACTTTTTGGTATTGGTAATGAAGATGTTGTTGCCCATCTAAATAACTTTGTTGAACTTTGTGAGATGCAAAAGCATAGGGATGTAGATGGTGATATTATTAAGCTGAAATTGGTTCCTTTCTCTTTGAGAGGAAAAGCTAAAGAGTGGTTGAATTCCTTAACAAGGAATAGTATTGATTCTTGGACTAAGTGCAAAGATGCTTTTATTGGAAAATACTATCCTCCTGCTAAGATTATATCTATGAGAAGTGAAATAATGAAGTTTAAATAATCTGATAATGAGCATGTTGCTCAAGCTTGGGAAAGAATGAAATCTTTGGTAAAGAATTGTCCCACTCATGGACTGACTGCTTGGATGATCATCCAAACTTTTTATGCAGGATTGAACTATTCTTCAAGGAACCTATTGGACTCTGCTGCTGGAGGTACCTTTATGACCATCACTTTGGGTGCTGCAACAAAACTTCTAGATAATATGATGGTTAATTATTCTGAATGGCATACTGAGAGAGCTCCATAGGGTAGGAAGGTAAATTCTGTTGAGGAAACTTCCTCCTTGAGTGATAAGATTGATATTATTATGTCTATGCTTGTGAATGGGAAAGCCCATATTGATCCAAATAATGTTCCTTTAGCCTCTTTGGTTGCTCAAGAAGAGCAAGTTGATGTGAACTTCATAAGAAATAATAATTTTGGCAATAATGCTTATAGGAGTAATTTTGGTAACAACAATTATAAGCCATATCCTCCCAACAATGGTATGCTTATGGAAATTCTTACAAAAATAATAGGAGTGCACCCTCTGAACTTGAAGTTATACTTAAAGACTTTATTAGTAAACAAACTACTTTCAATAAAACTGTTGAGGAAAAACTCTCTAATGCTGAAAGAAATATAGCATCTTTGGCTGAAGCTCAATCTTCTTTGAATAAAACCGCTGATAAACCTGAAACTAATGATAATCCCTTTGCAACTACTAATGCTATACAAGTAAGAATTGATGAAAATGTTAGACTATTAGCTAAATTACATGCTAAGTGGGAAAGAGAAGATGAAATTGCTAGAAACATTAGTGTTTCTACTATTACCACCACTAGTATTGAGGCTAGTAATAGTTCTACTACTTTAGATGATAATTTTGATTTTGATCTTGATGGTTGCAATATCTCTGAAGTTATTAAGTTCCTACAAAAGCTTGCTAAAAGTCCTAATGCTAGTGCTATGAACATGGCCTTTACAAAACACATTACTAATGCTCTCATAAAGATTAAAGAAGAAAAGATGAAACATAAAGCTTCTATTCCTATTAAACAAGAAGATGGTTAGGAACCCAACAGTAATATGAAAGTGAATGACTTTGATTTCAAAGCTTTATGTGATCTTGATAGTAGTGTTTCTATTATGCCTAGAAGGATTTATGATATGCTTGATTTGCCTCTGCTTGAAGATTGTTATTTGAATGTCCCACTTGATGATAATGCTAAAAATAAACTCATGGGGAGTCTTAATGATGTTCTTATTATGGTTAACAATGCATATGTCCCCGTTGATTTCTATGTTTTGGATGTTGAATGCAATCCTTCTTGTCCTATTACTTTGGGAAGACCTTTTCTTAGAACTGTTGGTGCCATTATTGATATGAAAGAAGGCACCATTATATATCAAGTCCCACTCAAGAAAGGTATAGAACACTTCCCTAAGAAGAGAGAGAAGATTTCTTTTGCCTCTCCTATGAAAACAAAATTTGGTCTTAATGCTTCTTCATTTGAGAACACTTGATTCTTTTTCTTGCTTCTTATGCCTAACTTAAAGGCGTTAAAGAAAAGTACTTATTGGGAGATAACCCAAAAGTTTTACATGAGTATTAAGACCCTAATTACTTCAGTAATAACCACTCCTGATCCTTTTTATTTGCTTTTTGTGCTAAGAGTAACCTCTAATGAGAGAGAAGTAATGATTGGGAAAGTTGTTGTCCCGAAACAGATTTTTGTGCTTCACCGTAAACATTCGTGTAAAATCTCTGGACGTCTTTTTGAGGCGTGAATTTTTGTGCTTCTTCCCCAGTTTGTTATCTAACATTTGTTAGTTCAACACTTTTTTATTTGAGCAATATAAGCTCTTCGAAAAAAATCGTATTTACCTGCTGGTCTGTTTTGACAGATTTCTGCCATTTGCTGTATTTGCTTCTTGTTGGTTCCTTTTTGAGTTCTTTTGGGGAATTGAGCTTTTTGAGGGAAGTTCTACAGTAGCTAGTGTTCTAATGAAAGTTTATTTGTTGTTAGAACTGAACCTTAAGACCTATTATCTTGAGTGCACTAATGTTGCTAATAAAGATTGTGTGAAGTTTTGTATGAAGGAAAAATTTCAGGTGTATGGAAGGAATGAGTAATGAGATGAAAGATGGACTAAAGCTCAAGTTTGGGGATGCCACGCATGTCACCCCAAGAAATATCCAAGAAGTACAAGCATCAAAGCTTGGGGATTCCCAAGGCATCCCCCTCTTCATCAATAAAAATCACATGTTTCTTCCAAACGCTTCATTTTTATTGTTTCATGCACACTTGTGTTGTTCTTGGAGCGTCTTCTTTTTCGTTTTCATTATGGTTTTTTGTTTGCTTGGTTTGCTTAGTTTTCTGAATAAATTGGTTGGACCCCCTCTTTCATACATCGGTTTGCAAATAGTTTGGTTTGGATTGGAAAAGAGTAGGAAAGTTCATACTTATGTGGTAAAAAGAGTTTGTTTTTCACCGTGGCCTATGCTTTGTCATGCCATGCTTGATATTGTTTTGGCTTTATGCTTATTATTCTTTGTTGTAGCATGACTTGTTATAAACAATTGAGATTGCTTAATGTGCCTTGGATGAATCATGCGTTGTTTTAGCATATTAAAGCATAGTATAGTGGTATTCTCCTTTGATGCTTTATTTGGGTTGACTTGGCGCATGCTCACACCATGTTATGACTATATCAAGTCACCATAGCCTTTATGATACTTTAGTTTTCAACTTGTAGTATCACTTTATTCTTTTATCAATGATGTTTTGTCGCTCTGCATGATTATGGCCATTATTGCTCTCTTAGTTTGTCGCTCCCTGTCTTTTGCTAGCCTCCACAACCAAGTATGAGTTCCACTCATGCATCCAATTCCTTAAACCAACTTATTCCAAAGAGTCCACCATACCTACCTACTAGCTTATGCTATTCCAAGTATATTCATGCTTTTGTTTACCTTCCAAATTAAACTTGTTATGAGAAAACTAGTGATTAAAGCTCTCACAAACTTGATGGCACACTTTACTTTTCTTGCCCTTAATAAACTTGAACCATTGGGTCCTTCTTTGTTGCGTATATGCTTGCGCTTTATAAGTTGAAGTTAGCAGAACCATGTATCATGGGGAACGCTTTCAACATTGCACTTGTACTTTGTACCCTGTTGATATCATGTTCTTTTGCTTACGGATCCCGGCGGTGTGAAATAAAAGTGGAACTTGTAAGATCATGGAGTTTGTATGTGTGTTAGAGAAACGTCTGGGCCGCTAGCCTAACCCATGCCTAATCATGGTGTAAACTTGCAGCATCACCATAATGAGCACTCTATGAAGCATCCTCAATAAAAACCTATGCAAATAGCAAATAAAAAGATCGCTAAGATGCTCATTGTCTGCTTGCCTTGTCATTTTGATTATGGGATAGCTCCTGTATCATGTGCAAGGGGTACCCCGTTGGCGGTTTTTATGATACACATGTACTTACAATGACAAGAGCTTACTTGTGACTAAAGTTGAGTAGCATGAGGTTCGGTCTTCGTAAGTAAGGGGCATGAGATTTAGGTTTATAACTTGTCAAGCATATCCTCTTAGTTGTGTCACTTTAACCTTAATCACCTTCAAGATGCTTATGATAGGGGCAATGAGAGCTGAAAGCTTTAAGTACCATAATTTTTGGAAGCTCTTTATGAGACTTGAATCCCTACTTCCTTCTATGAAGGCTTTTCTTACACCATTATATTGAGTCTCCACCTTCTACCTTTATGAACCTACTTTGAGAGCATAGTGGCCATTCTTAGTTCTATGTGCATTGTCCCAAGACTAGTTGATTGATGCATAACTTGATATTGCCTGTTTTAAACTATTTGTATCTAGTCACTCTTATGAACTTTGAAGGTGTACTATGCATTTATATTTGCTACTTTATGAGGGACAAGCTGAATACTATTATGTTATGTTTTCTTTATGTGAAACAAACAAATGTCTTGCAAAGCATTGTTATTCATGAAGCTTTTGTTTGTGCCTTTTCATGTTGCATCATAGTTTCTTTGTCTTATTGCTAGAACTATCTTTCATGTTATGATTGAAGTACTATGATCCCAGCTTTGAATGTTTTACAAATACTTTGATCCAGTCTTTGATGGTGCATGTAACCTCAAAAAATATTCTTTCTTTTTATCACTTACCTACTCGAGGATGAGCAGGAGTTAAGCTTGGGGATGTTGATACATTGCAAATGTATCTATAATTTTTGATGTTCCATGCTTGGTTTTATCCACTTTCTTATGTTTTGTCCACACTTTGGAGTACTTTTCATATGATTTCTTGGACTAACCTATTAACAAGAGCCACAGTGCCAGCTGCCTGTTTTCTACTGTTTTTGGTTCCAGGAAAGTCAAGAAATGAATATTCTCGGAATTGGACGGGACACAAGCCAAAGTGCCTATTTTTCCGGAAGTCATCAGATGCTAGAATATGAGACGGAGAAGGGTTGGGGGCCGGCCACACCACCTGGTCGCGCGGCCAGTCCTGTCCCATGCCAGGGGTGGTCTGGCCAACCCTAGCACCCCCTCGGCCTCTCCTTCCGCCTATAAGATGCCCTCGGGACGAAAACCCTAAGGACCCGATCAAAAATCCATGAAAGAGTCTGTTGCCACCGTCATCTCCATCCCTAGATCGGGAGGGATCTGGAGCTCTTCCCGACACCCTGCCGGAGAGGGGAATTCACCCTGGAGGCCTTCTTCATCATCATGCAAGCCTCCGGTGTGATGCGTGAGTAGTTCATCATTGGACTACGGGTCCATGTAGTAGCTAGATGGATGGTTTTCCTCCTTTGTGCTTTCATGTCTAGATCTTGTGAGCTCTGTTCATGATCAAGATCATCTATTTGTAATTCTGCATGTTGTGTTTGCGGGGATCCGATGGATATTGAGATGCTATTTCAGATTGATTATTGACTCTATCATGTCTTTTTTTATTTGTGATCTTGCATGCTTTCCGTTGTTAGTAGCTATCTTGGCCAAGTAGATGCTAGCAACTCCAAGAGTTAGTATTTATGCTCGATAGTGGGTTCATGCCTCTGGTAATCTGGGGAAGTGACAGAAATCTCTAAGGTACTAGATATGCTGTTGCTACTAGGGAGAAAACAACAATCCTTTGTTCATAGAACAATCATATTGTTTACATTACACGCAATTCGTAAAACAATAATCTGTTGCTTGCAACTTAATACTGGAGGGGGTTCGGATGATAACCTGAAGGTGGATTATTAGTCATAGATGCAGTTGGATGGCGGTCTATGTATAATGTTGTAATGCCCAACCAAGTTCCAAAGGAGTCAAGATGATTAGTATATGCATGTATTGCTTTCTCGATGTTTGTCAATTGCCCCGCTGTAATTTGTTCACCTAGCATGTTATCTATCTTAAGGAGAGCCACTGATACATTGCAAATGTATCTATAATTTTTGATGTTCCATGCTTGGTTTTATCTACTTTCTTGTGTTTTGTCCAAACTTTGGAGTACTTTTCATATGATTTCTTGGACTAACCTATTAACAAGAGCCACAGTGCCAGTTGCCTGTTTTCTGCTGTTTTTGGTTCCAGAAAGTCAGAAAATGAATATTCTAGGAATTGGACGGGACAAAAGCCAATATGCCTATTTTTCCCGGAGACTCACGGAGCCAGAATACGAGACGGAGAGGGTCCACAGGGTGGCCACACCACCCCTAGGCGCGAGTCCCCTTTGGCCGTGCCAGGGCATGGTGTGGGCCCCTGAATGGCCATCGACCTTGCCTCCTTCGCCTATATATTCCTCCCGAGGCAGAAACCCTAAAGAGTCAATCAGAAATCCACGAAAATTCCGCAGCGCCGCCGCCACCGAAGGGGAGATTCGGGGGACAGAAAGTCTCTATTCCGGCACCCTGTCGTGACAGTGTGGGGTTATCTAGATGCGGAAAGCGAACTTTGAGGTGTGATGTTATAGCCCTACCATGGATTAGAGTGTCCAACCAGAGAGTAGTTCAGAGTAGTATCATAAAGAAGAATATATTTATTTGAGAGTGTTCACTAGTGAAAGTGACATGGGTATACCCTACAGGTACTCGAGCTTGGTATATACGGCCTAAGTACGTACAGGCCCACGGTGTCGCCTAGGCCCAAATGAAGGACTCGAGTAACCTACGGACTCTCGATTGCTTGAAGAACAAGAAGCTAAAGATAGAAAGTTTAAAGGGGAAAACCCTAATTTGTAACTGACTCGACCTGCTACCCGAGACCTAGCCTATCTATATAAGGGCTAGGAGGGGGTGGCGAGGAGGACACACAAGCAACCCTAGTTTCCACAACCCTCGCCAAATTGCATCTGTGCACCATTGTAACCTTCGGTTCCTTCGATAATTCCACGAAGACAAGCAGGAGTAGGGAACTCTACGAGGCCTGAACCTGGGTAAATCTTTGTCCCCTGTGTGCTTGTTTGCTAGCCGATAGATGTCTCCAGCGCTCCCTCCTTCTCTAAAACCCAAGTCCATAACAATGGGCATTGATGAGTTAAACCCTCGTCAATTGGCGCCGTCTGTGGGAATTAGGAGTGCTGATGTTGCGGCTTCTTCGGCCCCCATCAACCGCGATCTACAACTCCACAACACCGTAGATTCGCCAGCTCTTCGACGCGTTTGACTTCACCGTCCACACGCCGGCCACTCGCTCGGCCTTCGAGTCCGTAGGCGACGGAATCCGCCTGGCGATAGGGATTTTCCGCTTCCAAGTCGGTCAGATGGGCACGCTTCACATGCCTGATCAGCCGACGACACCGTCGATTGCCCCAGCATCATGGTTTCCTCCATCGATCGGCACCCTCAGCGAGCTTAACACCCCGACAGCAGTCGAGAACACGGTCAGCGACAGCATTCGCGACTCCGATCTGAGCGATCTGGCCACTGAAGATCAAACCTACGGTTCCGGATCTGAGAGTTGCGGAAGCAGCAGCTTCCCTAATCACTTCATGTGCGCCGTCATCAACGCAGGCGACACCTCTGCCAACCGCGACAACGGCGGCAATCGCGGCAACGAAACCGACCCGCCTAACAGCAGCAA
Source organism: Avena sativa (assembly GCA_916181665.1). Lineage (NCBI taxonomy): Eukaryota > Viridiplantae > Streptophyta > Magnoliopsida > Poales > Poaceae > Avena > Avena sativa. The sequence continues at coordinate 359,484,338 of OV702290.1, read as the reverse complement.
CGGTGGAAATGGCGGCAACAGCGGTAACGGTGGCAATCGCACCCTCGTTGACAACGGAGGAGCAGTCGAACCTCCAACCATAGTAAATGAGCAAACCGGCGAATGCGTTGTGATCAAGCTCAACGAGGAAGAATGGGCTCGCTGCCGCGAGGCCCTGCGAGGCACCCCTCTACCTTCGGATCCCCGCAAGACCTGCTGATGGGCTATCACTGGCTCCTGAAGGAAGAATTCAAGTGCCAAGTACAAACAATCACGCAACTCGAGGCGCGCAAAAAGGCGACAGACGAGTCGAGCCTTCGTCGTGCTGGGCTCTCCTCTTGCGGAGGATCCTCCTCAAAGGGCAACGAGCACCTCGCCAAGAAGAGGCAATCTCGGATGGCTCATCTCACCGATCAGGAACGCATAGAGGCCGCAAAGGTCCTCGACTTCGGCTCTATGACAGTCGACACCAAGGGCAATGTGGTCCCCAAGACGCCGCAGGTTGCGGTGACAGCGGCCACCATGTACCTCCTGAACAACCAGCCACCAGCTGGGGACCCCCGAGCCGCCATGCACCGATCTACAATCGTGAGCTTGGGATTAATCGAGGCCGCCCTTGACAAGGAGCCGACGCCTAAACCAAAGAAGGGCAAAGCGCTAGCAAAGCGTTACTCCTCGCCCTCATCCAGCGATGACAGTCACGACTTGTCTCGACGTCGCCGCTCACGACGACACGACCACGACTACGACGCACGTGATGACATCACGCAGCGCAAGATCGACAAATCAAGAGCACGACGTGCTCGGTCGACTGACTCAGAAGAGGAAGATGTGGAGCTCTGCGATGCCAGATGCTTTAGCAGATCTATTAGGCAGAAACGAATGCCTAAACGGTTTAAACTCCCGTCGGAGAACCCGAAGTTTGACGGCCTACAGGACCCGAAGATCTAGCTGGAGGACCACATCTCCTCCGTCAGGCTCCACAGAGGCAGTCGAAGCACAGCCATGCAATGCTTGCAGCTACAGCTGCAGGGCGCCGCCCGAGCATGGCTCAACAACCTCCCACGCGGATCCATTCGCAGTTGGGACGAGCTGGTTTATAGCTTCGTGCGCAACTTTAAGGGCACATACAAGCGGCCCGCATCAATCGAAGACTTGAGATGCTGCCAGCAAAGATCTGGCAAATCGCTGCGCTCCTACATCCAAAGGTGGTCCATCATCAAGAACTCCGCAGAAAACATCTCGGAGGATCGCGCGATTGACGCATTCAATGGTAGCGTCCGCCGCTTAGAACACAGAGAGGAGCTGGGTCGCTCAAAGCCCAAGACCATCGACCACCTGATGGAGATCGCGAATCGGTGGGCCGATGGAGAAGATTCAGTGAAGAATCGTGTTCACTCCAACGAGGAGGCGGAGCTCGAGCACAGACGCGATCGCCGAGGCAACCGTCGCATACACATTTACGATGACCGCGACGACGTCAACATGGTCGCGGCTGGCTATGCTGAAAGACGCGACGACAACCGCAACAGCGGATACCGTAGCAGCAGATACCGTGACTCCGGGAAAACCACGCAAGTGTGGCAACTCCGCACTCGCGACGAGGAACCCGCGAGCTCCATTAAGGACAAACTATCCGGGCCATGTACGGTGCACTTCTACATCGACAAGCATGATGGCAAGAAGAAGTCCAGCCACCTCCTCAAGGATTGCCGCGAGTTCCTCAAGCTACATGAGGGACTGGTTCGGATGAACCGCAATGCAGTCGAAAGAGGCTACGGAGCCGCTCCAGGCGCCGTGGCGCATGGCGCTCCACCACCTCCACCTGGGCCATACCCGAATGCAGCCGCACCGAACCAGCACCATGGAGGCGAACTGTACCCACGAGCCATGGGCACCATGATGATCCAAAAGGGACACCCCTCCAATAGGGTGCAGAAGGCCATCACTCGCCAAGTCAACTTGGCCACAAACTCGCCACCATCCACCACTGAGTACCTCAGTGGAAGCGAGTCCTGCATCACCTTCGACAAACGCGACCATCCGCCTCAGGTACCCCGTCCAGGCCATTGCCCCCTCGTACTCGAGGCGCAAATCGGAGGCTTCGACATGAGCCGTGTCTTCATGGATGGCGGAAGTGGTATCAACCTTATATTCGTGAGTACCTTGCGAGCAATAAGGATCCCCCTAACTTCCATGGAGGCCTCGGACACAATGTTCCACGGCATCGTCCCAGGGAAAGGCGTATACCCCCTAGGCAAAATCAACCTCGAAGTCATCTTCGGCACGCCGAAGAACTTCCGGCGCGAGCGCATCGACTTTGAGGTCGTCGACTGGCCCTCACAGTACCACTGCATCCTCGGGCGCGTCGCGTTCGCTAGGTTCATGGCAGTGCCCCACTACACCTACCTGCAGATGAAAATGCCAGGTCCCAATGGTGTCATCACGATCAACGGGAGCTTCGAGCGATCTGACAGTTGCGACAGGGAATTCAACAGAATTTCCCAGTCCTTCGGCATGCAGGAGGAACTCGCGAGACTAAAGGAGACGACAGATAACAGTCTGCCTCCCTTGAGCCGGCCAAGCTCACCTGATCTCTCCTTCGACTCATCGGTACACACGAAGAAAGTGCAGGTCCACCCATCGGATCCCGCCAAGATGGCCCTCATCGCCAACAACTTGAGTCCCGCATAGGAACTCGCGCTTGTCGAATTCCTCCGTGAGCACTAGGAAATTTTCGCCTGGTGTCCTGTGGACATGCCAGGAGTTCCCAGGGAATTCGCCAAGCACGCACTCAATGTCAACCCCGACGCAAGGCTAGTCAAGCAAACAATTCGGCGATTGTCTGAGCCACGAGCGCAGGCAGTTGGAATGGAGATCAACAGACTCCTCGAAGCCAAGTTCATACGCGAGATCACGGAAAGCACTTGGCTCGCCAACACGGTGCTTGTACCAAAAAAAGGACACGGATATCCTGCGGATGTGCGTGGACTTCACCTCTCTGAACAAGCACTGCCCAAAGGATCACTTCCCGTTGCCGCGCATTGACCAAATCATCGACTCCACTGCGGGATGCGAGCGCCTCTGCTTCCTCAACGCCTACTCAGGCTACAATCAGATTCGCATGAAGGAGGAAGATCAAGAGAAAACAGCGTTTACAACGCCCTTCGGTGTGTTCTGCTACAACACAATGCCCTTCGGGCTAAAGAACGCGGGAGCCACCTACCAGTGGTGCATGCAGGCTTGCCTCAAGGAACAACTGGGTCGCAACATTCAAGTCTATGTCGACAACATAGTAATCAAGACTAAGGAGGAAGCCTTCCTAATAGACGATTTGCACGAAACCTTCGCCAACCTTGACCGCTACCGGATCAAGCTCAATCCGGACAAATGCGCCTTCGGCATACCATCTGGGCAGCTACTCGGGTATCTCATTTCCGCGAGGGGAATCGAGGCAAACCTGAAGAAAATAAAATCCATACTGGCCATGGAGAAGCCGAAATACATAAGGGGCGTCCAGCAGTTGGCTGGGCGAATCACGGCCCTCAGCCGATTCATCAGCCGGATGGGCGAAAAAGCGTTGCCCTTCTACCAGGTCCTCCGCCAAGCTGAAAAATTCGAGTGGACCAACGAAGCGCAAGAAGCATTTGAAGATCTAAAGCGCCTGCTATCCACTTCGCCAATACTGGTGACCCCAAGAGAAAGGGAACTACTGTTGCTATATATTTCAACCACCAACCAGGTGGTTAGCACAGTGCTCGTCATCGAGCGAGCTGAGGAAAACAAGGTCCATGGCGTGTAATGCCCAGTATAATACCTCAGCGAGGTCCTCACGCCAACAAAATAGCGGTACCCGCACTACCAGAAGCTGGCATACGGTGTCTTCATGACCGCCTGGCGACTGTGCCATTACTTCCAGGAACACCCAATCGTGGTGGTCAACGACGCCCCGTTGGGGCATATCCTCAACAAACCCGACGCCACGGGGCAAGTCGCGCTTTGGGGAATAGAACTGTCTCCACGAGACATCACATACGAAAAACGCGACGCAATAAAGTCGCAAGTTCTCCCTGACTTCCTCGTGCACTGGATGGAGAACCAGCTCCCGAACAAACCAGACATGTCCTACCTGTGGACAATGCACTTCGACAGGTCCAAGTGGAAGGACAGAGCAGGCGCAGGTGTCATACTGACATCACCTCAAGGGGACAAGCTGAAGTACATCCTGTGAATGCAGTTCACAGCCTCCAACAACGAGGCCGAATACGAGGCCCTGTTGCACGGCATGAGGATGGCAAAAGCCTGCGGCGCCAAGAGGCTCATCATATACGGCGACTCTAAGTTGGTCGTCAACCAAACGATGCATGAGTGCAACACACTGAACGACAACATGATCGCGTACCGCGACCTCTACGACACACTCGAAGGAGACTTCGACAGTTGCGAGCTGCGGCACGTAGGTCGTGAAAGCAACAAAGAGGCGGATGCACTCGCCAACATAGGCTCTACCTGCGCCCCCATACCACCTGGGGTATTTCTCAAGCGCATCTGTGAATGCTCCATCAAGCCAAAGGCCGCAGAGAAGAAAACAAGCGCAGCAACGGACTCGGGGGCTACGCTGCCCAATGAGCCAATGGCACTCGATGACTTGGAGCTGGACACATGACTCGAGGGACCAATGAGTGTCCTGATGATTGAGAAATCCTGGACGCAACCGTACATCACGTATCTCCTCAGCAAAAGGTTACCGGACAATCCGACTGACGCACGGCACATCGCACGGCGATCCAAGGCATTCGCTGTTATCAATGGCAAACTGTATAAACGCAGCATTACATGAGTACTGCAACGATGCGTCTCCACGGCTGACAGAAGAGCTGTTGTTCTCCTCGACATCCATGAAGGGACATGCGGGCACCACGCCGGCAGTCGCGCCCTCGTGGCCAAAGCTCTGCGAGCTGGGTTCTACTGGCCTATGGCCATGTGCGATGCCAAGGACATCATCCAGAAGTTCAATGCATGCCAACGATTCGTGGACAAGCCGCACGCACCTGGCGCAGAACTCCGGCCCATTCTGTTGGCCTGGCCCTTCGCGCAATGGGGACTCGACATGGTCGGCAAACTCCCAAGGTCCTCACGAGGAGGCTACGTCTACCTCTTGGTCGCAGTCGACAAATTCACCAAGTGGATTGAGGCCATGCCAATGACCAACCAATCAGGACATAGCGCAGTCAAGTTCTTTGAGTCCATCGTCTACCGCTTCGGAGTGCCGCACAACATCATCACCGACAACGGGACGAACTTCACATCCAAGGAGTTCCAAGAATTCTGCGAGAAACTAGGGATCAACATCAGCTATGCCTCAGTAGCGCATCCACGGACCAACGGTCAGGTAGAAAAAGCAAATGGGCTCGTCTGCGGCAGCATCAAGAAGCGACTCCTCCGGCCACTCGAACAACCGCAGGTTGCTGGCCGGACGAACTGCCATCCGTACTCTAGAGCCTACGCACAACTCCAAACAGCGCCACGGGCTACACACCATTCTTCATGGTGCACGGAGCCGAAGCAGTGCTACCCGCCCAAGTACGGTACAAGGCGTCGCGTGTGGTCGCTTACAGCGAGCAAGAGTCATCCCTCGCACTCGAAGACTCCGTCGACCTCCTTGATGAGGCAAGGGAAATCGCCGCGGAAAGATCCACAATCTACCAGCAGAACCTGCGCAACTACCATAGTAGGAGGCTTCGCCCCAGATCCTTCGTCGAAGGTGACCTGGTCCTGCGACTAAAGCAGCAGGGGCATCTCAAGCTCGAGTCCCCTTGGGAAGGGCCGTACGTGATTACAGAAGTAATCCCAGGTGACGTCTATCGCCTTCAAGATTTAGAGACAGGAGTCGCATACTCCAACCCCTGGAACGTCGCACAACTACGACGCTTCTACCCTTAGTCGCTCTTTACTTTTTACATTGCAAATAAGGCTACTCAGCCAAGGCTACTTAGCCACACATTGTACCGTGCACTATTCTTCGAATAAATAAAGCTAAGTGCCCCAAAACTCTGTGTTTTCCTTTACCTTTCCAATTTATCTACTCGGGGGCTGCGCCACCCTATATACATCTGTTCTACGAACCAAAACGCGATATCCTGAGTAGTTGGTACATCAATCGAAACCCTTGACACAAACATCAACCCAGCTGCAACGCATCTAATAGGTTGACAAGGGACAGAGATAAAAGCATGACTAGGCTAACGAAAGGGACTCGCATAGTGCAACACACTTCATGCTAACAAAGCTCTTTATACATATTCGACAATAAATTATACACAACATTTATACGAACTTTACAACACAAGTACACTTATGTGCAGGATACAAACTAGGCTACTACTGCAGCAGGAGAACGTTGGTCTGTTCCTCGAAGAAGTCGATGATCTCTTTTGCTGGGCGATCCACCGCCTGGTAGTGCGGCACCATATTCTAGGCAGAACCTGCTGGTGGTGCAGGCGGCCCAGACGCAATTGCCGCAACATCCATGTCAGGCCTGTGCAGTCGCACCATTGATAGAGCAGCCTTGGCACCAGCCACCAACTGTTGCCTCACGTACTCGCGAACCGCGGTCAGGTCTTGAAACTTGGCAAGAAGGGCCAGCAAGCTTGATGGAGTATCATGTAGTGGAAACATTGCCCGATAAATGTTCTTCAAGCATGACTGCGACTTCTTCAGAAAGTGCAGCACCTGCGCTACACGATCCTGCAGGGTCGCCAGCGCAGTTGCACGATCATGATCCACCCAGAAGTATCCACTCTCTTGAAGTTGTTCCTGGGTGAGATCATGCATGCGAATGGCAATTCTATCCTTCTCCTCCTGCGGATGACGTGTGCTGACAACTACACGAAGCAGCAACAGCAGCATAAGTACAGCGTACAATGGCGAGTGACAATAAGAAGATGAGAGCAGGCAAACTAACACTTGAATTGGTCGCCCAGATGTGTCACCTTGCCAAGCAGATACTGCTCTCGGGTGGCGGCTTTTTCCGCCTTCGACTTCCATACATCCGCGTTACCACGGAGCACGGGCAACTCATGCTCCAGCTGCTTCACGCGGTCACGCAGTCGTGAAAGCAGCGACAGCTCATCTACTCTGGAACACGGCGGCACCATAGTATCATCAAGAGTCAGCGAGTCCTGAGTTTCCCTCAAAGGATCACTCGATGTACCCTACCACGAGTCAAGATAAAAGAAAATAAGACGACCAAGTCAACACAATGACAAAGGATTCAAATGCATTCAAGACCAGTAAAAGTATCAGCAGATACACTCGCCAACAGGCGCGTTCTTAAACAAAAGGACATAAGCTAATTAACTATTACAAAAAGCTAACTAAGGAGCAGCTGGCTTCTTCGACTTTGACAGACTCGGGGGCTTCATCGAGTCTGTGGCAGTGTCAGATGCCACTGACTTTCCGCCAGCCCCTGATGCCGCCGCTTTCGCCGCCTTCTTGGCACGATGCAGCTCCTCAGAATACTTTGCAACAGTATTTATCAACTGAGGCCCATATTTCCCACAGGCAGTCGTGAAAGGAGCAAAGACTACCTGCTGGCTGTCCGCTCTAACAGGCATCGCCTTCGGCACCGCGGCAGGGTCAATCTCGACTCCGTGGGCCTGCACCATGGCAAGTGACATGGACGTGCCGGCCGAGCGGAGCGAGTTCTTGAAGCTGGCAGGCACACCTCCAGCAGTGAATCCACCAGCTCTTCTATATTCTCGACTAGCTCCGCCTTGGGCATCAGCTCCTCCCGAAGGCGACTGAGTATGCTTTTGGCCTTGGAGAGCATGTCCTGCACGGCGATGCTGCGTTCTTTGACTGCTGACAGTGCACCTGCTAGAGCATCATCACGACGAAGGGCCTGCGGGTCAAAGCTCAAATCGCTAGCATCTGCAAATAAATTCACACATGGGCAAAAACATCAGTGCCACCGGCAAAAACATTCGAAGCAAAGAAGGATAACAACATCCACAAGCAAAGTACCTGAGAGGGCCTTGGCAATTGAGAGCAGTTGTTCCTCAAACAACTTCTCCCTGGCTACGAAGGAGGCACACAGATCCTCTTCGCGCCTTTGCGCCTCGTCACGCGCCGCGATTGCTTCGTCGCGACCCTTCACAGCCACGGCGAGGGTCTTTTCCATGGTGGCAGCATTGCGCAGGAGAGCGTTATGCTCGGCTACAAACAAAAAGGGATTGACTATCAGTCGACCGTATTAAAAAGGAGGCAAATAAGAAGAAGAAGTGCAAGACACTCACTTTCAACCACGCGATGACACGTCTCCAGCATCGCATGTTGGCGACCCATTGCAAGCACTTGCTCCGCCAAGTGCGCAGCTTCTTTCACAAGGAGCTATCGCACAAAAAGGAATCAGCAGAGGCAATAGAGAACATCGACTGCAACACCAAAAAGGAGAAAAACTACACTTACATGGTCCTCCAATGACTCCGAAGATGTCTGATGTACCGTCATCCGGGCAACCATTCGATGCTCCCCCACATGAGGAGAACTAGAAGAGTTGTGCCCGGAGTGGGCCGCCAAAGGAGGGAAAGGAGCACGCTCGACCTCTTCCTTGGCCCTTGAGGTCGTGACTCCTGATTCCTTCAAAAACTGGACGTCGCCAGAAGATGACGACGCCTCTTGACTGCAAGACAAAAACAATATCAAGATAGGGTAAACCCAGAGACGAGCCATCAAGAGCAAAAAGAGAGAAGAGCAAATCGACTAGAAAATTTACCAATCAAACTTGTCAAAGTCAAAAGTGGCTCCCCCCGACTCTGACGAAGACTCCTTGGGCAATCGCATCTTCTTGCGAGAATATGGTGCCACGGCACTCACAGGAATGGCAGGAATTGGCGACTCCGTACCAACACCCGTACCTTTCGGAGTCGAAGGAGACGATGCATCGGAATCCTTGCTGCGTGAACGCTTGCGAGTATCTGAACTACCGGACTCGGGGGCTTCCTCCTCCGCATCAGAAGGGACGGTCGACTCCGACTCGTCCTCTTCCAAAGCTTCGCGAGGGATAATCCCCTCGGGTAGAGGGAGCATACAAGGTGACACTGCCCAATCCTGCACACAGACAACACATTCAGCAAACAGCAAGTAAACAACAGAGAAGCAATCGACAAATTTAGCTACTGCGTAGCACAACTATACCTCAGGAGGAGGGTTCGAAGCATCAAATGGAGGAACAACTGGCTCACTGGGGAGCACATCCTTGACGGTGTACTTCGTGACCAGTCGAACCCTCTTGTCCACCTCACCCGCGGACATGCCATCGGCAGACACGCGAGTGGCATCATCTGCGCCAGGCCACTGAAACATGGGGTGGACTCTAGCTTGCAGGGGCTGGATGCGACGGTGCAGCCAAGTGCGAATGAGGGCGTAGCCTCCCTCCTCTTTGCCAATGCGACTCTCGAGGTCGCAGACGGGCTGGTACAGCACATCTGTCTCCGCGGACTTGCCAGGCATGACTACATTCTTCCAGGAGCGCATCCTCCTGCACGGCGTCGCGGGATCGAAGGGCGCGAGTCCGAAGTGCTCACCGTTAGCCTTCTCATCGCGGATGTAGAACCATTTTTCCCTCCACCCTTGTACGGACGTCGTGAGCTTGATGTCGAAGTAGGTGGCAGATGGGTCGATGTGGATTCCGCAACCACCTACATCATAGACTAAAGAGCTAGACGCAGATTGGTGCTTCAATTTGAAGAGGCGCTTGAAGAGGCCAAAGTGCGGCTCGATTCCGAGCCAGCACTCGCAGAGAGTGATGAAACAAGAGATATGGAGAATCGAATTCGGGGATAGCTGATGGAGCTGAAGCCCGTAGAAACAAAGGAGGTCCCTAAAGAATGGGTGAAGAGGCAAGGAGAGACCACGAATGATGAATGCTAAAAACATCACTCGGAAACCAGCGGGAGGAACAGGAATTGTCTCACCGCCGGAGACACGCGCGTCGGCGACTGCGTCGGATAGCACTTCGTCTTGACGAAGAAGGCGGAGATCCGACGACTTGATGATGGAGGGGCGCCACGCACCATTCGTGACGCGAGTGCCTACGGCCTTCTTCTTCCCGCCGGCGGCGGTGCTAGTGCCCGTAGCGGCGGAGCCGCCCTTCTTCTTTGCCGCGGCAACGGTGGCTGCGGATTCAGCCGCAGCGCCTCCCTTCTTCTTCCCCATTGCGCGGCGGCAATGCGAGCGAAGGAAGTAGCTCGGAAACGAGCGGAGCTGGTCCAGCGTCACGAAAGCAACAGGCGCAAAGAAAAGCTGAGGAGCAGCAGCAATGGCGATGGAAGTGAAGGATGAACGAGAGCAGATGAGAAAATTACCGTCGCAGCGTCGGTACTTAACCCCTGGAAGATGCAATCCAGCGGCTCAGAAAAACCCTACAGGACGCATGCCAAACATCGTGTTGGACACGTGGAGAAGTGGAAGCGCAAACCGTCCCTCCACTACTCCCATTACGCGTGGAAATCGAGGAGACGCAGTTAAAATAAAAGATTACGCACGCCTAGTTAAATCAAAGTCAGAGAATGGGACCCACTGCTCGTCACGTCCCGTCAAACTCGCTCACGCGGGCAACTGAGGTCATGAAATCGTCAGCACTGACGTCATCAAAGCTATGCAGCAGAGGGCTTCGACTACTTTAGTCGTTGCTCGAGTCTTCGACTCCACCAAGCACTCGGGGGCTACTCCCATAGGGAGCGCTGGTCGCGCACCCTATGATTTTTCTTTTCTTTTTGCAGGAACATGGACAGTCAAAGGTAAACCCAACCACTCGAATAACGGTTCGACTATGGACATGGGTTACTCCCATAGGGAGCGCCTGAAACAAATTCGACTGAAACAAGCAAGCAAAAGATGACAGAAGTCGCAAAAGTTATTTAGTCCCTGCCTGAGTCTTTGACTCAACCAGGCACTCGGGGGCTACTCCCATAGGGAGCGCTGGTCGCGCACCCTATGATTATTTGTACAAAAAATTGTGTGTTGATAACATCCACACTCAAAGCTCATGGCGACACCGCCTCATAATTTTCCCCTACAAAGATACTGCGTCTCCTGGGTCACCCGAATCGTCTCCGCGATGATAAATTTCGAATGCCGCGCTTACAGCGTGAAGGTAAGACCTGAATAAGGCCTGGCAAAACATTAGCTGTGCAATACCAGAAATGTATCCGTGCCTACAGGTACGATGAACATGCCTTGACGGACGCGTCGAGTGCTCACACCCATATAACTGGAATTGGACTCTTGTAAGACCTCCGCGGCTTGAGTCGAATTACACCAGCACTTTTCCGGATTCGAGTCTGGGGACACGAGTTCGAGTAGATTGCGTTGTTTCACCCTAAGGTGGTTAACTAATACCGATACTTCGGTTATATCAGGCACGTACATCGGCAATCCCTATGACACAAATAAAGCAGTCGAAATATACTCATTCATGCACTCGAAAGGCTTCAAAAGTCCCTAGTCGAATCTGCGATTCCACTGGACACTCGGGGGCTACTGACATGGATATACCCTACAAGTACTCGAGCTTGGTATATACGGCCTAAGTACGTATAGGCCCACGGTGTCTCCTAGGCCCAAATAAAGGACTCGAGTAACCTACGGACTCTCGATTGCTTGAAGAATAAGAAGAAGCTAAAGATAGAAGTTTAAAGGGGAAACCCTAATTTGTAACCGACTCGACCTGCTACCCGAGACCTAGCCTATCTATATAAGGGCTAGGAGGGGGCGGCAAGGAGGACACACACGCAACCCTAATTTCCACAACCCTCGCCAGATTGCATCTGCGCACCATTGTAACCTTCGGTTCCTTCTATAATTCCACGAGCAGACAAGCAGGAGTAGGGACCTCTACGAGGCCTGAACCTGGGTAAATCTTTGTCCCCTGTGTGCTTGTTTTCTAGACGATAGATTTCTCCAGCGCTCCCTCCTTCTCCAAAACCCAAGTCCATAACAATGGGCATTGATGAGTTAAACCCTCGTCAGAAAGTATGATCCCTAGGCCTTGTTTCTAAGCATTGAAACACCATTTGCAATTAGATCGGTTACATGTTTGCTTGCTTCCATCTTTATTTCAGTTTTCCTTTAGTCTCTTCCACGCCATCAAGCTATTTTCTGGCACCATTATCTTATATCCATACCACTTGTAAATCACTATCTCTTCGCCGAACTAGTGCACCTATACACCTCACAAGTGTATTGGGTGTGTGGGGACACAAGAGACTTCTTGTATCTTGATTGCAGGGTTGCTTGAGAGGGGATACCTTTGACCACTTCCTCCCTGAGTTCGATAAACCTTGGGTGATCCACTTAAGGGAAAACTTGTTGCCGTTCTACAAACATCTGCACTTGGAGGCCCAACAACTGTCTACAAGAATAGAAGTGCGTAGACATCAAGCTATTTTCTGGCGTCATTGCCGGGGAGGTAAGATAAAAGGTACTCACATCCTCCGGTGTGAGTTCTCGAAGTTATTTCCTTTAGATTCTGCAATTAAATCTTTTTGTTTCTTGTTTTTATTTTCACTAGTTAGGCTTAATGAAAACAACAAAAATATTAGAGAGCTTTATAGTATTTATCTTGAGTTAGGACATGAAGTGTTTGAAGAGAAAATTAAAAAACCTATGGAACTTTATTTGCATACTAATAGCAATGTTGTTAGTATGAATTCTTTGGACACTGTTATTGCTAATGCTATGGAAAAGTCTAAGCTTGGGGAAGCTAGTTTTTATGAAAATGATCTTTTTAGTTCCCCAGCTTTGGAAGATAGCTATTATATTCCTTATGATGATACCAAACCTCCAATATATGATGATTACAATGATGAATATGATATTTTCAGTCCACCTACTATTGAGGAGAAACTTAATGATTACAATATGCCTCCTATATTTGATGATTATGGTGATGAGAATAATATTGATAGCTATTTTGTTGAATTTGCTCCCACCACAATTAATAAGAATGACTATGCTTATGTGGAGAGTCATAATCATTATATGCATGTGGCTCATGATGAGAATGTTTTATGTGATAGTTATATTGTTAATTTTATTCATGATGCTACTGAAAGTTATTATGAGAGAGGGAAACATGGTCTTATGTATCACAACATTATTAAGTGTCCCCTCTTTATGTTGAAAGTCTTGAAGTTGCACTTGTTTTGCTTTCCTATGCTTGTTGATTTGTGCTTTCATGACTTGTTTATTTACAAGATTTCTATGCATAGGAAGTGGGTTAGACTTAAATGTGCTTTGAATTTGCTTCTTGATGCTCTCTTTTACTTCAATTCATATTTCTTATGTGAGCATCTTCTCAAACTATCATGCCTAACTTAAAGGCGTTAAAGAAAAGTACTTATTGGGAGATAACCCAAAAGTTTTAGATGAGTCTTGGAAGTTATTACTTCAGTAATAACCGTTCATTATCCTTTTTATTTGCTTTTTGTGCCAAGAATAACCTCTAATGAGAGAGAAGTAATGATTGGGAAAGTTGCTGTCCCGAAACAGATTTCTGTGCTTCACCGTAAAAATTCGTGTAAAATCTCTGAATCTATTTTGGACGCGTGAATTTTTGTGCTTCTGCCCCAGGTTATTATCTAACTTTCATTAGTTCAACAATTTTTGATTTGAGCAACAGAAGGTCTTCGAAAAAATTCGTCTTTACCTGCTGGTCTGTTTTGACAGATTTCTGCCATTATTTGCATTTGCTTCTTGTTGGTTCCTTTTTGAGTTCTTTTGGGGAATTGAGCTTTTTTAGGGAAGTGCTACAGTATATTATGTTTTAATGGAAGTTTATTGGTGTTAGAACTGAACCTAAAGACTTTCTATCTTGAGTGTAGTAATGTTGCTAATAAAGATTGTGTGAAGTTTTGTATGAAGGAAAATTTTCAGGTGTATGGAAAGAATGATGTAATGAGATGAAGAATGGACTAAAGCTCAAGCTTGGGGATGCCACGCGTGTCACCCCAAGAAATATCCAAGAAGTACAAGCGTAAAAGCTTGGGGATGCCCAAGGCATCCCCCTCTTCATCAATAAAAATCACAGGTTTCTTCCAAACGCTTCATTTTTATTGTTTCATGCACAGTTGTGTTGTTCTTGGAGCGTCTTATTTTTCATTTTCTTTTTGGTTTTTTGTTTGCTTGGTTTGCTTAGTTTTCTGAATAAATTGTTTGGACCCCCTCTTTCATACATTGGTTTGCAAATAGTTTGGTTTGGGTTGGAAAAGAGTAGGAAAGTTCATACTTATGTGGTAAAAAGAGTTTGTTTTTGACTATGGCCTATGCTTTGTCATGCCATGCTTGATATTGTTTTGGATTTATGCTTAGTATTATTTGTTGTAGCATGACTTGTTATAAACAATTGAGATTCCTTAATGTGCCTTGGATGAATCATGTGTTGTTTTAGCATATTAAAGCATAGTATAGTGGTATTCTCGTTTGATGCTTTATTTGGGTTGACTTGGCGCATGCTCACACCATGTTATGACTATATCAAGTCACCATAGCCTTTATGATCCTTTAGTTTTCAACTTGCAGTATCACTTTATGCTTTGATCAATGATGTTTTGTCGCTCTGGATGATTATGGCCATTATTGCTCTCTTAGTTTGTCGCTCCCAGTCTTTTGCTAGCCTCCGCAACCAAGAATGAGTTCCACTCATGCATCCAACTCCCTAAACCAAGTTATTCCAAAGAGTACACCATACCTACCTACTAGTTTATGCTATTCCAAGTATATTCATGCTTTTGTTTACCTTCCGAATTAAACTTGTTATGAGAAAACTAGTGATTAAAGCTCTCACGAACTTGATGGCACACTTTACTTTTCTTGCCCTTAATAAACTTGAACCATTGTGTCGTCTATGTTGTATATGCTTGCACTTATTTGTTGGGAATTAGCAGAACCATGCTGTCATGGGGAACGCTTTCAACATTGCACTCGTACTTTGTACCTAGTTGATATCATGCTCTTTTGTCTATGGATGTCATCGGTGTGAAATGAAAGGGGAGCTTGTAAGTCCATGGAGTTATGTATATGTGTTAGAGAAACGCCTGGGCCACTAGTCTAATCCATGTTGTCATGGTGGAAACCTGCAGTGTAACCATAATGAGATCTCTATGAAGCATTCTTATTATAAAAAAGAGTCTGATATTGAGAAAAAAGAGAAAAATAAAAAAAAGATTATGAAAAGAGGAAAGAGAGAAAAAAAGCACCATATTCCCATGGTAAATAAGAAGATTGCTGAGATGCTTTTTGTCTACTTGCCTTGTCATTTTGATATGGGGATTCTTCCGTATCATCGAGCAAGGGGTACCCCGTTGGCGGTTCTCTATGATACACATGTACTTACGATGACAAGAACTTACCGGTGACTAAACTTGAGTAGCATGAGGAGCGGCCCTCGTATTCAAGGGACATGAGATTCCTAACTTATACTTCGTCAAGCATGTACACCATTTGTTCACTTTAACCTTAATCACTTCAAGATGCTTATGATAGGGGCAATGAGAGCTGAAAGCTATTAAGTACCATAATTTTTGGAAGCTCTTTATGACACTTGAATCTCCGCTTCCTTCTATGAAGGCCTTTCTTCCACCATTATATTGAGTCTCCACCTTCTACCTTTATGCACCTGCTTTGAGAGCATAGTGGCCATTCTTAGTTCTATGTGCATTGTCCCAAGACTTGTTGATTGATGCATACCTTGATATTGCTTGTTTTAAACTATTTGTATCTAGTCACTCTTATGAACTTTGAAGGTGTCCTATGCATTTATATTTGCTACTCTATGAGGGACAAGTTGAATACTATTATGCTTTGTTTTCTTTATGTGAAACAAACAAACGTCTTGCAAAGCATTGTTATTCATGAATCTTTTGTTTATGCCTTTTCATGTTGCATCATAGCTTCTTTGTCTTATTGCTAGAACTTTGTCTTTCATGTTATGATTGAAGTACTATGATCCCAGCTATCCATGTTTTACAAATACTTTGATCAAGTTTATGATGGTGCATGTCACCTCAAAAATTATTCTTTCTTTTTATCACTTACCTACTCGAGGACGAGCAGGAGTTAAGCTTGGGGATGTTGATACATTGCAAATGTATCTATAATTTTTGATGTTCCATGCTTGGTTTTATCTACTTTCTTGTGTTTTGTCCACACTTTGGAGTACTTTTCATATGATTTCTTGGACTAACCTATTAACAAGAGCCACAGTGCCAGTTGCCAGTTTTCTGCTGTTTTTGGTTCCAGAATGTTAGAAAATGAATATTCTCGGAATTGGACGGGACAAAAGCCAATATGCCTATTTTTCCTGGAGACTCACAGAGCCAGAATACGAGACGGAGAGGGGCCACAGGGTGGCCACACCACCCCTAGGCGCGGGTTCCCCTTGGCCGCGCCAGGGCATGGTGTGGGCCCCCTGGCTGGCCACCGACCTTGCCTCCTTCGCCTATATTCCTCCCGAGGCAGAAACCCTAAAGAGTCAATCAGAAATCCACGAAAAGTTCCACAGCGCCGCCGCCACTGAAGGGGAGATTCGGGGGATAGAAAGTCTCTGTTCCGGCACCCTGCCGGGACGGGGAAGTGCCCTCGGAGCCATATCCATCGATCTCCACCGCCATCTCCATCACCATTGCTGATTCCCATGATGAGGAGGGAGTAGTTCTCTCTCGAGGCTAAGGGTTCTACCGGTAGCTATGTGTTCATCTCTCTCTCTCTATGCATGATCTTATTGAGATCATGAGCTTGTAATCTATAGATCTACCTTGCTACTCAAGTGCTTGAATAGATCTCTGCTCTCCCCATGTGTGTGAAGTTGACAGTGTGCACACCATGGTGGCACTTAGGCTAGAGATTACAAATACTTGTTATGAGTTATATTTGGAGTTGGATGTCTTTATGAATTTGTGGTGTTTGTTTGAACCATCTAGTACTCAAGGTGACAGTGTGGGGTTATCTAGATGCGGAAAGCGAACTTTGAGGTGTGTTGTTATAGCCCTACCATGGATTAGAGTGTCCAACCGAAGAGTAGTTCAGAGTAGTATCATAAAGAAGAATATATTTATATGAGAGTGTTCACTAGTGAAAGTATGATCCCTAGGCCTTGTTTCTAAGCATTGAAACACCGTTTGCAATTAGATCTGTTACATGCTTGCTTTTTTCCATCTTTATTTCAGTTTACCTTTAGTCTCTTCCACGCCATCAAGCTATTTTCTGGCACCGTTGTCTTATATCCATACCACTTGTATTTCACTATCTCTTCGCCGAACTAGTGCACCTATACACCTGACAAGTGTATTGGGGACACAAGAGACTTCTTATATCTTGATTACAGGGTTGCTTGAGAGGGGATACCTTTGACCACTTCCTCCCTGAGTTCGATAAACCTTGGGTGATCCACTTAAGGGAAAACTTGCTGCTGTTCTACAAACCTCTGCACTTGGAGGCCCAACAACTATCTACAAGAATAGAAGTGTGTAGACATCAGCCACCTCTAGTGAACTATGGATCCCAGTCCTTTTCTTTTACATACAATCTATAAACTATTTACTACTTTGTGTTTACTTTCTGCAAACTATTACTTCCTTCCATTCGATACGTTTAATCCTTTGTTTTCAGCAAAATCGGTGAGATTGACAACTGATGGCCCAAAATATATCGAGCTCGTTGGGGAACCCCAAGAGGAAGGTATGATGAGCACAGCATCAAGTTTTCCCTCAGTACGAAACCAAGGTTATCAATCCAGTAGGAGCAAGGAAACACCCCAAAGGTGTAGCTAGCTGAACGATGGCAGAGCGCACTACCGGTGCCAGCAGCAACGTGGAGACCTGCACAACACAACCACAGAACTCTGTCCCCAACTTGCGATGAGGTTGTCAATCCCACCGGTTTTGCTGAAAACAAAGGATTAAACGTATCGAATGGAAGGAAGTAATACTTTGTAGAAAGTAAACAGAAAGCAGTAAATAGTTTATAGATTGAATGTAAAAGAAAGGACCGGGATCCATAGTTCACTAGAGGTGGCTCTCCTTAAGATAGATAACATGTTGGGTGAACAAATCATAGCGGGGCAATTGACAAACATCGAGAAAGCAATACATGCATATACTAATCATCTTGACTCCTTTGAGATTTGATTGGGCATTACAACATTATACATAGAACGCCATCCAACTACATCTATGACTAATAATCCACCTTAAGGTTGTCATCCGAACCCCCTCTAGTATTAAGTTGCAAGCAACAGATTATTGCTTTACGAATTGTGTGTAATGTAAAAAATACGATTGTTCTATGAACAAAGGATTGTTGTTTTCTCCCTAGTAGCAACAGCACATCTAGTACCTTAGAGATTTCTGTCACTTCCCTAGATTACCAGAGGCATGAACCCACTATCGAGCATAAATACTAACTCTTGGAGTTGCTAGCATCTACTTGGCCAAGATAGCTACTAACAACGGAAAGCAGGCAAGATCACAAATAACAAAGACATGATAGAATCAATAATCAATCTGAAATAGCATCTCAATATCCATCGGATCCCCACAAACACAACATGCAGAATTACAAATATATGATCTTGATCATGAACGGAGCTCACAAGATCTAGACATGAAAGCACAAAGGAGGAGAACCAGCCATCTAGCTACTACATGGATCCATAGTCCAAGGATGAACTACTCACGCATCACATCGGAGGCTTGCATGGTGATGAAGAAGGCCTCCACGGTGAATTCCCCTCTCTGGCAGGGTGCCGGGAAGAGCTTCAGATCCCTCCCGATCTAGGGATGGAGATGACGGCGGCTACAAACTCTTTCGTGGATTTTTGATCGGGTACTTAGTGTTTTCGTCCCGAAGGCATCTTATAGACGGAAGGAGAG
This sequence comes from Avena sativa, assembly GCA_916181665.1. Classification (NCBI taxonomy): domain Eukaryota; kingdom Viridiplantae; phylum Streptophyta; class Magnoliopsida; order Poales; family Poaceae; genus Avena; species Avena sativa. The sequence goes on along the minus strand of OV702290.1, from coordinate 359,465,427 downwards.
GCCGAGGGGGTGTTGGGGTCGGCCAGACCACCCCTGGCGCGGGCCAGGCCTGGCTGCGCGGCCAGGTGGTGTGGCCGGCCCCTAGCCCTTCTCCGTCTCGTATTATGGCATCTGATGACTTCCGAAAAATAGGCACTTTGGCTTTTGTCCTGTCCAATTCCGAGAATATTCATTTTCTGACTTTCTTGGAACCAAAAATAGCAGAAAACAGGCAGCTGGCACTTTGGCTCTTGTTAATAGGTTAGTCTAAGAAATCATATGAAAAGTACTCCGAAGTGTGGACAAAACACAAGAAAGTGGATAAAACCAAGCATGGAACATCAAAAATTATAGATACATTTGCAATGTATGAACATCCCCAAGCTTAACTCATGCTCGTCCTCGAGTAGGTAAGTGATAAAAAGAAAGAATAATTTTTGAGGTGGCATGCACCATCAAAGACTTGATCAAAGTATTTGTAAAACATTAAAAGCTGGGATCATAGTACTTCAATCATAACATGAAAGACAAAGTTCTAGCAATAAGACAAAGAAACTATGATGCAACATGAAAAGGCACAAACAAAAGATTCATGAATAACAATGCTTTGCAAGACGTTTGTTTGTTTCACATAAAGAAAACATAGCATAATAGCATTCAGCTTGTCCCTCATAGCAAATATAAATGCATAGGACACCTTCAAAGTTCATAAGAGTGACTAGATACAACAAATAGTTTAAAACAAGCAATATCAAGGTATGCATCAATCAACTAATCTTGGGACAATGCACATAGAACTAAGAATGGCCACTATGCGCTCAAAGTAAATGCATAAAGATAGAAGGTGGAGACTCAATATAATGGTGGAAGAAGGGCCTTTATAAAAGAAAGCAGGGATTCAAGTATCATAAAGAGCTTCCAAAATTTATGGTACTTATAGCTTTCAGCTCTCATTGCCCCTGTCATAAGCATCTTGAAGTGATTAAGGTTAAAGTGAACAAACTATGGTGTACATGCTTGATGAAGTATAAGTTAGAAATCTCATGTCCCTTGTATACGAGGGCCGCTCCTCATGCTACTCAAGTTTAGTCACCGGTAAGTTCTTGTCATCGTAAGTACATGTGTATCATAGAGAACCGCCAACGGGGTAACCCTTGCCCGATAATATGGAAGAATCCCCGTATCAAAATGACAAGGCAAGTACACAACGAGTATCTCAGCAATCTTCTAATTACCATGGGAATATGGTGCTTTTTCTCTCTTTTCTCTTTTCATAATCTCTTTTTTCTCTTTTTTTCTCAATATAGGACTATTTTTTTATAAGAAGAATGCTTCATAGACACCTCATTATGGTTACGCTGCAGGTTTCCACCATGTCAGCATGGATTAGACCAGCGGCCCAGGTGTTTCTCTAACACATATACATAACTCCATGGACTTACAAGCTCCCCTTTCATTTCACACCGACGACATCCATATACAAAAGAGCATGATATCAACTAGGTACAAGTACCAAGTGCAATGTTGAAAGCGTTCCCCATAACAGCATGGTTCTGCTAATTCCCAACAAATAAGTGAAAGCATATACAACATAGACAACACAATTGTTCAAGTTTATTAAGGGCAAGAAAAGTAAAGTGTGCCATCAAGTTCGTGAGAGCTTTAATCACTAGTTTTCTCATAACAAGTTTAATTTGGAAGGTAAACAAAAGTATGAATATACTTGGAATAGCATAAGCTAGTAGGTAGGTATGGTGGACTCTTTGGAATAACTTGGTTTAAGGAGTTGGATGCATGAGTGGAACTCATACTTGGTTGTGGAGGCTAGCAAAAGACTGGGAGCGACAAACTAAGAGAGCAATAATGGCCATAATCATGCAGAGCGACAAAACATCATTGATCAAAGCATAAAGTGATACTACAAGTTGAAAACTAAAGGATCATAAAGGCTATGGTGACTCGAGATAGTCATAACATGGTGCGAGCATGTGCCAAGTCAACCCAAATAAAGCATCAAAGGAGAATACCACTATACTATGCTTTAATATGCTAAAACAACACATGATTCATCCAAGGCACATTAACCAATCAGTTGTTTATAACAAGTCATGCTACAGCAAATAATACTAAGCATAAAGCCAAAACAATATCAAGCATGGCATGACAAAGCATAGGCCATAGTCAAAAACAAACTCTTTTTACCACATAAGTATGAACTTTCCTACTCTTTTCCAACCCAAACCAAACTATTTGCAACCCAATATATGAAAGAGGGGGTCCAAACAATTTATTAAGCAAACTAAGCAAACCAAGCAAACAAAAAACCATAAAGAAAACGAAAAAGAAGACGCTCCAAGAACAACACAGCTGTGCATGAGACAATAAAAATTAAGCATTTGGAAGAAACCTGGGATTTTTATTGATGAAGAAGGGGATGCCTTGGGCATCCCCAAGCTTTGATGCTTTGTACTTCTTGGATATTTATTGGGGTGACACACGTGGCATCCCCAAGCTTGAGCTTTAGTCCATCATTCATCTCATTACTCATTCCTTCCATACACCTAAATTTTTTCCTTAATACAAAACATCACACAATCTTTATTAGCAACATTAGTGCACTCAAGATAATAAGTCTTAAGGTTCAGTTCCAACATCAAATAAACTTCCATTAGAACACTATATACTGAAGCACTTCCCTAAAAAAGCTCAATTCCCCAAAAGAACTCAAAAAGGAACCAACAAGAAGCAAATGCAGAAAATGGCAGAAATCTGTCAAAACAGACTAGCAGGTAAAGACGAATTTTTTAGAAGACCTTCTGTTGCTCAAATCAAAAAGTGTTGAACTAACGAAAGTTAGATAACAACCTGGGGCAGAATCACAAATTTTCACGCCTCAAAAATACGTTCAGAGATTTTAAACGAATTTTGATGGTGAAGCACAGAAATCTGTTTCGGGACAGCAACTTTCCCAATCATTACTTCTCTCTCATTAGAGGTTACTCTTGGCACAAAAAGCAAATAAAAAGGATAAGGAGACTTCCAAGACTCATGTAAAACTTTTGGATTATCTCCCAATAAGTATACTTTTTAACGCCTTTAAGTTAGGCATAAGAAGCAAGAAAAAGAATCAAGTATTCTCAAATGAAGAAGCATTAAGACCAAATTTTGTTTTCATAGGAGAAGCAAAAGAAATCTTCTATATCTTATTAGGTAATTGTTCTATACCTTTCTTGAGTGGGAGTTGATATTTCATGGTGCCTTCTTTCATATCAATAATGGCACCAACAGTTCTAAGAAAAGGTCTTCCCAAAGTAATAGGACAAGAAGCATTGCATTCAACATCCAAAACATAGAAATCAACGGGGACATAGGCATTGTTAACCATAATAAGAACATCATTAAGACTCCCCATGAGTTTCTTTTTAGCATTATCATCAAGTGGGACATTCAAATAACAATCTTCAAGTGGAGGCAAATCAAGCATATCATAAATCCTTCTAGGCATAATAGAAACACTACTATCAAGATCACATAAAGCTTTGAAATCAAAGTCATTCACTTTAATATTAATGATGGGTTCCCAACCATCTTCTTTTTTATAGGAATAGAAGCTTTATGTTTCATCTTTTCTTCTTTAATCTTTATGAGAGCATCAGTAATGTGTTTTGTAACGACCATGTTCATAGCACTAGCATTAGGACTTTTAGCAAGCTTTTGTAGGAACTTAATAACTTCAGAGATATTGCAACCATCAAGATCAAAATCAAAATTATCCTCTGAAGTAGTAGAACTATTACTATCCTCAACACTAGTGGTGGTAATAGTAGAAACACTAATGTTTCTAGAAATTTCATCTTCTCTTTCCCACCTAGCATGTAATTCAGATAATAGTCTAACATTTTCATCAATTCTAACTTGTATGGCATTAGTAGCTGCAAAGGGATTATCATTAGTTTCAGGTTTAGCAGCCATTTTATTCAAAGAAGATTGAGCTTCAGCCAAAGATGCTATATTTCTATCAGCATTAGAGAGTTCTTCCTCAATAGTTTTATTGAAAGCAGTTTGTTTGCTAATAAAGTCTTTAAGCATAACTTCAAGTTCAGAGGGGGCACTCCTATTATTGTTGTAGGAATTTCCATAAGCATCACCATTGTTGGGAGGTTATGGCTTATAATTGTTGTTACCAAAATTATTCCTATAAGAATTATTGCCAAAATTGTTATTTCTTATGAAGTTCACATCAACTTGCTCTTCTTGAGCAACCAAAGAGGCTAAAGGAACATTATTTGGATCAATATGGGATTTCCCATTCACAAGCATAGACATAATAATATCAATCTTATCACTCAAGGAGGAGGTTTCCTCAACAGAATTTACCTTCCTACCTTGTGAAGCTCTCTTAGTATGCCATTCAGAACAATTAACCATCATATTGTCCAGAAGTTTTGTTGCAGCACCCAAAGTGATGGTCATAAAGGTACCTCCACCAGCAGAATCCAATAGGTTCCTTGAAGAATAGTTCAATCCTGCATAAAAAGTTTGGATGATCATCTAAGCAGTCAGTCCATGAGTGGGACAATTCTTGACCAAAGATTTCATTCTTTCCCAAGCTTGAGCAACATGATCATTATCAGATTGTTTAAACTTCATTATTTCACTTCTCATAGATATAATCTTAGCAGGAGGATAGTATTTTCCAATGAAAGCATCTTTGCACTTAGTCCAAGAATCAATACTATTCTTAGATAAGGAATTCAACCATTCTTTAGCTTTTCCTCTCAAAGAGAAAGGAAACAATTTCAGCTTAATAATATTACCATCTACATCCCTATGCTTTTGCATCTCACAAAGTTCAACAAAGTTATTTAGATGGGCAGCAGCATCTTCATTACCAATACTAGAAAATTGTTCTCTCATAACAAGATTGAGCAAAGCAGGTTTTATCTCAAAGAAAGTATCTTTAGGCACATGTGGACCAATAGGTGTGCTCATAAAATCATTGTTGTCGGTGCTAGTGAAGTCACACAACTTAGTGTTTTCAAGAGTAGTCATTTTTTGTGTTTTCAAATAAGAAAGCAAACTAGTAAAACTAATTTTTTTGTGTTTTTGATAAAGAACAAGCAAACAAAGCAAAAAGAAACTAAGCAAAACAAAAATAACAAAGTAAAGAGATTGGTTATGAGGGACTCCCCTTGTGAAGATGTCCTTGACTCCCCGGCAACAGCGCCAGAATATATGCTTGATGGCCCAAAATATATCGAGCTCGTTGGGGAACCCCAAGAGGAAGGTATGATGAGCACAGCAGCAAGTTTTCCCTCAGTATGAAACCAAGGTTATCAATCTAGTAGGAGCAAGGAAACACCCCAAAGGTGTAGCTAGCTGAACGATGGCAGGGCGCACTACCGGTGCCAGCAGCAACGTGGAGACCTGCACAACACAACCACAGAACTCTGTCCCCAACTTGTGATGAGGTTGTCAATGTCACCGGTTTTGATAAAAACAAAGGATTAAACGTATTGAATGGAAGGAAGTAATAGTTTGCAAAAAGTAAATACAAAGCAGTAAACAGTTTATAGATTGAATGTAAAAGAAAGGACCGGGATCCATAGTTCACTAGAGGTGGCTCTCCTTAAGATAGATAACATGCTGGGTGAACAAATTACAGCGGGGCAATTGACAAACATCGAGAAAGCAATACATGCATATACTAATCATCTTGACTCCTTTGAGATTCGATTGGGCACTACAACATTATACATAGACGCCATCCAACTACATCTATGACTAATAATCCACCTTCAGGTTATCATCCGAACCCCCTCCAGTATTAAGTTGCAAGCAACAGATTATTGCTTTACAAATTGTGTGTAATGTAACAATACGATTGTTCTATGAACAAAGGATTGTTGTTTTCTCCAGCAACAGCACATCTAGTACCTTAGAGATTTCTGTCACTTCCCCAGATTACCAGAGGCATGAACCCACTATCGAGCATAAATACTAACTCTTGGAGTTGCTAGCATCTACTTGGCCAAAATAGCTACTAACAACAGAAAGCATTGATACGTCCATTTTGCATCACTATTCTATGTCTTAATTCACTATTATTCATTGATATATTTTGTATTGAGAGGTTATACTTATGTTATTTCATCTATTTTTGCATGGTTGATGACTTTTGGAGCATGGACCGCTGCAGTCAGGATTCTGATGGAAAAGGTGCTGTTTGGAGGCAAAATTCGCGAAGATCAGAAAATCCGAGAAAATATACGGAAAATTCTATTTTTCCAGAAGACTCAAGATGCCATAAGATGGAGTGGAGGTGGGCCACAGGGGGCCCACACCACCCCATGGCGCGGGCAGGCCTAGGCCGCGCTAGGGAGTGGTGTGGCCACCCTGGCCCACTCCAGCCTCTCCCCTCTGGCGTATATCTTCCTCCCGAAACCCTAAGACTGGCGGGGCGACCACAGAAAGATTCCGCCACCTCTGCGGGGCGGAAAACACCGAGAGAGAAAGATCTCTCCGACAGACAGATTTCTGCCGGGGGAATTCCTTCCCGGAGAGGGGAGATTGTCGCCATCAACACCACCATCAAGCTGGACTTCATCGGGATCATCATCATCATCACCACCATCATCATCACCATCAGCACCCTCATCACCATCTCCATATTTCTGTAACAATTGTGTTGAATCTTGCTATAGTTCATAGGGGAAACTTTCCCGGTGTTGATTACTCTTTGTAGTTGATACTATTGAGTGAACCATTGAATTATTGTTTATGTTCAGATTGTTATACATCATTATTCCATCTCTGATCATGATCCATATGATGTCTTGTGAGTAGTTCGTTTTGTTCTTGAGGACATGGGAGAAGTCTTGTTGTTAGTAGTGGAGTTGTGTTGAGAAAGATTCAATAGATTGTTATTTAAGTTGTGGTGTACTTCTTCTAGTGGTGTCATGTGAACGTCGACTACATGACACTTCACCTATATGGGCCTAGGGGAATGCATTGTGTATTTGGATACTAATCGTAGGGGTTGCCGGAGTGACAGAAACCTGAACCCCCGTTAGGAAACCATTGCACAAGGGACGTAAGGGTCTTAGAGTTTAAAGTTGTGGTTAGGTTTTACCTTAATTACTTTCTTGTAGTTACGGATGTTTGCAAGGGGGTTTAATCACAAGTATGTATTAAGTCTTGGATGGGACGGTACATTAGCACAGGTTCACCCACACAACACTTAGCAAGCTAAAGAAGATTAATCGACTATATGAAGCGAAAGCACTTGACAGTCTTCCCATGTGTCCTCGAGAACGTTTGGTCATCTATAGAAATACAACCGGCTTGTCCTTTGCTGCATAAAGGATTGGGCCACTTGCTGCATTCATTCTTACTGTCTTTTGTTTACGCGTACTTTGTTTACTTGCTTTATCGAAAACCCCTAAAAATCCGTTTGCTAAGTATTTGCAGAGAATTCCTGATCCATACCACTAGACAGCACCTTCTTCTCCTCGTTGGGTTCGACACTCTTACTTATCGAAAATACTGCAATAAACCCCCTATACTTGTGGGTCATTAAGACTATTTTCTGGTGCCGTTGCCGGGGAGTGAAGAGCTATTGGAGAGTGGAACTGGTAAAGGAAACTTCTACTGTGAGTATTGTTTACTTCTTCTAGTTGCTTTATTTTCGTTAAGGATAATTCGCTGAGTTTCTTATTTGGTAATGCTACTACCACTGCTAAGGTAGTAGATAAGCCATCACCTGCTGAGAAAGATGTTTTTAAAATACCTACAAGAATTATTGATCGTGTTATGGATAACTATTATGTTGGGGATGGAACTGTCCATCCCGGTGATCATTTACTCTTTATACCCGAATTATGCGGGTTGTTCAAGTGTGTAGGTATTACTACAGATCAAGTTAAGAAGAAGTTATTCTCATTATCACTAAAAGGAAGAGCTGAGGAATGGTATAAGCTGCTGAAGAATGGTCAAGCTCTGGAATGGGAGGAAATAGTGCCTCTCTTTTACTCAAAGTTTTATCCTCCTAGTGAGATTCATAAAGATCGGAATCAAATATACAACTTTTGGCCTCTTGATGGAGAGAGTACAGCTCAAGCTTGGGGGAGATTGAAGTTACTAATGCTCAAATGTCCCATTCATGAGCTCCCCAACAATATTATTATCAATAACTTTTATGCAAGTCTCCCTCTACATGACAAGGATTTATTGGATGCTTCTTGCGCTGGATCATTCACTCGCATGGAAGAAGAAGTTAAATGGGACCTTCTAGATCGTATTCAAGACAATGCTGAAGCTTGGGAGAATGACAAAGGTAGAAAGTCAGGTATAAATTATGATTATGAATGCATTGAATCTTTTATGGGAACTGATGACTTTCAAAATATTAGTAATCTTTATGGTCTTGATTTTCAAGTTATTACGAATTGCTTTAGAGTTTTTGCTTCCTATATCGAAATTCCAAAAAGGGGATGGAACAAGTACCATGCACCTTACAAAGATATTGTAGACTATGCTCCTATTGGAAGTGGTGAGTATTGCATTATTGATCCCATCTTACCCGAGCCTTATATCGAGAAGATTCCCTTTCCCGAAAAGTTAAAGGACCATCCTATGATAACTAATGTAATCACCAAAAGTGAAAAAAGAACAGTAAAACCTGATGAACAAATAATCATTGAACCTGTGGTAGCAATTGTGAAAGACCTTGTCACTAAAAGCATAGAAGATGGGCACATAGTATTTTGTGAGGATGCTTCTCATATTGTTTCACATCCCAATAGGTCTAAAAAGGCTAGTGCTCCTGCGCTTTCTGTTAGGATAGGTCATCATTGCTATTATGGTTTATGTGATATTGGTGCAAGTTCTAGTGCTATTCCTTATGAACTTTACAGAGAAATTATGCATGAAATCAGTCCTTGCGAGTTGGAGGAGATTGATGTGGTTATTCACCTTGCTAATAGAGAGACCATCTCTTGAATTGGTATTGTTCGAGACGTGGAAGTTCTTTGTGGTAAGATTAAGTACCCTCCTGATTTTCTAGTACTTGGTTCAGCTACTAGTAAAACTTATCCTATCATTTTTGGTAGACCTTTCTTGAGTACTTGTGGTGCTATTATTGATTGCAAGAGGGAGAAAATCTTGACTAAGTTTGATGGGGAATCCTATGAGTTTAATTTTTCGAAATTTGCTAAAGAACCTTGCGAAGAGGAAACCCATAATGAGGATTTTAGGGTTGAACAACTTGCTTCTATTTCTCTTGCTCCTAACAATGCTTCGCAGCAATTTATGGAGGAACATGAAAGTGAAATCTTCATGGAAGAAAGAAATGAGATTGACATGATTCTCCGTGATCAACCAGTGATGCTTAAGCACGACTTGCCTGTAGAAGACTTGGGTACCACGATGCCACCTAAAAAGGATCCGGTCTTCGATCTAAAACCTCTCCCTGATGATCTTAAATATGCTTTTATTGATGATAAAAAGATATATCCTGCTATTATTAGCGCTAAACTTTCAAGGGAGGAAGAAGAAAGATTATTGGAAGTTTTGAAGAAACACCGAGGAGCTATGGGCTATACTCTGGATGATTTGAAAGGGATTTCACCTACTATATGTCAGCATTCTATCAACATAGAACCAGATGCGAAGCCAGTAGTGGAGCACCAATGACGTTTAAATCCTAAGATGAAGGAAGTGGTAAGGAATGAGGTATTGAAACTCCTTGATGCTGGTATTATTTACCCTATTGCTGATAGTGAATGGGTTAGTCATGTTCATTGTGTTCCTAAAAAGGGAGGTATTACCGTTGTCCCTAATGATAACGATGAGCTTATTCCTCAAAGAATAGTAGTAGGCTATAGGATGTGCATCGATTTTAGGAAAGTCAATAAAGTTACTAAGAAAGACCATTGCCCGTTTCCTTTTATTGATCAAATGTTGGAAAGATTATCTAAAAAGATCCATTTTGTTTTCTTGATGGTTATTCTAGTTTCTCTCAAATTGCTGTTAAACAACAAGACCAAGAAAAAACTACCTTTACTTTCCCTTATGGAACTTATGCTTATAGACGTATGCCTTTTGGTTTATGTAAAGCTCCTGCTACTTTCCAAAGGTGCATGTCTGCTATCTTTCATGGCTTTTGTGAGGAAATTGTAGAAGTGTTCATGGATGACTTTTCTGTCTATGGAACTTCTTTTGATAATTGTCTGCACAACCTTGATAAAGTTTTGCAGATATGTGAAGAAACTAATCTTGTTCTTAATTGGGAGAAATGCCACTTCATGGTTAACGAAGGGATTGTTCTTGGGCATAAAGTTTCTGAAAGAGGCATAGAAGTTGATAGAGCTAAGGTTGAGGCAATTGAGAAGATTCCATGCCCAAGAGACATCAAAGGTATTCGTAGTATCCTTGGTCATGCTGGTTTCTATAGAAGGTTTATTAAAGACTTTTCTAGGATATCAAAACCCCTTACTAATCTTCTTCAAAAAGATGTATCTTTCGTTTTTGATGATGATTGTAAGGAAGCTTTTGAAACTCTTAAGAAGGCTTTAACTACAGCTCCTATTGTTCAACCACCTAATTGGAGTTTACCCTTTGAAATAATTTGTGATGCTAGTGATTTTGCTGTAGGTGCTATCCTTGGGCAACGTATTGATAAAAAGCTAAACGTTATCCACTATGCTAGTAAGACTTTAGACGCTGCTCAAAGGAACTATGCTACTACTGAAAAGGAATTTCTAGCTGTTGTTTTTGCTTGTGATAAGTTTAGGCCCTATATTGTGCATTCAAAAGTAACTATTCATACTGATCATGCTGCTATTAAATATCTTATGACAAAGAAGGACTCTAAGCCTAGGCTTATTAGATGGGTACTGCTTTTACAAGAGTTTGATTTACATATAGTAGATAGAAAGGGTGTTGAAAATCCTGTAGCTGATAATTTATCTCGCTTGGAAAACATCTCTTTTGATCCTATGCATGTTAATGATAGTTTTCCAAATGAGCAATTAGCCGCAGTAGGGGTGAATTCGCGAGGAAGCCCTTGGTATGCTGATTATGCTAACTTTATTGTCTCCAAGTATTTGCCTCCAACTTTTATAGCTCAGCAAAGAAGAAAGTTCTTTTATGATTTGAGGCATTATTTCTGGGATGACCCACACTTATACAAAGAAGGGGTCAATGGTATTATGCGAAGATGTGTTCCGGAGTATGAACAAAAAGAGATATTGCATAAATGTCACGGGAGTGCCTATGGAGGACATCATGCAGGAGATAGAACTGCACAAAAGGTACTACAATCAGGTTTCTACTGGCCTACCCTTTTTAAAGATGCAAGAAAATTTGTTTTATCTTGCGATGAATGTCAACGTGTTGGTAATATTTCTAGACGCAATAAAATGCCTATGAATTACTCTCTAGTTATTGAACCTTTTGATTGTTGGGGATTCGACTTTATGGGTCATTTCCCTCCTTCGAAGGGTTACACTCATATTCTTGTTGCCGTTGATTATGTTACTAAGTGGGTAGAAGCCATTCCTATGAAAAGTGCTGACGGGGAAACCTCTCTAAAAATGCTTAAGGATGTTATCTTTCCTAGGTTTGGAGTGCCTAGGTATCTCATGACTGATGGGGGTTCTCATTTCATTCATGGCGGATTTCGGAAGACCCTCGCTAAGTATGATGTTAATCATAGAATCGCTTCAGCTTATCACCCCCAAACTAGCGGGCAAGTAGAGTTATCAAATAGAGAAATTAAATCTATATTGCAAAAGACTGTTAATAGGTCTAGAAAAAACTGGGCTAAGAAGTTGAATGACGCTTTATGGGCTTATAGGACTGCTTATAAGAATCCCATGGGAATGTCTCCTTATAAAATGGTTTATGGGAAAGCTTGCCACTTACCCTTAGAATTAGAACACAAAGCTTACTGGGCAGTGAAAGAACTAAATAGAGATTGTAAGCTAGCTGGTGAGAAAAGACTTTTTGACTTAAGCTCTTTAGATGAATGGATGAGTGAAGCCTATGAGAATGCTAGGCTCTTTAAAGAAAAAGTTAAAAGATGGCATGACAAGCAAATACTTAAGAGAGAATTTCATTTTGGTGAGAAAGTTCTATTGTATAGGTCTCGTCTCAGATTTTTTGCAGGTAAGATACTACCAAAATGGGAAGGACCTTTCATCATTGAAGAAGTATACCATTCAGGAGCAATAAAGATTTCTTCTCTAAAAGATAATACTACACAAGTAGTAAATAGACAGCGACTCAAACACTATATTGCTGGAGATTCTTACAATGAGGATGTTGATGCCTTTGAAGTTATAACTCCAGAGAAATTCATTGAGGACCATATTCAAAGACCTGCAGAGTCTGTTTCCAACTAGGTAACAGTTCTGGTAAGAAAAGTTCCGCGAAAATACAATCCAACTATATTTTTGCAGTTTTTAGTCAATAAGGAAAGCTACGAAGCGAAAAGGGGATGGAAACGGAGCCAGGGTGGGCCACACCACCCCATGGTGCGGGCCCAGCCCTGGCTGCGCCACCAGGTGGTGAGGCCACCCAGGACTCCGTCTCCGACCCATTTTCTCCCAGTACCTTCCTTTTGATACGAAACTTCGTAATATATAACCCCCCGGATCCCCCGAGGTCCGGATATCGTGTTTTCGTCGTGTTTTTGTTTCGATCTATTTCTGTCAGGTAAAAATCCTAGACTTGGAGCCATAATGTCTTCCTCTGGATCATCCAAGGGAGATTCCTTAGAAGATATCATCAATCCATACATGAGAGAATTGAATATTCACCCCAAGGAGTTATTGCTCGAAGGTGGGGAGGTCCGGATTAAAGAGGTTCAAGGCCCTAAAGGTGAAGGAAGTCTGAAGGACAGGATGGAAGCACTGGAGCATGAAGTCTTTAGGTACAGGAAGATGGCGGAGCGCGAAGTGGACATCATACATAAGATTTGTTCCGAACTCATCGCCAAGCACCAAAAGGAGACTGCTAAACTCAAAGATGAAGTCTTTTCACTCTGCCAAACAACCAACAAACTGCAAGCACAGTTCTATGACGTGCAAAATCAAAACTGTGAGTATGAGGCTAGATTTAAACGCATAAGTGCTGCTGCAAGTTTCAGGATGTTGGAAACCACGATGTCCTTTGTTGATGGGAAGCCCTTACCCTGGAAGACGGACGAAGATAAGAGGATACCACCACCACCAAAGGAGTAATTCGTCATCAGGTTTGGCATCCCCTTGGTTTGTTCCAAGCTTGGGGGAGTGTCGCGGTATCATATCACTATCTTCTATCTTTTTACCTTATTAGTAGAGTCATATCATGAATAGAGGAGTTATTGTGTAGTATGGTTTGCATTATGGAAGTGTCCCCTCTCTCGTTAGATATGTATCCCTTGGTGTGAGTTTCCGTTATGGAATATTAATGAGAAGTTCTATCATTTCACTCTTTTGCTTAGCTTATGTTAGTTTTCAATTCGTGGTTATATGATTGATCTTGTTGTTAGTATTGGTAGCACTTTGGGATCATTGAGTTAATTTAGTTGGTTTTGGCAAAGCTGGCTCGGTCAGTAGCAACACCTTTTTGAGAGTTGAAAAGAAAAAGATAGAAGTACTCAAGAGAAATAATTTCATCATCTTTCTTTCTTGACTTGCTCATAAGTCTAGTATTCTCTAGTTAAGATCTTTTGTGCTTCCAAGGAAGATTGCATGTTTGTTTTTATCACTTGTATGTTTGGTTGTTTCCTTCAACTCTTATACTTGCTACCCAGCCTTGCTAGCCAAAAACATGTACTGAGAGGGAATTCTTCTCATGCATCCACCTCCTTAAAACCAAAACCTTTGCCATTTGTGTCCACCATACCTACCTATTAGCATTATTTCTATTCCAAGTAAATTCTTGTTTTATCTACCTTCCAAATTAAACTTGTTATGTGAAAATTAGTGATTAAAGCTCTCACGAACTTGATGGCACACTTTATTTTCTTGCATTTAATAAACTTGAACCATTGGGTCCTTCTTTGTTGCGTATATGCTTGCGCTTTATGAGTTGAAGTTAGCTGAACCATGTATCATGGGGACCGCTTTCAACACTTCATTGGTACTTGTACCTAGTTGATATCATGTTCTTTTGCTTATGGATCCCGGTGGTGTGAAATAAAAGTGGAACTTGTAAGATCATGGAGTTTATATGTGTGTTAGAGAAATGCCTGGGCCGCTAGCCTAAGCCATGCCTAATCATGGTGGAAACTTGCAGCATAACTATAGTGAGCATTCTATGAAGCATCCTCAATAAAAACCTATGCAAATAGCAAATAAAAAGATCGCTGAGATGCTCACTGTCTGCTTGCCTTGTCATTTTAATTATGGGATAGCTCCTGTGTCATGTGCAAGGGGTACCCCGTTGGCGGTTCTCAATGATACGCATATATTTACAATGACAAGAGCTTGCTCGTGACTGAAGTTGAGTAGCATGAGGATCGGTACTCATAAGTAAGGGGCTTGAGATTTCAACTTATAACTTGTCAAGCATATCCTCTTAGTTGTGTCACTTTAACCTTAACCACCTAAAGATGCCTATGATAGGGGCAATGAGAGCTGAAAGCTAGTAAGTATCATAATTTTTGGGAGCTCTTTATGAGACTTGCAATCCCTGCTTCCCTCTACGAAGGGCCTTTCTTTTACTTTGTAGTTGAGTCAGTAAACATATTCCCTTCTATCTTAGCAAGTATTTTGAGTTGATGTGTTTCATTCATTCATATGACGATTTATGCATTCATGTTTCTTATGTTCCTTGTTTTGCACATTGCTCTTATCCTGATGTTTACTACTTTGAAAACCAGCTATTTGTGAACTCGAGCAAATTATCAACTATTCTTCGACCAAGAGCTAAGTTTGCCATTACCAATTATGATTCACTTTATGTATCTTTATTGTGTTTCCTTTACTCATTGCAAGTTGAGTTATATAATAGTGCCTTGTCTTCAATTATGATCTATGTATTTGATGAATGTGATGCTTCTTGTCCGTATTCTTTTATCGACTCTTCACTCCATAAACCTGAGGTCATGTTTATTGAGCTCAGTTTCGCTTGGGGACAAGCGAAGTCTAAGCTTGGGGGGAGTTGATACGTCCATTTTGCATCACTATTCTATGTCTTAATTCACTATTATTCATTGATATATTTTGTATTGAGAGGTGATACTTATCTTATTTCATCTATTTTTGCATGGTTGATGACTTTTGGAGCATGGACCGCTGCAGTCAGGATTCTGATGGAAAAGGTGCTGTTTGGAGGAAAAATTCGCGAAGATCAGAAAATCCGGGAAAATATACGGAAAATTATATTTTTCCAGAAGACTCAAGATGCCAGAAGATGGAGTGGAGGTGGGCCACAGGGGGCCCACACCACCCCATGGCGCGGGCAGGCCTAGGCCGCGCCAGGGAGTGGTGTGGCCACCCTGGCCCACTCCAGCCTCTCCCCTCTAGCGTATATCTTCCTCCCGAAACCCTATGACTGGTGGGGCGACCACAGAAAGATTTCGCCGCCTCTGCGGGGCGGAAAACACCGAGAGAGAAAGATTTCTCCGGCAGACAGATTTCTGCCGGGGGAATTCCTTCCCGGAGAGGGGAGATCGTCGCCATCAACACCACCATCAAGCTGGACTTCATCGGGATCATCACCACCATCATCATCACCATCAGCACCCTCATCACCATCTCCATATTTCTGTAACAATTGTGTTGAATCTTGCTATAGTTCATAGGGGAAACTTTCCCGGTGTTGATTACTCTTTTTAGTTGATGCTATCGAGTGAACCATTGAATTATTGTTTATGTTCAGATTGTTATACATCATTATTCCATCTCTGATCATGATCCATATGATGTCTTGTGAGTAGTTCGTTTTGTTCTTGAGGACATGGGAGAAGTCTTGTTGTTAGTAGTGGAGTTGTGTTGAGAAAGATTCAATAGATTGTTATTTAAGTTGTGGTGTACTTCTTCTAGTGGTGTCATGTGAACATCGACTACATGACACTTCACCTATATGGGCCTAGGGGAATGCATTGTGTATTTGGCTACTAATCGTAGGGGTTGCCGGAGTGACAGAAACCTGAACCCCCATTAGGAAACCATTGCACAAGGGACGTAAGGGTCTTAGAGTTTAAAGCTGTGGTTAGGTTTTACCTTAATTACTTTCTTGTACTTACAGATGTTTGCAAGGGGGTTTAATCACAAGTATGTATTAAGTCTTGGATGGGACGGTACATTAGCACAGGTTCACCCACACAACACTTAGCAAGCTAAAGAAGATTAATCGACTATATGAAGCGAAAGCACTTGACAGTCTCCCATGTGTCCTCGAGAATGTTTGGTCATCTATAGAAATACAACCGGCTTGTCCTTTGCTCCATAAAGGATTGGGCCACTTGCTGCATTCATTCTTACTGTCTTTTGTTTACTCGTACTTTGTTTACTTTCTTTATCGAAAACCCCTAAAAATCTGTTTGCTAAGTATTTGCAGAGAATTCCTGATCCATACCACTAGCCAGCACCTTTTGCTCCTCGTTGGGTTCGACACTCTTACTTATCGAAAATACTGTGATACACCCCCTATACTTGTGGGTCATCAAGCATGCAAGATCACAAATAACAAAGACATGATAGAATCAATAATCAATCTGAAATAGCATCTCAATATCCATCGGATCCCCGCAAACACAACATGCAGAATTACAAATATATGATCTTGATCATGAACGGAGCTCACAAGATCTAGACATGAAAGCACAAAGGAGGAGAAACAGCCATCTAGCTACTACATGGATCCGTAGTCCAAGGATGAACTAGTCACGCATCACACCGGAGGCTTGCATGGTGATGAAGAAGGCGTCCAGGGTGAATTCCCCTATCCGGCAGGGTGCTGGGAAGAGCTTCAGATCTTTCCCGATCTAGGGATGGAGATGACGGTGGCTACAGACTCTTTCGTGGATTTTTGATCGGGTACTTAGGGTTTTCGTCCCGAGGGCATCTTATAGGCGGAAGGAGAGGCCTAGGGGGTGCTGGGGTCGGCCAAATGTAACACCCTCGAATCGGCCCTATGCAAGTTTTAGCCCTTTTCGCCAAACCCGCATAGAAACGATTCAAGGACGCCCACCAGGCACTTTCGTGCGGGTGGAAAACGAAGAAATACCATTACACAACAGTCCTCGATGGGACCCACAGAACAGATATATATACAACAGTGACTCAACGAGTCAAGAATACAGATATACAGTACAAATATCCAAATCACCTTGAAAACGATAGAGCGTCCGACTACGGACAAGATGCAAATGGGGCGAAGAGCCCTGAAGAATAACCAATGGCGTCCATAACCCTGCCCAGGCCAAGACGGAAGGGTAACCCTGCTAACGGCGTCGAACTTAACCTGCTAAAACAAAAGGGGTGCCGACAAAGGGCAAAGGAAAAAGAGGAGCATCAGTACTGAGGCCAGTACACGGCGAGGCTAGAATTCGGCGGCTCTCGCCTACATAGGTATGGTGGGCTGAAGCGGCAGCGCAGCGGCACTAACAACCTATAGAGACTCGATACAACTAGCGGTTATCAGAGAGGGATAAGAAAGACCTATGCGGATCCAACCTAAAGCTAACACCAAACAAACCCATCCTGGTATTTCCCCCTCGAGACCAAACGAGGAAGTCGGACCAAGGAACTCACACAGTTGGCAATTTTACTCATTCCGTTATAGTTGCAGCAATTACTAATCAGATATAGATAGCATGAGTCCTCCTGATAGCATAAGTAGTGGGCAGTTTTAGTTAACATTCCGTTGTAGTTGGAATATTTACTAGTCAGATATAATTGTCCTGAGGAAACCCAAAACCCAGCAGTTGTTGGCACTTTTATCACATTCCATTGGAGTTGCAAAACTTACTAGGCAGATATAACAAACATCCCAGATCCAGCAGTGGTTGGCATTTTTAATATCCATTCCGTTATAGTGAAGCTAATTACTAGTCATAAATATTAAGTCAAATTTATAGCACTACTTTAGTTATGCTTGTCTATGATCGAGATACTGTGCTCCAAGTCGTCCATAACCGTGGACACGGCTTTCAGAAAGTTTTACCCTACAGGGGTGCACAAATAGCAACACACACTCGATCAACCTCGGAAAAACCAACTCAAAACCCAACGAGGCATTCACGACAAAGCAATCACGGGATTCATAAATATTTCAGGGGGCCACACCACTAAGCTACCCACAACGAAGTTGGCCGGCTCCGGAACGGACCCAGGGTTTGCGACGACGGCTGTAAACGACTGGGAACCCGAAAGTGTGACTAGGCTTGTCGATACCGTGAAAACATGGCGCGATCCAAAACAGTACAGGTGCTCCACGCACAATCTTAAATAAAGTAGTAAAGCATGGCATAAGTACAGGATAGTAATAAAACCCAAACTAGTTTGTGGCCCCAAGAAATAGAAATGAATCAAGCTCTGGCTCAGGGGGGTCCATAAGGCCTCCCGGATGTGGATAGTGCGAAAAATCAAGGAACAGGTATCAAGTACTCGGGGTCCTACGGGACACAAGTGAGCGTGGAAGAACCAAATAACATCTATTGCCCACCGATGCCTCTGCATTAGTTATATCTAGCATTTTAATAGTTGTATTTAAAGTCATGATCATCTCCACCATTAAGCATCTCCACCATTAAGCATCTGCCAACCTTCCAACAACTGTGGTACTTGACAACACGAGATCGCACCTGAGCAAGCAACTACGACTCGCAAGGCCAGCTATCTACCAAATACAGGTAATAGGAGGTGTCCAAGGCAATATAGAGGTTGCACGGGATATAACTGGTGTTCGGAAACTAAAGCATCGTGACACGGATAGCAATAGATCAACAGGAGGAAATAAAGACTATAGATGCAAAATAGGTCAAAGGGGGAGAGATGCTCGCCTAGGAAACACTGCCGACGGATCATATCCGGAGGACTTGTCGGCTCTCGCAACATCTCATCGGCCTAATCCGCGAAGAAGCAAACACTAGAATAAACACCGGATGCACTATTTAATACTACGGCAGAAGATCCGGCATGATTATGATATAATGCAGATGCGATGCAACTAGGCAATATTAAGTGGAACCGGGGTCCCGACAATTAATTGAGTGGTTCAAGTTATTTATCTACCCTGCAATTTAAATGTTGTATTAACAGGGCGAAACATGGCACCGGTTCGCTACGCCAATTTAAATGGAGTCCGGAATAAGACAAAGATATCCCGCATATAGACTCCATATTTAATTATGGGGTGAATCGGCATAATGCCCCCAAACCCACGGACAGGTATGCATGCATGAACAATTTAATATGCGACAGATGATAATGTCATATTTTAAAAATAGGGGTCTCGGATAAAGGGGTCACGCATCTGGGTTCGGCAGATCTTGGTTCCGGGGGTTCGGGGTTCGACGGGGGAACGATTCGACGGGGATCGGTCTCGGACCACGGAAGGAGAGCTTGGCGTTCCGGGAAGAAGGACTTGGTTCAGCATCGGCGGCTCATCGGATTCGCTCTGGTCGGTGTCGATCTTGTTGTCGCGAAGATCTTGTCGGGTCCGCGTATCGGGTCGGTCTTGGCATCCGGGGTGAAGTACTTGTCGTTCCCGTGGCGATCTTGGCGTTCTTCTAGTTCGGGTCTTGGCGTCTGAGAGGAAGGAGAACTTGGCGTTCTTGTCAAAGTGCTCGGGTGACGATGTCGGTCTTGGGTTCCGGGAAGGAGGTCTTGGCGTCCGGGGTGAAGTGATTGTCGTTCCGTGTACGCGACCTTGGCGGTCATCGAGTTCGGTCTTTGAATCCGTGTAGATGGTCATGGCGTTCGAGAGTCGATCTTGGTGGTCCATGGTTCTTAGCAACGAGACATTTTGTGCCCATACTGAAACAACAGCAGCACCCCTTCAGACTTGGTGCTTTCAGCATCTGAACATGCCAGGGACATGAGCAGAGGGCCTTGGTCTCTAGATAAGGTGGCCAGAGGCGCGTGCGATGGGGTCGGCAGCTCTGCCGGGGCATGGTGAAGCACGGCGGCGGTCGTGGCCATAGCGATGGGGCGTCGGGGAGCTCACGAAGGCGGGCCTGTTCCTGGGAAGGTGCTGGCAGGAAGGACACGGGGTCGGCCTGCGAGAAGCACGGACGGGCGGCCGGGACTCCGGACGGTGGAGGGGTCCGGGCTTGGCGGTGAGGAGCCGGGCCGGCATGGGAGAAGGGCGACGGCGCTCGCGGGAGGACGACGGCAGGACGGCCTGGGGGAGGCGGCGTGCTACGAGGAGGCCGCGTGGAAGACCTTGCAGCGGTCGAAGCTTGGGAGGAGGAGGACGGCCGCAGGGTGGAGAAGGGACAGGGCCTGCAGAGGACAGCAGGGGAGGCCAGGGCGCCGCGGGAGGCGGCCTGCGGTGGCGACGCTGCAGCGATTGGGGACGGAGAGCCCAGAACGGCGACGGCCCGCAGGGCTCCTGACGGTGGACGGAGAGACACGGCTGGCGGCGGGGGGGAAGACACAGGGGATCGAGGTGGGGAAGAGGGGGGCGCCCTCAATGGCCGGCGAGGCAGTCCTGGCGGCATGTGGCAGGGGTGGCCGGAGAAGGGTGCGTGGCGGCGACACGCGGAGAAGGACGGGGGTCACGGCCAGCGGACGCGGGGGCGCGGATGACGGGGCGAGGTGGAACCGGAGGAGGACACGATGGTGGGCGCCTAGGAGGAGGTAGGGTCGGTGACGACGGGGTCCCAGGCGGCGCTCGAGGAGGGGAAAGGCCAGGCGGCAGCGCGGGCTCGCGTCGCAGTGCAGAGGTGAGAGCGGGGAGAGGGACGGGGGTTGGTGGGGCGATGGGATCGAGGAGGAGTAGGGAACGCGCCCAGGCGTGGTGGGGATCCAGGCCAGGGGTGGGGCGTGGCTGTCCATCTGAGAGGTAGGGCCTGCGCGGGGTTGGTGGGCGAGAGAGGAAGGGCGCGGGGTGCGAGGTGGCTAGGCGGGAAAACAGCAGTGGCGTGGGTTTGCGCAACCCAGGCGGTAGGCGGTCAGGGCGGTGGTTGACCAGGGGTGCGCGCGCGTGGGTTTGGAGCAGGAGGCGCAGGTGACGGCTGCTGTGTGGGTCTGGGGTGATTAGGTGGAGGGGTGCGGTGAGGTGTCGAGCTGTGATAGGGCGGGGTGAGGTGGAGGGGTGGAGGAAGTGGCCTGGTAGAATAGGATTGGGTGGAATTAGGACTAGATATTTTAGACTAGGGTTTAGAGGTGGCCGGCCGGGCTTTCGGGCCTGGCTGGCTGCCTCCCAAAAATAATATAAACTTTTATTTTAATTTAAAATAGACTTTTGTAAATAGTTTTTAGACAAATAAAAGACCCGAAAAAGACCGGAGTTTTGATTTGAAATTAAGACGGGGAATATTTAGAAAAACAAACTAGGCTTTTAGAAAATAGTTTTAGACAAACAAATGCATGATGACATGACGATGCTCAAATGCAATGTGGCATGATGACATGAGCATGCGGTCATGACGATGCAATACACAAAAACAACGCGATTTTCTAGTAGTGGTTTTAGCGGGATGCCACATCAGACCACCCCTGGCGCGGGCTAGGCTTGGCCGCGTGGCCAGGTGGTGTGGCCGGCCCCCAGCCCTTCTCCGTCTCGTATTCTGGCATCTGATGACTTCCGGAAAAATAGGCACTTTGGATTTTGTCCCGTCCAATTCCGAGAATATTCATTTTCTGACTTTCCTAGAACCAAAAACATCAAAAAAATAGACAGCTGGCACTGTGGCTCTTGTTAATAGGTTAGTCCAAGAAATCATATGAAAAGTACTCCAAAGTGTGAACAAAACACAAGAAAGTGGATAAAACCAAGCATGGAACATCAAAAATTATAGATACATTTGCAATGTATCAACAACCTCATCGCAAGTTGGGAACAGAGTTCTGTGGTTGTGTTGTGCAGGTCTCCACGTTGCTGCTGGCACCGGTAGTGCGCCCTGCCATCGTTCAGCTAGCTACACCTTTGGGGTGTTTACTTGCTCCTACTGGATTAATAACCTTGGTTTCTTACTAAGGGAAAACTTGTTGATGTGCTCATCATACCTTCCTCTTGGGGTTCCCCAACGAGCTCGATATATTTTGGGCCATCATTGCACTACCCGGCGTAGCGGGCTGCTAACAGATGGGGGCCACCAGTCAGCGACTCCGTTTAACCGAAATGGTATCTAAGCATCTGGATCATGATCCTATTCTAATCCAACGGTTGAGCGTCATCGTCAACGACGAACAGCTCCAGCGAGGAATGTGACCTAGCGCGACGGTGGGGGTCTCGCGGGGCTCACCTAGGCTCCAGCTAGCGTCAGTGACGAGGGCAATCGACGTGGTAGACGATGGCGAGGCGAGGTGCGGTCACAACAGGGCTTGGGGTGGTCGGAATCGATGGTGCCCTTCTCCAGCAGCGGCGGGCTCCAGTGAAATTCCGGCGTGGTGGTGCTTGCCTTGCTCCGGGGAGAGGTTGGGGAGTGGCTGTGAGGAGTGGGGAATGAAGTGGTGTGGAGAATGGAGGCAGGGGTGGCCTCCTTTTATAGCGCGGCGAGGGCACCGAGCGGTGTGGAGGTGAGCTCGACAGTGTCATCACTACAGGCGGCTAACGGCATAGGAGAGGGTGTAGGACGGTGCGGTATCTCCTGGCGGTTCTCTCGGACTTAAAGGCGCGGCGTGGTTCGGTCAGGAGCGTGCGGTGTTCTGAGCGGCGACAGAAGTGTTTGCGGCAGCGTGCGGCAGCTGCGGGTCACGCGGCGGCTAACGGGGGTGTCTGCCGGGTTGGCATGATCATGGCGAGGTTGCACGTGTGTGGTGAGGGCAAGGAGCGAGCTGAGCGAGCTGGTCGGGCACAGCGCACTGGCGCGCTCTAGACATGGCGCAGAGAGGCGGGGCACGGCGTAGCTAGGGTGGTCCATGGCTCGGCTAGGGTTGTGGCCTAGACAGGGGGTGGCGGTAGAGTGCGGCGCACCTCCTGGACATCCTGGATGGGCGCGGGGCGGTCTGGTGCAAGCTGGTCGTGGTCGGCCGGCGATGACCACATTCGGGCGGCGCTCCACTGTGCTCCACGGTGAAGGGGGGAGCTAGTCTGGGCTGGGTTAGACTTAGGGGAGACAGAGGAGTAAAGAGGGGACCATTTGGTCGATTATTATGGTGGCAAACGGTGAAGTTAGGCTAGAGGTTTATCTGTGCAAACAAGGTGTTTGTGTTAATGGCCGCATGAAACAAAGTTTTGAAATTTTGATTCAAATTTTTTGAGTGATCTTAGATTAAGCTTGAGAGTCTATGTTTGATTGGAGAGGTAAAGGGGAATTGATTTGGTAGGTTTTCGAAAAAGTGTGATCTTAACATATGAACTAGATTCAATTTTCAACTGTCTATTAAATTAATTTACAAGATGTTTTTGTAAGTTTGTAAAGTGGTCCTTGATACACTTTTACTTGGTCTAGCAAGGGGTAAAAAGAAGTAGAAATATTTCTGTTGGAAATCTTCTTCTAGAAACACACCAAGTGGCCTAGTGGTTGATTTTTGTCAAAATGACCATTTGCTTTATTTATTCATATTTGATTTCTTTCTCTTTGGATTTTGTTTGTAATTGGTCTAGATGATGTGGCATTCATCTTTAAACCATTTCACAACATTTAGAACAATCAAGCATGGCATATACACTCAAATCTATACTAATGCAAACACACATGTATTCATATTCATTTTCTTAATAAAAGTTTTTATTAACCCTAAATTGGATGATTAGAACTTGATAACCTTGATTAAAGTTTTGGGATGTTATACGTACTGGTTCTTAAGCTGATATAAACCCATAGGAATTTCTTCTTTAGATGCCTTTGGAGGCTAGTTGAAGATTCAACTATCAAGTGCCGGATATGGCTTTTCCATATGTGTAGGATATGTAGGTTGTTCGACATTATCTTGATATACACAATTATCAAGCCAAGCATAAGATCATTTAACACCAAGAATTTCTTCACAAGTGACTTGCAATGGAAATGATAAGCATCTAGCTTGGGCAAAGAGAAGAAGACAATGATAAGTATCCAGGGGTTACTATCTCTTTTTAATAACTTGGATTAGTCGTCCAAGCAAGGTCATTTCGAGTAAATAGAATTATATTAAACTTTTGTACTTGTTTATATTTTCTATTATACTACGATATTAAAGAATATATATTTTATATTTCTTAGGTTGCATTGTTAACCACATATTTAAAATGTAATTTGTAATGAAAGTGAAATTAGTTTTTTTATTTTCTCCCACATTGCCTCTTAACAATATACTAGAAAAAGAATCATCTTAAATATGAAAAAACTACAAGTCTCCTTGAGTTAAGTTTTTTAATTGATGAATTATATAGTGTATATTTATATTTTTTTGTAAGTGTTCCACTTCTTTTAAATTTTGTTAAATATATTGGTAGAATCCAAAACTTACAGTCTAGCAAATATCTTAATATGGTTTGTAGTGTATGATTAGGTAAGAAAATCTGTAGGAACTTCTAGAGTATAAATATCTTAATATGGTTTTTCGCCTTCTCGCGGACTACGGCAAGGTGACCCCCTTTCACCCTTCTTATTTCTGTTTGTGGCGGATGGCCTGTCATCTCTCTTACATAAGGAAACTCATAATAATGGCCTAACCCCTGTCAAGATTTGCCGAAGGGCGCCTGGTATCTCACATTTATTGTTTGCAGACGACAGTCTATTATTTTTTAAAGCTTGTGCTACTGAAGCTACGCAAGTAAAACATGTCCTACAGAATACACGATGAGCACGAGACAACTGATAAACCCTGCTAAGTGTGCTATCTTCTTTGGGAGCTCTTGCCCAGAGACCACACGTACTACTGTTAAAGAGGCGCTACAAGTGGAACAAGAAGCTTTCGATTCCAAATACCTGGGATTACCAACGCCGCATGGTCGTATGGATAAAGGCAAATTCAAATCCCTCAGATCAAGCCTAGCCAAAAGCTTAATGGAATGGGGAGACAACCATCTCACACAAGCTGCAAAAGAGGTCTTTATTAAGTCCATCGCCCAGACTCTACCTGCATATATAATGGGGGTCTTTAAATTACCATATGGTTTATGTGATGACCTAGCAAAATTGATACGTAACTACTGGTGGGGTGAGGAGAATGGCAATCGAAAGACGCACTGGTTGTCACGGGAGCACATGATGGGAAGCAAAGATAGAGAAGGAATTGGTTTCTGGGACCTACGACTTTTTAACCAAGCACTTTTAGCCCGACAAGCTTGGCGATTGCTGCAGCATCCTAACAGCTTGTGTGCACAGGTACTAAAGTCAAAATACTACCCTAATGGTTCTATCCTGGATACAGTGTTCTCGGGCAACCCATCAGCCACTTGGCAGGCGATTGAACATGGACTTATATTGCTGAAAAAAGGAATCATACGGCGTGTGAGAAATGGGCCAATATTCGGGCTTGGCGTGACCCATGGATCCCAAGGAAGACAATGTACCACCCGTTCTCAAAACAGGGGAGGTGCAGACTCAAATGGGTGGCTGACTTCTTGGAGGCAAATGGAACATGGAATGAAACACTACTGTTCAGGTGGTTCGATCAGGATGATACATAAGCGATCTTGAAGATTGTCCCATCCCGACGACACACAAATGACTTTATTGCATGGCAGCCTGACAGCCGGGGGGTGTTTTCAGTAAGTAGCGCTTACAAGCTTGGCCTAAATGAGATCATGGTGGCACAAAATGTAGGTGTGACCAGTACCCGACCGGAGGGTGAGCGTCCCATCTAGAGATTGATATGGCAGTGTCCGGTTCCGCCAAAGGTAAAGAACTTTGCATGGAAAATTGCGACAAACGTCTTGCCTACTCAATGTAACATGCATACTCGCGGCATGAGAAGGGTACCCATTTGTCAAATCTGTGGAACTGCTAGCGAGGATACTCATCATGCACTCGTCAAATGCACACCGGCGAGGAACCTCTAGGAGGCTATGCGCACAGCGTGGACCTTACCAAGCGAGGAGATGATTACAAATTCAGGTAAGGAATGGCTATTACAATTACTGAGTAAAATTCCGAAGGTACAAAGAGCAATGACGCTTATGATTCTGTGGCGTAATTGGCATGTGCACAATGAAATAACACATGACAAACCGATGCCCCCAGTGGAAGGATCCAAACGTTTCCTTGCAAGCTACCTGGACTCACTACTTCTTATACGACAAAAGCCATATGATGACTCTGCCAAGGGCAAATCGGTAGTAGTGCATGAACAAGGCTTCACATGTGCTATAGATGGGAGACAAAAGAACGTGATCAAATGGAGTCCTCCACCGACAGGTATGGTTAAGCTAAATACTGATGGGTCCTATGTCAATTCACAGGAGGCAGGGACAGGAATGGTGCTTCGGGACGAAAACAGGACAGTGATACTAGCAGCTACGAGGAAGCTAAGAACCTGCACGGATGCCACAGCTAGCGGCTATTGAAGAAGGTCTAGCACTCGCCTTGAGTTGGTCGCCCCTCCAAATCATCGTCGAAACGGACTGCTCTAAGGCTATCCATCTGATTAAGTAGAGCTCCCCCAACTCATCCATTCATGCGTCCAGAATCCAAGTTATTCGAGAGTTCCTACGGGAGAGAGAAATAAAAGTGACCAAGGTCTATCAGAAAGCAAATGGAGCTAGCCATGGACTGGCCAAATTAGGTAGAGTGCAGAATAGAACAGCCACATGGCTCAGGAATGTTCCCCTGGAGATTGCTGAGATTATAAACTCTGAATGTAACTCTGTCTTAAATTAATAAAGCTCTCTTTC
The DNA here is from genome assembly GCA_916181665.1 of Avena sativa. Classification (NCBI taxonomy): domain Eukaryota; kingdom Viridiplantae; phylum Streptophyta; class Magnoliopsida; order Poales; family Poaceae; genus Avena; species Avena sativa. Next base: position 359,438,523 of record OV702290.1, on the reverse strand, counting down.
GAAGAAAAAAAAAAGACATGTATTTTTTTCTATGGTCAAATGTGTCTTACAGAATAAGTAATAAGTTACACGTAATGTTCTACACTTCTCAATGAAGTAGCATTGCTTATAGTAATGACAAACGGACACGTAAAGATCTTTCGATGTTACATTTTCTTTGACACGTGAGTGTTTCGTTTGGTTTCGCTGCAAGACTCTTGGTGAACTCCAACAGACAGACTTGTGTCTTTCTTTATACAGTACGTAGCAACAAACACGTACTACATAGTCTGCTCTCTGCTCTCCTGATGTTATTTTTGTTAGAATTTAATTAATAAATTAGATTAATTAAAGGGATAATTCTTCCACGTAATTCTCTATGTCGGTTTGCAAGTGACAACAGACATATCTCGCACCCCCTCGTACGGACGCGACTCCTCTCTCGTGTCTATATACTGAGAATCATCAATGAAAAGAAACAGTTGAATCATTTGTTGTCTCTCTCGTTTTGTCTCTCGATCGAGTTCTAAGACGTTATCAGCACGCTCTGCCGAGAGCATTGCAAGGAGAAATCGAGCGACATAATCGCAGAACAGAAGAAAGATAAAGCGCTCAACTGTGAAGACAAGCCCGAATACATGAAGCGCATACAGACTGACGAAAAATCGATCAGATTGCTGGAGTGCTACTGGAAACAAGGTGCTTCTTTCCAATTTTGTTTATCCAACAAATACTTTCAGGAACTTGTACCTTGCACTTGGGAGCACGCGTTCTTCAAGATGCCAGGAACCGCGCAGTTCTCGATGAAATCCAGGACGCGGCGGCGACAGCTCACGCGACCATCGGCGGTGGCCATGCGTGTGGCGTCGCGCGGCTTGCATCCTTGCGGTGCGCCCCTCGTGTCACCGGCGCCTATGGGAGCCTCCGCCTTCGCCTTCGGTTTTGGCTTTGGCGTGAGCAGCTTCACAAGCGCCGCGGCCGTCGATGTTGTCGCGCCATCACGCCTGCAGTAACCGACTCCGCCTTGTCGCCCTGGGGCTGCCACTCTGCAGCCGGCCGTCGAGCAGCCGTGGTCAAGCCGTCGCCATCTCCGACCCCCGCGGTTGTCGATGCGGTCGCGACGCCGTGTGTGCCCTCTCCGACGCCCGTGACCCTGCCTCCGTCAGCTCGCGCAACGGCGCTCGCCGCCGCCTCCTCCTGCTTCCCAGCCCGCCGTCAGGCGGCCGCTGATGCCGCAGCGGCACTTGGAGGAGCCCAGCTGTGCCCTCTCCGACGTCATGCCCGGCACTCCCCTCTCCGGCGACTTTTCCATCTAGGACGCCCGTGGTGGAAGTAACTCTGGCGGCCGGTGAAGACCGCTCGCGCAACGGTAGAGGCGCGTGGAGCTTGGAGGACGGGGAGTTGACCGCCATGGACGAGAGTCGATTTGGGGATAGAGCGATGTGGTGAAATATCCACTCCTACCTTATCCTCTCGTACTTGAGGCTGGTCCAAAATGGGCTGCAATTCCTCAACGTGGCCCATGTGCAAATAGTTCAGCAACCTGGCCCCTGTTAACTGTGATACGTGTATGTATTTCAGTTAATTCAAATCAGTTACATAACAGTAGATCTAGCAGTATTCTATACTGTTGTAGACACTGTTAGTTTAGTACTGTATTTCTATTGAGTACCATGTATTCCAGAATCCATATGTGATGTAATATATTTTCGTGTGTGCACATGTTGAGATTTATTACATTCACCGTTTGCAATTGAGATTTTCAATTTCTTGCAAATAGATCAATTCATCGTTTTAATTGAGTCTTTTTGACTCGATACGAGCACGAATCGGTATACAAAATTCAAAGTGATTTCTTCAAATTGATATTTCGGGAACACAAGGTAGTGGCTAGATCTACTGCACTGCAGATTATCACCACTACTGTTTAAAGCTACATTTTGTCATATTTGACATTATGATTGCTTAACAACGTGCTCTTCCAAACATTTTATTAAGTCATGACATAAGGCATTAGAAGTATGAGTATCCACTAATTTTATCAGATTATACTCTCTAGTGCTGTGAGACGGACTCTGAAAATTCTTTTAGAGATTATCTACAATGTGGCATACTTAACAATTTGAAGTTCACACTAATGATTTTCAAGCCTACTTCTTGAACTTATCATTATTTTGCATAGTTCATTATAACATAACCATGATGGTTTGTGGTTTACCAAAGCGTAAATTCAATAACCTCTGGTTTACCCATGTAGGTAACCGACGGCTAGAAGAGAGTTTGATGCACTCGAACTCGATGGTCACAACTACCCTATCTGGGCCATGGACATCAAGATCGCCCCTGCGTCCCTGGGATAGTGTGTGCCATCCAGAACACGGAGGACCCCCTTCCGACTGGAGTCGCACCGCTAAGAGAAGAGCAGAAATATGCCGCCTTATACATTATAAGGCACCATATCCTCACCTAGATCTTAAGTCTGAGTATTTGGAGGAGAAATCCCCACTTACTTTGTTTAAGGCCCTCAAAACGAGGTATGAACAGCAGAAGGCAATTGTCTTGCCTGAAGCACTACATGATTAGACCGATCTTTGACTTCAGGTCCATTGGATAATACAATCATGAGGTTCATAAGATAAGTTCCAAACTATGCTTTTACGGAAAGGAACCCACTGTTGTGGAGGAAATAGAAAAGACTTTGTCTACTATGCTCCCATTTGAAAGGCTCCTCCAGCAGCAATACAGTGCTCGCGACTACCAAGTCTATTCCGACCTCATTCATATTCTACTTCAGTCTGAAAAGCATGATGAGCTACTTGCTAAGAATAGCTCTCAGCGCCTGGTTGCTTCCCAACCTCTACCTGAAGTTCATATGAATGTCGTGAACGAACATAATTTTGATGGTTCCTTCAAAGGCAAACCATCGAAGTTCAGTGGTAAGCGAAAGCACAATCGGAACAATATACATAGAAACTCAGACCTTGGGGAAGGCACCGCAAAGCCCAAGTTTTATAAAACTAAGCTTTGTGACAAGTATGGATGCTACACGCATTCTACTAACAAGTGCAATACCCCAAAGCATCTAGCAATTCTCTACCAGCTATCCCAAGGACGCAAAAGGACCTCAAGGGTAAAGGTTTGAAAATCACTTCAACCTTCATCCAGACAGCACTGATTGAGCTGGTTGTTCGCAAGATGTTTCTCTTGGACCTTGCAACATCATGACTCTCCAGCAGTCACTGGACCCTGTGGGCACGGAGAACATGATGGTTGGGTTTGCCACAATTAACATGTTTGGAGACTTTAGCTAGTCCCACTATCTCCTTAGTGAGCGATTATTCATGTCCATTTACATTGTTGTAATAGAACATATATATTGTATTTCACAATATATTGTATCAGCACTTTGATACAAATAAGATTGAATGTATTCTATATATATGAGAAAAGATTTCCATAGCGAAAACTCTCCAACTCGACATATAGATTTCTACGGGACTCAATCCAATGGGTGAGGAACAAGTATTTGAAAAGTACCCCTCTCTATTGTTTGGATTGTACTACAAGTGCATCCAACCCGTAGAACATGTTGCATATAAAGCAATTCCATTGGACAAAACTTGCTCAAGTTCAAGTTCCCTCACTAGAGTTTGTGTGCACCACGTGTGCCACTGTAGGGAAGCTAATTTTGAGGCCCTCGCACCTCTAAATACAAGTTGGACCACTTCGGTTCCTTGAACGCATTCATTGTATGAACCTGTTGGGTCCGCAGCATAGAAAACAAAAATTTTCCTACGGCGTGAACTATACGCCAAGATCTATCTACTAGGTACAAAGCAACGGGTGGACATACATCCAACGAGAACTTACCCTTGTAGACAACGAGCTTTGTTAACGAGTAGGAACTTGTGGTTGATGTAGTCGTACACTTGCCGATCTCAAGATCGTGATGAAGTCCAGATCTAGCTCCAGCACCACCAAGTCCAGCACCGCAAAGCAGCGGTGCATCTGTGATCGCACACATGTCCGGTACCCCGACAATCTCCGTCCCTCGCTCCAGCAAAGCAGCGGAAGCAGCAACTCCTTTCCAGATAAAGCCACCGGGAACATGTATCTCGCTAATCCGAGACCTTGGAGGAATAATACTAGAGGGGGAGAGAGATCCTTCACAAGGAGGTGTGTGGATGAAGGAGGGAATGGGTGGCCTTTTATAGGAGGGGGGCCCCCTCTCTCCATGGCCGGCGCATGGGGGGTGACCCCTCACCTCCCCCATTCATGTGGTGGTAACCCCTCCACATTAAAATGCCTCTTCACATTCCCTTTTAAAGTCTCCACTTTAAATGCATTAAATTTCTCCAAATTTAATGCTCTCTCATTTAATAAAACTCTTTTATTATTTTTATTCAGAATTTTGTTAATTACTTTAATTAACAAACATTCACATAAAACCCCCTGCAACATTTCAATATTACATGCAGAACCAATTTCAGCAATTTCACCCGAAACAGTTTCGGTGTCTATTGAAATAATTCCAGCGTTTTCTTAAATCTTTATCTGAAACATATTTGCTCCAAATGGTGTAGGTATCCCTTAAGTGTGTCATCCTACGGTTCGCGAATAATGCAGACATGATCAAGACCCCTCTCCGATCAATAATCAGCAGCCGGACATGGAGATCCGTACTGACTCCTACACATTCAACGATGACTTCTGTGATCGTGAGAACCTTTAACGCTAGTAACTAAATCCCTTTGTCTCGCGATATATTACATGTCCGAGATTCGATCATCGGTATCTCCATACCTAGTTTGATCTCGTTACCGACATGCACTCTTTTCTTGTTCCCGTGATATAACATTCTAGTGATCACATCACTTGCTTGCAAGCTATCTCAATGTGATATCACCGAGAGGGCCCAGAGTATATCTATCCGTCATCGGGATTGACAAATTCCACTCTTGATCCATGAGCCTCAACATAACACCTTTGTAGCACTGAACCCATCTTTATAGTCACCCTGTTACGGTGTGACGTTTGATGTTATCAAGATACTCTTCCGGTGTTAGCAATTAACATGATCTCATGGTCTAAGGATAAAGTTTACTTCATATGATGTTATAGCAATATAAACATAATGACTTGATCGTAATGCTATACTTCGGATGAATGTTCATCACATCATTCCACCAATGGTGTGACCTTGTTATTAACAACATCCAATACCATGATCAGAAAACCTTGATCATCTTGTTAATCAACAAGCTAGTCTATAAGAGAGGCATAACTAGGAACCCTTTTTGTTTATTAAACACACATGTATTGATGTTTCCGATCAATACAATTCTAGCATGTAAAATAAACATTTATCATAAACATGGAATAAGATAATAACCACTTTATTATTGCCTCTCGGGCATATTCCCTTCAGTCTCCCACTTGCACTAGAGTCAATAATCTAGTTTGAAAAACTTCGCGTATTGAACACCTATGGCTTTCTGGTGTTGCATATATGCTATTGCTAGTGGTTAACATAATCTCTGGATCTGACAGTTTCAGGTCCGTGTGTATTTGCATGTCTCTGCGTCTCTACGCATCACTCATTCTCAAATGAGATGGCATTGTATAGATTTGGTCCTTTGGTGAGACCTTTAGTTCGTTCGGCTCAAAATATGTTGATATTATTGTCACACAATATATCTTCATAGTATTAGCCCACTTTGAACCACACCTAGTTTGATAACAAACTACTTAACACAAATGCCCTCCTATGCTGCTACTATAGCAGTCATATACTTAGCCTTTTGTTGTAGTATCCGTCACAATATCTCAACTTTGGAACTCATCCAAATCCATCATGGAACATCCTTTCCATTATATTGTGCCACCCATAGTTTAAATTGAGATAAATTTAATTTTGTATCTTGTGACAAAACTAGTATCAATGTAACATTTTACAATGAACTACCTTTAACTATTTGTCACTTATACATGATATATTGTTAGTTCTTCCAAAGCTCATAAGAATATCTTTACTATTGTCCAATGATCATCTTATGAATCATTCTGGTATATGCTCATAACATTTAGAGCATAGGACATTCTGGATATATACATATCATGGTATAATCGATCAAAATCTTCATGTGATTTTACTCACCAAGTGTTGAAACACTTGAATTTTGATACAATCCTTTCCATGCAGCAAGAACCTTTCTTGTTGTTTCCATATTGAACCCTTTCAATATCTCATATATGTATGTCTAGCACAACCATATTTGCGCCTCAATCTATCCATATAGATATTGATGCCAAATATTCTGGGTTTGCCCAAGTCTTTCATCGAAATCTCATTTTAATGAAATTCTTAACTTGTGTCAATACAAGATACATCATTTCCAATCAACAATATGTCCTCTACATAATGTATTAGAAATATGTCTCAGCGCTCCCACTTAATTTCTTGCAAATGCAAGCATCTTCATCATCTCTGATGAATTTAAACTCTTTTAACAGTTTCATCATGGTGAAGATTCCAACTCCGCTATGCTTACTTCAACTATTGAAGTTTACATGCCCTTTTAGCACCTTTTGAATTAACAAAACCCTTTGGACCGTGTCATGTACACGTCCTAGGTAACCGTTCTATTAGAAGAACATTGTTTTGTTTATTCAACTACCATATACCAAATTATATGTAGTGGTTGCTACATTAATCCGTCAAGACTAAATATCGCTATGAAAGATCAAATCTTGTCATAGTCAACTCCTTAAACATTGTCGTAAACTTCTTTCCGACATGTCGACTATTTCATAGATGTTAAACATCCATGTCTATTTCTTTATAGATCCAAACACAACCGATAGGCTTCACGCCTTTCCGGAGGGTCTTCCATGTTCAGAAACTTGATTTCTCGTGTATGGATACTATCACGGATTCTATGACTTCTAGTCATTTTATGGAGTCAGGGCCCATCATCGCTTCTTTGCATGTAGTCGGTTCATCATTGTCAAAACAATAACGACTTGCTTATCAAATCTTACTATTTGATTCTTATCGACCCACATGGTTCTATAGGAACTCTAATCTCCGAGATCACACCTTTTGTAATCACGAGAGCCATGAGCACTGTGGCCGCCACCGGGACACTTTCCGGCGCTGCGCTACTTAGCACATATAGCTAAGGTAAAACAACCTTATCAAAGTTCTATTGTCCTCCCACTTAACTTTTTATGAAAAATTCCTTCTCAAGAAACTTGACGTTCCAAGTAACAAACTCTTTTATCCTCGGTGTTATAGAGAAATTCCCAACAAATTCTTTGGGATAACCTACAAAGACGTGCTTATCCGACTTTGGTTGTAAACATTTTACTCATGCATAGCATACCAAAATTTAAGAAAAGACAATTCGGGTTTTATCCCAAACCATAACTCATATGGTGTCATTTCAATGGATGACGATGGTGCTCTTTTCAGTGTAAAAGCGGTAGTCTCTAAAGCTTCAATCTTTAAAACATAATGGCAGTTTTATAAATGACACCTTTGATCTTACCATATCAAACATGGTTTGATTTTATCTCTCGAATATGCCATACTCCTATGGTTTATCGGGAAACACAAATCATGGAACAATTCCTCAAGTCTTAGGTGTTTTGCTAAACATGTAACTCAAATATCTTCCTTTATGATCGAATCATAAACTTTTTATTTTCTTGTTACAATGATTTTCCACTTCATCTTGAAAGTCTTTGAACAATTTTCAAATGTTTCATACTTCTTCCTTATTAAGTAAATATACAGATATATTCACTCAAATTTTCAGAGAAAGCATATGAAGCAAAAATATCCATCGCATATGGCTACGCATAATGGACTATGCACATCAGCATGCACAATTTCCAATAAGCTAGTCATCTGTTCCTCTCTGGCCTATGGACGGAGTTTCAATTATCTCGAGGAAAGTCTCACATGCGTCAACTGATCAAAATCAAAGACTCCAGAAATCCATCAACATGGAGTTTCTTCATGTTTTCTTTCAAATATAATTTAAACAGCGATGTCACTTCATAAGTGATCTTTCAATCATTTGTCTTGCGACATTTTAGCAATAGTGTTTATGGATGTGATTTCTCCAACTAGACTTGTAAAAGTTCATCCATCCTTTATGGAATACGGTAATTATTTGAACAGCCATTGTTCTCATGATACGAACAAAATAACAATTATTTAAACAAATCTTGAAGGCTTGGTTTGATGACAACGAAAAACACAATAACACTTTATTTGTTTTCGATGAACATCATCACTCATTCTCTTGCTTGTTACTTAGGCCATTGTAGTTCATGAATTGCGTTGTCCTGTATGACACTTCATACCAACCAATTCGGTATCCAATACCGGTATCCAATACCGAAGAACCACATTGTTTAACAAGCAAGGAATATAGCCATAACATGTATATCTTCTATATACCTAAGTTGGACATCTCCAACCTTTTATTTTCTGCCAAATATTTTATAGATTCTCTTTCAGCAATTCCTTTTTCTTTTAAAAGAATCTATCAACATCAATAGTGGTGTCATTCACATGACACATAGTATAAAGCGTATATAGTCAAATACTAATACCTTTGGACTTGCACTTTGAAGTGGATCACCATCATCAAATGTTTGGCATTCTTTCAAAATTCCATTCTTTAGTAATCTATTAGTGTAGTAAACATTTTACTTACATCTTCTATTCATCCTTATCATGACAACTTTCATGATCAAGCTACTATAGCTTATAAGGAAGAATCACGAGTATAATATCAGTTCCCAAAACCTTTTTGGTAGATTCGGATGCCTAGCATCTCCATCCTTCACAAATTCTCATACAATATGAGAACATGTATTTTGCTAAATTATACTCTATCACAATGCAACCAAAAAACATTGTTTCAGATATCACAATATCTTTCACACATGATGGTTTCTGAAACAATTTTCAGCTCCAATATAATCTTGATATTAAAACAACTTTTTGAATATCAATAATCATGGAGGCAAACATGATACTTTAGATACTAACATTGGAATTCTTACTCTTGATTTAATACTACTTATTAAACTTCATGGAGTAAATAGAGTTTGCTGAAAGTTTGCAATAGGACTTATAAACTTTAAATTGACATTCAAAACAATATGATACCAGTTCGTAAAGTAAATATCCAGAATTATATAGTTCTATTATCTCAAATAAAAACTAAGCATAAGGTAGAAAACGAATGCCAATGACTACAATAAACTATGCAAATTCACTTTGATTTAATTTATGACAAATTTGGTTCGACTAATCCAAATTAGAAATGAACTCCCACTCAAAAACGACATCCCTCGTGCCTTTTTGGTGATTACATGAACCAAATCCACTACACCAAGTCTGATCATCACGTGAGTTGATGTAGCTTCAAAGGCGAGCATCTATATGGGCATCATATCAACTATATGACTCATGCTTAACCTTTCGGTCCGTGTTCCGAGGCCATGTCTGTACATGATAGGCTCGCCAAGTAAGAACCTTAGTACTCGCATGTGTAAAACTGTCTTACACCCATTGCATGAAAGCGTAGAGTTGAGAACACCCGATCATCACGTGATGTCTCGAAACACGATCCATAGAACGGTGCATACTTAAGGAAGAACACATTTTATCTTAATATTTAAATGAGGGATCATCTTACAATGCTACAGAAAGCGCCAAACTAGCAGTATAAGATGCTAACATCTAATGTGTAAAGTGAGATGATATGGTCCATGCATTTGATCACTATCACTTGCATCGTGGTATGATCTCTATCATTCCTTTGTGTATAAGACCAAGGTCTATGGAACTTACACGTTGAGTGTGTTGTAAGAGTATCTATCATACATCTACTTACAACAATACCATATCAATACACTAGCCCAGCAACGATCTAAACTAGACACCTCTAATTTATCAATTGCAAGTTTTACGTGGCTTAGGGCTTTCGGAGATAGAACCGTTCTTACCTACGAACATGAACCACAACGAGGATAACTAAGTTATTAGCAACTCGTTGTAAATCAGATATTGACTATAGTAGGAGAGACAGACACCCTCCAGCCACTTATGCAAAACAAGTTGCATGTCAGTCGTGGAACCGGTCTCATGTACGATGACATGTAAGGTTGGTCCGGGCCGCTTCATCCCACTATGCCACCAATATCCAAAATACATAGAAGATGCAATAACATGATCATCATTGCCCACAGATCAACATATGTGTACTACCCGTGCTAAGCACCTACGCATAGATCAGGCTCTGATACCACTGTTGGGTCTGCAGCATAGAAAACAAAAAATTTCGTACGGTGTGAACTACACGCCAAGATCTATCTACTAGGTACAAAGCAACGGGTGGACATACATCCAACGAGAACTTACCCTTGTAGACAACGAGCTTTGTTAACGAGTAGGAACTCGTGGTTGATGTAGTCGTACACTTGCCGATCTCAAGATCGTGATGAAGTCTAGCAGGTCCGGCTCCAGCACGTCCATCAGATCCAGCTCCAGCACCACCAAGTCCAGCACCGCAAAGCAGCGGTGCATCCGTGATCGCACACACGTCCAGTACCCCGACAACCTCCGTCCCTCGCTCCAGCAAAGCAGCGGAAGCAGCAACTCCTTTCCAGATAAAGCCACCGGGAACATGTATCTCGCTAATCCGAGACCATGGGGGAATAATACTAGAGGGGGAGAGAGATCCTTCACAAGGAGGTGTGTGGATGAAGGAGGGAATGGGTGGCCTTTTATAGGAGGAGGGAGGTGCCCCCTCTCTCCATGGCCGGCGCATGGGGGGTGACCCCTCACCTCCCCCATTCATGGGGTGGTAACCCCTCCACATTAAAATGCCTCTTCACATTCCCTTTTAAAGTCTCCACTTTAAATGCATTAAATTCTCCAAATTTAATGCTCTCTCATTTAATAAAACTCTTTTATTATTTTTATTCAGAATTTTTTTAATTACTTTAGTTAACAAACATTCACATAAAACCCCCTGCAACATTTCAATATTACATGTAGAACCAATTTCAGCAATTTCACCCGAAACAGTTTCGGTGTCTATTGAAATAATTCCAGCGCTTTCTTAAATCTTTATCTGAAACATATTTGCTCTAAATGGTGTCGGTATCCCTTAAGTGTGCCACCCTACGGTTCGCGAATAATGCAGACATGATCGAGACCCCTCTCCGATCAATAATCAGTAGCGGGACCTGGAGATCCGTACTAACTCCTATACATTCAACGATGACTTCTGTGATCATGAGAACCTTTAACGCTAGTAACTAAATCCCTTTGTCTCGCGATATATTACATGTCCGAGATTCAATCATCGGTATCTCCATACCTAGTTTGATCTCGTTACCGACATGCACTCTTTTCTCGTTCCCGTGATATAACATTCTAGTGATCACATCACTTGCTTGCAAGCTATCTCAATGTGATATCACCGAGAGGGCCCAGAGTATATCTATCCATCATCGGGATTGACAAATTCCACTCTTGATCCATGAGCCTCAACATAACACCTTCATAGCACTGAACCCATCTTTATAGTCACCCTGTTACGGTGTGACGTTTGATGTTATCAAGATACTCTTCCGGTGTTAGCAATTAACATGATCTCATGGGCTAAGGATAAAGTTTACTTCGTATGATGTTATAGCAATATAAACATAATGACTTGATCGTAATGCTATACTTCGGATGAATGTTCATCACATCATTCCACCAATGGTGTGACCTTGTTATTAACAACATCCAATGTCCATGATCATGAAACCTTGATCATCTTGTTAATCAACAAGCTAGTCTATAAGAGAGGCATAACTAGGAACCCTTTTTGTTTATTAAACACACATGTATTGATTTTTCCGATCAATACAATTCTAGCATGTAAAATAAACATTTATCATAAACATGGAATAAGATAATAACCACTTTATTATTGCCTCTCGGGCATATTCCCTTCAGGACCATATTAGGTATTTTCATGATTCATTGACGCATCTAAACGATGATCACACGTGTGCCTTATGTCCACACGAAACCATGAATTTACCACGATAATGAGGGAAGTAATTAAGTTACATGCCCATTATCCTGAAAGTCGAATTTTATCAATTCGCATGGACAAGATGCAGAATTCTCCTCATGTGGCTTCAATGACTTGCATGGCCTTGGGGATTGAAGTTCAACACTCTGTCCCATTAGTCCATACTCAAAATGGTTTGGTTCGATCCATAATTAAGAGGATCAAACTCATTGCAATACCTTTGTCAACGAATTGCAATTACCAACTAGACGTTGGAGTCATGCAGCTTTACACACTGCTCAATGACTAACTGCATATCGCAGTACTCCTCCTCTGCAATTGATACGTGGAAATCCTCCAAGAATTTCCCATCTGCATAAGTTCGGAAGCGCTTCACGCGTACCGATCTCACCACCGCAGCATACATCATTGGACCCACAGACTAAGGATCTATGTGGGGTACAGATCTGTGTCGATCAACACATACCACTAAAAATCCCTCATTGGGGATCCATTCATAGCCTAGTATGCTGATTGCTTATATTGAAGGGTGGATTATTTTCAGGCATTAGGGGGAGATTTCATGTACCACATAGAATGCCAGAAAATCAATTGGGACTCCATGTCCCACCTCATATCCACGTATTCAAGAATTTGGACTTTACATCCGGGATTCACATATTTGCAACACATTGCAAATAACCTGCCAGATTCATTTACTGATCTCAAAGGTGTTACAAAATCCTTTAGTCCGGCTAGAAATGCGTCCGAAAGAGTGAAGGTACCAATCAAAAACCACTCAACTCCCCTTACCTGAAAAGAGGGGGAGTAGTACGAGCTCTAACCAGGATCTAGCTTCCCGCAAGCAACAAAGGAAATTGAGGAGATATCCTCTAATTCAGTAAATGCAAGTCAACCTAGCGTTGATAAACACCTTATGGGTAGTATACACCCAGTGGAAGGGAAACCCTAGCTTTAGCTTGCACACACTGGCTGGGACATCGGAACACCTTGACTCACATGTATTGGGAAATCACGAAGAGTCATCATGGGTGTATGAGATTTCCTCCAACAATATTGATTCTAGAGAATTATAACCAAGACTATGATTGTCAACAAACATTTCTCTTGTATGATTGCAAACATCCTTCAGTGATTCAGATCCAAAGACCATGGCCATGGCAGAGTGTAAACCACTCGCTCGGACTGAAACAAACAAAGGATGCAATCCAAGCAGAATTAGCCTCGCTCTTCCTTATGAATTCCTTATGGGATTCAATATGTTCTCTTCTAGCAACAGAATGAGAACAACAAGGTGGTGAGAAAGCAAGGCTTGTAGCATAAGGTCGGGTTTCGGTAGAGATCCGAGACCTACTCTCTAGACAGGATTGGAATCCTCAAAATTTTCTGATAATTATATCATTGGCATTGCAAAATCATCTATCTATGTAGTTGATAGATCTAGTGACTGCATTTCATGTGGATCACTAGATTTGGACATGTATGGTTCCCGATGAAATCTCTATCCGAATCGAAATGTAAATGCAACTTGCATTGTGTAAAATCATTAAGTCATTACATGGCTTATTATTGTCGGTATATTTTGGTACAACCGACGTAGTGAGTCCCTTATACACAAGGATTACTCCTACAATGATGATTACCCATGTGTGTTTGTCATACACAAGGATTACTCCTGGAATGATGAAGCACGTGATCATCTAAAAGACGGAATTTGAGATGAAGGATTTGGTTGAACCCAAAACAGTGCTTGATACCGCAAGTCGGGATACTTCACTCAAGTATTATGGTACACCAAGGTGCCTATATTATAAATATTGGAGAAACCTAAATGGACAAGTCATATCCATCTCCCATGCCGGTTATTTGATCTCTAGACGTAGAGAAAGATTCACTCAAACCACGGGATGATGTAGAAGGGATGTTGGGACTTGAAGTTCCATATCCTAGTGCCATTGGACCCACCAACATAATTGGTTGGGAATCAAGAATATCTTTCGATATCTTCAAAGCACCACACATTATTTGACATGTTCTTGTAATTTCAAAGAAATTTGAACTCCAATATCATCAGAATACACTAATGTTGGCTACTTGAATGATCCCCATAATGTGTACCTACATGGTAGAAGTGTCACTCCATTGATGTCTTCGAAATAAATTTCGGTGACTACACCTACCAATCATTCTGAAATACAAAGCCACATTGACATGTGTAGCTTTACAAAATGATAAACCACATACATGAGTCATGTGGTATTGGTTCTCTTGAATCATCGACCATTATCTACACAGATAATGTTGTTTGTGTTGCATAGATGCAAATAGGATACATCGAGAGCAATATCACTAAGCATATTGCCTCTAAATTGTTTTATCTCCATGAACTCTAGAAGAGTCGGGGAATAAACATCTTGCGAGTCAAATCATGCGACAATAACATCGCTAATCTATTCACGAACTCTCTACCAACTTTAACGTTCCAGAAATGTTTTCATGGAATTGGTATTCGACGGCTTTAGGATTTGCAAGAATCAGGGGGGTATCACCCTGGACTACTCCTATTCAAAGCATTATATTACACTCTTTTTCCCTTTATGAGTTTACTATCCAGATTTTCATCAAGGTTTTTAATGAGGTAATATCAACACAAGATCATATGCCATACTTTCTGTTTTCTCCACCGGGTTTTTTTAGGAAAGTATACATGACATATCTATTGCTCTCTAAATTCTATGAGATTTTTCCCTTTGACAAGGTTTTTCTCATATGGAGTTAACGAAGAGGCAATAACCATAATATGTTGTATCATTTTCTCCTTATTTTCCCACTGGGTTTGAAGGAGTTTTAACAACATATCTAACCATTATATGTTGCACCATTCTATCCTTATTTTTCCACTGGGTTTAAAGGAGTTTTAGCAACATATTATACACTATTCTCCTCACATTTTTCCCACAGGATTTTTGGAGGAGATAATTCTAAAGATGACCGATCAATTAAGGACATGGAAGGATTAGGGGGAGTGTTAGTATTTAATTAATAGATTAGATTAATTAAAGGGATAATCCTCCCATGTAATTCTCTATGTCGGTTTGCAAGTGACAACCGACATATCTCGCACCCCTCGTACGGACGCAACTCCTCGCTCGTGTCCCTTCCCCATGTATATATATTGAGAATCATCAATGAAAAGAAACAGTTGAATCATTTGTTGTCTCTCTCGTTTTGTCTCTCGATTGAGTTCTAAGAATTTTGTGGGCAGCCTGAAGCGGCAGAGCGGACAGGCGTGGCTAACCCGGAGCCAGGTGAAGATGCATGGCTCATGGAAGGAATGGGAGCACGGCATCATCCTGAGCTTGGTGGCGCCATCCGCCAGGAGAGGCTCTAGACACACCGAGCACTGCCCCTCCTCGCCGACAGCCGTCTCCTGGAGATTCGCGATGGCCTTGTCCGATGCTGGGACAGCGCTAAACCCATGGTGGTGCATGTACGACGCCTCCTCATCCACAGCAGCATCAGGAAAGAGCTCCGGGTCCCTGCTCCGCTGCATCTCGGGAAAATCGTATATCCTGTTTCTGATGTCCATCAACAACAGCTCTCGTATGTGCGCCTGAGCTGCCTCCAGTGGCATCGGATCCAGAAGCATGTACCCTATCCGAGTCCCGTTGGCGAGCAGCACCCGGTACATCTGGTCGCCGTCTTCGTCCAAGTATGCTTCTATAGGACAATCGAGGAGACGTCCTCCGCCTATTCTGGCGGACTCCATCACAACTTTTGCCATGGCTCTGTTGTTCCTGGGCGGGATCGATCGGGGAAGAAGAAGACGAGATGGGGCAGTCGATCGGAACTGACACACGGATGAATCGATGTATGGTATCGTACCACGGACGTATATATGGTATCGAAACGAAGTCCGTCTTTGAGACCAAGTCGGAGTCCACCGGGATCCACTTTGACGCAACTGACGTGTTCTACCACCTCGCGCCCATTTTCTTTCCTGACGTGACTGGGCCGGCCTGGTAGACAGCGATGGGCATAGAAACAAGGAACCGAACAATAAATCGAATTAAATTCACCAAGTTGCAGATCGACTCCATTTCTGAGATAAACGTAAAAACCATTTGTGTCTGTGATTTCAGCTCGCCTCCAGCGCCATCGGCTGCAAGAAGTTGGTGTCGAAGAGAGAACGGACGCTGCAAAATCCAGCGCTGCTAAAATCCATTTGCAGCGCGTGTTTTACATATACAGCGCACGGCGCTGGCGGCAGCTTCACCGGAAACGCAATTTTACAGCGGACGGCAAGCAGCACATCGCCAGGCGCGCTGAAATATAGCGCTGAAAAACACATGTTTTTTGCATACTCGTGCATCAAACAAAAATCTAACAAACCAGAAAAAATAGATTGAAAATAAATTAGGTATATTACATAGAACATAGTTCAACATACGACGCATAAACTTGAAATATAGTGCAAACATAAACACTAAACTAGTCTAAAGGTCGACTCGTCCTCTATCGAGAAATCCATCGGAGTCGACGAGAATTAGTCGAGCCAGCGGTCGTCGTCGATGGTCTGCGGGCCGGCCAGCTGCGCCTCGGTGAACGCCCGGCGGCGTGCCTTTTCGGCCCTCCTCGTCGCGAGATCCACCTTGTGCTCCTCCTTCCTCTGCGTGTAGAAGGCGATCTCGGCGTCGACATCCTTCGGGAAGCAGGGGTCCCACTCCGTCCTCGGATTCTCGTCTTCCTCGGCGTGGTAGAGGCGCCGGAGCCGCGTGCCTTGGTGCCACTTCTCCTTGTTGGTGATGAGGCGTGGCGGCGGCGCGAGCATCTCCATCTGCTCGGGCGTCCACACGTCGTCGAAGTTCATCTGCGTGCACGGGCGGTCGAGACGCCACGCCGCTGCGTCGAACGCGTGCGCTGCCTCGTGCACGGTCTCGAAGATGCCGAGGACGATGTGCTCGCCGCCGCCGCAAAACTCGGCGTAGTAGGTGCCGTTGGGGCACGCACACACCCCACGGAAGCCGGAGGAGTTCCAGTTCGACATGGCGCCATTCGACGGTGGCAGAAGCGGGGGCTCGACGGTGTGGCGAGGAGCGGTGGCATGGAGGCGAGGCACGAGCGAGAGCGATGGGGAATATTTTGGAGGGAGGAGATGTTCAGCGGCGGTTGAGCGGTGTGCGTGCACTCGGTTTATAGCGCACACGGCAGCCGGCGCCCAAAATATGTTGTGCCAAATGCCCAAAATTGCTGGAGCAGCACGCAGCCTCCCGCGCTACACTAGCGGTTTTTACCGTGTGGGTGCAATATAGCGGGCTGTTGAAGTTTCTCTTAGATCAGCAGGAAAGTGGAAAGTTTGAAACACAAATTTCCACAAGCTCACTCTCTTGAATGCAGACAATGTCAAGGTGGAGTTAATTGCAAAAAAACACGATAATTGTGTGAGAAGTTAAAAAATCCATCGGTTTTCAGCAGATTTGCAAAAATCCACGTATATTGTGCTCGTGTCTTGCAATGTGCGCTCAAGCTCATTTTAGCCGCGCTAACAACGATTCTAGGCAGTGGACCCGATGTCAGGGGTGACATGGCAAGTTGGACAACCATAATGGGAGATCGATTTAAGGGTTTTTATGTAAAATTTTGCTTTCTTCCGGCTGCTACAATTGTCATCTCTTTCTCAAAAAATCCCTAACGGCTGTCACCGCTTCCACTCATCCACCGCAATAGCGAGCCACTCACCAGCGATCTTAAGCCGGAGCCACAGCACCGTGGGCGAGGCCGAGGGTGGCTCCGATGACCATCGCCATCGATCCACCCTTGCACCTAGCGCAGCCTCCATGCCGCCCCATCTCCTCCATCGCGCGAGGCCGCCGGTGCCACCCATCCCCATCTTCACGTGTGGCGCCTCCGCCTCTCCACCTCCAGATACGCGCTCCTGGACGCAACGCATCGGTGGTACATATGCGGGCTGGTAGCTGGACCTCCAAGGGGACGAGCGCGTCAGTGAGAAGGCCACAACGGGCCCTAGATCACCAGTGCAACGTCCCAGCAGGTCACGCGCGTCGGGGTTCCAGCTGGCAGCACCGATGGTCGGGGATCCATTCGGAGGTAGGGTGGCACGGACTTTCGGGGACGAAGGTGGCGGTAGGGAGAGACAACGTCGGTGGCTGGGACGGAGGTGGTGTTGGGAGGGGCGACGCCGACGGCAGGCAATGGAGGTGGTGGTGGGAAGGGTGGCGCCAACGGCTGGGAGGGGTGGTGGTGGGAAGGGCGGCGGCTAGGCCGGTAGTGGTGGTTAGGGGGTCGCGCCAATGGGCATGACGTTAAAAAAACTTAAGAAAAAAGTACTAAAATAATAAAAGATGTAATTTGATTTTGTGTGAGAGAGGAGCTGGCGTGTGGGGTCCATGAAAAATTTACAGAAACCCCCATTTTAAAATCGGTCTCAGTTTTTCACCTTGGCCATAATCAGTGTGCCACGTCACTCCTGACATCGGGTCTCACTATTAGAATCGTCGTTAGCGCGGCTAAAATCGGGACGCGGCTTGCCTGCGGCCTGATTATGCGACCATCCGTGCGGCCCTTCCCTTAATTCTCCATCGCGCGGTCCAGGGCAGATCAATTCCTCGTGATTCTCTTTTCCTTTCAAAAAAACAAATAAGGAATACTCACTCAATACAAGGGGCGCCTTCCGATCCCCATCTATCTTCTTCTCTACCAACTGGGGCAGAACCGGCGCTGGTCATCGGCTCAAGCAAGATAGGCGTCGCGTCCTACCGCACAACTACGGTCTTTCGCAGGTACGGACAAGCTGCCGCGTTGTTGGCTCCCTTTCAGACGAACGCCCTCCTGCCGCATGAGTGAAAGAGTAGCGATGGCGGACGGCGACAGCAATGGCGGCCGGAGCAAATGGCGGACGGCGACAGCAATGGCGACCGGCGGTGAAGGTGTTGGGGCAGGTGGGCGAGCTTCGCTGACATTACCAGAGTTCGCCGACCGCGTCATGAATCCTAACCTCCGCGTTGTCCTCACGGACCTCACCTGATCCTAGCGATTCTGTGAGGATGAGGACTGGAGGCTCTCCGGCTCCACGACCTTTGCCGCGCAATCCACTTCTTCATGCAAAACTTTCTCTCTACCATGAACACAAAGATTCATCACACTAGACAGATGAATCATTCTGAAGTTAGCAGCGTTGTTGATTCCACTTGCTGATTTTTCGTCTAGGGAGCTCACGGACCGGAAGCGGCTAGAGCCTAGAGATGTCCGTGTAGGAATCCATGCACCAGTTCAAGTGATTTCTTCTGTGACCAGTAGATCTTCTGTGATACTACAGGCCATGAGTGTTACGGTTTTGTGTACGGCGAGTATTAAGGAGAAGGAAATACGGAGTTAGTTAGTGTTTTATTTAGCCATGAAGTAGACGGGAAGGAGAAAATTAACCTGGACCGCGCGATGGAGAATTAACACAAGGGTCGCATAAGCGGGTGGCAGGCAAGTCACGTCCCTAAAATCGAGCACATTGCAAGCCACGAGCGATGTACGTGGATTTCTCAAAACTGATGGATTTTTGAACGCGCACTTGTCGCACTTTTTTTTGCAATTGACAGTGTTGGGATGTCGCCCAGCTTCGTGAAATCCGTCGATCCGGCTTCCCAAATACGATTCCAGCGTCGCGTGCACAGCTTCTCGTTTCTCCTGGGTCAAAAGCCCATGTTTCATAGGCCAGCCTGCTGGGAGGGAGAAATGTTGACTGGGAGCCCACCATCGGGCGTTCTACTTCTGTGTCAATATGTGCGTGCGTAGGAAAAACAAAACAACAAGGTATCCAATTCACTTGGCGGTGATAGTTTTGCCGTAAATTGAACTGCTCTGCGTTCTTCCGCTCCTGGGATTTGCTAAACAGGTGCTCCGCGTTTTGCACATAGTTTTGCCTCAGCTTCCCGGATCTCGCTCCGAGGAGCTAGCCTGTTCGGCACTGCTGCACGTGCAGAGTTTGGGAAGATGGAAGCCAGGGATTTTCCGAACATGCCCTAAGATGGGAAACAGCAATGGCGTCACGAACCACATTGCACTTGGCACGGTTGCCAAACAAACGAACGCTCTTGGAAACTATGGAGAGTGGGCGGGTCAGGTGATTAGCCATAGAGAAAAGAAATGTAACAAGGAGAAATTAAACTAGCTGCCGCCAACACTTCTACCTCCTCCATAGGTCGGTTCGTCCTCCTCCGACCGGTCACATCGGCGTCGGGAAGGGTGAAAAACCTGATCTATTAGTGGAGTTTTCAAGAAAAATAGTGTTTGGACAAAATTAGGTTAGAGTTTTGGTAGATATCTTCTTCTTGGCGTCTATGTTATGGAGAAGGTAGCATACGCAATAAGTGATTTGTGACCCTTCATTCGACGACGAGATGTTCCGGCGTCAATGGTAGTATTATAAGATTAAAATTCTATAAGTACAGTTTTCAGATCTTGATTCGTCAGATCGATCTTGCATTTTTTCTCATGGTTTCCTTGAGGAGGATTATCCTCGCAATATTTGTTCCAGCTGCTACGTCCTCGGCAATGGAGATTCGTATTCTCGACTCCCATACGACTGCCACCAAGCTGATCGGTTTCTTTTCACTGGAATATTGGTGGTGGTACTCTTGCTGATGTTGATGGATTACTGTACGTATCCTTGGCATTGCGGATCAAATTAAAATTAAGCGAGAATCCTCGTTGGAATTTACAGGTCTATGGTTTAACATCTATGTCATATTTATTGGGTTGCCTTCAGACAAGTATAAGATTGTGTCATAGAAGAAGAAAAAGATTTTAAAAACCTTTGAGATTTGCTCGTCTTCTTTTAGATTTTATTTTATAGTCGTTGAAGATAATTTATGTATTTTTACCATGTACTATTTATTATTATGAATATATATGATATTGATGTAAAAAAGAAGAAGAAATTAACAGGACAACACATTGTATGGGACGATACATTGTATGCAGGTTGCTTGAATGTGGATGTAAAGTTTAGAATGAACTTGTTGTCAAGGTCGCTAGAATCGCTGATGGATTCTTCGGGTAGTTGCTTGAGCCATGATCGAGCGGCACCTCTTAGGTGCAGTTGTCGGCTCTGCATCACGGTAGCCTTAGAGCCACCTTGGAGTCTAACGGTTTGAAGATAATCGGCCAACCACGCTTCGAGTTCCTGGAGACCGCCGTACTTTTGGTGGTCGTGAGGAAGTTTGAAATCCTTGGGTTCTTGTGAACCCGCTGGGTAAAGCAACTGGCCTCACATAATCATATTCGTCCTCACTTTTGCTATCATAGTATCTTCGGCAGCTGCGCTCCTTCCTGGATTTGTCAATCATGTGCTGTGTAATGTTGTTTATAGCATTATCACGTGACTCGTTGTTCGAAAATTTCACCTGATTTGGTGAACGTGATCGTCGGGTGTGTCCCACATGCCGAGGGTTGCTGGGTAACTCCTTGTTCCCCTTGTGCGAGGGATGCTCCCACCATGCCGAGGTTCATGAGAGCGGAGCAATGGAGGGCCGCCCGGGGATCTTCGGGTGCAGGTTGAGTTGTGAGTAAGTAGGTCTGGACGACGACAATGGCGGCTTGCGCTGTTTTTTTCTTTTATGTGTCCTATCGGATCTACTAACATGAAGGACAGGTCTAGATCTCGCGTTAGCTCGTTCCTCTCGGCTTCCAGAATATTCTACAGCTATGACGTTCCTCTCATTGGTTGTGCGCCTCCGGTTACGCTACCAGATCCGCAGGTGGAGTTTAACTATGCCTGTCGAATGCTGTATTCGTTGGCTATCCTTCTCCTTTCCTCGAGTTGCCTCTGCATCTTGAGCAAGTCCCTCTTCTTGTGGTGGAGTAAGTATTGGTAGGCCATCATATCTTCACGCATGGCGTCCGCACCTGAAACTGCATCCCTTGCTCTTTGCCATGTTTCCACTGATAGACGAAGGGTTAGACGCTCGCCGTCGTGCATTCCTTCTCTTCCTTGCGTGATGCGATTGTTGGGCAGATCTCCTTCGTTTCCGTAGTTTCCTGCATCATCACCTGATAGAATATCATCGGGATTGAGGATCGGGTTATCATTGGAGTCGCGAGTGTCGATGTTCCCTCGATGATGATTACGCACACTTGGTGGTGCATCATGTATGATCAATTGCTATTGCTATCAGATCCATAAGAGACAATGTCTGAAAAACTAGTGAAATCTCGCGAATTCTGTTCTGGGTAGGTTCTAGCCTTTTTGATTCCGGACTCGACGCTTTTCTCGATTTCATCGAATTTTGCGTTTGCTAGGATTGAGCCATGTGGTGGCGTTAGCTGAGAATATGATCCGAAGGAGAGACCGTCGTATAGATCGACCAGATCCCCCAGATCTGTGGATTTTTCGCGATTTTCTTTGACTTTTGTCGGCTGAGGTGCGGCCTCTGCAGATGAGCCTGTGGAAGATGCAGGTATCGTCGTAGATGATGTTGTTATGACCAATTGACTCGAATAGATCGGTGCCAATAGGAGGAGATTCTTGGGTTCCTCCATGCGGAAGTGGAAGCTCCCGATTATGAGATCGGATCCCCCGTTGAAGTTGACGGGGACCGAAACAGGGGTGGGCGGGCGTGGATCCGCTATCGTTGGGTTATTGCTTGGTGAAGAGGGGGCCACCGAATCCATGACTCCAGCGTTCAGGTTTTCCACTGACGACGCCAATTGATGAGGGGTAACCTCGGCAATGTCCATGGTTATGGACTTAGGGTTTCGTGGAAAAGAGAAGGATGGGAATTTCGTCGGCTGATCATACAAACAAGGAAGTTGAAATAGACTGATTGTTGTAGAAACTATGATTACAGATTGCTCAAAGCTTCCATACCTCTCCATTGGCTGCTCCCAACCTTTATATAATAGGCTGGATCCCAAAGCCGTATCCGGATATGTTACAAGTTACAAATATAATACTAATACAATGTCGGTTTCTACTTCTTTCTTGACCACCAAGATAGCTTATGTCCGTCGGATTCTCTCCGGAATCTCCTTTTACTCTTTACGGGCTTCATGGGTCGTAGGCCTTCGTATGCATAGGGTAGAAAACCTTCGCCTCCATTGTCATGTGGGGTATGACATAATGCCACCAGCAGCCGCTCTTGTCGTTGTTGTGACTAAGCCGGAGGCCCATTCGAAGAGCGCAAGCAGATCCTTGGCTCTTCTTGTATCATGCAGTATGGGGGTTGTTTTGAAAGGAGTATATGCTTAGATGTTCATATAACTTACTAACACACAGTATAGCTTTCTCTACATGCATGAGTTATCCATTTCTTTTCAGTTGTCAGGAATTTCTTCCAATTTTATCTTGTAAATGGAAGGTTTGTCGGCTCGAGAAAGCGCCATATATTCAGATAATGATCATTCGAGGAAATTATGATATATGAGTTCATAACTCTGAAGCCGATTGTTAGCAGATAACCAAGATTGAGAACATCGTGCGATCCATCTAATAGCAGATATGTTTCGTTTAACAGAAACTTGAACAGAAGGCAAAGCTTTGGTACACAAAGCATCCAGACATTCAACAACATCGTCTCTTGTTTTAATAACTCAAAGAAACAAATACAATTGTTACAATAGACAAATAAGACAATCGGCACTGAACAGATTACCAGGCGGGAAGCCAATTGCCAAATTTTGGCCTCCCCAACAACAAACATTACATAGTCTGCTCTCTCCTCTCCTGCTGCTATAAATTGACCAATTGACATGTATTTTTTTCTATGGTCAAATGTGTCTTACAGAATAAGTAATAAGTTACACGTAATGTTCTACACTTCTCAATGAAGTAGCATTGCTTATAGTAATGACAAACGGACACGTAAAGATCTTTCGATGTTACATTTTCTTTGACACGTGAGTGTTTCGTTTGGTTTCGCTGCAAGACTCTTGGTGAACTCCAACAGACAGACATGTGTCTTTCTTTATACAGTACGTAGCAACAAACACGTACTACATAGTCTGCTCTCTGCTCTCCTGATGTTATTTTTGTTAGAATTTAATTAATAAATTAGATTAATTAAAGGAATAATTCTCCCACGTAATTCTATGTCGGTTTGCAGGTGACAACAGACAAATCTCGCACCCCCTCGTACGGACGCGACTCCTCTCTCGTGTCCCTTCCCCATGTGTATATACTGAGAATCATCAATGAAAAGAAACAGTTGAATCATTTGTTGTCTCTCTCGTTTTGTCTCTCGATCGAGTTCTAAGATGTTATCAGCACGCTCTGCCGAGAGCATTGCAAGGAGAAATCGAGCGACATAATCGCAGAACAGAAGAAAGATAAAGCGCTCAACTGGGAAGACAAGCCCGAATACATGAAGCGCATACAGACTGACGAAAAATCGATCAGATTGCTGGAGTGCTACTGGAAACAAGGTGCTTCTTTCCAATTTTGTTTATCCAACAAATACTTTCAGGAACTTGTACCTTGCACTTGGGAGCCTAGAAAAATTTGGCCTAGAAAAATACATCAATAATCAATAAAGGTCTCCCCATTTTTGGGAGGACCTCCAATTGATATTTTCTCTCTCCCCCTCTCTCTCTCGTGACCGTGGTCCCAAGTCTGGACTACGCGAGCGAGAGACATCTTCATCGCGGAGCGCCGTCGCACTGCGGGATTCGGATCCGGGAGCTCTACTTCCGCAACTGCTGCTAGATCGGGGAAGCGGGAGTCATCGTCAGGCACCGGACGTGTGTAACTCCCCGCGAGGTGTCACACTTGAGGTACTCAAGTCGTTGGAGCCAGAAGGAGCGCAAGGACTTCATCACGACCTTGAGGTCGGCTTCGGCTCATCTACATCAACCACGCTCTCCTGAGCATTGACAATGCTTTTCGGTCTTCAAGGGTAAGTTCGCGAAAAGCCCCTCCCGTTACTGTATTACTAATAGATAGGTCCTGGCAGCTTTAGGGGTTCAGGGGCATAGGGTAAAATTTATTGTTTTCATGCGCGGAACCCCTACATTGGTATCAGAGCTAGATCTATGCGTAGTAATGCTAGTACGGGTAGAACACACGATATGTAGCGTGTGGACGTTGATCTTTTAGTTGTTACCCTCCCACGTGTACTTGTGTATACCGCAGTAATGTTTGATGAAGCGGCCCCCAACCGACTTTATGCGTTCATTCGCGAGACTGGTCCACGCTTAACATACGGCTTATACCGTATAAAGTGGCTTAGGGGGTGTCTATCTCTCTCGCATTAGTTGGTATACCATTTGCAACGGAGGGTCCCGAAAGGGGTGTAGTAGAGACAACTACTTGATCAGCGTTGTGCTGAAAGTTCGTAGGTAAGAACGGTTTTTGTGCGAAAGCCCATTTAGCCACGTAAAATATGCAAAGATAAAGTAGAGGCGTCTAACTTTGTTTTGCAGAGGGGTTGTAACATCCCAAAACTTTAATCCAAGCTTATTAAGATCCAAATCATCAAAATTAGGGTTAACAAAAAACTTTTTCAATCAAAAATATGAAAGCATTCATATGTGTGTGCATGTAAATTAGGAGTTGATTTGAATTGCCATGATTAAGTGATCCATTGCTTGTAAAATGATCTTTAGGTGAAATAAACATCATCTAAATTATTTCCCAAACTTTTCCCAAAGAAAAACAACTCAAAATGAATAATTGAAGTGAATGGTCATTTTGGCCAAATTAACTATCATGCCTACTTTGGCTATTCCTAGTACTCAAAACCTAACAGAAACATTTGTAGATTTTTACACCCCTTGCTAGTACACATAATAAGGTACCAAGGCCCACCTTGTGATCTGCTAAAAACAATCAAATACTAATTTTAAATGATAGTTTAAAATTGAATCTATTTCATATGGGAAGATCCCACTATTTCAAAAACCACTCAAACAAATTCAATTCTCAAAACCCTTGCAACCAGAGACTACCTAGTACTAGTGGAGCTCACTCAAAAATTTTGAACCCAAAATTTAAAAGTAAAGTTTATGCGGCCATTTCATCAAACACTTGGCAGGTGGAATTCAAACAAAACAAATTTCACTATTTTAAATAGTGTTCTGGCCAAACTTGTCTCCCATTTGACCCCCATTTGCTCTCATTGTCTCCTAATGATCTAACCATGCAATTACACCCCACTCCCTACCCCCTAGTGACCTTGCCTTGCCATGCCGAGCCCCACCTCGCCGGCCAACTTGGTCGCCACCGCAGCAGACCACCTCCCCCTCTCTCTCCATGTCCAGCAGCTAGCCAGCACCTCACCGCCGCCCACTGTCCCCTCCCCGAGCCAGGTCAAGCCGTGGACCACCGAGAAAACCCCGCGCCCAGTGCCACCGCGCCATGCCGAGCATGCGCCAGAGCGCCGCACCCGGCACGCGTGCACAAGCCACCGCTCGACCGCAGCCCGCACCCACCGCGTCGCCATGACCCAGGGAGCACACCAGACACCCCCATTCGCCGTCCAACGCACCACAGCCACCGCCCACCGTCAAAACCGCCGCCTCTGCCGCTCAGAGCGCCAGCTCTGCCCGACCGCATACCACCGCCCCTAAGCCCGCATTAAATCCCTAGAGCACCGCCAGGAGACCGCGCGTCGATCGCCGCCCGCAGCCATGCCGCTAGCAGCCCGTAGCCATGTGGCCACCATCGACTGGCCATGCCGCGCTGTCCCGCCGTCGAGCCTATAAAAGGAGAGCACCCCCAGTCGTTTGCAGCACACCACTCCACTCCCCCTCACCTCACTGATCGTCCCACACCTCTAGCCGGAGCACGGGGAGCAGCAGCTCGCCGGAATTGTACCGGAGCAGGCCGCCTCTGGAGGAGAAGGGCGCCGCTGATTGCGACCACCCCCGGAGCTGCCTTGACCGTCCCTGAGCTCGCCGTCGACCACCAGTCCATTTGCCCGCCTCGCCGTCGTCGCTGGAGTCCTGGTACGCCCCCTATGCACCCCCACTGAATCGCTAGGGTGAGAGCTCGCCGGCGACAGGTCCGTCGTCGACGACCATCCCCAGCCGATGATCCCCACTCTAATCCAACGTCCCACATTGCCCCGTACCGCTTCGCGCGTTATGAGCCGCTGACTGGTGGACCCCCCTGTCAGTTGAGCCCCACGCTGTAGAGTGACACTGGGCCGGCCCGTTAGCGTTTCCCGCGCGACCCAGTTAGTTTGAATTAGGATTTTTCTTTTTAGTTTAAACTTAGTTATGTCCCCTAGTTTGAAAATCAATTCTGAGAGATTTACAAATCCAAATGAAGTGATTCTAATTGTGTTGGAAAGCTATTGAAAAGATCTATCCAAGACCATTGGATATAATTCATTTAGAGTTATAGATCTCTCCTAGTAAAAATAATAAAATAGAAGCATTTGCACCTTGCAAATTTTTTATAAACTCAACCAAGTTAGCTTTTGAGTTGATTCCAACTCTCAAAAATCACATTTCATCATACCTATATGAATATGTAATAATATTAGGATTTACATGCAGTGACTTTGGACTAGTACCAAAATAATGCTATATAGGCATTTCTAGTCACTTTAAATCATTAAATAATGAACTTAAACCAAAATAGTTATGATCCAACCCTTAAATTACATTTCCACATGTTAGAATATGTGGTGATGACATGTGTCCACATGATCCCATATTTTAAGTGGTGAATATTAAATCTGAGTTAATTTTTCAATGAGTAGAATTACTTTTCTAAAATAAAAAGGAGGAAACTATGGAATAAAACTTGTGATGCTTGTGATGAGAATAAATCATCAATTGTGTGCCCTAGAGTACTAAATTAGACTAGTTAAGTATTGTTTGGTGATTGTGTACTCCGTATGTATTTATAGAAGATAGTACCGACCAAGCTTACGAGGAGGAGGAGTGCTACCAAGAAGAAGAAGAAGAAAACTTCAACCACTGCACCAACCAAGGCAAGCTATTGTTAGCAAGCTAGAATTAAGCTAGATGAATGAGCAAAGATGCCTTAGGCATGCTTTGGTCACACCACTTTGACTATTACTACCCCAAGTATTACCTTACAAGCTTTACTTCCTTTACTTTACACAAAGCCCCTTACTTGTTTTGAAGGTAGCAAAAAGAGTATAAAACTTGACCTATCTAGATAGCTTTAGATGTCATTCTATGGCATGAAATTGAACCCATCATCTTTCCACCTTAGTGAACACTCTTAACTTAGTAGTTTAGAGTAGATCAAAAACTTGAGTCACTTTAGATGGGAACACTTGGTGAAAATGAATTGTGAAAACCTTGGAATGATGAGTCATTCTATTGAGATGTTTTTACATGTGTTGAGAAACACAAATGGTTTATGAGGATGAAAATGTTGAGGCATGAGCCTTAGCCCTTTTATAAAAATGATGGTTGGATTCGGATGCGATACCATTCCAAATTTACCGTACAACCACACTACCTGAATTGGGTAAGGCTTAGCCGGAAGTTTATATGCATTAGTATTAGTTCCCTCGTGGGAGAGGTTTGAGCTGAGGCTACCTCTCGATGTTGTCCACCTATGTAGTGCCCAAGATGACAGATGGTCATGGTTGGGAGGCCATGCTCATATGAGAGGTGCTTATACTAGGGTGTGTAAAGGAAAGGTTATGTTTAATTATCTGCATACTAAGTATGATGATTCAGGGTTATCCCTGACAGATGTATCGAATCTTGTGGTGAAAGTGTACCACCTCTGCAGAGTGTCAAACTATTCGAATAGCCGTGTCCGCAGTTATGGATAGTTGGAATGGACATACTGTTTCGTTGTCAGATGTTTTGAAAACAACTTATGAAATGAATGATGAATCTTGACTTGACCACAACAGGGTTGTGCTTATGATAATAGCTTCCCAACTTAAGTGATTCTAGAACTTTATTTTATCTTTCTTTGCTTCAGAACTCAGCTTAGGTTTCAAACTTAACCTTATAGTTAATCTTAGATTTAGCACTTTAACTTAGTACTATACTACTTATTAGTGGTAGTTTGCGAGTACTTAAAGAGTACTCATGGCTTTTGTCCCTGGCTATTCTCATGGCCAGACTGTGAAGGAGACTACCAAGATGATGGCCAGCAGGACAGCTATGATAACTAGGACTATCTGCCTTCGTCAGCATTGCCTGTGCCCCTGAAGATGGACCCCACCGCTATGCTTTATATTTATTCCGCTGCTTGTTGTATTAAGACTAGATCATGAGATCCTTATTTGTGTGAGACCTTATGTATGGTTTGTAATGGATGATGTACTGTGATATCCAATCCGTTATGTCTCGCAAAAATGGTAATCCTGGGATTGTGAGGTATGGCATAACGGGCATCTGGGATTAATAATATGGGTGTTGACAAGTTGGTATCAGAGCCATCCTGACCATAGGAGACCCTAGTTAGAATGGACGTCCGAACAAAAACTTAGCTTCAAAACCAAAGTGAGTATTTACGAAAAAACTATCTCCTCTCTTATCCTTGGGAATTCTTGCTTTCTCAAAAATTCATGTTCCTCAAATTCTTACATTACTACTTAAAATTGGACACACTTGATCACTTCACTAATTTCCTCATCCTTAATTCTTGTAGATGGAGACTCAGTTCAGCAAGTTTTACCAGTTGGGAAACGGAGGTCGGCTGATCTTCGAGAGGGATCTGGATTCACTGTCAGACCGCATCCAGAGTTTCTTGGAGCTCAACTTCCAGGACCCCTAGGAGGAGACCTACAGTGGCTAGTCACCGCTGATCTTAGAGGAAGCATCGAAGCACCAACTTCCGGGAGAATTCAGTTCTCCGTGAGAGAGAACAACTGGCTAGATGGATTAGCCAGGGCAATGCATGAAGCTCTCACACGTCTATGTGCCCTCAGCGTCAACAAAATCCAAGGAACTCGTTTTGCTCACTATGCAAGACGTGACTTCATGGGAATGCCGATGGAGATGCCTAGTCACCCAGAGTTGAGGCGTCAAGTGGAGAATCTTGACTTCTTGCTGCACGACAGACAGCAGGAACTAGACAATGCCAGGGAGTTAGCCAACCAGAACCGTGCCATTGCCGACCAGAAGGCCCAGACTTTCGCACTGCTTGTCTAGGATCGCCAGTCTCTTTGCCGCCAGCGTGCCAAGAAGGATCGCACCATCGCCCGTCTTCGCAAGAAGGTGGCCGACCTCGAGAAGACCGTCAAGGAGTAGGAAGCTCAGCTTGCCACCAAGGAAGAAGAAGATGAGGGTGAAGACATCCAGGGAGACATGGATTCTTACCTCAGCAATGATGATGACTTTCTGGAGGAGGATGTTGTGGACTTCTACACTGACGATGAGGACTCCGACTTCATCGATGATGAGTAGATGCACTAGAGCACTGTCGTAGCATGAGATGTATCGGTTCCACTGTATCGTAGCTTGCAGAATGGTTCTTCAAACCATTTGTTTTCCTTTGTTTGTTGTGGTGTGTGTTGTATCGTGTGTTTGTTTGCATGAAGGAAGTGGAGTTAGTTGAAAAAACCTGAGTCTAACTCAAAGTTTTAGCTTTGAAACCAAAACCATGAACCTTAGAATTTCCCTCTTACCCCTATATCTATCTCAATCCTTAGATGACTCGTGGAAACCAAGGAGGGGGTAGCTCGTCGCAAGACCCAATGCTGCAGATCTTGCAGAATATCATCGAAGACCGTGAAGCAAGCAGGGCAGAACGCCAAGCCAACTTAGCAACACTACAGCAGATTGCCCAAATGGCTCTCAACAACCAAGGGCATGGAAATCAGGATCACCTTGGATCCAAACTCAAAAAAATTCAGAATACCAATCCCCCAATCTTCAACCAATCTGAAAACCCATTAGATGCTGATGACTGGTTGCAGAAGATGGAAAACAACCTAGAAGTTGCAGGAGTTGATGAAACCGAGAAAGTTCTCTTCGCCACCCACTATCTGGCGGGAGATGCAAGAGCTTGGTGGACTAGTATCCACAATATGAACCATGTCCAGGTTATGACATGTGAAGCATTCAAAGTCAAGTTCAGCCGCACCCACGTGCCACAGGGTCTAGTCAACCGAATGAGAGATGAGTTCCATGAATTGAAGCAAGGAAGAATGATTGTGGTGGAGTACCGTGACAGATTCCTGTCACTTGCCAGATATGCACCTGATGAGATCAACACGGAGGCCAAGAAGAAGGAGAGATTCTTGAATGGACTGCATGATGAGATGTAGACTGTCCTCGTCAACATCCGTTTTCAGGATCTCGAAGAGCTAGTCGACTCTGCCATTCAGATGGAAGGGAAGATTAATCAGGCAAACGACAACCGCAAACATCGTATGATGCACCAATCAGGATCCAGCAGTCACCAGAAGTACCATCCCAACCCCTCACCAGGATATGCACCAAGGAACAACCGACCCCCAATGTCTCGTCCAAGCTACCCCAACCGTAGCGGAGGAAATGTGAAGTCCGGAGGAAACCATCACAACTCCGGCAACGCCAACAATTTCAACCGTGCACATCCCAAGAGCAACAACAACAACACTGCACCCCGAACTGGCAGCAATGCTGTGCTTGTCGCAGCCAAGGACAAGTCCCAGATCACCTGTTTTGAGTGTGGAGTGAAGGGTCACTACTCCAATGAATGTCCCAAGAAGACTGCCGCCAATGCCACTATGAATGCCCCAGCTCAACTGCAGTGTCGTGTTCAACCAGGAAGAAGGTTTGCCCCAGGGAACCCTCACAACCGCAACGTCGTCTCTTCCACATGAACGCAGAAGAAGTCCAAGAAGCACCAGATGTAGTGCTGGGTATGTTTTCTGTCAACTCAGTATTAGCAAGAGTATTGTTTGATTCGCGAGCATCGCATTCATTTGTCACCGAAGAATTTGCATGCACTAGTAAGATTCACCCAACCAACCTGAAGCATGTCATGATAGTTCAAATCCCCGGTTCAACTACAAAAGCTAGAAAAATTTGCAAACCTGTGCCTATCAGAATACATGGGATAGATTTTTATGCCAACCTAGTAGTACTTGGAACCAAAGGATTGGAAGTAGTACTAGGTATGGACTGGATGTCAAGGCATAAAGGACTGATAGACTGTGCTAAGAAAGCCATCACCATGACCAGTAGTTCTGGAGTAATAGTAGAACATATCTCTGAAACCTTACCCCGTCAATTCAAATGCAACAAGAGTCTAGCCCTACCCACCATAGAACAGGTCAGAGTAGTCTGTGAATACCCCGACGTATTCCCAGATGAATTGCCAGGTATTCCCCCGGATAGGGATATTGAGTTCATTATCGAACTAATCCCTGGAACCGGACCCATAGCCCAGAGACCCTATAGCATGAGCCCCTCAGAGTTAGTTGAGTTGAAGAAGCAGTTAGATGCCATGTTAGCAACAGGCTTGATTCAGCCAAGCGCATCGCCATGGAGATCACCAGTGTTATTCGTCGAGAAGAAAGATGGAGGCAATCGTCTGTGTACAGATTACAGAAAGTTGAATGACGGCACCATCAAGAACAAGTACCCCTTGCCAAAGATAGAGGATCTATTTGATCAGTTGACTGGAGCCCAGGTATTCTCAAAGATTGATCTTAGGACTAGTTATCACCAACTTAAGATTCGTGCAACGGATATTCTGAAGACCGCCTTTACTACTCCCTATGGTTTATATGAGTATACGATTATGTATTTTGGATTAACCAATGCCCCTGCTTATTTCATGAACCTCATGAATAATATCTTTATGAATTTCCTAGATAAGTTTGTAGTTGTATTTATCAACGACATCCTTCTCTACTCCAAGTCAGAAGAAGAGCATGAGCAACATCTGAGAATCATCCTAGAAACCCTGAGAGAGCATCCGTTATATGCCAAGTTCAGCAAGTGTGAGTGTTGGCTGAAAGAAGTAGGATTCCTAGGACATATTGTGTCTGCTGGAGGAGTCTCTGTTGATCCCGCCAAGATCAAAGATGTCGAAGAATGGGAAGCCCCAACCACTCAAACCCAAGTCCGTGCATTTCTCAGATTAGCGGGATACTACAGCAAGTTCGTAGAAGGATTCTCGAGCATCGCTAGACCCATGACCCAATTGTTGAAGAAGGACAAGAAGTTTGAATGGATAGACAAGTGTGAAGCCAGTTTCCAGGAGCTGAAGAAGAGATTGATATCAGCCCCAATATTGATCATGCCAGATATCAAGAAGCCATTTGATGTATATTGTGATGCATCCAAGATTGGTATCGGATGTGTATTGATGCAAGAAGGAAAAGTCATCGCTTATCTGTCTCGACAGCTGAAGCAGCATGAGCAGAACTATCCGACCCATGATCTTGAATTAGCAGCCGTAGTGCTGGCATTGAAGACATGGCGTCATTATCTGATGGGTAATCGCTGTGAGATTTACTCAGATCATAAGAGCTTGAAGTATATTTTCACTCAGATCATAAGAGATGGATAGAGTTAATCAAGGATTATGACCTTGACATTCACTATCACCCCGGCAAAGCCAATGTGGTAGCGGATGCTCTTAGCAGATTGCCGTGTAGGCTAAACACCATGATCAAGGAGAAGCAACCAGGTTTGTATGAGGAGTTGGAGCAGTTTAGGACTGAATTGGTTAGTAAAGGATTCTTAGCTAGCATTGAACTTCAACCCACTTTGATTAGCCAAATCAAGGAAGCCCAAAAGGGGAATGAAAGTATCGACGGTATCAAACGTCGTATTGGTACAGGAAAGGTACCTAGATTCACAAAAGACGAAGAAGGAGTACTGTGGTACAAAGGACGTATATGTGTGCCAGCAGATTCGGAACTGAAGCAAGTTATCATGAAGGAAGCTCATGATACTCTTTATTCTATCCACCCCGGAGGAACGAAGATGTATCAGGATTTAAAAGAGCAATTCTGGTGGCACAAGATGAAGAGAGAAATCGGAAGCTACATCGCCAAGTGTGACATCTGTCAAAGAGTCAAAGCAGAACATCAGAGACCTGCAGGGCTGTTGCAACCATTGCAGATTCCGGAATGGAAATGGGATTCCGTCGGAATGGACTTTATCACCGGTTTGCCTACTTCTAGTAGGGGAAATGACTCAATCTAGGTCATAGTTGATAGACTGTCCAAGGTAGCCCACTTCATACCTGTCAAGACTACCTACCAGAGTGTGAAACTAGCAGAACTGTACATTGCTAGGATTGTTAGTCTGCATGGAACCCCCAAGACCATAGTATCAGATCGAGGAACCCAGTTTACCTCGAGATTTTGGTAGAAAGTTCAGGAAGGATTGGGAACCAAGTTGAACTTCAGCACTGCGTATCACCCGCAAACAGATGGACAGACTGAGAGAGTCAACCAGATCTTAGAGGATATGCTTAGAGCTTGTGTGTTGGAATATGGATCAAAATGGGAAGACTGCCTGCCTTTCGCAGAATTCTCATATAACAACAGTTATCAAGCTAGTTTGCAAATGGCACCATTTGAGTTCCTATACGGAAGGAAGTGTCGTACCCCTTTGAATTGGTCGCAAGTAGGAGAGAATCAGATTTTTGGACCCGACATTCTCCGAGAAGCCGAAGAGAAGGTTCACAAAGTCCGTGAGCACCTCAAGACCGCCCAATCCAGACAGAAGAGTTATGCTGACAAGAGAAGGAGACACCTGACTTTCAATGTTGGAGATTTTGTATATCTCAAGGTTTCACCATTGAAGGGAACTCAACGCTTTAGTCTGATAGGAAAGTTAGCCCCTAGATATATCGGGCCCTTCAAGATTCTGAACCTTCGAGAAGAAGTATCGTATCAACTAGAACTGCCTAAAGAGATGTCAGCCATCCATAATGTGTTCCATATCTCGTTACTTCGCAAATGCCTAGAAGTGCCGGAGAAGACTGAAGTTTTCAAGAACATCGATCACAGAGCTGTGGATATCAACAAGGACCTGACATATCGTGAAGTGCCTATCCGTATCTTAGAAGAAGCTTACTGAACCACCAGGACCAGGATTATCAAATTTCTCAAGATTCAGTGGAGCAACCATACCGAGGAGGAAGCCACTTGGGAGCGCGAAGATTACATTAGGACAGAGTTCCCAGATCTCTTTAGTTCCTAGTTTTATTTGTAAATCTTGGGACGAGATTTTGTTTAAGGGGGGAAGGTTTGTAACATCCCAAAACTTTAATCCAAATCATCAAAATTAGGGTTAACAAAAAACTTTTCCAATCAAAAATATGAAAGCATTCATATGTGTGTGCATGTAAATTAGGAGTTGATTTGAATTGCCATGATTAAGTGATCCATTTCTTGTAAAATGATCTTTATGTGAAATAAACATCATCTAAATCATTCCCAAACTTTTCCCAAAGAAAAACAACTCAAAATGAATAATTGAAGTGAATGGTCATTTTGGCCAAATTAACTATCATGCCTACTTTGGCTATTCCTAGTAATCAAAACCTAACAGAAACATTTGTGGATCTTTACACCCCTTGTTAGTACACATAATAAGGTACCAAGGCCCACCTTGTGATCTGCTAAAAACAATCAAATACTAATTTTAAATGATAGTTTAAAATTGAATCTATTTCATATGGGAAGATCCCACTATTTCAAAAACCACTCAAACAAGTTCAATTTTCAAAACCCTTGCAACCATAGACTACCTAGTACTAGTGGAGCTCACTCAAAATTTTTGAACCCAAAATTCAAAAGTAAAGTTCATGCGGCCATTTCATCAAACACTTGGCAGGCAGAATTCAAACAAAACAAATTTCACTATTTTAAATAGTGTTCTGGCCAAACTTGTCTCCCATTTGACCCCCATTTTCTCCCATTGTCTCCTAATGATCTAATCATGCAATTACACCCCACTCCCCTACCCCCTAGTGACCTTGCCTTGCCATGCCGAGCCCCACCTCGCCGGCCAACTTGGTCGCCGCCGCAGCAGACCACCTCCCCCTCTCTCTCCATGTCCAGCAGCTAGCCAGCACCTCACCGCCGCCCACTGTCCCCTCCCCGAGCCAGGTCAAGTCGTGGACCACCGAGAAAACCCCGCGCCCAGTGCCACCGCGCCATGCCGAGCACGCGCCAGAGCGCCGCACCCGGCACGCGTGCACAAGCCGCCGCTCGACCCGCAGCCCGCGCCCACCGCGTCGCCACGACCCAGGGAGCACGCCAGACACCCCCATTCGCCGTCCAACGCACCATAGCCACCGCCCGCCATCAAAACCGCCGCCTCTGCCGCTCAGAGCGCCAGCTCCACCCGACCACATACCACCGCCCCTAAGCCCGCATTAAAGCCTTAGAGCACCTCCAGGAGACCGCGCATCAATCGCCGCCAGTAGCCATGCCGCTAGCAGCCTGTAGCCATGTCGCCACCGTCGACTGGCCATGCCGCGTTGTCCCGCCGTCGAGCCTATAAAAGGAGAGCACCCCCAGCCGTTTGCAGCACACCACTCCACTCCCCCTCACCTCACTGATCGTCCCACACCTCTAGCCAGAGCACGGGGAGCAGCAGCTTGCCGGAATTGTACCGGAGCAGGCCGCCTCTGGAGGAGAAGGGCGCCGCTGATTGCGACCACCCCCAGAGCTGCCTTGACCGTCCCTGAGCTTGCCGTCGACCACTAGTCTGTTTGCCCGCCTCGTCGTTGTCGCTGGAGCCCTGGTACGCCCCCTATGCACCCCCACTGAGCCGCTAGGGTTAGAGCTCGCCGGCGACAGGTCCGTCGTCGACGACAATCCCAGCCGATGATCCCCACTCTAATCCAACGTCCCACATTGCCCCGTACCGCTTCGCGCGTTATGAGCCGCTGACTGGTGGACCCCCCTGTCAGTTGAGCCCCGCGCTGCGAAGTGACACTGGGCCGGCCCGTTAGCGTTTCCCGTGCGACCAAGTTAGTTTGAATTAGGATTTTTCTTTTTAGTTTAAACTTAGTTCTGTCCCCTAGTTTGAAAATCAATTCTGAGAGATTTACAAATACAAATGAAGTGATTCCAATTGTGTTGGAAAGCTACTGAAAAGATCTATCCAAGACCATTGGATTTAATTCATTTAGAGTTATAGATCTCTCCTAGTAAAAATAATAAAATAGAAGCATTTGTACCTTGCAACATTTTTATAAAATCAACCAAGTTAGCTTTTGAGTTGATTCCAACTCTCAAAAATCACATTTCATCATACCTATCTGAATATGTAATAATATTAGGATTTACATGCAGTGACTTTAGACTAGTACCAAAATAATGCTATATAGGCATTTCTAGTCACTTTAAATCATTAAATAATGAACTTAAACCAAAATAGTTATGATCCAACCCTTAAATTACATTCCCAGATGTTAGAATATGTGGTGATGACATGTGTCCACATGATCCCATATTTTAATTGGTGAATATTAAATCTTAGTTAATTTTTCAATGAGTAGAAATTACTTTTCTAAAATAAAAAGGAGGAAACTATGGAATAAAACTTGTGATGCTTGTGATGAGAATAGATCATAAATTGTGTGCCTTAGAGTACTAAATTAGACTAGTTAAGTATTGTTTGGTGATTGTGTACTCCGTATGTATTTATAGAAGATAGTACCGACCAAGCTTATGAGGAGGAGGAGTGCTACCAAGAAGAAGAAGAAAACTTCAACCACTGCACCAACCAAGGTAAGCTATTGTTAGCAAGCTAGAATTAAGCTAGATGAATGAGCAAAGATTCCTTAGGCATGCTTTGGTCACACCACTTTGACTATTACTACCCCAAGTATTACCTTATAAGCTTTACTTCCTTTACTTTACACAAAGCCCCTTACTTGTTTTGAAGGTAGCATAAAGAGTATAAAACTTGACCTATCTAGATAGCTTTAGATGTGATTCTATGGGATGAGATTGAACCCATCATCTTTCCACCTTAGTGAACACTCTTAACTTAGTAGTTTAGAGTAGATCAAAAACTTGAGTCATTTCATATGGGAACACTTGGTGAAAATGAATTGTGAAAACCTTGGAATGATTAGTCATTCTATTGAGATGTTTTGACATGTGTTGAGAAACACAAATGGTTTATGAGGATGAAAATCTTGAGCCATGAGCCTTAGCCCTTTTATAAAACTGATGGTTGGATTCGGATGCGATACCATTCCAAATTTACCGTACAACCACACTACCTGAATTGGGTAAGGCTTAGCCGGAAGTTTATATGCATTAGTATTAGTTCCCTTGCGGGAGAGGTTTGAGCTGAGGCTACCTCTCGATGTTGTCCACCTATGTAGTGCCCAAGATGACAGATGGTCATGGTTGGGAGGCCATGCTCATAGGAGAGGTGCTTATACTAGGGTGTGTAAAGGAAAGGTTATGTTTGATTATCTGCATACTAAGTATGATGATTCAGGGTTATCCCTGACAGATGTATCGAATCTTGTGGTGAAAGTGTACCACCTCTGCAGAGTGTCAAACTATTCGAATAGCCGTGTCCGCGGTTATGGATAGTTGGAATGGCCATACTGTTTCGTTGTCAGATGTTTTAAAAACAACTTATGAAATGAATGATGAATCTTGACTTGACCACAACAGGGTTGTGCTTATGATAATAGCTTCCCAACTTAAGTGATTCTAGAACTTTATTTTATCTTTCTTTGCTTCAGAACTCAGCTTAGGTTTCAAACTTAACCTTATAGTTAATCTTAGATTTAGCACTTTAACTTAGTACTATACTACTTGTTAGTGGTAGTTTGCGAGTACTTAAAGAGTACTCATGGCTTTTGTCCCTGGCTATTCTCATGGCCAGACTATGAAGGAGACTACCAAGATGATGGCCAGTAGGACGGCTATGATAACTAGGACTATCTGCCTTCGTCAGCATTGCCCGTGCCCCTGAAGATGGACCCCACCGCTACACTTTATATTTATTCCGCTGCTTGTTGTATTAAGACTGGATCATGAGATCCTTATTTGTGTAAGACCTTATGTATGGTTTGTAATGGATGATGTACTGTGATATTCAATCCGTTATGTATCGCAAAAATGGTAATCCTGGTATTGCGAGGTATGGCATAACGGGCATCTGGGACTAAAAATCCGGTTGTTGACAGGGGCGTTGCTTTGTGATATGGTTGTGGCAAAGGTAAAGTGATTACCTTTTGTTACGTAGTAGTAGATAGTCACGGAGGTGACGGACTACCACGCCGGAATGACACCGGTACCCTGGTGTCTATGGTGCCGGAACCCTGGCACCGAAACCCGGTGACGGTGGATGGAGATCACGACGTGAAGGTGTAGGGGTTCGTAGCATGGAAAACAAAAATTTTCTATCGCATACAAACAAACAAGCCAAGATCTATCTACTAGATTGTAGCAACGAGTCGATGGAATAACTCAC
This sequence comes from Avena sativa, assembly GCA_916181665.1. NCBI lineage: Eukaryota > Viridiplantae > Streptophyta > Magnoliopsida > Poales > Poaceae > Avena > Avena sativa. The sequence goes on along the minus strand of OV702290.1, from coordinate 359,399,071 downwards.
CCTCGAAGATTCCAAAGTGTTTAACGAGAGCAGATTCTCGTGGGTGATGTAGTCGTACTCTTTCCGATCTCAAGATCGCGTAGACGATCCTTCCGGCGCCGCGTTCCCGCAGCGCTCCCGCAGTCGGTCACACGTTCGGTACTCGACGAAGACCTTCCTCTCCCTTGTTCCAGCAGGCAGCGGAGGTTGTAGCACTCTCCTCGCGATTCCGGCAGCACAACGGCGTGGTACCGGAGGTAGAGGGGAGATCCCGCAGGGCTTCGCCTTAAGCCGGTGCGAGTATGGTGGAGCTTATGAGAGAGGCTATTAGTGGTCTAGTAATTAGACACACCAATTAGAGGGCTCTAAACCAATTAGAAGGCTCTAAACCGAAACAGCTCTAAACCGGGGTCTAGGTCTAGTTTCTAGTTTAGAGGATAGGAACTTGTGTGTCTTGGGAGGGGAGCCCTGCCCCTCCCTTTATAGGTGGGAGGGCTGGCGCGCTAGGGGAGGGAGGGAGTCCCTCCCCAACTCGGCCTAGGGCTGGCCGCCGGCTTGGGGACTCCTTCCCCAAGTCGGTCTCCTCTTCTCCTCCTCTTCCCACTTTCCAAAACTGGCAGTTTGACTTTCAAACTAGCCGTTTGACTTTTCCAATTTAGGAATTAAATAAACCCTTTATTTTGGACAGCGAGAACACTTAGTACATGATGCAATCATTCCATCTTGCAATGACACATTCATGTACCCCTTCCCCCCCCGGAGTGCCGGACATTCCGGGACCTTCTAGAATGTTCCCGATGAAAACACCGGAACCATTCCCCAACTCCGAAATGGGACTTTCCTTATATGAATCTTATTCTCCGGACCATTCCGGATCACCTCGTGATATCCCGGATCCCATCCGAGACTCCGAACAACATTCGGTCTCTTTCTCATAATACCATAACTACTCAAACAACGTCGAATCCTTAAGTGTGTCTCCCTACGGTTCGTGAATTATGCGGACATGATCGAGACACTTCTCCGAACAATAACCAATAGAGGAATCTGGAAATTCATATGGCTCCCACATATTTCTACGATTACTTTGCGATCGAATGAACCACTTACATACGATACCAATTTCCCTTTGTCTCACGATATGTTACTTATCCGAGGTCATGATCGTCGGTATCTCTGCATACCTAGTTCAACCTCGTTACTGATAAGTACTCTTTTCTCGTTCCCGTGATATGTGATCCCTTGTGACCAAGTCACATGCTTGCAAGCTAATTGGATGACATTTCACCGAGAGGGCCCAGAGAATATCTATCCGTCATGTGGATGGACAAATCCCACTCTTGATCCATGTGTTTCAACCAATACTTTCCGAACACCCAATGCCACTTTTATAGCCACCCTGTTACGGTGTGGTGTTTGATGACATCAAAGCATCCATCCAGTAAAGGCAATATGCATGATCTCATGGTCGAAGGAATTAGGTTACTATGTATCAGAAAGCATATAGCAATTGAACTATTGAAATGACTTGATCTTTATGCTACGCTTGTCTATAGGAGTATGTCCACCATATCATTCTCCTAACGATATGATCTTGTTGTTGATAACATCTCAATGTTCATGACAAAGAAACCACATCATCAATCAACCAACAAGCTAGTGAAGTATAGAGGCCATACTAGGGACTTCAAATTAAGTTTACAAATCACACAAGTATTAATGGTTTCCTTGTTAATACTATTATAGCATGAATGTAAACATTTATCATAAACACAAAGATATATAATAATAACTACATTTATTATTACCTCTAGGGCATATCTCCAACAGTCTCCCACTTGCACTAGAGTCATCTAATCTAGATTACATGGTAATATACCGAACACCCATGGCAGTTTGGTGTTGGTCATGTTTTGCCCTCGGGAGAGGTTTAGTCAACGGATCCGCCACATTCAGATCTGTGTGTACTTTGCAAATCTTTATATCCCCATCCTGGATATGTTCTCGAATAGCGTGGAAACGCAGCTTGATATGCTTCAGCTTCTTGTGTGACCTTGGTTCTTGCGCATTGGCTATGGCGCCCATGTTATCACAGTAGATAGACATTGGGTCCAGCGCACTTGGAACCACACCCAGCTCTGTAATGAACTCTTTCATCCATATCGCTTCTTGTGAAGCCTCCGAAGCAGCCATGTATTCCGATTCAGTTGAAGATCTCGCCACAACGCTTTGCTTTGCACTCCTCCAGCTAACTGCTGCACCATTCAAAATAAATACGTATCCAGATTGTGATTTAGAATCATCCGGATCGGTGTTCCAACTAGCATCGGTGTAACCATTAACAACGAGCTGTTCATCACCTCCATAAGAAAGAACCATATCCTTAGTTCTTCTCAAGTACTTAAGGATGTTTTTGACCGCTGTCCAATGATCCACTCCTGGATCACTTTGATATCTGCTAGTTAGACTAACAGCATATGCGATGTCGGGTCTAGTACATAGCATGGCATACATTAGAGATCCTATGGCTGAGGCATAGGGAGTCTTACTCATCTTTTCTCTATCTTCTGCCGATGTCGGACTTTGAGTTTTACTCAAGGTCGTATTGGGCAACATGGGCAAGAACCCTTTCTTGCTATCTTCCATTCCAAACCTCTTTAGAACTTTGTCCAAATATGTACTTTGTGACAATGATATTTGGCGTTTCGATCTATCTCTATAAATCTTTATGCCTAATATGTAAGCTGCTTCGCCAAGATCCTTCATTGAAAAACTATTATTCAAATATTCCTTGACACTATTAAGAAGGTCTACATCATTCCCAATCAACAATATGTCATCCACATACAGTATTAAGAATGCTACAGAGCTCCCACTCACTTTCTTGTAAATACAAGCTTCTCCATAAGTTTGTATAAAACCAAAACTTTTGATTACCTTATCAAAATGTTGATTCCAACTTCGGGATGCTTGCTTCAATCCATAGATGGACCGTTGAAGCTTGCATACCTTGTTAGCATCTTTAGGATCGACAAAACCTTTGGGTTGTATCATATACAACTCTTCATCAATGTCTCCATTGAGGAATGCTGTTTTGACATCCATCTGCCATATCTCATAATCATAATATGCAGCGATTGCTAACATAATCCTCACAGACTTTAGCTTCGCTACCGGTGAGAAAGTCTCATCGTAGTCAACTCCTTGAATTTGTCGAAACCCTTTTGCGACAAGTCGAGCTTTTATAGACAGTAACATTACCATCAGCATCTGTTTTCTTCTTGAAAATCCATTTGTTCTCGACAGCCTTCCGGCCATCCGGTAAGTCCACCAAAGTCCATACTTGGTTTTCGTACATGGATCCAATCTCGGATTTCATGGCTTCTTGCCATTTATTGGAATCTGGGCTCATCATCGCTTCCTCATATGTCTCGGGGTTATCGGTGTTGTCCACCAACATGACATTCATAACGGAATCATACCAATCTGGAGTGGTACGAGTTCTCGTTGACCTCCGAGGCTCTGTAGTAACTTCAACCGAAGTTTCATGATCACCATCATTAGCTTCCTCTCTTATTGGTGCAGGCACCACAGGAACTTCTTCCGGTGCTGCGCTACTCGCAATTTCGAGAGAAGGTTCGACAACCTCGTCGAGTTCTACTTTCCTTCCAGTCACTTCTTTCGAGAGAAATTCCTTCTCTAGAAAGGATCCATTCTTAGCAACGAAGATTTTGCCTTCGGATCTATGATAGAAGGTATACCCAACAGTTTCCTTCGGGTATCCTATGAAGACGCATTTTTCCGCTTTGGGTTCAAGCTTGTCCGGCTGTAACTTCTTTACATAGGCTTCGCATCCCCAAACTTTAAGGAACGACAATTTAGGTTTCTTCCCAAACCATAATTCATACGGTGTCGTTTCAACGGATTTAGACGGTGCCCTATTTAAAGTGAATGCGGCTGTTTCTAATGCATAACCCCAAAATGATAGTGGCAAATCTGTAAGTGACATCATAGAACGAACCATATCTAAGAGAGTTCGATTACGACGTTCAGACACACCATTACGCTGTGGTGTTCCCGGCGGTGTCAACTGCGAAAGTATTCCACATTTCTTCAAATGCTCGCCAAACTCGTAACTTAGATATTCACCTCCACGATCAGATCGTAGAAATTTAATCTTCTTGTTACGTTGATTCTCTACCTCACTTTGAAACTCCTTAAACTTCTCGAAAGTTTCGGACTTATGTTTCATAAAATAGATATACCCATATCTACTCAAGTCATCCGTGAAGGTAAGAACATAACGATAACCACTGCGCGATGCTACACTCATTGGACCACACACATCGGTATGTATGATTTCCAATAAGTCTGTAGCTCGCTCCATCATACCAGAAAATGGAGTCTTAGTCATTTTACCCATCAGACATGCTTCGCATCTTTCAAGTGATTCAAAATCAAGTGATTCAAGAAGTCCATCGGAATGGAGTTTCTTCATACGCTTCACTCCAATGTGACCAAGACGACAGTGCCACATATAGGTCAAATTATCGCTTGATTTCAAACGTTTAGCCTCAATGTTATTAATATGTGTATTTCTACTATCGAGATTCAATATGAATAGACCATCTATCAAAGGTGCATGTGCATAAAACATATTACTCATATAAATCGAACAACCATTATTCTCGGATTTAAACAAGTAACCGTCTCGCAATAAACAAGATCCCGATATAATGTTCATGCTCAACGCAGGCACCAAATAACAATTATTTAAGTATAAAACTAATCCCGATGGTAGATGAAGAGGTAGTGTGCCGACCGCGATCACATCAACCTTTGATCCGTTTCCCACGCGCATCGTCACCTCGTTCTTCACTAGCTTCCGTTTATTCTGCAGCTCCTGTTTCGAGTTACAAATATGAGCAACCGAACCAGTATCAAATACCCAGGCACTACTACGAGTACTAGTGAGATACACATCAATAACATGTATATCAGATATACCTTTCTTCTTGATGTTGCCGTTCTTCAAATCCGCCAAGTACCTTGGGCAATTCCGCTTCCAGTGACCTTCTCCCTTGCAGTAAAAGCACTCAGTATCAGGCTTGGGTCCAGCCTTGGTCCTCTTCGTCGGCGTGGTAACTTTCTTACCACCCTTCTTGAAGTGTCCCTTCTGCTTAGACTTGCCTTTCTTGAATTTGGTGGTCTTATTGACCATCAACACTTGGTGCTCTTTCTTGATCTCCACTTCTGCAGATTTTAACATAGCAAATAGTTCTGGCAACTCTTTGTTCATGTTCTGCATGTTGTAGTTCATCACAAAGTTCTTGTAACTTGGTGGTAGTGATTGGAGGATGCGGTAAACTCCCAAAGTATTAGGAATCACTATACCCAAACTTTGAAGTTTATTTGCGTGCCCAGACATTTTAAGCACATGCTCACTGACGGAGCTACCCTCTTCCATCTTGCAGTTAAAGAACTTTTCAGAAGCTTCATAACTTTCAATTGCCGCATGAGTCTCAAAGATTAATTTGAGATCCTCGACAATATCATATGGATCTGACTCTTCAAACCTTTTCTGAAGCTCCGATTCTAAACCATACAAGATAGCACACTGAACTATGGAGTACTGATTCTTCCGAGCGAGGTAAACATTCTTTACTTCATCGGTAGCATCAGCTGCAGGTGGGTCACCTAGCGGTGCATCCAGCACATAGGTCAAATTACCAGCTGTGAGGACAATCCTCAAATTGCGGAACCAATCCGCGAAGTTGCTTCCATTGTTTTTCAACTTTTCTTTCTCTAGGAGCGCATTAAAATTGATGGTAGGGGCTGCCATTGATCTACAACATATTTGCAATAGTTTAGACTAAGTTTATGACAAATTGAGTTCAAATTAATTAATGAAATTAAACTAGGTGAACTCCCACTCAAAACAACATCCCTCACATTGTTTTAGTGATCACACGAACCAAATCCACTACATCAACACCGATCATCACGAGAGCTGATATAGTTTTAATGGCGAACAATCATCATGTTCATCATATCTACTATATGATTCATGCTTTGCCTTTTGGCGATCCGTGTTCCTGAGGCCATGTCTGTACATGCTAGGCTCGTCAAGATCAAACCTTAGCTTCCGCATAAGCAAATCTGGCTTGCTTACGTTGTAGTCACCCGCGGAATCAAAGACACCCGATCATCACGTGGTGCTTCGAAGCAGCAAGCTTTGGCAACGGTGCATACTAAGGGTGAACACTTTTAGAACTTGAAATTTATGTGCATGAGGGATCATCTTATAATGCTACCGTCGTCTACTAAGCAATACAAGATGCATAAAGGATTAACATCACATGCAATTCATAATATGTGATATGATATGGCCTTTCTTCTTTGTGCTTCCGATCTCCATCTTCAAGCACGAACATGATCTCCATCATCACCGGCATAGCATCAAGGTCAATGACGCTTCTTCATGGTTGTCGTCCGCCAACTTCAACTATTACAACTATTTTGAATAGACACGCAGGCCTTAACAGAAATTAAAGACAACCATATGGCTCCTGCCGGTTGCCAACTTACAATAAGGATCATTGCATACATCAAATATAATCACAATCATGGCCATATCACATCACTGCACACCCCTGCAAAACAAAGTTAGACGCTTCTACTTTCTTTGCATATTTTACGTGGTTTGGGGCTTTCCATAAGTGTCGTTCTAACTTACGAACAAGAACCACAACATTGATACTAGCATTGTTGATCACCCGTTGTAAATTGGATCTTTACTATGCTAGGAGAAACAGGCACCCGCAAAGCCACTTATGCAAAACGAGTTGCATGTCAAGCGTGGAGCAAGTCTCATGAACGATGTCATGTAAGGTTAGCCCGGGCCGCTTCATCCCAACATACCGCAAGATGCAAAGTACACAAAAAGCAATCTACAATAAAAGCATCAACGCCCACAATGACCATTGTGTTCTACTCGTGCAACAGATCTACATATAGACACGGCTCTGATACCACTGTAGGGGTTCGTAGCATGGAAAACAAAAATTTTCTATCGCATACAAACAAACAAGCCAAGATCTATCTACTAGATTGTAGCAACGAGTCGATGGAATAACTCACCCTCGAAGATTCCAAAGTGTTTAACGAGAGCAGATTCTCGTGGGTGATGTAGTCGTACTCTTTCCGATCTCAAGATCGCGTAGACGATCCTTCCGGCGCCGCGTTCCCGCAGCGCTCCCGCAGTCGGTCACACGTTCGGTACTCGACGAAGACCTTCCTCTCCCTTGTTCCAGCAGGCAGCGGAGGTTGTAGCACTCTCCTCGCGATTCCGGCAGCACAACGGCGTGGTACCGGAGGTAGAGGGGAGATCCCGCAGGGCTTCGCCTTAAGCCGGTGCGAGTATGGTGGAGCTTATGAGAGAGGCTATTAGTGGTCTAGTAATTAGACACACCAATTAGAGGGCTCTAAACCAATTAGAAGGCTCTAAACCGAAACAGCTCTAAACCGGGGTCTAGGTCTAGTTTCTAGTTTAGAGGATAGGAACTTGTGTGTCTTGGGAGGGGAGCCCTGCCCCTCCCTTTATAGGTGGGAGGGCTGGCGCGCTAGGGGAGGGAGGGAGTCCCTCCCCAACTCGGCCTAGGGCTGGCCGCCGGCTTGGGGACTCCTTCCCCAAGTCGGTCTCCTCTTCTCCTCCTCTTCCCACTTTCCAAAACTGGCAGTTTGACTTTCAAACTAGCCGTTTGACTTTTCCAATTTAGGAATTAAATAAACCCTTTATTTTGGACAGCGAGAACACTTAGTACATGATGCAATCATTCCATCTTGCAATGACACATTCATGTACCCCTTCCCCCCCCGGAGTGCCGGACATTCCGGGACCTTCTAGAATGTTCCCGATGAAAACACCGGAACCATTCCCCAACTCCGAAATGGGACTTTCCTTATATGAATCTTATTCTCCGGACCATTCCGGATCACCTCGTGATATCCCGGATCCCATCCGAGACTCCGAACAACATTCGGTCTCTTTCTCATAATACCATAACTACTCAAACAACGTCGAATCCTTAAGTGTGTCTCCCTACGGTTCGTGAATTATGCGGACATGATCGAGACACTTCTCCGAACAATAACCAATAGAGGAATCTGGAAATTCATATGGCTCCCACATATTTCTACGATTACTTTGCGATCGAATGAACCACTTACATACGATACCAATTTCCCTTTGTCTCACGATATGTTACTTATCCGAGGTCATGATCGTCGGTATCTCTGCATACCTAGTTCAACCTCGTTACTGATAAGTACTCTTTTCTCGTTCCCGTGATATGTGATCCCTTGTGACCAAGTCACATGCTTGCAAGCTAATTGGATGACATTTCACCGAGAGGGCCCAGAGAATATCTATCCGTCATGTGGATGGACAAATCCCACTCTTGATCCATGTGTTTCAACCAATACTTTCCGAACACCCAATGCCACTTTTATAGCCACCCTGTTACGGTGTGGTGTTTGATGACATCAAAGCATCCATCCAGTAAAGGCAATATGCATGATCTCATGGTCGAAGGAATTAGGTTACTATGTATCAGAAAGCATATAGCAATTGAACTATTGAAATGACTTGATCTTTATGCTACGCTTGTCTATAGGAGTATGTCCACCATATCATTCTCCTAACGATATGATCTTGTTGTTGATAACATCTCAATGTTCATGACAAAGAAACCACATCATCAATCAACCAACAAGCTAGTGAAGTATAGAGGCCATACTAGGGACTTCAAATTAAGTTTACAAATCACACAAGTATTAATGGTTTCCTTGTTAATACTATTATAGCATGAATGTAAACATTTATCATAAACACAAAGATATATAATAATAACTACATTTATTATTACCTCTAGGGCATATCTCCAACAGAAGGACCATATCACATAGCATTTACATTCAATGTTATTGTTTGTATGTCTTATTGTGTGCTAGTATTAGATACTCGACGATGGCCTAATAAGATGATCCCTATTAAAATTACCAACGATTGTGTTCCCCCTTAGTGTGCACCACCAAGAAAGTTCTTCGGTATGAGGCGATCCACGGTTACAGGCCTAGGTGTCAGACATATCTACGTTCACATACAGTGGGTGTAAGCCATGTTGCACAGCGAATACACTAAGGTTGAGTTGGCGAGTCTAGCATGTACAGACATGGCCTCGGAACACGGATGGTCCAAAGATCGAGCACGAGTCGCATGAATGATGTGACCGACATTTTGCTTCCACCCTTGAACCCACATTGATGGCCGTGATGATCGGGGGAGATGTGGCTAATAGGGGTCGTGTTATCACTAGGAACCCCTTTGGGGATAGGTGTTTCTGAGTGGAGTTATTACTAACTCATTTAATTATAAACTTAGTCTAAATTCCTTTTGCAATTATAAATGTAGAAAATGGTTCTTCCCGAGATTACCTTTCCTCGCGATTGGTTAAAAGGAGAAAAGCTCAAGTTAGATGGATCCAACTTTTCTGCATGGGTCATAGGCCTATTTGATCTCCTTGGGGAGAACAATGTAGCTGACTACATGACCTGCAAGATGTATTTGGAGCCACCCTATTCTCATGAGACCCAGGAGCAGCGGGATCTGTGTTATCATCGTCGTGTGATGGCCACATTCATATCAGTTACCATGTGCCTCAGAATGGAGGATGGGCTATGGCCAATAGTGGGGAGTCTCAAGCCCCGGATGGTCATGTCACATCTGAGAGCACATTTCGTGGAACAAGTGTGCATGTGGGAGTATGAGCTGATGGGGGACTTCCTCTCCATAAAGATGGAGGAGGGCTCCTCACTGGATGAGCACTTATTGCGTCTCTACGATGCGTACATGAGTCTGGCATACTACCTGGACAACTGGTTCTCAAGATCATTTGCGATGGGAGTTGTGCTACGGTCGCTTCCTCCAAGCTTCCATGCACAAGTCCGATCTGCGTTATGAGAGGCGACACGGAAACACTGGATTTCCTCGAGTTCATATCACATTTCAGAAATGTGGTAGATAAACCCAATGTCGCTGGAGTCGTCAACGACCAAGGTATATATTTGATATACAGTTTTATAAATGTTATAATCTTGCAAACACATTGCAGTGTTAAGTATATATGATACTTGTTCTGTTTTGGTGAAAACAGGTCCTTCTGCATGAGAGGTGCTTGCTGGAGAGGAGGTGACGTTGCGTGTTGATGGCGAGCATGATGATGATAGCCGACGACACTCTCCCTCGACATTTATCATTTAGTTCGTGTTTAGGATGATTATTGTAATCAAGAGATTGTGAACTTCTTTAGTGTCTCTCACAATTCATGAGACGGTTATTCATATGAGTTTGTAACAAACAGTTGTTCTGCTTTTATGAATGATTTCTATTCGTGTTCATATCTTATTTGATTATGTGTGAATTATCCTTGTTGTTTGAAACTAATTGATAATGCATGAACATTTGTAAAATATTAAAATGCCTTGTTTAAAATACCCAACTTAATGATGTGTTCATTAATGAATGAAACCATTGTTTGAATTCAAAGTTATGTGATAATATGTGAAAGTCATTCGATTTCTTGTCACATATAAATCATGCCTAAGTTCGGCAAAATAACTTGAACACCGTGTATTACTTGAATACAAAGTGTTTAATGAATTGTTAAAAGTAAATACATATCCGATGTATTGAGTTTTAACGAAAATGGTAATTATCATTAATTGATTGTTTAAATGTGTAAAGTAGTTTACCAAAGGAAACATGAATATGAAACTATTTGATTTGATCAAAGTGTTTCATCAACAAAGGGTATAAGTATAAAAGAGAATCTAATTACTACGATTTGATCAATAGTAATGAAATTCAAACTTATAAGAATGGCATAAAAGAAATTGTGGAATGCAAAGTGTTTTGAAACGTCAAAATGCAAAGCATCACAATATGATATTAGATATCAAAGGGGTTGAATAGAAGGCACCAAATAAATCGTTGTAGTATAGATGTAGAGACCATTAGCTTAGAAATAGCTAGCACTCAATTAGAAGGCAGTAAACCATTAGAATTCGTGAAAGTTTGGGGTTATTCGATAAAACCAAAACAATAGCGAATAAGTCCTTGTAGTGTATTCATTGGAAACTATAAATACAAAACCCATAGCTCAAACCAAAAGGAAATCAAGATTCATATTGCTTGGATTTTGGTGCATTCTTGAGAAATCTCACTTCTAGTGATGTTTTTCAATTATGGAGCAAATGGAAAATAGTGTAAAACACGATGAGGATTCAAAACCCTACATCAGAGTGTTGAGAAGCGCAACGGACAATGTTCCTGAACGATTCTCTTCACAGAAGGAAAGAATCAATGATTTTGATCATTGTGTTTTCCCCACTGGTGTTTACACTACATGAAGTAGGATTCAAAATGTAATCCATACCTAGTATGGAAACATTTGTGAATCATTTGTCATGATTACTAGAATATGACATATCTGCGAACTACTAAGGAAATAATGGTAAACTAAATTATGAGAAATCCTAGAAGCAAAATTCCCTTGAGATTAGAAAGCAATTCATTGCTGAATCTCACAAGTAAAAGGGGTTACTTGGAATTTCCCAAATGACTGCAAAGCCATAGTGGAAAAGGGGGTGAATGACAAAAGCACGATTTGTCAAGTATTGGATGAATTCAAATGAATTTGATTCAAATGTGCTAAATGTCTAGTGGATTTGAAACTAGTAGAAGTACTAGTATCTCATAGTAAAACTCCAAAATTGATATTTGATCAAAGGATTTTGAAGTTGTTCAAAATCATGAGTGGATATGCAATTTGCATAAAATTGAGTGGGATCTATGAAAGTCTTCCTGAAACAATATGTGAGGTGGTCATCATAGGGATGGACCATGGGGAGAAAGTGAGGATTGCAAACTTTCAAACTGGCGTCCTTCCCCATCAAATATCTTGGTTTGCCAGTAGGGGATAAAAGGCTCTCTCTTAAGGACTGGGAGTTTCTGACGGAGAGGGTGGGACATCGAGTGGATCCTTGGCAGGGAAAATTTGCTGTCGCATCGTCTAGACTCGTGCTCACCAACTCCTGCCTCTCGAGCCTTCCGACGTTTGCCATGTGCCTCCACCTGCTCTACGACAGTACTCACAAGGCAATGGACAAAACCAGCTGCAGGTTCTTCTAGGAAGGTGTGGGCGACGCCAGGAAATACCATCTTGTTAACTGGGCAACCATATGCAAACCCAAAGACTTGGGGGGGGGGGGGGGTCTAGGGGTGATCAATACCAAAGTAATGAATGTTGCTTTATTCGCCAAATGGGTTTGGAGGCTCTGTCAACATGAGAAGGGTCTCTGGGCAGAGATTATCAAGGCCAAATACCTCGGGGAGGGGGACGTGCTCACTACCAATTCTAACAAAGGCTCACAATTTTGGAAGAACGTACGGAAGATCAAACACATTTTCAAACAAGGAGTTAAGTTCGAGGTCCATAATGGCAAATCCACTATGTTCTGGATGGACTGGTGGACTGGCAACGGACCCTTGAAAGACCATTTACCTCTTCTGTTTTCCATTTCTGCCAACCCTTCAATCTTGGTCCACGAGGCCAAGGTAGGAGGTACTTGGAATCCAGGCTTCCGGCGCGCGCTGTGTATGCCTGAAGCGGTTGAGTGGGAGAACCTGGGGCGTGAAATTGACCAATGCAATCTGGCAGAGAAGGATAAGATAACCTGGACCCTGGAAGCATCGGGATGCTTCTCGACCAACTCCTTGTATAAACACCTTTGCCAAGGTGAGAACACGGTCTATTTCAGAGAAGTGTGGAGGACAAAAACCCCTCTGAAGATCAAAATCTTCCTTTGACATCTTATAAGAAACCGCCTGCCCACGTGTGAACGGGTCTGGATCCGCCACGGACCTTCTAATGGAAACTGTGCGATGTGTGGGGATTTAGAGGATGTAAACCATATTTTCTTCCAATGTCACCTAGCTAGATTTATGTGGGCATGTGTGAGGGACCTGCTTGCGTGTACATGGAACCCAGCAGGGGTTGGTGATTTCATTGCAACTGCTCAAGCGCTTAAGGACCAGCCGGGGAGGCTGGTTTGGGTTTGCTTTGCTGTCATGACCTGGGCAGTTTGGAACACTCGCAATAAACTTACTATTGAACATCTTTGGATCTCCTCGCCCGTTGATTGCATATCTCAAATGATCATATACATGCAGACATGGAAGATTCTCAGCAAGCGCAAGGATCGGCTGGCTCTGGAGCTGGCGATATCTGCACTTAGAGCGCTTCGCACCAAGACTCGCCAAACATAGCCGGCAGACTCCTTCTGATCCCTCTAGTTATCCTCCTCGATCCTTGTGCTTGTTATGTATATTGTGTGCCCTTAGGGTGTCCCCTTTGATACTTGGGTCTGTAAGTCGACCGTATGGACGTCTGGATGTTGTGTTGTGAACTCTTGATGTGGCTTTATTATATAAAGCTGGGCTTATGGCCTTTGGTTTAAAAAACCCCATCAAAGAGGAGCTGCAGGCTGTCTCGGTGATCCTTGACTGCTTCGGAAAGGCCAGCGGCCTCGTCACCAACCTTTGCAAGACTAAGGTTTTCCCCGTGAAATGTGATGCCATTGACCTAACGGATGTCCTTGCAGATTTCCCGGCCAAGATTGCGGCGTTCCCGGGAAAATATTTAGGCCTACCTCTTCATTTCTAACGCCTTCGTAAAGTGGATCTTCAACCCCTGATTGACAAGATTGCTAGTAAGTTGCCAGGGTGGAAGGGAAAAAACTTGGCTAGGCCAGGCCGTTTCGCCTTGGCAAAGTCTGTGCTCATGGCATCTGATGTTTACCATGCTACGGTCATCCCTCTGTCCAAGTGGACACGGGATAAGATCATTCGCATTGCCAGAAACTCTGTCTGGGCTAGAGACGAGGGGGAGCATGTCGCAAAGAGGAAGACCTTGGTCAGTTGGACGACACTCTGCAGACCAAAGGAGCTGGGAGGCCTTGGTATGCCTGGCCTTCTCTGGACTGGTCGTGCTCTCCATATGTGGTGGCATTGGCTTCAATGGACCAACCCTGATTGCACCTGGGTCGGATCCAGGATTCCTTGCGACGAGGTTGACATGGCACTCTTCCGGGCTTCCACGAAGATCACTATCGGAAATGGTAACTCCGCATCCTTCTGGCACAACAACTAGTCTCAGTTCGTACCCCTCAAGTCTTGGGCGCCCGATCTTTACGCGATTGCCTCCACAAAAAATAGAACAGTGGCCAAAGAGCTTTCGAGCAACAACTGGATTCGTTCCGTCTCGCGTCTCAACACACCTCGCGTCTCAACACACCTGTACAACTTGCCTAATATCTCAAGGTTTGGGACGTGGTGGTGGGCCTCCAGCTGACTTAGGAGTAAGACGACTCGATCGTTTGGTCCTTATCCGAAGACGGATCCTACAGCGCTACCTCGGCCTACCATGCCCAATTCAATGGCTCCCATCATATATTCCTCGCGGAGAAATTATGGTCAGCTCATGCTGAGCCTAATGCAAACTCTTTGCATGGCTATCCATGCATGGAAAGCTCCTCACGGTTGACAACCTTGCTACCAGGGTTGGGATCATGATCCGATCAGCTCGCTCTGTCGCGACGCTCCTAAAACGGCGGACCATCTATGCAAAGACTGTCCTTTCACTGTGGCGGTCTGGAACCTCATCCAAGGATGGGACAATGCCGCGGTGGGGGCCCTGGAAAACAGTTTCCTTCTATTTCGGAATGGTGGGACAACTTGATTCTCGGCCGGGCTAAGAACGAGAAGCAAAGGATGAGCGACCGATTTCTATACATCATATGGAATGCTTGGAAAGAAAGAAATAGGAGGATTTTCACTAGCCATCGATTAACCTACATGGAGATGGCTGATATCGCGAGGGAAAACATCATGCAGCGCGCACGCGCTTTTGCGGCCTATCCCGGCGGAGCCGGATTAGGCTGATTTTGCTGTTTTGTTTGGGGGATTTTTCTGCACGTCTTCTCCCCTAGTTCAAGAACCATGCATTATCTATACCTTTGGACTTTGGTTTCCCTCGTTCTAAATGAAGGTTTGCCTCGTTCTAAATGAAAAAACAGAGCTCTGTCGGTTGCTCCAAAAAAAATAGATGCGCCAGACTGAATTTTCAAAACAAGAAGAGGATGGGATTCAGAGTTAAGACAAATTAAGATGAGCAATGGGTCGACGAGGCTGTAGGCGGCGTGCGATCCTAGACTGGCCGTGCATCTCGTCTATGTGTTAGAACCAGAGTGAGTAAAGGGAGAGAGAGATTCGTGCAACACTTCATGTATGTGATTAGGGAAATGATACATATCACCCGGGGATGAAAGCGTTTCATCCCTTGGGTCCTCCCATGCGCACGCGACTAGACGAGTCCAACTCGCAATCGTTCTTATCTTATCTTCTCAGATCCTCTGCTCTCTCTCTGTAGAAACGGCGCCGCCACAAAATAAAATCACAGGACACCATCCTAGCTTCCCGGCCGGCCGCCGCCACCGGAGTTGGACGCCGCCGTCGACTGGAACTTTGCCACATGCCCCATCACCGCCATGGCCCTACTCGCCGGAGACCAGCCTGGTGTCGTTGTGGCCTTCCTTGCTGCCCTTGCTCGCGGCATCCCGCCGTCGCTGGAGATGGAGGCCTCCGCATGGTCGCTCCGCCACCGCCCCGCCGTCGCCGTGGCCTTCCTTGCCACCCTTGCTCTCGGGGTCCTGCTGTCGCTGGAAATGGAGTCGCTCCGCCACCACCCCATCCCTTGTCGGCTTTCCGCCGGCACCGAGGACGACAGTGTCCTCGTCCAGCAGGCCATCGCCCTCCTCTGTGTCCCTACGCATCCGTGACGCGCCGCCGCTACAAGTTGTCGTGGTCGTCGTCGACCTCCCGGCGTTGCTCCCTGCAAAAGCTGGCTGTGCTACCCACGTAGTCTAAAGTTGCTCCCCGCTGCGACCATTGTTGCTACCCGTGGAGGCCGGCGTTGCTCCCCACTAAGTCTGACGACATATTTTTTGCTACCTACAGTGTCTACAGTTGCTACATTTGGTGACCGGTAATGCTAGATTGGGTCGACGACGTTGCTACCGATCATGGTGGCATTTGCTACCTAATCGGTGGAGCTGATTTTTGCTACATACTCGTTTATGTTTTTCTATGTACTCATTTAGGTTTTGCTACATTGATATTCTCCAAATGCTATAATGTTTTTTTTTACAAATTCTGGCTATAAATTTCGGAGAGTGTCCAGGCGATGCTCTGACGAAGTCGTTTTTTTGCTACTCTACTGCAATTGTTTTGCTATAATTGTTCTCCGATTTTGCTACATTAGCACAATATTTTGCTACACGGTCTCCGGTGAGGTCTACCGGCGAAGTCCTCCGGCGAGTCTCCAGTGAGGTCTACCGGCAAAATCCTCCGGTGAGTCTCCGGCGAGGTCGGATATGCTACAATAGCACAACTTTTTTGCTACACGGTCGCCGGCAAGGTCTCCGGCGAAATCTCCGACGAGATTCGGTCTATTTTTTCTTTTTTAGTGCCGAACCGTTTTCTACTACATGTAGCAAAAGCGGGATTATTTATAGCAAAAATCGTTGAATTTGTAGCAAAAGAGGGATTGAGATTTTTGAAGGACACGTGTCAGCCTGAGGACCCGAGGGACCGGGGGCAGTTATCCCGGGGGACGCCTAGCACGGCCCATGTGATTATCGGGAGTTACACTTATATAGTACATGGAGGCTAACTGACTCACGCTAGAGTAGCTGAAAGACTAGGACCTAGCACTAGCACACGTTTAGGTGTGCTGAGCGTCCGCCGGGATCAAATCCCTGGATCCCCGGGTAGCCAGCCGTCTGATCTAATGATTTTTGACCTGATTTGATCGTCTGTCTTCTTTCTTGTTTTTGCTTCCATAAATTCGGAATGCGGCAAAACTAAACAATGGTTGCAGTAAAAATATAGTCCGCGAGACAAAAGAAAAAAATAGAGATCTCGCCGAAAACCCTCTCGAAAACGTCGTAGCAAAAAATGGATGCTATTGTAGCAAAACCGACATCGCTGAAAACATCATCCCCGAAAACATCGCCCGAGACCTCGCCCAAACAAAAACCTGTGCTACTATAGCAAAATCTTGTAGCAATAATTTTGTACTAAAATAGCAAAAAGATAAAACAATTGTAGCAAAATCTTTTTTCGGTTGTAGCAAAATTTTGTTTATATAATGCAAGTTCAAAAAAGGCACGTAGCAAAAAAATCCTTCTATGCTGCAAAACCATAGAACAAATGTAGCAAATCCACATAAAAGTTTATAGCAGAGTTGCCGACGCGCGGATTGCAGCAGCCGTTTGTAGCAGATTCGACGGACGATTGTAGCAGAGTTCATGGCCATTTGTAGCAGCGTCGTCGGCTATTTATAGCAGAGTCGCCGACGCGCGGATTGCAGCAACTCGGTCTGTAGCAGTGTCGACGACCGTTTGTAGCATCGGGCTGCGTGGAGGACGCCTTCGAAGCAATATGCGACGAGGACGAACAGCTAGGAGCTCTGTGCCCCTTGGCAGCAGTGCCGCCATGCCTAAGAGCACCATGCCCCCACGATGGTAGCAGCGCTGCCATGTCCCTGGAAGCACCTCTTCCCTTGACATGCAGCGCGAGGACGCGGGAGCGCTCGATTTTGCCGCCGCGTCTCTATGGTCGGACGCCTCCGTGGAGTTTGACGCCATGGAGGACATCGGCGCTCGCGGCGAGTATCCACCGCAGATGGCCTTGCCGGTCTCCTCCGCACCCTCGCGGGTGGAGGGCAGCAGCGCTGGTAGCGAGCAGCCACCGTAGACCGCCTCGCCGGCGTCATCTGCTCCTTCACCGGGTAAGGAGGTGGGACGGGGGGAGGGCAACTGGCGGCGGCATGGAGGGCGACGTGGAGGCGGCGGAGAGCTCGAGCGCGAGCCGTGGATATAGGCGGCATCAGGAAGAACCGAGATGGGCGTTGCCGTGTGGGGAAGAGATAAGATGGGAAGCGATAAGATGTGGAGCCCGCAGGACACGCGTCAAACGCTCGAGTCGGAGGACGGGAGCGCACGATCCCCCGGCTGTTACGTTTTCCTTACATTAATATACAACACATGAACACACACGTGCACTAACATGTGGTTTTATTAATTTAAAGCCAGGCCATGGTGCCTTCAGTCAAAAAAAAACATTCACTAACACGCCGCAGTCGTATCGTCGTCTCTTGGTAGAACGCAAAGACTGAATCTGAAAGATTGGAACGCAGAGGTTGGCAAACCTTTTGTCATGATGTTCGCTAGTTGTTGAGTAGTAGGAACATGTACAATCCGAAGCTCGCCGAGGGCCACTTTCTCGCGGACGAAGTAGATGTCCAACTCAATGTGCTTGGTCCTTAGATGATGGACAAGATTGCTGGACATATACACATCGGAGATATCGTCACAAAATACAACAGTAGCCTTTGGAAGAGAGCAACCGAGCTCACCGAGGAGTTGTCAAAGCCAGACACAATCAACAATGGCATTGGCCACCGCACGGTATTCCTCATCGACGCTGGATCTCGAGACGGTGGCTTGGATTTTGAAGACCAACTGATAAGTTCATTGCCGAGGTAGACACAATAGTCGGAGGTCGATCGACACGTGTCTGGGAAACCGGCCTAGTCCGCATCCGAATAGGCGACGATCTCGGAGCTCGGTGAGGCAGGAAGAAGAAGGCCAGAGCTGGTAGTGTCGCGAATGTAATGGAGAATCCGTTTGATGATGGCGAGATGACAATCACACGGATCATGCATGTATAGACATGCTTGATGAACCGCATAAGCCAGGTCCGGGCGATTCATGGTGAGGTATTGCAACCCACCAGCCATACTACGAAACTTAGACGGATGGGACACCGGGCTGCCAGTGTCTGCTGGAACCTTGGGCGACATGTAGATAGGTGTGGCAGCTAGGTGACACTGAGACATGTCGGCGCGTTGGAGGAGTTCATCGGCATAATGGGCTTGGTTGAGGAAGAAGCCCCGCGGTGTGCGACAGACGTGTATGCCAAGAAAGTAGTTTAGTGCACCCATGTCTGTCATCGTGAATTCCCGCTGAAGCTAGGAGACGACGGTGTTGAGTAGTGTCGTGGAGGAGGCCTCCAAAACGATATCGTCTACATAGAGCATAAGGTAGGCCACGTCGCTGCCCCGTCGTAGGATGAACAATGAGGCGTCGAAGTGCGACGAGGCGAACTCGATGGAGACCGCGAAGCTGGCGAACCGCCGAAACCATGCCTGACGAGGGTTTAACTCATCAATGCCCATTGTTATGGACTTGGGTTTTGGAGAAGGAGGGAGCGCTGGAGGCATCAGTCGGCTAGCAAACAAGCACACAGGGATGCAAGGTTTACCCAGGTTCAGGCCTCGTAGAGGTTCCTACTCCCGCTTGTCTGCTCTTGGAATTAATGAAGGAATCGAAGATTACAGGGGCGCGCAGATGCAATCTGGCGAGAGTTGTGGAAACTAGGGTTGCGTGTGTCCTCCTCGCCGTCCTCTCCTAGCCTTTATATAGATAGGCTAGGTCTCGGGTAGCAGGTCGAGTCGGTTACAGATTAGGGTTTTCCCTTTAAACTTTCTATCTTAAGCTTCTTCTTGTCTCGCAAGCAATCGAGAGTCTGTGGGCCACTCGAATTCTCCATTTGGGCCTGGCAACGCCGTGGGCTTCTGCCGTATCTAGACCATATATACCAAGCTCGAGTACCTATAGGGTATACCCATGTAAGTAGCCCCCGAGTGTCCAGTGAAAACGCAGATTTGACTGGGGACTTTATGAAGCCTTTCGTGTGCATGATTGAGTATTTTTCGAGTGTTCAGTTCATGTCATAGGGATTGTTGATATACGTGCCTGATTTAGCCGATGTATCGGTATCATTTAACTACCTTAGGGAAAACAACGCAATCTACTCAAACTCGAGTCCCCAGACTCGAATTCAGAAAAGTGCTTGGTGTAATTTGACTCAGGCCACGGAGGTCTTACAGAGGTCGAATTACAGTGTATGGGTGTGAGCACTCGACGCGTCCGTCAAGGCATGTTCATTGCACCTGCAGGCACGGATATGTTTTCTGGTAGTGCACAGTAGATGCGTTGCCAGGCCTTATTCAGGTCTTATCTTCACGCTATAAGTATGGCATCCAAATTTTTGTCATCGCGGAGATGATTCGGGTGGCCCTGGAGACGCAGTCTCTTTGTAGGGATAGTATGAGGCGGTGTCGCCATAGCATTCAAGTGTGGATGTTATCAACACATAGTACGATGTACAAATAATCATAGGATGCGCGACCAGCGCTCCTTATGGGGGTAGCCCCCGAGTGCCTGGTTGAGTCGAAGACTTAGGACGGGACTAAAAACTTTTTGCGACTCCTGTTGGCTTTTTACTGCTTGTTTCAGTCGAATTTGCGTCTAGCGCTTCCTATGGGAGTAACCCATAATCCTCAATCAAATCGTAGATTCGAGTGGTGGGTATATCCTGAATGTTCATATTCCTACATAAAAGATAAATCTTAGGGTGCGCGACCAGTGCTCCCTATGGGAGTAGCCCCCGAGTGCTTGGTTGAGTCGAAGACTCGAGCAAGGACTAAAGTAGTCGAAATCTTCTGCTATTGAAATGACGTCAGTGCTGATGATGTGATGACCTTGGTTGCCCGCATGAGCGGCTTTGACGGGACGTGACGAGTGGTGGGTCCCACTATCTGACTTTGATTTTACCGGGCGTGCATAATCTTCTGTTTTAACTGCGTCTTCTCAATTTCCGCCTGTAATGGAGATAGTGGGGGACAGTTCGTGTTTTGGCTTCTCCACGTGTCGATGGCGATGTGCGCCATGCGTCCAGTAGGGTTTCTGCTAGCCGTTGGATGGCATCCGCGAGGAAGTTATGTAGCAGTGCAACTACGGTAATTTTCCCATCTGCCTTTCTCTGCTCGTGCCTCCATTGCCATTGCTGCCGCTCTCTGCTTCCCTGCGCACATCCTCTTCGTGGCACTGGACCAACTCCGTGTCTTTTCGAGCTACTTTCTCTGTTCTCACCGCCATCGAAAGATGGGCAAGAATAAGGGAGGCGTCGCCGCTGAGTCTGCCGCCGCCAAGAAAAAGGGCGGCTCCGCCACCGTGGGCACCAGTGCCGCTGGCATTGGGAAGAAGAAGGGTGCAGGTACCCGTGTCACCAATGGTGCATGGCACGCATCCATCATCAAGTCCTCCGAGCTTCATCTCCTGTGTCAAGATGGAGTTCTCACCCCCGTGGAGGACGAATCGCGAGTGCCTAGCGTGGAGGTAACTCCTTGCCCTCCTGCTGGTTTCCGGGTGATGTTACTTGTGTTCATCATCCGAGGTCTTTCTCTGCCCTTGCATACTTTCTTCAGGAGCCTCCTTTGCTCCTATGGGCTTTAGCTGCATCAGCTGTCCCCAAACTCTATTCTCCACATCTCCTGCTTCATTACCCTTTGCAAGTGCTGGCTCGGAGTCGAGCCACACTTTGGCCTCTTTAAGAGGATTTTTAAGCTGAAGCGCCGGTCAGCGTCTGGTTCTATAGTCTATGACGTAGGTGGCTACGGAATCCATGTCGACTTCTCCGCCACTTATTTCGATATCAAACTCATGGCATCCGTCCAAGGGTGGAGAGACAAGTGGTTCTACATCCGCGACCAGAAGGCCGACGGAGAGCACTACGGACTCGCGCCCTTTGATCCCGCGACGCCGTGCAAGAGGAGGCGTTCTTGGAAGAATGTAGTGATGCCTAGCGAGTCCGAGGAGACGGAAGTGCTATACAAGCGCGTCTGCAACCTCGAGAGTCGCATAGGTAAAGAAGAGGGAGGCGCTACCCTCATTCGCACATGGTTACGCCGTTGTATCCAGCCTCTGCAGGCCAGAGTCCACCCCATGTTCCAATGGGCTGGTGCGAACGATGCCACTCGCGTATCTATCGATGGCATTTCTGCGGGTGAAGTAGATAAGAGGCTGCGACTGGCGACGAAGTATACCGCCAAGGAGGTTCTCCTAGGCGAACCAGTCGTGCCTCCCTTTGATGCCTCTAACCCTCCTCCTGAGGTAGAATTGTGCTACGAAGTAGCTTTCTTTGTCGATTGCTGTTAAGTTCTTGATGTATAATGAATTATCTTCTGAATGCAGGATTGGAAGGTGTCTCCCAATTTGCCCCTCTACCTGAAGGGGTTATTCCTCGTGAAGTAGATGAAGAGGACGATTCGGAATTGACCGTCCCACTTGAAGAGGAGGAGGGAGCCCTCGAGTCCAGTGATCTGGACACTCGCAAGCGTTCCCGCAGCAAGGACTTGGATGCCTCGTCTCCGTCGACTCTAGAAGGCCCTTCTGTTGGTGCAGAGGAGTCGATTCCCGCCGTTCCTATGCGCTCCATGGCTCCTCCTGCCCAGAAGAAGCTTCGACTGGCAAAGGAATCGCCGGAGTCGAAGGAGCAGTCCTTCGATCTTGATAGATTTGACTGGTAAGTTCTATATTCGCGACCTCGTTTTTTCTTTCTTCTTTGAGTTGTTGTTTTTCCTGGAGCTTTTGTTTGATGTGTGTTCCAGCCAAGCAGCAGTGTCATCCTCTGACAACGTCCAATTTGTGAAGGAGTCTGGAGCCGCAGACTCAAAGGCCAAGAAGATGGCCGAGCGGTCTCCTTCTCCTCCATTGGTGGCCCACTCCGGACATAATTCATCGAGTTCCCCGCATGCTGGGGAACATCAGATGGTTACCCGGATGACTGTGCGACAGCCTTCTTCGGAGTCTGTGGAGGATCATGTAGGTATCTTGTAGTTGGTAGTCAAATTTATTCTTAGCGCTGTTTACTTGAACTTTTATTGTCTCCTGCTGCAGCTCATTGTGAAGGAGGCTGCCCGCCTAGCAGAGCAATTCCTTGACATGGGTCGGCAACATGCATGACTGGACAATCGCCATCGCATTGTCGAAAGTAAGTCTCGACTTCGTCTTTGTCTTTGAGAATTTCATTGATTCGATTTGGTGATATTCCCTGTATGTCGCAGCTGAGCTTAATGACTTACTTCGCCATGCTGCTGCACTGGCGAAGACGCTGGCCGCAGCGACGAAGAATCATGACGAGGCGGTCGTGGCTTTG
Organism: Avena sativa; assembly: GCA_916181665.1. Taxonomy (NCBI): domain Eukaryota; kingdom Viridiplantae; phylum Streptophyta; class Magnoliopsida; order Poales; family Poaceae; genus Avena; species Avena sativa. Next base: position 359,375,850 of record OV702290.1, on the reverse strand, counting down.
GAGGAGTCGCGGAAGCGGAACGAGGATCTCCGTGTCTCCACTGCTGAGAGGGAGAAGTTGTTCGAGGAGCAACTTTTCTCGATTGCCAAGTCCCTCTCAGGTCTTCTTTTTCGTCTGGATGTGCCTTGCTCTTTTGTGCTTTGACGTGTGGTTGTTATACTAATACTTTTGTGTATGTAGATGCCGGCGGCTTGAGCTTTGATGCCCAATCTCTGCGCCACGCGGATGCTTTGGCAGACGCCGTTGCTGCAGTCCAAGACTGTAGTGTATCCCTCTAGGAGACGTTGGGGAAGGCCAAGGATGTACTCAGTCGTATCCGCGAGGACTTAACTCCCAAGGCTGGACTGATCGACAACCTTGGAGACCTGGTGGAGTCCCTGGCTAGAGGAATCCCTGCGGACTTCAAGAACTCGTAGCGCTTTGTCGGCGCCACCATGGCACTCGCAATGGTGCAAGCCCATGGCATGGAGATGGATCCTGCCGCTATTTCTGAGGTGATGCCTGTCGATGCTGGAGGCCAGCAGGTAGTGTTTGCTCCCTTTGCTGGTAAATGCAAAAGTTATGGTCCTCAGCTTATTGAGACACTCGCCAAGTATTCCGAGGAGCGGCGTCAAGCGAAGGCTGCGGCATCTGGGGGTACTGCCGGCAAGTCCATGGCGTCGAAGACTGCCACGGATGCGATGAAGCCCCCGAGGCCCAAATCCAAGTCGAAGAAAAATGCTCTGTAGTTTGTCTGTGTAATAGCTTTAGTGTCTGGCCTTTTGTTTGTGGAACAATGCTTTTATGGGGGTAGCCTAGTCAAGACTTTGATATGTTTGAATGCATACAAGCCTTTCGTCAATGTATCCTCGACCTCTTATTTTTCTTTGCTTAGTTCATGATAGGGTACATCGAGTGGTCCTTCAAGTGATCCTCGTGATCCGTCACCCACTGATGAGATGTTGGCGCCGCCGCGCTCAAGGGTGGATGAGTTGTCTCTGCTTTCGCGACTGCACGATCGCGTTAAGCAGCTGGAACGTGAGTTGCCCATCCTCCGCGGTAACGCGGATGTATGGAAGTCAAGGGAGGAGAAGGCTACTTCCCGCGAGCAGTATCTATTGGAGGAGGTGACGCAGTTGGGTGATAAATTTAAGTGTTAGCTTTCTGCCCTCTTATCTTTTCTTTTAGTCAGTCGCGACAATTCTTTGTCCTCATACTTTGCCCTTTTTGCTTGCTGTAGTTGTCAGTGCTCGTCATCCACAGGATGAGAAAGATAGAATCGCCATTCGAATGAATGACCTGACCCAAGAGCAGCTTCAGGCGAGTGGGTATTTTTGGATGGACCATGATCGTGCGATCGCACTTGAGACCCTGCAGGATCGTGCTTCCCGAGTACTCCACTTTTTGAAGAAGGCATAGTCGTGCCTAAGGCATATCTACCAGACGATGTTTCCACTGGACGCCGTCCCTTCGAGCATGTTGTCTCTCCTGGCTAAGTTCCAAGATTTGAGTGCAGTTTACGAGTGCGTGCGGCAGCAGTTAGTGGCTGGTGCCAAGGCTCCTTTGTCACTGGTGCGACTGCACAGGCCTGATGTAGACGTTGCAGCTGTTGCTGCTGGACCGCCGACTCTGCTGGAAGGTTCAACCTAGAACATGGTTCCACATTACCAGGCGGTGGATCGTCCAGCAGAAGAAATTATCGACTTCTTTGAGGAACAAACAAACGTTCTTCTACTGCAACAGTAGTTTAACTTGTATCCTGCACATAAGTGTACCAGTGTTGTAAAGTTCGTATGGATATATTGGATGTAATTAATTTCTATTAATATGTAAAGAGCTTGCTAGCTTATATGTTTTGCGAGTGTATTTGTACTCTGCAGTTCCTTTTCGTTAGCCTGACTTATTTTATCTCAGCACCTTGCCAACCTGTCAGGTGCGTTGCAACTGGGTTGGTGTTTATCAAGGGTTCGATTGATGTTGTGTCAGCTACTTGGGATACTGCGACTTGTTCGTGGAACGAGGATGTAAAGGGTGGCGTAGCCCCCCGAGTGATAAGATTGCCAGAAAAATGAGGGAAACACAGAGTTTCGGGGCACTTAGCTTTATTTATTCGCAGAACAGTACGAGGTACAATGTGTGGCTAAGTAGCCTGGCTGAATAGCCTTATTTGTAATATAAAAAACGACTAGGGGTAGAAGCGACGCAGCTGTGCGACGTTCCAGGAGTTGGAGTATGCGACTCCTGTCTCGAAATCTTTAAGGCGATAGGCGCCACCTGGGATTACTTCTGTAATCACGTATGGTCCCTCCCAAGGGGACTCGAGCTTGAGGTGCCCTTGCTGTTTCAGTCGCAGGACCAGGTCTCCTTCGATGAAGGATCTGGGGTGTAGCCTTCTGCTGTGGTAGTTGCACGGGTTCTGCTGGTAGATCATCGATCTTTCTGCTGCGATGTCCCATGCCTCGTTAAGGAGATCGACGGAGTCTTCAAGTGCAAGTGTTGACTCTTGCTCACTGTACGCGACCACCCGTGGGGCTTTAAAGCATACTTCTGTGGGTAGCACCGCTTCAGCACCATGTACCATGAAGAACGAGGTGTATCCCGTGGCGCTGTTTGGGGGTTGTGCGCAGGCTCCAAAGTACGGACTATAGGTCGTCTGGCCAACATCCGGCGGCTTGTTCGAGTGGCCGGAGGAGTCGCTTCTTGATTCCACCGTAGACGAGGCCGTTGGCCTTTTCGACTTGATCGTTGGTCTGTGGATGAGCTACGGAGGCATATCTTATGTTGATTCCCAGGTTCTCGCATAAACCCTGGAACTCCTTAGAGGTGAAGTTCGTTCCATTGTCCATGATGATGCTGTGTGGCACTCCGAAGCGATAGACAATGGACTCGAAGAACTTGACGGCGCTGGCTCCTAACTGGTTTGTCACCGACATGGCCTCGATCCACTTGGTGAATTTGTCGACTGCGACCAAGAGGTAGACGTAACCTCCTCACGAGGATTTCGGGAGCTTGCCGACCATGTCGAGTCCCCATTGCGCAAAGGGCCAAGACAATGGTATTGGCCGGAGTTCTGCGCCAGGTGCGTGCGGTTTGTCCGCGAATTGTTGGCAAGTGTTGTAGCGCTGGACGATGTCCTTGGCGTCGCGCATGGCCATGGGCCAGTAGAATCCAGCTTGTAGAGCTTTGGCGACAAGGGAGCGACTGCCAGCGTGGTGCCCGCAAGTCCCTTCATGGATGTCGAGGGGGACGGCCCTTTCGTCCGTGTTGGAGACACACCGTTGGAGTACTCCTATGATGCTGCGCTTGTATAGTTCGCTGTTGATGACGGTGAATGCCTTGGATCGCCGCACAATGTGTCACGCATTAGTCGGGTCGTGAGGCAGCCTCTTGCTGAGAAGATATGTGATGTAGGGTTGAGTCCAAGATGGCTCGATCATCATGACACCCATTGGTCCTTCGAGTCATGTGTTGAGCTCCAGGTCGTCGAGTGCCATTGGCTCATTGGGTGGCATAGCCCCCGAGTCCGTTGACGTGCTTGCTTTCTTCTCTGTGGCCTTTGGCTTGATGGAGCGTTTGAAGATACGCCCGAGAAATACCCTAGGTGGTATGGGGGCGCAGGTGGAGCCAATGTTGGCGAGTGTGTCCGCCTCTTCATTGCTTTCGCGGCCTACGTGCTGCAGTTCACAGCCGTCGAAGTCCCCTTCGAGTGTGTCGTAGAGGTTGTGGTAGGCGATCAAGTTGTCGTTCAGCGTGTCGCACTCGTGCATCATTTGATTGACCACCAGTTTGGAGTCGCCGTAGATGGTGAGCCTCTTGGCGCCGCAGGCTTTCGCCATCCGCATCCCGTGGAGCAGGGCCTCGTATTCAGCTTCATTGTTGGAGGCAGTGAACTGCATTCGCAGAATGTTTTTTAGCTTGTCTCCCTGGGGCGATGTTAGTATGACACCTGCGCCAGCCCCGTCCTTTCATTTGGATCCATCGAAGTGCATTGTCTAGAGGTAAGACATATCTGGCTTTTCGGGGAGTTGGTTCTCCATCCAGTGCACGAGGAAATCAGGGAGGACTTGCGACTTGATCGCGTCATGCTTTTCATATGTAATGTCTCGTGGAGACAACTTGATTCCCAAAGCGCGACTCGTCCAGTGGCGTCGGGGTTGTTGAGGATATGCCCAAGCGCGGCGTCGTTAACCACCACGATTGGGTGCTCCTGGAAGTAGTGGCGCAGTCGCCTGGATGTCATGAAGACACCGTACGCCAGCTTCTGGTAGTGCGGGTCCCGCTGCTTTGTTGGCGTGAGCACCTCGCTGAGGTAGTAGACTAGGCGCTGCACCCCGTGGACCTTTTTTTCCTCGGCTCGTTCCACCACGAGCACTATGCTGACCACCTGGTTGGTGGTGGAGATGTAGAGAAATAGTGGTTCTTTTTCACGTGGAGTCACCAGTACTGGCGAGGTGCATAGTAGACGCTTGAGGTCTTTGAATGCTTCTTGTGCCTCGTCGGTCCACTCGAACTTGTCTGTTTTGTGGAGAAGTTGGTAGAAGGGTAGTGCCTTTTCACCCATTTGACTGATGAATTGACTGAGCACCGCGATTCGCCCAGCCAGCTGCTGGACACCTCTTACGTTCTTCGGCTTCTCCATGGCCAGTATGGCTTTTATTTTCTTCAGGTTCGCCTCAATCCTCCTTGGGGAGATGAGATACCCGAGTAGTTGCCCAGATGGTACGCTGGAGGCGCATTTGTCCGGATTGAGCTTGATCTGGTAGCGGTCGAGGTTGGCGAAGGTCTCGTGTAGATTGTCGATTAGCGAGGCTTCCTCTTTGGTTTTGATGACGATGTCGTCAACATAGACTTGGATGTTGCGACCAAGTTGATTCTTGAGGCAAGCCTACATGCACCGCTGATAGGTGGTTCCTGTGTTTTTTAGCCCGAAGGGCATCGTGTTGTAGGAGAACACACCAAAAGGCATCGTAAACGCTGTTTTCTCTTGATCTTCCTCCTTCATTCGAATCTGATTATAGCCTGAGTAGGCATCGAGGAAGCAGTGATGCTCACATCCCGCGGTGGAGTCGATGATTTGGTCGATTCGTGGCAACGGGAAGTGATCCTTTGGGCAGTGCTTATTCAGGGAGGTGAAGTCCACGCACATCCGCATGATATCTGTGTATTTTTTAGGTACAAGCACCGTGTTGGCGAGCCAAGTGCTTTCCTTGATCTCGCGTATGAATTTGGCGTCGAGGAGTCTGTTGATTGATGCGCTCGACGATCGATGTAGAGCTCGTTGGGAACCCCAAGAGGAAGGTATAATGAGTACATCAGAAAGTTTTCCCTCAGTTATGAAACCAAGGTTTAATCGAACCAGTAGGAGCAAGGAAACACCCCAAAGGTGTTACTAGCTGAGCTTTGGCAGGGCGCACTACCGGTGCTAGTAGCAACGTGGAGACCTACACAACACAACCACAGAACTTTGTCCCCAACTTGCGATGAGGTTGTCAATCTCACCGTGTTTTGCAGAAAACAAAGGATTAAACGTATCGAATGGAAAAAGTAAAAGTTTGCAGAAAGTAAACACAAAGCAGAAATAGTTTATAGATTGTATGTAAAGAAAAAGGACCAGGATCCATAGTTCACTAGAGGTGGCTCTCCTTAGATAGATAACATGCTGGGTGAACAAATTACAGCGGGGCAATTGACAAACACCGAGAAAGCAATACATGCATATACTAATCATCTTGACTCCTTTGAGACTTGATTGGGCATTACAACATAATACATAGACCACCATCCAACTGCATCTATGACTAATAATACACCTTCAGGTTATCATCCGAACCCCCTCCAGTATTAAGTTGCAAGCAACAGATTATTGCTTTACGAACTGCGTGTAAAGTAAACAATACGATTGTTCTATGAACAAAGGATTGTTGTTTTCTCCCTAGTAGCAACAACACATCTAGTACCTTAGAGATTTCTGTCACTTCCCCAGATTACCAGAGGCATGAACCCACTATCGAGCATAAATACTAACTCTTGGAGTTGCTACCATCTACTTGGCCAAGATAGCTACTAACAATGGAAAGCATGCAAGATCTCAAATAACAAAGACATGATAGAATCAATAATCAATCTGAAATAGCATCTCAATATCCATCAGATCCCCGCAAACACAACATGTATGAATTACAAATAGATGATCTTGATCATGAACGGAGCTCACAAGATCTAAACATGAAAGCACAAAGGAGGAGAAACCAGCCATCTAGCTACTACATGGATCCGTAGTCCAAGGATGAACTACTCACGCATCACACCAGAGGCTTGCATGGTGATGAAGAAGGCCTCCAGGGTGAATTCCGCTCTCTGGCAGGGTGCCGAGAAGAGCTTCAGATCCCTCCCGATCTAGGGATGGAGATGACGACGGCTACAGACTCTTTCGTGGATTTTTGATCGGGTCCTTAGGGTTTTCGTCCCGAGGGCAACTTATAGGCGGAAGGAGAGACCGAGGGGGTGCCGGGAGCCACCACACCACCCCCTGGCGCGGGCCAGGCCTGGCCGCGTGGCCAGGTGGTGTGGCCGGCCCCTGGCCCCTCTCTGTCTTGTATTCTGGCACTTGATCCTTTCCGGAAAAATAGGCACTTTGGCTTTTGTCCCGTCCAATTCCGAGAACATTCATTTTCTGACTTTCCTGGAACCAAAAACAGCAGAAAATAGGCAGCTGGCACTGTGGCTCTTGTTAATAGGTTAGTCCAAGAAATCATATGAAAAGTACTCCAAAGTTGGAACAAAACACAAGAAAGTGGATAAAACCAAGATTGGAACATCAAAAATTATAGATACATTTGCAATGTATCAACATCCCCAAGCTTAACTCCTTCTCGTTCTCGAGTAGGTAAGTGATAAAAAGAAATAATTTTTGAGGTGACATGCACCATCAAAGACTTGATCAAAGTATTTGCAAAACATTCAAGGCTGGGATCATAGTACTTCAATCATAGCATGAAAGACAAAGTTCTAGCAATAAGCAAAGAGACTATGATGCAACATTAAAAGGCACAAACAAAAGAATCATGAATAACATGCTTTGCAAGACGTTTGTTTGTATCACATAAAGAAAACATAGCATAATAGTATTCAGCTTGTCCCTCAATAGAGTAGCAAATATAAATGCATATGACACCTTCAAAGTTCATAAGAGTGACTAGATACAATAGTTTAAAACAAGCAATATCAAGTTATGCATCAATCAACTAGTCTTGGGACAATGCACATAGAACTAAGAATGGCCACTATGCTCTCAAAGTAGGTGCATAAAGATAGAAGGTGGAGACTCAATATAATGGTGGAAGAAAGGCCTTTTGTAAAAGGAAGTAGGGATTCAAGTCTCATAAAGAGCTTCCAAAAATTATGGTACTTATAGCTTTCAGCTCTCATTGCCCCTATCATAAGCATCCTGAAGATGATTAAGGTTAAAGTGACACAACTAAGAGGATATGCTTGACAAGTTATAAACCTAAATCTCATGCCCCTTACTTACAAAGACCGATCCTCATGCTATTCAACTTCAGTCACGAGTAAGCTCTTGTCATTGTAAGTATATGTGTATCATTAAGAACCGCCAACGGGGTACCCCTTGCACATGATACAGGAGCTTTCCCATAATCAAAATGACAAGGCAAGCAGACAATGAGCATCTCAACGATCTTTTTATTTGCTATCTGCATAGGTTTTTATTGAGGATGCTTCATAGAGTGCTCATTATGGTGATGCTGCAAGTTTCCACCATGATTAGGCATGGCTTAGGCTAGCGGCCCAGGCGTTTCTCTAACACACATACAAACTCCATGATCTTACAAGTTCCACTTTTATTTCACACCGCCGGGATCCGTAAGCAAAAGAACATGATATCAACGGGGTACAAAGTACAAGTGCAATGTTGAAAGCATTCCCCATGAAACATGGTTCTGCTAATTTCAACTCATAAAGCATAAGCATATACGCAACAAAGGACCCAATGGTTCAAGTTTATTAGAGGCAATAAAGTAAAGCGTGCCATCAAGTTCGTGAGAGCTTTAATCACTAGTTTTCTCATAACAAGTGAAATATAGACAAAAGCATGAATATACTTGGAATAGCATAAGCTAGTAGGTAGGTATGGTGGACTCTTTGGAAAAACTTGGTTTAGGGAGTTGGATGTATGAGTGGAACTCATACTTTGTTGTGGAGGCTAGCAAAAGACTGGGAGCAACAAACTAAGAGAGCAATAATGTCCATAATCATGCAGAGCGACAAAACATCATTGATCAAAGCATTAAGTGATACTACAAGTTGAAAAATAAAGGATCATAAAGGCTATGGTGACTTGAGACAGTCATAACATGGTGTGAGCATGTGCCAAGTTAACCCAAATAAAGCATCAAAGGAGAATACCACTATACTATGCTTTAATATGCTAAAACAACGCATGATTCATCCAAGGCACATTAAACAATCTCAATTGTTTATAACAAGTCATGCTACAGCAAAGAATACTAAGCATAAAGCCAAAACAATATCAAGCATGGCATGACAAAGCATAGGCCACAGTCAAAAACGAGCTCTTTTTACCACAGAAGCATGAACTTTCCTACTCTTTTCCAAACCAAACCAAACCAATTTGCAAACCAATGTATGAAAGAGGGGGTCCAACCAACTTAGTCAGAAAACTAAGCAAACCAAGAAAACTAAAAACCAAAACAAAAACAAAAAAGAAGACGCTCCAAGAAGAACACAACTGTGCATGAAACAATAAAAATGAAGCGTTTGGAAAAAACCTGGGATTTTTATTGATGAAGAAGGGGATGCCTTGGGCATCCCCAAGCTTTGACGCTCGTACTTCTTGGATATTTCTTGGGGTGACATGCGTGGCATCCCCAAGCTTGAGCTTTAGTCCATCCTTCATCGCATTATTCATTCCTTCCATACACCTGAAAATTTTCCTTCATACAAAACTTCACACAATCTTTATTAGCAACATTAGTGCACTCAAGATAAATAAGTCTTAAGGTTCAGTTCTAACACCAAATAAACTTCCATTAGAACACTAGATACTGTAGCACTTCCCTCAAAAAGCTCAATTCCCCAAAAGAACTCAAGAAGGAACCAACAAGAAGCAAATGCAGAAAATGGCAGAAATCTGTCAAAACAGACCAGCAGGTAAAGACGAATTTTTTCGAAGACCTTCTGTTGCTCAAATAAAAAAGTGTTGAACTAACGAAAGTTAGATAACAACCTGGGGCAGAATCACAAAACATTACGGCTCAATCCGACGTACAGAGCTCTCTCAGGAATTTTTACGGTGAAACACAGAAATCTGTTTCGGGACAGCAACTTTCCCAATTATTACTTCACTCTCATTAGAGGTTACTGTTGGCACAAAAAGAAAATAAAAAGGATAAGGAGCGGTTATTACAGAGGTAATAACTTCCAAGACTCATTTAAAACTCTTGGGTTATCTCCCAACAAGTACTTTTCTTTAACGCCTTTAAGTTAGGCATAAGAAGCAAAGAAAGAATCAAGTGTTCTCAAATGAAGAAGCATTAAGACCAAATTTTGTTTTCATAGGAGAAGCAAAAGAAATCTTTTCTCTCTTTTCAGGGAAGTGTTCTATACCTTTCTTGGGTGGGACTTGATATTTAATGGTGCCTTCTTTCATATCAACGATGGCACCAACAGTTCTAAGAAAAGGTCTTCCCAAAGTAATAGGACAAGAAGCATTGTATTCAACATCCAAAACATAGAAATCAACGGGGACATAAGAATCGTTAACCATAATAAGAACATCATTAAGACTCCCCATGAGTTTCTTTTTAATATTATCATCAAGTGGGACATTCAAATAGCAATCTTCAAGAGGAGGCAAATCAAGCATATCATAAATCCTTCTGGGCATAATAGAAACACTACTATCAAGATCACACAAAGCTTTGAAATCAAAGTCATTCACTTTCATATTAATGATGGGTTCCCAACCATCTTCTTGCTTTATAGGAATAGAAGCTTTATGTTTCATCTTTTCTTCTTTAATTTTTATGAGAGCTTTAGTAATGTGTTTTGTAAAAGCCATGTTCATAGCACTAGCATTAGGACTTTTAGCAAGCTTTTGTAGGAACTTAATAACTTCAGAGATGCTGCAACCATCAATATCAAAATCAACTTTATCATCTAAGGTAGTAGAACTATTAGTAGCCTCAACACTAGTGGTGGTAATAGTAGAAACACTAATGTTTCTAGCAATTTCATCTTCTCTTTCCCACTTAGCATGTAATACAACTAATAGTCTAACATTTTCATCAATTCTTACTTGTATGGCATTAGTAGCTGCAAAGGGATTCTCATTAGTTTCAGGTTTAGCAGCCATTTGATTCAAAGAAGATTGAGCTTCAGCCAAAGATGTTATATTTCTTTCAGCATTAGAGAGTTTTTCCTCAATAGTTTTATTGAAAGCAGTTTGTTTACTAATGAACTCTTTAAGCATAACCTCAAGTTCAGAGGGAGCACTCTTACTATTGTTGTAAGAATTTCCATAAGCATTACCATTGTTGGGAGGGTATGGCTTATAATTGTTGTTACCAAAATTGTTCCTATAAGCATTATTACCATAAGCATTGTTGCCAAAGTTGTTATTTCTTATCAACTTGCTCTTCTTGAGCAACCAAAGAGGCTAAAGGAACATTATTTGGATCAATATGGGCTTTCTCATTAACAAGCATAGACATAATAATATCAATCTTATCACTCAAGGAGGAGGTTTCCTCAACAGAATTTACCTTCTTACCTTGTGGAGCTCTCTCAGTATGCCATTCAGAATAATTAACCATCATATTGTCCAGAAGTTTTGTTGTAGCACCCAAAGTGATGGTCATAAAGGTACCTCCAGCAGCTGAATCCAATAGGTTCCTTGAAGAATAGTTCAATCCTGCATAAAAAGTTTGGATGATCATCTGAGCAGTCAGTCCATGAGTGGGACAATTCTTTACCAAAGATTTCATTCTTTCCTAAGCTTGAGCAACATGCTCATTATCAAGTTGTTTAAACTTCATTATTTCACTTCTCATGGATATAATCTTAGCAGGAGGATAGTATTTTCCAATAAAAGCATCTTTGCACTTAGTCCAAGAATCAATACTATTCCTAGTTAAGGAATTCAACCACTCTTTAGCTTTTCCTCTCAAAGAGAAAGGAAACAATTTCAGCTTAATAATATCACCATCTATATCCCTATGCTTTTATAACTCACAAAGTTCAACAAAGTTATTTAGATGGGAAGCAGCATCTTCATTACCAGTACCAGAAAATTGCTCTCTCATAACAAGATTGAGCAAAGCAGGTTTTATCTCAAAGAAAGTATTTTCAGCCACATGTGGAGCAATAGGTGTGCTCATAAAATGATTGTTGTTGGTGCTAGTGAAGTCACACAACTTAGTGTTTTCAAGAGTAGTCATTTTTTCGATTTTCAAATAAGAAAGCAAATAAGTAAAACTAATTTTTTTGTGTTTTTTTTGAAGAACAAAACAAGCAAACAAAGCAAAAAGAAACTAAGCAAAACAAAAACAACAAATTAAAGAGATTGGTTATGAGGGACTCCCCTTGTGAAGATGTCCTTGACTCCCCGGCAACGGCGCCAGAAAAATTCTTGATGCGCTCGACGATCGACGTAGAGCTCGTTGGGAACCCCAAGAGGAAGGTATGATGAGTACAGCAGAAAGTTTTCCCTCAGTTATGAAACCAAGGTTTAATCGAACTAGTAGGAGCAAGGAAACACCCCAAAGGTGTTAGTAGCTGAGCTTTGGCAGGGCGCACTACCGGTGCGCCCTAGCAATGTGGAGACCTGCGCAACACAACCACAGAACTTTGTCCCCAACTTGCGATGAGGTTGTCAATCTCACCATGTTTTGCGGAAAACAAAGGATTAAACGTATCGAATGGAAAAAAGTAAAAGTTTGTAGAAAGTAAACACAAAGCAGAAACAGTTTATAGATTGTATGTAAAGAAAAAGGACAGGGATCCATAGTTCACTAGAGGTGGCTCTCCTTAGATAGATAACATGCTGGGTGAACAAATTACAGCAGGGAAATTGACAAACACCGAGAAAGCAATACATGCATATACTAATCATCTTGACTCCTTTGAGACTTAATTGGGCATTACAACATAATACATAGACCGCCATCCAACTGCATCTATGACTAATAATCCACCTTCAGGTTATCATCCGAACCCCCTCCAGTATTAAGTTGCAAGCAACAGATTGCTTTACGAACTTCGTGTAAAGTAAAAAATACGATTGTTCTAAGAACAAAGGATTGTTGTTTTCTCCCTAGTAGAAACATCACATATAGTACCTTAGAGATTTCTGTCACTTCCCTAGATTACCAGAGGCATGAACCCACTATCGAGCATAAATACTAACTCTTGGAGTTGCTACCATCTACTTGGCCAAGATAGCTACTAACAACGAAAAGCATGCAAGATCTCAAATAACAAAGACATGATATAATCAATAATCAATCTGAAATAGCATATCAATATCCATCAGATCCCTGCAAACACAACATGTATGAATTACAAATAGATGATCTTGATCATGAACGGAGCTCACAAGATCTAAACATGAAAGCACAAAGGAGGAGAAACCATCCATCTAGCTACTACATGGATTCGTAGTCCAAGGATGAACTACTCACGCATCACACCGGAGGCTTGCATGGTGATGAAGAAGGCCTCCAGGGTGAATTCCCCTCTCCGGCAGGGTGCCGGGAAGAGCTTCAGATCCCTCCCGATCTAGGGATGGACATGACGGCGGCTACAGACTCTTTCGTGGATTTTTGATCGGCTCCTTAGGGTTTTCGTCCCGAGGGCAACTTATAGGCGGAAGGAGAGGCCGAGGGGGTGCCGAGAACCACCACACCACCCCTAGCGCGGGCAAGGCCTGGCCGCGCAGCCAGGTGGTGTGGCCGGCCCTTGGCCCCTCTCTGTCTTGTATTCTGGCACTTGATCCCTTCCGGAAAAATAGGCACTTTTGCTTTTGTCCCGTCCAATTCCAAGAACATTCATTTTCTGACTTTCCTGGAACCAAAAACAGCAGAAAACAGGCAGCTGGCACTGTGGCTGTTGTTAATAGGTTAGTCCAAGAAATCATATGAAAAGTACTCCAAAGTTGGAACAAAACACAAGAAAGTGGATAAAACCAAGCATGGAACATCAAAAATTATAGATACATTTGCAATGTATCATTGATCTCCATTCCGACTGCCTTTGCTCTTAGTTCAGACAGTCGCCGAATCGTTTGCTTGACTGGCCTTGTGTCTGGATTGACATTGAGTGCGTGCTCGGCGAATTCCCTGGGAACCCCTGGCATGTCCACAGGACACCTGGCGAAGATTTCCCAGTTGATACGTCCATTTTGCATCACAATTCTATGTCTTAATTCACTATTATTCATTGATATATTTCGTATTGAGAGGTGATACTTATGTTATTTCTTCTATTTTTGCATGGTTGATGACTTTTGGAGCATGGACCGCTGCAGTCAGGATTCTGATGGAAAAGGTGCTGTTTGGAGGCAAAATTCGCGAAGATCAGAAAATCCGGGAAAATATATGGAAAATCCTATTTTTCCAGAAGACTAAGGATGCCATAAGATGGAGTGGAGGTGGGCCACAGGGGGCCCACACCACCCCATGGCGCGGGCAGGCCTATGCCGTGCCTGGGAGTGGTGTGGCCTCCTTGGCCCACACCAGCCTCTCCCCTCTAGCGTATATCAACCTCCCGAAAGCCTAAGACTCGGGGAGCGACCACTGAAAGATTATGCCGCCTCTGTGGGGCAGAAAACACCCAGAGAGAAAGATCTCTCCGGCAGACAGATTTCTGCCAGGGGAATTCCTTCCCAGAGAGGGGAGATCATCGCCATCAACACCATCATCAAGCTGGACTTCATCAGGATCATCATCATCATCACCACCATCATCACCATCAGCACCCTCATCACCATATCCATATTGCTATAACAATTGAGTTGAATCTTACATAGTTCATAGGGGAAACTTTCCGGGTGTTGATTACTCTTTGTAATTGATGCTATTGAGTGAACTGTTGAATTATTGTTTATGTTCAGATTGTTATACATCATTATTCCATCTCTGATCATGATCCATATGATGTCTTGTGAGTAGTTCATTTTGTTCTTGAGGACATGGGAGAAGTCTTGTTGTTAGTAGTGGAGTTGTGTTGAGAAAGATTCAATAGATTGTTATTTAAGTTGTGGTGTACTTCTTCTAGTGGTGTCATGTGAACATAGACTACATGACACTTCACCTATATGGGCCTAGGGGAATGCATTGTGTATTTGGCTACTAATCGTAGGGGTTGCCGGAGTGACAGAAACCCGAACCCCCGTTAGGAAACCGTTGCACAAGGGACGTAAGGGTCTTAGAGTTTAAAGTTGTGGTTAGGTTTCTACCTTAATTACTTTCTTGTACTTACGGATGTTTGCAAGGGGTTTAATCACAAGTATGTATTAGTCTTGGATGGGGTGGTACATTAGCACAGGTTCACCCACACAACACTTAGCAAGCTAGAGAAGATTAATCAACTATATGAAGCGAAAGCACTTGACAGTATTCCCATGTGTCCTCGAGAACGTTTGGTCATCTATAGAAATACAACCGGCTTGTCCTTTGCTGCATAAAGGATTGGGCCACTTGCTGCATTTATTCCGACTGTCTTTTATTTACTCGTACTTTGTTTACTTGCTTTATCAAAAAACCCTCAAAATCCGTTTGCTAATTTTTTGCAGAGAATTCCTGATCCATACCACTAGCCAGCACCTTCTGCTCCTCGTTGGGTTCGACACTCTTACTTATCGAAAATACTGCGATACACCCCCTATACTTGTGGGTCATCAAGACTATTTTCTGGCGCCGTTGCCAGGGAGTGAAGCGCTATTGGAGAGTGGAACTGGTAAAGGAAACTTCTACTGTGAGTATTGTTTACTTCTGCTAGTTGCTTTATTTTCGTTATGGATAATTCACTGAGTTTCTTATTTGGTAATGCTACTACCACTGCTAAGGTAGTAGATAAGCCACCACCTGCTGAGAAAGATGTTTTCAAAATACCTACAAGAATTATTCGCACTCTCAGCTTCGAGATTGAGGACTTTGGGAAACTGATCAAGGAGCTCATCGAGAGGATACCACCACCACCACCAAAGGAGTAATTCGTCATCAGGTTTGGCATCCCCTTGGTTTGTTCCAAGCTTGGGGGAGTGCCGCGGTATCATATCACTATCTTCTATCTTTTTACCTTATTAGCAGAGTCATATCATGAATAGAGGAGTTATTTTGTAGTATGGTTTGCATTATGGAAGTGTCCCCTCTCTCGTTAGATATGTATCCCTTGGTGTGAGTTTCCGTTATGGAATATTAATGAGAAGTTCTATCATTCACTCTTTTGCTTAGCTTATGTTAGTTTTCAATTCGTGGTTATATGATTGATCTTGTTATTAGTATTGGTATCACTTTGGGATCATTGAGTTAATTTAGTTGGTTTTGGCAAACCTGGCTCGGTCAGTAGCATCACCTTTTTGAGAGTTGAAAGAAAAAGATAGAAGCACTCTAGAGAAGAAAAATAATTTCATCATCTTTCTTTCTTGATTTGCTCATAAGTTTAGTATTCTCTAGTTAAGATCTTTTGTGCTTCCAAGGAAGATTGCATGTTTGTCTTTATCACTTGTATGTTTGGTTGTTTCCTTCAACTCTTATACTTGCTACCCAGCCTTGCTAGCCAAAAACCTGTACTGAGAGGGTATTGTTCTCATGTATCCACCTCCTTTGAACCAAAACCTTTGCCATTTGTGTCCACCATACCTACCTAGTAGCATTATTGCTATTCCAAGTAAATTCTTGTTTTGTATACCTCCCAAATTAAACTTGTTATGTGAAAATTAGTGATTAGAGCTCTCACGAACTTGATGGCACACTTTACTTTCTTGCATTTAATAAACTTGAACCATTGGGTCCTTCTTTGTTGAGTATATGCTTGCGCTTTATGAGTTGAAGTTAGCCGAACCATGTATCATGGGGACCGCTTTCAACACTTCATTGGTACTTGTACCTAGTTGATATCATGTTCTTTTGCTTATGGATCCCGGTGGTGTGAAATAAAAGTGGAACTTGTAAGATCATGGAGTTTATATGTGTGTTAGAGAAACGCCTAGGCCGCTAGCCTAATCCATGCCTAATCATGGTGGAAAAATTGCAGCATAACTATAGTGAGCATTCTATGAAGCATCCTCAATAAAAACCTATGCAAATAGAAAAATAAAAAGATCGCTGAGATGCTCACTGTCTGCTTGCCTTGTCATTTTGATTATGGGATAACTCCTGTGTCATGTGCAAGGGGTACCCCGTTGGTGGTTCTCAATGATACGCATGTATTTACAATGACAAGAGCTTGCTCGTGACTGAAGTTGAGTAGCATGAGGATCGGTACTCATAAGTAAGGGGCATGAGATTTCAACTTATAACTTGTCAAGCATATCCTCTTAGTTGTGTCACTTTAACCTTAATCACCTAAAGATGCCTATGATAGGGGCAATGAGAGCTGAAAGCTAGTAAGTATCATAATTTTTGGGAGCTCTTTATGAGACTTGCAATCCCTGCTTCCCTCTGCGAAGGGCCTTTCTTTTACTTTGTTCTTGAGTCAGTAAACCTACTCCCTTCTATCTCAGCAAGTATTTTGAGTTGTTGTGTTTCATTCATTCATATGATGATTTATTCAATCATGTCTTATGTTCCTTGCTTTGCACATTGCTCTTATCTTGATGTTTACTACTTTGAAAGCTATCATTGAAAAAGCCAGCTATTTGTGAACTCCAGCAAATTATCAACTATTGTTCGACCAAGAGCTAAGTTTGCCACTACCAATTATGATTCACTTTATGTATCTTTATTGTGTTTCCTTTACTCATTGCAAGTTGAGTTATATAATAGTGAGTTGTCTTCTATTATGATCTATGTATTTGATGAATGTGATGCTTCTTCTCCATATTCTTTTATCGAATCTTCACTCCATAAACCCAAGGTCATGTTTATTGAGCTCAGTTTTGCTTGGGGACAAGCAAAGTCTAAGCTTGGGGGGAGTTGATACGTCCCTTTTGCATCACTATTCTATGTCTTAATTCACTATTATTCATTGATATATTTCGTATTGAGAGGTGATACTTATGTTATTTCATCTATTTTTGCATGGTTGATGACTTTTGGAGCATGGAACGCTGCAGACAGGATTCTGATGGAAAAGGTGCTGTTTGGAGGCAAAATTCGCAAAGATCAGAAAATCCGGGAAAATATATGGAAAATCCTATTTTTCCAGAAGACTAAGGATGCCATAAGATGAAGTGGAGGTGGGCCACAGGGGGCCCACACCACCCCATGGCGCGGGTAGGCCTAGGCCATGCCTGGGAGTGGTGTGGCTGCCCTGGCCCACTCTAGCCTCTCCCCTATGGCGTATATCAACCTCCCGAAACCCTAAGACTCGGGGAGCGACCGAAGAAAGATTCCGCCACCTCTGCGGGGCAGAAAACACCGAGAGAGAAAGATCTCTCCGACAGACAGATTTCTGCCGGGGGAATTCCTTCCCGGAGAGGGGAGATCGTCGCCATCAACACCATCATCAAGATGGACTTCATCGGGATCATCATCATCATCACCACCATCATCACCATTAGCACCCTCATCACCATCTCCATATTGCTGTAACAATTGAGTTGAATCTTGCATAGTTCATAGGGGAAACTTTTCCGGAGTTGATTACTCTTTGTAGTTGATGCTATTGAGTGAACTGTTGAATTATTGTTTATGTTCATATTGTTATACATCATTATTCCATCTCTGATCATGATCCATATGATGTCTTGTGAGTAGTTCGTTTTGTTCTTGAGGACATGGGAGAAGTCTTGTTGTTAGTAGTGGAGTTGTGTTGAGAAAGATTCAATAGATTGTTATTTAAGGACTGGTGTACTTCTTCTAGTGGTGTCATGTGAACGTCGACTACATGACACTTCACCTATATGGGCCTAGGGGAATGCATTGTGTATTTGGCTACTAATCGTAGGGGTTACCGGAGTGACAGAAACCCGAACCCCCGTTAGGAAACCGTTGCACAAGGGACGTAAGGGTCTTAGAGTTTAAAGTTGTGGTTAGGTTTCTACCTTAATTACTTTCTTGTACTTACGGATGTTTGCAAGGGGTTTAATCACAAGTATGTATTAGTCTTGGATGGGGTGGTACATTAGCACAGGTTCACCCACACAACACTTAGCAAGCTAGAGAAGATTAATCAGCTATATGAAGCGAAAGCACTTGACAGTCTTCCCATGTGTCCTCGAGAACGTTTGGTCATCTATAGAAATACAACCGGCTTGTGCTTTGCTGCATAAAGGATTGGGCCACTTGCTGCATTTATTCCGACTGTCTTTTATTTACTCGTACTTTCTTTACTTGCTTTATCAAAAAACCCTAAAAATCCGTTTACTAATTTTTTGCAGAGAATTCCTGATCCATACCACTAGCCAGCACCTTCTGCTCCTCGTTGGGTTCGACACTCTTACTTATCAAAAATACTACGATACACCCCCTATACTTGTGGGTCATCAAGACTATTTTCTGGCGCCGTTGCCAGGGAGTGAAGCGCTATTGGAGAGTGGAACTGGTAAAGGAAACTTCTACTGTGAGTATTGTTTACTTCTGCTAGTTGCTTTATTTTCATTATGGATAATTCACTGAGTTTCTTATTTGGTAATGCTACTACCACTGCTAAGGTAGTAGATAAGCCACCACCTGCTGAGAAAGATGTTTTCAAAATACCTACAATAATTATTGATCGTGTTATGGATAACTATTATGTTGGGGATGGAACTGTCCATCCCAGTGATCATTTACTCTTTATACACGAACTATGCGGGTTGTTCAAGTGTGCATGTATTACTAAAGATCAAGTTAAGAAGAAGTTATTCTTATTATCGCTGAAAAGAAGAGCTGAGGAATGGTATAAGCTGCTGAAGAATGGTCAAGCTCTGGAATGGGAGGAAATAGTGCCTCTCTTTTATTCAAAGTTTTATCCTCCTAGTGAGATTCATAAAGATCGGAATCAAATATACAACTTTTGGCCTCTTGATGGAGAGAGTACAGCTCAAGCTTGGGGGAGATTGAAGTTACTAATGCTCAAATGTCCCATTCATGAGCTCCCCAACAATATTATTATCAATAACTTTTATGCAAGGCTCCCTCTACATGACAAAGATTTATTGGATGCTTCTTGTGCTGGATCATTCACTCGTATGGAAGAAGAAGCTAAATGGGACCTTCTAGATCGTATTCCAGACAATGCGCTGAAGCTTGGGAGAATGACAAAGGTAGAAAGTCAGGTATAAATTATGATTATGAATGCATTGAATCTTTTATGGGAACTGATGACTTTCAAAATATTAAAAATTCTTATGGTCTAGACTCTCAAGCTATTGCTTCTTATTTTAAGGCTTTTGCTTCCTATATTGAAGTGCCTAAAAAGAAGTGGAATAAGTATCATGAGCCTTATAAAGATATTGCTAAGAGTGTTCCTTCAAGAAATACTGAAGTTTATACTGCTAATCATGTTTTACCTGAACCTTATATTGAGAAAATGCCTTTTCCAGTTAAGGTAAAGGCACATTCTATGATAGCTAGTATGGTTAATGAAAGTACTAGTAAAGCTGTTGAACCTGATAAACAAATGGTTGATGAACCTATAGTAGCAAATGTGAAAGACTTTGTCACTAAGTATGAAAAAGAGGGACATACTATCCTTTGTAAGGATACCTCTAATATTGTTTCACAAAGTAGTGTTATGAGAGCTAATATTCCCGTGTTTTCTGTTAGAATAAGTGATCATTGCTATGATGGTCCTTGTGATAGCTATATTGTTAAGTTTATGCATGATACTGAAAGTTACTATGAGAGAGGGAAAAGTGTTCTTATGTATCTCAATAATATCAAGTTTCCTCGTTTTACGCTGAAAGTTTTTATATTGCGCTTCTTTTGCTTTCTTATGCAAGTTGCCTTTGGTTTCAATAACTTGTTTGTTTACAAAATCCCCTTGCATAGGAAGTGGGTTAGACTTAAATGTGTGTGTTTTTGCTTCTTAATGCTCTCTTTCACTTCAATGCATATCCCTATGAGAGCTTCTTCAAAATTATCATACCCATCTTAATGGCTATAAAGAAAGAGCTTTATGGGAGACAATACAATTTGATTTGGCTTTCAGTTTTTTTGTTTCTTTGAGTCTTGGAAGTTATTACTTCGGTAATAACCGCTCCTTATCCGTTTTGATTGGTTTTTGTGTCAAGATCAACCTCTAATGAGAGAGAAGTAAGATTTGGGGAAGTTGCTGTCCCGAAACAGATTTTTGTGCTTCACCGTAAAAATTCGTGAGAGATCTCTGTATGTCGGATTGAGCTGTATTTTTTTGTGCTTCTGCCCCAGGTTGTTATTTAACTTTCGTTAGTTTTGCACTTTTTGATTTGAGCAACAGAAGATTTTCGAAAAAAATGATCTTTACCTGCTGGTCTGTTTTGACAGATTTTGCCAATCTTGCATTTGCTTCTTTATTCGATTTCCTTCTTGAATTCTTTTTTTTGGGTTTTCAGAAGGAGTTGATACAGTAGCTTTTGTTTTGATGGTTTTCAGTTGAAGTTGGACTCAAAAGGTTTTATCACTTCACTTATACTAATGTTGCTAATAAGAACTATGTGAAGTTTTGTGTGAAAGAAATTTCCAGGAAGTGGAGATAATGGTGTAATAAGGAAGAGAAGGGCTTTATGACTCAAGTAATAATTGTATGAAGATGAAGATATTGTTATTCAAGTGATGACTCCGGAAGAATCTACTATATACCAAATTCAGAGACCTGCAGAGTCCGTTTCCAAATAGTTAACAGTTCTGGTAAGAAAAGTTCCGCGAAAATACAATCCAATTATATTTTTACAGTTTTCAGTCAATAAGGAAAGCTACGAAGCGAAAAAGGGACAGAAATGGAGCCAAGGTGGCCCACACCACCCCATGGCGCGGGCCCACCCCTGGCCGCGCCACTAGGTGGTGAGGCCACCCAGGACTCCGCCTCCGACTCGTTTTCTCCCAGTACCTTCCTTTTGATATGAAACTTCGTAATATATAACCCCCCGGATCCCCCAAGGTTCGTATATTGTGTTTTCGTCGTGTTTTCGTTTCGATCTGTTTCTGCCAGGACATACTCTTTGAAAGCTTAGAAGCACAATGGTGTTCGCCAAGGATAAAGGAAAGGAGCCCATGGAGGAAGACCTCCAATACCCTGGGAAGGAGAAGAAGATCGAGAGTGAAGTTGAAGAGGAGCAAGGCCAACGTTCGCACACCGGCACTACCATTGCAAGCATTGGAGTGGTGAAACCTGCCAAGATCAGAAGGACTGCACGGATGCAGACTGGGGGAAAAGCTCCTCGTCACAGTTTGGCTCCACGATCTCGTCCTCCATGCACCAGCTATGCAGGAAAAGAAGACTCCAAGTGGGAGGAATGGAAAAAGAATCACAAGAGCTGGGATCCACAAACTGAAATGATTATGGGCCGTATTGAGCACAACTCGGAGTTGATTCGCACTCTCACCTTCGAGATTGAGGACTTTGGGAAACTGATCAAGGAGCTCATCGAGAGGATACCACCACCACCACCAAAGGAGTAATTCGTCATCAGGTTTGGCATCCCCTTGGTTTGTTCCAAGCTTGGGGGAGTGCCGCGGTATCATATCACTATCTTCTATCTTTTTACCTTATTAGTAGAGTCATATCATGAATAGAGGAGTTATTTTGTAGTATGGTTTGCATTATGGAAGTGTCCCCTCTCTCGTTAGATATGTATCCCTTGGTGTGAGTTTCCGTTGTGGAATATTAATGAGAAGTTCTATCATTCAAAATTTTGCTTAGCTTATGTTAGTTTTCAATTCGTGGTTATATGATTGATCTTGTTGTTAGTATTGGTATCACTTTGGGATCATTGAGTTAATTTAGTTGGTTTTGGCAAACCTGGCTCGGTCAGTAGCAAAACCTTTTTGAGAGTTGAAAGAAAAAGATAGAAGCACTCTAGAGAAGAAAAATAATTTCATCATCTTTCTTTCTTGATTTGCTCATAAGTTTAGTATTCTCTAGTTAAGATCTTTTGTGCTTCCAAGGAAGATTGCATGTTTGTCTTTATCACTTGTATGTTTGGTTGTTTCCTTCAACTCTTATACTTGCTACCCAGCCTTGCTAGCCAAAAACCTGTACTGAGAGGGTATTGTTCTCATGTATCCACCTCCTTTGAACCAAAACCTTTGCCATTTGTGTCCACCATACCTACCTAGTAGCATGATTGCTATTCCTAGTAAATTCTTGTTTTGTCTACCCCCCAAATTAAACTTGTTATGTGAAAATTAGTGATTAGAGCTCTCACGAACTTGATGGCACACTTTACTTTCTTGCATTTAATAAACTTGAACCATTGGGTCCTTCTTTGTTGCGTATATGCTTGCGCTTTATGAGTTGAAGTTAGCCGAACCATGTATCATGGGGACCGCTTTCAACACTTCATTGGTACTTGTACCTAGTTGATATCATGTTCTTTTGCTTATGGATCCCGGTGGTGTGAAATAAAAGTGGAACTTGTAAGATCATGGAGTTTATATGTGTGTTAGAGAAACGCCTAGGCCGCTAGCCTAACCCATGCCTAATCATGGTGGAAAAATTGCAGCATAACTATAGTGAGCATTCTATGAAGCATCCTCAATAAAAACCTATGCAAATAGAAAATAAAAAGATCGCTGAGATGCTCACTGTCTGCTTGCCTTGTCATTTTGATTATGGGATAACTCCTGTGTCATGTGCAAGGGGTACCCCGGTTGGTGGTTCTCAATGATACGCATGTATTTACAATGACAAGAGCTTGCTCGTGACTGAAGTTGAGTAGCATGAGGATCGGTACTCATAAGTAAGGGGCATGAGATTTCAACTTATAACTTGTCAAGCATATCCTCTTAGTTGTGTCACTTTAACCTTAATCACCTAAAGATGCCTATGATAGGGGCAATGAGAGCTGAAAGCTAGTAAGTATCATAATTTTTGGGAGCTCTTTATGAGACTTGCAATCCCTGCTTCCCTCTGCGAAGGGCCTTTCTTTTACTTTGTTGTTGAGTCAGTAAACCTACTCCCTTCTATCTCAGCAAGTATTTTGAGTTGTTGTGTTTCAATCATTCATATGATGATTTATTCAATCATGTCTTATGTTCCTTGCTTTGCACATTGCTCTTATCTTGATGTTTACTACTTTGAAAACTATCATTGAAAAAGCCAGCTATTTGTGAACTCCAGCAAATTATCATCTTTGACCAAGAGCTAAGTTTGCCACTACCAATTATGATTCACTTTATGTATCTTTATTGTGTTTCCTTTACTCATTGCAAGTTGAGTTATATAATAGTGAGTTGTCTTCTATTATGATCTATGTATTTGATGAATGTGATGCTTCTTCTCCATATTCTTTTATCGACTCTTCACTCCATAAACCCAAGGTCATGTTTATTGAGCTCAGTTTCGCTTGGGGACAAGCGAAGTCTAAGCTTGGGGGGAGTTGATACGTCCCTTTGCATCACTATTCTATGTCTTAATTCACTATTATTCATTGATATATTTTGTATTGAGAGGTGATACTTATGTTATTCCATCTATTTTTGCATGGTTGATGACTTTTGGAGCATGGAACGCTGCAGACAGGATTCTGATGGAAAAGGTGCTGTTTGGAGGCAAAATTCGCGAAGATCAGAGAATCCGGGAAAATATATGGAAAATCCAATTTTTCTAGAAGACTAAGGATGCCAGAAGATGGAGTGGAGGTGGGCCACAGGGGGCCCACACCACCCCATGGCGCGGGCAGGCCTAGGCCACGCCTAGGAGTGGTGTGGCCGCCCTGGCCCACTCTAGCCTCTCCCCTCTGGCGTATATCAACCTTCCGAAACCCTAAGACTCGGGGAGCGACCACAGAAAGATTCTGCCGCCTCTGCGGGGCAGAAAACACCGAGAGAGAAAGATCTCTCCGACAGACAGATTTCTGCCAGGGGAATTCCTTCTCGGAGAGGGGAGATCGTCGCCATCAACACCATCATCAAGCTGGACTTCATCGGGATCATCATCACCACCATCATCACCATCAGCACCCTCATCACCATCTCCATATTGCTGTAACAATTGAGTTGAATCTTGCATAGTTCATAGGGGAAACTTTCCCGGAGTTGATTACTCTTTGTAGTTGATGCTATTGAGTGAACTGTTGAATTATTGTTTATGTTCAGATTGTTATACATCATTATTCCATCTCTGATCATGATCCATATGATGTCTTGTGAGTAGTTCATTTTGTTCTTGAGGACATGGGAGAAGTCTTGTTGTTAGTAGTGGAGTTGTGTTGAGAAAGATTCAATAGATTGTTATTTAAGTTGTGGTGTACTTCTTCTAGTGGGATCATGTGAACATCGACTACATGACACTTCACATATATCGGCCTAGGGGAATGCATTGTGTATTTGGCTACTAATCGTAGGGGTTGCCGGAGTGACAGAAACCCGAACCCCCGTTAGGAAACCGTTGCACATGGGACGTAAGGGTCTTAGAGTTTAAAGCTGTGGTTAGGTTTCTACCTTAATTACTTTCTTGTACTTACGGATGTTTGCAAGGGGTTTAATCACAAGTATGTATTAGTCTTGGATGGGGCAGTACATTAGCACAGGTTCACCCACACAACACTTAGCAAGCTAGAGAAGATTAATCAGCTATATGAAGCGAAAGCACTTGACAGTCTTCCCATGTGTCCTCGAGAACGTTTGGTCATCTATAGAAATACAACCAGCTTGTCCTTTGCTGCATAAAGGATTGGGCCACTTGCTACATTTATTCCGACTGTCTTTTATTTACTTGTACTTTGTTTACTTGCTTTATCAAAAAACCCTAAAAATCCGTTTGCTAAGTATTTGCAGAGAATTCCTGATCCATACCACTAGCCAGCACCTTCTGCTCCTCGTTGCGTTCGACACTCTTACTTATCAAAAATACTGCGATACACCCCCTATACTTATGGGTCATCACCAGTTCTCACGGAGGAATTCGACGAGCGTGAGTTCCTATGCGGAACTCAAGTTGTTGGCGATGAGGGCCGTCTTGGTCGGGTCCGTTTGGTGGACCTGGACTTTCTTCGTGTGCACCGACGAGTCGAAGGACAGGTCGGGTGAACTTGGCCTGCTTAGTGGAGGCAGACTGTTGTTTGTCGACTCCTTCAATCTTGCGAGTTCCTCCTGCATGCCGAAGGACTAAGAGATTCTGTTGAATTCCCTGTCGCAGCTGTCGGACCTTTCGAAGTTGTCGTTGATTGTGATTATGCCATTTGGGCCTGGCATCTTCATCTGAAGGTAGGTGTAGTGTGGTACTGCCATGAACCCTGCAAACGCGACACGTCCAAGGATGCAGTGATATTGTGAAGGCCACTCGACGACCTCGAAGTCGATGCGCAATCGCCAAAAGTTTTGCGGCGTGTCGAAGATGACGTCGAGGTTGATTTTGCCCAGGGGATATACACCTTTCCCTGGGACAATGCCGTGGAACATCGTGTCTAAAACTTTCAGACACGTCAGCGGGATCCTCATCGCACGCAAGGTACTCACGAACATTAGGTTAATGCCGCTGCCGCCATCCATGAATACTCAACTCATGTCGAAACCCCCAATCTGCGCCTCAAGTACGAGGGGACAGTGGCCTGGACGAGGAACTTGGTGTGGGTGGTCACGCCTGTCGAAGGTGATGCAGGAGTTGCTTCCACTGTGGTACTCAATGGTGGAAGGTGGATAGTTTATCGCTAGGTTGACTTGGCGAGTGATGGCCTTCTGCACTCGATTTGAGGGACGCCCTTTTTGGATCATCCCCATGTTGCCCATGGGTCATGGGTATGGTTCGCCTCCGTGATTCTGGACCGGTGCAGTCCTAGGTGGTGGTAGTCCGGGCGGTGGTGGAGGAGCTCCATGTTCCACGACGCCTGGGGCGACTCCATAGCCCCTGTTGACTGCGAAGGGGCTAGACCCTCGTGGAGCTTGAGAAACTCGCGACAGTCCTTGAGAAGGTGGCTGGATTTTTTCTTGCCGTCGTGCTTGTCGATGTAGAAGTGCATGTTGCACGGCCTGGACAGTTTGTCCTTGATGGTTGTTGCGGGTGCCTCTTCGCGAGTGCGGCGCTGCCACACCTGCGTGGTTTTCCTGGAGTCGCGATATCCACCACTGTGATAGCCGCTGTTGCGGTTGTCGTCGCGTTTGTCAGTGTAGTCGGTTGCGACCATGTTGACATCGTCGTGGTCATCGTAGACGCGCATTCGCCGCTTGCCTCGACGGTCGCGTCTGCGCCCGAGGTCATCGTCGTCGGAGTAGGTGCGGTTTTTCACCGAATCCTCTCTGTCGGCCCACCGATTTGCAATTTCCATCAGGTGGTCGATTGTTTTGGGCTTCGAGCGGCCTAGCTCCTCCCTGAGCTCTATGCAGCGAACACCGCTGTTGAACACATCGATTGCGCGGTCTTCTGAGATGTTTTCCGTGGAATTTTTGATGATGGACCACCTCTGGATGTACGAGCGTAGCGATTCGCCCGACCTTTGCTGGCAGCTCCTCAGCTCTTCGATTGATGCGGGCCTTTTATAAGTGCCATTGAAGTTGCGTACAAAGCTGTAGACCAGCTCTTCCCAGCTAGGAATGCGCGGGAGATTGTTGAGCCATGCGCGGGCGGCGCCCTGCAGCTATAGCTGCAGGCATTGCATGGCCGTGCTTCGACTCCCGCCATGTAGCCTGACGGAGGAGATGTGGTCCTCCAACCAGATTTTTGGGTCTTGTAGGCCGTCAAACTTTGGGTTCTCCGACGGGAGTTTGAACCCTTTAGGCATTCGCTTCTGCCTTATGGCCCTGCTGAAGCATCTAGCGCCACAGAGTTCAGTCTCGTCCTCTTCTGAATCAGTCAAACAAGCACATCTTGCCCTTGATTTGTCGATTTTGCGCTACATGAGGTCATCACGCACATCGTAGTCGCGATCGTGCCGCCGTGAGCGGCGACGCCGAGACAAATCGTGACTGTTGTCGCTGAACGAGGGTGAGGAATAGCGTTTTGCCAGAGCCTTGCCTTTTTTTGGCTCCGGTGTTGGCTCTTTGATGAGGGCGGCCTCGATTAGCCCCAAGCCTGCGATCGTAGATCGGTGCATGGCAGCTCGTGGATCTCCAGCTAGCGGCGGGTTGTTGAGGAGGTACATAGTGACCGCTATCACCGTGGCTTGCGGTGTCTTTGGGACCACGTTGCCCCGTGTGTCGACTGTCGTAGAGCTGAAGTCGAGGACCTTTGCAGCTTCTATGCATTCTTGCTCGGTGAGATGGGCCATCCGAGATTGCCTCTTGTTGGCCACATACTCATTGCCTTTGGAGGAGGTCCCTCTGTGAGAGGAGAGCCCAGCCCGTCGAAGACTCGACTCATCCGCCACCTTTTTACGTGCCTCGAGTTGCGCGATTGCATGTAGATGGCGTCTGTACTCCTCCTTTAGTAGCCAATGGTAACCCATCAGCATGTCCTGCAGCGTGCCGGGGGGCAGAGGATTGCCTCGCAGAGCTTCTCGGCAACGGACCCACTCGTTGTCATTGAGTTTAATCATGACACGCTCTCCAGTGTGTTTGTTCACCATGGTTGGCGGTTCGACTGTCGCTCCATTGTTAACGGGCACGCCATTGCCACTGTTGGTGGGGCCGCCATTGGGCGTGCTGCCGTTGGGTGGTTCAGTGCTGTTGGGCGGTCCGGTGCCAGATCCAGGGCTAGCGTTTTCACGATTGGCGGCGGTGTCACCTGTGTTGATGACCGCGCACATGAAGTGGTTGGGAAAGCTGTTGCTCCCGCAACTTTCAGATTCGAAGCCGTAGGCTCCATCTTCAGTGGCTAGGTCACCCAGATCGGTTCCACGACTGCTGTCGCTGTCCGTGCTCCCGACTGTTGCCGAGGTGTTGAGCTCGCTGAGGGTGCCGATTGGTGGGGGGAACCACGATGCTGGAGCAATCGCGGGTGCCGTTGGCTGGTCAAGCATGCGAAGCGTGCCCATCTGACCAACCTGGAAGCGGAAGCTCCCAATCGCCAGACTGATTCCATCGCCCACGGACTTGGAAGCCGGGCGAGTGGCCGGCGTGTGGATGGTGAAGTCGAACACACCGAAGAGATGGCGAATCTCCGCTGTTGCGGAGTTGTAGATCGTGGTTGATGGGGCCGAAAAAGCCGTGACATCAGCACTCCCAATTCCCACAGACGGCGCCAATTGATGAGGGTTTAACTCAACAATGCCCATTGTTATGGACTTGGGTTTTGGAGAAGGAGGGAGCGCTGGAGGCATCAGTCGGCTAGCAAACAAGCACACATGGACGCAAGGTTTACCCAGGTTCAGGCCTCGCAGAGGTCCCTACTCCTGCTTGTCTGCTCTTGGAATTAATGAAAGAATCAAAGATTACAGGGGCGCGCAGATGCAATCTAGCGAGAGTTGTGGAAACTAGGGTTGCGTGTGTCCTCCTCGTCGTCCCCTCCTAGCCTTTATATAGATAGGCTAGGTATCGGGTAGCAGGTTGAGTCGGTTACAGATTAGGGTTTTCCCTTTAAACTTTCTACCTTAAGCTTCTTCTTGTCTCGCAAGCAATCGAGAGTCCGTGGGCCACTCAAATTCTCCATTTGGGCCTTGGCAACACCGTGGGCTTCTGGACCGTATATACCAAGCTCGAGTACCTGTAGGGTATACCCATGTCAAGGCATGTGGGGCCTGCTTGAGGCCGTAGAGTGACTTGGTGAGGCGACATACATGATCGCGCCGAGTGTCATCAATGAAGCTGGTCGGTTGGTAGCAGTACACTTGCTCCGCCAAGACGAGATTGAGGAAAGCGTTCTTTACATTGAGTTGGTGCACCGGATAGCCGCGGGAACATGCCAGGGTGAGCACGGTGAGAATCTTTGCAGGATTGACCACCAGGGAGAAGTGTGACACCCCTGGGATCATGGTTAAACAAATCCTAGACCTTAGCTTAATATAAGCTTAACCTACAGATCGAGGTTATCCAGTGAAGAATGATAACACAATAGTAACCCCACGACACAAAAAGTTATACAACAAGCTGATACGTCCATTTTGCATCACTATTCTATGTCTTAATTCACTATTATTCATTGATATATTTCATATTGAGAGGTGCTACTTATGTTATTTCATCTATTTTTGCATGGTTGATGACTTTTGGAGCATGGACCGCTGCGGTCAGGATTCTGATGGAAAAGGTGCTGTTTGGAAGCAAAATTCGCGAAGATCAGAAAATCTGGGAAAATATACGGAAAATCCTATTTTTCCAGAAGACTCAGGATGCCAGAAGATGGAGTGGAGGTGGGCCACAGGGGGGCCCACACCACCCCATGGCGCGGGCAGGCCTAGGCCGCGCCTGGGAGTGGTGTGGCCACCCTGGCCCACTCCAGCCTCTCTCCTCTGGCGTATATCAACCTCCCGAAACCCTAAGTCTCGGGGGGCAACCATAGAAAGATTTCGCCGCCTCTACGGGGCGGAAAACACCAAGAGAGAAAGATCTCTCCGGTAGACAGATTTCTGCCGAGGGAATTCCTTCCCGGAGAGGGGAGATCATCGCCATCAACACCACCATCAAGCTGGACTTCATCGGGATCATCATCATCATCGTCACCACCATCATTACCACCAGCACCCTCATCACCATCTCCATATTGCTGTAACAATTGAGTTGAATCTTGCATTAGTTCATAGGGGAAACTTTCCCGGTGTTGATTACTCCTTGTAGTTGATGCTATTGAGTGAACCATTGAATTATTGTTTATGTTCAGATTGTTATACATCATTATTCCATCTCTGATCATGATCCATATGATGTCTTGTGAGTAGTTCGTTTTGTTCTTGAGGACATGGGAGAAGTCTTGTTGTTAGTAGTGGAGTTGTGTTGAGAAAGATTCAATAGATTGTTACTTAAGTTGTGGTGTACTTCTTCTAGTGGTGTCATGTGAACGTCGACTACATGGCACTTCACCTATATGGGCCTAGGGGAATGCATTTTGTATTTGGCTACTAATCGTAGGGGTTGCCGGAGTGACAGAAACCTGAACCCCCGTTAGGAAACCATTGCACAAGGGACGTAAGGGTCTTAGAGTTTAAAGCTATGGTTAGGTTTCTACCTTAATTACTTTCTTGTACTTACAGATGTTTGCAAGGGGTATAATCACAAGTATGTATTAGTCTTGGATGGGGCGGTACATTAGCATAGATTCACCCACACAACACTTAGCAAGCTAAAGAAGATTAATCAACTATATGAAGCGAAAGCACTTGACAGTCTTCCCATGTGTCCTCGAGAACGTTTGGTCATCTATAGAAATACAACCGGCTTGTCCTTTGCTGCATAAAGGATTGGGCCACTTGCTGCATTTATTCCTACTGTCTTTTATTTACTTGTACTTTGTTTACTTGCTTTATCAAAAAAACCCTAAAAATCCGTTTGCTAATTATTTGAAGAGAATTCCTGATCCATACCACTAGCCAACACCTTCTGCTCCTCGTTGGGTTCGACACTCTTACTTATCGAAAATACTGCGATACACCCCCTATACTTGTGGGTCATCACAAGCTCATAACTAAATAGAGAAGCAAAATATTACAAGTAGAGGTCACTAACCACAAACATCAAACAACAAAAGGAAAATTATGCTATTTAGTATAGAAAACATAACAAATGGCCTATAAGGTGTGAATGACAGGCTCTAGCTAGAGGTGGAAGAAGACTCACACACACACGGGAGAGAACACACAGGGAATTTTCTGCACACGCACTTGTGCTTTTCTTCTCTTGTTCACTCTTTTTAAATAAATAACTTGGTTACAAGAC
Organism: Avena sativa; assembly: GCA_916181665.1. Taxonomy (NCBI): domain Eukaryota; kingdom Viridiplantae; phylum Streptophyta; class Magnoliopsida; order Poales; family Poaceae; genus Avena; species Avena sativa. The sequence goes on along the minus strand of OV702290.1, from coordinate 359,344,807 downwards.
TTTTATAATACAAGCCACGCACACATGGCCAAGCCTAACAACCTGACCCACTAATCACTCCACTACTCGCACTAGCATGTACAGCTTGAGTCACTTCCAAGTTTCTGACGACTGATCAGTTCACTTGGCGCATGCCGCAACTGACGCGCCCGCTTCTGTCTCCACTTCGTCTTCTCTCTGACTTGGCCGCTTGGACTCCACGCGCAGTGGTACTGCTCCATGCCGTTACCACATGCAGAACAGATATCCCAACGGCATACAGTCACACATTGTTGCCATTGCTACACATGCATGGTTCATGCGACACTCACAACTTGGCACGATTTACCATGCCATGCACACTACTCTCTAATCTGCATGCACTTATTTCTAATCGGCTAACACACTAGTAGCTTGCATGTACACAAATGACCTCTCCTATTCTCTGTGTACTTGCCGCAGCCTACTCCAACTACATGCATGAATAAAACTTAAACATGATTAAACTCTATAAAAACAAGGTTAACTCCAACAATCACCCCCTTAACCTTGTTGGCATTTATTTAGGACTCCACATGATCATCACAGCAGCGCCGGATGCACGTCGACGTCCGCGACAGCAAGATGAGCCTGCTCCTTCCTCGGCTCTGTGCAATCCTTGGAGAAGTGCCCATAGTTCTAGCAGTTGTACCAGCGGACCTTCTTGATGTCGAAAGTGCTCTTCTTCTTGCCGGCACCGCTGCGGTCGCGAGCACGCCACTCCTGCTCCGTGTGGAGCAAGCGACCTCCACCGCCATGGTCGTCATTGCCGGCGCCCTCGTCCGCATCGCTCCGGTCTTCCGCCGTCTTGAGCCTTCCCACAAGCTCCTCCATGGACATGGTTTTAAGATCAAGAAGTTGCTCAATAGCAATGGCTACCTGGGTGTACTTGGATGGCACGATGCGGAGGAGCTTCTTCACGACCTTCTCCTCCTTGAACTTCTTGCCGAGAGTGCGTATCTTGTTGGCGAGCCCGTTCATGCGCATGGCGAGCTCGTCGATCGTCTCCCCGCTCCTCATGCGGACGGCATCAAACTCGTTGAGGAGAGTCTGTGCCTTGGCCTCACGAACACGCGCATCGCCCACACGCATGGACTTGATGGCGTCCCATGCCTCCTTTGCCATCGCCTTCACGGCAAGCGTGGAGTGCATCTCCGGCGGCACGGCTCACAGAATTGCCGCAAGCGCCGCCCGGTCCTCGCTGAAGCTCCCGGCTCCCTCGATGGCGTCCCACACGCCTTGGGACTCCATGTTGACCTTCATGATCAGCGCCCACTCGAAGTAGTTCGTCGCCGTGAATGGTGGGTAGACGACGGTGCTGCTGGCCTGGTGGACGATGCGCTGCTGCACCACCACCTCGCGGCCACTACGCCGCGTTGGGCTCCGGCCACGGCGTACTGGCGAGGCTGAGCCACCACGGCGACCTGGTGGGCATGACGGAGTGCGCGAACCTTCCCCAGCCATGGCTCTGATACCAAATGATAGGCACTAGCTAGAGGTGGAAGAAGACTCACACACACACGGGAGAGAACACACAGGGAATTTTCTGCACACGCACTTGTGCTTTTCTTCTCTTGTTCACTCTTTTTAAATAAACAACTTGGTTACAAGACTTTTATAACACAAGCCACACACACATGGCCAAGCCTAACAACCTGAGCCACTAATCACTCCACTAATCGCACTAGCATGTATAGCTTGAGTCACTTCCAAGTTTCTGACGATTGATCAGTTCACTTGGCGCATGCCGCAACTGACGCGCCCGCTTCTGTCTCCACTTCGTCTTCTCTCTGACTTGGCCGCTTGGACTCCACACGCAGTGGTACTGCTCCATGCCGTTACCACATGCAGATCAGATATCCCAACGGCATACATTCACACATTGTTGCCATTGCTACACATGCATGGTTCATGCGACACTCACAACTTGGCACGATTTACCATGCCATGCACACTACTCTCTAATCTGCATGCACTTATTTCTAATCGGCTAACACACTAGTAGCTTGCATGTACACAAATGACCTCTCCTATTCTCTGTGTACTTGCCGCAACCTACTCCAACTACATGCATGAATAAAACTTAAACATGATTAAACTCTATAAAAATAAGGTTAACTCCAACAGTGAAGCATAATGATGATGTCCCAACCCATAGATTCCAGGCTGTCGGTTAGGAACCCCAAGATACTCTTCAGTGTTGATGTCGTACCAAACTTATCTTCAGGGGAACACTTACTCTCCTACAAAAGTATCAACAAAGCAAGGGTGGGTACAAGGTGTACTCCGCAAGGCTTATGACTGGTGGGGTTATTTTGCATAAATCCATCTTTGTTTATGAAACAAGGAAGAGAAGAAGCTCATCTAATCAGAATATTTTAAAAGGGGATAAGAGAGCGACATCTCCAAAGTATTGATCATATCTTTGATATCCACCAAAATCATCACCATCTCAACTCAGAAGTAGGATCACCCCCTCGTACCCATGAGGAAGCATTCTTAACACACCTTAGTTTCAAGGTGTTACAATTAGGTTAACTTTCTTTATGATCTCATGTTCATTACCAAGTCGTCCATCACCATGGACACGGCCTTTTGAAAAGATCAAACCCTGCAGGGATGTACAACTTTACCCACACGTACCAACCGACTCTTAATGCCAATGTTTTAGCCCTCTTCCTTGGAAGGCTGGCCAAGGGTGGTTGGCCACGACCTTTATCTTGCTTTCTCCGAGACCAGGAGTCACACCCTAAGGATGGTTCTGCCGTAACGGGTCAAGTCCCAAAACCGGTCCCTAGAGATGTGAGGCGAGGTTGGTTTACCAGGGGCACTATCAACCCCAAGCAACTGGGTCCATGCTTCCATACATTTTATGATGCACTTCCTTATCCTCCTCTTTCGAAAATGTTTTCAATCCATATGCCAAATGGAAACTATGTGACTCATGGAATCTACTAGGAAAGTTAGTTAGCCGAGGGATTCCTAGTCCCATGTGGCTGCATGCTCGTCTTGGTTTCGAGGGCAAGAACTCGGGTCCTAATGGTGGCGAGCATGGCACTACAAAAACCACATCCCATTGTGGCCTCCCATACAATCCTTAGCATGTTTAACCTTTACCACTGATCCCGGGGGTGTCATAGTTTTTGGTATCAGAGCAGTACCGACCATAGGAAAACCCTGCTATTGGTCGATGTTGAGTCTAGTTCTTGTGAAAACTATTTCAAAGATGAAAAGTATTTGCAGGAATTCTAGTATGATTCTTTTTACTCCTTATCTGGTGTTGCTCTTAACTCTGGGTCATCTTACCTTGTGTTGATTTGGAAAAGTTTTGATATATCCTCTAGTCTTTCAAAGATTAGGTGCCTTTTGGGCATGTCGTTCTTCAGCCAGTTGACCTAGTGTTGAGTTCTCTAGAGTTGTGTGTGTTGTGTATTCCTTGTTCTTCCCTTGCTCTATTTCAGCTGACAGATTCCTTTCCATCATGATCTCTCCATTTTACGGGCCCACAATAATATATTGTAGGTACCATAGTGTTCTGTTCTAGGCTTCGAGGTTTCCTTTCGTCTCGTGTTCCTCCTTTTTCATTTTTTGGGTATTTCAAAAGTCGATTCTTCCTTTGGAAGCTACCTTGTGGTTATCAACTTGTGGTGCACGCTATGTCACTCAAGTAGTAGTTACTTCTTTCTCGGATTTTAACTCTTGGACTTGAACCAAAGGTCCCAGATTGTGCCGGATTATGGTGTTGTGAATCTTGTACATGAAGATGATCTTTAACCCAAGATCAAATCCTTTGACCCCTATGACTAATGTTTAAATATTACCTCAGGATGGCTGGTACTACCATTCTAGCCTCCAAGTTTATGGTATTTGTCACGATTGAATCGTGACAATTAAGGACTTCCCCCACCACTAGCTATGGCGGATGTTCTTTAATGGAACCAAATAGATCACGGCAAGTGTACTCCTCGTGAGTCTCGCATCTATACTGGTGACTCTAGCACATCCTCCCTTCTTTGCATTGTTTTTTGGAAGATTGATAACCTATGCATCCACATCTCAGGATTCTATCCTAAGCATGTTCCTTTTTCCCTTTGTTGGATCCGACCTTTGTCTACCAGATGGTATCCAAGTAGTAATATGCATTGGTGTCTTCCGATGCAAGATACTCTTGTGGTCTGCCACGACAAACCATGTCGGGATGTCAGGAGAAACAGACTCCAGTACCTCGTCATATATAGGACCAACTCGAATTTTTGTAAACCGCGGATTAAGAGGCTTGATTAGCTCCTATTTATTCCACCTTAGAGTGTCACACCCTTATATACTAATAGGTTGTATTGAGATTCATAACCCTCTTAATCAAGTGATTCTCCTTCACATATTTATCCACCCTTTCTCCAAGCTTTCGTGCTCATGAATGTTGCGTGTGTGTAATAATGTGGCCATTCGAGATACTTAGCAATCATCATTGCTTTGAACTCTAAGGACATTTGTATCATTCCTAGCATGATTGGTTATCTATATCACCAATCTAAGGATGATTGTGCTACCAAGTTCGTTATCCTGGTACACTCTCTTCGGTCAAAGAGTTAGGCTTGTGCTAAAGCTCTGAGACTATGTCTCCTTGCCTTACCAAGAAAGTTTCCTCTCGAACTAAGTGACATGTCGGTGGTTCGTGATATTCTAGATGTATCTCTAGAAGTATCGCCATGTTGCCATATGACCATGTTTTCAAGTTCTTGAGCAAGCAAGTTCTTTGAACTTCTCCTTTCTCCAAGGATTTGTACTAGATACGTTGAACTAGTTGGTTGAGCTTAGACAACAACTTGGAGAGTTGTAAGAAAAAATTTCTATCTGACTTAGTTCATCTTAAAAGGGATATATAGTGTTGTTTGTGATGAAGAAAGATAGTATTTCCTTCATGGATATGTTATCTTCCCCCACCTTTGATTTCATTTGGGTTATCGTCAAATCAAACTCAGTTCCAAGGACTATATTGATGATGTTGCTACTCGTGATGTTTCACTTGAGTATGTCCTCATGTCCGTTGGTCTGACCAATACATTGCCTTGTTCAAGAAACATATGAGTCCATCTTCTTGGAGTGTCTTGATAAGTTTGTTGTTGAGCCCATCAACAATATCCTTATCTTCTCCATGTCAGACTAGATTTATATGGAACATTTGGCATTAATGTTGGAAACTTTTAAGAACCTTCTTCATGTTATCTCGAAGTATGTTGTTCTGGATGTTAGAAGTAACCTTCTTTGATTCACGTGCAATTTTTGAAATATGTCGTCGTGGATTCGAGTAGAGTTATCTCCTTCTCTTCATGGACACATGTGTGTTTTGTTGCAAGTACTTGATGTATCAGCACTTGTCCTCTGACAAGTTGTTAATACATGGGTGTAGCAATTTAGCTCGGTCTTTTGGAGCTTGACACTGAAGTCCATGTCTTGAGAATCTATTGACTTTACCTTTGCGATAAATGTTGCACACTTTCTATTTGGACATGCTGAGTCTAAAGTATCTCTTCACCTAACCAAATCTGAATCTCAAGCATATATGATGGTTGGTGTTCTTCAACGTTTTGACATAAGTGTCTATGTAAATCCAGAAATATTGATGTAATGGTTAACACAACTAGTTGGAAGACCTATTGGCATATCCTCTTGATTCAGCAAATAACAACCACTCTTCATGAGGCTACTTTTATGATTTATTATAGGAATTGTGCTTATGGTTTCTCTATATCCGAAGTCTGGCCTTTACTTGGTGTCTCATGTCTCAAACATCAAGGAGAACATTTAAAGTAGTGTTGCTAAATGCCTCTCGGTCGATCCTCCAGACCCTTTTATGTTGGCAAGCATTCTGTTGTGCCAAGTAATGGAAGTCTGAGAATCATCAGGAATCTTCTTACTTAATCATCCCGTGGTGTAAAATGATATCACGATCTTTGGCAAAGATTCTGATAGTCCTGGATGAATAAAGAGTTCCCTTCGGTTTCTCGATCGCGTTAGCAGAGCGACTATGACTTTGGTAATCATCAGTTCCTCTTATTACATGTTGCTTGTGACTCTTATGAATCCTCGCCACAAAATAACCTTTCTGTCTTGACCTTCTGTTGAATGAAAGAATGACCCTTCTTTTTAAAAAGTAGTTCAACAGCTTGGTTATCCGTATCTCTGTAACCATTAAATCTTTGCTTAAGCCATCTAGTATAGGTTTATCTCTCGAAGTCTATGGTCATGTTCTCTCTGTTGGAAGCTTTCTTCTTCAGAAGCTTAACCTCTTCTGCGAGCTCCATGGTCTCAACCCTTATGAAGACCAGTTATCTAACAACTTGAAACCTTCTCCCTATGTTTCCTCTTTTACCTTGACATGTTTCATGTCATCATCTCAGAGTCATTTCTAAACACTCCTCCATGAGTTGACTATGAGATACTGTGTGAGTTGTTTAGTGTGTTTCCCTTTTATCCTTAGAGTGACCCTATTTCCTTTTCCCTCTTCCTACCTTTTGAATCTCGAGTCGAGATTCTCGTAAGGAGGGTAGATCTATAACACCCCTGGTTTTAGTTAATCTTAATTAGGGTTTAATGTGCATTGCATGAGCATCACTATTTTGCTAAGACCAAATGCAAACAAGAAGAAATGCAAAATAAAACCCTAAACTCTAATACCCCCCCCCCCTCTTTTTGAAATCAGTTCAAATGGTTTTGAATAATTTGAAAAGTGCAAAAGTTGTGGTGCCCAAATTGTTTATGAGGTCCCCATAGCATTTCAAAGGTTTACCAAAAGTCTCTGGTATTTTTTTGAAATATATAAAATAGTTTACAAATGGATTTATAAAAAAGGAAAGTGAGAAAATAAAAAGGAAAAAGATTTCTGCTAAAAAAATGAGCCAGAGGTTAAACCAGGCCGCAGCCCAGCTTTCCTCCCCTCCTCAACCTTTCCCGTGGCCCAATCGCTAGCCCCATACCGCTATGCATCTGTCTGTCATCGTCTTCATCCCCGACAAAGAAGCTGCTCGCTGCGCCCATCATCTGTTGTTGTCACCATGCCCACCCACACTTTGATCCTTGCTTCCAGTGTCATCCGCATCTACCAGTACTCGACGTCGCTGCTCGGACGAACTCTAGCTACCCTTCTCCCCCAAATTACCCTCTCTGGCCAAACCCTAGCCTAGAGAGGCCATCGTGCCCAGTCGATGTCAAGCTCCTCTCTCTCGTCCAAGACCACCGTTGGAATCATCGTGTACCTTCATCATGCTCATCAATCCACGCAAGCTGGGAGGACCTCGTTTGATCGGAATTGAGCTCGACTCCAACTTCGGCCATCGCAGTCGTGCTGTCGATTCTCCTCCATCTAGCCTTCCCTCGCTTCACCGACCTCTCCTTCTCTCTCGTAGTTAGCTAGCGGTCCCTGTGTCCCTCTCCGATTCCTCCCTCGCCCTCTAGATCACCTCCTCGGCGACCACCTGTCGCCGCCACCATTGTTTGTCGTCATTGATGTCGCTCCGATGATCATACCGAGGCGGCGCCGCCACTATAACGCTCAGCGTGCACGACCGCGTCGAACATCCCCGCTCTCGCTACCCAGCACTTGCTATATTTATGAATCCGTGCGCAACCTGGGAGCTCGCCATTGCTAACTTCATGCTGATATTAGCATGACACAGTAATCCCCTTTTTGTTTTTTTTTAATTTTTTTTGGAAAATAAAAATACCCCTGTGGGCCATGTCTATCAGGAACTTAATAATTTTTGAATTTTTTTTTCATTAAAACTATGATCGGTGAGACCAAGTAGTTAAATATTTAATATATCCCAAAATTACTTAATTGTTTTAAAAATGAATTTAAATTGGGGAAAATTATAACCAGTTATTTATAAGTCAGAAAAATATGTATAATATATCAAAATGTTCAGAAAAATAAGATCTATCTTTCAGCATCAAAATCATGCATTGTTAACCAACTTAAATTAAGAAGTTCGTTAGAAGAACAATAGCCACCCCTAGGAACATTTGGGGTTCTTCTAGAAATCCCGTCTTTAAGGCATTTCGACCTCAGTTAAATTGATGAGCATGTTTAGGGTTATAATTAAGCACCCTTTAACTTACATATCATCATACTTGCTTGAGCATTGCATCGATGCCATGTGTTGCTTGTTTCCCATTTCTTTCCAGTGTTTCATTCTTTCCGATAGAATACGATATCAAGATCAAGATTAAAGACCGAGATCAACACCATCGAAGATCGCCGAACAATAATTGGCCAACTATAACCAAGTTAAGTACCAGATGTCCGAAGATCTTCTTTTTGGTTATCAATGAGCAAAGCATAGCCCCACCATTATACAATCATATGGTTTCAAAAGCATTTCAATTCTTGCCATAATGCATACAATTCTACTCTGGTCTTTTATCGATAGATAGAGTACCTATCTATTGTATTACTCCCTCTGAGCTTATATTACCTGATCCACTTCTCCTAGCATAACTAGGTTTGGTTTGTGTGCACTTCTAGAGCTTATATGTGTGTCCTGCTTAGCCATGCTTAGCTGTCAGTATTGGTTCGTCCATATGATGTATTAGATACACAGAGTCTAGTATGATAGGAGAACATGACGAGATGCGATTAGTGGTAAAGGTTAAACATGCTAAGGCTTGTAGGGAGTCCATAGTGGGATGTGGTTTTTGTAGTCCCATGCTCACCACCATTAGGACCCGAGTTCTTGCCCTCGGAACCAAGACGAGCGTATAGCCACACGGGACTAGGAATCCCTCGGCTAACTAACTTGCCTAGTAGGTTCCATGAGTCACATAGTTTGGGCTTTCCATTTGGCATATGCATTGAAAAAAGTTCGGAAGAGGAGGAGAAGGAGGTGCATCATAAAAGGTAGGGAAGCATGGACCGGGTTACTTGGGGTTGACAGTACCCCTGGTAAACCAACCTCGCCTCACATCTCTAGGGACCGGCTTCGGGACTTGACCCATTACGGCGGAACCATCCTTAGAGTGTGACTCATGGTCTTGGCGAAATCAAGATAAAAGTCGTGGCCAACCACCCTCCGTCGGCCTTCTAAGGAAGAGGGATAAAACATTGGCATTAAGAGTCGGTTGGTTCGTGTGGGTAAAGTTGTGCACCCCTGTAGGGTTTAATCTTTTCAAAAAGCTGTGTCCACGGTGATGGACGACTTGGTAATGAACATGAGATCATAGAGAAAGTTAACCTAATCATAAAACCTAGAAACTAAGGTGTGTTAAGGATGCTTCCTCATGGGTATGAGGGGGTGATCCTAGTTGTGAGTTGAGATGGTGATGATTTTGGTGGATATCAAATATATGATCAATACTTTGGAGATGTCACTCTTTTATACCCTTTTAAAATATTCTAATTAGATGAGCTTCTTCTCTTCCTTGTTTCATAAACAAAGATGGATTTATGCAAAATAACCCCACCAGCCATAAGTCTTGTGGAGTACACCTTGTACCCACCCTTGCTTTGTTGATACTTTTATAGCAGAGTAAGTGTTCCCCTGAAGACAAGTTTCATACGACATCGACACTGATGAGTATCTTGGGGTTCCCAGCTGGCAGCCTGGAATCTATGGGCTGGGACGTCATCATTATGCTTCACACCTCATAGGCCATTTGTTAAGGTTTCTATACTAAATAGCATAAGTTGTCTTCCATTGTTTGATGTTTGTGGCCAGTGACCTCTACTTGTATAATTTTGGTTCTCTGATGAGCTTGTTGTACTAACTTTTGTGTCGTAGGGTTACTGTTGTGTTACCGATTCTTCACTAGATATCCTCGAGCTCTAGGTTAAGCTTATGTCAGGCTAAGGTCTAGGATTTGTTTAACCCTGATCCCGGGGTGTCACAAGAAGGTCTTGCCGAAGTCCATGCCAGGGTGTTGAGTGAACCCGCTGATGACCCAACAGGAATTGCTGTGTGCTAGCGAGCCGTTAGCGTTCTGCTTGTGCCTGAAACCCACTTTTCGGTGACCATGTTAGTAGGAGGGGGCGGGAACAAGCATCTAGGTGGAGTTGGCCATCAGAGCGTTGAAATCTTATCGCATCGTGACATGCCAGTGTGGGTTATGAAGTGCGGCACAAACATAAGTTGAAATTGGTGAGATAGCCGTATCAGCGAGATAGCCGTATCAGCGAGGTTTGCATAGCATGGATTAGGCTGGAAGATGTCGTGACGCGAGCGTGTGATCATCGGATGCCGAGGAGGAGCTGGCGGCCACAATGGAGAAGGGTTGGGCGCGTCCGATGCATATAGGCCAAAAGGCAAGCCGCACGAGTTGGACATGCCAGTAGGTGGACCGGAGGCGCCAGAACATGGGCCGAAGACGGGGTTCGTGGTGAGCCAGCTAGCGAGCATGCGGGCCATGGGGGTTGTTGGGGCCATGCACCATGATCAAAGTGATCTAGAGTTGGGGAGTCGGTATCCGGCTCAGGCGTAATAGAAGAGGCGTCTGGGATGTTTTAAGCGGAAAATAAGACTCCACGAATGTTACATGACAAGGAAAAATGATCCGCCGCGCCATGGGATCATAGCAATGATACCCTTTGCTATCATTGGGGTACCCGAGAAAATGCACTGAATCGAACATGTCGAGAGTTTGTTGGGAGTGGTGGCGAGGAGGTTTGGGTAGCAGAGGCATCCAAACACGCGCAAGTGGCAAAATTCAGGGACACAACCATGAAGCAACTCTATAAGAATCGTGAGAATCTTGGGTTTGCACGGATGACGATTGATGAGGTAGGTGGAGGTGCAAGCGTTTCATCCCACCATTAGGGAGGCATGGAAGAGTGGAGGAGGAGAGTGCGGATGCCAGTGTTGAGAGAGCGAATAATTCCCTTGGCCTTTCCATTTTGCTAAGACGTGTACGGGCAGGGGAGAAGGAGAAGGGTGCCATGGGACTCGAACAAGGAGCGATTGGCAAGGTTGTCGAACTCGTGACCATTATCTGTTTTAAAGGCAAGGATGGGGTGAGAGAATTGCGTTTTAACATAGGCGTAGAACGGAGAGAGAAGGTGGTGTACTTAAGACTTGTGACAGATTGGGAAAGTCTAGACAAAATGCGAGTAGTCATCAAGTATTACCAAATAATACTGATAGACGTATACACTGAGTACAATGCTGGTCCATAAATCCCAATGAACAAGTTCAAAAGCAAAAGATGTTTGGGAAGTTGATCAAATAAATGGAAGTCTAGTATGTTTACCTAAACGACACGCATCACAGTGGGTCGTGGAACTCTTATTGCAGCTGAATTCAAAATAGGATGAAGCCTTGGTGAGGATGGCAGTGGCGGGAGGCTGATACGTTGATGCCATAGGTCGGTGGTGATGGTGGTGAGATAGTGACGAGGAGGGACGAACGGGTAGAGGTCACCGGTGGAGTCACACCAGAGAAGAACCGTCCTGGTGGCCAGATCCTTAATAGAAGAGAAGATGAATGGGTCAAATTCATCCAAGATAGAGTTATCATGAGTAAAGGCATGAACAGAAACTAGATTCTTAATGAGATGAGGAGAAATCAGAATGTCAAGAAGGAAGAGAGAACGGGAGGGGGTAGGAAGAGTGGCGGATCTGACTCTGGTTGTAGTTGGATTGCCGTGGCCACATGAGGTGGCCCTGGTGGTGGTGGTGCGTTGAGTGCTAGGGTTCCTGGTGCTCTGATGTAACCCTGGTTTACTGCCTCGGCCACCTTGGCACCATAGGCCCCTTATAGACCCAAGAAAGTGCAGTAGTCCTTCATCGGGTGATTCAAACGTTTTCGTCCTTCTGAATCAATATAGTAATGCATGTGGCATGGCCCCTCAAGCATCTGCATAGGTGATATCGGGGCCACCCGAGGAGCTCTTGGATGGTACTGTTGGGTTATCCTGCTTGTCCTAGCTTCGTCTTGGTTTCTTCGATATCCGCCATTGCGGTTCTCGCCCCTACGGTTCTCTTCACTAGCAAAACCAGCCGCAATGTGGCTTGGTCTGCAATAATCATCGTAATTGCGGCCACGCCGCCTCCTGTTTTCAGTGTTGCTCCTGTCATTGTCCTCTTTGGGGTGAGCGTGCTCGTTTATTTTATATTGGGTCCTCACTATTGGCCATCGATTGGCAATGTACATCATCTAAGAGATTATCTTTGGCTTGGCTCGGCCCAGCTCATCTATGAACTCCTTTCGGCGCATGCCATCATTGAAGGAACCGATTTCCCTTTCATCGAAGATATTATCGGCTAAGTTTTTAATGATGTTCGATCGATGTATGAATGCGCATATCGGCTTCCCTAATTTTTGCTTGCACACCCGCAGTTCCTCGATTGATGCGGGTCACTTGAACGTGGACTTAAAGTTTCTAATGAACTTTTCCTCCAGGTCGCTCCAAATGCTGATGGATTCCTGATGACTGGAAGTGCACAGATCGTTTGTAGCTAGTTTTGAAATAAAGATATCGATCCCACAAGGAGTAGGAGTCTGAAGTCTAATAACTCTTGAATTAAATATTGCAATAGAAATACTAAATAAAGTTCTAAGTAACAAGATAAAATGCGAGTATTGTGTAAAAAGGTGTTTTTGGGTTTTTGGTATAAGAGAACAATAAGTAAAGTAAAGTAACTAAACACAAAAAGTAAGTATCGCGTATGTAAATGAGATTTGGAACTGCAATAGGGAAAAATCGTTCTCAGGGAGTAGCGGATACACCACTAGCATTATAAAGAGCTAAAATAAAGATTATTCTCATGAACATTCTCAACTATGTATGTGTGGGAGGAACTCCGTATTTTGACAAATAGGCAGCAACTACTGCTCACATCATCCTCGTAACCACAACAGTCAGTAATCGACATCAATCGAATTACTATGGAATTAAGGGACTTAATCTCGTAGGACGTATCCCATGTCATGGATAGTGTTCCGTGAGTTTCCTCGGTTCCCAAGTTGATACGTAAGGCGCGCCAATAGCTTTATAGTCACTGTAAGTGCTAACACACCTCCGTGTACCAACAAGTAGTTCCCTCCATCAAGTCCCCATGAGAGGCAAATATTGAGAGGCCGACTTCTCTCAACATCAAGATGAAGACAATCTAACACATGGTCACATCGATGAATATCATAATAAACTTTATCTTATTTCAATCTCATACTATGGTTTCTCCATCTCCCCAAGAACTAATGATCTACTTAGACATGGAGGCAATCAACATCATGGCAATGACAATGGAATCTATCATAGATGAATAACACTTGTATAAATCCACAACTAGTACGGGAATTACAACAAGATCTAGACAAGATGTAGATGGAATGGATGGAGATGGTGGTGATGCAGCGGTTGACGATGAAGATCGATGCCTTAGCCTCCTAGATCTGCGTAGGGCGAAGATGGATCCCGGGTGGACGAGTTCCCCCTCGATATGCCTTCCGGAGGTGAGGTTTTGGCGATTTCTGGTTGTTATGTATGTCGTATCTCTGATCTAGTTGCATGGGGTGAAACTATTTGAGGAGGCAGTGGTGGCGCCAACTATACGGCCGGAAAATTTATTCCTGTCGTATAGTTGGTCCTTAAATCGTCTGTAATGTTTGATCGCTTCGGGGTTTCTTCTGGTGTTATTGATATTTCCCAAATAAGTTATTTACGTTATTTTGACTCCTTTTCTCCACAGTACAACTGCTCGAAGAATTGTGTCCATTGTATAAAATGTGCGTGCGAATACCGTAAAATACCAAGATCCTATATCTACAATGCAAAATAATAATATAAAACATGATGCAAATGTGCACTCATCAATTCCTCATATAGCTTATTGAGCCACGAGCGTGCATCACCTCTCAAGTGTAGTTGTAGGCTCTACATAGCGGTGGCCTTTGAACCACTATGGAGTTTTACAATCTGTAGATAGTCACCTAACCATGCCTCTGGCTCCCGGAGGCTGTAATATTTTTGTCAATCATGGGGGACCTTGAAGTCCTCGGGTATAGGTGTTCTACGAACTCGATAGGTAAAGCAACTCGTGCAGCAAGGTTCGTGATCTTCGTTACTTTCGGCATCCGAATACCTTTTGGTGTTGCGCTCTTCTCGATATTTTTCGACTTTGTGTTGCGTGAAATTGTTCCTGGCGTCTTGGCTGCGCGAGGACTGCGTGAAGCGCACGTGGTATAGTGAGCTAGATCTTAGGGTCTCTGCCACCTACCAAGGGATGCTTCGATGGAGTGGTGATCTGTTAGGTTGTGGAACAATCTCTTGGTTCCCTTGTGTGATCGATTCTCCAACCATGCTGAGGCCCATGAGGGCGAAGGGGTGGATAGCTGCCTGCGGATTGTCCACTACCGGTGTCGTGGTGGTGGCACGGCAGATGCCATGGATAGGCTAAAGATGGGGCCAATGAGTGCTAGGGGAATCCAAGGAGGGAAAATGTGGTGATTCCACGCACAGATGTTCTTGTGTTTCCTCTATCAATGGTGAGTACAAGTGCTCCTCGAGCTGTTCGTGAGAAGGAGACTATGTCTCTTACTCCCCACAACCAAGCTCTAGAGTTCTAACTTAAACATAGAAATGATCGATCCCTCTCTATGGAGGCCCCGGTGCTCCTTACATAGGGGAGCCCGGGTTACAAAGTTAGGGCATACATGGCAGCATATTCCCCGAATATGCCCCTTGGCTAAAGCTAGATGCTTCTTTATTCCCTTTAACGAACAGTCCGGGCTTTAGATGTAACCCACAACGTAATCCTCGCCTTTAAGCGTCACCAGACACGGGCTACGTCAGCCGACATACCCCGCGTCATCTTGGTCGCCCTTGTCCCACTGGTCCTTCCCTCTACTTTGCTTCGCTCACGCTATAGCTAATAGAGCCACCTTTTGACCAGCGGGAGATTCCTTCCTTCTCTTGGAAGCCACACGATAGTCCGACTAGCACGTGGCTAACCCGGCTACGAAGGTACTTGCATAATAGACAGACAAACATGGCTGGTATATCTTTTATGCCGGTCGGGCTAAGGCTAGGGAGATACTCCACCGGCCGGGTTACTCCGTAGGTCGTCCTGCCTTGAGGTGACCCGGCCAGCACTTGCTTGGACCGCGCCGTACCTTGGCTAACTCGTCCTTTATACCCCAGCGTTACCCTACCCGGGGGTATCCCCCCAACATTAGTCCCCGAAGCTGGTGCGGTCTTAGCAACTTTAGTTGTTAAGGCCACAACAGGTTCCCATATCCGGATCCTTGCCTCTTTGGCCGAGTTACCCCATAATCCAGATTTTTCTCTTGCGATCCCTTGGCTCATTCCGAGTTATTCCTTGCTGGTCGGGTCTTTTGCTCACTTATCCGGGTTAGCTTTCCGTCTCTCGTACGCTTCCCCACGTCCTACATGGAGGGTAATCATCATTTTGCCTCATTTTAAGGGCCACACGCATTTAATGCGCCAGTTACTATTGCAATGTCAGGAATAACTGCTGCGCGTGACCCTTCACTGCAGCGCCTCGTTAATTGTAACACCACGTCGTGTCATGGGATCTTCTGCTCCCTATGGCCCTTGCCGTGGCCGTGTTCTGATTGGTTGACACGGTCGCGTACACGTCCGATGCATGTTGCATGGCAACCACAAAGGATCCCACTACGCGCCCTCTCGCGTGGTTAAGTAGGGGGCTGGGGGCAATCTTTGGGGAAGTTCCCCATATACCGCGCGCTCCCCTGCCTCCTTTCTCTCTCACTACAACTCCAGCGCCACCGCTACTTCTTCGCCATTGGTGCGCTGCCGTTTCCGTGCTTAGCAGCTCCTCGTGCCCACGCTGCCGCTTCCTGCCAAGGTCTTCACCATGGGGCCCTGTGCTTCCAGGCTCCCCGCTGCCAGTTATTTCTACTCCGATCTTGTCCTCGAGGACCTTGACTTCGCCATGACAGAGGAAGAAGTTGCCGTGGTTGCTCAACAGGAGGAGGAAGAAGAGGCCCGCGAGCGCGGCTGCTGGGATGGCGCGTTCGTCTGCGAGGACGATATGGATTGGCTCCATGCCACGCGCCACATCCCCGCCGGTGTTCCCTGTCGCCTCGCTGCCAACGAGATTTCTCCCTCTCCCAATCCAGGGGAGTACGTAGTTTTCCTTTCCCACTTTCAGTGTGGCTTCGGCCTTCCCATTTCCAATTTATTTTTCGATTTCATCTTCACATACCAACTGCAACCACACCATCTTCTTGCCAATGCCATCACCTCTCTCTCCTCTTTCGCCTCTGGCATAGAGGGGTATGTCAGCCTCTGGCCCTCCAAGGAGATGTGGATTAAGTCCTTCGATCTCCGGAAGAATGTTGTTTCGGCTAAGGAGCTTACTCCGGCGGAGAAGCATCTAACTCAATGCGGTGGGGCCTCCATCTCTCCCTGCAAGGGTTCTGCGTTCCCTCGGGTTACCGGGCTCGAGTCTTGCAAAGGCTGGGCCCGGACTTTCTTCTATGTCCGGAACACTATGGACGAAGATTTGATCCAGCTCCTCCCCTTCAAGCTTGGACCCCCGGACACCTCTCTGTGGGAGAAAATTTCCAAGCGCCCCATGGCTCTGGCGAACCAGGTTGATCGCCGGGCTAAGGAGCTGGTCAAGGAGAAGCTGCGGGGGGAGGATATCATGATCACGTTCATTCGTAGCCGGGTCTCCCCCCTGCAAAAACGCGCCCACAAGATCTGCTTCTTGAGCGGACCCCTTGACCCCCACCGGACTTCTTCCTTCGAGCTTGATAACTCGGCGGTATACCGCCGGGTTAAGGCCATTTTCAACATGGAGAAGGAATTCTCTGAGGCTTGGGAATGGGGGCTTGCACCCTACACCCGGGACAATCCTCCTCCAAAGGTAAAACTTCTTACTTATAGCTTTTTGGGTCTTCTCGATATGCCGGACAACTTTCTTAACTTAACCTCTGATGTTTTATTCTCAGTGATTTCTCCAGCAACCACTGGAAGATGGTCAGGAGCGGGCGAACAAGTGGGTGCTGGACCGCGCCGAGGAGGACGAGGTGGAGCCTGATCTGGAGACCTTCCTGCCCACTCCAAACATCGTCAAACGCAGCTCTGGCAAGGCCTCTTCTTTAAGGGATTGGCTGGATGACGATGACTCGGATGTTGAGGTTCTGGAGGTACTTGACCCGGTTCCCATATCTTATGCATATCTAGTTATGTTCGAATCAGCTAACCCGGCCGGACAGGTCCACGAGGTTCCCCCTCGCCACGGGTGGTCCGGCCCCTGCTCCCTCCCAAAAGTGCGCGGCAACCTCAGCCGCAGCTTCGGAGGCGCCGCTGCCCAAGAAGAGGCAGAAGAAGTCCAGGGTGAAAGCCTCGACCAAGCCAGCGGCCAAGAGCATGATCCGGAGGGCGCCCAAACCTCATGCACCTCCAACCTCGGATGAGTGAATCTCTCTGCATTTGCTCTTGGGTTTTTTCCCTTTTGTATTTACCTTTGTTTCTTAGCTGTTTTATTTTTCTATTCTTGACTTGGTGCTTTTTATTTTCCAGAGCTGCTAGGGTCATTCCCTAGAGAGGCTCCAGCATTGCCTCTCTGATCTGGAGCAGTCCCTCTCCCCCCGTGATGGCGATGCTCGCCCGCTCAGCCCTATCCAAGAGGGCTCCACGGCTGCGCCTGATCAGAGCCCCTCTCGTGATGAGGAGGGCAACGTCTGTGCGGGGGGTAGTGGGACAACTTAGGATACGGCCATGCCGGATCATCCTAGCTCCTCTTCTCTGGCGCCAGTGCCCAGCTTCGAGGTGCCAGTCTCATCGGCACCTTCCTAAACAAGTTCTTCCTTAGCACTAGTTTCCTCTGAAGCAGCAGCACCAACACCAGCAGCACCAGCACCAGTAGCACCAACAGCAGCAGCAACAACACCAACAACATCAGCAGTAGCACCACCAACACCAGCATCAGCAACAACAGCCTCCACCAAGGCTCCAAAAAGGATGGCTCTATCGGCCGCCTCCGGATCAACAGTGTCCATTGTGGACATTTTCTAGCCAGCTTCCCAGGCTCTGTCCGGATCAGCAGCCTCAGATCTTCCGCCGCGTCCTCCGTCATCCGGCAAGCTCAAGAAAGCTGCTGGACCAGCCAAGGGCATCACCTTTGGGTCTCCCGCTGCCGGATCAGAGGGTAGTCGGCAGCTGGTCCTGCATACCAGTCGTGCTGCAGCTCAATCTGCAAGGCGTGAAGCCCACGTCAAAGGCTTGGTGGCGAGTCATTCTCCGAGCAGCGAAAGTTACAGTCCACTGCTCCTGGAGTACGTGCATAACTGGAACAATACTGAATTTATCGATCCATAGGATGATTTGCCGGAGAAGTTTGGCCCAACAGAGTTCAGCGCCCAGATGAACTCCGCCACCAAGGCCATCTCTTTGGCTGGCCGGATGATGGAGGTAACTCTTTTCCTTTGTTGCGGTACTTTGTATGCATGAGCACTTGTAGATATATCCCCTAGTCCCCGAGCCTCCGAGGGAGTAACTTGTTACTCAGTCGGATGCTCCTAGAGAACTTAGTTTTCGTCCTTAGCAATTTCAAATAGTGATAAAGTTAGAGCCGGGTTAAGTTCTGCTTGGCCCAGATCTTGTAAACTTCGAATATCCACACACTTAGAGCCGGGTTAAGTTCCACGTGGCCCGGATCTTATAGAATTCGAATATCCACACACCTAGATCTAGGTTAAGTTCCACTTGGCCCGAATCTTATAGAATTCGAATATCCACACACATATAGCCGGGTGAAGTTCCACTTGGCCCGGATCTTATAGAATTCGAATATCCACACACCTAGAGCCGGGTTAAGTTCTACTTGGCCCGGATCTTGTAGACTTCGAATATCCACACACCTAGAGCCGGGTGAACTTCCACTTGGCCCGGATCTTATAGACTTCGAATATCCACACACCTAGAGCCGGGTTAAGTTCCACTTGGCCCGGATCTTATAGAATTCGAATATCCACACACCTAGAGCCGGGTTAAGTTCCACTTGGCCCAGATCTTGTAGACTTCGAATATCCACACACCTAGAGCCGGGTTAAGTTCCGCTTGGCCCGAATCTTGTAGACTTTGAGTTATTTTCACTTTGCTTGTGAACTTGACATTGTCTTACTTTTTCCAGATTACCACTAACCGCCGAACTGCTGAGTTCCAGCGCCTGCTAGACTCTTACAAAGATGTTCACGCGTGTTATGGCAAACTCTTGGAGGAGCACCATAAGAAGAGTATTTTTTCTTACTTAAGACTTTTCCTTCTTCCATTTTTGTTCGTCCGAATTATCTGCGGTCCATATTAACTTGTTATCCGAATCATACAGTCGAGGTTGAAGCTGAGAATATCATCATGCGGAAGAACCTGGCTGAAATCCAAGGTAACTTATCTTGTTCACATGATCATTGCGCGCTCTTTTCTTGGAGAATATCATTTTGTGGGCCGCAAGTTGGGGTAGCCAAGCAACGCGGTACCCAAGTTGCTTACAATCAGCTGCGTTGCCCAAAGTTGGCGTGCCAAATACTCAGAGGGTCTTTTTCGGCACGAATTCAACTTTACGTTTCAATACAAAATATCAGGCTAACGACCATCAAGTTGGGCCCCCCTATCAGCTTTCGCCATTATGTCGTTGCCATCGTTGCTGCCATGTAGGCTTGCAGCGTTGGCGCATGCATCTTTACGCGTCTTCTTTTTCCTTCGGGGCGGCAATCTATGGTCGCGGCCATGGTGCGGAGCTAGGACTTGGACGAACCTGCTCGGCCCGGCTCTCCTCCCCATCCCGAATCGGAGCTCGCCCTCACCATGGCCGCACCCATGGCACGGCGCGGGGGAGGGAATTCATTCCCGGGTGAGATCTGTCACCATGCTGATCATGCTCGGTCCTGTTGGCCTCCTCCGGAAGCCAAGCTCGCCTTCGCTGTGGTCGCACACGCACCAGCCACGGGACCTTCCTCTCCGAACCCCAAAGCCACATCCACCCAGTTCGGCACAACGCCAACAAGGTGAAAATGCATCAAGTTTCCTTCTTGTGATTGTAGAAAAACATGTATGTACTGTGGCCGTAGCATACTCTAACAATGTACACATATGTTGTTTACTAGATTTTCATTTGAAATTAGTAGCTCCGTGATGACGAAACATATAGAACCTAAATGGAATGACGATGACGACCATGTTCTGTACTTTGTATTGCATCAACAAGTGCTCACTGACGAAGCATGTAACCAAGAGAGTGGAGTTCATCAGCCATTGCCAAAAAATATGTGAACAAATAAATGAGGGATTCAATGCAAATACGCGTAGAAAAGCTAGATCCATGTCATCAATCATCAATAGGTGGCACATTCTAGTGATGCGTTCAAATGCGTACACCATGTATCATTTACTTGAAGTGGTTGTTATCCTGAGCAAAAATGCCTAGTATGCACATTACCTTTGTATGTTCTATGCTACAATTATGTTGTTATGGGCGTGGAAAGAAAAGCTGGGCTTCATTGAATATTACGCAGTTAGGCCTAACTTACTCTTACACAAATAAGCGTAACTAATGATAAAGATAAAGAAAAATGGTTCATCGGATCTGCTAGTATGAGCACTAGGTCCCTAGAGCTGGTGGTATCGTTGGAACGAACCAGAATGTTGCGTTTGGCCGTCTGTCATTCTCCATCAAATGGTACGACCCCACTGATGAGCCAATTGTAGGTCCCCCCCCGACGTGGATTCGATGCCAGGTCGGATCTGGAGTGTCAACATGATAGGCGCGTGAGTGTGCAGCAAGCACACAGTCTGCTATAAACACTGGAAGTGCTGGCACCTCAACAACAACACCAGCATGTTCTTCCTGGACTCTGGCAGCAGCCTCAGTAGGTATTTCGTCAGCTTCACCAGCAGCAGCCTCAGTAGGTATTTCGTCAGCTTCACCAGCAGCAGCATTAGCAAGTATTTCATCAGCTTCACCAGTAGTAGCATCACCAAGTATTTCGTTAGCTTCACCAGGAGCAACAGCAGTTGGTTCTTCGTCAGCTCCACCACCACCAACACCAGCAGCAGCAGCATCAGGAGCCAGGGCTTCCTGAGCAATTACAGGTTCAACGGCTCCAGGGGCTCCGACAAAGAAAGGGTAGTTGATCCTAAGAAACATAGATTGTCCCTTCAGATTGTCGACTCTGCTCCAGACTTGCTCTACTGGGTCTTTGGATGGGCATGCGGACCTCGAGAAAACGTGACACCGCAGCGATGTGTATGAAGAAAGTTGTGTCCCCATATGTTCTATTGGATCACCAACATTGTTTAGTGCTCCCCTGATATGAATCCACAAGAGTTCATCATGTTGTTCCGTGTTGTCTCCGAGAGGTGCCAGGAACCAGAGCCGTGTCCCAAGTTCAGCATCTGCTACTGCATCTTCGATGACCTGAGCTGGAATTATGTGCGGGGCTGCATGGGTACCTGCGTGTTACTAACAGTCAGTAAGCAGAATTTTGAATGGGATTTTACATGCTATATGACACCAAGACTCACCCCAAATGGACGGCTCCCAAACACGCATGTCGCCGCTAGGTTCAGTGACCGCATAAATGCATTGTGGTCTGTACGAAGAGTAGCTGTAGGTGAAGACGGCGTCGACATACTTCTCCGACCGCAGCAAGTCGTGGCGCAAGACTATCCATTCCTTGTCTTCTGGGCATCTAATGAATGTGATCGCCTTGTCGAACACCGCTAAGAGGTCGTACTCCCAGGTATTCCACGCCTCCCGTGGTCTATGTGGGAGTTGTACCTTCAGGAGCTCAAGTTCTGCCATGTTGAACCTGTAAGCGAATTCGGAAATGGCCGGCGGCCACCCGTTGTTGAATGTAGTAATGCCGACACCCTCCAAAGATGGCAATGTAAGTATCAACTATCTATAGCAATTTTTTAGAGTCTAAGTACTCCCATCCTAGGATAAAAGGACCAGCCACTCGCCGTTGCCACCCACTCAGTTCTGGTCATCTCCCATTTCCTTCTCTTCTTCTTCCTTGATATTCACCACTACTGATTCCGACCACTTATCCAGCAGCATCAGTTTTGCATGAATATTCTGCAGAGTTTGTTGTCAGTTGGTACAATTACCTAGCATGGATTCCATTACAAATACGATTTGACAACTGGACCTTCAGATTAAAGTACACAAAATATTGCCTAAATACGAGTGTCTCCTTAGATATCGCCTAAATTTTGCCTATGCCACTACGTAGATACCCAATATATGGAATAGGAGCAGAGCCCCCCCAGAACAAACTCCTGACGATGATCATAAATAGATCAGGGCATAACAGCCTTAAATCGTCTAATCTGTTTGTTTTTATTTTAGGAAACAGAATATCACCTAGCAAGCATTCCATTGCAAATCGAAATTGACAACTCGTCTATCACCTAAAGTAAGACCGTGTCACTACAAAAATACCAGAATATCAGGTACAAGCAGAGCTTCTGCTGTACATAATAGTCTTAAATGGTTCAATTTGTTCAAACCGCGCGTGCACACAACACGTTCGACGAAAGGAACATAGGATTCCAATGAGAGTACATCACATATGAATCAACGATATGACTAAACCAATAAGCAAGATACTAGAACTTACGTGGCCATCGCGGTCGTTTGGCCATTTGCTGGTATCGGGGTAAAGAAGGCCTGGCGTGCCGAACGGTTGTTCATCCATGTCCCGCATCGTGAAGCGGTAGCCAGGGATGCAACGAGCGAGGCGGTCGGTAGAGATGATGTCCAACCCCGTGGCGATCCTGTGCATGTTCGCAGCGCTGAGGTTCGGCCATCCCCAATCCTCGCAGCGGCGGTCGCCCTGGCCATCCGCGTCTTCATCGCATGCCTTTCGCTTCAGCCTGCTGCTACCCCAAGCTCTACCCATAGCGGCAAATGGAGTCTGGAATCCGGTAGATTAATGGAGGCGTCATGATAAGGAGGCGGATGGATTCGAGAGGGGATGGAATCACGGATGGGGCAATTGTTCGAGTAGGCAGTGGCCCGGTGAGGAACCTCCGCCGCTGCCGGTTCTCATTCGCATGGAAGACAAGGAAGGGCTGGGGGTGTAATTATTGAGGACGGGCACCAGAACCGTCTAGAGGAAGTGAAAAAATAAATCATAACAGAGAGAAATGTGCGGCCCGCCTGTCAGTGAGTGAAGGTCGGCACGCACAAACGTGACTACGTTTGACTTGGATCATGCATGGCAGACCTTGATTCCACCGCATGCAAGTGGCACATAACAAATTTTAGGAAGCACTAGCGTCGACGTGTAAAACTGCCGTTTTCTCCACCTTCACCCTACTACGAACGGTCATGCACCATTCTAGATATTGGTAAGGGCGGTTCCAATCTTTCACTTCTCTATCTCATTTCCTCCTCCACGACCTCATCGTATTTCTCCTCCATGGCCTCATCCATTTCCTCCGCCACGATATCGCCCTCTTCCTCCGATAATTTCCCTCTTGCCTGTAGTCATTGACTTTTCGGACATCCGAAACAACGCCAGGCAAGCGACTACGCACTTCGACATAGAAGTACATGGCGGGAAGAAGATCAGAGTCGTCTACACCACCGATCCTGTGACAGCGAGGAAGACTCTGAGTAATTACACGAGTTGGCTGTGGTTCGAAGAAAATAGGTTTGTAGGTCTCAACCTCGAGTACAGCCACGATCACCGTAGGATCGCCGTGGTGCAACTCTCCATGAAGGGGCACGTCCTCGTATACCAGCCTTTTTGGGAGAAGGGGGCTGACAAGATCTGGTAGACTTTGCTGTCTTTTTGTTCCTGAACCGTCTGTTTGCAAACGTTATTGCTATATTATTTGTCTGAATTCATTTTCATGCAGGGCGAAAGCATTAGGGATCTGTTTCATGACTTTCTCGTGAACCAGCACATAACATTTACTAGTGTTGACATCACGAATGACACTAAACTGCTTGAAAGTCCGACTATCAACATTAGAATCCCAAAGGAGTGCAGAGTGGACATCCAGGAAATTTACTGAATCCCAAGGACGAAGGGCGATAGGACCGGGATGGCCGCTCTTTCCTCCGAACTCATCGACCCGTGGTATGCTGACATGAAGGGCAAATTGCTGATATGTTCGTGGAGGCGTTTAGGGCACGATTACTGGGAGGATAAGCCGCTTTTTGAACCTAATCTGGAGTACGCTGCAATTGACGGGTATGTTAGCCACGAGCTGTACCGCCAGATTGTAAAATCCTGTTCCAGGCATCACATCATTGAACCACCACCAAGGCAGGTTGTTTGCCCTAGATGACGGCATGTAGATGAATCTACAAGCCAGGTCAAGCGATCGAAGGCATCCTGGGATCGGTTGCCTTATCCAACAGGCTGGGATGTAGACTTTTAGTGCATGATTGTTGTGTTTGTATGGGGCTTGTTATGTTTATGAAACATGTTTTTTCAGAAGTACACTATATGAGCAATTACGAACTGCTGTGTATTACCTTTGTCGAACTATAATTTGGGTTTGGTTATGACTGTATCCTTTGCTATAATCTCGGTTTGGTTATGACTTATGACTGTATCACATCTTATGCATGTCAGTCCTGGATTCTGCCGCATGACAATGGCACAGACAGAATTTGTAAGAATGAATACAAAAGGGGGGAATGTAATTCATACAGGTTAAGTAGCTAATAGCACAGGGATCATATGAGCTTGGTTCTTACACACAGAATGCTTAGAAAATACATGCGAGATAAAATATAGGCGAGATGAAACTAGGAACAAAATGCGAAACTAGTAGTGGTAAACAACACTCACCCACCCGCCAGATCCTTTGAGCATATCGTAGCAGACATACGCGTCCCTGGCTGCGTACTTGATCGCATCGTAATCCAGGTGACTCCACTCCCATCGCTCGTGCAGGTGCTTTGGGAACTCGAGTTTCATGCCGGCGTACTCGTGGTCGATGATGTCGGCAGCGAGTCTAGCCATTCCCGATTTCCCTGTACTACCATCCGGGTACCTCCACAAACGTTGGAGATCGATGTGATTGACGACATGAACAAGGAGATCCCGCTCTAGCTTCGGAGTGTCGTTCTTGATGTCGACGCTGGTGAAGTAGATCTCCCTCCTGTGTAGGAACTCGCGAAGCTCCGGGCATAAAAATTTGGCCCTACATACGTGGTATAGGAGGCAGTGGTTGTGCATGGACAGCTGCAAAAGCGCCATCCTCTTCCTATCTCCGGTATACTCGAGGTCAAGGCCGACGATCTTGTACCTGTCCATTGGCTCCTGTAGCCACCGCTCGTACATTGTGATGACCTTGGCGACCTCCACTAACGCATTTGTGTGGATGACCATCAGCTTGGTGGTTCCATGGGCGGTGACGGTGTACTCATCGGTGAAGTCGCTCCCGTCGCCAAACACGCCATACTCTACATCCATGGCAACAGCTAATGCAGCGGCGGTGGCCTAGGGTCGGTAGAGGTGGCTGGGACTGGGCGTGGCGGTGGAGTGATCTGTTGCGGTGGTATGGACCGGCGGAGGCGGTGCCTGCGGCAGCGGCTATGGTTCTTGCGGTGGCTGCGGCGGCGGCGGAGGGCGGCGGAAGGAATGAGTTGGAGATTTTTGCACAGTGATGTGCTGAGGAGACGGAAGGCGATGCTTAAATTGCATTTACCAATATTCAGGTCATACACATGTGGAAGCAAGTTTGACCGGGCGAGCACAGTTGGTTTCCAATCCTAGCGATTAAATTCGGCGTCCGTCCCAGTAGGCGATGGGATGGGTGTGCGACGTGGCTTTGGCATGGCAGAGACCGGTCACGTAGACCACCGTCCCGTTGCCGATCCATAGTGGGTGCACAGTGCTGACATGACGTAACGTGACAGGACAGAAGGAAGTGTAAACCTATTATTCCTAACAAGTTTAAGAAGTGTAAGCATAGACAGGGACCTAGCATCCCTGCACCCCAGGGCAGCCGCCCCAGCCGATCAGACCTGCTGATTACGCAAAGCTTGCAATTTCATTTTGTCCATAATTTGCCAAAATGAAGCTCGTTTTCCCATGCTTCTATAAGTTTTTGTGTAGGCCACTTGTGTAAGCATGCACGATCAAGCAACTTTGCAACACACGTGTCGGTGGAAAAGCATGAGGTTTCAACGCACTATATAGTTTAGGGATTTAGAATAGCTACATTGTGGAGCTCTAGCCAAATTGCATGGTAAAGCCAAATTAAGCTTTTTGTCAGATTTAGCTATAGCAACATTGTGTCTCGTTTGTCCTCACTTTTGCCCTCCCGATATTCCGAAGCCCTCACATGCGCTCGGAGGGGGGTGCCGTCTGGTCAAAGGCTTGGCAGTTACGTGCGCCCTGACGCCTAAATTGGAAGTTTTTTTTTGTTATTTGGCCTTTTTAAGAGCGCCCTTTCCCCTCTCTCGCTAAAAGTTGTGTTTTTTTGCCCAAAAAGGTAGGGAATCTAGAGCAACTTCTATCTTCATTCATTGTTCCTTTTTCCCTCAATTTTTCCCAATCTGGTAGCAAATCTAGAGCAGCAAAACAAGCCAGCACCATTAATAAATTCAGTAAACAGAGCAAATGTAGATAAAGCAGCTAATATAGGTTATATAGTACGGTACTTAAACGAGGTTCGACAATTAGGCTGCTCAGCAGCAGCAGCTGATAGGTTCAACACATACAAGACAAAATAAGCTACTTTATAGCAGAAGCAGCTGATCAGCGGCCCCTCATGGCCTCTGCTAGGAGGACCTCCGCCTCCTCCCTCTAGCGCCTCCTCCACTTCTTGCTGCCTAGCCTCTTGACCTTGGGCTCCTTGGGTTTGATCGAGGGCAAGCGACCCTCCTTGATAGCCACCTTCTGGAGGTTGCGAAGGTGAAGACCGAGCGCTTGGTGCTTGGCTATGAAGCCGTGGACGTTCACAGACTCGACGTAGGTCCTCATGTCCTCGACATGTTTCACGAGGGAGTTGAAGTCCGTGGCGCGGAGCCTCCTGGTGGGGCAGAAGGGGCACATGTACACGTCGCTAGCGAAGAAGTTGTTGTACTGGCCGGACTTTAGCCTCCTCAGCACATGATGAGTCTTGGTGTCCTTGGACTCGTCATCGCTGCGGACGTCGCTGCTATCCTCCTGTTGGAAAAACAGTAGAGTGCAATAAGGACATGATTGAGATACTTTGATTATCGGGACTAGTTATTTGCATAGATTGACCGATTGAGATCTCCCGATTATTCCCTAAATCTCAAACCAAATCAAATACTGATCCCAACTACGAATAGGGGGATTCGTCGAAAATCGAGATCTAACACAAGAGGATTAGCTATTGTAAAAATACGAACAGCCGAGCTGGGAATAGGGGAAGAACAAGGGAAGGGGAGAAAACCCTGGTTACCTCTGACCATGGGTCGGCGATGCTGGTATCGTAGGGGTTCTCCGGCCTTATGTAGACAACCTCCTCGTAGGTGTCCCAGCCGAGCGGGATCTGTCCGAGACCGGTGGGGGCCTCCTCGTCGACGGCTACGGCGGATGCAGGGACGGGGACGAGGGTCTGTACAGGGATGGGGGGTCCTTGCCGGTGGCTTTGGAGGCACCGATGGACACCGCGTCGTTCTTCTCCATCGCCAGCGTGGTTGGGGTTTTGTTGGGCGTTTGCAGAAGGTGATGGGACAGTGGAGATGGTTGAGTGAGCTAGTGCGTGATGAGTGGGAGTGGGGAGGCCTCTATTAAAGGAGAAGGGAAGCGACGTTTCATTGCACTACCGTGCAACGAGTACGCTAATTCACCGTGCACGACCACACGTGTCTGCTACCACCCCATGCACTGCACACGCGTACCGTGAGTCACGTTTTTTCCCTCGTGTCTAACCATGGCGATTCAGTTGTACTCAGTTTTTCCCTCGAGCGTAACACTGGCGGTTTGGTTCCATTTTAAAATCATTTTCTATTTTCTATTTTCTATTTGAATCCCTTTGTCACTCTTGCCCTTGGTTTTTAAGTTCTACTCAGTTTTGCCCTTGGTTTTTAAGTTCTACTCAAGTTTGCCCTTGGTTCTTAAGTGCTACTCGGTTTTCCCCTCTCTTTGTATCCATCTCTCGCACCTGTGCTCATCTTCGCTGCTACGCTCTGATTGGTCGAGACAGTTGTCACACGGATCATGCCCACCAACCGTTGATCCTCTGTGATCTAGCGGACAGGATAACCCTTATATCTGTCGGGGGCACCCCTCTATCCATGCAAAATAACGAGTATGCCACCGGAACTTTAACTCCATAAACAGATGAACTTGAATATATTTTGAAGGGTATGAAAATAGAAATCCCCATGGTTTAAGGGTCTAGATACGGTAAGAGAACTAAATATTATTAGTGGCCGGGCCAGCACAGTGACGGGTTAGTCGGCTAGAAGTTGCTGGTTCCTAAGTAAGGGGACACTAGGCCGGTCTTGACATACTCCCTCAGGAATTTGCCATAAGCAGCGTGCTTAGCCTTGATCACCGACTTGTGTTTACTAGCCGGGCTTTTACCGATGCCAAATGCATGCGGAATCAAGCTAGCAATCCTCGGGTTGACTCCTTTCTTACAGAAAGGGCACCTGAGCTCCCCAAGTCGAGTGCAGAAAGGGATTATCCCGCTCTTGAGCTTCTTCATGACATTGCGGCTCTTGTTTTCCCTGGTCTCCTTATCAGAGTCCATCTCACTTGAATCCACCTGTAATGTATGGAATACAAACCGAAATGAGCAAAATAATAAATATATATTCCTTCCACCATTCTGAGTTACTTTCGATGCAATAACATGTCTATACAGGTTCAGCAGTTCATTACGGTTGTCTCCCCAGCTCGCTCCTAAATTATTGTGGTTTGTGTTCTTGATAACTTATTAATAAAGAAATAGTGTGGATTCATTCAGAACAGACTAGGTCTCTCCATGTACCGGTTCGTACATTGCATCTAATCATTAGGACTAGGTTTTTTTATGACACCAGGATAGATTAAGCTCGAGCAGAAAATATGAAACATGTAGAAATAGATGTACCTCCGGGTACATGAGCAGAGCGTGTTCGTCGAACTCCACGCCCTCATCGGGGCCTCCGAAGTCGTCAGCACCGGCGAGCACAGGGTCCCCCAAGGGGTTGAACTGCACGTCCTCCTCGCCTTGTGCTGTGTGATGCTCCTCCAGATGTGCCGCGTGAAGCACCACCCCGACGGAGATGCCCGGACACTCACCCCCACGCATTGGTTTCATGGAGAAGGTTCGTGCAAGTACGTTCAAGATTGTGGGGTTTTGCTAGATAGGGAAGAGAGAGTAGTGGATGAGTGCGAATGGAGGACCCGATAGGCTGGGTTTTTAATGCAGGGACGTTTAGGCCTCCTCGAGGCCCCCGGTAGGCAGCTCTTCCGGCTGCGGCTGCCGCGTGGAAGGTTCGTTTGGTGGGGGCCTGTCGGAAGTGAGAGTGCAGGCGTGTTGCGTAGTAAAAAATGGTATAGCCCGTGGGCCGTGGATGACCAGTTGCCGTGCAGTAGACTTGTAGCCTTTCAGACTAGATTAAACATGACATGACCACTCGACGACTTTTTCCATGGACGACATCGTGTTCCTTCTTGTAGAAGTCTCGTTGAGGGAGACGTCCGTGCTGTCTCGTGCTGTCCTGTGAAGGGAACGACATGTGCAACGAGCCTCGTTGGATCACATAGGATCAACATTTGGTGCACACGATCCGTGTGACAACTGTGACAACCAATCAGGGCGTAGCAGACAGAGTGGGCACAGGTTTGGGTTTCTACGAAAGAGAGAGAGGGGGCAAAACTGGGTAGTATCAAAAAACCAAGGGCAAAACTGAATAGTATAAAAATGGAAAGTGAGTGTCTTTTACAATGAAATACATCGTGACATACATCAAATTATGCCAAGATAGATCCACTAGAGTTCATTGCATGTGTGTTCTTTCCACAAACTACATATGTATCCACTAGAGTCATTGCATGTGTGTTCCTGTCATGAACCACATATGGATCCACTAGTGTTCATTGCATGTGTGTTCTTTCGACAAACCACATATGTATCCACTAGCATAATTGCATGTGTGTTCTTTCCACAAACCACATATGGATCCACCAATGTCATTGCATGTGTGTTCTTTTCCACAAACCACATAGATCAACCAATGGCATTGCATGTGTGTTCTTTCCACAAACCACATATGGATCCACCAATGTCATTGCATGTGTGTTCTTTTCCACAAACCACATGGATCAACCAATGGCATTGCATGTGTGTTCTTTTCACAAACCACATATGGATCAACCAATGGCATTGCATGTGTGTTCTTTCCACAAACCGCATATGGATCAACTAGTGGTTACTGCATGTGTGTTCTTTCCACAAACCACATATGGATCCACTAGAGTCATTGCATGTGTGTTCTTTTCACAAACCACATATGGAACCACTAGAGTCATTGCATGTGTGTTCTTTCCACAAACCACACATGGATTAACCAATGTCATTGCTTGTGTGTTATTGTCACAAACCACATATGGATCAACCAATGTCATTGCATGTGTGTTCCTGTCATGAACCACATATGGATCCACCAGTGTTCATTGCATGTGTGTTCTTTCCACATACCACATATGGATCAACCAGTTTCATTGCATGTGTGTCCTTTCCACAAACCACATATGGATCAACCAGTGTCATTGCATGTGTGTTCTTTCCACAAACCACATATGGATCAACTAGTGGTTATTGCATGTGTGTTCCTATCACAAACCACATATGGATCCAACAGAGTCATTGCATGTGTGTTCTTTTCCACAAACCACACATGGAACCACCAATGTCATTGCATGTGTGTTCTTTTAACAACCCACATATGGATCCACCAGTGTCATTGCATGTGTGTTCCTATCACAAACCACATATAGATCCACCAGAGTCATTGCATGTGTGTTCTTTTCCACAAACCACACATGGATCCACCAATGTCATTGCATGTGTGTTCTTTCCACAAACCACACATGGATCAACCAGAGTCATTGCATGTGTGTTCTTTTCACAAACCACACATGGACCCACTTGAGTCATTACATGTGAGTTCTTTCCACAACCACACATGGATCAACCAATGCCATTGCATGTGTGTTATTGTCACAAACCACATATGGATCAACCAATGTCATTGCATGTGTGTTCTTTCCACAAACCACATATGGATCAACCAGTGGTTATTGCATGTGTGTTCTTTCCACAAACCACATATGGATCCACTAGAGTCATTGCATGTGTGTTCTTTTCACAAACCACATATGGACCCACTAGCGTCATTGCATGTGTGTTCTTTCCACAAACCACACATGGATTAACCAATGGCATTGCATGTGTGTTATTGTGACAAACCACATATGGATCAACCCATGTCATTGCATGTGTGTTCCTGTCATGAACCACATATGGATCCACCAGTGTTCATTGCATGTGTGTTCTTTCCACAAACCACATATGGATCCAATAGAGTCATTACATGTGTGTTCTTTCCACAAACCACATATGGATCAACCAGTGTCATTGCATGTGTGTTCTTTCCACAAACCACATATGGATCAACTAGTGGTTATTGCATGTGTGTTCTTTCCACAAACCACATATGGACCCACTAGAGTCATTGCATGTGTATTCTTATACTAAAACCAGCATTAGAGTCACTAAATGTGTGTTCTTTTAACAACCCACGTATGGATCCACCAGTTTCATTGCATATGTGTTCCTATCACAAACCACATATGGATCCACCAGAGTCATTACATGTGTGTTCTTTTCCACAAACCACACATGGATCCACCAATGTCATTGCATGTGTGTTATTTCCACAAACCACACATGGATCAACCAGAGTCATTGCATGTGTGTTCTTTTCACAAACCACACATGGATTAACCAATGGCATTAAATGTGTGTTATTGTCACAAACCACATATGGATCAACCAATGTCATTGCATGTGTGTTCCTGTCATGAACCACATATGGATCCACCAGTGTTGATTGCATGTGTGTTCTTTCCACAAACCACACATGGATCCACCAGAGTCATTGCATGTGTGTTCTTTCGACAAACCACATATGGATCAACCAGTGTCATTGCATGTGTGTTCTTACCACAAACCACACATGGATTAACCAATGGCATTGCATGTGTGTTATTGTCACAAACCAAATATGGATCAACCAATGTCCTTGCATGTGTGTTCCTATCATGAACCACATATGGATCCACCAGTGTTCATTGCATGTCTGCTCTTTCCACAAACCACATATGGATCAACTAGTGGTTATTGCATGTGTGTTCTTTCCACAAACCACATATGGATCCACTAGAGTCATTGCATGTGTGTTCTTTTCACAAACCACACATGGATCCACTAGTGTCATTGCATGTGTGTTCTTCTCATGAACCACAGCTAGAGTCATTGGATGTGTGTTCTTTTCATGAACCACAACTAGAGTCATTGCATGTGTGTTCTTCTCACAAAACACATAAGGATACACCAGTGTCATTGCATGTGTGTTCTTCTCATGAACCACATCTAGACTCATTGCATGTCTGTTCTTCTCACAAACCACATAAGGATCCACCAGTGTCATTGGATGTGTGTTCTTCTCACAAACCACACATGGATCCACCAGTGTCCTTGCATGTCTGCTCTTTTCATTAACCACAGGTAGAGTTATTGCATGTCTGTTCTTCTCACAAACCACACAAGGATCCACCAGTGTTATTGCATGTTTGTTCTTTTCATGAACCACAGCCAGTGTCATTGCATGGGTGTTGTTCTCACAAACCACACATGGATCCACCACTGTCATTGCATGTCTGCTCTTTTCATTAACCACAGTTAGAGTCATTGCATGTGTGTTCTTCTCACAAACCACATATCACCAGTGTCATTGCATGTGTGTTCCTCTCATAAACCACATATGGATCCACCCAGTGTGATTGCATGTGTGTTCTTCTCACAAACCACATATGGATCCACCAGTGTCATTGGATGTGTGTTCTTTTCATAAACCACATATGGATCCTAACCTTAGGAGAGCCCTAACCTTATCCCCCCAATGGGTGGCCGTTAGACCGAGTCTTCTAGAAGGCATGACCTAACACAGTTGTTCTGCTGGACGATTGTTACATACCGTTCGATCGGGGTGCTTGGACGATTGGGATGGTCTTCGTGAGAGCGATCCACGAATAGGCTGTTCTGTGGCATGATTGGCCACGCTTGCTCTAGACAAACTGGCAACACCGGGCGCTCCCCTGTTGCGAGTGTCACGACTCACGAGTTCAGTGGGCCATATCCCAGTGTCACGTCCCCATTACTTCTCTTCCTCCCCGTACTTCTCTTCCTTCCCCTTGAAGCCACTTTCCCCACTTCACTCCCATCCTGCCGTAGCCGCAAGCCGACGACATCCGCCAATTCTCGGGTCGCTACCTTCATGCTAAGAAATCATTTTACAAGATTTTGAACTTATCCTACATATTCCTGCTATTCACCAATCTAACTGCTGATCTTTTTTCCGATTTCTCGATGAACTTCAGATGTGGCAGATGCTGCAGCCCAAGAATCTGGAGATCCTCACGCGCAACTTCGCAGCGATGTTCCCGCTCGTGTTCTCCACCCAGGATGATTTCAGCGTTACTCCTACCATGAGCTCCCGCTCCACGAGCTCGCGTGCCTACACGACGCGTGCTCCTGCACGGAGCCGGGCTGCAACTACACCGGCCCGCCGATAGAGCTCGTCGTCCACCTTGCAGAGGAGCACTTGATCGAAGTGATCAGGATCTCGTATGGGCAAGCCCAACTTCTCCAAGAGCAGGTGCCGTTCACTGACTCGGCATGCCGCCGGCTAATTTTCCAGGGGGGACGGCTCTATTTTCGTCCTGACCATCACCGCCAGTGTTTCGAGAACCAGAGCCGGGCCCACCGTCGTGTGTGACGTATGCGTCAGGTCGATCTCATGCGCCTGGCCCGTATACACGGTGCGCATGTGGGCAAATGCCCAGCCACCATCGTCCGATAGCATTCTTGTGCTAGCCGAGGCGCCGAGCTGCCCGACACCGCGGGAGGTGGAGTATGCGGACCTAAGGTCGATCCTATGTGTGCCATCTCAGTACCTTGTCGGTACTGGACCGAACAAGCAGATGCATTTCTATATTTGTATCGAGAAGACCGACAGGGAAATGTAGTACTTATGATGTCGTTACTGTTAGACTTAAGCGATGCTTCTCAGGTGCGTAGAGCATACGTGTTGTGCGAATGTACCCCAGTTGTAGTTTTTAGTACTCCTTAATAATTCGATGAGTTATTGGTCCAATCAGCTTGCTGTTGTCACGTTGCAAAGTCCGCTTTCTCTGGACAGACTGGCAATATCATGTGCTCCCGCCCCCGCATGTCAGTGTCACGTGTTCCGAGGGCCCACCTGCCAGTGTCACGCCCCCTTCTCTTCCTTCCCCTCAAAGCCAATGTCCCAACTTCTCTTCCATCCTGCCACTCCCGTCTAATGGTTGTAATCTGATTTTCGTTGGATTGTTTACATGTAATCTATGTTGATAATGCAACATGCAAATGGCACAGACACAATTTCTAAAGTGGAAGCATTCACACGCTGCTATTGCACATATTTCTCAATATAGCTCGACAAACCCATTACAATAATTGTACTCGCACTAAACACAACCGAAAATGCAACCATCCTAAACAACATCTAAACACACATCACACCGCTGTCGTCGAAGTCCACCTCGATTGGTTCCACCGCCATGCCCTTCCCAACGACATCCACTCCTCCTCGTGGCTTGCCCTTCGCCAAGGAGGCAACAATGGTGTTCTGCACAGCTTCGTCCCTGTCATCCTCCACATCGGAATCGACAATGACGAAGGTGACGGGGTTGGCATGGACCGAGTGCCGTCGCACATGGTGGCTCCTGCTCGAGCTCAACATCGCATTAGTCTATCTACATGTAGGAGGGGCCGAGCTCGGATACGTAGAGTCGTCGCTCCTCTCAAGAAACCATGGCCATTTGATACTACGACGGTAGGATCTTGGGGTGGATCCGCCGCGGCGAGCCCTACCGGAAGCGGTGGAGCGGATGGATCTACCGGCACGAGCCATGACAAGTTCCTAGGAGGGAGTAAGATTGTGGGCTAGGCGTGTCTGGTTCCTGAGCAAGGCCTCCCAGTGATATGTACATGGGCAAGGTGCCAAAAAAATTCGTCCAATGCGCGCGAGAGGGCTTTTGAACCACGAAGGCACGAGGTTTGGTTGACAAGTCCACACGCTAGGTCCCCCACCTGTCAGCCGAATGTGGACGGTAGGATTCTGCCCGAGTTATTAAGTGGGGATAAATCACGCTTCACCACTACCCTGACATCCAAAGGATCCTATTTCCTCTGCCCTCGCTCCCCTCGCTCATGGCTCGCAGCTCGTGCAGTTCGTCTTGGGCGGAATCAGGGTCGGCTCAATGCCGTCAGGCGGGTGCCCCCATCAGGTACCGGAGGGCGCCCTATGATTACTACCCCGATATGCTGTGTTTGTGCGGTGAGAAGATGCCGAGATGGATTTCATGGACCGACGAAAATACTGCAGGAAAATTTAGCAACTGCAGCATCAGAGCGGTATGTTCCTACTGTAGGTACAATGGTAACCTGGATCCAGAAAGTGTAATGCAATTCTTTTTTTTGTTTCCTTCAATCTACTTCGCAGGAAGGGAGGGGGACTGTCTGTGACAAGTTTGTGTGAATCGAAAAGCCACTGACAAGTTTTCACAGAGAGCTTGTTTAGGATCTGCGTGATGCTGTGTGGGACAAGAAAGAGGAGATTCGTGCGATGGAGCAAGAGATCCAGGAGCTTCGCCAGGTGCAGGGGAGGCAGGGGCAGGGAGGTGGTGAGACAGACGGGCTCAAGATTAGGCCAGATAGTGGAAACAATTTCCTCATTATCTCGGCATTATCTGTTGCATTTGCAGTTTATGTTGCCATGTCGTTGTCCAGCAGCTGAAATAAGTTGCTGCTTCGTGGAGTGTAGCAGCCAGCTTAGATATTGTTTTTCAGCCCAGAAACTTATCATAAGTGTAATGCCAATAGCAGGAATTTATATAAGCGCCTATAAATAATTCATGTCTGTGCCACTAACACCCATCGATTTTGGAGACCCCTTAAACGCTCAGCTATCGCGATTGTTCAGATAGTAGTGTCACGGTCACAGTTTTGGATTCAACTAGTGGCCTCGGCCGTATCCAATCCTAAAGTCGCAATACATTTTACTCCGAGTATAGGAGGCAGATTGTTTCACCCGACAAGTTCCACGCACACAGCTCCAGAGTTTCACCGAACTACATATATAGGTTCAAGGTCAATACATCATTGGGATTCTGCACTGCTAGCCTTCTTTCTCTGCTTGGGTGCCAAGTTTCTTCCTCTTGCCTTCACGTCCACTGGCTTCTTCATTTCATGCCTTCTTCCTCTTCCTGGGTGCCAATTTTATTACCTTCATGTACCCTGCATCTCCGGGTCGAGGGAAGTCAGGCCAATCAGCACCAGAATCTTGTCCAGCATCATCACTCCACTCGTTTTGGTTTTCTTCCCGCAGCAAAATCACTGAGTCGGCTGTCTTGTTTCTTACCTTGTGCTTCCTGTAAAAAAACAGTACATGGATTACTACCTTATATCTACAGACTATAAACAATTTTTTGTGTGAATGTACCATCTCATACCTAGGTTTGGGAGCATTAAGGGGACAGCCGACTGCTCTATGGCCTATAAGATGGCAGGTCTTGCATCTGTTTTTGCCCTTCTTGGTAGCACAGAAAGTCGAACCCTTCTTCTCGAGAAAATTCTTAAACCTATTCACTTGAGGTCTTCCTCTACCCCTTTTTGTAACTGGCTGGAAAAGCTCGAAAGACAGTTGGACTTGAGGCCACTGAGATGGGTCTGTACATGGCTCGACGAATCCAGCGTACGCAGCTCTGAACTTTTCCATAGAGTAGTAGTCTAACAAATACTGATCCAAATGTGGTAGAGTTCTTTTCTTCACCAAGAAGGACAAGGCGTGGTTGCAAGGTTTCCCGGTATGCTGCCACTCTAAGCAGGTGCATTCTCATAGCTGGATGTTCACAACATCCCTTTTGCCACTCTTGGACATATCGACCACCTCACATCTGCTACTGGTTGACGGGAGAACCTTAAGATGAGCAAGTCATCGGCTTCTCTTGTGTAGTTGTTGTACAACTGGCGGTACCATATGTCCTCTAAGTCTCCTACCGATCTCTCTCCTTATATTTAACAGCTTCATGATCATACCACGTATGTTGTCCATCAAGATATGAACAGGACACACTTTTATGTCCTTCACCTAGTTATTCAGGCAATCTGCAAGGTTGTTGTTTATGTAATCAACTTTGATGTCAGGGTTGAATTGAATCCTCTTCCATAGCTACGAATGATGGATGGCTAAGTACTCTGGAAGTTCAGGGGCTTCCGCAAAAATCTTGCTCATGAAATATTTGCTGCTACTACGTTTGTAAACTCTAGCAGTAGGAAACATGTAACGAAATACGCTGCATGTGTAGTGTGAGTACAAGTTGAGCATCATATGGGCATGGCATTCTCTACCTTCAGCTCGCGGGAACACCTCCTTCACTACATTCGTCAGCCCTTTGCATGCATCTGTGGATATAGCCAATGGATCCATGTGGCCTATTGATCTCCTGAGTTGCCTCATAAACCAGACCCAGTTTTCCTCCATTTCTGTTTCAAACAGCCCAAATGCCACTGGGAACATCCAGTTGTGACCATCAAGTAATGTGGCAAATGGAAGACAGCCTTTCCATTTGCCAGTTAGGACAGTGCTGTCTACACTCAGATACGTCTTACATCCATCCTTGAATCCCTGGATGCAAGGTTTAAGCGCCATGAAAAATCTTTTGAAATATATTTTACCATGTACTGATTCGGTGTCAATCTCCACAACACTCCCCTGACACCTAGCTTGTACCTCCGCCTTGAAGTTGTACAGCATCCTGAAGCTATTGGTCCAATCCCCGTGCAAGACCCCCAGAGCTTTCTCTTTACCTTTCCAAACCGTGTAATACGATAGGACAATGTTGTATTTAGAACCGAGGCTAGTCTGAATATTCTTCGTGGTCTCCTTGGGGTTATCCTTTAGTATGGACATAAATTGCATAGCCACCCACTCCGTATCAGCCATTGAGGATTTCAGTTTGCTGTCTGTCGGACACATGTGTGGAGGGCCCATTTTGTTCACCTGTAACACAGATTCATTTAAAAGATAAGCGGAGTTGACTAGTTGCCAGAAAGATATCGCACATCAATTGTAGTTATAGAGTGAAAAGAGAGAAAGTTCTAATGGTTTGCTGCATTCATTGCCCCAGTACCCTAATTGCCTTTGACGCAGGTAAGGCTCGTGTTGTGATCCTCCATGGAAAATGTAGCTCGGCTCGTTCATTCATCCATGTTAACTTGCAAACGGCCTCATACCTCTGGGCAATGTTCTTCAGTCAATAAACGTCAAACTGCTCCTTGATACAAAAATGCCGAAACGACATCCTGAACTCATGCATGCTCCTGAACTCGGTGCCGACCAAAATTATAGGATAGTCGTGGTCATGTTTCATTTCTTCTACTTCAACACCCAAATCATCGACTGGAATACCAGCCTCATCATTAAGTTCCTCGTCTATTTCATCATCACCAGATTCTTGACCCTCTACAGTGCCTTCTTCTTCATCTGATTCAGAATCCTGGCCATCGTCTCTAATGCCTAGTACTACACACATCATATTGACTCCCATGGGTGGGGCTGCACCATCGTCTCCGCCCGGATGGATCGAACATTGCCCCAATCCACCTCACCGGCAACTCTGTTTTCTCCAAGACACTCGGTTGGTTCTGCTGCAACCACATGGGGTGGTCTTACATTTGCACGCATCCCAGGTACTTCAGTGGACAAACATCAGTCAGAATCAATTTCATCTTGACTGTACAGAACCCTCTTGCTCTTCCTGTGTACATCCTCCTTCCTGATGTAATCTTTCCTAATGGTATCAATAGGGCTTGACATCTACGTTCCATTCCCCATCGAACTAGGATTTTTGCTGCCGCTCTTGGGTGTGATCTCCTTCCTGCCTCCCCTCACGGGTGTTGGCTCCAGGGTGCTGGCATTATTGCCTGACCTCTGCGGCGTGTTCTTCTTTGAATTAGCCCTTTTGCTGCTACTATTGGGCATGTTCTCCTTCGTGCTGGCATTATTGCATGACCTCAACAGCGTGTTCTGCTCCAAATTAGCCCTTTTGCTGCTACTATTGGGCGTGTTCTCCTTCGTGCTGGCATTATTCCCTGACAGCGGCGTGTTCCGCTCCAAATTAGTATTTTTTCTGCTCCCACTGGGTGTGGTAGCCTCCGTGCTGGCCATCTTCGCCTCTGTGCTACCACTCCTAGGAGTGTTCACCACCGTGCTAGCCCTCTTAGCCTTTTTGCTGCTACTGTTCGGTGTGGCATTTTGACTGGATCTCAGGGATGTACTCTGCGGCGTGGTGCCTTTTTTCATGCGACTCTTGGGCGTCCTCTTCTCTGGCGTGTTCTCCTTGGTGACGTTCTTCTTCGGGGTGCCCTTTCTGGGGATGCTCTTCCTGCTCATCTTTATGACGCTCCTCTGTAAGACTCTCCTCTGTTCGAAGCTACCCTCAGTCGCACCAGCCCTAGTGATGCCATGGATCAGGTCACGCATGCCTTCTAAAAGTCCACCATCTCGATTTTCGAGTTCCAATTCCTCTCCAACCATTTGCACTATCAAGTGGAAGTACACTTCACCCCTATAATGTTTAGTTGTAAACGGTATGACTAAATCCCTGGTATCTTTCACTTCGATAGCCTTTTTGCTCCTGTAACCAAAATATAACAAACATGCTTCCTGGGAGGACCCCCACAACACCTTCACACGTAATGATGCCATCAGGTCAGATAACTCTACCACTTCAGGATCGTATCTGCCAAGGATTACATAAAACTTGTCATAGAATTTTTCTATGCCATCATCTAATTTTGTAGTATAATTCACGACACTGATACGAATGATTACTTTGCCATCATCAGGTTCTTTAGGATATAAACCTACGAGAGGTTCAGTAGGTGGAGCGGCACCATCAGACCCAACCCCAATGCCACCGTTGCCATCATGAGCGTCACCGTTAGTTGGATCAACCTCAGTGGAAGTACCAGGACCAGGAGCAAGGCAAGGGCCCTTAGCAGCGGGAGCTACATTACATGGTGGACAGGCAGGGCCCCTTCTAATGGCAGCCACAATAGGATCAGCTGCTGCCATGCCACATCGACGATCAGGAGCAGTTCCCACAATAGCAGTGTTTCGAGTGCTAGCAGAGTCCAGACCATGAGCTAGCTCCAGACCAGCATCTCGCTGAACCTGAGCATGGGTTTGAGGAGGACACAAGGCATCAGTCTTTGCAACAATAGTGGGGCAGCCTCCAGAAGCCTTAGTTTGCTCAACAGCGGCCAGATCAACAACAACACGAGGACGACTAGTACCAGCAAATTCTAGAGCACGGGTTCGCAAAACTTGAGGAAAGTTTCAAGGAGGAGCAGCACACAAGGCGATGGTCTTGGCAACAACAGCGGGGCAGCCTCCGGAAGCCTTAGTTTGCTCAACAGTGGCATGGATTGGGTCAGCAGCAGCCGGAGCAACAACACCACGAGGACGACCAGTACCAGCAGATTCCAGAGTAGAGTTTTCCACAACGACAATACAGGGACTCCTACGAGGAGGTTGCCTGATAGAAGCATGTTGCGGATGAGGAAACCCATTTTGCTCAACAACAGCAGGGGTTTGAGTTAAACCTCCATGTCCAATAATAGCTGGGAGACTCCCAGTAGCAGGAGCTTCCTCATCCAGTATGTTACAAATCAGCATAACCACGTGAAGCCCAGCATGCTGTTTCATCAACCCAATTAGCTGACTATCACACGCTATAGGAACCTTGAAGCCTCGTTCATCAAGGATGCTGAACCGTGCAGTCTGCTCTGGCCTCATTTCAGCAAGTTCACGCACAACAGCAACCAAACCAAGGATAGTGCATAACTGCACAGGGGCTACTTCCATCTTCAGATTGTGAGCTTGTTTCCACGTGCTCTTCCCATCTGCTAATTTAATGTGGTAGCCACAGCTGGTGACCCGAACCGTGTATTTGGGTTCAGCGGAGATCCTACTTGACAGAAAATTGGAGACAAAAGATAAGAATTGTTTGTCAGCATCGTGCTAGCAAACAATTCTATGTTTGATATATCTCTGAAATGCCAATAGCCAGCTAGCAGTTATAGGTAGTGAGAATAGCAAAGAGAAGAGTAGCTCACCCGCAATTAGCCAGAAGTACTTCTTCCTCAGCAAATGGATCTTCCATCCTTCGCGTTGCTCAGCTCGTCGGTGGTAGAGGCGGGCTTGATCGTCGCAACGGCTGGCACGGCATTCGGCATTAGAGCTCGGTAGCAGCGAGTAGGTGTAGCAACTTGGCGCTAGAAGTCAAATGCCCGAAGAGATCATTCTGGTTGGAGAGGGGATTTCAATGCTGCCGGTGCTAGGGTTCATGTGAAAGGAGGGAGGGAGTGGATTTGTGAATTTGGTCAACGCACCATGCTCCTTTAGTCTCTTGTTTCGCCTACGCGGTTGCCATGTTCACGCTCGCGACAAGGAAATATTACTGACACGAGGATCTGATACGTCCATTTTGCATCACTATTCTATGTCTTAATTCACTATTATTCATTGATATATTTCATATTGAGAGATGATACTTATGTTATTTCATGTATTTTTGCATGGTTGATGACTTTTGGAGCATGGACCGCTGCAGTCAGGATTCTGATGGAAAAGGTGTTGTTTGGAGGCAAAATTCGCGAAGATCAGAAAATCTGGGAAAATATACAGAAAATCCTATTTTTCTAGAAGACTAAGGATGCCAGAAGATGGAGTGGAGATGGGCCACAGGGGGCCCACACCACCCCATGGCGCGGGCAGGCCTAGGCCGTGCCTGGAGGTGGTGTGGACACCCTGGCCCACTCCAGCCTCTCCCCTCTAGCGTATATCATCCTCCCGAAACCCTAAGAATCGGGGAGGGACCACAAAAAGATTCCGCCGTCTCTGCAGGGCAGAAAACACCGAGAGAGAAAGATCTCTCTGGCAGACAGATTTCTGCCAGGGGAACTCCTTCCCGGAGAGGGGAGATCGTCGCCATCAACACCACCATCAAGCTAGACTTCATCGGGATCATCATCATCACCACCATCATCACCATCAGTACCCTCATCACCATCTCCATATTGCTGTAACAATTGCGTTGAATCTTGCATAGTTCATAGGGGAAACTTTCCCGGTGTTGATTACTCTTTGTAGTTGATGCTATTGAGTGAACCATTGAATTATTGTTTATGTTCAGATTGTTATACATCATTATTTCATCTCTGATCATGATCCATATGATGTCTTGTGAGTAGTTTGTTTTGTTCTTGAGGACATGGGAGAAGTCTTGTTGTTAGTAGTGGAGTTGCGTTGAGAAAGATTCAATAGATTGTTATTTAAGTTGTGGTGTACTTCTTCTAGTGGTGTCATGTGAATGTCGACTACATGACACTTCACCTATATGGTCCTAGGGGAATGCATTGTTTATTTGGCTACTAATCGTAGGGGTTGCCGGAGTGACAGAAACCTGAACCGCCGTTAGGAAACCATTGCAGAAGGGACGTAAGGGTCTTAGAGTTTAAAGTTGTGGTTAGGTTTCTACCTTAATTACTTTCTTGTACTTACAGATGTTTGCAAGGGGTATAATCACAAGTATGTATTAGTCTTGGATGGGGCGGTACATTAGCAGAGGTTCACCCACGCAACACTTAGCAAGCTAAACAAGATTAATTAGCTATATGAAGCGAAAGCACTTGACAGTCTTCCCATGTGTCCTCGAGAACGTTTGGTCATCTTAAGTAATACAACCGGCTTGTCCTTTGCTTCATAAAGGATTGGGCCACTTGCTGCATTTATCCCTACTGTCTTTTATTTACTCGTACTTTGTTGACTTGCTATATCAAAAACCCCTAAAAATCTGTTTGCTAATTTTTTGCAGAGAATTCCTAATCCATACCACTAGCCAGCACCTTCTGCTCCTCGTTGGGTTCGACACTCTTACTTATCAAAAATACTGCGATACACCCCCTATACTTGTGGGTCATCAGGGTCCTGACCGTTTACTTCATGAAGCAGTTTCACAGAATGTTTGGATTTGGTAGGGGTGAGATGAGTTTGCATCGAAATGGCCCCTCTCGGTAGTTGGCGGCCCAACATTTCAAAACGCGACAATTTCAGGCAACTTAGGTACTATGGTGCACTCGCCAGGGAACTTTGGTACCGCAGGGTAGCAGTCCCCTCTTGGAGAATATAGATATTTATACTTTGGCTCCACCGGATTAACCCACTATTGCAGTTGCTCTTGAAGACAGCGTAGCTATACCTGATATGATGACACATTTTCTCGAACAATCAGGAAAGCATTAGGCTGAACTGAAGAAGAAGGATGACGAGATAGCTCGGCTGTGCCTCCAGGACTCGGAAATTACTCGACTGAATGCCGAAATTCAAAGGCTTAAGGGCCTCCATAATTCCGAATTGGAGAAGGCTGACCAGGAGTTTGCCGAGGAAAAAGAGTGTCTAGCCACACAAATTTCCAAGGACCAGAATTTATTGCAGGAAGCCGATGTTGAACTTATGTCGGTGACCTCTAAATACGAGAAACTCTAGGCCCACAGCACCAATGTCCATTCCGAGCTTCAGCGACTCCTCTTCCAGATTGCGTGTGAGTTCCTTTCCCTTGCTCAACTTTCATTTCTCCGGACTTAGTGCTTTTGCTCACTGTTTCCTCTGTTCTATTCTCAAGCAAATTTCTAGAAGGTGATACTCTTGCTGCTACTATCGTAGCCCAGTCCCTCGAGCAGCATGGTATCCCCACAGGCCCTAATGTCGAGCCAATTCCGTATGATATGGAGGATCTGCTGGTGAGCCTCTTCACTCGCATGGAGGTAGTGAAAAACTACGGCGCAGACAAAATGCCGGCGGCAATGCGGATGTTCAACTCCCTCTGGCCCACTAAACCCACTCCCAAAGGAAATGCGGCTTTCATAGCCAAATTGATGGAGTGCGATACTCAGGTGCACCTGTGGTGAGAATCTGCCGCACGAGCTAGGGCTGACATCGCGCTGCAGTTCGTCCTTTCATGGTATGAAGGGAGAGACTTGGGACTGCTCACCCGCATGCGCACCAGATCCCAGTGGTCCGAAGATCCGGAGTGCATTGTGCGTCGCAAAGCCTGTGCCAACAAGCTTATCCAGTACTCCTTCTACCATGCTTGGAACGAGGGGCCGA
This sequence comes from Avena sativa, assembly GCA_916181665.1. Taxonomy (NCBI): domain Eukaryota; kingdom Viridiplantae; phylum Streptophyta; class Magnoliopsida; order Poales; family Poaceae; genus Avena; species Avena sativa. The sequence goes on along the minus strand of OV702290.1, from coordinate 359,300,316 downwards.
GCTATCTTGATGTGTTTGACGATGAAGTTATTTCTCAGGGTGAAGAAGATGAGGGAAGTGAGGGTGAGGCCTCCGAACTTGGTGACGAGGCTGAAGATTCAGAGGACGGAGAGGCCAACCCCGAGGATGAGGCCGAGGTTAGCGCCCCGCCCACAAATTCCGAAGTACCTCCTCCTTCGGCCGATGATTCGGCTTCTGCCCCTGCTCCTTGAAAACACTGAACCGTATTCGTCAGATCCCCAAAATGCTGGATGAAAATGTATTTAAGTACCTTGGTTTGGTTTTGCTACAATTTATATTGTTTGCAACTAAGTTTTTAATGTTGGATTATCATGGGCGAAGTCCCCGAGTTTCCTTTTCTTGTTCTCCCAATTTTTGACTCAGCTCGCGTCTACCTTGATTCAGTTTTTTGACTTACGAGTCCGAGGTTCAAAAAATTGACTTAACAATACTTGAAACTTTGAGATTAGCTCAAAATAATCCGGCGTTAGATGAATAAAGTAAACATAGGGTTAGTTCGAATAACAAACATCGGCTCTCTTAAGTTCTTTTTCTTAGTCATTTTTCATGTGCTTTGCCATTCCAAACTTGTTCTCTTGCTTGCCATGAAGCCAATTCTTGTTGGACAACAACAAATTCGAAGAGTTGGGTTTTTGGTTCTCAGACATTACTAATCCGGCTAAAATATAAGCGCCTTAACCCAGCCGACATATAAAAATATGAAAGCAAGAAGAACATTTATTATGGCAGTCCCCGAGTTTCTGCTTGGGGTGCCAAAGTTTCATTAATAACCTCATTGTCGACATACATACCGACATATGAGTAGCTCGGATACATTCACCTCTTTGTCAGGTGTAAAAAGGACGAAGTAGTGCTACATTCCACGGTCGCTTAGATTCCTCTCTAGACCTATCCGCCTTGTTCTTTTCCTATGGTTGTGCATCAATAAGATTGTAGGAATCATTGTATAAAGCTTTGCTTACAATGAAATGTCCTTCCCATGGAAGGGATAACTTATGCATGCCAGCAGTGCGCTGCACCAACCGGAGTACCAGATCACCTTCCCGGAAGACTCGGGGGTTTACTTTCCGGCTATAGTAGCATCGGAGATTTTGCTGATATATGGCGGATTTAGACAACGCCAGTTCTCTCGCTTCTTCCAGCAGATCAACATCATTTTGACGGGCTCCGCGCACTTCGGCTTCTGTGTATTGGGTGACTCTTGGCGAATCATGCTCTATGTCGGCTGGTAATACAACTTCTTCCCCATATACCAGAAAAAATGGCGTATAGCCCGTTGATCGATTCGGAGTTGTTCTTAAACTCCACAGTACTGCTGGTAGTTCTTCTATCGAGCACCCCACTGATCTTTGCAGCGGCTCTATGAGCCGGGGTTTTATCCCAGAAAATACAAGTCCGTTCGATCTTTCCACTTGCCCGTTCGATGCGGGGTGGGTCACTGAGGCTAGATCTAGCTGGATTTTCTTTTCTCGGCAGAACCTCGCAAATGCTCCTTCAGTGAAATTTGTGCCATTATCAGTTATGATACTATGGGCGTAGCCATATCTCAGGATTATATCCTTGAGAAACTTCACAGCTGTTGCCCCATCACATTTCCTGATTGGCTTCACTTCAATCTATTTGGTGAATTTGTCGACCATAACTAGGATGTGGGTCATTCCTCCTTTAGCCGGCTTAAATGGCCCTACCATGTCTAGGCACCACACAGCAAATGGTCAAGTAATGGGGATAGTTTTGAGTTCCGACATTAGCAGATGAGTTTTCGTGGCGTATCTCTGATAGCCATTGCATTTTCTCACCAAATCTTCTGCTTGCTCCAAAGCACTTGGCCAATAAAATCCATGCCGGAAAGCTTTTGCTACTAATGCTCTTGAAGATGCATGGTGACCACATTCTCCTTGGTGGATATCTCGAAGTATGTCAAGTCCTTCCTCCGGGTCAACACACCGCTGTAGTATGGTGGTTACACTCCTCTTGTATAGTTCGGCATTGATAATGGTGTAGGCCTTTGCCCTTCTCTGGATCTGCCTTGAGAGTATCTCATCACCTGGCAAGATTCCCTCTTTTAGGAAGTCAAATATTGGCTTGGCCCAAGTGGGTATAGCTTGGATTGCGAAAGGTTCCTCGTCAATTTCCATTGCATCCACCGACATGACTTCCACCGGGTTTGGCCGACCAGTCCCCAGGTTTGCTGAGGCAGTCCCCGGGTTCGCTGGAGCAGTCCCCAGGTTTGTTGAGGCGCCTCCCCAATCTATTTCCATGGGTGTAGCTTCTGACCTGAAAAATGCCGGGATGTAAATTGATTTGTATTCAGGCGATGGAGTAATGGATGGTTTTCTTAAGTGTTCCAAGGCAACATTTGGCGGAATTGGTTGTCAGGATGAGCCCAACTTAGACAGTGTGTCGGCTGCCTCGTTTTCAATCCGAGGTATGTGGTGGAATTCACATCCCTCGAAGAATCCGCTTATTTTTTGCACATGAAATCTGTAAAGGGCCATATTTGCATCTAAGGCGTCCCAGTTGCCAGATACTTGCTGCACCACCAAATCCGAGTCTCCAAAGCATTGTATCCGACGTATCCCCTTTTATTTTGCTACTTTGAGACCATGCACCAGTGCTTCATATTCCGCGACATTATTTGAGGCACTGAAGTGGATTTGGAGGACATATTTTAGTTGATCCTTTTTGGGCGAGGTAAGCACTACCCCGGCGCCTAGCCCTTCTTTCAATTTCGATCCATCAAAATGCATTCGCCAAAAGTTTGAGTCCGGTAGTGGTGGCTCGTATTGCATCTCGGCCCAGTCCACAAAGAAATCCGCCACAGCTTGCGATTTGATAGCATCTCTTCTATCAAATTGTGGTGCATACGGGGCTAGCTCAATTGCCCACTTTGCTATCCGCCCACTTGCATCTTTGTTACTCATAATCTCTGATATAGGTGCCTCACATATCACCTTGATGGGGTGTTCCTCAAAGTAGTGTTTGAGTTTTTTGGCCGACATATACACGCCATACGCCATCTTTTGATAGTGTGGGTAATTCTATTTTGAAGCAGATAATACGCTGGCCTTTGCACCGACTTTCCTTCTTCTTCGCGCTCCACTACAATGACTACACTTACGACTCGGTTGGTCGCGACTACATAGAGCAACATTGGCTCCTTGGGTAGTGGTGCGGCTAGGACTGGTGCAGTAGATAACATCTTTTTCAATTCTCGAAATGCGTTATCCGCTTGTGACGTCCATGTTAATTTGTCCGCCTTTTTCATTAACTGGTAGAGGGGCAAGGCCTTCTCTCCCAGCCGACATATAAACCGGCTTAACGATGCCACGCAACCAGTGAACTTCTGCACAACGTTAAGAAATTTCGGCAGTTCCATTCTCTCTATGGACCGGATTTTCGTTGGGTTAGCTTCGATACCTCGGATAGACACTAGAAAACCGAGCAACTTTCCTACAGGCACACCAAAGGTGCATTTTTTCGGGTTAAGCTTCATTCAGAACCGTCTCAAGTTCGCGAATGTCTGCCGGATGTCATCAAGGAGCGTATTGCTTTCCTTAGTTTTTATCACTACATCATCCACATAAACTTGCACGTTTCGACCTATTTGGTCATGTAAACATCTTTGCATGCATCACTGGTACGTTGCTCCAGCATTACGTAATCCAAACGGCATAGTGCGATAGCAATAAGCCCCATACGGCGTAATAAACACAGTCTTTATTTGATCATCCGGGTTTAGGGGTATCTGGTGGAAACCAGATTACGCATGAATGAATGATAACAGCTCGCATCCGGTAGTTGAGTCTATGACTTGATCTATTCTAGGGAGTGGGAATGGATATTTAGGACACGCCTTATTCATGTTTGTGTAATCAATGTACATGCGCCATACCACGGCCACATTCAGATCATCCTTGTTCTTCTCCACAAGCACCGGATTAGAGAGCCAATCCGGATAGAGTACTTCCATGATAAACCCGGCTGCAAGGAGCCTAGCTATCTCATCCCCAATGACTTTCCTTCTATCCTCGGCGAAATACCGGAGAGGCTGCTTCACCGGCTTAGCACCGGGTCTTACATTTAAAGAGTGCTCAGCCAACTCCCTCGGCACACCTTGTAGATCCTGAGTAGACCAAGCAAAAATATCCCGATTCTCACGATGGAAGTTAACGAGCTCGCTTTCCTATTTGCTTCTTAACCCGGCACCAATGGTTATGGTGCGCTCTGGGAACTGATCATCGATAGACACTTTCTTCGTATCCTTCATGGCTTGGAATGACACACTTCCATGCGGGTTGGTCAGAGCCGGCATATGTTGCTGCACGGATTGAGCCAATGCTGCCACTTCCTGTATCCTCCTTTTTTCTCGAGCTATCACGAGTGACTCGGCTAAGTTAGATCCGGCTGAGGCACACTCGATCAAATGCTTGAAGTCCCCTAACACGGTTATCACTCCCCTAGGTCCGAGAAATTTCATCTTTAAGTAGCTGATGTGAGTACTTGCCATGAACTTGTTCAGCGCAGGCCTGCCGAGTAATGCGTGATAGGCGCTCTCCAGATTCACTACTTCGAACTCCAAATTCTCAGTCCGGCAATTATGTCTTGTACCGAACAACACATCGCTCGGACCTTGCCAATTGGCTCACAGGAAATACCCGGCACAATGCCGTGAAAGGTGGTCCTTGTCGCTTGCAGCATGTTCTCTGATATTCCCAACTTGTGCATGGTATCCTTGTACATGATATTGATGCTACTGCCATTGTCAATCAGCACTTTGGAAAATCTCGCATTGAGATTCGGCCCAATGAACGTCGGATCCAGGACCAGTGCATAGGTTCCTGGACTAGGCATGATCTTTGGGTGATCCTTGATGCTCCACGTAATCTCCTGGTCCGACCAAGGCATATATCTCACCACTACTGGCATTACCACATTTACCTCCATATGCCAGCGCGACAAGATTTTTCGGTCAGTTTCTTCCGTGGTAAACACATGGTAGCTTTGATGATGCTCCTTGTATTCGTTTTGTCCCTCATTTGCATGGTAACCTTGGTCCTGCTGTTGGTTGTTATTCACTTGATGCACAACATCCCTCCTTTCCTGATTTTCATACCTCAGTGGAGGTGGAGGCAACATTAGTTGCTGTCCATTTCCCCCTGTCAGTAATGGCTGTCGTGGTGCCTCATTCCGAGGAACTTCGTTCCGAGGTGCCTGAGCATTCCCCGAACTGCCCTGTTCTAATTCCCTCATCCATTCACACTGCCGGGTTGTATGATTCGCCAGACTACTTGGACTTGGCATATGAAACTTGCAAGGTTGATCCAGCATAGACTCGAACGTATACCTCGGTCGATCTTTTTTCTCTTGACATTGCTTTTTCTGCTCCGGGGTCCAAGGCTTCTTCCCTTCATTTTTCTATTGCCAGCTTTGCCCTCCAGTTTTCTGGCACTGGTTGGCATCGGCATTGGGTTGATCCCGGTCCACCGCTGTAACCTGCTACGAGTTATATCTGTAATCCAAACGCTCATCCCTTCTCTTTGCTCAGAAATCATTTCTCCTTGATGAACCAGAGCCGAATCGGTTGTAATATTCCTCATTTGCCTCGCTTAACATTAGCCGGGGTTGAGTCGGCTCTCGCAAAGCGTATGAATATGCGATCTGGATCGTCTTAGCCAAAGTGGTTGGCATATCTCATTGTAGCCTTTGCCACAACATACTTCCATATTTGCAGCCCTGGGTGAACCACGCAATTGCTTGTGATTCAATTACCCCCTCGCATGAGTTTTGCATGTTGCACCACCGAGTCAAGAAATCTCGGTCTGGCTCATTCGGTCTCTGCCGGCATAACACCAGCGTCTGTGGCCTTTTGGGCCTCTTGTAAGGGCTTGAGAAGTTGCTAACGAATAACTCCTCAAAGTCCAGCCAGTAGTTAACACTTCCCGGTGGCAAGTTGTTTAGCCAAACTCTTGCTGGTCCTTCCAACATTTGAGGTACATATCTCACTTCCCATCTCAAATTTCTAGTTGCAATCTTGACTGCCGTTGCGTAATCAATCAGCCAATCCTCTGGTCTAGTACTACTATCATAGGTCCTGGTTCCTCTGGCCAACTGAAAGTTCGGCACTAGCGGCTCCTTCATGATCCGGGGCCCAAAGCATGCCGGACCAGGAGGACCTTGTACCTCGATTAGCTCCGACCTATAAATTCTGTCCAGTTTCAGCCTTGCATCATCCGACTGCAAGTTTCTGCTCCCTAGCCTCGACCCAATTATATGGTGCTCTAGTCTGGGGTATCCTTCATTGATCATCGCCGAATAACCATCACTGTATCTTTCCTGATCCGGACAAGCATTCTGCTGTTGCGCTGCTTGACCTGCACTTCTCTCCTGCCGAGGTGCGCGTTGTTGTTGCTGCTGCCGAGGTACATTTTGTCCTATTCCTACCGGATCACGCTGTCTGGCATTGCCATTGGCAACATTCCTTTGACCAGCATTGCCTTGGTCATGGTTACCTCAGCCAACTTCACCTCAACTGGTGTTGTGACGATCTTCATCTACTTGCACTGCTTTGCCTTTTCTAGCTCTCACCGTGTCATAGGGGACCATCTGATTGTCTCTTCTCCCAGAGTTTACCACCTCTTCTCTCCTGGGATTGTGACCCGGAGATGATGCGGCTCCGCCGGATTTTGCCGGGTTATTTCTGGCCGACTAAACCACGTGTGATGCTCCTGGTGGCGCCGGGTTTGCTTTGTTCATTTCTTCATTTTGTTGGCAAGCGACCCACGGCAAGTGGTTCACCCATTCTTGTTGCCTTTCCCGGGCCTCTCCAGTTAGACCTTCTAACTCGAACGCAGCCACATTTGCTGCCCTGAGGTTCTTTGCCGGGGTACTGTACCTCTCCAGCCCTCTTGTTACTATAGTGGCTATCTGACCCGGCCTAGGCTCGTATTCCTTGTCAATCTCAGTAATCAGGTTCCTACCTCGGATTTTTACCCCATCTATGTGGTTTGCCTTTGCATATTCTCACAAAGTAATGTTCAGGGACTGCTGTAGCTCTGCTACTTTCTTTGCGCCGGCTAACATTTTCTGCCTAGTTTCCTCCAACTCAGCTTGCGCCTGAGCCGGGTCTACCACAGGAGCTATTGGCGTTGCTAGGCTATCTATTGCTTGTTGGAGTACATTCTCTGGCCTCTCTAGCGGTGGAAACCTAGACCTTGCTTGCTTTGGCGTGGCTTCCGGATCTGGCGCCGGGACCTTGCTTGCTCCTGCGTCTGGCGCGGTCATCAGGACCTCAACGCTACTAGTGGGGCGAGTGATACGCATGCCACGAGCTGCGCTAAGAGGTGGTTCGCCTCCCTCGACGATGTGACGCAGATGAACGCAGGACTGGTCCATGCCGACGTAGATCTTGTGCGCGCCAAGTTTGATAAAGATGCCGTTGCATGGAGGGGGACGCCTGCTGAAGCTCCCTGCGTTGTCGCTGACATAGTCCAGCGCACCGAAGCGCTGAACTAGGCCGGAGACGATGCGCTCGCCGGTGTTGCAGATGCTTATCGTCCGGATTTTCACCCCTGCTAGCACCGCTAGCCCCACGGTGGGCGCCAACTATCGTGGTGGTGGCATGGCAGATGCCATGGATCGGCTAAAGATGGGTCAATGAGTGCTAGGGGAATCCAGGGAGGGAAAACATGGTGATTACATGCACAGATGGTGAGTACAAGTGCTCCTCAAGCTGTTCATGAGAAGGAGACTGTGTCTCTTACTCCCCACAACCAAGCTCTAGAGTTCTAACGTAGACAGAGAAAATGATCGATCCCTCTCTATGGAGGCCCCGGTGCTCCTTATATAGGGGAGCCCGGGTTACAAAGTTAGGGCACACATGGTAGCATATTCCCCGAATATGCCCCTTGGCTAAAGCTAGATGCTTCTTTATACCCTTTAATGGCTTGTCCGGGCTTTAGACATAACCCACAACGTAATCCTTGCCTTTAAGCGTCACCAGACACGAGCTACGTCAGCCGACATACCCCGCGTCATCTTGGTCGCCCTTGTCCCGCTGGTCCTTCCCTCTGCTTTGCTTCACTCACGCTACAGCTAACAGAGCCACCTTTTGACCAGCGGGAGATTCCTTCCTTCTCTTGGAAGCCACACGATAGTCTGACTAGCACGTGGCTAACCCGGCTACGAAGGTACCTGCATAATAGACAGACAAACATGGCCGGTATATCTTTTATGATGGCCGGGCTAAGGCTAGGGAGATACTCCGAGGGCCGGGTTACTCCGTAGGTCGGCCTGCCTTGAGGTGACCCGGCCAGCACTTGCTTTGACCGCGCCGTACCTCGGCTAACTCGGCCTTTATACCCCGGCATTACCCTACCCGAGGGTATCCCCCCAACGACCGGTTGGGTGGCGAGGAGGTACGTTTGTGTCGCAAAAATGGCTGCTTGATGTGTATTGGATTTGATGTTGCCCGTTGAATTCACTGACATGAAAAATAGATCCAAGTTTTGGATCAACTCGCGCCTTTCTCCTTTGGGTATGTTCTACAGCCGAGAGCCACCCCTTCTTGGTTGTGATCCTCTTGCGACGCTCCCGGAGTTGCGGGTGGCGCTTAACTATGCTCGTTGTATGCTTGACTCGTCGGTGAAAGGACAATGGATGTATCCTAGAGGGGTGAATAGGCTTTTAAAATAGGGATTTCTATTTTCATACCCCTGGTTCGTTAGTTGTACTCAGTTTTCCCCAGCCGCTTCACTTTTCCTCACTTTTGCCCCTCTCCTTGTCGGAAACGCATCAAAGAGCTCAGACGGCCACTACCGTCAGGTTGAACGTTGGCTGACGTGTGGGGCCGCGCGGTCTGGGACCACGTGGGGCCGCGCGGTCAGGAACGCATTATGCTGACATATGGGGCCGTGCCATGTGGGACTGCGTGGGGCCGGTTTCTTGGGAACACGTTATGGGGGACGTGGTGTGGGACTATGTGGGGCGCGTTTCGTGGTTACGTGCGTCCTGTCGCCTAAATTGGAAGTTTTATTTTTTGTTATCTTTATGATTGGCCTTTTTAAGAGCGCATTTTCCCCTCTCTCTCGCTAATAGTTTAGTTTTTTCCCCAAAAAGGTAGCAATCTAGAGCAGTTTCTCTCTTCATTCATTGTTCCTTTTGGCCCTCGTTTTTTCCCCAATATGGTAGCAAATATAGAGCAGCAAATCTAACCAGCAATATAAATAAATTCAGTAAATAGAGCATATGTAGATAAAGCAGCTAATATAGGACATATAGTATGGTACTTAACAGGTTCGATAATTAGGCTGCTCAGCAGCAGCAATGGACAAGTTCAACACAGACAAGACAAAAGAAACTGCTTTACAGCAGTAGCACAAGATCAGTGGCTCCTCATGGCCTCCACCAGGAGGTCCTCCACCTCCTCCCTCTGGTGCCTCCTCCACTTCTTACTTCCTAGTCCCTTGACCTTGGGCGCCTTGGGCTTGATCGTGGGCATGCGACCCTCCTTGATGGCCACCTTCTGGAGATTGCGGAGGTGAAGACCGAGTGCCTGGTGCTTGGCTCTGAAGACGTGGACATTCATGGACTCGCCGCAGGTCCTCACGTCCTCAGCATGCTTCACGAGGGAGTTGAAGTCGGTGGCGCGGAGCCTCCTGGTGGTGTAGAAGGGGCACCTGTAGACGTCGCCGGCGAAGAAGTTGTCATACTGGCTGTACTTTAGCCTCCTCAACACCTGACGAGTCTTGGTGTCCTTGGACTCGTCATCGCTGCATACATCACGGCTATCCTCCTATTGGAAAAAAACAGTAGAGTGCAATAAGGACATGATTGAGATACCTTGAGTATCAGGATTGATTATTTGCATAAATTAACTGACTGAGATCCCCTGATTATTCCCCAATCCCCATATCTCAAACCAAATCGAATACTGATCCCAACTACAGATCACACTAGTACTAACTAGGGAATCCCTTAACTTCAACTCGGAGGAAAAATAAAATAGGATTGAAATATGAATAGGGGGATTCATCAAAATACGATCTAGCATCCAACGATAGGAATGGGGGTAAGAACAAGGGAAGGGGATAAAACCCAAGTTACCTCCAACCATGGGTCGGCGATGCTGGTGTCATAGGGGTTCTCCGGCCTGATGTAATCATCCTCCTCGTAGGGGTCCCAGCCGAGCGGGATCTTCTCGAGACTGGAGGGGGCCTCCTCGCTGGCGGCTATGGCGAAAATGGGGATGGGGGTCTAGACGGATGCCTTGGATGCCTCGAAGGGGGCCTGTATTGGGATGGGGGCCTCCTCGCCGACGGCCTTGGAGGTGAAGATGGCCACCGTGCCATTCTTCTCCATCGCTAGTGTGATTGGTGTTTTCTTGAGGGTTTGTAGAAGGTGATGGGACAGTGAGTGAGTGAGTGAGGAGTGAGGAGGCCTCTATAAATGAGAAGGGAAGCGACGTTTCGTTGCACCACCATGCACCTTGTACGCTACTGCACCATGCACGACCACATGTTTCCGCTACCGTCTCGTGCACCGTGACACGCGTACCGTGTGTCACATTTTTTTCCTCGTGTCTAACCCTGGTGACTTAGTTGTGCTTAGTTATACCCTCGAGTGTAACATTGGTAGTTTGGTTGTACTCAGTTTTGCCCTCCAGTACTAGCACTGCCGTCTGCAATATACTCAGTTTTACCCTCTTGTCGTTGGTCAACATAGAGTTAAAGAATGGGTTATAGCTAGCTAATTGAGTCATTTTATGCACAACAAATTCAAAAAGATCAAAACATAGTGGCATCTACCTAGGGAGTCTTATTATGTGACCTTCCACCATAAGAAATGTATAGAAATCAAGTTTTAACCAAAATCACCAATTCTCAAATACCTACTATCTATGAAGGTTCATGGCTTTCTACTCAATCCTCTTCCCAAAACATCCCTCCCCAAAACATAGTTTGTCTGAATGAGGCAATAATTGTCAAACTGGTGTATATTTGAATTGCAAATAGTTTGATGTATGCCAAGATGTATTTTATTGTATAAAAGACGCATTTTACATTTTTTAAATCTCTTTCTATTTTCTATTTGAATCCCTTTATTAGTCTTGCCCTTGGTTTTTAAGTTCTACTTAGTTTTGCCCTTGGTTTTTAAGTTCTACTTGGTTTTCTACTCTCTCTTAGTCACAATCTCCCGCACATGTGCTCATCTTGGCTGCTACGCTTTGATTGGTTGAGACGGTTGTCACGCAGATTGTGCCCACCAACCGTTGATCCTCTATGATCTAGCGGACATGATAAGCCCTATATATGTCATGGTCACCCCTCTATCCATGCCAAATAAGGAGTTTGCCACCGGTACTTTAACTCCATAAACAAATGATTTTGAATATAATCTGAAGGGAAAGTGTTCAAAGGTGTATAATTTTCATATATGCAAGTTGTGCATTACATTCCACTCAATGAAAATGCTAATCTCTCAAGATTTTCTTAGCACAATATTATCACGTATTAAGTGTGGTTTCAAAGAGTTCAAATGTGTATAATTTTCATTATGAAAGTTTATACATTACATTCCACTCTATGAAAATGAGGATAAAATGATAATCTCTCAAACTATTGTTAGCACATCATTATCACGTATTAAGTGTGATTTCATAGTGTTCAAAGGTTTATAATTTTTGTATATGCAAGTTTATGCATTACATTCCACTATATGAAAATGATAATCTCTCAAGATTTTTTAGCACAACATTATCATGTCCTAAGTGCGATTTCAAAGAGTTCAAAGGTGTATAATTTTCGTATATGCAAGTTTATGCATTACATGCACTATATGAAAATGATAATCTCTCAAGATTTTTTTAGCACAACATTATCACGTATTAAGTGCGATTTAAAAGTGTTCGAATGTGTATAATTTTCATATATGTAAGTTTATGCATTACATTCCACTCTATGAAAATGGGGGAGAAAATAATAATCTCTCAAAATTTTGTTAGCACATCATTATCACGTATTAAGTGTAATTTCATAGTGTTCAAAGGTTTATAATTTTTGCATATGCAAGTTTGTGCATTATATTCCACTCTATGAAAATGATAATCTCTCAAGATTTTCTTAGCACAACATTATCACGTATTAAGTGCGATTTCAAAGAATTCAAATGTGTATAATTTTCATATATGCAAGTTTATGCATTACATTCCACTCTATGAAAATGGGGAGAAAATGATAATCTCTCAAAATTTTGTTAGTACATCATTATCACGTAATAAGTGCGATTTCACAGTGTTCAAAGGTTTATAATTTTCGTATACACAAGTTTATGCATTATATTTCACTCCATGAAAATGATAAATGATCAAGATTTTATTAGCACAACATTATCATGTCCTAAGTGCGATTTCAAATATTTCAAATGTGTATAATTTCCGTATATGCAAGTTTATGCATTACATTTCACTATATGAAAATGAAGCTAGACAAAGGGCCGTCATCACTGGAGAAGAAGAGGAAATGGGAGGCAACGGCACGGGCGTGGGGCTGGCTCGAGGTCCCATCTTGCAACACCAACCTGGGTAAGATGTGGGTCTGGTGCTCACGTGGATAAGCTGTGGGTTCGATGCTGATCTGGATAAGTGGAGAGAGGTGTCCACTATGGGAATCAACTGAACACGGCCCCACTTATCAACATATAACGGCAAGGGCCCACTACGGGACCCGACAGAATGCGGCCCTACTTGTCAGCACGTAACGGCGAGGGTCCACTACAGGACCCGACTGAACGCGACCCCACTTGTCAGCACATAACGGCAAGACTGACGGACAGTGAATTTTAGACTGTGTGAGAGTTTCGTACAAGGAGATGGGCAAAAGGAAGGAAAGTTAAGCGGCTAGGGAAAACTGAGTACAACTAACGAAATGAGGGTACGAAAATAGAAATCCCTTTAAAATAATTACGGTTTAGGTTCTAATAAATGTGGAATAAAACTAACGTTTAATTTATCAAAGCACAAAACTTAAAACCACTAGGTTCTACTAAGTGCACCAAACCTATGCTAAGAAAGTCAACCAACAAGGTGATAGGAAGATAAAATACTTCAAGCACGATGGCTATCACAATATAAATTGCATAAGTAAAGGGCTCGGTTGAGAAATAACCGATGGATGCGGAGACGGTGACTTTTATCCTGAAGTTCACTTCCAAAGAAGCTATGTATCCGTTGGAGAGGTGTGATGGTGCAATGCTCTCCGAACGCCACAAATGGATCACCTTGAGATGTGGTGGATCGATGCTCACCCGATGTCACACAAGGCCTCACCCCAACATGTGAAGGCACGGAACTCATCGACACAACATCAGGCTCACCCTATTCTCCCGTGATTTCACCACAAAGGCCTACTCACGATCCACTATGAGAAACTTGAGGGCGGTCACCGAACCCGTACAAGCTTGGGGCAATCTCCACAACTCAATTGGAGGGCTCCCAATAATAACCACAAAGGCCTCGACCTTGAGGAATCTCCACAACTCAATTGGAAGCCCCAAGGGTATCACACCACTACCACAGAATCGTCTAGGGTTCCCAAAACCCAAGAGAAACAAGCCCTCAAGCTTGAACTCGCCGAATCTTTGCGGAGAACTCAAACCTATGCACCAAATGCAAGGGTAAGTCCTTAAGTCCCACATTCCACCAAAGATACAAAAGCTATTAGCGTAATAAGAGAGTAAGAACACAATAGGAGAACACAAAACTCTCCAAGATCCAGATCCCAACGATTCCCTCACAAAGAAGGGATTTGGTTAGGTGGGGTTGTAGATCTAGATCTCCTCTCTCAAATCCCTCAAAAAAGATTCAAGAATCATATGGGAGGGGGAAGAGGAGAGGAAAAGCTCTTGGAGGTCAACAATGGAGGAGAGAGTGGAAGAGAGAGCAAAAACGGTCTCAGAAGTTGTGAAAACATTGAGAAAGAGGGGGGCCTTAAATAGGGTAAGATAAATCTACCCGTTGGGTCAGTTTCGCACGTCACCGGAATTTTCGGTAAACCACCAGAAGTTCTGGTAAATTGGAAGACAAAAAACAGAGAGGAAACATAGCCTCATCGGAAATAGACCGGAAGTTGGGCCGATACTACCACCCAAGCAAAAATTATGGACATCATGGTATGAAAAGATCGATAACTTTTGACTCCGGACTCCGATTTGGATGACCTTGGGCTTGTTTTGAATAGAACAACAAGCTCTACAAGATTAATCAAATAAACATCATAGTACAAAATGGGAGGATAAAAATAAAATGGAGAAAGGTATGACCTCTCTAAAAGCAACGAACCAGTAAAACCTCCAAAACCCAAAACACAAGAAGTTGAGCTTGTAAAATCCAATTGGCATGAAACCAATTTTGTTAGAAATATAATAAAGAGTAGAATCAAACAAAAGGTGTAAATTTTGGATACCACCAAGGGAGAAAATATAAAGTATGAATATGTGGATTACCTTGCAAGGTGTGGATCTCGAAACCTTAAAGATCAAAATTTCAATAAGATATGCAAGGCGAATCCATTTTGATGAACTAGAGATTGTTATGAATACAGCCACAAGCCCTAGATCTTCACATGGACAAGAACAAACAACAACCAAGAAAGATGATGCAAGAATGCAAAGGTCTAAGCTCTCTCCAAACTATGCGATCGAGTCACTCACTCGAAATCCCCTCTTGATAGTACGACTATATATCCTAAACACGGTCTCCCAACTAACAACATGAGACCAGCAAAAGAGAAAACCTATCAAGATAATACCTTTGCCTTGAGCATTCCACTTGAGATAATGTAGACCATCTTGTCTCCCTCGATATGGAACACCTTTCTTGATTGTTGTTGCTCTCTCTTTGCTTGATGAAGACTTGTGACTTGCTCCCCCATACTCCATGGGGAAACCTATTCTTTGAACTTGTATTCATCACTCCCTGATCACCGAGGATGGTGATGGCAACAAACACAACCACTTTTTATTTGGACTCCAAGTGTAGAGTTTGTAGCAAGCTTCTTTTCCCCACGAGGGTGGCTCGAGGGTTTATATCAAACTCTCAGAGAATTGGTTATGGAAGGATGTTTGTATTATCCTCTTCAAGCAACCTCTAAAGAAAAATATTTTTTCTTGTGTCCCCAACTCCACCAAGTGGTTGTCAAGCATAAGGTTTCGTATTAGTAATATGAAATAAAATAAAATGTAAACTGGAATAAAAGCAGTAAATAAAGTAAAGTAATGCAAACTAGATGATATGGAAGATAGTAAAGTTGCTTTTGGGTTTTTATAAGTGATTGCAAGTAGAGAAAGTATTTTTGTATTTTCGAAATAATAAATTGTAGAAATTGTAAAGGATAGTAGATGCAATGGAAAGGTGTTTCTTATGATAAAAATCAGACCAGGGTTCATGGGTTCACTTGTCTACTCTCTTTTTAGGTTATAGTGATCACAAAATAATTCATCAATGATAAAGATTCATGGAAATTCTATAAGTGCTTGATAAAAGGAATTAATATGGGCATCACATTCTAATATTGAGACGGAATACATCTCTCTCTTATACTCCTCAAGAAAGGGAAATCTCAGTGCAATCTTGATTTAAGAACAAATCGAAGTATAGCCTTAAGCAATATTATATGATGTTTAAAATGCGAATATGCTACCTTGATTTAACAAGGTCATCACATAGTCACGTGATGACTATAGCACATGATTTCACTTTACCCCTAGTGAGGCAGCAAAAGAAAGGTAAAAACCAAAGTAGATCTTGAATATTATGTGTCACAATTCAATCTCCACCCCCATGCTACTCCATCTAACACACACTTCTCCCCATACAAGTTCTTTCATACAAGTTGGATCAAAACAAGCAATGAAGAACGGGGTGCATTGTTGGGTTCACAACATAGAAAACAAGAATTCCTACAAAGTGAACAACTAAGCACCAAGATATATCTACTGAGATACAATCAACAGGTGGATATACATCCATAGAGAACATACCCTTGACGAGCGACAAAGCGTTACGAGGTTGTACTCGTGGATGATGTAGTCATACACTTGTCGATCTCAAGATCATGATGAAGTCCAGCTAGTCTAGCAGGTCCAGCACCAGCAAGTCTAGCACCACAAAGCAGTGGTGCACCCATGATCGCACACACGTCCGATACCCGGAAAACTTCCGAGTCCTTCCTCCAGAAAAGCATTGGAAGCAGCAACTCCTTTCCAGATAAAGCCACCAGGAATATGTATCTCGCTAATCCGAGACCATGGGGAATAATTTCTATAGGGGAAGAGAGATCCTTCATGAGGAGGTGGTGTAAGAGGAGAGGAGCCATGGGGATCCTTTTATAGGGGATGGGGCACATCCCCATGGCCATGGCTAGCCGGCCATGATGGGTGCCCCCACCACTCCTTCATTCATGTGGGTGGAGCTTCCACTAAGCCCACTCACATAAATTTCAACTCCACTCACTTGCATTTAATGTCCACTAAACTAAAAACATTTTTCTCTTTAAATAAAACACTTTTATTCATTTTATTCAGAATTTTGTTAATTACTTTAATTAACAAACATTCACATAAAACCCCTGCAATATTTCAATATCACATGGAGAACCAATTTCTGTAATTTCACTCGAAACAATTCTAGTTTCCATCGAAATGATTCCAGTGCTTTCTTAATCTTTATCTAAAACACATTTTCTCCTAAATGGTGTTGGTATCCCTTACGTGTGTCACCCTACGGTTCGCGAATAATGCAGACATGATCGAGACCCCTGTCTGATGAATAATCAGCAACGGGACCTGGAGATCCATACTGACTCCCACATATTCAACGATGACTCTAGTGATTGTGTGAACCTTTAATGTCGTAACTAAATCCCTTTGTCTCACGATATATTACATGTCCGAGATTCGATCATCGGTATCTCCATACCTAGTTTGATCTCTTTACTGACATGTACTCTTTTCTCCTTCCCGTGATATAACATTCTAGTCATCTAATCACTTGCTTGCAAGCTACATCAATGTGATATCACCGAGAGGGCCCAGAGTATATCTCTCCATCATCGAGATGGACAAATCCCACTCTTGATCCATAAGCCTCTACATAACACTTTCGAAGTATCTGAACCCACCTTTATTGTCACCCTATTACGGTGTGACGTTTGATGTTATCAAGTTACTTTTCCAGTGTTAGTGATTGACATGATCTCATGGTCTAAGGACTAAAGTTACTTCATATGATGTTATAGTAATTTAAACACAATGATTTTGATCGTATTGCTATACTTCGGATGAATGTTCAACACACCATTCAACCAATGTTGTGATCTCATCATTAACAACATCCAATGTCCATGATCAGGAAACCTTGATCATCTTGTTAATCAACGAGCTAGTTTATATGAGAGGCATAACTAGGAACTCTTTATTTGTTTATTAAACACACCTGTATTAACGTTTCCAATTAACAATTATAGCATGCAAAATAAACATTTATCATAAACAAGGAATAAGATAATAACCACTTTATTACTGCCTCTCGGGCATATTCCCTTTAGTCTCCCACTTGCACTAGAGTCAATAATCTAGTCTATAAACTTGCACATTCAAAACCTATGGCTTTCTAGTGTTGTATATATACGTTTGCTAGTGGTTTAACATGATCTCCGGATCTGACATTTTCAGGTCCGCATGTATTTGCATGTCTTTCGTCTCTACGCATCACTCATTCTCTAATGAGGTGGCATTGTATAAATTTAGTGCTTCGGTGAGACCTTTAGTTCCTTTGGGTTAAAACATGTTGATATAATTGTTGCACAATATATCTTCATATTACTAGCCCACTGTGAACCACACCTAGTTTGATAACAAACTACTTAACCAAAATCCCTCCTTTGCTCCTACTATAGCAGTCATATACTTAGCCTTTTGTTGTAGTATCTGTCACAATGTATCAATTTTGGAACTCATCCAAATCCATCATGGTACCTCCTTTCCATTACATTGTGCCACCCATAGTTTAAATTGAGATCAGTTTAATTTGTATCTTTTGACAAACTAGTATCAATGTAACACTTTATAATGAACTATTTGTCACCTCTACATAAATATACGCTTAGTTCTTCCAAAGATCATAAGAATGTCCTTACTATTGTCCAATGATCATCTTATGAATCATTCTGGTATATGCACATAACATTTAGAGCATAGGACATATCTAGATATGTACATATCATGGTATACATTATTGATCAAAATATTCATGTGATTTCACTCACCAAGTGTCAAAACACTTGAATCTCATTTCACTTAACATCTGTCAAACACTTGAATCTTGATTCAACCCTTTCCATGCGGAAAGAACCTTCCGTGTCATTTCCATATTGAACCCTTTCAATATCTCATATATGTATGTCTGTCATAACCATATTAGCGCCTCAATCTATACATATAGACATTGATGCCAAATATTCCAGTTTTCCCAAGTCTTTCATCGAAATCCAATTTTAATGAAATTCTTAACCCGTGTCAATAAAAGATACATCATTTCCAATCAAGAACATGTCCTCTACATAATGTATTGGAAATTTGTCTCAGCGCTCCCACATAATTTCTTGCAAATGCAAGCATCATCATCGTCTCCTATGAAATTAAACATTTTAACAGTTTTATCGCGGTGAAGATTCCAACTCCGCTATGCTTACTTCAACCATTGAAGTTTGATGCCCTTTCAGCATCCTTTGAATTAACAAAACACTTCGTATCATCTTATGTACACATCCTAGATAACCATTCTATTAGAAGAACTTCGTTTTGTTTGTTCAACTACCATATACCAAATTACATGTAGTGGTTTCTATATTAATCCGTCAAGACCAAATATCGCTATGAAAGATCAAATCTTTTCATAGTCAACTCCTTGAACATTGTCGGAAACACCTTTCCGACATGTCGACTATTTCATAGATGTCAAACATCCATGTCTATTTATTTATAGATCCAAATATTACCGATAGGCTTCACGCCTTCCGGAGGGTCTTCCAAGTTCAAAAACTTGATTTCTCGTGTATGGAAACTATCATGGATTTTATGACTTATAGTCACTTGATGGAGTCAGGGCCCATCATCGCTTCTTTGCATGCAGTTGGTTCATCATTGTCAAAAAAATAACGACTTGTTTATGAAATCTCACTATTTGATTGTTACCCGACACATACAGTTCAAATAGGAACTCTAATCTCTGAGATCACAACCTTTGTAATCACGGGAGCCATGAGCATTATGGCCGCCACCAGGACACTTTCTGGCGCAGCGCTACTTAGCACATATAGCTAAGGTTCAATAACCTTATCAAAGTTCTATTATCCTCCCACTTAAGTTTTCGTGAAAAATTCCTTCTCAGGAAACTTCACATTCCAAGTGACAAACTCTTTTGTCCTCGGTGTTATGGAGGAATACCCAACTATGGCTTTGGGATAACCAACAAAGACGTGCTTATCTGACTTTTGTTGTAAAAATTTTACTTATGCCTATCATACCAAAATTTAAGGAAAAATAACTCGGTTTTGTCCCGAACCATAACCCATATGGTGTCATTTCACTGGATCACGATGGTGCTCTTTTCAGTGTAAAAGTGGTAGTCTCTAAAGCTTTAATCCTTAAAAAAATGGCAGTTTTATAAATGACACCTTTTATCTTACCATGTCAAATAAGGTTTGATTTCATCTCTCAAACATTCCATACTCCTATGGTTTATCGGGAAACACAAATACATGGAACAATTCCTCAAATCGTAGGTGTTTTGCTAAACTTGTAACTCAAATATCTTACTTTATGATCGAATCATAAATTCTTTATTTTCTTGTTACAATATTTTCCACTTCATGTTGAAAGTCTTTGAACAATTTTCAAATGTTTCATACTTCTTCCTTATTAAGTAAATATACAGATATATTCACTCAAATTTTCGGAGAAAGCATATGAAGTCGAAAGATACACCGCACATGGCTACATATAATGGACTATATATATGAACATGCATAATGTCCAGTAAGTTAGCCATCCATTCCTCTTTGGCCTATGAATGGAGTTTCAATTATCTCGAGGAAAGTCTCATAAGCGTCGTTTGATCAAAATCAAAGACTCCAAAAATCCATCAACATGGAGTTTCTTCATGTTTTCCTTCCAATATAATTTAAACGGTGATGTCACTTCGTAAGTGATCTTTTTAATCATTTGTCTTGCGACATTTCAGCATTAGTTTTATGGACGTGATTTCTCCAACTAGACTTGTAAAAGTTCATCCATCTTCTATGGAATGTGGTAATTATTTGAGCAACCATTGTTCTCATAATACCAGAACAAAATAACAATTACTTAAACAAATCTTGAAGACAAGCTTTGATGTCAACGATGAACACAATAACACTTTATTTGTTTTGCATGAACATCATCACATATTATCTTGCTAGTTACTTAGGCCATTGTGTTCATGAATTGCGTTGTTCTGTATGACATTTCACACCAACCAATTCGGTATCCAATACCCAAGAATCACATTGTTTAACAAGCAAAGAATACAACCATAACATGTATATAATCTATATACCTTAGCTGGACATTTCCAGTCTTTTATCTTTTTTGCCAAATATTTTATGGATTCTCTTTCAGCATTTCCTTTTCTTTTAAAAGAATCTATCAACATCAATAGTGGCGCCATACATATGACACACAGTCCAAAGCGTGTATATTCAAATACTAATACCTTTGGACTTGCACTTTGAAGTTGATCACCATCATCAAATGTTTGGTATTCTTTCAAAATCCATTCTTTATTAATCCTTTTGGTGTAGTAAACATTTTACCTACATCTTCTATTCATCCTTATCATGACAACTTTCATGATCAAGCTACTATAGCCTATACGGGAGAATCGCGAGTATAATGTCAGTTCCCAAAACATTTTTGGGAGATTAGGATGGCTAGAATCTCCAACCTTAGCAAATTCTCATACAACATGAGAACATGTATTTTGCTAAATTATACTCTATCATATTGCAACCATAAACATTGTTTCAGATATCACAATATCTTCCACACATGATGGTTTCTGAAACAATTCCGTCAGCTCCTAGATAACCTCGATATTAAAAAAAATTGAATATCAAGAATCATGGAGGCAAACATGATACTTTAGATACTAACACTGGAATTGTTACTCTTGATTTAATACTACTTATTAAACTTCATTGAGTAAATGGAGTTTGTTGAAAGTTTGCAATAGGACTTCTATACTTTAGATTGACACTCAAAACAATACAATACTAGTTCATAAAGTAAATATCCAGAATTCTATAGTTCTATTATCTCAATTAAAACTAAGCGCAAGGTAGTAAACAGATGCCAATGACTATAACAAATTATGGAAATTCACTTCAATCTTAGTTTATGATAAATTGAGTTTGACTAATCCAAATTACAAATGAACCCCCACTTAAAACCAACATCCCTCGAGTTTTTTTGGTGATTACATGAACCAAATCCACTACAGCAAGTCCGATCATCATGTGAGTCGGTGTAGCTTCAAAGGCGAGCATCTATATGGGTATCATATCTACCATATGACTCATGCTTAACCTTTCGGTCCGTGTTCCGAGGCCATGTCTGTACATGCTAGGCTCGCCAAGTAAGAACCTTAGTACTCGCGTGTGTAAAACTGTCTTACATCCGTTGTATGAAAGCATAGAGTCAAGTACACCTGATCATCACGTGATGTCTCGAAAAGACGAACTTTCTTAATGGTGCATACTTAAGGAAGAACACATTTTATCTTGATATCTAAATGAGGGATCATCTTATAATGCTACTAAAGCGCCAAACAAGCAATATAAGATGCAAAAAAAATCATATGCATAAAGTGAAATGATATGGTTCTTTCACTTGATCACTATCATGTGCATCGTGCTATGATCTTTATCATTCCTTTATGTGTAAGGCCAAGTTCTATGGAACTTACACGTTATTTATGCTATAATTTCCAAGATTATCAACTATACTTCAAATTATAACATTACCATATCATGACACTAGCCCATCAACAATCTAAACTAGACGCTTCTAATTTATCAATTGCAAGTTTTACGTGGCTTAGGGATTTCGAAGATAGAACCGGTCTTACCTACGAACATGGAACCACAATGATGATAACAAAATTATTAGCAACTCGTTGTAAATTAGATATTGACTATAGTAGGAGAGACATACACCCGCTAGCCACTTATGCAAAACTAGTTGCATGTCAAGCGTGGAACATGTCTCATTGCGAGGACATGTAAAGTTAGTCCAGGCCGCTTCATCCCAATATGCCACCTATATCCAAAATACATATAAGATGCAATAACATGATCATCAACGCCCACATACTCATATGTGGTCTACCCGTGCAAAGAATCTATGCATAGATCAGGCTCTGATACCACTGTTGGGTTCACAACATAGAAAACAAAACATCCTACGAAGTGAACAACTAAGCAGCAAGATCTATCTATCTAGATACAATCAACGGGTGGATATACATCCATAGAGAACATACCCTTGAAGAGCGACAAAGCGTAACGAGGTTGTACTCGTGGATGATGTAGTCGTACACTTGTTGATCTCAAGATCGTGATGAAGTCCAGCGAGCGCAGCAGCTCCAACACCAGCAAGTCCAGCAGGTCCAGCACCAGCAAGTCCAGCACCACAAAGCAGTAGTGCATCCGTGATCACACACATGTCTGGTACCCCGACAAATTCCGAGTCCTCGCTCCATCAAAGCAGTGGAAGCAGCAACTCCTTTCCATATAAAGCATCGGGAACATGTATCTCACTAATCCGAGACCATGGGGAATAATTTCTAGAGGGGGAGAGAGATCCTTCACGAAGAGGTGGTGCAAGAGGAGAGGATCCATGGGGCTCCTTTTATGGGGGATGGGGTGCATCCCCATGGCCATGTCTAGCCGGCCATGTGGGTGCCCCCACCTCTCCCTCATTCATGTGGGTGGAGCTTCCACTAAGCCTACTCACATAAATTTCAACTCCACTCACTTGCATTTAATGTCCACTAAATTAAATGCATTTTTCTATTTAAATAAAACACTTTTATTTATTTTATTCATAATTTTGTTAATTACTTTAATTAACAAACATTCACATAAAACCCCTACAACATTTCAATATCACATGCAGGACCAGTTTCTGAAATTTCACCTGAAACAATTCCGGTTTGCATCGAAATGATTCCAACGCTTTCTTCATCTTTATCTGAAACACATTTGCTCCTAAATGGTGTTGGTATCCCTTAAGTGTGTCACCCTATGGTTCGCTAATAATGCATACATGATCGAGACACCTCTCTGATCAATAATCAGCAGCGGGACCTGGAGATCCGTACTGACTCCCACACATTCAACGATGACTCTAGTGATCGTGTGTACCTTTAATGTCGTAACTAAATCCCTTTGTATTGTGATATATTACATGTTCGAGATTCTATCATCGCTATCTCCATACCTAGTTTGATCTCATTACCCACATGTACTATTTTCTCGTTCCTGTGATATAACATTCTAGTGATCTTATCATTTGCTTTCAAGCTACATCAATGTGATACCACCGAGAGGGCCCAAAGTATATCTCTCCGTCATCGGGATGGACAAATCCCACTCTTGATCCATGAGCCTCTACATAACACTTTTGTAGTATCTGAACCCACCTTTATTGTCACCCTATTATGGTGTGACGTTTGATGTTATCAAATTACTCTTCCGGTGTTAGTGATTGACATGATCTTGTGGTCTAAGGACTAAAGTTACTTCTTGTGATGTTATAGCAATTTAAACACAATGACTTTGATCTTATTGCTATACTTCAGATGAATGTTCATCACACCATTCAACTAATGTTGTGATCTCGTTATTAACAATATCCAATGTCCATGATCAAGAAACCTTGATCATCTTGTTAATCAACGAGCTAGTATATATGAGAGGCATAACTAGGAACCCTTTATTTATTTATTAAACACACATGTATTAACGTTTCCAATTAATACAATTATAGCATGCAAAATAAACATTTATCATAAACAAGGAATAGAATAATAACCACTTTATTATTGCCTCTCGGGCATATTCCCTTCATGCACGACATGCATCTATTAAACCATCTTACAAAAAATAGATTCCAATCTCAAATATCAAATCATAGAACAAAGATCCACCACATAGGAATTACAAATATGACCATAATCATGTTGGGCAGCTCATACGGTACTAGATCTATGAAGAACAAGTAAGAAATAGATCAAGCTACTGCCACAAACCCATAGCCCGGAGGTGGACTACTCCCTCTTCATCATGGTGATGAAGCTAGAGATGTTGGAGAGGGTGGAGATATCCCCGGAGATGGCTCCAGTGGAGTTTCCCCCTCCAATCTTTGCTGGATCCGGTGGCTCTCGTTGCTTCCCATTGCCTCTGTTTTGAGGATGCCCTAGGGGTGCTTATATAGGGATTTTTAGGTCAAGAGAGCTCTGTGGGTGAACGAATGAAGGCGATCGGCCGGTTGAGGAGGGAAAGAGCATGGGTGGCGTGCCCACCAGGCCTGGGCGCGCCTCCTAGGCTCTTTTGGCCCTCCTGGCCCTCCTTGTGAGATTCTAGTGCTCCAGATGCTTGTCGTGGATAAATATTGACATTCAAAAGGTGCAGGTCCATTCGACTTCGTATAGGTCTTGAAACATCAAAAACATTGAAAATAGGGTTTTTTTGCCCTGCAGAGTTATAACCAAAATAAAGGGGTGATACGTTGCAAATGTATCTATAATTTTTGATGGTCCATGCTTGTTTAGTATCTACTTTCTTATGTTTTATCCACACTTTGGAGTATTTTTATACACTTTCTAGGACTAACCTATTAACAAGATGCCATAGTGCCAGTTGCCTGTTTTCTGCTGTTTTTGGTTCCAGGAAAGTCAGAAAATCAATATTCTCGAAATTGGACAGGACAAAAGCCAATATGCCTATTTTTCCCGAAGCAACACGGAAACACGAAGCAGAGACGGAGTAGGGCACCAGGGTGGGCACACCATATGGTGGCACGGGCTAGCCCTGGCCACGCCACCAGGTGGTGTGGGCCCCCTGGCCGCCCACCAACCTTGCATCTTCGCCTATAAGATGCCTCCCGATGCAAAAACCCTAAATTGTCAAGCCTCTAGCCACGAAAAGTTCCGCAGCGCTGCCGCCACAGAAGGGGAGATTCGAGGGACAGAAAGTCTCTGTTCCGGCACCTTGCCAGGACGGGGAAGTGCCCCCGGAGCCATCTCCATTGATCTCCACCACCATCTCCATCACCATTGCTGATTCCATGATGATGAGGGAGTAGTTCTTCCTCGAGGCTAAGGGTTCTACCGGTAGCTATGTGTTCATCTCTCTCTCTCTATGCATGATCATATTGTGATCATGAGCTTTGTAATCAAGTAGATGTAATTTTCTACTCAAGTGCTTTAATAGATCTCTGCTCTCCCCATGTGTGTGAAAGTGACAGCGTGCACACCATGGTGGCACTTAGGCTAGAGATTACAAATACTTGTTATGAGTTATATTTGGAGTTGGATATTTCTATGAAATTGTGGTGTTTGTTGGAACTATCTAGTGCTTAAGGTGACAGTGTGGGGTTATCTAGATGGGAAAAGCAGACTTTGAGGTGTGATGTTATATCCCTACCATGGATTAGAGTCTCCAACCGGAGAGTAGTTAAGAGTAGTATCATAAAGAGAAGATATTTATATGAGAGTGTTCACTAGGGAAAGTATGATCCATAGGCCTTGTTTCTAAGCATTGAAACACCGTTTGTAACTAGATCTGTTACATGTTTTCTTGCTTCCATCTTTATTTCAGTTTGCCTTAAGTCTCTTCCACGCCATCAAGCTACTTTATGGCACCATTACCACTTATAATTATCCATACCACTTGTATTTCGCCTATCTCTTCTCCGAACTAGTGCACCTATACACCTGACAAGTGTATTGGGTGTGTTGGGGACACAAGAGACTTCTTGTATCTTGATTGGAGGGTTGCTTGAGAGGGGATACCTTTGACCACTTCCTCCCTGAGTTCGATAAACCTTGGGTAATCCACTTAAGGTAAACTTGTTGTTGTTCTACAAACCTCTGCACTTGGAGGCCCAACAACTGTCTACAAGAATACAAGTGCATAGACAACAAGCTATTTTCTGGCGCCGTTGCTGGGGACTAAAAGAAGAAGAAGCTCCCACGTCAACCACGCGCCATCAAGTATTTTCTGGCGCCGTTGCCGGGGAGGTAAGGAAAAGGTACTCACATCCTCCGGTGTGAGTGCTCGAAGTTATTTCCTTTAGATTCTACAATTTTGTCTTTTTGTTTCTTGTTTTCACTAGTAAGGTTTAATGGAAAACAACAAAAAAATTAGAGAGCTTTATAGTATTTATCTTGAGTTAGGACATGAAGTGTTTGAAGAGAAAATCAAAAAACCTATGGAACTTTATTTGCATGCTAATAGCAATGTTATTAGTATGAATTCTTTGAACACCATTATTGCTAATGCTATGGAAAAGACTAAGCTTGGGGAAGCTGGTTTTGATGAGCATGATATTTTTAGTCCCCCAAGCACAGAGGAGAAAATTTACTTTGATGATACTATGCCTCCAATATATGATGATTACAATGATGAATATGATATTTTTAGTCCACCTACTATTGAGGAGAAAATTAATTATGATTACAATATTCCTCCTATATTTGATGATTATGGTGATGATAATAATAATGATAGCTATTTTTTTGAATTTACTCCCACTACAATTAATAAGAATGACTATATTTATGTGGAGAGTATTAATTCTTTTATGCATGTGTCTCATGATAAGAATGTTTTATGTGATAGTTATATTGTTAATTTTATTCATGATGCTACTGAAAGTTATTATGAGAGAGGGAAACATGGTTTTATGCATCTCAATGATATTAAGTTTCCCCTCTTTATGTTGAAATTCTTGAAGTTGCACTTGTTTTGCTTTCCTATGCTTGTTGCTTTGTGCTTTCATGACTTGTTTATTTACAAGATTATATTTCATAGGAAGTGGGTTAGACTTAAATGTGTTTTGAATTTGCTTTTTGATGCTCTCTTTTACTTCAATTCATATTTCTTATGTGAGCATCTTCTCAAACTATCATGCCTAACTTAAAGGCGTTAAAAAAAGTACTTATTGGGAGATAACCCAAAAGTTTTAGATGAGTCTTGGAAGTAATAACCACTCCTTATCCTTTTTATTTGCTTTTTGTGCCAAGAGTAACCTCTAATGAGAGAGAAGTAAGACTTGGGAAAGTTGTTGTCCCAAAATAGATTTTTGTGCTTCGCTGTAAAAATTCATGTAAAATCTCAGTATGTCGGTTTGAGCTGTAATTTTTTGTGCTTCTGCCCCAGGTTGTTATCTAACTTTCGTTAGTTCAACACTTTTCGATTTTAGCAACAGAAGGTCTTAGAAAAAAATGGTTTTTACCTGCTAGTCTGTTTTGATAGATTTCTGTCATTATTTGCATTTGCTTCTTGTTGGTTCCTTTTTGGGTTCTGTTTGGGGAATTGAGCTTTTTGAGGGAAGTTCTACAGTAGCTTGTTTTTTAATGGAAGTTTTATTGGTGTTGAAACTGAACCCAAAGACTTATTATCTTGAGTGTACTAATGTTTCTAATAAAGATTGTGTGAAGTTTTGTATGAAGGAAAAATTTCAGGTGTATGGAGAGAATGATGTAATGAGATGAAGAATGGACTTAATCTTAAGCTTGGGGATGCCACGCGTGTCACCCCAAGAAATATTCAAGAGGTACAAGCTTCAAATCTTGGGGATGTCCAAGGCATCCCCTTACTCATCAATAAAAATCTCAGGTTTCTTCCAAACACTTCATTTTTATTGTTTCAAGCACAGTTGTGTTGTTCTTGGAGCGTCTTCTTTTTCGTTTTCGTATTTGGTTTTTTGTTTGTTTGGTTTTCTTAGTTTGCTTTAATAAATTGGTTGGACCCCCGTCTTTCATACATTAGTTTTCAAATAGTTTGGTTTGGATTGGAAAAGAGTAGGAAAGTTCATGCTCAAGTGGTAAAGAGAGCTTGTTTTTGACTGTGGCCTATGCTTTGTCATGCCATGCTTGATATTGTTTTGGATTTATGCTTAGTGATCTTTGTTGTAGCATGACATGTTATAAACAATTGAGATTGCTTAATGTGCCTTGGAAGAATCATGCGTTGTTTTAGCATATTAAAGCATAGTATTGTGGTATTCTCCTTTGATGCTTTATTTGGGTTGACTTGGCGCATGCTCACACCATGTTATGACTAGCCCAAGTCACCATAAGCCTTTATGATCCTTTAGTTTTCGACTTGTAGTATCACTTGATGCTTTGATTAATGATGTTTTGTTGCTTTGCATGATTATGGCCATTATTGCTCTCTTAGTTGGTCGCTCCCAGTCTTTTGCTAGCCTCCATAACCAAGTATGAGTTCCACTCATGCATCCAACTCCAAATAAAACCAAGTTATTCCAAAGAGTCCACCATACCTACCTATTAGCATTTTGCTATTCCAAGTATATTCATGTTTTTATCTACCTTCCGAATTAAACTTGTTATGAGAAAACTAGTGATTAAATCTCTCACAAACATGATGGCACACTTTACTTTTCTTGCCCTTAATAAACTTGAACCAGTTTGTTGTCTATGTTGTATATGCTTACACTTATATGTTGGGATTAGCAGAACCATGCTGTCATGGGGAACGCTTTCAACATTGCACTTGTACTTTGTACCTAGTTGATATCATGCTCTTTTGTCTATTGATGTCGTTAGTGTGAAATGAAAGGGAGCTTGTAAGTCCATAGAGTTATGTATGTGTGTTAGAGAAATGCCTGGGGCGCCGGTCTAATCCATGTTGTCATGGTGGAAACCTGCAGTGTAACCATAATGAGTTGTCTATGAAGCATTCTTCTTATAAAAAAAAGAGTCAGTTATTGAGAAAAAAAATAGAAAAAGAAAAAAAATAGATATGAGAAAAGAGGAAAGAGGAAAGAGAGAAAAAGCACCATTTTCCCATGGTAAATAAGAAGATTGCTAAGATGCTCGTTGTCTGCTTGCCTTGTCATTTTGATATGGGGATTCTTTCGTATCATCGGGCAAGGGGTACCCCGTTGGCGGTTCTCTATGATACACATGTACTTACTATGACAAGAACTTACCGGTAACTAAACTTGAGTAGCATGATGAGCGGACCTCGTATTCAAGGGACATGAGATTGCCAACTTATACTTTGTCAAGCATATACTCCATAGTTTGTTCACTTTA
The DNA here is from genome assembly GCA_916181665.1 of Avena sativa. Lineage (NCBI taxonomy): Eukaryota > Viridiplantae > Streptophyta > Magnoliopsida > Poales > Poaceae > Avena > Avena sativa. The sequence continues at coordinate 359,270,855 of OV702290.1, read as the reverse complement.
ACCTTAATCACTTCAAGATGCTTATGATAGGGGCAATGAGCGCTGAAAGCTAATAAGTACCATAATTTTTGGAAGCTCTTTATGAAACTTGAATCCCTGCTTCCTTCTATGAAGGCCTTTCTTCCACTTTTATATTGAGTCTCCACCTTCTATCTTTATGCACCTATTGAGAGAGCATAGTGGCCATTCTTAGTTCTATGTGCATTGTCCCAAGACTTGTTGATTGATGCATAACTTTGATATTGCTTGTTCTTAAACTAATTCTATCTAGTCACCCTTATAAACTTTGAAGGTGTCCTATGCATTTATGTTTTCTACTCTATGAGGGACAAGCTGAATGCCACTATGCTATGTTTTCTATATGTGAAACAAACAAACGTCTTTCAATGCATTGTTATTCATGATCTGTGTTTGTACCTTTTCATGTTATGACATAGTTGCTATGTCTTATTGTTAGAACTATATCTTTCATGCTATGTTAAAGTACTATGATCCCAGCTATCAATGTTTTACAAATACTTTGATCAAGTTTATGATGGTGCATGTCACCTCAAAAATTATTCTTTCTTTTTATCAATTACCTACTCGAGGACGAGCAGGAGTTAAGCTTGGGGATGTTGATACGTTGCAAACGTATCTATAATTTTTGATGTTCCATGCTTGTTTAGTATCTACTTTCTCATGTTTTGTCCACACTTTGGAGTATTTTTATACACTTTCTGGGACTAACCTATTAACAAGATGCCACAGTGCCAGTTGCCTATTTTCTGCTGTTTTTGGTTCCAGGAAAGTCAGAAAATCAATATTCTCGGAATTGGACAGGACAAAAGCCAATATGCCTATTTTTCCGGAGCAACACGGAAACACGAAGCAGAGACGGAATAGGGCACCAGGGTGGGCACACCATATGGTGACGCGGGCTAGCCCTGGCCGCGCCACCAGGTGGTGTGGGCCCCCTGGCCGCCCACCGACCTTGCCTCTTCGCCTATAAGATCTCTCCCGATGCAAAAAACCCTAAATCGTCAAGCCTCTAGCCACAAAAAGTTCCACAGCACCACCGCCACCGAAGGGGAGATTCGAGGGACAGAAAGTCTCTGTTCCGACACCCTGCCGGGATGGGGAAGTGCCCCCGGAGCCATCTCCATCGATCTCCGCCACCATCTCCATCACCATTGCTGATCCCCATGATGATGAGGGAGTAGTTCTTCCTCGAGGCTAAGGGTTCTACCGGTAGCTATGTGTTCATCCCTCTCTCTATGCATGATCATATTGTGATCATGAGCTTTGTAATCAAGTAGATCTACTTTGCTACTCAAGTGCTTTAATAGATCTCTGCTCTACCCATGTGTGTGAAAGTGACAGCATGCACACCATGGTGGCACTTAGGCTAGAGATTACAAATACTTGTTATGAGTTATATTTGGAGTTGGATATTTCTATGAAATTGTGGTGTTTGTTGGAACCATCTAGTGCTCAAGGTGACATTGTGGGGTTATCTAGATGGGAAAAGCGGACTTTGAGGAGTGCTGCTATAGCCCTACCATGGATTAGAGTGTCCAACCGGAGAGTAGTTAAGAGTAGTATCATAAAGAGAAGATATTTATATGAGAGTGTTCACTAGTGAAAGTATGATCCCTAGGCCTTGTTTCTAAGCATTGAAACACCGTTTGCAACTAGATCGGTTACATGTTTGCTTGCTTCCATCTTTATTTCAGTTTGCCTTTAGTCTCTTCCACGCCATGAAGCTACTTTCTGGCACCATTACCACTTATAATTATCCATCCCACTTATATTTCACTATCTCTTCGCCGAACTAGTGAACCTATACACCTGACAAGTGTATTGGGTGTGTTGGGGACACAAGAGACTTCTTGTATCTTGATTGCAGGGTTGCTTGAGAGGGGATACCTTTGACCACTTCCTCTCTAAGTTCGATAAACCTTAGGTAATCCACTTAAGGGAAACTTGTTGCTGTTCTACAAACCTCTGCACTTGGAGGCCCAACAACTGTCTACAAGAATAGAAGTGCGTAGACATCATGGGGATCAATGGTAAATCCCCAAAAATCTATATAAAACAGGGATATAACATTATATATGATGCAAATATGTGGGAAAACATGTTACCAAACTACAAAGTTCATGTATGCATTTTACATGCATCAACATCCCCAAGCTTAACATATGCTCGTCCTCGATCATGAAAGTGATAAAACTAAACATGGACTTTGGAGTTTGTTACCTTTGCTTCCTTCATTATCATGTAGAGTTCATAGGCTCAATTCCTTTCAATGAAACATAATATGCAAGTGTACTATCAAGTTGTATCTTGTAAACATCCATAAATACGCTAAACAATAAGTGGTGGTGTGATAAAACAAATGATGAACAAAATAAACCTTCAAGCAAACTTTGATGAACCTATAGAATTAGAGACTCTTTTAATGATTGGCATTGGTGTTTTCATGCCTTTATTTCTGGGCTACTTCTTAGTTTCATGCCCTTGACTAGAAGACTCACTTCTTAGTTTTATGTATTCCATTGAGATGTCTTGCATCCCGTACCGAAAGTAAACATTGAATACATATGTTAACCCTCCATAAAGAATAAAAAATAGAATTTTGAGCTATGTAATTCATGTCAACAATATTAATAAGGATGGGGTTCCTAGCAGCTTTTTATTTTCACTTTGTTTTAAAGCATCGTATGGTTTATGTGCTAAACATCTTACAAGTTGATTCTTTCATGCACCTAGTCTATGACCTTGCACTCCTCATGCTACTCAACTTAGGCCTGCCATTGTATACTCATGTTGGTTTTGTGAAACCACATCACTGAAGTACCTCTTGCCCCTTGTGTAGCTATATGCCCCCTTTTTAGCATAAAAGCTAATATAATCCCTTGATTGTGTTCAAGGTGGGAGGGGGCAGTATCCCTACTTTATAGGACAAGAAAAACATACATGTGAATCATATATACAAGGATCATCATGTTGTAAGTTTCCACCATGTCATGCATGGCTTTGGCTAGTGGTTCAGGAGCGTTTTCTACCAACATGCCTACTCCAGTGTGCACACTTCATTTCACATCGATGCAATCCATAGGTAGAACTTAAACATAATTAATTATCAACATTCAACATAGAAAGCTTATGCCATGCCAACATGGTTTAGCTAACAACAACTAATAAGATGTAAAGCACAAAAATTTCCATAGCGGTATCACCCCAAACCTTACTTTCTTATGAGCTTTAAAATACATGAAAAGGGTGTTTTTAAGAATGTTTGGAGGATTAACATACATACTATACATGAAAGTAGCTTTTTCCACAAATAGTTAGATATGCCTAATCTAGTTTTAAGGGTTTGGAACAAGTCTTAGCTTGTGTAGAAAAAGGCTTAGCAAAAAGAGATCTAAAGAGTGTGTAATCTAGTTCATAATGTCAACATTTATTTTCTCACCTTTCTTCTTAATGTTGAACATAAATATGCACACGCAAAGGATGCAAATTAATAGGCATAAAACAGATCATGCATCATATAAAACACTTGAGCTCAAGAACTAGACACAACATGAATTTCAGCTTTTGTTTGTATCTCCCCTTTTCTTTTATTCCATGGCATTATTTTTCAGTTTTAATCTAATTAAGGTAAGAGTTTATTTTTAGTAGCTAATCATAAACATTTATAATAATGGTGGTGGTGGTCTTTCTAATGCAAAACAAAAGAAATGACAAAACAAACGCTCTAAGTTTCTACAATAGTTCTATGTTGCTCAAAAAACAAAGTTTAGAGGTTTGCAAACCAAGAGTTGAGTTGGTCTAGTGGGGTGCCTTGGGAATCCCCAAGCTTATGGTTTTCACCATCCTTGGATTATCTTGGTGTGTTGTTCCTCTATTCCCTGTCAAAAAACTTCAACACAAAACCTTTTCTCCCATCTCTTTTCTGAGGGGTGATATTAGTTGTTTCCTATATATCAAAGAAAAAATTCTTTATAAATTTCCAGAAAGCATATAATGTTCCTACATATCCCTATCATATAATATGACTCATACAAATCATCTTAGGACACCTGGGAATGGTTAAAACAAAACATGGCAAAATCTGTCTAGATTTTTAGCAACAGCAAAACGAATTTTGTTAGTCCACTTAGGCATGTCAGGAATTTTAGCCAATTTTTTGCATACAGATGATGAAAAGTTGTAAATGCTGTATGCATCTGATCGCAATCGGAGTTACATAAAAAATTAGAAAATTCACGCACTAAAAACTATTCTACAGAATTTGCTACTCCATATGTTTAGCCACTTCTAAAACATCCAAAATGGGTTCCACTTGGTACTTTATTAAAAACTTCAGAAAGAAAACCAAAATAAAAGTATCTTGCTATAGCAAGAGTTCAAAACAAAAAACCAAAAAAAAAATAACAGGGGTGCCTCCCGCAAAGCGCTTTCTTTATAGCCATATAGCTAGGCTTTACTTACTTGGTTTAAGTGATGTGGAACTCATGGGATAACTTGTGCTTCTTAGCTAGCTCCTTCCTTGGAAAGTGTTCCATAAACTTCTTGCGAGGAAATTGAAACTTCACATTTCCTTCTTTTGCATCAATGACTGCACCTATGGTTCTCAAAAGGGTCTACCAAGTATTATAGGACTTGAGGTATTGCTCCCCATATCCATGACAATAAAATCAATAGGTACAAATGTCATATGTAATTCAACCATAATATATTGAACTTTTCCTGGAGCATGTTTAGTTGAATCATCAGCAAGTAAAAGATCTATTGAGCATTTTTCCATAGGTTTCAATTCAAGTAAGTCATATGACATAGGTATGATTACCCGGATACTTATGATTTGCTACCCTATACTAGGTAAAAGGCTTCCGGCCCGTGAAGATTTCAGATGATAGCCCAAGGAAGCAGCCAACAAAGACTTTTGATTGTATTAGGAAAGAAACCTTGAACCGAGATTGTGTTGGTATTGTAATTATGTGTATGTAAAACCTATCCACATACAGCTTTGAGACCCGACCTATTATATATAGGATGGAGAAGCCCAAGCGAGGGTACCCAAAAACTCCCAGGCAACTTGTAATAGTGCGATTTCCAAATATTTAGGCGACTTTGACTCCATTGTTTTCCTGATATCCGACGAAATCCCCAGCGTTCTCTTTTCCGCGAAACCCTAAGTCCTTCTCGATGGACATTGCCAAGGTCACCGCTCGTCAATTGGCGCCATCTATGGGAAACCTGAACGCTGGAACCATGGATTCAGCAGACCGCTCTCCACCAAGCATCAACCCACCAAAAGCAGATCCACACCCACCCACCCCTGTATTGGTACACGCTGATTTCAACGATGGATCCGATCTAATCATCGGAAGCTTCCACTTCCAAGTAGAAGACCCGCAAGAATCACACCCTTCGGCCCTAATCACATCAGAACCGTCGGTGGAAAAACCTATGCCTACGGCGGTATAGAATCATCTGTCGAATCCTCCATGGACGCCATAGCATAGATCGAAGCAGGCGAAGAAATTGAGCAAATCGAGACGGATCTGGGGGACCTTGATAGTCTTTACGACAATCTCTCCTTCGGATCAGGTCCTCAGCCAACTCCACCACGTGAAGCAAACCCGACAAATTCAGAACCCAAAGAAATCAGCAAAAACATCGACTTCGGAATTATGATGGCGAAGATCTACCTGGAACTACAATCTCAGGATATTACCAGCACATCCTTCGGGGCAGAAGACAATGTCATCAGCCCATGCATAACACGCCACCACGTGTGCATGGTCAACGGGAATACCTCAACACCACGTGACTCTAACGGTAACCCTATCCTCGACCCCAATGATATTTTATCGGATGACAATGCAGGAAATCACAGCAATGAAGGAGACCACAAAAACGGAGGAGAAACGGTGGATAACTGCATAGTCCAAGGAAGAGGCGGAGAACCGCATGGAGGAGAGAGGCAAACTCTTCGGCTACCAGCAGCGGCATGGCAAAAAGCAAGGGAAGCAATTTCAGGAGCAGTTCCGATGACAGCGGACGCTTCACACGAGGATCTATTAGCATACAAATATTTGCTTCATCACAAGAAGAGAGACCTACTCAGGATGCAGAGGCAACTCAACGAAAGAAAGAGATTAGCCGACGAATCCAGCTTACGACGGGTACAGTTAAGCTCTACCCGAAGATTAGGGAGCGTAACAGGAGGAGCACCGCCAAGAAGGGGAACATCTCGACTGCATAATATCCCCGAAGCAGAAAGAAGCGGACTCATCTGGGATCTTGATCTATCATTCATGTCGATCGACCAAGCAGGAAACATCAAGGCAAGAACACCCCAGACAGCCATGGTGGCCACGCAAACATATCTGATCACAACTCAGCCTGCACCCAACAATCCCCGTGTGGCCCTCCATCACTCCGCCCGGATGAACCTTGGCATGGTGGGAGCCTCTCTCGTGGAAGTAGAGCAAGGAACCACGCGACAGCTCGATAGATCCCCACGCCATTGCAGCAGCCCTCGGCAAGTGGGACACACCTGACGATCTCGATTGCCACACTAGGCACACCACGTAGGACCCGAGCCGAGAAGCAACACAAGAAACGACAACACGCAACACAGGAACGATGGATCAAGAGTTGAAAACTACAGCCGATGATACCATGATGGATACAACAAAGACGATTACGAGCTATGCGGGGCTAGATGTTTCACTCAGCAGATTTGCAAAACCTCAGTACCCAAAGACTTCAAACTTCCGCACGACCGCCAAAAGTACAATGGACTCCAGGAACCTGAAGCATGGTTAGCTAATTATTTGGCCACTGTCAAGTTACAAGGTGGCTCCACATCTACCGCAATGCAAAGCTTACAACTACACCTCACCAGCACCACAAGATCATGGCAAAAACAGTTACCCGAAGATTCCATCGGCAGTTGGAATGACCTAGAAGATAAGTTCATCCGGCTTTCCTATCCACGTTTAAATGACCTGCATCCTTGGAGCAGTTGTTGGCATGCAAAAAAAAATTTGGGGAATCAATAAGAGCATTCATCCAGTGATGGAATATCATAAAAACTCAGCTGAGTCCATATCCGATGAAAGGGCCATCGATTCCTTCAACGACGGCCTCCGTCGCCGAGAATTCATAGAAGAACTGGGGCAGGTTAAACCCAAAACAATCTCACAATTAATGGAAATAGCAAATTGTTGGGCTGATGGAGAAGATGCATTGCATAATAAGCATACGCGATCACCCAAGGAAGACAGGGATAAACGCGGCAACGATAGAAGAAGAAGGAACACTGATGGAAACACGGGACCAAGCTACATTGTAGCTAGTTTCTCAGGTGAAGGTAACAACAGAAGCAACGACTATAGCGGCGGATACCACCATAACAGGGACGGCGTCGGAGGAAGCTAGTCAACATAGTGGTACCAGCCAAGAGCTCGAGACCCACCCATGTCTACAATGCAAATGCTGGAAGGACCCTGTAATATGCACTTTTACGTCGACTCAGCAGGGAGACAACAATCTAACCATCTCATGAAAGACTACATAACATTCTTGAAGATGCAGGAGCTATGTAATGCAAAAGCAACCGAAGCAGCAAACTGAGGATACACATCTGCGCCTGGCACATTAGCCATCGGCGCACCACCACCACCATCACTAGCAGTGCCACCACAAAACACAACTGATCAAAACAGTGAATACCCTAAGCTTGTGTTGTTGCACAAGTTGATGAAGATAACAGCGCTAGAAAATAAGCAGTTATCGTGGGAGTTACCTTGCTCTTCAAACTTCATGAGCATGCAGTTGTGATGTACCTTCACCAATTCTTCGGCAACGGTGCCAGAAAATAGTCTTGATAGCAACAAACGCATCCACTTTTCGTTGGGACTCCAAGTGCAGAGTGTTGTAGCAAGCTTCTTTTTCCCACAAGGGTAACTCGAGGGTTTATATCGAACTCTCAGGGAATTCGTTATGGAAGGATGTTTATCTCCTCCTCTTCAAGCAACCTGTAAAGATAAATAATTTGTCTTGTGTCCCCAACTTCACCAAGTGGTTGTCAAGCACAAGGTTTCGTATTAGTAATATGAAATAAAATAAAATGTAAACTGAAATAAAAGCAGTAAATAAAGTAAAGTAATGCAAACTAGATGATATGGAAGATAGTAGAGTTGTTTTTGGGTTTTGATAAGTTTTTGCAAGTAGATAAAGTATTTTTGTATTTTCAAAATAATAAATTGCATAAATTTTAAAGGATAGTAGATACAACAGAAAGGTGTTCCTTATGATAAAAATCGGACCGGGGGTTCATGGGTTCACTTGTCTACTCTATTTTTAGGTTGTAGTGATCACAAAACAATTCATCAATGATAAAGATTCATGGAAATTATATAAGTGCTTGATAAAAGGAATTAATATGGGCATCACATTCTAATATTGAGATGGAATACATCTCTCTCTTATACTCCTCAAGAAAGGGAAATCTCCATGCAATCTTGATTTAAGAACAAATCAGAGTATAACCTTAAGCAATATTATATGATGTTTGAAATACGAATATGCTACCTTGATTTAACAAGGTGATCACACTGGCACGTGATGACTATAGCACATGATTTCACTTTAACCCTAGTGAGGCTGCAAAACAAAGGTAAAAACCAAAGTAGATCTTGAATATTATGTGTCACAATTCAATCTCCACCCCCATGCTACTCCATCTAACACACACTTCTCCCATACAAGTTGTTGCATACAAGTTTGATCAAAATAAGCAATGAAGAACGGGGTGCATGATATGCATCTATTAAAACATCTTACACAAAATAGATTCCAATCTCAAATATCAAATCATAGAACAAAGATCGGCCATATAGGAATTACAAATATGACCGTAATTAGGTTGGGCAGCTCATATGGTACTAGATATATGAAGATCAAGAGATAAATAGATCAAGTTACTCCCACAAACTCATAGCCCGGAGGTGGACTACTCCCTCTTCATCAAGACGATGAAGCTGGAGATGTTGGAGAGGGTGGAGATCTCCCCAAAGGTGGCTCTGGCAGAGTTTCCCCTCCAATCTTCACTGGATATGGTGCTGTGTCTGTCTCTAGTGGCTCTCGTTGCTTCTTGTCGCCTCTGTTTTGAGGATGCCCCGGGGGTCCCTATATAGGGATTTTTAGGTCAACGGAGCTCCGTGGGCAAAAGAATCAAGGCGATTGGATGGTCGAGGAGGGAAAGAGAATGGGTGGCGCGCCCACCAGGCCTGGGCGCACCCCTAGGATCATTTGGCCCTCCTGGCCCTCTTGGTGAGATTCCAGTGCTCCAAATACTTCTCGTGGATAAATATTGACATTCCCAAAAGTGCAGGTCCATTTGAGTTCGTATAGGTCCTGAAACATCAAAAACATTGAAATCATGGTTTTTCTGCCCTGCAGGGTTATAACTAAAATAAAGGGAATCACTGGTAAATCCCCAAAAACCAATATAAAATAGGGATATAACATTATATATGATGACAATATGTGGGAAAACATGTTAACAAACTACAAAGTTCATGTATGCATTTTACATTCATCAGATGGCAAGCTTCAAGCATGATACCTTCTAGAGATGGCACATCTTGAGATTGCACTACATTTCTTCTAACTCCGTTAGGATGATGTCTTGAAGATGACCATGAGGAACTCCATCTTCTTCTTCAAGACACTCTCGATCTTCTTCTTCTCCATGATTTCAATAGGCACAAAACCCTTAGACATTCCTTCTTCTTCATTTCATCATTTTCAACCTTGAAACCAACACATGGCCCAACCAATGCCAATGGACAAATCCTACAAGTGAAACTAATTCAAACATTAGTCCATAGAGGTTTTCATTAATTACCAAAACCACACATGGGGGCACACATGCACTATTAGTAGGCTAGCCTTTTTTGTTCCTCTAGTTGCCTTTGCAGATTAACCAGTTCTCTCCTCTTCTTATGGAGGAGATATTGGTAGACCATCAGCTCCTCACGTGTGACATCCGCCGTCATAGCTACTGCACCCGAAATAGTGTTTCTTGTTTTTCCCATGCCACTAGTGATAGCCAAAGAGTTATCCGTTCCCCATCGCGTGCTCTATCCTCTCCTTGGATAACATGGTTTTCGACATGTGGCTCTGATCTGTTGCTGCAAGCACTTGCATTATTGTGTGTAATAACATTATTGTGGTTGATGATAGGGTTACTGTTGGAGACACATGGTTCTGAAGTTTCTCCATTGGATGTAACTGTTACGTGGGGTCCTACAATCATGCACACCTGACGGTGTCTTAGGTACGGGCCGTCGCATCTGCGGTTGTTACAGACATTGGAGACACTATCGTTGAGACAAGTCAAATCTAGTGAGTCCGTATCTGGGTAGGGTTCGTCCTTCTTGATCCTGGAGTTGAGGTCGTCGTCAAGTGTGCAATCATCATTGTTTGTGGAAACTACGATGTTGAGCGCTAGAGCCGGTGCTAGCTCATTGTCTGACCCGAAGGAGACACCATCACTCACATCAATGAGATCCTCTTGGTACACGATGTATTCACAGTTGTTCATGGTATTTGCTAGAGGTGAAGCTGTCCCGCTAGTGGATCCGATGGAGGATGTCGGTGTTGGTTATGCGATTGCTACCGACATACCCGAATAGATTAGATCTGAAAGGCAAAAAGTTCCCTCAGACCCGATGCAAAAGTTGAGGCTTCCGATCATTAGATCCGTCTCCCGGTCGAGGTTATCGAGGGTCGAAACAAGGGGGTGGGTGTGGAAAAAGATCGATGAAATGAAACGGATCTGACCACTCCCGACCATCAAGTTGTTGCTTGGTGAAGAGAGAGCCTCCGAATTCATGACTCCAGCGCTTAGGTTTCCCACAGATGGCGCCAATTGATGAGGGGTGACCTCGTCAATGCCCATTTGTATGGACTTGGGGTTTCAGGGAAAATAGAGCACTGGTGATTGAAGGGGTTCGGGGCAGAAAACAGAAACATTTCCTACATGAATACACCTAATGCTAGGATCTATCTAGGAGTAATGTTGTAACAGAGAGGTTTCAGATACATACCCGTGTAATCTAAAATTAGTTAACATTCTGAGGGGAACGTGGATGACATAGTTGTACTCGTAGCTGACCTCAAGATTGTGAAGATCCTCACAAGTCACCCCTTCCTCTATCATCTAGCAGTCCGACTCACGACATCCAAGGTGCCATAAGTGGCAGCACCCTCGTGGAATCGCACACATACGATGTACGATGACAAGCTCCAGTTCTCTAATCCCTACGAAGAGTGCGGAAGTAGATCCTTTGGCTGGAATCCCTGCAATGCAACGGTGTGCTACAAGTCTATCGTCTCTTGCATGTGTAGTCCTTCTAGGGACTGCGCCATCACAAGAAGGCAACGAGAGAGAGAGATTTATTCCCTGAGGAAAATGCCTTAGATAATTATTTGATTATTATTCCCACCCCTATGCCCCCCTTTATATAGGAAAAAGGTAGGCACATCCTCCCCTAAAGTCCCGGGGTGGGACTAAACAAGGAGTAGGTGGGAGGAGGAGGAGGAGGCGCCTAGGGCCGACCGAGCCTGGTGGACCTGACCCTGCGTGCAGCCCTAAGCTGGCCGGTGGCTGCACCCCTTGGGCGGCTAGGCCTTGCCCCTTTGGGTGGCTTCCCTCATGGGCCCTTTTCCCTAGGGAATTTGGCCCATTAGTGGAAGTTGTCCTCCAAAATCAATTTTAAATATATATTTAATATTAATTACATTAATTAATATGAAATACATATTATCAAATCTCAGTTGACCCGAAACACCTTTCGGTTCACTCCAAACACTTTCGGATCCTCCCGGAACGATTTCGGTTCTCTCATAGAACTTTTCCAGTTTTCTGTTCTCTCTCATCATGTGATTCCGATGCTTCCATAATGATATCCAAGCGTCAATGTACCCTTAAGTGTGTTACCCCAATGGATTGGGAATGGCACATACATGATCTCGAGACACCTCTCCTTATCAATGAGCATTACGGGACTGGGATGCTCATAATGACCCCTATGCATTCCATGATTTTTAATGTCGTTTGAAACGTAAACGTCGAGTCCAATTACCTTTGTTACTTCGATATTGACTTGTCTGAGATCTGATCAATGGTATCACTATACATAGTTCAATCTCATTACCAACAAGTGTTGTTTTACTCGTTCCCGTGATATTCCATCTCCATGACCTAGTCACATGTTCCAACATTTAAGATGTAATCTCACTAAGTCGGTCGGGTGAACAAATCCTGTTCTTGATACATAGGCTTCAACTATTCCTCTGGAATACCCAACATACACCATTATAGTCACCCAGTTACGGTCATGACGGTTGATGCAGTCAAATCAGCCTCGGGAGATAGTGATTAATATGATCTCATGGTCAAAGGATAAGGATACTACACTTCTAACTACTACACCGATGAACTCTCTAACTTGATCATGTTGCAATAGTTATCTTTGGGTAATGTCCATCATATAATTCTCCAATGATATGACTCTGCTGCCAACTGGCATAAATGCTCCATGATTAGGAAACCTTGATCATCGGTTGCCCAATGAACTAGTATAAATAGAGGCTACTAGGGACTTGGTATATTTCATACCATAGTTGTATCAATGTTTCCACTATATACAATTAAGCATAGTACAAAACTATTAAGAACTAATTGAGATATGATAATAAAATCCATTTATTATTTGCCTCTAGGGCATATCTCCGTTAGTCTCCCACTTGCACTAGAGTACAAATAATCTAGATTGCATTTGTGACTGATCATAAGCCATATCATATATGTGTTTATTGAGCATGCTCGCTCACGGGGAACGTCCTGTCCTTGATATGTTTTACTAGATTCGTATGTCTTTTGCAAATCGTCAGTGTCTCCCTAATTTGACATTTACACCATTATCACATAATGATTCGAAGTATTTGTTTTGGCGACAGAGTGAGACTTGTTTCTAGTGTTTATAATGATGGTTGATCAGTCAATTGGACTTTCACTATTGTCATGTAAACTCCGGAAACACACTTAGTAGAAGTCGAACTTCATTTGCCAAACATCTATACTAGCCACTTTCAGAACTAGCCATATACTTCTATGTCTATGTAGATCCTAATCAATGGTGCATGGAATGCAACTATGATGCCTAATCTTCCTCCTTACAATTTAAGGACTAACTTAACTTTGGTTAAGTGATTAACTCAGACATCACCTCAAGACATGTTCTTACAACTAAGAACTTGTTCTTCTAACCAAAAAATTGGGTCACATTACGTCGAGTATACAACATGGTTATATGGAAGAACCTATGACTGAGGCATAGGAGATGCAACTAATCTCTTTTCTTTCTTTTAAACCCATGGTTGTAATACTAAGATTAACTCAATGCTACATAAGATATTCAAGTAAGAACTACTCTTACCTTGTAGCATTCTGAACTACTTCAGAATCTTATCTAGAATATTCTGAACATCTTCAAAATCAAATCCAGGAAGCATTCTGACTCTAATCTTTATTAAATGTATAAATATATCTCGATATATTTCAATGTTTAATGACTTTTTTCAACTTCATCCATAGAATATTTACTAACTAAATATCATTAATACCAATTACATCATTCTTCATATGTCATTCACATATACAAGAATGGTGTCACGCTCCCACTCAAATATGGCATACATATATGAGATCCAGGGATTTCACTTAGCTCCTATTCAAAATATGTCGTCTACATATTAAAATTTAGGTAAGCTATTTGGCTCCCACTCAAATGTAGGTCTTCTCAATATTTTGGCATTTCCAAAATCCTTTGTTCATTCATCAAATCGAGAATTCCAGCTACGAGACTCCATAATCCATATGGTTTGACAAAACATGCTTTGTTGTACCAATTACAACCCTATCTTCAATCTTGACATTGAAGAACACATAGTTTTCACAAACTTCTACCACCAATTATCAAATTATAGTAATTGCTGGTGTAAATCCAGTAGACTCAAGCATCGCTACACATTATTGGCAATCCTTTGAATTTGTCAAAACATACTTTGTCACAAATCAAGCTTTTTAAGTCTTTCTTTAAGTTTCATTTATTCCTTATAACTTTGTAGCTATTTGGAAAGATTAAGTAAACATCTTTACTTAATAAGATCAAGTAACATATTACTTTTCAATCTTAAATGTAACTTAATATAGGATTTTATGACTCCTAGTCATTTCTCGTTCTTAGGTCCATCACACTTCTTCGTAGTTCATACGTATGTCATGTTTCATTAACATGACAAGTGAGTCAATAATATAATTCTGTAAACTTTAGAATTTATTCTTGAATCCTACCTTCTTCAGTAAAACTATCATCTAAAACTTCATGATCATTCATCATTAGTTTCTCCTCTATTTGTAGATTTGGTTTTCTAGAACATATTCCGCTACACCACTCGACAATCTGGAGGTAAGGTCAAATATCTTGTTTTTTAACTTTCATGTTCTTCCACCATCATTTTCATCAGAAACTGTTTCTTGAGAAAACACAATACCTTGGGCAACAATAGGTTTTCCCTTTTGGTTCCAGTTGTGGAAGATGTATTCATAGTTTGCCTAAGAATACACTACAAAGATTTGTTTATTTGCCATGACTTCGAATTATCGAAATCTCCAGAAACTCAAACATGTCATAACTCTTATGGGGTTGTTTCCATGAATCTTTAAGATACTCCTTATATTTCAAATGAGTGTATGCTATTTTATCTCTAACTCTAAACGATAACTATAATCTTCTAAGACATAATTTTAGAACATATGTATCCAATACAATATGATTATGATGTTTAGACATATCAATACACTTCGAATTGTCCAATTATCGTAATTTGTGAGAACTCCTTTCACAAATCCTTTTATGCCAAAATTTAACTTGAATATATACTTAGTCATGTTGATCAAATCATGGAGACTTTGTATTCCTGTTAATTCAATACCCTACTTCATTCTGAAAACATTTCAACAACTCTAATAGTTTTAGACTTGAGTTTAATTAAGTAAATACACATATTCACTTAAAATCACAATCAAGTTTATTAAAAATTGATTTCCACTATTTTGTTGAAATGAAATACATGATTATGTATGGTATTCAATAATTCTTCTCATATAACCGTTTTACCAGAATGCAGAGTTTTAGTCATTTTGCCCAACAAGGCATGGTTATACACAAGTCAAAAGATCAGACATCTCAAGACTTTATTTTCATCAGAATGAAAACATGCACTAAACGCAAACATGACTTAAACAATAGTGTCATTCAAAATGATGTCATTATTAAACTCGGATATCTTTTAGCATTGTTATCCTTTATAAATGCTTAAACTATTATCATCTAGATAACAATGAGAATAACTCATTCATAATCGTAATGTGACCATAAAATATAGTATTCATAATAGTGGTACAATTGGATTGTCTCTCACTTATATGAATAATAGTCTCACTAAAGCAAGACACACAAATAAAGTCACAAAACACAATGAATAAGAACTTTATTCAAATCGACTAATCCAAATGACAAACGTTGAGGGAAGGAGTGATGTCGGCCATCAACTATCTTGATTACCGTCACCATACCACACTGCCTCATTTCTTTCAGCAATTCTCAAGCAGACCATCCTATTTCCGTAAACAGGACAAGTATCAAATACTTGTAAACTACAACATGTTTTGCAAGAGAAGCATTTATAATTTGTATATGCAATATATACCATTTTCATTCATGACTCTCTCTATGATCAAGCCTACTTTGAGAGTTCTCAACTCTGGCATGAACTCATGATTCATCTACCATGATAGCTCGCATGACGATGTTTTTTGTAGTTGGGAGGAAGCGAGTTCTATGCCCAACCTATCGCAAAGCTATTTGTTAATTAAGGAGTTCACATCTTATGTGTGGTGTTCATCATGCTCATGCATGATCACTAAGCGGTTCTCCAAGATCTGTTCTCTTACATATTGTTTGGAAGGAAACTCATCCAATAGCTCATATTTCATGAGTCTATCTTGCGAAGAGTTCCTTCTTTATCGACCAAGTGTCGGTGCCAAAGAAACACAATCACGGTAGCCTAGACCCCATCAAATGGAGTATAGATTCATTGGACCGTGATGGAGAAAACACAAGACTTTATGGGGTCATTCGACTATCTCCTAATGGTTATTGTATCAAGAAGAGAAGATCTAAGTCGAGGATATCCCTCAGGCGTTGGTATCTATCTATGAAGTTTCACCCTTCTAAAGTTTCACAGCAAGAGAATTCCCATGGTCGCAAAGAACCTCAGTGGGATATGCCATGATCTACAAGGATAATTGAAAAGACATCTAGACTAAGTTCATAATACAAGTTCAATCAAACTGAGCTTCCACTAAAATTGTCATCCCTTGGACGATTTTAGTGATCACATGATCCCTTTACACTATATCATCCCCGGTCATCACGGCCTTTGATATAGCTTCCAGGGTGGACTAGATCGATCGATCACATCGTCCATGTGACTCGTGCTCGATCTTTCGATCGCTTGTGTCCCGAGACCATGTCTGTACATACTAGGCTCGTCAATCCAACCTTAGTGTATTTGTAGTGCATACATGGTTTGCACCCACCGTATGCGAATGCAGAGATGTCTAGCACCCGATCGTCATGGCCTGCTTCATAACTGCGAACTTTCTTGGCGGTGCACACTAAGGGAGAACACTATTATTGGTATTAATGGGGATCATCTTATATAATGCTATCGTTGAGTATCTAATACTAGCACACAATAAGATGTACAAGGTATCAACATCACATGTATATTTGTGATATGATATGGTCCTTCTTCTCGCGCCTTGATCTCCATCGAGCGCTTTGGCATGATTCTCCATATTGCCCGTGGTACCATGCCAAGTCCATGACGCCACCAGTTGGTCATCCATCATAATGATGACTATTACTATACTACTTAGTAACAGAAAATTAAACTACTTTACCTTATTTTCGACAAAAGACCATATCAAATCACATGCCCCCTGCAAAATAAACTTAGACGCATCTACTTTATCTTTTGAAAGGTTTACGTGGTTGCTAGGGCTTTCGTGATAGAACCGTTTCCTATCCACCAACTTTCCAACCACCCAACATGGATAAAACATTTGTCTCTATTACACCCCTTTTGGGTCCCTCCGTTGTAAATGCCATATCAACTATTGGATGAGAGACAAACACCTGCTAGCCACTTATATGGTACAAGTCGTATGTTGAGCATGGAACCCGTCTCGTCTAATATTACGTGTAAGGTCGGTCTGGGACGCTTCATCAAACAATGTAGTGATATAGTCAAGTACGCATTAGAGGATAACAACTATAGGACCAATGCCCGCACAACCCACATGCGTACTGGTCGTACAAGCATTACTACACATAGATCGGCTATGATACCACTGAAGGGGTTTGCGGAAGAAAACACAATTTTTTTGAATGCGAACTCACCTAATGCCAGGATATATCTAGGAGTAATGATGTAATAGAGAGGTTTCAGATACATACCCTTGTAGTACAAAAGTGGTTAACGTTCTTAGGGGAACGTGGATGACGTAGTCGTACTCGTAGCCGACCTCAAGGTCATGAAGCTCCTCGCAAGTCACCCCTTGCTCTATCATGCAACAGTCTAGGTCATGGAATCCAAGGTGCCACAAGTGGTAGCACCATCGTGGTTTTACACAGATACGATATATGATGACAACCTCTGGTTCTCTGATCCCTGCCAAGAGCGTGGAAGTAGATCCACTAGCTAGAATCCCTGCAGCACAACAACATGATGCATGTGTGTCGTCTCTTGTGTGTGCAGTCCTTCTAGGGACCGTGCCATCACAAAAAGGCAGCGAGAGATAAAGATTTATTCCCCGAGGAAAATGCCTCAAAGAACTATTGGATTATTACTCCCACCCCCAATGCCCCCTTTATATAGGAATAAATTGAGCACATGCTCCCCTAAAGTCCCGGGGTGAGACTAAACAAGGAGGAGGTGGGAGGAGGAGGCGCCTAGGAGAGGTGGGCTGGCCGACCAGACCAGGTGGGCCCCACCCCGTGCACAGCCCTAGGCTGGCCGGGTGGGCCTGCCTTGGCCGGCGGCTGCCCCCCTTGGGCGGCTAGGCCTTGCCCCTTTGGATGGCTTCCCCCATGGGCCCTTTTCCCTAGGGAATTTGGCCCATTAGTGGAAGTTGCCCTCCAAAATTAATTTTAAATATATATTTAATATTAATTACATTAATTAATATGAAATACATATTATCAAATCTTGTATGTCCAAAAACACCTTTACGTTCACTCCAAACACCTTCAGATCCTCCCGGAACGATTTCGGTTCTCTCATGTAACTTTTCCGGATTTCTCTTCTCTCTCATCATGTGACTCTGATGCTTCCATAATGATCTCCAAGCATCATTGTACCCTTAAGCGTGTTACCCCAATGGCTCGGGAATGGCACAGACATGATCTCAAGACACCTCTCCTTATCAATGATCATTAGTGGGACTAGGATGCCCATAATGAACCCTGTGCATTCCACAATTGTGTCGTTTGAACCGTAAACGTCGAGTCCAATTCCCTTTGTTACTTCAATACTGACTCATCTGAGATCTGATCAACGATATCACCATACCTAGTTCAATCTTGTTACCGACAAGTGTTGTTTTAGTAATTCCCGTGATATTCCATCTTTGTGTCCTAGTCACATGTTGTAACATTTAAGATGTAATCTCACCAAGCCGGCCGTGTGTATCTTCCCGTCACGCGGGCGAAAAAACCCAGCTCTTGATATATCTGGGCCTCAACTATTCCTCTAGAATACCCAATGTACGCCGTTAGAGTCACCCAGTTACTGTTGGGCCACGTAGAGATAAACAAAAACTTTACCCCTACGTGGTACACCCAAGATCTAGCTCAGGTGATAGGCCACAAGATTTAAGACTAGACGCACAGGTGCGGATTATTGATAAAGCATGCCAGTTGATGTCGTGTCGAACGATCCCACGTACAGCATGTCCAAATCCCGACGAACCTCCTTGTCTCCAGCGCCGCACGTGCAATGCCTCTACCGGTATCAACACGTATAGGGAGGTCCTCCAGGCTGAGGACTGCTAGATCTTGTCTAGACCGAAATGGGAGTGGAGAAAGTGACAGCTAGGTCAGGGACTATCACTTGTCACTCCATTTATATACACTCCTAGATGGGCTCAACACTTGAGGCCCATTTAGGTTGTTCCCCAATCTCCACATGGACTAAATCCATATGGGATCTTTTCCCTTAAGTGTGCGACCCTGTAGGTTCACGTACACCTGGACACGACACGAGTCACCACTCTGAGTCGATAGTTGGTAGTGACCTCTAGCAAGACTTGTCAACTCCCAAGCATCGTAAAGTCAGTAGACAAACCTTTCTCAATGTGACTTTCGTCCAAGTCCCTTTGCCTCACGATATAGCTTGTCAAGCTATAGGCGAGAAGTGCCATCCCTTTAATAGTTCGACTCTCTTCTCATTCTGTGATATATCATTCACTAGACTAACACTTAATCTGACTCCTTGGTTAACACTTAAGCAAGTCGCGCATGGCCATGCTTCCGAAGCATATCACACTAGAGGGCCCAGAGAATATCTCTCCACTATGGAGGGGCAAATCCCATCTTGGTAATCCGCGTCACGCAGCTTGCTTCTCAACCAACCTGAACTCTACCTTTATAATTGCCCATTTACAGAACAGCGTTTGATAGAACCTAAGCTAGATATCCACAACTCGGATCATGCGATCACCTCAGGTCGAAGGATTCCATTGCTTGAGACTACAAATGACAACATGCTTGTTACATCTCAACTGTGGGTCAGTCTGACACGCTAAACTCTTTAGCCGAATCCGTGTAAGTCAGAATAGCATCTGCCCATGACAAGTGGAACCGTGTCATCAGCCGACTTGCACATTGGTTTAAGTTGTGTGTCCAGCACAACCTCAGTGACCAAGGACATTCAGTATGCATAAACATGAATATATAGTTCCACAACTGAATCACATATTCAATGATATATATCTGATGTTCATACAAGGACAACTTTATTACTTTATGAATACATTGGGAATTACATCATACATGATTGCCTCTAGGACATATTCCCAACAGTCTCCCACTTGCACTAGAGTCAATCATCCAGACATCACATGTCTAGGTATCTAATGCCCATGGCTCTTACGTGCGCCTCATGCTTAGGCTGTGGAAGCGGCTTTGTCAATGGATCCACAATGTTTGCATCCGTGTGTACCTTGCATAACTTGATATCACCTTGATCCACAAACTAGCGAATCAGGTGGTACCGCATGAGTATAACTGTGTTCTTCTGGTGTTTTCTAGGTGTCTTGGCTTGTGAAATAGCACCATTGTTGTCACAATACACGTCTAATGGATTGGACGAGCCCTAAACCACACCAAGATGCATGAGGAAATTCCTCATCCAAATAGCTTCCTTTCCCGCCTCCGAGGCAGCAATATACTCAGCCTCTGTTGTAGACGCATACACAGTCTCTTTCTTGGAACTCTTCCAGCTCACAGCCCCTTCGTTCTTTACAAACACGTACCCAGATTGCGAATGAGAATCATCTGAGTCAATAAGATAACTCGCATTCGTGTAACCCTTTACACCGAGTTTAACCTCACCTTCATAAACTAGGAACACATCCTTAGTCCTTCTCAAGTACTTAAGGATGTTCTTAACCGCTGCCTAGTGGATTTCTCTAGTGTCAGCCTGGTATCTGCTCACAACACATAGAGCATAGAACACTAAGTCTTGCTTAGTTTTACACCATGGGACATCGGTAAGAACCCCTTGATTCCATGTTGAACTTTTTCAACACTTTGTCCAAATATGTACTCTGGCTCAATCCAATGAGCCGCCTTGATCTATCTCTATAGATCCTGATTCCTAGTATGTAAGTTGCCTCACCCAAGTCCTTCATTGAGAAACTCCTTTCCAATGACTCCTTGGTTTCTTGCAACATATGGACATCATTTCCAATCAGTAATATGTCATCCACATATAAGATCAGAAAATTTACTTTGCTCCCACTAAACTTCTTGTATAAACAAGAATCATGATCACTCTTGATGAAACCAAACGATTTGACTACCTAATCAAAGTGAATGTTCCAACTCCGGGATGCTTGCTTCAATCCATAAATGGATTTTTGAAGTTTGCATACCTTGTCAGCATTAGCGGGATTGACAAAACCCTCGAGCTGTATCATATACACGTCCTCGGTTAATTTTCCATTAAGGAAAGCCATCTTGACATCCATCTGCCATATCTCATAGTCAAAATAGGCTGCTATAGCTAACACGATCCAAACTGATTTAAGCATCGCTACGGGTGAGAAAGTCTCATCGAGTCAACTCCTTGAACTTGTCAGAACCCCTTCGCGACAAGCTGTGCTTTATAGACAGAAACATTTCCATCCATATCAGTTTTCTTCTTAAAGACCCATTTGCACTCGAGGGGTCTTGCACCGTCTAGCAGATCAACCAAGTTCCAAACCTGATTTTCATCCATGGACTTTAAATTGGATCTCATGGCTCCAAGCCATGACTTAGAATCAGATCCCACCATCGCTTCTGAATAAGTTACTGGCTCATCACTGTCCAACAGTAACACATCACGAACACTTCTCAATCTTGCCAATCTTTGCGATGCAGGTGCAACTGCTGGCTCAGCTACCACGACCGGCTCAACCTCTAAGGATTTTTCCGAGTTCCTACTAGCCGGTTCCTCTCGTATTTCTTCAAGCTGCACCATAATCCCACTGACTCCCCGACTGAGAAACTCTTTCTCAAGGAAGACACTGTCCTGAGCGACAAACACTTTGCCCTCTTCTCGGTTGTAGAAGTAGTAACCCAAGGTTTCGCTCGGATACCCCACGAAAATACACTTATCCAACTTGGCCGCAAGCTTGTCCGACTGAAGTCACTTGACAAATGCTTCACAACCCCAAATCTTAAGAAAAGACAAACTTGGCTTCTTGCCAGTCCACATCTCATGCGGTGTCTTCTCTACCGATTTTGATGGTACTCTATTTAGTGTGAACATTGCAGTTTCTAGACAATAACCCCAAAATGACAAAGGTAGATTTGTCCGACTCATCATCGATCGTACCATGTCCAACAAGGTCTGATTTTGTCGTTCTGACATGCTATTTCTCTGCGGCGTACCTGGTGGAGTGAGTTGAGGAACTATTCCACAACTCTTTAGATGGTCATCAAACTCGTGGCTCACGTACTCGCCTCCTCGGTCTGACCGAAGAAACTTTATTTTCTTGTCGAGTTGATTCTGTACCTCATTCTGGAATTCCTTGAACTTTTCAAAGGCTTTTGACTTATGTTTCATCAAGTAGATATATCCATACCTACTCCAATCATCAGTGAAGGTAATGAAGTACTCATAACCTCCTCTAGCTATCATGCTCATTGGGCCACATACATCACTATGTACTAGTCCCAACAAGTTGGAAGCCCTTTCACAACTCTTTGCAAAAGGCGTCTTGGTCATCTTGCCGAGTAGGCAGGATTTGCATGTCTCGAACGACTCCAAGTCGAACGAAGTTAGCAGTCCATCATCATGGAGCTTTTTCATGCCTTTCCAACTTATATGACCAAGCCGACCGTGCTAAAAGTAAGTTATATTCAAATCATTTGGTTTCAACCTTTTCACATTTATGTTATAGACCGATTCACCATCATGATTCAAAATAAATAAACCGTCCTGGACGGGTGCAAAGCCGTGAAACATATCATTCAAATATAGAGAACAACCATTATTCTTAATATTCGACTCATAGCCTTGTCTCATCAAACATGAGGCAAACATGATGTTTCGACTAAGCACTAGAACATAATAATAATTATTTTACTCCATTAAGAATCCCGAAGGTAAATGAAGTTGCATCATGCCGACTTCCAATGCAGCGGCTCTCGCTTTGTTGCTGAGGAAACGCTTGGGATCGAATCCTGAGCATTACCTCCTGACTTAGCCTTCTTCTTCTTAGTACAAGAACTCTTCTAAAACTTAGCCTTATTATGTACCATCAACACTTGACTGGCACCCTTCTTGAGATCATCCTCTGCCTGATTGAGCATCCCATGTAATTCAGTGAGCTTCTTATCCATACCATGCATGTGGTAGTTCGAGATGAACTGGCTATATGCACTAGGAAGAGATTTCAGAATTATGTCTGTAGCGAACTCTTCGCTAATGGGGTAGCCAAGCCTTTCTAGAAACTGCACATAACAACCATCTCGATTACATGCGGACTCAGTGGATCGCCATCCTTAAGCTTACAACTCAGCAAAGCTTGAGAGACTTGATACCTCTCGGTCTTTTCTTGATCCCGAAACATACTTTTGAGGATTTTGATCATATCGTAGGCCTCAACATTCTCAAACTGCTGCTGCAAGTCTGGTTCCATGTGAGAAAGCATAAGACAACTAATTTCCGTAGACTCGTCACATGTCCTACGGTAGGCATTGGTTGATGCGACACTCGCATTCTCATTCGACTCTTCTAGAAGTGGGTTATCTAGAACATGGTCCCTCTTTTCTTGTTTGAGAGCAATTCTCAGATTACGATACCAGTTGGTGAAATTAGTTCCATTAAGCTTATATTTCTCTAGGATGGACCTCAACGCAAAACTGGATAACTGAGGGAGACTGCTACTAGGTGTCATTATCTACAACAGAAAATATGCAAAACACTTAAGACATGTATCCACAGAAGAGCAAGCATATTAAAAAAAATTAATACTTACGCTTCCACTAGAACCAACACCCCTCCGATGGTTACTTAGTGATTCAGGATCCTAAATAAGCAAGCCGACTAGTGAGATTTAGCATCACCGCTATACGTCAAGTGATCTAGGTAGGCAACTCCTTGCCAACCGCATATCATGCGACTCCTGTTAGTCGGGTGGCATCTAATAGAGGTAAAACAGAGACATAAACATAACACAAAATAAAGCAATTATAATGTGAAATGGTGTGGCTCCCTTCATGGTGATCTCTATCTCCACGAATCTTGTAAGTCGACTCGTGCCAGCTCTTTGTCACGTACCATCTTACTCCTTGTCGCCGACTCGTACATCGACTTGCATGCCATCGGGGTTCTCCAACAAGCTACACTAGCTTAGTAAATAAAAAGTACATAGAGAATTCGACACGCAGGTCGTATACAATAAAATGACAGTACCTAGGCTTCAGCAGGATGACAATAACCGTGATACGCAAATCACGTATGGATTACACACATCATATGCACATAAGACATGTCATTCACAACATCATTCTGCAAAAACAAGTTATGCATAGATACGATATCTATCGGTATTATGAAACTCGCAATGAGATATAAGGTGCTACGACAAGGCGAACATGGATTTCTTCATCGGATAAAACAATTTTACCCAAATCCGATATGTACTCCGATTCGATCAAACTCTTTGATCCTCGATCACCACATCTGGATTTACGTGTCATAGTCTATCTCGATGGCGGAAGCCGGCCGATAGGGGTATGTCATTCCACGACCTCAGCAGTATAATCACGGAAACCAGATCATCCATTCCCTGAGTATGATTGATCCAATCAATCTTGTACAAAACCGATCTATCTCATAGATCGACCACCAAAATAGCAAATAGATCCAATCTAATGCCTACCACATATCACATATGAGAGATCTCAAGCCTAAAACCAGAAGCTATCGCTCTGATGCCATTGTTGGTCCACACAGAGATAAACAAAAACTTTACCCCTACGTGATACACCCAAGATCTAGCCCAGGCGATGGGCCATGAGATTTACCACTAGACGTGCAGGTGCGGATTATTGATGAAGCATGCCAGTTGATGTTGTGCCGAATGATCCCACGTACAGCACGTCCAGATTCCCATGAACCTCCTTGTCTCTAGCACCGCACGTGCAACGCCTCTACCGGTATCC
Source organism: Avena sativa (assembly GCA_916181665.1). Classification (NCBI taxonomy): domain Eukaryota; kingdom Viridiplantae; phylum Streptophyta; class Magnoliopsida; order Poales; family Poaceae; genus Avena; species Avena sativa. The sequence continues at coordinate 359,245,710 of OV702290.1, read as the reverse complement.
ACACGTACAGGGAGGAGCTCCAGGCAGAGTACTGCAAGATCCTGTCTAGCCCGAAATGGGAGTGGAGAAAGTGACGGCTAGGTCAGGTACTATCCCTTGTCACTCCACTTATATACACTCCTAGCTAGGCTCAACGCTTGAGGCCCATTTAGGCTATGCACCAATCTCCGCATGGACCGAATCCATATGGGCTCCTTTCCCTTAAGTATGCGACCTTGTAGGTTCAAGTACACCTGGAGACGACACGAGTCACCACTCTGAGTCGATAGCTGGTAGCGGCCTCTAGCAAGATGTGCCAACTCCCAAGCGTTGTAAAGTCAATAGACAAACCTTTCTCAATGTGACTTTCGCCCAAGTCCCTTTGCCTCACAATATACCTTGTCAAGCTATAGGCGAGAAGTTGCCATCCCTTTAATAGCTCGACTCTCTTCTCGTTCTGTGATATACGATTCACTAGACTAACACTTAGTCTGACTCCTTGGTTAACACATAACAAAGTTGCGCATGGTCATGCTTCCGAATCATATCACACGAGAGGGCCCAGAGAATATCTCTCCATTATGAAGGGGAAAATCCCATCTTGGTAATCCATATCACGCAGCTTGCTTCTCAACTAACCCGAACTCTACCTTTATAATTGCCCATTTACGGAATAGCGTTTGATAGAACCTAAGTTGGCGATCCACAACTCGGATCATGCGATCACCTCAGGTCGAAGGATTCCATTTCTTGAGACTGCAAATGACAACATGCTCGTTGCATCTCAACCATGGGTCAGTCCGACTCGCTAAACTCTTTAGCCGAATCCGTGTAAGTCAGAATAGCATCACCATGCCAATGACAAGTGGAATCGTGTCATCAGCCAACTTGCACATTGGTCTAAGTTGTGTGTCCAGCACAACCTCAATGACTAAGGACATTCAGTATGAATAAATATGAATATATAGTTCCACAACTGAATCACATATTCAATGATATATATCTGATGTTCATACAAGGACAACTTTATTACTTTATGAATACATTGGGAATTACATCATACATGATTGCCTCTAGGGCATATTCCCAACAGTTATGGTCATGACGGTTGATGTAGTCAAAGCAGCCTCAGGAGATAGTGGTTAATATGATATCACGGTCAAAGGAGAAGGATACTATGCTTCTAACTACTACAGTGATGAACTTCGTGACTTGATCATGTTGCAATACTTATCTTTGGGTTATATCCATCGTATCATTCTCCAATGATATGACTCCATTGTCAACTGGCATATATGCTCCATGATCATGAAAACTTGATCATCGGTTGCCCAACTAACTAGTATAAATAGAGACAACTAGGGGCTTGGTATGTTTCATACCACACCTATATCAATGTTTCCACTTGATATAGTTATAGCACACTACGAAACTATTATGAACTAATTGAGATATGATAGTAAAATTTATTTATTATTTGCCTCTAGGTCATATCTCCTTCAATGATTTCATCGGCTTATCAAAAAAACAAGGGAGTCGATTCCCGTCTGATTATTATCGAAGATGATTATAGAGTCTCCTATTCTCTATATGTAATCTAACTCATGTCGGGTTGTGGTTTGCTGAAAGCTATGGTACCCTCTTTGTCGGCTCCTCCTAGCCTTTATATGAGAGGCTAGGTCTCGGTGTTAAGCACGGAATGGTTACAAGTTTGATTACAACTCAATGACAATGCAGATTTATGCTTTTATCTTGATACCACGTCTAGTTCTCAGGCTTCGGATGCTTCCATGACTCTTGTTTATTATGGGCCTCATGGGCCGTAGTTTAGGTACACACTAGGTATACCAATCACGGGAACCCAATAAGTCATACTTATGTCAACAGGAGGTAAACCCTAGTGTAGGAAAGCCCTTCCGACAAAAACCTTCAGGTGCTTCTACTGATTTGATGGTACTTTGTTTAGTGTTATCGCTGCTATCTCTAGACAAAACCCCCAGAATGATAAACGTAGATCCGTCTTACTCATCATCGACCTCACCATGTCTAACAAGGTTCGGTCCACATTTCCAACACACCATTCCTCTGAGGTGTTCCTAGCGGGGCGATCTACGGAAATATTCCACAACTCTTGAGATGGTCATCAAACTCATGGCTCAAATATTCGCCTCCACAATTTGATCGTAAAAACTTAATATTCTTTCCGAATTGGTTTTGCACTTCACTTTGAAACTCTTTGAATTTTTCAAAGGTTTTTGACTTGGATTTGATTAGGTAGACATAGCCATATATACTGAGATCATCCGTTAACGTGACAAAATACTCATAACCACCTCTGGCTGTCATGCTCGTTGGACCGGATACATCACTATGTATCAGTTCCAGCAAGTCGGATGCCCTCTCGCAACTCTTTGTGAATGGTGTCTTGGTCATTTTTCCTAGCAAACAGGATTCACATGTTTCGAATGGCTCCAAGCCATACAAATCCAGGAGTCCATCACCATGGAGCTTCTACATGCGTTTACAGCTGATATGACCAAGGAGATAATGCCATAGATAAGTAGAACTAAGATCATTTGGCTTCAACCTTTTAGCATTCAAGTTATAGACTGGTTTACATTCAAGATCAAGCACAAAAAGTCTGGCTTGGATAGATGCATAGCCATGAAACACATTATTCAAATAAAGGAACAACCATTGTTCTTAATATTTGACTCATAACCCTGCTCCATCAAACATGAGGCGGAAATGATGTTTCGACTTAGTATAGGAACATAATAACACCTAGTTAGTTCTAGTATGAGTCCTGAAGGTAACCAGAGTTGTATCGTCCCTATGGCTAACACAGCAACTCTTGCTTTGTTATCGACTCTAATGTCAATATCCCCTCTCTCCATGCTCATATGCCTTACCAGTCCCTACATCAAGTTGCACACATGAACAACCAATCCAGTATCATATACCCAGGTGCTACTAGGAGTGTTGGCAAGATAAATGTCTATAACATTCACAACAAGTGTACCTGAGTCGGAAGTCATACTTCCATTCCTGGATTTATCCACCTTGTACTTGTCGTAGTACCTCTTCTAGTGACCCTCCGCCTTATAGTAAAAGCATAATGTACCCGGAGGTTTTGTCGGCTTGCTAGTCACTGAGCCGGCACTGGGACTTGGATCCAGCGTGTTGTATCCCTTTGTCTTGGCTTTATTAGACCAAGATTTCTTCTTGATCTTGGAAGCATTCTGTAGCATCAACACTTGACTTGTGTCACCTCTCTTGATGTTGGCCTCTACTATCTTGAGCATCCCTTAAAGTTCTGCCAGTTTCTTATCCATACCATGCATATGGTAGATCGAAATGAACGGACCATATGACTAGGAAGATAATTCAGGATAATGTCAGTAGCAAACTCTTCGCTCAAGGGAAATCCTAGACAATCCAATGACTGCACATATCTGACCATCTTAATCATGTGCGGTCCCAGTGGATCTCCATCTTTTAGCTTGCACCCAAGCAAGGCTCTGGAGACATTCTACCTCCCCGTCCTATCCTATGTCTCAAACATGCTCTTGAGGGCAACAATCATATTGTACGCCTCAACATTCTTGAACTGTTGTTGCAGTTTTGGCTCCATGTGAGTGGGCATGAGGCAACTAACTTTCGTCGACTCATCCTGAGCCCGGTGAAAGGCGGTCCTTACAGCATTAGGCTCATCATTGCTCGGCTCGTCTAGAATCGGATTGTCCAAGACATGTTCCTTCTTCTCTTCCTTGGGAATGATTCTCAAGTTACGATACCAGTTGGTAACGTTTGTTCCATTCAGCTTATCCTTCTCAAGGATCGTACGCAACACAAAACTGGAAATTTGAACAGTTCTAGTAGGTGCCATCTACAAACGAAAGATGCAAAACTTTTAAGATGATGTATTTGTAACAAGAGAAGGCGGATTCAACTCTTTAATAGTGCACACTCCCACTGAGACTGATATTCCTGCGATAGTCGACAGTGATTCAGGTCCCGGTCAGTTATCCGACTAGTGAGCCTTTGTGTCACTACTAGTCGGAGAACCTTCCGAGTAGGCAACACTTTGCCAATCAGATCTCTATTTGATTCATGTTGGACTGTCCGACAACCCTGCTTACCCTGAAGCCCACAACTATTGTGATTGCTCCGTATAGCTACCAAGTGCCCTACAGAGACAGTCTGAATCTCTCACACTTTATCGAAGAGAATTGGCAGTGCCCCAACAATATGAGCCCACTAACCAAAATTGCCTGACTTGTAGTGTTGCAGCAAATGGCGGGGTAATCTGACTAGACCTTCCTTGAGGGAAATAATCAAATGAAACTACAAGTTAGAACCTTTCTGTCTCGCACCAGCTAACCTTTAGCTGTAACTTTTGATAGGGTACAGATGTCCTATTCTAGTCCAACAAGAAAAGTAACTTTAGTGGTTGATCGTGGCTGTCAGCCACGTGACCACCCACTCAGATCTGGACCAGTTTTGACCAACTTATTGGCCAAGACAAACCATATCTGGCTAGTGCCCTAGATCAGAACAGATCAAAAAGGCAAAACGAAAAAAGCAAAAACAATACAATCTTTTGCACTAGCGCATCATATGCGCAAGAATTAGGCCAAAAACCTAGAGTTGATGCTCTGATACCACTGTTTGGAAATGCACAGAGCCAAGCCAAAAACAAAACCTTTTCTACTCCGGCAAGGTCTCCTGCAAGCCACCCAAAGACCTGGCTAAGGTCAAAGGCAATAGCTTGTACCTCTCGACATGCACGTGTGGAATCTAAGGAAGTGCGTCGTAGTGGTGTCATACGTTCCCTTTGTATCGTTTGACTCTAGCAAACTTCTCAATCCTAGGACCACCTTGTTGCCGGCTTGCTCCTCCTCCTTCCGCCATCGACTTTGCTGCCTAACGCTGCTGATGAGCACCACAGATATGGTGCCTCTGCTATCTCACACACATACAAGGTGGAACATCGGCAAGTGAGATGCTAGTCTCTGTCTTGCCGCCGTGGGACAGGAATGTGGAATTGCCAAGTCTAGCGAAACCCTAGGAAGCAACACTAGGTTGGATTCAATTGTTTTGTCCACCGCCACCCACCTTCCTTTATATAGGCGAGTAGGTGAGGGCACACAACACTTGTGTCCCTTGGTCCTAAACCCTAGCCCTAGTCAAAGTGGGTCCAACCCATTGACATGTGTCTCTGTCTGAACAAGTACAACTTGCCGGCTTGTGCTAGTCGAATCAACATCTGCCTAGTCCCACTCTCTTAAGTGTGCGATCCCACAGGCTTACGGTAAGTCAGACACAATTCAATAATCATTTAGTCAGAGTAGTAGCTTAGTGACTTTTCGACTAGAGCTAATAATCGGTAGTGGCCTCTAGAAAGACTTGTCGACTCCTGGTTTATGCAAGTGCCCTCAGTGTGATGATTTGTTCGAGTCCCTTTGCCTCACGATATTGGTGATAAACCACAGGGGAGATTTCATCATCCTAGTGCCGGTTTAACTCTCTTATCGTTGTACTGATAAATGATTCCCTCTGACTTCACTAAGTCAGACTACCTCGATCAACACTTGATCAAGTAGAGCATGGCCATGCTTATAAATCATATCACACGAGAGGTCCCAAATAATATCTATACAAGATGGAGGGGCAAATTTCGTCTTGGCTGATCCATGTCACACGCTTGCTTCGAATTCAGCCCTAGACCACCCTTATGACTCCCAGTTACAGTGAGCGTTAGATAGAGTCAAAGTCGTCTTTTCCACAACTCGGATCCTACGATCCCCTCAGGTCTAAGGATTCCATTGTGTTAGTCGGAGTGTATGACAGTGTGCTCACATCCTACTAACCTTTGGATCGGTCCAGCTATCGTACCTCTTCCAACTAGCCAATGCAAGGCAGATAGCATCTACATGCTCATGACATGTGAAACATTGTCATCTTCTGACTTAAAAATTAGTCTCGGCAGTGGGTTTCCCTCCCAACCTCAAATGACTAAGGACAAACTGGCGAGAGATAGATATAAGCATGTGGTTCCACACCTGTAGCAATTGCAGTGACATATACAACTAACTCTAAGCCGGATATTGGGTTACAAATACAAGGTGGAATGTGAGCCTCTAGGGCATCATTCCTAACAGTCTCCCACTTGCACTAGAGTCAAACACTTAGGCATCTCATGCCCATCGCTCTTACGTGCACCTCAAACTTAGATTGTGGAAGCAGCTTGGCAACGGGTCTACAACATTTGCATCCATGTGTACCTTACATAGCTTAATTTCTCTATGATCGACGAACTGCTGAATCAGGTGAAATTTCTTGAGTATCTGCTTGTTCTTCTGGTGTGCTGGTGGCTCCTTAGCTTGTGCAATAGCACCAGTATTGTCACAGTACACGTCTAACGGATTGGACGAGCCCGGAACAACATTGAGTTCAATCAGAAAATTTCTAATCCAAACCCCTTCTTTTGCCGCCTCTAAGGCAACAACATACTCAGCTTCCGTAGTAGAATCGGCCACTGATTCTTGCTTGGAACTTTTCCAGGTCACTACACCTCCATTCACTATGAACATATAGCCGGATTGCAAGCATGAGTCATCTAGGTTGGTCTGAAAGCTTGAATCCATGTAACCCTTTACACCTAGCTCTTCCTCACCGCCATATACTAGGAACTCAACTTGAGTACGTCTCAAGTACTTAAAGATATTCTTTACTTCTGTCTAGTGGCCTTCGCTAGGATCCGACTAATATCTCCTCGTTACACTTAGAGCATCGAAATATCCGGCCTAGTACATATCATCGCATACATTATCGATCCTACTATCGAAGCATAAGGGATCCTTTCCATCCGACTTTGCTCATCAGCCAATGCTGGGCATTGAGTCTTACTAAGTCGGATTCCATATGCCATCGGTAAGAACCCCTTCTTAGCCAAATCCATATTGAACTTATTCAATATCTTATATAGATATGCACTCTAACTCAAACCTATGAGTCTCTGGGATCTATCTCCATAGATCTTAATTCCTAGTATAAATGTTGCCTCACCCAAGTCCTTCATTTGGAAACACCTTTCCAAAGAATACTTAGTTTCTTGCAACATTGGAACGTTGTTTCTGACTATCAATATATCATCTACATAAAGTAGCAGAAAAACAACTAAGATTTCACTAAACTTCATGTATACACAAGAATCTTGTTCACTTTTGATGAAGCCAAACAATTTGACCACTTCATCAAAACGAATGTTCCAACTCTGACTTGCCTGCTTCATTCCATAGATGGATTATTGAAGCTTGTAAACTTTGTTAGGACTAGCCGGATCGACAAAACTCTGGGTTGTATCATATACACGTCCTCGATTAAATTTCCATTAAGGAAAGCCGTTTTGACATCCATCTGTCATATCTCCCAATCGAAATATGCAGCTAGTGCTAACATGATCCTCACTGACCTAAGCATTGCTACTGGCGAGAAAGTATCATCATAGTCAACTCCTTGAACTTGTTGGAACCCTTTCGCGACAAGCCGTGCTTTATAGATAGAAATATTTCTGTCTTGGTCAGTTTTCCTCTTAAAGACCCATCGATGGATCTTCCACCATCTGGCAGATCAACCAAGTTCCAAAATTGATTGTCATCCATGGACTTTAACTTGGATCTCATTGCTCCAATCCATGACTCGGAATCAGCACTTCCCATCGCATCCTGATAAGTAGTTGGCTCATCGTCGTCCAGCATAAGTATGTCTCCATGTAGTCTTGTTGATCTTCATGGCTCTGGTGCATTTGCCGGCTTAGGCACAACGTCCGACTCAACCTCCAAGGTTGTCGACTTGTCCTGAGTCGGTGAATCTCAAATTTCTTCTAGGTGCACCCTATTCCCACTATCTTTCTAGCTTAGAAACTCTTTCTCTAGAAAGACACCTTTTCGAGCAATAAACACTTTGCCCTCTTCTCGGTTATAGAAATAGTAACCCAAAGTTTCCTTAGGTTAGCCTATGAAAACTACCTTATCCAACTTGGGGCTAAGCTTATCAAATTGTAATCTCTTGACAAAAGCTTCAAATCCCCAAATCTTAATAAAAGCCAAGGCCAGCTTCTTGCCCATCCACATCTCATGTGGTGTCTTTTCTACTGATTTAGATCGTACTTTGTTTAGTGTTATTGTTGTTGTATCTAGACAAAAACCCAAAATGATAAAGGTAGATCCTTCTTACTCATCATCGACCTCACCATGTCTAACAAGGTTTGGTTCTGCCTTTCCGACATACCAATCCTCTAAGGTGTTCCCAACAGGGTGATCTGTGGAAATATTCCACAACTCTTGAGATGGTCATTGAACACATGGCTCATATATTCGCCTCCACGATCTGATCGCAGAAACTTAATATTCTTGCTGAGTTGGTTTTGCACTTGACTTTGAAACTCTTTGAACTTTTCAAAGGTTTCCGACTTGGATTTCATTAGGTAGATATAGCCATATCTACTGAGATCATCTGTGAACGTGACAAAATACTCATAACCACCTCTAGTTGTCATGCTCATTAGACCACATACATCACTATGTATCAGTTCCAGCAAGTCGGACACCCTCTCGCAACTCTTTGCAAAAGGTGTCTTGGTCATTTTTTCCAACAAATAGGATTCACATGTTTCAAACCGCTCCAAGACGGACGAATCCAAGAGTCCATCACCATGGAGCTTCTACATGCGTTTCCAGCTGATATGAACAAGGCGATAATGACATAGATAAGTAGAACTAAGATCATTCGGCTTCAACCTTTTAGTATTCAAGTTATAGGCTGATTTACATTCAAGATCAAGCATAAAAGGTCCAGCTTGGACATATGCATATCCATGAAACACATTATTCAAATAAAAGGAACAACCATTGTTCCCAATATTTGACTCAACCCTGCTCCATCAAACATGAGGCAGAAATGATGTTTTGGCTTAGTAAAGGAACATAATAACCCCTATTTAGTTCTAGTACAAATCCTTAAGGTAATCGGAGTTACATCATCCCTACGGCTAACGCAGAAAATCTTGCTTTGTTTTTGGATCTAATGTCAATCTCCCCTCTAACCATTCTCATATGCCTTACTAGTCCCTACATCGAGTTGCACACATGAACAACTGATCCAGTATCATATACCTAGGTGCTACTACGAGTGTCGGCAAGATAAATGTATATAACATTCACAACAAGCGTAGCTAAGTCGGAAGTCATACTTCCACTCCTGGCTTTATCCGCCTTGTACTTGTCGTAGTTCCTCTTACAGTGACCCCCTCCTTACAGTAAATGCATACTATACCTGGAGGTTTTGCCGGCTTGCCAGTCACTGAGCCAGTGTTAGGACTTGGATCCAGCGTGTCGTCTCCCTTTGGCTTGGCTTTCTTAGACCAAGATTTCTTCTTGATCTTAGAAGCATTTTGCACCATCAACACTTGACTGGTGCCGCCTCTCTTGATGTTGGACTCTACTGTCTTGAGCATCCCTTGAAGTTCTGCCAGTTTCTTATCCATACCATGCATATGGTAGTTCGAAATGAATGGACCATACGCACTAGGAAGAGAATTCAGGAGAATGACGGTAGTGAATTATTCACTCAAGGTAAAACCCAAACGATCGAAGGACTACACATATCCGACCATCTTGATCATGTGCAGTCCCAGTGGATCTACGTCTTTCATCTTGCACCCAAGAAAGGCTCTGGAGACATTGTACCTCTCTGTCCTAGACTACGTCTCAAACATGATCTTGAGGGCAACGATCATATTGTATGCCTCAACATTCTCGAACTGCTACTGCATTTCTAGCGCCATCAGAGCGAGCATGAGGCAGCTGACTTCTGACGACTCATCCTGAGCCCGCGAAAGGCGGTTCTTACAGCATTAGGCTCATCATTGCCCGGCTCGTCTAGAATCGGATTGCCCGGGACATGTTCCTTCTTCTCTTGCTTGAGGATGATTCTCAAGTTGGGATACCAGTTGGTAAAATTTGGTCCATTTAGCTTGTTGTAACACCCTCGAATCAGCCCTATGCAAGTTTTAGCGTCTCCTACCAAACCCGCATAGAAACGATTCAAAGATGCCCACCAGGCACTTGCGTGCGGGTGGAAACGAAGTAATATCATTACACATTAGTCCACGATGGAACCCACAGAACATATATATACAACAATGACTCCATGAGTCAAGAATACAAATATATAATACAAAGATCCAAATCACCTTGAAAACGATACAACATCCGAGTACGGATAAGAGGCAAATGGGGCTAAGATCCCTGAAGAATAACCAATGGCGTCCATAACCCTGCCTAGGCCAAGTCGGAAGGGTAACCCTGCTAATGACGTTGAACTTATACATGTTAAACAAAAAGGGTGCCGAAAAAGGGCAAAGGAAAAAGGGAGCAGTCAGTACTGAGGCTAGTATAGGTGCTTGTCGATATCGCAAAAACATTCCACAATTCCTAAACAGTACAGGTGCTCCACGCACAATCGTAAATAAAGCAGTAAAGCATGGCATAAGTACATGATAGTAATAAAGCCCCAAACTAGTTTGTGGCCCCAAGAAATAAAGTGCGAATCAAGCTCAGACAAAGGGGGATTCATAGAGTCTCCTGTATGTGGATAGTGTGAATAGTCAAGGAACAAGTATCAAGTACTCGGGGACTATGGGACACAAGTGAGCGTGGAAGAACCAAATATTAGCTATCACCCACCGGTGCCTCTGCATTAGTTATATCTATTCCCAGCATTTTAATATCAAGTTGTAATTAAAGTCATGATCATCTCCATCATTAAACATGTGCCAACCTTCCAACAACTGTGGAACGACAATGACGCGAAACAGCACCTGAGCAAGCAACTATGACTCGCGAGGACAACTGTCTATCAAACAACAAGCAATAGGGTGTGTCCAAGGCAATATAGAGGCTGCAAGGAATATAAATGGTGCACGAAAACTAAAGCATCGCAACAAGGATAGCAATAGAGCAACAGGAAGAAGTAAAGTCTATAAACACAAAATAGGTAGAAAGAGGGGGATTGCTCGCCTGAGAGGCATTGCTGAAGATTCATTATGCGAAGGACTTGTCGGTACTCGCATCAACTCAACGGCCTATTCCGTGAAGAAGTAAAGCACTAAAAGAAAACACCGAATGCACTATTTAATACTATGGCAGAAGAATCAGCATGTTCATGATATGATGCATGACATGGCAAAGATACGATGCAACTAGGCAATATTAAGCAGAACCAGGGTCCCGACAATTAATTAGATGGTTCATGTTGTTTAGTTACCCCGCAGTTTAAATGTTGTATGAACAAGGCAAAACATGGCATCGGTTCGCTACACAATTTAAATAGAGGCGTTAATAGACAGGAGTAACTCGCGTATGGGCTCCATATTTAATTATGAGGTGAATCGGCAAAGTACCTCAAACAAATAAACATGTATGCAAGCATGACAATTTATATGCACAAGATAGATGTCATATTATATTATAAAATAAGGACTCGGATAGAGATCACACATTGGGGGTCCGAAGATCTTGGGGTTCCGAGGTTCGACGGGGTTCAGGATCGGCCTTTGGATCTAGGATCGGTCTTCGAGGTCCATGAGGGTAATCTTGTCATGTGCAGGAGATCTTAGTGTTTCTTGTCGATGATCTTTGGGTCCAGCGGATTTTGGTCTTGTCTGGATGACCTAGGGGTTCCGGCTTCTCGCGTTGGCACTGGTCCAGGGAAGTCTCTGCATCAAAGATCTTGGCAGGCCTTGATCTAGTCGATCGACACGGACATCACTCACAGCAGCAGTTCAACTTGGTCAGGCAACATCGTGACCAGGATCAAAATGTCCATGAGCTAGGACTCGTGAGACACCCGCAGGAGAACCAAAAATAAATAGGACCTGGCAACAGCTATCGAGCACGGGAGAGCCGACACTCGTTTGCTTGCTGATGGAGGAGGGCGACGCGTCCGGCGGCGAGGGAGGACGCGCAGGGCTCGGTGAGGTTGGGGCATAGGTCGCTGCTACGGGGCTCAAGGGTGGTGGAGCGCACAGGGCTAGAGGACGGGACGGCTAGCAGCAGGGCGCCATGACGTCGGTCGGTGTGCGCAGAGGAAGGCGAGCGGGTGAGGCTGGGGGAAGCGCCTGGAGATGCCAAACATGGCAGTGGCGGCGGTGGCTAGAGGCGGCGAGGAAACACAGCCTGCTGGACGGAGGCGCCATGGCGGACACGACTGTGGCGTCGACAGGGTCGCGGGGTCGTGGACGAGCCGTCCTTGGCAGCGGCGGCGAGGATTTGTGTGGGGAGGCGAGCGGAGCATACGGTCGAGCTCGAGAGGTGGCGGCGGAGGCTGGAGAGATGAGGTGCATGCTACTCGGCACGGGAGGCGGTGTAGAAGAAACTGCCAGCGGTGAGGCGGTGGAGCGTGCCGCTGCGAGGGAAGGGGAGGAGCATCGGGGGTTGGTGGCTTGTCAACACCCAGATTTTTAATCCCAGATGCCTGTTATGCCATACATCGCAATCCCAGGATTACCACTTTTGCGAGACATAACAGATTGGATATCACAGTACATCATCCATTACAAACCATAATAAGGTCTTACACAAATAAGGGATCTCCTGATCCAGTCTTAATACAAACAAGCAGTGGAATAATAAGTGTAGCGGTGGGCTCCATCTTCAGTGTCACAGGCAATGCTGACGATGGGATATGATCCTAGTTGTCATAGCCGTCCTGCTGTCCATCTTCCTAATAGTCCTCCTCATAGTCTGGCCACGGGAATAGCCAGGGACAAAGCCATGAGTACTCTTTAAGTACTCGCAAACTATCACTAATAAGTAAGGTAGTTCCAGTAGGAACGCTAAGCTCTAAGTTTATTTACAAAAGCTAGATTTATCTTAAGCTGAGTTTAGAAGTAAAGAAAGTTAACTTAATGTTCTAAATCACTTTAAGTTGGTAACCTAGTTTTCATAGTCACAACCCTGTTGTGGTCAAGTCAAAATCATACTTCATTTCACATGTCATTTTGAAAACATCTGACGACGGAACAGTATGGCCAATCCAACTGTCCATGACCGCGGATGCGGCTATTCTAATAGTTTGACACTATGCAGAGGTGGTACACTTTCACCACAAAATTCAATACATCCGTCATGGATAACCCTGAATCATCATACTTAGCATGCGGATAATCAATCATAACCTTTCCTTTACACACTCTAGTATAAGCACCTCTCCTATGAGCTTGGCCTCCCAGCCATGGCCATCTGCCATCCTGGGCACTACATAGGTGGACATCATCAAGAGGTAGCCTTAGCTCAAACCTCTTCTGCGAGGGAACCCACACTAATGCTTATAAACTTCCGGCTAAGCCTTACCCAATTCAGGTATTCTGGTTGTACGATAAAATTGGAATGGTATCGCATCTGAACCCAACCATCAGTTTTTATAAAGGGCTAAGGCTCATGCCTCAACATTTTCATCATCAAACCATTTGTGTTTCTCAACGCATGTCAAAACATCTTCAATGGAATTACTCATCATTTCAAGGTTTTCATAATCATTTTCACCAAGTATTCCCATCTAAAGTGACCAAGTTTTATGCTTAGCACTAGCCACTAAGGTTAAGAGTGTTCACTAATGAGGGATGGTAATCTCGATCTCATGCCATAGAATGACATCTAGTGTAGGCCTAGTTTTATACTCTTTATGCTATCTATACTACTTCTCCAAATCCTCACCAAGCATTACTAAAAGTAAAGAACTTTGGTAACGTAAAAGAGTAAAACTTGCAAGTAAAACTTGGGATGGGTATAAATCAAAGTATATAACCAAAGCATGCCTAATGCATCTTGCTTAGGTTAACTTGCTTCTAGTGATGGCTTGCAAGTATTAGCTTGCCAATAATATCTTGCCTTGATTGGTGCAGTGATTGAAGTTCTCTTTGTCTTCTTCGGGGTAGAACTCCTCCTTCTCGTAGACTTGGTTGGTACCATCGTCTATAAATAAATACGGGGTACACAATCACCAAACATAACTTAACTAAGTATATTTAGCATACTAAGACTCACACTTGATGATCTAGCATCATCACAATTATCACATGAATTAAGGAACTAGTTTTATTTAGTTTATTTGAGAAAAGTAATTTCTACTCATTGAAATTAATTAAGATTTAATATTCTCCACTTCAAATATGGAATCATGTGGACACATGTCATCACCACATATTCTAATACATGGTAATGTGATTTAAAGGGTTGATCACATTTTATAAAGTTTAAGATTATTATTTAATAGATTTAAAGTGACTAGAAATGCCCTAATAGCATTCTTTTGGTACTAGTCCAATGTCACTGCATGTAAACCTAAATATTTTTACATATTTAGATAGGTATCATCAAATGTGATTTTTGAGAGTTGGAATCAACTCAAAAGGTATTATGGTTGATTTTTGAAAAATGTTTGAATTTGCAGAAGTCTATGTCTTGTTATTTTTACTAAAGATTATCTCTAACTCCAAATGATTTAAATCCAACGGGCTTGGATACATATTTTATTTACCTTTATAGCAAAATTTGAATTATGCAATTTGGTTAAGTGAAACTCTCTGAATTGATTTTTGAATAAGTGGACAGAATAGGATTTAAACTAAAAATGGAAAATCCTTATTTGAATTTCCAGGCCTGGGCGGGAACGTTAAACGGGCCAGCCCAACTGCACAGCGTAGCACAGCGCGCGGCTGACAGAGGGGGTCCACTGGTCAGCGAGACTAACTAAACGAAACGGTATCTTTCAACTAGAGCCCTACGATCTAAATCTAATCCAACAGCTGAGGGTCATCGTCGACGACAAACTGCTCTGGCGACGAGCTAAACCTAACGCGGTGGTAGGGGTCTGGCGGGGCTCACCTGGGCTCCAACTAGGCTCGGCGACGGGGGCAAACGACGTGCGAGACAACGGCGAGGCGAGGCGTGGTCACGGCGAGCTTGGGGTGGTCGCAATCGACGGCGCCCTTCTCCTCCAGCAGCGGCGGACTCTGGTGAAATTCCAACATGGTGGTGCTCGCCTTGCTCCGGGAAGAGGTGGGGAAGGCTCAGTGGTGAGTGGGGAGTCGAATGGTGTGAGGAATGAAGGCTGGGGTGGCCTCCTTTTATAGCTCGATGAGGGGACAGAACGGTGCGGGCTGGCGTCTCCGGCGAGGGCGGCACAGAGAGCTAAAGGCATGGGCGAGGGGGTAGGACGGTGTGGTGCTCCCTGGTGGTTCTCACGGACTTAATGGCAGGAGTGGCGTGGCTGGGTTTGGTCTGGCACGTGTGGCGCTTTGAGACGAGGCCGTGGTGTTTGCGACAGTGTGCGGCTGCTGCGGGTCAAGCGGCGGTGAACGGTGGTGTCTGCCAGGGTGCTATGATCATGGTGGGTCTGTGCGAGCTGGTCGGGCGCGGCACACTGGCGGGCTCTGGACACGGCGCAGAGAGGCGATGCACGGTGGTGCTAGTGTGGTCCACGGCTCGGATGTGCTCATGGGCTGGACAGGGGGTGGCGGTAGGGTGCGGTGACGCTAGTGGACATGTTGGTTGGGCGCGGGGTGGTCTGGTGTGAGCTGGCCGTGGTCGGCCGGTGATGACCACTTTCGGGCGGAGCTCCACTATGCCAGCGGCGAAGGGGGGAGCTGGTCTAGGGCTGGGTTAGGCTTAGAGGGAATATGGGAGTAACTAGGGAACAAATGGGTCGATGATCACTGTATAAAACAGTGAAGTTAGTCTAGTGTTTATTATGTGCCTACCAAGTGTTTTATGAAATGGCTGCATGAAATTTATTTTTGAAATTTTGATTCAAACTTTTTGAGTGAACTTGACTTAAGCTTGAGAGTCTAGGTTTGCTTGGGATTGTCAAGGTGAACTGATTTGGTGGGTTTTTGAAGAAGTGTGATCTTCACATATCAATTGGATTCAATTTTCAAATGTCCTTTAAATTGATTTGCTAGATGTTTTTGAAAGTTTGTAAAGTGGGCCTTGATACATCTTTACTTGGTCTAGCAAGGGGTGAAAAGAGATAGAAATGTTTCTGTTAGAAATTCTCCTCTAGGAACACTTAAAGTGGCCTAGTGGTTTAAAATGGTCAAAATGACCATTTGCATTATTTAGTCTTATTTGATTTCTTTATCTTTGGAATTTGTTTGTAAATGGTCTAGATGATGTGGCATTCACCTTTAAACCATTTCACGATATTTAAAACAATCAAGCATGGCATTTTCAATCAATTCTATACTAATGCAACACACACATGCTTTCATATTCATTATCTTAATAAAAGTTTTTGTTAACCCTAATTTGGGTGATTATGAACTTGATGACCTTGATTAAAGTTTTGGGGTGTTACAAACCTTCCCTCCTTAAACAAAATCTCGTCCTGAGATTTAAGAAAAACTAGGAACTAAAGAGATCTGGGAACTCAGTCATAATGTAATCTTCTCGCTCCCAGGTAGCTTCTTCTTTGGTATGATTGCTCCATTGGATCTTGACAAATTTCATACTCCGGGTCCTGGTGGTTCTGAAGGCTTCTTCCAAGATACGAATGGGCACTTCACGATACGTCAGATCCTTGTTGATATCAATGGCTTGGTGATCGATGTTCTTGAACACTTCGGTCTTCTCCGGCACTTCTAGGCATTTGCGAAGTAACGAGATATGGAACACATTATGGATGGCTGACATCTCCTCTAGCAGTTCCAGTTGATACGATACTTCTCCTCGGCGATTCAGAATCTTGAAGGGTCCAATATATCTGGGGGCTAACTTTCCTTTCAGCTGAAACGTTGCATTCCTTGAAACTTTGAGGTACACAAATTCTCCGACATTGAAAGTCAGGTCTCTACGTCTCTTGTCAGCATAACTCTTCTGTCTAGATTGGGCGGTCTTGAGGTGCTCACGGACTTTGTGAACCTTCTCTTCGGCTTCTCGTAGGATGTCGGGTCCAAAAATCTGACTCTCTCCTACTTGCGACCAATTCAAAGGGGTACGACACTTCCTCCCATACAAGAACTCAAATGGGGCCATTTGCAAACTGGCTTGATAACTGTTGTTGTATGAGAATTCTGCAAAAGGCAGACAATCTTCCCATTTTGATCCATACTCTAACACACAAGCTCTCAACATATCTTCTAAGATCTGGTTGACTCTTTCAGTTTGTTCATCGGTCTGCAGGTGATAAGCTGTGTTGAAAGTCAACTTGGTCCCTAATTCTTCTTGGACTTTCTGCCAAAATCTTGAGGTAAACTGGGTTCCTCGATCCGACACTATGGTCTTGGGGGTTCCATGCAAACTGACAATTCTAGCAATGTACAACTCTACTAGCTTCGAACTCTGGTAGGTTGTCTTGACAGGTATAAAATGGGCTACCTTGGACAGTCTATCAACTATGACCCAAATAGAGTCATTTCCCCTACTATAAGTAGGCAAACCAGTGAAAAAGTCCATTCCGACAGAATCCCATTTCTATTCCAGAATCTGCAATGGTTGCAATAGTCCTGTGGGTCTCTGATGTTCCGCTTTGACTCTTTGACAGATATCACACTTAGCGATGTAGCTTCCGATTTCTCTCTTCATCTTGTGCCACCAAAATTGCTTCTTCAAATCCTGATACATCTTCGTTCCTCCGGGGTGGATAGAATAAAGAGTATCATGAGCTTCCTGCATGATAACTTGTTTCAACTCTGAATCTGCTAGCACACAGATACGTCCTTTGTACCACAAAACTCCTTCTTCATCTTCTATGAATCCAGGTACCTTTCCTGTACCAATACGACGTTTGATTCCGTCGATACTTGCATTTCCCTTCTGGGCTTCCTTGATCTGGCTAATCAAAGTGGGTTGGAGTTCAATGCTAGCTAAAAATCCTTTGCTAACTAGCTCTGTTCTAAATTGTTCCAACTCTTCATGCAAACTTGGTTGGGCTTCCTTGATCATTGTGTTTAATCTACATGGCAATCTGCTAAGAGCATCCGCTACCACATTGGCTTTGCCCGGGTGATAGTGAATGTCAAGGTCATAATCCTTGATTAACTTTATCCATCTCCTTTGCCTCATATTCAGGTCCTTCTGAGTGAAAATATGCTTCAAGCTCTTGTGATCTGAGTAAATCTCACAGCGGTTACCCATAAGGTAATGACGCCATGTCTTTAAGGCTAAAACTACAGCTGCTAGTTCAAGATCATGGGTAGGGTAGTTTTGCTCATGCTGCTTCAATTATCTTGACAAATATGCTATGACTTTGCCTTCTTGCATCAACACACATCCGAGACCAATCTTGGATGCATCACAATACACATCAAAAGGCTTCTTGATATCTGGCATAATCAATATTGGGGCGGAAATTAATCTCTTCTTAAGCTCTTGGAAACTTGCTTCACATTTGTCGGTCCATTCAAACTTCTTGTCTTTCTTCAACAATTGGGTCATTGGTCTTGCGATGCTCGAAAATCCTTCTACAAACTTTTGGTAGTATCCTGCTAATCCAAGAAATGCACAGACTTCAGTTTGAGTGGTTGGGGCTTCCCATTTTTCAACATCTTTGATCTTGGCGGGATCAATAGTGACTCCTCCTGCCGACACAATATGTCCGAGGAATCCTACTTCTTTCAGCCAGAACTCACATTTGCTAAACTTGGCATACAACTGATGCTTTCTGAGGGTTTCAAGGATGGTTCTCGGGTGTTGCTCATGGTCTTCTTCTGACTTAGAATAAATAAGAATATCATCGATAAAAACAACGATAAACTTATCCAGAAAATTCATAAAAATCTTATTCATGAGATTCATGAAACAAGCGGGGGCATTGGTTAATCCAAAAGACATGACCGTATACTCATACAATCCATATATGGTGGTAAAGGCGGTCTTTGGGATATCCGTTGCACGAATCTTGAGTTGATGGTAACTAGTTCTAAGATCAATCTTAGAGAACACTCTAGCACCAGTCAACTGATCAAATAGATCCTCTATCTTGGGCAGTGGGTACTTATTCTTGATGGTGACATCATTCAGCTTTCGGTAATCCGTGCACAAACGGTTACCTCCATTTTTCTTGTCGACAAACAAAATGGGTGATATCCATGGCGATGCACTTGGTTGAATCAGACCTTTCTCCAGCATAGCATCCAGTTGCTTCTTCAGCTCCACTAACTCTGATGGGTTCATACTATAGGGTCTCTGAGCTGTGGGTCCAGTTCCTAGAATTAGTTCAATAATGAACTTGATATCCCGGTCTGGGGGCATACCGGGCAATTCATCTAGGAATATGTCGAGGTATTCACAGACTACTCTGACTTGGTCTATGGTTGGTTGGGCTAGACTCTTGTTGCATTTGAATTGACAGGGCAAGGTCTCAGATACATACTCTACTGATACTCCAGAGCTACTGGTCATGGTTATGGCTTTCTTGGCACAGTCGATCAATCCTTTATGTTTCGACATCCAATCCATTCCAGTATTACTTCCAAACCTTTGTTTCCAAGTACTATTAGATTGGCATAAAAATCTATCCCATGGATTCTGATAGGCACAGCCTTGCAAATTTTTCTAGCTTTGGTGGTTGAACCAGGTATTTGAACTATCATAACATGCTTCAGTTTTGTTGGTTGAATCTTACTAGTGAATGCAAATTCTTCTGTAACAAACGAGTGTGATGCTCCAGAATCAAACAACACTCTTGCAAGTACTGAGTTAACAGAAAACATACCCAGCATGACATCGGGCGCTTCCTAAGCTTCTTCAGCATTCATGTGGAGCAGACGGCCGTTGCGGTTGAGCGAATTCCTTGGGGCAAATCTCCTTCCAGGCTGAGCACAGCGTTGCTGCTGAGCGGGGGCATTCACATTGGTGGTGGCTGCAAGCTTCTTGGGACACTCGTTGGAGTAGTTACCCTTCACTCCACATTCAAAGCAAGTAATCTAGGACTTGTCTTTGGCTGCAACAGGCACGACATTGCTTCTAGTCCTTGGGGCAGTATTGTTGTTATTGTTGTTGTTGGACTTGGGCGGTGCACAGTTGAAGTTGTTGGAGTTGCCAGGGTTATTGTTATGGTTTCCTTCGGACTTCACATTTCCTCTGCTACGATTTGGGTAGCTTGGACGAGATATCGTGGGTCTATTGTTTCTTGGGGCATATCCTACAAACGGGTTGGGGCGATACTTCTGGGTATTGTGAGACCCAGTCTGGTGCATCATTCGGCGTTTGTGGTTGTCATTTGCTTAGTTTATCTTACCTTCCATCTGGATGGTAGAGTCGACTAGCTCTTCTAGGTCGTCAAAACAGATGTTGACTAACACAGTCTGCATCTCATCATGCAGTCCGTTCAGGAATCTTTTCTTCTTCTTGGCTTCAGTGTTGATCTCATCAGGTGCATACCTAGCGAGGGACAGAAATTTGTCATGGTACTCAACTACCATCATACTTCATTGCTTCAGTTCCCTGAACTCATCTCGCATTCTGGTGACTAATCCTTGCGGCACATGCGTGCGGCTGAACTTGATCTTGAAAACTTCACAAGTCATGACTTGACCGTTGTTCATAGTACGGGTGCTATTCCACCATGCTCTTGCATCTCCGGCCAAATAATGGGTGGCAAATAGTACCTTCTCGTTGGCGTCAAATCCCGTGACTTCCAGGTTATTCTCCATTGTCTGCAGCCAGTCATCGGCATCTAAAGGATCCTTAGATTTGTTGAAGATAGGGGGATTGGTATTCTGAAAATTCTTAAGCTTGGATCCATGATGATCCTGATTTCCATGGCCTTGATTATTGTGGGCCATCTGAGCTATATTTTGCAGGGTGGCTAGGTTAGCTTGGCGCTCCGCTCTACTAGCTTCACGGTCGGAAACTAGCATCTGCAGAATCTGCAGCATCGGGTCCTGCGATGAGCTGCTTCCTCCTTGATTTCCACGAGTCATCTGAAGATTGAGATAGATAATGAGGTAATAGGGAAAGCCCTAAGGTTTATGGTTTTGTTTTCAAAGCTAAAACTTTGAGTTCGACTCAGGTTTGGCAAACTAACAACTTCTCATTCATTCATTCATTCATTCAAGCAATCCATACAACACACACCACAACATAAAAGGAAAACAGATGGTTTTAAGAACCATTCTGTGAACTAAGATATAGTGGGACCGATACAACTCACTCCTACGGTAGTGATCAAGTGCATCTACTCATCATCGATGAAGTCGGAGTCATCATCATCGGTGTAGAAATCCATGGCAACATCCTCCAGGTAGTCATTGTCATCACTGAGGTATGAGTGAATATCTCCCTGGATGTTTTCACCTTCTTCCTCTTCTTCCTTTACTACAAGCTAGGCTTCTTGCTCTTGGATGGTCTTCTCAAGGTCGGCCACCTTCTTGCGAAGCCGAGAGATGGTGCGATCCTTCTTCTCGCGTTGATGGCGAAGAGATTGGCGATCCTTGACGAGCATGGTGAAAGTCTGGTCCTTCTTGGCAGCAATGGCAAGATTGTGGTTGGCGTAGGAGCGAGCATTGTCCAATTCCTTCTGCCTATCATACAGTAGGAAGTCAAGATTCTCCACTTGGCGCTTCATCTCCGGGTGACTTGGCATCTCCAATGGCATTCCCATAGAATCATGCCTTGCGTAATGTGCAAAGCGAGTTCCCTGGATCAAGTTGATGTTTTTCCCACACAAACGGGCAACCGCTTCATGCATAGCCCTGGCTAATCCATCTAGCCAGTTGTTCTCGCGCACGGTTAATTGAATCTTCTCCGAAAGGGGTGCTTCCATCTTGCCTCGAAGATCGGCAACTATCAGCCATTGTAGATCTCCTCCTGGAAAATCCTTGAGTTGAGCTCCGAAGAATTCCGGATGCGGGCGCTCAAGGTACTCTGATAGTGTATCAAGATCCCTCTCAAATATCAGTTGGCCTCCGTTGCCCAACTGGTAGAACTTGCAATACTGAATTTCCATCTATAAGAATTTAGGATGAGTAAGTTAGTGAGGTGATCAAGTGTGTCAAATTTTATGTAGTAATGTAAGAATTTTTTAGGAACATGAATTTTTGTGAAAGAATCAAGGATAAGAGTGGGAATAGGTTTTTATAAATACTCACTTCTTTGGTTTTGAAACTAAGTTTTGTTCGGACGTCCATTCTAACTAGGGTATCCTATGGTCAGGATGGCTCTGATACCAACTTGTCAACACCCAGATTTTTAATCCCAGATGCCTGTTATGCCATACATCACAATCCCAGGATTACCATTTTTGCGAAACATAACAGATTCGATATCACAGTACATCATCCATTACAAACCATAATAAGGTCTTACACAAATAAGGGATCTCCTGATCCAGTCTTAATACAAACAAGCAGCGGAATAATAAGCGTAGCGGTGGGCTCCATCTTCAGTGTCACGGGCAATGCTGACGATGGGAGATGATCCTAGTTGTCCTAGCCATCCTGTTGTCCATCTTCCTGATAGTCCTCCTCATAGTCTGGCCACGGGAATAGCCAAGGACAAAGCCATGAGTACTCTTTAAGTACTCGCAAACTATCACTAACAAGTAAGGTAGTTCTAGTAGGAATGCTAAGATCTAAGTTTATTTCCAAAAGCTAGATTTATCTTAAGCCGAATTCAGAAGTAAAGAAAGTTAACTTAATGTTCGAAATCACTTTAAGTTGGGAACCTAGTTTTCATAGTCACAACCCTGTTGTGGTCAAGTCAAAATCATACTTCATTTCACAAGTCGTTTTGAAAACATCTGACGACGGAACAGTATGGCCACTCCAACTGTCCATGACCGCGGACGCGGCTATTTGAATAGTTTGACACTCTGCAGAGGTGGTACACTTTCACCACAAAATTCAATACATCCATCAGGAATAACCCTGAATCATCATACTTAGTATGCGGATAATCAATCATAACTTTCCTTTACACACTCTAGTATAAGCACCTCTCCTATGAGCTTGGCCTCCCAGCCATGGCCATCTACCATCCTGGGCACTGCATTGGTGGACATCATCAACAGGTAGCCTCGGCTCAAACCTCTTCCGCGAGGGAACCCACACTAATGCATATAAACTTCCGGCTAAGCCTTACCCAATTCAGGTATTGTGGTTGTACGGTAAAAATGGAATGGTATTGCATCCGAAGCCAACCATCAGTTCTTATAAATGGCTAAGGCTCATGCCTCAACATTTTCATCATCAAACCATTTGTGTTTCTCAACACATGTCAAAACATCTTCAATAGAATGACTCATCATTCCAAGGTTTTCATAATCATTTTCACCAAGTATTCCCATCTAAAGTGACCAAGTTTTATGCTTAGCACTAGCCACTAAGGTTAAGAGTGTTCACTAATGAGGGATGGTAATCTCAATCTCATGCCATAGAATGACATCTAGTATAATCCTAGTTTTATACTCTTTATGCTATCTATACTACTTCTCGAAATCCTCACCAAGCATTACTAAAAGTAAAGAACTTTGGTAACGTAAAAGAGTAAAACTTGCAAGTAAAACTTACGATGGGTATAAATCAAAGTATATAACCAAAGCATGCCTAATGCATCTTGCTTAGGTTAACTTGCTTCTAGTGATGGCTTGCAAGTATTATCTTTCCAATAATATCTTGCCTTGATTGGTGCATTGATTGAAGTTCTCTTGGTCTTCTTCGGGGTAGAACTCCTCCTCCTCGTAGACTTGGTTGGTACCATCGTCTATAAATAAATACGGGGTACACAATCACCAAACATAACTTAACTAAGTATATTTAGCATACTAAGACTCACACTTGATGATCTAGCATCATCACAATTATCACATGAATTAAGGAACTAGTTTTATTTAGTTTATTTGAGAAAAGTAATTTCTACTCATTGAAATTAATTAAGATTTAATATTCTCCACTTCAAATATGGAATCATGTGGACACATGTCATCACCACATATTCTAATACATGGTAATGTGATTTAAAGGGTTGATCACATTTTATAAAGTTTAAGATTATTATTTAATAGATTTAAAGTGACTAGAAATGTCCTAATAGCGTTCTTTTGGTACTAGTCCAATGTCATTGCATGCAAACCTAAATATTATTACATATTTAGATAGGTATCATCATATGTGATTTTTGAGAGTTGGAATCAACTCAAAAGCTATTATGGTTGATTTTTGAAAAATGTTTGAAGTTGCAACAGTCTCTGTCTTGTTATTTTTACTAAAGATTATCTCTAACTCCAAATGATTTAAATCCAACGGGCTTGGATAGATATTTTATTCACCTTTCTAGCAAAATTTGAATTATGCAATTTGGTTAAGTGAAACTCTCTGAACTGATTTTTGAATAAGTGGACAGAATAGGATTTAAACTAAAAATGGAAAATCCTTATTTGAATTTCCAGGCCTAGGCGGGAATGTTAAACAGGTCGGCCCAACTGCAGAGCGCAGCACGGCACGCGGCTGACAGAGGGGGTCCACTGGTCAGCGAGACTAACTAAACGAAACGGTATCTTTCAACTAGAGCCCTATGATCTAAATCTAATCCAACGGCTAAGGGTCGTCGTCGACGACGAACAGCTCCGGTGACGAGCTAAACCTAACAGCTCCGGCGACGGCGCCCTTCTCCTCCAGCAGTGGCGGACTCCGGGGAAATTCCGGCACGGTGGTGCTCGCGTTGCTCCGGGAAGAGGTGGGGAAGGCTCAGTGGTGAGTGGGGAGTCGAATGGTGTGAGGAATGGAAGCTGGGGTGGCCTCCTTTTATAGCTCGATGAGGGGACAGAATGGTGCAGGCTGGCGTCTCCGGCGAGGGTGGCACAGAGAGCTAAAGGCATGGGCGAGGGGGTAGGACGGTGCGGTGCTCCCTGGCGGTTCTCACGGACTTAATGGCGCGGAGTGGGGCGGCTGGGTTTGGTCTGGCATGTGTGGCGCTCTAAGCGGAGGCCGTGGTGTTTGCGATGGCCTGCGGCTGCTGCGGGTCAAGCGGCGGCGAACGGGGGTGTCTGCCGGGGTGCTGCGATCATGGCGGGTATGTGCACGCGAGGGGAGGTCAAGGCGCGGCGCGTGCGAGATGGTCGAGCGCGGCGCACTGGCACGCTCTGGACACGGCGCAGAGAGGCGGTGCACGGCAGTGCTAGTGTGGTCCATAGCTCGGCTGTGCTCGTGGGCTGGACAGGGGGTGGCGGTAGGGTGCGGCGACGCTAGTGGACATGTTGGTTGGGCGTGGGGTGGTCTGGTATGAGCTGGCCGTGGTCAGCCGGCAATGACCACTTTCGGGCGGCGCTCCGCTGTGCCAGCAGCGAAGGGGGGAGCTAGTCTGGGGCTAGATTAGGCTTAGAGGGAACAAGGGAGTAACTAGGGAGCAAATGGGTCGATGATCACTGTATAAAATAGTGAAGCTAGTCTAGTGTTTATTCTGTGCCTGCCAAATGTTTGATGAAATGTCCGCATGAAATTTATTTTTGAAATTTTGATTCAAACTTTTTGAGTGAACTTGACTTAAGCTTGAGAGACTAGGTTTGCTTCGGATTGTCAAGGTGAACTGATTTGGTGGGTTTTTGAAAAAGTGTGATCTTCACAGATGAATTGGATTCAATTTTCAAATGTCCTTTAAATTGATTTGCTAGATGTTTTTGTAAGTTTGTAAAATGGGCCTTGATACATCTTTACTTGGTCTAGCAAGCGGTGAAAAGAGATAGAAATATTTCCGTTAGAAATTCTCCTCTAGGAACACTTAAAGTGGCCTAGTGGTTTAAAATGGTCAAAATGACCATTTGCATTATTTAATCTTATTTGATTTCTTTCTCTTTGGAATTTGTTTGTCTAGATGATGTGGCATTCACCTTTAAACCATTTCACAATATTTAAAACAATCAAGCATGGCATTTTCAATCAATTCTATACTAATGCAACACACATATGCATTCATATTCATTATCTTAATAAAAGTTTTTGTTAACCCTAATTTGGGTGATTAGGAACTTGATAACCTTGATTAAAGTTTTGGGGTGTTACAGATCGGGTGAGAGGCAGAGGACGGGGTTGGTGGGTTCCGCGAGAGAGAGAGGAGGGTGGGACCCGCATGCGCGGATGCGTCGGTAAGAGAGACGTGCGGTGGCGGTTTTCTCAAGGGGTGTGGGGTGGTAGTGTGCGGTGCACCTGGGTGTGGTGTGCTGCGCGCGGGTGCGTGTAGGTGCATGCTGCTGCGTGTGTTAGCGGCAGGGAGTGGCGGTGGCTAGGGTAGGGAGTGGGTGGTGTTGTCTGCTAGCTAGGTTTAGTCTAGTCTGGTTAGGGTTTGGCTATAACGGGTCTGGGCTAGGCCGACCGGGGTGGTAGGCAGCCTGGCCAGCTGGGCAGCCTCTCTCGGGGTTTTATAAAATGTTTTTATTTATTAATTTTATTTTAATTAAAAAATTTAAATATTTTATAGCCAAAACAAATTATCCGGGAGGCCGGGCTTATCATTTGAAATAAAGAAGGGGTGTTTAGAAAACAAAGGTGGGCTTTTAGAAAATAGTTTTTGACAAAAGATGCATGATGACATGACGATGCTCAATTGCAATGTGACAGATGACATGAGTATGCTATTATGATGATGGACAAAGTTAAAACAACAAGCGATTTTCTAGTAGTGGTTTTATCGGGGTGCTACAATTCGACACCACTAACAATGGATCTCGCCCTCGAGATCCGCCTCATGGTACGGGAAAGAAGAACGACGATCTGAATCTTCTTGCTTCATGTAGATCTTCATGACTCTACTAACAAAGGTTCTGCTCCAACTTGAAATCAACAACACCACCAACAAAGGTCGTTGCTCACGTTCGTGGAGGGAAAACTCCGAATAACAAAGGATGAAGGTAAAGGTATAAAAGGTAAGGCCACCCATAACTTTGATAAAAGGAGAGAGAAGGTACAATCTAATCCACTGCAATGTACAAGAGCGAATAGAATGAGTAGTCGGCATGGGGGCCGATCCATCACGCACCCAAACTATTCTCCGCACATGAAGTAGAAAAATCGTACAACCCATTCTCGGAATTCAGACTGAAGATCTCGAGAAGCAATGTGCGGAGAACAAAGGAGTGATGCAGGCTCTTCGTCGGACCTGTCACAGAAGATGTCGGTGCGCTGGAAACGTTGGAAGATACAAAGAAAATCGTATGAAAAGACACTATGATTAGGTTCTGCGATTGTTCCATTGGCATGAACAACACATGTTCAAGGTATACTCTAAGTTCACCAATGCTCATCCTTCTCATAATGTTTTTCAACGATACGGATATCCGTCAAGGTGCAGATATAGATAAAGAGTTCAAGGACCAAAGATTGGATAAAGGGTACAACAGACGAGATGCAGATTAGATGATTATAGCACCACCGTTATAAAAGGAAGGAAGGAAAACCCTAAAGGTACGATGGAAACCCAACCACGAGAAATCCTGGACTCGAAGAAAAGATAAGAGTAGATTCAAAACACGCGAAGGTAAGAGGAGAATAGCATAGAGGTAAGGAGTAAAAACAGAACTAATCAGATCTAAACAACCGATTTTTGCAAAATAGTTTTGGACACTCTACATCGGCCGTTAGCTAGGTTATCCTACAGGCAGGACCAGTGGGGTATCGCAACTGCTGAGCTTTGATACCACTTTGTAACACCCTCGAATCGGCCCTATGCAAGTTTTAGCGTCTCCCGCCAAACCCGCATAGAAACGATTCAAAGATGCCCACCAGGCACTTGCGTGCGGGTGGAAACAAAGTAATATCATTACACATTAGTTCACGATGGAACCCACAGAACATATATATACAACAACGACTCCATGAGTCAAGAATACAGATATATAATACAAAGATCCAAATCACCATGAAAACGATACAACATCCGAGTACAAATAAGAGGCAAATGGGGCTAAGAGCCCTGAAGAATAACCAATGGCGTCCATAACCCTGCCTAGGCCAAGCCGGAAGGGTAACCCTGCTAACGACGTCGAACTTATACATGTTAAACAAAAGGGGTGCTGACAAAGGGCAAAGGAAAAAAGGGAGCGGTCAGTACTGAGGCCAGTACACGGCGAGTCTAGAATTCGGCGGCTCTCGCCTACATAGGTATGGTTGACTGAAGCGGCAGCGCAACATGCACTAAACAATCTATAGAGACTCGATTCAACTATCGGCTATTAGAGAGGGATAAGAAAGACCTATTTGGATCCAACCTGATAGTAACACCAAAACATACACATCCTGGTATTTCCCCCTCGAGACCAAACGAGGAAGTCAAACCGAGGAACTCGCACAGTTGGCAGTTTTGTTCATTCCATTATAGTTGAAGCACTTACTAGTCAGATATAGATAGCATGAGTCATCCTGATATCATAAGCAGAGGGCAGTTTTAGTTAACCATTCTGTTGTAGTTACAATATTTACTAATCAGATACCATTAGCAGGAGACATCCCAAATCCAGGAGTTGTTGGCACTTTTATTTACTCATTCCATTATAGTGTAGCTGATTACTAGTCATTCCATAGTCAAATTTATAGCACTACTTTAGTTATAGTTGTCTATGATCGAGATATTGTGCTCCAAGTTGTCCATAACCGTGGACACGGCTTTCAGAAAGTTTTACCCTGCAGGGGTGCACAAATAGCAACACACACACGATCAACCTCGGGAAGAACCAAATAAAACGCAACAAGGCCTCACGACAAAGCATTCACAGGATTCATAAATCATTTCAAGGGGCCATCCCATTAAGCTACCCGCAACGAAGTTGGCCGGCTCCGAGACGGACCCAAGGTTTGTGCCAATGGCTATAAATGACTGGGAACCCAAAAGTATGACTGGGCTTGTCGATACCGTGAAAACATTCCACAATTCCTAAACAGTACAGGTGCTCCACGCACAATCATAAATAAAGCAGTAAAGCATGACATAAGTACAGGATAGTAATAAAGCCCTAAACTAGTTTGTGGCCCCAAGAAATAAAGTGTGAATCAAGCTTAGGCAAAGGGGGATTCATAGAGTCTCCCGTATGTGGATAGTGCGAATAGTCAAGGAACATGTATCATGTACTCGGGGCCTACGGGACACAAGTGAGCGTGGAAGAACCAAATATTAGCTATCGCCCACCGGTGCCTCTACATTAGTTATATCTATTCCCATCATTTTAATATCAAGTTGTAATTAAAGTCATGATCATCTCCACCATTAAACATGTGCCAACCTTCCAACAACTGTGGAACGACAACGACGTGAAACAGCACCTGAGCAAGCAACTACGACTCGCGATGCCAACTATCTATCAAACAATAGGCAATAGGGTGTGTCCAAGGCAATATAGAGGCTATAGGGAATATAAATGATGCACGAAAACTAAAGCATCTCAACAAGGATAGCAATAGAGCACTAGGAGCAAGTAAAGACAATAAACGCAAAATAGGTAGAAAGGGGAGATTACTCGCCTGAGAGGCATTGCCGAAGATTCATTATGCGAAGGACTTGTCGGTACTCGTATCAACTCAACGGCCTATTCCGTGAAGAAGCAAAGCACTAAAAGAAAACACCAAATGCACTATTTAATACTACGGTAGAAGAATCAGCATGTTCATGATATGATGCATGACATGGCAAAGATACGATGCAATTAGGCAATATTAAGCAGAACCGGGGTCCCGACAATTAATTAGATGGTTCATGTTGTTTAGTTACCCCGCAGTTTAAATGTTGTATGAACAAGGAAAAACATGGCATCGGTTCGCTACACAATTTAAATAGAGGCGTTAATAGATAGGAATAACTCGCATATGAGTTCTATATTTAATTATGAGGTGAATCGGCAAAGTACCTCAAACAAATAAACATGTATGCCAGCATGACAATTTATATGCACAAGATAGATGTCATATTATATTATAAAATAAGGACTCGGATAGAGATCACACATTGGGGGTCCGAATATCTTGGGGTTCCGAGGTTCGACGGGGTTCGGGATCAGCCTTCGGATCTAGGATTGGTCTTCGAGGTCCGCGAGGGCAATCTTGTCATGTGTAGGAGATCTTAGTGTTTCTTGTCGATGATCTTCGTGTCCAGCGGATTTTGTTCTCGTGTGGATGACCTAGGGGTTCCGGCTTCTCGTGTTGGCATCGGTCCAGGGAAGTCTCTGCATCGAAGATCTTGGCAGGCCTTGATCTAGTCGATCGACACGGACATCACTAACAGCAGCTGTTCAACTTGGTCAGGCAACACCGTGACCCAGGATCAAAACATCCATGAGCTGGGACTCGTGAGACACCCGCAGGAGACCCAAAAATAAAAGAGGACATGGCAACAGCTGTCGAGCACAGGAATAGCAGAGCCGACGCCCGGTTGCTTGCTGATAGAGGAGGGTGACGCGCCCGACGACGAGGGCGGACGGGCAGGGCTCAGCGAGGTCGGGGCGCAGGCCACTACTGCGGGGCTCGAGGGTGTGTCATGTACCGTGACTCTGGTGCACTGCCTACGACAACAACAACTACGACAGCGTCATCGAAAACAGGCCCAGGAGCAGCAGACGTTGTCATGCCACGGAGGAGAGAACGGGCTCGGAGGCCCAACCTACTCTACTCTTGACCGGTGTCAACGCGTTGGCACCGATTCCACGGCCACGCCGAGCTCTTCCACACAAACTCATATGCTTTAAGGTGGAGGGGAGTTAGAAAAGTATCTGAACAGTGCAGTAGTTGCTACTAATGACGACGACGACGACGACTTTGACATACTTCAGTGGTGGCAGGATAAAAGGTCAACGTATCTGGTGCTTTCCATATTAGCACGGGATGTGCTATCGGTGCCCGTCTCAACTGTCTCATCGGAGTCTGCTTTCAGTCTTGCTGGAAGAATAATTGATGATAGAAGAACTAGTCTCACTCCAGATATGGTGAAATCACTGATGTCTGTCAAAGATGGAGAACTATCCATAAGAAGAGCCCAGCACACCACCGAGAACCTAGAACTGATAGCCTCGTTCGAAGCTATGCGGTGGACTGAAGACCAAGAAGAAACTTAGTTGTAGGATTTTTTAATCTCTTTGTAATTTTTAATCTGTTCTGTAATTTTCTCTTCTTTTTAGAGCCAGCTGTACTCTTTTCCCTTCCCAGGGATGGAAGGTTTTGATGAGGCAGCTAATAATAAAGGCCATTTTTTATCCCCATACAAACTTGTCTCCATATTGCCCTTGCCCCAATGCCCCTTGGTCTCACTTATTTCCCTTTAAATAGAGCAACCCATCCTCTCACTCTCCACATCACCACCACCACCACTCTCATTCTTCACACCACCCTCTCATTCTCCACACCACCACTCTCATTCTTCACACCACATGGCTGCTGAACCAAATCTCAACCAGTGGAACTTTGGAGCAAATCCACCAAGACTCCAACCACCAAGAAGAATAAGCCGCATTTGGGAGCACTTCGATCAAGATGTGTGTGAGGTAGATGGTGAACAAGTGAATACAGCTAGGTGCAGAAGATGCAGCCGTTTGTTCAGAATGCGTCGTGGAGCTAGAACTGGTCACTTGCATAGGCATGTCTTGTCTCACCAGAGACAAGACGGAGGGAACTAATTAGTCGATGTAATTTTTTCTTTTTCGAGCGGGTTGTACTCTTTTTCTTACTAGGGATGTAAGGTTTTTTAATAAGTCAACATTAATAAAGCTCACTTTTTATCCCATATGAAAATTTGTGTCATTTTACTATTTTTCTGCAATTTTTGGGTATTTTAATATTTTTTCGGACTCAAATCGAAGAAAAATAGAAAAAACAGATGAAACGGGCCACAGCAAGTCCCGCGGGCCTAACGTGCCACGGACCGGCCCGCCAGGCGTCGGGGCCGGGCTCGGGCCGTGAAGCCGGGCACGCGTGCCGGCCCGGCACGGCACGTGAGCTTGCCGGGCCATGGCGGGCTGTGCCAGGCCAGGCCCGTTTAGCGTGTGTCGTGTCTGGGCCGTGCCGGGCCGGCCCGTTGGCCAGGTTTGCTCTTGAGGCCCATGTCCACCAGGGGGCAAGATAGCTCTATGAGGCGTTAAGTAGTCCTTAGCCAGATTGGGGTGGCATGTAATGAGAAAATTGTAACCGGCACGGCTCTGTTCCTCGGATCCCCTTTCTCTCCTCCTCAATCCCATGAATTCTGGAACCCTAGTTCATTT
Organism: Avena sativa; assembly: GCA_916181665.1. NCBI lineage: Eukaryota > Viridiplantae > Streptophyta > Magnoliopsida > Poales > Poaceae > Avena > Avena sativa. The sequence continues at coordinate 359,213,499 of OV702290.1, read as the reverse complement.
GTATCCGAATTGAGTTTAAGAGTAGATCGGGACGTAACAACTGGTATCAGAGCCGGTCCCCATCCACCACAATTTTCTTCCCCACCTCAACCTGGCCGGTCGCTACCCATCCATAATCCTTACTCGTCACGGGAAGGCACTAGCGATGGAAGATCAAGCGAAGCTTCTAGCCGATTTGACTGCAGTAGTCTCATCCATGAATGCCAAGCTGGACGATATCCATCCGGTGATGCTCGATCTCCACACTTGCAAGCCTACCATGGAGAGATATGTTGAGTCTCTAAGAGCTGAAGTGGGCGACTTGCGGTCCCGCGTCATCAGCGTCACCAAGTCAACGGCAACCCCAACCAAGGGCGCGGTGCTGCCGCCCCCGCTCAACTTCTTCGCGGACGCGCCACCCTCTGCATCAGTACCTGCCAAACCGGCGGTGGTCCTCTCCAGCGCGTAGGCGGAGGAGGACGGTGGTGACGACCACGGGCAATCCTGCCTCGTCGACGCATCAAACCTACGGGACCACCACTCTGATGATCCCGGATCATTGGACGGAGCCCCGGCCAAGGGTAAGCATCAAATCCCTTGTCCTGGTTACGATTCGTCCGATTGGGCTCCTAGAGCATGTAGTTCTTCCCGTTTTCCACCACCACCGCGAGTGGATTTTCCTCTTTTTGATGGGGATAATCCCAGTGCTTGGCGTCTCAAATGTGAGGCGTATTTCCAGGTCTGCGCCATGCATCTTGATACGTGGGTCAACTGCGCAGTCATGTACTTCATGGACGACGCATTGTCCTAGCTTCAGGCCACTAAAGCACACATGCATTTTCCTGTTTGGAAGGAATTTGTAGAAACAATTTGTAATCAATTTGGTAGAACTGAATTTCAAATTATCTGAGACAGTTCAATAGACTTCAGCAAACTGGTACGGTGGTAGAGTATGCTAGCAAATTTAACACCCTTATGCATAATCTGAAAGCTCATCATAGCTCTTGGGAGCCAAATTTCTTTGTTACTCATTTCATTGATGGGTTGCAAAAAGACATTAGAGCTTCTGTTGTTTTGCATCGTCCTCTCGATCTGCCTACTGCCGTGGACTTGGCTATTTTGCAGGAAGAGGTACTGGAATCATTCCGTCGGGATGCAAGACAGCTGGGATTCTCGCCCACGCCATGCTATATTCCTCGAACAGCTCTACCTCTCCTAGCTCCACCGCAACCGCGGGGTAATCCACTTCCGGCACCGCGTGGCGATGAACGGCGTGTCAATGAAGCGCCCAAACCAACACCTCAAGAACAAAAAAATTCAGCTCTGCGTGCGTACCGCCGAGCGCGTGGATTATGCTTTACATGTGGTGAACGTTGGGGCAGAGATCACCGCTGCGGGCCGACAGTGCAGCTGCACGTGGTGGAAGAATTGTTAGCCATGGTACAAGCCTCTGATGATCCAGGAATCACAACGGACAATGCAAGAAGTGAAACTGGGAGTGAATTCATGCATATTTATGAAGCAGCCATTGCTGGTGGTCAAGGTGCAACTACCATGCGTTTCCAAGGGAGAGTACAAAACCAAGAAGTGCTGATGCTAGTGGATTCGGGGAGTTCTCACACTTTTATCAGTACAGAATTGGCTGAGCGTCTGAAGCTTTCCCCTCACAGCATATCTCCTCTGCGAGTTAAAGTGGCCAATGGTGGTATGATGCACTGTAAACATGAACTACAGAACGTGGTATGGTGGACACAAGGAGTCAAATTCAGTACCAGTTTCAAGCTCCTTCCTCTAGGTTCTTACGATATCATCTTAGGTTTTGACTGGCTCTCAGCTCATAGTCCAATGAATGTCCATTGGGGCGAGCAAACAATGAACTTCCAGTTGGAGGGTCGCACTGTCTACCTGTCTGGTGCTCAATCTGATCCTACCCAGTGCACACCTGTCTCCGCTAATCAGTTACGTTCGCTGTTACAGAAATCTCAGGTAGCAAGAGTGGTGCATTTGTCCCTGATGCAGCTTGATTCAGTTGCTGCAGACGATGCTTGTCCTGAACCTGTGCAACCACTATTGACTGAATTTAGTGCGTTGTTTGAAGAACCACACGGCTTACCACCATCTCGTCAATTTGACCACGCCATTCCGCTGATGCCGGGAGCTAAACCTGTGAATTTGCGACCATACAGATTCAATCCAGCTCAGAAAGATGAAGTGGAGAAACAGATAGCACAGATGCTTGCGCAGGGCATTATTAAACTCAGAGTAGTCCTTACTCCTCTCCTGTTATCTTGGTATTGAAGAAGGACCTGACATGGCAGTTTTGTGTTGACTTTCGTCAACTGAATGCTATCACGGTCAAGAACCGTTACCCCCTGCCGGTCATTGATGAACTTCTTGATGAGTTAACAGGATCATGTTGGTTCACGAGCTTGGACCTGCGTGCTGGGTACCACCAGATCAGGATGCGTCCTGAAGATGAGCATAAGACGGCCTTCAAGACGCATCAAGGGCATTATGAGTTCCGTGTCATGGCATATGGCTTAATCGGTGCACCAGCGGCCTTTCAAGGGCTGATGAACACGATCCTGCAACCGTTGTTGCGCCGCGGCGTACTTGTCTTCATCGACGACATCTTGGTGTACAGTAATAATCTAGAAGACCATCTACACATTCTGAAAAAGGTGTTCCAGATGTTGGCTACCCATCAGCTGAAGATCAAGCGCAGTAAGTGCAAATTCCTTCAGCCCAAATTTATCTACCTAGGGCATGAGATCAGCAAGAACGGAGTGTGCACTGACCAGAAAAATATTGCCGCGGTTAACAAGTGGCCTACTCCAGCCAACCTCAAGGAAGTGAGGGGTTTCCTCGGGCTCGTCGGCTACTACCGGAAGTTCGTCAAGAACTTCGGAATTATTAGCAGGCCACTCACTGATCTGCTTAAGAAAGCCAATGTGTTTAGATGGACGGAGCTAGAGAATGAGTCCTTTCGTGCTCTCAAAGAGGCACTGATCTCGGCACCGGTATTGGCTCTGCCAGATTTCTCCCGCACCTTTGAGATAGAGACAGATGCCTCAGACCGCAGAATTGGGGCAGTGCTCTTGCAGAACAAGCACCCTCTATCTTTTCTAAGCAAGGCTCTGGGTCCACGAACCAGTATGTTATCCACTTACAAAAAGGAGGCTTTTGATATCATCATGGCAGTGGATTACTGGAGACCATATCTACAACCAGCTGAGTTTGGTGTGCACACTGATCAAAAAAGCTTGATCCATCTCGAGGATCAGCGAATATCCACTCCTTGGCAGCAAAAGGTAATGGTCAAGCTGCTGGGACTCCGCTACAGAGTGGTATGCAAACGTGGACCAGATAATCGTGCAGCTGATGCTCTGTCACGTTGCCCTGAACCTGCATTGGGGGAGCTTGCAGCTGTCTCAGTGTGTTTGCCGACCTGGCTACAAGAGGTACAATTGGGGTACCATGCTGACTCTCAGGCGCAGAAAATGTTGGCGCAATTCAATTCTAACAAGGAATAAGCCCCTAAAGGATACACTCTGCAAGATGGTGTCATAAAAATTAATGGGCGAATCTGGGTAGGCAACAACCCATCCCTACAACACAAAATCATCTTAGCCTTGCATGTGAGTGCTATCGGGGGCCATTCTGGTTTCGGTGTCACCTATTGCCGCCTTCGCACTTTGTTCGCGTGGCCCAGACTCAAGGATCAGGTGCGTAAATTCGTGGACGCGTGCTCCATCTGTAAGCAAGCTAAGCTAGAGTGTTGTCGTTACCCGGGACTACTGGAACCACTCCGTGTACCTCCTCATGTGTGGCACACGGTGACGATGGACTTCGTCGAAGGATTGCCTCGATCATCTGGATTCAATTGTATTCTCGTGGTGGTGGACAAGCTCTCGAGGTATGCTCATTTTCTGCCCTTCGTGCATCCCTTCACGGCATACCAGGTGGCACAAACCTACGTCTCCAACATATACAAACTGCACGGCCTGCCAGCTGCTATAGTATCTGATCGAGATAAGATATTTACCTCTGCATTGTGGAAAGAGTTGTTCCGTCTCTCACACACCCAGTTGCGGATGAGCTCTGCTTACCATCCGCAGACGGATGGCCAAACAGAGCGCATCAACCAGTGTTTGGAGACATTCTTGCGCTGTTTTGCTCATGCATGTCCAACAAAATGGCAGTCGTGGCTGCACCTAGCGGAGTTCTGGTACAACACATCTCCTCATGCGACTCTGGATAAGACGCCTTTCGAAGTACTCTACGGCCATAGTCCCCGCCATTTCGGTATTATTGATCCAGCAGACTGTGATGTTCCGGAGTGAGCTGAATGGTTGCAGGACAGACAAGATACTATGGCACTACTTCAACAACATCTGCTTCGTGCTCAGCAACAAATGAAGGCCATAACTGACAAGAAACGCATTGATCTTGTGTTCGCCGTTGATGACTGGGTGTACCTGAAGCTCCAGCCATACATCCAGCGTTAGCTGGCCACAGGCGCTAACCCAAAGCTCGGCTTTCGTTATTTTGGACCCTTTCAGGTACTCCAGCGCGTGGGTGGTACGTCTTACAAGCTCGCCTAGCTGGAATCATGTCAAATTCACCCGGTGATCCAGCAACTGCGTCGAGCTATCCCGCCCTAGACGGAAGTGCTGAAAGACCTACCTGCACCTATAATGCCCAGGCCAGAGCCAATAGCTGTGCTGGAGACACGCTTGTACCAGCGCGGTGGAGAGCAGCTACCGCAGATTCTGGTGCAATGGAGCGGGCAGCCTACAACTCTTGCAACATGGGAGGACCAGGCGGAGCTGCTTCACCGATTTCCGGAGGCTCCAGCTTGGGGACAAGCTGTTTCTCAACCGGGAGGAGTGTCACGTACCGTGACTTTGGTGCGCTGCCTACGACAACAACAACTATGGCAGCGTCATCGAAAACAGGCCTAGGAGCAGCAGACGTTGTCATGCCACGGAGGGAAGAACAGGCTCGGAGGCCAGACCTACGCTACTCTTGAGGCCCATGTCCACCAGGGGCAAGATAGCTCTGTGAGGCGTTAAGTAGTCCTTAGCCGGATTGGGGTGGCATGTAATGAGAAAATTGTAATCGGCACGGCTCTGTTCCTCGGATCCCCTTTCTCTCCTCCTCGATCCCCTGAATTCTAGAACCCTAGTTCATCTGTATCCGAATTGAGTTTAAGAGTAGATCAGGAACGTAACAGGGTGGTGGAGCGCACAGGGCTAGAGGACGGGACGGCTGGCAGCAGGGAGCCATGACGTCGGTCGGTGGGCGCAGAGGGAGGCGAGCGAGCGAGGCTGGGGGAAGCGCCCGGAGACCCCAAACGGGGCGGTGGTGGCAGCGGCTAGCGGCGGCGAGGAACCACAGCCTGCCAGACAGAGGCGCCGCGGCGGGCGCGACCGTGGCGTCGACAGGGTTGCGGGGTCGTCGATGAGCCGTCCTTGGCAGTGGTGGCGAGGATCTGTGCGGAGAGGCGAGCGGAGCATACGGGCGAGCTCGAGAGGTGGCGACGGAGGCCGGAGAGACGAGGCGCACGCTACTCGGCACGGGAGGCGGTGTAGAAGAATTGCCGGCGGCGAGGCGGTGGAGCGTGCCGCTGTGGGGGAAGGAGAGGAGTGTCGGGGGTTGGTGGGATTGGGTGAGAGGCAGAGGACGGGGTTGGGGTTGGTGGGTTTCGCACGCGCGAGAGAGGAGGGTGGGACCCGCGTGCGCGGACGTGTCGGTAAGAGAGACGTGCGGTGGCGGTTTTCTCGCAGGGTGTGGGGTGGTAGCATGCGGTGCACCTGGGTGTGGTGTGCTGCGCGCGGGTGCGTGTAGGTGCACGCTGTTGCGTGTGTTAGCGGCAGGGAGTGGCGACGGCTAGGGTAGGGAGTGTGTGGTGATGTCTGCTAGCTAGGTTTAGTCTAGTCTGGTTAGGGTTTGGCTAGAACGGGTCTGGGCTAGGCCGACCGAGGTGGTAGGTAGCCTGGCTAGCTGGGCCTTTGGGCTTGGCTGGCTGGGCGGCCTCTCCCAGGGTTTTATAAACATGTTTTTATTTATTAATTTTATTTTAATTAAATTTTGTAAATAGTTTGTAGACAAAACAAATTATCCGGGAGGTCGGGCTTATCGTTTGAAATAAAGAAGGGGTGTTTAAAAAACAAAGGTGGACTTTTAGAAAATAGTTTTTGACAAAAGATGCATGATGACATGACGATGCTCAATTGCAATGTGGCAGATGACATGAGTATGCTATCATGATGATGCACAAAGTTAAAACAACAAGCGATTTTCTAGTAGTGGTTTTATCGGGTGCTACAGTTGTCCTTCTCAAGAATTATACGCAACTCAAAACTAGAAATTTGAATGGCGCTAGTAGGTGCCATCTACAAAAGAAAGATGCAAAACACTTAAGGCGATGTATCTATAACAGGAGAAGGTGGATTAAACTCTTTAATCATGCACACTCCCATTGAGACTAATATCCCTCCGATAGTTTCAATGATTTCGGATCTCAGTCAGTTATCCGACTAGTGAGCCTTTGCGTCACTGTAAGTCGGGGAACCTTCTGAGTAGGTGATACCTTCAATCCGGATTCACGGATGTAGTATAATAGCTTTTCCCTAGAAGATCTAGGTTTAATCGAACCTCAGAAAGCAATGCTAAAAGGACATAAAAAGGACACGTCTACAAGACTTTGTTTGTTCATTTTAACTTAGTTTATGGACCAATCTAGTTTAATTTATAATGGGTTGAATCAATGGATGGAGATAGGCCAGGGTTGAAGATCCACCTGTAGCTGCACATCATATGAATAAAAGATAATAATAAGCATAGTCATGTATAATGTTTGAACGAAGATAATCTCTTGTGGGCAACACCATCCTAATATTCTGGACACCCCTTGATGCAGCGGGCATAGCAATAGACTTTTAATCTAACTGAGTGTACACCGAAGCCACGGGTTACAAATGATTATTAAGTGTAAAACACGGATCAAAGCTTTAAGTAGTGATGTTGTTATGATCCCGAATGAGCCGCTAAGCAAATACCGTACTACCTTTTTTTCCACTGAGGTTCCTATGAGATCGCCGCTAGCCAAGTATCTTACCTCAATCCTTTATCAATCTGTGGGATCTTGGGTACCTACAAGTCTACAGATCGAGACAAGAGATGAACAAACAAAAGATACAAATCACAATCTCAAACAAAATACAATTCTCCCATGATCTAGATGCACATAATTGCTGTGAGGTTTCTCCCCAACCCGCAGCCTGTGAGGATTACTCGTTTATAACAAATAGATCGGAGATACAAAACATCATGCAAATACTTAGATTGAAATCACATATTCTTATAATGGTCGCCAAATCACAAGGAGATCTAAAGTACAAAGCAATGGCTATGGCTAGTGGATGGATGGATGGTGGAAGAGATGAACAATGGTGTGGATCCCCTTTGGTGGTGTTGTGATGCAATCTAAGAATGGTGGCCCTCTGGCCGACGGCTAGAGCCTCAAAATATATAAGCATCTTCACAAAAGTATTTTGACGAGACGAAACCCTCGCCACCTGGTACGAGCGGGCGGTACGGGCGGACCGCACCCATACCAGTGGTCGTTAAGCTCGTAGACGCCCTGGAACGCTTCTCCAATTACTTGGCCATGTGTACTTCCTCAAAATCCTTCATTATGACTCCTTATTTTGCTTTAAAAGCCGTGATTTCCCGCACAACATAAATCAAAAAAGGTATTTGCATATCTTTGCAATTATTAGTCATTAGTGGCAAGAGTTGAGAGTTTATTTGGAAATTGCTTTACCAAAAACAATGTTTAAACGTAGTGGAAGATGGAAACATCTGAGCCATCAACTTTCCCAAAGCTCAAACCTTGATCGTCCTTGAGCAAGAAGAATCAAAAGAACTATAAGGAATTCAGTGTTTAAACTTGAAACAATGAGAATAATAGTTCACTTACAGTCGGTAGTCGTATGTGTTCAAGACTTCATTCATTTGCGAAGCTTATCAAATTTAGAGAGATGACAAGAATACTATACAAGCTTCGGTAAGTCAAGATAATCAAAGTAAAGTTTAATATAAGTATAAGTAACTAGAAGTGTAGCAATCAATCCAATTCCTCTAATTAACTCTGAGCTTGCAAAGGAACACTAGGATGTTTAAAATAACATAATTGAGTAAGAGAGTTTCATGTCCTAAGTAGTATAACAATGAAGTGTCTTATTTACACCCACATCAGTAAATCAAGTCTATCCAAAACACCTCTAATCCAATCATTGTTATTCAAGAAAAATCCGTAAAGTAGTAATGAGACCATGCCAAGGACTTGTTATGTGGATCCTCGTAGATATCATTTTTCTTTCTTTTATTTTTCAAGGATCGCTGATTATTTCTTTTGCAAGTGTTTGCACAACCTTTGAGAGTACCAATACTTTTGCCCATATATTGACATGGATGCCACTCATGTCATCAACTCATAGCCAAAATTCTGGGTTATACCATAGATCGTTCAAAAGCTAGCGCAGTTGTTGGCATCCCAAAGATGTGCATTAGAGACATAGAACAAAGTTGTCTCCCTTCTTTCTCTTTTTTTGATACATAAGGTTAGCTTTGGCATGCATCACAATTACCACTAGACATTATTTCAATCAAACAACTCCTTTCATGAGTGTCGTTAAGACTATCAAAATATCTATGGGGTTAAGTATCATCAAGGGTATACTCTCAAGACAATCATTCATCAAACAAGTCATAAATTTTAGATTTTTTCTTATTGTACTTGTTTGGCAATATTATTTCCAAGGCAAGACTCGGTTAACTAAAAGAACTAGAGCAAGAGATTCAACAACTAACCATCATACTAATAAAAAGCCTTACTCCAACCATATTAAATTACTTCCCACTAGCATGTCATCTTAGCAAATCAACCAACTAAGATAAACAACTCAAACTTCATAAATGGGAAACATAGGACCTACCTCTCATAAGTGACTTCATGATCCTCTTCCTTATAGGGATATGTTCCTTCAAAAGTCAAACACGATTACTCTCATAATGATATTAAAGCAAAGAGGAAAAGTGTGAATCCACATTTACGAAAAGGGGAAAAATGGAAAAATCTTTTTGTATTTTCGAAAAATGGAAAAATAGGTATTAAAGAAAAAAAAGAACTTGCGACCAAGCAAGGGTTTTTAAGAAAATAAAAAAGACGAAAAACAAATGAAAAACAAAAACAAACTAAAAACGAAAGCAAACTAAAAAAGCAAAGTGTTGGAACAAGCCAACATGAGTGTTTCAAAGCTCCCAAGGAGCTGGAGTACAACCTCGTTATTACACAAATAAATTTGCCGGGGAAACACATCCCCAAGATCAGGCTTTTGCAAGCCCTTTTGTTGCTCATTGTGGTGGCGGTGGATAATCTCCCATGTTCCATTGGCAGCTCCAATCATGGAACTGGGTGGTGAGGCTTGCCGTAGCATCTCGAAGGTTGATGGAGAGGTTGTTCATGTTTTGAATATTCCCTCCGAGTGCGTAGATGTATTCATAGGTGGTGTAGTAGTTTGGTGGCTGCTTATCTTGTTCGGGTCCTCCTTGTTCTACTTCTTCATCTTCTCCTCCTTCCATGGGTATTTCTTGTTGGCGTAGATTAGCTTCAACCTGCGCGTCAAAACACAAACGTCCATCCTCGATAGAGAATAAACTGTTAGGCAAAGGAGTTGGAATCAAGTGATCCGCTCTAGGTATATCAAAGAAATATCTACCATGAGTTTTAGAAACCATACCACATGCTCTTAGAGTAGAGTGACCGAGATGGTGACTTCCTGTCAACGGTTGGATGTTACCTAGGTTGATGCAAAGTGCGTATGCAAGAACAGTCACAACTCCTCCTCCACATATGGGTCCTCGAGATTGAAGAGCCTGATGCATAAGGTAAAACACGAGAAGAGCGTCCAAATTTGGTATTAAGTTACAATTAATAATAGCAGCTTTTGCGAGGATCAACATGTCCTCCTCATTAATTCTAGTAAACTCACCACGTGCCTGCGGAGTGTTCGCAATCACATAGAATAAATATTGAATAGCAGGGTGATCAATTTGGTTCCCCTTGGGTATGTTTCCACGAATTCTTATCAAATTAAAGTACTGTGAAGGGGAATGATCTAAAACAAAAGTAGTTGTGCATATATCGGTAGTGTTGTTGGCAAACCCAAAGCATTGAGCCTATTGGCTAAGTGTTAAGGTGTACTCACAGTTCATAAGGCAGAACTTGATGTGATCAACTCCGGGCCTTTGTTCCTCGGTACAACCGTAAGGATCAACCGTTTGTGTCATGGTGTTGAAGAACTCAAGCGTCAAGCGACGATACGTGACAACATCCTAAAAGACAAAATCATACAAACCAACATTGTTGCAAAGTAAATTGAAATCGGCACGAATGCCAAGTTGGTTCAGGATATAAGGGCACACCCACTTGGTGGACTTGATTTCTCGGAGCTTGAGACGATTGAAACGGTTCAGCTGAAACTCCTCGGTGAACTCGATGCCAAGTGACTCAGGGGTCAACGTCTCAACGGGTGGTGCAGAGCATTCCGCAGCCATCTCATGTATACGTCTCCTCGTGGTCATCTAAAAAAATAAGACCAAGTAAATAAAGATTGCTAATGATTTTTTTGGTCCAATAGAAACATAGCATAAGTGATTCCCTACACTAACTACAAAATCTCTAAAAACAATACTAAGCATGCTCAATATCAAGATTGAATCAAGAACAAGACCTAAGTCTAGATTGATAATGATGAAAGATTGAGTGAAGATTTTACAAAAATAAGTTGAGGATCGTAGGAAAATCATACCTTAGATTGAATGAGTGCGAGGAATCGAAGAAAGATTAGGTAAATTTGAAGATCCAATGGAGGTGGTTTGGAGTTTGGGGGAAGAAAAGGAGAAAGATTGATTTTGGAGATTTTTAGGTTACCTTGTTGGGCTAAATATGGCAGCCATATACGTGGTACGGGCGGGCGGTACGGCCGAATCCCGCCCATACCGGGTGACTTACCTTGGGGGCAACGACTACTCCCAGGCTGTGCACTTGGTACGGGTGCGCGGTACGATCGCGCGCCCATATGGCTGGTCATTATTGGTTCAGTATCTTTGCTTGAAATTTGATGTTTGCTCGAGGGTACGGTACGGGCGCGCGGTACGGGCGCATCCAGCCATACCAGTGGTCATTATCGACACTGATACATGCGGCAAAAATCAGAATTTATATCTTCCTTCGGCTCGATGTGGTACGGGCGCATGTTACGGTCCCTTCTGGTCATACCAGTGGACGTTAAGAACACTGTGATCTACAGAACTCAAAAGTTTTGATTAGAAGCTCCGTGTGCCTTTGTACATCTTATTAAAGGACAAAATAACAGCAAATATACTAAGTAAAGATCCAACAATACTTCTTAGGCCATGTGTTAGTAAAATAAAATATAGAGGATTACCTTATTTCTTCTCCTCTCTCCAAAGGTCTTCTTGAACACTCTTTATTAAAAATAAAAATAAAACTAACACAACAAAAACTAATACATAAAGAAGAATTTATTTCACATGGGTTGCCTCCCATGAAGCGCTTCTAGTTAAGGTCAATTAGAGAAGTGGAACACCCACTCTGAAAAAGTTGGCTTTTAAAGTAATTACAACATCATCATCATCATCATCATCATTAGGCTTGGCCTTCTTTTTCCTAGGGAAGTGGACTATAAAAGGATCTCTAGATGGTAGCCCTATTCTCATATTCTCTTCATGTAAATTAATCAAAGCCTTAATAGTTCTTAGGAATGGCTTACTTAGAATTATAGGTACTATGGGATCTTCAGGCATGTCCATAATAACAAGATCAGTAAGTGCAGGACTACCTTTAATTTCAACAACTATATTTTCTTTAATCCCAACATCTTGTTTATAAGTTGAATCATCTAGATGGAGTCTCAATTCAGTTGTAACAAATGGCCCCAAGTTTAATTTGTTGAATAAGCTTTTGGAAATTGTTGAGACACTCACACCAAGATCACAAAGTGCGGATATCTCATTGACTCTCAACTTAATTTTAATAGTGGGCTCAAATATATCATCTAGATTAGCTGAAAGCTTATGAGCTAGTCTTTTATACTCCATCTCTAAATCGCGAACTTTAGATGCTACTTATTGTATAAATTGTTGGTACATAGCATCATTACCTTGTTCTATACCTGGATTCTTCACGGTGATCATCTTCAATAGATCTTCCACGGCATATTCCGGTGTTGGCGTGTTGCTATAATCCAGCTCTTCAGGTTTCTCTTCATTGGTTACCACCCTCATCATATTGAGGTCTTCTACCTGATTTGGCTCGGGTTTTCTAGCAAACTTTGCTAGTATGAGAGTTTGGCTCTCAACTACCTTACCTAGCTGAGTCTCCACGGTCTTTGTCCTTTCCTGTAGAGCCTGCACATCATTTTTAATTGCAACGGCCTGGTTAGATAATTTTCCTATACTACTTTCATGGTTCTCCGTGATTTTAATAAGCATATTATTTTTCTCGGTTTGAGCTTGTATAAATGTTCTAACAGTTTGCTCAAACGAGAGATTGCCATGATTTGCTCCATTAGTGTTATCATAATTATTATAAGGAGCTCTGGCAGGATTAGAATGATATTTTTGAACATTGGAAGCATAATTATTTTTCCATGTAGGATTAAAAGGAGTGTGAGCTTTAAAATTGACATCATTAACATTGGTAGTGATAAACTTGGGTATCTTCTTTACCCTTTACTAAGCTAAGCAGCTTGTCTACCTTAGATGTAAGCTCTTCATTATTTACCTCGGTAATTGAACTTACTCTCTTCGAGGTTCTTTCCACATGCCATTGGGCATGGTTATTTTTCATATCATCAAGTAACTTATTTGCAACACTCACTTGCTTTCCCATGATTGTTCCTCCTGCTGCAGTATCTAGCATAGACTTAGACATTGGGTTACGACCATTATAAAACAAATGTAATATAAGCCACTCTTCCATCCCATGACTAGGACAGTTCATTACGGATTATTTCATCCTTTCCCATGCAAGCGCTAGTGGCTCACGATCTTCTTGTCTAAAGCTTGTAATGTTGGATCTTAGCTGCATAGTCTTAGCTGGGAGAAAAACTTTAGTCATAAACAAATTAGTACATTCCTCCCAAGATTTAATAGTGCGCTTTGGTAGAGCTAGCAACCAATCCTTAGCCTTTCCTCTAAGAGAGAAAGGAAATAATCTTAATTAAACAACATTTGGATCTACATCCTTAATATGCATCATGAACCAAATTTCAGTGAAAGTGTTTAAGTGCAAACCCGAATCTTTAGCGGATGAGCCCCCAAATTGGTTTTGTGGAACCAAACTTAAAATTTTAGGCTTTATCTCATATGTTTCCGCATCAACTGTGGGATGAGTGATGGGTGCACGAATAAAATCATCAGTGGGAGTACCATACTCCCCTAATCTCTTTTGAGCCATGACTCTTATATTTTTGGTATTCTTTAAGTAATGAAAATAAATAACAACTAACTATTTTTTTTGGATTTTCAAATAGATAACAAGAAAGTAAACTAATAACAAGAATTAAACTACAAACTAATAATAAAACTAAAAACAAGGTCTATAGTAACCTCACCATGATATTGAAATTGCTTCCCCAGCAACGGCACCGGAATAAGGGTTGATACCTTCGATCCGGATTCACAGATGTAGTATAATAGATTTTCCCTAGAATACCTAGGTTTAATCGAACCTCGGAAAGCAATGCTAAAAGGAAATAAAAAGGACACGTCTACAAGACTTTGTTTGTTCATTTTACCCTAGTTTATCAGACCAATCTAGTTTACTTTATAATGGGTTGAATCAATGGATGGAGATAGGCCAGGGTTGAAGATCCACCTGCAGTTGCACATCATATGGGATAAAATATAATAATAAGCATAGTCATGTATAATATTTGAACTGAGATAATCTCTTGTGGTCAATACATCCTAATACTCTGGAGCCCTCGTGATGCAGCGGGAATAGCAATAGACTTTTAATCCAACCGAGTGCACACCGAAGCCACGGGTTACAAACGATTATTAAGTGTAAAACATAGATCAAAGCTTTAAGTGGTGATGTTGTTATGATCCCGAATGGGGCGCTAAGCGAAGATCGTACTATCCTTTCTCTCACTGAGGTTCCTATGAGATCGCCGCTAGCCAAGTATCTCACCTCAATCCTTTATCAATCTATGGGATCTTGGGTACCTACAAGTCCACAGATCGAGAAAAGAGACAAAGAAACAAAAGATACAAATCTCAATTGCAAACAGAATACAATTCTCCCATGATCTAGATGCACATAATCGCTGCAAGGTTTCTCCCCAACCCGCGGCCTGTGAGGACTACTCACTCATATCAAATAGATCGGAGATAGAAAACATCATACAAATACTTAGATTGAAATCAAATATTCTTACAATGGTTGCCAAATCACAAGGAGATCTAAAGTACAAAGCAATGGCTATGGCTAGTGGATGATGGATGGTGGAAGTGATGAACAATGGTGTGGATCTCCTTTGGTGGTGTTGTGATGTAATCTAAGAATGGCAGCTCTCTGGCCGGCGGCTGGAGCCTCAAAATATATATGTGTCTTCATGAAAGTTGTAGGGTTTAACAAGGCGAAGCCATCGCCACCTGGCACGGGCGGACCTTGCCCGTACTAGTGGTCGTTAAGCGTGTTGACGCCCTGGCATAGCTCCCCAATTACTTGGCCATCTGGACTTCCTCAAAAACCTTCATTATGACTCCTTATTTTGCATTAAAGACCGTGATTTCCTATACAACATAATTTAAAGAGAGGTTTTGCATATCTTTGCAATTATTAGTCATTAGTGGCATGGATTGGGAGTTTCTTGGCAATTGTTTGACCAAAAACAATGTTTAAACATGGTAGAAGATGGAAAATATTGGAGCCATCAGTAGGCAACACCTTGCCAATCAGATCTCTATTTGATTCCGGTTGGATTGTCCGACAACCCTCCTTACCCCAAAGCCCATAACTATTGGCATAGATTTGTCTAGCTCCCAAGTGCCCTGCAGAGAGACTTTGAATCTCTCACACTTTATCGAAGGGAATTGCCAGTGCCCCAACAATATGAGCCCACTAACCAAAATTGTCCGACTTGTAGTGTTGCAGCAAATGGCGGGGTAATCCAACTAGACCTTCTTTGAGGGAAAATAAGCAAATGAAACTGCAAGTCAGAACCTTTCCGTCTCGCACCAGCTAACCTCTAGCTGTAACTTTTGACAGGGTATAGTTGTCCTATTCTTTTTTGAGAAAAATTACAGCAGGAGAGTCTCCTACTGCTCATATATTAAAAAGAAGAGAATATTTACAACAATTTTATAGAGATACCATCATGGGGCCATGGTTCCCTTATTACAACTTAGACTCTCAAACCTGCTATAAAAGATAATATTTGTTCTCTAAGATCAAGCTTCACCCTACAACCAAGTAAATCAGAGTCTGCCGAGAATTGAGCTAACCAGTTGTCCTATTCTTTTCCAATAAGAAAAGTAAGTTTAGTGGTTGATCATGGATGTTAGCCACGTGACCTCCCACTCAGATCTAGACTAGTTTTGACCAACTTCTTGGCCAAGACAAACCAGATATGGCCACTGCCTAAGATCAAATCAGATCAAAAAGCCAAAACGAAAACAGCAAAAAAGATCCAATCTTTCGCACTAGCCCATCTTATGCGCAAGAACTAGGCCAAAAACCTAGAGCCGATGTTCTGATACCACTATTGGGAAACACGTAGAGCTAGGCAGAAAACAAAAACTTTTCTGCTCTAGCAAGGTCTCCGGCAAGCCACCCCAAGATCTGGCCAAGGTCAAAGGCAATATCTTGTACCTCTTGACGCGTAGGTGCGGAAGCTAAGGAAGCGTGCCACGGTGGTGCCGTATGTTCCCCTTGTCTCATCTGGATCTGGTGAACTTCTCGATTCTAGGACCACCTTGTTGTCGGCTTGCTCCTCGTCCTTCTGCCACTAACTTCGCCGCCTAACACCGCCGATTAGCACCACAAATATGGTGCCTCTGCTATCTCACACACGTACAAGGTGGAATAGCAGCAAGTGAGATGCTAGTCTATGTCTTGCTGTCACGGGATAGGAAGGTGGAATTGCCAAGCCTAGCATAACCCTCGGAAGCATCTCTAGACTAGATTCGGTTGTTTTGTCCTCTTCCACCCACCTCCTTTATATAGGCGAGTAGGTGAGGGCACACAACACTTGTGTCCCTCGGTCCTAAACCCTAGCACTAGTCAAAGTGGGTCGAACCCATTGACATGTGTCCATGTCCGAACAAGTCCAACTTGCCGGCTTGTTATAGTCGGATCAACATCCGCCTAGTCCCACTCTCTTAAGTGTGTGATCCCGTAGGCTTATGGTAAGCCTGACACAACTCAGCAATCATTGAGTCACATTAGTAGCTCAGTGAATTTCCGACTTGAGCTGATAATCGGTAGCAGCCTCTAGCAAGACTTGCCGACTCCCGATTTACGCAAGTTCCCTCAATGTGACGATCTGTTCGAGTCACTTTTCCTCATGATATTTGTGATAAACCACAGGGGAGATTTCGTCATCCTAGTGCCGGTTTAACTCTCTTCTTGTTGCAGTGATAACTGATTCCCTCCAACTTCACTAAGTTGGACTACCTCGATCAACACTTGATCGAGTAGCGCATGTCCATTCTTTTGAATCATATCACACGAGTGGTCCTAGAGAATATCTCTCTGAGATGGAGGGTCAAATTTCCATCTTGGCTGATCCACATCATGCAACTTGCTTCGAAGTCGGCCCAAGACCACCCTTATGACTCCCAGTTATGGTGAGTGTTAGATGGAGTCAAAGCCGACTTTTCCACAACTCGGTGCGATCCCCTTAGGTCTAAGGATTCCATTGTGTTAGTCGGAGCGTATGACGGTGTGCTTACGTGCTTCTAACCTTTGGATCGGTCTGGCTATTGTACCTCTTCCAACTAGCCAATGCAAGGCAGATAACATCTCCATGCTCATGACACGTGAAACATTGTCATCTTCCGACTTACAAATTAGTCTTGGCAGTGGGTTTCCCTCCCAACCTCAAACGACTAAGGACAAACTGGCTAGAGCTAGATATAAGCATGTGGTTCCACATCTGCAACAATTTCAATGACACATACAACTATCTCTAAGTCGGATACTGGGTTACAAATACAAGGTGGAATGTGAGCCTCTAGGGCATCATTCCTAACAACTAGAGGGACTAGTCCATGGTGACAGAATTCACTGGGACTAGGTGCCTGCGGTGGGGCACTCAGGTGGCATGTTGTTAGGTGTTCGTGCAAGCTCCTTAGAAGTAGGAGAAATAGAAAAACGAGAGTTCTTCATCAGCGTTAAGATCTTTCATAGAACCTCCAAGTTTATTTTCTAGTTTATAGGTGTTTATGGACCAACGGCATGCGAGATCCGGGGCCTTCCTTAGTGAGCTAGAAAGGAAAGTAGTGGATTCCTATGTCCCAGTTGTTTTCATGGGTGTTTTAACCTCATTACAGGGGTGAGGGACAAGAACAATCGCAACATTGACTGGCCAAGGGTGAACCAGTTCAATGATGTTATCACTAGGATGGTGTAACACCCCAAAAATATTAATCAAGATTATCAAGTTCTAATCACCCAAGTTTAGGGTTAACAAAAAAAATTATTATTAAATCTAATATGAGTGTATTTGTGAATTGCGTTAGTGTATGAATGAGTGCAATTGCCATGTTTGATTGCTACAAATGATAAAGAATGGTTTAAATATGAATACTACATCATCTAGGCCAATTACAAACAAAATCCAAAGAAAGGAAATTCAAATATGAAGCATATGATCAAATGGTCATTTTGACAAAAGTTAACCACTAGACCACTTTGGGTGTCTCTAGTAAAAGATTTCTAATAGAAACTTTCTCAATTATTTTCACCCCTTGCTAGACCAAGTAAAAGTGAACCCAAGCCCACTTTACAAACAAACAAAACCAAATCCCAAATCTATTTAAAGGACAATTCAAAATTGAATCAAGTTCATATGCTAAGATCACCATTTTCCAAAAACCACTCAAATCAATTCACCTTGAATTTTCCAAGCAACCATAGACACTCAATCATGTGACAAACACACTCACCAAAATTTAGCCAAAAATTCAAATCTTGTGCTCATGCGGTCATTTGGTCGAGCACCTGGCAGACATAGTTTAAACCTTGCCTAACTTCTACTGTGTGAGCAGTAATTGATCAACTATTTGTCCCCTCTTCATCCAACTCACTCACCCTAGTGCCCAGCAGCACAGGACACGCTTCCCCCTTTGCTGTTGCGCCAGTACCGTGCCGCCCGATGCTCACCGCGCCGGTCAACCATGGACAACTCGTAGCAGCTAGCACTGCCCTCTCCCACGATGTCCAGGAGACAGGCAACCGTCCACCGCCACCCTCTGTCCACCCCTCGATCGCAGGCAAGCCATGGACCAGCCCCATTAGCCGCGCCCACTTCCATGTCTTCCATGCTGAGAGTGTGCCAGAACGCCGCAGCCGACACGCGCACACACACCGCGCCTCGCACTCTCCGCGCGTGCCCGCACTTGCCATGACCCTAGCTACCTCCCAGACATGCCCGTTCGCCGCCGCGTGGACCATAGCCCCTGTGCACCATCTCGAACGCCACCATTTTTGCCCAGAGCACCGACTGTTCCCGACCGTTCTCGACCGCCCCTTGCCGCACCATCACTCGCACTATGACCGCCCTGAAGCACCGCGTCGAACCCTACTCGCAGCCATGCCAATAGCCCTCTGTATTGCCGTCACCGGCGAGCCCGAGCCATCCCGCTTTGTCCCTCTCGCTGGTGTATAAATAGAGGCCACCACGGCCCTCATTCACCACACCATCCCACTCCCCTCTCTCTCAGACACCTCCCACACCTCTCCCCGAAGCAAGGCGAGCACCCCATTGCCGGAATTTCACCGGAGTCCGCCGCTGTAGAGGAGGAAGGAGCCCGTTGATTGCGACCACCCCAGGAGCCGCTGCAACCACCATTCAACTCGACATCCTCGACAACCTCATTCGCCCCCATCACCGACCTTAGCTGGAGCCGAGGTGAGCCCCCACGTACCCCCACCATCGCCGTAGGGTTCAGTCTCGCCGGAGCTGTGCGACGGAGATGACGATGCTCAGCCGTCGATCGCACTCTAATCGCATAGCCCAGATTGAAACTTACCGCTTCGTGTTAGATGAGTCGCTGATGCGTAGGACCCGCCTGTCAGCAGCCCGCTGCGCCAGTGCTGTGCAGCTGGGCTGGCCCATTTAGTTTCCCGCGCAGAGCCCGTAGATTCAAATAGAATTTTTCCAATTTAGTTAAAACTAGATTCTGTCAGTAGATTCAAAAATCAATTCAAAGAGATTCACTGAAACAAATTGCATGATTCCAATTTTGTTAGAAAGGTATTCAAATTATCTATCCAAGCCCGTTGGATTCAAACCATTTGGAATTATAGATCACCTATACCAAAAATAACAAGACAAAGACTTTTCCGTATTCAAACATTTTTCAAAAATCAACCATAAATGCTTTTGAGTTGATTCCAACTCTCAAAAATCACATTGGACAAGATCTATCTGAATATGTAAAAATATTTAGGTTTACATGCAGCGACATTGTACTAGTAATAAAAGAATGCTATTTAGGCATTTCTAGTCACTTTAATTGTATTAAATAGAAATCTTAAACTTTATAAATATTACCAACACTTTAAATCACATTCCCCAACTATTAGAATATGTGGTGATGACATGTGTCAACAAGATCCCATATTTTAATTGGAGAATATTAAATCTTAAGTACTTTCAATGAGTAGAAATTACTTTTCCAAAATAAGATAAATAAAATTAGGTCTTTATGTCATGTGATGTTTGTGATGATGCTAGATCATCAAGTGTGAGCCTTAGTGTGCTAAATAGAAGTAGTTAAGTATTGTTTGGTGATTGTGTACCTTGTATTCATTTATAGACGATAGTACCGACCCGGGATACGAGGAGGAGGAGTACTACCAAGAAGAATAAGAAGACGAAGAAGAAGAGAACTTCAACCACTACACTACTCAAGCCAAGCTAACACTTGCAAGTTTCATACCTATGCAAGCCTAACACTACAAGTTAACTATGCAAGCCATCATTAACTATGCAAGCTAGAACTATGAAAGCTAACACTTGCAAACTTGATAACCTATGCAAGATGCATTAGGCATGCTTTGGTTATACAACCTTGATTATACCAATCCCAAGTTTTACTTGCAAGCTTTATTCTTTTACTTTTACCAAAGTTCTTTACTTTTAGTTAGTGTTTTGTGAGTATAGAAAAAATAGGATAGATACCATACAGAGTATAAAACTAGGCCTAAGTAGTAATACTTAGATGTCATCAAAAGGCATAAAACTAGATTTGGATAGTTACACCTAATTAGCACCCCTCATTAGTGAATACCCTCAACTTTAGTGGCTAGTGCTAAGCATAAAAGTTGATCACTTCAGATGGGAATACTTGGTGAAAATGATTATGAAAACCTTGGAATGATGATTCATTATATTGAAATGTTTTGACATGTGTTATGCACACAAAATGATTTGATGATGAAACTTGTTGAGGCATGAGCCTTAGCCCTTTATAAAAACTGATGGTTGGGTTCGGATGCGGTGCCATTCGAATTTTACCGTACAACCACAATACCTGAATTGGGTAGGGCTTAACTGGAAGTTTATATGCCTTAGTATGGGTTCCCTCACAGAAGAGGTTGAGCTGAGGCTACCTCGTGAGTGTGAATGTCCACCTATGCACTACCCAGGATGGTAGATGGCCATGGCTAGGAGGCCAAGCTCATAGGGCAGGTGCTTATACTGGAGTGTGTAATTGAAAGGTTATGATTGATTATCCGCATACTAAGTATGATGATTCAGGGTTATCCCTGACGGATGTATCGAATTTTGTGGTGAAAGTGTACCACCTCTGCAGAGTGTCAAACTATTCGAATAGCCGCGTCCGCGGTCATGGACAGTTGGAGTGGACATATTGTTCCATTGTCAAATGTTTTCAAAAAGGACTTGTGAATTGAACTATGACTTTGACTTGACCACAACAGTGTTGTGGACATGAAAACTAGGTTCCCACTTAAGTGATTAAATTAGATTCTTTACCTTTGAACTCAATACGAAATAAACCTAGCTTTTTGCAAATAAACCTAGAGCTTAAGATTCCTACTAGAACTACCTTACTTGTTAGTGATAGTTTGCGAGTACTTAAAGAGTACTCATGGCTTTGTCCCTGGCTATTCCCGTGGCCAGACTATGAGGAGGACTACCAAGAAGATGGACAGCAGGAGGTCTATGACAACTAGGATCATCTCCCATCGTCAACATTGCCTGTGACTCTGAAGATGGAGCCCGTACTATGTTTACTTTCCGCTGCTTTGATTGTATTAAGACTAGATCATGAGATCCTTTATTTGTAAGACCTTTATTATGGTTTGTAATGGATGATGTACCGTGGTACCAATTCTGTTATGTCTCGCAAAAATGGTAATCCTAGGATTGCGATGTATGACATAACAGGCATCTGGGATTAAAAATCCGGGTGTTGACAAGTTGGTATCAGAGCCATCCTGACCATAGGAGACCCTAGTTAGAATGGACGTCTGAACAAAAACTTAGTTTCAAAACAAAAGAAGTGAGTGTTTATGAAAACCTATTCCCACTCTTATCCTTGAGATTCTTTCAAAAAAACCATGTTCCTCAAAAATTCTTGCAATCCTACATAAAATTTGACACACTTGATCACTCCACTAACTTGCTCACCCTAAATTCTTATAGATGGAGGTAAAGTATAGCAAATTCTACCAGCTGGGCAACGGAGGCCACCTGATCTTTGAGAGGGATCTCGATGCACTCGCAGAGTACCTTGAGTGCCCACACCCGGAATTCTTCGGTGCCCAACTCAATGATCGGCAAGGAGGAGAGCTATCGTGGCTGATAGTTGCAGATCTCAGAGGCAAGATGGAAGTACCCACTTCGGAGAAGATCCAATTCAGCATTCAGGAGAACAACTCGCTAGATGGATTAGCCAGGCTATGCAAGAAGCTCTTGCCCGTCTGTGTGGGTAAAACATCAACCAGATCCAGGGAACTCGCTTTGCTCACTGCGCAAGGCGTGATTCTATGGGAATGCCTTTGGAGATGCAAGGACACCAGGAGCTGAAGCACCAAGTGGATAATCTCAACTTCATGTTGTATGATAGACAGCAAGAGTTGGACAACGCTCGTGCCTACGCCAACCACAACCATGCCATTGCAGTCAAGAAGGACCAGACCCTCGCCATCCTCACTAGGGAGCACCAATCACTTCGTCATCAACGTAACAAGAAGGATCGCATCATCGATCGTCTTTGCAAGAAGGTGGCCACTCTCGAGAAGACCATCCGTGAACAGGAGGTCCAGCTTGAAGTGAAGGAGGAGGAAGGTGAAGATATCCGTGGAGATCTTTACTCGTACCTCAGCGATGATGATAACTACCTAGAAGATGATGCCATGAAGTTCCACACTGATGATGATGATTCCGACTTCATTGATGATGATTAGATACACTTGAGCACTACCTTAGGAATGAGGTATCCGGTCCCACTATATCGTAGTTTCACAGAATGGTTCTAAAAACCATATGTTTTCTATTTGTGTTGTGGTGTGTGTTTGTATTGGGTGCTATGAATGAATGAATGAATCAGAGGAAGTTGTTAGTTTGCAAAATCTGAGTCAAACTCAAAGTTTAAAGTTTTTGAAACAAAACCATGAACCTTAGAAATTTCCCTCTTATCTCATTATCTATCTCAATCTTCAGATGACTCATGGAAATCCCGGAGGAAGCAGATCATCTCAGGATCCAATGCTGCAGATTCTGCAAATGCTAGTCTCTAACCGTGAAGCTAGTAGAGCCAAACGTCAAGCCAACCTAGCCATTCTCCAACAAATAGCTCAGATGGCCCACAATAATCAAGGTCACGGAAACCAGGATAACCATAGATCCAAGCTCAAGAACTTTCAGAATATCAACCCACCTATCTTTAGTAAGTCTGAAGAGCCCTTAGATGCTGATGACGGGCTGCGAACCATGGAGAACAACTTAGAGGTCGCAGGAGTTGAAGCCAATGAAAAAGTACTATTTGCCACCCATTATCTGGTAGGTGATGCAAGAGCCTGGTGGAATAGCATCCGTACCATGAACGGAGCTCAGATGATGACTTGGGATGAGTTCAAAATCAAGTTCAGTAGGACTCATGTGCCCTCGGGTCTGATTAAGAGGATGAGGGATGAGTTCAGAGAATTGAAACAAGGAAGAATGACTATGGTGGAATACTGTGACAAATTTCTGTCACTAGCTCGATATGCCCCTAATGAGATTGACACCGAAGCAAAGAAGAAAGAGAGATTCCTGAACAGGCTACATGATGAGATGCAAACTGTGCTAGTCAACATTCCCTTTGATGATATTGAAGCGTTAGTGGATTCAGCCATCCATATGGAAGGAAAGATAAACCAAGCCAATGACAATCGCAAGCGCAGGATGATGCACCAGCCTAGATCCCACAATACCCAGAAATATCGCCCCAACCCGTCTGCAGGATATGCCCCAAGAAACAACAGACCCCCTATGTCACGTCCAAGCTATCCTAACCGTAGAGGAGGAAACCCAAGGTCTGGAGGAAACCACAACAATAACCCCGGCAACTCCAAGAACTTCAACCGTGCACCGCCCAAGTCCAACAACAACAACGACAATAACAACAATACTGCCCCAAGGACTAGAAGCAATGTTGTGCCTATCGTAGGAAAAGAGAAGTCCCAGATTACTTGTTTTGAATGTGGAGTCAAGGGTCACTACTCCAATGAGTGCCCCAGGAAGCTTGCAGCAACCACCAATGTGAATGCCTGTAACATTCCAAAACTTTAATCCAAGCTCATCAAGATCAAATCATCCAAAAATAGGGTTAACAAAAACTTTTCCAAATTTAAAATGAAAGCATTCATATGTGTGTGCATTTAAAATAGGAGTTGTTTGAATTGCCATGATTGAATGATCCAATGCTTGTAAAATGTTTCTTAGGTGATTTAAACATCATCTACATCATTCCCAAACTTTTCCTAAAGAAAATCAAATCAAAAAGAATTAAAGGGGAGGAATGGTCATTTTGGCAAATTTAACTCTCATGCCTACTTTGGCTATTCCTAGTACTCAAAAATTAACAGAAATAATTCTTGATCTTTGCACCCCTTGCTAGTACACATAATGAGGTACCAAGGCCCACCTTTGGATCCACTAAAAACATTCTGTTAACTATTTTAAATGACAGTTTAAAATTGAATCTAATGCATATGCATAGATCACCCCTATTTCAAAAACCCTCTATTTGAGCTCCATTTTCAAAACCCTTGCAACCAGAGACTACCTATCACTAGTGGAGATCACTCAAAAATTTTGAACTCAAAATTCAAAACTTTTTCTCTTGCGGCCATTTTGTCAAACACCTTGTTAGCAAGATCATTAAGGCCTAACTATTACTGTTTTGAGCTGATTTTTGTCTAGCAATTTTGTAGTGCTTTGATCATCTTGTCCCCCCTCAAGCCAGACCAGACCAAACCCAGCCTCTTCTCTACCCCCTAGCCGCACTGCACAGCCATGCCGAGCACCATCTCGCCGGCCGACCGTGCACCTGCAGCAGCAACCCTCTCCAGCCCCTCTCGCCATGTCTAGTACCTTGCCAGTGGTCCACCTCCACCGCCCAACCAGCCCCAGGCCAGAGACAGAGGGCAGAGTGGCCAGGAACCGCCGCGCCCGGAGCTTGTCGAGCATGCCGATGCCGCCCCCAGAGCACACACTGCTCCCGCGTGGACAAGCCGCCGCTCGACCGCAGCCCGCACCCACCGCTCCGCCTCGACCTGGAGAACACCCCGGACACCCCCGTTCGCCGCCCAAAGCCCCACAGCCACCGCTTGCCGTGGACACTGCTGCATCTGCCTCTCAGAGCGCCACCTCGCCCAGACCGCATACCACCGCCCCTACGACCGCATTTAATTCCTAGAGCACCGCCAGGAGACCGCCCATTGATCGCCATCCCTAGCCATGCCGCTAGCTCGCCGTAGCCATGTCACCACCGTCGACCGCCCATCCCGCTCGGTCTCACCGTCGAGCCTATAAAAGGCCACACCATTCCACTCCCCTCACCTCTCTGAACATCACCCACCTCTCGCCGGAGCAAGTGGAGCAGCAGCTCGTCGGAATTGGGGCCGGAGCCGCCACCTCTGGAGGAGAAGGGTGCCGTTGATTCCGACCACCCCAAGCTCCGCCGCGACCACGCCTCGCCTCGCCATCGTCTTCCACTTTGTTCGCTCGCATCGCCGACCCCGCTGGAGCCCTGGTACGCCCCTAGTAGACCCCCACCGAGCCGCTAGGGTTCGAGCTCGCCGGTGACTTGTTCGTCGTCGACGACGACCCTCAGCCGTAGATCTAGCCTCTAATCGCACGGCCCACAGCGCGCGTACCGTTTCACGTGTTAAGTGCCGCTGACAAGCGGGACCTCCCTGTCAGCTGAGCCCGCGCCGCGGAGCGCCACTGGTCGGCCCATTTCCTTTCCCGCGTTAGCCCACAGATTCAAATCTGGATTTTTTCTTTTAGTTTGAATCTAGTTTCTGTTCACTAGTTTGAAAATCAATTCAGAGAGTTTTAGAAATTCAAATGGCATGAAACCAATTTTGTCTGAAAGGTATTAAAATGATCTATCCAAGCCCGTTGGATTTAATTCATTTAGAGTTAGAGATCTCTCCTAATAAAAATAAGAAGATAGAAGCTTTTGCAACTTGAAACATTTTTATAAAATCAACCAAGTTAGCTTTTGAGTTGATTCCAACTCTCAAAAATCACATTTCATCATATCTATCTAAATATGTAATAATATTAAGGTTTACATGCAGTGACTTTGGACTAGTACCAAAATAATGCTATATAGGCATTTTTAGTCACTTTAAATCATTAAATAATAAACTTAAACCAAAGTAATATTGATCCAACCTTTAAATCTCATTCCCACAAGTTAGAATATGTGGTGAGGACATGGGTCCACATGATCCCATATTTTGGTGGTGAATATTAAATTTTAGTTAATATTTCAATGAGTAGAAATTACTTTTCCAAAATAAAAAGGTTGAAACTATTGAATTAAACTTGTGATGCTTGTGATGATAATAGATCATCAATTGTGTGTTTTAGAATGCTACTTAGCCTAGTTAAGTATTGTTTGGTGATTGTCTACTCCCTATGTATTTATAGACGCTAGTACCGACCAAGCCTTCGAGGAGGAGGAGTTCTACCAAGAAGAAGAAGAAGAAAAAACTTCAACCACTGCACCAACCAAGGCAAGCTATTAGTGGCAAGCTAACCCTTGCAAAACATACTTTAGCAAGCTATTGTTAGAAAGCTAGAATAAAACTAGATGGTTTAGCAAAGATGCCTTAAGCATGCTTTGATCACACCCCTTTAACTATTAGTACCCCAAGTCTTATTGATAAGTTTTACCCCCCCTTAGTTTACACAAAGTTCTTTACTTAATTTTTGAAGGTAGCATAAAGAGTATAAAAAACTTGACCTACTTAGAAACCTTTAGATGTCATTCTATGGCATGAGATTGATCCCATCTTTCCCCACCTTAGTGAACACTCTTAACTCAGTACCTTAGTATAGATCAAAAACTTGAATCACTTTAGATGGGAACACTTAGTGAAAATGAATTATGAAAACCTTGGAATGATGAGTCATTCTATTGAGATGTTTTGACATGTGTTGAGAAACACAACTGGTTTATGATGATGAAAATGATGAGGCATGAGCCTTAACCCTTTTATAAAACTGATGGTTGGATTCAGATGCGATACCATTCCAAATTTACCGTACAACCACATTACCTGAATTGGGTAAGGCTTAGCTGGAAATTTATATGCATTAGTATTAGTTCCCTCACGGGAGAGGTTTGAGCTGAGGCTACCTCTCAATGATGTCCACCTATGCAGTGCCCAAGATGACTGATGGTCATGGTTGGGAGGCCATGCTCATAGGACAGGTGCTTGTACTAGGGTGTGTAAAGGGAAGGTTATGTTTGATTATCTGCATACTAAGTATGATGATTCAGGGTTATCCCTGACAGATGTATCGAATCTTGTGGTGAAAGTGTACCACCTCTGCAGAGTGTCAAACTATTCGAATAGCCGTGTCCGCGGTTATGGACAGTTGGAATGGCCATACTGTTTCGTTGTCAGATGTTTTCTAAATAACTTGAAATGAATGATGAACTTTGACTTGACCACAACAGGGTGGTGTTGATGATAATAGCTTCCCAACTTAAGTGATTCTAGCCCTTACTTTATCTTTCTTTGCTTCTGAACTCAGCTTAGGTTTCAAACTTAATTTGATGGTTAACTTAGATTCAGTACTTTAACTTAGAATTATACCCCTTGTTAGTAGTAGTTTGCGAGTACTTAAAGAGTACTCATGGCTTTTGTCCCTGGCTATTATCATGGCCAGACTATGAAGGAGATTATCAAGATGATGGTCAGCAGGACGGCTATGATAACTAGGACTATCTGCCTTCGTCAGCATTGCATGTGCCCCCTGAAGATGGACCCCACTACTACGCTATCGTTTATTTCCACTGCTTGTTGTATTAAAGACTGGATCATGAGATCGTTATTTGTGTAAAAACCTTATGTATGGTTTGTAATGGATGATGTACTGTGATATCCAATCCGTTATGTCTCGCAAAAATGGTAATCCTGGGATTGCGAGGTATGGCATAACGGGCATCTGGGATTAAAAATCTGGGTGTTGACAATGCCCCCGCTCAGCAGCAACGCCGTGTTCAGCCTGAAGGAGATTTTCCCCAGGGAACTCGCTCTACCGCAATGGCCGTCTGTTCCACATGAATGCTGAAGAAGCCTAGGAAGCGCCAAATGTCGTGCTTGGTATGTTTTCTGTTAACTCAGTACTTGCAAGAGTGTTGTTTGATTCTGGAGCATCGCACTCGTTTGTTACAGAAGAATTTGCATGCACTAGTAAGATTCAACCAACAAAATTGAAAAATGTTATGATAGTTCAAATACCTGGTTAAACCACGAAAGCTAGAAAAATTTGCAAGGTTGTACCTATCGGAATCCATGGAATAGATTGTTATGCTAATCTAATAGTACTTGGAACCAAAGGTTTGGAAGTAGTACTAGGAATGGATTGGATGTCGAAACATAAAGGATTGATCGACTGTGCCAAGAAAGCCATAACCATGACCAGTAGCACTGGGGTATCAGTAGAGCATGTATCTGAGACATTGCCCCATCAATTCAAATGCAACAAGAGTCTAGCCCAACCAGCCCTAGACCAAGTCTGAGTAGTTTGTGAATACCCCGACGTGTTCCCAGATGAATTGCCCGGTATGCCCCAGATCGAGATATCGAGTTCATCATTGAACTAGTTCCTGGAACTGGACCCATAGCTCAGAGACCTTATAGTATGAACCCATCGGAATTAGTGGAGCTGAAGAAGCAACTTGATGCTATGCTGGAGAAAGGTCTGATTCAACCAAGCGCATCGCCATGGAGATCACCTGTTTTGTTTGTGGATAAGAAAGATGGAGGTAACCGTTTGTGCACGGATTACTGATACGTCCAAAACGTATCTACTTTCCCGAACATTGTTTCTCCTCTAAACTTGTGTGATTTGGGTACAACTAACATGGACTGGCGCTGTTTTCAGCAGAATTGCCTTGGTGTCTACTTTTTGTGCAAAAAATCAACTATCAGGAAAAATCCCGGAAAATATGCCAAAAATCCTATTTCACCAGAAGAATCCCGGAGCCAGAATACGAGACGGAGGGGGGCTGGGCCCATGCCACACCACCTGGTCGCGCGGGCTAGCCTAGGCCGCGCCAGGGGGTGGTCTGGCCTCCCCAGACACCCCCTTGGTCTTCCTCTTCGCCTATAAGAAGCCTTCTGACCTAAAAACTCTAGGGGGGTCTACGTTTTTCCAGAAGGAGTTCCGCTCCGCTGCCACCACCAGATTCCACGAAACAGCACCAGAAACTCCGTTCTGGCACCCTGCCGGGACGGGGAATTGGAGGAGATCATCGCCATCATCGTCACCATTGCTTCTCCATCGACCATCCATGTTTCCCCCATCTATGAGTGAGTAATCCCCCGCTGTAGGCTATGGGGATGGTAGGGATTGGATGAGATCGTTCATGTAATGGCATCAGATTGTTAGGGCATGGTGCCTAGTATCTTCTATTAGTGCTTTATGACTTTGTTGCGACTTGTTATGCTTAATGCTTGTCACTAGGGCCCGAGTGCCATGATTTCAGATCTGAACATGTTATTGATTCATTATGATAGTATTGTTTATGGTCTTATATGCAAGTTGTATACATACGTTGTTGTCCGGAACCAATGGCCCCGAAGTGATAGAAATCGGGATAACCGGAGGGAATGGCTTTGATGTGAGGATCACATGTGTTCACGGAGTGTTAATGCTTTGCTCCGGTGCTCTATTAAAAGGAGCACCTTAATTGCCAGTAGTTCCCTTGAGGCCCCGCTGCAAACGGGCTGGCAGGACAAAAGATAGTGTGCAAGTTCTCATTGCAAGCACGTATAACTATATATGGAACACATGCCTAGGATTATCTAGTACTTGGATGCTTTATCTTATTTATCTGCAATTGCCCTATGTTCTGATTGCTATGTGAATTGTCTTGTCCATGCAACGCCCGTCCATCCATCCCTATGCCTACCGCACTCGAATCCTACTGTTTACTACTATTGTTACTACTGTCTTTACTTTACTACTGCTGCTACTTTACTATTCCTACTACAAAACTGTTGCTACTGATAAAGTGATGTGAGCAAGATTGTTTCTAGGTGCAGCTGAATTGACAACTCAGTTGTTAAGGCTTATAAATATTCTTTGGCTCCCCTTGTGTCGAATCAATAAATTGGGTTTCACTTCCCTCGAAAATACTGCGATACACCCCCTATACTTGTGGGTCATCAAGACTATTTTCTGGCGCTGTTGCCGGGGAGCATAGCTTTATTTATCAAGTTCACTTGGATTCTCTATTGTTTGCTGCTATCCATCCATCATGGGTAAGTCTCGTGATGGCAAGGTTCCTATTTTACCATCCACTACAAGAAGAGGTACGGTTCTAAACACCTCGGTTGCTCTTGATTCACCATCTGTTATGAGTAAGCTCGTTACACCACCACATACACATGCTACACACACTGCTACTACTGCTGAATCTGAAAATTCTGATACTTATGATGTTTCTTCTACTGTGCTTGATAAGAGTGGTTCATTAGGTCCTTTCCTAGATGCTACGATTGCTAGAACTATAGCTGGAAATACTGAAACTCCTAATAAAGACACTACTACACCTGTTAGTTCACCTGAGTCTAGTGAGAGTTATGATATTGAAGATGGTTATGTTGAGATGACCGACGAATTTATTAAAGAATGTAAAAACACCCATGATAGGAGCGCTGCTAAGAGTCTCCTTGAGAGGCGTACTATTAGACCCAAATTGTCTCCTATTTCTAAGTTTGCTGCTTCTCCCATAAACATTAAAGATAAAGATTATGATTTCTCTCTTGATCTATCTTACATAGCTATTGTTGAGAAAGAACCTTTTTGTGGGACTAAGAATGAAAGTGCGGTAGCACATATGAATGAGCTTTCTACCATGAGTGGCTTGTTTTCTGATGATATTAAGATGCATACTTACTTTGTTGCTAAGATTTTCCCCTTTTCACTAAAAGGAGAAGCTAAAACTTGGTTCAGTAATTTACCCCCTGGATCTATTGATAGCCGTGATTGCTTGATTAGTACTTTCCTACAGAAATATTTTCCTCCTAGTGCTAGACATGCTATCTTGCAGGAACTTTTTGATTTTAAACAGGGAGAAAAAGAGATATTGCCTGAATCATGGGCAAGGTTCTGTGCTTTGATTCATGCACAAGCTAGAAGTCCATTACCTAAGAATGAGCTTCTTGATATATTTTATAATGGACTAACTGAAGAATCTAGGACATGCCTAGATAGTTGTGCTGATTGTGTTTTCAGGAATAGGACTCCCAAGGAAGCTGAGGAATTAATGGCTAAAATAAGCAAGAACTATGAAGATTGGAATCCTCCTGAACCAGCTATACCTGAAGTAATTATACCTGCACCAACTATTCCTGTGCCTATTCCAATGTCAAAGAAGAGGGGAGTTATTGAACTAAATGATGAAGTGATGAAGGAATCTAAGAAATGTCTTAAGGAGAAGGGAATTAAAGCTGCAGATGTCAAGAATTTACCTCCTATAGAAGAACTATGTACGCATATCCCCTACTCATCCACTATTGAGGTACACTCTCTCCAACACTTTGATGAAGGTGATATCCCTTACTCTAAACCTCTTGATCAATGCTTAGAAGAATTCGATATCTTTATTGTTAAGCAAGATAATTTTAATAAAAGGGTGCAAAATCATCTAATGGAAAATTCTAGAGCTATTGTTGAGTTAAAGGATATTGTGGAAAGAACCTCTAATGATGTTAAAATGATTGTTAAACACTTTCAAATGGTTCAAACTCAAATAGATCAACTTATTAAAGTGCAAAAAGACTTGCTAGTTAATGCTGCCAAAGAAAAACACGCTTATGAGATTAGAACTAGAAGTGGTGCTGCTACCCAGGATCCTCTATATCCTGAGGGGCATCCCAAAATAATTGAGATGGATTATCAACAAGCTGAAAATAGTGGCTCTACTCGTAAGAAAAGGAAAAAGAAACATAAAACTGTTGTAGAACCCTCTGAACCTGCTATAGATCTCAATAGTATATCTGTCTCTGATGCTGAAACTGAAAGTGGTAATGAAGAAGACGATGTTCCTGATAAAGAAAAAGTTGAAGAAGAACCTGAAAACCACACTAAGAATACTAAATACACTAAAGAAGATTTTGTTGCTAAGAAACATGGTAGTGAAAGAGAGCCTTGGGTCCAAAAACCTATGCCTTTCCCTGATAAGAAACACAAGTCAAAGGAAGATGAACACTATAATAAGTTTTGTGAGTGGTTGAAACCTTTATTCTTGCAAATTCCTTTGACTGACGCTATTAAATTGCCTCCTTACTCAAAGTATATGAAGGATATTGTCTCGAATAAAAGGAAGATCCCTAATGAAGAAATTTCTACTTTGCTTGCCAATTACTCCTTTAATGGTAAGGTTCCTAAGAAACTTGGAGACCCAGGGATTCCAACTATCCCTTGCTCTATTAAGAATAGTTATGTTAGAACTGCTTTGTGTGATTTGGGAACTGGAGTTAGTGTTATGCCTTTCTCTCTCTATAAGAGACTTCAACTTGAAAAACTAATAGCAACTGATATATCTTTGCAAATGGCTGACAAATCTACCACTATTCCTGTTGGTATATGTGAGGATGTACCTGTTCAAGTGGCTCATAATTGCTTGATATTAACTGATTTTGTTGTGCTTGAAATGCCTGAAGACGATAATATGTCTATTATTCTTGGGAGACCTTTTCTTAATACTGCAAGAGCTGTTATTAATTGTAATCAAGGAAAGGTGACCTTTAATGTTAATGACAAGGAACATACTATCTATTTCCCCAAGAAGATTGAAAGGACTTATGGTTTGAATTCAATTGAACATGTTGAGGGCATTCAAGTTGGAGAAATATATTGTCCCATACCAAGAGAAAAATTTGAAACTATTATGATTGGGACCATTGCTATCAAAGTTGACATAACATAATCATTAGTGGAATACAAAGTTTTGTCACATATGAAATTGTTTTGGTAACAAGACCTGATCAACCTTGTTAACAAAAGGATTTCATTGAACAAAACAATGTTTTCACTATGATTATCTCCGCTTACTTCTATTCTATCCATTTTAGTTTTTGCTTTCGTTTAGTTTACCTTTCTTATGCTAGTTGCTTGCATTTTAGAGTGTCTTAGAACTTCTATAGCTTTTGTTTTGTTTTGCATTGCATCATTTCCAAAAAGACCTTTTTCTGTCAGAAAATCATTCATCTATACCTGAAAAATGCCCAAAAATAAAGTGTCTCGAAAAATTCTAGAAAATTCATATTAAATTTTTACGTGAAAAAGGGGGCAGAGGAGTGCTTGGAAGGTACCAGGGGGACCCACTAGGCAGGCACACCACCTGGTGGCGCGGCCTGCCCTAGGTGGCGCCATGCCATGGTGTGGGACACCCCTGGCCCTCCACTCACTCTCTCACTTGCCACTTTCTTCTCTCTCCCGAGTAAGCTCTAGTTCATTGCTCAAAATCGTGTTCTTGTTGTGCTTGCTCTCGATTTTTCGATCTCCTTGCTCAGCCCATCTTTGTTGCTGAAAATTGGAGCATTTGTTCTCCGCTTTGTGACTCCTCCGCTTGTCCAAGTAGATTTGTGTTTAGTGGATTATATCTTGAGTATTTTTCTGCTGTAGATGACAGGTTATGAGAGCTTGTAAGCTTGTTTGATGCTTAGAGATATAGTTTTGATGCATGTTTAGGCCTCTTACAAGTCCCTATGAGTAGTACCCTTCATTATATTCACTTTGCAATCACTTGTTTAATAGGTGTTTAAATTTCAGAATACCAAGCATGAACAACCATACCTTTGGAGAGATATTTGAGAGGGATGCACCTAGGAGGTCGAGGCCCTCAAGATCAGCCTCTCAGTTTAGGCCATCATACAATGAAGATCTCATTGCAACTCGTATTGGTAATGAAGGGGGTGATGGGGATGCTCACCCATCTACTTTTCCTTGTTTTACTTTCTTACAAGCTGCAGGGATTCTTGATGATTTCTTGCTACTGATTCAGAGGGTTGGTTTGACCTCATATATGCAAGATGAGAGTGAGCAATACGCTATGCTCACCAAAACCTTTGTTGAGAGCTTCGTGTTTACTAACACGCCCTATCAGTCAACTGTCTCTTTCAAAATTTATAATCTACCCTTTACCATGTCATTGGAAAGATTTTGCAGTGTTGTAGGTGTAAGCATGACAGGGACCGTGAAGAAAATTCAAGGGCGACCCGCTGATTTGCTAGAGCTTTACCGAGGGGTGACCAATGATGATGACCGCGTGGCGCAGCGCGGAAAGATAAGAAACATCCAACTCCCTGCTCTTAGATACTTTGCATATTATCTTGCTACTAGCGTTCTTGGTATGGAGAATACGAGTAATATCTCCAACTATCATTTAGCCTTCCTTGCTGCTGCGCTTAACAATGATACTTGGTACAACCTTGGCCCGCTTATTGCTCGCCGCCTAGCTGCTAGGGGACCTATCTATGGGGGCATCATTGCCTCACGTATGGTAAATGCATTAGGACTTGCAGTGGACCCCAACGATACTATATTGGCACCTCAAAGGCTTAACCTTGTTGCTATGAAAACTCATCATTTTGTCACTACTAATTCTAATTTGGACGGTCTAGTATATAGGATGTTGTTTACTGACGGGGATGAGAGGGAGATCCCTTTGCCGCAGTCTACTTTGTTTAGTGTTCACAGGAGACCGTGGTCACGCTCCAAGGAGGAGGTGGATGAGCAGCTCCGCTTGCTGGGTTTCACGGGAAGCACCAGGAGGATGTTCCCTCCTACGATTACTCCGTGCACTACGGAGGGACGTACTCGAGCTCGCACCAGGACGAGGGTATCTCCTCATCATACCACGGTGACACTTCATCCTGGCCAGGTTGGGATTGACACCCACTTAGGCCAAAAGCCTAAGCTTGGGGGGAGGTACGCCGACATCGCACTCATCTCCATATCATTTTGTGTCGGTACTTTGTATATTCATGTTTCATTCTCTTTTTAGTTTTCGTTCTTTCTTTGCTTTTGCTTTCTAAAACATAAAAAAGACCAAAAATATTTCTGTTGTTTCTATTTGGTTTGCTTCTTCCTTTTTGCCTTGGTTTACTTGCTTTGTTTGAACTATTTGAAAAACCCAAAAAGATTTTGCTTTGCTTGTTCTTCCCTTTTTGGTTCTTGTTTTAAAAATCGAAAAGACCAAAAATATTTGCTGTTCTTCTTTGGATTTGTGAGTTTTGTTGCAAGGTTCAGTAGTCCTCAGTGGGATTTGGTTTCATATTATTATTATTCAAGCCACACAAGTGAAGGGCAATAATGAGGATTAATGACAACTTGACGTGTGGTAAGAGGCTGGTAACGAACTCTATTTGTTTTCACTTTTGTACATATACTCATCATTGTGGGAATGCTTAGTCTGTTCATGTAGGGTGTATGTTATTTATGGATGCTTAGTAGTTCTTGCTTTCTCATGATTAGTTCCAGCTTGCTAATAGTTTGTAGCATGTCATATGAATGTTTGCTTGCATTACTCTATTCATAACTTGGTATGACACCGTGGTATCCTCCTCTGAATGTTTCATTTGAATTGACTTGGCACATGCTCATGCATGCATATGACTGAAATAATCAGTTGAGGATCGATGAATTATTTTGCCTTGAGGGTCTTGAATCACTTTCATGCCATGATTAGTCTTGTTTTGTTGCAACCATGATTATGACAGCTATTGCTCTCTCGTTTGTCGCTCCCTTACTGTTGCTAGCTTTCACTTTCACTGAGTATGTTTTACTCATGTTTCCAACTCCCTAAAACCAAATATTGCCAAAGTGTCCACCATACCTACCTATTAGCATCATTTGCTATTTCCGTGCATATTCAATATGCCTTGTTTTCTTCCGAATAAAATGTTTGCTTGTTATGAGAAAGTTAGTTAGTAAAGCTCTCACGAACTTGATGGCACACTTAATTTTCTGCACTTAATAAACCTGAACCATTGTGACTGTCCATGAAAATTATATGCTTGCAAATTATAGGCTGGGGATTAGCAGAACCGTGTTGTCATGGGGAACGCTTTCAACACCTGTAAATATATACCCAGTTGATACCATGCTCTTTTGTTTGCGGATGTCGTCGGTGTGAAATAAAAGGGGAGCCTGTAAGTCCATGGAGTTATGTATGTGTGTTAGAGAAACGCCTGGGCCGCCGGTCTAATCCATGCCGTCATGGTCGAAACCTACAGCATAACCATAATGATATCTATGAAGCATTCTTCTTATAAAAAAGAGAGAGATAGCTATTGAGAAAAAGAAAAAAGAGATTTGAGAAAAGAGTAAAGAGAGAAAAAAAACACCATTTTCCCATGGTAAATAAGAAGATTGTTGAGATACTCATTGTCTGCTTGCCTTGTCATTTTGATATGGGGATTCTTCCGTATCATCGGGCAAGGGGTGCCCTGTTGGTGGTTCTCTATGATACGCACGTATTTATGATGACAAGAACTTACAGGTAACTAAAGTTGAGTAGCATGAGGAGCGGCCCTCGTACTCAAGGGACATGGGATTTTCAATTTATAGTCTGTCAAGCATATAACTCAGATTGGACCTCACTTTCACCTTAACCATATTAAACATGCTTATGATAGGGGCAATGAGGGTGGCCGTATTCCAAACCTGCACGATTTCCGAGGCATGCCTCTTTGAGGACCCTCCCACCGGCTCTCGCCGGCGCCACTCCGGCGCCGTCGCACACCAAATCATGGGCTCTCTTTCACTGAATTCATCTGGTGGTGGTTGGAAAATCACCTATTCCGGGAGCTCCACCGATGGTAAGTTCCTTATTGGATCTCTGGTTCTCTCGGATAATCGCTGGCTGGTCATTCTCAATGCCAACGGTTTACCACTTGAGGGTAGAAGCATAGAAAATGGGGAGGTTCTCATGATTGGTTCTATCGTGAGGTTCCCCTCTCATCTTGCAAGAATCAATGATATTTCGACACCATCTTCTGGTTTTCTTGGGACTTCTCATGATTTTGATAACAAGATTGAAGATTTGAAACTTATGTGGCACGTTACTAGCTCTTCCTTGCCATCTAATGAATTGGACAAAGCTCTTGGTTTTTTGGTCCTTTATTCTCTTGCTAAGCGGGTTGTGTTGCTAAATCATGACAAGGTGGTTGTTGATGCTAGATTCCTTCTTCAAAATGAGAAAATCTCCTCTGGTATGACTTTGGACCTTGTCATCAAAAGGGTGGTGGTGGGTGCTCAAATTGTCGACGTGCCTCTTGCATCATCGGACAAGCAAAACAGTTGCACCTCATTGGATTTCTCTAAAGGGAACATTTTTGAGACAAATATGTTCAAAAAATTTGGTCATCACATCAACTTCTCTAGAGGATTTCGCAGAAGGCCTTTCTTCCTAGTTGGCTCTTTTGGTCGTGCAAATTAAGATTGATGTTCCTACTATTGGCATTGTTCTTCAAGCATGTTTTGGGGGACAAGCATCAAAATTTCAAGTCAAGATCCTCCAAGATAGAACCTTTAGGTTCTCTGTTTCATCAAGAGTTGTGGGTTTTGAAATTTATAATGCTGGTTCTTTCTCAGATGAATCATTTATCTTGAAGATCAACCTTTGGGGTGATGGAGGTCCAAATTGGAAATTCGAAGAGAAAGAATATTACAAAGAATTAGACAAGGATTGGACTTTGTTTCATACAAAAAGAAAAATAAGATTTCGGTCTTTGATTGCATTGGTTCGCCGAAGTCAACGGTCCCATGCAGTAATGGTCATATCAAAGGTGACATTAAACGAGTTATACCAGGTACGTCATTTGCGGAAATTGTGATTAATGGTCATGTTAATGGGGGTGAGAAATCAACTACAGACAACAAATCGACCACAATCAAATTGCCTGGTCTATTGCCTTTTTTGAAATTTCCAACTTTCCCTTCTTGTCCCTGGCCCGACAAATCTTACCTGCATTGGTTCAAGGCCCATGTCACACCGCAAGTTTTGTGGCCTAGGGTGTACGACTGTCTTAAAGATTTTGCTCTTTCCCAAAAAAATAATTCGCCCGAACCCCCTGCCTCCTC
The DNA here is from genome assembly GCA_916181665.1 of Avena sativa. Taxonomy (NCBI): domain Eukaryota; kingdom Viridiplantae; phylum Streptophyta; class Magnoliopsida; order Poales; family Poaceae; genus Avena; species Avena sativa. The sequence continues at coordinate 359,175,337 of OV702290.1, read as the reverse complement.
AACTCCCACGCCTGCAGAAACCCCAACTTCCTTGCTCTGCTCGTCGCCGACGACAACCGCCGATGCAATGGCAAACATTCCACTTGACGCATAGCCTTTCCTACCCCATGGCTTCGAGATTATGCAGGTGGCTAGCCGGAATCGGGTCAAAAGGGTGGTGGTTCCTCGTCGACCAAGGGCACATGAACAGTATGCCATTGCGCACATCCATCCCCTTCCCCCTGGTCTAGTTCCTTTTGATAATATCAGAGATGTGTTGCAAGATTTCTTTTTCAATGAAGCTCGTGTTGATTTTCGTGATATTCAAGATTGCCCATTTGGCTCTGCATATGTTCAATTTACCAATGTCAGTGAAAGAGACCGGTTAATTGCTGCGGGTCCAATTCCTTTCCAGGATGTTGCAATCTCTTTTGTTAGGCACAATGAGGGAATTAACTGGCGTAGGACTCAATTTAACAATGAATGTTGGGTTATGCTCCTGGGTCCTCCACTTGATCACTGGCATACTGAGGACCTGAATGCAGTCTTCTCTGATATTGGTAAAGTGCTGCTCTGGGAAAGGGACCCTGAGCACAAGGGCAGGATCATTTCTAAGCTCAGAGTCACTGACCTTTTAGATGTTCCTAAAAGTGTTAGATTCACCATTGGAGACCTTGTGGAAACAGAATCATGGACTTTCTCTGTTGAAATTTTAAACAGCAATCTCCTGGGTGGGGGCCCACCTGATGAGGACCCACTACCTGATGATGGTGTTGACCCTCATCCCCTGCCTATGGTGGGACCCATTTTTGGCCCTCCACCACCACCTCCTCCACAACCTAAAGGGGACATTGGTGGATGGGACCAATGGGTTGAGCCTGCTCCTCAACAAAATAATGCTGGCTGGGGGAACTGGAATGTTGTCTAAGGACATGTGTTTGCTGAGGGTGTTGACATGCCTATTGATAACCTGAATTTGCCACCTCAGGAGGCTGACAGTGCTGTTACTGGTTCAATCCCTGTAGCCAATATTTCATCTGACAGTGACAAGGCATTTGTCCATGGTGCTGAGGATATTGAAGTGGAACAAATAATTGCTAATGCTAACCAGGATGTGGGCATGGGAGAAGGACTGCTTAATATTCTGCAAAATTACCAGGATGATGAGGATATCAACCACCATGCTAATGAAGGTAATCAACAAGATGACTGGATGATTGAGGACACAAACCTTCTCTCCCCCAATGAGGCACATCTGCAAGTTGGAATGGCCATCATCCCATTTGTCAATTCCTCTGAAGTGTTATCTGGTAAACAATCCTTCTCAAAGCAAGGCCTAGAAATATGGGACAGATTCTTTGCTCCACACATTAATCCCTCACCTGACAAAGGCAAAATGCAATGTGATATCCTTGTAAGTTGGTTTAACTTTATCACCCTCATGCTCATCACTCCTGAAAAATTCAGTTGGGCAAGACACTTTCTTACCTCTCCCCTTTGGGATATTATTAAAGAGCCAATTGCAGAAGAAAATACTTTCACTTTCATTATCCCTGATGAATGTGTTGGACAGATGCCTCCTCACTGCCTGAATGATTCCCCATCATGCATGATGGTGCCAAATGCTCCTACAAAGAGGAGGAGGGGTAAAGAACCAATGGTGGACTCTGAGGTGAGAAGGAGCCCCAGAATTGTGGAACTTAATGGGGGGTTTAAAAGCCATGTGAATTGTTCGGATGCTAATTGTCTCTCTTGCAATGCTACACCACCTTGTCTCAGCAATAAATTTGTTAAGAACCTTGCTGATTCATTTTGCAAGGTTAAGGAGGGGGGCTTGAGAAAAGGTTGCTGAAGAAGAGCAAGATCAATGATTTGATCATCAAGCCACCTGGTAAACCTGGACCAAAGAAGACTGGCTCTGAATCAAACCTTCCAGGCAAGAAGAAAGGTGGTGCTGCTGAATCTTGTGGACAGCAGTCTAAGAAGAAAGCACCTAAATAATGTTGTTAATGTCTACAAACTTCTGTCCTTTTGTGGCTAGATCATTTACCTTTGGTGTCTGTTATGAGTTGTTAAAGACCTATATGCTGCTATGCATGTTTATGAACTCAGTACCCTATGATATTTTCAATCTTGTTTGTGTGACTACAAACCTTGTGTCACCACTTTACTCATTTAACCTGTTTATCAATGAGTAACAACAGAAATTGGAAGATTCTGAACTGGAACCTCAGAGGAATTAACTCTGAGAAAAAATGGTTGGCATTAAAAAGCAAAATCATGGAATCTGAATGTGATATCATTTGTCTCCAAGAAACCAAGAGAGAAAACTTTGATACCAATTATTTAAAGAAATTCTGTCCAAACAAGTTTGACAGCTTTGACTTCCTACCTTCAATTGGTGCCTCCGGAGGTATCATCATCATATGGTGCAGTTCATTATTTAATGGCATCAGAGCTTTTCAAAATGAATTCTCCACATTTGTCACTTTCACCTCACAATTATCCAATGACTCCTGGACTCTTACAAATATATATGGTCCATGTCAAGCTGATAGGAAAATTGAATTTTTGGACTGGTTTTCAAACATCACTATGTCTGATAATGTAGATTGGCTTGTCTTAGGGGATTTTAATCTTATCAGAAGACTTACTGGTAGAAATAAAAATGGGGGGATGTTAATGAAATTATGCTTTTCAATGATGCTATCAGCAACCTGGGACTTATTGAGCTACCACTGAAAGGAAGGAAATTCACTTGGAGTAACATGCAAAAAGATCCACTTCTGGAAAGACTTGATTGGTTCTTTACTTCTAGCTCATGGACAACCAAATACCCTTACACTTTGGTTACCCCCTTATCCAAGCCTACTTCTGATCATCTTCCTTGTGTCATCTCTATTGGAACTAACATTCCCAAGGCACAAATCTTTAGATTTGAAAATTACTGGCTTCACCATTCTGAGTTTAAGATGATTGTGCAAAATGCCTGGAATATACCAGTGAATTATCAGGATTTGGCAAAAAAAATATGTGCCAAGTTGAAAAATGTGAGGAGAAGCATCAAGATATGGGCCAAACAGTTACCATGCCTAAGGGACCAAATTGCTAAGGTGAATGACACCATTGATCTTCTAGATCTTCTTGAAGAATCTAGAACATTAACCATCAATGAATGGCACCTCAGAGATATCCTGAAATCTCATATTATCTCTCTTCTTTAGAACCAAAACACCTATTGGAAACAAAGAGGAAAAATTAAATGGGTGAAACTTGGGGATGAAAACACAAAGTTTTTTCACTCCAAAGCTACCATCAGTTATAGGCACAATTATATCTCAATGATCAAGAATGAAAATGGACAGGAATTTTTCAATCACTATGACAAGGCTGATATTCTTTGGAATGATTTCAGAGCAAGAATGGGTACATCTATCAAAACTGAGATGCATTACAACCTTGCAGATTTCTATGGAAATGGAATGTCTGATGAGATGAAGAATTCACTTGAAAAACCTTTTCTTGACAAGGAAATTGAGGAGGTTATCTCTGATTTACCAATGAGAAGTCACCTGGGCCTGATGGTTTTAATAATGAATTTATCAAAAGTTGTTGGCCAATCATTGGAAATGATATCAAATTACTGATTCATGATTGCTTCAATGAGAAAGTTTCCCTTGAGAGCATTAACTCATCCTACATTACTCTCATTCCTAAAATCACATGCCCTTCTACCTCAGCTGATTTCAGACCAATCTCATTATTGAACTATGTATTCAAAATAATTACCAAACTTCTTGCAAATAGACTGCAATCTGTTATTTTGGAATTGGTGCATAAAAATCAATATGGTTTTCTCAATAATAGGTCTATTCAAGATTGCATTGGATGGGCATTTGAATACCTATTCCAATGCCACAAGTCAAAGGAGGAAATTCTAATTCTAAAACTTGATTTTGAGAAGGCTTTTGATACAATTGATCACTCTGCCATCATAAATATCCTTAAAGCTAGAGGATTTGGGAGGAAATGGATCAAATGGATAGAAATGATCTTTGAATCTGGAACCTCTGAAATCCTACTAAATAGTGTGCCTGGTAAAAAGTTCTATTGCAGGAGAGGTGTGAGACAAGGAGACCCCCTTTCACCATTACTATTTGTTCTTGCTGCAGACCTTCTTCATTCTGTCCTGAATAGAGCCATGCATATGAACCTTCTAACACCACCTATAGAGGGACCACCCAACAGTGATTTTCCTGTTATTCAATATGCTGATGATACATTGGTGGTACTTAAGGCAGATGCTACTCAATTATTATGCATGAAAGCACTTCTTCAAACTTTTGCAAGCTCCACTGGACTCAAAGTCAACTATTTGAAATCTAGCATGATGCCAATAAACATATGTAATGATAGGCTAATGCATTTTGCTATGACAAATAACTGTCAAACTGGTTGCCTCCCTTTCACCTACCTTGGTTTGCCACTAGGCATTTCAAAACCATCTATGGAGCACTTTCTACCCATTGTTCAAAGAGTTGAAAGAAGATTATGTGGTATTGCTAATTTCTTGAATTATGGAGGAAAATTGCAACTGGTGAAAACTGTTCTGTCCTCACTTCCTTTATTTTTCATGAGCTGTTTGGAGGTACCAATTGCCATCAAGGATCAAAGTATAAAATACATGAGATATTGTCTATGGAGAAAGAGGACTGAAGATGTACAAGCAAAAGGACATGCTCTGGTGTCTTGGGATAAAATCTGCCGTCCTAAAAATCAGGGGGGTCTAGGGGTGCTAAACCTACAGATCCAAAATACTGCCCTCCTTCTAAAAAACTTGGACAAATTCTACAATCACCATGACATCCCTTGGGTTCATCTCATATGGGAAACTTACTACAAAAATGGAAAACTACCTGGTAGAAGCATGGAAGGATCATTCTGGTGGAAATCTCATATCAAATTAATTGATAATTTTAAAGGCATGGCTAAGTGCAATCTGAATTCAGGAAAGTCTGCTTATTTATGGTCTGACCTTTGGCAAGATGAGTGCTTGATGAATAAATTCTCTCACCTTCTGTCCTATGCTAAGTGTTCAAATATCAGTGTACATGACTTCTTACATGCTGACTACTTAGAGGATAATTTTCACCTACCACTCTCTCAACAAGCATACTCTAAGTTTATAGTCATGGAAGAAAGATGCCAGGAATTCATGCATACCACTCAGGGGGATACCCATGACAATTGGACCTATATTTGGGGGTCAGATAAATTTGAATTAAAAAAGGCCTACTCAGCCATGATTGGATATTCACCATCACCACCACACTTCTCTTGGGTATGGGCAACCTCCTGCCAAAATAAACACAAGTTCTTCTTCTGGCTTTTGCTTCTAGACAGATTGAATACAAGGAATCTTCTGAAAAGAAAGCAGTTCAACCTGCCTGACTACAATTATGTAACTTCCAACTGTTACTTGGAAGAATTAGTAAATCATCTATTCTGGGAATGTCCATTTGCAAACAAATGCTGGAACCATATTTATAGAAACAGAGATGCAAACCTAACAGGATTGGAAGCTATTTCAGACATCAAAGAAAAGTTACACCTACCATTTGCAATGGAGATCATTATCATGACTACCTGGGGTATCTGGATATGCAGAAATGAGAAGATTTTTAATGACAAAAGGCCCACAATTGAAAGATGGAAAGCAATCTTCTATCAAGAAATGAGATGGTTACAATTCAGAATCAAAGGAAAATACAAGGAGAAATTCAAAGCCTGGCTTAACCAACAATTAGATCAGGGATAGGGTGGACTTTACCCAGCTTAGAATGATTTACTTTACTGTTCTGATCTACCTTAGATCATTTTTTCATTGTAACATACTTGCTTATTATAATAAAAATTGCAGTGGGGATTTTTCCCTACTGTTTCACCTCAAAAAAAAATAGGGGCAATGAGAGCTCAAAGCTAATGAGTACCATACTTTCAGCATTTGGAAGCCTTTCAAACTTTTCAAAACCTTTTTCGTTTTCCTTGTTGAATCTCCACATATTCTATGAGCACCTTCTTGAGAGCATAGTTGTCATTCTTAGTGTAATGTGCTTGCCTCAAAACTTGATTATTTGTGTTATGACTTTGATGCTTGTATCTTTGATATCTTTACTTCTAGTCTTCACCTGAACTTCAGAGGTACCTTGGCATTCATAATCAAAGGCAAGCGAGATACCACTCTATCTTACCTTATTATGAGCATTGTAATGTTGCTTATGTTTATGTTTCCTGCTACTTATTATTTTTGAGTTGGAATCTCTTCATAGCTTGCAATGCCTATTAAGAAAACTTAGTTGCATACTCTTTATTATGAATTGTCTAAGTAGTTGATCACATGCTGAGAATATATACATCATATGAAGCAAAAGTGTTTGTGAAAGTTTCTTTTATCGCACTCATTTTTCAACTGAATTGCTTGAGGACAAGCAATAAGCTAAGCTTGGGGGAGTTGATACGTCCAAAATGTATCTACTTTCCCGAACACCTTTGCTAGTGTTTCTCCTCTAAACTTGTGTGATCTGGGTACAACTAACACGGACTGACGCTGTTTTCAGCAGAATTGCCTTGGTGTCTACTTTTTGTGCAGAAAATCAACTATCAGGAAAAATCCCGGAAAATATGCCAAAAATCCTATTTCACCAGAAGACTCCCAAAGCCAGAATACGAGACGGAGGGGGGTTGGGCCCAGGCCACACCACCTGGCCGCGCGGGCTAGCCCAGGCCGCGCCAGGGGTGGTCTGGCCGCCCCAGACACCCCCTCGGTCTTCCTCTTCGCCCATAAGAAGCCTTATGACCTAAAAACTCTGGGAGGGGTCGACGTTTTTCCAGAAGGAGTTCCGCTCCGCCGCCACCACCAGATTCCACGAAACAGCACCAGAAACTCCGTTCTGGCACCCTGCCGGGACGGGGAATTGGAGGAGATCATCGCCATCATTGTCACCATCGCTTCTCCATCAACCATCCATGTTTCCCCCATCTATGAGTGAGTAATCCCCCGCTGTAGGCTATGGGGATGGTAGGGATTGGATGAGACCGTTCATGTAATGGCATCAGATTGTTAGGGCATGGTGCCTAGTATCTTCTATTAGTGCTTTATGACTTTGTTGCGACTTGTTATGCTTAATGCTTGTCACTAGGGCCCGAATGCCATGATTTCAGATCTGAACATGTTATTGATTCATTATGATAGTATCGTTTATGGTCTTATCTGCAAGTTGTATACAAACGTTGTTGTCTGGAACCAATGGCCCCGAAGTGATAGAAATCGGGATAACCGGAGGGAATGGCTTTGATGTGAGGATCACGTGTGTTCATGGAGTGTTAATGCTTTGCTCCGGTGCTCTATTAAAAGGAGCACCTTAATTGCCAGTAGTTCCCTTGAGGCCCCGCTGCAAACGGGCTGGCAGGACAAAAGATGTTGTGCAAGTTCTCATTGCAAGCACGTATGACTATATATGGAACACATGCCTAGGATTATGTAGTACTTGGATGCTTTATCTTATTTATCTGCAATTGCCCTATGTTCTTATTGCTATGTGAATTGTCTTGTCTATGCAACGCCCGTCCATCCATCCCTATGCCTACCGCACTCGAATCCTACTGTTTACTGCTATTGTTACTACTGTCTTTACTTTACTACTGCTGCTACTTTACTATTCCTACTACAAAACTGTTGCTATTGATAAACTGTTGTGAGCAAGATTGTTTCCAGGTGCAACTAAATTGACAACTTAGTTGTTAAGGCTTATAAATATTCTTTGGCTCCCCTTGTGTCGAATCAATAAATTGGATTTCACTTCCCTCGAAAATACTACGATACACCCCCTATACTTGTGGGTCATCAATTACCGGAAGCTGAATGATGTCACCATCAAGAACAAGTACCCACTGCCAAAGAACGAGGATCTGTTTGACTAGTTGACTGGTGCCAGAGTGTTTTCTAAGATTGATCTTAGAACTGGTTATCATCAACTCAAGATTCGTGAAACGGATATTCCAAAGACTTCCTTTACCACCAGATATGGATTGTATGAGTACACTGTTATGTATTTTGGATTAACCAATGCCCCCGCTTATTTCATGAATCTCATGAATAAGATTTTTATGAACTTCCTAGATAAGTTTGTCATAGTTTTTATCGACGATATTCTAATCTATTCCAAGACAGAAGAAGACCATGAGCTACACCTGAGTGTCGTCAGATTGATGACAAGTACGCCATGAGGGGGTCCTCGAGGCGTGTGGAAGAGAGGGGTGTGAGACGTACAGTGTTCCGGGATGGTGAGCACACAAGTTTACCCAGGTTCGAATCCGCCGGCTTTGGACGGATCCTACTCCTGCTAGCAATCCAGTAATACGGCAGAGCCGGAATATGGGTTACAAGGGTTCGCCTGTGTGAGTTGAGATTGTAAGCTATTGAGGGTGCCCTAAAGGCTCTCCCTAGGATGGCTTATATAGATATCTGGCCTAGGGTTTACAGGAGAGATCTATCCGGCTATCGACTAAGAGTCGGTTATAGAGTATATCTTGAACTACAAGTAACACTATGGGCCTAAGTCGGTAAGTCTTCTGGGCCTTCCCGTAGCCGGATTGGACTCCACCTCTTCTCCCTGACTGGGCTGCCCGTGAAGCAAAGCTCTAACCCGAAGTGGGCCACCCTGGTCAGTGAGGACTGTGAGGATACCCGAAAAGTATATCCCCAACAGCAGCCCCCAGAAGTCCCCAAGGTCCAAAGTCGGATTCATCATCGTCTAGCTTGATCTTCGACTTGCAGAATAAGGGTTCCTAAAACTTCAAAACAAAAGATACGATTCGGGTCTCAAAATAAGTCGGACATATCAGTATATTATTTGATTTTTCCAACTTGATATTTGAACTAAGCCGGAACTTGGTCTCTGACGTCATCTGACACTCGTCATGGTCAAGTCACGTCATCTGACAAACATCATATCAGCACGACCATTGGTGGGTCCTCCGTTCGCGGAACCGAGGCGTCATTTCAATGCGTACGTGGAGATCGAGGCGACATAATCATCACGTGGGTCCTTCCCAGCTCCTTCCACGATGCGTGGCGTTTACACAGTGTCGTTTGCACGAATCTTGGCGCAGGTAGGTGGTTATAAGGGGTGAGGATCCTCTCTCTCTCATCTTCACCTGTTCCCTTGCCGTTCCTTCTCCTCCACTTCTCCCTCGTGCACAGAGCTCTCCCACCTCCCAGATTCCTAGCGCCGCCCATCCAAGGTCACCGGCGCACCGGAGAAATGGCTTCTTCTTCCTCTTCCAGCTTGGCTGGCTTCGCAGTAGCGGCGACGGCGGCGGCGGCAGCGAAGAAAGAGAGCAATCGTGGGGTATGGATCTCGTGTCTCCTCGATGACGAGAAGATCCACAACGTGGAGAATCAAGGTCTCCTCCGCGCCGGCGACTGGCGGAGTGGCTTCGGAGAAACCATCCCCAACCCGCAAGCCGGCGAGCGGGTACACCTCGGCACCCACCTCGACAGAGGTTTGTCTTTCCCTCCCTCGGAATTCTTTTCCGAGGTGATTGATCACTATGGCGTTTAGCTCCATCATCTTCCCCCGAACTCCATCTTAGAGATGAGTTCTTGCGCACCTTTGTGCGAGGGGTATATCGGCATTAGGCCAAGTCTTACTTTGTTCCGGTATTACTTTCATGTCCGGAGAAACTCCATCACTGCCGGTAATCCTTACATTAGTGGCACTATTAGCCTTTCTGTTAGACGCGAGCGTAGTTATCCTCGCATTTCTGCCAGTGAGTCGGTCAAACAATGGCCGGCCACTTTCTTTTATCATAAGGACATTCCTGCTCCCGGCAAAGCTACTGCGTTGCCGGCTTTCATCGATGGAGCCGCCATGGCCCTTCCATCTTGGGACGAGGCTCCTCCGCTCTCAGTGACGATCTGATCCTCGCTAAGAGGCGGATCAAATACCTGATAAAACACAAGGGCTTGAAATGATCCGACTTAGTTCAGTCTTGGGTTGCACGTCGGATCCAGCCTCTCCAACACCACGGCGACCGTCTGATGCACTCCATCACGGTGTCGAAGAATGATTCCCTCTGCATCAGTCCTAAGGCTTTAAAGCCATAGGATTACATAAGCCAGATCAAATGGCTGATCAAGGAATGGATCGAAAGAAAGATTCTAGACTTGTCTCTGGATATGCATACAGCGGAAGACCCTGTAGTTCCCGTAAGCTTCAATAATAAACCCTTTTATGTGTTTCACCTTTTAAGTTATTTTGCAATACTGAGATACTTTCTTTTTTTCAGCTTGCCGATCTCCCCGAGTCAGAGCCAGCTCCTATCGAGGGATATCCTCCGGATTTTTCTCAGGAGGCGGAACTGGTCGCACTGCCGGACGTTGTGCCCAGGAAGTGCAAAGCTCCGACAGTGGTTGTTGGCACAAAGGAGGTGCCAGTCGTGAAGAGGTAACTTTCAACACAACTTCCGCCTTTGTACCTTACTCGAATTTTCTTCCGAGATGTAATGTTTTCCATTCTATTACACTCTCAGAGCTAAGCAGCTCATCAAGGGCAAGGGGAAGGGAACTTCTTCGAAGCCTTTGCGGTAGACGAAGCTGACTATAGCTTCTCTTGTTGTGGCTCCTCTGACTCCTGCTCCTCAACCTTCCACAACACCGATGATAACTCCATCACCAGTTGTTGCAGATGATCCGATTCCTTCAACGGGGCCAGTGATCCTTGAATCACAGACTGACGCCACCATGGGAGGCTCAGGTTTAGATAAGGGTGAACCCTCTTCGGGTAATGATCCCTCGGCAGAGACCTTTGCCGAAAACCTCCTGAACAATCCGGGACTTGCCAAATTTGGCTTGTCTCGGAAATCTGTAGAAGAAATCCAGCTTCTGGCCCGGCAATGCCTGGAGAGCCGAAATCTCTCTGCCGAAGAAGAAGCACAAGAGGCGGAGGACATCAAGTACTCCGACCTTCTTGAATAAGTCCGCCTTCGCGACGAGGGACTTAGAGCTGGTGTGCTTCCACCACCTCCGGTTATTCCACTCACCCTCGCTGAAAAGGTTACCACCGAGGTGAACATGTGTCTAAGCAAGCTCACACATGAACATCATGTAAGTCGTAATTCCAACTCACGATTTTCTTTATTGTACTTTATATCATATCCTCTAGCCCTCAAGCATGAAGTAGGATATACAATCCGAGTTTATGCTTCCTTAGGATGCCAAAGAATGAACTAGTGTAGCCCCCAAGGCTTGTGCTGATATTAGTAACAATATTAGCCCAAGTCTTCAGTAGACTTCTGACTCTAGGTATTCTGACTTACAGAAAGTTAATTCATATAACCAGGATTTGTTGAAGAACATCTGCAACAAGCAGAGAGGATCAGAGCTCTCCGACTTGAAAATGCTGAGCTGAAGGTTTCCAAGGATGAGGCCGAAGGTAAACATTCCGAGACTCAAAACTTGTCTTGTGTTTTCATAGTCGAATATTTTTGTTGAACTGTTGTTCTTTTTTGACTTACAGTCATGCGCTATGATTGAAGAGGCCGAGAACCTCAAAACCCTGGTGGTCGAGAATAAAGAACTTCACCAAGAGCTGGATAAGCTCAAGGCCGATCATGAGAAGAGCATTGCTCAAATTCTCGAATACTCCTCCATGGCTACTGATGAACGTGATCGTAAGATTTCAGTTTAAGATCAGAGAATCTCGGATCTCAACAATGAGCTTTGCAGAGAGAAGGACCTTTCCGAGGCGCTCCGGGCTGAACTCCGGAGTCTTCGAGAAGAGAAGACCAAGGTTGACGACATCATCTTCGGTATGTTTCCATCTCTCTGACTTGTCTATATTCTTTGACACTTTCGATGTCCGATTTTCTTAACCATTTTTGTGTTATATATATATATAGGTCCTCTTAACTTGACGGACTCTTCTTCCACCGAGCCTTGCACCCACCGACTTACCCAAGTCGGTGATTTACTTCATGACTTCCGCCAATCCATCGAGGACATTGGCGAAGCTCTCAGGGTTCTGGACATGCACAGCATGTCAGACTTTCAAGTGCGATACAAGGCAAAGGAGATGCCGCAACTCGTCCGGGACTGGAACATGTCCTATGCGCGATCCGCAGCGTAGAACATTCTCACCATGGTCATGAGCCACCATGGAAACATGGAGACATGGCAAGTGACCAGAGGGTACTGCAAGGTGGATGAAGACGGCCAGGAGCAAGATATCAAAGCCATAATGGACTCCTGTGCTGGATATGGGTGTCGCGTGGCTGACTTAACCAGTTACGACACTCCCTTCTTCACTCGCGTGGATACACTGCCCCTGCCTCCGGAGGAAGCTGCTGAAGTTTCTGACGATGAACAGACCGTATCGAATCTCAACATCTCAGACCATTATCAAACCAAGGCCGATGCATCTAGCGAGCCGGCAGTGCCTACCTCTTCTCCTGCACCATAGATTACCAGAAACAAATGTATTATTCTGAGAAACATTATGGGTCTGTAAATATGCAGTACTATAATTTTGCTAGTGCTAAGCTTTTAATCTATTCAGCACTTTTGGCTTTAATTTTTTGTGCGCCTGAAATGTTTACATAAGCACTTATACTTTCTCGTCTATACTTATCGTTTATCTGGCTTTCCGCCTCGTCCCTTTCGTGAGCCGGCTAAACCTTCTGCACGGAAACTTTGCCGAGCAACGAAGCTCAATTACTAAACCAGTTTAAACTCGGAAACAAAGCCGGCTTCTAGTACCAACAATTTACTACTCAGAAAATGCCCGCATCCGGCAATCAGACAAATAACCAAAGTATAGACTAGAAACTTTAGAGTTATACCCGAAGGTAGCATTTTTAGAATCGGAAATCTAAACCAGAACAAACATGAGCATAAAGTTCTTTCAAGCATTCTGGGATTTTCGACTATGACATGATCATTCAGAAATAAGATGGTAAAAACTTCTCAAAAAAAACTTGAGGCACCCAAGACTTTTATTTCTCACAGAACATGTACATATGTATGATTACAAAGAAGGATAAACTAAGAATAAAAGGGACATAGCTGAGCAATATTCCATGGTATGTCTAACTCATCCGGATTTGTACTGCCTCCAGCTCTCTTTCTTTTCTTAGTAACAGTCTTTCTTTGATTGTCCTCATGTCAGTTAAGTAGTACGAACCATTGTGCAATACTCGACTAACTAAAAAGGGCCCTTCCCATACTAGGGAAAGTTTGTGCTTTCTTTGTTGCACAAGCCAGAGAACCAAATCGGCTTTATTGAAAGATCTGTTTCTGACTCTCTGGCTATGATACTTGCGTAACTTTTGGTGATAGGTTGTTGATCTTATTGCAGCAACGACACGAACTTCTTCGACTAAGTCGAGATCATTTTGTCGAGAAATCTCGGCATCTTCTTCGATATACGTGGCCACTCTAGGAGAAGTGTGAATCAAATCACTAGGAAGAGCTGCTTCTACGCCATAGACCAAGAAGAAAGGTGTGTATCCGGTTGACCTGTTCGGAGTTGTTCGTAAACTCCATATTACAGAGGGTAATTCCTCTGCCCAAGCCCCCGCAGCACATTGTAGTGGTGCTTCGAGTCTCAGTTTTAGGCCTTGTAGGATTAAACCATTTGCCCTTTCGACTTGTCTGTTAGCCTGTGGATGTGCGACTGATGCAATGTCAAGCCGGATATTTTGTTCATTGCAGAATTCGGCCAATTCTCCCATAGAGAAATTACTCCCGTTGTCTGTGATTATAGTATGCAGATAACCATACCGGATTATAACATCCTCGACAAATCTTTTGGCTATTGCTCCATCACAACTAGTGACAGGTTTAGCCTCAATCCATTTGTTGAATTTATCCACCATCACTAAGAGGTGAGTAAATCCACTTGGAACCCGTCTAAACGGTCCTACCATGTCAAGCCCCCAGACCGCGAAAGGCCATGTTATAGGTAATGTTCGCAGCTGATCAGCTGGAACATGAGCTTGTTTGGCGTACTTTTGGTAGCCTTTGCACGTCTTGACTAGTCGTTCGGCATCTGCCTGAGCTGTAAGCCAGAAAAAACCATGTCTAAAAGCTTTTGCCACTAAAGATTTGGCTGCAGCGTGGTGACCACACTCGCCTTCGTGGATCTCCCTTAAGATTTCCACTCCTTCTTCCGAAGATACGCAGCGCTAAAAAACCCCAGATACACTCCGCTTATAGAGCTCACCTTTAACTATAGTATAGGCTTTCGCTCGTCGGATAATCTGCCGGCTCAGAACCTCGTCTTCGGGTAATTTTCCATCTACCAGATAATCAAGGTAGGGTTGAGTCCAGCTGGGAATTACAGCCAGAACTGCTATTAGAGGTGAGTCGGATTTGGTCGGATATTCCTCATCCACTCCCTTTATTGAGGGAACTTTGAGGTGCTCTAAAAAAGCGCCATCCGGGACCTCTTTCCATTCAGAGCCTATTCGAGATAATGCATCTGCTTCCTCATTTTCTGTTGAGGGATGTGTTGAACCTCAAACCCTTCGAACGATTTACATAAATCATCCACGACAACTTTATATGCTGCCATGTGTTTATTTGCATTACAAATATCCGAAACTTGCTGAGCAACAAGATCCGAATCTCCATAACACATCAAACGTCGGATGTCGATATCCTTAGCAATCCGGATTCCATGCAGCAGTGCTTCATACTCGGCAATATTGTTTGTCACTGTGAAGTGGATCTGCAACACGTATAGAAGTTTATCTCCTTGGGGTGATTTGAGCACCACGCCAGCCCCCGAGCCCCCTCGAGCCTTAGACCCATCAAAGTATAGGGTCCAATATTCCAACTCAGGGAGGGTCATATTTTCCTTCGTCTCTGTCCAATCAGCGACAAAGTCGGCAAGGATTTGGGATTTGATTGTTGTCCGGGGTTTATACTCAATATCGAAAGCTGAAAGCTCTATGCCCCATTTGGCGACGCGTCCTGTGGCGTCACTATTGTTAATTATGTCTCTCATGGGAGTTATGCTCACCATGGTAATTGGATGCTCCTGAAAATAGTGTCGTAGCTTACGAGATGCCAGAAAAACACCGTAAGCCAGCTTTTGATAGTGCGGATACCGCTATTTTGATTCTGTTAGAACCTCGCTGACAAAGTAAGTCGGACGCTGCACCAAGTGTTCCTGATTTTCCTCCGGTCTCTCCACTACCATGACGATACTAACGACTTTATTTGTTGCAGCAAGATAAAGCAACATCGGTTCCTGTGGTTCTGGTGCAGCAAGGATAGGAGCAGATGAGAGTACTTTTTTCAGGTCTTGTAATGTAGCTTCAGCTTCGTCGGTCCACACAAAATCCTTGGTCTTTTTTAGGAGTTTGTATAATGGTGCGGCTCTTCCACCGAGCCGGCTTACAAACCGACTGACTGCAGCGATGCAACCAGTTAGTCTTTGTACGTCCTTTAGGCGAGTTGGCCTGAAAATATTGAGTATAGCCTTGATTTTGTCTCGGTTCACCTCTATGCCTCTTTGAGACACGATGAAACCTAACAATTTTCTGGCTGGAATTCCAAAGAAGCATTTCTTCGGATTAAGCATGATGTTGTATTTTCGTAGATTGGCAAACGTTTCCTCCAAGTCAGAAATCAGTGTTTCCTTCTTTCTGGACATCACCGTGATATCATCCACATATGCATGTACATTGCGTCCGATTTGGTCGTGGAGGCAACGTTGCATTGTGCGCTGGTACGTAGCTCCTGCGTTCTTCAGTCCAAAGGGCATCATAACAAAATAGAAGGTTCCGAAGGGGGTTATGAATGAAGTTTTGACTTTGTCAGATTCCTTCATCCGGATTTGGTGATAACCGAAATATGCGTCGAGAAAATAGAGGAGTTCCGAGCTTGCCGTAGAATCGATAACTTGATCAATCCTAGGCAGAGCGAACGGATATTTTGGACAAGCCTTGTTCAAGGCAGTATAATCAACACACATCCTTAAATCAGTGGTGTCCTTTTTAGGGACAATTACAGGATTGGCCGACCACTCAGTGTGGATGACCTCTTCTATGAATCCGGCTAACTCGAGCCATGCTAGTTCCTTAGCTATTGCCTTACGCTTTTCATCACCGAAACATCGTAAGGACTGTTTGACGGGTTTAGCGTTTGGGTTTACATTTAAAGAGTGCTCGGCAAGTTCCCTAGGTACTCCGGTCATGTCAGATGGCTGCCATGTGAAGATATCTTGATTTGCTTTGAGGAACTTGACGAGCACGCTTTCCTATGCGCTATCTAGGCCTATGCCTATCTGGGTCACCTTGGAGGGGTCATCATCCTTCAATGGCGTCTTCTTCATCTCTTTTGATGCCTTGAACTCCGGATTCGGCTTTGTCACCTCCTTCTTTGTTGTAGGCATCTCGAACGGATCCATGCTCTTCTTGATCTCCTGGTACTCCTGGGTGTGCAGCACGACTTCAGCAAAGGCGGCATTTCCATCCTCGCACTCTCGCGCTTTCTTCGGGTCTCCCCTGATGGTGATTACGTTGTTGGGACCTAGAATTTTCATCATATTGTAAATGTAACACGGACGAGCCATAAAAGCCCAGTAAGCCGGACGTCCGAATATAGCTTGGTACACGCTCTTGAACGGGACCACTTCGAGGGAAAGTGCCTCCGTCTGATAGTTCTTTGGAGTTCCAAAGGTAACATACAAAGTTATTTCTCCCAGGGAATTAGCTTGTCTTCCTGGGACAACCCCGTGAAAGATCATAGAGTTGTGGTTCAGCTGGGTCTCTGAGATCTTCATCCGGCATAGCGTTTCGAGATACAAAATATTAATACTGCTGCCACCGTCCATGAGAGTCTTGGAGAAACCATAACCATCAATAAGTGGATTGAAGATTAAGGCGTATTTTCCTCGCCTGTGTAGCTTAGGCGGATGATCAGCGCGGTCAAATGTGATTGCCACCTCTGACTAGTCCAGGAATTGGGGGACAGCCGGAATTGTTGCATTGAGCTCATGTAGCACTGCCTTTTTGACCTTTGCTGGTTGAGATCTGAGGAAGGTGACATAAGTGTCTTTCTTGGTCGGTAAATTTTTCTTCCCTTTCGGCTTGGGATTTGAAGCATCAGCTTCCTCCATGTCGGAATCTTCCTTGGTCTCTTTATCTTTTTCGGGATTCTTCTTTCCCTTCTTCTGCTTAGCTTTATAGCTAGTGGTATCATCTCTTTTAATGTCGTCATTGAAACGACACTCGGCGTTAGTGTGGGATGAGCCCCCATTGGCGTCTAAGTGATGCACACATGGGTTATTAGCAATGTCGGCCCAAGAGTAGGTTTTGCCTGGTTGATGGTCTCCTCTACCTTGAACTCTCGAAGTCCCACGGCCACGCCCGTGGCCTCTGCCGCGGCCTCCTCGTCCTCCAGACCCGAAAGTGGCAGTAACCACTGCCGTTTCCGTGTTGGGTTTCTCTTCCAAGGTATTCTTGCGCTTCTGAGCTTGCTGCTTTGGTTGTTTTGCCGACTGTGGCACAGCTAGGGCGTTGAGTAATCCCGCTGCATCGTCGTTAGCATCTGCATACTTGCTCGCTGTTTCTATCATCTCTCCCAAGTCAGTGACGTTTTCACACTTCAAGCGATGACGTAGTAAACCAATTGGGAGACCTGCAATGAAAGCTTCAATCGCAGTTTGGTCATTTACTCCCTCACAGGAGTTCTTGGTGTCGATCCATCATCTGAGGTAATCCTGGCAAGTTTCTTCGGCTTTCTGGGTGCAACGTTGTAGGTCTCCAACCATACAGAGCCTCCGTTATGTGCCTTCGAAATTCCGAAAGAACGCACTTTGCATGTCATACCAGTTATGGATGGTGTTCTCCGGAAGTTCATTGATCCATGATCTTGCCGTCTTCCACAACATGAGTGGGAGATATCGGGTTGCGACCCGGCTGTTTCCGCCTCTAGCAATGCAGCAAGCTTGGAAGAAATCCTGTAGCCAGGTATCTGGCCGAGCAATGCCGTCGTAGGCTTGGATATGTCGTGAGATAGCAAATCCTTCCGGGAATCTTGTAGCTCTTATGCATGGTCCGAAGCACTTTGGTCCCACGTATATATCATCGTTTTCATAGTGTCGCGCCTCTATATTGGAGTTGATCCTGTGCCTTGCGTCGTTCAGGGATAGAGATCGTCCCGAGTGTCGGCTGTGGCTACGGTGCCTTGGAGTTGGACTTCGTCTTCTGCCACTACCTCCTCCACCACGACGCCCTCCTTGGCCTCCTTGGGAGCCGTTGTGATGGCTACTTGGCGGAGAGGGTGGAGCAACTGTGTTATTTCCGGCTGATTACCGGCCTTCGTTCGGAGCGTCATTATTCCGATTTCAGGGAGGGTCTTCATTGTGACGAGCCCCCTGTCGGCTTGTCTCGGCACGGTGTATGTCGTTCCTTCGCCCGTCATCCGGACGACTTGTATGTCTAGGAGGTGGCATTCTTTGTCGATCCTCCTCCCGACGTTTCTCTTTATCATCGTCCCTGCGGTCTTTTGACTCTCGCCGGGGCGGGTTCCTTGGATTCAGTGCAGCAATTGACTCTTGCTCCGCAACTGGGTTAACATTATGCCAGTCACTGGCAGCTTTGTGGTGCTGTCCCGAAGATCCGGTTCTTGAGTAATTGTCCTCCCGGCGGTCGAAACGGTGGTGCTGCTCCGGAACGCGCTGGGGTCTTACGTCAGCCCATGCCGGGTCTGTACGACACTGGTCGGAATCAGAGACCAGCTTTTCACTTCTGGACATGGCGACCTTTTGCTGCTCTAGTCCCTTGTTGAGTAGTTTGATTCCCAACCGGATCTCCTCCGGGCCTGGATTAGCCGATAGAATTTCTCGGGCCGCAACGGTGTTCTGTACTGGGGTTGGATACACCCAATCCCCTTTGCTATCTTTCCGAGGCTTCCCCATTTCTTCTCCGAAAAGGACGGCGTGAATCTGCGGGAATTGGTTGTCATTGGTATGACGCTTCCTGGTCTTCTGGTATTGCCTAGAGTTGTAGTTTTCCGCATATGCTATTCATTTCTTTTCCTCCTCAATGTTTTTGGCTTTATCGAGGAGTACTTGACGACGCGCTTCTAGGGCATGTGCCCTCTCATCCAGTTCTTCAGCAGTAAGTTCTGCAGCTGTACGAATATGTGTGGTTAATGCAACATCGATGAGTTTATGCGCGCCTTCAGTGATCACGTGTCCATCCATCGATTCTTCTTTTTTGGGCTCGTCTGCGATAAGCGCTCCATCCGAGTCTTCCTCGTATTCCTCAACAATTACCTCCTCTGTCGGAGGGTCTTTTGTTGGGGTCTTGTTCTTCTTGTTCTTCTTCTTTGCCTTCTTGGCAGCGCCGGTAGCAAAGACGGCTTTGGGTCCGTTTCCCTAAGTCAAGCTCTGATCAGTACTTTCGGACATATGGAGCTCGGGATTATCTCCGACTTCCATGTCATCCTGCGCTTTGGGAGAGTGTTCCCCGGATCCTTCATCCATGGCTTCTCCTTCCTCTGCAGCTTTGGAGTTATACTCCTCTTCATATTCCACGGAGAACTTTCGGAAATCTGCTGACGTCATCGATTCATCCGAGGATGCAGGTACGTTGGTGTTTTTTTCCAATTGCCTCTAGCACAGAGTTGGTGTTGTCTCCAGCATCGGCAGAGTCAGATCCGGATCCCACATATCCGACGAAGTGCGACGCGTGCTTCCTGAGGTACCTGCGACTCTTGCGATCGGCCTCGTCGAAACGTTTAATGGTCTCGAGGATTTCATCTACGCCAGAGTTTTGCATCATCATGCGTCTTAGCGTGTATCTCAGGAAAGGTCTGTCTGTCCCAGCGTCATTAGAGCCGGAATTAGTGTCGTTGCTATGTTCCTCCTGGATTTCGACTTCAGCGGGTGGGTCGATCTGGGATTCGGCTTCTCCAGGGAGATCCACTCCAAATTCAACCTGGACCGCCAGGTCTGCCTCAGGCTCGGATTCCTCCACTATCTCCACAACTGGTGCGGGCTGGGTGGGATTATGGTTTTCTGAGATCCGGAACTCTGGCGCCTCCGCGGACAAAGGGGACCCAGAAGTTTCCTCTGCCTCTATCATCACCGCTGGGGTGGGTGGGACAAGTTTAGCAAAACCGATGTAAACATCGATCTCGCCAAAAGACATGATTGTGTAGGCAGTCATAGCCTCCCTAGCCGGAATCCAGGTCTCGTCGAGAACGATGAGAGGGACATCGCTGGCGTAGAGGATGCGACCGACGGCGATGGTCATGCCGATTCCGATTCTTGCAGATTCTGCTCGGAACGCAGATCTGAAGCTCACTTGCCCCACGGTGGGCGCCAACTGTCGTCGGATTGATGACAAGTACGCCATGAGGGGGTCCTCAAGGCATGTGGAAGAGAGGGGTGTGAGACGTACGGTGTTCCGGGACGGTGAGCACACAAGTTTACCCAGGTTCGAATCCGCCGGCTTTGGACGGATCCTACTCCTGCTAGCAATCCAGTAATACGACAGAGCCGGAATATGGGTTACAATTGTTCGCCTGTGCGAGTTAAGATTGTAGACTATTGAGGGTGCCCTAAAGGCTCTCCCTAGGACGGCTTATATAGATATCCGGCCTAGGGTTTACAGGAGAGATCTATCCGGCTACGACTGAGAGTCGGTTACAGAGTACATCTTGAACTACAAGTAACACTATGGGCCTAAGTCGGTAAGTCTTCTGGGCCTTCCCGTAGCCGGATTGGACTCCGCCTCTTCTCCCTGACTGGGTCGCCCGTGAAGCAAACCTCTAACCCAAAGTGGGCCACCCTAGTCAGTGAGGACTGTGAGGATACCCGGAAAGTATATCCCCAACACTGAGAACCATCCTTGAAACCCTTAGAGAGCATCAATTGTATGCCAAGTTTAGCAAATGTGAGTTTTGGTTAAAGGAAGTAGGATTCCTAGGACATATCGTGTCGGCAGGAAGAGTTGCTGTTGATCCCGCCAAGATTAAAGATGTTCAAGAATGGAAAGCCCCAACCACTCAAACCCAAGTCCGTGCATTTCTCGGATTAGCGGGATATTACCGCAAGTTCGTAGAAGGATTTTCAAGCATCGCAAGACCAATGACCCAACTGTTGAAGAAAGATAAGAAGTTTGAATGGACGGACAAATGTGAAGCAAGTTTTCAAGAACTCAATAAGAGATTGGTTTCAGCCCCAATTTTGATTATGCCATACATCAAGAAGCCTTTTGATGTGTATTGTGATGCATCCAAGATTGGTCTCGGATGTGTGTTGATGCAAGAAGGCAAAGTTATATCATATTTGTCGATACAGCTGAAGCGGCATGAGCAAAACTACCCTACCCATGACTTAGAACAGGCAGTAGTAGTTTTATCCTTGAAGACATGGCGTCATTACCTTATTGGTAACCATTGTGAGATTTATTCGGATCACAAGAGTCTGAAGTATATTTTCACCTAGAAGGAGCTGAATATGAGGCAAATGAGATGGATAGAGTTAATCAAGGATTATGACCTTGACATTCACTATCACCCTGGCAAGGCCAATGTGGTAGCGGATGCTCTTAGCAGATTGCTGTGTAGATTGAACACCATGATTAAAGAAGCCCAACCAAGTTTGCATGAAGAGTTGGAGCAGTTTAGAATGGAGCTAGTTAGCAAAGGATTTTTAGCTAGCATTGAACTTCAACCCACTTTGATCAGTCAGATCAAGGAAGGTAGAAAGGAAATGCAAGTATCGACGGAATCAAGCGTCGTATCGGTACAAGGAAGGTACCCAGATTCACCGAAGATGAGGAAGGAGTTTTGTGATACAAAGGACGTATATGTGTGCCAGCAGATTCGGAGTTGAATCATTATGCAGGAAGCTCATGATACTCTTTATTCTATCCATCCCGGAAGAACGAAGATGTATCGGGATTTGAAGGAGCAATTTTGGTGGCACAATATGAAGAGAGAAATCGGACGCTATATAGCCAAGTGTGATATCTGTTAGAGAGTCAAAGCAGAACATCAGAGACCCGTAGGACTTTTGCAACCATTGCAGATTCCAGAATGAAAATGGGATTCTGTCGGAATGGACTTTATCACTAGTTTGCCTACATCTAGTAGGGGAAATGACTCTATTTGGGTCATAGTTGATAGACTGTCCAAGGTAGCCTATTTTATACCTGTCAAGACCACCTACCAGAGTTCAAAGCTAGCAGAGATGTACATTGCTAGAATCGTCAGTTTACATGGAACCCCTAAGACCATAGTGTCAGATCGAGGAATCCAGTTTACCTCAAGATTTTGGCAGAAAGTCCAAGAAGGATTAGGAACCAAGCTGAACTTCAGCACAGCTGATCACCCGCAAACCGATGGTCAAACTGAAAGAGTCAACCAAATCTTAGAAGATATGTTGAGAGCTTGTGTGCTAGAATATGGATCAAAATGGGAAGATTGTTTGCCTTTCGCAGAATTCTCATACAACAATAGTTATCAAGCCAGTTTGCAAATGGCCCCATTTGAATTTCTGTATGGAAGGAAGTGACGTACCCCCCTGAATTGGTCACAAGTAGGAGAGAGTCAGATTTTTGGACCCGACATCCTACGAGAAGCCGAAGAGAAGGTTCACAAAGTCCATGAACACCTCAAGACCGCCCAATCTAGACAGAAAAGTTATGCTAACAAAAGACATCGAGACCTGACCTTCAATATCGGAGATTTTGTGTATCTCAAAGTATCACTCTTGAAAGGAATGCAATGTTTTCAACTAAAAGGGAAGTTAGCCCCCAGATATATTGGACCCTTCAAGATTTTGAATCGCCGAGGAGAAGTATCATATCAACTAGAACTGTCGGAGGAGATGTCATCCATACATGATGTGTTCCATATCTCGTTACTTTGCAAATGCTTAGAAGTTTCGGAGAAGACCGAAGTTTTCAAGAATATCGATCACCGAGCCATAGATATCAACAAAGATCTAACCTATCGTGAAGTACCAATTCGTATTTTGGAAGAAGCCTTCAGAACCACCAGGACCCGGAGTATCAAGTTTCTCAAGATCCAGTGGAGCAACCATACTAAAGAAAAAGCTACTTGGGAGCGAGAAGATTACATTAGGACTGAGTTTCCGAATCTCTTTAGTTCCTAGTTTTCCTTAAATCTCGGGACGAGATTTTGTTTAAGGAGGGAAGGTTTGTAACACCCCAAAAATATTAATCAAGATTATCAAGTTCTAATCACCGAAGTTTAGGGTTAACAAAAACTTTTATTATCAAATCTAATATGAGTGTATGTGTGAATTGCATTAGTGTATGAATGAGTGCAATTGCCATGTTTGATTGCTACAAATGATAAAGAATGGTTTAAATATGAATACTACATCATCTAGGCCAATTACAAACAAAATCAAAAGAAAGGAAATTCAAATATGAAGCATATGATCAAATGGTCATTTTGACAAAAGTTAACCACTAGACCACTTTGGGTGTCTCTAGTAAAAGATTTCTAATAGAAACTTTCAAATTCTTTTCACCCCTTGCTAGACCAAGTAAAAGTGAACCCAAGCCAACTTTACAAACAAACAAAAACAAATTCCAAATCTATTTAAAGGACAATTCAAAATTGAATCAAGTTCATATGCTAAGATCACCATTTTGCAAAAACCACTCAAATCAATTCACCTTGGCTTTTCCAAGCAACCATAGACACTCAAGCATGTGAAAAACACACTCACCAAAATTTAGCAAAAAATTCAAATCCTGTGCTCATGCGGCCATTTGGTCGAGCACCTGGCAGGCACAGTTCAAACCTTGCCTAACTTCTACTGTGTGAGCAGAAATTGATCAACCATTTGTCCCCTCTTCATCCCACAATTCACAGCAGCCAGCGCCGCCCTCTCCCATGATGTCCAGGAGACAGGCAACCATCCACTGCCACCCTCTGTCCACCCCTCGATCACAGGTAAGCCATGGACCAGCCGCATTAGCCGCGCCCACTTCCCTATCTACCATGCCGAGAGCGCGCTAGAGCGCCACAGCCGGCACACGCACACACGCCGCGCCTCGCCCTCTCCGCGCGTGCTCGTGCTCGCCGTGACCCTAGCTACCTCCCAGACATGCCCGTTTGCCTCCGCGTGGACCGTAGCCCCTGTGCACCGTCTCGAACACCGCCGTTTCCGCCCAGAGCACCGACCGTTCCCGACCATTCTCGATCGCCCCTTGCCACGCCATCACTCGCCCTACGACCGCCCTGAAGCACCGCGCCGAACCCTAGCCACGGCCATGCCAATAACCCTCTGTATCATTGTCACCGATGAGCCTGAGCCATCCCGCTATGTCCCTCTCATCGGTGTATAAATAGAGGCCACCCTAGCCCTCATGCACCACACCATCCCACTCCCCTCTCTCTCAGACACCTCCCACACCTCTCCCCGGAGCAAGGCGAGCACCCCATCACCGGAATTTCACCAGAGTTTGCCGCTGTAGAGGAGGAAGGAGCCCATTGATTACGACCACCCCAGGAGCCGCCGCGACCACCATTCGACTCACCATCCTCGACAACCTCATTCGCCCCCATCGCCGACCTTAGATGCAGCCCAGGTGAGCCCCCACGTAACCCCACCATCGTTGTTAGGGTTCAGTCTCGCCGGAGCTGTGCGACGGAGACGACGATGCTCAGCCGTCGATCGCACTCTAATCGCACGGCCCAGATTGAAACTTACCACTTTGCGTTAGATGAGTCGCTGACACATAGGACCCTCCTGTCAGCAGCCCACTGCGCCAGCGCAGTGTAGCTGGGCCGTCCCATTTAGTTTCCCGCACAAAGCCCGTAGATTCAAATAGAATTTTTCCAATTTAGTTAAAACTAGATTCTGTCAGTAGATTCAAAAATCAATTCAAAAAGATTCACTGAACCAAATTGCACGATTCCAATTTTGTTAGAAAGGTATTCAAATTATCTATCCAAGCCCGTTGGATTAAAACCATTTAGAATTATATATCACCTATACCAAAAATAACAAGACAAAGACTTTTCCATATTCAAACATTTTTCAAAAATCAACCATAAATGCTTTTGAGTTGATTACAACTCTCAAAAATCAAATTAACAAGATCTATCTGAATATGTAAAAATATTTAGGTTTACATGCAGTGACATTGGACTAGTAATAAAAGAATGCTATTTAGGCATTTCTAGTCACTTTAATTGTATTAAATAGAAATCTTAAACTTTATAAATATGACCAACACTTTAAATCACATTCTCAAGTATTAGAATATGTGGTGATGACATGTGTCAACATGATCCCATATTTTAATTGGAGAATATTAAATCTTAAGTACTTTCAATGAGTAGAAATTACTTCTCCAAAATAAGATAAATAAAATTAGTTCTTTATTTCATGTGATGTTTGTGATGATGCTAGATCATCAAGTGTGAGCCTTAGTGTGCTAAATAGAAGTAGTTAAGTATCGTTTGGTGATTGTGTGCCTCGTATTCATTTATAGACGATAGTACCGACCCGGGATACGAGGAGGAGGAGTACTACCAAGAAGAAGAAGAAGAAGAAGAAGAAGAAGAGAACTTCAACCACTGCACTACTCAAGCCAAGCTAACACTTGCAAGTTTCATACCTATGCAAGCCTAACACTACAAGTTAACTATGCAAGCCATCATTAACTATGCAAGCTAGAACTATGCAAGCTAACACTTGCAAACTTGATAACCTATGCAAGATGCATTAGGCATGCTTTGGTTATACAACCTTGATTAAACCAATCCCAAGTTTTACTTGCAAGCTTTATTCTTTTACTTTTACCAAAGTTCTTTACTTTTAGTTAGTGCTTTGTGAGTATTGGAAAAATAGGATAGATACCATACAGAGTATAAAACTAGGTCTAAGTAGTAATACTTAGATGTCATCAAAAGGCATAAAACTAGATTTGGATAGTTACACCTGATTAGCACCCCTCATTAGTGAATACCCTCAACTTTAGTGGCTAGTGCTAAGCATAAAAGTTGATCACTTTAGATGGGAATACTTGGTGAAAATGATTATGAAAACCTTGGAATGATGATTCATTCTATTGAAATGTTTTGACATGTGTTATGGACACAAAATGATTTGATGATGAAACTTGTTGAGGCATGAGCCTTAGCCCTTTATAAAAACTGATGGTTGGGTTCGGATGCGGTGCCATTCCAATTTTACCGTACAACCACAATACCTGAATTGGGTAGGGCTTAACTGGAAGTTTATATGCCTTAGTATGGGTTCCCTCACGGAAGAGGTTGAGCTGAGGCTACCTCGTGAGTGTGAATGTCCACCTATGCAGTGCCCAGGATGGTAGATGGCCATGGCTAGGAGGCCAAGCTCATAGGGGAGGTGCCTATACTAGAGTGTGTAATTGAAAGGTTATGATGGATTATCCGCATACTAAGTATGATGATTCAGGGTTATCCCTGATGGATGTATTGAATTTTGTGGTGAAAGTGTACCTCCTCTGTAGAGTGTCAAACTATTCGAATAGCCACGTCCATGGTCATGGACAGTTGGAGTGGCCATACTGTTCCATTGTCAGATGTTTTCAAAAAAGGACTTGTGAATTAAACTATGACTTTGACTTGACCACAACAGGGTTGTGGACATGAAAACTAGGTTCCCACTTAAGTGATTAAATTAGATTCTTTACCTTTGAACTCAGTATAAAATAAACCTAGCTTTTTGCAAATAAACCTAGAGATTAATATTCCTACTAGAACTATCTTACTTGTTAGTGATAGTTTGCGAATACTTAAAGAGTACTCATGGCTTTGTCCCTGGCTATTCCCGTGGCTATACTATAAGGAGGACTACCAGGAAGATGGACAGCAGGAGGTCTATGACAACTAGGATCATCTCCCATTGTCAGCATTTTCTGTGACTCTGAAGATGGAGCCCCTACTACGTTTACTTTCCGCTGCTTTGATTGTATTAAGACTGGATCATGAGATCCTTTATTTGTAAGACCTTTATTATGGTTTGTAATGGATGATGTACTGTGGTACCAATTCTGTTATGTCTCGCAAAAATGGTAATCCTGAGATTGCGATGTATGGCATAACAGGCATCTGGGATTAAAAATTCGGGTGTTGACAGATGGGCCTAGGGAAATTGGGCGCACAGGTGAAAAATTCACTCGGTACAACAAGCAACTTAATCCTGTGAGAAGTGTTCTCGATTGGGCCCTTGTGTCCCCTGCATGAGAAGCAAAATTCCTCCACACCACTCTTGCAGCTGAAACGAGAATTGGGTCAGATCACACCCTGCTTATTCACGATTCCGGAGATGACATCATTGTCAAATCAAACAGATTCTTCTTTGAAAATGGCCGGCCGGCTCATAGTGGTTTCAAAGAAATGATTGTTTCAGTGTGGAACAACCTACTCTTACAACCATAGAGAAGAAGATGTCCGATAGACATCTGAACCAACCAAGGTGATGTCCTACGTAGACATCTCAAGGGTTGGGGAGCAAACTTGGGTAGGGCCAGCAGAGAGGCGAAGCAGACAATCTGGCTCGGATTCAACACCTGGATGCATCAACGGATGTTGATGGATTAGACCAAGAAGGCTGGGCCATGAGATATCATCTAGAGGAGAACCTGATGCAAATCTACCAATCTAACAAGGAATATTAGCGCCAGCGTAGTCGCCTTAAGTGGACTCTCCAAGGGAATGCCAACACAGCTTATTTTCACGCCATTGTAAATGGGCGAAGAAGAAAATGCAATATTACCGGCCTGATGACTGAGAATGATATCATAACTACTAAATAAGAGATTCAAGAACACGTGTACGCTTTCTACAAGAAACTTGATGGGAACTAATGAACAATTGCTACTCAAGCTTGTGAACAACATATGGCCAGAGCGTTTACGGGTGTCTAGTGAGGAAAATGAGGCATTGGCCATCACCTTTTTTCCTAAAGATATAGAAGAGGTTCTCAAGGATACTAAGACTGATACGGATCCAGGTCCATATGGATTTCCTGTAGCCTTTTTCAAAGCCTGCTGGCCTCTTCTGAAACTGCTTGTTCTCCACATTCTCAATGACATTATGTTAGGCAAAATGGACATATTTCGCTTAAATTTTGGAGTTCTCTCTCTTATCCCGAAAGTTCTCGGTGTTGATGATATCAAAAAATTTCGCCCCATTTCTCTTATTAACATCATTTTTAAGTTGGTCTCCAAAGCGTTTTCCATTAGACTATCGCTAATAGCGCATCGGATGATTTCTCTCTCACAAACTGCGTTCATCAAAGGAAGATGCATTCATGATGGAGCTTTGGCTGCATGAAATCCTACATGAACTTAAAAAGGAAAATGCAAGAGAAGTCATTTTGAAATTAGACTTTGAGGAAGCTTATAATATATAGGATGAGTTGGGACTTTCTTAGGGACGTCCTCTACAAGAAAGGGTTTGACCTAGGAGTGGTCAATCGGATCTTGCAGTTAGTTACGAGAGGACATATGACTATTTCAATCAATGGATAAATAGATCCTTTCTTTAGGAACAAACGGGGAGTGTGTCAGGGCAACCCAATCTCCCCTATTCTGTTTGATTTTGCAGTCGATGCTTTGGTAGCAATGCTAGATGTGGCAAATGTTGTAGGACACATCTCCGGGGTGATACCCCACCTTATTACTAGAGGAGTGACTCACCTCCAGTATGTTGACGACACAATTCTGTTGCTTCAGTTAGAGGACCTAGCGCTGGTCAATCTCGAGTTCATTCTGATTTGCTTCGAGATTCTCTCGGGACTAAAGATTAACTTCCTTAAAAGCGAACTAATAGTAATGGGAGTGTCCCAAACCGAACTTATAAGAGGGGATAATATGTTAAACTACAAATCTGGAGCGTTCCCCTTCATGTATCTGGGTTTCCCTTTAGCTCACAGAAAACTTTTTATAAGTGAGTGGGAGCCTCTGGTTAACACGGTAGGGCATCGTGTGGACCCTTGTCAAGGATGCTTCACTTCTTCGGCAGCTCGCTTAGTTCTCATCAATTCCTCCCTATCTAGCTTGCCAATGTTTAGCATGGGGTTGTTCTTGTTGGCACAAGGAACACATGCAGGTTTCAACAAGCACTTGGCACACTTCTTATGGGAGGGGGTGGGAGAAAAAATAAAATACCATTGGATTAGCTGGCCGGAGGTGTGCCACCCTAAGGACCAGGGAGGCCTTGGAGTACTAAACTCAAGACTCCTAAATATCTCGCTTATGACGAAGTGGATTTGGTGCCTGTTTTCACAACCTAATGATCAGAACCTTTGGGCCAAAATTGTGAGAGAGAAAATATGCAAATGCGGATAACATCTTTGCCTCAGAGAGTAAGGGAGGCTCACGGTTCTGGCAAAGCTTGAACAAGATCAAACAAGTCTTCAAATTGGGAGCAAAATATGTTCAGCAGTGGAAGCAAGATCTTGTTCAGGACTGACTAGTGGCTTGGAGATACCCCTTTTGTGGTTGGATGGTTAGATACCCCCGTCTGTATGATATCTGCTCTGATCCTTCCATCAGGGTGGACCAAGCTTGTGAGGCTGGCTAGGAGCTATCCTTCAGGCGTTCT
The DNA here is from genome assembly GCA_916181665.1 of Avena sativa. NCBI lineage: Eukaryota > Viridiplantae > Streptophyta > Magnoliopsida > Poales > Poaceae > Avena > Avena sativa. The sequence goes on along the minus strand of OV702290.1, from coordinate 359,145,696 downwards.
TTTGGACCCTTTGAGTTGGAGTTGTGTCAGTCCTTCTCGATAGAACTGGAATCAATCACAGTGAGTGAGAGTGTCGACTAGGTGACTTGGGCCTTAGAACCTTCGGGAACCTTCTCGGTCTCCTCTCTTTATCGCGCTCTCTACCAGCGCCAGAGCGCCCCTTTTGCCAAGAGACTTTGGAAGTCCTCGATCCCACTTAAGGTGAAAATCTTATTGTGGTAGCTGGCCAAGGATAGGCTTCCATCTTCACAGCAAATAAACCATAGACAAGGCCTCTCAGATGGTAAGTGTGCCCTTTATGGAGAGGTGGAAACGGCGAATCACATTTTTTCCTCATGTCACCTCGCTGTTTTTATGTGGAGTGTTTTCAGAGATTTGTTTGAGCTTCAGTTGAATCCTCATTCTTTTTCGCATGTGCTGACCTTCTTTGATTCGCTTCCTCCCAAACCTGCTCGGTGGCTTTGGATTTTATTTTCTGCTTAGTGTTAGGTTATTTGGCAATCAGAAACAAATACTCGATTGAAGCCACCTTCCCTAACCAGCCTGATGATTGTATTTTCGAAACTAACCTGATTTTGTAGTAATGGCGGCCATTGTTTAGGAGTAGAGACGTGGAAGCGATGAACCTCGAGATGGAGCTCCTCTAGCAAGCCTTCTAACGACTTCACTCTCCATCCAGAGCATCGACTTCCGAGGAGGCCTAGTGTAGGCTACGGTGGCCTTCCACTTCTATATTAAGCCATTTAATTTTAAGTTAGATAGCTTTGGAAGACAAGTGTTGCTTTCCTTTGTTCCGTCCTGTGTTAAGTGTTGTTTTCTGGTGATACTATCCTTGTGTGACACACTAGCTGTGACTGTTACTGGGCTATGTTGTTCGTGTGGTGGTATGTGGAACTGGAGAGATGCCTTTTATCTAAAATAAGGTTTAGGCTAGAAGCCTTTTCCTTGCACGGAAAAAATTCAGCGGGAAAAATTCTAAACTTTTACCGAGTGTCCGTTAGCGGTGGACACTTGGCAACCACCACATGCCAGCGCCGCACTTAACAAGTGCGGCCGCTATGATCACGTGTCCGTAGATTTTGCCGAGTTGCCTATTTTACCGAGTGTTTTTCCAAGTTTACCAAGTCTTATTTATTTTGATGAGTGTTTCTAAGAAATTTGCTAAGCTTTCATTTTTACACGATTTTTTTTCAAATAGCACATTTTTTTTAATTAATTCCACAACTGTCGCGCGAATTTAAAATTTTATAGATCTAGGTATTTGTCGGTCACGGCGTCGCCGAATGCAACGAATCGGCGACAGCCAGACCGAGAGGACCATTCGGCGTGGACGTGGCCGAATAAAAATCTATTTGGCGTCGCTGTCGCCGAATGCATGTGGTGGTGGGCCCGCTCGGTTCGATTGCCTCAGTCGGCGACAGCCTGGCCAATTGGCCCATTCGGCGATGCCCTGGCCGAAAGGAGCCAAAGAAGAGGACCGCCGCGCGAGCCCGTCCCGCACCCAGCCGCCTTCTTCCTCGCGTCGTCTCTCTGCCCTCTCTCTCCCAGCGACGAACCCAGCCATTTTTTCACCATTTTTCTCAGATTTAACCCAAATTAGCCAACAAATCTTTGTTCTAAAACCAGTATAGAGAAAGGGGAAGCCCGATCTACTGATGGGTTAGCTCAGGACTGGATTTGGTGGTGGATTTTTGGAGGAATGGTGGTGGAGCTGGGTGGAGCAATTGCAATGGTGGTTCTGCGGTGGAGCTTGGAGCTGGGGCGTTTGTGAGCTGCCCCGTACTGCTTCTTTGGTGAACCGAGCCTGCTGTACCGAGTGGCTTTTCACGCTTCAAGGGTAAACTCTAATCACTCGTTAATCACAGTTATTGTATATGGTTATGCGGCTACGCGGGCTGTGGTTAGCAGGCTATTAGAATAGTTAGGATGGTTTTAGTATATTATTTAGATTAGTTGTATATAGTTTTATAGAATATGTGGGTTTATAGAAAAAATTGGTAGGTGGATTTATAGAAATATTAGCCAGACTATTATTTAGAATATTAGCGGGTAGTTGTACATAGTTTTATTTAGAATAGGTGGATTTGTAGAATGATTTGGCAGGTGGATTTGTAGAAAAATTAGCCAGGCATTACTATATTATTTAGAGTATTTACGCACTGTCGATAATTAATTATTTATATTGATTTTTTTATGTCAGCGGAGATGTCGAATGTAGTGAAGTTCGTATTTTACTATGATCCTGGTAATATCCAATACTATGAATATGGAGCAGATTTGCGTGAGTTTCATTTTACGGAGTTGGATTTGACTGCCCCTCAAACCTGGAGTGTCAGTCAGTTGAAGGAATGGTTGACGGACTATTTAGGATATAATCTCTAAACATACACCGTCAGTGTCCAAGCATTATGGACAAAGTCTACCAAGAAAATTTTCTAGATTTTGAAGGATGTAGATCATAACCGAGATTGGTTTAAATGGTTAAAATGTTGTCAGGACAGGCAGATACACCCTGTTGCACTAGTGCTTCCTGTCATGAAGGAGATCAATCCGCAAGCATCTGAAGGTGGACACGGTCCTGGCCATAGTGTTGAATCTGGTGGCGGAACGTACTCTATGTACAATGCTGGAGGTGGTGGTTATGAATCAGAGCAGAGCAGTCAGATAGGAGGAGATGGTGGTGGTGGTTACGAACCAGGGCAGAGCAGTCAGGATGTAGGTGGGGGATACGAAAGTGGAGAGGTATGGGGACGAGGAAAGTGGGCACATGCAGGACACGATGGAGGATGAGGATTCCATAGATGGTAAAAGTGGTGATTCTGATGATTCAGATAGTTCCGATAAAGAATACAATGGAGAAGACGTACCGATTCCTGCATCCTGGAATCAAGACATCTCCGACGTCATGACCGTTAACGACTGTCATGATTCTGCCTGGAAATATCACAAAAATAAAATTGCGCAGGGCGCCAGATATCCAGACATGAAACATTTGCAAGATGCAGTCATTGCTTGGGCATTGTCTATACAGAGGGTTCTCAGTACAACTGTGTCAAATAAGAGATACTTGACAATGGAATGCGTGGATATTAATTGTCCAGCCAGGGTGCATGGATATCTTCCTAAATATGACACAAGTTGGTTGGTGAGTGACATGGTGATGCACACATGTCAGCTTTCATCTATCCTTACAGATCATCGTAACTTCTGGTCCACGCTTCTGGCACGGTTGTTTTACACGAAGATGGTGAAGAGCAAAGCGGTGGAAGTGAAGGCTATAATAAATAAAGTAAGGGTCAGGTTTAATTACGACATTTCATACGGCAAGGCTTGGAGGGCAAAGCAGAGGGCTCTTGAGGACAGGTTTGGTTCTTTCAGAGACGTGTATGACTCTGTGGTGAGACAGCTCCTTACACTACAGGCAAGGAACCCAGGCACCTATGTCGACATCCAACACTATGTGATACCTGAGGATCCATCTGTAAAGGTGCTTCATCGAGTGTTCTTCTCTTTCTCTATGTGCATCCAAGCTTTCACTTATTGCTGATCAGTTATATGTGTGGACGGCACGTTTCTCACTAGAAGTATAAGGGACAAATCTTTACCGCCATAGGTCAAGACGGCAACAATAAAATTGTCCCACTCGCCTTTGCTTTTGTTGAGGGAGAAAACACTGAAAGCTGGACATGGTTCTTCAGGCAGCTCAAGATAGCAGTTGTCAAAGATAAGCCTAATGTGTGCATCATTCATGATAGGCATGCAGGTATACTAAATGCAGTTAAACGTTTGACACAGCCTGGGCCTGAAGAACAAACCTCTTGGCTCGACATGCAGAGTCGTTGGTGCATGCGCCATTTGGGAGCTAATTTTTTCTCATAGTTCAGGAACAAGAATCTGATGAATCTTTTCAAAAAACTATGCAAGCAGAACCAAGAATGGAAGTATGATTTCATACGTGCACATCTCGATGACTTTACTCAGAAACATGTCAGATCTAGGAAAGCGGCCCAAACGGCAGTTATAGCTGCACATCAAGCAGCAGTTGTTGCCCAGGCTGCTACTAGAGAAGCGCATCTTGAAGAAGAGCCTGTAGGGCTTTGTAACTTGCCTGGATTTGATCCGCCTGGTACAAGGAGAAGGTCCGGGAGACAGATTAAAAAATTTCAACAGTGGATAGAGCACGAACCTTTGGAGAGGTGGTCTTTGCTACACGACACCCATGGAGCTAGGTATGGTGTCATGACTACAAACCTTGCTGAGTCATATAACTTTTTCCTTAGAGGTAATAGAGCTCTGCCACTTACAGCCATTGTCGAGGGTATTCTGTATGGCACGATCACATATTTCAGAGACAGACGACAGAAAGCTCAGTTGCATATATTAAACAATCCGAACACACGCTTCTGCAAAAAAATTATGGAGTACATGGATAAAAAGATGGCAAAAGCTCGGACACACACTGTCGTGGCTATTGGTAATGCGGAGAGAAGGTTTGAGGTGTGGTTACCTACCGATAAGTTTGGGTGTGGTAATGAGCTAAGGACACACGAGGTGAAGATTGGAAATGAGCAATGGCCAACCTGTGAGTGCACATGCAACAAACCAAAATTGCTTCATCTCCCATGCCAGTCTACTACGGGCAGCAGACAGCACGCGGTAACACATTGTCTTCATCTTATGCACCTACTTGCTACAGAGTTTCTATTCCATTTTTCACCCTAGTGGTTCAAATTGCAGGCACAGTTGCTACTCGATCTTGAGACGGATAGTGCTGATTACAGACGGTCCCTTTCGTCTGGACCTCTGCTTATACCACGGGAGCAGCAGCAGACCTGGCTGAGTCGCCTAGAGGAGAAGATCCGACGTATCCACGGAGTTCTCACGTGCACCCGCTCTTCGGACGTTGCTCACCAGCCGGGACCACGGCGGCCTCGGCATCACTCGACTCAGCAGAGGCAGCACCAGCAGCAGCCACGTCCACCCTCGCCCGTACGACAGTCTCCTCGTCCACGGCTTACACCACAGGCAACACCGAGGCCTCCCCCTCCAGACCAGCATGGAGGTTCGTCGTGGCAGCAGTAGAGTTCTTTCGACTGGTGGCAGCAGCAGCAGCCACCTTTTCAGGGTGGAGGTCCGTTTTGGCAGCCTCAGCAGCAGTAGCCACCTTTTGGCCACTCTCCCGCGCCTAACTACGGCTTTCGTCCACAGCTGCAGCCACAGGGTATGCGTCTTACACAATACCGAGACTAGCTTCATATCATATCAATTTCTTATATACTTCGGTATTCATATGTAGGAGCCTTTGGGTCTACGCCTGACTATCAAGGATCTTTTTCTGGATCGGCGTGGACGAGTGATCATGAGATGGAGCACAACACTCAGGACTTCATGACACAGAGCAGTTGGATCAACATTTTTCAGACCCCCACACAGGAGACTCAGTACGACAAGCACGGCTCAGTGGTTCCTCCTCGAAACGTTCGGGCGCCCATTAGGTACGGCTGGACACCACCAGAGCAACCAGAGCAACCACGTGAGCGTCAAGGCAGACGACGACGCTGATACCTCTCTCAGCCATATGTCTATATATGTGTGAGACATGTACCTTTCTATGTGTGAGACATTTCTATATCTATCTATCTATATATGAGACATATGTATATCTATGTGTGAGACATGCACCTTTCTATGTGTGAGACATTTCGCAATGTTATTCATTTCTTGGTCGAGATCGCTAACAAACGACTACAACAGATAAGTAGGATATAAATGAGATAATTAAGATACACACACAAGCTACAAGGGAGAATTGTTCTATCCCTACGATGATGCCTTCTTCACGTCCTGCTCTTCTTGCCCTTACCCTTCGACGATGCCTCGTCTTTACCCTTCTTATTGGCCTGCCTTTTGTCCCACTCAGCTCTCCACTTAGTCCCAACGGCAGGCGTCATGAATATATCATCTTCATCTTCACTCTCTTCTAGCTTGTCATTGTTCTTCTTGCCTTTACCCTTCGACGATGCCTCGCCCGATGATGACTTGCCCTTAACCTTCAACGATGCCTCGCCTTTACCGTTCTTCTTGGCCTGCCTTTCGTCCTACTCAGCTCCCCACTTAGTCCCAACGGCAGGCGTCATGAATATATCATCTTCATCTTCACTCTCTTCTATCCAAATCCAAGGGAGCGTGATGTTCTGTTGCCTTGCCCCTTCATTAGAGAATCTTTGCTTGCTCCACCTAGCATTGATCCGAAGTAGCTCTTGTTGTATCTCCTCTAGAGTCCTCTTCGGCCAGCCTTTTGTACGCAATCCCTCACCCAACTCAGTGAGGAGACAATCACTACCAATTAGTTCCTCTAATGGGGCTAGATTGTTGTCTATCCTAAAGTTCCTAGCCAAATGAAAAAGGTCGACGGACATGTCTGGCACGAAACTGCGATCGTAGGGAAACATACTGGCTAAAAACAGGGTGGCTGCTGCTTAAACAACTGCACGAGGAGGGGGTTTTATAGGGTAACATTCTGGCGGGAAAAAATCTGGCTGGAAACATTATGGCGGGAAGCATTTGGCGGGAAAGATTTTGGCGGAAGATATTTTGGCGGGAAGCATTATGGCGGGAAACATTCTGGCGGGAAACATTCTGGCGGGAAGCATTTTGGCGGGAATATTTTTTGATGGAAAGCAACATTGGTCTGACATGTTGAATTAAAGATACATCACAACACTATAACTGAAATAAAGATACATCAAGACACTACAACTGAAAGGAAGTTACATCAAGACACTGCAACTAAAATTAAGATACATCAAGACACTACAACTAAAATTAAGATACATCGGGACACTACAACTGAAATGAAGTTATATCAGGACACTACAACAGGAATTAAGATAAATCGGTACTGAGACATGCGTCTACCTTCCCTGAGTCCAGCGCGGGTACTTCCCGGTCTTGTCCCCACGTTCCTCTGCCGCCCGCGCCTTGGCAGATCTTTCTCTTAATCTCTTCCTTTCTGCCTCACGGGCCTCCTTGCGCACCTCTTCCTGGCGCTCGCGGATTGCATTCTCTTCCTCCCTTCTCTTCCTGTTCAGCTCGCGGTTCTGAGCTTTCTCTGCTTGGAATTCTTTCATTTCTCTCTCTTGTTCCTTCTTCGCCTCTTCGGCCATCCTTTCAGCACGTTCCTCTTCATGAAAGGCAGTCCACGCAGCTCGGTTCCTGTCATGACACTCTTTCTTGGCCCAGGCTGGCTGCTCGGTGTTAATCCAATGGTACCACTTGCAAAGTTGAGGAGGAAACTGCAAGCAAATCAATGGAATGAATAAAAGAACTCATGATAACATGAATGGTTGATATTAACCATGCTCTGGGAATATACCGGAGGCCTCTCGTACGACGAACTTGCTTGTCGGGGCGGGCTTGCGTCGTAGTTGGGACACATGAAAAACTTCATGCCCATGCAGGTGGAGAAATCGATCGACTCCTTAAACTTGGCGAGATGGCCGCACCAACAACGCTCGTGTGTCGCCCCTTGTGGCAACCTAGCATCTTTCATCTTCCTAGGCCTATACTCTGGATCCGAACAAGGCACACTCATGATGTAGAGGAGAAGAAATGCGAGAGAAAGAGAAGGAACAGCTGAACTGGGTGAAGAGAGAACATCTCGGTGCCTGAATTTATAGAGGCAATGGGAAGACTAGGCGGGGAAAAACGGCGGCAAAACGTGGTGGGAATCGGCTGGCGGGAAATAATGGCGGGAATACGTTGGCGGGAAAAAATGGCGGCAAAACGTGGCGGGAATCGGCTGGCGGGAAATAATGACGGGAATCGGCTGGCGGGAACCGAAAAATAATCTAGACATTTAGCGCTGCTTGCAGTGATTTAAGCATGTGTTAGTTATGTCGAATCGCTTGGTTATGCATTGATTATGCAGGATTTGGCTACGGCCTGGCCGATTAGTCTAATCGGTGAGGGCCTGGCCGATTGAGTCATTCGGCTTGTCCCTGGCCGAGAGGGGCACTTGGCTAGAGCCTCGCCGATTGGTCCAGCTCCATTCGGCTTAACCCTGGCCGACTGAGTCATTCGGCTTGCCCCTAACCGATTGCAGCTGGTGTCAGCCGAATGGTCCTCTCGGTCTGGCTGTCGCTGATTCATTGCATTCGGCGACGCCATGACCGACAAATGCCTAGATCTGTAAAATCGTAAAATCGCGCGACAGTTGCGGAATTAAATAAAAAAAGTGTGCTATTTGAAAAAAATCGCCATTTTTACCTAGTGTATTTTCGTAAATTTTCCGAGTGCGATAATTTTGACGAGTGCATTACTCCTTGGAGTCGGCAAAGGTCTCTTTGCCTAGTTCGGGACAAAAATACACTCGGCAAAAAGCTGGCTACCAGGCAAAAAACTGTTTTCGGTAGTGGAACACCCCTAGCTCCTCCTTCCCGTGGAATCAGAGTCAAATTGAGATGCGAAATCTGTCCCGCGGAGCTACTATGATCTAAATTCCCTGCCAAATCCTCTCCTGCCGATCGATTTCAGATCAACTCCGAAAAAGTTTCTCCCAAATCCATGCGCCTACTTATCTCCTTAGAGCACGACTAACAGCACCGTAAACGTCTAACCCTTAAATCGGTTTACAGGCTACGGTAAACCTGTTTTACGGGTTAGCAAATTCACGGCGTAGATAAGAGTCTGCAAACACAACCTGTAAACATTTTACAGACCACGTTTGCGGGATCTAATCGGTGCCGTGGAGTTTGCTGACCCGTAAATCAGGATTTTAGCCACTTTTTCATATGAAAATGAAAATACAAACATAAAACATAGTACAACAATTGATTAATGAAACACAAATAATAGTTTCGAGGAACACACAATTATCATCCTAGATATTACAAAAATAGTTTGAATCAAATTACAACAATTGTTTGAATCAAATAAATAAACAATGTTTTCGAATGGTTCATCTCACACAAGGGTAGATCATGAGCGAGCGGTAGCGCTGCGTCCATACAGCTGCCAGTGGTGTTGGATGAGATCAATGACGAACTGCTTATGAGTTGCCTTGTCTTCAATCAACCGATATTTTTCAAGAAAAGGTTTAAGGCGATTGAGGTTTCTTTCGGGCCACACTCGGGTGCCAACATTGGCATAGAAGCAGGGCAAGTTTAACCTTCTCTCATCCTCGATGATCATGTTGTGTAGAATCACACAACATGTCATGATGTTGACAAGGGTTTCCTTGTCCCAAAATCTAGCTGGGCCTCGAACAATAGAAAATCTTGCTTGTAAAACATCAAAAGCTCTCTCAATGTCCTTGCGGGCTGCCTCTTGTGCCTTGGAACATATAGCTTCTATTTGATCTTGGGATCTTTAATGGACTTTACAAAAGTTGTCCATTCGGGATATATGCCATCGGCTAGATAATAGCCCATTGTATAGTCATGATCCATGACTTTGTAATTGCAAGTAGGTACCTCTCTGTCTACTAGTTTTGCAGACAAATGGGATCTTTGTAACACGTTGATGTCAATGAGTGCTTCAGACAGTCCCAAAAAACAGTACCAATTTCATAAATCCTGCAAAGCAACTGCCTTGAGCACAATGGTAGGATTATGGCTTTTACCACAATACATTACATGCCATGCTTTTGGACAATTTTTCCAAATTCAATGCATGCAATCTATACTACCAAACATGCCCGGCCATCCCCTTTTTTATCTCCATTAACCTTTTGGTATCTTCTTCATTAGGATCTCGGAGATAAATTGGACCAAACAACTTGATAACCATCTTCGCAAACGTACGCACGAAATCGGTGGTTGTATCTTTACCTATGTGAAGGTACTCATCGGTGTAGTTTTAGGGGATGCCATACCACTCGCATGGCAACCGAGATCTTTTGGTATGCGCTAAATCCTAGGTCGTCGGCAGCGTTGCATCGTTGCTTGAAATATGTTGAGTTCGCCTCGATAGCTTCGACTATTCTGACGAACAAGCTATGGCGCATTTGGTACCTCCTACAGAAAAGATTTGGCAGATACGTAGGTACCTTGGCGAAGTAATCCTCCATCAAGGTTGCGTGGCTGAGGAAACGGTTGCGCTGGATGTAGGTGCGACCCATCACTGGCCCGCGCCTCCGATCTAGCAGCTTGGCGCGGTCCTCGTGCTCCTTGATGGTGAGGAGGATACTGATCGTCTCGCAGTCGTCGTCATGGAGCAGACCGTTGATGTCGGAATCGCCTGACAACGACCAATCGAGCAGATCTTGGTGCTCGCCCGAGTTCATCCTCGAATGGGCGTGCGGCGGCGTCGGCGCGTGGAGGCAGGGCATGGAAGGGAGAGAGGACGGCCGGGAAGGAGGCCGGGCCTTCGGGGGCAGCTACGTGTGGGCAGGGGAGGCCGAATCGGGTGGCTGGAGGTGGCGGTGGCGGCGGCAGAGGCAGCTAGGGGCGGCACGCGCGGAAGGGGGCAGAGGAAGTGTGCGAGTTGCGTCATGAAACTTCAGCGCGCCCTAGGGTTCTTCCGAGTGCAGGCCGGCGTTCGGGTCGGCCGTGCAACCCGCATATGTACAGGCCGACAGGCGGTTTTCGCTCCGGCCCTTAAAAAAAATTACCGATCGCGTGGTTTGATGGTTCTGATATGCGTCGTTTCTTCGCCGAAACCCGTATATTGGCGGTTATTTTAAGGGTTTGCCACTTTTACGGATGCTCTTATAAACATGACGTCCATTCAATGAACTTTTTTTTTTGAAAAGGAGGTTATGCAAGGAAAAAGACATGTCTTCTAGAAATAATGATCCCTAATATCTTTCTAACATCGATATGTTTCGGATGTTGAAATGATACTTGCCGGTTATGTGCCACGACAGAGCGATCACAGGATCGTAGTGATATGCATAACATGGATTCTCGGATGATTAATCTGGAGGCCCACATGTTTGGTACTAATCTGGCAACCAAGTAAATGTACAAAAAATAATTCATCAAAACATAACAACATGAGTTCTAGTTTTAAAGCTCTCATCGAGATGAACTCGGCAGTGAAACAGGTGACTAGCTGGATTAATGGTTTAGGAGATAAATCATTTAAATTTTTTGAATTTAGCAATTAATGTGATGATATCAGCACTAGGTGTGAGATTCTTGCATACCCTCCTACAGGGGAAAGAAACATGCCCCCGCATCAGAGAGGGATGTGTGACCATTTGGATTAGATTTTTCCTTTTTTTTTAACTTGGCAGAATTCTCTCTACCGGTAAAAAAACTATTTCCTCCCTTTTTAGGGGAAAAACTGTTCCCCTAGTGGATCACTCATCTCTCCTTCTTTTCCGTGAAAACCATAGTGACGTGGGAAATTTGTCCCACCAGCTTTCTTCTTGGAAGAACAAGGCCTTCATGATCAAGATTACTTGGCAAAAGCCTTTGACAGTTTGGAATGGAATTTTATCCACAAGGCCCTGACTCGTAAAGGGCTCCATAGTCACTTTATTAAGTTAGTGCATGCCTGCATATCCACGGCTTCCTTTTCAGTCATTATTAAAGATCAGGCTTACGCTAACTTCTGCAGCTCTAGAGGCATCAGACAAGGCTTTCCTTTATCGCCATACCTGTTTATTATTGCCGTTAAACTGTCAATATCCCTGTCAGATGCCTTGTCTACCTCTAGACTTTCAGGAATCTCGCTGGGACCAGGATGCCCCCCAATTCATTCGCTGCTCTTCGCCGACGACCTGCTGGTATGTGGGGCTGCATCAGCCCAAGAAGCTCAGAAATGACAGCAGGTTCAATAGGAAAGAAGCCATGCCGCAGCAAGTAGCGATTCAAGCCTCCGCTCTCATCAACAACTTGGAAATCGAGCTCTCCGGTGCCAAGCGCAAGAAAGGCCGCTGTAGCAACTAATCCTGGGTTATCTGTTCCGTTTGACTTCCGTTTCACATGTCCAAAACTCTATTCGGATGCAGCCTGGAAGGCAAGGAGCTCGTCGAACTCGACCACGGCTAGCCTGGGAGTCTACTATGCAGATTCGTCGCAACCTGGGCGTACTGATGTCTTCATTATGGCGTTGATCGATGGAGTGGACTCGGCGCTCCAAGCTGAGGCGCATGCTATGCTTCTGGCTGCTCATTTTGCATCGGCCCTCAATCTCAAAAAGCCTGTCTTCTTCACCGACTGCCTCAGCCTTGCAAGAGCGGCAGTTGCTCCAGGAGCAAACGATCATTCCATGCTATGGGAGATTAGAAGGCAAGCGATCCAATTTCAGAACATCAGCCACCCCTTGGAGACATCGGTTTTTCACATTCCTAGGAATGCCAATGGTGTAGCTCACAACTGTGCGCAACAAGCAAAGTGACGCTCCAATGCTATGCCTACATGTTCTTGTAGGAACTCGACTCACAGCAACATCCCTTGCCCGGTGCTTGCCGCAGTTGATGCGATCAAACACTTGGGTTTTGTAATCCTTGATGTACAATGCTTCTGAGTCTATGAAAATTTAGGGTGCATTTTGCACTCTTGCCCGTTCAAAAAAAAATTTGTCCCACCGAGCTGCTATAATCTAAATTCCCTGCCAAAACCTCTCATGTCGACCAATTTCAGATCAACGCCCAAATCCAGACGCCTACTCATGCATCTTCTTATAAACATGACGTTCATTCTGTGGAGAACTTTTTTAATAAAAAAGGAGTTTCAGACCCAGCATCTGCTTCGAAAATATACATACATTCCAGAAATAAAAGTACTCCGTAAGTGCCACTCCCTCCTTCCCGCCATTCGCTGCCAACCTTCCAAGTTCAAAACCATTTTTTGTGTGGCGAAGATAACGAAACCCATCTCCAAACTTTGCTCCGTGCATGTGTGTGTGTAGGTGCGTGCTCCCCCTGCATGTCTGTGCCTGCCTCTCCTCCCTCGGAGCGGCCAGCGCGCATTCCCCGCAGCCATGGGCCAATGCTGCACAACCGGAGCCGGGCAGGCTGCCGCCGCGGACGCGGCGGCGGAGGCGGACCCACCGGCGCTACCAAAGACGCCGCGCGGGGACAACGCCGCGTCAACCAACGATGCCCCTGCCGACTCTTCTTCTGCCACCAACAATGCGGCTGCCAATTCCGACGCCAGCGCCAAGGCGCCGTCCGTCCCCATGGGCGAGGTGCTGGGTCAGCCCATAGAGGACGTGCGCGCAACCTACACCATCGGCGAGGAGCTCGGGCGGGGCCAATTCGGCGTGACCTACCTGTGCACCCACAAGGGGACCGGGGAGAAGCTGGCGTGCAAGACGATCGCGAAGCGGAAGCTGTCGGGCAAGGAGGACGTGGAGGACGTCCGTCGCGAGGTGGAGATCATGCAGCACCTCTCCGGGCAGACCAACATCGTGGACCTCCGCGGCGCCTACGAGGACAAGCACCACGTGCACCTCGTGATGGAGCTGTGCGCCGGCGGGGAGCTCTTCGACCGGATCATCGCCAAGGGGCACTACACGGAGCGCGCCGCGGCGTCGCTGCTCCGCTCCGTCGTGGGCACCGTGCAGAAGTTCCACTCCATGGGGGTGATGCACCGGGACCTCAAGCCGGAGAACTTCCTGATGCTCAACAGGGACGAGTCGTCGCCGATCAAGGCCACCGACTTCGGCCTCTCCGTCTTCTTCAAGGAAGGCGAGGTGTTCAAGGACATCGTGGGCAGCGCCTACTACATCGCGCCGGAGGTGCTGAAGCGCAAGTACGGGCACGAGGCTGACGTCTGGAGCATGGGCGTCATGCTCTACATCTTCCTCTCCGGCGTGCCTCCATTCTGGGCGGAGAACGAGAACGCCATCTTCACCGCCATCCTCCGCGGCGAGATCGACTTCGTCAGCGAACCCTGGCCAAACATCTCCCGCGGGGCCAAGGATCTCGTCAGGAAGATGCTCCATGTCAACCCAAAGGATAGGCTGACGGCCATCCAAGTGCTCGGTAAGCCAGCTAGCATAGCACCCCTTCTCCAAATCTGCTTATTATTACGATCCATGACCTGAGAATTTTTCGAGCTTCAGACCACCCATGGATCAAGGAAGACGGAGACGCGCCCGATACGCCGCTTGACAACGTCGTTCTCGACAGGATGAAACAATTCGTGGCCATGAACCAGTTCAAGAAAGCCGCACTCAGGGTACGTACGTAGGCATTGCACTACTGAAATTGAACAACGGTAATTAAGTCTGATAATTTCGTGCTGGCCTTGCTGCAGGTCATAGCCGGGTGCCTGTCAGAGGAGGAGATCAGGGGGCTCAAGGAGATGTTCAAGAACATTGACAAGGACAACAGCGGCACGATCACGCTCGAAGAGCTCAAGAACGGGCTGGCCACGCAGGGCACCAAGCTCTCAGACAATGAAATTCAGCAACTCATGGAAGCGGTGAGTCTCAATTCAGATAGTAGCACAATCAACATGTTCATCAACATGAACAAAAAATATTCTCTCATTCGATTTCCAGGCCGATGCCGACGGCAATGGGTTGATCGACTACGAGGAGTTCGTCACCGCGACGGTGCACATGAACAGAATGGACAGGGAGGAGCACCTCTACACCGCATTCCAGTACTTCGACAAGGACAACAGCGGGTAGGTTCAGCGTCAGAAATGGATAATCAGTACACCTCAGGCATCTGGATTATTCTGGACTCTTTTTTGAGACTACTAGTTGGCACGCACGTTTAATTCATACATATATCTTGCAGGTACATCACCAAAGAAGAGCTGGAGCAAGCCTTACTGGAGCAAAAGCTGTATGACGCCGAGGAGTTCAAGGAAGTCATCTCTGAAGCCGATGCCGACAATGTAAGGAAGAAAAACTATGTAGATTCAGTGCATACAGTAACTCGGATGCAATATCACACAGCAAATTTTCATTCTATTAACAAAAATATATACATAACAATGGATGGTAAATGCATTGTAAGAAACTGAAATTTAATTGGCTGACATGTGCAGGATGGGAGGATAGATTATTCAGAGTTCGTGGCGATGATGAGGAAAGGAACAGGAGGGGAGCCATCGAACCCGAAGAAGAGGCGAGACTTAGTCCTAGATTGAAGCACTACAACGGTGTGTACACCAACAGAGTACAGAGCTGTAACTGTAATGTACATGCTGCTTTTTTTATCAATCCACATGATTTTCGAAAGGTTCACATAGAAAGCAGTTCGATCCACATAGGATTCAGGGAAAACATTTTTGTGCTCGAAACAGGGTATCGTTGGCATCCTACGTGATAAGAAAGCCTAGAGTTTGGTGGTACACTAGATGGACCCCCCGTGCTCCACCGTGCCGTCCTCTTTCGAGATCCGTTCGGTCATGTTGATATTGCTAAGTTGGAAGGGAAAACCCAATCGCTACTGGCGTCTAAATTTTGTGTCAG
Organism: Avena sativa; assembly: GCA_916181665.1. Lineage (NCBI taxonomy): Eukaryota > Viridiplantae > Streptophyta > Magnoliopsida > Poales > Poaceae > Avena > Avena sativa. The sequence goes on along the minus strand of OV702290.1, from coordinate 359,130,312 downwards.
GGTTCTGTCTGCTTTTTTGTTCAGGGTGTGATCAGTGATGTGGTCTAGCCTTGGTCTAGCGTGGGATGTGTGTGGCTATACATGACAGCACCCTAGACAACAGAAAACATGCTGATGAACCACATTGTCCCAATCCAAGCAGCAGCGAACCATTTTCACACCGATAGTTGGGGCGCATCTAGTGGCCGGAGCAACCACAAGGCTTTAAACCTAGGGAGCTTAGAGCTCTTTAGAGATATGCTTGAGTAAGCAAGCTTCTGCTGCTTAGTGAGGGTTGACAAGATGAAAGGAAATCAAAAGGCTATGTACTACAAAAATTGGATTTATCTCATTTGAGGCAAAACCTGATCAGTGTTAAAGGCCTGAACCAAATAGATGGTTCGATTTAATTTTGAATGCCTGAACCAGATAGATGGTTCGATTCAATTTTTGAAGGACTGAACCAGATAGATGGTTAGATTCGATTTTTGAAGGACTGAACCAGATAGATGGACAAACAAATTTATATGCAGGAAAATTAAAAAGGAGAAGTGGAGTCACAAGTTTGGAAGATAAAGCTACTCCCTCAAAAGAGTTACAAGGACCTATTTTCATCAAGCCTTCTTACCTAAGTTATCTTGGCACGAGAATTCTTGTCACATGTGACATAGCACCATCCATATTCAGTGAAATGCTAAAGTGTGATGGAACTAATAAATAAGCAAATACCTGCACAAACTGAAACAATATAGAATATGAACTCAAAGAGAGGTCATTACTCCAGCTTGTTAAAAGAGTTGCTCATAGTTGCAGAAAACCGTTCGATGGAGAGAGTACATCTTATATGTCTGAAAACAGATAGGTTCTACTCCAGGTATTCAATAGAACGCAGTATTTATGCTATGTGCCATGGGATGCGTGAATACAGGATGAGGAAAACCGCATTCTTACCTAGGAAGAATTCACTTCTGTAGTTCGAAGAGAACCATCGACGAGCACTGCTACACGTTACCGTTGACGCCGATGACAGTGCAACATGGAAGTTACATGGCATAGAAAAAATCTTCAAAACTGTATAAAATATACCGAGAGCAAAATACGGATGACAGTCCTGTAAGATCATAAGAGTACACATACAACCATGTGTGCTACTTTAGTGACAACAAATTGGTGGAATTTGAGAATCGGAACAAATAAGGGGCTTTTCAGCAATGTCTGGAACACATGTGCGTGCAGATTTTCCAAAGTTTCTCAAAGGAAAAGCATTGCCCAGTCCCATTAGGCAATAATTCCTGAAGTAACCTCCATGTGAACGGCACATGTTAGATAGTTCATCAGGAAAATAAGATAGTACTTCCTCTGTTCAATAATATAAGACGGTTTGACAGACTAAATTAGTTTCCCAAAACGTTTTATGTTAGTGAACGAAGGGAGTATTTTTTACTCCCTCCTGCCAAGACATTTGCATAAACAGCGGATGTGCACATCTGAAACGGTAAAGCTAGAACACAGAATCCAGTGAAACAACTACTCATTTTGCAACTAGGAATTGCAAGGCAGTGTCTGCAGTTGACCTCGGCCAATGGTGGGAGCAGGCCTGAGGCATATAGTTTATAGTAAGGAATTGCATTGCTTTACTCGGCAAGCAGAGACCGAAAGAACTCTGTCTACCCCTCGGAGTTCAGTCCAATACACAGCACACAGTGCCGCATCCTGACACCCAGACTAGGCGATGCGAGAGGACGCAACAGCATCGCATAGACACCCCCTTACTCAAGGGTGAGCTCCCAGTCACCGTTCAAAACCAACTTTCAGGGATTGTTGAAACTTGAAAAGTAGTAATTCCACACAATATTTCATCGATCGCAGCAAACACAAACTCCCTTCGTAAATCAAAGGAAATCTAGGTAAACACTAGTACATGTTACCTGGTGAGAGTATACAATTGAACTTAGTTTTGCGACTGGTGAACTATTTTGTTTTGAACCTATTTTTTGTAAGATGTTGTAATCGTACACACACATTACACTTTTTGCCGCCAGAACCAAGACCTGTGAATGACCCTACGCGGTCATAGGAATACATGTAGCAGCCTCCAGCTTTTGCTTCTTGAGATGGGTATTTACACCACCTGAACCTGATAGAATCCTCAAATCTGCTAGCCTCTGGAGAAGATCTAGATGGAGCTTATATCAACTTTGCTCTTGGATATTTGGAATGCAGGGGTGATCCAGCTGCCACAGTTGCATTGAATCCCTGACCAGTTGAAGTACCCTAGCCGTGCTCCGCAGTGGATGCACGATAGCTTCCCCTCCAAAGCACCATCTTCTACTGCTCCATCATCATGACCAAAAGCAGATGGTGAGCGGACTTGATGTTATACTATGAACCCCATCAATATATACGTGAATGCGAAAGTTACTGGGAGGGATGAATTTGTGAGAGTGGCTCACCTGGAGTCATCCACTTGAGAGGCTCGACATACAGAGAAGAGCAATCCTGTTCCTTGTTGTATGCGTTAGCACCTTTCCTTTTGTCGTGCCACTGAAAGCTAGAATTTCCCTCACCAGGAGTGTGGCTCATAACGTTGTCCTCTGCAGCAATGATTCTCCTGCATTTCTTGCAGCGGTATGCTGTTTTATGGGTCTCCTTGTTTGACAATTCCCGGCTAGCATTAGGCTGCCGAGCAACACCAGGATCGTCTTCAAATACATGGTTTCCTATTTTCTCTCCAATTTTGTAGGACTGGCCTGCGAGAAGTAATAGGCAAATATTTGATGAAAGTATTACGTACTAAGATTAAAGTAATGACACAGGGTTGAAATAGATTTGAATCTGCTTGAAATGAGGATTTTTCACCAATAATGATGCAAGAATGACACCCGCAGAAATAAACGATGCAGGAATGATATTAGGGGATATGGAATCCAAGAAAAAAAAAACTTTCCCTATCTCCATTTTTAAATGAATACTGATCCTAACTTTAACAGTATCTATCAGGTGTTAAACAGGCACCACAATAAGATACAAGATGGAAAATGACCAACCTAACAATTTTAAGCGGAAGCGCTTGTATAATGGACTTGAAGTATCAACCTTGAAACACATTTCTTCGAACAATTTTAACTGCAAATTATAGAAGATTCAACTTAATAAAAAAATCTAAGGGCACACTACGGTGCAAACAGATCATAATGAAAGCTTACCTGATCAAGAAAACCATCATTTGGGCAAACAGACTCATTAATTTCCTTCAAAGACTCTAGTGCTTCTGGAAGAAGAAAAGTAGCGAAATGCCACATGAGTTAACTAGAAGAAGATCAGATAGCTCAACCAAACAAAAATATTACTAGTACATTACACATTCTGTTTGAAACAAAAAGACCCAAACCTTCTAGAGATTTCTGCTCTGCTCTCATAAGATATGCTGTGATGATGGTAGCACTGCAACATGATAGAATGAAATTCAGAACTAGTGTGTTATAGTGAACATGAATGGCATCAATATCAGTGAATACACTATGCATTTCGGATTTCTCACAACCAATGCATCAAAATGCAAGTTATATGAGGAATTCGCAATGCACCCTATATAATTGGTTTGCCAGAGCCATTCTCAACTTTCTTACTGTTTTCTTACAGTTGCCAATAGTCTTGAGCTCAAAATCACAATGTCCATGGGACTAAGAATATATTTTATTAAAACTCGGTGAACTTTTCATCAACTTATAGTAGCAGGATTATAATCAATGACGAGAGAAGCCAATAAAAATCGAGAATTACATCGAGCCACGTGCAACAGTTTAAACTAGAATTGGCAAGCTTCACAAGAAGCGGAGTTTAAACTACAAGAAACTTCTGCTTAGCTTGTGGATCTCCATTATAATTGGATGGATGTCAGATCGGTGTGAGCCTAAGAAGAGATAGCACTCCAGTCCATTACAGGTTGCTCAAGAGACATGCTGCTGCCATCTTGCTCGGCGAGTTGAAAATAGCAGTATCATCTCGCAAAATCATGTCCATGGCTTCCTTTCTTTTTTGAGAACTATGTCTGTTGGGGGGATGACCCCAGGTAGGGTCAAGCTGAGGTATAAGGACAAGGTCCACCGAGGCATAAACAGGCTAAAGCGTGAGCTGGCCGAGGTATATAAAGGCCGGCCGAGTTACGGCCGGGTTACCCAAGGCCGGACAGCACTGGCGAGACTCGGTCGACATATATGGTATGTCGGCACGATGTCTAGGTTGTTTCATCTTTGCAGGTACCGCCTTGGCCGAGTTATCCGAACTGGGGCCGAGTCATGGGTTGGCGTGCTCAAGAAGGAGCGAGCCAGCCCAAGGTCAGCGCTTTTCTCTCTCTCACGGGAATCTGGGGAGAGACAAGCGCTAGAGACAAAGGTCAGAGGAGCAGAGACAGAACAGAGGGTCACGGATGTGACACCCCAACGGTCAGACAGCGTGGGCTCTGAGCCATTGCCGCACAGAGGCTGGCGACAGAGGAAAGGAGGGCGCCGAACTACTATTTCGGGACAAGCATCTTCAAGGAATATCCGGGCCACGTAAGCCCTAGATGTAACCTGGCCACCCCTTTATAAGGTGAGCCAGGGCCTCCAAGGAAAGGGTCGGTCCATTTGCGCTAAGGGAAAACCCTAGAGTGAGAAGAGAGTAGAAGCACTTCATCTTCTTCCTCTCTTCGATACAGCTCAAGGAGCACTTGCTCTAATCTAGAGATCGTAATATATAAGATCTAGTGCAGGAGTAGAGGTTTTATCTCCTTAGGAGAGCCTCGAACCTGGGTATACCGTGTGTGTTCTTGTGTTCTACGTGTGCGGATTCACCGCACTATCCCTCCCCGGATACCACTAGTGTCCATAGGCCCCATCTTTAGCCTACCCATGGCATCTGTCGTGACACCACCACGACAATGTCCACGGGTACCTCGTTGCTAGGGCCATGGCCCAGTCTTCCAGAAGTAAAACTGAGCAATTTGACCCGTAAAACTGAGGAAATATTGGTCATCGGGAGACATGTTGCCCCTTCAGCCCAGGCTAGCACTTTGGGCTGAGTAATTGGCCCATCCTAGATTTGTCATCACTCTCCACCACTGCAAGGGGCAACACTGGTAAGCTCATACTAACCAAGGTATACGGCGAACTAAAGTAACCAGGGTCATGGTAGGCACCGCACAGTTGACAACCACATCTCGAAACTCCTCCATTGATCTAACTCGCTAATGTGTTACGTGTGAGCATGTAGGATAGGACTATTTTGACTATTGAAACCTCCCACATGGAGCATAGAACATGGTGAAGCATCACTGCCACAACACTGATGTGGGATTCGAAATAATTTGTTTCAAATCCACCTCTCCTTGCCAGAATTACAAATGAACGCCACTCCCCTCATTCTTAACTCAAAAAGCATTCGATCCAAGAGTGATAGGACCGCGTTCCACTCTCATAACTAGCATTTTGGTTTCTAAGAGAAAGAAATGTGGGCAGTGCAAGCTGACAAGCTTACAAAATGTCCCAGACTGCTCACAGCATCTGCGTTGAGATTTAATATTCACTGCTCGGCGGGACTGCTCCAAATTGGCAGCCTCCACCGGTGTTGCATTGATGGACATGGTATCTTTGCTTGCTAGCTTAGCAAAGTTAACATAGCAGTCACCAGCCTCTCATGTTGGCTGTCTGGTGCATGATTCTATGGGACTTTTCCTTCACCTCTATGTTCTGGTTGGCATGTGGGAAAGAGAACAATTCCACTGCCATACTTATCTTGGAAATATCTACACTCTACATCCTTCTGTAGTAGAAATTGGGGCAGTTCAGATGCGGTTGCAGTAACTTAGCAATATATATTCTTTGATTTGACCAACCTACATAAATTCAATTTTTAATCTTCTATAGTTACTGTTAATGTTTCATTACATGTCCCTTTTCTACACATGGATACATAAAAAAGGATGGGAACATTAGTCATCATAGGAAGTGAACATTTTAATCCACATTTACCAGATGTAACCAGTTGGAGCATCGGGCAAATAGAACTTTTACAAAACAAACTGATGTATAAGTGAGTGGCAGACTATTTATGACGATTACATTGTTTAATAGTACTTTTTTTTTCAGATGTTGGTCAATACAACCTTGGATTAATTTTGGACATGTTGGTCAATACAAAATCCATTTAGCCTAGTCAAGGCGGCCACACTTTCATGTGATTTGAAATGCTCACAGCTATTTTGAAGAAAGATGTGGACATGGTAAAGATGGCTACCGAAGTAATTTTCCACATGCATTGCTTAGCCTAAGGTAATGAAATTTTCAGCTTTATAGCACGACGGAAACAATCGGAATGATAAGCAAGCGTACCTCCTGGAGACCCCCGCGAAGCAATGCACGAGCACACTGCCCTCCTTCCTCCCCTCATCGATAAAATCGAGGCAAGGCTCGAGGTGGTCGAGCAGGTTCTCCCCCTCCGTGTCCCTGAGCGGCACGGCCATCCGCGTCACTGTCAGGCCTTCCCCCGTCTTCTCCACCACCCGCATGAGCCGGCCCGGGGAGACCGCCGACGGGGGCGCTCCGTCCTCCCCGGCGACCACGCGGCGGACCTCCTCGGTCGGGAGCGAGAGGCCCGGGCGGTAGTCGGTGAAGAAGGAGACGGAGGCGGAGCTGACGACGGAGAGGACGTGGGTGATGCCGGTGCCGTCCGGGAGGGGGCCCGTGAGGGCGGCGATGGCGTCGTTGATGTCGCCGAAGTAGAGGGGGTCGCGGACGCGGTCCGGCATGGCGGGCGGGACCGGAGCGTCGCAGGAGGTGGCGGCCATGGGCGGTGGGAAGGTAGGAGGAACCCTAGAGGAGGAGGGATGGGGAGCGGAGGAAGTTTTGGATGATTTTTGCTGAGCTCCCGCGTGGTTTGGTTATAGTTGCTTTCGAAACTGAAAATTACACACCTCAAAGTGCCGTTTCGAGTCGAACGAACTGTGAGTCAACCTGGCGACGACGAAGATCAAAACTAGGCTGCCAAGAGGACAGAGGAACCACCGAACCAGGAGGAGCGCATCGAATGGAGTGTGTATACATTTAGATTTAAGATTTAGGGGTGCGCCTCGGGAAATTCATAATATGATTATAAATTACAGTTTTTTTATAAAATTAAAGTAATATTTCTGTCTTTTACACCGAAAATCGGCTTATAAATACTATTATAAGTACTTGTCTGCTATGCAGATGCAAAGGAGATAGCTTATAATAACGATTATCTTGTTCTCTACACATTATATACACCTACATACACAAGGTGTACCTACAAAAAAAAATTTAGACTTCAACCAGAACTAAATTAAACTTCCCATCGAGGTTGACTCTCTACGAGACACATCACGTAGGACCTGATACATCATATACTCCCCCTGACCCTGACCCCGTGCGGTGCCGCCGCCGCACCGGGTCGTCACTCCCGCCACAGCCAACCACCCCCTCCCCGTGTGTCCCCCTCCTCTCTGCCGCCGCTAGCTCCGTCGCTGGACAAAGTTCCAATAGCGCAGCGGGGCCCCAGCCCTCGTGCGCGTCCCTTCCATGGTGGCGGCGGCTCGAGTTCCGAGCAATGGCGGCGGCTCTCCAGCGGAACTCCAACAGTGATGGCGAGTGGGCGGCGGCCGATGAATTCTGGCGGCAGCGGTCCTTGGGTTGCGGGGCGGCGGATGATGACGAGATCTGGGTTCCTAGATCGCCGACTTCTTCGCTTCCTCGATGTTGGCCAGTGTCGTAAGGAGGTCTTCCGGGGCCTACTTTGCATCACGAGGACGCCCGGGCGAAGGCCCTGGGTTTGGTGGAGGTGGACATTTTCTCAGTCGAAGGTGGCCTGCCTATGGCTGGATTGGCGGATCTCGTGATCCGTCTTCTAGTCCCAGCAGCGAGACGGGGATACCTAGGTGCCGGTGAAAACCGAGGCATTGGCAGGTGATGGCGGTGTTACTACGCCGTTACCTTGATGAAGGCATCACCGTGCACCTTGTGTCGACCTCACTCATGCTACTCCGGGAGAAACCCTAAGATCGTCGGGTCGAACGATGGCGGTATCGCGTTCTCTCCCAGGAGCATCGCCCATAGAGCAGCGTTGGATGGAAGTGGCAGGAGGGGTGGAGCGGCTAGCGCACAGGGGGTGCTGCTGCTTGGCACCACGGTGGTGTTGGTGGCTGGTGTGGCGAGAGTCCGCGCATCGATCTACATGCTGACAAAGGATTGGCGGAAGATAATGAAGGCGGCGACATCCGTAGCGTGTGCGTGGGCGCCGCTCTGTGGATATGCTATGCGGTTCTAGGGATCCTTTTGCTTGAGTTCGAGCCACCGCGCCAAGGCACTCCAGCTTCTCTTGGCGAGTGGCAACAGTGTGAGTGACCATGGGGCGGGTCCAAAACAAGTAGATAGGTGTTTGATAGATCTCGTTGGAGAGCTAGCGATACAATTATCGTTTTTGCTCAGTGTTTTGTTTTGGCGGTTCCAGTTTGTATGATCTTTGTAATGGCCTTTGCCAAAACAATGTGGTTCTAATAATAAATAAAGGTTGTGTGTATCGCTTGATGCAGAGGCCGGGGCTCCACTCCCCATTTCGAAAAAAACATCATATACGAAGGAATTCGAGCTCTTGCTAAGTTTTTTTTAAACTTCCCGGGAGACATTCATCAAAGGGTTCCTTCTTGAACCTTTTGTACGTTTTTTGGCACAATTTCATGCATGCGATTTCTTGGATTGCTACATAGTTCTCGGCTAGTGAAATATATGGATCAAAAACTTTGTTAGAGTGCTGGGACTAACAACGCTAAGGTTCCTGGTGACAACAATGTTTATGTTTGGTTCAGAAGATGCAGGTCATCCAACATTGTGTTGAGCACGCGCTGAATGATTTTTGGATGAGATCCATGGTTTACACATGAAAGAGAGGAAGGTAAATGTAAAATTTTCCAAGAGGGGGTGAGTATGCAGACACCAACATAGAACCAAAATAAACACACAGCCTATAGAAGGACGTAGTGAATAATTAAGATCAGCATGACGGAGGAGAAATATGAAGTAAACACTACGTGATAGACTAGGAAAGCACCTTCATAGGAAACAAGAGAATTGTATTACTTTTCCTTCTTCGCAAGCATCGTCTTCTTGGATGGATGACCGGCTCCAGAGGATGTATTAGACACATTGGCCGACATGTTCTGTGAAAGTATAAGAAATACATCGTAATATTAATCAAGATAGTAACACATGTATATTGGACTATAAGAAAAATAACAGGACAACAATGAGCTATCTCTTCTTAGCATCGTGGTTATTTGATTCATCAACTTTTGCCTCAGAATCTTGCAAAATATGGTGCTCCTTAGCTAATAGGTTCTGATAAATCTTAATGGTCAGGACCGAGTAACACAGAGTCAACAATATTTGTAACACCTCTTTTGATTCTCCTACTTCAACAATAGATAAAAAATAAGATCCCTAGTTTTTTTGTTTTTTGTGAACAAGAAAAAATGAAGGAAACAGAAGAATAGCAGATCATATCGGCAACTATAGGCATTCAAATGTTCAACATTACATGTAAATTGAACCCTAGGAATTAGAATTGTAGATACTATTATTTTTGTAGTTGATATTCATGTTTCTATGTGAACTAAACAAGTTCAGCAAGAGAGCGACACTAAAAGAAAGCAGAAAATACAAGTCCTGCAAGAGAACGACACAGATAGCTGCGGAGGGGTCAGGCACACCGGTGGGTGCAGGGCAGTGTACTGAAAGAAGACGCTCCACCAGCCGCTCCTCCAGGAGGACAACACGATGTGCGGACTCCTACTCTCTACTACATCAGCCGTCGGCCCATGGCGTCCGACTCCTCCACGTGCCGCCTCCTCTTCTCACATGTCAACCACCCGATCCACGATGTGCGTGAGGCAGCTGCTGCTGTGAGAACGACCTGCTGCTCCTGCCGGTGAGGGAGGCGTGGCGAAGGAGATGGTTGTTGAGCCGACCACGATGGAGAGAGAGAGAGAGGAGTAGAACGAGCGGGGAGGCAGGAGCTGGTGAGGTGAGAGCTAGACCTCGTGCAGGAGAGGATTGGGGCGCTGGCGGCGCGAGTGTTCGGAGGAGGAGGAAGAGGGGAAGATATGGGTGTGGATCGGCGAAATCGGGATATTTTTCAACCGTGTGAAAATTTGACCAATGGGCAACTGAACATATTTGCACCAAATTTTCTATAGTCAAAAAACGAATTTGTGTGGGGCTTTGACCAATGGGCAACCGAACACATTTGCACCATATTTTCTACCTTTTATAGTCATTTACAGGTAGACACATGAATAGTAGTCATGTGGGAATTTGACCAATGGGCAACCGAACATATTTACACCAGATTTTCTATCTTTTATAGTCATTTACAAGTGGGTCGGTCACATGAATAGTAGTCAGAAAACGAACGCTCAGGATCTGCTGACTGGCACGATCGGATGACCGAAAATGCTTGATTATTTGACCAATGGGCAACCGAACATATTTACACCAGATTTTTTATCTTTTATAGTCATTTACAAGTGGGTCACGTGAATAGTAGTCAGAAAACGCTCAGGATCCGCTGACTGGCACGACCGGATGACCGAAAATGCTTGATTTTTGTGGTGAGTCCTACTACCCTCACCAATTATACCTTTAGATGACCGAAAATGCTAGATTATTGTGGTGAGTCCTACCACCCTCACCAATTATATCTTTAGATACGGTGTGTTTGGGGCAGCTTCATTCCACCAATCTAATAGTGGAACAGTGAGTGAAACCTACTGTTCCTTTTACTTATCTCGATCTGAAGCAAAATGTAGAGCTAATAATAATGATGGCCACCCAATAGTCAAGCTTGTCGCTTCATCTTTCTCTAGTGGTGGACTGAAGTGGATTTGAGATTTTGCGACGTGGTGAGCTTTTCTGATAAATATCACAACATCTAGGAAAGACTGTCACAGTTTTACTTACCAAACTGCTGTGCACACAACATATCTTGGCCAATCCGTGTACAACCCCTTCTCTGCACCTTGCAATGGTCCAGCGAATGACATACGGACCGTGCAATGGAAACATCGGACAAACGTCATCCCAAAATATCATCATGTGCATAGCAGCGTTCTTTTACTTATGGCCATTTGCATTTCCTTCCTCCAAGTATCAACCCCGCACCTACACGTTCTAAAACACACACACCACAATGAAATACTACTGGTACTAGTACAAATTTTTTGACTGTTCGAGTAGAACATATACTGCTTTTACACTGCATGAAAGCTCGAAAAATGGCTACAACAGAGCCCCACCAAGCTGCAATAGAAAGGTACTACGCTGACAAAAGCATATTCTCAGCACTGTTAACTCCAAAGCTATGCAACAGCAGGCAAAGCAGCTTCCTACATATCTGAGTTTTTCTGCACCTTGGCTGGCCTGTCCTTGTGTGTTTCTGCATGGCAAAATAACAGTTTTTGTCATGTCGCCAGCACGTTGCAGCCCATGTGTGAGATCGCATTATTCAAAATCTACAAACATCTAGATGAAAACCATGAACTGCTCTAGTGATGTAGTGAGAATGGCCTACTGTTCCTTGGAATGATTTTCAAAAAAGCTGCTAAGGGGTGAGTGGAACCTGAAAGACCCAACAAAAAAATACCTGCGTATCTCCTTTTCTTGTTAGCTCTTCTTCTTTTGCGTTCAGCTTGTGTGAGTTCCACGTCTTCTTTAATATCGCCTTTTCCTTCAAAAACTTCTTCCGGAGCAAGCATTGCAGCATCTGAAACAGCTACAGGTGCAACCTGCAACACATACAAGTTGGTTCCATAAAATATTCAAATCGAGTAACTTCACGAAAAAAGAATGATTCTGGTACCTCTTCCATTGCTAGAGCAGGTACGTTTGCTTGTATAGACATATCCTCAATGACCTGAAAAGGCAATGCGTGTCTTCATGCCAAAAATCGCAGATGTTAAGTACACAATGTTGTCAAATAAAGAACTACTTCCTACCGGCTTCGGGGCAAAGTGGAAATGAGAGAGCGCATCCAACTTCAAGCATATCCTCTTGAATATATCATTTGCCTGAGTTTGAAGTAGAAAGCTAGCCATGGTCAGTACTCGGTAGCTTGTGAAATCATCATAAAGACAAAAAGCTTATGCATGTAGCATTCTGGAATAATCGCAAGAAACATAATAAACATAAAACCAAGTTGGCCAATGTAGTAAAGGACACCTAAAAAGAAATTGACAACTGTTAAGTATCAAGTGCGACCTATCACCTACCCAATGTGCATGCTTACTGAAACACAGACAGTGGTGAAATTAATACACTTATTTTGTATAAAAAAGAAGTCTGCTTCTACCACCAAAAATTCCAATAGCAAAACTTCAACTCCAATCCATGTCCAAGGGGCAATAAACCATCACAAAGCACCAGTATTTAAATTATTCTTCATAGTATGACAAGCATCTTGTGTACACAAGCAACCGACGATGAATATAATGACACTACAGCGACCACAACAAGCAAGCATTGCAAGAACTTGCTAATTTAAATGGACATAAGAATATTTCGAATGCATTTTGACAAGACACTGTAAGATTTGATCTTTAACTGACATTTTATTTCAACTCAATGCATGAGATGTTATGATCAAAAGCAGAATAAAACTATAGTCATTATATTCAACTTCCCTTGGATTCTAATAAAAAAATTGAGTATTACTCACCTCTTTCTTCAGTTCATCTGAAATAGAAAGTGTGGCAGGTGCAAGGCCAGCTTTTTGTGCATAATCTTTCTGTGAGATTAAAAAGATCAGTAGTAGACGAATTGTACTTATACTCATCCCAACTAGCAACTCGTTTGGATTAAAAATAAATATCATAGTCAGATAGTGCAGACCTCATAAATTTCAGCAAGACCCTCCGTGCTCTTGTTTTCATCCTGTTGAAATATATCAATAATGGTGAGAATACATTATTTTATTGTTATCATGAACGAATTCAAGCTATTGCGAAGGATCAAAACCATACCATCTCCGTTTGCTTCTTTGGAGCTTTAGAAGGCAAGGTTGAAGGCATTTCGACGTCGTCAAAATTATCCTTTTAGGAAACAAGAATTAAAGATATCTCAATATTACTAGCAGAGCCACATATACAAAATGAGAATTGAGATACCCAACGAACCCAGAATTCTCTCTACTTATTCTCTGGTATACTATTGTCGATACAGTTGCAAAACTTGGGACATGCCCAAAAACATATTACCTCCGCAATTCTTTTCTTTATAATCTCCTCTAGAGAAGCTGTTACTTCCTCTGTGATTACTGGGGGAGGTCTTAAATTATGTTCAAAATCGAGCTCCACTTCAAAGGCACTATTTTTGGGCCTGCTGGAAGCAGTAACCTACAAAAGGAACTCATTTAACTTTTTGGAATGAAATGGTAACTAATTATTACTATGACGATGTTACACGTCAGAAATATATCGTATTTACAAAACATGCATCGGTTACCTCTCCTTTCATGGTCCATATACTGGGTGCAAGACTAGCTTTCTCCAATTGCTCTATTTTAGCACGCATCTTCAGGCGCTCCTTCTCATGAGTTGAAAGACCCTGTTCACCCTTCTCATGAGTTGAAAGACTCTGTTCATCCTGCATAGAAGGAAAAGCATGTTGATAGACAAGTTATGATTATATGTGCAGTACTTATTTTAACAGAAATGGGTACCTCTAATGTTAGAACATCATTTGCAGCAGCATTCTCAAGGTCATCCTCTTTCATTTCATGTAATTCATCCTTGAAGTGGACTTTCTTTGTGGAATTATTTCTCTTCTTGGCTTGTTGCTTATGGCTTTCCTCAAAAAAATCATCATACCTGAAAAGACGTTCTTAGCCTGTTAAAGCACAAAATCAAATTCATGATACCAAAAACGCATATCCTCCAACCTAGGGAAGATCATAGGCAAAGCTTCAAGTTTCAATAAATGTACTTTTCATAGGGCAGTTTCTTTTTCTATCATCAGGTTATCAACAAATTACCCAAAAGGGGGACCCCTTTTTCAGTGTTTACTTTGCTAATCTAATTGATTGCATCTCCATGCAAGTATTAAGATTCCATTTCTTCCCTATGTCAGTGAAATGAATTAGCTCCTACTCCCCTTCTATTTACCTCAAGAAAGGAAAGTCTGATATTGTGATATCTTGGAAATTTTAACAGCATGAATCTTTTAAAATATGCATAATGATCATGCATAAAAATCTGAAATATCCACCCTCCTAACTTTTCATAGTTCAATTCATTTGCTATGTATTATAAACTGGAAAAGGGTTGTGAAGCATTGTTCAAGCAATTTAAACATCCTCCATGGCCACTGTGGCAAAAGTAACTGATATAGGAGGAGTGTATATGAATTGATTTGCAATCGCCTTATAAATCCATAGTAGCATACTTAACATCAAATGCTTACCTTATATCTCCGCCAGATTTTCCTCCATCCTCGTCATCATCATCATCGTCAAAATCTTCCAACTACAGTTAACAGCATCAACACTCAAGTTAAAGAAGAAAGAAGTTTGGATCAACATGGTTCATCCATTAAAATATGGTATCTAAGACCTTAACTGCCAAAAGGAGCCCATCAGTTCAGGCTGTAGTGATGAAATCAGTCGTTCCTGAACTAGCTCAAGCTGTTGAGTAATTTCTATTGCATATCGAGCAGAAATTTTGGCTTCTAATTACTGGGTTACTTATGGTTCTATATCTTAGACTCTATCAGAGCTAAAAAGCATTATATGTATGTAAGAGAGGCTGTGAGTACAAAATCCTTACATCCAAATCGCCATCATCTTCACCATCTTCGTCCATGTCCTCCTCGTCGCTGTCGTCCTCCGCCCAGTCCACAGTTGCCTTCTTTTTCTCTCCTCCCCTGGAACCACCATACTCCTGTTCCTCCGCATTCGCTAGAAAATCTTCCAGCTCCTTTACCTTTAGGAACTCGTCCTCCACCCCATTTTTTCCTGTCCTACCTTGCACTACCTCTGTTTCTTCCTCCTCCCCCTCCCCAGAATCCAACTCGTCGTCCGTGCCCTCCAACTCATCCTCGTCCAAATCATCCGATTCCTCACCCTCTCCATCCTCCTCCTCGTCTGACGGCTCCTCCCCCGCGTCAGAAGGCTTGGACGGCGGAGGAGTCGGCGACGGATGCGAAGGCGGCTGGTGCTCGAGGCGGCGGAGCTGGCGTTGGAGGTGGGGGAGGAGGGGGCGGGAGAGCAGCTCGCTCTGGGACCAAATCTGCTCGGCGTCGAAGTTGGGGCCCGCGAGGAGGTCCGGGAGCGGCGGGGGCTGCACTGGGGAGACAACGGCGAGCGAGGAGTGGAGGTGCTTCAAGGCCGCCCGGGCGGCGGCGGCAAGGTCGGCGGACTGAGAGAGGTAGACAGACGGGTCGGCGTCCCGCAGCTGCTGCAGCGCCGCCTCGCCCTTCTCCGCGGCAAGCGGCTCGTCCAAGTCAATCGCCATGGCCGTGGTGGATGGCGGCGAATCGGTTGATTGGAGTGTGGAGGCGAAGCGGGGAAGGGGAGGAGCAGCTTTTGGGTTTTTTAGGGTTTAACGAACTGAGCAGCACGCGGCTGCAAGCCTGCAATGCCTTATTAGGCCAACTCCAAGAGGCCCGCAAACAGACCACGCGGGTCGAACCGGTCCGACCGAATCGAGGACACGACCCTAGGTGCACTTACAAATCGCAACACAACCCCGGACCGGTCCGTTTGGACGTA
The DNA here is from genome assembly GCA_916181665.1 of Avena sativa. Taxonomy (NCBI): domain Eukaryota; kingdom Viridiplantae; phylum Streptophyta; class Magnoliopsida; order Poales; family Poaceae; genus Avena; species Avena sativa. The sequence goes on along the minus strand of OV702290.1, from coordinate 359,114,523 downwards.
TATCTGGGCCAATTTGAGAATCTCGAGGAACAGCTTTCTGAGCGGTGATGGAATGCCTTCTCTTTAAAGACTGAAAAGACTAGATCAATTAGGTAGAAGTAGTCCTTATAAAGACACAGATGGATAGCGTCTCGGTCGCAATCTACATTAGGCAGGTGCTTCTCTTCGAGGAGCCACCTCTACGTGGCGGCAACAGTCACTCCTCATGCACCATGAGTGCAGTGGCAAGCAAAATTTCTGTCTCACCGTCAGACTCCTCTTCCGACAATGATTCAATGACGTTCTTGTATAAGAACTTGATTGCCCTACGATTGCTTCCCATCTGTACAAGCATTCCGCTGTCAATGGCCATGCCAACGCTCCTATAGAGCCAAATAAACTAGAATTGGTCGGCCTACATACCTCGAATGTGGTCGGGCAAAAGGACGAGCAGATTGTGGGTGCGGGCTAGCGACGCACCCGAGCGTCTAGCACTCATCGCGGCCACTATCGGGATGAATCCGCACAACTCCGGTAAAGCGCGCTGGGTGCGGTGGTATTGGATGCTTTCATCGAGTTTGTGGTTGGTGTGGTTCGTCGAGTCCACGATGCAGGATACTAGAGCCAATGTTGGCTCGCTGTCAGAATCAAAGGAGAGGTCGTCGTAAAGATCGCCCAGATCCCCCAAATCCACAATGGAGTCATAGCTGCTCATGTTGTTTGTTGGGGACGAGTTTATCCCATCAGTGGAGCCAACGGAAGACGCTGACGTTGTGATTGGTCCTGAGATTGTCGCTAACGGACCTAAACAGATCGGATCCGAGAGGTGGAAAGTGACCTCTGACCCGATGTGAAAGTTGAAACTTCCAAGCATCGGATATGTCTCCTAGCCAAAGTTGTCGAGGACTGGGAGAAGGGTGAGCAGGTGTGGAAGGAAGTCGATGGAGCCGAAATGGATATATACGCTCTACATCGTCGAGTTGCTTCTTGGAGAAGGGGGGCTGCCAAATTCATGACTCCAACGCCCAAACTTCCCACAGACGGCGACGAGGGGTAACCTCGGCAATGTCTGTTGTTATGGACTTGGGTTTCAGGGGAAAAAGGTGTGTTGGTGATTTCGTCGGCTTATTAGACAAACAAGGGAGACGAGATTTACCTAGGTCCAGGCCCTTGTAGAGGAAACCCTACCCCTACTTGTCTGATCTTTATTGATTGAAAGTACAAAGTCACCAGATTGCTAGATGCAATCTAGCTTACAGTGGATTGAGATGACAATGTTACGGTACCCTCCCCGTTGGCTCCTCCCAGCCTTTATATGAGAGGTCGGGTCCTAGAGTCCAATACGGGTCGGTTTACTGTTTGGAAGGTAACTCTATGACTACGTCGGTTACACCTTGGGCTTCTACCTTGATCACCATGTCTGGTTCCTAGGCTTCGAGTGCCTCTAGAACCTTTGACTCCTTATGGGCCTTGTCCTGGATCCGTACCAGGTATACCAACAATTGAGACCCTGCAGGTCATACCCATGTCAGAGAGAGAAAGAGAGAGAGGAGGAGGAGGAGGAGAAAGAGAGGTGAAGTGGGATTGAGCATGGGATTATGCTACCCGTTAGATCACTGAGAATCAATGGTTGGTGGTCACGATCCGCGTGACAATGGCTCGACCAATCAGGGCGTAGTAGTCCAAATGAGCACACATTTGAGCTTTTTTTAGAGTTTCAGACAAGTTATAGGGCAAAAACTGGGAAAAGCTTTGAGCTTTGGGTGCTTTTGTGAGTGTTTGAGAGAAGAGATAGGGTAAAATGGATCACAAGTTTAAATTCAGGGGACAACTGAGTACAACTAAGGAAACGAATGACACGGTAATAATAAAAGACTAAGGGAATTTTATATTTTTGGCACTTAAAAAATAGAAAATGTGTGTTTAGTATAAAGAAATTCATTTTGGAATACATGAAATTGTTTGGAATTCAAATATACACTAGTGTGCCAAATATGGCCTCATTCAGAAAAACTATGATTTTGGGAAGAATCACTTGAGTGAATGTCATGCATCTTCGTAGCTATTAGCTCATTTTGAGAAGTAATTTCTTTAAAAACTTCATTACTCTATGTTTCTTATTTTTCCTAGGTGGTAGGTCTGTTGGGGATATACTTTCCGGGTATCCTCACTGTGCCTCACTGACCAGGGTGGCCCACTTTGGGTTAGAGCTTTGCTTCACGGGCTGCCCAGTCAGGGAGAAGAGACGAAGTCCAATCCGGCTACGGGAAGGCCCAGAAGACTTACCGACATAGGCCTGTAGTGTTACTTGTAGTTTAAGATGTACTCTGTAACCGACTCTTAGTCGTAGCCGGATAGATCTCTCCTGTAAACCCTAGGCCGGATATCTATATAAGTCGTCCTAGGGAAAGCCTTTAGGGCACCCTCACAATAGTCTACAATCTCAACTCGCACAGGCAAAACCCTTGTAACCCATATTCCGGCTCTGCTGTATTACTGGATTGCTAGCAGGAGTAGGATTCGTCCAAAGCCGGCGGATTTGGACCTGGGTAAAATTATGTGCTCACCATCCCGAAACACCATACATCTCACACCCCTCTCTTCCACACGCCTCGAGGATCCCCTCATGGCGTACTTATCATTAATCGGACGACAGTTGGCGCCCACCTTGGGGCAAGTGAGCTTCGGATATGCGTTCCGAGCGAAATCTGCAAGAATCAGAATCGGCGAGACTATCACCGTCGGTCGCATCCTCTATGCCAGTGATGTCCCTCTCATCATTCTCGACGAGACCTGGATTCCGGCTAGGGAGGTCGTGACCGCCTATACCATTATGTCTTTCGGCAAGATCGATGTGTACATCGGATTCGCTGAACTTGTCCCACCCACCCCAGCGGTGATGATAGAGGCAGAAGAAATTTCTGGGTCCCCTTTGTCCGCGGAGGCAGCAGAGTTCTGGATCTCAGAAAACTCTAATCCCACCCAGCACACACCTATTGCGGAGATAGTGGAGAAATCCGAGGCTGAAGCAGATCTTGCGGTTCAACTCGAATCTGGAGTGGATCTCCCTAGTGAGGCCGAATCCCAGATCGATCCACCCGCTGAGGTCGAAATCCAGGAGGAGCACAACAACAACCTCGGTTCCGGCTCTGCCAACACCGGAACAGATCAACCATCCTGAGACACACGTTGAGGCGCATGATGATGCAAGACGCAAGCGTCAATGAGGTTCTCGAAACCATTAAGATCTTTGAGGAAGCCCACGAGGAAAGCCGCAACTACCTCAGGACCCACACATCACACTTCGTCGGATATGTTGGATTCGGATCCGGCTCTGCCGATGCTGGAGACAACACCGACTCAGTGATGGAGACGATCGGAACAAACACCGACTTACCCGCATCCTCGGATGACTCGATGACGTCGGTGGATTTCCGAAAGTTCTCCGCGGAGTATGAAGAGGAGTACAACTCCAAAGCTGCAGAAGAAGGAGAAGCCATGGATGAAGGATCCGGGGAAAACTCTCCCAAAGCGCGGGATGACATGGATATCGGAGATAATCCCGAGGTCTAGATGTCCGAAAGTACTGATCAGAGCTTGACTCCGAGAAATGGACCCAAAGCCATCTTTGATATCGGTGCTGCCAAGAAGGCAAAGAAGAGGAACAAGAAGAACAAGACCCCGGCAAAAGAACTTCCAGCAGAGGAGGTGATCACCGAGGAATACGAGGAAGACTCGGATGGAGCACTCATCCCAGATGAGCCCAAATAAGAATCGATGGATGGACACGTGGTCACCGCAGGTGCCCGTAAACTCATCGATGTTGCATTAACCACACCTATCCCTACTATAGCAGAACTAACTGCTGCGGAATTGGATGAAAGGGCCTAAGCCCTAGAAGCGCGACGCCAAGTACTCCTGGATGAAGCCAAAAACATCGAGGAAGAGAAGAAGCACATGGCCAAGGCAGAGAAGCTCATCTCTTTGCAACATCAGAAGAACCGGAAATGACATACATATGACAATCAATTTCCGAAAGTATGTAAGGTTCTCTTCGAGGGAGATCGATGGATGCCTCGACTCGATAGCAAGGGAGATATGGTGTATCCAACACCAGTGCAAAACACTGTCGCTGCTCGAGACATCCTGGCAAATAATCTAGGCCCAGAACAGGTTCGGTTGGGCATCAAGCTACTCACCAAGGGTCTGGAACAGCAGAAGGCCACAAAATCCGGAAGCAGAAAACTGGTCTCTCAATCCGACCAATGTCGCACGGATCCAGCCTGGAATGATGTAAGACCCTAGCGGGCTCTGGAACAACATCACCATTCTGACCGTCGGGAAGACAATTACTCAAGAACCGGATCTTCAGGACAACATCACAGAGGTGCACATGATTGGCACAACGTTGCTCCAGCCGCCGAACAAGAGGCGATCGCTGCCCTATATCCGAAGAATCCTCCCTGGTGAGAGTCGAACGATCATAGGGAAGAACACAAAGACAAGCGTCGGGAGGAGGACCAACAAAGAATGCCACCTCCTAGGCATACAAGCCATCTAGCTGAACCCCACCGCAATGGGAATGACGGACGAAGTAATGACGGACATCGTGCCGAGTCAAGCCGGCACGGGGCTCATCGTAATGAAGACCCTCCCTGGAGCCAGAATAATGACGCTCCGGACGGAGGTCGGCGTTCAGCCGGAAACAATCCAGCTGCTCCACCCTCTCCACCAAGTAGCCATCACAACGGTTCCCATGGAGGCCAAGGAGGGCGTCGTGGCGGAGGAGGTGGTGGCAGAAGCCGAACTCTGGCTCCAAGGCACCACAGCCATAGCCGTCAATCAGGACGATCTGTATCCCCAAGTGACGCGAGGCACAGGATTAACTCCAACATAGAGGCGCGGCGCTACAAAAATGATGATATATACGTGGGCCCAAAATGCTTTGGACCATGCATAAGAGCAACAAAATTCCCGGAAGGATTCGCTATCTCAAAACACATTGATGCGTCCAAAACGTATCTACTTTCCCGAACACTTTTGCTATTGTTTCTCCTCTAAACTTGTGTGATTTGGATGCAACTAATGCAGACTGACGCTGTTTTCAGCAGAATTGCCTTGGTGTCTACTTTTTGTGTAGAAAATCAACTTTCAGGAAAAATCCCGAAAAATATGTCAAAAATCCTATTTCACCCAAAGACTCCAGTAGCCAGAATACGAGACGGAGAAGAGCCAGGGGTGGCCACACCAGCTGCTGACGCGGGCCAGGCCAGGCCGCGCCAGGGGGTGGTGTGGGCCCCCAGGCACCCCCTTGGCCTCTCTCTTCGCCTATAAGGAGCCTTTTGACCTAAAAACTTCGGGGGGTTCGATGTTTTTCCAGAAGGAGTTCCGCTCCGCCGCCACCACGAGATTCCACGAAATAGCACCAGAAACTCCGTTCTGGCACCCTGCCGGGACGGGTAATTGGAGGAGATCATCGCCATCATCATCACCATCGCTTCTCCATCGACCATCCATGTTTCCTCCATCTATGAGTGAGTAATCCCTCGCTGTAGGCTATAAGGATGGTAGGGATTGGATGAGATCGTTCATGTAATGGCATCAGATTGTTAGGGCATGGTGCCTAGTATCTTTTATTAGTGCTTTATGACTTTGTTGCGACTTGTTGTGCAATGCTTGTCACTAGGGCCCGAGTGCTATGATTTCAGATCTGAACATGTTGTTGTCCGGAACCTATGGCCCCGAAGTGACAGAAATCGGGATAACCGGAAGGAAAAGGCTTTGATGTGAGGATCACATGTGTTCACGGAGTGTTAATGCTTTGCTCCGGTGCTCTATTAAAAGGAGCACCTTAATTGCCAGTAGTTCCCTAGAGGCCCCGCTGCAAACGGGCTGGCAGGACAAAAGATGTTATGCAAGTTCTCATTGCGAGCACGTATGACTATATATGGAACACATGCCTAGGATTGTCTAGTACTTGGGTGTTTTATCTTATTTATCTGCAATTGCCCTATATTCTGATTGCCATGTGAATTGTCTTGTCCATGCAACGCCCGTCCATCCATCCCTATGCCTACCGCACTCGAATCCTACTGTTTACTGCTTTTGTTACTATTGTCTTTGCTTTATTACTATTGTTGCTTTACTATTCCTACTACAAAACTGTTGCTACTGATAAACTGATGTGAGCAAGATTGTTTCCAGGTGCAGCTGAATTGACAACTCAGTTGTTAAGGCTTATAATTATTCTTTGGCTCCCCTTGTGTCGAATCAATAAATTGGGTTTCACTTCCCTCGAAAATACTGCGATACACCCCCTATACTTGTGGGTCATCACACATCTAAGCCTACGATGGTATAGCTCGGCCGGATACTTGGCTCCAGGATTTTTTCCAAGCTTGCTGCATCGCCAAAGGCGGAAACAACCTGGTCGCAACCCGATATCTCCCACTCATGTTGCGGAAGACGGCACGATCATGGCTCAATGAACTTCCGGAGAACGCCATTCACAATTGGTATGACATGCAAAGCGCGTTCTTTCGGAATTTCGAAGGCACATATAGGAGGCCCTGTACGGTCGGAGACCTAAAGCGTTGCACCCAGAAAGCCGGAGAAACTTGCCGAGATTATCTCGGATGATGGATCGACACTAAGAACTCCTGTGAAGGGGTAAATGACCAAACTGCGATTGAAGCTTTCATTGCAGGACTCCCAATTGGTTTACTACGTCATCGCTTGAAGTGCGACAAGGTAACTGATTTGGGAAAGATGATAGAAACAGCGAGCAAGTATGCAAATGTTGACGACGACGCAGAGGGATTACTAAATGCCCTAGCTGTGCCACAGTCGGCAAAACAACCAAAGCAGCAAGCTCAGAAGCGCAAGAATACCTCGGAAGAAAAAACCAACGCGAAAACGACAGTGGTTACTGCTACTTTTGGGTCTGGAGGACGAGGAGGGCATGGCAGTGGCCGTGGACGCGGTCGTGGGACATCAAGAGTCCAAGGTAGAGGAGACCAGCAACCTGGAAAAACCTACTTCTGGGCCGACATTGCCAATAACCCATGTGTGCATCACTTAGATGCCAATGGGGGCTCGTCTCGCACAAACACCAAGTGTCGTTTTAATGACGACATCAAGAAGGATGATACTGCTGGCTACAGGGCTAAGTGGAAGAAGGGAAAGAAGAATCCCAAAAAAGATAAAGAGACCAAGGAAGATTCCGACATGGAGGAAGTTGATGCTTCAAATCCCAAGCCGGAGGGAAAGAAAAACTTCCCGATAAAGAAGGACACTTACGTCACCTTCCTTGGATCTCAACCAGCTAAGGTCAAGAAAGTAGTTCTACATGAGCTCAACGCGACTGTTCTGGCTGTTCCCCAATTCTTGGACTGGTCAGAAGTGGTAATCACCTTTGACCATGCTAATCATCTGCCTAAGTTGCACAGGCGAGGAAAATACGCCTTAGTCGTCAATCCACTTATTGACGGCTATGGTTTCTCGAAGACTCTCATGGACGGCGGCAGCAGCATTAACATTCCGTATGTCAAAACGCTACGCCGGATGAAGATCTCCGAGACCCATCTGAATTACAGCTCTGTGATCTTTCACGGAGTTATCCCAGGAAGACAAGCAAATTCCCTGGGAGAAATCACTTTGCATGTGACCTTTGGAACTCCAAAGAACTATCGGACGGAAGCACTTTCCTTCGAAGTGGTCCCATTCAAGAGCGCGTACCATGCTATATTCGGACGTCCGACTTACTGGGATTTTATGGCTCGTCCGTGTTACATTTACAATATGATGAAAATTCCAAGTCCCAACAGCGTGATCACTATTAGGGGAGACCCAAAGAAGGCACGAGAGTGCGAGGACGGAAACGCCGCCTTTGCTGAAGCCGTGCTGCACGCCCAGGAGTACCAAGAGATCAAGAAAACCATTGATCCGTCCGAGATGCCCGCGACGAAGAAGGAGGTGACAAAGCTAAATCCGGAGTTCAAGGCATCAGAAGAGACGAAGAAGACGCTGTTGAAGGATGATGACCCCTCCAAGGTGACCTAGATAGGTGTAGGCCTAGATAGCGCATAGAAAAGCGCGCTCGTCAAGTTCCTCCAAGCAAATCAAGATATCTTCGCATGGCAACCATCTTACATGATCGGAGTACCTAGGGAACTTGCCGAGCACTCTATAAATGTACACCCGAATGCTAAACCCGTCAAACAGTCCCTACGACGTTTCGGCGATGAAAAGCGTAAGGCAATAGCTAAGGAACTAGCCTGGCTCGAGTTAGCCGGATTCGTAGAAGAGGTCATCCACACTGAGTGGTCGGCCAATCCTGTAATGGTCCCTAAAAAGGACACCATTGATTTAAGGATGTGTGTTAATTATACTACCTTGAACAAGGCTTGTCCCAAAGATCCATTCACTCTGCCTAGGATTGATCAAGTTATCGATTCTACGGCAGGCTCGGAACTCCTATGTTTTCTCGACGCATATTCCGGTTATCACCAAATCCGGATGAAGGAATCTGACAAAGTCAAAAATTCATTCATAACCCCCTTCGGAACCTTATATTTCATTACGATGCCCTTTGGGCTCAAGAACGCAGGAGCTACGTACCAACGCACTATGTAGCGTTGCCTGCACGACCAAATCGGACGCAATGTACATGCATATGTGGACGATATTGCGGTGATGTCCAAAAAGAAGGAAACCTTGATTTCCGAATTGGAGGAAATGTTCGCCAATCTACGAAAATATAACATAATGCTTAACCCGAAGAAATGTTTCTTTGGAATTCCAGCCGGAAAATTGTTAGGTTTTATCGTGTCTCAAAGAGGCATAGAGGTAAATCGAGACAAGATCAAGGCTATACTCAATATTTCCAGGCCAACTCGCCTGAAGGACGTTCAAAGACTAACTGGTTGCATTGCCGCAGTCAGTCGGTTTGTAAGCCAGCTCGGTGAAAGAGCCGCACCACTATACAAGCTCCTGAAAAAGACCAAAAAATTCGTTTGGACCAACGAAGCTGAAGCTGCACTACAAGACCTGAAAGCAGTACTCTCATCTGCTCCCATCCTTGCAGCACCAGAACCACAGGAACCGATGTTGCTCTATCTCGCTACGACGAACAGGGTCGTCAATATCGTCATGGTGGTGGAGAGGCCGGAGGAAAATCAGGAACACCTGGTGCAGCGTCCGACTTACTATCTCAGGGAGGTCTTAACTGAATCAAAACAGTGGTATCCGTACTATCAAAAGTTGGCTTACGGTGTGTTTCTAGCATCTCGTAAGTTACGGCATTATTTTCAGGAGCATCCAATTACCGTGGTGAGTACAGATCCCATGAGAGACATAATCAACAACAGTGACGCCACAGGACGCGTCGCCAAATGGGGCATAGAGCTCTCAGCTTTCGACATTGAGTACAAACCTCGTACATCAATCAAATCCCAAATCCTTGCTGACTTTGTCGCTGATTGGACAGAGACAATGGAGAACATGAACCTGCCAGAGTCGGAATATTGGACCTTACATTTTGACGTGTCTAAAGCGCTCGGGGGCTCGAGGGCTGGCGTGGTGCTCAAATCACCCCAAGGAGAAAAACTTTTCTATGTATTGCAGATCCACTTCACGGTGACGAATAACATTGCCGAGTATGACGCATTACTGCATGGAATCCAGATTGCTAAGGATATCGGCATCCGACATTTAATGTGTTATGGAGATTCGGATCTTGTTGCTCAACAAGTGTCGGATATCTATAAGGCAAACAAGCACATGACAGCATATAGGGCTATCGTGGATGAATTATCTAAATCGTTTGAAGGGTTTGAAGTTCAACACATCCCTCGAACAGAAAATGAGGAAGCAGATGCACTATCTCGAATAGGCTCTGCCCGGAAAAAGGTCCCGGATGGCGCTTTTTTAGATAACCTCAAAGTTCCATCTATAAAAGGAGTGGACGAGGAATATCCGACCAAATCTGACTCACCTTTAGTAGTAGTTTTAGCTGTGATTCCTAGCTGGACTGAACCCTACCTTGATTACTTGGTAGATGGAAAATTACCCGAAGACGAAGTTCTGAGCCGGCAGATTATCCGACGAGCAAAAGCCTACACTATAATTAGTGGTGAGCTCTATAAACGGAGTGCATCTGGGGTCTTTCAGCGCTGTGTATCTCCAGAAGAAGGAGTGGAAATCTTACGAGAAATCCATGAAGGCGAGTGTGGTCACCACGCTGCAGCCAAATTTCTAGTGGCAAAAGCTTTCCGACACAGTTTTTTCTGGCTTACAACCAAGGCAGATGCCGAACGACTGATCAAGACGTGCAAGGGCTACCAAAAATACGCCAAACAAGCTCACGTTTTGGCTGATCAGCTACGAACAATACCTATAACATGGTCTTTCGCGGTCTGGGGGCTTGACATGGTAGGACCGTTTAAATGGGCTCCAAGTGGATTTACTCATCTCTTAGTGATGGTGGACAAATTCACAAAATGGATTGAGGCTAAACCCGTCACTAGTTGTGATGGAGCAACAGCCAGAAGATTTGTCGAGGATGTCATAATCCGATACGGTTATCCGCATAGCATTATCACAGACAATGGGAGTAATTTCTCTATGGGAGAGCTTGCTGAATTCTGCAATGAACAAAATATCCGGCTTGACATTGTGTTAGTTGCACATCCACAAGCTAATGGACAAGTCGAAAGAGTAAATGGTTTAATCCTACAAGGCCTAAAACCAAGACTCGAAGCACCACTACGACGTGTTGCAGGGGCTTGGGCAGAGGAATTACCTTCTGTAATATGGAGTTTATGAACAACTCCGAACAGGTCAACTGGGTACACACCTTTCTTCTTGGTCTATGGCGCAGAAGCAGTTCTTCCTAGTGATTTGATTCACGCTTCTCCTAGAGTTGCCGTGTATATTGAAGAGGATGCCAAAATTTCTTGACAAAATGTTCTTGACTTAGTCGAAGAAGTTCGCGTCGTTGCTAAGATGAGATAAACAACCTATCAGCAAAAGTTATGCAAGTATCATAGCCAGAGAGTCAGAAACCGGTCTTTCAGTAAGGGCGATTTGGTTCTCCGGCTTGTGCAACAAAGAAAGCGCAAACTTTCCCTAGTATGGGAAGGGCCATTTTTAGTTAGTCGAGTATTGCACAATGGTTCTTACTACCTAACTGATATGCGTCCAGTCAAAGAAAGACCTGCTACTAAGAAAAGAAAGAGAGCTGGAGGCAATACAGACCCGGATGAGTTAGACAGACCATGGAACATTGCTCAGTTATGTCCCTTTTATTCTTAGTTTATTTTTCTTTGCAATCATATATGTGTACATGTTCAATGAGAAATAAAGTGTTGGTTGCCTCAAATTTTTTCTGAGAAGTTTTTACCATCTTATTTCTGAATGACCATGTGACGGTCGAAAATCACAGAATACTTGAGAGTACTTTATGATCATGTTTGTTCTGGTTTAGAGTTCCGATTTTAAAATTGCTACCTTTGGGTATGAATCTAAATTTTCTAGTCTATACCTTGGTTATTTGTCTGATTGCTGGATGCGGGCATTTTTCGAGTAGTGAATTGTTGGTACTGGAGGCTGGCTTTATTTTCGAGTTTAAACTGGTTTAGCAATTGAGCTCCGTTGCTCGGCAAAGTTTTCGTGCTAAAAATTGGCCGGCTCATGAAAGGGATGAGGCGGAAAGCCAGATAAACGATAAGTACAGACAAAAAATGTAAGTGCTTATGAAAACATTTCAGGCACGAAAAATTATAAAACCAAGAGTGCTAAATAGATATATTTAAACTTAGCACTAGCAAAAAGTATCATACTACTTATTTACAACCCGGATTGTTTTCAGAATAACACAATGTTTGTTCTGATACTCTACGATGCAGGGGAAGAAGGAGCTACTAGCTTGCTAGAAACATCAGCCTCGCTTCAGTATCTTTCCAGGACATTCAAAGCCGAGATGGTTGGTTCGTCGTCGGAAGCTTCTCCGGTTTCTTCAGCGGGCGGAGGCGGTGTCTCTACGCGAGTGAAGAAGGGAGTATCGTAGCTAGTCAATTCAGCTACGTGACACCCGTATCCGGCGCAGGATTCCATGATGGCTTTGATGTCCTGCTTCTGGCCATCTTCACCCACAGTAGAATACCCTCTGGTCACTTGCCAGATCTCCATTCTTCCATGGTGGCTCATGACCATGGTGAGAGCGTTCTGCGCTGCGGTTCGCGCGTAGGACATGTTCCAGTCCTGGATGAGCTGGGGCATCTCCTTGGCCTTATCTCGCACTTCAAAGCCGGACATGCAATGCATGTTCAGAACCTTGAGAACTTCGCCAATATCTTCGATGGATTGGCGGAAGTCATGCAACAAATCACTGACTTGAGTAAGCCGGCTGGTGTGAGATTCGGCAGAGGCTGAGTCCAGTAAGTTCAGAGGACCTGCGCATATAATGCAAAGGGGTTAATTAAATAAATCCGGACTCCAAAGAGCCGGAAGATGCAGATAAGTCAGAAAGAGGGAAGTGTACCAAAGATGACATCGTTGACTTTGGTCTTCTCCTCCCAAAGACTCTAGTTTAGCTCGGAGTGCCTCGGCAATGTCCCTCTCTCTGAACAAGTCATTACTGAGATCCGAGATTTTCTTATCCTGGAGCGTAATCTTGCGATCACGCTCCTCGGTAGCCATGGAGGAGGACTCGAGAACTTGAGCAATGCTCTTCTCATGATCCGCCTTAAGCTTATTCAGCTCTTGGCGGAGGTCCTTGTTTTCCACCTCCAGGGGTTTTAGATTCTCGGCCTCTTCAATCATAGCATAGGACTGCTTTACCAGTGCTGTAGTCAAAAGAACAAAAGTTGAACAAAAATTCGACTATGAAATACAAGACAAGGTTTGAGTTCTGCAAAGTTTACCTTCAGCCTCATCCCTGGAAACTTTCAATTGAGCATTTTCAAGTCAGGGAGCTTTGATTTATTTCCGCTTGTTACAAATATTCTTCAATAAATCCTGGTTATAGGAATATACTTTCTGTAAGTCAGAATACCCAGAGTCAGAAGTCTACTAAAGACTCGGGCTAATATTTTTACTAATATCAGCACGAGCCTTGGGGGCTACACTAGTTCATTCTTTGGCATCCTAAGGAAGCATAAATCCGGATTTGTATGTCCAGCTTCACGCTTGGGGGCTAGAGGATATGATATGAAATAAGGAAAAACGTGAGTTGGAATTCTGACTTACATATTGTTCACGAGCGAGCTTGTTCAGGCTCATGTTCACTTCAGTGGTAACCTTCTCGGCGAGGGTTAAGGGGGTCACTGGCGCAGTTGGAAGTTTGCCGGTTCTCAACTTCTCGTCACGAAGACGGACTTGTTCAAGAAGATCATAGTGCTTAATGTCCTCTGCTTCATGTGCTTCTTCTTCGGCAGAGATAGTCCGGCTTTCTAGGCATTGTCGGGCCAACCGTTGGATCTCCTCCCAGACTTCCGAGATAAGCCAAGTTTGGCCAGTCCCGGATTGCTCAAGAGATTGTCGGCGAAGACTTCTGCCGAGGGATCATTACCCAAAGAGGGTTCACCCTTGTCAAAACCTGAGTCACCCATGCTGACGTCGGTCTGTGATCCGAGGATCACTGGCTCTGTTGATTGAGCCAGATCTTCTGCAACGGACAGAGATGGAGTAATCTCCGATGCTGCAGAAGGCTGAGGGGCACGAGTCAGAGGAGCTACAGCAGGAGAAACCAAGTTTAGCTTCGACTGGCGTAGGGGCCTCGAAGTAACCCCTTTCCCTTTGCCCTTGGTGAGCTATTTAGCTCTAAGAAGGTAATAGAACAAAAAATGTTACATCTCGGAAAGAATTAAGACATATAGTACAAAGACCTTGTGAGGAAAGATTACCTCTTCACAATGGGCACTTCCTTTGTGCCAATAGCCACTGTCGGAGCTTTGCGCTTCTGAGGAATAACATCCGGTAGTGGGACCAACTCTCCCTCATCCTGAGAAAACTCAGGAGGATATCCCTCGACCGAAGCAAGCTCCAACTCGGGGAGGTCGACAAGCTGAAAAGAAGAGATATCTCAGTATTGTGAAATAACATAAAGATGGGCACATAATACAAGTTGTTGTTGGAAGCTTACCGGCACTACGTGATCTTCCGACGTATGCATGTCCAGGGACAGCTCCGGAATCTTCCTCTCAATCGGCTCCCTTATCAGCCATTTGATTTGGCATACATAATCTTTTGGCTCGTAGGCCTTGGGGCTGATTCGGAGGGAATCTTTCTTCGACGACGTGATGGAGTGCATCAGTCGATCTCCATGATGTTGAAGAGGTTGGATCCGGCGTGCCACCTAGCAGTGAACTAAATCGGACCCTCTCAGGCCCTTGTGCTTCATCAAAAACTCAATCCACCTCTTGGCAAGAAGCAGATCATCACTGAGAGCCGGCGCATCCGCGTCCCAGGACTCTTGGGGCGTGGCGGCACCATCGATAAAAGCCGGCAAAGCAGTAGCTTTGTCGGGAGCGGGAATATCCTTGTGATAGAAAAAAGTGGACGGCCATTGCTTGACCGACTCACTAGCCATAATCCAAGGATAGACGCGCTCTCGCCTAACCGAAAAACTAATAGTACCGGTAATATAAGGATTACCGACAGTGATGGAGTTCCTCCGGACATGAAAGTAGTACCGGAAGAGAGTAAGGCTCGGCCTAATGCCAAGATACCCCTCACACAAAGATGGGTACACGCTCATCTCTAAGAGAGAGTTCGAGGGGAGATGATGGAGTTGAAATCTATAATGATCTATTACCTCAGAGAAGAAATCTGAGGGGGAAAGCTCAAACCTCTGTCGAGGTGAGTGCCGAAGTGAACCCGCTTGTCGTTGCGAGGGTTGGGGATGGTTTCACCGAAGCTGCTCTGCCAGTCACCGGCGCGGAGCTTCTCGTTGTCCAGAACACACGGGATCCATACCCCGCGATTGCTCTCCTTCTCCGCCACCGCTGCCATCGCTGCCGTCACCGCCGTACCGGAAGATGACGTTGAAGCCATTTCTTGTGTGCGCCAGTGACCTTGGGTGGGCGGCGCTGGAGTTTTTTGGGAGCAGAGGAACTCTAGGTTCGTGGGGAGGCGTAGGAGAGAGGCAAACGGCGCAGGTGCTGGTGAAGAAGATGGGGAAAAGAGATCCTCACCACTTATATCCTCTGACCGCGTCAAGATTCATGTAAACGCTACAATGAACGTGCCACGCATCGTGGAAAGAACTGGGAAACCCCCCGCGCGATGATTACGCCGCCTGATATCCACGCACGCATTTAAATGGCGCCTCAGTTCCGTGAAAGACGGACCCACCAACGGTCGTGCTGACAGGAAATGTCTGTCAGTGACGTGACTTGACCATGACTAGTGTCAGGTTACGTCAGAGACCAAGTTCCGGCTTAGTTTGAATTTCAAGCTGGAAACCCGGATAACATATTCATAGGTCCAGCTCATTTGAGACTCGGATCTACACCTTTCCTTTTTCAAGTTTCAGGAACCCTTCACGATTCTTCAAGCCAAAGATCAAGCTAGACGATGATGAAATCCTACTTTGGATCATGGAGGCTTCCGGGGGTTGCTGTTGGGGATATACTTTCCGGATATCCTCACTGTGCCTACTGACCAGGGTGGCCTACTTCGGATTAGAGCTTTGCTTCATGGGCGACCCAGTCAGGGAGAAGAAATGGAGTCCAATCCGGCTATGGGAAGGCCCAGAAGACTTACCGACATAGGCCCGTAGTGTTACTTGTAGTTCAAGATGTAGTCTGTAACCGACTCTTAGTCGTAGCCGGATAGATCTCTCCTGTAAACCCTAGGCCGGATATCTATATAAACTGTCCTAGGGAAAGCCTTTAGGGCACCCTCACAATAGTCTACAATCTCAACTCGCACAGGCGAAATCCTTATAACCCATATTTCCAGCTCTGCCATATTACTGGATTGCTAGCAGGAGTAGGATCCGTCCAAAGCCGGTGGATTCGAACCTGGGTAAACTTGTGTGATCACCGTCCCGGAATACCGTACTTCTCACACCCCTCTCTTTCACACGCCTCGAGGACCTTGTCATCAATCCGACGACAAGGTCACATAAGACTTCTTGCGAAGGTGCCATTATATTTTGATTTTTTTGAATTCCTTGTGCCTAAAATGACTCCACACTAATCCTAAATCCATCGAAATAGGCACAACTTCTGTAAATACCTTGAATATAGTGGATTTTTTAACTTAAGACCCTCCATAAAATTGTTTACAATTCAAATATACAAGTGTACCAAATGTTGGCTCATTTTCATAAGTGGTGCTATGTTTAAGCCATGTTGACCCCCGTTGACCACCCACTCGAGGTTAAAACCGAGTATAGCTAACTAACCAAGGGTAGTACTGAGCACGCTGTGCTACTGTCTACATGTGAACAGTGCAGTACTGACGCGTGTCCGAGTACGTCCGTGTGTGAACGGTGCAGTACCGACGTGGTGCGAGTACGCTGCAAAACCGTACACATGTGAACGATGTGAGTTTGTGTGCGTGTGTACACTAGAAAACCAAAACATCGGTGTCTCACCATATAGAGACCATCTCTCTACATCTCCTGTCTCATTCACTCCCCACTCGCCCCTTTGCCATCGAAAAACCCTCCCTCGCTCCCCAAACCGGCGATGGGGAAAGTAGTGGCCGTCACAGCCGCTGGAGCAAAAGCCTAAATGTGTGCTAACGTTGAAGCAAAAAACTCCATCCCCGCTGCTGCTAGAGCTGGCTCGTCGGAGGCAACCGCCGGTGTTGAAGGAGGCGGTCATGGAAAGGTACCGCTCGACTTCAACCCGTACGAGGTGGAGTTGTACATTGCGCCGCCGAACCACTATGACATGAGCATCGTCGATGCAGAGCCAGAGGTAACTAGGGTTTGGTCCTTTCTTCCCTTTTGTGTTAGACTCCGACCAACCATCCTCGTATCTTCTACCTAGGGTTCAGCCCCATGCATTGTGTGTTAGATTTGGGCCAGCGAGGGGAAAAGCGAGTAAAGTTTTAGAGCATGGACAAAGTTGACAAGAACTAAGGAACAAAGGGCACATAAATATAAATCCCTTTATTAATTATTAATTGATTCATGCACACACATCGTTTCTCAAAGGCGATTTTAGCAATTGTTGACACCTTGTGTTATTTCATATGGAACTCAAAGATAAAATTGCGAGCACCGTGTTTTTTGACATCACCTCAATGGCAAGCACCTTCATATCGCATGGATTTGATAACATAGGTCGATCAAGGAAAAATTGTCCTATACGATCCAATATGCTAACCGACCCAGACATCACATTTCCCTAGCAAAGAAACGGTGATAGTTTGATTGCTTAAGTTGTTACATGCATTGTATTTTCATCAAAAGTATCATTCACATTAAGGTTGACCATATTCTTGAGTGTTCTTTCACATCCATGTCGTCCTAAGTTTTATATCATGCCTTTTCTAAGCTTTATGGTGTGTTCGGTTGTGGAACGTGGTGGAATTAAATTGAATGGTTATATTCCAGTGTGATGGAACAATTCCATTCTCATATTCGGTTTGGGCAAAAAGGTGGAATGGAACAGTTCCCTTTTTTGTCTATTTGTGATCAAAAAATGGAGTGGCTAGAATTTGGTCCAGCTCACCACTTCCATAGCTATGGTGAACATACCTTTCACATGTAACACACCATGCTAACAAAAAAAATCAGCAGCATTTTGTTTGTATTTTTAGCAACAAGCAATAACAATTATATTCTCACAAGCATAAAACATATACGGCGTCAAACATAATACACATTTCAATCCATACAACCATAGTAGTCATGGAAATAGTCGAAATTCAGTCATGTGGAGTTTATCATAGTAGTGTTTCAAAAGCACTAATTAGAGTTCATTATAGTCCATCGAATAATAAAGTTCATTATAGTCCATCGTCTAATTGAAGTTTATACCATCACTTCAAATTATAGATCACTCCAAAGGTTTTCTCCACATACCTACTCACATAAACCAACTTGTTGTCAAGTTTAAGCGTCATCAACACTTTTGTTATCTTCGGATTGTGAACAAGATGATCATACTAGTGAGCAATATGTCCCTCGTCAAATCCCTTGATTGCAACAAAAGCATACCACAAGTCATCATGACGAGGGGTAACCTCGGCAATGCACATGTTTATGGACTTAGGGTTTCATTGAAAAGAGAACGTCGGGGATTTCGTCGACTGATCAGACAAACAAGGGAGTGGAAGTCGTCTGATTGTTTATGGTCAAATCAATTACATATCGCTCAAGGCTTTTTTCGGTGCCTCTCTATTGGCTCCTTCCAGCCTATATATAATAGGTTGGATCCTGAGGCCATATATGGATAGGTTACAAGTTACAATTACAACGGTAATCAATGTCGGTTTCTATTTCCTTATTTAGCAAACTACACCTTCCGTCGGATGCTTTCTTGGTCTTCTTCTTGGGCTTCGTGGGTTGTGAGCCATTATGTAATCGGGGTAATTATTAATAAGAACCTGAGTAGTCATACCCATGTCAGTAGCCCCCGAGACTCCATATGAATCGTCGATTCGGGTTAAGTCTCCAAGACAATTTTACTGCAAACCGAAGTTTTTTATTTTGTTTAAATCATTGTAGGGATTTGGTATAATAGGACTGATGCATCCGACGAATAGGGAATCAGTTAATTGCTCTAGGGCAAAAACACTGTGAACCTACATCAGATTCAAGTCCCCGGGTTTGAACTTGGAGTTTGCTGGTGTAATTCAGTTCAAGCTGTTGAGGTCTTATCGAATATTAAATTCCAGTTCTATTATTTCGGGTATCCAACGCGTCCGTCTGGATTTTTTATCGTATCGTTGATACGGATAATTTACTGAAAGAGCTCATTCATGTGCGATTACTAGGACACACGAGATAACTCCTGGGGTCTTACCTTCATGTCATGGACGTGGCATTTAGACTTATTATCACGTCAGGCGCGGTCCAAGATTTTTTAATTTTTTATCGACTACCTTATTTGGCTGTTGGAGTTGCTGAAGTTATCAACTTCTTATTTTCTTGGGTGATGTTTCATAAACGCTCCCGATGGGAGAGGACTTTGAGGATACAATGATGTAATACTCATAAGTTCATATCTTCCGACTCCATTAGATATTTTATTTTATCGGGCGTGCTTTCAACACACGAGGATAATTTTTCTTCGGGTCACACTATGACTTTATATGTAGAACGGAGTTTGTCTATCGGGTGCATGACAGCGCTCTCGTAGTAGCCCCCGAGGCTACAGTCTAATATTTGTATTTGATTGTAGGCTCATGTCTCTAGTCATCCGAGGGAATTTTTAACTCAGGTCTTCTTTTTATAGAATCATCATAACGCCTTTATCGGGTGTACGACAGCGCTCTCGATGGGAGTAGCCCCCGAGGCTACAATCGAAAATTTGTATTTGATTGTAGGCTCAAGTCTTTACCTAAAGAATTTAATCTGACTCATGTCTTATAATTACTTTCTCGGGTCCGTTGCTCAATATACCCAAGGTTTTTTATTGCTTTCCATGACGTCATTGCTGACGAAGTTGACATATCATGGCTTTCGAGAAAACAAGACCCGATGGTACGTTACAACGATGGGCCTATATTGCAGTAATGATGATGCTTGAGAGACGTGTCAGTGGTGATTGTTGACCGCATGACGCACTTCTTGCGTGAAAATCGAGGAATCATGAGATTTTCTTCCGCTTTTACCATGGTAATAACTGTCCATGATTTTTATCTTTTATCAGATCCTTCCATGCGTCTTCATCATCTATGTTCCTGACGTTCCACCGCCCATATCCAACGGTTAATCTTTGAGCCCCTCTTCTTTATAAACTAGGGAGATACTTTTACTGTTTTACTACCTCCTTCTGTTGCTCACTTCTTCTTCCTCCTTGCACTGCACTCATATTGTCCTACGTTCCTGTCTGTTATTTCCATCTTGCACACTCTCCACTTCTCCCCGTGAACCACCATGGGCAAGTCCAAGGTAGGGACTTCCTCTATTGCCGCCAAGGTGGGGACTTCTGGTGCTGATGCCAAGCCGACGAAGAAAAGGGCCGTTGGGTGGGCTCCTTTGATGTGCAGACAGCGAGATCTATGTGAGGAACGCAACAATTTCCTTATTGAAGAGGGCTCTTGCAAACTCCCAGGGCATGAGGCTACCGCGACCCCCGAATCTAGCTGATGGGTAATGTTCCTCTCCTTTTTGTACCATGTCCTTTCTCTTCCCGTCCATTAATTTCTCTGCGGTCTCCTCTTCGTCTATGGTGTGCAGCTTTATCAGCTCACGCCCAACTCTATTATCCATGTCGCTTGCTTCATTACTCTTTGCGAGTGCTTCCTCGGGATTCATCCCCAGTAGGCATGTGGAAGTATTTCTTTTACGTCCGCTGGTACCTTCGATCCGGATTACAGATGTAGTATAGCTTCTTTTTCCCTAGTAGACCAGGTTTATCGAATCCTCGGGAAGCAGATGCATAGTGAAGTTACTTTAACGGACCTTTGGGAGTTTTAGAATTCCTTTTGTGTTTTTACCGAACCAAGAGTTTGCGTCTTTTTATTGTTGTCGATGATGGAGAAAGAGGGCCTAGGGCATTCAGTTTCACTTGTAGCTGTGTGATATAGGTATGATTACTCGGATGCTTGTGATTTGCTGCCCTATGCTGGGTAAAAGGCTTACGACCCATGAAGATTTTAGATGATAGCCCTGATAACCCACAAGTATAGGGGGTGTATCGCAGTATTTTCGATAAGTAAGAGTGTCGAACCCAACGAGGAGCAGAAGGTGCTGGCTAGTGGTATGGATGAGGAATTCTCTGCAAATACTTAGCAAACGGATTTTTAGGGGTTTTCGATAAAGCAAGTAAACAAAGTACGAGTAAATAAAAGACAGTAGGAATAAATGCAGCAAGTGGCCTAATCCTTTATGCAGCAAAGGACAAGCCGGTTGTATTACTTAAGATGACCAAACGTTCTCGAGGACACATGGGAAGACTGTCAAGTGCTTTCGCTTTATATAGTTGATTAATCTTCTTTAGCTTGCTAAGTGTTGTGTGGGTGAACCTGTGCTAATGTACCGCCCCATCCAAGACTAATACATACTTGTGATTATACCCCTTGCAAACATCCGTAAGTACAATAAAGTAATTAAGGTAGAAACCTAACCACAGCTTTAAACTCTAAGACCCTTACGTCCCTTGTGCAATGGTTTCCTAACGAGGGTTCAGGTTTCTGTCACTCCGGCAACCCCTACGATTAGTAGCCAAATACACAATGCATTCCCCTAGGCCCATATAGGTGAAGTGTCATGTAGTCGACGTTCACATGACACCACTAGAAGAAGTACACCACAACTTAAAAAACAATCTATTGAATCTTTCTCAACACAATTCCACTACTAACAACAAGACTTCTCCCATGTCCTCAAGAACAAATGAACTACTCACAAGACATCATATGGATCATGATCAGAGATGGAATAATGATGTATAACAATCTGAACATAAACAATAATTCAATGGTTCACTCAATAACATCAACTACAAAGAGTAATCAACATCGGGAAAGTTTCCCCTATAAACTATGCAAGATTCAACACAATTGTTACAGCAATATGGAGATGGTGATGATGGTGCTGATGGTGATGATGGTGGTGGTGATGATGATGATGATCCCAATGAAGTCCATCTTGATGGTGGTGTTGATGGCGATGATCTCCCCTCTCCGGGAAGGAATTCCCCCGGCAGAAATCTGTCTGCCGGAGATATCTTTCTCTCTCAGTGTTTTCCGCCCCATAGAGGCAGCAGAATCTTTCTGTGGTCGCTCCCCGAGTCTTAGGGTTTCGGGAGGATGATATACGCCAGAGGGGAGAGGCTGGAGTGGGCCAGGGTGGCCACACCACCTCCAGGCGCGGCCTAGGCCTTCCCGCGCCATGGGATGGTGTGGGCCCCCTGTGGCCCATCTCCACTCCATCTTTTGGCATCCTTAGTCTTCTGAAAAAATAGGATTTTCCGTATATTTTCCCGGACTTTCTGATCTTCGCGAATTTTGCCTCCAAACAACACCTTTTCCATCAGAATCCTGACTGCAGCGGTCCATGCTCCAAAAGTCATCAACCATGCAAAAACAGATGAAAGAACATAAGTATTACCTCTCAATATGAAATATATCAATGAATAATAGTGAATTAAGACATAGAATAGTGATGCAAAATGGATGTATCAACTCCCCCAAGCTTAGACTTCGCTTGTCCCCAAGCGAAACTGAGCTCAATAAACATGGCCTCAGGTTTATGGAGTGAAGAGTCGATAAAAGAATACGGACAAGAAGCATCACATTCATCAAATACATAAATCATAATAGAAGACAACTCACTATTATATAACTCAACTTGTAATGAGTAAAGGAAACACAATAAAGATACATAAAGTGAATCATAATTGGTAATGGCAAACTTAGCTCTTGGTCGAAGAATAGTTGATAATTTGCTGGAGTTCACAAATAGCTGGTTTTTCAATGATAGCTTTCAAAGTAGTAAACATCAAGATAAGAGCAATGTGCAAAGCAAGGAACATAAGACATGATTGCATAAATCATCATATGAATGAATGAAACACAACAACTCAAAATACTTGCTGAGATAGAAAGGAGTAGGTTTACTGACTCAACTACAAGGTAAAAGAAAGGCCCTTCAAAGAGGGAAGCAGGGATTGCAAGTCTCATAAAGAGCTCCCAAAAATTATGATACTTACTAGCTTTCAGCTCTCATTGCCCCTATCATAGGCATCTTTTGGTGGTTAAGGTTAAAGTGATCAAATATGAGGATATGCATTGACAAGTTGTAAGTTGAGAATCTCATGTCCCTTGAATACGAGGGCCGCTCTTCATGCTACTCAAGTTTAGTCACCGGTAAGTTCTTGTCATCATAAGCATATGTGTATCATAGAGAACCGCCAACGGGGTACCCCTTGCCCGATGATTCGGAAGAATCCCCATATCAAAATGACAAGGCAAGCAGACAACAAGTATCTCAGCAATCTTCTTATTTACCATGGGAATATGGTGCTTTTTTCTCTCTTTCCTCTTTTCATAACCTCTTTTTTTTCTTTTCTCTTTTTCTCAATCTCTATCTCTCTTTTTTTATAAGAAGAATGCTTCATAGATACTCGTTATGGTTACGCTGCAGGTTTCCACCATGTCAGCATGGATTAGACCAGCGGCCCAGGCGTTTCTCTAACACACATGCATAAATCCATGGACTTACAAGCTCCCCTTTCATTTCACACCGACGACATCCATAGACAAAAGAACATGATATCAACTTGGTACAAAGTACCAGTGCAATGTTGA
Organism: Avena sativa; assembly: GCA_916181665.1. Lineage (NCBI taxonomy): Eukaryota > Viridiplantae > Streptophyta > Magnoliopsida > Poales > Poaceae > Avena > Avena sativa. The sequence goes on along the minus strand of OV702290.1, from coordinate 359,091,105 downwards.
AAGCGTTCCCCATGACAACATGGTTCTGTTAATTCACAACTTACAAAGCGCAAGCATATACGCAACATAGGTGAGCACAATGGTTCAAGTTTATTAAGTGCAAGAAAGTAAAGTGTGCCATCAAGTTCGTGAGAGCTTTAATCACTAATTTTCACATAACAAGTTTAATTTGGGAGGTAGATAAAACAAGAATTTACTTGGAATAGCAATAATGCTAATATGTAGGTATGGTGGACACAAATGGCAAAGGTTTTGGTTTAAAGGAGGTGGAATGCACGAGAAGAGATCCTCTCAGTACAGGTTTTTGGCTAGCAAGGCTGGGTAGCAAGTACAAGAGTTGAAGGAAACAAACAAACATACAAGTGATAAAGACAAACATGCAATCTTCCTTGGAAGCACAAAAGATCTTAACTAGAGAATACTAGACTTATGAGCAAATCAAGAAAGAAAGATGATGAAATTATATTTCTTTAAAGGTACTTTTGTCTTTTTCATTCAACTCTCAAAAAGGTGTTGCTACTGACCGAGCCAGGTTTGCCAAAACCAACTAAATTAACTCAATGATCCCAAAGTGATACCAATACTAACAACAAGATCAATCATATAATCACGAATTGAAAACTAATATAAGCTATGCAAAAGAGTGAATGATAGGACTTCTCATTAATATTCCATAAAGGCAACTCACACCAAGGGATACATATCTAACGAGAGAGGGGACACTTCCATAATGCAAACCATACTACATAATAACTCCTCTATTCATGATATGACTCTAATAATAAGGTAAAAAGATAGAAGATAGTGATGTGATACCGCGGCACTTCCCCAAGCTTGGAAAAAACCAAGGGGATGCCAAACCTGATGATGAATTACTCCTTAGGTGGTGGTGGTATCCTCTCGATGAGCTCTCTGATCAGTTTCCCCAAGTCCTCAATCTCGAAAGTGAGAGTACGAATCAACTCCGAGTTGTGCTCAATACGGCTCGTGATCATTTCAGTTTGTGGATCCCAACTCTTGTGATTCTTTTTCCGTTCTTCCCTCTTGGAGTCTTCTTTTCCTGCATGGTTATGGATGAAGGTATGGAAGGGATTCTTGGTGTGTGGAGGAAGTGACCTTGGAGCCAAACTGTGACGGGGAACTTTCCCCCCAGTCTGCATCCGTGCCGTCCTTCTAACCCTGGCAGGTTTCGTCACCACTCCAATGCTTGCAATAGTAGTGATGGTGTGCGAATGTTGGCCTTGCTCCTCTTCACCTTCACTCTTGATCTCCTTCTCCTTCCCGGGGTCTTGGAGGTCTTCCTTCATAGACTCCTTCCCTTTATCCTTGGCAGACACCATTGTGCTTCTAAGCTTTCAAAGAGTATGTCCTGACAGAAACAGATCGAAACAAAAACACGACGAAAACACGATATACGGACCTCGGGGGATCCGGGGGTTATATATTACGAAGTTTCATATCAAAAGGAAGGTACTGGGAGAAAACGAGTCAGAGGCGGAGTCCTGGGTGGCCTCACCACCTGGTGGCGCGGCCAGGGGTGGGCCCACGCCACAGGGTGGTGTGAGCCACCCTGGCTCCGTTTCCATCCCTTGTTCGCTTCGTAACTTTCCTTATTGACTGAAAACTGCAAAAATATAGTTGGATAGTATTTTCGCGGAACTTTTCTTACCAGAACTGTTACCTAGTTGGAAACGGACTCTGCAGGTCTGTGAATTTGGTATCTAGTAGATTCTTTCAGAGTCACCACTTGAATAACATCAATATCTTCATCTTCATACACTTATTACTTGAGTCCTAAAACCCTTCTCTTCCTTATTACACCATGATCTCCACTTCCTGGAAATTTCTCTCACACAAAACTTCACACAGTTCTCATTAGCAACATTAGTATAAGTGAAGTGATAAAACCTTTTTGAGTCCAACTTCAACTGAACACCATCAAAACATAAGCTGCTGTATCAACTCCTTCCGAAAACCCAAAAATAATTCAAAAAGGAAATCGAATAAAGAAGCAAATGCAAGAGTGGCTAAATCTGTCAAAACAGGCCAAAAGGTAAATATCAATTTTTTAGAAAATCTTCTGTTGCTCAAATTAAAAAGTGCAAAACTAACGAAAGTTAAATAACAACCTGGGGCAGAAGCACAAAAAATTACAACTCAATGCGACATACAGAGATCTCTCACGAATATTATGGTGAAGCACAAAAAATCTGTTTCGGGACAGCAACTTCCCCAAATATTACTTCTCTCTCATTAGAGGTTGATCTTGACACAAAAACCAAACAAAACGGATAAGGAGCGGTTATTACCGAAGTAATAACTTCCAAGACTCAAAGAAACAAAAACAAACTGAAAGCAAAAACAAATTGGGTTGTCTCCCATAAAGCTCTTTCTTTATAGCCTTTAAGATGGGCATGATAATTTTGAAGGAGCTCTCATAGGGATATGAATTGAAGTGAAAGAGAGCATTAAGAAGCAAAAACACACACACATTTAAGTCTAACCCACTTCCTATGCAAGGGAATTTTATAAACAAATAAGTTCTTGAAACCAGAGGCAACTTGCATAAGAAGGCAAAAGAAGTGCAACATAAAAACTTTCAGCATAAAACGAGGAAACTTGATATTATTGAGATACATAAGAACACTTTTCCCTCTCTCATAATAACTTTCAGTATCATGCATAAGCTTAACAATATAGCTATCACAAGGACCATCATAGCAATGATCACTTATTCTAACAGAAAACACGGAAATACTAGCTCTCATAACACTATTTTGTGAAACAATATTAGAGGTATCCTTACAAAGGATAGTGTGTCCCTCTTTTTCATATTTAGTGACAAAGTCTTTCACACTTGCTATTATAGGTTCATCAACCATTTGTTTATCAGGTTCAATAGCTTTACTCATACTTTCATTGACCATACTAGCTATCATAGAATGTTCCTTTACCTTAACTGGGAAAGGCATTTTCTCAATATAAGGTTCAGGTAAAACATGATTAGCAGTATAAACTTCAGTATTTCTTGCAGGAACACTCTTAGCAATATCTTTATAAGGTTCATGATACTTATTCCACTTCTTTTTAGGCACTTCAATGCAGGAAGCAAAAGCCTTAAAATAAGAAGCAATAGCTTGAGAATCTAGACCATAAGCATTTTTAATATTTTGAAAGTCATCAGTTCCCATAAAAGATTCAATGCATTCATAATCATAATTTATACCTGACTTTCTACCTTTTTCATTCTCCCAAGCTTCAGCATTATCTTGAATACGGTCCAGAAGATCCCATTTAGCTTCTTCTTCCATGCGAGTGAATGATCCAGCACAAGAAGCATCCAATAAATCTTTATCATGTAGAGGGAGACTTGCATAAAAGTTATTGATAATAATATTGTTGGGGAGCTCATGAATGGGACATTTGAGCATTAGTAACTTCAATCTCCCCCAAGCTTGAGCTGTACTCTCTCCATTAAGAGGCCAAAAGTTGTATATTTGATTCCGATCTTTATGAATCTCACTAGGAGGATAAAACTTTGAATAAAAGAGAGGAACTATTTCCTCCCATTCCAGAGCTTGACCATTCTTTAGCAGCTTATACCATTCCTCAGCTCTTCCTTTCAGTGATAATGAGAATAACTTCTTCTTAACTTGATCTGTAGTAATACCTGCACACTTGAACAACCCGCATAATTCGTGTATAAAGAGTAAATGATCACCAGGATGGACAGTTCCATCCCCAACATAGTAGTTATCCATAACACGATCAATAATTCTTGTAGGTATTTTGAAAACATCATTCTCAGCAGGTGGTGGCTTATCTACTACCTTAGCAGTGGTAGTAGCATTACCAAATAAGAAACTCAACGAATTATCCATAAAGAAAATAAAGCAACTAGCAGAAGTAAACAATACTCACAGTAGAAGTTTCCTTTACCAGTTCCACTCTCCAATAGCGCTTCACTCCCCGGCAACGGTGCCAGAAAATAGTCTTGATGACCCACAAGTATAGGGGGTGTATCGCAATATTTTCGATAAGTAAGAGTGTCGAACCCAACGAGGAGCAGAAGGTGCTGGCTAGTGGTATGGATCAGGATTTCTCTGTAAATACTTAGCAAACGGATTTTTAGGGGTTTTCTATAAAGCAAGTAAACAAAGTACGAGTAAATAAAAGACAGTAGGAATAAATGCAGCAAGTGGCCCAATCCTTTATGCAGCAAAGGACAAGCCGGTTGTATTACTTAAGATGACCAAACGTTCTCGAGGACACATGGGAAGACTGTCAAGTGCTTTCGCTTCATATAGTTGATTAATCTTCTTTAGCTTGCTAAGTGTTGTGTGGGTGAACCTGTGCTAATGTACCGCCCCATGCAAGACTAATACATACTTGTGATTATACCCCTTGCAAACATCCGTAAGTACAAGAAAGTAATTAAGGTAGAAACCTAACCATAGCTTTAAACTCTAAGACCCTTACGTCCCTTGTGCAATGGTTTCCTAACGGGGGTTCAGGTTTCTGTCACTCCGGCAACCCCTACGATTAGTAGCCAAATACACAATGCATTCCCCTAGGCCCATATAGGTGAAGTGTCATGTAGTCGACGTTCACATGACACCACTAGAAGAAGTACACCACAACTTAAATAACAATCTATTGAATCTTTCTCAACGCAACTCCACTACTAACAACAAGACTTCTCCCATGTCCTCAAGAACAAACGAACTACTCACAAGAAATCATATGGATCATGATCAGAGATGGAATAATGATGTATAACAATCTGAACATAAACAATAATTCAATGGTTCACTCAATAGCATCAACTACAAAGAGTAATCAACACCGGGAAAGTTTCCCCTATGAACTATGTAAGATTCAAAACAATTGTTATAGCAATATGGAGATGGTGTTGATGGTGCTGATGGTGGTGGTGATGATGATGATGATGATCCCGATGAAGTCCAGCTTGATGGTGGTGTTGATGGCGACGATCTCCCCTCTTCGGGAAGGAATTCCCCCGACAAAAATCTGTCTGTCGGAGAGATCTTTCTCTCTCGGTGTTTTTCGCCCCGCAGAGGCAGCAGAATCTTTCTATGGTCGCTCCCCGAATCTTAGGGTTTTGGGAGGATGATATACGCCAGAGGGGAGAGGCTGGAGTGGGCCAGGGTGGCCACACCACCTCCAGGCGCGGCCTAGGCCTGCCCGCGCCATGGGGTGGTGTGGGCCCCCTGTGGCCCATCTCCACTCCATCTTCTGGCATCCTTAGTCTTCTGGAAAAATAGGATTTTCCGTATATTTTCCCGGATTTTCTGATCTTCACGAATTTTGCCTCCAAACAGCACCTTTTCCATCAGAATCCTGACTGCAGCGGTCCATGCTCCAAAAGTCATCAACGATGGAAAAACAGATGAAATAACATAAGTATCACCTCTCAATATGAAATATATCAATGAATAATAGTGAATTAAGACATAGAATAGTGATGCAAAATGGACGTATCAAGCCCAAGGAAGCAACCGACAAAGACTTTGATTGTATTAGGAAAGATTTTCTGAACCGACAATGTGTTGGTATTGTAATCACGCCTATGTAAAACTTATCCGCATACAGCTTTGAGACCCGACCTATTATATATAGGACTGGATAAGCCCAAGCGAGGGTACCCGAAATCTCCCAGGCAACTTGTAATAGTGCGATTACTCAATATTTAGGTGACTTTGACTCCATTGTTTTCCTGACATCCGACGAAATCCCCAGCGTTCTCTTTTCCACGAAACCCTAAGCCCTTCACTATGGACATTGCCGAGGTTACCCCTCGTCAATTGGCGCTGTCTGTGGGAAACCTGAACGTTGGAACCATGGATTCGGTGGACCGCTCCCCACAAAGCATCAACCCGACAAAAGGAGATCCACGCTTGCCCATCCCTATATTGGTACCCGCCGATTTCAACGGCGGATCCGATCTGATCATCGGAAGTTTCCACTTCCAAGTAGAAGACCCACAAGAATCGCACCCTTCGACCTTGATCACATCAGAACCGTCGGTCCAAAACCCTACGCCTACGGCGGTACCAGCATCTTCCGTCGGATCCTCCATGGACGTCACAGCACAGATCAAAGCAGGCAAAGAAAGCAAGCAAATGGAGATGGATCTGGGGGACCTTGATGGTCTTTACGACAATCTCTCCTTCGGACCAGATCCACAGCTAACCCCACCACGCGAGGCAAGCCCGACAAATTCGGAACCTGAAGAAAGCAGTGAAAGCATCGACTTCAGAATCCGGATGGTAGAAATCTACCCAGAACAAAAACCGATGGACTTCACTGGCTCACCCGACAGTGTCCCCCTCGGTACAGATGATGATGTCACCAGCCCATATATCACTCAGCACCAAGTATGCGTGATCATCGGAGACGCCTCGACCCAACAAGACTCCAACGGTAACCCAATTTTTAATCCCGGTGGTATTCTTTCAAGCCACAATGTAGGAAGTCACGACAATGAAGGAAGCCGAGGAAACAGGGGAGACCCAACAGTCAACCATGTTAACCGAGAAGAAGAACACCCACGCAGAGGCGAGAGGCAAACTCTCAGCTTACCAGCCAGCGCATGGGAGAAGGCAAGGGCAGCAATCTCGGGTGCGGTTACAATGAAAACAGACGCCACTCATGAAGATCTATTAGCATATCAATATTTACTCCATCACAAAAACAGAGACCTACTAAAGATGCAAAGGTAACTCGACAAAAGAAAAAGGTTAGCCGATAAATCTAGCCTACGACGGGCCCAGTTAAGTTCCACCGGAGGATCAAGGAGCGTAACAGGAGGAGCATTGCCAAGGAGAGGAACATCTAGGTTGCAGGATATCCCCGAAGAAGAGAGGATCGGACTGATCCAAGATCTTGATCTATCATTCATGTCAATAGACTGGGCTGGAAACATCAAGGCAAAAACAACCCAGGCAGCCATTGTCGCCGCACAAACATATCTAATCTCAACGCAGCCTGCACCCGACGATCCTCGCGCATGGTAGGAGCATCTCTCGTGCAAGTAGAGCAAGGAACCACACAACAACCCGACAGATCCCCGCACCATCGTAGCAACCCTCGGCAAGGAGGTCATACCTGACGATCATGATTGCCACATCGGGTCCACTTTTCAGAATCGGAACCGCGAAATGATGCAAGAAACGATATCACATAGCGAAGGATCAACTGATCCACAGAACAACATAGCACCCGAAGATACCATGACGGTGAAAGCGAGGAAGAGCAAGAACTATGCGGAGCCAGTTGCTTTACCCGACGGGTTCGCTAGACTCCGGTACCAAAAGATTTCAAGTTACCCCAAGATCGTCAAAAGTATGATGGACTCCAAGACCCGAAGCCTAGCTGACGGATTATCTGGCAACTGTCAGGTTATAGGGCAGATCCAAAGCTACTGCAATGCAAAGCTCGCAGCTGCACCTAACCGACATAGCATGTTCTGGGCTAAGACAACTACCCGAAGATTCTATCAGCAGTTCGAATGATCTTGCGGACAAATTTATCAGGAACTTCTAGTCCACATTCAAGCGACCCGTGTCTTTGGAGCAATTGCGGGCCTGCAAGCAAAATCCAGGAGAATCAATACGGGCTTTCATCCAACGGTGGAACATCATAAAAAATTTGGCTGAAGCAATATCCGACGAAAGAGTGATTCATCCATTTTGCATCACTATTCTATATCATAATTTACTATTATTCATTGATATATTTCATATTAAGAGATGATACTTATGTTATTTCATCTATTTTTGCATTGTTGATGACTTTTAGAGGATGGACCGCTGCAGTCAGGATTCTGATGGAAAAGGCACTGTTTGGAGGCGAAATTTGCGAAGATCAGAAAATTCTAGAAAATACATGGAAAATCCTATTTTTCCAGAAGACGAATGATGCCAGAAGGGGGAGCGGAGATGGGCCACAGGGGCCCACACCATCCCCTGGCGCGGGCCAGCCCTGGCCACGCCACCAGGTGGTCTGGCCACCCTGGCCCACCTCCAGCTCTCCTCTTTGGCATATATTATCCCCACGAAACCCTAAGACTCGGGGAGCGACCACAAAAAAATTACACTGCCTCTGCGGGGCAGAAAACTGCAGAGAGAGAAAGAGCTCTCTGGCAGGCAGAAATCTGCCGGGGAAATTCCTTCCCGAAGAGGGAAGATCGTTGCCATCAACACCACCATCAAGCTGGACTTCATCGGGATCATCATCATCATCTCCACCATCATCTCCACCAGCACCATCATCACCACTCCATACCGCTGTAACAATTGGGTTGAATCTTGCATAGTTCTTAGGGGAAACTTTCCTGGTGTTGATTACTTGTTGTAGTTGATGCTATTGAGTGGAACCATTGAATTATTGTTCATGTTCAGATTGTTACTTATCATTATTCCATATCTGATCTTGATCCATATGATGTCTCGTGAGTAGTTTGTTTAGTTCTTGAGGACATGGGAGAAGTCGTGTTGTTAGTAGTGGAATTGTGTTGAGAAAGATTCGATAGTTTGTTATTTAAGTTGTGGTGTTATTCTTCTAGTGGTGTCATGTGAACGTCGACTACATGACACTTCACCTTTATGGGCCTAGGGGAATGCATTGTGTATTTGGCTACTAATCGTAGGGGTTGCCGGAGTGACAGAAACCTGAACCCCCGTTAGGAAACCTTTGCACAAGGGAGTGTAGGATCTCAGAGTTTAAAGCCGTGGTTAGGTTTTTATCTTAATTACTTTCTTGTACTTGCGGATGCTTGGAAGGGGTATATTCACAAGTATGTATTCATCCTAGGAAGGTCGGTACATTAGCACAGGTTCACCCACACAACACTTATCAAACTAAAGAAGATTAATCAACTATATGAAGCGAAAGCACTTGACGATATTCCCATGTGTCCTCGAGAATGTTTGGTCATCTTAAGTAATACAACCGGTTTGTCCTTTGCTAAAGAAAGGATTGGTCCACTTGTTGCATTTATTATTATTGTCTTTTATTTACTCACACTTTATTTATCTCCATTATCAAAAAACCCTAAAAATCTGTTTGCTAAGTATTTATAGAGAATTCCTAGTCCAAGCCACTCGTCAACACCTTCTGCTCCTCGTTGGGTTTGACACTCTTACTTATCGAAAATACTGCGATACACCCCATATACTTGTGGGTCATCAAGACTATTTTTTGGCGCCGTTGCCGGGGAGTGAAGCGCTATTGGAGAGTGGAACTAGTAAAGGAAACTTCTACTGTGAGTATTGTTTATTTCTGTTAGTTACTTTATTTCAGTATGGATAATTCACTTAGTTTCTTATTTCGTAATGCTACTACCACTGCTAAGGTAGTAGATGAACCACCACTTGCTGAAAATGATACTTTCAAGATACCTACAAGAATTATTGATCGTGTTATGGATAACTACTATTTTGGAGATGGAACTATCCATCCCCCATGATCATTTGCTCTATATACACGAATTATGCGGGTTGTTCAAGTGTGCAGGTATTACGACAGATCAAGTCAAGAAGAAGTTATTCTCATTATCACTTAAAATGAAGAGCTGAAGAATGGTACAAGCTGCTGAAGAATGGTCAAGCTCTTGAATGGGAGGAAGTAGTACCTCTCTTTTATTCAAAATTTTATCCTCCTAGTGAGATTCATAAAGATCGGAATCAAATATACAACTTTTGACCTCTTGATGGAGAAAGTACAGCTCAAGCTTGGGGGAGATTGAAGTTACTAATGCTCAAATGTCCTATTAATGAGCTCCCCAACAATATTATTATCAATAACTTTTATGCAAGGCTTTCTCTTCATGATAAGGATATATTGGATGCTTCTTGTGCTGGATCATTTACACGCATGGAAGAAGGAGCTAAATGGGATCTTCTAGACCATATTCAAGACAATGTGGAAGCATGGGAGAATGATAAAGGAAGAAAGTCAGGTATAAATTATGATTATGAATGCATTAAATCTTTTATGGGAACTGATGACTTTCGTAATATTAGTAATGCTTATGGTCTAGACTCTCAAGTTATTGCAAATTGTTTTAAGGATTTTGCTTCATATATTGAAATTCCAAAAAGAGAATGGAACAAGTATCATGCACCGTATAAGGATATTGTTGATTGTGTTCCTGCTAGAAGTACTGAAGTTTGCACTATTGATCGTATTTTGCATGAACCTTATATCGAGAAAATACCTTTCCCGGATAAACTAAAGGAGCACTCTATGATAACTAGTGTAATTAATAAAAGTACGAAGAGAGCTATTAAGCCTGATGAACAAATAACCATTGAACCTGCAATAGCAATTGTGAAAGACCTTGTCACTAAAAGAGTAGAGGATGGACACATTGTTTTCTGTGAAGATACTTCTAATATTGTCTCATATCCTAATAGAACTAGAAAAGCTAGTGTCCCTGTGCTTTCTGTTAGAATTGGTGATCATTGCTATTATGGTTTATGTGACATTGGTGCAAGTTTAAGTGCTATTCCTTATGAGCTTTGCAAAGAAATTATGCATGAAATAAGTCCATGCGAACTTGAAGAAATTGATTTGGTTATTCACCTTGCCAACATAGAGACCATCTCTCCCATTGGTATTGTAAGAGATGTGGAAGTTCTTTGTGGTAAGATTAAATATCCTGCTGATTTTCTAGTACTTGGTTCGCCTGCTAGTAAAACCTATCCTATCATTTTTGGTAGACCTTTCTTGAACACGTGTGGAGCCATTATAGACTGTAAATGGGAGAAATTTTTAACTAAATTTGATGGGGAATCTTATGAGTTTATTTTTTGAAATTTGCTAAAGTCCCTTATGAAAATGAAACTCCTAATGAGGATTTTAAAGTTGAACAACTTGCTTCTATTTCTCTTGCTCCTAACAATGCTTTGCAGCAATTTATGGAAGACCACGAAAGTGAGATCTTCATGGAAGAAAGAAATGAGATTGACGAGATTCTTCCTTGTCAACCTAAGATGCTTAAGCATAACTTGCCTATGGAAGATTTGGGTACCACATTGCCACCTAAAAAGGATCTGGTCTTCGGCCTTTACCTGACGATCTTAAATATGCTTACATTGATGATAAAAAAATATATCCTGTTATTATTAGTTCTAAACTTTTAGGGAAGGAAGAGGCAATATTATTGGAAGTATTGAAGAAACATCAAGGAGCTATGGGCTATACACTTGATGATTTAAAAGGAATTTCTCCTACTATATATCAGAACGCTATAAATATAGAACCGATGCAAAACCAATGGTGGAACATCAACGTCGTTTAAATCCTAAGATGAAGGAAGTGGTAAGAAATAAGGTATTAGAACTCCTTGATGCTGGTATTATTTATCCTATTGCTGATAGTGAACGGGTTAGTCATGTTCATTGTATCCCTAAGAAAGGGGGAATTACTGTTGTGCCTAATGAGAATAATGAGCTTATCCCCCAAAGAATAGTAGTAGGTTATAGGGTGTGCATTGACTTCAAAAAGGTTAATAAATTTACTAAGAAAGATCATTACCCACTGCCATTTATTGATCAAATGTTAGAAAGATTGTCTAAAAAGACCCATTTTTGCTTTCTTGATGGATACTCTGGGTTCTCTCAAATTGATGTTAAACAACAAGATCAAGAAAAAAGTACTTTTACGTGCCCTTATGGAACATATGCTTATAGGCGAATGCCTTTTGGTTTGTGTAATGCTCCTGCCACTTTTCAAAGCTGCATGTCTGCTATCTTTCATGGTTTTTGTGAAGAAATTGTGGAAGTATTCATGGATGATTTTTCCGTCTATGGAACTTCTTTTGATAATTGTCTGCACAACCTTGATAAAGTTTTGCAGAGATGTGAGGAAACTAATCTTGTTCTTCATTGGGAGAAATGCCACTTCATGGTCAATGAAGGAATTGTCCTTGGACATAAAATTTCCGAAAGAGGCATTGAAGTTGACACAGCCAAAGTTGAAGCAATTGAGAAAATGCCCTGTCCTAGGGACGTCAAAGGTATTTGTAGTATCCTTGGTCATGCTGGTTTCTATAGAAGGTTTATTAAAGATTTCTCCAAGATATCAAAACCCCTTACTAATCTTCTCCAAAAAGATGTACCCTTTATTTTTGATGATGATTGTAAGGAAGCTTTTGAAACTCTAAAGAAAGCTTTAACTACCGCTCCTATTGTCCAACCACCTGATTGGAACTTACCCTTTGAGATCATGTGCGATGCTAGTGATTTTGCTGTAGGTGCTGTTCTTGGGAAACAAATAGATAAAAAGTTAAATGTTATCTATTATGCTAGTAAGACTCTTGACGCTGCTCAAAAGAATTAAGCTACTACTGAAAAAGAATTCTTAGCTATTGTTTTTGCTTGTGATAAGTTCGGGCCTTATATTGTTGATTCAAAAGTTACCATTCATACTGATCATGCTGCTATTAAATACCTTATGACAAAGAAAGATGCTAAGCCTAGGCTTATTAGATGGGTGTTGCTTTTACAAGAATTTGACCTACATATTGTAGATAGGAAAGGTGCTGAAAATCCTGTTGCTGATAATTTAGCTCATCTGGAAAACATCTCTTTTGATCCTATGCCTATTAATGATAGTTTCCCAAACGAATAGTTGGCTGCAGTAGGGGTAAGCTCGCGAGGGAGTCCTTGGTATGCTGATTATGCTAAATTTATTGTTTCCAAGTATTTGCCTCCAACTTTTACAACACAGCAAAGAAGGAAGTTCTTTTATGATTTGAGGCATTATTTTTGGGATGACCCACATTTATATAAAGAAGGAGTAGATGGTATCATGTGAAGATGTGTTCCAGAATTTGAACAAAAGGAGATATTGCGGAAATGTCATGGTAGTGCCTATGGAGGACATCATGCAGGAGATAGAACCACACAAAAGGTTCTACAATCAGGTTTTTACTGGCCTACCCTTTTTAAAGATGCAAGAAAGATTGTCTTATCATGTGATGAATGTCAATGAGTTGGTAATATTTCTAGACGCAATGAAATGCCTATGAATTACTCTCTTGTTATTGAACCATTTGATTGTTGGGGATTTGACTTTATGGGTCCTTTTCCCATTCAAAAGGTTATACTCATATTCTTGTTGTTGTTGACTACATTACTAAATGGGTAGAAGCCATACCTACGAAAAGTGTTGATGGTGAGACCTCTTTAAAAATGCTTAAGGATATCATCTTTCCTAGGTTTGGAGTGCCTAGATATCTTATGACTGATGGAGGTTCTCATTTCATTCATGGTGGCTTTAGAAAAACCCTTGCTAAATATGATGTTAATCATAGAATTGCTTCAGCATATCATCCCCAAACTAGTGGGCAAGTAGAACTATCAAATAGAGAAATTAAATCCATCTTGCGAAAGACTGTTAATAGATCTAGAAAAAATTGGGCTAAAAAGTTGAATGATGCTTTATGGGCTTATAGAACTGCTTATAAAAATCCTATGGGAATGTCTCCTTATAAAATGGTTTATGGTAAAGCTTGCCACCTGCCTTTAGAATTAGAACACAAAGCTTATTAGGCAGTGAAAGAACTTAATAGAGACTTCAAACTTGATGGTGAGAAGAGATTATTTGACTTAAGTTCGTTAGACGAGTGGAGGAGTGAAGCATACAAAAATGCTAGACTATTTAAAGAAAAGGTTAAAAAATGGCATGACAGGAGAATTCTTAAGAGAGAGTTCCATGTTGGTGAGAAGGTTCTATTGTATAGGTCTCGTCTCAGATTTTTTGCAGGAAAACTACTCTCAAAATGGGAAGGACCATTTGTTATTGAAGAGGTGTATCGTTCAGGTGCAATCAGAATTTCTTCCCTAAAAGATAACACTACACAAGTGGTGAATGGTCAGAGACTCAAGCACTATATTTCTAGAGATTCTTACAATGAAGAAATTGATGTTAGTCAAGCGGTGACTCCGGAAGAATTTAATAAATGTCAAGCTCGGAGACCTGCAGAGTATGTTTTCGAATAGGTAGCAGTTCTGGTAAGAAAACGTCCGTGCAAAATTTGTCAATTTATATTTTCGCAGTTTTTATCTAACATGGAAAGTAATGAGTCGAAAAAGGGACGGAAACGGAGCCCGGGTGGCTCACACCACCCCGTGGTGCGGGCCCACCTAGCCACGCCACCCGGGGGTGTGGCCACCCCGGAGCCCGTCTCCGACCCGTTTTCTCCCAGTACCTTCCTTTTGTTGTAAAAATTCGTAATATATAATCCCTCGGATCCCCCAAGGTTTGTATATCGTGTTCTCGTGTGTTTTCGATTCGATCTGTTTTTTCAGCAACTGTTCTTAAAGTTTAGAAGCACAATGGTCTCCGCCAACGATAAGGGGAAGGAGCCTGCGGAGGAGGATCTCCAAGACTCTAAGCAGGAGGAGGAGATCGATAGTGAAGTTGAAGAGGAGGCAAAGGAATACCAGCATCCGTGCACCAGCACCACCATTGCAAGCATTGGAGTGGTGTCCTGCCAGGTTCAAAAGGACTGCACGGATGTCCACTTGAGGGAAGACTCCGCGTCATTGCTTGGCTTCACAGAAAAGAATACTTCAAGGAGGAAGAGTGGGGAAAGAATCGCAAGAGCTAGGATTCATAGCTCGACATGATCATGAACCGCATTGAGCACAACTCAGAGTTGATTCGTACTCTCACCTTCGAGATTGAGAATTTAAGGAAATTGATTGAAAAGCTCATTGAGAGAACACCACCACCACCGAAGGAGTAATTCGTGATTAGGTTTTGGCATCCCCTTGGTTTGTTCCAAGCTTGGGGGAGTGCCGCGGTATCATATCACTATCTTTTATCTTTTTACCTTTTTAAGTAGAGTCATATCATGAATAGAGAACTTATCATATAGGATGGTTCGCATTATGGAAGTATCCCCCCTCTCGTTAGTTATCTATGTATCCCTTCGTGTGAGTTTCCGTTATGGAATATTAATGAGAAGTTCTATCATTCACTCTTTTGCATATCTCATTTTAGTATTCAATTTACCTTATATGATTGATCTTATTATTAGTATTGTTATCACTTTGGGATCATTAAGTAAATTTAGTTGGTTTTGACAAACCTGGCTCGGTCAGTAGCAACACTATTATGAGAATTGAATGAAAAAGATAAAAGTACTCTTAAGAAATATAATTTCATCATCTTTCTTGATTTGCTCATAAGCTTAGTATTCTCTAGTTAAGATCTTTTGTGCTTCCAAGGAATATTGCATGTTTGTTTTTATCACTTGTATGTTTGATTGTTTCGTTCAACTCTTATGCTTGCTACCCAAAAACCTATACTGAGAGGGAATGCTTCTCGTGCATCCAATCCTTAAACCAAACCTATGACATTTGTGTCCACCATACATACATATTAGCATTATTTCTATTCCAAGTAAATTCATGTTTTTATCTACCTTCCGAATTAAACTTGTTATGTGAAAATTAGTGATTAAAGCTCTCACAAACTTGATGGCACACTTTACTTTCTTGCATTTAATAAACTTGAACCATTGTGCCCATTTATGTTGCGTATATGCTTGCGCTTTATAAGTTGAGAGTTAGCACAACCATGTTGAAATGGATCGTATGGGCACCTAGAGGGGAGGGGGGGGGGGGTGAATAGGTGCTACTAGTGAGTAAGAGGCGAGTGGAAAGAGGAACGAGTGAACCATAGTGAAGCATGCTGAGACATAGGATTTGTTTTAACACAGTTCTTTCCTTGTTAAGGGAAGTACATCTGCGTTGGAGGGGTGAGCGGTACTAAGACCACCACGCCACAATAGGCCTCACCCTGTTCTCCGATGGATCCCGCTACCAAAGGCCTGATCCACCTTTCCACTATAGGAACCCTTCGAGGCGGGTACCGGTGCCTTCACACAACTAGCGGGGCACAACTCCACAACCAAATTGGAGGCTCCCGTAATGACAACAAGCTGCCACAAGAACAAGTTATCAATAACAAAATACAAGATCTAGATATTAGCAAGAATACTAGATCAGGGATTTCTCCAAATGAATGGAGAGGAGTTGGTGCGCTTGATTCGTGATGGCGATGAAGATTGTCTCCTCCTTCAATTCCCCCAAAGATCGAAGCCTTCGGGTGGTTGAAGTGGGAGATCTAGAGAGAGAGCTCTTGCAATGTATCTGGCACTTTTCGAATGAATCAAGAGTTCTGCTTGATGGGGAAGGAGGGGCTTTTATACCCCCTTTCCAAACAAAGCTGTTGGACCCTTTGGGGGCTGGATTATCCGGCCCAAGTGAGGGCCAGATTATCCGGCCTAGGGAAAACTCCGCCCTGGACTCGGATTATCTGGCAGAAAAACCGCCTTCGGACAGAAGCTCGCGTAGGCTGGCTCTTGACACCTTCTCCTGGGGACCGGATTATCCGGCCCTAGGGGAGGGCCGGATTATCCGGCCTGGGAAAAATCCACCCTAGCCACGGAATATCTGGGGGAAATTCCGCCCCCAAACAGAAGCTCGCGTAGATGCTCTCTTGGGCGATTCCCCTAGGGCCGGATTATCCGCCCCAACATGAGGGCCGGATTATCCGGTCCAGGGAGAAAATCCGCCCCAGGGCCAGACTGTCCAGGGGAAATTCTGCCCCCAGACAGAAGCTCACGCAGAGCCAGTCCTGGCCAAAATGGTCTGGCCAGATTATCCGGCCCATGATGGGGGCGGATAATCCGGTCCCCCAAAAGCAGAAAACTTTCCTGCAACACTTAGTACACATTAGAACTTCCATGGTATTGTTATCTAACACATAAAACACAGGAAATCATGAAATGTTCTTTCAATCTCCCCCTTTTTGGTGTTAGATGACAATACTAGGATTTGCAAGAAAGTTCACAGGACCACCAACAATAGATACCTGAAAGAGACTCCCCCTCAATGTGTGCATACTAGAAATTTGTATTTGAATACAAATGCACACACATAGGTGCGAGTCTATTCCATTGCAATATAAACAACATAATCATACCACCGAGATAGAGAGAGGCATCCTTGATATAGCCACAATCATCAATGTGATAACCAATATAAGCGCCTTCCTCGAGATAGATGCCCAGCATAATAGGATATGGTAATGAATCCATACGTAAAATCCACGAGATAAATCCAGAAATCCACAGACACAAAGTCTCATACACACCACAAACCACAAATTAAAGTTCAACGCTAAATGGGCACAAGCAAGAAAACGACGAATGAAAAAGTGCAAATGCTTGTGCCCGACCCATGCAAATCCTCTCGGAGACCTAATAGAACTACTTCTCCCCCTTTGGCATCGAGATGCCAAAAAGGAAGAAGAGTGATGCTAACACCCCAAGGTATCACTCGTAGTCGTCATCCTCGTCGTCATCCTCGTTCCCATCATCGTCCTCATCCTCAAGCTCCTCGGTGTCATCGTCCTCATCATCAGCAGTGGCCGCAGAAGGGAACAAGTGACGCTCCAGCTCTCCATAGTTAAGCCTAGAAGAAGAGTTCCACCAGGCATATGGTGTGGGAGGAGTAGGAGCCGGGGATCACCAGAAGCACCGGACACATGGTGAAGGATGAGCTGCTGAGAGTGGGCCAACTCATGGCGCTGCTTGTAAGCCTCGTACTGGCCCTTGCGTGTGTCCACACCCATGCAAAGAATGTTCTGCTGGAACCAGTTCAGCTGCTTGATCTCATGAGCAACGGGAGGCACTAGAGGCCTGCGAGCATCCCTCATGAGACCCTCAGGAGCAGAAGAGGGGTGAGAGGTCTTCCGGACCTTGGTGTAGATCTTCTTTGCCTTATGCACAACATCAATGTTGAATTCTTCAGAGGGAAGCAGGTGCTTGATGAGCATCATAATGTAGGAAGCATAAGGAATGGACAGCCGGTTGAACATTGCATCAGTCAATTCAGGGTATATGAAGTCCATCACATCCAACTTGTACTACACGGACTCATCCTCGCACGAGGCAACCCCATGAGAGAAGGCTAGGAGCTGGACTAGGTGACCACAGATGTTGTCATTCTTGCCTCCACTCGGAGTGATAGAATCACGGAAGAGGCCCACCAAGACAACATAGATGGGAGCAAGACCAGCAAGGGTGCCCACAATGCCATTGTCCATCGTGCACGGAGAGAGGACTGCATCTTTATGGGGCTTCAGTTGGGTGATGATGCGGTGGCCACTAGCCCGATCCCTGCTGCGGAAAGAGTACCCAAGCACCTCACCAAACACACGAAAATCAACACTCATAGTCCTGTCACGAGTCATCCACTTCATAGTGCGATGCTCATCACCACAAATAACCAATGTGGAAAAGAACTGCTTCACAACTTCAGAGTCATAGGAGCATTGGAGACCATGAGATGGTGCAACGCCATCCGCTTAGCCACATACATGGCATCAACAAGGTGAGGCTTCTCCAAGGCCTCAGCAAGAATCAACGGGTGCATAGGCCTAATCTTCAGCCTGACATACACATCTTCATATATTCCTTTCTGTTCAGCACACCAAAAGCGAGAATCACCCAACTCAGAATGACGTGCCAACTCATCAAACAGATCACGGTGACGAATAGAGGAATAAGTGACTGGATCCAAAGCCTTATAGTTGATCTTGGGCTCTTTGCCCTTCCTCTTGGACACACCCCTCCTGGATCTCTCCCTCTTTTCTTGCTCAGCCATGCGATCAGCTTCTTTCTTTCTTCTTCTCAGTTCAACTTCGTCCACAGTATTACCCTCACTGTCTACCCCGAAATAGAGACCACGAGGATGACGCTTGTAAGTCTTGGGAGCACTAGAACCACCTGTGAGGAGAACAAGGGCGATAGCATGGGGATAAGCATACACACAAGTCCAAGAGAGAGCGTAGAAAAAGTAGGCAAAAAGTTCATAGTCCAATCCTACTCAATGCACACAACAAGGTGAAACTGAACCAGTTTTTAGTCTGTCAGGCCGGATTATCCGTCCTGGCCAGGGGTGGATAATCCGGCCCTGGCAGAAATTTTCATATTCGCCTAGATTGAATGCAAAGGAGTAGATCAGGCCTAGAAACTGCAAGACCATGATTTCTACACGAAACAACATCCTTCTAGACAACATTCCACCCAACAAATAACACATCTAGCCAAAGATGGGGAGAGAGGGAGTTACCCTCACTCATTGGAGGAAGAACACGGAGGAGAAGGCACCCGAAGGCGCGGAGAAGAAGATCCGGGGAGGCCCGGAAAATCCGGTGGTCGGAAAGGCTCCGGGGAGGGTGGGGATGGCAGGCGGCGGCTGGGTAGAGGGAGAGGGTTGGGGGAGAAGTGCTGCTCATTATGAGCCCTTACCCCCGACCCCTGCCCTTAAGGATGAAATCCGCCAGGGCCAGATTATCCGGCCAATACTTGGGCCAGATTATTCGGCCTAAACTCTGAACTTTTGTTACACACAGAGTCAGGCCCGCGCGTCCCCAAACAACACCCCCACAAGATGTACACGGGACTTGTGTGCAAGAATATATGGCTTAGGGGTAGGGAAAGTCTTAGGATTAAGAGAGCCAAACTGAGATGGTACTACACACTCAAATTTGCAAGAATCAAAGCAACTAAAAGCCAAAAGTGAGTGTGCTTCCCATAAAAACAAGAAAGAAGCTAAAAAGGATCAAGGAAGATCCAAATAAATCCAACTCTTCTCAAGGAAGAGGGCGGTGGTCGAAGCCACCTTGTTGGAGTGTATGGTATGACACCGTGAAGATATATCTTGGGTTCAAAACCAATACTCATCAATAAGCTAACATATCACAAAATGATATTAAGAGAAATGATTTAACTTGCTTTCGGCATTATGGGGGGAGGGTTAGCCCAATCAATTAGGACCACACTCCCCCTATATCCATGCCCACATCTAGACCAAATAATACTAAGATGTATGAGTGAGTGCATGGGTAATCAAGACAAGCTCCTTGAATCAACGATATTTAGCTCATTCCTCAAGTAGAAAAACCTTGCTTCATCAAGTGGCTTCGTGAAAATATCAGCAAGTTGGTTCTTCGTGCTCACAAAAGATAGATCAATATTGCCTCGAGCAACATGGTCCCGTATAAAATGATTCCGAATCTCAATATGCTTTGTCCTTGTGTGCTGTAACCGGATTGTACGCAATTTTGATTGCACTTTCATTATCGCATAAAAGAGGCACTTTGTAACAATTGACACCGTATTCCTTTAAAGTTTGCCTCCATAATAACCGGCAGCAGCAACATATTCAGCTTCGGAGGTGGAGAGAGAAATACAATTCTTCTTTTTAGATGACCAACAAACTAGAGATCTTCCCAAAACTGACAAGCACCAGAAGTTGATTTCTGATCATCTTTATCATCGGCCCAATCTGTATCAGTATAACCACATAGAGAAATTGGAGCCCTTGGGATACCATAGACCAAAGTTAGGGGAATGAACCAAATATCGGAAGATCCTCTTGACCGCCACTAAGTGGATTTCTTTAGGAGCTGCTTGATACCTTGCACACACCCCCATACTCAACACAATATCGGGTCTAGATGCGTAGAGGTAAAGAAGTGAGCTGATCATGGACCGGTATACCTTTTGGTCCACATCTTTACCGTGGGGGTTAAGTTCAAGGTGACATTTTGTTTGCATCGGAGTGGCGACACCATTAAGATCCCTCATCTTGAATCTCTTGAGCATGTCTTGGATGTATTTAGCTTGATTGATGAAGGTTCCTTCTCTAAGTTGCTTGATCTCGAATCCAAGAAAGAACCGTAACTCCCCCATCATAGACATCTCAAACCTGTCAGTCATAAGCTTTGAAAATTCATCATTAAAAGCTTTATTAGTAGAACCAAAGATGATGTCGTCTACATATAGTTGGCATACGAAGAGCTCCCCCTTAACCTTCTTAGTAAAAAGAGTGGGATCAATTTGCCCAACTTCGAAGCCACGGTCTAGCAAAAGCTCTTTAAGGTGCTCATACCACGCACGTGGGGCTTGTTTAAGGCCATAGAGTGGCTTATCGAGTTTGTAGACATGGTTCAGGAAGTTAGGATCCTCAAATCCCGGGGGTTGCTTTACATATACCAGCTCATGTAGAGGACCATTAGGAAAAGCACTCTTAACGTCCATTTGCTGCAATTTAAAATTATTATGGGCAACATAAGCAAGAAGGATACAGATGGACTCAAGACGAGCCACAGGAGTAAAGGTCTCGCCGAAGTCAATGCCCTCAACTTGGGAATAGCCTTGTGCCACTAGTCTCGCCTTGTTCCTTACAACAATGCCATTCTCATCTTGCTTGTTTTTAAATATCCATTTAGTGCCGATAACATTGCGGCAATCCTTGGGCTTCTCCACTAGTTTCCAGACCTTATTGCACTCAAAGTTATTCAACTCTTCATGCATAGCAACAACCCATTCCAGATCTTCAAGAGCTTCAAACACCTTCTTAGGTTCCACCATAGAAATGTGAGCTTGATGCTCACCAAAACTTGCCAATTCCCTTCTTGTGGAAACCCTTCGTCGAAGATCACCTACAACTTTGTCAAGAGTATGACCCCTTAATTCAAGGTTCCGATCAGAATGAGCCTTGCAACAAAGTTCAATAATCTTGTTGTCTCTTAGTGGAATAGTTTCATCCCTTGAGTCTTCGTTGGAATCATTTGCTTGACCTTGATTAGAAGTCTGATTATCAGTAGTAGGAGATGACGAAGCATGCCCTTGAGGTGGGTCAGCAGCCGTAACAGGAGGCTGTTGATCATCAGGAGTTTCAGGGCCGGATAATCCGGCCAAGGGTGAGGCCGGATAATCCGGCCTGGGAGAACTTGATGCAATTTCATCGGGTTGCCTGGAACTTGCTTGAATTGGAGAGGGGTCGGATAATCCGGGGTCAGCTGGAAAATCTGGCCTAGAGCTTGCAGCAGCTTCTTCGATAGGATGCACAGTTTGGTCGTTAGGAGAGTGGTGGCCAGATAATCCGGTGTCGACCGGATAATTCGGCCTAGGACATCTAGGAGCATGTTGACCTTTAGCAATTGGTGGATTTGGTGTAGAAGTTACTCCCGTGGTTGGAGCATGTTGAGTATGTGTAGATGAGGGCTCTTCATGAGTAGAGCATTGTCCTTCCCGATCCGCCACAAGGGGTTCCTCAATGGGGTCAAAAAATCTCGCGCCCATTCTTCTTATGGCATCTTGGGGTATTTCAACATCTGCATCACAAACATCAACTAGCCCCGCACGGGAGCCGTCATTTTCCTCGAACACCACACTACAAGATTCTACAACAGTTCCGGAGAGCTTATTGTAGACTCTATAAGTGTGGGATTCGGCACCATAACCAACAAAAAAACCTTCTAAAGCCTTAGACTCAAATTTAGATAAACAAACTCCCTTGATGAGAAAGAAACACTTACACCCAAATACCCGAAAGTATGAGATGTTTGGCTTGTTACCGGTAAGTATTTCATATGGAGTCTTGTCCAAGATTTTATGGAGGTATAACCGGTTGGATGAATGACAAGCGGTAGAGATTGCTTCAGCCCAGAAGTTATATGGAGACTTGAATTCGGCTAGCATAGACCTTGCCATATCCATTAGAGTCCGGTTCTTCCTCTCGTCAACACCATTTTGTTGAGGGGTGTACGCATCAGAATATTGATGTCTTATCCCCTCTTCACTTAGAAACTCATTTAAGGTGTAGTTCTTGAACTCGGAGCCGTTATCACTTCTTATTGCCAGAATAGGGACGTTGTGTTGATGTTGAACCTTGTTGGCAAAGTCGATGACCGTTTGTTGAGTCTCGCTCTTCAACTTGAAGAAATAGACCCAAGTGTATCTTGAGTAATCATCAACAATCACAAGACAGTACTTCTTCCCGCCGAGGCTTGCATGAGATGGAGGTCCAAAGAGGTCCACATGAAGGAGCTCTAAGATCCTTTTTGACGAAATAATAGTCTTCCTTCGATGAGGAGAGTCATGCATTTTCCCTTCAACACAAGCCCTGCAAACACGATCTTTGGCAAATGAGACATTTTCTTTTAGTCCAAGGATGTGGCCACCCTTGTGGAGGCTTTGCAAAGTTCTCATATTAACATGGGCTAGTCGGTGTTGCCATAACCAACCTACGTCAGCCTTTCCGAAAAGACACATCGGGCCTGTAGTGGTTTTCCCCGAAAAGTCCACCACGTACAGGTCATTTTCGACATATCCCACGAAAGCGACTTTTAGAGACTTGCTCCACAAGAGTACCACCAAATCAGCATCAATAAAAACTGCAAAGACCATCTTACCAAGGGCGCGAACTGAAAGTAAATTGTAACCGAGGGTCTCAACAAGCATGACGTCCACGAGAGAGATACTGTGAGCCACCACAACTTTGCCAAGACCCAGTACCTCAGATTTAGACTTGTCACCATAGGAGACAGTTATATGATCATGATTTAGCCGCATCTCCGTGATGATCTCCTTGCTTCCGGTCATGTGACTCATGCATCCGCTATCGAGTACCCATTTAGACCCACCGGAAGCATAGCCCTGCAAGAAAGTTACTTCTTGGTTTTAGGTCCCCATTTTCAATGGGTCCTCTCATGTTAGTGACAAGGGTCTTGGGGACCCAAATAGACCAAGGAATGTAACAATCATAAGGACCTACATAACTAGCATAAACATCACCATAATGATCGCAATATAACTCAAAGTTAGGATTGTTAGACCCTGCAAAACCATCATAATTAGACTTGTCATTGGTGGTGGTGCTAGTCTTTGGTTGAGCAGTCTTGATTTTCTTCTTCTTCTTCTTCTTGTTCTTGTTGTTCTTCTTGTTCTTTGTCTTGGGAATATAACCAAGACCCTCTTTTCCACTGTTTGTTCTTTGCTTGCTAAGTATCTCATCTAGAACTTCTTTACCTTTGTGTTGAGATCCTTTTACAAGTTCTTCTTTTTATAAGATGATGTGGAGGTGTTGGGCACATCATACTTCCTCAATTGATTTTGGAGCTGGTCATGAGACTCATTTAGAGTAGAGTGTTCACTCTCCAATGCCTTGTGAGCAATGTCAAGTTTCTCAAACTTCCCTGAGAGTCTGGCATGAGCAGCCCCAAATTCAATCTTTTCTTTCTTTAGTTTCTTTACCTTGGCAAGAGCGTTGTCACGTTCTTTGATGAGCTGAGCCACAACTTCTTCATGTGACTCCTCAATGGATTCGAGTCTCTCTTCCAAAGATACTCGGGCTTCGTCTTCTTCTTCCAAGGCATTCTTCAAAGAAGCTATCTCCAAGGCATCTTCTCTTTCAATTCTGCCCTTTTCTTCAAGGAGATCTTCGGCTTGGGCAAGTTGACTCATAAGAGCATCAAAATGAAGTTTGTGATCACCTTGGAAGTTAGTGAAAAAGTTGTCCAAAGCAATAACTTCTTCTTTCATTTTGAGACTAGTATGATCATCCATATCCATATTTATGTTAGTCTCAGGGAATGAAGAACTAGAAGTTGATACCTCAGACCCTATTGCCATAAGACAAGTGACGTTGTTGTTGATGACGTTTTCGTTTGGCGAGTCGAAGAGAGATGATGGAGTCGATGTGGTAGCTTAGCAGCCACCTCGCGAGAACTATCTTCATCCTCTTCATCTTCACTTGCAGAGGAGTATTCTTCTTGTGCCACCAAGACAATCTTGGGTTGCTTCTTGTAAGGGCCATTCTTTTTGATAAATGGCTTCTTCTTAGGTGCCTTGGATTTTTCTTTAAGGATGAGCCTACCACCATTGTCTTCTCTATTTTGATATGGACACTCAGCCACAAAGTGCAGCCTATCTCCACAACTATAGCATGTTCTTAGTTTTGGGCCACTTTCTCTTCTTCCACTTGACCCATTCTTGCGCTCGAGTTCTGACTTGGCCTTGGCAGGATCCTTCCAAAAGTTCCTTGCGTAAAATGCCATGTACTCACCATGAGCACATTTCATTGGGGCAGTCCATGGAGGCACTCTCGGAAGCTCTTTCGTTCTCATCTTGCTCAACAACATTAGCCTTTAGAGCAACATTGACCCCTTTTTGCATTCCAATGGCACGGGCACGGGCATATTTCGCGTTCTTTGCAGCAACCTTGAATGGTGCCATTTCTTGCATGACTTCATTGGACGTCATTTGATGGTAGGTGTGTCTACCTTGCAAGCTCTTCAAGTCCGTTGGCTCAAAAGGCATTAGAGCAATAACATATTTCCTTTTTATCCAAGCATCATCAATGTGAGTGGCTCCATGCTTTCTAAATGTTGTTGCGATGCCCTTGAGTCTTCTATACATATCTTCATGGTTTTCACCATCCAACATGTAGAATCCTTCAACTTCATTACTAAGGGCATCATACCTATTCCTTCTCATGCTTTCATTTCCAATAAAGATATCAGTGAGAGCATCCCAAGCTTCTTTAGCTGTGTTGAGATGTTCAATGTGGGGCATGTCCTTGGGACCCACTCCGAGATGTATCATGTGGAGAGCCATAACATTCAATTGGCTATCCACAACTTCTCTTCTTGTCAAGTTGGTGTGATCTCCAATATGAAGACCCTCTTCGATAATCCTCCAAAGTTCAATAGAAGAGCTGCAAACATGAGACTTCATTAAGAATTGCCATTGATTAAATGAAGATGCAGTAAGCTTGGGTGGATCACCCCTATTGTTTATATGAGGATGAGGGATAGGTGGGTCAGGGGAATATAAGTGATGAACCTCACTATATTCCTCCTTACCACTTCCCTTCTTGGAGGTGGAACCATTATGTTTTTCACCTACCACTTCATCTTCCTTGGATCCGGTGTTAGCCTTATCCTTGGATAAGGGAGTGGTGGCCTCAGAGGAGGATGGAGATGGGGCTACATATGATGTGAGGCGAGCAATCATTTGATGCATCTCCTCCATCTTGGTCTCAAAGGATTTCAACAAGGTTGTTTCCAACGTCTTGAGGTCATCCATTGTGACCTTATCCACAGCCTCATTCCCATTCTCCTTGGTACCTATACTTCTCTTAGGCGGTTAAGCCCGAATAAAGAGCCAGGGCTCTGATACCAATTGAAATGGATCGTATGGGCACCTAGAGGGGGTGAATATGTGCTACTTCAAATTTTAATGCTTTTTCAATTTTAGGCTTAACACAAAAGGTAAATTCTCTAGATAACTATTTAGAAGAATTTCCCTATATGCAAACCTATCTACTAGCGAGTAAGAGGCGAGTGGAAAGAGGAACGAGTGAACCATAGTGAAGCACGCGGAGACACAAGATTTGTTTTACCGCAGTTCCTTCCTTGTTAAGAGAAGTACATCTGCGTTGGATGGGTGGGCGGTACTAAGACCACCACACCACAATAGGCCTCACCCTGTTCTCCGATGGATCCCGCCACCAAAGGCCTGATCCACCTTTCCACTATAGGAACCCTTCGAGGCGGGTACTGGCGCCTTTACACAACTAGCAGGGCACAACTCCACAACCAAATTGGAGGCTCTTGTAATGACAACAAGCTGCCACAAGAACAAGTTATCAATAACAAAATACAAGATCTAGATATTAGCAAGAATACTAGATCGGGGATTTCTCCAAATGAATGGAGAGGAGTTGATGCGCTTGATTCATGATGGCGATGAAGATTGTCTCCTCCTTGAATTCCCCCAAAGATCAAAGTCTTCGGGTGGTTGAAGTGGGAGATCTAGAGAGAGAGCTCTTGCAATGTATCTGACACTTTTCGAATGAATCAAGAGTTCTGCTCGATGGGGAAGGAGGGGCTTTTATACCCCCTTTCCAAACCAAGCTGTTGGAGCCTTTGGGGGCCAGATTATCCGGCCCAAGTGAGGGCTAGATTATCCGGCCTGGGGAAAACTCCACCCCAGACTCGAATTATCCGACAAAAAAACCACCTTCGGACAGAAGCTCGTGCAGGCTGGCTCTTGACACCTTCTCCTGGGGACCGGATTATCCGGCCCTAGGGGAGGGCCGGATTATCTGGCTTGGGAAAAATCTTCCCCAGCCACGGAATATCCGGGGGAAATTCCGCCCCCAGACAGAAGCTCGCGCAGACGCTCTCTTGGGCGATTCCCCTGGGGCCGGATTATCCGCCCCAACATGAGGGTCGGATTATCCGGTCCAGGGAGAAAATCCGCCCTAGGGCCGGACTATCCGGGGGAAATTCTGCCCCTAGACAGAAGCTCACGCAGAGCCAGCCCTGGCCAAAATGGTCTGGCCGGATTATCCGGCCCATGATGGGGGCGGATAATCTGGTCCCCCAAAAGCACAAAACTTTCCTGCAACACTTAGTACACATTAGAACTTCCGTGGTATTGTTATCTAACACACAAAACAAAGGAAATCATGAAATGTTCTTTTCACATGTTACCATGGGAGCGCTTTCAACATTGCACTTATTTAGTTGATATCATGATTCTTTTGCTTATGGATCCCGACGGTGTGAAATAAAAGGGGAGCTTCTAAGCTCATGGAGTTTGTATACCCTTTATTTTTGATGATGATTGTAAGGAAGCTTTTGAAACTCTAAAGAAGGCTTGAACTACCGCTCCTATTGTCCAACCACCTGATTGGAACATACCCTTTGAGATCATGTGTGATGCTAGTGATTTTGCTGTAGGTGTTGTTCTTGGGCAACGAATAGATAAAAAGTTAAATGATATCCATTATGCTAGTAAGACACTTGACGCTGCTCAAAAGAATTATGCTACTACTGAAAATAAATTCTTAGCTGTTGTTTTTGCTTGTGATAAGTTCAGGCCTTATATTGTTGATTCAAAAGTTACCATTCATACTGATCATGCTGCTATTAAATACCTTATGACGAAGAAAGATGCTAAGCCTAGGATTATTAGATGGGTGTTTCTTTTACAAGAATTTGACCTACATATTGTAGATAGGAAAGGTGCCGAAAATCCTATTGCTAATAATTTATCTCGTCTAGAAAACATCTCTTTTGATCCTATGCCTATTAATGATAGTTTCCCAAACGAACAATTGGCTACAATAGGGGTAAGCTCGCGAGGGAGTCCTTGGTATGCTGATTATGCTAACTTTATTGTTTCCAAGTATTTGCCTCCAACTTTTATAGCACAACAAAGAAGGAAGTTCTTCTACGGTTTGAGGCATTATTTTTGGGATGACCCACATTTATATAAAGGAGTAGATGGTATCATGCGAGGATGTGTTCCATAATTTGAACAAAAGGAGATATTGTGGAAATGTCATGGTAGTGCCTATGGAGGACATCATGTAGGAGATAGAACAACACAAAAGGTTCTACAATTAGGTTTCTACTGGCCTACCCTTTCTAAGATGCAAGAAAAATTGTCTTATCATGTGATTACTGTCAACGAGTTGGTAATATTTCCAGACGCAATGAAATGCCTATGAATTACTCTCTTGTTATTGAACCATTTGATTGTTGGGGATTTGACTTTATGGGTCCTTTTCCCCTTCAAAAGGTCATACTCATATTCTTATTGCTATTGACTATGTTACTAAATGGGTAGAAGCCATACCTACAAAAAGTGTTGATGGTGAGACCTCTTTAAAAATACTTAAGGATATCATCTTTCGTAGGTTTGGAGTGCCTAGATATCTTATGACTGATGGAGGTTCTCATTTCATTCATGGTGGCTTTAGAAAAACCCTTGCTAAATATGATGTTAATCATAGAATTGCTTTAGCCTATCATCCCCAAACTAGTGGGCAACTAGAACTATCAAATAGAGAAATTAAATCCATCTTGCAAAAGACTGTTAATAGATCTAGAAAAAATTGGGCTAAAAAGTTGAATGATGCTTTATGGGCTTATAGAACTGCTTATAAAAATCCTATGGGAATGTCTCCTTATAGAATGGTTTATGGTAAAGCTTGCCACCTGCCTTTAGAATTAGAACACAAAGCTTATTGGGTAGCGAAAGAACTTAATAAAGACTTCAAACTTGGTGGTGAGAAGATATTATTTAACTTAAGTTCGTTAGATGAGTGGAGGAGTGAAGCATACGAAAATGCTAGACTATTTAAAGAAAAAGTTAAAAAATGGCATGACTGGAGAATTCTTAAGAGAGAGTTCCATGTTGGTGAGAAGGTTCTATTGTATAGGTCTCGTCTCAGATTTTTTGCAGGAAAACTACTCTCAAAATGGGAAGGACCATTTGTTATTGAAGAGGTGTATCGTTCAGGTGCAATAAAAATTTCTTCCCTAAAAGATAACTCTACACAAGTGGTGAATGGTCAAAGACTCAAGCACTATATTTTTGGAGATTCTTACAATGAAGACATTGATGTTATTCAAGCGGTGACTCCGGAAGAATTTATTAAATGTCAAGCTCAGAGACCTGCAGAGTCCGTTTTTGAATAGGTAACAGTTCTGGTAAGAAAAGGTCCACGAAAAATCTGTCAATTTATATTTTTGTAGTTTTTATCTAACATGGAAAGTAATGAGTCAAAAAAGGGATAGAAACAGAGCCCTGGTGGCTCACACCACCCTGTGGCGCGGGCCCACCTGGCCGCGCCACTAGGGGGTGTGGCCACCCCGGAGCCCGTCTCCGACCCGTTTTCTCCTAGTACCATCCTTTTGTTGTAAAAATTCGTAATATATAATCCCCCGGATCCCCCAAGGTTCATATATCGTGTTCTCATGTGTTTTCGTTTCAATCTATTTCTGCCAGGAACTATTCTTAAAGTTTAGAAGCACAATGGTCTCTGTCAATGATAAGGGCAAGGAGCCTGCAGAGGAGGATCTCCAAGACTCTGAGCAGCAGGAGGAGATCGATAGTGAAGTTGAAGAGGAGGCAAAGGAAGACCAGCATCCGTGCACCAGCACCACCATTGCAAGCATTGGAGTGGTGGCAAGTCCTGCCAGGTTCAAAAGGACTGCACGGATGTCCACTAGAGGGAAGACTCCACGTCATTGCTTGGCTTCACGGAAAAGAATACTTCAAGGAGGAAGAGTGGGGAAAGGATCGCAAGAGCTAGGATTCACAACTCAACATGATCATGAACCGCATTAAGCACAACTCGGAGTTGATTCGTACTCTCACCTTCGAGATTGAGGATTTGAGGAAATTGATTGAAAAGCTCATCGAGAGAACACCACCACCACCGAAGGAGTAATTCGTGATCGAGTTTTGGCATCCCCTTGGTTTGTTCCAAGCTTGGGGGAGTGTCGCGGTATCATATCACTATCTTTTATCTTTTTACCTTTTTAAGTAGAGTCATATCATGAATAGAGAAGTTATCGTATAGGATGGTTTGCATTATGGAAGTATCCCCCCTCTCGTTAGTTATCTATGTATCCCTTGGTGTGAGTTTCTGTTATGGAATATTAATGAGAAGTTCTATCATTCACTCTTTTGCATATCTCATTTTAGTCATCAGTTTACCTTATATGATTGATCTTGTTGTTAGTATTGGTATCACTTTGGGATCATTAAGTAAATTTAGTTGGTTTTGGCAAACCTGGCTCGGTCAGTAGAAACACTATTATGAGAATTGAATGAAAAAGATAAAAGTACTCTTAAGAAATATAATTTCATCATATTTCTTGATTTGCTCATAATCTTAGTATTCTCTAGTTAAGATCTTTTGTGCTTCCAAGGAAGATTGCATGTTTGTTTTTATCACTTGTATGTTTGTTTGTTTCCTTCAACTCTTATGCTTGCTACCCAGCCTTGCTAGCCAAAAACCTATACCGAGAGGGAATGCTTCTCGTGCATCCAATCCTTAAACCAAACCTATGACATTTGTGTCCACCGTACACACCTATTAGCATTATTGCTATTCCAAGTAAATTCATGTTTTTATCTACCTTCTGAATTAAACTTGTTATGTGAAAATTAGTGATTAAAGCTCTCACAAACTTGATGGCACACTTTACTTTCTTGCATTTAATAAACTTGAACCATTGTGCCCATCTATGTTGCGTATATGCTTGCGCTTTATAAGTTGAGAGTTAGCATAACCATGTTACCATGGGGAACGCTTTCAACATTGCACTTATTTAGTTGATATCATGATTCTTTTGCTTATGGATCCCGGCGGTGTGAAATAAAAGGGGAGATTGTAAGCTCATGGAGTTTGTATATGTGTAAGAGAAACGCCTGGGCCGCTAGTCTAAGCCATGCCTAATCATGGTGGAAACTTGCAGCGTAACCATAGTGAGCAATCTGTGAAGCCTCCTCAATAAAAACCTATGCAAATAGCAAATAAAAAGATCGCTGAGATGCTCATTGTCGGCTTGCCTTGTCATTTTGATATGGGAATGCTTCCATATCATCGGGCAAGGGGTACCCCGTTGGCGGTTCTCCATGATACACATGTATTTACAATGACAAGAACTTACTCGTGACTAAATTTGAGTAGCATGAGGTCTGGTACTCATAAGCACGGGGCATGAGATTTTCAACTTATAACTTGTCAAGCACATCCTCATATTTGTTCACTTTAACCTTAACCACCTCAAGATGCTTATGATAGGGGCAATGAGAGCTGAAAGCTAGTAAGTACCATAATTTTTGGAAGCTCTTTATGAAACTTGAAATCCCTGCTTCCCTCTACGAAGGGCCTATCTTTTACTTTCTAGTTGAGTCAGTAAACCTATTCCTTTCTATCTCAGCAAGTATTTTGAGTTGTTGTGTTTCATTCATTCATATGATGATTTATTCAATCGTGTTTCTTATGTTCCTTGTTTTGCACACTGCTCTTATCTTAGTGAATATTACTTTGAAAGCTATCATTGAAAACCCCATTATGTTTGAACTCCTGCAAATTGTTAACTATTCTTTGACCAAGAGCAAAGTTTGCCATTACCAATTATGATTTACTTTATGTATCTTTATTGTGTTTCCTTTACTTATTACAAGTTAAGTTATATAATAGTGAGTTGTCTTCTATTATGATTTGTGTATTGATGAATGTGATGCTTCTTGTCAGTATTCTTTTATTGACACTTCACTCCATAAACATGAGGTCATGTTTATTGAGCTCTGTTTTCGCTTGGGGACAAGCGAAGTCTAAGCTTGGGGGAGTTGATATGTCCATTTTGCATCACTATTCTATATCATAATTTACTGTTATTCATTGATATATTTCATATTAAGAGATGATACTTATGTTATTTCATCTGTTTTTGCATGGTTGATGACTTTTGGAGGATGGACCTCTGCAGTCAGGATTCTGATGGAAAAGGCACTGTTTGGAGGCTAAATTCGTGAAGGTCAGAAAATTCCAAAAAATACATGGAAAATCCTATTTTTCTAGAAGACGAAGGATGCCAGAAGGGGGAGCGGAGATGGGCCACAGGGGTCCCACACCACCCCCTGGCGCGGGCCAGCCCTGGCCACGCCACCAGGTGGTGTGGCCACCCTGGCCCACCTCCAGCTCTCCTCTTTGGTGTATATTATCCCCACGAAACCCTAAGACTCGGAGAGCGGCCACAAAAAGATTTTGCCGCCTCTGCGGGGCAGAAAACTGCAGAGAGAGAAAGAGCCTCCGGCAGGCAGAAATCTGCCGGGGAAATTCCTTCCCGGAGAGGGGAGATCGTTGCCATCAACACCACCATCAAGCTGGACTTCATCGGGATCATCATCATCTCCACCATCATCTCCACCAGCACCATCATCACCACTTCGTACCACTATAACAATTGGGTTGAATCTTGCATAGTTCTTAGGGGAAACTTTCCCGGTGTTGATTACTTTTGTAGTTGATGCTATTGAATGGAACCATTGAATTATTGTTCATGTTCAGATTGTTACTTATCATTATTCCATCTCTGATCTTGATCCATATGATGTCTCGTGAGTAGTTCGTTTAGTTCTTGAGGACATGGGAGAAGTCATGTTGTTAGTAGTGGAATTGTGTTGAGAAAGATTCAATAGTTTGTTATTTAAGTTGTGGTGTTATTCTTCTAGTGGTGTCATGTGAACATCGACTACATGACACTTCACCTTTATGGGCCTAGGGGAATGCATTGTGTATTTGGCTACTAATCGTAGGGGTTGTCGGAGTGACAGAAACCTGAACCCCTGTTAGGAAACCTTTGCACAAGGGAGTGTAGGATCTCAGAGTTTAAAGCTGAGGTTAGGTTTTTATCTTAATTACTTTCTTGTACTTGCGGATGCTTGCAAGGGGTATATTCACAAGTATGTATTAGTCATAGGAAGGTCGGTACATTAGCACAGGTTCACCCACACAACACTTATCAAACTAAAGAAGATTAATCAACTATATGAAGTGAAAGAACTTGACGATATTCCCATGTGTCCTCGAGAACGTTTGGTCATCTTAAGTAATACAATCGGCTTGTCCTTTGCTAAAGAAAGGATTGGGCCACTTGCTGCATTTATTATTATTATCTTTTATTTACTCACACTTTATTTATTTACATTATCAAAAAACCCTAAAAATCTATTTGCTAAGTATTTATAGAGAATTCCTGCCCCAAGCCACTCGTCAACACCTTCTGCTCCTTGTTGGGTTTGACACTCTTACTTATCAAAAATACTGCGATACCCACCCTATACGTGTGGGTCATGAAAGAGCAATCGACGCCTTCAATGATGGACTTCGTCGGAAGGAGTTTATTGAAGAACTAGGACGAACCAAGCCAAAGACAGTCTCACAGCTGATGGACATAGCCAATCGTTGGGCTGATGGAGAGGACGCAATACACAACAAAAGAGCCCGTTCACCCGAAGACAACAAGGACATGCGCAATAATGATAGAAGACGACGAACCAACAATGGGTACAATACACCAAGTTACGTTGCAGCTAGTTTCTTTGGAGGGGACAATCGACGAAGCGACGACTACAACTGTGGATACCGTGGCAACTAGGACAACACCAGTGGAGGCTAGACATAGCAACGATACCAGCCGACGAATCGAGACCCACCTATGTCAATAGGACAAATGTTGGAAGGACCATGCAATATGCACTACTACGTTGACTCGATAGGGAAAAGGCGATCAAATCATCTCCTAAAGGTTGCCAAACATTCTTTAAAATGCAATAGCTATGCAACACAAGGGCAACCGAAGCAGCAAACCGAGGCTACGCTACCACACCTGGCGTTTTGGCCATCGGCGCGCCACCGCCACCACATGGGAATCCGCCAGCAGGACAGCTGCAAAACACAACACATCAAGACGACGAATATCCCAGGTCAAAAGGAGCAATGTCAATGATCCAGAAGGTACCGCCCTCCAACAGAACAAAGAAGTTGATCACTAGGAAGCAACATCAACCTGATTTACGCCAAAACTCTACGGGCTATGAACTGGTCCATGATGAATCTAGTATCTATAGACACAACTTTCCACGGGATAGTTCTAGGAAAAGCCTAAATTCCATTGCGCAAAGTCCATCTCGACGTAGTCTTTGGGTCAAAGAATAACTTCAGACGTGAAAAGCTAGAGTTCGAAGTCATGGACTGGCCATCTCAATACCACGCGATCCTGGGACGACCAACTTTCACTAGGTTCATGGTAGTACCTCACTACGCATATCTGGTGCTAAAAACGCTAGCCCCCAATGGGGTCATAATAGTAAAAGGAAGCTTCAGTACCTTGGACAGCTGCGATCGGGAATTTAACAAAATATTAGAATTTTGGGGGATGGAGATAGAACTTGGATAGCTGAAAATAGCAGATGAGGAGTCACTACACGAAGGGCACACCCACAAAAAGCAAACATAGGAAGAGCAAGTATAGAACGGTCCTGCAAAAGCAACCTGTGCGGTCTCCAATATAGGTCCCGCATAGGAGGACCCACCCGTTGAAAAGACGAAAGTACCACACACACACCAACACGGAGCATGACGAAGAACCCCAAGAACAGAAGATGAAGTTCCTAAATAAAAGCTTCATTTAGGCACACTTTATATTCAATAAAGGCCAACAGCCAGGCGATCACACCCTCGCAATGTATTTCCATTTTTGCTTTTCAATGAATAAAGAAAGTATTTCATGATATACAAATTTCTATGACACACGAAAACAGTTATGCAAACGAACATTAGTTTTTCGGGTCCTCAACAAGAGAATACATCATACAATCAAAATCTCGTATAAAACATACGAATTTTTTGACAAGTACAAGAGAGACCTATACAGTATTTCTTCTATGAAGTACATAGCTGCATAAGCATGCAGTCAGATAGCAAAATTAACAAAAAATTCTTCGTCTGCTTCTAAGCATCTTCGCACAA
The DNA here is from genome assembly GCA_916181665.1 of Avena sativa. Classification (NCBI taxonomy): domain Eukaryota; kingdom Viridiplantae; phylum Streptophyta; class Magnoliopsida; order Poales; family Poaceae; genus Avena; species Avena sativa. The sequence goes on along the minus strand of OV702290.1, from coordinate 359,055,862 downwards.
TCATAATGGCGGGTCTACGAGCAGCAACGTAATGAGGCGCCATATAAACAAGGTCGCCATTGGAAGGGGGAGGCAGACCCGAAGATACAACATCTAGGTCTAGTGTCAGATGATGTGCATGTACCCAAGAGAGCAGGAGCTTGGCACCCGCCACAAGTTAAAGCTTCACGTAATGGTGAATCCTTTCACCTTGTCGAAACTTCGCAATCAAATCTGCCAAGGTCTGAGGCTGAGGATCCCGAGGAAACATGGCATTGTAAACAATGGCCAGGTACCTGTGGTAGCACTCGACAAATTGCTCGAACTCTGATAGACGATCCTGAAGCAACGCCATAGTATAGGCACGGCGATGATCGGTCCAAAAATCTGTTTCAGAACTTCGGGAGGTAGACACAAGAGCTTGCATTCGGTTGCACATACGTTGGGTTTCCTCCCTCTCGCACAATCAAATGCCTACAAATCGGGGAGAAAATATTGATTTCCCGCAAGCCAGAAAGAGCAACCGAAGAAAGAGGAAGAAGACTTACACAACAGCTTCTCACTTGCCCTGGAAATTTCCTCCAAGAAAAAAGCTTCACGGTTAAGGGCCTAGCGTGTCTTAGATTGGGAAACATCCACCATTGACTGAACAATCTGAAGTTTTCCTTCAAGTTTTTTCACCTGTCCAATTTTTTCAGCGTACAACAGCGGATCTACTGTACGCACACTGGCGGTATTGGCTGCGCCCACTACAGATGAGGACATAACTGCATCCGAAAATTGCATGGACCCAGAAGGAGCCGAAGATTTGTTCACAATCCGACAAGACACGAAAAATATGAAACGTTCATCGCACAAAAGCAAACTCATACATTCAAACAATTGCTTTCTTGTAAAAAGGAAGCAAAAAGCAGCTGGATAAGTTAAAGGTTCATTACAGGGATGACAAGGGAGACACAATAAAACTACAAAATCCAGCCTATGAAGTCGTGTCCTTCAAAGACAGAGTAACACTATTAGAAGGAGCACTAGATACATGAGCAAAAGGGACAGTCAAAGAAGGGGCGCCTGTCACAGAAGGGACGACCAGTTTCTCTGAGCCTGAGCCTGGGCCTAAAAGCAGCCGAGAGTACTTTCTGGCCCTCTTAACATAAGGCTTCAGGTCAACTACTTGGCCATTGGGGATGACTGGGACAGAGGAGCTAACCTTCTCCCAGTCGACCTTCTCGCACTCGTGCGCCATCGCCAGTGCCATTGAAGTTTCAGCACCATTCTTCGACCGCGTCAAGATATAAACAACAATGGGGCTGGGATCGGCACCAAAGACGGTGACAAGATCATTCAAGTTGTTCGGCACCTCCTTGGTTGGAAATATTTCAGCGTGAAGGATTTTGAAGGCACGGCGGGAGCGGACAAGAAGGTTGCGCCCACGAACGCTGTTGGCCTCCAAGGTGCTAACAGCATCCAACAAAGGATCAACCTTCTTGTCTTCATGTAGCGTCAGGCCCTGGCTAGTCAATTATGAAAATAAAAGAAGAGGGAAAGGATTAATGACCAAAGGAAAAGAAATGAAATAAGGACACACAAGAGAAAAAACTTATGGGTCAAAGAGGCATTAAGGGACTCCAGGCGCTACCGAAGATTTTCATCTCGAATAGCAGCTTGCTTGGCCACTTCTTCGGCATCTATTCTCGCCTTCAGCTTGGCCTCTTCCAAATCCTCCTCAGCAGCCTGAAGTTTGACCTCCAGATCATTGGCACACTTCATCGCCTCATCCCGAATAACTCCGGATTCCTTGGCAGCAGCTGCGCGAATAAATCATGAAAAAGTGGAGAAGAAAAATTCACAAAGAGATCTCGAAGATGAACAGGACATACCCTTTAGTTCTTCGGCTTCATCACGGATTTTTATAAAGCGAGAGGCCATGTCAACCATCTCCTACATCAAAGGCTGAAGAAGAACATCACAACAAGGGATATCCGGGAAAAATAAGAGAGGCTACAGGGAGAAAAAAATCTGAAATAAAGAGTGACTTACATCTTTCATATCCACATCAATAGGATTTTCCGATATCACCACACCTCTACCAGCCGTTTTCTTCCTTTTTTGCGGCGGCGGCCTTGATGAAGTGGCAGCATCTTTCTGGATAATCTTCTCCATAGAAGAAATGAGCTTTTCCTTCGGCTCCGTCAATGACGGAGGATATTTCTTCGCAGAGCAGGCGACAGATGTGCGAAGAGGAGATGTGGGAGGATCTTTATCATCATCACTGCAAGAGGAAAGAACAAAACAATTGGGAAAAGCATCAGCAATAGAACTACCCGATAAAGCAGTAAAGAAGCAGTCAAACACTTACAAAGATACATCCTGCACAAAGCGGAACAAGTTCATCTGGGCGGGAGCAGCCAAGACTGGAGCAGGATCGAGGGACTTGGAAGCAGTTGAGTCATCCAAGTCTTCGACCCTTTCTACAACATAGGGGCGCTTCCTCTTATCACCAGCACACTCCACGTGAAAATCTCCGGAGTGAGCCGACGGAAGAGATTGTGTCTTTGATGAAGAATCAGATGCAGAAATATCCATATCCTAGTCCGTAGTAGTCCCAGTCACAGGGAGATCGTCGGATGCGGAAGGATGGACAGGGGGCTCATAGCTTCCAGGGAGAGGAGGAAGTGAGCTCAAGTGATCAAAGCCATACACAAGCAGAAGACATGGAAAAAGCGCCAGTCATTGATAGAGTAAAAATTCATCCATAAATAAAAGGAAGGAAAGATGAATGCAAAGAAAATTTACCTCGGGGAGCTGGTTTTTCTTTCCAGAAGGCTCAACAACACAGTTGGATGGAACCGGGATTTTCTTGGTAAGGGTGGTGAAGTTTCAAACCCTCTTTTCATATACCTTGAGGGTAAGGTCTTCCGAGGAATCCTCATCGAATCCTTCTTCCCGGTATATGCCCACATTCCAGAAAGCCGGGCTTGAAGCGGTTGGAAGCGGATCCGCAAAATATATGCCAGGATCTAGAGACCTGACAATTCCTTGCCAACTTCGTGCCATAGTTTCGAAATGCGATCAATATAGGGCTAGATTTCAACCATTTCTTCGGCAGAAGGACGTTGATCCCAGGAGTCAAGTTTGCGACAAGGTTTCTTAGGATCAAAGGGGGATAAACCAAAAGACTGGCCTTCAAGTGGTTGATCCTTGATATAAAACTACTTAGACTTCCAGCCTTGGACAGAGTCAGTGATCTTAAAATCAAAATAATCCACATCGGAGCGAACAGAGAAAATGGCGCCACCAACGTCATGGACAATGGTGTCAGTGGCGTTACGGCGAACATAAAAGAAATACTTCCACAAGACCCGATGGGTATGAATCCCGAGAAAGCACTCACAGAGAGTGACGAAACAAGCAACATGAAGGATAGAGTTAGGCGTGAGCTGATACAGCTGTACGCCATAGACAAAAAGAAGACCATGAAGAAATTCGTGGACCGGAAGAGAAAGGCCGCGAAAAAGAAAGGAGAGGAACATTACTCTACAGCCAGGCTCGGGGATGGGAGCAGCTTTGTCTCCAGGAAGCTTGAAGGTACCCTCTGCTAGATGGCCGGAGTTCCGCGCCTCATGGAGATCTTGCACCGTGCACTTGGTAGGAGCCCATCTGACAGCCCTCTTCCTGGTGGCCTTAGTGGTAGCATTGGAAGTACCAGCCTTGCTTTTGCCCATCGCGGCGAAAGAGGAACATGAGCACGGAGCAGGAGTTTGCAAAAGGGCAAGAGCTCAAGGAAGAAGATGGAGCAGAGGTAGGTGAGGTAAAATAGTAAAACAAATCTCCTTCCCCTTATAAAGAGCAAAGGTGTGAGGTATGAACCATTCGATGCAAAATCGAACCGACAGAAGATCACACGGTGGTGACACATGTTACAAGGATTTCGTAAAGGAAAAATCTAAAGAAGTTATGGCCACGGTAAAAAGGGAGGAGAGCGCGTGACGCCTCGATCTTCGCATAGAGAGGTGACGTGCAGTCAAAAAACTATGCTGAATACGCTATCACGCGTCATCATTATTGTCGCATGGCCCCACGTTCGAAACGTCCTGTCAGGACGTGTCTTCTAAAAATCAACAACTTAAAATACGTCATTACTGACATCATAGCAGAGACATTGCAGAAATTGCGGCTCGCTATAAGAGATATGACCCGAAGAAATTAAAATTGGAGTCGTAGTAAATTCCTCCAGGAGAAGATTTGAGGCTACAATCGAATATACAATATTACTACTGTAGCCTCGGGGGCTACTCCTATCGGGAGCACTGGTCGTGCACCCAACAAAAACTATAGAAGTACTGGCGTCATAAACCCAACCTTTCGAGCCTATATTTTGATACATATATCCAAACATAGCCTCAGGGGCTACTCCTATCAGGAGCGTTAGCACGCACATGATAAAGAAAGACAAAGGAAAAACTCTTTAACAGATACTCCTATCGGGAGTAGTTATAGAAAAAAAAAAGTTCTTCTGCCGCCAAAAATAAAAAACTCTCGGATCGCACTCGACGCGACAAAAAATCTGAATGGCATGTTCAAAAACATGAAGGTAAGACCCCAGGATTCGTTTTGTGTGGCCTGGTAATCGCACAAGAATGCGCTCTGCCAGTAAAATATCCGTATCAACGATATGATGAAAAATTCCCGACGGACGCATTGGGTACCCGATAAAGTAAAAACTGAGATTCTAAGACCTCAGCGACCCAAACTGAATTATGCCAGTAGTAAATTCCGAGTTCAGGCCTGGGGACTTGAATTTGATGTAGGACAACCTTGTTTTTGCCTAGGAGCAATTAAATGATTCCCGATCCGTCGGAAGCATCAAACTCATTGTACCAAATCCCTATAAAATACAAAAAGTAATAAAAATAAAGGAAAAGAAAGAAAACAAAACTTTGATACTCAACCTAAAACTATGGTTCAAGTAGAGTCTCGGAGGCTACTGACATAGGTATGATTACTCGGATGCTTGTGATTTGCTGCCCTATGCTGGGTAAAAGGCTTACAGCCCATGAAGATTTCAGATGATAGCCCAAGGAAACAACCGACAAAGACTTTGATTGTATTAGGAAAGAGTTTCTGAACCGACAATGTGTTGGTATTGTAATCACGCGTATGTAAAACCTATCCATACTGTTTTGAGACCCGGCCTATTATATATAGGACGGGAGAAGCCCAAGCGAGGGTACCCGAAATCTCTCAGGCAACTTGTAATAGTGTGATTACTCAATATTCAGGCGACTTTGACTCCATTGTTTTCCTGACATCTGACGAAATCCCCAGCGTTCTCTTTTCCGCGAAACCCTAAGTCCTTCAGTATGGAAATTGCCGAGGTAACCCCTCGTCACTGTGCAAAACATCTGATGGGAATAAAAGATATAAATAAAGTATGCATGTAATTTTTAGAGCAAGATAAATTATATGTGGGTAGTGCATACATAATTGCTATTGACTCCGCAACCACTTATAGCAATAACCTATTAGTCTCATCCATAGAAGAAAGAGAACTAATGATATGCATAGTGATGTCACCGTTAATCCCAAGTAATTCCCTCACATACAGCCGTACTACCCCTTCTGTCACTGGGGTTCCCAACCTGCAGATTAGTAATTACTCATACTCCCTATAACTGGCTCAATCCTTGGGGTCTTGGGTACCTGACAAGTCCTGAGGCAAGAGAGGATACAATAATCATCATGTCATACAAACTAATACATGATCCCATCTATGATAAATAACATGCACAAAAAGCTACATGGCTAGGACGAAGCCCTTAGCCCAAGGAGAATTACTCACACATAGAGATAAGATCAAAGATCATAAACATTGTAGCAAAAATCATGAGATTGATAGCAAATAGTCTTACAATGTTGCCAATCAAAGAATAGATGTACTGTTACAAGTAGTAGAATATGACTATGGTGGTGGAGAGATTAGATCTAAGTCTATTCCTCCAGTGGCTTGTCGGTGTTGTGGATGGAGATCTAGGGTGGCTGATGGTTTCTGGAGCTACCCCTTTTCTCGTCTCCTGAGGCTTCTTTATATAGGGGTCCCTTCAGGAAAGTTGTTCTGTTTGACCTAGTGGCGTCGATGGCAACTATACAACCGGAACTATACGGCCAGAATTTTGTTTCGGTCGTATAGTTGGTCGTTAAAGCGTCTGCCTCCGACCCACGACTCCTAGTTTCTTCTGGTTGTTGGAAATCTCGTATCTTTGACTTTAATGTAGTGATTCCTATCATCAAACATCATTATCTGCGCAGGAAAAAATAGAAAGAAAGGATTACATACCCCTTTGATTTTAGGCATTAGTGGTAGGGTTTCGAGATATATTTCATAAAACATATGAATAATATCCAATTTAAATGTGGATTTGGATGGCTATATTTCAGAGCCATCAACCTCCCAAGCTTAAACTTGATCATCCTTCCAGTGATCGCTCTAGCAGCCCGTCCATGGAGGACGATGACGAGGAGGTGGAGAGGTTTAGCCCGAGGTACAAGGAGTACATCGAGCCAAGCTACTTCAACAATGATTCCGATGATGACGTGGTTGACGTCTACATCCGCCGTGACATCTATGATCCACTAGAGATCAATTGGGCGGCGATGAATAAAGCTCAACAAGAGAGAGAAGATCACAAGCCACATGAAAAAGGGCGTGTGGAGAGGATCAAGTTCATCACCACAGATCCAAGGCCGCACAAGCGTAAGGAATTATCTAATATTGGTGCAGGTGCTAGCAAGGAAGGGGAGGTTCCACTCTCGAAGCCAACCATTGGTGCTCATATGAAGGTTAAGCCTCAAGAAGGGTGGAGGTACGGTTTCCACTTCCCCGATCCATCAATTATGGATGAGGAAGAAGAAGTTATCCCCAAGACCAAGGATCATGTGCAGGCACTAGAGATATATCAGAAGCAGGAGCCACTCCATCACGTCGAAGTCCATCACCATCTCAATGAGATGGAGAAGAAGGAAGACCTCCTTCCATTAGTGACCAAGCTCGCAGATAGAGTAGACAGTCTACAATCTGATCTGTGCAGGTGCTACAGCCGCATAACTACTCTGGAGGAGACCAACAAGAAGCTACGCACTACAGTGTTACATGCCATGGCGCCACAATGATCTACAACAATCACGGTATCAAATAATCGCAAGGGATTATTTGATCCTGCCTGGCTTGATTCCAAGCTTGGGGAGATCTTTAAGACCTTGTAATCTATCTTATAAGTTTTTATTACTATTTTTGCATTAGTTCAAACTAGAAATAAAGTTTGCATCATTAGAATTCCCTTCAGGAATAGTCGATCCCTTTTATGAAATTTCGAGTTTATTATTATATATGGAGCAATATTGAGTTTGTGTTTGCTTTATTGATATATGAATGGCTTGAGTATGACTTTACTTGCACTGGATGATAGCAATAGGAGTCTTCCACACCATTGGTATTAAGGGAACACATAAAGATAATTTGGTCAATCTGCTGTAAGTCTACGGTTTGATTCACAAAGAAAAAATATCTATTCAATTAAGTTAAAAGAGAAACCTTGAACAAAGGAAAATGAAAGTGCTATCCAAGTAGAGTGAGAACAAGTCGAGGTAAAATCTCCAATTCATAAGAATGCTTCATATACAGTTGGAATTTGATAATTGAGATTGTTGAACTTTGAATTCCTACATAAGGTGGAATATATGACTATCTACTTTGCACAACACTTAAAACAAAAGTGTGAGCATATATGCAAAATAAAAAAGGAGCGAATGTGCAAAGAGCAAATAGGCATATACCACTATATTGTAGTATGGCAAAGAGATTCTTTTGAGATTTTGAATCCCATGTGAATATGTTGATCCTAAAACACTTGGGACTACCTCGTTAACTCAATCGGTTGAACCGGATTATGAACTGTTGATAACTAAGGTGTGAAATCCTTCTAATACTATTCAGATGGTTTGAGTAAGGTACTATTCATGAAATTATTCCCCTGTATCGTATATGATAAACACATGCTGCGATTGCCTCATTTATTTTATCGACTCAGCTTCATGAATAGGATCACATACATTAAGCTAAAAACTTGCTCGGGACGAGCAAGAGTCTAAGCTTGGGGAAGTTGATGAGTGCATATTTTCATCATGTTTTACATTATTATTTTGCATTGTAGATGTAGGATCTTGGTATTTCACGGCGCTCGCACGCACATTTTATGTGTGTTTTCACTAGGATCAGGACAGATGATGGATCCAATGGATACAATTATTGGAAAAGTTATACTGTGGAGAAAAGGAGTCAAAAACAACGTAAATCACTTATTTGGGAAATATTAATAGTACCAGAAGAAAACCAGAAGCGAACAAGGGAGACAGAAGGTTCAACGACCAACTATACGGCGGGAGCAACTTTTATGCCCGTATAGCTCCGGTCATATAGTTGGCGCCGCCTCCGCCTCATCAAATGGTTTCACCCCGTGCAATTGGTTCGAGGAGACGACATACAGAACACCCAGAAATCGCAGAAACCTCACCTCTGGAAGGCATCTAGAGGGGGAACTCATCCACAAGGGATCCATCTTTGCCCTGCGCAGATCTGGGAGGCTAAGGCATCGATCTTCATCATCCATCGCTGCATCACCACCATCTACATCCATCCCATCTACATCTTGTCTAGATATTATTGTAATTCCTATACTCTTTGTGGATTTGTACAAGTACTATTCATCTATGATTGTTTCCATTACCATTGCTATGATGTTGATTGCCTCCATGTCTGAGTAGATCATTAGTTCTTGGGGATATGGAGAAACCCTAGTATGAGATTGAAATAAGATAAAGTCTATTATGATATTCATCGATGTAACCATGTGTTAGATTCTCTACATCTTGATGTTGATAGAAGTCAACCTCTCAATATTTGCCTCTCGTGGGGACTTGATGGAGGGAACTACTTGTTGGTAGACGGAGGCGTGCTAGCACTTACAGTGACTACAAAGCTGTTGGCACCCCTTACGTATCAACTTGGGAAACCGAGGAAACTCATGGAACACTATCCATGTCATGGGATACATCCTACGGGATTACATCCCTTAATAACATAGTAATTCGATTGATGTCGATTGTTGACTGTTGTGGTTATGAAGATGATGTGAGCAGCGGTTGTTGCCTATTCATACAAATATGGAGTTCCTCCCACACATACATAGTTGAGAATGTTCATGATGATAATCTTTATCTTAAATCTTTACAATACTAGTGGTGTATCCGCTACTCCCTGAGAATGTTTTTTCCCTATTACAGTTCCAATCTTTATTACATGCGTGATACTTACTTTATGTATTAAGTTATTTTGCTTTACTTTATTATTGCTCTTATACCCAAAACCCAAAAAGACCTTTTTACACAATACTCGCATTTTATCTTGTTACTTAGAACTTTATCTAAAATTTCTATCACAATATTTATTTCAAGAATTATTAGACTTCAGACTCCTGCTCCCTGTGGGATCGATATCATTATTTCAAAACTAGCTACAAACGATCTGTGCACTTGCAGTCATCACTCTCCTAGTGAGCATTCCACAAGCCTTTAAAGTAGAGAAACCAACACGTTGCTCACCTAACACAGGTTGCAACTCACCTAGGTCGATGCCTAGGGCAATGGCAAGCACGGTGATGACGCCTCCACCTGTGATCGGTCCTTGGCTTTGGGAGGATTCCAGGTAGCGCACAAGGATTGCATCCAAGTTGAGTGACAAGTTGCAGTTGATGTAATCAGCCTTTGCGAGGACTAAGAAGTCCTCCTCATTGAGTCTTGTGAACTCGTTTCTTGCCTGCAAGGTGTTAGCAATAACATAGAACAAATAGCGAGTTGCAGGATGTTGAATATTCTTCCCCTTGCTTACTCTAGTAGTGAAACTCATTCCATTATAATATTATTCAGGGAAAGGATTTAAGCCAGTAAAGGATGCACGTAAGGCATTAACATCATTTTTTGGGAAATTAAAACATGCGCACCATTCATCTAGTGTTAAAGTGTAGTTATTGTTCATAAGTCAGAAAGAAATCGTGTCCTCTCCTTGCCATAGCTTAACAGTTCTTTGCAACGAACTTAGGAATTCAATGGTTAACCGGCGATAAGTAGGCACATCATTTTACACAAAGTTTTGCAGGCCAGCTCTATTGCAAAGTAAATTGAAGGCATCAGAAATACCGAGTTGGTTCAATATAATGGGGCAAGCCCACTTGGTGGCCTTCACTTCGCGGTTCTTGATCTTATTGAAGCGACCACGTTGGAGCTCATTCCTGAATCGTATCCCCATGTGTTCTTGAGTGACAACCCGAGAAGCGTTAGCAGTAGCACGAGCATGAGTTTGGATCCTTGTGTTCATCATCTAAAATAATAAAGGAATACAAAAACTTTTTGATCCAACAATAATAAGTATAACATATTCCTCATCATAGCACACTAAAGAACCCTCTCAAAATAATAATCTAGGCAAGAGAATCATGGCAATTAGTTCATAGTAGGTCTCACCCTAGATTGATAATGACAATAGATCAAAGATGAATTTACAAAAAGTAATTGGAGGATTGGAGGAGATACATACCGTAGATCACTTGTGTGCGAGGAAATCGAACGAAATTGAGTAGAGGTGAAGATCTCTTGAGGTTTTGAGAGAGTTTGGAGGTAGAAGTGATAAAAAAGATTGAAGTTTTGCGGTTGGAGGTACCTTCCCGTGCGATTTTGTGGTCGGACGCAACTATACAGGCGGAACTATATGGCTGGAACATTGTGTTCCCGCCGTATAGTTGGACTTCTGTCAATTTTTTAGGGTTTCCACCTGGTGGCGCAGCTATACGGCTGGAACTATACGGTCGAAACAATATGTTCCTGTCGTATAGTTGGTCGTCAAACCGTATGTACCTAGAAATAATTTGTACAAAAGCATCGATATATATATACGACCGGAGCTATACGGCCATATTTTTTTATTCCCGTCGTATAGTTGGTCGTTAAACAGTTAGTACATATGAAAGAAAAATTGTCGATGGCAGAAATATCTATATGACTGGAGCTATACGGCCGGAATTTTTATTCCCGCCGTATAGTTGGTCGTTAAACCATCTGTATGCATTAGAAAATTTCTGTTTCTTTGCAAATTACTTCTTATCCTATAACTTAGTGAAATACCTTGTTTTTGACAGAAAAATGATAGTAAATATTGTCGACCAACAACAACATGCATAAAGCAGGATTTTTAGTACTACCGAACTTCTTCTCTTCAAATGGAGTTTACTAGCACTCTTTATTAAACATAAAATTAAACTAAAACTTAACTCAAACCTTTATTTCACATGGGTTGCCTCCCATAGAGCGCTCTTTTACGCTCAACAGCTTGACCTTAATGTTGCTCACTTAGGCCAGATGAGTGGAACACCCACTCCAAAGTAGTTGGCTTTCAAAGTGATGGCCTCCTTTCATCATGTTTGGCTTTCTTTTTTCTAGGTAAATGAATGTTGGATTTCAAAATTGAAGCTTCATGTTTCCTTCATGTAGATTAATCAAAGCCTTGATAGTTCTTAAGAAAGGACGGCCTAATATAATAGGAGCAGTAGCATCTTTGGGCATGTCAACAATAATAAAATCAATAAAAACAAGGACAACCTTTAATGTATACTAAAGTATTCTCCTTAATTCCTACAACTTGTTTGTAGGTAGAATCTGCTAGATGCAATTTTAACTCGGTGATCTCAAAAGAGCCAAAATTTGACTTATTAAAAAGACTCTTTGGAATCGTTGAGACTCTTGCACCTAGATCACAAAGCGCAGCTATCTCATTGGTCCCAATCTTAATATTAATAGTTGGCTCAAATATATCATCAAGCTCTGCAGGTAATTTGTCAGCTATTTGCTTATATTCTTCCTCAAGCTCACATACCTTTATTGCTACCTGATTAACAAAGTGTTGGTACATAGCTTCCTCATATCCTTCACTTACCAGAACTTAATGTTGATCCTTTTCACAAGATCTTCAATGGTGTAACTTGGTGAACGAGCATTACTGTAATCAAGCTCTTTAGTCTCCTCTCTTTGGATCCTCATCATCTTGAGGTCTTCAATAGGATTGGGCTCATCTTTACCTGCAAATTTAGCTAGAATGAGAGTTTGACTCTTGGTTATCTTAACTAGCTGTGCCTCAACAATCCTCGTTCTTTCTTGGAGGGCCTGCAAATCATTCCTAAAACTTACAGCTTGGTTAGATAATTTACCAAGCATAGCATCATGGTTCTCCATTATTTTAATAAAAATATTGTTTTGTTCATTTTGTGAGTCTATAAAAGACTTAAGTGTTTCTTGGAGACTACCATTACTAGTTCCCATATTATTATTAGAGTTACCTGCAGGATTAGAATAATGTTTCTGAAAATTAGGATTATAATTCTTCTTCCAAGCAGGGTTATAATCATTACAAGCTATGAAGTCTATTTCTTCAATATTTGATTCTGGGATAGCTCTTACCTGGGTTTCCTTACCTTTTACGGCTAATATGAGCTCATCCAACTTAGCATTGAGTTCTCATTTTCTTGTGGTGAGACGGGGTTCACCTTCTTCATGTTTGATCTTTCCACATGCCATTGGGCATGGTTGTCTTGCATATTGTCTAGCAGCTGCTTTGCTTCGGTAATATGTTTACCCATGAATGTTCATCCAGCTGCAGTATCAAGCATAGACTTAGACACTGGATTAAGAGCATTATAAAAGAAATGGAGGATTAACCAATCTTACATCCCATGGCTAGGATAGTTTCTTAAGCATTCTTTCATCCTCTCCCATGCAAGCGCTGGTGACTCATGCCCTTCCTGTCTAAAACTAGTAATATTAGATCTTAGTTGCATAGTCTTTATAGGTGGGAAAATTTAGTCATCAATAAAGAAGTACATCCCACCCATGATGTAATATTATTTTTAGGCAAAGCTAGCAACCATTCTTTTGCTCTTCCTCTAAGAGAGAAAGGAAATAAACGCAATTTGACTGCATCGGGGTCAACATCTTTTATGCGCATCATATCACATATTTTAGTGAAAGTATTCAAGTGCATACCTGCGTCCTCAACAGCAGAGCCTCCAAATTGATTATGTTGAACCAAACTTAAATAATGGGGCTTAATTTCATAGTCATCAGTCGCAATTGCTGGCTGAGTAATAGGAGTATGCAAATAATCATTGTTGGGAGTAGCAAACTCCCCAAGCTTCTTTTCAGCCATAGTTCCTATGTTTTTATAATAGTAAGAACAAGAATTTAAAGACTAACTTTTTTTTTGGTTTTTCAAATAAAGACTTAAAGCAAACTAAAAATTAAAAACAAGAATTAAAACTAGCAAGGTTCCTACTAACCTCACCAGGGTAGCTATTGCTTCCCCGGCAACGGCGCCAGAAAAAGGGTTGATACATTCGATCCGGATTACAGATGTAGTATAGCTTTTTTCCCTAGTAGACCTAGGTTTATCGAATCCTAGAGAAGCAGATGCATAGTGAAGTTACTTTAACGGACCTTCGAGAATTTTAGAATTCCTTTTGTGTTTTTACCGTACCAAGAGTTTGCATCTTTTTGTTGTTGTCAATGATGGAGAAAGAGGACCTAGGGCGTTCGGTTTCACCTATAGCTGTGCAAAACATCTGATGGGAATAAAAGATAGAAATAAAGTATGCATGTAATTATTAGAGCAAGATAAGTTATATGTGGGAAGTGCATCCATAATTGCTATTGCCTCTGCAACTGCTTATAGCAATAACCTACTAGTCTCATCCATAGAAAAAAGAAAACTAATGATATGAATAGTGATGTCACCGTTAATCCCAAGTAAATCCCTCACATACAACCATATTACCCCTTCTATCACTGGGGTTCCCAACCTGTAGATTAGTCATTACTCATACTCCCTATACCTGGCTCAATCCTCGGGGTATTAGGTACCTGACAAGTCCTTATATTGAGGCAAGAGAGGATACAATAATCATCATGTCATACAAACTAATACATGATCCCATCTATGATAAATAACATGCACAAAAAGCTACATGGCTAGGACGAAGCCCTTAGCCCAAGGAGAATTACTCACACATAGAGATGAGATCAAAGATCATAAACATTGTAGCCAAAATCATGATATTGATAGCAAATAGTCTTACAATGTCGCCAATCGAAGAAGAGATCTACTATTACAAGTGGTGGAATATGGCTATGGTGGTGGAGAGATTAGATCTAAGTCTATTCCTCCGGCGGCTCGTCGGTGTTGTGGATGGAGATCTAGGGTGGCTGATGGTTTCTAGAGCTCCCCCTTTTCTCGTCGCCCAAGGCTTCGTTATATAGGGGTCCCTTCAGGAAAGTTGTTCTGTTTGACCTAGCGGCGTTGATGGCAACTATACGACCGAAACTATACAGCCAGAATTTGGTTCTGGTCGTATAGTTGGTCGTTAAAGCGTCCGCCTTCGACCCACAACTCCTGGTTTCTTCTAGTTGTTGGACATCTCATATCTTTGACTTTAATGTAGTGATTCCCATCATTAAACGTCATTATCTGTGTAGGAAAAAATAGAAATGAAGGATTGCATACCCCTTTGATTATTAGGCATTAGTGGCAGGGTTTAGAGAGATATTTCATCAAAAATATGAATAATATCCAGTTTAAATGTGGACGTGGATGGCTATATTTCAGAGCCATCATCCGCCTCAATGCCATTGATACTCTTGTTCATGATGTTGGTGGTGCCATTTTTTTTGTTCGCCCTAAAGTTGATTATTTAGAATTCAAATCTTTGATTCTGTCCAAGGGTGGAAAACCAAGTGGTTTTACATCAGGGACCAGAAAAGCGTGGGCCAGACCTTCGGGTTAGCTCCTTTTGACCCCCCAAAAAACCTGCCGAAGGCTTGACTCGTGGGACCAGCTCCCTACTCCTGAAGAAATGAAGGAAATCAAGTCCTTGCTGACGCGGATAGAGAAGCTGTGTACTCAAGTTGGCAAGGAGCTATCAGGGTTATAAATCTCTGCCTACTTCATTCGGGTGCGTATCCATCCTATCCAAGCGAGGTTATCTGGGATGTAAGTTTACATGGGCAAGAAGGATCCCATGAGGATTTGTTCGGACAATCTCCCTCTTCCCATTTATGAGAAAAGAGTCCGCTCCTTCACCTCGTTGACGAAGAAAAGCCCAGGTCCTTCAGATTGTTGGGTGGAGCCCTTTGGCAAGAAAAATCTACTCCCAGATGTGAGTTACTCCCCCTTTTTTGCATTCTTTATATGTTAGAGTATTTCTGTCACCTTAACCTATCCCTTTATGGTGTATAATTATGACCACCTTTTTGCTCTTCCTCCCATCTAGAGAGTGGTGAACTGCTAGCCAGTCCCTCTTTATCCGAGGATTTCACCGGAGCTAGGACTGTCCCTAATGAAGAAAAGGAGACATATGTTGCTGAGTCTTCTTCGCATACTCATTCTGTTGCTTCAGCTGGGTCTCGGGATTTTCCAAGGGTACCTGCTGCTGAGAAAATGAAACGTGTTGAGGCTGTAGAAACGGTCGAAGACTCCGGTGATTTGACTGGTTCAAAACCGTTGTTGGTTGTTCATGTTTCATCGGCACTGCCGCAGATGAATCTTTTCCGAATGACACAAGATGTTTCCTTGTAAGTACTGTTGTCTCTCTTTGGTTTTTACTACTTGTAACTTTGCCTTTTGCTGAGAAGAGATTCTCTCTTTGCTTCTTGTAGTGATGATGACGAAGAGAATCTTCCTCTGTCTCCCCTAGTACTTCTGTTGCGCCTCCTCTTGCTAGGTTTCCCATGCCATCGACGGATCCAGGAAAACCGCACAAATCACTTGTGGAGAAACCGGTCCCGAAGGATACTGGTGCCTCCCTGACACCACCACCGCAAAAAGAAGAAAAAATGCGGGTAAGGGTGTGGCAATCGCCAATAACCCTGTCGAGGTCGACATGCAGGATGTGAGTGCTACCCCCGAAATTTGTTCTTGTGGCTTGCCTTTGTTCTCGATTCCCTGACATTCTTCTCCCTTTGCTACAACCGCTGATGTGCGAGATGGTTGACATGGCCTCTCGTTTTATCAAGATCCGCAATGAAGTCGAAGAATCTAATGGTTTGTTCTATCACCCAATAGTGTTTGACGTCACTGACTTTTATTGACTTTTTGCAAAAAAAAATCAAATGTCCAGCTGCTGCCAAAGAGTCAGGGGTTATCCGGGACAAGGCATTGAAGCACGTCGAGAATTTAGAAGCCAAATTATGGGTGGCGGAAAAGGCGCTAGAGGAGGCCAAGCGAAGAACCAAGGCTGATGCTGAAGAAAGGGAAAAGCAATCGATTTCCCTCGCTGAACGAGATGAAAATCTCAAGAAGCGGCTGGAAGTTCTCAACGCTTCTTTGATTCGTAAGTTTCTCTTTCATAATCTTTATGTTATGTTTTTCCTTCGTATTTTTGTTTCTTACTAGAGATCTCCCTATCACAGAGCTCAATGTCCAGTCTCTGATGCTAGATGAGGACAAGAAGGTTTACCCTTTGTCGGATGCTATTGGTACTCTTGAGGCCAATAGGTTCGCACGCGCAACCTTCCGATTCGTTCACGCCGCGCCTTCAAAAGTCTTCACGCTAAAGTTTTCCCAGCGAAGGAGGTGCCAACGGATCTGAATGACCTCATTGCTATATTTGGCGCTGATCCGAACCCATTGACAAGCTACAGTATGGTTCAGTCGAAAAGTGGTGCTGATACTTCCATGGCCTTGGCGATGGCGCACGGTGAAAAGGTCGACTGGAAAAAGGTTAGCTCCTCTGTTCCAGTCACCGATGATGGCAAAGCGATTGATCTTAAACCCTATATTAAGAAGGACAAGAAGTATTCATGGCTTCTCTTAGGTATAGGTGGAGGTCCCGAGAAATCTGCCGCCCATCCTTCGACTGGAGCTCCTTCTCAGAGTACTGCTCTAGTTGTGCCTTCTTCAGCCAATGCTCCATCGGCTAGTGCTACTTTGTCTGTAGAGAAATCTGCCCCATAATTGGCTTGTAGTCATAGAAGCTTCCCTTTTGTCTTTTGCTTGTAATTAACTTGGTTCCCTTTGCTAAACTACTCCTTTTGTCGAGAAGCAACGGGTTTGCATGTGTAAATGGTGTATCTGTTGCTATGTATGCAAGTTATCTGGTTTACTGAAATTCCTGTATTTTTCATATGTCCTACTAGATATTCCTTGATTCGAATGCTCCCCTAGGGTCCACTCAGGTTTCGGATGCACGGCCATCTTCTTCCATTGTTCGCGTTGTCGATCTGCCGCTATATGCGGAAAAGATTGAACAGGTGAAGAGACTGGAAGGCAATCTTCGAGTTTTGCAAGTAATCGTAGACGTGTCACAATTGAAAATGTGCAAAACGTTTTCGCGAATCGTATTTCTTAGAGGAAATCTCCAGGGCGAGCGAAAAAATGTTTTGTAAGTGTTTCACAAAGCCCCTAGTTTTACTTGTTCTGTCGCAGAAGTTGACCTTCTTCTTTTCCTTCAGGTATTTGATTATGCGAGAGGTAGGAAACCCAACATCTGCATAGCCGAATTAGTGCTCTGGTGGCTGCCTCCAAGGGTACTGGTAGTGATTTCTGGACTGATCAACACTGTGCATATTCCTTAGCCTTGCTCCAGGATCATCCGAATTAGGACAATTTGTCGAGTGCTGTCGCAGGTCTTTGGACATTGTGTATAATTCCATGTTTCCTCGGGACCCTTAGCCATAGAGCCTTGCTGATTTGATGGAAGCATTTTGACAAGGCGATAGGATTTACCACTTCATAAAACTGCAGCTTGTGGTGGGTGCCAAACTTGCACTTTCTTGGATGCAGGTACACCATCCTCAACTGGACTTAGATGTTGTGTCGTGGGTATTGCCTCTCCCTCCTGGTTGTGGGATGGTCAGCATGGAGCCCCATTACGCATCTGCTCGCAAGCCTGCCATCAGGATTGTCCGGAGGTGCCTGGAGGAAGAAAAAGATTTCTTTTTGAATTTCGTCATCCGGCTATTTCCTGCAAAGATGGAACATGTATATTATTTAGATTTTGTATTCCAATATTTGATAAATATGTGACAACTTTGTTTTGGTGAAAAGTTATTAGTTTATACAAAAATTGTTTATTGCACGAGACCCTTTCGTTTGCCTGATGCCTTGGGACCAAGTCAGCTATTCATGTCAAAGTGTGTTGTATTGAAGCCGAATTTTTTGGTATGGTATATTTGGCAAAGCCCCCAAGTTTTGGGTGGATCTTTTATCAGTTGTCGATTGACATAGCCCCCGAGTGTTGGGTTGATGAATAAAACAAACAAAAAAAGACTGAGACTCGGTTTTGGGAACTTATCTTTATTTATCGTCAAATCAAGGGGGTACATGTTTTGGCGTGTTCGCCTGGACGTTGGCCTTATTGAATATAAAATGCGTAAAAAGTAAAAATCCTAGCGTATGTGCTTCTTAGCTTGAATTGCTTCCTTGCTATCTTCATGTGTCCCCTTTGACCGTGGTGATTCAAGGGGTTTTTTCTAGCCTTTCAACTGGACGCGCAACTTCTGCGTGGTGGACCAGAGAGAAAGGCGTGTGTCCTGCGTGGTTGCTTCAGGTGGCAAGGTCGATACACATGCGAAGTCTTGTGCTTTTATTCAGGGTGAGTACTGGGTTAGCCACCCACGTTGCTCTTGTTATCTCTGTGATGTGCCATGAGTTGGTGAGGCAATGGATTTTTTGCCCAATGGCCTCGATTGTTGGTCCCATGGCATGTTTGGTGGACCGTATTTAAATGGATGGATGTAGTTCGAATAGATGCTCGTCGGGTTCCTTGGGGATTTCTTGTATGTTGGCCGACTCTGAAGAGATCTCCCAATTCTCACGAGGGGAACCGCCGAGCGCTTTCCTATGCGGGACCAGTGTTGGAGGCCGGATAGATCGCCCTTGGGTTTGTACGCTGGACCTGAATTCCCAGGGTTTGGTCGATGGGGACGTGTCCTTCGGGTAGTAGCTCTGTATTTGCAATTTTCAGCTAGGCAAATTCTGTCTCCATCCCGAAAGATTATGAGATTTTGTTGAATTTCCGGTCGGAATTATCTAAGTGAGTGAAACTTCCTCTCACGATTATGATTCCATTGGGTGCTAGCATTTTTAATACCAGATATGCGTAGTGAGGCACTGCCATAAATCTGGCGAAAGTTGGGTGTCCTAGGATTGCGTGGTACTGTGTGATGGCCAATCCATGACTCCGAACTCGAGTTTTTCATGCATGAAATTGTTCCTTGATCCTAATAATACGTCAAGATAGACTTTGCCTAAAGGAAGTTCGGCTTTGCCTAGGACTATCCCGTGGAAGGTTGTATCCATGGGTGCCAAGTTTGCTAAGGACCAATTCATAGCTCGCAGAGTTTTAGCGTATATTAGATTGATGCTACTTCCTGCATCCAAGAAAACTTTGCTCATATCAAATCCGCTGATTTATGCCTCTACTATTAGAGCTGAGTGTCCTGGTCGTGGGACCCGAAGTGGGTGGTCGTCTCTACTAAATTTAATTTCTTGTTTGGACTAGTGGAGATACTCGGGTGTAGGAGATGGTGTTGTTACTGCCATGTTGACTTGTCAAGTGATCAATTTCTGGATCCTGTTTGACGGGCACCCTTTTTGGATCATTGACATTGCACCTTTGGACCTTGGGTACTCATCCTCCTGATTTCTATTTGCTGCGGTTTGCGGCTACCCTGCTATCGGCTGTACCTGTGGCGGTATTGGTGGTGCGTCAATTGCCAATGTACGGGTGCTACGGTGTATCCTTGATTTGATGCTTCTACTCCTTTTGCGTTACACACCTCCTGCATTTTTAAGAAAGTACGGTAGTCCTTCATGAGGTGGTTTGGTCGCCTCCTTCCTGCGGAGTTGAAGTAGGAATGCATGTTGCAGGGTCCTTCCAACATTTGTAATGGAGACATTGGAGGCTCCCAAATCCTCTGTTGGTACCATTGTGCTGATTGGATTCCTCCATTTTCATCTTTGTGAATGTGATATACACCGTTACGATCGTCATTTCTTCGGTTATCTTCTCCCGAAAATCCGGCCGCAACATAGCTTGGTCCACTATGTCCGTCGTTGTTGCGTCTTCTTCTGTCATTATTATGTATGTCCCGGTCTTCTTCAGGTGAGCGACCTCACTTGTTATTTACTACGTCTTCGCCATCTGCCCAGCGGTTAGCCATGTGCATTAATTGCGAGATTGTTTTTGGCATAACTCGCCCCAGCTCTTCTATAAATTCACTTTGTCGAAGACTGTCATTGAAGGCGTCAATCGCCCTTTCATCAGATATGGATTCAGCTGAGTTTTTGATGATGTTCCACCGCTGGATGAAGGATTGTATTGACTTGCCCGACTTCTATTTGCACGCTCGCGGTTGCTACAAGGATGCGGGTCGCTTGAACGTGGATGTGAAATTTTGGATAAACTTGTCTTCAAGATTGATCCAGCTGCTGATGGATTCTTCGGGTAGTTGCTTTAACCATAACCGTGTGGCGCCACTTAAGTGTAGCTACAGGCTTTGCATTGCGATAGCCTTGGAGCCACCCTGTAATTTGACGGTTGCCAAATAGTCTGCCAGCCAAGCTTCGGGTTTCTAGAGACCGTCGTATTTTTGCCGATCGTGTGGAAGTTTTAAATCTTTGGGTACTGGCGTTTTGCGAACCTGTTGGGTAAGGCAACTGTCTCCACATAATTCATACTCATCCTCACTTTCCCTGTTGTAGTATCTTCGGCTATTGCGCTCCTCTCTAGATCTATCAACCCTGCGCTATGTAATGTTGTTTCTTGCATCATCTCGTGGCTCGCTATTTGAAAAGTGCACCCGATGTGGTGACTGCAATTGTCGGGTGTGCCCCACATGTCGAGGGCTACTGCAATGGTGTGGGGATCTATCAGGTTGTTGTGTGACTCCTTGTTCTCCTTGTGTGAGAGATGCTCCCACCATGCCGAGGTTCATGAGAGCAGATCGATGGAGGGCCGCACGAGGATCGTCGGGTGCGGGTTGAGTTCTGGTTAGGTAGGTGACGTGGGCATACCCTATAGGTACTCGAGTTTTGCATATATGACCCAGATATGACCGGAGCCCACGGTGCTACCAGGGCCCAATCCAGGATCTGGGTGACCCACGGAGACTCCGACTGCTTGCGGCACAAGGCAATACCAAAGATAGAAAGTTTAAAGGGAGAAAACCTAACTTGTAACCAACTCGACCTACTACCCGAGACCTAGCCTATCTATATAAAGGCTAGGAGGGGGTGGCGAGGAGGACAATCACAACCCTAGTTTCCACAACCATCGCCAGATTGCATCTGCGCACCCCCTGTAACTTTCGACTCCCTCGATAATTCCAAGAGTAGACAAGCAGGAGTAGGGACCTCTACAAGGCCTGAACCTGGGTAAACCTTGCGTCCCTATGTTCTTGTTTGCTAGCCGATTGATGCCTCTAGCGCTCCCTCCTTCTCCAAAACTCAAGTCCCTAGCAATGGACATTGATGAGTTTAACCCTCGTCAATTGGCGTCGTCTATGGGAACTAGGAGTGCTGATGTCGCGGCTTCTTCGGCCCGACAACCGTGATCTACAACTCTACAACATCGGAAATTCGCCAACTCTTCGGCGCCTTTGACTTCACCGTCCAGACGCCAGCCACGCGCCCGGCTTTCGAGTCTGTGGGCAATGGGATCGGCCTGGCGGTCGGGAGCTTATGCTTCCAAGTTGGTCAGTTGGGCACACTTCACCTCCCTGACGAGCCGACGGTCCTCGTGATTGCTCCAACATCATGGTTTCCACCACCAATTGGCACCCTGAGCAAGCTCAACGCCCCGACAACAGTTGGGGGCACGGACAGTAGCAACAGTCGTGGATCCGATCTGGGTGACCTGGCCACAGAGGATGGATCCTATGGCTCTGGATCTGATAGTTGTGGGGGCAACAGCTTCCCCAATCATGTCATGTGCACTGTCATCAATGCAGGCGACACCGGTGTCAATCGCGACAACACCAGTACTAGGCCAACCAACGGAGAAAACGGTGGCCCCGCCAACGGCGCGCCCACCAACAATGGGACAGAAGGGGACTCGAACCTCACGGCGAATGAGCGCACCAAAGAGCGTGTTCTGATCAAGCTCAATGACAACGAGTGGGCCCACTGTCGAGAGGCTCTGTGGCGCAAACCCCTCCCCTTGAACTCATCGCAACAGATGCTGATGGGTTACCACTGGCTTCTCAAAGAAGAGTACAAGTGCCAGCAACAAGTAATTGTGCAACTCGACGCGTGTAGGAAGGCGACGGACAAGTTGAGCCTTCGACGGGCTCAACTCTCCATGGGAGGATCCTCCTCCAAGGGCAACGACTATGTGTCCGCCAAACGGCAATCTCAACTAGCCCACCTCACCGACAAGGAGCGTGAAGAAGCCGCGAAAGTCCTCGACTTCGGCTCTATGACGGTGGATACGCGGGGCAATGTGCTCCCAAAGACACTACAAGCAGCAGTGGCAGCGGCCACCATGTACCTCCTCAACAACCAGCCATTGGCTGGGGATCCGCAAGCTACCATGCACCGATCTAGGATCGCAGGCTTGGGGCTAGTCGAAGCAGCCCTCATCAAGGAGCCAACATCGGAGCCGAAGAAAACCAAAGCTCTAGACAAGTACTACTATTCATACTCCTCCAGTGACAACAGCCACAATTTGTCACGGCGACGTTGCTCACGGCGGCATGATCATGACTAAGACGCACGTGATGACATTACACAGCACAAGGTCGACAAGATGCGCGCAAGGCGTGCTTGTTCGACTGACTCAGAAGAAGACGAGGTAGAGCTTTGCGGTGCTAGATGCTTCAGCAGAGCCATCAGGCAGAAGCGAATGCCTAAAGGCTTCAAGCTCCCATCGGAGAACCCGAAATTTGACGGCCTAGAGGATCCGAAGATTTGGCTGGAAGATTACATCTCCTCCATCAGGTTGCATGGCAGAAGCTTAAGCACGGCCATGCAATGCCTATAGCTGCAGCTGCAAGGCGTCGCCCGCGCATGGCTCAACAATCTCCCGTGTAGATCAATTCGCAGCTGGGAAGAGCTGGTCTACAGCTTCGTGCGCAACTTCAAGGGCACTTACAAAAGGCCCGCATCAATCGAGGAGCTAAGAGGCTGCCACCAGAGGTCTGGCGAGTCGCTGCGCTTGTACATCCAGAGATGGTCCATAATCAAGAACTTCGTGGAAGATATCTCTGAGGATTGTGCAATCGACGTGTTTAATGGTGGCGTTCATCGCAGGCAACTCAGGGAGGAGCTGGGACGCTCGAAGCCCAAAACAATCGACCACTTGATGGCAATCATGAATCGGTGGGTCGACGGAGAGGACTCGGTGAAAAATCATGTCTACTCCGATGATGACGATGACCTCGGGCGCAGACGCGATCACCGAGGGAAACATCGAATGCGTGTCTACGAGGACCACAAATAGGTCGACATGGTCGCAGCCGGCTACACCGACAAACGCGACGGCAACCGCAACAACGGATACCGCAGTGGTGGATACCGCGACAGCGGGAAAACCACGCAAGTGTGGCAGCGTCGCACTCGCAATGAAGCACCTGTACTATCCATCCAGGACAAATTGTCTGAACCATGCAACGTACACTTCTACATCGACAAGCACGACACAAAGAAAAAGTCCAGCCATCTTCTCAAGGACTGTCGCGAGTTCCTCAAGCTCCATGAAGGCCTGGCCCAGATGAATCGTGACGTGATCAATCAGGGATACAGAGCTTCCCCGGGCGTCGTGGATCATGGAGCACCACCACCACCCGCTACTGCGCCAGTCCAGAATCATGGAGGCGAACCATACCCACGAGCGCTGGGCAATATGGGGATGATCCAAAAAGGGTGCCCCTCAAATTGAGTATAGAAGGCAATCACTCGCCAAGTCAACTTGGTGATAAACTCTCCAACCTCCACCACTGAGTACCTCAGTGGAAGCGAGTCCTGCATCACCTTCGACAAGCGCGACCATCCGCGCCAAGTACCTCGCCCAGGCCACTGTCCCCTCGTACTCGAGGCACATATTGGGGGCTTCGATATGAGTCGCATCTTCATGGACGGCGGAAGCGGCATCGACCTCATGTTCACAAGTACCTTGCGTGCAATGAGGATCCCTCTGACATGTCTAGAAGTTTCAGACACGATGTTCCACGACATCATCCCAGGGAAGGGTGTATACCCCTTGGGAAAGATCAACCTCGAAGTCATCTTCAGCACGCTGCAAAACTTTCGGCGAGAGCGCAACAACTTTGAAGTTGTCGACTGGCCCTCACAGTACTACTGCATCCTCGGACATGTCGCGTTCGCGAGGTTCATGGCGGTACCACACTACGCCTATCTGCAGATGAATATGCCAGTCCCAACCAACATCATCACAATCAACGGAAGCTTCGAGAGGTCTGACAGCTGCGATAGGGAATTCAACTAAATCTCACAGTCCTTAGGCATGCAAGAGGAACTTGCAAAGTTGAAGGAGATGACAGACAACAGTCGGTGCATACCAAGAAAGTCCAGGTCCACCCAACTGACGCGACCAAGACATCCCTCATCGCCAAAAACTTGAGTCCCGCATAGGAACTCGCGCTCGTCGAATTCCTCCGTGAGCGCTGGGAAATCTTCGCCTGGTGTCCAGCAACCATGCCAGGAGTTCCTAGGGAATTCGCCGAGCACTCACTCAACGTGAATCCAAATGCAAGGCCAGTCAAGCAGACAATACGGTGATTGTCTAAACCAAGAGCAAAAGCGGTCGGTATGGAGATCAACAGACTCCTCGACGTAATTTGATACGCAAGATCGAGGAAAGCACCTGACTCGCAAATCCAGTGCTTGTGCCTAAAAAGGACACGGATATCCTGCGGATGTGCGTGGACTTCACCTCCTTGAACAAGCACTGCCCGAAGGATCACTTCCTGTTGCCACAGATCAATCAAATAATCGACTCCACTGCGGGATGTGAGCGCCTATCCTTCCTCAACGCCTACTCAGGCTACAATCAAATTCGAATGAAGGAGGAAGACCAAGAGAAAACGGTGTTCATAACACCTTTTGGTGTGTTCTGCTACAACATGATGCCCTTCGGGCTAAAAAACGCAGGAGCCACCTATCAGTGGTGTATGCAGGCCTGCCTCAAGAACCAACTTGGTCGCAATATCCAAGTCTACATTGATGACACCATCGTCAAAACCAAAGAGGAAGCCGCGTTACTCGACGATCTCCGCGAGACCTTCGATAACCTCGATCGCTATTGGATCAAGCTCAATCCGAACAAATGCACCTTCGGCGTACCATCTGGGCAACTGCTCGGGTACCTCATCTCCGCAAGAGGGATTGAGGCAAACCTGAAGAAGATAAAGGCCATACTAGCCATGGAGAAGCCAAAGAACGTAAAAGGTGTCCAGTAGCTGGCTGGGCGAATCACGACAGTCGGTCGATTCATCAGTCGAATGGGCGAAAAGGCCCTGCCCTTCTACCAACTTCTCCGTAAAGCTAACAAGTTCGAGTGGACAGATGAAGCGCAAGAAGCATTCGAGGACCTCAAGCGTTTACTATCCACCTCACCAGTATTGGTCATGCCTCGTGAAAAAGAGTCGTTGTTGCTATACATCTCTGCCACCAACTAGGTGGTCAGCACTGTGCTCATGGTGGAACGAGCCGAAGAAAATAAGGTACACGGGGTTCAACGCCTAGTATACTACCTCAACGAGGTGCTCACACCAACAAAGCAGCAGTACCCGCACTACCAGAAATTGGCGTATGGAATCTTTATGACAACCAGGCGACTGCGCCACTACTTCCAGGAGCACCAAATCGTGGTGGTAAACGACGCCCCACTCAGGCACATACTCAATAATCTTGACACCACTGGACGAGTCGCGCTCTAGGGAATCAAACTGTCTCCACGAGACATCACATATGAGAAGCACGACGCGATCAAATAGCAAGGTCTCCCGGACTTCCTCGTGCACTGGATGGAGAACCAGCTCCCCGACAAGCCAGATATGTCCTACCTTTCGACAATGCACTTCGACGGATCCAAGCGAAAGGATGGAGTCGGTGCAGGTGTCATACTGACATCGCCCCAAGGAGACAAGATGAAGTACGTTCTGCGAATGCAGTTCACAGCCTCCAACAACAAAGCTGAATATGAAGCCTTGATCCATGGAATGTGGATGGAGAAAGCCTGTAGCGCCAAGAGACTCATCATCTACGGTGACTCCAAACTGGTGGTCAACCAAACAATGCATGAGTGCGACGCCCTGAGCGACAACATGATCGCCTACCGCGACCTCTACGACACACTCGAGGGAGACTTTGACGGCTGCGAGCTACGACACGTTGGTCGTGAAAGAAATGAGGAGGCATACAAACTCGCCAACATCGGCTCCACCTGTGCCCCAATTGACGGGTTCCATAGCAGAAAACAAAAAATTTCTATCTACTCGAACACTAATACCAGGATCTATACTATGTAGACATAAGTAACGGAGCAGGGATACGGTATTCATACCTTTGAAGACCGAGGCACGCCTTACGCAGGAAGGCGTATATTGATGAAGACGAGCAGCACCCCAAGTGTGGTGCCTCCGAAGTACTACAGACGTCCGGTGTAGGCGGCGTCTGCCGGGCTCCGATCCAGCCGAGCAGCGGAAGAAGAAGATGCCGGACCGAAGATCACACGACGGTAGTGTGAAGGTGGAGAACTCAACCACGAGGTCCTCCCCAATATTACAGAGAAGTCCTCAGTGGATGAGAGAGAGAGAATGAGAGGAATGGGTGATTCCAAAGGGGGAGGGGGACCCTTTGTATAGTGGGAGGGGGCACCACCTAGGGGCCAGGCGATGTGGGACTAATCCCCACACCCTCCGGCCACCTTGGGGCAGCCGCCAGCCCTAGGTTGGCCCCATTGGGGTGGCCCACCAGCCCTAGGCCGGCTGGCCCCCACTCCCTAGGCGCCTTGCCCTCTTGGGCCTCCCTTCGGGTGGCCCATTAGCAATATGGAGCCTTTAAAAATAAAATAAAATATATATTTAATATTAATTCTCCAATTAACATTCAAATACACATATTATATTATCTCTTCACTCCGGAACAACTTCCGGACCCCTTTCCGGTCTTCATCGGATGTTACCGGAACTATTCTGGTTTCTCTCTCTCTATTTCTCCTACGGTACCTCATTTATCCCTAAGCGCCCCCACCCTTAAGCGTGACATCCTTCGGTTCGGGAACACTCCGAACATGATTGAGAATCCTCTCACATCAATGATCATCAGCGGAACCTGGATGCCCATGATGACCCTCGTGCATTCCATGAATCTTATCGCTCGAACCGTGAATAGTCGTTTCCCGTTCCCTTTGCCACTTGATACCTAGTTCATCCGAGACTTGATCTTCGGTATATCCATACCTTAGTTCAATCTCGTTACCGATGAACTTGTTTACTCGTTCCCATGTCGTTGCATTCTGTGACCCAGTCACACGCTTGCAAGCTTCATTAATGCAACGTCACCGAGATGGCCACATATGTATCTATCCGTTACATGGGCTGGCAAATCCTGGTCTTGATATGTACTCCTCTACACGCTCCTTTGGGAAACATGAGTGGCACCTTTTCGATCACCCAGTCACGGTATGATATTGATAACCATCTAAGCTCCCTCTAGAACGGTGATTTACATTATCTCACAGTCTAAGGATCAGGTTGTGAGGTTTCATGCGTTTATCATCAATGGTGAACTTTGTAACTAGATCTCATTGAGATACAACTATTGGATGTTTGTCTATCACGTCATTCAACCAATGACGTGACCTCATTGTCAATTGGCATAAATTCCCATGATCTTGAAACCCAGATCATCCTCATGACCAATGGACTAGTTTGCTAGAGGTAACTAGAGACATGGTTTGTTTACATACCACACGTGTATTAATGTTTTGTATTAACACATTTATAGCATAGTATAAAACATATTATGAACATATAGGAGATATATCAAACAATACACTTTATTATTTGCCTCTAGGGCATAACTCCTTCAGTCTCCCACTTCCACTAGAGTACAAATTAATCTAGTTTACAATAGGCAGGAACCTAACACCAATGGCATCTCGGTGTTGTTCGTGCTTGGCTTGTATTTGAGCTTTAGCCAACGGATCTACCACATTCAGATCCGTGTGTACTTTGCAAATCTTGATTTCACCTTCGTCAACGTTCTGCCGGATGACGTGAAATCGTAGCTTGATGTGTTTGGCTATGGAATGAGTTCTTGGTTCCTTTATGTTTGCAATAGCACCCGTGTTATCACAATAGATTGTCACGGGATCTTGTGGAAAAACTCCTAGTTCAATGACGAAATTCCTTAGCCAAACAGCCTCATTCGCCGCATCAGCAGCAGCGATGTATTCTGACTCCATTGTAGATTGTGCAACTACCGGTTGCTTCTTGCTCTTCCAGCTTACCGCCCCACCATTCACCAAATACACAAATCCTTTCTAAGACTTCGAGTCATCAGGATCTGAGTGCCAGCTCGCATCCACGTAACCAGTTACGTTTAGAGCTTCATCATTGCCTCCATAGACTAGGACCATATCCTTTGTTTTCATGAGATACCTAAGGATATTTTTCACAGCTGTCCAGTGATCCATTCCTGGATTACTTTGGTATCGGCTCGCCAAACTGAGAGCCAATGCCACATCAGGTCGAGTACTTAGCATTGCATACATGATAGATCCTATGGCTGAGGCATAGGGGATGTAAGACATTCTTTCTCTATCAGCATCCGTTACCAGACATTGAGATAAACTCAGTATGCTACCTTTTGTTATAGGTGCCAAACCTCTTTTGGCATCTTCCATTTTGAACCTCTTCAAAACCTTCTCAAGGTAAGTACTTTGACTTAATGCAATCAGGCGTCTTGATCTATCTCTATAGATTTTGATGCCTAATATATATGCAGCTTCACCTAAGTCCTTCATGGAAAATTGACTACTCAAATATGCGTTCACGCTTCTCATAAGATCCACGTCATTTCCCATGAGCAATATGTCATCCACATATACTACTAGGAAAACAACTGATCTCCCACTCGCTTTCTCGTAAACACAGAACTCTTGTTGATTTTGGACAAATCCAAAACACTTGATCACTTGATCAAAATGTTGGTTCCAGCTCCGAGATGCCTGCTTCAATCCATAAATGGACCGCTGAAGCTTGCACACCTTTCCAGCATCCTCAGGATCAACAAAACCTTCCGGTTGCATCATATACAACTCTTCATCAATGTGACCATTGAGGAATGCGGTCTTGACATCCATCTGCCAAATTTCATAGTTGAAATGGGCAGCAATTGCTAGTAAAATCCGGATAGCCTTAAGCATCACTACGGGAGAGTAAGTATCATCGTAGTCGACTCCTTGAATTTGTTGAAATCCCTTTGCGACAAGTCGAGCTTTGTGAATGGTCACATTACCATCCGCATCTGTCTTTTTCTTAAAGATCCATTTATTTTCCACGGCCTTGCGACCTTCGGGAAGATCTACCAAGGTCCAAACTTGGTTCTCATACATGGATCCTATTTCGAATTTCATGGCTTCTAGCCATTTCTCGGAATCAGCATTATCCATTGCTTCTTTGTAGTTTGCAGGTTCTTCCTGTTCATCTAGGATGACAGACATCACAAGACTACGGTACCAATCAGGAGTGGTACGAACTCTTGTAGACCTACGAACCTCAAGAGTCTCGATGTCGTTGTCTTGATCATCATCATTGGGATCTTCCTCCATGTTGGAGAGCGGTTTCGGAATAGCTTCCGTTGCGCTACTCGGGATTTGGAGAGAAGGTTCAACAACTTCATCTAACTCAATTTTCCTTCCACTAATTCCTTTGGCAAGAAACTCTTTCTCGAGAAAGGTGTCGGCTTTCGCGACAAACGTTTTGCCTTCGTCCTTGTTGTAGAAAGTATACCCAATTGTTTCCCTTGGGTACCCCACAAAGATGCATTTTTCCGATTTAGGTTCGAGTTTGTCAGGCTGTAGTTTCTTGACGTAAGACTCACATCCCCAAACTTTCAGAAATGACAACGTTGGCTTCTTGCCATACCATATATCATATGGGATTGTCTCCACGGATTTGGACGGTGCTCGGTTCAAAATAAAAGCAGCTGTTTCTAACGCATATCCCCAAAATGATACGGACAAATCAATCAAAGACATCATGGACCGCACACTATCTAATAGAGTACGGTTACGTCGTTCCGACACACCATTATGCTATGGTGTTCCAGCTGGCATAAGTTGTGGGATTATCCCACAGTCCTTCAAGTGCATGTTAAACTCATAACTCAAATACTCGCCTCCCCGATCCGATCGAAGATGCTTGATTCTCTTGTTAAGTTGATTCTCTACTTCCTTCTGAAATTCCTTGAACTTTTCAAAGGTTTCAGACTTGTGTTTCATTAAGTAGATATATCCATATCTACTCAAATCGTCAGTGAAGGTAACAAAAGAACGATAACCATTGCGCGTTGAGACATTCATTGGTCCACATACATCCGTATGTATGATTCCTAGTAGGTCTGCAACTCTCTCCATTGTGCCAGAGAAGGGTGTCCTAGTCATTTTTCCCATAAGGCATGGCTCACATGTATCAAGAGATTCGAAATGTAATGATCCAAGAAGTCCTTCTGAATGAAGCTTCTTCATGCGCTTTACGCCAATGTGACCAAGACGGCAATGCCACATAAACATGGAATTATCATCATTATGCTTACAACTTTTAACATCAATATTATGGATGTGAGTATTGCAATCAAGATCTAGTAAGAATAAACCATTACTCACAGGCACATGAACATAAAAGACGTTATCCATATAAATAGAACAACCACTTGTTCCAGATTTAAACGAATAACGATCTTGCAACAAGCAAGATCCACTTACAATATTCATACTCAATGCGGGTACATAGTAGCATTTATTCAAAACTAGTATCAATCCTGATGGCAGATGCAGAGATAACGTGCCGATGGCCACCACATCGACTTTCGTGCCATTGCCGACGCGCATTGTCACCTCGTCCTTTCCAAGCCGCCTCTTATTCCGTAGCTCCTGTTGGGAGTTACATATGTGAGCAACAGAACCGATATCAAATACCCAGGTGTTGCTCCTGGCGTTGGTAAGGAACACATCTATAACATGTATATCACAGATACCTTTGTCTTTGGCAGCTATCTTGCCGACTTTCTTGTCCTCAATGTACTTGGGGCAATTGTGTTTCCAGTGCCCATCCCCTTTGCAGTAATAGCACGTGGTACCGGACCTAAGGCTGGGCCTAGTAGCCTTAGAGGTGTTGGCAACTGCTTTACCATCCTTCTTTGGCTTGTTGCCCTTGCCCTTTGTCCCTGACCTTTTAAAGTTAATGGTCTTATTGACCATTAACACCGTGTGCTCTTTCTTGATTTCTACCTCAGCAGTTTTGAGCATGGCAAACACTTCAGCAAGGGTCTTAGTCATCCCTTGCATGTTGTAGTTCATCACAAAGCTCTTGTAGCTAGGGGGCAGCGAGTGCAACACCCTATCAATCGCTAGCTCTTCCAGGATTTTGCAATCCAGAGCATTCAAGCGCTTAACATAGCCAGACATTTTGACTACGTGCTCACTAATACTTCTATGCTCTTCCATCTTAGCGGAGAAGAAGAGCTCGGAAGCATCATACCTCTCTGCACGAGCTTGTGGAGCAAAGACAACCTTGAGATCTTCAATGATCTCGAAAGCATTCATCTTCTCAAAACTCTTTTGAAGCTCCGGCTCCATGGCATAGAGCATTCCACTTTGGATGAGGGAGAAATCATCCGCCTTGGACTACCAGACATTCTTTTCATCCTGGGAGGCGGAATCTGCAGGCTTAGCTGGAAGCTCAGCCTCGATGACATAAGTCAACTTGTAGGGGACTAGGAGGATCCTAAGATTGCGGTACCATGCGGTGAAGTTGGTTCCATCAGTTTTCATCTTGTCCTTCTCGAGGAAAGGGCTAAGGTTGAAGGTGGGTAGGCGAGACATCTACAAGGGATTTGCAAAGTGTTTAAACCATGTTCATAATAATGAGTTCAAGTTTTGATTCATGTTTCTAAACTAAAACAAAAGAACTCCCACTCAAATGAACATCCCTCTATTCATTTCAGTGATCACATGATCCCAATCCGCTGCACCTCCCCCGATCGTCACGACCATTAGTGCAGTTTCAAAGGTGGACATTCCCCAATGTTGATCACATCAACCATGTGATTCATGCTCGACCTTTCGGTCTCTTGTATTCCGAGGCCATGTCTACACATGCTAGGCTCACCAGTTCTAACTTGTGTGTATCCGCAGTGCAACATGGCTTACACCCACCATATGCGAACGCAGATATGTCTGACACCCGATCGTCACGGCCTGCCTCATAACGAAGAACTTTCTTGGTGGTGCACACACAAGGGGAATACGATAACTGGAATACTGTGAGGGATTATCTTATTATGCTACCGTCTAATATAAGTATACCAGCATAATAAGTAATACTTCAAAAGTAAAGTGTTATGACATGGTTATAGCTTTATGATCATCATCAATAGCTTCAATGAGAGTTTCACAAAATTGTCATTGCCATGTTATAATACTTGCCCCTATGCAATAATAAAGATAGACGCTTCTATATTATCTACTGTATGTTTTACGTGGCTTTAGGGCTTTCGCAGTAGAACCCCTTCCCACCTACGAACATTGAGCCACAACATGGATTCAATGATTGCCGTTCTTCTTCCCTTTTCAGGGCCCTCTAGTGTCAATGCCATATCAACTACTGTAGAGAGACAGACACCCTCCTAAGCCACTTTGATTTGTGGACCAGTCTCGTGAATCACCACGTGAGGTCGGTTGGGGACCGCTTCATCAAACAGTGCCGCAATATGAACAAGAACATAAAAGAGGGTAGCAACTAGAGAATCAATACCCACATATTGCTATGTGTTCTATCCGTACGAGATGTCTACCCATAGACCCGCTCTGATACCACTGACGAGTTCCGTAGCAGAAAACAGAAAATTTCTATCTACTCGAACACTAATACCAGGATCTATACTATGTAGACATAAGTAACGGAGAAGGGATACAGTATTCATACCTTTGAAGACCGAGGCACGCCTTACACAGGAAGGCGTATATTGATGAAGACGAGCAGCACCCCAAGTGTGGTGCCTCCGAAGTACTACACACGTCCGGTGTAGGCGGCGTCTCCCGGGCTCCGATCCAGCCGAGCAGCAGAAGAAGAAGATGCTGGACCGAAGATCACACGACGGTAGTGTGAAGGTGGAGAACTCAACCACGAGGTCCTCCCCAATATTACGGAGAAGTCCTCGGTGGATGAGAGAGAGAGAATGAGAGGAATGGGTGATTCCAAAGGGGGAGGGGGGCCCTTTATATAGTGGGAGGAGGGCACCACCCAGGGGCCAGACGGTGTGGGACTAATCCCCACACCCGTCGGCCACCTTGGGGCAGCCGCCGGCCCTAGGTGGGCCCCACTGGAGCGGCCCACCAGCCCTAGGACGGCTGGCCCCCACTCCCTAGGCGCCTTGCCCTCTTAGGCCTCCCTTCGGGTGAGGCCCATTAGCAATATGGAGCCTTTAAAAATAAAATAAAAAATATATTTAATATTAATTCTCCAATTAACATTCAAATACACATATTATATTATCTCTTCACTCTGGAACAACTTCCGGACCCCTTTCCGATCTTCATCGGATGTTACCGAAACTATTCCGGTTTCTCTCTCTCTATTTCTCCTACGGTACCTCATCTATCCCTAAGCGCCCCCACCCTTAAGCGTGACATCCTTCGGTTCGGGAACACTCCTGTCGTTGTATTGGGAACGACAGTACCTAAGGAGGTTAGATAGAGGTGTGGGGACTAGCAGGGAAGCTATCGACGGCGTCCGCAGGCGAGATTGGGTACAAGCAAGTGTAGCTGGACGCAGGAAGTACCCAGGTTCGGAGCCCTCGTGATGAGGTAAAGCTCCTACTCCTGCCTGATCTGACTATGAGGGATATACGAACTACATGTGCTCCTTGAGCTGTGTTCTCTAGCTACTGCCTTAAATGCACTGACACCAACCCTTTCTACTGAGGCCTTGCCTCTCCTTATATAGGCAGAGAGGCAAAGGTCTCACTGGCTAGTCTGACTGGCGGGCCCCACAGGCAGGTCCCAGCCGACTAGTCATCTATAGTATCCAGCATGGCTTGTCTTATCGGAGTATGAGCGGTATGGCTGTCATAGGTACAGTGGACGCCGTGCGAGCCCGTCGTCAGCACAGGCCATTGTTCCAGCGTCACCCACACAAAGTCTTCGGTATGGGCGGGTGGGTGGTTGCCCGTCTTGTCATCGTACAGGGCGTACTGTGCACTGATACGCACGTCGTCCTGTCTCACTGATTGGGTCCGGCTATGTCGCCCGTATCCGACTATCTCTTGCTAATCCGGCTACCGGGTGATAGCCGGCCCGTCTTGCCCTATCCGGCTGCATCTGGTCAGCCGGACGCGATCCGACTGTCCTGTTTCTTATCCGGATGGGGTACCCGGGGATCATCCCCCTGACACTAGCCCCTGAGCGCGTGTGGATTCCGCCCTTAGGCGAAATGTGCGTGCGCTCCTTCTTGCTTTTTGAATTTCATCTGGCTGAGCCTGGCGGTTGCGCTACCCATGACGTCAGTGCTGACACTGGCCACACGCACACGCGCCATCATTCTCTGCAGCGGGCAGCGTAACGTCCCGTCGCACGTCGCCTCGGGAAACTGTTGTCCGGCGCTTTGGTTCTTGCTCCAGGATCTTCTACGCATCCTGCCCTAGCACACGGGATCTAGGCGGCGGTTGGGGTGTGGGTTGCCCAGATGCGCGCCACATGGCCCCGTCGACGGTTGCCCTTCCAGTCCTTTAAAGGGATGCCGTGGGGGAGGCAGTTCCTTTCCTTCGCTCCCCCGTTGCAGTTTCCTTCTCCCTCGCGTGCTCCTACTTCTGCGCTCTTGCCTTCTGCGCCGCCCGCTCGCCGTCGTCGATGCTACGGGCCACCGCCACTCTTCCGTCGCCGCTCCTCTCCACCAGCCGGAAATGGCCGCCGACCGCGGGGCTTGGTGCGGCTCCTCCGTCACCGAAGACCAAATCACGAAGTACCGCGCCACCCGTGTCCTCCCGCCGGCGGAGGAGGTGGCGGTGCGGTTGGCGCCGGCGAGGAAGATGTCGCTGCACCCGACGGAGGGGGAGCGCGTCATCTTCCTCTCCCACCTGGCGCGTGGGTTCGCCCTTCTGGTGAACCCCTTTGTTCTGACGTTCCTCGCCTTCTTCGACCTCCGTCTTCACCACCTTGGCGCCAACGCCATCGGGAAGCTTGGCGCACTTCATGGCTTTCTGCGAGAGCTATCTCGGGATCTAGCCGGATCTCGGTCTCTTCTACCGGCTCTTCCGAGTCCGGCCGCAGGTGCAGTACACGAAGGGGCCGCTAGTCGTCTGCGGCGGCGCCTCCATCTACTCCCGCACCCAATCTGGCTACCCCAAATTCTTGCTCCAGGACACGGTACGGCTGTGGCAGCAGTCGTATTTCTACGTCAAGAATGTCACCAACGTCGACCGGATAAATCTTCTGGCCTTCCAGGACGTCGAATCCAGTCGGCAGAACTGGGACTTGAAGTTCCACGGTGACAAGGCGGTGACGGACGTGATGCTGGCGCGCATGCACTCCCTCGTCACCTGCCAGCTAACCGGTCGGGACATCACTCTTAGCTGGATGTCTCGGCTGATGATGCCGATGCAGCAGCGGGCGCACAAGATGTGCTATTACTCCGGCCGGCTGGACCCGACCCGGCTATCGCGCCGTGATCCCCGCTACCACAACTTGAAGGAGTGGTTGTGGACGATCAGCAAGGAGCGGCTGCCGGAGAACTGGAAGTTCAGTCTGGCGCCCTACAGCCAGGAGAACCGTGCGCCCCGGGTAAGTTCTTGTAGCCAGAAATTTTGTTCGCTCTTTCTGTGTTATTTCCTTGTTCTGTCCGATTGACTTCTTGCATTCGGCAGATCTTCGCCTGCATCCTTCGCGAGGAGGCGAGGCTCCCCTCGAGGCATTCACGCCCAACTTCCCCGAGCCGCGCGCTCGGCGGTCCGGCGAGGAATCGGATGGGGAGGGCGACGCCTTCCCCAGCCGGAATGACGAGCCAGCCGCCGACCCGCACGCGGAGGTGCACGAGGAGGAGGAGGCCGGGCCAACGGCGGAGCCGGTGACGCGCTCCGTGACGGACGGCAAGGCAGGCGAGGGCGGCTCCAGCCGTTCCGGCTCCCGCCGGCCTGCAACGGAGGAGCCGGGTCCCAAGAGGAGCCGGCCCGGTGCCCTGCCGCCGAGCCGCCTTGGCCGGAAGAAGGGGCCGCCCCCGGTCGTGCCGGGGTACGTTTTTTCTCTCCCCCTCTATCCTTCGGCGCTTTCTGTCTACTTGCCCTCTTTCTTGTTTTTCTGACTTTGGCTTATTTTACTTTTGCCTTTTCCTCCTTCTCTTTAGCGCGTTGGTCTCTTTCGGGGCTGCGAGCCCGGCACGGGCGCCGACCGGGTCGCCGCCCCGTGCCCCGACTGTGCCAACCGGCGCCTCTCCTTCTTCTGAGGCGTAGCCTCCGCCTCCCCCTCGAGCTGAGCCGGCTGCCTCCGCCCAGCCGGAGGGTCCCCAGCCGGAAGCGGAGCCCTCCCAGCCGGAAGGCTCTTCCGCGGGTGCGCGGGGGGCTGCCGGCAAGGAGCTCGTCATTGTTGGCGATGACAACTCTGACGAGGAGCTCAGGGAGGAGTGGCGAACGGCGGTGGTCGCAACGAAGGAGTCCTTGGCCGTCAACGCCGTGGACGACAGCGCTTCCTCTGCCGCTTCGCTGTCGGACCTTGCCGCCACGCTCGAGCTGGCAGTGAAGGAGATCCGACTGTTGGAGGCCACAGCCGGCAGGAACCGGACGTTGGAGCAGAAGCTTGCTGTCGCCAACGGGACTTCCTAGAGTAAGTTCGCTTCACCCAGCTCGCTCTTTTTTTTTACTGATAGCCGGTTTTGTTGCAGCCATCCTCGTGTGCGCTCAGCGCGAGATCGATCGCTTGAAGAAAGCGAACGACCGCCTGAGTAGGTCCAACTCCACTCTGCGGCTGCAGAACAAGGATTGGCATGCGTGGGTAGACGGTTTGGAGGCCACCGTCAAGGAGCGCGACGCCTCGCTTGCTAGCCGGGCCGAAGCCTTCACCCTTCTCGAGGCCCAGAACAAGGACCAAGAGAAGGAGATCAAATGGCTAGCGACCAAGGAGAAGGAGCTGGTGGAGGAGCTGATGCAGGTCGGCCACACTGCCAAAGGTAAGTTCCTTTTCCCGTCTTCCTTTCTTTCCGGATCCGGTAGCCGGATCTGTCCCTTTTTTCTGACAGCCTTTTACCCCGCATAGACCTGCTAGCCTACAATCGGCTGCAGGAGAACTGGCCGGGAGCGCAGCCGACGGCCCAGGAGCTCGTCGTCCTTCTTGGTGAGGAGGCTGCTAAGATTCGTCAGGCGGCACAGGACTTCTTCTCCTTCATGTGGCCGGAGGCTCCGGTTTCGGAGACGATGGCGCAGCTGGCGGCGAAGGTGGGAGAGGTGCCGGCTGCGGTGGATCGGCTGCGGGACTTGGCGGCACGGGCCAGAGCGGAGATGGCTCTGGCCCTCATGCTCTCTTGGTACAAGGACGTCCGTGTTGAGAAGATCGACGGTGGCTTCCGTGCCGGAGCCGATCTTGCCGCCATCCGCCAAGCCCATCCAGAACTCAGCGGGTCCGCCATCAAGTCGCCGATTACGTGGATCCCGACGAGGTGCTCACCGACTCGGATTCCGTCGGTACTCCTGATGCGGAGGGCTCGATGCCGCCGCCCGCAGGCGTAGGAACCGGATCGAGCTTCGCGCCTCCTCCCCCGCCTGAAGCTTCTGCCGGCCAAGATCCCCCGCACGGCAAGGGTCCTGCCGTCTAGTTATTGCCCCGGGATGCCGAGTGTATTTGTCTTGTGTTATATGTTCACAAACCTTGTCTGCTTGTACCGGCTGTCTTTGACGCCGGGTAACTTATGGGAGCTTCGTCTCTCTTTTGCTTGTTTATTGTTGAAATTCTTGAATCTCCCTTGTGCGTTGAGCTTTCCTTTTGCGTATTCTGCCCGGCTAACTTCGTCCGGCTACACACCTTTATCCAGGCGACCTACACCTCCAGTGGGGGCGCGCTAGCGCACCCACTAGGTGTAGCCCCCGAGATTCGGAGTAGCTGGCGCAGCCAGGTGCTTCGAATCTTTCTTATTTCTCCCAAGTCTTCTAACTTTATCCGACTGGCCTCGTCCCAGTTGGCTTCAGCCGGGGGAACTAACATTCCAGCGGGGGCGTGCGAGCGCACCCACTGGGTGTAGCCCCCGAGATTCGGAGTAGCTGTCGTAGCCAGGTGCTTCGAATCTTTCTTGTCTTTTCTTGCTCCCGCCCTTGCCCTTCCCTAGGCTCCGAACGGCTGGCTAAACGCCCTTAGCCGGTCAGGAACTACAAGATTCCACTAGGGGCGCGCGAGCGCACCCAGTGGGTGTAGCCCCTGAGATTCGGAGCGCTTGATGAAGGCAAGGACTTCGAATCTTCTTTCCTTCTCCTGAATTCCGACTCGAGGTAGTCGGACAAGAATGCACATATGCATACACATACATCTTCACAGGTTAATAGGTTAGTCAGTCAAATCGTAGCCGGAAAACGGCTTGTTTTTTCGAAAACTGGCTTGCTCCTTTCTAGAACTTAGTCGCCTTCCCGTGTGCTCTGCTGTTTTCGCTGCGTCCTTGCCGGGCAGCCGGGTTGCGGTCTGCAGCCGGAATCGAAGGGAGCTGATAGTACATTACGCACGGTACTAACGGCTTAGCAGCTGGATTGGTTCGAGCTAGTTGCGGGGCCGGGACGCCCGATCTGTCGCGTCTCCTCCCCGATTTTCGTGTGGGATGCCTCGGGCTTTTGCTCTTGCTAGCCGGACAGCCGGGTTGCGGTCTGTAGCTGAGACGAAGAGTGGGCCTCTGACATCGTTGCACACTACTCAGCCGGTTTGTTGACTTAACAGGCCGGGCCAGCCGGCGAGCCCCGGGTAGGGGTTGCCGGAGCCGGAAAATTTGAACCGGAAAACAGGTGCTCACACATTTCTAGAAGGAGCCCCCGAGATTCTCGTGGGGGTCTGCATTTTCATTCATGGGGTTTTCGGGATACATACACTGCCTGGCGACTAGGTGTAAAACGGGCGCAGCAGGGCCGCGTTCTAAGGATGCTCGGTCTCCTCGTCTGATTTGTCCATCTTGTTCTTGCGCGGCTGCTGTGTGTCGATGAGGTAATAGGAGTCGTTGGGCAGCGCCTGGCTAATGATGAAGGGGCCCTCCCAGGGTGGTGATAGCTTGTGCATGCCCTTTGTGTCTTGCACTAGCCGAAGAACCAGGTCGCCCTCGTGGAATGCGACTGGGCGAATCCGGCTTGAATGGTAGCGACGTAGTCGCTGCTGGTACAGGGCAGATCTGTACAAGGCCAGCTCGCGGGCCTCCTCCAGGAGGTCCACCCCGTCCTCCCGCGCCTCCTTGTTGGCTTTTTTGTCGTACAGGAGCTTGCGAGGGGAGTCGAACTCGATGTCGGCAGAGAGGACGGCTTTCGATCCGTAGACCAGGAAGAATGGCGTGTAGCCGGTTGACCTATTTGGTGTGGTGCGGAGGCTCCACAGCACCGCTGGAAGTTCTTCGATCCAACATCCGGGTGACCGCTCCAATGGCTCGATGAGACATGGCTTGATGCCGGCTAGCACCAAGCCGTTTGCTCGTTCGACTTGCCTGTTGGACTGCGGGTGTGCAATGGAGGCGAGGTCCAGTCGGATGCCCTTGTTGCTGCAGAACCGGGCAAAGGCCCCCTTCGCGAAGTTCGTGTCGTTGTCGCTGATGATGCTGTTGGGGTAGACGAAGCGGTTGATGATGTCGGTGAAGAAGGTAACAACCGTCGCTCCATCCAGCTTCCGGATAGGCTTGGCCTCGATCCATTTTGTGAACTTGTCCACCGCTACCAGTAGGTGGGTCATTCCCGCGTGGGCTTGCTTGAAGGGACCGACCATGTCGAGGCCCCAAACTGCGAAGGGCCAGGTGATCGGTATGGTCTTGAGTACCGAGGTTGGCATGTGCCTGAGCTGCCCGAAGCGCTGGCACCCATTGCATGCGCGGACCAGCTGCTCGGCATCCTCGAGGACGGTGGGCCAATAGAAACCATGGCGGAATGCCTTGGCGACTATCGCCCTTGACGAAGCATGGTGCCCGCACTCACCCTGGTGGATATCCTTGAGTAGCCGGTAGCCCATGTCCACATCAACACATCTTTGGAAGATACCGGATACACTGCACTTGTACAGCTCGCCGTTTATGATGGTGTATGTATGCGCGCGGCGCCGGATTTGCCTGGCCGCTACCTCGTCGTCCGGGAGTTCTCCGTTGGCGATGTAGTTCATGAAGGGCTGTGCCCAGGATGGCACTTCCCGGATGACGAGGACGCTCCTGTCCTCCGGCTGACGGATGTTGGGGGGTCGTCCGGGTGGAGTACCCGGGACGGTAGCCCCCGAGCCATTAGGCGAGCCGGCAACCCCCGGGTCTTGCAAGCCGGAGGGCACTGCCTGGCCGGAATTGGTGCGGGTTTTCTTCTTTGGTGGTTCTGCCGGCTCCGTTTCTGCTGTTCCGCCAGCCGGAACGCTTCCCGCCCAGACGATGGAGTCTGACTCCGGCGATGGGTTGATGGATGGCTTGCACAGATGCTCCAAGGAGACCCCTGGTGGGATGGCCTGCCTGGTGGATCCTATCTTGGAGAGCACATCGGCTGCCTCGTTGTTGGTGCGGGGGACGTGGTGAAATTCGCATTCGTCGAAGGAGGCGCTGAGCTTCTGGATGTGGAACCGGTAGAAAGCCATGTTTGCATCTCTGGTGTTCCATTCCCCGGACAACTGTTGCACCACCAAGTCCGAATAACCAAAGCACAGGATCTGGTTGACACCGATCTCCTTGGCCAGCCGGAGCCCGTGCGCCAGTGCCTCGTATTCGGCTATGTTGTTGGAGGCCTTGAAGTGGATCTGCAGCACATACTCTAGCCGGTCTCCTTTGGGCGAGGTGAGCACGATGCCGGCCCCCAAGCCCCCGAGCATCTTCGACCCGTCGAAGTGCATCCGCCAGTGGTCCGAATCCGAAACCGGTGGGAGATACTGGGTCTCAGCCCAGTCAACGAGGAAGTCTGCCAACGCCTGTGACTTGATCGTGAGCCGGGGATCGTACTGGATGGAGTAAGCGGCAATCTCGATGGCCCACTTGGCGACTCGGCTGGTGGCGTCCTTGTTGCCGATGATTTCCGAAAGGGGTGCGGTGCACACGACCTTGATCGGGTGCTCCTGGAAGTAGTGCTTGAGCTTCTTGCATGCCAGGTACACACCGTAGCACATCTTTTGGTAGTGGGGGTAGTTCTGCTTCGAGAGGGAGAGAACCTCGCTGAGGTAGTAGACGGGTCTCTGAACCGGCTGAGCCTTGCCTTCCTCGGGGCGCTCCACCACCAGGACGATGCTGACGACCCGGCTGGTGGCTGCTATATAGAGCAGCATCGGCTCCTTGCTAGCCGGCGTGGCTAGAACTGGTGCTGTGGAGAGCATGCGCTTGGGGTCGTGAAACGCGGTATCGGCTTGCGAAGTCCAGGAGAACTTGTCCGTCTTCTTCATCAGCTAGTATAACGGGAGTGCCTTCTCCCCCAACCGGCTGACGAAACGACTGAGGGAAGCCAGGCATCCGGTGAACTTCTGGACTCCAAGCAGGTTCTTGGGCGGCTGCATCCTCTCGATGGCCACGATCTTCTCCGGATTCGCCTCGATACCTCGTTGTGATACGAGGAAACCGAGTAGCTGACCAGATGGTACTCCGAAGACGCACTTCTCTGGGTTCAGCTTCATCTGGTACTAGCGGAGGTTGCCAAATGTTTCTCCCAGATCCTCGAGGAGGGTGCGCTTTTCCTTGGTCTTGATGACCACGTCATCTACGTAAGCGTGCACGTTTCGGCCTATCTGCGAGTGCAAGCATTTCTGCATACGTCGCTGATAGGTGGCGCCTGCGTTCTTTAGGCCGAAAGGCATGGTTACATAGCAGAAAGCCCCGTAGGGGGTGATAAATGATGTCTTAATCTGATCAGCCGGGTTTAGTCGAATCTGATTGTACCCAGAATAACAATCTAGAAAAGACAACAAATCAGAGCCGGCCGTGGAATTGATGACTTGATCGATACGGGGCAAGGCGAAGGGGTCTTTTGGTGTCGTGGTGGTGTCACGGCAGATGCCATGGATAGGCTAAAGGTGGGGACTAATACACGCTAGGGGAATCCAGGAAGGGATAGTGGAGTGATTCTCCACACAGAAGATTGTATTCCTTTCAAGTTTACAAGCGCTCCTAGAGCTGTATTGGCGAGAGGAGGAAGAAGAAGCTCTCTTACTCTCAACTACAGTTCACTCCTAGAACCTTAGCAAAATCTGTATTGAAGAAAGACCAACCCAACTAGAGTTCAACCCAACTAGAGTTCAACCCCCTCTACTGAAACCCTAGCCCCCCTTATATAGAGGGGGCTCGGTCTCTGCCTAGGGCATACGTGGAGGCATATTAGGAATATTCCTCCTCTCAAAGTAGTAACCCGAACGGGGTGCTTTTCCCCCGCGTCATACATGCTTTAGCTACGTGAGCCTCTGCGGCGCCCGCGTCAGCCGACACGGGCGT
Source organism: Avena sativa (assembly GCA_916181665.1). NCBI lineage: Eukaryota > Viridiplantae > Streptophyta > Magnoliopsida > Poales > Poaceae > Avena > Avena sativa. The sequence goes on along the minus strand of OV702290.1, from coordinate 359,012,893 downwards.
CGTCACCCTTGTCGGCTATGACCCGGTGGTCCTGCCCTTGCTTGCTTCCCTCATGCAGTGCGTACCGGGCCTTTTTTTGACCAGAGAGATTCCTTCCTTCTCCTAGAAGCTAAACAGGACCCGGATCATGGTAGATCCGGCCACACCTGTTCTTGCATACAAGTTAGACAAGCACTTCCGACTTACTCCTTAAGTCGGCTGAGACAATGTTAGGCGACCCCCCCTGGCCCGGGTTATTCCGTGATCCGGCCTGCCTTGAGGTGACCCGGCCAGCATTCGTTTTGACCTTGCCGAACCTCGGCTAACTCGGCCCTTATACCTCGGAGTGACCCTACCCGGGGGTATCCCCCGAACATTAGTCCCCAAAGTTGGTGCGGTCTTAGCTGCCTTGGCCGCTAAGGCCACATCAGGTTCATTTATGTTCGAGCCTTGGACGTTTATTTCCGGGTTAGCTCTTTATATCGGATTATATGGATTTATGTTCCCTTCGCACGTTCCAAGTTTTCACTTGCCGGCCGGGTTACCACTTTGACTCGGATCTCATGGTTTTACTTTCCCTCTACACACTCTAAGTTTTTACTTGCCGTCATGGCTTGATCCGGGCCTTGTTTCCTTCTCTCATACACCAACCCACGCGGAGGCTAATCATTACGTTGTCTTATTTTAAGGGCCTGCACAGTAACCGCCGCAGTAATTGTCAGTTATCACTGTGCGTGGGTCACGTCACGCCTGCCTCCTCGTTTACCGCATCTGTGCGTCGCATCACGGGATCGCTTCTGCTCAGTGGCCCTCTGTGTGGCTCCTCTACGATTGGCGGAGGCGTGTGATACACAGCCACACCATGTTGCTTATTGCCAGGGCGCGATCCCACTCACCCTCTCAGGGGGTGGTTAAGTAGTTGAGGGGCGCATCCCTTAGAATTTTCCCTCTTCTACGCCCCTCTGCCCATTGCTCTTCTTCTTCATCTTCCTCGCGACCGCGCCGCCGCCAGTGCCCCTAGCAGCAGCGTCGCCGCCGTACTTTCCCCGTGCCTCTGCATTGCAGCCACCGCTGCGCAACTTCCTCACCACGGGTCCTCACCAATCCAGGCCTCAGATTCCCGCCGCCGCTAGCGCCAGTGAGGGTAGCGAGCACGAGATGACGGAGGAGGAGCTCGTCGTCGCCGAGCAAGAAATGGAGGAGGACGCCGCTGCGGTGGACCGTGGCGCGTGGGCCGGATCATGGGTCTATCAAGATGACCTTGACTGGCTCTACCGGACCAGACGCATTCCTGCCGGCGTCGCCGCTCGTCTCCCTTCCGCCGAACTGGCCCCCTCACCCAATCCGGGTGAGTTCGTTGTGTTCCTGTCCCACTTTCAACGGGGATTCGGCCTGCCGGTGAGCGATTTCTTCCGGGATTGGCTTAGCACCTACCACCTGCAGCCGCACCATCTTCCAGCTAATGCTATCACCTCTCTCTTTGCCTTTGCTTCTACGATCGAAGGCTACACTGGACTGTGTCCCACGAAGGAGCTGTGGATCCGGTTCTTCGGCCTTCGTCGTAACGTCATCCCCAATATCCAAGTTGAATCCGAGGACAAGCAGCTCACCCAATTCGGAGTTGTGTCCATCTCACCCCGGAGGACTTCCGTTTTCCCCTGGGTCACCGGGCTTGACTCCTGCAAAGGATGGGCCCGGACCTTCTTCTATGTCCGGAACTTGGGCACCGAAGATTTGATTCGGTTGCTCTCCTACACTCAGGGTCCACCTGATCCGGAATTCTGGGAGGAGGTCTCCAAGAAGCCCACGGCTCTGGCCAACCAAGTTAACAAGAGGTTCACGGAACTGAAGAAACTCGGATTGCGCAACGAGGATGCTATGATCACATTCGTGCGCAACCGAATCTCTCCCCTCCAGAAGCGCACCCACAAGGTGTGCCACATGAGTTTCGGCCGCGACCCCAACCGGACCTCCTCCTTCGAGCTGAGCAACACGGAGATTTTTCGCCGGGTTAAGGCTCTCTTCACCACCCACAAGGATTTCTCCGCCGAATGGACGTGGGGAATTGAGCACTTCTGTCGTGACAGGCTCCCTCCCGCGGTAAGCTTCGCGGGGCAAACTTATTTCGGATCAAATATGTGTCGGTTTTTGTTGTATTTTTGACTCTGTTCTTCATGCTTTCTCTCAGTTGTTCCTTCAGCAAACTCTTGAGGATGGTACGGATCCAACCCTTAAGTGGGCGCCAGACCGAGAAATCCCGGATGAGGAGGAGCCGGACCAGGAGATGTTTCTCCCTATGACCGACGCTACAAAACGACCCAGCGGTAAATTCTCTTCTCTTAGAGACTGGCCCGATGATGAGGATGACTCGGATGTCGACGTGATTGAACCTGTTGAGGCTGTCCCTCTTTCTTTTGCCTTTCCGACATCAGCTAACCCCGGTGGGCATATCCACGAGGATCCTCCACTTGCTACGGGCGAGCCGGTTCCGGTGGCGTCGAAGAAGAAGCACGGAGCCGCACCAAGTTCTTCCTCCGAACCTTCTCAGCCCACAAAAAGGCGAAAGAAGGCCGGAGACAAGACTGCCTCCAAGCCGGCAGGCAAAGCCCCGGCACGAAGGGCCCGGAAACCTAAGGAGGCCGAAACCTCGGATGCGTAAGTCATTTTTCGTTGCGTAACTCACTTCTCCTTGCATCGTGGTAATTTCTCTTCTGACATTATTCTCTTCTTTAGGTCTCCGGTGGAGGTCCCTCAGAGCGGATCAAGCATCTCTTCACCACTTCGATCTGGCCCTTGTCCTCCTCGTGACGACGAGTCATGTTTGCTGAGCCCTATTCCAGAGGGTTCTGCGGCTGCTCCAGGTTCCGCACTACCTAGTTGAGAGGAACGCGACCTCGGAGCGGGAGGGGTCGGTCCAGCCGAGGCGACGGCGTCCACCACTTCGGCATCGCTGCAACCAGCAGCCACCGAGTCTATCTCAACACCAGCACCAGCAGCAGTTCCATTACCAGCGACCGAGCTAGCACCAGCACCTGTTCCGGCACCAAGAAAACCAACAACAGCTCCAAGTCCAGCTATAAGAGCTCCAGTGCCAAGTTCTTCCGCCTCGTCCGAGTCATCTCAACCTCGGCGAGGAACTACTCCGGCAGCTTCTAAGGGGAAATCCACTGCAGTTACTTCTTCCAAGCAAGCTAAGGGCAAAAAGGCTCCGGATGCCACCAAGTCTACATTTGTCGAGGCTGGGCAGCGAACCCTAGCGTCTATGCTTCCCAAGAAAGCTCCAGCAGCGAAGGATGTTCCTGCCGAGCCAACTGATGCGCAGCAGATGGTTCTGCATACCAGCCTAGCTCTTGCCTTGGTTGAGAGGAAAGAAGCGCACGCGAAGGGCTTGGTGGCACCCCATATGCCCACCGGTGAGTGGTACCCTCCGAGCCTTATTGAGTTCATCATGAACTGGAATAAGGCGGAGTTCGTCCACAACGACGATCTCCCGGAAAAGTTCCGCCCCGCATAATTTTCCGCCCAAATGAATACCGCCGCTAAGGCAATTAACCTCGCGGGGCGAATGATGGAGGTATGTCGTTTCTCCTTTACATGCTGTAGATAATAACCATTAGTCCCCGAGCCTCCGGTGGAGTAGCTTGTTACTCGGCTGGATGCTCATTAGAAAACTAACGTAGCTCCATGTGAACTTTGAATATGCACACACCTAGAGCCGGGTTAAGTTCCACTTGGCCCGGATCTTGTATACTTCGAATATGCACACACCTAGAGCTGGGTTAGGTTCCACTTGGCCCGGATCTTGTTCACTTCGAATATGCACACACCTAGAGCTGGGTTACGTTCCACTTGGCCCGGATCTTGTAAACTTCGAATATGCACACACCTAGAGCCGAGTTAGGTTCCACTTGGCCCGGATCTTGTATACTTCGAATATGCACACACCTAGAGCCGGGTTAGGTTCCACTTGGCCTGGATCTTGTATACTTCGAATATGCACACACCTAGAGCCGGGTTAGGTTCCACTTGGCCCGGATCTTGTATACTTCGAATATGCACACACCTAGAGCCGGGTTAGGTTCCACTTGGCCCGGATCTTGTATACTTCGAATATGCACACACCTAGAGCCGGGTTAGGTTCCACTTGGCCCGGATCTTGTACACTTCGAATATGCACACACCTAGAGCCGGGTTAAGTTCCACTTGGCCCAGATCTTGTATGCTTCGAATATGCACCAAGCTAATTTTATGCTGCTGTACTTTTTTCAGGTAACTGCCAATCGCCGGAGTGCTGAATTCCAACGTCTGCTGGATACCCACAAGATGCTACGCGCAAAGCATGTTGCACTTATTGCAGAACATGAAAAGAGGGGTAAGTTTCTCCCTTGGCACTTCTCCGTTTTTCTTCACCTTCTTCTGCCGAACTAATCTCCTCATTCGGTTTCTACAGCTGGGGTGGAGGCTGAGAACAAGATCATGCGGAAGAACTTGGAGGAAATCAGGGGTATGTCCTCTTTTATCTGACCTCATAGTGTTTTCCATTTCCTCTTCTCCTTGGCTCGGCAAACATTCACTCCTCGGCTCTGTCGGGTCAACATTCTATTTCAGCATCGCTTGAGGATAGTGTGCCCGTGCCTGATATGATGCTGCATTTTCTCGAACAAGCAGGACAACATCAAGCCGAGCTGAAGAAAAAGGATGATGAGCTCGCTCTCCTCCGGACTAAGGACAACGAGATTGCCAAGCTCAAGGATGAGATGGAGAAGATGAAGGCCCAACACCAAACCGAGCTCCAAAAGGTTGGCCAGAACTTCACAGAAGAGCGTGAGCACCTTACTCTCCAGATCTCCAAGGACCAGGACCTACTCAAAGAATCCGACATCCAGCTTGGGTCGGCAAACGCTGAGCTTGAGCAACTTCACAAGAGACGCGATGACTGCATCAAGGAGTTAACCCGGATCCTCAGCCACATATAACGTAAGTTCCTTTCGACCTACTTTTCCGGGTTGCTTCATATGTCTTTTCTTTACCTTCTTCCCTTTTCTGGCTTCTAGGCAAATTTCCTGAGAGCATCACTATTGCAAGCGCAGCAGTTGCAAATTTTCACCAAGCGAGGGGTACTCCTGCCGCTCCTGCTGGTGAGGAGGTTCCTTACGATATGGAGGACCTGTTGGTCAGCTTGTCATCTCACGTGGAGATCATAAAGAATTATGGCAAGGATATCCTCGACGTTGCGGTTCGCATTTTCAACATGTTCTGGCCCGGAGAGAGTAGCCCGGAGACCACCGCGATTCTCGTCGAGAAGCTAATGGAGACTGAGACCCAGCTCGATCTCTGGAGAGAATCCGCTGGGCACGCCGCAGCTGATACTATCCTTCACCACATACTCACGTGGTATGAGAAGATCGATCTCAGCCTCCTTACACATCGGCGCACCAGATCCAGATGGACTGATGACCCGGAGTGGGTAGCTCGGTGCCTGGCTTGCGCCTACAGCCTCGTCAAATATTCTCCTATCCATGACTGGGTTGAAGGACCAAGCTTCCTAGAATCCGCTGGGGACGAGAACGCTGAGAACGCTGAAGACATGTCGAATGAGGACGGAGAAGGTGATGCCTCAGATATTGAAGATAGCGACGAGGACGCCGAACTTCCTCCTCCTGCTGCTCCTTAGGTCAAAAAACTTGAAAATTTATCAGATCCCCGGTATGCCGGGTGCAACTGTATGTTGTATATGTGATATTTTGCTACTACGTTTCTATGCCGGATTAACTTGGGCGTAGTCCCCGAGTTTCATTTTCTTGTTCGTCCAATCCTCTGGCTCGGTCCGTGTCTACCTTGATTCGGTTTTACGACTTACGAATCCGAACTTCAAAAATTGTTTTAACAATACTTAGAAACTTTTAGGCTTAGCTCAAAATAATTCAGCATAGTAACTTGAAAATAAATACAGGGTTAGTCCGAAAAACAAACGTTAGCTCGAATAAATTCGTTTCCTTAGTCGTTTTTCATGTGCTACGCAATTCCAAACTTGTTCTCTTGCTTGCCATGAAGCCAATTCTTGTTGGACAGCAGCAAGTCGAAGAGTTGGGTTTTTGGTGCTCACACATTACTAATTTGGGTTAAGTAGAACAACTTATTCCAGCTAACGTACGAGAGATAACAACAATAATTATTAAGGCAGTCCCTGAGTTACTGCTCGAGGCGCTGCTATTTCATTGATAAGCTCATTGCCGACATACATACCGACATATGAGACGACTTGGATACATACACTTCTTAGCTAAGTGTAGAAGGGACGAAGTAGTGCTACATTCCACGGCCGCTTAGATTCCTCTCCGGACCTGTCCGCCTTGTTCTTTTCATGTGGCTTTGCATCTATAATATAGTAAGAATCATTGTACAATGCTTTGCTCACAATGAATGGCCCTTCCCATGGGGGGGATAATTTATGCATGCCAGTAGTACGTTGTACCAACTGGAGCACCAGATCGCCTTCCCGAAAGACTCAGGGCACACTTTCCGGCTATGGTAGTGTCGGAGATTTTGCTGATATATGGCGGATCTGGACAGTGCCAGTTCTCTCACTTCTTCCAGCAGATCAACATCATTTTGCCGGGCTTCTTGCACTTCGGCTTCTGTGTATTGGGTGACCCTAGGCGAATCATGCTCTATGTCGGCTGGTAATACAGCTTCTGCCCCATATACCAGAAAAAATGGCATATAGCCTGTTGATCGATTCGGAGTTGTTCTTAAACTCCATAGTACCGCTGGTAGTTCTTCTATCCAGCACCCCGCTGATCTTTGCAGCGGCTCAATGAGCCAGGGTTTTATCCCGGATAATACTAATCCGTTGGATCTTTCCACTTGTCCGTTCGATGCGGGGTGGGCTACCGTGGCTACGTCCAGCCGGATCTTCTTATCTCGGCAGAATCATGCAAATGCTCCTTCAGAAAAATTTGTGATATTATCAGTTATAATACTGTGAGGATAACCGTATCTTAAGATAATGTCTTTGAGAAATGTTACGACCGTAGCTCCATCACATTTTCTTATAGGCTTCACTTCAATCCATTTTGTAAACTTATCCACCATAACCAAAATGTGTGTCATGTTTCCCCTTGCTGGTTTGAACGGGCCAACCATATCCAAGCACCATACGGCAAATGGCCACGTAATTGGTATGGTCTTGAGTTCCGACATTGGCATATGTGTCTTAGTAGCATATCTTTGACAACCATTGCATTTTCTCACTAGATCTTCCACTTGTTCTAAGGCACTTGGCCAGTAAAATCCATGCCGGAATGCTTTTGCCACTAAGGCTCTGGATGAAGCATGATGGCCGCACTCTCCTTGGTGTATATCTCGGAGGATGTCAAGCCCTTCTTCCGGGTCAACGCATCGCTGGAGGACATTGGTTACACTCCGTTTGTATAGCTCGGAATTGATAACTGTGTATGCTTTTGCTCTCCTCTGAGTTTGCCTGGCTAACACCTCCTCAGTGGGTAACGTTCCATCTTTCAGGAATTGGAATATAGGCAGTGCCCAAGCTGGTATCGCTCATGCAGGGAACACGTCCTCATCGATTTCCATCTGATCCACCGGCATAACTTCAGCCGGATCACGCTGAGCAGTCCCCGGGTCTAGCGAGGTAGTCCCCGGGTTTGCTGAGGCAGTCCCCGGTTTTGCTGATGCAGTCCCCGGGTCTCGCGTGCCACCTCCCATGTCAATGTCCATGGGCTCAGCTCCGGATTTCGTATCTTCCGGGACATAGATCGAGTCGGTTCCTGGGGACGGCCTGATAGATGGTTTTCTGAGGTGTTCCAATGCTACACCTGGTGGAATTGCCTGTCGGGTTGATCCGAGCTTCGATAGCATATCGGCAACCTCGTTTTCCACTCGGGGTACATGATGAAATTCACACCCCTCAAAGTAACCAGATATCTTCTGCACATGAAACTTGTACAGTGCCATGTTTGGATCCAGGGCGTCCCACACTCCGGACACTTGCTGCACCACCAAATCCGAGTCGCCAAAGCATATTATCCAACGTATGCCAATCTCTTTTGCCACTTCGAGCCCATGCACAAGAGCCTCGTACTCAGCGACATTGTTCGATGCCGCGAAATGGATCTGCAATACATATTTTAGCTGGTCCTTCTTTGGCGAGGTGAGCACAACCCCGGCGCTTAATCCGGTTTTGGTTTTCGACCCGTCAAAGTGCATCCTCCAGTAGTTCGGATCTGGTGGTGGTGGTTCGTATTGTACCTCGGCCCAATCTAAAAAAAGTCCGCCACAGCTTGAGACTTGATAGCTTCTCTTCTGTCGTATTGGGGCGCATAAGAGGCTAACTCAATTTCCCATTTTGCAATTCTGCCACTCGCATCCTTGTTACCCATTATCTCGGATATGGGAGCTTCGCATATCACTTTGATGGGGTGCTCCTCAAAGTAATGCTTTAACTTCTTTGCTGCCATATACACACCATATGCCACCTTTTGAAAGTGCGGGTAGTTCTGTTTTGAGGCAGACAATACCTCGCTCAAGTAATACACTGGCCTCTGCACCGGCTTACCCTCTTCACTGCGCTCTACTACAATCACCGCACTTACAACTCGGTTGGTTGCGGCTATGTAGAGCAACATTGGCTCCTTTGATAGTGGAGAGGCTAACACTGGTGCAGTGGCCAACATCTTTTTTAAGTGGGCAAAGGCTTCATCGGCCTGTGGCGTCCAAACGAATTTATCCAACTTTTTCATGAGTTGGTAGAGAGGCAATGCCTTTTCTCCCAACCGACATACAAACCGACTCAATGATGCTAGGCACCCAATGAACTTCTGGACATCGTTAAGACACTTCGGCAGCTCCATTCTCTCAATGGCCCGAATCTTAGTTGGATTAACCTCGATACCTCGGCTGGAGACGAGAAATCCGAGTAATTTTCTAGCCGGGACACCGAAGGTACATTTTTCCGGGTTAAGCTTCATCTGGAACCTTCTCAAGTTCGCGAATGTCTGCCTGATGTCGTCAAGGAGCGTTTTGCTTTCCTTGGTCTTGATAACCACATCATCCACGTATACTTGTACGTTTTGACCTATTTGGTCATGCAAACATTTTTGCATACATCTTTGGTACGTTGCACCTGCATTACGCAAACCAAACGGCATAGTGCGATAGCAATAAGCCCCGTATGGGGTAATAAACGCAGTCTTTATTTGATCATCCGGGTTCAGAGGTATCTGGTGGAAGCCAGAATATGCATCAATGAATGACAATAGTTCACATCCCGCGGTTGAGTCTATGACCTGATCTATCCTCGGCAGTGGAAATGGATCTTTTGGACACGCCTTGTTCAGGTTCATGTAATCGATACACATACGCCAAACCACTGCCACGTTCGGATCATCCTTCTTCTTTTCTACCAGCACCGGATTAGAGAGCCAATCCGGATACAGCACTTCCATGATAAATCCTGCTTCTAGCAATCGAGCTATCTCGTCTCCAATGACCTTTCTCCTATCCTCGGCGAAGCGGCGGAGAGGTTGCTTCACCGGCCTTGCTCCGGGTCTTACGTTCAAAGAGTGATCGGCCAACTCCCTCGGAATACCTTGTAAGTCCTGCGTGGACCAAGCAAAAATGTCCCGATTCTCACGGAGGAAGTTGACGAGCTCGCTTTCCTATTTATCAGTTAAACCGACACCAATTGTTACAGTGCGCTCCGGGAACATGTCATCAACTGGAACCTTCTTGGTATCCTTTGCGGCTTGGAATGAAACGCTACCATGCGGGTTACTCAACGCCGGCATATACTGCTGCGCGGATTGAGCTAATGCCGCCACCTCTTGGATTTTTATTTTCTCTTGCACAATCACGAGTGACTCGGCTAGGTTAGACCCGGCTGAGGCACACTCAATGGAACGTCGGAAATCTCCAGTGATGGTAATCACTCCATTTGGCCCGGGCAACTTCATCTTCAGATAACTGATGTGGCAGCTTGCCATGAAGTTGTTCAATGCTGGTCTTCCGAGTAATGCGTGATACGCACTTTCCAAGTTCACCACCTCAAACTCCAGATTCTCAGTTCGGCAGTTATCCCTTGTGTCGAATAGCACGTCGACCCGGACTTTGCCTATGGGCTCACAAGAAATGCCTGGTACAATGCCATGGAAAGTTGTTCTCGTAGCCTGGAGCATGTTCTCCGAGATGCCCAACTTGCGCATCGTATCCGCATACATGATGTTAATGCTACTGCCATTGTCAATCAATACCTTGGAGAACCTCACTTGATGTTTGGTCCAATGAATGTCGGATCTAGCACTAGCGCATACGAACCTAGACTCGGCATAAGCTTAGGATGATCTTTGATGTTCCAGGTGATTTCCTGGTCCGACCAAGGCATGTACCTCGCCACTGCCGGCATTACCGCATTGACCTCCATATGTCGGCGTTGCAAGCTCTTTCTATCTGTTTCCTCAGTTGTGAACACACAATAGCTCTGGTGATGTTCTCTGTACTCATTTCTCCCCTCGTTTCCGGGTACCTTTGATCCAGCTGGTGCTGATTTTCCACTTGATGCACAGCATCCCTTCTCTCATTGTTGTCATACCTCGGTGGAGGGGGAGGCCACATTAGCTGTTGCGTGTTTGCTCCGGAGAGCAATTGTTGCCGAGGTAATTCCTGCCGAGGTAATTCATTCTGGGGTGCCAGAGCATTCCCCGAACCACCTTGTTCTATCTTACGCATCCACTCACATTGCCTCGTTGTGTGACCCGCCGGGCTATTCTGATTTGGCGTGTGAAACTTACACGGCTGGTCCAACATCGACTCATAGGTATACCTCAGACGGTCTTTCTTTTCTTGCCACTGTTTCTTTTGCTCTGGGGTCCACGTTTTCTTGCCATCGTTTCTTGGAGTCCATTGCCCTCCCGTTTTCTGGCGTTGGCTGCTCCCTGCTCCGGGTTGATCTTGACTCACAGCTGCAACTTGTTGCGAACTGTAGCGATGATCCGGTCTATCATCTCTTCTTTTTCCTCTGTAATCGTTCCTCCGAGATGACCCGGCTCCGTCCCTCTGATAGTATTCTTTGTTTGACTCGTTTGACACGAGCCTAGGTTGAGTCGGATCACCCAAAGTATACGAATCTGCAATCCGGATCATCTCTGCCAACGTAATTGGCATTTTCCTTTGCAACTTCATCCACAGCTCGCTGCCATATCTGCACCCTTGCGCAAACCATGCTATGGCTTGTGACTCTATGACACCCTCACACGAGTTTCTCACGGTACACCACCGGGTCAAGAATTCACGGTCCGTCTCATTAGGTCTTTGCTTGCACATTGCTAGGGTTTGCAACCTATTCGGCCTCTGATATGTACTTGAGAAGTTGTTGATAAACATTTCTTCAAAATCTATCCAGCAGTTGATGCTTCCGGGTGGTAAATTATTCAGCCATACTCTGGCCGGACCTTCCAACATCTGGGGTACGTATCGTACAGCCCATCTCAAGTTGCCAGTGGCAATTTTCATAGCCGTAGCATAGTTTATCAGCCAATCCTCCGGCTTGGTACTGCCGTCATACGTCTTCGTGCCTCTGGGCAACTGGAAGTTGGGTACCAGTGGCTCCTTCATGATCCGGGGTCCAAAGCACGCTGGACCCAGGGGACCTTGACATTCGATCTGTTCCGACCTATACAGGTGATCCAGTTTCAACCTGGCGTCATCCGGCATTAAATCCCTGCTTCCCAATCTTGACCCTATCACATGATAGTCCGGTCTCGGGTACCCCGCGTTCACCATCTCCGAATCACCGTCATTGTATCGGTTTTGCACTTGGGGCGCACCTTTCTGTTGCATACCTCGGTCGGCGCTTTGCTCTTGCCTTGGTATATTCCGCTGCTGTGGTTGTCCTGCTCCTGTGGAGTTTCGCTGTCCGGCATTGCCGTTGGCAGCGTTCCCTTGACCGGCATTGCCTTGGTCGTGGTTACCTCGGCCAGCTTCACCTCGACTCACACTTTGTCGATTATCATTTTTCCGTGTTTCTTTTTCTTTTCCTGCATGCGTCGGGTCGTACGGGACGATCTGTTTGTTCCGTCTGGCCGAGGTTACTACCTCTTCTCTCCTTGGACCACCATGAGGTGACGATGCGGCTCCAGTGGATTTCTCCGGGTTACCCATCACCGAATGGACGATTTTGGAAGCTCCAGCTCTCTCCAGGTTAGCTCTGAGTAGCTCTTCATTCTGTCTGTTCGTGATCCGAACTAACTCATTAACCCTATCTTGCTGTCTTTGACGGGCCTCACCCGTCAGACCCTCTAACTCGGATGCAGCCGCATCCGCTGCTCTGAGGTTCTTCGTCGGGGTACTATACCTCGGCAACCCCACATACAAATAGTTTTCCGACCCCTCGGCTCCATCATCACCTTCTCTGTTCATCTCGCTTATGAGATTTCTCCCTTTTAATTTTACCGTATCAACTTTGTTTGCCTTTGCATACTCACGCAGCGTCATGTTCAGCGACTGCTGAGCCGCGGCTATTTTCTTTGCGCCCTCTAGTATCTTTTGCCTAGTTTCCTCTAGCTCGGCCTGTGCCTGAGCCGGATCTACCACTGCTGCTACCGGGTTAGCCAAGCTATCCATAGCTTCTCTCAGTATGTTCTCAGGCCTCTCTAGTAGAGGTCCTCTACCTTTCCTCGGTGCCTTAGGTGTTACCTCCGGGTCCGGTGCTGGATCCTTGCTTGCGCCTGCCCCCGGCGCAGTCATCATCACTTTAGCACGGTTCGGGGAGCGAGTGATACGCGCCTCGTGAACCACGCTAAGGGATGGTTCCCCTGCCTCGACGACGCGCTGCGGGTGAACGCATGATACGTCCACAACAACGTAGACCTTGTGTGCACCCAACTTGACGAAGAGGCCATTGCGCGGAAGTGGGCGCATGCCGAAGCAGCCAGCGTTGTTGCTGACGAAGTCCAGCGCTCCAAAGCGCTGAACGAGCCCGGAGACGATGCATTCGCCAGTGCCGATGAGGTTTCCCGTCCGGATGTTCACCCCTGCTAGCGCCGCTAGCCCCACGGTGGGTGCCAACTGTCGTGGTGGTGTCACGACAGATGCCATGGATAGGCTAAAGGTGGGGACTAATACACGCTAGGGGAATCCAGGAAGGGATAGTGGAGTGATTCTCCACACAGAAGATTGTATTCCTTTCAAGTTTACAAGCGCTCCTAGAGCTGTATTGGCGAGAGGAGGAAGAAGAAGCTCTCTTACTCTCAACTACAGTTCACTCCTAGAACCTTAGCAAAATCTGTATTGAAGAAAGACCAACCCAACTAGAGTTCAACCCAACTAGAGTTCAACCCCCTCTACTGAAACCCTAGCCCCCCTTATATAGAGGGGGCTCGGTCTCTGCCTAGAGAATACGTGGAGGCATATTCCTAAGAATATGCCTCCTCTCAAAGTAGTAACCCGACCGGGGTGCTTTTCCCCCGCGTCATACATGCTTTAGCTACGTGAGCCTCTATGGCGCCCGCGCCAGCCGACACGGGCGTCGTCACCCTTGTCGGCTATGACCCGGTGGTCCTGCCCTTGCTTGCTTCGCTCATGCAGTGCGTACCGGGCCTTATTTTTTACCAGAGAGATTCCTTCCTTCTCCCAGAAGCTAAACGGGACCCGGATCATGGTAGATCCGGCCACACCTGTTCCTGCATACAAGTTAGACAAGCACTTCCGACTTACTCCTTAAGTTGGCTGAGACAATGTTAGGCGACCCCCCCCCTGGCCCGGGTTACTCCGTGATCCGGCCTGCCTTGAGGTGACCCGGCCAGCATCCGCTTTGACCCTGCCGAACCTTGGCTAACTCGGCCCTTATACCCTGGAGTGACCCTACCCGGGGGTATCCCCCTAACATTCGGGCACGCCTTGTTCAGGCTGGTGTAGTCGATACACATGCGCCAGGTCTTGTTCTTATTCAACACCAAGACTGGGTTCGCCAACCAGTCCGGGTGGTACACTTCCATGATGAACCTGGCTGCAAGGAGCCGGGTGATCTCGTCACCAATTATCTTTCTCTTCTCCTCTGCGAACCGGCGCAGAGGTTGCTTGACCGGCTTGGCATCCGGACGCACATGAAGTGAGTGCTCGGCGAACTCCCTCGGCACACCCGGAATGTCCTTGGGGGACCATGCGAAGATGTCCCGATTCTCACGGAGGAAGTCGACGAGCGCGCCTTCCTATTTGCTATCCAAGCCGGCACCAATGGTGACAAACTTAGTCAGATCGGAGGGGTCGAGCAGGATCCTCTTCGTCTCCTTTGCCGGCTGGAAAGCTCCTTCTCCAGACGGTTTGCTGCTAGCCGGAATGTCCTGCTGGGCCATGGCCACATTGCGCATGATCACACGTTTTTCTTCGGCTATGATGAGGGCCTCTGCCAGTTTGGAACCGGCTGAGGCGCACTCCATCGATCGCCTGAAGCAGCCGGCAATGGTGATCACGCCGTGGGGCCCCGGCATCTTCGTCTTGAGGTACGCGTAGTGGGGGATGGCCATGAACTTGGCGAGGACGGGGCGCCCGAGGAGAGCATGGTAGGAGCTCGTCAGATTTACCACCTCAAACCAGATTGGTTCATGGCGGAAGTTCTCCTCGGTCCCGAAGATGACGTCTAGCTGGATTTTCCCCAGCGGGGCGCAGGCTGGCCCCGGCAATACGCCGTGGAACATCGTGGTAGTCGGGCACAGGTCGCTTTCGCGAATGCCCAGCTTCTCCAGCGAGGACTAGTAGAGGAGGTTGAGGCTGTTGCCTCCGTCAATGAGGACACACGAGAATCGGCAGGTGCACGCCTTGGAGACGATGAGGGGGTCGAGCACCATGGCGTAGCCTCCGGGAGTCGGCAGATGCTCAGGCTGATCCGCCCGGCTCCAGGTGATGGGGGTTTCTGACCAGTTCAGGTGCTGGGGGACCGGAGAGACGATGGCCTTGACCTCCTTGGAGCGTCGCCTGCGGCTGTGCTTGTCGTCCTGCTCCATCTCGAAGATGTGGTAGGCGGCGTGCGGCTGGGGGTAGTCGTTGTTGTTGTTGCCGCCGTTGCTGCCGTTACCATCATTACCGGCTCCCCTAGCCAGGGGTGGAGGTCCACCCGGTGGGGGAGGCCGGAGACAAGGCTGGTTGCCCTGGTCCTTTATCTGGCGGGTCCAGCTGCAGTTCCGGGTGGTATGTGTAGCCGGTTTGAAGGGACCGCTATGCCACTTGCACGGTCCATCAATCATCTGGTCGAAGGTGAGCCGGGGATTCTGCCTTCTTGCCTCATTAGCCGGTGCGTCGGGCGCACCCTCCACAGCATTGACCTGCCATGCGTGGTAGCGAGGCTTCTGTTGTCCGGCCTGGTGGTCCCCATGGAACCGATTGTTGTTGCCGTGGCGTCTGGAGGATCCGGCTTCACCAGCCGGATTGCTCGGACGGTCGCGAGCCGGCTCCATGGGAGTCGGACGTCCGTCCGCGTTTACTCGGAGGGGCTTCTTCATGGCGGCATCCGCCATGGCGTACTGGTCCGCAACCGTCATGATCTCCGCCATGGTTTTCGGCTCGTCACACAGTAGCCGGTGGCGAAGCATGGTGCCCTCTCGGCAACCTTCGATGAAGAAGCCGATGGCTTGGCTCTCTAGGATGCCCTCGCAAGTATTGCGCAGCTCCGTCCACTTGGCGAGGTACTCGCGGTCGCACAGGGCCAGGTCGTGCGGGCGCCCTGGACGTTTGTACGTGCCATTGAAGTTGCGGATGGACACTTCTCGAAGTCCGGCCAGGCGTTGATGCTATTGGGCGCAAGGCTATTGAGCCATGTCCTTGCCGACCTGGTTAGCATGAGAGGGACGTAGCGCATGGCTGCGCGCTTGTTCCCGTGGGTGATACCGATTGCCATAGCATAGTCGGTCAACCAGTCTTCCGGCTTCATGCTGCTGTCGTACTTGGGGGTGTCCCTGGGCAGGAAGAATTTATCCGGAAACGGCTCGTTCCGGATGCAGGGTCCGAAGCAAACTGGGTCGGTCGAATCTTCTTCCTCCGTGACGCGCGCTTGAGCGAGGAGCTCGATGCGGTCGCGGGCATCCGGACAATCCGGGTTGGGCGCTCCCACCCGGCCCGAGAGACGGGAGCCGACTGGTCTGTGTGCTCCGGCTGGCGGAGGGGGAGGTGGCGGGTTGATGTTCACCGTCTGCTCCTGGCGTGGCTGGCCCCTGTTGCTGGAGCTGCGACGCCTACTGCGGGCCCTAGGCGGCTGAGGGGAGGACGCCTGCTGGGTGTCGCGCGACGCGCCTCTGCTGTTGGCAGGTAGCTTGCTCCCTCTAGAGTAGCTAAGGTCTTCCTGCATCTGCCGGTTAGCATCGGCCTGCTCGTCCGCGACGCGAAGGAGCTCCTGCACGCGAGCGTGCTGGCGGGCTCGCTCCTCGCCCTCCAGGCCGGGTAGCTCCTCTGTTGCGGCTCGCGCCGCGCGCAGGTTCTTGATGGGTGTGCTGTAGGTGGGCCGTGTGAGGGCAGGCGCGGGATCCGGTTCTCCGTCCTTTTCCATCCTACCGCCCAGCTCACTGCCCTGACGCCGTACCTGGCCGCACCGTCTCGGCTCCGCGGTAGACGGACTAAGGTCGTGTGCGCGGTCGTACTCGCGCCGAGTGATCTCAAGTTGCTTGCGGGCTGCTGCTAGCTCCATGGCCTCCTGGAGGAGGATCTGTCTCTCCATGGTGAAGTTGGCCCCCGCTTCCTCCGGGTTATCCCCGAGGTTAACCGGCGTCAGGAGCCGATCGATGGCATCCTCCACCGGGTTCCGAGGCTGCGGGGGAGCAGAAGTTCCGACCTCGTCCGCGCCTCGCTCCCACGGCTGGCGGGGATGTGAGCTGGATCCGGCCATCATGACCTCCACGCCGCGGGGTGTGGTGGAGGTGCTGCCGTCTGAGCGCGGCAGCTCCACGACGGAGACGCTTTCCCTAGGGAAACGCTCCGGGACGATGGCGACGTAGACGGGGAGATCGCTAAATAGTAGGACGGTGCCGTTCGCTGGGAAGGAAGTTCCGGCGAAGCAGGAGGCGTTGTCGATGACGCAGTTGAACTTGCCAAGCATGAGCACCAGGCCGGAGGCCACGCGCTCACCGGCTGAAGTGCGGGGTCCCATGCGGAACGTGACTCCGGTCGAAGCCATCAGCCCCAAGGTGGGCGCCAACTTTCGTAGTATTGGGAACGACAGTACCTAAGGAGGTTAGATAGAGGTGTAGGGACTAGCAGGGAAGCTATCGACGGCGTTCGCAGGCGAGATTGGGTACAAGCAAGCGTAGCTGGACGCAGGAAGTACCCAGGTTCGGAGCCCTCGTGATGAGGTAAAGCTCCTACTCCTTCCTGATCTGACTATGAGGGATATACGAACTACAAGTGCTCCTTGAGCTGTGTTCTCTAGCTACTGCCTTAAATGCACTGAGACCAACCCTTTCTACTGAGGCCTTTCCTCTCCTTATATAGGCAGAGAGGCAAAGGTCTCACTGGCTAGTCCGACTGGCGGGCCCCACAGGCGGGTCCCAGCCGACTAGTCATCTACAGTATCCAGCATGGCTTGTCTTATCGGAGTATGAGCGGTATGGCTGTCGTAGGTACAGTGGACGCCGTGCGAGCCCGTCGTCAGCACAGGCCACTGTTCCAGCGTCACCCACGCAAAGTCTTCGGTATGGGCGGGTGGTTGCCCGTCTTGTCATCGTACAGGGCGTACCGTGCACTGATACGCACATCGTCCTGTCTCACTGATTGGGTCTGGCTATGTCGCCGTATCCAGCTGTCTCTTGCTGATCCAGCTACCAGGTGATAGCCGGCCCGTCTTGCCCTGTCCGGCTGCATCTGGTCAGCCGGACGCGATCCGACTGTCCTGTTTCTTATCCGGATGGGGTACCCGGGGATCATCCCCCTGACAACTCCGGACATGATTGAGAATCCTCTCACATCAATGATCATCAGCGGGACCTGGATGCCCATGATGACTCCCATGCATTCCACGAATCTTATCGCTCGAACCATGAATAGTCGTTTCCCGTTCCCTTTGCCACTTGATACCTAGTTCATCCGAGACTTGATCTTCGGTATCTCCATACCTTAGTTCGATCTCGTTACCGATGAACTTGTTTACTTGTTCCCATGTTGTTGCATTCCGTGACCCAGTCACACGCTTGCAAGCTTCGTTAATGCAACGTCACCGAGATGGCCACATATGTATCTATCCGTTACATGGACTGGCAAATCCTGGTCTTGATATGTACTCCTCTACGCGCTCCTTTGGGAAACCTGAGTGGCACCTTTTCGATCACCCAGTCATGGTATGATACTTGATAACCATCTAAGCTCCCTCCAGAACGGTGATTTGCATTATCTCACAGTCTAAGGATCAGGTTGCGAGGTTTCATGTGTTTATCATCAATGGTGAACTTTGTAACTAGATCTCATTGAGATACAACTATCGGATGTTTGTCTATCACGTCATTCAACCAATGACGTGACCTCATTGTCAATTGGCATAAATGCCCATGATCTTGAAACCTAGATCATCCTCATGACCAATGAACTAGTTCGCTAGAGGTAACTAGAGACACGGTTTGTTTACATACCACACGTGTATTAACGTTTCGTATTAACATAGTTATAGCACAGTATGAAACGTATTATGAACATATAGGAGATATATCAAACAATACACTTTATTATTTGCCTCTAGGGCATAACTCCTTCACCAATGCCACCTGGAGTATTTGTAGAGCGCATCTGCGAGCGCTCAATCAAACCCAAGGCTCTAGTGAAAAAGACAATCACGCCAACAAACTCGGGGGCTACGCCACCCAACGATCCAATGGCACTCGACTCGAAGGGCCCATGGAGGTCATGATGATCGAGCCATCCTGGACACAACCATATGTTGCATACTTGCTCAGCAAAAGGTTGCCAGATGACCCGACTGATGCACGTCATATAGCACGACGATCCAAGGCATTCGCCCTTATCAATGGCGAGCTATACAAGCGTAGCATCACAAGAGTTCTTCAGCGGTGTGTCTCCAACGAGGACGGAAGAGCCATCTTGCTCGACATACACGAAGGCACTTGCGGGCACCACGCTGGCAGTCGCGCTCTCATTGCCAAAGTTCTACGAGCTGGATTCTACTGGCCAATGGCCATGCGTGATGCCAAGGACATCGTCCAGCGCTGCAATGCTTGCCAGCGATTCGCGGACAAACCGCACACACCTGACGCGGAGCTCATACCAATACCAGTGGCTTGTCCCTTTGCACAATGGGGACTCGACATGGTCGGCAAGCTCTTGAGGTCCTCGCGAGAAGGATACATCTACCTCCTAGTTGTGGTCGACAAATTCACTAAGTGGATCGAGGCCATGCCGATGACGAATCAATTAGGATCCAGTGGCGTCAAGTTCTTCGAGTCCATCGTCTACCATTTTGGGGTGCCACATAGCATCATCACGGACAATGGAACAAACTTCACCTCCAAGGAGTTCCAGAAATTCTGCGAAAACCTAGGAATCAACATTAGCTACGCATATGTGGCTCACCCTCAGACCAACAGTCAAGTCAAAAAGGCCAACGACCTCGTCTGCAGCGGAATCAAGAAAAGGCTCCTCCGGCCACTCGAACAAGTTGCTGGGTGCTGGCCAGACGAGCTACAATCGGTACTTTGGAGCCTGCACACAACTCCAAACAGCACCACAGGCTACACTCCGTTCTAAATGGTGCACGATGTTGAAGCGGTACTACCCACAGAAGTATGTTACAAAGCCTCGCGGGTGGTTGCATACAGCAAGAAAGAGTCAACTCTCACACTCGAAGACTCCGTTGACCTCCTCGATGAGGCACGCGAGATTGCAGAGGAGAGATCCACGATCTACTAGCAGAGCCTCCGCAACTACCACAGTAGAAGACTATACCCTAGATCCTTCATCAAAGGAGACCTGGTCCTGCGACTGAAGCAACAAGGGCACCTCAAGTTCGAATCCCCTTGGGAAGGACCTTATGTGATTACCAAAGTAATCCCAGGTGGCGCCTATCGCCTTAAAGATTTCAAGAGCAGAGTCACATACTCTAACCCCTGGAACGTTGCACAACTCCGCAGTTTCTACCCTTAGATGTTTTTACTTTACAAATAAGGCTATTTAGCCAGGCTACTTAGCCACACATTGTACCTCATGATATTCTGCGAATAAATAAATCCAAGTGCCCCAAACCCTGTGTTTTTCTGCTTTCCTTGCAATTATTTTACTCGGGGGCTGCGCCACCCTTTACATCTTGTTCCACGAACAACACAGTATCCTGAGTAGCTGACGCACTATCAATCAAACCCTTGATAAACACCAACCCAGCTGCAACGCACCTGACAGGTTGGCAAGGTGCTGAGATGTATACACGCCAGGCTAACGAAAAGGACCTATATCTTACAATACACTCGAAAAATATACAAGCTAGCAAGCTCTTTGCACAACAATGGGTATCAAACATACCCAACACAATCATGTGAACTTTACAACACTTATACATCTATGTGCATGATACAAATTACACTACTGACGCAAAAGGAGAACATTTGATTGCTCTTCGAAGAAGTCGACAATATCCTCCGCTGGCTGGTCAACTTCCCGATAGTGCGGTACCATATCCCAAGTCATCCCTTCAGGCGGCGATGGTGGTCTAGTGGCGACAGACGCGACGTCCATGTCTGGCCGATGCAGTCGGATCAGTGACAATGCAGCCTTGGCACCTACGACCAGCTGCTGGCGCACGCACTCGTGGACCGCGCTGATACCCTGAAACTTTGCCAGAAGAGCCAACAGGCTTGAGGGCACAACGTCCAGCGGAAACATCGTCCGATAAATACACTTCAAGCATGAATGCACTTTCTTTAAACACTAAAGCACTCGCGACGCATGATCCTGCAATGTCGCCAACACGACTGCACGATCGTGGTCCACCCAGAAGTACCCACTAGTCTGCAGTTGCTCCTCGGTTAAGTCATTCATTCGAATGGAAACCTGGTCCTTCTCATCTTACGGATGACGAGTGTTAACAACTACAAAAGCAAGACCAAAGTATAAAGACAAGGCATCACCGCGAATGGCTAAAGAAAAGATAAGAAGATAGAGAGCTAACATTTAAATTGCTCGTTCAACTGTGCAACTTCATCCAAGAGATACTTCTCGCGGGCGGTGGCCTTCTCAGGCTTTGACTTCCACACATCCGTGTTACCACAGATAATGGGCAACTCACGCTCCAGCTACTTCATACGATCGCGCAGTCGCGAGAGCAATGATAGTTCCTCCACCTTTGAACGCGGTTGCACTGTGTTTTCATCGGTGGGAGGAGAGTTATGAGGATCACTCGAAGGACCACTCGAAGGACCCTATTACAACCAAGCAATAGGCAAATGAGACCAATCATACATTTATAAAAAGGAGGAGTGCACTCAAATTCGATAAAAGTATCAAGGGAGCACCCCCCCACAAAATGCGGACCAACAAAAGGAAGCTACAATTATTACAAATGGCAGCTAAGAAGCAATCTGCTTCTTTGACTTGGACTTGGACTTCGGGGGCTTCCTCGAATCCGTGGCAGTCTTTGACGCCACATACTTTTCGGTGGTAGCCCCAGACACCGCAGCCTTCGCCGCTTTCACCCACCGCAGCTCCTCAGAATATTTTGCGACGGTCTCAATGAGACGAGGCCCATATTTACTGCATCTAGTGGCGAAAGGCTGGAAGACTACCTGTTGACCATCTGCGTCGACAGGCATCGCCTCGGAGATCACGCTCGGGTCCAACTCTACGCCATGCGCTTGTTCCATCGCGAGTGCGATAGTAGCACCGACAGACCGCTGCGCATTCTTGAAATCCATGGGGACGCCTTCTGCGAAGGACTCCACCAAGCCATCCAGAGTTTCGATTAAAATGGCCTTAGGAACCATATCCTCACGGAGGCGGCTCAGCACGCCTTTGGCCATCCCGAGCGTATCTTGGAGGGAGACACTATGGTCCTCGGCTGCGGCCACGATGCCAGCCAAGGCATCCGCACGGCGCAAGGCCTGGGCGTCAAAGCTTACACCGACGGCATCTGCATACACAGCGTATCAGCATAGCAACATGAAATAAAATAGGAAAAAATACAAGTGAAGTTGAACAATACCTGAGAGAGCTTTCGCAATCGAGACAAGTTGTTCTTC
This sequence comes from Avena sativa, assembly GCA_916181665.1. Taxonomy (NCBI): domain Eukaryota; kingdom Viridiplantae; phylum Streptophyta; class Magnoliopsida; order Poales; family Poaceae; genus Avena; species Avena sativa. Next base: position 358,990,688 of record OV702290.1, on the reverse strand, counting down.
GAACAACTTCTCCCTTTCGGCAGTAGAAGCACACAGTTCTTCATCGCGCTTCTGCGACTCCTCCAGAGCCACGACTGCCTCATCATGCTTCTTCTCCGCTGCGACAAGTCCCTTCTTGAGGGAAGTGATGCGACAGAGAAGCTCATTATGCTCACCTACAAAGGATAGAGCATGGCAACAACTAAGTTTACAAATTTCCACATAAGCAGAGCGAAGAGAAAAGATTAGTACAAACTTTCGACTACAAGGTGGCGATTGTCCAGCAGGGTGTGCTGTCGACCCAATGCAAGGATTTGCTCCGCAAGGCGAGTGGAATACTTCACGATAGGCTATACTAAAAGAAACAAAGAATCAACATTGACAAAAGGCATAAACTCCTCCTTGTCGAGTGGGTCGCGGTAAAAAGATACTTACGTGTTCCTCCAGCGACTCCGAAGATTCTTGTCGAGTGGGTGTCCATGCAACCATTTGGTGCCCCCCAGTATGAGGGGAACTTGAAGAGTTAGCACCGGAGTGGGCCGCCACCGGAGGAGAAGGCGACCATATGGCCACCTCCTTGTTCTTGGAGTCTGTGACTCCGGATTCTTTCACAAATTAGTAGTCGACGGAAGACGATGACGTCGTTTGACTGCAAACATGACCATCACCACTTTAGAAGAGAAACTTCAAGGAAAGCAAGGCGAACTCGCAAATATTAAAACCTTACCCGTCAAACTTGTCAAGGTCGAAGGAATCATCTAACGATTCCTTCGGCAACCTCAGCTTCTTCCGTGCGGGAGGAGCCATGGCGCGTACAGGCACGGCAGGGATCGGCTCCTCTATAGTAGCAGGAGGACCCTCCGGTGTTGTCAGCGAGGAGGCATCAGAATCCTTGCTATGGGAGTGCTTGCGAGTCCCGTGGCCACTAGACTCGGGGGCTTCCTTCTCTTCCTCAATCGGAACGGTGGAGCCTGACTCGTCCTCTTCCTCCACTTCGTGCGGGATAACTCCTTCAGGCTGAGGAGGCAAGCTAGCAAACACTTTCTAGTCCTACAATCAGAAGAAGCGTCAGCATATATCAAGCACCTGACAAGCAATCGAAAATCTAGAACACTTCATAGGAAAACTTTACCTCAGGTGGAGGATTGTTGGCATTGAAAGGAGGCACAACTGACTCGCCTGGGAGATCCTCCTTGGCGGTGTACTTGGTCATCAGCCGCAACCTCCTGTCTACCTCACCCGAAGAAATTCCCTCCGCAGATATGCGAGTGACATCACCAGTACCAATCCAGCGGTACATCAGATGGGCTCTGGCCTGCAGAGGCTGAACACGGTGGCACAACCACGTGCGAATGAGTTCAGCGCCACCTTCCTCTTTGCCTATACAACTTTCGAGGTTGCAGACACGTTGATATAGCATCTCCGTCTCCTCAGACTCGTCGGGCATCACGACATATTTCTAGGAACGCCTCCTCCTGCAAACCGCCATGGGATCGAAGGGCGCGAGTCCGTAGTGCTCTCCGTCGGCCTTCTGGTCGTGGATGTAGAACCACTTATCTCTCCACCCTTGGACAGACGCGGTGAGTTTGATGTCGAAATAAGTGACAGAGGAGTCAATGTGGATCCTGCAGCCTCCTACATCGTAGACTACAGAACCCGACCTCGACTAACGTTTGAGCTTGAAGAGTTTCTTGAAGAGACCGAAGTGTGGCTCGATTCCAAGCCAGCACTCGCAAAGGGTGATGAAACAGGCGATATGGAGAATAGAATTTGGGGACAGCTGGTGCAGCTGGAGCCCGTAGAAGCAGAGAAGACCCCTACCAAATGGATGCAGGGGGATAGAGAGACCGCAAATGATGAATGCAAGGAACATCACTCAGAAACCCGCAGGAGGACTGGGGATTACCTCGTCGCCGGGAACGCGCGAGTCATCCTCCGTGGCGGATAGCGCCCCATCCTAGCGCTGGGTGAATAGCTCCGACGGCTTGATGACGGATTGGCGCCAAGACCCATTGGTGACGTGAGTCCTCGCGCCCTTCTTCTTCCTAGCATCGGCGGCGCTGGTGCCTGTGGTGGTGGTTCCCTTCTTATTGGATGCCACAATGGGAGCCGTAGATCCTGCGGTGGAGCCGCCCTTCTTCTTGCCCATCTTGCGCTGGCGATGTGAGCGCAAGAAGTAGCTGGGGAAGACGCGAAGTTGGTCCAGTGCCACGGAGGAGATGTGTGCAAAGGAACAACAAGAGCGGCAATGGCGGAGATGTGCGAGCAAGAAGAAGAGGTGGGGAAATTACCGCACGGCATGCCCCTACTTAACCTCTTAGCAGATTCCATCCAACATCCAAAAGAAAATCTACCAGCCATGTGGCGTACATCGGCATTGACGTGTGGCAAGGGCAAACCATGAACCATCCTCCACTATTCCCATTACACATAGAAATCGAGGAGACGCAGTTAAAATAGAAGATTACTCATGCCCAGTCAAATCCAAGTCAGAAAGTGGGACCCACTACTCGCCACGTCCCGTCAAAGCCGCTCACACGGGCAACTGAGGTCATCCTATCGTCAGCACTGATGTCATCAACTCCAGCAGGAGAACACTTTGACTACTTTAGTCCTTACTTGAGTCTTCGACTCAACCAAGCACTCAGGAGCTACTCCTAACAGGAGCGCTGGCCACGCACCCGAAAGAAATAATAAATATATCAAAGCATCATGAAAACCCTTCACTAGAATCAACGATTTGATTGTGGACTTTGGGTTACTCCCATAGGGAGCGCTGAAAGCACATTCGACTGAAACAAGCAAAAGACGACAACAGTCGCAAAATACTTATAGTCCCCACTCGAGTCTACGACTCGAATAGGCACTCGGGGGCTACTCCCATAAGGAGCGCTGGCCACGCACCCTATGATTATTTAGTTTTCTTATACGTTACACCGTGTGTTGATAACATCCACACTCGAATGCTATGGTGACTCTGCCTCATATTTTCCCTACAGAGAGACTGCGTCTCCTGGGTCACCTGAATCATCTCCGCAATGACAAAAATTCGGATGCCACGCTTACAATATGAAGGTAAGACCTGAATAAGGACTGGCAACGCATCTGCTGCGCTCTACTAGAAATAAATCCATACCTGCAGGTATGATGAATAAGCCTTTACGGACGCGTCGAGTGCTCACACTTACACACTGGGATTCGACTCCTGTAAGACCTCTGTGGCCTGAATCGAATTACACCAGCACTTTTCCGAATTCGAGTCCGGGGACTTGAGTTTGAGTAGATTGCATTGTTTTGCCCTAAGGCAGTTAACTAATCCCGACGCATCGGATGAATCAGGCACGTATATCAACAATCCCTATGACATCAAACAAAAATACTCGAAAATATACTCAACTGTGCACTCGAAAGACTTCATAAAGTCTCCACTCGAATCTACGATTTCATTGGACACTCAGGGGCTACTGACATGGGCATACCCTACAGGTACTCGAGTTTGGCATATACGGCCCAGATATGACAGGAGCCCATGGTGCTACTAGGGCCCAATCCAGGATTCGGGTGACCCACGGAGACTCCGACTGCTTGCGGCACAAGGCAATATCAAAGATAGAAAGTTTAAAGGGGAAACCCTAACTTGTAACTGACTCGACCTACTACTTGAGACCTAGCCTATCTATATAAAGGCTAGGAGGGGTGACAAGGAGGACAATCACAACCCTAGTTTCCACAACCATTGCCAGATTGCATCTGCACACCCCCTCTAACTTTTGACTCCCTCGATAATTCCAAGAGCAGACAAAGAAGGAGTAGGGACCTCTACGAGGCCTGAACCCAAGTAAACCTTGAATCCATGTGTGCTTGTTTGCTAGCCGATTGATGCCTCAAGCGCTCCCTCCTTCTCCAAAACCCAAGTCCATAATAATGGGCATTGATGAGTTTAATCCTCGTCAGTAGGTCTGGGAGGCGATGATTGCATATTGTGTTGTTTTCTCTCTTATGTGTCCCTCTTGGTCTACTGACATAAACGATAGATCGAGGTTTCGGGCCATCTCATTTATTTTTTCCTCAGGGATATTTTGTAACCGTGAAGTTCCTCTTCTTGGTGGCATGCCCCCAGTTACGCTTCCTGATCCTCGGGTAGAGCTTAGTTGCGCCCGTCTGAGGCTAGATTCGTCGGCTAGCCTTTTTTTTCGTCGAGTTGTCTCTGCATCCTGAGTAAATCCCTCTTCTTGTGGTGGAGTTCATACTAGTATGCCATGAGGTCCTCACGTGTTTCTTCCGCTGTCATTGGGACTGCTCCTGAAATTGCATCTCTTACCCTTTTCCATGTTTCCATTGATAACCGGAGAGTTAGTCGTTCACTGTCGCACGTTCCTTCTCTTCCTTGTGTGTCATGATTGTTGGGTGGGTCTCCTTCGCTTCTGCGGTTTCCTGCATTATCATCCGATAAAATATCATTGGGATCAAGTTGGAGTCGCGTGGTGTTGATGTTTCCCTGAGGATCACACACACTTGGTGGTGCATTATATATGAGTTCCTGGCATCATTGTCTGATTCGTGGGATACACTGTTAGCAAAATCCCGTGATTTCTGTTCTGGATAAATCTCAGCCATCCTAATTCCGAAGTCTATACTTTCACCTCTTTTCTTTGGCTCAAGTTTGCTGGACTTGAGCCACATGGTGGCGTTAACTGGGTATCTGACCCGAAGGAGAGGTCGTTGTATAGATCAACCAGATCCCCTGTATCTACGGAGTTTCTAATGTTTTCCTCGACATTTGTCGGATGAGGTGTGGCTTCTTTAGATGAGCCGATAGAAGTCTCAGGTACTGCCTTGGGTGCTGCTGTTGGGACTGATAGACCTGATAAGATTGGGGCCAATAGGGCAGATTCTTCGGGTTCCTCCATGCGAAAGTGGAAGCTCCCGATGATGAGATCGGATCTGCCATTGAAGTCGGCAAGAACCGATACAGGGATGGGCAGGCGTGGATCCGCTACCGTTGGGTTGTTGCTTGATGGAGAGGGGTCCGCTGAATCCATGACTCCAGCGTCCATATTTCCCACAGACGGTGCCAATTGACGAGGGGTAACCTCGGCAATGCCCATAGTATGGACTTAAGGTTTCGTGGAAAAGAGAACGCTGGGGATTTTATCGTTTGATTAGACAAACAAGGGAGTCGAAGTTGTCTGATTGCTTATGGTCAAATCGATTATAGATCGCTCAAGGCTTTTTTTGGTGCCTCTCCGTTGGCTCCTCCCAGCCTATATATAATAGGCTGGGTTCTGAGGCCATATACGGATAGGTTATAAGTTACAATTACAACTGTAATACAATATCGATTTCTATTTCCTTATTTAGCAAACTACACTTTCCATCGGATGCTTCCTAGGCCTTTTTCTTGGGCTTCGTGGGCTGTGAGCCATTATGTAACCGGGGTAATTAATCATAAGAACCCGAGTAGTCATATCCATGTCACATCAGGTACAATGTCATCATCTCCACCAGATTTCACAAGAGCATCAACCATCATTTTGAACCCATCTTTGAGAGTGGTGACTAACGCATCATCTTCATTTTTTTGGCGGGGAAAAAAGATTTTATTGATCATTCAAAGGTATACGATCAGCCACACAGCAGTACGTCCTTGTACCCTACCTGTCTTGGCAAGCTCATGGCTTGCCATGTTTACTTCTCTACTAATCTTGACTATACTGATCTCCCTCTCTCTAAGACACTCACGGATTACATTTATTCAAAAGGCATGCATTGAGAGGTTTGACGTGTTGTCACTAATCAGGTTCAGAGCTTCTGCACAGTCCGTCTCGACGGTGAACTTCTTGTTTGTCTAGTTTAGGCTCAGCTCAATCCCTTCCTCTATTGCCCTGAGTTCAGCTTCCAACGCATGAGTGCATTGTTGGATCTGTCTAGTTGCTGCAAAAATAACTGAGCCTTCATGATCGCGCATAATCATGCCCGCACCTGCATTGCCACCATCCGAGAAAGTGCCATCCACATTCAGCTTGGCTTCATCATTCGCCGGGGGTTTCCATCGTAGTCCAGGAACAGCACTAACGCATCATCTTTATTGTACACAATCTTAGCCTTCTTTTTTGGTGGTGCATTGGCCAAAGACTCACCTACATTTGGTGACGTTTGCACCACACTTTCATTTTCAAGATCAATAGAGAGGGAATCATTTATAGTGTCTCCCTACCTCATTTTTTGTTGTCCTCCACCACTATGTACCATACATGTTTCATCAATGATGCCTTGGAGTTATACGCCTTCTAGACTTATTTTGCACAAATAGATGTGAATACTTAACATCTCCGACTCCTGCAACACACACCGAGCATTGGTACTCGGCTTTTGACATGTGGATTAGCCAAATTTTCTCTACACGGCAACATACTACACACCGCTTTCCACAAACAAAATATTTTTTTGATACTTCGATTTCAAGAGTTTCGCGCAAACCATATTTTTGTTGATACTTCTACGCAACTCCTTCTTTCCGTGTTGATGCTCACTCAACATAATATGCTAGTGGCACCGAGGAAGTTCCCGATTTAGTAAAGCGCCATATACCACAAAATCTACAAACTTCTCATTAAATGAGGTTTATAGCATACGAAACACATCTAGTGGCGAACCGGTTTGAAAACCACTTTTGTTATCCTCGTGATCAAACCCCTTGAAACATTGTCTGGTCCCAAAATCTAACCTTCAGCTCATCTCCCATACGCCACAAACTCTTCTAAAAGTTGTACCCTCCTCATGATCAAACCCCTCGAAAGGATGTCTGGAATTGACGAGTCCTCCCAAAATTTAACCATCGATTCATCTTCTTTACGCCATCTACAACCTTCTCTAAATGTTGTACTCTCCTTGTGATCAAACCCCCTTGAAGTGTTGTCTGGAGTTCCTCCAAAAATTCAGCCTCCGATCCATCTCATGTACAACCTCTTCTAAAAGTTCTCACCCGTGTCGTTTATGGTACTTTGCTAAGTAAAAGAGTCACCCTTCTTCAATCGTGCTGCTGGAAGATCTTCGTCTGCGTAATACTTTGGCATGAGGATTGTTGCCATGTAAAGAAGCTGCTAGCCACTTATTGTTGATCGATGGCTACATCTTGTCCACTTTTCACAACTTTGGTATCTAAATATGTTCAACCAAGAATTAAATGAGATCTTCATATCCACCACAAAAAACACGAGGAAATCCCTTTCAAATAACGTGCATCACTGATAAGATCTCATTTCATCTATAAAAAAAACTCATTTTTTTCCTGGAGTAGTGTTGACCACGTTGTGCATCTAGAAATTTCGTTAGTTCATAACGGGAACGAGTCGTGTACAGATCCGCAACCCGGCAGGAGCTCGCGTGGTTTGGTGGCCGCTCACCCAACTGAAAGGCACCTGCCAACGCCGCTGCCTCCACAACTCCCACCAAAGCGCTCCAAACGTCCCCACCTCCCTAGAGCCGGTGCTGTAGACCCAGCCCTCCCTGACACCTCCGGCCCCGCAGCGCCAAACCGCGTCTCCCGCCCAAGACCGGGTCCATATCTACGCGCGGCACCGGCCCGGTTGCTTTCCCTTTCCCTTGGCGGAGACGACGCGGTGGTGCAGGTGCGACCTCCATTTTAGCAGGTGCGCCGGCCTTCGGTCTTTCCGTCGGATTCAAGCAAAGCACTCCCGGAGCACGCCGCCCTATACCCGCTTAAGCCTTCAGGTGCTCGGGACTCGGGAGGCGAATTGCGATCGGATTGGGCTTCGGATTCGTCGACCGGTCGAGGTGCGTGCCTCTTTCTTGGTTCTTGATCCTTCGTCTTTCCCCCCTTTTTTTCTGCTCCTTATTTTTAGCAAGTATACTGTGTCGTGCCTGTATGGTTTGGATTTTTACCCCTCACATAGTCAGGCACTTCTGATATGCTGTGGATTAACGGGGCAGAGCTCTGACCGGTTCAAGCAAATCTTCCTCGCTGGATAGTTAGCGTTGCTCTGTCAGCAGTCTGGCACCCTAATCTTCTTGCACTAGGCTGGCCGCGCAATACAAACTAAACTGGTTCAGTTCTTCGGAATCGAACTGATGAAATGACACTGGTTCCTGCGTCCTCCTCACTTACCATAAAAGTGATATTTAAGAAACACCCGGTCCTAAAATGGCATGTGATCGTCATGATAACTCTTTTTTTAGGGAGTGGGATCCACTGCTCACATTGTTTCCTCCTGATATTTGTATCCTTCCATGTCTCAAATACATTTCGGAAATGCAGATAAAGAAATGAGGTGCGTGCCAGCATTGTTATTCACACTGTCAATGTCTGTTTACAGAATGTCGAGCCTCGAAGAGCCACTTGGTCTTGGGGACCTGCCAAAGTTGAGTATTAATAGACTTGGAAGGTTCTGCCAAAGTGCTTGCAGATCAAGAGCTGATGAACACAATAATGGAAAGTAAGTTGTCAAACTGTCTTATTTTCAATACAGTAGAATTTTTTTTCCACTGTCTCCAGATGTGTGAGCAATCATCTAATACCACCACCAGTTATTTCATTTTTCCTCCTTTCGTCTTAAAAAGTTCTCCAGTGTAAAAGAGTTTCATCTCTTAAATATGTGATGCCCATGGAACATGCAACTTATGTTCATGTGGACTTACTTTCATTCAGTTACACGCCCAGAAACAATGGCAACAACCAGACGCTCTTTCATAGCACTTCTCATTCGTGGCATATGCAAGGAAATTATACCGATTCATCCTGCAATGGAGTGAATATGGAGTTTAGAGCTCTTCCACAGAAGGTAATTTATGTTGTAAAATTGCATAATGGATGCCTGCATTCAATTTATGTTTGCTATTTTATTTACGTCTCATTGCACCCCCTTAATAGAATCAGGGACGTAATTTGTATCATTTTACATGTGGCAATTGAACAAGTCTTAATTTTCCACTCTTTATTAACTCATAAGCAAATTCGTGCAAGTTTTGGCTGAAAATACAGAAGAACCATTAATGTACAGAGTCGTTTCCCCTTTGCTCAGTTGATGAATAACTGTTTTTCAGATCTCATGGGATCTCCCAAGGTTTGTGAAGATAGTTGAAGTTGGACCAAGAGATGGTCTGCAAAATGAGAAGAACGTTGTACCAACATCTGTAAAGATTGAGCTGATACACAAGTTGGTGGCTTCTGGTCTGTCGGTAGTTGAAGCCACAAGTTTTGTTTCCCCAAAATGGGTGCCGCAGGTAATGTCTGGTCTACCTAAACTAGATGAAGCTAGGTAACCTGCAACAGTAGACATCTTCGCATCCATCTAACAGTAGCTACTTTAAGATAATGTACATGGCATCTCTCATTATATTTTCAGACTATGCAAGAAGTATACTTAAAATTCCACCTGTCTTGTTCAAAGAATTAAGCATGACCATGCACATTTATATGAGTTTAATTGTTATGCCACATATTTATTTTGAGAGGCTGTCCCTTCAATTGTTTCTAATTTTACATCTGGAGTTGTGCTACCAAGCAAAAATTTAAAAGATAGTTACAGACCAAAGATATGCCAAAGCTAGTAATAATTTGTCAATTATCAAGACCTAACCTTTCTCACTCAATTTTGGAGTTGCAGCTAGCTGATGCAAAGGATGTCGTTGAAGGGATCCAGCAGACGCCAGATGTGCGGTTTCCTGTGTTGACTCCTAACCTCAGAGTATGCCCATTTGTTTTTTTACTTTTTGGTAGACTCTACGCCCAATACACTTCACATATTTTAAGCCGGGTCTGTAATTATAAATGATTCGTTTCCAGGGATTTGAGGCTGCTATTGCAGCTGGTGCAACGGAAGTGGCAGTTTTCGCATCTGCCTCTGAATCCTTCTCAAAGTCGAACCTTAACTGCACCATTGAGGCGAGCCTTGCTCGGTACCGTGATGTTACTTCTGCTGCCAAAAAACACGGAATACGTGTCCGCGGGTAGGCTGCCTAATCTTTTCAATTTCCCAGGCCTGAAATAAGTGTAAATGAAGAGCTTAATTACTGAAACTGTTCTAAAGCAATCTGTTCTGAAATCCTCCATCCTCTGTTTGTGTAGGTATGTTTCGTGTGTGGTGGGTTGCCCTGTCGAAGGCACGGTGCATCCATCAAAGGTAGCGTATGTTGCCAAGGAGCTTTATGACATGGGTTGCGCCGAGATTTCACTTGGTGACACGATTGGTGTTGCTACACCAGGTATGTTATCGCGCATTTGCTGTTTCAAGGATCTCATTTAATTCATAGTAAGGAGTACCACCAGTCCACCATACTTTTTAAAACTGTGTTATTTTTTTAGGCTCTGCTTATGTTTGTTAACCAGAACGAGTAAAACCAAAATATGATGATCAGACGCTGGTTGTTTGTTTCAGGTAGGGTAGTTCCTATGCTTGAGGCCGTCATGTCTGTCGTTCCAGTAGACAAGCTTGCTGTACACTACCATGATACATACGGCCAAGCTCTTGCCAACATTCTAGTATCTCTTGAGGTAAGCAATTGAGTACCAGATCCAAAGTCAGTTCATGGAGTCACCTAGCTGACGAGTGAACACAGCAACAGTCAGCAACGCTGCTCTGCTCTTCCTAACATTTTCCATGATATTGCTAGATGGGGATTAGCATAGTGGACTCGTCTGTGTCAGGCCTCGGAGGGTGCCCGTACGCGAAGGGCGCCACAGGCAATGTCGCAACAGAGGACGTCGTGTACATGCTCCACGGCCTGGGGATAGAGACTAACGTCGACCTCAGCAAGCTCATGGACGCTGGCAACTACATTTGCAAGCATCTGGACCGGCCTTCAGGCTCCAAGACCGCATCTGCTTTGTCCAAGCTAACCACCTGAGTGCCTAACCACATCATACGGGGAATTCAAAATGGGCATAATCGCTTGCCGTCTAGAATATGTATTTACGGCACACAAGCCATTTTGTCTGTATACCATCTCAGTTTACTCGGTTCAGGACAGGTCAAACTCAAGGAACCATCCATATGTACCAATTTGTATCTTACCTTCAGTTCTCAAGTGTCATTGAATAATCAGCCCTCTTCATGATAGAAATTTGTGACCGAAAGAAGTGTAGGAAAGTGGAAAAAATGACCAAAATAAAGGCATTGAATCATGAGTCAGGTCAGATTCTTTTCATAAGCGTGTTAGTTTCAGGAACCAACGGAGTAGAATACTGCAGCAGCAAACTTTAGATGTTAAGTTTCTCTCCGTTCCCATTTCCCAACGATTGCACATGTAGAAAAAAAATCCAGTACTCCAGTAGTAAAAGCATGCTGCCTGATTGTATAAAAGGACCGGGACTAGCTAATTTTTATATTGCATAGCTGAAAAACGTGCAATGCAACCATCGCCATAAATTTCAAGTATGCCATTTGTTGGCAGCATTTCATGTATAGATTTTACATGTATCCAAGAGAGCTGATTTAACTCATCACCATGGTTAATCCAGTGAGATCTTTGAGAGCAGTCAAGCATTGCTTCAAAAGTGCCTTTGCTTGCTCACTTTTTTCTGACTCGCAGAGTTGGATTAGTTCGCCCTCGAACATGGCATCTCTTCTCTCTGTCAGTGGGAAGTCTCTATACAATTTGATCAACTCAAGAAGGCACTCTGAAGCAGCAATGTGTACCTGCAAAGAGAAGACAAGTCATCAGGATCAAAGGTCTTTTCTGGATCATATATACCAATTGTGAAGTCAGACTGGATTTCCATAAACTGTTAGGTTACATAATACTGCAAATAGTCTTAGCTGCTGTTTGATGACCCGTAACAAGTAAATTAGAGAACAAACTTGGCCGTTTTAATCCTGTGGAGCTCCCTTAGTCCTCGCAATCAGTGCAAGGGACCAACCACTCTTCTCGCCATCGATCAAACCAAAAGCAAGCATAGTTTTATATCAAGAAGCAATACTGCTAAATTCTGTCCAATTCAATCTCATAATGTTCACACACTTTCATGATACCAGATAAACATACATATGGTTAGGCTACAGCATATTTTAAATCCAGTGTCAAGTTATTACTCAGCACCAGCAGGACAGCAAACTATCCTTTGCTAAATAAAGAAAGGAGATGTTGATTGGAGAAAACTAGCTCAGCACCCTAGCAAACTATATTTTAAATCCAGTGAGGATAGTATTTTCTGACTCCACAATTGCTGCAATATTACCAACATCCAAGCAATAATCGGAACTAATATAAAAACAAGTAAACATAACACATAATAAGTTGGAAGCACTAGGTATATAGTAGATTACCTGAGCAATCTTAACTAAGCGTATGGAGTCTACTACTTTTGACGCCACCGAATGAAACATCTGAGTTTAGATAACCAAAGTAAAAGAAATTAGTTAGAACAATGAGAAAAATGACCAAATATTTAATATATTACCAAACAACTATGTGACATACCTCCTGAACCAAATCATCTGTGCCTTGAGGCCACGTCATGCTACCATCAGATTTCAAAAATTTGTAGCACACTTCTTTGATACAGAAGAAGGATGATAATTTAACTGCTCATAAAATCCAGAGAAGTATCACAATGATAGTTTCCAAGTATCAATGAACTACTGCAAAACTATTGCTTAGATTATATCACAGATCCTGCATAAAAAAACATACCCTGCCAACTCTCTTCAGGTGAAAGAGAGTTCAATAAAACTTCTAACATATTCTTCTTATGGTGGATAATATCCTGTGGCAAAGCAATAGTGATGCTAGATGCAGCACAGTTGAGCACCTTGTCGAGAGAAACAGAGACACTTGCACTCTCATCTAGTTCTGCAGGAAAAGAGCAATATATAGGTCAGTATGAGCATACAAAGACATATGCATAAACAAAGCAAATGATCTCAAATAGTATTACCCTTTATGATATAAATTGGCATACCCTTTTTATATAACAAAAAATAATTAAGCATAGTTTTTAATTAGAAAGGGCCCAAAAAAAAACTGACCATCAGCAGCGGATGTAGTTAGTGAAGATGAAGCCCTTGTTTTAGAAATGACAGATTGATTAAACCTCACACAACATAGGGAAAACACTATTGAAGAACCCTGGATCTTTGAATGCCGTGATCACCTGAAAATGACAAAGAAAAAAAGCAAACGAAACTAAGTAAAGGGTACTAATTCTAAATTATATAAAATGCCAAAGTATCCTGTCTAATAATCTTAAACAAGAAACATGGTATTAAATTCCCATGCAGAAGATTCCTTAGAGATACCTGTCTATTGTAATAACTAATAAGTGACAAGGTTATCAACAATACCGTTATACCAATCTAGTTGCTCCCACAGGATATCTTGAGAAATGGATTTTCTTTACAATTCTTTTAAGAATTTTTCCAAGATTATCCTATTCAGTTAATACACTTGAAGGAAAAAACCTGAGGGATAGTTATAGCCTGCTTCAAGTTCACATCATAAGCCTTTTGAGTGTGTGGTTATGATTAGAACTGTGTAACAGACAAGGTTTCTTTCTTAAACATAAGGAACATCAGCCAATCACAACAAGTCTTTAGATTCGTACATAAATGGGACATGGAAAGAGAATTACTTGTTGTAAACACGAGAAGGCTGCTTCACGATACAATTTTGGCTTCCTACCGCATGCAGCACAAACAGCATTTAGAATAACATTGGGCATGTTGGAATCTTCTGCAGTTATAGCAACATGGCAGCATGAACACAGTGAAGCTAGTGCATCCAGAACAGCATCTTTTCCCTGCAAGGATGATAAGGAGATATATGATCATGTTGATATCTTTTAATAAAACAAAGGAAACTATGGCACGCACAACTTCAGTAACATGGAATGGATGTTTCCAAAAATCTCGCGCTCGCTGAATTTTGTTCATCCTTACCGCTCTCATTTGTAGAATCATTAGTGGATTGCAGGACAAAAGGATGTAGAGTGCATAATTTGCACATACGTGGCATAGTCACCCAAAACAATGTTTCTGTTAAAAATATATAAATAAAAGTATGAGTTACCTCCCAAAATCGACCCGGCAACTCTTTTAGAAGTGATTTGAGAATATTATGGTAGTGCGCAGAAAAGGGTTCTCCAAGGGCATCACATAGATTTTTTGTAGCCTTGGCTGACTGCAATTACCATGGTATGGTAAGTATACAAGCTACTGTCACCAATTTATTTTTATGAATAGCAAAATGGTGACAGAGACTGCACCTTTCTTTTACCAGCCCATGATGGCGAGGACATGCAATCGCACAAAAGAGATACAATTTCTGGTAAGTAAAGCTGAAGGGTTACTCTTTCACTACTAGGAATGTCCTCCCAAAGTTCTCCATATAAGGCACTGGTCTCTTTATCATCATCAAATCTGAAAGAAAGTTTGTTATTTGAGATCCAGCACGCAGACTACAGGGAACTGCTTTTGTAATTTAATGATACGGAACTTCAAACATCAGGAATAGCTCACATATTAGTTTCAGAACTCAAGATGAAGTTAAGACATGTCTTCCACATACCTTGAAGAAAAAATTACAGGGATAACCACTGCATTGTATCCACTAATAACGTCTGCTGCATTGCTCAAGTAGGATTTAATAAGAACTGCACCAGATAACTGAGAATTCTTTTCACCTAAATGCAGAGAAGCGGTATCTTCAATAAGTTTCTGAGCCTGAGATTGACTGGCATATTTTAAAACTGCAGCACAAGAAGACGCAAAGGCCCTTTTGGCCGCAGAACTCCTTTCCTCAAGAACGGCGGTGTACAGTAACTTCAGTAACATTTGTGTGTACGGCTTGATGTTAATCATGACCTTCTGTACCAGCAAGGTGATAAAGCTAGCAACACCAACCCTGAAACCAGACACGTGGGCAATGAAATTGTAAGATTAAAGTATGTGAAATGAAACGGTACATGTTATCATGAAAAACTACAAGGCTTATATTAGCACGGAAGCTAACCTTGTATTAAGACCAACAGCAGATCTAACCATTTGAGCCAGTCGAGGAATCAATAGCTCGAGAGAATTTGCGTCAACAACTTTGATACAGATATCAAGGGTTTCCCACATTGGAGAATCTTTAGCTACAGCTACACGCAAGCTGTCAAGCTTCTCGGTTTGGATGCCAGCACTTCCTGCATGCATCTTTGGTGGAAATACAGTAGTGAGTACAGAACAGAAATAACATGGTAGACAAATAAGTAATAAATCATCAAGAGTCCTATGGAAACCACCAAAAGTAGGATACCTCAACATAGTTTAACCTTTGGTCCTCCAGACTTGATAAACATTCGAGCATACAACTAACAAGTTCTGACAGATGTGGCCGCAAGGCGCTGCCAGCCCCCTACAATAAGAAGTCATAAGCTGAATATATTCTCTGTCTTTATTCCTTTCATTACAGAAACACACATAAAGCATGAGCACTAACAGTATGTTAAGGCAATGCATAGGCAAACCATAATAATGCTTGGGATGGAATTAACCAGCCATATCATACTGCAACCCTACTACGGTAATATTTTAGGAGAATAGTAGGGAAGGGACCTAATGAAATATAGTAAGATCAAACAAAATAATTTACTCGCAAACATATAATGCTCTACAGGAACCAAGACATGGTTCAAAAGTCTCTTCAGCCTAACAGAACTGGCACCTGAAGATAGCAAACTTCCAACAAGTAAAATACAGTAAGCAAATCAAAATAAAGAAGCAGGATATACTATCAAGACCAACCAGCTCATTCGTCAGAGCCTCAGCCAACTGTTGGGAAATCCTAAGCTTCAAGGCTTACACCATTTCATGTACTCCCCCCGACCCATATTAGTTGACTCAGATTTGTCTAGATACGGATGTATCTAGACACATTTTAGTGTTAGATACATCCGTATCTAGATAAATCCAAGTCAACTAATATGGGTCGGAGGGAGTAAGTCTTTTTTTCCCACCAGGTTTTGTTAGAGGGGACATATCAAACATGTACATATTCCTCCGTGTCCACAAACTTGGAGTTGCACTGCCATCTTGCTATAACAATGATAGAACTTTTGGCCTCCAAAGATGAAAGAAACTAGAATAGTTGTAGTTTATTTAAGTTTCTGTTTAGTGCAAATATATAAAGTTCACCCTGGAAACAATCAATAAGCGATGTTTTCTCACCAACACCGTCTTGAGAAGAAAATTCCATAATTATTGTAATCTATATCTCATATTCACTTGATATGCAAAGCTAAAATAGAGCTTACAAAAACTAACAGTGAACTCTAATAGCATTAGATGCTCCATCTAGCTGGTATAAATAAATGCAGTTAAACATTTTAACTTTCACTCTTGATAATACCTTAGCAAGCTTCATGACCAAACTTATAGAAGCTTTTTGAACGCTTGAAACTTTACTGAGTATGCCTTCAGAAAGCAAGTATGGAAGTACAATATTCATTGTTTCTTTTGCATCAGAAGCGTTAGTAAGTGACACATCACAGAGCCTAATTGTCAATGAGCTTACAGCTCGGCACAAACTGTCGCCAGCATTTCGCACAGTTTCTTTTATGTCATCCATTGCACGGAAGGTGGTTGTCCATATTTTTCTCAAATGCTTCGAAACCTTGAGAAGACAAAGGAAACAGTGAATGCAATTTCATTCTTAAAAGAAATCTAAAGGCAGTTCCATGCAGACATTTCGACATAGCTTGTGTAGCTTAGTGCACTAATTGAAAATTGAAATTTTTATTTCAAAATAATCACTTACCTGACTATATCTTCGACCTTGGATGATGTCTGCAAGTGCAAGACAAGAAGCTTCACGTGAGCGCCAAAGCCGTGATCCAGACTGAACTAACAAATCTTCTACTATGACATCATAATGCTCATCTATTGCTTTTTTGGGATCTGCAACAATTAACTTCCAGATGTGCCCCATTGAATCCTAAAAGGGCAATTGGAATTGTCAGCTAGGAGGAAAGCTTATTGCTTCTTGAGATAATATTCTAGGTCATAATAAGATAATCTATGAGTGCACATATCAGTAAGAAGATAAAAAAGAGTGCTAATAAATGATACCACAAAAGCAGAGCTAAAGATGCTTATAGCACTGTCATTATCCATTCCTTATATCTAAGTTTTGCTAACTGCAAGCATGGTGCAGCAACCATTATTGATTCTGTCACGACTGGCTGGTCAACCATACGGGCCCATCGATGGTATGGCCAAGCAACAGCATCTCGCACAATAGATAGGATTTTTTAACATGCAAGACTTCTTTAGCTAAGTGCCCTGCTGGAACAGGAAAGTGGTGGTGCCTACTATGATATGATTAAAACCTGGATGAGGGAAACAAAAAGGCTCAATTTTGATACTCCCTCCGACCCATATTAGTTGACTCGGATTTGTCTAGATTCGGATGTATCTAGACATGTTTTAGTACTAGATACATCCGAATCTAGATAAATCCAAGTCAACTAATATGGATCGGAGGGAGTAAAATAATCATGACTATTATTGGCAACACAATAGCACAGCCAAACTTGTAGTAGTCAAATTCTGATTTGTTCAGGGAAAATTTATGACATGCAAAAGGGCACCTAAGTTGTTTCTAGAGAAGTTAATTTCTCCTGGTACATGCTACTGAAACATCAAATTTCACCAAATGACACCACTGCATCAGGTGATACTGGCCAATACTCAAAAGAGTCTGGCAAACTCCCTAACCAACTTTTTTTTACGAGAAGCTCCCTAACCAACTTCTTTTACGAGAAGCTCCCTAACCAACTGATTGCTAAATAGTAATAAATGAGATAAAGAATCCAAGGCAAGTCATTCCAGCCAGATATGTAGGCATCTCATGTTTCACAGAAGCAAGGCTCCCCAATAGCTAAGGCGACTCATCCACATTGAGGTGCAAATATTCACATACTGAAACTAGCAATTTAATTTCACTGCAGCACCAAAAATTATGGCCAATATGGTAATGTGAATGTAATATTTTGTACCTGGATGTTCTTATCAGGATCATATTGGTATCGGACAAGCCTAGGAATTAAGGTGTGCAGATGGGGTTGAAGTGCCTCCCCAGCTTGTTTGGCTATCTTGGAAAATCCAAAAGCAGCACCCCTCTTGGAATTGAGAGCAGCCTGGTAGTTAGCCAGATCCATGAACTTGTATATCAAGTCAGGTTGTCCCATCTCATTGGCAAGACTACAGAGCTCCTTGTATGTGCTAAGCTTTCCTCCAGTAGGATTACTGCCAATGGTTCCTTCTTGAAAAACCTCTGAATCCTCCATCAGCTAATGCAATACATTAAGAAAGAATACCTTAGATAAAAAGAGATTTAGTGATCTCATACAAGGTAGAAGTTGAGAAAACATTATGCACCTTAACGGCCTTTTTCTTTTTTGCTGCGCCAGTCAGTGTATTCACAAGAGCATGAACCAGCTGCCCTTTCATAGAAGCATCACCAAGTTCGTACACAATACTCATGCCTTGGGATGCCAAATCTTGTGTAAGCTCATTAGAATCACCAATAAGGTGAGAAAAGGCTTCCTGTAAAATAAATTAACTCCAAATGTTCATACCATCGCGAAGATGCATAACTTGAAAAGAGTACCATAGCATGTGAGCTGACAAGTGGGTCATAGGACCACAGATATGTTTTCTAAAAGGACATTTATTTTTGGCATCAGTAAACCTTTGAGTTTTAGACTAGGTGGTTATCAGTACTACAAAGCTGAACTTTTCAGTCATAGAATGGTAGGATTGAAGTTTTAGTGTTGATCAGAAACCTGAATCTGTGGAAGAAGTTCCAGGATCTTTGGATGCCGACCACAGTACATTGTGAGTGAGACCAAACAGACTGTACCCGCACAGCGTTCTTCTTTTCTGCTGCTATAAATTAGTGTATCAAACAACTTGTTTATAATTTCTTCTTGAGCCATCGTATGTGCTTCTTCACAGCTGCTTCTTTTACCCAAGTTGCTTGAGCCAAGTAGGGGTGCATCACCAGTAAGAAAGTTTGTGGCTTGGGAAAGGGAAACAAAGTTTGTTTCTAGTATCACATCTGCGGTCACAGGAACTTCACCCCATATGAAAGAGAGAGCCTCGCCAGATGCAAAAAGCACATCTTCAACCTAAATAGATGGAATCCATAATATGAGCTTTTTCATAAATAGTATCAATAATTTTTTGAATATGTTACAATACTACCTTAGAACGAGCAAGACCAAAAATCAAGTCTAGTGCAATTTTTAGATGTGAAAAGGACAGCTCATTCCATGAAATATGTCCCAGTGATACCAAAATCTTTTGTATAGCTTTGGTATCATTTTCGGAAAGCAGCTTGGTTAATCTCTCATGCAGAACCGTCAAAACTGCAGCTGTATGACAAACAAAATTAGCTTAAGACAGATAACTAGCAAAGAGAGGTAGTGAACACTGAAATGTTTTACCTGCAGAGGAGTTCCTACTAATGCACGGCAATGCACAACGGAGCCCAATATGGCCAATAGATTCCATCGCTATGGATGCCAATGTTGAACCCTCGGACTCAACAACTTTTACAAGAATATCAACTACCTTGTCGACTAATTCTTCAGATATCTGTACATTTACTCGTCAAGTATAAGAGCAAATCAATAATTTCAAGGCTACATTCTTCAAAAAGTATTTGACAGTGAAAGGATTTATAAGCCATAAAAACTGTCCAACTATACAGCCAATACTTTAATCAAACTTTTAAAAATAAGAATCCTACATCATGATGACAAGTAGAAATGCAAGTGTCATAATTAGGGTACCCTTTACCCTACTTAGTTCAAAAAATGAACTAACTTTTTCAAAATGATGGTGTCATTGAAAAAGTTAGTTCATTTTGTTGAACTATATAGAGGGTAGAGAGTACCCTGATGTTGACCCATTTGCATCTCTGATGACAAGAACACTATGAGCGAACATGATTTATAGTGCCTTCTTCATCTCTTTCATACTACCTCTGTTTCAAATTATACAAAGTTTTGGTAGGCTATTTTAGCCTACCAAAACATCTTATAGTTTGGAACAGAGAAAGTAAATGGCAAGCGTATTTTTTTATTAAACATTTATGAGATGTACTATGGTTATTATTCTAATACCAAGATGTGCATCATTATGTGGTGCCTATTCGTGCCAAGCCACAGCAAAACAGACTGGTCCAAAAGAACCTTCGAGCATCTAAGGAGGAGAACTAGGTAACGGGTCATCAAAAAATACTCTTCTCGCCAGCAAGAACAATTCCTTTATCACTTCTCTAGCTGGCAAGGCTATCAAACTTAACCAATGGACTAGCTGCGCACACCCCTCCTTCCCGCTTCCCTATGGTTGTATAGACTAGCCATAATAACACGAGAAACCAGCATGGACATACTCTAATAGGTAAGCATAGCATAGATGATTCAAACGGGCCATAATTGAAATCGTATGGCTATCAAGTAACTACAAAATAATATTCTAGATGGAGTTTCACGGAAAGTGGTGAAAGAAACCATGCTAAGATTTCATGTGAAGTGCATGATTCAGCAAAGAAAATTAAATATGCAATAATCTACAAAAAAAGAGGCAGAGGAAAGCTCAGGGAGCTTACATAAGATTCCTTCAAACAACAGGCAGTTACATACCCAATCGCACATAATGATCCATGATAAATCTCAAATCTGGCACAACGAATCAAATATATAACATGAATGGTATGGCAACACAAGTAAAACATCAAAGGGTTGTACTTTTCTCTTGCATACCTTGGCGGATGATTTGGATCAAGTGTTGAAGTGAGTTCAGACAGAAGGTTCAATGCAGCCGAGCTTGAAAGTGCTGAAGAAGCAATGCCAAGCAGACGTGCCGCAGCTTCGCGAGCATCAGAATCAACGTGACTTAGTAAAGTTTTCAACCAATGTAAACGGTTGGCATACCGTGATGATACCAACTGTAAATTATCAAGGGAAAAGGTTAAAACATGTGAAGAAAGAATTAAGCTTGTTTTAACATAGTACAGAGAACAAAAACCTTTGGCTGACGGGAGGATATATCGACCAATGACTTCACTGCCAGTGCGTGCAGTTCACTAGACCCTTCGTATGACATGGCATGTTCTAGAACCACACACATTTTTGCTACTGGGGAATGAGATGGATCTTCTTGCGAAAGATCTTGACTATCACTTGCCTTAAAGCACTTCATCAGAAACTTGATCATTGCAAGAAATGTTTTTGGTGGGAAAAGCAGTTTTCCCTGCCTGTGGTCATTAGAGTGCAACAGCTGAGGCTCCTGGCTGTAGATATAATCTAGAATCTCAACAACATCAGGATAGTTGAAATCAATAGCTATTGCAGATGACTGTCTCTCATCATTTAACAGATTTAGACCAGTTAGAGCCATTTCCCTGGGTAAAGAAGAACCAAAAGTTGCACATTACGTGTATACAAACAACTGAAGAAATGCATCGATGTGTTAGCATCATAAAATAAAATAAAAAGACTGTTGTATTAGTTTACCAGCACCAAGTGCCATAGCAAGATTAGTAGAAGTCATTTCAGTAGGACAAAATCATGGATTTACTAATTTATAAAATGCACAACAATGATCAACATCCCCACTTCAAAACATTGGCAATACACTACTTCCTCTGTTCTTAAATATAAGACATTTTGGCAGTTCAGTTTGAGCTGCCAAAACAATAAAGTCTGCTTTGCATAATCCACAAAAATGTTGATACTAAATGGGAACTTCCCAGATACTACTCCCTCTGTTTTAGAAATGTATGACGCACATGTTTTCCAAGATTTTACTTTGACCAATAATTTGCAATATGTGTGTTACTCCCTCCGTTTCAATGAAACTGGAGGGTCCGGCCACTTTGGGTCTTTTGTACTGGAGTATGTGACACAAAAATTGACACTAGCGGAACATGCTTTCAATATATACATATCCAACAACATCAACTTTCTATCATATAATCTTTATACTGTTCATCCAATTGTTGGGCAAGAATCTTGGAAAGCTGTGCCTTATATTTCCAAACATAGGTGGTGCGATAGAAGAGAAGATCCAAAAAGTTCCACCAGCCTGTATAGGTAAGAAATTGAGTGTGCATGCAATAGACTCAAATTTTACAGATTGCATGAACCTGCTAAGTGCATAACTATAAGGAGCAGCTGAACTTGTATCTAGTATAACAGTGCAGAAATGCAACAAAACAGCAACAAAGCACCATGCTGGCATATTTTATATCTAGTATCTTTCATGACTAACCTTATATCCAGTTTTACATCTGAAGCATCAAGCATGCAAATGTACCGGCTTGGGCAGTGTCGCGTGTCGTATAACGTTGTTGCCCATCTTACAGCAGAAAATCGGACCTCAATTTGCTCCTTCAAGAAAATTTATGATAAAACATACCATCAGACAATTATGAATCCAAAAAAAACTAGGGCACCAGCATTCCTCAAATAAGGCCCTTAGAAATAGCAAGATACTGCAACCCAAAAACATTACTCTAATGCATAATAAAAGTGTGACTGGAAGCCCATGTTTGCTCTATAGCAAAGCAAAAATCAGGAGAAGAAATAGTCATCTATCTAATGGAACCAAACATTCCAATCACAACATCTGAGATTTCTTCCTTTCAAATTATTTGTGTCACGTATCTCCAGACCAGTCCAAGCAGAAAGGTGAAAGTGTAAGTATCTCCACTACAAAGGTCCCAGTTTGGCCTTCGTAGACTCCGACTAGGTTCTGGACTCTGGAGTACTTGAGAATCGGTAATTGGAACAATAACCTTACCACTTGAGAATTTTCGAGAAGAAGCGCCTCAAGATCCTTCAGTACTAACTTTGAAGCACCCTGATATCATGAGCAACAAAACAAGTTAAATACAGGTAATGAGTTAGATATACTCCCTCCGTTTCAAAATATAAGATGTTTTAGCTTTGTGAAAAGAGTGTATCTAGACTCCTTTTAGTGTGTAGGTTCACTCCAAACCTAAATGAACCTATACACTAAAAGAGGTTTAGATACACTCCTTTCACAAAACTAAAACATCTTATATTTTGAAACGGAGGGAGTAGCATCTTACAGTTGTAGCTCGTAAACTATAGCTTAAGTTGTAGATTTATTTTTTCAGTGAAATAGAACAGCAATCCAACAACACTAGACTGCAGATGGGTTAGGCCATATATCTTGTGAAATGTGTGGTCAATGATTTTTCAATGTATTGAACTTGGTGCACAGCTGAGCAACTCCAGTTTAATATTTTTGAGCGAAGCAAAAGGATAAAAGATTAAGAGTTGTTGTGTTGCCAAGATGCATGGTTTATTCTACATACTAGACTAGCATGTCCGGACATAGGTCATTACAAAGTTCTCATAGACTTTGTCGACGATAAGCTAGAACTTCAGGCATCGCATGTTGTTATTTGATTACTGAAGACAATAATTACGATCATCTCCACCGGCATCTTAAATAGGTCATGACAACACAATTTAGCATGCCCTCCACAATTACCTTATATGCTGTAGCAAGGGAAGTGGCAGCTTCCTGAATTGTCAGACGAAGTGATTGATCCTCCAGCCTCAAAGCAGTAAAGAGTCGTACAGCCATTTCAGTTTTGTTGCTGCAATGTTCACAAAGTAGTAGATCATTCCCCATAACAGAAATAAAAAAATGAGCCAAGAAACTAAAAGTGTACAACAAGGGCATGCCTGAATAAATTAGGCAAGCGAGAGGCGAGCAAACCAATGGCCTGATATGCGAATATTTTGACATCTCTACCGGTGGAATCTGGAGATGGAGGACATCAAGAAATCACTGACTATTTTCTCAAGTACAACATGTACTCCCCCTCCGTTTCAAAATATAAGATGTTTTAGCTTTGTGAAAGAAGTGCATCTGGACCCCTTTTATATGTAGGTTCGTGTAGAGTCGGAGTGGACCTACACACTAAAAGGGGTCTAGATACACTCCTTTCACAAAGCTAAAACATCTTATATTTTGAAACAGAGGGAGTACAAATTTTCATCAAAGGGATGTTGAATTCGAGCGATTTAAAGAAGCAGTGCAGAGATGAACCACATGCAGGTTTGAACAAGTAGAGTAAATAAGAAGCGCAAGAGACCTGCTTCTGTAGTAGATGAACCATCAAGGGACCGTAATATTCCACTGAGGATAACTGGACCGATTAACTTTAGTTGGTCCATTGCTGCCTAAATCAATAACAAAATTACAATAATATATACACCAGTCTGAAATCATATTAAAGAATGATAACAGAGCATGTGTGTGTGTGTTGGGGGAGGGGGGGGGGGATGAAGTCATTAATGATGCTAGAACATGATCTATATATGATTTAGAAAGTGGACATACATGTTTAAAAACCCAGACGGTGAACTCCATTCCTAACTGTTTCAATCTTGAAGTAGTTCCACTTCCTACAGGCATAGAGACACAGCAGAAACATAGTGAGTATGCCAACTACATATGGCAATGATGAAGTTGAATGTTGAGATGTTACGTTGCTGGAACTACAAGAGAAGTACTCCCTCCATCCTATAATATAAGATGTTATTACAACCAATATACTAATATAAGATGTTATTACAACCAATACATGAATATATCAGTTGTAATAACATCTTATATTGTGGGACAGAGGGAGTAGTTTATTCCTTTAACAATATAAATTGACGTGAATATAACATAATGAATTAATCATTGATGGAGGGCGAGAATCATTAATTAAAGGTCCATATAAACACTACGCAGACATATCAGAGAAATATGTGTTTCATCTCATGAAGAACAGATACTAGGTTGTGAGATATTGAGGCTTAATGCAATTGCTCTCAAAAGCAACTTAAGCATGAATATCGAATGGAAAAACGATGTTAGAAGTTAAATTGGGTTATTCAGCAGGACTTCATGCTCTTTATCCTGTCTTATCACACTCCCTCCGTTCCATAATTCCTAAAACCACGACAGGAATTATGGTGCAGAGGGAGTATCATTTATTTTTCTTATTGCCCTTACGTTCATGTTCCAATTTTCTCTCTGCATTTCTTAACTTTAGTGGAAACAGCTCTGATGCGATTCTATAATAATAATGAGATGCCCAAAGGGTTGTAAACACAACTTATCCATGACTATGTTAACAAAATTACCAGAAGGAAATGTTATAGTCCGAATGGCAAAGGTAAAGTTCAATGTCCTACTTTGTTCGTCTACTTCAATGCACTTAATTAATGATAGAAATATACAAGTAGGAAAATACCCTTTGTTACCAAGTACCAACATAGCTTATTAAATATGCAGTTAATTGGCAGTATGTCATAACTATGGGCAAGAAACAATGCATAAGAGTACAAAGATAGGGTACCATATATGCAGCCAAAGATGCATTGGAGTGTGTATGGAAATGCATTTGCTGCAGCAATAGATCGGCAGAATACACTCATTAGGCGAACACGCAATGAACTAGGTGCTGGGGCGACTTTCAGTTCTGCAGCTATATTTTCTGCACTCGCGGTACCTGTGATACCAGAGATCATTAGTTCTTACCATGAAACATGACTTGCCACAATATTCAGATTCAGATTGAGCAAAACAAGAAAGGATTGTGATGACAGAAAAGGAAAGAGAAGCATGCACACGTGAGTTTATGGATGTGTGCAACTAGGAAAGTTACAGGCCTGCTGGTGCAGGTCAATGTCAGTGGCAGGCGTTTGCCGTATGCAACTATGCAAGTATGGAGGAGGTAGCTAGATGGTCTGCATACTGAGAGTCCAAGAACAGACCAGGAAGGCATGAGAACATGCATCCAAACACAAATGACTTGTCGCCTATAGACGACAAGAACAGTAACATGTAAAAGAAAGAAACTACATGTTTTTTAGTTTCACCATTCTCCTCCTATGTAGCAAACTGAATTTCCAAACTGTAAGGCCTAGTTTGGCAACAAAGTTTTTCTAAAACTGAAGTATATCAATAGTTAAATACCATAGTATTTTAGTGCCTAGCAAAACAATACTTCTGTTTTTCTCTTTTCTCAGTTTTAGAAAAAAGAGGGTCTGACCTCTGTCTCAAATACTTAAAGAAAAACATTTGGAGAATACTTCAGTTTTAAAACCATATTATTTGTTGGATCCAAACACCTCAAAGTATTTAATACTTCAGTTTTTTCAGAAGCCAAAGTATTTCCTCAATACTTTTAAAATACTTTGATGCCAAACAGGGCCTAACACTTGGTCCACAAGAAAGTAGGCCAGTCAGATTCCAGACCAAAACAATGAAATAGCTTATGCCAACCCCACATAATATGTACTGTTAGTTGAAATGTAAAATACATAATTAGTAACCTATAGAGTACATAATGCATACCGTTGAATAGTGTAAACAACTTCTTGATAAGCTTGGGATCTTCTAAGTTCGCAGTTGAAGCTTTGCGCTTTAACAACTCATCTCCTCTCTTAGCAACTGACACTTGACTATATTGAAACAGTGATCAGCACAATTGTTGGTCATAACAAACTCTGCACATTGTAAATCGATTTCTGAAATGAAAGTACCTGTCTGAAGCACCAGTTAAATAAATAGGGTAGACAATCTCAGATGCCAGCTGCATAGCTTCAAGGACATTCAAGATACCTAGCTGAATAAGTAGAAGATAAATTCAACCACAAGAGGAAAGTGAAGGTAGTACACTCAACAGCTTAAAAGTGTCAATGCATGTACAGTCATGACTATACACACAGCCATAAAATATATAATACCCAATGGTAAGAATGCTCGACAGAAAAATCACATGTACTTTGGTACTACCTTTCTTGATGTAAGCATATCACCTTTCAGTGGTAGCTTTCCAGTAACACGATCTGCTTGGGCAACTGAAAGTCCTGCTGGGCATCCAACACTGAAGAATGATAACAGTAAGCCTCCCAAATTCAGTATAACGTATTATAATTTTACGTAATATTGTAAGTAGAATGTACCCTTGAGATGGTGTTTGATACAATATTGAATGAAAGCAAAAGTCAGCAAAAACTAAGCCATCATCAGATCCACTAATGGATCGATATTTCGATGCAACGGTATCATCCACCTTAGGTGTGTTGCATTCACCAATAGCCTGGTCAAAAAGAAAAGTAAAAGAACAAATCATGAAATTATAAATAGAATGTAAGTATGCCAAGGCAATAAAAGGGTGCTACAATCAAACACTTCCAAAATAATCTCTGTATTGGCTAAACATGCACATGGTGAATGGAATTACAGAGAAAAGGCAGGGCTCTTAAGAGAAGTACTTGTGTCATTAACTACAGTCCATGTCAAACCTAGATCATCATCTATTTTATTATTATTATTATTATTATTATTATTATTATTATTATTATTATTATTGTGAAATTTGCAGTGCAATACTACACTGCACATCGTCAAATCATATGTGTGCATTGGGGTTGACAACAATCCTCGGTACAACTAGAATTAGTTCAAGATGACCGACTTCTACATCAAATCCTGTTTTAGGAAAATATATATGCATGACATGACCAACCTTTGATACAAGTCTCAAGATAATTCCTTGATGCTGAGCTGGAACATTTGATATATTGATTAATAGATCAGGTGCAATGTTTCCCTTCTCCTGTTACAAAATGTTAAGTTGGTGTTGTTAACTTCACAGTAAAGGTAAAAAAGAGACTATGAAAATGGGGAGCTAACAAAGGGAAAGAGGATACCTCGCCTGGCAGGCGTTCAAATGCCATCTCAATATAAACAATGCAAAAGTTCCGAACAATTGACAATGAAGCAGATTCAGTATAGATCTTCCATAAATCCCGCATGGGCAATGAAATCTCGGGCCTGTGCTTCACCCGTTTGTTAATGTGGCTGAGAATCTCCATAACCTAGTCAAATCCAAAAGCAGTATTTGCATTGACATCAAATGTATGTTTGTTAACAAAACCTGCCCAAAAGAACAAACATAGCAGTATTACAGTAAACCATTCTACCAGAAAGGGGGCATGTGTATTGCAAAGTAACAGGGCAGCACTTGAACAGTTGCAGCCCACTATTAAAAAGTGCACGCATGATACTGCCAGTGTTTCACAAATTCAAAGAGACAATGCGGAACAACCGCAGCTAATTTTGTTTTCCTATAATCATGTAAGGGGCTCAGAGAGTCAGAGTATCAGGGAACTTCTACAGAGTGCAAATTGCTATAAGAATAAACTTGCAAGTGAGCAGAATCCCTTCGGTTTTAAGTAAAGGGGGCTCGAATTCCGTGACGCACGGGCCAATCGGAGCACGAATCCCCTCTTATATGTAGCAAATATATCACCGCCCACCAACTAAACCAGCTGAAGCGGAACTAACTGAGCGCAGCAGACACCTACGGCCCCTTCTGAATCGAATCAGGGGACGGCGGAGGAGTGATGATGCTTACGAGCTTGCGGACGGACGGGGATGGGGAGGCGAACGAGGTGATGGCGTAGGGGAGCACGCGGGCGAGCAGCGGCGCGAGGCGGGCGTCCTCGGCGAGGGCCAGCCGCGTGAGCATCCGGTCCAGGGCGTCCACCCTCTCTGCGTCAGTCGGGGCCGGCGGGGCAGCGGCCGGCGACGACGGCTCCGCCATCTCGTTCGGCTGGGTGCTGTGTGTTGGACTCGCGCGGTCGCCGCTGGTGTGGCGCTTGCCTTCAGGCGCAAGAAGGGAGGAGGAGTGAGGGTCGAGTCGAGTCGGGTCTGGCCGTCTGGGTCTAAACCGTTTTAAAGGAGAGAGGCGGAGGGAACCGGAAGTCTTCTTTTCTTTCTTGCGAATTGAGGAAGCCGGAAGTCTGAACTCAGAACCAGCGCACCTTAGATGGTGGCACAGAAGTAGGGTGGCGAGCGGCGTCCGTATAACGATCCGCGAAACAAAATATAGTTAAAAATATATTTTAAAAGTTAGTAAATTTAAAAAAAGATTAGTGAAAAAGTTGTGTCGGGACCCGTCTCGCTTGACACCTTACAGAGAAGGCCCTAGCTTATATTCAGACGATCGTTACACACCTCATAAAGCATCAACTAGTCATAGGCGTGAGACCAAATCGTCAGTGCTCAAGTGGTCTCCGCTGCCGACTGGAATGGTGCTGGTTAATGTGGATGCGGCGATATTTTCTGTTTCCCGGAGGATGGGGTGGGCGTCGTGATTAGGGACCACAATGGTATGTGTTTGACTGCTTGCAGCGAGTACTATGAGAAGGTCACGTCGCCGGAGATTGCTGAAGCTATGGCTTTGAGACGTGCGATCACCCTCGCCAAGGATGAAGGCTTCACCAGGATCATCATCAATTCAGGCTGCTTATCCGTGGTGAATCGTGTGATGCCATGAAAGAGGATTGATCTCTCCGTGGCCCTGTTATTCATGACATTAGGAAGATGGTGGCATACTTTATTTCTTGTTCCATCAAGCATGTTTTCCGTGGTTTGAATGTTGCTGCTCATACCGTAGCTAAGTTGAGTGAATCCTTAAGCTGTGTGGCATGGCGAGGTGTTTCTCCAGATTGTATCTGTGAGATTTTGTAATAACATTATGATTACGTGATCAATAAAGCTCAACGTTCTCTTAAAAAAACCAGCGCACCGCCCTTATGTGCGTGGTGCCGTGGTTGCCCTTAGCTTGTGAGCGCCTCGCCAAAACAAACGTCACCATGGAGGTTTCCAAGTGTGTGACGATATCCCGTACATGTATTTTTTTTTCTCTGATCAGGTGACACGTATAAATGAATCCTAAATAAAACAAAAGATAAGAGTAGAAAATCATAGTAACATAGTTCTCGCTCGAATGAGATCAATCAACTCCTTACTCGGTCCACGGTTGGCAGCTATCTAAGATTTTTAGACTGGCCCTACCTACCAACACTAATCTTTTCTGCACTTTGTCCTCACTTATGCGCACTCGAAAACTGAAGACAATACTAGTTGATTGTGTTGAGATTGATATTGCGTATTGCATGACTACATTGTGATTCCTTGG
Organism: Avena sativa; assembly: GCA_916181665.1. NCBI lineage: Eukaryota > Viridiplantae > Streptophyta > Magnoliopsida > Poales > Poaceae > Avena > Avena sativa. The sequence goes on along the minus strand of OV702290.1, from coordinate 358,960,673 downwards.
GCTATTTATATAATACTAGAAAACTTAGTAGAGATAGAATCCTAAACTACTAAATATAGCAACCATTGATCTACTCTAATACAAAAGCGTGGTATACTCTAACACCTTCCGCAGTCGGGTCGATAGTGACGCAAACAGCAAGAGCGTCATGGACGGTCCGACTAGAGCATAATCTGAAGGCGCCGACTGGAGAAGATGTCGGTGGATGGTAGCCCTTGATAACGATGTCAATTTAGCCGAGAGTGAGGGAGTCGTAGTCGTGGTTGATGGTGTTGTTGGAGAGTTGGTGATTTAGTCTCCATTGATGAAGCCGTTGAGGTTGATGTAGTTGTGGTCGGTATCATTGTTGGGGATATACTTTCTGGGTATACCAACTATGACTCGCTGACCAGGGTGGCCCACTTCGAGTTAGAGCTTTGCTCCACGAGCGGCCCAGTCAGGGAGAGAAGATGGAGGTTCATCCGGCTATGGCAAGTTCTAGAAGACTTACTGACATAGGCATGTTTAGTTACTTGTAGTCCAAGATGTACTCTGTAAACGACTCTTAGTCGTAGCCGGATAGGTCTCTCCTGTAAATTCTAGGCCGGATATCTATATAAGCCGTTCTAGGGACCAGCCTTTAGGGCAACCCAATATTCTACAACCTCAACTCGCACAGGTGAAACCCTGGTAAACCCATATTCCGGCTCTACCGTATTACTGGATTGACAGCAGGAGTAGGATCCGTCCAAAGCCGGCGGATTCGAACCTGCGTAAAGCTTGTGTGCTCACCGTCCCGGAATACCGTCGCCTCACACCTCCTTTCTCCACACGCCTCGGGGACCCCCTCTCGGTGTACATGTCTTCAATCCGACGACAGTTGGCCCACCGTGGGGCAGGTGAGTTTCGGATTTTTGTTCCGGGCGGAGTCTGCGCGAATCGACCATCTCCGTTGGTTGGATCCTCTACGCTAGCGGCGTCCCTCTTGTCCTCCTCGACGAGACTTGGATTCCGACTAGGGATCCTGTGACCACCTACACCATCATGTCTTTTGGCGAGATCGACGTTTACCTCGGTTTCGCTGAGCCTGCCCAACTCACCCCAGCGGTGATGATAGAGGCGGAAGAACTTTCTGGATCCACTTTGTCGGTGGAAGCGACAGAGTTCCGGGTCTCGGAAAACCCTAATCCCACCCAGCCCGCACCTGAAGTAGAGATAGTGGAGAAGATCGGATCTGAAGAAGATATCCCCGTGGAGGCTAAACCTGAAGCGGATATCCCCAAGGAGGTCGAAACTCAGGAGGCTCTCCCCAAAGAGGTCCAAGTTCAGGAAGACCAAAGCAGCTACAACACTGGATCTGGCTCTGCCGATGCTAGAGCGGGACGACCGTTTTTGAGGCACATGTTGAGGCGTATGATGCTACATGACACCAACATGGAAGAGATCCTTGAGACCATCAAGTGTTTTGAAGAAGCAAACAAAGAAATCCGCAACTACCTTAGGATGCACGCATCGCACTTTGTTGGGTACGTCAGATCTGGATCCGGCTCTGTCGATGTTGGAGACGACAACGACTCGGTGCTGGAGGTAATCAGAACAAACGTCGACTTACCGGCATCCTCGGATGACTCCATGATGTCGGCAGATTTTCGAAAGTTCTCCGTGGAATATGAAGAGGAATTCAACTCCAAGATCGTGGAAGAAGAAGCCATGGATCAAAGCCCGCACATCAGCACGGAGGAGGGATCCATAGAAAACTCTCCCGAACCATAAGATGACATGGATCTCGGAGATAATCCCGACGTCCAGATGTCTGAGAGCACTAGTAAAAGCCTAACTCTAGGACTCAGACCCAAATCTGTCTTTGCTACCGGTACAACCAAGAAGGCAAAGAAGCAGAAGAAAACTCTGGTTAAAGACCTCCCAACTGATGAGGTAATAGCCGAAGAATACGAAGAGGACTCAGATGGAGCTATGATCCCAGATGAGCCTAAAGATTCTCCATTCGACGGACACATGGTCACCCCTGGTTCCCATAAGCTCCTTGGAGAAGCCATTACTACCCCTATCCCGATGGCTGCAGGAATCACACCTGCGGAGTTCGAAGACAGGGCCCAAGCCCTAGAAGCGCACCATCAAGCACTCCTCGAGGAAAAATGTAACACCCCAGCATTAGAGCTTAGAAATAAGCTGAACATAGGTGTGTGCATTGCATTCATGCATAGAAAATCCGGATAATTTTCGCGCTTTTAAATAAAACTTGTCAAAGTGATTGAAGCTTCTCTTAACTTGGTGGAACTGAAGTAGATCATCAAGTTGAATGCGATAAGTTTCAATATGACCTTTGCTAAAACCTTATTTTGGGTAATATAATTTGATCTAAGGGTAGATCAAATATAATAAAAACTAAGTCACAACACACTACTTAATAAGGAGTAGATCTTTTAGAGATCATTACATGATATTCCATATAATAACTCAAGGATGAATACTTAATATTCCAAAGCTGATATCAAGGTATTATCTACCATAAACCCTGAATCCCAAGTCAAGTATATAACTTAAGTAAAAGAAACTCATAAATAAATCTTGAAACACTTGCTTGCCATAGTTATTCCTACCATGAGTATCATGGTAGTTCTTAAATATTAACTCTTACCACAAGAAGAGAGAAAATGGAAGTCAAGCCAAGACCATTCACCATATATCTTTGTTGTCATTTTAACAGATGACAATCCTATTTAACCAAGTCCTAGTGTCTACTGATCATCAATGTGTGTGCTCAATTCTTGACCTAGCACTTATTGAATTATAGCCTTTGACCTATTATATTGACCTTCCAAAGACCTTAAGTAAATTAATCAGAAGGAGGAACTAGTTATGGTGAAGCATGCCATCATCAATGTAATGAGATCCTTAGTGGTGATCAAACCATTTGATATTGGAGGAGTTAACTCACTCATGAGTTAACTAGAAGAAGTACCTAAACCCAAGAGTTTAGATAGTAATTATGAAGCTATGAGAAAGCTAGTAGTAGTAGTACATTAAGTAATAATCTTGTTAATCCAAGTGGGTATAAACTTCAAGTAAGTTTCCTTAGAAATATAAGCCTTATAGAAAGACTAGTACAAGTTTACTACTTAGTGGATAATAGATCTTGATCAGACAATTAGAAGCCTAAGCTTAGTTTGATCAAATGAGGGTGGTCATTATTCTCAAGTCACTTGAGAATAGATGACTAGGTGTTGAAGAAGAGTTGTGAGTATACCAAATTAGGTACAGCCCTAGTAAGATGAATCATCTAGTTTGATTATGAGTAGTCAAGCTAGAGTATAGTGAAGTATATAATATAAGTTGTAGGAGTAGTTGGAAGTAGTTACAAGATGAGTTTAAGGAAGTTAATAGATGGAGTTAGTAGTAGCTACATTGATAGGTGCATCAATGGTAGTTAATTAAGAGGAGTTATATACTAGGAGTAAGAATGGAGTAATGTTGAAGTGGCATGACCATGTCATCATATGATGATAGATATGGTAGAGCCAGATACCTAGTTTATTTAGGAAGAAGAGATCCTAGTGAAGCGGAGGAGAGATTTAAATAGAGTATATTTAGGAAAGGAATTCCTTATCTAAAGATAACCTTTGTGAGGTATTAAGGTAAGGATTCTTTAGAAGCCTTAACCAAGATCATATCAAACCATGACAGAACCATGTCTGCCTCTTTGTTTAAAACCCTAGAATAAAGAAGGTAGTTAAACCAATTCCTATTTTTAGGCAACCAATGGATGGTATCTCTTAGCCAAATGAAATGTCTAAGAGATAAGTAGAATACCAGTTGAGAGTGTGTTGATGGAAGCCTTATCCACCTGATTGTCTTAAACCCTAATAAGAACCTAGTCTCATAGAACCATCAAGATCACATTAGGAAAGTAATCTTTGTAGCTCACTCTAAGTTGAGATATCACCTTGGTCACCAAACATGATAGTAATATGTCTTAGCCTTAATAATTATCCATATCTTTAATTGAATATGAGTGATTAAATCCTCTCAAAACCCATATACCTATATTTGATTAAACCTTGGCATTTCTCCACCAATGATTATTATTGATTCATCATTACCTAACCAAAAGTGTTCTGTGGTAATTCTAAACTCTGCAAATCAAGTAGAATTGGATTTGGTAAAATCACCAAATAGGGAGAACCATGAAAATTAAATCACCCTATCATGAACCACAAGGATTAAAATCTTATAGTGTATATATATCCTTTATGAAGATAAGTAGGAACAAGATTCTATATACATCAATAAACATCTCAAACCAGTACCATTAAGATTATAAAGTGAAAATAGAATTATTTCTATGAAAACTTATTATAAGAACCCAATTCCTAAAACCCTAATCCTTATTAATATTTCTTAATGAAAAGGACTTTTCATATAATTATGAATATATTTTAATGCACAATAAGAAATTAGGAGAAGAGAGTCATACTTACTTTATACAATACTATTCTTGACCTATAAATTTTCTGGATTTTTTCCTGAAGAAATTCAAATTTAAAAAGGTTTTGTAAAAGAAGAGAAAACAAAACATGTAATTGAAAAAGAAAAAGGATAGAAGCAGCGCAGTAGCTCGGCCCACAACCCAGGTCGTCTCAGCTCTAGCTGTCACTCACGTGCAACCCTAGGAACAAACCGCTCGCTCTGCATCGGCCCAGTACTGGCCCAACATGAGTACCGTTTCGTCCAATCTATCTCCGTCGTCCACCTCACGCAGCAGCCGAAACAGCTCGTTGTCGCCAGTGCCGCCGCTCGCCGGCGTGGAGATCTGTGCCACCGTCGCTTGGAGGGGATAAGGAGGCCACACTAATGCCCTTGCTCATCCTCATCCACTCTCTCTTGCACTCGCTCCCTCTCTTATCCTTTCCACCGAAGGAACCCCAAACCCTAGCTCGCCGGAGCTCTGAGAAGCCGCCATTTCCGACCTCCTCTCGCACATCCGAAGCCACCGTCGAAACCGCTCTGCTGTCTTGGTTCATCTTGCAGAAGGAATCGGCTGCGTGCAACCGTAATTGAGTACAACGTCATCGTCTTCATTAGCTCCGACGGGATTCGCCGCCATCCATACCATCGCCTCCGGTCACGTACGCCTCTTCTGATGACGCGAGCGTCATCAGGGTGAGTGTCTCGACCCTCTGGTCCTCTCCACCCTCTACGTCTTCCTCTCGATTGATCCCACCATGGTCACCCGACACCGACGCTGTTGGTCGCCGTCGATAACACTTTTCCGATGACCGAATCGCAGCCGTGCAAGCATAGTCAAACTCGTCGTCATCCCCTCTTTCCAAAGCACCGCTCCACAGCCACGCACGTGCTCGCATAGCCATCGCCGTCGACCATCTGGTGGTGGCCGGCGAGGTGACGTCATGCTGACATCACGCTCACGCCACTCCACGCCCAGTCAGCTAATTTGACTAGTCTTCGCCCACGTGGCTACCGACGTGGCCAAAGGCCCACGGGTTAGTGTGTGTGGCTATAGTAGGTGTAACATCCCAAAACTCTAATACAAGTGATCAAGTTCCAAATCATCAAATTTAGAGTTAATAAAAAACTTTTCCATTTGAAAATCATTAAGCATTCATATGGGTATGCATTTAAATTAGGAGTTGTTTTGAATTGCCATGTTTGACTGATCCAGTGTTTGTAAAATGATTCTAAGGTGAATTAAACATCATCTAGATCATTACCAAACAAATCCCAAAGAAAAACAAATCAAAATGAATAAAAGAAGCAAATGGTCATTTGTGCCATTTTAATCACCATGCCTACTTTGGCTATTCGTAGAACTCAAATCTTAATAGAAACAAATGTGGATCTTTGCACTCCTTGCTAGTACAAGTAGTGATGTACCAAGGCCCACTTTGTTTCACCCCAAAAACTTTCAAACGCTGAATTTAAATGACAATTGAAATTTGAATGTAGTTCATATATATAGATCACACTTATTCAAAAACCACTCAAATGAACTCCACTTTTAAAACCCAAGCATACCTAGAAGCTCAAGCATAAGATACAACACTCCACCAAAAATCAGCCCAAAATTCAAATATTTTGTTCATGCGGCCATTATGTCGAACACCTGGCAGACATAATCAAATTAGCCTAACTATTACTGTTTTTCATCAAATCTTGTCGAGCCATTTGGTGTGTATTAATCATCCTTGTCCCCCCTAAGTCCAACAAACACCCCACCAGCCTACCCCTAAGCCGCAACAGAAGTGGAGCGCCGCCACTTTGTGGTCACCGCCAGCCGGAAGAGGGTAATAATCCAGGGACCACGCCGCGCCATTCCAGCATGCCCTCTAGCTCCGCCCAACCCTACCGCACCTCCCTGCCAAGCCCAGCCAGGCCCTGGACCATACCCCAGCACCGCCGCCCATTCTCTCTGCGAGCCAGCCAGAGCGCCCCAGAGCGCGATCGCCGCCAGCACGCAGCAGACCGCGCCTGGATGCCATACTATGCACGCCGCTCTACCTCGACCCCAGCACCCTGCCAGACACGGCCGTGCACCACCGCGCGACCCACAGTCGCCGAGCGCCACGTCGAGCACCGCCTCTGTCTCCCAGAGCGCGCGACGCTCCCGACCACCATCCACCGCCCCTAGTCGCGCCATTAAGCCATAGAGCACCGCCAGGAGGCAAGCCACCGTCCACCTACGCCGCCCATGCCGATAGCGCCCTGTATCATCGTCACCGACGAGCTCGCCGTCACCCTCTCGGTCCCCTCATCGAGCCTATATAAGGAGCCCTCCCCAGCACCATTTCTTCACACCACTCAACTCCCCTCTCACCACTGATCCCTCCCCACCTCTCGCCGGAGCTGCTCGAGCCATAGTTCGCCAGAATTGCACTAGAGGAGCCCGCTGCAGAGGAGGAGATGCTGTCGTCGATTCCGTCCACCACAGCCCCTGCCGTGACCTCGCATGAGTCCGCCGTCACTGTCTAGTTCGTTTGCCCGCCTCGCCGCAGTAGCTAGAGACCTGGTATGTCCCCAGTAGACCCCACCATCCGTTTAGGGTTTGGTCTCGCCGACGACGAGTCCGTCGTCGACGACGACTATGGACCGTTGATCTAGGTTCTAATCGTATGGCCCAGATCGTTAGATACCGTTTCGGGTTTTAAGTCTCGCTGACAGGCGGGACCCCCTTGTCAGTTGCCCTCTGCGTCACGGAGCTCCACTGGGCCGGCCCATTAGTGTTCCCGCGTGACCCATTTAATTCAAATTTTGATTTATCTATTTTAGCTGAAACTCAGTTCTGTCCCTTAGTTTAAAAATCAATTCAGGAAGATTTACTGAACCAAATTGAGTGATTTCAATTTTGTTGGAAAGTCTTTGAAAAGATCTATCCAAGCCCGTTGGATTTAATTCATTTAGAGTTAGAGATCTCTCCTAGTAAAAATAACAAGACAGAAGCATTTGCACATTCAAACATTTTTATAAAATCAACCATAATAGCTTTTGAGTTGATTCTAACTCTCAAAAATCACATTTAACCATACCTATCTGAATATGTAATAATATTAAGATTTACATGCAGTGACTTTGGACTAGTACCAAAATAATGCTATATAGGCATTTCTAGTCACTTTAAATCATTAAATATTAAACTTAAACTTAATTAAATATGGTCCAACCTTTAAATCACATTCCCATATGTTAGAATATGTGGTGATGACATGTGTCCACATGATCCTATATTTTAAGTGGAGAATATTAACTCTTAGTTAGTTTCAATGAGTAGAAATTACTTTTCTCAAATAAAAGAATGAAGCTAGTTAATTAAACCTTGTGATGCTTGTGATGATAATAGATCATCAAATGTGTGCCTTAGAGTGCTAAGTAGACTAGTTAAGTATTGTTTGGTGATTGTGTACTCCGTATGTATTTATAGACGATAATACTGACCAAGCTTTCGAGGAGGAGGAATTCTACCAAGAGGAGGAGGAAGAAAACTTCAACCACCGCACCAACCAAGGAAAGCTAGCACTATACAAGTTAACCCTTGCAAGTTTTACTTGCAAGCCTAACACTTCAAGTAAACTGAGCAAGCTATTGTTAGCAAGCTAGAATTAAGTTAGATAACCTAAGCAAGATGCACTAGGCATGCTTTGGTTATACCACTTTGAATATTACCTACCCCAAGTTTTACTTTCAAGCTTTTTACTTTCTTTACTTTACCAAAGTCCCTTACTTGTTGAAGGTAGCATAAAAAGTATAAAACTTGACCTATCTAGATAACCTTAGATGTCATTCTATGGCATGAGATTGATCTTAGCATCCCACCTTAGTGAACACTCATAACTTAGTAGCTTAGAGCTAGATCAAAACTTGAATCACTTTTGATGGGAACACTTGGTGAAAATGAATTGTGAAAACCTTGGAATGATGAGTCATTCTATTGAGATGTTTTGACATGTGTTGATAAACACAAATGGTTTATGATGAAGGCATGAGCCTTAGCCCTTTTAAAAAACTAATGGTTGGATTCGGATGCGATATCATTCCAATGTTACCGTACAACCACAATACCTGAATTGGGTAAGGCTTAGCCGGAAGTTTATATGCATTAGTATTAGTTCCCTCGCGGGAGAGGTTTGAGCTGAGGCTAGCTCTCAATGTTGTCCAGCTATGTAGTGCCCAAGATGACAGATGGTCATGGTTGGGAGGCCATGCTCATAGGAGAGGTGCTTATGCTAGGGTGTGGAAAGGAAAGGTTATGTTTGATTATCTGCATACTAAGTATGATGATTCAGGGTTATCCCTAACAGATGTATCGAATCTTGTGGTGAAAGTGTACCACCTCTGCAGAGTGTCAAACTATTTGAATAGCCGCGTCCGTGGTTATGGACAGTTGGAGTGGCCATACTGTTTTGTTGTCAGATATTTTCAAAATGACTTATGAAATAAATGATGAATCTTGACTTGACCACAACAGGGTTGTGACTATGACACTAGCTTCCCAATTTAAGTGATGATAGAACTTTGTTTTATCTTTCTTTGTTTCTGAACTCTGCTTAGGTTTCAAACTTAACTTTACAAATAAACCTAGAGTTAGCCTTTCCTGCTAGAACTATCTTACTTGTTAGTGGTAGTTTGCGAGTACTTAAAGAGTACTCATGGCTTTTGTCCCTGGCTATTCTCATGGCCAGACTATGAAGGCGACTACCAAGATGAAGGACAGCAGGCCGGCTATGATAACTAGGACTATCTTCCATCGTCAGCATTGCCTGTGCCCCTAAAGATGGACCCCACCGCTATGCTTATTATTTATTCCGCTGCTTGTTGTATTAAGACTAGATCATGAGATCCTTTATTCGTGTAAGACCTTATTATGGTTTGTAATGGATGATGTACTATGATATCCATTCTGTTATGTCTCGCAAAAATGGCAATCCTGGGATTGCGATGTATGACATAACATGCATCTGGGATTAAAAATCCGGGTGTTGACAGTAGGTCTCGGTATAAAAGGGTATTGTCTATTTAGTAAATAAGTAAATCGATATAAATTCATATATATATATTTTCTAGAAATTTAAGAAAAAAGATTAAATCTTAGAAATTCAATATCTTTTGTTTCATAATTCAGAAAAATATGTTTAATATATGAAAATTCTCAGAAAAATAAAATCTATAATTTAAATTTATTAACAAACATTATTGTGTAATTATTTAAAGAATTATTATTTAATAAAGATTTAATAAGTAATAATATTTTGAAAATTCATATTTTAATATTGGTAAATGAGAAAAATATAAATAATATACCAAAAAATTTAGAAAAATAAAATATACATTTACAAATTTGTTTCATTTATTTTTGTGTCACTTAAATAAGTATTTATTATTTATTTAGTTTTTATATAGTAATAAAACTTATAAAAATCATATCTTATTATTTAAAAATCACAAAAATACCTATAATATACCAAAATAATCACAAAAATAAAATCTACACCTTAAAATATCATATTTCATAATTGAAGTGAAATAAAAGGTAAAGGTATAATAAATCTTGTTTAAACCCTTTTCTTTTATTTTAATTCCTTCAAAAAATATAAATCTTTATTATTGTCTTTACCATTATTTGTTTAAAGTCTAAAAGTGTTATAACAAGTGAAAGTTATGCTTAAATGAAGTTAAGAAAGGTTTAACCATTTTAAGTTGTACTTACTAAACTACTATTTAGAATTAAGTAAACCTTACTCTCCAAAAATATTTTATCAATTATAAAATCATAAAGATTTGAGTACTAATTCTTTTACCAGTTTAGGAATCCACCTAAATAATTAAACTAAGTTTTTAAGTAATTTTAACAATACTCTATCTATGCTTATAAAATATAAGCATTAGTAAGAAAGTAATTCTACTCACTTATAACTTTATAAAACACCACCTCATTCAAGTAATAATACTTAAATTCTAACTTTGTGGAATGGTAAGAAGTCAACCATCTACAATGTGGTGCCTTGTTCAAAACATGTACATCTCCACCACTTATGCTATGATTGTTTAATGTAGTAAATGTTTTCTTCTTTAATAATCTTAGCTAATAAGAAAACCTTAAAGTGTTAGCCTTAAGTTTAAATACTTTTTACTTTGTAAAAGTAATCTCCCCTCAAAGGTTATTCTTTTAAGAAACATTAAAAGTAATCCTTAAAGCATTTATTTAAAGGCTCTAATTGATTCTTAATCTTATTGAAGAAAATATTTTAGATACCATGACCCATTGAGTGCTTTAATAATGTATGCTACTTATTGTATTTACATATTGTCTCACTCACTCACAAGCCTTAACAAGAAGCACATGTGTAAAGCTCGTATAAAAGTGTAACACATTCCAAAGAACTCATCTCAAACTTCAAACCCTAGATCAGACACGATTAGTCTGGGAATTCATGTTTATCAAACTATATTACATTACATATACATAACAGCATCTTGCTTCTTTAAACATTAGTCCTTACCGGACCAATGATGTTGTTTACAAAATTTGGATCTTCTATTATCTCGAAGACCGTGAGTGCATAATCTTGCAATCACAAAAGGCAAGTTCACAACTTGCTCATGTCCTTTGATTATTTTATATCAAATGCTTGTAACTAAAATGTTGTCATCACCTGCATTTTGAAAAGGTCGAAAACACTATTTTTTACAATTAACTGGAAATATCGGTTACTGATCCAGGATGATCAGCTAATCTATCATAACTGGCAATGGAAACGCCATTATATAGTAGTGTATCATCTAGGACTTAACAACCAATGTCGCCAGTGATTTTAGCACCATATATTACGCGTCAACCCTAAGATCTGGAATGGGATGGAGAAGTCAGTTGTATCTTCTTCCTTTCGCTTGGACGGATGACCTTATCGTGAGGCTGTTGATTCTCATTGGTTAGACTCCAGCACATGGGTGGGACCCTTTAGTTCCCTGCGAGTTAGGTGTCTAGATTATTTGTGCATAGTTGTCTTGGTGTAAGCACACCATAGCTGATGGTGGCTGCCAGACAGAGCTGCTTACAGAGTCTTTGAGAGGCTACCGAAAGAGTAACCGTGGTAGTACGTCTCGGGGGATCATGTCTTCATGCGGGGTCACGGAGAGGGCAGTGATTGGCTTGGATCTTAGAATGGACCCCACACCAAGGAAGTGTGGACGATAATGCAACTCGGATGTGCAACAAAGCTAAGGTCTCTTGTGGGAAAAGTGACGCACCTCTGCAGAGTGTAAGAATTGTGACATGTTACTCCCTGTTCCGGGAAGGAGCTACGAACGCGGCAGGAAAGGAACCCCACGAAGGTTCTAGTCAACCTGTGAAGGCTGTCGGACATAGTTTTCAGAATAAAAGCAATCTTTGAAGAAATGTTTACGAAAACCTGCATTGCCTACGACCTTTGGTATGTGGCTGTAGAGATAGTGCATCATACACTCCTTTTTAGTGAACTTGTTGAGTACGCTCGTACTCAACCGTACCTTCTTAACCCTTGCTAGGTTCTAAGCCATTGAAGACGACGTCAACATCAATTTCTGCTCAAGAAACCATCATCGACAGCTCAAAGTTCTTCAATAAAGTCAATGAAGCCGACATATACATCAGCTGAAGGGAAGACAAAGTCTCTGTTTAGATAGGAGTAGATACTCTAGCCATAAAACCTACTTCTGTAGAGCATTGCATTAGCAACAATGTCAAGCCAAATAGTTTAGATACTAGTCTTAGTTGTTAGATAGCTCTAAGTTATTACTTCTGGTTCTTCTTTGTAAGAAGTTCTTTCTCTCTCTTTAACCTAGAGTGTTCTCTGGATCTTTTGTAAAGAGTCGAGTTGTAATCTATAGTCATGTCTTGGACTTGTTGTGTTTCTGTTGTACCACTCTGAGGGATGTAATACTAGTGTTATGTCATTGGTGTTATGTCAACGACTATAGTGTACTACATCATGCAGTGGTATGCTGGGTCATCGCAAAACAACAAATATCCTTGAGGAAAAGAATCGCATCGTAGCTGCAGGGCAGCCTAGCACCCGACAGCATCAGCAGACCCTGAATGGCCCTGTATTGGCCAATAAAAATCCGGATGTCCACAAGACCCTTTTTGAAGAAGAAGCAGTTGTAGGTCAGCCTGTAAGTGGACGTGACCACGGCTGTCCATCAATTTGCCGCCTGAGATCGCTTAATCAAATGGAACTAGGATTTTGCCTCCTTAATTCCTGCCTAGTTTAGTGGTCAGTCGTTAACACCCGCCAAACGTGAAACAATGGTAAGCAGCAGATCAGCTTGTTCGTTTCACTAGCACTGCTTGTTTCTTCCTTCCTCCCAACGAACACGTACATAATCATAGTTAGACAAACCCAGCCTAGCCATCCGTCGACATCGGCAGCTGCTCCACTCAATCAGCATCGGCCGCTGCTTATCTCCGTCGGCATCAGCCTCTGCTCCGCTCCGACGGGTACACGACACTGTTGACCTTCCCGCCGCTGCTCCGCTCTGTCGGCATCGGCCGTGCCGCACTAGCAATGCGCACTTCGATGACCAAAACGATGACCATGATCATGGCGACACCCGCGTACTGCCCCGACGATGCCATACCCTTGGTGTGGCAGAACCAAACAACATCCTTGGCCGGGGTCAATCTCCTACAGTGCAGTAATCATCACCTTGCCACCATGGTCCGCCACGGCGGGCATGTAACGTATCTCCATGAACTTCTTGCCATTGATGACGTCGAACAGGACACGGAAGCTCTTGGCATCGAGGATGGCGATGATGTGCGGGTCGCTTCTACCCTCCTGCTAGGGATGGGCGTGACACAGTCCGTCTGCGGCCCGCTCAACACCCGGCGGCGCACAGGGTAGTTCATGCCAATCCACACCTATTCGCCGACGCCACCATCATCGTGTTCTAGGCTGACAGCCATGAGCTAGATGCCCATCAAGCAGCGACATGACGGGTCTCCAGGGCGCCATGGATAGGTTTCCCACCGTTGGGTCGAGCAGCGCGCGACGCCGAGGACAACGTAGTTTTCGGCTTGTCGGCAGCATACTTGCCCACTTGACCTCTAGGAAGGAGTAGAAGGGTTCCATGTCCATGGTATTGGACAACTCGAGGTCAGCGAAGGTGAGCTCGTCAGACACCTGTGGCAGCTTGCTCGCTACTGGTTGTTTTGACTATGGCCGACTGAACCGCAGTGCTAAGTGTTGATGATAGTAAAAATTGGCATATTGTATTGGGCTAGCGGCGATAGCAGACAGGCCGCGGCTACCTGCCAGTTTACTGTTTTTCTCTCTAGATGTCCATATACGTGATTAAATGGGAACGGTGTGGCGGCGCCGTGGGCATCCGCCCCTGCTTGAGGCTGTAACATCCCAAAACTTTAATCCAAGCTTATCAAGATCAAATCATCCAAAAATAGGGTTAACAAAAACTTTTCCAAATTTAATATGAAAGTATTCATATATGTATGCATTTAAAATAGGAGTTGTTTGAATTGCCATGATTGATTGATCCAATGCTTGTAAAATGTTTTTTAGGTGATTTAAACATCATCTACATCATTTCCAAACTTTTCCTAAAGAAAATCAAATCAAAAAGAATTAAAAAGAAGGAATGGTCATTTTGGCAAATTTAACTCTCATGCCTACTTTGGCTATTCCTAGTACTCAATTGTTAACAGAAACAATTCTTGATCTTTGCACCCCTTGCTAGTACACATAATGAGGTACCAAGGCCCACCTTTTGATCTGCTAAAAACATTCTGTTAACTATTTTAAATGACAGTTTAAAATTGAATCTAATGCATATGCATAGATCACCCTATTTTAAAAACCATCTATTTGAGCTCCATTTTCAAAACCCTTGCAACCAGAGACTACCTATCACTAGTGGAGATCACTCAAAATTTTTGAAACCAAAATTCAAAACTTTCTTTCATGCAGCCATTTCATTAAACACTTGGCATGCATAATCTCTACTCTAATCCTAGCTCACTGTTTTGAACAGGGTTTGGCCCCCAAATGTTCTACATTTATCTCCTTTGTCCCCTCCTAGTCTAACCAGACCCTTAACACCCCTCTCCCTTGTCCCTAACCCTCTTGCCATGTCAACCCGAGGGCATGGTCGCCGACCAAACTTTGCCCCGCCGTAGCAGACCATCTCCCCCTCTCTCGCCATGTCTAGGAGGTAGCCAGGAGCTCACCGCCACCCCCTGTCCCTTGCCCGAGCCCAGAGTAGTAGTGGACCACCGAGCACAAACCGCACCCAGAGTCACCGCACCATGCCAGTGCCGCCCCCAGAGCACGCTCGGTCCCCGCTCGCACAGACCATCCCTTGGCACCAGCCCGCGCCCGCCGCTCCACCTTGACCTGGAGAACACCCCAGACATCCCCGTTCGCCGCCCAAAGCCTCATAGCCAATGCTTGCCGTGGACACCGCCGCATCTGCCTCTCAGAGCGCCACCTCGCCCAGACCGCGTGCCACCGCCCCTACGGCCGAATTCAATTCCTAGAGCACTGCCAGGGAACCGCCCATCGATCTCCATCCCCATCCATACCTCTACCTCGCCGTAGCCATGCCGCCACCGTCGCCTGCCCATCCCGCTCGGTCTCACCGTCGGGCCTATAAAAGGAGCCCTCCCCAGCCTCTTCTCTCCACACCATTCCACTCCCCTCACCTCTCTGAACCTCACCCACCTCTGGCCGGAGCAAGTGGAGTAGCAGCTCGCCGGAATTGGAGCCGGAGCAGCCGCGACAGGAGGAGAAGGCCGTCGTTGATTGCGACCACCCCAAGCTCCGCCGCAACTACGCCTCACCTCGCCGTCGTCTTCCATGTCGTTTGCCCGCCTCGCCGACCCCGCTGGAGCCCTAGTACGCCCCTAGTAGACCCCCACCGAGCCGCTAGGGTTCGAGCTCGCCGGCGACCTGTTCGTCGTCGACGACGACCCTCAGCCGTTGATCTCGCATCTAATCCCTACGGCCCACAGTGCGCGTACCGTTTCGTGTTTTAAGTGCCGCTGACACGCGGGACCCCCTGTCAGCTGAGCCCCACGCCGTGGAGCGCCACTGGGCTGTCCCATTCCTTTTCTCGCGCTAGCCCATCGATTCAAATCTGGATTTTTCTTTTTAGTTTGAATCTAGTTTCTGTCCACTAGTTTGAAAATCAATTCAGAGAGTTTTAGAAATCCAGATTGCATAAAACCAATTTTGTCTGAAAGGTAATAAAATGATCTATCCAAGTCCGTTGGATTTAATTCAATTAGAGTTATAGATCTTTCCTACTAAAAATAACAAAACAGAAGCTTTTGCAACTTGCAACATTTTTATAAAATCAACCAAGTGAGCTTTTGAGTTGATTCCAACTCTCAAAAAATCACATTTCATCAGGTCTATCTAACCATGTAATAATATTAAGGTTTACATGCAGTGACTTTGGACTAGTACCAAAATAATGCTATATAGGCATTTCTAGTCACTTTAAATCATTAAATAATAAACTTAAACTAAAGTAATATTGATCCAACCTTTAAATCTCATTCCCACATGTTAGAATATGTGGTGAGGACATGTGTCCACATGATCCCATATTTTGGTGGTGAATATTAAATTTTAGTTAATATTTCAATGAGTAGAAATTACTTTTCTAAAATAAAAAGGATGAGACTATTGAATTAAAACTTGTGATGTTTGTGATGATAATAGATCATTAAATGTGTGTTTTAGAATGCTACTTAGCCTAGTTAAGTATTGTTTGGTGATTGTGCACTCCCTATGTATTTATAGATGCTAGTACCGACCAAGCTTTCGAGGAGGAGGAGTTCTACCAAGAAGAAGGAGAAGAAAACTTCAACCACTGCACCAACCAAGGCAAGCTATTGTTAGCGGGCTAGAATTAAGCTAGATGAATGAGCAATTATGCTTTAGGCATGCTTTGATCACACCCGTTTTTAACTATTAGTACCCCAAGCCTTACTTACAAGTTTTGCTCCCCTTAGTCAAAGTTCCTTACTTATTTTGAAGGTAGCATAAAAAGTATAAAACTTGACCTACTTAGAAACCTTTAGATGTCATTCTATGGCATGAGATTGATCCCATCTTTCCACCTTAGTGAACACTCTTAACTTAGTATTTTAGAGTAGATCAAAAACTTGAGTCACTTTAGATGGGAGCACTTGGTGAAAATGAATTGTGAAAACCTTAGAATGATGAGTCATTCTATTGAGATGTTTTGACATATGTTGAGAGACACAACTGATTTATGATGATGAAAATGATGAGGCATGAGCCTTAACCCTTTTATAAAGCTGATGGTTAGATTCCGATGCGTTACCATTCCAAATTTACCGTACAACCACATTACCTGAATTGGGTAAGGCTTAGCTGGAAATGTATATGCATTAGTATTAGTTCCCTCATGGGAGAGGTTTGAGATGAGGCTACCTCTCAATGTTGTCCACCTTTGCAGTGCCCAGATGACTGATGGTCATGGTTGGGAGGCCATGCTCATAGGAGAGGTACTTGTACTAGGGTGTGTAAAGGGAAGGTTATGTTTGATTATCTGCGTACTAAGTATGATGATTTAGGGTTATCCCTGATAGATGTATCGAATCTTGTGGTGAAAGTGTACCACCTCTGCAGAGTGTCAAACTATTAGAATATCCGCGTCCGCGGTTATGGACAGTTGGAATGGCCATACTGTTTCGTTGTCAGATGTTTTCTAAATAATTTTAAATGAATGATGAACTTTGACCTAACCACAACAGGGTTGTGTTTATGATAATAGCTTCCCAACTTAAGTGATTCTAGAACCTTATTTTATCTTTCTTGGTTTCTGAACTCAGCTTAGGTTTCAAACTTAACTTTATAGTTAAACTTAGATTTAGCACTTTAATTTAGAACTATAGTACCTATTAATAGTAGTTTGCGAGTACTTAAAGAGTACTCATGGCTTTTGTCCTTGGCTATTATCATGGCCAGACTATGAAGGAGATTATCAAGATGATGGTCAGCAGGACGGCTATGATAACTAGGACTATCTGCCTTCGTCAGCATTTCCTGTGCCCCTGAAGATGGACCCCACCGCTACGCTATCTTTTATTTCCGCTGCTTGTTGTATTAAGACTAGATCATGAGATCCTTATTTGTGTAAAACCCTATGTATGGTTTGTAATGGATGATGTACTGTGATATCCAATCCGTTATGTCTCGCAAAAATGGTAATCCTGGGATTGCGAGGTATGACATAACGGGCATCTGGGATTAAAAATCCGGGTGTTGACAAGTTGGTATGAGAGCCATCCTGACCATAGGAGACCCTAGTTAGAATCACGTCCAAACCAAAAACTTAGCTTCAAAACCAAAGTGAGTATTTATGAAAAACTATTTCCCCTCTTACCCTTGTGAACTCATTCTTTCTCAAAAATACATTTTCCTCAAAATTCTTACATTACTACTTAAAATTTGACACACTTGATCACTTTACTAACTTCCTCATCCTTAATTCTTGTAGATGGAGACTCAGTTCAGCAAGTTTTACCAATTGGGAAACGGAGGTCAGCTGATCTTCGAGAGGGATCTGGATTCACTGTCGGAGTTACTGGGACGCCCACATCCAGAGTTTCTTGGAGCTCAACTTCCAGGACCCCCAGGAGGAGACCTACAGTGGCTAGTCACCGCGGATCTTCGGGGAAGCATCGAAGCACCAACTTCTGGGAGAATTCAGTTCTTTGTAAGAGAGAACAACTGGCTAGATGTATTAGCCAGGGCAATGCATGAAGCTCTCGCACGTCTATGTGCCCTCAGCGTCAACAAGATCCAAGGAACCCATTTTGCCCACTATGCAAGACGTGACTTCATGGGAATGCCGATGGAGATGCCAAGTCACCCAGAGTTGAGGCGTCAAGTGGAGAACCTTGATTTCTTGCTTCATGACAGACAGTAGGAACTGGAAAATGCCAGAGAGTCAGCCAACCAGAATCGTGCCATTACCGACCAGAAGGCCCAGACTTTCGCACTGCTCGTCCAAGATCGCCAGTCTCTTCGTCGCCAGCGTGCAAAGAAGGATCGCACCATCGCCCGTCTTCGCAAGAAGGTGGCCGACCTCGAGAAGACCGTCAAGGAGCTGGAAGCTCAGCTTGCCGCCAAGGAAGAAGAAGATGAGGGTGAAGACATCCAGGGAGATATGGATTCTTACCTCAGCAACCATGATGACTTTCTGGAGGAGGATGTTGTGGACTTCTACACTGATGATGAAGACTCCGACTTCATCGACGATGAGTAGATGCACTAGAGCATTGTCGTAGCATGAGATGTATCATCTCATTGTATCGTAGCTTGCAGAATGGTTCTTCAAACCATCCGTTTTCCCCTTTGCTTGTTGTGGTGTGTGTTGTATCGGGTGCTTGCTTGCATGAATGAAAAAGAAGTTAGTTGAAAAAGCTGAGTCTAACTCAATGTTTTAGCTTTGAAAACCCAAAACCATGAACCTTAGAATTTCCCTCTTACCCCTATATCTATCTCAATCTTCAGATGACTCGTGGAAACCAAGGAGGGAGCAGCTCGTCGCAGGACCCAATGCTGTAGATCTTGCAGAATCTCATCGCGGACCGTGAAGCAAGCAGGGCCGAGCATCAAGCCAACTTAGTAACATTGCAGCAGATCGCCCAAATGGCTCTCAACAACCAAGGACATGGAAATCAGGATCACCAAGGATCCAAACTCAAAAACTTTCAGAACACCCATCCCCCAATCTTTGACCAATCTGAAAACCCATTAGATGCTGATGACTGGTTACAGACCATGGAAAACAACTTAGAGGTTGCCAGAGTTGATGAGAATGAGAAAGTTCTCTTCGCCACCCACTATCTGGCGGGAGATGCAAGAGCTTGGTGGAATAGCATCCGCAATATGAACCATGGCCAGGTGATGACCCGAGAAGCATTCAAGGTCAAGTTCAGCCGCACCCACGTGCCGCAAGGTCTTGTCAACAGGATGAGAGATGAATTCCGCGAATTGAAGCAAGGAAGAAGGACTGTGGTAGAGTACCGTGACAGATTCTTGTCACTTGCCAGATATGCACCGGATGAGATCAACACGGAAGCCAAGAAGAAGGAGAGATTCTTAAACGGACTGCATGATGAGATGCAGACTGTCCTCGTCAACATCCGTTTTGATGATCTCGAAGAGCTAGTCGACTCTGCCATTCAGATGGAAGGGAAGATTAACCAGGCAAACGACAACCGCAAGTGTCGTATGATGCAGCAGTCTGGATCCAGTAGTCACCAGAAGTACCATCCCAACCCCTCACCAGGATATGCAACAAGGAACAACCGACCCCCAAATTCTCGCCCAAGCTACCCCAACCGTAGCGGAGGTAATGTGAAGTCCGGAGGAAACAATCACAACTCCGGTGATGCCAACAATTTCAACCGTGCCCTTCCCAAGAGCAACAACAACAACACTGCACCTAGAACTGGCAGTAATGCTGTACCTGTCACAGTCAAGGACAAGTCCCAGATCACTTGTTTCGAGTGTGGAGTGAAGGGTCACTACTCCAATGAGTGTCCCAAGAAGACTGCAGGAAACCAACCTGTGCAGTCGTTTTCGAGCGAGCCAATGCCCCTGTGAATGCCCCAGCTCAGCAGCAGCGTCGTGTTCAACCAGGAAGAAGATTTGCCCCAGGGAACCCTCACAACCGCAACGGTCGTCTCTTCCACATGAACGCAGAAGAAGCCCAGGAAGCACCAGATGTAGTGCTGGGTATGTTTTCTGTCAACTCAGGTTTAGCAAGAGTATTGTTTGATTCTGGAGCATCACATTCATTTGTCACCGAAGAATTTGTATGCACTAGTAAGATTCGCCCAACCAACCTGAAGCATGTCATGATAGTTCAAATCCCCGGTTCAACAACAAAAGCTAGAAAAATTTGCAAAGCTGTACCTATCAGAATACATGGGATAGATTTTTATGCCAACCTAATTGTACTTGGAACCAAAGGATTGGAAGTAGTACTAGGTATGGACCGGATGTCAAGGCATAAAGGACTGATAGACTGTGCTAAGAAAGCCATCACCATGACCAGTAGTTCTGGAGTAACAATAGAGCATATCTCTGAAACCTTACCCCGTCAATTCAAGTGCAACAAGAGTGTAGCCCTGCCCACCATAGACAAAGTCAGAGTAGTCTGTGAATACCCTGACGTATTCCCAGATGAATTGCCAGGTATGCCCCCGGATAGGGATATTGAGTTCATTATCGAACTAATCCCCGAAACCAGACCTATAGCTCAGAGACCCTATACCATGAACCCCTCAGAGTTAGTGGAGCTGAAGAAGCAGTTGGATGCCATGTTAGCAACAGGCTTGATTCAGCCAAGCGCATCGCCATGGAGATCACCAGTGTTATTCGTCGACAAGAAAGATGGAGGCAATCGTCTGTGTACAGATTACAGAAAGTTGAATGACGTCACCATCAAGAACAAGTACCCTTTGCCAAAGATAGAGGATCTATTTGATCAGTTGACTGGAGCTCAGGTATTCTCAAAGATTGATCTTAGGACTGGTTATCACCAACTTAAGATTCGTGCAACGGTTATTCTGAAGACCGCCTTTACTACTCGCTATGGTTTATACGAGTATACGGTTATGTCTTTTGGATTAACCAATGCCCCTGCTTATTTCATGAATCTCATGAATAAGATCTTTATGAATTTCCTAGATAAGTTTGTAGTTGTGTTTATCAACGACATCCTTATTTACTCCAAGTCAGAAGAAGAGCATGAGCAACATCTGAGAATCATCCTAGAAACCCTGAGAGAGCATCAGTTATATGCCAAGTTCAGCAAGTGTGAGTTTTGGCTGAAAGAAGTAGGATTCCTAGGATATATTGTTTCTGCCGGAGGAGTCTCTGTTGATCCCACCAAGATCAAACATGTCGAAGAATGGGAAGCCCCAACCAATCAAACCCAAGTTCGTTCATTTCTCGGATTATCGGGATATTACCGCAAGTTCGTAGAAGGATTCTCGAGCATAGCCCAACCAATGACCCAATTGTTGAAGAAGGACAAGAAGTTTGAATGGACAGACAAGTGTGAAGCCAGTTTCCAAGAGCTGAAGAAGAGATTGATATCCGCCCCAATTTTGATCATGCCAGACATCAAGAAGCTGTTTGATGTGTATTGTGATGCATCCAAGATTGGCCTAGGATGTGTATTGATGCAAGAAGGCAAAGTCATCGCGTATCTGTCTCGACAATTGAAGCAACATGAGCAGAACTATCCGACCCATGATTTTGAGCTAGCAGCCGTGGTTCTAGCGTTGAAGACATGGCGTCATTATTTGATGGGTAATCATTGTGAGATTTACTCAGATCATAAGAGCTTGAAGTATATCTTCACTCAGAAGGAGCTGAATATGAGGCAAAGAAGATGGATAGAGTTAATCAAGGATTATGACCTTGACATTCACTATCACCCCGGCAGAGCCAATGTGGTAGCGGATGCTCTTAGCAGATTGCCGTGTAGGCTTAACACCATGATCAAAGAGAAGCAACCAAGTTTGTATGAGGAGTTGGAGCAGTTCAGGACTGAGTTAGTTAGCAAAGGGTTCCTAGCTAGCATTGAACTTCAACCCACTTTGATTAGCCAAATCAAGGAAGCCCAGAAGGGAAATGAAAGTATCGACGGAATCAAACGTCGTATTGGTACAGGAAAGGTACCTGGATTCACCGAAGACGAAGAAGGTATACTGTGGTACAAAGGACGTATCTGTGTGCCAGCAGATTCGGAGCTGAAGGAAATTATCATGAAGGAAGCTCATGATACTCTTTATTCTATCCACCCCGGAGGAACAAAGATGTATCAGGATTTGAAAGAGCAATTTTGGTGGCACAAGATGAAGAGAGAGATCGGAAGCTACATCGCCAAATGTGACATCTGTCAAAGAGTCAAAGCAGAGCATCAGAGACCTGCAGGACTATTGCAACCATTGCAGATTCCGGAATGGAAATGGGATTCCGTCGGAATGGACTTTATCACCGGTTTACCTACTTCTAGTAGGGGAAATGATCAATCTGGGTCATAGTTGATAGACTGTCCAAGGTAGCCCACTTTATACCTGTCAAGACAACCTACCAGAGTGCAAAGCTAGCAGAGTTGTACATTGCTAGGATTGTTAGTCTGCATGGAACCCCCAAGACCATCGTATCAGATCGAGGAACCCAGTTTACCTCAAGATTTTGGCAGAAAGTTCAGGAAGGTTTAGGAACCAAGTTGAACTTCAGTACCGCTTATCACCCGTAAATAGATGGAAAAACTGAGAGAGTCAACCAGATCCTAGAGGATATGCTTAGAGCTTGTGTGTTGGAATACGGATCAAAATGGGAAGACTGCCTGCCTTTCGCAGAATTCTCATATAACAACAGCTATCAAGCTAGTTTGTAGACGGCACCATTTGAATTCCTATACGGAAGAAAGTGTCGTACCCCTTTGAATTGGTCGCAAGTAGGAGAGAGTCAGATCTTTGGACCCGACATTCTCCGAGAAGCAGAAGAGAAAGTTCACAAAGTCCGTGAGCACCTCAAGACCACCCAATCCAGACAGAAGAGTTATGCTGACAAAACAAGGAGAGACCTGACTTTCAATGTCGGAGATTTCATATATCTCAAGGTTTCACCATTGAAGGGAACTCAACGCTTTAGTCTGAAGGGAAAGTTAGCTCCCAGATATATCGGACCTTTCAAGATTGTGAACCGCCGAGGAGAAGTATCGTATCAACTGGAACTGCCTGAAGAGATGTCAGCCATCCACAATGTGTTCCATATCTCGTTACTTCGCAAATGCTTGGAAGTGCCTGAGAAGACTGAAGTTTTCAAGAATATCGATCACAGAGCTATGGAAATCAACAATGACCTGACCTATCGGGAAGTACCCATCTGTATCTTAGAAGAAGCCTACAGAACCACCAGGACCAGGAGTATCAAGTTTCTCAAGATTCAGTGGAGCAACCATACCGAGGAGGAAGCTACTTAGGAGCGCGAAGATTACATTAGAACAGAGTTCCCAGATCTCTTTAGTTCCTAGTTTTCTTTGTAAATCTCGGGACGAGATTTTGTTTAAGGGGGGAAGGTTTGTAACATCCCAAAACTTTAATCCAAGCTTATCAAGATCAAATCATCCAAAAATAGGGTTAACAAAAACTTTTCCAAATTTAATATGAAATCATTTAAAATAGGAGTTGTTTGAATTGCCATGATTGATTGATCCAATGCTTGTAAAATGTTTCTTAGGTGATTTAAACATCATCTACATCATTCCCAAACTTTTCCTAAAGAAAATCAAATCAAAAAGAATTAAAAAGAAGGAATGGTCATTTTGGCAAATTTAACTCTCATGCCTACTTTGGCTATTCCTAGTACTCAATTCTTAACAGAAACAATTCTTGATCTTTGCACCCCTTTCTAGTACACATAATGAGGTACCAAGGCCCACCTTTTGATCTGCTAAAAACATTCTGTTCACTATTTTAAATGACAGTTTAAAATTGAATCTAATGCATATGCATAGATCACCCCTATTTCAAAAACCATCTATTTGAGCTCCATTTTCAAAACCCTTGCAACCAGAGACTACCTATCACTACTGGAGATCACTCAAAATTTTTGAAACCAAAATTCAAAACTTTCTTTCATGCGGCCATTTCATCAAACACTTGGCATGCATAATCTCTACTCTAATCCTAGCTCACTGTTTTGAACAGGGTTTGGCCCCCAAATGATCTACATTTATCTCCTCTGTCCCCTCCTAGTCTAACCAGACCCTTAACACCCCTCTCCCTTGTCCCTAACCCTCTTGCCATGTCAACCCGAGGGCATGGTCACCGGCCAAACTTTGCCCCGCCGCAGCAGACCATCTCCCCCTCTCTCGCCATGTCTAGGAGGTAGCCAGGAGCTCACCACCACCCCCTGTCCCTTGCCCGAGCCTAGAGCAGCAGTGGACCACCGAGCACAAACCGTGCCCAGTGCCACCGCGCCATGCTAGTGCTACCCCCAGAGCGCGCTCGGTCCCTGCTCGCACAGACCATCCCTTGGCACCAGCCCGCGCCTGCCGCTCCACCTCGACCTGGAGAACACCCTAGACATCCCCATTCGCCGCCCAAAGCCTCACAGCCACCGCTCGCCGTGGACACCGCCGCCTCTGCCTCTTAGAGCGCCACCTCGCCCAGACCGCGTGCCACCGTCCCTACGGCCGCATTCAATTCCTAGAGCACCGCCAGGGAACCGCCCATCAATCGCCATCCCCAGCCATGCATCTACCTCGCCGTAGCCATGCCGCCACCGTCGCCTGCCCATCCCGCTCGGTCTCACTGTCGGGCCTATAAAAGGAGCCCTCCCTAGCCTCTTCTCTCCACACCATTCCACTCCCCTCACCTCTATGAACCTCACCCACCTCTAGCTGGAGCAAGTGGAGCAGCAGCTCGCCGGAATTGGAGCCGGAGCAGCCGCGACAGGAGGAGAAGGGCGCCATTGATTGCGACCACCCCAAGCTCCGCCGCAACCGCGCCTCGCCTCGCCATCGTCTTCCATGTCGTTTGCCCGCCTCGCTGACCCTGCTGGAGCCCTGATACGCCCCTAGTAGACCCCCACCGAGCCGCTAGGGTTCGAGCTCGCCGGCGACCTGTTCGTCGTCGATGACGACCCTCAACCGTTGATCTCGCTTCTAATCCTACGGCCCACAACGCGCGTACCGTTTCGCGTTTTAAGTGCCGCTGACACGCGGGACCCCCCTGTCAGCTGAGCCCCACGCCACGGAGCGCCACTGGGCCGGCTCATTCCTTTTCCCGTGCTAGCCCATCGATTCAAATCTGAATTTTTCTTTTTAGTTTGAATCTAGTTTCTGTCCACTAGTTTGAAAATCAATTCAGAGAGTTTTAGAAATCCAAATTGCATAAAATCAATTTTGTCTGAAAGGTATTAAAATGATCTATCCAAGCCCATTGGATTTAATTCAATTAGAGTTATAGATCTCTCCTACTAAAAATAACAAAACAGAAGCTTTTGCAACTTGCAACATTTTTATAAAATCAACCAAGTGAGCTTTTGAGTTGATTCGAACTCTCAAAAAATCACATTTCATCAGGTCTATCTAACCATGTAATAATATTAAGGTTTACATGCAGTGACTTTGGACTAGTACCAAAATAATGCTATATAGGCATTTCTAGTCACTTTAAATCATTAAATAATAAACTTAAACTAAAGTAATATTGATCCAACCTTTAAATCTCATTCCCACATGTTAGATTATGTGGTGAGGACATGTGTCCACATGATCCCATATTTTGGTGGTGAATATTAAATTTTAGTTAATATTTCAATGAGTAGAAATTACTTTTCTAAAATAAAAAGGATGAAACTATTGAATTAAAACTTGTGATGTTTGTGATGATAATAGATCATCAAATGTGTGTTTTAGAATGCTACTTAGCCTAGTTAAGTATTGTTTGGTGATTGTGCACTCCCTATGTATTTATAGACGCTAGTACCGACCAAGCTTTCGAGGAGGAGGAGTTCTACCAAGAAGAAGAAGAAAACTTCAACCACTGCACCAACCAAGGCAAGCTATTGTTAGCGGGCTAGAATTAAGCTAGATGAATGAGCAAGGATGCTTTAGGCATGCTTTGATCACACCCGTTTTTAACTATTAGTACCCCAAGCCTTACTTACAAGTTTTGCTCCCCTTAGTATACAAAGTTCCTTACTTATTTTGAAGGTAGCATAAAAAGTATAAAACTTGACCTACTTAGAAACCTTTAGATGTCATTCTATGGCATGAGATTGATCCCATCTTTCCACCTTAGTGAACACTCTTAACTTAGTATTTTAGAGTAGATCAAAAACTTGAGTCACTTTAGATGGGAGCACTTGGTGAAAATGAATTGTGAAAACCTTGGAATGATGAGTCATTCTATTGAGATGTTTTGACATATGATGAGAGACACAACTGATTTATGATGATGAAACTGATGAGGCATGAGCCTTAACCCTTTTATAAAACTGATGGTTGGATTCGGATGCGATACCATTCCAAATTTACCGTACAACCACATTACCAGAATTGGGTAAGGCTTAGCTGGAAATTTATATGCATTAGTATTAGTTCCCTCACGGGAGAGGTTTGAGCTGAGGCTACCTCTCAATGTTATCCACCTATGCAGTGCCCAAGATAACTGATGGTCATGGTTGGGAGGCCATGCTCATAGGAGAGGTACTTGTACTAGGGTGTGTAAAGGGAAGGTTTGTTTGATTATCTGCATACTAAGTATGATGATTCAGGATTATCCCTGACAGATGTATCGAATCTTGTGGTGAAAGTGTACCACCTCTGCAGAGTGTCAAACTATTCGAATAGCCGCGTCCGCGGTTATGGACAGTTGGAATGGCCATACTGTTTCGTTGTCAGATGTTTTCTAAATAATTTGAAATGAATGATGAACTTTGACCTAACCACAACAGGGTTGTGTTTATGATAATAGCTTCCCAACTTAAGTGATTCTAGAACCTTATTTTATCTTTCTTGGTTTCTGAACTCAGCTTAGGTTTCAAACTTAACTTTATAGTTAAACTTAGATTTAGCACTTTAATTTAGAACTATAGTACCTGTTAATAGTAGTTTGCGAGTACTTAAAGAGTACTCATGGCTTTTGTCCCTGGCTATTATCATGGCCAGACTATGAAGGAGATTATCAAGATGATGGTCAGTAGGACGGCTATGATAACTAGGACTATCTTCCTTCATCAGCATTGCCTGTGCCCCTGGAGATGGACCCCACCGCTACGCTATCTTTTATTCCGCTGCTTGTTGTATTAAGACTGGATCATGAGATCCTTATTTGTGTAAAACCTTATGTATGGTTTGTAATGGATGATGTACTGTGATATCCAATCCATTATGTCTCGCAAAAATGGTAATCCTAGGATTGCGAGGTATGGCATAACGGTCATCTGGGATTAAAAATCCGGGTGTTGACACAGGCTGAGCTGTAGGGAAGCCTCAAATTGACAACAAGGGTAACCGAGGGTATAACACGCTTGTGGAAAATGTTACTGCGGCTCGAGACCTCTTGGAAAACAATCCAGGTCTAGACGAGGTCTAGCTAAGTGTGAAACTACTCACCAAGTGACTGGAACAGCAAAAGGTCGCCACATCTGGCAGCGGAAAACTGGTCTCTAAGTCAGACCAATGTCACACAGATACGGGTGAACACGAAGATGTAAGGCCCCGACGCGAGCCAGAAAAACACTATCGTTTTGACCCTTAGGAAGATAACTACTCAAGAACCTGATCTTCAGGACAGCGACATAGACCCGCATGAAGCTAGAGTAACGTTGCCCTAGCAGCAGAGCGAGGCGATGTTGCGGCAATGGTCCAACCTCCCCGGCGACAGTCGAACAATCGCAGGGAAGATGAAGAAGCTCAACATTGGGAGCAGGACTGGCAAAGGACGCCCCTCCTAGACACACTAGCCGCCCAACTAAGCCATGTCACAATGACGGCAATGACGGATGAAGGAACGATGGACATCACACCGGAACAAGCCGGCATGGTGGTCGTCATCATGAAGCCCCACCTGGGGGTAACAATCCACCACCACCTTCTTCGCCAAGGAGCCACCACAGCGGCGCTCATGGAGGGAGTCAGGAGGGACATCGTGGCGGAGGTGGTGGTAGAAGAAGCAGGAGTCTGGCTCGCAGCCGCAGTGAACAACCAAGACAACATGCCCTATCACCAAGTGACGCTAGGCATAGGATCAATTCAAACATTGAGGCGCGGCGCTACGAGTCAGACAATATCTACGTGGGTCCAAAACGCTTCGGACCGCGTTTATGACAAACAAACTTTCTGGAAGGGTTTGCCATCTCAAGGTACCTCCAGCCCTATGACGGTGTGGCTCAGCCAGACACCTGGCTCCAGGATTTCTTCCAAGCCTGCTGTATCACCAAAGGAGGAAATAGCTTGGTTGCAACTCGGTATCTCCCGCTCATGCTGAGGAAGATGGCTCGATCATGGCTGAGTGAACTCCCGGAAAACACCATCCAACTAGTATGATATGCAAAGTGCTTTATTTTGGAATTTTGAGGGAACATATAGGAGGCCCTACACGGTCGGAGATCTGTAGTGTTGCACTCAGAAACCCGGAGAAACTTGTCGGGACTTCCTCAGACGATGGATCGACATGAAGAACTCGTGCGAGGGAGTAAACAATCAAACTGCAATCAAGCATTCATCGCGGGACTCCCAATTACTATGTCATCACTTGAAGTGTGATAAGGTGACTGATTCAGGGGAGATGATAGAGGCGGCAAGCAAATATGTTGACGACGACAATGACGCGGAAGGACTGCTCAATGTGCTGGCTGTGCCACAGCCGGCAAAACAACCTAAGCAGCAAGCCGCAAAATGCAAGAACACCTCGGATGAAAAGTCCAATCCGGAAACCGCAGCAGTCAATGCAACTTTAGGGTCTGGAGGCCACGGAGGCGGCCGGGGACAAGGTTGTGGAACTTCAAGAGTCCAAGGTAGAGGAGACCAGCAACCTAGCAAAACCTATTCTTGGGCCGACATCGCCAATAATCCGTGTGTGTATCACCCGGACGGCAATAGGGGCTTCTCCCACACCAATGCTGAGTGTCATTTCAATGACGACATCAAGAAAGACGAATCCGCTGGCTACAAGTCCACGCGATGAAAAGGAAAGAAGAATTCTGACAAAGATAAGGAGACCAAGGAAGATTTTGACATGGAGGGGGCAGAAGCTTCAAATCCCAAGTTGGATGGAAAGAAGACCTTCCCAACAAAGAAAGACACTTATGTCACTTTCCTTGGGTCTCAACCAGCTAAGGTCAAGAAGGCAGTGATGCACGAGCTCAATGCAACTATTCCAGCTGTCCCTCAGTTTCTAGACTGGTCGGAAGTTACAATCACCTTTGACCGAGACGATCATCCACCTAAGCTACACAGAGAAGGAAAGTACGCCCTAGTCGTCAATCCACTTATTGTCAGCTATGGATTCTCTAAGACCCTCATGGACGATGACAGCAACATCAACATCATCAACATCGAAACGCTATGCTAGATGAGGATATTAGAGACACAGCTGAATCACAACTCTGTGATTTTTCATGGAGTTGTCCCCTGAAGACAAGCAAATTCTCTGGGAGAGATCACTTTGGATGTTACCTTTGGAACTCCAAAGAACTACCGTACGGAAGCACTTTCCTTCAAAGTGGTCCCGTTCAAGAGGGCATACCACACTATCTTTGGGCGTCCGACTTACTGGGCTTTTATGGCTCGCCCTTGTTATATTTAGAACATGATGAAAATTCCAGGTCCCAAAGGCATTATCACCATCTGGGGAGACCCGAAGAAGGCACGAGAATGCAAGGACGGAAATGCTGCCTTTGCTGAAGCCGTACTGCACGCTCAGGAGTACCAGGAGATCAAGAAGAACATCGACTCATCCGAGATGTCCGGAACGAAGAAGGAGGTTACCAAGCCGACTCCGGAGTTCAAGCCTTCGGAAGAGACAAAGGCGATGCCGTTGAAGGATGATGACCCCTCCTAGGTGACCCAAATAGGTGTAAGTTTAGACTACGCATAGGAAAGCACGCTCGTCGAGTTCCTCAAAGACAATAAAGATATCTTCGCATGGAAGCCATCTTACATGACCAGCGTACCTAAGAAACTTGCCGAGCACATTCTAAATGTATACCCAAATGCTAAACCCATCGAACAGTCCTTACAATGTTTCGGCGATGAAAAGCAAAAATCGATAGCTAAGGAACTAGCATGGCTCGAGTTAGCTGGATTCATAGAAGAGGTCATCCATACTGATTGGTCGGCCAACCCTGTAATGGTCCCTAAAAAGGACCACTGATTTAAGGATGTCTGTTGATTATACTTCCTTGAACAAGGCTTGTCCCAAAGATCCGTTCGCTCTGCCTAGAATTGATCAAGTGATTGAGTCAACAGCAGGCTCGGAACTCCTATGTTTTCTCGACGCATATTATGGGTATCACCAAATTCAGATGGAGTTAGAAAAAATAAAGACTTCATTCATCACACCTTTTGGAACCTTCTGCTACGTTACGATGCCCTTTGGTCTAAAAACGCAAGAGCTACGTACCAGCGCACTATGCAGCATTGCCTCCACGATCAAATCAGACGCAATGTACATGCATATGTGGACGACATAGCTGTGATGTCCAAAAAGAAGGAAACACTAATTTCCGACTTGGAGGAGACATTCAACAGTCTACGAAAATACAACATAATGCTCAATCCAAAGAAGTCTTTCTTTGGAAACCCAACCAGGAAATTATTAGGTTTCATCGTGTCTCAAAGAGGCATATAGGTGAACCGTGATAAAATGAAGGCTATACTCAACATTTCTAGGCCAACTCGCCTGAAGGACGTAAAAAGACTAACTGGTTGCATTGCTGCAGTCAGTCGGTTTGTAAGTCAGCTCGATGAAAGAGCTGCTCCACTATACAAGCTCTTGAAAAAGACCAAGAAATTCATCTGGACTGATGAAGCTGAAGCTGCGCTACAGGATCTGAAAGACGTACTCTCATATTCCCCTATTCTTGCAGCACCGGAACCACAGGAGCCACAGGAGCCGATGTTGCTATACTTAGCTGCAACAAACTGAATCATCAGTGTCGTCATGGTGGTGGAACAACCAGAAGAAAAACAGGAACACCTGGTGCAGCATCCGACTTACTATCTCAACGAGGTCTTGACTGAATCAAAACAAAGGTATCCTCATTACCAAAAGTTAGCCTATGGTGTGTTCTTCGCCTCTAGAAAACTACGACACTATTTTCAAGAGCACAAGATTATCGTGGTGAGCATAGCTCCCATGAGAGACATAATTAACAACAACAATGCCACAGGACGCGTTGCTAAGTGGGGAATAGAGCTTGCAACTTTTGATATTGAGTACAAACCACGCACAACAATCAAGTCCCAGATTCTTGCTGACTTTGTCACTGATTGGACAGAGACGGTCGAAAACACATGCCTCTCAGAGACGGAAGTTTGGACCCTACACTTTGATGGGTCTAAAGCACTCGGGGGCTCGGAAGCTGGCATGGTGCTCAAGTCACCCCAAGGTGATAAATTGTTCTATGTGTTGCAGATCCACTTCATAGAGATAAACAATATTGCCAAGTATGAAGCCCTGCTACATGGAATTCGAATCGCAAAATAAATCGGCATTCACCGACTAATGTGTTACGGAGACTCGAATTTAGTTTCCCAACAAGTATCCGATATCTGCAATGCTCAAGCACATGGCAGCTTATAGAGTCGTCGTGGAAGAACTATGTAAATCTTTCAAAGGGTTTGAATTCCAACACATTCCCCGAACAGAAAATGAGGAAGCAAATGCTCTATCAAGAATAGGTTCTGTGCGGAAACAGGTCCCGGGTGGTGCTTTTTTAGAGCACTTAAAAGTTCCCTCTATCACAGGAGTTGATGAGGAGTATCCGACCAAATCCGACTCACCACTCATACCAGTCCTGGCTGTAATTCCCAGCCGGACCAAACCCTACCTTGATTTCTTGGTAGAGAGAAAATTACCTGAAGACGAAGTTCTGAGCCAACAAATTGTCCGACGAGCAAAAGCCTACACGGTAGTGAGAGGTGAGCTCTATAAGTAGAGTGTATCTGGGGTCTTTCAAGATGAAGTTCTGAGCCGGCAGATTGTCCGACGAGCAAAAGCCTACACGATAGTGGGAGGTGAGCTCTATAAGCGGAGTGTATCTAGGGTCTTTCAACGTTGTGTTTCTCCGAAAGAAGGCGTGGAAATCCTAAGGGAAATTCACGAAGGAGAATGCGGACATGATGCCGCAACCAAATATTTAGTGGCAAAGGCTTTTAGACACGGATTTTTCTGGCTTACAGCTAAGGCAGATGTTGAACGGCTGGTCAAGACGTGCAAAGGTTGCTGAAAATACGCCAAACAAGCACACATTTCAGCTGATCAGTTGCGAACAATTCCAATTACATGGCCTTTTGGGGTCTAGGGGCTTGACATGGTAGGACCGTTTCGACGGGCTCAAAGTAGATACACTCACCTTCTTCTAATGGTGGATAAATTCACAAAATGGATTGAGGCAAAACCCGTCACAAGTTGTGATGGAGCAACAGCCAAAAAGTTCGTCAAGGACATGATCATCCGATTCGGGTATCCGCACAGTATCATTACCGACAATGGGAGTAACTTTTCCATGGGGGAACTAGTCGAATTCTGCAATGAGCAGGGGATCCGGCTTGATATCCCATCAGTCTCACATCCACAAGCTAATGGACAAGTCGAAAGGGAAAATGGTTTAATTCTTCAAGGCTTGCGACCAAGACTCGAAGCACCACTACATCATGCTGCGGGGGCTTGGGCAGATGAACTACTGTCCGTAATATGGAGTTTACGAACAACTCCTAACTAGTCAACCGGATATACACCCTTTTTCTTGGTCCATGGTGCAGAAGTTGTTCTTCCGAGTGATCTTATTCACATCTCTCCCTGAGTCGCTGCGTATGTCGAAGAGGATGCCAAAGTTTCTTGACAAGATGACCTCGATATGCTTAAGGAAGTTCGCATTGTTGCTGAACAGAGATCTACAACCTATCATCAAAAGTTATGCAGATATCATAGTCAGAGAGTCAGGAATCGGTCTTTTAGGAAGGGCGATCTGGTTCTCCGGCTTGTGCAAAAAAGAGAGCACAAACTTGCCCCTATTTGGGAAGGGCCCTTCATGGTTAGTCGAGTATTACACAATGATTCTTACTACCTAATTGATATGAGGCCAGAAAAAGAGAGACCTGCTACTAAGAAGAGTAAGAGAGCTGGAGGTAGTACAAACTCGGATGAGATTGACCGTCCTTGGAACATTACTCAGCTACGTCCCTTTTATTCTTAAAAAATTTCTTTTCTTTGTAATCATATATGTGTACATGTTCAAAGTGAAGTAAAGTATTTGTCTCCTCAATGTTTTTACTGAGATGTTTTTTGTGTACCATGTTATTTCTAAATGATCATGTCACAGTCGAAAATCCTAGAATACTTGAAAGTACTTTATGCTCATGTTTGTTCTGGTTAGATTTCTGATTCAAAAAATGCTACCTTCGGGTATAAGTCTAAATTTTTCGAGTTTATACTTGGGTTTTGTCTGATTGCTGGATGCGGGTATTTTCCGAATAGTGAATTATTGGTACTGGAAGCCGGCTTTAGTTTCGGGTTTAAACTGGTTTAGCAGTTAAGCTTTGTTGCTCAGCAAAGTTTATGTGTTGAAGGTTTGTCGTCTCATGAAAGGAACAAGGCAGAAAGCCAGATAAACGACAAGTATAGACAAAACAAACAAGTGCTTATGTAATTTTTGGGCACATAAAATAAAAGCCAAAAGTGCTAAAAGGAAGTAAAGCATAAGGGTGTGTTCACTTCGTGGAACCAAGTGGAATGTAATAGAACGGTTCCACACTTATCAATCGTTCTCGTGTTTAGTTTAGAAAAGAAATGGAACGGAGTGGTTCCACGAAAAGGAATATTCGTGCTAGATGCCGAACCCACTCGTTCCACTGAATCGGTGGAACGTCGTCGTTCCTCGCGCTAACCCCACATCTAATCGTTCTCGTTAACCGGAAAAACACATCTCCACCTAATCGTATCCATCTGCTCCTCTCTCCCAGGTCTCTCCCGTCTCCGGCGACAGTGAGCAGCAAGCGCCGCGGCGGGCGCAACAGTGGATGAGCAGCGGGGAGCGGACGGTCGCGGGCGTAGTGGGGAGCGACGGCGGCGGGCGCAGCGGGCAGCAGGCGCAGCGGCCGGCGGATGAGCAGCGGGGAACGGCGGCGGTGGCATCAGTACGACGGGAGGCTAGCGGTAGCGTGAGGCAGACTCGTGCGAGAGCATGCGCGGGCGGCGGCGCGATGCGCAGCAGGCTGCTGGCGGCGTGGTGTGAAGCGCGCGCGGGTGGCGACATGATTTGAAGCCCACACGGGCGACTGTCGGCAGCGGGAGCACGCACGGGCAGCGGTGCGATGTGAATTCCAAGCGATTTGCAAGTGTGTATTCCGATTGGCCCCAGATTTGCTAGCTATCCAGATTATGCTCGTTAATTTCCGGTGGGCGCACCTTGTTAATTTGCTAGCTATCTCTATCCTTCCGCGATTTGCAAGTCGATGTCATTGCCACGGCTAGCGATTTGTTACAGTTAATTATGATTTTAAGGAAAGATGATCTTGGTTTAGGGTTAGCCACTCGGATTTGAACAATAAATAATAATTATGGGTAAAATCTAGTCATCCCGTTCCGTGCTTTTGGTCCCAATCGAAGAGAAATCGGAACGGTTCCATTCCTCCTTTTTGTCCAAACCGAACACGGTGATGGAACCGTCCCATGACTCGGGAACGGAACCGTTCCGGAACCGTTCCGTTCCATTCCGTCTCGTTCCAGAACCGAACACACCCTAAATTCTTACAAACTTAGCACTAGCAAAATAATATACTACTTATTACAATTAAACTGTTTCAAAATAACACATTGTTTTTTCTGGTACATTCTATGATGCAGGTGAAGAGGCAGGATTTGCCAGCTCGCTCGGTGCATCACCCGTATCACCCCTATATCTTTCTCAGACAAGCAAGTCAGACTTTGTCTGCTCATCATCTCCGGAAACTTCGACAACTGCTTCCTTCGGGGGTGGTGGCATCTCAACAGGCGTGAGGAACGACTCTTCATAGTTGATCAGCTCGACCACATGCGAAGCATATCCGGTGTAGGAATCCCAGATTTCCCTGATGTTCTGCTCGTTGTCGTCTTCATCGACAATCGAATAACCCCTGTTAACTTGCCATATTTCCATGCTTCCATGGTGGCTCATTACCATTATCAGGGCATTCTGTGCCGCTGTGCGCGCATAGGACATATTCCAATCCTTGACGAGATGAGGCATATCCTTTGCCTTGTCTCATAGCTCAAAGGCCGACAATGAGTCAAAGCTAGGGAGTTAGACAGATTCACCAATCTCCTCCAGTGAATGGCAAAAATCGTGGATCGGGTCCCCAACGGCCACAAGACGGCTGGTACGAGGCTCATATGAAGAGGTATCCAGCATGTTGAGAGGACCTATAAGAAAGAAAAGCAAGGTCAACATTCATACATATCCGAGTCTCATAATTTGGAAAACACGATGGTTCAGGGATGGAAACTTACCAAAGATAGTGTCATCTACTTTGGCCCTCTCCTCTCGAAGGCCCCGGAGTTCATTCCGGAGAGCTTCGATGGTGTCCTTCTCCCTGTCCAAGGCATTTTGCAAGTCCAAGATTGTTTGGTCCTGCTTGTCTATTTTGAGATCACGCTCTTCGGTAGCCATGTTACTGGATTCAAGAATGCTGTTGATGCTGCGATCATGATCTACCTTGAGTTTCTCCAGCTCAGTACGCAAGTCAGCATTTTCAGTTTTAAGTACCTTATAATCTTAGGCTTGTTCAATCATTTTGCAAGACTGCCTCACAAGTTCTGGCAAGGTGTAAAAGCCGGATAAAATATTTGGCTACAAGATAAATAACAAACTATACGAAAGAGGTCTGAAATGTTTACCTTCAGCTTCATCCTTGGAAATTTTTAATTGAGCATTTTCAAGCCGGAGAGCTCTGGTCTATCTCCGCTTGTTGCAAATATTCTTGAGTAATTCCTGGTTATAAGCATTAACTTTCTGTAAATCAGAATGGTAACCAAAGTCAGAAGTCTACTAAGACTCGAGCTAATATTTTAACTAAGTTAAATATCAGCACGAGCCTTGGGGGGATATATTTGTTCATTCTTTGGCATCCTATAAAAGCATAAATCCGGATTTCCTATCCAACTTCATGCTTGGGGGCTAGAGGATATGATATAAAGTACAATAAAAAGAAGAGTCAGATTATGACTTACATAATGCTCATGAGTTAATTTATTGAGGCTCATGTGCACCTCAGAAGAAACCGAGAGTCAGAGGAATCACTGGTTGTGGCGGAGCCACACCAGCCTTCAACTTCTCGTCACGAAGACGAACTTGATCAAGAAGATCGGCATGTTTAACGTCTTCAACTTCTTCAGCCTCCTCCTCCATTGTGATATTTCGGGTCTCTAGGCAATGGAGAGCCAACTTCTGGATTTCTTTTGTGCTCTTCTGAGTCAAGCCAAGTTTGGCAAAACCCAGATTTTGTAGAAGGTTATCCGTGAAGATCTGATCTGAGGGATCATTACCCTTTGAGGGTTCACCCTTATCAAGTTCTGAGTGACCCATGGTGACGTCGGTCTGCGAACCTAGGTTTGCTGGTTCTGATGTGTGAGCCGAAACATCTTCAATGCATGGAGAAGAAGTATCCTCCGATACCGATGTTGGCCTTGCATTAGGAGTCAGAGGCGAGACAACAGGAGAGCCCAGAGGTAACTTCTGGTGGCGTAGAGTCTTCCCCGATTTTCCTAGCCCCTACCCTTGGCAAGTGTTTTCGCCCTGGACGGTAATAGAATAAGATCATTGCAATTCAGGGAGGAAATGCAAGTTAATATTTGAAACCTTGTAAAGAGGTTTACCTCTTTACAACGGGCACCTTTTGGGCACCCACAACAACTGTCGGAGCCTTGCGCTTCCGAGTGAACGCGTCCGGCAATGGAACAAGTTCTTCATCCTCTCGAGGAGCCAATCTCTTAGGTGGATATCCCTCGAGAGGAGCAAGATCTGACTCGGGGAGGTCAGCAAGATGAAAGAGACATAGTCTCAGTATTGCAAAACTATGACAAAGTACGGATGAGCACATAATCAAATATGAAAGTAATAGCTGGAAAACTTATTAGCGTCAAAGGATCATCAGCAGTGTACATGTCCAGAGAGAGATCTGGAATCTTCCTCACAACTCGCTCTTTAATCAACCATTTAATCCGGGACTCATATTATTTGTACGGGATTGGGTGTGAGCTGATCCTGAGGCTATCCGTCTTGCTCCTAGTGATCGTGTGCATAAGTCGGTCACCATGGTGCTAGAGGGGTTGAATCCGGCATGCCAGCCAGCAGTGGATCAAGTCGGATCCTGTTAGACCCTTATCCTTCATCAGGTACTCGATCCGTCTCTTGGCAAGAATCAGATCGTCATGAAGAGCCAGAGCTTCTGCATCCCAGGACTCTTGGGGCGTGGCAGCATCGTCAACGAAAGCCGGAAAAGTAGTTTCTTTGCCAGGAGCCGGTCTATCCTTATGGTAAAGGAATGTGGATGGCCATTTCTTCATAGACTCGCTAGCCTTAATCTTGTGTTAGAATCGGTCTCTCCTAAGAGTTAGGCTAAGAGTTCCGATAATGTAGGGATTACCGGAAGTGATGGAATTTCTCTAGGTACCGAAGTAATACCAGAACAAGATGAGACTTGGCTTTATTCTGAGATAACCCTCACACAAAGAAGCATAAGCGCTATGTTCTAGGATTGTGTTTGGGGGAAAGTTGTGGAGTTGAACTGCGTAATAATCTATAACCTCAGAGAAGAACTCTAAGGGGTGAAAGCTCAAACCTCTATCGAGGTTGATACGTCCAAAACGTATCTACTTTCCCGAACACTTTTGCTATTGTTTCTCATCTAAACTTGTGTGATTTGGATACAACTAACGCGGACTGACGCTGTTTTCAGCAGAATTGCCTTGGTGTCTACTTTTTGTGCAGAAAATCAACTATTATGAAAAATCCCGGAAAATATGCCAAAAATCCTATTTCACCCGAAGACTCCAGGAGCCAGAATATGAGACGGAGAAGAGCCAGGGGTGGCCACACCACCTGGTGGCGCGGGCTAGGCCAGGCTACGCCAGGGGGTGGTGTGGGCCCCCCAGGCACCCCCTCAGCCTCTCTCTTCGCCTATAAGGAGCCTTCTGACCTAAAAACTTCGGGGGGTTCGACGTTTTTCCAGAAGGAGTTCCGCTCCGCTGCCACCACCAGATTCCAGGAAACAGCACCAGAAACTCCGTTCTAGCACCCTACCGGGACGGGGAATTGGAGGAGATCATCGCCATCATCATCGCGATCGCTTCTCCATCGACCAACCATGTTTCCACCATATATGAGTGAGTAATCCCCCACTGTAGGCTATGGGGATGGTAGGGATTGGATGAGATCGTTCATGTAATGGCATCAGATTGTTAGGGCATGGTGCCTAGTATCTTTTATTAGTTCTTTATGACTTTGTTGCGACTTGTTGTGCTTAATGCTTGTCACTAGGGACTGAGTGCCATGATTTTAGATCTGAACATGTTATTGATTCACTATGATATTATTGTTTTTTGTCTTATCTACAAGTTGTATACACACGTTGTTGTCTGGAACCAATGGCCCTGAAGTGACAAAAATCGGGATAACCAGAGGGAATGGATTTGATGTGAGGATCACATGTGTTCATGGAGTGTTAATGCTTTGCTCCGGTGCTCTATTAAAAGTAGCACCTTAATTGCCAGTAGTTCCCTGGAGGCCCCGCTGCAAACGGGCTGGCAGGACAAAAGATGTTGTGCAAGTTCTCATTGCGAGCACGTATGACTATAGATGGAACACATGCCTAGGATTATAGAGTACTTGGATGCTTTATCTTATTTATCTGCAATTGCCCTATGTTCTGATTGCTATGTGAATTGTCTTGTCCATGCAACGCCCGTCCATCCATCCCTATGCCTACCGCACTCGAATCCCACTGTTTACTGCTATTGTTACTGCTGTCTTTACTTTACTACTGTTGCTACTTTACTATTGCTACTACAAAACTGTTGCTACTGATAAACTGCTGTGAGCAAGATTGTTTCCAGGTGCAGCTGAATTGACAACTCAGTTGTTAAGGCTTATAAATATGATTTGGCTCCCCTTGTGTCGAATCAATAAATTGGGTTTCACTTCCCTCGAAAATACTGCGATACACCCCCTATACTTGTGGGTCATTAGAGGTGAGTGCCGAAGTGCACCCTCTCGTCGGCGTGAGGGGTGGGGATGATCTGGTTGAAGCCGCTCCGCCAGTTGTCAGCATAGAGGAGACCCTCCTTCTCGACGAAGCGCAGTTTCTCGTCTTCGAGGATGCACGAGATCCATACTCCACGAAAGTTCTCCTTCTCCGCCACTACAGAGGTCGTCGCTATGCCAGAAGAGGAGGCATCAGCCATTTTTGGGAAATGGGGACCATAAATGGGCGGTGCTGTGTGGATTTGGAGGAGGAACGGAGGAGCTAGCACGCGGTGTTGTTGGGTGGAAGAAGGAAGTAGGGGCGCTGACAAGGAAGAACACGGAGATCTGAACCCCTTATAACCCTCGCCTGTGCCAAAATTCATGTGAACTGAATAGTAAAATGTGCCACGCGTCGTGGAAGGAGCTGGGTAACCTCCTTGGAAGGATTACGCCTCCTCGATCTTCACGCATGCATTAAAACAGCGTCTCGGTTCCACGGTAAGCGGACCCACCAACGGTCGCACTTTCAGGAATGTATGTTAGTGACATGACTTGACCTTGACTGATGTCAGGTTACGTCAAAGGCCAAGTTACGGCTTGATTTGAATTTCAAGTTGGAAAACTGAATAGTGTACTCACAGGTCCGACTCGATTTGGGACTCAGATCCTACTTTTCTTTTAAGTTTCAGGAACCCTTCAAGATTCTATGAGCCAAAGATAGATCAAGCTAGACGATGGATTCCGACTCTGGATCTTGGAGGCTTCCGGGGGCTACTGTTGGGGATATACTTTTCGGGTATACCAACTGTGACTCGCTGACCAGGGTGTCCCACTTAGGGTTAGAGATTTGCTCCACAGGCGGCCCAGTTAGGGAGAAAAGATGGAGGTCCATCTGGCTATGGCAAGGCCCAGAAGACTTACCAACTTAGGCATGTTTAGTTACCTGTAGTCCAAGATGTACTCTGTAACCGACTCTTAGTCATAGCCAGATAGGTCTTTCCTATAAATCCTAGGCCGGATATCTATATAAGCCGTCCTAGGGACCAACCTTTAGGGAAACCCAATATTCTACAACCTCAACTCGCACAGGCAAAACCCTGGTAATCCATATTCTGGCTCTGCCATATTACTGGATCGAGAGCAGGAGTAGGATCCGTCCAAAGCCAGGGGATTCGAACCTGGGTAAAGCTTGTGTGCTCACCGCCCTAGAATACCGTCTCCTCACATCCTCTTTCTCCACATGCCTCGAGGAGCCCCTCTCGGTGTACATGTCTTCAATCCGACGACAATCGTCATTGAACCCGGGATAGTCGCTAGAGTAATAAAATAGTAAAAGGCGGTTGCAACGGTAGTCACCTCAAGGTAGACGTAGCTGGATTTGTGGTAGTAGAGGTAGGTGACACGCCATGCCGACCTTACCAAACTCGGGAGCACTCCGGGGACGAAGGCACACGTCAGGTGTTGCCAATACCATATGTGTGTAGATAGGGACCATCACGAACCATGTGAGTCAGAGTTTGAGGGAGCAGTAGAGAAGATCTCTGTGTACAGTTGGTTACACACCGTACCCGCTGGAGTAAACAAAGTGGTTGCAAGGAGAAAAATTAACACAAGCGGTGCAAATAAAAATTAGACTACAACTATGGCGGCGAGGTCATGGTGGACGAAAATGGTAAGGTGGTTGTCGATGGCGATAGAACTGTAGCGGCAGTAGATGTCGGGGATCGAACCTGCTTTACTCATCCACATACAGGAGCTCTTTCATGTTTGTTGAAGGAGAGGTTGCAGATGTCGGGGATCAAACCCATTTTATTCATCTACATGTAGAAGCACGGCGATGCAGAACTCGTTGGCGTTGACGAAGACCTTGATTGGTGGTGGCGGTGATGATGGGTATGTGCAGCGGAGTTGTTGGTGTAGATTTTTGTCGACGATGATGACCAACTGATAACCCCCAA
Source organism: Avena sativa (assembly GCA_916181665.1). Lineage (NCBI taxonomy): Eukaryota > Viridiplantae > Streptophyta > Magnoliopsida > Poales > Poaceae > Avena > Avena sativa. The sequence continues at coordinate 358,919,188 of OV702290.1, read as the reverse complement.
GTGCAGGGGATCACCGTAGTACAATTCGATAAGTATTTGAGTGTTGAACCCACGAGGAGCTGAAGGTAAACTATATATTCTCTAAAGCCCTTTAACCCACTTATATGGCCTTCTATGCAAAGCTAGGATCTAAATTGTGTGTGGTTGTTTTTGGTATTAACTAGAAAACAATAAAATAGTTGAAATAAATACTATAAGTAAAATAATGCAAATGATGTGGAGCTAGTGGAGTGGATGCGGATAAACTATGGGAGCAAATGTTTAGGCAAATTGCTATTTCATTCATTTGGTTGTCACAATTAGTGAAGCACATATATAGTCTTTTTATTGTTTCTTCTAGGAGTAGCCATAACTAGGTGTAGATAGATATGAGAAAATACACCACTAGTGATTGATACCAAGGCTAATTAAGAACAAACAAGGGAAATTAAGACATAAAGTCCAACCACCGCATTTAGATCTAAGGTCCCCATGATAATACCCCTATTGATTAACCATGAATTAATACTACATATATTTCTAAGACTTTGGATTTGGCTTTTGTCAAACTTTGTCTATCCCTCAACCTATCAAGATGCAATGGTGATAACCTTGTGTATCCCCCAACAAATGTGTGCACTTATATGTTAGTGCATCAAAATCATCATAGAAGATAACATATACTTGTATGCAACCAAAACAAACTAGATCACAATTGTCATAACAATTCACTACTCAAACGTCAACATAGTCATACAATAGATCATGAGAAAATAATATATTGCATCATACATCATGTTTGCCAAGAAATTATACTGGGGATGATAGGATCTTGAAGTAGATGGTGATGTAGATGAGCCTCCCCATGGGGGAGAGGCGGCGCTGGCGTCAGCGCAGGGCGTCGACACCCCGACGGCCTCCTAGGGGCGGCGGCTGCCCTTAGGGGGTAGCGGCCCCTTGGCCCTTATTCTTCCTTGGAGATGGTGCATCAATGGAGGAGATTATACCCCTCTTTGGGGGCTGCCAAGGAGGGGAATTTCCGTGGCTATGATTGGATGCCTCCAAAAATAGGGTTTCCCCTCAATATATAGTGGTGGAGATGCAATCTTGGCCATAGGATGGATGCCCCTTGGATCCAAGGGCTCTTGGGTATCTCTATAACCTTCCTAGGAGTCCCATCTGTCCTTAATGAGTCCATCAAGTCATGGTTGGACCGAAATCATTAAAGGTGGAAGGAGTTTGAGTTACCCACGTCAAATATTTTCGGATTCCTGGAACCGTTTCTATCTTTTGTAGTAATATGGCTATAAAAAATGCATACGGACTCCGATTGGGGAGAATTTTATGCCTAAATTGTTGCGCATAAAATTACACATAACTTACATTGCTACACTTTTTCCATTAGATGTCATCTTCGGGGTCGTCTCTGGTAATCTTTAAAAAGAGTTCTGCAGGGACAAATTCTAGGAATTTCCAGATTTCTCCATAATGCGCGGTTTCTTCCATATTTGTGTATTTCCTACACAACAAACTGTAAAACAAAAACTTGTGCACTTTTGCAACTATTAGTAGGTTATTCCTTAATAATGTTGCAAAATAATAATGATTTTTAAGCAATAAACGACAAAGTTCATGGATGCATTTTACATGTATCAAACATCTGCAAGCTTAACCTATGATCATCCTCTAGCATAAAGGTGATAAAATTAACATGGATTTTGGAGTTTGTTGCTTTGATTATTTTTCATTGCCACACAAAGTTCACTAGGTTTAATCTTTAAGGAATAACAACAAGCAAGTGGGCTATAAAGTTATATCTTTCGCACTCTACAAACATGCTCAATAATAAGTAGACTTGTGTTCAAATAAATGAGAGATAAAACAAACCTTCAAGCATACTTAGATGAACCTATAGAATTGTTGGAAGACTCATTCCTATCATTGGCATGGTTTTTTATGCCTTTCTACTTTGGGTTACTTCTTAGTTTCATGCCCTTGACCTAAAGACTCACTTCTTACTTTTATGTCTTCCCTTAAGATATTTTTATATCTCGTACCGAAAGTAAGCATGGATTAAACATGTGCAAAGGCCTATTTAATTTCCAAACTCTATTTCATTAAGTTTATGATTGATCCATAGTTCATAATTAGTGTTTGGTTCCATTTACCCCTATCTTTAGCATCTTTCCAGTTCAAAGAAGAGAATAATTACAACAAGATAGACATGAAGTTCAACTTTTGTCGAACACTTTCACCATTTTTTATATGGCCTCAGTTAACAGTCTTTCCCTCCTAGTAACTAGTATAAACCTTATTCATGGGTCTTTCAATTATGTCACATGCTCTAAAATAACCTTTGTTTTTCACTTTCCATGGCTAGCCAAATCCTCGGGTGCCTACCTTTCCAACACTTTTCCCTAGAGAATATGTATTGAAATACCCATTGTTATCTCATGTCCCATTGTTATCATTCCTTCCACTTTTTATCTTACAAAACCATTTTATGTTTTATAAATCATTACCACCCTTGGTGGTTGTGCCTTCAAGTTCGTGGTCACCCCACAACCAACTTCTCTATGACAACCATAACCACAAGAGCAACATTATTTGGAAGCTAAATAAAACAAGGCACATGAGAAATATACTTGGAATATCAATGATGCTATATAAGTATGTATGGTGTATGCTGTGGGAATTGGTTTTAAGGGTATTTGGATATACAAGCTTTGCTTGTATAGGAATTTTTGGGCTAGCAAAAAGATCTACAAGTTGGCATTGGATCCACAGTGCCAAAAATTTATCATCACACAATGCTCCTTAGTATTAAACATCAATGTTTATGAACTCTTACTGTGGTCTTCCTGCATTCCATGTCAAAAAAACTTCAGCACAAAACTTTCTCTCATTTTTTTCTATGGAGTGACATTAGTGGTAAAAAGATATAGTGCTAGATGTGATAAAAGCTCCAAATAAAATTTGTGTTTAAATGTCCAAAGAGTTACTTAAGTGTACAATAACCATAAAATATCAAAATACTCAAAACGAATCAAATCAAAACTCAAAAAGGCCACTCTTGCAACAAAAGATAGATTTTGTCCAGAAAAAGAGCAACTGCAGAACGTATTTATTTCGCCCACTTAAACATGTTTGGGAATTTGATCCAATTTTGCACATACAGAGGATGAAAAGTTGTAACGTTAGTAGAAAATTTAGCTCAATTAGAGTAACAGAAAAAATCATAAAAATCGTTTGGTAAATAGGAGCATGCAGAAATTTTCAACTCCAAATATATGTTTCAACTTTTAACATCCAAAATGGGCAAAACTTGGTACTTTATTTTTGTAAATTAAAAAAATATAAAACATTTATTTTAACATAGAACAAATGTACAAAAACCAAAAACCTAAAATAATCAAAAAGAACCAAGAAAGAATCAAGAGAAGCAAACAAACAAGAAACACAATCTTTTTGTTATTTTTTGTTTTATGAAAGATGAAAAGAAAGAAGCAAACAAAAATGAAAAAGCATAAAATATTTTTGTTGTTTGGGTTTTATAAAAACAATAACCAAATGTAAAAAACATAAAATCTATTTGTTGCTTTTGTTTTAAGGAAAAATAAGAACCAAATAAGAACCAAATGAAGAACCATAAAATGTTTTAAAGTTTTAAAAACAAAAGGCAAGAAGAAGCAAAAAGAACCAAATAAACATAAAATATTTTTGGTATTTTGTTTTTATAAAGAATATGCAAAATAAGACCCAACAAAATAAAAAGGTAATTCAAACATGGTTCCACAAACATACAAACAAAAACATGATGGTAAAACTAAAACATGAGTTTGGAATGATATTATTTGAAATACTTGAACGAAGAGGGGATGCATGGGCATCCCCAAGCTTGTGGTATTGCTAATTCTTGTACTCTACTTCTTTCTCATCATATCATGTCACTCATCTCAAACAAAGAAATATTTTTATCATCATGTTACTTCAATGCCTACAAAATGGTTAGTTCTCCAAACAAATGATATAATAGTTTCTACCATGATGCAAAATTTAGTAATTATTGGGAAACCATTTTATTCAAGAAGCTAATATATTACAAAAAAGACACTCTTTTTTTATTTTGTTTTTATGTGGGGAAAGTTTTAATGATATAGGCTTTGCAATGGCTCCATTGGCATGAACAACACATGCTCAAGGTCGGCCACAACTTCTCCATTGCTAATCCTTCTCATTTTCTCTCCCAAATTTTATATTTAATTAAAATATTAAACTAATTGTTAAATAACAGTAGCTAAATTAATTTTACATATTACATGGATATCAAGGTGTGCTCAAATAGAATAGTATTTGAAAACATATGGAGCACAACACAAAGCACATAGACATTAACATTTGAGTCTAACTTTCTTCCTATGCATTGGCATTTTATATATGAATAAATATCAGCAAGGTTGTGGTATCCAATGCACATAATGATGAGTAGCTTCCATAAATAGAATGGAAACATAAAGAGGGTTTTCATCTCTTCCTCTTTCATAATTATTGTAAGCATCAAAAACAAACTTAATCTCATAGTTTTGAATAGATTCACCATATAAAGACAAGTCATCTAATGAGCATAATGGATCATCTAACTCAATTATATCACTTTCATCCTCCCATATATTAGACATAGTTGTTCCACATAGAGGACTACTAGGCAATAAAAGATCATCATCATTATAAGAAGAGTTGCTCATGGGAATTTGTTTGTTACCCTTGTTGGGTGTAGGAGATGGGTAGCTACTCCATTCTTCCTCCAATTTTTATTCTTTCTATTCTATCTCCTTTTCTTTGGGATGCATGGCCATCCCCAAGATTAGCCTTTTCTGCATTCAAAAATCTTATTCCCTAACACTTTCATCATGATTTCTTGCATTCAAAAAGTTAGTGCCCAAGGGAATATTCAAGCTTTCAACATATTTGACTAGCATATCATACACATCATTGTGAGATTTTTCCATTATATATTTTTGGGGGGTTTCAATTTTATATGCAAGTTACTAAAAATAAACTAGCACTGCAAACAAGAAAAGAAGACTAGCACTATGCTGCTCGGCAACGGCGCCAGAAAAGTATCTTGATAACCCCCAAGTGCAGGGGATCACCGTAGTACAATTCGATAAGTATTTGAGTGTCGAACCCACGAGGAGCTGAAGGTAAACTATCTATTCTCTAAAGCCCTATAACCCACTTATATGGCATTCTATGCAAAACTAGGATCTAAAGTGTGTGTGTGGTTGTTTTTGGTATTAACTAGAAACCAATAAAGTAGTTGAAATAAATACTATAAGTAAAATAATGCAAATGAAGTGGAGCTAGTGGAGTGGATGTGGATAATCTATGGTAGCAAAAGTTTAGGCAAATTGCTATTTCATTCATTTGGTTGTCACAATTAGTGAAGCACATATATAGTCTTTTTATTGTTTCTTCTAGGAGGAGCCATAACTAGGTGTAGGCATAGATATGATAAAATACACCACTAGTGATTGATCCCAAGGCCAATTAAGAACAAACAAGGTAATATTAAGACATAAGTCCAACCACCGCATTTAGATCTAAGGTTAAAGAACATTTCATGGTTCCCTATGTTTTGCGTGTTAGATAACAATACCGTGGAGTTTTCTCATGTGTGATAAGTGTGCAGGGAAGTATTTGTTGTGTTTGGGGGCCGGATTATCCGCCCCCATCAAGGGCCGGATAATCCAGCCTGACCCTCTTGGCAAAGGCTGGCATGGCACGAGTCTCAGACTAGGGGCGGATTTTCTTCCCATGACCAGATAATCTGGCCCTCACCTTGGGCCGGATAATCCGCCCCCAAGAGATGAACAAGGGCTGGCATGGTGATACGTCATAAACATATCTATAATTTTTGATGTTCCATGCTTGTTTTATATCTACTTTCTTATGTTTTGTCCACACTTTGGGGTATTTTTACACATTTTCTGGAACTAACCTATTAACAAGATGCCATAGTGCTAGTTGCCTATTTTCTTCTATTTTTGGTTTCAGAAAAGCTAATAAGGAAATATTCTCAGAATTAGATCGGACAAAAGCCAAAGTTAATATTTTACCCGAAGCAACACGAAGTCCGGAGGGGAGACGAAGTGGCGCACCAGGGCAGCCACACCTGGGGGTGAGGGCCCCCTGGTGCTCCACCAACCTAGCCCTTCCGCCTATAAAAGCCTCCCAGGATGAAAACACTAAGGACCCGATCAAAAATTACATGAAAGAGTATGTACCCGCCATCATCTCCATCCCTAGATCGGGAGGGATCTGAAGCTCTTCCCGGCACCCTGTTAGAGGGGAGAGATCACCTTGGAGGCCTTCTTCATCACCATGCCTGCCTTCGGTGTGATGCGTGAGTAGTTCATCCCTGGACTACGGGTCCATGTAGTATCTAGATGGTTGGTTCTCCTCCTTTGTGCTACCATGTTTAGATCTTGTGAGCCCCGTTCATGATCAAGATCATCTATTTGTAATCTTACATGTTGTGTTTGCAGGGATCCGATGGATATTGAGATGCTATTTCAGATTGATTATTGATTCTATCATGTCTATGTTATTTGTGATCTTGCATGCTTTCAGTTGTTAGTAGCTATCTTGGCCAAGTAGATGCTAGCAACTCCAAGAGGGAGTATTTATGCTCGATAGTGGGTTCATGCCTCTAGTAATCTGGGGAAGTGATAGAAATATCTAAGGTATTAGATGTGCTGTTGCTACCAGGGAGAAAACATCAATCCTTTGTCCATGGGATAATCATATTGTTTACTTTACACACTTTGGTTAATGCAATTATCTGTTGCTTGCAACTTAATACTGGAGGGGGTTCAGATGAACTTGAAGGTGGATTATTAGTCATAGATTCAGTTGGATTATGGTCTATGTATAATGTTGTAATGCCCAATCAAATCTCATAGGAGTCAAGATGATTAGTATATGCATGATGCTTTCTCGGTGTTTGTCAATTGCCCCGCTGTAATTTTTTAACCCAACATGTTATTTATCTTAAGGAGAATCACCTCTAGTGAACTATGGACCCCGGTCCATTCTTTTACCATCAACCTACAATATACTATTTACTATTTACTTTCTGCAAGCAATTACTATCTTCCGCACAATACGTTTAATCCTTTGTTTTCAGCAAAACCGGTGAGATTGACAACCTCACTGTAAGTTGGGGGCAAAGTTCTTTGGTTGTGTTGTGTAGGATTCCAAGTTGGAAACAACACCTTGGAGGTATTTCCTTGCTCCTACTGGTTCAACCTTGGTTTCATAACTAAGGGAAAACTTGCTGCTGTGCTCATCATACCTTCCTCTTGGGGTTCCCCAACAAGCTTGATATATTTTGAGCCATCAAGCTTTTTTCTGGCGCCATTGCCGAGGAGTCAAGGTAATCTTCACAAGGGGATTCCCTCATAACCAATCTCTTACTTTGTCTTTTTTTTCTTAGTTTATTTCTGCTTTGTTTGCTTGTTTCTTTTATCAAAAACACAAAAAATTAGTTGTACTGGTTTGCTACCTTTATTAAAAACACAAAAAATGAATACTCGTGAAAATACTAAGCTGTGTGACTTCATCAACACCAACAACAATGATTTCATGTGCACACCTATTGCTCCACCTGTTCCTAAAGCTACTTTCTTTGAAATTAAACCTGCTTTGCTCAATCTTGTTATGAAAGAACAATTCTCTGGTGTTGGTACTGAAGATGATCCTGCTCACCTTAATAACTTTGTTGAACTTTGTGAGATGTAAAAACATAGGGATATGGATGGAGATATTATTAAGCTTAAATTGTTTCCTTTCTCTTTGAGAGGAAAAGCTAAAGAATGGTTGGTATCCCTAACTAGAAATAGTATTGATTCTTGGACTAAATGCAAATATGCTTTCATTGGAAAATACTATCCTCCTTCTAAGATTATATCTATGAGAAGTGAAATAACGAAATTTAAACAATCTGATAATGAACATGTTGCTCAAGCTTGGGAAAGAATGAAATCTTTGGTAAAGAATTGTCCCACTCATGGACTAACTGCTTGGATGATTATCCAAACCATTTATGCAGGACTGAATTATTCCTCAAGAAATCTGCTGGATTCTGCTGCTGGAGGTACCTTTATGACCATTACTTTGGGTGCTGCAACAAAGCTCCTTGATAATATGATGGTTAACTATTCTGAATGGCACACTGAGAGAGCTCCACAAGGTAAGAAGGTAAATTCTGTTGAAGAAACCTCCTCCTTGAGTGATAAATTGATGTTATTATGTCTATGCTTGTTAATGGGAAAGCTCATATTGATCCAAATCATGTTCCCTTAGCCTCTTTGGTTGCTCAAGAAGAGCAAGTTGATGTGAAATTTATTAGAAATAACAATTTTAGCAACAATGCCTACATGAATAATTTTGGTAATAATAATTATAGGCCATATCCTCCCAATAATGGTAATACTTACGGAAATTCCTACAACAATAATAGAAGTGCACCCTCTGAACTTGAAGTCATGCTTAAAGATTTCATTAGTAAATAAACTGCTTTTAGTAAAACTATTGAGGAAAAACTCTCTAATGCTGAAAGAAATATAGCATCATTGTCTAAAGCACAATCTTATTTGAATAAAATGGCGGCTAAACCTGAAACTATTGAAAATCCCTTTGCTGCTACTAATACCATACAAGTTAGAATTGATGCAAATGTTAGACTGTTAGCTGAGTTGCATGCTAAGTGGGAAAGAGAAGATGAAATTGCTAGAAATAGTAGTATTTGTACTATCACCACCACTAATGTTGAAGCTAGCAAACCCAATGAAGTCCCCATTCCTTTTGCAACAATGCCTAAAACCAATGGAACCTTCTCCAATAAAAATGCTGAAATTCTTCAAAATATGGGAAACAATAGCTCTACTACTTTAGATGGTAATTATGATTTTGATCTTGATGGTTGCAATATCTGAAGTAATTATGTTCCTACAAAAGCTTGCTAAAAGTCCTAATGCTAGTGCTATGAATATGGCCTTTACAAAACACATTATTGATGCTCTCATAAAAAATAAAGAAGAAAAGATGAAGCATAAAGCTTCTATTCCTATTAAATTAGAAGATGGTTAGGAACCCATCATTAATATGAAAGTGAATGATTTTGATCTCAAAGCTCTATGTGACCTTGATAGTAGTGTTTCTATTATGCCTAGAAAGATTTATGAAATGCTTGATTTGCCACCATTGGAAGATTGTTATTTAAATGTCCAACTTGATGATAATGCTAAAAAGAAACTCATGGGGAGTGTTAATGATGTTCTTATTATGGTTAACAATGCCTATGTCCCTGTTGATTTCTATTTTTTGGATGTTGAATGCAATGCTTCTTGTCCTATTATTTTGGGAAGACCTTTTCTTAGAACTGTTGGTGCCATCATTGATATGAAAGAAGGCACCATTAAATATCAATTCCCACTCAAGAAAGGTATAGAACACTTCCCTAAGAAGAGAGAGAAGATTCCTTTTTCCTCTCCTATTAAAACAAAATTTGCTCTTAATGCTTCTTCATTTGAGAATACTTGATTCTTGCTTCTTATGCCTAGCTCAAAGGCGTTAAAGAAAAGCACTTATTGGGAGATAACCCAAATTTATTTAGGAATCTTTTGTTGAGTCTTGGAAGTTATTGCTTCAGTAATAACCGCTCCTTATCATTTTTTGTGTGGTTTTTGTGCCAAGAATAACCTCTAGTAAGAGAGAAATAATGCTTGGGAAGGTTGCTGTCCCGAAACAGATTTTTGTGCTTCATTGTAAAAATTTGTGAAAAATCTCTGTATGTCGGATTGAGCTGTAATTGTTTGTGCTTCTGCCCCAGGTTGTATCTAACTTTAGTTAGTTCAACACTTTTCGATTTGAGCAACAGAAGGTCTTCGAAAAAATCGATTTTTACCTGCTGGTCTGTTTTGACAAATTTCTGCCATTATTTGCATTTGCCTCTTAATCTCTTTTTATTTGAGTTCTCTTTGATCGCTTGAAATTTTAAAAGGAAGTGCTACAGTAGCTTGTGTTTTAATGGAAGTTTTACTTGTGTTGAAACTGAACCTAAATACTTATTATCTTAAATAGACTAATGTTGCTAATGAAGATTGTGTGAAGTTTTGTATGAAGGAAATTTTTAAGCGCAGGGAAGAATAATGTGATGAGATGAAGTATGGACAAAAGCTCAATCTTGGGGATGCCACCCGTGTCACCCCAAGAAATATTCAAGAAGTACAAGCGTCAAAGCTGGGAATGCCCAAGGCATCCCGTTCTTCATAAAAAAATCTCAGGTTTTCTTCCAAACACTTCATTTTTATTGTTTCATGCACAATTGTGTTGTTCTTGGAGCGTCTTTGTTTTTGTACTTAGTTTTCGTTTGCTTAGTTTTCTTGAATAAATTTGTTGGACCCCCGCATTCATACATAGTTTCAAATAAGTTGATTTGGATTAGAAAAGAGTAGGAAAGTTCATGCTTATAAGTGGTATAAAAGGAGCTTGTTTTTGACTGTGACTTAGACTTTATCATGTCATGCTTGATATTGCTTTGACTTTATGCTTAGTGATTATTGTTGTATCATGACTTGTTATAAACAATTGAGATTGCTTAATGTGCCTTGAAATAATCATGCGTTGTTTTAGCATAAAAAACATAATATTGTGGTATTCTCCTTTGATGCTTTATTTGGGTTAACTTGGGGCATGCTCACACCATGTTAAGACTATACCAAGTCACCATAGCCTCTATGATCATTTAGTTTTCGACTTGTAATATCACTTTATGCTTTAATTAATAATGTTTTGTCGCTTTGCATGATTATGGCCATTATTGCTCTCTTAGTTGGTCACTCCTAGTCTTTTGCTAGCCTCAACATGTACCAAGTATGAGTTCCACTCATGCATCCAACTCCAAATAAAACCAAGTTATTCCAAAGAGTCCACCATACCTACCTATTAACATTATTGCTATTCCAAGTACATTCATGTTTTTATCTACCTTCCGAATTAAACTTGTTATGTGAAAATTAGTGATTAAAGCTCTCACAAACTTGATGGCACACTTTACTTTCTTGCACTTAATAAACTTGAACCATTGTGCCCATCTATGTTGCGTATATGCTTGCGCTTTATGATTTGTGAATTAGCAGAACCATGTTATCATGGGGAACACTTTCAACATTGCACTTTATTTAGTTGATATCATGTTCTTTTGCTTATGGATCCCGATAGTGTGAAATAAAAGGGGAGCTTGTAAGCTCATGGAGTTTGTATATGTGTTAGAGAAATGCCTGGGTAACTAGCCTAAGCCATGCCTAATCATGGTGGAAACTTGCAGCATAACCATAGTGAGCAATCTGTGAAGCATCCTCAATAAAAACCTATGCAAATAGCAAACGAAAAGATCGTTGAGATGCTCATTGTCCGTTGCCTTGTCATTTTGATATGGGATAGCTCCTGTATCATGGGGCAAGGGGTACCCTGTTGGCGGTTCTCTATGATACACATGTACTTACAATGACAAGAACTTACTCGTGACTAAAGTTGAGTAGCATGAGGTTTGGTACTCGTAATCAAGGGTCATGAGATTTTCAACTTATAACTTGTCAAGCATATCCTCATATTTGTTCACTTTAACCTTAATCACCTAAAGATGCTCATGATAGGGGCAATGAGAGCTGAAAGCTAATAAGTACCATAATTTTTGGAAGCTCTTTATGAAACTTGAATCCCTGCTTCCTTCTATGAAGGGCCTTTCTTTTACTTTTATGTTGAGTCTCCATCTTCTATCTTTATGCACCTATTGAGAGAGCATAGTGGTCATTCTTAGTTTAATGTGCATTGTCCCAAGACTTGTTGATTGATTCATAACTTTGATATTGCTTGTTCTTAAACTATTTGTATCTAGTCACCCTTATGAACTTTGAATGTGTCCTATGCATTTATGTTTTGCTACACTATGAGGGACAAGCTGAATACCATTCTCATTATGTTTTCTATATGTGAAACAAACAAACGTCTTTCAAAGAATTGTTATTCATGAATCCTTTGTTTGTACCTTTTAATGTTACAACATAGTTGTTATGTCTTATTGTTAGAACTATATCTTTCATGTCTATGTTAAAGTACTATGATCCCAGCTATCAATGTTTTACAAATACCTTGATCAAGATTATGATGGTGCATGTCATCTAAAAATTTCTTCCTTTTTATCACTTACCTACTCGAGGACGAGCAGGAGTTAAGCTTAGGGATGTTGATACGTCATAAACGTATCTATAATTTTTGATGTTCCATTCTTGTTTTATATCTACTTTCTTATGTTTTGTCCACACTATGGGGTAATTTTACACATTTTCTAGAACTAACCTATTAACAAGATGCCACAGTTCCAGTTGCCTATTTTATGCTATTTTTGGTTTCAGAAAATCTAGTAAGGAAATATTCTCGGAATTGGACCGGACAAAAGCCAAAGTCAATATTTTACCCGAAGCAACATGGAGTCCGAAGGGGAGACGAAGTGGCGCACCAGGGCGGCCACACCTGGTGGCAGCGCGGCCTAGGGGGCGTGCCACCAGGGGGTGTGGGCCTCCTGGTGCTCCACCGACCTAGCCCTTCCGCCTATAAAAGCCTCCCGAGACGAAAACCCTAAGGACCCGATCAAAAATTCAATGAAAGAGTCTGTAGCTGCCGTCTTCCCCATCCCTAGATTGGGAGGGATCTAAAGCTCTTCCCGGCACCCTACCGGAGGGGAGAGATTACCCTGGAGGCCTTCTTCATGACCATGCCTGCGTCCCGTGTGATGCGTTAGTAGTTCATCCCTGGACTACGGGTCCATGTAGTAGCTAGATGGTTGGTTATCCTCCTTTGTGCTACCATTTTAGATCTTGTGAGCTCCGTTCATGATCAAGATCATCTATTTGTAATCTTACATGTTGTGTTTGCGGGGATCCGATGGATATTGAGATGCTATTTCAGATTGATTATTGATTCTATCATGTCTATGTTATTTGTGATCTTGCATGCTTTCCGTTGTTAGTAGCTATCTTGGCCAAGTAGATGCTAGCAACTCCAAGAGGGAGTATTTATGCTCGATAGTGGGTTCATGCCTCTAGTAATCTGGGGAAGTGACAGAAATCTCTAAGGTACTAGATGTGATGTTGCTACTAGGGAGAAAACAACAATCCTTTGTCCATGGGACAATCGTATTGTTTACTTTACACACTTTGCTTAATGCAATTATCTGTTGCTTGCAACTTAATACTGGAGGGGGTTCAAATGAACTTGAAGGTGGATTATTAGTCATAGATTCAGTTGGATTACGGTCTATGTATAATGTTGTAATGCCCAATCAAATCTCATAGGATTCAAGATGATTAGTACATGCATGTTGCTTTCTCGCTGTCTATCAATTGCCCCGCTGTAATTTTTTCACCCAACATGTTATTTATCTTAAGGAGAATCACCTCTAGTGAACTACGGACCCCGATCCATTCTTTTACCATCAACCTACAATCTACTATTTACTGTTTACTGTTTACTTTCTGCAAGCAATTACTATCTTCCACACAATACGTTTAATTCTTTGTGTTCAGCAAAACCGGTGAGATTGACAACCTTACTGTAAGTTGGGGGCAAAGTTATGTGGTTGTGTTGTGTAGGATTCCAAGTTGGAAACAACACCTTGGAGGTGTTTCCTTGCTCCTACTGGTTCGATAACCTTGGTTTCATAACTGAGGGAAAACTTGTTGTTGTGCTCATCATACCTTCCTCTTGGGGTTCCCCAACGTGCTCGATATATTTTGAGCCATCACATGGCGCAACGCTCTGACTAGGGGCGGATTTTCCCCCGGACAATCTGCAGTGGGGCGGACTTTCTTCCCCCGACCGGATAATCCAGCCCTCACCTTGGGCCGGATAATCTAGCCCCCAGGAGACAAGCAAAGGTTAGCTCGGCGCGTCGCTCTATCTGGGGACGGATTATCCCCCGGATAGTCCGATGCTGGGGCAGAGTTTTCCCTGGGCCAGATAATCCGGCCCACACTCAGGCAGGATAATCCGGCCCCAAAAAGCTCCAACGGCTCCATCCAGACAGGGGGTATAAAAGCCACGTCTTCCCCTCCTATCAGATCTCTTGGTTAATTTGAAAAAGATCAGACCTGGTGCAAAAGCTCTCTCCCTAGTTCTCCCACTTCGAACACCCAAAGGCTTCTATCTTTGGGGGATTGAAGGAGGAGACATGATTCATTGTCATCACGAATCAAGCGCTTCAACTCCTCTCCATTCACTTGGAGAATCCCCGATCTAGTATTCTCGTTGATATCTAGATCTTGTGTTTTATTATTGATAACAATTGTTCTTGTGGTAGCTTGTTGTCATTACGGGAGCCTCCAATTCGGTTGTGGAGTTGTGCCCTGCTAGTTGTGTAAAGGCACCTGTTCCCATCTCGAAGGGTTCCTATAGTGGAAAGGTGGATCAGGCCTTTGGTGGCGGGATCCATCGGAGAATAGGGTGAGGCCTATTGTGGCGTGGTGGTCGTAGTACCGCCCACCCCTCCAACGCAGATGTACTTCCCTTAACAAGTAAGGAACTGCGGTAAAACAAATCCTGTGTCTCCGCGTGCTTCATAACGATTTTCCTCGTTCCTCACTTTACTCGCCTTTACTCGCTAGTAGTTAGGTTTGCATATAGGGAAATTCTACATAGTAGTATATCTAGAGAATTTACCTTTTGTGTCAAGCCTAAAATTGCAGAAGCATTAAAATTTGAAGTAGCACCTATTCACCCCCCCCCTCTAGGTGCCCATACGATCCATTTCAATTGGTATCAGAGCCTTAGCTCTTTATTCGGGCTTAACCGCCTAAGAGAAATATGGGTACTAAGGAAAATGGGAATGAGGCCGTGGACAAGGTCACAATGGATGACCTCAAGACGTTGGCAACAACCTTGTTGAAATCCTTTGAGACCAAGATGGAGGAGATGCAGCAAATGATTGCTCGCCTCACATCATCTACAGCCCCATCCCCATCTTCCTCTGAGGCCACCACTCCTCTATCTAAGGATAAGGCTCACGCCGGATCCAAGGAAGATGAAGTGGTAGGTGAAAAACATAATGGTTCCGCCTCCAAGAAGGGAAGTGGTAAGGAGGACTATAGTGAGGTCCCTCACCTACATTCTCCCGACCCACCTATCCCTCATCCTCATATAAACAATAGGGGTGATCCACCCAAGCTTACTGCATCTACATTTAATCAATGGCAATTCTTAATGAAATCTCATGCATGTAGTTCGCCAATTGAACTTTGGAGGATTATTGAAGATGGTCTTCATATTGGAGACCCCACCAACTTGACTAGAAGAGAAGTTGTGGATAGTCAATTGAATGCAATAGCTCTCCACATGATTCATCTCAGAGTGGGTCCCAAGGACATGCCCCACATTGAGCACTTCAACACCGCCAAAGAAGCTTGGGATGCTCTCACCGACCTATTCATTGGAAATGAAAGCATGAGAAGGAATAGGTACGATGCTCTTAGTAATGAAGCTGAAGGATTCTACATGTTGGATGGCGAGGACCATGAATACATGTATAGAAGGCTCAAGAGCATTGCAACAACATTTAGAAAGAATGGAGCCACTCACATTGACGATGCCTGGATCAAAAGAAAATATGTGAGTGCCCTCATGCCATTTGAGCCAACGGACTTGAAGAGTTTGCAAGGTAGACACAACTACCACCAAATGACTTCCAATGAAGTCATGCAAGAAATGGCGGCCTTCAAAGTTGTTGCCAAGAACGCCGAAGATGCCTGTGCTCGGGCTATTGGAATGCAAAAAGGAGTCAATGTGGCTCTAAAAGCAAATGTTGTTGAGCAAGATGAGGATGAAAGAGGATATGATGTTGTCTCCATGGGTTGTCCCGAGGAAGTTAAGCGTGATCATGGTGAGTACATGGCTTTCTATGCAAGGATTTTTTGGAAGGATCTAGCCAAGGCCAAGTCTAAACTCGAGCGCAAGAATGGGTCAAGTGGAAGAAGAGAGAATGGCCCAAAACTGAGAACATGCTACAATTGTGGAGATAGGCCGCACTTTGTGGCTAAATGTCCATACCAAAGTAGAGAAGACAATGGGGGCAGGCTCATCCTCAAAGAAAAGTCCAAGGCACCTTGGAAGAAGCCATTTATGAAAAAGAATGGTCCTTACAAGAAGCAACCCAAGATTGTCTTGGTGGCACAAGAAGAATATTCCTCTGCAAGTGAAGACGAAGAGGATGAAGATAGTTCTCAAGAGGTGGCTGCTATAGACACCACATCTACTCCCTCATCACTCTTCGACTCTCCAAATGAAAATGTCATAAAAAAAAACGTCACTTGCCTTATGGCAAGAGGGTCCGAGGTATCATCTTCTATTTCTTTTTTCCTAAGACTAATATAAATATGGATACGGATGATCATATTAGTCTTAAGATAAAAGAAGAAGTTATTGCTTTGGACAATTTTTTCACTAACTTTCAAGGTGAGCACAAGCTTCACTTTGATGCTCTTATGAGTCAACTTGCTCATTCCGAAGAACTTCTCAAAGAAAAAGGTAGAATTGAAAGAGAAGATGCCTTGGAAATAGTCTCTTTGAAGAATGCCTTAGAGGAAGAAGAGGAAGCTCGAGCATCCTTAGAGGAGAAAATCGAGTCAATTGAGGAGTCCCATGAAGAGGTTGTTGCCAGGAGAAAATCGAGTCAATTGAGGAGTCCCATGAAGAGGTTGTTGCCCAGCTCATTAAGGAATGTGACAATGCTCTTGCTAAGGTGAAGAAACTAAAAAAAGAAAAAGATTGAGTTTGGGGCTGCTCATGCTAGACTCTCAGAGAAGTTTGAGAAACTTGAAATTGCTCACAAGGCATTGGAGAGTGAACATTCTACTTTAAATGAGTCTCGTGATCAGCTCCAAACCCAATTGGACAAGTTTGATATGCCCAGCACCTCCACTCCATCTTGTGGACAAGAAGAACTTGTAAAGGGATCTCAACATAAAGGTAAAGAAGTTCTAGATGAGGTGCTTAGCAAGCAAATGACAAATAATGGAAAAGAAGGTCTTAGTTATGTTCCTAAGACAAAGAAGAAGAAGAACAAGAAGAAGAATAAGAAGAGCAAAACTTCTCAACTAAAGACAAGCACCACCACTAATGACAAGACTAACTATGATGGTTTTGCAGGGGCTAATAATCCTAACTATGAATTATTTTGTGATTATTATGGTGATGTCTATGCTAGCTATGTAGGTCCTTTTGATAGTTACATATCTTGGTCTATTTGGGTTCCCAAAACCCTTGTCACTAACATGATAGGACCCATTGAAAATGGGTACCTAAAACCAAGAAGTAACTTTCTTGCAGGGCTATGCTTCCAGTGGGTCTAAATGGGTACTTGATAGCAGGTGCACTAGTCATATGACTGGAAGCAAGGAGATCATCTCGGAGATGCGACCAAACCATGATCACATAACCGTCTCCTATGGTGACAAGTCAAAATCTGAGGTATTGGGTCTTGGAAAAGTTGTGGTTGCTCACGATATCTCTCTCGTGGATGTCATGCTTGTTGAGACCCTCGGTTACAATTTACTTTCAGTTCGTGCCCTTGGTAAGATGGGCTTTGCAGTTTTTATTGATGCTGATTTGGTGGTACTCTTGTGGAGCAAGTCTCTAAAGGTTGCTTTTGTGGGATATGTCGAAAATGACCTGTACGTGGTGGACTTCTCGGGGAAAATCACTACAGGCCTGATGTGTCTTTTCAGAAAGGCCGACGCGGATTGGTTATGGCATCAACGACTAGCCCACGTCAATATGAGAACTTTGCAAAGTCTCCACAAGGGTGGCCACATCCTTGGGCTAAAAGAAAATGTTTCCTTTGCCAAAGATCGTGTTTGCATGACCTGTGTTGAAGGGAAAATACATGACTCTCCCCATCGAAGGAAGACCATTATTTCATCAAAGAGGATTCTGGAGCTCCTCCATGTGGATCTCTTTGGTCCTCCATCTCATGCAAGTCTTGGTGGGAAGAAATATTGCCTCGTGATTAGTGATGATTACTCAAGATACACTTGGGTCTATTTCTTCAAGTTGAAGAGCGAGACTCAAAAAATGGTTATCGATTTTGCCAACGAGGTTCAACGTCAACACAATGTCCCTATATTGGCAATTAGAAGTGACAACGGCTCCGAGTTCAAGAACTACACCTTAAATGAATTTCTAAGTGAAGAGGGGATAAGACATCAATATTCCGCTGGGTACACCCCTTAACAAAATGGTTTTGCCGAGAGGAAGAACCGGACCTTAATGGATATGGACAGATCTATGCTAGCTGAATTTAAGTATCCTTATAACTTCTGGGCTGAAGCAATCTCTTCCACTTGCCATTCATCCAACCGGCTCTACCTCCGCAAAATCTTGGACAAGACTCCATATGAAATACTTACTGGTAACAATCCAAACATCTCCTACTTACGGGTATTTGTTTGTAAGTGTTTCTTTCTCATTAAAGGAGTTCGTTTATCTAAATTTGAGTCTTAGGCTTTAGAAGGCATTTTTGTTGGTTATGGTACCGAATCCCACACTTATAGAGTCTACAATAAGCTCTCCGGAACTATTGTAGAATCTTGTAGTGTGGTGTTCGAGGAAAATGATGGCTCCCATGCGGGGCAAGTTGATGTTTGTGATGCAGATGTTGAAATACCCCAAGATTCCATAAGAAGAATGGGCGTGGGATTTTTCTGCCCCATTGAGGAACCCCTTGTGGTGGATCGGGAAGGACAATGCTTTACTCAAGTAGAGCCCTCATCAACACAAGCTCAACATGCTCCAACATTTGGAGAAACTTCTACACCAACCCCTCAAAAATGCTGAAGATCAAAATGATCCTGAAAGCTCCAGGCTGTATTATCCGGTGGACACCGGATTATCCGGCCAACCCTCCTCAACTGGCAGAAATCATCAACATGTCAAAGAATCTTCTACAAGTCCCAGGCTAGATTTTCTGGCTGACCACGGATTATCCGGCCACTCTCCAGTTCGAGCAAGTTCTAGTCAAGTCTGCAAAGATGCTTCAGGTTCTCCTAGGCCATATTATCCGGCCCCACCCTCAGCCGAATTATCCCTCCCTGAAAATCCTGAATAGCAGCCTCCTGTTATGGTTGTGGATCAACATCAAGGGCAAGATTCTTCTTCTCCTATTCCTACTAATCAAGTTGAAGATCAAGGCCACACCAATGAGTCCAACAAAAACTCAAATGATGAAGTTATTCCCCCAAGAGACAACAAGTTAATCGAACTTCGTCGCAAAGCTCGTGCAGATAGAAATCTTGAATTAAGGGGTCACACTCTTGACCAAGTTGTAGGTAATCTCCGACAAAGGGTATCCACAAGAAGGGAGCTGGAAAGTTTCGGTGAGCATCAAGCTCACATGTCAATGGTGGAACCCAAGAAGGTGTTTGAAGCTCTTGAAGATCCGGACTGGGTTGTTGCTATGCATGAAGAGTTGAATAACTTTGAAAGCAACAAGGTTTGGAAATTAGTAGAGAAGCCCAAGGATTTCCGCAATGTTATCGGCACAAAGTGGATATTTAAAAATAAGCAAGATGAAAATGGCATTGTTGTAAGGAACAAGGAAAGACTCGTGGCACAAGGCTATTCCCAAGTTGAGGGCATCGACTTCGGCAATACTTATGCTCGAGTGGCTCGTCTTGAGTCCATCCGTATCCTTCTTGCTTATGCTGCTCATAATAATTTTAAATTACATCAAATGGACATTAAGAGTGTTTTTCTTAATGGTCCTCTACATGAGTTGGTATATGTAAAGCAACCCCCGGGATTTGAGGATCCTAACTTCCTGAACCATGTCTACAAACTCGATAAGGCACTCTATGGCCTTAAACAAGCCCCACGGGCGTGTTATGAGCACCTTAATGAGCTTTTGCTAGACCGTGGATTCGAAGTTGGGCAAATCGATCCCACTCTTTTTACTAAGAAGGTTAAGGGGGAGCTCTTCGTATGCCAATTATATGTAATGACATTATCTTTGGCTCTACTAATAAAGCTTTTAATGATGATTTTTCAAAGCTTATGACTGACAGGTTTGAGATGTCTATGATGGGGGAATTATGGTTCTTTCTTGGATTTGAGATCAAACAACCTAGAGAAGGAACCTTCATAAATCAAGAAAAATACATCCAAGACATGCTCAAGAGATTCAAGATGATGGATCTTAATGGCGTCACCACACCGATGCAAACAAAATGTCACCTTGAACTTAATCCCCATGGTATCAAGCAGCTCCTAAAGAAAGCCACTTAGTGGCGGTCAAGAGGATCTTCCGATATTTGGTTCATTCCCTTAATTTTGGTCTATGGTATCCCAAGGGCTCCAATTTCTCTCTTTGTGGCTATACTGATTCAGATTGGGCTGGTGATATGGATGATCGAAAATCAACTTATGGAGCTTGTCAATTCTTGGGAAGATCTCTAGTATGTTGGTCTTCTAAAAAGCAGAATTGCATATGTCTCTCCACTGCCGAAGCTGAATATGTGGCTACTGCGAGTGCATGTACTCAATTATTATGGATGAGGCAAACTTTAAAGGAATACGGTGTCATTTGTGACAAAGTGCCTCTTTTATGTGATAATGAAAGTGCAATCAAAATTGCGTACAATCCGGTACATCACACAAGGACGAAGCATATTGAGATTCAGAATCATTTTATTTGGGACCATGTAGCTTGAGGCGATATTGATCTATCTTTTGTGTGCATGAAGAACCAACTTGCCGATATTTTCACGAAGCCACTTGATGAAGCAAGGTTTTGTTACTTGAGGAATGAGCTAAATATCGTTGATTCAAGGAGCTTATCTTGACTACCCATGCACTCACTCTTACATCTCATTCTTATTTGGTCTAGGTGTGTGCATGGATATAGGGGGAGTGTGGTCCTAATTGATTGGGCTAACCCTCCCCCCATAATGCCGAAAGCAAGTCAAATCATTTCTCTTAATATCATTTTGTGATATGTGAGCTTATTGATGAGTATTGATCATGAACCCAAGATATATCTTCGTGGTGTCATATCATGCACTCCAACAAGGTGGCCTCGGCCACCGCCCTCTTCCGTGAGAAGAGTTGGATTTATATGGATCTTTTTGGTTGTTTTTGCTCATCTCGTGTTCTTATGGAAATCACACTCAATTTTGGCCTTTAGTTGATTTGATTCTTGAAATCTTGAGTGTGTAGTACCATCTCAGTTTGGTTCTCTAATCCCAAGCCTCTCCCTACCCCTAAGCCATCTCATCCAGCACACAAGTCCATTGTTCACCTTGTGGGTTTTTTTGTTTGGGGACGCGCGGGCCTAAATCTGTGTGTAACTGAATTTCAGATTTTAGGCCGGATAATCCGGCCCAAGTGTAGGCCGGATAATCCGGCCTTGGCGGCTGCAGTCTATAAGGACTAGGGTCAGGGGGGAAGGGCTCACAACAAGCAACACTTCTCCCCCGACCCCCTCCATCTCCCCAGCCGCTGCCTGCCGCCCCCACCCTCCCCGGAGCCTCTCCGGCCGCCGGATTCTCCGGGCCTCCCCGGATCTTCTTCTCTGAGCCTCCGGGTACCTTCTCCTCTACGTTCTTCCTCCAATGAGTGAGGGTATGATACACCCAAAACGTATCTACTTTCCTGAACACTTTTGCTATTGTTTTTCCTCTAAACTTGTGTGATTTGGATGCAACTAACACGGACTGACGCTGTTTTCAGCAGAATTACCTTGGTGTCTAGTTTTTGTGCAGAAAATCAACTACCAGGAAAAATCACGGAAAGTATGCCAAAAATCCTATTTCACCAGAAGATTCACGGAGCCAGAAGACGAGACGGAGTAGGGCCACGAGGGGCCCACACCACCTGGCCGTGTGGGCTAGGCCAGGCCACACCTGGGGGTGGTGTGGCCGCCTCGGCTGCCCCTTGGACTCCCTCTTCGCCTATAAGTCGCCTCTTGACCTAAAAACCAAGGGGGGTTCGACGTTTTTCCAGAAAGAGTTTTGCTGCACCGTCACCACCAGATTCCGCGATTTGGAACAAGAAACTCCGTTCTGGCACCCTGCCGGGACGGGGAATTGGAGGAGATCATCGCCATCATCATCACCATTGCTTCTCCATCGACCATCCATGTTTCCCCCATCTATGAGTGAGTAATCCCCCGCTGTAGGCTATGGGGATGGTAGGGATTGGATGAGATCATTCATGTAATGGCATCAGACTGTTAGGGCATGGTGCCTAGTATCTTTTATTAGTGCTTTTTGACTTTGTTGCAACTTGTTATGCTTAATGATTATCACAAGGGCCTGAGTGCCATGATTTCAGATCTGAACATATTATTGATTCATTATGATAGTATTGTTTATGGTCTTACCTGCAAGTTGTATACACACGTCGTTGTCCTGAACCAAAGGCCCCGAAGTGACAAAAATCGGGATAACCGGAGGGAATGGCTTTGATGTGAGGATCACATGTGTTCACAGAGTGTTAATGCTTTGCTCTGATGCTCTATTAAAAGGAGCACCTTAATTGCCAGTAGTTCCCTTGAGGCCCCGCTGCAAACGGGCTGGCAGGACAAAAGATGTTGTGCAAGTTCTCATTGCGAGCACATATGACTATATATGGAACACATGCCTATGATTATTTAGTACTTGGATGCTTTATCTTATTTATCTGCAAATGCCCTATGTTCTGATTGCTATATGAATTGTCTTGTCCATGCAACACCCATTCATCCATCCCTATGCCTACCGCGCTTTAACCCTACTGTTTGCTGCAATTGTTACTACTGTCTTTACTTTTATTGCTGCTATTACTTCGCTATTGCTCCTACAAAACTGTTGCTACTGATAAACTACTATGAGCAAGATTGTTTCCAGGTGCAGCTAAATTGATAACTCAGTTGTTATGGCTTATAAATATTCTTTGGCTCCCCTTGTGTCGAATCAATAAATTGGGTTTCACTTCCCTCGAAAATACTACGATACACCCCCTATACTTGTGGGTCATCAAGACTATTTTCTGGCACTGTTGCCTGGGAGCATAGCTTTATTTATCAAGTTCACTTGGAATCACTATTGTTCGCTGCCATCCATCCATCATGGGTAAGTCTCGTGATGGCAAGGTTCCTATTTTACCATCCACTACGAGAAGAGGTATGGTTCTGAACACCTCTGTTGCTCTTGATTCACCATCTGTTATGAGTAAGCTCCTGACACGACCACATACACATGCTACACACACTACTACTATTGCTGAATATGAAACTTCTGATACTTATGATGTTGCTTCTACTATGTGCTTGATAAGAGTGGTTCATTAGGTCCTTTCTTAGATGCTATGATTGCTAGAACTATAGCTGGAAATACTGAAACTTCTAATGAAGACACTACTACACCTGTCAGTTCACCTGAGTCTAGAGAAAGCTATGATATTGAAGACAATTATAGAGATGACCGATGAATTTATTAAAGAATGTCAAAACACCCATGATAGGAGTGCTGTTAAGAGTCTCCTTGAGAGGCGTACTATAAAACCCAAATTGTCTCCTAATGCTAAGTTTGCTGCATCTCCCATAAACATTAAAGATAAGGATTATGATTTCTCTCTTGATCTATCTTACATAGCTATTGTTGAGAAAGAACCTTTTTGTGGGACTAAGAATGAAAGTGTGGTAGCACATATGACTAAGCTTTCTACCATGAGTGGCTTATTTTATGATGATATTAAGATGCACACCTACTTTGTTGCTAAGATTTCCCCTTTTCACTAAAAGGAGGAGCTAAAACTTGGCTTAATAATTTACCTCCTGGATCTATTGATAGCCCTGATTGCTTGATTAGTACCTTCCTGCAGAAATATTTTCCTCCTAGTGCTAGACATGCTATTTTGCAGGAACTTTTTGATTTTAAATAGGGAGAAAAAGAGATATTGCCTGAATCATGGGCAAGGTTTTGTGCTTTCATTCATGCACAGGCTGGATGTCCATTACCTAAGAATGAGCTTCTTGATATATTTTATAATGGACTAACTCAAGAATCTAGGACATACCTGGATAGTTGTGCTGATTGTGTTTTTAGGAATAGGACTCCCAAGGAAGCCAAGGAATTAATGGCTAAAATAAGCAAGAATTATGAAGACCGGACTCCTCCTGAACCAACTATACCTGAAACAATTATACCTGAACTAGCTATACCTGTGCCTATACCAACATCAAAGAAGAGGGGAGTTATTGAACTAAATGATGAAGTGATGAAGGAAGCTAAGAAATGTCTTAAGGAGAAGGGAATTAAAGCTGCCGATGTCAAGAATTTACCTCCTATAGAAGAATTATGTAAGCCAATTCCCCACTCATCCACTATTGAGGTACACTCTCTCCAACATTTTGATGAAGGTGATATTCCTTACTCTAAACCTCCTGATCAATGCTTAGAAGAATTTGATGTTTTTATTGTTAAGCAAGATAATTTTAATAAAAGGGTGCAAAATCATCTAATGGAAAACACAAGAGCTATTGTTGAGTTAAAAGATATTGTGGAAAGAACCTCTAATGATGTTAAAATGCTTATTAAACATTTTCAAATGGTTCAAACTCAGATTGATCAGCTTATTAAAGTACAAAAAGACTTGCTAGTTAATG
The DNA here is from genome assembly GCA_916181665.1 of Avena sativa. NCBI lineage: Eukaryota > Viridiplantae > Streptophyta > Magnoliopsida > Poales > Poaceae > Avena > Avena sativa. The sequence continues at coordinate 358,894,455 of OV702290.1, read as the reverse complement.
CTGCTAAAGAAAAACATGCTTATGAATTAGAACTAGAAGTGGTGCTGCCACCCAGGATCCTCTATATCCTGAGGGGCATGTAACATCCCAAAACTTAATCCAAGGTTAATCAAGATCAAATCTACCCAATTTAGGGTCAACAAAAACTTTTCCATTTAAAATCATTAAGCATTCATATGTGTGTGCATTTAAATTAGGAGTTGTTTTGGATTGCCATGATTGCGTGATCAATTGGGTGTAAAATGATTCTAAGGTGAATTAAACATCATCTAGATCATCCCCAAGCAAATCCCAAAGAAAAACAAATCCAAAAGAATAAAATAAGCAAATGGTCACTTTTGCCATTTTAATCACCTACCCTACTTTGGCTATTCCTAGAACTAAAATCTTAACAGAAACAATTGTGGATCTTTGCACCCCTTGCTAGTACAAGTAGTGATGTACCAAGGCCCACTTTGTTTCATCCCACAAACTTTCAAACACTAAATTTAAATGACATTTGAAAATTGAATCTAGTGTAGGTATCAAGATCACACTTATTCAAAAACCACTCAAATGAACTCCATTTTTAAATCCCAAGCAACCCTAGATGCTTAAGCATAAGTTACATCACTCCACCAAAAATCAGCCCAAAATTCAAAACTTTTTCTCTTGCGGCCATTTGATCAAACACCTTGTTAGCATAATCATTATGGCCTAACTATTCCTGTTTTGGATCTAATCTTGTCGAGCCATTTGGGTTGCATTGATCATCCTTGTCTCCCGCAGGCCCAACCAGACCAAACCCACCTCTATCCCTAGCCCCTGGCGCCAGTGCCATGCCGCCCCGATGCCATGCTCGCCGGCCAAGTGTGCATAAGGCGCAGGAGACCGCCAGCCCCTCTCCGCCGCTCTAGGAAGTTAGGCGCCACCCTACCGCCGCCCACGGTCCACCCCTCGATCAACCCCAACCCCTGGACCACTCCCCAGCATCGCCGCCCTTTCTCTCTACACGCAACCAGAGCGCGATCGCCAACAACACACAGCAGACCGCGTCTCGGCACCAAATTCCGCACGCCACTCCGCCTCGACCCCAGCAACCCACCAGACACGACCATGCATCGCTGCGCGACCCACAGTCGCCGTGATTGCCGTAGAGCACCGCCTCTGTCTCCTAGAGCGCACGACGCTCCCGACCAAATGCCACCGCCCCTAGCCTCTCCACAAAGCCGTAGAGGACCACCAGGAGGCAAGCCACCGTCCGCCTACGCCGCCCATGCCGATAGCGCCCTGTATTATCGTCACCGACAAGCTCGCCATCGCCCCCTCGGTCCCCTCCTCGAGCCTATATAAGGAGGCCTTCCTCAGCCTCAATCTCCACACCATTCAACTCCCCTCTCACTCCTAGTCCTTCCCCGCCTCTCGCTGGAGCAGCTCGAGCAGCAGTCCGTCAGAATTTCACCGGAGGCAGCCGTAGCAGCGGAGGAGAAGCTACCGTCGATTCCGTCCACCTCAGCCCCTGCCGCTACCTCGCCTGAGTCCGCCGTCGACGTCCAGTTCGATCGCCCGCCTCGCCGCACTAGCTGGAGCCCTGGTACGTCCCCAATAGACCCCCACCGTCCGTTTAGGGTTTGGTCTCGCCGACGATGAGTCTGTCGTCGATGACGACTGTGAGCCGTTGATCCGCGTTCTAATCGTGTGGCCTAGATCGCTAGATACCGTTTCGGGTTTTAAGTCTCGCTGACAAGCGGGACCAACCTGTCAGCGGCCCTCTGCGCCACTGAGCGCCACTGGGCCGGCCCAATTACTTTCCCGCGCGACCCAGTTAATTCAAATATAGGTTTTTCTATTTAAGTTTAAATTCAATTTTGTCCCTTAGTTCAAAAACCAATTCAGAGAGTTGTGCAAGTCCAAATTGAGTGATTCCAATTTTTTTGGAAAGCTTCTGAAAAGATCTATCCAAGGCCGTTGGATTTAATTCATTTAGAGTTAGAGATCTCTCGTAGTAAAAATAACAAGACAGAAGCATTTGCACATTCAAACATTTTTATCAAATCAACCATATTAGCTTTTGAGTTGATTCCAACTCTCAAAAATCACATTTAACCATACCTATCTAAATATGTAATAATATTAAGGTTTGCATGCTGACTTTGGACTAGTACCAAAATAATGCTATATAGGCATTTCTAGTCACTTTAAATCATTAAATATTAAACTTAAACTTATTAAAATGTGATCCAACCTTTAAATCACATTCCCATATGTTAGAATATGTGGTAATGACATGTGTCCATATGATCCCATATTTTAATTGGAGAATATTAAATCTTAGTTATTTTTCAATGAGTAGAAATTACTTTTCTCAAATAAAAAGAATGAGACTAGTTCATTAAACCTTGTGATGCTTGTGATGATAATAGATCATCAAATGTGTGCCCTAGTATGCTAAGTAGACTAGTTAAGCATTGTTTGGTGATTGTGTATCCCGTATGTATTTATAGAAGATAGTACCGACCAAGCTTTCGAGGAGGAGGAGTTCTACCAAGAGGAGGAGGAAGAAAACTTCAACCACTGCACCAACCAAGGCAAGCCACCATTAATAATCCAAGCTAACCCTTGCAAGCTAGATAACCTAAGCAAAGGCATTATGCATGCTTTGGTTATACCATTTTGAACTTATACCTACTCCAAGTTTTATTTTCAAGCTTTTACTTTCCTTACTTTACCAAAGTCCCTTAATTGTTTGAAGGTAGCATAAAAAGTATAAAACTTGACCTATCTAGATAACCTTAGATGTCATTCTATGGCATGATATTGAGATTAGCATCCCACCTTAGTGAACACTCTTAACTTAGTAGCTTAGAGCTAAATCAAAACTTGAGTCACTTTAGATGGGAACACTTGGTGAAAATGAATTGTGGAAACCTTGGAATGATGAGTCATTCTATTGAGATGTTTTGACATGTGTTGAGATACACAAATGGTTTATGATGATGAAAATGTTGAGGCATGAGCCTTAGCCCTTTTACAAAACTGATGGTTGGATTCGGATGCGATACCATTCCAATTTTTACCGTACAACCACAATACCTGAATTGGGTAAGGCTTAGCCGGAAGTTTATATGCATTAGTATTAGTTCTCTCGCGGGAGAGGTTTGAGCCGAGGCTACCTCTCAATGTTATCCACCTATGCAGTGCCCAAGATGACAAATGGTCATGGTTGGGAGGCCATACTCATAGGAGAGGTGCCTATACTAGGGTGTGTAAAGGAAAGGTTATGTTTGATTATCTGCATACTAAGTATGATGATTCAGGATTATCCCTGACATATGTCTCGAATCTTGTGGTGAAAGTGTACCACCTCTGCAGAGTGTCAAACTATTCGAATAGCCGCGTCCGCGGTTATGGACAGTTGGAGTGGCCATACTGTTTCATTGTCAGAGGTTTTCAAAATGACTTATGAAATAAATGATAAATCTTGACTTGACCACAACAGGGTTGTGACTATGACACTAGCTTCCTGACGAGGGTTTAACCCATCAATGCCCATTGTTATGGACTTGGGTTTTGGAGAAGGAGGGAGCGCTGGAGACATCTATCGGCTAGCAAACAAGCACACAGGTAACTCAAAGATTTACCCAGGTTCAGGCCTCATAGAGGTCCGTACTCCTGCTTGTTTGCTCGTGGAATTATCAAAGGAATCGAGGATTACAATGGTGCGCAGATGCAATCTGGCGAGGGTTGTGGAAACTAGGGTTGCGTGTGTCCTACTCGCCGCCCCCTCCTAGCCTTTATATAGATAGGCTAGGTCTCGGGTAGCAGGTCGAGTCGGTTACAGGTTAGGGTTTTCCCCTTTGAACTTTCTATCTTTAGCCTCTTCTTGTTCTTCAAGCAATCGAGAGTCCGCAGGTTACTCGAGTTCTTCATTTGTGCCTTGGCGACACCGTGGGCTTCTATGTATTCAGGCCGTATATACCAAGGTCGAGTACCTATAGGGTATACCCATGTCAGTAGCCCCCGAGTGTCCAGTGGAATTGTAGATTTGGCTTGAGACTTTATGAAGTCTTTCGAGTGCATGAGTGAGTACATTTTTCGACTGCTCTGTTTATGTCATAGGGATTATTGATGTGCGTGCCTGATTTTAACCGATGCATCGGTATCAGTTAACTACCTTAGGGTGAAACAATGCCATCTGCTCGAACTCGAGTCCCCGGACTCGAATCCAGAAAAGTGCTGGTGTAATTCGACTCAAGCCGCAGAGGTCTTACATGAGTCGAATTCCAGTATATGGGTGTGAGAACTTGACGCATCCGTCAAGGCATATTCATCGTACCTGCAGGCATGGATATATTTTTGGTAGTGCGCAGCTTAATGCGTTGCCAGGCCTTATTCAGGTCTTACCTTCACGCTGCAAGCGCGGCATCCGAATTTTATCATCATGGAGATGATTCGGGTAACCCAGGAGACGCGGTCTCTTTGTAGGGAAAAATTATGAGGCGGTGTCGCCATAAACTTCGAGTGTGGATGTTATCAACACATAGTACTTTGTACAAATAATCATAGGGTGCGCGACCAGCGCTCCCTATGGGAGTAGCCCCCGAGTGCCTGGTTGAGTTGAAGACTCAGGCAGGGACTGAAGAACTTTTGCGACTGCTGTCGTCTTTTATTTCTTATTTCATTCGAATTTGCTTCCGGCGCTCCCTATGGGAGTAACCCATGTCCATAGTCGAACCGTGCTTCGAGTGTTTGGGTTTTGCTTTGATTGTTCATGTTCCTGTAAAAGAAGAAGAAAAATCGTAGGGTGCGCGACCAGCGCTCCCTATGGGAGTAGCCCCCGAGTGCTTGGTGGAGTCGAAGACTCGAGCAAGGACTAAAGTAATCGAAGTCTTCTGCTGCATAGTTGTTGATGACGTCAGTGCTGACGATTTCATGACCTCAGTTGCCGGCGTGAGCGAGTTTGACGGGACGTGACGAGCGGTGGGTCCTACTCCCTGACTCTGATTTGATTGGGCGTGCGTAATCTTTATTTTAACTGCGCCTCCTTGATTTCCGCGTGTAATGGGAGTAGTGGGGGGACGGTTCGCATTTCAGCTCCTCCACGTGTCAAGAACGATGAACGCCACGCATCCAGTAGGGTTTTTCCGAGCCATTGGATTGCATCTTCCAGGGGTTAAGTAGTGACGCTGGGACGGTAATTTTCTCATCTGCTTTCATTCATCCTTTGCCTTCATCGCCATTGCCGCTGCTCCTCTGCTTTCTCTGCACTCTTTTTCCTCCGCGGCGCTGGACCAGCTCCGCGCGTTTCCCAGCTACTTCCTCCGGTCGCATCGGCCCCGCGCAATGGGGAAGAAGAAAGGAGGTGATGCGGCCGATTCCGCGGCTACCGCTGCAGCAGTGAAGAAGAAGGGTGGCTCCGCCGCTACGGGCACCAGCACCGCCGCCGGCGGGAAGAAGAAGGGCACGGGCACCCGCGTCACGAATGGCGCGTGGCGTCCATCCGTCATCAAGTCCTCTGATCTTTGTCTTCTTTGCTAAGATGGAGTGTTGTCCGCCACAGTCGTCGACGTGCGCGTCCCCGGCGGCGAGGTAATCCCCTCTCCTCCTGCCGGTTTTCGAGTGATGTTCCTATCATTCATCATTCGCGGCCTCTCTTTGCCCCTGCATCCTTTCTTTAGGGGCCTTCTTTGTTTTTACGGGCTCCAGCTCCATCAGCTGTCCCCCAATTCCATCCTCCACGTAGCTTGCTACATCACCCTCTGCGAGTGCTGGCTCGGGATCGAGCCGCATTTCGGTCTCTTCAAGCACCTCTTCAAATTGAAACGCCAATCGACATCTGGTTCCGTATTCTACGATGTAGGCAGCTGCGGAATCCATGCCGATCCATCCGCCACATACTTCGACATCAAGCTGATGATGTCCGTCCAAGGGTGGAGGGACAAGTGGTTCTATGTTCGTGACCAGAAGGCCAACGAAGACCACTTCGGACTCGTGCCCTTCGACCCCTTGACGCCGTGTAAGAGGAGGTGCTCCTGGAAGAATGTGGTTATGCCCGGCGAGTCCGCAGAGATAGATGTGCTGTACGAGCGTGTCTATGACCTCGAGAGTCGCATAGGCAAAGAGGAAGGAGGCTGCACACTCATTCGCACATGGCTGCACCGTTGTGTCCAGCCCCTGCAGGCCAGAGTCCACCCCATGTTTCAGTGGGCTGGCGCTGACGATGTCACTCGCGTGTCTGCCGATGGCATGTCCGCGAGTGAGGTAGATAAAAGGGTTCGACTGGTGACCAAGTACACCGTCAAGGATGTGCTCCCCAGTGAACCAGTCGTTCCTCCGTTCGACGCTTCTAACCCTCCTCCTGAGGTACAGTTGTGCTACGTAGTAGCTTAGTTTGTTGATTGCTTCTTTGTTGTTTCTTTGCTTTGTGTTGAATTGTGGTCTGTATGCAGGATTGGGCGGTGTCACCCTATATGCCCCCTCTTCCTGAGGGGGTTATCCCTCGCGAAGCCTTGGAAGAGGATGAGTCAGAGTCGACCGTCCTATCCGATGTGGAGGAGGAAGCCCCCGAGTCGGGTAGCCCAGATACTCGCAAGTGTTCACGCAACAAGGATTCCGATGTGTCGTCTCCTTCAACTCCGGAAGGTGCAGGTGTTGGTGCGGAGTCGCCAATCCCTGCCATTCCTATGAGCACCGTGGTGCCATCTTCTCGCAAGAAGATGCGACTGCCAAAGGAGTCCTCGTCAGAGTCGGGGGAACCAACCTTTGACTTTGATAAGTTTGATTGGTAAGTATTCGATTTGTCCTTTTTGATTCTCCAATGGCTTTGCCTTGTCCTTGATGTTGGTTTTGTCTTGTAGTCAAGAGGCGTCGTCTTCTTCTGGCGACGTCCAATTTTTGAAAGAATCAGGAGTCGCAACCTCAAGGGCCAAGAAAGAGGTCGAGCGTGCTCCTTCCCCTCCATTAGCGGCCCACTCCAGGCACAACTCTTCCAGCTCTCCGCATGAATGGGAGCATCGAATGGTTGCCCGGATGACTACACACCAATCAACTTCGGAGTCATTGGAGGATCATGTAAGTGTAGGATTTCTTATTTTGATGTTGCAGTCGATGTTATCTATGGCATCTGCTGACCCTTTGTTATGCAATAGCTCCTTGTGAAGGAAGCCGCTCACTTGGCGGAGCAAGTGCTTGTGATGGGCCGCCAGCACGCAATGCTAGAGATGCGTCATCGCGTGGTCGAAAGTAAGTGTTCTTCACTTCTCCTTCTTCTCCTTTTTATGTAGTCGACTGATAGTCAATCCTTTTTGTTTTGTAGTTGAACATAATGCCCTTCTGCGCGACGCTACCACCATGGAGAAGACACTCGCCGCGGCTGTGAAGGGTCGCGATGAGGCAGTCGCGGCGCGTGACGAGGCACAGAGGCGTGAAGAGGATCTGCATGCCTCCATCGCGGCCAGGGAGAAGTTGTTCGAAGAACTACTTTTCTCGATTGCCAAGGCCCTCTCAGGTACTATGTTTGGATATCATTATCTTTCTCCGTTCGATTTTTGCCATTGGCGCTGATGTTTGTGTCCATGTGTGGGTTTATGTACAGATGCTGGCGATTTGAGCTTCGACCCTCAGGCCCTCCACCGTGATGACGCCTTGGAGGGTCCGCTTTCAGCAGTTGAGGACCGCAGCGCCACCGTTCAGGATATGCTCTCCAAGGCCAAGGGCATGCTCAGTCGCCTCCGGGAGGAGTTGATGCCCAAGGCTGAGCTAATTGAGAACATGAACGAGCTGGTGGAGTCTCTCGCCGGGGGTGTTCATGCAAGCTTCAAGAACTCGCATCGTGCGGCTAGCGCGTCAATGTCACTCGCCATGGTGCAGGCCCACGGAGTCAAGGTTGATCCTGCAGCAGTTTCAAAGGCGATGCCCGTTAGCATGGACGGCCAGCAGGTAGTCTTTGCTCCCTTCGCGACTACCTGTGGCAAATATGGGCTGCAGATAATTAACATAGTTGTGAAGTACTCTGAGGAGCTCCAGCGAGCCAAGAAGGCGGCAAAGGCTGCGGCATCAGGAGCTGGCAGAAAGCCAGTGGCATCTAATACCGCCACGGACTCGATGAAGCCCCCGAAGCGTCTAAGTCGAAGAAGCCAATCTCTCCTCAGTAGCTTTGTAATAGTTGATTAGTTTATGCCTTTTGTCAAGAACATGCCTTTGGCGAGTGTATCTGCTGATACTTTTGCCAATCTTGAATGCACTCGAATATTTTGTCTGTGTGTCGATTTGATCTTCTTATTTGCTTCTTGCTTGGCTTGTGGTAGGGTACATCAAGTGATCCTTTGAGGGAACCTCAGGACTCGCCGCCCCTTGATGATACTTTGGCACCACCGCGCTCCAGGGTGGATGAGCTGTCGCTGCTTTCGCGACTGCGTGACCGCGTGAAGCAGTTGGATCGTGAATTGCCCGTGCTCCACGGTAACACGGATGTATGGAAGTCAAAGGCAGAGAAAGCCACCGCCCGAGAGCAGTATCTGCTGGGGGAGATGACGCAACTGGGCGACCAATTTAAGTGTTAGTTTGCTTAATCTTATCTTTTCCTTGTAGTCACTCGCAATGGTGTGCTATCCTTATGCTTCCGTTGTTGCTTTGTATAGTTGTCAGCGCGTGCCATCCGCAGGATGAGAAGGATAGGATTGCTATTCGCATGCATGATCTGACCCAAGAGAAACTTCAGGAGAGTGGATACTTCTGGGTGGATCATGATCGTGCGATTGCGCTGGCGATCCTGCAGGATCGTGCGTCGCGAGTGCTGCACTTTCTGAAGAAGTCGTAGTCATTCTTGAAGAACTTTTATCGGACAATGTTTCCGCTGGATGTTGCTCCATCAAGCCCGCTGGCCCTTCTCGCCAAGTTCCAAGACCTGGCTGCGGTTCGCGAGTGTGTAAGGCAATAGTTGGTGGCTGGTGCCAAGGCCGCTCTGTCACTGGTGCGACTGCATAGGCCGTACGTAGACGTTGCGGCAATTGCGGCTAGGCCACCTGCGACACCAGCAGGTTCTGTTTGGAATATGGTGCCGCACTATCAGGCAGTGGATCGCCCAGCAGAGGAGATCGTCGATTTCTTTGAGGAGCAGACCGACGTTCTTTTGTTGCAGTAGTAGCTTAATTTGTATCCTGCACATAAGTGTACCAATGTTGTAAAGTTCGTATATATGTTGTGTATAATTGACTGTCGATTATGTATAAAGGGCTTGTTAGTGTGTGAGTGCGTTGCACTATGCGACTCCTTTTCATTAGCCTGGCCATGCGCTTATCTCAGTCCTTTGTCAACCTATCAGGTGCGTTGCAACTGGGTTGATGTTGTGTCAAGGGTTTCGATTGATGTGCCAGCTACTCAGGATGTCGCATTTTACTTCGTAGAACAGATGTGTGTAGGGTGGCGCAGCCCCCGAGTGGATAAGTTATGGAAAAATAAAGGAGAACACAGAGTTTTGGGGCACTTAGCTTTATTTATTCATGAGACAGTACGAAGTACAATGCGTGGCTAAGTTGCCTTGGCTGAGTGCCTTATTTGTGATGTAAAAGTAAAAACGACTAAGGGTAGAAGCGTCGCAGCTGCGCGACGTTCCAGGGGTTGGAGTATGCGACTCCTGTCTCTAGATCTTGAAGGCGATAGGCACCACCTGGGATTACTTCTGTAATCACGTATGGTCCTTCCCAGGGGGACTCGAGCTTGAGATGTCCTTGCTGCTTTAGTCGCAGGACCAGGTCGCCTTCGACGAAGGATCTGGGGCGTAGCCTCCTACTGTGGTAGTTGCGCAGGTTCTGCTGGTAGATCGTTGATCTTTCTGCGGCGATTTCCCTTGCCTCGTCAAGGAGATCGACGGAGTCTTCGAGTGCCAGGGATGACTCCTGCTCGCTGTAAGTGACCACACGCGACGCCTTGTACCGTACCTCGGCGGGCAGCACCGCTTTGGCCCTGTGCACTATAAAGAACGGGGTGTAGCCCGTAGCACTATTTGGAGTTGTGCGTAGGTTCTAGAGTACTGATTGTAGTTCATCTGGCCAGCAACCTGCGGCTTGTTCGAGTGGCCGGAGGAGTCGCTTCTTGATGCCGCCGCAGATGATCCCGTTCGCCTTTTCAACCTGATCGTTGGTCTGTGGATGTGCTACCGAGGCGTAGCTGATGTTGATTCCCAGATTCTCACAAAATTCTTGGAACTCCTTGGATGTGAAGTTTGTTCCATTGTCTGTGATGATGCTGTGTGGCACTCCGAAGTGGAAGACGATGGACTCGAAGAACTTGACCGCACTGTGCCCTGATTGATTGGTCGCTGGATGGCCTCTATCCACTTGGTGAACTTGTCGACTGCCACCAGGAGGTAGACGTAACCTCCTTGTGAGGATTTGGGGAGTTTGCCGACCATGTCGAGTCCCCATTGCACGAAGGGCCATGCCAATGGGATTGGTCGGAGCTCTGCGCCAGGTGCGTGCGGCTTGTCCGCGAATCATTGACACGCGTTGCATTTCTGGACGATGTCCTTGGCGTTGCGCATGGCCGTAGGCCAGTAGAACCCAGCTCGTAGAGCTTTGGCCACGAGGGCGCGACTGCCAGCGTGGTGTCCGCAGGTTCCCTCATGGATGTCGAGGAGGACAGATCTTCCATCAGCCATGGAGACGCATCCCTGGAGTACTCCTGTGATGCTGCGCTTGTATAGTTCGCCGTTGATAACAGCGAATGCCTTGGATCGCCGTGCATCAGTCGGATCGTCCGGTAGCCTTTTGCTGAGGAGGTACGTGATGTACGGCTGGGTCCAGGATGATTCGATCATCATGACGCTCATTGGTCCTTCGAGTCCTGTGTCCAGCTCCAGGTCGTCGAGTGCCATTGGCTCATTGGGTGGAGTAGCCCCCGAGTCCGTTGCCACGCTTGTTTTCTTCTCTGCTGCCTTTGGCTTGATGGAGCGTTCACAGATGCGCTCGAGAAATACCCTAGGTGGTATGGGGGCGCAGGTAGAGCCTATGTTGGCGAGTGCGTCCGCCTCTTCATTGCTTTCGCGGCCTACGTATCGCAGCTCGCAGCCGTCGAAGTCCCCTTCGAGTGTGTCGTAGAGGTCGTGGTAGGCAATCATGTTGTCGTTCAGTGCGTCGCACTCATACATTGTTTGGTTGACGACCAACTTGGAGTCACCGTAAATAATGAGCCTTTTGGCGCCGCAGGCTTTTGCCATCCTCATCCCATGTAGCAGGGCCTCGTATTCAGCTTCGTTGTTGGAGGCGGTGAACTGCATTCACAGGATGTACTTCAGCTTGTCCCCTTGAGGTGATGTCAGTATGACACCTGCACCTGTTCCGTCCTTCCGCTTGGATCCATCGAAGTGCACTGTCCAGAGGTAGGACATATCTGGTTTGTCAGGGAGCTGGTTCTCCATCCAGTGCACGAGGAAGTCAGGAAAAACTTGCGACTTGATTGCATCGCGCTTTTCGTATGTAATGTCTCGTGGAGACAATTCTATCCCCCAAAGCGCGACTCATCCCATGGCGTCGGGGTTATTGAGGATATGCCCCAACGGGGCGTCGTTGACCACCACGATTGGGTGTTCCTGGAAGTAATGGCGCAGTCGTCGGGCGGTCATGAAGACGCCGTACGCCAGCTTCTGGTAGTGCGGGTACTGCTGTTTTGTTGGCGTGAGGACCTCGCTGAGGTAGTATACTGGGTGTTGTACCCCGTGGACCTTGTTTTCCTCGGCTCACTCGACGACGAGCACTGTGCTGACCACCTGGTTGGTGGCGGAGATATATAGCAACAGTGGTTCCCTTTCCCGTGGGGTCACTAGTACTGGCGAGGTGGATAGCAGGCGCTTGAAGTCTTCGAATGCTTCCTGTGCTTCGTTGGTCCACTCGAACTGGATTGTGGAGGAGTTGGTAGAAGGGAAGTGCCTTTTCACCCATTCGACTGATGAATCGACTGAGGGCCACGATTCGCCCAGCCAGCTGCTGAACGCCCCTTATGTTTTTCGGCTTCTCCATGGCCAGTATGGCTTTTATTTTCTTCGGGTTTGCCTTGATTCCTCTCGCGGAGATGAGGTACCCGAGTAGTTGCCCAGATGGGACGCCAAAGGCGCATTTGTTCGGATTGAGCTTGATCCGGTAGCGGTCGAGGTTGGCGAAGGTTTCATGCAAATCCTCGATTAGGGAGGCTTCCTCCTTGGTCTTGATTACTATGTCGTCGACATAGACTTGAATGTTGTGACCAAGTTGTTCTTCGAGGCAAGCCTGCATGCACCACTGGTAGGTGGCTCCCGCGTTCTTTATCCCGAAGGGCATTGTGTTGTAGCAGAACACACCAAAGGGCGTTGTAAACGCTGTTTTCTCTTGATCTTCCTCCTTCATTCGAATCTGATTATAGCCTGAGTAGGCGTCGACGAAGCAGAGGCGCTCGCATCCCGTGGTGGAGTCGATGATCTGGTCGATGCGCGACAATGGGAAGTGATCCTTTGGGCAGTGCTTATTCAGAGAGGTGAAGTCCACGCACATCTGTAGGATATCCATGTCCTTTTTTGGTACCAGCACCGTGTTGGCGAGCCAAGTGCTTTCCTTGATCTCGCGTATGAATTTTGCATCGAGGAGTCTGTTGATCTCCATTCCAACTGCCTTTGCCTGTGGCTCAGATAATCGCCAGATTATTTGCTTGACTAGCCTTGCATCTGGGTTGACGTTGAGTGCGTGCTCGGCGAATTCCCTGGGAACTCCTAGCATGTCCGCAGGACACCAGGCGAAAATTTCCCAGTGCTCACGGAGGAATTCGACGAGCACGAGTTCCTATGCAAGACTCAAGTTGTTGGCAATGAGGGCCGTTTTGGCGGGATCCAATGGGTGGACCTATACTTTCTTTGTGTGCACTGATGAGTCGAAAGATAGGTCAGGCGAGCTTGGCCGGCTTAGGGGAGGCAGACTATTGTCTGTCGACTCCTTTAGTCTCGCGAGTTCTTCCTGCATGCCGAAAGACTGGGAAATTCTGTTGAATTCCCTATCGCAACTGTCGGACCTCTCGAAGCTCCCGTTGACTGTGATGACGCCATTGGGACCTGGCATTTTCATCTGCAGGTAGGCGTAGTGTGATACTTCCATGAACCTAGCGAACGCGACACGTCAGAGGATGCAGTGGTACTGTGAGGGCCAGTCGACGACCTCAAAGTCGATGCGCTCGCGCCGAAAGTTTTTCGGCGTGCCAAAGATGACGTCGAGGTTGATTTTTCCTAGGGGATACACGCCCTTGCCTGGGACGATGCCGTGGAATGTTGTGTCCGAGGCTTCTAAGCAGCTCAGAGGGATCCTCATTGCTCGCAAGGTACTCGCGAATATAAGGTTGATGCTGCTTCCGCCGTCCATGAAGACGCAACTCATGTCGAAGCCTCCAATTTGTGCCTCGAGTACGAGGGGACAATGGCCTGGATGAGGTACTTGAGGCGGATGATCGCGTTCGTCGAAGGTGATGCAGGACTCGCTTCTGCTGAGGTACTCAGTGGTAGATGGTGGCGAGTGTGTGGCCAAGTTGACTTGGTGAGTGATTGCCTTCTGTAGTCGATTCGAGGGGCGTCCCTTTTGGATCATCATGGTACCCATGGCCCGTGGGTATGGCTCGCCTCCGTGGTGCTGGTCCGGCGCAGCTCCATTTGGGGGTGGTCCGGGTGGTGGTGGCAGAGCTCCATGTGCTACGGCGCCAGGGGAAGCCCCGTAACCCCTTTCGACTGCGTTGCGATTCATCCGAACCAGTCCCTCATGTAATTTGAGGAACTCGCGGCAGTCCTTGAGGAGGTGGCTGGACTTCTTCTTTCCATCATGCTTGTCGATGTAGAAGTGCACCGTGCATGGCCCGAACAGTTTTTCTTCGACGGATGTCGCGGGTGCCTCATCACGGTTGTGGCGTTGCCACACTTGCGTGGTTTTCCCAGAGTCGCGGTATCCACCGTTGCGGTATCCGCTGTTGCGGTTATCGTTGCATCTGTCGGCGTAGCTAGCTACGACCATGTTGACGTCGTCGCGGTCATCGTAGATGCGCATACGGTGTTTGCCTCAGTGGTCACGTCTGTGCTCGAGTTCTGCCTCCTCGTCGGAGTGGACGTGATTTTTCACCGAATCTTCTCCATCGGCCCACCGATTCACGATTTCTATCAAATGGTCAATGGTCTTGGGCTTTGAGCAGCCCAGCTCTTCCCTGAGCTCTATGCGGCGGACGCCGCCATTGAATGCGTCAATCGCGCGATCCTCTGAGATGTTCTTTGCGGAGTTCTTGATGATGGACCACCTTTGGATGTAGGAGCGCAACGATTCGCCCGATCTTTGCTGGCAGCATCTTAGCTCTTCGATTGCTGCAGGCCGCTTGTATGTGCCCTTGAAGTTGCGCACGAAGCTGTAAACGAGCTCATCCCAACTGTGAATGGATCCGCGTGGGAGGTTATTGAGCCATGCTCGGGCGACGCCTTGCAGCTGTAGCTGTAAGCATTGTATGGCCGTGCTTCGACTGCCTCCGTGGAGTCTGACGGAGGAGATGTGGTACTCCAACCAGATCTTTGGATCCTGTAGGCCGTCAAACTTCGGGTTCTCCGACGGGAGTTTGAACCCCTTGGGCATTCGCTTCTGCCTGCTGGACCTGCTGAAGCATCTGGCGCCGCTGAGCTCCGCGTCTTCCTCTTCCGAGTTAGTCGACCGAGCACGTCGTGCCCTTGATTTGTCGATCTTGCGCTGCGTGATGTCATCACACGCAGCGTAATCGTGGTCGTGTCGCCGTGAGCGGCGACGTCGAGACAGGTCGTGACTGTCATCACTGGATGAGGGCAAGGAGTAGCGCTTTGCCTTTCTTTGGCTCTGGTGTTGGCTCCTTGTCGAGGGTGGCCTCGATTAATCCCAAGCCTGCGATCGTAGATCGGTGCATGGCGGCTCGGGGATCTCCAGCTGGAGGCTGGTTATTGAGGAGGTACATGGTGGCCGCTGTAACTGCAGCTTGCGGCATCTTTGGGACCACATTGCCCCGTGTGTCGACCGTCATGGAGCTGAAGTCGAGGACCTTTGAAGCCTCTATGCGTTCTTGCTCAGTGAGATGGGCCATCCGAGATCGCCTCTTGTTTGCGAGGTACTGGTTGCCCTTTGAGGAGGATCCTCCGTGGGAGGAGAGCCCAGCACGTCGAAGACTTGATTCATCTGCCGCTCATTTGCATGCTTCGAGTTGCGCGATTGTTTGTGCTTGGCGCTAAAATTCCTCCTTCAGGAGCCAATGGTAGCCCATCAGGAGTTCCTGCGAGGAGCCAGGGGGTAAAGGGTTGCCCCATAGGTCCTTGCGGCAGCGAGCCCATTCAAGCTCATTGAGCCTGATCACGACGCATTCGCCGGTCTGCTTGTTGGTTATGGTTGGAGGTTCGATTGCTCCTCCATTGTTGACGGGGGTGCGATTACCACCGTTGCGGCCGTTGCCGCAATTGCCACCGAGAGGCGGGTCGGTTTTGTTACCGCGATTGCCCGTGTTGTCGCGGTTGGCGAAGGTATCGCCTGCGTTGATGACAGCGCACATGAAGTGATTGGGGAAGCTGCTGCTTCCACAGCTCTCAGATCCGGAGCCGTAGGCTCCATCTTCAGTGGTCAGGTCGCTTAGATCGGAGTCGCGACTGCTGTCGCTGACCGTGTTCTCGACTATTGTCGGGGCGTTGAGCTCACTGAGGGTGCCGATCGATGGATGGAACCATGATGCTGGGGCAATCGACGACACCGTCGGCTGGTCAGGCATGCGGAGTGTGCCCATCTGACCAACTTGGAAGCGGAAGCTCCCTATTGCTAGGCTGATCCCGTCGCCCACGGACTCAAAAGCCGGGCGAGTGGCCGGCGTGTGGACAGTGAAGTCGAACGCGCCGAAGAGCTGACGAATCTCCGCTGTTGCAGAGTTGTAGATCGCGGTTGATGGGGTGGAAGAAGCCGCAACATCAGCACTCCCAATTCCCACAGACGGCGCCAATTGACGAGGGTTTAACTCATCAATGCCCATTGTTATGGAGAAGGAGGGAGCGCTGGAGACATCTATCGGCTTGCAAACAAGCACATAGGGGACTCGTAGATTTACCCAGGTTCAGGGCCCATAGAGGTCCCTACTCCTGCTTGTCTGCTCGTGGAATTATCAAAGGAATCGAGGATTACAATGGTGCGCAGATGCAATCTGGCGAGGGTTGTGGAAACTAGGGTTGCGTGTGTCCTCCTCGCCGCCCCTCCTAGCCTTTATATAGATAGGCTAGGTCTCAGGTAGCAGGTCGAGTCGGTTACAGGTTAGGGTTTTCCCCTTTGAACTTTCTATATTTAGCCTCTTCTTGTTCTTCAAGCAATCGTGAGTCCGCAGGTTACTCGAGTTCTTCATTTGGGCCTTGGCGACACCGTGGGCTTCTATGTATTTAGGCCGTATATACCAAGCTCGAGTACCTGTAGGGTATACCCATGTCACTTCCCAACTTAAGTGATTCTAGAACTTTATTTTATCTTTCTTTGTTTCTGAACTCAGCTTAGGTTTCAAACTTAACTTTACAAGTAAACTTAGAGTTAGCAATCCCACTACAACTACCTTACTTGTTAGTGATAGTTTGCGAGTACTTAAAGAGTACTCATGGCTTTTGTCCCTGGCTATTCCTATGGCCAGACTATGAAGGAGACTACCAAGATGAAGGACAGCAGGACGGCTATGATAACTAGGACTATCTTCCATCGTCAGCATTGCATGTGCCACTAAAGATGGACCCCACCTTGTATGCTTATTTATTCCGCTGCTTGTTATATTAAGACTGGATCATGAGATCCTTTATTCGTGTAAGACCTTATTATGGTTTGTAATGGATGATGTACTGTGATATTCAATCTGTTATGTCTCGCAAAAATAGTAATCTTGGGATTGCGATGTATGACATAACAGGCATCTGGGATTAAAAATCCGGGTGTTGACAGGGCATCCTAAAAGAATTGAGCAGGATTCTCAACAAGCTCAAAATTGTGGTACTACTCCTAAGAAAAGAAAGAAGAAACATAAAACTATTGTAGAACCTTCTGAACCTGCTAAAGATCCTAATAGTATATCTGTCTCTGATGCTGAAACTGAAAGTGGTAATGAAGAAAATGATGCTCCTGATAAAGAAAAAGTTGAAGAAGAACCTGAAAGGCACACTAAGAATACTAAATACACTAAAGAATATTTTGTTGCTAAGAAACATGGTAGTGAAAGAGAGCTTTGGGTCCAAAAACATATGCCTTTCCCTAATAAGAAACACAAGTCAAAGGAAGATGAACACTATAACAAGTTTTGTGAGTGGATGAAACTTTTATTCTTGGAAATTCCTTTGACTGATGCTATTAAATTGCCTCCTTATTCAAAGTATATGAAGGATATTGTCTCGAATAAAAGGAAGATCCCTAATAAAGAAATCTCTACTTTGCTTGCTAATTATTCCTTTAATGGTAAGGTTCCAAAGAAACTTGGAGACCCAGGGATTCCAACTATTCACTGCTCTATTAAAAATAGTTAAGTTAGAACTGCTTTGTGTGATTTGGGAGCAAGAGTTAGTGTTATGCCTTTTTTCTCTATAAGACACTCCAACTTGAAAAATTAATACCAACTGATATATGTTTGCAAATGGCTGATAAATCTACTACTATTCCCGTTGGTATATGTGAGGATGTACCTATTCAAGTGGCTCATAATTGCTTGATATTAACTGATTTTTTTGTGCTTGAAATGCCTGAAGATGATAATATGTCTATTATTCTTGGGAGACCTTTTCTTAATACTGCAGGAGATGTTATTAATTGTAATCAAGGAAAGGTGACTTTTAATGTTAATGACAAGGAGCATACTGTCTATTTCCCCAAGAAGATTGATAGAACATATGGTTTGAATTCAATTGAATATGTTGAGGGCATTCAAGTTGGAGAAATATATTGTCCCATACCAAGAGAAAAATATGAAACTATTATGATTGGGACCATTGGTATCAAAGTTGAAGTAACATAATCATTAGTGGAATACAAAGTTTTGTTTCATATAAAATTGTTTTGGTAACAAGACCTGATCAACCTTGTTAACAAAGGGATTTTAATGAACAAAACAATGTTTTCACCTTGATTATCCCCATTTACTTTTATTTTATCCATTTTAGTTTTTACTTTCGTTTAGTTTACTTTTCTGTTGTTAGTTGCTTGCATTTTAGAGTGTCTTAGAACTTCTGAAGTTTTAGTTTTGATTTGTCATTGCATCTTTCCGAAAAAAATCTTTTTGTCAGAAAATCATTCATCTATACCTGAAAATTGCTCAAAAATAAAGTGTCTTGAAAAATTCCAGAAAATTCATATTAATTGTTTATGTGAAAATAGGGGCAGAGAAGTGCCTGGAGAGTACCAGGGGGCCCCACCAGGCAGGCACACCACCTGGTGGCGCGACCAGCCCAGGGGCGCGCCTGGCCATGGTGTGGGCCACCCCTGGCCCTCCACTCACTCTCTCACTCCCCACTTCTTTCTCTCCCGAGAAAACATTAGTTCTTTGCTCGAAATCGCGTTCTTGCTGCTCCTGCCTAGGATTTTTCGATCTCCTTGCTCAGCCCATCTTTGCTGCTGAAATTTGCGCATTTGTTCTCTGGTATGGGACTCCTCCGCTTGTCCAAGTAGATTTGTGCTTAGTGGTTTATATCTTGAGTATTTTGCTGCTGTAGATGACAGGTTATGAGAGCTTGTAAGCTTGTTTAATGCTTATAGATATTGTTTTGATGCATGTTTAGGCCTCTTACAAGTCCCTATGAGTAGTGCCCTTCATTATATTTTCACTTTGCAATCACTTGTGTAATGGATGTTTAAATTTCAGAATAGAAGATGAATGGGCATCAACTCAACCAACATGAACTGAAGGTGCCTGAGGTTATGAAGGTTCACCGAGAGGAGGAAGTTTTTCCTTCCATCTATCCTTGTTTTGAAATCATGAGAGCTGCAGGAATTTCCCAGGACTTCCACACCTTAGTTGCATACTCTTTATTATGAATTTCCTGAGTAGTTGATCATATGCTGAGAATATATACATCTTATGAAGCAAATGTGTTCATGAAAGTTTCTTTTATCGCACTCAGTTTTAAACTGAATTGCTTGAGGACAAGCAATAAGCTAAGCTTGGGGGGAGTTGATACGTCCAAAACGTATCTACTTTCCCGAACACTTTTGCTATTGTTTTTCCTCTAAACTTGTGTGATTTGGATGCAACTAACACAGACTGGCGCTGTTTTCAGCAGAATTACCTTGGTGTCTAGTTTTTGTGCAGAAAATCAACTATTAGGAAAAATCCCGGAAAATATGCCAAAAATCCTATTTTACCAGAAGATTCACGGAGCCAGAAGACGAGACGGAGTAGGGCCACGAGGGGCCCACACCACCTGGTCGCGCGGGCCAGTCCAGGCCACGCCTAGGGCTGGTGTGGCCGCCTCGGCTGCCCCCTCGGCCTCCCTCTTTGCCTATAAGTCGTATCTTGACCTTAAAACTAAGGGGGCTTCGACGTTTTTCTAGAAAGAGTTCCGCTGCACCGTCACCACCAGAATCCGCGATTCGGAACCAGAAACTCCGTTCTGGCACCCTGCCAGGACGGTGAATTAGAGGAGCTCATCGCCATCATCATCACCATCGCTTCTTCATCGACCATCCATGTTTCCCCCATCTATGAGTGAGTAATCCCCCGCTGTAGGCTATGGGGATGGTAGGGATTGGATG